>JAQPPZ010015824.1:40010000-45010000 GCA_028583015.1 Wollemia nobilis | reverse complement strand
TTAAAGTGATAAATAAATCATATTCTTGAATAAAAGGGTGATTTATGATAAATAGATATTCATTTTAAATTAATGGTGAATTCATTCTAAAATGTTAAATAAATCATATTCTTGAATAAAAGGGTGATTTATGACAAATAGATATTCATTTTAGATAAATGGTGAATTTATTTTGAAGTAATAAATAAATATTATTCTTGAGTAAATGGTTGATTTACCCTAAATAATAAATGGTTTTCATTAAAATAATGAATCAACGATTGAATGGTCTATCACGTACATAACCTACCCTTGGATTTCGATCGGGCCAATCGGGTAGAGTCTTGCTGACATGAAGGGATGGCCCATTAACGCGAGGGATGGCTACGCTAGCATGAAGGGATGGGTTCGTCTACGTGAAGAGGAGGGACTTCAATGTTGGTTGCATCTTGGGAAGATGAGAGGAAGAGACGTCTCCTCTACCACCTGACGAAAAGGTGTGGGAGTAATGGTAAGTAGGTGGCGAACGGAAGCCAAGGGGGAGATAGGCACCAAGAAGAAAAGAAGGCCAAAAGAGAGAAAGGGGAGAGCTCTGTGGGGAGAGAGGTGACAAGAAGGAAGCACTGTGTAAACGGTGAAGGAGGAGGTGCCAAAGCTCGGCCAGAACGACTAAAGGAAGTCGATAGCAAAGGCGACCAGGTTGGTTACAATGCTTTATGGTTCTCTTTGTTTGTTGTCGAAGCTCGTTGTGTTTAAAGCGTAGCTCCCTTGTTTACCGAAGATCACTGTGTAAAGTGTAGCTCCCTCATTTTCCAAAGCTCGTTGTGTAAAGTGTAGCTCCCTCATTTTTTGAAGCTCGTTGTTTAAAGCATAGCTCCCTTGTTTACCGAAGCTCACTCTGTAAAGTGTAGCTCCCTTGTTTTTCAAAGCTCGTTGTGTTTAAAGTGTAGCTCCCTTGTTTGTCGAAGCTCATTGTGTTTAAAGTGTAGCTCCCTTGTTTGTCGAAGCTTGTTGTGTTTAGTGTAGCTCCCTTGTTTGTCGAAGCTTGCTATGTTTAAAGAATAGCTCCCTTGTTTGTCGAAGCGCGCTATGTTTAAAGCATAGCTCCCTTGTTTGCCAAAGCTTACTGTGTAAAGCGTAGCTCCCTTGTTTATTGAATCTTGTTGTGTTTAAAGTGTAGCTCCCTTGTTTATTGAGCTCGCTATGTAAAGCGTATATCCCTTGTTTTTCGAAGCTCGTTGTGTTTAAAGCATAGCTCCCTTGTTTTTTGAAGCTCGCTATGTAAAGTGTAGCTTCCTTGTTTTTCGAAGCTCATTGTGTTTAAAGCGTAGCTCCCTTGTTGCTGAAGCTCACTGTATAAAGCATAGCTCCCTTGTTTACAGAAGCTCACTGTGTTTAAAGCGTAGCTCTCTTGTTAGCCGAAGGTCGTTGTGTTGAAAGTGTAGCTCCCTTGTTTGTCAAAGCTCATTGTGTTAAAGCACAACCCTTGTACACGTAGCTCGTTGGTGTGTATAGCTCGTTGGTTGTCGTAGCTCCTTGTAGAGCATAGATATTGTTAGAAGCTTCACTGACCATAGGCCAATGGCTTGGGCCACTCCCTACTCCCTTGCCTAGGCGTAGGCTTTGTGTTTGATTGCCCATAATGGATGGAAGTGTAGAAATAAAGCATAGTTTTTGTGGGAGGTGCGATGAGAGCCACCTCAAAATTGCCCTACGCTTGAATTGTGTTCTGCCCATGTGGTGTTAGGTTTAGCAGAAGGCGCTGCCAAGGAAGGTCGTAGGATGTCTAGGTAGGAAACCCCTATTTTTCTCAATAATCGAGCAAGGAAGTATGATCTAGGGCAAAGGATTTCCTTAGTTGTAGTTTTATTAATTAAATAGTGTTTTTAGATTAATGAAGAAAAATGTTTATTTGAAAATTAGAGTAGATGGCTTTAATTGGATAATAAATGTGATTATGGTCTGTTTTGTAAAATAAGGGTATGGGACCTTACTTTATGAAATGAAGAAAAATGTTTATTTAAAAATTAGAGTAGATGACATTCATCATCATTAAGGGAGCTCTGGCGATTTGGCGGGAAACTTTCTGAACAGTCGTCGGCCGAGGCTCTAGGGTTTCTGGTGGGAAGATTCTACCAGGGACTCAGGTGGTTTGTTGTTGTTTTTCGTTGACGGCTCTTTCGTTGCCCGGGAGGGCCCAATGGGGTCTCCTCCAGGATTTCTCGATGGGAAGAAGACCTCTTATGCCGAGATATTAAGAGAAAACCCTGCGTCTTCCTCCGATGAAGCTCAGCGGAGTGCTTACCATTCGCTATCCAGGAATGCGGGCAAGGGTTCTCCTGTGCACAGAGTCAATGGATGTCTCCCGCAATCCGCTTCCAGACCGAAGATTGTCATAGAACCAAAGCTGGTCGAGGACACGATCAACTACCGTGCTACTCATGACCTGATTTGCAAATTCATGGGTATCCGACCCACCCTGCACTTTCTGCACACCTGGGTGAGACAAAACGGGAGCCTATCGGTGAGTACTCCTTATGGCCCATAAGCAATGGGTATTTTATTATTAGTTTTTCCTCCTTAGCGGATAGAAAGCAGAGCATTTGAATCAGAAAAGAGGAGCCATGGCCCGGCAGGGTTATTTGTCCAACCGTGGAGAGCGGGCTTCGACCCTCGCATTGAGCCCACGGCTGTCCCGGTTTGGATCCGGCTGTATGCTCTCCCGATGGAGTTTTGGGGTGAGCAGATTCTTGAATTGATAGGTAACTCTCTAGGTAGATATTTGGGAGTTTCCAAAGATACCATAGAAGGAAACACTGCTGTTTTTGCTAGAATTTGTGTAGAACTGGATATTAGCCAGCCGCTACCAGTGAGATGGAACTGGAGTTAGCAGGACAATCCTGGATACAACAGTTAGACTATGAAGCCCTACCTTTCCGATGTAGAGTTTGCCATAAGCATGGCCATTTGGCTAGGTTCTGCCCGAATATCTTGAGCACCAAAGCGGATGTTCCACAAGGAATGCCAAATCGCCCCCAAGAGGGTAAGCCCACTCCGGTCAAGGAACCACCCATCATTCCCCTTGGTTCTGATGCCCAGAAAGATGGCTTTGAACAGCAGAAGAGAAGAAGAAACAAAAAGAGAAATGGCAAGGAGCAAGCTCAACCCAAGCCAACCAACCGGTATGAAATCTTCAAATCTCTTGTGGATCAAGAAGACCAAATTATGGAAGGAGCGAGATGGGAACCTTGAGGATAATATCATCCATTCTCATGCTCCTCCCTCACCAACCCCTGTCCTAGAACAGGTGATTGACTCCTCTGAGATTTTGCAGCTAGAAAACCCAGGGGCATTGGTAATCCACTCCCCAGCACAGCCAGTTATTAAGGATGTCACCATGGGAAATGCAGAAAAGATCAGAGAAAGACCAGCTCTAGGGATTACCCAGGTGGAGAAGAGGTCGAAAAATAGTAATTCCCAAGGGGCGGGCAGGAAATCCAATAAGGATCTAATTGCGGTGCAAGGAGATAAGCTAATCAATGGAGGATTGGCGAGAACAATTGATTCTTATTGCTCCCAAGGTTTCCAATGATTATTCAATCTTGGAATGTGAGGGGTTTAAACGGTAGAACCCATCAATCTACTGTTCAAAGACTTTTAGAGAGAAGTAAAACAGACTTTCTGCTCATTCAGGAGACAAAAATGTCTTTAGACCTTATGAGTAAAACTGTCAGTCGAATCTGGAGGGGTGTTGGCCATATGGCTGTGGCTGCTCTAGGTGCCTCGGGAGGGATTGCTACTCTTTGGAACCCTTTGGCGTGGATAGCAATAGAACATATAGCTTGGAGGGGTGTCCTCACATCTCTTTTTAGGAACATTGTTACAGCTGAACAAGTCTTAATTACAAACTTCTATGGGGCTCAGAACATCGATGGTCAGCGGTTTCAATGGAAAGCTGTTCAAAACATGAGGTCTTTCCGGGAAGATTTTGATTGGATTATTGTTGGGGACTTCAATGCCAAATTATCTGCCGGGGATCGGGGAAGGTGGCATCCCTAGTTTTGGATACAGGGGACCGGCTTTTAATTGCCCAAGTCCAGGCCTTTAACCTTGTTGATATCAAAGGCCCTGGTACGAACTTTACCTGGACTAATAAGAGAAGAGAGCCATACAACAGGAGGGTTAAGCTTGACCGGTTTCTGGTCTCGGAGGAAGCTTTTGTTAGATGGAATATCAAATTTCAGATTTTGGATGGCCCAGTCTCAGATCACTCTCCCATTTTGCTGGAGGGAGGGACTATGTCAGGGCAGTATTACAAACCATTTAAATTTGAAAATTTTTGGTTGCAAAAAGAGGACCTCCGAAGGAAAATTCCACAGTGGTGGGAATAAGGTCGTCTCCCTTTTGGGACAGCTATGTTCAAATTTCATAAACTTCTTTTTGTTAAGAGTAAACTAAAACAGTGGAGGCAAACTAACAAATCTGATTTCCGGCTCCAACGGGCTCCCTTGTTGACCGAGATGGAACGAGGTGCAAAAACAATTCGGGGAAGGAATCATTTACGAGCATCTTAAATCCGAGGATGATGCTTTACGCAAAGCGGTTGAGGACATTGATAATCAAGAAGAGATCTCTTGGAAGCGAGAGAGCAAGAAACACATGGTTATTAGAAGGAGAGAGAAATACAAAATTTTTCCATCGCTCTGCCTGTGCTAGAAGACAATTGAATAACATGGAACTCCTTCAAGACGAGAATGGAAACTCTTTTGACACTCTCCCTGGTATGCACTCCCACTCAATGGAGTATTTCTCAAACCTCTTTAAGGAAAGTATGGAGCATGATGTGGAAGCCCAAAATGAAGTCATTGATGGCATTCCCTCTATTATCTCTCATGAAGAGAATCGAGGCCCTTCTTAAGCCCATTGATCGTGATGAACTCAAGAAGGTGGTCTTTGGGATGTGCCTTTGGAAAATCGCTCTGGTCTCGATGGCTTCCCTATTGAGTTTTTTCAGGCCTTCTGGGATACCCTGGAGGAGGATGTGCTGGCTGTCATTGAGGAGTCCCGAACTAATAAAAGAATGCTCAAGGCTCTAAATCACACCTTTATTACCTTAATTCCAAAAGGAGAGGGGGGGTTCACATTTCTGATTTCAGACCTATTGCCTTATGCAATGTGATTTACAAAATAATCACTAAAATTATGGCTGAAAGACTAAAACCTCTTCTTCAGAATATAATCTCCTCAGAGCAAGGGGGTTTTGTTGAAGGGAGACAGATCTTGGATGGAGTGATCTTGGCTCAGGAGGCTATCCATACTATGCACAATTCAGGTAACAAAGGAATGTTCATCAAACTGGATATGTCTAAGGCTTATGACAGGGTAGAGTAGGGCTTCTTGGTCAAGATGTTGGCAGCCTTTGGTTTTTCTCAGGATTGGATTGCCTGGGTCATGAGTTGTATCTCTACGCCTTCATACTCTGTTTTAATTAAGGGGCTTCCCTCGCCACCTTTTGGAGCCTCTCGGGGTCTTCGCCAAGGAGACCCTTGCTCTCCTTATCTCTTTCTCATCTTGGCTGAAGGATTAGGCAGACTCCTCCTGAGAAGAAGACTTCAAGGACGGATAACAGGAATTAAAATCGGGGCTGAAGTTTTGACTCATTTACGGTTTGTGGATGATCTTTGGATTGGTGGGAGTGGCCGGCCTCGGGGAAGCAAGAGGAATCAGAGATTCTCTAAACGTCTACCTCCGGGCCTCTAATCAAGTCATCAATGAAACAAAATCCAAAGTGGTCTTCTTTAATCTTGATCAAAGGTCACAAGACAGAGTTATTGAGATCTTGGGATTCACTAGGACCTCTCTTCCTGTAGTTTACCTGGGGGTTCCTCTGCATTTCAAAAAACTGAAAGCTGATTTACGGAAGGACCTTTTGGATGGCATCAAAGAGAGAATGAATCACTGGTCTCATAGATGGTTAAGCTATGGGGGCCGAATGACTTTCCTGCAGTCTGTTATTCAGGCCATGCCAATTTATAAATTCTCTATCCTGGCTGCCCCTCCTTCAATTTGGAAAGAGCTGGACAAAGCGGCTAGAAGTTTTCTTTGGGAAGGTGCCAAAGGAGAGAGGAAATGGGCCTTGGTTGGATGGGATAAGGTCACCCAGCCCAAGGAAAAAGGTGGGCTGGGATTAAGAAGCTCCAAGTTTAACAATCAGGCTTTGGCTGGTAAACTGTATTGGAGGTGGATTTCCCAGCCAACGTCCCTCTTCGACGAGAATCCTCTCTAGTAAATACTTGGGTCTTGTTCACCCCAATGACTTGGGCCGCTTTCCTTTGGAGGGTAACGGATCATTAGTGTGGCGAGGCTCTCAAGCTTGGATCTCGCATTATCAAAGATCAATTGTTATGGAAAGTTGGGAGAGGGGAGAAGGCCCGGTTACGGACTGATTCTTGGGATCAGAATCCTCCCATTCTTGCTTGTGTTTCCTGAATTGCATCCGTTAAAATCAGCTCTAGAAGATAAGGGATGGATCCATATTGAGAGCTACTTCAATACCAGCCAATTGGGGGAGTATAAGATTCAAAAGTTCAAGCGACTGGGTGAATGGCCAATTCCAATCCCCCCGGAGCAGGCTCCAACTCTGGAAAAAATCTTGTCAGAACGGTTTCTTACTGGGAGAGATGAGGAGGATGAGCTTGCCTAGGGCTTTGGGAACCTTGGGGTTTATTATGTGAAGGAGGGCTATGATTCGATCCTTCCGAGCCCCCCCACACTCTTTTCCGAGTTCAAGAATGGAGGAAGATTTGGCATCCCAAGGGCTGGCCGAAAGTGAACTTCTTTGCCTGGCAGCTTATGCACAATGGAATCCTGACCTTTGACAATCTCAGAATCAGAGGCATCATTGGTCCTTCCCAGTGTGTTTTATGCTATAGGAATGAGGAAACTGCTGATCATCTTCTGTTTGATTGTCCTTTCACACAACAGATTTGGCATCGTTGGTTCTCCCATTTTAAACTTCAGGCTATTGGAGACTTGTCTCGGACCAATTTATGGGAAAGTTGGAAGAGAGGTAGATTTACATCTAAAGCTCTTCGAATTGGCTGGGAGCTTGGTTTCCTTTTTATTTGGTGGCAGGTATGGTTGGAAAGAAATGCTCGTATTTTCCGTGAAACCTTCTCTTCGGTGGATGGGATATGGCGGGTCATCTGGAGCAAAGTAGTGGAAACCGTTGCCATCTATGCTGAGGAGGAAAATCAGCTTGCTTCTAAGCCTCTGGAAGAGAGAGCTGCTGATCTTGAGAGACAGGTAAGAAGTTGTTGGAAACCTCCCCCGGAAGAGTTGGATCAAAATCAACAACGATGGAGCTGCAAAAGGCAATCCGGGCAATCCTTGGAAGTGGAGTAATCTGCCGTGATCATGTTGGGTGCTGTGCTCTATTGGGAATTGCAAGGTGCGGGATATGCCACAAACAATGAAGCCGAGGCCTTTGCTATTAAATCTGCTTCCATCTGGGCCGTCAAGCAGGGTCATAGAAAGATAATCATTGAGTCTGATTCCCAAATCCTGGTTGGCGCTCTTGATTGCATGAGGAACTTTGCCTTAAAAGCTTGGAGGCTGCGGATTCTGGTCTCCCAAATTAAAGAGCTTTGGAAGGAATTAGAGGATGTGATACCTGTTTATGCTAGCAGAACTCTTAATAAGGCGGCTGATTTCCTTGCTAAGATGGGTCCTTGAGAGGGAGGTTGGGATGCATCCGCATAGTGATATGCCTGTGGAGGATGCAGAGATTAGACAAGGCCTTGAACAAATTTTGAAATAATGTGCAGTGTTTTTTATGCTAAGGAAATTTTTTGTCGCGATATCGCGACCTGTAGTGCTGTCGCGGCCTCAAGCCGGAAGCTGTCGCGATATCGCGACAGGTTGAGCCTCCGCGGCCTTTGGTGGGTTTCTGTCGCGATATCGCGACATGTCGCGCTATCGCGACATGTCGCGCTATCGCGGTCCTTGTTGAGATCCTGTCGCGATTTCGCACCTCTTTTGAAGTTGAAGAGCAAAGTTGAAATTTCGTCGCGATATCGCGACAGGTTGGAGAGTGGGAAGCTGCAAGGTAATCTTGTCGCGATATCGCGACACGTTTGGCACTTAAGCGGTTGGGAGGAAAATTGTCGCGATATCGCGACCTGTAGCGCCGTCGCGGCCTCAAGCTGGAAGTTGTCGCGATATCGCGACAGGTTGAGCCTTTGCGGCCTTTGGCGGGTTTCTGTCGCGATATCGCGACATGTCGCGCTATCGCGGCTCTTGTTGAGATTATGTCGCGATTTCGTGCCTCTTTTGAAGATGAAGAGCAAAGTTGATAATTCGTCGCGATATCGCGACAGTTTGGAGAACTGGAAGCTGCAAGGTAATTTTGTCGCGATATCGCGACACGTTTGGCACTTAAGCGGTTGGGAGGAAAATTGTCGCGATATCGCGACCCTTTTGTGGCATGAGAGTCGTTTAGAAACTTCGTCGCGATTTCGCGACGCCTTTGCTGGTTGGATGATGCGGAGACAGTCCGTCGCGATTCCGCGACCTTTTTGGCGCTTTGGTGCTCTTTGGAGTTGTAGTCGCGATTTCGCGACGCCTTTGTTGTTAGGCTGCTGGAAGGTGCTGTCGTTGCGATTTCGTGACTCCTTTTGCGTGCGGCTGCCGAGGGCCCTTCCTGTCGCGATATCGCGACATGTCGCGATTTTGCGACATGTCGCGTTATCGCGACTGTTGGCGCCGACGCGGTCGAGACGGGGGTGACTGTCGCGATTTCGCGACATGTCGCCTTTTCGCGCCCTGTTGTTTTCTTTGCCCTGTGGTTGTTAGTGCTGCCTTTGTGCTTTGCACTTGTTGTGTTGCTCTTTGCTCTGGGTCGGGATGTGTTCTCTCCCGTTTGTAATTGTTCTTTGTATTAATACAAGTTTTTCATTTTTTTCAAAAAAAAAAATTAGAGTAGATGACTTTAATTGGATAATAAACGTGATTATGGTTTATTTTGTAAAATAAGGGTATGGGACCTTACTTAATGAAATGAAGAAAAAATTTTATTTGAAAATTAGAGTAGATGGTTTTAATTGGATAATAAATGTGATTATGATTTGTTTTCTAAAATAAGGGTACGGGACCTTACTTTATGAAATGAAGAAAAAAGTTTATTTAAAAATTAGAGTAGATGGCTTTAAGTGGATAATAAATGTGATTATGGTTTATTTTTTAAAATAAGGGTATAGGACCTTACTTTATCAAATGAAGAAAAAAAAATATTTGAAAATTAGAGTAGATGACTTTAATTGGATAATAAATGTGATTATGATTTGTTTTGTAAAATAAGGGTATGAGACCTTACTTTATGAAATGAAGACAAATATTTATTTGAAAATTAGAGTAGATGGCTTTAATTGGATAATAAATGTGATTATGGTTTGTTTTGTAAAATAATGGTATGGGACCTTACTTTATGAAATGAAGAAAAAGGTTTATTGGTAGGATTAAAGTGGTTTGCTTTAATTGAATAAGATGTGTGAACCTAGATCATTTAACAATTAAGGGTATGGGACTTTAATTGTTAAGGGTTGGATCATTTATTGCAAATAAAGCATATGGTGGGATGCATGGTGGATTGACTCTCATGAGTAGATGAGAGGGGAAATAGAAAGGGTAGTTCTATGATATTAGCTATGCATTAAAAAGTTGAATTGCTTGGGTTATTTGTATAGTTGCAATTTGGAAATAAAATAAGGAAGTGCATTTAGAAGCATGTTTATTTGGATCCATGAGTATCTTGATCCCCTACTATCCTTACTTGATCGATAGAAGAGCGGGAGGACCAAATTCATGAGATGGACCACTTCACAAATTTGCTCTCTACCTCATCTCTTGCTTAATTATGCAATAGAGTAGATTTATGGGGAGATTTTCCTGATGGAATAGATGGAAAGTAATTGTTAAAGGTATGGGGTCTACCATACATGATTATGTAATAAATGAACATTGGTGACTATTGTACTTGGGATAACCTTCTTGATTGCAATTATAATTAACATTTTTATTGTATATTTTTCCTTTAATGGATGTTTTCTGTTTTGGTTAACCTCGCCTATTTAATACTGCATGTTTTGTTAGATTTAGTATCTAGATTTATTCTTTGTATTCTTGTAAGCTTTAAAAAAATTATATAGTAAGTTCTAGGTGAACTTAGAGGATGACCTAAGAGCTTGAGACCCCCTTAGGGATATTTGGTAATTAGGTTTAGAAGATCATACCAAGAGTTAAGATAGCTTGTCAGAGGACGAAATTGATAGCTTAATTCGTTGTACATGTAGCATACCCACACATAATGGTTTGTGTGAAGTATGGAGATGTGTGTATACCTTACAATGATTGAGGGTGGTAAGTCTAGCTCATTAAGAATGATAAGATGAATGGACTTATGTGCATGACATGAGGTATGCCTACGTAGAAGGGACTTGCGTGAGGGGAATCTCGTGTGGTATAGTTCATGAGAAACTTAGGGGATGTCAAATGTTAAGTTGATCTATGGTTGGTTAGGGATTTATGAATCCTTCTCCTTAGTAAAAAAAAAAAGAAATAAAAAAAAAACTTTTTCTTTCTTTTTTTGTTTTTCTTGTCTTTTGATTTTTGGGTTGTTACACAAGCAGTGGTCGATTGGTTAAGGTGAATTGTTTCCAAGCAAAAGAGCCCTAGCAGGTTTGAGCTCCAAACTAGCATGTTGGTTAGGAGGCATCTCAAGTTCAATTTACCCCAAAAAAGGTGGTTACATGTTTGTTCATGATGATGTTCAATTTTACAAAATTTCAAATGAAACATTAATGCCATGACTAGTAATTTATGTCTATTTTTACCATTGGATTTTCTTGTGAGGCTGTGTACGACCCTCCTTCATGAAAAATACTAATAATACTAATTTGTAATTATCTAGAGTTTGTAGTCCTAGTATATATTTATGCATATTCACTTAGTGCAGAAATGATCATTTGCATCGTCCATGTGTGAAATCTGTGAACAAGGGAGATTGCATTTTCTTGGGTAATACAATTGATTCGCCAATCATTTTATTTTTGCACATCAATTTCACATGTGTTTCCATTTCTTGTTATATTTCTTGGTGCTTCTCGTATGATAATTTTTGCATTTTTAAAAATCCTCTTCCTAGGAATGTCTATTATAAAACTCTTCAAGTGGAGAATTTTATCCTATATAATTAGAGTATGCCTATTCTGTAAATCAATATGCTAACAATAGCCACATAGAATACCTCTCTGTTTAAATTTTAAAAAATCATCTTTGCATAGAAGTTGTAAACAAATTTTAAGAAAATTGTTGTTACTTTAAAAAAATGGCAGGAAACAAATATTTTTAGGAGACATCTGTTTAACAAAATTAAGTGAAAAATTAAAATAAAATTCTAGCATCATGGGCACTTTTAAAAATCTTTAGTTTGATAATACATGGTCATTAGCGATTTTTTGTAAAGTTGAGATCTATAATTTTTTTATTATCAAAATATTAAATTTGAGGTTAAAAGTGCCCTTGTGCTTAAGATGAGTAAATTGTTACATATGAATGTAAAATGCAAAATTGGAAGTTTCAAGAGAATTTCCAAGCATATAAATTTTGTAATTGAAGATTGAATCTTTAAATATGAATTTACTATTTTGAAATGAAATGAAAGATTTTAATTACATTCGCGAGACCCAAATATGGTCTATGGGACCTCAAATATGGAAGTACAATTACTCAAATCATATCATATGATCTTTAATATCTTTGAGAAGGTTGTTCCTTCTCCTGTTGATTTGTGTTAGCAATTCCCCAACTTTTTTTATTTTACTATCTTCAAATAAATCTGCCATAAACTCATTCCCAAGTGTTTCTTTGTATTTGTCACGAATATCTGAAAAACTCGGGCATTTATAGATGAAGTGTTCCTCTGTCTCTACTGCCTCTGTGTTGCATAGAGTACATATCCTTTCTTCCCATTGTTCTTTGGGCGTTGTCCATCTCCCTGTTTCACATCTAAGCCTATGAGAGCTAGTCCTTATCTGAGCAATGAGTATTTTTTCCTTCCACTTGATTTCAACGCCTATATACGCTTTTTCCTTGTGGTCATATGTTGGGTTAAAATTTGCAATATAATATTGTCTTTTCTTGCTTGCATTTTTCCACATTCCACTTCTGAACTTTTCATTCACATAATTTTTTGTCTTTGTTGACATTTGGGCATTCATTTATGTTGATTACCCAATGTTTCATCCATTTCTGATTTTTTTTCATCAATGTGTTCTTTCGCCTATGCAACTCTTCGTCCCTAGCTACCCTAGGCCATCTATCATTTGTCATGTTTTCTATTTTTTTCAAGTAACATAACAGCTTGGTCATAGCAATTGCTTCTAAAGGAAACATTCCAGTTTCAACTAGAATAATTTCATAAGGGGTTGTGGCCTTAATTTTGAAAAATTTTGTGATTAGATATTTTTGAATCCTTTCTATTTGCCTCCATTTTGCATTTTTTGTGCCACTAGCCCACACCTCACAACCATACAACAGAATCGGTGTAACAAGTAGGCCAAATAAGACCTTGGTGGTCTTCCAGTCCCACAACTCGGTATTCCTACACCTGTTTTGAAGTGCATATAGTGCTCTCCAACCACTTTGAGTTCTTTTCATCCTACATGTATTCCAATTAAGTTTGTCATGAAAGTATATGCCCAGGTATTTGTATTCTACTACTACATCAAGCGGTTCTCCTGCAAACTGAAATTTGAGTTGTTGCTTCTTCTTTTTTGTTGAAAAAATCATAATTTTTGTTTTGCTCATGTTCACCTGCATCCCAACTTCTTTACAAAAGAGTTCTAGAGCTTGAATGTGATCTTCTAGATCTTTGGCTATTTTGGCCACAAGAATTACATCATCTGCATACATGAGGAGTTTTACCACATATTTGGCTAAATGCACACCCTCTCCACCAAATTTGTTTATCCATTCTTCTAACTTGTCAATGTACAACCCAAATAAGGTCGGAGATAGAGGGCAACCTTGTTTGACACCTATGTCACTACCAAAACATTCAGATAACCCTTCCCGTGTTCTAATTCTAGCCTTTACATGCTCATATAGTTTGTGAATTGCTGCCCTGTAGTGAATTGGAACCTCTAGCTCTTCCATTCTGCTCCATAATTTTTTCCTTGGCACTGTGTCAAATGCCTTTTTGAAGTCTACAAAACAACAACAAAAAGTCTCCTCTTTTTTATCCCATATTTTTTCCACTATGTGTCTGAGCGTGATACAGTGATCAATAGTTGAGTGCTTGGGCCTAAAACTTGCTTGCCCCTTTGCTCTCTTTCCCTTTTCTTCTGCCCATATGCAAATACTACGCTCTATCATACTCCCAAACAACTTTGCAAAGAGAGGGTTGATCATGATAGTTCGATAGTTTAAGGGATTATTTACATCTCCACTTTTAAACAAAGGAATGGTCAAGCTAGTTGTCCACTCGGTAGGGAAGCCATTTTGTATGACCTCATCAAAAATTTCTTTGATTTGCGGTGCCAAGATATCCACCCCCCATTTTATATGCTTTGCTTGAAGATTGTCTATGTCATGGGCTTTACCAGTTGCTAACTTTTTTATCCCTTAAATACTATCCAAATTTAACATTTTTATTTTAGTGAAATATTTGATTGGTGTATATTCAAAATCTAACATTTGTACAGAGGGGACCCATTGGGACTTTTGCTTCCTTACAAGGGCCTCTTTCCAAATGATGCCTTTAAGATTGACCTTCATACAAGTAGGCTTTACCTCCAAGTTTATGTTTAATTTTCTATGTTTATGTTCAAGCTTATGTGGTGTTTTATGGATTAAGTAAACAAACACCTAAGTTTTTGTCTCTATATGATCCTTTTCAAATCCTTTTCAAGATAAAATTTACTTAAAATTAAAGGAAATACCACCTAAAATTGTATGCTAAATGCAATCAAACAATAATGCAAGAAAACAAGTTGTCTAGCCTAGTATACCTTTTGAATTTGAATGATGAACTATGCTAAAAGAGATTTTTATTTTCCAAGGTAAAAAAAGGGATTATGCATTTATTGAATTAGCTTAAAATTTAGCTAAATGAATTTGATTTCATGCCTATTTGTGTTTTGTAAAAATAAATCTTGACTATCCTAAAGGATTCCTTAATTTTCCAAAATAATTATGATTTTAAGCAAACAAGTTATGGAAACAGAAATTAGAAAGTAGAAAATTATAGAAAAGTGGTAAATAGAGGGTGTCAAGTGGTATATTTTCCTATTATAGAGGCTAAATAGAAGCACCATATAGTGATAAGAACACCATTGGAACTTTTGAAGTTGATTGGCACTTTTGGAACCTACAAAACTTGAAAGCAAAACAAGTAGGTATGTTTGTTTTAAGGGGCCTATCTGAGTGTAGTGAGGTGATAAGCTATATTTATATATGATCAAATCCATTTTATAAAACAAAAATTGAGTATGAGCCTTGTATTTGGAAGCAAAATCTAATGTTTCAAAAGCACTACAACTAGACAAAACTGCCATTAGCACTTTTGTTAGAGGTTGACTATGTAAAACTAGAGAGTTGAAAGCACCGATTATTGTAGGTTGTGGTGAATTTATTCCTAAAAAAATATGGATGATTTTTGAGAGTAAATTTTAGTCTAATTATATTTGGTTGGTTCAAAATCAAAGAAAGGGATTAAAAAAAGCACAATCCTGGAAGGCCTGCTACTTTGATATTTATCTAATTCTATCAAATGAGTTGCAAATTTTACAAAACTTGCAAGGTGAGTTATGTTTGGTAGGGAGGAAGAAGATATGGTAATTATAAATATCTTAAATCAAGATGGATAAATACATAATAAAGGAAGCTATATGGATTACAAAATGCTAATCAAACCTATGCTATAGTAAATGAGATACTATGATATGGATATTGAATAAAAAACACAATGATATGCTACTATCACAACTCAAGAGAGTCTATAGTAAGGATTTGAAGATGTCTTTGAGCGAAAGGGAATATTATAAAATATACAACACAAAGTAAATGGTATAATAAGTCAACGAAGATATTATTATACCTACAATGGTGTTAGCATAAAATTAAAACCAACATGAAGGCATATAAATGAAAGGTAACATGAAATTGCAATGAAATATTAATGGAAATGCATAAAATCATGAAACTAAATATTCAAAATGAACATGTAATCCTGCAAACAAAGTGAGTATGAGTATATAAATGGTAAGATAATACAAATGAACCTAAAATTAAAACAAAATTAGATGATATGCCTACAAATGACAAGGATTAGTGGCTAGAATGCTAAAATGGAAGAAAAAATGAAATGTAATATGCCAAATGGAATGAAATAAGTATGTAAATGATTAAGAATTCAAAAACAAGTTGTAAATGATATAATAAAAATACAAAATACTTGTTAGAATCATGCAAAATAGGTATTAGATGCAAAATATATGTTAGATGCAAAAAGAAACAAGAAAATAATTATTAGTGACTCAAACAATGAAAAACCAAGTTATGAAGGCTAAATAAAGAGGGAAAATGCATGAAACAAGAGCAAGGAAATTGAAAGAGAGAGAAGCTAGGGAGTATACAACCTAGAAATCCTTCTTGCTCCAAGATGACCTCCTTACCTCTATATATTTTCCTTGCTTGACTTACCCAAATGCTTGATGGATAATGCTCCAAGTGAGAGGAGATGAGGGAATGCAAATGAGAGAAGTTAGAGAGAAAATTGAGTAGAGTAATGCTAATGCAAAATTGTGTTATGAAATGCTCATCCCAAGGGCTACCTTTATACATTTTTGGAGGGAAATTAAGGAGGAAAAATTAGGTTGAATATGCCATTAGGGCACAAGACTAATTTAAATTTTCTAGGTCTGGTTCAACATTAAAGCATGTGAGATAATAGGAGGTAGTGGGATGAAGGAATTTGTGTGCCTCTGGTTCATTCCATAGAGATTTTCTTATGTTGAAAAAAGTTCCACAACTAAATATAAGAACCAGTGGTGCTTTTGGACCTGATTGGCTACTTTGATCAATAGTTAAGTTGACTGGTCAAATGATTCAAAATGAATAATTTTTAAAAGTGCCATACTTGAACAAAAGCACCACTAGCACTTTTGATAGATTATGGAATTTTTGAAAATTGTGTGATAGGTATAGATTGATTATCCCTCAAAAACATCCTTTATTTATTAGAGAGCTCCGGCGGCAGCTTATAGATAGAGAGCGCTTCGAATGAGACCGCGGCAGCTTATAGATAGAGAGCGCTTCAAATGAGGAGGGAGGTTTCGCTAGTGATCCATTTTTTATGTTCATGCATACAAGTCTAGTGCAACTTTAATGTTCGGTTGTGATGATACGAGTATAGAGAGATGCTCTCCAATAGATAGAAGTGCATGTCCGGGTAGAGAGATGATGATGGTAATCGATCAATCAATAGTAGGCGCTGATTGGCCGACCGTCGACCTCCTTTACAGTGGGCCCTTAAAATTGAAGGTGTTCTCTATCCTTATTTAAGCTTCATTCATGAGTTTTGGAAGGAGGGAAATGCAAACCATCTCTTAAATTGAGGTCCTCTCTATATAAAGGTTCAACAAGGGTGGGAAGAGGGGACCGATACTTTTATTTATATGCAATATCCTTTACTAGAGGTCTTTAGCCATGCATTTAAAATAGTGAGGGCCAAGGAGGTATCCTAATATTTTTAAGAGGACTATAAATTTTAAGGGGTTACCCCATGTTATAAAAAGTACCCTTTATATGTCAAGAGAGAGGAGAGGGTTAAGATATCTTTCTTAGAGAGGAGAACTCTCCCCAGCCTAGATTTTTAAGAGAGGAGGGCCATAACCTTTAAAGGATCTCTTAAAAAAAATTCAAGAAGAGCAGATATTTTAAGAGCTTTTAAAATCAAGAGCAGAGTAGGTGTTTTAGAGGGCTATAATTGCTTTAAAATATTAAGGTTGTGTTGACCCTTCATATTTCATCAACAAAAAAATAATTAGCTACATTTTATTCCTTCATTACAAATATTGACTTGGATTTAATACCCTATTCATAATAAACATATTTAGATATGGGTTTGACTTTAATTTGATACTTAGGGCTTTAAATTAAAAAGGCACTTTAAGTATTTACCAATCCAAAGACCTTTAAAATAGAGAGGCCGCCATTCAAATTAAAAGAGTCTAGAAATGAAATACTCAATCTCCTTATTTAGGTTGGATGTATCCATATATCCCTATCCCTATCTCCCTATATCCACTTTAAATTTGATTTGATATCTAGATTTCTTAGGATGATATTCTTTGTTGTTGATATGATGCTTGGTGCCTTTGCTTAGGATTAATGTTGTTACATGTGTCAAAATTGGGTGTCCACATTTTGCCCCATTTTGATATGATTTTTTTGAAATAACCACATCAAAAATAGCTTGTAGGACTTCAATTTTGATAGTATGATGTTTATTGATGTCTTGAAATGTTATGTTGAAGAAATTATTACAATTGGAGTTGATTTAGAAAATTGATGATTGATTAGTGTTATTGTTGTTGGACATTTTGAGCTCATTTAGTTCTCATTGATGTCAATATTAGAAGTTGTCATTGATACCAAGGTGAACACATGAAGTTGTCATTAACACCATGGAGTACATCATTACTGCCACCAGGAACAATGCAAAGAGTTGAAGAAAAGGTGTCAAAAGATGGTTTTATAAGGGTTTGTGTTAAAACCATGGTGGAAAATTAAATGGTTTTATTAAAATCATTATGAGGATATAAAGGCTTCCTTAAACATTGTGATGGAAGAATTAAGGTTTTTATTAAAACCATGGTGGCAGAATAATTTACATCAAACCCATGGAGAAAAAAAAGGTTTAAAGTTTATCTCAAGAAGGCTTTAATTTTTATTAAAGTCAAAGGTTTATAAAATAATTTATAAAATTTAAATTCTTTTAGAATTTAAATAATTTATAAATTATAAAGGTTTTAAGAAGGCACCGACATCATCGATTTAATGGAGCGTCGATGTCCATGACAAAAGGTGAAATTCATATATAAAAGCAATGCCAAAGGGGCATTAAACTTACCCTTCATCGATTAAATTTCATGTGATCAAGTGAGAGAATAATTCGTGCAATCGTTGAGAAAGAAGACAAATTCGAGTTGTTTTTAGCACCAGGGAAAAGATGAAAAAGGGAGGGCTTAAGCCTCACTCCCATTGGATGCGGTGGTCCATTGGAAATGCATGTTTTGCAAGGGCATTGGGAGTGGAAGTATCCACGATCGATTCACATGGAGGTTGTTTGCGTGTTGGTCTTGAGCACTGCAAAGGAAAACGTTTTGAATGCGCTCGTTTTGAGTGCCAAGGTTGGAAGAAAGAGCATGAGGTGCTCTTTGGGTTCCAAGCGTACGTCTAGCACACGGTGGTCTAGCCCGTATCTAGGGTGCACGAGGAGGCAAAAATTGGGGGTTCGAATCTCATAAGTGGCAAAGGTAATTTTTGTTAAATAAATTTTTATTTGCCTAAAGTCTTTCCTAAGGTAAAAGGGAGTTATAAGGGTAGAATGAAAAGTTATTTGTTTGGAAATTGATTTATGCTATAAAGTCTTTCCTAAGGTAAAAGGGAGTTATAAGGGTAGAATGAAAAGTTGTTTGTTTGGAAATTGATTTATGCTATAGGAGTTATAAGGAAAGTGGATTTGATTTTTGCCAAAGTTCTTATTGCTATTAAAATTTAATTAAAAAGGTTTTTGAGTTAAATTTTGGTGGATGTTAAATTTATTTTAATTGGGAGATTATAAGGTGTTATTTGGAAAATATTTTATGTATGTTGATGGCTAATTTTAAATATGGAGTGACAAGGTGTGATTGAGTTTTTGCATTACATTGTGGGAGAGATTTATCTTCTAACCTCTTTGAGTTTGGCATAGAAATTATTTTGATTGTGACAGATTTATGAGATTCCTTAATCATCAAGAAAAAAGTATGAGCACATTCTTCCATATTTGAGTTGATTGATTGGTTTTATGGAAAATAAGTTTGGAGTGAAAAGGACTTGATTAGGGTTTCTTATTGAGTGTGTTGAGTTAATGCTTCAAGGTTTTCTGGAATAATGAGTTGTTAAAACCTTGTTTTATAAGCATTTTTGTTGAAGCCATTGGCTTAGTGAAGAACTTGAACTAGGGTTTGAGTATCATTGTTATGTGGGAGTTGTTTTATAAGCATTTTTGTTGAAGCCATTGGTTGAGTGAAGAACTTGAACTAGGGTTTGAGTATCATTGTTATGTGAGAGTTGTTTTATAAGAATTGTTGTTGAAGTGAGTTGTTGAGCAAAGAACTTGAACTAGGGTTTGAAAAGAACATGAGTATCATTGTTATGTGAGATTTGTAATTGAGCATTGTTGGAAACATTTTGAGTTGGTGTTTATATGCTTGGACTAGGGTTTGTGATAAAGGAGTGTTTCATTAAGTGATTGGTTGAGTAGAGTTGGTTGAGCCTAGTCAAGCGGATGTGTGAAGTGATTGTTCAAGTTCCATAAAACAAACTATTCTATATTCTGAAATGAGTTGAGAAAGTGATTGAGTGTTGAGTTGAAATTGTAGCATATTGAGTCTCTAATAATTCTCCTTATGTTTCTAAGAGAGTGATTGAATGTAATTGAGCATTGTGATTAGTATATAACATATTGAGTCCCTAATAATTCTCTTTATGTTTCTATGATATTGGGCAAGTTCTATGTGGACTTGTTGAGCAGATTTGAGCAAGTTCTATGTGGACTTTGTTGTGGAGTTTCCACAACCACCCCAAAATTCTTGGGGACCCACTTATCATATTTTGATATGAAAGGTTTTTGGTTTTCTTTGGTTTGTAAGAATAGGGATGTTTGACCCTTTTTTTTAATGATTTTAATTGCTTTGGTTATTTTATATTCAATGATTAATTAATATAGACATTAATGCTTAGATTAATTAAAATTCTATTTTGATGAATACGAGTTTAATGTTCTTCATACTATCTAAGGTGATGGAATGTGTTTAACAAAGCAAGGCCTGACCTAAAAAAAAAAGAGGATACAAAAGGTACAAAGAAATTGAGATAGAAGTCAATATGGTATTATCTACCTAATATAATTGCATTAACTATATTATGTACATAATAGTAATATTTTTAAGATTATGTTATAAGGTTCTAAAATGTTATTATTATAATAATATTATTATATTGTATATAATAATATTATTATAATGTACTTTATAAAATATGTGATAATAATATTTACGATAAGGTAAAGTTTAACGTTGTTTCATTTGATTGTAGATAAGGCGATGGTGGCTATTCAAAAACATTTGAAGACTGTAGTGGCTAGTACAATAACGTTCAACGTTATGGCAACGAAGCTTCGCAGAGCAACACCGGCAAAGAAGAGGCGGTCCAAGATGGTGTTAGGGTTTTAGAAGAACAACATGAAAGGCGTCAGAGTTGTCAGTGAAACAACCGAGAGGCAGAGGCATGCCATCGAACAAGGAATGAAGAAGCAATATTAGTGCAACCTGTGATGTCAATTGACAGAGTTAAAGGCCGACCTTAAAGAGCATGGAAGGTTTTAGTGTTGCATCTATTTCATTACGCTATGGCAGCGTGAGTGTGAGAGTAGGGAGTTGGATAGCACCATGGCTGCGTAGGTTTAGTAGCACCATGACGTCGATGGCAACGTTGGCAGTGCCACAACGATGATGGCAGCGCTATGGCTGCGTAGTCTTGGCAGCGCCATGGTTACGTAGGTTTGGCAACGCCACGATGTCGATGGCAATGCTATGGCTACGTAGTATTGGCAATGCCATGGTTGTGTAGGCTGGGCAGTGCCACGATGATGATGGCAGCGCTATGGCTGCATAGCCTTGGCAGTGCCATGGCTGCATCGTTGGCAGCACTATGGATATGTAAGTTGGACAGTTCCATGGCTGCATAGGCAGTGTGATGGTTTCATTTGGTTACATGAAAACCAAAGTGCCCAGGATGGGGGAATGCCATCCCAGTCCTTGGGCACATTGGTATGGCTTAGGAGAAATACCATTGAGTCTCGACCTCAAAAAGTGACAATGAAAGTTTCGTTGAATAATATTGGCCTGTATTATTTTAGTTAATGTGAATGTGGTTTGATCACGTTCAATATTTTAAAGGAGGTCTAAAATCATAGGGGTTATAAGGTATAGTTAATGCTTTTATCATTCGTTTGATGTGTGTAAAGGGGCATTCTTGGGTAGAATCCTTATAAGAGAAAGGGAAGATATAAGGAGTCATGCAGGGTTTTGTTTTTGTTAGTTTTTTTTTTAAATAAATAACGTTTAGAAGTGTTATGTTTATTAAATCATAGAAAATGATGATGGATTATTTTCTTATATCCATTCATTATTTTGGTTGTGAGAGAAGATGAAGCGAAAGGACTTCTAGCATTATTTATACCTTGCTATCCTACCTTTTTCAAGGGGGGTTGGAAATGATGTAACATTCCGAGAAAGCAATAAAGAAAGAGCATTTTTCAGATTTTGAGAGGGTAGCAAACTTCTATGAGAAAAATCAAAAGGAGGGTTTTTATCATAAAACTACCGTTTTTAGTGTCTTATCATTTCTACATTTTAATGACTTCTAGCCATTGTCTTATGCCATGAAATGGGTTGCAATAGGTGAAGGTCAAGATTATGCAGTTTCTTTATGTTTCCTTTAAGTATCGCACTTGATTTAATGGTATTGTGCTTATGTTGTAGGTCCATTATTTCAGGTTGTTTTATGATTACCTCATAACTTGGAATTTTGTAGGGAGGAGCTTGCTAAACTAATTCAGAATTTGACTTTTTCAGCTAACCAAATTTACATGTTTATTTCATTTACTATTCTCAAAGTTTTATTTCAAGCATTCAAGCATTCCATTCTGGTTCGTCCAAAATTTTAAGTATCTTTTATTTCCATTTTGGTCCTTTTCTCGAATTTCTGCTAATTTCCTATTAGTTTCATTTTTTCTGGTCCATTTCTAAAATTGTTAAGCTTTCAAGTTATTTCCATTATGGTCATTTTCCAAAATTTTTGCACCTCCAGGTTTCATTAATCTAAAGCTTTCAGATAAAACACATGGTTTAGGAGGGATACTAACCTACTATTTCACATTAAGAAATGAAAGCTAACTTTGCTAACATGCTAACTTCTACTAACCAGTAGTGACATCAACATAAGGAAGATAAAATGAACCCAACTATCTAAAATTTACTTCATCTTAAAGGCAAGGACATTAAAATGAGGTGGACAATTCCACATTTTGTCATTTAAAATCTTTTAAATGAAGATAAAATACTCTACTAACAGGGATTCAGGGTAGCACCAATTTAAAAAACCCCTACGAAGAATTGCTTTTATTTTTAGTTAGATATTTCAAATCACTAAGCATTGTTTAGAACCAGTAAAGGCCCCTTGTTTATGGTCACATGCATTAATGAATTATTTCTGGCACTATTGTAATATTTTAGATATTTTACCAGAACCTTGGAGAAGTTGAATGTTTGTCATTTGGTTTCTTTTCAAGAGAGAGTTTTCTATTCAATACTATGCATGTGGTGGTATTTTGCGATTGGGAAAAATATACACTCAACGGACTTGTTGAGCATATTTGAGCAAGTTTTGTGTGGACTTGTTGAGCAGATTTGAGCAAGTTCTGTGTGGACTTGTTGAGCAGATTTGAGCAAGTTCTGTGTGGACTTGTTGAGTAGATTTGAGCAAGTTCTGTGTGGACTTGTTGAGAATATTTGAGCAAGTTCTGTGTGGACTTGTTGAGCAGATTTGAGCAAGTTCTGTGTGGACTTGTTGAGCATATTTGAGCAAGTTCTATGTGGACTTGTTGAGCATATTTGAGCAAGTTCTGTGTGGACTTGTTGAGCATATTTGAGCAAGTTCTATGTGGACTTGTTGAGTAGATTTGAGCAAGTTTTGTGTGGACTTGTTGAGCATATTTGAGCAAGTTCTATGTGGACTTGTTGAGCAGATTTAAGCAAGTTTTGTGTGGACTTGTTGAGCAGATTTGAGGATAGATTTTGGTGCATATTTGAGGATATATTTGTGCCAGACCAGAGATAGAGATTGAGTAGATTTGTGCTAGACCGAAGGACTATGTTTAGTGTAGATTTGAGACAGAGCTTTGGAGGTGATAGAGTAGAGAGGACAGTAGTCTCTAGTGGATAGAGATCCATCAGCCAGGGTAGTGAGGATAGGTCTTCTGAGTGGGGACAAGAGTCTTCAGTGGAGAGAGATCCACAAGCCAGTGCAGTGGAGGCAGTAGTCTTCTAAGAGGATCACCAGCCAGAGCAGAGGAGAAGGAGTTCTCCTGTGGATAGAGATCCATGAACTTGATTTAGGGGATTGGTATCTCCTTTGGATAGAGGTCCATAAACATTGTAATAGGGAAAGGATTCCCAAGAGATTGATTGAGAAAATTTTAGTGAAATATTTTCTCCGTGGAGTAGCCCACATTGGGTGAACCATGTAAATTATGGTGTCTCTATTGTGTGTGGTGATTTGTGCATTGCTTTGATTACTACTATTGATATTGCTATCTATACATTGCATATACTGATTTGGAAAGAAAAGTAAAAAGTGGTCTTATACTGTTCACCCCCCTCTTAGTATAAGCTTGTGTTCTTCAATTGGTATCAGAGTGGGTTCCTTCAGAAGAGTTTAAAAACTTGAAGGAAAAGCTAACAAGAACACAATGGATTCTAAGAATGTGTCCTCAAATAATTCAGCACCAGTATTTGATGGAAGTGACTATATATTTTGGAGTATGATGATGAAGATTTACCTGATGGCACTTGGCAATGAAATTTGGGAAGTAGTTGAATTTGGATACGATCCCTTAATTAATCCTCCTACAGATAAGGAAGGTAAGCTTCTACAACACTACAATTCAAAAGCAATGAATGCACTTTTGAGAGGTTTGCATAGAACAGAGTCTATGAAAGTTATGCATTGTAAAACTATGAAAGAAATGTGGGATAAATTGCAAAATATTTATGAAGGAGATAAAAGTGTCAAGAAAGCAAAGATGCAAAATATCAAAGGACAATTTGAAGAATTAATTTGAAGAATTAAGAATGAAGGATGAGGAAAACATTAGTACTTATCTACTTCAAATTGATGAGGTTGTTAATGCTATGCAAGGACTTGGAATGAAGATTGATGAATCGGATGTTTGTGATAAAGTCTTAAGAACTCTTCCAAAGAGATTCAGTGAAAAGGTTTTTGCTATAGAAGTGTCAATAGATGGTGATACTTTGACAAGAGATATGTTGCTTGGTATGCTCACAACATTTGAGATAAGAACAAAATATCCTATTCCCCATAAGGAAGCAACCTTCAAAGCAATCAAGAAGACAAAGGGTAAGAAGTCAGAATCAAGCAATGAGTCATCCAGTGATGAAGAAGCCAATTATGGTAGAAGAGATAAGGACTATAGAAGATCCAGAGATCTAAAATCTGTTAAATGTTTCAATTGTGGAAAGTATGGACATTTTGCAATAGATTGTCAAGAAGCTAAGAATAACAATGGTGAAGAAAAATAGGATCACAGGAATAGGGAATCAAAAAGATATAGGCACCAGAAGAAAAGCAAGGATGGACAAAGCAGAAAAGGAAATAAGTTCTTCCAAAGACAAAAGAGGAGCTACTATGCGGATAAGGCAAGTAAGTACTCAAGTGATAGTGATGCTAGTTTTTCAGACAATGATAGAGATGAAGTTCTTTTTATGATTGAAGAAAAAGAGCAAGTTAAGAAAAGGACTCCAGTAATTCTCAAGTGTTTTAGATGTGGTAACTTTGGACATCTTGAAGATGATTGTACAAGGGATGGTTATAGTTTCAGTGATGATGAATATGAAGATGTACTTGAAGGACCAGATGAAAACCTTCTAATGGCATTAGAAGAAGAAGTAGGTGATCCTACAGAAGACAAGCCAACAAAAAATAAAGATGTGGACAAAGGTAAACAAATAGAGGAATATTCAGAAAAGGATGGATATGATCTCAAGGGAGAACTTATCTATGCTCTTGAAATAGTAAAGAAGGTAAGAAAACAAAACTCTAAACTTGAGTTTCAGTTTCAAGAATGTGATGAAGAGAGAAGGATGCTTATAGAGGATTTAGAAAAATCAAAGGCTAAGGCAAAAAGGTTCAAGGATAAGTTAGAAGCAAAGATCTTAGAATGTGAAAAGTTAGCACAAGAAGTGGCACTACTAAGAGAAGATTTAGAAGACTCCAAGGTCAAGCTGAAAGGGTTCAAAAATAGCTCAAAGAACTTGGATAAGTTCATCAAGATGCAAAAGCCTACATCAAGCAAAATAGGTCTTGGATTTGAACAGGTTCAAAAGAAATGGGAAGGAGAGTCAACCTCAAGTTTTGGAGGAGAAGAAACTTCAGATGAAGATATTTTAGAAGAAGACAGTGTAAAAGAGAGTGAGACATCTGAGGATGAGTTGGACAATAGAGAGTTCAACAAGAACATGAACAATGCACAAAGAAGATACAGATGGAACAACAATCATAATAGGTCAAGAGAGACTAAGAGACCAATGAGGTCAAGACAAGGAAACTTCAATGGAAGATGCTTTTCATGTCACAAGTTTGGGCACATGGCTTCATAGTGTAGGACACATGAAATATAGGAATATGGGAACAAATAACTTTTCCATGGGTATTTCTACTCATGTAATCAGTTTGGTCACAAGGCAATGAATTGCAGGGTTCATGATAGAAGAGGATATGGCTTCACTAGGAGACATCCTAAGACATTTGCACCTCCAAGGAATAATAACATCAAGTGCTATAAGTGCAATAATGATGGTCACATAACAAAGTGGTGTAGAGCAGACATTCCAGAAACAAGTATGAACAAAAACAAGAACAAGAATAAGAACAGAAATAGGAACATGGATAGGAATGTAGACATGAACATGAATAGGAACAAGAATAGGAACATGGATATGAATAGGAACAAGAACATGAACATGGATAGGAATGTAGACATGGATAGGAACATTGAAAGAAATAGTCAGAGGAATCAGAAGGATCAGATAAGAAGAAGAGAGGATAAAGGTAAAGAATAATGCTTTTTGGGAGTAGAAATACTCCCACCCTAGAATTAACCACCTTTAGAGGAGGTGGGGGAGGGGCTAAGCTAAGAGGCTCATTCTTAGCCCCGAGCCCCAAAGGTGACCCTTTGCCATTGATGTCAAAGGGGGAGATATTTGAGTAAGGGGAGAGATTTGGTACTTGAGAGAGCAATGAGCCAGGGGGAGCAATGTCCCAGGGGGAGCAGAACAAAGGAAAGGTCAAGTTTTTAGTAAAAATAATTTGGGTTGCCATCAATGACAAAGGGGGAGATTGTTGGACATTTTGAGCTCATTTAGTTGTCATTGATGTCAATATGAGAAGTTTTCATTGATGCCAAGGTGAACACATGAAGTTGTCATTAACACCATGGAGTACATCATTACTGCCACCAGGAACAATGCGAAGAGTTGAAGAAAAGGTGTCAAAATATGGTTTTATAAGGGTTTGTGTTAAAACCATGGTGGAAAATTAAATGGTTTTATTAAAACCATTATGAGGATATAAAGGCTTCCTTAAACATTGTGATGGCAGAATTAAGGTTTTTATTAAAACCATGGTGGCAGAATAATTTACATCAAACCCATGGAGTACAAAGAAAGGTTTAAAGTTTATCTCAAGAAGGCTTTAATTTTTATTAAAGTCAAAGGTTTATAAAATAATTTATAAAATTTAAATTCTTTTAGAATTTAAATAATTTATAAATTATAAAGGTCTTAAGAAGGCGTCGACGTCATCGATTTAATGGAGCGCCGACGTCCATGACAAAAGGTGAAATTCATATATAAAAGCAATGCCAAAGGGGCATTAAACTTACCCTTCATCGATTAAATTTCATGCGACCAAGTGAGAGAATAATTCATGCAATCATTGAGGAAGAAGACAAATTTGAGTTGTCTTTTAGCGCCAGGGAAAAGACAAAAAAGGGAGGGCTTAAGCCTCACTCCCATTGGACGTGGTGGTCCATTGGTAGTGCACATTTTGCGAGGGCGTTGGGAGTGGAAGTATCCATGATCGATTCACGTGGAGGTTGTTTGCGTGTTGGTCTTGAGCGCTACGGAGGAAAATATTTTGAATGCGCTCATTTTGAGTGCCAAGGTTGGAAGAAAGAGCACGAGGTGCTCTTTGGGTTCCAAGCGTACGTCTAGCGCACGCGGTGGTCTAGCCCACGACTAGGGTGCACAAGGAGGCAGAGATTGGGGGTTCGAATCTCATAAGTGGCAAAGGTAATTTTTGTTAAATAAATTTTTATTTGCCTAAAGTCTTTCCTAAGGTAAAAGGGAGTTATAAGGGTAGAATGAAAAGTTGTTTGTTTGGAAATTGATTTATGCTATAGGAGTTATAAGGAAAGTGGATTTGATTTTTGCCAAAGTTCTTATTGCTATTAAAATTTAATTAAAGAGGTTTTTGAGTTAAATTTTGGTGGATGTTAAATTTATTTTAATTGGGAGATTATAAGGTGTTATTTGGAAAATATTTTATGTATGTTGATGGTTGTTTTTAAAGATGGAGTGATAAGGTGTGATTGAGTTTTTGCATTACATTGTGGGAGAGATTTATCTTCTAACCTCTTTGAGTTTGGCATAGAAATTGTTTTGATTGTGGCAGATTTATGAGATCCCTTAATCATCAAGAAAAAGGTATGAGCACATTCTTCCATATTTGAGTTGATTGATTGGTTTTCTAGAAAATAAGTTTGGAGTGAAAAGGACTTGATTAGGGTTTCCTATTGAGTGTGTTGAGTTAATGCTTCAAGGTTTTCTAGAATAATGAGTTGTTGTTAAAACCTTGTTTTATAAGCATTGTTGTTGAAGCCATTGGTTTAGTGAAGAACTTGAACTAGGGTTTGAGTATCATTGTTATGTGGGAGTTGTTTTATAAGCATTTTTGTTGAAGCCATTGGTTGAGTGAAGAACTTGAACTAGGGTTTGAGTATCATTGTTATGTGAGAGTTGTTTTATAAGCATTGTTGTTGAAGTGAGTTGTTGAGCAAAGAACTTGAACTAGGGTTTGAAAAGAACATGAGTATCATTGTTATGTGAGATTTGTGATTGAGCATTGTTGGAAATATTTTGAGTTGGTGTTTATATGCTTGGACTAGGGTTTGTGATAAATGAGTGTTTCATTAAGTGATTGGTTGAGCCTAGTCAAGCGGATGTGTGAAGTGATTGTTCAAGTTCCATAAAACAAACTATTCTATATTCTGAATTGAGTTGAGAAAGTGATTGAGCATTGAGTTGAAATTGAAGCATATTGAGTCTCTAACAATTCTCCTTATGTTTCTAAGAGAGTGATTGAAATTAATTGAGCATTGTGATTAGTATAGAACATATTGAGTCTCTAACAATTCTCTTTATGTTTCTATGAGATTGGGCAAGTTCTGTGTGGACTTGTTGAGCAGATTTGAGCAAGTTCTGTGTGGACTTGTTGAGCAGATTTGAGCAAGTTCTATGTGGACTTGTTGAGCAGATTTGAGCAAGTTCTGTGTGGACTTGTTGAGCAGATTTGAGCAAGTTTTGTGTGGACTTGTTGAGCATATTTGAGCAAGTTTTGTGTGGACTTGTTGAGCATATTTGAGCAAGTTCTGTGTGGACTTGTTGAGCACATTTGAGCAAGTTCTATGTGGACTTGTTGAGCATATTTGAGCAAGTTCTGTGTGGACTTGTTGAGCAGATTTGAGCAAGTTCTGTGTGGACTTGTTGAGCAGATTTGAGCAAGTTCTATGTGGACTTGTTGAGTAGATTTGAGCAAGTTCTGTGTGGACTTGTTGAGTAGAGTTAAGCAAGTTCTGTGTGGACTTGTTGAGCAGATTTGAGCAAGTTCTATGTGGACTTGTTGAGCAGATTTAAGCAAGTTCTGTGTGGACTTGTTGAGTATATTTGAGGATAGAGTTTGGTGTAGATTTGAGGATATATTTATGCCAGACCAGAGATAGAGATTGAGCAGATTTGTGCTAGACCGAAGGACTATGTTTAGTGTAGATTTGAGACAAAGCTTTGGAGGTGATAGAGCAGAGAGGACAGTAGTCTCTAGTGGATAGAGATCCATCAGCCAGGGTAGTGAGGACAGGTCTTCTGAGTGGGGACAAGAGTCTTCAGTGGAGAGAGATCCACAAGCCGAGTGTAGTGGAGGCAGTAGTCTTCAAGAGGATCACCAACCAGAGAAGAGGAGAAGGAGTTCTCCTATGGATAGAGATCCATGAACTTGATTTAGGGGATTGGTATCTCCTTTGGACAGAGGTCCATAAACATTGTAATAGGGAAAGGATTCCCAAGAGATTGATTGAGAAAATTTTAGTGAAATATTTTCTCCATGGAGTAGCCCACATTGGGTGAACCACGTAAATTGTGGTGTCTCTATTGTGTGTGGTGATTTGTGCATTGCTTTGATTACTGCTATTGATATTGCTATCTATACATTGCATATACTGATTTGGAAAGAAAAGTAAAAAGTGGTCTTATACTGTTCACCCCCCTCTCAGTATAAGCTTGTGTTCTTCAATTATTGCATGTATACCTCAAAATTAATGCCCCATGGGTGCCCCCTCAAGAATTATCATCAAATATAATTTGGAGAGAAGTCTCAATATGATGGGGCACTTTATTGATTGCTGGATATTTGAAAAATGATTTGGAGGGAAAGTGAGTTAGGGTGGGTTAAAAGGAGGAAAGGGGATGAAAATAGGTTCATTTTCATCATGCAAGGTTGCTAGCTTGGAAAGCTTGTGTGTGACTACTCAAAATTTGATGGTGCATACCAAGAGACCTAAATATTATGTGGATTTGGTTCAAGGGATAAAAATTACATCGAAGGAGGTTTTACAAGTATGCCCTAAAACCAAGATTTTAAATTTTGATGGGGCCTACTTTTTGTCATTTTTTGCAAATGTGGCACTTTTGTCACTTATGACACTTTTTCTAGTGGTAATTTTACCAAAGTGAGAAAAAGGGGTTGAAATATGTTGATTAGGGTTATGATTAAATTTTTACAAGAATTAGGGGTGTTGGTAAGCCGAGAGTGACATCCAAAGGTGATTAAAAAAATTAAATTTGGTTGATGACTATGAGGTTGGGATCTTGGTTGTGATTAGCTTGGATCATATGGTATTTATGCCAAAGCTAGAGTTTGATCAACCGCTCCTAACAACATTAGCTAAAAGGTGGTATCTTGAGACAAATACCTTTTAGCTACCCACTAGGGAGATGATTGTGATACTTGATGATGTGTGGTAGATTCTTTGAGTTCCTATGCAAGGAGTTTCAATCTACCTTAGGAAGAGTGACACAGTTGGTATGAAGACATTGACAATATTGAGGAGATATTTGAGTGTGTGATTAGGATTACACATTAATAATGCAAATTAGGGGAACAATATAGATCGACTTATAAAATTATTGGGTGTGATTATATCTAGGATTCTTATGGAATATATGAGTTGGAAGAAGCTTCTCTAGGGACAAGGAGAGATGATATCATATATGCAAGATCATGGGATTACCTATGCATGGGCTTCAACTATTTTGGTTATGTTGTATAGGACATTGTATTGTGTAGCTTACCAGAGCAATAAGAGCTTGGTTGGTTACACTCTCCTACATGTGTGGGCCTAGGAGCATATGGAAGCAATGACAAGCCATAGTTGATTTGAGGATATTGAGTTTTGAGAGTCCGATATCATATAGGTGGACCAAGAGAATTAGGTCTACTTGATGTTCCTTGATGTAGGCTTGATAAGCGATTAATAGTCTGACGGTTGAGAAGGTTACTTAGAGCCTATGGAGAGGCTAATATAGGTGGTCTGATTATGAGTGAGAGTTATCTTGAATAAGGAGGATTCGATTGGTAGATAATGAAGGGAAGGATTATGAAATTTACTGATATGATAGAGTGGTTTGTTAGTTTGGTGAGGTACAACATATACTTAGGATTGACAAGATAGGTATTTAATGGATCATTTGAAAGAGGAGGTTTGATCCTTCTAACTTGATTTATTTTGTAGGAGAGGATGTAGATGATCTTAAGATTCCAGATCTAGGTATAGATGATCCTAGGGTGTCAAGAGGCTATATGAGGTGGTATGTCAACTTTCACCTAGGTCAAGTGACATGAGAGGAGCCTAATGGAAAGTGAGTGCCAATTATTTAGGAGATAGCTAGTATCCTTAGGGGTATTTGGTGGAGGGTGGGAAATGATGGGGCTTATCAAAGGGCTATTAGGTAGGTGGCAAAAGGAGAGACTTAGGGTGAGATGAAGATAAAGATTGATAGAGCAAGGGAAAAACTATGATTAACAAAGGTGGAGGCTAAGAGAGAGAGGACCTAAGATGGTTTTTGTGACTGTCGCATAACTCGCCCCAAAATTGGGGACCCACCTTTTATTTTGGTATTTGGGTGTTTGCATTTTGTTTTAAGTGTCTAATGCTTTGCTTTGTTTTGGGTTTGTAGTTTTCATCAATTTGTTGTCGATGATTTTTTATCATCAATTTATTGTCGACGATATTTTTATCGTCAATTTGTTATCGACGATATTTTTATCGTCTGTTTTTGTCGACAATATTTTTATCGTCAAATTTATTGTCAACGATTTTATTGTTACATTTTTGCGTTTGCTTTCATTTGTATGTGTCAAATAATTAATGATTAAAAACTAAAAAATAATAAAAATTATGTATATATATTTATATATATGATTAAAACAAAATAAAATATAAATAAAAATATATATAAATATAATATATTTATATATATGTATTGTTATATATATTATAATAATAAAATAAAAAATATATAATAATAAGAAAAATGATATATATATATATATATTCTCAAGTTAGACCATTGTTAAATGTTATAGTTTTAAAGTTTGTTTTGACATGTTATACTTTGGATAGGATTTTAATAAAGTTAGGGTTTGTCTTATTGCAGGTTTCCAAGGGTGGCGCTGCTATTGATGTCGACACCCATTATCAAAACGTAGCAAGGAGTGCCAACAAGCAATGATGTGGATGGGTCCCACAAGCCTAGAATGATAGTAGTGACGTCGATTGTTTCAATACCTAGACAACAAGCAGACGTGGCCCATCGAACGATAACTACGACCATGGCAAATGTTACTACCGGTTGTGATAGCTTGGTGTGACCTAGAGATCATAGGACGAAGTGAACGTAGTCATTTTTGACATGGGAGGATCTGAACTACACGGTGATGACGAGGTCCAAGGGGGTGCAGTAGGTGTCGAGGGTTCAGGTGGACCTTGTGATTTCATCAATGATAAGGGAGATTGACCTACATGCTGTCAGGATAAAACATAACATGATTATGGGTGTGTTGCCATAGCTCGGATGTAGAACATTGGGTTCACATCGTCCAAGGAGACTTTTATACAAAGCGTAAAACCATGGGCGATGTGGTGAAGGTTTTTATCTATCATTGGGAAATATCACTAGTAAAGCAAAGAACGACAATTTTTTATGGGTACATGAGCCATTTTAAAGGATTGCTGAGGACCCCGCCATTCATGAAATAATCTGGGTCGCTGTTAGACGAGCGCGACGCCAGTGTGGATTCCATGGAAGGTTTGATTACCGTTGATGCAGATGATAAGGATCATGGCATAGGTTTGGATGCCACCGTAGCGATTCCCATATGAAAACGAGAAGAAAATAAGATAAAGTAGTGTATGGCTTTGGCGCGAGCAGTGCTGAGTTTGTTTAGAGGGCCATTACCGACATGGAGGTGTAATGAATCCCGGTGACACATTCAGATTAGATAAGAGATAGATTAGTAGCAACAACGTCCAGGTATGGTGAGCGGTAGATACACAAACAAAGATTATTGGTGAAGGACCATGACAAGACAATTATCACCAAGGACGATGCAGTGTTAGGAACATGCTGAATTTACTGCCGTTTACGAGCTAACACGATAATGTAAGACAAGATTTGCGTGGTGCCAACACTAGGTCGGGGCAATGCATGAAGATAAACCATGTATTTATGGAGATATTACCCGACACTTCATAAGAGAAAGAAACCACATGTAGGCTAAATAATAAGAGAAATGAGCACCATAGTTGTTGGCCATTACATGATAAGGAAGCCTTGAGGGATTCAATATCAAGACATTTCGTGAAATGGCTGTGGGGTGGTTTTATAAAATATACGCAGAGGTTGTATGGTCACTAAGGAAAGTGGATAAGGACAAATGAAGAGGTTTTATTTGTAACTGGGTGAAACATATTAAATCCAAAAAACTTACGGTTACAAGGGATATTATCTTGACCATTATGCATGGGTTTTGGACAAGCATCACTAATGGTAAGAAGGTAGATGAAGTGCAAGGGAAAAGAAATTCTAGGAGATATCACAAAATAAAGAAAAAAAAAAAAGAAACGTTTCATCTCATCCGAAACAAATTCGAACTCATTCTGAAGTCATTTCGATTTTATAAAAATTGTTGAAATGATTGTTTTATGCAGATTTTTATAATTTTGGAATTTTATTTTTTTCACATTTTGAAGGTAAATCAGATTTTTTATGCTTTATATTTTTATTTGCAAGCATAAATGAACTTCCCTTTATGAAAATTTCAATTTCATTAAAGGGGGTTAATTTTAATGGCATTCCATAAGCCATCATTTTTGGAGCAATAAATTCACCTTTCTTTATGAAAATTCTGATTTCATTAAAGAGAGGTAATTTATACATTACATCAAAGGTTATTGTTTTAAAGCATTAAATTATTTCTTCTTTATGAAAATTCTGATTTCATTAAAGAGGGATAATTTATAATGACATTTTGAGGCCATTATTTTAAGGCAATAAATTGGTGTCTCTTTATGAAAATTAATTTCATCAAAGAGGGACAATTTATTAATTATATCAAAGGCTATCTTTATCTTCATGATAGAAGCTACATTTAATGGATCTTTTCATCATTTCATATTCACATTCATAGATAGGTTTTAATCTTCTACTTCATGCTTAAAGTAGGATTTAATACAAGATAAAACTTGTTTAAAATCTACTTAATAAAGGAAGATAAAATCTACCTAAAAACATTCAAGATAAAAGGAATTAAGGATACATCGTGGTCATATGAGGGCCAATTCATATTTGCATTTAAGTTTCATGAACAATCATTAATATGGCATAATAAAATAAACCAACACATGCCCCTTGTTAACAGTTACTTGCAATCACTAAGGTGTTCCTAGCATTGAATTGATATATCTTCATTGAGATTACTAATACACATGTGCAATGCTTATATAGCGGAACCTTGGAGAAGTTGTTTTGATTTCTAACTTCTTTGCAAGAGAGGGTTTTGTGATCAAAATCCTAAGGTGAGTGTGGTTTTGCAATTGGGTAAAATTACCACTCAACATTTTGGTGCTAGAAGGAGGGCATGAATTGGTATTCATTGACTGCTTTGTTGTTCATCGTTTTGCCCACCCCAACTGAATTGGTTTACTTTATTTTATTTATGCTAAATTATTCATTGTTGTTTAAATGCTTTTGAATTGTTCATGCAATGAATAATATGATTTTGGTGTAACTTTGAGAGTTTTGAATTGCTAAATATTTCAAGTCCATTTGATTAGCATCTTTGGCCTCTTTTAACACTCAACACTTTGGGAGCTAAGAGGGCCTGAATTGATTTATTTTATTGCTATTTAGATGCTAAATTGTTCATGTTACTTGAAATATTTATTCAAAGACATTGGTCTTGACTAACGAGGTTTTGTTTCCATATGATCACTTTCATTGATTCTAACATTCTCTATTTGATGATGTGTTAATACTAACCTTTTTGTAAATTTGAGAATGTTCTTTAATGTCATGGTTTAATTGATGCATATCTTGTTATCGATACTAACATGATGATCTTTGTGGTTTACTCATTTGAAAATTGTTAGTCATTTTATGCTTCTTTGCAAGATATCTTTATTTGACTAACAAAGTTGATTTTGAAGTTATTCTTTGAGTTTCACTAATGGCGACATTTGATGAACTAAGAGCAAGAATGATATCTATGTTAGGGGACTATTATAGTTTGTTCAAAATACTTGGAATACCCCATCAAATTCTTGAATGTATATTGGAGGGTCCACCATAGTGTGGGCAGAATTTGGCATTGGGATACATACAAAATTTGGATATCTACAAGAGCATGTTAATTCAATGGTAAATTTTCCATGAGGATGTTGCTTGTAGGTTATTCTCATACATTTTGGATGACAGATCATTCTTTTGGTATGGCCAATTACCCATGGAGGTTAGGACTTCTTGGGTCCAACTAGAAGCAACATATCTTTATCATTTTGGTAATCAGGTTGACTTAGATATGTTGCAAAATTAGTTTACCTCTATTCGTAAAGAGCCTAATGAATTTATGAGTCAATTCAATGAGAGGTTCCATGAGTTGCACGCTCAAGTGTGGGAAAGTTTTGACACAACAGAAGAGGAAGCTATTCAAGTATACATGGGAGCCATACCCCCCATACTTGCTACACTTTTAAGGGAAAATATTGATGACCCATATTTGCATAGAATCTATGAGGTCACAATAATGGTAGAACAAGGGCAAGTGGAGGCACAACATGTTCCCATGAGAGATTGTTCTTCTAGAGTTATTGATGCCAACCTACACCAACCATCTAATATAGCACCCTCCACTCCAATGATGCCTAAGGTGAATGATCAAGGGGATGAATTTGAATGTCCAAATGTTATAACCACCTTAGATATCATCCAAGAGGAGGTGCAAGTTGCCAAGCCAACATCCACCAATGAGGATTGTGTAGAGATGGGTTCATTTCTAGAAATGCATGAGTATTCAGATAATGGAGGTGTCCTAAATCTAATTAGTTTTGAGATATGTGATAGGACAGAACCTTCCATGGAATTGAATAAAGTGGTTGAAAGTGAAATTGAAAGAAAATCAATAAATGAATTTGAAGACATAATAGAATTTCACCACTTGTTCTTGAAAGACACTTTGGATGAGATTCTTGAAACTGATGGTCAAGAAGACCCACACCTTCCAAATTGTGATGAAATTGAATCATGGGTTACAAGTGTGGATTATGATAGCCTTACAAATTTGAATACAAGAAATGACCCACTTTTGGAAATAATTGAACCATCTAAGGAAGGTGAAGGTGAATTTGATGAGAAACACGTTGATGAATTGGAAGATGTTGAAGAAGTAGTTGAGCATCACAACTCGATTTTGGAAGATGATTACTATGATTCTTGGAAGAAATTGGATGAATATGCTCACTCTAAACCTTCTAATGAACCCTTTGTGTCAATTAATATGTAGGATAACACAATTGCTTTCTCATAGGAAGATATTACAAGTCTTGTACAATCTGAGGATGTTTTGGAAAAAGGGTTGGAATCTCATCAAGTGTTGGAAAACGATGATGATCCTACTACCATGCATAAAGAAGAAAAATAATTGATAGAAGAATCAAAATATCATACAAAAGATACAATGGAGTTTCATCCCATGAATTTAAATGACAATTTTTACAATGGTTGGGGAAGATATGAAGATGTGTTATTTTCTCACACTCCTATTGATGAAACTTCTATTCCTCTTGATATGCAGGATGTTGAAACTTCTACTTCACATGAAGATATTACATTTGCAAGAATAAAGAAGGTTCCCAAATTTGATCATGTTGAATATGAATTTATTGAAGATCTTGTTGAAATAGAAAGGGAAGAAATGGTAAATATTTCTTATGACTCATCTGTTTTGGATGAGGAAGAGGTAAAATCTTCTCTTTCATTTTGGGATTCTGAAGATTTGGATACAAATTCGCATGATTGTTTTGAATATTCAGATGAAGAGATATCATGGATGGTTAATAAGGAATTGGAACCAAATGACAAAGAGGTTGATCTATTTGAAGCAACTCAAGTGATTGATCATGGTGATGTGTTATTTGACACATCCCTAGATAAACAAGACTTATGGTTTGAAAAGGATGGTCACACTTTTGATTGGGTGCCTAACTTTGGTATGTTTGAATAGGTGTTTGATGATGATGAAGACCATAAAGAGAAAGAAAAAGTTACAAATGCTCATCAAGTTTTGGTAAATTCTAACCATGATGTGTTGAGTATGGATGACAAGGTGAAATATTTACCTCTGTTAGTGACTACAAAAATTTCAAGTAATGGATTGCATGATGTTCCTTTGGATGCTAATGCTATTTATGATGAAATGCCATTAGAGGTGAATGAAGAATTAAAGTTGATTTCTACTCACACCTCTAATGATATTACTTTGATGAATGAAAAAGAAGTTGATGCACTTGAATTGTTAAATCAAATTCATCAACAATTGATAATGGAATCTAGGATAAAAACTTATGATGATTCTCATTTAGTAAATATCCTAGATGCTTGCAATTGTTTGCATAACTTTGATTGGCCTAAAAACATGAAAAATGATTTGGCTTTAAATTTTTTAGAAATAGGCTCTTGTTTGCAAAACTTCATTTTTGAAAAGGATAGCCTAATTCTAAATCATGAATCAAATTGTGAAATTGACATTTTAAGGAATAGACAAGAAAGAATTGAAAATCAAATATTGTCTAATCAATTTAATGATTTGAAGCTCACCTATAGGATCGTTAATGAAACTAAATCAAATTGGTGGGGTGAGAGAGGCAAGATGAAGATTGTTGTATGGTTTGGCCTAATCTTGTTTTTGTTGGATTTCTGTAAAACTTGGCATGTGTATCATGTTATATGTCTTTTGAAATGTGCTAGTCATGTTTGGGATCTAGGGAAGTGATAGTTCAAACTTTGCACCATCTTGTACCATATTGTACATTTGTATATAGTTTTGGTTTTCATGTTTTGAATGTTGGTTTTCTTTTTTCATGCTTTGTCCTTAATTTTTTGGTTTTGTTTTATGTTCTTGTTAGTTTACATTAAGTTAGAAGTTGGGTTGTGTTTTTGTGTAGTTTTGTGTTTTGGGGTTGTTCCCTTGTTTTGAGGTGATGTTTCATGGTCGCTAACTTATGGTCTCTTGCCCATTTTTGTGTTCCTTTGTTAAGTAGGTTGGAGTATCTAATCTGAAAGTAGGTGAACCCAAGAAAAGGGGGATGAGTTATTTGGTGATCATGCTCAGATTTTGGGACTAATATGGTGGAGAGTGGAACAATGAAATATTTCGCTAGAGCTCCACATGTAACTCACATACATTAAAGGGTATTTCTGGAAATTATGAAGGATGAAGTTATCTTGATTTGCAACCCTAGGCAAAAATCCAACACGCTCCACTTGTAGGCTTCCTAACCCTAGTGATGCTTGAAGCTTTGCAAAGTTTTTCTTTAAAAAAGAAAAAAAGGAAAACGAGCATTGAAAAGCTTGATCAAATCAGTCACAAGATCTAGATAAACTCTACTAGGGCTATGGATGCCTGATCGACAGTAGGGCTCTGTCTAGACACAGCTCGGGTAAAAGAAAGGCTTTGCAAAGCATTGAGCGAACACAAGGGTGAGTTAGATAAACCCTACCAGGGCTATAGACGCCTGATTGGCAGTGGGGCTCTGTCTATAAAAGTTTTTGTTTTATGAGTTGTACTTCATAGCCTAATGCAAAAAGGGATGATGGAATCTGGAGGATTTTCAGAGATGCAAGAATGAATCACTTTTTCACACACTAAGCAAAGGCAGATGGATTAATTGTTTTTATTCGAAGTTGTTTACCCCCACCTTCTCGGGACATTGCTAAATAATTTATGTTTCGCTGATCTTGTGTGTTCTCATTTCATATTGGGTTCTTCACCCAAAATGCTCAAGAGCATTTTCCAGTAGAGTCACCATTTGTTGTGACTGTCACACAACTCACCCCAAAATTGGGGACCCACCTTTCATTTTTTGTATTTGGGTGTTTGCATTTTGTTTTAAGTGTCTAATGCTTTGCTTTATTTTGGGTTTGTAGTTTTCGTCAATTTGTTGTCGACGATTTTTATCGTCAATTTGTTGTCGATGATATTTTTATCGTCAATTTGTTGTCGACGATATTTTTATCGTCAATTTGTTGTCGATGATATTTTTATCATCAATTTGTTATCGACGATATTTTTACATTTTTTCGTTTGCTTTCATTTATACGTGTCAAATAATTAATAATTAATAATTAAAAATTGAAAATTAATAAAAATTATGTATATATGATTAAAACAAAATAAAATATAAATAAATATAAATATAAATATATATATATATATATATATATATATAAATATATATATATATATATATATATTATAATAAAAAAATATAATAATTAGAAAGATGATATATATATATATATATATATATATATATATATATATATATTTCTCAAGTTAGACCATTGTTAAATGTTATAGTTTTAATGTTTGTTTTGACATGTTATACTTTGGATAGGATTTTAATTAAGTTAGGGTTTGTATTATTACAGGTTTCCAAGGATGGTGCTACTATTGACGTCGACGCCCATTATCAGAATGCAGCAAGGAGTACCAACAAGAAATGATGTGGATGGGTCCCATAGGCTTGAAATGATAACAACGACGTCGATTGTTTCAACACCTAGACAACAAGCGAACGTGGCTCATCGAACGATAACTATGACCATGGTGGATTTTACTACCGGTTGTGACAACTTGGCATGACCTAGAGAGCAGAGGGTGAAGTGGACGTAGTCATTGCTGACATGGCCACCACTTAGAGGATCTGAACTACACGATGACGATGAGGCTCAAGGGGGTGCAGTAGGTGTCGAGGGTTCAGGTGGACCCCATAGTTTTGTCAATGATAAGGGAGCTTGACCTACATGTGGCTAAAACAAAACATAACACAGTGATGGGTGTGTTGCCATGGCCCAAACGTAGAACATTGGGTTTGCGTAAAACCATGGGCAACGTGGTGAAGGTTTTTATCTACATAGGCGAGGGCAAGAAATAATCAAGAAATATCACTAGTAAAGCAAACAACGATAGTTTCATATGGGTACATGAGCTATTTCAAAGGATCATCAAGGATCCTGCCATTCATGAAATAATTCGGGTAGTTATTGGACGAGCGCAATGCCAGCGTGGATTCCATGGAAGGTTCGATTACCATCGAAATATATGATAAGGAGCGTGACACAGGTTTGGATGCCACCGTGCCTACATGGCAACATGTTACATGCGATTCCCATATGACAACAAGAAAAATGAAGACAAAGTAGTATATGGCCGTGACACGAGCAACATTGAGTCTGTCTGGTGGGCCATTACCTATGTGGAGGTGTGATGAATCTAGATGATGCATTCAAGCCGAATAAGAGATATATTAGCAACAATGTCTAGGTGTGGTGAGTGATAGATGCATGGACAAAGGAGATGGGATGCATTCAAAAAAATTAGTATACATGAAGACTCTAAGGGTAAATAGATATCACCTGATGATGATGTCATCATGTTGTCGTAGATGAGATAGGAAGAATGTTCATCAATTAAGGAATTTGCAGATAGTGATTGGTTGAAACATTCAAAGCCAAATAGAACAGAGAAATATTTTGAAAGTTCAAAGATTGCATGTCCAAATAATGATGGATATCATTCAATATGGTCTAGTGAGGAGCATTATGGCAGTCCTAAACAATAAGAGAACATTGGTGACATACTAAAGCCATTGGGAAGAGTCACTTATTATCTTTTTGGCCTAGATAGTAATGGAGAAAACTGTCCATGGATGCCAAATAAGGAGAGCATCACAGTAATTGAAGATAATGTTTATGTGGACTCGATTGTCTGTTCTGGTGATGCACAGTGCAGTTCGGGTGGTAACACCAATTTAGTCATGAAAGTGATGATGACGATGGGTCCCACAGTGTGATGTTGCTATGTTAGTCAGTTAGATGTAGTAATGATATGGACAACACGATGTAAATAGTGGATAGCACCATAATCGGGCAGTGGTAGTGTAAATATCAGATGTCATAGAAATTGTGGTGAATAACTAGATTTGGACAAATGGCTACAAAAGATGAGGGTAATGCCCAAAAATTATTGTTGGAGGACCATGAAAAAACAATTATCACCAATGATGATGCAATGTTAAGAACATGCTGAATTTGCTACCTTTTACGAGCTAACATGATAACGTAAGAGAATATTTGTGTGGTGCCTACACTAGGTCAGGACAATGCATGAAGACAAACCATGTCTTTATGGAGATATTACCTAACACTTAATAAGAGAAAGAGACCGCATGCAGGCTAAATAATAAGAGAAATGAGCACCATAGATGTTGGTCATTACATGATAAGGAAACCTTGAGGGATTCAATATCAAGATGTTTCATGAAATGATCATGGGGTGGTTGTATAAAATATATGCAGAGGTTGTATGGTCATTAAAGGAAAGTGGATAAGGATAAATGAAGAGGTTTGATTTGTAAGCAGGTGAAACATATTAAATCCAAAAACTTACAATTACATGGGAAATTATCTTGGCCATTATGCATGGGTTTTGGACAAGCATCACTAATGGTAAGAAGGTAGATGAAGCGTAAGGGAAAAGAAACGCCAGGAGATATCACGAAATAAAGAAAAAAAGGAAACGTCCCCATGGAAGAAGGATGGCAGGATGGAGAAACGAAAAGTTTTCTCCCAAAATTTTAAATATCCATTTCAGAGAGAAATAGGAGGCGGGTTTTAGTTTTAGAAAAGACCATAAATGCTATTGGAAAACAGTTGTAGAAAAGAAATATTTTTAATGCAAATATCTTTTTAAGAAATCTAGATTTTTTTGGTAAAATAGGAGGATTTTATGCATGCTTGAACTTAAATTTTTATCTTTCCCTTGTTTAGGTTTTGGACTTATATGTTTGTGTTCCTAGGAGCTAGCACTTAGTTTATTTTAATTGTGCAAATGTAGGTTAAAATAGATTAGGTTGCATGCAAGAGTTTCTCACATATTTGGTTTTGCACGATGGGGTACCATCAAAATTATAAAGCTTTGCATGTTTACGTTTTCAGCATTCAAGTTTACTTCAGATTTTTATTTTTTTTATTTTCTAACCCTTCTTTTGCAGATTTTTTTAAACTTTGAGGATTAAAATAAAAATAAAAAAATAAAATGATAAAAATAAATACATGGGTGTGAATAATGAGCAACAAAATTTCATCCGAAACTAATTCGAAGTCATTTCGATTTTATAAAAATTGTTGAAAATCACTGTTTTATGCAGATTTTTATAAATTCAAAATTTTATATTTTTTACATTTTGAAGGTAAATCATATTTTTTCAGAGTTATATTTTATTTGCAAGCATAAATGAACTTCCCTTTATGAAAATATCAATTTCATTAAAGGGGATGATTTTTAATGACATTCCATAAGCCTTCATTTTCGGAGCGATAAATTTACCTTTCTTTATGAAAATTCTGATTTCATTAAAGAGAGGTAATTTATACACTACATCAAAGTCCATTGTTTTAAAGCATTAAATTATTCTTCTTTATGAAAATTCTGATTTCATTAAGGAGGGATAATTTATGATGACATTTTGAGGCCATTGTTTGAAGGCAATAAATTGTCGTCTCTTTATGAAAATTAATTTCATCAAAGAGGGACAATTTATTAATTATATTAAATGCTATCTTTATTTTCATGAGAGAAGCTACATTTAATGGATATTTTCATCATTTCAAATTTAAATTCATAGATAGGTTTTAATCTTCTACTTCATTCTTAAAGTAGCATTTTTTTTTTTAAGCGAAAAACCCCTTGCGGAGCCGCACTGGTCTGAGAGACCACGAACAGGGGGTTCTACACCGTCAAAGTCACCCAGGGGTCGCACTCGACCCTTCCCGCACCAACATTATCAATTGGATTTTGGATACCCAATTCAGCTTTTTGGTAGGGTGGAGATTTGAACCTAGGACCTCCCTTGGAGGATTGCCATCTCCTCTCCAACTCACCTACAACACTCGGGTTGCTTAAAGTAGGATTTAATACAAGATAAAACTTGTTTAAAATCTACTTAATAAAGGAAGATAAAATCTACCTAAAAACATTCAAGATAAAAGGAATTAAGGATACATTGTGGTCATATGAGGGCCAATTCATATTTGCATTTAAGTTTCATGAACAATCATTAATATGGCATAATAAAATAAACCAACACATGCCCCTTGTTAACAATTACTTGCAATCACTAAGGTGTTCCTAATACACATGTACAATGCTTATATAACAAAAACTTGGAGAAGTTGTTTTTATTTCTAACTTATTTGCAAGAGAGGGTTTTGTGATCAAAATCCTAAGGTGAGTGTGGTTTTGCAACTGGGAAAAATTATCACTCAACAATGGCTAATAATATTTATATGATAGTACATTTTTAGAATAGGGAACCATCACCAATATGTACAAGATGAAGGAATCAATCCATGAGTTATTATTCACAAAGATCAGTGGGATTTAGGCCTCCTCCTCCTCCATCAACACTTAGAGATGGGGATGTAGGATATAGCTATAGTTAGGGTTAGTATTATGGGTGTGAGTGCACTAATTTTATCATGTGGTGTAACTATTTTGGATGATAGATATGAGTGTGCCAATTTTTTATAGTATGGTACACCAGACTCAGGCATATACACTTTTGAGGCTTTTATGTAGTTATGAAACTATATTTTTGTTTTTATGTTGTCTTTTGATGTGATGATGATATAGATTTAATTTGTGATGTAACTTAATATTCATGATCAATAGAACATTCATATAAACAAAATATGAAAAATAGTAGTCATTAAAGACAAGTAGGCTTTTGTAAAACATGTCACTTTAGGGATGGTCTAGGAAACCAAATAATGGATAAACACTAAATATGATTGGGTTTTGTTACTAAGTAGTGACCTAGAATTTTGGTAATGGATAAGAACTCAAAAGTATATTTTGATTTTGATTTTATGTATGATTGGTGGTCTTTGGACTTGATGAAGGACAAGCACCCCTTATGATCCCATTTTAAGTGTTGATATTTGAGCCCAACAAATACTTATGGGATGAGTATGCATATTTAAGTGGTGGTCTTAGAGCCATTATAATAGATACGTGCTTAAAGGATGCAATGATTGTGATCACATTTCTATGATCACATTCCTAAGCAATGGCCATGGTAATGGATAAGCACTTAGGGAAAAGAATGAGAGCTCATCATGCTTAAATGGTTGTTTGAGACACTACATGACAAACACTTAAGACATGATGAGGTATCTATAATATGTACAAAAATATGTGTTATGGTTAGTAGAGTTAGTAGTTAGTGATTGTTAGTAATACCTCATGCTATGAAAAGTGTGGTCTGAAGGAATTTAAATGGCTAAAAGGACTTTAATGTCTCATATTGTGAGAAGCATGACCTAAAGAACTTTAATGAATAAAATATCTCACACCATGAGAAACATGGCCCAAAGGACTTTGATATCTCATGCTATAAGAAGTGTGGTCTAAAGGACTTAAGTAGTGTCTCATGCTATGATAAGCATGTCCCAAAGGAATTTATTGAGAAAAATGTCTCATGTTGTAAGAAGCGTGGCTTGAAGGAATTTACTAAGGAAAATGTCTCACACTATAAAAAGTATGGTCTGAAGGACTTTGCATGGCCTAAAGGAATTTTATGCATCACACTATGAGAAGCATGGCCCAAAGGACTTTTATCCATCACAGTATGAGAAGAATTGACCAAAGGAATTTTCATGGTCTGAAGGACTTTAATGTCTCATGCTATGAGAAGCATGGTCTAAAGGACTTTACAGGGATCAAAGGAAAATAATGAGCAAAATGTCTTATGTTGTGAGAAGTGTGGACTAAAGGTATTTGAAGTGTATAATGCATTATGTTGTGAGAAAAAGAGATTTGAGCATGTTGTAATAGATGTGATGTGCCATAAGGGGTGTATATATTTACAATGTGATGCATATGCATAATGCAAAATATTTTATTTTGACATATGCCCCTAAATGGGGATGACAATGTAAGAGTGTGTGTAGTGATGGAAAGTGAGCTTCCCCCAAGCAAGTGCATAAGTGTATTTATTTCAAGCATAAATGATTGTGATGTTTGAAAATTAAAGATGTTTGTGTGCATGATAAAATATTCATGACATGCATGATGTCCTTTTAAGGAAGTCGTATTTATTTGAAGAATAATAATGTAGATATTTGTTTCAACATATACCCCCAAATGGGAGAAAGTTCAATATTAAAATGATACAATAAAATTAGAAGGTAGATTACCCCCAAGCAAATGTGTAGATACATTCATTGTGATATGATGATATGTTTGGTTGATGAATAATACTGATGTGATGAATATATACTAAATAACTTAATATATTAGTGGGATGCCCTACTCACAAGAAATATGCAATATAGTGAATAAAGGTCCTACCTACTAGAATGACACCATAGGCTTTATGACCAACCACATGTTTAAATAGAAATTTTATGATCAAATGATTGAAATAATGATAATAATAGTATCCTAAATTACTTTATATATTGTTGAATGCCTTATGATCTTATCCCTCATCTAGCATATATAAAAAAACTTGCAAATATGCAATATGTAGAATGTAGGCTACCAATTACATCAATGATATATGAGAAATTTAAGAATTTTGTGATAGGAATGTTGTCGAATGTGCCAATCATAATGGAATAAGTTCTATGTCCATCACTTAGCATATATGTGAAATTATTACACACATGGATAGAAAGTATTTGCCTATCTAAATGGCACATGAGGCCACATAAAATAGTTGCATAAAATGTAGATTGAGTTTTTGTTACAACTCGCTTCAACAAAATCCCTTTTGTTTTATGAATTATGGTCTAATGCTTGGTTTTGTGAAGTTTTGTGATATATTTAGTGCTTTTTGAAAAGACTATATTTAGGGAAAATATTTTTAGTAAATTGAAAAGCAAAGTAATTACCTATGGCCTAATTATTTGTATAATTAGCTTAGCTAAGTTAAGCTGAATTCTAGAAGATGAAGAAAATCTAGGCTCAGTTCTAGAAGGGGTAGAAAATTGTGTGAATAAGTACTAGAAGGAAGAAAATTTGAACAATGACCATTTTGGTATTCATATGTAAATTCTTGTATTTTTTTGGATTCTTCCTTCTATATTTTCCTAGCATGACTTTTTGCTCGAAGAACATATAAAAAACCTATAAATAGCTACATATGTATAACTAAAAAGGTATGCAAGCATGAGGAGTTTAAAGAAAGAACATGAAGAAGCAGAGGAGAAATCTTAGATCAAGGAGAAGAAGGCTTAGGAGTTAGTCTTGTAAAACATTTCAGGTTGAGGATTCCTCATTTTGTCTTATTGTAAATATGAAATGCAATTATTTTATGATATTGCCCTCTTTATTTAAGAGCACTTGAGCTATTCGTGCTTTAGAAATTAATTGACTGCAATATCAATTTTTTTTTATTCATTTTAACTCCATTTTGGTTGCCTAAATCCTATGATAAACGTGTGAAATATAGACTTTGTTAAATCCTTGATAGGAGCCTGTAATCAGCTTAAGTTTACTTCTTCATTATAGGTTATTTTATATCTTGATGAGATGCATCCTCGGTGATTCTTTCAAGTGAGAATTATTTTGGTTTGACCCTTGATAAGTTTGTTTTGGTTTATGCAATTTTTAAGGTGATATTCAATCATTGTCAACTCTTTAAATCAAACATCTCATTTTACATCAAACTTGAGTCCTTCAATAGGAATTTTGTGCCATTGATAATGAGCCATATGCATGCTTTGGGATCTCCTAAGTCATAGGGTTATACAATGGTTTAATATCTTGGAATTAATCCTATGTTACACCTGCAATAACCACCCTGTCAAACATCGTCAGGTTGGGGTATCACATCATAGGTGGAGTTAGACTAAGTTTGGGGATATTTCTTGGGTTTTAGTTTGCTTTAGTGGTCTTAAGATAGGGTTTAGGCATAGCTTAGACTCCTCAATGTCACCCTTGAGTGGCCGACGAAAATCAATCTATGTTTAGCTTCGATCAGGTAGAAGGTCATTTGACCTTCTGTGAGCACTGTCCCACATGGGACATGCTCGAGTCTGAGTGTTTATAAGGTGTAATACTCCTATAGAAACTCAACCAAGTGGTGGTCGATGGCCGCACCACTTGGTGGTTAGCTCAGTGTTGGTTGGAGGTACGTATAGGATTGGTTGGCTTTACCCAATGATGACAACTTTAATTAAGTTAGTATCGATACATGTTTTATTGATGTTGTTATAAGACTTCTCGATTCACGTATCAATTATTCGAGGTAGTTTTGATCAAAATATTTTTAAAATATTGTGTGGTTATTATCCCACATGCTTCCCATGGGAGCATGTGGAGGTTTTCTTAAAGGGGAAATCACCCCTAGTAAAGCGACCACAGGTTGGTGTTCAGGCTAGTGGTGAAAGCTAGCTTCCTAGTTGTGGAGATTAGGGCACTAGCAATTGGGTGCTAGCAAGGTTGATTGTGATGTTTGACCAAGGAATGTCGACTATGGTAGTTTGACTAAGGATTTATTGTTGATGATGATTTGGGTTGAATATAAAACCACCTCTTGATTAAACAATCATTTTCATAAATTGAGGAGGTGATTGCTTTTCTTTTGCCAATTCTAATCTTTGACCTGATTGTTTTTCTTTTGCCAATTCTAACCTTTGACCTAGAGGTTATAGAGTATTGGATCTATTTTAAGAAATAGGGAAAAACAAAGCTATGGGTTGATTAAATTAGATGGTATATGAAACAAATTTATATTTTAAGGGACTATAGTGCAATTTGTGGACAATTGTAGGAAACTATAGCGCATTCTTGTGGAAAGAATATATAAGGAACTATAGTGCAATTTGAGGAAATTTGTAGGAAACTATAGTGTGATCTTGTGGAAAGATAATTAAGGAACTATAGTGCAAGTTTGTGGAAAATTTGTAGGGAACTATAATATGTTCTTGTAAAAAAAATATTAAAGAACTATAGTGCAATTTTTGGAAAGTTGTAGGGAACTATAGTGTGTTCTTGAGGAGAGAATATTTAAGGAACTATAGTGCAATTTGTGGAAAATTGTAGGAAACTATAGTGTGATCTTGTGGAAAGAATATTAAAGAACTATAGTACAAATTTGTGGAAAATTTATAGGAAACTATAGTGTGTTCTTGTGGAAAGAATAATAAAGAACTATAGTACATTTTGTGGAAAATTTGTAGGAAACTATAGTGTGATCTTGTGGAAAGAATATTAAAGAACTATAGTGCAAATTTGTGGAAAATTTGTAGGAAACTATAGTGTAATATTGTGGAAAGATTGTAGTACAAATTTGTGGTAAATTTGTAAGAACTATAGTGTAATCTTGTGGAAGTATTATAGTACATTTTTTTTGGAAATTTGTAAGAACTATAGTGTAATCTTGTGGAAATATTATAGTACAAATTTGTGGTAAATTTATAGAAACTATAGTATAATATTGTGGAAAGATAGTACAAATTTGTGGAAAGTTTGTAGGGAACTATAGTGTAATCCCGTGGAAAGATGATTGAAGACTATAGTACAAATTTATGGAAAATTTGTAGGGAACTATAGAATTTTTTTGTGAAAAATTGGAATGTTGTATTGAAACAAATATGCTACTTGATTTCTTTTTTTAAATGCTATTTCTATGTGAATGGAAAATAGTGGAATTGATTTATGAATACATATTTTATGTTATGAACAAGAAAGAATGGGTTGGGGATCTATTCTTTGAGGGAATTATAGGATTCTCTTTTACTTGGATTAGTTGTCATTGCATATGGAATTAATTGATCAAAGGAATATCTTTTTGTGAAAAAAGAATAAGAATAGATGTGGAATTTATTCTTGGAAATTTATGGGATTTCCTTCCTTTGATAGTGGAATGTAAATGCATAGTTACATTATGAGGAATGTATTTTTACTTGGTTTCATTCAAATGGAAAAATTACATACTGTTGTATGAATAAAATGCATTATCATATACATGTTATGAGTTGTCTTGATATATTACCACCATCTACCAAGTGATGGAGAATCAAGATGGATCGGGAGAAGATTTATGTTGTGCAATCATTATTATTATTGATATATGTTGTATTAAGGCCTTTATGATGAAAGGTCTCTTATTTTAAGAATCTCAACATGAGAATCAGATTGTAAACTAGAACAATATATATATATATATATATATATATATATATATATATATATATAGATTAGCATTCTAGAGGACATGTAGATGATGTAATTCCAATTACAATCCAATATGGAATAATGAAGTAAATATATACTATGATTTATGATGTTAAGAAAATTGTTATACAATGATTATTGATATGGAATAGATAGGGTTCATATCTTTAGTTGAGATATAAATATGAATTCTAATTATTTAAGTTGATTTAAAAACATAAAGTAACCTTAGTCTAATGAATAGAAAGAAAATAATTAAGAGAAAACTAATGAAACCAAATGGATACACTTTGGAATATTACATAAAGATATATTATGAGAAAATAATATTTAGTATAACCTAAAGAAGGAAAAATTTAGGAAAGATCAAGTGGGAAAACTTGGATTGAATGATACAAGTAAGTTTGGTGATAGACATAGAGGTGTCTATGTGATTTTATCACATGGATATGATGAACACCTTAGCTACCCATCGTGGAGATGATGTTAACTAAGCACAACAAAATATTGGTATTCTATCTCGATGGAAGAATATCTAATCTACAAGGCATACAACTAAACTTTGGTTCGTATGGACCTAAGTTGAGACTAACTTGAGGTGGACTTAAGTTAGTAGGGGAAAATGGCATTCCTATTCTTGAATGTACTAAGATGGAAAAATATCCAAACATTGTGGTCAATATTTTCTACATTCAGGGAGAATGAAAGAAAAATAGGGTGACCACATGAAGGCATCCTTTTACCATGGAGGTATAAAGGTAAAACTACTGGTCTTGAAAATAATATAGGGGTTGGTCACTCCTACCCACAAGAGAGACACTAACCACGTTGAATATTATGAAGCACATCCTTGGACTTACATGAAAATTCATCCTTATATGATTCCTTGATTACTCCTTATGTGATCCTTTGATTACAAATTTAACTTTAAGAGTTACAAAAAAAAATCTCTAATAACAGAAGGAATTTGAGGTTCATTACAATTTTTGTTGCATTCTTGTTCGATGAGCCAAGCAGGAAAAAGGAGCCTTATTAATCTAGTACTTGGTGGGATTACAAAGAATGTAGGTCTACAAGACATTGGATTAGTAAGGCTTTACTACATGAGTGGTTTACCAAACAAACATCCTTTGATGAATTTGGTGAATGTATGTCATGAGTATTTGATAGGCCATGACAAGATATTGGAATATTATTTTGTTGCATGATATATCTATAAAAAATTATATAATTGTAGTACATGATAAGAAGAAATCAATGCCTTGGAAGGGTCTACTAAATAACAATGAGAATTTATGATAAGCAAGGTTTAATGATGAAATTGTGTTGATACTTGATTTATTGATGAGTAATAATGTAATATGAGAGTTGTATGAATATTAAATTTGAATTTGAATTATCATGATTATTTTATTAGGATATAAGAAAATGATAAGGTAGGGTAATTAGAACCATGGATGATTGCATCATACATCACTTAACCCAATAGAGGGAGAAGAAGAGAAGAAATGTTGATAGAAAGGAATAGAGAAAGTAGAAGAAAATGAAGTGGAGGTAATTTATTTGCTAGTGTTGGGTACCCAATATTGGGACAAACAAAATAAATAATGTTAGGTCATTAGGGCCATAGATGATCATGCCATACATAATTTAACCCAATAGAGGGAGAAGAAGAGAAGAAATGTTGATATAAAGGATATGGGATAATAGAAGAAAGTGTAATAGAAAGAGGTAAGGCAAATGATTTATTAGACTGAGAGGACCATTTACAAACACCTAGTGCAAATGTAATGCAAGTGATTATTTTGCTAGGAAGTATTACCATTGCCTCATGGAAAATATTCCTAACTCAATAGTATGAGTAGGTAGACCAAGAAACCATGTAGTCACACATGTGATTTCAGGCATTCATGCAGATAAGAAACCATGCAATCAGGCACATGAGCAAGCAAGTCATGTATAATTAATCATAATATCATTTGAGATGCATTATGTTTATTGGTTTTTTATTTTATTTGCTATCTAATGTGGCTAGGTGGTAGAATCCAAAGCCAAATTTGGTGGTGATGGTGAAAGGGCCTAACTAATTAGGCTCAAATTTTCCTTTAATAATGCCTTTGGCATGGGTATTCCTTTGGTTTTATTTGAGGACTAGGTACTTGATTTCAAAGGACCTTAGTTGTATTTTCTTATGATAGGAATACCAAAGTCTATTATGATAAATTTTTAAGTGTTCTAGGGCATTGATACACTTTTCTTCTAAAATATCTATTTTCTGAAGGTGACATAGATGATATTCTTATTTGATCAAAAAGTCTTGTAGTAAGACTCTCAAAGAAGGAATTTCAAGTTTGAAAGGAAATATTGCTTCAGCGCCATAGACCAAAGCATAAGGTGTTGCACATATATGGGTTTGTACACTAGTATGATATACCCATAAGACAAGATATAATTGTAAGTTCCAATATTGGCTACTTTTATAGACCAATTTTATAAGGATTTAATTAATGTCTTATTGGAAGCTTTTGTTTGGCAATTTCCTTGAGGATAATAAGGTGTTGACAATATTTTTTGGAATTTATATTTAGTTCAAACCATGTAGACTTCTTTATTCTTGAAGGGCATACCATTATCTGTAATTAGGATAGATGGTATTCCATAGTAGCTAATGATTTGAATGATAATAAATTTGAAAACTTAAATTCTAGTTGTAGAGGATAAATGCATGGCTTCAACCCACTTAGTAAAATACTTAGTGGTAGTGATAATGAATTTATGTCCATATGATGATTGAGGATTAATTTTTCCTATTATGTCTAATCCCTAAGTGGAGAAAGGCCAAGATGATGTAATTGAGTGTTGATGGAGAATATTACACTATTTGGTGTATGAAAATGTACCCCCATGGTACCTTTATGGTACAAATATAAATATGTAATATATTAGGGTTTTGACTCTATAGTTTGGGTGAGTGATTTATATTTCCCCTTTATATAAGTGTCTATGTGCAAGATATGCACAAGTGTCATGTCATGTAAGAGTGAAAGTGTGTAATGTGTAGGATATGCACAAGTGTCATGTATAGTAGAGTGCAAGTGTGTAATGAGAGAAAGTGCATGTGTCATGTATGTAAGTGTGCAAATATGTAATATGAGTATGTGCAAAAGTTTCATGTATTAGGAGTGCATGTAGAAGTGTGCAAGTGTCATAGAGTTAAGTGTGCATGTAAGTAGAGAGTGAAGAGTCATGTATATAAATGGCAAGATGATAAGCCAAAGTATATGAGAGCTGTCATATAGAGAGCAATAGTCAAGTAATTGAAGATTCATCTTCTATGTCTATTTTATGAAGAAAAAGCTTCATGTATTGTATTGGGAAAATGGTCTATAAGTGATCACCATAACAAGCATTTATAATATTTAATATTATACATATATTTTGTGCAATATTATTGTAATTATTTTTTATGCTAGTACATGAATGATTTTATCCATTTACATTCATATTTGATACTATTTTAAATATTATTATAATTTATATTGGCTTGTAGATATTGATTGCTCTTATATTTAATTCTACTCTTGATTAAGTATATTGGGACCTAAGATACAATGACTAAAATATATTGGGACCTGAGATAATTTGGCTTAAAAGACAATAGTAGTATCAAAGCCACTATCATATTTGGAACTACCACAAGTAGTCTATATTATTATTCCTATCGAAGGAAAACTTCAATGTGATTATTACAAATTTTAAATTTGTATATTAATTGATATTTGATAAGGTTCTATTTGGAGTCTATCAACTTTAAAAGTAGTGAATACTTGGACTCAATTTTTAAAGCTCTAAATGAGTAGATATTGAGGGGACAAATAAAATTCACCCTAATTTGGATGCTAGAGTCTAACCATAATTCAATGAAGATAGGGACTCATCTAAAAGTATTAAGAGCCAACTTAGAAAACATTTGGACATGAGGAGACATTGAAAGTCACCCTGATAATAGTTGGACTCTTTAGAAAAGAGGAGAATCACATAATAATATTATTGTACTTAGGATAGACTTGAGATAGAAGAAATAAGAATAAAGAAGCATCAAATATTTCAAAGAATAGAATAAAAATAGAGAAGCAATATAAGCTTCCAAAGATCAAAGAAGAATAAAAGCAGAGAAAGAAGCATCATAAGCTTCCAAATATAAGAAAAATAAGTATTATAAAGGCACGAGTTTTAGAATTTTTGGTCAACTAAAGATAAATATTCAGACCAGAAGGATTAAGGTGAATAAAGAAGTAAAATCTACATATCATTTAAGTCTTGGTTGTGGGATCATATGAGCACTATATAAGTGTTATTTTCAAAAACTTTGAAGAGTGTCATCATCTATGGAAACTTGAGTGCCACCTTCAAAAGGAAACTTGAGTCCCACATTAGAACAAAAGAGTACCATCATCCAAGGAAGTTGAGCACCACCTTCTAGAGGAAACCTAAGTGCTACATTAGAGAAAAAGTTAAGGAAACATAAGTACCAACTTCTAGAGGAAACTTGAGCACCATATTAGAGCAAAAGAGTGTCATATTCCAGAGGAAATCCAAGTGCCATAATGAAGATGAAGACCTAAGTGTTGAGTTGAAGTAGGCAGAATAGGGCAGTTGAGATGTAACAAATGGAATAGAGCATTGAGCTAAAGCAAGTAGAAAGTTAGCTGACAAATCCTAAAGTAATGTTTAAATATTACATTTAAGTCAATATTGATTAAGGACGTTGTAGTAGTAAGAATTCTTGAATTAGCATGCCATTATGGAGAAAATATAAGATTAATTACCTTTATATCTTTTATAATTATTTTTTGAGCTAAAGTTTAGAAAGTGAAGTTAAATTAATTTGAAAATTTTAGAACAAGAAAATTTAGGTGGGAGTTATAAGGACTTCTACTATATATTGAAATTGATATTTTAATTTTTTTATTTTTGAAAATTTTCATATTTATTAAATTTTGGAGTGAAATTTTTCTACCAAGATTTAGAAAAAAAATGAATTTGAAATTATTGTTTGAAGATTAAGTAGATTTGAAATTAGATAATTTGAGATTTGAAGAAAATTAGAAAGTTATTTGAAGAATTTTGAATTTGCAAACTTAATAAAGTAGGGATATAAAAGGTTTGCTACTTCAAAATATTTAAAAAATAGGTAGATTAAAATTAATATTTTATTATTGAGAAGGAATTTGGAAAGTTTTGAAATTTCAATTTGTTGGACATTTTGAGTCCTCTAAGTCAAAGTTGTCATTGATGTCACCTGATAGAGTTATCACTCATTTCAAGGAATTCGGAAAGAAATAAAGTCGTCAAAGGTTGTCACTATCATCCAGGAAAAAGCTTCAACAGTGCAAAAGTTAAAGGCAAAAAGGCTCCATAATATTTTAATATTATTGGGAGCACAGGTTAAGTAATTGGTTCATAAAAACCCAAGAAGGGTTATTGCAAAGGTTAAAAAGGAGGTTCAAAATTTATTTTATAAATTATTTAAATTCACAAAGAATTTAAATTTTATAAATAAATATTTGTTACAAGGTTGTGCAATAAGACAAGGCTTCAAGGTTTAATTAAGTTAAAGCCTAAGGTTGTTTTGATTTAATTTATAATATTTAAATTTAATTTTAATTAAATTTAAATACCTTATAACCTAATCAACCAAGCCGACATCGAATTAAATCAATGCGCCAATGTGATTGCATGGAAGACAAAGGGCACTATATATAATGCCTAAAAGACATTGATTAATTTATCCTTGCTTGAAATAAGAAAAGGCATACGAATTGGTGGTTGAGCTCGTGAGAAACAATGAACAGATTTGAAGGATGACGATCGAAATAAACCAAAGTGCATTGAAACCCTCAAGCCAGCTGGGAAGCGTGGCATAGTGGCAAGGAGACATTGGTTAAGTTTTTGTGGCAACATTGAGCTGCATTCGAATCCTAGCAAGACACAATTCGGTTGGTGTTGGGAACACCAAAGTGCTACGCACATTTTTATTCTCACCTACAACATAAGGAACTTAGAGCACGTGGTGCTCTCAATGCTCCAAGAGAGCACTTAGCTCGCATGGCAATAGAGCCACGGCTAAGGCGTAGGTCATGGGCAGAGTTAGGGGTTCGAATCCCCTCCAAGGTAGAGGTAATATTTTTGTTGAGCATTTGAATAATATTGCCTATGTTGATGATTAATTACTTTTAGCAAAGTGGGAGTTAAAAGGTTTTTATTATTTGGAAAATTGCTAGCTGAGAATTATTGATTGGAAATAAAGTTAGGAGGCATAAGGAGTTTAGGTATTGTTTTAATTAAAGTCTTAAATAATAAATTTTGGATATTTGAGAAGTAAGACTTTAATAGAGTTGATTTTATTGTGAAAGAGATATTTGCCAAGGAGATTATTTTTGAAATATATTGAGCATTATTTTATAGATGGAGTGATAAGGTGTATTTTGGTTGATATTATTTTTGTGTTGTGATTTATTGAGAAAATAAATATCCTCTAACCCTTATTGAGTTTGTCAAAGAAGTAATTGTGAGTGTGGCAGATTTGCAAAGACAACTACTCTTCAAGAAAAGGTATGGGAAAAATTCTTCTTTGTTGAGTTAGGTGATTGACTTGATTGAAAATTAAGTTTGGAGTGAAAAGGAATTGATTAGGGTTTCCTTTTCAAAAGTGGTTGGTTTAATGCTTCAAGGTTTTCTGATTTGAGAGTTGTGATTAAAACCTTGTTTTATAAGCATTGTTGTTGAAACCATTGGTTGTATGAAAAACCTGAGTTAGGGTTTGAGAAAAAAATGAGTATCATTGTTAGATGAAGAATATTTTGTTAGCATTGTTGTTGAAGCCAATTGGTTATGCAAAGAACTTGAACTTGAGTTAGAAAAGAACATGAGTATCATTGTTGTGTGAGATTTGTGTTGGGCATTGTTGGAAACATTTTGAGTTGGATGATGCATGCTTGGACTAGGGATTGTGAGAAAGGGTTGTTCCTTGAAGTGATTGGTTGAGTAGAGTTGATTGAGCCTAGTCAAGTGATTGTGTGAAGTGGTTGTTCAAGTTCCATGAAACAAACTATTCAATATTCAGATTTGAGTTGAGATTGAGTTTTGAGAATAGAACATATTGAGTCTCTAACAATTATCTTTATGCTTCTATGAGATTGATTTGTGTTGATATTGAGTTTTGAGAATAGAACATATTGAGTCTCTAACAATTCTCTTTATGCTTTTATGAGATTGATTTGAGTTGAGATTGAGTTTTGAGTATAGAACATATTGAGTCTCTAACAATTCTATTTATGCTTCTATGAGATTGAGTTGAGAAAGTGATTGAGCATTGAGTATAGAACATATTGAGTCTCTAACAATTCTCTTTATACTTCTATGAGATTGGACAATTTTTGTGTGAAATTGTTAGACTGATTTGAGGCAAGTCTTTGAGAAGACTTGTGGACTGATTTTGTGTGAGCTTTAATGGAAGCTTGCAATGCAAATTTGAGCAAGTCCTAGAGAGGAATTATTGAGAAAATTTTGACAAGTTTTGAGTGAGCTTGTTGAGCATATTTGGACAAGTTTTGAGTGATCTTGTTGAGAAGATTTGGAAAAATTTTGAGTGAGCTTGTTGAGCAGATTTGGATAAGTTCTGAGTGAGCTTGTTGATCATATTTAGAGAAGTTCTGAGTGAGCTTGTTGAGAATATTTGGAGAAGTTCTGAGTGAGCTTGTTGAGCAGATTTTGACAAGTTCTGAGTGAGCTTGTTGAGCAGATTTGGACAAGTTATGAGTGAATTTGTTGAGAAGATTTGGACAAGTTATGAGTGAGCTTGTTGAGTAGATTTGGACAAGTTCTGAGTGAGCTTGTTGAGTATATTTAGACAAGTTCTGAGTGATCTTGTTGAGCATATTTGAGCTTGTTCTAAGTGGAACTATTGAGCATATGAGCAGGTTCTGAGTGGATCTATTAAGAAAATTTGAGCAAGTTCTGAGTGGACCTATTGAGAAGATTTGAGCAAGTTTTGAATGAACCTGTTGAGCATATTTGAGCAGGTTCTAAGTGGACCTATTGAGCAAATTTGAGAAGTTTTTGAGTGGACCTTTTGAGAAAATTTGAGTAGGTCATGAGTGGACCTATTGAGTATATTTGAGTAGGTTCTGAGTGAACCTATTGAGCAAAACTTTGGAAGTGAAAGAGCAGAGAGGATAGAGTCTCCTGTGGATAGAGATCCATCAACCAAGACATTGAGGACAAGTATTCTAAGTGAGGACAAAAGTATTCAAGTGGAGATATATCCACAGTTAGTGCAGTGGAGGCAGTGTCTTATAGAGGATCACCATCCAGAGCAAAGGAGAAGGATTTAACTTATGGATAGAGATACAAAAACCAGATATAGGGGATCAGTATCTCCTTTGGATAGAGGTCCATAAACATTATAATTGGGAAGGATTCCCAAAATATTATTTAAGAAATATTTAGAAGAAATATTTTCTCTGTGAAGGTAGCCCACATTGGGTGAACCACGTTAAAATCCGTGTCTCTATTGTGTGTGATGATTTGTGCATTTTTGTGGTTATTGCTATTGATATTTCCATTTATTAATATTGTTTGGGAAAGAAAAGTAAAAAGTGATCTTATACTGTTCATTCCCCTCTCTATATAAGCTTGTGTTCTTCACAATTTATTAATTTTGGAGTAAAAAGGATTTCAACTTCAAAGGAATTAAATTATGGAGGAAAATTATTTTAAATTCATAATAAGAAATAAAATATTAGAAGTTATAAAGTCTAGCATAGGCAAATTGATTGAAAAATATGATGATAAGCTAGATATGGCAATGCAATTTATCTATAAGGAAGCAATGAATGAAAACATAAAAAAATTTGAATATTATTTACATTCAAAGCTTATTTAAGTAATTGGCAATTCAAAATATGATATTTCAATACCTATTTTTTTGACAAATTGGAGGGGGTTTTGAAAGGGACCCCAAAACATTTTACAAAGGAAGAAACAAAAATATGGTCCTCATGAGATGCAAAAAACAAAAACATAATAGATAAGGGAGACACGAGAGATCATCCCAAAGAACCAAAAAGGGTAGTAACCAGTGGAAAGGGGTCTACAAGATATGCCAACAAGGGAACAAGGGAAGCCATTAAACCAAAAAGTCCAAAGGAGAAAATCCAATAAAAATTAGTTAAATAGATACAATCGTGACAAAGGCAACTTTGTCAAACTCATTCTAGTTTCAGGTGCCACATTAGCAACCTAGGTGCAACAATTCAGTTGTTGCAAAAGGTCTTCCACCACCTTTGAAGCTTGTCAGAGAAGGGTCCATGCTACCTTGGAAGCATTAAACATAGATGATTGTGTCATCCCAATACCACTCAGAGGGTCAAATATGGACTTTTACTGAACGTGGACTGAGGGTCCACTTGGTGACCCTAAAATATTCATGCGAACAAGGGCACCTTTGACCTTCACCTTCTGGGGGTACCTTCAATCTTCACCTTTTGAGGGGTCCCTTCAACCTTCACCTTATAAGGATTTGGTGGAGAACCCTCTAGGGCTTCTTGGCTATGTGAATCGACTTTGCATTTTTCCCTAGTAGATTTACTTCTAGAAGAGAGATGACGTGGTTCATATTTGATAGACTATGGGGTGTCACCCAAATTTAATCCAAAAGTGAGCTTTCTACCAGATTTAGCTATGTTAGTGGAGGTAATCTCCATTTTTCTCCCTTTGTTGATGTCATTATTTTGATGGCTTTCCTAGATCAAGCTTTGGATAGGGGTAAGGATAGTAGGGCTAATGGTACAAGATGTTAGAGTTAGAGTCTATTACATCATTTGGATCATGTAAATGTAACTTCCTAGGTACATACTTAGAAAATTAGATTACTTTAGGGGGAAGTTATCTAGTTACTTCATGCAATGTAATAAATGCACAAGTGTCAATGTGCAAGTTGTAAATATGCAAGGTGTCCCTTAAACAACTAGGTAGAGTGTTGGCCAAGGAATTTATCTTCCATTATAAGAGGTACTCATTGTAAGAGTTTGATAAGCAGGTTAGTTGGTAGTAGTAGGAGTAGTGGGTGACTCCATTAGTGATGGAGCACATTATGATTATGTAGCATCTTGCATGGAGTGTCCATTTCCTCCATAGAAATATTGTATTCATTTTTGTCATTTCTATTTATAACATATTTCTGAAATCTCATGAATTTAATTTCTTTCATATTTTTGCATCTTGTTATTGCCATATCCTATTGCGATCTACCTCAAAATATAACAGTGGTATCAGAGCCATGGTAGATTTAGTCATAGTAGGTCAATAAGAATACCACCATTATTATTGAGTCTAATTTTTTTATCAACCTAATATGCTATTGAACTAGTCACTATAAAAAATTCTCAAAAGAGTCTAGGTGGTAGAATTGGGGAGAGTCACAAGTGAGGATTGAAAGAAATCTTAGTTTTAGAAAATACTAAGATTGCATTTGACTAGAGTCTCTCCACAAAGTTACAAGAAAACTCGTGAAGACCAAGACTTAGTATTCAATCCACTAGATTGATTTATCATCTAATGAAGATCATTACGAATATCTAGAACTTGGCAAATATTACCTAAAGGTTCTTCTCACTACAGGGAACTAACTATCAGATGATTAGGAAACCTACTATAATAGAAATCTAGGATATTTCAAATTCGTTACCCAAAATTCGAAGTGCCTTCATAGTGCAAAGATTAGTTGTTGTAAAAGAAGAATACTATAGAAGAGACTCTAGGAGAAATATTCATAGTGAAGACTAGAGATTGAAGATATTTATTGATAAATTCAACTTCATAGAAGAAAAGGCCATATAAGCCTTGATATGAAAAAGGCCACAAAATCCTTAATCCAAAAAATGCCATAAGCCTTGATCTAAAAAGGGTACAAAAGTCTTGATATAAAAAGGCCACAAAAGCCTTAATTTGAAAAAAGGCCACAAAAGCCTTGATCCTGAAAAAGACTGCAGAAGAGAGTACCTAATTTAGAAGTAAATTTAGATTTTAGTACTAATCATTTATTGCAAGAAAAAGGAGATCCAATGAAGTTGGAAAGCTTCCTACAAGAGACTTAGGAAGAGTATTTTCTTTAGAATCATCCAACACCTGAAGCAAACTTGAAGGTGAAGAGATTAGGTGAAGATATCATTGAAGAAATTTCCATTATTGGAAGGATGAGAAGGACTAGGAGGACCCTATTCATATCCAAAAGTAGTAGAATAAATAGATCTAGCAAGGAGATCTCAATTCCAAAATTTGAAGAAGAAGATCTCAAGGAATACCAAAGCAACTGTAAAATCAAAGACCTAGGAGAGGTCTCAAGGAAAAATGCTTGGAGAAGCCTTGTTGCTGAAGCAAGATCATCAAAGAGTTCCTAGAAGAACTCATTGGAGAAATTCTCCATCAAGGAGAAACTTTATTACAAGGAAAATACTTGGGACAATTGTTGCCATCCGACAACAAGCCCAATCAAGAGAAGAAGAATTGGAAAGGAAAACCAAAGAAGATATAGAAGACCTCAAGACATTTAGAGTCTTGAGAAGAAGAAGATCCTGCTTGAAGTTAGAATTTGACAAGAAGAATCAAAGACAAAAGGAGTTTTTCAAAGCCAAGAGACTTGAAGATTGCCCAAATATTCCTATGAATCCACAACAGAAATGAGAAGATCAAGTCACCAAAACCCAGGCTCATGAAAGAAGTTAGAGATCCATTTTTGGTGAAAGAGGAGCTACTTGGAAAAGCTTACAAACGTTACATAAAGCAACAAGCATGATCTACATTCTTGTCAAAAGCTATAAAAAAGGTAAGCAGTTATTGGTACAAGTGAATTCATTATTTATATTACTCAATAGATTTGTTAAACCACCTTATGTTAGATTAAAAATTGCAAAGAGGAGGATTGCATTATAAGTATTCAAATAAGTTCAACAAGAAAAGTTATTTTTAAGGTTCATTTGCACATTAATTTGGAGTTGATTAGATTACAAAATTACAACTATCTATCAAATACCTATCTTATATCTTGAAAAAGAAGACTGGATCCTACAACTATGTTTGTAGTGAAATTTATAGATTATATTTGAAAATTTGCAGTGAAATTTTTAAGATCATATTTAAGAAATCAATGGAGTAATAAGGTAAATTTATTGTTACCATTTGATGCAGGAGCATCCGGCGACAGTAGAGCAATCTTGCATCCTCCAAATTTTTCTAAGTTTTCTAAGTACTTTGTATTTTGATTTATTTCAGTTCTTTCCCAAGGCTGAAGTTTTGTAAAGCAAGTTGGGGAGTCATGAAATCGTGACTCCAAAGGCAAGGCAAAGGCAGAAATGGTCGCGATATCGCGATGAAAAATGAAAAGCTAAGGCACAAGGGCGAGGAGGTCGCGATACCACGACATGTCGCGATATTGCAACATGTCGCGATATCGCGACATAAAATGAAAAGCTAAGGCACAAGGGCACGGAGGTCACGATACCGCGACATGTCATGATATCACGACATGTCGTGATATCGTGACGTAAAATGAAAAGCTAAGGCACAAGGGCGCGGGGGTCGCGATACCGCGACATGTCACGATACCGTGACATGTCACGATACCGCAACATGTCGTGATATCGCGACATGTCACGATACCGCGACGTAAAATGAAAAGCTAAGGCACAAGGGCGCGGAGGTCGCGATACCGTGACATGTCGTGATATCGTGACATGTCACGATATCACGACTAGTTGTAGGCTGCCACGTGGATTAATATATCACAGCCAAGAAGAAGACAGGCTGAAATAGACACGGGACTGCCACGTGTGTTAAAGTGACATGACCTGTTGAAGACAGAGGCTAAAATAAACACGCGGGCAGCCACATGTATTAAAACAAAGATGAAGGCCACGTATATTAAAATAGAGATGACGACTGCATGTCATGATATCGTGACCAGTTGAAGGCTGCCACGTGGATTAAGATATCATGGCCAAGAAGAAGACAGGCCAAAATAGACACAGGACTGCCACGTGTGTTAAAGCGACGCGACCTGTTGAAGACAGAGGCCGAAATAGACACGCGGGAAGCCACGTGTATTAAAATAAATATGAAGGCCACGTATATTAAAATAGAGATGACGACCGCATGTATTAAAACAGGAATAACCATCACAAGGAAATATTATGACAAGGCGATAGTTACAGGCCATGGACAGTATGGGTGAGACGGCGGTTCAAAAGAATGGTCTAACCAAAGCGGCGGTTGCAGGTAAAGGGGGTCTTTAATGCGAGCTTCATAGTGGATCAGGGCGGTGGCCCATTAATGGAAGAAAATTTGAAAACTTGGCAGGGGAAGCGAATTTTCTTTGTTTCAAAAATTCTCTCAGGTGGGGCATTAATTGCCTAGAGGGCCGATACCTCGATAAAAACTCAAAAAATTGTAAGGGAAAGGATGGCAAGTTTGAGATCGAGTGGGGAAAGAACTATGCCTGGAAACGGTATTGTAAGACTGTGTTAAGCAATTTATAGAAAATTAATTTGAAGTTTTGTTGTGTGAATCTCGGCTTGCCATCAAGTGGTATCAGAGCGGGAGCTCCTGAGCGTGTAACAGATCGCCGAAAGAGAGACAGTTACACCAGGATCTGTGGAAGGATTTGTAAGGGAAGAAAGAAAAAATACCTCCATGAAGAAACCGTGGTAGAGTAAGAAATGTGGTGCCAATCGAAGACTTTCGAGCCTTGCAGAGGCAAGTTCAAGCCCTGCAAGAAGAGCTACGCAGAAGGCACAAGCCCGAAAGGGATGAGGCAAGTGAATACAAAGTTGATGAAGAAGAAGACCAGTCTGAGGAAGAAGAAGAGGCTGTGGATCCTGCACAAGCCAGGTTGTACAAAGCCATCTCTCAGATTGGAAAGCAACCAAAAATGGAGGTTTCTACATATTTGGGAAACCTAAATCCAGAAGAGGTGATTGACAGGATAAATGACTTAGAAGAATATTTTGAATATAAGGAGGTTGAAGACCCTAATCGGGTCAGATTTGCTAAGACAAAGTTGAAGGGTCATGCCAGCATTTGGTGGAGGGGAATACAGCTGAAAAGGAATAGAAGAGGGAAGGAGAGAATAACAATATGGGATAGAATGGTGGAAAGGCTGAAAAGATAGTTTATTTCGGCAGATTACGAGTTGGATCTGCTAAGGAAAATGCAGAGTTTGAGACAGACAAACAAAACTGTCCAAGAATACACCAAGGAGTTTTACAATATCTCTATTAGAACTGGACATTTAGAGGCAAACAAAGAGAGGGTAGCCCGTTATATCAATGGGTTGAGACTCGGTATCCAGGAAGAGCTGAGCCTATTTCAGGTAAGCACCATTGAGGATGCTTACCAGTTTGCCTTAAAGGTGGAAGAAAAATTGAATAGGCGGTTTGAAGGCAAGCAAAGAGGAAGGGGCCATGGTGGAAGAACTAGTGGGAGAACCGGTGGAGAAAAATATAAAGATCTGAAGAAGGCTGGTGAAGCCGGTAGTAACCGAGGATCAAAGGGAAGAGGATGTTTATCAGCCCCATGATCAGAACAGCTACCCAAAAGTACGGGGTGGATCTGGACAAGGGTTTGGAAGAGGAGTATTTCATGGGACATGTTTCCACTATGGTGAAGAAGGACATCGAGCATTCGAGTGTCCACAACATCGAGAAATGATGAACAAGAGGCCTGAGGGTCCAGCCAGAGTTACTATGGCAGAGGAAGATCGTTGGATCTGAACATTCTAAAGAAGCAGAGAGAGGGGAAGCAATGATCGTAAGGAGAGTCCTATTGAATGAGGAGAAGGACATAGATCAAAGAAGAAGTTTATTTCGCACAAGGTGTAAATGCACGAGCAAGATTTGCAATATTATTATTGATAATGGTAGCACGGATAACCTGGTTTCAGAAGAAATGGTTACCAAGTTACAGTTAGAGAGGAAGAAGCACTCGCATCCATATCGGGTCACATGGTTACAAAAGGACCATAGGGCTTTGGTCAGTGAGCAGTGCTCCGTTAAATTTAATATTGGGAATTATTGTGATGAGGTCTTGTGTGACATCCTGCCTATGGATGCTTGCCATATATTGCTGGGAAGGCCCTAGAAGTTCGATCGAAGTGCAGTGCATGACGGCCATGCCAACACCTACTCATTGATGAAGAATGGTGTGTGCCATAAGCTGAAGCCCGTGAAGGAGGCAGATGAAAGGGTGTGTAACAGCTCCAAAATCTGTTTATTTGAAGGGAGAAAATTTTTGGACGATTTGAAGCATAAACATTTATGTTATGCAATAATTCCTAGAGTTAGGGAGAAAGAATGCTAAGATACCCTAGCAGAAGTCCTAGATCTATTGGAGGAATTTCTAGATATTGTGTCGAATAATGTGCCTGAGGGTTTACCCCCAGTAAGGAAAATTAGCCACCATATAGATTTGGTGCCAGGATCGAGCTTGCCAAATAAAGCTGCACATAGAATGACGCCTGTAGAGACTGAGTTAAACAGGCAGGTCTAGGAGTTGCTGGAGAAGGGATTGATTCGGGAAAGTTTGAGCCCATGCGTAGTACCTACAGTGCTGGTGCCAAAGAAGGATGGAGAATGGAGAATGTGTACAGATTCATGGGCCATCAACAAGATCACAATAAAATATAGATTTCCATTGCCAAGAATGGATGACATAATGGATTGTTTAAGTGGAGCCAAGTACTTCACCAAGGTTGATCTCAAAAGTGGTTACCATCAGATCCGTATCAGAGAGGAGATGAGTGGAAGACGACCTTCAAGACCGGAGAGGGCTTGTATGAGTGGTTGGTCATGTCCTTTGGGCTATCCAATGCACCGAGTACCTTCATGCGGCTGATGAATGAGGTATTGAAAGAGTTTTTAGGAAAATTTTTCATAGTCTATTTAGATGACATATTAATATTTAGCAGAACCTTGGAGGAACACCTGATGCATATCAGAAGGGTTTTTGAGAAGCTGCGGGAGGAGCAATTATTAATAAATCTAAAAAAGTGTAATTTTGTAAAGGAGTTAGTGTACCCAGGATTTGTAATCTCAGCAGAAGGTCTGAAAATGGACCCAGAGAAGGTGAGAGCCATCATGGAATGTCCTACTCCGAGAAGCACAATAGAGGTAAGATCATTTCATGGTCTAGCCAGCTTTTACAGAAAATTCATTAAAACTTTCAACAACATTTGTGCACCCCTCACAGAAACAATGAGAGGGGATAAGAAAGAATTCAAGTGGACCTTAGGGGCTGAAAGGAGCTTTGATGCATTAAAGAAAAAGGTCACAAAACAACCTATTTTGGCACTTCTAGACTTTAACAAAGTATTTCAGGTAGACTGTGATGCCAGTGGCAATGCAATAGGGGTTGTACTGAGTCAGGAAGGCAGGCCTGTTGCCTATTTTAGTGAGAAGCTAAATGATGCTCGAAAAAAGTATTCAGTTTATGACTAGGAATTTTATGCTATAGTTCAAGCTCTAAAGAAGTGGAGGCATTATTTGTTTCCAAAAGAGTTTGTTCTATTCACTGATCATCAAGCATTACAGTACATTAACAGCCAAACAAAACTAAATCAAAGGTACTTGAAGTGGGTTGAGTTCCTCCAAAGCTATACCTTTGTGCTGAAGCACAGAAGCGGGAAATCAAATAGATTTGCAGATGCCTTAAGTAGAAGGCAAAATTTACTGATTAAAATGATAGTGGAAGTAGTGGGATTTGAAGAACTGAAGGTTTTGTACCCTGAAGATCCGAATTTTTTAGAAGCCTGGACGACTTGCTTGACACTTGTTATTGTGGACAGGACAAAATGGTTGGATTTTCTAATCCAAGACGGAATTTTTTTCAGAGGAAGTAAATTATGCATTCCAAGGAGTTCCATGCGGGAAAACTTAGTCAAGGAGAAACACGATGGAGGACTAGCCAGACATTTTGGCCGGGATAAGACAATTGCCCTGGTGAGTGAAAATTACTATTGGCCGCAACTACAGCAAGATGTGAAAAAGTTTATACAGAGTTGTAGAATATGCCAGATGGCAAAGGGCAGAAGACAAAACACGAGATTGTATCAGCCGTTACCAGTACCTGAGCGGCCATGGGAGGATGTCAGCATGGACTTCGTCCTTGGATTGCCAAGAACACAGAGGGGAAATGACTCTATATTTGTAGTAGTTGATAGATTTTCCAAGATGGCACACTTTATTCCATGCCAGAAAACAAGTGATGCGGTTCACATTGCAGGGTTATTTTTCAAGGAAGTGGTATGACTTCACAGTCTACCAAAGAGCATTATTTTTGATAGAGATACAAAATTTGTTGGGTATTTCTAGAGAACTTTGTGGAAGAAGTTGAAGACAGATCTAAAATTCAGTTCTGCATACCACCCACAGACTGATGGACAGACAGAGGTGGTAAATAGAAGCCTGGGTAATTTACTGAGATGCTTGATAGCAGATCAACCCAAGGGATGGGATTTAGTTTTATCGTAGGCAAAATTTGCATATAACAATTCAGTCAATAAGAGCACAAATAAATATCCATTCCAGATAATATATAGAAACAGCCTGAGAAATGTGTCTGAACTGAGAAAGTTGGATAAGAGAGAAAAGTGCAGTGCCGAGGCAGAAGAATTTGTGAAACATATGAAAAGTCTACATGAAGAAGTAAGGAAACAAATTATAAAAATGAATACTCAATATAAGACAAGAGCAGACCAGAAGCGACGGTTCAAAGAGTTTGAAGTAGGAGATGAAGTCATGGTCCATCTCAGGAAGGAAAGGTTTCCAGCCAAAACTTATAACAAATTAAAGATGAAGAAGTTTGGGCCATGCAGAATATTGGAAAAATGAGAGTCAGGCAATGCATATGAAGTGGAATTGCCAAGTTGGCTTGACATTTCACCTATTTTTAACATTTCGGATTTAGTGGAATATCATGAGGGAGAAAGTATAGAGGTACCAAGTACGGAATTATGGTAAATTCTAGCATCTACTCCAACCACAGACGAGGTCGAGGAAATATTAGATGCTCGTGAAGGCAGAAGCACCAGAAACAAATAGTATTCTAAATATTTGATAAAGTGGAAGGGCAGACCTGTTGAAGATGCAACTTGGTTGTCGAAGACGAGAGGTTGACCGCCTGGGTCTTCCCCTAACAAAACAGAAGTGAGGATCACTTTTTAATTTACCTCGGGTGTCTGATGCAGGAGCATCCGGCGACAGTAGAGCAATCTTGCATCCTCCAAAATTTTCTAAGTTTTCTAAGTACTTTGTATTTTGATTTATTTTAGTTCTTTCCCAAGGCTGAAGTTTTGTAAAGCAAGGGGGAAGTTTAAGTTTTGTAAAGCAAGTTAGGGAGTCGCAAAATTGCGACATGTCGCGATTTCGTGACATGTCGTGAAATCGTGACATGTCACAAAATTACGACTCCAAAGGCAAGGCAAAGGCAGAAGGCAAAAGCAGAAATGGTCATGATATCGTGACAAAAAATGAAAAGCTAAGGCACAAGGGCACGGAGGTCGCGATACCGTGACATGTCGTGATATCGTGACGTAAAATGAAAAGCTAAGGCACAAGGGTGCAGGGGTTGTGATACCGCGACAGGTCGTGATATCGCGACATGTAACAATATCACGACGTAAAATGAAAAGCTAAGGCACAAGGGCGTGGGGGTCACAATACCACAACATGTCACGATATCACGACATGTCACGATATCGGGACATAAAATGAAAAGCTAAGGCACAAGGGCACGGAGGTCGCGATATCGCGACATGTCACGATATCGCGACATGTCGCGATACCGTGACATGTCGCGATATCATGACCAGTTGAAGGCTGCCACGTGGATTAAGATATCGTGGCCAAGAAGAAGACAGGCCAAAATAGACACAGGACTGCCACGTGTGTTAAAGCGACGTGACCTATTGAAGACAGAGGCCAAAATAGACACGCGGGCAACCATGTGTATTAAAACAAAGATGAAGGCCACGTATATTAAAATAGAGATGACGGCCGTGTGTATTAAAACATGAATAACCATCACAAGGAAATATTCTGACAAGGCGACAGTTGCAGGCCATGGACAGTATGGGTGAGACGACGGTTCAAAAAAATGGTCTGACCAAAGCAGCAGTTGCAGGTCAAGGGGGTCTTTCATGCGAGCTTCATAGCGGATCGGGGCGATGGCCCATTAATGGAAGAAAATTTGAAAACTTGGCAGGGGAAGCGAATTTTCTTTGTTTCGAGAATTCTCTTAGGTGGGGCATTAATTTCCTAGAGGGCCGAGACCTTGATAAAAACTCAAAAAATTGCAAGGGAAAGGATGGCGAGTTTGAGATCGAGTGGGGAAAGAACTATGCCTGGAAACGGTATTGTAAGACTGGGTTAAGCAATTTACAGAAAATTAATTTGAAGTTTTGTTGTGTGAATCTCGGCTTGCCATCACCATTTATAGTGCATCTATTAAGCACTATTATAGTTAAACTTTTAACTAGTTGCTCTATATTTGTTTGTGTTTATTAAGAAGCACAAAAAAAATAAAAATAAAATCAACAACACTTTAGTGGCCAAAAGAAGCCACCATTACAAGAAGAAAGGTGGAGTAGAAAAACCTCCATTGAAATCTTTGAAGGAAGCCTCAAATCGAGACCTTGGAAGTCTCAAGATTCAAGGAGAATAGAAGGATTATTTTTTCAAGCACAAAGTACAGGAATCCTCATTTCAATAGCTTGGATTGACTATCATCCAAAAGAATCAAGAAGGATTATAAAAATTCTTCATTTTAGGTGCAAGAATTACATATTACAAAAGGCACCTCCTTTTTTCCTTGGAAGAACAAAGGCATTACCATTTACAGGGGGTAGAAGGAGATTCTTATCTAACAGATATACGACCAAGGGAAGGAGCTATTCAAATCTCACACAAGTAGTATATTCACGACCAAAAGGAATAGCTACCGAAGAGCTCACACGTCCTTGTCCAACAAACTTGTAGCCAGGTGAAGGAGCCCATATAAACAATAGAGTTGCATCCAAAGAAAGAGCTATCAAAGAGCTCACACGTCCAAGAGTTGAGGTGTTTAAAAACACCATTTTTATTCTGTCAGAATTAGCCCTATAAAGCAGCACATCACCTGCAATAGTGGAGCCATTGGAAGAAGGGATTAACCCTCATGCATACGAAGAAATAAGGGCAGTATTCAATGACAGATTATCTACGTAAAAGATAAGGCATTGGCTATTATAACTAGCAACAAAGGAAGGAAGAAATTGACATTAGAAATTTGCAAACAAGTGTAGAGAGAGGAGCTATACCTAAGGCATCCATTGAAGTGAGCATCCACAAAGAGAAGATATCAAAGGTGTGCCATAAGACCGTGAAGCTATCCATATATAACCATTTTTCATCCTCTCCAAGCCAACATGCAAAAGAAATCTTGTGTACCAAGAAACATAACAAGCTCACGTAGGGTGCAAAGATAAAGGAGAAATTAGGGTTGCTTGGAGCATTAGAAAGAAGGCTTACATGCACAAGCCACTTGGAACAAACTCTCTATGTCTCCCAACGTTCAAGCACTCACCTAAAGGTAGTTACACTCAGTTGGAGGGAGTTAAGATTCATTGGAGGTTACCACCAACCTCATCATTGTTGAAGGAACGTCTATCACCACCAAAGAAATGCTCATTATCGAAGAAACACTCACTATCGAAGGAATATTCATCATTTCCAAAGGAACATTAAGAAGCTAGCTTGTAACACTTCATGTGATACTTATCATGAAGCTCATCCTTATTAATACATCGATCCTGGAGAGAGAAAGACATAATAGCAGAACGCAACCAAGCAAAACAAGTAGTCAAACCGAGTTAATGCATCAAGGTGAAATGTCTATACACCATTCAATGATGTAAGGAAGATATTAAATATATTGTCATAAAGCCAACATTTGGAGAAGCCCTACAAGTGATATTTGAAGCTACTAGATTGCATAAGTAAACGATCACCAATCGAGGGATAAGTTTACGCCAGTCAAAGAGGGCTTTGAATTACCCATAAGCGCTACGCAACATGTAGCTACGGATCTACCGACGTACAACAATGAGGAGCGATTAAGGTAAAATATTTATGCTTGTCTTAACGTAAGGTTTTTGGAGTTATAAGGAAACATATTTTTTAAACAAGTATACTTTAGATTTGTTAATATTTACAAAAGTTATCAAGGAGGAATAAGGGATATTATTATTGTTAAAATTACTTGCAAATATTATTTTCTAGTTTTTCCAAACTTGGGAGTTATAAGGAATACAACATCAACTTAGGAATTGAAAATTAGAAAACATTAAATCAATCAAAAAGGGGTATTTAAAGAGGTTTATTAAAAGTCTTCAAAAGTTGGGTTTTTATAGTTTTGTCTCAAAAACACTTAAAGAAAGGAAAATAAATACCAACTTCAAAACCTCTTCAAAGAATTGAAAATAGTGCTTAGTTCAATAGGAGTAATAAGGAGATAGAAAAGTTGTTTTTTGTATTTATAAAATTTTACAAAATCAACTTAAAATTGGACTACAATATACAAAAGCACTATATTGATAATACATCCTATCCAAAACATCCTAGGGAGTCATAAGGTATTCTACAAAACTTGGTAATATTAGCATCAATAAAAAATTATCAAGTTCTGAATTTATTGGATAGATGTAAGCTTGCTACAAAACCTAAAAACTTATTAGGTTTGTGAACTCCCATCTTAGGGAGACATAAGGAAGTCCACAAAATCTAAAGAGTTGTTAAATGGAATACAATGACTTCCAATAAATTTTTCCTAGTTGAATCTCAACTACTCAAAGGGCCAAATTATTTCTCATGGAAGAATGAAGTAAAAGCAATTTTGGTATATGAAAAACTTTGGGATATTGTTCAAGGGAAAACAAAGAAACCTTACCACAATAGATATTGAGATTCAAACATTTGAGGAGAATGATTCAAAAGCCCTAATGATCATAACATTTGCTATCACTAATGAAATACAACCCTATATCAGTTCAACAAAAACATCTTCTTAAGCATGAACAAGCTTAGAAAAAATATTTGAAGGGAAGAATAAAGCCACCATTCTTCATCTAGAGACTCAACTATATTCCTTAAAAATGAGCAGTGGGGAAAACATAGAACCTTTTCTAAGGAAGGTAGCAGATATTAAAGGAAAATTGTTAACTCTTGGACAAGAGCCTAAAGATGAATTTCTTACTCAAGTAATCATGAGAGCACTTCCAAACAACTATAAGCATTTGGTCACATCTCTACAAATCTTAAGTAAAGATACTTCTTTTGATGACTTAGTCAATATTCTTTAGGAATATGAAGTGGAACACACTATGAAAGATGAGATGACTAACACTGCATTGACATCAAAAGATAATCCATAGGGAAATATTGCTTCATCAACAAAAGGATGAAGAACATGGTATTTTCAGATATGTAAAAAGAAAGGTCATAGCACCGATTATTTTAGGTACAATCCCATATACCAAAATCAATAAAATCAAATAAACAATGGGAATCGATTTCAATCAAGACAATATCAAAGGAATTCTTGTCAACAACAATTTCAATGACCAACCAATTATCCTCAATTGGAATATAAAAAGGGAAATAAAAAAGGACACCTGGTTCAGAGGATAGAAGAAATTGAAGAACTGGATGAACACTCAAAAAATTATGAGGAGAAATATCTATCAAAAAATGTAACATTTTTGCTTGAACAGGTTACAAAGAATCCAGAGAAAGGATACAAAGTTCAAGATGAAGAAGAAGATCCATATTGAAGACCAAAAGTCTTTAGTACCCAAATAATGTAATATAGGGGGATGTTAGAGTTAGAGTCTATTACATCATTTGGATCATGTAAATGCACCTTCCTAGGTACATACTTAGGACATTAGATTACTTTAGGGGGAAGTTGTCTAGTTACTTCATGCAATGTAATAAATGCACAAGTGTCAATGTGCAAGTTGTAAATGTGCAAGGTGTCCCTTGCACAACTAGGTAGAATGTTGGCCAAGAAATCTATATTCCATTATAAGAGGCCCTCATTGTAATAGTTTGATAAGCAAGTCAATAGGTAGTAGTAGGAGTAGTGTGTGACTCCATTAGTGATGGAGCACATTATGGTTCTGTAGCATCTTGCATGGAGTGTCCATTTCCTCCATAGCAATATTGTATTCATTTTCGTCATTTCTATTTATAGCATATTTTTGAAATCTTGTGAATATACTTTCTTTAATATTTTTACATCTTGTGATTGCCATCTCCCATTGTGATCTACCTCAAAAGCTAACACAAGAAACAATTGTCTTCTAAGTCTACTCTTGGAGGGTATACCTGTAGAAGATCAATTGCTAAACCTAGTGGATTGGGTGAGTGGAATTATATTTCCTTACACTCTCAAATAAGAGCTCCATTTACCTACATAAATACTCAAGAACATTAATGGCCTTAATATCCTTGAGATTATTTAAAAAGACCAAGTAGAAGCTTTGAAGGGGCAGATCAATCTTATCGATTGTAAAGTATTGCATGACAGGGAATCCCTAATGATCCCTCCTTTCTCTCTACCTAACTTCTTTCCTTTGTCAATAAAGAAGTTGGTTTCCTTTACTAGAGAGTGTTTATCTCGATGGATCACAACACTATAATTCGATAGCTCTATCACCTTGACTAGCATTCAAACATTGAATTTGAAATAGAGATCTCAAGAAGAAACATGTCCATTATCCCATGATTCAGTGAATTAATCATAGAGCTTAGAATCACTCCTGCTAAACTTCTTGAGGAAGGGCAAGAAACCATTATTGGTGAGAATTTCCTTGACTATGGTGTCCAACTACAAAGAATCTGGTTCTAAAAGGGCCATATTTGAGTAGTGAAAAGGAGATTTAGGGATTGCTAAATGCTTACACCATAGATAGGAGGATAAATTTTAAATTATGCAATGGGTCTATCCATTCTTGCATGGGGATTTAAAGCTATTTGGTAAAGCAAAACCATTAAAAACTTGTACACATGTTGATGATTCTAGAAAAAATCATGCATAATAGCTATTGATGAGCATCATACTTGGAGATATTTGAATCACATTCTTGACCTGGAAAGAAGATGTCACAACCATCGATCATGAAAATGACATGGAAAATAAGATATTGTAAAAGACTAAATTCATGCATGACAATGGTGGAGCTAGGCCTAAGGATGCCTTAGGAATGATTATTTGAAAATGTGCTCCTAGGAACACTAATGATCATATAAGGTGCATGAGCAAAAATATCATCAAGGAAGGATTGGGGATGGTGTATGATGAGGATGAAAAGGTTTTCCACATTAGATACAAGTTTAGAATGTGATACGTGGGATATAGAAATGGGTAGGCTCAACCAAAGATAGTCCAAAAGGGGGGGCTCAAAGAAAGTGGGATAGGTGGCAAGGAAACCAATAAAAAATCCTTATGGAAGGAAGGGGCTAAACCATGAAGAGGTGGGAATCCAACACCATTGAGGTGATGATCAAAGAAAAAATTAAGTGGATCCTCTATGAGTGAAATCCAAACATGGTAGACATTGTAAAGGTGGTCCCAAACTGAGATGTGGAAATGAAGATATGGATTCCAAAGGGGGTACCACAAAGTAAAAAAAGGTGGCTGAGCCAAGGGATAAACTCAGAGAGAGGTGGAACCTTTATTGGTTGTAATAACATTTAGATGTTGATGAAAATTATTCCACCACACATGAATATTTTCTTCATTGAGACCCAAATTGGCTAGTAAATTAGTAGCTTTGTTTCCTTCTCTGTAAATATACGAATGAAAATATTGTTGTGGTGATAGAGGAGCCTCTTAGATTATTTGATTAGATTGAAGAATATCCATGCAGGATCCTCATTTCCTTTGAGATAATTTATGATGTTCAACGAGTCTCCTTGGTTAATAATATTACAAGGGTTATATTTCAGGATGGATAGCCCTTGGAAGAGAGTTATGGCTTCGACTACATGATTTGTCTGGAATCCAATATTTTCAATAAATGCAAGGATGAATTTTTTTTTGTGATCTCTAACGATGCCACCACCTCCAGCCATGCCTGGGTTACCTTTGGCTACTCCATAAAAGTTTAATTTGATCCATCCTTCTAGCAGAGGAGTCCACCTAATGTTGGTTCTATCAATAACAAGGATGAAAGGACTGGAAGGATCCATGGGAAGGTTAAGCAAAGTGATGAGGTTGGACTCAAGACCAAGTCTAGGGGTCTCAAGGAAAAGGGCCAATTGGGCATTCTCAATAACATCACATAGAATCCTTGTCTTGATTGATAAAAAATACTTAAAGTCATTTGATAAGGCTTTGTTGTTGCATTCTAATTATATTTACCATAGGTAGTGCATAAGGCAAAAGGACCAAAGCATCTTGAGGTGATTTTTGGATAAGAGGTTGGGCCATTGAAGGAATAACTCAAGGATAGAGTTAGGTTGGACCCACCCAATGTCGAAGGATGAAAAAAGGAAGTTTAGGATCCAACAAGAGAAGGGACACACTAGGAAAATATGATGGGTTGAATCCCACCAATATTGACAAAGATAATAGTATTTGGGTATGATCATATCCTTGGTGATAAGATTTTTCATGGTTAGAAATTTGTTTTGTGTAATGAGCTAGGAAAAGAAAGCAATTTTGGGAATCAAGAGATTGGTCCAAATAATGTTGATCAAGAGCTAGGAAAAGGAAATAGGTTGATTTGACCATGAAATAACTACTTTTGTAGGCCCTCCAAATCAGGGAATCCTAGGAATAACACAAGTTTTGAGGAGAGTGGTCAATTATTTCATAGCTACAACCTAATATTCCCTAAAATTTCTAAGGGGATCATATTCCAAGCACATCCATGAGGATAATTAGTCAATAAATTAGTTAATTTATCTCCAAAGAGGTCATTAGTGTTGGGTTTCAAAATGGAAAGGTTGGGATCATCAAGTAGTGGTTTATCATGGAGCCACAGAGCCATAGGTTCTTCTAGAAATCGATGAGGTTCTCCCTACCAAGTTGCCATATAGTACCATTCTGAATTATAGATTTAGATTTAGTGACTACATTCTAGAAATTCAACCCTCTTCGGGGTTTCTATTCATCTACAAAATTGTTTAAGGTATTTACTTTTGATTATTGTAACCCAAGTGACGTTGACATTGGTGAAGATATTTTGGCTATGAGGGCCATGTTTATTTTACCCACTTTTTGAATCCTAATCCACCTTGATATTTTTTGGTATATATCTTGTTTCAAACTACCATAGAGAACCTTCTGAAGAACACAAGCTTATACTGAGAGGGGGGGGGGTGAACAGTATAAGACCCCTTTTTACTTTTTCCTTTATACTTCAAAACAGTAAAGCAATATACCCAAAGCAATATCAAAAAAATGCACAATATCATCCACAAAGTGACACCAATTTTAACGTGGTTCACCCAGAATGCTTGGGCTACGTCCACAAAAATTTTCTCTAAAAGTTATCTCAAAGTTCTTTGGGAAACCTTCCCAATTACAATGTTTATGAGCCTTGGCCCAAAGGAGATACCTTCCCCCAATCTAAATTTATGAGCCTCTGCTCAAAGGAGATACCTTCTCCTAATCTAAATTTATGAGCCTCTGCTCAAAGGAGATACCTTCCCCTCTGCTCTGGAAATGATCCCTCAAAAGATCAACTACCTCTACCTCTTGCCAACACGTGGAACTCCTTTCCACCGAAGACCTCCTGTCCTCAATGCTTAGCCTAAGAGACCTCTGCCTTCTATGATCACATCCACAGTAGCTCATCAACCTGTACCAAACATAGTCGATCGGTCTAGTACAAGTCTTCCTCTGTCTGTCAGATATGTCCAACTCTTGAACAAATCAATCCTCTGCACACAAGCCTTATCAAAGACTTGCCAAAACTGTCCTCAGGTTCTTCTCAAAGAACCAATGCACCTCTGTCCTCAATTTCTTTGATAGAACTATCAAAAACTTAGCTCACAAGTCCTCTGCTAGGACCTATCCAAATCTGCTCACAATTCCCCATCAAAACCTGTCCAAAACCTACTCACAAGTCCCCACCGGAACCTGTCCAAAACCTCAGCAAGCTCACCAAGAAAAACTTGCTTAGCATGAACCCACAAAGAGAATTGTGAGAGACCCAATGTGATTCATAAACCTCATAGAAGCATAAAGAGAATTGTTAGAGACTCAATATGTTCTATACTTAACTCTCAATATCAATCTCAAATCTCATAGAAACATAAAGAGAATTGTTAGAGACCCAATATGTTCTATACTTAACTCCCAATATCAATCTCAACTCAATCTCAATCTCAAAAGAATAAGATAGATGTAGTATGCTTTTCTCAATAATATGAAACACAACCCAACAATTGCCAACCATGCAATGTCTCATATAACAATGATACTCATATTCTTTTTACCAACAATTAGGGTTTCAACAACAATGCTCATCAAAAAAGGTTTAGTCAACCAACACCATTCAACTCAACATCAACCTTGAAGCATTCAACCAATCATCACAAGAAAAGGAAACAAGTAGAAATCCTTTTCCCTCCAAGGATATTTGAACAAAACAACCACCAACACAATATCACCAAATGCAAAGAATAACTTGCTCAAATCAACTCAATGGAGTAAGCCCAATATCATGTATCAAGTAAAGCACTAACTTGATCAAAACAACCTTTTATGGAAGCAACTCAACCATCAATATCAAAACAGCCAACTAAGGGTTTCATCATCTCAATGCAAGTAGCAAGACTTACTAACATAAACCCTAGTGCAAAAAATGCTTCCTCTTCCTCAACCAGAATTATGCATTCACCCAAAAAATCATCAATGATTTTTAATGCATAAACAATCTTCAATATATAGAAAATAAGATTTACACCAAAATACCTAGTAGACAACCTTTTCACTCCAAACCCAATTTCAAACAATATACCATCAACAATATACATGGAAGAAGTTACCCATACCTTTACTTTGATGAAGAAGGAGAACTCAAAATCTGTCACAACACTAACTCTCAATTTGTCACCAATTAGAGTTGGAAACTATACAACAATATACAATAATAAAGATCCAAATTAACACCTTATTTATCCAACTTAATAAAAACCACCAGAAGTATAATATACATACAAAGTAAAACCTCTTTACACCTTATTACTCCACATAAACATTAAGCATCAATAAAACAATGTCAAAGAAAATATGATACCTTAACCTTATACCTCCAGCGCATTCACAACCACTATCCTTTGCACACCATGACCAAAATAAAATTACCCACGAAGAGAATCGAACTCGGCACCTCTGCCTTCTAGCACCTTCGCTAAAATGCCACCGTCGTTGGGTCACAAGTGCCCAATGAAGAAATATAGTGTTGCCCTATATTTTATCTTCCTTTGATGCCAAGAATCTAGAAAACGTAAATGTCTTCCTCAAGCCACAGGAAAACTGGTGAGCGCTGTCCAAAACGTAACTCACTGGGCAACAAAAATAATCATCCACACAGCGCTAACAAAAACTGTTATCCTTCATGCAATCCAATCAATCGTAGGTGAAAGCAAACTGCTGAATGTCAAAGCGTAAACTGAAAACGTAATTCGAGTGCAGTCCCAACAATTGTAGGTGAAGCACAATCTGTCGGATGTCAAAGCGCAAACTGAAAACGTAAGAAATTACTTGGGCAACTCAATATCGATAATCAACTCTCAATGAAATACAACGCTTTCTCGAAGATCACAGAGCTACAATTTTCATTACTCGAAGTTACAATCACTTTAGAAAATCATCCCCACTTATATAGCCATTTCTCCTTAACTATTTGACGTCGGCGCTCCTCCAACGATGGCAACACATCGACGAAAGAATTCTTTTTTTTCTCCGTCGCTTAAGGGTTGAAAGACCCTTTAATAATAATTAAAAAAACAATTATTATTATTTTATTAATAATAAATTAAACTTAGACCCTTGTCAAAGGTTTGAGTTAATTTAATTATTAATAATAAACATGGACCTTCAAGGTTTTTCAAGAAGTAAAAACCTTTGCATTAAGTTAAGTTTGGTTTTAATAAAAACCCTTAATGAGTCCAAATGGTTTTAAGAAAAACCTTTAACCTTGTCACCACGGTTTTAATAAAAACCCTTTAACATTATGAAGCTTCTCAAGATATTTCTGACATCACACTCTTTTTGATATCAACACAAAAATGCCTTTTGACATCAATGACAACTTATACACTTGAGCAAAAGCAATGTACCCAAAGTACCAAAAATTTCCAACAATCTCCCCCTTTGTCATTGATGGCAAACCTTTACTGAAAACACTTCTCAAGAGCCAAAACTAAAACCAACTTTGCTAAAAACTGACCAACTGTGCTCACAACTGAGAATATTCCTTTGAAGTTTTGCTCCCCCTGACTTGAAGCTTTCCTCTTCACTTTGAAGCTCTCCCCCTTAATCATATCTCTCCCCCTTTGTCATCAATGGCAAAGGGCCACCTTTGGGGCTCGGGACTAAGAAGGAGCCTCTTAGCTTAGTCCCTCCCTCACCTCTTGATGAGGTGATTAATTCTGGGGTGGGAGTAAAAATCCCATTAGGCACTGATCATCATCAGCGTCTATAACTTCCTTGCTCGGGCCTTCTCTTGAACTCTTTGTCCATATTCCTGTTCCTGTTTCTATCACTGTTCCTGTCCTTGTTATCATTCCTATTCTTATCCATGTCTTGATCCTTGGACCTGTTCATACCATTGTTCCTGTTATTGTACCTTGGAAGTTCAGCTCTACACTGTCTAGCTGTGTGACCTTTATTGTTGCACTTATAACAAGTAACAATGTTATTTCTTTTAGGCATACCTATTCTTTGAATCCACCTGTTCTGACTAAACCTGTTCTGACCAAACCTATTCTGATCAAATCTGTTCCTGATATTTGCCTTGCAATAAACTGCCTTGTGCCCAAACTATTTACAAAAGTAGCAATACCCTTGAAAGAAATTACCACCTCGAAAACTATCATTTACCTTCTTTACTTGAGTCATGCAATGTGAAGCCATGTGACCAAAATTGTGACAAGCAAAACATATGCCATTAAACTTTCCTGTAAATGGCTTTCTAGGTCCTGTAAACTTTCTCCCCTTTTTCTGTTTCCTATTTTCTATTTCTGTGCATCTATCATTCAAGGAATCATGATCTGAAATACTTTCCTCATCAAAACTCTCTTCCTTTTGGAGTCTCTTACTAGACTCTCCAACTTGTTCCTTGTGAGGCTTAACAAAACCAAGGCCTATTTTATTTGTTGTCTTTCTTTGACCTTTGATGAGTGACTTAAAATTTTTGGAGCTATATTGAAACCTGTGAAGCTTATCCTTGTACTCTTTAGTTTCCTATTTCAAAGAAGCCATTTTATGTTCTAACTCACTATACTCAAGAACCTTAGATTCTAACTCATCCTTGAGTTCTTGTGTCTTAGCTATAGAGAAGTCAAGACTTTCTATAAGATCATCTCTCTCCATACAACATTTATTTAACTTAAACTTGAGTCTAGCATTCTTATTTCTTTCCTTTTTCAAAGCACTAAGAGCACTAATAAGTTCACCTTTAAGATCTACTTCTCCTTCCTCTATATGTTTTCCTTTTGAATCATCAAAGCCTTTTTCAGATTTCTTATCACTAGAGGTGCTACCCTTTTCAAAAACCATACATGCATATTCCTTATAGTTTTTTGAAGCATCCTCATACATACTAGAAACCAAATCATTATTTGTGCAATCATCCTCAGGGTGACCAAAATTTTGACATCTAAGACATTTCATGATAATGAATCTATGTTTTGGTTCTTCCTCTTTTTTCGATATGAACAACATCTCATTTTCATTATCACTTGAAGAACTTTCACTATCACTACTAGAACACTTACTTGCCTTGTCTAGGTAGAAGCTCTTCTTGTGTTTGTGAGAGTACCTCTTTCCTTGATTACTGTGCTCATCTTTGTTTTTATTGTGATGCTTGTGCTTTTCAGAATCCTTGCTCTTATAGTCCTATTTATCTTCATCACTTTCATCCTTGGCAACAGTACAGTCAGTAGCATAATGACCAAAATTTCCACAATTGAAACATCTTACATTTTTCATACTTTTGTGCTTTCTAGAGAACTTGCATTTCTTGATGTAATATACCTCTTCATCACTAGAAGACTCATCACTCTCTTGAAGCTGTTTACCCTTGGATTTCTTGGTAGCCTTGAAAGTCGCCTCTTTCTTGACATCAACCTTCACTTGAGTTCTCAAATCAAATGCTGCAAGTATACTATGGAGCTCATCCTTTTTCAACTTATCCAAATATTTAGCTTCCTCAATAGCAGAAATCTTTTCACTAAATCTATTAGGAAGAGATCTTAAAATCTTATCACAAACATCATTTTTAGCAAGCTCAAGACCTAAGTATTTCATGGAGTTAACAACCTCATAAATACGAAGCATGTAGTCACTAATCTTTTCATCATCATTCATCTTGAGTTGTTCAAACATACCTTTGAAGTGTCTCAACTTGCCTTTCTGACATTTGTATCACCTATATGAACCACCTTCAACTGATTCCACATTTCACTAGCTATCTTGTAGTGAGTCACTTTGGTGAGATTTGCTTTCTATAAACCTTTCAGGATTGCATTCATTGCTTTTGAATTGTTGTGATGTAGGAGCCTTTCTTCTTTAGTATTAGGACCATGTTCAGGAATAGTGTACTCATCTTCAATCACTTCCCAAACCTCATTCCCAAGTGCCATTAGATGAACCTTCATCCTTGCACTCCAAAGACCAAAATTTGACCCATCAAGAATAGGTGCTGCATTGCCACTTGAATGATCCATTGTGTTCTTTACTAGATTTTCCTTCAAGCTGTTAAACTTTTTGAAGGCACCCGCTCTAATACCAATTGAAGAACACAAGCTTATACTGAGAGGGGGGGTGAACAGTATAAGACCTCTTTTTACTTTTTCCTTTATAATTCAAAATAGTAAAGCAATATACCCAAAGCAATATCAAAACAATGCACAATATCATCCACAAAGTGACACCAATTTTAACGTGGTTCACCCGAAATGCTCGGGCTACGTCCACAAAACTTTTCTCTAAAAGTTATCTCAAAGTTCTTTGGGAAACCTTCCCAATTACAATGTTTATGAGCCTCAGCCCAAAGGAGATACCTTCCCCCAATCTGAATTTATGAGCCTCTACTCAAAGGAGATACCTTCCCCTAATCTAAATTTATGAGCCTCTGCTCAAAGGAGATACCTTCCCCTCTGCTCTGGAAATGATCCCTCAGAAGATCAACTGCCTCTACCTCTTGCCAGCATGTGGAACTCCTTTCCACCGAAGACCTCCTATCCTTAATGCTTAGCCTAAGAGACCTTTTCCTTCTATGATCATGTCCACGACATCTCAACAACCTATACCAAACACAATTAGTCGATCTAGTACAAGTCTTCCTCTGTCTGTCATATCTGTCCAACTCTTGAACAAATCAATCCTCTACACACAAGCCTTCTCAAAGACTTGCCAAAAGCATCCTCGGGTTCTTCTCAAAGAACCAATGCACCTCTGTCCTCAAGTTCTCCGATAGAACTATCAAAAACTCAACTCACAAGTCCTCTCGCTAGGACCCGTACAAATCTGCTCACAAGTCCCCACCGGAACTCGTCTAAAACTTGCTCACAAGTCCCCACCGGAACTCTGTCCAAAACCTCAACAAGCTCACCAAGAAAAACTTGCTTAGCATGAACCCACAAAGAGAATTGTTAGAGACCCAATGTGATTCATAAACCTCATAGAAGCATAAAGAGAATTGTTAGAGACTCAATATGTTCTATACTTAACTCCCAATCTCAATCTCAAATCTCACAGAAACATAAAGAGAATTGTTAGAGACCCAATATGTTCTATAATTAACTCCCAATATCAATCTCAACTCAATCTCAATCTCAAAAGAATAAGATAGATGTAGTATGCTTTTCTCAAGAATATGAAACACAACCCAACAATTGCCAACCATGCAATGTCTCATATAACAATGATACTCATATTCTTTTTACCAACAATTAGGGTTTCAACAAAAATGCTCATCAAACAAGGTTTAAGTGCTTGAGTGCCATTAGAGATTTCATATTCAATTTCTTTCCTCTTTGTATCGAGAATGGAAGGCCTCCCTTTATTATTATCACTACCAACATATACAAAGAGTTTTTTTTATGGTTTCTAATGACTAGCTTAGGTGGGCTAAAGGACTCATCTGGGTCAAAGGAGGGAAGGTCAGTAGGAGAGGATAATTCATTACGGAGGTCCATGAAGTTTTGGTTAAGGGAGGGCAAAAATGGCTCAACGTTGATAGGGACTAAGGAATCAAAACCAATTTGGGGTCAAATTCTTAGGGAGGACAATTGAGAGACTCAGGGAGGAAGAAATTTGCAAGAATATTGACTTCATCAAAAGAAAAATGGACCTATAAAAGGGGTTAAAATGATTAGGGTAAGAAAAAATAGAACATACCTAGTCATGAGAATCAACAAGGGGATAATGAGCAGGTTGCTTACCTTTGGAATTAGGAACACTTACAGAGTGATCAATGCTAGATTGGTGCTTCTTAGGAACATGGACATTTCTTCAAGGATATTTTAAGGATTTATTGGGGTGGGGCTTAGATTTTTTCTTGGATTCCTTTTTGAGAGAGGGGTATTGTTCCCTAAGATGACCTTGTATGTGGCACTCAATGCAAAATGTGAGCTTGTTCTCATATTCAATAGCTTGGAACTTGTGAAAGGATCCAGAGACTAGGTCTACATATGTGGGCAATTTTAAATTGAGGTTGGCATTGATGCATAAATGGGCATAAAACATTCAATTATTGGCTTTGGTTACTGGATCAAAAGTGATGAGTTCACCTATAGAGATATCCCTCTAAATATTTCATCATGCCAAAACTAAACTGGTAAACTAGGAAATCTGACCCAAATGCGTGTAAAGTTTATGCTTTGGATTTCATGGTCAAAATCCTCTCCGCATATTATGGTAAAAATATTGCATCAGTTGAAGAACCAAGGTCCACTAGTGAGGATGCAATTGGTGTCTTCAATATTATTAAGCTTAATGAGGAAGAATACTATGGGAAGAGCAACCAGATCCATGTTGCCACTAGGGCACCATTTGGAGAAGGCCCATTTTTTAATGAACTCAATGTCCAAATGGGATCCTATGAATTTTCCAACTAGGGACAAGGAATCTTGAGAAACAAATAAAGCAATGACAAAAGGAGGAATTACTAGTTCTCTACCAACTGGTAGGAGTGTAATAGGACCATTTTGAAAAGGTGCAATGAAGATCCTAATTTTTTTTGGACTGTCTTTGTAAAGGAGACAGGTTTAGAAATTTAATGGTCCATTGGGGGCTACCCCCAATGCCCATGACTTCCACTCCCTTGTCCAAAACATCCTGAGAGTCAAAATTGAGGTTACCCATCTGTGTCTGAGTTCTTACCAAAAGAAAATTTTAATTTTTACGATCTGCCAAAGGTTACCCATTCACTAGAGTTCATTTTTGCAATCCACCAAAGAAATTTTTTGAGTTTTACTAAAGCTTCAGGGATACCTATTAATATAAGTAGTATAATGTATATGGCATTTATTTCACTTGAAATTCATAAGAATGAAAATCAAAATAAAAAAGAGTTGATTGAAACTCTAAAAAGAAAAATAGTGATTGATCATGATACAAGTGAGTCAAGTGAATCATCTCTAAAAACATTGTTTCACTTTGCATGTAATATTGATATTCCAAGATCATAAAATTCAAGAAATTATTATGATGCTCTTAGTGAATGTTCAAGGGTTACATAACAACATCAATATTATAGGAAGAAAAAATAAAAAAGCACATGAACCAAAGGCCAAAGACAAAGAAGAATTTCAAGCAGTTCATGAACAAGATAACAAAGAAGAAAAGTTAGAAGAACCAAGGAAAGGAGAAGAAGATGAATCTCAAACATAGTTTCATGCATAATGCAAGGTTACATGAATATGAACATTGAAGACTAAAGTCTTCAATAATCAAATAATGTAATACAAGAGGGTGTTGGAGAATATTACATTATTTGGTACATGCAAATGTACCCCCATGGTACCTTTATGGTAAAAATGTAAATATGTAATAGATTAGGGTTTGAGTCTATAATTTAGGTGAGTGATTTATATTTCCCCTTTATGTAAGTGTCTGTGTGTAGGATATGCACAAGTGCCATGTCATGTAAGAGTGCAAGTGTGTAATATGTGTGATATGCACAAGTGTATTAGAGTGCAAGTGTGTAATGATAGAAACTGCACAAGTGTCATGTATGTAAGTGTGCAAATATGTAATGTGAGGATGTGCACAAGATTCATGTATTAGGAGTGCATGTAGAAGTGTGCAAGTGTCATAGAGTTAAGTGTGCATGTAAGTAGAGAGTGAAGAGTCATGTATACAAGTGGCAAGATGATAAGCCAAAGGACATGAGAGTTGTCATATGGAGAGCAATAGTCAAGTACTTGAAGAGTCATATTCTATGTCTATATTATGGACAAAAATATCCATGTATTATTTTGGGAAAATGGTCTGTAAATGATAACCATAGCAAGCAATTATAATATTGAAGCTTGTATACAGATTTTGAGCAATATTATTGTAAGTATTTCTCATGCTAGTACATGAATTATTTTATCCATTTACATTTGTATTGAATATTAGTTTGAATTTTATTATAATTTATATTGGCTAGTAGATATTTTTATTTCTATTATATTTAATTCTACTCTTGATTAAGTATATTGGGACCTAAGGTACAGTGGCTGAAATATATTAGAACTTGAGATAATTTGGCTTAAAAGACAATAAGTGCAATTCTTGTGAAAGAGCATGAACAAGGTTATTATGACATTGGTATTTGTCATACATCCTGACATAGTTGCAAGTAGGATTTTAGGTGAAATGCCCTAGTGGAAGTAGGTAAACCATGATCCAGTATCTCAAACAAGCGAGTCATGGCCATATGCTCTATTCTCTCCTATGGGAGAATCACTCAATGGTGGTGAGTGTGGAGTTCTCTCCATGTGTGGTTTTAGTTGGTTGATTTCCCTTGTAAGGCTCATGTTAGCTCTAGGGTCCATTATTCACTCTTGTACTACCCAGTTTTGTACTTTCTCAAATAAAAAATTATAAAAAAAATCTTGAGCAACGCTACAAGAGTATTGAGCCATTATCCCACATGTATCCCATGATGGCCCTCATGGTGGTATATAAAGCACAAAACCCACATATATATTTACAAATAAATAAATAGGCTTTTGAATGAAATGCCCTAGTGGAAGAAGGTGAACCATGACCCAACCCCTAAAACAAGTGAATCATGGCCTAGCCATATGCTCCATCCTCTCCTATGGGAGCATCACTTGATGATGGTGAGTGTGGAGTTCTCCCCATGTGTGGTTTTCATTGGTTAATTTCTCTTGTGGGTCCCATGTTAGCTCTAGGGTTCATTATTTGCTCCTCTCATACTGCCTAGTCTTATACTTTCTCAAATAAAAAATTCTAATTAAAAAAATCTTGAGCAACGCTATGAGAGTCTTGAGCCATTATACCACATGTATCCCATGATGGTACTCATGGTGGTATATAAAGCACAAAATCCACATAAATATTTGCAAATTAGGAAGTAGGCTTTTGGGTGAAATGCCCTAATGGAAGCATGTGAGCCATGAACCAACCCCTCAAGCGAGTGAATCATGGCCTAGTCGTATGATCCATCCTCTCCTATGGGAGCATCAGTCGATGGTGGTGAGTGTGGAGTTCTCCCCATGTGTGGTTTATATTGGTTTATTTCTCTTGTGGACCCCATGTTAGCTCTAGGGTCCATTCTTTGCTCCTCTTATACTACCTAGTCTCGTACTTTCTCAAATAAAAAAATCTAAAAAAACTTGAGCAATGTTGTGAGAGTATTGAGCCATTATCCCACATGTATTCCATGATGGCTCCCATGATGGTATATAAAGCTCAACATCTACATAGAGCTTTGCAAATCAGGAAGTAAGCTTTTGGGTAAAATTTCTTAGTGGAAGTAGGTGAACCATGATCCAACCCCTCAAACAAGTGAATCATGACCCAGTTGTATGCTCCATCCTATCCTATGAGAGCATCACTCAATGGTGGTGAGTATGGAGTTCTCCCCATGTGTGGTTTTAATTGGTTTATTTCCCTTGTGGGCCCCATGTTAGTTATAGGATGTATTCTTTACTCCTGTTGTACTGCCTACTCTCATACTTTCTCAAATAAAATATTCTAATTAAAAAAACCTTGAGCAACATTGTGAGAGTCTTGAGCCATTATCCCACATTCATCCCATGATGGCCCTCATGGTGGTATTTAAATTACAACACCCACATAGAACTTTACAAATCAAGAAGTAAGATTTTGGGTGAAGTGCCCTAATTGAAGCAGAAGAACCATGATCCAACCCCTCAAGCGAGCGAATCATGGCCTAGTCGTATGATTCATCCTCTCCTATCAGAGCATAACTCGATGGTGGTGAGTGTGGAGATTTCCCCATGTGTTTTTTTTATTGGTTGATTTCCCTTATGGACCCCATGTTAGCTCTAGGTTCCATTATTTACTCCTCTTGTACTGTCTAGTCTCGTACTTTATCAAATAAAAAAAATTGAGAAATATTATGAGAGTCTTGAGACATTATCCCACATGTATCCCACGATGGCTCTCATGGTGGTATATAAAGCTCAAAATCCACATAGATATTTACAAATCTGAAAGTAGGATTTTGGGTGAAATGCCCTAGTGGAAGTAGGTGAACCATGATCCAACCCCTCAAACGAGCGAATCATGACCCAATTGTATGCTTCATCCTATCTTGTCGAAGAATCACTTGACGATGGTGAGTGTGGAGTTCTACCCATGTGTAGTTTCCATTGGTTGATTTCCCTTGTGGACCCCATGTTAGCTCTACGGTCCATTCTTCACTCCTCTCATACTACCTAGTCTCATACTTTATCAAATAAAATATTCTAATAAAAAAACAACTTGAGCAACATTGTGAGAGTCTTGAGCTATTATCCCATATGTATCCATGGTGGCCCTCATGGTGGTATATAAATCACAACACCCACATAGATATTGGCAAATTAGAAAGCAATATTTTAGGTGAAATACCCTAGTGGAAGCAAACAGACCAGACCCAACCCCTCAAATGAGAAATTCATGGCCAAGTTGTATGATCCATCCTCTCTTGTGGGAGAATCGCTCAATGGTGGTAAGTGTGAATTTCTTTGCATGTGTGGTTTCCATTGGTTTATTTTCCTTGAGGACCCCATGCTAGATCTAGGGTCCATTCTTCACTCCTCTCATACTGCCTAGTCTCATACTTTCTCAAATAAAAAATTCTAATTAAAAAAACTTTGAGCAACATTGTGAGAGTCTTGAGCTATTATCCCACATGTATCCCATGATGGACCTCATGGTGGTATATAAATCACAACAACCATAGATCTTTGCAAATTAGGAAGCAAGCTTATAGGTTAAATACCCTAGTTGAAGTAGGCAGACCATGAACCAACCCCTAAAATGAGCAATTCATGGCCTAGTCGTATGCTCCATCCTCTCTTGTGGGAGCATCACTCAATGGTGGTAATTTTGAATTTCTTCCCATGTGTAGTTTCCATTGGTTTATTTACCTTGTGGGACCCATGTTAGCTCTAGGGTACTTTCTTCACTCATCTTGTCCTACCTAGTCTCATACTTTCTCAAATAAAAAATTCTAAAAAAATTTAAACAATAATGCAAGAATATTGAGCCATTATCCCACATGTATCCCATCATGACCCTCATGGTAGTATATAAAGCACAATATCCACATAGATATTTGCAAATCAGGAAGTAGACTTTTGTGTGAAATGCCCTAGTGGAAGCAGACAGACCATGACCCAACCCATTAAACGAGCGAATCATGGCCCAATCGTATGCTCCATCCTCTCCTATGGAAGCATCGCTCAATGGTGGTGAGTGTGGAGTTATCCCCATGTGTGGTTTTTGTTGGTTGATTTTTCTTGTGGGTCCCATGTTAGCTCTAGGGTCTATTATTTTCTCCTCTCATACTACCTAGCGTCTTACTTTCTCAAATAAAAAATTCTAAAAAAACACTTGAGCAATGATGTGAGAGTCTTGAGCCATTATCCCACATGTATCTCACAATGGCCCTCATGGTGGTATATAAAGCACAACACCCACATAGATATTTGCCAATTAGAAAGTGGGATTTTGGGTGAAATTCCCTAGTGGAAGTAGACGAACCATGATCCAGTCCCTCAAATGAGTGGATCATGGCCCAGTCGTATGCTCCATCCTCTTTTGTGGGAACATCACTCAATGGTGGTGAGTATGGATTTCTTCCCATGTGTGGTTTCCATTGGTTGATTTCACTTGTGGATACCATGTTAGCTCTAGGGTCCATTCTACCCTCCTCTCGTACTATCCAATCTCATACTTTCTCAAATAAAATATCTAAATATTATTTCTCCAATGTTTGAAAAATGGAGAAAAGATAGAGAGCTCAAACACATTGCTCAAGACATCATTTAGGGTAGGAACCAAAAACCTCTTAGATATTATCTTTGTAAAAACAAAATTGTTTGAGGGACTCTATTTCCCACCTTGTATTTTTGTATTTTTTAATGTGTTTCTTCTCTTTTTTAGGTGGGTGTGTTTTTTTGAGGGGGTTGAGCTTAGTATTTCTCTTCTTTTCATCATATTGGTCTATAAACCTATAGTTTGTAACAATGCTTGTGTTTTTTTATCCCATATTCATTATTCTTCAACTCCCCCCTTAGAGTTATGTCTTTATAAATAGAGGTTGTACCTCTTTGAAGCTCACTCCATTGATGAGACCAGTAGGTCGAAACACATTTGGAGTTTTGTAGATGTATCTCTTCTTTTTTTGGAATAAAAATTTATTTAAATGTTTTGTGTTCTCTTTATTTAAGTTTATAATCCCTCTTTTTCTTCCTTCTATTTTTTGATACATTTTTTCTACCGGTTTTATGCTCTTCACTTGCTCATAATGTGATCTGGTGAACCAAAAAGCTTGCAGTATTATGAGTATGCTATTCACTTGTGCGTCTATGATTTGGTGAATCAAAAACTAGTTTACATTTTTAGAGTACTACTTCACCATGTTTTTTTTTCATTAATGGTAGTATAGTTTTAAAAATTGGTTTCTTGTTTTGATGGAGAATGAAGAGGAATGTTTGGACTTCTTAGAGGACCCCTTTGAGGAAAAATGCATATTTTCAACTCCAAGGACCAAGGGTCCCATTTCTAGACAAGACTTAGAAGTTGATAACTAGGGGTCCTTGGGTTTTTTGAGTGGCCAAAATAATACTGTAGGTTATCAAACTTTAGTGGATAGAGGGGAGTCTATTTCAAAAGGTTCAGATCAGGTCAGTTTTCCTATTGACTGCTCACTCTTATGTGTCTTAGAACACTCTACTCAAGTTATGGATCTAATGAATGAGAAAGCATTTCATTGTGGGGAAGAAAAACTTGAGCAAGCTCCAAACAACCCAAACTCACTTTTTATGACATAGTTTCCTTTGTTTGGTGGGTCCAAACTCTCAATCAAAAAATACTACAAATTTGATTGCTAAAGTACATAAGGCACATAAAGTAGTTAAAAAGAGGTCAAATATTAGAATGGTACTTGGGGAATACCTAAGGATGGAACAAGTTTTGGAGTTTTCAGGGAAGGCCCTTATTGGAAAGTTTCATGGAAATCAAATAGCTGATAATACACTAAATGAGTGGTTGCAGAAGGTATGGGTACCAATTTTATGATATGGACCAATTTTTCAATTACTTGTCAGAGGATGGATAGGTTTTATTTTTTTATATTAAGTAAGATGCATAGAAAATATTGGTAGGTCATTGGTATTAGGGGTCTTATTTTTTGGCTTTGAAGGCTTGGACGACTTGCTTTGATCCTAGGACTGAAGTTACTAGGAGAATCCGTATTTGGGTAAAATTGCTAGGTTTGCAAATGGAGTAATGGTTAGAAAGAGATTTGAAAGAGATTGGAGATTCGTTAGGTAAAACACTTGGATATAGATATTTCTTTCAAATCTAGTATTTTTTGGTTTGTAGCTCAGGTTTTGGTTGAGATGGATATCAATAAAGGCTTACTGAACTGTATAGAGATAGTTGTGGGGAATGCAGTTCATAATCAAATATTGGAATAATTGAACATTCCTTTAGATGTGTTCATTGTCATGTTTATGGACATATTGTTAAGGAATATTCTCAATCTTTCACATAGAAAGTATGGAGGAGAAAACAAATGGCTAGTGGGTATTTGAGGTTAGCTAACAATAATCAAGAGATACCTATTTTTTAGAGCTCAATAGTTCTCCCTGATTTGGCACAAACAAGTAAAAATAATGTCTTTGAACCTAGAACAAAAAATTTGGAGGAGAAAGAAATTTTGGGTCTAGCTTTATCTTCATTTCACTTTTCATAGGTTGTTAGATAAGGAGATAAAGTCATAAAGAAAAATATGAAAGGATTGGAACCTGATACTATTAAGTTTGTTGGTTAGTCATCTAAGCCTTATGATAATTACTGTCCAATACTTGTGGAGAATAATCTATACTTAGGTAATAAAGAAGTTTGTACACTTACTTATAAATATTCAAAGAGAAGTCCTAGGGACAAGGAATTTTATAGGATTTTGGATAATGGTTTGATAACCTCAAACACATTGAATAGGGATTGTGATCCAAATATTTTTGCTATTGGAGGAAGTCTTTTTAACCTACCAGGTGAATCTTCTAGGGAGGTATCTATTTCAAGGGATGGTTTGGAGATATGCTCCTATTGCAGATATTTGTTACATTCTAGGAAAAGGAAATGTGAGTTGAGAACTTGTGTAGTTACTAGAAGGTTAGGGTTAGGTATGGACCTTATAAAGGAATCTTCCACTTCTTTAGTAGGTAGGAAATATTTTTTGTTTCATGCATAGGAGAAGGCTTTGAGGGAAATTCAGTAGGGTAAACAAAAATATATCAAAGGGGTCCTTAGAGCTAGAAAAAACCCCTCTAAGATGTTTATATGATCTTGTTATCCCTTAATATTTGAGGTCTTGGAAATCCCTCTAAAAGACTTGCCTTAGCCAAGTTGGTGGAAATTCATAATCTGGATGCTATCCTTCTACAAGAAACCATGGGGGCAAGTACAAAAGTCATTGAAGGGTTAAGTAAATTTCTTAGGAACTGGGAGTTCTTGGCTCTAGATGCTACCAAAAATTTAGGTGGTATTTTTACTGGCTAGAAGAACTTAGTATCCTTAATTAATTCTTTCTTTATGGTTTTAGGCTTGTGGATAGAATTTTTTAAAAGACTTGGATTTGAGGCTATTAGTTATTAATTGTTATGGTCCCTATGAAGATAGGAAAGTCTTCTCCCAAAGGTATGTTAGGGATGAAATAATTATCATTGGTAGGGATTTAAATTTTACTATGAATAGAAGTGAGGTATGGGGAGAATCTGCAAGACTTGATAGACTTGTAGATTACTTCATACATAATATTGAAGAAGCTAGTTTAATTGATTTGAAACCAATAAAATTAATGCCTATGTGGAGAAATAATAGAGTTGGGGAAGCTAGGATCTCAAAGATATATGATAAATTTTTGATCTCAGAGTCATTATACAATGAAATAGATAAAAAATGATAATGGATTGAGATTGGAGGTGGCTCAGATCATTCTCCCATACTTTTTCAATTATAAATTCAAGAGGTAACCCTATCAATCCTTTTAAGCTCAATCCAATTTGGTTGGAGGAAGAATATTTTCAATAGCTGATTAAAAAATAATAGATTGCTTATGACCAAAGTTCTAAGTCATCGACAAGTTTTCATTTTGTTATTGCTTTAAAAAAATTAAAAAGAGTTGTGTCATCTTGTATTGCATTTAAAAAAGAGATTATGGATAGAAATCTTAAGTTTGTGGAGAAGGAAATTTTAAAAATCCATAAAAATAATGAGGCTAGTTTATTTAAAGAGGAGGAGAAAACAAGACTGATTGAACTAGAAATTAAGAAGAAAAAATTCTTGGAGTGGAGGGAAGCTAAATGGAGAATGAAAAGTAGAGTTGTATGGTTAAAAAAAGGGATGAAAATACTAAGTTTTTTCATAATTTTTCTAATCATAGGAAGAAGCTTAATACTAATGGGAGATGTAGAATGAAGGCGTCCTCATTAGGAGATTTTATGAGTTAGTAGATTTGGGAGTAAAACACTTTCAATCTATCTATCAAGAACCTGATAGAGTTAATATTGGAGAAATTTTAAAGTTAACTACTTTCTTCCCTAGTTTTTTGATAGAGGAGGACAATCAGTTACTTATGAAGGAGGTCACAAAGGAATAACTAAAAGTTGTCTTGATTTATTTTGAAAAGGATAAAAATCTAGGGCCTAATGGATGGCCTATGGAGTTTATCCTAGTTTTCTATGATCCATTTAAGGAGGATCTTCTCAGAGTAATGGAGGAAGTTAGGCTAAGTGGTTAGGTTTTGGGGGCTTTTAACTCCACTTTTTTTAGCTTTGATTCCAAAAAAGGAGAATCCTAAAACCTTTGATGAATTTAGACTTATTTCTTTGTGTAATTGTATCTATAAAACCATTGTAATGATTCTAGCTATTATACTAAAGAATGTTTTATCTAAAGTTATTTACCAGGAGTAATTTGGGTTTATAGTAGGTAGATAGAGTTTTGAAGCCATAGGAGTTGCACAAGAGGGCCTTCACTCTATTAAAACTAAAAAATTTCCTGTAGTGGTCCTTAAACTAGATTATTTAAAGCTTATGATAGAACTAGCCGATTGTATCTCAGATTGATGCTCTTACAAGTGGTTTTTAGCTTGTTGTTATTGCACAACTTACCCCAATTTGAGGACCCACTTGAAATATTGGTTTTAATTTAAACTTTTGCTTGCTTACATCAAGATTCCAAATTTTGCTTACACCAAAATTGCTTGCATTGCATATTGTGGAAGACTTAAATTTTGGCTACATTGATTTAAATTGATTTTTTTTTAATATTTGCATGTCAATGGTATTATTTCAGATTAAATGTTTCAGAAAATTTAAATTTCAATGGTTTTTCTAAGGTTCAAAATATTAAAATCAATTTTAGGGTTCTTTAAATTTCATCATCTTGCCCTAAATTTACTACAAAATTGAAATCACCATAACTTTTGATTGGAATTTTTTTTTGAGGTGATTTAAAACCTAGTGGAAAGATCTTGAAATTCTCTTCAAAATGATATAAAATTTGTGGAAATTTTGATGTTAATTTTTTCTAGAAATAGCAATTTTTCAAAATAGCCTATGAATTTCTAATTGAAATATAGCATGGTCAACAATGAATTTTTAAGTTTTTTTCAATGGATTTGGATACCCATTTGACCAATTTACAGACATTGGAAGTTTTGTTAAAATATGGGTAGTTTGAATTATAACCTAATTTTGGTATTATAGGAAATAAGGCACCAAATTTCATATTTTAAATTCAGATTGTTAGGTCCCAAAATAGTGCCAAGGTCAATTAATTACCAATGGCTAATACTCTAGTTAATTTATAGTTTCTAAAGTTCATACTTTAATTCGATTAAATCATTTTATATAAGGCTTAAAACCTAAGTTTTGGGAAATAATAAATCCATGCACTAATTGCACCATGATAATAATTAGTTGAAGGTCTCCCTAGGGATTACTATGTACCTAAAAGGATACTTAAAATATATATCAAAAAATCATGTTATATTTGTACAGGTGAGTGAGCCGACCACATCCAATTGGCCAAGAATGATGAGCTCTAATTGGTGCAACTATCTTGTGTGCTCACATCCGATTGGTGTGGGTTACTTCAAGTGATTGAACTCAATTGGCTAGTTTGAAGGATCTAAATTTAAAACTTTTGAAATAAGGTTAATACCTAAGTCTACCACTAGTCCTCTTTTAAGGTAAAATTTGAGCAACTTCATAGAGATAAATACCTCTTGTTTTTTGGTAGAATTCTAAGGGCTTAGTTTTAAAAGCTGAGAGTCAAAATTTAATCAATTAGTCTTAAAAAATCAAGATCGACAAATTAAATTTTTAGCATATCTCTAAAATTTCAATGAATTACATGCCTCGAAGAAGATCCAAGAGTTGGTTTCAAAAGCCAAAATTTAGGCTTTAACCGAAAGTAAAAATGTTCTAACCAATAAAAATCCATTAGCTCTCTCAGTCGAGTGCAGTTGAGCCATCCATTTAAATCAACCTAGGTGAATCTTAACCGCTGAACCTTTATCCAATCAAAATCCATCAGCTCTCTCAGTCGAGCATAGTCAAGCCATCCATTTAAATCAATATGGGTGAATCTTAATCGTTCAACCTTTATCTAATTGAAAGCCATCGAATCTCTCAACCGAGTGCATAGTAATCCATTTAAATCAATCTAGGCCATTGAATCTTAACCAATTAGGATGCCTCGATTGAGTTCACAGAACCAAACCTGATCTCGCAAAATATTAAAGGTAAGACCCTAGTTTGAGGTTAATATAATTAAACGATTAATAAATTAATTGGGCCTTAGGTTGACATAGGCATTATAAAGGATTAAATTGAAGCTTAAGACAAGACATGAGCATTATAGTTTGAAGGTTAAGCTTTAATGCAAAAGGGAAAATAAATCAAAGAGTAAACATTAGACAAGGAATCGAAAAGGGATAATAATAGAAGAATAAAACCTTAGACCATGGAGATATAAGGATATCATGATGTGAATAAAGCCTAAGTTTGAAATACTAAATATGATATAATGCAAGGTTTAAGATATTGAAGCCAAAGATATAAAAGGAATAAGTGTCATAATCAAAATAATATATATATATATATATATATAATAATAATAATAATAATAATAATAATAATACATAATACATAAATAAATAAATAAAGAAGGCTACAAATAATAATAATATAATAACAATAATACAATGAACATTATAAATATTAACATAATAATAATAATGAACAAATAACATAAAATTGGATTTAATACTTTAGAAAATAATATAAAATTAAAAATTAAAATGAAATCTAATGTCAAACCTTAGAAAATAATTTAATAAATTTAATAATAATCAATCTTAGCAATAATAATAAAGAGATAATAGCTAAAACTAATTTTATTTTACCACCAAAATACTAATTCATGCTTTTCTCCTGTGTTGCAGGCAATTGAACCAACAAAAGAAGAAATGAAGAAAATAGAGGAAGCCTTGATAAATTTGGACACCATCTGAGAATTTGGAAGAAGGTGACTAAACCATATCATGAAAAATACTGAAATTCAAAGCGTTGGGGCTACATTCATTGAACCTGGATAGAATTTTGGAAAACCCCTAGTGCTTGATAAATAGATTAGCTCAATAATTGAAGATTGATAGCTTGGCTAGGCAAATAATTGGAGAGATCTATGGTTAAAATTGCATATCTACATCAAAAACCAGCACAACTGGACACATAATCCTCTAAGTTGAAAATAACTTAAATAGACAACTCGCCCATACAATTGTAAAATACTGAAAGTATAGTTGTTAAGCACTAAAAAATTGCTATAAAACACTAAAAATAAAAATTGTAAGGCTATAAATATCCAATTAGATCCTATTTCAAAATGTCAGATGCCATTTTAGTGATATACTTTTAGGAATTTCTTCTTTATTTGATAGTTGATGAACATATGTGCCCCTATCATCGTAATTGGAGAATTAATATCTTGCAATCACCTGATGCAAGCAATTCTGAATGTATCGACTGAATATCCTATCAATACAATGTGTTAAAGTTCTTGGTGTAATATGCACATGTTGATGGTGGTTACATTTGAGTTAATTTTAGTGCATTGTCTATGTTTTCCCTTTGAAGATAACATTATCTTAGTTCTAGATTGTGTGATAGTTGATCAGACTCAGGCCGGTTTACTTTAGATTTGTTGCTTCAACATATTCAACATAAGTCTTTAGGATACAATGGCTTGTTTTCTTTCTTTCTCTAACCCTTTACTTTTGAATTTCTTTGAAACTTGCTTGGATTAGGAGTAATTTAGTTAAATTTCAAATTTTGAAGCTCATTTTATGTGTTATATTTTTATAAGTTTTAGAGTAATCATTACTATGTGCTATAATGAATATGAATGTGATGTAATGAATAATTTATGTTGATAAATTTCAAGGTAGCAAGCCTAGAATCTTGCTTTTCTGTAATTCTATTACATAATCTAGATATAAAAAGCTTACACCTTAGTAATTAGCTAAATATTAAGTTAGATTTACGTTTTACAAGTTTAAACAATGAATTAACGTATCCTTGTTAATAGTTATATGTTCCCACCGAGTTATCCATTTGATTCCCTTCTCTCATGCTTTGATTTAGAATATTTGATAAGAACATAACCAAGTTAGACCAACCTTACTAGAACCTTTGGGAGATTGATTATTTCCTTTCAAGAGAGGACATCCCGAATGAGTCCTAGTTGTTGGTATATGTTTGCAAAGTGGGTAGATGTATCACTCAATAGGAAATAGCTATAGAAGGAGGGCCTAAATAGTTTGATTCATTGTTAATTTAGCGTGAATTGTTAGATTCATTGTTAGTTTAGGGCCTGAATTATTGATTCATTATTATTAATATCCATTAATTGTTAATTTTCTAAGTCATATAAGCCCATAGCGTGCAATAGGAAATGGTGCTAGAAGGAGGACCTGAATAGTTTGATTCATTGTTACTTTAGCATGAATTGTTAGATTTATTATTACTTTAGGGCCTGAATTATTGATTCGTTGTTATTTTCAGCCATTAATTGTTAATTTTCTAAGTCATATAATCCTTCAATGTGCAACAGGAAATGGCATTAGAAGAAGGGCCTAAAGTGTTTTATTTTATTATTACTATATATTGCGTAGTTGCTTTGGTTTGAAATCTTTGATTCATTGTATAGTAGGTTTGAATAGCTTAATAGCCCAAAACCTATGGTTTTATTATTACAGATTGCTTAAGTCTGAGCTTAATTTTTGTTTTCTTGAACTTAGATTGCTTAATTCACTCTTATATATTTTCATATATCACATTTCTTGACTATTTAAACTGGAACCTAGGGTTTTTATCACCAGGTCTAAGGTTGTTGAGAGTGATACTAAATTGCAGAGTCTTTCTCCTCCTAGAATACCCAAAAAAGGTAAATATCAATCAAGCACTTATCCCCCCATTAATACTTCATCCCAACCCATCACAACATATATTGATCCATTTGTCACCCCATTAAATACACCAATGGTAGCATTTGCACCTTGGTTAGGTGGCAGTAGTCCACTGATTTTTCTTGGACCTACCCATAAATGCCAAAGAATGCAAAGAGATATCTGCTTAGGTATAGACATGATGGAGATAAAATAGTTGAAGAACACATTCAAGCATATAAATATGCTTTGATTAGATTGCAGGTTGAGCATGAAGATGTTGTCTACATGATGTTCCCTCTTACATTGGATGAACTAGCATATGACTAGTACATCAGTATGCTTGCTAATTCTATCAATTCCTAGGCTAATTTAGAAGCAACATTTGTTATTTAGTTTAAGTTACTCATATATCCTACTATCATCTACCATCAGTTTGCTTCATGTAGGAGAGAGCCCAGTGAGCCTCTAAGATTATTCAATAAAAGGTTTCATAAGATTTATAACAGGCTAACTCCACCTTATACTCTGAATGCTAAAGAAAATTTTCAAATATATTACAGAGCCCTAGATCCTCTCACATCCATATTTGTAAGAAGAGCATCAAACATAACTACTCTACCTATGGCATATAGTGAGGCCTTGACAATAGAATTACAACTGATACCTCAAGGTTTTGGAATAGGATAGTTACCTTCCATAGGACAACCATGTGTCTATAATAAAATTCCCATGATTAATCAAGCTTTATCACAACTACCATTGTTAAATAATTTACCATACCAAAATATTAATCAACCATTTAATATCATCCCTACACCTACACTCCCAAATATTCCTGTGGAGACCAATACTCAAAAAATAATATTTCCAAATTTGAATCACACTCAAACTATTCTTGCATTTCTTAATGTAATCCAAATCAAAACATCTTTTCTTTCTTGAATACCATTGTAGCCAACAATAATACTGTAAATAAGACTAATACAAGCTAGACTACTAACAATGCTAATTAAAAGCTTGACAATCTACAAATATTAGTCCAAAAGCTTAGTAGTGATATGGTTCAACTGTAGAAATATGTACCATAAAATCCACCTCCTAACAATCCTAATACAAATAGGAACTTAAATTTTCAAAGACATCAATGGAACACTCATCCAAACAATGGAGGGGTGCCCAATCCTATTTCTAATCAGCCTAATATTGTTGCTAATCAAAACCAAAATAACATCATTATGAATTTATCAGATTTAGATTTAAATAACTAGTGTAGAGTATATTCCACAACCCAACATAATGAAACTAACTATCCTAAATTCAAAATAGCTTTAGATATAGTACAAAAGGAAATGGAAAACATGGAATTAGTACCTAATGATGATAATGTTAATGAAGCCAGCACTAGTAATGGAAAAACCTTAGTTGTTGAAATGTTTATCCCATTAGAAGAAGAAGATGAAGGATATGATGGATCCTTAGAAGAAGAAATTCAAAAATTTAGGTAATTTAAGAAAATAAATAACTATATGCTTAGAAGTAAAGGTAAAGCTCATCTCACTTCTTCTATTCCTCCAAATAGTACTATCGTACCTCTTGATACACAGGTGAATAATAATCCCATGCCTCCACCTAAAGCTAATTTTCCTCCACCACCACACAAAACAATAGAAATTGATAAACCTACCTACAATATCATAGAATATTTAAAGAAAATAAAAGTAAACATATCTTTATTTGAGATTGCTCAACTCACTAATCAACAAGATCTTTTGATGAAAATATTTGGTAATAAAAATAAATATCAATATAAAAAATCTATAGATGCTCATTTTTTTTTTATAAAAGACAAAGGGGATGCCCCTCCTTTTCTGTTGATAATTATAATTGCAGGTAAATATATACATAATTGTTTTGTTGACTCAAGTGCTTTAGGGAATGTAATGTCATGTGTTGTTTTTCAAAGGTTAGGTCTAAAACCTCCTTCTTCAAATAGAGTGGTAGTTTAGTTAGATAAGAATGAAGTGAATATGGTTGGTGAAACATATTCATAAACAGTTAGCATCAGAACTAAGAATTCAACAGTATATAGACATTCAAGTTGTAGATATCCTTGATGGATATGGAATATTTCTTAGTAGAGATTGGTCTAGGAATTTGAATGGATATATGGCAATAAATTTCTCTTATATGTGGTTACCATGGAAAGGTGTAGCCAATCAAATTGGGATAGAAAGAGAGCCTAGACTTAAATATATGATAACTGAATATAACAAGGCCAATAAAGTTCTCTATAATGAGTCAGAATTAGGAGTATATACTCTGGAAGCTAAACAAATCACTAATGAGCCTAAAACTAAAATTTCACTAGAAAAAAAAGTAAAATATGAAAGTTCAATTTGGATATTAAAATTTTATGGATCAAAATCTAAACAAGGTAGTGGAGCAGACATAAAGTTGATTAATCCAAAAGGCAAGTTCCATTTGGCTACTTACCGATTGTAATTCCCTTGTACTTACAACATTGTAGAGTATGAAGCTCTAATTTTTGGTTTATAGCTAGCATTGAAGAAAAATATCAAGTGTTTAAAAGTGTTAGGAGATTTTAAGTCAAACAAATTAAAAGTCAACATGCTTTCCATGACAAAAGACTCATCCACTACAGGAATAGAGTAAGATATTTAGTCAATGAATTTCATGCTTTCAATATAAAACTAATTTCTAGGAAGAAGAACAAAATTGTTGATTCTTTAGCAATAGCAATAAGCACATTGCAACCAATAGACAACAAGAAACTTAAAAGGTTTTCCATCGAGATAGTAGCCTATTCATCCATACCTGATAATATAAAGAACATCCAAGTTTTTGAAGATGATAGGCATATATTTGATTTTGTTACTAACTCGAGTATATTTGAAAATTAGGTTATTGATGAATATGAAAGGATACATGAAGAAGAAGAATAAGAATATGAGGTAACCTTGAAAACAAATACAATCCCTAAAGGTATGGTCTCTCTTGAAAAACTATTTGATATTGATTACAAAAGTAAGAAGTGCAGTAATATTTCATGTCAAAATTATTTGTATGATACCATTAATATAGGGACTAGTCAAAATCCTCAAAATGTGCTAATAGGAAAAACATGCACTAGTCAATAAAAAGAAGATATCATACAAGCTCTTAAATATTATAGAGATGTCATAGCTTGGAGCTATGAAGACATTAAAACATATGAAAAATCCATCATTACTCATACCATCCCTTTAAAACCAAATGTTAAACCGTTTAGGTAAAAACAAAGACCTGTTAATCCATTATTAGAACCCCTTATTTAGAAGGAGGTACAAAAGATCTTAGATGCTAAAAGCATATTTTCCATTAGACATTCTACATGGGTAGCTAATATAGTGCCTGTTAGAAAGATAATTGGAGAATAAAACTGAGTATAGATTTCAAAAATCTTAATAAGGCTTCCCAAAATTATAATTATCCTTTACTCTCTTTGGATCCTATTTTACAACTGGTGTGACAATGAAACACCCTTAATATATTATTATTTAAGTAGGGTTGCAGGGGACATCCCGCAGGATACCCGATCCACTTCCCTGCTACCCCCTCCCCTGGTTCTATCCTAGTCCCTAGGCACTTCCTTGAACCTTCATTCTTGGTTTGTTGTTCATGTAGATGATCTCCTTAGGGTGGGAGGTCACTTTTCCATTTGTCTACCTATTTACCAACTTGATTGAGGGTTTATTTTGTGTGCCTCTATTCTGGGACGTCTCTGGGACCTTCCTTGGGTTTTTTGTGGTGCTTCAAGGATCATTTTTCCCTGGTGCTCTTAGATCAGTCCTAGATTTGTTACAGGTTTTACTTGGACTTGGGTTTCAATGGTTTTCCTATTGTGGTGCATTGTGGCTTTGGAAGTGGGGCTTGACTCCATATTGGTGCTTCTTGAGTAGGTTTTCATAACATATTTTTGGTTTGGGGGGACCACATGCTTCTTTCCTATGGATCTGCTCTTTGGGTTCCTAGATTTGGTCTATGTGGTAGGTTCTTAGTGTATCTTTTTTAGCTTGGGTGTGGCCTCTACTTTGCTTATTGCTGAGATCTCACAAGTATTCATTTTTTAGTTCCCAGAATCCGTTTGATGGTAGATTTTGAGGTTGTCTAGGGTTTCTTTATACATATTTTGGTCTTGGGGAGGACCTGTGCTTATTTCCTGCAGTCTGTTAACCCTATGGCTCCTTCAGTTCAGGTTTCCTAAGACCTTCCCACCCTCTTTCCCATGGCTTGTGGTTCTACCTCTACCACTTTCTCTAGTTTTTGTGTAGCTCAACCTTGTGTGCAAGGGGATTTCATGGCCTATGGAGATCCTCAAATTTGTTGCTCCATTTTCTAGGCCCTATGCAAGATGTTATTCTAGTCCTATTTTCATGCATTCCTACATTTATCCTAGCCCTCCCTAGGTGGTACGATCCTTCATGGTGGTTCCTCTGCTCCATCTAACTATTTGGGGTGGATTTCTTTCTTGGTAGTTTTGTTTCCAGTTTTTCCTTGGTGGGATACCAGTTTCCTAGTGTTTCCTATGGGTTCCTTTGATCCATCTGCCTTCCCGGGTTGGTTTTTATTTCCAGGCAGTTTTGGATTCTGGTTTTTCCTTTGGTGGGATACTAGTTTATAGTTTTTCTCTTGGGCGAGATATTTCAAATTGTACTTTTCCTACCTAGGTGGTATTTTTCAATTTTACTGCTTTGGACAAGGCTTTTTTTTAAATTTGGTTTTATTTTCCTACTTGGGTGGGATTTTATTGGGCTTTTCCTCTGGACTTTCCTTTGGCCTATCCTTCAGCCTTTCCTTCGATATTTTTTTTGGTCTGGTGACCTATTGTAAAAAGGTTTTTGGGTCCCTTTCTAAATCCATTTTTAATGAAATTTTTAACTTATCAAAAAAAATATTTTACAGATGGTTAATGGATCAAAAATGATATTCTTTTTTATGGATATTCTGGATACAACCAAATTCTAATAGATCCTAAGAATAGGATGAAAACAACCTTCACTACCAAGTGGGGTACCTTTGCTTACAAGAGAATGCCTTCTAGATTAATAAATATAGGTGCTACATTTCAAAGAGCAATGGATTATGCATTTGAAGATCTAATTGGAAAATGCATTGTGATTTATATTGATGATATTCCTATATTTTTGAATAAAAGAATTAATCATGTCAATGATTTGAAGAAAGTATTTCAAAAATGTAGAGAACATGGTATCTTTTTAAATCCTAAGAAATGTATTTTTGGAGTAACTCAAGGAAAACTCTTAGGTCATGTCATTTCTAAAGATGGCATTTCTGTTGATCGAGAAAGAATTGAAGCCATACAAAGAATCCCTCTCCCTAGTAGTAAGAAAGAATTGAGATCATTCTTTGGAAAGATCACTTTTGTTAGAAAATCCATCTCAGCATTTGTAGAGATAATTAGGCCACTAAATGCCATGCTTAAGAAATATGCTAACATTACTTGGACTTCTTAAGCCCAAACAATATTTCAAGGAATTAAAAATGCCATAACTACTACCCTAGATCTAGTGAGTCCAGATTATACTAAGCCCTTCTACATTTATTCTTTTGCTTTTGAGAATTCAACTGCAAGTGTTTTAACACAAAAATATGATAACAATGATGAAAAAACTATTTCCTTTATGAGCTTCCCTTTGGAGGATACTCAATTGAAGTATTCATAAATAGACAAATAAGTTATTGCTTTAGTTAAGGAATGTTAGAAATAAATTATATTACATCATTTGGATCATGTAAATATAACTTTCTTGGTAGGACATTAGATTACATTAGGGGGAAGTTATCTAGTTACTTCATGCAATGTAATAAATGCACAAGTTTCAATGTGCAAGTTGTATATGTGCAAGCTGTCCCTTGCACAACTAGGTAGAGTATTGGCCAAGGAACCTATTTCCTATATAAAGGGCCATAAACATAGAACATGATATAGCAGTAGGAAGTAGTGTAGAACAATGTGGTGTGATGTAACAGTGTGATATAATGTGATGAAGTGTGATATGCTCAGAGCCTATTCTTGAGCAGTAGCTTTATTCATGGAGTGTTCATTTCCTTCGTAGCTACTTTATAAATATTTCCATATTTTTTATTTATAGTATATTTTTAGTCATCTCGTAGATTTACTTTATGTCATATTATTCTACATCTTGTGATTGCTATATCCCATTACACGCTACATCAAAAGAAAATATTGGTATCAGAGCTCCAATAGGTCAATAGGAAAACCACCATTATCATTGATCCTGAGTTTTTGTCAACCTGACGTGCCTTGGACCAGTTGTTGTGGTTGATCCACAACTAGCCCCAAAATTGGGGACCCACCTTTAAATTTTGGTTTTGAGGATGTTGGTATCCTTGAAGTGATGATTTTGATAGGCCCTATATTGGGCATTCGTATTTCAGTTTTCAAGGTGCCTTGTCAAGTAGCTTTGTCTATCGTCTTTCGTCCTCTTTTCAAGTGTTGACAGGTCCCTCCGCATGAGTTGCTTAGTGATTTTATGGGTTGCATATAGGTTGTGTGTGAGGAAATATCTTTTGGTTAGTGTATTGTAAGTCATCTAGCATTTCGTTGTTTTATTGATTGTTTTGATGTTAATGGGGTAGATTTAATCATTTCAAATGTCGCAATTTGGTTTAAAATCAAATTTCCCTTAAATTTGATAAATAAAATAAAAAAACCAATAAAAATAAAATAATAAAAACTATATATATATATATATATATATATATATATATATATATATATATATATATACTGTTTTATATATTTAAAATAAAAATAAAATGAAATAAACTTTTACATATATTTACATATATAAAAGTTTTAATCAAAATGAAGATAATTTTTTTTTTATTAAAAGGTATATATATATTATTCACATTTCTCTAAATAATATATATATATATATATATATATATATATATAAAAGAAATAAAGAAATAATAGAATAAATAATAAAACATTCTTATTTATATTTAGACATGTTTTTAAATATAAATATAAACCCATAAAGGAAGTCAATTCGAATGAAACTTTTACAATTCCTAAGCTCTAAAATGACTTTATGATTTTCGTATGAAGTGAAATATTTTTAATTTAGTGTTGCTTTGTGTCTCGAAGGTTTCACATTGGGTAAAAATGATGACATGGCATCGAAGAGGACTGACACGACTGCCAGGAAGATAGAGATGGATGGTCAGATGAAGCGCTAAGGATGTATGTGACGGGGCGTAGCAACAATGTAAACCAAGCAGAGGCGCATCCAAGGTGTGTTTTTTAAACTGCGTGGACCCCGCAACAGGCCGCACCCACACGGACGACTCGTCAGGTGAAGAGAAGATGCGATGACAATTCGAGCGTGGCAGCGATGACGATTTTAAATGAAGACACAACATGGAATGCACGGAAGGAATTCCTCACGACAGTCAAGTGTACGAAGAGATAGGTCGACGTCGAACAATAACCGAATAGTAGATAGATATCCCGATATCTATAATAGAAAATGGGCATACATTCAGAAGAACATGAAATGGAGAGCTTATGAAGGTAGATTTAGCCAAAATCCACATTGAAGGAATCGACAACACCGATCGGTCTAACAACGACAAAGAGTAGAGGCGCTATGCAGTAGGACATAAGCTGACGAGGGTCTGGCGTGGTCATCAAGAAACCACTACCGACGTGGCAGTCTTGATGGCGGTAAAAGGGTATTCATTTTCCCGGCAAGATGGGCCTAGTGGTCGCATTTCACAGTGACGTACCACGAATTGCACAACGAACAACGGACTCCAAAGCAACTTACGATGGGAATCTCACGGTTGAACTTAATCAAGCTAGAAGATGATTGATGCCATCCATTCATTTTTGGGACAGAGTATAGGTACCTTGTGGTAATAAATGATGGATGTCGACGTGGAAAGATAATAGACGCCTTGGAATTGATGAACACACGATAGGAACGAGCGTAGATCGACCAGACTCTTGAAACCCAACTCAGTGGAAGATTCACGACAAAGAGGGGGTTCGAAGATTCGGAGGACGTAGCACATGACATGGACATCGGCATTGAAGGCAGCAATATAGTCAGGGGTGGCAAAGATGTGTGCAATGTATGCAAATGAAAGGACGACACAACACATGGAGTCTAAGCGGCAGTGATGAGTTCGACGGACCACACAGTGGTTACAGGGTAACGATGAGGAGGCTCTGAAACATGAACTCGAAAACCTGTAGCATTTTGGTGGACCAAGATTTGGTGACAAGTTAGACATAGCACAATTCGGGGTTTCAAATTATTGAATGGTTCCAATGTGAGGTTACTACTGTCCTTCACTGAAGACAAGCCCACAAGGGCATATAATAACTTTACAGAGACACCTATCACAAAGGTTACAAGAAGCATTAAAAATATTGAAATATCCCTTTCAAAAGGACGAGGTTTAAGAATTTTATAAAAGATTCATTATGACATGGGTCTCCATGTGTTTTAGTTGGAAGGCATTAGTCTCCAAGGTTTGAAAATAAATAAAACAACAATCTGTTAAGAGCAAATAAGCCACTTGTGCGATGAGAGAAACGATCATGAGTTAAAAGGATGTTATCATCACGAGCGTTAGTAAAATTAAAATAGCCATGTGGAGAGAATGGAATTCAAGGAAAGAAATGAAAAGAGCAATGAAGCATTATGATATGTGAACGTTATGAAACGTATTAGGGCATAGTGTAACTCAAAAGAAACAAAGTAAGTGCCACGAATGCCAAAGGAGAAACGAAAAGAATATGTTTCTAAACAGAGAAAATGAAACAGTGGAAGAGGAAAATGAAACAAAGGAGGAAAAACAAACAAAGAAATGGAAAAGTTTGTTGCAGGTTTTAAATACAGCAGAAAAAAATGGAAGAGAGGTGGGATGTTTTGGGACCTGGTTGCACCATGTTGGGCCAGATTTCTTAATATTGTTTGCCAAATCGCTGGACTGCTTTCCCTACATTATGCCTATTTAGGGGCTGTAATTTTCTGCACCTATTGTAAACATTGAATACCTTTCAATTGCAATATTATGGAGATAACCAGATTTATGCATTTTTATGGTTGATTTGATTTATTTCCATTTTTTTATTGCACCCATTCCTTAGAAGCTCGCACCGCATTAATTGTTTGACTGCGTAATAGGGTAACGTTAATGTTGGTTTTCTATGCAGAATATTCATGCTTGCAAGGTTTGTGGAAATGTTAATGCAGAATATTCATGCTTGCAAGGTTTGTGGAAATGTTAGGAGTTGCAGCATTTTCTGTTTTCGTTTTCCATTTTTTATTTTTTTTCTAACTTTATTTTTGCAGTTTTTTTTTTTTAATTTTCAGGCATTAAAATAAAAATTAAAAAAAATTCAAAATCCAAAAATAATTGTATGGCTGCGTAGAATGTACTTCAAAGTTCCATTTTGAACTTGTACGTTTTTGCTCTGGAGTCATTTCAAATTTTAAAAAAATTATTTAAAGTTGTTGTTTTATTGCAGATTTTAAAATTTTGAAATTTTAGAATTTTCATTTTGAGGCCAAATCTGATTTTTTTAGTTTTATATTTCATTTGCAAGCATAAAATGAACTTCCCTTTATGAAAATTTTGATTTCATCAAAGGGGGGTAAATTTTAATGGAATTTCATGAGCCACCATTTTTGGAGTATTGAATTGCCTTCTCTTCATAAAAATCCTGATTTTATTAAAGAGAGGCAATTCAAGCATTACATTGAAGGTTATTATTTTAAAGCATTAAATTATCTTTCTTTATGAAAAGTATTTCATTAAAGAGGGATAATTAAATGATATTTTGAAGCCATTACTTTAAGGCTATAAATTATTATCTCTTTGTGAAAATTAATTTCACCAAAGAGGGATAGTTTATTAATCACATCAAAAGCTATCTTTATCTTCATGATAAGAAGCTACATTTAAGGAGCCTATTCATAATTTTAAATTCACATTCATAGATAGATTTAATATTCTATTTCATGTTTTAAAGTAGGATTTAATGCAAGATAACTTAATCAAGGAAGATAAAATATACCTTAAAATCATTCAATATAAAAGGAATTAAGGTTACATCATGGTCATATGAGGACCAATTCACATTTACTTTTATTTTGGTTTCATGAACAATCATTAAAGTAGCATGGTAAAATAAACCAACACATTCCCCTTGTTTACAGTTACTTGCAATCACTAAGGTGTTTCGAGCATCGAATTGATATATTTTATTGATATTACTAATACACATGCAAATGCTAATATAGCGGAGACCTTAGAGAAGTTGTTTTGTTTTAAACTTCTTTTCAAGAGAGGGCTTTGAGATCAAAACCCTAAGGGAGAGTGTAATTTCACAATTGGGTAAAATTACCACTCAACACCAGTCACTATAAAAAATTCTCAAAAGAGTTTAGGTGGTATAATTAGGGAGAGCCACAAGTAAGGACTGAAATAAATCTCAGTTTCTAAAATACTGAGATTGCATATGGCTAGAGTATTTCCACAGAGTTACAAGGGAAAACTCGTGAAGACTAGGACTCAACATTTGGTCCACTAGTTTGATAAATCAACTAGTAAAGCTCATCTAAATGATATGAAGAAATTTACTTGAGGTTTCTTTTATTGCAATGAATTAATTCTTAGATGATTGGGATACTCCTACAATAGAAAGCTAGGATATTTCAAATTTGTTGCCTGAAGGTCAAAATGCCTTCATAGTGTAGAGATTAGTTGCTACAAGAGAAGAATAGTATAGAAGAGACTTCTGGAGAAGAATTGTGAAGTTGGGAGATAGGAGATGTCCATTGCTAGATTGGAAACTTCACAAGCAATAAAAGGCCATAGAAACCTTAATCAAGAAAATGCCATAGAATCCTTGTTCTAGAAGAAAATGCCATAGAAGCCTTGATCCAAAAGAAAATTCCATAGAAACCTTTATCTAGAAGGAAAGGCCATAGAAGCCTTGATACAGAAAAGGCCATAGAAGCCTTAATACAGAAAAGGCCATAGAAGCCTTGATACTAAAAAAGGCTAGAAAATCCTTGATCCTAAAGAAGACTCCAAAAGAGAGTATCTAATTTAGAAGCATATTTCAGTACTAATAATTTATTGCAAGAATAAAGAGGCTTAGTGAGTTGGTAAAGCTTCCTATAAAAAGGCTAGGAAGAGTATATTCTTCAAAATCCATCTAGCACCTGAAGCAAAAGAGATCAAGATAAGATCTCATTGAAGAACTTCCAGACTTGGAAGAAGAAGAAGGACTAGGAGAGTCCTGCTTAAATATAGAAGTAGTAGAATCAGATATCTAGGAGAAGATCTTACCACCAAAACTTTCAAAAGAAAAAGGTTGAATATAAGGTCTCAAGGAATACCAGAAGAAGTTCTAAGATCAAAGGCCTTGGAGAGCCTTACCGAAGATATCATCAAAGGAGTTCCAAGGAGAACTCATTGGAGAAATTCACTACTGGAGATAGTGAGATATTTGGGATAATTATCACCATCCGACAACAAGCCCATGAAGATAAATTTGGAAAGGAGTGCCAAATTACAGAAGACCTCAAGACATTCAAAATCTTGAGAAGAAGATTCTATTTGAAGTCTGAATTTGACAAGAAGCTTGAAGGAAGATTCAAAAAGAAGAATCCTACCAAATCCAGGAGATTTGGAGATTACCTCTCACAGCAAGAAGGTACCGCTTCAGAAAAAAATTGATAGCAAAAGGAGGAGACTATAAGAGGATGACAAGCCACCAAAATTCTAGGCTCGTGAAAGATATTTTGAGATCAAATTTTGGTGAAGATGAAGCTATTCAGGGTAGCCTACAAAGAGCTACAAGATCTTACTCAAGGAAGCAACTTGGTGATCTTAGACACCAAGATCTACATCCTCTACAGAAGTAGTAAAAAGGGCTTTCAGAAAAAGGTAAGCAACTATTGGTGCAAGTAGATTCATTAAGTGGATTACTTATTAGATTTTTTAAGCGCCTTAATTGGATTAAAGTTGCAAAAATGAGAGTTGAATTACAGTCTTCAAAAGTGCAAAAAGAGAAAGGTTTATTTAATGTTAATTTTCACTTTAGGAGTTGATTATATTTCATAATTTAAAACTATATATCAACTACCTATCATATAATTTAGAAAGCAAAAGAATACTAGCTCCTACTACCCTACCTATAAGAAAATTGTAGAATAGTATTGAAGATTCATTTCAGATTATTCTTGATTAGTTGCAGTAAATTGATTAAGTACATTAATTTTTAGAGTTGATTGGAGTCATGAGGTGTGTAGACACCTAAATCATGTCATTCTTAGGGGATTTGCTCACATAGACACATTCATAAGATCATAAGACATAATCTTGGACTTTCCAAACATCAACAGTGGTTCTCACCACTCATTTGGGGCCTTCTCAAGGCATCCAAGCTTGGCCGCTCAAATCAAGAGTGGCCAGATCCTAGCCACTCAAGCCTAGAGCGGCCAGATATTATCTGCTATTGATGATAGCATCTAGATCTTAGTTGTTGCAGACAACAGTGGCTAAGCCATAAGAAGTAGTTTACCGACAAACAGGACCAATATCGGGTGGAAGTGGTAGTCTGCATGAAATAAAGGTGAGTGGGAGTGACTTTGCATTCCTTTTCAAGACCAGTTCACATGGGAAGTTTGATTTTACATTTAGACTTAAGTTACTTACCTCCAAGCATAAACAAAGGACAAAAGCTTCTCATGCTAATGACCAGTTTGCATAGAAGACTCAAGTGGGAAGTTAGATTTCAGTTAACTGGCCTTCAAATATAGACAATGGACAAAAGCTTCTCATTCTAACTTGCACTACGCATGTGAAATTTATTCCTAGGTCTTGGACATAGACCTAGGGTTTCACGCTATAAAAGGTTCAAGCCTAAGAGAACCAGACAAAGAATGAAAGGGGGATATTTTATCATATCAGAGAGACATATTTTTAGGAGAGCTTTCGAGAATTGGAGAGTTCTCTTTGAGATCACGTGTATGGCAAAGCTCTGATGGATTAAAGAGCATAACACCTACTATTTTAACATCAAATTATAGTCTTTGACCCATAGCTTTGGGGTAAAGAGGGTAAGGTTTACTTTAGCGATCACTATCTTGGATAGTGGCCCGTAGGCTTAGCTTAGGATAGACATAGCTTCTTTTATTTTGTTTCTTTATGTTTTCATGTCATTAGCATAGATTTACATGATTTTATGGCATAGTTTTATCATATTTCTGTTACACTCTTTGATTACTAACAACCTCATCCGGGGAGGAAATCTCAGACACCAAATGTGCGTTGTTGTTTCATTGCTTGTAGGGCCACAGGTACATCGGATGAAGATTGCAACATACAAGAGCAAAAAGGGATCCCTCTAGGAAATGGACCTGGAGAAGGAGGCATCTGTAATCCCTTATACATTTTCATGTGTAGAACCGAGAAGCTTTTATAAGTGCACCACCTCTTTGCGGAAGGGGCACTCCTTGCCTATTTGTAATTTATAGTATCAAAATGGGTATCCCTAAGAGGGACCGACATGTAACCGAGCTTCAATATCAATAAAGAGATTTGTCTTTTGTTATTTTGTGTTATATGATTTTTCCTCTTGTCTTTCCATTTCATCTTGGGTATTTTAAATAGCATTGCAATTAGGGTTTAGAAAAGGGACCGGTGCATGCATTCCCGGGGTCACTACAAATGACGATCACGGTGGGACCACCACTAATTTTTCATTTTTTGCTAGAATACTAACTTAATTTTGTGTGCAGGTCTAGCCACTTTGAGCTATAATTGCCAGAAACTAGCTGCTCTGAGCTACAACGGCTAGAAACTAGCTGCTCTGAGCTACAATGGTCAATAGAGCTTAGCCACTCTAAGCTACAATGGTCAATAGAGCTTAGCCACTCTGAGCTACAATGGCCAAGAATCATCCACTATGGTCAACATCGACTAGGACTGGAGTGTAGCAGAGGTCAAAACACAGAATCTTGGAGCTGGATCAAAGGTTGGTATAGCTTCTCTAATATTTTACAGCTTTTTTTTTGCTTGTGTGTTTAAAACAGAGAACTTAAAGCATATTTATGTTTAGAAATTGAAGGAATAAAAGAAGAAAGAATTAAGTGTTGCGCATATCTTAGATCTCCTTTTAAATTTTCCACTAGGCATTTCTAGGAACAACAACTTATGCCTAAAAAGTTCACCCTAGAATCCAATGTGCTAGACATTGTATGTTTTTTGCTTGCTTTGAGGCCCTACTAGAGGCCATAGTTGCACGAGATAAAGTGCGCTCATACAAATCATAGTAGTTCATGCATCTTTCTGAATATTGAAACATATTTTGTACCTAGGCATATAGGAAAGATTCATTGTTGCTATATGATGCACTTTATGATACACAAGCTTAAAATGAACACCACACACGCACGTCCCATTTAAAACATTAGAGAGTTGGATTTCATCACCAACCTTCAATTTCGTCCAATGACGTTGGAATTCATCTCCTTCCACTAGTTTGCCCCATAGAGCTTCTTAGAAATGGATTGAGAAACTTACTTATAGTGACACTAAGTTACTTGTGTTCAAAATGTCTCCCACTGTTGGAACAATCATTGGTTTAGAGTGGAAGATCTAGGTGAACTGATGCCAGGAGCATCCGGTGAGGGAAAAGCAATCTTGCATCCTCCAAATTCTTTTCTTAATTTTATTTATTCTCTGAGTACTTTGAATTTAGTGTGGTTCCTATCCTTTCCGGGGAAGCTTTGTAAAAGAAAAGGGAAGTTTCGAGGAAATTTTTATTGCAAAGGCAGAAGTTGGGCTGGGGTCGCGAAATCGCGACATGTCACGATTTCGCGACCCCAAGGCGTCGGCGAGAGCAAAGGCCAGTTTGGGTCGCGATATCGCGACGTTTGTTAACGACTTGAGCAGCGTTGGGTTTGCGTCGCGATATCGCGACGTCGCGATATCGCGACGCCAGTTGGCAACTTGGGCAAAGGGGAGCTTTCGTCGTGATATCGCGACGTCGTGATATCGTGACGTGTTATCAAATAAGCAAAAGCGATGCAGACTTGAAAGGGGGATGGTTTGGTCGCGATATCGCGATGTTACTTGCGAAAAGGGGAAAGGTTGACCATTGGGTCGCGATATCGCGACTAATATGAAGTCAAGTTTATGTGGACGCGTAGGCTGATGAGAAAGCAAGCGGTGGTGACACGTGGCCTCCACGTGTCTTAAGGTGACGCGGCCAGTTGAATACCAAGCTAGAGTAGACGCGCGGCTGCCTCGAAGATTAAAGTTTAAAATTTACGACCGCGTGTATTAAATATGGGGATGGCCTCCACAACAGTACAGAGCATGGACATTATGGGCGTAACAGAGACTGTGAAGGACAATCTGACCAAGGCGGCGTTTGCAGGACAGAGCAGACCATTAATGGGGTTCTCATGGTGGGTCGGGCAGTGACCCATTTTATGACAAAAATTTGAAGTTCGACCGAGGGAGGGAAATTCGAATTTGAAAGTGGTTAGGCAGGGCATTGATGGCCTAGGGGGATCGGGGGCCCTCGTTAAAAGGAAACCCGAAATGCAGTAACGGGGGATGGTGAGTTCGGGATTGGGGGAAAGAAGTAGTGTGCCTGGACATTGTAACAGGGACTGTATTTTTTTTATTTCATTGAAATTTAATGAGAAGTTGTTCGCTGTAATCTCGACCTTGCCATCACGAACCCTCCATTGGGTCTTCAACGGTGTACCCTAGCTTCTTTTGAGAAAATCATGTTTGGCATGAGTGTACTTGATTGTAACTATGGATGAGTCTTCTCATTCTTACTCCAAGAACAAGAGCAAAGAAATCAAATGAGTAACATATCAAAACACATCAAACAGTCTAGGGCACACTCAAATCAGTAATCAAGATAAAAATTTGTTTGGTATTGTGTGGTCAGTCCTAATTTGCAAGATCAAGTCATAAAAAACATGGTCAAAACAAGAAGTAAGCACCCTCGGTCTGATACCAAGGGAGAGACAAAAGCAATTCATGCCCATAGGCGGAGTCGTAGTAACATTGAATGACCTACCCGTAAGACCGTGAGACATAGCTCCATGAGCCTAAGGGGTCATAACTCAACCCTTGGGGGATATCATTGAGAAACCCCAAGTAAGGAACCACTTCATGGAACAAAGTCACATAAACAAAAAGAGGCTTCACAACCATCCTCATCAAGGAGACATGAAGAGACCTCAAGGGCCTCCTCTAAACACACAGAAACATCTCAAAGACTTGAGGAAGCTTCAAGGGCTTCCTCCTCACATGGACATAAATAAGGTTCTAAAACCCATTCTTCACATGGGGATGACGATACTACTACATCTCCATCCACATGGAGAAAACATGTTACCACCAATCCGTCTTCATTAAGAATGCAAATAAGAATTGCAACACATCAAGACTCACATGAAACATATGAAACATGTTTGCCCACTGAAGGGCAGGAAACTAGAGCTACATCTAGTCATGGGAATCATATAGAAGAAAACCTTCACACAAAATGAAATATTCTTGTAGACTATGACCTCATAGGAGTAAATGGCACCCCATGGGACCAGCCATGGAAAACAAGACAGCTAGATGGGTTGGATTGATTTCCTACTCAACCAACTCAAAGAACTGTAGCTACTAAGAACTCTACATCTGGAAGCTCACAAAATGTGACTTCTAAACATACCTCCTAGTCTGGGCGTACCTCAGAGTGACCACGTAGAATATGCATGGAGTCTGATCATAGGGATACTCAATAATACACTACACAAGTCACATTAACTAGCAAGAGTATAGATACATCAGAAACCCCCTCTGACAGTACAAACAAGAACAAAGTCAGATAAACATGATTCTTCTATGATAGTACAAACTAACCGAATGAGGCAGTTAGAAAATATATTATGTAAGGAGCGAGGGCTAGTAGAAGCTCTTGAATAAGAGAAACAAAGAGAAATACTCTTGCGCCAACATGAGTAGCACTTAAGAGAGCAAGCTGAGTGGATAGCTCTTAATAATTTATAGGCAAATGGTGGTGACAAAAAAAGAACAAGACACACTGACTCACCTAAGGAGAGGCACACTACATAAGATAGCCCACAATGAAACCCCCCACCAAATCATGAACGAAATCCAACTAATGGGGGAAGAGCAAACATAGAAAATCAGGATCATAATCTTGGGTCCCCTCATAGGAGAGAAAATTGGAACAAATCAAATGGATAGAGAGTTACCTCCATTGCCAATGCGAATAGGCTTACAAGAGGAGGAAATCTATGTATCAAAGGCATTTCAAGAGCTTGCTAAAAATATGAAAACATTTGAGAAATAAGAGGCAGCTGAGAACTCACCAACATTGAGCAAGATACACAATAAACCATTGTGCCCATCAATCCCTAGCCCTCCATATCCTAAGCACTTTGAGATGCCTAGGTTAGAAAAGTTTAAATGTGAAGAGGATGCACAAGAGCATGTCACCAATTTTATCAATGCCTATTTTCATCTTGAAAACAATGATGCTCTCATGCTAAGAACATTCATAATGACATTTTCAGGTGCTACCACTCAATGGTTCAACCAACTACCTAAGCATAGCATAACCAACTTTGAACAACTAGTAAATGCATTCTTGAAGTGTTTCTCCTTTGGTGCTAAGAATAAGGTGAACCTTTCAAACCTGGCTAACTTGAAACAGTATGATGACGAGCTAGTAATGGATTATGGGAATAGATGGAGAAAAGTCATGGTAAAATTATCATTCTCCATTCCCACAGAAGAGATCATTCGCATGTTCACCAAAAGTTGTTCTAAACATATCTCCCTCTTGCTACAACTCCAATAGTATCCTTTGTTTGAAGAAGCTCTAGTACAGGCCAAGCTCATCGAAGAGATAAAAGTAGATGAGGGAACCATTAAGCTCTAAAACAAAAAGGAGTGGAACAAGAATGGTAAGAATGACAAGTATAAGCAGAAGCAGGGCAACCCTACTCCAGTAAATCAAGTCATATTAGCTACACCTAAGGATGGGGGTGCACAACAACCATAGAACTATCAAGCACATCCCCCGCCAGCCAACTACAACCAAAAGAACAATCAAGGAAGAAACTAAGAATGCAAGCCACCTCGTTATTTCAAACATCTGATAGAATCAATGTAATCAATATTTAATCAGCTGAGCGAGCCCAGGAGGATCAGATTTCCTCATATACCTCTTATAGATCCCAACCATCCTAAGCCAAAAGGATATAGGGAAGATAAATTTTTTCCTTATCACAGGATACCGGGGCATGACATTGAGGCTTGCGTCGAGTTTAAACACCAAGTGCAAAACATGATTGAGGTGAGAGAACTCAAAGTTGACAATCCACTAGATCTTGATAACAGATACATGGGCACATACAGAAACCCATTTCCCAATCATGAGGCCCCTCGAGAGTAAGGGGTCCAAGTCAATCAGGTTTGAGCTGACATACCTACCCACAGAAGCATGGGAATGGTTGAGATTGTTAACATAGCAACAAGTACTAGGTATTATGGTTAACCACAACTGCCTGCAGCTCCCATGAACATCCCAGCTACCCCTAGGCAAAGGTAAGACAACCTTCCAGGTCTACCAACATTACCTGTGGTAACTATTCAGAGTAGATTTGAGCAAAACCTACAGATGACTCCAACTAAGTTATCCATCTATGAGCTCATACAATAGTCTCCAAAGCATAGGGAGAATCTAATGGAGATTTTAAGAACAATTGAGCTTCAACCACAAGATGTGAATGCATTCACTCACTTTGTGGGACAAGTGCAAGAATGCTAGGAACCTGTAATCTAATTCTATGATCATGAGATTAAGATAGTTCCTGCTGCCTTACCAGACCCTCTGCTAAACATTGTAGCAATGATCAATGACTTACCTTTCAAGAGTATTTTTGTTGATATAGGTTCATCGATTAACATCATTACAACAACTGCAATAGAGCACCTCAAGATACCCAAGACCAATATCGTTACAGGAGCTTACACATTGAGAGCTTTTAATGATGCTTTATATAATACTGTGGGAATGATAGTCCTACCCATCAAGGTGGGGCACAAGACCATCCACGTGATATATCATGTATTGGAAGGAGCTATGCAATATAACATCCTCTTAGGGCATCCTTGGATAAGAGCCATGAAGTGTGTGCCTTCGATCTTGCACTAGTGTGTCAAGTATGTGTATGAAAACAAAGTCTATGTGGTTCTGGCTAATGAAGAGCCTTTTAAATACATCAATCAAGTGGACATTCTGGGAGAATTCATGATCCCTTCTACTCACCTATATGTGGCACCTTCATACCCAACCACATAAGGGGATAACAAAGACAAAGGGGTAAGAAAAGACCCATGCACATCAACACCTCCTAATGGACTCAAGACAATCAATGCTTCTATAGTACCATCAACGTCAAAACCAAAAGACAATCAAAAGCTAAATTCGCCCTTAGTTCAGGAAGAAAGACCCAAAGAAGTGCCAACTGTAGCCATTGCTGAAATACCAAGTCCTATGGAAGAGGAAGATCCTCAATATCAAGATGAAGATAGTGATTATCACCTAGCTTCACCAATATCATTCGTGGGGTCATCCACATCGCATGCATCAATACACTTGACAAGAAAAGGCATAGGAGAGTGCCTTGTGCAAAACATTACCTTTACACCTATCATTGAGTCTGCACAAGACATAGGGAGGCCTAAAGACTTGAGGCCACCAGTATGAATAGTGGTTCCACTTGGAATCCCTCCCAACCAAACTAATTTTGTCTATGCCAACCTGGACTGCGCTCATAAGTCTTCAGATATAGAAGAGGATTGTGATGAATTTTTCTTATTCAATGTTCATTACCTCTCTAATCCTGAGTTTGCTCTAATATACTTTGAGTGTTGCCATTGGCATGGCTATGGCCTTGGCATATATGAGCAGGAGCGTAGACGACCCTTCGAGCCACTATATCAGCTTCCCTCTGATATATTTGGCATAGGTTATTATAGCAAAGGTCGAGATGACTCTCTTGCAGCATCATTGGAAATATTAAGCATAGGATTAGGATAAGACATTGATTTAATTCCTTATCACCCCTTAAGAATAGAAAATTTAAGCAACAGACAAGTGGCCACGATAAAAATACCGCTTCTAGAAACTTATCACCCAAACACCTCAATTGATTCCACCCCAATAGGGTACAACTCATGGGATGAGGAGAATGGATATGAGGCAAGTGATGATGAGGTGCAACTTGGCTTAGCCTATCGAGGGCCTCGCTATTTGCAAAGATTCACATGGTCCATCTACGATGAGAGTGTATATACATCATATGAAAGTGACAATGAATCATAAGACTCAACAAATAGCTTACTTAGGCCTAAGCCATCAACCCCTAAATTTGGGGCAAGATACAAATGCAAATGGATTATTCATAAGTGACGAATAATATGAAGATGAAACAGAGATGGCCTACTTGGGGCCAAGACATGAGCCCCTTGTATTAGGGCTGCATACCAATGCTAACGGTTTCTGGATAAGTGATGATGACTTTGAGGATGAGACCGAGATGGCTTATCTTGGACCTCACCACTTGCAAAAAGTCAACGAGATAGTAGAGAGAGGCGGCACTTCGTGCCATAGACCCTCATCTTCGATTTTTGGTGAGACCTATTGACCTAGCTGCCATTCATCGGATGGTCAACCCCCCTACGCATATATTCAAAGAGCAGTTAGAGCCCAATGATCCTATTGTTTGCCTTGCTCATGGGCTAGATCCATAAATTACCATTCCTCAAAAACCTCATCGCGAGTATGGAAGGGAAATCCCTAAGACAAGATCGCACCCATGTGGTCCTAGAGATTTCATCCCATCCATCAACATTATCTCCATTGATTTAACCACTCCACTTCATAATCCAATAGATCCTACCAAATCATTGCATCTTGATGTAGAGGCTATTGATTTGGATCATGCTAATTCACCCATAAATCCATAAGACCTCTTCACCAACAAAGAGATGTTACAAGCATTCCATTTTGCATCAGGTTGTACGTATGACATTTTCAATGTTGGTTTGGAACCTGAGTCACTCTTTCCTGTAAATCTCATCGATGATATTTATTTTATACCCACGCCTCATCAGCTAGAGGATGGGTCACATATGGCTATAGAAGCGACTTTCAAGGTGGACATCAGTGATGATCCTACCCAACCAAGGAGATTCAAGTTCAGAGAAAGTCTATCTCCAGAGGAACAAGCCATCCTAATTCCTCTCCTCAAGGAGAGGCTAAATATTTTTCTTGGACTTACAAAGACATGTCGGGGATAGATCCAAAGTTAGTCATTCACAACCTTTCATTGGATCCCATGAAGAAGCTAGTCAAGCAAAAACTAAGGAAAATGCATCCAACCGTCGCTTTGATGGTGAAAAATGAATTGCAAAAACTACTAGATGCAGTATTCAAAGTTCTTATCGACTACCCTAAGTGGGTGTCGAACATGGTACCCATAGGAAAACCTGGTGGAAGAGTCCATATCTGCATGAATTTTAGGGATTTAAATAGGGCAACACCACATGATTCATTCTTGTTGCCAAAAATAGATGCTCTTATAGATGCAATCGTAGGTCATGAAATGCTATCCCTAATGGATGGTTTTCCTGGATACAACCAAATCTAGATTAAGCCCGAAGATCAACATAAAACTGCTTTCATTAATCCATGGGGAACATTTTGTTACAAAGTGATGCCATTTGGTATCAAAAATGCTGGTGCCACATATCAGTAGGCCATGACATACATATTCCATGACTATATACATAAGATCTTAAAAGATTACATGGATGACTTACTAGCCAAGTCCTTGTTGCGATAAGAGCATGCTGAAGTCCTTAGACAAGTCTTCAATCACCTTATAGAACACAATGTCCGATTGAATCCTAAGAAGTGTGTATTTGGCATAACTTCTGGCAAGCTTTTGGGATTCATCGTATCCAAGAGAGGCATCAAAGTAGATCCTACAAAGGTAAAGGCTATACTGGAAATGGCCATCCCTACCAAAATTAGGGAGTTGAGGAGCCTACAAGGCAAGATAGAATCCATCAAAATATTTATCGTGCAATTATCAGACAAATGCAGACCTATTAACAGGTTGCTACGCAAGGAAGTCCCTTTTCATTGGTATGAAGAATACCATCAAGCCTTTGCAGAGATCAAAACTAATTGGGAAACACTACCAGTATTGGCTCCACCAAGGCCAGACATACCATTTTTACTATATATCAGCTACTGATTTTGCACTGGGCACCATGTTAACCCAAATGAATTCACAAGACAAAGAGCAAGTCATATATTACATTAGTCGCACCTTGGTGAGTTATGGGCTAGGATATATGTATGTCAAAAAGTTGTGTTTAGCAGTGGTATTTACAACTTGAAAGTTGTGACACTACATGTTGAGCCATACAACCTACATCATATCAAAACAAAATCCTTTGCAGTACATGATGAGCAAGACATATCACAATACACGTACCACAAAATAGATCATGCTATTGACAAAATTTGATCTAGATTTTGTAAGCCAAAAGTCCATCAAAGGACAAGTCATAGCAGATCAATTAGCAGATGTGCCGTTTCAGGATAACAAGCCTCTCACCATAGAATTGTCTGATGATGGGGTCTTTGCATTATCAGATCCGCTAGAACTCGAAGAACCTAAGAAAGAAAAAAAATGTCATTATTCTTTGACGATTCAAAGTGTGAACAAGGAGGTGGAGTAGGGATTGTCTTTATCACACCGCAGGGCACTCCATTACCCTTATCATTCAAACTAGACTTCCCGTGCACAAACAACAATACATAATATGAAGCATTGATCTTAGGACTCCAAACAACCATAGCGATGGGCATTAAAAGATTGAATATATTTGGTGACTCCTTTCTCATAGTAAACCAGGTCAAAGGACTATTCCAATGCAGGTGCCCACTCCTAAAGACTTACAAGGAACTTCTTGACACCTACTTAGCTCGACTGGAATGATACAACATCGAGGCAATCCCTCATACGTCGAATAGATTTGCAGACACCATGGCCTCTTTGGGATCCTTAATCCCTCAGAATCCATTCACTAATTTTACAACCATCCATTTGAAAGTGCTTTCGTACTCAGTAATACGTTGTAAGGCTTTTGACAATCAAGAATCAGTCAACATGATCAACATCGAACCAAATCAATATTGGTCCTTCACAACTAGATATTTCTTGCAAACATCACCTCAAGGCTCTTTGATCTGCCAAGGACCTGTAGAGTGTGGTGAAACCATATACCATATAGTTTTTCCTCAATCCGTGTTCACTACCTCAAAAATACAGGAAGAGCAAGTTGTCTATTCTATAGAAGTTGTGGCCTATCAGGATTGGATTTCCCAACTATGGGACTCCCTAAAGCTTGGAATAATACCTCAAGGTTTATCACATACTGAAAGGTGAACGTTCAAGCAGAGAGCAATAAGATACATTTTTCTAGGATAAATCCTCTACAGATGAGGATATGATGGAGTATTACTTTGTTGTCTTGAGCCCCAAGAAACATCTTGGGTAGTTTCACAAGCTCACGATGAAACATGTGGAGGCCATTTCAGTGGCATGGCCATAGTTAAGCGCATCTTGAGAATGGGTTACTATTGGCCCACCATGGAAAAGTACTATTGCAAGTATGTCAAGAAATGTAGTAAGTGCCAACATCATGCAAACCTAACGTACTTACCATCACAAGCTTTGCAGTCCATCCAGGCAGCATGGCCATTCTCGCAATGGGAACTAGACTTGATTGGGAAAATATCACCCCTATCCTCAGGCTAACACACATTCATCATAACGACCACTGAATACTTCACTAAATGGGTAGAAGTGATCCCCTTAACATCAACAACTAGACCAAGGATTATGGAGTTTATACTCCATAATATCATAAGTCATTTTGGGGTCCCTTCTAAGATAATATCGGATAATGGGCCATATTTCAAGAACAAAAATGTGCATGCTTTAATGAACAAATACCATATTTAGCATAGTTTTTCAATGCCTTATTATCCACAAGCAAACGGGTAAGCAAAAGCCTCAAAAAAAATAATAGTCTCCATTTTAAGGAAGATAGTGCAAGAAAATCACAAGGATTGGCACATGTAGTTGCCTCTTGCACTATGGGCATACATGACTAGTATATGAACACCCACTGGGGCAACACCGTTTTCACTAGTATATGGCACTGAAGCCATCATGCCTCTAGAGTTGAAAATCCAGACTCTACGCGTAGAATTAAATGACTTCATAGATGATGAAGCTGTGTGACAAGGCTGCCTTGATCAGTTGATGCTTCTTGATGAACATTGAGTCAATGCTTTAGAGCATCTCCATGTTTACCAAGATCACGTTGCACGAGATTACAATAGTAAAGTCCACCTAAGGGAATTCAAGGCTGGCGAACTAGTGCTCAAAGAAAACCAAAAAAATTTAAATCTGTCGTCGCATCTACGAGATAAGTTTGCAGCAAACTGGATAGGTCCATATATGATTTCAATGAGAGTTGGACCTGGAGCATATTGCCTTATATCATTATATGGTGTTGAAGAGCCTAAAACTCTCAATATCATTCACTTAAAGGAATTTTACACATAAACACAAAAACATTCAAATATGTCATAAAACACAAAAACATTCAAATATGTCATAAAACACAAAAACATTCAAATATGTCATAAAACACAAAAACATTCAAATATGTCAAAAACACAAACAAATCATAAAAACATAAAATTCCAAAAATACAAATCAAAGGCTCCAAGGGTAATTCATACCGCTTGGTCAAAATCAAATCAAAGGCTCCAAGGGTAATTCATACCGCTTGGTCAAAATCAAATCAAAGGCTCCAAGGGTAATTCATACCGCTTGGTCAAACATCAATTCAAAATGCTCCAAGGGCATTCAAGCCGCTTGGTCAAAAATCAATTCAAAGGCTCCAAGGGTAATTCAAACCGCTTGGTCAAATCCAATCAATCAAAGGCTCCAAGGGTAATTCATACCACTTGGTCAAACATAAATTCAAAATCCCCAAGGGTATTCAAACCAATTGGTCAGAATCAATACCAAAAGCCCCAAAGGCATAATAAGTCCTTTGGTCAAATTAATCAAAAAATACAAAACAACGTAAAATCAAAAATATAAAAATAATTGCACTTCACATTTTGCATCCACATCATTGCATTACATTTTCACATACATTACAATTGTATATGTCATGAGAGCCTTAAAAGTGATACCACAGTTTGTTGCACAAGTCATTCATATCCATACCTCCATCCACATGTGTGTAATTATGTTTTTCAACACAACCATTATTTGTTGCTATACATAATAAAATAAGGTTTTTTGGTTAGTCAACCACACCTAGTAATCTTATCAACTTTTGAGGAAAACAAATTTGATTAGTAGAAGGTAAGGCCTAGCTGTGATAAATCCTTGGATATTCAAGATCCCATCACTAATTGAAACACTAAAATCCTAGCTGGTACAAGGAAAATATGAAAGCTACAAAGTGGTCTAGGTTACCTTAGGCGAAAAGGATCTTCCTTGCTTATCCCCCTGTGCAACCGATTTAAAGGTGCTGAGAATTGGCAAAAGGACAAGCTTTACCCTATCAAAATCCCTTGCTTAAATCAAAATAAGAAAAAATCCCAAAGCAAAGTACATATTCAAAAGGCCAAGCATATAGTCTAGATTTCAAAGCAAAAATTTGATACACAAATCAAAATCCAAAAAAAAAAATCAAGCTCAAAAAAATCAATAAAAAATAAATAGTGATTTTCATCACTACATATGAGAAAAATAAACAGTGATTATCATCACTACAAAAAAATTCCCGGTCAAAGAAAAAATCAGATCAAAATAAACAGTGATTTTCATCACTACATATGAGTAAAAATCCAAAGCCAAAAAGAATCCAAAAAGAAGGGAATAAATCTTGAATCCCTGGAATTCTTAGCATTGTACAAAATTGGAAGGAGAAATCCTTACGCATGATGATATGTCTACCACAACTGCTTCATGCATTTGTGTAGACCAATGTTTGAATGTGGATGAGCTAGCTTAGGTAACCCAATATTGCCTAGTGGTATAGTCCAACGAAGTCCAACATAAGGATGAGATGAACACCTGAGGATCCTTGATCTTAGCAATGGGCTGAAAGAATCCTGCCTGACATCGAAGGAAATGTTTGAGTTCTATCTCAAAATATATAATCACATGCACACATAGAGATCATGAAAAACTAGGTCCATGGTAAAATCCTTACTTTTCAAAAGTCTAAGTGGTAAGTAGACAGCTGTTGATAGGGAAACTAGAGTGATTGAATCTCCGAAAGCCCTAAAAATTTCTTACATAGAAACAAATCATAACATCATTCACACCATCATATTATTTATAAGATCCTATAAATTAGGGGGTATCAACATAGTAGGACAAATACCACATATATATTAGAAATAGTATATAGACGACCACTGACTACTTTATATCTTTTAATTTACAGAAACTTATTAAGAAAATACATTACACACCATTACATATCATATATGAATACTTAATCAATTCTTATGATAGGAGTGATTATTTAAATTCATGATTACATTTTTACTTTCTGTGGTATCACCCATTAAGATTGTCAATGTCATATGCATTCCGTATTTTTTAAGTGATTAGAGCATACCGGTTCATTTATACCATTCTATCACATAAGTTAGATGCATATAATTAAAGCAAAAATAAACATGCAATTAACAATAACATTTGCATCCACAAAAACAAGTCATTAATCATCCATAAACCACATCATAAAACATATAGGCAATATCCATTTGCATACTAGATCATAAATTCATCATTCATAAGCAAAATACATCACATCATATCATCAAAACATATAAGCATATACACATCCATCTAAGCATCTTAAAATATCATCTATCATCTAGCATATTCATCAAATCATCATAATACCATCATCACATCATATCATAAAATAAAATAATAATGAAAAACATAAAGCAATAAACAATACACATAATGAGTCCTATAAAGCAAATCTATCATAAAAGTATGTGTGTCAAGTCCAATGGATATACAAAAATGCTCGTGGGCTACAATCATCTAGGTCAATTGACCTAAAAAATGAATCAAGGACCAAGTAGAGCATTAGTCAAGTACCGGGCCTAAGCCCCCTGAATCACCTCCTCTAGTTCTACCTTCCCTTATGGTGGTATCGTGAGTTGAGTGATGTGAGCCTATAGGTCTCTCTGTCCGAGTTCGGGTCTGCTGGCTAGGACGGGCAGAAGACTACCCTAAGGTGGAGCGCCCATTGACCTATGAACCACCTGCACCTACTAGATTCTTAGGGACAATCCCATGCCTCCTAAGCTACATTTGAAGAAGGATAACATGATCCACAAGTCCCTGAATCTACTCGTCATGCTCATCCAACAGAGACTGGAGATATCCCACATCTACCCCTAAACCTACCGCTGGAGCCTCCTATGGTGTAGAAGGAGGAACAACAAACTACATCTTGACATCGCCACCCCCAATAGTAGCCTGTAGATCCTGTATATGTGTTGAGAGCTGCTCAATGGTAGCATATCATTACTATACCTGGATATTAGTGGCCTGAATCTTAGCCTCGACCTCATGCAACTGTGCTCTTAGAGGAGAGTCTCTCTCCTTGGGCTCTAACTCCTCCTCCTCGAGAACATCAGGATTCTCTGCTGCCACCTGCTTTGTCGACTGGACACATACCTCGATCTTGGCTCAAACCCTATGTCCTATCAGATCTATACCATCACCTTCACCATCATCCTTGCACCCTATGCTACCGATGCCACACCACATACAATCACCACACCATTGAGAGTAGGCCTCTATAACTCCCCCAGCCACTGTGGGGTCTACGACTGGGGCATCCTCCTCATCTAAAAGCTCTATGATCTATCATGTAGGTAGGTTATTCTCTTCTATGAGGTGCCTGTACAAGAATAGTATCAAGGGCACATCCTGCTGTAACTTGTACTGACAAAGAACCTGAGAGTAGAAGAAATACTCCTAGATGGCAATATTACGACCAACGAGCAATCACTCGTGTCGTGTCCTAACAATAAAACTAGCTGGATAATCCCAAGTAGGACACTCGTAGTAAGGCCGCCACACAACATCTTTGGTCAAAATATGGTGAAAGCATTAGTATAGTGGGAAAACTCCCCTACAAAAGTGTGGCTCTTACGCTCCTCGTGCTCTCGAACCCATCTGGCAGCATAGCACTATGTCTGAGCATCGACCAATGTGATCATGACCAGGAGCCCCTTAGGGTGATCTACTATAATGTGCTCCCATCCCCAAACCTGTAGGAGCAATTTGTAGGTAATGTTGACACATCCCCACCAACGAATGTGGTACAACTCATCGTAGCACTAAGCCAATAGCGATCTACCCCATGCATATATGATAGGCTCCTCGTTATCTAGTAGGTCCTACACCATCGCTAGGAGGTTCCAAGGGAACCTCAAACCCGAGTAGTCCAGGATAAGAACGTTGTTGATCACCATTAGCAACACGACATACCTCGCTGTGAAAACATGAGCATCATACCAAGCTTTGATAGATACTCCCCTGGACCTAATCTCTCGGAGGGCCAGTGCAGAGTGTGCTCCAAACACCCCAACATAGATGGCCATCTGATCATTAGTGGTCGATGAAACAATGAGCACTCCATCAAATGGGATTCGAAAGATCCTGTAAATGTCCTCCAATGTGATAGTCATCTCACCGGGTGGAAGGTGGAAGGTATTGGTCCATGGGTCCCAACGGTGGGCTAATACCATAAGATAAGCCTGGTCAGCCATAATATGGGGTAACCTAATGACGTACTGTAGCCCATGGGCCTTAAACCACTCCTAGTCATTGTCATAAAATCCAGGAAGCAGGTCAAGTAGGAGCTTTAGGTCCCGGGCCCGAGCAGTGAGGATCTAAGCAAAGTAGAAGAAAGACAAAACATAACTATAGTGCATCTAAGGCATAATTCACAATAAACATGAAAATGGTGTAAAAGAGTATGAGTTACTCTAAATATAAGAAAAATAAGAATAAATTGCACCTAATCAAGCAAAGCAAAATTCAAAAAGTCAAAAAAAATTCAACAAAATACGCAAAAAAAAAAACAAAAAAACAAGGCTCAAGCTTTAGCCATTGTTGCCTACAGTGGCCGAAACCTGGTCGTTGGAGGTAGCAACGAGCAAGGCCCAATGATCAAATTTTTTGGGATTCAAGCTTGGCCGCTCTGAGCGACAGTGGCTCAGAGTCGATCGCTTTGAGCATCAGTGGCCAAGGGGCGGCACGACAAACCCGTGAACCCTTGGCCAAAAAATAAAAAAAATTGCAAACTAACAAAATAATTCAAAAAAGAATAACAGAGGGAGGGAAAACAAATAGAATGTAAAGCAAATTTCCCACCCAAGCATCAAAACTAGGCTAAGTTCAAAATACCCAAAATGGCGGTAGCAGGTAAATAACTAAAAAAAATTGAAAAACCCTAGGCTGAAGCCACTGATTGAAAGCAAAATTTGGGACTAACCCACCATAGCAAAAGGGAACCTAAGCCTAATTACAAATTTTTTTCATTGCCAGCAGGTTTAGTGAGGTTTGTTTTGCTCATTACTTAGTGAGGTTCAGTTTTACTTAGACAAAGAAAAGAGAGCTAGGGTTTTGAAGAGAGAAATACCTGAGAAGCTTCGACTCCTCCAATAGTTGATGTCTCGCCCTACACAGCCATATCCTTAGCACCAACAAGTTTCAAAGTTGCAACCATCGTCGTTGCACCAGAGCTCTAAAAATAAATCTTCAACAGTGAAAATGATAGGTCAAACCCTAGAAAAATAAATTTTTATATTTCCTTAATTATGCCTTGGCTACTGCTGACGTCAACGGCCTAAAATTCTTGGATACTCAAGGCGATAGCGACCACAAGCAAGAACTCAGAAGTCGCTGGACCTGACATTTGCCAGATCCACAGATCAAAATAAGGGATTTTCTTCCTAAGGGATCCCATAAAAACAACAAATAAACACACTTCGATGGTTTAGGATCATCAAAATGTTCAAAATAACAAAAAAATCACATAAAATCATAATCTTAAGTAGGCCTTGTATCTAGTTATCTACTCTATCCACTTGGTGATTGCAGCGATTTGCACTCCATGTATTTTGGTGAGATGAGTAGATAACCATAAGGCCACTTGGGGCAAAAACAACTCATTTTGGAATTACGATATGTCACCCTTCAAACCCGAAGAAGATCAAGATGGTCGAACTGCTCCACGGGTGCGAAGGAGTCATTCTAATTCCCCTATGACATCAAAAACATTAAGTCAAAGTGATACAATCTAAGCATAAATAGAATCACTCATCCTAACTCCCTAAGAAGGCTATTGATAGCCGGACCGCTCCTCGAGATAGGGATGGATGATTATCATAAGCAATTGGAATCACACTTGGATGTGGGATTGCCCATTAAAAGCAACAAATGCTAGAAAGGAACTAGATTAGTCATATTGGTCAAGCGACTTGTTGCTTCATTCATTGTCATTTATTCACCAATTCATTGTGTGAGGAGGTAGTTCAAAATTTCAACATAATCATAATAAAAATCAACAAAATATCACTCGATCATAACAAAATTGTGTTCATCCTATGAATCATTGCATACAACAATCACAAATTTTCCTTGCTTTTTGGAAACGTAAGTAGACATGACATCTTTAATTGTAGCTCTCCTATCGGTCGAAATTATTGTAGCATCTGAAGCTACCCAATTGAGTTTGAGGAATGAGTGCAATTTAACATGCAAAAGCCACTGAGCTAAGTCCTTCGAACATTGAGGTAATTATTCAAGGGATGCATGTCATCTTGCATGATTGGGCCATCCAATGTTGATTAGACCATTGATCACCATACACCCTACAAATAGATCAGTCTACGTTTTTGCTCAGCATTATGTTGTCCACACAACGCGTCATAAAAATGGGCATATGTAGACACCTAAATCGTGTCATTCTTAGGGGAGCTGCTCACATAGACACACTCATAAGATCATAAGACATAATATTGGACTTTCCAAACATCAACAGTGGTTATCACCACTCATTTGGGGCCTTCTCAAGCCATCCATGCTTGTCCGCTCAAACCAAGAGTGGCCAGATCCTAGCTGCTCAAGCCTAGAGTGGCCAAACCTTAGCCACCATAAACGATAGCAGCCATATCTTAGCCACTACAGATGACAACAGCTAATCCATAAGAAGCAGTTTACCGATAAATAGGCCCAATCTCAAGTGGAAGTGGTAGTCTGCATGCAATAAAGGTGAGCGGGAGTGACTTTGCATTCCTTTTCATGAACAGTTCACATGGGAGGTTTGAGTTTGCATTAGAATTAAGTTAAATAACCTCCAAGCATAAACAAAGGATAAAAGTTTCTCATGCTGACGACCAGTTTGCATAGAAGACTCAAGTGGACAGTTAGATTTTAGTTAATTGGCCTTTGAATATAGACAATGGACAAAAGCTTCTCATGCTAACTTGCACTACACATGAGAAATTCATTCCTAGGGCTTGTACATAGACCTAGGGTTTCATGCTATAAAAGGTGCAAGCCTAAGAGCACCAAACAGAGAATGAAAGGGGGATATTTTATCATATCATAGAGAAAGACATCTTTTTAGGAGAGCTTTCGAGACTTGGAGAGTTATATTTGAGATCATGTATACGACCAAGCTCTTACGTATTGAAGAGCATAACACCTACTATTTAAACATCATATTATAGTCTTTGATCCATAGCTTTGGAGCAAAGAGGGCAAGGTTTACTTTAGCGGTCACTGTCTTGGACAGTGGCTCGCAGGCTTAGCTTAGGATAGACATAGCTTCTTTTATTCTGTTTATTTACGTTTTCATGACATTAGCATAGATTTACATGATTTTATGGCATAGTTTTATCATATTTCCGTTACACTCTTTTATTACTAACAACCTCATCTGGGGAGGCAATCTCGGACACCAAATGTGCATTGTTGTTTCATTGCTTACAGGGCCACAGGTACATCGAATGAAGATTACATCATACGAGAGCAAAAAGGGATCCCTCTAGGAAACAAACCTGGAGAAGGAGGTATCTGTAAGCCCTCATACATTTTTGTGTGCAGAACCAAAAAGATTTTATAAGCGCACCACCTCTTCGCAGAAGGGGCAATCCTTGCCTATTTGTAATTTATAGTATCAAAATGGGTATCCCTAAGAGGGACCGACATGTAACCGAGCTTCAATATCAATAAAGAGATATGTCTTTTGTTATTTTGTGTTATATGCTTTTTCCTCTTGTATTTCCATTTCATCTTGGGTATTTTAAATAGCATTGCAAGTAGGGTTTAGAAAAGGGACCGATGCGTGCGTTCTCGGGGTCGCTACAAGGTGAAATTGTTAGTGCATTATAAGTGATATATTATTAGATTTATTTGCACTATTATATTGATCTCAAAAATATTATTGTTTTTTTTTGTGAGAAGGGCACAAAAATAGAATTTATCAAAGTATCTAAAAAAACTATTAGTGCATAGATATCTACAACTTTGAGTTGCTTGAGGAAGCCATAAAATCAGATCAATACTCCAAGCATTGGGGAATAAAGTAACCACCAAAAGAGCAGCAAAGGAAGCCTCGAACAGGACTTGGTGAGTCTCAAATTTAAACACAAGAAATAGTGTAGAAAAATACAGTAAAAAGAGAGATTCTATCAAGTGGTTACAAGCTTAGATCCATTCATAAAATATCCAAGGAAAAGGGGAAGATGTCTAATCATAGAGACAACCTCAAAACCCCCATATTACACTCAAAATTTTGCCACAAAACCAGAAATTCAGATTTGAAAGGAGTACAAAAGAAGGTGCAATAAAGGACATTTTATAAAAATAATTTACATTGTGTTGCACTATCATGATCTGGTTTATACAGGGAGATAAGGTAGATTTAAAGGTGCCTCAAAGGCACTACAAGAACTAGAAAAACTAGTTGAAAGTGGTCGTATGCTAGTGTAAATTTAAGCATAGCTCAAGAAGACACTCAAAGAGCTCATTCTCCTCACATCCTGGATGACTGAACCTATAAGAGACAAGGTGCAAAATAAAAGGGAGAAACAACATCATTCGAGAGCAACATCATCTATGAAAGGAGGATGTAAACAAGTAAGAAAGGAAGGAAAAATTAAAGCACCATTGGAGTGTTTCTTACTCCACATTCGCTGGCTAAAATCGGTGCTCAAAGCCTCCAAATTGTTGCTCCACATACCAAATGAAAACATTGCAGGTGAACAAAATAAGATTTAGGGATTTTTAGAGTTAAAAGTATATCTAAAGGGCCCATGGATCTAGTGATAGAGACAATGTCCATGTAGAGAAGAAAGTGACATTTGTCACTAAAGATAAACTCTAAGGTTCAAATAAAGCAAGAACTCATATTCAAGAGATGAGTTACACAAACAAGCTGGTGCATTAAGTGTATGGGATACACTTGTCCATTGGGAGACCAAACATTTTTCTAAAGAATGTAATATTCATACATTACTTGAAGGAGACAAGAATTTATTTGCCATCTAATTCTCCTCAAGCGCTTAAAGGGAAACAAACATGCCACTTGGCACTTTAGATAATAATCTTCTCCGTTTTAAGGATGTCAAAAATCAAGAACAATAAGTATTCTTCATATTTTCATTTATCACATCGATGTCTGTGTGCACAGGGCCGAATTGCAACATGTAAAGAAGGTGATAGAGCCTTCAATTCTCAAGTCAAGTGAGGTCAAAGGAAGAGTCTAAAAGATACCATATTTGGAACACTCTATATAAGGATAAGCTCCAAGTGATTCCATTGGAGGGTACAGTCAAAGCATTCAAAGCATCTACATCAATATTGAAGTCCTTGCTCATCTGAAAAATAATACCGGATATTGCTTGGTAAAAGGTAAAGTTCATTCCCATTCTTATGTGCTTTCTTTCCTTGGGAGTTATAGGATTAAAATTGAAAATTTGATTATATTGAAAGCCATACATCAAAGGGAATATTTTATCAAAACAATATAATATTTACAATATAAAACCTAGGAGTAATAAGGGTTTCTACTGGAATAAATATTAAATATTTGCAAATATTATTGTGGTCTAATTTTTCCAAAAATTAGGGAGTCATAAGGGTTACTACATCAAATTAATTTATTAGAAATTAGATACAATTAAATTAATTCCCAAAGGGTTATTTAAAAGAGAGGTTTATCATACCATATTAAAGGTTAGAAATTTATAAAATTATTGTCTCAAATTTCTCAAAAGAAGACAAAAGATCCAACATTATAACCTCTTTAAAATTTGGAAAAAGTTCTTAGTTTAATAGGAGCAATAAGGGATAATAGAAGTTGATTTTTTTACAAAACTTTACAAAATCAACCAAATATTGAACTATAATTTACAAAAGCACTATATTTTATCCAAAGCATACTAGGGAGTCATAAGGCATTCTACAAAACTTGGTAATATTAGCATTTATCAAATATTATCAAGTTACAAAATATAAGCTTTATTCAAAACCTAAAAATCCTTAAGAGTATACACTTACATTACTTGGGAGTCATAAGGAAGCCTACAAAACTAAGGATTAATAAATATTTTATCAAATCAAGCTTATATACTTCAATCCTAATATAGGGAGTCATAAGGTAGAGTTATAAGATTCTTGTAAATTAAAATAAGGATCTATCATGGATGATATCTTGAGTAATGCTTTTAATAATGAATAACTACTGCACAAAGTAGAATACTACTCCCAAAACTTAATAGAAACTCTAGAAGGATATGAGTATCTACCCATTATTGACAAAGAGAAATTTTCCTTGTTTCTTAAAGAATATAAAGAAGGTAAATTTACAACATTGATTGATTATCTTCATTATATTCTCTTCACAACATGGTGGAATTCATAAAGATTCGTTACATTTTCACCAGAAGAATAGTTGATGGTGTATCTATCACTAATTATGTTTGTACTTACTCAACACAAGGAACAAGATAAAGAACAATATTATTGTGATGATAAACTAACTTGTCATGAAGCATAGATTATACTAGAACCAATGCAGAATCGCAAGAGAAGAAGAAGGAAAAGGAAGAAAATACATGCTAAAAAGAAACATGGCATCATGAAGACTGAACTAGTTGAACACATACAATAGTCAGAAGAACCTCCAACTACAACTTACTTTGCATCGTATGAAGACACAAATTATCTATTGAACCTAATCACAGTAAGAAATGAAGGAGAATAAAAATTCCATTATCCAATGGAAGAAGATCCACATTGAATACTTAAGTCTTCAATATTCAAATAATGTAATACATGGGGGTGTTAGAAATAGATTATATTACATCATTTGGATCATGTAAATGTACCTTTATTGGTACATACTTAGAACATTATATTAATTTATGGGGAAGTTATCTAGTTACTTCATGCAATGTAATAAATGCACAAGTGTCAATGTGCAAGTTGTATATGTGCAAGCTATCCCTTGCACAACTAGGTAGAGTGTTGGCCAAGGAACCTATTTCCTATATAAAGGACCATAGACATAGAGCATGATATAGCAATAGGAAGTAGTGTAGAACAATGTGGTGTGATGTAGGAGAGTGTGATGTAATATTATGGAGTGTGATATGCTCAAAGCCCATTCTTGAGCAGTAGCTTTATTCATGGAGTGTTCATTTCCTCCATAGCTACTTTGTAAACATTTCCATAATTTCTATTTATAGTATGTTTTCAGTCATCTCACAGATTTACTTTATGTTATATTATTCTGCATCTTGTGATTGATATCTCCCATTACATGCTACTTCAAAATCTAACAAAGAAGTCAAGAAATTCAAGCATTACATTCTACACAATAGAATATTTTCCATTGTGCTAGACCCATCTATTAAAGCTATACTTATGCAAAACAAATTAGGAGAAAGACGAGCTAAATGGATGACAACTCTACAAGATTTTGATTTAGAAATACAACCAATGAAACTTGTTAGAGGAAAAGGATTAAGCAAAATTTTAGCCAAAAAAATCCTCAAATACTCTATCAATAATATGCTATGGATGACATCACAACTAATGAATGGTACAAAGACATAGTGTACTACTTATTGAAAAAAAATATCCAATTCATCTTAATACTACTCAAAGAAGAGCCTTATGTTTGAAGAGTGCAAATTTCATGATTAAAGCAGGTGTTCTGTATAGAAGAAACCATGAAGGAATATATTTAAGATGTTTAGATAAGAATGAAGCCACTCGAGTTCTTGAAGACTTTCATGGTAAATTTGGGACTGGACATGGTTCAGCTAATGCCACTACACATCGAATATTGAGAGTTGGTTAGTACTAGCCTCATATTTTTAAGGATGCTCATGCCCATATGATAACCTATAACACTTGTTAAATTGTTGCAAATATAGAGGGGAATGTTTCTATACCCTTGAAACCTATATTTGAGGCTAGAAATTTTTCACAATGGGGATTAGACTTCATAGGAGTCATAAATCCTAATTCCTCAACCTATCGCAAATACATTTTAACTGTAACTGACTACTGCAATCAGTGGACAAAAGCTTTCCCTACTAAAAACTGCACCATAGATGTCATCATTCAATTCCTTGAGGAATATATTATCACTAGATTTGGAATACCTTACTCTTTAGTATGCGATAATGGTTCAACCTTCACCTCCTTACAATTTTCTGAATGGGTCTATGATAATAAGGTGACTTTAAAATTTCTTCTAACTATTACCCTCAAGGGAATGCTTTAATATAATCCTCTAATAAAACCTTATTCTCCATAATCAAGAAATTGCTAGAAATAAATCCTAGATATTGACACAATAAACTCAAATAAGATTTTTGGGCAAATAGGACTAGAATAAAAGATTCCATAGGAACGTCTCCTTATTATTTGCTATATGGCCAAGATCCTATTTTTCCTACCAACTTAAAACTGTTAACACTTCAATTTATGATAGACTACTTGGAGAAAGATAATAAATTAGAATCGAGATTGACTAATTTGATGAACTTAGATGATAAAAGAGAGGATTCTCTACAACACTTTAGTAAGCATCAAGGGATAATCAAAATTTGGTTTGATAAGAGGGTTAAGGTTAAAGCTTTTAGAATTTTTGACCTAGTTTTACTGTGGGATAAAGCACATGAGAAAAATGGAGATCATAACAAATTCAATAACCTATGGTTAGGTTCTTATAAAATTTCAAAAACCTTTGGAGATAATTCATTTAGACTAAAGAATCCAAGTGGAGAAGACCTCTCTTTGTCTGTCAATGGGAGATTCCTCAAGCACTACATTCACCCCTAAAAAATGACTATGAAATGCAATCATTTGTACCATAGTTTATTGTTTTATATTTCTTTATTTATTTTTGGTTTGATTTAGTATCATTTTTGTTTTAGATTATTTTATTTTCCGATTTTGTGGTTCTTCTTTTGTGTGTTTTATTCAATTTCACTTGTTTAGTTTACTTGTTTTTTTTTTAACTCTTATTTCATTTCATATATCATTATGTTATATTTTTTCTTTTTTCAAATGATGACAAGTGGATTTTAATTGCCATCAACATCTGGTCCCTCTAAAAGAAATACTTTCTATCAATTGGAGATGAATAACTTGTTTGAAATTTGGTGAACCTGATGATTCATGAATCACATTATTTGGTTATATTCCCTTATTTTGGACCAAAACAAATGAGATTGGAATAATGCAACATATTACTAAGATTCACATCTATCAATCATATTTAAAATATTTTTGGATCATAAAGAATGAAATTTTCTTAGTTTTATGATTAGGCAAATGTGTATACATTCTATCATTAGCCTTATAGATCTCTAACCCAAAAGCACACTCAATGTTTGTAATTTATCTAAATACTTCTTCATCAAGAAGGAAAATCTCAATAATAAAATATGCTAAAGTTCTTGGGTGATCTAGATAATATCTACCAGATCTATAGATGTGTGTCTGGTAGTAGAGCAAGTTTTAGAAGATATCAAGGTCATCTCCATCGGAGTTATAGATGCTTGACTGGCAGTGGAGCAATGCAAAGGTAAATATTTTAAGTGATATCTTGAGTAGCCTGACTTCAAACCAAATGATGGAATTTTGATTGATCTAATAATAAAAATGAATGCATGAACACACACTTATAGCTGAAGTAAGTGAAGCATTATTTCCAAGCAAGTTTGTTTGACTCCATTTTCCTTAGAATATTGCCAAGCAATGTGCATTTTGTTAATTAAAGTTTCATCTTATTTCAAGTTGGGTTATTTATCCAAAATACTCAAGAGCATTTTCTAGTAGAGTCGCCATTTATTTTTTCTATTGCACAACTTACCCCAATTTGGGGACCCACTTGAAATTTTGACTTTAATTTGAACTTTTGCTTGCTTACATCAAGATTCCAAATTTTACGTACACCAAAATTGCTTGCATTGCATATTGTGGAAGACTTAAATTTTGGCTACATTAATTTAAATTGAAATTTTTTCTAATATTTGCATGTCAATGATATTATTTCAATTTAAATGTTTTAGGAAATTTAAATTCCAATGGTTTTTCTAAGGTTCAAAATATTAAAATCAATTTTAGGGTTCTTTAAATTTCATCATCTTGCCCTAAATTTACTACAAAATTTAAATTGCGATAACTTTTGATTGAGAAATTTTTTTGAGGTGATTTAAAACCTAGTGGAAATATCTTAAAATTATCTTCATAATGATATAAATTTTGCAAAAAAAATGGACATTAATTTTTTTTCCAAAAATAGTAGTTTCCTGAAACAGCCCGTGCATTTCTAATTGAAACATATCATGATACACAATGGATTTTTAAGTTTTATCAATGAATATGGATACCCATTTGGCCCATTTATAGGCATGGGAACTTTTTTTAAAATATGGAAACTTTGAATTTTGACCTAATTTTGGTACTATGAGAAATAAGGCACCAAATTTCATATTTTAAATTTTGATTGTTAGGTCCCAAAATAGTGCCAAGGTCAATTAATTACCAATGGCTAATACTTTGGTTAATTCATAGTTTCTAAAGTTCATACTTTAATTCAATTAAATCCTTTTATATAAGGCTTAAAACCTAAGTTTCAAGCAATACTAAATCCATGTGCTCATTACACCATGGTAACAATAAGTCAAAAGCCTACCTAGGGATTACTATGCCTCTAAAAGGATACTTAAAATTTATATCAAAAAATTCATTTTGAAGGTTGTATTATTATTGGTGCGAGTGAGTGAGTCGACCACATCCAATTGGCCAAGAATGACGAGCTCTGATTGGCACAACTATCTCATGTGCTTACATCCGATTGGTGCAGGTGACTTCAAGCGTCTGAACCCGATTGGCTGGTATGAAGGATCTAAATTTAAACCTTTGAAATAAGGTCAATACCTAAGTCTACCATTAGTCCCATTTCAAGGTAAAATTTGAGCAACTTCATAGAGATAAATACCTCATGTTTTTCGATAGAAATCTAAGGGCTCAATTTTAAAAGCTGAGAGTCAAACTTTAATCAATCGATATTTGAAATTCAAGGTCAACAACTTAAATTTTGAGCATCTTTTTAAAATTTCAATGAATTACATACCTTGAAGAATATCCAAGGGGTTGGTTTCAAAAGCCAAAAGTTAAGCTTTAACTGAAAGTAAAAGGGGTCTGACCAATCGAAAGCCATCGACTCTCTTAGCCAAGCGTGGTCAAGCCATCCATTTTAATTTTCTAGGAAAATATTAACCATTAAACCTTTATCCAATAAAAATACATCGACTCTCTCAGTAGAGGGCAACCAAGACATCCATTTAAATCAACTTGGGTGAATCTTAATCGTTGAACCTTTATCCAATCAAAAGCCATCAACTCTCTCAATCGAGCATAGCCAAGCCATCTATTTAAATCAATCTAGCGCATTGAATATTAACCAATCAGGATGCTTTGATTGAGTTCACAAAACCAACCCCGATCATGCAAAATATTAAAAATAAAACCCTAGTTTGAGGTTAATATAATTAAATGATTAATAACATAATTGGACCTTAGGTTGACATAGGTATTATAAAGGATTAAATTGAAGCTTAAGTCAGGACCAGAGCATTATAATTTGAGGGTTAAGCTTTAATGCAAAAGGGAAAATAAATTGAAGAGTAAACATTAGATAAGGAATCAAAAGGGGATAATAATAGAAGAATAAAACCTTAGACCATGGAGATATAAGGATATCATGATGTGAATAAAGCCTAAGTTCAGAATATTAAATATGATATAATGCAAATTTTAAGATATTGGAGCTAAAGATATAAAAGGAATAAATGTCATAATCAAAATAATAATATATATAATAATAATAATACACAAATAAATAAAAAATAAATAAGGCTACAAATAATAATAACAATAATACAATGAGCATTATAAATATTAACATAATAATAATAATGAACAAATAATATAAAATTAAATTTAATACTTTAGCAGATAATATAAAATTAAAAAAATTAAAATAAAATCTAATGCCAAACCTTATAAAATCATTTAATAGATTTAATAATAATCAATCGTAGCAATAATAATAAAGATAAAATAGTTAAAATTGATTTTCTCTTGTCGCCAAAACACTAATATGTTTTTCTCATGTGTTGCAGGCAATTTAACCAATGAAAGAAGAAATGAAGAAAATAGAGGAAGCCTTGATAAATTTGGAGATCATCTAAGCATTTGGAAGAAGGTGACCGAACTAGGTTGTGAAAATACTAGAATCCAAAGCGTTGGGGCTACATTCATTGAACCTAGATAGAATTTTGGAAAACCCCTAGTGCTTGATAGATAAATTAGCTCAATAATTGAAGATTGATAGCTTGGCTAGGCAAATAATTGGAGAGATCTATGGCCAAAATTGTAGATCTAGATCAAGAACTAGCACAATTGGACGCCTCATCCTCTAAGTTGAGGATAACTCAGATAAATAGCACACCCATATAACTATAAACCACTAAAAGTATAGCTATGAAGCACTGAAACACTATTGTAAATCACTAAAAATTAAAATGGTAAGACTATAAATAGCCAATGAGACCCCATTTCAAAATGTTAGATGTCATTTTAGCGATAGAATTTTAGGAATTTCTTCTTTCTTTGATAGTTGATGAGCATTTGTACCCCTATCATTGTAATTGAAGAATTAATATCTTGCAATCACCTCATGTAAAAAAAATTGAATGTACTGATTGAATATCCTATCAATACAATGTGTTAAAGTTCTTAGTGTAATTTGTGCATGTTGATGGTGGTTACATTTGAGTTAATTTAAGTGCATTGTCTCTCTTTTTCCTTTGAAGATAACACCATCTTAGTTCCATATTGTGTGATAGATGATCAGACTAAGTATAGTTTACTTCAAATTTGATGCTTCAACAGATTCAACATAAGTCTTCAGGATACAATGATTTGTTTTATTTCTTTCTTTACTTTTGAATTTCTTTAAAATTGCTTAGATTAGGAGTAATTTAGTTGAATTTCAAATTTTGAAGCTCATTGTATGTGTTATATTTTTATAAGTTTCAGAGTAATCATTACTATGTGCTATAACAAATATGAATGTGATGTAATAAATTATTTATGTTGATAAATTTCAAAGTAGCAAGCCTAGAATATTTCTTTTCTATAGTTAAGTTACATAATCTAGATATTAAATGCTTACATCTTGGTAATTAGCTGAATATTAATTTAGATTTATGTTTTACAAGTTTAAACAATGAATTAACACTCACCCTTGTTAACAGTAATATGTTCCCACTGAGTTATCCATTTGATTCCCTTCTCTCATAATTTGATATAGAATATTTATTAAGAACATAATCAAGTTAGACCAACCTTACCAGAACCTTGGGGAGATTGATTATTTCCTTTCAATATAGGACATCCCAAATGAGTCCTAGTTGTTGGTATATGTTTGCAAAGTGGGTATATGTATCACTCAACATAGCTATCTGATAGTAAATAATATTATGGGTTGCATTTCTTCTATATATTTTATTGTTCTTATCAATGGATCAACCTCCAAATTCTTTAGACCCTCGATAGGATTGAGACAGGGATGTCCTTGATCTATTTTACTTTTTTTTTTTGTTGTTGAAGGATTGATTAGAGCTATTTTGGATGCAAAGAGGGTAGGATCCTTGTCTAGGATCAAAGTGGAGGTCCTTTATTTATCTCATTTATTATTTTTTGATGATGTATTGTTGTTCACAAATGGTAGTTTAAGGAAAGCTAGAAAGTTGAAGGAAATCTTGGACACTTACAATATTGCTACCAACATGGAGATAAATTTTAAAAAATTCTCTATTTACTTTAATGGTCTAGAGTAGGAGACTGAACAGGGTTTAATCAGACTTTTTATTTTTAATATCTTAAATTTCTACCAAGACTTTAAGTATATGGGTTTTGCATTGAAGACAAATACTTAAAATAAGAGAGATTGGGGATGGATTTTGGAGAATATTGAAGTTAGGATTAACCATTGGTGTAATAAAAGGTTGTCTATTAGTGGGAGAATAACTATTGTAAAGTTAGTTCTTGAGGCAATTCCTGTGTTTTGGCACTCCTTAACCTTCATTCCCAAAGGAGTTCTAGAGAAAATGAGAAAACACTACTTCAAATTTCTTTAGATTGGATGCAAGGAACATGAAGGCATTCCTTTAGTTATATGGTATATTATTGCTAGGCCAAAGGAGGAAGGTGGTTGAGGACTTTAAAATATCCATATTTTTTGTTCTTATTTGGCAGCAAACATTTTATGGAGAATTTTGACTAGAGATGAATTATGGAAGAAGATTATTGAACAAAAGTATATTCATCCAAGGACCTTTATGGATTGGATCAGAAGTCCAAAAAAAACATTAAAAATATATCCATTCAATGGAAGGCACTAGTACAAGCCTTTCCTATGATTGGAAAATATTTGGCTTGGAAAGTGGGCAATGATGAACAAGTTAGAATAGGGATTTATTCTATTTTGGGTTGTGGAGAAAACATTTTGTTGTTGGAAGCTATGATAAGTTCTTAAGACAATGGCTTATACTTTCTTCATCAGGTGGGGGAATCATATTCTTCTAGTATTTGAACCCAAGGTCAAAAGCAAGATTAGTTATTGGATCTTTATAATGAGCAAGCTATTTAATGGAAGTCTTACACTAATAGTATTAATAAGAGTTATATCAAATTGAGAGATGAACCATAGACTATTGCTTAGGCATACAACAAATATGGGGATCAATATACGACTAGACTTGGTTACGAAGCAATTTTTGACCCTCATACTTAAGGGTCTACTTGGTGGTGGAAGTAGATTTGGAAATTATCTGCCCCAAAAAAGACAATTATTTTTATGTGGTTAGCTTTAAGAAATAAGGCTTTGACTTGGGAAGTTTTACAGAGGAGAAGTAGACAAGGTCCAAGTATTTGTATGTTGTGTCAATCATAGGAGGAAAACATCACACATTTGTTAATAAAATGCCCTTTTTCTCAATAGGTTTGGTCAAAATCTGAACAAATAACTAGAGTATAAAATATTTGGAAAGGAGAAATAGTGAAGGTATGCTTAATATAGTGGTTTTTAAAAAAAGAGCTGAAACAATTTCTTTCTTTACCATATCTTATATGTTGGGGTATATGGTTGACACAGAATGCAACTAATTTTAATACCCCCATTTTAGGTCATATTTAAAGTGAGGAATTTGGTATCAATAAATAAAGGGCCTTACAAACATAAGAAACTGCAACAAGTAGGTAAATTGTTCATTGAAAAATCTCAACCATGGGGTTTTTTTATGGGGTTAGTCAGAGATAGTAAGATTTTAGTTGCACGAGAGGTATTTTGTACTTCACATATACCCACTATATCAAATTTAAAGTAGTTCTTGGGATAGATTCCAACAATTTTGCTGAGTTTTAGGCATTGATATTTCTAATGAAGTGAGTTGCAAAGAGATGTAAAAATTTACAATTTTTTGGAGATTCTACTCTATTCATCAAATAGATAAATAGATCTACTCAATTAAAAAATAATTTGCTTAGACCAGTGGGAGATGAACTGCTAGAGGTGATTTCCCTTTTTGAAAATATCTCTTTAACTCATTTTTATAGGGAATTAAATCAAGAAGTAGATAGATTATCAAAAGAAGGTCAACAAGTTACAAAAGGTTTCTTGCAAATGAAAGAGAACAAGGAAGGCATTTCTTCTTTCACCCACATATCATACCCCTAGTTTCTATGCTATATTTAGGTTTAGACTATGGGCCTATTCATTTTATTAGAGCATTATGGCATATTTTAACTATTTCTTTTTCTTTTTTTTTGTTTCTTTTTCGCTAATTTCTATCCAAGTTTTGGACATGGAGGTTATTTGGATATTTAAGTATTGATATATAAAGATATTTATCCTTATTATCCCAATGCTATTTTGAAAATGGGTTTTTTTTCTCAGATTTTCTTGACTATAATTATATTTTGACTCCTAGTAATCTACTTTTTATCTAGGTTTTTTTGTGCCAAGGCACCTAAGAAGTGTAATTTTATTTCATTCTTGAAATAAAATTATGAATTTTCTTGTAAAATAAGTGTCCTTTTTTATGGATGGCTAGTTGTAATCCATTTTAAGGAGCTTTTTAGCTATGGCTAATCCACTAAAATATCCACTACATGATCCATCATGGGATTCATTAATGATTGTTTGGGCTTATTTTGAGTTTATACACCTAAGAAGTATGCCTTTGAAGGAGTGTTGATATAAAATATATCCTATGATGGCATATTTGCAAGCTATTTGTCTAAAATATTTGTGCTTTAGGTGATTTAATCATTCAAGCAATGTGTCATCCTTTAGGAAGTTAAAAATATCTTGACACTAAGGTTCTTGTGTTAAATTCAATTCAATGGGACAAACATTTAAAGGTTGTTAACATGATTTTGATGTCATGTGTGCTTTTATAGAGAGTATGACAATGGAGGCTTGTTCACCTTTTAATTCAAAAGGTGTGGAATTTGTCACTATAACCATAGCATCTGCATGGCAATTACTTGATTATAGAATGACTTCTATTTTGATTTTGTGAAAATAAGTTATTAATTTATCTGTAATGTCTTTATATTGTTTTATTTTATCATGTTTGGCTTGGTAAATACCATTAATTTGGTTAATCACTAGTTATGAATCACCATATATTGTTAAGATTGATTTTTAAGTTTATTGTGGCTTGAAGGCCCAAGATAAGTGCCTCATATTCTATTGTATTATTGGTGCATGAGAATTGAAGTTTAACAATAGTGGTATTAGTTTTTGTTATGGGGTAACTAGGACAATTCTTGTCCTTGCACCTTTGATGCATTGAGCTTTATCAAAGCCAATGGTTCAATATCTTGGGCTTATATAGTTAGAACCATTTCATTAGGGATTTTTTTTAATTAAAGTTAGAGAAGGGGTTTTGAAATGGATCCCAAACCTTTTACATCAAGTACAAATGACCTTCAAGAGATAAATAATGCTTTGATTCTAAAGGTGTGGCAAGTTGACCTTATATAACTTGACCTTTTAATGACTTTTGATTAACAAATTCAAGGTCAAACTCACTAAGGGTGATGACCCATTTGGTAGTTTACCTTGAAAGATAGGGCTTTGATGTTAGGTATTACAAGGGAGCAACTCTTGCTATGACATATCTTTGGTTAAGCATATAATATCTAAATTTGAGTGAGGAAAAGATAACTACTAACATAGTTTTTCCAATGGGGTATAATGAGTTTCATAGCTAACCAATGTTCTACTAATATAGTAGATAGTCCTTTCTTAATGTTGATCATCATATTGAGCTAGCATAGCTCCAAGGGCATGATTAATAACAACCATGTATAGTAGTAATAGTTTAATTAGGTTAGGTGGTGTTAAAAGATAAGTTTTTAAGGCTTTAAACTCTTTTTGGAATTCATTATCCCAAAAAACTTGGTATCTTTATTTAGCAATTTAGAGAAGGGTTGACATTTATCTACAAATTATGAGATAAATTTTTAAATGTCTTCTAGCTTGCCTTAAATAAAATGAAGTTTGATAAGATTTTTTGGCGGTGGTAAATTTGTTATTGCTATAATTTTAGTAGGATCCATCTCAATTCCATGATAGGATACAATGAGTACTAATATTTTTCTTGATGTTACCCCAAATATGCGCTTTTAGGGTTTTAACCAAAGTTTGTATTCTCATAATATCTTAAATATACATCTTAGGTCTCAACTATGATTTTCTTATTTTTGAGATCACTCTAAGAGGTCATCTACACAATATTCTACAATATCATTGCATAGTATCATGAAATATGTATGTCATAGCTCTTTGATAAGTCACTCCTACATTCTCTAGGCTAAAGGGCATGGCTTGGTAATAAAATGTACTCCATGGGGTTGTGAAAGTTGTTTTAGATTGGTATTAAAGGGTAATTTTTATTTGGTTATATTATGAAAATCCATCCATTAGAGATAATATTTGGATCCTATAGTGAATCCTACTATCATGTCTATGTTTTGTAATGGAAAGTCATTCTTGGGATATGCTTTGTTTGTATCTTCAAAATCTATGCAAGTTTGAATGGATCCTTCTTTCTTGGTGATAGGCACAATGTTGGGGATCCAATCAAAATAATATATGACTTTAATGAATCCAATATATAAAAGTTTTTAAGTTCATATTTGACTAGGAGAGTGACCTTAGGGTACATTTTTCTTACTTTTTGTTAAATTGGTTTAGAATATTGGTGCATGACAAGATGGTGCACAACCAATGAGGGATAAATTCTAGGAATATATCTATAAGTCTAAGAAAAATATCATTCAACTCTTTTAAAAGGTTTGTGTATTATATTTGTTCATTTTGTGATAAGACTTTTCCTAATTTTAAAATTCAAGGATTTTCCTCAATGTCAATATTGATGTCTATTATTTTTTTAATTACAATTTATGATACATCTTTGAATTGAGGGGGGGCTGGCAATATTCATAAGTCTTAAAACTCTTGAAGGTCTAATGTCATTTGTTCTAGATCAAGTAATTGTTCATAATATAGGTTGAATATTTGATTAAGGGATTCTTCAATATGATATTGATCACAAAAATATTTAAGTTATTGTTCTTTTTAAACATAATTTTGGGATAAAAATTTGTTAACATGTTGATGATAGCAAAATATAAGGTTTTATAAGGTGTTATATTGAGAAGTGACCATAGTTCCTTCTGATATTCATCATCCTTTTGTGATTTATTCAAGGATTTGGTGTAATTATCCTTATCATCTCCTTCTAGCAAAGGTAATGGATCATTTTTATTAGAGATGTATCATATGCCATAACATCTTAGCCAAGGATCAACTTCTAAAGGCTCTCTAATGCCTTGTTCAAACTGACCTAAGCCTTTTTCTTGATAGCACATATTGATTAATATTTATTTAGAGATAGAAAATGCAGGTGACATGTAGCATGATGCATACATTTATTCATTAGGCATGAAACTAACATCCTATTTTTTTTATCAAAAGTGGTTCCACCATAGATAAAGGAAAATGTTCCTATTTGAACTTCTAAACCTTTTTTGGTGGGTAAACCTGACATGTTGGGGTAAAGTAAAAGGCTAACCAAATATTCAAAAGGATCTAGATTTGGGTGAATTAGATTAATTTGCTCTTTTGAAGAAAATTGAGGATCATATCCTAAGTTAATGAGAGGTTCCTCTAATATCTATTTATCTTTTTTTGATTTAGAAGAAGTTGATGGTAAGGTCAATTGAAGTGTAGGACAAAGGTTGAACTCCTTTTTTTGAATGTATAATAATTGGCAATAGGAAAAAGGTTTGGGATCCCCAATAATATGGTCAATCTTTCCTTGATATTCATATTTTAAACATTGGTGTAAGGTGGAAAAAACTGTCTTCATGGCATGTATCCAAGGTCTACCAAGCAACATATTATATGTTACATCACATGATATAACATAAAAGAGGGTGTTAAGGACACATGGTCCTACTTTTAAAGGTAATTTTATGGTGCATGTGACCTCTCATTATTCATTATAAAAGGCTCTAATGACGAGGTCAAAATTTTATAAATATTTCATACCTAAATCAAAATTTTATAGGAATTTGATATTGCAAACATTGAGAGTTGACTTATTGTCAACCAAAACTCTCTTTATATGTATCCCCTATTTGATCTATTAAGATTTGAATCCCTTGATATGGTTTCAAGAGGTGTATCTATCTCATGAAATGCTAATATAGTTTTGTTAATTCTAGTGAAACCTACTATATTGGATATATTATTAGGAGATATATATTTGGGGACTTATTGCTCACTCAAAAGTTTAAGCGATATTTGCTTATGGGTAGGTGATTTTTTTTTATTAGGTGAAATAAGGGGGTTTGAAAGGGTACCTAAACCTTTTACAGAGTGGAGTAATCTACCTTCCCATGGGAGAAACCTGAGATGGTAGAAAATAAAATAGGGAAACCAAAAGAACCACCACCAAGGAGCCTAACAACTCCCTCGAATAGCCCATATAATAGTCACCGAGAGGAGAAGAACAATAACTAAGACCACAAAAAGGACTAACTCCCATGTTGAGGAGGACCCAAATGATGGCATGGCCTAGAACCATAGAAACAAAAACAAAATTAAGGATACCAATCCTCAATTCTTCAGACTGCTAACTCCTACCTCAATCTTCTTTGGCTCTTGGTCCTTCGAGTCCCACTGCTACTAGCCCATCATAACCTTGATTTCTTTAGTGTAGGATATGGATGCATGCATGGAGTCATTGATATAATTCTACATATTTAATAACATCATTTTGAAGGACTTTGGAGTTCTAGGAGGGTCTTTGGGCCAAATTATTACACTTTTTTTTATTGGCCGACCAAAGAGAAGTTTGTCTTTCTTTATAGAAGGGACTGAGTCATCTGACTCAAACTCACCAATTTAGAAATGTCCCTTATCAGCACTTGCCAACTTTTCCACCAAGCATTTGGAGCACCTGGTTCTCTCCTCACTCCCCCCAACACATTTATGAGAGGAATTTTCTACCTTATCTCCTGAAGTTGAGGCAAGGGTTGTGGGGATGACATCTTAAATTTAGGAATTACTTTTATTAGATTAATATGAATCAAGAGACTAAAAAAAAATATGCCACCTTAGCCAGAGGTTTTAGAATCTCTTCTCTTGACATACCTTTAATTTTGATAACATGGTCAAAAGTTATTTTTTCCAATGCCTCGTGGATGGGACCCAATGAAATCCCTTTCTTCACTTAACTCATAGAATTTGCCATTGACTAGAATAGGAATAATATAATGTTCATGAGTCGAGGGTAGGTGATGTTTTTAACAACTCTAAAAGAGAAATTTTAGTTACTATATTGTCTAGTTATTGTCGAAGATCAAAGGAATGTAAGGTATTTTTAGGAAGTGCAAGAAATAAAGGATATTTATTAGAAACATTCACCTTAGCATTGTGAGGAATTACCAAGGTTTGTTTTGTAGATGGTTCTAAATATTGTTTTTTAGCTTGTTGTATAATTACTATATAGGATGGTTTTTACAAATGAATGGTACCTACAAAATTAATAGCCTTTTGATTATGGGTCAACAAAAGGTTTTAAAAGATTTATAAGTTTTGATTTGGAGTGTTTTTTTATTAAATACTATTTTCCTTTCCTCTATGAGATCTTGCATAATATTTCTTAAAATTATGCATCTATCAGTTTTGTGACCATTCACTCAATGATAGTCATAATATTGATCTTCTTTATACCAATTGTGTAATTATTTCAAAGTATCCCAAGGTCTGATAGGTGGGGGGTTTATAATTTTTTAATAAAGAATCATTTCTAGCATGGTAGTTTGGTATTGACCAATATTTATAAATTATTGCTTAGACTTGTCTTGTTTTTATAATACTAGCTTTTGAGGAGCATTTTGAGTTGTGTTTACATTGTTGGATTGACGAGAACCAGTTATACCATCCCCTACAACATGTTTATTTTTATATTTTCCTTTATTAGAATATTTATCTTGTTCCTTCTTATAAGTAAGTTGTCCATGCCTTATAAGTACAACTTCTACCCTTTTGGCCATGTCTACGACTTCTTCAAAAGAAGTAATGTTGGTCATTTCTAAGGGATAAGATAGTTGTTCATGAAGGTTACTTAGGGAGAGGAACATATTGAAGTATTCCTACTAATGACATCCATTTGGCTAAGAAGTCTTAGAATTTTTCACTTTTGGCTTGCTTGAGTTGGTATAAGTCATCTATAGTAACATTTTCTTCTATGTAGACTAATGTTTTTTAGCAAATGCCTCCTTAAGTTCCTTGAAATATTTAATGGAATGGTGAGGTATTTAGAAATATCATTCTAAGGCTAATACACTAAATATTTTATGGAATAACCTAACGAGTAAATTTTCATCATGAGTTATATCACTACATACTATTTGAAATAGCCTTAGGTGATGAAATGGACCTTATTTTTATTATACATTTGAAACTTAGGAGTTTTAAAATTTGGTGGAAAAGGATGACTAAATATTTTAGGATATAAAGGTTCATTATAGAATTCATCAAAGGAATATTTTTGTTGTGATGATCCTTTAAGAGAAGAAATTTGGTATTCTAGTTCTTCAAATTCAAAAACACTCTTCTCAAGGTGTTTAAGTTTGGAATTGATGTTTTGAAAGTCCTCATTTGGTGGGTTTGGTGGAGTAGGAAAATTTAGAAAGGTTTGAAAGTGATATTGATATATAAAAGTTAAAATTATGAAATATTGAATAGCTTGGTTAGATGTTGTAGGTGAAGGGGTATAATTAATCTCTAAGTTACGGGATAAAAAGGGGTTAGTAGAATTGGGATTTGAAATAGGTATTGTAATACTAGGAGATGATGTTGAAATTGGTATACCCATAAAAAGAACCTATATATATATATATATATATATATATATAGGATTGGAGGATTTGTAGAGTCAAATGGATGTGCCATATCCAAATCAATACTAGAAAGATTATTTTGATTATAATTCAATTGTGCAATAATAGATTGAGCATTCAAATTTTTAGGATTTTTATGGGACGTAGAATGTCCTCTCCTATTTTGCTCTTCAATTTGCTCTCTAAGAACATATAAGAAAATATATTTGTTCCTTGTAATATATTCCCTAATATGATCTATAAAATCAAAATCTACTCTCTCAATGACATCTTCCCTAAGTTCATGATTTACCCAAGGGTTTTCTACTTATTCTTCATGCTCATGTGTAAATATTTCATAAGATGATGATGCTAAACCCTTTATTCAGGTATTATAATGATGTTAAGGATTTTTAAAAGAAAGAGATTAATTTTATTAAAGTATCATTTTTAGAGTTGTTATAGCAAAGATGAGAATATGTTTTGAAATCCTTGTCACATTGGAAAAAATAGCATACCTTATGAATCTTATTAGTCCACTATAATATACTAGCTAAGAGATATATCCACCCAAGGTTCATACATTGGTTTACTCAAGGGTTTGTTATCCTTCCTCTAGTAGGACTAAAAATTTGGTTATGTTCTTGTTATCCTGGATTAATGTGATTTACACTATGCAATGAGATGGTCTTGTTTAATTTTGAATACTTTCTATCTTGTTAAGACAAAAGAGAGTGTTCACATAGAGTTCACCAAAATGTATATTTGTAACCTAACACACCTATGCATGGGAGACCCATTGGGACCTCTACTTTCCTACAAGGGCCTCTTTCCAAAGGAGAACCTAGAGATTTACCTTCATGTGAGTAGACTCTACCTCCAAGTTTATGTTTAAGTTTCTATGTTCAATTTCAAGCTTATGCAGTGTTTTATGGGTTAATTTAACAAAAACCTAATTTTTTGTCTCCATATTATTCGTTTTAGGATAAAAAATTCTTATAATTAAGGGAAGGACCACCTGAAATTGTATGCTAAATGCAATCAAATAATAATGCAAGAAAACAAGTTGTCTAGCCTAGTATGCCTTTTGAATTTGAATGATGAACTATGCTAAAAGAGATTTTTATTTTCCAAGGAAAACAAAGGGATTATGCATCAACCAAATTAGCCTAAAATGTAGCTAAATGACTTTTATGTCATGCCTATTTGTATTTTGCAAAAATAAATTTTGACTATCCTAAGGGATTCCTTAATTTCCCAAAATAATTATGATTTTGAGTAAACAAGTTATAGAAAAAAAAACACAAAGTAGGAAATCATAGAAAATAAGTAAATAGAGGGTTCCAAGTGTTAGATTTACATATTCTAGAGACTAAAAAAACCACCATAAAGTGACAAGAACACCACTGGTGTTTTTAAAGCTAATTGAAACTTTTAGAACCTACAAAAATTGATAGCAAAAAGGTTAGGTAGGTTTGTTTTTGGGTACCTATCTGAGTGCAGTGAGGTGATAAGCTATATTTCTAGATTATTAAACCCCATTTTATAAAATAAAATTGAGGTATAATACTTGGATTTGGAATAAAAATTTAATGTTTCAGAAGTACCACAATTGGAGAAAATGCCACTCTTTTATAAAATAAATTTGAGTATAATACTTGGATTTGGAATTAAAATATGATGTTTCAAAAGTGCCACAATTAGACAAAATACCACTAACATGTTTTTCAAGGGCTGATTGTGTAAGACCAAAAATTTTAAAGTTTCAATTGCTATATATTATGGTTAATTTATTCTATGATAGAGGATGGATGACATTTCAGAGGAAATTTTAGGCTAATTAGGTCTTCTTGGTTCAAAATCAGAGGGATTAAAAAAATCAATCCCCAAGGCCTTCTACATGGAGATTTACAAATTCTATCAAATCACTTGTAAATTTCATAAAACTTGCAAGGTGAGTTAAGTATGGTAGGGAGGAAGGAGATATGGCAATTAGATACTTAAAATATCTTAAATCAAGATGGATAAGTATGTATAAGTCTAGTTAAATGCCTTAAAATGCTTACAAAGGAAGGTAGATGGATTACAAAAATTTAATTAAACCTTTGATATAGTAAATTAAGGCATATAAATAAAAGGAAACATAAAATTGCAATGAAAATTAACGTAAATGCATAAAATAATGAAACTAAATAGTCAAAATGAACATGCAAGTCTACAAACAAAGTGACTATGAGTATATAAATGGTAAGACAATACAAATGATTCTTCAAGTGACAAAAAATTATATGATATACCTTCTTACAAATGTGTAGACACTAAAACCTAGCCACTTTCAAAATCTACATCCACCCCACAAATTTGCATAATAAAATATACCTAAGTCTAAACTTAGGTATAAAAATCCTACACATTACCTTGTTTTCTAGATTTTATAAAATCTAGAAAATCCCCCTAGGATACCTTGTATCCCCATGGGATATATGTCCTAGCCACCACTACCCCTCCCATTTCCACATCTCACACCTCACTCCATACATCACTCAACTCTCACCTACCCACATGCCACCACCCCACCTAAGTGGGACACTCTAAGTGACTCACTGCAACTACCTAGGATAGGTGGCTGCCTAGTCCCTACCACTTGGCATCCTTGGCTTGCCACCTATCCTTTCCCTCTAAAACCCCAAAATTACTATAAAGGTAATATCACTTCATCACCCAAAAGAGGTTGGAAAATCATATCATCACACTATCAAAATTACTGTAGGAGGGCATCAAGGTTCCTAGAGATCGACCCATTGAGATCCTGGATCAAACCTTAGCATTCATTTCCCTCAGTCACAAATGCTAGTGAGAATTTACATAGAATCAAACACACATTCAAATTTACCAAACATCATCCCATTTTTAGCTAGCCCCAAACGTGCACCTGTGTTTGCTTAGGAGAATATTTAGTTAATGCCAAACATGGATGGAAGAAGAAAATCAACAAGGTATTTTTGATATTTTTCTATTTTTGTTTCTCACACAATATTTCACTACTTTTACAAGAATTAATGTTAGGGTTTTTGGTAGTTTCTTTCATTCACATCAATATGTGCTACTGATCCTTTTCTTATTTGCATTCATGTATGTGCAGGTCACATGTTTAATGAAGGCTATTGCAGTGAGGATGGTCCACAAGGATAGTTGAAGCCCATCCATCAATTGGTTGTAGCAGAGAAGACCGGAGATACCACCATTCTTTGATTTTGGAAAAAATGGGCATTTCCCTTTTTTTCCCATTGTAATATCAGCAATCAAGAAAGCTTATATTAATCATACCCATACACACTCAGGGTAAAGCATTGTAAAAAGGAGACTAAGGTTCTACTGTTTCAATATAAATACAAAATATTTTATTTGCACTTGCTTGTTTTTGTTTCGTTTCTTGGTCTCATCTTTTATTGCATACAAATGATTCTTCAAGTGAAAAAAATTATATGATATACCTACAACTGATAAGGATTAGTGGCCAAAATTCTAAAATGGAAGAGGAAATGAAATATAATATGGCAAATAGAACGAAATATGTATGTAAATTACTAAAAATTCAAAAACAAAATGTAAATGATATAATAAAACACAAAACACTTGTTAGAATCCTTAAAAATAGATATTATATGTAAAATAGATGTTATATGCAAAAAGAAACAAAAAATAGTAATTAGTGGCTACAACAATAAAAATACCAAGTTATCACGTCTAAATAAATGGGGGAAATACATAAAACAAGATAAAAGAAATGGAAAGAGAGAGCAACTAGGGAGTATAGATCCTATAAATAGCTCCTTCTTGCTCCAATATGAAATCCTTGCCTCAATGCCCCTTTACCTTGATTGAATTGCCTAAATGCTTGAGGAAGAATTCTCTAGGTGAGAAGATATGAGTGAATGCAAATGAGATAAGTTAGACAGAATTTTGAGTAGAGTAATTCTAATGCAAAATTGTGTTATGAAATACTTATCCCAAGGGCCATATTTATAGATTTTTGGAGGTAAATTAAGGAGGAAAAATTAGATCCAATATGCCACTAGGACACAAGACTAATTTGAATTTTGTAGGTCTAGTTTGAGATTGAAGCATGCAATATTAGAGGAGGTAGTGGGATGAAGGAATCTGAATGCTTCTAGTTCATGCCATAGAGATTCCACTCATGTTAATAAAAGTGCCACAACTAAACAAAAATATCATTGATACTTTTGGATCTAACTGGCTACTTTGATCAATGGTTAGGTTGACTAGTCAAATAACCTAATATTAGTGATTTTTAAAAGCACATACTTGAACAAAAGTGCCATTGGCCCTTTTGATAGCTTGTAGTATTTTTGAAAGTGGATTTATTTGATATCTAGGTTTCTTGGGCCAAGATGCTTGATTGCTAGTATGATGCTTGGTGTCTTTGCTTAGGGTTAATGTTGTTATGTATGTCAAAATTAGGTGTATATAATTGGAAATATGACTTAGACTAGTAAGAGCTTCACAAGTTCCTTATTCATCATTGCATCAAATTTAGGGTTGATTGATTTCTATTTTGGTCAAAAAGGTTTGATATAATATTCTAGTTCAATAGTATGTTCTATGATATTTTGGTCATATGCCTTGAGTTCTTCATACAAGCATGTAATTACATCTTTTTACTTTCCACAAAGTTCCTTAAATAGGTCACTCTCTTCATAAATGCACTCATTTCCAAGAAACAAGTTCTTACACTTAGCAACTTTGATAAGATGGTAAGAAGAATATTTTACCTTGATGCTTTATTTCTTTATAGTATCATTTGGGTTGAAAAAATGTCCAAAGTAATTAACCGTTAGGCAGTTAATTTATCTTTAGTTGTATAACAACATTTCTAATGGCATACCCATATTGACTTTATCCTCAATGTATAGAGATTCTTTGATCAATAAATTGATGATTTTCTCATCACTATCAAATACTTGCTAGTGATTAGAGTTATTAATCAACCTGAACACCTCTTCTAGCTCTTTTTTATTATCCCACATATCAATGGTGGGGTCAAATCTTACCTCTAGTTCATCTATTTTGGAATTCAACTCATAAGGGATTGCCTTGATTTCATGTGTTAAATCTCTCTATTAAATCCTAAACCTAGTGCTCATGTGATTTCAAGTGATTATTCTTCATGGCACATTGGGAATTAATGTATTCTACTATTAATATGGAGTTTCCATATATCCTCACATTTTTAATTCCCATATTTTCAAAATTTCTCAATATAGTGCAAAGTACCTCATTTTTTCCATGTTATTCATGCAATTTAATAATAGTCAGCATAAAAAATTATTTTGTTTACCTTGTAGGTTAGTGTATTGAATGCTAGCATCTACCCCATTTTTATTTTTGGTATAATTTAAGTGTATTACCTAGGTTTTATTAGCTCATTGGATTGATAGAGGTAGGAGATTACATGGTTCTTCTGAAATGAGATAAATACTAAGCTTAATATCTTTATAAACAACCTTTGGATCTTCTTCATCTTGAAAAACACCAATTATCATATCTAAATTAGAGGTTTGATCATTTTCATATCCTTTATCCTCTTTTACAAACTTTGGGAGTTCATTTTGGTTTACTAGGTTATCTTCATCTCATTTGTGCAACAAGTAATTACATGAAGGTTCATTTTCAAACTTATCATATTCTCATTTCTAGGAATATTCATATTGGTTTCATCCATCACCAACTAACCATCCCTTGATAATTTGCACATCCATTCTCTAGATAGTAGAATACCAAATTATAGGGGAAGATTAATGATTATCATTTCTTGCACTATACCAACTCTAGGGAATTTTCTATAGTCATAATTAGATCTTTAATAACTTTCACTGCTAAATTTGAATCAGGAGCATACAAATTATCTACCTTAGATGGTAAAGAGCTTAAAGAACCCATTAACATTTTGCATCTTAAACGTTACTATGTATAATTTTGGTCATTTCATACTTGTATATATTTGTTTAAAATACTTCAAAATCACTATCTTGTATTTCTTTCAATTTATAAATTCAAAAACACTAAAAACATTCATAATCATCAAAATATTCAAAACTACTTGTTGTATTTATTTATGGCACTTGTTAATTCTTTCAAAAACAAAAAAAATAATAATAAAAATAAAAAACACCAATATTCTTGACTCTTTCGAAACCAAAACAACATAAAGAAGAAAGAGAGAGTCAACATTCTCAAAACTTCTCAAAAAGTATTTATATATTTCTTCTTACAAATGTTGCAGTTATATATTTCAAATTATTTTGGATAAATTAGCATTTATTTGGAATCCCTCACTTTCACAAACACAAAATAAATATCTTGATTTTTATCTGACATGATTACTAATCTATCTTATATCAAAATCCACCAAATTCAATTAAATAAAGTTTGAGCACAAATAATTGATCTTGTTATTTACTTAAACCAAGCATATATTTTCACAATAAAATGATTACATTTGTAATTTCCATGCTATGTTACATAGTAGAAGTGGTTCTTGAGCAAAAAGTTTTCCCTGCTATCCTATCATGCACATGGTCTAGAATCTTTGAGAATTGACAAAAGGACAAGCTCACCCCTACCTACAATAAAAATCCCTTGCTCTACAGCTAATCCGAGCAAGTATCCCTAGCATAAAAAAAAAGAAGAAGCAAAGTTCCAGAAAAAGAGAAAAAGAAAAATATTATTTTATCATTACAACATTATCAATCAAAAATACAAAATAAAGCAAAAGCAAAAGCAATAAAATCCATTTCCCTACCCTTTGAGAAGAAAAGAAGGGTTGATGAGCTTGAATCCCTAGAATTCTCAATTATTCAAAAACTGTGAGGTAAGCCCCATAACAGGTGGTTTGTGCCCAACCTACTTGGCCTTGGGTAACTCCTAGCGTGGCGATATGTCTGTCACATTAGCGACCTTCTTTTGTACAGACCTATGTCTGCTTATGGATTAGCTAGCTCTTGATAATCCGACTTACATAGTAGTCTAGTATGGTTATATGCATCTACATCATGGTTAATGAACACATATTTGGTTCATTCAAATCACTTGTATCATATTATCTTGCTCAAAACTGGTAAACGAACATAGCAATTGCACACACATTTTGTATTTGAGAGATTTTGTGTATCATTATGATAAATCAAGATTGGAAATGAACTCACATATGCACATGGGATTCCTTATAAATCTAACTTTTGTCTTTAAGATACTTTGAAATATTTTTTGCAAATTGTTTGGAATAAATTCATTTTCTTCTTTAAAGTACAGTTGTTTAGTATAAAGACAACTACATATAGAAAAAACTCAAAATTTCTTTCAAAACCATACAATCAAAACACACACACACACACACACACACACACACACACACACACACACACACACACACACACACACACACACACACATATATATATATATATATATATATATTGTCGACTTTCGCGATGATGGTATAGTTCTAAAACCAAAATTGGAATTTTATGCCTAGCACAAGTCTTCCTCTTCATATTTTCTGTTTATTAAAAATCAACCATGCAATAAAACTATTCTATCAATTTCTTTTTTGGATTTCGCGATGATGGTATAAGTCTATACCTACATATTCTATGCCTAGCGCAAACCATTGTACCAATTTTTTCCCCATTTATTTGAAAATCATGAAAACCATATGACTTAAATCATTCTGTTATACAATTATGTTTTTTTTAACAAAAAGAATGCACATTATCACTATTTCATGTCATTATGTCAACCTTCAATTTTGCAATGATGGTATAATTCCTAGGGAATTATCCAAAAAATTTATCACACTTAGGAATTTATGCCTAGCAAAAATCATTTTAACATTATTTCATGCATACTATTTTTATGAAACTTTGAAAACAAACCATCATCATCATCACCAAAGTCTTAAGACAGTCTCTTAAGCACTCTTTTACTTTTTTAACAATATTTCTATACTGGGATTAGCTTGACGACCGAGTGAGCGGTGACTCCATGAAATGGTCTATAATAGCGACAATGTCCTTTGAAATTATTGTTAAAAGTCCCTTTTATTTTTTTATCAAATCATCACATCACAAACAACCAATTTGTTCTATCAGATTATTTCATTTAAATTTTTCAAGCATGACATTTCAACCATAATATTTCCAAATGACGTAATTACATGAATCATCAAATCAATCAATCAAAACATTAAAAGCATCATAAAAATACATAAGACACAAGTCATATGATCAAAAATATCTCATCTATATCTGTATCAACCATAATATACATCATATCAAAACCGAATCGGTATGCCACAATCTGTACCTCGACATACTCAATCCTTTATCAAAAATAATAAATACTATATATCAATCTATGCCGTGCAATCTGTAGTAGTTAGCCTCGAGAGCCTCTCGAGCTCTCAGCCTCATCTCCTCCCCTACCTTGAGGTGGACGAGGTGGCCCCATTGTAGTATGTGTGGTACTGCGAGTCTTAGTTGTCGATCGAGATGAAGTCCTCGACGACCCAATCTTGATTAGGTCAGCAATGCCGACTGGCAGCTATACCCTCTGACCCTCTAGCACCATCTGGAAGTAGATACCCTGGTAGAACACGGTCTGAGCAATCGACCGCACCAGCTCCTGAGTGCTTGCTCCTCCACCCCGTGCTCTGAGGCGTGCAATCTCATATCTGAGCTATGTAACCTTAGCTCAGTGGCGTGCAACCTCATCCTATAATGTCTACACCTATGCCTAGATATAGACTATCTTCGCTTGAAGAGTCGTTGTCTTGCTGCTCTCCCTAGTGTCAACACCTTTGCCCTTATCGGGCGATGGTGGCCTCTCTCTCTGTGGAGAAGGGGGTCTCTCCTCCCTCCTCTCTTGTTGCTATGACCTCTGTTGCACCTATGGTCTCCTCTGCTCTCTCCTACCATGACCCTGGGCTGCCTCAATGGCCACCTGGCATCGCCTCCCCATTCGATGCACAACTATGTGAATCAGACCCTGAGCCCTCATCATTCGAGGAGGGCGGATGCCTGTGTACCAGAAATCATAGCCGTAAGCTACCCCAGTGTCGTCCCCATCCACTGGTTGAATGGGGGCATCATCTGCATCCTGACTCTAGAATCATTGCATATCTGGAGACCCACTAACTATAGTGTTATCCTGGATAGTCTGGGAAAACTTGTAGTCTCTTAGAGATGGAATCCCCTGCTATAGACTGAACTACCTCAAAACTCAATCATACCGATGGAGCTCCACCTCTCCCCTCTCCATCCTCAGCCAGCAGACTCGCCTAATGTGAACCAACTCTTTTTCGTCCTCGGCCCACCCTGGATGATCTCTCCAAGGCCTCCAGGTGATCTGGTCAGAGACAAGGTCATCAAGTAGTCTCCGAGACATCAACAGATCTATCCGTCGCTGTGACCATCTTCGAAGCCACCAGTAGAAAGCTTAGGGCCTCTCCCCATCAATCCCGATCAGTGGGAGCCCTATCAGCCTTCGCACTGTAATGTGCTCCCAGCACCAAACCTGTAGAAGCGATGTCATAACCAGACATTGGCCGCCCTTGTATATGACCCCATGCAGGATCCTATACAATCGGCATAGAACAAAGCTACCCTAAGCAAACCTATAGTCGTGGTCTCTCATGTCACAGACCACATCTGCCAGTACCCATGGTACCCTGCATTCGCTCTGGTGGCAAAACAGAAGTCCACCTACCACCCCAGCCAAAACCCATGTGAGTCTCGATGCCCCAGGCATATGACGTAGTGACTCGATGTTCACTCCACCCTTCTCTAGGGCAAGGCTCAGATCACCACATAGTCGCATCATCGCGTGGCCCTGATTGGCCACGGGAGTGATCAGTTGTCCTTGTATGGGGATCCTCAAAATCCTCCATACATCCTCTAGTGTGGGAGTCATCTCCCTTGTCGGTAACCAAAAATAGGAAGAACCTAGATACCACCTCTCTGCTAGGGCTGTTAGTAGCCCCATGTCTGTAGAAACTTGTGGCATCTCTGCCACATGCTGCAAGCCGACCTGTGTCAGCTAATCTCGCTCTGCCTGCGATAGAGCGGCCAAGTCATCCCTCAACCCACCATATTTCCATTCTATGCTCTTTAGTAATCCTCTCTGCAACATAAACAAAACCAACAATAAAAATCATTAATAAATCATTAATTAAAAAAATGCAAGTTAAAATTAGTTCAATTTTATATAAATGATGATATCATCCACTATTGGACGATATCGTCCCAAATTTGAGCAAAATCGTCTTCGATTTCGCAAGCCGAAATCGTCCCTAATTTGACGAAATTGTCCCCCTTTCGTCGATTTTGCCCTTAGACGAAATCGACGAACTTGAGACGATTTTGTCGAAATCGGGACGATTTCATCCCAACGACGTCGACGGCCCAAAAACGATCGCGATGCTCAAAAATTGCTCAAAATTCACCTAAAAAGCATGTAAATTCAACTTAAAGCATTCTAAACTAAGTTTAGACTCTTACCCGTAGCCCACGCCGAACCTCTGTCGATCTGTGCGCTGTCGCAACCATATTGTCTGCAGAGCTCTAGAAACCAAGAATAATGAATAGTAACAATGAATTAGGGTTTTACCCTATTTTTCTTAATTTTATTAAAATTTTGTTTTTCCGCGTTTTTACCTCAAACGTTCGATTTGGGTAAAAACACGGAAGGGGCACCATAGTAAGCTGTGTACGATTCGACCAAGAATCGTCGCCTAAAAATGGGAATAATTTTTGCTTTCTCGTAGATCGAGAAGAACTCATCTTTAACGCATTTTCCTTGGAAAATTCGCTAAAGAGGGGGCAAAATGTAGCACCCTAAAATTGGCGCAGTAAAATTAGAAAATAATTACAATTACTCTAGTAAATATTCAAATTCAAATTTCAACCTCCAAAACCTCTCCCAAACCGTTGTTTAACCCGTTTCCTCCTTTCCCGCGCCATTTTTAGAGTTTGTTTTGTCCGTTTGACGATATCGTCTCCGATAAGACGATATCGCCTCAAATCGAACGATTTCGTCTGGCGTAGGACATCCAAATGATCTCGTCCCAAACTGATTTGTGCATAGTTGGACTCTGTTCCAACGACGTCTCTAATTCGGGCAGAAGCGTGTGTGTGTCGTTAGAGACCTCCCCCGTTGGAGATCTCCCAAATTGGGATGATCTCCAACCTCCCAACCTCTATCCTAAGCCTATTTAATCCTAGGCCCTCCCCTTAGCATCCCCCTAGCTGAAATTCCCTATAACTCAAATTCTACATGCACTAGACCATCTTAAATCAATGTTTGCATTTGTATTTTTCCAAGTTTGTTTGCAGGAACTTCATTATTTTTCAGCCGGAGCAAGCTCAACTCGTCTCAGACGATCTCGTACAATCTCGGAAGATATCGACCCAATTCGAGACGATTTCAACTACAGTCCACATTGGGGGCAATCAGTGCCCAAAGTTTGCATTTTCTCCACTCTTTTTTGCTACATTATTCTGCATTTAGTTAATTCTATGGTTATTCTTTATTATCCTGCATCTTGGAGTTCACCCATGTAGCTTTAATGCATAATAAAAGCATAAATTGTCATTAAATTGTTATAATGCATTCATGTCTTAGTTTGATATTATCATTTTAATGTTCTTACTGCCATTTTACATCATTACCCTCTGTTATCATAGTTGCATTCTCTATATTTTGCATCTGTTTCTCTGTTTGTAGGTCTCTGACGAATTCGTCTGACGAATTCGTCAGATCTCAGATGATCCTGTTAGATAGGAGACGATCTTGTCAAATTCCAGACGATCTTGACTGCTTCAAAAATCAAAATCTCCATCAGACATCCGAATCAGGTATGGCTCTATAATTTAGCTTTTTCTCTCCGTTTTCTATCTAATTTTGTTCTCTGTATGCATTTAGTCTGCACTTTCATAATAGAACAACTTAGTTTCATTTGGCCAAACCTAGGACTTGGATGATTAAAGATAAAACTAAACACATCAAACACATTCCCAACCTAGGCGTGGAAACTGCCATTCAAACGTTTCCTGGTGAACCCACCATCCATCGAAAAATCCCCATAATACACCTCCCCTAAGAGGCGGGACCTTCGCAAGGCCTCTCAGTCCGAGGTACCGCGCCATCCTTTTCCCATTCTCCTTCCGGGCACAGATCCTATAGCCTGAAGGTAGGTATGCAAAAAATTTGGAGCGATACAATTAGATACCTAGATATATTGGTGTATGGTGACCCCATTTTTTCATAGATTATATTTGATATCACTATCATTGCTACCTCTAAATTGACTATACGACTTCTCAACAAATAATTTTTTATATTCAGATTCACTTAAAATGGGGGTGTATTTACTATTTTAGGATTTGGATCATTTAGTATATCAATTATGTTAACCTTAATATCAACTGGATGCTTAACTACTAGGTTCTATTATACAACAACACTAACTTGAGGAGGTTCTAATGGCTTTTTTTTAGCACAACTCATTTAATTATCTTTCAAAGCCTCTTAGAGTAGATCTCATTGACCAAGAATATATAGCTCCTCCAACATGCTCACTCTAGTAGGTGTATTTTTTATTTCTTCAATAATATTAAATTTAAACCTGACATAGCTCTTCTAATTGCATGTAGTAAACATCTTGTATTGCCTTACAACCGTCATGTAATCTTCACTAGTAGGAGAAGGGTATTTTAGACATTGTTATGCATTATTTTTAAGTTGATAATTGTATTATCACTCCTATTATTAGTGGACATATCAATTTCTTCCATATTTCTTCCTTTAGTTTTAGTCCTTTTCTCCTTATCTATCCATTTGTCCTTACTAGTTTGCACCTTTGCTTTTGTCATATATATTGCATTTATTTCCTTTTATTTATCTTGATGCATAATTACTAGTCCTTTATCCTTCAAATCTAATGGCATCCTCACTCTCCTAAGCATTTTTGTATCCTTATTTGCTTTAGCTTATTTGTAAACTAAGGGTTTTTGCTTCTTGGATGCCTTTTACTAACCTCTAGTTACAACCCCTTGTTGATTATTACATATAGATTTATTCTTAAATGTGGAATCCTCATTAGTTTCAATAGTGGAAAAGTTAGCAAAGATTGAATTATTAGGGTTTAGTAAGACAAAGAAAAATAGTTGTAGTTGAGGTTTCTTAATGTAAGATGTCTTACTATAAGCACCATTTGATCCAAGACAGTGGCCTATTAAGCCTAGAATTACTAGTCATATTGGTTCATCTAGGAATATCTAATGGCTATAGTGCATTCTATAGGGTCATGTATAACATTGCATGGAAAGCAACATAGTTTTTTGAAATCTAAATTGGCATTTACCATGTTATTTTGGACCTAATTAGTTCTCTTATTAGCATCTTATTGAGGCACATTATCCTTGGTTAGGTACAAGTTCCTTTGAGTTTTCCAATTCTAAGGTTCTTTCAATTGCCTCTTTTTAGCATTACTTTGATTTACTATGGTCATTAGCACTTCTAGTTCTTCTCTTATTCCAAGATTATCAATGGAATTATTATTGGTATTTGAAAAAGTAGGAAGGGATAATAATTATGGTTGAAAATTGATAGTTGATACTAAATTTTTGCCAAGATGCATTACAATATATGGAGAAGGAAATGGCTTAGTATTGATAGTTAGTTGAGGATTTGAATGGGAAAAATAGAGCGTGTAGAGCCAAACACTGGTCAGTTTTGAGTAACATGGGTAGTGTTGGCCATAGATGGGAAAGGTAAAAAATTTCCCTACCTTAATGATAATGTCATTTACATAGGCTAATTTATAAAAAGCTACAACTAAGGTTTTGTGATTAGTATTGAAAAGCATAAAAATTAAGTCAAATTGTAAACCCTTTATATGATAAGACAATGTTTATTTTCATTAGACCTAATATTTTGTAGAATCATATTTAAGGTCCTCAAAAATATTGTGTTAAAGTTATACATTTTTATTGTATTTTATTGAAACAAAATGGAATAACCATTGCCCATATTACTAAATATATACATGAATGGTTCTACAATTGATGCCCAAATTGTGACAAAATTATTAAGCACCTCTATACCATAATGCATCTTCGTCACATAAATATTAAATTAATAAACATACCATGATATCCTCTTCTTTGAATGTGATGAATTGACTCGATCATAGACAACTTGATGAGGTGATCTAATGTCATTTTATTCTTTCTTTCATAAAAGGTGGGTAAATATTTCATAGCAGTAGGTCAAATAAAGGAATAATCCCCTAGGTTTAATGGACCTTGATAATCCAACTAGAAAGTTGGTTTTGAGGCCTATGCAAGGCATTGTATTATTTTATAGTGGAGTGGGTTGATCATATTATCATTGTAGTGGTGGATAAGGACATACCATGTAACCCTAAGACATGTATCAAGGATATTGATATGGAGTAAAGTAAGGTGGAGTATAATAAGAATTTTATATTACGAAAGAAGTGGATGAGAGATATTAATAAGCCCATTATTGATCTATGGGAGGCTACATTTAGCACAAGCATGGGAGGCTCCATTATTGATATTAATAAGCCCATGCTTGTGCATTGTCTATTCACATGTTCATTTAACCTAATTTCTATGCAAAATAAACTCATGATCTTGGTGCATTGTCATCGATTAACTTAGGACCTTTTACTTTTTGCACAAGAAAGTGAATAAACATTTAGCACAAACATATAAACACATAAGAAATGAGATAGAAAATGGAGTAGTCATGACTTCTTTTATATATGTGTGTGTAGACATGGAAAATTGACCAATCCAAATGAGTCATTTTACCTTTAGATCCCTTAGAAGTCACTCGAAATTGCTAAGTGCAAGTTTGAGCTTATTTGCCCCTCTTGTTTTTCTTTTCTCCTAGCCTTGCTGAATTTGTGATCATCCAAGATAGGGCACAAATTCGATAATTTTAGGTTTTTCCTCTTAAAACCCTAGTCCTATGTTAGATATTTGTGATATTGGCCCTCACCCAAGTTTGAATTTTATTTTCCCACCTAAAAACCCTCCAAACCTTATATAAATAGAAGGATTGGACTCTCTTTTTTAGGCCATATCTTATAATCCTATCCATCCTTCATGATGATTGCAAGTGCCTTTTGATGCTCTCAATGGTTAATTGCTTTTGGAATGTTCTATTTCTACTTTAATTTTGTACTTCTTATGATTAGATGTTTTTAGGGAGCAAGTAGAGGATCCTTGATGATAGATCTCATGCAAAGAGTAGAGGTCTACCATTTTGGGTTGCTACCTTCACTATTTCATTGCTCTTTTGCTTCCACCATAAGCTAATCAGGTTTTTCTTGCATTATTAGTTTTCTTAGATCATTAATATTTTGTTTTGCATTGAATTTTCCACATTTATAGATCAGATAAATTACCCCTTGTAAATTTTCACCCTATCCTTATGGGGCACAAATTTGACAAAATCCTTGGTTTTGCTATTTTGTCTTTGTTTTTGAATTCACTATTGACCATTACGAGGCACAAATTTGATTACTAGCATTGGGAGGAAAAATTTTGCTCCCAAAACCCTAACTCATTTTTTGTATGCTTTATTTTTGTTATATTATTTCTATTTGCACTCTTTATTCATTTTTCTATGTTGCTACATAGACATTTGATTGTTTTCCAAAGGTCACCAATTGCTTTCATTTTTGAACGGTCGGCTAAAAGGACCAAGGGGGCTTGATTGTTGTGCCTCCAAGCTTAGTCATATAGTGGCCTAAGTAGGCCCCCAAACATTGAATATTTTTTCTAAGTTTTTGTTGTTTATTTTTAGTATTGACCAAATTTATAGTTAGGAATTCTAGAGCATGAATTTGGCTAGGATCAATGGCTAGATCAAGCAAGATTTGATAGCTCTTTTAGGTTTTTTGTGGTGTTTTTGTGTCTCCTATCTATTTTTTGTAGTTGAAAGGATAAAATAAAATAAACAAATGTTTGTTTCTTGTAATTTTATGGATAGTCTTCATTGAAATAAAGAATCATTTTAGGAATAACATTTTTTTTGCCTATATCATTGTTTGCCTTGTATTGTTCTTCATTTATTAATAGTTTAATTCATAGTCAAAGGTCAAACTTAGGAATTTTAGCAATATACACATAAAAACTTCCACCCTGGACTTAGAGTGAGTCCTAAAACCACTCTTGTTGAATCCTTCGATCCCCTAGTCCCTGAGTGTAGAGAAAAATAGCCTCATAGTTACCTTGGATCCTAGCAGATCTGTTAAGAATTGTCTACAATGGATATTTACCTCTTCTACATATTTTGTGAACCCGACATAAAACATGTCCTTAGTGGCCATGTAAGAAGCTTCTTCCTTTTTCCATTTTTTTAAAAAACACCATTTAAATTTGTTTTAATAGATTAGAAAAACTAAACAAATTAAAAAATCCTTTTGTGTCCTTTGTGTTTTTGTGTTAGATTTTATCCCTTTCTCTTTCTCTTAATCTTATGGCCCCAAGCCTTAGGAGTAAGTGAAGTATGATAGTGCTATAAGAGAATCCTCTATGCCATGAGGATGATCAGGTTAATAAGGAGAGTCCCAATCTAGAATATGAAAGGTACATAGAGATTGGTGATGACTTTGATCCTATTAAAGGACCTCATGGTCAACTCATCTTCAAATAATATACTCATTTCATGAATTTATTTAGGCAAAACATAAATCTTGAATGAAGCCTTGGATAGAGACATCCACTTTGAAGAAGCTAGAATATCTCATCATCAAATCAATTCTCCTTAGAATATTCACATCAATCCTTTGTTTCAATCTTCTCATAATATTAATCCATTACATAAACCAATGTTTGCTACTACAAAAACCACCAACAATGGAGGAATATCACAACCTCCTACAACTAGTGGCATATCCAAAACTAAATTTCAATTTCCTTCTCATTTTATTCCTTCTTCCAATAATTTTCCTCCTCTTAATATTCCTTCTTTTGTTCCTCCAAATGCAAATTATTTCCCACAACAAGATACTACATAAAAAATTGCATTCCATAACCCATACCATAATAGTGTCAATGCTTCCAACATTAACCAAGTTCCCTTTCAATATACTACCTATAACCTTGGGTTAAACATAACAACACCACCCCATGTTGCATTGCACAACAAAAATCTAGACATGCAAATTCTAACAAGTATAATGAAACAATTGGTATTGAGAATGGATACACTTCAAGATCCAGGTTTCACTTATATCTACAAGGAAATGTATAATCAACCTTTAGACACTATGGTAACCTCTAGGACCTACCCCAAGCATTTTCCAACATCCATTTTACTTGTTTATAAGAGAACTAAGGACCCTGAACACTTAAGGATGTTTAGAACAACATGACATGATATCATATATGATGATATGTTGTTACTAAACATGTTACCTAAAAGCCTTGAAGGTATGGGTTTGGAATGGTATTATAAACTACACCATTATTCCTTGAGAAACTTTGAGGAAACAACAAAGTTATTTGTTCAACAATTTAGAGCTTATGTGGAGGAGTAACTTTCCAATATTTGTACCTTTTAAAGCAAGAAAATGATGAAAGTTTTTTGGACTTTTTATCTTGATGGAGAATTTTAGTCAAATACTTAAGATAAACCATACCTCCTCGAGACATGCTAGAGGTCTTTATTGGTAACTTGCAAGAGTAGACCTCATATGAGTTGGAAACAACTAGTACCTCTTTTGAATAGGTAATAGATCTAGCAAGAAGAGTAAAGAAGGCTCTTATTCAAAGAGGTCAACTTAAAACCAGGAAAGAAGAGGAAATACCAATGAAAACCTAATATAAGAACAATCATGTAGTTGATTATGGGGTAATAGATGATAGATCAACCAACAATGTCAATATCACTAGTACCTTGCAGAAGTTGGTATTGAGCAAACCTCAAAAACCTCCACCAAGAAACTTAACTAGACTCAATTAACCTCTTTCATCGATCCTTAAGCATTTTTTGGAAGCTAAGATGATTGAAATACCTCCCATAAGACAACCTAATACAATGATAGTTTAAAATAAACCTGATCAACATTGTATCATAGGGTGTATGGGCACATGACATGTTCATGTAAGAGGTTAAAACACATGGTTCAAGATTTAATAAATTAAGGTCATGTTGTTATTAATGACTTCCAACCCAAACCTAACCACAAACCTCTAACTAATCAACCTCCTACTCAACAAAAAGCTACAACTAATAAATATATGGGGATCTTCCAAAATCCCCTACCCAATCATGTACAACAAATAACCAACCAAGTATCATATAATAATGTTCCATATTCCTATAATAACATGGTTGATATGATAGCTACAACTACAAGGCAATAAGCTCAAGCTCAACTAACTCAAAAAAATTAAGAGCAGACAAGTTCCACATCCAACCAACCCTCTAGACCTTCCTTAGTTCTTAAGAGTACCCAAAAAATAAGCATAAGTGTAGAAAAACCAACCTTAGTGTTGAAAACACAACCAAAAGTCTCCTTCTACCTCCAGCAATAGTTAAGTAATACACCTTCCGAGATATCCCTCTTAGATATTTTACAGATTTTCCCTATTCATAGGGAAGCCTTGATGAAGCTTCTAACTCAACAATTTGTCCTACAAGATCTTCCTCCTAGTAACCTAGCCAATGTTGTAGGTAATTTTAGGATAAATCACTTGTATTTTTATGATGACAATCTTCCTTCATCAAACCTGCAAGGGGATTCTCCTCTTTATATTACTAGATATATAATGGAAAAGTTCATCAAAAGGATCTTGGTGGACAATGGTTCCTCCCTCAATATATGCACTTACAATTTCTTCCAAAATTTTGGATTTAGGGAGGAATATTTAACCAAATCTAATGTCATCATAAAATATTTCAACCATGAGTCCCAATATATCTGTGACATGTCATCCCTTCCCCTCAGGGTAGGAGCCAAGATCTTAGACACTTTGTTTTATATGTTATCTTGCCCAACATATTTTAATATTTTTCTTGGATGCCCTTGGATCCATACAATAAGGGTTGTCCCTTCTACTCTTCATCAATGTTTAAAATATAAATTTAAAAATCAACTTTTGACCATTCAGGGAGATCCTCATCCATTCCAATATTGTTCAATGGTTGAGCAAGCTCGATCTAAAATCAACTTATGTCCAGCTATTTCTCTTCATAAACTTCTTCCTTCCACTTTATATACTTCTTTTGCAACATTCTTCTTCATCATCTAAAATCACCAAGGAGTTTGAAAAATTTAGAATAAGCAAGGAACCACCAATCATAATCTCATCACAAGATCAAGTCACTTAGTTAACCAAAATTCCTCTTATAGATTTAGCTTAGCTATAATATTCACTACGATCTATGTGTTTACCCCATAAAAAGGGTGATGTAGTACACATAGGAATGTGTGCTTTTGTCTATGTGGGTACATCCTATGAAGAAAATATCCATGGTATAAACTCCTTTCTAATAGATCAAACCTTTACCCATTTTTATTTATCCAATGATTACCCAATTCCTAAGTAGATGCTATCTAGTATGGGATATAAAGATAAGGGTTTGGGTCCACAACAACAAGGCATTAAAGAGCCTTTGGAAGTTGAGATTTGGTCTAGGAGATGTGGCATAGGCTACATCTCCAACAAAAACCAACCCTTACCAACTAATGATGATCAAGTTATCACCTTTTTTGAATTCATGGATCATCATGGCTTAAAGTGGAGTAATGAGGATGAGGGATCCCCTTCTCCCTCTAACCTTTTATTTTGCAATATTATCATCTTAGTTAACCCTAAGTTAATAGTGACTCCTATAGAATATGCTAAATGGGATACTCTTTATGACATAAATCATGATGATATCCTTAAAAAAAAAATCTTTGATGGGCTAGTCCTTTGTGTTGCCCATGTTCAAACTTCTAGATCTCAAGAGAATTTAATTACTATGTCTTCTAAATACCTTGAGTAAATAGGAGTTATCCCTGCCCTCCTCACTATAAATATGAATCTCACATCCTCATTGAGGAGAACCTTGATGTTAATATAGGAACCAAAGAGAGCCCTAGGCTCCTTAAGTTGGGAAATCCCTTTCCATGGATGAGCAGGAGCAATTAACCAAATTGTTAAAATAATTTCAAGATATTTTTACTTGGTCATACGTCGACATGCCAGGGCTTGACCCCTCCTTAGTCATGCATCACCTAGTGGTTAGACCCAATTTTAAACCTATTAAGTATAATATTAGGAAGATTCATCCTAAAGTCACCCTATTAGTTAAGGAGGAGCTCTAAAAACTCCTTGATGTTGGTTTCATCAAGGCCATCAACTATTATGATTGGATTTTCAACATCATTCTTGTGGCTAAGAAGGAAAGAACAATCATAGTAAGTACTAACTTTTGGGAAATCAATTTTTCTTATCCTAAGGATGACTTTTCCCTAACCAACATAGACATGATAGTTTACTTCACCATCGACTATGAAATGCTATCACCCATGGATGGTTTCTTAGGATACAATCAAATCAATATTACCCCCGAGGACCAAGCCAAGATAATTTTCATAACTCCATGGGGCACCTTCTATTATAGGATCATGTCTTTTGGCATAAAGGATGTTGGTGCCACACACCAAAGAGCCATGACATATATCTTTTATGAATTGATGCATGATGTTGTTGAGGACTATGTGGATGATCTTTTTGGTCACTCCATAAATCAAGAAACTCATGTGCAAGATTTAAGATGGATATTTGAAAGACTTTGACAATACAAATATTTTCTTAATCCCTCCAAGTGTATGTTTGGAGTCACATCTAGTAAGATCTTAGGATTCATGGGCCCTAGGTAAGGTATTTAAGTCGATCTAGCTAAGATATCGACTATTATTGATATGCCTCATCCCTATAACCTAACCGAGTTGTAAATATTTCAAGGTAAACTTCAAGCTATTCGTCACTTCATAGCTCAATTAGTTGATAAGTATCAACCTTTTCTTAGGCTCTTTAAAAAGTATGTAGAGTTCAAGTGGGATGTTGAGTGTCAAAAGACTTTTGACAAACTTAAGAAATATCTCACTTCCTTGTCTATCCTCATCCCATCAACCTAGATAAGCATTTAATGCTTTATATAGTAGCCACAACCCAAGCTTTGGGGGCCATGCTAGCTCAACATGATGATAAAAAAAAATAGTGATAAATCTACTATATTAGTAGAACCCTCATTAGCTATGAAACCTAGTACACTCCCCTAGAAAAGCTTTGCCTTGATGTAGTTTTTGCCTCTCAAGAGTTGAGACACTACATGCTTAGCCATAAGACACTATTAGTCATAATATTTGATCCTCTTTGCTACTTAATGTCAAATCCCCACATTTTAGATCAAGCCACTAAGTGGATCCTGTTGGTCCGGCTTTCATACACACCCCACGAAGGATGAGCAAGGAAGCTCTGGAGACACCCACGGGACGAATCCCACTCACTTTAGGATCTAGCTGGTTATCCAAGGTGCGAGTTACAGAGTTGGGTCGAATGGCTATTCACTCTTTTCCGCTTCTGGAATAGATTTCAATATGGACCATTCTGTTACCTTACAGGGGGTTCTTGAACTTGTTCAGTAGTTGCAAAAGTTGTTTATCAGATTTAACTTGATTCTTGATCTAGCTCTCATGGGTCAGCAGATTTAAATAAAAGACAAACAAAGAAAATAAAAATAGATCATTTCATCGAAAAAAAAGAGAGGGTAGGGTAAGGTAGAAAGAGAAGTTTATCAAACATCAACTGTAAAACCCTAAACTATCAATCTTATCTATGCTATCAGCTTCACAACAGAACAAATCAAAGAAGAAAGTGTCCAGTCAGTCTAAGATCACTTTCAACTAAGAGCACAAGGCAGAGTGAAACAGATCTAGCAAAAAATTATAAATCCAAGGGCAGTTGGTTAAAACTGGTATCTTTCACCGACGACCTAGCTCACACAGTGAAGACAGAGCAATTAGAACAAACTTAACCTCAAATCTGTAATTTCCCTTAGCAGACAATAGAACAACTGAAGCCTAACAGCATATTTAAACTTGATAATGGCAGATTTACAACATATATCTAATAAAATTTAATGGAACGGATAACAAAAGAAGATACACTTATCACACTCTGCAAAATATTAGGCTCCTGGCCATGCTATCACAGAAAAGCTAAAGCACATCAACTCCAAGTCCAGAAACAAAGGATTTCACAAGATTTGCAAGAAATTGCTTATAAGCCTTTTATTTCTAAGTCTCCGCCTCCCGCAATTACATTGAGAAGAAGTATTTATAGACTCAGGACAGACCCTAATATTTTCAAAAATATCTTCTTATTTAACTGCAAATCTTATCTTTCTAAACCCTAGGACCCGAGTTTTACAATATAAAGTCCTTTAAAATCAAGTTCTGGATAGAACTTAACCACTCTGCAAATCAGGGGAGTCAGCTGCCATAAATGGAGAAGATAAAATCTAAATCCACTTGCATTCATCCACAGCTGCAAATAAATGCCTCCATTAATTCTGCTGGTGAGCCGGATGAGTCACCACTTCTCCATCAATTTGATCTCCGCAAAGCCATCCCTGAGTTGAGATGGTCTTCATGCTATCAATTCTATCATAAATTCATCATTGAATGCTTTTACCGGCATCTTCTCCTCTAGCATGGCGGTCCTTGATCAAATCTGCACTTTAACTTTGTCTTTATGGCCTTTCCCGGTTGTCCTGCAAGTGCCAGATGGATTCCTGCATGAAAGACAAAAGATTAATTAGCACCTTAATAAAATTATCAAATCCAAGCTTAAAACATTAAAATCAGACTAAAAACCACAAAATAAGCTTGCATGTCGGCCTTGCTCTGTCTGATTCACGCTTTGACACGTGTCGCTATCCCAGGAAGCCTTCTGTTTATAGCTGGAATGCACTTTAGGCTCATTGTGCAACTTTCTCTCTCCTATCGCGATTCTGCGACATGTCACGATTTCGCGACATGTCGCGAAATCACGACGTCCCCAGTGCCATGCAACTTCTTCCCCCGTCGGCCGCAAAAACGTGACATGTCACGATTTTGCGACATGTCGCGAAATCGCGCCTCCTGCCAGCTGTCGCACAACTTTTTCAAGCATGTCGTGATTTTGAGACATGTTAGCGACGCGCTGCACCTTTTGTACTTAAGCGTTTTTCCATCAACAACCCGTGAAAATAGAACACGTCGCGATATCACGACAGTTCCCGTAGCTGCATGCGTTGACCGCGTTGACCGCAATTTTGTGACACATTTGCGACTTAGCCGATTTTCATTCTACAGCCCACTTTCTCTCTCCTATCGCGAAAATGTGACATGTCACAATTTCGCGACATGTCGCAAAATTGTGCCCTTCCGCACAACTTTCTTCTCTCTCCTCCGGCCGGTAGCGATTTTGCGACGGTTTCCAAAAATGGAAATGTCGCGATTTCGCTACACAAAAATGACTTGGCGGATTTTTGATTTACCTGTCACGATTTCGTGACATTGCCTAAAAAGGAAAGTTAGATTTTTCATGAATTTTCTATCTGTTTTCAGCATTTTTCTCGGTACCGGTGCGAGATTTTATTTGTGCATGAATGATTCTAGCATGTAAAAAGTGAATTCTTGGATAACACAGCTGGAATGCAAGAAAAAGCACAACTTTAAAAAGGAGGCAAGCAAATTTGGATTTAAAACCTAAAAATTATCAAGAGGGTCCCTGCTGCAAAAATGGAATTTCAGGGCTTTCTAAGGATGGAATCTCATTTTTCAGTGGGGGTGTGTTGCTTCTCAACAGATCCTATCTCTTAGTGAGTTTGACTTAACCTTTATAGGTCAAAAGGTTAAAAAATTCAAGAGATTATTGATCAACTAGTTTTTGCTCCCTTAGAATCCATCTATACCTCAGTCATTGAGTTTCTTGGTGAATGCCTTAGCTTAGAAGTAGAAGAGCCTAATTATTGGTTATTTTTTTCATGGAGCCCATTGATTAAAGGGTGCTAGGGATATAATCATTCTACTCATCCCTAAAAAACAATTGATCCCCTTTCCTTCAAGCTATGTTTATCTTGCACTAATAATACTATAGAGTACAAAGCCTTGATCCTAGATCTTAGGGAAAATTTACCTTAAAAGTTAGGATCATCTCTATATTTGGTGATTCTCAACTTGTGGTTAATCAAGTTGACATTTATTAAACCAAAGATGATAAACTCAAACCTTATAAGGTTATTCCACCCAATATCTTGTCTGCCTTTGTAGGGTAACCATAGAGTCCATCCCTAGATCCTCCAACCACCATGTGGATGACATGGCCATTACTGCATCCCTTATCCCCTTAGAGTTGGAAGATGATCATGCAACTATTATCATTTGATAACTCTAAGAACTTGCATCCCTTAGTTGGAAGATGATCATGCAACTATTATCTATTTGATGTCCTCAACATTGGAGTTTCTCAGTATAAGCCTTGGTACACATACATATTTAATTTTCTTAAGTATGACATAATGCCTGATGGCTTAGATCACAATCAATAAAATATTTTGCAAAAAAGAGTGTGTTAATTTATGATAATTAATGATAATTTATTTTGATGTTCTTTCAAGGGCATCCTCTTATAATGCCTTAAATTCTATGAATCCTAGCTAGCCCTTAGTGAATCTCATGAAGGATCATATGGAGGCCATTTTAGTGGAAATTCCATTACCAAGAAGCTCCTTAGGATAGGTTATTATTGGCCTTCCATGGAGAAAGATGCATGTAACTATGTTTGACACTGTGACAAGTGTCAATGTCATGACAACCTTATTCATGCTCCTCAAAACATTCAAATTATTTCTTCTCCTTGGATATTCTCCATGTGGGGATTGGAAATTATTGGAAGGATTAATCCCAAATCATTTGATGGTTATAATTTTATCATCACAATAATGGAGTACTTCACAAAGTGGGTTCAAGCCATAACCCTAGCCATGGTAACTACAACCCAAGTCTCTAAGTTCTTCTTCAACCAGGTCCTTTGTAGGTATAATATTCCTTTGGTAATCCTCTTTAACAATCACACTAATTTCAATAATAAGGATGTCCATAAAATTTATGCTAAGAACAAGATTCAACACAAATTTTCAACTCCATATTACCCTCAAGGTAATGGTCAAGTTGAAGCATCCAACAAGTCCTTAGTTAATATCCTTAAGAAGTTGGTTAGTAAGACTGGTTGAGACTGGCATATCCAACTATACCCTACCTTGTGGGCCTATTGTACTAGCGTACAAACTCCTATAGGTGAAACCCCCTATGTCTTGGTCTATGTCACTGAGGTAATTTTCCCCTTTGAGCTAGAGGTATTGTCCTTGAGTATCATGTTGCAAGATGCCTTAGTTGGTAATGAGTACTGTTTAGACCATTTAAACCAATTGGAGCTATTGGATGAGAAGCACATCCATGCCTTAGATCATCTTCAAGCCTATCAAAACAAGTTCAAGCAAACTTACTCTAAGAAAGTTCACACTCATTATTTTGAATTTGGGGACTTTGTCCTTAAAGAAACCAAAAGAACACTAATGCTCAGATAGATCTGAGGGGAAAATTTCAGTCCAATTAGTCAGTCCCCTTTATCATAACGACCAAGTTTAGCTTAGAAGCCTATAATTTAGCAACATTATATGGTAAATATCTAAAATAACCAATGAATATAACACAGCTAAAATTTTATTATGCATGATTTATCATCATTTCATCTTTTCTTTTTTACTTTCTTCTTCTTATTATTTATATTCTCTTATTTTTATTCCTCTATGCCAACTTGCATTTTGTTTTTTTTCTCATACTACATGACTGTTTGTCATAACTTGCATGAATTGGTTGACATACTTCTCCTTTTTTGCAATTTTTCTTATCATATAACTACTTTACTATTTGATCATACTTGCATATAACTGCTTGATCATATAGAATTTTAGGGACTTTGAAATGAGGAAAGTGATAAAACCTAGCTAGGTTTTAGATCATATGCATTACACTCATACTAGGTTACTGATGCTTAACAGATCCCCAACCTAAGGGCACATATTTTGATAGCACCAATCATACTTATTTTCTATCTCATATGTTCCTTGACCTTGAATGTTTCAAAAAATCATCTAAATTATCCCAAGTCAAGGAATATGTGTTCTCTTCCTTCTTCTCTTTCATTCTCCTATGTTCCTTGACCTTGAATGTTTCAAAAATCATCTAAATTTCTCCAAGACAAGGGATATAGTTCTTCATATCTTGTATATCCTTTGTTCTTTTCACATTTTCAATCATTTATTATCTCCAATATGAAGGATATACACTTCTTTTATATTTGTATATCTTATTTTGATCACACTTCTCCTTGTTTGATCTTTTAATTATTAAGGGGTCCTTGTAGGATAGGATAGATACCACATGAATATAATTTATGGTGTTCATATGGACACTAAATTAGCTATTGAAGTTTCAAAAAGGACACACACACTAATTTTTTACTACTTCTCTCATATATCTATATTCTATCTAGAACGTGCACACACAACCCCATTTTGCTTTGCTTTGCACAATCATCTTATCTTCTTTAGTGAGCTAACACCCCTGTCAATTTACACACTCATTTTGACCATTAGTATGAAGTACACACTTATTAGGTTACACTCCTTTTGGATTAGAAAGCACTACACCCCATACAAGATAGCTTCATGGCCACTAGTGGGAATAACCTCCACCTTAGGCCATTTGCAAGAATACATTCTAACAGGTATCGCTCCATACACAACCACTAGTAGCACACACCCATAGTAGGTTTTACCCCATATTTTTGTCACTAGTGAGAACACACCCATAGTGGATAATGCTCCACCACACTTGTTCTCATGAATGAAAAAAAACACATATAATCTACTGAAAACCAGAAATGCTAAAAGGAGCCAAAGATTTCCATTACTTTCATGCTAAAATGAGGATCCCAAAAGAAGATCCCTTTTACAATTTTGGAAATTCCCACTTATACCCTATTTTCCCCTTTTTCCCAGCTAAAACTTGAAATTTCAAATTTGAAATTTGGGCAAACTTGCAAAGGTCATAACTTTGCGCTCGTTCACCCGATTGACTATTACAACATGTTTTTGGAAAGTGCCTCTGATTTATCTTCCCTTGGCTATTAATATACTGTAAGGCCTGATGATCAGTATATAGAACAAACTATTTTGGCAACAAATAATGCCTCCACTTATTTAGAGCCTAAACTACAGCATAAAACTCCTGATCACATACAAAATACTTCTTCCTAGCATCATTGAGTTTCTAACTAAAATAAGCAATCTGTTTACTTTCTTGACTCAACACAGCTCCTATGGCACTACCACTAGCATCATAGTCTACTTGAAATACCTTATTGAAATCTAGAAGTGCTAAAATAGGTTGTTTTGTGACCCTATTTTTGCACATATCAAATCTCTTATCTGCTCCTAAGGTCCACTTAAATTCTTTCTTATCCCCTCTCATTGTTTCTGTTAGGGATGCACAAATACTACTAAAATTTCTAATAAATTTTTTGTAAAAACTTGCTAGACTATGAAATTATCTTACCTCAGTTGTGCTCCTTGGAGTAGGCCATTCAATGATAGCCCTCACCTTTTCTATGTCCATTTTTAGACCTTTAGCTGAGATGAAAAATCCCATATACGCTAACTCCTTCACAAAACTGCACTTCTTCAATTTAATCAGCAATTGCTCCTCCCTCAGATTCTTAAAAACTTTTCTAATATGCATCAGGTGCTCTTCTAGGGTCTTGCTAAATATTAAAATAGCATACAAATAGATAATGATGAATTTTCCTAAAAAAAATTTCAATACCTTATTCATCAGCCGCATGAATGTGCTTGGTGCATTGGTTAGCCCAAATGGCATGACCAACCACTCATACAAACCCTATCTAGTCTTGAAGGCTATCTTCCACTCATCCCCTTCTCTAACATGAATTTGATGGTACCCACTCTTCAAGTCAATCTTTGTGAAGTACTTGGCTCCACTCAAACAGTCCATAATGTCATCCATCCTTGGCAATGGGAACCTACATTTTATGGTGATCTTGTTAATAGCTTGGGAGTCTGTACACATTCTCCACTCTCCATATTTATTTGGTGATAGTATTGTAGGTACTACACATGGACTTAGGCTCTCTCGAATTAGTCCCTTTTTTAGAAACTCTTGGACTTTTCTGTTTAGCTCCTCACTTTCTACAGGAGTCATTCTATGGGCTGCCTTATTGGGTAAACTAGATCATGGTACCAAATCTATATGGTGACTGATCTTCCTCACTGGTGGCAAACCCTCTGGTACATTATCTGATATAATATCTAGAAATTATTCTAATAGACCTGAGACTTATACTGGGGTATATTTGCATTCTTCTTCCCTAACTCTAGGAATTAATGCATAGCACATATGCTCATGTTTCAAACCATCTAAAAACCTTCTACCTTCAACTAAATAGATTTTGGTAATGCTACATACCTTTTCGTCCACCTCCTTTCGGGGCTTTAGCTTATGGCGCACTCCATTTTTTTTCAAGGAGTAAGTGTTGGTATGCCCATCATGCATTGCACACCGATCAAAATGCCATGACCTTCCCAATAGAAAATTGTAAGCATCCAAAGGTAGGATGTCACATAGGACCTCGCCACAGTAATTCCTAATATTAAATTTTACCAAGCACTGCTCACTGACAAAAGCCCTATGGTCCTTCTGCAACCATGCAATATGATATGGATGCGGGTCTCTTCCTATCTAACTACAGTTTGGTAACAGTTCCTTCTGCAACTAGGTTATCCGTGCTACCATTATCTATGATAACATTACAGACCTTACCTACACATTTACACCTTGTGTGAAATAAGCTCTTCCTCTGATCTGGATATTTCTCTTCATTCAACAAGGCTCTCCTTGTTATCAGTACTTCTCCTCTTTCTACTTCTTTAGAGTGCTCATATTCAGCACCTTCATCAACAACAGTAGCTCAGACATTACCTTCAGGCCTCCTATTTGTTCCTCCTTGGTGTTGTGGACACTTATATGCTCGATGTCCTTCTTCTCCATAGTAGAAACACATATAATCTATTGAAAATCAGAAATGCTAAAAGGAGCCAAATATTTCCATTACTTTCATGCTAAAATGAGTATCCCAAAAGAAGAGCCCTTTTAAAATTTTGAAAATTCCCACTTATGCCCTGTTTTCCCCTTTTTCCCACCTAAAACTTGAAATTTCAAATTTCAAATTTGGGGCAACTTGCGAAGGTCATAACTTCGTGCTCGTTGACCCGATTGACTATTACAAAATGTTTTTGGAAAGGGCACGAGATGAACTAAGCAGGGCGAGCCTTGGCTCTTCTAATTAAAAATCCTCAACTTAGACCTCTAAGACCTTCAAAAATCTCCTGCAAGAAAAACTAGTTTTACTAGTTTTTACTAATTTTTACAAAATTAAACAATTACAATATTTTTTTGGGTGATACAAGATCACTTTTACACCATTGGATGCTCCTGCATCATACTCTCATAGGATAATTCCATGACCACCTATGAGCATCACACCCATAGTGGATTTTGATCCATCCTCAACCATTTACGAACATACATCCTCATAGGATTCTACTCCATGTTTTTCTCTTCTTTTTTTTCTTAGATTATGTTTATTTGATCACATTGACCTCTTATAGTCTATGCTGATTCAAATGGTATATTCTAAGCATCTCTTTTTGCTTTCTTTGACCTTTTGGTGACATCCTTCTTTTGCTTCTTTCTTATTCTATTTTTTCTTTCTCTACTTTCTTCCTTTTTCTTCTTCCTCCTCTTGTTGCAAATTCATGGTCTATCCATATGGCACACAAATTCACTTTATCGAATTCATAGTCACCATTTAAAGGGTAGAAATTCAGCTAGAGATGTTTTTATCTCATCTTATTTTTCTTCTTCCATCACCTTTTTCTGTTTACATCTAGTCATTCAGTCCTTTCATCATTTCATCATGAATTCATTAGTTAAGTTTATCATGCATTTGTTAATAAAGTTCAATCCTCATGCATTTAATCCATCCATAATTCATCCAATAATGCATAATAAAATTAAAAAACACATAATAAACAAAGCAACAAGATATATTACTCAAAATATAGAGTACATGTCATTCAGTTTGGTGTGCCACATTAAAAAACTAGCACACTTGACCATCTCCTAGCCTGAGGATGCATGCCACACTTAAAATTGGCATGTCATATTGATACCCACCCTAGATCTATAATATTATCTCCTCTACTTTATCTTTTGGAGGTGGTCCTAGTGGGGACATGTTCACAAATCATGAAATAGTTTATGTTTGTGATTGGCACTGGCTCTATGATCATAGGGAGGATAGTGGATCCACCATTTGATATGCTAGAAATTCTTGGAAGTACAACACCTAATATAATTTCTCCTTTCACATTGATACGTGTAGGTCTTCCCTATCCCTTTATAGCACCTCCTACAACAAAGGGATCCCTTGGTCCCGTTTTTCACTGATGATAATGACCATACCCTCTGCTTGAGCCTGCTATTGCTTCTACTCTAGTTTACTTATATCCACCCTAAGACATACCACCTTAGCCCTTGATATGTCCCTATACACTACATCATGTCTTGCTCTACCCTCACTTGGTCGTTCTCTATGATGATAGTGTCCATAGCACCTTACAACCCCTCTATCCTCTTGGTCCTATCATATTAGAGTAGGTCCATCACCCTCTACATGTAGGCCATATTGATATTCATTGCCTCCATATCCCTAACTGGGTCATCCTGACCCATAATCATGCTAGGTCTCGCTTCTACTATCTAAGGTATAATTTTTTTTGTCTCATTTGGTCTAGCCTATTTTTCTATGGGAACAACTCCCGCTATGCCTAAGATAATGATGATAGTCCTACTGATCGTCACTATCTCCATCCTGACCATAAATTATGTTTATCTAGGCTAGCCTACCACCCTTTGTCATCACTTTATGGTACATCAAGTGGCATCTCATAGTACCCATTACATATCCTAGCCCATGATCTGGCTCCTCCACATTGGCACTAGTGGGGAGGTCCTTAGGGGTATGATGCTCTCATACCATCTTTGGTATCCGAAGTCCACCTTAACATCATATACTCTTGGGTCAATGTATAGGGGATTATCTAGGTCCTTCTCTATAAACCATGCCACATCAAGGTACCTTTTGAACCTTGATGGATCCCTTTGCACTTACTTGTACTAGTAATATAGGAAGGTTTAAACCTCCTATAGTATGCCAAACTATCATTGGACTTAGTCAAACTAGTAGAGATCCAAATTGCCCCTCTCTGTTGTCACCCATCTAACCCATAAAACCTGAGCTAGCTCCTCCTCATCCTTTGCCCATCCAAGGTGATTATTCCATGGTTACCAGATGATCCTATGCTCTTGTATTTGATCTATTACCTACCTCCCTAGTGGTAGGATACCTACATAAGTCATCTAGACATGCTCCAAGTGTCAAGCCTACCTATATACTACTAGCTACTATAGGTTGGGAAATGGTCCTAGTAATGGATGTAATCTATAGACTACCGTGTTATCCAAGTTTCATACTTGGATCAAAGTGGTACACACAATGTTGCTCTATCACTTATACACGATGTTGTACAATATCTTGTACAAGCATGTCAATACATAGGGACCCCATGTGGACTATACCTACTAGTATTGCATGTTTGATACTACCCCTTCCAACACCCATGGTAGGTGTTGCCTACTTGTATGATACACCAAGATCCCTACCACCACTACATATAGTATAGTCATCAGTGCTCTAACTCCATATCGCTACGACATCTCATTGACATGCAGACCGCTCTATCATATATCATGTGTCAAATTCCTTGATAATATTTGTAATGCTATCATAGGTGCCTACACTCTATACACTATCCACCCCCTGATGGGGATCCTCAATATGTGCCACACATCATATAGTGTGATAGTCATCTCATTTATTGATATCTAGAACATGGATGATTTTAAATACCATCTCTCAGCCAATGTCATTAGTAGAGCTCTGTTTGCCTCCACTTAGGGCATCTCTACCATATGTAGTAGCCCCACAATTTGTAGGATATCCTTATCTATCACTATGAGCTATCTCACAACATCCTATAAAGTGTTTGATAACCACTCCCTACTCTTGAGCACATCTTGTTGCAAAAATAACATTAATAAAATTTTCATCAGTTCCAAAATCATCATAAAATTAATTAATTCAAAACTAAAAACTAATCATCATAAAAATTAGTTACAAGCTAAAAAACAATCAACATTAACATATTTTTTTATCTTCCTCTATCACTTATTTCTTTCTCTCTCTCTTCTTTCTTCTATGAATTCATACCATGCTCTTTAAGAGCATGAACCTACAAATCCATGCCCTATAATATTAGGGCACAAATTTGGTTGTTGTCAAATTTTGACCAAATTCGTGGTCAACCCCTGAATTTGTGTTTGGGTTCACATGGTGGATTCTTCCAAAAAAAATTAAAAATTAAATAAATGCACAAAACCCTAATCTAACCTAGTCTAAATCTAGGTTTTCATCTATACCCATGCTTGCTCCACTGTTGTGTTGGCCTTACCTCTCGCAACAATTGAATGTTGTGTAGGAAGTGACATTTGCTCTTTTTCTCCAAATTTTTTTTTCTTCTCTTCACACAGTGAAAATGAATTCATTTTCACATTCCCCTCATATTTTATCCCACCATTTTCTCTCTCCTCTTTTATTTTTATCTCTATTTTGTTACTTTTTGTTCTTTTGCATCCACCATTTTGAATTTATTTTGGAATTTTGCATTCCTTTTGAAACTCGAGAGGGCACCCTAGCCTTAGGGGCATTGATGCCATCATTGCCTCATAAATTATGCAATTTTTTAGAGTGTTTAGAATGACACCATTTTTGGAACATCCGTTCACCTAAAATTACTACCCCTTTTTGTGTTTGTCATTTTTCACCTATAAATGTCTATAGCTTTCTTTAATGCATTTATTAGACCATAAATACATCAAAGAGAGGGGGAAATATAGACACAAAAAATTGATCCATCCAAATGAGTCATTTTTACCTTAGATCCCTTAGAAGTCACTCAAAATTTCTAAGTATAAGTTTGAGCTTCTTTTCCCCCTCTTGTTTGTATTTTCTCCTAACATTTTTGAATTTGAGGTCATCCAAGACGAGGCACAAATTAAAAAAAATGGATTTTTCCCCTTAAAACCCTAGACCTATATTGGATCTTTGTGATGTCAACCCTAACCCAAGTTTGATTTTTGTTTTCCTACTTAAAGCCCATCCAAACCTCTTATAAATAGAAGGATTGGACTCTCTTTTTTAGGCCAGATCTTAGAACCCTATGCATCCTTCATAATGATTGCAAGTGCCTTTAATGCTCTCAATGGTTAATTACTTTTGGAATGTTCTATTGTTGCTTTATTTCTATTCTTCTTATGTTTAGATACTTTTGGGGAGCAAGTAGAGGAGCCTTGATGATAAATCTTGTGCAAAGAGAATAGGTCTACCATTTTGGGTTGTTGCCTTTAGTATTTCATTGCTCTCTTGCTTCCACCATAGGCTAATCAGGTTTTTCTTGCATTATTAGTTTTCTTAGATCATTAATCTTCTATTCTGCATTACATTTTTTACATTTATAGATTATATAAAAGCTCTGTAGTGAATTCATGTCCTATCCTTATGGGGTATGAATTTGGCAAAACCTTTTATTTCACTATTATATCTAAATTTTTGAATTTGTTGATAACCATTACACGGTGCAAATTTGATTACTAGAATTTGGGGGTAATTTTTTACTCCCAAAACCCTAGAATTTCTTGTATGCTTGATTTTTATTATATTTCTTCTATTTGCACTTTGTCTTCACTGTTCGATGTTGATACATCTTGATTTGCTTTCTTTCCAAAGGTCACCAATCACTTTCATTTTTTAAAAATCAGCTAAAAAGACCAAGAGGGCTTGGCTGTTGTTCCTCCAAACTCAGTCACATAGTGGCTTAAGCAAGCCCCTAAATATTGACCAATTTTTCCAAGTTTTGTTGTTGATTTTTAGTATTGACTAAATTCATAGTCACGAATTCTAGAGTGCAAATTTGGCTAAAATCAACTATCAAATCAAGTAAGCATTTTGATAGATCTTTTAGGTTATTTGTGGTGTTTTTGTGCCTTCTATCTATTTTCTATAGGTTAAAGGATAAAATAAAATAAATAAAGGTTTGTTTCTTGAAATTTTATGGATAGTCTTCATTAAAATAAAAAATCATTTTAGGAATAGTATTTTGTTTGCCTACATTGTTGTTTTCCCTGCATTGTTCTTCATTTATTTAATTCATATTCAAAGTTCAAAATTAGATATTTTATCAATAAACACATCAAACCTTCCACCCTAGACTTGGAGTGAGTCCTAAAACCACTCTTGATGAACCCTTTGATCTCCTAGCCCTCGAGTGTAGAGAATAATAATCTCGTGGTTACCTCAGCTCTTAGCATATTCATTGAGAATCATCTACAATGGATATTTACCCCTCTATAATATTTATATATGCCAAAAATTATATTATAACCATGCCAAAAGAAAGGACTCAAAAGCCTACCAAAATAATAACTCAAGGCTTAGGTCTTGAATGTCATACAAAAGAAAACAAAAGGAAAGTTACATACAAGGCTAGGTAATAGGCATGGATATGAAACTATTCAATGCCTTACAATGTATATTGATATAAAATTGGGGGTCTTTTCCCTTCAAAACTTATGTAAGAATTAAATCATACATTAACTATGAATTGCCTTGAGGCTTTATCCATATTTAGCTTGTTGATATTATTGAGGTTGTTGGATCTAAATTTATTAATGCTAAATGATTCTTGTTGGATTTTTTAAGCCTTTCTACCACAAAATATCATAAATCCCAATATAAAATAGCCACAATATTAAAATTCAAACCAATACTATAAAATCAGAATAATATATGATCAAATTAATATATATATATCAAGGCCTATATAATACTGCAAATAAAATTTACTTATATAATCAATTATGAATGTAAATGGCTTAACTCATTCATGAACTATGCATGAAGAAAACTTACAATATTAATTGCTCAAAAACTATATACAAGATTTATTCCAAACTGGATCTCCTTTACAATCAGATAATCAGATTACCATTGGATTTCTTTCTCATGGATTATTATTTCCATAATATAGCCATAGTAATGTGACTTTTCAAGTACTTGACTATTTCTCTCCATATGAAAAGTATCATGACTCTTGGCTTATCATCTTACCACTTGCATACAAGACTTTTCGTAGACACTTGATTCTAAGATACTTGCACACATCTACATAACTCTTACACTTCTACATGCACTCCTAATCTAAGACACTTGTGCACGTCCTCACATTGCATATTTTCACTCTTACATAAATGAAACTTGTACATATAATCTTAATCTACACTTGCACTCTAACTTATATGACACCTGTGCAATTTCTACACATTACATTCTTACATGACACTTGTACATTTCCTCTATATTGATACTTACATAAAAGGGTAAATATAAGTCACACTTCTAAACTATAGACTCAACTCTAATATATTACATATTTACAAATGTACCATGAAGGTACCATGGGGGTACATTAGCATGTACCAAATAATGTAATATTTCTCAACACCCCTTGTATTACATTATTTGGTTATTGAAGACTTTAGTCTTCAATTTTGGTCTTCATATTTATCTTCAATCTTCAAGTGATATTGCATTGCTCATGAACCTCTACTCGAGATTCATCTTTATGTTTTTTATTTCTGCTTTGAATTCTTCTTCATATTCATTCTTTAGATTATTAGTCTTTGTATCTTTATTATAAAAATCACAAACCACTTGAGCTTCTTCTACAACATTTGATATATGGCTCATTCTTGATTACTCTATAAGTTATGTCTGGAACATAATTGATCTATTTTTTCTTTGTTTTCTAAACATTTTATCATAAAATGTTTTTCCTTCCTGTATTTTAGAAATTGAACACTTTGGTCTATTGTTAGGAATTTATTGAAAAATAAGTTTTTGAAAAATATTGTCTAATCTTAATAATAGCATTCTTTCAAATCTTCCACAATATTTTCCTTTGTACCAACAAAATGCTGGAGAATGATATTTTCTTCCACAAAATTTGCATGGATAAAGATTCTAGCAATCAACTTTTTTATGTCCAGTTCTATTACAATAATTACACTTTAACTGAATGCAATGTCCTTTGATTTAGTACTTCAAGTTCTATTTTCTTGAAAAAACAACATAACCATTGATGTACTATTAAGGCTATTATTCATTTATTTTCCCTATAAATAACTTGCATGATTTGGAAATCTATGATATTCTGAGTAGATATAAATTTTGTGATAGAATCTATTTTTCATATAATATCATATTGAGATTTATTAGCAACAAGTTCTAATTTTTAATTCTCAATTGTATTTAGTGATCTTTTCATTTTCTTATTTTTATCCTATTCACAACTTGTTCAATATTTCTTCACTATCTTCATTGAATGCATTTCTAATAATTTCTTCTATGGTATGAATCAATTCTATGATTTATTTCCTTTGAAGTAGAAAACCTTATAACTCCTAAGTTCAAATAATAACTCAAATATGAAATTTGCAAATTATAAATTTTATAACCTTTTATGTAGAAAACCTCTTAATCCCTAATATTAAATTTGCAATATTTCAAAGTTTTCAAAGATTTTTAAAATTTTCCTAAAATACTTTAAAAACTTTCAAACTCTTTAAAAATAATTTCAATTAACTTCAAATCTTAAAAAATTAAGAAACATTTTTTACTCCGTATAACTCTTCCACTTTCTAATTTAATAACCTTCAAACTTTAAAAAACTTTTAAATATCAAATCTATGTAGTAATCCTTATTACTCCATAATAAATTCAACTTATAAAAACTTATAATTTTTTCTAAACCTTATAACTCCTCCAACTAACTTATCACTCCAATAAAATACTTAAATCTTTAATTTTAACTAAGGCAATATTACTAACCTTTATTCACATCCTTAGTTGTCTTGTCTTACTCTTTGAATTGAATTGGCTTGGGTGCATTAATGTCTCTTCAAAACATTAAATAGCTTATTTTTAAAATTGTGCCAACTTTAGCCCTAAATCCATTTGTTTTTCTACATGTCCATTGGAAGTGAATTCAACAATATTTGCTACCAAAGGTAACACTTGCTTCTTTGATTGGCATTTCTAATACCCATTAGATAAAATTGCATAAATGTTCTATTGCTAGGCTTTTGCCTCTATTACATAATGCTTTAGGTGCTTCTAAACATCCCCATAGATTCCTTTCTACTTCAAAGTATGAGAATGTCTCTACTATAACATTCCTTGGCCACTTGAGATGTATATTGAGCGCTTAATCACTCTATGTTATCATTGGACAATGTGTTAGCTTTTGAAGCTTTAAACTTAAAGGAAATGCAACCACAAGTATGGAAATAAGCATGCAAAGTTATAACTATGATAATTGATAAGTAATATGCGTGAAAATATGGAATAAAAATTGACACAACACTTAAGAAATGCTCATATAAGAAAGCTCACAAAAATACACAATGCTTTCCAATGGAGGTACAACCTCTCCATATTTACAAAAATGGATCTACATTGTATCTAATACTACTCAACCTATGCACTCCAAAATCCTCTCTCTTTTATATTCTATGAAGGCCTATTTATAATGAGATGCAACTCTTTACCTTCAATATTCCTATGACATCTCACTATTCTATTCTAAGGACTTATGTACATGTGGACTACATGCACATTTACATTATTACACATTCTAATGCATGCATTTATTATATTGCATTAATAAATTACTTAAGTCCCTAATACACTCCTAATCTAAATATGTGCCCATGAAGGTACATTTGTAAGAAACCAAAAAATGTAATATATTCCAACACCCCGTGTATTACAATGTTTGGTTTTTGAAGAATTTAGTCTTTAGTAAGAATCTTGATTTTGGTTTTGGATTTTGCATTCTCCTTATGTATTTTTTGAATCCTATTCAAAAAAATAGTTAGTGTCTTCATGATATGTTACTCTTGCTAAAAGAGATTTAACTTCATGTTCATTTGTTGACTCTTCTAGTTCTTCTATTTCTTGAATCCTTTGTGCTAAGTGTCCTTTCTAATTCCCTCCATGATATTCCAATTGAGGGTATTTATTCTGAGGAGTATGTGGATGCTGAAACTGTTGCTTTTGAGGTTGATACTACCTTGGTTGGAATACCCTATTTTGTTGGTTTTCATAATTTGTCTGATTTCCTTGATTCTAATTTCTAGGATTGAATTTGCAGTAGTTAGTGTTATGTCCTTTCTTCCTGCATACATGACAATATCAATTATTCCAAGGTCTTCATAATTTTGAGGATGATGCAATATTTTTCTATGGATTATCCTTTGATACCAATGCATTGTTAGTCATTTCATATTTAACTATATTTTCCACCTCATATTCTTGAAGAATATTGACTAACTCATCAATTGAAGTATCTTTAATTAGGACTTGTAAAGATGTAACTAGATGCTTGTAGCTATCAGGAAGTCCTCTCATGGTTACTTGAATACAAAATGTATCTTTTACTTCTTCTTGTAAGGTTAATAATTTTTTTAATATCTGTTACCTTCCTTAGGAATAGTTCTACACTTTCACCATTGTTAATTTTCAATGAATGTAATTTAGTTTGACGATTTAAGGTAGTCGCTTTATTTATTTTTTGTAATATTAATAAGAAGAGGGTTTTAAAGGAATCCCACAACCTTTACATAGCGCATGCTCAGAGAGCAAGAAACAAAAGAAAACAAAAACAACAACGAAACCAAGTCGTGATCAAGGTGGAAGGACAAACTACTACAGAACTTACTCAAAAGAACCTCCAAGGAGAATCGAGGTGATTCTACCCTGCAAAATTAACCTTCTAAGAAGCCATAGTTTCCAGGTTGGACACTTCCACAGACTCATCTAAAGCACCTTTCAACTTCAAATACAACAAAATACTCGAATGCCAGGAGAATAGAACAACAAGAATAATCAAACCAATGTGAACAAAACAAGGCAAGATAGGCCCATTCACACGAAAGGAAGCTTCTCGAAGCCTCCAAAGAACTAGAAAGGAGCACCTCAACCGAAGAAGAACCGATTGGGAAGGAAGAATTAAAAAATTGAAAAGCCTGACAATCCACCCAATCATCCATCGAAACACCAATTGGACTATTAATGCTGACAAGGCCAAACTAAAGAGAAGATTCAAAGTCATTGTCAACAAAAAAGGCCAACTCAACCAATAAATCAATTCAATTAATGACTTATGCATTGGCCAGATTCATCAACTCGAGTAGAAAATTTGAATGCCAAACTGAGAGGCTCCGAGTGGCTACACCAACATTTGCCATAAAGTCTACCACCGAATTACCTTCTCTAAAAATATGGTGAAACTCTACAGCAGCCAGAGAACGGGTAAGATTATGACATTCACTGATCAGGTTTGAAATACGCCAGCTGGGTTGGCTCTTCCCAAGAAGGAAAGAAATAATATTGCATGAATCACCTTCGATAATAACCCGCTCGAACCTGTGTTCAACCAACAACAAAATTCCTAGGAAAGCAGCCCTCGCCTCAGCCCAATGCAAAGTTTGATTTCCTAGGTGATCAACATAAGCCATCAAAATATTCCCATTCTGGTCATGAATGACCCCACCCGCTCTAGCAGTACCCAGATTGCCTTTCGAGGCACCATCAAAATTTAATTTAACCTAACCAGTAGGGGATGGGCTCCATCTGACATCAGCTCTTAAATTTGGTGCAGGAGGAGGTCGAAGCTCTGGGAGGAAACCAAGATGGGCTTCAATATCAAACTCTGGATGGAAACGTGGGGCAGCAGAACATGAATCCTTAATAGCAGAGAAAACATTCTCTACAGCCTTCCACAAAGCCCGTCGACCAATCAACTTAATATCGGATTCCTTGTTCTTGAAAACACGTGTGTTCCTCTCCTTCCAAGTGGCCCAAAGCAAATGTGGTAACAAAAACCTCCATAAAAATTTTAGTCTAGGCAAAGAGAAAGGAGAAGTCCATTGTAGAACATAATATCTCAAAGAGTACGGTAACACCCAATCAACACCCAATATTTTTAATACTGAATAGAAAATCTCCCTAAAAAATTCACAATTCAGAAGCAAATGAGAGGACTCCCATTCTTGTTTGCACAAGAAGCACCTATTCACCAAATTGAAACCTCTTTTCTGCAAATTATCAAGTGTTAAAATCTTGTTCTGAGCTACCAACCATAAAAAAATATTAACTTTGGGAGTTAGATTTTTAATCCAAAGTCTTGAGAAAAAAGTATCACCGCCCTCAATCGCACTCAAAATGTTGTAGGCCGACTTCACCATGTAGCTACCTTCGTTGTCACCAACCCAAACAAGCCGATCTGAGGCCCCATATTTTTTGATCACATACAGATGAAGAATATCATAAAGAGAGTGCCAAGCCATTATAGACTGATCACCCCTAAAAAATGGAGGTGAAACAATCCACTCGAGGCGACCATCCCTACGAGAAAAGAAATCAGACACTCTAAGAAAGCCAGCCTCCCTGGCTAAAAGACTTAAGTCTCAAAATCTCAGATCGAGAGATAGAGGTTGATTAAGGAGCCATGAGTCCTCCCAAAATAGCATCAAACTCCCGACACCCACCACCCAATTAGAATTAGCTTTGATGAACTACTGGGATTTTATTAGGCTGTTCCAAAAGGCAGAACCACCCGAAAAGAGGGGATCAAAAAGAAAATAATTGAAGCCATATTTTGCTTTCAAAATTTGACACCACAAATGGTCTAGGTTCATAGAGAGCCTCCACGCCAATTTTTCTATGAGGGCTTTGTTCATTAGTCCCACCTTCTTAATATTAAGACCCCCATATTTCCTTCTCCTACAAATCTGCTCCCAAGAAACCAGGTGAAACTTGCCTTTCAACTCTGGTCCCACCCACAAAAATGATTTGCAAATTCTATCAAACCTTTTTGCCATTCTCAAAGGAATATTGAATAAATATAAAAAATATATTGGAATACTTTGTAAAGTACTCTGAACAAGAGTAACCTTACCGGCCTGGCTCAAAAGGGCACCTTTCCATGAAGTAAGTCTTTTATGCAATATTTCCACAATCAGAGACCAGTAGATGTCCTTAACCTGTCCCGTAAAGAGGGGAAGACCAAGGTAAGTAACTTGGATGGGGGTGATCCTACAACCCAAAATTGAAGTAATCTTCCCTTGACGCTCAACTGGAGTATTAAGGAAAAAAATACTGCTTTTTAAAAAATTTATCAATTGACCCGCAACTTTCGCATAACAGTCTAGAATGAATTTAACATCCCTTGTGATAAAGACTAAATTCGAACATGAAAGGAGCGTATCATCCACAAATTGTTGATGTGCAATTGGGTTAATATGCAACGCTGGCCTAAGACCAAAATCATCTCTTCTCCTCCCAATGGAATGACCTAGAGCTTCAGCCATCAAGATGAACAAGAAGGGAGAGATCGGATCCCCCTGCCTAAGACCTCGGTAGGATTTAAAGAAGCCAGTAGGAGAACCATTGACCAACACTAAAAACCAGGCAGATGAAACAACCGCCTCCATCAACTCAATCCAAAAATTACTGAAATCCAATTTTCTCAAAACCGCAAACAAGAAGGGCCAAGAAACTCTGTCATAGGCCTTGTTAATATCCAACTTTAAAAAGAATGCCACTCTTCCACTTTTTTGCACTGAATGCAGGAGTTCATGAATAACAATTGCCCCATCCACAATCTATCTACCCGACACAAAACCACTTTGGGCTTCATTGATTAACACAGGAAGAAGGGTTTTTAGTCTATTAGCCATAGCCTTTGAAAAAATCTTATACACTGTGTTACATAGACTGATAGGTCTGTAATATCCAAAGGAATTAGTTGAATCCTTCTTAGGGATAAGCACCAAAAAAGTGGCATTCAAGGCCTTAGGGAATAACATTGTCCTCTGAGAATGTCTAATAGCATTGCAAATATCCACACCACAAATATGCCAAAATTTTTGAAAGAAGGTTGGGGGAAAACCGTCAGGACCCGGAGCTTTGAGAGGGCTCATGGAGAAAAGTGCCTTTTGAATTTCCTCAACCGAAAGAGGACTAAGCAGGTCATAATTCATGGCATGAGTAACAATAGAGGGGATATAATCTAACATTTGTCTTTTCACTTCCAAGTCACGATCCGGACAAACACCCAACAAAGAGCTAAAAAAATTGACAACCTCTTCCCTAATATCCATCAGATTAGAAGAATTGGATCCATCACTTAAGACAATTTCCCTGATGCGATTACGACCCCTTCTTCTAAGAGTTGATGAGTGAAAAAATTTAGTATTGCGATCCCCCTCCTTCAACCAAAGTTCTCTCGACTTCTGTTTCCAAAATAACTCCTCCTCAGCCTATAAATTATGAAGTTGACAGAGAAGATTCCTTTCTTCTACAAACAAAGACTCAGAATAGCCTTGGGCTTCTATGAGAGATTCAATATTAGAAAGCTGCCCTTTTAGCCGATATTTCTCCCTAAAAATATTACCAAAAGAAAACTTGTTCCAAAATTTTAGATTAGCATGAAGCTTACGAATTTTATTTAAAAGAAAAAAAATACCTTCGTCAGGAACAAGATCTTGCCACCATTCAGTTATACAGGCCTAAAAATCAGGGTGGGAGCACCACATCATCTCGAACTAAAAAGGTAGAAAGCTTATAAATAATGTAATTTTTATTTAATAAAACTCTCAATATCTTTAATATATTCAAGTTAGATTTTCTACATCTCTTCAACTTGAGTATAAGACTAATAAAATAAATCTTCCAATTTTTAAATGAATCTAGAGTTTGAATTACCTCTACCTTTGTATAATGTAGTTTCTAAATTTCTATGATTTCAATTTGATGTAGGATTCCTTATATCTCCCTAGTTAGAAATTTAGATTAAGTATGTATTTGAAAATTAAGTTTTCCTAACCTTATAACTCCTTGTTTTTATGAATTTGTAAATAGTTGAAGCAATAATAATAAATATTTTAAAGCTTCTATTTTCTATTTCCTTCTCAGGATAATCGAGAAAGCTTTCTATATATTTAACACCTTATAACTCCTATCATTCAATTTCTCTAGATTATAAGGTTTAGCTGATTTCAACCTTAATAAACTTTGCAATATAATTCTTACCTTTCCAATACTAAGCTCGATCTTGAAAGTTCTTTGTAATCAACTCAAACTGCTGCAAATTGGTGATAGTTGACTCCTTACCAACTTCAAGATGTTATGTATAGTTTTTCACTCCTTTGTCATCAAACTATGTGCCTTCTCCAATGTTCACTTGTGGCCTTATGCTCTTTCTTCTTCAACCATTGAGTGTGCTTCTCATTTACATATTAGTGTTTACTTGTGCACTCTAAATCAACTGGTGGGTTTGCCATTCAACATCGATGTTTATGTTAAGAACCTCATTTTCTCAACCTCATAAATCATTAATAAATTGCAGATATATTATATAACAGCCACAATGAATGATCCACATAATGTAAAACAAGACAAATATGGAAATTACTGCAATGTATTCAAAACATAAGCAAACCCTTGAGGTAGGGCAACACCATACAATACTCCTTTTGGAAGGAAGCCACTCCACAAGATCTTCAACTCCACGAGCCAAGACTTCTACAATATAATTCTCTTCATGATGATTACAATGACCAATATCTCTTCTTTATATACCCATCTTCTAATTCTACTTTTGGGAGCCCACTATTAATATAATATTATATTATAATATAATATAATATTATAATACAATCAATCTTGGGTTATGTGTGGCCCATGCCAACCCTTATACAATATAATAATATATCCCCAAATATCTATTTCTAGGTACCCCAACATTACAATAATATAATATTAAATACTTATATTGGGTACTTAACATTCCATCCCCCTTACAAATATTTCATCCTCAAAATATATGAAGAAACAAGATAATATGATTTGCCAAGCAATGTTAGCAACTGGTACCAATCTTGATCATCCATCCATCCTAGTGAAACACGTTGATGTTGGTATGCCATTTTACCACTTGAGTATCCAAATCTGCTTCGTTGGCTCCATGCTTCTGCTACTATCTTTTGATAATTTGAATGATGGGTCCACTTGTTCCTTGATGTTGATGAACCATTCTGAAAACCAGGATCACTATGCTTTCTCTTCCAAACACTGCCATACTTGATGCCCTTCTGATTCCATGTAGAACCATAATATTGCTGCCTTGAGCCATACCTCCAAGATTGTTGCTGCTCATGGTGGTGTGGATGGCGATATGGTGTCACCTTAACTTGATGTTCTACCTTCTTTGACTCCTCAATATTTGGCTCCACTATTTTAAAATATTCTACACATTGTTCTTTCATGTTCCCTTTGTTTGGTGTGTCCTTGTGCTCTTCTATCAAAGTTTTCTTTGACTCAGCTACTGTTATTTCCATGGACTCAATTGTTGCTGCTTCTTCCATGGACTCTGTTGTTGTTGCTACCTTTTTGGATTCTATTTCAGGTTCTTCTATTTGATCTTCAAGTTGTTCCTCTGCAACCACTTCTTGTTTTTCCTTGGATCCTTGCTCCTGAAGCTGAGAAATATCCTGTAATGTTATCTTCTTTTTTCTGTACCATAACTTCATAAACTTCTTTTGCACATTAATGTTAACAGTACCCAAAGAATCTAACCAAGGATAACCAAGAATAATATCCTCATCATTCATCTCAATAGCATGAAAATTTGAATGTAAAACATATTTATCCATGGTGATCTTCAAATCTTCAAAAATCTGAACATGCTCACCCTTCAGCTGTGTGTCCTTAATTTTTGTTGCTTGAACCTGCAACCTCTTAGCCAAAGCAATATTAATAAAATTATATCTGCTACTAGGGTCAATGGAAATAATAACCTGTTCCTTTTGAATGCTTCCATGAACCTATAAAATAGAATTTTTAGATGAATGTAAACCCTTTTGATCCTTCTCTTGCTTTTGAATATCCAAATACGTGGCTTCATTCTTCTCATTGTCTTCCTTAATATTTTTCTCTTTCTCCTTCTTGAGTAATTTTATTTCTTTTTCATAGTCTTCATTCTGTTTCTTGAAAACTTCCCATTCTCCTTTCATTTCATTTCGCTCATTTTGAATTCCCTGTAGTTTCTTTTCAAGGTCTTTGATGACATCCATCAAGCTATCTATATTTTTATTCCTTCCCTCAATATCTCTCTTGCAAACATCTAACTTTCTTTGTAATTGAATATGTTCCCATTTACTCAAGAATGTTGGTTCTATTTCACTCCAAGTGCACAAGGGATTATCCCTAATAAAGCTTTCTACCCATTGCAAGACTTCCCCCCAAAAAAAATCTTAAAGCAACAACGTAACATGACTTCACCATGTTGAGATTTTACTATTTTCAACCACTCTCTCACATCAATAACATTTCCTTCAAAAAAATTTTGTAGTTCCATAGTTGATGCCCTAATGCAAACTAGGGTTTTATGAAAATTATATCTCCCCACTGATTTGAAGCTAAAATTCCACACAAACAACTAGATCTGCAATTTTTCTTCCAAAAAAATAAATTGCAACTGATTTGCTTACCCGAACTAAATTTTATCTTCCAAAAAATTCACGATTTGAAAATTCGTCACTACCCTTGTTCTAGATGACTGACTTCAAAAGGTCGTATCTCCCTCAATACTGCTCGGATTCCTTCATATGACCACTCATTTTAAAGCTCTTCAAATTCTGCACGAACTGATCCAAGAATCGTCTAAATCGGATAAACTTTCATAGAGATATAGCTCCTGAAAGATGAGATGTTTTTCCAAAAAAATTCCCTAATTCTACAATTCCACAAAAAAATCCTCACTTTTCCCAAATCGTTGCTCCTGAGAAACGTGCCCTAGCTCTACAAAAACAAACCCACTTTGCCCAAATCACCGCTCTGATACCACTTGTTAAGAACCTCCTTTTCTCAACCACATAAATCATTAACAAATTATAGATATATTGCATAACAACCACAATGAATGATCCACATAATGTAAAACAAGACAAATATGGAAATTACTGCAATGTATTCAAAACATAAGCAAACCCTTGAGGTAGGGCAACACCATACAATACTCCTTTTGGAAGGAAGCCACTCCACAAGATCTTCAACTCCACGAGCCAAGACTTCTACAATATAATTCTCTTCATGATGATTACAATGACCAATATCTCTTCTTTATATACCCATCTTCTAATTCTACTTTGGGGAGCCCACTATTAATATAATATTATATTATAATATAATATAATATTATAATACAATCAATCTTGGGTTATGTGTGGCCCATGCCAACCCTTATACAATATAATAATATATCCCCAAATATCTATTTCTAGGTACCCCAACATTACAATAATATAATATTAAATACTTATATTGGGTACTTAACAATTTATGCCTATGTCCTTCTTTCTATAATAGATAAACTAAAAAATAATTTATCACTCCTTGATCTTCATGTGATATAGAATTTTAATGCTACCTTATTTTTGCTTCAAATTATCTTCGAGTTGACGTCCTATTTGAGCATTGCTCTGATGCTTCCTTTTGAGGTGTGCTCTCTACAGGGTTAGAGCATGATGTAGGAGAGATGGTGCTAAGTGGCACTTGATTTACCTAACTTCTTTCAACAGCTTATATTGTACCTTCCTAATTTTGAATAACAAGTGACACTAAATTGTTTATCTATTACCTTTAATGCCTCTGACCTAACACTTCTTACAAGGGCATTAAAATTATTATGCTTCATCCAAGTATACTTCTAATGTTGCACACTTGAGATACCTTCGATGTAGTGGTGACTATCTATGATGTGCATGAGATACCTTATTCTGTGTGGTACAATACCTTCACCATTTTGCTCCAACTCCCTTGGGCTATACAACTTTCTCTTTCTTGCTTAATGCTCGTTCTTTGTAGACTATGATGTTATTCATGCACTTCAACAATCGATATTTCCAACCGCTTTACTTGAGAGAAATGATGTTGATTCTCTCAATGCTTCTCTCACATAGATGGTTATCTTCCAATACTTCTACGAGAATACCAACCAGGTGTACATGATGTCTTCAATGATGGGTAACTCCTTGAATCTAAGTTAAAATTTGAAGGATGTCTGCTATCACTTTGATGTGTCTCCTCCCTATCTAGTTGGTGCAACTGCCTGAGTTTGCTTTACCAACTGTAATGACTTCCATGTTGTATATCTTAGCTAAATGTAATAATTTCTTTGGTGCTAGTGCATGGGTAAAATTATGCTTACTCTTATTGCCAACAATGCTACTCCTAATGCTTTTATGTGGACATAACCCTATGATGTTTGCATTGTTCGATTTTTGTCACTTGGAGGTAGACATTGATGAGTTTCACTATGATGCCTTCACCAAAGGCTATCGAATATGTAAGGTACCTTGCTTTACCTTCACCAAAGGCTATTGGATTGTACCTTATAATATTGTATGTCCTTAGTATAGCTAATAGCTTCTCCTACCTTCTACTCAATGATCCTTGGATGGATACGTATTATAGAAGTCTAATTTTTTTTTCTTATTTCCCCTTTCTATTAATGACTTCTCTTCTTAATTTTCTTTAATAAATATGCAGGTATATGATGTCTAATTTATCTCCCCTTTTCCTTGGATATACTTTACTTTTATATCTCACTTGAATAGCTCGAATGAGGTGCTATACAAATGTAGAGTATGATGAGATAAATGTTTGCCCTCTTATGATCTTAAAAAAACTCTCTTGGCCTATTGAAATGCTAAGATAAATCTAAAATCAATATTACCTTCAAATCCTTGGAAATATCTTTCTTTCTTGGTTACTTTAGCACTCAATAATCCAAGCTTTTGCACTATAGAATATACAAAATTTTAGAGTCTTTTATTGGTTAGAATAGTCAATAAAATATTGATATTTTTCTTTCTCTTAAAATATATCTAACTTCTATTTTTTTGTGCAGGTTTGAACCTTGTAGACAATAACTTCCACACTACCTTGAATACTTTAAATGAACACTATTTATGCAACCTTTAATCTTTAAAACTAGTGCTCAATAAACTTAATAAGATCCAAATATAAAATTTCAACTAATGAATCTTTTTGCACCTTTGTTGCATACCTTTCTACCTTTGTAGATGATGATGATGATGATGGTGATTTAAGTCACCTAAATTGCTACCTTTTGTATATGATATTATAGCTCTTCTAGGATATAAAAAAATGGCTCTTTGGATCACCTTTTGCAGCTTTAACACTCCACTAATATACTAATCTATTGCCCGAAACTATGATTTTGTGGCTCTAATTTATCTTCAAAATGCACTTTTGAAATCTAAACCTTAGAAACTACTAATGTTACCCAAATTACTATTTTCTTGTTGTCCTCAAATCTAAAAAAAATAAATTGTAAATCAGTCAAGCCTTTCTCGGAATCGTCGTCCTTGAATCCCAAAAATTGAAGAACATGGACTTATACTAAGAGGGGGGGGTGAACAGTATAAGACTTAAACAATTAGTAATTTTAACTTTAGATAGTAGTGGCATAAAAACATCATTAATCAAGATAGAAAGCATCACACATTGAAGACCCATTTTTAACATGGTTCACCCAAAATGCTTGGGCTACGTCCACAAAACTTTTCTCTAAAATTTATCTCAAAGTTCTTTAGGAAACCTTACGAATTACAATGTTTATGAGCCTCGTCTCAAAGGAGATACCTTCCCCCAATCTGAATTTATGAGCCTCTGCTCAAAGGAGATACCTTCCCCTCTGCTCTGGATATGATCTCTCAGAAGATCAACTGTCTCTACCTCTTGCCAGCATGTGGAACTCCTTTCCACTGAAGACCTCTTGTCATCAATTCTTAGCCTAAGAGACCTCTGCCTTCTATGATCACGTCCACAGTAGCTCAGCAACCTATACCAAACACAGTCAGTCGGTCTAGTACAAGTCTTCCTCTGTCTGTCAGATATGTACAACTCTTGAACAAATCAATCATCTGTCCACAAGCCTTCTCAAAGACTTGCCAAATATGTCCTAAGGTTCTCTGATAGAACCAATGTACCTCTATCCTCAAGTTATCTAATAGAACTATCAATCTCAGCTCACAAGTCCTTTGCTAGGACCTGTCCAAATATGCTCACAAGTCCCCACCGGAACCTTATAGTAGAAGAAACTTGACCCTTAAAGCTGTCACCACACACAACCTCAAACTTCCAACCAAGTTAGGGTTAGAACCAAGATAAATGAGCATATATAAAAACTTTCCTTAGTACACCTTTTAGCTTCTCTTCTTTTGAAAACAACCACCAAAGAAGCCAAAAACACAACAACCAAAACTTACACCTTATATCTCCATTTTAAACTTTAGCATAGCAAAAGACTAATCTCAAAAATACAACCAAAGAAATATCCCCTTATTTCTCCTATATTTTAAACAATGCTAAACAATGTCAAAAATTATATCAAGAAATTAATCACACCTTAGAATGGCTGCCCTTGAAGAATCCAAAAATCGCGGAATGGTTGCCTTTGACAAATTCGAAAAACGTGGCACAAAATACGTTTTAACAAAAATGTGACTTAATCCATGCACAACTCCCTCCATGGGAATCAAAATGTAGACCTCCGCCTATGCAAAGCCCACACACAGCCTATGCTGCCACCATCCCACAAGAGGATAACGAAGTCTAAGACAGACTTCCTACCACTTCAACGAACAAACACTTTGTAAGTTTTTCAAACGCGAGCTCTCTTCTTCTGCGGCGTCAACAGAGCATCGATCGCAGAAAAAAATTAATGCATTTGAAATTCTCAAGAGGAGTTAAACCTTAGGATCCTTCCCATATTTATAGTCCAATCATGGACTTTAGAACACGTCGATGGCAGAGAAACATAATTTCGAATTTAATCGAAATTGCTTTCTAAAGGGTTTAAAAACCCTTAATTAATTTTAATAAATTAAGAATAAAAAAGGTTTAAAAACCTTTAAATATTTTTAATAAATTAAAAATAATTTTCTCCCTTAATTAATTAAATAATTAATTAATTAAAACCTTGAAGGGTTTTAAATAATAATTAAATAATAAAGAGAACCTCCATTGGTTTTAATAAAAACCCTATCCAAAAAACCTTATCCAATGGAATCTTTCCGGATTCTCTTAAAAAGATTCTCTTGGAATCTTTCACCTTTGAAGCCAACACATCCTCTTAACATTAATGCCATTTCCTTTTGACATCAATGACAACTCATAGACAAGGAGCTAGGATCTCAAACCCAAAATTGCCAACAATCTCCCCCTTTGTCATTGATGGCAAACCATGCTTCTCAACAACAAAAACTCAACATAAACAACTCCCCCTGTCTTGAGGCTCTCCCCCTTACTCAAATCTCTCCCCCTTTGTCATCAATGGCAAAGGGTCACCTTTGGGGCTCGAAACTAAGAATGAGCTTCTTAGCTTAGTCCCTCCCCCACCTCCCCGATGAGGTGATTAATTCTGGGGTGGGAGTACAACTCCCAATTTCTCCCTTAGATACTCAAACATATCTCTTGGAAGAGGTTTGGTGAAGATATCTGCAATCTACTCTTTAGTAGACACATACTCTACCTTGACCTACTTTTCTTGCACTTTCTCCCTTAGAAAGTGATACTTGATGGAAATATGCTTTTTCCTTGAGTGCATTATCGAATTTTTGGAAATACTTATGGCACTTGTATTATCACAAAGTATGGATATGGGTTGTTCATGCTTGACTTTGAAATCCTCCAAGGTGGTTTTCATCCATAAAACCTGTGTACACCTAGCCACTGCTGCTATGTATTCAGCCTCTGCTGTAGATAAGGAAACTGAAGGTTGTTTCTTACTTAGCCATGAAACAAAACTCTTTCCTAGAAAGAATGCTCCACCACTAGTGCTTTTCCTGTCATCAATACTGCCTACCCAATCTGCATCTGTATAAGCTGTGAGGGTGAAATAATCACCTTTGGGATAGCAAAGCCCAAATTCCATAGTGCCCTTCAGATATCTGAATATCCTCTTAACTGCTATAACATGAGAATCTTTAGGAGCTACCTGAAATATTGCTACTAACCCAACTGCCTGCATGATATCTGATCTGGTAGCTGTAACATATAATAAAATACCAATCATAGATCTATACAACCTCTGATCTACCACTAGAGAATCATCATCTTTACTCATCTTGCACCCTGTAATCATTGGAGTACACACTGGTTTGCTGTCCATCATCCCAAATTTTTTCAACATTTCTTTGATATACTTTCCTTGAGAGAGAAATATACCATCTTTTGATTGAGCAATCTGAAGACCTAAAAAGAATGATAGCTCTCCAATCATAGACATCTCAAATTCCTTCTGCATGGTGTTAGCAAAAACTTTACACATCTGAGTATTATTTCCCCCAAAGATAATATCATCAACATAGACAACTATAATCAGCATATTATCACCTTCATCCTTAATATACAAATTGCTATCTGCCAAACCTTTCCTGAAGCCTTGCTCATGAAGATACCTGTCAAGTCTTGAGTACCAAGCCCTAGGTGCTTGCTTTAACCCATACAAGGCCTTTTTCAGTTTGCACACATAGTCTGACTGTTCTGAGAGAGACACTCCTTTTGGTTTTTCTATGTAGACTTCTTCTTCCAACACCCCATTTAGAAAATCTGATTTTACATCCATTTGATATACCTTGAATGATTTGAAGCTTGAAAGGGCCAAAAACATTCTGATAGCTTCAAGACGAGCAACAGGAGCAACCGTCTCTTCGAAATCAACACCTTCTACTTGAGCATAACCTTTGCAGACTAACCTAGCTTTGTTTCTGACAATCTTTCCAACCTCATTGAGTTTATTTTTGAATATCCATTTTGTGCCAATGACATTCTTGTCCTTAGGTCTTGGAACCAATTCCCAAGTTTCACTTTTCTCTATTTGATTTAGCTCTTCATCCATTGCTTTTACCCAAAACTTATCTGCACATGCTTCACTGAAATCTTTTGGCTCAATTTGAGATAATAATAAAACATTTGTAGAATCATGTGAGGGAATGACTCTTCTTCTTGTTTGCCTCCTATTTGGATCACCAATGATTAAATAATTGGGATGATGTTTTTGAACATATCGTGAAGGAGTTTTAGGAAGCAGTTGTTGACTTTCCTCTTCTTCATTTGAAACCTCTTTGAATTCTTCTTGACAAATTTCATCACTAAGTTCCTTGACTGGTTCTCTTATCCCTATCTTTTCATCAACTGTTACATTTATGCTCTCTACAACTGTATGGGTTCTTTTGTTGAAGCATCTGTAGGCCTTGCTTCTGCTGGAATATCCAAGAAAGATTCCCTCATCACACCTAGGATCAAACTTACCCAAATTTTGATCTTCCCTTCTAATGAAGCACTTACTTCCAAACACTTTGAAGTATTTTATTGTAGCTGGTCTTCCTTTCCACAACTCATAAGGAGTTTTATGATGGTTGACTCTAAGTTGGGCCCTGGTGATAATGTAGACTATTGTACTAACTGCCTCTTTCCAAAAACCATCTAAAATTTTTGACTCATTTAACATAGCTCTAGCCATATTTTCAATAGTTCTGTTTTTCCTTTCAACTACTCCATTTTGTTGAGGAGTTCTTGCTGTTGAATATTCTCTTTTGATTCCTTGTTGCTCACAATATTCCACAAATTCATTTGAAGTGAACTCTCCTCCTCTATCTGATCTTAAGCATTTGATTCTCTTGTCAGTCTCATTTTCAATCATTTCTTTGAAAGCTTTAAATTTTTCAAAAGCTTCGATTTTTCTTTGAGAAAAGTAACCCAAGTCATTCTAGAATAATCATCTATAAACAGCATGAAGTAGCTTTCTCCCTGAATGCTATGAGTTTTGGTAGGACCACATAAATCAGTATGAATAAGATCCAATGGTTTTGAAGAAGTATACCCTTTTGATTTGAAACTGGTTCTGGTCTATTTTCCATGTTGACAAGGACCACAAATGATGTTATGGGGCCTTTTATTTTGGGCAAGTCTCTAACTTCTTCCTTGTTACTAATATTGACAAGATTATCAAAGCTCAAATGCCCCAATATTTTATGCCATAACCAACTCTCATCTTCTTGAGTTAGAAAAAACTTTTCCTTTTTTATCTCACTTAGCATGTAAAGATTGTTTGGAGTCCTTGTAGCACTAGCAATGAGTTTTCCATTTTTTTCTTTACTTATCTCACATCTATCTGAAAAGAAAGATACTATGTGTCCTTGATCACAAATTTGACTCACACTTAGAAGATTATTTTTTAGGCCTTCTACATAAAGCACATTTTTTGTTTCGGATTTCCCATCCAAACTAAGAGTCCCCTTACCACAGATTTTAGCTGACCTGTTATCTCCAAAACTAACTGTTCCTCTGTTTGTTTCTTTTAAGATCAAAAACTTTTCCTTTTCGCGAGTCATATGTTTTGAACAACCACTATCAAGATACCATTTCTCTACTTTGTCTAGAGCATGAAAAGCAGTTTGAGCTATCATTGACTTATATTTGATCTCATTTTTCTTTTTAGTGAACTCAAGGCTAGATCTATCCAAACTGCACATTCTTGCTATATGCCCAAAATTATTGCACTTGTAACACATGACATCTTTATTCATAAGAGGTGCAAAAGAATTAACATTTTCCTTACTATGGCTATTCAAAGACTTATTGCAATACATAGCTTTGTGACCAAATTTCTTGCAAGAAAAACAATAGCCATGGAAAGTATTTTGTAACCTATTTTGATGCTTTGGATGATTGTCCTTCTTGTGACCAACTGGAATCCACCGCTCTTCAGGATGAAAATTGATCTTGCTTGAAGACCCTGTTTCTTGAATGGTGATACCATCCTTATTTTGCTTTTCACATGGAGTATTTTGTCTGAGAGCTAGCTGTTCCAACTTCACTCTAAGAGACATAACCTCTTCTTCTAGTTTCTCGCAATCAGCTTCCTTTCCTTTGAGAACCTCTGTCAGAACCTGTTCAATTTTCTTCCCTTCTTCAGCTAGAATTTTGAAGTCTATAACACTTTGAGACAATTCTAATCTTGCTATCTCTTCTTCCTGACATTGATGCTAGAGAGCAAAATTCTCTTCCTTGAATTTCTCAAGCTTTCTCAAAGCCAAGAAAAATTCACCTTTGAGATCGAACTCAAACTCTTCATCTCTTTCTAAATCTGTATGTTCCTCTGATAGATCCTTCTCCAAGCTGTTAGGCTCTTTTTGGAGAGACCTGCTATGATACCAATTGAAGAACATGGACTTATACTAAGAGGGGGGGGTGAACAGTATAAGACTTAAACAATTAGTAATTTTAACTTTAGATAGCAGTGGCATCAACACAGAATTAATCAAGACAGAAAGCATCACACATTGAAGACCCATTTTTAACATGGTTCACCCAAAATGCTTGAGCTGCATCCACAAAAAATTTCTCTAAAATTTATCTCAAAGTTCTTTAGGAAACCTTCCCAATTACAATGTTTATGAGCCTCGTCTCAAAGGAGATACCTTCCCCCAATCTAAATCTATGAGCCTCTACTCAAAGGAGATACCTTCCCCTCTACTCTGGATATGATCCCTCAGAAGATCAACTGTCTCTACCTCTTACCAGCATGTGGAACTCCTTTCCACCGAAGACCTCTTGTCCTCAATGCTTAGCCTAAGAGACCTCTGCATTCTATGATCACGTCCACAATAGCTTAGCAACCTATACCAAACATAGTCAATCGGTCTAGTACAAGTCTTCCTCTGTCTGTCAGATCTATCCAACTCTTGAACAAATAAATCCTCTATCCACAAGCCTTCTCAAAGACTTGCCAAATTTGTCCTCAGGTTCTCTGATAGAACCAATGTACCTCTGTCCTCAAGTTCTCTGATAGAACTATCAATCTTAGCTCACAAGTCCTCTGCTAGGACCTGTCCAAATCTGCTCACAAGTCCCCATTGGAACCTTATTGGAGTAGAAGAAACTTGACCCTTAAAGCTGTCACCACACACAACCCTCAAACTTCCAACCAAGTTAGGGTTAGAACCAAGATAAATGAGCATATATAAAAACTTTCCTTAGTACACCTTTTAGCTTCTCTTCTTTTGAAAACAACCACCAAAGAAGCCAAAAACACAACAACCAAAACTTACACCTTATATCTCCATTTTAAACTTTAGCATAGCAAAAGACTAATCTCAAAAATACAACAAAATAAATATCCCCTTATTTCTCCTATGTCTTTTAAACAATGCTAAACAATGCCAAAAATTATATCAAGAAATTAATCACACCTTAGAATGGCTGCCCTTGAAGAATCTAAAAATCGTGGAATGGCTACCTTTGACGAATCCAAAAAACGCGACACAAAATACGTTTTAACAAAAACATGACTTAATCCATGCACAGCTCCCTTTGCGGGAATCGAAATGCATACCTTCGCCTATGCAAAGCCCAAATGTAGCCTATGCTGCCACCAGCCCACAAGAGGCTAACGAAGTCTAAGACAGACTTCCTACCACTTCAACGAACAAGCACTTCGTAAGTTTTTCAAACGTGAGCTCTCTTCTTCCGCAACGTCAACAGAGCATTGATCACAGCCAAAAATTAATGCATTTGAAATTCTCAAGAGGAGTTAAACCTTAGGATCCTTCCCATCTTTATAGTCCAATCGTGGACTTTAGAACACGTCGGCGGTAGAGAAACATAATTTCGAATTTAATCGAAATTGCTTTCTAAAGGGTTTAAAAACCCTTAATTAATTTTAATAAATTAAGAATAAAAAAGGTTTAAAAACCTTTAAATATTTTTAATAAATTAAAAATAATTTTCTCCCTTAATTAATTAAATGATTAATTAATTAAAACCTTGAAGGGTTTTAAATAATAATTAAATAATAAAGAGAACCTCCATTGGTTTTAATAAAAACCCTATCCAAAAACCTTATCCAATGGAATCTCTCCGGATTCTCTTAAAAATATTCTCTTGGAATCTTTCACCTTTGAAGCCAACACATCCTCTTAACATTAATGCCATTTCCTTTTGACATCAATGACAAGGAGCTAGGATCTCAAACCCAAAATTGCCAACAAAAATTTGGTAGGAAATTCCTCCAAATAACAGCTGAGATATTCCTCAAGAACTCTTCAATAATTTGTTGTAGAAATAAGTAAATCTCCTATCTCTGAAATAACCTTTAAGCCTTCAATGGAAATCCCCAAATCTCTTAGATTTGGTGGCTTATATCCTTTCTCTTGTCAAATTTTGACTTCAATCTTGGCCTATGTAATGACCTTCTCCAATTTTTGAAAGTCTTGATATTATCTCCAAACTATTCTAAAATTTGACAAACTTCTTATCAAATCTTTCATTGTTGGGCTTGTTATCGGATGGCGTTAATTGTCCCAATTTATTTACTATCAGGAGCTTCTGCTTGGTAGTAAATTTCTCCAATGAGTTCTTCTAGGGACTCCTTCAATGAGGATCACCAAGCCTTCTCCTTGTTTCTCCTTGAGACCTCTCCTAGATCCTTCAATCTTATAGTTTCTCAAAACTTCTATTATACCTTCCTCAATCTCTTCAACTTCAACTATGGAAGTTTTGCAATGAGATCTCCTTGGATCTCCTAAATCCACTACTACTAAAATATACAATAGGAATTTTGTTAGTCCTTATCTATCCTCAATCTTCCACTATGAAAGTTCTTCAATAGGGACTTCTACAGACCTCTCCTTCAATGTGAATTTTTCCATATTCAATGGAGATCACCAATCTCCAATCCTCTCTAGGACTCTTCTCCTTGACTCTCTTCTTCCTTCAATAGGGTCTTCTTTATAGGACCTCCTTCCTAGATTTACAATCTTCAATATGTCTTCCTTGGCCACTAGATCCCTCCTCAATCTTTCACAAATATTTCAATGGGACCTTTCTCCTTAGGCCTCCAAATATTCAATCTCCAACTAGTTGCTTCCCAGATTAATTCAAATATGATATTCTTCCTAGCTCTTGGAGGAAGCTTCCCAAATCTATTTGAATCTCCTTTCTTTTGCAATAAATTATTAGGAAATAATAATAGAAATTTCTATAAATTTATAGAAAACAATCTTCATTAGTTGGATTGCCAATCTAGTGGATTCAATGTGGAGTTCTAGTCTTCACAAGTTTTTGTACATCTCTGTGGAAAAAAATTAGCCAAAATATAATTTCAAAAATTTGAAAATAATATTTACAATATCCTATCAATCACTCTTCTATATCTCACTATTTCCTATTGATCTACCTAGTGCTCTGATACCATTGTTAGCTCTTGAAGCTTTAAAATTAAATAAAATGCAACCACAAGTATAGAAATAAGCATGCAAAGTTATAACTATGATAATAGCTAACTAATATGTTTGAAAATATGGTAGAAAACTTGATACAACACTTAAGAAATGCTCATATAAAAAAGCTCATGAAAATATACAATGCTTTCCAATGGAGATCAAAACCTCTCCATATTTACAAAAATAGATCTACATTGTATCTACTACTACTCAACCTATGCACTCTAAAATCCTCTTTTTTTATATTGTATTAAGGCCTATTTATAATGATATGCAACTCTTTACCTTCAATTTTCCTATGACACCTCACTATTCTACTCTAAGGACTTATGTACATGTGGACTACATGCACATTCTAACACTTGGGCATTTATTATATTGCATTAATAAAGTACTTAAGTTCTAATACACTCCTAATCTAAATATGTACCCATGAAGGTACATTAGTAAGGAACCAAATAATGTAATATATTCCAACACGATGTATGTTAACTCTACTATATATTGCACATAAGAGTTGCTCTATGTTGTTAGACTAAGTGTCCTATATCCACATGTCTCTACTAAGAGTGCTCTTTTAAAGATACCTTACTATATCAATGTAAGCTAGCATCAAAAATTCTTCCCTCTAGAGAATTTTAGTTCTTTGTTAGCACTAGATTACTTGTATCTTGTAGTCTTCTTCTTGTATTTTGCTAACTTAGATATTTATCACTTTCTAACACTATAATAATGTTGATATTATCTCTATTATACAAGTATTTAACTAATGCTCTCTATGTCACTAGCTCTTGAATAGAGCTATGTCCATTCTATGTGATGCAAATGCCTAAATATTTGTTCCACTAGCTCTTGACTTGCATTTAGGCTTTTCACTATTCAATTAGCTCTAGGATATCACTTACACTCTCTCCTATCTAGCTACCACCTAGGTAGCACTTATGATCTCTCTTTCTATCTAGCACCTAAGTAGTGCTTATGCTCTCACTATCCATATAGTGCTTAAGTAGCACTTATTCTCTCTATCTATATAGCACCTAAATAGTGCTTCTGCTCTCTCTATCTGTCTAGCATATGAGTAGTACTTTTGCTCTCTATTTTACTAGCACCAAGTGATCTCTATTAGCACTTGTTCCTTTGACTTGCTACTTAGACTCAGTATCATAGTGCTTGATTTCTTAGACTATTTTCACTAAGTTTGGTTGCTTAGGCTTTGATTCACTAAGCTTGGATGCTTAGGTTCTATTTCACTAAGCATGACTACTTAGGCTATTTTCAATAAGCTTATCTGCTTAAGCTATATGTGGACTATAGCTCCACTCAATATGCTCTTTATCTTATTGCAATATAGTGCTTTATGACTTTAGATAGCACTCAGAAAGTATTTTTCTCTACTTCTTTATTCTCTAAATAAGACTTCAATGCTCCTTTATCTTAGAAATCTTACAATGCTTTCTTCTCCTCTGTGCTTTACTTAATACTTTTTTCTTTCATTATTGAAGTTTTGTATTGCTTCTTTTCTTAGAACTCTACTCCATTTAAAAGATAAAATTTCTCTATATCTATAGGGAGCTTCTCAACCTTTGACAAAAAATATTTCTTCAATTTCTTAGGTCACACCTAAGAACAAAAATATAGTTCTCTTTTCTAGAGAACCCAATATCAATGTCAGACTCGATGACCCCACAAAGCATCCTAGGGGTTATAGAGAACACCTATTTTACCCATACCATAGGCAAAATGGTCATGACATCAACTCTTGCCATGTTTTTAAGAATATCATCCAAGACCTCATAGAGTTGGGGGCCATCAATGTGGGTAATCCTTTAGCTCCACAAAATCAAAATTTGGGAATTTTTCAGACACCTCTACCCAACCATGGAGAGGCCCAAGCTAATGTAGGAGGTAACAACCATCAAACACCTCCTAACCAAGTCAACCATGTTCAACAATACCAAAATTTTGTAGGAGCAGTCCATGTAGTCATAAGAGGGCAAAGGTAAAATCAATAGAATGTACAACAAACTTCAAATCAACCACCCATCCAAACATCACCAAATCCATCCCCACCAATCCATCTATCCAATCCACCAAATCAGCCCACCCTTCATCCCATAAGGCCAACGGTAACCTTAACTAGCCGGTTAACCACTAGTTTGAAAATGGCATCAACCAAGTTATCTGTCTATGAACTTATCCAACAATCCCCTAGGCATAGAGAAGCTTTAATGGAGATCCTCAAGTCTATCGAGTTAGAATCCCAAGACTCTAATGCCTTTAACAATTTTTTAGGGAGTGTTAGGACATGCATGGAGCCATCCATCACCTTTTATGACTTTGAAATAAAGTCGATAACATCAAAATCCATGGATCCTCCATTACATATCATGGCCTTGATAGATAAGAAGCCATTCAAAAGAGTCTTAATTGACACCGGCTCATCCATTAACATCATCACTACCGCTGCCCTTCTCCACCTCAAGCTACCACCATCCCACATTTCCAAGTCATCATTCACCCTCAAAGCATTTAACGATGCTTTGTGTACCATAGTTGGCACTATCATTTTGCCCATTGAAGTAGGGGCTAGAACGTTGCACACAATGTTTCATATTTTGGAAGGAACCATGGCATACAATGTACTCCTAGGTAGACCATGGATGAGGGAAATGAAATGTGTTCCTTCAATTCTCCATCAATGCTTGAAATACATTCATGATGGACAAATCCATTGCATCCCCATGGATGTAGAACCTTTTAAGTATTGCAATTTTATTTCAAATCCTTATGAATCCATGTTGCCTTCCACTCATTTATTTTTGTCACCATCTTCGTCCAATCCACCTTCTTCATCTTCTCATCCATATTCATCTAATCCATGCACTTCTTCTTCCAAAGCTCCTATTCTTGAGGAGTTACCCATCACCGAGCCTACTAAATCATCTATTTCTTCTTGTACATGTGGTCAAGGTCAACCCACTTTCGCCACATCGTACACCTCAACCATTCCTTCTTCCACAACCATTTCTTCTTCTTCATCAATACCCCATCCACCTTCTTCTAATTCCACATCGCCATCCAACCCTACTCCATCAATAGATGTTTCACAAGTCAAACTTTCAGATTTTGAAATATTCAATTCACCCACAACCACATCCAATCTTGAGCCATCCGTGCCCACATCATCCACCACATCAGCCCAAGTCAAAGTCCACATCACTAATCCTGGTATTGGTGAATACGTGGTCCAAGATGTCACCATCACACCCCTAGCCATTCCCATAGCCAAGGATTTTGGTCACCCACGTGACCATCCTTTAACCATAGGTGTTGTATACGACATGGGCTCTACTCCAAACAGTATCAACTTTGTTTATGGAGGGTTAGATTCCTCAATTGGAATAAACCCACCCGATGAACCTAAGGAACCAAGATGTGCCAACATAAATAATATGATAGGATTTCCATCTCGATACTTTCACATAGTTAATTGGCAAGGTCAAGGTCTAGGTTCCCATGAACAAGGGATACATGACATCATAGATCTTCCATATCGAGGAGCACATGATCATTCAGGCTTAGGGTACACCCCACTTTCCACAACCGCTTCCCTTGAGCAAGCTTTTCAAAGGCTTAGCCTCGAGGATGAAGACAAAGCCCCCATGCCATGTTCCTCAAACACCTCTCTTGAGAAAGCCCTTCAAGAGCTTAGCATCGATGAAGTGAATGAGGATGACCCCATCAATTTTTCCTACCCAATCCATGACTTCGATGAGGAAAGTTATGAAGAGTTTGAAGTAATGTCAAATGCTTCTGATGATTTTGAAGAGGATGTTCCACCCATTGTCCCCATTACCCAATAGGATGAGTTTTATCTCAGAATGTTCCCCATCCATCAACCCATATTTCACTTGCTTCTTCCACAAGAACAAGTTGACCCACCTGGTGAACCACCCCCCACATGAATTCCATTGAGCCATTCAGCCAAAATCCAAAACTTGTAACATATGTATATAAAAATAAAATAAAAATATAATAAAAAAAATATTAAAACAAAAAAACAAACTTTGCTTTACATGTACATAGAGTTTGATTTCATGTTTTTTGTTGCTATCCAGGGTTAACAAGACTCAACGTCGGTTCAAATCCAATCATCCCACCCATCCATTTGTCCAATCCATCGCACCTTCCTGCCTATAAGTCAATATGAATCCTATTGACTTATTCACCCCGCTCCGCAATCCATACAATTTGGCTAAGCCAATTCCAATTGACATAAGCCTTATTGATATGAACCAGATTTCCTCACCACCCTCCTTTTTGGAGTTCATCCTGTCCGAGGAATTGTTAAAAGCTTCGGCCAAATACATTCCTCCTTCACCTCCACCTTCGCCCCCATATTCAACCAAGAGACCCGAGGTTTTTTAGGTAGAGTTAGATGACGATAAGCAGGAAGCGTTGGATGACATCTTAGATGACATTAATCTGATCCCAACACCACATCAACTTGAGGAAGGTTCACATATGTCTATTGAAGATACTATTGAAGTAAACCTTAGTTCAGATCCTGACAACCCACAAATTGTCAAGCTTGGAAAATTTTTATCATCCAATGAACAAGAGCAATTCATTGCTCTCCTCAAGAAAAAGAAAGACGTGTTTGCATGGTCCTACAAGGATATGCCTGGCCTTGACCCTAGTCTTGTGGTCCACAACCTCACCTTACATCCCGATGCCAAACCGGTCAAACAAAATCTTAGGAGGATGCATCCTACCATGGCCCTCTTAGTCAAAGAAGAACTGCAAAAGCTTCTAGACGTCAATTTCATTGTTCCTATTGACTATCCAGAGTGGCTTTCCAACATGGTACCCATTCGCAAGCCTAACGGAGCGATACGCATTTGCAATGATTTTTGAGACCTCAATAAAGCATGTCCTAAGGATGATTTTCCTCTTCCAAACATAGATACTCTTGTCGACACCTACGCTGGCCACGAAATGCTTTCCCTCATGGATGGTTTTTTAGGATACAACCAAATTTGAATAAATCCAGATGACCAACACAAAACAACATTCACAACACCTTGGGGGACATTTTGCTTCAAGGTTATGCCCTTTGGCCTTAAAAATGTAGGAGCTACCTATCAACGAGCCATGACTTATATCTTTCATGATTACATGCATACGATTATCGAGGACTACGTGGATGATCTCTTGGCTAAATCTAAAACTCGACAAGAGCACATTGATGTGTTGGAAAAGATTTTTGACCGAATTCTAGAGCATAAGGTGAGGTTAAATCCCAAAAAGTGTGTCTTTGGTGTTACCTCAGGTAAACTTTTAGGATTCATTATCTCCAAAAGAGGCATTGAAGTGGACCCAAACAAATTCAAGGCCATAATGGAAATGCCTCCCCCAATGAACATTAAGGAATTGCGTAGCTTACAAGGAAATATTCAATCAATCAAACGTTTTGTTGCACAACTTTCTGATAAATGCAAGTCATTCAATCACTTGCTACAAAAGGGGGTGTCATTTGCATGGACAGATGAATGTCAAAAAGCCTTTGATGACATCAAGTGATACTTAACTTCTCCACCAGTCTTAGCTCCTCCTCGTCTGGGGGTCCCTTTTTATCTTTATGTCTCAGCAATGGACTCTGCTTTAGGGACAATGCTTGCACAGAAAAATGAACAAAATCGAGAGCAAGTTGTTTATTACATTAGTCAAACATTGGTAAGTTATGAAACCCGATACGCTTACGTAGAAAAGTTGTGCTTAGCAGTGGTTTTTGCCACTAAGAAACTTCGACATTACATGCTTAGCCATACAACTTACGTCATAGCTAGAGAAAATCCTCTGCGTTATATGATATCTCACACTTACAATAACACTCGCACCGCTAAATGGATAATGCTCCTTACAGAATTTGATCTCGAATTTATCAGCCAAAAATCCATTAAAGGTCAAGTTATAGCCGATCAACTTATGGAAGCTCCACTACCTAGTGATCATCCTTTGATTATAGAGCTCCCAGATGATTCGGTATTTTCTGTCACTGAATTAGAAGAAGATGTCATTCCAGAAGAAGACGTCGATATCACCTTATTATTTGATGGATCTAAGTGCGAGAAAGGTCAAGGTGCTGGAGTTGTCTTTCATACACCCCAGGGGATTCCAATCCCCTTATCATTCAAGCTAGACTTTTCATGCACAAACAAAACCATAGAGTACGAAGCCTTAATCTTAGGTCTTCAATCAGCTATAGCTATGGGAATTAAGCGTATCAAGATATTTGGGGATTCTCAACTTGTGGTTAAACAAGTAACCGAAGAATACCAATGCAAAGAACCTACCATTAAGCTTTATCATGAAGTAGCAATGAAATTGCTCTCAACATTTGAATGGTATGAAATCGATAACTTACCTCGTTCGACTAATAGATTTGCAGATGCAATGGCCTCTCTTGGATCATTGATTCCAAAAGATGACTTAGGAGAGGTACAACCCCTAATAATCTCCACAATATCTAAAGCAACCATTGTCCGTACTGATCCTAAGGATGGAAAAGATGTTTGCTTCATCCATTCGGAACCATATGAGTCTTGGTCAAGCCAAATAGTAGCCTTCTTAAAATTTGGAACACTCCCATATGATATGTCTCGGTCAACAAAATGCGCTTTCAAGAAAAAAGCAATCCTGTTTCATTCTTTTGGGGGATGTGTTGTATAAACGTGGTTATGATGGAATCCTTCTTCGTTGTCTCAAACAAAGTGAGGCTCAAAGAGCCATAGGGGAGGCCCATGATGGTACTTGTGGTGGTCATTTTAGTGGAATGGCCATTGCAAAGCGTCTGTTATGCATGGGATATTATTGGCCCACAATGGAACGTGATTGTTGCAACTATGTCAAAAATTGTAAGCAATGTCAAGAACATGCTAATTTAACCCATATACCATCACAAGCTTTACAACCTATACAAAGCCTTTGGCCCTTCTCACAATGGGGCCTAGATCTAATTGGAAAAATTTCACCTCCTTCCTTGGGACAACATACATTCATCATCACAGCCACTGAATACTTCACAAAGTGGGTTGAGGCTATTCCTCTAACTAGTACGATAGGACCTCGAATCATGGAGTTCATACTCCACCATATCATCTGTCATTTTGGTATTCCCTCTAAAATCATTTTTGATAATGGCAAGTCATTTAAAAACAAGGATGTTCGAGCACTTTGCGAGAAATATAATATACAACATAGTTTCTCGACTCCTTATTACCCACAAGAAAATGGACAAGCAGAAGCTACCAACAAGACCTTGATTGCTATTCTCAAGAAACTAGTCAAAGAAAATCATAGAGATTGGCATACACAAATGCCCTTGGCACTTTGGGCTTATCGAACAAGCATCCGAATGCCAATAGGAGCAACACCATTTTCCTTGGTCTATGGAGCTGAAGCTATCATGCCTCTTGAGCTCGAGATTCCCTCATTGTGAATTTCTTTGCAAGAATTCATAGATGATGACACCGCTAGACAAGCACGTCTTGACCAACTCACTCTTCTTGATGAGAGGCGAGTCAATGCACTAGAACACCTACGAGTTTATCAAGACCGCCTCAAGCATGCTTACAATGCCAAAGTCCATCTTCATGAATTTTGGATAGGGGATCTTGTACTTAAAGAGAATCAACAAAACACCAATGCTTTGCCACACCTTCGTGATAAATTTGCAGCTAATTGGTTAGGTCCATACATAATCACTCAAAAAGTGGGTAATGGTACATATAGACTTGCCAATTTAGAGGGAGTAGAGGAACCCAAACCACTTAATGTTATCCATTTAAAGGTATTTCATTGTTAATATGATGTTTATATGTGTATATATACATGGCTAAAAAAAAACACACACACAAAAACAACTCATCCACATAGGCATGTTCATACATACTGCATACACCTTGCATTTACATATAGGTATATTTTCATGCACTTTTCATATTACATTTATACATACCGCATACATCTTGCATTTACATATAGGCATATTTACATGCATTTTCATATCCCACTTGCATTCATTCCACCACATTTTACATCACACATACACCGCATTACATTTGCATATTGCATTCATCCCATCCCACATTCAATGATCATTTATAGTAGTGATGATATGGCCAAAATAAATAAGTCAAGTTTCCACAACTAGGGGGTACCTATTTGGGAGCATTTATGCAATTCCCTCCACCAATCCCAAAATCATAAAAAGCCAAAATTTTCACTCACTCAACCACTACTAGTGTGTCTAGCAGCCTCCAGAAAGATGTCCAATTTTCTTTAGGACCAAAAGCACTTTTCTCACATTAAGAAAGTCTTGAGTATTGTCGATTGATTCCAAAAGCAATCTTGCACCAACCACACTCTTTCACATCTTAAAAATATTTTGAGTAAAAGAGGGATAATACCATACTTGGGTAGCACCTTGAAGTGAAAAGGGGTATTCCTCACTTGTCCTATTATGCAACATAGTCCAAAATAAAAAATAGTGGTTTTTACCACTATCACAGTTGCTCTCCAAATACAAACACAAAATATAGAGTAGTAAGGATAGGGTCACATTCTCATCACACTTCGGTTGAGAATCCGATTCCCCAAAGCTCTATCCAAAGTTAACAAATTCTATACACATACCATAGATCCCTAAAGCTGTAAGGATCATACTACATTCCCCTCAGAAAGTTATGTAGTCATCCCCAAGGCCTAAAAGATCAAATCATTGGACTATGGAGTGAGTCTCCACCGGGGCTATAGATGCTTGACTGGTAGTGGGGTAAGCTCATGCGGGGCGACATGTCTCTCTTCCAAAAAGGGAGACCTCTGACCGCACATACGAGCAAGCTAGCTTCTTGGTCCATCCCATAATAGGTCATCCCTAATTTACTCACAATGGGTTAATGAACTTCACATGCACACACTGGTTCTTGATTGCCTAGAGTCATTGTCATGCTCAAGATTTGGTACATGAACTTCACTTGCACACACATTGGTCCTAAAGAAAGTTAGACAACCGTCAAGTGAGTTTGGTTGATAGCACTAGTCTGTTTGAGTCTTTGAAAATCTTTTAGTATTCCATATCAACATCCATATCTTCTTCCATATCAACATCCAATTCCATATCAACATCCATGTCTTCTTCCATATCAACATCCATACCTTCTTCCATATCAACATCCATGTCTTCATCATGGATCAACCCGCATAAAGCCACCAAGATTGGTGCCCCCGATTGCAAAACAATGAACAAAAATGACCAACAAAATTCTGAACTAAAAATGATCATTAGAACATCATGCATTCCTCTCATATAGTTTGCATTCACATACATGCCATTTAGCTTGCATTAATCATCCATATAAACACCATTCATATACATACCATTTAGCTTGCATTAATAATCCATAATAACTACATACACATCATGGTTAACTTGCATTAATCATCCATAACACTATGCATACACATCATGATTAGTTTGCATTAGTCATCCATAAGAAAAGCATAAAAATATTTTCATAAAACATGCATCACATAAACATAAAAGCATTCACACAAAGGATAACACAAATATATAAAAAGCCATGTATATATATATATCAAAAATATCATATGTACAATGAATGCCATAAAGGCTACAATGGAGCACCAAGGCTCATATACAAAAGTGCATCTAAGCACTAAGCTAATGCCTATGAGTGGACCCCTGAGACCTAGTAGGAGCCCTAGACCTAGAACTAGATGTTGTATGCCTCGATGACTCAATCCTAGAGGAAGATGGAGGATCCGACAAAGGAATATGATTAGCCATACACACATCCTCCAAGGAATGTGCATAGGCCTCGCTAGCACGTAGTCATCGTATGTCAATCTGATGATGCCGCTCTCTCATCAAAATCTCTGCCTAAAGCCTCATGACTATCTCCTGATCACCAGCCCCAACTATTGCCTGCTCTACCTCCATTCGAGCTATAGTAGCCAAGGCCTCCCTATGAGCCTCAAGAGTAGTCTCTCACTCCTCGTAAAGCTGCTCCACCTTATCCTGTAGCCTAGCTACCTTTGAGATCTCCCCCGTGGGGTTCACTTGCCAACACACACAGGAACCAAAACACCCATGAGTACTAGAAGTACTCTACCTCCTCCTCCCTCCTCCCAACCAACCATCGAGCCTACCTCACCTGGTGTAGCTGCTCTGCATCACCATCCCACTTGAGCTCCTCACCATGGCCTCCATATCACGTCAGCCCGAGTCAACCTCGACCACATATCCCGATACCACTGACTGGTATGCACCTCTCGACTCAGTTGCACCTCCTCTACCACTACCCATCACCTAGCATAGGGCTCCCTAATCTGCCATGCCTGGCATGGTAACCCCTTTGATTGAGCTACACTAAAATTCTCCCAAGCCCAACATTACAGGAGGAAGCTACACCCAATCCCCTTCCTCCCTCTCCGTGTCACCTCATATAGCTCTCGGTATAACTACACCAACAATGTAGGAGCCCATGCATATCCCCTTGGGTCGATGAGTAAATCACTCACCAACCCCAATAGGTTCCAAGGGAACCTACAACTAGTGCTATTAGGTAGCACTATGTTCGCTAACATGAACATGATCAAGGCTAGGAGCGCATCCAACTCCTTCACCTTGTACATGCTCAGATAGCATATACCTCCATCTCCCATCCATGCCTCCCGCCATCGCTCCCCAAACATCTTCTCCATCTCAACCTTCTTATCATGCCCAACCACCACCTTCTCCCCTTCTACTAGCACCTTGAGGATGCGGTATACATCCTCAAGGGTGATAGTAGCCTCCCTAGTAGGCAGCTAGAAGGTCCCCCTATCAGAATCCCATCTCTCTATCAATGATGAGAGATACCCCTCATCCACCCTCACTACATCCAACCTAGCCACCCCCTCCAAGCCCACCTTCCCCAAAATCTCCCAATCCTCATCCGTGAGCTTCTTCCTCATCCTAGGAACAAGAGGAGAGAAGCGATGATGAGGCTCTATGTCCCTCAACTACAGCAACAAACATTTCCTTTATTAATATTATTTCAAAAAAAAAAAAAAATATAAACAATTTTTTGCACAAATGACAAAGTGTTTTTAAACATTATCGGGGCAAATCGTACCTCAACTCCACCAACAACATTCAATCCCTCCACCACCATAGCTTCCATGTCAATTTCCACCACCTTCACCTCCCTCACACACCCACTCACCTCCTCAGATGCAGCTTCTCAAAGTTCAAAACGCACAAGTGAGCCTCAAAATTCACTCAAAAAGCTATTTATAGCTTTCCTTAGTGCATTCAGGCGCAGGCTTATGCCTGCAATCTACATGCTTGCTTGGGTGCCTGCAGGCACACCCAGGTGCACATGGGCGCCTGTAGGATACCATAGGTGCAGCCGTGCGCCTGGCTAAAAAGGCATGAAGACAAAAATGATCAAAATAGTAGCTTTACCCCTCCAAAATTCACCAAATTTCACCCACACATCATTCACCCCATAAAATAAGGTTTTGTGAAAACAGAAATCGTTTTGCATGCATAATTTTTGAGAACAAACCAAATCTTCAAAATGCACAAATTGAGTCACAAAATGCATCAAATAAATCTAAATTTTCACAAAACCAACATTCGACCATTCTGCATCATATTCTTCATCATTCCACACAATTTCACAAAAATTGGAGTTGATTTGACCAATAAATCTCTTATTTTCATGGAAAATGAATCACTAAAAAAGGAAGCACAAAATACAAATCAAACATCAATCAACTCTACATTTAGCGAAATCACAACATTCATTCATCCAACTTTCTTCCATCACCATCTCTCAATCCATCAATCATTTCATCCAACATTTGTCAAAAATCACCTACAAATTCAAGCGAACCTCGTATCTAGTGGTCTATTCTATCTACTTGGTGATTGCAGTGATTTGTGTCCATGTAATTCGGTAAGATGAATAGCCTACCATAAGGACACTTGACCATGATCATCATCAATTATCTCATTGTCCAAGATCACAATCACATTGGGTACTTCACATTTTGGAGTGAAACCTTACCAAGAACAATTTGCATAACTGTTGTCATTGATGGCCTAGTTTGTGAGGCTTAACACATGAACAAACAAATCAAATTTCATCATTTTCTTCAAAAACCTAATGATAGGCACTGACTAGGATGATTGGTTCCAATTGTGGAATTATCAAAACAATCACTAGCAGGCCATCCATGGTTATTTTTCTTTTTATCTGCATCATCATACTTGCATATCAATGGCATCAAAGAGCACACTATTCAACAACATCGAATCACCCCCAAATTTGGGGCAACCACAATTTGATCTTGATCCTCCCACAATGGGATACATCTTACATGATCATGACATCTACACTTGACAAAGTCCCCCTTCCAATCGTTGGGGCAAAAATGGTATCACATTTTACATCATTCATATCATCCACAATTGCATGGTATTTTACACCAATCCCCTTTCCACCGTTGGGGCAAAAATGGTATCACATTTTACATCATTCATATCATCTACAATCACATAACATTTCATCACATCATTCATCACTTGCACAAATTATTTTTCAATTGGCTCGTGAGATTCTTCTCATTCGCCAATTGAGGGGGTAAGCTACGCAAAATTCCAAAAATTCTTTATTCTTTTGTCTTCAACATTGAGTGCTCAAATCCAACAACAGAGAGAAGCTGCTTCTGCGCCCATAGCCCAAGCAGGTGTCTCGTATTTTTGCACCATATTGTGCTTCATGCAACATGGTACAAAAAGGGGCATCTGTAGACACCAAATCCCAGCCATTAATCCTTCATCCTAACCAACTCTGTCCACCACCCCTTGTCCACCTTCCCACCATCCATTTAACCATTTCATGCCTTTCCCACCTTCAAAAGGCCCACTTTAGCCCTTTCCCACCACTTTTTGACCCCTTTGGACTTAATTTATATGTATTTTATATTATTTATATTTAATATAATATTTTATTATTATATTTTAATATATTTATTATAAAATATATATATTTAAACCCAATTAACCTCAGCCATTAGATTTAATCTAATCTCAGCCATCCATCTTCATTAATCCATGCCACACTTAAAGTACAATCTCAGCCCTAGGATGTGATTTAATCTTAGCCACACGATCTAAAGTGTTAAGCTAAAACCCTAAGAAAACCCTAAGGTTGGATTATAAGTAAAGGCATTTGCAAATGCTCAAACCCTAGAATGTTCTCGCCCTTGGAGAGATTATTGAAGAAGCCCATGTGAAGCAGAAGGTTGTAGAGCCATTGAAGATCCAAACCCTAGCTTGCTGTAGGACTTCCATCATTCTAGCCATTCCATATCCATCCTCCATTGCCATCATAATCCTCCATCCATCTTTTTTCACCATCGTCATACCCTATCCGCCACTTTCCTCGCATTCTCGTGATCTGCTATTGCAGATCCAACCCTAACCCGTAGGCTCACTATAGAGCCTACCATTTTGTAGGCACCCTCCAGAGCTTTCCAAGCTCACTGTAGAGCTTGCCAGGCACCCACTAGAGCCTTCCATATCATAGGCTCACTCTAGAGCCTGCCCAAGCTCATGCCAGAGCCTGCCAAGTGCATGCCAGAGCCTACCATAATCATCAAACATGAACCAAAGTCTACTACATCAAGCCATCAGGTGCTGTTGGAGCATCCTGCCATCAAATCTGCAACAAATCAACAAAGCATCAAGTCCAACAAGGTAAATCAACATTGATTATTATTTTATTGCATAATATGTAGGTTTTTGTATGTTGTTTCATTCAGTAACAACTAGGGTTTTATTAATAACTAAGGGTCTCACTCTATGGAGCCCTCACAGGTATTACTAACTCCTTATTTTGTTTATATGTGTGCAGATCTACAGGTTTCATTCATTATTGGATAGTTACTAAAGTTGGAGTGGCCCAAAATCGGATACCAAAGCCCACTCAATCTGTTGGGAGCGAAACACACTAAAGACACTCAAATCTATGTAGCTAGGGTTTCGGAGAACCCTGGAATTTATTTGTAATATCTGTATCAAAAATAATTTTGTTGGATAGAATAGTTGTAACAAGGAGTTTCTCAGCTCCCCCCCTTTATTATTGAATAAAATAATATCTTGTGCAATTATTGTCTATCTTGAGTTATTTACTTTTATATCTGCATAGTGTCGTGTTTTTAGCTCTACAAAATCTATCAAAATGGATAGGGTTAGGTGGTAGCTCTAATATCATTATTGGCTTTTTTTAAGCCTTACTACCACAAAATATCATAGGTCTAATATAAAATAGCCATAATATTAAAGGTCAAAATAATAATGTAAGAGTAGAATAATATATGAGAAAATTAATGTGTATATCAAGGCCTACATAATACTATAAATAACATTCACTTATATAATCAAATTTGAAATCAAATGGCCTTAGTCATTCATGAACTCTGCATGAAGAAAAACTTATAATATTAATTGCTCAAAATTTGCATACAAGCTTTTCTAAACTAGATCTCCTTTACAATTAGATAATTAGATTACCATTTTATTTATTTCTAATGAAGTATTATCTCCATAATATAGCCAGAGTAATGTGACTCTTCAAGTACTTGACTATTGCTCTCCATATGACGAGTCTCATGATTCTTGGATTATCATCTTACCACTTTGCATACAAGGCTCTTCATGGGCACTTGACTCTAAGACACTTGCACATATCTATATGACTCTTACACTTCTACATGCACTCCTAATCTAAGATACTTGTGCACATCCTCATATTATATATTTTAACTCTTACATATATGACACTTGTGTATTTCCTACACATTGCATTCTTACATGACACTTGTGCATTTTCTCCACATTGAAACTTATATAAAAGGAGAAATATAAATCACACTTCTCAACTATAGATCAACCCTAATCTATTACATATTTACAAATGTACCATGAAGTTACCATGGGGTTACATTAGCATGTATCAAATAATGTAATATTCCTCAACAAATCTAAGCCTTTAGATGTGCAACTATTTTTGCTTTTCTCAACTACCATCCTAGGGATCCCAAAGACTAAATGTAGGCACCTTCTATAATCAATGTTGTCAGGATCAAGGATTATTTTGTTGTGGATTTCACATTACTGCATTAAAAAATCCAATCATTCTCCTTATATTTTTGATCCCAAGTGGTGTAGATAGGTGGATTTTGGTCCCCCTGCAACTACTCATTTATGAGCTCAACTAATTTTTTTGGGAGGTTGTGTACCTGCAATAAAGTGCTTAGAGGTTATTTGTCGTCATTTCTAATTGTCCACTAGTCGTTTTTATTTCCACTCTAGATACCTACTATGTTAGACTACCTTTTGATTTTTTAGACACCTTTGTAGTATGTTAAAATATTTACCTTATGTTTTGGAGCTTCTTCATCTCTCATTCAACTTCAGTCATTCTCCGAAACAATACAAGCCATTGATTTCTAATCAGATGTTCTGTGGAACTTTGTTTATAATCTTACATCAGAATTTTTATAAAACCCTATAGTTAATTGATCCTTTACAAAAAATTCCATGATACCTCTTCTCCCTTCTCTTCATCAACATATCTAAAAAACCACCCTTTGAAACTTTTCACCTCATATGTCCTCGAAAATATCTTAAGGCCCCTCAACTATAGAGTCTTAGTTTGGATAGTCGAGAAAAAAATTTAACCAACCTCCATTGGAGTTTGGTTTCTTAGAACTTCTCTCCTTACTCTTCCTTCAAAAATATTTTGTAAAATGTCACCTTCAAAAATTTTCATCTCTATCTATCCTTGAAAATATTTTGAAATTCCATGGGCCATTGATCCTAAATCTGACGGGCCACTGGACTTTTCTTTGTTAAATTTATTTAGAGGCTTTGAGAATTTGAATGGGATATTGATCATTGTTATTGGAAAATTATTTTAACTTTTTCCTTCTACTATTGGTCAAAACATTCATGAAAGAGAATGAGCTATCAATCATTGTGATCAAACAATTTGTGAAACTTTTGGATCATCAACCAACCTTCCACCTTTCTACAATAGCAATAGTTATTGATTGAAATAATCCAATTACAAGTGATTCATACCTCAAATTTATATGACATCCCTTATCTACTTTTTTCTTACCTTTATTTAGACCACCTTTTTAAAAAAATTCTAAGAACATTTTTGTAAGTGTAGTGAAAATTTACTATATTTTGGCAACTCACAAGGGTCTTCTTGTTGTTAAAGAAATAATCTAGAATCCATACCTTTATCCATGGGTGTAAAGTCAAAAATAATTTGAAATAATGCTAAATAATAATTGATCAAATAGCTTATATATTTAATGCTTAATTGCTTCCCATTCTTCTTCTAAAGGTTTTTGGATCTACTTGAAGTGTCTATAAACCATCTAAATCTCAAATTGGTCATCACAAGATAATTTTTTCATATAATTAATGGCCTCATATGTTTGAATCCTTATATCCACAAATGGTTTAATCATTTGAGCAACATCATTTGTCATGGGAGTGTTTTACCATGCTATAAAAGGGGTAAGATCTTTGAACTATTTAAGGAACTACATATATTCTTGCTTCAAAAGAAGCTTGCTATCCACAGTCCAGAGAGAGGGGAGATCTTTCTACCATATTGATACAATGTAACAATTGATATTTTTGGTTATTGCACTCAAGGAAACTAATTTTACTTTGCATTATTATAAAACACATTCCTTTTGAAGGAGATCATTCACATTTTGCACTATCGCCTTTCTGTTGTGAAATGAGACAACCATCAATTCAGAGTTTGATGTAGTGGTCAATCTTGCCTGATAGTTCTTTGTCTCAACCAGATTTATAGAGACTTTAGAGAGGATTTTTTCAATTTCTTATGTTACTTGATGGATTTGGATGGTAGTTGCATCAACAAAGATGAAAACCTAGAAGAGCATTCTCACAGTGTTGGCAATTTCATATCAATATACATCATAAATATCCTTTACCAGGCTTTTGGTTATTTGCTATTGCTCGTCTATTTTTTCTAAATATTCTTCCTCTCTTAGTTGAGTTGGACCTTTTCTTAGCAATATTTTCTGTGAGGCTCCTGATTTCACCATATTTTGCTTCTAGGAGATATGTTTAAGGCTATGTCATTAGGTGCTTGGTGAGTATGTCTACTTGGTCTTGCAATGCCTTGGCTTCTAATTAGGAGTTCCTTAAAGTGTTCTTAACATTATTCAACACATTTTTTCCATTTTTTTTCTTACTAAAAATTAATCATAGGACACAACCTTTCTAACTTATTCCAGAGTTGCACCTTGTCTTGAGCTTGGGTATTTTTGAGATCAAGCCTCACCATCATCACTTTATAATCTTGGTCTATCATTTTTCCTTCAAGTTTTGACACTAGCGGATATTTATAAGCGAGGAATATCATATTATTCTAAGGGGTAAAGTGGTTGATTATTTGTGTTTTGGTTGGCTATTGAGCTACCTTTGCCTACTTCCTTTGGTTGTATAGTGTTGTTTTTTGTTGAATCATATGATATTGCTATTGGGATATCAAAGGTGTTTTTACCTTTGTGGAGGAAAAAATATAGGCAATGGTATAAATAATGGAAGAATTGATAGATAAGGAGGATTTGTAGTTGTGAGAGCAAATGGGAGTGGAGTTGGTATGGAAGGAAAAACTAATGGAAATACCTCTAAATGAAGAAGGCTATATAAATAGTAGGAGGAGTGGTAGCCATTAGTACTACAATTCTAGGTATCTAGGCCAATGGGGCCAAAATAGTTTAGGGGACTAGGGGAATTTGGGACATTAGGATCAAAGGGAAGGATAAGTGAAATATTTTCGATGTTTAATGACTTAGTCCTTACGGTATCACTTTTATTATTTTTTTATTTTGTAGAACTGGTTGTTAGATCCCCTTCCTCTTTTCCTTTTGATAATCTTATTAGTGTAGAGTTTCCTATTGGGATTATTGTTGCATTAGCAATGATAGATATATACATATTTGAGGAGAAATAGTAGCCATGGTATTTTTGAGAACCTCCAACAAATATTCTCTTGATTGCACTAACTTCTTGTCCCCTTCTCTTTCCATTTGGATCTTATAAAATGTTTTAGCACTTATTTATTCCTCACTTCATTGCTTCAAAACTAAGATTTCAACATTTGGATGTTATTAATTGTATTTTTTACCAAATTTCTCATATTTAGACAATTCATCAAGCTATTTTACTATATCACCAATCTCTTGCCATATTTTTCACTAGACATTGATCTTGGTATCTTTCCAATGGTATTTTCTCAAAGCATCCCGCATTTTTGAGATAATTTTATAGTTTGTATTTGTGATAAAACATGAAGATGAAAATTTTAAAAATTATATATTTAGAGATATCTATATTGAAGTTCTCATCATGAGAATTAATTTATTGAGTGCTAGGGTCATAACATGTCATACATATAGATACTAAATCTAAACAATTATGTGCCTCAAGCACTAAATACTATGCTAGGAGATTGCTCTAGATTCTAGACCCAAAGCTTATGGGTTGGGTATTTTTAAACCTCTGCCATGCACCCTCCCTCAAATTTTTTGTTCTTTTCAAAACATTTGGATCTAATAATTTTGTAGATGGGTATTTCAATATCTCAATATTAGAGGTGTAATATTTGTACCTTCAGGCTTATGAAAGAAGGGATACCTTTGCTTAAGATCTAATGGTTCCAGAATATGATGCACGACTAGATGTTCTCTTCTTATTTATGCTTGACAAGTTCTTATTTGAAATTCTTCAACATTTGTTTTCTTGTGTGCTTTATCTATAGCTATAATCTACACTGCTCTCTCATGCTCCAAGTACTCTTTGAGTGTTCTAAGATTCAATAAAGAAGGAGCATAATGGAGGGATCTTTTATAGAATATTTTCTTCAATCTTTGCACATCTTCCACCTTAATTTATTTTTCATGCATTTATGACCCAACCTTTATTAGGTTGGTGGGATATGTCCACCACATTTCATGTACCTTTAGGATATTTCCACACATTTTGAGGCCAACATGGAAGCTATAATGATATTCGAGGCACTAATTTATGCATGGAAGCATTAACCTTGCCTTGTAGGACTAATTGAAGGGAGAAGTGACCATTTTCTTCTTACAACTAGTAGACTACAAAGTTTTCTTATTGGCCAATCTAAGCTGGTTTTGTCTTAAGGAACTAGCTTTTATTTGAAAATTGTCTATTGATTTTGCTTAATAGGATAGTATGCACTTACCCCAAATACTAATTTATAATTAATACTTCACATCAAAAGGTCTAGCCTCACTCAATTTTCATTTTATGGATTTTGATATTACATGGATCTTTACCTAATTTGTGATTAATGGCTAACAAGACTTTTTTTTCCACCTTGGAGTTTTGAAAGATAACATGAGTCATTTATAAGGAGAATTAGATAATTCATAGCGATTTGGATTTCTATTTTTATTGAAAATATATTGAAAATGCATTGACCACTGATGGTTGAGATCTAATAGTTGGAAAAAATTTTGGGAGCCAAACTCCATAAAAAATATCTTAAAACAACATAGATCATAGATTAATAAGGTTGAACTGTCTATATTATTTTGCTCCATATTTACTTCATAAAAGCCTCCAAAATGGCATTAGAAATTGATTTATAATTGGATGATCCTTGGAACTTTTAAAGTGTACCTTTGTTTAAACCATCCAAAAATGACATGAGAGGTTGATCTTTGTGATTGCATGATTCACAAGATTTTCTCTTCTTCATCCTTAATTGAGACCTCCAAAATTTCTTGGGTCATTACCTTTCATCAGATAATTCATGATTTGTTTTCACCCATATTTATCAGAACCTTTGAGAAACATTGTGATCCTTCCATCTATCACCTTACATCATAATTTTCTCAAAATGGCATGAACAATTTATTTTGTAATTTTATGGTTATCCAACCTTTCCGAAAAAAATTAGGGTGTTTGGTAAGGCTAAGGAGATCTAAGAGAATTTGGAATTTTTGAGGTGCTCTTGGATTTTGTGGCTTAGTAACTCTTCAAGACTCAATATTGCAAAAGATATAGAAAGAAAATAATATATACATATAGGATTTTTTTTCTTTAATTTTTAAGAGAGAGCTTATGGATAGCTCTTCACATAAATTCCATTTATTGGGATTGGTAGAGTGTTAGCATCCATAGTATATCTAAATAAATTTTTATCCTTATAAGAAAATATGATATATGAACCACTCCAAATTATATTGAACTTTGTGTGACAACTTGATTTGATCCTATCTTTATCCCATTTAAGTACCAGATCACCAACCATAAAGCTTTGAGGGGTAGCATTTTTATAAAACCATATTTTAACCACTCCTTGGTTTCTTAGTAGTTTCTCTCTTAATTATTTCCTTAGTTATTCAAGCTTAAGGAGTTATCCCATCCTTATAATCATGGCATCATTTTTCTATTGAAGTGCAAGTAACTACATAGATATAGGAAATTTAGCCTCTTTTCCACATACCAGAGTATAAGGAGAACACCCTAAATCATTTTTTAGAGTGACATGATCTACCCATAAGGATATTCTAAGGTGAAGATGCCACTGCCATTGATTATTTATGCCAATACTGCTCACGATTCAGAGCAAGTTTTTTTTTATGAATTTTGCTAAATAATTACCTTGTGGATACTAACTTGAAAAGGCCTTTAGATAATGCCATGTTGACAAGTAAATTGATTAATATTGTATCTCATGAATTCCTTGGAATTATAAATAATTATTGTATTTGGATCACCAAACTTGGTAATAATATCTTCTAGAATATTTATGATTAGTCATGTAGTGGCCTCTTTTAATGGACCTACTATCCACTTGGTGAAATAGTCTATAGAAGTAAGGATCCATTTATAACCCTCACTAGATGGTGGATTGATAATTCCAATTAAATACAATCCCTACTAGAAAATGGTTCATCTACTACTATGGGATTTAGGAGCATAGGTTTATTCTTCTTCCTTCTAGTGAAGAATTATTTATCACATCTTGTTACCTAATTATGGGTATCTGTAAATAGACTTGGACAATAGTATCCCACTTTCATAATCTGGTTGGTCATTTTCATGAGTTGAGAAGTTCCCACCTAAGAATCCATGATAAAATTCTTGAAATAGAGACTATATTTATTACTTTTTAATGCAACTTAGAAGAACTCCAACAAAATTTCTTTGAAATAGAGCATTCCCTACCAACATGTAATATACATTTTGTAAACAAAAAGTTCTCCTTTGAGTTTTTTCCAAGTTAGGAGTATACCTATATTTTTACATGTATTTAATTATTTGATCCATACAATATGGATCCTCTACATATTTATTGGCCAAGAATATTTCCATATTAACTTCTTTTTAACAATGTCTTCAACCAACACTCTTCCTTCAAACAATTTTGTGGGCTTAATTTCAACATTATATTATAGTATCTTGGTAATACATATAGCCCTTTCTTATTTATTCCACCATTCATTATATATTCTTTGACACTAGAGTGAATAACATAGGCGGTGATCTTATTATTTGAGTAGGCCTCTAACTACAGCAAATACTTGTTTTTCAACAAAGAAATACTTCTCTTCATATCCTTTTAGGGTTTGGATAAAGAAGGCTATTGGTAAATCATGTTGATTTTCATACTTTTGCATAAGGCCATAGTATTTATTTTACCTCCATATGCATAGATAATGAATTTCTCAACTAATTTTGGATTCACCAACACTGGAGATTCTAAAATAGCCCTTTTTATTTCTTCAAAAGCCTTTTTTTCTTATTCTATCCAATTAGATGGTTGGTCCATCTTTAACATGAGTGTCATTGTTCTAAAAATGGCTATAAAATCTAAGGTGAACCCTTTGATAAAATTTATATGGCTAAAGAATTATTGCAAGTCATTTTTGTGCAATGGGAGTGCAAGACTAGTAATGGCCTTTACTCTATTGTGGTTTATGGAAATACCATCTTTTGATACAATGTGGCCTAATAATTATCCTTTAGGAATATAGAAGACACACTTATTAGGATTAAGGCATATCCCAAATTCCTAACATTACTTGAATACCTTGTGTAAGTGATCCTCTTTTTATTTAGAGAACACAGTGAGATCATCCAAGTAGATCTATATTATATTATTGATAAAATATTTGAAAGCAATTCCCATGGATATTTGAAATGTCACTAAAAATTTAGAAAGAACAAAAATATTATTTGACATGCAAAGGTACCCCACTTATTGGAGAAAGCCTTTTTATGTTGATCCTCATTTCTTACCTAGATTTAGTTGAAATTAGAGAACTCATCCAGTAGAGAGAATCTTTCAAAGCCTACAACAGTTTGGAGAATTTGGTCCATGGGAGGTAAATGATAGTGATATTTCAATGATGTTTGGTTAAGATCTCTTAGTCAACACATAACCTTATGTTGAATTGGAAACCTCGCACCATGTGGTGGGGGTAATTAGCACATTTGGGTTGTCCCTACTTCCCCGCTTTTGATGGTATCTTTCCATAGGAGACCTTGAAGATATGAGTATATTTGAACATGAATAGGCTCTACTCAATGCAATTTTTCAAGATGTCAATGTTGATGTTATGCTTGTGTAGGGGTGTTTTACGGGTTTATTCAACAAACATCTAAAGTTTTGGACCATTTATCAGACTCTTTATCAAGCCTTAAAAGGTTTTTCAAACTTAATATTGAGATCACTAAAAATGCATGCTAATCTTATATCACACAAATGCAAGGAAATAAGAGCTAACCAAAATGATTTTCTATTTTTGATGATGAGCTAACTAAGGAGGTATTTTTATTTTTCAAGGAAAATAAGGAATGATGCAAGAAGACAAGTTAGCCTAGAATGTGATCTATGTGCTTTTCAATTTCTTATCTAAGTACTTGCAGATGGGGAAAAGACTAGGTTTGATCTAAGATTATTTTATTTTAGCTTGATATAAATGTGTTTTGTAAGGTGAATTAAAACTAAACTATGGTTCCTTAATTTGCTAAATGAAATGTGATTTTAAGCTGGAAAATAATAGCAAACAAAGAATAGAATACAAAAATTATGAAAACAAAGATTAGGGAGGTACCAAGTGGCAGGGATACCTTAACTGGTGTCTGTACAAATTTTCCAATATTACACAAAATCACCACTGACAAATCTGCTCCTGACTAGCAAATTTGGAACCTACAAAATAAGATTCAAAAAATTAGGTTATTCTATTTTGGGGGACCTATCTGAGTGTTAGGAAGATGAATTTTGTCTTGTCAGATGATCATACCTCTTGTTTATGAAACAAATTGAGTATGCTTGCCTTCCTTGGATCAAAAATAAAGGTTTTAAATTTTCTAGTGGTAAATTTGGCTACAATTGGTAAATTTGTTGTGTGTTTTAGAGAGCTAAAATCGCCAACTGCTATAAAAGTTGGTGAATTTGTCTTGAGACATGGCTGAAATAACTTAAGGATCAATTTTGGAGTGGTTTTGAGGAGATTTTGTAAAGCAATGGGGGATAGGATTGTTGGAGAGGTTTACTAATTCTATGTCTTACAAATTTTGTTATTTAAATCCCAAAATTTCACAAACTAATGATTAGAGTGAGTGGTATGTAAAATGGATGGACAATCTTCAAAATAATTTCAATTGAGAGATTTGGGAGTGAAAAAGAACTCCAAATGCTCACAAATAAATTAGGAATGAAATGAAATGACTAAAATAACCCATAATTAGAGCAAATTGATAAAAGCAATGCGAAATAATGTAAAAATACTATGAAAATAAGTGTTGTTAGAAATCAATGAAATCTAAAGCAACAAAAGAGGTAAATGCATGAAATAATGACTGAGAAAGAGCTATTGGTGGGATACCAAGACAATAACAATATTGCATCCAATACCACAATAGATTTAGGAATGAAAATAAGTGCTTGTATGCTTTAAATTTCATCAAGATCAAGTTATATGTGCTTGAAAAAGAGAAATGATAGAGTCTAATGCCTGCAAATGATGATAGAATGAAAATGAATGAACATGGACATGAAAGGAAATGATTAGAGTGTTGATAATAAATATGAATACGGATAAAAATAAAAATAATAGTAAATGGTAATGAGATTATGAAGAAAATGCATGAAATAGAACCTTGTAATGAAAATATTAGTGAATAAAATGAGGGCAACAAGTCAATCAAGCCTGAATAGACCTACAAGAATATGTTAGAGGTTTGATATGATGATGAAAAATCTTAAAAAAGACCTAAAATAGTGATGTTTAGAAGCTAAGAGTATATTTATACCCTTCAAAAAGATATTAGAAGCATAAAAGTAGATGAAAATGCAAGCAAATGAACTTTCAAAGTTACAAGTTAGCAAGGCCAAGAATAAGAGAGTAAAATGCTAGTAGGGGATGCAAAGTTTGGTGAGTCAGGAGCATTGTTCAAAGATTTTGGATAGCATTTTGACTAGTTGGCTTAGTGAATATGAGGTTGGGATGCTAGATGTGATAGGATTGTATCATGTAGCGTCCATGCCAAAGCTAGAGTTTGACTAGTCTTTATTTACAACCTTAGCTAAGATATGGTATCCGTCAATGAATACTTTCAAATAATCAATAAAAGAGATGATGGTCACATTTGAGGATGTGTGGCACATCCTTAGAGTTCCTATTTGAGGGGAGCATATTCATTTGGGTATAGATAATGTGGTTGGTAAGGTGGTATTCTCAGAGCATTGTAACTTTTGAGGGATGATTCTAGGTTTGAGGATTAATAATGCCTTTATATGAGGGCATATAGATCGACTAACAACACTCATGGCATCCATTGTATCTAGGATTTTGATAAGTGACATGAGTATATATTTTATGGTTAGGGGATAGGGATTCATCATTGCAGGGCTTAGAGACCATCAAATCATTTATGCTTGGGGGTCATCCATATTGGATAGACTCTACCATATGTTATATCGAGTGGTATATCATAAGGGTAAGAGTTTGGTTTGTTGTACTCTCCTCTAGGTTTGGAAGGGTTATGCATAAGGGGTAGCACCAAAAAAGTAATTATAAAATTAGGGAGAATCTAGGTGAATGGTGTATAAACTTTGAGGTGATATTTTCAAAATTTTGTAGAAAATTTATCAAAAAATGGTGAATTTTTAAATTTTTTACAAAAAAATATCAAAAAATTTAATGGTGAGTGGAAAAAGGTGAGTGGCAGAAGGCGAGTGGTAGATGGTGATTTTCATATGGTGAGTGGTATAATGTGAGTGACAGAAGGCGAGTGATACAAGGTGAATGGAACAAGGTGAGTGGCACAAGACAATTGGCATCGGGCAACTGGCATAAGGTGACTGGCATAAGGTGACTGGTAGATGGCGACTAGCATAAGTTGACTAGCATAAGGCGACTGGCATAAGGTTACTGGCATAAATTTACTGGTAGATGGTGACTGGCAAATGGTGACTGGCAGATGGCAATTGGCAGATGGTAACTGGTAAATGGTGACTAGTAGATGGCAACTGGTAGATGGTGACAGGAATATGGTGACTAGTAGATGGTGACTGGAAGATGGCGACTAGCAGATGGTGACCGCAAAATATCATCAATAAGAAGCTACCATGTGTCATCTCCTCTACCATGTGTTGTGCATCTATTAACTTCAACGATGCAGACTTCTATAAATAGATATGTAGGGTCATTTTTCACCTTTCCCACAATGTTTTCTAGAGCAATTTCAAAGATTTTTCTAGAATTTTTAGAGCATTTCCACAGTGGTTTCAAAGCCTTTTCAGACAGTTTTTAAAGCATTTTCAGAGGGTTTTGGTAGCATTTTTAGAGGGTTTTCACAAATTTTTCAGACAGTTTTTAGAGTTTTTTCTAGGGAATTTCAGAGTGTTTTCTAGGGCATTTCACAACATTTTATAGGGTATTTCTAAGCATTTTTTTGGGTGTTTCTAGATCAATTAAACACTATTTTCAGAGCTATTTTCAGACCCTTTCCATTCAAAAATGACTAGCTCTTCCTCTCATCTGCCTTCCAAAGTGGATTTCAAGAGCTTCTATTGCCCCAACATCAAGAACATTTTTAGCACTCCTGGAAGAGATTCTGAATGGCTTTACACCTTCAAACTTGCTGGAGTAATGAAGATGCCATAGTTGAACATCAACATCCCCTAATGCAACGAATAGTTAGTTGCTACAACCATGATGTGTCCATTGTTATGATCAAAGTGGATAACAAGGATATTATTTTTTTGTGAAACCCTCAGATGTCCATGTACTGGTGAACAACCAGTATGCCTTGACCGAAGATGAAAAATTTATGCTAGCATCCAAATATGTTGTTCAATCAGATAATTTGAAAGGAATATTTCTAAAATTTAGTTATTATCTATCTTAAATTTTGATGTATTGTATTTTCCATTCTCTAATAATGTTCTCTTTGTTGTAAATTTTGTTTACTAATAATGTTCTCTTTTTTTAGTTAATTCTTCTAATTCTAAAAGGGGAATAAACATTTCCAATGTTGTAGATAAAATTTCTTTATGCTTTCATTGAATTTTTCCAAGCAAGGCCTATTTTGCAGGGGCAACCTATAGAAATGCATTTTTGGGCACTATCCTTATTGATTCAATGTATTGGTGGTGGCATATTTGATTGGTGCACACACATTTCCAACCGTTTAAAATAGGACCTTCTAAGTGCCCAAAAAATTTAATCTTCATATATAGTAACAACCAACAACTTTATTCTTTGTCTTTTTCATGAAGCTTACTTCAATATTCAAAAAAGCAATCCTCAAACTACATTGCACCCAAGTTTATTGGCTATTGGCATGACTAAGAATGAAATACAGGTAAAATTATTTTTTAGAATATCTTTGTTTTCTTTTTTTTCAATCAATATTGTTATTTTCTAATTTTTTTTTGAAAACAAAGAAGAGCATCTCAGTATTCTAGTAAAAGGGATGTCGCATTTAGGATTCAAGAAGCATCTGTTGATTCTAACATGCAATTGCAATCATCACTAGTAACTCCCTCCAAACGTGCGAGGTCTCATGGTGATCAGATTAATCATACACCTACGGCTCCTGTTACTTCTAGATGTGTTTTAATCAACATCGAGGAAGTTACCTCCAACTCACAAGGTAACCTTATGATTCAAAAGTACTTTTTTTTATTTTACATGGTGGAATCGATAGCCGCCATGAATTCGGGTAGGTTGTCCAAATTTTATGGCCACCACAGTATTCTATGATGTTTGTCCTAGAAGCTGCCACACAGATCTTCGTGCAGTCCACCCCTATAACCACTATGCCATGATCATTTTAAACCTTTTATGCCAATGAAAGTACTATGAAATGGGTAAACTTTCAGCATTACGAGGCTTGAGATTTGAACCTTGGACCTCCACCCCCCTTATGGGTTTTGGGGGAACCAATTGGTCTACACCTCGGACCTCAAAAGTACTATTTTAAATGATGTATTTTAATGATTTAAAATTATATTTAGTTTGATGTATTTTAAATATTTTTTAGAGAAAGGGCAAATGGTTGCATCATCAACGGCTGCAGAGTCTGAGTCTAGTATGTTTGGTTAAAATTAATCTCTTTTTATGATATTGTTATTTACACAAGATTTAATTTATATTTTCATGTGAAATTTTACAGATGCACCGGTTACATTCAAAAGACTAAAAAAAGGATGTCTCCATCGTCTGCCTAGTCACAAATGTAGCAACAACAATCAACACAACAAGTCCATGTCCGTCCATAGTAGGTACCACTAGTGAGGAACCAATCGCGCATGCGTGGATAAATTTTCCTCACACAACCGCCTCATGGAACCAAAAGTATTTTCCAAGCACACACTGTGTCTCAATCTAGTGTTTCTATTTTCCTAATTTTAACCCTTGAGAATTTCTCAAATGTAGAGAGCGCATCTCAAATGCCCTATAGGAATCTAGATGACGATTTTATTTATCAGGATATGAATCCTTTCCCATTAAATACAAATGATATGCTTCTATAGGGCAATGATGAATAAGAAGAGAATGTTGAAGTAGATGTCATAAGAGTTTCTTCTTCCCCCAAACAAGTCACCACCCATCATCTGATAGATGATGATAAAGTAAATTTTCCAAAAAAATGTTTTATTATCCAATAGATGTAAAGCTATAGTTCATAATAGTCTTCTTGTAGATATTATAGATTGAAAGAATTGGAATATCAGGCCAAGGTTTTGATAAAAGTAATAAATGAATGATATAATAATTTTTCAAAGAGAAAGGAGTTGATTTTAAAGGTGGATAATGAGCTCCAAAAGCTCGATGCTTTGCTACATAAAGTTGAATCTAGAACTGTTGAGGTCGAGTCTACATACACTGATGAAGTTATGGCCATTATTTTGAATCATTTGGAAAACCTCAATGATGAGGCCCAGGCATATTTTAATGAATGGGCACTATATAAAAAGAAAGTAGCAGTTGCAAAAACTGCAAGACTTACTGATGATGTAAGTTTTACATCTAACTAAAAATCATTTTTTCTAAAATAAGTTTTGTTTATAAATATTAACCTTTTTCACTTGTATTTTGTAGTCTAATTTTCAGCACTTAAGGCAACAAATCAGTTCCATAAAAACATTGATCAAGATTGCAAAAAATAGTGTTAATAATGCTATTAAAGTGAATAAAATATTACAATACACTGTTAGAGAAAACAATTGGCTGAAGAAGTTTATCAAAGATAAGGGCCTGGATGTGAATGTTGTATTGAAATAAAATGAGAAATAATTGAATGCACCTTTTAGAGAAGATCCAACGAAGGAAGAAGGTTTATTTTTATCGGGGATCAACACTACATCTAGAATTTTGGTTAGGGCTAGTGCATTGGAAGCAAAGGATATTGAGGTAGATGCAGCTGGAACTTCAGCCACAAAGCAGAAAGAATAGTAGAAGTTTGTTTTTTTTTATTTGAGGAAAAACAAAAAACGTTCATTATATTTTTTGTACATTGTAAAGAATGGTATCTTATTGAAATCAATGAAAGAGAAAATTTCTAAAATATTTGTATTCTCTTTTTGAATTTTTTTTTTAAATATTGTGATGTTTTGATTATTTGTGTGGATGCATTAAATAATTTTGAATTACGAGGACTTCCCTGGGACTATAGGGTAATTCCCTAGGAAGTCCTTCTCCACTTCCTTGTAGACCATCCTTGGTCCTATCCCAGATCCCTATAACTTCCTTTGCCATATTTCTCGGATGGCCGGTGCTAAAGATGATCTCCTTGGGGTGGGAGGTCACTTTCCCATTTTTCTACCCCTTTCCATACTTTTTGGTGGGGATTTTTCCGGTGCTTGTGATTTGGTATGTCCCTAAGATTTTTTGGGACATCCCTCAATTCTATACCATTTCCCTGGCATTCCTTTTACCCTTCCTCCTTGGCTGGTTGGTACTGCAGATGATCTTCTTGGGGTGGGAGGTCACTTACCCATTTATCTACGCCTTTCCATGCCTTTTAATAGGGTTTTATTTTTATTCCTGTGAACTGGGATGTCCCTGGGGTTTTTTAGGATGTCCCTAGGTTTTTCTTGGGTTCTCCCTTAGGAGTCCTGATTTCCTTCAAGATTCCTTTTTCTTGGATCTTGCTTCTCTATCCCATTTTCTTACAGGGTCCTATTTGGAGCTAAGTATTGAAAGTTCTTTTTTTGCAGTGCTTCATGGCTTGGGAGTTTGGCTTCATGAGCAGCTCTTCATAGTTTATTTTTGGCTTGGGAAGGGACCTCATGCTTATTCTTGTGGTGTTGCTCTTTGGGTTTCTAGATGTGGGCTTAGTGGTAGGTTCTCAAGAAATTTTGTGGCTTAGGGATGGGTCTCTATGCTGATTTTTGTTGTTTTCTTGCTAGTCATCCTCTTTTGAATCCTTAAAGCTACTCGTCAGTGGTTTTGGAGGTTGCTTTGGATTTCTTGCTACTTTTTTGGTCTTGAGGGAGGCCCTGCACTTATTATTGGTAGCTCATACTTCATGGCTCCTTCTGTTGAAGTTTCTTGGGACCTCCCCACCTATTTCCTATGGCTCATGGTTTTGCACTGATTTTCTCTCTATCTCCTTTGGCTTATGAGTAGTTATCCTTGCTGCATCAAGACTTCTTGGCCTACTATTGTGACTTCTTTGGATTTTTACTAGTTTTTGGATTATGTTGTTGCATCCTTGTTATTGCTTGCTGCTCTACATCCTTCTGTTGCATCCCAGGATGTCCTCGATGGGAACAATTTATTTTGAATTTTAATTTTAAATTTTAGTGGAGGGCGGGATGGCTTTGTTTCAATCGTTCCATCCTTTAGGAGGGATTGTTTTATTTTTTTCATGCTTTAAGTTATTTTGTATCTCGTGTTTATTTTTCAAATAATTCTGGGTGGTTCAACCCTACTTTAATTTTTATTTACAAGTTTTTTTTGGGTGGGATGGCCCTGATCCTCTTCTCCATACTTCATGCCATAAGGATGCCTTGGGCGGGATGGCCCTATTTTAGTTTTAAATTTTTATCTTGTGTTATGGTTTGCGTAGACGGTTTTGGGCAGGTTGGCCCTTTCTTATTTTTCTTGTGTGGGTTGGTCCCACTTGCTGTGTAGGCAATTTTTAGGATTTATGTAGTTTGCATCCTTAGGGGAAGGATTTTTTTTGTATCCTTAAGGTTTTTCAGCGATCTTTGTTGTTGTTGTTGTAGACACCAAAAATCCCACCACCCACTTGTCTTTCATTCCACCACCCACCACCCACTTGTCTTTCATTCCACCTTCCCGCCAATTATTTGGCCTAAATCCATCTTCCCACTATTTCCTAGCCTAATTGGGGTTATTTTAATATTATTTTATAATATTTTATATTTTATATAATATTTTATTATATTTTAATATATTTATTATAAAATATATATAAATAAACTCAATTAACCTTAGCCGCCCAATTTCATTTAATATCTACCATCCATTTTCATTAATCCATGTCACATTCAAATAGTAATCTCAACCCTAGGATATGACTTAATATTAGCAACACGATCAAAAGTGCAAGGCTAAAACCCTAAGAAAACCCTAGGTTGGATTATAAATAGGGTATTTTGCAAATGCCCAAACCCTGGAACCTTGAGATTAATAGATATACTTGGAGAAGCATTTGTTGATGCCCTAGTGAAGCAAATATAGAGAGAATTGAATATCTGATTCCCTAGCTAATCCAACAATACTTCTACCATTCCAGCCATTGTCCATCCATCCTCGCTCGCTACCATAGTTGTATTCCATCCCCCCCTCCATCGCCATCCTTCCTGATCTATTTCTATAGATTTGACCTACCCTACGAGCATTGTGTCAAGCTTGTGAAGCTCACTGTAGACCTTAAAAAGCACCCACCAGAGCTTGCCCTATCTGCAAGTGCACACCAGAGCTTGCCAAGCTTGTTGTAGAGCCTGCCTAGCACCTTATAGAGCTTGCAACAGTCCCAGGTGTGAACCAAAGCTTATGAAGCTCGCATCAGAGCTTACTATGACACTGAAATTAAGATCTAAATCTGCTACACCATAAAATCTACAACAATAAAGCAAGGTATATTTAGTATTGTTTTATTTCATTTATTCGTTTATTTGGCATGCATTTTAAATTTATTCTTAAGCTAGGTTTTTTTTAATGTCTGAGGGTCTCACACTATGGAGCCCTCACAGGTATTACTGATGCTCTTGTGTTTTGTTTTGCATGCAGATCTATGAATTCAATATATTCTTTAACAGTTGTTGAAGCTAGAGTGGCCCCACATTGGATATTCAAAGCCCACTCAACCTGTTGGGATCAAGGACACACTTAGATCTAAATACATTTTTGTTATATCTAACTAGGGTTTTGGAGAACCCTAGTTCCACTATAAATTATTGTATCAAATATCCGCATTGGAAACTGATTGTAACAAAGGAGTCTATTGGCCCCACCATTGAATACATATTTATTTTGTGCAATCTGTTTTGTCTCATTGTTTTATTTGATTCTACCATTTTATTTTCAAGTGTTGTGTCTTTGCATCCAGGGTCCTCACATTCTAGTAGAAGACCTTAGACTTCAAGCAATGCAAAATCAAATCGATCAGTTGATGCAAAATTCATCAAGAACAATGAGCCAAAAGCTCACATTAAGCCAACTGATCCATCAACCAATTCATCCATCGGTACCATCATCGCCATATCCAATAGATTTTACGGTACCAAAATTTGACAAGTTCATGGGAACTGAGGATCCCAAAGAGCATGTGAGCTCATTTGTCCATGTATGTTTTTGGATTAGCGATGATAACGCTCTCATGCTCCGAAAATTTCCTCAAACGCTAGGGGGGATGCCATAGAATGGTACAATCAATTGACCACACATAGTATATACACTTTTGATCAATTGATAGATCTATTCTTAGAGCGCTTCACCCTAAATATTAAAAATAAGGTATCCTTATCAGATATTTATTATTTGAAACAATGGGATGAGGAACCTATCTATGACTTTGGAAACCGTTGGAGGGTAGTCATAACTAAATTGCCATTCTCCCTACCAATGGAAGAGATTATAAAGCTTTTTACCAAGAGTTGCTTAAAACCCATCTCTTGGATGCTACAACTAAACACTTATAGAACATTTGAAGAAGCTTTAGCACATGCTAGTGTCATTGAGGAGATAAAAATCCAAGAGGGTGTCATTAAGCCTAAAAGGAAATAATGGCAAAATAAGGGCCAATACCAAAATAACCAATCTAGCCAAAACAAATCCACACAAGCCTCAACGGCTAACACAACAAACCAAGTTAATCAAGTGGTGATGAGCCAACCCATAGTGGCTCAAAAACTGGTGCAACAACAAATTTCATATCATGCGGTCCCATCAGTTACCCAAGCACCAATGGTTCAAAACACAACGCCAACTGTGGAACAACCTATCCGTCGCCAATTCAATCACCCCCAAAGACAATACACTCTGTTAAATGAGTCATATTCATCCCTATTTAGAAGGTTGTATGAAACCAACAAATTAGCCTTGCCAGACATTAGGCCCCTTGATCCCACCAAAAGGCCTAGGACTTATAGAGAGCACTTGTTTTGTCCATACCATCGAAAAAATGGGCATGATATCAATTCATGTAATGTGTTCAAAAACGTAGTGCAAGACCTCATAGACTTAGGGGCCATCAACGTGGATAACCCCTTAGCTCCACAAAATCAAAATTTGGGCATATATCAGACACCTCTACCTAACCATGGGGAGGTTCAACACAATGAAGGAGGTAACAATCAACAACAACCTCCTAATCAAGTAAATCATGTCCAACAATATCAAAACTTTGTTGGAGCAATCAATGTGGTCACTAGAGGGCAAAGGCAAAATCAACAACATGATCAACAACCTTCAAATAGACCACCCATCCAAACATCACCAAATCCATCTCCTCCCATCAATCTATCCAACCCATCCCATCCACCTATCCTTCGTCCGATTAGGCCAGCGGTAACCTTAACCAATAGGTTAACCACTAGTTTGAAGATGGCATCGACCAAACTTTCTGTCTATGAGCTCATTCAACAATCCCCTAGGCATAGAGAAGCTTTTATGGAAATACTCAAGTCAATTGAGTTAGAATCCCAAGACTCCAATGCCTTCAACAATTTTGTAGGGAGTGTTAGAACATGCATGGACCCATCAATCACCTTTTATGACTTTGAGATAAAACCAATGAGTTCAGAATCGGTGGACCCTCCATTGCATATAATGGCCTTAATAGACAGAAAGCCCTTCAAAAGAGTGTTAATCGATACCGGCTCATCAATCAACATCATTACTACCACTTCCCTTATCCATCTCAACTTACCGCCATCCCACATTACCAAGTCATCACTCACCCTCAAAGCATTTAACGATGCTTTGTGTACCACGATTGGCACTGTCGTTTTACCTATAGAAGTAGGGGCCAAAATGTTGCACACCATGTTTCACATCTTGGAAGGTGCCATGGCATATAATATACTCCTTGGTAGACCTTGGATGAGGGAAATGAAATGTGTCCCATCAATTCTTCATCAATGCTTAAAATATGTTCATGATGGACAAGTCCATTGCATCCCCATGGATGTTGAACCCTTTAAGTATTGTAACTTCATTTCAAATCCCTATGAATCCATGTTACCTTCCACACATTTGTTCTTGGTGCCATCATCAGATCCATCAACGTCATCTTCCAATCCATCTTCTTCCTCTAATCCACCTTCATCTTCTTCTAAGGCTCCCATCATAGAGGAGCTACCCATCACATCATCTTCTCAATCATCCATTTCTTCTTGTACATGTAATTGCGGACAAGCTTCCATTAGCACATCGTACATCACAAAAACTTCTTCCACTACAACCACTTCTTCTAGGCCATCTCATCATTCCACACCACCATCTCATCATGCCCCGCCACCATCCAATCCAACTCCATCAGCCGATGTGTCACAAGTCAAACTTTTTGATTGCGACATATTTAATTCCCCGCCATCCACAACCAATCCAGAGCCATCCGAGCCTTCACCATCCACCTCATCAACCCAAGTCGAAGTCCACATCACCAATCCTGGTATAGGTGAGTATGTGGTCCAAGACGTCACCATCACCCCCTTAGCCATTCCAACAGCCAAGGATTTTGGACGTCCCAAAGACCGTTCTCTATCCATAGGTTCTGTCTACGACATGAGTACCGCTCCAAATAGCATTAAATTTGTTTATGGAGGGTTGGATTGCTCAACTAGGGAAAACCCACCCGAAGAACTAAAAGAGCCTAGGCACGCCAATATACCCCACGTGGAAGAGTTTCCAGCCAGATACTTCAACATGTTCCATTGGCAAGGTCAAGGTTTAGGTTCCCATGAACAAGGAATGCATGATATCCTAGATGTCCCATATAGAGGTGCTCATGATCATTCCGGATTAGGTTATACCCCATTGTCCTCCACCGCTTCTCTTGAGCAAGCCTTCAAAAATCTTAGCCTCAATGATGAAGAGCCCTCCATGCATCCATTGCCATCAACATCCTCTCTTGAACAGGCCCTTCAAGAACTTCGCATTGATGAAGTAGACGAGGATGATCCCATCAATTTCTCCTATCCGGTATTTGATTCCGATGATGAAAGTTATGAAGAATTTGAAGTCATGTCAAATGCTTCTGATGATTCTGAAGAGGAATCACTCCCCATTGTCCCCATCACCCAACAGGAAGAGTTTTACCTCCGAATGTTTCCCATCCAGCATCCCATTTTCTGCTTGCTTCTTCCACAAGAGCAAGATGATCCACCTGGAAATCCACCTTGAGCCCCACATAAGCCAAGAATTGTAACATATGTACATACAAAAAAACAAAAAACAAAAACATACAAAAAAAAAAAAAAAAGAGAGAAAAATGTTGCTCTGATGTTTCACGTTCACTATTACAGGGATACCATGCCTCGACATCGGTTTCGATTCAATTGTTCCATCCGCGCATCCATCCCAGCCACCTTCCATTCCCCTAAGTCAATATGAATCCTATTGACTTATTCACCCCGCTCCGCAATCCATACGATTTGGCTAAGCCAATTCCAATTGACAACAGCCTCATTGACTTGGACCGGATTTCCTCCCCACCCTCCCTCTCGGAGTTCATCCTATCTGAGGAATTGTTAAGGGCTTCAACCTGTTACATTCCTCCTTCGCCCCCACCTTCACCCTCGCCATATTCAGCTAGCAGTCCCGAGGTTTTCCAGGCAGAGTTAGACAACGATAAGCAAGAGAGGCTAGATGACATCTTAGATGACTTCAATCTGATTCCAACACCACATCAACTTGAGGAAGGTTCACATATGTCCATTGAAGAAACCATTGACGTGAACCTTAGTTCAGATCCTGACAATCCCCAAATTGTCAAGCTTGGAAAAATTTTAACACCCAATGAACAAGAGCAATTCATTGCTCTCCTCAAGAAGAAGAAAGAGGTGTTTGCATGGTCCTACAAGGATATGGCTGGCCTTGATCCTGACCTTGTTGTCCATAATCTCACCTTGCGACTTGATGCCAAGCCGATCAAACAAAATCTTAGAAGAATGCATCCTACCATAGCACTCATAGTCAAAGAGGAAATACAAAAATTGCTAGATGTTCACTTTATCGTCCCTATTGACTATCCTGAGTGGCTTTCAAATATGGTACCCATTCGCAAGCCCAATGGGGGGATACGCATTTGCAATGACTTTCGAGACCTAAATAAAGCGTGTCCTAAGGATGATTTCCCTCTACCAAACATTGATACTCTTGTCGACACCTGCGCAGGCCACGAAATGCTTTCCTTCATGGACGGTTTCTCAGGATACAACCAAATTCGAATAAATCCCGATGATCAACATAAAACAACATTTACAACACCATGGGGAACATTTTGTTTTAGGGTTATGCCCTTTGGCCTCAAAAATGTAGGAGCTACTTATCAAAGAGCCATGACTTACATCTTTCATGATTACATGCATAAAATCATTGAAGACTATGTAGATGATCTCTTGGCTAAATCTAAAACCCGACAAGAACATATTGATGTTTTGGACAAGATTTTTGATCGGTTGTTAGAATTCAAGGTGAGGTTAAATCCCAAAAAGTGTGTCTTTGGTGTTACCTCTGGTAAACTTTTAGGATTCATTGTCTCCAGGTGAGGCATTGAAGTGGACCCAAATAAGGTTAAGGCCATCATGGAAATGCCACCCCCAACTAACATCAAGGAATTGCGTAGCTTGCAAGGTAAAATTCAATCGATCAAACGCTTCATTGCACAACTTTCTGATAAATGCAGGCCATTTAACCACCTGCTACAAAAGGGGGTAGCATTCATATGGATAGATGAATGTCAAAAAGCATTTGACGACGTCAAGCATTATCTAACTTCACCACCAGTTTTAACTCCTCCTAAGCCGGGGTCCCTTTCCATCTATATGTCTCAGCCACAGAGGCTGCTTTAGGGACGATGCTTGCACAGAAAAATGAACAAAATTGAGAGCAAGCAATCTATTACATGAGTCGAACGTTGGTAAGTTATGAAACAAGATACGCTTATGTAGAAAAGTTATGCTTAGCGGTGGTTTTAGCCACTAAGAAACTTTGACATTATATGCTAAGCCAAACAACCTATGTCATAGCTAGAGAAAATCCTCTACGTTACATGATGTCTCACACTTATAACAATACCCGTACCGCTAAATGGATAATGTTGCTTACAGAATTTGATCTCGAATTCATTAGCCAAAAATCCATTAAAGGTCAGGTCATTGTCGATCACCTTGCAGAAGCTCCACTACCTAGTGATCATCCTTTGATTATTGAGCTCCCAGATGATTCGGTATTTTTAGTCACTGAAGAAGGAAAATATATCATTCCCGAGGAGGATGTCGACATCACATTATTCTTTGATGGATCTAAGTGCAAAAAGGTCAAGGTGCAGGAGTTGTCTTTCACACACCACAGGGGATTCCCATCCCTTTATCATTCAAGTTAGACTTCTCATGCACAAACAACACAACAGAGTACGAAGCCTTAATATTAGGTCTTCAATCAGCTATAGCTATGGGTATTAAGCGTATCCAAATATTTGGAGATTCTCAACTTGTTGTAAAACAAGTAACAGGAGAATACCAATGCAAAGAACCTACCATTAAGCTTTATCATGAAATAGCAATGAAATTGCTATCAACATTCGAATGGTATGAAATCAATAACTTGCCTCGTTCGACTAACATATTTGTAGATGCAATGGCCTCTCTTGGATCCTTGATTCCAAAGAATGACTTAGGAGAGGTACAACCCCTAATAATCTCAACAATCTCTAAAGCAGTCGTGAAGCGTGCTAACCCACAGGATGGAAAAGATGTTTGCTTTATCCACGCGAAATCATGTGAGCCTTGGTCAAACCCCATAATTGCCTTTTTAAAATTTGGAACACTCCCATCTGACATGTCTCGGTCTGCCAAACGTGCCTTCAAGCAAAGGGTAGCCCGTTTCGTTCTCTTGGGTGACGTGTTGTATAAACGGGGTTATGATGGAATCTTGCTTCGATGCCTCGAACCAGAAGAGGCCCAAAGGGCTATAGAGGAAGCCCATGATGGTACTTGTGGTGGTCATTTTAGTGGAATGGCCATTGCAAAGCATATTTTATGCATGGGTTATTATTGGCCCACCATGGAACGTGACTGTTGCACATATGTCAAAAATTGCAAACAATGTCAATCACATGCCAATTTAACACATGTACCATCACAAGCTTTACAACCTATACAGAGTCTCTGGCCCTTTTCACAATGGGGCCTCGATCTAATCGGAAAAATTTTGCCCTCCTCTTCAGGACAACATACTTTCATCATAACTGCCACAGAATACTTCACAAAGTGGGTTGAGGCAATCCCTCTAACCAGTACGACAGGACCTAGAATTGTGGATTTCATACTCCATCACATCATTTGTCATTTTGGTATCCCCTCTAAAATAATTTTGGATAATGGTAAGTCTTTTAAGAACAAGGATGTTAGAACACTTTGCGAGAAATATAATATCCAACATAGTTTCTCAACTCCTTATTACCCACAAGCAAATGGACAAGTTGAAGCTACCAACAAGACCTTAATTGCCATTCTTAAGAAACTTGTCAAAGAAAATCATAAATATTGGCATACACAAATCCCTTTGGCACTTTGGGCTTATCGAACAAGCATCCGAACGCCGATGGGAGCAACACCATTTTCTCTGGTCTATGGAGCGGAAGCTATTATGCCTCTTGAGCTCGAGATTCCTTCCTTACGAATTTCCTTGCAAGAATTCATAGATGATGATACAACTAGACAAGCACGACTTGACCAACTCACACTCTTAGATGAAAGGCGTGTCAATGCATTAGAACATTTACGAGTTTATCAAGACCGCCTCAAGCGTGCTTACAATGCTAAAGTCCATCTTCAGGAATTTCAAGTAGGGGATCTCGTCCTCAAAGAGAACCAACAAAACACCAATGCGTTGCCACATCTTCATGACAAATTCATGGCAAATTGGTTAGGTCCATATGTGATCACTCAAAAAGTGGGTAATGGTACTTATAGGCTTGCCGATTTAGAGGGTAAAGAGGATCTTGAACCACTTAATGTTCTTCATTTAAAAGCATTCCATTGTTAAACGTGACACACTATATGTATATATACATGGCTAAAAAAAAAAACAAACAAATTGCATGCTCTTACATAGGCATTTCCACATTGCATACATTTCATTTGCATTTAGGCATTTACATTCAATCATACATATTCCGTTACATTGTACAATTTCCATTTGCATATTAACAATCATTACACTAGGCATACACATTTGCATTCATCCCATCCCATGCTCAATGATCTGGCATAGTAATGATGATATGGCCACAAACAAAAAGTCAAAGTTATAGAAATTGGGGGTACCTAGTTTGAAACAATCATGCAACTTTCATAAGCCAACAACATCACATGTCAAAATCACAAAAGCCTAAAATTTTCAGTCACTCAGCCATTACTAGTGTCGAAAGCAACCTCCAAGTGGATGTCCAATTTTCTTTAGGACCAAAAGCACAATTTACACACTAAGAAAGTCTTGAGCGATGTCAATTGATTCCAAATGCAATCTTGAACCAATCACATTCCATCACATCTTAAAAACATTATGAGTCAAGGAGGGTTAGTGCCATACTTGGGTAGTACCTTGAAGCGAAAAGGGATAATCCTCGCTTGTCCCATCATGCAACATAGTCCAAAGCAAAAATAGTGGTTTTCACCACTACCTCAATTACTCTTCAAATATAAGCATAAAAACATAGAGTAGTAAGGATAGGGTCACAATTCTCATCACACTTCGGTTGAGAATCCGATTCCCCAAAGCTCTATACAAAATTAACAAATAAAACTCCCAAATACCCTTGATCCCTAAAGTCATAAGGATTCATACTACACGCCCCTGACAAGGATGGGTAGTCATCCCCAAGGCCTAAAAGATCAAATCCCATTGGACTATGGAGTGAATCTTCATCGGGGCTATAGACGCCTGATTGGCAGTGGAGTAAGCTCATGCGGGGTGACATGTCTCCTTGGCAAACAAGAAGACCTCTGACCGCACATAAGGGCAAGCTAGCTTTAGGTAATCTTCATAATAGGTCATGCCCAATTTACTCATAGTGGGTCAATGAACTTCACATTCACACACACTGGTTCTTGATTGATAGGGTCATTGTCACACTCAAAGATTTGGTAATTGAACCTCACTTGCACACACATTGGTCCTAAAGAAAGTTAGACAACCCAAGTGAGTTTGGTTGATAACACTAGTATGTTTGAGTCTTTGAAAATTCTGCCGTACTCATTCCATATCAACATCCATATCTTCTTCCATGTCAAATTCCATATTTTCTTCCACATCAACGTCCATATTTTCTGACATGTCCACATTCATGTCTTCATGGTAAGTCGAGTTGCAAAACATAACAAAACTGGGTACTCCCGATTGTCAAACAATGGACAACAAAAATGGCCAATAGTATTTCTGAACTATAATAGATCATATGAACAACATGCATTCCTATCATGTAAGTCTGCATTCATTTAGCATTAACTTGCATTAATCATATCAAATTCTCATAAGATTGCATATAGTTTATAGTCGTCATGCATTTACTTACAATAATAACTCATCATTAGCTTGCATACATCAAATCAAATAAACATTAGGCATATACATCATAGTCATTAGCTTGCATACATCATCATAAACATTAAATAAAGCATTGCATAACACATAAAAACATCCACACAAAAAGACAACACGCATATATGAAAAGGCCATGTATATATATATAATAAGCGTCCAATATACAATAGAGTGCCAAGAAGGCTACAAAAGGGAGCACCAAGGCTCACATGTACAAAAGAGTGCATATAAGCACTACATCAACTATCCATGAGAAGACCCCTGAGACCCGGTAGGAGCCCTCGACCTAGTACTCTGCCTCGACTCCGTCTACCTCGATGGCTCGACCATAGATGAAGAAGGAGGATCTAGGCAAGGTGATGTGATGCTGCATACACACATCCTCCAAGGAATGTGCGTATGCCTCACTAGCTCGAAGTCATCGCAAGTCCTTCTGATGTCATCGCTCCTTCACCAAAATCTCTGCCTGTAGCCTCGTAATTGTCTCCTGCTCCCGAGCTATAGTCACCCTGGCCTCCCTCTGAGACTCTAGCATAGTCTCTCGCTCCTCCCATAGCTGCTCAAGCTCAGCCCATAGCCTAGCCACCTCAGAGATCTCACCCATATCCTCATCATCCTCCCTCTCCCCTACCACCAAACCCACCTCTAGAGCCTGTGGGCCGCTACCCTCGACCGTCTCCATCCCATCGACCATTGAGGCCTCATCCTCTTCGGAGTCGACCTCGACCCCACCATTGCCGCATCCTCACCTACCACCTTTGGTACCCATACTAGCTGGGCACCAAACCACTCCACATACTCTAGAGTCACACCGACATCATCCACATCAGCCACCTCCAACTGCTCATCATCCTCCAATGGCACCCGCCATGGTTCGGGACAAGGTAGTGTCACCTCATCCTTCACCCATCGATACAACACCGGCTCATCAGGAACTCCTTGAGGTAAACCAAACTACCTCAGCACCCATGAGTACTGGAAGTACTCCACCTCCTCATCCCTCCGCCCAACTATCCATCGACCCTACCACACCCACCATAGCTGTCTCCCATCTCCATCCCACCTAGCTCCTCACCATGGCCTCCATCGCACGTCCACCCGAGCCAAGCCTGACCACATGTCTCGGTACCACTACCTAGTGTGTACCTCTCGACTAGGCTGAACCTCCTCAGCCATAGCCCATCACCTCGCATACGGCTCATCCATCCACCATGACTCACATGGCAACCCCTCGGGCCGAGCTATCACAAAATGCTCCCAAGCCCAACACTGAAGGAGAAAGTTACACCCAATCCCCTTTCTCCCCCTCTGTGCCACCTCATATAGCTCTCGGTATAGCTGCACCAATAAAGCAGGTGCCCATGCGTACTCCCGAGGATCCATCAGTAGATCACTCACTAAGCCCAATAGGTTCCAAGGGAACCTACACCCAATGCTATTAGGTAGCACTATGTTGGCCAACATGAACATGATCAAGGTGGGGAGTGCATCTAACTCCTTCACCTTGTACATGCTCAGGTACAGTATCCCTCCATCCCCTATCCGGGCCTCCCACCACTGATCCCCAAGCATCTTCTCCATATTCACCTTCTTATCCCTCCCCACCATCACCTTCTCTCCCTCTACTGGCACCTTGAGAATGTGATAAACATCCTCAAGAGTGATAGTAACCTCTCTAGTCGATAGCTAGAAAGTCCCTCTATCCGGGTCCCACCTCTCGATCAAAGCCGAGAGGTAGCCCTCATTAGCCCTCACCACATCCAATCGGGCCACACCATCTAGGCCTACCCTACTCAGCAGCCCCCAATCCTCCTCTGAAAGCTTCTTCCTCATCCCCAAAATGAGAGGAGAGAAGTGATGTCGAGGCTCAATATCCCTCAGCTGCAACAAACAAAAACACTTTGTTAGTTTTAAAAATTCAAAAAATTCAAAAAAATTTAAAAATAAACTAAAAATAAATTTTTGCACAAAGGAAACAAAGGGTATTACCGGGACAAATGTCGCCTCCGCTCCACCAGCAGCACCAAGGCCCTCCGCCACCATCACCTCCACACACTCGCAAGCCTCACTTAGCTCACTAAGTCACTTCCCTCCTCAGACGCAACTTCTCAAAGTTTACAACGCACAAATGAGCCTAAAAATTCCTCAGAAAGCTTTTTATAGCTTTAACTAGCGCATTCAGGCGCAGAGCTACGCCTGAACATTGCGGGTGCATGCAGGCGCACGTGGGCGCCTGCAGAACATGCCAGGTGCAGGCACGTGCCTGGAAGCAAAAGAGAATGAGGACAAAAACTCCTAAAATGGTAGCTCCCATCATCAAATCTGAACCAAAATTCATCCATACATCATGTACATCATAAAAGTTGATTTTGTGAAATTACAAATAGTTTTGCATGCATATTTTTTGAGAAAAAGCAAAATTCTTCACAAATACATATTGCATTGCAGAAACATGCCAACCAAGGTCACATTTTCGCAAAATCAACATCCCACAATTCTTCATCATCTACGTCATCACATTCTTCCATCATCATTATGCATATATCATTCATCATTTTTATTTTGTCCAGGCCATCCAAGCGAACCTCGTATCTAGTATGTTATTCTATAAACTTGGTGATTGCAGCGATGATAATCCATGCAATTCGGTAAGATGAATAATGTACAATAAGGACACTTGCTCATGATCATAATCAATTATCTCGTCATCAAAAATCACAATCACATTTGGCACCTCACATTTTGAATGCAACCTTGCCAAGAACAATTTGCTCGCAATCAATCATTGATGTCCTTGTCTGTGGGGCAAGAAAACATAGATAAATCAAAATCTCAAACACTCATTCATTCGACAACAGTCAAAGTATAGGACATGTCGGTAGGTTGATTGGTTCCATGATGGAATTGATGAAGAAATTTCTACAAGTCACTACCCCACCCCTACGATTGACTTAGTCATCATGCATCTTTCATACATTGCATACTCAATGACGCCATTGTGGCAGCTTATTCAACAAGCATCGAATCATCCCAAAATTTGGGGCAACCACGTTACATTATGATTTTCCCATGACGGGATACATCTCACGTGATCATAACATCTACACTAGACAAATACCCCTCTCAACCATTGGGGCAAAAATGGTATCACATTTTACATCATTCATATCATCTACATTCACATGGTATCATACACCAACCCCCTTCCCACCATTGGGGCAAAAATGGTATCACATTTTACATCATTCATATCATCCACAATCATTTGCATTTCACATCATTCATTCATCAATTGCACAAATTCACTACATCATTCATTTTCAATTGGCTTGTGAGATACATTCGTAACTCATTCGCCAATTGAGGGGGTAAGCTACAAAAACTCCGAAAAAATTTCTTTATTCTTTTGTCTTCAACATCAGTGCGCAAATCCAACAACAGAGAGAAGCTGCTTCTGTGCCCATAGCCCAAGCAGGTGTCTCGTATTTTTGCACCACATTGTGTTTCACACAACATGGTACAAAAAGGGGCATCTGTAGACACCAAATCGCAGCCACTAAACCTCCATCCTAACCATCCCACCACCCACTTGTCTTCCATTCCACCTTCCCACCAATTATTTGGCCCAAATCCACCTTCCCCATTTCCTAGCCTAATTGGGGTTATTTTAATATTATTTTATAATATTTTATATTTTATATAATATTTTATTATATTTTAATATATTTATTATAAAATATATATAAATAAACTCAATTAACCTTAGCCATCCGATTTCATTTAATCTCCACCATCCATTTTCATTAATCCATGTCACATTCAAAAAGTAATCTCAACCCTAGGATATGACTTAATCTTAGCCACACGATCAAAAGTGCAAGGCTAAAACCCTAAGAAAACCCTAGGTTGGATTATAAATAGGGTATTTTGCAAATGCCCAAACCCTGGAACCTTGAGATTAAGAGATATACTTGGAGAAGCATTTGTTGATGCCCTAGTGAAGTGGAGATAGAGAGAATTGAAGATCTGATGCCCTAGCTAAGCCAACAATACTTCTGCCATTCCAGCCATCATCCATCCATCCTCGCTCACCGCCATAGCCGTATTCCATCCGTCGCCTCCATCGCCATCCTTCCTGATCTATTTTTGTAGATCTGCCCTACCCTACGAGCGTTGTGTCGAGCTTGCGAAGCTCACTGCAGAGCTTGCCAAGCACCCACTAGAGCTTGCCCTATCTGCAAGTGCACACCAGAGCTTGCCAAGCTCACTGTAGAGCCTGCCTAGCACCTTCCAGAGCCTACGATAGTCCCAGGTGTGAACCAGAGCTTGCGAAGCTCGCGTCAGAGCTTGCTGTGACACTAAAATGAAGATCTGAATCTGCTACACCATGAAATCTGCAACAACGAAGCAAGGTATATTTAGTATTGTTTTATTTCATTTATTCGTTGGTTTGGCATGCATTTTAAATTGATTCTTAAGCTAGGGTTTTGTTAATGTCTGAGGGTCTCACACTGTGGAGCCCTCACAGGTATTACTGATGCTCTTGTGTTTTGTTTTGCATGCGAGATCTATGAATTCAACATATTCTTTGATGGTTGTTGAAGCTGGAGTGGCCCCACATTGGATATTCAAAGCCCACTCAACTTGTTGGGATCAAGGACACACTCAGATCTGAAGACACTTCTGTTATATCTAACTAGGGTTTCGGAGAACCCTAGTTCCACTGTAAATTATTGTATCAAATATCCGCATTGGATACTGATTGTAACAAAGGAGTCTATTGGCCCCCCCATTGAATACATATTTCTTTTGTGCAATCTATTTTGTCTCATTGCTTTATTTGATTCTACCATTTTATTTTCAAGTGTCGTGTCTTTGCATCCACAGTCATAATCAGGTTTTGGGTCCCTTGATAAAAACTCATTTAAATTTACATTTAACTGATAATAAATAAAATGTTCTTTTATGTTTTATAAAATAATTTGAAATGACTGGAAATGCAGCACATATATTTACTTTGCCATAAATATTTTATACAATACAAATATACTAAAAATTTAGACTAATAATTCAATAACAAGGCTTAAGTAAAATGATATACAAAATATCCAATAACACGTCTATGATATGAAAGATAATCCAATGTTCTAATCAACATATGTGTAATTAAATAATCCAATTTTATTCAAATATACATAATCAAATCATAGGGCTATGATATAGAGAGTATCCAATGGCATATTCAATATCATATGATATGATTAATGATATCAATAATATATGTATCAAATTATAATTTAATCTTAATATTCCTTTCATTATAATGTTGAAATCAAATCAAATCAAATGAAAGCATCCTTGCATCATAATGTTGGAAGCTGGAACAAACTCTTTTTAGATTGTATAAAATTGTTTGCACTCATACCCAAAATTTTTGTCATCACAAACTGATTAGTGTTACCATCATCCTCAGTATTCGTGACACCTCTTCTCTCTACCATATATTTCCAATATGACAAAGCTCTTTCATAAGGAAACTTCTCCACCTATAGGTCGACACATATACTCTCAAACAATTTTCAAATTTTTGTCCAACCTATTTCAAATTTTAGATTTTACATATGATAATGCACTGAATACCCTTTCATCTTCCACAGATCCTAAAATCATCATTTGAAATAATTCATATAAATGAAAATATTCACTCATAGTATGTTGTAAGATACTACTGGGATGTAATCTTCTCCACAAACATGAAATAGAACCTATTTCATGATGGTTAGTGAGTTGTGAAACTTGAGCAGACATTGTTGTTCCAAAACAATTTGATTATTTTATCAAAATTGATTTCAATACCATTGACTAATACATGCTTACTAAAATGGCTAGCAAGAGTGCCCATGTATTTGAGAAATAAACCATTTAAAATCTGGTATTCATTACAAGTATCCCAAAATATCGGGTTAACCACACCCATAACCTCAAGCAATTCATCTCTTTGAAAACGGTCTCTGATTTCTTTTGTCAATGATTTTGCTATTTGTTTCAGTTTTTTTTTGTATCTGTTACAACTACATGAAATCTATTGTATTTTATGGGTATTTTCCAACTTTATTTATAGCTATATCCATTCACTAACCAAAATAATATAAAGGAATTTCCTTTCCATGGACATTAATACATAGATGATTGTTTATATTGAACTTCAAAAAGTTTTGAGGAACATTCATGTTTGTCAATAATCTCCAACTCTCAAACATGGGATCCATAAAACTTTGACCAGATGCATACATTGTATCAATATGCATGCAAAAAAATTTCTCACCTTGATGAAATCCACAATATAAATTGATCTTTTTTGTGCAATTTTGATCAAAGTATTCATTTCTTCCAATATTGGAAGAATACCACATAATTTGAGAAGTTTCAAAGTCACTCATTCAAAATAAAAAATCTTTAGCCTTATCAATTGTCCTATTATTTACATACATAAACCCTACCAAGGATTGATATTATTTGAAAACTTCAAATGTCGGTTGATACATCGAAATCCACCTAGTATCTACATCTTTTAACAGTTTTTTACCTTCAGTATCTCCTAGTGCAAACTGTTGAAACTCTAAAAATATTTTTGGACTGCATGAAAATAATCATAAATTTCATAGACAAGCTCTTCCACTCTCACAAAATTTGTAAATGTATCCACAATTTTGTATGCAACATTCATTTTATGAGACATGCAATTAATAGGGATCAAATATGGGGTAATAGATGTTTGTAGTCTAACACAAAGACCATTCTTGTGTCCTTGCATTTTATTAGCACCATCAGATCCGACACATATTAACTTAGTGGCTATTTCTATTTCATTCATTCCTACTACTTGTTTTAAACTAGTTACAACAACCTTGTAAATGTAATCTGCATTGCAATTTTCCACCATCTTGCATACTCCAAGTAAATGAAGTAACCTTAAATTATTTGCCAATGTGTAAACATGCATGTAAATCCAATATGTGTTGTCAACAACAATCACCTCATCAATTTTTTTTTGGTAATTAAGGTACAATTTCATTACAGTCAGGTTTTATAGGTTGACCCAAAACCTTTTACAAAAATAGCACAATGCTGATGCGGAGCAACACTTCAATAGGGACAGTCTGTCATTTGCTACTAGCCCCCTACTGATGCCACACTGCCAAAAAAGAGCACCGTCCCATACACAATATTACAAACACAGGCAGTGGCCCAACGCATTGCTCTCTTGCTGCCCCAGCCGTGAAAATGCGACCTATCGCAAAAATGCGACGCACGATGTCCTTGAAAGTGAAATAAATTTGGCCTTTTTGACTTTCTTTTTAAGGTCATCCTGCTCAACCAATGAGAGACATTTTGTCATTTCCCAACCACTTCGATCTGACCAATGGGCGTTGGGTAAGTTCTACACATCAACTAGTCAAAATAGAGATTTATAATCAATGAAATTAGATATAGGTCTACCCTTTTTAAGAATAGTGAATACAACAACAAACTACAAACTTTTTGAAGCTAAAGTGAACTTATTCATTTTTTGAAATTGGGCTTGAATCATTGCACCTTTATCAACCAAAGTTTGCTTTTGTTTCATTTCTTGATCATATTCTTGCACATATCTTATATGTGTGCACTCTTATGCATCCTTCCACCTATAATTTTTTGGTATTGGTCGATCACCTTCTTTATTTTTATATAAACCTTTCCACAATGTTTTTCTAATGTATCTTTCTTAACTTGCAATCTATGATCCTTTTCATATTTCCAACTGCAAATTACGCATCTCAATTATATTATTTCCTCATTACTATTCTTTGGTAGCACTGGCTCAATAAATAGAAATTCTGATATCCAATCAGGCTAAAATGATCTGTTAATAATCCACCTAGATAACCTTACACGTTTATGTTTTTTAGAAGAAGGTTCTCCAAAAGTAGGGACTGCATAAGAACTATTATTTTCTTTTCCACTTGGCATGTTAGATTCAAGAATCTCTTCATGTTTTTGTTCCATTTCATTAATAAAATTTTCATCTATGGACTTTTTATTATCATGGATATGTGGAAGTGGATGCATACCAAGGTCAACAATGTTTTCAGTATAGATAATACTAGTGTCAATAATAGGGTCATTATCATTATGGCATTTAAAAGCATACCTTCTATTAAAAAATACAGATAAACAATGAACAAAGCCATAAACCAAAAAGCACACTTCTTAATGAATGAAGATATTATATATAAAATTAACAATGTACAAAATTTAACTGGTTAGTAAGTAAAGGCATCCATACCTTCAATTTGTGCAAATGTTGATGGTTGACTGGATTTTGAAATATTATGAAAGTATTTGAGGATACTCCTTTTATCGAAACACTGGTCTCCTTTCTTTCCACTTCTAGCAGGTGACATTTTATCTATATAAACAGAAGAGTAATATGAAAAATGAACATCATTTTTAAAAATGAAAATAATTGGTAAAAAAGAGAAGTATTGCTCAAGACAACAGAATATCTGACCCAATCAGGCTTGATATTGGTACCCAAATAATAGAAAAACCTCCTTATTGAGTGTCCATGAACAAAATGTTTAAAAAGTAAAATTAATGGTAAAATAAACTTACCGGTAAATGGTGATCGCTATATTTTAGGCACCTACTATCACTCACCTTCTACCAAATGCCTTCTGCTAGTCGCCTTCTTCCAATCACTTTCTAATAGTTTCCTTATGCCATTTTACTTCTTCCATTCACCATATGCTAGTCACATTATACTAGTCACCTTCTACCAATCACCTTCTACTAGTCACCTTATTCCAATCACCTTCTACCAGTCGCCTTGTGTCAGTCGCCTTGTGCCAGTCGCCTTATGTTAGTCACCTTCTTCCAGTCACCTTCTACCAGTCACCTTCTTCCAATCACCTTATACAAATCACCTTCTACCAATCACCTTCTGCCAATCACCTTCTATCAATCACCTTCTACCTGTCACCTTCTACCAGTCACATTCTGCAAATCACCTTATACTAGTCACCTTCTGTCAGTTGCCTTCTTCTAGTCACTTTGTGTCAGTCATCTTCTTCCATTTGCTTTCTATCATTCATATTTTTTTAGTCACATTGTGTTAGTCATCTACCTTGTATCACTCGCTATCGGAGAAAATTAATGTTTTAATTGTATGAGTATAATGGGATACAAGATGCGAATTAGGTGGGATGTATTTTTTTAATAAATTTAAGGAAAAATTTATGTATAAAAACTTATGATAATGGGGTGAATTTACCCTAAAAAAAATTTATCCTGAAAGTTTTGGGCGAACGGGCCAACCTCTATGGTCCCAAAATTTACAAAATTAAAATTGTGAAAATCTGAATATTCACACTAAATTGCGAAATTCGTCCCTATACATAATCCTATGGGAGCATATAGCAGTTATGTGACCTATGTTAGTAGGGAGGCATCCTGGACCTAAGTGGCCAATAGTCTCAAGGTGGGAGAAATGTATTCACCCTTCTCATAATTCACTAGAGGAGGCACAATTTATGATTGATGAGCTAAGACAAACACACATCATTTGGTGATCATGGAGAGATCGGTATGTGTGTTCTGATTATCACAAGAATATAGAAAAAATTAGGAGGATATAGTGGTTGGATGATGGGAGTCATACCTATGAGCTATATCAGTATGATCAAGTACTCTATCAGTATTGTGAGGTATAAGGAATACCAACTATATAGGAGATATGTGTGCAATGGATTCATTGAGATAAATGGTGGGAGCCCATATATATTTATACCTTTATAAAATTGAACATGGATGATCCTATAGTATTAATTCCTTTGAGGGATGATTTGGGGAAGAAAATAAAGTATACAACATGATATGAGTAGTTTAGGCCTCATAAGATTACAATGAGTGCACCATCAAGAGACTATGCTCAAAGTTTTCATGATGTGTCTAGTGTTTTGAGAGAAGTTCAATGATGACTTGGGAAGGAGTGGAAGGATAGGATGGTAGCAAGGTATGAAGTGGGATGTGATAGCTAGGAGTGATATTATATTTTAGTGGTTGGTTATTTATTAGATGTGCCTCCACTATCCATGATTATTATGACATTGATGGCACATTTCAAGGATAGTCCTAGTGGGATACATGAGACTATATCTAGCAAGGCAACTGAGGTAGGACCTAGTAGGACAGGTACCAATGGTAGAGAGGTAGAGGTGGATATTCTTTGTTAGACCTTGGAGGATATCATAGGGAAGTTAGTGATAGTTAAGGATTTACGGGTGATCAAGGTGGCTCACTTTATGGAGAGGACTATAGATATGAAGACTATTGCTAGCCTTCGATTAGACATGGAGCAGATTAGTGAGGAGAGGGCACTATATAGGGCAATCATTGTTGGATTATGACCTAATTTAGAGTAGGTGACTCATGAGAGGGATGAGATTATTTCAAAATTTGGGTAGGGGATGGATGTGAACATGGTGGCCATGATGATGGGTACACTAGAGTAGGAGCTATAGTGTTTGAGGGTAAGTTTAGATGATCTATGAGAGAGGTTATAGGTTGCAAATGTGTGAGTATAGAGGTAGAGGAGTAGGACAAAATATTATCAATAGCTATATCATATTTTAGTATCAATAGAGCAGTGCCAACCTTTGTAGAAATGAAATTTAACATGCTTACACACAATTGCATTTCTACTTAAATAATTCTATAGATCTATAGTCGTAGCAATAAAAATACACAAAATAATAATAACAATAATAGCAACAACAACAATGGTAGATAATAATTAAATACAAGTATTTTTATATTAACAATAGCACATATGGTTACAACAATACAGTTTCAACATTATAATTTGTAGTCTGCAAACACTATGCAAAATACTCTTCATGGTTGCATAAAATATTGTACTGCATAATACCCTATTCACATATGCACCAAATCTCACACATACCAATGTTCTCTATAAATCCATCAACTTGCATGACTCTTCCATAGTGGATCCACAAACCATTCTAAAATAAATAGGGGGTATTTATAGGATAGTTTTAGCAATTAGTGCAACCAACCACACTCAATCGTCCCCAACTATCCCTATGTAACTAACCAGTCTCAAAATTATTAATTAGTCTAGCTTAACCAATATCATACTACTTAACCAGTTTGACTTAACTAAACCAATTGTCTAATTAACATGATGACTAGTTGTACAATTTTTATTCTATTCCATGTTATCAATTAGTCTGTATTACATTATGATGGTTGATTTACATTACCAAAACATTAAATTAAAAATTTGAATGTCTACAACCTTCACCTCCTTCATAGAGTTAGTTGAGGATGTAATCCATGAATAATTATTCACAATGAACAATTGGTTTTTGTCCTCCTCCTCCACTAGAGATTGGGGGAGACATATTCTAAGGAGTGAGTGTACCAATTTTGGGATGTGGCACACCTTTTTATAGGGGTTGAGTGTATTATATTTTGTATTTGTGATACATATTTCCTAGCAGCATGTATAATTTTGAGTCATATATATAGTAATCACATTATGCTTTGTGTTTAACTTATTTCCATAAGGGTTGTAATAAATTGATGTATCCTTGCTTTCATGTGTTAATGATGTAATGATATGATATTTATGATTGTTTTCTTTATTAATTTTGCAAACATTGATGATTGGCAGTAGGTATTTGGATGTTTGCTTAGCGATGTCCTCATGAGTCATATGATAAATAATCACTAAAGATGATTTTTTGTTGTTTTTACTGAGTGGTGACATAAGAGTATAGTAGATGGACAAGCACTCACATTCATGTTATGAGTGATGGTGTCTAGACCTGATAAGGATAAGCACTCATTGTGACTTTTGACATCAAGTATTATCCTTTGAGTCTAGATAATACTTTACGTATTCCCATGAGATAAAACATTAATCTCTTCATGCTTAAATGGTGGCCTATGATATCACATAAAATACAAGCACTTAAGACATGATGAGGTGCTTGTAATATGTGCAAGATATATGTATTTGTTGTTAGTAAAGTTAGTTGTTAGTAGTTAGTATTGCACTCTTTGAGAGGCATACCCAAAGGATTTTATGCACACTTTGAGAGGAGAGGCATACCCAAAGGATTAATGCACACTTGAGAGACAAACCTAAAGGATTTTATGCACACTTTGAGAGGTATACTTAAAGGATTTTATGCACACTGTGAGAGGCATACCTAAAGGATTTTATGCACACTTTTAGAGGCATACCTGAAGGATTTTATGCACACTTTGAGAGGTGTATCCAAAGGATTTTATGTACTCTTTTATAGGCTTACCTAAAGTATTTTATGCATACTTTTAAAGGCATACCCAAAGTATTTTATGCATGATTTGAGAGGCATAATCAAATTATTTTATGCAAACTTTGAGAGGCATACCCAAAGGATTTTAAGTGAACAAGAGAATGAGTAGTTGTGTTTTTTGAAATGTATAAGTATACTGATAAAAGTAGATTTCTTTCTACATGTGTGTTTGTTTGAAATTGTCATGCTTTAGGGGTAGGTTTTCCCTTTTATGAATAATAATGTCTTAGATATTCTTGACATGTGAGAGAGGGTAACAAGAGCATATAATTCCACTATTTGATGCATATACAAAATATTTACATGTACTTGGGAAATTGGACTTAATGCTCATTGCCACCTTTGACGTGTGAAGAAGATAAGACATGAATGAGATTGTATTCCCAAAGGTATCAAAACATTCTACTTTGAAATCATATGCCCCCAACTATCGTACTTATAATATAATTATGAATATGTAGTTTAGGCAGATATAATAAATGAGTTTGCTTTAAAAGACGCATAATATTATGTGTTTGATTGTGAAGATGAAGGATTTTCTCGATTTAAGTATATTGAATTTTTGAATGTATAATATGAGACTTTTGGATCTCAGCTCCTTTGCCTAACACATGAAAATATTTACATATATGTGAAGACTAGATTTGTTACTTGAGAGCACATATGATGTGTTGAATGATTCAAAAATTTGTGTGACAACATATTCCATAGACTAAGGGTTACACTATCATATGGAAAATCTGAGGAAATAAGAATTGTATAGCACAGAACATGGGAAAAATGAATCACCTTTTCTTGGAGGTCCATACGATGGTATGGCCCCTAGACTGAAATATTTATTGCTTATGTGAGGATAATATCTCTGGTGACTTGTATACATGTACGAAGCACAATAACTTAATGATCTACTACTTGGTGTAGCCATAAATAATTATGGATACACAATGTTCTAATAATCAAGTCCTAATATTTTCTAAGGGCTTACAAACCAAAAATGATATTTTATGTTTTGAAGAAAATTGAGATTATGCTGACTTAGGATTTAATTTTTTTTGGAGTATGGTCAAGTGTATTCATCACCCTTGGTTTTATTTCCTATAATTTATACAATGTCCTTGTATATATGTGAAGCATTGGAATGAAGGACTTTGATTCCATTTGGGCATAGGAGGAATTCTTGATATAATGGATAATTGAGAAGAAATTATTGCGAAGATATTTATGATGGGAGACAATGGTTTGTGATTCCAGTCATGATGGAAGAAGTCCTCTATTCATTAACTGATGTAATAGTATGAATGGATAAAGAGTTTCTTCTTGTCTTAATAGGTATTTTGAGGTGATGAGAGTGTGATTTGGTGATTTTTGACTATTATAGCAAACCAAGAGACTACGAAGATACTATCGATCCAGTGTCCAATGAGGCTTACAAATAATTGTAGGCCTATGAGGAATTGGATCAAGAAATGTTTATGATCTAAATGATCTATTCAAACAATAGATTATGAGACTTTGATTGATGTTTGATAGGATGCTAATGTGATAAACTAGATAGCTAGGAAGACTTCATAGATCTAGTGCCTTGTAAAGCTTACAAATAATTGTAGGCTTACAATATATTGGATCTATAAGATTCCCTAGTTTGTGTGGTTATTTGAAAAGTAGCCAAAGAGATTATAATTTGTGTAAGATTGCTTGTTGATTCAACAAAAACTAGTCAAAAAGGAAGACACCATTGATCCATTACCTAGTGAGACTTACAAATAATTGTAGGCCTACAAGATATTGGATCAATGAGGTTTCTTGATCTAAATGGTTTATTTAAAAGTATCTTGTGAATGCGATATATTTTTGATTACGATCTTAGGTGATGAACCTAATAAGAAAGTGGATCCTACTTATCCAATCTCTGGTGATATCCATAAATGATTTTAATTATACAAGAAATTGGATAATCCAAGCTTGTCAGCTCATCCGATCTACCAAGTAAGTAGGATTTTGATTATATTTTTATTTAGGTAAGATTTGTGAGCTCATTTATTAAACCAATCAGGGAAGAAAATCTTGTTCAACTAGTATCTAGTGAGAGTCATAAATAATTATGGGTTCATGAGATATTTGTTGATAAAGGCTTTTGATCCTGGGTGGTTTATCAAATAAGCTATGGTTGGTGAATTTGATGAGCAATGTCATGATAGATTTGATAGGCCATTCTAGAGTATTGGAATTCTCCTATGTTCTATGGCTTACCTACAAAGAATTGTAATATTACAATGCATTCGAGGAGAAGAAGAAATGCTCCAAAAGGGCCTATAAAGTAATCTTGAAAGTTGGAGTGAATGATCTATTTTAGTTGAAAAATAATGTTGACATAATATGTTGAAAATGTGGATGTAAAATTTTGGAAGTGCGATGTGACCATGTGGGACAAAATAAAGGGATAAGGATGGGTCATCAGTGCTATGGATGATCGCATCATAAATCACTTAACACAATAGAGGGAGAAGAAAAAAGTAAGATGTGATAGATAAGAGATATGAGGTAGAAGAAGTATGTATATGATTGATTGCTAATATTTTTAGGTGTCCCAAGGCTAGGACAGAATAAATGGGAAAGGTTGTATCATCAGGGTCATGGACAATTATGTCATACATCACTTAACCCTAGAGAGGGAGAATAAAAGAGGAAAATGTGATAGATAAGAGAGGGGGATTAGAAGAAACTAGACAAAAAACAAGAGCTTTTGGGATTGAGAGGATTGCTCAACATGAGTTTTTTCCTATATGGATGCAATACAAGTGAATTTTTTAAAAGGAAGGATAAATGTTTGAATCATCACAAAATCCTCTTGACTTGATGGTATGATCAAGAAAACAAAGCATGCATGCAAGGGGTGAATCATGTGTTGAAATGTTTGTCCAAATAGTAATGCATTTAGTCATATGAGTAAGCATACAATGTAGTATTTTATGCATAGTATCTTTTGATGTGCATGACATTGATAGATAGTTTATGTTCTTTGCCATCTAATGTGGCTAGGTAGTAGGCTCCTAAACCAAATTTTATAGTGATGATGAAGAATCCTAGCCAATTTGGTTTAAATATTCCTTTTAGGTCATCTTTTGCATTGGTATTCTTTTGGTTTTATTTTAGGACTAAGTCCATGGTGTTGAAGGACCCTGGTCATACTTTCTTGTGGTAGGCATGTCAAAATTTGTTATGATATGTTCTTAGGTGTTATAAGGCATTGATTCATTTTTCTTCTAAAAGTTTTAAGTATTGTAGATGGCCTAGGTGTAATTTGTATCCTATTGAAGAGTATTGTAAGAGAACTCTTAGAGAGGGTATTTCAAGTTCAAAAAGGAAGACAACCTATGTGTTTTTGATAAGAACCTCAAATATTCTTAGTAATCATTCACAAGAAATTAAATGAAAAAAATAAAATTGAATCACTTTTTTGATATGAATCACTATTTTTAATGCTGGGAGAACACGAACACTAATATATAATATATTTTAATATGATCGATGATAAAAAATACCTATGCTATTGGTTATTTATATGGAGCATAGTGTGTGAATAAATAGACACCTTGGTTTGTATCTTTATTAGTAATTAATTAATGAATATAATAAGCAATGTTAGGAATAGAACCTAACATGCCACTCCCATTAAAAGAGCTTTGTCCTCAACTATGGAAATGAGGAAATTATTGCTGAATATGGTGAAGTCATTCCCACGTAGCATCTTCTAAAGTTAGATCTTTCCATTGAATAAAAACCTCAGTGATATGGCAATTACAAATGTGGCGAGATCGACGATCTAAGATATCTTTAGGCTCAACCATGAGTGCTCCATCTTCAGTAAATTTAGGGAGTTGAATTTGTACAGTGATGTGTGTGCCAAAAATTGGCTTAAGGTAGGAGACATGGAATACGGTATGAATTTTGGAAGGCTCAGGTAACTCAAATTTATAAGCAACTGGCCCAATATGTTTAAAAACTTTATAGGGTCCATAAAATTTGGGTTCTAACTTTCGAGAACCTTTGAGTTTGAGAGAAGTTTTCTGATATGGTTGAAGGCGAAGGAATATCATATCACCTTCTTGGAAAACTCACTCTATTCAATGTTGGTCTGTCTGTTGCTTCATACAATGTTGGGTGATATGTAGATTCTCTTTGAGAAGGTAGAGAATGTCATCTCAAGTAGAAAGTTCCCTTTCCACTGTGGGTACATTTTTACTTCTTGAAATATAAGAGGTGGGGGTGGTGTTGTTTGGTCGTATAATGCTTCATATGGTGTCATCTTAATGGTTGTGTGATAAGAGGTGTTATACCACCATTTGGCTAGTGAAAGTCATTTAACCCAATGAAGGGGTTGAGTAGAAATAAAACAATGGAGGTAGGTTTCCAAACATTTATTGACAACTTCAGTTTGGCCATCTATTTGGGTATGGTAAGCAGAGCTCATACGAAGTTGACTACCTTGGAGTTTAAATAATTCTTACCAAAATTTACTAGTGAAAGTGGGGTCACGATCACTAACTATGGTGGAAGGCATGCCATGTAATTTAAATATATTATCAAGAAAAATTTTGAGCTATGGTACTAGCTGTATAAGGGTGGGTCATAGGACAAAAATGGGTATATTTAGATAAACAATCCACCACCACTAGAATGTTTGTTTTTCCTGCAGATTTTGGAAGTCCTTCAATAAAATCCATGGAAATATCAGCCCATGCTTTTGTTGGAATGGGAAGAGGTTGAAGAATACCAAGTGTAGTCATTGTTTCTCTCTTATTTCTTTGGCATGTCTCACATTCATTTACGAACTTCTTGATATTATTTTTCATCCCTACCCAATAAAAATATCTAGTCACTCTTTTATAAGTTTTTAGGAATCCAGAGTGTCCTGCAGTGGGTGTAGCATGTAGCTCATGGAGAAGCTTTGTACGATAGGCGGATGTAGGAGAAAGGACAAGATGTTCTTTATAACGTAGTATGATATCTCTCCAAGAATAGTGAGATTTTATCATAGGATTTTGTTGGATTTATTGAATTATGGTATGTGTAGTAGGGTCCTTAAACCACTCTTCATTGAATTGGTCTATCCATTTAGGAATAGGGTAGGAAAAAGCATGTAATTGGGAAATTTCTTCAAACTTTCTGGAAAGTGCATCCACAACCATGTTATCTTTTCCTTTTTTATATATGATTTCATAATCATAACCTAGTAGTTTTGTAACCCACTTTTATTTTTTTGGTGTGGTTATATGTTGCTCTAATAAGTACTTAAGACTATGGTGGTCGGTGCATATAATTAAATGTTTACCAATAATATAAGATCTCCAATTTTGGATAACATGAACAACGACTAACATTTCTTTTTCATATGTGGAACGTGCTAAATTATATTTTGAGAATGCTTTGCTATTGAAGGCTAAAGGTTTTTTATTTTGCATGAGTATGACTTCCATTCCTAATCCTGAAGCATCACTCTCAATAATAAATGGTTTGGAAAATATGGCATGGCTAAGACAGGGGTGGTACACATGACATTTTTTATGGTAATAAAGGTTTCATTAGCTTTTGGAGACCATTAAAAAGCATTCTTCTTAAGTAGTTCTATTAAGGGGCCATGATTTTGCCATAATCCTTGACAAACTTGTGATAATAGTTGGTTAGTCCTAAGAACCCATGCAACCCTTTCAATGTTTTTGGAATAGGCAAATTTTCCACATTTTCAATCTTATGAGGGTCTACTTTAACTCCTTTGGAGACAATATGTCCAAGGTATTTAATTTCTTGCTTTCCAAAGAAGCATTTTGATATTTTGGCATATAATTGATTGTCCTTCAAGGTATTTAGTGCTTGCTATATATGGGTTAAGTGATCTTCCCATGTTTTACTATAAATCAAAATATCATCAAATAAAACTAAAATAAACCTTCGAAGGAAAGGGTGAAATACCTTGTTCATAAGACTTTGAAATGTGGAAGGGGCATTGGTAAGACCAAATGGCATCACCAAAATTTCATAATGTCCTTTGTGAGTGTGAAAGGTCATTTTGGGTATATCACTTTCTTTAACTCAAATTTGGTGGTAGCTTGATCGTAAATCAAGTTTGGAAAAATATGCAGCCCCATGAAGTTCATCTAGTAATTCATCGATGACTGGAATAGGAAATTTGTCCTTGATAGTTATTTTTTTGAGGGCACAAAAGTCAACACATAAGCACCATGATCCATCCTTCTTCCTTACTAATATGACAAGAGAAGAGTAAGGACTTACACTAGGTCTAATGACCCCTACCCTAAGTAGGTCTTGTACTAATTTTTCTATTTTTGTCTTTTGTAGATATGGGTATCGATAAGGTCTAATATTAGGGGGTTGGTGCCCCGAAAGTAATTGAATGGCATGATCATGGCTCCGTTGTGGAGGCAATCCTTCTGGTTCATTGAATATTTTATCATGTATTTCTAGGAGTCTTTGTAATTCAGGTGCCTCTGGTTGTTCTTCATTAGTGGTTTGCATGGAAAATAGTTGGGCAACCATACCTTTTCCTCCTTTGCAAATAATTTTTTCCATTCTGTGGGAACTTATGATTTGTGAAGGGCCTATTTTTAACCCTTTAATTGTGTATGTTTGATATTTTTGTGTGAATTTCATCCATAATTCTTCAAAGTCCCATTGAATTGTGTCAAGCATTCGTAGCCATTGTACTCCTAAAATTATGTCACATCCTCCTAATGGTAGTACATACATATCTCATTTCATGTTATAATCTCCCATAGTGAGTTTAATATTTTGGCATTTCCCTTATCATGTAATTTTTCCTCCATTTCCAATCATGACTTCGAAGTTATTACAAGGATATATAAAACAATTAGCTTTTTTGGCCAACTTGAGGTCTATAAAATTGTGTGCTACCAGATTCTAAGAGTACAATAGGGTTTTATTTCTTAAAGTACCCCTTAACTTTCATAATTTGTGGAGTTGAAGATCCTGCGAGGGCGTTAAAGAAAATTTATTTTTTATCTTCCTTATTTTCTTATTGAATATCCGTTATTACTTTGACTTCGATGTCATCTTCTTTTTTTAGAGTGCAATCTCCAATTGTATCCAGAATATATAATTTTGGTGATTTGCATTTGTGATTAGGGGTGAATTTTTCATCACAATGGAAATAGAGGTCTTGCCCTCATCTTTCTTTCATTTCCTCTAGGCTAATTCGTTTAATTAGCATGATTTTATTTAGTTTTTGGCTACTGTAGGTGTTTTGTGTTTTCCCTATTGAGAATATTCCTATTCAACATTGGTTATTGATCTTCTCTTCCACCATTTGTGCTAATTCTACTGCATGCATAATATTGATAGGATTGAGTATTTGTACTTCCAATAAATTTATTCTTTTAGGCCACTGATGAAGTAACTTTGGAAGAATGATGCATCAAGTCCTGATGTAAGGTTTGTCAATTTCTTGAATTGCACCTGGTATTCTCTTACTGTAGATGTTTGACAGAGTTTTGTGCAGGCTCCTTTGAAATCTTCGAATTTGCTTGGGCTGAATCGCAGCATTAGGTTCTTTGTAAATTCGTTCCATGTGGGAGTACCTTTTGTTTTTTCATACCATTGTGTAGTGACTTGCTCTAAGTGAAAAGAGGTTGTGCGTACTTTTTGGACTTTCAAAATTTGATATAAGGAGAAATATTGGTCTGCTCAATATATCCAATTTGTGGGGTCACCTCCATCAAATTTTGGGAAATCCAATTTTGTGGTTCGAGGTAAGATTGATGTGTGTGGTCCCCCTAGTGACACTTGTTGTAGGGGCATTGTGTTTTGCTGATCATCTTGCATTAATGCCATGTTTTTTTGTACCAAGTCTACAAAGTGATTTGTTGTGTCCATTTTTGTTGATAACTCTACATTGGTGGCATCAAATTTCACAATTAATTATGTTATCTTTGTTGCTATCTTTGTTTCCAAATCATCTTTCCAATACATCATTCCTTGCAGGACCTCTTTTGCAACCTCTTTGGAAACCTCTTTCGAGACCTCTTTCACCACCTCTTTTGCAATATCTTGTGATCTTATTCCATCTACCATGGTAGGTGTTTTGCTAGTTTATGGTTTCTTGGGTTGTTTTTGCAGAATATTTATAATTTGTAAAATTGCCAAAATTTGTTCAAAAGTTGATTTTGTTGCTAAAAAACAAAATTGTCGCAATTTAAAAATTATATTTTTCAATTTTTTGGTGGCAGAGCAGAGGTTGAAGCAACAAGTGGAGTGGAGGCTGAGTGGAGGTGGCAGAGCGATAAAAATATGACAAGTGGAGTAGAGGTTGAGCAGAGATGACAAGTGGAGCAAAGGTGGCAAAGTGGCACAGAGGCTGAGCAAAGGTGGTGAAGCAGTGATAAGTGAATCAGAGTAGACATGTTAATCGAGGGGATGGTCTAAGTCAATGAGTGAGTCAATCACCATGTGCTCCAACTGGTACCACAAATTTTTGTGCGAGCACATATGTCTAGCGTGCTAGACACTTCTACTATGTGACTAATAGTATTTAAATTGGTTTATTTTTATAACACAACCAATGTGGGATTTAATCCCAATGTCTTTTCGAATTTTAATACTCTTGCACTTTCGTTCATTGATCGATGACAGAATTATTTTTCGGTGATGCTACTTTTTCTTAACACTTATAATATAATACTGATTTTTATGCGTTTTGGTCAGATTTCATCGAGACGTCGCCAACGAACATTCAAGGTAAAAAAAAAATTGATTTTGCTTTGAATTATGTCTGTGTTTCAATCTTCTCCCAATATGTGAAGTTTTTAAGGATTTGTAAGGTAATTTATATATATTTTATCATTTTTATTATGTTGAACGAATTTGGTTTGGATTGCTATTACATGAAACATCACCTATTCCATCGCCTGTGCCTATTTTTAAAGTATGAATGAAGGCTTTAGAATATAATGAGGTGAAGTGGTAGTGGAAAAAATGATAGTGGATGGTATGTAGGATAGAGACCCCTAATACCAGATGATAAGAACCTTGAAGGCTCTTAGTAATCGTTCACAAGAAATTAAATGAAAAAGCTAAAATTAAATCAATTTTTTTATATGAATCACTATTTTTAATGTTGGGAGAACTTGAACACTAATATATAATATATTTGAAGATGATCGATGATAAAAAATACCTATGCTATTGGTTATTTATATGGAGCATAGAGTGTGAATAAAAATAAACCTTGATTCGTATCTTTATTAGTAATCAATTATTGAATATAATAAGCAATGTTAGGAATAGAACCTAACAGTCGTAAACTAAAGTGTAGGGGGTTACACCTATAAGAGTTTATACACTGTTACAATATACCCATAAGGTGGGGTATAGTTGTTGTATCGCTCCAAATTTTTTGCATCCCTACCTTCAGGCTATAGGATCCGCGCCCGGAAGGAGGATGGGAAAAGGATGGTGCGGTACCTCGGACTGAGAGGACTTTGCGAAGGTCCCGCCTCTCAAGGGAGGTGTATTTTGATGATTTTTCGATGGATGGTGGGTTCACCAGGAAACATTTGACGGCAGTTTCCACGCCTAGGTTTTGGAATGTGTTTAAATGTGTTCGTTTTAACCTTAAGCATTCATATCCTAGGTTTGGCCGAATGAATCTAGATTAATCTATATGAAAATGCAAGTTCAATGAATACAGAAAACAGATTTAAAGACAGAAACAGAGAGATTACAAAATGCAAGATGAGGAATACCTGATCCGGATGTCTGAAGAAGATTCTGATGTTGAAGTAGTCTGGATCGTCTGAGATTCGACAGAATCATCTGCAATCAGACAAGATCGTCTGAGATCTGACGAATTCGTCAGAGAATTGCAAAACCGAAAACAGATGCAAAATACAAAAAATACTACAGTGCTAACAGAGGGAAATGATATAAAATGGCAGCAATGTTATCAAAGCGCAACTTAAACATAGAAACAGAAATGAATTGTGCTAATTTGATGATAATTAAGATTTAATTATGCACTTAATCTAAATGGGTGAACTCCAAATGCAAAGTAATATAAAACACTAAATAGATTATCTAATTTGTAGAATAAAATGACAGAAAAAGGGTTGAGGAACGCAAACTTCAGGCACTGATTGCCTTAATACGGACTGCAGTCGAGATCGTCTCGCATCAGTACGAAATCGCCTCGAATTCGACAGGTTCGCCTCCGATCTGAACAGGTTCGTCGGCGACGATAGGTGCTGGCTCCGGCTGAAAAATAGTGTTGTACCTACAACAAAATTGATGTGGAACTAGTGCAAATGCAAGATAGAGATGATTTAACGTATATGGAATTGAATTGCAGAGAATTTCGGCCAGGGGTTGGGAAGGGAAAATCCTAGAGACTAAATAGGCTTAGGGGAGTAGTTAGGAGGTTGGAGATCATCCCAATTTGGGAGATCTCCAACGGGGGAGGGTCCCAACGGTGCAGACACGCTTCTGCCCAGATTGGAGACCCGTTGGAACAAATTCCAACTTTGCAAAATCAGTTTTGCGACAAGATCGTCCGGACGTCCTAGTCCGGACGAAATCGTCAAATACGGGGCGATATCATCTGATCGGCGACGATATCGTCAAACGGTCAAAACAACCTCTAAAAATGGCACGAAAAAGGGGAAACGGATTTCTCGACGGTTAACGGGCGGTTTGGGAGGTTAAATTTGAATTTTAAATTATTTACTAAGGTGAATGTAATTATTGCATTTTTATTGCGCCAATTTTAGGGTGCTACATTTTGCCCCCTCTTTAGCGAATTTTCCGAAGAAAATGCGTTAAAGATGAGTTCTTCTCGATCTACGAGAAAGCAAAAAATTATTCCCATTTTTAGGCGACGATTCTTGGTCGAATCGTACGACAACTTACTATGGTGCCCCCTCCGTGTTTTTACCCAAATCGAACGTTTGAGGTAAAAATGCGGAAAAGCAAAAAATTATTTTTGAATAAAATTAAGAAAAATAGGGTAAAACCCTAATTCATTTTTACTGTTCATTTTTACCGGTTTTAGAGCTCTGGAAGCAAAAATGGTGGAGACGACGCACAGATCAACAGAGGTCCGACGCGGTCTACGGGTAAGAGTCCAGACTTATCTAGAATGCTTTAATTTTAACTTTACATGTTTTTTAGATGAATTTTGAGCATCGCGGCCATTTTTGGGCCGTCGACGTCGTCGGGACGAAATCGTCCCGATTTCGATGAAATCGTCTCAATTTCGACAATTTCGCCCGAGGGCGAAATCGTCGAAAGGGGGACGATTTAGTCAAATTAGAGACGATTTCGAACTGCGAAATCGAAAACGATTATGCTCAAATTTGGGACGATATCGTCCAATAGTGGGCGATATCATCAATTGCACAAAGTTGAATTTTTAATTTGCATTATTGATTATTTGAATTGTTGATTAATGATTGTTTATTGTTTTGTTGTTTATGTTTGCAGAGAGGATTACTAAAGAGCAGAGAATGGAAATATGGAGGTTTGAGAGACGACTTGGCCGCTCTGACACAGGCAGAGCGAGATCAGCTGGCACAGGCCGGCTTACTGCATGTGGCAGAAATGCCACAAGTATCTACAGACATGGGGCTACTGACGGCCCTAGCAGAGAGGTGGTATCCGGGGTCTTCATGTTTTCGGCTACCGATAGGGGAGATGACTCCCACACTAGAGGACGTATGGAGGATTCTGAGAATCCCCATACAAGGACGGCTCATTACTCCTACGGCCAATCAGGGCCGCGCTATGGGACGGTTATGCGGTGACCCGAGCTTCGCCCTGGAGAAGGGCGGAGTTAACATCGAGGCACTACGCCAGATGCCTGGGGCATCTACACTCACACGGGTGCTAGCTGGAGTAGTTGGTGGACTTCTGTTGTGCCACCAGAGCGGGTGCAGGGTGCCATGGATGCTCGCAGATGTGATCTACGATATGAGAGACCACGGCTACAGGTTTGCTTGGGGCAGTTTTGTTCTATGCCGGTTGTACAGGATCCTGTATGGGGTCGTGTACAAGGGCGGCCGATGTCTGGTTATGACATCGCTACTACAGGTTTGGTGCTGGGAGCACATTGCGGTGCGGAGGCCGGTAGGGCTTCCTCTGACAGGGGTTGACGGGGAGAGGCCTCGAGTCTTCTACTGGTGGCTCCGGAGAGGGTCACAGCGGCGGATCGACTTGTCGATGTCCCGGAGGCTATTGGATGACCTAGTCCCGGACCAGATCACCTGGAGGCCATGGAGAGAGCATCCAGGGTGGCCAGAGGATGGACAGAGCTGGCTCGCATCAGGCGAGTTTGTTGGCTGAGGATGGAGAGGGGAGAGGTGGAGCTCCATAGGTACGACCAAGTTTTGAGGTAGTTCGGTCTACAGCAGGGGATCCCATCCCTCAGAGACTACGAGTTTTCTCGGACTATCCGGGATAACACTACGGTTAGCGGGGCTCCGGACATGCAGCGGTTCTGGAGCCAGGACACAGATGATGCCCCCATCCAGCCAGTGGATGGGGACGACGTAGGGGTAGCCGATGGCTATGATGCCTGGTACGCAGGCATCCGCCCTCCTCGGATGACGAGGGCACAGGGTCCGATCCATGCGGTTGTGCGTCGGATAGGGAGGCGGTGCCAGGCGGCGATGGAGGCAGCCCAGGGTCACGGCGGGAGAGAGGTGAGGCGGCCACAGGCACAGGAGCGGCCGTGACAGAGAGAGAGGGAGAGGAGGGAGGTGAGACCCCCATCTCCACAGAGGCCACCATCGCCCGATAAGGGCAAGGGTGTGGACACAGGAGAGAGTAGCGAGATGGCTACTCTCCGAGCGGAGAGAGATCGTCTGCAGGCTCAGGTGCAGACGCTACAGGATGCGGCTGCACGACACCGGGCTGAGGTGTCACAGCTACGGGATGAGATTGCACGCCTCAGGGCACGGGGCGGAGGGGCGAGCACACAGGAGCTGGCGCGGTCGATTGCTCAGACCGCGTTTTACCAGGGCATCTACTTCCAGATGGTGCCAGAGGGTCAGAGGGTACAGCTGCCAGCCGGCATTGCTGACCCTATCAGGATTGGGTCCTCGAGGACTACGTCTCGATCGAGGACGAGGACTACACAGACGGTGATGGGGCCACCTCCTCCACCTCAGGGCGGGGGAGGAGATGAGGCAGAGAGCTCGAGAGGCTCTCGAGGCTAGAGGGCGGGATTGACATTTGTATGATATGATTATTTTTGATAGAGGATTGAGTATGCCGAGGTACAGATTGTGGCATACCAATCTAGTTTTGATGATGTACATATGTTGATATATATATATGAGATATTTTTGATCATATGACTTGTGTCTTTGTGTATGTTTATGATGCTTTTATGTTTTGATTGATTGATTTGATAATTGGATGTAATTATGTCGTTGGAGATATTATAATTTGAATGTCATGGTGATATTTTTAAATGAAATAATCTGATGTAACAAATTGATTGTTTATGATGAAATGTGATAAAAATAAAAAATAAAAAGAGACTTCTAACAATAATTTCAAAGGACATTGTCGCTATTATAGACCATTTCACGGAGTCGCTGCTCACTCGGTCGTCAAGCTAATCCCAGGATAGAAATATTGTTAAAAGTAAAAGAGTGCTTAAGAGACTGTCTTAAGACTTTGTTGTGATAGTGCAAATGATAATGATGATGATGGTTTGTTTTCAGATTTTCATAAAAATGTTTGTGCATGAAATGATGTTTTAAAATGATTTTTGCTAGGCATAAATTCCTAAGGGTGATAAATTTTTTGGATAATTCCTTAGGAATTATACCATCATTGCAAAATTAAAGGTTGACATAATGACATGAAATAATGAAAATGTGTTTGCTTTGGAAAAGCATAATTTGTGTAACATAATGAATTAAGCCATATGGTTTTCATGATTTTTGAATAAATGGGGAATAAAAATTGTTACAATGGTTTGCGCTAGGCATAGAATATGTAGGTATAGACTTATACCATCATCGCGAAAATCCAAAAAAAATAGTTTTATTGCATGGTTGATTTTTGATGAACAGAAAATATGAAAATGAGGACTTGCGCTAGGCATAATATTTCAATTTGGGTTTTGAAACTATACCATCGTCGCGAAAGTCAATCGGATATATATGTATATGTTTTGATTTGAAAGAAATTTTTGATTTTTCTATTATATAGTTGTCTTTATGGTAAACAACTGTACTTGATTTATTCCAAACAAGTTGCAAAAATAATATTTCAAATTATTTTGAAGACAAAAGTTAGATTTATAAGGAATCCCATGTGCATATGTGAATTCATTTCTGATCTTGATTTATCATAATGATACACGAAATCTCTCAAATACAAATGTGTGTGCAATTGCATTGTTCATTTACGAGTTTTGAGCAAGATACTATGATACAAGTGATTTGAAGAAACCAAATAAGTGTTCATTAACCATGATGTAGATGCATATAACCATACTAGGCTACTATGTAGATCGTATTATCAAAAGCTAGCTAATCCATAAGCGAGACATAGGTCTGTACAAAAGAAGGTCGCTAATGTGACAGACATATCACCACGCTAGGAGTTACCCAAGGCCAAGCAGGTTGGGCACAAACCACCTGTTATGGGGCTTACCTCACGGTTTTCGAATAATTGAGAATTCCAGGGATTCAAGCTCATCAACCCTTCTTTTCTTTTCAAAGGGTAGGGAAAGGGATTTTATTGCTTTCTTGCTTTCTTTTGAACTTTGCTTATTTTTCTTTTTGTATTTCTTTTGCTTGATAATGCTTGTAACATTGTTGTAATGATATAAAAGAACATTTTTCTTTTCTCTTTTTCTTGAATTTTTCTTTTCTTTTTCTTTTTCTTTGCTAGGGATACTTGCTCGGATTAGCTGTAGAGCAAGGGATTTTTATTACGGGTAGGGGTGAGCTTGTCCTTTTGCCAATTCTCAAAGATTCTAGACCATGTGCATGATAGGATAGCAGGGAAACTTTTCGCTCAAGAAATCAGTTCTACTATGTAGCAAAACATGGAAATTACAAATATAATCATTTTATTGTGAAAAGATGTGCTTGGTTTAAGTAAATAACAAGATCAATTCTCTATGCTCAAACTTTATTTAATTGAATTTTGTGGACTTTGATATAAGAGAGATTAGTAATCATGCCAGATAAAATCAAGATATTTATTTGTTGTGAGTGTGCAAGTGAGGGATTCAAAATAAATGCTAATTTATCCCAAAATAAGTTGAAACATATAACTGCAATAATTGTAAGAAAATATATATAAATGATTTTTTGAGAAGTTTGGAGAATGTTGACTCTCTCTTTCTTCTGTATATTGTTTTGGTTTCGAAAGAGTCAAGCATATAGCTGTTTTTATCATTATTTTGATTTTTGTTTTTGAGTAAACAATTTAACAAGTGCTTTAAATAAATGCAATAGATAGTTTTTGAAGATTTTTCTGGGAGATTTATGAATGTTTTTGGTGTTTTTTTGAATAAATTGAAAGAAATACAAGATAGTAATTTTGAACAAATATATACATGGATGAAATGACCAGATTTATGCATAGTAACGTTTAAGATGCAAAATATTCATGGGTTCTTTAAGTTCTTTACCATCTAAGGTAGATAATTTATATGCTCCTGATTCAAATTTAGCAGTAATAATGTATGGTCCAAGCCAATTGGGCTCGAATTTACCTTTAAGTTCCTTAGTTGCATTTGTATTTTTTTGATTTTCTTTTAAAACAAGGTCGCCAATCTCAAAGGAGCGATGACGAACTTTCTTAGCATATGATCTTTTAAGCTTGTTTTGGTAAGCACGGAGATGCTCCAAAGCATTGATGCATTTTCATCTAGGAGTTCCAGTGGTCGAGTCTGCCAGCACGATATTCATCTCCTACTTCGGTATCTTGAAGTAGCAGAGCCAAAGAAGGAACTTCCAATTCAAATGGAAAAACTGCTTCAACACCATACACCAAAACAAATGGTGAAGTTCCAGTGGGGGTTCGAACACTAGTTCGATAGGCCCACAAGGCTGGATATAATTGAATGTGCCAGTCACGGCCAGTTTTATTGACTAATATTTTGAGAATTTTGATTAGGGTTTTGTTAGATGCTTCTGCTTGACCATTACCCTGAGGATAATAGGGAGTGGACCAGCGATGTTGAATCTTATATTTTTGACATAATTTTTTAACATCTTTATTTTTGAAGCAAGTTCCATTGTCAGAGATGAGATTGGCAGGAATTCCGAACCTGCAAATGATTTGATTAAAAATAAATTTAGAAACTTGTGTGCCAGTGCAGGAAGCTAAAGGCATAGCTTCAACCCACTTCGTGAAATACTCGGTGGTAGTTATGATGAACTTGTGTCCATCAGATGACACAGGATTGATTTTGCCAATAATATCCAAGCCCCATTTAGAAAAGGGCCATGGAGATGAAATAGCTCTGCAGCTCTTGTGCAGGCGCATGGACAAGGTCAGCATGTTTTTGACACTTGTCGCAATGGCGCACATATTCATGTGCATCCGTTTCCATGGTAGGCCAAAAGTATCCTATCCGAAGGAGCTTTTTAGCAATAACACTACCACTAAAGTGTCCTCCACAAGATCCATCGTGGGCTTCACTCAAGGCTGATTTAGACTCTTCTAAGTTTAAGCATCTTAATAGGATACCTTCAAAAGATCTCCTATATAAAGTATTGCCAATTATTACGAATCGACTTGCTCGTCGACGTAATAACCGATGCTGGTTTCTATTAGAATTGGCAGGGAAAGTCCCATTTTGAAGAAAATCAAATATGTCTGTATACCAAGGCTCGGGAGTAGTTTCATTGATTAGAAACACATCCAAAGGCTCTAAGCATGACTTATTTGAGGCGGGTTCCTGGAGTCGACGAATAATGATAGTGGCATATTCGTCATCTAACTCCAAGGGCAAGAGAGATGCAGTTGCGGCCATAGCATCAGCTGCACGGTTGCTAGTTCGAGGAATAGCTTCCAAGGTGACTTGATCGAATAGGGACATTAATTGTAAAACATAGGCCTTATATGGGCACAGTTTATCATCTCTGGTTTGATAAACTTCATTAATTTGGTTTATAACCAGTTGGGAATCACCAAAAACTAAAAGATGTTTAATTTTTAGTGCTAGAGCAGCTCGTAATCCAAGGATTAGAGCTTCATACTCAATAGTATTGTTGGTGCAAGCAAAGGTCAGTTTGAAGGACAGAGGAATAAGATGTTTTTGCGGAGATATTAAAATAATACCCGCACTAGCCCCACTCATGCATCGGGCTCCATCAAAGTATAAGGACCATTGTTCAGGATGGTCTGCCTCTAATTGAAGGCATTCATCTGGAAACTCGATGATGAGGGGATGGGTAGACTCTAAGGGTGCAGCAGCTAATTGATCTGCTATGATTTGACCCTTAACAGACTTCTGTCCTATGAATGTGAGATCAAACTCGCTTAGAGCAAGAACCCACTTGGTCGTGCGACCCGATAAATAAGGTCGACTCATGAGATACCTTAAGGGATCATATTTAGCAATGACATAAGTTTTTTGGCTAAGCATATAATGTCGTAATTTTTGCGTAGCAAACACGACTGCTAGACATAGTTTTTCCAATGCTGTGTAGCGGGTTTCATAACTGATGAAGGTTCGGCTAATATAATAATTAGCACGTTCTCGCTTTTCATCATCAAGTTGGGCTAACATAGCCCCTAAGGCAGAATCTGAAGCTGAAATATATAGGAGAAATGGGCGATCGGATTTAGGTGGTGAAAGCACAGGTGGATTAAGGAGGTATTGTTTGAGAAGTTCAAAAGCTTCTCTACATTCGGTATCCCAATTAAAGGGGACATCCTTCTTAAGGAGTTTAAGAAAGGGACCGGTTTTATCCGCCGACTTATCGATGAAGCGACGGATGGCTTGAAGCTTACCTTGTAAACTTCGTAACTCAGATATATTAGTCGGTGCGGGCATATCAGTGATGGCCGCAATCTTGAGAGGGTCGATTTCAATACCACGTAAAGAAACTAAAACCCCTAATAGTTTGCCGGATTTAACTCCGAATATGCATTTTGTTGGATTTAATCGAATGAGATATTCTCGTAATCGATTAAAGACTTTCCTTAAATCATCTAAATGATTATTTTCAATAATAGAGCGAGCTATAATATCATCCACATAATCATGTAGGATATCATGCATCATATCATGAAAAATGTAGGTCATAGCTCGTTGATAAGTTGCACCGAGCGTTCTTTAAGCCAAATGGCATCACTTTCCAGCAAAAGGTACCCCAGGGGGTAATAAAGGCTGTTTTAGCCTGGTCTTCAGGAGCTATCCTGATCTGATTATAATCGGAGAATCCATCCATTAAGGACATCATCCCACTTTCGGCAGTGAAGTCAATGATTTGGTCCATGTTTGGAAGAGGAAAGTCATCTTTAGGGCATGCAGCGTTAATATCTCTAAAGTCCGTGCAAACCCTAACTTTGGTAGCTTCTTTCTTGGTGACTGGAACTACATTTGAGATCCATTCAGCATAATCAATAGCTTGTATAAAGATAACATTCAGGAGTTTTTCTAACTCCCCTTTGACTAGCAGAGCCACTTTGGGATGCATTTTTCTAAGTTTTTGTTTGACAGGTTTAGCATCCGGATGGACCACTAGATGATGCATGACTACGGAAGGGTCTAGACCCGGCATATCTTCGTATGTCCAAGCGAAGACATCTTCATACTCTTTAAGGAATGCGATGTATTGTTCTTGTTTTTCTTGACTTAATTCTGATCCAATATTGATTATGTGAGGATTGTCCTCAGTTCCAATGTTAATTTTAATGACATTTTCTACCTCCATGTGTAGATCTCTTTCAAAATTAGGTGGGGCGGGTGAAACGCCCAATTCTTGTAATTCTTGTAAGGTTAATTTAGATAATTCATCTTGAGGATTAGTGGCCTCAAGTTGAGCTATAGTTGGTATAGAACCATCAAAATAAAACCCATTGTGTAACATCTCTTCAACAGAGACATCATGGAAGATATCTCCTTCCAACTCTTCATCGGGGTCGGCAATCATTTCAGGGTATGCTATGGACAGCATGTTGCATGAAAACGACTGATTTTTAAGAGGCAAATCAACATGCCTATCCAAATAATCTTGATAGCATATGAGATGATCATCATCCTCAAAAGGAAAGGGTTGACCCTTACTAGGAAATAGGCCCACACCACAGCGGGCAGGCCACGGTTCTACCTCGAAAGGTTCTTTCATGCCATTTTGGAAAGGTCCCAAGCCTTTCCCTTCATATCCCATTTTAAGCATCATGGGTTTAGCTTTAATATAATCATTGGTAAAATAACACCGAGCGTATCCTTCATGGTGAGTTTTGATATTCCGAGGGATTCTTCCCCAGTCATATCCTTTATAAATGAAGGCACAACTCCCGACTTGGTAAGTACTTCCCATAGGTTGTGGGAGGCCCAAAGTACGAGGAGATGGCGGCAAGTTATTTAAAAGGTTTGAATCTTGCATGAAAGCATTCATTTTTTCTGATATTAAGGTTGTAGATAAATCTGGTAAAAGTTCATCAGAAAGGGCATAAGATGTAGAAGGCTTATTACCTATGTCTTTAGTTGTGGAAGGTATGATAGATGTGTCTATAGGTCTTGAATTTATAAGGATAGAACTTGAAGGATTGGTTGTAGACTTAAGATCTGTTTGAGGTTCTAAAATAATTTGTTTAGAGGATTGTTGATCTATATAGGAGGATGAAATTAATGGAGGGGAAATAGGTGAAGTTATGGGTGTATGTTTCATAGTTTTAGATGAAAAATAAGAACTAGGTTGTGTGGATGACAAGGCTAGGCAAAATTGCACTCCAACAGGTTCCGCCAAAGCACACATATCAAAAGGTCTAGGGTCACCATGAATAGTGACCAACTGATTTTTGAATTCAAATTTAACACATTGGTGTAAAGTTGATGGGACCGCTCGCATGGCGTTGATCCAAGGGCGACCCAAAAGTATATTGTACGATGTTGGGCAATGTACAATAAACACGGTTGTTTCTAGGGTTCTAGGACCAACTTGCAATGGGAGGGTAATAACTCCACACGTTTCTTGTGTTTCGTCATTAAAAGCTTTGATAATCATATCGGTTTTCTTCATTTCATCACTTCTAAAGCCAAATCGTTGGTAGAAGTCAAAGGTGCAAATGTTTAGAGATGAGCCATTATCAATCAAAACTCGTTTGACGACTACATCTCCAATTAAAGCAGTAATGTATAAGGGATTGTCCTTATGTAAACTGTGTTGTGGGATATCTTTATCCCGAAAGTCAATACAATCAATCTCTCGAGTGATGATAGTATTGGCCATAGCTTCAGGTTGAATGTTTTGAGGTACCATCATTTGGCTCAATGTAAGCATCAACTCATCCCTATGGGTGGGAGAGGATCTTAATAAATCTAAGAGGGAAATTATGGCCGTAGTATTAGACAATTGCTCATTAATGTTGTAAGGGGGTTTAGATTGGATATTAGGAGCATGATTCCCTTTATTAGGGTTTTTCAGAACGAATGGAGCCGATCCATCGTTCTGGTTTGGTTCTTGTTGGGAGTTTTGAGCTTGTTGTCGAGTAACGACTCCAATGGTACCTACGATGTTATAGTGAAGACGTTGAACTGGTCTCGGTTGAGCATTAATGGCTTGTTCATTAGAAAGGAATATATTGGAAGAAGGTCGAGTAGTGACTCTTCTAGGGAATGGTTCTTCTGGAACATTAGCATCTGTGACGGGTTGAATAGGATCTGATTCATTTTCAGAACTATTCGATTGGTTTGAAGTAATGTCTAGTTCACTTTCACTATCTGATTCTATATCACTAGAATCAGAAGTTTGAAAATTATGTAAGGGCCTGGTCGTAACCAGGGATAAGGTCGTGTCAAATATTTGAGGATCCTGAACAGGTAATTGTCCGCTAATGGTTCCTACATATCGGGTAGGAGGGGGAACATTATGATGTTCGATTTGATTGGCTACCTCTTTACCATGTCTTGGTAAAGGGTGTTGAAATATGTCTAGAGTTTGATTGGCATTTTGATTTTGATTTTGGGGAATGGTCTTTTGAGTATTATTAGGAGGGTTTTGTTTAGGTTGGAAGGCTTGTACTTCCATTTCATTATTGTCAATCAAATCTTGTATTTTATGTTTCAATCTTTTACAAGCGTTGGTAGAATGTCCAGGTCCTCTATGGAAATCACAGTGCAAGTCAGCTCTGTATCCGGGTATAGTTGGGTCAGGTTCTCGGATAGCTGGTAATTGGATCAAACCTCTTTCAAGTAATTGAGGTAAAATAGTTGATAAAGGTTGGTTTAATCTAGTGAATTCTCGAGGAGGCTTGTCAGGAGGTTTTAATATGAATTTTTCTGTTGTCTTCGTTGCATTGATATTAGCAACGTTTCTGCTGTCAGTGACTCCGTCACCGACAACTTGTTTGTTTTTATATTGATTTCTGGATGTTTTCTCATCATCCTTCTTCCTAAGTTGGCCTCTCCTAATGAGGGCATCTTCTACTCTTCGAGCTAAATCTATAGCTTGATCGAAGGTAGTTAAAGTAGCGGTTGATAGCTCATAAGATATCTGTTCTTGTAAATTGTTGATGAAAATGTCCAACATTTCCCTATAAGGCAGCACAAAGTGCAGTTTTCCTGTCAATTGCCTCCATCTAGCTAAGAAATCGGCAAAACATTCATCCTTGTCTTGTTTTAAATTGTATAGGTCTTTAATAGTTACATGCCTCTCGATGTAGGCACTAAATTGATGGACAAATGATTCAGTTGTTTCTTCGAAGTTTCTCAAAGAATGAGTGGGCAACTGATAGTACCACTCTAATGCCATCCCACCTAAACTTTTGGGGAACATTTTTAGTAATAGCAAGTCGTCATGCGATATGTCGTGACATGCTATCCTAAACATGCGAAGATGCTCTATGGGATCTTCGGTTCCTTTATATATAGGCAGGACGGGCATGGGAAAATGCTTAGGGTATGGTTGAGCTACAACTATGGGATCCAAAGGTTGACTACAGATCTCTCGATAATTATACGAGGGACGGTAGGGATCTATCTGGTCCATACGTGAAGCCAATTGTTTCACCATGGCTTCCAGATTACTAGTTTGCCCCCCATATTGGTTTGGTAGGGCATTGACATGGGTTTTATGGGCGTAGGATGGAGGAACATGCAGATTAGATGCCATGTTACTGTTGTGTAAAGTATTGGTAGGAAAAGTATTATGGAGGAATTTTGAAGTTGGATTATGTTGTATTCCGGATTGTTGAAAGTTTGTATTTGGCTTTGTTTTAGGTTTTTGTTTATTTGAAGCATATTGCTCAATAGTTTGACGGAATAAAGTAGTGAAGGAAGGTTTCTTTTGTGTGGGAGTGATTTTAGGTTGAATAACAGGTTCCTTAGGAGGTTGGGTAACCTGTTGTTTTGACATGTTTTGAGCCATAGTGACCATATCCGTATTGGATGGCCCAGCCTTGTCACTTTCTTGATCAATGAAAGACAAGGGATTAATGCGCATATTAAACGCCTGTTCTATAGCTGCTTGAGCGTCACTGATTTGCCCTTTATCAAGGCGAATTGCCACATTAAGGTCATCAATGTTATCTATGAGAAATTTCTTGAAATGCTCTGCATTGTCAAAGGCAATAGTTCCATTAGGAGCTACTCTAGGGGATGAGGATCCATCCTCTTTAACACTTCCTTCTTGTTCCTTATCTTCACCTAAGTCTTCATCTGATTGACCTAGAGTTTCTCCTTCCGGATTTGTATCTCCAAGAAGGACATTTGGGTCTTTAGTTGTATCTTGTAACCAATCTTCTCCTTCCCCTAAAGTTTCTTTACCATTCCTAAGTTTAGGCATGGTGCTAAGTTTTGATTTCAGCAAATATATATATATATATATATATATATATATTTTTATATATATATGCAACAAATTAAGAGGTATATATTTACTATATACCTACTACAATATTTGAAAATGAAATGTTTAAGTTTTTGCTAAGTTTTTGATTTTTAGTTTTTCTTTAATTTTTTGAAACAATACAATAAAGACAACAAATAACACAATAAATGCTAGAAATAATTACTGAAGTAATAATTTAATTTTCTATAAACAATTTATGAATATCATTGATAGGTTCGAGTTGTTCAGGAGTCATGAAATGTTCTTCTTCAAATTGAAAGTTTTCTTTTAAAAATTTGATGAAAAGAGCTATAGTGATGTTGTCTGTTTCAGATCTTGGTTGATAAAAGTAAAGCTCATGGCAATACTCTCGATATAACACAGCTCGCGGAACTCTATTCCATATTTCCCTATCTGTAAGAACAACCTCTTGGTCTTCTACACAACCTAGGAACTGGTGCACAATGGCTGCGTTCTCGAGGTATTCCTCGAAGGTGAACAACTCTGAAGATACTAAAGCTCTCCTATAGGCTAACCATCTATGGCAGGCTCTCTGAAGTTCATGATAAAAAACTAATTGATGAGGATCCAGGATTCTATCTAGGACTAGCCTCTTGATTTGCTTAAGTTGTGTGGACCTAGATGAAATGAGACTAAGTCTCCTATCAAGTTCGTTCCACAAGAATTGATTTCTACTTGTTTCAGGCACACTAAGGACAGAATTAACTTCTATAGCTGCCAATTGATTTTCTACGTTTATAGTAACTGCTAACCTTTTCTTAGGAGCTACCATCTAAACATGTTTTCAAACTTAAATGTTTAAAATGCATCTATGTTTCAGTTGTTCTATATATTTTTTTGTTTTTGTTTTTGTTTTTCAAAAGGTTATGATGCATTCACGTCGGGTTCACCAAAATGTATCGCTCCAAATTTTTCGCATCCCTACCTTCAGGCTATAGGATCCGCGCCCGGAAGGAGGATGGGAAAAGGATGGTGCGGTACCTCGGACTGAGAGGACTTTGCGAAGGTCCCGCCTCTCAAGGGAGGTGTATTTTGATGATTTTTCGACGGATGGTGGGTTCACCAGGAAACATTTGACGGCAGTTTCCACGCCTAGGTTTTGGAATGTGTTTAAATGTGTTCGTTTTAACCTTAAGCATTCATATCCTAGGTTTGGCCGAATGCATCTAGATTACTCTATATGAAAATGCAAGTTCAATGAATACAGAAAACAGATTTAAAGACAGAAACAGAGAGAGTACAAAATGCAAGATGAGGAATACCTGATCCGGATGTCTGAAGAAGATTCTGATGTTGAAGTAGTCTGGATCATCTGAGATTCGACAGAATCATCTGCAATCAGACAAGATCATCTGAGATCTGACGAATTCGTCATACGAATTCGTCAAAGACCTGCAAAACCGAAAACAGATGCAAAATACAAAAAATACTACAGTGCTAACGAGAGGGAAATGATATAAAATGGCAGCAATGTTATCAAAGCGCAACTTAAACACGAGAAACAGAAATGAATTGTGCTAATTTGATGATAATTAAGATTTAATTATGCACTTAATCTAAATGGGTGAACTCCAAATGCAAGATAATATAAAACACTGAATAGATTATCTAATTTGCGAGAATAAAATGACAAAAAAAAGGGTTGAGGAACGCAAACTTTAGGCACTGATTGCCTTAATACGGACTGCAGTCGAGATCGTCTCGCATCAGTACGAAATCGCCTCGAATTCGATAGGTTCGCCTCCGATCTGAACAGGTTCATCGACGACGATAGGTGCTGGCTCCGGCTGAAAAATAGTGATGTACCTACAACAAAATTGATGTGGAACTAGTGCAAGTGCAAGATAGAGATGATTTAACGTATATGGAATTGAATTGCAGAGAATTTCGGCCAGGGGTTGGGAAGGGAAAATCCTAGAGACTAAATAGGCTTAGGGGAGTAGTTAGGAGGTTGGAGATCATCCCAATTTGGGAGATCTCCAACGGGGGAGGGTCCCAACGGCGCAGACACGCTTCTACCCAGATTGGAGACCCGTTGGAACAAATTCCAACTTTGCAAAATCAGTTTTGCGACAAGATCGTCTGGACGTCCTAGTCCAGACGAAATCGTCAAATCTAGGGCGATATCGTCTGATCGGCGACGATATCGTCAAACGGTCAAAACAACCTCTAAAAATGGCACGAAAAAGGGGGAAACGGATTTCTCGACGGTTAACGGGCGGTTTGGGAGGTTAAATTTGAATTTTAAATTATTTACTAAGGTGAATGTAATTATTGCATTTTTACTGCGCCAATTTTAGGGTGCTATAGTTGTATATGCCAATCTCAACCATTCTTGTTGACTAGTTTCTTAAGAATTTTGATTAACATCTTGTTGGATGATTATGCTTGTCTGTTTCCTTATGGTTAATATGGTGTTGACCATTTTTACTAAATTTTATATTTGGCACGTAGCTTGGTGACTTCCTTATTTTTAAATGGGGTGCCATTATTTGTGATTAGGGTAGAAGGAATACTGTAGTGACTAATGATATGGTTGAGGATGAACTTGGAACTTGGATCCTTGTTGTAATGGATAAGGGCATTGCCTCAACCCTTTTAGTGAATTATTTTGTGGTTGTGATGATGAATTTGTGATCATCAACTGATTGAGGGTCAATTTTTCCTATGATTTTTAATCCTCAAGAGGAAAATGGCCAAGGTGATATGATTGGTTATAATTTTTGAGATGGAGCATGGACAAGGTTGTCATGTCATTGGCACTTGTCACATTTTCTAACATAGTCATGGGTATTTTTTTCCATGGATGGCCAATAATAACCCATTATAAGGAGATTTTTAGCTATGGATAGTCCACTAAAGTGTCCAATGCATGATCCATCATGGGCTTCTTTGATGAGTTTTTGTGCTTCCTAGATACTTTTGCACCTAAGGAGTATACCTTCAAAGAAATATCGATATAAAATGTATTTTATGATGACATATTTATAGGCTTTTAACCTAAACTATCTTTGTTTTTTGGAGTTGAACCCCTTAGGGAATATTTCTTATTTAAGGAATCTAAGGATGTCTTGATACCAAGGTTCTACAGGTGATGTTAATTCAATAGTGTAAATATTTAGGGGTTGTAGGTATGCTTTTAATGTGGAAGGCTTGTTTATCAATCTTATGACTATGGATGATTCCTCATATTCTAGTTCTAGAGGAATGAGAGAGGTTGTGGTAGCCATGGAATCTGCATGGTGGTTGCTATATTATGGGATGGATTCTATATTAATATAATCAAAACAAGTTATTAGCTTATCTGTGATGTCCTTGTAAGGCTTCAATTTGTCATCCTTGGTTTGGTAAACATTGTTGTCTTGGTTGATTACCAAATGTGAGTCACCATACACTAATATGGTTTTGACTTCGAGCTTCACTTTGGCTCTAAGTCCTAAAATTAATGCTATATTAGTTTAAATTTTAATGGTGTAGGTTGTTGTTGTGGGGTGACTAGAACAATTCCTACCTTCACACCTTTGACACATCTAGCTCCATTAAAGTATAAGATCCAAGATTTAGGATCTTGGGCTTCTATGGTTAGAATTGTCTTATCGAGGAAATAGATGTTTATGGGATGTTTTGATTCTAGAGGTGCATTGACAAGTTGGTCAATTATAACTTGCCCTTTTAGCAATGTTTTATTTACAAATTCAAGGTCAAATTCACTAAGGACTATGATCCATTTGGCAGTAATTTTGGATAGGTAAGGTTTTGACATGAGGTAATGTAAGGGGTCTACCCTTGCTATGATGTACATTTTTTGGCTAAGCATATAGTATCTTAGTTTAAGGGAGGAGAAAAAAACCTCTATATATAGCTTATCTAATAGTGTGTAATGAGTCTTTTAATTCACCAAATTTCTAATTATATAGTAGATGGCCCTGTCTTGATGTTGGTCATCATATTGAGCTAGTAAGGCTCTAAGGGTATGCTTGATAGTAGCTATGTATAACAATAATGGTTGGTTAGGGTTTGGTGATATTAGGATAGGTGGTGTTAGGAGATAAGTCTTTAGGGCTTCAAAGGCTTTCTAACATTCACTATCCCACTCAAATTTTATGTCCTTCCTAAGTAATCTAGAGAAGAATTGACATTTATCTACTAATTGTGAGATGAACCTTCGAATGGCTTACAATTTACTTTAGAGGATACGTAATTTGGTCAAATTTATGGGTGGAAATATACTTTTTATTGCCATGATTTGTAAGGGTCAACTTCAATTTATCATTAGGAAACAATAAATCCTAATAGTTTCTCTGATGTTACCCCAAATATGTACTTTTGAGGTTTTAATCTAACTTTGTATTCTCGTAGCCTTTCAAAAATACATCTTAAATCATGAACATGATTTTCTCTTTTCTTGGATTGACCTAAAATATCATCTATGTAGTATTCTACAATGTTATGCATAAGATCATAAAATATGTATGTCATGGCTCTTTGATATGTGGCTCCTACATTTTTTAGGCCAAATGGCATGACTTGATAGCAAAAGGTTCCCCAAGGAGTTTTGAAAGATGTTTTGGATTAGTATTTGAGATCAATTCTATCTGATTATAACCTAAGAATCCATCCATTAGGAATAGCATTTTAGCTCTTGTAGTGAATTCTACTATCATATCTATATTGGCAGAGGAAAGTCATCTTTTGGACATGCATTGTTTATGTGTCTAAAATATATGCAGATTCAAATGGATCCCTCTTTCTTGGATACAGGGACAATGTTAGATATCTAATATGAATATTCTATAGCTTTGATGAAACCAATATATAGGATATTTTGTAGTTCATCTTTTACAAAAAGAGTGACTTTAGGATGTATCTTTATCAATTTTGGTTTTATAGCTTTGGCATTTGGGCATATAACTAAATGATGTACTATTAATGCAGGTTCAAGTCCTACGATATCATCATATATCTAAGAAAAAATTTCATAGAATTATTTTAGTAGGTTGTATATTCTATTTGTTCATCTTGGATCAACACCTTTACCAATTTAAGAATTCAAGGGTTCTATTTTGTACTAATTTTTACATCTATTGTTTCTTCGTTCAAGGATTGTGATTGATATTTGAAATGAGGAGGGTCCGTTAGTATCCCTAAATCCTCAAGTTCTTATGGATCTAAATATATTTATTCTGATTTAAATAATTGTGTGGAGTCTAGATTAAAAATTTGTTTAAGGGATTCCTCAAAATGAGTCTGATCAAAGGATTGCTCAAAGTCATCTTTGTTTGGATATACTATTGATTTTGGATGCATGAGTGTTAACATGTTAATTTCGGAAAAGCATATTGTTTTTTAGGGTGTTTTTATTGAGTGACCATAGTTCTTCCTCATATTCATTACCCTATTAGGAACCACGTAAATATTTGGAATAACTATCTTCATTATCCTCATCTAACAAGGGTGGGGGTTCATTTTTTCTTGGGATAAATCCTATCCCACATCATCCAAGTCAAGCTTTGGCTTCTAAATATTCTTTGATACCTTTTTCATACTAACTGAGACCTTTGCCTTGGTACCCCATGTTGGATAACATTTGCTTAGCTATGGAAAATATGGGTGCCATGTAACATGAGGTGTATGTCCTTTCACTAGGCATGAAGTTATGTCCTTGGATATTTTCATCAAAGGTGGTTCCCCTATAGATGAAGGCACAAGTTCCTAATTTAACCTTTAACCCTTTTATGCTAGGTAATCCTGTTGTGCAAGGGGATAAAAATATGCTTACTAATTCTACAAATGGATCAAGATTTTGGTAGATTAAGTTGATTTGATCTTTGGTGGAAGATTGGGGATCATCCCCTAAATTTATAAGGGGTTCTTCCAATATTTCTTTCCCTTTATTTTCTTTGGCTTCATCAAAAGATAATGTTAGTTGTATTGAGGGGCAAAGGTTGAGTTCTTGAATGTCTATATAATTACAAAATGTGAATGGTTTGGGATCTCTAGGACATGGATATTTTTTTCTTGATAATCGTATTTTAAGAATTGATGTAAGGTGGAAGGTATTGCCTTCATGGCATGCATCCAAGGTATTCCAAGAAGCATGTTATATGTTACATCACATGATATAACATAAAAGAGGGTGTTGAGAATGTGTGGTCCTACTTTTAAAGGTAAGGTGATGGTACCTATTACCTCTCTTTATTCATTATTGAATGACCTAATAATAAGATCTAATGTTTGCAAATCTCCTATGCCTACGTTAAAAGTTTGTAAAAAATTAACATTACAAATGTTTAGGGCTGATCTGTTATCTACCAAGACTCTCTTGATGTGTTTGTCACCTATTTGGACTATGATATAAAGGCTTGAATCCCTTGATATTGTTTCAAGGGTTGTATATATATCATGAAATCCTATAATAGCACTATTTAATCCAACAAATCCAACTATGTTAATGATAGCATTAGGTGATATGTCTTGGGGGACTTCTTGCTCACTTAAAAGTTTTATAAATATTTCCCTATGAGCGGGCAATGTCTTAAGAAACTCTAAAAAGGAGATTTTTACTGGAATTTATTCTAATTGTTGGCAAATATCGAAGGAGTGTAAGGTGTTTTGAGGAGATGTGAGGACCAAAGGTGATATATTAGGGATATTCACCTTAGTATTTTTTAAAATCACTAAGGGTGGGATCTAAGGATTAGTTTTTTTCTTGTTGTGTAGTTACCACATAGGATGATCTTGATAAGTGCATAGTGGCTACAAATTTGGTAGAAATTTGATCCCATGATGGTAAGGGATTTTGAAAAAATCCTAAATTCTTGTTGGAGGACTCTTATTGGTTGAATACTATCTTTCCTTCTATAAGATCATGAATAAGGTTTTTTAGAAAAATATATTTATTGGTCATGTGTCCTATATGATGGTATTCACAATGTTTTTCATGTTTATATCAGTTAAGTAATTTTTTGGTCTTATCCTATGGTCTAACAGATGGGATTTCCACCATTTTTTATTCAAGGAGAATTTTTAACATTGTAGCTTGACTATATCTAGTGTTTGTATATTACCTTTTGGGTCTGTATTGACTTTGTACTACTAGTTTTTGATGAGCATTTTGGGTTTTTTTAAGGAATCTATTACACCATCTCCTACAACATGTTTGTTTTTGTATTATCCTTTATGGGAAGGTTTTTCTTCCTCTTTATTATTGTAGTTGATTTTTCCTCATCTTATGAATATGGCTTCCACTCTTTAAGCCATGTCTATGGCTTCCTTGAAAGAGGTTATATTTTTCATTTTGAAGGGATACAATAGTCGTTCATGAATATTTATTATGAAAATATGTAAGATTTATTTAGGAGGAGGAATATATTTAAGTCTTCCCACTAAATTTATCCATTTGTCTAGGAAATTTAAGTGTTATGTCTTGTATTTTTTGAGTTGGTATATGTCATCTATGGTGATATTTTCTTCTATGTAGAATAAAAATTGCTTGGCAAAATCTTCCATTTGCTCTTTGAATATCTTTATAGAATAGCAAGGTATTTAAAAATACCATTCTAAGGTTTCTACTAATACTTTTGGAGAATAACCTAAGGAGTAGCTTTACATCATGGTTGATGTTGAAGAACACAAGTTTATACTGAGATGGGGGTGAACAGTATAAGATAAAACTTTTACTTTTCTTTCCAAAGCAACAACTTCAATTATTATAAATTGCAATAATGAAACAATGCACAAATCACAATGCATATAAGAGACATATATTTAACATGGTTCACCCAATGTGGGCTACATCCACAAAGAAATATTTCATATAAATTTTCTCAACAAATTTTGTGGGAACCAATTCCCTATTATAATGTTTGTGAAACTCTATCCATAGGAGATGCCTATCTCCTCTCACAAGTTCATGGACCCCAATCCACAAGAGACACCAATCCCCTCTACTCTAGTTTATGGACCTTAATCCACTTTGCTCTAGTTCATGGACCCTAATCCATAGGAGACACCAATCCCCTCTGCTCTGGTCTGGTCTAAGGCCTGCTCACAACTCTACTTAAATTTGCTCCAAATATGCTCACAACTCTGCTCAAAATCTACTCACAAAAACCTGCTCAAATATGCTCACAAAACCTGCTCAAATCTATTCACAAAGCCTACTCAAATTAGCTCACAAAAATTGCTCAAATATGCTCACAAATCCTGCTCAAATCAGCTCACAAAACCTGCTCAAATATGATCACAAAGCCTACTCAAAAGGCCTACTCAAATCTGCTCCAAAACATGCTCAAATTTGCTCACACAACCTGCTCACAACCTGCTCAATCCTGCTCACAAAATCTACTCAATATTCTTCAAATATTGCATACAAAGAATGCTCATATATTTCCCAAATCTCGCATACAAATAATGCTCATGTCTTTATCAAATATCACATACAAACAATGCTCATATATTTCCCAAATATTGCATACAAACAATGTTTATATCTTTCCCAAATATCGCATACAAAATAATGCTCATCTATTCCCAAATATTGCATAATGATGTCATAAATTTCTTCACCTATTTTTCAATGTGCTTTCCTCAAATAAATAAATTTAGGCATATTCTACCCAGAATTATTTTGTATTCAGAACATATAGAGAATGATATGTACTAACAAATGTCCAATATGTTCTTCACATTCATTAAGTTTATTGCTTTCACATGTCTCACATTTATCATATTTTAAAGGTAGCTCTAGTCTAGCACTTGATAACTGACCTTGTAATTGTTGATTGACATCTTTCCTTCCCTTTTGTAGATAGCTGAAAATATCCTTTACAATTTAATCCTTTAACATTATCCTTGCACTAGATGATACTTTGAATTGCTTTAAAACAATCCTTCTACTTGTGTGAGACTATACTATTTTGCTTATTTCCACATTGACTTCAAAATTAATCACAATGCATAAATTTGTCATTTTCATCTACTCCCAAAATCAATCATGAATAATGCACAATTTTTCTCTCAAACATGATCTATAACCCTTGCACATTTACTCTCAATATCAATAAAAACCAATGCACATCAAATCAATCCTTATACCTCCAACCATATGACATTAAAAATATTTTCCTCAAACAAAACCATCCTTGAGAAAGGAATTAAATCACCATACCTCTAAATCGGCATCAATGATGATAGTCTTCTTTTTCATGTGTCTGTCTTTACAAAAATAAGTTTCTTTTCTTTTGCCACTTCAAAATTGGTTAGCAAATCTCTTTTTCTTGAATAGATGTCAAATCATTCACATTTATAGACCCTTGTCAAAAATATGCATAATAAATATTAAAAAGAATAATACCTGATATTCCTTTTTAAACTCACAAAAATAAAGCTTTATTATCAACAAAACCCTTATATCTCCTTTTAATAATTTTTTAGAAATAAAATCTTTATTTAAACACCTCAATTCTTATTTCTCCTATTATTTAATTTCAGAAATCACAACACTTATATTAATTTTTAGAATGACACCTTGCACTAACACCACAAAACCTTATTTATCCTTTTCACTAGTATGCAAAAATTATAACATTAAATTTGCACCTTAGCCCTTATTTCTCCTTAATCAAACTTAATAAAACAAAATTTACATACCTTTGCACCATCGCGAATCGAACCACTAACCTCAAGAATAGCAGTGCTTTCCCAAGCGCTTGTAACCAGCTGTGCTACCATGACTGGTGAAACAAAAGGGGTGCTTGAAGTATATAAACCTATATCTACCTCAAACAACCATAAAATAACACAGTAAAATGGCATTGAGGGGTTTTGACCCCATGACTTCTTGTCCAACAACGTTCCACATAAAGCCACACTGCCAGCTGGGCTAACCTAGCAGATAAAACTAATAGTTCTCAAAGTGATATTTGTGTTTGTCAATATCTACCTTAGGTTTTCAATGTCTTAATCCTCTCATCTACCATTCACACTCACGTAGGAATAATTTTATTTCGTGCATCTCATAAAGGTTATATATTATCACATATTTATATGACTCCTAAAGTGCTTCAAATTATCCAAGGTAGTCGGCTCAATTTTTGCTTTCGAAATTTATCACTTCTTCAATAATGTTTGGTGCCTTTTCTTTTCAAATATTTTATGGTTATAATATTTAAATCTAATATTTAAATATTTAACCTTTTAAAATATTATATTTAAATATGTCCATCCTTGGTCCCACTTTTAAATCCTTTTTTTTTACCCAAACAAATTTTAAACCTTTGTCCACTTCTAGTAATATTTAAATCTTTTATCCCAAGCAATTTTTAAACCTACTATTTATAATATTTAAATATTATAATCCTTTACTCTGAGATATACCTTACCTTGAATAATTATCCACTATTTTCTTTATCCAAACTTGTAAACTTCTCGTCCTTGAAGAATATTTTTGCTATGACTACTATGCACCTTTGATATCAAACTATTTTTGCCTTGAATACCATGCACTTTTGACATCAATGACAACTCAATATTTTCAACAATCTCCCCCTTTGTCATTGATGACAACCCTTCAAAAAAAATTCTTTTACTGCAACTAGATTCCCAATCTGCTCCCCCTAACAAGTTGCTCCCCCTCATTGAATTATCTCCCTCTTTGAAATCAATGGAAAAGGGCTCCTTGGGGCTAAGAATAAGACACTTAGCACAACCTCCTCACCACCTCCTTTTTTGACGTGATTAATTTTGGTATGAGTATAAATATACTCCCAACTTACAATGCTCTTCTTCTTTTTCAATTTTATTTTTCCAAACTTTGAAGGTCATACCCTTTTGAACATATTGACCATTCTCATTTTTGTTTGAATTTGAAAATTCAAGGAACACTATTCTATACCATTTAGATTTATGCCTAAAATTATTGCAATTGAAACACATGACGTTGTAGTCTTTAAAAGGTGTAAATAACTTGAAATTTCTCTTGGTGAAGCCATAATCATTATTACCATAAACCTTGCAATGTATAGCTTTATGAACAAATAGAATACATGAGTAGAAATAATCATGAAAGAAATATCAAAACTTGACTGATTACCTTGGAGGATATTCCTGCATGGTTCTCTCATTTATTTTTCTGTGATGGTCCCTTTTCCTTGATGGTGCTTTGTTTTCTTCCTCATTGATGCTTCCACTTCTCAATACATTAGCATAGGTCTTAGGTTCCTCTTTAATCATTTTATTTGATGCCTCTGTTTCTTTTGAGCTTGACTCCTCTTTGTGTTTCTCTTGACCTTCTTCACAACCAATTCCAATCTTTATAAATAGAGATATATGTACTTTAATAATATCATCCAAGGTTTTTGAGCTTTTCCCAAACCTATGTAGCTTATCATTAGAATATTTCACTTCCATCCTTAGATAAACCACTTCATATTCTAATCTTTCATATTCTATCTCTTTTGCCTTTAACTGCTCAGCCATATCTTCTTCAACTTTCCTTACCTCTTAAATTTTAATTTTTAAGTTAGTGAGATTTTTTAGAAGCTTTGACTTTGTTTTCTCATCCTATTGTACTTGAGCCTTCAATATTAAGTTCTCCCTTTTTAACTCATCAAATTCATTTTTCATATCAATTGTGGCTTCCTCTTCATTTTTTGAATATTTCTCTTCTTCTTGGTCTTCAATCACAAGAGCATCTTCTTTCTCTTCTTCTTGGTCTTTGACAATAGGATCATCTTCATTTTCACTATCGGAGACACTTTCATCACTGCCATCATTTCCATATTGTGCATAATTTGTTGCATAGTGACCAATGTTACCACAACTAAAATATTTATGTTTTATTGGATCCTTCTTGTTCCTTCTTAAAAATTTAGCTTCTTCTCCACTGCTACTACTTCCATATTGTGGATAATAAGCTACAAAGTGACCAAGATTACCACAACTAAAACATTTGTGTTTTCTTGGATCCTTCTTATTTCTTCTCTCAAAGTTAGTCTATTCTCCACTGCTTGATTCTTTACTTTTTTTTGGTTCTTTATTCTTTGTCATTTGTGTTCCTGTAAGATCTTCCTTCAAGTTGTTAGGCTTTCATGAAGGAACCCACTATGATACAAATTTAAGAACACAAGATTATACTAAGAGGGGGTGGTGAACAGTATAAGATAAAACTTTTACTTTTCTTTCCAAAGCAGTAACTTCAATTATTATCAATTGCAATAATGAAATAATGCACAAATCACCACACACATAAGAGACACATATTTAACATGGTTCATGCAATGTGGGCTACATCCATGGAGAAATATTTCTTATTAATTTTTTCAACAAATTTTGTGGGAACCAATTCCCTATTACAATGTTTGTGGACCTCTATCCACAGGAGACATCTATCCCCTCTCACAAGTTTATGGATCCCAATCCACATGAGACACGAATCCTCTTTGCTCTAGTTCATGGACATCAATCCACTCTTCTCTGGTTCATGGACCCTAATCCACATGAGACACCAATCCCCTCTGCTCTAGTCTACTCCAAATCCTGCTCATAGCTCTACTCAAATCTGCTCCAAACCTGCTCACAACTCTACTCAAACTTTGCTCAAAAAACCTGCTCAAATATTCTCACAAAACTTGCTCAAATGTACTCACAAATCTTGCTCAAATCAGCTCACAAAACCTGCTCAAATTTATTCATAAAGCCTTCTAAAATCAGCTCACAAAACCTACTCAAATCTACTCACAAATCCTACTCAAAAGGCCTACTAAAATCTGCTCCAAAACCTGCTCAAAAAACCTACTCACAACCTGCTCAATCCTGCTTATAAATTTTGCTCAATATTGCTCAAATATTGCATACAAACAATGCTCATATCTTTCCAAATCTCACATACAAACAATGCTCATATATTTCCCAAATATCGCATACAAATAATTCTCATATCTTTCCCAAATCTCGCATACAAACAATGCTCATATCTTTCCCAAATCTCACATACAAAATAATGCTCATCTATTCCCAAATATTGCATAATGATATCATCAAGTTCTTCACCTATTATTCAATGTGCTTTCCTCAAATAAAGCAATTCAAACATATTCTACCCATAATTATTTTATCTTCATGAACATATAAAGAATGATATGTACTAACAAATGCCCAATATGTTCTTCACATTCATTAGGTTTTTCCCTTTCACATGTCTCACATTTATCATATTTTAAAGGTAGCTCTAGTCTAGCACTTGATAAATGACCTTGTAATTGTTGATTTGCACCTTACTTTCCCTTTTGTAGATAGATAAACATGTCCTTTACAATTTAATCCTTTCACATTATCCTTGCACTAGATGATACTTTGACTTGCTTAAAAACAACCCTTATGTTTGTGTGAGACTATACTCTTTTGCTTATTTCCACATTCACTTCAAAATTAATCACAATGCACAAATTTGTCCTTCTCATCTACTCCCAAAATCAATCATGAATAATGCATAAATTTTCTCTCAAATATGATCTATAACCCTTGTACATTTACTTTCAATATCAATCAAAACCAATGCACATCAAATCAATCCTTATACCTCCAACCATATGACATTAAAAATATTTTCCTCAAACAAAACCATCCTTGAGAAAGGAATTAAATCACCATACCTCTAAATCTGCCTCAATGATGATAGTCTTCTTTTGCATGTGCCTGTCTTGAAAAAAAATAAGTTTATTTTTTTTTTCCACTTCAAAATTGGTTAGCAAATCTCTTTTTCTTGAATAGATTCCAAATCATTCACATTTAAAGAACCTTGTCAAAAATGTGCATAGTAAAGCTTAAAAATAATAATACCTTATATCCCTTTTTAAACTCACAAAAATAAAGCTTTATTAATCAATAAAACCCTTATATCTCCTTTTAATAATTTTCAAAAATAAAACCTTTATGTTAACACCTCAATACTTATTTCTCCTATTATTTAATTTTAGAAATCACAACACTTATATTAATTTTTAGAATGACACCTTGCACTAACACCACAAAACCTTATTTCTCCTTTTCACTAGTATGCAAAAATTATAACATTAAATTTGCATCTTAGCCCTTATTTCTCCTTAATAAAACTTAATAAAACAAAATTTACATACCTTTGCACCGTCGCAAATCGAACCATTGACCTCAAGAACAGTAGCGCTTTCCCAAGTGCTTGTAACCAGCTGCACTACCATGGCTGGTGAAACAAAAGGGATTTTTGAAGTATATAAGACTATATTTGATTCAAACAACCATAAAATAACACAAAAAATGGTGTCGAGGGGTTTCAACCTTGTGACTTCCTATCCAACAATATTCCATGCAAATCGACACTACAACCTGGGTTATCCCAACAGACGAAACTAATAGCACCTTGAGTGATATTTGTGTTTTTCAATATCTACATCAAATTTTCATTGTCTTACTCCTCTCTTTTACCATTTGCACTCGTGTAGGAATAATTCAATTTCGTGTGTCTCATAAAGGTGAAATATTATCACATATTTATATGCCTCATAAAGTGCTTCGAATTGTCCAAGGTAGTTAGCTCAATTTTTGCTTTCGAAATTTATCACTTCTTCAATAATGTTTGGTGCCTTTTCTTTTCAAATATTTTATGGTAAAATATTTAAATCTAATATTTAAATATTTAACCTTTTAAACTCTTATATTTAAATATGTCCATCCTTGGTCCCACTTTTAAATCCCTTTTTTTGATCTAATCAACTTTTAAACCTTTGTCCACTTCTTGTAATATTTAAATATTTTATCCCAAGAAACTTTTAAACCTACTCTTTATAATATTTAAATATTATAATCCTTTACTTTGAGATATACCTTACCTTGAATAATTGTCCATTGTTTGCTTTGTCCAACCTTGTAAACTTCTTATCCTTGAAGAATATTTTTTCTGTGACTACTATGCACCTTTGATATCAAAATATTTTTTCCTTGAATACCATGCACCTTTGACATCAATTTCAACTCAATATTTCCAATAATATTCCCCTTTTTCATTGATGGCAACCCTTAAAAAAACATTATTGCAACTGGATTCCCAATCTGCTCCCCCTGACAAGCTGCTCCCCCTCATAGAATTCTCTCCCTCTTTGACATCAATGGCAAAGAGCTCCTTGGGGCTAATAATAAGGCACTTAGCACAACCTCCTCACCACCTACTTTACTTGAGGTGATCAATTTTAGGATGGGAGTAAAGCTAATCCCAACTTACAATGCTCTTCTTCTTTTTCAATTTTCTTTTTCCAAACTTTGAAGGTCATACCCTTTTGAAAATATTGACCATTTGCTTTTTTTCTTGACTTTGGAAATTCAAGGAACATAGTTCTACACCATTTAGCTTTATGCCCAAAATTATTTGCAATTGAAACACATGATATCGTAGTCTTTGAAAGGTGTAAATGACTTGAAATTTCTCTTGGTGAAGCCATAATAATTCTTACCATGAACCTTGCAATGTATAGATTTATGACAAAAATATTACATGAGTAGCAATAACCATGAAAGAAATATATAAACCTGTCTTATTGCCTTGGAGGATATTACTGCATGGTTCTCTCATTGCTTTTTCTATGATGGTGTCTGTCCCTTGATGGTGATTTGTTTTCTTCCTTATTGATGCTTCCATTTCTCAATACATCAGCATAGGTCTTAGGTTCCTCTTTAATAATTTTCTTTTATGCCTCTATTTATTTTGAGCTTGACTCCTCTTTATGTTTCTCTTGACCTTCTTCAAAACCAAGTCTAGTCTTTATAAATGGAGATATCTGTACTTTGATAATATCATCCAAGGTTTTTGAGTTTTTCCCAAACCTACATATATTATCATTAGAATATATCACTTCCATCCTTAGAGAAACCATTTCATGTTCTAATATTTCACATTCTAGTTCTTTTGCCTTTAACTACTCAGCCATACCTTCTTCAACTTTCCTTACCTCTTACATTTTAAGTTTTAAGTTAGTGAGATCTTGTAGAAGCTTTGCCTTTGTTTTCTCATCCTCTTGTACTTGAGCCTTCAATATCAAATTCTCCCTTTTCAACGCATCAAGTTCCTTTTTCATATCAACTGTGGCTTCCTCTTCATTTTTTGAATATTTCTCTTCTTCTTGGTCTTCAATCAAAGAGCATATTCTTTCTCATCTTGGTCTTTGACAACAGGAGCATCTTCATTTTCATTATCGGAGAGACTTTCATCACTGTTGTCACTTCCATATTGTGGATAATTTGTTGCATAGTGACCAATGTTACCACAACTAAAACATTTGTGTTTTCTTGGATCCTTCTTATTCCTTATTACAAAGTTAGCTTCTTCTCAAGTGCTACTACTTCCATATCATGGACAATAAGCTGCATAGTGACCAATATTAAAACAAATAAAATATTTTAGTTTTCTTGGATTCTTCTTATTTCTTCTCTCAAAGTTAGTCTCTTCTCCATTGCTTGATTCTTTACTTTATTCTGGTTCTTTATTCTTTGCCATATGTGTTTCTGTAAGATCTTCCTTCAAGTTGTTAGGCTTTCACAGAGGAACCTAATCTAATACAAATTGAAGAACACAAGTTTATACTTGAGAGGTGGGGTGAACAGTATAAGATAAAACTTTTATTTTTCTTTCCAAAGTAGTAACTTCAATTATTATCAATTGCAATAATAAAACAATGCATAAATCACCACACACATAAGAGACACAGATTTAACATGGTTAACCCAATGTGGGCTACATCCACGGAGAAATATTTCTTATAAATTTTCTCAACAAATTTCATGGGAACCAATTCTCTATTACAATGTTTATGGAACTCTATCCATAGGAGACACATGTCCCCTCTCATAATTTCATGGATCCCAATCCACAGGAGACATCCATACCCTTTGCTCTAGTTTGTGGACCTCAATCCACTCTTCTCTGGTCCATAGACCCCAATCCATAGGAGACACCAATCTCCTTTGCTCTGGTCTACTCCAAAGCCCACTCACAACTCTGCTCAAATCTACTCCAAACCTACTCACAACTCTACTCACAAAACCCTACTCAAATCTGCTCATAAAACCTACTTAAATTTTCTCAAAAATCTTGCTCAAATTAGCTCACAAAACCAACTCAAATTTACTCATAAAGCCTGCTCAAATAATCTCACAAAACCTGATCAAATCTTCTCACAAATCCTGCTCAAAAGGCCTACTCAAATCTGCTCCAAAACCTGCTCACACAACATGCTCACAACCTACTTAATCCTACTCACAATTTCTGCTCAATATTTCTCAAACATTGCATATAAATAATGCTCATATATTTCCTAAATCTCGCATACAAACAATGCTCATATCTTTCCCAAATATCGCATACAAACAATGCTCATATCTTTCCCAAATATCACATATAAACAATGCTCATATCTTTCCCAAATCTCACATACAAAACAATGCTCATCTATTCCCAAATCTTGTATAATGATGTCATCAAGTTCTTCACCTATTCTTCAATGTGCTTTCCTCAAAATAAAGCAATTCGGACATATTCTACCCAAAATTCTTTTATCTTCATGAGCATATAGAGAATAATATATACTAACAAATACCCAATATGTTATTCACATTCATTAAGTCTGTCACTTTCACATGTCTCACATTTATCATATTTTAAAGGTAGCTCTAGTCTAACACTTGATAACTGACCTTGTAATTGTTGATTTGCACCTTTCCTTCCATTTTGTAGATAGCTAAAAATATCCTTTTCAATTTAATCCTTTCACATTATCCTTGCACTAGATGATACTTTGACTTGCTTTAAAACAACCCTTCTATTTGTGTGAGACTATACTATTTTGCTTATTTCCACATTCACTTCAAAATCAATCACAATGCACAAATTTGTCCTTCTCATCTACTCCCAAAATCAATCATGAATAATGCACAAATTTACTCTCAAATATGATCTATAACCCTTGCACATTTACTCTCAATATCAATCAAAACCAATGCACATCAAATCAATCCTTATACCTCCAACCATATGACATTAAAAATATTTTCCTCAAACAAAACCATCCTTGAGAAAGGAATTAAATAACCATACCTCTAAATCTACCTCAATGATGATAGTCTTCTTTGTCATGTGCCTTTCTTGACAAAAATAAGTTTCTTTTCTTTTGCCACTTCAAAATTGGTTAGCAAATATCTTTTTCTTGAATAGATGTCAAATCATTCACATTTAAAAACCCTTGTAAAAAATGTGCATAATAAAGCTTAAAAATAATAATACCTTATATCCCTTTTTAAACTCACAAAAATAAAGCTTTATTAATCAAAAAACCCTTATATCTCCTTTTAATAATTTTAAGAAATAAAACCTTTATGTTAACACCTCAATCCTTATTTCTCCTATTATTTAATTTCAAAAATCACAACACTTATATTAATTTTTAGAATGACACCTTGCACTAACACCACAAAACCTTATTTCTCCTTTTCACTAGTATGCAAAAATTATAATATTAAATTTTCACCTTAGCCCTTATTTCTCCTTAATCAAACTTAATAAAACAAAATTTCATACCTTTGCACCACCATCAAACCACTGACCTCAAGAACAACAATAATTTCCCAAGCGCTTGTAACCAGTTGTGCTAACATGGATGGTGAAACAAAAGAGTCACCCAAAGTATATAAACCTGTCTCTGCCTCAAAAAACCATTAAATAACATAGAAAAATGACATCGAGGGGTTTTGACCTCGTGACTTCCTATCCAAAAACATTCCACTCAAAGCCACACTGCTAGTTGGGCTATCCCAGTAGATGAAACTAACAACACCCGGAGTGATATTTGTGTTTGTCAATATCTACCTCAGGTTTTCGCTGTCTTACTCCTCTCTTCTACCATTTGCACTCATGCAGGAATAATTCAATTTTGTGCATCATATAAAGGTGAAATATTATCACATATTTATATGCCTCCTAAAGTGCTTCAAATTGTCCAAGGTAGTCAGCTCAATTTTTGCTTTCAAAATTTATCACTTATTCAATAATTTTTGGTGCCTTTTCTTTTCAAATATTTTATGATTATAATATTTAAATCTAAGATTTAAATATTTAACATTTTAAAATCTTATATTTAAATATGTCCATCCTTGGTCCCACTTTTAAATCCTTTTTTTTACCCAAGCAACTTTTAAAACCTTTAACCACTTCTTGTAATATTTAAATCTTTTATCCCAAGCAACTTTTAAACCTATTATTTATAATATTTAAATATTATAATCCTTTACTTTGAGATATACCTTACCTTGAATAATTATCCATTATGTTCTTTGTCCAACCTTGTAAACTTCTCATCCTTTAATAATATTTCTGTCATGACTACTATGCACCTTTGATATCAAAATATTTTTGCCTTGAATACCATGTACCTTTGATATCAATGATAACTCAATATTTCCAACAGATATCACTACATGATATTTTAAATTAACCTTAGGTGGTTGATGGGATCTTATTTCCCATTGTACATTTGGAACTTAGGAGTTTCAAAGTTTTTTGAAAAAGGGTGGTTGATTATTGTAGGATCTAATGGTTCATTGTAGAATTCTTCAAAATAATACTTTAATTTGGATGACCCTTGAAGAGAGGCAATTTGACATTTAAGTTCCTCAAACTTGGAGTCCCTCTTTTCAAGGTCTTCGATTTTAGTACTGATGCATTTGGAGTCATTACGTGGAGGAATAGGTGGAGTAGGTAGATTTAAAAGTGGTTGTGTAAGGGGTTGTGTAAGGGTTTAAAACATAAAAAGGAGAATCATAAAATATGGTATAGTTTGGCTAGGCACCATGGTGGGAGGGGTTTGGCTAACCCTTGATTCATGAGTTAGAAAGAGGTTCATGGAGTTAGGATTTGTAATTGGTATTATGGTATTACAAGAAGATGATGAAAAGAGGATGATCAATTCCTATAGATATGGTTGGGAGAGTTGTGGAATCGATAGGATGTGTCATAGCCACATCAAGATTAGCAAATTTGTTTTGATTTTCATTTATTTGTGTAATAGTTGATTTGACCATTTGAGTGTTTAATGTTATCATGATTTTTAGGTGATTATTTATTATTTTTTTATTTGAGTTCTCCCATAAGAATATCTAAAAATATGTTTTTCTTTCTTTTAATATATTCCCTAATATGGTCTACAAAATTGAAAGTGATATTTTCAACATATTCTTGTGCATAGTGTGACCAAGGATTTTCCTCTTGACCACCATGCTCATGTGTGTGTGCTTCATGAGATGAAGATTCTAAACCCTTATTTTGGGTATTATAAGGATGTTGATCCATGGTTTGTAGGTTTTTATAAGAAGAGATTAAATTTATCAATATTTTTTCTTCCAGAATATTTATAGCAAAGAAGAGAATATATTTTGAATCCTTGTCACCTTGGAAAAAAACCCTTCTTATGACTCCCTCTAGCCCAATGTAAAATACTAGCTAAGATAGATTGCTCCCTAAAAGTTTATATGTTAATCTACTTAAGGGTTCGTTATCCTTCCCCTAGTAGGACTAACAATTTGGTAATGTTCTTGTCATCTTTGTTTTAATGTGACATAAGCTATGCAAAAAAATTATGTGATATTACTTAATTTTTAAAAAAATTTATCTTATTTAATATAAAATGATTATTCACATCAAGTTCACCAATATGTAGAATCAAAAAATCGGCTCTATGGGGTCATCCCTACTTCCTCGCTTTTGATGGTCTCTTTCCAAAGGAGACCTTGAAGATATGAGTATCTTCAAATGTGAGTAGGCTCTACTCAATGCAAGTTTTCAAGGTGTCAATATTGATATTATGCTTATGTAGTGGTGTTTTAAGGGTTTATTCAACAAACATCTAAAGTTTTGAACTATTGATCAAACTCTTTATCGATCCTTAAAAGGTTATTCAAAATTAAGGTTAAAATCACTAAAAATCCATGCTAAGCTTATATCACACAAATACAAGAAAATAAGAGCTAACCAAAATGCTTTTATATTTTTGATGATGAGCTAACTAAGGAGGTATTTTTGTTTTTTAAGGCAAACAAGGAATGATGCAAGAAGACAAGTTAACCTAGGATGTGATCTATATGCTTTTCAATTTCTTGTCTAAGTACTTGGATATGGGGAAAATCCTATGTCTAATCTAAGATTATTTAGTTTTAGCTTGATATAAATATGTTTTGTAAGGTGAATTAGAACTAAACTATGGTTCCTTAATTTGCCAAATGAAATGTGATTTTAAGTAGAAAATAGTAGTAAACAAAGAATAAAATACAAAAAATGATGAAAATAAAGTTTAGGGAGGTACCAAGTGGTAGGGATACCTTAACCGGTATCTATACAAATTTTCCACTATCACACAAAATCACCACTAGAAAATTTGGTCTTGAATGGCAAATTTGGAACCTGCAAAAGAACAAAAAACCAGTTTTTTTTGTTTTGGGAGGTCTTTCTAAGTGCTAGGAAGATGAATTTGTCTTGTCAGTTGATCAAATCCCCTATTTATAAAAAAAATGAGTATGCTTACCTTACTTGGAGTGGAAATTAAGTTTTAAATTTTCTAATGGTGAATTTGGTTGCAATTAGTGAATTTAGTCAGTGTATTCTAGAGATCCAAAATCGCCAACTGCTACAATAATTAGAAAATTTATCCTAATATGAGGCTAGAATGACTTTGGGATCAATTCATGAGTGGTTTTGGGGATATTTTGTAAAGAAATATGGGATATGATTTTTGGAGAGGTTTACTAAATCTATGTCTTACAAATTTTAGGATTTAAATCCTAAAATTTCACAAATTGATGATTGGAGTGAGTGGTATGCAAAATGGATGGACAATATTCATAATAATTGCAATTGAGAGACTTTAGGAGTGTAAAAGGACTCCAAATTATCATAAATGAATTAGGAATGCAATGAAATTACTAAATTAATCCCTAATTAGAGAAATTTGATAAAAGCAACGTGAAATGATGCAAAAATGCTATGATAATAAATGTTATTATAAATCAATGAAATCTACGACAACAAAAGAGGTAAATGCATGAAATAATTATTGATAAAGAGCTATTGGTGGGATAGAAAGATAATAATATTCTTGAATCCAATACCACAATAGATTTAGGAATGAAAATGAGTGCTTATATGTGTTTGAAAAAGAGAAAAGATAGAGTCTAATGCCTACAAATGTTGATAGAATGAAAATGAATGAACATGGACATGAAAGGAAATTATTAGAGTGATAATAATAAATAGGAATAAGGATGCAAATAAAAATAATATTAAATTTTAAGGATATTATGAATAAAATGCATGAAATAGAACCCTGCAATGAAAATATTAGTGAATAAAATGAGGGCATCAAGTCAATCAAGCCTGAATAACCTGCAAGAAGATGTTAGAGGCTTAAAATTATGATTAAAAAGCTTAAAAAATATCTACAATTATGACATTTAGAAGCTAAGAGCAAAAATATACCATGCACAAAGATATTATAGGCTTGAAAGTAGATAAAAATGCAAGAAAACAAAATTTCAAAGTTACAAGTTAGCAAGGCCAAGAACAAGAGATTAAAATGAAATGAATGGAAGTAAAAGGATTGAGAGAAGAGAGGTTCTAGGAATTATATCACCTAGAAATATTCTTTTATTACCTCCAAGAATATCTCCTTTCCCCAATCCCACCTTGCCTTGCTTGACTTGCATCCAAAGAAATGCTTGTTATAAATGCTTGAAGAATAATGATAGAAAAGAGGATCTAGAAGAATGTTATAGAATTTTATTAATCTTGAGATTGATTCTTGAATTCTTGCCCCAAGGTCTATTTAAATAGGATTTTGAGGAGAAATTGGAGGGGGAATTGGTTAGGGAAATTTCAAAAATTTTAGTTCTGGTTCTTTGCTAGAGCATGCAAGGTCAAAGGAGGTAGTGGGATGAAGGAATCTACATGCCCCTAGCTTGTGCAAGAAGAGTTTGGTCATTTTACAAATTGACCACTTGTGACAAAATTTTCTAATGGTGATTTTGGTTTTGACTCAAATTTTTGACCAACAATAAATTTGGACTACCATGATTTGACTCTTTGAATTTTTACAAATTCGATAGTTGCACTGAGTGGCAAATTTGGAAAAGGTAAAAAATGATGGTCAAATTGCTAGGTTTGGGTTGTCTTGATGTTTTATGATGTTGGTGACTTGTTTTATGTCTTTTTCTTTGAGGGTGAATCACAATTAGGTGTCTACACCTTATTTATTATTTTTTTTCTTCACAAGAACTAGTGTAGAGATCCATGTGGTATGCTTGAGTGGATATATGATCTTTGATTCAATAAACCTGCAAAGATCATTCCATATGAGAGGCTCAATTTTTGGGTTAACTAGCCCTTTTTTCTACCTTACAACATTGATCTTAGGATCTAGCTCAATTGTGTGTTGAATAATCTCCTCATTGTAGGCCTTAAGGTCTTAATAAGTCCAAGCTATTACTTCCTTATGTTTTTAGCATAAGTGGATAATAGACTCCTTTTTTGCTTGGGTAGCCATTTTTCTTATTTTAGTGCTATACATGGGGAAACCTCTATCTATTGATAATATTCCTTATCAATAATTATTCCCCATTTTTCTTTGAATCTATTATATAGGCTAAAAAATAATTCGGATATGATTAAACCCTTTGGAATCTTATTGGACTTTAATTGATATGATATCCATATGTTTCTTTAACTTTTAGGGCTAGTTCTTTAGCAAATTCATCTACATGTTGAATGAAGTGGACAATATTCTTGTCACTCTCAAACACTTGCCAATGAATTTCATTTTCAAGAATAGCTATCCTAATAATTATCTTTAAAAACTATTATTTATGGACCAAATCATTCACCAAATCAAACTATGATCCAATGACTTCCATTTGGTCAACATAAATATTTTGAACCCTTGGGATGATGTTAAAGTAAATAGCATCAAAGGATTCAATTATATCCCAAATCCTATGTCTATAATACTTCATCATCCTATTTTTTTCCAAGCATTGGGATCATACTTACTTTATTACCTACTCAATTTCACCAAAGGCCTAAAGTAGTCTAATATATATATTTTTTGCCATTTGGAGACCAAGTACAAAAGCTTTTTATTTAGCAATATTGTTTAAACAATTAAATTACAATTGATATGCCTATAGTTCCTTTGTTCCTTCTAGAAAAATTTGGCACAAACCAAAACCAACACATTTTTTGTTTCTTTTATTGCCATAGGCTGATATAGTCCTCCTCTCTATGATTTTAAGAACAAGAAAATTTTCTTCTTGAATTAAATAGGTCCCTATGCTATTTTTATCAAGGACCTCATAAGGATCCAAATTGAACATATCAACAACCCACTAACTTATTTGATCATTTGACATATGAGAATACACCTTTTCAATAGATGTTTCTGATTTATATTGTTCTTCTTTCATAATATAGGTCTACTCAGCATCCAATTTCGTTACAAGAATATGGCTCTATATGATGAATATGGAGAGGTTTTGATGGGATTTTTATATTAGTGTCATATCAAGTACTCAATAGCATATGTGTCCAGTCTAGGGATATGTATCCTCTTATCTTAGCATAGAAGTCTCTAGATAAACAAATTCTAAAAGTGGAAGGAACCTCAACAATGGCTAGGTCCTAATGAATAGTCAAACTTAGACATGCTTGTAGTGTTAGAGGGAGGTTCTTGACCAACCCAAAGATCAATATTGGTGTTCCATATAGCTAAACACACCTTGATTTATGGGTTCATAAATCATTCCTAATTAATTTGCTACCCTTTTGGGTATGGCTAAGGTACTTGCTCTAGAATATATTAAACAATTATGAATCAACTTGTCCTCATATATTAGGGTCAAGTAAAATGACATTGGCTTAGTTTTGGTTACCTCAAGAGTAGACACCTAAAGTACTATAGGAGGCTTTTGATTTTTTAATATTCTTTGCTTTTTAAGTGCCTCTTATAAGCACTTCATTTGTTCTGGTATAGAGATCATTTCCTAGAGTGGTTCGACCATTGTAGATTTCTTGAGGTGTTCTACTACATTAAATGATTCTAGAGAATACACCTTTTGAGTATTAGTTGATACCCATTGGGTTTGGATCCTTTATAATTTAGGTAGTTGGGAGACACTTGCATCAAGATGAGAATTTTTTGATTACATATGTTTGGGGAATCCCTTTTAGCACATGTAATGGATTTTAGTGCATCTCCAATTTATGTTATTGTTAGAAGAATATTTTTCTTAGGATCTAGTGGCTTATTTTATGTAGTGGGATTTATTTGACTAGTTTCCCCTTATTTCTCCAATACTTTTATTTTGTATATTATCATATAATGTGATTGTACCTAAGAATTGCAAGTCTTGCAATCTCAATTTTATTAGATAAAGCATATACCTCTTCTCCATCCCATGTTACTAAGGTTTGTTTAGGAAAGTTGGTATTTGTGCATGGGGAAAGGTTTTGTAATGGGATTTATGATACTTGGGTCTAAGAAGTAGATTTTTGAGCATAAGTAGTCTCATTTGGAACTTCTTGAATGGCCTACTAGTTGTCCTTAGTGTAAGCATTATGAGGGTATAGGTTTGGAAAATATCATGTCTCTGATCTTTCCACATAATTGTATGTGTGGGAACTATATCTCTAATAAAATTTGGGGAAATTTATTGCAATGCGGTATGTGCAAGAATAATCTACTAGGTTAAACTTTATGGCTATATATGATTTTTATTGGGGTAGAAATTGGAATTTTGGTAGCCATTTAGAGGATTCTTGTATCCCTAATTGTTTGATTGTAGAGGAAACCAAGGGTTGCTCTAATATTGATATTTATTATTCTACTATCTTCTAAGGTTTGTAAATTCATTTGAGACAATCTTGAGTAGATTTTTCATTTCATCCAGTTCATTAGAAGAGTAATAACCTAAATGATTATAATTGGACGTATTAATTGGGGTTACAATTAGGTTCTCAATTGGAGTAGGCTAAAAATTTGTTGGCTTAAAAATTGGAGGTTACTATCATGTTGATTGAATATTTGGAAATAGAGGCTTAAGGATCCTAGGAGCTAGCCTTCCTATCTAGATTTAATAATTTTTATACTAAATAGTTATCTCATAAGCCACTCAAAAAATTTCATCTCTTGGACTTAATCATCATGGATATTTTTGAATCTAATACATTAAAATAGTATATAAAATCTATACCTAGGAGTGGATAGATTTCATCAAGAATTCTATACCATGTTTTGTGAAACTACATATTGAAATCATCCATAGCCTCCATTGGTGCTCTCTTTATAGTCAAAAATTGTTCCAAGAGAGACACTTTGTCTACCTTTTATTTTAATCTATCAACAAATAAAGTGGAAAGTTATGCCTAGTTAGCAATCAAATTTAGGGCAAGTGAGACATGTCACTCATATTCTTACCTCTAAAGGATGCCATTAATAATCTTAGTACCACATTTTTCTCTACTACATTGTGTAGTGCACATAGACAAACCATGTGTTGTAGGTGCTCTATTGGCACATTGATATCTTCTCTAATGAAGTAGGGTAGGGATTTTAATGCATATGTTGGGATATCATCCCATATTATAGGTGGAATTGGTGGTCCAATGGACCTTTGTCATTCCATGCAAGAAATATTCTAGGTGAAAATCATATTTTGTTGTTGGCATCTCCTTGTCAAAATTATGTTGAGAGGTGGCACCAGCACTTGGGGATTTGGAACTATAAATATTTGGTAGCAATTCTTACTCTTATAAAATTTTGGATACTTTGATTTCAATTGGAGTCATTAGGTGAATGTTGAATGTGCTTTATCAAGCTAATAGACTAAAAAATTTCACTAGAATCTCAATCAAATATATCTTTGATCAACTTATTTAGGGTATTCTTTTTTAGTGTATTTGCTAGGTGAAAACTTTAGATGCTTCAATAAGAAAATAAATAAATATCTTCACTAGGATCTCAACCTAATGTGTGCAAATTTTCTCCACCATGATCACTAGTTAAACTAATGTTGTGCATAGTGGGCATATTTTAAGATTTGCTTCTTTGTACTTTATGAATCCACCTCAATTAATATTATGGAACAAAACTAAATAAGTTTTTTCCCACTAAGTATATGTCATGACCCTCCCTAGTAGACCTTATGGTATGAAAACTATGTGATGATCAATGATACTTTGATACTTAGTTTTGTTGCAAATGAATGGCTATTCAATGCTTAGATTGATTCATTTTGAAGAACATGATATTGTTGACATATTATCAATGTGCAAGATCGGGTACTCTCGTGAGGTTGAATAAATAGAATTGTCCACAAAAAATGGGGTGCTTAAAATAGGAGAAATTATGATTATGGTAGTTTGGGATAACATGTATGACTACCCTCATATATAGGTATGCATTATCACTTAAGGGATAATCGTCAACTAGCTAGCCACCTAGAGCCACATTTGATAGCCTAGTAGCTATCATGAACTCTTCGATTGATATCGATGACTAGGTTGATGGAAAGAATCCCTTTGTGATTGATTGCATATGTTTGGTTATTTTTTACTTCATCACTCTACTGCATCATGGTTTGGAAATATATGCATAAGTGTGATTGCATTTAAACCCACTGAATTATTGTAAGAATAACATGTTGCTAATATGATAAAACAAGTCATCCTAGACACCAAATCCTAGCCACTTGTCATCCATTTGCATCCTCAAATCATAGCCATTCATTATATATGTGTGTGTGTATGTATGTATGTATGTATTTATATATAAATATAAATATTTTATATTTATATTTATATATATAATAAATATATATGTATATATGTGAATAAATCTCAGCCACCCATCATGACTTAATCTTGACCATTCATTCATCATGATCTGTGTCACTTGTTCAAGCTCAATCTCAACCCTTCATCATGTTTTAATCTCGATCACCCGTTGGTGTCATCGAAACCCTAACATGATCAAGGGAAAATTATAAAATATGATTCATTTTTGTGAATCAAGGTCCCAAAAATTAATATTCAAAGAGCATTGATCATTTGTCCACTCACAAACCCTAGAATTCTACTAACACCTCCCATATTTTTCATCGCCCAAAACCCTCACCACCTTATCCATTGTTGAAACTTTTATGAACCCTACTAGGATTCTACACAGTTTTCCCCATCACCCAAAAATGCTCTTGGGAATTCTCCAAATGTTGTAGAGAATTTTTGAAACACTACAGGATGTTCACAACCATCCTTGGATGTTGCAAGGTGTCCGTCATTGACTGGTTTGCAGTCGATAAACCCTTGGATGCTTATGGTAATTCACACAACACTAGATTGAGGAAGTAGAAGCATGGATCAGAAACACGGGCAAATTTTTGATAAGGTATCATTTTTATATTTTTAGTATATCTACACTTTATTTTATCAAGCATTTTAGTTAGGGTTAATATTGTATACTTTCATATTTTAGTGGGCCTCACACTGTGGAGGCCCTACAGGTATTACTAACCTATTTTTTGATCTATTTGTGTGCATATTATAGGGAGAATTTACATTGATGGTTGTTGCAGCCACGAGTGAACCTGTGGGGATATGCAATCCCACTCACAAATTGTTTGGAGTGAAGATGACCTAGAGACACCAAACATTCTTTTGAATAAGGGTTTCAAAATCCTCTTACTGTAATAGTTGTATCGAAGCAATACATTGCATTGTAACCCCTGATTTGGGGTAATTTTATTGTATAAAGTGAAGATCTAGACTCCCTGAGTTCAATACAAATGAGATCTATCATTTGATGCATACTGTATCATTTACTTTGATATAGTGCTTTTATTGGTGTTTTTGTTTTTTCTTTACAAAATTGTGATCATAGTGGTACCCCCAAAGGTTTTCTTATGTTAATATACCTTATCAATCTAGAATTTCTTATCTATTTTTTCTATTTTTGTTGCAGGTTTTAGAAATCCATTCGCACAAAAATTGTGAGATCTAGGGCTAGGGTTTTTGGAAATAGCAAGATTTGATCTATGGTTGTGCGGATGCCATCCAACATTTTAGGGATGCCACACAACATCCACATGGATGCTACAAAGTATTCATGGGTTTTGACAAAGAAAACTATGGGTTTTGACAGTGAAAACTATGGGTTTCGACAAAAAAAACTATGGGATTCTACACTGTGTTTACAAAGTTGGAGAAAAATATGCAGGTCTTCTAGTAAGTCATTTTTAAACTCTAATCAATTTTTTTTTTGCTTTTTAAAAATAAAGAAAATAAAAGGAATATTCATTGATCTGTTTAAAAAGCAACATATTGCATTGTTAAACATCTTAGGAATTTATAAGCATTTTTAACTCATATAGAATTGCACATAGGGATATATCTACATATGTGCATTCATTTTAGTTGCATTAGAATATTCATTACACTAGATTCAAGTTTTTGATGTCTTTCATAGTGTTTGTGCTTTCTGCCTTGTGTGTTGTTTGCAATAAATGAAAAAGCATAGTAGCTACACTTTAGGCTAAAGTTTCTCACTTTTTACTTTTCTAAGCCAGAACAAGTCATCGAAACTCAAGCTTCCTCCCACTATTGAAAACACATTGCTAATTCAAAGTGGAAGAGCTAGGTAAACCCTCCACTATTGGAAACACTTGCTGATTTAGAGTGGATCTTAAGAGGTGTACCATAGATTCTTTTGAGGAGCTTGGTATTAGTGTTCTTAGTCATCAACTTGGTGGAGTAAAAGAGGGTTTCTTTGCATTTTGAACACCATAGATGACAAAAATTTAAAATCCACACACTTTGTACATTTCATTTTCAACATCAGTGAGTTGGATTTCATCACCAACCACTGATAGAGATCAACGATGGTGGGATTCATCTCCATCTATTGTCTCACCCTATAGATACCTTCGTAGATCATGAGTTATTTTTCTAAATTTCATCACCATGAAAATTCTCACTTGCCATCCACCTTAGGAATCCACCCTGCACAGTCATCTTAGGATTAGAAAGTCTACACATCAAAACATACAAACCACACAAAAAAAAATAAAAAATAAAAAATCATTGTTACAAAACATAGGATATAATTGTTTGTTGGATCTATGTGTTTTCATTGTCATTTCACTTTCCATACACATCTCGCATAATCGCTACCCCTGATTGCTCATAGCTTATGGTATTGACTATAAATCAATATAGAACCATGAATCAAGCACCAACCTCATCCATGGAGTGCTCCACTCCTTCCTCAACCACTTTTGTGGCTAACCCAACTAGCACAACGATGTAAAATATGGGTTCAACAACTAATAAAATTAATTTTATGTATGGGGGGTCGATTCATTTTTTGATCCATGTCCCTTATATGAACCCAAGCAACCATACTCTATCAATCCTGAAAGTATGATCATTTTTTATTTTCCATCATGATACTTTCATCAATTTAATTGGCAAGGATTTGGCCTAGGATGACATGAATAGTTTATGCACAAAATCATTGAGCCTCAATATCGATAAATGCATGATCATTTAGGCCTAGGTAACCACTCACAATATGTTGATTCCTCTTTCGAGTGAGACTTTCAACAACTCCATCTAGATCATGAAGAGGATAACAATCACAACTATGACTTTGAGGAGGAATTAAATGAAGAATAAAATGTCATATCGATAGTTTTTGATGAATCTGAAGAGGAATCAGTCCTAATCACTCCATTCACTGAACAAGATGAGTATTATCTTAGAATATTTTCCATTCATCAACCCATATTTCGTTTGTTCCTCCCAAGGGAGCGAGCTGAGCCAACTGGTGAACCACCACCACCACATTATCCTTTTTAGTGAAACATCTTGTAACATATGTCCATAATTTTAAAATAAACAAACACACACACAAAAAAAAAATTACATTGCATTTGCATGGCCTTATCATTTATGTTTACACATGTTGCTTGTTGTTGTCCAAGTTTACAAGGTTTATTCCAACCATATACGCTTGCTAGTCTAAGGGAAGTAGAAGAGCTTGAGCTTCTAAAATTTATCCACTTGAGAGAGTTTTATGCTTAATGTGTTTTATATATGTATATATACATGGCTAATACACAAAAAACATCACTCATACACATTGCATTTCACACATTCATTTTGCACAATTACAATCATTGTCCTTGCGATACATTTCATTCACTGTGCTAGGGATCATTTGTTAAGTTTAGATAATAATTGATCCACTAAATCTTATCACCATAATCAAGGACACCTTTAAGTCACACATCCATACCATTGTGCCACTTTATATGTCCATTCATCATTTACACTACAAGTTTCCATCATGCCAAGGTGTTTTTGATCACTTAGTCACTCCTAGTGTTTTAATAAAAATCCAATACATGTCAAGTTTTCTCTAGGACCAGGACACATTTTAACTAAGAAAATCTTGAATTCTAGGAGTTGAATCTAACATTATTTAACCAAGCACATCTTACACATATTAAAAACATCTTGTGTCAAAATAGAATAACACCATGATTGGGTTGAACCTCAAAGTGAAAATTCATCTCTACCAGTCTCATTATGCATAGAGTCCAAAATAAAAAACAATGGTCTTCACAACTATCAACACTTCCAAATAAAATAATTATTAGTAAGGATGGGGTAAAATTCTCATCATGACTCAATTCAAGTGGTTGATAATCTGATTCTCCAAAGCTCTAACTCTCCTACATATCACACACCACAAATCCTCAAGTTGTAAGGATATAACTGCATTTCCATCTAGATGGTTACGTAGTCTGAATCCCCAAAGCTAAGAGATCATATTATGGGGCTATGGAGCTAATCTCCACCAGGGGTACAAACACTTGAATGGTAGTGGAGTATGCTCATGTGTGGTGACACGTCTCTCTTGAAGATACCTCTGATAGCACATAAGGGCAAGCTAGCTTCTTGATCTCCTCCATGACAAGTTTCATCTCACTTTACTTAAGATGGATAAATGAACTCACTTGCACACACATAGGTTCTTTATTACCTTGAGTCATCACCATGCTCGTGATTGGTAAATAAACATTTCACTACACACATATTTGGTCTTTGAGAAATTAGATAGAACTTAGTGAGTTTGTTCAAAATCACTAGTATGTTTGAGTCTTTGCAAAACAATCAATCATCCATAAAACCAAAACAACATCCATGTCATTATCACATCATCACATGAGTCTTCCATTTTACATACCATCACTTTGGTGCCCCTGATTAAGCAACAATGATAACAATGGTCAAGAAAAATATAAACTAGTAAAAATTATCATTAGAGCGTCAGTTCATTTGTAATTCATATACATCATCATTACATTTTCATCCATTACATATACACATGCATTCACACAAACATCCACACAAATTCATAACACAAAATTAAAAGCCATGTATATATATATATATATATATACACACACACACACATATATATATATATATATATATATATATATATATATATATATCGCATGTACAATGAATTCCCAAAGGCTATATACAATGGAGCACCAAGGTTCATATAAAAAAAGTGCCACTTAGCACTAGCTAGTGCCCATAGGCAGACCCCTATGACCCCGATGGAGCCTTAGACTAAGAGACACTATATCTAGAGTCACTACACCTAATATAACCCTCTAGGGATGAGGAAAGTCACTCTGGCATACCAATGTGGTGTTGCATAAGTAGATCCTATAAATCCTAGATATATCCCTCCTGGTATCAAAGGTGTAACACATCCTACCTCTGATGAGTGTCCCTCCGTGCCAAATATTCCTAGATTCTTGCTATTCTCAACATCCTACACTACTATCACTACATATTGCTCCACCACCATGTGATGGAGTTGATCCCGCTTAACCTCGAGCTTAGCCCACTCCTCCACTCCAACTAGGAGGTTTCTCCATAACCTCCTCCATACCAACATCACCATCACCTCCAATATTTGGAGGCTGCTCTACTACAATTTGTGCTTGCCTCCCTCAGCTACTAGAATGATAATGTCTATGATGTCAAGGAGTCTCCTCAACCTTCATTGTTGCCTCCCCATAATCCCCACTGCCCTCATCAACCACCTAAATCAGTACCCATGGAGGTTGTGAAGCAAACCAAACCTCATATTTCATCATGGTCCCAACATCATCCATATTCAAGAGATTTATCTCCTTATCATCCTCATACTCCACCCGCCACTCCTCCACACAAGGTAGGCTCAACTTATTATATTGATACCTATAGAGCACTAGAGCCTTAGGTACCCCCTAATGTATCCTAAACTATCATAGAATCCATGAGAATTGGATCAGCTCCACCTCACTCCTATGCCATCCAACCACCCATCTGGCCTACCTAATATATTATAATTATGCTATATGAGAGGGCCACCTAGCATCTATCCATGGCTTCTAGTACACTTGATCCGATGTTAACCCTACCCATAGATCTCTACACTCTTGGATACTATAATCAAGATGACTCGTTTTGACCTCCTCAAATGCTTGCCACCTCATATAGGATTGATCCCTATTCCACTCACATGGTAAGCCCATAAGACAAGCTATACTAACATGCTCCTAGCCCTAGATCTACAATAGCACACTACAACCCAACCCATTTTGCCCATGCCTCTTCACCTCATACAACTCCAAGTATATCTGAGCCAACATAGCAGGTGTCCATGCATACACCCAAGGCTCATCGATCATACCAATTGAATCATGTTCCATAGAAATTGACAATCGATGTTGTTAGGTACCAACACATTAGACAGTAGGATCATGACTAAGGTAGGTAGTGCCCCCAACTCCTTCCTCATATACATATCCAAATGTCTGATCCCTCCACCTTAGATGATCATATCCCTCCATCCATATTTAAAAATCTACCTCATATCATATTCCCTATTGTGCCCAACTTGTACACGTAACTCCTCCACTGATACTCAAAAGATGTGGTATACATCCTCGAGTTTCACCATAATCTCCCCTATTAGAAGCTGAAAGGTCCCCATTTCTGGATCCCATCTCTTTATAAATGCAAAGAGGTACCCCTCATCAGTCCTCACCACCTCAATCCAAACACACCTCACCAATCCCACTTGCTACAACCAATCCTAGTCAACCTTCTACAATACCTTTCTCACCCCTCGTATGATAGATGTGAATCGATGTTGAGCCTTTAAGATCCTCAACTATGGCATAATACAACAACAAACACACATTACCATCCTATTCATTACAAAAAATATATTTCAAAAATCCAAACAAGAGTGTTAAGGGTACTTACCTCAACCATCTACACCTCCACTCTTATTGTTGCATCCACACCCTCCATTGCCATCACCTCACTCCTTCACACTCACTCTTATTCAAACACTGCTTCTCGAACTTGTAAACACAAGAATGAATCAAATTTTACCTCTACAACCCTTTTATAATCAATTATGGTGTACTCAAATACCCTTAGGCATCTGCCTGACACACTCAAATACTCTCATGTGTCTGCTAAATGGTAAACGCTCTCCTATGTTTGTGCATGATATGGATATTGTCCGATGTTTGGCTCCAAAATATGCAAAAGGACTCAAAGGGCCTCAAACTATAGAAAAACTCCATAAAATCACCTCAAATTCCACCTATGCATCCATTACATCATTCCATTATGTTTTGTGATGATACAAATCGATTTGGACGCTTCATTTTTTATTGCAACAAAAAGTCACGAAAATGCCTAAATCACATACAAATGCCTCAATAGTCCAAAATTTCATAGCACTACCACAATTACTATTCTAAACATTCATCACATTATTCCATCATATTTTGTGATAATTTGTATTGATTTAGGCATTTAATTCTTGATTGTGACCAAAAGTCATAGAAATACCCTAAATTGCTTCAAAATATCCCAAATCAAATTCTAAATTTCACAAAATCATCAAATTCACCCATCAATCATTGCATCATTCACATTCATGACACCATTCATATTCACATTTATTTACGTCATTTATATCATCCACAATTCAATACATTTCCACTCAACATTGTCAAAGTCACTTGCATCATCAAGCAAACCTTGTATCTAGTGGTTTACTCTATTCTCCTCATGATTACAACAATTGATTATCCATGCAACTCGATAATATGGGTAGATCACCATAAGGATGTTTGTTTATTCACATTCATTTACATCATTCATATCATCCAAGTGAAAATCGTATCTATTGGTTTACTCTAGTCCCCTGACGGTTTCAATGATTAGTTATCCATGCAATTTGGTAGAATGGGTAGATCACCATAAGGATGCTTATCCATATCATCATCCAACATCCTCTTGTTTGAAAATGACATCTTGTTGGTCCCTCATTTTTTTGAGTGAGACTGTGCTCAGACTAATTTTCTCAAAAGCTATCATTGATGCCCTTTTTCGTGGGGTCCCAAAAAAGGATAATTTTTACTACATAATTCCCTTTCAAATTTAGGAATTACACAGTCACTAGGATTTGTACTCCTAGAAGTCACCTGATCTTAGGACGATTGGTTCCTATTAATTCATGTTTTGCATTTTCATCATTTTACATTTCAATGACGCCAACAAACATGTTTTTCAACAACATAGAATCACCCCAAACTTGGGGTAACCTAATTTGATTTTGTTTTCCCACATCAGGATAAATCATATATTCACAATCATTTACATCATTCATATCATCCACACTTTCAAAAACCCTTTTTCTATTGGGGCAAAATTAGAATCATTGCACCATTCACTTACATCATTCATATCATCCACATTTTCAAAAACCTTTTTATTGGGGCAAAAATAGAATCAATCATTGCACCTTTCATAATCATTGCATATTCATTTACATCATTCATATCATTCCCATTTAAAAAATCCTTTTTTCTATTGGGGCAAAAACATAATCAATCATTGCACTATTCACAATTACACCATTCCCATGCACTACATCATTCACATTCCTTTACATCATTCATATCATCCTCATTTCTATCAATTGGCTCGTGAGATTCATTCTTCACTCATTCACCAATTGAGGGGGTAAGCTACAACAACAATTTTTATCTTCATGATCTTGTGCACCAAGAAAAATAAGTTGCTTCACCAAACTAGGTGTCTCTTGTTTTTTCACCACATTGTGTTTCACACAACGCAATATAAAAAGGGGTATCTATAGACACCAAATCCTAACCACTTGTCATCCATTCGCATCCTCAAATCATAACCATTAAATATTACATATATATATGTGTGTGTGTGTGTGTATTAATTTGTATATATATAAATATAAATATTTTATATTTATATTTATATATATTTAATAAATATATATGTATATATGTGAATAAATCTCAATCGCCCATCACGACTTAATCTTGACCATTCATTCATCATGATCCATGTCACTTGTTCAAGATCAATCTCAACCCTTCATCATGTTTTAATCTTAGCCACTCATTGGTGTCGTCAAAACCCTAACATGATCAAGGGAAAATTATAAAAGATGATTCATTTTTGTGAATCAAGGTCCCAAAAATTAACATTCAAAGAGCATTGATCATTTGTCCACTCACAAACCCTAGCATTCTACTAACATCTCCCATCTTCGTCGTTGCCCAAAATCCTCACCTCCATATCCACCACTGAAACTTTTGTGAACCCTACCCTTATTTTGTATAGTGACCCCCATCACCCACAAATGCTCATGGGCATTCACCAAACACTATAGAGAATTTATGGAATGTTACAGGGCATTCACAACCATCCCTAGATGTTGTAGGGCATCTTTCATTGATCGATTTACAGTCGATAAACCCTCGGATACTTGTGGATGTTTTCATGTCACCAGATTGAGGAAGAAAAAGTGTGGATCATAAACATAGGTATATTCTCGATAAGGTATCATTTGTTATTGCTTTACTTATATTTTTGGTATATCTGCACTTTATTTCATCAAGCATTTTAGTTAGGGTTAATATTGTACACTTTAATATTTTAGTGGGCCTCACACTATGGAGGCCCTATAGGTGTTATTAACCTATTTTATGATCTGTTTGTGTGTAGGTTATAGGAAGCATTTACATTGATGATTGTTGTAGCCATGAGTGGCCCTACAGGGATATGCAAGCCCACTCACAAATTATTTGGAGTGAAGACCCAAAAACACCAAACATTATTTTGAACGAGGGTTTCAAACCCTCATACTGTAATAGTTATATTGAAGCAATATGTTGCATTGTAACCCCCGATTTAAGGTAAATTTATTGTATAAAGTGGTCCAGGATCCTTGAGTTTAATATAAATAATATTTGTCATTTTATGGATACGGTGTCATTTGCTTTGATCTAGTGATTTTATTGGTGTTTTCATTTTCGCTTTACAATATATATATATATATATAAGAGAATATATTTATATAATAAAATTATTTTATTTAAATAGATAATGAGAACCTTTCTTGTTAAATAATAAAATAATCTTATTTAAAAAGGTAATAAAAATCTAATTTCAATAAATGTTAGGATTTCTTTTATAGATTATAAGAATTCCTTTTAAATAATAGATTTTTTTTATATAAAGCAATAATAAGACCATAATTTAAATGATGTGGGAATATTATTCAAATGTATGGAAAGACCTTTATTGAATTAATATAAGAAAATTATTATTTACTTTTGAAAATGGAAGTTTCTTGTTGTTGTCAGGAAGAAAAGATCTTCTTTATGGCAAATTTTGAGAGTAAGGGAAAAAATTTAAAAAACAAAAGATCTTGCTAGGTTACGGGGGGATGAGGATGAATTGAAGGCGGGCAGGTGAAATTTTTGAGGAGAGGAGATACGTGATAAGACAAAAGGGTATCCCTTATGTGGGATGGAGGAAGAAGGAATAAAGGGACAACATCAAAGCAATAAAGGAGGAGAGGGATGATGGGATAGCAAACCAAAAATTTGTGAAGGTGGCAAACCATAGAAGGAAACAAATCCTACTCCAAGGAATCATCAAGTTGGTTTATTAAGCTTATTCCTTTTTTTCCCTTTTATAAGCTGGTGGTTGCTTTAGAATTGGTTGCTTCGTTCATTTTAGTAGCAAGCATGGATTTGCTATGGTGGTGTTATTAGGATGGTTTTGACTTAACATTTCCCCCAATTTGAGAATGGATCTCTTCCTTCCACCTATGCTGAGGTTAACTCACGTCGTTGACATATGAGCCCCTACCAGTATATTTTGTATTTCTAAGTTCTTTTCTAGATATTTTGGTTTTCATAGCACCCTCCATTCCTTGTTAGCATCATTTTGTTGAGGTGACAATCCAAGCCATATCTTGTCTTTTATAGCTATTATTTTGGATAGCATTGTGCGATATATTGTGCTCCCTACACTAGTAGGTTGTATTTGTCTAGATTTGTATGGAAAAGGAAGTTATTATTGGCTATGTATCATCTCCTAGCGACATCGCATATTTGGTAGACATCTAGATCCTTAACTTCCCCTCTCTCATCCTGAGTGGTTGACACTATCATATTATCCTACTTCTTCTTGGTTGGGTAAGCACTCTCTAAGAACCCCCTTTTATGTGGACCAACATATCCTTGTATTCATTTAGTTATCTTGTTTCTTGGTATGCGCATTGGATGTCATCTATGCAGAAATGCCTTGCTTCTCATAGTGCCTGCCTTAATAATTGAACCCTCCTTTAGTAGGGTTGTAAGACCATTTATAACCATGGTGAGCCTACTAATGGTAGACTATTGATGTCGTCGTGTTACCCTAGGTGCCCCTCCTAATCCAACCTCAATCTGATCATATGGTTTAGTAGATCGATCATGGTTCCTTGGGTTTGGGTTTTTATTTATTTTGACTCTTTAATCGTTGTGTTCCTTAAGTTGCATGATGATGAATTAAATAGATGAATTTTAATTATTATGAATATGAAATAAAAAAAGGGTCATATTTTATTTAGTAAATTGAAGGAATGGGACTTTGATTAATGTGAATAAAGGAAATCATAGTTTTGTAGTTAATTGAAGGAATGGGACTTTGATTAATGTGAATAAAAGAAATTATAGTTTATTTAGTTAATTGAAGGAATGGGACTTTGATTAATGTGAATAAAGGAAATTATAGTTTATTTAGTTAATTGAAGGAATGAGACTTTGATTAATGTGAATAAAGGAAATTATAGTTTATTTAGTTAATTGAAGGAATGAGACTTTGATTAATGTGAATAAAGGAAATTATAGTTTATTTAGTTAATTGAAGGAATGAGACTTTGATTAATGTGAATAAAGGAAATTATAGTTTATTTAGTTAATTGAAGGAATGAGACTTTGATTAATGTGAATAAAGGAAATTATAGTTTATTTAGTTAATTGAAGGAATGAGACTTTGATTAATGTGAATAAAGGAAATTATAGTTTTCTAAAGGAAATTATAGTTTTCTAAAGGAAATTATAGTTTTCTAGTTAATGGAAGGAATGAAACTTTTATTAATGTGAATAAAGGAAATTATAGTTTATTTTATTAATTGAAGAAATGGAACTTTGATTAATGTGAATAAAGAAAATTATAGTTTATTTAGTTAATTGAAGGAATGGGACTTTGATTAATGTAAATAAAGGAATTAATGTTTATTTGGTTAATTAAAGAGATGGGACTTTTATTAATTCGAATAAAAGGAATATAGATTATTTGATTAATTAAGGAATGAGACCTTAGTTATTTGAAATAATGGTTTTGAAATGATTTGATTAAAGTAAGGATCTAGTTGTATTTGTTGAAATGACTCTCTTGAGTGAATGAGAGATAAGAATGGAAATGAGGAAATTCTTATGATATCAACTAGATAGTAGATGGTTGAATGCTTTAATTAAATTTGTTTGGTAAAGTAAACATTAAATGCATTGGTTTCATGTTACTAGTAGATGCATTTAGATGCATTTCTTTCATAGAACCATGAACTGTCCTAATCCCCTACCACCCTCAAAAGAGATGATGGAAGGACAAGGAAGACCAAAAAGGACAATTGGAACCAATGCACTGGCTTGATTTATAATTGCAATAATTAATTCATGATTCAAAATAGACTAGACTTGTAGGGAGAAATCTCTTGTTGGATATTGATGTATTACTTTATCTTGTAAAAGTATAGAGGTTTTACTATACTTGGATATATGTAATAGTTTATTAAACGAATGATAAATGTATCTTCAATTTACTATTATGAAGTATCTATGCTTTATTATTTAGCTTTTATTTCTATTTAATGTGTATTCTTGTTTAAATGTGGTTTTATTTAATATGCTTCTTGTATGCCTTGTGAATTTTTTGCCTTGTTTGATTAAACGGATAGAGCTTTCTTTTCTTCTTACTAAACACAAAAGTAACCTAAGAAATTGAGATCTCGTAGGGTGAACATAGAAAAGATCTAAGATATTGAGACCTCTTAGGGTGAACATAGAAAGAACCTAAGGTATTGAGACCCCCTTAGGGTGATGTTGACTAAGTAAATTGATTTCTTACATAGGAGTTAAGATTTCTCATCATAAAGATGAGATGGATAGCTTAACTTATAGTATGCATAGCATACCTACATAGATAGACTTGTGTATGGTATGGTTATGGATGTACACCTTCAATTGTATTGAAGGTGATAAGTTTAGCTCATCAAGAAGGATGAGATGGATAATCTTATTTATGGTATACATAGTATACCTACACATACATACTTGTGTAGGGTATTGAATGTGATGTAACTCTTTAGAGAAGTTGGGAAACTTAGTAACCTTAAAACAATAGATTTACCAAATTTAGGATAGGGGTTTATGAATCCCTCTTAATTTAAAATATATATAGTATGCCTACACAGACAAACTTGTGCAGGGTATTGAATGTGATGTAACTGTTTAGAGAAGTTGGAAAACTTAGTAACTTAAAAAAATAGATTAACCAAATGTAGGATAAGGGTTTATGAATCCCTCTTAATTTATAAAAAAAACTTTATTTTATTGTATTATTTTTATAGCTATTTTTTGGGTTGTTACATCTGGTATTAGAGCTCTAAGTACAAGGGTATAGAGATTCTTAATGTGCTTAAGGGATTTTGATGTCTTCTATTTTAGACTTGGGGACAAATTAGAGAAGATCTAAGATTCCTGCTTGCTAGAATCTAAGGGGGATTAAACCCAAGGGTGGTTGGAAAGATAAAACACCTTGTTTAGTGAGAATAGACTTATACATAAAAGTTATATCATAACTTAACCCTATCCTAATTGGATTTTAGGATATTTTAGCAAGAAAAATCTATATTATGGCTTGTGTTAGTAGTTTAGTTCAAGGTAAAATTGGAATCTAACCTTCTCTTATCAGTTGTCATCAGGATAAATAGCACGTAAGGCTAGAAAAGAAAGTTCTACACCTTCAAATAGACAAACCTAACAAAGCAATATCGAAGAAGAAAATCAAAAGAACTCAAGCAATTCCAATAGAGAGGTAGAAAACCTCACTACTATGGTTACTACCATGCAAGATCAGATGAATCAAATTTTGGAAACTATTGCAAATCAAAATTTATAGGCTAGAGGTTTAGAGGTTGGATAAGCCAATGAACTAATTATAGAACAATTGGAATCTAGAGCTCTTTTGAAAAAGGAACTGGCTAGGGATATGATAAATGTGTGCATCTTCAAATTTGGTGGAGAAGGAGAAGGGGATGCAGCCAAAGCCTAGCTAAGAGAATTAGAAGTTTATTTCAAAGTGAAAGGCTACTCCCCAGGAACCCGAATAGTTTGAGCAACAATATACCTAGAAGGGGTTGCATTGGATTGGTGGGAAACCTACCAAGAAAAGAATAAGATCAAATTTGTCAATATTAAATGGAAATGTTTTGATATAATCTTCAAAAATAGGTTCCTCACGAAACATTTATATGCATAAAGTTTGAAGAATTTTCCAAATTTTGGCAGGGGACCAAAATAGTGGAGGTATACTATAATAATTTGGTTCGGTTGCTTTAGTATGTGTTTGCTTATGATGAAAATATGAGGACCCACAATTTTATTTTTAGGTTAGAATCAAGAGTGAGACATGATGTAAATATGCATGAATACAAGTCACTACAAAAGGTGTATGACCTAGCAAAGAAGGCAGTCTCACTTACAATTCAACTATTATCTGAGCAATATTAGCAAGCACTTAGGAAAAGTAATAGTCAGGGATTCTTGAAATGGAAAGAGGAACAAGGTAAGAAGACCAAAAAATTTCCAAAACCTGAGAATAAAAACAACGAAAATTAGAGGAGGTTCAAGAAGAAATTTCAAAATAAAAACAACAATCCCAACAATGCTAAACCTTAGCCTCAAAAATCATAAACTTCAAACCTGGTGAGTAAAGTAGGGAAACAGAAACCTAAAAAGTGGCAAGGACCCAAGGATGGGTGTTATAATTATAGAGGCCCTCATTATGCTAGTCAATATCTACATCAACCAAGTCCAAGTTCATCTAGTTCCAAAGGAAATGATCCCACCCATTGAATTTATGCTGCAATCAAAAACTAGAAGCTAGAAGGGCAAGCTATTCCATATCTTGTGAAAGGTAAGATCTTTAATAAATAAATTAGAATTTTAAATGATAATGGGGCCAAAAATAGTTTTATTTCTTCTAATTTAGCTAGGGATATGCCAAAAAGGCCAAGATATTTGGTCCAAGGGTTGAAGGTCAAGTATGGTTCAAGGAAAACCTACTCAATAAACCAATGTTTTCTAATGGTAGATATTATTTTAACTAGTGGCACCACTAAAGGTTTTTTATATGTAGCTCCACTTCATGATTTTGATATGATTCTAGGAATGGATTGGTTACAGTCTCATAAAGCCTTGATCAATTTCCAAGATAGATGGATTGAGTATTCATAGCGAACAAGGGTCATTTAAACCCCAAATGTTGTCAGCTATGCAATTAAAGAAAACCCTCAAGAAGGGAGGTATATTCTATGTTGTAAAACTCAATGAATTTGGAGAATATTAGAATAGAGAAGTGTTGGAAAAATACCCAATTTTGTAGGACTTTAAGGATGAGTTCCCTGAGGATTTACCTGGACTTGCCCTTGTGCAGGAATTTGATTTTACTATTGAACTTATACCAAGAGCAAAAACTATTCATAGATATCCATATAGGATGAACCCTATTGAGATGCAATAATTAAAGGTGGAACTGCAAGGGCTGTTAGAAAAAGGGTTGATAAAACCAAGCATGTCGCCATGGGGTACATCGATGTTATTTGTTAAAAATAAATATGGTTCTTTGAGATTATGTATTGACTAAAGGATGCTTAACAAGGCTACAATCAAGAACTGATACCCTTTGCCAAGAATCAAGGATTTATTTGACCAACTTATGGATGCCACAGTATTCACAAATATTGATCTAAAATTAGGGTACCATCAATTAATAATAATGAGGAAGATACTCACAAAAAAATATTCAAAACTAGGTATGGGCAATATGAATTTACATTCCTACCTTTTGGATCAACAAACACTCTAGTTGCATTTATGAATCTAATGAATAATGTATTCAAGAGGTATTTGGATCAGTTTATCCTCGTATTTTTATATTATATCTTAATATACTCTTGAGATAGGAAGGAGCACAATAAACATCTCAAGATCATGTTAGATTTTCTAAGGGAGAACCAAATCTATGGAAATCTAGCAAAGAGTAAGTTTTGTGTCTCAAAGGTATGATATCTTGGGCATATTATATGTACATAAGGGATTGTAGTAGACCCAAAGAATATTGTATACATCTTGAACTGGCCACCTCCTACCAATGTGATAGAAGTACGAAGCTTAATGGGGATGACGGGCTATTATAGACGTTATATAAAGGATTACTCCAAGATTGTAACTACAATAACTAACCTAAAAAAAAGTAAAAGAAATTCAAGTGGCTAGAAAGTGTGAAACTACCTTTGAAATGCTAAAATATAAACTCACTACGACACCAATATTGAAAATTCTAGACCCTCAAGGGAAATTTTTAGTATGCATTGATGCATCACTAAAAGGATTAGGAGGAGTACTCTCCCAAGAAGATTCAGTAGTAGCCTATACATAAAGGAATATTAAGAAGCATAAAATAAATTATGCTACACATGATTTAGAGCTAGCTATTATGATGCACACTCTAAAAATCCGGTTCCATTACTTGGTAGGAAGACCCTTTGAGTTGAAAATTGACAATCAAAGTTTAAGGTATATATTCACCCAATCTATACTCAATGCGAGACAGAGAAGATAGGTCAATTTTATCGTTGAATATGACTTTGATATTGAGTATATAAATGGGAAAGAGAATAAGTTTGCCAATTCCTTAAGTAGAAGGAAGCATATAACATCCATAACTAAGATTCACATAGACCTAATGGATCAAGTAAGGGTGAAAAAATCTCAGGATAGTATTGCAAGGAAATTTGGGGTAAATGAGCAAAGACCCTAAGGGTAATAAGGAATTTAGCATGAAATATGACCTTTTGTGCTACAAATGTAGGTTCATCATACCAAAAATGGGCGATTTAAGAAAGATAATAATGCAATAAGCTCATATATCCCCTTACTCTGCTCACCCTAGAGGGGCTAAAATGAGAGAAAATATGAAAATGACCTTCTTCTAGATAGGTTTGAAGAAGGATGTCACAAATTTTATTGCTTGATGTCTTAAGGCTAAACATAGGTATCCTATAGGACAATTGTATCCACATGATATGCCTACGCATAAATGGTAGATTATATCTATGGAATTTATAGTAGGTTTACCCAAGATCATGTATCAGCATGATGAAATATTTATAATAGTCGACAGATTGACTAAGATTTCATATTTCATACCAGTGAACATCAAGGATGATGCTCAGGTAGTGGTCAATATATTTTCCAAAGAGGTATTCTGATTACATGGGTTTCCTAAAATAATCATTTCATATAGAGATTCCATATTCACTTCTAAATTTTGGAAAGCTCTACATCATGCAATAGGTATGAAATTGAATTTGAGCTCAGCATACCACCCTGAGATAGATGGTCAAACAAAAAGGGTAAATCAAGTACTAAAAGATATGCTTCGCATGTATTGCATGGATCAAAAGTCTCATTGGGAAGACTATCTACATCTTGTACAGTTCACCTACAATAATGAACATCACTCCTCTTTGGGAATGGCTCCTTCGGATGCCTTGTATGGCTAAAAGTGTAGAACGCCATTGTCTTTGGATAATCTGGAAGATCGAGTTGTGATTGGACCATATATGGTTAGAGAAATGAAGGATTAGTTAAAAATGATCAGGAAAATGCTAAAGAAAGCCACTAAACGACATAAAAATTATGTCGATCTAAAAATAATCCCAATAGAATACTCTATGGGAGATAAAGTGTTCTTAAGGGTAAAATTAATGAAGAGTGCTATCAAATCCATAAATTTGGATCCTCGATTTGTGGGACCCTTTGAGATCACTGAGAATATCATTCCGATTGCATATCGACTTGCTTTACCACATAACCTATCAAAGACCCATGATACCTTTCACATATCCCTAATTAGTAAATATGTTACTGATCTTGAACATGTGTGGGATGTTTCTAAATTGCAGATGGCAAACCCAAAGGATTTTGAAGTAATATCGATGAATATTTTTGAGTTTCATTCTAAGTCTATGTGGAATCGGATTCTTGAACAATGTAAGGTCCAATGGGACCATTTTTTGAAATAAATGCCACTTGGGAAAAATTGGAGGATATGCAAAAATATTTTACCTTCTTGTTTGAAAATATAATGTAATAATTTTTATTTTCGTAAAACAGGAAACACCTGGGATGGTGTTTAGCCCCAAGGGGTAGTATGTCATGACCCTCCCTAGCAGACCTTATGGCATGAAAACTATGTGATGATCAATGATACTTTGATACTTAATTTTGTTGCAAATGCATGGTTATTCAATGCTTATATTGATTCATTTTGAAGAACATGATATTGTTGACATATTATCAATGTGCAGGATCAAGTACTCTCATGAGGTGGAAGAAATAGAATTGTCCATCAAAAATGGGGTGCTTGAAATAGGGGAAATGATGATTATGATAACTAGGGATAACATGGATGACTACCCTCATATAGGCATGCATTATCACTTAAGGGATAATTGTCAACTAGCCAACCACCTAGAGCCGCAGTTGATAGCCTAGTAGCTATCATGAATTCTTCGACTAAGATGGGTGACTAGGTTGATGGAAAGACTCCCTCTATGTTTGATTGCATATGTTTGGGTATCTTTTACTTCATCACTCTAATGCATCATGGTTTGGAAAAATGTGCATAAGTTTGATTGCATTTAAACCCACTAAATTGTTGTAAGAATAGCATGTTGCCAATATGATAAAAGAACCACATATATATAGATATAAAGATTTTTATATACATATATATATATAAGAGAATATATTTATATAATAAAATTATATTATTTAAATAGATAAAGAAACTCTATTTTAAATAATAATAAAATTTATTTAAATAGATAATGAGAACATTTCTTTTTTCTTTTTTTTCTTTTTTTTAGTGAAAAACCCCTTGCGAGGCCGCCTTGGTCTAAGATACCACGAACAAGGGGTTCTACACCATCAAAGTCACCCGAGAGTCGCACCCAGCCCTGCCCGCACCAACATTATCAATTGGATTTTGGGTACCCAATTCAGCTTTTTGGTAGGGTGGAGATTCGAACCTGGGACCTCCCTTGGAGGATTGCCCTCTCCTCTCCAACTCACCTACAACACCCGGGTATAATGAGAACCTTTCTTATTAAATAATAAAAAAATCTTATTTAAAAAGGTAACAAAAATCTAATTTCAATAAATTTTAGGATTTTTTTATAGATTATAAGAATTCCTTTGAAATAATAGATTTTTTTATATAAATCAATAATAAGACCATATTTAAATGATGTGGAAATATTTTTTAAATGTATGGCAAGACATTTATTTAATAAATATAAGAAAATTATTATTTACTTTTGAAAATGGAAGCTTCCTGCTACCGTCAAGAAGAAGAAAGCTTCTTTATGGCAAATTTGGGGAGTAAGGAAAAAAATATTTAAAAAATAAAATATCTTGCTAGTTTGCAGGGGGAATGAGGATGAATTGAAGGCGGGAAGATGGAATTTATGAGAGGGGACGCGTGATAATATAGAAGGGTATTCCTTATGTGGGACATAGGAAGAAGGAAGAAAGGAACAATGTCAAAGCAAGAACGAAGGAGGAGAGAGATGATAGGATAGCAAACTAGGCGTCTATGAAGGTAGTAAACCAAAGAAGGAAATAAATCTAACTCCAAGGAATCAACAGGTTGGTTTGTTAAGCTTATTACTTTTTTTCCCTTTTACGAGTTGGGTGGTCACTTTAGAACTGGTTTCTTCATTCATTTTGGTAGCGAGCTTGGATTTGCTATGGTGGTGTTGTTAGGATAGATTTGACTTAACATTTCCTCGAGTTTGAGAATGACTCTCTTCCTTCCACCTATGTTGAGGTCGATTCACATCATTGATGTATGAGCCCCTTGTTGAGTTCATCTTCTATGGAGATGTTGGTTTTTGTAGCACCCTCCATTCTCTGTTAGTATCATTTTTTTTTAGGTGACAATCCAAGTCGTGTCTTATCTTTTTAGCCTATTTTTTGGGTAGCATTGTGTTGTGTATTGTGCTTCCTGTACCAATAGGATGTAGTTGTTTGGTTTTATGGGGAAAAGGAAGCTATTCTTGATTGTGTATCATCTTATGGTAACATCGCATGTTTTATAGACGTATAAAGCCTTAACTACCCCTCTCTTGTCCTGAGTGGTCAGCACTATCTTATTATCCTACTTCCTCTTGGTTGGTTAAGCACTCTCTAATACCCCCCATTCTATGTGGACCAACACCTCCTTGTATCTGTTTGGTTATCTTGTTGCTTAGCATGTGCGTTGGACATTACCTATGTAGAAATGCCTTGCTTCTCCCAGTGCCTACCTTGAGAATTAAACCCTCTTTTAGTAGGGTTGTAAGACCAATTACAACCACGGTGGGCCCGCTAATGGAGGACCATTGAGGTTGTTGTGTTACCCTAGGTGCCCCTCCTAATCCGACATCAGTCTGATTGTCTAATTTGATAGATCGATCATGGTTCCTTGGGTTTGGGTTTTTATTTATTTTGACTATTTATTCATTGTGTTCCTTAAGTTGCATGACGATGAATTAAATAGAAGAGTTTTAATTATTAAGAGTGTGAAAAAAATGGTCATATTTTATTTAGTTAATTAAGGAATGGGACTTTGATTAATGTGAAATAAAGGAAATTATAGTTTATTTAGTTAATTGAAGGAATGAGACTTTGATCAATGTGAATAAAGGAAATTATAGTTTATTTAGTCAATTGAAGGAATGAGACTTTGATCAATGTGAATAAAGGAAATTATATTTTATTTAGTTAATTGAAAGAATGAGACTTTGATTAATGTGAATAAAGGAAATTATAGTTTATTTAGTTAATTGAAGGAATGGGACTTTGATTAATGTAAATAAATGAATTAATGTTTATTTGGTTAATTAAAGGGATGGGACTTTGATTAATTCAAATAAAAGGAATATATATTATTTGCTTAATTAAGGAATGAGACCTTAGTTATTTGAAATAATGGTTTTGAAATGATTTGATTAAAGTAAGACTTGTGATCTAGTTGTATTTGTTGAAATGACTCTCTTGAGTGAATGAGAGATAAGAATGGAAATGAGGAAATTCTTATGATATCAACTAGATAGTAGATGGTTGAATGCTTTAATTAAATTTGTATAGTTACAATTTGGTAAAGTAAATAGTAAATGCATTGGTTTCATGTTACTAGTAGATGCATTTAGATGCATGTCTTTCATAGAACCATGAGTTGTCCTGATCCCCTACCACCCTCAAAAGAGACGATGGAAGGACAAGGAAGACCAAAGAGGACAATTGGAACCAATACACTAGCTTGATTTATAATTGCAATAATTTATTCATGATTCAAAATAGACTAGACTTGTAGAGAGAAATCCCTAGTTGGATATGGATGTATTACTTTATCTTTTAAAAGTATGGAAGTTTTACCATACTTGGATATATGTAATAGTTTATTGAATTAATGAGAAAGGTATCTTTAATTTACTGTTATGAAGTATCTATGCTTTGTTATTTAGCTTTTCTTGCTATATATTGCTTATTCTCATTTAAATGTGGTCTTATTTTATATGCTTCTTGTATGCCTTGTGGATTTTGTGCCTTGTTTGATTAAATAGATAGAGCTTTCTTGTCTTCTTTCTAAACACAAAAGTAACCTAAGAAATTGAGACCTCTTAGGGTGAACATAGAAAATACCTAAGAGATTGATACCTCTTAGAATGAACATAGAAATAACCTAAGGGATTGAGACCCCCTTAGGGTGATGTTGACTAAGTAAATTGATTGCTTACATCGGAGTTAAGATAGCTCATCATAAAGATGAGATGGATAGCTTAACTCGTAGTACGCATAGCATACCTACATAGATAAACTTGTGTATGGTATGGTGATGGGTGTATACCTTTGACTATACTAAAGGTGATAAGTTTAGCTCATCAAGAAGGATGAGATGAATAAGCTTATTTGAGGTATACACAGTATACCTACACAGATGGACTTGTGTAGGGTATTGAATGAAATGTAACTCTTTAGAGAATTTGGAAAAATTAGTAACCTTAAAATAATAGATTAACCAAATGTAGGACAGGGGTTTATGAATCCCTCTTAATTAAAAAAAAAACTTTATTTTCATGTATTCTTTTTATAGCTAGTTTTTGGGTCGTTATAGTATGCCATTAAAATATTATCATCTTAGAATGTCATGGTCATCCATTGCAATGGTCAAATGCACATGACACTCACACCTCATATAGTGTGACACAATAGGATAACTTGAATGTGTGGAACATGGCTTCAAGGATGACCTCTAAGATATTTTTACAAGGTCATATCCTTATCATATGTGATCTTAATTGCTTGTCTATCTAATCAGCTTTCATACACAAAGAAAAAGGGAAGAAAAACCATAGGAATAGAACAACAAAAAGAAAAATATCCAAAGTTAATCGGGGACAATGCACTAAGATCATGAGATTCTCATACATAACATTAAGGTTAAATAAACACATGCATCTTTAATCGATAGAGAAAAATGAACATATTTTCTTCGAAGCATGAACATTTAAGCACAAACACATAAACACATAAGAAACAAGACATAAAGTTTAGTCATGACTTCTCATATATATATTTCTATTTGTGTGTGTGTGTGTGACATAATTTGTATTATAGCCATAGTTAAAAAAAACTAGGTAAAATCACAATTCCATCAGATTAATCGTCCTATAGATAGAACAACCATTTTGGGATTGGATAGATCATTCTTACATGGGTGTTTTGGGGTATGGGAAGGGATAGGTTGATGATCTGTGGAGTCATAATTTTTTATGTCAACCCTATAGTGGTCATCCAAGTTTCTCAAAGGATATATAAAAATTTTCAAGGTTAATTCAACGAATATGGTTGGTTAGGCTACATGGGGAGAGAGTTATTTTATTATAAGTGTGCGGTATGAAAATTTAGGTTGACACAAGATATCCCACTAGATCTAGTGTGGTACCATTATTTATCTAAGGAGTAGGGTTTGGGGAACTACCAAATATAGACCTACTACTAGATGTGGGTGACCCTATCATCCTTGATCTAAGAATGAATTATCCTAGCATTAGTGACTATTACTGAGGCTAGTACTAGAAATTTATACCATGGAGAATCATAATGGCCAATTTAAGGGTGGCATAGAGGATGAGACCAGGTTAGAGAGCTAGGTTGATGTTACGGTAAGTGCCACCACTAGTTATGAAATGATAATAATATCAAGAGGTATGGAGGATAGTAATCATAGTAGCAATTATACGGGTTGTGGGGATTACACTCACTATTATAATAAGGGATTTGATCCTAGTATATTATCATAGTTAATGGTGGAGGTAGAGTAGGCCATCCTAGCTCAAGATGGCTAGATTATAGTTGACAATGTAGGCCTTGAAGGCCAAGCAAGACACAACATAGGCAAAGATGGAAACATGTACATAGGATCAGGACCAACTGGTCCATTAGAATTTTACTATGAATTCTACCATCCTTTGTCTCATGATGGATCAAGATGCAGTTGTAAAAGCCATAAATCCAGTGAGCAGTAGTGACAATGTGTTGGTGCAGTCACTATTAGATCAGAGGGAGATGGTACAATAAAGACACATCATAGATCTAGCATGAATTTAGGTTAGGGCTACATAAGTATAAGAGGATTTGATGTTTGAGGTAGAGCAATCAACCCACTTCCACACCTCATATCATGTAGTCATTCTTACTAATAAATAACTATCATTATTGAGCAATATAAGGTCATAGACCCACATCCACACAACCATACATTAGTATCAACAGTCTATGAGAATTACATTGACATAGGAAGATGAAGGAGAAACCCTAGGCATTACTTCTTAGTCATGACAAATGCTACCCTTGAGATTTTTTTTTGTATTATAAGGATTGTATTATATAATGATGATAAACAATGTACATACATTTATATAATGTGTATAGATATTGATATATTTGGGATTCATAAATCTTGTATTAATTATGTGGATGTATAATTTCTAAATTAATTATATTTATTTAGTTGAACTTATTTTTTGATAGATGATGATGTAATGTATATATGTAGTGACTATGTTGTAATGATGTGATGATTAGGTGGTGTTATGATTAATGATTAGATGATGTGATGGATAATTTTATGGATATTTCCATAAAACTAGATGAAAAATAGATATAGCCATAAGGACTTTAGATATGCCACAAAGGCAATTTAGATGTATTGTGAAGGTATTGATATGATACAAATATTTACAAGAGAGATGTGTCAAGGGGGACTTTATATGTTCCATGAAGACATTGCTATGATACAAATATGTACAAAATAGATGTGCCTAAGGGAACTTTAGATGTGTCTTAAAGGTGTACCTATAGTACTAATATTTAAAAAAAATGTGTCCAATAGTACTTTAGATGTGCCATAAAGGTATAGTTGTAATATAGATATTTACAAAAAATATGTGCCCCAATAAAATTTCCTTTGACTCTATTATACCATAAAGGCTTTAGATGTGCCAAAAGGTATTGTATGTGCCATAAAGGTGTTTAATTTTCCCCAAGATAAATGCATCTAAGGATTTTTCTATGCCACAAAGGTGGTAGATATGCAAAAGGTAATACATATGACATAAAGGTGTTTGACTTACCCTAAGACAAATGTATATGAGGACTCTATTGTGCCACAAGGGTTGTATATATGTCAATAGGAATTATATATTTTCATAGAGGAGTTTGATTTTCTCCAAAACAAATGTCTTTGAGGACTTTAATATGCCATAGAGGTGGTTGACATGCCAAGAGGCATTAGATGTGTTTTGTGCTTTTTGGTAAATCATCTTTGTTTTACATAATAAATAAAACTATGGGATAAAGGTGTGTACATGTCATTCATATGGATGTTGTAATTGGTAAGATAATAAATTGTACTTAGTAGATAAAGCATGGGAAAATTGATTCATTTAATTAGATAAGATTTATGTTCCCCTAATCAATGTATGAATAAATAGAGAAAAATAACAAGTTTTAGCAAAGGATAGTGGATGGTTTGTTGATATTTATAGATAAGATGATGTTGAAGCATTTTTAGATGCCTATATTTTATCAAAATAGGTTTTATGATCCTATTATCTGCATAAATAGGAATTTCTATTGAGTTCACCCATTGTTTTGCATGGATACAAAAGCAATACAAAAAGTTAAATGTGATGAGTGGGATGTTGACTAATAGGGTATACAAAGATGACAAATAGGAAAGTTTGATAATAATTGGGATAAAATAAAAGAGTGTATTAAATGGTTAAGGATTGAAATCTTAACGTATAAATGGAGAAAGAGGGTGAAAAAGGATTTTTCTATAAGCAACTACAAATACCATAATATTCATCATACTTGAAAGGAGATGAGGGTATCAAATAGTTGAGTAGTAGAAATAACCGAGGTTAATAAACATAAAGGATATGAATTAGATCTTGATATAGGCCCATTGGCATAAAATTCCTAGAAAAATGGAAAATAAAAACTAATCTTAACTAGAATCATCCCTTGCTAATGAGTAAAGATAAGAGCTTGACAAAATATTAAGATAAGAGAGGAAGAGACAAATGGATACATGAATTTTAGAAATATTACCATGCTTGGCAAGAGAAATGCTTTGGACTTAAGTGGAGAAATTTATATAAATTTATTTTTATCTCTGAGGTGCAAAGAAACCCTCTTGCTAGGCTTGGAATATTTGGTCTAGAAAAAATATTGGAAAGTAGGACCAAAGGACTCCTATGCCTAGCAATCTAAATTCATTGAACATAAGTGAATGAAATTTTAGCGCATTACCATATTATGTTTAAGAACACTATATTATTAATGTTGAGGAGTATGATGTAGAGAAGAAAAGGTTAGTTGTCTATTTGTGAACATGAGAATGATCTAAGACCCATTAGCATCAAATTCCTAGAAAAATTGAAAAGAAAAGCTAATCCTAACTAGAATCATCCTTTGCTAATGAGTAAAGATAAGGGATTGATGAAAGTTTAAAATAAAAGGAAAAATAAGACTGGAGAGATGCACATGCTTGATAGGAGAAGTCCTTTGGAATTAAGTGAATAAATTTATGCCTTATCTCTACGTTTTAGGTTCAAAGGAATTCTTCTATCAGGCTTTGGAACATGTTTGGAAAGACAATGGTGATCAATTTTCAATATATGATTTATGATATCCACTCATACTTGGAAGGAACATGTCATCATGGAGAAACGCATGGTTGCCAACAAGCTATATTTCTACTCTAATATCTTGTGATATGCTTATCCTTATGAATTAGATAAGTAATTTCTAAGGGGCATCCAATCACATTAGCTACCTAGAAAAAGAAAAATAACTAAACCTAAGATTATCCTGTGCATATTCTTGTAGGTCCCCTATTATTTTTTCAGTAACATCAACCTAAAAGAAAAAATTATTCTAAACAAACAACAAAACTCAAAATTTTATAATAATCATATAACATTCGTAGTAGGCAGAATGTTATTATTGTTGAGACAATTTAGATTACTAATGCAAGCAGACGCATGGAATCAATATGTAAACATCTAAGCAATAGAATTAAAAACAAGCAATTACATATAGTCGTCAAATTTCAGTCAAAATATGAATATGAATTCTTCTAAGCATAATATTTTTAGATGCATAATGTTCATAGTTTCTTTAAGTTCTTTGTTGTCAACTGTTGTACGACAATACGTTCCTAAATGATACTTGGCAATGACTATGTATGGACCTAGTCAATTGGGATCAAAGTCACCTTTGAGCTCAGTATAAGTGTTAGTAGTCTTTTAATTTTATTTGAGAAACAAATCGCTAACTCCAAAAGATCAATATCTTATCTTTCTACTATATGCTCTTTAAGACTTAATTGAAGACTTATAAATGCTCTCTCCTTTCCTCAAGTAGTTCCAATTGACTAAGACAAGCTAGATGATATGCGTCACCCACAAATGCATCTTAAAAAAAAATCATAAAAATAAAACATATAGCTTAAATGGGAGAATAGCCTAAGTAGCATATACCAATGCATAAGGTGCCACACCATTGGGGTTCTAACATTAGTGCAATAGGCCCAAAGGGCTATATAGAGATGAAGATGCCAACCTCATCTAGCCTTATTAATGAGTTTCTCAAGAATCTTGACAAGAATTTTATGGGAGGATTCAACTTGACCATTACCTTGAGGATAATATGGTATGGACCATTTGTGCTATCTATGATACTTTCTATATTTGTTGGACATATTTATTTTCAGATTGCCATTATCTAAGATAATAATGGATGGGATGCCAAAGCAACAAATTGTTTGATTTAGGATAATTAAAAGTCTTGGACTCCTCTTGTTGAGGCTAAAGGTATAAATTCAACCTAGTTGGTGAAGTATTTAGTTATGATGATGATGAAATTATGTCCATCAAAATATGTGGGATTGGTTTTACCAATTATGTCCAATCCCCAAATGGAAAATGGCCATGGTGAAGTAACGGATAACAAGGCTTAGGATGGAGAATGGATAAGGTTGTCATGTTTTTGACACTTATCAAATCGCTTCATGTAATCATAAGAGTCCTCCATGGAGGGCCAATAATAGCCATTTAGAGAAGTTTCTTTGCAACGACAACACCACTAAAGTGCCCACCATAAGACCCATCATGAACATTCTAAATTACATTTTAGGATTAATCATGATCTAGAAATCTAAGAAAGATACCATCAGGGGTGTAGTGATATAAGATATTATCAATGATGACAAGTCTATAAGCCTTTTTTTTAATATTGTTTCATTCATGTTGATTCAAACCTTTAGGCAAAGTGTCATATTTGAGATAGGCGTAGAAATCCTTATACCAAGGATTAGATGATGAGGTATATTTAAGGTTATAGTCCTCTAAAAGAGTGAGGCTAGTTTCTATTGTTGTAGGTTCTCTAATTTTACATGACAACAATAATAGCTTGTTCGCCATCAAGCTCTAATGGGATAAATGATGTTGTAGAAGCCATAGCATCTACATAATGGTTACTAGATCTAGGGATGGTATCAACAATGACTTTATTAAATGTGAATATTAATTTATGGACAATCTCCTTATAGGGCTTTAGCTTATCATCCTTAGGTAGATAAACACCATTAACCTAATTGACTATCAGTTGTAATTATTCAAATATGAAAAGGATAGTAACATCTAGGTCTCTAACACAAAGTCCTAAGATAAGAGCCTTCTACTTTGCTTTTTGGTATAAGAAAAATTGATCTTAAAGGACAAAGGGACAATTTGTTATTGAGGAGTAACAAGGATAATCCCTACCCTTGCTTCTTTGATGCATCATGTGCCATCAAAATACAAGGTCTTCAAATTTGTCCTTTTCTCTATAGAGATAATCTTGAAGATGGATTCATAAGGGAAATATACCACTAAGGTTTGGATCACTTCTCCAAAAAAAGAATTCCCTCATTATAAGGATACAAATGTGTTCTATCTCCAACAACAAGAATGTCTTCATCACTTACTTGTTCGTGTCTTTGCTCTTGTTAAGTAGACAAAGGTGTCTTCACAATCTCTCTTCCCTCATTATGAGAGGGTGTTGTAGAATTTATAGCTTCTACACTTCCTTTGGTTGATGAAGGAGCAACTCTCATAGCATACTTTCAAATATTTTTTTGGATTTTCATACATGCTCTATTGTTGTCACATATTCTATGTCATTCACAACACTACCTGTTTTGCATGCAATCCTCTCCAATATTATAATGGATTGATCTCCTCACTATCATCATCTTAGCCCTAGAACAAGGTTTAAGTTGTTCATGTAACTTATCAAATCACCAACTTAACTTCATGCTAGAAAAGGTCCCAAAAATGGATAATGAAAAGTATTTAAGTCACACAACATTAGCATACACAATGCAATAATTCAATAAAGTACTAGGGTAATTTGGAATAAAATGCTAATGTAACGAAACAGACACAACAATAGAATATCATCTCACAACCAAGTACACAACACCCCTGCAATCTTAAGGAAGCCCATCTATCCTCACCTTAAATTTAAAAGGGAAAGCTCATAATTTAAGAGGATAAAAAAATGTTGGAGTATAAGTAAATATAGCTCAAAAAATGTATCATTCTAAGTCACAATCATTAGCAATACACTATCTGAAGTATGGGATGATTGAGCATACAACACACTCAATCATGTTTGAGACCAAGAAGGTAGGGTGTACATCAAGTGTGGAAGGAGGTTGGCAATAAACATTTGAATTTATCTTTACTAACCAAGAATCTCCAAGTAGAAAACCATGCCAAAAAGAAGCATCAAAAAGAAAGTTGACTTCGGGCTTCACCCAAGTCTAAGAAACCCTACTAGATTTGCAAATCCAAAATTATGGATGATAGGTCCGAGGTGTAGACCAATTGGTTCATCCAAACCCCATAAGGGGGCGGAGGTCCAAGGTTCAAATCTTGGGCCTCGTCGGACTGAACACTTGTCCCTTTCCTGGTGCTTTCAGCGGCGTAAAAGGTTTAAAATGATTGTGGCATGGTGGTTATAGGGGCGGACTGTGTGAAGATCTGTGTGGCGGCTTCTAGGGCGGACATCGCAGAATACTGTGGCGGCCATAAAAGCTGGACAGCCTGCCCGAATTTGTGGCGGCTACCGATTCCACCATGTAAATAAAAAGAAAAAAAAAATTATGGATGACCATCCTAAAAAATATACATAGGAGTATTAAGTTTAATTTTGAGTAGATGTGATTTAACAACCAATCCAGAAGGAATAACCAATCGGCCTAAAGCTTTGTGGTTAAAAGAAAATCTTCCTTCCCACATGGAATAGCAACTTCTTTCATGGCACTTATTAATACTTTGCTTCTCGATGTTTAGTCAAACAGAATGTCGTTAAATTATGCCTCTGGCATACGAGTCCTTTACTACATAATCATACAAGGTTTTCCTATTACTCCCTTTCCAGTCCTTCCACAAAGGACATGGAAATCTTCTTTGCAAAGTTGTTCAAAGGCCATTCTATCCCTTTGACCTCTATTTAAAACCTAAGATCAGAAAAGAGAAGGCATTCCCCACTATGTACATAACCAGAAGGACCCTTTGATTTCTCTAATATGGCAAGCACTAATAATCCAATGCCAGAGTAGAATTTGCCAAGTATCTTCACCTTTTACAACTCTCACGGTCCATTTACATGCAAAAACCATGCCATGTACTCTGATATCCACAATCTCCACGCCCTATCTCTAGGGAGAGAACACTTCACAAAAACATTTTGAATGCCAAACAGTGACACTAAAAACATTTTGAATGCCAAACAGTGACACTAATCTTTTTATTCGGTAATCTACCCTTTGCCAGATCAACAACCATCATATTATATTCCTTTTAGCCACAATAGTGTAAATTTTGGACATTATTTTAAACCTAATTTCACTCTGCTCTCGGCATTTTCTGTGCCTATATGGATGGACACTAACTTTCCCAAAGGAGATAACGTGTTAGGCATGACATAAAACATCTTTTTTTATGCAATCTAATAAAATTTTCTCCAATACGACATGTTTTGTGAGTTAAAATATTAAACTGTGGTCCTGGCTGTTTTACTTTTATATGAGGGGCCACCCATGTGAAATCAAACCTAAGGTATAGATAATTGAAGTTGTAATTAAACTCAGAAAGAATAGATATGACATAATGTTTTTTTTATTTACATGGTGGAATTTATAGCCGCCACGAATTCGGGCAGGCTGTCTAGTTTTTATGGCTGTCAGAGTATTCTGCGTTGTCCGTCTCGGAAGCCACCACACAGATCTTTGGGTAGAAGCCACCACACAGATCTTTGGGCAGGCCGTCCAGTTTTTATGGCCGTCAGAGTATTCTGCGTTGTCCGCTTCGGAAGCCGTCACACAGATCTTCGAGCCCTATAACCACCATGCAACAATCATTTTAAACCTTTTAAGTTGTGGAAAGGGACAAGCGTTCAGTCCAGCGAGGCCCGAGATTTGAACCTTGGACCTCCGCCCCCTTATAGGGTTTAGATGAACCAATTGATCTACACCTCGGACCTAATATGACATGATGTTTTCTAAATGAAGATATGCAGTTAATTAACAAGGACCTGCAAAAGTCAGCACTCGACAAATTCAACAAACAATGGTCATATTTAAATAATATTAATTATACAATTTCTATTCTTATTGGGTTTGAAGTTTGCAGGAAAAGTTAGTTTGGAAGAACATATTCACTTAAAGTAGTGAAGAATGCACCAACATGAAACTTGTAAGAGAGAACCATTTAACACAATATGAGTTTGAGCAAGTGATGACTCCAACGACGCACAAATGCATGGGAGAGGGACTAGTGGTGTGAAGGATGGAAGTTAAGCACAAAGGCAACAGCAAGGGAGTGTGTTTAGGGGACCAAAGCCAATGCTCGTATCCACGCAAAGGAGATTGCATAGTACTAATGCATAGAAATTAGTCAATGATTGTTTGCATAGGAAGAAGACTAGTCATCTGACAAGAGTTCGCCAATTGGAGACGAGTTTGAAGAACAATGATAGTAAGTACTATCAGGACAAACTTTGGTAGTAATGGTTGCAATGACGAGCAAGTAGAATTGTGTAAAGTTTATGGAGATGAAAAAGGAAGATCCCGAGAGACATTGACACTGACACGTGTGAAAATATGGAAATCTAATGGTGTGATAGAAAAAGATAAATGGTTGAAGTTGTTCCTAACCACATTACAAGGAGTTGTAATAGATTGGCATTTGTGGTAGGAAGAACCATTTAATAATTGAAACGATTTGAAAGAGGAATTCGGATTGCTTTGTGATGGCATGGAGATTATCGAGGAGACATACACAAATTGCTTTATGATGGCATAGAGATTATCTAAGAGACATAGACTAAGGCATGAGTGTTGCAACCTAAGCTCTAATATCATGTGGTGCACCTCTCCTCTACACCAAACCTATAACAACTATTTCAAGGAAAATAGGGGGAAAAAATAAAACACCAAATACATATGAAACACATCAGGAAAAAAATAAAACACCAAATACATATGAAACACATCAAGGTTTATGCATGTATCACAAATGAATTAATTTGTTTAATAATTGGAATTTTTAAGTCGATTAAACAAGGTAATTTCATTAGGTTGATAAAATTGTTTTCATTTGTAAGCAATAGATTTAAGTCAAGAATCTAAGACCATCTGCAACTCTCGATGTTAACTTAAGATTGTGATTTGTCCTCAAGGTAAAAATTGTTTTTTTGGTAGGCTAGAATTATCCTTTTCTATTAGCAGGTTTAATACTTTTTATTTTTTAAATAATGTTTTTTTTCAATTAGTTATATGGGATTGAAAAGGGTTCACTCATGTTACATCATAATAAAGATTGGATATTATCCATGTATCGCTTGGCAAGATTTGAACCTTGGTCTCCTTCTTAAACTTTTTTTTTTTCAATTAATTATATGGGATTGAAATGAACCTCACCCGTGTTACATCATCACCATAGTGATATTACAACAAATTTTGGATATTATCCATGTATTGCTTGACAAGATTTGAACCTTAGTCTCCTTCTTAAACGTTGAGGGTTCCAAACCCCAGGGTTTGAACCTTGAACCTTTTCAAAGAGAGGCCAAAGCCCTTACCACTAAAATAAGCTTGTAACTAACTTAATCTTAGATCTATTAATCACATAATTCTAAAATTATAAAATTAGATCCTCTTTTTGGTTAGTGTGGTCTCATAGATTATAATTTATAGTTATGATTCCAAGATAATTCACCTAATCATCATATCATAAAATCAAGTTTTGCTACTTCCAAGCTCTAATACATAGCTGCTATAAATAACCTTATAAAGATTAGGTTCCATCTTCTTTAACATTACGAAATTTTGAGGTGAATTCTTATATAAAGAATTGATTTTTAACAATTCATATAATTGTCATTAATATTTATATACAATAAATAATTTCTATTCCTTCACAAAATTCAATATTCAGTATTTAAATATTTATATTCAAGGTTCAAACTACGGTGTGGGCGAGTGTGAGGGGGTGGGTGTGTAGTGGTTGTATGTTAAATTCCCTATTAATAAGCATAGCTCTCAACTTTATGAGGGATCATGGTTGGAAGGAGACTGCTCATCGTAGGAGTTTCACACTAAAAAAAATTATATTCGTTAATGTATATAAATTAATTATTAATTGCACCTGAGGTTCAGCGCAACGGTTTGGGCTTTGGCTCTTCTTCGAGAGGTCCAAGGTTCAAACCACGGCGTGGACAAGTGTGTGAGGAGGTGGGTGTGTGGTGGCTACTTTGGCTCTTCTTCGGGAGGTCCAAAGTTCAAACTGCGACATGGACGAGTGTGTAAGGGGGTATATAAATTAATTATTAATTGCACCTGAGGTTCAGCACAATGGTTTGAGCTTTGGCTCTTCTTCGAGAGGTCCAAGGTTCAAACCACGTCGTGGACGAGTGTGTGAAGGGGTGGGTGTGTGGTGGCTACTTTGGCTCTTCTTCGGAAGGTCCAAAGTTCAAACTGCGACATGGACAAGTGTGTGAGGAGGGTGGGTGTGTGGTGACTTTGTGTTAAATTCCCTATTGATAAGTATAGCTCTCAACTTTAGGAGGGGTCATGGTTGGGAGGAGACTGCTTAGCCCTCCACATCGGTCATAAGGTTTCTCACAACAACCAAATAAAAAAAAAAACTTATTATTAATCTAAATTAAATTTACTACTTGAAACACAACTATTCAATATTCAATATTCAATATTTAAATATTTGTATTCCTATAAACTAATTATTAATCTAAATTAAATTTAGAACTTGAAATTAATTACTCACAAAAGTCCAACTTTAAATATTCCTACTACATATCATTTTCTAAATGTGATGATGCAAGTCTAGTGGTATATTCTATGATTGGAATTCCTTTCATGTTAATACCTATCTATTTAAATCACCCATCTCTAACAATACATTTAATAAAATTAATCTTAACCTTTATTATAATTCAAAAATCAATCTAGTTGTGTTATTTATTAATTATGGTCCATTTAAATATTATATATTTCTTTTAACAACAAGAAATCTCTCCTTTGAGTCTTTTAGAAGACTCCAAATGAATGTCATTGTGCCTTACAAAATAAACTCTTTCAAATCTCATATTTTTTAGTTTAATATTTTTACTTAACTAGTTTAATATTTTAGATAACAATTTTTTTTTTTATCACGTTCAGAGGCGTTCCTATAATGGCATACAAGGGGTGGGAGGCAAAGAGGTCATACATGTCACGCCGTAAACAATTTTTTTTTTTTATTAAAAAAACCGACATTAACAAAAACATTTAAAATATTTAAACTAATACAATAAGTTGGACTATAGTATTATTAATATAAGATTAATATTATATATTAGCTTAGATATAAAGGATATATATCTAAAAACAACGCCGAGAGTTATCAATCCCGAGGCGCCTATCTTGGAGATCACACCCCCAAGAAATGAGATAGGCGCCTCGAGATTGATAACTCTCGGCGTTTTTAGATATATATCCTTTATATCTAAGCTAGTTTTTAATTTAGTGAAAAAAACTCCTTGCGGGGTCGTTTTGGTCCAAGTAACCACAACCAAGGAATTCTATGACGTCAAAATTATCTGGGAGTTGCGCCCAACCCTGACCGCACCAGCATAATCAACTGAATTTTGCGTACCCAATATGCGTTTGGTAGGGTGGAGATTCGAACCATAAACCTCCCTCGAGGATTGTCCTACCCTCTCCAACTCACCTACGACACATGGGTATTTCCACTCTTGTTTTATACAAGATTTCTTATTTTTATTTTTTTCTTTCTTTCATATGATCCTCATATCCCAATGAATAAAGTTAAGTTAACCACTTAAAATCTATATATCACTAACCATAAAAATATATCTTTAAACCTTTTAATTAAATGTTAATAACAAGCAAGTGAAAAACAAGTGATTATAGTCTCCCACTAGATATCCTAGTGTTAAGTTTTCAAGTTTTCTTTTACAAAGCTAAGTTTAAATCTTGAAAAACAAGTGATTATAGTCTCCCAATAGATATCATAGTGTTAATTTTTTAGGTTTTTTTTTACAAACCTAAGTTTAAATCTTGATATGAGGATATTGGGACCCCTTTGTAAAAACTTGTGGTTTATCCTAATATTTTGTTTTATGAGTGATACCCTAGTGGTATGTCCAAAAGACCCAAGTTCAAATTTTGATATAAGAGAACCGGGACCCTTTTCAAAATCCCCCTAACTTTTGCATTTTTCAAGCGGGAATGTCCCGGATTAGTAGTAGATCTATGACACAAATCAATAACACTTAATTGATTCATTTTTTTCTCAATCTGCCCATCATCATGATCCTAATTATGATGTGGAGTGGCGGACATCAAAAAATCGAACCAATTCGGAGTTGTTAACTTTTGGTTTCAATTCTTGCGTATGTACTCATTATTGAGTTTTGGATGGAAAGCAAATATGTAATTTGAACAAATTACATCAAATAACATCCTGGGATATATAATAACAAAAGTAGTCTCCCAAATTGTTTTCAAAAACCTGTGTTTTACCCTTAAAAAAATTGATCTAAAAAAAATACAGTAATGATAAGTTCTCTTCTTTAAATTGAGATAAGGTCCTCACAGCAAGGAGCCAATATGGTTTCATCCTATCAACAACACAAGTCATATGCCATAACCTATACAACCCAAACTTCAAGAAAAACACTTAACTAGGGTTGAACAAACTTGAAATACAAGAGTGGCTTCATCCATGACAAATATAGCACAGAAGAACCCACCTTACCCATAACACAAAAATAAATTTCTAATTACATGGCCAACGTGGGCTTCTCGCCCCTACCTTCCATACTCATCTCTCATTCAATCAACACGAACAGGTTGGAATGCAATATATAATGCATTTTGACTCAAATCTGAGAGGATTTAATCTCAAACTACATGAGAGTATTCTCAGGTTGTTCATATGTGGCCTAAAAAAGCACTATGAATTGATGACAGTAAATAACTCGGATCCAAATGTCTAGGTAGAGCTTTGTTTTATTTTTGAAAAGCGTCCATAAAGCTCCAGGTCCCCACTAGTATATCAAAAGCCTGCATTTAAAGATCCTACTGGAACCTCAATTGATTTTTTAATCACTTTGCTTACTTGCCTTTCTTTATTAGAACTTTAACCATTAGAACCTATCATATATAGCAACTTTGAACATAATCCCTTAATCTGCAGTTCAAAACTTTCAAAACAATGACTAAATTGTTCAACAAAAAGAAATTAAAAATTGAAGTGCTTCATATGCTTGCTTTAATCATTGGTTGGAGAGTGCTTCTTATGATTAAAAGGCTTTGTTTTCTTATGTTTCTTCATTCATACTTTGCTTGAAATTTGACCAACATCTCCTCACTATCCAATCCTCGTTGCAACTTCCCCTTAGCTTGCACACACCCCTCTTACTATTCATCCAAAGATTTCACATGCAATCAATATGCACAAGACTGAAATCAAATGGCAGTTTAACGGGCCAAATACCTCCTTGACAGAGGAAAACTAAGTTAAATAATACCTACTTCAAACCTATATAATCAAAATAAAAATAAAAAACCATAAAACTTAATTAGTGGTAGAAGTATTTACTTTTCTCCCATGTCTTAAGTTACACCCAACTATAAAGCTGAAATATCCTTTTCCAAATAAGAGGTTAATGAAAACAATAATACAATTTTTAATAATACAATTTTTGTGTTAAGGGTGACCATAGGGACAATGAAGGAACCATTAATAAAAACTATATGCTTTTATATGGTTGATACTTTTTTATATACATGTATTTGGTTTAATAATTATTGATTAATAATAAAGAATAAAACTTTTAAACGGAGAGTGTGAAGAGTGCGATTACATTTGATGTAACTAAAAATTATAATGACAATAAGAACCAAAATTTTAAAACAAATCACAAAATATAGACAATTTAAACAAATGAAACAAAACTTTTAAATTATTGAAAACCAAATTGTTAATCTACATGTTGAAACTAAATGAATCACTTGGGAAAAAAACCAAGCACAAACAAGCACATTCATGACACCATATAAACATGGTCTTTATGAAAAGAAAACTCACAAACAAGCACATTCATGACATCATATAAACATGGTCTTCATGAAAAGAAAACTCAATATCTATAAGTTAGATAGGCATGAATGTGTGTCAAATCGAAGACACACAACAAATTAGCGTCCCTTGAGGTGCTAGAGTGTCATCCACAACCCTGGAATATACCCCTTTATGGCCGCAAAGTATCCCTTACCTTTGGTGTATTTGTATGTGATTCTATTCTATATAACCTTGTTCGTTCATTAGGGATTCTTGTCAACCTAACAAGTTGACTCTCCTATCTCGCTAGTGCAATACCTTATTGTTAGTTGCTAGATTGTATTTATTTTTAATTTTTAAACTTTGGATAATACTTTATGATTTTCGACATTTCATAATTATGACGTTCATGATTGAGGAAAGTTGTGATACTTCTGAATATTAGTTTTAAGCTTTGATGTATGGTTATGGTTAAGTGAAATTTAATGATGACTGGGTATTATATAACCGTATGGGTTACTAAGTACTAAAACTGATTTATTATTGAAAATCACACATTTAATTAAATAAATGATATATGTTTATTTAATTAAATGTTATGAAATAATTAATAAAGAATAAAATAAAAATGTTATATTAAATTTGATATAACATTATACTCTACTTGCAATATTATACCAAAATGAAATGAAAGACGATGAAATACATATAACACGAAAATAACAAAGAGATATTCTTTTATTGATAGTGAAACCTGGTTACATTTCGGTCCCTCTAAGGGATACCCATTTTTATACAATAAATTACAAGTGGGTAAGATGTCCCCTGGCAAGGGGTCGTGCATTTTTAAAGGCTTCCCGATTCCGCACACGAAAATGTATGAGGGCTTACAGATGCCTCCTTATCCAAGTCTGATTCCTGGAGGGATCTTTGTGATTACAAATTTTGTTAATCCATCTGATGAACCTGTATTCCTATGAGCAATGAAAACAACTACACACACTTAGTTGTTCAATATTGCCTCCCCATATGAGGTTGTTAGTGATAAATCTAATAATAAAAGGAAATATGCTCAATTAATGAAACTAGGTCTATGAATGCGAATGAATGAAGTAAATTCTATGCTAATGATATGAAATATAAAGAAATTAGAATAAGAGAAACTAACACCTAAAATCTATACTAGGTTTGCAGGCCACTGTCCAGGATCGTGGCCGTTAAGATGAAATCCCTCTCTATTGACCCAAATACTATGGTCTTAAGTTGCTACTAATATTAAATTATTATCGTATGTGTATGGATGATCACCTCTCATTTGGCTAGCACTTTGTTGCTCCTCAAGGGTGCTCAGATCTGCTCTCCAATACAACAGGGCTTCGATATGTATGCTCTCCAAGAAAAATCTCTCTCAAAGAAGTCTTCTAAAAGATCATCCTTGGTCTCCAAATTGATATTTGATCACCTTCTGTCCCTTTGGTCCTCTCAAGCTTACACCTTTTAAAGATGTGTGAAACCCTAAAGTCTATGTTCAAAACCCTAGGATTGAATCCCTCATGCATACTAGATGTTAGCATGATAAGTTTATCTTTTTCTATGATTTGGAAACCAATTAACTGAATTCTAAATTTGGACTTGAATCTCCCATGTAAACTAGTCATGAAGGGGAATTTAAAGTTACTCCTATTCACCTTTATTGCATGCAGAATGCCACTTTCACTCGTGATTAGGCTTGTTTGTCGACAAAATGTTTTTTATGGCTTAGCCACTGTCGTCTACAGTGGCTAAGATTTGGTCGCTGTCATCTATAGCAACTAAGGTCTGATCACTCTAGGCTTGAGCGACTAAGGTTTGGCCACTCTAGGCTTGAGCGGCTAGGCTTTGAATGGCTCAGAATTCCTTATATGAGTGGTGAGAATCACTTTTGATACTTGGAAAGTCCAAGGTTTAGTCATATGATCTAGGAATGTGCCTATGTGGGTAGTTCTCCTAAACATGACATGTTTTAGGTGTCTACACATGCCCTTTTTTGTGATGCACTATGTGGAAAAACACAACGCTGAGAAAAAACATAGACTGATATGTTTACAGGGTGTATGATGATCATTGATCTGATCAACATTGGATACCCCAATCACGCAAGACGGTGTGCATCCTATGACCAAATGCATTAATATACCATTGGAGCCTTTTTTTATTTAACCAAAGGTATTAAGGTACCTTTGGAGACTTTTGTGAAGTGATTAGGAGATAAGCTTAAGTCAAATCCTAGCCTTGGAGGTAATTAGGAGACAAGCTATGTCTAATCCTAGCCTTGGTGGCAATTAGAAGACTTTGTTTTAGTCAAATCCTAGCCTAGGTGGAAATTAGGAGACTTGGTTTAAGTCAAATCCTAGCCTAGGTGGAAATTAGGAGACTTGGTTTAAGTCAAATCCTAGCCTAGGTGGAAATTAGGAGACTTGGTTTAAGTCAAATCCTAGCCTTGATGGCAATTGAAAACGAAATGATTTGTGTCTGTTCTTTGTCCTTAACAGAAAAAGAGGATTTTTGCCAATGTGGATGGTATGAATGCAAGGCAAAGGGTGCAACCTTTGACAAAAGAACACAGTCTTCTAAACCTAGCAATTGATGTGGATGATGTGAATGCAAGGTAAAGGGCACAATCTTTGATAAAAGAACATAATATTTTTAACCTAGCAATCTGACCTATTGATGAGGTGATGTGATGTGTTACGAGTTTATTTGATGATGGATTCCTTATCACATGCATAATATGTATGTTCATATGGGTGTTTACATGATTTGATTATTGCGACATGAAGTCAAATCCTAGCCTTGATGGTGATAGGAGATAAGCTTACTGGTTTGCTTGAATTTGCTTTTGATCTTTTGCTTATTTGCCCCAAGCAAATGGGTGCATGATTATATTTGGTAATGACTTTTGAATAAGCACACTTAGCAATGATTTAGTATTTGATTGTCGATTTTGATTGTGCATGTTGTTATTATGACCAATGGACTTAGCAAATTCTATTGGGGCATTTTGGGTGGCCAAAGAATTTATGGATGCCTTTGGAGAATTTTTTATTTTGAATTTGACAAAAGGGGATCAAATATCAATTCTGAGACCAAGGATGATCTTTTAGCATACTTCTTTGAGAGAGCTTTTTCTTGGAGAGCATACACAGCGAAGCCCTATTGGATTGGAGAGCATATCGATCACCCTTGAGGAGAAACAAAGTGCTATCCAACTGAGAGGTGATCATCCATACACATACGGTAATCATTTAACATTAGTAGCAACTTCAAACCATAGTCTTTGGGTCAATAGAGAGGGATTTCATCTTAGCGGTCGTTGTCATGGATAGTGGCCCGCAAACCTAGTCTAGGGTTTAGGTTTTGGTTTCTCTTATTCTAATCGACCCTAGGATGCACGCATCGCTTTTACTCTACTTGCAATATTATACCAAAATGAAATGAAAGACCATGAAATGCATATAACATGGAAATAACAAAGAGAGATCCTTTTATTAATATTGCAACCCGGTTACGTGTCGGTCCCTCTGAGGGATACCCATTTTGATATAATTAATCACAAGTGGGTAAGATGTCTTCTCGCAATGGGTGGTGCGCTTTTAAATGCTTCTCGGTTCCACACACAAAAATGTATGAGGGCTTAAAGATGCCTCCTTCTCCAAGTTTTATTCCTGGGGGGATCTTTGTGCTTTCGAATGTTGTTAATCCATCTGATGAACCTATATTCCTGCGAGCAATGAAAACAACAACACACGCTTAGTTGTCTGAGATTGCCTCCTTGGATGAGGTTGTTAGTGATAAATATGATAATAAAAGGAAATATGCTCAATTAATAAAACTAGTTCTATGAATGCAAATGATTGAAGTAAATTCTATGCTAATGATATGAAATATAAAGAAATTATAATAAGAGAAACTAACACCTAAACCCTAGACTAGGTTTGTAGGCCACTATCCAGGACAGTGGCCGCTAAGATGAAATCCCTCTCTATTGACCCAAATACTATGGTTCTAAGTTGCTACTAATGTTAAATGATTATCGTATGTGTATGGATGATCACCTCTCAGTTGGCTAGCACTTTGTTGCTCCTCAAGGGTGCTCAGATCTGCTCTCCAATCCAACAAGGCTTCGATGTGTATGCTCTCCAAGAAAAATTTCTCTCAAAGAAGTCTGCTAAAATATCATCCTTGGTCTCAGAATTGACATCTGATCCCCTTCTGTTCCTTTGGTGTTCTCAGGCTTACATCTTTTAAATATGTGTGAAACCTTAAAGTCTATGTTCAAAACCCTAGGATTGAATCCCTCATGTGTACTAGATGTTAGCATGATAAGTTTATATTTTTCTATGCTTTGGAAGTCAATTAACTGAAGTCTAAATTTGGACTTGAGTCTCCCATGTAAACTGGTCGTGAAAGGGAATGCAAAGTTACTCTCGCTCACCTTTATTGCATGCAGACTGCCACTTCCACTCATGATTAGGCTTGTTTTTTGGCAAAATACTTTTTATGGCTTAGTCGTTGTCATCTGCAACAGCTAAGATATGGTCGTTGTCGTCTATAGCGGCTAAGATTTGGCTACTCTAGGGTTGAGAGCCTAAGGTCTGGCCACTCTAGGCTTGAGTTGCTAGGCTTGGATGGGCTTAGAATACCCCAGATGAGTGGTGAGAATCACTTTTGATACTTTGAAAGTCCAAGGTTTAGTCATATGGTCTAGGAATGTGCCTATGTGGGTAGTTCTCCTAAACATGACATGTTTTAGGTGTCCACACATACCCCTTTTTGTGATGCACTGTGTGGAAAAACACAGTGCTGAGCAAAAATATATACTGATATGTTTGCAGGGTGTATGATGATCATTTATCTGATCAATATTGGATTTCCCAGTAACGCAATACGGTGCACATCCTATGACCAAAGACATTAAGGTGCCATTGGATCCTTTTGTTATTTGACCAAAGGTATTAAGGTACCATTGGAGCCTTTTGTGAAGTGATTAGGAGATAATATTAAGTCAAATCCTAGCCTTGGTGGCAATTAGGAGATAAGCTATGTCTAATACTAGTCTTGGTGGCAATTAGGATACTTTATTTAATTAAAATCCTAGCCTAGGTGGAAATTAGGAGACTTGGTTTAAGTCAAATCCTAGCCTTGATGGCAATTGAAAACAAAATGATTTGTGTTTGTTCTTTGTCCTTAACAGAAGAAAGAGGATTTTTGCCAATGTGGATGGTATGAATGCAAGGAAAAGGGTGAAACCTTTGACAAAAGAACACAGTCTTCTGAACCTAGCAATTGATGTGGATGATGTGAATGCAAGGTAAAGGGTGCAACCTTTGATAAAAGAACACAGTCTTTTGAACCTAGCAATTTGACCTGTTGATGAGGTGATGTGATGTGTTACGAGTTGATTTGATGATGGATTTCTTATCACGTGCATAAGATGTATGTTCATATGGGTGTTTACATGATTTTATTATTGCGACATGAAGTCAAATCCTAGCCTTGATGGTGATAGGAGACAAGCTTACTGGTTTGCTTGAATTTGCTTTTAATATTTTGCTTATTTACCCCAAGCAAATGGGTGCATGATTATATTTGGTAATGACTTTTGAACAAGCGCACTTAGCAATGATTTAGCATTTTATTGTGCATGTTGTTATTATGACCAATGGACTTAGCAAATGCCATTGGGGCATTTTGGGTGGCCAAAGCGTTTATGGATGCCTTTGGAGCATTTTTTATTTTGAATTTGACCAAGCGGCATGAAGATACCCTTGGAGTATTTTGATTAATTTTGACCAAGCGACATAAATATGCGCTTGGATGCTTTTAGTGATTTGACCAAGTAGCTTGAAGATGCCCTTGGAGATTTTTGTGATTTTGACCAAAGGGCTTATGATGCCTTTGGGGCTTTTTGTGATTTTGACCAAAGGGCTTATGATGCCTTTGGGGATTTTTGTGATTTTTACCAAAGGGATTATGATGCCTTTGGGGCTTTTTGATATTGATTTCTTAACTGTTTGATTGCTAATTAAGGGAGGTATGATACCAACAATGCACCAGTTCATGTTTAGAAAATATATATTTTTGGATGCAATTATGATTTTATGATATATGATGATGATGTAATGATGATGATGCGATGCTTATATGGATGATTATGTAGATGCTTGTATGATCTGATTATTGTGACATTATGTGATGTACCATGAGTTTATTTAATGATGGATTTATTATTGTATATGTAGGCGGATTATGATGTGATATTGAATGTGAACGGGTGAGTTATGAACTATGTATTTATGGATGCAATGTTTATTGCTAAATGCATGTTTGATTTTGGTTTAATTGTATGCATCTAACTTATGCTATGATATGGTAAATGCAATGTGTAATGCATTATGTATAGTGTTTAATCTAATGTGAATGAACTTGTATGATTTAATCACTTAAAACATAAGGAATGCATATGATATGACTTTAACAATCTATTGGGTGATACCACAGAAAGTATAACAACCATGAATGTCAACAATAATTCTTATCACAAGAATTAATTATTTAAACTATCCATATGTGAAGTGCAATGGCGTGGAATGTATGTAATTTCTTGATAAGCTTCTATAATTTAAAGGATTCAAAATAGTCAGTGGTCGTGTAAACATCATTTCTGAAATTTATCCGGTATCTAACCTACCTTGTTAATACCCCTTAATTCACAAAACCTCATAAATAAAATTGATTATGTGACTGATGATATGAATTGTTGCTATGTAGGAATTTTTGAGGTTTTTCCTGAGACTTCAAACACTCTAGTTACCCTATCAATAGCTATGTATTGACCATGCAAGACTTTTGAAAGATAAGGCTTTATTTATGAATACCTAGATACTCATTATCCCTATGTGTGTAAGTGAATATATTTAGATAGAACTCAAGCATTTCCTTTGATGTCAGGCAGGATTCTTTCAACCCATTGCTAAGATTAGGGATTCTCATGTGTTCCTCTCATCCTTATGTTGGACTTAGTTGGACTATACCACTAGGCAGTATTGGGTTACCTAAGCTAGCTCATCCACATTCAAACATTGGTCTACACAAATACCAGAAGCTAATGTAATAGACATATCATCATGCGTAAGGATTTCTCCTTCCAGTTTTGTATAATGCTAAGAATTCCAGGAATTCAAGCTCCATTCCCTTCTTTTCTTCATTTTATTTGGAATACTTTCTCATGTTTAGTGATGCAAATCACTTTTTATTTTTTATTTATTTTTTTATTTTTGAGCAAGGGATTCATGTAGTGATGATAATCACTATTTTCTTTGTTTTTGTGCTTTTGAGTACTTTGAATTTGTGCTTTTGGGATCTTGAATTTGCACTTTGTTTCGGGATTTTTGCTTGTTTTGATTTAAGCAAGGGATTTAATTGGGTAGGGCAAAGCTTGTCCTTTTTCCAATTCTCAGCACCTTTGAACCGGTCGCACAGGGGGATAAGCAAGGAAGATCCTTTTCACTTAAGGTAACTAGACCACTTTTGTAGTTTTCATTTTTCCCTTGTACCAGCTAGGATTTTAGTGTTTCAATTAGTGATGGGATCCTGAATATCCAAGGCATTATCACAACTAGACCTTACCCTCTACTAATCAATGTGGCTTTCTACAAAAGTTGATAAGACCACTAGATATGGTTGAGTGACTAGGAAACCTTAGTATATTCCTCATAGCAACATGAAATGGTTGTGTTGAAAAATACAGTTACACACATGGAGGCATGGATGAATGTGGACTTGAATATTGTGATTGTGATACAAATTGTGGCATCATTTGCAATATTGTAGTGTTAACATATGCAAATATAATGGATGTAATGCAACTATTTGAATGCAGATGGAAGATGCAAATGTTTTTGTATTTTTTATTTTTGCATTGTTTTTGTGTTTTTGATTTTATGTTGACCAAAGGGCTTATTGTGCCCTTGGGGCTTTTGATTGATCTTGACCAAGCGGATTGGATACCCTTGGAGTATTTTTGATTGATTTGACCAAGTGGATTAGAGATGCCCCTGGTGCCTTTTGATGATATTTGACCAAGCGGCTTAGAGATGCCCCTAGTGCCTTTTGATGATATTTGACCAAGCAGCTTAGAGATGCCCCTGGTGCCTTTTGATGAGATTTGACCAAGCAACTTAGAGATGCCCCTGGTGCCTTTTGTTTTTTATTTTATTGCTTTTTGATTTGTTTGTATTTCTATGTTTTATATTATTTTTGTATTTTGATATATTTGAATGTTTTTGTATTTTGATATATTTGAATGTTTTTGTATTTTGATATATTTGAATGTTTTGAAAAATGGGGAAGGTATGATACCTTAGGTATCCCCCGTGTGCATGTTGTCTACTACAATGCAGTCAGTAGGCTTAGGAAGAGTGATAGAAATTAACTCTCCCAATTGGAGCATGACAAAAATCAACTGGGTGTCCCTATCCGGATGGGGAGGAATGAGTGAATCATCTGGAAAAAGCTCATTTCGCTCTAATAGGTCTTGGACCATATTCTTGAATCTATGGAAATTGCAAATGTCATGGCCCTCTATTTGATAATAGAGATAATGATGATCCTTCCTATAACTCCTAGGTTTAGGCCTATTTGGATCTAGATGTTGCACATCAGGTAATGTTAAGACCTTAGTCTCTTGGAGATTATGGAAGATGATAGACATAGGCTCGTTTAAAGGAATCCAAACACATTGTTGTTTTGAGCATTTAGCATACTTTGGCCTGGTATGAGGACCAGGTTGAGCCCTAGGTATGTCACATACTAGCTTAGAGGTCTCCCCTTGTATTTCCAATGCAAGGAATAGATCGTTAGCTAAGATCATTTGTTGGTCAACAACCTGAAGTTGCTTCTTTCTAAGCATGTTGTATACTATGGCTTTGAAACCCCAACATGATTGAATATCAATGACCATTTTTCCTATGGTATAGATAGTGTAGCTCTTCCTCATAACCTTGATGTTTTGGATTATTTGGATCTAACTGGCCAACCTTAGGTAATCTTATAGCATTTGCAGCATATAAGCGATTGAAAACCACTACCGTAGGCTCAGGCAATGGGGAATGCTTGTTCAACTTTTGAGGCAGCCGAATTGGTGTTTGCTTTGGTTGAGGCTTTTCTTGTGGTTGCACAAAGGACAATTTGACTTCAAATGAGGGTTGCTCTTATAGCTCTTGGTTCTTGACCTTATTCATGATATATTGCAATGCCTCATTTTGTTCATTCACTTGGCACTCCATTCTATCTAGATGATCCATGATGGAATGCATGACTGATAAAGATTTAATGTGCGCCTCTAGTAATGAGATTGGAATATCATCACAAATTGACTTGGGTGAAAGAGTTGATGTTAAAGATTCACAATTTGAATGTTAATCATCCCTTTCATTCGTTTGAGTTGATGTGGATGCTTCATGATGATGCACTTTGCTAGTGGCATCCACAAGCTCTTGTTGGCCAACTTGAATACCCTCAATATGATGCAGGTAAAATGCCTGCTCTTACTCTTGAGGAGGCCCTATGAAGAATGAGTCTGGCGTAACTAAAGCCAATGGTTTTGACCCCTTTACCATGGAAGCAACCTTTGATTGCACAATATCTTGTCTTGTCTGCTTTAGAGTCATTTGGTCATCTAACGTAATGTCAACCATTGCCACAAAATCTTGAGAAGGTGTTTTATATTTTAGACCAGTTGAAGGTGCTTTAATCATGTTAACTGATGTTCTCTTATCCTCATCAAGTAATATGATATCATGATATTTTATTATGGGAGGAGGTAGCAACTTCTTGATGCAAGCCTCCATTGAATTTTTGGCCATTTTATCCGCATGAATGTTTGGAGGCCCGCATATCACCAGAGCTTCTTGGGGCTCATCAAACTTCTTGTAGTACTTGAATGGCTCAAGATCTTGGGGGACTACATACACTTGTCCTTGGTGTATGAATTTTAGATTCTGGTGCACTATGGAAGGCACACATTCCATATCCCTCATCCATGGTCTGCCTAGCAATATGTTATACTACTCACCCCCCAAGATATGGCACAATGTAGGTATCATATTCATCCCAACCTATATAGGTAATATTACTGTGCCAATTGTTGAGAAAGTGGCATCATTGAAGGCTCTCAATGTGAATGTTGCATCCTTAATGCACGAAGGTAGTAGATTTAAATGCTTCAAAGTTGTAGTTGTGATGATGTTGATACCGGATCCAGTATCAATCAATACTCTCTTGTACAAAATTTGATTGATGCTTTCTACGAAGTGTAGTGGAGGATCGATTTCATATTTAGAGATTGACTCAACCTCCTATTTGTAAAAAGCAGTCACAGGGTCCTTTTGTAAGTGAATTGAACTGATTATTGGTGTGGACCGTGATAGATTATTGTCTTTAGTTGAATTTTATGGTATGTTGTATTTATCAAGGTATCTTTTGCTTCCTGTTGTAGTATTGATCATACCAATAAAACCCTCATCAAGTGGGGCTATGTGCACCTTATTGACATGCTCAACTTGATTGTTAGGTGTTATGTTTGTTTCATGTGTAGGCAAGGGGTCTTGGAGGAGTCTTATCTGAAGCTCTTGCCTCTCAATCATATCTTGCACTAAATCTCTAAAGGGATGATATGTCTAGATGTCATGCCCATTTTATCGATGGTACACACAAAATAGCTCTTCTCTATGTGCCTTTGATCTACGCTTATTAGGCTTCAGTGGACGGATTTTTGGAAGCTTGATTCTTTGTGCCTCACACAATCGATCAAAGAGCAATGCTAATGTCTCTATAAGATCAGTATATTTTCATTGTGGCCTATGTTGTTGGCCTTGTATCTAATTTTGTTTCATATGATCTTGGGCCAAATGAGGCTGAGCTTGGTAATTATGCCCCACCGTTAGAGGTGGTGCCACCTGATTTGAGGATTCTGAGCTACTCAAAATAACTTGATTAACTAAGGCTACCTTTTGTTGGTTTTTGTCACCTTTGACATTCTTGTTTGACCATTTTCCCTTGTAGTTCACCCTCCTCTATCTTGATGTCTTCAATGACCTTGGCTTGTATCAATGCCTCCTCAAATGTTTGATACTGTTGTAATTGTAGGAGAAGCAAGATTTGTTTTGAGCAGCTTCTAGTAAACATCTGAATGAGCTCTTTTGTTGGTATGGTAAAAGGTAATTTTGACATCGTATTTCTCCATTTCTTGTCATACTCCATGATTGGCTCATTATCAAGTTGACGAAGGCTTGCCAAGTCAGTAAATTTTACCATTTTCTCAGCACTAGAGGCAAAGCATTCCAAAAATAACTCAACAAGTGTAATAACCTTGCAAATTTGATTTCTAATTTTATATGCAAGAATGAGATACTGCTTAAATTCTTCTGTGATTTTAGGGACAGGTGACCATAAGGGCAGATGCAAGACTAAAGAAACAGACGACTCGACAGTTGTTAGCCGGTGGAAGGTAAGTCAAGGGAAATGATGAGCGACGGAGTGTTTGCTAAGGAAAAAGGAATTGTAGAATTCCTACCGATGCATCCGCCAACGACGCATATAGTTGCATTTCATATAGTTGCATTACTTAGGAATTCTTGTGAATGCTTTGCTTTGTGGAAATTTAAGTTAATTTATAAAATAAAATAAAAAGGAAAATTTCTATAATTTAATATTAAAAAATAATAATAATAATAAATAAATTATATATATATATATATATATATATATAATAACTTACTAGTATCATATTTGATAAAGGTAAAGAATTATATTAATAAATATAATAATTTATAATAGTAATAATATAATAATTAAAAAAAAAGAATAATGATTAGAAATAAATAATAATTTATAATAATTAAATAATGGAAAAGAAAATAATAAGATATTGATAATGGTTAGAGGAAGATAATATTGATTTTATAAAACCAAAATCGTGCACGGTGGCTAACCATAGACCCACGAAGGATTCTATATTAATAATTTATATATTAAAAGTGGTTGAAACTTTGCATGACAAGTGGATGGGTAAAGGGGCTTACACCACCATAACAGGTGTTTAAATTTAAGTTAACCAAATTGCTTATAAAATAAGGATGAAAAATTAAGAATGGAGAAAAAAAAATGGAATCGCGGAATTGGAAGAAGAAAGAGAGAGAGAGAGAAGAAGAGGGCCGAATAGTGCAGAGGCACCTGCAGTTCGAACTATTAGGTCAGATTATCACCATGTTGTGTCTTCCTTTTGAATTTTTTCAGTTTACTGCTTGCTGAAATAATGGAGATCCTTCTTTTTTTTTTTTTTAACTTATATGCTGGTTTTACTGGTAATTAAATGAGAATGGAATGCTGCAGTGTTGATATTTTAAAGTGGCTTTGAGATTTCATTGGAAAGAGATAAAAAAAAAAACTATTCCGTGAATTTAAGATGAAAGTTGGAAAATCAAAGTTACCATGATGAAAAAGAACAATAATCAAATCTAAATAAATAAGAGTCCTTTGGAAGGTTCATGATTTTTGCTGGTAATTAAATGAGAATAGAATGTTGCAATGTTGATATTTTAAAGTGGATTTGAGATTGCATTGGAAAGAGATAAAAAAAAAAAATAACTATTCCGTGAATTTAATATGAAAGTTGGAAAAGTTTTTTTTTTTTTTTTTAACTTAGATTGCATTTAGACTGTATGTGAATGCATGATAGGGTAGTTGCATTTGCATTGTTAGAGCCGTTCTGACCCTTGCTAGCCACCGGCTCACATGGTTTGAGCTGGAAACAAGCATCAACAAGCTATGGTTTCAATTTTATAGCACTGGAAGAACGAATTTAAATAATTTCAGCTTCTGTGGTGATGTGTATAAAGAAGGCGTTTGGCAGTCTAAGTAATATATAAAATATGTTTTAATTATGTAGAAACAAATTCCTTTTTATGAATTACTCTCATTCGTATATGGAAGCCTCGTGTAAATAATTTCTAGCCTGGAGACATCTATTATATGTAAAACCAGCTGAATACTCTTAAAATATTTAATTTGAATTTTATTTCTATTAAGATAATTAAGAACAGAGGGAAAACGTTTTTATCTCAGGAAGGTATGAATGAAATTTTTGACAGTAAGCTCATGTTATTGCATACGAATGATAGAGTGTAAGTAAATCTGGTTTGACAGCAGAATGGAAATTGTATAATCTAATGTGTTTTTGTAATTTGTCTTGGAGGGTGCCTTAATTAAAAACCAAGCCAGGAAGTAAGCTAGCCTGAGGATTACATTCTCATAAATTTTAGTTCACATCGAAACGGCAAATGTGCTGTGTAAAAATGTTGAAATAAATTAGGTAAAATACTTAGGAGAGAGCTTAAAGAATGTAGGAAGCGATAGAGCTTGCTTAGTTTAAAATATAAAGGTGAGGAATAATTTAAAAATATTTACTGTATTGATTTAAAAGTTTCTAACGATTTCTAGGAGAGCTTCTGAAACTAATAAAATAATAGCAAACCATTAAAACCCTTAGTTTAAAATATAAAGGTGAGGAATAATTTAAAAATATTTACTATATTGATTTAAAAGTTTCTAACGATTTCTAGGAGAGCTTCTGAAACTAATAAAATAATAGCAAACCATTAAAACCCTTAGTTTAAAATATAAAGGTGAGGAATAATTTAAAAATATTTACTATAATGATTCAAAAGTTTCCAACGATTCCTAGGAGAGCTTCTGAAACTAAAAAAAATGGAAAACCATTAAAATCCTACGGATGTTGTTAACTATGCTATACTCCTCTAGATAAAAAGGCACTCAGCTTTTCAAGCAAGGTCAGTATGAAAACCCATGAAAAAGATTGTTTTGAATGGAACAACACTACTAAGAAAACACATAGAGCAAACAATATGATTATCTTTTTTGATGGATTGAATGTGTGTCCTAAAACTGTTTTCAGTGTGTTTAGATTTGTTGTTGCTCTTGCTTTGGACTTAGAATAAAATAACTCAATCATAGTGGTGATTAGGAACACTAGTGTCAAACATGATTTCTCAAAAGAGTCTAGGGTACACCGCTTAAATCCCAGTGGGGGGTTCACCTAGATCTTCCACTTTGAACCAATAATTATTCCAAAAGTGGGAGATAGTTTGAACACAAGAGACCAGCACCTCCTTGAAGAAGTTCCCTATTCTGTCTAGGATATCTAGGGGGCAAGCCGATGGAAGGAGGTGAATTCCAACGTCATCGGTCTAAATTGGGGGTTGGTGATGAAAACCAACCTTACCAATGTTTATAATGATACGTGCAAGTGTGTGTGATTCTTTTTAGATTTAAAAATAGAAAGCAATGCATCAACCAGTATTCATGACTACTTTCCTATAATGCCTAAAAAGAACGTTTTATTTTTAGACAAATGCATTTACAACTATTCTACATGATCTTGATGCATTCTCCTACTTTGTGATAAAAACAACCACTAATTGGGCCACATGTAAGCAAACCAAAATACAATGGCCTAGCATGCTGGATACTAGGGTGGTCCTTACAGGCAGAGGTTTGTTGTTCCTAGTAGCACCTAGAGGAAATCTAAAAGAAACCTAAGAAATACAAAATACAATTTTTATTTCTTTTTCTTTCATTTTTCCTAATTAATCTATGTTTATGCTTTCTATTTCTGGAAATCAAATGCAGACAAAAAATCAAAAAAATACAGGGAAGGGGTACCAACCTTGAATCTCGCTCAGATGATAGAAACTTTGCCCTCTACTGCACTTCTCCGCTAGCCATTATAGACTAGAGCGATTGACTTCTAGCCGCTGTAGATCAGAGCGACTGCTGTTTGGCCATTGTCAGCAGGAGCGACTGATTTCTGGCCACTGTAGACCAGTGCGGCTGAACCTGCACATAAAAACCTGAATCAGTAAGTAAAAAAAAATTAAAAACTTAGCGGGGGTCCCACCATGATTGCCATTTGTAGTGACCCCGGGACACACGCATCGCTTTTACTCTACTTGCAATATTATACCAAAATGAAATGAAAGACCATGAAATGTATATAACATGAAAATAACAAAGAGAGATCCTTTTATTGATATTGAAACCCGGTTACATGTCGGTCCCTCTAAGGGATACCCATTTCAATACAATGAATTACAAGTGGGTAAGATGTCCCCTCGCAAGGGGTGGTGCACTTTTAAAGGCTTCCCAGTTCTACACACGAAAAATGTATGAGGGCTTACAGATGCCTCCTTCTCCAAGTTTGATTCCTAAGGGGATCTTTGTGCTTTCGAATGTTGTTAATCCATCTGATGAACCTGTATTCCTACGAGCAATGAAAACAACAACACACCCTTAGTTATCCGAGATTGCCTCCTCGAATGAGGCTGTTAGTGATAAATCTGATAATAAAAGGAAATATGATCAATTAATAAAACTAGTTCTATGAATGCGAATGAATGAAGTAAATTCTATGCTAATGATATGAAATATAAAGAAATTAGAATAAGAGAAACTAACACCCAAATAAGATGAAATCCCTATTTATTGACCCAAATACTATGGTCTTAAGTTATTACTAATGTTAAATGATTATCGTATATGTATGTATGATCACCTCTTAGTTGGCTAGCACTTTGTTGCTCCTCAAGGGTGCTCAGATCTGCTCTCCAATCCAATAGGGCTTCGTTGTGTATGCTCTCCAAGAAAAATCTCTCTCAAAGAAGTCTGCTAAAATATCATCCTTGGTCTCATAATTGACATTTGATCCCCTTCTGTTCCTTTGGTGCTCTCAGGCTTGCACCTTTTAAATATGTGTGAAACCCTAAATTCTATGTTCAAAACCCTAGGATTGAATCCTTCATGCATACTAGATGTTAGCATGATAATTTTATCTTTTTCTATGCTTTGGAGGCCAATTAACTGAAGTCTAAATTTGGACTTGAGTCTCCCATGTAAACTAGTCATGAAGAGGAATGCAAAGTTACTCTCGCTCACCTTTATTGCATGCAGACTGCCACTTCTGCTCGTGATTAGGCTTGTTTGTCGATAAAATGATTTTTATGGCTTAGTCGTTGTTGTTTGCAGTGGTTAAGATCTGGTCGCTATCGTCTATAGCGGCTAAGGTCTTTCCACTCTAAGCTTGAGCAGCTAAGGTCTGGACGCTCTAGGCTTGAGCGGCTAGGCTTGGATGGGCTCATATTACCCCAGATGAGTGGTGAGAACCATTTTTGGTACTTGGAAAGTCCAAGGTTTAGTCATATGGTCTAGGAATATGCCTATGTGAGTAGTTCTCCTAAAAATGACATGTTTTAGGTGTCTACAGTTGTCACTCCTAAATGTGTTCTCAAGATATAACCAAATTTTCATTAAGGATGATTATCATAAGACCTTTACTACTAAATAGTAAACCTTTTATTATTAGGTAATGTCATTTGGGCTATCAAATTTGGGTGCTACCTTCCAATAGGCCATGGATATTGCTTTTGCAAGACTATTTGGTAAGATAATCCTTATATACCTCAATGATTTGACTATGTAATCCATAAATAGGTATAAGCACATTGAACATCTTGAGTCCATTTTTTATAAGAGCAGAGTGTTTGGTACATCCCTTAATACCAAAAGGTATATTTTTATGGTCCAATAAGGCAAATAATTAGACCACATAATTTCAAAAGAGAGATCATACATAGATATTGATAGGATAAAATCCATCAAATACCTTCCCTTGCCTACTTTAGTTTAAGGAATGAGGTCTTTTAAGGTCAAATCTAGTTTGTTGCCAAATTTATAACCAATTTTGCTTAGATAGTTAGGCCAATTACCAATAAAAGATATGTTACCCTAGTGTAGACCAATAAAGGTAGGAAATACTTCCAAGATATTAAAAATGCCATAACCAAATTCCTTGTCCTAGTCAATCTCAATATTTTTAAAGATTTTAGATTCTATATATGGAATAGTTGAAAGTATTGTCATTGTCCTAGCCTAGAATAATGACAAGGATGAAGAATACCCCATATAATTTATGATCCAAGTCATCCATAACTACAAAGAAAGATACACCTTTATAAAAAAATAGGTTTTTTCCATCATGAAGGCTCAAAAATTTTAGGTATTACCTCACATAGAAAAACCACAATCTTCATAGTACAACATGATGTTTGATCCACTATGCTTCATGATGAGTTAGTTTAAAAAAGAGTTGGATCGATTAATAAAATATAATAATTTGATATTAAAATCAAACCCACCAAGCTCATTATGGGTAGATATTTATGTAAAAATTTAACAATGTCAATTCCAAAATATCATGTCACCCTAGTGGAAGAGATATAACTAGATGACTAGATAGGTTGGATGAGGGATATTTGAAATTACATGCCCATTGTACAGGTATCAAAAGGATTAAAAAATAAGAAAAGAGTTTTATTTAGATAAAATATAATGTGTTATACATGGATTGATTATGTATTATTTTAGGATAGGGTATAATGGTGTTTTACTATGTTGCATCAAATAAATAATGATGAAAATCCTGATCAAATATTATCATGATGAAGGAGGGTATTATTTTGTGCCAACCATAGCCCATAAAATCTTAAGGGTTGGATACTATTTTCTCATCATCTTCTCTACTTACTTCCAATGGGTTAAAAATTTCAAGCCTTGTATATTTAAGGAAAAAAATCACCAATGCCCCTAAAGCCTATCATCATGACCAAACCTTTTTAGCAATGTGGCTTGGAATTTATCAGTAAGATCATTACCCTATATAGCATAGGAAATAGATGGATCCTCACCACCATATACTATTTTACAAAGTGAGTTGAAGCAATCAGAGTCAAATTATTTAATCAAGAGGTGGTGGTCCAATTACTAGATGATATTGTCACTAGGTTTGGAACTCAAGCCATCATAGTCATTGATAATTCCACCTAATTAAAAGGGTCCAAAGTGATAAAATTTGTATTGGAGTATGTTTTTTTTCTAGATACCTCCTCTAATTATTACCCATAGGGCAATGGGCTAGTGGAATAAACAAATAAGAACATAACAAGGATCCTAAAGAGAACCATTGCCAAATCATAGAGGGACTAGCACACCAAGCTATGAAAAGTATTATGAGAATATTGAGTCATACCCAATGCATCCATTAGGTTGTCTCCCTACTAGTCTATGGAAAGGAGTTCATGTTACCAATTATTTTGGAACTTCCTTCCCTCTAAATATCACAACAATTAGAGTCAAAAGCCACCAACATTGAGCCAATGTACGCAAAGTTGAATGTTTTATTAGCCCTAAAAGGAATAAATATAAAAGGTGTTTAAAAGTATGATGTAAAATCAAGAGGTAGTCAATCTATGATTTAATAAATATGCTACCAATATATATTACAAGGAGGCCTTGTGTTCAAGTGGGATGAAGACCAAGCCAAAAGCCATCAAAAGTTTGACTTCCTTGGGAGCAAGCTGTAACAAACCTAATTTTTCAACCATCTTGAGAGGGAATTTTTTTTAAATACTTATAAGTATAGTCTATATTCAAAGGTTATTCAAGAATTTATTCATTGTAAGTTGTAAGGCAACACTTCACTAAGATGGGGTATCTATTATTTATAGTGCTTTGTTACCCTCATCTCCATAATGGGGTAACTAAGGTGGTTATCATTTTCTAATGATAAACTCATATAGACCATATATTGTCTAACACCTAACTTACTTGCATAAGACTCTCCTACCCTCTAAGATAGGAGATAAGATCTAAACTAGACCTTCCAAATATTACCTTCTTTGGGCCCCACTTGAGTTCCACACCCCAAGTGTAACTTATGCAAACATTCTAGGTATTACCTTTTCATAATTACCTCATGTATAAACTCTATCATTCATTCCTTGAACATCTCTCTCTCAAATACATAAATAGGATGTTTATTTAAGTCCATCTACTTAAATAATTTAAATTCTATCTCTTCAACATGAAGTCACTTAAATAAAATGAAATCCCTATTTCCATTATTAATCCATAAAACATGATGATTTATACAACATCATAAATTAGAGTACAAAGCTACATCATACATATTTTGAGCATAACTAGAAATTCCATCATTTACATATCTTATAGAGAGTAAAGCAATACATCCATTCTAGATTACAAAATAATACTCATGCTAGAAAATTTCTTTTACAATAAGATTTCCATCATGAAAGCCTTAATACAATACATGTCAAAGGGATCAATGTTTGAATTGTATAAGTCTTCACTGGTCCATCTTGCCTCTCCATCACTTGATTGATGGTGGTAAGGGATCAGGACAGCTCATGATATTCATGTAGTTTTCCCTTAAATGCACTTTTGCTAAATAGTCTATCATAAAGCAATGTATACATTTTATCATTTGAATTCAACCATGCAAAAACATTCACCATAATGTAACCATGCATTATACATTAATTTCAACAAAGGAAGGAAACCCCATAATTCCCAAGAAATAATTCCACATTCTTTCTTTTATCACATACCCTTTTTCCACAAAAAATGATTCCTTTGTTAGATCAATTACAATTACAAACACTTCTAGTCCAAGCAAAAAAATCCCATAAATTCCCCTAAATAATAGATTCCCCACCCATTATTTCTTTTTCATAACTTAGAATATGCAATTGTAATTAATTTTCTAAGATTCCTCATTTCATCACTTCTAGTCTAATTCAAGAAAAAACAAGAGGGAACCCCATAAATTCCCCCAAGAATGAGTTCCCCACCCATTCTTTCCTAAAAATAACTAGAAGGTACTTTTATAAAGCAAATTCCCTTAATTTCCATTCACACAGAAATAGCATTTAAACAAATGAATCAAACATTTGATCTTTCCATAAAATTTTGATCTATAAACCATCCAAATTTTCCACAAAATTGTTTGTAAATATAACATTCAATTTTTCCACAAAACATTCCTTTAACTAGCATTCAAATTTTCCACAAAACATTCCTTCAACTAGCATTCAATTTTTCCACAAAATTGTCCTAGCTAACATACAATTTCTCCACAAAATTGCTCTAAAGTTTTCCTACAATTTTTCTACCAAATTGCCCTATAATTGAATTACAAATTTTCCACAAAATTGTTTCACAATAGTATTCAATTTCTCCATAAAATTTTCCTATAGTTAACCTACAATTTCTCCACAAAATTATTCTATAATTACCCTACAATTTCTCCACAAAATTATTTTATAATTAACCTACAATTTTTCCACAAAATTATTCTATAATTCCCCTATAATTTCTCCATAAAATTGTTCTACAAATGCTATCAAATTTTCCCCCAAAATTTGACTTAAGGATGCATTCAATTATACCACTTATTTGGGATGTCTTAGAGAGCTCAAATATCTTCTAAGGCAAAATACATTTTTGATAAATTAGAAAGTGGTTTAGCAATAATGTAAATTCTCAAAAAGGATTAAAGTTTATTTTGCCAAAATAAGGGTTTAGAAGGTCAAACAATTTAGCTTCAAATTAACTAATCAATTAGTTTCCAACCAATTAACCACCCATAACACTAAGCCACAATGCTCAAGACTCCACCAAAAACTCCACCAAAAAGTCTAAAAATAGTGCCTAGCAACCGAAACTCTAGCCTCCTTGGCTAGCCTAACCACCACCTTGTGATCAAGTTAATAGGGGTGGTTTCCCCTATTTAAAACCCTCAAATTCTCATGTCAAGAGCATGTGGGATAAATCCCACATATGGATTTAAAATATTTGGTTCAAATCACCCTTAGGAAATTAGGCATACAATTGGGCATAATCAACCACCAAAGACCAAAAACTAACCACTCATAGCACTCCATATGGTAGGACAAGTTGAGTCAATTTGTTGGCTATAAATTAACCAAAGCTACCTGAGTGTCCAAAGCACCCTCAACTAGTGCGTAATGGTCCATTCTCAATGGCCACATTGACCATCGAGTGGTGGTCACTTCCTTAAGGGGCCAAATCCCTTATAAACCCCTAATTCTTCCTTGCACAAACAATGTGGAATATTGCATCCCATATTCAACTAAAAATGTGGTTCAAAATCTTACACCATGCAAACACACAAGTGCCAAATAACCAATACCCAAGTGGCAACAACAGGGTTAATATAAGCAACCAAGTGGCAATAGTGGGGTAAGAACAAGCAACTATGTGGCAACATCAAGGCAAATACTGTTAGTCTTACAATGGCACTAAGAGGGGGAGGTGAATCAGTGTAGTTCTTTAAGCTTGAAATTATAGCTCTTAAAACGAAAATAATGAAACCTTAAAACTAGATAAAGCAAGTATCACAAGAGAACAATCACACAACACAAGATTTAACGAGGTTCACCAATTTGGCTACTCCTCAAGAATGATTGCTTGGACTACCATCCAAATCTAGCCTTTGCAAAGCACCAACTTTACAATCAATTTACCAGCACCAACTGGAAGGAGCACCAACCCCTGATTTATCTGCACCAACAGAAAGGAGCACCAACCCCTGATTTACCAGCACCAACTGGAAGGAGCACCAACCCCTTATTTATCTGCACCAACCCTTGATTTACCAGCACCAACTGGAAGGAGCACCAACCCCTTATTTATCTACACCAACAGAAAGGAGCACCAACCCCTGATGCCAAGCTGCAACCTGGACTTCAATTTGAATCAAGAATTTTAATAGAAAATACCTTCACTTTTACAAGACCCTGATTGGTCTACTTCACCTTTGTGTTCTCTATGCACTCTTCTCTCTCTGCGTAATCACTTCGCACACTCTACTTTGTCACAGTCGAACTTCACGATCGTCTTCTCCCTTTTACGCACTCTGCTTTCTTTGTAAGTTTCACACTTAGCACGATTCGACACGACTTGCTCTCTGTGCACTATGACCGAACTTCACTCACTTTGCGCACTTCGCCATCATCTCGTCGCTTCTATGCTTTCTGCGCTCTTACGACCGCATTTCACACTTTGACTCACATTCGACGACTTATCCAACACATCTCAACTTCTCCAAATAGCCCTCCTTTTATAACAATATTTTCATGATGAAAACTCTAATCATAGTCGAATGTAAACCCTAATATTAGTCAGCTGCAAACCCTAATCTTCGTCGGTTGCAAACCCTAATCTTCGTCGGCTTCCAATTGCCCCTGTAACTCCTCTGTTGTTGCCATGAAAACACAACATGTCGCGATATTGTGACACTTTCGCCTCCGTACGCTTACTCTTAGATTTGGCCTGCGAGAATACACCATGTAGCGATATCGCGACACTTTTTTGTCCGTACGCTTTCTCTTAGCTTTGGCCCACAAGAATTCAACATGTAGCAATATCGTGACACTTTTTTGTCCGTACGCTTTCTCTTAGATTTGGCCCGTGAGAATACAACATGTAGCGATATCGCGACACTTTCACCTCCTTGCTACTTTTCTTGGCTTGCACCCGCAAAAACATAACATGTCGCGATATCGTGACACTTTCGCCTTCGTACTCTTCTTCTTTACTTTTGTCGCAAAATCGCAACACTTCTGCCTTCTTACTTTCTCTCTCCTCATTTAGTCACGAAAATGCGACATGTCACGATATCGTGACACTTTTTCTCCTTAGCGCTTTATCTTGCCTTCGGGTCGCAAAAACGTGACATGTCGTGATATCGTGACACTTTTTCTCCTTAGCGCTTTCTCTTGCCTTCGGGTTGCGAAAACGCGACATGTCACGATATCGCGACACTTTTTCTCCTTAGCACTTTTTCTTGCCTTCGGGTCGCGAAAACGCGACATGTCGCGATATCGCGACACTTTTTCTCCTTAGCACTTTTTCTTGCCTTCGGGTCGTGAAAACGCGACATGTCACGATATCACAACACTTTTTCTCCTTAGCACTTTTTCTTGCAATATGTCACAAAATCGTGACACTTTTTCTACTTGCCATTCTCTTTTCCAACATGTCATGAAATCGTGACACTTTTTCTTCCGTACTATCTCTCTTGCAATATGTCGCGAAATCGTGACACTTTTTCTACTTGCCTTTTTCTCTTCCAACATGTCGTGAAATCATGACACTTTTTCTTTCATACTATCTCTCTTGCAATATGTCGCAAAATCGTGACACTTTTTCTACTTGCCTTTTTCTCTTCCAACATGTCGCGAAATTGCGACAGTTTTTCAACTTGCCTTTTTCTTTTCCAACATGTCACAAAATCGTGACAGTTTATCTTGCTCTTTCTCTCTCTTCCAACATGTCACAAAATCATGATAGTTTTTCCTGCTTGTGCTTCTTCTCCGAACCTATCACGAAATCATGACAGTTTTGCTTGCTTGCACTTTCTCTCCGAACATGTCACGAAATTGCAATAGTTTTACTTGCTTGCGCTTTCTCTCCGAACATGTCACAAAATCGTGAGAGTTTTGCTTGCTTGCGCTTTCTCTCAGAACATGTCACAAAATCGCGACAGTTTTTCTTTCTTCTCAACATGTCGTGATATTGCGATAGTTTTTCTTTCTTGCTCAACATGTCGTGATATCGCGACAATTTTTCTTGTCTGCTGTATATGTCACAATATCGTGACACTTTTCTTACTTGTCTTTTTCTTTGATCTTTTGCATATGGACCACTTCAGTATTCTTAGAAAAACACTGTGCATACTCTGAGTAACCTTTGAACTCCTACCTTCTGCATCTGAATAGCTTTTGAACTTCCTGTCCACTGCACCAACAGATCTATCTGACTCTGTTGACAACACTGTTGCTACACCTTGCTCAACAATCTCCCCCTTTGGAATTGTTGGCAACACATGTGCAATTTCCTGTAACTCTTCTCCCCCTTTGACAATAATACCAAAGGGCTACTGCAAACTCCCCCTGAGTCTATGCACAACATTCTTAGGCACAAATTATTACAGTTTAGAAAAAATTACAAACATGAGCAAAAAGATAAACAAATACACAAATGCTCCCCCTGAGAATGTGATCCCTATAGCTAGTCAATTATTGGGAAACGAGACCACTCCACAATCTATTGTTGGAATAAAAATCCAACTTAACCTCACTTTCTGCAACTTTCTCCTACGTACAACACGTTGTTGCTGCAATATATTCTACCTCTGTTGTGGATAAGGAAACTGACTCTTGTTTCTTACTGTTCCACGTGACCAATCTGTCTCCAAGATAGAATGCACCTCCACTGGTACTCTTTCTGTCATCTACACATCCTGCCCAATCTACATCTTTTGGATACCATAACCCATACTCCATAGTACCTTTGAGGTACCGAAGAATCCTCTTCACTGCTGTCACATGAGTCTCCTTGGGATTAGCTTGAAATCATGCTACCATGCATACTTCCTACACAATATCTGGTCTAGTGGCTGTCAGGAATAGTAAGCTTCCAATTCAAAAACGCTAATTTCACATCTATCAACAAAATTGACAAGTGACTCACACTTGTACCAACTTTTGTCCAACACTATACCGACACTGCAATTTTACTGCCAACTCTGTGCAAGCATCAAACACTGTATCACAACACCAACCAAATCGCTTTTTACACTTTCAACTTGGTCCATGTTTTCTACAGTCACCGCTGGTCACACCTTACTTTCAACTGTTTGAATCAGGAGACAATATTTTGTTAAACACTTCATAGCCAACTATGGTGCACCTTACTCAAACTCATACTTCTGGACCTCCAATAGGTAAGATTCACAAAGCAAATTTGCTCATATTGATGAGCTAAACATGAATCAATGATCAGACTTCAATATTTTTCATCACAGCATCATAATAGATCTAACAATCTTTACGTCAATGTGTAGTTCAAATACACACTACTTTTTATCGAAACACATATATGCGACTAGAGCAACATTCTTTCACTAACCAAATTATCTGAACTGTTATAATCCTTAGCTTTGGACAATGGCAGTAAGAACCATCACTAGTACAACAATGACATACAACAATACTACCAATAATGACAACTCTCAATTTAATCACCACCCTTCACGGCACTTCCACAAACTACATGAACTGAAAACACACTTTGAAAACTATACAACAACTTCCCTAACTACTTGCCTTTCACCCTTAGGTACTCAAACAAATACATAGGAGCATTAAAATGAAACTTCAAGATTGCTCCCCCTGAGGATGTGCTACCTGGAGTTGCTTAGTGCAATATCGGAGTAGTCTCCTTCAGTCCAAGGAGACATGATTTCCTTTCTTCTATATTTCTCCAAACTTTCTTGAACTCTGGCTTGGATTTTTCGACTGTATCCCTGTTTTGCACCTTTTCATGAACTTGAACATTTCTCTTGTGTGGTTGTCTCTTGTGAATCCTTGAAGAATGATTATTTTCCTTTTTATGTACCTAATTTATTCCTTGTCTGTGTTGCATTCTTTGCGTCTGATGAAATCTACTATTTTGCCTTAGATTAGATACAAAAATGCTTGGACAAAACCTTGCTATGTGCCCATGACCATTACATTGAAAACATTGTACATTTTGTTCACTCAAAAATGCAGAAGTATTTCTACTAGCATAACTCTTTGATTTATTATTCAATCCACAATAAATTGCCTTGTGACCATACTGGTTACATCTGAAACAATAGCCATTAAAAGTATTATTATGAAAAGAGTGAGAGTGATAGAACCTCTTTTGTTGTGGTTGCTTTGTTGTAGATCTCGTTTGATATTCTCTTCCTTTTGAAGATTCAACTTCAAACTTTTCTTGCTTCGATCCTTCAATAGTGAACTTCTTCTTCTCTGCAGAGTTGGAAGATGAAGGTTTTTCAGCTTCATATCCAAGACCATGCTTATCCGTGGAGCTTCTTTTTTGGCTTATTATTTTATCTAACAACTCTGTTCTCTTCTCGAATTTGAGATTTGTATTGGCCTCTTCTAGTTGTTTCTTCAATAAAACAATCTCTTTCTCTTGTTTGCAGCAACCAATCTCTTTCTCATTGATTTGTGACCTGAGAGTTTCTTCAATCCTTTTGAATTCTTCTACCTATACTTTCAAAGTGGTTATTATTTCATTTGCATCCTCAAGCTTTCTTGAGATTTCCTTATTTCTTTTTCTTTCTATCTTCAATTCATCCAGAGCTGCAATTAGTTCCTCTTTCAAATTTATTTTTGCATCAATTTCTTCTTCATCACATTCCTGTTATTTTTTTGTTTCTTCTTCGAGTGTCATGAAAATACTTTCACCTATTTCCCTTTTAGAATCATCCTCTAAGATCTCATCGTCATTTAACTTTAAAGCTTCAAACTAAGCTTGATGTGATTGTAACTTGGCCTCCTTGATCTCATCATATCCTTCATGGATACTCCTCAGTTTGTCCCACATTTCTTTTGTTGTTTTACAACTCATGATATTTACCATTTCACTGTCTACTAATCCACTCCTGATAGCTTTCTTTGCTTTTGAGTCATTCTCAAACAGATTCTTACCGACAGCATCAGTTGGAGTGATGGGAATTGTGTATTCACTATTTACTGAATCCCAGATGTAGTATCCCAAAGCACAAAGATATGCCTACATCCTGAATCTCTAGATCGCATAATTTGTTTCGTCAAACAAATGTGCTTTGTTCGGTAATAAGTCTTCAACCTTTTCTGTTTCAATTTTCTCTTTCACAGGAACTGAAACTGACTGAGATGCCCTTTTGGAGGAGGATCTATTCTTCTTACCCATTGCATACTAATCCAAGATCAACCCTGACTAACTTAGCCTGAGAAGGGAACTTGGCTCTAATACCAATTGTTAGTCTTACAATGGCACTGAGAGGGGGGGTGGGTGAATCAGTGTAGTTCTTTAAGCTTGAAATTACAGCTCTTAAAACTGAAATAATGAAACCTTAAAACCAGATAAAGCAAGTATCACAAGAGAACAATCACACAACACAATATTTAATGAGGTTCACCAATTTGGATACTCCTCAAGAATTACTGCTTGGACTACCATCCAAATACAGCCTTTGCAAAGCACCAACTTTACAATCAATTTACCAGCACCAACTGGAAGGAGCACCAACCCCTGATTTATCTACACCAATAGAAAGGAGCACCAACCCCTTCCCCCTTATTTATCTGCACCAACGTAAAAGGAGCACCAACCCCTAATTTACCGGCGACCAACTGGAAGGAGCACCAACCCCTTATTTATCACTGCACCAACGAAAAGGAGCACCAACCCTTGATGCCAAGCTGCAACCTGGACTTCAAATTGAATCAAGAAGTTTAACAGAAAATACCTTCACTTTTATAAGACCCTGACTGGTCTACTTCACCTTTGTGTTCTTTGTGCACTCTGCTCTCTCTGCGTAATCACTTCGCACACTCTGCTTCATCACAGTCGAACTTCACGATCGTCTTCTCCCTTTTGCGCACTCTACTTTCTTTGCAAGTTTCACACTTAGCACGATTCGACACGACTTGCTCTCTGTGCACTACGATCGAACTTTGCTCATTTTGTGCACTTCGCCATCATCTCGCCGCTTCTACGCTTTTTGCTCTCTTACGGACGCATTTCACACTTTGACTCGCCTTCGACGACTTATCCAACACATCTCAACTTCTCCAAACAGCCCTCATTTTATAACAATATTTTCATGATGAAAACTCTAATCACAGTCGGCTGTAAACCCTAATCTTAGTCGGTTGCAAACCCTAATATTTGTCGACTGCAAACCCTAATCTTCATCGGCTTACATCGATCTTCGTCGGCTACAACTGCCCCTGTAACTCCTCTATTGTTGTTGCCACGAAAACACATGTCGCAATATCATGACACTTTTGCCTCCGTATGCTTACTCTTAGCTTTGGCCCACGAGAATACACCATGTAGCGATATCACGACACTTTTTTGTCCATACGCTTTCTCTTAGCTTTGGCCTACGAGAATTCAACATGTAGCGATATCGCGACACTTTTTCGTCCGTACGCTTTCTCTTAGCTTTGGCCCGTGAGAATACAACATGTAGCGATATCGCGACACTTTCGCCTCCTTGCTACTTTTCTTGGCTTGCACCTACGAAAACATAACATGTCGCGATATCGTGACACTTTTTCTCCTTAGCGCTTTATCTTGCCTTTGGGTCACGAAAACGCGACATGTCGCGATATCGCAACACTTTTTCTCCTTAGCGCTTTCTCTTGCCTTTGGGTCACGAAAACGCGACATGTCGCGATATCGTGACACTTTTTCTCCTTAGCACTTTTTCTGGCCTTCGGGTCGCGAAAATGCGACATGTCACGATATCGCTACACTTTTTCTCCTTAGCACTTTTTCTTGCCTTCGGGTCACGAAAACGCGACATGTCATGATATCGCGACACTTTTTCTCCTTAACGCTTTTTCTTGCAATATGTCACAAAATCGCGACACTTTTTCTACTTGCCATTCTCTTTTCCAACATGTCGTGAAATCATGACACTTTTTCTTCTGTACTATCTCTCTTGCAATATGTCACGAAATCGTGACACTTTTTCTACTTGCCTTTTTCTCTTCCAACATGTCGCAAAATCACGACACTTTTTCTTTCGTACTATCTCTCTTGCAATATGTCGTGAAATCACGACACTTTTTCTACTTGCCTTTTTCTCTTCCAACATGTCACGAAATTGTGACAGTTTTTCAACTTGCCTTTTTCTTTTCCAACATGTCGTGAAATCGCGACAGTTTATCTTGCTCTTTCTCTCTTCCAACATGTCGCGAAATCACAACAGTTTTTCCTGCTTGCACTTCTTCTCCAAACCTGTCGTGAAATCATGATAGTTTTGCTTGCTTGCTTTCTCTCTCCAAACATGTCATGAAATCATGACAATTTTGCTTGCTTGCACTTTCTCTCCGAACATGTCGTGAAATCATGACAGTTTTGCTTGCTTGCGCTTTCTCTCCAAACATGTCGTGAAATCGTGACAGTTTTGCTTGCTTGCGCTTTCTCTCCGAACATGTCGCGAAATCACGACAATTTTTCTTTCTTCTCAACATGTCGTGATATCACGACAGTTTTTATTTCTTGCTCAACATGTCATGATATCGCGACAATTTTTCTTGTCTGTTGTATATGTCGTGATATCGCGACACTTTTCTTACTTGTCTTTTTCTTTGATATTTTGCATATGGACCACTTCGGTCTTCTTGGAAAAACATTGTGTATACTCTGAGTAACCTTTGAACTCCTATCTTCTGCATCTGAATAGCTTTTGAACTTCTTGTCCACTACACCAACAGATCTATCTGACTTTGTTGACAACAATGACAACACTGTTGCTGCACCTTGCTCAACAAAGACAAGCAATCACGCGTACCTCAAATTGGCACTTAGTTGACCACCAAGTGGCTCAATATCCTAACCATGAATTGGTGGTCGATAGACTTAGGGATCCAAGCTCCCTTTAAAGTCTATTACCGCCCGAGCACATCCGAGGTGGGACAATACTCATGGGAGGCTTTCTAAAAGCCTTCTGCCTGAGCTGAGTTGAGCATGAACCAATGTGCTTTGACCACTTAAGGGCTAGCTTAAAAATGTCTTGGACCTCACCAGAAGGCTCCCCTAAGCTCTTATGTAGGCATTAAAAAACCTTATTGGGTGGATCTAAGGTTAAATAGTTTGGTTCTACCACCTGTTAGATAATTATTATCAATGAAGAACAAGTAGGGATGTTTGCAATAAGGTAGATTGGGTGAAGCACGTCACAATTCGAATCCTAACTTATCAAAAAAGTATTAAGGCAGACATCCATCACTTGAGGAATAAGCATTCATAGGTTCCAAGGCAGACGTCCATCACTTGATGAAGAAGTATCCATAGACTTCAAGGCAAACGTCCATCAGAATATATGCATTCATTTTGAATCATAGTTGCTTGCAAGGGACAACACAATAGTATACCTACTAAATCAAGCATTTCAAAATTGTAGAATCATATCCCAATGAGGTTTAAAAAATTCACTAAATGGGATTCTAGTTTTAAAGTAATACAAGCTAAGGATAACAATACCCATGGCTTCCAATATTGAGGAGGGAAAAACAATAGATTCACATTCTGATTTTGAAGCTAGTGTAAGTTAGTGATAACAATACTCATAGCTTCTAAGATCAAGGTGGGAAGAATAGATTCATATTATACTCTTATTGCCAACAATATTCAAGCTTAATGCAAGAATAAATCAGATGTTCTAACAAAAATTAAAAGCAATTTCATTATTTTATTTCATCAAAATACTTTTGAAAAGCAATCAAAGTATGGAATCCCCAACCTAATCCTCTTGTTAGGTTGGTATCCTTACTCTTCGTGACCTCCAATTGTCTTCCTCCTTCTTAGCCTAGTTCTCTAACTAAGCTCCTCTAGCTCATTTAAAGGCATTCTTCCCTGATAAAACAATATTCCTTGAAATAAATTACTAATTTCCCCCATTCTAGGAAGAAACAAGACTAATAATATAAAATCAAAAAGTGGAGATAAGATGATTCATCCCTTTTATTCCATGCCCCCTCCTCAAGAACATTAACAAATTTAAAACTATTAAAGGAGAAAAAGGAGAATCTCTTTTAAAATTAACCACCATGAAGCAACCATGGAGGAGGATGAATAATACTCTATTTTAATAAAATAATCATTATAGTATTAAACTATCTTAGTACTCTTTTGGTCCAACCAAAATTAAACATATTTTGTGAAGACAAAAATCACCTAATTGCACTCCAAAACCTACCCATTTTAATGAGGTAACATGTAATTAGATTAATTAAACCATGATTAATTGATTTGCTTTTATTTTTTCCAAAACATATTTCCTAAAATATATCTTTCACAAAAGCATCAATTAACTTCACAAAACATTACAAAACTAAGAATTAGGTCCTAATTCATCTTGTAAAAGGGTCCTTCCAAGGTGGGTCATGACATAAGCCCTATCAAAATTTTCAAATTATAGGTTTCAATGCTTACAAAGTTACAACAATGGATGGAATAATGCTAATAATTTTCATGAATGGGAAACACATCAATCCTATTTATCAAGAACTTCAGCTAAAAGATGTGTAAATATGTACATATATTTTCATTCTTTTCTTGGTTATTTCTTTTTGGCTTGTACTTACCCCTTCATTTTTCTTTCATCAATCCTTGCTTTAGTCTTTCCTTTTCTTCCAAAAAACCTTTCTATCTTGTCTTCCTCTTCTTCCACCCTCATATAAAGAAAGTTATCTACACATTATGGAGGAAATATTTTATCTTTAGCATATTTTTATTTAAAAAAATTAAGTCATCTAATGAGCAAATAACTCACCTTAGCAAGAAAATTACTTACAAAGTTGAGTGACACACTTTCTAATGTTGTTCATCATGGGCTAACCATTTGAACAATCAAATAAGCCCTCAATGAGATAATCAATCCATTATGAAAATCATCATTGCCTAGTGTAAGTAGGGATCATATAGGCTAGGTTCTATAAAAACTCTTTTCTAAGGCATTAGGCACACTTGCCACACAAGAAAAATAAATTTCATTTGAATAAATTGGATCCCTACTACACATTTCTAGAGTAGACAATAGCCAAAATAATTTTCTTCAACCAAGCAATTCTCTTTTCACTGCTCAACTCACTTATGATCATTATAATATTGGTTGGGTTTAACCCTTAAAAGGGATCCTCTAATATGCCAACCAACACCCTCTCTAAGAAAATATTTGAAAGTTGGGGGGTGTAAATCCCTTTGATTTCCCTATGTCATATCATGATTTGCACCAAGATTCTTGATTCCATATGTTAAAACCCTATAAGTGATGAACAATCATTTTCCAAGTGATTCACACATCCCCTCTCAAAGAACTGATAATTTTCCTATGTCTTAAAATCAAGTGGATTGTTTGTAACTCATGAGAAAATCACTCTATCAACCTAAAGTTTCCTCCAAGGAAGAATTTTTCTAAGTCCCAATTTAACTATAAAATTGCTAGTTAGAATGATTCAATCACTTGTATTATCTACCAAATTTACCAAGATATCCAAAAATATAGTGCCCCTAAAGGGATCGAATCACTCCATTTTCAAATAGTTTGCTTGACAATGCAACATAGCCACTCCCAATAGATATTTTTTCAAGTGCGTTCAAAAGAAGTAGGTCACCCCAAATTGTGAGTGATTTGCTTGATAAAGTGAGTTAATTATTCTAAATTTTAACACTTGGAAAAAAAATCCCAACTCCTAAAAACTCATCTCTTCTATCATCCAACCATCATGGATACTTCATCCACTTCTAAAGGACCATTAATGCCAAAGGTAACCCAACATCACCACCTACCACTATCATTTCTCTACCCACATCTATTCCACCTTTGCCAATAGTAGTACTTCCATAGGATGCCAAGTTATTAAAGGCTAAAGGAAAGAAGAAAGGGCAAAGATAAATAGGCATCATTTCTCTCCTCTTAAAATACCAAAATATTTATTTTATTACCCCTATAGGAGGATAGAGAAGGGGAACTATAAATATTCAATAGGGCTAGTTAGAAAGGAAGCTTTCAGATGATCCAACCTAGGTCCATAGACCAAATATTGGAGTATTAGCCAAATATGGACTTCATGATTGGAAATGAACCTAGTGCCATAGGTATGGATATTTTTAGAATTGATTGAATTCTATACTAAAAGATACAACTCCTTTAGAAAGATTTCCATACACCCATAATGAAGTGATCAATCCTTTTACATATGTGATGGGGAAATCCAAAATATGATAAAGGTAGTAAATTATCCTTCCATGTGGGTCTCTTACAACCCAAAAACCCATAAAGACTTCTATTACTAGGGAACAAGAAACTATTGGAGGGACTTCTTAGTCCCCTAACTCAATAAATCCAACTTGTCTAAATTTAACATCCCTTTAGAGTTGGAAATCTTTAAGGAGGATGTCCAAATGATGCTTTCTAGGATCAATGTAGTATTCAAAGAAAAGAAAATCTCCAAGATTTATGAGGAGCACATTACCCTATTACATGTAATACAAACTTTCTTAGGAACTCCTAGATAATTGACTATGCCAAGTACATTACCAACCAAATGAACATGCAACTGAAATATTTCAAGAAGGGGAGAAAGTTTATCTACACTTCATATTTGGTCTAGATCATTCTATACCAAAGTAAACACTCATTTTTTACTCTCTAGTTAGACTAGATGTGGGAAAATGGACAACCCCTTTTAGTTATGGAGTGCATAGATATACCCTATTGAGAAGTGTACAAGACGCCTTACCATATCATGATGAGGAGTATGAGGTTATAATAAAAAAATTTACAATAAAGGTACATAGGCTATCAAATAAGTATAATTTTAAAATTGAAAAAGTGGACTAATGGGAATTTCTACTTGGGGAGGACCAAGTTATTCATCCACATTTATGAAATTTTATCCTGATGGCTTTATAAGCCTTAATACTAACATAAAACTCATAGGATAAATACCATATGATCAAATATAATATAACCACAATATAGTAAGATCAAGATAATGATGTGAGTAGAATAATATGAGCAAATTAATATGTATATTAAGGCTTATAATATATTAAATAACATTCACTAATAAACAAAAATATGAATGTAAATAGCCTAAATCATATATTAAAAAAGCATGTAGCACAACTTACAATATTAAATGCTCAAAATGTATGCAATCTTTATTACTCTTTTTTCTCTTATAAATATGATACTTGACACTTGATGCTATACTATATTTGATGATCGGATGCTTCTCTATGGAGTACTATATAGCCATATTAGAATGACTCTTTGGATACTTTACTATTCCATTCCATATGCCAAGTCTCATGACTCTTGACTTCTCCATAATTAATGAACACATGACTCTATATTGTATGCACACCTAGACATGACTCTTGACCTTCACTTTGCACACTCTAACCTAAGATACTTGTGCACATATTTACATTACATATTTAATCTCTTACATACAAGACACTTGTGCACATATACTCAACTTACACTTGCACACTAACTCACATGACACTTGTGCATATCTTGCACATTCACACTTACATATAAAGGGGAAATAATACTCACACTCTAAACTATGACTCAATCCTAATCTAATATTTACATATGTACCATGAAGGTACCATGGGGGTACATTAGCATGTATCAAATAATGTAATATACTCCAACACCCCCTTGTATTACATTATTTGGTTATTGAAGACTTTTGTCTTCAATCATGGTCTTCATCTTGATATTCAATATTCAAGTGACCTTACAATGCATGTGATATTTATCTTGATCTCCATAAGGTTCATCTTCTTCATATTTGAATTCAGCTTCATGTTCTTTAGTCTTTGTATCTTCAATATTGCAAGTATCTTAAATTTTCTCATTGTTATCATATTCTTGCATAAAAATATTACCTTTGACTTTGTCCTTAGAATCATATGATTCTTTTTTTTCTTGTATAGATATTTATGAACACTCACTTAAAGCATATCAATACTACAAGAAGAATGGAATATCTTTTCCAAAAATGATTCATCTATTTTCAATTTCTTCTTAAGAGATTCAATCAACTCCTTTTGTTTCATATTTTCTTCTTTATGAAACTTAAGTGTAAGCAATACCATATACATTATGCTACCAATATCTAAAGGTATCATAATACTATATTTTCCATCATAAATTGCTTCAACAATTATTACATGTAAATAGTATTCAAATATTTTTAAGTTTTCTTCTATGGATTCACTATAGATTAGTTTTGGATCTAAATCTATTTTCATCAAGAATTTTCAATCAGATTTTTAATTCTAAATTTTATCACAACTATTTTTTATTTTCTAATCATAGCCTCCATATTGTTATCCATAAAGTTTGTAGATTTTTATTCCTTTGAAGTAGACATCCTTATAACTCCTAGGTTTATTTTATAATTAAGTCCATTGTTAGTAGATGCTTCAAAAATGAGAACTTGAAAAGATAATCTAATCTGAATATTAATGCCTTTTCAAATCTTCTATAGTACTTGTATTTGTAGTAGAAAAAAATAGATGAATGAGATTCTCTTCCATAATATTTACATAGATAAATATTCTAATAGTTTGCTTTTTCATGACCAATCCTATTGCAATAAGCACATCTTGAAGGTATATATTCTAATAGGTATATATATATTGTAGGTCTTCAAAATTTATAGAAAATTATGTTTTTGAGGTTGGCTTTATGGTACCAAGATCCAATGGTATGTCTACTTGATTTTTTTAAAATATTGTTGAGTTATCAATTGTATCTCTGAGCCATTTTGGTTTCTTAAGTACGTGAAACAATTCTTCACTATCCTCATTAAAGGTATTCTTAAAAATTTCATCCATTTTAATCAATTTCCTTCGAAGTGGACTACCTTATAACTCCTTGAGAATTGAATAATAATTTCTAAGTTTCTAAATTTTCACAAACCTATGAAGTAGAATTCTTTATGCCTCCTAATTATTTAGAAACTAGAATATAAGAATTTTGTAAAATTAATATTCCTAAATTTGAAGTAGACTTCCTTATTTCTCCATAATTAAATAATTTGCAAATATTCTATGTATCTTTGAATTTCAAAAAATATTAAAATAACCTTTAAAAAACTTTGAACTAAATGTTCTCTATTTCTACTTATCACTACAAAAGCTCTAAAAATAATTTAAAACTTTAATTAAACTACTAATAGCCTTATCTTTATGAATTAACCTTTAAAACCTAAGAAATAAAAATAAAAATAAAAATAAATATTAACCTTATCACTCCATTCAACCTTAGGATAAATTTGATTTTCAAAAATAATTTTTCAAAAACCCTAAATATACCTTTCTTCTCTTGTGCGGCTTCCTCAAATCCAATTTTGAAATTGGCACTCAAATGTTTCATTGTTGCATTTCTCCAACTTCTTTGCCTTCAATATTCTTTGAACATTTTCATTGGGTATTGTCTGCCTTAGAATGATTCTAATCACCATGCAAGTTCCATATATTAGCACGTTGGGAAGCATTAATCTATGCATTGTCTAAACATTTCAATTGACTGACTTTGTACTTGAATTCACTTACGTAGGATACGTTACATTTTAATTCTACACCCTTAATGGTGAGATGATAATTGGTTCTTTAAATTGGCACTTAGATTCATTTGGTTTCCTCCACATTGCAATTGCATTCAACCCTATACCTTGTGTTAGTCTTTATGTCATTTCACTTCTAGTGAATTTTGTGGTTGTGTTGCTTCAGCTTCGATTCTTGGCTTTGGCTTTCGATTTTAGCTTGGCTTTTGGCTCCTCCTCGAAGCTCAAATTTTTCTTGGCTCTTGGTTCCTCCTAAGTGCTTGGATCTTCCTTGGCTCTCGATTCCTCCTTGATGGTCGAATCCTTATTTCCTTAGCTCTCAACTTTGGCTTTGCTTGACTCTCGAATCTTTCTCCTTGGTGCCAAGCTTTCTACTTGGCTCTTACTTTATGCTTGATTTGATGCCAAATGCTTCACTTAGCTTAATGCTGACATTTATTTTACTTGGCTATCAATTTTATATACCTTATTTACTATGTTTTGGTGCAGTTTAAGGTGGCTTCAAGACTTCCTTCCAACATTATCTTTTAATTGTTATGTGTAAGCTTCAATATTTGATGTCTAAAAATTTTAAGAACTTTTTAAAACCTTGAATGCTTTGGCATCCTTTTGTAATGACTGCAGTATTCTAACTCTGCCAATTCTTTCTTTCTTGGAAGTCAATTATCTTTACATTTTTTTTCAAATCTCTTTCTCTTAACTTGTTGTCTTCAAGTTTCTTTTTCTAAGCTTGTTACCTCTTCAAAATTTGTTGTCTTGATTTGAGCTTTTGCATAGTAAACTTTCTTTGCCTTTAAATTAGCCCTTCACTTGTAGTATTCCTCCTTGTCCGAATATGTTGGTCTTACTTTTATGCTTGCTTTCTGCCTTACACTCTATCTTCAATGTTGTCCTACCTTCAAGTCTTCTTGTTATCTTGAAGTCTTCTTACTACCTTGAAGTCTTCTTGTTGCCTTTAATTCTTTTCTACTTGTTTTCTATTATGTAGAACAAGATAGATTAATGGTCTCTTATCTTACTAAGGACCAATAAATTTACTTATGATGGACCTCTTTCAAATGGGTCTCATTCTTCTATCAAAAAACTTTAATGGGACCTTCTCCAATGGGTCTTCTCAATCTATCTCCTAGGCTTATCATCGAATGGTAATTGTAGACATGAAAATTTGACCCATTAAGATGGGTTATTTTCCTTAGTTTTTCTCTTAGAAAATGATGCAGGAGCATCCGGAGGCAAAGCTGGCAATCTTGCATCAACCAAAATGTTTTTTTTCTTTTCTTTTTCTAAGTGTCAAAACTGTCGCGATATCGCGACGCTTTTTGGTGAACAGGGTGCAAAATGCGAAACTGTCGCGATATCGCGACATTTCTGAGGCAAGGAGGTCAAGACGCCAAATGGTCACGAAATCGTGACATTTTTGAGGCAAGGAGGTCAAGATGCCAAATGGTCGCGAAATCGCGACATTTCTGAGGCAAAGAGGTCACGGCGCCAAACGGTCGCGAAATCGCGACATTTTTGAAGGAAGGCAGCTTCAGTGCCAAACTGTCATGAAATCATGACATTTCTTAAGCAGCACAGTCGGGACGCCAAACTATCGCGAAATCATGACATTTCTGAAGAAGCACGGTCGGGACGCCAAACTATCACGAAATCGTGACATTTCTGAAGAAGCACGGTCGGGACGCCAGACTGTCACGAAATCGTGACATTTCTGTTGCAACGTGGTCTGGACGCAAAATGGTCGCGAAATCGCGACACTTTCGGAAGCAAGATTTGAAAGCACAGGAACATCTTTGACAAAAAGTTCTAAGGCACAAGAATCGTCGCGAAATCGTGACACCTTCGGAGACAAAGTTCAAGGACGTCGCGAAATCGTGACACCTTCGAAGACAAAGTTCAAGGACGTCACGAAATCGTGACACCTTCGAAGACTAGGTTTCAGGACGTCGCGAAATCGTGACACCTTCAAGATAAAGTTTAAAAGACGTCGCGAAATCGTGACACTTCTGGGAGGCAAGACTTGGAAGCATAAAGACATCGCAACACCTTCGAAGGCAGAGCTCAAAGATGTCACGAAATCATGACATATCCGGAGGCAAGGTTCCACAATGCAAAGATGTCGCGAAATCGTGACACTTTCGAGCCAAGACGTACGGAATGCAAAGATGTCGCGAAATCGTGACATGTCGCGGTTTCGCGGCCCAAGGGAGGAAGGCGAGTAAGAAAAGCCTAGACGTCACGATTTCGCGACGTGTAGCGGAATCGCGGCCCCAAGGAGGAGAGAGAAGCCTAACGTCAAAACGTCGCAATATCGCGACCAAAGAGGAGAGAGAAAGTGTTGGGGCAGAAACGTCGTGATATCGCGACAGGGCGCTCACGACGCTGACCAGTCGACGACTGCAGGGACCAGTGCAGAAGGACACGTGGCATGAAGTTACAAGTGGCCCGAGAATATGAAGCGGTTACAGGAAGCATGGCAACAGGACACGTGGCATCAACTGCAAACGGCTATGGCGCATTCTTATGAATGATTGACTTGGCAGTGGATCGACAGGCGGCTGCAGGGCATACCGCCACTATAGGCTATGATGTTTCGATGCATCTGACAGCATTTGCCGGTGGGACAGAGCATTCGTGCGGGCGGCATGGGGAGTCCCGCATTCAAAGTAATGATGGTCCGAAGAGGGTCGGGCCGGGGAGAAAAAAGAAAAGGCCGCGGTACATTGTGGAGGGACTCTTGGCCATTTAATTTTGGGGAAATTGTTGTGTATTCGAGGGGAGACCTCTATTTTTTTTAATGAAGCTTGCTAGAATTTTGCCTATGCATTGTTAATTTTTGCATTCTTGTTGTGTGTTGTGCGTAGCTCTATATCAAGTGGTATCAGAGCCGGTTGGTTCTGAGAGTGCAAACCGATCGTCGAACAGAGAGGCAGTTTGTGCCAGGACCGTGATTGTGGGGTTGGGAAGAAGAAGCAAGATGCCTCCGCGAAGAGACCATGGTGGTATAAGGCACAGACGAGCAAGAAGGGAGGAGGTCGATTTGAGAGCCCTGCAGAGGCAAGTTGAGGCCCTGCAAGAGGAAATTCGAAGAGGAGTCGAGCCGAGAAGGGAAGAACCCAGCGAAGATGAAGTATGGGAAGAAGAAGTTCTATCCGATGAAGAGGCCTTGGACCCAGCAGAGGCTAGGCTGTACAGGGCTATCTCCCAGATTGGGAAGAAGCCAAAATTTGATGTCTCGACTTACTCTGGAAACCTCAACCCTGAGGAATTAATAGACTGGATCAACGACATGGAGGAGTACTTCGAATACGAAGAAATCGCAGATCCAAATCGGATCAGATTCGCAAAAACCAAGCTGAAGGGGCATGCTAGCATCCGGGTGGAAAGGAGTGCGGTTAGAAAGGAACAGGAGGGGAAAGGAAAGGATCACGAGATGGGATAGGATGGTAGAGAAACTAAAGAGGCGGTTCATCCTTGTAGATTATGAGCTGGATTTGTTGAAGAAAATATAGAGTCTTCGACAGGCTAGTAAGTCTGTCAAGGAATATACTGAAGAGTTCTATCAAATCTCTATCAGAATCGGCCATTCGGAGGTGAACAAAGAGAAGGTCGCACGTTACATAAATGGATTGCGAACCAGCATTCAAGAAGAGTTGGGGCTGGTTAGAATGAGCACAGTGGAGGATGCATATCAGTTTGCATTAAAAGTGGAGGAGAAACTGAATAGGAGGTTTGATGGTAAGCAGAGAGGGAAGGATAGGGGTGGAAGAGCTGGTGGAAGAGGCAGTGGTGGAAGATACAAAGATTTTGGGAAAACTGGTGAAGCTAGCAGCGGCCAAAAATAGAAAGAGGTGAAAGAGGAGGATGACCGACGCCCACGCAATCAGAGCAACAACTACCCAAGAGGAAGAGGTAGGTCTGGGCGAGGGTTTGGAAGAGGTGTCTTTAGAGGAACCTGCTTCAACTACGGTGAAGAAGGACACAGGGCATACAACTGCCCACAGCATCAAGAGAGGCCAAATCGAAGACCAGAGGGTCAGGCCCGAGCTACTGTAGCAGACGAAGGTGTAGAGTCTGAGCATTCAGAGGAGGCAAAAAGAGGGGAAGCCATGATTATCAGAAGAGTCTTGCTGAATGAAGAGGAAAAGGCAGACCAAAGGAACAGCCTATTTCGGACAAGATGCAAGTGCGCAGGCAAGGTCTGTAATATCATCATTGATAATGGAAGCACTGACAATTTGGTTTCGAGAGGAAATGGTTTCCAAGCTGCGGTTGGAAAGGAGAAAACACCCACACCCTTATCGAATTGCATGGTTGCAAAAGGACCATCGGGTGTTGGTGAGTGAGCAATGTCTGGTGAAGTTCAACATTGGAACTTACCAAGATGAAGTGTTATGTGACATCTTGCCCATGGATGCATGTCACCTGCTGCTTGGGAGGCCATGGCAGTTTGACCGAAGTGTTGTTCATGATGGTCGAGCCAACACATATTCTCTATCAAAGAATGGAGTTCGCCATAAGTTAAAACCCCTGAAAGAGGCGGATGAGAAAGTATGCAGCAGTGCACGAGTCTGTCTAGTTGATGGCGAGAAGATTCTTGGAAGGCCCGAAGCCGGATCATGTGTGTTATGCTATAATCCCCAGAGTTAGGGAAGAAGGATGCAAGGAGATTCCAATGGAAGTCATGGGACTCATTAGAAAAATTCCCCGATATCATTTTCGACAATGTTCCTGAAGGTTTACCACCTGTTAGGAAGATCGAGTCACCACATAGATCCGGTGCCTGGATCGAGCTTGCCAAACAAGGTTGCACATCGAATGACATCGGTGGAAACTGAAGAATTAAATCGGCAAGTTCAAGATCTATTGAAGAAAGGCCTGATAAGGGAGAGTCTTAGTCCATGTGTTGTACCAACAGTATTAGCACCCAAGAAGGATGGAGAATGGAGGATGTGCACCGACTCTCGGGCAATCAACAAGATCACCATTAAATACAGGTTCCCCCTGCCGAGAATGGATGATATCATGGACTGCTTGAGTGGAGCTGAGTACTTCACAAAAATTGATTTGAAAAGTGGATACCATCAGATCCGCATTAGAGAAGGGGATGAGTGGAAGACAACCTTCAAAACCAGAGAAGGGCTGTATGAGTGGTTGGTTATGCCATTTGGATTAACCAATGCACCTAGTACCTTTATGAGGTTAATGAATGAAGTTCTGAAGGAATTTTTGGGCAAATTTGTTATTGTTTACTTGGATGATATACTGATTTTTAGCAGAACCTTAGAGGAGCACCTGATGCACATCAGGAAGGTTCTTGAGAAACTACGGGAGGAGCAGTTATTGATCAATCTGAAGAAGTGCAACTTTGTGAAGAAGGAGCTGGTATACCTAGGATTTGTCATATCAGCAAATGGTCTCAAGATGGACCCCGAAAAGGTGAAGGCTATCCTAGAATGGCCTGTCCCAAGGAGTGTGACCGAGGTTAGATCATTTCATGGTCTGGCCAGTTTCTACAAAAAATTTATTAGAAACTTCAGCAGTATTTGTGCATCTCTTACTGAGACAATGAAGGGAAACAAGAAGGAATTCCAGTGGACAGTTGGAGCAGATAAAAGCTTTGCTATGCTGAAGAAGAAGGTCACTGAGCAACCCATTTTAGCACTTCCAAATTTCAATAAGGTGTTTCAGGTAGACTGCGATGCGAGTGGCAGTGCGATAGGAGCCGTCTTGAGCCAAGAAGGTAGGCCTGTAGCTTATTTCAGTGAGAAGCTCAATGATGCCAGGAGAAAGTATTCGGTATATGATCAAGAGTTCTATGCCATAGTTCAAGCACTCAAGAAATGGAGGCACTATCTATTGTCGAAAGAGTTTGTTCTCTATACCGACCATCAAGCGCTGCAGTTTATTAACAGTCAGGGAAAATTGAATCAGAGACACCTAAAATGGGTAGAGAGCTATACCTTTGTGCTGAAGCATCGAAGTGGAAGGTCCAATAGGGTGGCAGATGCATTGAGTAGGAGGCAATGTCTGATGATAGAAATGAGAGTGGAGGTTGTAGGGTTTGTTGAGCTCAAGAACTTATACCCTGCAGACCCCGATTTCGTAGAAGCTTGGAAAGCCTGCACTGCGCCTGTTGCGTTGGACAGGACTAGATGGTTGGATTACCTGATTCAAGATGGAATGTTGTTTAAGGGGAACCAGTTGTGCATTTCGAAGAGCTCAATGAGAGAGAACCTCATTAAAGAGAAGCACAGTGGGGGTTTAGCTGGACACTTTGGTCGTGACAAGACCATCTCATTGGTTAGTGAAAACTATTACGGCCACAATTGCAGCGAGGATGTGGCAAAGTTTGTGCAGAGTTGCGGGATTTTCCGGATGGCAAAGGGTGTGAGGCAGCCCTACTTGGTTTGTATCAACCGCTACCTATACCTGAGCGGCCGTGGGAAGATATTAGTATGGATTTTGTGCTTGGTTTGCCTCGGACGCAGAGGGGGCATGATTCCATCTTTGTGGTAGTGGACAGATTTTCGAAAATGGCACATTTTATCCCGTGCCAGAAGACTAGCGACGCGGTCCATGTAGTTGGTTTGTTCTTTAAGGAAGTGGTACGCCTTCATGGGCTGCCAAGAAGCATTGTGTCGGACAGAGATACCAAGTTTGTAGGTTATTTACGGAAGACCCTCCGGAAGAAATTAAAGACGGAGTTAAAGTTCAGTTCTGCTTACCACCCGCAAACAGATGGCCAAACAGAGGTGGTTAATCGGAGTTTGGGCAACCTACTGCGATGCTTGGTAGGGGACAAGCCCAAGGGATGGGATCTAATTCTGCCGCAAGCTGAGTTTGCGTACAACAGCTCGGTCAATCGGAGTACCAACAAGTCACCATTCCAGATTATCTATGGGAACAGCCCAAGGAACGCTTCAGAGTTAAGAAGGCTAGATACAAGGGAGAAATGCAGTGCTGAAGCAGAAGACTTTGCTGAACACCTGAAGGGAGTGCATGAGGAAGTGACAAAACACATTGCCAAGATGAACGTTCAGTACAAGACAAGGGCGGATCAAAAACGCAGAGCTAAGGAGTTCCAAGTAGGAGATTCGGTCATGGTCCATCTGCGGAAGGAACGGTTTCCTGCCAAGACCTACAACAAACTCAAAATGAAGAAATTTGGGCCATGCAAAATCATTGGCAAACGGGATTCGGGTAATGCCTACGAGGTGGAGTTACCAAGTGAACTTAACATCTCCCCCGTGTTTAACATCTCAGATTTGGTTGAGTATCATGAAGGAGAAAGCAGTGAGGTACCCAGTCCAGATTTGTGGAGCATTCCGGCAGTCACCCCAGTTGCGGACGAGATAGAAGAAATTATGGATACGCGTGAGGGTCGCAGTACTCGAAACAGGAGTTATTCTGAGTATTTAATCAAATGGAAGGGCCGACCCATAGAAGATGCGACTTGGCTATCCAAGGCGGAGGTTGATCGTTTGGGTCTACCTCAGTCAAATCAGAAGTGAGGTCACTTCTCAAACCCACCCCGGGTGTCTGATGCAGGAGCATCCGGAGGCAAAGCTGGCAATCTTGCATCAACCAAAATGTTTTTTTTCTTTTCTTTTTCTAAGTGTCAAAACTGTCGCGATATCGCGACGCTTTTTGGTGAACAGGGTGCAAAATGCGAAACTGTCGCGATATCGCGACATTTCTGAGGCAAGGAGGTCAAGACGCCAAATGGTCGCGAAATCGTGACATTTCTGAGGCAAGGAGGTCAAGATGCCAAATGGTCGCGAAATCATGACATTTCTGAGGCAAAGAGGTCACGGCGCCAAACGGTCGCGAAATCGCGACATTTTTGAAGGAAGGCAGCTTCAGTGCCAAACTGTCGTGAAATCGCGACATTTCTTAAGCAGCGCAGTCGGGACGCCAAACTGTCGCGAAATCGTGACATTTCTGAAGAAGCACGGTCGGGACGCCAAACTGTCATGAAATCGTGACATTTCTGAAGAAGCACGGTCGGGACGCCAGACTGTCGCGAAATCGTGACATTTCTGTTGCAACGTGGTCTGGACGCAAAATGGTCACGAAATCGTGACACTTCCGGAAGCAAGATTTGAAAGCACAGGAACATCTTTGACAAAAAGTTCTAAGGCACAAGAATCGTCGTGAAATCGTGACACCTTCGGAGACAAAGTTCAAGGACGTCACGAAATCGTGACACCTTCGAAGACAAAGTTCAAGGACGTCGCGAAATCGTGACACCTTCGAAGACTAGGTTTCAGGACGTCGCGAAATCGTGACACCTTCAAGATAAAGTTTAAAAGACGTCGCGAAATCGTGACACTTCTGGGAGGCAAGACTTGGAAGCATAAAGACATCGCAACACCTTCGAAGGCAGAGCTCAAAGATGTCACGAAATCGTGACATATCCGGAGGCAAGGTTCCACAATGCAAAGATGTCGCGAAATCGTGACACTTCCGAGCCAAGACGTACGGAATGCAAAGATGTCGCGAAATCATGACATGTCACGGTTTTGCGGCCCAAGGGAGGAAGGCGAGTAAGAGAAGCCTAGACGTCATGATTTCGCGACGTGTAGCGGAATCGCGGCCCCAAGGAGGAGAGAGAAGCCTAACGTCAAAACGTCGCGATATCGCGACCAAAGAGGAGAGAGAAAGTGTTGGGGCAGAAACGTCGCGATATCACGACAGGGCGCTCACGACGCTGACCAGCCGGCGACTGCAGGGACCAGTGCAGAAGGACACGTGGCGTGAAGTTACAGGTGGCCCGAGAATATGAAGCGGTTACAGGAAGCATGGCAACAGGACACGTGGCATCAACTGCAAATGGCTATGGCGCATTCTTATGAATGATTGACTTGGCAGTGGATCGACAGGTGGCTGCAGGGCATACCGCCACTACAGGCTATGATGTTTCGATGCATCTGACAGCATTTGCCAGCGGGACAGAGCATTCGTGCGGGCGGCATGGGGAGTCCCGCATTCAAAGTAATGATGGTCCGAAGAGGGTCGGGCCGGGGAGAAAAAGAAAAGGCCGCGGTACATTGTGGAGGGACTCTTGGCCATTTAATTTTGGGGAAATTGCTGTGTATTCGAGGGGAGACCTCTGTTTTTAATGAAGCTTGCTGGAATTTTGCCTGTGCATTGTTAATTTCTGCATTCTTGCTGTGTGTTGTGCGTAGCTCTATATCAGAAAAGTAAGGTCATAGTTGATCTTACTTTTCCCCTAGAAAATACCATTTATTTTCCCAAAACCTAAACCATTGTATCAGGCTCCAAAAGAGCTTTCCAATGGTATACGATTTGTCCCATTATGACATCATTTGATCCCTCAAAGTGCAAAACAACTACACAGAGGTCTAGCTATTATGAATTTGGAAAGTTGTTCGAATTCAAATTCAGGAGTTTTTGAATTCAAATTTGGGAGTTCCAAATTTGCTAAAAATAGTATGTCGCATTTCAATGGTTAGAGACCATTTGGATTTGAACCTAATATAGGCAAAATCTGGATTCTTCGCAAATTCAAAGATTTTTGAAACCATTTGAATCCACCCAAATTAAGAATTTTTCTAATTTCTCCTAACAAACTCAGTTTGTTTCCCTTCTCTTCACATCTTATGGTTTTCCCTTACCTTTTAAAACCTCACCCTACCTTCAAAACAGATGAATGGTAAAATAATGGTGAGATTAATGGTGATTCATGCAAATAGGTTGAAATGAGAAATGAGGTTTTATGAGATTTTTTGCAATATTAAGATAGATTTCACTTGGCCATCATTATTCTAGTAGTAGCAGAGGATCAGACTTGATGTGCCACCACTGTAAGCAAGTTATTTCATCTATTTTAGCATCTTACATACCATTTTGCATTAGTAAGATCTTATTTTTATGCATCTATGAGAAGGGTCAACTTTGAGCTAACTTTTACCCCATCAAATCATCTTCATTTATTTCAAATATTATACCATTGGAACATGCTTGAAAATATATTTCCAAAAATATAATATTTATCCCATTTTGACTCCATTAGGTCCTCCAAAATGCCAAAAAATTGCATAGGGGTCTAACTATCACAAATTCGGAGCCATCTAAATTTGCATTCGGAGCCATCTGAATTTGTTACTAATATCCAAAATCGCATATATCTATGATGGGGGTAATATTTCGATCGCATATTTTATCATATTGATTCATCTTTGTATATTAGTTTTTACAAATCTTATTACTTTATAGCATTTTTCGTTATTACTATTTCTTCTTTCATCAAGATTGCATGTTTTGTATTATATCAATAGATCCATTACTTTTCTTACGATTTGTTGAAAGAACCGAGGGGATTTGACTGTAGATCCCCCATCACTAATTACAAATTTTAGTGTTCTATTGTGAAAATTGCAGGTTTGAATAGATTCAGACATTTCTAAATTCGTTCTTACAGATTTGGACCAATCCGAATTCGCCCTGACTAATCTGAAAAGCACCAAAAAGCAAACATCCGGGATAGGTAAGGATCTAAACCTGATTTTTCTTGGTTCTTTCATACTTTAGATTTATACTTCTCTATTTTTATAAGCATTTGCATAAAACAAAAGAAGAAAATATCAAAAACATAGATTTAATTACATCATATTTTGCATTTACTCATATTAGTCAAAAAAAAAACTCAAAAGAAAAGATCAAAATATAAACTTAGTTGCATTGTTTTATATCAATTGCATTAGTTGAAAAACTCAAAAGAAAAGATCAAAAACATAGATTTAGTTGCATTGTTTTATATCAATCATACTAGTTTTGAAAAACACAAAAGAGCAAAAAGACAAACTTAGTTATATGAATTTTTACGTCAATTACATTTGTTAAAAAGCTCCAAAGAACAAAAGACAAAAATAGGAATTTAGTTACATAATTTTGCATTTAGTACATTAAGTTGAAAAACATAAAACACAATACAAAAGAAAATAAAAACAACACACTAGCATAAACATCATCTTTTGCTTTTCAATATCTACAAAATCATTGCATCATAGTTATATTTACAAAGCTTTCTAGCTAGAATCTGTATACTTTGTTTTCATCAAAATTTGAAATGCATATAGCTAGACAATAGTTGCATTTTGCCAAATTATAGGTGTATGCTTCAAAGAAACAACTAAACGCCCACCTTACTTAGGCATGGAAACCGCCACAGAAAGTGTTTCCTAGTGAACCCCACTTCATTCATCAAAAAACACCAACGAGAACACAAATTAAGTGCTTCTAATCTAAGGTGTAGACACATCATTTTCCCTCCCCATTTTAGGCATGGATCCATTAGCCTAAAAGAAAGGGATGCAAAAAATTTGGGTCTACAGTGATGATTATCCCAAATCTGGTGTAATTACTCTTACTAGAGCACTTCTAATGGATCCCATTTCTCTGCTTTTAATGGGACCTCTTCTAATGGGTCTCCTTTATCTACCTTCAATCTATATAAAGGTCTATATTCAATACCTGAATCAATATTATAGACTACCTTCTATTATGAATAGATTTCTTGGAATAGGTAAACTCAATCTATCTTATCAAGGTTAATATCTTAATGACCTACAACTTTTATCAAGGTCTATCTTTGAGACCTAAAACTTTTGATAGTTTGCAACTTAAATCAATCCCTACTTGAGGAAATATTTCTACCTTCTCTCACTTGAAGATGAAAATCTTCTCTATCTACTATAGGAAGCTTCTCACTTCTATAGATTTATTTTCTCTACAACAATTTCTTAGGTTATTCCTAAGAATCCAATATGACTCTCCTCCTTACTAGAGAATCTAATATTTTAATCAATATGGCAATCTCTTGAATGACCAACTTTTTTTGAGTTGGTTCTTTCCTGCAATATTCAAACTATAAACTATTCTCTTTCCTTGAGAGAAATATCAATGTCAAGGGATTTTTATTTTAAACCTTCTATTAATGTTAGGGTTGGCTATTTTCCTGAATAATAAACTATATTCAAGTTGATTCACCCAAATATGAATCCTAGTCTTCATTGGTTATTCTTCAACCTAGTGGAAAGACCCTAGTTGAGTCCTAGTCTTCACTGGTTATTCTTCAACCTAGTGGAAAGACCCTCAATGTATCTCAATCTTCAAATTTTTTTGTTGAGTCCTAGTATTCACTAGCTATTCCTACAATTGTGGAAATACTCTAGCCTTTGCAACTTCCAAATAGAGTCTAGATCTAACTCCCTTTAAAGTAGATAGACTCTAACCAATTTTGTCATAGTAGACACAAATTGATTTTCAAATCCTATGCAAGCAATCTTGTTGTGGATCTGATACCATTGCTAGATTTTGAAGCCTTAATATTAATGTCAAATCATTGAATAATTTATTCATAGGATCGAATATAATGAAGTTACAACTTAATTAAACCAAAATATAATGTAACAGAGATAATATGAGATAACTAATATGTATTATCAAGGCTTAATAATATATCAAATAACATTCACTAATATGTTGAAATATGAATGTAATAGCCTAAAACATACAATATAACAAGACTTACAATATTAGTTGCTCAAATGTATGCAAACTTGTATTACTCCTCTTTCTATTACAAATATATCATATACAATGATATTCTCAATACTCACTATGTAGGCAACTCTCTATGTAGACAATGTAGGTGACGTAGGTAATAATCTTCTATGCCTCTCTATGGAGTAATATATAGTCATTGTAGGATGACTCTTACATAACTTGACTCCTTTTCCATATGCCAATTATCATGATGCTTCTCTTCTCTACATCACACTTGCATACACATGACTCTATATTGTATGTGCACTTGTACTAGACTCTTCATATGACTCATCCTAATCTAAGGACACATGTGCACACTTACATATTGAACACTTGTGTACATTTACACTCATAACACTTGCACTCATATTTACATGACACTTGTGAATTTCCTACACATTATTACATTACGTAAATATTTACTCACTCGCTAATCTAATATAAACTTAATCTAAAATTTACAATGATGTACCAAGGTGGTACATTGGCATGTACCAAATAAAGTAATATTCTCCAACATTTTCTTTGTTTTCAAATTCGTAGTTGTCTATTACAGGGCATAGATTTGGTTGTAAGAATTTAGGGGTAAGTTTCCTATCTCCAAAACTCTCATTTTGTCTCACGTATGTTTGATTTTATATTCATACCTCTTCTATTTGTATTATTTTACGTTGCATTCTATTTGCTTGTTTTCAAAGGTTAAAAATTGCTTTTCATTTTAAATGGTCAACTAAAAGGACCAAGGGGGCTTGATTGTTGTGCCTCCAAGCTTAGTCTCATAGCCTAAGCAAGCCCTCAAAGATTGACCATCATTTTTAAAAGCATTTTCATATTTTTTAGGTCTATTCAAATTCTTTGTTAGGATTTTTGAGGTGTAAATTTGTATTCACGGTCGTAGAATATGGAGCACAAATTTGGCTAAGATCAACCATCGGATCAATTAAGTGTTCTAAAAGATATTTTAGTCTATTTATTTTGTTTATGTGTCTTCTTTCTATTTTATATAACTATAATATAAAATAAAATTTAAACATACCTGATAGATTAGTCAAAGAAATTAAATTTTGGTTTTAGATCACAAGAAAAAGAAAGTGTTTTATTTCTAGGCATCAAATACGAAGAGCATATAGTTTGCATTTACGCTAGTCTTTTTTGTGCATTATATTGGATATTTGATTAAAATAAAAAGTTTATTTTCTCATGATTTTAGGAGTAGTCTTCATAAAAATAAAGAATCATTTTAGGAATAGTACTTTGTTTGTTTGCATTATTGTTTGCCCTACATCATTCTTTTACTACATTGTTCTTTAGTTCTTTATAGTTTAGATATTAGTCAAATACCAAACTTAGGTGTTTTCTACATAAAGGCATCAAACCATCCATCCAAAACTTGGAGTAAGTCATAAAACCACTCCTAGTGAATCCTTCAATCCCCCAATCACCTGAGTGTAAAGAAAAATATCCTCACGTTTACCTTGGCTCCCAATGGATCCGTTAAGAATCATCTACAGGGGTTATTTTCCCCCTCTACATATTTGGTGAACCCAACATGAAACATGTCCTTAGTGGCAATTTAGGAAGCCTTTTCCATTTTTATCATTTTATTTTTTTTGTTTTAAACTATAAACAAGACCATTTAATTTTTTTGTATAGATTAGAAAAACTAAAAATAAAATATTTTTAAAAAATTTCTATGTATTTTTGTGTCCTTCTCTTATCCTATGGTTCCAATATTTATGAGCAAGTGAAAGCTTTTAGAGCCTAATGATAATCCTAGATAGAATGAGGATGATTAGGTTGATAAGTAGAACCCAAATGTAGAAGAAGAGGATCCTATAGAACATTTAAGGATGTTTAGAATAACATATCATGATATAATATATGATGATATGTTGCTACTAAATACATTCCCTAAGATCCTTGGAGGTATGTCTTTAGAATGGTATTATCAACTACCTCACCATTCCTTAAGAAATTTTAAGGAAATAACCGAATTGTTTTTTCAACAATTTGGAGATTATGCGGAGAAAGGAGTAAATCTCCAAGATTTATACCTTTTAAATAAAGCAAAGGATGAAATTTTTTGGACTTTTTATCTCGATTGAGGAGTTTAGTTAGATGGTTAATATAAACCACACCTGCTCAAGACATGTTGGAGATATTTATTCGTAACTTGCAAGAATAAATATCAGATGAATTGGAAACAATGACTATTACCTCTTTTGAACAATCAATAGATCTAGCAAGAAGAGTAGAGAAGACTCTTATAAGAAGATGCCAAATCAAGTTAAGGAAAGAATAGGAAAGATCGAAAAAAAACCCATATAAGAACAAGCATGTAGTTGGTAATGGGGTAACAGATAGCATACTAATCAACAATGTCAATATAGCTAGTACCTTGCAAAAGTTAGTACTCAGCAAACCCCAATGACCCCCACCAAGAAACTTCACTATACTCACTAGCTTAAGAAAATTTTGGAAGCTAAGATGATCAAACTATCTCCCATAAGACAACTTGACACCATGGTAGTTTGGTATAAACTTGACCAACACTATGAGTATCATAGGGTGGATGGGAACATGATAGATTAATGGAAGTGGTTGAAGCACATGGTTCAAGATATAATAGATGAGGGTCATCTTGTTGTGGATGACTCCCAACCCAATCCTAACCACAAACCTCCAACTGATCAACCTCCAAATCAATAAACACCCACAACTAATCAAAATAAGGGGATCTTCCAAATTCCTCTATGCAAACATGCACAACAAACAACCAACCAAGTATCTTACAGTAATGTACCACCCCCTATAACAACATGGTTGATAAGATAGCATCTACCACAAGACAACAAGCTCAAAGTCAACAAACTCAACAATAGACAAGTTCAATGTCTAACCAACCTTCTAGACCACCCTTATTTCTTAAGAGTACCTAAAAAAGGAGCACAAGTGTAGAAAAATTAACATTAGTGTTGAAACCATAACCAAAAGTCTTCTTCGACCTCCAATAATAGTTAAGTAACACACTTCTAAGTCAACAATTTGTCCCACAAGACCTTCCCCCTAGTAACCTAGCCAATGTTGTAGGTACTCTTGGGATAAATCACATATCTTTTTATGATGACAATCTTCCTTCCTCAAAATTATAAGGGGATTCTCCCCTTTACATTACTCGATATATTAGAAAAATTCATGAAGAGGATATCGGTAGATAATGGTTCCTTCCTCAATATATGCACTTATAAATTCTTCCAAAATTTTAAAATTAGGGAGGAATATTTAATCACATTTTATGTCATCATAAAAGCTTTCAACAATGAGTCCCAAGAAGCCTATGGCATCCTATCCCTTCCTCTTAGGGTAGGACCTAATATCTTAGAAACTTTATTTTATGTAGTATCTACCCCAACATATTTTAATATTCTTATTGAATTCTCTTGGATTCCTGCAATGAGGTTTGTCTCTTCTACTCTTCATCAATGTTTAAAATATGAATTTAAAAATCAACTTATCACCATCCCGGGAAACCCTCATCCATTCCAATATTGTTCAATGGTTGAGCAAGCTCAATCTAAAATCAAATTTTGTCCATCTGTTTCTCTTCACAAAATTCCTCCTACTTCTACTTATTACTTTCATCATCTAAAATCCCCAAGGAGTTTGAAAAATTTTGAATAATTAAGGAACCAAAAATCATAAACCCATCACAAGATCAAGCTAATCAGCTAGTCGACAATCCTCTTATAAATTTAACCTAACTACCACATTCACCTTGAACTATGGTTTTGCCTCATAAAAAAGGTGAAGTAGTACACATAGTTATATGTACCTTTGTCTATGTAGGAATTTCCAATGAAGAAAATATCCCTGGTAGCAACCCCTCCCTAATAGATATAAGCTTTGCCCATTGTTACCTATCCAATGGCACTCACTTTCTAAAAAAATCCTATCTAGTATGAGGTATGAAAGTAAGGGTATGGGGCCACAAAAAAAATGTATTCAAGAGCCTTTGGAAGTTGAGGTTCCACCTAGGAGGTGTGGCATAGGCTACACCCCCAACAAAATCAATCTCTACCTACCAATGATGATCAAGTTGTCACCTTTATTGAATTCATGGATCATCATGGCTTAGAGTGGAGTAATAGGGATGAGGGATCCCCTTATCCCTCGAGCATATTGTTTTGCAATGTGATAACTCTAGTTAACCTTGAGTTAATAATGACACTTGAAGAATATGTTGAAGGGGATACTCTTTGTGACATAGGACATGAAGATATCCTTTGAAATAGATTTTTCTTTAATGGGTCAGTCCATTGTGTCCTCCATGTCCAAAAATCTAAGTCTTAAGAGGATTTAATTCTTATGTCTCCCAAAGACCTTGAGCGACTAGGAATCCTTGTTCCCATCACTAAGAAAAAATGCACAATCAAAATATGTGTCAACTTTCACTTAACTCATCTAAACCAATTGGATTTGTTGGATAAGAAATACATCCATGCCTTAGAGCATATTTGAGCCTATCAGAATAGGCTCAAGCGAACTTACTCTAAGAAATTTTGCACTCATTCTTTTGAAGTTGGGGACCTTATTCTCAATGAAAACAAAAGAACACTAATGCTCATACATATTTGAAGGGCAAGTTTTATCCCAATTGGTTAGGTCCCTTTGTCATAAAGGCCAAGTTTGGCTTAAGAAACTATCATTTAGCAATGTGATATGGTAAATATCTTAAAGAACCAATGAACATAATGTACCTAAAATGATATTATGCATGAATTTACATTTTTAATCTCTTCTTTTCATCTCTTTCTTTGTTGACCATTTATTTATTCTTCTTTCATTTTCTTTTACATAATCTTATCTTATCTTCTACTTCTTTCATGCCAACTTGCATTGGTTTGCTTGCTCATATTGCATGACCGCTTGTCATACCTTGCATGAATTATTTGATAAACTCTTCTTTTTGCACTTATTCTTTTCATATAGCTATTTTGTTGCTTGATCATACTTTCAACCAAATAGCTGCTCATATAGATTTTTGGAGACTTTGCAATAAGTCTAGTGATGAAACCTAGTTAGGTTTAGCTCATATGCATTGCACTCATACTAGATCACTAATGCTTAGTGAATCCCCAACCTTGGGCACATATTTTACTTTCTCCTATAGATATGCTAATGATTACCTCTACTTGTTCTTATACATAAATAAGGTATTTCTATGATAGCAAGACACTTTTTTTATGTACTTTTCACATTATCGCAACCGTTGGTACAACACATATTTCTTCTCTATCTCATATATTCCTTGACCTTGACACTTTAAATAATAATTACCAAAATTTCTCCCCAAGTCAAGGGATATAGTTCTTCATCTCTTGTATATCTTTTGTCCTTTACAATTTTTCAATCATTTTTCTTTTCTCCAAAAACAAAGGATATACACTTTTCTTCTACTTGCACATCTCATTTTGATCACACTTCTCCTTGTATTGACACTTCAGTCATTAAGGGGTCCTTGTAGGATAGGATGAATACCACAAGAATATCATTTATGGTGTTCATACAACCACTAACTATTCTATGCATAAGTATTAACTATTAAAATTTAAATAAAGGTGCACACACACACACTACTTTTGATCACTTTGTTCTTATGTATAGCACATGCATACACAACACCCCTTTTGCTTTGCTTTTCTCAATCATTGTATCTTCTTCAATGATCTAATACCCCTATTGGATTACACTCCTTTTGACCATCAACATGCACTACACTCCTATCAGGTTACACTCCTTGTAGCTTAATGAGCACTACACAACATAAAGGATAGCTTCATGCCCACCAACAAACATAGCCTCCACCTTAGGCCATTTGCAAGCACACATCCTAGTGGGTAACACTCCACATACAACCACTAACGAGCACACACCCATAGCAAGTTTTTCTCTATATTTTTATTACTAGCAAGCACACATCCATAGTGGGTAACACTCCACCACACTTTTTCTCATTAGTTAGCATTACATCCTCACAGGATTCCACTCTATATTTTTCTCTTCTTTTTGCTTAGCTTATGTTTGTTTGATCACATTGATCTCCTATGGTCTACACTAATTTAGATGGAATATTATAAGCACATTTTTTCTTTCTTTAACCTTTTGTTGACGTTGTTCTTCTACTTCTATTTTATTTTTTCTTCTTCCTTCCTTTTTCTTCTTTCTCCTCTAATCACAAATTTGTGGTCTATCCATATGGGGCATGAATTTGCTCTCTATCAAATTCACAATCACTATTTCCAAGGCATAAATTCAACCAGAGAGTTGTTTTTATCTCTTCTATTTTTCTTCTTCCATCACTTTTCATATTTACATATAGTCATCTAGTCCTTTAATCATTAGTTAAGTTTATCATGCATTTGATAATCAAGTTTATTATTCATGCATTGCATCCATATTTTCATTCATTCAATCATGCATATTCACAATCACTATTTCCAAGGCATAAATTCAACCAGAGAGTTGTTTTTATCTCTTCTATTTTTCTTCTTCCATCACTTTTCATATTTACATATAGTCATCTAGTCCTTTAATCATTAGTTAAGTTTATCATGCATTTGATAATCAAGTTTATTATTCATGCATTGCATCCATATTTTCATTCATTCAATCATGCATAATAAAAGTAACAAACACTTAATTAACACATTAAACAACAAAGCAACATGATATTTATTACTTGAAATATAGGAGTACATGTTAACCAGATCGATGTGCCACAATAAAAAATTTGGCACGATCGACCATCCCCAGCGATGCATTCACACTCAAAATTATCATGTCATCATGATCCCTACCCTAGTTATGTGAGTTTGTCTCCTTTGCTTTGCTTTCTAGAGGTGTTCCTAGTGGAGGTATGTTCATGGATTGTGAAACAAACCATATCTATGATTGTGATCAACTCTATGATCATAGGGAGGATGATGAAGGTACCCTTTGCTATGTTGGTATGGCCTGGAAATACATCATTTGATAGGTCTCCCTTTTCATAGATCCCTCTAGTCCCTCTCTCACCCTCTACAACTCCTCTTACAAAAATTAGATCTCTTGGTCCTATTGGTTGCTAGTAAAAACTATTATCCCCTTTGCTTGGGCCTGCTAGTGCTCCTGCTCCAAGCAACCCATATCCCCTAAGGTGTGACACCTTAGCCCTCATTACATTCCTCTCTATCACCACTATTTCTTGATCTACCCTTACTTGGTCAAGCTCTATAATAATGGTATCTTGAGCTCCTTGTAGCCCCTCTAACCTCTTGGCCATTTCCTATCAGGGTAGTTCCATTTCCCACTACGTGTAATCCATCCTGGCCCACATCTCCTCCACTTCCTCAACTAGGTCATCCTAAATCATAGTCTCACAAGTTCTGACCTTCACTGCCATAAGGATAATGCTTACTATCCCAGTCAAGCCCAACCTATGTTTTCATGGGGGAAACTCTTAGTGTCCCCACCTCTATCATCCCTGAGATAGTGACGATAGTCTTGCTAACCATCACCATTTCCACCCTGATCTAAACTTATGTTTTTTTAGGCTTCCCTATTTCCCTCTATCATCACTTAGTATTCCATCATGGGGCCTCTCATAGTACCAATTGCATGCTTTGATACATGATCTAGTGCCTCTGCATTGGCATCAATGGGGAGATCCTCAAGGGCATGATACTCCTACACCATATCCTATATCTAAATGCCACCCTGATTTCATCTACCCCTAGGTTGATGTATAGGGGATCATCAAAGTCATCCTCTATAAACCTCACCATATCAAGGTCCCCTCCAACCCCTTATGTGTCCCTCTGCATCCACCTATACCAAAAGTCTAGCAAAGTTGACATCTCCTATAATATGCTAAATTATCATTGTACTTAATCAAACCTATAGAACTCTATCTTACCCTTCTCTATCATCACATATATAACCTGCTGCACTTGAGCCAACTCCTCCCCATACTCTGCCCACCTAGAGTGTAGATGTCATAGTCACCAAATTATCATATGTTCTTGTAGCTCATTTATTTTCCACCTCCTTAATGACAGGATACCAGCATATGACCTTTGCACATACTCCAAGTGTTAACCCCATATAAATGTTATTGGCCACTCTGGGTTGGGTAATGGCCTTAGTAGTGCATGTGGCCTATGGATAGCTATGTGCTCCCAATATCATAACTAGAGCAATATCATACATATTATCCATGTATGTCCTTGTATGTCACTTGAACATGACATTTTACAATATCCTATACAATCAGGCCAGTACATATGGACCCCATGCAAACTTCATATTTTGGTTTCACATGTCCGCCATGACCCCTGCCAATACCCATGGAAAGTGTTACCTACTCAAATAGTATATCAAGATCTTAGCCACCACCTCATAGAGTACAATTGTCAATACCTCAACCTTGTATCACTATGAAATCACATTGACATGAAGCCCACTCTAGTGCATATTATGTGTTGGATCCACCAATAATATTTATAATGTTGTTTGAGGCACTTGTGATCTATAAATCATCCTCCCCTGATAAGGATCCTCAAGATGCACCACATTCCCTCTATTGTGACAGTCATCACCTCTATTAATATCCAGAAGGGGGAAAACTCTAGATAGCACCTCTCACTCAATATCATCAGTAGCGCTCTATCAGCCTCCACCTAAGGCATATTTGCTAGATGTAGTAGCCCCACCGCCCATAGGATATCTTGGTCTACCACTATGAGTTACCTCATAGCACCCTCTAGAGTGTTTGGTCACCACTTTCTACTCTCAAGTACATTTTTCTACAATAACAACATTAATAAAATTTAATTAGTTCCATCATCATTAATAATAATAATAAAATTAAAAAAATAATAATTCACCATAATCATAATATCATAAAATGTAGATAAATCACTCTTCTCTCTCTTCTTCTCTTCTCTCTGTTCTCTTCTCTCTTTTTCTCTCTTTTTCTCTCTTTTTCTCTCTTTTTCTCTCTTTTATTCATATTTTCTCTTTTCTCTCTTTTTCTCTCTTCTCTCTTTTCTCCCTTTTATTCATATTCTCTCTTTTCTCTTCTATAATTTCATATCCTATTTACACAAGGCATGAAACCATGAATTTGTGCCCCATTCTCATAGGGCACAAAATTGTGAATTAAAATCCCTATAATGTTAGGGTGTGAATTCGTTCTTCATTAGATTATAAACTAAATTCATGGTCAACCCCCAAATTCATGTCGAGTTTCACATAACGATCCCTATAAAACTTAAAAACAATTAAAAAATTCTTAAAACCTAATCTAGCCTAATCTAGAAGTTTGGTTTAGGTACGTACCCATGCTCGATCAACTACACCCCTTGCAATGGTGGCATGGTGCGTCGATAACACCATATCTCTATTTTATCTAGAGCTTTTGTCTCCTTATTGCATGATGAAAATGAATTCATTTTCACCCTTTCCTCCCCCTTAATCCCTCCATTTCTCTCTCCTATTTTTCTTTTTTCTTTCTATTTATTCTTCATTCTTTTGTGTCTACCATTTCGAGTTGCTTTAGGAATTTTGCAATCCTTCTAAAACTCTAAGGGGAACCCTGGACTTGGGGGTATTGATGTCATCCTATAAAGCATATAAAATTTCAAAGTGTTTGGAATAACACCATTTTTGCACCGTCCCTCTACCTAAACCTGCTACCCCTTTTAGTGTTCATCATTTTTCACCTATAGGTGTCTACAACTTTCTTTAATATTTATTAGGTCATAAATACATCAAAGAGGGGGAAAAATGTAGACACAAACTATTGACCCATCCAAATGAGTCATTTTTCCCTTAGATCCCTTAGAAGCCACTCAAAATTTCTAAGTGCAAAATTTGAGCTCCCTTCCCCCCTTTGGTTTTTCCTTTTCCCTAGCCTTTCCAAATTCATAGTCCTCCATGACAAGGCGTGAATTCAAAATTTTTGGGTTTTCACTCTCAAAACCCTAGTTTTGAGCCAACTTTTACAATTTCAGCCCTTAACCAAGTTTATGATTTGTTTTCCCACCTTCCAAAGCTCCTATAAATAGAAGGGTTGGACTCCCCTTTTTATAGACAAGAGATAATGTTTTTGATGGGCGCTTTTGGAATACTCTATTATTGCTCTATTTTTAATGATTCATTGATATAGCTAATTTCGGTGAGCAAGTGGAGGAGCCTTGACAATTGATCGTGTGCAAGACTTATATTCTATATAAGGAGGAGAGGTCTACCATTTTGGTTGTTGCCTTCACTCTTTCATTGCTCTCTTGCTTCCACCATAGGCTAATCAAGTTTTTCTTGCATCATTAGTTTTCTTAGATCATTGATTTTCTATTTTCATTGCATTTTATGCATTCATAGGACTAGTTTAAATATCAGTTGTGAATTCGTATCCTGCTTGTACAAGGCACGAATTCAACGAAACCCTAGGTTTTGTAGCTTTTTCTCTATTTTTGAATTTGTAGTTTTCCATTACAAGGATTGGATTCAACTATAAGGATTTAGGATAATTTTTCTTGTCCCTAAAACCCTTATTTTATCTCATGCATGTTTGTTTTTCTATTAACACCTCTTCTATTTGCATTTTGTTTTGTTGTATTTTGTTTGCTTGTTGTCAAAGGTTAAAATTGCTTTTCATTTCAAACAATAAGCTAAAAGGACCAAGAGAACTTGACTACTATGCATCCATGCTCAATCTCATAGTAGTCTAATTAGACCCCTAAACATTGACCATCATTTATCCAAGCTTCTATCATTGTTTTTAAGGTCTACTCGAATTTACGATCAAGATTTTTGAGGTGCGAATTCGTATATGTGATTGTAGATTTGGAGCACGAATTTGGCTAGGATAAACTGCTAGATCAAGTAAGTGCTCTGATAGATATTTTAGGCTATTTTTTATGTTTCTTTGTATCCTTTCTATTTTTTAAAGTTTTATGAATAAAATAAAATTTAAACATACCTGATAGATTAGTCAAAGAAATTAAATTTTGGTTTTAGATCACAAGAAAAAGAAAGTGTTTCATTTCTAGGCATTAAATAGAAAGAGCATATCATTTGCATTTGGGCTAGTATTTTTTGTGCATTCTCTTGGACCATTTTCTCGTGAGTTTAGGAGTAGTCTTCATCAAAATAAAGAATAATTTTAGGAATAGTACTTTAGTTTCCTACATTATTGTTTGCCTTGAATCGTTCTTTTATTGCATTTTTCTTTAGTTTTTTATAGTTTAGATCTTAGTCAAAGACCAAAATTAGGTGTTTTCTCAATAAACACATCAAAATCTCCATCCCAAACTTAGAGTGAGTCATAAAATCACTCTTGATGAACCCTTAAATCCCACAAGCCCCCGATTATAGAGAATAATAGCCTCGCAGTTACCTCAACTCCCAGAAAATCTATCAAGAGTCATCCACAAGGGTTATTTTCCCCCTCTAGACAAATATTTAAAAAAAAAACCAAAATATATTTCAAAAAAATTGAAAGTTTTAAAAAATAAATAAACTAATTTTATTTCTTATCACTCCATTCCAAAAATAAATATCCTAGTTGAAAACCTTATTACTCCAACCTTAAAATAAATCAAACTTCAATAATAAATTTAATCTATCAAACATTAAATTAGTCTAAACAAACCTTATCACTCTAAATGAAATTAAATAAATTTAATTCTTAAACAAATTAATAACACTTACTAATACTACTTATCACTCCATATGCTTTAAACAAACCTTATATTATTCAACAATTTAAAAATACTTTGTGAAACCCTAACCTAGCCTTGAGCATTGATTACTTTATTTTTCTCAACTTGCATTGGCATCCCTCGTGTTGCACAGTTACTCTTATGAATCCTTTCTCTTCTCCTTAATGCCTGATCAAATCTTATGCATGAGTGATACTTGTTATTGTGTTTTATGATCTTGGTTGGTGTTATGTTCCTGGTGTTTGATGATCTTGGTTGACATTATGTTCCTACTATTTTATGATCTTATTTGGTGTTATGTTCCTATGCTAACATCCCTTACACCATCGATGATAATATTCAATTGTTATGTTGTTTTCCCATGTGTAAAACTCAATGATTCATTGTTGTTTGGTACTTGATTGTAAATTAGTTGATGATTCAACGCTCGATACTTGAACACTTAGACATTGAATCCTCTTGATCTTCACTTTCCAATGAAGTGCTTGGTTTACCTTCTTCCTGAGTGATTTTTGGCTTGCTTCTAATTCAACTTTGTTGCACTTCAGAGTATACTGATCCAATGTGTATTTTTCTCATTTCAACATGGCACTTTCTGATTTTCTTCTTGTTAGATTGTAGGTTGATGTAACTTGGTGTATTGTAGGTTGATGGCACTTGGGATAGTTCTCTATGTAGAATATTATGTTTTGGAATACTAAAACACTTTCATTATTGTCTTTGCTTCTACCTTGAGCCTTAGACTTTTGTTTCTTCTCACTTCTCCCTTGAGCCTCTTCTCCATCAAACCTGGTATATCTTCATAATGAGTGTGACTATATTGTTGTATTCAATGCGCCAAATGGCTTGCATTAATGTCTACTCCATCCTAATTAGAATAAAAAGCTCTTTTCCTATATTTCTTTGACTTTTATGGTGCTATCTTCTTTTCTATGCTTTTAGTTGAATTTTGCTTCACCTATTCTTGGCATTTCTTTGAACCTAATACTATTATTTACCAGAGCTAGATGATTATTCCTTCAAGAGTAAAATAATGTTGCATTTCTAGAGTTGAATAAGACAGCCTTTCTTCTCTTATCACCAAGTTATTTGCTTTACTTTAAGCCTAATAACTTTTCTCTTTAATAATACACTATAGAATCCTTTCCATGGTTGGATTTATTTTATATCTTGTTATCTCTTTCTTTTGAATCTTGAGCCTTACATTCTTTGGAATATAGAACCTATGAATGGTGAGCACAAACAGTAAAATTTGCATTAACAATAATCATAAGGTTACATAGTTTAAATAAACGTTAAAATAACCATTTGAGAGAAAAGGGGGGAAAGGAGAGATTAGGGGAAAAGAAAATAAACTCAACTTCTCTTGCCGCCCAAATGCTACCGTCCACTGCCGTCCAGGTAAGGTAAAAGGTAAGTCAACTTTACCCAAGGTAAAACACATTTTTAACATTTTACTAATGGTAATTTTCCAACATTCTCCCCCTTAAAGTTGAGAGGACTGACTATATAGTCTCTCAGCTTTATAAATTGAGCTTTAGCCATGCCTTTGGTGAAGATGTCTCGCTAGATTATCCAAAGTGCTACAGTATTGAAGCTCAACTGTCTGCTGTTCCACCATATCTCTTATGAAGTGATACTTCATATCAAAATGTTTTGACCTTTTGTGGTGGATCGGATTATATGCCAACTGTATGGCACTGATATTATCACAATTCAGTTTGGTTGGACCAATTTGTTTTTCGCCAATCTCTTCAAGGATTTTTCTCAACCAGAGGATTTGAGTACTAGCATGAGTAATGGTTATATAATCAGCTTTTGTAGATGATAATGCTACAACAGATTGCTTCTTGGAACTCCAAGTTATTAGTCCTGAACCTAGACTAAAACAGTTCCCTGATGTAGATTTTTTGTCGTCTATATTATCGCCCCAATCGCTGTCACTATAACCAATTAACTTCACAGAGTTAGACTTGTGGTAATGGATTCCAAAATCCAATGTACCTTTTACATATCGTAAAATTCATTTGGTTGCTTGAAGATGCAGCTCGGATGGGCATGCCATAAACCGTGATACAAGAGAAACAACATATTGTATATCTGGCCTAGTGTTGGTGAGAAACATTAAACTCCCAACCATGCTTATGAAATTGGTCAAGTCAACTTTTGGTGCTCCATCTTCTTTGCTTAGCTGGATTCCATATCCGGTTGGTGTTGCAGCTGATTTGCACTGTTGCATAGCAAATTTCTTGATCATGTCATGAGCATATTTATGTTGACATATGAAGATCCCATTCTTAGATTGATGTACTTCCATTCCTAGGAAGTATCTCATTAATCCGAGATCCTTCATCTCAAACTGATTCATCATGGAGTTTTTGAACTCCATATTCATTTTATTATTACTACCCATAAATATTAGATCATCCACATATAAACAAACTAAAAAGATACTTCCATTCCTAGGAAGTATCTCATTAATCCGAGATCCTTCATCTCAAACTGATTCATCATGGAGTTTTTGAACTCCATATTCATTTTATTATTACTACCCATAAATATTAGATCATCCACATATAAACAAACTATGAGGATATCTACCCCATTCTTCAGGTAGTATAGTGTTGGTTCACTCTTGCTTTTTGTGAAACCATATTTGCTGAAATAGCCATCAATTCGTGAGTACCATGCTCGTGGCGCTTGCTTGAGGCCATAAAGTGCTTTTTTCAATTTATAAACAAGGTTCTCTTTTCCTGGTTCTTGGAAACCTTGAGGTTGTTGAACATACACCTCTTTTGTCAGGTATCCATTTAAAAATGCACTTTTCACATCCATGTGTTGAATGTTCCATCCTTTATGGGCTACCAAGGAAAGAATAGTTCTGATTGTTTCTTGTCGAGCAACTGGAGCAAAGGTTTCCTCATAATCTATTCCATATTTCTGAGTAAAACCCTTAGCTACTAATCTTGCCTTGTGCCTTTCAATGCTTCCATCAGGATTGAATTTGGTCTTATAGACCCATTTACATCCAACACATTTTTTTCCCTTGGGAAGCTTCACAAGCTCCCAAGTATCATTCTTCTTAATTGAGGATATTTCCTCTTCCATGGCATCTTGCCATATACTTTCGATGCATGCTTTTTCATAGCTAGATGGTTCTAGCTATGCGGCAGACCAACAAAGCATAATTGACTACATCACCCCTTGGTTCATGAGACTCATCATCTCCTGACATTTGAAGATTTTCAAGTCTTGATAAAATGTCGTCCATCTCACTAGCTTGACTCCTAGTGTATCTTTGTTGGAAATTCCTATCCAACATTTGAGAAGATGGATGACTCTGTAGTATACGCTTTCCTTTATTTGTCTCTTTCCTTTGAGAAACTAGATCTATCTCCATCGGACTTGGAGCGCTTATAGATCTATGAAATCATTTTGGAGAATTTGGGGGTGCCAACAAGGAAGTCCCTCTTGGACTTGGTGTACCACTTGATGTACTTGATGAAGATTCCTGATGTGGAATTTGTGGACTTTTTCCACTGCTTTTCTTGGGTTGTACAAATGTGGGAGGTACTAATGTGGAACTGTCCGAATTAGAGTCAAAATCAACAAATTTTTTATGACCCCATTCTCCCCCTTCATCAAAAATTACATCCCTGGAGATAATGATTTTATGTGTCTTGGGATTGTACAATCTATACCCTTTGGTTGAATCACAATACCCTACAAAAACACATGCTTGACTCTTTGGATCAAGCTTCTTTCTCTTCTCCTCAAGAATGTGTGCATAAGCTAAAGAACCAAATACTCAAAAATGTTTGACATTTGGTTTCTTACCGTACCATCCTTCATAAGGAGTGATACCATCTAAACTAGAATTCGGACTTCTATTTAGAATATATGCACTAGTTTTCACTGCATCTCCCCAATAGCTGTATGTGAGATGCTTTGTCTGAAGCATTGTCCGTGCCATTTCAACAAGGGTGTGGTTATTTCTCTCGGCCACATCGTTCTGCTATGGGGTATAGGCAGTGGTGAACTGCCTTTTTATCCCATTTTGCTTACAATAATGTAAAAATTCATTTGAGGAGTACTCTCCTCATTTATCAGTGCGAAGGCATTTGACATAGTAGTCACTTTGCTTTTCTACATTATTTATGAAGTCTATGAAGCAATCAAATGCTTCATCTTTGTGTTTCAGAAAATAGATCCAACACATTCTAAAATAATCATCTATGAATGTTAGAAAATAAGAATTGTTTCCAAGGCTTTTTGTTTGCATTGGACCACAGATGTTCGAATGTACTAGCTGAATAGGATAGCTTGCTCTCCACGCTCGGCCTCTTGGAAACTTTGTTCTGGAGTGCTTTCCCAAAGCACATGCTTCGCATACCTTCTTATGTTCTGGAATTTTTGGTAGTCCTGTCACCATAGCTTGTGATGTTAACATTTTCAAGCTAGCGAAATTGAGGTGACCATATCTCAAGTGCCACAATTCACTTGGATTTGTAATAGCAACGTTTGCAAGTTGAACTCCCCCGGCTCACCAAATTTTAGAGGGAATAACCTATTCTTTGTCATAGGTACTTCTGTGATGACTCGGTTACAATTGTTTTTATCAAATATTGTACATTTTCTTTCATCAAAAACTAATTTGTAATGCTTCTCCATCATTTGGCCAACACTCAAAAAATTGTGTTGTAGCTATGGAGTATAGTATATGTCATTCACATTTTTAAGGCCTTCTTTTGTTGGAACTTCCATAGCTCCTATGCCTTCAACTTGCAAAGATTTATTATCCCCTAACTTAACATGGGATTTGTAATTTGAATCTAATGTAGCAAAGAGATGTTCTTTGCCACTCATGTGGTTGGAGCAACCAGTATCTAAAATCCATGTATCATTAAGATTTTGATCTGGCTGTCCATAAGAGAGAAAAAGGTTTGGTGGACATTCTTCTTCTCCGTAGAATGAGCCATATTGACTGCTTTGATCTTTTGAAGTCTTTGACCAGCAGTCACGAGCGAAGTGGCCTTGTTTCCCACAATTGAAACAAGTTGTTTTAGTCTTGTTACTTCCTTGTCCTTGATTTCCATGGCCTGCATTGCCGCTTTGGTTCTGATTGGCTCCTCTGTTTTGATTTCCACCTCTGTTTTGATTTCCTCCTCTATAGGAGTTGCTTTGGCCTTTGCCTCTTTGTTGTTGTCCTCTGCCTCGGCCTCTTCCTTGTCCTCATCTTGCAGTTTCATTTGAAGTGAAGGCTTTGTCATCACCTCCATAGCTTGTTGAAGGTGCTCCTTGAAGTCTCTCTTCATGTGATGTTAATGATCCAATCAAACTATCAAATGTAAGAGTAGAAAGGTCTTTGGATTCTTCAATTATGATGGCAATGTGATTCCACTTAGGAAGAAGTGTTCTCAACACTTTCTTCACAATTGTTTCATTTTTTGTGTCTTCACCTAAAGTTTGCATCATATCAACTACTACTTTGAATTGTACACAGTAGTCTTCGACTCTTTCATTTTCCTTCATTCTGAGATTTTCAAAATATCTTTTTAAGGTCTAAAGCTTGACTTGCTTTACTTTATCACTTCCTTGGAATCCTTCTTTCAAGGCATTCCATGCATCTGTAGCAGTTAAGTAAGATGCAATTCTTGGAAAGATACTTGGATCTAATGCTGATTGAAGATGGTATAAGGCAAAAGAATTATTTTTCTGTGCATCTTTGAAGATTTTTTGTCATTTGCACTTAAAGTAGTCCAATCTGTTGGAGCAGTGTAACCGTCTTCAATAATATCCCATAGTCCTTTTCCGATGAGTAATGTCCTCATTTTGATGGACCAGTACTCATAATTATCCCCACTAAATTCGAGAATTGGTAGATTATTATGTGATCCCATTATTATCTACTAAAACAAGAAACCTCTCTTTTATAGTCTTATTTCAAAAAATACTTTACAAACTATCAAGCCTTGCTTGATTTACAATCATAAACAACTCATTCTTGTTGTTCAGCAATTACAAAATTGTCAACGACTTGTTCATCATCGTCACTGATCAATATTATTTCAGGAGAAGGAGTTTGTAAGATTTCAACTGAATTACTATAATGAGAATATTCATATCCTTGTGAAGCAATTGCCACTGTGTCAGATTGTTCAAATCTACTGCCAAAGGAGTTATCTTCTGAGTCTGCTTCGTATCCTAGATCAGGATTTCTCTGGTGTGCAATAACCGCGTTTTGCAACTGTGAAAAAACTGTATTAATTCCTAGTGTTTTCATGTGCCTATCAAATTTTTCAGCGTTTGTTCTCAGTAACAACTTGCAAAGGGCTTGGTAACATCCTTCCGATCTTATCATTTAAGAAAATTTCCCAGAAATTTTCTTTTACAAAGATTTCCTCTTAGGAAATTTAAAAAAAAAAAATTAACTTTCAAAGTTTTTTTTTTTTTTTTAACTTTACAACTATTTCCTCTTAGGAAATTTCTAATATCAACTTTAAATAAAACTTTGCAAAAAAAAAAAAAAAATTTAAATTGTACAGTTATTTCCTCTCAGGAAATTACAATAAATAAATAAAAATTTAAAAAAAATTAAAAATTTCCTTATAGTTTTTTTTTTGAAATTTTTTTTTTAAACTATTGACCCCACCGAGGATCGATCGTGCGACCTCACGGGTGTCAAGGCAAAGGGTAGCCGCTGTGCTATCGGGCAGATCCGAGAGCTAAAGCGAGCTCCCTGCCCTTGTTGCTATCGCAAGATTGCGAGAAGCAAAAAAATGACCCCATCGAGGTTCGATCGTTCGACCTCACAGGAGTCAAGGCAAAGGGTAGTTGTTGTGCTATCGGGCAGATCCGGGAGCTAAGCGGGCTCCCTGCCTTATAGTTGTCGCATCGAACGTGAAGCTTTTATTGGCTTCGCGCTTCGACGCAAAGCTTGTTTTTTTTTCTTGGGACTTTAGTCCCACATCGTCGCTGCGACGATGTTTTAGCTCTTTAAAAAGAGCGAAGCACACTTAGTGCTTTGATTGCCTGCGGGTAGTCACTGACAGTGTAGAACACCTTTTGCCTTGGGCCACGCATGGGTCGCCACGTCAACAAGCCTCGGGCCACGTGTAGGTCACAACACCACATCACCACACCACATCAATGAGCCTCGGGCTACATGCAGGTCGCCATGTCACGCCACGTCAATGAACCTTGGGTTGCATGCAGGTCGCCATGTCACGCCACATCAACGAGCCTCTCTAGTGCCTCGAGAATCATGTCGATCTGCTCCTATGGGCCGCCTCATCTAGCTCCACCAACGCCTCGAGAATCGCATTGATCTGCTCCTACGGGCCACCTCGGGATCCATGTCGCCTCAGATCTTGTAGGCCACCTTGGGATCTGTGTTGCCGCCTTAAACTACGGGCCCCATCACCTCGAGATTCGGGCCGATCTTGGCTCTCGACTCTGATACCAAATGTGAATGGTGAGCACAAACAGTAAAATTTGCATTAACAATAATCATAAGGTTACATAGTTTAAATAAACGTTAAAATAACCATTTGAGAGAAAAGGGGGGAAAGGAGAGATTAGGGGAGAAGAAAATAAACTCAACTTCTCTTGCCGCCCAAATGCTGTCGTCCACTGTCGTCCAGGTAAGGTAAAAGGTAAGTCAACTTTACCCAAGGTAAAACACATTTTTAACCTTTTACTAATGGTAATTTTCCAACAGAACCCTCTTGAATATTTTGTCTCCATTTCTACTTCTTTACTTTATCTTTAATATTCTTGCTATCAATGTCAAGGTCTGAGTGACTTAAAAAAAATAGAATCATTTTCTTTGTCAAGGTCTATCTTCAAGATCTGAATCCTTAGTCTCTTATGTCAAGATTTGTATTTAAGACCCGAATCCTCTATCTCTTATGTCAAGGTTTGTCTTCAAGACCTGATTCGTTTTATCAAATTCAATTTCTCTATGACCTGAAACTTCAATTCCAAGGTTTCTAAAACCTTATTCTTCAATGTCAAGGTCAATTTCTCTATGACCTGAAACTTCAATATCTTGCAACTTTAATTAATATTTACTTGATGAAATCTTACTTTAATATAGATATATCTTTCTCTTGTTCTACTTTCTCTTGCACTTAGAAGATGAAATTCTTCTCTATCTATTGTAGGAAGCTTCTCACACTTCTAATGATTAATATTTTTTGCAAATAGCTCAATAATATCTTAGTTCACACCTAAGAACTCAATTATCTAATGTCAAGGTGATGTTGAATTTCCCTAATGTCTTAATCAAAGTCAAGTTGACTTGATTGTTCTAAATTATTCAACTTCCTTCTGAGTTGATAGAAATTAGTGTCAAGGAATATCTATGTCCTTGAAATCCTTCTATCTCTAAAATCAATGTCAAGGGTTGGCTATGTCCCTAAAATGATCAACTATCTTAAAGTTGATTTGCCTTCCAATATAGATGAGTCCTTGTCATCATGTGTTGTTATTCAACCATGGAAAGACACTATAGTTAAGTCCTAGTCTTCAATGGTTATTATTAACCATGGAAAGACTCTAGCATTTCTACTCACTTTGACCTTACTATAGAATTTGAGTCTTACTGCTTTTAAAGTGGACAGGCTCTAAATCAATTTCATCAAACTGAACAAAATTAATTTTTATATATAGCTAAATAAATTCGATTAACCTGTGCAATAAACTACTCACAGTGGCTCTAATACCATTGATGGGTTTTTAAGCCTTAATACTAGCATAAAATTCATAGGATAAATACCATAGGATAAAATATAATATAACCACAATATAGTAAAATCAAGATAATATTGTGAGCACCCGGGTGTTGTAGGTGAGTTGGAGAGGAGAGGGCAATCCTCCAAGGGAGGTCCCAGGTTCAAATCTCCACCCTACCAAAAATCTGAATTGGGTATCCAAAATCCAATTGATAATGTTGGTGTGGGCAGGGTTGGGTGCGACCCCCGGGTGACTTTGACGGTGTAGAACCCCTTGTTCATGGTCTCTCATACCAAGGCGGCTCCACAAGGGGTTTTTCGCTTTAAAAAAAAAAAAGATAATATTGTGAGCAGAATAATATGAGCAAAGTAATATTTATATCAAGGCTTATAATCTATCAAATAACATTCACTAATAAATAGCAATATGAATGTAAATATATTGAATTTTATATGAACAAAGCATGTAACACAACTTACAATATTAATTGCTCAAAATATATGTAATATTTATTACTCCTTTTTCTCTTACAAATATGATACTTGACACTTGATGCTATACTATATTTGATGATCGGATGCTTCTCTATGGAGTACTATATAGCCATAGTAGAATGAATCTTTGGATACTTGACTAATCCTTTTCATATGCCAAGTCTTATGACTCTTGGTTTCTTTATATGACACTCGCATGCTTGATGAACATGACTCTATATTGTATGCATACCTAGACATGACTCTTGACCTTCACTTTGCACACTCGAATATAAGAAACTTGTGCACATATTTACATTACATATTTGATCTCGTAAAAGATACTTGTGCACATATACTCAACTTGCACTTGCACACTAACTCACATGACACTTGTGCATATCCCCCACATTCACACTTACATAGAAAGAGAAAATAATACTCACTCTAAACTATGACTCAACCCTAATATAATATTTACATATGTACCATGAAGGTACCAAGGGGTACATTAGCATGTACCAAATAATGTAATATACTCCAACATAGCCATGACCTTCGAGTTGCCTACATTCATCCCATAATATATGTTCAATCTTGAATATGTGAGACAACTAAACTATGTGGGCCTAAAATACTTCAAGGGAGAAAAGAAGAACTTTATGTTTTCTCAAGAAGTTAATAATGAATATTGCACCAAAGCTATGTGGATTTCACCATAATGGAAGTAATATTAAGAGACATGGGTATTGACTAGCTCAGATAATAATGGTCCTATGATCCCATAGAGAAATTTAAAATTACCCTTAAGGACAAAATTTCAAATACCTTCTTCATGCATGAGAAATAATGTAACATTCAAGAGGTCAATCCAAGAAAAGAGTTAGCCCTCACCACCCTAGGAAGCACACACAAGATGATGATGAGATCCAAAAGTGGTGCAACAACCCACCTAAATGGTACTTGTTCTATGTCAAGGACAAATATGATTTTAACCTAGACATGAAAATGAATCATCAAAAGTTGGGGGCCTTGAAAAAAGTGGGTTATACTAACAAAAAGATCCTAGCATAGTAGAAAGTATGGTATGAAATAACCATATTGATGAGGCCAACTAGAGATGGATTATTTGATGACTAGTTTTCTACTATCTAAGATCATAAATATCACAAAAGTTCCAATATGAAAAATATGATTGGCAAAGTTGAAACAAGCCCATCAAATCCACCAAGACCAAGGTGAGCACCAATACCAAATATTGTTATCTCTAATGCACTAACAATGTTGGTGATGGTTGGCTCAATGGTATAGAAAACAACCACTAAATGGTAAAATAGATTTGAACACTATGGGTATATGTTTGGAAAGGTAGCAATAGCCTAAAAGAAGCAACAAGGATAGACACTTCAAATTGAGGAGGGATAAATCCCTCAAGGAGGATCCCTTATTGAGTTGAGAATGACTAGCATCATGGCCACTATAGTATCCACCTCCACTCATATTCCACCCTCCACCAATCTTACTTATTTTACTATCCTTTTATATTTGTATTTCTTCTCTTCCAACCCCTTCTTCTACTACACTTTTCTCACCCTCCACTTGTGCAAATTATGGTTCTCCTAGAGGCCACCCTATATCTTACAATTATAGTCATATCTAGCACAACATCCATCACCTCATTTTCATCCTCCTCCATCCAAATATCCATCACATATATTGTATTCACCCTCATCTACCTCGTCACTGATGACTCACTGCTGGCCAAACCACTAGCATATTTGACCTTATGACAATGCCTTTTATTCCTATTACATTAACTACCATAATTTATCCCACCAACTATCTTAACACATCCACACCATCCACCTTCTCAGGAAAGGCAACTTCTTTTGTAGGAAATGACACCAGTGACCCTAGAAACAATGAATAATTTTATAGAAGAACATCTCAAAGCCAATTTTGTTATGGGGGCAAGTTATGCTTTTGTGTGGAAAATTGTCTATGAGTCCAAAGAGATGAATATTAAAAATCATTCGATGTCCTCACTATAGAATAAAATAAGTATAAGAAGGAATATAAGTGGTTGAAGAAAAAACCTACAAAGATCTAATTATAATGCAATTACAATTGGTATGGAAAGGAGAAAAAATCTATATTGTGGAGTCAAAGGAGTCTAATCTAAGGTGTCAACATCCCTTGTTGACAAAACTACCAAATTTTTGTAATTGGATCTAAACCAAAAGATCCATTGTAAGAAAATTTACTTTACTATTGATTTAACATGACATTAAATACATGTAATATCATTAATAATGATGTGATCATTATAAATGAATCAAATTACTTGTAAATTGATATGGATTAAAGCCAATATCAAAGAATGGAATAGAAGAGTCTTCAGGCATTTATTTATCCAAAATAAGGATCTAAAGTTGAAGCTTGAAAATATTGAAAAGGAAGTGAACCAAGTTGGTCTAGATGATCACCATAGAAGGACTGAACGCTAGATCTTAGCTGATTATCATAATATTTTGGCTTGTGAGGAAGTGTTTTGGAAACAAAAATCAAGGCTAGTTTAGCTTAAAGAAGGTGATAGAAACACTAGATTCTTTCATGTGTCTAACCTAAGACATAGAGGCAAAAATAATAGAAAGGATTTGGTTAGGTATGATGGCTTGGTGGTAGGCAAACCAGAGGATGTCAGAGCAAAAATTGTGAGTTATTTTTTAGGCCTCCTAGGAGAACCTATGGCAGTGAATGGTGAAGCTAAAAGCAAACTCCTTCCTAATATTCTAAAATTGGTGACTAATCATATGAATTCTTCTCTTATGGACTCCTTTATAGATGAGGAAATTAGAATGGCCATGTTTAGTCCAGGTGGGGAAAATACCCTAGGGTCATATGATTTCCTAGCTACTTTCTTTTAGAAGTACTAGAATATTGTAGGACCATATATTGTTGAGGCTATCAAGGAGATCCAACGAACCCAATACCTACCTAAGGATGTCAAATCCAATTTTTTGGATTTTATCCTAAAAGTGCAGAGAGCAATACATCTTAAAAAATTTAGGCCTATCAATTTGTGCAACACAATCTAAAAAATTTTATCTAGAACTATTGCCAATAGGTTAAAGAGGTTTCTACCTTTTATTATGGCAAATCAGCAAGGTGGTTTTGTTAAAGATTGATAAATTCTGGATAGCATAATTATCATTCATGAGGTTATTCATTATATGGAAAATAGTAAAAGGATCGGTATGCTTCTAAAATTAGATATGAACAAAGCTTATGATTGGGTTTCTTGGAACTTCTTGACCAAAGTCCTATTGAAATTTGGCTTTCAAAGTAAATGGGTGGGGTTGGTTAAAAAGTGTTTTTCATCTGCTATGTTTTCAATATTGGTAAATGGAGTCCCTACTGGCTACTTCAAAAGTGGGTGTGGTCTCCATCAAGGGGATCCATTATCACCATATCTTTTTATTATTCTTGTTGAAGCACTAGGAAGATCTATTTCAAAGGCTATAGAAAGTGGACAAGTAGATGGTTTCAAACCAACCTCAATGTGGGACCCTATTTCTCATCAATAGTTTATTTATGATACTTTATTGATTTCCTACTCCTATGTCCCTCAATATAAGGAGTTGAAAAATATTTTAGAGTCTTATGTAGAAGTTGTTGGTCAAAAAGTGATCTTAAAAAGTAAAGTTTATTTTATCAACACCCAAGTTGGAAGGAAAATAAATATCATGAGGATATTTCAGTGTGACATTGGAGAACTCCCAACCATGTATTTGGGTATACCTATGTTCAAAGGTAGTATGAAGTAACATATTTGGAATCCAATTCTATATAGACTAGTAAAAGCATTAACATGTTGGAGATGAAGTCTTCTTAGCCAGGCAGGTAAAGCTCAACTTGTGAAGTCTTATTTATAGAGTATTTCAATTTATTTTATTTTTTTCAAGATTCCAACTAAAATAAGGATTAAAATGGAGCAAATTCAAATATCCTTCCTTTAGTCTAGATCAGATGATAGAAGATGCTTTGTCCTTGTTTCCTGAGATCAAATTTGTTATGCTAAAGATGTAGGAGGGTTAGGATTTAGAAGGGTAAAATATATGAATGAAGACTTGATGGGAAATATAGGATGGAAATTTTAAAAATGATCAGATTGAGTGGGTTAAGATCCTCAATACCAAGGATTTATGAAATGGAAAAAAAATTACTCCAACGACTTACCAGTCGGATCTTCCTTTTGGAATAGTCTTGTGGACATTAGACATCTGTTATGTAAAGGGCTTCATTGGCATATTGGAGATGGAAATCAGGTGAACTTTTTGAAATATCATTGGCTAAAGAATATTTTCCTCTAGGGGGACCCAGAGATAAGTGCATTGGAACCTGCTCTATCCCTCCATTTTGGTATCAAAGTTGTTGATTATATTACAACCAAAAATAGTGAAAAATATGGAAAGATTTATTTTTTCTATATTTAGACGCAAATTTGGATTACCATATTAACAATATAAGAATATGGATTCATTTTTATCCTATATTTTCCTTCTATTTTAGTGATTCAATCATTTGTAAGGAGGAAAATAATGGAAAATACTTTGTTAAGTTTAGATACCATTTGCTTGAGACAGAAGGTGGAAGTTGGTTTCTAGTGAGGAAAATTTGGATTAAAGGGTTCATCCCTAAAATAGCTTTCTTATTATGGTTGGTGGTTCAAAATAGAATATTAACTATTGATAACTTAAACAAAATAGGTATCCATATTGTAAATAGATGTTATTTATGTGAAAAAAATTTAGAATCAGTTCATCATATTTTTCTCAAATATTCCTTTGCTATACAAATTTTAGATAAGGTTTTGGAACTCTTTGATGTTTCTTGGGTCTTCCTAGCCACTATAGGAGATTTATGTGTGTAGTGGGATCCTCCTTTCAATAGTTGTAGATTGAAAGTTCTTTGGAGGTTTTGTCTCCCCCATTTTCTTTGGGGAATTTGGAATGAGAGGAATAACAAGGCTTTTGAAAATAGGAAAAGAGAGGCTTCTATGGTTGCTTTTCATATTTTTAATGTTGTTATGGAGAACACTCAGACCTTATCCTTTCTTGAGGTAGCTAAAAGTAGACTTGAGGAATCCATTGTTGTTTGTTGTAATTTGAAGCCTTTAATCTGTGTGAATTTGTTGAGATATTTAAGGTTGGAAGTTAAGTGGAAACCCCCTCTAGATGGGTGGATCAAAATGAATGTTGATGGCACTACAAAAGGAAACCCAAGACATGTTGGTGTGGGTGGAGTTTTTAGGAATTCTAGGGGGATGATTGTGCAAGTATTTTTTGAACCTCTATCCATCCAGTCTAACCATTTTGCTAAGGCTCGGGTCTTTTTTACAAGGGCTAAGTTAATCAAAGAAGACCATAATAAAAATATTATTGTGGAATGGGACTCCCTAAAACATATAAATATTTTGAAAGGAAGACAAGAATATGGTTGAAGCATTGCAGATATGGTTGTGGGGATGAAAGAGATCCTACAGTCTTGTCACAACCTTTAGTTGAAGCATGTTTATCGAGAGGGGAATGGAGTTGTAGATTTATTGGCAAACATGGGGGTGGAGGCTTAGGATATTATTATATGGGAAGATAATTTCCCACTTCAACTTATTGAATTTGTGACTAAGGAGAATCCAAATTTATCCAATGATGTTCACTTTCTAGTTGGAAGAAGCTAAATTTTAGAGTTTAGCTTTTGGGAAAAACTATTATGGGTGTCTCAATCTATATGTGGTAGACTCTTATGTATGTAAAGTCAATTTTTGTCTTTCTATTCTTGTTATTGGCAATGTAGTATGTATTTATCTTATTAGATTCTTTAGGTTGGTTATTTATGATTGTTAATAGTTCATATGGACTTGGCACCATGTTTTCTTTACCTTTTATGATTTGATTGTAAGGAATTTTATGTAAAAGGGATGGGGCCCTTTCAATACCCTTCTTAACCTATTAATCAGAAAAAAAATATATTACTACAATCAAGGAGATATGCTCCATCTAGTTGGACACAACTCATCTCACCTCTTGTTAGATGTGATTATAATAATGTAATAATTTATCCTAACATCCTCTCTTTATTACACTATTTGATAATATCTGACATCACCCCTTATGAAACAATGTATCTCTTATTTTATTGTCTTGGAATTGGACTTGGGTTCTGGCTTTGGTGCTAGATCTTGGCTCTGGATTTTCAAGCTCTTAGTTATAGATCTAGCTTTTGGTATTGGCTTTGGCTCTTGGTATACCTCTGGATCTACCTCTAGGTCATTACCTTTGGGTTTACCTCTAGGTTAGGAGCAAAGGTAAATTCCCCTTTATTATATCATTATCCAAGCATGTCAAGCACACTTAGAGTACTCAAGCAATAGTGATATTAGACACACTTTACTTCTTCAACTATGAGTATCCTATTATAACTTTCTCATCCTAACAGATTGCATGGATAAATAGTCACTACAACCACCAGGTGTAAGAGAGTAGATCATTGCTTACTAAGTTCACTCTATTATCTCATGTGAACTATAAGTATCTATCCCCCTCAAGGTGAACTTATCACTTGTATTGTATTGAGGAGTGTTGGCACTATCAGTCATGAACTCCATATTGCTCTCTTTTAAAAAAATATAAAGTGCTTTCCTTTAAAAAATACCAATGGTTCTATAGTTAAAAAAATATCATTTTTTATCTATAGAAGCTGTTGGCATTTTTGCCACATTGATTCTCATTGGTTGAAGTATTAATGTTTAAGTTGTTGCATATCTAACTTCTATACTGGCTTTGATGCGGTTTTGATGAAAAAGGAGCAAAAAATGATTAAGTTCAAAAACTGTCACGATTTCGCGACGTGTCGCGAAATCGCGGTCAACGCGGTCAACGGATGCAGGTTGGCAGAACCGTCGCGATATCGCGACGTGTTCTATTTTCGCGACGCGGGTGGTTTCAAAGGCTTAAGATGTAAAAAGTGCAGCGATTCGCTGCACGTTCCCAAATCACGGAGCATTGGTTGAAAGGGGAGTCTAAGGCAAAAAGTGCAGCGATTCGCTGCACGTTCCAAAATCATAGGGCGTTTGTCGAAAAGGGGGCAAAGGAATGAAAACGTGTAGCGATATCGCTACCGTTCCGAAACAAAGCCAAACAAAATGAAACGCGTAGCGATTCGCTGCACTTTTAGAAAGGGTTCCAGCAAGGCAAAAGATGTCGCATTTTCGCGACAAAAAGTGGCAAATGGTACGGAAAGGGAAAGATGTAGCGATATCGCTACCTGTCCCAAAATCGCGGTCGTTTTGGTCCGAAAAGCAAAAGACATGAAAGTTGTAGCGATTTCGCTACACTTTTGACGATAAGGCCGAGCGAGATGAAGACGTCGCGAAACCGCGACAGGGAATGAAAATTGTGCAAAAGACATGGAGATGGTAACGATTTCATGCCACTTTGTTGAAAAATGACTAAGTGTTCTCATGTGTAGCGAAATCGCGACAGGGGTAAGGTCGAAGACATTCAAAGTGCAAAAGTGTCGCATTTTCGCGGCCTATGAGCAAGACCGTACCAGGTGCCGAAAAGACGTAGCGATATCGCTACATGTTCCATTTTCGCGGGGTAGAGCGGAGGAAAGGACCAAAAGACTAAAAAGCGTAGTGAAATCGCCCAACGTCTCATTTTCGCGGAACAAGCTAGCGATGGAAATAATGAAGCCAACTATGCAGCGATATCGCGACAGGAAGAATTTTTGCGGGTTTCAGCAGCAAAGGTGTACGGCATAAGAAGATGTCGCGATTTCGCGACCCGTCGCGTTTTCGCGACCTGCGACAGTTTCCCGCCAAAACGCAATGTGAACGGCCCGATAAGGTTTTTTCGATTTTCGAGGATTAAATGCTTGCCAAAATTTAATGTTTTGCGGATTTCCAACGCGGTCAAGGTCGAAGAGCGCCCAGGCCACCAAAATTGAAGATTTTATTTGTTCGAAGCTGCTATTCGTGGATTGTTCTAACGGTTTCATGCATATTTTCAAAAACAAATTTAATGAAGGTGACCGCTGACGTCTAATTGCATTCAATTTTGGGTTCCTCAAGGCTGCAATTAAGGGGATCATGTTCCTAGTTTCCGTTGCATAATTGTAGATCTCAAGAAGGTCGGTGGCAAATATTAAATGCTGCAAAGAGGACGGCCCTCTATAAAAACCAATGTAAACCTCATTTGCAGGGGTTGGGAAGTTTTCTGCTAAAAGCTCGAAGTTCATTTGCGGGAATAAAAGAGTTGGCCTCTAATTTTTCCAAGCGGCTGTATGGGTGATTTTCCTTTCTGTTCTTTTTTGCATTTCTAATAGCATTCATATTCCTTAATGGTCGTTGCATTTGAATTCTGCATATTGGATTTAAATACTGCTGTAAGGGTATGATTCCTGGGATGTAGGTTTGGAAGGATTTTCTGCATACGTTGTGTGAGAATTAAGTTAATACTTTCTGTTACTTGTTGTTGTTGTGCTTTGAGTTTTCTGTTGTTGTTCTCCCGATCTTATAACTTCGGCTACGGCCATATTTCCCATTTCTTTCAGCAATTTTTTAATTTCTTTCCAGCAACCCTAATCTTCAACCAAAATTTAGAATAGTAAGGGAACCAGCCCACTCTGGAGATTGGTCTGGGAGCCATTTCTTGCTTCCAGCCTTTCAATGTTGGCCGGGTCTAGGGTGCACATGTAAAAATCCTTTCCTGTGGCAGATTCGTGACCAACAGTTTTTGGCACGCCCGGTGGGACAGATTTCTTCTGTCTCTAAAAGATCCCATAGTGTTGAAGGTTTAATGTTCGCCTTCATACTGTAAAACTAGAGCATTTGGTGACTCTGCTGTACTCAAAAATCTCTGGACGTGGATGCAGTGAAAGCTGTACTTCATGATCACGAGATCACAGTCTAAGAAATTTGGCGATCTTGTCGAGTTTTTTGAACTTGACAGCTCAAGAAGAGGTGAGCACTCTAGGTTGGTTTCCCCATCCCTTCCATCATCTACTACACAAACCTCTGGTATTGTTACCAGTGTTTCATCCTCCCAATCATTTCCACTAGTTCAAATGGCACAGTATCCTCCACCCAGGAAGTTCTTGGCATGGAACAGCTCTGGAGCCTTGAATTTGCAGGCTCAGAATCCAGTTCCTCAGGCCGCGTTGAAGGCTTTGCCAACTTATGATGGTACGGGTAAGACTGCATATGAACACATTAACGATGTAGCTTCTCTAGCAGCCATTCATGATATAACTGATGAAGATGTAATGGTGAAGTTGTTGGTATGCTCCTTGAGAGGTAAATTGTTGTTTTGGTACCGAACGTTGCCACCAGGCACTGTAACATCGTGGGATCAGCTAGGAGATCTGCTAGTTAAAAATTTCCATGAACAGGCTGACCCCTTCTCATTGTTGAATCAGTTTACTGTAATCCAGAGGCACCCGCAGGAAGAGATAGCTGATTTCAATGTCCGATTTACCAGAACCTGGCACAGAATTCCTGATGGTCTGCGGCCTGCTGATGAATTGGCTGCACTTTACTACCTCAGAGCGTTCAACACAGATATTGGCTGGGCTGTTCGGCAGTCCAATGTGACAACATTTCCAGAGTTGTTTGAACAAGCGATAAAAGCAGAAGCTGATCTGATTGCTATAGGGAGACTTCCTCCGAAGGTAACTATGCCTATTATACCAGATTTACCTCAGTATTTATATTCTGGCTCACTTCCACAGCCCATGCCATCTATGTATCCCACCCCATCATGGAGCTCCAAAGCACCTCAAATTGCACCTATCCCAGCTCCTTTGCCACTTCCTGCACCCAGCACTCAGCCATCTCCCATTTCCACTTCATTTTCGGCTTTGCCAGCACCCCCAGCTCCTTTGCCATTGCCAGCACCTCCTGCACCCGTGAACCCCGATCCTTATACAACACTATTGCAAGAGGTAAAGTCTCGCCAATTCGGCAATTAGGGCCATGGGTAACAAGATCACACTCATTGAGAGGAAACAAGCTGAGAGAGATTTCCAGCCAAGAAGATTTCAACCTCCTCCAATTACTAGAGACCAAGCTGCCTCAACAAGTAAAGCACCTGAAAAAAGCTTAACTGCTTTAGTAAATGAAGATGCAGCCCCTGCAGACAGAATGTATTGGTGCTCGACTTGCAATGACCCTCATGGAGAGGATACTTGTATGGTCCATCTCGAATTATGTGCGGACTTTGGCCGCTAGTTCTTCGGGTGGACAAGTTAATATGATCTCCGAAGCAGGCCATAGTTTAATGACTCCAGTGGAAGAACAAGTTTCAGTTCTAACAAGGACTCGGAAAGAAGCCTGTGACAGTTGATCCTGCTGACTTAGAGCCATTAAGAGTGTCGGCTGATGCGAAGAAGCCAGTGAAAGCTCCAGTGCCAGTTCCAAAGTCTGATGTGCCTGTTTTGCCAAAGGAACCTGTTTTCCACAGAGTTCAAGAAAAGGCTGCAGCTGCACCAGCAAGATCAGAAGCAGAAGAGCAAGCTCGAGAAAGGTTGAAGTATCCCTCATTGACAAAGAGGCTAAGAGTGGAAGCCACTCAGTAGTATCGTAGCAGATATGAACAACCTGTTGAAAAGAAGGACTCTGTTGCGGTTGCATACAACATAGTTGAAGAACTGAAAAAGACCCCTGCTAAGGTAAGTCTCTACGATGCTTTGCAGTTACCTGGCCAGGTAGATTTATTGCAGGAATCATTAAAATCTGTAAAGGATAATGAAAAAAGTTCTACCCAGATAGTTTATGCTCAAACCTTAACCACCTCTGCTACTGGGAAAAATAGACCACCCCCATTTTATTTATCATTGCAAATAGAGGGTTGGATTGTGCATAATTGCATGATCGACTCTGGGGCTGCTACAACTGTCATGCCCAAGGGAGTTTGTGAAGCAATGGGAATGGAATATACACGGAGTAGTCCTGGAGTTCTGCAATTAGATGGTACTCCTATAAAAATGGTGGGTGTAATTAAGGATGTCCCAATTGTTCTGCATACTATGCCCCAGATTATCGTTATCCAAGAAATTGTTGTGGTAGATCTAGAACCCTACTTTAGTATGTGTTTATCCAGGGAGTTTATCGCAAAGTTGGGGGGTTATCTGGCATTGGATTATTCCCACTTAGAAATTCCTTTCAAGGGTAGACGTCTCAAGATTCAGAATGAAAAACCTTCCTCTTTTCATATCGAGAAGTTGGAAGAAGCAGAAAAAGACATGCAGTCTGTTCACATGCTTACTGAAGAGTCCGAGGATTCTGTTTTGATGAGTGAGGTTTTAGATAATCTCCAGTTGGATGCTCAGTTTTCTATGCTTGATTTTAACGCCATGCTGGAGACTGAAATCGGCTGCTATGCCATCCAAAAACCTGAGAGTGACACAAAGCAAGAATTTTCTAACCAAGCTGATCAGAATGTTGTTACAGATCAACTATGGCAGCTATATTTCGATGGGGCTAGATGCAAGAATGGTGCCGGAGCAGGTATTGTTTTGATTTCTCCTTCTGGTGTACAAAGAACGTATTCATACCGTCTTACATGGAATTGTACTAACAATGCTGCTGAATATGAAGCATTATGCTTGGGTTTAAAAAAGGCAAGGAAGTTAGGAATTGAACAGCTCAAGATTTTTGGTGATTCTGAGCTTATTGTAAACCAGATTACAAGTAGGTGCATTTCTAAGCAGCATTACCTTAAAGCATATCGCAATCAAGTGTGGGACCTGTTTGAGTGGTTCACAGCTCTAAATATTCAAGCTGTTTCCCGAGAGATGAATAAACATGCAGATCTTTTAGCATCTCTTGGAGCCAATTTTTCCCCTGTTGAACAAGTAATGAAAAAACCAAAGACAGTAAGGATGGTGTACAGGCCCAGTGTGCCAGACAAAGAAATTTTCTGGCAAGTCTTTGAAGATGATGAGCAGATTGTCAACTTTTTGATCCATGAAGCTGCTACTGTTGAAGGGAGAACTTTGGAGCATGAAGAAGCTGAAGGTCTCATTCAGTTACGGAATAATCATATTTCGAAGGGTCTTATAACTCTGGAGAGTTTATTTGATCAGCATGATCGGTCCAAAAAACATCGGATCGAGATTGATAAAAAGGAGTACATGGAGTTAAAATTAGAGCCTAATAAAGCTATTAAGGTTGGAACTGATTCTACGCCAGAAGAACTGCAAAAGATCAGACAACTGTGTGAGGAATTTTCTGATATTGTGGCTTGGAGTTATGAAGATTTGAAAGGATACAATAAACAGATTGTGCAGCATACGATTGAATTGGAGGAAGGAGTCAGACCTTTTCGGCAAAAACAGCGACCAGTAAATCCAAAGATTGAGACTCTCATGAGGGCTGAGCTTGTGAAAATGCTGCAAGCTAAAATCATATATCCAGTTAAGCACTCAACTTGGGTTGCCAATCTGGTCCCGGTTCGAAAGAAGAATGGAGACATACGATTGTGTGTAGATTTCCGAAATTTGAACCGTGCATCGTTGAAGGATCATTATCCTTTGCCGCGTATAGATCAAATACTGCATGTTGTGGCTGGAGCTCAGCGTTTTTCACTATTGGATGGATTCTCTGGATATAACCAGATTTGGGTTAAAGATGAGGATCAGTATAAGACAACATTCACAACAAAGTGGGGCACTTTTGCTTATCAGCGAATGCCTTTTGGACTATCAAATGCTGGAGCTACCTTCCAAAGAGCCATGGACATTGCATTCAAGGAATTGTTGAATAAGATTATTGTGATATATCTTGATGACATGACTGTATTTTCGCATAGACGGGAAGATCACTGTTCTCACCTGAGGCAGATTTTTGAAAAATGCAGGGAATTTGGGATTTCCATTAATCCAAAGAAGTCAGTGTTTGCAGTAAAAGAAGGTAAGCTTCTGGGGCATGTGATTTCAGAGGATGGGTTAGCAATAGATCCAGCCCGGGTTGAAGCATTGAAAAAGTTGTCACTCCCTGCAAACAAAAAGGAACTGCAGTCTTTCTTTGGACAGATCAATTTCATCAGGAAGTTCATTTCTGATTTTGCCCAGGTTGTAAAACCTATGACTGAATTGTTAAAAAAGGATGCAGAGTTTCAATGGACCGCTCGAAGGAAAGAAGCATTCCAAGAAATCAAGGAAAGAATAGCGCAGGCACCTGTTCTGATTAATCCTGATTACTCAAAGGATTTCATTTTGTATGCAGTTGGAGAAGATGAAAGTTATGTTGCGGTTCTTACACATAAAGGAGATGATGGGAATGAAAGGCCCATTGCTTTCCTTAGTCAGGTCATTCTACCTCATGAGGCAAAGTATAATTTCATTGAAAAACAAGTGTATGTTGTTATGAAATCCCTTAAGAAATTCAAGCATTTTATATCTCAGAGCAGAACAATTGTCTATGTTATTCATCCTGATGTAAGAAATTTCATTCTTCAAGGAGAGATGGGTGATAAACGTGCTGGTTGGGTCACCAAGATCCAAGAATTTGATGTTGAAATTCATCCGACTAAGCTAGTGCGTGGTAAGGCTTTATGCCAGCATTTGGCAAAGATGGCAGCATCTGGTATAGGTGAATATCAAGCAGAAAATCTTGCTAGTGATGACAATTTGACGAATTGCTTAATTCAGGAAAAATATTGGACAGAAGATCTCATTGATTATTTCACAACTGGTAGATGTCCTTCACAGTTGAATGCCTCACAGCGGAGAAGATTTCGTCTGCAAGCTCTTCGGTATGTTTTGTTACCAGAAGGATTGTTTTTTAAGAATATTGATGGTGTTCTTCTAAGATGTGTTAAAGAATCAGAAAAGGCTAGGCTCCTGGAGGAGTTTCATTCTGGTTTATCAGGAGGACACTTTGCAGGAAGACCGATGGCTTTAAAGATAACTCGAGCTGGTTACTATTGGCCGACCCTGTTCTCAGACGCTTTCAGAATTGCCCAAACATGCGACAAATGTCAGAGATACACAGGAAGAGTTAGGAATGCAGCATTGCCTTTGCATCCGATTCAGGTTGAAGCACCCTTTCAACAATAGGGGTTGGATTTTATTGGGATTATTGATCCCAATTCCTCGCTGGACATAGATATATTTTAACAGACTACAGACTATTTCACGAGGTGGTCTGAAGCTATTCCAACAAAGGTTGCGAACCAGACTGTGGTGATATCATTTATTGAAGGCCTGATTACACGATTTGGCATTCCTGATGCCATTATTACCGATAATGGGACCCCATTTATTGGAGCTGAACTAGCTGAGTTTGCAAACAAGTATGGCATTTTCCTAAAAACATCTTCCAATTATTATCCACAGGGAAATGGCTTGGCAGAGTCAACAAATAAAAATTTGCTCCGGATTTTAAAGAGGTCTTTGGGGGAGAACAAGAGATCATGGCACCTTTTATTGAATCAAGCTTTATGGGCAGATAGGATTTCAGTTAAGAAGTCTATCAAGACCTCACCCTATGCCTTAGTTTATGGGAAAGAAGCAAGGTTGCCTGTTCATCTCGAGTTACCAGTATTGCAGCAGTTGCAGGCTTTTCAGGATAATGAAACAGACATAAGTTCCTTGGATACGCGGATAGCTCAGTTGTTGCACTTGGAGGAGCAGCGTTCTGAGGCATATGAAGAATTTGTTAAACACACACAGGGTATTTCGAAGTGGTTTCATAAACATTCTGCAGATCGGCCACTTAAAATGGGAGATTTGGTGTTGAAATGGAACGAAAATAAAGCTAAGCCTGGGAATCACAAAAATTTTGATGCTTTATGGGAGGGTCCTTTCCGCATTACCAGCATAGGTGCAGCGAATTCGTTCTATCTAGAAGACTTGGATGGCAGTCCACTACCTATTTCAGTAAATGGCTTTCATCTGAAAGCCTACACCTCATGAACTGAAAGTCCCGTATGAGTTTGTATATAGTATAAAAAAAAAAAAAAAAAAAAAAAAGTATATACATGTTTTACTTTTATTTTGTCGCCTTGGTTCTTGTTGCCTGCGAGCCGTAGGTGCCTTTTGTTTTTCTGTGCTTTTCTCCTTTCCCAGCAGCTGGTGGCTTTCCAGAAAATTCTTCTTTCCCCTTCCCTTTTTCTCTTTCCTTTCTTCATCTTCTTCCTCCTTTTTTCTTCTGCACTAAAAAAGAGAGCCACGGCTGTTGTTTCTTTTCCCTATTCCTATTATTCCCGTTCCTTCTTATCCCTTTCCTCTAAGTTCTGTCTTTTTACGCATTTGCTTACAGTCTAGTTCATTTTCATTCCACAGCCTTCATACTTTCACTTCCATTCCATATGTTCATTTACTTTTCTCCCATTATTATCATCATTCCATTTGCATTCACCGCTTGCGCAATCGCAGGATCTCACTCCATTATCTCATTCCATTTGTTTCATTCTATAATCAGTTATATGCAGGTTCTTTCAGTTTTAGCTTTTCAGCAGAAGTTATTGCAGCAGTCCACTGCGAGGTATCACAGCAGCCAGCTTCTTGTTCTAAGTTTTCATGACTCTGTGCCCAATGGATTTAGGTCTGGATTCTTGCATACAACGAACTGTATACCCCACGAGCCGCCAAGAATGTTGGCATTTTTGCCACATTGATTCTCATTGGTTGAAGTATTAATGTTTAAGTTGTTGCATATCTAACTTCTATACTGGCTTTGATGCGGTTTTGATGAAAAAGGAGCAAAAAATGATTAAGTTCAAAAACTGTCGCGATTTCGCGACGTGTCGCGGAATCGCGGTCAACGCGGTCAACGGATGCAGGTTGGCAGAACCGTCGCGATATCGCGACGTGTTCTATTTTTGCGACGCGGGTGGTTTCAAAGGCTTAAGATGTAAAAAGTGCAGCGATTCGCTGCACGTTCCCAAATCACGGAGCATTGGTTGAAAGGGGAGTCTAAGGCAAAAAGTGCAGCGATTCGCTGCACGTTCCAAAATCACAGGGCGTTTGTCGAAAAGGGGGCAAAGGAATGAAAACGTGTAGCGATATCGCTACCGTTCCGAAACAAAGCCAAACAAAATGAAACGCGTAGCGATTCGCTGCACTTTTAGAAAGGGTTCCGACAAGGCAAAAGATGTCGCATTTTCGCGACAAAAAGTGGCAAATGGTACGAAAAGGGAAAGATGTAGCGATATCGCTACCTGTCCCAAAATCGCGGTCGTTTTGGTCCGAAAAGCAAAAGACATGAAAGTTGTAGCGATTTCGCTACACTTTTGACGATAAGGCCGAGCGAGATGAAGACGTCGCGAAACCGCGACAGGGAATGAAAATTGTGCAAAAGACATGGAGATGGTAACGATTTCATGCCACTTTGTTGAAAAATGACTAAGTGTTCTCATGTGTAGCGAAATCGCGACAGGGGTAAGGTCGAAGACATTCAAAGTGCAAAAGTGTCGCATTTTCGCGGCCTATGAGCAAGACCGTATAGAGTGCCGGAAAGACGTAGCGATATCGCTACATGTTCCATTTTCACGGGGTAGAGCGGAGGAAAGGACCAAAAGACTAAAAAGCGTAGTGAAATCGCCCAGCGTCTCATTTTCGCGGAACAAGCTAGCGATGGAAATAATGAAGCCAACTATGCAGCGATATCGCGATAGGAAGAATTTTTGCGGGTTCCAACAGCAAAGGTGTACGGCATAAGAAGATGTCACGATTTCACGACCCGTCGCGTTTTCGCGACTCGCGACAGTTTCCCGCCAAAACACAATGTGAACGGCCCGATAAGGTTTTTTCGATTTTCGAGGATTAAATGCTTGCCATAATTTAATGTTTTGCGGATTTCCAACGCGGTCAAGGTCGAAGAGCGCCCAGGCCACCAAAATTGAAGATTTTATTTGTTCGAAGCTGCTATTCGTGGATTGTTCTAACGGTTTCATGCATATTTTCAAAAACAAATTTAATGAGGATGACCGCCAACGTTTCATTGCATTTAATTTTGATTCCTCAACGCTGCAATTAAGGGATTGTGTTCCTAGTTTCCGTGGTATAATTGTAGATCTCAAGAAGGTCGGTGGCAAATATTAAATGCTGCAAAGAGGACGGCCCTCTATAAAAACCAATGTAAACCTCATTTGCAGGGGTTGGGAAGTTTTCTGCTAAAAGCTCGAAGTTCATTTGCGGGAATAAAAGAGTTGGCCTCTAATTTTTCCAAGCGGCTGTATGGGTGATTTTCCTTTCTGTTCTTTTTTGCATTTCTAATAGCATTCATATTCCTTAATGGCTGTTGCATTTGAATTCTGCATATTGGATTTAAATACTGCCGTAAGGGTATGATTCCTGGGATGTAGGTTTGGAAGGATTTTCTGCATACGTTGTGTGAGAATTAAGTTAATACTTTCTGTTACTTGCTGTTGTTATGCTTTGAGTTTTCTACTGTTGTTCTCCCGATCTTATAACTTTGGCTACGGCCATATTTCCCATTTCTTTCAGCAATTTTTTAATTTCTTTCCAGCAACCCTAATCTTCAACCAAAATTTAGAATAGTAAGGGAACCAGCCCACTCTGGAGATTGGTCTGGGAGCCATTTCTTGCTTCCAGCCTTTCAATGTTGGCCGGGTCTAGGGTGCACATGTAAAAATCCTTTCCTGTGGCAGATTCGTGACCAACAAGAACTTGATAATGATAATATTACCTTATTTTAGTTATAAAATACCTTTAAAAATAATATAGTTTGAAAATAGTATTGTGCTCGGTGGGATTTGAATTGAGGTATTTCATATCCAAACGTTCTATCCACCATGTGTTGGCCACCAAGGTGTCATCGTGGATCAATTTTTTAAATGGATATTGTTAATTATACATAGGCATCATGAATAATAAAACATAGTTGTCTCCTCTTGCTCATTTGATCCACTTGTCAATATTTTTTAGGTTGAAATGTCATGTTTGGTCAACGTTCGCCTCTTGGTTGTATTAAATCTAAGTTGAAATTCCTACTCCATGAGAGCACTCTACATCCATTCATATTTTTGCATGGATCCACCATGTTTCCCTTCATGTGGTCTTCATCCTCGCAAAGATTCCCAAAATATTTCAGTGATAGATAGGGGTGATCGATCTTAAGAATAATATTATCATTATTTGATCATGCCAAAGTTAGATCATGCTACTTTGACATGCAAATCCCCGTCCTAAATTTCTTGACCTCCATGTTAGAGCCCCTCCCTAGTCGATCGTGTTAGCTTGTGGTATTTTCTAAATGCTTATTAGGTATGAATTTTGTCAAGGAGTAATAAGTCTAGGAGTTCATGTCTTTCATAGCTTTCTAGAAGGATTAGGATTATAGGAAATAGTTTTGAGAGATGGAGAGCCACAATCACATGGTATATCAATGTGGCCAATGGACCCACTCTTGTCCATGGCATCTTCTCCATAGCACCTATGCTACGAGTTGACAAATTTTGACCTGATTGTTTCTAACCATACCCTTCCTTGGCTAGGCTACCTTTAACGATGGCTTCATCCAAAATTACTACCTTAGATCTATGATTAACCTATCTGAAACAAAGGACATGGTAGATAGATTAGCATTCTCCTTGTATTTGATGCTTGATGAGCTTTGATTGAGATAAATTGGGTTTGGATTTGGTCTAATGTAGATTCTATCCTTTATCGCATTGACCAAATCTAGATCAATTAAATTTAAGCACTCTTGTTAGTGTTATGTTTACATCCATCTTTGACTACATCCTATCACTTGATCTCTTCTAGTGTAGGATTTAGTGCTCACAATATTGGTGCTTATGGATCTAGAGCTCAATGTTGTTTCATCTGCTTTGGTCAACTACCTTCAAATTTTGTGTTAGGATGTAGAGAGAGGGGGAAGGGAGAATCACCAAAGAAGTAATTCCCCCCTCAGAATTCAAGCAAGAAATAATTTGTTCTGATACCAATGTAGAAAAATCCACTTTATTTTTTATTTAACATGACATTAAATACAACTCTTCTTCAAAAGTTCTAAGGTTAAAATCATGGTATGGGTGAGGTTCGAGGTGTAGACCAATTGGTTTGACCAAACCCCATAAGGGGGGCAGAGGTCCAAGGTTCAAATCTCGGGCCTCATCAGACTGACGATTGTCCCTTTCCTGGTGCTTTCAATGGCGTAAAAGGTTTAAAATGATTGTTGCATGGTGGTTTTAGGGGTAAGCTACATGAATATATGTGTGGTAGCTTCTAGGGTGGATAGCATAGAATACTGTGGTGGCCATAAAATCCAAACAACCTGCCTAGATTCGTGGCGGCTATCGATTCCACCATGAAAATTTAAAAGAATAACATGACATTAAATACATGCAATATTGTAAATAATGATTTTATCATTATAGATGAAGATTGACACATGAGGATATATGCTCCATCTAGTTGTATACAACTCATTTCACCTCTCATAATATGTGATAATAATAATAATGTTATAATTTATCCTAACATCCATATCAAATGATCCAACCTATGAATCAACTTCTAATCGATGTAGCTATAAAATTTGGTTAGTTGGTAGTTGAGGATGAGGTATTCATAAATGAAAATGAAGAGCTAAAAGCAAATAAAACATAACTTAAGGTAGAAAAGGATTAACTCTAGAAATAAAATGAGGCATTGAAGAAGAATGCTTTTGAAAGAGGTAAAATGAGAAAGAAGGTTGAATACCTCAAGTTTCAACTTGTTGAGGCTAATAAAAATACACAATAGCTAGAGGATCTCTCACAACAATTGGCATAAGGGAAAAATTATATTGAACAACTTCAAGATGCCTTGTAGGAGAGAGATCAAAGAATTGACTAGTTTTAAGGAGAACTCGTAACTTTGAAACTAAAAGATACAACTATAGACCCTAAGAAGGATTTTGAAATCCAATGGATCAAGTCCCTTTGGCATAATATTAGAATAGAATTACAAACATGCAATAATACTTCCTTTTCATAACCTATGCAAAACACAACTAAAACCAAGTAATAGAAACCATCAAGCAGGTTGAAGAATAACTAGTTGCTAAGGAAAGATAGCAGGAAGTATTAATTTTTTTTTCCACCATATTATCATCATAAGTACAACAACTATGGATAGATAGGAAGGATCTATTTATGGATCTTAATACAATCCTATGTGCCCAAAGAGATTTTTAAACTTGCAAGGATACTTTGGCATCTATGAAAACCCAAGTACATAAAATGATTAGAAATTCATAGGTTAGTTGCTACCAGGTTACCAATATTTTTGATCTACAGATGAAGATCCTAAATGATGATATTGTTGATGCAATGCTTGAAGGGGGGAAGGACCAAGCCAACAAGGGAGATGCAACTGAAGCATATAAAAATTTTAAGCCTATCTTCATCAAGATTCAAGAGCTCAAGGAACACAAGATAATTTGTCTTAAAATGCATATGAATATATTTTGGAAGATGCCAAAGACCTAGCATCCATCCAACTACCATGTGATAAGGAGTAGTAGAAGCCATTAGGACTAGAAAGTTAGACCACATTTATAATAATATTCTATTAGGGATCCTAATTTTATAGACATCATGCCCAAGGATAAAGACAATTTTTGAAATATCTTGTCAATAGATCTTGGCACCCCATGAAGTCACCAAAAATGTAGTGCCTTATAACTATCTTAGAATCTATCATTTTTAAAGGATACAAAATAATAAAAACAAGTAGTCAATGTCTTCCCAAACCCCTCAAGTTTTGACTAAGTATAGCTTAGGTGTCAATTTTCTCAAAAGTAATATGCTTAGAAAGTGGTTCGATTGACTCATGGGAGCAAAGTACTCAGATTTAACTAGCAATTCACTAGCAAAGTTGAGTGTTTCACTCACTTTCTAGAGTAAATTGCTTGCCAACCAATGGAGGGATAAAAATAAAGGTATATATCCCTAAGAGAATTATTTTAGAGTGATATTTTGCATGTAGTGGTATACCAACTCATTTTTTAGGCCTTCTAATCTAATTAGAGGCATATTTATAGGTATCTCACATTTGGAGCTGCATCATTTTGTTGGAGATACCCCTAAATATTTACTTTGACTAGGATTAATAGTTTATTATCCTAGGTAACTCAAGGGTGAACTATAACTATAAATAGGATCCATGGGCTCCACTGTAAACATCTTTTGACCATAAGAATTTAAATCTACACTCTAAAAAGCCCATGTTATATTTTGTATATCATGAAATTTGTGAGAATTTGGTAATTCCTTTGTATTTCCTTAGTGGCAATACCATCCTATTTTGTGAATTGCACAATGATTGGGGAATAGCCCTTTTACCCATATTGTCATTCACCTTATTATACCTGATGAATGAGAAATATTGATGTTATTCAAATTCTCATGTGTTGATTGATCATACACTTACTTGCTACAATTACAACAATATCTCAATTTGAATCCCTTACATCGTTAAATTTCATGTATTTTAATTTCATGCAATTAGTGTAGGTTAGCCTAGTATAATTCATAGAGGATAGTGGGAGTTGGTCTCAATCTAGAGGTTGGAAGGATCCATTGTCCCTTCCTTCCACCTTTGTTAAAACTAGAATTGGGGTACATTAGAAGTTAGACAATTCCCTAGTTCAATAGAGCCATATAGAAAAAAATGAGATATTAACAAGGATGAAAGCATTGTTGTGAATGAAAATGAAAGGAATACCCTCAAAACAATAATAGATAGAAAATAAAATTCAATGGATATTTATTTGAGAAACCAAAAATAAATATCACAAGTGTTAACAATAAGGGGGTAAGCCCATGAATAAGAATAAAAAGAGATAATGAAGGTAGTATCTTGGAATATTAGAGGTATTACGAAGGTCCTTAAAAAGAAGGTAGAACGAAGTTAATAGGTTATTATAGTCTTGAATTTATTTTGATAAAATAATCAAATATGAGTATTAAGGATTGTACGGATGTATTAAAAAGTTTTGGAATATAGAGAATTGATTGTCTATACATTCCTATTATGGGTGCTCTATGAGGCATAGAAATATTAAGAGATAATTATAAATGGATGCACAATTTTATAAAATAAAAAAATATTTAGGTTGTTAGTGTGTTTCAAAGGAAATATAAAAATCCTCACTTAGTATGATGGGACCATGACCCCTCATAAAAACATGTGTAAACTCATTAAAATATATATATATATAATTTGGAATCATAAATGCATATGCTACAAGCACAACTACTCTTTATGATACATGTTGAGAGGACCTTAGTTTATTTATGTCAAATTTAGTAATAATTTACAAATGTGATCTATTAATTTCTCTTTTAGTGGGGGGACTTCAACATTGTTCTATTTCTTTTAGAAAAATGATGGTATTCCTCTATGGTAAAAATAAATGGTGGATTTTGCTCAATTGCTTAATTAAAATGGCATTTAGGATGTTATTCCTTAAAGTTTTTATTACATATAAGATAATAAATGTATTAGAAAATTTACATAGCATAATATTGGAAGGTTTTTCTTATCTAATATGTGGCTACAAATAGTGTATAGAATCTCTTCATATATTTTATAATGAATAGGATCAAATCAAAAACCCATTCTCTTGAGATGTGATTTATTCAATAATGGTTTTCCAAATCCATTTTTTTTTTAATATATGTGGTTCCAAGACCCTAATTTCTTCTAATGTTTATGTTATGGTGGCATGAAACAAAGTTTCAAGTGATAGGTATATAGAGGCTTATTCAAAATATGAAATACCCAAAGATTCAAATGAAGATTTGGAATGTCAAAATATTTTGGTAACATAATTAAAATAAAGCAAGAAATTAAAACCAAACTTAATAAATTACAAGAGATAGTAGAAATCAAAAAAATAAATAAAGATACTTATGTGCAAAAAATTACATTTCAAATTATTGTAATGTGTTACAAAAAGAAGAGTCATATTGGGCCCAAAATACAAGGAGGGGTGGATTAAAAATGGAATAAAAGCAAAAAAAACATGTTATTATGAAAAAATGTCCTTTTGTCGAATAAAAAATATTCTAAATCCAAATGGAAGAAGTATTGAGGAAGAAGAATATATTAGGAAGGAAGCAACTAATTACCCAAAGATATTCTATCAAAAATTGGACAAGACAAGGAGGATTCGGGTAATTTTTAATAGAATATTCTATCAATTATCACATAACGATAGAATGAAAGATTGATGAGGAAGCTTTATGCAGGAACTAGCTAAAGTAGTTTCTCTTTTCACAAACTAACCCTGATGAATTCATTGCAATTTTCTTTTAAAATTTTTGGGATTCTTTGAAGAGAAAAATGTTTGTGGTTGAATATGCTAGGAAAAGAAAGGATATAATAAGATCAATACCAAAATTTATTTCTTTGTTTTCCAAAAAAAGTAAGATATGGTTTTTATAATTTTTTCTAATAAGCCTTTGTAATATAATTTATAAGATAATTTCAAGAATTATAGCAAATGGATTGAAAAGCACTTTAGATTCTGTTATCTCAAATGAACAAGATGATTCTTTTCATGGTAAACAAATCTTTCGTGGTACAATCATTGAATAAGAGGCCATACATCTCTTCATTCCATGATAAAACCAAGTATGCTTGTAAAATTGGATATAAATAAAACATATGACAATGTTTGTTGTAAATATTTATATGATATTCTTAGAAAAATAGCTTTCATCAAGGTTGGTGTGAATATATTAGGTGTTGTTATAGCACTCTAAAATATATTTTTATCAATGGATCCCTTGTTGGATAATTTCAACCATCCAATGGGCTTTACCAAGGTGATATTTTATCTCCTCGTATCTTTGTTACTCTTGATTAGATATTAAGATGAGATTTCTCAAAGACAAAAATGAAAGACATAATAAAAGTTATTCAAGTTGCAACAAATGGTCCCTTTGAATATCATATCATTTTATTGATATGCTTTTACCTTAGGTAATTCTTAAGTAAGCAAGGCCATATAATTTAAATCAGTAGTATCATACTCTAAGGATAATTAGTCAATACAAAAATCCAAGACTTTTTTCCATTAACACTCCCTAAATTTACAACAAATTATTATAGAGGTTTAAAGGTTTATAGTTGAAATTTTACCATAAACATACTTAGGCATTATTTTTTTGATAAAGAAAAGAAGAATGAGCTTTAGAACTCAATTTTGGATAGAATGAAATCTTACTTGGCATGTTGAAAAGATAAGATCTTAGCCATGGTTGGAAGACCACAAATCATAATGACTACATTGCAATCTATTTTGATGTTCTAATGCCACTTTCAAAATTGTCGTCATGTACATATCTGAATTTGACAAAATTCAAAGAGATATTGTTTGGAAAGGAAGTGAAGAATGTTTTTTATTTTTGCTTTGTACATGGGATAGGGTTTCCAATGAAAATAATATCAAATGGGAAGGATTATAAAATTACATACTTATGTTAGGATCTTATCCTAACATTAATTAATAATAATTATCTAATAATAATATAATTTGCATATCCTATGGTTAATAAAATAATATAATAATTAATTATACATTAATTATTATATTATTTTAACATTAGGGTTGCAACTCTTCACTCATAACCCTAAAGGGGGTATACGATATTATACAATCCTACCTTTCAGACTATCAAGGAATATGAAATATAATACAATTTATTGAAGGGACTTCCCAACAATACAAAAAGTAATTCTTTTAGTTTTAGGTCTATTTATTATTTATTTAACAATTTATGTGCTAGGAACCCTAGGTTCCTACCAACTTATGAGTTTGAAATTGGGGAAAGTTGGTTGTAAATTCTTCAAAGATGGAGTAAAGAGTTGAGCAAAAATATCACTTCAAAAAATATAGGTTTTGGAAATACAATAAAATTGTTAAAGAAACAAACCCTACCTATGGGTTCAACAACATGGAATTTCATATTAGAGGATTTGTAATTGATTAAGAAATATATTGGGTGGTCAACCAATTAAGGGGATTCAACAAAATTTTATTTTGATGCTTGGTTGAATCCTAATCCTCTTATTTTTTATCTAAAATGCTAACCGCTAGTTTAGGCCTCTTTAGCTTCTAAGGTTCAAAGGTCAAAATTGCATTAATGCAAGCAAAATTGTGACATCTTAGATTTTTATTAGTTGTAGACACAAAAAATTGACCCATCCAAATGAGTCATTTTTCCCTTAGATTCCTTAGAAGCCACTCAAAATTGCTAAGTGCAAAATTTGAGCTCCCTTCCCCCCCTTTGGTTTTGCCTTTTCTCTAGCCTCGCCAAATTCATGGTTGTCCAAGATAAGGTGTGAATTCAAAATTTATGGGTATTCAGTCTCAAAACCCTAATTTTGAGCTAAATTTTACAATGTCAACCCTTAACTAGGTTTGTGTTTTATTTTTCCACCTTCCAAACCTCCTATAAATAGAAGGGTTGGACTCCCTCTTTTTAGAGATAAGAGATAATATTTTTAACGGATGCTTTTGGAACACTTTATTGTTCCTCTATGTTTTTTGATTCATTGATATAGCTTCTTTCGATGAGCAAGTGGAGGAGCCTTGATGAAATATCATGTGCAAGACTTATCTTCTAAAGAAGGAGGAGAAGTCTACCATTTTGGTTGTTGCATTTACTATTTCATTGCTCTCTTGCTTCCACTATAGACTAATCAGGTTTTTCTTGCATAATTAGTTTTCTTAGATCATTGATTTTATGTTTTCATCACATTTTTTGCATTCATAGGACTAGTTTAAAGCTTAGTTGTGAATTCGTGGCCCACCCATATGGGGCACAAATTCGGTGAAACCCTAGGTTTTGTAACTTTTTATGTTTCCAAATTTGTAGTTTTCCATTACAAGGCATGAATTTGGTTGCAAGGATTTGAGGGTAAGTTTTCTATACCTAAAACCCTAATTTCATCTCATGCATGTTTGCTTGTTCGTTAATGCCTCTTCTATTTACATTTTGTTCTATTGTATTCTACTTGCTTGTTTCCAAAGGTTAAAATTTGATTTTCATTTTGAATGGTTAGCTAAAAGGACCAAGGGGATTGACTACTATGCCTCCAAGCTCAATCTCATAGCAGCCTAAGTAGACTCCCAAACACTAACCATCATTTTTCTAGGATTTTGTCATTGTTTTTCAAGTCTACTTGAATTTACGGTAAGGATTTTTGAGGTGTGAATTTGTATTCACGGTCATAGATTATGGAGCACATATTTGGCTAGGATCAACCACTAGATCAAGTAAGTGTTTTAATAGATATTTTAGCCTATTTGTTGTGTGTTTGTGTCTCTTTTCTATTTTTTTTAGCTAAAAGAATAAAATAAAATTTAAACATACCTAATAGATTAGTCAAAGAAATTAAATTTTGGTTTTAGATCACATGTAAAAGAAAGTGTTCCATTTCTAGGCATCAAATAGGAAGAGCATATAGTTTACATATAGGCTAGTCATATTTATGCATTCTCTTGGATCTTTGTTTAAAATAAAAAATTTATCTTCTTATAAGTTTACGAGTAGACTTCATCAAAATAAATAATAATTTTAGGAATTTGCTTTGTTTGTTTGCATTGTTGTTTGCTCTACATTGTTCTTTTACTGCATTGTTCTTTAGTTCTTTGTAGTTTAGATCTTATTCAAAGACCAAAGTTAGGTATCTTCTCAATAAACACGTCAAAAAATTCATCCTATACTTCGAGTGAGTCCTAAAACCATTCATGGTGAACCCTTCAATCCCCCAAGCCCTCGAGTGTAGAGAATAATAGCCTCACAGTTACCTTAGCTCCCAACGGATCTATCGAGAGTCGTTCACGGGGGTTATTTTCCTCCTCTACATATTTGGTGAACCCAACATGAAACACATCCTTAGTTGCCATTTAGGAAGCCTATTCCTTTGTCTCCTTTTGTTTTTTATTTTAAACTATAAACAAGACCATTTAATCTATTTGCATATATTAGAAAAACTAAAAAAACATTTAAAATTTTGTCTTTTTGTGTCTTTTCCTTATCCTATGGCTCCAATCCTTAGGAGTAAGTGAAAGCTCTTAGAGCCTGGTGAGAATCATCTCTATAATGAGGATGATCAAGTTGATAGGGAGAACCAAAATGTGAAAGAAGAGAAAATAGAAACTAGTGATGACTCTAATCCTATTGAAGGAGATCATGGTCAAGTCACCTTCAAATCATAAAATCATATCTTATATTTTTTTAGGTAAAATAGGCAAGCTCTGAATGAAGCCTTGGATAAAGACACCCACTTCAATGAAGCTAGAACATCTCATCATCAAACCAATTTTCCTTAAAATATACGTATTAACCCTTTGTTTCAATCTTCTCATATTGTTTTTGTTTCAATATTCTCATAATGTTAATATGTTTCATAAACCCACATATGCTACTACAACAACCACCAAAATTGGAGGAATTTTGCAACCTCCTCCAACTAGTAGTGCATCCCAAAATAATGTTCAATTTCCTTCTTCTTCCAACATTCCTCCTCTTAACATTCCTTCTTCTATTCCATCAAATACAAATTTCATCCCACAACAAGATGCTACACAAAATATCCCATACCATAACAATGTTTTTTTTGGTAATTTAAAAAAAATTATATTATTGAGGGCATTTGAAATGTGCCCTAATACCTTGATACATCAACAGAGTTAAAGGATGCACCATCTACAAAAAACCTCATGGAATTTACGTAAAGCCTAAAATGTATGGATAAACTAGAACCAGCCAAAAGGACAAGGATGAAACAAGAAACAAAATGTCCTGACATGACAGAGCTCAACAATAGCAAAAAAACAACAGCCAATTAATGCTTCCAATGTTAACCAATTTTCCTTTCAATAGCCCACCTATAATAGTTATAATCCACCATTAGGGAACCCTGGGGTAAACATGTTAACAACACCCCATGTTGCATTGCACAACAATCTAGACATTCAAAGTTTAATAAGTATAGTGAAACAATTGGCATTATGAATGGATACACTTCAAGCTCTCCAAGATCTATACCTTTTAAAGTAAGCAAAGGATGATTTTTTCAAACTTTTTATCTCGATGAAGGAGTTTAGTTGGATGGTTAAGATACACCCCACCTCCTTGAGACATGTTGGATCTATTTATTGGTAACTTATCACCAATATGAGACATGTTGGAGATATTTATTAGTAACTTATCGCCAATAAACACCTCCTTGATACATGTTTAAAATATGAATTTAAAAATCAACTTATCGCCATCCTGAGCGACCCTCATCCATTCCAATATTGTTTAATGGTTGAGCAAGCTCAAAATAAAATCAAAATTTGTCCATTTATGCTCTTCACAAACTTCCTCCTTCTACTTATTCTACTTATTTTCATCATCCTTCTTCGTCATCTAAAATCACCAAGGAGTTTGAAAACTTTAGAATAAGTAAGGAACCACCAATTATAATCCCATCACAAGATCAATCCAATCAACTAGTCAATAGTCCTCTTATAATTTTAGCCTAGCTACTACCTTCATCTTGAACTATGGGTTTGCCCCATAAAATGTGAAGTAGTACACATAGGTATGTGTACCTTTTTCTACATAGTAAAGTCCCACAAAGAAAATATTTGTGGTAGCAACCCATCCCTATTAGAGAGAATCTTTACCCATTGTTACCTATCCAATGACTACCCACTTTCTAAATAAATCCTATCCAGTGTGGGGTATGAAGGTAAGGGTTTGGAACCACAACAATGATGCATTAAACAGCCTTTGGAATCCAATATTTGTCCTAGGAGGTGTGGCATAAGCTACATCCCCAATAAAAACCAACCCCTACCTATCGATGATGATCAAGTTATCACCTTTGTTGAATTCATGGATCATCATGGCTTAGAGTAAAGTAATGATGATGAGGGACCACCTTCTCCCTCTAACATATTGTTTTACAATGTAATAACCCTAATTCATCCCAACTTAATAGAGACTCTTGAATAATATTCTGAAGGGGATACTCTTTGTGACATGGCTCATGAAGATATCCTTCGAAATAGCTTTTCTTTGATGAGCCAGTCCCTTAATGTGCCCATGTCCAAAATTCTAAGTCTCAAGAGGATTTAATTCCTATGTATCCCAAATACCTTGATCAATTAGGAGTCCTCATTCCCATATCTAAGAAAGAAGGCATAATTAGAATATGTGTTGACTTTCTCTTAACTCATTTAAACCAATTGGAGTTGTTGGATGAGAAACACATTAATATCCATGAATAGTATAAGTTTGGTTATCTACAATTCATATTTTGTAACCTTTGGTATCTTCAATATAGTCGAACCATTTCATATTTCTTGTCATATGATGACTGGCTCCTGAGTCAATGCAGCACATATTTTCATGTTTTTTAGACTGGTTTTTGTTGGAACAAATTCCACATTCATTATATGACATTCTTTTTTCCATTTGAGAAAATAGAAGAAATGAGATATGATCTTATATGTAGTCTACCTTATGACTCCTTATTCGTATATATGATCCTTGATAGAAGTATATAAGCTTGATTTGATAAAACCTTTATTAATCCTTGGTTTTGTAGGCTTCCTTATGTCTCCCTAGTAATGAGAGTATATACTCTTGACGAATATTAGGTTTTGTAGAAAGCTTATATATTGCAACTTGATAATTTTGATAAATTCTAATATTACCAAGTTTTGTAGAATGCCTTATGACTCCCTAGTATGTTTTGGAAAAGATATAAAGTGCTTTTGTAAATTTTAGTTCAATTTTGGTTGATTTTGTAAAGTTTTGTAAATAACAAAATCAAATTCTATTATCCTTATTTCTCCTATTGAACTAAGCACTTTTCCCAAATTTAAAGAGGTTTTAATGTTGGATCTTTTGTCTTGATTTGAGAATATTTGAGACAAGTAAATTGATAATTTCCAACCTTTGAAAAAACTTTAATAAACCTCTTATAATGGCTTTTGAAATTTGATATTAATTTTTCTAATTTCCAATAAATCAATTTGATGTAGTAGACCTTCTGACTCCCAAATTTGGAAAATTAGAAAACATAACAATATTTGTAAAATATTAAATAGTTAAACCTAAGTAGAATTCCTTATATCTCCAAGGTTTTTTTGCAAATATTATTTTGATCTAGGTAAGTTATCTCCTATGTCTTTTGCTTTCACGACCTTAAAATTTATCCTTGATTTTATAGTCTTATATCTCATATGTTTGTAAGCAATATCAATGAGATAATTCGCTTACCTTAACTCCTTTTATTCATACTTGAATAGCATTGGTTTTGACTTAGTATAACAATCCTCTTATGTACCCTTTCTGTTGTGCTTAAGTTGACGAATCTGGATTGGCCAAGTGTGGTATGGCTGAGTGAGAAACGGTTGGGCTTGTTCTTTGATATTGGAGAGTATGATGTTGGTAATATATCCTTCTTATATGGAGCTTTAAATGCTCCTTGCTCCCTTTATTCCATGCTATGCTAAAACTGATTTGACTGTGATATTTTCTCTTTTCTTTTTATTGTAATTTGCTCTCCTCTTCACCCTATTCTTGCTTCAAAAATAGACTGCATTAATTGGAGTTTAAATGTGGCCAAGTATCTTTTTTATTTCTTGAGAGTGTTGTCACTTGTGTAACACCAATATCTTCTTGTAACACTTATGTGGTGCACGTTACACCTTTGTAATGTATGAGAATTTGATCTGGTGCTTGTAACTCCCCTTTGATGGTCTCTTGAGCTTTAGGAAATGAGAGGCGCTAGAGAATATTATGCCAAATGGCATTCAGTATTTTTGCATGAGACTTTTGATGTAACACCATTAAGAAGGAGATTGTAACTCCTTTGATTATCTTCCTCCTTAGCTTGCTTTGTTTTCTTCGATAGTAAGCAACCTATTCTTTTGCAAGTGGCTTCGTGAGGCATCTTGGAGCTTCGATCGTGGATGATAGTGCTTCCTTTTGTGGAATTTACTCTCAACGTAGCATTTGTCCTTCTCTTTTTCTGTGTGCCTTCAATGTACTCCCTGTTATGCTACTTGTTTGCCTTGGTAGGAGTGGAAGCTTGATGTTCTTTCTTCGTGGATGAGCTCTCTTTTATCTATGTAAATAAGATTCTTTTTTTATCTTCATAGATGTCCTTGATAAGCTTACTTTGGTTTACGTAAATCACTTTGATGAGCTTCCTTTATCTTTCAGGTTCGTCCATGGAGAGTATACCCTTTCAATGGTTGAAGAGCGCTAATATTTTGACCCTTCTTTGGGTGGCTTTTCCTGTACCTATTGTGCCTTTTGAGGCACCTTCAAATTTTCTCCTTTCTCTCCATATGATGTATTGTATAAGTGAAATACCATGTAACCTTTACATGTATATAAAACCTTTTTTATTGCACCTTTTCTTGCACTCTTTTGTAGGCCTGATATTCTGATTTTTGTAGCAGATTTTATGAGTGCATTATAAGGGTTTTGAGGTTGTCTCTTTGGCTAGACTCCTTACCCTCTTTGCTTGTATATTTTAAGGTGAATCCAAGCCTTTTAAATTCTATAAAATAGAATATTTCTTTTAGTTGCACTAACCCCTTTAGTGCTTTGGATTTGAGACTCACCAAGTCTCAATATTTGAAGCTTCTTTTTGGTTGGATTTTCTTTGCTTGTACTAACCAATTTTGGTGGCTTCTATTGGCCACTAAGCGTTGTAGGTTTTTTTTAGTCTTACAATGGCACTGAGAGGGGGGGATGAATCAGTGTAGCTCTTTTAATCTTGAATTTATAGCTCTTAAAATAGCAGCATTTAAAACTTATAAACATATACAGCAAGTATAGCAAAAGAACATCACACAACACAAGATTTAACGAGGTTCACCAATGTGGCTACTCCTAAAAAATGACTGCTTGGACTACCATCCAAATCTAGCCTTTGGAAGGAGCACCAACCCTTGATTTATCTGCACCAACAGAAAGGAGCACCAACCCCTGATTTACCAGCACCAACTGGAAGGAGCACCAACCCCTGATGCCAAGCTGCAACCTGGACTTCAATTTTGAATCTAGAAGTTTTAACAAAAAATAGCTTCGCTTTTACAAGACCCTAACTGGTCTATTTCACCTTTGTGTTCTCTATGCCCTCTCTCTGCACAACAACTTCGTACAATCTACTGTGTCACAGTCAAATGATCGTCTTCTCCCTTTTTCGCACTCTGCTTCCTCTATGAAATCACTTCACACAATCTGTTGTGTTACAGTCAAACGATCATCTTCTCCATTTTGTGCACTCTGCTTCCTTTGTGAATTTCACACAGCACAATTCGACACGACTTGCACTCTGCGCTCTATGACCGAACTTTGCACACATCAACTTGCATTCAACAAAGTGTTTGACTCAACTCAACTTCTCCAAAAAGCCCTCCTTTTATAACAGTATTTTCATGATGAAAACTCTAATATCAGTCGGCTATAAACCCTAATCTTAGTTGGCTACAAACCCTAATCTTTGTCAGCTGCAAACCCTAATCTTCATCGGCTTACATCGGTCTTCGTCGGCTACAACTGCCCCTGTAACTCTTCTGTTGTTGTTGTCGCAAAAACACATGATGTCACAAAATTGTGATAATTTTTCTTGCCTTCTAAATATGTCGCAATATCATGACACTTTTCTTACTTGTATTTTTCTTTGATCTTTTGCAAGTGGTCCACTTTGGTCTTCTTGGAAAATCACTGTACATACTCTGAGTAACCTTTGAACTCCTGTCTTCTGCATCTGACTAGCTTTTAAACTTCCTATCCACTGCATCAACAGATCTATCTCGATCGTGTTGACAACAATGACAATATTGTTGTTGTACCTTGCTCAACAATCTCCCCCTTTGGAATTGTTGGCAACACATGTGCATTTACCTGTAACTCTTCTCCCCCTTTGACAATAATACCAAAGGGCTACTGCAGACTCCCCCGAGTCCATGCACAACATTCTCAAGCACAATTTATTATACTTAGCAAAAATCATGAACATGAGCAAAAAGATAATCAAATACTTAAATTCTCCCCCTGAGAATGCGATCTTTGTAGCTAGTCAATTCTTGGGAAGTGTGACCACTCCCAATTTATTGTGAAGGTAATCAAAAACTTCCTTGATCAATGGTTTTGTGAAGATATTTGCTACTTGCTCTGTGGTTGGAACAAAATCCAACTTAACCTCACCTTTCGCAACTTTTTCCTTCAAAAAATGATACCTTATAGCAATGTGTTTTGTGCGTGAATGCATCACCGGATTCTTGGAGATGTTAATGGCACTAGTGTTATCACACTTAACTGATATTGGCTCACTGAAGCTAATACCAAGATCTTTTAGGGTTGTTTCATCCACAATATCTGTGTACAACATGTTGTTGCTGCAATATATTCTACCTCTGCTGTCGACAGAGAAACTAACTCTTGTTTCTTACTGTGCCATGCAACCAATCTGTCTCCAAGATAGAATGCACCTCCACTGGTACTCTTTCTGTCATCTACACATCCTGCCCAATCTGCATCTGAATACAAAATAAGGGTGAAGTCTTTACCTTTTGGATACCATAACCCATACTCCATATTACCTTTGAGGTATCGAAGAATCCTCTTCATTGCTGTCACATGAGTCTCCTTGGGATTAGCCTGAAATCATGCTACCATGCATACTGCCTAAAAAATATCTGGTCTGGTGGCTGTCAGATACAGTAAGCTTCCAATCATAGATCTGTACATGGTTTGATCAACAATTGGAGATTTGTCATCCTTGCTCAACTTGCAACCTGTTGTCATGGGAGTGCTAACTGGCTTACAATACTCCATTGTGAAATTTTTTAACATCTCTTTTACATATTTAACTTGAGAAATAAATATGCCCTTCTCACTTTGATTAACTTGCAATCCAAGAAAATACGATAGTTCTCCAATCATTGACATTTCAAATTCTTTCTGCATCTTATTTGCTAAATCCTTGCATGACTCATCTTTGCTACTGCCAAATATGATATCATCTACGTATACAACAAGAATTATAAGATGCCCATTTTCTATTTTGACATACAAATTACTATCCACCATACCTTTCTTAAACCTTTGTTGAGTGAGATAGTTGTCTAGCCTTGCATACCATGCTCGGGGTGCTTGTTTTAAGCCATATAATGCTTTCTTCAACTTACAAACAAATTTGGGATTATCACCAAGTTCGAACCCATCTGGTTGCTCAATATAAACCTCTTCTTCAAGTTTCCCATTCAAAAACGATGATTTCACATTAATTTGATAAACTTTGAAATTTTTGTAGACTTCTAAAGCCAAAAACATTCTGATTGCCTCTAGTCTAGCTACTAGAGCAAATGTTTCCTCAAATTCAATGCCTTCAACTTGAGCATAACCCTTGCATACCAATCTTGCTTTGTTTCTGACTACATGTCCATCTTCATTCAATTTGTTTCAAAAAATCCATTTAGTCTCGATTATATTTTTGTTTGCAGGTCTAGGAACTAACTCCCAAGTTTTGTTTTTCTCAATCTGATCTAATTCTTCATTTATTGCCTTCATCCAGCTCTCATATTTGCTTGCATCAGCAACATTTTTGGGCTCAATGTTGGATAGCAGAGAGTAGTTACTTACTACTCTTCTTCTTGTCTGAACACCAACTTTGGGGTCTCCAATTATTTGCTCTCTAGGATGATTTTTTTTCCAACTGCTTGTTTTGAATTTCTTATTTTCTTCCACTTCTGAATCATCATCTAAGTCAATTTTCAGTATCTTTTCCATTTCATTTTCCTCATCTCTTTCAATAACCTCTTCATAAATTGGGTAGTTCGTTTCATAGTTAATTACTCATTCTCTACCTTCATCAAATTTAACATCGGCACTATCCACAATTTTCTTTAGCTTCTTATTGTAGCATTTGTAAGCTTTGCTTTTTGATGAATAACCAACAAAAATACCTTCATCTGCTCTATCTTCAAACTTGCCAAGATTATCTTCAATTCTTTTGATGTAGCACTTGCTACCAAACACTTTGAGGTATTTTGTTGTTGCCCTTTTTCCGAACCATAACTCATAAGGAGTTTTTCTTTCATGTGTTCTCAGCATGTACCTTTTTTGGATATACACCGCAGTATGGACTGCTTCTTTCCAAAACATGTCTGCTAGACTGCTTTCAGCCAGCATAGTCCGTGCCATTTCTTGTACTATCATGTTCTTTCTTTCAACCACTCCATTCTGTTGAGGTGTCCTGGCTGCTGAAAACTGTCTCCTAATACCGTATTTTTCATAGTATTCTGTAAACTCCTCTGAAATGAATTCTCCTCCTCTATCTGATCTTAAAAATTTGATCCTCTTTCCTATTTCATTCTCAACCTGGTTTTTGAAAATCTTGAACATATCAAAAGCTTCGATTTATGCTTTAAGAAAAATATCCATGTCATTCGGAATAGTCATCAATGCACAACATAAAATATTTGTCACCATTTATGCTTTGTGTTCTCATGGGTCCACATAAATCAGTGTGTATTAGTTCCAAAGGTTTGTTTGTGTAGTATTCTTTAGTTTTGAATGTGACTCTAGTTTGCTTCCCCTTTTGGCATGAAGCACAAATGTTGTTTGCAGGTTTCTTGATGGTGGGAAGATCTCTTACGACCCTTTTTGAGGTGATTTTTACTAGATTATCAAAACCGATATGACCAAGTCTCTTGTGCCACAACCAATTTTCTTCTTCTTGTCCAATAAAACAAGCTCCTTTTGAAGTCTCTGAGAGCGTGTACGAGGTTGCCAGATGTCCTTGATCCAGTTGCTATCAATTTTCCACTGTTTGTTTTTCTGACTTCACAACCCTGCTTCATAAAAACTACTTCATGACCTTTATCACAAAGCTAACTTACGCTCAATAAGTTATTTTTCAACCCATCTACAAACAGGACTTCTTCTGACTTAATTTTTTCGTCACTAATTTTGATAGAGCCTTTGCCAACTATCTTAGCTCCATCATTGTTTCCAAACTTTACTGAACCACCTTCATATTTTTGCAACTTCTCAAACTTTTGTTTGTCACCTGTCATATGACTGGAGCATCCACTATCAAGTATCCATGGTACATATTTATTCTATGCTCTAAATGTTGTTTTTACTATTAAGGATTCCTTTTCTTCCTTAAGTCACTCCTTTTCTTTCCACTCCGTTTTGATAGTAGATTTGAGCTCTTATTTAGCCTTTTCCTTATCAGTAGCTTGTGCTTGTTTTTTGGGAAGATTTCTATTTTGTCTCATCCTTTTTGGTTGAATTTTTCTTCCCTGAAATTGATTTGAAGCAAATGTACTTCTACAGTTTCTTGCAATGTGTCCAAAATTGTGACAGTTATAACATTCTACTGTATAATTCATCAAAGGAGAGAGCATTTCTACTGGTGAAAATCCTTGGTCTTATATTAAATTTGCAGTCTGAGATTTTATGTCCATAGCCATTGCATTTAAAACAGAAACTAGAAAAGGTAAAATTGAACCTGGGTGATGGTCTTTGCCATTTTGTCGTAGGAGCCCTAGGTCTTCTTCTTCTTTGATGAGTGACATTGGTGAATCCATCATTGTCAATTTTCCTTTCGTGCCTGGCATTATTGATTTATGTTGCATGACATGTTTTTCCTTGATCAACCTATTTCTTATCTTCATTCTTTATGGATTCTACATTTTTGGCCTTTGATCCATTAGATGATTCTCCTTCGACGAAACCCAGACCAAATTTGATGCCTGCAAGCCTTTGGTCATTTATGATCTTATCCAGCTTCATAGAACTTTCTTCACGTTTGTGATAGTAACTGATTTTCTTGTTCATATCTTGTAGCTGCATTCTTAACCCAACAATCTCTTCTTCTAGCTTGCTGCAATGATCTATTTTCATGGTTATTTGCACTTCCAGATCTTCAAAGATTTTCTTGGATTCTTCTATCTGTACTTTCAAACTGGATATGATTTCATTTGCATCCTCAAGCCTTTTTGAAAGTTTCTTATTCTTTTTCTTCTCTATTTTCCACTCTTCAAGTGTAGAGATCAACTCACCTACTAGATCTACTTCAGCCTCAGTGTTTTCACCACATACTTCAGAGTTCGCCCCTTCTTCCTTTTCTTCTTCAAATGCCATGAAAAGAGATTCACCTATTTTCTCTTCAGAATCCTCACCTGAGCTATCTTCTGATGAACTGGCATTCCTAGAGATGAAACTTTTCTTCTTGAAGTTGCCTTTTCTAAAATTTGTTTTCTTCTTCCAGTCACTTCGTTCTTGGTGCGATCCTTCATCATTTTTGTTCTTATCATTAAGTGGACATTTAGTCGCAAAATGCCCAATGCCTCCACAGTTGAAACATTTAAGTGGTAGCTTTCCTCTGTATTTTCCTTTTCCCCTTTTTAGTTTTCTGACAAAGTTTACTTCCATTTCATCTGATGTCTCTTCTTCCTCGGACTCTTGTTTCACGTTTTTATTTTTGAGGGCTTTAAAAGCCGCTTCTCTATCTATGGGTTTAGATCTTCCTATCCTCATCTCATATGCAGTCAAGGAACCATACATCTCATATATACTAAAATAATTTAGATTTTTAGCTTCTTCTATAGTTGAGACTTTAGAATCAAACCTTTGAGGAAGAGATCTTAATACCTTTTTCACAATGGCAGAGTCGTCGATATCCTCGTCGATTCCTCTGATCGCATTGATGATTCCATTAACTCTTAGCATATATGCCTCAATTTTTTCATCGTCATTCATTTTTAATGCTTCGAACTAAGCTCGATGTGTCTGTAACTTGGCCTCCTTGATCTTATCATTTTCTTCATGAAAACTCCTCAGTTTGTCCCATATCTCTTTTGACGTTTTATAGCTCACGATCTTTACTAGTTCATTGTCTGCTACTCCGCTCATGAGAGCATTCATTGCTTTTGAATTATTGTCAAACAGTTTTATTTCGTCAGCCTCTTCTGGAGGAGTGATGGGTATTTTGTATCCACGAACTACTGAATCCCAGACGTCGTATCCCAAAGCACAGAGATATGTCTGCATCCTAATTTTCTAGAACGTGTAATTAGATCCATCAAACACTGGTGCTTTGGTTTATGAGAAGCATTCACCTCCTACCATTGATTTACTTCCAAGATCACCCTATCCGGTTAAGCTTGTATAGGAACTTAGCTCTGATACCAATTGTTAGTCTTACAATGGCACTAAGAGGGTGGGTGAATCAGTGTAGCTATTTTAATCTTGAATTTACAACTCTTAAAATAGCAGCAATATAAACTTATAAACAGATACAGCAAGTATAGCAAAATAACATCACACAACATAAGATTTAACGAGGTTCACCAATGTGGCTACTCCTCAAAAATTACTGCTTGGACTACCATCCAAATCTAGCCTTTGCAAAGCTACAACTTTACAAACAATTTACCAACACCCACTAGAAGGAGCACCAACCCCTGATTTATCTGCACCAACAGAAAGGAGCACCAACCCCTAATTTACCAACACCAACTGGAATGAGCACCAACCCCTGATGCCAAGCTGCAACCTAGACTTCAATTTTGAATCTAGAAGTTTTAACAAAAAATACCTTCACTTTTACAAGACCCTGACTGGTCTACTTCACCTTTGCGTTCTCTGTGCCCTCTGCTCTCTCTATGCAACAACTTCGCACAATCTGTTGTGTCATAGTCGAACGATCGTCTTCTCCCTTTTGCGCACTCTGCTTCCTTTGTGAATTTTGCACTTAGCATGATTTGACATGACTTGCACTCTACGCTCTATGACCGAACTTCACACACATCAACTCGCATTCAACAAAGTGTTCGACTCAACTAAATTTCTCCAAACAACCCTCCTTTTATAATAATATTTTCATGATGAAAACTCTAATCTCAGTCGACTGTAAACCCTAATCTTAGTCGGCTGTAAACCCTAATCTTCGTCAGCTACAAACCCTAATATTCATCGACTTACATCAGTCTTCGTCGGCTACAACTGCCCCTATAACTCTTCTGTTGTTGTTGCCGCAAAAACACATGTCACAAAATTGCGATAGTTTTTCTTGCCTGTTGAATATGTCGCGATATTGTGACACTTTTCTTACTTGTATTTTTCTTTGATATTTTGCAAGTGGTCCACTTTGGTCTTCTTGGAAAATCACTGTACATACTCTGAGTAACCTTTGAACTCATGTCTTCTGCATCTGACTAGCTTTTGAACTTCTTGTCCATTGCATCAACAGATCTATCTGACTATGTTGACAACAATGACAATATTGTTGTTGTACCTTGCTCAACAGTTTTTGTGCTTTCAGAGTGTCTTTAGACACTTGATACAAAATAGATTTTATACCTTTTTTCAATGCACAAAACTAATTTGTTTTGAGAGTAATAATAGTGCAAATAAATTTGACAAATTCTACTTTTTAATGCACTAAAAAATTACACCTTATCACTCCAATTTACTCTCAATAATATGTACTTAATAAATTCACTACAACTAATCAAGAATAATTTGATATTAACCTTCAAATATTTTGCAAATCCAATACAATTAGTATTGTAGGATTTAGTCTTCTTTTCACTTTCCAAAGTAGATAATAGGTAGTTTATAGATAATTAATATTTGGAATCTAATCAAATCCTAGTGTACAAATGAACCTCTAAAAGGAACCTTTTTATTTTGCACTCCTGTAGAATGTAATTTAGGTTGCAACTTTAATTTGGATTAAAGTGCTTTAACAAATCTAAAAATTAATGCAATTAATGAATATACTTGCACCAATAGTTTCTTACCTTTTTTTGAAAGCTTTTGTAGCTTCTTTGTTGCTTCTGTAGAGGATGTAGATCTTTGTGCCTTAGATCACCAAGTTGATGCCTTGAGTAATATCTTGTAGCTCTTTGTAGACTATTTTTAACAGTGCCTTCTTCACCAAACTGTAGTCTCGAACTTCCTTTCATGAATCTAAGATGTGATGACTTTGTTCTCCTCTTGTGGTCTCCTCCTTCTGCTGTAGATTTGGAGAATTTTGTCTCTGAAGCGGTGTCCTCTTGCTATGGAAGGCAATTTTCAATATTTTGGTTTTGGTAAACTTCTTCTATCTTCAAGTCTTCTTGTCGAATCCTGACTTCAAGCAGTATCTTCTTCTCAATATTTTGAATGTCTTGAGGTCTTCACTAGATTCTTCTTCCACTCGAATTTGGCACTCCTTGCCAAATTATCCTCCTTTTGGGCTTGTTTTCGGATGGCAATAATTGTCCCAAGTCCTTCACTATCAGGGGCTTCTCCTTGGTAGTGGACTTCTCCAATGAGTTCTTTTATGATTTCTTCAGCAAGGTTCTCCTAGCCTTTTTCTGGATGCTCATAAAGACCTCGCCAAGGTCTTTGATCTTGCATCTTCTTTTGGTCTTCCTTGAGATCTTATATTCAACCTTTTGCTTTTGGAAGTATTGGTGGTGATATCTTCTCTCGGATCTTTGATTCTGCTACTTCTAGATTCGAGCAAGACTCTCCTAGTCCTTCTTCTTCCTTTTTTAGAAGTTATTCAATGAGATATTCTCCTGATCTATTTTTCTTCAAGTGCTGGATTTATTCGAAAGAGGCTGCTCTTCCTAAATTTCTTGTAGGAAGCTTTCTCGACTTACCATATCTCCTTTACCTGTAACAAAAATATTAGTTCTAAAATTTTCTTATGAATTAAGTAACTCTTCAAAGTCTTCTTCAGGATAAAGGCATTTGTGGCCTATTTTAGTAACAAGGCGTATGTGGCCTTTTCTTTAATATCAAGGCTTCTTTGGCCTTTTCTTAAATATTGAGGCTTCTATGGCCTTTTATAGGCTTATGTGGCCTTTTCTTCTGGATCAAGGCTTCTATGGCTTTTTCTTCTGGATCATGGCTTCTATGGCCTTTTCTTTTGAATAAGGGTTTTTATGACCCTTTTATTTTTTGTGAAGTTCTTTAATCTAGAAATGGAGATCTCATGTCTCCTAACTTCACCACGATTCTTTTGCAAAAGTTTATTCTAAAGTATTATCCATTCTACAACAACTAATATTTGCACTATGAAGGCACTCTGACCTTCGAGCAACGAAGTTGAGGTCGCATAACTTTTTATTGTAGGAGGTGTCCCAATAATCTGAGAATTAATTCCCTACAATAAACAAAACTTTAGGTAAATATTTCCAGATCTCTTAGATGAGCTTCACTAATTATTTCATCAAACTAGTGGATCAAATATTGAGTCCTAGTCTTCATGAGTTTTTTTGCAACTTTGTGGAAAGACTCTAGCCATATGCAATCTCAGTATTCCTAAAATTGAGATTTCATTCAGTCCTCACTTACAGCTCTCCCTAATTCTATCACCTAGACTCTTATGAGAAATTTTGACAGTGACTGGTCTAATGGTGCATTAGGTTGACAAAAAACTCAAGGTCAATGATAATGGTGATTTTCCTATTGATCTATCGTAGCTCGATCTATTGTAGCTCTTATACCACTATTAGTTTGTTAGCTTTTGATACAACATGCAATGGGAGATAACATTCACAAGATGCAAAATAATAAGAAAGAAAGTAAATTTGTGAGATGGCTGAAATATGCTATAAATAGAAATTATAGAAATGAGTACAATAGTAGCTATGGAGTAAATGAACACTCCATGATACAAGCTACTACTCAATGAATAATCTTTGAGATTATAGCTCACACACACTACACTACTGTCTATCCTACACTACTGTAATCCTACACTACTGTGATATCTTTTCTATATTTATGGGCCTTTATATAGGAAGATAAGTTCCTTGGCCAACACTCTACGTAGTTGTACAACTGGACACCTTGGACATTACAACTTGAACATTGACACTTGTGCATTTATTACATTACATGAAGTAACTAGATAACTTCCCCCTAAAGTAATCTAATTTTCTAAGTATGTACCAAGGAAGGTACATTTACATGACCCAAACAATGTAATATAAGCTATTTCTAACAAAAATATAACCCCAAGCCAAGGTATATAGTTCATCTCTTGTATATCATTTGTCCTTTGCAATTTTTCAATCATTTTTCTTCTCTTCAAAGACAAAGAATATACACTTTTATTCTATTTGCACATCTTGTTTTGATCACACTTCTCCTTGTTTGATCTTTCCATTGTTAATGGGTCCTCATAGGATAGCATAGATATCATATGAATATCATTTATGGTGTTCATACAGCCACTGACTATTCTACAAAAATATTTTAACTATTAAAATTTCAACAAAGGAACACACACTACTTTTGATCACTTCGTTCTTATGTCTAGCACATGCACACAAAACATCTCTTTTTCTTTGCTTTGCTCAACCATTTTATCTTCTTCATCAATCTAACACCCCTATCGATTTACACTCCTTTTGACCATTAGCACACACTACATCCCTATTAGGTTACATTCCTTGTGGCTCAGTGAGCACTACACCCAATACAAGATAGTTTCATGGATGATAACGAGCATAGCCTCCACCTTAGGCCATTTGCAAGCACACATCCTAGTGGGTATCACTCCACATATAGCCACTAGCAAGCACACACCCATAGTGGGTTTTGCTCTACCTTTTGGTCACTAGTGAGCACACACCCATAGTGGGTAACACTCCACCACACTTGTTCTCATAAACAAGTATTACATCCTCATTCGATAGCTTCATGGCCACTCGTAAGCATCACATCCATAATGGGTTTCACTCCATCCTCAATTATTTGCTAGCATTCATCCTCATAGGGTTTCTCTCCATCGTTTTCTCTTCTTTTTTCTTAGCTTATGTTTGTTTGATGATATTGATCTCTTTTGCTCTATGTTGATTTAGATGTTATATTCTAAGCACCTTTTGCTTTCTTTGACTTTTTGGTGATCTTATTCTGCTTTTTTTCTTCCTTCTACTTTTTTTTTTCTTTTTCTTCTTTCTTAATTTTTCTTCTTTCTCCTCTTATTGCAAATTTGTAGTTTGTCCATATGGGACACAAATTCACTCTCTGTTGAATTGATGGTCACTCTTTCTAAGGAATGAATTTGGCTAGAGAGTTGTTTTTCTCTCTTCTTCTTTTTCTTCTTCCATCACCTTTTCTTGTTTATATCTAGTCATTTGATCGTTTAATCATTAGTTAAGTTCATCATGCCTTTTTTAATCAAGTTCATTCTTAATGTATTTCATCCATTTTTTCATTCATTCAATCATGCATAATAAAAGTAACAAAAAATTAATTCACACATTAAACAACCAAGCAATAAGGTATCTATAACTCAAAAGATAAGAGTACATGTCAACTAGATCGATGTGCCATAATAAAAAGCCTAGCACACTTGACCATCCCTAGGGATGCATGCCACACTCAAAATTGGCATTGCATCCTGATCCCTACCCTAGATCTATAAGCCCATATCCTCTACTCCTCTTGTTGAAGGTGGTCTTGGTGGGGGTATGTTCATGGATTATGAAATAGGCCATGTTCGCAACTATGATCAGCTTTGTGATCATAGGGAGGATGATGGAGGCACCCTCTACTCTATTGGTATGGCCTAGAAGTACATCATTTTTTAGAAGGTATCCCTCCACATCGATACCTTTGGTCCCTCTCTTGCCCTCTATAGCTCATCCTATAGCAAATGGATCCCCTGGTCCTATTAGCTATTAGTGATGATGACCATCCACTCTGCTCAAGTCTACTACCACTCTTGCTCCAGCTAGCCCACCTAAGATGTGTCACCTCTTTGTCACTGTTATGTCTTAATCTACCCTTGCCTGGTCATGCTCTATGATGATGGTATCCAGAGCATCCTACAACCCCTCTAAATTTTTGACCCTGTCCTATTAGAGTAGGTCCATCTCCCACTACATGCAAGCCATATTGATCTACATCTCCTCTACCTCCCCAATTGGGTCATCCTAACCATAGTCTCACTAGGTCCTACTTTCATTGTCAAAGGGGAAACACCTACTATCCTACTCAGCCCAACCCGTACCACCGTGGGGGAAACTCCCATTGTCTTGATCCTTGTCATCCCTGAGATAGTGATGAGAATCCTACTAACTATCACCATCTCCACCCTGACCTAAATTCATGTTTATCTAGGCTGGCTTATCATCCTCTATTATTGCTCTATAGTCTATCAAGTTGCCTCTCATAGTCCCAATTGAATTCCCTAATCCATGATTTGGCACCTTTGCATTGGCATCAATGGGGAGATCCTTGGGGGTACGATACTCCTGTACCATCTCCTATACTCGAAGGCCATCTTGATATTGTCTACCCTGGGATCGACATTTAGGAGATCGTCTAGGTCCTCCTCTACAAACCTTACCACATGAGGGTCCCCTCCAACCCCTAATGGATCCCTTTACACCTGCATATACCAAAATTCTAGCAACATCAACACCTCCTATAGTATACTGAACTATTGCTAGACTCAATCAAACCTGTAGATCTCCAACCACCCTTCTTCATTATCACCCATCTGACCTATCACACCCAAGCTAGATCCTCCCCATCCTCCACCCATCCAAGTGTTAACGTCATGATCACCAAAAAATCATGTACTTCTGTAGCACCCTAAAATTGGTGCAGTGAAATCTTAATAATTACATTTACTCTAGTAAATAATTTAAATTCAAATTTTAACCTCCCAAACCGCCCGTTAACCGTCGGGTAATCCGTTTCCCCCTTTTTCATGCCATTTTTAGAGGTTGTTTTGACCGTTTGACGATATCGTCGTCGATCAGACGATATCGCCCCAGATCTGACGATTTCGTGCTGGGCTAGGACGTCCGGACGATCTTGTCCCAAAACTAATTTTGCACAATTAGCTTCTGTTCCAACGGGTCTCTAATCCGGGCGAAGCGTGTCTGCGCCATTAGAGACCCTCCCCCATTGGAGATCTCCCAAATAGGGATGATCTCCAACCTCCTAACCTCCCTCCTAAGCCTATTTAATCCTAAGCCCTCCCCTTAGCACCCCCCTGGCTGAAATTCTCTGTAACTCGACTTCATACGCATTAAAACATCCCAAATTCATATTTGCATTAGTTCTATACCAATTTTGTTGCAGGTACCTTAGTGTTTTTCAGTCGGAGCAAGCTTACATCGTCGTCGACGAACCTGTTCAGATCGGAGGCGATCTGTCGAATCAGAGACGATTTCGTACCAATGCGAGACGATTTCGACTGCAGTCAACATTGAGGCAATCAGTGCCTAAAGTTTGCATTTCTCCATCTTTTCTCTGTTGTTTTATTCTGCAATTAGCTAGTTTATTCAGTATTTTATGCTATTCTGCATTTTGGAGTTCACCCATCTAGATCAAATGCATAATTAAGTCATAATTATTATCTAATTAGCATAATTCATTCATGTTTCTATTTTTAAGTTTCAGTTTGATATTGTTGCTGTCATTTTACATTGTTTCCCTCTGTTAGAATAGTTGCATTTTCTGTGTTTTGCACCTATTTCTCTATTTGCAGGTCTCTGACGAATTCGTCAGATCTCAGACGATCTTGTCTGATCTCAGACGATCCTGTCAAATCAGAGGCGATCCTGACTGCTTCAAGAATCAGAATCTTCATCAGACATCCGGATCAGGTATTCTTCTTTTAATATTCTTTAATTTCTCTGTTTTTTGTCTTAATTCTATTTTTTGTATTCATTTAATCTGCATCTTCATATAGAATAGCTTAGACGCATTTTGGCCAAACCTAGGATTTGAATGCTTAAGGCTAAAACGAACACATAAAACACATTCCCAACCTAGGCGTGGAAACTGCCATTAAATGTTTCCTGGTGAACCCACCATCCGTCGAAAAATCACCAATATACACCTCCCTTGAGAGGCGGGACCTTCGCAAGGCCTCTCAGTCCGAGGTACCGTGCCATCCTTTTCACATCCCCCTTTCGGGCACGGATCCTATAGCTTGAAGGTAAGGGTGTGAAAAATTTGGAGCGATACATTTTGGTGAACCCGACGTGAATGCATTGTAAACCTTTTGAAAACAAAAACAAAAAAAAAATAAAACAACTAAAACATAGATGCATTTCAGATCATTTAAATTTAATATCATGTTTAGATGGTAGCTCCTAAGAAAATATTAGCAGTTACTATAAATGTAGAAAACCAATTGGCAGCCATAGAAATCAATTCTGTACTTAGTGTGCACGAAACAGATAGAAATCAACTCTTGTGGGACGAACTTGATAGAAGACTTAGTGTCATTTCATCTAGGTCAACAAAACTTAAACAAATCAAGAGGCTAGTCCTAGATAGAATCCTGGATCCTCATCAACTTGTCTTTTATCATGAACTTCAGAGAGCCTGCCATAGATGGTTAGCTTATAGGAGAGCTCTTGTATCTTCAAAATTTTTCACTTTCGAGGAATACCTCAAGAACACAGTTGTGGTACGACAATTTCTAGTTCATATAGAATCCCTAGAAACTGATCTTATGATTAGAAGAAGATGGAACAACATTCCTAGAGCTATGTTGTATCGTGAATATTGTCGTGAGAATTATTATTATCAATCAAAATCTGAAATACATGGTATTTCTATAGCTCTTTTCATTAAATTTTTAAAAGAAAACTTTCAATTTGAAGAAGAACACTTCATGACTCTGAAGAACTCGAGCCCATTAATGATATTTATAAATTGTTTATAGAAAACTAGATCATTACTTTCAGTCTTATTTCTTGCATTTATTGTGTTATTTGTTGTCTTTACAATATTATTTCAAAAACAAAGAAAAACTAAAAACTAAAAAACATAGCAAAAACTAAAACATTTCATTTTAAATATTGTAGTAGGTATATAATTAATATATACCTCTTAAGCTTGTTGCATATATATATATATATATATATTTGCTGAAATCTAAAATTAAGGCACAATGCCTAAACTTAGGAATGGTAAACAAACTGAAGGAGAAGAAGAAGATTGGTTACAAGATAAAACTAGAGACCCAAATGTCCTTCCTGAAGATCCAATTCCGGAAGGAGAAACTCTAGATCAACCAGAAGATGACCTAGGTGAAGATAATGAACAAGAAGAAAGTGTTAAAGAGGATGGACCCTCATCCCCTAGAGTAGCTCGAGATGGAACTATTGCTTTTGACAACGTAGATCATTTTCAGAAATTTCTCAATGATAACATTGACGCCCTTAATGTGGCAGTTCGTATTGATAAAGGGCAAATTAGTGACACTCAAGCAGCCATGGAACATGTGTTTGATGTGCGCACTAATCCCTTGTCTTTCATTGATCAAGAAAGTGATAAGGTTGGGCCATCCAATACAGATATGGTCACTATGATTCAAAACATGTCAAAACAACAGGTTACCCAACCTCCTAAGGAACTTGTTATTCAACCTAAAATCATTCCCACACAAAAGAAAACTTCCTTCACTACTTTATTTCGCCAAACTATTGAGCAATATGCTTCAAGTAAACAAAAACCTAAAACGAAGCCAAACACCAATTTTCAACAATCCGGAATACAACATAATACAACTTCAAAATTCCTTCATAACACCTTTCCTACCAACAATTTACACAATAGCAACATAGCATCTAATCTTCATGTCCCTCCATCATATGCTCACAAAACCCATGTCAATGCCCTACCGAACCAATATGGTGGGCAAACTAGTAATCTGGAAGCCATGGTGAAACAGTTAGCTTCGCGTATGGACCGAGATAGATCCTTATCGTCCCTCGTACAATTATCGAGAGATATGTAGTCAACCTTTGGATCCCATAGTTGTAGCTCAACCATACCCTAAGCATTTTCCCATGCCCATCTTGCCTATATATAAAGGAACCGAAGATCCCATAGAGCATCTTCGCATGTTTAGGATAGCATGTCATGATATATCACATGATGACTTGCTATTACTAAAAATGTTCCCAAAAAGTTTAGGTGGAATGGCATTAGAGTGGTACTATCAATTGCCCACTCATTCTTTGAGAAACTTTGAAGAAACAATTGAATCTTTTGTCCATCAATTTAGTGCCTACATCGAGAGGCATGTAACCATTAAAGATTTATACAACTTAAAACAAGACAAGGATGAATGTTTTGCCGATTTCTTAGCTAGATGGAGGCAATTGACAGGAAAACTGCACTTTGTGCTACCTTATAGGGAAATGTTGGACATTTTTATCAATAATTTACAAGAACAAATATCTTATGAGCTATCAATTGCTACTTTAACTACCTTCGATCAAGCTATAGATTTAGCTCGAAGAGTAGAAGATGCCCTCATTAGGAGAGGCCAACTTAGGAAGAAGGATGATGAGAAAACATCCAGAAATCAATATAAAAACAAACAAGTTGTTGGTGACGGAGTCATTGACAGCAGAAATGTTGCTAATATCAATGCAACGAAGACAACAAAAAAATTTATATTGAAACCTCCTGATAAGCCTCCTCGAGAATTTACTAGATTGAATCAACCCTTATCAACTATTTTACCTCAATTACTCGAAAGAGGTTTGATCCAATTACCGACTATCCAGGAACCTGATCCAACTATACCCGGATACAGAGCTGACTTACACTTGTGATTTCCATAGAGGACCTGGACACTCTACCAACGCTTGTAAAAGGTTGAAACATAAAATACAAGATTTGATTGATAATAATGAAATGGAGGTGCAAGCCTTCCAACCTAAACAAAATGCTCCTAATAATACTCAAAAGACCATTCCCCAAAATCAAAATCAAAATGCTAATCAAACATTAGACATATTTCAACACCCTTTACCAAGACATGGTAAAGAGGTAGCCAATCAAATCGAACATCATAATGTTCCTCCTCCTACCCGATATGTAGGAACCATTAGCGGACAATTACCTGTTCAGGATCCTCAAATATTTGACACAACCTTATCCCTGGTTACGACCAGGCCCTTACATAATTTTCAAACTTCGATTCTAGTGATATAGAATCGGATCATCGAAAGTGAACTAGACATCACTTCAAACCAATCGAATAGTTCTAGAAAATGAATCAGATCCTATTCAACCCATCACGGATGCTATGGTTCCGGAAGAACCATTTCCTAGAAGAGTTACTACTCGACCTTCTTCTAATCAATTCCTCCCAAATGAACAAGCCATAAATGCTCGACCGAGACCGGTTCAACGTCCTCAATATAACATTGTAGGTACCATTGGAGTCGTTACCCGACAACAGGCTCAAAATTCTCAACAAGAACCAAATCAGAATGATGGATCAGCTCCATTTGTTTTGAAAAATCCCAATAAAGGGAATCATGCTCCTAATGTTCAACCTAAACCCCCTTACAATATTAATGAGCAATTATCCAATACTACGGCCAGAATTTCCCTTTTGGATTTATTAAGATCTTCTCCCACCCATAGGGATGAGTTGATGCTTACATTAAGCCAAATGATGGTACCTCAAAACATTCAACTCTGAAGCTATGGCCAATACTATCATCACTCGAGAGGTTGATTGTATTGACTTTCGGGATAAAGATATCCCACAACACGGTTTACATAAGGACAATCCCTTATATATTACTTGCTCTAATTGGAGATGTAGTCATCAAACGAGTCTTGATTGATAATGGCTCATCTCTAAACATTTGCACTTTTGACTTCTACCAAAGATTTGGCTTTAGAAGTGATGAAATGAAGAAAAACTGATATGATTATCAAAGCTTTCAATGACGAAACACAAGAAACGTGTGGAGTTATTACCATCCCCTTGCAAGTTGGTCCTAGAACCCTAGAAACAACCGTGTTTATTGTACATTGCCCGACATCGTACAATATACTTTTGGGTCGCCCTTGGATCAATGCGATGCGAGCGGTCCCATCAACTTTACACCAATGTGTTAAATTTGAATTTAAAAATCAGTTGGTCACTATCCATGGTGACCCTAGACCCTTTGATATGTGTGCTTTGGCAGAACCTGTTGGAGTGCAATTTTGCCCCGCTCTGTCATCCACACATCCTAGTTCTTATTTTTCATCTAAAACTGTGAAACACACACCCATAACTTCACCTATTTCCCCTCCATTAATTTCATCCTCCTATATAGATCAACAATCTTCTAAACAAATCACTCTAGAACCTCAAAAAGATCTTAAATCTACAACCAATCCTTCATGTTCTATCCCTATAATTTCAAAACCTATAGACACACCTATCATACCTTCCACATTATCAACATCTATCATCCCTTCCACATCTAAAGATATAGGGAATAATCCTTCTACATCTTATGCTCTTTTTGATGAACTTTTACCAGATTTATCCACAATCTTAATATCAGAAAAAACAAATGCTTTCATGCAAGATTCAATTCTTTTAAATAACTTGCCGCCATCTCCTCGTACTTTGGGCCTCCCACAACCTATGGGAAGTACTTACCAAGTCGGGAGTTGTGCCTTCATTTATAAAGGATATGATTGGGGAAGAATCCCTCGGAATATCAAAACTCATCATGAGGGATATGCTCGGTGTTATTTTACCAATGAATATATTAAAGCTAAACCCATAATGCTTAAAATGGGATATAAAGGGAAAGGCTTGGGACCTTTCCAAAATGGCATGAAAGAACCTTTCGAGGTAGAACCGTGGCCTGCCCGCTGTGGTGTGGGCCTATTTCCTAGTAAGGGTCAACCCTTTCCTTTTGAAGATGATGATCAACTCATATGTTATCAAGATTATTTGGATAGGCATGTTGATTTGCCTCTAAAAAATCAGTCGTTTACATGTAACATGCTATCCATAGCTTACCCTGAAATGATTGTTGACCCCGATGAAGAGTTGGAAGGAGATATCTTCCATGATGTCTCCGTTGAAGAGATGTTACACAATGGATTTTATTTTGATGGTTCTATACCAACTATAGCCCAACTTGAGACCACTAATCCTCAAGATGAATTATCCAAATTAACCTTACAAGAATTACAAGAATTGGGCGTTTCACCCGCCCCACCTAATTTTGAAAGAGATCTACACATGGAGGTAGAAAACGTCATTAAAATTAATATTGGAGCTGAGGATAATCCTCACATAATCAATATTGGATCAGAATTAAGTCAAGAAAAACAAGAACAATACATTGCATTCCTTAAAGAGTATGAAGATGTCTTCGCTTGGACATATGAAGATATGCCAGGTCTAGACCCTTCTGTAGTCATGCATCATCTAGTGGTCCATCCGGATGCTAAACCTGTTAAACAAAAACTTAGAAAAATGCATCCCAAAGTGGCTCTGCTAGTCAAAGGGGAGTTAGAAAAACTCCTGAATGTTGTCTTTATACAAGCTATTGATTATGCTGAATGGATCCCAAATGTAGTTCTAGTTACCAAAAAGAAGCTACCAAAGTTAGGGTTTGCACAGATTTTAGAGATATTAACGTTGCATGCCCTAAATATGATTTTCCTCTTCCAAACATGGATCAAATCATTGACTTTACTGTCGGGAGTGGGATGATGTCCTTAATGGATGGATTCTCCGGTTATAATCGGATCGGGATAGCTCCTGAAGATCAGGCTAAAACAGCCTTTATTACCCCCTGGGGTACTTTTTGTTGGAAAGTGATGCCATTTGGCTTAAAGAACGCAGGTGCAACCTATCAACGAGCTATGACTTATATTTTTCATGATATGATGCATGATATCCTACATGATTATGTAGATGATATTATAGCTCGCTCTATTATTGAAGATAATCATTTAGATGATTTGAGAAAAGTTTTTAATCGATTACGAGAATATCTTATTCGATTAAATCCAGCAAAATGCATATTCGGAGTTAAGTCCGGTAAACTATTAGGGGTTTTAGTTTCTTTACGTGGTATCAAAATCGACCCTCTCAAGATTGCGGCTATCAGCGATATGCCCGCACCTACTAATATATCTGAGTTACGAAGTTTACAAGGTAAGCTTCAAGCCATCCGTCGCTTCATCGATAAGCTGGCGGACAAAACTGGTCCCTTTCTTAAACTCCTTAAGAAGGATGTCCCTTTTAATTGGGACGACGAATGTAGAGAAGCTTTTGAACTTCTCAAACAATACCTCCTTAATCCACCGGTGCTTTCACCACCTAAACCTGATCGCCCATTTCTCCTATATATTTTAGCTTCAGATTCTGCCTTAGGAGCTATGTTAGCTCAGCTTGATGATGAAAAGAGAGAACGTGCTAATTATTATATTAGCCGAACCTTCATCAGTTATGAAACCCGCTATACAGCATTAGAAAAACTATGTCTAGCAGTCGTGTTTGCTACGCAAAAATTATGACATTATATGCTTAGTCGAGAAAACTTATGTCATTGCTAAATATGATCCCTTGAGGTATCTCATGAGTCGACCTTATTTATCGGGTCGCACAGCCAAGTGGGTTCTTGCTCTAAGCGAGTTTGATCTCACATTCATAGGACAGAAGTCTGTTAAGGGTCAAATCATAGCAGATCAATTAGTTTTTGCACCCTTAGAGTCTACCCATCCCCTCATCATTGAGTTTCCTGATGAATGCCTTCAATTAGAGGCAGACCATATTGAACAATGGTCCTTATACTTTGATGGAGCCCGATGCATGAGTGGGGCTGGTGCGGGTATTATTTTAATATCCTCGCAAAAACATCTTATTCCTCTGTCCTTCAAATTGACATTTGCTTGCACCAACAATACTGCTGAATATGAAGCTCTAATCCTTGGATTACGAGCTGCCTTAGCGCTAAAAATTAAACATCTGTTAGTTTTTGGTGATTCTCAACTGGTTATAAACCAAATTAATGAAGTTTATCAGACCGAGAGATGATAAACTGCGCCCATATAAGGCCTATGTTTTACAACTAATGTCTCTATTTGATCAAGTTACCTTGGAAGCTATTCCTCGAACTTGCAACCGTGCGGTGATGCTATGGCCGCAGTTGCATCTCTCCTACCCTTGGAGTTAGATGACGAATATGCCACTATCATTATTCGTCGACTCCAGGAACCCGCTTCAAATAAGTCATGCTTAGAACCTTTGGATGTGTTTCTAATCAATGAAACTACTCCTGAACCTTGGTATACGGATATATTTGATTTTCTCCAAAATGGGACTTTCCCTCGCCAATTCTAATAGAAACCGGCGTCGGTTATTACGTAGACGAGCAAGTCGATTTGTAATAATTGGCAATACTTTATATAGGAGATCTTTTGAAGGTATCCTATTAAGATGTTTGAATTTAGAAGAATCCAAATCAGCCTTGAGTGAAGCCCACGATGGATCTTGTGGAGGACACTTCAGTGGTAGTGTCATTGCTAAAAAGCTCCTTAGGATAGGATACTTTTGGCCTACCATGGAGAATGATGCACATGATTATGTGCGCCATTGCGACAAGTGCCAAAAACATGCTGACCTTGTCCATGCGCCTGCACAAGAGCTGCAGGCTATTTCATCTCCTTGGCCCTTTTCAAAATGGGGTTTAGATATTATTGGCAAAATCAATCCTGTGTCATCTGATGGACACAAATTCATCATAACCGCCACTGAGTATTTCACGAAGTGGGTTGAAGCTATGCCTTTAGCTTCCTGCACTGGCACACAAGTCTCTAAATTTATTTTTAATCAAATCATTTGTAGGTTTGGAATTCCTGCAAATCTCATCTCTGACAATGGAACTTGTTTCAAAAATAAAGATGTTAAAAAATTATGCCAAAAATATAAGATTCAACATCGTTGGTCCACTCCCTATTATCCTCAGGGTAATGGTCAAGCGGAAGCATCTAACAAAACCTTAATCAAAATTCTCAAAATATTGGTCAATAAAACTGGCCGTGGTCGGCACATTCGGTTATATCCGACCTTGTGGGCCTATCGAACTAGTGTTCGAACCCCCACTGGAACTTCACCATTTGTTTTGGTGTATGGTGCTTGAAGCCATTTTTCCCTTTGAATTAGAAGTTCCTTCTTTGGCTCTGCTACTTCAAGATACCGAAGTAGGAGATGAATATCGAGTTGGCGAGACTCGGTCGAGTTGGAACTCCTAGATGAAAAATGCATCAATGCTTTGGAGCATCTCCGTGCCTACCAAAACAAGCTTAAAAGATCATATGCTAAAAAATTTCGTCATCGATCCTTTGAGATCGGCGACCTTGTTTTAAAAGAAAATCAAAAAAATACTAATGCAACTAAGGACCTTAAAGGTAAATTTGAGCCCAACTGGCTTGGACCATACATTATTACTTGCTAAATTTGAATCAGGAGCATACAAATTATCTACCTTAGATGGTAAAGAACTTAAAGAACCCATGAATATTTTGCATCTTAAACGTTACTATGTATAAAATTTGGTCATTTCATCCATGTATATATTTGTATATATCACTATCTTGTATTTCTTTCAATTTATAAATTCAAAAACACCAAAAACATTCATAATCATCAAAATCTTCAAAACTATTTGTTGTATTTATTTATGGCACTTGTTAATTTTTTGTTCAAAAACAAAAAAAATGATAAAAATCAAAACAGCAATATTCTTGACTCTTTCGAAACCAAAACAATATAAAGAAGAAAGAGAGAGTCAACATTCTCAAAACTTCTCAAAAATCATTTATATATATTTTCTTACAATTATTGCAGTTATATGTTTCAAATTATTTTGGATAAATTAGCATTTATTTGGAATCTCTCACTTTCACACTCACAAAAATAATAATAAATATCTTGATTTTATATGGCATGATTACTAATCTCTCTTATATCAAAGTCCACAAAATTCAATTAAATAAAGTTTGAGCATAGAGAATTGATCTTGTTATTTACTTAAACCAAGCACATCTTTTCACAATAAAATGATTATATTTGTAATTTCCATGCTTTGCTACATAGTAGAAGTGGTTTCTTGAGCGAAAAGTTTCCCCTGCTATCCTATCATGCACATGGTCTAGAATCTTTGAGAATTGGCAAAAGGACAAGCTCACCCCTACCCGAATAAAAATCCCTTGCTCTACAGCTAATCCGAGCAAGTATCCCTAGCATAGAACAAAAGGCAAAGTTCAAGAAAAAGAGAAAAAGAAAAAAATGTTATTTTATATCATTACAACAATATTTCAAGCATTATCTCAATTATCAAGCACAAATACAAAAAAAAAAAAAGCAAAAGCAAAGCAAAAGCAATAAAATCCCTTTCCCTACCCTTTGAAAAGAAAAGAAGGGTTGATGAGCTTGAATCCCTGGAATTCTCAATTATTCAAAAACTGTGAGGTAAGCCCCATAACAGGTGGTTTGTGCCCAACCTTGCTTGGCCTTGGGTAACTCCTAGCGTGGCGATATGTCCGTCACATTAGCGACCTTCTTTTGTACCGACCTATGTCTGCTTATGGATTAGCTAGCTCTTGATAATCCGACCTACATAGTAGTCTAGTATGGTTATATGCATCTACATCATGGTTAATGAACACTTATTTGGTTTCTTCAAATCACTTGTATCATATTATCTTGCTCAAAACTGGTAAATGAACATAGCAATTGCACACACATTTTATATTTGAGAGATTTTGTGTATCATTATGATAAATCAAGATTGGAAATGAATTCACATATGCACATGGGATTCCTTATAAATCTAACTTTTGTCTTTAAAATACTTTGAAATATTTTTGCAAATTGTTTGGAATAATTCATTTTCTTCTTTCAAGTACAGTTGTTTAGCATAAAGACAACTACATGCATAATAGAAAAATCAAAATTTCTTTCAAAACCATCCAATCAAAACATATATATATATATCGACTTTCGCGACGATGGTATAGTTCCAAAACCAAAATTGGAATTTTATGCCTAGCGCAAGTCCTCATCTTCATATTTTCTGTTTATTAAAAATCAACCATGCAATAAAACTATCTCTTTTTTGATTTTCGCGATGATGGTATAAGTCTATACCTACATATTCTATGCCTAGCGCAAACCATTGTAACAATTTTTATTCCCCATTTATTTAAAAATCATGAAAACCATATGACTTAAATCATTATGTTATACAATTATGCTTTTAACAAAAAGCATACACATTATCATTATTTCATGTCATTATGTCAACCTTCAATTTTGCAATGATGGTATAATTCCTAGGGAATTATCCAAAAAATTTATCACACTTAGGAATTTATGCCTAGCAAAAATCATTTTAACATTATTTCATGCATACTATTTTTATGAAAATCTGAAAAACAAACCATCATCATCATCATTTGCACCATTGCACCAAAGTCTTAAGACAGTCTCTTAAGCACTCTTTTACTTTTAACAATATTTCTATATTGGGATTAGCTTGACGATCGAGTGAGCGGCGACTCCATGAAATGGTCTATAATAGCGACAATGTCCTTTGAAATTATTGTTAGAAGTCTCTTTTTATCTTTTATCACATTACATCACAAACAACCAATTTGTTACATCAGATTATTTCATTTAAAATCTTACAGCATGACATCAAAATTATAATATTTCCAACGACATAATTACATGAATCATCAAATCAAATCAATCAAACATAAAAGCATCATAAAAATACATAACACAAGTCATATGATCAAAAAATATCTCATCTATATATATCAACAGTATATATACATCATATCAAAATTAGATTGGTATGCCACAATCTATACCTCGGCATACTCAATCCTCTATCAAAAAATAATAAATGCTATCATATCAATCTGTACAATGTAATGTAGTAGTCTAGCCTCGAGAACCCCTCGAGCTCTCAGCCTCATCTCCTCCCCCGCCCTGAGGTGGACGAGGTGGCCCCATCGTAGTATGTGTAGTACTGCGAGTCCTAGTCGTCGATCGAGATGAAGTCCTCGATGACCCGATCCTGATCGGATCTGCGATGTTAGCTGGTAGGGGTAGTCTATCCTCCTCTGGCACCATCTGATAGTATAATGTCTGATAGAAAGTGATTTGGGCAATAGCCCGTGTCAGCTCCCCAGTGCTCGCCCCTCCGCCCCGTGCTCTGAGGCGTGCAATCTCGTCTCTGAGCTGTGTCACCTCAGCTCGGTGTCGTGCAGCCTCCTCCTATAGGGTCTGCACCTGTGCCTGGAGACGGATCGTCTTCGCTCGGAGAGTCGCTGTCTCGCTACTCTCCCTTGTGTCAACACCCTTGCCCTTATCGGGCGATGGTGGCCTCTCTCTCTGTGGAGAAGGGGGTCTCTCTGCCCTCCTCTCCCGTTGTCGCGGCCTCTCCTGTGCCTGTGGCCTCCTCAGCTCTCTCCCGCCGCGACCCTGGGCCGCCTCCATAGCTGCCTGGCGTCGCCTCCCTATCCGACGCACAACTGCGTGTATCGGACCCTGAGCCCTCGTCATCCGAGGAGGGTGGATGCCTACGTACCAGGCATCGTAGCCGTCTGTAACCCCTACGTCGTCCCCATCCATCGGCTAAATGGGGGCATCGTCCGAGTCCTGACTCCAGAAGCGCTGCATGTTAGGAGCCCCGCTAACTAGTGGTGTTATCCCGGACGGTCCAAGAAAACTCGTAATCCCTGAGAGATGGGATCCCCTGCTGTAGATCGAACTGTCACAAAACTCGGTCATAGCGGTGGAGCTCCACCTCTCCCCTCTCCATCCATAGCCGACAAACTCACCTAACGCGAGCCGGCTCTCGTCTCGTCCTCGGCCCACCCCGGGTGCTCTCGCCATGGCCTCCAGGTGATCTGGTCTGGGACAAGGTCATCCAGCAGTCTTCGGGACATCGATAGGTCAATCGTCGCCGTGACCCTCTTCGGAGCCACCGGTAGAAAACTCGGGGCCTCTCCCCGTCAATCCCTATCAAAGGAAGCCCTATCGGCCTCCGCACTGCAATGTGCTCCCAGCACCAAACTTGTAGGAGCGATGTCATAACTAGACATCGACCGCCCTTGTACACGACCCCATGCAGGATCCTGTACAATCGACATAGAACAAAGCTGCCCCAAGCAAATATGTAACCATGGTCTCGCATATCGTAGATCACATCTGCTAGCATCCATGGTACCACGCTACCCGCTACGGTGGCACAGCAGAAGTCCACCAACCACTCCGGCTAAAACCTGTGTGAGTCTAGATGCCCCAGGCATCTGACGCAACGCCTCGATGTTAACTCCGCCCTTCTCCAGGGCGAAGCTCGGGTCACCACACAACCGCCCCATAGCATGGCCCTAATTGGCCGTAGGAGTGATCAACCATCCTTGTATGGGGATCCTCAGAATCCTCCATACATCCTCCAATGTGGGAGTCATCTCCCCTGTCGGTAGCCAAAAATAGGAAGAACCCGGATACCACCTCTCTGCTAGGGCCGTCAGTAGCCCCATGTCCGTAGACACTTGTGGCATTTCTGCCACATGCGGTAAGTCGGCCTGTGCCAGCTGATCCCGCTCTGCTCGTGTTAGAGCGGCCAAGTCATCTCTCAAACCTCCATATTTCCATTCCCTGCTCTTTAGCAATCCTCTCTGCAACATAAACAACAAAACAACAAACAATCATTAATAACAAACTCAAGTGATTAATAATGCAAGTTAAAATAAGTTCAATTTTATCAAATGATGATATCGTCCACTATTGGACGATATCGTCCCAAATTTGAGCAGAATCGTCCATGATTTTGCAAGCCGAAATCGTCCCTAATTTGACGAAATCGTCCCCCTTTCGTCGATTTCGCCCTTAGACGAAATTGGCGAACTTGAGACGATTTCGTCGAAATCGGGACGATTTCGTCTCGGGACAATTTCGTCCTGACGACGTCGACGGCCCAAAAATGGCCACGATGCTCAAAATTCATTTAAAATTCATCTAAAAAGCATGTAAATTCAACTTAAAATCATTCTAAGCTAAGTTTAGACTCTTACCCGTAGTCCGCGTCGGACCTCTGTTGATCTGTGCGTCGTCTCCACCATTTTTGCTTTCAGAGCTCTAAAACCAAGAAAAATGAACAGTAAAAATGAATTAGGGTTTTACCCTATTTTTCTTAATTTTATTCAAAACATAATTAAAAACATTTTAAAATTTTGCTTTTTCGCGTTTTTACCTCAAACGTTCGATTTGGGTAAAAACACGGAGGGGGCACCATAGTAAGTTGTCGTACGATTCGACCAAGAATCGTCGCCTAAAAATGGGAATAATTTTTTGCTTTCTCGTAGATCGAGAAGAACTCATCTTTAATGCATTTTCTTCAAAAAATTTGCTAAAGAGGGGGCAAAATGTAGCACCCTAAAATTGGCGCAGTGAAATCTTAATAATTACATTTACTCTAGTAAATAATTTAAATTCAAATTTTAACCTCCCAAACCGCCCGTTAACCATCGGGTAATCCGTTTCCCCCTTTTTCGTGCCATTTTTAGAGGTTGTTTTGACCGTTTGACGATATCGTCGCCGATCAGACGATATCGCCCCAGATCTGACGATTTCGTCCAGGCTAGGACGTCCGGACGATCTTGTCCCAAAACTGATTTTGCACAATTAGCTTATGTTCCAACGGGTCTCTAATCTGGGCGGAAGCGTGTCTGTGCCGTTAGAGACCCTCCCCCGTTGGAGATCTCCCAAATAGGGATGATCTCCAACCTCCTAACCTCCCTCCTAAGCCTATTTAATCCTAAGCCCTCCCCTTAGCACCCCCCTGGCTGATAATTCCTGTAACCCGACTTCATACGCATTAAAACATCTCAAATTCATATTTGCAGTAGTTCTATACCAATTTTGTTGTAGGTACCTTAGTGTTTTTCAGCCGGAGCAAGCTTACATCGTCGCCGACGATCCTGTTCAGATCGGAGGCGATCTTGTCGAATCAGAGACGATTTCGTACCAATGCGAGACGATTTCGACTGCAGTCAACATTGAGGCAATCAGTGCCTAAAGTTTGCATTTCTCCATCTTTTCTCTGCTGTTTTATTCTACAAATTAGCTAGTTTATTTAGTATTTTATACTATTTTGCATTTTGGAGTTCACCCATCTAGATCAAATGCATAATTAAATCATAATTATTATCTAATTAGCATAATTCATTCATGTTTCTATTTTTAAGTTTCAGTTTGATATTGTTGCTGTCATTTTACATTGTTTCCCTCTGTTAGGATAGTTGCATTTTCTATATTTTGCACCTATTTCTCTGTTTGCAGGTCTTTGACGAATTCGTCAGATCTCAGACGATCTTGTCTGATCTCAGACGATCTGTCAAATCAGAGGCGATCCTGACTGCTTCAAGAATCAGAATCTTCATCAGACATCCGGATCAGGTATTCTTCTTTTAATATTCTGTAATTTCTCTATTTTTTGTCTTAATTTTGTTTTCTGTATTCATTTAATCTGCATCTTCATATAGAATAGCTTAGACGCATTTTGGCCAAACCTAGGATTTGAATGCTTAAGGCTAAAACGAACACATAAAACACATTCCCAACCTAGGCGTGGAAATTGCCATTGAATGTTTCCTGGTGAACCCACCATCCATCGAAAAATCACCAATATACACCTCCCTTGAGAGGCGGGACCTTCGCAAGGCCTCTCAATCCGAGGTACCATGCCATCCTTTTCACATCCCCCTTCCGGGCACGGATCCTATAGCCTGAAGGTAAGGGTGTGAAAAATTTGGAGCGATACAGCTTCTATAGCTCATCTATCACATACCTCCCTAATGGTAAGATACCAATGTATATCCTCTACACATGCTCCAAGTGCCAATATCATATGAATGTTGTTGGCCACTTTAGGTTGAAAAATGGCCCTAGTAGTGCATATGACCTACTGATAACTATGTGCTCCCAACACCATACCTCGAGCAATGTTGTATAAACAATCCTTGTATATCGCTTATACATGATCTTGTATAAGATCCTATATAATCAAGCCAGTACATATGGGCCCCATGTGAACCTTTCCTGTTGGTCTCGCATGTCTACTATGACCCCTACAAATACCTATGGCAAGTGTCATCTACTCATGTGGCATACCAAGAGCCTAACCACCACCCTACAAAGTACAACCATCAATACCCTAACCCCGTATCATTGTGGCATCTCATCGACATGAAGCTCGCTCTAATAGATCTCATTTTTTGGATCTCTCGATAATCTTTGTAAATCATCCTCCCCTTGATGGGGATCCTCAATATGTGCCACACATCCTCTAGTGTGATGGTCATCTCTTCCATAGGTAGCCAAAATTTGGATGACTCTGGATACCACCTCTCGCTTAGTGTTGTCAGTAGCACTTTATCAACATCCACCCAGTAGCCCCACTGCCCATAGGATATCTCGATCTATCATTATGAGCTACCTCACAACACCCTCTAGAGTGTTTATTCACCACTCTACTCTTGAGTACATCTTGTTGCAACAACAACATTAATAAAATTTAATTAGTTCCATCATCATAAAAAAAAAAAATCACCAAAATAATAATATCATAAAAATACACATAAATCACTCCTTTCTCTCTTCTTCTCTCTTTTCTCTCTTCTTCTTTTTCTCTCTTTTCTCTATTTTAATCTCTATTCTCTCTTCTATCTCTTCTTCTTCTCTCTTTTATCTCTCTTTTTCTCTTTTCTTCTTATCTTGTTTCTCTCTTTTCTTCTTCTTCTTCTCTCTTTTATATTTTATAATTTCACACCCTATTCTTACAAGGCATGAAACTGTGAATTCATACCCTATAATATTAGGGGATGAATTCATTCACCATCAGATTCTTGACCAAGTTTGCGGTCAACCCTTGAATTTGTGTTGGGGTTCGCATGATGAATTTTCTAAAAAATAAAAATAAATAAATAAAAAGTGCTTAAAACCTAATCTAGAAGTTTGGTTTAGGTACGTACCCATGTTCAGTCTACTGCATTGGTAGCTTTGCCCCTCACAACAGTCACATGATGTGCTAGTAGAACCATCTCTCTGTTTTCTCTAGAGCTCTTTTTCTCCTCCTTGCATGGTGAAAATAAATTCATTTTCACCCTCCCCTCCCCTTTTATCCCTCCTTTTCTCTCTCATATTTTTTTTTGTTTCTTCATTCTTCTGTGTTTGCCATTTCAAGTTTCTTTAGGAATTTTGCATTCCTTCTAAAAATTGAGGGGGCACCCTAGCCTTGGGAGAATTGATGTCATAATTTCCCTGTAAAGCATGTAAAATTATAAAGTGTTTGGAATGACATCATTTTTGCACTATCCCTCTACCTAAACCTACTACCCCGTTTAGTGTTCATCATTTTTTACCCATAAGTATCTACAACTTTATTTCACACATTTATTAGGTCATAAATGCATCAAAGAGGGGGCAAAATGTAGACACAAAAAATTGACTCATCCAAATGAATCATTTTCACTTAGATTCCTTATAAGCCACTCAAAATGCTAAGTGCAAAATTTGAGCTCCCTTCCACCCCTTTGGTTTTGACTTTTCCTTAGCCTCATCGAATTCACAATTGTCCAAAACGAGGCTCATATTCAACATTTTTGGGTTTTCACTCTCAAAATCCTAATTTTGAGTTAACTTTTGCAATGTTGACCCTTAACCAAGTTTGTGTCTTGTTTTCCTGTCTTCAAAACCTCCTATAAATAGAAGACTTAGACTTCCTTTTTTAGATACAAGTGATAATGTTTTTGACGAATGATTTTGGAATATTCTATTGTTGCTCTATTTTTTGTGATTCATTGATATAGCTACTTCTTGTGAGCAGGTGGAGGAGCCTTGATGATAGATCGTGTGCAAGACTTGTCTTCTAGAGAAGAAGGAGAGGTCTACCCATATGGTTGTTGCCTTCACGCTTTCATTGCTCTCTTACTTCCACCATAGACTAATCAAGTTTTTCTTGCATCATTAGTTTTCTTAGATCATTGATTTTTTATTTTCATCACATTTTCTACATTCATAGATCTAGTTTAAAGCTCAATTGTGAATACTCAGCCTGCCTAGGGCATGAATTTAGTAAAAATCTAGGTTTTGTAACTTTTTCTCTATTTTTGAATTCATAGTTGCCCATTATAGGGCACAAATTTGGGGGCAAGTTTCTAGTCCCAAAAATCCTCGTTTCATCCCATGCATGTTTGCTTTTCTGTTAATGCATGTTTGCTTTTCTGTTAATGCCTCTCTTGTTTGCATTATGTTCTGTTGCATTTTGTTTGCTTGTTTTTAAAGGTCCCAAATGGCTTTTCATTTTGAACAATTAGCTAAAAGGACCAAGGGGGATTGACTATTACACTTCCAATATTAGTCTCATAACGGCCTAAGCAGGCCCCCAAACATCGACCATCATTTTTCCAAGATTTTGTCATTGTTTTTTAGGTCTACTCAAATTCGTAGTCAGGATTTTTGAGGTGCAAATTTATATTCATGGTCATAGATTTTGGAAAATAAATTTGACTAGGATCAATTGTTGGATCAAGTAAGTGTTCTGATAGATATTTTAGGCTATTTGTTGTGTGTCGGTGTCTCTAATTTATTTTCTGTAGTTGAAAGAATAAAATAAAATTTAAACATACTTGATAGATTAATCAAAGAAATTAAATTTTGGTTTTAGATCACAAGAAAAAGACAGTGTTTCGTTTCTAGGCATTAAATAGGAAGAACATATAGTTTGCATTTAGGCTAGTCTTGTTTGTGCATTCTCTTGGACCTTTGTTTAAAATAAAAGTCCATCTTCTCATGAGTTTAGGAGTAGTCTTCATAAAAATAAAGAATCATTTTAGAAATATTACTTTGTCTACTTGCATTGTTGTTTGCCTTACATCATTCTTTTATTGCATTGTTCTTTAGTTCTTTATAGTTTAGATCTTAGTCAAAGACCAAACTTAGGTGTTTTCTCAATAAACACATCAAACCCTCCATCTCAGACTTGGAGTGAGTCCTAAAACCACTTTTGGCAAACCCTTTAATCCCCTAAGCCCTCGAGTGTAGAGAACAATAGCCTTGTCGTTACCTCGGCTCCCAACTGATTTATCGAGAATCATCCGTGGGGTTTATTTTCTCCCTCTACATTAATAACATAGTGGAAGGATAGGACCTCAAATAAATAGTAAATGAGCTTTTAAATATGCCTTAAAAGTTATATTTATCCATTTTTATGAAAAATAACAAATTGGTTAAGAATATCAAATGATGGTGGATAATCAATCAAGTTGAGATATAAGCCTTTAAAGTCAAAATTTTCTACTTATAAGGATTTTGCTTGAAAGAATGTTTGGTCAATTAAGGCCCTTCTTGAGGCCTCACCATTACTTTGGTTAGGGTCCAAAGAAATTTTTTTACAAGTGAGAGCCTAAAAAAAGAGGATATCATGGACCTTTTAGTTGTGCCTTATTTAAGAAAGATCTATAATATTGAATCCTTTACTTCTAGATTGTCTCTTGTTCTAGACTATCTTTTTCCTTGCATCATTCGAGGATGCTTTTTCAAAAAAATGAAATATACTTTGGTAGGTAGCTCTATCAATATTGAAAGATTTGATGAAATTGTGGATTAATTATTTAAAGGAAACATTATACATTCTATGAAGGATTGATCCTACTATTATTTGATGAATTCTTTGGCTTTAAAGGAATTGTTGTATCCCTCATAGAATGTTTATAGGCATGGTACTCATTATGAAAAGTCTTATGTATAAAAAAAAAGTGCAAACCTCTTGGTTATAGAATTTGAATACAAAGGCCATATATTACAAGAAAGTTAACTACGTAAAAAAAGTGCTAGCCTCTTGATTAAAAAATTTGACTATAAAATTTGAATATAGAAAGGTCATATATAACAATGAAGTTAAATAAAAATTTCTAAAAGTTAAGTTCATCAAAATTAATTTTAATGGTATTTCCAAAAGATCTATAATATTGAATCCTTTACTTCTAGATTGTCTCTTGTTCTAGACTATCTTTTTCCTTGCATCATTCGAGGATGCTTTTTCAAAAAAATGAAATATACTTTGGTAGGTAGCTCTATCAATATTGAAAGATTTGATGAAATTGTGGATTAATTATTTAAAGGAAACATTATACATTCTATGAAGGATTGATCCTACTATTATTTGATGAATTCTTTGGCTTTAAAGGAATTGTTGTATCCCTCATAGAATGTTTATAGGCATGGTACTCATTATGAAAAGTCTTATGTATAAAAAAAAAGTGCAAACCTCTTGGTTATAGAATTTGAATACAAAGGCCATATATTACAAGAAAGTTAACTACGTAAAAAAAGTGCTAGCCTCTTGATTAAAAAATTTGACTATAAAATTTGAATATAGAAAGGTCATATATAACAATGAAGTTAAATAAAAATTTCTAAAAGTTAAGTTCATCAAAATTAATTTTAATGGTATTTCCAAAAGAATTTCGAAAAAGTGCTAGCCTCTTGATTATAGAGTTGAAAATACAAAGGTTATATATAACAATGAAGTTAAATAAAAATGTTAAAAAATGTTTAAAATATTTATTTATCAAAATTAATTTTGATCAATTCTAAGAAAGCTGAAATGTATTGTATTCATAACAATGATTTTAGTTGCTTATTCAAAATTATATAATACTTCAAAAACAGCTGTACAAAAATTAAAACACTTCTTACAAAAATTAAGATTATCATTGAAATGAAGTGAAATGAAAGATTTTAATTACGTCCATGAGACCCAAATATGGTCTATGGGACCTCAAAAATGGAAGTACAACTGCTCAAATCATATCATATGATCTTTAATATCTTTGAGAAGGTTTTTCCTTCTCCTGCTGATTTGGGTTAGCAATTCCCCAACTTTTTTTATTTTACTGTCTTCAAATAACTTTGTCATAGACCCGTTTCCAAGTGTTTCTTTGTATTTGCCATAGATGTCTGAAAAACTCGGACACTTATAGATGAAGTGTTCCTCTGTCTCTACTACCCCTGTGTTGCATAAAGTACATATCCTTTCTTTCCATTGTTCTTTGGGTGTTGTCCATCTCCTTGTTTCACATCTAAGCCTATGAGAGCTAGTCCTTATCTGAGCAATGAGGATTTTTTCCTTCCACTTGATTTCAGCGCCTGTATATGCTTTTTCCTTGTGATCATATATTGGGTTAAACTTTGCAATATAATAGTGTTTTTTCCTACTTGCATTTTTCCATATTCCACTTCTAAACTTTTCATTCACATAGATTTTGATGTCTTTGTTGAAATTTGAGCATTCATTTATGTTGATTTCCCAACGTTTCATCCATTTCTTATTTTGTTTCATCCATGTGTTCTTTCACCTATGCAACTCTTCGTCCTTAGCTGCCCTTGGCATATGGAAGTATCTATATGAATCACCTCGCCTCGCCGCCTATTATTCCATTCCTTCCTTTCTATCCTTTTACGCATGCGAACTGCTATTGAAATCTGCTATTGGAGAAGATTCGATACGCCGTAGCTTATTCATCTTTCATCGACGAAGCCCCTATAACTCCTATTCCGTACCCGAGCTTTTAGTTATGATAGTCAGCCACCAGGGAATAGCTCCAGTGGTCACATGCTAGCTTGAGCAGATAACTATTGGCCGGCTCTACCATCTATCTATCTAAAAGAGTAAATAGTGATACGCCCGCCGCCTGGACTCTTCTTTCTCCGTCTGGTCTGTTCACGTGTTCCAAAGGAGGCCCTAGTATGTAACGTCTCGCCGGTGCAGAAGTAAGGGTTGGCCAGTTCGGCCCGGTTAGCCAGTTCAGACTTTTAGTGTTCCCGAAGCCCCGAACTAAAGCGATTCGATCTCGCCTACGCCTTTGTCCTCTCTCTCTCCCCCCCCTGTTTTCTCAAAGGGTATCTCAAAAGGGTATCTCAAAAGGTGAAAGGAAGAAGTATTTAATACGTGAAAAAGTGAATAGGCTTATTCTAAAAGGTTCATGAGCATCTGTCTTTTTTCATGTTTTCTATTTTTTCAAGTAACATAACAGCTTGGTCATAGCAATTGCTTCTAAAGGAAACATTCCAGTTTCAGCTAGAATAATTTCATAAGGGGTTGTGGCCTTAATTTTGAGAAAATTTGTGATTAGATATTTTTGAATCCTTTCTATTTGCCTCCATTTTGCCTTTGTTGTGCCACTAGCCCACACCTCGCAACCATACAACAAAATCGGTGTAACAAGTAGGCCAAATAAAACCCTGGTGGTCTTCCAGTCCCACAGCTCGGCATTCCTACATCTATTTTGAAGTGCATACAATACTCTCCAACCGCTTTGAGTTCTTTTCATCCTACATGTATTCCAATTGAGTTTGTCATGAAAGTCTATGCCCAGGTATTTGTATTCTACTACTACCTCAAGTGGTTCTCCTGCAAACTGAAATTTGAGTTGTTGCTTCTTTTTTGCTGAAAAATCATGATTTTTGTTTTTTTTGTGTTTACCTGCATCCCAACTTCCTTACAAAAGAGTTCTAGAGCTCGAAGGTGATCTCCTATATATTTTGTTGTTTTGGCCACAAGAATTACATCGTCTGCATACATGAGGAGTTTTACCACATATTTGGCTAAGTGCACACCCTCTCCCCCAAATTTGTTTATCCATTCTTCTAACTTGTCAATGTACAACCCAAATAAGGTGGGAGATAGAGGGCAACCTTGTTTGACACCTATGTCACTACCAAAACATTCAGATAACCCTTCATGTGTTCTGATTCTAGCTTTTAAATGTTCATATAATTTGTGAACTGCTACCCTGTAATGAATTGGAACCTCTAGATCTTCCATTCTGCTCCATAATTTTTTCCTTGGCACTGTGTCAAATGCCTTTTTGAAGTCTACAAAATAATAGAAAGCCTCCTATTTTTTGTCCCACATTTTTTCCACTATGTGTCTGAGTGTGATACAGTGATCAATAGTTGAGTGTTTGGGCCTAAAACCTGCTTGTCCCTTTGCTCTCTTTCCCTTTTTTTTTGCCCATATACTGATCCTACGCTCTATCACACTCCCAAACAGCTTTGCAAAGAGAGGGTTGATCATGATAGTTTGATAGTTTGAGGGATTATTTACATCTCCACTTTTAAACAAAGGAATGGTCAAACTAGTTGTCCACTCGGTAGGGAAACCATTTTGTATGACCTCATTGAAAATTTTTTTGATTTGCTTGTTGCCGAATATCTACCCCCCATTTTATATGCTCCGCTTGAAGATTGTCTATGTCACGGGCTTTACGAGTTGCTAACTTTTTTATCCCTTGAATAATGTCTTCATTTGTGAAAAGTTCTTTCTTGACAGTGATAATAGGGGGTATCTCCTTCTGGTTACTACGCTGATACAATTGTTTTGAATACTCCAACCATTGATTAACTGAATAGAATAAAAACACAAATATATTTAAAAAAAATCATGATAACAATCACACTTAAAATTCATATTCTAAATGATAACTTACCAAAAAAAAATCAAAAAACTTTATGATAAAATAATTCAAAAAACAAATGGAAGAAAACAATTCAAAAAAGCTAAAATATGTGATAAAATCATAACTAAATACAACCTAATTAAATTTTATAAAAGATTACTCCAACGAAAAAGTTTTTACGTCGAGAGGCGTTCCTACAATGGCAGACAGGGGTGGGAGGCAAAGAGGTTATAATGTCACGCCGTAAACAATTTTTTTTTATTATTAAAAAAACCGACATTAACAAAAACATTTAAAATATTTAAACTAAATTCAAAAATAATTCAAAAAACAAATGGAAGAAAACAATTCAAAAAAGCTAAAATATGTGATAAAATCATAACTAAATACAACCTAATTAACTTAATATCGTTTCTATATTTTATAAAATATTACTCCAACGAAAAAGTTTTTACGTCGAGAGGCGTTCCTACAATGACAAACAGGGGTGGGAGGCAAAGAGGTTATAATGTCACGCCGTAAACAATTTTTTTTTTATTATTAAAAAAGCCGACATTAACAAAAACATTTAAAATATTTAAACTAAAACAGCCGAATGAGATAGGTGCCTCGAGATTGATAACTTTCGGCATTTTTAGATATATATCCTTTATATCTAAGCTAGTATATATTTTTTTGAAAAAATTGAAAAAAACTTGTATTAAAACATTGATCAGTTACAATTGGGATAAGATACATCCCAGTCGAAAACAATGAAAGCACATGATTACAAGAGAAGAGGAAGATTTGCACTGGATCCAAATCTCTTGAACCAATACCAAGCTAGCTGAGAGAGCTGATAGGTCAGATACAACAACTTATCACGAAAACACGAAGCAAACACCAACTTCACCTCTATCCGCGAAAAAGCTACAAGTCACGAAATCGCGACACAAGACTCCTCTGACCGCAAAAAAGTCAACATGTCGCGAAATCGCGACAAAAATCCAACCTTGGCCGCGACGGAGCAACATGTCGCGATATCGCGACAAAAATCCAGCAGCAGCCACAACGACGCAACACGTCGCGAAATCGCGACAACTTTCCTCCAGCGGCCGCGACGGCGTAACATGTCGCGAAATCGCGACAACTTTCCTCCCTTGGCCGCGACGGCGCAACATGTCGCGATATCGCGACAATTTTCCTCCCTTGGCCGCGTCGGCGCAACATGTCGCGATATCGCGACAACTTTCCCCCTTGGCCGCGACGGCGCAACATGTCGAAATGCGAAACGGTGACAACATGTAATCAAATCCGGCAGGATCCCATGGAACAGGAAGAACATGTCACGAAATCGCGACAACTTCCCCTCGACGGCAGCGACGGCGCAACATGTCGCGATATCGCGACAACTTTCCTCCCTCGGCCGCGACGGCACAACATGTCGCGATATCGCGACAACTTTCCTCCCTTGGCCGCAACGGTGCAACATGTCATGAAATCGTGACAACTTTTCTCCAGCAGCCGCGATGACACAACATGTCGCGATATCGTGACAGTTTTCCTCCAATGGCCGCGATGGCGCAACAGGTCGTGAAATCGCGACAAAAACCATACTTAGCTTTTTCATTGATCATTGTCTTAAGGATCTTTCAACGACAACTTCCCCTCGGCGGCAGCGACGGCGCAACATGTCGCGATATCACGACAACTTTCCCACATCGGTCGCGACAGCGCAACATGTCGCGATATCGCGACAACTTTCCCTCGGCGGCAGCGACGGTGCAACATGTCGCGATATCGCGACAACTTTCCTCCCTTGGCCGCGACGGCGCAACATGTCGCGATATCGCGACAACTTTTCCTCGACGGTCGCAACGGCGCAACATGTCGTGATATCGCGACAATTTTCCCGCATCGGCCGTGACAGCGCAACATGTCGCGATATCGCGACAACTTTTCTCCAGCAGCCGCGACGACACAACATGTCGCGATATCGCGACAGCTTTTCGCCAATGGCCGCGATGGCGCAACAGGTCACGAAATCGCGACAAAAACCATACTTAGCTTTTTCATTGATCATTGTCTCAAGGATCTTTCAAGGCCCTGCCTAATCACCTCATCTGCAATAGGCATGTCACTGTGCAGCTGCACCCCTACCTCTTTCGTAGCACCCATCTTAGCCAGGAAATCGACCGCTTTGTTGAAATCTCTGCTCACATATACGGGAATCACATCATCTAATTCCCTCCATAATTTCTTGATTTGAGAGACCAGAATCCTCAACCTCCAAGCGTTCAACGAAAAGTTCCTCATGCAGTCTAGAGCTCCAACCAGAATTTGAGAATCAGATTCAAGAATTATCCTCCTGTGACCCTGAGTAACTGCCCAAATAGAGGCAGATTTGATAGCAATGGCTTCTGCTTCATTATTTGTGGCTCTACCCAAACCCTGCAGTTCCCAATAAAGCACTGATCCCTCATGATTTCGCGAGACCACGCCAATACCGGCGCTACCCGGATTGCCCTTTGCAGCTCCATCAGTATTGATTTTAATCCAGCCTTCAGGGGTGATTTCCAACTGGTTCTATTCTGTCCCTCTCTCTGGTCAACTCCCTCTTCCATTGGCCCAGGAACAACCCGAGTTTCCTCTTTAGCGTAGACGGCAACAGTTTCGGTGACTTTGCTCCAGATGACCTGCCAAACTCCATCTAGCGAGGAAAAGGTTTCTCTAAAAATTCTAGCGTTTCTCTCCAACCACACTTGCCACCAAATGAAGTTTAAACCAAGCTCCCACCCAATTTGAAGAGCTTTGGATGTAAATCTACCCCGCTTCCATCTTTCCCAAATATTAGTCCGATTCATGTCACCATTAACCTGGATTTTATAATGAGAGAGCCAGCGCTTCCAAATCTGACGCGTGAAAGGGCACTCAAACATCAGGTGATCAGTTGTTTCTTCGTTCTTATGGCATAAAACACATTGAGAAGGGCCGATGATTCCTCTACATCTGAGATTGTCAAAAGTGAGAATACCATTGTGCATAAACTGCCAAGCAAAAAAGTTTACTTTCGGCCAGCCCTTAGAGTGCCAAATCTTTCGCCAATCCTCAACCGAAAAAGAATGGGGGGGAGGGTCTGGGAGGATCTTGTCATATCCGTCCTTCACTGTATAAACACCAAGGCTCCCATAGCCCCAAGCTAATTCATCCTCCTCGTCTCTCCCTGTGAGAAACCTTTCTGTCAAGATTTTGGATAAGATGGGTGCCAACTCCGGGGGGATAGGAATTGGCCACTCCTCCAACCTCTTAAACTTCTTAAACCTATACTCCCCCAGCTGAGAAGTGTTGAAATAACTTTCAATTTGGACCCAACCCATGATTTCTATGGCAGATTTTATTGGAAGTAACTCGGGGAACTCAACAATGATGGGTGGATACTGATCCCAAGAATCAGTCCAGAAACGGGCCTTCTCCCCTCTCCCCACTTTCCAAAATAGTTGATCTTTAATAACCTGAGATCCTAGCTTGAGAGCCTGCCACACTAAGGATCCAGTACCATCGAGAGGGAAACGGCCCACCTCATTGGGGTTAACTTGACCCAAATATTTACTCGTGAGAATTCTCTTGAATAAGGAAGTTGGTTGGGAAATCCACCTCCGAGTACAACTTTCCAGCCAAGGCTTGATTATTTAACTTGGATCCTCTCAGTCCCAGTCCACCTTTTACCTTGGGCTGAGTGACTTTATCCCAACCCACTAAGGCCCACTTTCTTTTTCCGTTAGCTCCTTCCCACAAAAACTTCCTAGCCATCCTGTCCAACTCTTTCCATATTGTAAGCGGGGCGACCAGGATAGAAAATTTGTAGATTGGCATGGCTTGAATGACTGACTGTAAGAACGTTAATCTGCCACCATAACTTAACCACTTGTGAGACCAGTGATTAATTCTGTCCTTGATACACTCCAGCATATTCCTCCAAGTGTCTAATTTCAGCCTCTTGAAGTGCAAGGGGATACCCAAGTAAACCACAGGGAGAGAAGTCCTAGTGAATCCCAGGATTTCTAAAATTTTGTTCTGAAGCCTGTGCTCCAGATTAAAAAAGACCACTTTGGATTTCTTGTCATTAATGACCTGTTGAGTAGCCCTGAGATAGACATTAAGAGTATCTCTAATCGTTCTAGCTTCCCTGATGCTGGCTACTCCCATCAAACCAGTGTCATCCACAAACTGCAGGTGCGATACAACTTCATCCCCCACCCTAATACCCAATAATCTGCCTTGTTGTCTTCTCCTCGTTAAAAGTCTGCCAAGACCTTCAGCCAGAATGAGAAAAAGATAAGGGGAACAGGGATCCCCCTGGCGCAGACCTCGAGAAGCTCCAAAAGGTTGCGAAGGAAGGCCCTTGATAAGCACAGAGTAAGTCGGGGAAGAGACACAGCTCATAATCCACTCAATCCAGCCTTGAGAGAAGTCGAAGGCTGCCATCATTTTAGCCAGGAGGCTCCATTCAACCCTATCATAAGCCTTTGACATATCCAATTTAATGAACATCCCTTTATTACCAGAAGTGTGCATTGAATGGATTGCTTTCTGGGCCACAACCACCCCATCCAGAATCTGTCGTCCCTCAACAAAGCCTCCTTGCTCAGAGGAGATAATGTTGTGAAGAAGAGGTTTTAGGCGCTCAGCCATTACCTTTGTGAGTATTTTGTATACCACATTACATAAGGCAATAGGCCTATAATCTGAAATATGAACCCCCTCCTCCCCTTTTGGAATCAAGGTAATGAACGTGTGGTTTATAGCTTTAAGCATTCTCTTATTTTCTCTGGATTCTTCAACAACAACCCTTACATCTTCCTCTAAGCAGTCCCAGAAAGCCTGAAAGAACTCAATTGGGAAGCCATATGGACCAGGAGTTTTACCAGTGCTCATTCCAAAGACCACAGTTTTCAATTCATCCCTATCAATGGGTTTAAGGAGGGCCTGATTTTCATCCTCCGAAATAATAGCAGGTATGACAGAAATAACTTCATTTTGGGCCTCTACATCTTGAACCACACTTTCCTTAAAAAGCTTTGAAAAATAATCCATAGCATGGGAATGAATACCTGGAAGAGTATCAAAGGAATGACCGTTCTCATCTTGAAGGGCCTCCATCTTATTCATTTGTCTTCGAGCACAAGCAGTCCGATGAAAGAATTTTGTATTTCTATCCCCTTCTAATAACCAGGAAGTTCTTGCTCTCTGTTTCCAATAGATCTCCTCCTGGTTGTCAATGTCCTCAACCGCAGAACGCAAGGCATCATCCTCAACTTTGAGCTGATCAGTTATTACTCCTTCTCTAAACTATTTTTGGACCTCATCCCAGTGGGCCACCAACGGAGCTCTTTGGGTCTGGAAGTCAGATTTATTAGAATGCCTCCAATACTTCAACTGAGATTTGACATATTGAAGTTGTTTGTGGATTCTAAACATAGCTCTCCCATAAGCTGGGCGGCCCTCTTCCCACCACTGTGGAATTTTCTCCCGAAGTTCTTCTTTCTGAAGCCAAAAATTCTCAAATCTGAAAGGTTTGTGATGGATCCCCATCCTAGTCCCGCTTTCCAACAGAATAGGACAGTGATCAAAAACAGGGCTCGCCAAAATCTAAAAATTGATATTCCATTTTACAAACACCTCCTCCGAAAGCAAAAAGCGATCTAGCTTCACCTTCCTACTATGGGGCTCCCGCCTTTTATTAGTCCAAGTGAAGTTATTGCCAGGACATTTAATGTCCACTAAGTGCAAAGCCTGGACTTGAGCAATCATGAACCGGTCCCCTGGATCCAAAAGAGGTGATCCCCCTTCCTGGTCTCTAGAAGATAATTTAGCGTTAAAGTCCCCCGCTATAATCCAGTCTATATCTTCCCTTGATGCTCGCATGTCATGCACAACCTTCCACTACCGCCTCTGACCCTCTAGAGTTTGAGAACCATAAAAGTTAGTGACAAGAATGAATTCTGCAGAGACATTATTCCTAAACAGGGAAGTGAGAACACCCCTCCAGGCAAGGTGTTCTATTGCAGACCATTCCAGAGAGTTCCACAGAGTAACAATCCCCCCTGAGGCACCTTGGGCAGCCACATCCATATGACCAGCACCCCTCCAAATTCTGTTGATTGTTTTAGACATAAGATCCAAAGACATCTTGGTCTCTTGTAAAAGCAAAAAATCAGTATTGCTATGCTCTAATAATCTTTGAACAGCAGATTGATGGGTTCTCATTGTTTAAACCCCTCACATTCCAAGATTGTATAATCATGGGTTACCCTGGGAGCAGTAAGAGTCAATTGTCCTCACCAATCCTCCCATGATCAATTTGTCTCCCTGGGCTGCTAGCAACTCCTTATTGGATCTTCTACCAGCTCCCTAAGAATTACTATTTTTGGATCTTTTTTCTATCTGGGTTATCCCCAAAGATGGCCTTTCCCTGTTTTTCTCTGCCATCCCCATGCGAACATCTTGAGAAACTGTCTGCTCCTGGTTATGGACTACTAAGGCACCAGAACACACTGGTTGTGATACCTCAGAGGGATCAACTATCTGCTGAATGACAGGAGAAGATGAGAGGGGGAGTTGCCCAGGGAACAACAGAGGTTTCCTTGAAACCCTCCAAGCCCTCCATAGAGTGATCCTCATCATCAACCAATGACTTAAAAATCTCATACCTATTAGCAGGCCTGAGATGAGATTGCTCCTTTCCCTTATCTTTCTTTGTCCGTATTTTTCTTCTAGGCTGTTCAAAACCCTCTCTCTGAACTTCCTGGCCCTGACTGGTGCTAATAGGATCTTTATTGGGTGCAGCCTTATCCTCTTTAGGCGAGTTTGGCACTCCTGAGGAGGCCTCCATATTGGCATTCATATTAAGAGGACAGAAACGGGCCAAATGTCCATGCTTGTGGCAAACCCGACATCTAAAGGGTAGGGCCTCATAGTCCAACTGTTGAATCCAGGAAAGACCTGCCAGTTCAATTTCCAACTCTGTTGGCAAAGGCTGGCTCAGATTCATCTCCACACATATTCGAGCATACACCGCCATGCTCCCTTCAATAGTGTCTCTGGCAACACCCAGATGTCTACCAATCGAATTGCCAATCATTGCCAGTACCTGCTCACCCCAGAATTCCATTGGAAGAGCATATAATCGAATCCACACTAGGACAACAGTAGGTTCAACACGAGGATCGAATCCTACCCTCCAGGGTTGAACAAAAAGCCCTGTCGGGCCATGGTTTTTCTTCTCCGACTCAAAAGCCTTATTTCTATCGTCCAGAGCCGAGAAGCTAACAATAAAATAACCATTACTAATAAACCACAATGAAAACTCACCGTGGGGCTCCCGGTTCAGCGGATCCAAGAATACGAAAGCTCAGGGAAGGGCGAATACCCATGAACTTGCAGATTAAATCATGTCTAGCTCTATAGAGGACAGACTCCTCCACCATGCTGGGATCAATGACGATTTTTGGCCTGGATTCGGCCTGCGGTAAACAACCATTCACACGCCGTGCTGAAGACCTATTCCCAGCAGTCGTGAAGAGCTTTTTATATGCCATCTTTTGGGCTTCGACATTCTTCGGAGGAGAATCTTCTTTAAACAAATCAGCATAAGAGCTAGTACTTCCTGGAGGAGTCCCCATTGGACCCTCCTGGGGCATCGATCGAACCTTCAGAACCACCGTACCCCAAAGACACCTCTGCAAGCCAGCAGAAGCCAGAGATTTTTCGAAAATCCAGAAACCCTAGTTCAGATTCAAAAATCGCCAGAGCTCATTTTCCCGCTCCTAACCGTTTCCAATCCAATTCTTCTTCTAAGCTAGTATATATTACAATTCAAAAAAGCTAAAAAATGTGTGATAAAATCGTAACTAAACACAACCTAACTAACTTAATATCGTTTCTATATTTTATAAAAGATGACTCCAAGGAAAATGTTTTTATATTGCAATATATATTTATAATTAAAAATGACCGTATTGCCCCAGCTCCCTACTCTAAAATCTGAAGTCCAATGGAGTCCTCTATAATAGCCAATCAAATTTCTAAGCTTGAATTCGATACAACCATAGCCTGTCAAATTTCTAAAAAATAAAATAAAAATGTTACAGGAAACGAAAATAAGAGACAAACGATGTGAGCCATTCGACTTGAGCAACTTTTCTCACTCACCTCTTCTTATCCCCTGTTTTTATTTTCAAAATTATTTTAAAATTGTTGGCAGCCTCTCGTACTTGATCATCGATTGGAGATTGGAGCAGCGATAAGAGGAGGAGGAAAGAAAGGAGATCGGGGCAAAGAAATAATGGCGATAACATCAGCCGTATCGGCATCTGTCAATGGACTCTGTATCCACCATCGATTCCTCTACAATTCCAATTTCAAAACAAGATCAGTCCAACAAACACCCCCTTCCACTAATTTTACAACACTGTCCTCCTCTTCGTCTTCATTCAGTGCAAATCCTTTGTCAGAAGAGAAGAATGTATCAATGGTGAGAAATCGATTGTGCCCAAAAGCTGCAGTGGTCTCCGAGCAGACCAAAACAGAGACAAAGAGAGGGACGTATGATATCCAGACTTTTACTGGTTGGCTACTTAAACAGGAACAAACTGGCGCTATAGACAATGAACTTGTAGTTGTATTGTCTAGTATTGCTTTGGCTTGTAAGCAGATTGCGTCTCTTGTGCAAAGAGCAGGCATATCTAATCTCACTGGCCTTCAAGGAGCTGTCAACGTGCAGGGCGAGGATCAGAAGAAGCTCGACATTGTATCAAATGAGGTCCAATTACTTCCAGCCTTTAAAAATTAATTTCTGTATTTGATTTTTTTTGGTTGGTAATATATATTGTATATGCCACTGTTTCGGAGTATGGACACTGCTCAAAACATTCCTTCCATTTATTGTATATGCCACTGTTTCGGAGTATGGACACTGCTCAAAACATTCCTTCCATTTATTGAAAGTACTTTATCCAACATAAGCTTATAAGTAGAAGGTTTCGAAGGTTAGTGGATTGGTAAGTGTTTGTTTAAACAGAAAACATTCAGGCTTAAACTTCATGGACAACTTGTTTACAAAAGTAGTAGTTTTATCTAAATGCTAACAACATCCTCCGCTACATTTTTTCAATCTATTTTTCAAAACATTGGTAGATAATGAACTTGGAAATTAAAAAGAAACGAAGTAAGCTTCTTGATTTGTGAGACCAAGCCATGCAGAATTTTAAGAGTCTAATTATTACTAGGATTTTACGATGTCCTCTCAAGGTTTCTCATTCAGTGTGCTTGATGGACTACAGAATTTCAATAGGTCATACGCCTGTTACAGTTTTATTTTTCTCATAGGCTTTGCATGGATTTTAGTCTTAGTTCCACTGCAATTTTCATTTTCAAAAGGATCCCCAGCAAATCATCACCAAACCCTGTCACGTTCTCTGTGCTCTTCTCAGACTCCAGGGGTCTTCTGATGATTCTCATAATTAAATAATCGGCCTCTTCACCCAACTTCCACACCTTCCTGCTGCCAGTGGATGGTATCCATCTGAAAAAAGAACAAAAAGCACATATCCAGATATATTGACAACGGCCACATACTACATAATGTATTTTAGTGGCAGCTATGCTATGCTATAGTATACTAATCACACGGCTATGGCTATCTACTTTCATCAAAGTTCAATTTAATTTAATGATCCTTAATAAAGGACAGAGGAAATAAAACAGAGGTTTTACCTGCCTCCGAGAATCCCTGCAAATCTGGTAGATTTAAATAAAGTTTGTTGAAGAAGTTTGAGCTTGTCAAGTATTGCAAATCCTTTTTGGTAACTACTCGCAAACAGCAATTTGGAGATGACTTCCGCAGTTATTCTATCCAAAAGCTCCAGCAGGTTCTATTTCTACACTGGCTTCCCTTGACTCTTTTATTTTTATGGCCCACTCATTCAGAATGGGCACACAGGCCTCGATCACAACTCACACCAAATGAAGAACTGCATGCACCTGCCCAGCAGGTTTGTCTTCAAAGAAAAAAAGTTGTAGTAATCAAAATAATAGAATTAAGTAAACGAGTATGGCAGTGCCGGCTTGCCTTAACCTTTTCAGTGGTGAGAGCCTGGCTTACAATTTGACGCTGATGAATCCAATCTTGATCTTCCGCCATGATAAGCCCATTACCAAAAAGAGGAAATCTGTCACTTTTCAAGAACGCAGGCTTCCCCCCAGTTCATAGACCCAGATGAACTTATCTCCTGGATCAGCTCTGGTTCTTGCACATGCAATACTGGCTGGCTTCCCTGCCAGTACACGAATTTCTCCCCTGCATTGCATTCAACGCTCAAATTGAAGTTCAAATTATTACACCCATATTGCATATGACACAAGAAGAAAGAAATTTCTTCCCTGCATTGCACAACACTCAAATTGAAGTTCAAAAAATTACACCCATATTGCATATGACACAAGAAGAAAGAAACATTCATTTATACATTCCCTCCATTACACTAATTATAACAATAATAATATTAATGTCCTGTCTTATCTTGATATGCTTTGAGGTTTCATCAAAGGACCTAAATTTTATACACAGGCTAGCCCCATTGTGTAATCGGCATCCTACTTTGAAAAAACAACAACCAACCTACGCTTTCTTCCACTCAACAAAGTATGGGAAGAATCGAGGCTCCAAATGATGAGGGAGGGAGGGAATCCTTTATTTGAGCAACTTCGTTAATGATTCTCTTCATCTCGACGACATTTCCCAGCACAAACATTGGATTCGGAGCGCCTATTCCTTGACTTTGCATCATCTACTTCATCTGCTTACGACTTAAAAGGAGATAAATCTTGTAAATGACAAGCAATAGGAGTAGTATAAGGAGGGTCATTGCAGTAGCTATAGAAGATGAAAAGACTTGATTGCAGAAAAGCTAACTCTCCATTGAGGAATAGGAAGCAGAATCCTCCTCCGCAGGTCCCTTCCTTGCTACACTTCCAGATAGAGTTTACTTTTGCCGGTCCTACGCAAAGGCGATTTGTTTGAAAACGACTAAAAAGAATTAAGAGTGAGTGGGTAGTTAAAATTTTCCAGTTGAAATCCAAAGATTTTAGATTCAAATCTTTCCTCTTACAAAAATATACTATAATACTATAAGGATTACAAATAAAAAAAAAAACATTATATTCATAAGTGTCCAACATTGAATTAGTATAATGCAATTTTGAGCAGGTATTTTCGAATTGCTTGAAGTCGAGTGGCAGAACGGGAATAATTGCATCGGAGGAGGAAGACGTACCGGTCGCTGTGGAGGAGAGCTATTCTGGCAATTACATTGTGGTGTTCGACCCTTTGGATGGATCATCTAACATCGATGCAGCTGTCTCCACCGGTTCCATTTTTGGAATCTACAGACCTAACGACGAGTGTCTTACAGACATTAAAGATGATAATGCGGTACAAACTCTTGCCTTAACCTTCTCTTACCCTACTAACAAAAACTTAAGAAAATAAAATTTCAGAGAAAGAACCACTTCAAGTTGAAATTGTAAGATTTGCTTGTGACCAACTGACAAATATATGCAATATGTGATGTTTGAGGGCGAGCAGCTTGGTCTGAGCGAGCAGAAGTGCATTGTGAACGTATGCCAACCAGGAAGCAATCTATTGGCTGCTGGATACTGCATGTATTCCAGCTCTGTGATATTGGTATTATCCATAGGGAAAGGGGTTTATGGTTTTACATTGGACCCCATGTATGGCGAATTTGTGTTGACACATGAAGACATAAAGATTCCTAAGAAAGGAAAAATTTATTCCTTCAACGAGGGCAACTATGCTCTGTGGGATGACAGTCTGAAGAAGTATATGGATGATTTGAAGAATCCGGGTCCTTCTGGGAAGCCCTATTCAGCTCGTTACATTGGTAGTCTGGTTGGCGATTTTCACAGAACATTATTATATGGTGGTATCTATGGATACCCACCTGACAAAAAAAGTATCAACGGCAAGTTGAGACTTCTATATGAATGTGCCCCCATGAGCTACTTAGTAGAGCAAGCTGGTGGGAAAGGATCTGATGGTCACAGACGGGTGCTTGATATACACCCAGAACAGGTAACATTTTGCTTTCTCGCTTCTCAATTTCTTCGCCCATCTTCATGTTTGTGACAGACTTTCTCTGGATCATCTTATTGTGTCAGGTTCATCAACGAGTTCCTTTATACATTGGAAGCGTTGAGGAGGTGGAGAAGCTGGAAAAATACTTATGTTGATTATCTAAATGGTAAAACCTCATTATAGCCCTGGACTAAACGGATTAATTGCCATGGCACGTTGCTGCTTGTTAGTTTTTGTTTTACCGCTAAACAACCACAAGGCAGCGATTCAGGGAAAAAAATTAAGGCCAATTTTGTTGTTTATTTTGGATAAGTCCATTGATAATTTATTTAATCTAATCATGCAATATCTTGTCTCTGGGTCTTCAAGCATTATCATAGAATTAATATTAAGGCCATTTTTCACTGTTAAATCTTTAAGAAACGATCTCAACCTTAACCTTTACTAGGAATATCTACAGTTTTTGGCCGCATCCCCATGGGAAATCTGGTATGTTTTAATGGTTTTAATATTTCTTTAGTAATAAGATCACATGCAAACGAAAGTAAATGATATGATATGTTTTCGTTCATTTTAATATATTTATTAGTGGCATATCGGGAATAATGTCTTTTATAAATCATCTATGTTATAACAAATTAGAACAGGGCTATTTTTAAACCTCTATAACATTATTTAAAATAATTTTCACTTTTAACATTATTTTAATTATATAAAATTTATTTACAATGTAATTTTTAATTATAAAACTAAAAAGTATTGATAGAAGACTTTCATCTTGTATTTAAAAGTGACATCTATGTAATACAAACTTTAGTAAGGTTTATTGAAACAAAAGTAAATGACATGTTTAACAAAAGACATATTTAACATAAATATAAAATTTAATTATATGAGATTTTAAGATTTATTATATAAGTTTGGTTGAAGATGTGGAAAACAAGGACTTTTGTACTATAAGCTAGGTTTCATTTTTATGAAGCACCTTTTAAAGCCATCAAGACACTTTGAGATAGGGATTGAACTTTATGGCAATACATGGACCTAAGATCAAGTGCTCTTAGGTCTAGGATTCAATGCATTTATAATATGGATCTAACCTTGTTATCATGTTCTCTACAAGCTCTATCTAATACTAACCTTGGATATAACCTTAACATTTAGAGAGTATAATACATGTGTAGCAATGAAAAATAAAATGCAATGATATTAGCACAATTTACTTCAAGTACTTACATTATGTTGGACATTCCTATAATAATATAACATGTGATAATACAATTTGTTGTAATGACATAATAATATAGTTTATTAAAATACCATCGATGAAATCCATCTCAATTCCATATAATCAATTAGAAAAAATATATTGTTACAAGAACCAATGTAATACACAAATCTATATGCATATGTAAACCTTATTATCAATCTAAATGAGTAAGCATTATCACCACCATAATACAATTCTTGGCCCTATATTAGAAGGCCTTCCATCCAAAAAAAAATCTTAAGTACCAATACCATTTATTGCCATGAATCATATAAATCTTGGATAAGTGCCTCATATTCTATGTGAGCTATATCCAATATAAACCTTAACATTTCTAGTCCATGTTTGTTTGAGCAATAATAAATAGTCCAAGGAATATTGAAGGAATAATAAATGGGATGTAGTCATATGAGCATTGCCTAATTTCATATCTTTGTATTACACTATACATCCTTAATAAAGTGGCTAAGAATAGTATAATTTGTTGTAATACCATGATGATGTGATTTATTGAAATAAGTTACCACAATAATGCTATCACGATGTAAGTTGCAAGTTTATTGTAGTGGTAAGGGCTTTGGCCTCTCTTTGGGAGGTCCAAAACCCCACTCAGTATGAGGTGACTACGACCCCTCATAAAAACCAATGTAAACTCATTGAAAAATGCTATCATGATGTAACATGGGTGAAAGTTTTCTTAATAATATATAATTAATTAAAAAACATTACCATAAGATATTTATTATAATCCAAAATTCTTTTGATTACAGAGTAAATTTTTTGCATCTATAAACCCTATAATTATTTCAATAGAACAAGTAATTTCATTGTCATTGTAATATCTCAAAATATATTTAAAATCAATTTATTAAAAAAAAGCACAAGCATATGCCAAAAAAGTTTTTTTCTCTCTTTAGAGCATGTATTTTTTTAAATAGTAACAATGAATGATAATGAAAACAACAATTAAATAATTTATCAAAAATGAAAGACACTTCTATATTGTTAATTTCTTCAAATTGATGGCTACAAACAAATACCAAAAAGTGATTTGGCAATAGTTCCAAGAATATTATTACTTTCTCGAAACCAAACTATGGTTCTAGAAACCATATTGTGTTTATTGAACCCAAATCGTGGGTGCATGCCTTCTTCAAATTATGGTAGAAATTTGCACCAATGGTCACGATGTTCTCCCTAAGGGAGAGTAGTGTGCATTTATACTAGAGATGCATTAAATTCAAATCCTCACAATCAATGTAGGATGAATACATACTTTTGCAACCAAAGTAAAATAACACACATGCATTACAGCTCCTTCTTACTAGGAATTGTTTGTTCCCCTGTAATGCAATGTTGGTAAGGCCAAATAGTTTTATAAAAATTATACTCTTGAAAGGATTATTGTACTTGTGGTTGTTATTGTGGTAGATGGGCTTGTTATGTCTATAGTTAAGACTATTGTTACCTATGAGGTTGTAATTGAGGCTAACAGTAGTTGTAGATGATGTAAGTTGTAGATGATGTAATTGCTTTTATTATTGATAAGGACACATTAAGAATGATTGGTGTTGAGATTGACTTGATGACTACACTGAAGGTGTTTACAACTATTGTTGAATCAAAGGATTCTATGATGGTTACACATTGGTCTACATAGGTGGTGGTTGTTTCACTATTTGAATAGTGGAATAAGCATACAATTGCATCTTTGGATACAAAATAGGCAATTTCCCATCATAAGATATTCCTTGTTGTGAAGATGGAACTTGACCAAAGGATAATTATTGGGCATGTTGCTACAATGGTTGCAATTGTTGACCATATTATGGCATTGGTTGCTAAGCCTAAAATTACAAATAAAATTGAGTGGATTGTTGAATATGTCATTGAGAGGATTGCATCTAATGATTAATAGTCTTATCATGCTTATATAAAGGTACAATCATTGGTTGTCTAGCAACCATGTCTACTCTCAACTTTGTAAATACTATCTAAAGTCTATCATTTAGTTGTTATAGTGTCCTCAATATCAACTAAAGACCACCTCTATTGATGATGATGTAGAGGTGAAGCACATGTTATAAAGTAATGAAGTGAGGTGCAGAAGAGACTCTTATCACTCCAACATTATCACTCTACCTTTGTACATACCAAACCATTTTATATACCAAAATATTTTAAAATACTTGAGGTTTCATGGAAGAGAAATGGTATGTGATAGTAGAATGGTATGTGAAAGTGGAATGGCATGTGTAAAATCTTTGTCTATATAATTCCTAGGTATTAAAATAGTATAACTCCTTATTTTAGTAGATGATTTATGGACAACCTAGATTAGCCAAGAATGATAAATCACTAACATAAGAGAGAGAGAGAGAGAGAGAGAGAGAGAGAGAGAGAGAGAGAGAGAAGAAGAAGAAAAAGTAAGTGTAGAAGGATCTAGGATACTTATTGTGCTCACTAGATTGCCAAAATATACTCAAACAGCTTAAGTTTGCATAATACCCCATATGAGTGGTTGGAAACATAGGCTTTGTATGTACCCAATATAGTTGAGTGACTTGTATATTGATTTCTTAGAGGTTCAAAGATCCTTAGTCAAGCTAGAAATGATAAAAATAGGATGTTAAACAAATTGATTTGACTTGTATTATAATGTTGTACCAGAACTGATAGTAGAGGTTTTTCCCCCTAATGAGTTACTGACCACTTATAGACCAGATCCAACACACTAATTCTACAACTTCCACTATCACTTCTTGTTGATATTCCATAAATTGCTCTTAAACCCTCTAGGCTTTTAATTAAATTGATAGGAACTAAATATCTTTAAGACCCTTGCAAGGACATGATGCATTGATTATATCCTCTTACTACCACTTTCCCATCTGACTATCACTTTTTCTAAAGTTGCTATTTTATTCGAACTCCATCCACAACCTACCCTCCTTATACCTGACAATCACCACCATAGCAAGACTGAAATAAGCCCTAAATAGAAAAATGAGCCTACTCTCTCTTGCTTGTCTCCATGTTAATGCTTCTTGTCTGCACCTTCTTGGCCCTATTGATTGAAGCCCGACGAAGAGAGCCTCATTTGGCCTTAACAGTAGAACCAAAAGGAATATGTTGCACTTAGATTTTTGATTTCATCTACTATTTCAAGTTTTTAGCCAAAATAGTGAATATTAGTCAGTACTTCTATGTAATAACCATATTTTATGCATAAATTTTATGTGCTCCCCGTCAATATGTTGAAACCTCTGACTTTATTGAAACCTCAAGCAATCATAAAACTTGACACTCATATTTGCAACTGCTAGACTACACAAATTCCTTAAGTCTTCTATTTCACGATACTGCCTAGGGTTTGGCACATACTCTTGTCTCTTCCTTTCCCTTCCTTCAACACCTACAAATGTTCAATTGGGAATTCCTCACTAGCGGTATAAAAGTGTTTCAACCTGTCTACTTCTTATAGAGCAACATCTGTTGAGCCTCCCAACTAGTGACTACAAAGGATTATCTAATGAGTTTCATACCTGCAACCTTTCGAAGCACTATATTTTTCATCAAATGAGTCTTAAGCAGTGCATTTTAATCCTAGGAGAAAATTTTTTGCTATAGTTTGATTGAAATGTGCTCTACAACCTTGTCCATTTCATATCCCATGCTCAAAACCCCTAGGGTTGCTATCATGACCAAACCATATTTCTTTAGAGCCCTCTATCCATTTTCTCTTGTATCCTCCTTAACCTTTCTTCAACACCTGCAAATAACCATATGATATTTCCTCACCAGTGATATAAAGCATTTCAACCCGCCTGCATCTTGTAAAGCAGCGTCTGCTAAGCCTCCCAACTAGCGACTACAAATGATTATCCAACGAGTTTTGAACCTGCATCTTTCGAAGCACTATATTTTTTAGGAAATAAGACTTGAGAGACACATTTTAAGCCTAGGTGAAAACTTTTCGCTATAATTTATCCTCAATGCATACTACGACCTCATCCATTTAGTTCTCATGCTTGAATCCCCTTCAGATGCTCATTTTTGCTTCCACTCAACTGGACATTGGTCCCAAGTTATCCATCAAATAATGACCAAAGACTCGAGAAGTTGTGAACATGTCATCACAGGAAAAGTTCCTTATTTTCGCTTAAATTATTTTTATCCATCAAATTTTGAAAAGCATAAACCTCGAAGACTCTACCGCTCCCTGGAACTACAAATGCCCTCTCTCCTCCTCACAAAAAAAATCTCACCCCTAAAATTTCTTACTATAGAGACCCCGAGGCTAAAATCCTCTCCTCCTTGTATTGGGGCCGAAATATGACACCTCCATCGGAGCATGTGCTGGGAGCCATGACGGGCCTTTCTTGTGCCCTTCTATGCATATAAACTTTCTTAACCACCTGAACACCATGGCTTGAGTGGGCTTAGAGGTCGTGCCTCTCTACTGGTTCTACAACTCCTTCACCATTGCCATCATCGCTCCTCTCCCTCAGGGTTTCGAGTTCAAAATTTTTTTACAATGCCTAAAAGTACATTTGATTTGCATAATATTTAAGCCTTTCTCACCTTTTGTGAAAGTCAGTAAAAATTTCATTAGAGCCTTGTTTTTTGTTTACAAAAAAAATCCATTGCTTCCATTACAATCATGTCATCATCAAATTCTTGTTTGAACTTTCTAACAATAGTATCTAGAGAGTTAACAAAATGCTTAGGTAATGACGCAAACCAATTAAGAACATTTTCTACCAAAGCTCTAGTCATCAATTGTAGCCAATCCTTATAATGTGTCATAAACTTATCAATAAATGATCAGGATTTATTTATCCCATCATAAAAGAATTTAGGCACATGCCTAGATAAGTCAATAGCTTCTGCATGAGGGGCTAGATATTGGTTTTTATATTTCCTCAAAATCAGAGCAATTGATGCATGTAAAGCCCCCAGGAGGAGGAGGAGCATTAGGGTTCAAAATGGAAGAAGGAATGACAACTTGCACTATAAGGTTTCAATTATTACTCAAGAGTTGAGTAATATTAGTTATCAAATATGTATTGGTTTGGTTGTCTCCCTCCAAGAAGCCTCCATTTGCTTTTTAGTATTGTGCCTATGACTATCTAGCTAGCAAGCTAAATATTCCCTAAGGATCATCACGTACATAACTAATATTTTATCTTGAGGTAAAATTAGTATTGGATTTCAGGGAAGAGCATTCTATATGTATCATTTGTATAAGCATCTATTTTTTTGCAATCACCACATTTAGTTATAATCATGGACTTGTCATGATTTCCTTATAAAGGGGTGATCCTAGTCTAACATCACTTTCATCATCATTGCCTAACATAGAAGCTTCTAATGCTTTTTGAGACCCTACAATAGATTTGTAAGGTTTGTCAAAGTCAATACTAGGGTCTTTTTCTTCTTCAAAATAAAAATATGTATATGTATAGTCCTTAATTTAAGTTCATTGTCACGATTAAGTATAAAAGAATCAACGATATAATTTTAATGGGTAATAGATGGTCAGATATCCTTTTCTATTTCCAAGGGCTCAGGAATTCACTTCATCTAAGACCTAGAAGTCATTCCAATATCCTTGAAATAAGCATGAGGATCCATAAGGGTAAGCATAAAATCTACTTAATAGAAACTATGGTTTTACCAAAATTTCTACCATGAAACAAGCAAACTACTAAAAAACCCTCACAACAAATAAAATTATATTTTCTTACAACTCTAAAAGAAATAGAAAAACTATGGTAGGATTATTTAGCTCATAGCAAAAAGAGGTAGCTAACACCAAACCTATTATAATAAACCTACTAAATTGTAAGGGCTAAAAAGTGGAAGCACAAAATATTAGAAGACGGTTTGATTTCAGGTTCACAAACATGTTTGTGAAAAAAAGGGATATCTCATACAATTACTTGAATTAATGTGAGATAAATCCAAGTTTTTAAAGCAAGACAACAAAGCAATAAATTAACAATAAATATAAAAACTATCTTAATCCAAGCATAGATAAAATAGAACATTCAAGGATGAACTACAATAATATTATCCACAAAATTTAAGAGTTAGGGCTAATCCTAATGCAATAAAAAAATTACTTGATACCTAAGAAATCAAGGAACATATCGTTCAAATAATAAACATGAAAATGATCTCATTCCTAACCTTATCTTGCTTGTAATATTGCCATAGTAAATAAGGAGAAATTACACTTTGGATGTTCATAGGGGGTTTAACCTATCTTGGAAACTAGTCCTCAAATTAAAGTCAATGAATTTTGGCTACAAATCCTAGTACAGTGTCCTGTCATCCTTTGTGGAAGGTAGTGAACTAACAAGCAATGGCTTTGATTATACTTTCAAGGATAAGAGATAGCAAAAGAGAGTGAAATAAATGCATGATGTAATAGCAATAGGGTTAAGAATATTAAAAATAATGTTAGCAAGAGCATGAAACCTTTTGTAATGATTTTATGAATGTGTGGTAATAATATGGTGAAAAAATGAGGAGGTGAAATGGGTATTTACAAAAGATAACTTTTTCTTTGGAGTCAACGACTAAGTTTCTCACTTTTTGGGGTCATAAAATCTAAACAATCAGTCCAAAAGACATATCCTTCAAACCCTAGGTGTAAAAACATACTGGAATCATGATCATGTATTAAAAACCCTAAAATTAATTGCATGACCAAGCTCTTCACTTAAAATAGATGTCTTGGCACCATTAAATTTATAATGTGCACTTTAGGGTATGAATGCCAAAACATCCCTTAATCATGAATCTCTCCTTATATTTGGGTTTTAGAAAAGTTAGGAGGAAAAAATGTTAAGAAAGATGGAAAAAAGTGGCAATTGGGTAAAGAAAGGGAACCAAAACCACCAACCAACATGGCTTGCTATTGTCCTACCCAAGGACTAACAAAGTTAGTCCACTCGTATCCTATAAATATAGTGGTACTCTCCACCACCTACAAAGTCAACCATTAGTGCTCTTTTTACAAATACACACACCATTCTATTTAGGAGTATAGTGAATAGTCCTCTATTATGCAATTCCATGAGAAACCATAAAATCATGATAAACATAGCTAACATATTCACCTCTCCCATATATCCTTATACATTTGATTATCCTATCCAATTAATTCTCAACAATAATATTTAAGGTTGTGAATCTCTCAAAGACCTCATCCTTAGTGCAGTAGTGTACAACCACACATATCTAAAAAATTATCAAAGAGAAGGAGGAAATACTTAATTCTTGAAAGAGATGGTGTACCCATGGGTCCACAAATATCACTATATATGATCTCTAAGGGATGAAAGTATTGCCTTGCAATCCCTTTTGGAAGGGTCTCCCTACGATGCTTTCATAGAATACACCCCTCACATGCACCACTTGGAGGGATATGTGTGGAAGCCCAATGGTTGTTTGATGTTGACTCATGTATCTCAAAGATCCATAACTGAGATGCTCAAGCCTATTATACCATTGCTAACTTTCATTACCTACATGAACAACCATAACAACAAGCTTTTCTTCATAGAGGATGGGGTAGAAGAGGCTAGTCTTTCTCTTAACTTATACATGTGGTTAGTCTCATCACAATAGCCAAAAGCAATATTTTGAACCCATTTTCTATATCCTTGATTACCCATCTATCAAGCTAAAATTCTAACTTCTTATTTGTATGAGTAATGCAACAATTAAACAAAAGGTTAGGGTCAATAGTACAAACATGAAGTACCTCATTAAAAGACAAAGATCCAATGTTGATGTCTCACACCCTATAACCTGCAATAAAGAATCATATCCAATCACAATATGTTCCCCTAAATGTGCTTTGTTGTAGCCTTTTAGGATATGTATGTGCTTCATCATGTGCTTAGCACTTGAATATACAATACACTCATATAAGGAATTGGATGCCCAATATGCGAAATGAACCGCTCTATGCGCTTGTGACGTTTCTCCATCAAAATTATCCTCACCTTGTGCATCGAAGAGAGTAGAATCAACACCCTCTTTCTTGTTACTTCCTTAAGTTTATTGATTTGAATCCTACAAAAATTTTCCTTATGACCTTCCTTTTTACAAAACTCATAAGTAGGCTTTTTAAAGGGCTTCTTGGGTTTTTTCTCATTCTATTTTGATTTATTATCCTTTTGGACTTTGGCAACACCTTTGGGTGATTTTGATTGAAAATATAATTTCTCTTATGCTTATTTATTCTAACCCAATGGCATAAAAAGTACTTAAATACCTCATCTATTGGTAGTGCAGAAGAGTTTGAAAAGTAAATTCAAAGTATCTAAAAAATAACAAGAAGTATATTATATGTTTCTAACACATTGTTGAAGATGATATTGACCAATTTAATGTTCTTTTCCTTCTCTAATGATTTTTATTCTTCTTTTCTCTCCTTAAGAAGCCCTCAAGAAATTTAGATGTTTTCTTACAATTTCTTGAATGGATTGATATACTCATCAATAATATCAAATGAGTCCATGGACAAGGTTGTAAGCTCAACCTCCAATCTACTAACTTATGTGGAATCAATTTAATCATGCAACCTGATGGGTGTCGTTAATGCTCATCATTTAATTCATTTTTTCAATCCAAGGTGGTGTCCAAGGCTATATATGATAGAGGATGTTTATGGATCTATAGTTTAGAAATCAGGGCACTTGCTTGTCTAAAAACTAAGAATCATAATGTCTTTGCAGGAAGTAAACTTAACTAGCACTCATTTGCAGAATGAAAACCTATTTAGTTGTAAAAATTAACCTTGTTGAATGAAAAATGAAACTAATCTACACTTGCTAAATTGAAATGATAGAAAATGAAAATTTTGGAATGAAAATGACAAAATTGACAAATGCTGAAAATTAATGTTGATTAAACTAGAATGCTGAAACAAAAATTAAATGCTAAAATTTGTAATGAAATGTTGAATGAAATTGCATTAACAAAAATGAAAAATGTAGGAAGTAAGAAAGTTAGCTAGCTAAAAATAACTCTCACATGGAACAGGGGAAAACAAAGGAAAATAGGGTATTTACTGATTTGCAACAATTATAGAAAAATAACAACAAAAATGGAACCTGCAACTTTTTGACAAGAAAAACAACAAAAATGAGAAAACCTAAAATTATGTTACAGAGGTCCCTCCACCAACCTCGAGAGTGGGCCCTTGCTCCTAGGTCTAGTAGAAGGAGTGAAAATTACCAAGTTCTATGTTTATGGAATCAAACAATCATGGAAGTCTACTTTGAGAAAAACTACACTTTATTGACTTTTCTGCTCTATTACAAAAAATGCTGACAAATTCCTAATGAAGTCCTATTGCTATTTTCTTTTTTTTCTATTATATTTCAACGTAGGTAAACAAGAATATTTATACGAAGTCTCTCACTTATATTGCCTACAGTTGAAAGTTACATTTTGTTCTCCTTGCTATCAATTTGTTATTTGCTAAGCTGCAGTCAACAAATTTTGTTTAGAATTGGGATATAATTCTATTACAGTTAGCTGTCCTCTTTTCCTCTCCTCCAAATGTTATGGATGATGCTTGGAACAACTCTAACATAATTGGTGTTATCCACATGCCACTTTGCTTACCTTCCTTGGAAACTAGCTAAAAAGTGAGTTCAACCTTTTCTACAATATTTTTTGCAACTACTCCAGAACATCTAGCTGACCAGTTGTTAGATGTAGAAGCTTGGAATAGTTTAGGCCGAGTCAACATGTGGTGATTGGTTACACTCCTTTTCCATTTTTTCATGCTCTCAAGGTGTTTTAGACCCTAAATTAGGTGTGCAACATCATCCTCCAATTATCTTGTAGGTTAATACATGGATGTTCTAAATCAAAACCTACAAGTTTTGTTTTTGCAGGCTGATTACCTTGTTTTTGTTGCAACATGGAATTATTGATACCACATTATCCAGCAATAGTTTATAAGGTGTAAAAAACACTCAAATAGTTTTAGCAATTATATTTCGACAAAATTTATTGATGATATTTTCCAAATATCTTATTTATGCTTATTTAACTACTAAAAACATGCAAAATAATCACAGAAAATGCAAAAAATTATCTGAACATTAGGACAATATTCCTTATCATTTAATCATACTAACATCAATATATTAATGCATAATAATCAAATATTTTGCATTTTAACTATTTTATTGGTAAAAAATGATAGTTTTTCGTGTTAATAAAGTTGAAATAATAAGATATTTGAGTGTCTCATCACAACCCCTCAAATTTCTCAAGTAGAACTTTATGGTCTATAGTGCTGCTAACATGGGTGTCATACATTATCAATATGAAGAGTAATGACACCATGAGTTTCATTCTCCCTATCCCTATAAAGTTACTTCACTTTTTAGAATTAATATGACGAGGCTTCTTGTTTACATATTTGAGTAACCCCTTACTCTAGAGCAAAGCTTTAATCTTGATCTTCTAGGTAACATAGTTTGGACCACTCAATAAAGGTTAATGGTGATCCATACTTATTTTACAAAAATACAAAAATATCCATGTAGTTTTGACTATAAACAACACTATCAATGTAGATATCTCAAAAAATTATACAATTTGAAAAAAGGGGCTTAAAATGTTTCTATATGCAAAAGTTATGGCCCTTAGAAGTTTTGTCCTAAAATAGGAAAAATTACCTTCAATTTTTTTTTTTTTTTTTAATTTAGTACCTACAATGAATGAGAGGTCACCATATGTCACTATGTGAGTGGTTGAGGGGGTGACAAGCATATGTTGATTATGTAGCATACTAGCAAATAACATCACACCACTTGTCATGATTTGATTTGTTGTTTGTGTTGCCAAGTCTATTTCTAACTATACAAGTTGTTTGTTAAATTCAATGAAATGTGATTAGCCAAACCTATATTTATATGTTTAATGGTTTATGACCTACCATGTAAACCCAATCAAAAAATTTCATGTCAACACCTATGTCACCTCTTACGTCACTTATCATATGTCACCATGGGATTTATACCACATCATCAATTGTGTTAGTATTTGTGCCAATTGCCATGTATTGCATCACATCACCTATATTGACTACCATATAACTTGTCATGTGTTGCACCATATCACCTATATGGACTACCACATCAATTGTATGAACTGGTGCATGAACTATACATACTACCACATCTCACCTCAATATTTATGCACTAGTTGCTAAGCCAACTATACAAACTGCTATACGAACTACCATGTGTCATATGTAAACCACTACCATATCATCACAAGTGTTAAAAGATATGATGTCATTTGCTACCATGTCATCACAAGCTACCACACCATCATAAGGTGTTATGTCATCATAGGATGCCAATCATCACAAGGTGCCATGTCATAATAGGGTGCCACATCATTCTTACTAATATCATCTTTATAGAAAAGGTGTGAAATTGGAAAAATTTGAACTAGTGACCTACCATATCCATAAGGCTTAATCTCATCTTGGCTAGCCATGTCCCCATGCACTCCACTTGGGAGATAAAACCAAAGCAAAAATTTTAAAATGAACAAAAAAATTGATGCCTCCTTTTTGCCTCCTCATTATTGTAGGTGTATATCATGTTGATACAAACACATGCCAATGTTCCTTGCCCTTCCCACCAATGTAAGGAATATTTGCTAGAATTTTCCTATTTTCAAATTTTAAATTTTAAATTTTGGAGGGAAAAGATATTTTTTGGACACAAAATTGTGATACATAGAGGCAAAATGAGCAAAATTGCTAAATTGTGACCCCCTAAAGTTTTCAAAGAATATAGAAACACTAATGGTTTGTTCATATCTATAGAGGATTGCCTTGTACAACCCTTTTATTGAATGCAACCAATCAACACATCCTCTCACGTCTATGTAGTAAAAAACTTGTAAAACCATTTTTACAAAATTTTCAAGTGGTTCGAAGGTCTTTGCTAAGCATGAAATCTTGCCTACGACTTCTTAGGCACCAAGGGTCTATCTAAAAAAATTCAACCTCTTCTTTTCTTATTTTAAAGTGGCTAAGTAGTCTACCCTCTCATTTGTACTACTATCTAACACAAAAAGCTGAAAGAGAAAAGGAAACAAGATTTTTGAAAAAATGTATAAAAGTTAAACAAGGTTAACAAAAAACTCAATATTGAAATTAGAGCATCCATTTGGTAAAAAATTATTAAAGATATAAACAAAAGGAACCTATTGATGAATGCTTCTCTTAGAGCAAATCTACGAATCCTAGTGTGATCCTTGCAATCCAAGTCCACCTAGGGGTTTATTAGAAAACCCTTTAACTAATCATGTCATCATCCTTAAAAAATGAAACTCTTCTTAGCTTGCTCTAACCACAATTGCCCTTGGGAGAAGCTGTAGATTTTATCTATCAACAAAAGTAATTGAGTTATGGAGGTTCACACCCACTGTGATACCATGTTAGATTTCATAGTAGTTTCTAGAAACAAATGGAATCAAACATTACCTATTATTGCTTGAAAATAAATACACAAAATGAAGACCAAAGAACATAGAATATATCGGGGGTGTTTGTGGATAATAAATAATCTCACTTAATGGAAATAAAATTACACTCTAATTGATCATTATAATAGTTTATGTGAAGCGATATTTATACCCAAATACAAGTAACCTTTAGATTAAGGTTGTGAGGCTGACCTTTAGGAATAAAATAGTACAAAAAAATATAAAAGCACCATTTTCAAGGTTTGCATGGGCCCAAAGTGAAAATATGATCAATACAAGTATAAAAAATTATTGTTGCCTCAAGAGAAGCTTAACCACCACATATTCCAACACCCAAGGCATGAAAGGAATGGGTAGTGACAAGTAGAGTCTTAATTTCCTATTCGTTTGCTTATCAATATTATATGAAGCTCTACATCCTAATACATGCATGGCTAGTAGATGTATAGATGTAACATCATAAGGGTATTGCTAACATCAAAGTGTCCAACTACTTTAGATTAGCACCTCTCATATTAGGAATTACAAGGTGTGCTTGATGGATGAAACACAAATATGACCTCGATAGTAGAAAAGTACATCACTAAGATAGTGATCGAGGATTGGCTTGGCCTCTATTAATTAGTGACATATCTAAGTCACAATGATTGAAATAGATCCTATAGCCACTCAATTTGTGACTACAAGCACTCAATATTATAATGAGCATATAAACTAGTAGACACTTGATGTAATCAATGGGTTGGTTCTCCTTGTGTTTATAATAAATTCACTTCATATGATATGTATTCTCCAATGTATTTTGAATGTGCAATATTAAAGAGGTTATGTTCAAAACAAACAATTTTTTGATTAAGAATATTGTAGACACCAAAATCCAGCCACTTGTAAGTCATCTATACCTTCCTGTCAGCCACGTGTCAATCATCCATCCTTCCCGCCATTATTTGGCCCAAATCCACATCTTCCCGCCATTATTTGGCCCAAATCCACACCTTCCCGCCATTATTTGGCCCAATTTCACCTTTCCCGCCATTTTTCATCCCCAAATTTATTTAAATTAATATTTATATATATATTTTAATATTTTAATATATTTTAATATATATATAAATATAGTTTAAGTGATTTAATCTAAGCCGTCCATCCTTCATTTAATCTCATCCGTCCATCCATCTTAATCCGTTTCACAACCTAGATTTATTCTCTACCCTTGGATCCACTTTAATCTTAGCCACACGTTCAAAGTGTCGTTAAAACCCTAAAGTGTGCCCTAAGAGTAGATTATAAATTGAGTCACCTTGATGGCTCAAACCCTACTCCGATATTCTTCTCCTATCTTTGCTATCTTTGCTATCTTTTGGACCTATCTCTTCTATTTCATCTATCTCTTCAGCTATCCATCGTCGCATCCATCGCCGCATCCGTCGCCAACTTCGCCGCCATCTCTTCTGCAGCACTCTGCAGAATCCCCCATTCTTGTCGCAAGTGCCCACGGGCGTTTACCCGCAGCCACAGACGCAGACCGACGTCTGAAACCTTGATCCAGAAGCACGCGGGCGTTCAGCGAGTGCACCAGGGCGCCTTCTGCAGCCGATTTGATGACCACATTACTTCCAGGTGCCGCTTGGTCTAGCCGCGTTAACAGAGAACGGTATAAATCAGTTTAAAGCAAGTAACTTCTTTTCTTTTATTAATCTGTTGTTGAACTCCTGCATTCTATTTTTCTAGGGTTTTAAATTGTTTCTGAGGGCTCACACGGTGGAGCCCTCTTATTAATTTCTAACTCCTTGATAGTGTTAATGTGTGCAGGATTTTAATGGCAGATCTGGTGTGTTGATAGCAGTTGTTTAAGCTGGAGTGGTCCGAGCCAAAGGATACAACAAAACCCACTCACTTTGTTGGGATTAAGGATACGTCTTCGAAAACGCCACCACTTTATGCCAGCTAGGGTTTCGGAGAACCCTAGCACAAACTGTAATTTGTGTATCACAAAAAGGGTTACAGGCCCTGTTGTACTCAAAAGGAGTTTTTAAACTCCACTGATTAATAAAAATTGTTTGTTTTGTGCAACTTTCCTGTATTCCATTATTGTGGTTTTATCTTTTGTTTGGCGTTGTATTTTTAATCTACAAATGGCGATCACGGTGGGACCCCCTAGGGTTTCATGTTTTTAATACTTGCTTTATTAATCTATTCCTGTTTTCTGTTTTATTTTGTAGGTTCCAAAAATCGTGAAATTCGTTGTTCCAACGAACTAGGGTTTCGAGGAGTTTGCAAAAATGCAACAGACACAGAGCGGCATCTGGAAGTCCAATACGAAACGCGAGAGGTGCGTTTCAGCTTGCTGAGACTCCCTTGGGCGTTTGAAGACGGTTTCTGAGAAAAGCGTAGGCTTCCGAGTAAGTGCGTTTTTCTTTCTTTGTACTTTTTACGTTTTTGGTTTTTCTGCTGTATTCTGTTTCTTTTTCAGATCATTGCTTTAAAATGAACAAAAACTAAGTAATCTGGAAAGAACAGTTATTTTTAGTTACATTTTTTTGCATTGCATTATTGGTTGTTGCTTGCATAAAAAAAAAAATTTGCATACCTAGCTGCATATTAGAATAGCTACGAATTATCTGTTTTAGTTATCTAAGTAGGACTATTGATTGGATGTCAATAGTACTCCTGCCATTGGGTGATTCCAAGCAGAGAAGTGGACGAACCTTCCGGTTGCTCCTTTGATATCTGATATCATTGGTAGGCAGGGGGTTTTAAACGGTGTACTCCACTTCTTCAGAGGAAATGGCATGTTTTCGGTAGCCTCTTGCTTAGATCATTAGAACTTTTGATTTATAGCTTTGTATGTATACATTAGACAACTAAAAACACTTAAAATAAAATTTATTGCATTTCATATTGCATTTAAAACAAGTAATATCTGGATTTCATCACCGGGTATTGCTTGAAGTTTAGTGACGGTGGAATTCATCTCCATCCATTAAACTTCTGCCTTAGACACCATAGGTCACCCCCGAGCAAACTTGCTTGGATTTCATCACCAGTAAGAATCTCGTTGTCCTTTCCTAGCCATAGTTTTTACCTTTTTTGTGAATAATTCAAGATTAGATCACATGCAAAACTCATAAACCGGACACTTAAAATTTACTACAGATTAAGATCAGAAAATAATTAATTAACCGCAGGTAAGACACATTGGTTGAAACCTAGGTTGTGACTATTTTCTGATAATTTCTTTAGTGTAAATTTATCATTCCAGTTTTGCATTCTTCTTTTCTGAATTTGTTTAGATTTATTGCTTCATGGTCTTAACAAGGAATCAATCTAAAATGTTAAATCTAAATAATCAAATGGGTAATTCACAGAACATCCCCACCACCAACATGGCCACTTATCCTAGTGAATTTCAAGCAGGTTCGCCTGCAGGTCTTTCACGTCCTTCTACCGTCTATCACATGGCCATGCCCATGGAGGAAGACAATTCCTCTCATATTACCCACATTGATATGGCCCAAGTGCAAACTCACTTAAGAGATGGCACTGGCTATGTCCTTGAGCCAATCCAAGATTCCCCTATGCAAGATTCTATTTTTCAGGAGGATATTGCATCAACCATACCCGTTGGTTTCACTCAGGTCTACACTAACCCTTTTTTTGAGGCTAATGTTGTATCTGCTCAGTCGGCTTCATCTCCAACATCTTCCCAGATGCTCAATTGTCCTCCTTTGGAGACAAATGTAGTGTCTTCCCGACCACTTTCTCCTCCATTTAACCGGGTGTACACCAATTCTCTCTATGAGGCTGGTGGAACCTCCTCTAGCCATGACCAATTTCAACCCTCTTCTTCCCAAACCATTTATGGTTTCACCCTACCTGGGGCACAGTCTACTATTTCTTCCCAGGTACCGCCTACTTCAGCCACCTTCATTGCCCCTGCTACGCAGTCTCCTGTGACTACCATGGCAGCCTGCCCTCCACCTTCATCCAATCATCCCACCTCCCTTGGGTTAGAGATTAATAAGGTTAGGGAGTACCTCGACAAGTTGCTTCAGCAACAACGACAACAAAATGCTCAACCACCTGTCGTAGTAAATCCTACACCTCAACCAATTTCTACCCAGCCGACTTTTCTTAGCTCAGGCCCCACCTGGTACCCCAATCTTCGGTGGTGTCCATTCCTACCCCACCTTTCTCCCAACCTAGTCCAGTTCATCATTCACAACCCAATCACCTTCTTTCGGTATCATCCATACCAACAATCTGTCCATTCCACACCGCCTAATCCAGGCAATTTCATCCCATCTCATCATTTTTCCACTCCTCCATTGCATCATCATAATCATCAAACGAATCAAAATTTTCATGAAGATTCTCGACTCCATGCTATGCAACAACAGATTGACAACCTTATGCTCAACATGCCTGGCTCATCTAGTCAGAAACCTACGCTAAGGTCGTTGATCAATCAACCAATTCATCCTTCGGTACCTTCACCGCCATATCCGACTGATTTCACATTACCGAAGTTTGACAAATTTCGAGGAACTGAGGATCCTCATGAACATGTGAGCTCATTCATGCATGCCTGCTTTAGAATCCAAAATAATGACGCTCTTATGCTCAGAACTTTTCCTCAGACATTAGGGGGAGATGTTGTACAATGGTACAATCATTTAGCTCACCATAGCATTTATGCTTACGAGCAATTGATTAATCTATTTTTAGAACGATTCTCCCTAAATGTACAAAGGAAAGTCTCATTGTCCGACTTATACAAGCTCAAGCAACATGACGATGAGACTGTTTATGACTTTGGAAACCGTTGGAGGGCTATCATTAATAAACTGCCATTCTCCCTACCAATGGAGGAGTTAACCAAAATGTTCACCCAGAGTTGTCTAAAACCTATCTCTTGGTTACTCCAATTACAACAATACAGGACTTTTGAAGAGGCTTTGGCCCAAGCAAGTATCATAGAAGACATTAAAGTCCAAGAGGGTGTTTTAAAACCCCGTAGAAAAGAATGGCAACAAAAGGGCCAACAACGAAATAATAATTATGGCCAAAACAAACAAGCACGGGCTAGTACAACCTCAAATGTTAACCAAGTTAATCAAGTGGTGGCGAGCCAGCCCGTAATGGCTCAACAACAACAAGTAATGCAAAGTCAACCGCAACCAATTGCTTATCATGCGGTACCCGCCCCTACTCAACCGACTCCCAATACTGGGCCAACCATGGAAACTCGACCTTGGCAAAACAATCGTCCCAAGCGACAGTTCACACCTTTAGATGAACCATATGCGGTCATATTCAACAAGTTATATAGCACAAATCAGTTAACTTTACCTGAGTTTAAACCTTTAGAACCATCTAGAAGGGGGAAGTATTACAAGGAGTACTTATTTTGTCCTTATCATAGGCAAAATGGGCACGATATCAATAATTGTACGACTTTCAAACATGTGATCCAAGATCTTATTGAGATTGGAGCCATTAAATTGGATAGCCCCTTAGCCCAACAAAATCAAAATCTTGGTATATTTCAAACACCCCTTCCACATCGGGAGGAAGCTCCAACAACTTCCGGGGGAGTAACTCAGGTAACTCCTCCTAATCAAGTCAACCATGTACAACAATACCAAGGTTTTGTGGGTACTATTAACGTAGTAACCCGGGGTCAAAGGGCGAACCAACCAAATCAGGCTGAACCACAACCACCTGTACAAACCCCCAGTCCACCTCAGGTAACGGTGACCCAACGACGTGCTAGTACTTCTCAACAACCGCTAAATCATTCTACTCAACGCCAACGACCCATCATGTCATTGAGTAGCCGGTTAACTACCAGTTTAAAAATGGCTTCCGCCAAGTTATCGATCTATGACCTCATTCAACAATCTCCCCCGCATAGAGAGGCATTAATGGAAATATTAAAGTCAATCGAGCTTCAAACTCAAGATACTAATGCCTTCAACAACTTTGTGGGGAGTATTCAAACATGCATGGAGCCCTCCATCACTTTCTATGATTTTGAAATCAAACCTATGTCAACAGAAAGTATAGATCCTCCACTACATATCATGGCCAAGATCGATAACAAGCCATTCAAGAGAGTCTTAATTGACACCGGTTCCTCAATCAATATCATTACAACATCGGCGTTGAGTCATCTAAAGCTGTCGCCATCCCTTATCACAAAGTCGACTTTTACTCTTAAAGCATTCAATGATGCTTTATCTTCCACGGTTGGCACGGTTATCTTGCCCATTGAGGTAGGGGCCCGAACTTTGCATACCTTGTTTCACATCTTGGAAGGGTCCATGGCATACAATGTATTGCTTGGACGGCCTTGGCTTAGGGAGATGAGATGTGTCCCTTCTATATTGCATCAATGTCTGAAGTATGTATATGAGGGACGGAGTTCATTGTGTACCTGTTGACATTGAACCCTTCAAACATTGCAACTATGTCTCAAATCCTTATGAGATTGTGTTGCCATCCACTCATCTTTTCTTGACCCCATCTACTTCTTCTATACCATCTTCTTCTAAAGCTCCCATTCCTGAGGAGCTACCCATCATATCGCAACCATCTTCCTCTTCCGCTATTCCATCTCATTCACCACTTTCTTCATCTCCTAATCTTCCTTCTTCTTCATCAGTGACCACATGCACATGTGGCCATGACCAATCATCTCTTTCCACGTCATTACCCCCTTCTTCTACACCTTCTTCAACATCACCTATTATTCCTCCATCTTCCCAACCATCACCAGTTGATGTTTCACAAGTTAGTGAAGCATCAACCCAACCAAATCCTTCCAATTCTTCTATCCCACATTCTTCTATTCCATCATCTAGTCCATCTCCCTCCCAAGTCAAGGTCCATCTCACCGATGCAGGTATTGGTGAGTATGCCATCCAAGATGTCCACATCACACCGTTCAATGTGCAAAAAGTTAAAGATTTTGGTCGTCCACATGACCAACATTTATCCATTGGATCGGTTTATAACATGGGTTCTATGCCAAATTCCATTAATTTTGTATATGGGGGAATAGAGTCATCTTCTAGTCCTACCACCATACTAGAACCTAAGCATCCAGTCCCTGCCAATATCGAAAGGATGGAGGGTTTTCCCTCTCGCTATTTCCACGAGACATAATTGGCGGCAATTTGGCCTAGGTCGATACGAGCAAGGGGTAACCGAACGCATCGATATGCCATATCAGAGACCCACTGAGCGTTTTGGTCTGGGCTACCAACCACTTCCATCCCTTTCTTCTTTTGAGCAAGCTTTTCAAAGCATTAATCTTAATTCAGAAGAAGAAATCCTCCACCCCGACGAATCCGAAGATGAAGCCTATGAAGAATTTGACGTCATGTCAAATGGTGATGAATCCGAAGAAGAGTCGGCGCCCATTGTTCCCCTCATTAAACAAGACGAGTTTTATCTCCAATTGTTCCCTCTCCAAGAGGCCATCTTTCGCTTGCTTCTTCCACAAGAACGAGGTGAACCACCCCCTCCGCCACATCCATAAGCCATAATCCAAACTTGTATTATATGTATATACTAAAATAGTGGTTTTCACCACTACCAAAAAAAAAAAAAACTCAAAAAAAAAAAAAAAACTGAAAAACTATGTTGTTTTGCATCTCAGGTCTTCCGAGGTCTTCACCGGTTTTCCCTTCCATTCCGCCCATCCTTTCTTCCATAAGTCGACAATGAATTTTGAAGACTTATTCACCCCGCTCCATAATCCATATGATCCGGATAAGCCAATCCCGATCAACCCAAGCTTGATTGACATGGATCGGATTTCATCCCCTCCATCTATTTCAGAGTTCATCCTTTCCGAGGAATTGTTAAGGGCTTCCGCCAACTACATTCCTCCTTCACCTCCACATTCACCTTCATCTTCTAAGCCGAGAGGTCTTCCGAGCGGACATAGACGAGAGCAAGGCACGGGAGCTTGATGACATTTTAGATGACATAAATCCGATCCCTACTCCCCATCAGCTTGAGGAAGGTTCCCACATGTCTATTGAAGAAACTATCGATGTAGACCTTAGTCCAGACCAAGATGGCACCCAAATTGTGAAACTGGCTAAAAGTCTATCATCAGAGGAACAAGAGCAAATGATTGCTCTACTCAAGCGGAAGAAGGAGATATTTGCATGGTCTTACAAAGACATGCCAGGCCTAGACCCTAATTTGGTTGTCCATAACCTCACCTTACAAAAAGATGCTAAACCTGTCAAACAAAAACTTAGGAAAATGCATCCTACCGTGGCCCTCATAGTTAAATCGGAGATTCAGAAACTTCTGGATGTTAAATTTGTCGTCCCGATTGATTATCCTGAGTGGCTTTCTAACATGGTACCCGTTCGCAAGCCTAACGGGGGGATACGTGTTTGCACCGATTTTCGAGATCTAAATAAAGCGTGTCCTAAGGATGACTTTCCTCTTCCAAACATTGATACTCTTGTCGACACTGCTGCTGGTCATGAAATGCTTTCGTTCATGGATGGATTTTCGAGGATACAACCCAGATTCGAATAAACCCCGAAGATCAACACAAAACAACATTTACCACACCTTGGGGAACTTTTTGTTACGAGGGTGATGCCCTTTGGCCTTAAGAACGCAGGTGCAACCTATCAACGAGCCATGACTTATATTTTCCACGATTATATGCATAAGATTATCGAAGATTATGTGGATGATTTATTGGCAAAATCTAAAACTCGACAAGAGCATTTTGATGTATTGGAAAAAGTTTTTGATAGACTTCTAGAGCATAAAGTAAGGTTGAACCCTAAGAAATGTGTCTTTGGTGTTACCTCGGGCAAACTCCTAGGTTTTATTATCTCTAAACGAGGTATTGAGGTGGACCCAAACAAGGTCAAAGCCATTATGGAAATGTGTCCCCCAACTAATTTGAAGGAGTTGCGTAGTTTACAAGGAAAGATTAATTCAATCCGTCGCTTTATTGCACAACTTTCTGATAAATGTAGGCCATTTTGCCACCTACTACAAAAGGGGGTACAATTTTCATGGACAGATGAGTGTCAGAAAGCCTTTGATGACATCAAGCAGTACTTAGCGTCTCCGCCAATCTTAGCTCCGCCTCGTCGAGATCCCTTCCTTGCGAATTTCTTTGCAGGAATTTATCGATGATGATACTGCTAGACAAGCACGTCTTGATCAACTCACACTCATAGATGAAAAATGAATCAATGCTTTAGAGCATTTGCGAGTTTATCAAGACCGATTGAAACGTGCTTACAATGCCAAAGTTCATCTAAGAGAATTTCAAGTAGGGGATCTTGTCCTTAAAGAGAATCAACAAAACACCAATGCATTGCCGCATCTTCGAGATAAATTCGCGGCTAATTGGTTAGGTCCATATATGGTCACCGAAAGAGTGGGTAATGGAACTTATAGACTTGCCAGTTTAGAGGGAGAGGAAGAACCCGAACCACTTAATGTTATACACTTGAGGGCATTCTACGCATAGTTTGAATTTTATATGTACATATATACATGGCTTGTACAACAAAAAAAAAAAAAAAAAAAATAAAATAAAAAGAATTTGCATTTCATTGTTAGTTGCATACATCTCATTCAAAAACATTGCATTTCATGTGCATACATCTCATTGAAAACCATAACATTTCATTTTCAGCCATAGTTGCATATCATGTTAGAGACCATTCTATCTTTTGGATATAAAATTTGGTCAAGCAAAAGTCATGTTGCCTTAATCAGGGGCACCTTCATAAAATCCATCAAACCGAATTGTCATTCGTACACCCATTTTCCATTTGCACATATTTACATTGCCAAAATGTTTTCGAGTCACTCGACCATTCCTAGTGTTTTAAGCAAACTTTGAAATGCATGTCAAAGTTCTCTAGGGCCATATCACAAATTACACTAAATAAAATCTTGAGTATTGGGAAATGATTTCAAAAGCGGTCTTGAACCTATCACATTTTCACATCTTAAAAACATCTTGTGTCAAAGAGAGATAACACCATCCTTGGGTTGTGCCTTGAAGTGAAAAGGGTAATCCTCGTTTGTCCTATCATGCAAACATAGTCCATAAAACAGTGGTTCTTACCACTATCACAAGCAATCACAAAATATAAATATAAACAGAGTAGTAAGGATAGGGTAAAATTCTCATCATACTTCGGTTGAGAATCCGATTCCCCAAAGCTCTAAGGAAATGAACATTTTTCACACACCACTGATCCCAAATAAGTTGTAAGGATCGGATAGGTAGTCATCCCCAAGGCTTACAAAGGTCAAAAACAACATGGACTATGGAGTTAACCTTCACCGGGGCTATAGACGCTTGACTGGCGATGGAGTATACTCATTGCATGGCGACATGTCTCTCCTAAAAAAGAGACCTCTGAATGCTCATACGGACAAACTAGCTTCGGGGTCTTCTCCATAACAGGGTTACCTAATTTATGCAAGATGAGGTTAATGAACACACTTGCACACACACGGGTTTTTGATTGCCTAGAGTCACTACCATGCTTCCGATTTGGTTAATGAACTCGCATGCACACACATTTGGTCCTAGTTGAATTAGGTAGTATTAGTAAGTTTGTTTGATACCACTAGCATGTTTGAGTCTTTGTAAAACAGACCTCCATATCACCCTCCATATCTTCTTCCATATTCATGTCATTCCATACGTCATCCATTCACAAGCCACCAAGTTTGGTGCCCCTGATTAAACAATTATGATAACAGTTTGCTAAATCTAACTATCTAAAAGTATGAGTGCTTCTTAGTGCATATTTCATTTACTTAGTCTCGCTTTCTCCTAGTTTGTTGTTTTACTTAGTCTCGCATTAATCATCTATAAGTTTGCATTCCATTCCATCACATATGCATCAAAAACATTAAAACATATAAAAACATGCATCACAAAAACATAGGCATTCACACAAAAGAGAGTAAAACACCAAATAAATAAAAGCCATGTATATATATGTATAAAGGTCAAACTGTACAATGAATGCCAAAAGGCTACAATATACAATAGAGCACCAAGGCTCATAAAGAGTGCATCTAAGCACTAAGCTAACCATCAAAAGAGGACCCCTGAGACCTAGTAGGAGCCCTAGACCTAGTGGTGTGCCTAGACCCTCACCCCCCGAACTACCTCCAACCGGCTGCCTCCGCTAGTCCCATTGCCTCCAATATCTCCCAGTCTGCCTGGGACAACGACCTCCTCATCCCCGGAATGATAGGGGAGAATCGGTGTCGTGCCTCTAACACCCTAAGCTGCAAAACAACAAAACAAAAATTTGTTACAAATTTTTCCAAAAAAAAAAAAAAAAAAAAAACACATAATAAGTACTTGCTTAAATGAACAAATACCTCAGCTGGCTGCACTGGCGCGTCCGCTCCCATCTCCGCCATAGCTCCCGCGTGCTTCACAACTTCTCACTCCACTTCACTCCACTCCCTCAGACGCACTTCTCTCAAGCTCGAACGCACAAATGAGCGAAATTCTCGCTGAAATTGTTTAAATAGCTGGTTTTGGCACCCTGAAACGCAGTGGGGCATTTCATGGCGCATTCAGATGCAGTCCTGCATTTGCAGAGCGCCTAAACACCGACGGGCGTCTCTGCCAACCACAAATGCAGACCGGCGTTTGGTGTCAGTATTGAATAAAGGAACAAAACTTGCAAAATTGAAGCTTACCTCCTCCAAATTTCATCAAATTGCATTCATCCATTCTTCTTATCATAATAAAACATTTTGTGAAGGTTACAACAGTTTTGGACACAAATTTTGTCATTTCGCTCAAAAAGCGCATCATTCATCATTGTTTTACAAATTGGGTTAAAAATATTCAAAACCTTCACAAAATTAACCACATTCATCAATTCTTCTGATCTATCGTCAATTTCATTCATTCTTCTTTCATCATGCATATTTTTGCCAAATCAAATTAAAGTAAACCTCGTATCTAGTGGTATATTCTATCACCTTGGCGATTGCAACGATTTGAATCCATGCAATTCGGTAAGAGGATTAAACCACCATAAGGACACTTACCATTTATCATCATCAATTATTTCACTGTTTGAAAATTGGAAATCAATTTTGGGTATTCTACTTTTCAAGTGACCTCATACCAAGATTAATTTGCTCAACAGTTGTCATTGATGGCCTAGTTCATGGGGCCTTAAACATGGACAATCTTTAATATCATCATTATTTTGAGTCTTGCTAGAGATTGAGGCTACCTAGGTTGATTGGTTCCGACCCGAGGAATTATCCATACGAGTCACTAGGAGCATCTCTGAGTTCTGGACTCTTTTCATGCATCTTTCATCTCTGCATATCAATGGCGCCAACAAGGCAATTTCATTAACGGTATGGACTCACACACAGGAGTTGGGGCATCCGTTATCAATTTCTAATTTTCCTATAGTGGAATTCATCTTACATGATCATGGAACTTACAATTTGGCAAAAATCCCTTTATAACCGTTGGGGCGAAAACGGTCCATCTTTCACATCACTCATATCGTCTTCAATCATTTTTTTCTGGTTTGTACACCAACCCCTTTTCTCTTGGGACATAAACAGATGGTTCATACACCAACCCCTTTTTTTCACCATTGGGGCAAAAACGGTTCATTTTCTTCCAATTTCTTCCAATTGGCTTGTGAGAACCATTCTCGCTCGCCAATTGAGGGGGTAAGCTGATAAAATTTTAAATATTCTTTTATTCTTTGGTCTTCAAAGTTGTGCTTTAGTCTTGAGAGAGAGTTGCGTCTGATCCAACTTTTCAGGTGTCTTAAGTTTTTGTGCTTGCATTGTGTCTTCACACAAAGCAGCTCAAAAAGGGGCATCTGTAGACACCAAAATCCAGCCACTTGTAAGTCATCTATACCTTCCTGTCAGCCACATGTCAATCATCCATCCTTCCCGCCATTATTTGGCCCAAATCCACACCTTCCCGCCATTATTTGGCCCAAATCCACACTTTCCCGCCATTATTTGGCCCAATTTCACCTTTCCCGCCATTTTTCATCCCCAAATTTATTTAAATTAATATTTATATATATATTTTAATATTTTAATATATTTATATATATATAAATATAGTTTAAGTGATTTAATCTAAGCCGTCCATCCTTCATTTAATCTCATCCGTCCATCCATCTTAATCCGTTTCACAACCTAGATTTATTCTCTACCCTTGGATCCACTTTAATCTTAGCCACACGTTCAAAGTGTCGTTAAAACCCTAAAGTGTGCCCTAAGAGTAGATTATAAATTGAGTCACCTTGATGGCTCAAACCCTACTTCTATCTTGTCCTATCTTTGCTATCTTTGCTATCTTTTGGACCTATCTCTTCTATTTCATCTATCTCTTCGCCACATCCATCGCCGCATCCATCGCCGCATCCGTCGCCAACTTCGCCGCCATCTCTTCTGCAGCACTCTGCAGAATTCCCCATTCTTGTCGCAAGTGCCCGCGGGCGTTTACCCGCAGCCACAGACTCAGACCGGCGTCTGAAACCTTGATCCAGAAGCACGCGGGCGTTCAGCGAGTGCACCAGGGCGCCTTCTGCAGCCGATTTGATGACCACATTACTTCCAGATGCCGCCTGGTCTAGCCGCGTTAACAGAGAACAGGTATAAATCAGTTTAAAGCAAGTAACTTCTTTTCTTTTATTAATCTGTTGTTGAACTCCTGCATTCTATTTTTCTAGGGTTTTAAATTGTTTACGAGGGCTCACACAGTGGAGCCCTCTTATTAATTTCTAACTCCTTGATAGTGTTAATGTGTGCAGGATTTTAATGGCAGATCTGGTGTGTTGATAGCAGTTGTTTAAGCTGGAGTGGTCCGAGCTAAAAGGATACAACAAAACCCACTCACTCTGTTGGGATTAAGGATACGTCTTCGGAAATGCCACCACTTTATGCCAGCTAGGGTTTCGGAGAACCCTAGCACAAACTGTAATTTGTGTATCACAAAAAGGGTTACAGGCCCTGTTGTACTCAAAAGGAGTTTTTAAACTCCATCGATTAATAAAAATTGTTTGTTTTGTGCAACTTTCCTGTATTCCATTATTGTGGTTTTATTTTTGTTTGGCGTTGTATTTTTAATCTACAAATATTACAATAGTACCATTGATAGGTGATTTTCATGATGGCATACAATTCGTTTTCATAGACAGTAATGCTACATATTATCAACAATGGTCTTTGAGTGATAGGTAATAGGGTTTAAATTTGGCATGAAGGTCTAGTCAGATGCATAAATATCAATCTTCAAGGGTTGAGTGATGTTTTCCACAACTAGTTCTTCATATGATTGTTATTGTATGTTGATCCATTTCAGCATTGCTCTCTCATCCATTCATTCAAGGGATAAAAGAAAGTTAATTTGAAACATAGAATGAGTTTTACTTCCATTGTTGATATGCAACGAGCAAAATAATAGAACTTTTAAAATATTACAAAATGGAACACAAAGACTTCGAGACTTCTTTTATTAAGTTGGATGAAATCAAAATATGCCAAAAAAAAGGGATCGAGCCTTGAGAAGCAAACTCAAGAAAGATGAAAGGAAGTTTTATTAATGGAATAATCTAAATATTGATTGGGTTAAGATAAATTTATATGGATCATCTCTTAATATTTTGAGATAAATATACCTTGGAGGAATTGCTAGAAACCATCTAGACATTTTTCTATTTGATTATAAATGAATTCTAGGAATAACAACAACTAACATAGGAGATGCTCAATCCCTAATTTAATACAACTCTAAATGAGTGGTAAATAAATGGAACTTCCAAATAGTAATATAAAATAGAGTGTTGTTGGATTGCAAGTTGTGTTCAACATTGAGTGATGCTCTATAACTCTTAAATAATTTTGAGTACTTTACCCTCTCTAGATTTTTATAGAAAAAAATAAAGTTGTTTACATACATTTAGCATAAGGGCAAATAAGAAAGATAGCTTTTTACTCTATAGGGAAGAAGTTTTGGGAGACCAAATCAAGGATCAAATTAAGTTAAAAGCTTTAATCAACGATGAATGATGAGAATGCGTTAGATATGAACAATAAAAAATAACTATTTTATTTTTAGATTTATTATTGACTAAACAATGTAGAATGGAAAATGAAGTTCAAGTCGACTAAGAGTGTTTTTTATAATATTTTTAGTTATGGAGAGCTTGAGTACCAAAGGTAATTTTTTTATTTTGAATTGCTCAACATGAGGGATAATGTATGGACCTACATTAGGTAGGGAAGGCGTTATATAAAGAAAAGGGTCAATATCGAGTGGTTGTTTGGAAGCCACCAAAGAGCAAGAACTAGGAATGTATTGTTAATGTAGAATAAAAATGAAGTTCAATTCAACTAATAGTGATTTTCAAAAATTTGTTAGCTATGGAGAGATCGAGTGATAAAGGATTTTTTTTATTATTTCTCAACATGAGAGACTCAATGTATATACCTACATTAGATGGGGAGGGCAATTATGTGAAGGAAAGGGACAACACTCGAGTGACTATTTAAAAGCCATCAAAAAGAAAGAACTATAAATACACGGTTAGGCAAGCAACCACACACAAATATGGGTCAACAACTGGATGATTGTGTAAACTCCATCAAAAGGGTGAATTAAGAAAAAATGGTGATGTGTAGAAATTGGAAGCCCACACTCATCCCAAACAAAGTAATACTTGGGCGAGGCTATCAACCTTGGGTAGAAAAATAAGTAGCTCATAGAACATGCATGTGAATCTCAAATATTAGTCATTTTTAGTAGGTTTTATGTCTTCCAAGAAAACTAAATCAATCTTCAAGTGGTGAACTTAAAGGACTTTATCTAAAAAATATCGTGCATATAAAATATTTTGAATGTTTGTCATCTTCAATGCATTCAAATAAATGAGCATATACTTTAAGCTTTGAGAGAAGGTAATGATGGAGGGAATTCTCTACCTTAGAGGAACAAGGAGAGGCCATATTAGCCACCTTACAATGTGTGCTTTTCCACATATCATACTATGGTAATAAGGGATAACTAAAGGAAGGATTTGTCACTACTTTCCTCCAAAGTATGATCACTATACAATTTTAAGCAAACTTTTATAGAAAAATAGTCGAGAAGATAATCAAATTGTTAATATCCCATTGGAACTATTTGTGGAAAATGAGAACAAGCTTTTATAAAGCTCTATGGATGAAATAGCTAAAAGATGCTATAGCATACCAAGAGTAATGACATAATTATAATGTGGGTTTCAATATTATTATTAAGAATTGGATTTGTTGACGACCTTGTCTTTTTGGTTTTATATAAGGATCAATGGAATAACACAAAGAAGATATAAGAATGAGATTAGTTAGAGCCTTAGGGGATGGCCCTAATTTAGACTCAACCCTAATAATAGGCCCTTGGATGGATTTCAAAAAGAGTAGGAGGGACGACTTTACAACTTAGATTCATGGCTAGACTACAAATAGTGCACTAGTGGTCACAGACTAAATGATATTGGAGATAGAGGTAATAATATAAAAAATTGTTGAGGAATTCCATAAGATGAATGGGTTGAGCCATAGAAAAAAGTGGTATACAAAATGAGAATAGTCCATAAAAGAACCCAACAAGGAATCAACTATATTAGTCCAAAAATAGAGCAAATGATAAACTCATTAGCTTTCTTAACGACCCCATAATTTGAAATGACTATTAGTGTAAGCTAAGAAAAATGCTCAAAATCACCCACTCTTCATTAGTAGAAGTGTGGAGGTATAAGCATTGTTCAAGAAGGAATTTATTTATAAATAAGAACCTTCATGAAACCCAAAAAAGCTGATGAAGTATTGTAGTAGCTTATTACTACGATTGTACTTTGAATTGGGAATTCATCAGGTAGAAAGGGGAACAAAATCATAATCCAAACAATTATTGTTCCAAAACCTTCGAGGGTAGTTGAAAAACATCACATAACACTTAAATTTCTTGATTTTTGAAGCATAATTCTCAAATTCTAAGATTTTGAAGGAGATTTGACTATGCATGTGGATGACCTAACAATTTCAAGGTGATTCACACTACTAGATTAAAGGGCACTTTGCATTGAAGAACAAAGAGCATTCCACATTGGAGACCAAAGTGTGTTTTACACTATAGGACAAGGGGTAAACCACATTTTGGGTAGAAACTTCGAGGAGGTCATTGCTTGGTGTGTATTTTGAGGCATAAAAACCAAGGTAATAATTTTGAAGATAATGCTCACCTCCCATACAAAATTAGAGGAGGAAGTGAATCTACTAAGGTGTTTTACAATGTATTTATGTTACCTTGGAGGAGGTCATTGCTTGGTGTGTATTTTGAAGGAGATTTGACTATGTTTGGAATGATGTGAATGACCTAACAATTTCAAGGTGATTCACACTACTAGATTAAAGGGCACCTTGCATTGAAGAACAAAGAGCGTTCCACATTGGAGACCAAAGTGTGCTTTACACTATAGGACAAGGGGTAAACCACATTTTGGGTAGAAACTTCAAGGAGGTCATTACTTGGTGTGTATTTTGAGGCACAAAAATCAAGGTAATAATTTTGAAGACAATGCTCACCTTCCATACAAAATTAGAGGAGTTCGGTTTGTAATGTAGCCTTTTGTCATCCATTTACAAATATTCTACTAAGTTCATGTAACTAGAAGTCAAAGTTAATTTATTGCAGTTAAAGATAAAGTTAGCTTTACTTTTTATAAGTAAATGCTTGTTGCTTATTATATAATACCCTTTTGCAATTTTTAGAACGCTACAACTACTTCTTAGGGTATGACTTGTAATTATGATTTTGAATTTCAATTATCTAAGATACTATACATATCAAGTGGCATTAGCTCAATTGGTTAAATTCCTCAACATTTCAAGGAGGAGACCAAGGTTCGAATCTTGCAAAACGATACAAGGATAATATCCAAGCTTTGTTGTAATACCACTATGTGGTGATGATGTAATACGGGTGGGACCCGCTTCAATCCCATATAACCCATTAAAAAAAACTAAGATACTATACATGGCTTCTATGTATCAACCGTGTCCTTTAATTTGTTTATTCATGGATGTATGATGCTTGTGGCTTTGTCTTCCCAACTCCTATCAGTCCTCTCACTTTGTTGTTGTAGAGTGTTCACAAATTTGATCACACCAAAGTCATTTAGTCCCTTCTAATGATTTCAACCAAATTAAACTTATCTTGTTATGATTACATGACCATAATTGTTTTTTTGCATTTGCTTCATATTCTTGCATTTTTTCAATAAAATTATTTATATTAATTAAATTTAGTGGGAGTCAATCCTTGAAACTAAATATTAGGATTAATTTGAACCAATTTCTATTTTGAATATTCTTGCAATTTTTTTCGATAAAATTATGTATATTAATTAAATTTAGTGGGAGTCAACCCTTGAAACTGAATATTAGGGTTAATTTGAACCTCTTTCTATTTTGAATTATAATATCATGAGCACATAATAAAATCAGACAATTTTGTGGATCAAAAAGTATACACCTAGAAATCTGAGTTACTAATGAGAAGGGAGAAAGTTAGCTTGTGATGGACATCACTTAGTCTTAGGTAGTGGAGGGAGTAGTACATGGAGCTCAAGGGAGGGCAAACATGACCAAGTTATTTGGTGGGAATCCTCATCACAACCACCACAATGTGGTGGCTTTGTCGTAAGGGACTATACATAATGGTTGTTTACTCATCATGCAAAAAAGACTTCATTAGTTGAAATAATTTCTTATGCAAATAGATTGAGAGTTAGTTAAATCTTGTAGGGAGGTTCCATTTGATATTGTTAATACCATTTAAAACAAGGTTCTTGGTGTGACAATACAAACTATAAAAGGAGAGAAAAACATGATTAAATTCATGCATGGTATGTTCAAAGATGCATACCATAGCTACATTTACTATGTACAAAGTTAGAGTTAAATATAGAAAACATATTTGTTTCAATTTGGTGTCCTATATTGGAGTCCCTTAAGACTATTATTATTATTATTTTAGTCGGTTATATGATATTGGAATAGGTCCCACTTGTATCACATCACGACCACATAGTGGTATTATAACAACTTGACTATTATTATTTTTGTAATCAGATATATGGAATTGGAACAGGTCCCACTTGTATCACATCATGACCACATAGTGGTATTACAACAACTTGACTATTATATACGTATCACTTAGCAATGTTTGAAGCTAGGTGTACTTAACAATTAAGAAATCTAATTGATTAAGCTAATGTGAGTCTAATAAAATTATTAATATATTTTTTAAATTTTATATGTTATAAATTTCAATTTAAACTTTTTTATAACAAATTAAAATATTTTTTATTTTTTATTTTTATTTTTAATATGATATTTTTTAACAAAGTTCACTATAGATACCTTATGATGGTTTAAACTTAAATCTCTTTTAAAAAATTCAAAACTAAACCACTACAATATCTTTAAAAAACAATATAATATTTTTAAATAAGTTTATAAATAAAAAATCCACAGTATATAATAGAAAACACTTTACCATACTATTAAAATTTTGTTAATTAACATCATTCTTTATGCCATCCCGAGGATGAGGGTTTGAAGCAGCGAGAGGGAAAGTTGATCGAGTTCTCAAGCGGCGGTGGGGGAAAGCTGATCGAATTCTCAAGTGGCAGTGGTGGAAAGCTAATCGAATTCTCAAGCGACGGTGATTTTAGAGGGTTTAAAGCGTAGCGAGGTAAGTTTTGGTATCTCTGATTTAGTGCAAAGGAAGTATTTTCCTTTTATTTTTTGTGTGTGGGGACAAACAACAAGACTAAAAAAAACACCCACTTCTCGATGGTAGTTCAAGAGGGTTTGAAGCCAGACAACAGTGGCTTTGGAGGGTTTTTAATCCACAGTTAAGTCAAGCGATGGTGATTGTAGAGGATTTGACGCCAGACAACAATGGTTCTAAAGGGCTTTAATCCAAAAATGAGTCAGGCGACAACGACTGGAGAGAGTTTGAATCAAAGCATTGAGAGGGTTTTTAATCCACAACTGAGTCAAGATCCGATGAGAGGGTTTGAAACCAGGCAATGACAACTTTGGAGGGTTTTTAATCCACAGTTGAGTTAGGAGACGATGGCTGTAGAGGGTTTGAAGCCAAGCAACGGTGGTTCTAGAGGGTTTTTAATCCATAACCGAGTCAGGCGACGATGACTATAGAGGGTTTGAATCAAAGTAGTGTCGACTCAGGAGGTTTTTTAATCCATAGTTGAGTCAAGCGACAATGACTGTAGAAGGTTTGAAGCTAGGCAACGACGACTCTAAAGGGTTTCTAATCTATAATTGAGTTAGGTGGTAGTGATTGTAGAGGGTTTGAAGCCAATAAATGATAACGAGATAAGTTTTAGCATCTCTGATTTAGTGCTTGAAATTATTTAGGTTTTAGGAAAGTTTGATAGGGAGCAAGAAAGAACAAATCGGTAGTACAAGGGTGGTTTGATAATGGAAGAAGGGAAACAACAATTACAATAATAAGTAGAAACCATAGGATAATTGGTCTCCATGAATTCACATATTATTCCAATCAACGAAGTTAACGAAACACGGGTATTGACATATCCACAAGCAATGGGGTATACAATAATACTACCATATGCAACACCCAAAGAAGGAATGGAAAAACCTGTATATGTCAATGCAAAATAATATTGGAGAATAATAAGGCACTGACAAGCTCGAACAAGGGCATCAACAATGAAGAGGAGCAATCAAAAAATAATAGTAAATAATATTCTTCCACATAAACATGTTGAGAATAAGGAAAAATCAAAGGCACTAACCATCGCCGAATGGAGATATCAGTTAGACCAACATAGGGGACAAAATTTAGAAGATAAAATATATAGAGACAAAGCGACAACACACAAGAACACAGAAGGAAAAAGAAGCAAGGATAAAAAAATAAAAATGAAAGCAAGAAAACATTTAACATGGAAAGTGTGAGTCACCAAAATGAGATTCAAGATAGGGAAGAAATTTACAGTCCCACAGCCACGCCACTCATGTGGGCACCAAGACTTTTTGTGCAAGAGCTAATGAAGATGAAAGAGAAACTTGAGAGCATGGAAATGAGGGAGAAAATAAGAGAAAATAAACTGGATGACATCATAAACATCAATTAGAGCCTGGAAAAGGAAAACAACCAACTCAAGAAGCAAGTATCAAAGCTACAAAACCTTACAAACATGGATCAACGTGAATGGCATGTCCTCAAAAAAGCCATCCACTCCCCAATCAATGATACAATAGAGGTGGAAAAAATGAATGCAAGACAAATAAAAGAGGTACGGGAAACACTCCAAAGTATAGAAACAAGAGAAAATGAGCTACGAAATGAATTAGAAAAGGTAAAGTCATGGTATCAAGTAGTAAAAGAACTAGTCAATCAACAAAAAGAGTTGATAGAGAAGCAAGTAAAAATTCAAATAACAGAAGAGAAAGAAAGACATGAGAAGTTATCAAACATAATCATCAAAGGGTTAAAATATTATGGGGATAGGGAAGACACGAACCGTTTAACCAGGGATTTCTTGTCAGATCGATTACAAGGGAAAGGTTAGATCAAACAAGTAGGAAGAATTGGCAAGCTGAGAGGAGGTAAAGTTGGACATATTTGGGGCACATTGATGAGCTATGAGGATAAAACAAGGTTACTGAGAAATAGAGGCATGTTGAGAGAGGCATGTTGAAAGGGTCACAATTATATTTAGATGATGACCTAACCTTTCAACAACAGGTTGAAAGAAATAAGGAATGGGAAAAGGTGAGGGCAACAAGGAATGAAGGGAGATGGGCATATTTAAGAAATGGAAAGGCGTACATCACATCTAAACAAACCCAAAACAAATAGGGAGTATGGCCCACCCGAGAATATCTTATGATGGTAAGTTGGAACTATAGAGGTTACCCTTGGAGAAGAGGACCTAGGTTAGGGCCCATTGCTAGGGACAAAGATATAATCATCATGACGAAAACACATGAGCAGGATGGATGTAGGACTCCAGACTTTGTGGGATACAAGAAAATAGGAATATGGAATAAATTAGTAGAAAATGGCAAGGGGTAGGGCGTATTATGATTTTAATAAAAGACGAGTGGGATAGGGTCATTAAAATTGAAAAACAAGATGAAAACAAACAGTACATTTGGATAAATATCCTAGAAAATAAATCAGTTATTAGCATAGCAACATGTTATTTTGCTCCCAAGAATTCTAAATTCTATAAGAAACATGATCTTAACAGAGAAGACCCATACTCCTCCCTAAAAAGAGATATTTTGACATACAATAAGTTGGGGGAGATTATATTAATTGGAGACTTCAATGCAAGGACAACCAATAAGCAAGCTAACATTCTAGTAGGTAACACAGATATTGAGATTAATCCTCTTTGGATGCCAAAAGAGGAAAATTAATAGTGGACCAGGACTTCAGAAGATGAGCATGGGGCTATCACGCAATATGGAGAAGAGTTGTTAGGCCTTTACAACATACACAACTTGGTTATTTGCAATGGGATGAAAAGTTGGAAAAATTCAGGAAAGTATACATGCAAAACATATAAGGGACAAAGTGTAATAGACTATGTTATATGTTCACAAAACTGCATATAAAAAATAAAGGAGCTAGAAATGGAAGATTCCCCAATGGAACTTAAGTCAGATCACAACCCAATTGTTATGAAACTTCAAATGCAGGGAGACAAACCAAGGGAAAAACACATGCAAGGCAATCAAAACAAACTTCCTCACAAGGGAAACATTCTCTTAATAGAAGAAAATCGACAAAGTTTCAGGGTAGCATTGAATAACAAGTTATATGAAAGGGAAAGAAAGGGACTACCTCACAGTAAAAAATATTACAATAAATATGAATGGTTAATGCGTGTTATCTAAGAAGCTCTAAAAAATGCAAGAGAGCTAAACCTACAAAGAAAGAAAGAAATAACTTCCCAACCAAACCGTGGTTCGATGAAGATTGCAAGGAAACGTAGAGATTACTAAAGGAACCAACGGGTAAAACAAGAGCAAACAAAAAAGCATATGAGAAATTGGTAAGGGTGAAAAAAGAAGAATACACTAGAACAAGGAGGAAAGAACTAATTTACTTAGGGAAGAATAAGCAAAAGAAAATTTGGAAGGAACTAAGCATAAAAAATATGCAAACTAAAAATAACATAACAACTAGTCAGTGGTTGGAGTATTCAAAACAATTGTATGAGTGTAGTAAACAGCAGGAGACACCCCTACTATCATTGTCAAGAAAGAACTTTTCACAAATGAAGATGTATTCAAGGGATAAAAAAGTTAGCAACTGGTAAAGCCCGTGACATAGACAATCTTCAAGTAGAGCATATAAAATGGGGGGTAGATATTCTTGCACCGTAGATCAAAGATATTTTCAATGAGGTCATACAAAATGGCTTCCCCATAGAATGGACAACTAGCTTGACCATTCATTTATTTAAAAGTGGAGATGTAAATAATCCCTCAAACTATCAAACTATCATGATCAACCCTCTCTTTGCAAAGCTGTTTGGGAGTATGATAGAGCGTAGGATCAACAGATGGGAGAAAGAAAAGGGAAAGAGAGCAAAGGGACAAGCGGGTTTTAGGCCTAAGCACTCAACTATTGATCACTGTATCACACTTAGACACATAGTGAAAAAAATATGGGATAAAAAAGAGGAGGCTTTTTGTTGTTTTGTAGAATTCAAAAAGGCATTTGACACAGTGCCAAGGAAAAAATTATGGAGCAAAATGGAAGAGCTAGAGGTTCCAATTCACTACAGGGCAGCAGTTCACAAATTATATGAGCATGTAAAGGCTAGAATCAGAATGCAGGAAGGGTTATCTAAATGTTTTAGGAGTGACATAGGCGTCAAACAAGGTTGCCCTCTATATCCGACATTATTTGGGTTGTACATTGACAAGTTAGAAGAATGGATAAACAAATTTGGGGGAGAGGGTGTGCGCTTAGCCAAATTTGTGGTAAAAATCCTCATTTATGCAGATGATGTAATTCTTGTGGTCGAAACAACTAAAGATATAGATCACCTTCGGGCTCTAAAACTCTTCTGTAAGGAAGTTGGGATGCAGGTGAACACGAGCAAAACAAAAATCATGATTTTTTCAAGAAAAAAGAAGAAGCAACATATCGAATTTTAGTTTGCAGGAGAACCTCATGAGGTAGTGGTAGAATACAAATACCTAGGCATAGACTTTCATGACAAACTCTATTGAAATACATGTAGGATGAAAAGAACTCTAAGTGGTTGAAGAGCGCTATATGCACTTCAAAATTGCATTTCAAAATCAATGTAGGAATGTCAAGTTGTGGGACTGGAAGACCACCAAGGTCTTATTGGTCTACTTGTCACAACGATTGTGTTGTATGGTTGCGAGGTGTGGGCCAGTGGCACGGCAAATACAAAATGGAGGCAAATAGAAAGGATTCAAAAACGTCTAATTACAAATTTTCTTATAGTTAAGACCACAGTCCCATATGAAATTATTCTAGCTGAATCTGGAATGTTCCCTTTAGAGGCAATTGCTATGACCAAGCTGTTATGTTACTTGAAAAAAACAGAAAACATGAAAAACAACAGATGACTTAGGGCAGTTAGGGATGAGGAGCTACATAGGCGGAAGAACACATATATGAAACAAAAAATGAAAGAAATGTTGGGAAATCAACATAAATGAATGTCCAAATTTCAATAAATACATAAAAAACTATGCGAATGAAAAGTTTAGAAGTGAAATGTGGAAAAATGCAAGCAAGAAAAGACAATACTATATTGCAAAGTTTAACCCAATGTATGACCACAAAGAAAAAACATATATAGACGCTGAAATTAAGTGGAGGAAAAAATCCTCGTTGCTAGATAAGAACTAGCTCTCATAGGCTTAGATGTAAAACAGGGAGATAGACAACACCCAAGGAGCAATGGGAAGAAATGATATGCACTTTATGTAACACAGGGGCAATAGAGACATAGGAACATTTCATTTATGAATGCCCGAGTTTTTTGGATATCCGTGACAAATAAAAAAGACACTTGGAAAAGGGTCTATGACAGAATTATTTTGAAGACACTAAAATAAAAAAAAGTTAAAAAATTGCTGACCCAAATCAATAGGAAAAAAACAACCTTCTCAAAGATATTAATAATTATATAATTTAAATAAGTATGTTTTCACATTTAAAAGTCCCATAAACCATATTTTAAATCTTACGCACTTAATTAAATTTTTTTATTTCATTTCACCTATTCTAATCTTAAAGCGCAAAACCTTAAAACCTTCACCAATAAACCCACATGCAAAATCTATAAAGCTAGAAAAGTTGGGTGGTGTCATCGACCTGAAGTTAGCGTGGAACATAAAAAACGCGTATTTTGTGCTTAAAATCATTCATTCTTAAACCATTTTGTTTGGACGAGGACATCGTGTCCTATTTAATATACCTAAATAATATAATATTAAAAATTAACTTTAACTTAATGAAATAAAATTCTTTATGAGTTCGATGCCTACCGGTTACAATTTTAGCAAAATCGTCTATTGGAGGACAGAATCTCAGAGGTGAGGTGAATTGAATCATGTCGAAGAAAAATGATCTTGGACGGCGTAAGAGGCTGCATGAATGGGAGCTAAAAAGTATGTATCCATCACATTTCCCCTCCTTTCTTTTATTTTCTGGAGATTGTTGAGCTCTTTCATGTTCCATCAACGATTAATTAGGTAGTGTTAAAAAATTACAGAGGAAAAAGAGGAGAGGGAGAAAAAGGAAAGAAAACTAAAAGCAAAGCAAGAGAAGATGAAGGTATTCAACAATCAACTTGCTGAATATTTTGACTGCTTAATTTAAATCAATGGCTAGGGTTTCTTAAAAATGCTGAATATTTTGCTTGCCAATACCTGGGACAGAATACCATGTTTAGGGTATTGTCAAAGTGGTAATTTTACATACTAGGGTTTAACAATAACAGATTATGTTGCATATGGTTTTTAGAACCAACGTTTGTGTCCATTATTGTTCGAGAATATTGGGGAGGTTTTATACAAGTATTTGGAAACATTTGCATATTCTACAATCTGGGGATTTGGAATTCCTGCACCTAGTAGAGTTTTACATATAGATATCATCTCTGTTTATTTTTGTTAATAAGTAAAGTTTATATGGGCTTCGGTTTAGATTGATGGGAAGGACAAGAAAAAGAAGAGGAACCAAGGGTTTAAGGTTGGAAAAAATAAGAAGGTGCAGACCAAGTTGTCTGCATTGATGAAGGCCAAGGCTGCACAGGCCATGGAAATAGACAGTTAACTATGGACTCCGAACAAGGTAAGCATTGCAGCCCTTTTCTTATGTTCTTTTGCTTTGGAATGATTTATTTATTTATGTTTTAATGGATTGCTTACTTGTAGCTCAGAGTGGGGTTGGATTTGAGTTTTATGTCATGACCTCTGTGATTTTTATGGTGAGGGGTCTAAAAACTATGCCATGCTCTTACAAATTACTCCATTACCGTAACACCACAACTTTTAAGATACTTGCTTGCTACTTTTTGTTTGATTTGATCTTATTTATCTCTTCTATGATTTGATTAATGGAAGTTATTTGATAAGAAGTTGAATGCAAAATTATTTAAAAATACACGGAAAACACAGTTGCTGATACTGTTTGACCATGACATTAAAAGGAATTAGACATTTAGCTACAGTCTTTGCACAATAACCTTCATAGTAATTTGATGCAGTTCTTTAGGAAAGCCATTAGAGTCAATTGCTTGTGAAGTTACTCATGAATGTATTCTTATCTTATTTACCAACTTCTCTAAGTACCCTTTGGATTATTGACTTCTACTGGAGTCCAACTTGCATGACTATGTTTAATAGGTATGAAACTATAACCTCATCATACTTAGAACTAACATATCAGGCTGTCTATTCGCCACAAGTTATTAGGAAAATACCCATAGACTAATCTTAAAAGATTCAAATGGGCTTTAAAGGACCTTCACCTATTACAGGTCTAAATAGGCAAATACTTTTATTTCTGTGTTTCACAGGGACGCATCCCCACCCCTTGAAACCCTTGCAGAGTCGAATGCATGGACATTCTCTTGGGGGTGCTGCCCTCAAAATTATTTATGAAAAAAAAAACCTACAATAGGTCTTACAAGTTAATCAAAATAGGAAGACCGACCTACAAACACTTCAAATGAAATCGACTTTTCCTTATAACTTTTAATCTTTCCCTCATATGATTCCATAATTTTTCACTACATTAAAATGCATAGTGGCATGAAATTTTCAATGTTGTGCTGTTCAATCCAATTTAATTTCAGGTGCAGCTGCAAGTTCTTCTCATGGCATGGTCTTTTCATTTCATTGTATGATTGTATTTTCTTTAAATTTGTCATAAGTAATAAGAAAATCAATGATTACTTCAATATTGTTTTTTCTATTGGTTATATGGGATTGAAACGAACCCTACCCGTATTACATCATCACCACATAGTGGTATTACAACAGCTTGGCTATTATCCATGAATCTCTTGACAAAATTCGAACCTGGGTCTCCTCCTTGAAAGTTGAGAAATTTAACTGGTTGAACTAATGCTACTTGATGATTACTTCAATATTATTTATTCTAAAATGTTTTTTAATATATAAATTATGTCTTCATTTTTATTCTTTTATTTTTTTCTTTTGGATTTTTAAATTTCTTACGCAGCCATTCCCTTTACTGTCCCCATTTTGTCAAATTTTGGGGCTATCTTTCAAGTTGTCTCATTTTTGCACCCCCTCATTTCCCATCCCCTCAAAAGGGGACTTGGTGGCACTTAGCTTTATTTTGATAACTGGCATTCAGTTACAATAATTTTTCCTATCTGATATATGTTTCATATCATCATGTTGATCTCTATTAAATGTATCTGTCATGCAATTGACTTTTTTTTTGGTGAAAATCTAATTATTTTGCTGTTTTTTTATTCGATGAATTTAACTTAAGATTTTACCAAAATACCTAGCCATAATCCTCCACTGATTGACCAATTCTTTGTCAAAAATGACTCATGTGACTTTCTCACGGTTTAACTTATGATCATTTAGTGTCAAACTTGTGCATTTGACCAAATAACCAAGGTGCTTAGCCAACAGCCACAACTGTATGGCCATCAATAGTCTTATTTAAATTTCCAACATTTCATGATGCTGTTATTACTGACAGTCTTCTTCTATGGATATGGCTGAACTAGAATATTGAATTGTATGCTATGGGGATTTCTTTTCTTTTCCCCCATTGTGATGTGTTATTTTACTCTCAAATTATGGACATAATGGACCATGTGAGCAACTTCTCTCAACATTAGTTTTTGGATTCATTCAAGACAACCTTGGGTTTGAGGTGCTGACAAATTCTTCATTTGGATTTGTGAAAGTCATGATCAAGCCTTAGATCCTATTTGTATGGTTAGGGGAACACATGTCCTTAATGGCTTGATGAGATCAGAATATATCACTTTTTATAGTTGTATGTTAGAATGTATTTCTGCTTTGTAGCATACTCTCTATCCATATAAATTAGCATCTTTCTAATTAAAACTCTCCAATTAGTATTTTTTGCATCTGCTTTGTTTCCTTATCCAGCAGGCACATTTTGATTTTTGTATATCTATTTAATACATTCCAACATAGAGTTTAAATCATCAGTTTTGGCGGATATATTCTCTCATCTGCTCTCCAGCCTGTGTCTTTCTGCTGTTTGCGTTACAGTCACTGCATGCTGCTGTTATAATTTCACTGTTGGTACATTTCATTTAGCATCAGAGCCTCATTGAGGTCTCCAAATACATCCTTGCTCACTTGGAATCCATCCTTTTCGAGTATCAGTCTGCTCAGCAGTAAGTTGAGATTGGTTGCGACTCTCTGGCCTGCTGTTCAGTTTGCTGTTCCGCATTTGCTGCCCAAGCTGCTATCTCCCCCGCCTGCAAACAAACATTCTTCCTTTTGCAGGTCTTCTCTCCTTGGAGGGTGGGTGGCATGGGGGGGAGGGAGACTGCATTCATTCTGGTTTGTTATTCTGAACAGCTGTTCAGATTGCTATTCTAGATTTGGCACCTACAACAGCAATGATTGTTTCCTTGCCACTCAAAAAGTGGATTAGCTAAATAGAGGACATTTTCTTCCATCTGTTTCCTTCAAATTCTGATTTTTAAGAGTCTTTGCTTTTTCTGCAGATGACTCTTTTGTTTTTTAGCTGAAACTCATGGATCAAATGGCAAATATGTTCCAACTTCTCATGGGACAACAATCTGTCAGTTCTCCCTCTTCAGCTATCTTGATTGCCCAACCTGCCTTCAAGTTGGATACCAAGATATCCATTCCTCATTTTGATGGCACAATTGATGGGGATAAAGTGGATGCTTGGATTTGCAGTCTAGAGGCATGGAGGCACAAAAGATCATGGTGGCCGAAGTCCATACGAACAATCAAGCCCTCACTTGGTGGCAATTTTATGTGAAGCTTTTGGAAGCAAAGCAACAAAGCAACGGAAAATTGTTGTGGAAAGAGTTCCAAACCACTCTGTTTGGGCCCACTTTTATCCTCTTGGATATGCAGAGGATTATTGTCTGTTTGGCTTCATCTTCATAAAAAAGTTGTCCAGTCAGTCATGCAGTATATTTCTATCAAGTTGGATGCGGTTGAACCTGACGATGTTCTTTATATTAAATTTGTCTTGAAATTGGTTTCTCATCATCAAGAGGAGACAAAGCTTATCACTATTACATCCTCCGAGCATGCTTACCAACTTGCTCTAACGGTGGAATCTATGCAACAAAAGAAGAACACGAACAATTTTGCAGCCTCTTATGAAAAGAGCATGTCTACCAACTTCTCAAACCCTACCACCCTATCCAAGGATAGAAATTCTTCTCAAATTGGCTCAACTAAGGGTTTTGGGAATGGGAAGAATTTTTGTTTGTGTTTCATGAATTTTATAAAATGATGGGACGACGAAACGCGTGTTCGAGATGGCGACGAGACAGTTGGGGATGACATATAAATATATATAAAAAATATATTTAAGCCTAAACTTGAAATTTTTAAAGTAGAATTTATAGGTATGTAACATAACGAACATTAAACAATGAAACATCCATCAAACAATAAACGAAGACCATAGTCAATGAGGATCCTAAATTCATTGATTCAGCTATACGTAAAGTTCCACTTACATAAACAAAATGTCAAAGCCCAAAAGGAGTAACACCGAAGTACTAAATGAAACACTAATGTCTAATCATCCTTATTTGTGACATCTTGAATATTTGGATAGATGCCCTCATCATCATTGTTATATGAACTAAGGGGCTCATGTAGGGGGACCCCAAACAACCCTCCTTCCTCTTCCTCCTCATCAATCTGTCTCTTATCCTCAGGGTGAACATTTCATCGTGCTACAAGGCTGTCTCAATACTCAAGTGTCTTTCAGTCCTGGAGAGGTAAGGCAATTAGCTTCTCTACTCGTTTGGAGGTAAGCCTATTCCTCATGATAGAGTGGATGAAGCTGTAGGTTGACCAATTCCTCCCAGTAGCAAAGGAACTGACAACCTGGGAAAGGAGACATTTGGCAAGTGTGCCTAGTAACAGAGTTGCATCCTCATATAAATCTCACCATCCCATGAGGTCATTTTGTGCAAGGGTGAGTCTATCCTCTGTAGCCTCCTATGTGTTAAAGCCACTTGAAAGATGTGCAAATCTAGCCTACTCTTCTTGAATCATTTATGCTTTCTCTATGGTGTGCATTTTGCTACTTGCCTTAAATGAATTCTTCTTCACCTCAGGGTTTGCAATAGGAGCTACTCTCTTAGGCCTCAATATAAACCACTTGCTATTGACAACATATGCTGCCATGTGCAATGGAGACACATTATATCTCATCTCCCCTGAATAATAGAATGAATATGCTTGTCATAGAAAGAGAGTGTGGGTTCCTTCTATTGAATGGCTTCCCTCATGTGGCCAAGCATGTCATTGGAGTCTCATAAATCTCTCCAATACTAGGACAGTCCGTGTCTGCATATCGGATGACCTCCACAACATATTACACAAAGGGCATTCCACCAATCATCAAGCATCAATTGTTTCACTCTCTTTCCCTTATCTGTTTGGCCTGTGCCCATCTGTTCTACTCATTGCACATTACCATAGATTGTAGGGCCTCCTACACCTCAGCCATCCTCTCCAACAAAATAAAGTAGCTAGCATACCTAGTCTCTACAGGTTTGAGGAATTCCTTCCTCAAAAAAGTCCTAAAAAGTGCTAAAGAGATATGATGGTTGTAAATAAACATTTGCACATCTCTAGCACTAGCCACCACCTGCTTCACGCAATCAATCTTCCCTATGTCTTTCAATGTGTTGTTCAATGCATGAACACAACATGGGATCCAAAAGATGTGCCTATAGCTGCTTTGAATCATCATCCCTACAGATTCGCACACTTGCATCTGTGCCACTTGAAACACATTCAATGGTCCCACCTCCTCTATTGCATCCTTTAGAATTTGATATTGGGAAGCTGCATCCTTGCATTTTCCAGAACAATCAACAACTCTAAGAAGGTAGGGGCCTGCTTTACATGTAAAAATAATGTTTATGAGTAACTCTTATCTAGCAAGGCGGCCCGCATTTTTGTCTCTCCTGGGGGAGTAAAAAGGACTAATTTTTGCAGATTTCTTAAATGCCTCCTTGTAAAAGGGAATGCCTTTTGTGAAGAACAGCTGTGAAATAGCTTCTACTGCTTCATCTTGTCTCATCTTGTGCATGCACATTGATGATTTTTAGAAGTGTGCCACTAACAACTGTCCTTTTTGCTCTAGAAGACCCATCTCCTGAATTGTCTGGAATTGGAGTTCTAGAAGCTGAAAAATGAGGAACAGGAGGGCAAGAAGTGGGAGTGATAGAAGCTGCTGCAGCTATTCTACTATACTGTAATAGTGTCTTTCCTATTCCACTACTAGTATCTGCATATTGAGTTTGCAGTTTGAGAATTTTAGCCTTTTTTTTAGTTGGCAATTTTTCACATAACCTCACCCCCTCTTTGGGGACATTTAGGAGGTGAACGTCTATAGCTGCCCTTGAATGAAAAAGTGCAAACATTGCACTTGTAGTCACAAATCGTATCAAGGGCTTCTTTCTTTTGAAAGGACCCTTTGCATATTGTTTCAACAATGCAGATGGACAATCAAAGGTAGGGGCTCCCTATCCACCCACATTTACAATAGAGCTTCCCCCTGTTTCACTTCCACCCACATTACCTCTCTGTTCAACTTCAACTTTACGTTCTCTCATTTCTAACTCATATTTGCTGTTTTGTTTTAAAAAAGAACAGTACATAATATAATAAAAAAAGTTCATTTTTCCAACCTAACTCTAACCCTTCCTAAAGAGTAAATAGAAAGACTCATTTTTCATTTTAAAACAAATTTACAAAATGAAAACTGAAGACAACAATAATAAATTTAGATTATTTATGTTAACAACTTAAAACCCTAACCCTTCCTACACAAATATAATGCACATTGCAAAGATTTAAAATAAAATTGATCTACCTCTACAATGGTGAATGCAATGAAAACTTAAAAGTTTAAAACCATAAACTTGAAACACTAACCCTTCCAAGTTCCCACATCATGCAAAAATGAAAAATGCCTTGTATAATGCAATGAATAAAAGTATCTTGCTTTCTCTTCTTTCTTGCACTTCTTCCTCTTGCTCTTGCTTTTGTGTATTTTCCTTGGGGTCAAACTTGTTTTTTTTTTTTTTTTAAATTAAATTAAATAACCTTTTTTTTAATAGATTTAATTTGCTATATAGGAGGGCTCATTGGTGACGTCTCACTCGCGTCCTTGGGATGCCATGGGGACATCTCAGACATCCCCACAACATCTTGGGACAACGTCCTCGCAGCGTCCCTTTCTGGAACTACTCTCTGAGACCCTTGAGATGTTTATCTGTAATCTGATCTTATCAGGCCAAGGCTGATAGTGATAAAGTGCCTATGGGCACTCTTGATGTAGCCTATGGGCAAGTGTTTGGTAAGCCTATAGGCATCCTTTATGTAAACATACGAGCACCATTTATGTAAGCCTATGGGCAGTTTTGATGTATTCGGCCTTAAGTTTAACAATATTGGTTAAGCAACTTATGTGGTTAACCTTAGTTAAAGGGTTTAATATATCTAAATGTTGTAATTTAATCTTCAAGTCAGGTTATGTTGGCGTGAGTTTAGCAATTAATTGGGGATTAGGTATCACTATAAATACCCCCAGTGACTGATCCATTGTATCGGTATGTGATGTGAGATCATGAGGGTGCCTATGGGCACCCACCCCTTATTCCTCCTATTTTCTTATTCAATTCGTTCTCTATAATTCTATCTATATTCTCTCTTTATTTAACTCTACTTTTTTGCATATGATTGTGGTGAATGTATGTATTGGAATGCTGCTGGAAAATATTGTGAATTCCAACATGTTCTCAAAGCAAGGGTCGAAGTTGCATCACTCAGTTACATAGAAACTCTTCTTCATTTGGGTGACAAAAGCAAATCTGAAGAAATTTTTTTCTTTCTTAGTTTTGGAGGGAAAATTTGAAAATTTGAAGGAGTATTTTTTTTTTTAAATTCTGTCACCAAAGTTCACGGCAATTTCTTTCAAAAGTCCACGTGCCATTTTCTGCATATTTGCGCACTCAAAATCTACATAATTTCCTAACTCTAATGTGTCTCGAGAGCTTTTGCAGTGGGAAAGCTCTCGACTATTTGTATCGACATCATAAGGTCAAATCTCATCCTCTCTTTCTTTTGATGCTCTTCTATTCCATATGTTTGAAGCTTTTGGTGAAATTTTACTCCTTTTGCATCATATAACATGGCGCAACAGTTCGTGGTGTGGGTTGTTCAGAGGAGGTTCTGGATCAAATCCTGACATAATCCTTTCATTTTCGTTCTCCATTCGAGGAAGATCTTTTTTACATGTAGTATGCATGCACGCCTGTTCAATTATTTGTATTTGCAGCCTTATCTCTAGCTTGGTTGTTGGCGCATTGGTTTGTCGTGTCATTCATTTCAGCAACTTCATGGGTTCAAGTTACAACAATATCTTTTCCTTTGCATGCCATTTGCAAGCATGCCTCTATTGACAGGTTCCATATTCTAATTCCAGCCAAGCCATTGGCGTGTTAGTTGGTCACCTTCTTTATGGACGTCACATTTCGCGTTGGAATCCTCAACTTCAATTTTTGTAGGGCATTTTGCTTTTTGGAAGAAGCAGGTTCATGGGCGGCACAGGGGCCGGTGTGTGAGTCCCCCTCAATCTTCCACAGGATAACAAGATTCTCCTATGCCCTTAACTCCAACCTTTGGCTGTGGCGTAGTGGTTGGTCCTCTCTCTTCTTCGTAAAAGGTTCATTGTTGGAAGCCCGAAAGCAACATCTCTTTTGCAAGCATCACTTTTCTTCTAAAGGTATGGTGTCTTCAGTTTTAGGTTTTTTTCCCTCCTAACTCCAGTTGCTCGTGGTGGTATAATGGTTGGTCAACTTGCTTGCAAAAATGAGGTTATTGATTCTAACCATGCAAACTTTCCTTTTCAAGGCGACATCATGTGATGGACGCATGCCCATGGGCCATGTAGGCATGGGTGTACATGTCCTTGAAATGTCTAATGATGTAAAATTTCATCCCTCAACTCCAGCGGTGATGATGGCGTATCGGTTGGTAACCTCACATGTGGACAAGAGGTTGTGTTCAAACCATGACATGGAACCTTTTTTTCTTCTTGTGCTCAAGCATTACCTCTTATAAGGGAACAAGGCACTCTTATCTCCAACGTGCATGGTGGAGAGATGATTGTCCATCCTCTTTGTAAAAAAGATAGAGGTTTGAAATTCGTTGGCTATGAACCATTCAAAACATAGTTTTACATATATAAAGGAGGATTTTCAAATCAGAATTTGACAATTGTCAACTCAACACGGTCGATGGTGTAGAAAAACCTGTTAGCTTTCCGAGTGGATTAACTCACAGAAAGCTTTATCCAGGATCAAGAATAAATCAAATGAATGCCATTAATCAAACTAGCAATAAATCTCAATATTGGAATAACATCTCACAAATATAACTCAAATATACACAATATCAAAAGATTACAAGAATGATTCAGATTGATTACATTGCATGGAGAGATGTCTCTAATATATAATTTTACATGACTTTTCAGTACTTTGACTATTGCTCTCCTCTAATAGTTGGGAGATGCATCCTTTCATATTCCTCATATTGAGACAAAACTCTCATCTTGCCACATATCAATGTGACTCTTCATTCTCTCTTGACACCTTGCACTTTCTCTCATATTGACACATACATTATATAAATCAACTACCAAACTAATATTTACAAGGGGACCAAATAATGTAATACTTCCACCATTCATTAGGTCTTCCTTTATAAATTATCCATGTCTGCCTCTGGATCAATGTATCTAAGTCGTCTCTGGGTCTCTGCCTCTAGGTCATTGCCTCTGGGTCATTGCCATTGGATCTACCTCTAGGTCACTGCCTCAGGGTCATTGTCACTGGATCATTGGCTCAGGATCGCTGCCTCTGAAACTCTGGCTCAGGGTCTCCTCTAGATTATCATTGTCTCTGGGTCATTCACTAGAACATTCATAAGACTATCATATTTGTAGGATCATCACTACAGATGTTTTCACTGTAGGTCACCTCCAAAGGTATGCTTGGGTCATAATCATTCATTTCACATTTCTTCATGGTAAGATCAATAACATTCAATTTTTATTTTTCATCACATTTGGTTTCCTTTTGTAGAAACCATACAACATTCCTTTCATCTTTTCCATTCATTCATACTTATCCATCCACAATCCATTTTTAATTTTCGATTTCCCTTCTCTTTATGTAGACTATTTTTGAGAATGATTATGTCCTCCACAAATTTCACAACAATGGAGATTCTAACATTTCTCTAACTTGTGTCCATATCTACCACAATGATTACATTTGTTCCTTGTTACAAAATTCCTTTTGCCATTTTGTCCTTCATTGTTACTGATTTTATCAGTCTTTGTCACTAATTTGATGTCATTGTTTTATGTAATGAATTTAGTTCTTGATTTATTACTATTGGTTTGTCCTGTATATCCAAGACCTTCATATTTTGGTCTTATTTTTGGTACAATTGGCTCTTTCATTCCTTGTCCATGTTTTCCCAAACTTGTATCTTTGTATCCTATTTTATTTAACAATTTTGAACCAATCCCTTTAGTATACCTTTCAAAATAACCAAATTGATCATCAGACTGATCCCTATCAACATCAACACAACTCTAAGCATCACTATCCTTGTCATCATTTGAATCTTTGTCATCATCAATTTTGACAGCATAAGCTTTTTTTGACCAATCACGAACTATACTCAAATCATCTGAGTTGCACTCTATATTTTTTCTTTTTGTGTCACAACATGCATTTACTGTCATAGGTTCCAAGTCCTTATTGGATTCCTCATTACTTGATAACAAACATATGTGATTTGCCATAAGATTTCTATGTACAGATTCTAATTGTGCAACATACCCTAGCTGATTACTTTGATCTCTTTGATTCCCTTTAGGATATTCTTGGTCTCGACCCTTCCTAGTCAATGCATTATACTTACAAGATTTTGTATGGTGTTCTTTTTCACAAATATGACAATACTTCTTTTGTTTTGTGATGAAGTACAAAAACCTTTTTCTAATACAAGAGCCTTATTGGATGACTCATTTCTCAATTGATTTTCAAGTTCATATTGCTGAAGAATATTTATTAATTCCTCAAATGACACCTTTTTGTTTGATACTAGAAGAGATGTGACCAACATTTTGAATGATTCAGGAAGTGCTCTAAGTACAACTGAAACTAGAAGTTTATCTTCAACCTTTTCTCCTAAAGTATGCAATTTTGATTTTAATTCTGATATCCTTCGAAGAAAATGTTCTATGTTTTCTCCATCATGAACTTTTAGTGCATACAATTGTGATTGTAGATGTAAAATGGTTGCCTTATTCTTTCCTTCAAATATCATACACAATTTTTCCAATGCGACTTTTGAAGTTTCTGCTTCACTAATGTGTGCTTGAATTTCATCAGATATGCCAAACAAAATTAACATCAAAGCTTTAGCATCATCATCTTTGAATTTTTGAATTCTTGTTTTATCTTCTGAAATGTTTCTTTGTCCATTCACCACATCCCAAGGTTTTTCAACAATAAGAATCGATCTCATCTTGTTTTTCCATGAAGTAAAATTAGGCTCATGTAATAATTGAGATTCAAAAAAGAAAATTCTTGTATTTGTCATTTATTTTGAAGTTGAAAACCTTGTCGCCCTACTCTTAAATAAATCAAAGTTTCTAAATTTCAAAAACTATGAAGTAGAATTCCTTATATCTCCCTAATGTTTAGAAACTAAGAAAATAAGATTTGCAAATTTAAATTTTCTAAATTTGATGTTGAACTCCTTTTGACTCCCAAATAATTAAATTTGCAAATATTCTTTAAACTTTAAATTTCAAAAAATATTAAAAAACTTCAAATAAAAAAAACTTATAACTCCAAGAAATAACTTCAAACTACTAATCAATTATATCTACTTATCACTCCTATCTTTTTTTTTTAATAAGTAACATTTATATACAAAAGTGGGTTTTTCTAGAGGATCCCAAAAACCTTATTACAAAAACGGGATGAACCCATTACAGCCGCGAGGTTGAGGTCTCAAAGCGAGCCTCAGACCTGAACAGAAAGACAGGGAAAAGAAGATGCCATAGCATAGAAAAAAGAAGCTGTACAAAAAAAAGAAGCTGTACCGCAGGCAGTAATTGGATGCCGCAAGAAATCCAAACGCCAACTATCCACCTTTCCAAGAAAGCTTGACGTGTCCCACTTAGCTGATCTGGCGAGACTCATTGAGCTTTTTGAAATTCTGACGCAGCCACGTCAGCAACATCTTGAGGGATTTCAAGATCCCACGTGGTGAGTCTGCCGGAGGAAGATCCTCTGTTTGCTAGGAGGTCAGCCAAAGAATTTCCTTCCCTGAAGATGTGCTGGCATCTGTAGGTCCTGCTGCGGAGAATCCTTCGAATTTCTTCGATGGTGTTGTGGACCCTCCAGGCAGGGGTCTTATCCTTGTTCAAGTAGTTTATGATATTCATGGAGTCGCCTTCAATGATGATAGCTCTGGGGTCCTCCGAAATGAGGACTAAACCTCTCCAAAGGGCTCTGGCTTCCGCGACATGGTTGGTCTGAACCCCAAGATCTTCAGAGAAAGCGAGGATAACCATGCCCCGATGGTCCCTGACCGCGCCACCCGCCCCCGCTGCTCCTGGGTTCCCTTTGGAAGCCCCGTCAAAGTTAAGCTTGATCCATCCCGGAGGGGGAGGACTCCACTTAGCAAGGGTACGGGGATGAGGCAGAGGGTTCCCCAGGGGGGGACAATCAGAAATATTAAGAGAAGAGAGGATATGCCCTTCCCGGGATAGAGGAGAGGGGCTGGAACAGTGAATGAGATTAGCATTTTCGGAAGCGAAAGCCATAGCCCTGATGGCCACCGATTGAGGGTCCCGGGAAGAGGTTCCAAAGATCCTGCAGTTTCTCTCAAGCCAGACTTGCCATATCAGGTGGTGAAGGCAGATGTCCCAGAGGAAACGAAGCTTAAGATTAGCAAAGGGTTGGGGCCACTGATAGAAGGCACCACACAAAGACTTGGGAGGAACCCATTGGATCTGAAAGGTAGACAGGGCGAACCCAAACACAGCCGAGGTGAATTCACAGTGGAGGAACAAGTGATCGGTGGATTCCCAGCCGGACAGGCACAGGTAACATCTGTTGGGAAGGGGGATGCCTCTTTTGATGAGGTTCTCAGTGGTGAGGGATTTGTTTTGGAAGGCAATCCACGAGAAGAAGGCCACTTTCGGAATGAGGTTCTTCTTCCAAACAATATGGGAAGGGGAGACAGGGTGATCCTTCAGGAGGGAGAAGGCAGACTTAACAGTGTACCGCCCTTTGTCGGAACCAGCCCAGGCAGGCTTGTCATCTTTCTGCTCAGTGGGAATGGTAGTTGCTTGGAGCAAAATGTTGAGAGCAGCAACCTCAGGAGAGGTGCCCGCGAGGAGCCTCCAACGGGGATGACCATCCTCCCAAACTATGAAGTCAGAAACTTTCATTCCCAACCGAGAGTCAGGGACTGTTTGAAGCATGGCGAGGTCCGCTCTGCCGCTTAGGGGTTCATCCAACAACCATCTGTCGCTCCAGAAATCAATGCTCCGACCGTCCCCCAGAACCCATCTGAGGCCTTTCTGGATGAGTGCTTTGGAATGAGTCACAGCCTTCCAGAAGGCAGATCCATTGGGGTGGTTGCCAGAATCAAGGAAAGATTGGTTTCCCATGTATTTCTTACACACTAGCGTGGTCCACTCCGTAGGGTCTTTCGAGATAATCCTCCAAGCCTGCTTACCTAGCAATGTTGTGTTCATGTCTGACAGTTTTTTGAAACCCAGCCCTCCTTGCTTCTTGCTTCTGCAGACAGTGTCCCAAGCCACCGGGGGAATCTTAGCTTTGTCTTCGGATCCTGACCATAGAAACTTTTTTTTGGATGCGTTCAATGAGCTTGCACACTGACTTGGGAAGAGGGAACACTGACATGAAGTAAATGGGGATGCTCTGGAGGGTTGAACTTGATAGGGTTGCTTTTGCCGCTTGGGAAAGAAGTTTACCTTTCCAGGCTGCCAACTTTCGTTGGAATCTTTCAACAACATTGTTCCACATACTCTCTTTAGGTCTTCCCCAAAAAAAGGGGAGCCCCAGATAGGAGGAAGGGAGAGCACCAGCAGAGCACCCAAGGATCCGCCCAATCCTGCCCTGACGGTCCAGGGGGGTGTGAACGAAAAACAGCTTGCTTTTGGAGAAATTCACCTGCTGCCCAGCCGCTTTCTCATAGAGGGAAAGGATATGCTTGATGTTCCTTGCCTGAAAGACAGACGCCTGCGTAGAAAGGATGGTGTCATCAACAAATTGCTGGTGAGTAGTGGGAGTGGAGTTGGACGTCACTGGGATGCCAGAGATCTTCCCCGCCACTCTGGCCGCAGAAAGGGTTCTGCCAAGGGATTCCGCCAGAATGATGAACAAAAGAGGGGATAGAGGGTCTCCTTGACGGAGTCCTCTAACGCTGGGAAAAAAACCAGCGGGGAGCCATTGACCAGCACCGAGAACCAGGCCGAGGAGAAGCAATTATGGATTAGCTGAACCCAACTGGGGTGGAAGCCGAACTTCAAGAGGACGTCCCGGAGAAACTCCCAACTAACCCGATCAAATGCTTTGGTCATATCAAGTTTGAGAAAGAGACCTGCTTTTTTGTTCCGGACCGCAGAATGAAGGGTTTCATGAATGGAAATGACTCCGTCCAGAATGTTTCTGCCTTTGACCGAGCTTCCTTGGCGGGGGTCAATAATGATGGGGAGGATGGGCTTCATTCTGGACGCCATGGCTTTGGAGAGGATCTTGAAGAGAACGTTGCAGAGACTAATGGGCCGGAAATCAGCCATAGACCGGCAATCAGGGGACTTGGGGATCAAAGCAATGAAGGTGGAGTTAACAGCCCGGGAGATGGGGTGAGACTGGAGATCACGAATGGCGGCGCAGACGTCCGGTCCTACCAGGTCCCAGTAGGCTTGGTAGAACCGGGGAGGAAATCCGTCCGGCCCGGGAGCTTTATCGGGTTGCATGGAGAAGACCACCTCCTTAATTTCTGAGTCGGAGAAGGGCTTGAGGAGGGAAGAATTGGAGTCACCAGAAACCAGACTGGGGATGTTCTCTAGAAGGGCGGCCTTGGCAGAGGCGAGAGCTTTCTGGGGAGGTTCCTAGGAGGTTTTGAAAGAAAGAGACAGCCTCAGATCTGATCTCGTTGATATCTTCAGTGCTGGAACCATCGCTGCATTGAATTTTACTAATCTTATTGGAGCCTCTGTGTCTCATGGTTGAAGCATGGAAGAATCTGGTGTTGGAGTCTCCCGCTTTGATCCATAGTTCTCTGGATTTTTGCCTCCAGAAGGACTCCTCACTGGCAAGAATGGAGTGGAATTCAGCAAGAAGTTTCCCTTCCTCCTTCCTCACGGCATCCCCGGAATCCCCTTCTTCGATCCTTCTCTCAATGGCTCGGAGTTGATCAGAAATAAGCTTCTTTTGGCTGAAAATGTTGCCAAACACCTCTCTGTTCCATCTTCGCAAGTTATCCCTGGTGAGCTTGAGCTTCTGAGTTATCCTGAAGATGGGAGATCCATGGACATGCTGGCTCCACCACTGACTCATCATTGCACGGAAGTCCTTGTGATTGAGCCACATAGCCTGAAACCGAAAGGGGGTTCGAAACACAGGAGACTTGCCCACCTGGAGGATAATGGGATTATGGTCCGAACCAATCTTGGGGAGAGCCGAAAGGGAAGCATCACCAAAGAGAGGAATAGCTTCCTGGGAGATCAGGACCCTATCCAATTTGACCTGAATCAGGTTACCTCCAATTCTCCTGTTGCTCCACGTATAGCGAGTCCCTTTGAGAGGAATGTCAATGAGCTCGTTTGAATCCACAAAATTCTTTAGATCCTCAGTAGAACGGTGAGTGGCAGCCAACCCTCCCTTTTTCTCCGTTGGATACAGGGGGCTATTGAAATCCCCTGCAGCCACCCAAGGGATAGTGCTGAAGGAGTCCCTCATCCGGGAGATGGACTTCCAAAATTCAGTTCTCTCGAAAGGGGAATTTGGAGCGTACAGGTTGGACAGGATCCAAGACTGATTACTGGAGATGCAATGAAAGAGAATATTAATGACTCTGTTGGAGGATGATAGGAGCCTACCTTCCACTTGGGATGGGTCCCAGAAGCAAATAAGTCCACCGCAGGAACCTTGAGCGGGGCTGTGAAGAGCTTCGCCTTGAGACCAGATGGACCTGGCAGCTTTCCTGGAGGACTTCTCGTCACATTTGGTTTCTTGCATAATGAAGATGGAGGGTCGGATATCCTTGCGCATATTAGCAGCCAGCCTAAGCTTGGCTGCATTGTTGAGCCCTCTCGCATTCCGGGAGAGGATTTTCATCTAGAAGATTTGAGAGGTTTCTTGCCTCCCTTCGCCTGCTGTAAGGGGGTTTAGACACTTTAGGATCATCGGAGAGGGATGCGTCAGAGTTTAGGAACAGGGTCCGCTGGGAGCCGTTAGCTAAGTCATCCTCCGTTGCCCTGATACGCTGTTCAGCTGTAGAAGGTCGACCTCTTTTTCTCTCGGCTCTGAAATCCATGGTTTGCCCTTTGCTTCTGGTGTTGATTGGACTGAACTTCCCAGACGAAGACTGGTGGGGTAGGAAGTTCTCAATTTCCGGAGGATGGGGTTTAAGGATTCTGAATTGATGGCAGAGGCTCTGAGGGCTTCTGGGGATGGTTCAGGGTTGGCGCTAGGGTTTGAAGCAGAATCCAGAGATTTGCCTTTGACAAGCCCCTCCTGGCTCAGACCTTGGATTACTGAAGGGACGAAGGGGGTTTCCGCCTCCGGGACTGGGACTTCCCTGCCACGACTATGATACTCGCCTTTTCCAAGAGGGCCCTGCGAAGGAGGCTTCGGAGCTCGAGTTTGGGGACATTGGTTGATGAGATGCCCTTGGGTATTGCATGCAGAACAGAAAGCGGGTTTGTTTTCATAAACAATGGGCTGCTTTTTGATGAGAATGGAATCCTTGAACAGGTTAACAAAGGAAGGAAGGTCGGTTTCCAAATTGGCATTGACACACAGGCGAGCGTGGATCATGCGGGAGCGTACCTTAGTAGACGAATCTACAGCAACGAGTTCTCCAACAGTGCGGGCAATTCCTCTCAGGACTTCTTCTTGCCAGCAGTGGAAGGGTAGGTTTGGAAGCCGAATCCAAATAGGCGCCACATTGATGTTTTGTGTGTCTGGGTTGAAGTCCTCTCCCCACCTGCGGAGGAAAAGGCTTCGCCTACCTAGGAACCAGGGCCCCCAGCAAGGATATTGCATGAATCTTCTGCATTGTTTAATCTGATCACAAAAAAACCCCTGGACAGGGCTATAAGCTGCAAGCTCCCACTAGTGCGCCATTTGCTGCTCGCCCATTTACGGATTGTTTCCATATCTGGTCTACCTCCGATGAATTTTCCGATGAGGGTGAATTGATCCTGAGCCGCATAGCTATCCAGCAACGCCCCTGGAATCACCAGGTCGGAGCCGTTGGGAAGCAGGGTTTGAGAGGGAAGAGGGTTTGGGGTCCCTTTAGAAACTGCGTGCGCATACGACCCCTGGGAAGGTGAAGAGGGATCGGGGGGTTTCCGAGGGGGAATTTCCCCTTCCTCAGGTGGATCAGGCTCTGGACCGCCGGGTCCAGAAACCAGGGAGGTGGATCCCGGAGGGCTTCCAGAGTGCCTCCCGCTTGCGATCCTGCTCTCTGCCATTTTTCCCAGTAGAAGGAATTTGGATTGAAGACTAGAGTGAAATAAAAAAAATCCTTCCTTGCATTTTTTAAGCATTATCACTCCTATCTTAACTTTAATAATAAAGCTTTAATAAATAACTTCGTATTTTATAAAACCTTATTAACATTCCTTATTTCTCCATATAATCTTATAAAATCTTATACAGCCTTATAAACCTTATAATAAACGAAACCCTAAAAATCATTTACCTCTCTAATCTTCCAACTTCGGCGCTTATCTCCCACGATGTTACATTGCGAACGCTGCTTGCCTGATGAATTAGTGACACATTTCTCTATGCAATGGCGTTACAACGTTTCAACTGCCAATGAGACATTACTTGGGTAAGGTGGCAATGAGTCTCTTGCACCGTTCAGCCATGCAATGAGCGTTACAAACACGCTTTGTTGTCGTCTGATTCCAACGTCTAACTCCTTCCAACCTTAGTGTTTCATAAACTCTTCAACTCCCTTATTGTTTAGTTTGTTGTCTTGACGTTCCACCTACTGATGCTTGGCTTGTTGCGGTTTCACTTCTCCTACCATGCATTGCTTGGCGTTTCACTTGCTTGAAACTTGGCCTGTTGCAGTTTCACTGTAATTTGAATCTCGTTGCCCTTGGCTGTCGATTTACCTTCCTTACTGTATAGCTTAGTAACTTGGCTCACTGAAACTCGAATCACACTGCCCTTAATTTTACTTTCCTTACTGTGTAGCGTTATTGCTATCCGATGCTTAGAGTTTAATTTGAACCAGAGCACTATTCTTTTCAAGCCTCGAACCTGAGCGCATCATAGAATGTTGTCCTCCTGAACACTTCTTGGAATGCTATCTTCTGAGCACTTCTTTGAACTTTGTCCTTTGAGCACTACTTAGAACACTGTGTTCTTCAAACTTGAGCACTACTTAGAACTCTGTTCTGTGTGCTTCTGTTCCTTTCTAATTCTGATAACCTTGTATCCAGGATCAAGAATAAATCAAATGAATGCCATTAATCAAACTAACAATAAATCTCAATATTGGAATAACAACAATATCTCACAAATATAACTCAAATATACACAATATCAAAAGATTACAAGAATGATTTAGATTGATTACATTGCATGGAGAGATGTCTCCAATATATAATTTTACATGACTTTTCAGTACTCTGACTATTGCTCTCCTCTAACAGTTGGGAGATGCATCCTTTCATATTCCTCATATTGAGACAAAACTCTCATCTTGCCACATATCAATGTGACTCTTCATTCTCTCTTGACACCTTGCACTTTCTCTCATATTGACACATACATTATATAAATCAACTACCAAACTAATATTTACAAGGGGGCCAAATAATGTAATACTTCCAACAAAACCCCAATTGCTTTTCACTATGTGGCATTCCAAGATTTGCAGATTTTCCCTAAGGTTTGGAAATTTTCTATTTCTTTCTTATTTGAAGTGCTTATTAAGCCACCCTTCTAGAGGGCTTAGCTTTTGCATATAGAAATGTTTGGAGCCCTTTTTCTTCAGATTACACAACTTTTTGAGTCCTATGCATTGGTGACATCAGTTGAAGGACCTGTTAAAATTCTGTGAGATTTTTTTGTGCGAAATAGATCCTTTAGCATATGCTACTTGCCTTAGTGGGCAAAATTATAACCCTTGGTTAGTTCAATTGATGGGTCTTCTCAAAAGTAAGAATCTTTGGTTTTATTTAATGGTGGAAGAGATGGTGGTCTTTATGATCATGCAATACCAAAGGAGGAAGCACTTGGCCTCTTTTTGATGTTAGTGGAACCAGATGTACTTTTCCACATTAGAGAGAAGAGTGACCCCATCCAAGTGTGGAAAACATTGAAGGATCTTTATAGAAATGTAAGTTCAAGTGAAGTTAACAGGATAGAGACAAAGCTCTCCAACCTCAAAATTTCAGAGTTTCGTAATGTTGAAGAATAGATATCTCGTTTCAAAGCCTTAAATGCAGACTTAGCTAAAACAGGATGCAAGGTAAAAGGCACTGAAGAGTATATAGAATCTATTTTAAAAAAAATGTTTATATGGGATGGAAATGGGTCCCACCCGTATTACATCATGACCACATGGTGGTAATACAACTTGGCAATTTTACATGTATCATTTGGCAAGATCCGAACTTGGGTCTCCTCCTTGAAAGTTGAGGAATATAAATGATTGAGCTAATTCCATTTGATGAGTATGTGAAATCTATTACTTCACCTTTTCACATAGTTAGGTTGGTTTTTTATGTGAATGCCATGATTGTCAAGGATCCAACACATATAACTCTTGAAGGTCTCTTCAAACTTCTTGTTCACTATGAATTTGCTATGAAGAATTGTGGAGCACTTCCTCATATATAGGCCCATTGAAAGGACTTCAAGTCAGTGGAGACTAAGGCTAAGCTGACCAAGGGGAAGTCAAAGTTTTCAAAGTCAAACTCATGTGAAAACTGTAAGAAGGAAGGACACTCTATTAAGAACTGCATAACAAGATTAAGGAAAGATTGAACCAGAATTCTTGAAGTTAGTCCGCAAGGTTATCATGAAGATGAGGATGAAGATTGTAAATCGGAGGCCCATTAGAGCATCCATTATGGTGGGAGGGGGGAGATGTTATCATCTCTAATGTCTCCTCTCTTTGGCCCCTCAATTCAAATTAAGGGGGGTGTTGAAGTATATGTAATTTGATCATATCAGGCCAAGACTGACAATTTTGATGTATTCACCCTTAGGCTGGGTAAAAAGTGATGAAGAGTATGTAAAATCTATTACTTCAAATGGAATCAAATCCTTCTCCTTTTGACATAGTTAGCTTGGTTCTTTATGTGAATGCCATGATTTTTTTACGTATTATAAGTGTCCAACATTCTACAAAAGAATGCTATGTCTTGCAATAAAAGAAGCCAAGGCCCTTCTAGTTGAATCCCAGCCACAACATGAAGTTTCAACGATTGAGGCAACTGATCCCAAAACTTAAAATCCTCAACTCATTTTCATATTCAATCATTATGATGCAAAATTCAGGAACCTTTGCTCACACAAAAATACCAAATCAAGGACATGTTGGTGGAGCCAATCCTTTTTTTTTTTTTTTTGAGTAATACTTCTTATACACATCCGCCATGGGGATTGAACCCAAGTCACATCACCGATAATGCAAGTGGCGTCCTTGCCGGTAGACCACATCATACGGATGGTGGAGCCAATCCTTGATAATGGCAGTCAAAAGAACCTGATTTCACAAAAATTGGTGGATGACCTTCATTTGCCAACTACAAAGCATCCATGCCCATATCCTTCAGGATCAATCAAAAAGGAAGGGCAGCCTACTCTTGTCACTTGCTGATGTTTTGTGACATTTGCCGTTGAGCCATTTGAGGACATGGTGGTATGTGATGTCACACCATTGGATTTCTGCAGTTTGCTGCTTGGAGCACCATATTAATATGATTGTAAGGCTGTTTTTGATGGCTTCACATGACCTGTTGTACAAGGATGGTAAAGTGTATGAATTTACTTCTGTTAATCCTTTGCTTTTTGATAGGCCTGTGATAAAACAAGTCAATTTGCACAAATTTTTTACTCTTTTTACCCTTCGAGAAGATGCTTGTGGAATTGCTTCTACGCTTGATCCACCTCACCTACAACAACCGTTTATCCTTGACACATGCTTCTCAGTATGCTTTCAACCCTTAGTCCCTACTCCAGTAGCTCTTCCAGCTCCACATTTGATCCATGAACTAAAGGAGCAAGACAGCTTCTTCCTTTGTGCAGAATCTAGCAAAGCTTCACACCAACTTTCAGGTTAGCATCCACAAACCACATTCAAGACACTTCATGACAGATTCAAGTCTCCTTTTTTTCCATGTTTGTGACCATTTTTGGCTTCAGTTTGACAAACATAGGTCCCCCAGCCATGTCGGTTTGAGGAGGAGACTTCTGTCACTCATCCTGAAGATCCAATTCACGATCTTCAGCAACCTTTGGTGGATGATAATTTGCTCTATGTTTGGATTTGCACCAACTGCAACAATCAAACCACTACTTGTCCGTAAAGGGACTTTGCCAACGCAGGCCAAGTGGTTCTTTAGTAAGGTCTTGTAATAAATTTTTCTCATCTATTTTAGAAGTTGGGGATGACTTCCACCAGGCATGGAGGAAATGATGAGATGGGAATAGTTGACTTTTTATAGTTTATATGATAATTTTTCTGGTTTGTAGCATATTTCTTATCCATGTAAATTAGCCTATATTTAGTTAGAACTTACAACTTTCTCTCTTTCTAATTAGAACTTTATATATTTCTGATTTAAACTTACCAATCAGTATCTTTTGCATGTGCTTTGTTGCCTTATCCAGCAAGCACATCTTTATCCTTGTACATCTTCAGTTTGTGTCTTTCTGCTGTTTGCATTCCAGTGAGTGCATGCTGTTGTTATAATTTCACTGCAGGTACATATCATGGCTTGACCAAATAGATAATGATTTTCTTTGTTTGGGGAAAAAGTGTCCAACTCTTTTTTCTTGAGATTACTCGTATGTTATAGTATCTCTGTTCATGTCTTAATAATTTATGCTAGGCTGATGCATTTATAGAGAATGATAACCTACTATGATTTCTCATGAGACAATATATCTGGGTTCCGTAGGGTTTATTTGATGTACTTGAGGGTCAAGAGGCTGACTGGTTTAGTTACCATATAAAATTGTTAAAAAGATATCTGGAAAGCAGGAAGATCATTTATGTTTTGTTTTAGGATGAGTATGATTTTTTCATATGTGACATTTTGATCTTGTAATAACAGAACTTGAAATTTTGCACAAAATACTTGGTATGGTTCTTTTTATTTGTTATATAATATGTTGTATACAAAAATGTGATTTCTAGTGGCATGCTCATGGCAGGCCATGTTGTTAAGACAAGGATCTTTTAAATCCTGCTTATAGATGACCCTTTAATTTGATCTTATTGGAAAACAATTTTGTCTCATTCAACTCTATTTGAAGATAACACAAATGTTGCTTATGAACTACTTTTACAAATTTATTACATCAGGAAAAAGGGGAATTCTCTTTAAAATAAAAAACTAACTGTTGATTTTTATTACATCAGGAAAATAGGCCGCGAAAGGAAGCAGCAGATAATGATATGAAGACCATTACAATGTATATGTAAAGTTTTCCACATGGAGGCTTTGCATCTTGACATCTCTATCTTAGAGTTTTCAAAGGTTGTTGAGTTTGTGCTAAGGCTGGAAATAATCACTATTATAAAGTTACCAGAGTGTTTAATGTATGAGCTGATCTGTTTTGCTTCTTTTAAGGGGGATTATTTTGATCCTTATTCTCTCAGACGGCATAAATTTTGGCAGTTCCAACATGGCGTAGATCCATTTAGCTTGAATTAAAACTCATAGTTAATAGTGGCACCTTTCTATGTTTGTACTATTAGCATCTTACATGTGTCCTCTAAGTCTGCAGGTTTTGGTCATATAACATCCTATAGTTCATGTATATGCTTTCCAAGTTTAACATAGTTATTGGAATGTTTTCAAGGGAGTTGGTCTAATAAATTCCCTTGTCAAATAGGTAGGGCGAGGTTTTGGGGAGACTCTTGATTTAATTTTTTGGATTTGTATGGTTACGTTGATATACATGTTGAATAATAAATGTTTTGTGTTTGTTTATATATATATATATATATATATATATATATAATTTTAAATTTTGTAGGATACCCTGCCTCCTTGGGTCTTACTCGAAAGTGGCATCCCTTTTGGGATGTTTTCCACAAATAAAAAATAATTTTTTTTTTTTTTTTTTTTTAATTTTTTTTTCTCTTTTGCATTATTTAATTATGTAAATAAAATACTGTTTATACTATATTATAAACATGGTATCTATGTTTGTTTTGAATAACAAATGTTTTGTGTTTATATATATATAATTTTAAATTTTGTTTTTCTTTTTATTCTATATTATAAACATGGTATGAATGTTTTTGTTTTTATTGAACCCATAAAAGAGGGCATTCCATAGCAAACTAAACCTTACAAAAAGACAACTAATCTTGCACCCTCTCTTAGGGGCCATACGTGCACCTAGCCCTATCCAGTAGGGTCCAGTTAAGGGTGTTTGGTGGCATGTTATTGGGGATGTGTTCAAGCGTGTGGGTCTAGCAGACATCCTTTATGGTTGATGTGGTTATTGGGGATGTGTTCAAGGGTGTGGGTCCAGCAACTTGTGTGGATTTGTATAGTTATATTGTTGTGCAAGTTGAATACAAAGTGTTCTGCGTTTGTTATTAATAGTTGGCTTTTCTAATTTTGCTTTATATTGTATTTTTAATGTGTAAATGAAACATTATTTTTTTTGGTATAAGGTAGAGGTGGTTATAAGGTCCACAAACCTTTTACAAAGTCAAAATGGGCTGGTTCTAGCATCAAGCCCGTATAATCAAAATACAAAATGGATCTTTCTAAGACTCACATTAAGCCATACTTAGAGTCCACGGTCCTATACTTGTCGCTTGACTATTCAGGATAAAACAAAAACCAAACAACACCTAGCACTTACTAACACTAGGTTGCTTGTCTTGTACACTTGTCACCTCCCGGGCCCCGACAAATGGGATGCCTTTTCTCGCCTAATTCCATCCGTCGGATTACTCATCATCAGCCCCTCCGATCTCCCCGATGCTCTAACAGGTTTGATTTTAGCTCTTCTCTAGCGACCAACACCAATAGTTCTTGAGGGAAGTTATCCTTCCAAATTTGCATCTCCCCAACGAAGCGCAATATTTGCCATTAGATCCGCCGCCTGGTTCCCTTCTCCGAAGGTGTGTTGGATTCGGGCATTAACCAAATGAGATTTATGAATCTTTGCTTCTAGGATAAGCTCCAATATGGTCCAGTGGGGTCTTTATCCTCCTTAATTGCCTTGATTATATTAAGTGAATCCCCTTCAAAGATAACTTCCTTATAACCCTCAAGTCCGGCAATTCTCATTGCTCGCATGCGAGCTCGGGCTTCGCAAAATGATTTGTTTGAGTTCCCAAAGGCTCTGCAAAGGCAAGGACCACTTTTCCTTCCTCATTTCTCAAAACTCCTCTTGCTCCTGCAGCCCCCGGATTTCCTTTAGCTGCCCCGTCAAAATTAAACTTAACCCACTTTTGTGTGGGGGTATCCACTTGACACCATCCCGTGGGTTGGTTGTAATGTCTAGGTCCGGAAGTTCCTCTCCCCGAGTTCCGCAAAATCCTCCTTTCCCTTAGAGACATGGTCTCATTTTTGAAGAAGAAAGTTTTCCGAGTTTTCTTTCAAAGCTCGATTATTTTATTACCACATAACCCGGGATCTTTCTTACGTCCTTTAAATACTCTCTTATTTCTCTCATTCCATATCCCCCATAAAAAATGGGGTAAGCCGAGCTTCCGAGCCAAGTCAAAAGCTTTGCCCGAAGGGGGAAGCCCATCGTATGCGAAGTCGGACATGCTATTTGGACGAGACCCAATCTATATGAAATTTGGACAGGATCATTTGGAAGACCGTACAAGAAAAATCATAAGTTAGAAATATATGACTTACGGATTCTATTGCTTTCTCACACAAGATACATCGATTGATGAATTGGAAACCTCTCCTTTGCAGATTATCCGTTGTCGGGATCTTATTTTGAACCGCCAACCAAAAGAAGAAAGCTATTTTTGGGGTTAAATTATTTAACCAAATAACGAAGTCGGAGTCCGACCATTGAATCCCGAGTGGATTAACTTATAGGCGGTTTTCTTCGAATAGATCCCACTTGTAGTTTTGCCCCAAATTGCCTTGTCTCTTCCTCCCCCGGGAATGATTGGGAACACCCTTAAAACATCATTGAGTTTGGTTAGGGCCACCTTCTCTTGCTCTGACGGATTATGAACTGTGATTTTCTTCCAAGAAGAAGTTTCTGTGCTACGACAATAAAATCCCCTACTTTTCCTCCCATTTCCTTCGAAAGTTTATGTTGGAGGACCCGAAGGTCTAAGTTATCTTTCGGAGGGGCCTCTTCCAACCACGGGTCTTTCCAAAAGTCCACTTGTCTTCCATTACCAATTCTCCATCCGATGCCTTTCCCGACTACCTCCCGACATTCGAGCAAACAATTCCAAAAATAGGATCCTCTAGGAAGATTATCGGCTTTCGGGAAGTCCCGATTATTTCGATATATTTTGCCTTAAGAAGTTTTACCCATCCCAATTGATCATTATTGATAAATCTCCATACTGTTTGCCAATCGTAGCTTGATTCAATTCTTTCATTCTCTTTAACCCCAGGCCCCCCCGATCCTTGCTTGCACACACCCGATTCCATGCTACCAACGAAATTCTCTTTCTCTCCTCTCGAACTCGACCACAAGAAGTTGCGTTGAATTAGCTCCAATGTAGCTTGGACCTTTGCGGGCATTCTAAATAGAGACATGCGATAAATTGGAATGCTCCGTAAAGTAGTTTGAACTAATAAGGCTTTTCTCGCGGAGGTGAGAAGGCTGCCCTTCAACCCCTGCTAACTTTTTGGAGATCCTGTCAATGATCGAGTTCCACAAAGTAGCCTTCATTCTTCCTTCGAACATAGGCATACCTAGATAAGTTCTTTGGTAGAAGCTCCTTTCCACAACCGAAGAGGTTAGCTATTCTTTCCTCCCTCCCACCGGGCGTGTTAAAGAAATAGATGCTACTCTTCTTATAGTTTATGTCTTGTCCCGCTTCGTCTCATACTTGGTTAGAATTCTCTTCAACTTCCTAGCTTGAGGCACCGAGGCTTTGGACACAATGATTGTATCATCCACAAAGCTGTTGGTGAGACACTGGCCCTGCTGTTGAGGCTGGTTTAAAACCTTCCAATTGACCATCTGCCACCGTTGCTGAAATGTTCCTACCCAATGCTTCCGCTAAAATAATAAACAAGTATGGAGACAAAGGATCTCCTTGTCGCAACCCCCTTTCACTCTTAAAGTAACCGGAGGGTGACCCATTCACCATGAGAGAAAATCTTGTAGTAGAGATACAACTAAAAATCAACTTAATCCACCGGGGACGGAAACCAAACTTACCCAAAATCTTGGTGAGGAACCGCCATGAGACCCGGTCGTAGGCTTTATTCATATCAAGCTTTAGTAACATACCCGCTTCCTTACTAGTCACCATTGAATGAATAACCTCATGAATTGTGATGATACCATCCAATATTTGTCGCCCTTTCACAAAGCCACCTTGGTTCATATCAATGATGAAAGGAAGGATAACCTTCGACCTATTGGCGATTGTTTTTGTGAGAATCTTCATCGAGTGTTACATAAAGCGATAGGGCGAAAGCTGGAAAATTCCATTGCTCCCACTAGTTTAGGGATGAGAACTAAAAAAGTAGCATTAACTCCTTCCGGGATTTCCATGTCCTTTTGAGCCTCAATTATAGCTTCCACTACATCATTGCCTAGGATATCCCAAAACTTCGGAAGAAAGGCTGCAGGGAAGCCATCCGGTCTGGGGAGCCGTTACCATCCATGTCAAAAACGACCTTCTTGATTTCCTCCTTTGTGAAAGGACTAAGTAAGAATCCATTAAGATTATCGATTCTGAGGGGTGGAATGGCTGCCAACGAGAGAGTCCTCTTCTTCAATAGTCGGATTTACATCTTCTAGCAACGATTTAAAGTACTCAACCGCTTCCCTCCTTATGTCTTCCATATCTTTGGTGTTAGACCCATCGGCCATCTTGATCTCCTTAATTTTGTTAGTACTCCTGTGGCGAAGAGTAGAGACATGGAAGAACTTTGTATTTCTGTCACCCTCCTTTAACCAACGCGATCCGGATTTCTGCCTCCAAAAGGTTTCTTCAAATCCTAGCATCGTGTGGTATTCGGCTAACAGCTCCCTCTCCTGGTTTCTCAGATCCTCTGTAAGCTGCTCTGACTTCAACTTCTCCTGTAGTTCATTGATCTTGTCTTTTAGTTATGCCTTTTTAACAAAAAGTAAATGAAACATTATATTGTATGTTGATTATGCTATTTATGTTTTAATTTTCATTGAACCTACAAACAAGGGCATTCCATAGCAAACTGTATTTATGTTTTCGTTGAACCTATAGAAGAGGACATTCGATAGCAAACTAGATTGTGTAAAAATATACAACTATCTTGCATCCTTAGAGGCCATTATAATGATGTTATATGGGTTGCTAGTCGTATAATAGGGTCCACTTTAGGTTGTTTGTTGGTAGGCTTGAATGGTGGGATGATTGTCTTTTTAATCGATAGTTTCTTCTTTTTGGTGATCCCCCTCCAAAGCAACTATCACCATTGACATTTCATATTTAACTATAATTTAAAATTAGTTTATTGGACAAAAATGGTTTTCTATTACCCCAACTCCCTAACAAGAACAACAACGAATATTAAAAAGAAAAAGAAAAATCTTGTTTCATCTTGTCATTGATATTCTATATGGAATTGAAAGGACCACCACCCATATTACATCATGACCATATAGTGGTATTACAATAGCTTGACAATTATGCATGATTTGCTTGGTAAGATTTAAACCTAGGTCATTTTCTTCAAAGTTGAGGAATTTAACTAATTGAGCTAATACTATTTGTTTGATATTCCATATTTTAGTTGAAAGGAGTTTTAGTGGACCAAATGAGCAATAGGTTTATAGCCTAAAACTTTAAATATAGTTTTCAAGGAGACGTACAACTTGCCATACATAAACAACTAGCTATGAAATAGACACCATACTCCATTGTTCTTGTTACACCTCCATATTGAAGATATTACATTATTTGGTATATTGAAGTACCATGGGGTACTACTATAAATATTAGTTTAGAAGTGTGTTTTATATTTGTCTGAAGTATGTTTCAAAGTGTAGAGTATTTTGTGTTATGTAATAAAATGCGCAAGTGTCTAGTGCAAGTGCGAGGAGTGCGCGTGTGAGTGCAAGGTGTCAAGAATGCAAGAGAAGAGTCATAGGTGATAGGTGTTAAGTGTGGTAATGAAGACTCGTAAAGATGTGTCAAGAAGTAAAGTGAAGAGTCATGTAATCATGAGAGTTTTGTCATAATGTGATGCATGTGAAGAGTTGCATCTCTCGGGTGTTTGAGGAGAGCAAAAGTCATGTAAAGCTATATATTGGAGACAAAGCTCCACACAACGTAATTTGCATCTCTTGTTGATTTTAAAATTATTTTGTTGTGCATTTTTTGTGTTATTTGTGAGTGTTATTTATGGTGATTAATATTTTATACTTGGAATTTACATGTGAGATAATCTGGCAGAATTGCCAATAGTGGTATCATAGCTACCCTGGCGAGAGCCACTTAGCAACAATTTGAAGGATTGGTGGTTCAAAAGTTCCACGAAGAAAGGATTGGTGGTTCAAGCAAAAGTTCCATGAAGAAAGGATTGGTGGTTCAAGCAAAAGTTCCACGAAGAAAGGATTGGTGGTTCAAGCAAAATTTATAGGAAGAAAAGGTTGGTGGTCCAAGCTAAAGATATAAGAAGAAAGGATTGGTGGTCCTATTTATATTTGGAGGAAGAGAGATGAAGATCGATTGAAGAAGATAGAAGAAAGATATTAGAATTGATGAAAGATTGTTGGAGGATATTATGAAGGTGATGTGAGTGGTCGATTGCTAGAGAAGTTGGATTTATTGGAGGAAAGTTGGAGGAGAATTTTGTGAAGAGAAAGTCTATGTGTGGACGTAAGGAGAATTAAGAATTGCTGGAAATTGGTTGATTATTTTTAGGATGTTAGAAGTATAAGAAGACGAGGGATCACAAACTGATGAGAAGACTAAGTGGGAGAATGTTAAGGCCTAAACGAGAATTCGTGTTGTAAAGAATACACGAGAACACATTGTTTTGCTAAAGATTGAAAGAGGAATCCGAGACAGAGCGTTGGAGACATTGTTGAAGTAGAGAGGAGCCGAGTCAAAGTAGAGAAGTAGTGAACTAAACTTGAAGCAGAGAAGTCGTTTGCAGGAGTTGAGTTGTAAGTCGAGGAGCAAACATAAGGAAGAATAATCATCAAAGACAAAGGTGAAAAATTGGTAGCAATTTTCAAGAGGACGTCACCTGAGAGCTTTAATATTTTTGCTTTGATGAGATGTTTGCTCGAGTGCTATTACAGGTAAAACCATTTGAGGCACATTTAATATTCTCATTTTTAATTTTCGAAGGAGTATTTTGTTAAATGATATTTGGGTTGAGGGTGTTGGAGAATATTACATTATTGTGGTACCTTCATGGTTGTAAGTCGAGGAGCAAATATAAGGAAGAATAATCATCAAAGACAAAGGTGAAAAATTGGTAGCAATTTTCAAGAGGATGTCACCTGAGAGCCTTAACATTTTTGCTTTGTTGAGACATTTGCTTGAGTGCTTGTAAAGGTAAAACCATTTGAGGCACATTTAATATTCTCATTTTTAATATTCGAAGGAGTATTTTGTAAAATGATATTTGGGTTGAGGGTGTTGGAGAATATTACATTATTGTGGTACCTTCATGGTACAGATGTAAATATATAATAGATTAGGGTTTGAATCTATAGTTTAGGTGAGTGATTTAAATTTCCCTTTTATGTAAGTGTCAATGTGTAGGATATGCACAAGTGTCATGGAAATAAGAGTGCAATGTCTAGAAAATAAGTGTCATGTAAATAAGAGTGCAAGTGTGTGCACGAGTGTTATGTAAGTGTGCATATATATAATGTGAGGATGTGCATGTGTCTTGTATTAGGAGTGCATGTAGGAGAGTAAGAGTCATGTTGAAATGTACAAGTGTCATAGAGTCAAGTATGCATGTAAGAAGAGAGTGAAAAGTCTAGTATACAAGTATTGAAAAGTCATATTACTATGCCTATATTATGGAGACAGCTCCATACAATATAATGAAAAACAGTCTAGATTTGCTCACATATATAATTCTACTCTTGATTATTGATATTTCAACCTATAATATTGTTGGCTTATTTACTTTTGGACCTATGATATTTTAAGATATTTAGGCTTAAAAGCCAACAATGGTGTCAGAGACACCACTAAACTTTGTCCATATTTTATAGAGTTATTAGAGTCCCACTTTGAAAACAGTGAAAAATTGGACTCTAATTTTAAAGGTCTGATTGATTAGAGATTGAGGAGACAAGAATTAGTCACCATGGTTTGGATGTTAGGGTCTTTCCACTTGGTTCAAGGAAAATCAGTGAAGATTAGGACTACTAAGAATGATTAAGGGCCAACTCAGAAAAAAGTTGGACATTGAAGAGAAAGCCAACTTATCCGTCTCCTAATTGAGAGACGAATTGATATTTCGTTCCTAGTGAAGCTCCGTTAAGAAACATATATTTCTTAGAATAAAAATGTTGAACTAAGTAGATCCCCTTGCTGCGTAAAAGAATAGGAAATTCCCTTTGTCGTTGTAGGAAAGGAAGCAATCGAATATGGATTGATCTATCTAATCCATCAGAACCTATTGGAAATGGGTCCACTTTTTTAGGAAGATGATAGTTGAACATGATTCAATTGGAAGTGATTAAGAGAGCCAATATAGAAGATAGTTGGACGTGAGGGGACATTCATAGTCACCTTGATATTGATTTTGGATTCTCTAGAAAGGAGGAGAATCATTATTGTTCTTAGGTGTGACCTAAGACATCAGAGATAGATTGAAGAGATTAAAAAACATCAAAAATTCCAAGAGATTGAGAAGCATCTAAATTTTTTGAGTACATAGATTGAAAAGCAGTATAAGCTTCCAAAGAATAGATAAGTATAGTACTGAGAAATATAGAAAAAAAGATTCCAGAGATAAAGTATATAGAGGCATAGAGAAGAGTTCTAGTTAATCAAATAACCAGAAAGATAAGGCTGACTAGAAATCATACATATATTTTAGTCTTGGCCTTTGATTCAGTAAAGTATAAGAAGACATTCAAAAGAGCCATTAAGATAAGCAAGAAAGCTATCAAAGAAGTGCTATCAGTCTAAGAAGCTAAGATCCATCACTACACAATATTATTCTAAAATTAGAGAACAATATTCTAAGTGACACCATAGGAAGATTGGATAGGTATACTTGCACTGTCCTAAGGTCACTAGAGGAAGATTGGACATATATTAGAGTGTTGTCCTAAGCAACACCACTAGAGGAAGTTAGACAGAAGTTGAGCACCATCTAAGTGTTGCTACCAGGAAGACGGACAAAGGTTGAGCGCCATTTAAGTGTCGTTAGCAAAGAAAGACGACTTGAGTGCCATCTAAGTGTTGTTAGCAGAGAAAGACGAACTAGAGTTGAGCACCTTCTAAGCACTGTTAGGAGAGAAGAGTTGAGCGCCATCTAAAGAGTAGCTAGCATAAGTCAGATAGGAGTGAGTGCCATCTAAAGCACCATTAGCAGAGAAGATTGAATAGAAATTAAGCACCATTCTTAGTAAGTTCTAGACGTGGAACATAGTGCCCTGAACAATGTTATACACAACAAAAATCTGAGCACTATTTGGACAATGACTTGAGTGATATTCACTCAGAAATCTTGCAAGAAAGAGTGAGAATCCAAGTAGTGGAAAGAAGTGCCCATAGATCATAGGCTCATTTGTTGTCCTAAGCATTCACTGCCCTAAGCAAAATCTTCTTCATAGAGAAGAAGAAGAAAGAGACCAAGAGAGCAACGCCTTCTTCACAGAGAAGAACGTGAAGAGAGAGACCATAAGAGCAATGCTCGCTGTCCCAAACAATGTTTGCTTCGTTGAGAATAACATGAAGAGACACGAGACCAATAGAAGCAACATATCCTAAGAAGGCGGATACTAAAGAGTCGTGAGAGCAAAAGAGAAGTCAACGTTATAAAAAGCAATTCATTGCACTCTTATGTAACGACATTTGAAACATTCATTGCTAATGCTTAATTCAATGACTACCATGCAAATCAACATGTGGAATTAGGGTTGAGTCAGACACGCTTTAAGCGTAAGGCGAAATATTAAGTTCGCAGACTTAAGAAACCTTAATGCAAGCCAACAAGGTTGAAAATGCAAGTCAACAAGGTGACAAATAAGGTAAGCTATATTATCTTAATGCAAAGTTAATGACCTAAGTTTAGGTACTTCAATTAATTGGAGTTATAAGTTAATTATTAGGAGTGATTTAATGAGCTTTTTATGATTTAAGAGTTATAAGTTTTTTTTATTTTATTTTGATTATTAGGAGTTATAAGCTTTTCTACTATAGTTTAAAATTAATATTTCAAATTTTTGAGTTTTTAATATTAAAACATGGAGTGATAAGGCTTTCGACTTCAAATAGGATTTAAGATTTATTTGATTTGAAGTTATTTGAAGAATTTAAATTAGAAGATTTGTTTTTCAAGTTATTAAAGATTTTTTGAAGTTCTTTAAATTTTGAAAAAAATTGAAATTAGAAGAATTTTTGAAATTTTGCAAATTTAGTGGGGAGTTAAAAGGATTACTACATCAAAGGTTTAAAAAATTTTAAATTTGCAAAATTCTTAATTGAGTGATTTTAAAGTTCATTTTTTATCATTTTTGGAGATATAAGGATTTCAACTTTAAAAGAAACAAGATGGATAAATGACAAAGAGGAACATCACAATATAGGAAAAATTATCAAAGTACAAGACCATACTATATGAGAGGAAGATTTCAAAATAAAAAATTGTATCAAAAACAATATTTTGAGTTCAAAGGGCAAAATCATAAAAGAGTTTTCCAAAATTCTTATCAAAGATGTGAAATAATATCACTTGAATCTCATCAACAAATGTAAAAAGAAAAATATGTTTGGTATATAGATTCAGGCGCTAGTCATCATATGACTAAAAACTTACATTGGTTTGAATACTTAGAAGTCAGGGATAATATCTCATTGAAAATTGTAGATGATAAGATGTATCAAGTTCAATGAACTGGTAGAGTAATAATGAATTGGTTGCATGCCATTTTTAGATTTTGTGCTAGAAAATGTTTTAAATGTTTTCAGTTGCTCAATTAGTTGAAAAAGGAAGAACATAACAAATGCATTATCATGAATCAAACAAAATCTGAAGCTATAGGGTCAATCAAGAATGGAATATTTGCCTTAGATACAATGGGATTCTCTCAAGAAATTATTGAATATTTACCTCAAGATCAAATTAATGATAAGTTGCTTGATTTTTCAGAAAGACAAGAAATAGGAAATTGGATCAAGCATAGTCCAAGATTATCTTACAAACATGAACAATGGATGAACCCAAGATTCAAGATGATGAAGAAGATTCCAGAGAAGCAAAGGTTCATGAACAATGCAAGGTCACATGAAGATTGAAGATCAAAGATGAAGACCAAGATTGAAGACTAAAGTCTTCAATAACCAAATAATGTAATACATGGGGGTGTTAGAGAATATTACATTATTTGGTATATGCTAATGTACCTCAATGGTACCTTCATGGTACAAATGCAAATATTTTATAGATTAGGGCTTGAGTCTATAGTTTAGATGAGTGATTTATATTTCCCTTTTATGTAAGTGTCAATGTGCAAGATATGCACAAGTGTCATGTAAGAGTGCAATGTGCACAAGTTTAATGTAAAAGTGCAATGTGCAGGAAATGCACAAGTGTCATGTAAGAGTGCAAGAGTGTGCACAAGTGTCATGTAAGTGTGCAAATATGTAATGTGAGGATGTGCATAAGTGTCTTGTATTAGGAGTGCATGTAGAAGAATAACAATCATGTTGAAGTGTGCAAGTGTCATAGAGTCAAGTATGCATGTAAGAAGAGAGTGAAGAGTCTCGCATACACGTGGCAATATGAGAAGCCAAAGGTCAAAAATAGGAAAGGTTGCATCTCCTGGATATGTGAGAAGTGCAATGGACAAGTATTGAAGAGTCACATTATTATGTCTATATGATGGAGGTAAAGCTCCATACAATGTAAGGGAAAACGGTCTGTAATGATCACCACATAACAAGCATTGATAATAAAACTTGTATATAGATTTTTGATCAAATTTATATTGTAAGTTTTGTTCACGTATATACATGAATGATTTTGACCATTTTACATTCATATTTGATATTATAAGTGAATGTTATTTTATTATTATATTGGCCTAGATATATATTTGATTGCTCACATATATAATTCTACTCTTGATTATTGATATTTTGACCTATAATATTGTTGGCTTATTTACTTTGGGACCTATGATATTTTGAGATATTTAGGCTTAAAAGCCAATAGAGGGAGAGATAAGGAGAGGTTTAATTAATTAAAGGTTGAAGTGAATGGTGAATGAAATATTTAATTAATTTAGAGGAATTAATTAATTAAAGGAATTGAAAATTGCTTTAGGAGATATAAGAAGAGTAAAGAATTGAATTGACAAAGATGAGTGATGAATTATAACTGATGAATGTTTGATTAATGAAATTGAAAGAGGAAATTTAAAATTTGAAATTTGAAGATTGATTGATGATATTGGAAGAAGAAATCTGTGAAATTAAATTTAAAAATTTAGGAGATGAAAGGAAAAATTGAAATTTGAAATTTGACGATTTTTGGAAATTGATGAACGATTTGAAATTTGAAGAGGGAAAAATTTGAAATTAAATTTTGGGAGAAAGAATTAATAGTTTGAATAAAATTGAAATTGAAGAATTCAAAGAAGAATTGATTTAAAGGAAATTATTGCAACATGACAATAAAAGAAAAAAAGCAAAGAAAGACAATCAAAATCTTTTACAATTCTTCTCTCAAGGAGCTATTACATTATTGGAAATATTACATTATTTGGTATATTGAAGTACCATGGGGTACTATTGTAAACATCAGTTTAAGAGTGTTTTATATTTGTATAATAAATGTATCAAAGTGTGGAGAATATTATGTGTTATGTAATAAAGTGTACAAGTGTGAGTGTGCAAGGTGTCAAGAGTGCAAGAGGAGTCATAAGTGCTAGGTGTCAAGTGTGTAGTGAAGAGTCATAAAGATGTGTTAAGAAGTAAAGTGAAGAGTCATGTAATAATGAGAGTTTTTTCATAATGTGAGGCATGTGGAGAGTTGCATCTCCCAAGTGTTTGAGAGCAAGAGTAATGTAAAGTTATATATTGGAGATAAAGCTCCATGTGATCTAATTGAATCTCTTGTTGATTTATGAATATAATAGAAGTATTTTGTTGCGCATTTCTTGTATTATGTGTGAATGTTATTTTATGTGATTAATATTTGATTCTAGGAAATTTATCTGTGAGATAATCTAGCAGAATTGCCAACACTCCAATCTAGGTTGAACTTAGTTCACCATCTCATGCACAACTTTAGCTACTACATGCATCATCATCAAGATGAATAAGAAATTCTCCAAACTGATTTATATCTTAAGTGAAAATTTATGTCTTAATGGGTTAGGGTTACGCTTGAGAGAATCTAAATCGAAGCAATAGGACCAGACAACAAATGACAAGATCAAGACCTAGGGAAAGAGGTTCATGGGTAGTATGATTGCAACTTTGGTTATTGATTATTTTTTTTATGATCATTTAATCTCTGAATTTTGAATTCCATTTTCTTGATTCACGACTTAATAACACATTTCAAAGTCGAATACTGATCTTGAATCTCGTTAAAATAGAAGTTACGACAAACTAGACGCTACTACATGCATCATCATCAGGATGAATACAAAATCTCCAAACTAATTTATATATTAAATGAACCTTTATGTATTAAGGGGTTAGGGTTGCGCTTGAGAGAACCTAAACTAAAGCAACAAGACTAGGCAACAAACAACAAGATCAAGACCTAGGAAAAGAGGTTCATGGGTAGTATGATTGTAACTTTGGTTGATGATTATTATGTTCATGACCGTTTAATCTCCTTTGAATGTTGAATTCCATTTTCTTGATGCATGACTTAATAACACATTTTGAAGTCAAATAATGATCTTGAATTTTGTTAAAATAAAAGTTATGACAAGCTAGACACTACTACATGCATCATCATCAGGCTGAATAAAAAATTCTCCAAACTGATTTATATCTTAAGTGAACCTTTATGTCTTAAGGGTTTAGGGTTGTGCTTGAGAGAACCTAAATCGAAGCAACAAGACCAAGTAACAAATGACAAGATCAAGACCTAGGGAAAGAGGTTCATAGGTAGTATGATTGCAACTTTGGTTGTTGATTATTCTATTCATGACCATTTAATATCCTTTGAATGTTGAATTCCATTTTCTTGATGCATGACTAACACATTTTGAAGTTGAATAATGATCTTGAATTTTGTTAAAATAGAATTTACAATAAACTAGATGATTGATGTGAAGGTGGTCATATTCAAATACTCCTTGTGGGTTGTAAACAAACATTGACACTTTTGTATTGGATTTCCATCACATTTTTTCAAAAACTTTATGTTTTGATGTATATGATTGTGGGAGGATTGTAAAAATTCCATTCTCCTTTGTATTTTCCTAATGCATAATTAATAACACGTTTGAAGGAACAATGGGGATATTTTCATTACATCCTCTTCTAGATTAAAAAACCCAATATTCAAGTACTATCAAAACCAAAAACAAGTTTGTCATTAAGTCTTCCATTGAAAAATTCTCCATGGTCATATTTATTCAAAATTTTTTATGTCAAATTGAAATGTAGAGAGGACTATTGTGAATGGAAAAGGGTTGAACACCTACTACTTAGAATTTAATGTTATATTCTCCACATACACCACATGGATTTTGTTTCTCTTGTAGTAATTTGCAAACATCACTATTATCATTAGTAATGTTATGTGGCTCGAGGGTTTTTTTTTACTAACACATAGTCATCTATAAGAAGATATGCACTCAACATAATCTCCTTGAGTTGGTTACCTTAAGGAAAGTCCCTATGGATTTCATATGGGCAATAATATTTCTTTTGAGATTCTTTTTATGCCCTAATTCTACAACCTTTTTCTTTAATATTGCATACAAAAAATAATGATTTGATCTATATTAATGTGTTCTTTTAATAGTTTACTCTAAAATTTTACTTCTCTATTACATATTAATGACTTATCTTTATAATATTATTAAATAATTGATTTTTTTTTAATTTATCCCCTTTTCATGATTTTCATTATTATAACTATTTTTTTAATTGGTTATAGGTGATTGAAATGTGTCCCATTATTATTACATCATCACCACATAGTGGTACGACAACAACTTGACTATTATGCATGTGTCACATGGAAAAATTCAAACTTGGATCTCCTCCTTGAAAGCTAAGAAATTAAGTTGATTGAGTGAATGCCATTGGATTAAAATGCTAAGGTTCACCAATGGGATTTGAACCTTGGTTAAGGATGTGAACATTACATCCTTTACCAATTACTTTAAACCTCAAGGGTTCTTATTATTATCATTACGATGATGCATATCTATAGTTATAATTAGAATTTACTTGTACATTATATATTAATGATGTTTTTGAGGTTCTTTGAGGGTGGAACATGTTTAGAGGGGTCCCTTCATTTATTAGGGATGATTGGATAATACATTTTTAAGAAAATAAATCTTTATAATTGAGGGGATTGGTATAAAGGATTTTTTCAGTATTTAAGGTGACGGTATTTGGTATCTTTTGTAATTGGCATTAATAATTGTTCTTGAGAATATTTTATGAATGAAATATTTTTTTCTTATTTTATAATATGACTAGCCATTTTTTTATCACTCACAACTTAAAGTTTATATTATGACATCTAAATTATTATTGTAATTATAGTTTAATTATTCACTCCTCTTTAGAGAAGTATTTAAAAAAAATATTTACATGGGATTGAAAAGTGTCCCTCTCATATTACATCATGCCCATATAGTGGTATTATAAGACCTTGGCTATTATACATGTATTACGAAGCAAGATTCAAGCTTGGGTCTCCTTGAAAGTCAAGGAATTTAACCAATTGAGCTATGCCATTTGGTCTTCTTTAAAGGATTATATATATATATATATATATATATATTGTACATTTTACATTTGAATACTTTGAATTTAGTAATTATGGATTCTCCAATGTGGTATGAAAACTTAAAGTAATGAGTCTAGAGACCTAGAACTTATTTGTTTTTTTAAGTGTGAAGATTGTAGAATTGTACTTTGCCTTTTAAAAGAGTTTTTAAAATAAGATAGATCTAATTTTCATCTTGGAGAAGCATTGTACGAGCACACCAAAAAATGGATAAAATGAACTCCCCTTTTGATTCGATCGAGCTATGCTTGGTGACCAACGAAGACTCAAGAAAATTAGAAATAGAATAACTATTTGTGACTCTTCACAAATGAAGATATATTGTGGTATTTTAGTCTAATAAAAACACAAACATTTTTGGATGAAAGCCAAATTTTGGAAAATATTTATATGTTTGAGATCTATGCAAAAATTAAGGTCCTAGTTTTATGCTTTGTTGGTTTTAGTTTTTTTTCCCTTCATAATTTATGTTAATTGTGTATAACTTCTTGATGTTTGAGAAGGGGTTTGTAAAATATAAAATATTTTAAATATTCAAATATTCCTTGAAATATTCTCAATATCTTAATGAATATCTTGAAACAAATATTGATTCCCATTTGTTGGCTTGATCTTCATTTGGGAAGCTATTTGGAACTAACAAGTCATGATTTCCACTTCAATCTCCATTTCTTTCTATTGCATTTTGATAAGGTTGTTTTACTTAGAAGACTATACTATGCAATGTGCCCTAATCCCTCAAGTGATAGGTTTTGAAATCTTTTACCATTGCTTTGTAGTTTTCTAGATTTGTTTTACAATTTTTAACAAGTTAGTTCATGGTTTTTGTAGTTGTTTCAAGATTTCCTCGAATGTTTATGGAGTCCATAGAGATGAGGTATGACATGCCCTCAAAAGTGAGTTCTCTTTTCAACCTAGATGAGATGTTGAATGATTGGTTAATCCATGTCAGAGAAGTCATTCAAGGATAAGGTACTAAGGTCAAACCCACACCCACTCTACCCACTCTTCACTTTTGGATTATATTGTAGCAACCCATATATATTGTAGTTCTTATATTCTCAATGTAAGTACCTTGGATTCTCTATGCACCTCTAGCTCAAGGTTGACACATTCTCATGCACCTTGGGATCCATCCATATGGAGCCAAATCAACTCAGAGATCAATCTTCACTTATGTGGATTCTCTCTAGCTTAGGAACCTTATTCACAACTTGTGTAAGTATCTAATGTAGATGCTTGATCCCTTTTCCCTATTTGACTTAGCTTGTGTAATATCGTATGCAATCCTCAATTCATCCCATAAAAGATGGGTCTAAGAGTTGCATTTCTTATGTTCTTTGGGTTTAAATGCCCACCTATGTTAGATGAATTGCAATAATCTAAATATTTCACCTCAACTAATGAACATGCTATGATTAATATCATGCATTACTGGCACTCCCATACAAAGGGTAGTTATAAATACCTCCTAGTTTTCCATGCATCAACATTTGAGTCAACCGTAAATAAGAATTAACACGAGAAACAATTATAAGGATGCCCCTTATGATTAGGATATAAGTATAGGTTTTAATGGACATAGATGTGCAAGAAAATATATTATTATTGAAGAAAATGACATATATTAATGAAGAAATACTAATTTTGGTAGCCAACTGGCATGTTTTAAAAAATCCTTCCACTTTTTTAAAATCCAAAAATTTAAATAATTAGATCAAAAGTTGAATTTTGAAGTCTATTGAAGGTTCATTTTTGGAGACTTGAAATTTTGATCATTTTATGTTATTGTAGTGAATTTTCAACCATATTTTACAAGGAATTTGCATTTTGATTGTAATATCATGAATATGATTTATCACATTGTACCTTTGGTTGGAAAGAAACGTTGATATTGAAAAATAATATTGTAAAGCTTGCACGTGATAAAATGTTCTATGGGATATTATTTGTGATGCATACGAGTGGTAATAATGAAATAAAATAATAATCAAATTGATACTCTCAAACATTATGCACAAATCTCTCTTCTAGATCTTCATGAAGTATGTAGAAAAGATCTAAAAATCATGCAAAATATCTTCCATAAGCATAATGTCAAGCATAGTACAAGCAATAATGATGATGCTATTTTACTATATAAGGACAATTATATTATTCATCATATTGTTTGGTGATGATGTAATCCATGATAATAACATAGTTTCTTCATTTAGTAATGTTGATACTAATGACTAGACATGATATTGGTTACAAGTTGTATAGGGATATGATTTAGACACATGGAGGAATTGGAAAATATAAATAGCGTATTCTTTTATCCTATTAATACAAAGGTTAGATCAAGGATGAAAGGTGTTTGTTATTTTTAGTTGTCTCACATAGATGTTCATGGTCACAATTCTTCTTTTGACAACAATATTTGTGTATAATTTTAATCCAAGATACCACTTTAAGTGGTGATCATGGTTGTTTGTTTAATTTTAAGGGTTTTGATGTATGGTTGGGATTCTAACATGTTTTTACACCTAGGATACGAATGATGCATCGTTTGGACTGATGATTGCGATTTTATGGATTTGAAAAGAGTGAAAATAAATTGTTGACTCCAAAGGGAATTTTTTTCATTTATTCCACTATAAATACCCATTTTATCTTCTCATTTTTTGACCATACCAATACCATACATTTAGTTTCCAATGTTATACCATTACTATTATAAACATTGTTATCAATATTTTTGTCTCTATTGCTTTCACAACATGCAACCTTCTTGCTCTCTCTCTCTCTCTTGTCCTTATAGGTCGGACCAACACCATCAAACATTGGTTCACTACCTTCAACCAGGGATGAGATACTCTAATAGTATATATGGCCAAAGATCACTAATTGTCGCTTGAGGATTGGTTTCCAAAGTAGGTCAAAACCCTCTACACATAATCCAGGAATAATCTCTCCATACTTATTGTGGTGATATAGTAAGTGATATAGGGTAGAAATGAGTTGATTGTTATGATAATTTTATGAATGGTATGGTTCTTGATGCCCTAGGTATTAAGTAATATATTTTATTACTTTAGGATTAATCCTAGATTTTGTTTTTTTTGGTTAATCTTAGTGTGTTTTGCTCTCAAATACATTATTTCATTGTTACTTAGATTAGGACGTTTTTTAACTCTTATTTTTGGGTTATTGTTATACTGTTTTAGTTTAAGAATTTTGGTTTATCTTGTATTAATTCATGTAATTATATGAGATATCTTCTTTTTCTTACAAATGTTTTGGTGAACCTAATGTGAAATCCGACTTGTGAGATTTTTATTCTCCATTTTTAGCCCTTAGGGTTTATTAGGTTTATTTTTTTAGGTTTCATTTTAGGGGCTTATGTTAGCTGAAAGCTGAATAATATTGGTACAATCTTCCTCTTTATCTTAGGGATGCCTTCAAAATCCTTTTTTTGCTATAAGGGCTATTTGTAGTTGGCTTATTGAAGAATATAAATTTTGGTAAAACCCTAGTTGCCCTTGAGTAGGTTTTTTGCTTACCCTTATGGCTCCTCTTGTTTCTTCTAAATGTTTTTAAATGAGTACTAGTTCTAATAAGAAGTAAATTATAAAATCCTTAGAAAAAGAAGAGGATCTCTCGAGCCATTGCTCATGAAAATTATATTGTTCATCCTCTAGTGCTTAATCATGATAATAAAATCTAAATTTGAAAATAGATAGATAAAGATTATGATTCTAAGGAAGAAAAACCCCAATATTGACTTTAACAAACCTTATAGTATGCATTAGGGTCTCAAAAAGCTTTAGGAACTTATGCGATGGGGAGCAATGATGAGCAACACACTGAATCAAGATCACCCCTTAATGAGGTGATTGTAACAAGACCAAGATCATTATTTAATGTGGTGATCACAACAAATTAGTCATGTGCATGAACAAAATATATAAAACACACTTCCTCAAATTCCAATGCCCATTTTGAGACTCATGATAAAAACTTAGCTACATATATAATGAACCTTTAGGGAATGTTTGGATTACTAGCTAGATAGTCATAGACATGATATTGAGAATCAAATAGAGGCTACTAGGAGAAAAAAAGAAGGATTATAGGAGAGAAACAACCAAACAAATGCATGATATGATGACTAATATTTCTCAACTTTTGAATGTTAATAGAAACCTTGTAGTACAAGTTATCCCTCCTTCAGTATTGAACCTCAATGCTCCTCCTCCTCCTCCCTCCTCGACTAACCCTAAGGAGGCTTCACCTACATCAATTGATCCTACCTTGAGGAATTATAAAATCCAATATCTAGCCCTTGATGTGGAATCTATAGACTTGTTTGGGAATGTGCCTAAATTCTTTTATGATGGGAAAAATAAGGCCCAAAAATTCATTGATAAAATTAATATAAATTATACGGATTGGTTACACAATGAAAGAGTTTTTGTAAAATTGATGACTAGGGTTTTGGTAGGAAATGCTCTTGATTGGTTTGTATCCTTAGATAAACATTCTATTGACTCCCCATATACTTTTATAAAAAAGTTGAAACAAGAATTTTATGATGACATGATTGTCATGGAGGCAATGGATTGTTTTGTGAATACCAAACAAAGTCTTAAAATCTATTACTAATATCCATAAAAATGAGAAAGACATAAAATATCACACTAACATCAATTTAATTGAAGAGGCCTCAATGGTGATGTTTGTTAACAAGCTTAGGCCCTCTTTTTAGGCTAAAATCTAGGAACACAATCCTTGTGATTTGCCTTCCCTTAACAAGGTTATAATTTTTGTTAAAATACTAGAACATTGGAAAAAGAATTAAGGTCAAAAATCCTTGAAATATAAAAATGCTAACAATAATGATATAGGGGATGGGGTTTGCAATGTAGTTTCCCATGATACCTCTCATAAAATAGAGATAGTTGGAGCTCCTATGCACATGTTAACCAAATCTAGGGATGGTCCAAAACCTAAGAATATGATGTGTCAATGAACCCATGAAAAAATTCTCAAAATATATTTGACATTTAAGCTTAAAAACTACCATGTTAATGATAGGTTTCAAGTATTTGTATGGCATGATCCTCACAAAGTTTACTTTTGGCATAGAACTTATGGTCATGATAATTCTACTTGCATAGGTTTGCATGAAATTTACCTTAAGCAAACTTTTGGTCCTAACTTTAACATTTATCAAGTCAACAATGATAGGATTAGTTTATTTCATGAAAATAAATGAAGTATCCATAAAATATATAATCACCCTTGTAATCAGAGGTTAGGTATCTATAATACCCCTTTCCCAAACCATGAGTAACAAGATACAAACCAAAAACATGGAGTGAATCAAAATCAAGGTGAAGGGTTTAATCACGGTGGCCAACAAAATTATCAAAATCAAGGATACAAAGCTAATCTCAATAGAAAGCAAAAAAGTGATGATCATGGCCTAAGGGGGAAATCACAAAAAAAGGGGACGTGCTGGAATTTATAATATTTTCTAGAATTGAATAGAAGCAATCCATATACTCAAATATTATATAAAAAGCATAATAGGATGAAAGACAAAAAGATATGGTGGGCACTTGTAGGCACCATAAATAATAACTATCTATACATAGTATTTCACAACGCTCTGATAAGAAATGAGAAGTATAAGGGGGATTATAGAAATGCCAAAAATCCCAATTACATCATAAAACTTAACCTAATCCAACATAACAAGTGGGATTTAGGTTAATTAAAAAAATAAACAGGGTTTGACAATAACAAGGTTAACCATGGCCCATTGGACTTACATATTAAATATTACAAAGTAATAAATACATTTACAATGAAATGCCCTTAGCCCTATCTAATACATCATAGAATGTTAGTTCTTGGCTATGAAGTAGATTATTATTTCAACACCCCCCATAATATTAAATGAGGGACCAAGAAGAGAAGAAATTAGTGACAATAATATCTTCCCCCATAAGATATACTCTAGTGGGCCTTTGTAATTAAGGAAAATCCATCCAAATATCCCTAATAATATGGAATACATCCACCTAACTTCAAAGAGTCAACTTCAATCCTTTGTAGCTTCAACAAGCAATTCTTTGTTGGATGACCCTCCCTTTTACGGTATCTATAAGTGGTCTTTCTTTTATTTGAAGGCTTAGCCTAGCCCTTTGAATCCTAGTTCTTAGCCTTATTAGAATTTAAATCCTTTGCAAGAGCATGTACTTGTGTAGTTCCACCACAATTCAACATTTCCACCTAAAAATGAACTAAGAAAGAAAATAATTGATCAAGAGTAAGACTCTTATGAGATTCTAGAAACATTGGAATCATATGAACCATTGCTCAAAATTTGAAAGTAGGGTGAAATATTAGTAAGGACAATCTTAATGCATTCTACATCATATTTATTTTTTCCTCCAGAATATGCAATACCTACACTCAAAGATTTGAATCTCAAAAGATAGTCCTGAAAGTTATCAAAGTTAGCTAATTTAAGATAAGAAAGCTCCAATTCCAAGTGACTCACTTTAATAGTATTATCCTTTCCAAAAATTTCATGTAGTTTTGACCATACCTTGATAGGGTCACTCTCCTATTTGATATGAAAAAGCAAATCTGGTTTAATTAGCAAGGAAAACAAACTGAGAGCCTCTTTTGTCTTTTGGTTCTGAGATTCATCATCAATAATAATTGCTTTATCTTCTTAAAAGACATACCACATGTTCTTACTTCATAACATGTCGATTTGAATTGACCAAATACTATACTATTACCCATTAAGACAAGTAACTAGGAATTTATGGTCCATATTACATAATGCAACCCTTAATATTATAGCAAGACTATGAACTAGTGCAACCAATACATAGAGATTGAAAAATAATATGATTTGAAAAAAAGGGCTCAAAATGATTCCGTATGCAAAATTTATGGCCTTTGAAAGGTTTTATCTAATGGAACCCCAAAAATAAAAATTATAGGCTCTAACATTAGGGATGCAAGTATCAATATCAACCAACCACTTGGTGAATTCTGATTCGTAAGAGTGATCCAATAGCTTTTTGACACCTTAGCTCCTTTGATCCACTTGGCCATTGACACTTGCATCATTTTGATTGGTTTAAGAGGTTTAAATATAAGAAGGTATGTGGAAAAAATAAGTGCCATATAGGATAGAAGTCAACCAATCTATACAAATAGCTTGAACAGTAGTGGAGGGACTTAAACTCGAGTCTCTTCTATGCCAAGACCACTGAGCTAGCCAACTAAGTGTTGTTGCCATTAAGAAGCAAAGGTATTCCTTTGTACATACCATACCTCCATGGAATAGTGATTGAAATGCCATGCATAAGATTCAAACATGTGACTCTTCCTACATAAGATACCTCCACTAGCCAACCTTCCCTGCCTCTTGACTTAAATGGAATCATTGGTGCTTTTGTAGAAGCATATTAACCTAATGAGAATATGCAAAAAGTCCCAGTACAATTTGATCTTGTGTCCTTAAGCCTTCAAGAAAGGATCACAACAACATATGATGATTGAGTAGAATATCCTCTTCCATAATGACTCCTACCATTTAAAAAAAAGCTATTTTCTTACAAAAATGTGCGTCATGAGGAATCAAACATGCATATTCAACCATTCAATGCCTTTGTAGCATATTTTATAGCGATAATATTGTCCATATTGGATGAAAGTGGATGTGTCATTCTACTTTAAGGAGGACTTACGCACTCCAATCTAAAAGAGCGCCAAACCAAGACAGAAAAAATATCAAACTTTCTAGCTTGCTAGTTGTTCATTGATTCTGTAATTTGCAAGGATTCACATGGATATTCTAGCATTTTAAAATGAAGTATAATATTTTCCTCAATTCTAATAAAAATAACTCTTTCCATTTCATGCAAAAATAGCTTATGAGACTTTGAGAAAGAGATCATCCTATGCTTTGAAAGAATAATTGGAGGCTTAAAATAACACTTCTGCATGACCAAGTGAGGTAGCTTCATACCCGCTCTAATACCCACTTCAAAAACAAACATAAGTAATCAATCTACTCATAGCTTATATAGAAAATATAAAATAGGATGAAAGAGAGAAATATATTGTGTGCACTCATAGGCACCATAAATAATCATTTTCCATAGATAATATTGCATAACACTTTGATAAGAAATGAGGAGTGCAAAGGAATATTTATAACAATACCAAAAACCCTAATTATATCATAAAGTTAAATCCAAGCTGACATAACAAGTGGGTTTCGGTTAATTACAAATAATAAATAGGGTTTAACCATAACAAGGTTAACTAGGGCCCATTGGGCTTACATAATAAAATATTACAAAATAATAAATACATTGTACAATGAAATGTCCTTAGGCCTATCAAATACATCATACAATGTTGGCTCTTGGCCATGAAGCCAATTATTATTTTAATAGGGCAATATTTTCTATCACCAAAAAAGTGTCAATCATAATATTTCAACTCTCTTTTGCTTTGTTTTGATATGATTTTGCATTTATTTACCTTTGTTGTTGTTTTTCTAGTTGATCGGTGTTTTCTATCTACTTTTTACTAGCATTTGTTACTATTGATTTTTTTGACTTTATTTGCCAGTAAGGGGCACCATGATATCTTTAAAATATTTCTATTTTTTGTGTTAGTACCCTACTTTAATTACCATAAAACAACCATCTTAGTTCAACCTATGCCATCTCCTATATGGGTATGTAGTTAGAACACTAAGACAATGTTCCTTTAAATTTTCATGTTAACCTCCAATCATTTAAGCATACCTTTTTGAACAATGCGTTTAACCAAATACTATAGTGAGTGACACCTATTGTAGTAGGGGTATGGTGAATTTCACTTCCACATGATATTCCTCCTCTATGATGTATTGTAACAACGATGCTCTTGATGGTGCACCCCTCCCTCACATCGATGTAGGGGGAGGTGCATCGATATTCATGGGTGTATTATTGGATAGGAAACACTATACATTTCTAATAATGACGATATCTCAAGGTATCCTCTAGTGTTGCACAATAGGTCCCCTTGCGGTTCCATTCTCCATCGACGATGACCTCATGTTGGTGATGGTCTGTTTGCTCTATTGGCTAGCTTCTCTCATCTATGTTGATGTTGTGGCTTCAAAAGTAGGAGCTCCCTATCTAGATGTGGGTCCCCAAAATACCCTAGAACCCATTTCTCTCTATGAGGCTTCGTGACCTCAATCCGATGATCACATACTACAATCACTTGTCTTACCCATGTAACTTATTGCAAATCATAGTGTCTACTATGGAACAAGTTGTGATAGAGTATCCAAATAAATTATCCTTGAGGAATATGGACCAATAGGGGCACTTGTGATCATTTGATTCCTGTAATATGTCCCATCACCATGCTACGATATCCCCTAGTATGATCTCATGAGGTTAAATTGGGGGATTATGCATGGAAAAATTATCATATATCCACATCTACATTAAGAACATTGAATATCAAGTGGTATTAGCTCAACTGATTAGATTTCTCAATATTTCGAGGAGACCTAGGTTTGAATATTTTCAAATGATACATGAATAATATCCAATCTTTTTTGTAATACCACTAGGTGGTGATGATGTAATACAGGTGGGTCCCATTTCAATCCCATATAATCCATTGAAAAAAGTAAGAACATTGGATGATCATGCATGCTTGATGGTCCTGGATGTGGTAAAAGTCATGGTATAGGAACACTAGTAAAGCTCTCCCCATGCAAACCCCCTATCTAGTTTGATATGGCCCTCCTCCATTACCAAGTACTATAGATAAATTAAATATATTAGGATCCTGTTCATGCCCTTGTGACAAAATATGTAGGTGAACAGGAGGAGGATTCCCATGCATCATACAAATGGAATGGTTGTAGTTGATCAAATTATCTTTAGCATGATAGTCATCTATTGGTTTAGTCGTCTCTCACTGGTGGTCCACTCTAATAGCATCAATAGTATCTCCTCTTTAGTGGCTACATGGAGAGCTTGTATAAAGACTAGTAGGACCATGATAAAGTAAACATTATCTAGGGTCACTATCATATTGATTACCTCATCTAGAGCGGGTCTCCACAAAAAGATGTTGGTCATTATGCTCCAAAATAACATGAACTCATAGCACAACGATTGATCAAGTTAGATCGATATATATTTACCTATATCTAAGGTATCATCCCTTGTAAGAGCCACTCCTACATCCATGAGGGCTCCCTATACTACCATACATGGTCAACTCTTGTCTGAACTATCTTTACTGCTCAACTAGTAATAGCCTAGGCATTGTGTTGATCTTAGCTCTGTCATCATCCCTGTACCCTATCTTGTTTGGACTTGTATTACTAGGGTATACATGAGTAATACTCTAAAAACATTTAACCACTATTGCCAGTTGTAGCAAAGATCATCCTTGATTTGGAGGACTATGATTACCCTTTTAGTGGGCAATCCCAATCATCGTCTTTTGTCATGATTGCTAGTTTTGACAATGATTTACATTTTTTGGTGATAATAAAGATCACTCTATTTTATCATGATTGTCCTCTTGAGACATGATCATCGCTTGTTCACTTTTTATTGAGATCTCTAGGTTTAACCCTAATAGTCACTTTTTCTAAAATGGCAATTGTAATCAACTTTGATTTTAGTTTTTTTGGGGCTCTTCGAGGTTATTTTTGGCTACCCCATGTAGACCCCACCACCTAGGTGATATGGTTATCCTAATAGCACTTCCATGCTATCCTATCTATCTCCTTAGATAACTTAACTAAGTGGTTGTTCATTAACTTTGATTTCATAAATTTTGTTCATTTTTAGCCAAAAATTGAGAAAACCACAAGAGTTGGAGAACCTACCTCTTGAGCATTGCCCCCATATCCTCTCACCATCAACTATCTCTGCATTTAATTTGGATGTTGTACGAATGTATGGTGGTCATAGTAAGGCTTGGAGTGCACGTAAAAATGAAATTAAAAATTCAAACTTTTAACCCTATATATTTGAATATTTTACTAGAAATGTATTTTTTTACATAATATTTTATTGAATTTTGTAGGGATAGTGCTTCTAAAGGTTTTGGCTCACTCCGAGCATGCTTGTTTGGTTCTTCTCATTTTGCACCTAACTAGCATTTTTCAGTGCTTGAGGTAATTTTACAATAAAATTCCATTTCAGCCGCATGGGGTAAGTAAAAATTAGTTTCTTCTAGCCAAAAACTTTAGGGGCATGCACAGGTAATCATTATGCATATTTTATTTTATTCTAATTTTGCATTTTTGGCTATTACTTTCTCTAAAAAAATTCTATTTTGTATAGACAATGGAATGAAAAATAACAAAATTTTTATTTTTTTGCTCTATAGCATAGAATTTTCATTTCTATTGCTTTGACTATTGCATACTATTTTTTTTTTTTTTCAAGGACACATGAGTTTTGTGGTGTCATCCTTGATCCTTAGGGAGAGGCAATATGTATTGATAAAAGGAGCTAATAGCTAACTTTATGGGTGGTGAAGAGTCCTGTCCTCCTATATATGGTACAAGGGTGGACTAATTTTACTAGTCCTTGTGTAGGATGACAAGTCATGTTGGATGGTGATTTTGGTTCCCTTTCTTCACCCAATTATTGCCTTTCTTCCATATTTCTTAGTTTTTTTTCCTTTCTAACTTTCCTTAAATCCAAAAATAAGTATGGAGTTATGATTAAGGATGCATTAACATGCATCTTCTAAAGTACACATCTTCAAAATCGATGGTGCCAAGATTCCCACTTTAAGTGGAAATTATGATTGTCAATTGAATTTTAGGGTTTTTAATGTACGATCACGATTTAAGCATGTTTTTACACCTAGGGTTTGAACGACATGTCATTTGGATCAACAATTGCTATTTTATGGATTTGAAAATTAGATATCAATTCGAAAGGAAAATTTATTCATTTCTTCTACTATAATACTTATTTCACCTCCTCATTTTTGGACCATACCAACACCATACATTTAGTTTCCAATGTTATACTATTACTACTATTAACATTGCTATCAAGCCTTTTGCCTTTGTTTCTTTTACAACATGTAATCTTATTCATCTCTTTCTCTCTCTCTTCCTTGTTCTTGCAAGTACAACCAAAGCCATCGAATACTCGTTCATTATATTCCATGGAGGAGGATGGGGTGCTTTACTAAGATTTGTAGTCTAAGGTCACTGCTTGTCACTTGAGGAATGGTTTCTAAGGTAGGTCAAATACTTTGCACATAATCCAAGTGTGATATCTCCATACTTACCAAGCGAGATATGGTAGTGTTGCCAATTTTGTCACACAATTGCTAATTTTTAGTTTGTATATAGTTTTGAGACCATTCATAGTAAAACTTCTCTTATTCCATAAAAAATGGTTAAGATATGGTTATGCTATTGTGCTTTCACTGACTGTATCATTTTTAGCTGTATTTTTCTTGCATTATAAGATTCTTTACCTTTGTTGTACTTTTCTACGTTTTTTGTAGTGTTTTGGGTTATGTTGCATGCAAAATTGTGAATGTTTTAGCATGGGAATTTTCTTATGTTTTAGCTTCCTTTCCCTTGTATCTGAAAAGGCCTTGCATTCTTTGAGCATATGGCTATAATTTACCATGCTTTGGCTTGGGCGTTTTGTTCTATTTTCCTATTAAAGTTATAAAATCGCCTTGACAATAAGCAAAGATAGAAAAATGACTAAGGAAAATGAGATTCAAGCATAGTCAAGACTACAACGCTCCATTCCAAGGATGAATTTGTAAAGTGCTCCACCCATGGAGCGATGATTAAAAAAGGTAGAAAAAAGTGTAAAAGGGCTAAGTGTAAAAATTAATATATTCGAAATATAAAGTGCTCCCTTAGTGGAGTGCTCCTCAAAAGTGCTCCATTAGTGGAGCACTCTCTCAAAAATCTTAAGGAGAAACAAACTTAACTAAAAAAGGAAGTAAAAGTCCAAAGCAGTCAAAGCCTAAAGCGCTCCATCAGTTGAGCGTCTCCCCAAGACAAAGGAAAGATAAAATAAGTTTTGGAGGAAAGAACAAAGACAAGTCAAACTTTGGTCGAAAGACAAAGCACTCCACTAAGGGAGCGCTTCTCCAAAGTGCACCACTTCAGAAATGCTTGAGGGAAGAGCAAAAAAAAATTAAAAAGATAAATTTTTATTAAGGGTGCATTGAAATTAAAGTGTGGTCAAATAAGAAAGCACTCCACAAGTGGCGCGCTTCTCCAAAGTGCTCCACTAGGGGAGTGCATCTCCAAGGTAAAGGTGAAGTAAAGAGTAAATAATTTATAACATAAGTGCAAAATGCAAAACTTCAAGGTAAATCCAATGAAGTCAAAAGCGAAAGCGCTCCACTACTAGAGTGATCTTTTGAAAGCACTCCACTGCTGGAGTGCTCCTTCAAAAGTGCTCCACTATTGGAGCGCTCCTTCGAAAATGCTCCAAAACTGGAGCACCTCTTCTCAAACAAGGGACTAAGAGAAACTATCACAGATCTACCATGGACAGTTCAAACCAACTCCAAGTTGCATTCTGCAAATTTAAATTGACTGTTTCAAATTATTGCCAAAACTTTCGAGCTTCAATGCCAAGTTATCTATAAGTTCGGATTTGTTGTAGGTCATTATCGAAACCTTCTATTTTCAATACTGAGTTATCAGCAAGGCTAAAATTAATTGTTTTCAGCTATCACCAAGATTAAATCTACCTATCACGGGAGTGGTTGGGCATTAATGTTTTAAGTGGCAGAATTATTCTATAAAAGTTGACTTCTCTGTAACTAAGGATGGATAACTTTTTCTGGATAAGTAGCTCTATAATTTTAAATATGCTCTAAAAAAAAGGCTTCTGGATCCAGTGTTGAGTCTTCTATATCTATGTATGACTTCTACTCTATAATTTCTATTAAACTAGTTCCTCTATTGTTAGTTTAATTATATTTCCTAGATTTCACTATCAATAGAAGGCTAATCTCTGGAATACTTGCTGGAGTTTACATAGTTCTGAGGATTTTATACTGGTTTCTATTAAAGGTTGATTATTTTTATTACTGCTGGATCAAATAGCTAGGATGTCTATCATGCTTCTGGTCCATCACCCCTCTTTTATGGATTTTAGCCATTTCCCATTCCTTTTTGTTATTTCATTCCTTTCAGTATATTCCTAACCCTTATCTCAAAAATATCCATTTTATTTTTGGAACCATCCCTACTGGAGATTACCATGGAGGAAATTCCTTTCCTTCAAGCATTCAATGCTTGGCAGTGGGCCTAGGGCACTGTAGACTTAGAAAACCTGTATCTAGACCGGTTTGATTACCAACAGTTTTTGGCATGCCCGATGGGACATAAATGTTACATGTTTAATCAGTATTAAGAAGTGATATTCATATTATTACTATCCAATCTGAACATATCTTGACTCTACTAAACTCAGATACCTTCGAATCTCATAGACCAATGTAAAAAACCATACCTTCATGCGTACGAGGTGGAGAGCTAGAAACACAGAAGAAGAAATTGAGTTCTATGAGCTTGACATTGACGCTTTAGGAGAATGTCCTAGGGTGGTCAGTTCAAACATTCCACTTATTGGGACATCATCACAAGAAGTTATTCTTGATTTATAGAATCCAACTCCTGAAAACACAATGACCAGTTTACCTCTAAATCCATTGAACTCTCTAGATCATCAGTATACTTCAGCTCCACCAAATGTTCAACCAGGTGCTTCGAGTGTTCCAACTATTATAGCTCAAAAAGTTCTACCAACTCCACTACTCCATACCAATCTGCCTCCCCACATGGTGCAACTGGCTCCACCCAGGCAGTTCATAGCATGGAATCATACGGGACCGCTCGCCTTACATGCTCAATACACAATACCGCACACAAATTTGAAGGCTCTACCTGCTTAATACGACATAGGAAAGATAGTGCATGAGCACATACAAGATGTTGCAAGACTAGCAACCATTAATCAAATCACCAACGAAGACGTCATGGTGAAGCTACTGGTTTTTTCAATGAGAGGTAAGCTTCTTTATTGGTATCGATCCCTTCCGCCCAACACCATTACTTCATGGGATAAATTGGTTGGACAACTGATAAGGGGTTTCAATGAACAAGCATACCCCTTATCTCTATTGCACTAGTTCGCAACTATTCAAAGGTATCCTCAGGAAGAGATAGCCAACTTCAATGTTAGGTTCGTAAGAACCTGATAGAGAGTCATCGACGACCTTTGGCCCATGCCCAAATAGGTCATGTTCTATTACTTGAGAGCTTTCCACTAAGATATTAGCATGAGCATTTGACATGCTAATATCAATACATTCCTCACTCTTTACGAGTAGGCATAGAATATGGAAGTCGACTTGATAGCTATCAAGAAATTACCTCCTAAGGTGACAACCCCAATTTATCTAAATTTTTTGCAAAATATATACCCAAGTGCATATGCTTCACCTACATCCCAGATGTATCCCAACCAACCATGGAGTCCATACCTTTAGTATCAAACAATGCCTACTCCACAATTCCAAATGCCTATGCCATAGTATCAAGTACTTGTCATTCCTCAACTACCAGCTTCTATCAAGTATTCGACATTACCTGCACCACTTATCCCATTGCCATTATCCGTGAGTCAAGAAACTACCAATCGGGTTGCTGTGAATGATGCCCAGGCTAAAGAGTTGCAATAGGTGAAGGTATACATGAAGATGATGGAAAATTAGATGAATTTCATGAGGAGGAGGCAGGATGACCAGGGTTTCTAGCAAAGAAGGTTTCCTCCTCCCTCGATCACGAAAGAGCAGGCATCATCTGCCCATTGAAAACCTGAAATAAATTCAGCTATGATGAGCAACAGAGTTACAAGTGCTTCAAAACCAATATATTGGTATATTACATGCAATGATCCACACAACTAAGAAACCTACATAGTCCACCTCAATTACATCCAGACACTGTCCAATGGTGCTTACGAGTAAGCCAACATAATCCTAGAAGCTGATCATAATTTTATGATGTCTTTCAATGAGCATGTTTTGGTCCTCACCAAAGCTAAGAAAGCTATTGAGGTAGATCCGAATCAGATGGAGCCACTGAAGGTACCGATGCCACCCAAGCCATGGAGCCAAAAGATACAACCTTTAGCAAAAGCTTCCAATCCAACATCGACCTCAAAGCCACCTGAATTGTTGAAGGACTACATGCCACCTCACACTAGGGAAAATATCCTCTAGCCTAGAGCACCAGCTTCTCAACCACAGGTAGACATGCAAGACCAGGTTAGAGAAAAACTCAAATATCTCTCACTGACCAAGTGCTAGCGGGTTGATGCCACATAGTAGTATTGAAATACGTATGAGTCTACAAAGGAAGTAGGATAATCGAGCACTTCAATGTACAACATCATCAAAGAAATGAAAAAGGCTCTAGCTAAGGTAAACCTCTACGATGCTCTCCAACTCTCGGGTCAAGTTGACCTTTTGCAGGAATATCTCAAATTTTCTAAGGATAAGGAGAATAAGCCAACACAGATGGTGTTTGCATCACCGCTGATGAACTCAGCCACATGTAAGAATCGGCCCCCACCATTCTACTTTTTTCTTTGGATGGAAGGGTGGGTCATGCATAGCTGCATGATCGACTCAAGCATCGCGATGACCATCATGCCCAAAGCAGTATGTGAAATCATGGGCATGGAGTACACCTGAAGCAATCATAAACTGCTACAATTATATGAAACTCTCATAAAAATATTAGGAGTTATCAAAGATGTTCCCATCCAACTCCACCAGATGCCGCAGGTTACTATTATCCAAGAGATCATGGTAGTCAACTTAGAGCCATACTTTAGTATGTGCCTCTCGTGATAATTCACAACTAAGTTGGGAGGCTATCTCTCCCTCGACTACTCGCACTTGGAGATCCCATTCAAGGGGAAAATATTCAATCTCTTCAATGAGAAGCCTACCACTTTTCATGTTGAAAATATTGAAGATGAGGAAAAGAGCTCGATCTCTGTCAACCTAATGGAAAAAGAAATGCAAACAGTAGAATTGATGGAAGAACATCTTGGTGAGCTTTGGGTTGAAGAAGAGTTTTCTATGAAAGATTTTAATTCTATCTTTGGGACTGATTTGGGGTTCTATTCACTCACAAATCCTGAAAAGGCTAAAATAGAAGCACCTGTAGAAGAGTCCTCGATGCCTGATCAGTTATGGAAGTTGTACTTTGATGACACATAATGTAAGAATGGCACAGGAGCTGGTATTACACTCATATCACCATCAAGTGAGCAGAAGAATTATTCATATAGGATCGCATAGAGTTATACAAACAATGCAGCAGAGTATGAGGCTTTATGTCTTAGACTCAAAAAAGCTAAAAATATTGGCATCAAATAGTTGTAGATATTCAAAGACTCAAAATTAATCTACAACCAGGTTTCCAATAAGTGCATCTTCAAGTAACACTATCTAAAGGTGTACCGCAACAAGGTGTGGGATTTGCTTGAATCCTTCATCGTGCTGAACATCAAGTTAATTCTACGAGATAAGAACAAGCTTGTGGAAATCTTAACCTCTATCGATGCTCGATTTCCACTAGAAGATAATATGATGCATAAGCCAAAGATAGTGAGGCTGATATTTAGGCCCTTTGTACTTGATAAAAAACTCCATTAGCAGGTGTTTGACAATGATGAGTAGCTAGTCAATTTTCTAGTGAATGAGGAATAATCCATTAAAGAGTGGACTTTGAATGAAGAAGACCATGAGGTATTGATCCAGTTGAAAAATAACCACATCTTGAACGATATGATCACACTAGAAAGTCTCTTCAACTAGAATGATAGGTCAATCGACCATAATATCAAGGTGGACCAAAAAGAGTTCATGTACCTGGAGTTACAACCATAAAAGGTTATCGAGGTAGGAGCCGACTACACAGTCGAAGAGCTTCAACAGATTCATACCCTATGCAAAGAATATCCCAATATCATTGCTTGGTGCTACCAAGATCTAAAAGGGTATGATAAGAATATCATCCAACACACCATCGAGTTGGAGAAAGGAGTTAGACCATTCAAGCAGAAGCAATGAGCCATAAAATCAAAGATTAAAATACTGATGAGGGCTGAGCTTCTAAATATGCTTGAAGTGAAGATAATTTATCCAATCAAGCATTCCTCTTGGGTGGCCAACCTTGTTCTAGTATTAAAGAAGAATGACGATATTCGCTTGTGCATTGATTTTTGAAATCTTAACCAGACATAACTCAAGGATCATTACCTGCTATCTCAAATCGATCAAATCCTTCATGTGGTGGTGGGAAAATAGGGATTTTCCTTACTGGATGTTTTCTTAGGCTACAACCATATTTGGGTTAAGGATGAAGACCAACACAAGACTGCATTCACCACCAAGTGAGGAACCTTCGCCTACCAATGTATGCCCTTTGGCCTCTCAAATACAGGAGCAACTTTCCAGAGAGCAATGGACCTCACCTTTGGTGAACTGTTGAATCATGTAATCATAATTTATTTAGATGACATGATAATTTTCTCCCATAAGAGGGAGGAGCATGACCTACATTTGCAACAAGTTTTTGAAAAATACTAGGAGTTCGGGGTCTCCATAAACACCAAGAAATATATCTTCATAGTGAAAGAGGGAAAGCTACTTGGGCATTTAATCTCTAAAAAGGGGTTAACTATTTATCCCGCTTGAGATGAGACGCTTCTCTTCCCTCCACTGCTAGTAACTAAAAATATCCTACAATAATTTTTGGGACAGATAAACTTTGTCAGGAAGTTCATCACCGACTTTGCCCAAGTAATAAAGTCGATGGTCGAGCTCCTAAAGAAGAATGCTGAATTCAAGTGGATAGATGAAAGGAGGAAATATTTTCAAGAGATTAAGGAGTGAATCACCCAAGTTTACATCCTTATAAACCCTGACTATTCATGAGATTTTATCCTATACACAGTCGAATCCTATACACAGTCGAGGAGCCAGAGATCTATGCAACTATTTTGAAACAGAAGGGTGAAGACAAAGATGAGCGCCCGATAGCGTTCCTCAACCAAATCATCCAACCAAAAAAAAAAGTTCAATTTTATTGAACGATAGGTGCACGTAGTGATGAGGTCACTTCATAAGTTCTAACATTTCATCTCTCAAAGCAAGATGATAGTGTATGTGATACACCCAAGTGTTCAAAATTTTATTATATAGGGTGATATGGGTAATAGAAGAGCTGGATGGGTCACCAAGATCCACGAGTTTGAAATTGAGGTATGCCCTACCAAGCTAGTATGAGGCAGAGAACTATGTCAAGAGTTGGCTAAAAATGTTGTGACGGAAGCTACAAATCCCAACTCGGATAACCCTATGCCCAACGACAATCTTGCCAATTCATCGATCGATAGTCTAGATTGGATAGACGATCTGGTCAGGTACTTCAACACAGGTAGATGCTCTTCTCACTTCAACACTTCATAAATAAGGAGATTTTTACTATAGGCTAGCAGGTATGTCCTACAACCTAACAGACTATTTTATCAGAACATCGATAGAGTTCTCCTGAGATGCATCAGGGAGTCAGAGAAGGCTAAGATCTTGGAGGAGTTTCACTTTGGGATTTTGAGAGGAAATTTTATTGGCAAATCGATGATGCTCAAGATCATCAAGGCGGGTTACTATTGGCCCATCCTTTTCTCTAATGCTTTCAAAGTTAGCCAGCACTGTGACAGTTGCCAGTGCTACTCGGACAGGACTAGGAATGCATAACTTCCTCTTCACCCCATCCAAGTGGAATTGTCATTCCAATAGTGGGGTCTATAATTTATTGGGATCATCAACCCCAACTCCTATATTTGCCATAAATACATTTTGACCACCATAGACTACTTCACCTGGTGGTCAGAAGCAATTTTGACCAAGCAAGCTGACCAATAAGTGGTTATCTCTTTCCTTGAAGGACTGATCACTCGCTTCGGGGTGCCTGAAGCTATCAGGTCTAACAATGACTCCCATTTCATCAATGCAAAGATCTACGATTTTGCATCTAGGTATAGAATCTATTTGAAAACCTCATCTATTACCCGTAGGGCAATGGACTGGCATAATCCACAAATAAGAACCTACTACGGATATTGAAGAGGACTCTGTAAAAAAATAAGTGGAGCTAGCATCTAATATTAAACCAGTCACTTTAGACTAACCACATTTCCATGAAACGGCCGATCAAAACTTTTCCCTACTCACTGGTGTATGGGAAGAATGCGGTCTTACCCACACACATTGAGTTGCCAGCATTGCATTTGCTTAAGTGGCTTGAAAATGAAGAGGGTCATTTTGAATTGATGGATGCTATATTGGCGCAACTTTTATAGTTGGAGGAAGAAAGAGATAAAGCTTACGAAGCCTTCACCAAGCATGCCCAATCCACCAATAGCTGGTTTAAAAAGAAGACTTCTGATCGAGTCTTCAATTTTGGGGATTTGGTGTTAAAGTGGAATGAAAAAAATCCAAGCTGGGAAACCATGAGAAGTTTGAAACCTTCTGGGAAGGCCCATTTTGAATCTCTGATGTTAGCCAGATCAACTCATTCATTCTGCAAGATATGGAAGGTTTTGATCTCCCAACTATAGTAAATGTCTTTCTTTTAAAATTTTATCACCCCCTAATATTTGATGGAGATCGCTGATCCTCAAGTTATTTATCATATATATATTTTCTTTTAGAAGTTTGTACAGTTATCTGTCACTTCGCTTTTATAAGTGGTAACTTTCTTCTTTTATTTCTATAAAAAAAAAGGAAAAAAAAGAAAAGAAAAGAAGAGAAGTATAAATCCTATATGTGGTGGAGCACTTCTCCCAAAAGTGCTCCACCCAGGGAGTGCTTTTCCCATAATGCTTCCCTAAGGAGCACTCTGCTTAGTGAGTGCTTTTCTTAAAGTGCTCCACCCATGGAGCGCTTCTTTAAGAGTGCACCATCCAGGGAGCACTTAAGGGCTCATCACTTTTCACACCATGAAGTTGCCATATGCAAGACTATCACTCTAGGAAAGGTATAAACATTCCATGCCAAGAGTTAAGCAGTTAAAGATGAAGTGGTGCTCAGATATGTCACTTTGTTGAATACATATTTTTATAGCTAGGATGATATAGTTGGCATTGCTCTTGCGTCAGGTAAAAACATGGATGATCTCCAGGGTACAGGCCAGTCCTTTACTTTTGACCAAGCGATAAGGTAAAAGAAAACCCAACGAAGAGATTAGTACGAGCTTCTAAGTATTGGAAAGCACTCCACAAAGGGAGCGCTTCTTCGAAAGAGCTCCACCCAGGGAGTGCTTCTTCAAAAGCACTCCACTTGAGAAGCACTTGCGCAAAAGGATAGAAATTCTTTAAAATTAACAAGCACATCACCTAGGGAGCATTTTGATGAGGCAGAACATTACCTCATACAAAGACTACTTTTGATAACTTATTAAACTATTTGGAACTACTTATGATATGTTTTTGTACTAATTTTAGTGATATTATGCATTATATGATGATGTTTGCATATTGGAATGATAAAGTGCATATGACCTGTTTTGACTAATTTATCTATGTTTTATAATCTGTTTTAGCTATATGTTTTAGTATATTTTGCATTAAATTAGAATTGTAATATGAAGGTACTGCTATCTATTTAGTTTTGTGCTTCTTTTACAAATTTTCCCCACCATTCACCCATTTTGAATAACCTAAAGGTGCCAAATACTTTGTCAGCAGTTGACTGTGCAGAAAATAGGAATTTTTCCATACAAATTCCAGCCAACTGTACATATACAACATGGCTTGGAATTTGTCCACTCCAGCTCATACAAAATGTGGAATCAGTCATATGGGCACCTATGGAGGCTATTTCGGCCATCACAACTGATCACACATGTTTCTATTGCATGAATTAATGCCAAATCTATTCTGCTACCTGATATTCTGGAGCAACTCCAGAATGAGCGTAGAAGCAATAGTTTTGGTCAAAAGTACCTTTAATTGCAATAGAGGGTGGTAAACGGTGGTTGCAGATGTTTTAGGGACATCCCTATCCTTCCCAACACCTATCCCTCACCAGATAAAGCCAACAACTAGAATGGATAAGGTTTAATGGATCAAATCCCTGCATTTTTGGGAAACACAGTCCTACAATGGTTGTAACAGTCTTGTATTGAAGCATCAAACCTTATCATTGTTGTACCTTGCTAGTATAAATAAAGTGCTCCCATTTGGTTGAGCATATAGGATATAGGTGCTAGGAGATAGAGCAGTCCAAGTGTTGTAATTGTGTACTATAGCAGATCAGTAGTCTGTAGAACTTCCCCTACACTGTTGATATGTTGAGAATGAAATAAAGGTGCAATATTTGTCATTCATGTTTGCTTCTGAGTTCAGTGTGAGGATTTGATAGTGTAGAGCAAGTAATTTTTCCCTCTTTTGGTTCAGGAAGCAAGGGCCACTTCCAGGCCCAAAAGAGGGATTATTCCTGCCAGAGTTCTGCTAATTTCTTGCTACAGTAGGTCAACAAGAATATGACAGCTTTTTGCATGGTTAATATTGAATTAAACTTCATCTAACATGTGGCACATGAATGCATTATAGTTAAGTCATCTAGAGTAGATTTTATAGCATAACATTTTTTGTTTCAGCTTCAGCATTCCTAGTCTGTATTTCTAGTTTGCATTAGAGAATTTCTTGTTAATTCAGTTTGCTCCAGATTTGCAATATTTGCTTACCAACCTTTGAATTTCATCATTGTCTTAGGTTTCATTTTCTGCAGGTGTGAAGTTTCAATTCTGAAAAAATTTTCATTGTTGTTATAGTTAATTCTGTGATTTCAATTTTGTTATTTTAAATTTTGTCAACTGAATTCTATCATTTTCAATAGTTCAGATTTGCTTTTCTACAACTGTGTGAATTTCAATTATGCAAGGATAAGTAGGCACTCAATTTTAGTTTCTAGGAGATTAAAAGGGACACCTGACACCCCCAAGCACTAACTATTTCACCAATAAAGCCATCTCCTAATTGAACTGATCCTTGAAATGCTTGCCTTTCCTATCGTATATAGCCTTGGACACCACCCTGGATTGACAAACATAATGATTAAATGATGAAGAGTTGATGACACTCATCATTTTTGGCACCATTTTCGAGGATACTTAGGTGTTGTTAGGAGAAGTCTAGCAGTCTAGGAACTATCCTGTTATAGGTAACAGTTCTTGAAAACTGAATTCTAGTTCATTTAGTGGATGAGCATGGATGAATAGGCCAAGAGACGAAAGAGGAAGGTTTATCAGAACTGGCTCTTTTCCACCAAGGCGTTCTTCATGATCTGGTGAAGATCTGCCTGTGTATGAACTTCCTGAAAGACTTAAAAGAGAATCATCTTCTTCATCAACTAAAATTTTAGGATCTTTGCAAGAAGAGCTCTTAGAGGCACTTGCTTCTAGACATACCCATAGGGCTGATCCATCTGAACCAGTTGAACAAGTCAAAACTGAAGAAGCACCTATGGCAGAACAAGGAGAACATGATAGGGAAATTGTTGGTCATGATGTTGACAATCCTCCTGTTAGAACTTTTGAATACCCTATTCGTCTGAATCCTACTCAGAATGCTCCTATGAAAATAATTTCACCCTCAGTATTGCCAATATTTAGGGGAGTTGTTTCTGAAGATCTTGATCAATTTCTGTTTGAATTCAAGGTCTTGTGTCAGACTTATGACTATGTCAATGACAACCAAAAATTGAAGTTATTTCCCTCTACACTTAAATATGCAACCTTACGATGGTTTATGAGCCTTGAACCAGATTCAATCCGCACTTGGGATCAAATGGAAACTGCATTTTTGGATAAGTATCAAGAGTATTGTAGAGTGAGAAATAGGAAGGATGAGTTATTTCGGATTAGACAAGAAGAGGATGAAAACTTAGAGGATTATCTTGATAGATTTACCTTTATCCAAAAGAGATGTGGTCCTGTGGAAACTGACTTATTAAAAACTATATTTCTGAGAGGTTTGCAGGATGATTCCAGAGAAGTATTGGACTTAATGGGAAAAGGAGATATAAACCAGCTTGAGATTAATGATATTGTAGAGTTGTGCAGAAATTATTCCCGCACTAGGCAAAGAAGAAGGAAGAGGAATCCTGGTAATACTGATATAAAAGATTTGATGGAGGAAATGGCTAACATGAAAACTGATATTCTTGTTCAATTAAATACTGCATTAGGGGAAAGGAATGCAAAATCCAATTCTTCACCACCCCTAGCTATCTATTGTCCTAGATGCAGGAATAAGCATGCCCTACATGATTGTCCTTTGGATAGAACCTCTATCTCAACTATTTGTGGCATTTGTTCAAAAGAGCATAACACTGATAAGTGCCATCTCCTGCCTCACCTTAAAAATGTTTTGCAAACCCAAACTCAAGAACTTAATGTTATTGGGCGAGAGGCCAGGAGGTAACTTTTCACAATACCAGAATGCCCCTCATTTTCCTACAAGTTGGGGATAAAATCCTTGGAATATGCCTTGGGGATATTCAGAACCACCTTCACAACCATGGAATCAATCTTGGTCAACCCCTCAAGACTGGTCACATTCTGGTTGGAATCAACCATGGAATCCTGTTAATCCACCTTGGACACATAATCAACAATCTGGGCAGAGATGGGGGCCATAATACCCATCATATCAAGGGCAGTAGAGGTATCAAGGACAGACTCAAAACCTGCTGCCAGCTCCTAATCATAACTTTCAAGGAAGAATGCCACCACAACAATCACAACCAGTTAAGCAACCTCCACTTCCATCTCAGCCTATGGCTAACCCCAATAACAATAGACAAGCAACCCCTGTTTATGGAGCTGAGTCTAAAGAGACTGTTGCAGTCCATGTCCTTGACTGTAGTAACATCCAGTTACATTCAGGGAAGGTTTTACCTGACCCTGCACCACCCACTATTGAAGAAATTGATGGAAAGCAAGAATTTTCAAGTCCAAAAAAACCACAAACAGAGCAAAAAGAAGGAAAAATAGAAATTTTACAAGGAAAAATTGAACCTGCCTCAACAGACCTTCCGTATCCTGAAAGGTTTGACCACACTATCACTCCTCCTGAATCAGAATTAATCATAGAATTGAGGAAAATATCTATCTCACTCCCTTTGTTGTAGGTAATAAAGGATGTACCTCTGATTAAGAAAACCATTCAGGAGTTGTGCATTAGGAAACTTGGCAGGAAGAAGAAAGCCTTTCCTAAGACTGTGCAAGTAGAAGGTAAGTTGGTTGACTTGCTCTCTGGAAAACTAGTACCCCCAAAATATGGTGATCCAGGGAGTCCAGTAGTTACAATTACTATTGGGTTAGTTCAAATTCCAAATGTACTTATTGATTTAGGAGCTGCAATCAACGTGATGACTAAGGAAACCATGCAAAAATTGTAGCTCAATAATCTTAGTCCTACTACCACAATTTTGGAAATGGCAGATAGGTCAGTGGCCAAACCGGAAGGAATTCTGGAGGATGTTGCCATTGAAGTGTCTTCTTGGGAATATCCTATAGATTTCTTAGTATTGCAGCCTAGAAACTCAGCTAATGGCTATCCTATTATTCTAGGATGACCTTGGCTTGCCACTGCAACTGCATTTATAGACTACAGGTCAGGTGAGATGACTATTTCAAATGGTGTAGACCTAAAAAATATTTCCTTGTATCCACTAGCCCAACCTTCAACCAAATTTTTTGGATAGATATGGTATCCTGAGTCTGATGAAGAACAGGAAACTATTGTCACCTTGGCCACCATTGTAGTAAAGGAACATATTGAAGAACTTAATTCACCAGAAAGAGAAATCTTTGAACATGAAATAGTTTTGGTGAAAACATTGCAAGAAGAAGGCCTTAGGGATGATCAAATTCTTGTCCATCATTTGTTATGGAAATATGAAGAACAAACTGTTGAACATCTATCATCTATTCCACTACAAGAAAGCTCCTTCACATTGCCACATGGATGACATCATCATCTTCTGACTTCTTTCACCTGTCCTATGCAAATGATCCCATCAGGTATCACATTTACACCATAATCAAGAGTATTTCATACTCTGTAACCACATCATTGTCCCTTAAATGCTTTAATCAATAAATATGAGGTTGTCAACTCTGTTTATCTAGGGATTAAGCAGATTGAGATACATCCAGGAAAGTTTTTGAACATTAATAGTTGGTTGACTAATAAGCAAGAAGCCAAATTATTTGTTGTTTTGCAGAGACATGTTCAGGATTTTGCTTGGAGTTATAAGGACATGACTGGCATTCACCCTGATGTGTGTACACATAGAATATACACTGAAGATGTTAAACCTGTGAGACAACCTCAAAGACGTTTGAACCCTACTTTGAAAGATATTGTCAAGGAAGAAATTGAAAAGCTTTTAGATGTAGGATTCATCTATCCAATATCAGATAGTAGATGGGTTTCTCCATTAGTCATTGTTCCAAAGAAAAATGGGAAAATGAGAGTGTGTGTGGATTACAGAGAGTTAAATAAGGTAACACATAAGGACCATTTCCCATTACCTTTCATAGACCAAGTATTAGACACCCTTGCTGGCAAGAAATTTTTCTGTTTTCTTGATGGATTCAGTGGTTATAATCAGATACAAGTTGCACCTGAAGACCAAGAGAAAACTACTTTCACATGTCCTTGGGGAACCTTTGCTTATAGGGTTCTACCTTTTGGTTTATGTAATGCTCCAGACAACATTTCAAAGAGTTGTTTTGGCCATATTCTCTGATTTGACAAATGAGAGTGTAGAAATTTACATGGATGATTTCACTAGTATTTGGGGATAGTTTTGAATATACTTTGGAACAACTTGAAAAAGTTTTAATACGTTGTGAAACATACCATTTGTCTCTTAATCCTGAGAAATGCTTCTTAATGATGGAGGAAGGGATTGTCCTTGGTCATCATATCTCCTCTTATGGGATCAAGGTTGATCCTAAAAAGGTGGAAGTCATCAAAAACCTTCCTCCTCCAAAAACTCAAACTGATGTGAGGAGTTTCTTGGGACACATTGGTTTCTACCATAGATTTATTGCCAATTTCAGTACCATAGCCAATCCAATGTTTGCATTACTAATGAAAAATTCTAAATTTTCTTGGTCTACTGAGTGTCAAAAGTCTTTTGAGGAATTAAAAGAAAAGTTAACAACTCCCCCTGTATTGAGAGGACCTAATTGGGAATTGCCCTTCCATATTCAAACTGATGCTTCCAATACTGCTATTGGAGCTGCATTAGGGCAAATTGACAATGGGGAGCATTATGCCATTTATTACATCAGTAAAAACTTGATAGGAGCTGAAAAGAACTACACTACTACTGAGAAGGAATTCTTAGTTGTAGTATATGCTATTAATAAGTTTCGACACTATATCACAGGATATCAGGTATTCATTCATACAGATCATGTTGCCATTAAATACCTGATGAATAAACCTCTGGTTAGTGCAAGAATTATTCGTTGGTTAATACTATTGCAAGAATTTGATATCACTATAGTTAATAAACCAGGGAAAGCTAATGTAGTTGCAGATTTTCTGTCAAGATTGCCAAATGAAGATACATGAGAGTTGGTTGAAGATGCATTTCTTGATGAGAAACTATTTGCTATTTTTGTGCAGTCTCCATGGTTTGCAGATATAGCTAATTATTTGGCTACAGGAAAAATTCCTCTTCACTTTACTCCTAAACAAAGGAAACAGTTAATCAAGCAAAGTTCTTCTTTTAAATGGATAGGAGGTTTACTTTTCAAATGCAGTCCTGACCATGTTTTGCGTAGGTGCATCCGCAAGGATGAGGTATATGATATCCTATGGGCATGTCATGATGAACCTTCAGGAGGACACTATTAAGTCAAGAGTACAATTTGAAAGATCTTGGGTATTGGTTATTACTGGCCATCTTTGCATAAAGATGTGAAAAATTATGTTAGACATTGTGATGCATGCCAAAGGATGGGAAAACCTACCTTCACTAGTGAAATGCCATTACAACCTCAAGTAGGAACAGAACCATTTGAGAGGTGGGGGTTAGATTTTGTAGGACCCATTGACCCTCCTTCCCAAGGGAAAGTGCATATCTTGGTATGTACTGACTATGTAACCAAATGGGTAGAAGCCCGTGCTTTTAAGCATGCTCGAGAAGAAAAAGTTGTTGATTTCTTGTATTCATAGATTTTCCTACATTTTGGGGCCCCACAATCCATCACCACAGATCAGGGACCTCAGTTTACTTCAAGAGTTGTTGAAGCCTTCACTCAACTATATGAAATCAAGCATAGGAAATCCTCACCTTATCATCCACAAGCCAATGGTCAGGTTGAAGTGACAAATAGGGAACTAGAGAGAATCTTAACCAAAACCATAGCTTCCCATAGGAGGAATTGGATGGAAAAACTACCTGAAGCAATTTGGGCTTACAACACTACTTGGAAATCCACTACTGGATTCACACCATATGAATTGGTTTATGGTAAAAAGCCTCTTTTGCCTATTGAATTTGAGTTATTGACTCTTCGAACTGCTTTGGATGTAGGTATTGATTTGTCACAGGCACAAATAGACCGAATTCTGTAGCTCAATGCATTGGATGAGCTATGGAGGGATGCATTGCACCAGACTGAGATGATCCAAGCACAACAAAAATTATGGCATGATAGTCACATTCAACAGAGGAAGTTTCAACAAGGCGATTGGGCTTTGTTGTTTGACTCACGATATGAAGACTATCCTGGCAAGTTGCAGACTCGATGGCTCGGACCTTATCAGGTTGAGGAGGTATTTGCAAATGGAGTTGTACGTCTTTCACCAATAGATGATTCAAGAAGGAAGATGGTGGTTAACGGTCATCGTCTTCGGATATATCACAAACCGTTAACCAAGGAGGAGTTTCTCAAGCAAGTAGGAAACTTAGATGTATCAATATTGGAAGAAACCACTTCTTCCAAGATGGACTCAATCAAGTGACATGAACCAAGATATATAAAAAATATATATATATAATAATAATAATAAAATAATTCAGAATGTGAAAACCTCTTTGAGGCACATCTGAATTGGGCTTACATGAAAACCAGTTTTTCCGGCATGTTTGCCTCACGGACCCGCCACCATTCCATCCATTCTCACCATTGTTTCACTATTTACCATTCCATTCATTCTCACCATTGTTTCACTATTTACCATTCCATTCATTCTCACCTCTGTTTCACTATTTTTTAGATTGCACCTGTTACACTCTGTGAGGAGTCAGCTTAAAATCAGTAGAAAATAACATCTGTACAAAATGTAGATAGAATGGTTTCTTCAGGTATGTGCCTTTTCTATTTTAATATTGTAAATATTTATTATGTAGTGTATGATATCTCTAGTTAGTATAAATGCATATATAAGGTCTGGTTCCAGAAAAGTTATCAAGATAAGTTTCAGATAAAAAAAGGCTTTTCAAATGCATTTGAATGGTACTGCTCTAGAATGAACATGTTGCACATAACCGTTTTGGAATAAAAGAGCTTTGGAATTAGCTTTAGAATGAATAAGGGTATATGATATGGAATGAACTTTGCGATAAAACCAATTGGAATGAATTAACAAAAGGTTAATTCATTTTACTCTAGAACCACGTGGCTAAAAAGTCAAATAAATCAAATTTTTTGAGATTCCTAAGGTTTTGCACCAATTGGGTTGGAAATAGCACTTGGGACGCAGGTTTCAAGTACGAGTTCCAAGGCAAAATTTTGAGGAGGGCATGGAGTTTCAAATACTACAACACGTGACCACTTGGCACATGATTCAAAATCTGTTTAAAAGAAGAACTTTCGTAAATGATGCCATGTCACTCCCGATAGCTATAACATGTAGTAAAAATTAATGATGACTTCTGCATGCAATGACTTGCCACCATGTTCCTAGCATGTTTTGAAGTCATTCTGGCATTGCATTTATTTACTCCTCATCCTCGAGCATTACCATTAACAAGATTAAGCATTCCCTACTATTCAAAATTTGTAGGCCTGAGATACTCTGCACATAGAGAATTGACAATGGGAGGACAGAAAAATAAAATTGAACTAGACAATATAGAGTATTTACAAAAATATGAGGAGTCCATGCGAATTTTTATAAGGAGGATTTCTGCCCTTATTGCACAAATTCGATGGGCATTTAGAAGGATTGGCCATTGAGTTTGCATGCACCTTTCACAATAATCAAATCCACATTAGCGGCATGACAATCCAGGTAAGCCCCAAAATTCTCAGTCAAGTTACTGAAATGCCACTACATGGGGTTCAAATTGGGAAATCTGGCAAGAATACTTTAATTGAACTAGTAAACCAGTTCAGGGGAAATGAGGATAGGCCCACTGAGTTTGTATTGAGTAATAATATCTGCAAGGGGGTCAAAAGAACAAGTTTACAACCTCCTTGGGATGAAGTTGCAGTATGGGTCATTAGGTTTTTGACCTGCGATGGGCAATTCCCTGTCCTATCTGGACATCACATGAGAATTCTGACCCATCTTCACCATGGCAACTCAAACCCTGAGCTTAGGGTAAACCTTCCTCTGTATTTGTATCAAGAGCTGGTAAATATGGCCAAAAAGTACCAAGCAGGAAAAGGGTCTCCCAAACACCATGGCCTAATCAATATTATATGTAGACATCACTTCAAGGGAAACCCTAGAAGCTTTGATAGGTTTTTTCATGCATGGAATGAGTTGATTGAGGAAGAGGCAGTTGAAAGCCCTGGATCTGAAGAAGAGGTAGAGGTTGAAGGACCTGAATCTGAAGCAAAAATAGAAATTGAAAGTTTTGAACATGAAATTGAAACTGAATCCTCTAAAAAAGAAATTCCCTCCTCACCACAGGGACCTCCATCCTCTAGGATGAGGAAGCAAAGAGAGAAATAGTCTAAGATTGATCCTGTAGGAAAGAGGAGGAAGGTTACATTTTTTGAAAATGTAACTATTTTTCCCACTCAGTCCATTGAGCAATTTGGAAGTTCAAGCAAGGAAAGGTAGATGGAGAAGGAAACACCTAAAGTAATACCCTACCCTAGGATTGACAAGCTCTATTTCACAATCTAAAAAGAAATAAAAGCAATCAACTTCGGGATTGAGAAGGTCTTCAAGACTTCAGAAATCCACCAACATAGGTGATGTGGAAAAGGAAGAAGGAACTGCACATGTTGATACCCTGCAGGTGAAAGAAACTATGGAGAAAGTTGAAGATATAAGTACCAAGGGCATGGATAGTGCAATAGATATGGCTATGCCTACAATGTCCCTCAATTACCCACCAGATTCAGAAGATAGAACCATAACAGAGGAAGCAGAGGGACACACCACTATTGCAGAAATGTCTGCACCACTTGTGGATTATTCAGATTCTGAGGAAGAATCTGAGGCAGCTGAGGAAGGGAAAGATGATTTGAGCACTGAAGAGGAAGAAGAAATAAACATAAAGACTCAGTTGCATGCAGCTAGGAGTGTCATAAAAACTCAGACAGGATGGATTGAAAAGAGTGAAGCTTCCCTGAAAGAGAAAGATGATACTATCGCTAAGTTATGGCAAGAGATAGAGACTGTAAAGGCTAGGTTAACACTTCTAGAGTAGCACCCTCCTCAGTCTGACTCAGGGGATGAATTAGCTAATCTATTACTGAACTTAGCTGGCAATCCTGAAAGAAACTCACCTATCAGAGCTGCAATAGAAGAAGAAGAAACAACACAAGAAGTACAATAGGCTCAAGATCAAATAGGGGATGGACATCCAAAAGTACTTGTGCAGGTTTCTGAGGATCCACAGTGGCTGAGTGAACCAATAGCACATACAGAGGTAGCAATAGTAGTACAGGAAGAGGTAAGACCACAGTCTCCTCAAGACCTTGATAATTTGAATGCACCTGAGATTGAATTGGTAGAAATTGGAACACAAACAGAACCTCCTACAATTGGAAAGGTGGATATAGGCATTCAGGTTAATGTCATTCCTCAAATACAACCAATGGTTAGATCACCAGACATAGTCACACTTGCAAAATATAATAAATATGTGGCTTATTGGATGACGAAATGTCACCAATTGGAGGGTAAGGTCTCATCTTTACAATCCTTAACAAAAGAATTGGAAAAGAAAAATTTAGAAATTGATAAATTGAAAGAGCAGGTACAAGAGGTATGCCAAATTGTAGAGTGTATGGTACAATGTAGGAGACCAGCTAGGTTCTATAGTTTGATGTTAAAGGAAAGATACCTTCATTGGCAGACAATGAGGATCACTGCTGGTCTCTCCTACAAATTAAAAACTCCTGGAGAATTTCTAGAGGCTTTTTGGCAAAGCTCTGTAGAATACCAAAATTTGTTGTGTGAATTGTTCCTGCACAATTTCTTTTTGCCAACAGAAGTAATCTTCCTCCCCCACATATTTACTGGTGATCTTCAGCTTAGGTCTTTCTTATCAACATTGCAGAATCAAATTTGTTGGGAACAAGAGAAGAAAGCCAGCAAAGCCATGGAATTACAAGCAGTAATGCTCATCAGACCGGTTCACCTTAACCATAGGACCTCCACCAATGAACACTATACATTGATGAGGGATGACAGGGTAAGAAAGATGTATCTGGATAACCTTCAAAAATGCATGGCTGATTTCCAAACTTTCTGTGCAACATCCTTTGCTGAGGCTTTATCAGCTTGCAAAAATAGATGGGGAGAGCTACCTATATCACTATAGAAGAGAGAACCCATCTCGCCAAATAACCTAATGTGGTCTAGAAGAAGGGCAGAATGTATAATCCAGACCATACTTGAGGTAAAGGAGCAGTGGATAGGTCTCAGGTACAGGAATCCAACAATCATCACCCCTGTTCCATATTTCTTTGATAATGACCCTCAATCAGATGATCAATTCCAGGAGTGGCTCAGGGAGATCAAAGAGCACAAAGGATATTACAAGATTGGAGGCAGACTATGGAAATATGTTGAGCGCTATCTTGACATAGATCTTTGTGTTGTTGTAGCAGAACAGAATGCATGAGGACATGCATTGCAATAGGTTGGGGGGAAATGATGAGGCAGAACATTGCCTCATACAAAGACTACTTTTGATAACTTATTAAACTATTTGGAACTACTTATGATATGTTTTTGTACTAATTTTAGTGATATTATGCATTATATGATGATGTTTGCATATTGGAATGATAAAGTGCATATGACCTATTTTGACTAATTTATCTATGTTTTATAATCTGTTTTAGCTATATGTTTTAGTATATTTTGCATTAAATTAGAATTGTAATATGAAGGTACTACTATCTATTTAGTTTTGTGCTTCTTTTACAAATTTTCCCCACCATTCACCCATTTTGAATAACCTAAATGTACCAAATACTTTGTCAGTAGTTGACTATGCAGAAAATAGGAATTTTTCCATACAAATTCCAACCAGCTGTACATATACAACATGGCTTGGAATTTGTCCACTCCAACTCATACAAAAGGTGGAATCAGTCATCTGGGCACCTATGGAGGCTATTTCAGCCATCACAACTGATCACACATGTTTCTATTGCATGAATTAATGCCAACTCTGTTCTACTACCTGATATTTTGGAGCAGCTCCAGAATGAGCGTAGAAGCAATAGTTTGGGTCAAAAGTGCCTTTAATTGCAATAGAGGGTGGTAAACGGTGGTTGCAAATGTTTTAGGGACATCCCTATCCTTCCCAACACCTGTCCCTCACTAGATAAAGCCAACAATTGGAATGGATAAGGTTTAATGGATCAAATCCCTGCATTTTTGGGAAACACAGTCCTGCAACGGTTGTAATAGTCCTGTATTGAAGCATCAAACCTTATCATTGTTGTACCTTGCTAGTATAAATAAAGTGCTCCCATTTGGTTGAGCATATAGGATATAGGTGCTAGGAGATAGAGCAGTCCAAGTGTTGTAATTGTGTACTACAGTAGATCAGTAGTCTGCAGAACTTCCCCTGCACTACTGATATGTTGAGAATGAAATAAAGGTGCAATATTTGTCATTCATGTTTGCTTCTGAGTTCAGTGTGAGGATTTGATAGTGTAGAGCAAGTACTTTTTCCCTCTTTTGGTTCAGGAAGCAAGGGCCACTTCCAGGCCCGGGAAGAGGGATTATTCCTGCCAGAGTTCTGCTAATTTCTTGTTGCAGCAGGTCAGTAGGAATCTGATAGCTTTTTGCATGGTTAATATTGAATTAAACTTCATCTAACATGTGGCACATGAATGCATTATAGTTAAGTCATCTAGAGTAGATTTTATAGCATAACATTTTCTGTTTCAGCTTCAGCATTCCCAGTCTGTATTTCCAGTTTGCATCAGAGAATTTCTTGTTAATTCAGTTTGCTCCAGATTTGCAATATTTGCTTACCAACCTTTGAATTTCATCATTGTCTTAGGTTTCATTTTCTGCAGGTGTGAAGTTTCAATTCTGAAAAAGTTTCATTGTTGTTATAGTTAATTCTGTGATTTCAATTTTGTTATTTTAAATTTTGTCAACTGAATTCTGTCATTTTCAATAGTTCAGATTTGCTTTTCTGCAACTGTGTGAATTTCAATTATGCAAGGATAAGTAGGCACTCAGTTTTAGTTTCTAGGAGATTAAAAGGGACACCTGACACCCCCAAGCACTAATTGTTTCACCAATAAAGCCATCTCCTAATTGAACTGATCCTTGAAATGCTTGCCTTTCCTATCGTATATAGCCTTGGACACCGCCCTGGATTGACAAACATAATGATTAAATGATGAAGAGTTGACGACACTCATCACATTTTTTCAGAAGCGCTCTACCAAGGGAGCATTTTTCTTCAAAAAATTAAAATACTAAAAAGTGCTCCATTTATGGAGCACTTCTTCAAAAGTGCGCCCCCTAGTAAGCGAAACTCCCCTATTAAAATCATTTTTTATTTTATATTTAGCTATCTATTAAGATTGCACCAAGTGTCGCAGAGGGATAAGATCATTGTTAGAGATGTCATTTTTGAACCCTAACCCTAAAAGCGTAGTAGTTTTAAAATTAGAGATGTACAACTACCCAATCAAAATAGTTTCACCCTCCTTCAGCCAAAGCGCATCCTCCACGCAGATTAGTATGCTCTCCCCTCCCAATAAGTAAAACATGCCCCAAGGAAGTGTCCTTGTCTTCTGCCATTATTTTTCATTTCCAAAAAGCAACCACTAGCACATGGGTAATTCAAGACACACACTCTCATGCATGTTCACCGATATTAACTTCATGTACTCAACATTAAAAGGTGTCGATTAAAATTTAATGCCATAAGGTGGCGAGTTCCTTGTAAAAAAATTTAAATCACATGTAGATTTTCCATCTTCTCCTCTGCCCTTGCGTCCTGCGTTCATCCAGAGAGCCAGGATTTTCATATTATAAATTATTTTGATATTTACAACAGACATGGGTAAAAAGAGTAAAGAAGCTGAAGGGAAGGTGAAAAAGGAGAAAGCGCCCAAGGAAAATATGGTACAAGCAGGGGCATCCAACTCTAAGAAGCTGAAGAAGTCGCAAAAGTGGAAGAAAAAGGTAGTAGAGTTGACAATCCCGAAATACACTTTCTTCTAGTATTGGGATTTCCTGGTCACACACAAGGATGTGGAGGAGCTATGCCATGAAGTGGAGACGATGCATATAGAGGCCCCGATTGAGAATCCTCTAGTGACTATATATCATTCATACTTGTATTTTTACATGTACACGATGATGCATCACTGCCTAGATTTTATAAAGGCAGTGTCACTTTTATACAATGCCAAGTCAAGGACAATTAAGAAGGCTAAGGCGAAGGTATTTTTTGCTATCATAGTTGATGCTATCTAGGATGCTTTCACCTGTGGGAGGAAGCACTCATTCAAGTTTATTCCAAGGAGGATACACACCAATGAAGAGGGTTCTAGATATCAATCGATGCCAAAAATGCAATGTTTTGTAAGGGAGAAATTGGGGGATGCGGTAGCATCAGATGAATTTCCCCAAATTTCGAAGCCCTTGGCCGAATTTACCCATTGTAACATCTATTCCATCATGGCATGGTTGATGGGGCTTCCAAAATATGAATGGGTATCCTACTAACAAGTTTCCATGGCACAGGCTATTCTTGAAAATAAAATTTATTTTCCTTCTAAAGTAAGACTAGGCGTTATTCTAGTTTTTACGACTAGGCAGAGTTCATGGCGTGGTAATTACATGGATATTTGGCTTATATTAGATCCCCCGATCCTAAGGCTGAAAAATTTAGACTCTCATCCCTGTTAATTTGGTATTTCTTCTGGAACATGCATGAGAAGTTTCATTACATAACAAAGAATCAAACAGATGAGGAGGGTAAGCCTTTTTTGGTCTATCTATGGATATACAACTTGTCCAGAAATAAGTCATACAATGTATTTAACCAAGTTTTCCTTGGGCCAGCACTGGAGATAATGTATGAGAAATGCGAGAGGGTTCCAATGGAGTTGAGGAACCAGGTGGTAGATGAGCAATTGGGATACACATTTCTGCTCACCCAGGGCCTGGTCGTCATAATATATGGGTTTACAAAAACTCTTTTTGTTGCCTTATTACACCATGACCTATCTATTTTCCCTGGAAGTTGCGCGGTAGCTTGACCACACAAATGAGGAGTATGAGAAATGCTAGGACAAGAGAGTTATAGTCTCCACTCCTTTCAATTTTGGAGATGTTAAGATAACACAGTGTGGTCATAACGCTATTCTGATAGTGATGCTTTCAAATTATGGGCTGATTGAGTTTCCCCACTGCTGGAAATGGGACCCATGTGGTATCATTTAGAGGAACCTTGGGGTGAAGTATTTTCATTCTTGCCCCAATTATGACATATAAGGACAACACAATAATACATTGGGCCTCGAGCTGGAATGGCACATGGATGAGATGAAGCCTTTGCCTCCATGGCTAGATTTTTACACTATGGAAAATGAATATGACTCGAACATCAATCAAGAGTAAAAATTGACCAAGGCTATTTTAGCCAAAATCAAGGTCAGATATCCAACATGGTATGACCATAAAATACAGCAGTGGTGGATCATGAGGGTCCACAATGATAGGACGTCCTCAGAAAACCCATTGGGGATTGATGAAAAGTTCTCAGTTTTCTATGATGAGAACATTAAAACTTATCAACCTTTCTCATTCACTGATATTGTTCCTCATGCCAGACGCAGTCCTGATGAAGTTGATGACTTGGCACACCCTAGGCAAGTGCAAGGTAAGGACAAGGCCATTTTGGATGTCTCATTATATAATGATAAGAAGAGTCCATTGTATCACTAGAAAGCGAGCACCCCCTTGAAGAGAAATTTAGAGGCACCCTTCTTACAACCATCTACAAATAAGCCATGCACCAGTTCCCAAAAGCCCTTTGGGATGATTTTTCAAGATGCATCTAAGCCTCCTTCTATGAGTTCTATCAAAGTAACTGTAGCCTCAACCAAAATAATTGTAGCCGTAGGTGCTGAGGAGCATGAAGGTGGGGATGAGGAGCACATCACTATACATGAGGAGCAAAGGGACGAAGACATAGAATGCACCAGTGTCGATGCACCATATGTGGAAGAAAAGAAATAAGTGCAGGACACAACTTCCACAACTCCTTTGATCATGGAGCCCAAAGTCTCAAAGGTCCCTACATCGAGTACCCCTCCTTTACCTGAGTTCACCCTCTCCAGTTGTTCAGTTTTCCTAGCAGTATCTGTACCTTCATCTACAATGTTTACATATTTTTATGGAAACCCAAATGCATTTGTAGTACCTTTCTCATTCAGTTTTTCTTTGTCCAATCAAGCCAAAAATATTACGGATATCTTTGCCACCAGTGAGCTAGATCCACTTTTGATCATGCCCCATCTTGCTAGTTTCTCAACACCCCAGCCAACCATTTATGCCATAGCTACCCAAGCACCTACTAGGGTTAGCATTGTTGCTTCCTCTTCATCTTCCTATGTAGTGTCTAATTTTGAGTCCAATCTCCCAATTCTTCCCTTCACACCAGTCCTTGGGATTGGCATCCAGGAGCCATTGGAATCTGAACTGGAGATGACTCAATAGCTCACTGCTGCACAAAATATCTGTAGGGCACATTTGAATACAACTCACTGGTTAAAGGACCACAAAAAAAGGGAGTCACAGGCCCTAGTGCAAGCTTCGAAGGCTTGCGTAATCAACCCAAAAATGATAAATCTGTACACTATTGAGAAAATACCGCTACTCCAAAAGCTATTGGGGAAATGATCCTGGTTGATTATGCCTTATACAATATGGAGGAGGACGTTTCCAAAATGGACACTATGCAAAAATGGGTGATGTCCAAGTTGGCATGGGCTCCATTTATGCCCATGGTGAGTATTACAAGGGCTACTTCTTCAAGGCACAGTCCAAAAATGATGAACTCGAGGAGGCTATGGCAGCATCAAAGAGACAGATTGAGGCCCTCAAAACTAAGTCAAAGAAATATGTTAAAGTACTGGAGTCCGAGATTGAATAGCTGAAGGAAAAGATTTAGCTACTTGAGGAAGAAAACAAAGAGGCATCCAAGCTGCATGATCACCACATCAAACTGGTTGCCAAGGTAAACCAAGAAATACAAGCTCTCACTATTCAAAGGAATGAGTTGCAGACTTGGTTATCTGAGATAAATAAGTAACCTATTCTTCCCTCTAGGGAGCACCTCAAGGAGATGTGCCTACAATTCCTGTAAAATTTTCCATCTAGGGAAAAAAAAGGAATTATGGTCTTGGCATTCTTCAAGGAAGCACACGAAGTGGTTGTTACTGGCAGGCATGTCTTGGAGTCCATTTAGGTAGATATCAACTATTGGTTAGATTTGGACACCTAGCTAAGGAATATAGAAGATGTACCTATCCACCTTGCCCCTATGAGCGATCTGACTTGGTCATTGGCAATGACAAAAAAAACTTTGCATTACTTCTTCATGAAAGTCGAGTTGGCTAAAAAAACATGCCTACTTTCAGATTCTCTTATGCATGAGCATGACATCTCACTACGATATTTTGATGTTTTGGTTAAGATTGGTGTCCCAGCTTTCATAGACTCTGAGGGGCCTATCCCATCAATTCAGGAGTCAGAATCCATGTGGATCATCTTTTTTGATAACGCCTCAGACGTTAACACTTTGGAGGCCTCAAGTTTAGATGCTCAGGTAATCCTCCTCATGGCCAAGTATACCCAGATCCAGTATTTCCTGATAGATTTTGATAGAATACTAGAATTCACCGAGGTTGAGTGCATCAAAACATTTTGCTGCCTAATTCAGGAGCTAGAAAAATAGTCGAATTTCCCTTTGGAGTGATGGGTTGATGTTTCAACGGTATACAAGCATGTCTTCAAAAAATTTCTAGACCAATATCTCCCTGAGTAGGCTAGATAAGATGAAGAAAATAAAATAGATAGTGCTACAGGTTTAGGGACTGAAGAAATAGATAGTGAAGTAGAATCAAAGATCGAAGAATTTGAAAGCACAGGTGAAGAAGCTAGCAGTAGTGATAAAAAATCAGAGGAACATTTTGAAGGTTTAGAGAAGGAGGACTCTGTTACCCAAGGATAAATGCTGGGATATTCATATTGAGGCAAGCTCAATGCCCCGCAAGTCGCCAGAAGTGTTGCCAATTTTGTCACACAGTTGCTAATTTTTAGTTTCTATATAGTTTTGAGACCATTCATTGTAAAAATTCTCTTATTCCATTAAAAAAGGTTAAGATATGGTTATGCTGCTATTCTTTCACTAACTGTATCAATTTTAGCTATATTTTTCTTGCATTATGAGATTCTTTACCTTTGTTGTACTTTTCTACATTTTTTGTACTTTTTTGGGTTATGTTGCATGTAAAATTGTGAATGTTTTAGCATGGGAATTCTTTGATGTTTTAGCTTACTTTCCCTTGTATCTGAAAAGGCCTTGTATTATTTGAACATATGGCTGTAATTTCCTATGCTTGGGCTTCAACATTTTATTCTATTTTGCCATTAAAGTTATAAAATCACTCTGGAAGTAAGCAAAGATAGAAAAATGACTAAGTATGGAAAAGGATATTTGATCATAGTCAAGACTACAATGCTCCATTCCAAGGATGAATTTGTAAAGCGCTCCACCCATGGAGTGATGATTAAACAAAGGCAAAAACAAGTGTAAAAGGGCTAAATATAAAAATTGATATGTTCTAAAGGTAAAGCACTTCATCAATGGAGCGCTCCTTAAAAGTGCTCCATCAGTGGAGTGCTCTCTCAAAAAGCTTAAGGAGAAATAAACTTGGCCAAAAAAGTGAGTAAAATTCCAAAGCAGTCAAAGCCTAAAATGCTCTATTAGTAGAGCACCTCCCTGAGACAAAGGAAAGATAAAATAAGTTTTGAAGGAAAGGACAAAGAAGAGTCAACCTATGGTCGAAAGACAAAGCACTCCACTAAGGGAGCGCTTCTCCAAAGTGCACCACTTTAGAAACGCTTAAGGGAACAGCAAATGAAAAACCAAAAAGATAACTTTTTATTAAGGGTGCATTGAAAGTCAAGTGTGGTCAAATAAGAAAACACTCCACAAGTGGAGCACTTCTCCAAAGTGCTCCACTAGGGGAGCGCATATCCAATGAGAAGGTGAAGCAAAGAGTAAACAATTTATAACATAAGTGCAAAATGCGAAACTCCAAGGTAAAGTCAATGAAGTCAAAAGTGAAAGCGCTCCACTACTAGAGCGCTCCTTCGAAAGTGCTCCACTTCTGGAGTGCTCCTTTGAAAGTGCTCCACTGCTGGAACGCTCCTTCAAAAATACTTCATAGCTAGAGCACCTCTTCTCAAACAAGGGATTAAGAGAAAATATCGTAGATCTACCAGGACAGTTAAACCTAGCTCCAAGTTGCATTCTGCAAATTTAAATTGATTGTTTCAAATTATTGTTGGAACTTTATAGCTTCAATGCCAAGTTATCTATAAGTCCAGATTGACTGTTTCAGGTCATTACCAAGTCCTTTTATTTTCAATACTGAGTTATCAACGAGGCTAAAATTGACTGTTTTTGGATATCACCAGGATTAAATCTACCCTTAACGGGAGTGGTTGGGCATTAATGTTTTAAGCGATAAAATTATTATATAAAAGACAACTTCTTCTCTGTAACTAAGGATGGATAACTTCTTCTAGAGAAGCAACTCTGTAATTTGAAATATGCTCTCAAAATAAAGGCTTCTGGCTTTGGTGTTGAGTCTTCTATATATGTGTACGACTTCTATTCTGTTATTTCTATTAAACTAGTTCCTCTATCATCAGTTTAATTATATTTCCTGGATTTCACTGTCAATAGAAGGCTAGTCTCTGGAATACTTGCTGGAGTTTACATAGTTATGAGGATTTTATATTGGTTTCTATTAAAGGTTGATTGTTTTGATTGTTGTTGGTTCAAATAGCTAGGTTGTCTATCGTGCTTTTGATCCATCACCCTTATTTTATGGATTTTAACCATTTCCCATTCCTTTTCATTATTTTATTCCTTTTAGTATATTCCTAACCCTTATCTCAAAAACCCCCATTTTATTTTTGGAACCAGCCCTATTGGATATTGCCATGGAAGACATTCCTTTCCTTCGGGTATTCAATGCTTGGCAGTGGGTCTAGGGTGCTGCAGACTTAGAAAACCTATATCTAGGATGGTATGATTATCAAAAGGTAGAAATGAGTTGTTCATTATGATTATTTTATGAATGGTATGGTTTTTAATACCCTAGGTATTAAGCAGTGTTCCATGAAGATTCATCCCCCACCCTGGGGGATGTGTCTTCTTGTTCTCACCATCCCCAAAATGGGGGATAGTATCGGGGATGTTTTCCCATCATCCCTGGGATGTTAGGGACCCATAGGGGGCCATACCCAGGATATCTCCTATGAGAGGACATCCATGAAGACGCCCAACCTAGGCATCCCCCAACCGTCCCTAGAGACCCCTAGCCGTTCCCATGATTGGGCATCTCACACTTAATTAAAAAATATATAATTTAGAATAATTTACATAAATATATAAATAAATTAAAGTTTTAGTAGTTGGCATCTTTATTCCTTTCTTAATTTCTCTCCCCTAGAAATACAACAGCAGGCAAATTAAGGTGAAATACAGTCAAAAGGTTGAACGTCCTGTGTGCAATACCCAGATGGAGGGATACTTTGACACTCTGATGAAATGAACCAGAAAATTCTCCTCCTACCATGACACAAATTTTATCCTCTTCTAAATAAGATTCGAATGCAAATGGGCTTAGGCTTTTTTTCAGATCCCAATCCTCTATAAAATTGATTTTGTGGTCACTATAAATAAATTAATTTTAAATTATGATTTTTTGTTAACCATAGCTCGATTTGTAATATTTTTTAATATCTTATAATTAGCTTATAACTTTAGTTTTACTTTTGGAGTAGACATTGTGCTTGATTATATAACTTAACATAGATACAAATTTAAATCAATTAATATAAATTTAAATATAAATCTAAGTAAAATGAAGATAATGAACATTAATAGGTATTATCTATTTTAAATTAGTAATTACTAACTTGAAATATAAAGGAAATGCAAATGCAATTTACTTTAATAAAAGATAAATGAAATCGATAATTTTAAATTATTTTTATATTTATGTAAACTTTTGATATTTGTTGTAAAATGTAAATTAATTATTATTCTAATGGCTTCTAAGTTCTAAATATTTTTTTTGTAAACTATTAGTATTTAGTATTTTTATTTTTATTTATATAAATTATTCTAAATTTATAATTTTTTTTAATACTATTATACTTGTTGTCCCCTAGTCATACCCTAAAATCGACTTGCCATCCTTGCCATCCCCAAAACTTGTCCTCCATTCCCTAGCCTCATGGAACCTTGGCATTAAGTAATCTATTATACTATATTAGGATTGATCTTAGCTTTTGCTCTTCTATGGATAATCTTAGTTTGATTTTTTTTATTTGTTGAAAGGGGTTTTGAAAGGATCCCAAACCTTTTACAAAAGGATCACAACAAAAGTGATAAAATTCGCAAGATAATATTTTGGAGAAAAACAAGGATCATTAGAACCAGGGAGACAACCTCCACAAGGCCATCTACAAAAACATTAGAAATTTGAAAAAGGTTTTCCCGCCAAAACCAAGAAAAACTTACATGTGAAAAATGAGCTTACACCTTTGAGCGAGAACAAGGGAACACTAGGACCCAACTAAAATAGAACAACAAATTCAAATATTAAACTCAAATCCTGCTCAAAAGTGAAACTAAGATCCCCCAAGGGAGAAGTAGCACAAACAAGGAAAGCATGCAGAGAGGAGCCTTCCAAGACCTTGAAAGATAGTTCAACAAAACTAGGAGATCACAAGCCATGAGATCTCGCTGTAAAGGAGACAGAGTGCATAGTCAAAAGGTGGAAAAACCTTGAGAACATTCAATCCATCATGATACCTCAATATGGAAGGAAACCTCTAACATATGGAATATCATCAGGAGACCATCTTCTATAGTAAGCACACACGCATCAGGTCCCCTAACCAAAGACCAAAATAAATTGTAGAAGAATCTTGTTACACAACCACCCATACCAGATATCCATCCAACCCCACAAAATATCCATCAAGGAAGAAACCCATAGGCACTTTTAATCACAGTCAGGCGATAAGGAAAGGGTCCATCCCGAAGACCAGAAAGAAGTTGCAAAGAAAAATTCCATAGGAGAACCCTAAATAGATAAAAAATGAGATCTTCTAAGAGATATTGAATTCACTCCAGAAAGACCATCCCGAAAATATCCCTGCAAGCCACTCAACTATGGACGATAAAAATGTGGTCCATCCTGAAGACCAAGAAATACACAGAGAGTAAACCCTAGGCTGCAACAAAAGAGGTAAATAGGAAAGTGGGATCCCCCTTTTGGAAGCCTAGATATAGAGAGGAACAGAGGAAGCCCTCCATGTGGACAATGATAAATCACATGGTTCTTTACAAAAACCCAAAAAAGTCTATCGAGAAAGGCTCCATAGCTCCAACACCCAAGTTGAGATAACCAAAAACCATCCACCATTAAAGACTACTAGGGAAAAAATATCCAGGACAATACAACCAAGCAACTGTACTCATGGCAAAGACCCAAGGAAGGTCTTAGGAGCTAAAAAAAACCCTCAAATTTGGAACAAAGGATGGAGTAGGAAATTTGAATTGAGGACCTCACACCCATATGGGAGGTAACTTACTCCACCAGCATTGACTGAAGAAGAGACGATCCTGAAAACTCACTAGGAGACCTAGGGATGGTCCCAGAAATACATCAAGCCTCAAGAGCAAGCATAAAATCTCAAAACTAGGGTAAAGGGGGAAATATGAATAAATGAATTGGGGACCTCATGCCTAGATGGGGAGTCACCTGCTCCACTAGCATCATCCCAAGAAGAGAAGGTATTGAAAGCTCAGGAAGCACCAAAAACAAATCTAGAACTAAGGCAGAGGAGGGAGTAGGAAATCTGGAACGGGGACCTCCTGCCCAGAGCGAGAGGTCTCCCACTTCTGCCCCATCCACTAGGCTATAACCATAGCATGATCATAGTGTGTTTTTCTCTCAAATACATTACTCCATTGTTGCTCGGATTAGGATGATTTTTAGATATGTTTGTTGGATTATTGTTATACTATATTAGTTTAAACATTTTAGTTTATCTTGTATTAATTTATTTAAGTATGTGAGATATCACCTGTTTCTCACAAACAATATTGTATATTTTGCAAATAAAAAATTACTAGTAGATATCCAAACTTTGTTGTATAGCCCTTTTTAGAAACTTGAGGAAAATAATTGTCTATCATCAAAATTGCATGCCTGTATAGTAAGTACACTCAACTTTAATAAGGTGTAGATTATATATTCATAGGACTTTCATAGAAGACAAACAAAAGTTGAAAGGGTTAATGTAAGTAAATATATGAATAAAATAAAAATTAATTCATGTCCATTGATGATAATAAAAGCAATAGGACTATTACATATTTATGCTTTAACATAATCTTTGGTGTTAGGCAAGTGCCACTAGAATGGTTTTATTTTTCTCATGCTAATAAAACATTCTACCCCTACAACACCACCATAGCACCACAATTTTTACACAATGTCATAATGACACAATTTTTTTGCCATAATGGTGCTAGGAATCCAATATAAATTTGGCCTATATAGGGATACTATAGCACCAATACAAGTGTTTTACATTATTACTTCAAAATTTAAAAAAACATGGAAAATGTGGGTGTATGTTACAAGATAGTAGTAGGAAGTGAAGGTGATAAAAGGGGGGATGTTAGAAAAGATTATATATTTATGTTTGGGAATTATCATTGAGGGTTATTGTTTATTGTTTGAGTTTATGGGTTAGGATAGGGGAATTTATTTTGTTAATAATTTATCCTTGAATATAGCTTATCTCTTGATCATCCTTCATATTGGGGATTTTAATTTTTAAACTAAAATACTAATAACCACATGATCACACTCTCTTATATAAAAATTTGAATTAATGTTCTATAGATTGTCAAATGACACCATATGTCTAATATCCTATGTGAAAGCATCAAAGTATAGACTAGATCAAGAGGGCACTTCACCCAACAACCACTATAATATTGTGTCTATCCATCCAAAATATTTGTATGTGTAATGTAAAGGGATTCATTCTAACTCATCAAGAATTAATGCTTACCATTAGATATTTGTAGACTTGAATTTGTTCACTTTCAAGACTATTTGTAATGACATACCCTCCTTAAAATTTGCTTAAATATTTAACTTCATTCTAAGGAGTTAAGATTACTTAGACAAGTCCAAGAGATGAAAGGATTATTTTGAATAATAAGGGTGGATGTTCTATGTTTTAAAATTATTTTATCATTTTGATTCTTATTTCACTAAAAACATTGTGATAATTTGCTCAAAAACTATTTAATCTAGTTAGTTAATTTAGTATGAAATAAAATAAAATGAGCCTTACTCCAATTATCCATCACTATGAAATTGTGTTTGTTCATCAACAAGATGTACAAACATGACATGATGAAATTCACTTTCTTCATGTTCACCATCAAGTATTTGTATGTTTATACTTGTCCATTTTCAAATCCATTTTTAATGACATACCCTTTTATAATTCACTCAAATATTTGTCTTCATCCTAAGGACACAAATTAGATAGGTCTAGGAGATTAAAGCAGCCAAGAACTGTCCTTTAGAGGAGAAAATGATTAATGTGTTGGCAATTTTGGGTACCTTGGGTACATTGCCTTTGCTCAAGTGAATAAGTTGTCATTGATGTCAAGAAGCTTTTGAAGGAATTTGATTTGATGTAAAATAATTTGTTTTGATGAAGGTTCGGCATGACAGGTTCGAAAGAAAGAAAGTTTGAAAAATGTCGCGATATCGCGACATGTCGCATTTTCGCGACTTAAGCAGGAGAGAGAAAGCTTTTTAGAAAAGTGTCGCGATATCGTGACATGTCGCATTTTCGTGACTTGAGCAGGCGAGAGAAATCTTTTTAGAAAAGTGTCACGATATCGCGACATGTCACAGTTTCACGACTCAAAGAGGAGAGAGAATGTTCGGAGTCAGAAATGTCACGATTTCGTGACATATTGCAAGGAAGGTTGGACGGACGAAAAAGTGTCACGATTTCACGACATGTTGCAGGAGAGAGAGTCCGAAAGAAAAAGTGTCACGATTTCGTGACATGTCGGGTTTTCGTGACTCGAAGAAAAGAAAAGCGCTAAGGAGAAAAAGTGTCACGATTTCATGACAAGTTCGAAGAGAGAGAAAGTAGCAAGATAAAGTGTCACGATTTCGCGACATGCTACAGAACTCGAAGTGAGAACTATCACGATTTCACGACATGCAGCAAAGGGAAGAGTTTGAAATGAGAACTGTCACGATTTCATGACATGTTGAAGAGAAAGCGTATGGATGCAGAAAGCGTCATGATTTCATGACAGGTTGAGATGGCAGCATACGATTGGAGAAAGTGTCACGATTTCATGACAGAAATAGAAAGCAAGTCTTCAACAGAAGAAGCGTCACGATTTCACGACGATTTCAAGAAGGAAGAGCTCGAAGGTGAAAGCGTCACGATTTCGTGACATGTTCCAGTTTCACGGGCGTAAGGCAGAGAAAAGCATAAGGCAACGAAAGTGTCACGATTTCGTGACATGTTTCATTTTTGCTAGTGCAAGCCGAGAAGAGGTTGAGAAAGTGAGAAGTGTCATGATATCGTGACAAAAGCTAAAAAAAAGACGAAGGAGTTAGAAGTGTCACGATTTCGTGACATAAGAAAAGAAGATTATGCAAGCAGAAAGTGTCACGATATCGTGACAAAAGCCAAAAGCAAGTGTACGGAGGCAAAGATGTCACGATATCGTGACATGTTGTAGTTTCACGGTAGAAGCTACAGGAAAGTTACAGAGACAGTGAAGCCGACAGAGTTAAATTTGAGCCGACGCAGTTTAGGGTTACAGCCGACTAAGATCAAGGTTTTGATCTTGAAAATGTTAGTATAAAAGAAGAGCTGTTTGGAGAGTTGTGTATCGATTTTGAGGTGTGCGTTCGAAGTGCGACGTTCACAGATAGAGTGCGAGGGAGGAGTTCGATCATCGAGAACAGAGTGCATTTTGTCGAATCGTCTAAGTGAGAGAGATCACAAGGAATCAGAGTGCACGAAGACGGTGCTGCTGTGTTTGCACAAAGGAGCAAAAGCGGTCATTGGATGCGTCGTTGAATGAGCATCGAAGTGTGCGAGATACAGCCGAAAGAGTGCAGTTAGCACAGAAGTGGGGAGTTGATGCTCAGAGTGTGCGAAGACAGTGCACAGTGTGTGCAGAGAGATGCCTGAGAGAAGGCAAAGTGCGGCTGTAAAAGCATAGAAGTTGTGTATGTATTGGAGCAGTCTGGGCAGGTTCTAGTGAGAACTTGCAGAGCAGATCTGAGACAAGTCTTGGTGAAGACTTGGGTGAAGATCAAGCAAGCTTTAGTGAAAGCTTGTGAACCACTTTTGTGAACCAGATTTGAGGACCAGTTGAGGACAGAGATTGGTGCAGATTCGAGGTCATTTGTGCTAGACCGAAGGACTGTGTTTGGTGCAGATCAGAGAAAGACGAACGAGGACATTTGTGCTAGACCGAAGGACTATGTTTAGTGCAAATTCGAGGACCAATTTTGGAGGTGACAGAGTTGAGGACAGAGGTCTCCAGCCAGAGCAGGGAAGACAGGTGTCTTCTGTGGATAGAGTTCCATTTGCTAAGGGCAGCGGAGGCAGAGGTCTTCTAGAGGATCACCAACCAGAACAGAGCTAGGGGATTGGTGTCTCCTTTGGGTTGGTGCCCATAAACATTGTAATCGGGAAAGGTATTCCCAAAATTTGATTTGATAAAATTTAGTGAAATATTTTATCCGTGGAGTAGCCCACTTTGGGTGAACCACGTAAATTGTTGTGTCTCTATTGTGGATGGTGTTTTGTGCATTGTTTTGATTACGGCTATTGATACTGCTATCTATACATTGCATAATATTAAATTGAAAGTTGAATTGAAGGAAAAAGTAAAAAGTAGTCTTATACTGTTCACCCCCCTCTCAGTATAAGCTTGTGTTCTTCAATTGGTATCAGAGCCGGTGCCTTCGAAAAGTTTAACAGCTTGAAGGAAAAGCTAGCAAAGAACACAATGGATTATTCAAGTGGCAATGCAACACCTATTCTCGATGGATCAGATTTTGGTCTTTGGAGTGCAAGGATGAAGGTTCATCTAATGGCACTTGGGAATGAGGTTTGGGAAGTGATTGAAGATGGGTACACTATTCCTGAACATGGTCCTTATACTAAAGAAGACAGGCTCCTACATCACAACAATTCAAAAGCAATGAATGCAATCCTGAAAGGTTTACGGAAGGCAGATCTTACCAAGGTGATTCACCGCAAGACAACTAGTGAAATGTGGAAACAGTTGCAGGTGGTTCACACAGGTGATGTAAATGTCCGAAAGGCTAAGTTGAGACACTTCAAAGGTATGTTTGAACAACTCAAGATGAATGATGATGAAAATATTAGTGACTACATGCTTCGTATGGATGAGGTTGTTAACTCCATGAAAGACTTAGGTCTTGAGCTTGCTGAAAATGATGTTTGTGATAAGATTTTAAGATCTCTTCCTAATAGATTTAGTGAAAATATTTCTGCTATTGAGGAAGCTAAAGATTTGGATAAGTTGAAAAAGGATGAGCTCCATAGTATACTTGCAGCATTTGAGTTGAGAACTCAAGTGAAGGTTGATGTCAAGAAAGAGGCAACTTTCAAGGCTACCAAGAAATCCAAGGGTAAACAGCTTCAAGAGAGTGATGAGTCTTCCAGTGATGAAGAGGCATATTACAGCAAGAAAGGCAAGTTCTCTAGAAAGCACAAAAGCATGAAAAATATAAGATGTTTCAATTGTGGAAAGTTTGGTCATTATGCTACTCGATCGTACTGTTCCCAAGAATGAAAGTGATGAAGATATACAGGATTCTAAGAGCAAGGATTCTGAAAAGCACAAGCATCACAGGAAAAACAAAGATGAGCGCAACAATCAAGGAAAGAGGTATTCTCACAAGCACAAGAAGAGTTTATACCTAGACAAAGCAAGTAAGTGTTCTAGTAGTGATAGTGAAAGTTCTTCAAGTGATACTAAAAATGAGATGTTGTTCATATCAAAAAAAGAGGAAGAACCGAAACATAGATTCATTATCATGAAATGTCTTAGATGTGGAAATTTTGGTCACCTTGAGGATGATTGCACAAATAATGATTTGGTTTCTAGTATGTATGAGGATGCTTCAGAAAACTATAAGGAAGATGCATGTATGGTTTTTGAAAAAGGTAGCACCTCTAGTGATAGGAAATCTGAAAAAGGGTTTGATGATTCAGAATGCAAACAAATAAAGGATCTAGAAAGTGAACTTACTAACGCTCTTAGTGTTTTGAAAAAGGAAAGAAAGAAGAATGCTAGACTCAAGGATAAGTTAGATGAATGTTGTATGGAGAGAGATGATCTCATAGAAAGTCTCGACGTCTCTATGGCTAAGACACAAGAACTCAAGGATGAGTTAGAGTCTAAGGTTCTTGAGTATAGTGAGTTAGAACAGAAAATGGCTTCTTTGAAAGAGGAAACTAAAGAGTACAAGGATAAGCTTTACAGGTTTTCAAGATAGCTCCAAAAAGGTTAAGTCACTCATCAAAGGTCAAAGAAAGACAACGGATAAAACAGGCCTTGGTTTTGTCAAGGAACAAGCTGGAGAGTCTAGTAAGAGACTCCAAAAGGAAGAGAGTTCTGATGAGGAAAGTATTTCAGATTATGAGTCCTTGGATGATAGATGCGTAGAAATAGAAAACGAAATTCAGAATGAAAAGAAGAAGTTTTCAGGACCCAAGAGGTCGAATAAAGGTAAATTTCATGGCAGATGTTTTGCGTGTTACAGGTTTGGTCACATGGCTGCACATTGCATGGCTCAAGTGAAGAAGGTGAACGGAAATTTCAGAAGCGCTAGTTTCTTTCGAGGGTATTGCTACTCTTGTCAATAGTTCGGGCACAAGGCAGTCTATTGCGAGGTAAATAACAGGAACAGGTTTGATCAGAATAGGTTTAGGCAGAACTGGCGGATTCAAAGAACAGGTATGCCTAAAAGAAATAACATTGTTACTTGTTATAAGTGCAACAATGAAGGTCACACAACTAGACAGTGTAGAGCTGAAATTTCAAGGTACAGGAATAGGAACAGTGGTATAAACAGGTCCAAGGATCAAGGCATGAACAAAAATAGGGATGAGAACAAGAACAAGAACAGTGACAAGAACAGGAATGATAACAAGAAAAAGAACAGTGACAAGAACAAGAATACGGGCAAAGAGTTCAAGAGAAGGCCCGACAAGGAAATTATAGACGCTGATGATGATCAGTGCCTAATGGGAGTTTTACTCCCACCCCAGAATTAATCACCTCATCGGGAGGTGGGGGAGGGACTAAGCTAAGAGGCTCATTCTTAGTCCCGAGCCCCAAAGGTGACCCTTTGCCATTGATGACAAAGGGGGAGAGATATGAGTAAGGGGGAGAGCTTCAAGTGAAGAGGAAAGCTTCAAGTCAGGGGGAGCAAAACCTCAAAGGTAGTTTCTCAGTTGTTAGCACAGTTGGTTTCAGTTTTGGCTCCTAAGACGTGTTTTTAGTAAAGGTTTGCCATCAATGACAAAGGGGGAGATTGTTGGCAATTTTGGGTACCTTGGGTACATTGCCTTTGCTCAAGTGAATAAGTTGTCATTGATGTCAAGAAGCTTTTGAAGGAATTTGATTTGATGTAAAATAATTTGTTTTGATGAAGGTTTCGGCATGACAGGTTCGAAAGAAAGTAAGTTTGAAAAATGTCGCGATATCGCGACATGTCGCATTTTCGCGACTTAAGCAGGAGAGAGAAAGTTTTCTAGAAAAGTGTCACGATATCGCGACATGTCGCATTTTCGTGACTTAAGTAGGAGAGAGAAAGTTTTAGAAAAATGTCGCGATATCGCGACATGTCGCAGTTTCACGACTCAAAGAGGAGAGAGAATGTTCGGAGTCAGAAATGTCACGATTTCGTGACATATTGCAAGGAAGGTTGTACGGACGAAAAAGTGTCACGATTTCGCGACATGTTGTAGGAGAGAGAGTCCGAAAGAAAAAGTGTCACGATTTCGCGACATGTCGGGTTTTCATGACCTGAAGAAAAGAAAAGCGCTACAAGTTCAAAGAGAGAGAAAGTAGCAAGATAAAGTGTCACGATTTTGCGACATGCTGCAGAACTCGAAGTGAGAACTATCATGATTTCGTGACATGCAGCAAAGGGAAGAGTCTGAAATGAGAACTGTTGCAATTTCACGACATGTTGAAGAGAAAGCGTACGGATGTAGAAAGCGTCACGATTTCGTGACAGGTTGAGATGGCAGCATACGGTTGGAGAAAGTGTCACGATTTCATGACAAAAATAGAAAGCAAGTCTTCAATAGAAGAAGCGTCATGATTTCATGACGATTTCAAGAAGGAAGAGCTCGAAGGTGAAAGCGTCACGATTTCGTGACATGTTCCAATTTCATGGGCGTAAGGCAGAGAAAAGCATAAGGCAACGAAAGTGTCACGATTTCGTGACATGTTCCATTTTTGCTAGTGCAAGCCGAGAAGAGGTTGAGAAAGTGAGAAGTGTCGCGATATCGCGACAAAAGCTAAAAAGAAGACGAAGGAGTTAGAAGTGTCATGATTTCATGACATAAGCAAAGAAGAAGAGTATGCAAGCAGAAAGTGTCGCGATATCATGACAAAAGCCAAAAGAAAGTGTACGGAGGCAAAGATGTCGCGATATCGCGACATGTTGTAGTTTCATGGCAGAAGCTACAGGAAAGTTATAGAGACAGTGAAGCCGACAGAGTTAAATTTGAGCCGACGTAGTTTAGGGTTACAGCCGACTAAGATCAAGGTTTTGATCTTGAAAATGTTAGTATAAAAGAAGAGTTGTTTGGAGAGTTGGGTATCGATTTGAGGTGTGCGTTCGAAGTGCGACGTTCATAGATAGAGTGCGGGGGAGGAGTTCGATCATCGAGAACAGAGTGCATTTTGTCGAATCATCTAAGTGAGAGAGATCGCAAGGAATCAGAGTGCGCGAAGACGGTGCTACTGTGTTTGCGCAAAGGAGCAGAAGCGGTCATTGGATGCATCGTTGAATGAGCATCGAAGTGTGCGAGATACAACCGAAAGAGTGCAGTTAGCACAAAGTGGGGAGTTGATGCTCAGAGTGTGCGAAGACAGTGCACAGTGTGTGCAGAGAGACGCCTGAGAGAAGGCAAAGTGTGGCTATAAAAGCACAGAAGTTGTGTATGTATTGGAGCAGTCTGGGCAGGTTCTAGTGAGAACTTGCAGAGCAGATCTGAGACAAGTCTTGGTGAAGACTTGGGTGAAGATCAAGCAAGCTTTAGTGAAAGCTTGTGAACCACTTTTGTGAACCAGATTTGAGGACCAGTTGAGGACAGAGATTGGTGCAGATTCGAGGTCATTTGTGCCAGACCGAAGGACTGTGTTTGGTGCAGATCAAAGAAAGACGAACGAGGACATTTGTGCTAGACCGAAGGACTGTGTTTAGTGCAAATTCGAGGACCAGTTTTGGAGGTGACAGAGTTGAGGACAGAGGTCTCCAGCCAGAGCAGGGAAGACAGGTGTCTTCTATGGATAGAGTTCCATTTGCTAAGGGCAGCGGAGGCAGAGGTCTTCTAGAGGATCACCAGCCAAACAGAGCTAGGGGATTGGTGTCTCCTTTGGGTTGGTGCCCATAAACATTGTAATCGGGAAAGGTATTCCCAGAATTTGATTTGATAAAATTTAGTGAAATATTTTATCCGTGGAGTAGCCCACTTTGGGTGAACCACGTAAATTGTTGTGTCTCTATTGTGGATGGTGTTTTGTGCATTGTTTTGATTACGGCTATTGATACTGCTATCTATACACTGCATAATATTAAATTGAAAGTTGAATTGAAGGAAAAAGTAAAAAGTAGTCTTATACTGTTCACCCCCCCTCTCAGTATAAGCTTGTGTTCTTCATAATGATTTAGATATAGATGTTTTATACTTTTCAAAATTTTTCATTCATTTTTAAGCTAATACTACTAAGAAATTTATATAATTTGCTCAAAATTTCTTCAATATTGTTAGTACAATTAGTAGAAAGTTGCACAAGATGGTCCTCACTCCATCTAGGCACCTTTGTGGAACTATCTGTCTATTAATAAAATGTACAATCATAACATAAAGGGATTTAATAAACTCACTATGAATTGATGTTCACCCTTGGATATATGTACATATGTAATTGTTTATTTTTAAATTCTTTTCCAACATCCTACCCCTTTTAAATTAATTTAAATATTTAGATTTATCCTATGAAGATAAGAATTAGACAAGTCCAAAAGACCAAAGTAGATAGGAAGAGTATTTTGGAGGATAAAATTAATCCATATATATGTTTTATGGACTTCAAATTATTCAATTATTTTTATTCTATTGTAACTAGGAACTTTGTATTAATATGATAAAAATTCCTTTAAGCTAGTTAATACATTCAGGATGGAAAAATATTAGATATCCCTTCACTTATCCATCCACTTTGAAATTATTTTTATTCATTCACAAGGGATTAAATTAAATCAACTTGTAAATTAATGTTCATCATAACTTAAATATTTACCTTAATTCTAAGGAGGTATGAATCAAACAAATCCAATAAACTAGAGTGTTAAAAATTATAAAATAATTTACTAGCCAAGGTAGGCATTGTATGATGTACTTGTTGCACTTGCACAACACGCCAAAGTCTGCATGGAATAGGGACCCACTTTTTTAAAATTTTAGTGAATTTTATATTGTTTGCTTGGGCTTGTGCATGATAGCCAATCATCCCAAACAACTCAGTTTTCTAGTTGAAAGCTTTTAATTACAGGTGTCCAATTTTTTGCTTACCTTGAGTTTTTTGTGATGCCTATTGTCATTGTTGTTGTGTATGGTATTTTTTAAAAAAATGGAAAATAACCTCTCCTATTAGATTAGGCTCAAAATAGGCTTTCTAACAAGTACTTGCATGAATACGTTTCCATAATATTAGCACCCTGAAACTACTTAAAATCAGATATTGTAGACTTGAATTTCGTCACAATATAGATGGTTTCACTTATGGACCACATATCTCTTTTACTACTCAATAAATTTTATGAAAACACTGCCCTTAGATGCTTCTCAAGAAGGGCTTTGTAGAAAGTATAATTTTACCTATGTTTTGAGGAGATTTGGGGCCTAAAATAGCTTATTTTTTGTAGGCTATCCAAGTTACCACAACCAAGGTCACTCTTGAGGGCATATAAAAATGGTTGTAAGTCCAAACAGTAAGTGAAAAGTTGCTCGATCGAAAGTTTAGCCAATTAAAGGGAAGCTTAATGCTACTAGCAACTCAAAAAGCTATTCCTAGTCGAAACCCGATAGCAAGTGGAAATCACTTTCCCACTAGAATGAGGCAACTTAAGTGGAAATCACTTCCTCGTCGGAACCAGATAGCTCAAGTGGAAATCACTTCCTTATTGAAACCTGACACTCAAAGTGAAAAATTCTTCCCTGTTGAAACCCAATAGCTTAAGTGGAAATCTCTTCCTCGTTGAAACCCGATCACTTGTGAGGGAATAGAAATATAAGTGGAAGAAAATATGGGATACTAGGAGTTTTTTGGCAATGACATCAAAACTTTCCATGTCAAAATTTGTTTGTCCTCAGGAAAATTAAAAACTAAATACAAGAAAAGTGTTTGACACCCACAAGAAAGCTTGAGGAAGTGGAAATTAGCTAGACCATTAGAAATTAAGCCTCAACAGTTGGAAATTTGCCTAGCCAAAATCAGCTACTCAGAGAAAATTAAAAAACCTCAGTAATTGTAAGAAAATACCGAAAGCATAAGAAAAATATCAAAAGTAATTCCATCAGTTAAAAAATTTACTAGTTCCAATAAAAATGACCCTAATCGATGCCCTAAAAATAGATGATGTTATTACAAGGTATTGTTTCTGAAACCAAGAAGAGAAACTAAAAATCATATCGACACATGTTAATAGCTTAAAGAAATAAAATGAAAACCTCATCCAAAAGCCTTCAGACACTTGCAAAAAGACAACAAAGATCAAACTAGGCAACTAGAAATTAGTTTGGGCAATTGAAAAACTTGGTCAAAAGTCTTTGGATGCTTGCTGGAAATCTACAATTTTTTTATCGATAACTCATCTTCTGAAAGTGTAGAGCATATTTATGAAAAAAATAAAAGAAGAGAAAACGACGTTTAAAAAAAAATATTAAGAATAAATAAAGCTAAAAGATATATATATATATATATATATATATATATATATATATATATATATATAAATAATAATAATAATAATAATAAATAATACTACAAAAGAAAAGTAATTATAATAAATTTTAATGCTTGTATTTTTGTTTTGCTTTGCAAGATATTTGCTGGGGCCACTTTAAATTTGGTGGATGTGGGATTTTAATGTTGATCGGACAAGTATAGGCATACTAGGTGGTGGACATGGTAAAATTAATACCAACCCACTTGATGTGATTGATATATCAAACATTAAATCAGCTAACCAATCAAGTCCCAAAGACTCCATGCATCATGCAGATGGAAATTTAGTGAGGCACAACAAAAGTATTGGAAATTTATTGATGCATGGCCACAGTATGGCTAAAAATAATCCTGAGGAGCACATTATGGATAATAATTTATTGCAAAATGTGATGCTATGTGAAGGCAAAAAATTGTATAAATAGTGGCTTATTAGTTGTTACAATGGTAAAAAACAATCTATTAGCTAGGCCCTTAGCTTTTCTTCTTTCTTCTTTACAATCAAACATTAAATCAGCTAACCAATCAAGTCCCAAAGACTCCATGCATCATGTAGATGGAAATTTAATGAGGCACGACCAAAGTATTGGAAATTTATTGAGGCATGGCCACAATATGGCTAAAAATAATCCTGAGGAGCACATTATGGATAATAATTTATTGCAAAATGTGATGCTATTTGAAGGCAAAAAATTGTATAAATAGTGGCTAATTAGTTGTTACAATGGTAAAAAACAATCTATTAGCTAGGCCCTTAGCTTTTCTTCTTTTTTAGATTTTTTTGTTAGTAGTTGGATGACATTTTTAACTAAGTTGCTACTGTTGTGAGCTTTGTTCTTATGATCCACTAAAGTGGGCAAATTTAAAACAAATGTACTTAATGAATATCTTTATAATACAAGGCTTTTTTATTGAGTAAATACTTCTTATACATATACATATCTGTCATGGGGATTGAACTCTGGGTCACATCATCAATAATACAAGGCTTTTGAAACTTTCTAGGTTCAATCTGCGCATGTTGATGGTGGTTGAACTTAGTAAATTTCATAGTCTTTTCTCTTCTCTAAATATTGCACTGTCTCGGATCTCAGGCTATGTGAATACTGGTTGTGTCGAGGTTGGTTTTAAAATTGGAATCAATGCTTTATTGGATCAATAACCAAAATTTAAGGTAGTATTGGCTTGTTTGGTTTTCTCTATTTTATCTTGCCCTTAAACATTTGATATTTATTTGAAACTTGTTTAGATTAGTACATTAAACTTAGTATAAAGCTTTAAAGTTGATTTTTTGTTGTGCAGGTTTCAAATTTTATTTAAGTTGCAAGCTAATCAATTTGAATGAAATGAATGATAATTTCAGTGTGCAACCATTTAATTCTACTCAATTTACTACATTATAATATAAATATGGTGGAATTATTTTTAGATAGTTAAGTGTTTGGATTTAAGATATTGTGCCTGGGAAATTTATCTTATTGAGTCATAACCAACAAAGGTCCCTTGAAGGAATATCTAACAATGACCTTTGAGTTTATCCGCACTGGCCAAGACCTGGCATGCCCAAACCTTAGAGAAAAACATTTCTATTTTAAGAGGGAACATATCCTATTCCAAGTATGTTCACCTGCCCTTGACAATGTGTCATTTACATGCTCAAAAAATTGACACTAAAAGGAGGGCCATAGACAAAAAAATTACAATTCTTTATTGTACAGTGTTTATGTTACACATCTTGACTATCAAACATGGAACCTAGAGTCACAATCACTAGGTCCAAGTCATCCATAAGAGGCATTGAGTTTCTTAGCCATTCCACATATATAATACCCAAAAAAGATAAATGCAAACCTAATACCCCTCAAATAACCAATAGTTCTCCAAGAGCTATTACCCCTTTTCTTGATCCTTTTGCCATTCTCCAAGGTCCACCAATGACAACTCCTACTCCATGGTTAGTAGGGAGTAGTCCTCTAAATATACTTGGGATTGCACATGATATGCCTAAGGATACTGAAAGATATATTCCCTAGTAGTGACATGATGGAATGAGGTTAGTTGAAGAACACATTTAGGCAAACAAAGATGTCTTAATCCATTTTCAAATTAAACATGAGGATGTTGCCAATAGAATGTTTCATCACACACTGGATGAGTTTGTATATGATTGGTATATTACCTTACCTTTAGTCTCTACTACTTATTGGGCTCAATTAAAAGCATCATTTATCATACATTTTAAACTACCCGTTGAACCAATTGTGGCATATCATCAATTTGCCTTTATCCTTAGAGAACCTAATGAAACCTTAAGAATTTTCAACACTAGGTTCCATAAGTTATATACTAGGATGATAACACCTTACACCCTGATAGAGGAAGCAACCATTCAAATGTACTTTAGAGCTTTGGATCTATTAACTTCTATGTTTTTGTGGAGAGCTCCTCAAACCACATCCTTTCCCATGGCATATAGTGAGGCTATAACAATAGAACAATAAATACCTCAATGTTTTGATTTGGTTAATTACCTTCACTTGGACAACTAGGATCTTATAACTAGACACTGTTGATAAATCAAGTCCTTACACAACACCTTTCCATGTTGAATCCATTACTAGGAGTTATGTATCCCAACTAGTACCAACCTTTCAATTTGGCACCCATGAATCAAATAATGCCTAATATGAGCAATTACTAGACCATCCCAACATATTTGAATAATCAAGCAACCACAAACAACATTATCAATCATACAACTCCAACAAACCATCAATAATCCTTACCCACAGTTTAAAACATATCTATATCCACAAATAGTGTAATAGCTCAACTAGGACTAAGTCAACTTAATAAACCAAATACCGAGTTAGATAACTTATAAAGGACGGTTCATAAATTGAGCAATGGTATGCTTTAACTACAAAGGCAACTTTATAAAAATCCACCTACAAATAACACTCAAAAGAGGAACTTCAAATTCCAAAGGACTAGCCACCAATGGGATACTTACCCAAACAATGGAGGAGTCCCAAATCCTGCTAACTAGAATTAATGTAATGAAAACCTAGACACTTCCATAAAGTTGGTTGACCATGCTATACCGAGTTGTAGGGTTCATTCCACTACTTAACATGGTGAAAATTACTATTCAAAGTTTAAAACTACTTTGGATATTGTCCAAAAAGAGATGGAAAATTTGGAGTTAGTGCCCACCAATGAGGATTGTAGAAATCAAGCTAATCAAAATGCAAGGACAACCCTAGGTTTAGAAATATATGAGCTCTCAAGAATGGATGAAGAGGAACCTGAAGAATATGTGGAAGAAGTGGAAGCTTACCAACAGTTTCAGAGAGGTAACAACTATATTCTTCAAACTAAAGGGAAAAAACCACTAACTTCTTCCACATTTATCAACAAAAATTCCATCCCACCTGAGGAGCATGCCAAAAAAATTCCAATATCACCTAAGGGTCCCAAAATACCTATAAAACCAAAATTTAATACACCATTACCATAAAAAAAGAAAATCCCAGAACAAAATAAGTTTGGATATGATATTGTAGAAGACCTCAAGAAAGCCAAGACAAATGTTTCTCAATTTGAGGTAGTTCAGTTAACTACTCAGAAGGATTCATTGCTTAAAACTCTCTTTGGAAAAAAATCTTCTGATGCTTAGATGGCTATATACAAAGAAAACTTAGAATATTTACCTTTTTCTATTGATTATTAAAATTGTTGGAAATTTTTTACATAATTGCCTTGTGGATTCAGGTGCTTTTGGAAATGTGATGTTGTATATGATCAACTAAAAATTAGAATTGACCCCTACTACCTAAAACAATAAGGTTTTTTAGCTAGATAAGATAGAATTAAATTTAAATGGGATTTTGAATTAGGTCCATATTTAGTTGGGTGTTGAACCCATGATACAATAGTGCATTGATATTCAGGTTGTGGATATCCCATATGCATATGGTATGTTGCTCAATCATGCTTGGTCAAGAACATTGAAAGGTTATACGGCAACTAATTTCTCACATATGCAGCTTTCCTAGCATGGCATATCCAATCAAATTCAGATAGAAAGGGAATCAAAGCTGAAGGAGCTCATCATTGAGTACAACAATGGCAGTGAGATTTTATATGTTGAACCAAAATTGGGAGTGTACACTATGGAAGTGAAAATCAAAATTGAAGATGATAATTATTTGGTTGTAGAAACCCTGCAAAATAAACAAAAAATAATTTAAGACTAGTTGTAGACACTCAAGTTTGACAGATCAAAGTCTAAGCATGATTGAGGCATAGGGATTGAATTGAGTTGGTGGGGTGAGAGAGGTAAAAAAAAGACCTTTAGGATTTTGGATCTAGTATTAATGTGGGATGCAACACATAAAAACCTGTATGTCTATCATCATAAGCATTTCCTAAATTATCATAATCGTGTTTGGGACCCTAGGAAATTTAACCATGGGGAATTTGCCCCCTTTGGCTAGGAACTTTTCAAATATTAGAGATTTTAGTCTTGCCTTGTAAAAATTCTTATACATAGTTTATTGTTTTGAATTTTTGGTGTGATAGTCTTGTTTTATTTCATTTATGTTTTGCTTTGTTTTTCTTGTCTTTAGTTTTGCTCTATCTCGCAATTTCCTCTTTTTGGCTTAGGTTGGTCAAGTGCAACCAACTTCTAGTTACTCTAAGGGGGAAGTGCTTTTTGCATAGTTTAGAGATAAAAGGTCCTACTTTGAACTCAATGAAGCTGAGATTGAATTAATCATTTTCTTTGGTGTATATCAATTATTTTGAGGAAAAATAAATAAATCTAGAAGTAATGCAAAATGATGCTGCAACTTCACATTAAAAATACTTTAAAAGAATTCTAGATTAGGAGGAATGAAACAATTATGGTTTAGTTCTCAAGCGAAAGCTATTCAAATGTTCACCCTTCTATTTGCCATAATGATCCCTAACCCAAAAGCATACCTGAGTATTTGTAAATTGAGCAAAATGAATCAATTTTAAAAAAGAGAAGGAAGAGGCTCAAGTGCTTGGGTAATTTAAACAACCTCTACTGGGGATATGAACACCTGGTTGGCAATAGATCAAGGTCTAGAGTGGGATCAGAGATAACTCTATCGAGGCTATAAACACTTGGCTAGTAGTGGAGTAATATTCGGTAGATGGTGACATGCCTACCTATGTGTCAATGCTCATCATTAGTAGACCAATATTTGCTCAAGGGTGAACTAGCTTTATTTTCAAACCATGGTGGTAAATTTTAACTGAATCTGGAATAAGAATGAATTCATATGCACACTCTTTTGCTGAAATAAAATGAAGTATTGCTTTAAAATTAATGGTTTAAGCCTAGCCTTGGATAGATGCCAAATTTTTTATTATGTTTAGTATTATAGTTTCATTGTTTCAGAAGGGTTTCATTTTATTCCCAAAATTCTCAAGACCATTTCAGTAGAGTCGTCATTTGTTGTGCACTTGCACGAAATGCCCTAGTTTACATAGACTAGGGACTCTCTTTTCTAAAATTTTGGTTAATTTTCTCTTGTTTACTTAGGCTTGTGCATGACAACCAATCATAAAAAAAACAAAAAATTATCAGCTGAAAGCTTTTAATTATAGGTGTCCAATTTTTGCTTACATTGAGTTTGTTGTGATGCTTATTGCCATTGTTGTGTATGGTAAATTTTGAAAAATAGAAAACAACCTCTCCTATCAAATCAAGCTTAGAGGAAGATTTCCAACAAGTACCTACATGCCTATGCTCCCATAGCCTTAACACCCTAAAATTACTTAAAATCATGCATTGCTGAATTGAATTTCCTCTAGACAACAAAAATGGTTTCAATTTTGGACCATATATCTCTTTTATTTCTCAATGAAATTTTATGAAACCACTACCCTTAGATTTTTCTTGAAAAGAGATTTCCAAAAAATATAAATTTACCTATTTTTGAGGAGATTTGGGTCCCAAAATAACTTATTTTTTGTAGGCTATCCAAGATGCCACCCCTAAGGGCATATAAACAATGGTTGTAAGTTTGAACACTAAGTGGAAAGTTGCCCAGTTGGAAGTCCATCAAATTAAGTGGAAGCTTAATTCTACTAGAAACTCAAAATTCTATGCTCACTAGAACCCGACAGCTCAAGTGGTAACTTCCCCATCAAAACCCGACACTCAAAGTGGAAATTTCTTCCATGCCAAAGTCTAACAACTCAAGTGGAAATCTCTTCCCTGCAAAAATTTGACCACTTACAAGGGAATACAAATTTTAGAAGAAAATACCGGATGCCAAAGTTTTTTAGTAATAACGTTAACACTTTCCCCTACTTGAATCTGGTTGCCTGCTAGGAAATAAAAAACTAAGTGCAAGAAAAGTGTCAAACTTTTCTAATTGTTGATGTAAGAAGAAGCACCAAAATAATTAGGTAAAGCAGAAACCCGAACACTCCAATAAAGCTTGAGGAAGTGTAAATCAACTCGACCATTGGAAATTAAGCCTTGACAATTGGAAATTTTTTCCAGTCGAAACCCAACTACTTGTAGGGAAAATTGAAAAACCTTGGTAAGCATAAAAAATTGTCAGAAGCAATTTTAATAGTTGAAAATTACCTTGGCTAGTGAAAAATTAACTTGGTTGATTCCATAGAAATGGATGATGTTATTACAAGGTACCATTTTTTAAACCAAGAAGAAAAACTAAAAATGACCCCGATAATTATTTTGATAGTTTAAAGAAAGAAAATGAGAAATCCTGTTCGAAAGCCTTTGGGCACTTGTAGAGAGACAACAAAGATCAATATGAGGAATTAGAAATCATTCTGGGCAATTGGAAAATTACCCCGACTAAAAATTAGGAGCTATATTTGCCAAAAGTTAAAAAAAAAATTATATTATCCTAGTTGAAAGTCTCCAAACACTTGCAAGGAAGCTTAATTTTTTTTTTTACCAAAAAATAATCTCTAGAAAGTGCAGATCATGTTTTTATTTTTAAGTGTGAATAAATAAAGTAATATATATATATATTATTAAAAAAAAAAAAATTAAAAAAATAGTAATTATAATAATATTTTAATACTTGAATTTTTGTTTTGCTTTAGGGATATTTGTTGGGTCTGCTTTAAATTTGGTAGATGTGGGATTTTTAATGCTGACTAAGCAAGTACATATGCATTAGGCAATGGATGTGGTAAAATTAATGCCTACCCACTTGTGAGTGGCAGATAAGACATTAAATAAACTAACCAATTAGGTCCCAGAGACCCCAAGCATTATGCAAATGGAGATTTAATGAGGTATGGCCAAAGTATTAGAAATTTGATGAGGTATGGTCATATTATGGTTAAAAGCAATCCTAAGAAGCATGTTATAGATAGTAATTTAGTATAAAATGTAATGATATGTGAAGGACAAACATTGTATAAATAGTGGCTCACTAGCTTGTTACAAAGGCAAATGACATTGTGCATTTAGATATTAACACAAGAACTATTAATGTAAGATAGTGCTCCACATATATAATTCCATTAATTTAAATATTGAGAAAATCATCTTCTCCCTTAAAACAAATCTAATTAAATCATAAAAGTAATAAATGTAGACACCTAAAACATGTCATGTTTAGGGAGACTACTCACATGGGCACATTCATAGATCATGTGACTAAACCTTGGGACCTTCCAAGTATCAAAAGTGGTTTTCACCACTCATTTGGGGTATTCTTAGCCCATCCAAGCCTGGCCGCTATGGACCAGAGTGGCTGGATCCTGGCCATTGCAGCTCAGAGCGGCCAAACCTTAGCCATTGCAGACGACAGTGGCTAAACCCTAAAATGCATTTTACCACCAATCTAGCCTAATCTCGGGTGGAAGTGGCAGTCTGCATGCAATAAGGCCGAGCGGGGACAACTTTGCATTCCTCCTCACAGCCAGTCTACATGAAAGACTCAAGTCTAGATTTAGACATCAGTTAACTGGCCCTCAAGGGTAGACAAAGACTCAAATTCTCATGCTAACAAATAGTTTGTATGTAGGATTCGGTCTTAGGGTTTTAGACCTAAACCTAAGACCTCAACACATTATAAGGAGTAAACCTAAAAGCACTAGGGGACCTTCTTTTATCAATTGGAAGAGAGACCTATTTAGAGACTTGGAGAGCTTTTTATCGTAGCGAAGCCCTATCGAATTGGAGAGCAAATTGGAGCACCTTTGAGGAGCAACGAAGTGCTAACCAATTTAGGGTTTTTCATCTATAGGATATTCAACACATCGGACAAGAAACAATAATCATTTCAACATCAGTAACAAGCTTAGATTCATAGCCTTGGAGCAATAGAGATAGGTTTCATCTTAGCGGCCACTATCTCGGATAGTGGCCCATCGACCTAATCTAGGGTTCTTTGCATTAGTTTCTTTCATTTAGCTTGTTACATGCTTTTATACCATTAGCATAGATTTGGTTTATCGTATTTACTAGCATTCATAGCATTAATTTCTATTATCATTGAGCATATTTCTATTTATCATTAGGGTTATTACTAACAACCTCATCCGAGGAGGCAATCTCGGATAGTTGAGCATTTGTTGTTGTTTTCATGCTTGCAGGATTATAGGTTCACTGAACAAGTTATCAACATATGAAAGCAAAAGGATCCCTCTAGGAACTAGACCTAGAGAAGGAGGCATCTGTAAGCCCTCATACAGTTCTATGTGCATCATCAGGAAGCCTATGAGAGTGCATCTCCCCTTGCGAGGGGATATCATACATCTACTGCCCTACTTTGTAAAATATGTATCAAATTAAGGGAATCCCTTAGAGGGATCTATATGTAACTGAACTTGAGAAAAAGCAATAAAAAGCATTATCTATTCATTTATTTGTAATTTCAATTGTATCTTTCATTTAATGCATGATTAAATATGAATAAGATAAATAATATTCACAAATAGGAGTAGTGGACGGTGCATCGCTTCCTCGAGGTCACTATAGATGGCGATCATGATGGGACCCCCACCAAGTTTTTATTTTTTACCACTTTACTGATCCATGTTTTTGTGTGCAGGTTTAGCCACTCTGGTCTACAATGGCTAGAAATTAGCCACTCTGGTCTACAACGTCCAGAAATCAGCCGCTCTGGTCTATAGTGGCCAAAAATCAGCCACTGTCGATAGCGAACGAAATTGGAGTGTAGCAGAGGATAAAATATTGGTTCTCTGAGCTGGATTTGAGGTTGGTACAACTTTTTTGATGATTTATGGTTCTTTATCTGCTTCTATTTTCCTAAAATAGTGAACATTAAGACACATTTTAATTTGGAAACTAAGGAATGGAAAGGAAAGAACTTGCATCTTGCGCATCTTAGAGTTTTTTAGATTTCCACTAGGCGTTGCTAGGAACAATGACTTATGCTTGTAAATTCCACCCTAGAATCTAGCATGCTAGAAATCATGTGTTGGTTTGCTTGCTTTGAGGCCCTACTAGAGGCCATATTTGCACAAAATAGAGTGCATCCATGAATCTCATACTAGTTATGCATCTTTCTGAAAAGTGAAACGTCATTCATATCAGGCATATAGGAAAGATACATTTCTGTTGTATGATGCATTTTACTTTATGCAAACTTAAAATGAACCCCACACACACACACATGTTTTAAACATTGGGGAGTTGGATTTCATCACCAACCTTCAATTCAGTCTGGTGACATTGGCATTCATCTCCTTCCATCGGCTTGCCCCCTAGATCTTCTTAGAATGGAATTGGGAACTTCTTTATAGTGGTACTAAGTTACTCATGTTCAAACTGTCTCCCACTATTGGAACAATTGGTTCAGAGTGGAAGAGCTAGGTGAACCCCCCACTAGGACTTCAATGGTGTACCCTAGTCTCTTTTTGAGAAAATCATGTTTGGCATGGGTGTTCTTGATTCCCACTATGGATGAGTCTCCTTATTCTAAATCTAAAACAAGAGCAAGAAACAAGAACAACAATGCATCAAAAACACAACAAATAGTTTAGGGCACACATAAATTGGTAATCAAGATAAACACTTGCTTGATATTGTTTGGCTATCTCTAAATTGCAATACAAAAGACTAATTCATAAGCACAATGGTCAAAACTAGAAGTAAACATCCTCGGTCCAATACCGAGGGAGAATCTAAAGCAACACATACCCATAGGCGAAGTCATAGTAACATTGAACCACATGCTCATAAGATCGTGAGACGTAGTTCCATGAGTCTAAGGGGTGATAATTCAACCCTTGGGGGTTCTCCTCGAGAAACCCCAAATAGAGAGTCAAATCATGGAACTAAATCACAAAAACACAAAGAGGCTTCATGGCCATCATCATCAAGGAGACACGAGGAAGCCTCAAGGCCTTCCTCTAAACACACAGAAACTTCTCAAAGACATGAGGAGGCTTCAAGAGCTTCCTCCCCACATGGACATAAGAAGGGTTCTAGACCCCATTCTTCACATAGGGATGATGAGGTTTCCCCATCTCCATCCTCATGGAGGGTAGATAGGGCCACAAAGCCCTCATCACCAAAAAGACACACAAGAGTCACAACATCTCAAACTTCACATGAGACATTGAGAATAGGTCTACCCATTGAAGGGCAAGAAACTAGAGCTACATCTAGTCATAGACATCAAATAGAAGATACCCTTCACACAAGAGGAAGGATTCCAATATATTATGACCTCATTGGAGTAAATGGCACCCCAAGGGATCAGCCATGGAAAATAAGATAGTTAGATGAGTTGGATCAGTTTCATCCGAGGCCACCTCCCAGAACCATAGCCACAAAAAATTCTGCATCTGGAAGTTCATGAACTATTACTTCTAAGTGCACCTCTCAACCTGGGGATGCTTCAGAGTGACTCTGCAAGTCTCATGCAGAGTCTGACCATAGAGACACTTATCAACACATGGAATAGATTATATTAGCTAGCAAGAGCAAAGAAATAGCAGAGACCTCTTCGAGGAATCTATGAATCAAAACCACAAGAACAGAATCAGACAAACATGAGTCTTCTTCAATAGTGCAATCTGACCACATGCGATGGTTAGAAAATGCATTGCACAAAGAGCGAGAGCTAGTGGAAGCTCTCGAGCATGACAAACAAAGAGAAAGGCTTTTGCACCAACATGAGCAACGTCTAAGAGAACAAGCTGAGCAACTAGCTCATATCAATTTACAAGCCAATGGCAATGATCATCAAAGAGATAAATGCATTGACTCACCAAGAGAAGGGTGCACTAGACAAGAAGAAAGCCCACAATGAAACCACCACTCAAATCATGAACAACGTCAAACTGGTGGAGAAAGGGTAAACATGATAAATCAGGATCAAACACATCCTGAATCCCCTCGTAGGAGGGAAGAGAATAGAACAAGTCAAGTGCACATAGGGTTACCTCCATTACCACCATGAGGGGGCCTACAAGAAGAGGAACTCCTCACCTCAAAGGCATTCTAGGCACTCACTAAAAATATGAAGTCCTTTGAGAAACAAGAGATGGTAGGGAACCAACCAACATTGAGTAAAATACACAACCAACCATTATGCCCATCAGTCCCTAGCCCTGCATATCCTAAGCATTTTGAGATGCCTAGGTTAGAAAATTTCAAGGGTGAAGAGGATGCACAAGAGCATGTTACCAATTTCATCAATGCATGTTTTCATCTTGAAGACAATGATGCTCTTATGCTAAGGACTTTCATTATGACATTTTTGGGCACTGCCACTCAATGGTTCAACCAACTGCCCAAGCACAACATATCCAATTTTGAACAACTAGTAAATGCATTCCTGAAGCATTTCTCCTTTGGTGCTAAAATAAAGGTGAACCTTTTAGACTTAGCCAACCTAAAACATTATGATGATGAGCCAGTAATGGAATATGGGGATAGATGGAGAAAAGTCATGGTAAAGTTATCATTCTCTGTCCCCATAGAAGAAATTATCCGCATGTTCACCAAGAGTTGTTCTAAACACATCTCCCTCTTGCTACAACTTCAACAATATCCTTCATTTGAGGAAGCCTTGGCATAGGCCAAACTCATTGAGGACATAAAAGTAGATGAGGGAACCATCAAGCTCCGAAACAAGAAGGAGTGGAACAAAAATGGCAAGAATGACAAATACAAGCAGAAGCAGGCAAGCCCTGCTCCAGTTAATCAAGTAGTATTGGTTGCACCTAAGGATGGGGCTATGCAACAACCCCAAAATTATCAAGCACAACCCCCACCAGCCAATTATGATCAAAAGAACAATCAGGGGTGAAATAGAGAATGCAAGCCACCTCACTATTTTACACCTCTATCAGAGTCAATGCAATCAATTTTCAACCAATTGAGTGAGGCTGGGAAGATCAGATTTCTTGATGTACCTCTTGTAGATCCCAACCATCCTAAGCCAAAAGGATATAGGGAAGATCAATTTTACCCTTATCATAGGATACCGGGGCATAATATTGAAGTTTGCATTGGTTTCAAACACCAGGTGCAAAACATGATTGAGGTAGGAGAACTTAAAGTTGACAACCCATTGGCTCCTGATAATAGAGATATGGGCATATACAAAAACCCATTGCCCAACCATGAGGTCCCTAGAGGGCAAGGTGCCCAAGTCAATCAGGTCCGAATTGATACACCTACCCATGGGTGCATTGGGATGGTTGAAATTGTCAATATAGCTACCAGGACTAGATGATATGGTCAACCATAGCCTCCTGCGGCTCCCATTAATGTCCCAGCTACACCTAGGTAGAGGTAGGGGTAGAACAACCTTCCAGGGCCACCAACCCGACCTGTGGTAACTGTTCGGAGTAGACTAGAGCAAAACTTACAAATGACTCTGACCAAGCTATCTATCTATGAGCTCATACAACAATCCCCAAAGCATAGGGAGACTTTGATGGAGATTTTGAGATCGATTGAGCTCCAACCACAAGATCCAAATGCATTCACTTATTTTGTGGGACAAGTACAAGAATGCCAAGAACCTATAATCCAATTTTATGATCATGAGATTAAGATAGTGCCTACTGCCTTACCAGACCCTCCACTGCACATTGTTGCATCAGTCAATGATTTACCTTTTAAGTGGGTCTTGATCGATATAGGTTCTTCAATCAACATCATCACAACAATAACAATAGAACACCTTAAGATCCCCAAGTCAAATATCATTTCGAGAGCCTACACATTAAGAGCTTTCAATGATGCTTTATGCAATACTATGGGAATGATAGTCCTACCTATCAAGGTGGGGCATAAGACCATCCCTATGATGTGTCATGTCTTGGAAGGGGCCATGCAATACAACATCCTCCTAGGGCACCCTTGGATAAGAGATATGAAGTGTGTTCCTTCGATTTTACACCAATGTGTCAAGTACGTGCATGATGACAAAGTCTATGTGGTGTTGGCTGATGAAGAGCCATTCAAATATGTCCATCAGGTGGATTTTCTAGGAGAATTTGTGATTCCTTCTACCCACTTGTATGTAGGACCTTCATCTCCAACTACGCAACTAGATGACAGAGACAAAGGGGTACAAAAAGACCCATCCACATCAACACCTCATCTTGCACCCAAAATGACTAATGCTTCTAAGAGACCATCAACGTCTAAACCAAAAGATAATCAGAAGCTAAAGGTACCTTTAGTTGAGGAAGGAAAGCCCAAGGAAGTGCTAACCATAGCCATTGAGAAAAGTCCAAGTCCCATGGAAGAAGAAGATCTCCAAGATCAAGCTGAGGAGATACTAGAACCCACTTCGCCAGTGTCATCTGTAGGATCATCCACATCACATGCGATAATACACTTGGCAAGTATAGGGATAGGAGAGTATCTTGTGTAGAACATAACATTCATGCCCATCATAGAGTCTACACAGGACATGGGATGGCCAAAAGACCTAAGACCACCAGTGGGAATAGTGGTTCCACTTGGAATCCCTCCCAACCAAACCAACTTTGTCTATGCTGGCCTGGACTGCACCCATAAGTCTACAGACATAGAAGAGGACAATGATGAACTATTCACTATTAATGTTCATTACCTCTCTAATCCTAAGTTTTCTCTAAGTTACTTTGAACATTGCCATTGGCATGGCTACGGTCTTGGTATATATGAGCAGGGGCGTAGGCGGCCATTCGAGCCACAATACCAGCTTCCCTCTAACAGGTTTGGGTTAGGCTATCACATCAGAGGTCGAGATGACTCTCTAGCAGTAGCCTTGGATAGATTAAGCTTGGGGTTAGGAGAAGACATCAATTTTATTCCTTATCACCCACCAAGTACAAGACATCTGATCAACAGACAAGTGGTTATGGTAAACATACCACCACCCGAGACTTATCATCCAAGCTTCACAATTGATGCCATCCCAATAGGTTGCAACTTGTGGGATGAAGAGCGAGAAGAAAATGGATATGAGGCAAGCGATGATGAAGCACAGGTAAGCTTAGCCTATCATGGGCCTCACTATTTACAAAGCCTTGCCTGGTCCAGCCATAATGAGAGTGGGTACATATCAGATGAAAGTGGCTATGAGTCAGAGGACTCAATAGAGAGAGCCTACCTAGGGGCAAGGCAATGGTCCCATAACTTGGGGCAAGATACTAATGCAAATGGCATCTTCATAAGTGATGAAGAATATGAGGATGAAATAGATATGGCCTACTTGGGGCCAAGACACGTACCCCTTGTCTTGGGACCACATACCAATGCTAATGGTTTTTGGATAAGTGATGATGACTTTGATGATGAGACTAAGATGGCTTATCTTGGGCCTCACCACTTGCGGCAAGTCAACATGCTGGTAGGAAGAGAAGTGACACTTCATGCCATAGACCCTAGCTTGCAGTTTTTGGGAAGACCTATCGACTTAGTTGCCATTCACCGTGCGGTCAATCCCCCTCCACCTACATTCAGGGAGCTCTTAGAACCCAATGATCCTATTATCCAGCCTGCTCATGGGCTAGATCTAGAGATTCCTTTTCCTCTAGAGCCTCATCATGAGTATGGAGGGGAAACCTCTAAGATAATGTTTCACCCATGTGGTCCTGGAGATTTCATTCCATCCATCAATACAATCTCCATTGATTTGGCCACTCCACTTCATAACCCAATGGATCCTATTAAACCATTGTGTCTTGATATAGAGGCTATTGATTGGGATCATGTTGATTCACCCATAGAGCCTGAAGACCTTTTCCCTAGCGAAGAGGTGTTACAACCATTTCATTTTGCATCAGGTTGTGCATATGACGTATTCCATGCCGGTTTGGATCCTGAGTCAGTAGGACCTATAAATCCCATCGATGACATTCATTTGATACCCACACCTCACCAGTTGGAGGATGGGTCACATATGGCTATAGAAGTGACTTTTGAGATGGACATCAGTGATGATCCTACTCAACCAAAGAAATTCAAGTTCGGAGAAAGTCTGTCTCCAGAGGAACAAGCCATCATAATTCCTCTCCTTAAAGAGAGGCCAAATATTTTTGCTTGGACTTACAAAGACATGCCAGGGATTGATCCAAAGTTAGTTGTTCACAACCTTTCATTGGATCCCATGAAGAAGCCAGTCAAGAAAAATTTGAGGAAAATGCATCCAACCATCACTTTGATGGTGAAGAATGAGTTACAAAAATTTTTGGATGCGATTTTCATAGTTCCCATTGACTATCCCGAATGGGTTTCGAACATGGTGCCCATGGGAAAGCCTAATGGAAGAGTCCACATTTGCATAGATTTTAGAGACTTGAATAGGGCAACTCCAAAGGATTCATTCCCATTGCCAAACATAGATGCTCTTGTTGATGCCACTATAGGTCATGAGATGCTCTCCCTAATGGATGGGTTTTCTGGATACAATCAAATCCGAATCAAACCCAAAGACCAGCATAAGACCACTTTCATTACTCCATGGGGGACATTCTATTACAAGGTGATGCCATTTGGCCTAAAGAATGTTGGTGCCACGTATCAATGGGCCATGACATACATCTTTCATGACTACATGCACACAATATTAGAAGATTACATGGATGACTTGTTGGCCAAGTCTTTAGTGTGGCAAGAGCACGCTGAAATCCTTGAGAAAGTCTTTGATCACCTCATTGAGCACAACATCAGATTGAACCCTAAGAAGTGCGTGTTTGGCATGACTTCTGGTAAGCTCTTAGGTTTCATCATTTCTAAGAGAGGCATTGAATTCGATCCTGCAAAGGTAAAGGCTATAATGGAAATGGCCGCCCCTACCAACATTAGGGAGTTAAGAAGCCTACAAGGCAAGGTAGCATCCATCAAATGGTTCATTGCTCAATTATCAGATAAGTGTCGACCCATGAACCGGTTGCTACGCAAGGATGTCCCATTTCATTGGGATGAAGAATGCCAACAAGCCTTTGCAGAGATCAAAACTTACCTGGAAACACCATCGGTATTGGCTCCACCAAGGCCAGACGTACCATTTTTACTATACATATCAGCTACTAATTTCACTTTAGGCACCATGTTGGCCCAAAAGAATGCACAAGATAAAGAGCAAGTCATATATTACATCAGTCACACCTTGGTGAGTTATGAGCTAGGATATGCGTATGTAGAAAAGTTGTGTTTAGTAGTGGTCTTTGCAACCAGAAAGTTGTGACACTACATGTTGAGCCATACGACCTACGTTATATCAAAATAAAATCCTTTGCAGTATATGATGAATAAGACCTATCACAATACACGTACTACAAAGTGGATCATGCTATTGATAGAATTTGATCTAGAGTTCATAAGCCAAAATTCCATCAAGGGACAAGTCATAGCAGATCAATTAGTAGAGGCACCTCTTTAGGATAGCAAGCCTCTCACCATAGAATTGCCTGATGATGCGGTCTTCACATTATCAGATCCACCCAAACTCGAAGAACCTAAAAAAGAAAGAGATATGGCATTGTTCTTCGATGGTTCGAAGTGCGAGCAAGGGGGCGGAGTAGGGATAGTCTTTATCACACCATAGGGTGCTCCATTGCCCTTATCATTCAAGCTAGACTTCCCTTGCATAAACAATAACATAGAGTATGAGGCCCTGATCTTGGGACTCCAAACAACCATTGCAATGGGCATTAAAATATTGAATATCTTTGGTGACTCTTTGCTCATAGTTAATCAAGTCAAAGGATTGTTCCAATGTAGGTGCCCACTCTTGAAAGCTTACAAGGAGCTTGTTGACACTTACCTAGCCCGACTGGAATGGTATGACATCGAGGCAATCCCTCGTACATCAAACAGATTTGTAGACACCATGGCATATTTGGGATCCTTAATCCCTTAGAATCTATCTACTGATTTCACAACCATTCATGTTAAAGTGCTCGTGCACTCAACAATACAACGTGAGGCTATTGACAATCAAGAGTCAGTCAACATGATCCAGACCAAACCAAATCAGGATTGGTCCTTCAGAGCTAGAGCTTTCTTGCAAATGACACCTTGGGAATATTTGATCTCTCAAGGTCCTATGGAGTGTGGTACAACCATTCACCATAGGGTTATTTCTCAATCTGTGTTCTCAGATTTTGGATCATAGGAGGAGCATGCCATTTTATCCATAGAAGTTATGGCTTATCAGGATTGGCTTTCCCAATTGTAGGATTTCTTGAAACTTGGAATGGTACCGCAAGGCCTATCGCATGCTAAAATATGAGCATTTAAATAGAATGTGATGAGGTATATCTTGCTAGGAGAGATCCTTTATAGACGAGGCTATGATGGAATGCTCCTTCATTGTCTTGAGCCCCAAGAAGCATCCTGGGCAATTTTGCAAGCTCATGATGGTACGTGTGGTGGTCACTTCAGTGGCATGGCCATCGTTAAGCGCATCTTGAGAATGGGTTACTATTGGCCCACTATGGAAAAATACTGTTGCGAGTATGTCAAGAAATGCGTTAAGTGCCAACATCATGCAAACCTCACTCACTTGCCATCACAAGCCTTGCAACCCATCCAGGCAACATGGCCCTTCTCGTAGTGGGGACTAGACTTAGTGGGGAAGATCTCACCCCCATCCTCAGGCCGACACACGTTCATCATAATGGCCACTGAGTATTTCACCAAATGGGTCGAAGCGATCCCCTTGACATCGACAACTGGACCAAGGATTGCGGAGTTTATACTCCACAATATCATAAGTCATTTTGGGGTCCCTTCAAAGATAATATCGGATAATGGGCCATATTTCAAGAACAAAAATGTGCATGCTTTGATGAACAAATACCATATTCAACATAGTTTTTCAACACCCTATTATCCACAAGCAAATGGGCAAGCAGAAGCCTCAAACAAAACAATAGTCTCCATCTTGAGGAAGAATAGTGAAAGATAATCATAAGGATTGGCATTTGCAATTGCCTTTGGCATTATGGGCATACAGGACTAGTGTGCGGATGCCCACTAGGGCAACACCATTTTCACTTGTATATGGCACTGAAGCCATCATGCCCCTAGAGTTGGAAATTCCAACCTTACGCATAGCATTGAAGGACTTCATAGATGATGACACCACATGACAAGGCCACCTTGATCAGTTAACGCTTCTTGATGAACGTCGATTCAATGCCTTGGAGCATCTCCATGTTTATTAGGATCACCTTGCATGAGCTTACAATAGTAAAGTCCACTTAAGAGAATTCAAGGTTGGAGATCTTGTGCTCAAAGAAAACTAACAGAACTCAAATCTGTCATCGCACCTATGAGACAAATTTATGGTAAACTGGATAGGCCCCTACATGATTTCAGAAAGGGTTGGGCCTGGAGCATATCACCTCACATCATTGGATGGTGTTGAAGAGCCTGAGCCTCTCAATATCATTCATTTGAAGGCATTTTATACATAAAATACAAAAACATTCAAATATACATAAAATACAAAAACATTCAAATATACATAAAATACAAAAAATTCAAATATAAAAATAAAAAATAATTAAAAATAAAAATTAAAAATAAATTATAAATAAAAAAAATTCAAAAAATAAAAATTCAAATTCAATAAAAAATGCTCCAAGGGTATTTCAAACCGCTTGGTCAAATAAAAAATGCTCCAAGGGTATTCAAGATGCTTGGTCAAAAACAATCAAAATGCTCCAAGGGTATCAAGGTTTTGGTCAAATTCAATAAAAAATGCTCCAAGGGTATTCAAGCCTTGGTCAAATTCAATAAAAATGCTCCAAGGGTATACAAGTCGCTTGGTCAAATTCAATAAAAAATGCTCCAAGGGTGGCTTCACGCCGCTTGGTCAAACTCTAAAAGCCCCAAAGGCACAATAAGCCCTTTGGTCAAAATATAATAAAAAATACAAAAATAGTTGCATCTTACATCTGCATCCATATAGTTGCATTACATCAAACATGCATATCCATTGCATTTGCATATGTTATGATCACACTCTTGCAAATGATGCCACAGTTTGTATCACAACCACAAATACACAAGTCCACCTTCATCCATTCATCCATGTGTGTAACTGTGTTTTTCAACACAACCATATCATGTTGCTATAAGGAATAGGCTAAGATTTTTTGGTCATTCAACCATATCTAGTGGTCTTATCAGTTTTTGTGGGAAGCCATCTTGATTAGTAGAGAGTAAGGTCTAGTCATGAATGCCTCAGATATTCAGGATCCTATCACTAATTAAAAACACTAAAATCCTAGTTGGTACAAGGGAAAGATGAAAGCTACAAAAGTGGTCTAGGTTACCTTAAGCAAAAAGGGTCTTCCTTGCTTATCCCCTTGTGCGACCGGTTCAAAGGTGCTGAGAATTGGCAAAAGGACAAGTTCCACCCTACCCAGAAATAAGTGATTATCATCACTACATAAATCCCTTGCTTTCATTAAAACAAGCAAAAATCTCGAAACAAAGCACAAATTCAAAATCCCAGTTTCCAAAGTCATAAGTTCAAAGTACCAAAAAGCACAAAAACAAAACAAACAAGTGATTTTCATCCTTACATAAATCCCTTGCTCAAGAGAAAAAATCAATAATAAAAATAAACAGTGATTTTCATCACTAAGCATGAGCAAGTATCCCAAATGAAATGAAGAAAATAAGGGAATGGAGCTTGAATCCCTGGAATTCTCAGCATTGTACAAAACCGAAAGGTGATCCCCATTACAGGTTGGTGTACAACCATGCCTGGCAATGGTGATACCCTTACGCATGATGATATGTCTATCACAATAGCATCTTGCATTTGTGTAGACCAATGTTTGCATGTGGATGAGCTAGCTTTAGGTAACCCAATGCTACCTAGTGGTATAGTCCAACTAAGTCCAACACAGGATAAGATGAACAATTGAGGATCCATGATCTTAGCAATGGGCTGAAAGAATCCCGCCTGACATCGGAGGAAATGCTTGAGTTCTATCTAAATATATTCATTTGCACACACAGGGATAATGAATATCTAGGTCCATGATGAAAGCCTTGCTTTTCAAAAGTCTTGTATGGTCAGTACACAACTGTTGATAGGGTAACTAGAGTGTTTGAGTCTCAGGAAGAGCCTCAAAAATTCCTACATAGCAACAAATCATATCATTCATCACATCATCAATTTTCTTTATGAAGTTTTGTAAATTAAGGGGTATTAACAAAGTAGGCTAGATACCGGATAGATGTCAGAAATAATATCTACATGACCACTGACTATTTTGAATCTTTTAAATAACATAAGCTTTATCAAGAAATTACATACATTCTATGCCAGTACATTTCACATATGAATGCCTAAATAATTAGTTCTTATGATAAGAATGATTATTTACATTCATGATTGTTATACTTTCTATGGTATCACCCATTTAGATTGTTGAAATCATATCATATGCATTCCTTATGTTTTAAGTGATTAAAGCATACAGGTTCATTCACATTAGACTAAACATCATATAAACAATGCATGACACATTGCATTTACCATATCATAACATAAGTTAGATGCATACAATTAAATCAAAATTAAACATGCATCTAACGAAAACATTGCATCCATAAACACATAATTTCATAAATCATCCATCCACATCTAAGATCACATCATTGCATCCACCCATACATAGAATCATAAATCCATCATCAAATCAACTCATGATACATCACATCATGTCACAATAATCAAATCATATAAGCATCTACATAAAAATCTACATAAGCATCCATCTCAATATCCATATCATCATAAATATCACCTATCATCTAACACATATATCAACTCATCATAATGCCATCATCACATCACATAAGTAAAACAAAAACATAAGCAATAAATGACACACATAATGAAGCATAATGTAAAGATCTCATATAAATGTGTGTCTCAAAAAGTGTCTCAAAATGTGTATCTCAAGTGCATGGATGTACAAAAATACCCGAAGGCTACAGTCATATAGGTCAGTTGACCTCAAAAATAAAAGCCTAATGCATCATCAATCAAACACTAGGCTTGTACCCCTTGCAGCACCACCCCTATGGATGGATCTCGGGTGGAGCGATGTGAGCTTACTGGCCTCTCTGTGAGAGTCTGGGTCCTCTGACTAGGCCAGATGGAAGACTACCCTAAGGTGGAGCACCCACTAGCCTGTGATCCACCTGCACCTATCCTCTCCCTAGGAGTGGCTCCTAGCCTCCTGATATACATCTCGAGAGAAGCAATATGGCCTACATGATCAACAATATCTACCTCATACTCATCTAGCAAAATTCTACATCTATCTAATCTCTACCCTCGGATCTACCCCTATAGGACCCTGAGGTGTGGAAGGATCAACAACAACCTGCATCCTAGTAGCACCACCCCTGATAGTAGCCTATAAGGCCTGTATCTAAGTCATGAGCTGCTCTATAGTAGCATCTCATTGTACTATAGTAGCATCCCATTGGGCTATAATAGCATCATGTTACTGTACCTAGATCTTGGTCGACTAGAGCTCGACCTCTACATCATGCAATTGTGCTCTCAGAGGAGAATCTCTCTCCTCGGGATCCAACTCCTCCTCCTCCTCCCTAGGAGCCTCCTACTCCTCCACTACCACCTACTCTACTAGTGGCCCCATACCTCAGTCCTAGCTCGGACTCTGTGCCCTACTGGATCTGCACCACCATCTCCACCATCATCCTCATGACCTAGACTACCATCACCATGCCACATCAGATCACCCCACCACTATGCAAATGCATCTATGACTCCCCCAATGACTCCTGGGTCAACTGTTGGGGCATCCTCCTCATCATCCAACTCTGTGATATGTGGGAGAGGGAGGTCTCTCTCTGCTCCAATGCACCTGTACAAGAATGGGATAAGTGGCACATCCTACTACAATCCGTACTGATGAAGAACTCGAGAGTAGAAGAAATACTCCTTGATGCCGACCTTGTGGCCAATGAGCCACCGCTCACACCGTGTCCTATGGTAAAATTGGGTGGATCATCCCAAGCTAGGCACTCATGATATGGGCACCACATGATGTCTTCGGCCTACAGCCTAGTGAAAGTAGCAATATAATGGGGGAGCTCCCCCACATTAGGGTGGCTCTTGCACTCCTTGTGCTCTCAAGCCCATCTGGCAGCATAGCACTGCATCCTAGCATCAATAACTGTAATCCTAGTAGGGAGCCCTCTGGGATGATCCATATTGATATGCTCCCATCCCCATACCTGAAGGAGCAAGTTGCAAGCAATGTTGATATGACCCCACCAATGGATGTGATACAACTCATCATAGCACTGTGCTAGCAAAGACCTCCCCCATGCATAGATGATAGGCTCCATACTATCCATCAAGTCTTGAACCATCGCAAGGAGGTTCCACGAGAACCTCAAGCCTGAGCAATCTAGGATCATAATGTTGTTGATGACCATCAACAATACCGCATGCCTCTCCGAGAAGACATGCTCCCTATACCAACGTAGAATAGATACACCTCCAGACTTGGTGTCCTTGAAGGCAGCCATAACATGCCTCCCAAACACCCAAAGAAAGATTGCATTACGATCATTAGTAGCCAAAGAGACGATGGCCACTCCATCAAAAGGGATCCAAAAAATCTTGTACACATCCTCCGGTGTGATAGTCATCTCACCGATAGGAATATGGAAGGTGTTCATCCTAGGGTCCCATCGGTGAACCAGGGCCATGAGGTAGGCCTGATCCGACATGATCTGTGGTAGCCTGGTCACATACTGTAGTCCATGGGCCTTAAACCAGGCCCAGTCCATATCATCCATGAGTGGAAGGAGGTCATTTAGGAGCTTCGGGTCCCGAGCCCGAGCAGTGAGAATCTAAGAGCAAAAATCAAAGGTATAACTACAATGCATCTAAGGCATAAATCACAATAAAACATGAAAAACGATGCAAATAATGATAGACTATCCTAAGTCTGAGTGAAAGAGGAATAAATGCACCTAATCATGCAACATAGTTTAAAAAAATGCAACTCAAAAATTTAAAAAAATCAATTAATCATCTCATAAAATCCAAAAAAATCACAAATTTTGCCTAAGGATCCTGGCCGCTATCACCTACAACGACTAGAAACTGGCCACTGAGGCTAGCAACGGCCAATCCCCAATGGTCAAATTTTTGACCGTTGGGATTCAAAACCGGCCGCTCTGAGCGACAACGACCAATCCATAGGCCGAAACGGCCACTCTGAGCGACAGCGACTGACGGGCGACATGGCAAACGCGTACGCCCTAGGCCAAAAATACCAAAAAAATTGAAAAAAATGCAAAATGGGGGCAAGCCCACCAAAACAAAACCTAAGCTAAACCTATCTACATGTTCGGTTCATTGTCAACGAGTTTAATGAGATTCATTTACCAGTTACTTAGTGAGGTTCAATTTTACCAAAAAGGAAAGTAGGGTTAAGGTTTGAGAGAATACCCGAGAAGCTCCGGCTCCTCCGCTCACCGATGTCTCACCCTACGCAGCCATAATCCTCGATGCAACAACACTCCAAGTCACAACTGTCACTTTCTCGTCAGAGCTCTAGAAAGCAAATCACTAGCTAGAAGAATGAAAAGACAAAACCCTAGATCACTTTTTGTACTCCTCAAGTTATGCCTCAACTGCTGCTGATGTTAGCGGCCCGAACTTCTTGGCCACTCAGGGTGAGAGCAGCCACAGGTAGGCAATTAGCGGCTACATAATCTGACAGTAGACGACTGCACAAGAAAAATCAGAAAGATTCCTTCCAGGAGGAATAGCAAAATAATCAAATAAACACATTTTGATGGTCCCTGATCATCATAATGATCAAAATAACAAAAAAAATCACATAAAAACAAATCTCGAGTAAGCTTCGTATTTAGTTACTTGCTCTCTCAACTCAGTGGTTTCAATCAAGGTTTTTCTTAGTGGCAAATTTCATAATTTAGCATGAATTTTTGGATTTCCAAAATGTCAATTTTGCGATTTTTGGGACTATAAAGGTCGGCCCGTTTGCCCAAAAATTTTGGGATCTATTTTTTTTAGGGTAAATTCACCCTATTTTCATAAGGTTTCTTGCCTAATTTTTCCCCTAAATTTATTTAAAATAAGAAATATCTCGCCCAAATTGCCCCTTGTACCCCATTATATATAGCTAACCCTGAAAACGACTCCCATACAATTACAACATTTTTTTTGGATAGCGAGCGATACAAAGCAGAGTACTGACAAAACCAGAGTCCACAACTGCCAGAAGGTGACTGACAGAAGGCGATTGGAGTCACCTTTTTTTAGTCGCCTTCTGCCAGTCGCATTCTACCAGTCGCATTGTGGCAGTCCCCTTATGTCAGATGCTTTCTACCAGTCACCTTTTTCTAGTTGCCTTGTGTCAGTCACCTTCTACCAGTTGCATTATGCCAGTCACCTTATGCCAGTCGCCTTGTGTCAGTTGCCTTCTACCAGTCACCTTCTATCAGTTGCCTTGTATCAATAGCCTTATGCCAGTCACCTTATATTAGTCACCTTGTGTCAGTTGCCTTCTACCAGTCGCCTTCTACCAGTTGCCTTGTGTCACTTGCCTTCTGTTAGTCATCTTCTGTCAGTCGCCTTTTGCCAATCGCCTTTTGATAATTTTTTGATACTTGTAGTTGAAAAAAAAATAGCCATGTTTTGAAAAAATTTCTTCAAAAATTTGAAAAATTTTCCCCACAGTTTATACAGTTTTCATGTTGATTTGCCCCGATTTGATAAATACTTTTTTGGTACTACCCCTTATGCATAACCATGGTTTTAGTGATTTGCACTCCATGCAATTTGATGAGATAAGTAAGTTACCATAGAGCTACTTAGGGAAAATTATTCATTTTGGAATTATGATGTATCACCTCAACCCTGAAGAAGATCAAGATGGTCAGATTGCTCCACGGGTACGATGGAATCATCCTAATTCTCTCATGGCACAAAAATACTGAACCAATTGATGCAATACAAGCATAAATAGAATCTCTCATCCTAATTTTCTAATAAGGCTATTTCTGGCCTGACCACTCCCCGAGATAGGGAGGAATGATCATCATAAGCAATTAGAATCACACTTGGATGGGGGTTTGCCCATTAAAAGAACAAACACTAGAAAGGAATCAAAGCTAGTCAAAGTGGTCAAGCGACTTGTCGCTTCATTCATTGCCCTTCCCTCACCAATTCATTATGTGAGGGGGTAGTTCAAATATTCAAATAATCATAATCAAAGTCAACCAAAGATCACTCGATCATATCAAAATTGTGTTCGTCCTACAAATCATTGCATACAACTCTTACAAAACTTTTTCCGTTTGCTGGGTTCATAAGCAAATATGACATCTTCAGTTTGTAGCTATCCTCTGGTTGATTCTATTGTAGCAACATAAGCTACCCGATTGCATTTGAGGAATGAGTGCAAGTGAACATGTGCAAGCCCTATGCTAAATTAAGCCTTCAATCAGGTTGAAGCAATGATTCAAGGATGTGTGTCGTCTTGCATGATTGGGCCATCTAGCATTGATCAAATCAATGATCATCATACACCCTACAAACATAGTAGTCTACATTTTTGCTTCACGCTGTGTTTTCCACACAACACATCACAAAAAGGGGCATCTATGGACACATAAAACATGTCATGTTTAGGAAGACTACTCACATGGGCACATTCATAGATCATGTGACTAAACATTGGGACCTTCCAAGTATCAAAAGTGGTTTTTACCACTTATTTAGCATATTCTTAGCCCATCCAAGACTGGTCACTATGGACTAGAGCAGCTGAATCCTGGCCACTACATCTCAGAGCGGCCAAACCTTAGTTTTTGCAGATGACAACGACTAAACTTTAAAATGCATTTTGCTGCCAATATAGCCTAATCTTGGGCAGAAGTGGCAGTCTGCATGCAATAAGGCTGAGCAGGGATAAATTTGCATTCCTCCTCACAACCAGTCTACATGAAATACTCAAGTATGGATTTAGACATCAGTTAACTGGACCTCAAGGGTAGACAAAGACTCAAATTATCATGCTAACAAATAGTTTGTATGCAAGATTCGGTCTTAGGGTTTTAGACCTAAACCTAAGACCTCAACACATTATAAGGAGTAAACCTAAAAGCACTAGGGGATCTTCTTTTATCAATTAAGAGAGAGATTTTAGAAACTTGGAGAGCTTTTTCTCCTAGCGAAGCCCTGTCGGATTGGAGAGCAAAATGGAGCACCTCTGAGGAGCAACGAAGTGCTAACCAATTTAGGGTTTTTCATCTACATGATATTCAACACATCAGACAAGAAATGATAATCATTTCAACATCGGTAACAAGCTTAGATTCATAGCCTTGGAGCAATAGAGATAGATTTTCATCTTAGCGACCACTATATCGGATAGTGGCCCACCGACCTAATCTAGGGTTCTTTGCATTATTTTATTTCATTTAGTTTGTTACATACATTTACGCCATTAGCATAGATTTTCTTTATCGTATTTACTAACATTCATAGCATTAATTTCTATTGTCATGGAGCATATTTCTATTTATCATTAGGGTTATTGCTAATGACCTCATATGAGGAGGCAATCTTGGATAGTTGGGAATTTGCTATTATTTTCATGCTTGCAGGATTACAGGTTCACTGAATAGGTTATCAACACACAAAAGCAAAAGGATCCCTCTAGGAACCAGACCTAGAGAAGAAGGCATATGTAAGCCCTCATACAGTTTTGTGTGCATCATTGGGAAGCCTACGAGAGTGCATCACCCCTTGTGAGGGGATATTATACATCCGCTACCATACTTTGTAAAATATGTATCAAAAGAAGGAAATCCCTCAAAGGGATCTATATGTAACCAAACTTGAGAAAAAGAAATAAAGAGCATTATCTATTCATTTTATTTGTATCTTTCATTTAATGCATGATTAAATATGAATAAGTTGGATAATATCCACAAATAGGAGTAGTGGACGGTGCGCTGCTTCCCCAGGGTCGCTACAATAAATCTAGCCTTTGATCTAACATATTTTATTTAATCACAATAAAATCAAAGACTAATTTAATTGGTATAAAATAAAATATAAAGAAAAAATTCAACATTGGAATAATCTAAAGGAAAACTTTATTGTTTAAATATTATGCAGATAATTTTATAACCCTTGTAAACTTTCCTAAAGTAGAATAAAGGACGCTTCTTTTAATTTCAATAAAAACAATGCAACATAGGCAAACTCTATTTTTTAAATGTAGAAGTACCAAGATTGCTAATTCAAATATTCTTGAAATAATTCTTAAACCCTAGCTATCTAAAAACAAATATTATTTGAAGTAAAGTTAAGCTATCCTTTAGTTAAATCAATCATGTTTACCAACAAAAACCAAATAAATGAAAGGAAGCTACGTAAACATTACCAAGGTGAGCAACGCATCAAGGTCCAACCTATTCTACTGATTTTTGGATGACCTGTGTGGTTTTGATAGAGCAATTTGACCTTGTACGATGGATGATATCGAAACAAATAACAGAAGAATGCAAACACGCAAAGAGCAAGGGTTTGATCCTCTATCATGAAAGAGAATAAATGTGAGATTGCTTCAATAAACAAGATGAAAAGCAAAACTTTGAGATATTAGGGAATGCAAGTGAGATTCAAGAGTTGAATCACAAATGATGGTTTGAAGTTACCCTCTAGTAAAATGATGGTTAGAATCATTATAAACCTTACCTATGGATCAATGGTGAAGAAAAAGAACCTCTTGGGATAATATTTCATGATCATATATTAATACAACACATACACCATCTATTATACCTAAAATTGTTATGGTCTATTAATGTATCATCAAAAATTATAAGAAAAATAAATGGTGCACCATCACCAACCATCAATGTTTTTTCAGATCCATTCCACTATCCATATCATCATGTCTCATACATTGCATATGCTAAAACATAGGGTTTAAGGCTTATTACTTATATTTTGATCTCAATAATCATAATGTAAAATAAGATTGACACATGGGTGGAATGCAAAAGGGACACTCTATTGAAACAACATAGGTCATTCACTAGTTAGTAGAGCAAGCCATGCCTTATTATCTTGCTCACCTTGCCTGTATTAGGGTAGTTTTTTTCCTTTTGTTTGGTTTTTGTTAATAATATTAATTGATTTATCAAAATAGTAGCTAAGCTATACTTCAAAATATTTATTTTAAGATTGCTAAGATTTAAGAATTATTTCAAGAATATCCAAATCAATAATATTTTTTCTTTTTTTACATTTTAGAAATAGAATTCAATCATGTTCCATTGCTTTTATTGAAATAAATAAATAAATTATTATCTATTCTACTCCAAAAAAATTGCTCGGGTTCTAATATTATCTACATAATATTTGAGTACCAAAATTTCCTTTAAATTTTTATAGTATTGTTATTATTGCTTTATTTTTATTTCTACAATAATTAAATTAGTATTTTATTCTATTATAATTAAAGAAATGTATAAATCAAATGCTAGATTTATTATCATGTCATGATATCGATGTGCCTATTGGATCCTCAAAATCCAACTTGAGTTTACCCCAAATTTTTGAATTTTTGGTGTCCTTTGGTCTTTTCAAATTTGCAATACCCCCTTGAGTCCTTTCCAATTATTGCAAATTTTTTGTCCTTTTGAAGTCCTGTTTCACCCTCCAAGAGCAATAAAATATTTTATGTCACCAAGGTCAGGCCTTTGTTTTGGTTTTCCTAAGGTCTTTTTGTCAGTAAATGTTTGGCCCAAATAAGTTTGATGCAGGAGCCTATCTTCCGGAGGGCATAACTTTTGATCCGACCGTTGGATCGGCTTGAAATTTTACGTGGAGCTAGATAAAGAGGAGGAAAATGCATGGCTAGGAAACCTTGGTGGCTAGGGGTGATTTTTAGGCTTTTATCGGGCCCTAATTCCTTCATCTAGTGCCCCAAAAATGGATTTTAGTGTTTTTTTAGAAAATTGGAAAAAAATAATTTTTGGAATTTAATAACTTTTTAGACATGAGTAGGTGTTGAGATTTTCTAGAAGGCTTAATATGGGTGATCCAATAATGTGTATTAATTTTGAGGCCCATCCGAGCTTTTTTGGCAACTTACTAAAAATAGGGTTGTTTTTGGTCGAAAATGGCAAATTGTCCAAAAATAGTAATTTCTTATCTTTAGGGCTTTAAGATGTAGGGTTTTGTTTTAGGGTTTCTTGCATTGTAAAATGGGAAAAATCCTAAATCCTAAACCTAAAAATACTAAACCCTAAACCTCAAAACCCTAAACCCTAAAAAAAAAATGAAGGTAATGGAGATAGTGGCTATTATGGATCATTTCCAATTATGGGCCATCATCAAGGTAGTTACAGTTTTCGCAATTATGGACCAAATGATCAAGCTATTTAAGAGAGTTGCTACAATAGGAAAATACATCAAGTTTTTGCATAGTAAATTTTGCAAGAGGTATACCAGTGTGCCCATCCTTGTCAGTTGTATTTTCCTTTGTGTGTCTTGTCTAGTCACCCCTTTTTCTTCCCCATTATTGTGCAGGTTTTTTTGAGGAGGTGCCTAGTTTATTGAGATCATTTCCAGTGGTTGAGGCTAGAAGCTAGGAGGCTCTTTGTTACATCATTTGAATAAAGAGTTGTAGTTCTCTATTGCATCATTTGAATGGAGAATTTATTTGTACTTGTTTAGTGAGATCTGGTTATTCTGATCAGACTCCCATTGTAATGATCTATTGTTTAATACAATCCTATTTCCTCCTTTCAGTAGTTCTATGTGCAATTTTGTGTGTTCTCCTATTTACATGTTACATCATTTGAATGTGTAAATGGTATCTTCTTTCATTGGCATGTTGAATCATTTTTGTTACATTATTTGAATGGATGTGATTGGCTCAGTTTTATCTTCTCCTCCTTCTATCTTCATCATATTTTAAGTCTAGCTACAATTACCCAATGGATAAGGCATCGATCTATAGCTTGAAGCACTAGCTAGGAGTTACTTTCAAACTTGGTCAAATTTTATGTTGTAGTTTTATTTTATTTTTACAAATTTGGATGAGCATGAGCATATAAGAAATATTGTAGGCTCACCTCTAGGGTTTCCTTACCTTACTCGGTCTGTCTAGAGTCTTAGGATAATATTTTTCTTGAGTTAAAGAGGTGGATCCACTAGAGTCCATAGTGTTGATTGGATCAGGGAAGTCTTGTAGTGTGACAAATCTATTAAGGGTGCAGGAATTTCTCCCAATAGTTTTTGGTATCATTGTTGGGGAAGACTTAGTACTATTTTGTGTTTGTATTTCTCATAGTCTTTCCTAGAGTGAAATTTGTGAGAGTTGAGTGAATATTAGGTTGAGCAATCTTGGCCTAAGTATTATTGAAGATCTTGCTCTTTCTTTGCACATCTATGTTGGTGACTCCAAATGAACTCAAAATTTTAAAATTAAGAAAGGAGGAGCTGGATCTAGCATCTACAAGAAGAAGTGGTAAAGAAGTGCTTGTTGGAGTGCCAAATCTTGAGGTATTCTTCAAATATCATAGAAAAATTTCAATTCCAATTTCTATTTTCTAGTCCAAATCTTGGTTTGAATCAGTCTTCTCCTACTGTAAATCAAGTACCTATAGTGAATCAACCTGTAGTGAGTATGGTAGCTCCTAATGCAAATCAAAATGTCAATGTCAATCAAAATGTCAATGCTAACCAAAATGTCAATCAATGGAGAACCAATAGATATAGAGCTTTTGTTTTACCTACAAATCTGAATCCTCTCCCTGGTAAAGCTCATAAGTACTTGCCTAAATTCCAAGGAAATAATGTTGTGACTGGTGAAGATCATATTAGGGATTTTCTGTATGCCATGGATAGTCTTGAGGTAGATGATGAAGATGTTGTCCTTAGATTATTCTTTCAAACTTTAGAGAAGGATGCTCGAGAATGGTTCAATAACCTTGGAGTTGGTACTATCAATAATTTTCAAGAGCTAGAGCACACTTTCCTTAGGAAATATGGAGAGAGGAAGAATGAACAGTCCTTGTTGATAGAGTTGGCTACCATGAAAAAGAAAGAAAATGAATTAGTGGAAGATTTCAATAGAATATTCTTTAAGACCAAAAATAATATTCTAATAGCATTAAGGCCAAATGATGATCAATCCATTTGTTTCTACAAAAATGCTTTCCTTGGAGATTTTAGTTATGAGCTGAGATAACAAGCAACAACCACCATTGATATATGTATGGAAAGGGCTATTGAAATAGAGAGACATATGATTGATAGTGGTAATATGAAAGTATACTCTTTAGAGCCCAATCAACCTGAAAGGAAGCCCAAGAAGGTTGAGTTCTCTGTCCCTAAGAAAATAGATCAGGATCCTATGAACAAAATAGCTAATTAGTTGAGTGAGATGTTTACTACTTTGAATAATAGGTTGGCTAGAATTGAAAAAGGTAAGGATAACATTGCAAAAACTTCATAGGGTAATAATAGATAATAAGAAGATAACATGCCTCCTTTTAGGAGGAATTTTAATAGAAACTAGAATAACAATGGAAATGAAGAGGGAAATATGAATCAAAATGGAAATTGGAAAAAGAAAGAAGTAGAGAGAGATCTAGATTCTATTCCAAATCCCATGCCATAAAATAATATAGCATCATATCATCTCTTTTATTGCTCTTACTGTGATGCACCACATAACCCTATTGATTATGGTATTTATCTAAGTATACATTCTAATGTTGATTTAAATGTTGAATCTGAAGATGAAGATATTAGAATTAATGTATGTTAGACTCAGGAGGATGAAACTAGAGAACAAGAATTTGAAAGGGATATGGACATATGTGCTAATAATCTTGAGCAAAGAGCCTTAGTCTTTGGAGAGGCATCAACCTCAAGTGAGCCTCCTAATACCATATTTGATAGAATGAAGTAGGGAAAGCTTATACCTACAACAGAAGAGGTTGAGTCTTTAGAAAGAATACATGCTATCAATATCAGGAATAGAATAGTGGAGGATAAAGTTGATGAAGGGCCTACACAAAAGGAGAAAGCTATAGGAGTGATTTCACAGAAAAAGGTAAATCAGATGAAGCTGCAAATGATTCTTGAAGAGCCTGATGTAGAGGAAATTATCCAAAAGCAACAAAATGACTTGGTTAATCAGAGATCTAGAAAAGGAATTGATGATAAGAAAGATCAGTTTGATCTAGGTGTAGAGGTTTCCAAGTAGAAGGTCAACATCACTTTTGGGGAATTAATGACTATTCCAAAGTATCGATATCAGGTATGTAGAGCCTTCAAATTAATTGATCAGTCAGGAGGACAATCTCAAAACCCCATAGGCCTTGAGAATAATGCAGTCAGAGCCCCATATTTAGTTAAACCATTTTATATATCACTAAGGTATACATCAGGCTATGGGGACCAATATGTTATTCATAATTACATGCTTGATAGTGGTGCTTCCATGAATGTGATGTCAAAACAGGTAGCTGATCAGTTAGGCTTGATTTGTCAGAAAGAGCACCCCCTATTTCTGTAATGGATAATAGGAGAGTACCTTGTGTAGGTATTATCACTAGACTTCTTGTCCATATTGAACAATATCCTAAGAAAGGTGTGGTAATGGATGTTGCAGTTGTAGATGTGGACCCTTTCTTTTCCATATTACTCTCTAGGCATTGGGTAGAGCAACTAGGTGGTACTATTCAGTTGGATTGGTCATATGCCACTATCCCAATGTAGGGTAAGGAAAAAGTGATATTGAAAAGAGAACCCTTCAATAGGTATTCAGTTGAATTCAGAGATCCTAATGATAATATGGTTAATGTCATGAATTCTATTGAGGAAAAGGATATGGGGGTTTACTCTATTTGGCATTCTCCTTTCTTGTTAGAAGTACCTGATGCTGAGAATATGGATCCAAAATTGAAGGCTGAAGTGGATGCAAAAACTGATAGAATTTTGACTTTTGAGTTATGGACTATGACCTTTGATGGGGCAAAATCTAAAGTAGGAGTAGGAGCTGGAGTACTATTGATAGACATCAATGGAAGCTATCTTGGCATACCATATATGTTAGAATTTTCTTGTACAAATAATGTTGTAGAGTATGAAGCTTTATTGCTAGGGCTAAGGAAAGCCAAGGAATTGGGTATTAATTACCTCAAAGTTAGTGGGGATGTTGAGCTAATAATTCAACAGATCAAAGGGAAATATCAAACAAAGCACCCTAGATTAAAGCAATATAAGCAAGCAGTGTTGGATGAAATAGATAGATTCTTGGCTTTTGATCTACAATTTATTCCTAGAGCATATAATCACAATGCTAATATATTGGCAATTAATGCTTCTAGAGTAGAAAACCTTGAGATAGACACTTGGTTTATGGATAGGTTCCCAACCATATCTATTTATAAGCCATCTATCCCTGATAATGTGGTATATTTACAAGTTTTTCATGATGATATACACATTAATGATTTTATGACTATGCAAAATGAATTTTCTGATGTTATTTGTGATGAAAGTGATGAAGAAAAACTGAAGGATGTTATTGGAGAACCCATATAAGTCATACAATTAAAGACCAATAGGATCCCTAGGGGGTTGGTATCTTTAGAGAGCTTGTTTGATGACTTTGATAGAGCATATAAACCTTTGGTTCAGGAATCTGAGGTAGATGAAGTTAATATTGGAATAGAGGAAGAGCCCAAGATTGTTAGGATCAATAAAGCTCTATCAGGAAAAGAGAAGCAATAATATATCAAATTCTTGAAAAAGAACATGGATGCTTTTGCTTGGAGTTATGAAGATCTGAAGACCTTCAATACAAAGGTAATGACTCACATAATACCCCTTCAGAAGGATACCAAGCCTTTCAGGTAGAAACAAAGAAATTTCAATCCCACTTTGCATCCAATTATGCAGAAAGAAGTGCAGAAGTTATTGGATACCAAGATAATCAAGAAGGTGAGATTTTCTTCTTGGTTGGCAAACCTTGTTCCAATTAGAAAAAAGAATGGTGAGATCAGGCTTTGTGTAGATTTTAGGAATTTGAATAAGAGCTCTCTTAAAGATAACTATCCACTTCTAAATATGGAATAGTTGCTTCAAGCAGTGGTTGGGTCATCAAGAATATCTTTATTGGATGGCTTTTTAAGTTACAATCAAATTGTAGTGAATCTAGAAGATAGACACAAAATAACTTTCACTACACCATGGGGAACATTTGAATATCTTAGGATGCCCTTTGGATTGATGAATGCAGGGGCAACATTTCAGAGAGCAATGGATGTTGCATTTAAGGGGTTGATGTTCAAGATAGTGGTAGTATATCTTGATGACATTACAATTTTTTCCAAAAATCTTGAAGATCATTTTGCACATCTAACTCAAGTGTTTGATAGGTGCAAGGAGTTTGGCATATCCTTGAATCCTAGAAAATGTGTGTTTGGGGCCACACAAGGTAAACTGCTTGGGCATATTGTTTCAAAGTATGGGATTAGCATTGATCCACAAAGAATAGAAGCAATTGCTAAAATTCCCCCTCCTAAAAATCTTAAGGGAGTTAGATCATTCTTTGGGAAGATTAACTTTATTAGGAGGTTTATCCCTGATTTTGCTCAGATTGCCAAACCAATAAATGACATGATCAAGAAAAATGGAGAAATAAGGTGGATAGAGGAAAATACTACAACTTTTCAGAAGATCAAAGATGCAATTACTAAGGCTCCAGTATTGAATTGCCCTGATTACTCCAAAGATTTCAAAATCTACTCATTTTCTTTAGAACACACTATTGCTACAGTTCTAGCTCAACAAGATGAAGAGAAAAATGAAAGGCCTATAGCCTTTATGAGTACAACATTGAAGGGTGCTAAACTAAAATACTCTTTGCTAGAAAAATAGGCTTATGCATTAATCAGAGCATTGGATCATTTCAAGTGTATTTTTGGGTCCAATAAGGTAATAGCCTGTATCCCTTACATTGTTGTTAAAGATATTTTCACTCAAACTGAACCTTTAGGTAGTCCTACAAGGTGGATGGCTAAATTATTGTAGTATGATGTGGAATTCAAAGCAGTACATATTGTTAGAGGATAGGGATTGGCAAAGTATCTAGCTAACAAAGAAGGGGAGGCTATGAATAACACTATTGTAGTAGATGAACAACAAGAAGCTAGAGTAGTTGATAATTTTGATTGCAGGTGGTATGATGGCATTATATTTTACCTTCAAAACTTATCATTTCTAGGAGACATACCCAAAAATAAAAGGATATCTATCAAGCAATTGGCTCAAAGGTATTACATTCAAGAAGGTAGACTGTATTGGAGGCATCCAGATGGTGTGTTGCTTCTCTGTTTGTTTGAGAAAGAGGTCCCTCAAGTGCTAAAAGAATATCATTCTAGCTTTTGTGGGGGTCACTTTGCTCCAAAGGCTACTGCTCACAAGATCATGAGAGTTGGTTATTATTGGCCCTCCCTATTTAAAGATGTTTATCAGTTTGTTAGAAGTTGTCATAACTATCAAATTTTTGTAGGAAAGAAGAATTTGCTAGCCATGCCCCTAAGCCAGTGATTGTGGAAGCTCCTTTTACTCAATGGGGAATAGATCTCATAGGTGAGATTAACCCCAATTCTTCTAGAGGTCATAGGTGGATCATTACAACAACAAACTATTTTACCAAGTGGGTAGAAGCAACACCTCTCAAGAAATCCACTACAGAAGTGGTCATCAAGTTTTTAGAAGAGCACATATTGACAAGATTTGGGGTTCCTAGGAAGATAGTCATAGACAATGGTAACTACTTCACTTCTTTTGAGATGATTGAATTTTGTGCTAGGTACAACATAGAGCTTTCTCATTCTACAAATTACTATCCTCAAGGGAATGGTTTAGTAGAATCCTCAAATAAGAATTTGATCACAAGAATTAGAAGAGCATTAGGTAGAAACAAAAGAAGTTGGGATAGTGAGCTAAAGTTTGCTTTATGGGTTGATAGAATATCTATCAAAATAAGCATAAGAAAATCTCCTTATGAACTAGTATATGGTGAGAATGGTCTACTACCCCCTCAAGTGGAAAGTCATGCTTTATCTTTACTTCTTCAGGATCATGAAAATCCAAATGTCTTGTAGAGAAGACTTGATCAAATTGTGAAGTTGTAGGAAGATAGAAAGGATTCATTAATGAAGATAATTGAGCAAGCTCACAAAATAATGCAGTTGTTCAATAAGAAAGCCAAAGGTAAACCTTTTTAGGGAGGAGATATAGTGTTGTACTGGGATCCCAAAAATGAAAGCATGGTGAAAAGGGAAAGTGGGAACCTAAATGGCTTGGCCCCTATCAAATCCTTCAGAATGTAGGCCAACATACTTACAAATTGTAAACTCTGGATGGTATAAAATTTTCAATTCCTATCAATGGCCAACATTTGAAATTGTATCATTCTGCATAGAGGGCTTGAGAAGCCACAAAAAAAGTGTGTTTCAATCTTGTTCTTTTTAGGTGATTAAGGTGTTAGTTTTTAGGTGATTAAGGTGTTCTTTTTAGGTGATTAAGGTGTTATTTTTAGGTGATTAGTTTAGTTTTTGAGTCCTTGTGGTCTATTGGATATTCTGGAGTTCTCAGGTGATTCATTTTCAAAGAGTCTTTTCATCACCTATCCTAGTCGGAGCTTATGTTGGATCCTCAAAATCCAACTTGAGTTTACCCCAAATTTTTGAATTTTTGGTGTCCTTTGGTCTTTTCAAATTTGCAATACCCCCTTGAGTCCTTTCCAATTATTGTAAATTTTTGGTCCTTTTGAAGTCTTGTTTCACCCTCCAAGAGCAATAAAATTTTTTATGTCACCAAGTTCAGGCCTTTGTTTTGGTTTTCCTAAGGTCTTTTTGTCAGTAAATGTTTGGCCTAAATAAGTTTGATGCAGGAGCCTATCTTCTAAAGGGCATAACTTTTGATCCGATCATTGGATCGGCTTGAAATTTTATGTGGAGCTAGATAAAGAGGAGGAAAATGCATGACTAGAAACCTTGGTGCTAGGTTTTTTTAGGCTTTTATCGAGCCCTAATTCCTTCATCTAGTGCCCCAAAAATGGATTTTAGTGTTTTTTTAGAAAATTGGAAGAAAGAATATTTGGAATTTAATAACTTTTTAGACATGAGTACGTGTTGAGATTTTCTAGAAGGCTTAATATGGGTGATCCAATAATGTGTATTAATTTTGAGGCCTATCCGAGCTTTTTTGGCAACTTACTAAAAATAGGGTTGTTTTTGGTCGAAAATGGCAAATTGTCCAAAAATAGTAATTTCTTATCTTTAGGGCTTTAAGATGTAGGGTTTTGTTTTAGGGTTTATCACATTGTAAAAAGGGGAAAAACCCTAAACCCTAAACCTAAAAAACTAAACCCTAAACCTCAAAACCCTAAACCCTAAACTCAAAACCTAAACCCAAAAAAATGAAGGTGATGGAGATAGTGGCTATTATGGATCATTTCCAATTATGGGCCATCATCGAGGCAGTTACAATTTTTACAATTATGGACCAAGTGATCAAGCTATTTAAGAGAGTTGTTGCAATAGGAAAAGACATCAAGTTTTTGCATAGTAATTTTGCAAGAGGTATACCAGTGTGCCCATCCTTGTCGGTTGTATTTTCCTTTGTGTGTCTTGTCTAGTCACCCTTTTTCTTCCCCATTATTGTGCAGGTTTTTTGAGGAGGTGCCCAGTTTACTGAGATCATTTCTAGTGGCTGAGGCTGGAAGCTAGGAGGCTCTTTGTTACATCATTTGAACAAAGAGTTGCAGTTCTCTATTGCATCATTTGAATGGAGAATTTATTTGTACTGGTTCAGTGAGATCTGGTTATTCTGATCAGACTCCCATTGTAATGATCTATTGTTTAATGCAATCCTATTTCCTCCTTTCAGTAGTTCTATGTGCAATTTTGTGTGTTCTCCCATTTACATGTTACATCATTTGAATGTGTAAATGGCATCTTCTTTCACTGGCATGTTGAATCATTTTTGTTACATTATTTGAATGGATGTGATTGGCTCAGTTTTATCTTCTCCCCCTTCTATCTTCATCATATTTTAAGTCTGGCTACAATTACCCAATGGATAAGGCACCGGTCTACATCTTGAAGCACTAGTTGGGAGTTACTTTCAAACTTGGTCAAATTTTATGTTGCAGTTTTATTTCATTTTTGCAAATCTGGATGAGCATGAGCATATAAGAAATATTGTAGGCTCACCTCTAGGGTTTCCTTACCCTACTCGATCTGTCTAGAGTCTTAGGATAATATTTTCTTGAGTTAAAGAGGTGGATCCACTAGAATCCATAGTGCTGATTGGATCAGGGAAGTCTTGCAGCATGACAAATCTATTAAGGGTGCAGGAATTTCCCCCAACAGTGCCATAACCAACTCCCATAAATTATTTTATTATAAAAATATCATTAAGCTAATTATGGTGCACCTTTCCTGTTCCAATTATAATATCTAATAAGTCATTAAAGAAAACCATAATTTTTTATTATTTATATTTGATTGCAAAGTTAGAACGTGCATGATACAATCTTGAAGTGGAACATTGAAATCCAATCTATATAGTTCAATTTAAAACATCTAACAATTCATAGGTTCTTAAAAATAATAAAAGACATCAACTTATACTCAAGTATCTAAGCATTTCGTAATAATATTTTAACTAATAATTAATCGAGTCTTCAAATTCAATAAGTGTTTCTTTTACTATAGTCAATCTTCATTACTAGGTCTAGTTATACATAAATGAATGTATTAGTGTCTCGATTCTATAATCAACCTCATTCTACTAATATTATGACATAAATTATATTCATACTATTCATTTGGTTGTATCTATGGAAAGAGATAAGAGCATCAAGGTTATGATAATGGTGTGACTACCTATCCAAAAAAACTTTCCTTTAAAGTTTGGACATTAAGTGTATAATAACCCTTTTTCTGGGCTTCAACATAAGTCTACATCTTTGTTGTGAATAACTAATCTAAATTATTATAGTGCTTCCATATGAATAATTTTAAATCCCAAGATCATTAATTATGTTAAAATATGTGTAACATGATCTTATTAGTCCAAGGCCAAAAGTGTGAAGTAATGCTTATGAGCACTATTTATGCAACCTACAGGTATATGAATATGTAATCCTATGGACATTCATCATTTATGTAAACCTAAAATAATGCTCATGTAAGCCTTAGGGATCCTTTTATATATAACCCTTATTGGTATTGGTTAATCCACCTTAATAGGTAACCTTGTTTAAAGGGTGTAATTTATTATTATTTTATTATAAAGTTAACCTCAAGATCAAGTCAATATTGGCTTAAGTTTAACCTCTCATTAGGGTTTTGGTATCACTATAAATAGCTCTTAATGATGATCCATTTGAATTATAAATGTGAACAAATATTATATATTGGATGCCTATGGGCACCCACCTTCTATCTCTTTTTGTCGTCTCCCTTTGTCTCTTTATATTCTTTACTATTGCTATATTTTGAATCACTTATACTTCTTTTTTGCATGATATTCTGGTGAATGAATGTTTCAAAATGTTTTTAGAAAATATTATGAATTTAAACATCGTATTCAAGTTTTTATTGAAGCTACATCACTCATCAGTAGAAATAAATCATTCCTTGATGACCAAAAGCCTCACATCCTTAAAATCTAGGTTATTCTCTTGCTTTTTCAAAATTTAAAATTCAAAATTTGTTTCCCACTTTTATTTTGGCACAAAAAATAGATGTTATCTTATCTATTCCACATGCAAACCACACATATTTGTTGTCATGCATCTGCATATTTTGGCATGATAGATATAATCATACTAGCATGGTTGGCATGATAGTAGAGTCGCATGTTTTTTGTTGGTAGGAGATAAAACCTAGTGTGTGTTTTCTAGGAGTCATCACATCAGATTATCTTTTTTGTAGAGGATACTCTTCTCTATTTTTCCAAAAGGGAGTGGTTCAACGATAAATATAGTCCTTTATTGAGTCAACATCATAATATTAAGTCATTAGGACTCAATTGTTGGAAGGTAATTTTTTTGAATGATGTGCACATACATGCCAATATTTTGGTCTTATGGCTCTACTACAAAAAGGAAGATATAGTGTAATGGATTGACCTCTCCTTTGATCATATGAGGTCATTGGTTATAATATTGACAACCAATATTTTTTGTAAAAGTTCCTTGAAAGGGACATTAAAAGGATTTTCACTCTCTATTTTCTCAGCTTTATCTTATTGACATAGTCATTAGAAGGATTTATTGTAATATTTTGGTTTGCCTCCCATTTTATGGATGGTGTATGTACAATATGGAAGAAGGTTTTACTTAGAATTAAACACATGCATGACACAATGGTTGGAAATGTCATTTGTTAAGGGCAGGTTGCAAGTTTGAAACTTAACATTGACACATTTTTGCTTGCTCTAAGATAGGTTGTTCTATGCATAAAATTCAAATTTATTCCTTCTCCTCTTTGGTTAAAGCTAGCACATGTGGCATGTTGGTATGCTCTCTCATTTGAAAGTAGGTCATCTTGGGTTCTAGTCTTGTCATATCCAAACCCATTAAATCATTTATGTATGTATATATATCATGAGTATGGTAGCCAATCAAGTTGATCGACTTGCCAATTCTCAATTCATTGATTGAAGGTAGATTGTATTGGAGGCATCCAGATGGTGTGTTGCTTCTTTGTTTGTTTGAGAAAGAGATCACTCAAGTTCTGAAATAATATAATTCTACCTTTTGTGGGGGTCACTTTGCTCCAAAGGCTACTGCTCACAAGATCATGAGAGCTAGTTATTATTGGCACTCCATACTAAAGGATGTTTACTAGTTTGTTAGAAGTTGTCATAATTGTTAGATTTTTGTAAGAAATAATAATTTTCTAGCCATGACCCTGAATCCAGTGATTGTGGAAGCTCATTTTACTCAATTGGGAATATGTCTCATAGGTGATATTAACCCTAATTCTTATGGAGGTTATAGGTGGATCATTACAACAACAACATATTTTACCAAGTGGGTAGAAACATCACCTCTCAATAAACCCATTACAAAAGTGGTCATCAAGTTTTTAGAAGAGCACATATTGAAAATATTTGGGGTTCCCAAGAAGATAGTCACAGACAATGGCAACTACTTTAATTATTTTGAGATGATTGAATTTTGTGCTAGGTACAACATAGAGCTTTATCATTCTACAAATTACTATCCTCAAGGGAATGGTTTAGTAGAATCCTCAAATAAAAATTTGATCACAAGAAACATAAGATCATTAGGTAGAAATAAAATAAGCTGGGATAGTGAGTTGAAGTTTGCTTTATGGGCTGATGGAATATCTATCAAAATAAGCACATGAAAATCTCTTTATGAACTAGTATATGGTGAGAATGTTCTATTATCCCCTCAAATGGAAATCCATGTTTTATCTTTGCTTATTTTGGATCATGATAATCCAAATGCCTTGCAAAGAAGATCAAATTGTGAAGTTGCAGCAAGATATAAAGGATGCTTTAATGAAGATAACTGAGCAGGCTCACAAAATAATGCAGTTCAATAATAAAGCCAAGGGTAAAACTTTTTAGGGAGGAGATATAGTGTTGTACTGAGACCCAAAAAATGAAAAGCATGGTGAGAAGGGGAAGTGGGAACCCAAATGGCTTGGCCCCTGTCAAATCCTTCAGAATGTAGGCCAACATACTTATAAATTACAAACTCTGGATGGTACAGAATTTTCAATTCCTATCAATGGCCAATATTTGAATATGTATCGTTCTACATAGAGGGCTTGAGAAGCCTAAAAAAAGTGTGTTTCAATCTTGTTAGTTTTAGGTGATAAAGGTGTCCTTTTTAGAAAGTTGTGTTATTTTTAGGTTATTAGTTTAGTTTTTGAGTCCTTGTGGTATGCTGAAGATTCTAAAGTTCTCAGGTAATTAATTATCAAAGAGTATTCATCACCTATCCCAGTTGGAGCATGTGTTGGATCCTCAAAATCCAACTTGAGTGTGCCCCAAATTTTTGAATCTTTTTTGTCCTATGGTCTTTACAAATTTGCAACACCCCCTTGAATCCTTTCCAATTATTACAAAATTTTGGTCCTTTTGAAGTCCTATATCACCCTCCAAGAGCAATAAAATATTTTAGGTCGCCAAGTTCAAGCCTTTTTTTTGGTTTTTCTAAGTTTTTTTGTCAATAAATGTTTGGCCCAAATAAGTTTAATGCAGGAGCCTATCTTCTAGAGGGCATAACTTTTGATCTGATTGTTGGATCGACTTAAAAATTTTAGGTGGATCTAGTTAAATAAGATAAAAATGCATGGCTTGGAAACCGTGGTGTCTAGGATGATTTTTTAGGCTTTTATCGAGCCCTAATTCCTTCATCTAGTGTGTCAAAAATAGAATTTAGTGTTTTTTTAGAAAATTGGAAAAAATAATTTTAAAATTTAATAATTTTGTAGACATGAGTACATGTTGAGATTTTATAGAAGGCTTAATATGGATGTTACAATAATGTGTATTAATTTTGAGGCCTATCCAAGCTTTTTTAGCAATTTACTAAAAATACAGTTGTTTTTGGTCAAAAATGGCAAATTATCCAAAAATAGTAATTTTTTATATTTAGGACTTTACGATGTAGGGTTTTATTTAGGGTTTCTTTGGGGATGTATATACCATTGGTATCACGTTGTAAATGGGGGGAAAACCTAAACTCTAAATCTCAAAGCCCTAAACCCTAAAAAATGAAGGTAATGGAGATATTGGCTATTATGGGTCATCATCAAGGCAGTTACAAATTTTGTAATTATGGACTAAATGATAAAGCTATTTAAGAGAGTTGATGCAATAGGAAAAGACATCAAGTTTTTACACAGTAATTTTGCAAGAGGTATACCAGTGTGCCCATCCTTGTTAGTTGTATTTTCCTTTGTGTGTCTTGTCTAGTCACCCATTTTTTTCCTATTATTATGCAGGTTTTGCTGAGCAGGTGCCCAATTTACTGATATAATTTCTAGTGGATGATGTTGGAAGCTAGGAGGCTCTTTGTTACATAATTTAAAAAAAGAGTTACAGTTCTCTATTGCATCATTTGAATGGAGAATTTGGTTGTTTAGGTTTAGTGAGATCTGGTTATTATGAATAGACTCCTATTGTAATGATCTATTGTTTAATGCAATCATGTTTCCTCATTTTAGCAGTTCTATGTGCAATTTTGTGTGTTCTCCCATTTACATATTACATCATTTGAATGTGTAAATGACATCTTCTTTCGCTAACATATTGAATCATTTCTATTACATTATTTGAATGGATGTGATTGACTCAATTTTATTTTCTTCCCCTTCTATATTCATAATCTTTTAATTCTGGCTACAAATACCCAATGGATAAGGCATCGGTCTATAGCTTGAAGCACTAGCTGGGGGTTACTTTAGGGCTTGTCCAATTGTAGTAAGTTCTTATCTTTAGGACTTTAATATGTAGGTTTTTGTTTTAGGGTTTATTTTGGGATGTATATACCCTTGGTATCACATTGTAAAAGGGGGAAAAAACCCTAAAACCTAAACCTAAAAAAAAACCTAAACCCTAAACCCTAAACCTCAAAACCCTAAACCCTAAAATCAAAATCCTAAACCCTAAAAAAAAGTGAAAGTAATGGAGATATTGGCTATTATGAGTCATTTCCAGTTATGGGCCATCATCAAGGTAGTTACAGCTTTTGCAATTATGAACCAAATGATCAAGCTATTTAAGAGATTTGCTACAACAGGAAAATATATCAAGTTTTTGCATAGTAATTTTGCAAGAGGTATACTAGTGTGTCCATCCTTGCCAGTTGTATTTTCCTTTGTGTCTTATCTAGTCACCCTTTTTCTTCCCCATTATTGTGTACTTTTTGTTGAGGAGGTACCTAGTTTACTGAGATTATTTCCAGTGGCTAAGGCTGGAAGCTAGGAGGCTCTTTGTTACATCATTTGAACAAAGAGTTGTAGTTATCTATTGCATCATTTGAATGGATAATTTGTTTGTACTTGGTTTAGTGAGATCTAGTTATTACGATCAGACTCCCATTGTAATGATCTATTGTTTAATGCAATCTTGTTTCCTCCTTTCAGTAGTTCTATGTACAATTTTATGTGTTCTCCTATTTACATGTTACATAATTTGAATGTGTAAATGACATCTTCTTTTGTTGGCATGTTGAATCATTTTTATTACATTATTTGAATGGATGTGATTGGATCAGTTTTATCTTCTCCCTCTTCTATATTCATCATATTTTAAGTCTGGATACAATTTCCCAATGGATAAGGCACCGATCTACAACTTGAAGCACTAGCTAGGAGTTACTTTCAAACTTGGTCAAATTTTATGTTGCGGTTTTATTTCATTTTTGCAAATCTATATGAGCATGAGCATATAAGAAATATTGTAGGCTCACCTCTAGGGTTTCCTTACCCTACTCGGTCTGTCTAGATTTTTAAGATAATATTTTCTTGAGATAAAGAGGTGGATCCACAAAAGTCCACAGTGTTGATTGGATCAGGGAAGTCTTGCAGCACGATAAATCTATTAAGGGTGCAGGAATCTCCTCCAACTGTGCCATAACGAACTCCTATAAATTATTTTATTCTAAAAATATCAAGTTAATTATGGTGTACCTTTCTTGTTCCAATTATAATATCTAATAAATCATTAAAAAAAACATAATTTTTTATTATTTATATTTGATTGCAAAGTTAGAACATGCATGATACAATCTTGAAGTGGAACATTGAAATATAATCTAAATAGTTCAATTTAATACATATAACAATTCATAGGTTCTTAACAATAATAAAATACATCAACTTATACTCAAGTATCTAAGCATTTCGTAATAATATTTTAACTAAGAATTAATCGAGTCTTAAAAGTCAATAAGTGTTTCTTCTACTATATAAGAATAAGTCATTCTTCATTACAAGGTCTAATTATGCATCAATGAATGTGTTAGTGGCTCAAGTCTATAGTCAACCTCATTATACTAATATTATGATATCAGTTATCTATTCAAATTATTCATTTGGTTGTCTCTATTGAAAAAGATAAGAGCATCAAGTTTATGATAATGGTGTGACTAACCATCCAAAAAACTTTCCTTTAAAGTTTGGACATTAAGTGTGTAATAACCCTTTTTTTTGAGCTTCAACATAAGTCTACATCTTCATTGTGAATAACTAAGCTAAATTTTTATAGTGCTTTCGTATGAAAAATTTTAATTCCCAAAATCATTAATTATGTTAAAATATGATCATATTAGGCCAAGGCCAAAAGTGTGAAGTAATGCTTATGAGCACTATTAATGCAACCTATAAGCATATGAATATGTAATCCTATGGGTATTCATAATTTATGTAAACCTACAAGAATGTTCATGTAAGCCTTAGGGATCCTTTTATATTTAACCCTTATTGGTATTGGTTAATCCACTTTAATAGGTAACTTATAGGGTGTAATTTATTATTATTTTATTACAAAGTTAACCTCAAGATCAAGTCAATATTAGCTTAAGGTTAATCTCTCATTAGGGTTTTGGTATCACTATAAATAGCTCTTAATGAGGATCCATTTGAATTATAAGTATGAATAAATATGATATATTGGATGCCTATGGGCATCCACCTTCTATCTCTTTTTGTCATCTCCCTTTGTCTCTTTACATTCTTTACTATTGCTATCTTTTGAATCACTTCTACTTATTTTTTGCATGAAATTGTGGTGAATGAATGTTTCAAAATGTTTTTAGAAAATATTATGAATTTAAACATGGATCAGAGTGTTGACTGAAGCTACATCACTCATCAGTAGAAAGAAATTATTCCTTGATGACCAAAATCCTCACATCCTCAAAATATAGGTTATTCTCTTACTTTTTCAAAATTCAAAATTCAAAATCTGTTTCCCACCTTTGTTTTGGCACAAAAAATAGATGCTATTTTATTTTTTCCACATGCATACCACACATATTTGTTTTCATGCATCCATGTATTCTTGCATGACAAATATAATCATAAACCTAGTGTATATTTTCTAGTAGTCATCACATCTGATTATCTTTTTGTAGATCATCCTCTTCTCTATTTTTCCAAAAGGGAGTGGTTCAATGGTAAAGGAAATCATTTATTGAGCCAACATCACAAAATTAAGTCATTAGGACTCAATTTTTTGAAGGTAATTTTTTTGAATGATGTGCACATACATGCAAAGAATTTGATCTTGTGGCTCTACTCCAAAAACGAAGATATAGTGTAATGGATTGACCTCTCCTTTGCTCAGATGAGGTCATTCGTTAGAATCTTGGTAGCCAATTTTTTTTGTAAAGAATCCTTGAAAGGGACATTAAAAGGATTTTTCACTCTTTATTTTATTAGCTTCATCTCATTGACATAGTCATTAGAATGATTCATTACAACATTTAGGTTTGTCTCCCATTTGATGGATGGCGTATGTAAAATATGGAAGAAGGAATTACTTAGACTTAACCACATGCATGACACAATGGTTGGAAAGGTCATTTTTTGAGGGCAGGTTGCAAGTTTGAAACTTAACATTGACACAGTTTTGCTTGCTCTAAGATAGGTTGTTCTATGCATAATATTCAAATTGATTCCTTCTCCTCTTTGGTTAAAGCTAGCACTTGTGGCATGTTGGTATGACCTCTCATTTGCATGTAGGTCATCTTGGGTTCTAGCCCTATCATATCCAAACCCATAAAATCGCTTATATATATATCATGAGTATGTTAGCCAATCAAGTCGACCAACTTGTCAATCCCCAATTCATCGATTGAAAATGTAGTACCCAATGGAAGATTTTAATATAGCAAAAAAATTCCAAGGTTTGGTAGTTTAATTTTTTATTAAAGTGCTATATGCTAAATCTTTTGGAGGCCATAAATTTTACAAACCAAAGTTCTTAGAGCCTTTTTTTCTAGATTACATGACTTTTTGAGCTCTATGTAGTGGTGACATCAATTTATAGACCTTCTATAGTTCTACTTAGGATTTTATGTGTGAAATGGATTCCTTAGGATATGTTAATCACCTCAATGGGTGAAATTATAGCACTTAGTAAATTCAAATGGTAGGATTACGTAGAAGAAAGAATATGTGGTTCATCAGTGAATCAGAATAAGGTCTTAGTGATCATGAACTTAGTAAAAAAAGGAGGAAGCTCTTAGAATCTTTTTTGTGTTAGTGGAACCAGATGTACTTTTTTACATCATAGAGAAAACTAATCCTATTAAGGTATGGTCTACTTTGAAATATCTCTATGGAAAATTAAGTGCTAGTGAAGTTAACAAAATAGAGATAGAGCTTTCCAATCTCAAAATTTTATATTTTAGTAATATTGAAGACTACATATCTCACTTTAAATCTCTAAAAACTAATCTAGCTACAACAGAAGACAAGATAAAGAGTGATGAAGAGTGCCAAATCTATTACTTCCAATATTTTCATTTCCTTCATACGATTGGCTTGATTATTTATGTGAATGTTATGACTATCAAGGATCCACAACCCATCTCTTGAAGGATTTTTCAAGCTTCTAATTCATTATGAAGTTACAGTAAAAATTTTTGAAGCTCTCTCTCTTACCTATGCTTATCCAAAAAACTTCAAATCAATGAAATCTAAGGCTTAGTTTCCCAAGGAAAAGTCTATGGTTTTGAATAAGTAAAATACTTATGAATATTGTAAAAGGGAAGGACACTCCATCAAAAATTGCATTATAAGGTGGAATAAGATTGAGAAAAATTCTTGAGGTTTGAACATAGGTTTTATGATGGTGAAGATGAGGATGAATATGGTAAAGTAGAGTCCCACTAGATCATCCATTATGGGAGGGAGGTGTTACCTCTAATGCCTTCTCTCCTTGGCTCCCTCAACTTACATTATGGGGGGTGTTGAAATATGTGTAACATAATATTGTAATCCAAGGCCAAAAGTGTGAAGAATTGTATATAAGCACTATTAATGTAGCCTACATGCATGTGATTATGTAATCCTATGGGTACACTCATGTAAGTCTTAGAGTCCGTTTCATATTTTACTATTATTGGTATTGGTTAATCCACCTTTGTGGATAATCTTTCTTAAATGGTTTAATTTATTAGTATTTAATTATAAAATTAACCTCAAGGTCAAGTTAATATCAGCTTGAGGTTAACCTCTCATTAGGGTTCTAGTATCAGTATAAATACCCCTTAATGAGGATCCATTTAAATTATAAATGTGAATAAAATATGATAAATTGGGGTGATTGTAGAAACCCACCTTCTATCTCTTCTTGTTGTCTCCCTTAATCTCTTTAATTCATTTAGTACTACTATCTTTTGAATCACTTCTACTTCTTTTCTACATGATATTGTGATAAATGCATGTTTCAAAATATTTCTAGGAAATATTGTCAATTCAAACAAGTTATAACTTTATAATTTGATTTATTTAATATAAATTAGAGAACTTAATTTTAACCCAGGTGTTGTAGGTGATTTGTATAGGATAGGGTAATCCTCCAAGGGAGGTCCTTGGTTCGAATCCCCACCCTACCAAAATGTTGAATTGGGTACCCAAAATCCAGTTGATAATATTGGTGGGGGCAGGACCGAGCGCGACTCCCGGGTGACTTTGATGGTGTAGAACCCCTTGGTCATGGTCTCTCATACCAAGGCATCCCTACAAGGGAGTTTTTTCTTAAAAAAAATAATTTAATTTTAAATATTAAGGTATCCCCTACTAATTTTTTTAATGAGTTTACACGGATTTTTATGAGGGGTCCTGGTCCTCTCATAATAAGTGGGGTTTGAACCTTGGACCTCTCAAAGAGAGTCCAAAGCCCTTACCACTACAATAAGCTTACAACTTCTCTGTGACTAATTATATTCAATTATCTAACTTATCTATATATGTATAAGCAACATATCTATTGTCTTTAAGATCCTGGATCCCCAGATTAGAAACCATTTTCCTAACTCAAATCCATTATTGATTCCTTACGAATAAGACATAATTAAATAGATAATTCCTAAATTATTCTTTCTTCGAATTAAACCTAATTAACTAGATTCTGAGTTCTAAATTATTTTAATTTATATCTTATATAATAGATGTCGTATATCTAACTCTACAATACTAAATTAATAAACAAATCATAATAATAATTTTCTCTTAGACTCTATTTTTAAACTTCCACTTGACATTGAACCTTAAAGAGCTTAATACTAAAGGATAGTGTGATATTTTGAAGGTTCCATATGTACCTTCTTTTAACCATTAAAATTACACCATTACATGAAGATCACCTCTCATAAAGTTTAATTATGTGATAAAAAAATTACTAATAGATTAGCATAAAATCAAGAAGTTGTGAAATCATAACTAGACATGGACTAGGGTTTGTACTATTTCAATTTGTAGCTAATTATTTAATTAATTAACTTACTCTGAATAGAAACTTGTAATCTCTTCCTAGTCAATGCAATGAGGAACCCTTACTCTCCATTTGGACAATACAAGATTAATTGTACAATTTTGAGTGTTATAAAATTATAATCAACACTAAAATTAAGTTCTTAATTTATTTCTATGTCTCAAACAACTTGGAGAAGTGAATATCACTTCTTAGGTTTAAGTGTTTTTCAATAATGGCTAGAAAAACTATTCATCATCTCCATTTCAAAATAGATATGTCCTATATTGAAAAGGGAATAAACAAATTAAAGAGAGGGAGTTTGATGTTGGTTCATACACGTTAGAGTTAATTTATGAGTCTTTTGGTAATGTGGTACCTCCATTAAAGGTAAGGTCTAGTTCAATCATTAATTCTCTCTAGTTTAAAATAAAAATAATCTAAGTATAATTATATTTTTAAACCAAAGAAAAACTTGGTGACTAAAGAAAAATTACTCATATGAGGGTGCTTTGTATAACACGAGCCCACTACAATAACTTAGAACTACTATCTATAATGAGCTAGCATGGTTGTATTCTAGAGGCTTCTTAGTTATATATGAGAGCAATCTATAAAAATGTTCTTATAATACCTACAAATTCTTGAGTCACCTGTAAGCTAGAATGAAGAAGTCATCTTGGCCAATATCAATAAATTATAGATGGAAAACATTAATCCCATCTATAATATTTGTGATTTCTTAAATCTGAGAGTGGTAAGATATTGCAAGTTAAAGATTTCTCTTAACTAGTTTATCATTTGTATGAAAGTTCTTAGAAAATAAGATCAAACCATGGAGGATTTTGAGTCTTTGCTATGGCAAAAGTGGTTATCCTTGCTAGTGAATTTTAGTAAAATTACAATTAAAGAACTACAATAATAGAAATTGAATGGTCCTCTATATTTTTAGCAATGAATAATATCTTTAAAACTATTTCAACTATTCTTTCAAACCAGGATTAATGAAAGATCTATTAATTTATCTAACCATACTATAAAATCACAAATATTCATGTAAGAGAAAAAATAGTTACAAATATTACTTATTGCATAGTCTTAATCTCAACTTAACAAGCTATGAGCAATTTTAAGGGATATATGATCCTATGAAGTCAACCACTCGGAACAAGGGTAATGATGATTTTTCAAGTCACGAAAAATAAAATTGCAAATATTTATCAACTAGGATTCAGATGATGGGAAGAGCAATGAAGAGCTAGGACTCTAGTGAGGTAAGACATTCTATCTAGACATAGAATTTTTCTTCTAAGTTTTTTTCCCTTTCTTTATGTTAAAAATTTTGCATGCAAATTATTATAAAGTTTATATCAAATATTATATTTGCTATAGGATATTTAGATAAATTTCAATAGATTTTGAGTTTTAGTTTCCTTTCCATGGACTGATTTATAGTTAAATCCTTAGAATAATCTCTAGTGGTAGTTGTTAGTGAGCACACCTCAGAGATATCCTTGTTGCTCCAAGATAGGGTGATTTTTTGTAAATTTAATGGGTATTAGCTAGGGGCTTCAACATTGAGAAAATGGATTGATAGGAGTTGGAAGTCTCTAGAAGTGATTCTATCATTTCTTTCCAAAGGTTTCTTACTAGCCATTTTTTATTCTAGGGAAGAAAGGGAAAAAATCCTAAAATGGGGTCCTTGGTTTATGGGAAGAGCAGGACTCTTCCTTACTCACTGGTATGAAGGCTTTTCACCTGAAAATGTAAATTTATCCCTAGTATCAGTTTGGGTTAGGATGTTTGGGTTGCCCATTGAATTTTGAAAAATAGATACCTTCAAGGCAATAGGCAACACTCTAGGAGAATTCCTTGAGATTTTAGATACTACAAAAGGTGGATTATTGGCTATTTATGCTCGAAAACTAGTCATGATTGATATAAGTAAAGCTTTATCAGAATCAATCATTCTTAAGTATAGGGATAAGATGTGAACCCAAACTATAGATTATGAAAACATATATTTTATATATAGAAGATGTCATGAGGTGGGGTATATTGAGAGATCATGCCCTAAGAAGATCCCAATAGAATCATATGTAGAAAACCGCAAGAGAAACTTACAAATGGTTATGGATGAAGATGGTTTTCAACTTCCAAAAAATAGATCTAGAAAAATGAAATAAAATAAATAGTGGAGAGCGGTAAGGAAAGATATTGGAAGAAATACCAACTCTTTTGAGGCTTTAGCCTATAAATAAAAAGTAGATCAAAATTTAGAGAACACAGTACAACAATTTCAACATATTAACAAGGAACCATCTATTCAGTATGATCCTGATTTAAGGAAGAATATTTTCAATGAACCTAAGGAATGTATATCATCATATTTTGAAGACTCTCTTAAAGTACCACGCACCACTCAAGAGAAAAAAAATGGTAAATAAAATATAGTTTTAGAAGTTAATACCTTTACCATTAATAAGGAAATACCAAAAATGAGTAGGACAAGTCAAAATCTTCTATAATAGATCCAAGAGAGGATAAATATGATGAAAAATAAAATTATGAAAGAATATTGAGGAATAGAATAATAAGACCTGCTCCTGATATAGGAAAGGAAAAAAGAGGAAAATCTTGAAATTATCAAGCAATATCCAAGGAAGCAAGAGCAAACATAGAGAAAGGAACACAAACTAAGTTGGTTGAACTTATATTTACCAAACAACAAAATGATATTGGTAATATGCAGGCAGGGCCAAAATCCCCTAATGAGACATGATTGTCATCTCATGGAATATAAGGGGTGCTAATGCCCCCTCAAAGTAGAGGTGTATTAGGGACCTATGTTTAAGTAATAAACCTGATATTCTTTGTATCCAGGAAACTAAATGACAAAATAAGAACATTCAAAAACTATGAAAGCAATATGGGTAAGATGTGAATGGGATGCTATAGATTCTAAAGGAGTGATAGGGGGAATTATAACTTGTTGGAATCCTTCTATAATTACCTATGTAACCATTCATAAAACTAGGCATTGGATAACTTCTTTAGTCACTTGCTACTTTGTAGATTATTGTTTCATCCTTATCAATGTCTATGGACCTACAACTCAGTCAGGTAGATTAGAAGTTTGGAGTGGGATCGAAGCTTTTATGAGAAGTAAAGACCAAGAAACCTGATTCATGATCATAGAATATTTGAATACCATAACCAAGTTGGGTGAATAATTTAAGGGAATTAGGAAATTAACCCAAAGTATGAGATATTTCTTAGCTTTTATTCAAAATAATAATTTGTGGGAGGTTGAGTTTGAAGAAGACAACTATACTTGGACCAACAACAGGAGAGGCCAAAACCTAATAGCAAAAAAATTAGATAGATGCATACTCTTTAATCATTGGCTAGATGAAGTAACTTGTGCTAAAATTAATACCTTAATAAGGATTGGTTCATATCACTAGCCAAGTTAAAATGGTGGTAATTGAATTAAAAAATATCATATTTTAAATATGAGCCAATGTGGGAAGACCATACTCAATTTATTGATATGATAGCTCAAACATGGAATTATTTAGGTAATGGTGGGTCTTATGCTCTTCCAAATCAAATTAAATATATGAAATCTGTATTAAAAGAATGGAACAAGAACACTTTTGGAAATATTTTTGAGAAGAAATAAGAACTAAAGATAAACTTTCAAAATTCTAAAAAGGTGATCATAATAATCCAAGCTTAGAGGAAAGGGAGTTGCTTAGTGAATATCATAATATTTTGAGTAAGGAAGAGAAATTATGGATATTAAAATCAAGATAGACATGGTTAAAAGGAGATAAAAATACAAAGTTTTTCATAGGATGGCTATAGTACAAAGATCAACATCTAGAATTAGTAGAATTAAATCAATAGAAGGGGTTTGGATTGAATATTAGAGTGAAATTAGAAAAGAGGCAAAGTATTTTTATCAAAATATTCTAGGATCAGAGGATATTGAAGTTATTAATGATAAATTTCTTCAATAAGTTCCTTAAATTATAACAAATGAAGACAATAGGAAACTAATAGAGCCTATTACTCTAGAAGAAGTTCATTTAACTCTTTTATCTTTTAATAAGGATAAATCCCTAGGTCCAGATGGGCTCTCTACAACTTTTTACCAACATAATTGGGATATAGTGAAGGCTTCTTTATTGGTGACAGTGGAACAATATAGGGAAAATAATACATACCTTATAAAATAAATGCAACATATCTTACCCTAATTCCAAAAAATAAGGATGCTAAATTACTTTATTTTTTAGACCCATAAGCCTGTGTAATATGACATATAATATTCTCTGAAGTGATGGTAAATCGATTAAGGCCGTTGTTATACAAAATCATTTCAAAAGATCAAGGAGGATTTGTGAAAGGAAGAAATTTTTTGGATGGGATCATAGTAGCTCATGAAGTTATACATTCAACAACTTCAAGAAAAGAGAAAGCAATGATATTAAAACTTGATATGAGTAAAGCCTATGATAGGGTTAAATGGGATTTTCTTTTTGCAGTTTTAGAAAATTTTGGATTCAAGAAGAAATGGGTTAGATGGATTAAATCTTGTGTCTCTATTGTTTCTTATTCAGTGTTGGTCAATGGGTTAGTAATAGAATTTGTTAAAGTCAAGATAGGCCTTAGACAAGGATATCCTTTATCTCCTTATTTGTTCATTATTATGGAAGAGGTTTTGAGTATAAACCTAAAGAATATGGGCTTATAAGTGGACGCAAGGTTAGTAATAACATCAACAACATCACCCATCAATAGTTTGTAGATGACAGAACCCATTTTGGAAGGGCAATGATAAATGAGGCCGAATCTTTGAATAATTTTTTAAAGGAATACGAAAGAGCTTTAGGGCAAAAAGTTAATAGGACAAAATTCAAAATTTACTTCCTTAACACTTCAACTAATATCAAAGCAAGGATTTACATGTTACTTCAAATAGAGGAGGTAAATTTTTTAGCAACTTATCTAGGTATGTCTTTATTTGATGGGAGAATGAGAATAGAATTATGGAATCCAGTTATTAATAAAGTTTAGAATAAACTTCCAACTTGGAAAGGTAGATGGTTATCGTTAGCAGGAAGAGTGCAGTTAATTAAGTTAGTCTTACAGGCCATTCCAACATATTATATGTCATTGTATTCTATGCCAAAATCATTTGAAAAAAGTTTAATCTATATTATGTGATCCTTTTATGTTTAGGTTTACATGATAAAATAAAATTTCCTTTGGTGAAATACCACAAGGTGTGTGATGATAAAGCTAGGGTAGGTCTTGGTTTAAGAGTTCTTATAGATGAAAACTTAGCTCTTAGGGGAAAATGAATATGGAGTTGTACAAAGATATTCAAAGACAATGGGCAAGAATTCTTCTAAGTATGTTGATCCCAATGAACCATATTTAATATTTATTGCATTCTCTCTACCAAATGGTTCTGCTCTTTGGAATAGTTTAAAAAATATTTTGATCTTATGATTAAAGGTTTAATATGGGTGGTGCGAATTAGAGAATTTTTTTCTATTTGGATAGATACTTGGTGTGATAAAAAATCACTCAATTTAGACCCAATTTTGAAACCTTGGATGAGATTGCTTCAAGATAAATATGGTGATAGGGTTTCAAATATTTTGTACAAGTATCAAGAAGGAAGATACAAATGAAAAGAAGAGTTTTTTACAAGTATACAAGACATTGATGCTAGGAGCCAATTAAGTAGAAAGATAACAACTATGATTATTTTGAGGGGAGCTAAGGATAAATTGGTTTGGAAGTTGAATAACTTAGGAGAATACACAAGAAGTGGATATAATGTACAACAATAAAATAATAATATCACTAGAATATGGAGAGATATTTGAGATGGCCCAAGCATTCCTAAAGTCAAAATGTTTGTTTAGCTAGTAGGTTATGAAAGAATTTTATCCTGGGATAACCTTATGAAAAGGGGTTTTCATGGCCCCTCTCAATGTGTTCTTCGTAAAAAGGAGGAGGAGAGTATAGACCATCTCTTGGGACATTGCTTAATAGTTTGGAATCTATGGAAATAGATTCTTAATATGTTTGGTAAATGCATGGTGATGAATAGAAAAATTGAATATTGGTTAAATCAATGGTAGAGCACTTATAAAAGTGAGACTTTACTAAATAAAATGGAATATATCTAAATATACAATACTTTGGATTGTATGTCTAGAAAGGAATAGAAGAATATTTAAAGGAAATTAAAGCAGTTTAGAGGTAATGAAAAGGAAGATATGTTTAGCCATAGAGTAGTCTATACCAACCTTATCAACTCACATAGTCCCTAATCTAGAAGCAAAGAGCCTTGATAGATGGAGTCAAGTCATTAAATGGAATTATAATGTTGGGTACAAGAGAAGCAAAAAGAAGGTAAAGAATATAAAGTGGAAGCCACCATATGTGGAGTGGGTTAAATTGAATTCTGATACAGTATCTAAAGGAAATCTAGTACCACCAGGAGGAGGAGGAATAATTAGAAATAATAGAGGAGAGATTTTATCTCATTACGTTTTCAATAGTGGATTTAAGAAAAATAATGAAGTTGAATCTTGGGCGACTTTAGAAGGGTTAAAAATATGTAAACAAATGAAATGGAACATAATATGGATGGAAGGTGATTCTCTCATAGTAATAAATACAATTTTGAGGAAAGCTAAGGCTCCATGGAACATACAAGAGATAATTGTGGAAATTCAAGATCTTACTAAAGAATTTGAATAAATCGGGTTTACACATACATTAAGGGAAGAAAACAAATGTGTAGATAGGCTAGCCAATAGAGGGGTTTTGATTGAGGATCATGAAGTTAAATTCTCCTTTCCATAATGTAGACACCTAAAACGTGTCATGTCGAGGGCGACTACTCATATGGACATGCTACAAGACCATATGGAGGATCTTGGATAGACTCCAAGATAGAGCAGTGGTTCTAACCACTCAATTTGGGCTCCTTGGCCTAATCAGTCTGAACCACAGCCCAGACCTATGGTCTATAGTCTGAACCATGGCTAAGACCTATGGTTTATAGTCTAGACCGTAGCTGTAACCTATGGTCTTAACTAAAGTTCAGTTGGCCTTCATCCGAGCCAAATCGGTTTGAACGACCATTTGTTCTAGAAGATGGTGGTTAGAGGATGGAAAATTTCCAATCCAACTATCCTAACCACCCCTTCTTGATCTTGGCTTCTCCATGAAGCCACCCCTAGCCCTGGGACATCCTATAAGTACCCCTAAGAATTAGGGCAAAATAGAGAGAGTGCATTTTGGAGATCAAAGCAGCGAAGCCCTATCGAATTGTGGACTCACTTGAGTGCATAGAGAGAGCCTTGTTGCCATCCCCATTGTCAATTTGTCAAACATCATGATGAATTAGGCCATGGATGCCCTAAGGACCTAGGAGAGCCAAGAAATGCAAATCCGGGCAAACGGAGGCCCCTCACAGTGAATCAACCACCAAACTTGTCAGAAGGACACCGAAGGTGACCCTTGAACATCAATTGGACAAGGAGGTCAAGCCCACTACCCCTGATTTTGAGGGTAAACTCACTTGAGTGCTAACCATGGCTTTCAGCTATGGTTTATAGTGCAGACCATGCATCAATGTTGCGGTTTGCAACAGAGGTATCACCACCTTACTATTCTCATTTTTGCCCATTTAATTAGATTAGATTAGTCATTCACATGGTTAAATTGTAGTTTTAGAGACTTTTGACCGATAGATTAGTGTTTTTGCTAACTTGTTTTCATCATAGTAGTTTAGATGTTAATGGTTTCTTTTCATGTTATAATGCTTCATTTCAAGTAATTGATTCCATAGATTGATAGTTGTGCTCTTCATTTACATATTTCCATCAATATTGATATTATTTGCATATGTTTAGCATAGTTTACGCATTTTCTTGATTTGATGTCATTATGCTATTTTCATGCTATTTGTCTTTAAAGGGCCTCATCATGAGAGACTGCCTATGCTTTTGACATTCTTGTGTTGTTTCTTGATCATAGGAAATAGGTTTCTAAGGAGCTACAACCATTCATTTCCTTCCTCAATGCGAAGAAGAGGGTCTACTCCACCCTAGAGTAGTTCGTGTCACCTTAAGGGCTTGATAGTGCATTTCACCCCTAAGGGGGATTGAAATAATTGTAATTGCGTATCAAAATAGAGTATCCCTAAGAGGGACTTACTTGTAATCAGACACTCATTGATTTTAATGGAATAATAGAGGCATTTCTTGTAATTTCTATGTGTTTTGTCCATTTATGTGTTTGAATATCAATTTTACTTTGTTTATGCAATTACAACATTTTGGGTGCACGCCTTTTTGGTCGTACAGAAGGTGATCATGATGGAACTCTGCATAAATAGCATCTAACTGTGTGTTCTTGACATTTTTGACTTGCAGGTATAGACCACAACTATCAGCTACGGGCCAACAATTGAACCATAGGTTCAACCCATGGGCTACAGTCAGAACCATAGACTAGACCTGCAGTTTTTAGCTAACAACACAGACAACAAAAATCAGAGTGCAGATCAACTTAGGACCTGAGGTAGGCCCTATTTTCCACTCTCTATTCTTTTTTTACTCTCTGTGTTTTTATAGAATGCTCATTTTGAAATGCAATTAGGAAAAGAAAACTAAGAAAAAGGAAATCAATCATGTCCTAGTTCGTTTCAATTTGCATTTGTAGAAAGGCGCTGCTAGGAACATCGGACCTATGATTGCAGTCCACCCTAGGCTACAACATGCTTGATAGAGTGTCTTGTTTGGTTTGCATGTGTGAGGCCCAATTAGAGGCCAATTATCATCGTAATGTGCATTGTCTCAAAGAGCATCTAGAATAGCTTGCATTTTCTGAATTTGAAATGTTCTTTCATTTGCATAGCATATAGAAAATGAGCATGAATGCTATATGATGCATTTCTTTTATGTACATTAAAATGAACCACACACACCACTTGGCACTTAAATGCTAGTGAGTTGGGCTTGACATCCAACCACTAGTAGGGTTCAATGATGGTGGGCGTAACTTCCATCCGTTGGCCCAAATCCTATGAACCTTTGGATACTAGACCAATACCAGATCCGAGAACCTTTCGTACCCTAGAAAATTTGCATGTATTCTCTTCGGAGGGTATAACATTGACTAGGGGAAAATGGGTGAGGATCTGGGAGGACCTGTGCTCCCTGACCATGTGTGGGCTTCATTACCACACATTATAGGTTGGATTACGTGACTTGGAGTTCATAGCCAAGTTGTCGAGCTACGAGCGTACAGGTGAAAGCCATTAAACTGAGAATAAAATCCAACAAGTTTTGCAAAACATGATAAGAGTTTCTACACTGATACAACAAATCTTGAAAACACATCAAATAGTTTAGGGCTCACTTTCAAAATTTAATACGAGATAATCATCATTGTATACCTTGTTTGCTTAATAATAAAAGATACATCTAGATGCTAGGTACACAATGGTGGATACATGGGGTGGTCAACAAAGGTCTAAACTTGATGCCAATGATCAACCCCTAACCAATTCACAACAACATGTGTCAATTCCTCACCCACATGAGCGAATCGAACATCGTTCGACAAGCATTAGAGGAGATAACTCGACATGAGGGGAGCATGTAGAGCATACCCCAGATAGAGGAGCTTCAGTACACTCCTCTAGGCATAGGATAGAATAGGGAGCCTCTCAACATGAGGGTGCTCCACTCGAAAGCCATTATCGAGACCGCACTACACGCGCATCCATGGGATCGACCAAAGAGTTTGTTGTGCAGGGGACCAGGTTGGTGCCCCTACATACTAAGTCCATAGGAGGATCCATGCCTCCACCTTCTGAGTATAGAAGGACTAGAGATCCACCCATTCAGGGGTAGGCAGATAGGCTCGCTACCGAGCATAGGTCTACCCATACTCCCATGCGTGGTCCACCATGCAAGATCACCATTGATATATCAAAGGTGGGAGCTAATGGCACACCACCGCATGAGCGGTGGTGGTCTAGATAGCTAGAGGGTCTAGGTAGTGTCTTAGAGCAGTTAGGCTACAAGCCTTCCACTCCACCCACTCGTGCCCCGAGTGAGCATAGCGTGAGCGTCGTCAGGACTACTAGAGAGCATGGAGAGGCTTCTAAGCACCCTCATGTCACACACCCACTATCTGTGCATGGTGGTTCATAGTATAGGACACAATAGGATGCCAATGCCATCTTCATAGATAGAGGCAAAGGCGCAACACATCAGTCCGATGGGTACAGAACCCATAAGGTCACTCATACAGAGCAAGGATACCAGAGGCCTCCCATGACCGATCAGATCGATAGATCACATCGACTAGTATCGGAGCAGAAATACCAACTCCTCCAAGATCAATTGGAGGATGCTCACCTAGAGAGGCAACACATTGAAGATGAAAATCTTCAAGCGCAGAGGCTCATTAGACAGAGGCTATATGAGCAGCGCATGCACGAAGAGCGTATCCTTGCCTAGAAGGAGCGCGTGGAGTAGGAGGATAGGCTAGCTAGGGCTGGCCTATATCCTCATGATGAGCATAGAGAGCGTGTATATAGGAAGGCTTTGTCGCAAGCCGATATGCATCAAGAGCAAAGAGATGCTCGTACTCATGCTAGTGCCAAATAGAGGGAGCGACCACCACCGCTCGATGATCAGAGGCAGAGGCAGCATGAAGAAGAAGAGGGAGACGGATACGAGCAAGAATATCCTGAGAGCTCCCGAGCTGAGGAGGAGGAAGAGCAATGCCCTCCATCTCGTACGAGGAAGACAATACCTCCTAAGCCACCTCCACGTCAACTTAGGGAGGAGGACTTTCTATCTTCGGAGGCCTATAAGGCCTTAGCCGAGAAGATCAAAGCCATCGAGAGACAAGGCGCGACTATTCAAAAGCCGACATTAAGGAAAATTCATAATGAGCCTTTGGATCCTTCGGTGCCTACTCCGGCTTACCCTGAGCATTTTGATATGCCTAGGTTAGACAAGTTTAAGGGTGATGAAGATGCACAGGAACATATCACGAGCTTTTTGGATGCTTGTTTTTAGATAGCAAGCAACGATGCATTGTTGTTGTGTACTTTCATCATGACACTTTTTGGTCTAGCTCGAGAGTGGTTCAATCAGCTAAAGAAACATAGCATAACTAGTTTCGAGCAATTAGTTGATGCCTTTCTTGAATGCTATTCCTTTGGCATCAAGAAATAGGCCAATATTTCTGATCTGGCTGCGCTAGCTCAGCGCGATGATGAGCCAATTGAGCAATACAAAAAGATATGGAGGAGACTAATGGTGAAGTTGCCATTCCCTATTCCTACCATAGAGTTAACCTAAATGTTTACAAAGAGTTGTGCCAAGCACATCTCATTACTGTTGCAGCTATAGTAGTATCCTACATTCGAAGAGGCTTTGGTGCAAGCCAAAGTGATCGAGGACATCAAGTTGCAGGAAGGCAACTTGAAGCTCAAGAATAGGAGAGAGGGACAAAAGAAGAGTGCCACAAAACAATAGGGCAAGCAGGCCCATGTGAATCAAGTGGTGTTGAATCTCCAAAGGGAGGACAAGGGGTAACAAAAATAGAATTATCAGGCCCAACCTCCTCCTACGTAGTATGAAAAGTGCAACAACAATTATAAGGGCAAGAACAAATATCAACGCCCACCTCACCAGTTCACACCATTGACGGAATCATTGACATCGATTTTCCATCAACTATGCGAGGCCAAGGCAATTAGATTACCCAAAATTAAGATGATAGACCCCAATCAACCCAAACCAAAGGGGTACCAAGAAGATCTATTTTGCATTTTTCATCGAATGAAAGGCCATGACATTGAGGTGTGTTGGACTTTCAAACACATGGTGCAAAATATGATTGACAAAGGTGAGCTTGTAGTGTCGCACAACCTGCAGGTGCTCGATAATCAGAATATGGGGATTTACAAAAACCCCTTGCCAAATCATGAGGCACCTCACAACAACGTTGGCCAGGTCAACCAGGTGCGAGTCGAACCACCTACCCAGGGGTTCGTAGGCATGGTGAACATTGTCACTAGACATGGGAGATATGAACAACAGAATCAACCTCATGCTCCCATTCAAATACAAGCCATACCGAATCAACGATCGATGCAAAATATTCCAGGCCCACCAACAAGACCGGTGGTGACCATAAGGAGCAGGTTGGTCCAAAACCTGTAGACAACTCCTACGAAGTTGTCGATATATGAGCTAATACAATAGTCCCCTAGGCACAGGGAGACTCTTATGGATATTTTGAGGTCCATTGAAGTACAGTCCTAGGATGCACAGGCATTTACTAATTTTGTGGGACATGTACAACAGTGTCAGGAATCGATGATCCAATTTTATGATCATGAGATAAGGATGGTTTCTACAACCATGGCTGACCCACCATTGCATATAATCACATGTGTTAATCACATGCCATTTAAAAGGGTCTTGATCGATACCGACTCATCGATCAACATAATAATGACCAAGGCGTTGAGTCATTTGAAGCTACCTAAATCACACATTGTGCCCACTACATTTACATTGAGAGCATTTAATGATGCACTATGTTCGACTATTGGCACAATTATCCTACCCATGTAGGTAGGCTTGAAGACCATCTCTGTGATGTGTCATGTGATAGAAGGGGCCATGCAGTACAACATACTACTCGGTAGGCCTTGGATTCATGAAATGCATTGCGTTCCCTCGATATTGCATCAATGTGTGAAGTATATTCATGAGGGATAGGTTCACGTAGTGTCATCGAATGAAGAACCTTTTAAGTTCATGAACCTAGTAGATTTTCCTAGGGGTTTCATACTCCCATCAATGCACCTGGATGTTCGATCATCATCACCGATAAAGAAGCTAGGAGGTAAACCAATAGTACATGCTCAACCAATGCCATCTGTGTCACACATATCGGAGCACACCACTACCACTTCCCTAAAACCATCGACATCAGTCATGCATCGGGATGAAAGGAAGTTGAAGGTAAAAATGGGTGAGAAAGAGAAGGAGCATGAGCCCGAGCTAATCATCGAGGAGGTTCCCACTCCTATGGAAGTTGAGGAACCCCAAGACAAATTCGAGGAGGCACCTCAACCTACCTCACCTGCATCTTCAGTAGGGTCATCCACATGGGTGATAGTACATCTCACCAACACTAGATTAGGTGAGTACCTTGTGCAGAATGTAACCTTCGGACCGATTCTGAAGACTACACAAGAGATGGGCCGACCATCCGCTCATCGTTACCCGGTTGGATCGGTGGTTCCATTGGGAGAGCCACCTAATCAGACTAATTTCATCTATGTAGGGCTAGATCAACTTCCAATGTGAGAGCCCATGGATGAAGATGATGATGAACCTTTCATGGTAAATGTTCGTTATCTATCCAACCTCGAGTATGCCATGCATATCTTTGAGTTATATCATTGGCATGGATACGACCTTGGTCTCTTTGAACAAGGATGTAGGACTCTATTGGAACCACGTTATCAGTTAGTCACTGATAGGTTTGGTTTAGGGTTATAGATATGAGGGTAGGATGATTTTCTCATAGCATCCCTAGATCATCTGTACCTTAGTATGGTGGATGATGTGGATTTTAATCCATATCATCTTGATCCTTCTAGTTTTTGGAGGAATCACCCTATGATATCTGTCATCACCATTGAGCCACTCGAAGATCATCATGAAGGGCTCCTTGAGTAGATTGAGATAGAATTGAACCCTAGAGATAACCTGGGACACCAAACCCATGATGCAGTCGATGACATAGACATGTAGGGGTGTAACCCCATTATTGTAGGTGATCTCGAGCTAGGAGATCTTTGTAATGAATATGGAGTGGAGTCCACCTCCGATATGAGTGGACTAGGCTATGATGTAGATGAGGAATCCTCAAACGATGATGAATCTAGGGATGAAGTCGAAGGTGCCTATGTGAGGCCTTGGCATGCACATCATTTATTGCCTATTGAATCGATACAGGTTATCAAAGAGATCCTTCCCAACATTGATCATTTAGGGGAAGAAGTAGAGCTAGATTTCTTGGTGATGTCACACTTACGATATAATTATCTGGTTTATCTAGATAGTGATGACAGCAATCAAGCAGTTAGATTCATGGGGCCGCACTTGCTAGAGCACCCCCAGGAGTAGGGGTGAATGAAGGATTCTATTATGATAGTGATGAAGAAGATGAGTTAGAGAGGGCCTACCTTGGTCCTCCTTATTTGTGTTACCATCATCAACCCATCGACATAGATGAGGTCTATCGATAGTTATGTGTTGGTCCTCATCTGAGAGCAAGACGGTTAAACTTGGATCAAATTTATCGGTTGGTTAATCCCCTTTCATCGACCTACATGGAGCTCTATGAGCCAAATGATCCTATTTTGTAGTTAGTGCATAGGGAGGATCCAGTTGTTCATAGTCCTCATAGAGAAGACCCCTTTGTGCCTGTGCCATTAGAGCCAGATCGTGGGTATGAGGACTACGTAGATTTTGTAGAAGTTGGTCCATGTGGTCCTGGAGATCAATTCCATTCCATAAACATGGTCTCCATTGATTTGACCACTCCACTCCATAATCCAGTAGATCCATCCAAACCATTGTATCTTAACAAAGATGCTATCGATTGGGATCATGCCCGATTCACCCATTGAGCCTGAATGATTTCTTCCCTAATGAAGAAATGTTGCAACCTTTCCATTTTGCACTAGGCTGTGCATATGATGTCTATCATGCCAAAAATGCTTCCAACGTGGAACCTATCAACCTGGTTGATGACATCCATTTGATTCCTACGCCTCACCAGCTTGAGGAGGGATCACATATGTCAATAGAGGAAACCTTTGAGGTGGATATCAGTAATGATCCCGCCAGTGCAAAGAAGGTTAAATTTGGAGAGAGTCTCACTCCAGATGAGCGGGCCACCCTCATCCCTCTACTGAAAGAGAGACCAAATTTGTTTGCTTGGACGTACAAGGATATGCCAGGTCTAGACCCAAAATTGGTTACGCATAACCTTTCGCTAGATCTAACGAAGAAGTCGGTCAAGCAAAAGCTTAGAAAGATGCACCCAATAGTAGCCTTAATGGTGAAATATGAGCTACAAAAGTTGTTGGATGTGGAATTTGTGATCTCCATCGACTATCCAGAATGGGTGTCCAATATGGTACCCATGGGAAAACCCGATGGAAGAATCCGTATTTGCATGGATTTTAGAGACCTAAATAAGGCAACACCCAAAGATTCATTTTCGTTGCCCAATATTGATGCTCTCGTAGATGCAACTACAGGTCATGAAATGCTCTCCTTAATGGATGATTTTTTTGGTTACAATCAAATTCGGATTAAACCCGAAGACCAACATAAAACCATGTTTATAACACCATGGGGAACATTTTGCTACAAAGTTATGCCATTTGGCCTCAAAAATATTGGTGCCACATATCAACGGGCCATGACATACATTTTTCATGACTATATGCATAAAATTCTAGAAGATTATATCGATGACTTGTTGGCCAAGTCATTGTTGTGAGAAGAGCATGCAGAGGTCTTAAGGAAGGTCTTCGATCACTTGATAGAGCACAATGTCAGGCTGAATCCTAAGAAGTGCGTATTTGGCATAACTTCTAGAAAACTACTAGGATTCATCATCTCTAAGCGAGGCATCGAAGTTGACCTAGCGAAGGTCAAGGCTATCTTGGAAATGCATCCTCCCACCAATATTAAGGAATTAAGGAGCCTTCAGGGCAAGGTAGCATCGATAAAGTGATTTATCACTCAACTATCGGATAAATGTCGACCCATGAATCGACTGCTACATAAGGGAGTCCCATTCAACTGGGATGAGGACTACAAGGAAGCCTTCACTGAAATAAAGCAATACCTAGCAATGCCACTAGTGCTAGCTCCACCAAGGCTAGAGGTGCCTTTTCTACTATATATATCGACAACTGACTTTGCACTAGGAACCATGTTAGCCCAAAAGAATGTGCAAGGCAAAGAGCATACCATATATTATATTAGTCAAACCTTGGTGAGCTATGAGCTCGGGTATGCATATGTGGAAAAATTATGTTTAGCAGTAGTGTTCACTACAAAGAAATTGTGACACTATATGTTAAGTCATACGACATATGTTATATCCAAACAAAATCCTTTGTAGTACATGATGAGTAAGACTTATCACAATACGCGTACTACAAAGTGGATCATGCTATTGATAGAATTCGATCTAGAATTCATAAGCTAGAAGTCCATTAAGGGATAGGTCATAGCGGATCAATTAGCTGAGGCACCACTGTCAAATAGTAGGCCTCTAACAATAGAGCTTTCGGATGATGCAGTCTTCATCATATCTGAAGCTCCCAAACCCGAAGAACTAGAGAACAATGTTGATATGACTCTGTTCTTCGATGGTTCAAAGTGCGAGCAAGGAGGTGGTGCTAGAATAGTGTTCTTCATGTCGTAAGGAGCTCCAATGCCCTTGTCATTTAAGTTGGATTTTCCATGCACCAACAACAATGCTGAGTACGAAGCCCTACTGTTGGGCCTCCACATAGTCATCACCATGAATATTAAGAGATTGAACATCTTTGGTGACTCCTTGCTCATAGTAAATCAAGTCAAGGGGCTCTTTTAGTGTCGATGTCCCATACTGAAAGCCTATAAAGATCTAGTTGCCACATATTTGGCTAAATTTGAATGGTATGACATCGAGGCAATCCCTCGATCATCAAATAGGTTTGTAGACACCATGGCATCTTTGGGATATTTAATCCCTCAGAATCCATCTATGGATTTCACTACCATCCATGTCAAGATGCTCTCACATCCGGAAGTAGAGCGTGCAACCTATGATAATAAAGAATCGGTCAACATGATCAGTGTAGAACCAAAAGTTGAATGGTTCTACAAAGCTGAAGACTTTCTTAAGAAGGCACCCTAGGGGTCATTAACCTCTCAGAGTCCTATGGGGAGTGGTACTACCATTCACCACAAGGTTGTTTTTGAGTCTAGCATTTGCAAAAGTAGATACGTAGGGGGAGCAAGTCATCTTAGCAGTCGAAGCTGAGGCTTATCAAAATTGGATGTCACAAATTAAAGACTTCCTAAAGCTTAGTATAATCCCAGAGGGATTGCCACATGCCATGAAGCGCACATTTAAATAGAAAGTGGCTAAATATGTCTTAATAGGAGACATCTTGTACCGATGAGGCTATGATGGAGTTCTCCTTCATTTCTTAGAGCCCCAAGAGGCATCATGGGTAATTTTGCAAGCTCATGATGGTACGTGCGGTGGCCATTTCAGCGGCATGGCCATCGTCAAGCGCATCCTTCGAATGGGCTACTATTGGCCCACTATGGAGAAGGAGTGCAATGTGTATGTCAAGAAATGCGTTAAATGTCAGCATCATGCTAATCTTACGCACTTGCCATCATAGGCCTTACAGCCCATCCAAGCGGCTTGGCCATTTGCTCAGTGGGGATTAGATCTTATAGGCAAGATCTCTCCTCCATCATCGGGTCGACATACATTCATAATCATGGCTACTGAGTATTTTACAAAGTGGGTGGAAGCAATACCCTTAACAATGACAACTGGAGCTCGTATAGCAGAGTTTATACTAGGAGCATATCATAAGTCATTTTGGGATTCCATCCAAAATAATATCGGATAATGGAACATCTTTCAAGAACAAAACTATGAGAGCTTTGACATCTAAATATAGAATCAAACATAGTTTTGTGACTCCATACTATCCGCAAGCAAACGGGTAGGTTGAAGCTTCAAATAAGATAGTGGTGGCCATCTTGAAAAATATGGTACAAGAAAACCACAAATACTGGCATATCCAACTGCCCCTTGCATTATGGGCTTATAGGACTAGTATTCGGACGCCCACTAGGGCAACACCATTCTCACTAGTATATGGCATTGAGGCCATTATGCCCTTGGAATTGGAAATTCCAACATTGCGCATCACATTGAAAGAGTTCATCGATGATGACACCATACGACAAGCTCGACTGGATCAACTGATGCTACTTGATGAACATCATGTGAATGCCCTAGAGCATCTCCATGTTTATCAGGAGTGACTAAAATGAGCTTACAATATCAAATTCCACCAGAGAGACTTTGAATTTGGGGATCTTGTCTTGAAATAGAACCAATAGAACTCTAATTTACCGCTAGATATGCGAGACAAATTCATGGCTAATTGGCTAGGACCCTACATCATATCTAAAAATATTGGTCTAGGTACCTATCACCTAACGTCGCTAGGAGGTGTTGAAGAGCCTGAACCTCTCAACATCATCCATATTAAGGTATTTTATGCTTGAAGAGCATAGTAAAAGGCTCTGAGGGTTGCTTGTAACCGCTCGGTCATCCTAAAAAGCTCCAAACACTCCCATAAGTAGTTTGGTCAATCAAAAAGCTCCAAAGGCATCTATAAGCCCTTTGGTCAAACCTCAAAAAGCTTCGAGGGTTTTTTTGAAAACCACTCGGTCATCCCAAAAGGCTCCAAGGGTTCTTAAAATCGCTTGGTCATGTCATTCAAAGGCCTTGAGGGTTTGCTTATAATCGCTTGGTCATCCTAAAAGGCTCCAAGCTCTTCTATGAGTAGTTTGGTCAATCAAAAGGCACCAAGAGTTTCTGAAAAATGCTTGGTCAACCCAAAAGCTCCAAGGATTCTTAAAATATCACTTGGTCATCCCAAAAGGTCCCAAAGGTGCTCATAAACCCTTTGGTCAAACCCATCGGCCACATCCTAAAAAGCTCCAAGGATTTTGCTAAAAATTGCTTGGTCAATCTAAAGGCTCCAGAGGCATGTACTCACCGTTTGGTCAGATATGAGGCTCAAAACTCATAAAAATTATAAAATCAATAAAATCCAAAAAAATGGTAAAGCATAAAAATCCAAAAACATTTGCATTTGCATTTGAATTTTGCATTGTCATTTTTTGCATTTACTCATGCATCCACTGCATTATTACATTGCATATAGGCATTCATCATCCATTGCATTCCGTAGTAGGAGGGATTATGTTTGTCAGTCTTACAAATGACACCACGTTTGTGTCTAAATCATGCATCTCTGCATTTATCATGATCCATCATTCATGTGAGTAATTGTGTTTTTCAACACAACCTATTTTGTTGCTATGGAGATATACTAGGGTTTTTCGGTCATTCAACCATACCTAGTGGTCTTATCAAGAGTTGGTAGAAAGCTTGCTTTGCTTTTGTAGCTAAGGTTCAGTTAGTATAGCCCTTAGCATATCAGAAGCCTATCACTAATCAACAAATTAAACAATCCTAACAAGGACTAGGGGAAGATGAAAGTCATGAAGTAGGATCGGGTATCCTGAAGTGAAAAGAGTTATTCTTGCTTATCCCTCTATGCGGATGGTATGGGAAATGTTGGTAGTTGGAAAAAGGATAGGTTAGTTCCCTATTTATAATCCCTTGCTTATGATAAAATGAGCAATATCCCAGAGTGATATCCCATATCAATCCTCAATATTGATACCCTAGATCGATATCATAGATCGACTTCCTAGATTGATATCCCATATTGATATCATAAGATCGATATCCTCAATCGATATACTAAAAATAGTTTTTCCAAGTAAATCCCCCAAAGGAAAGTTTTTGAAGAAAATTATCAAATGTAAATGCCAAAAAGTGAAGATCGAATGAAGATCAAAAAATAGGCTCAAATCAAGTTCAAAGTGAAGATCAAATGAAGATCATAAATCAAAGTTCGAGTGGAGATCAAATGAAGATCCAAAATCTAGTTCGAAGAGAGATCAAATGAAGATCCAGAGACAGTTCAGAATGAAGATGGAATCGACTCCCTTGCTTCACTACATATGAGCAAGTATCCCAAAAATTGAAGGATAGAAAGGAATGAGCCTGAATCCCTAGAATTATCGACACTACTATACCTTACGCATGATGATATGTCTGATACACTTGCATCTCGCTTGTGGGTAGACCAATGTTTGAATGTGGAGGAGCTAGCTTCAGGTGTCCTGCATTGCCTAGTGGCTTAGTCCAACTAAAATCTAAACTTGGGATTGGATAAGACATTTGTGGTACCCCTATCTTAGCAATGGGCTGAAAGAATCCCGCCTGACATCGGGGAACGCTCGTGTCTTATCTTAAAATAATCATGTGCACACACAGGGATAATGAACAGTTAGGGCCTATCCTAGCAAAAGCCTTTTATCTCGAAGTCTAGTGTGGTTAGTATGCAACTTTTGATAAGTCTATTAGGGTGTTTGAGTCTCATGGAAAACCTCAAAAATCTCTCTCATAGCAACAAAATATCAAATATCGCAAACCATATAAAATCATCAAATTGCAAAGTATCGAGTTCATGATACATCATCATATAAAGCACAATCAAGATATAGGATAGATACCGGATGGATATTAGAAATAATATTTAGATGACCACTGACTATATCATGCATATTTTTCAAATTTGCAAAAGAAAATAGAATGACACATTATATCATTCGCATCATACAACTGCATTCATTGCATTTCATATATGGGTGATTAATTGATTAAATTCTTATCTTAAGGATTTTCAATTACATTCATGATTTTTATACATTCTGTGGTGTCATCCATTAGATTGATAAACATATTTGCATTCATTCCTTATGTTTTAAGTGATTAAAGCATACAAGTTCATTTACATTAGATCACCATCATGTAAATAAATCATTACATACATTAATGCATACAATAAAGCAATATCAAATATGTGTTAAGAGAAAACATTGCATCCATATGCATCCATCATAAATCACACATCTAAGCATCTAGATCACTGCATATCATCATCATCATAAATTAAATAGCTATCTAGTGCATGTCATCCATACATCACATCATATAGCATCAAATTAACATAAGCATTGCATCCATGTGCATAACATAAACAAAAAATTAAAAATATACAAGTACACATAATGAGTCATAAATGATAAATCTCATATATATATATATATATATTGTGTGTGTGTGTGTGTCTCAAGAGTACATCAGGAGTACAAAATACCCATAGGCTACAATCGTGTAGGTCCTAGACCTTACACCAAAAATGGTACATATGCAAAAATGTAGCCTAGATCAGATAGAGCCCTAGCTCTGGCCTGCTCCCCCTGAATTGGAGCTCTCATCACCTCCCTCAGCCCTGTGCTCTGGAGCCTACTCTATAGTCAGCTCTAGTGCCTACTGTGTGCCTTACTGAGGGCCCTATGTACCACCTAACCCAAAGAGGCCTAGCACATGGGATATCGGTATGTCTAAGTGGCTAGACCTATGACTAGAGGTCACACCTATCTCCTTGTGACTCTTATGCGAGCTACCTCCATGAGTGCTAGAGGACCTGTGCATCCTCTCTATCCTATGCATCCATTGGCTGGAGCTCATCATGGACTATCTTGAGGTCTTAGACCTGGTCCTCTGAGACCTAGTAGCATGTCTATCCTCTGGCACCTCTAAGCCCCATAATCTGATGAAGCCCTCTAGCTGGGAGATGCGAGCTACCCTCACATCACAAAGGTCATTTCCCTCCTCTATGAGGGAAGTGAGCTACCTAACCTCTACCATGGGATCACTACCTCCTAGAAGTATAGCTGATGGTGCTACAGGAGGTCCCATAATAGCATGGGAGGATGAAGGATCCCCCCTCTATGCCCTGAGTAGCTCTCTCTGCTATGGCCTCACCTCACTATGCTAGTGCCACATCTCATGCACTAGTGAGCTCATCGACCTATGACTCTACTATTGTAGCCTGAGCTATGAGGGTTATAATCTATGCTTGAGCCTCTACCAACTGTCTATCTCTATGAGCTAGCTTCACCTCTAGAAGGGTGATAAATGTGTCCCATTACAACTATTGAGTCTACAGCCTCCCAACCTGACTCTACAGATCGATAACCTGAGTGAGGAGCTCCCCTACATCATTTTATAGAGGCACCTCACCCTCCTCTGACCCCTCCTCCTCCTCTACCTCTACCTATGGAGCCTCCTCTATGGTGGCCTCTATGCCCCAACTACCCTCGGTCCTCTAGCGCACCCTACACCCATCAGGATCGGCCTCTACCTCTACCTGGTCATCTACTCGACCTAGAGGCCCTCTCCCCTACCACTGTAGGAGGGACCACCATGTGTCATATGCTGGGGTGGTCCTAGGTGTGTCATCCCTAGACTCTTAGAAGTCATCAACCTCATCTCCCAGAGCTGTAGGTTGAATCCATGGTAGGTGTGTCTCTAGCATGAGACATCGGTACATAAATGGAATCTTTGGAATGTCCTACACCAAGCCAAACTATCATAGGATATGAGAGAAGAATTGATACTCTCTAATATCGACCTTATGATCGAGTAGCCACCTATCTCGATGAGCCTATCATAGCCACTCACCTACCTCAGTCCAATCAAGGCAATCCATATAGGAGCACCACTCAATGTCATCCAGCTCGAGCACTACAAATCATGCAATGTAGTAATCTGTATCTCCAGCATGGGTCCTACTCTGGAACCCCTCCTCCTCTCATGGCCAACATATGGTATAGCACTGATGTGCATCATCAATGGCCATGATCTGGAGAGGTAGGTCCATGGGATGCTCGATCTGGATGTGCTGCCAACCCTAGATCTATAGCAATAGGCTACAGCTAATACCTCGATGGCTCTAGCTCGTAATCTGATATAACTCCTTATAGAGCTGACATAATAGTGTGCTCCCCCAAGCTAGGCATAGTGGCTGAGTAGTGGAACTCTGAATCACTCTCCAGACACTGGCCAGGAGGTTCTAGGGAATCCTCACACCTGAGGAGTCTAGAAGCACTACCTGTACCACAAGGATCATGAAGATCATCACATGGACTAAGAAAATGCGCTCACCCTACTAGTATCCAATGTGGACACCTCCATGATCGATCTTCTCCTGCGCCTCCTTGCTTCGATCATCGAAGATAGCATCGAAGATAGGCTCCTTCCTCTGAGAAGAGGAAGAGGTGATGGCCTCACCATCGATAGGGATCCTAAAGATGTTGGTAGATATAGGTGAAAGGTGTTGGTCCATGCATTCCAGCGTCGGGCCAACGTAGTCAAATAGGTCTGATCTACCCTAATAGTGGGTAGATCTAGTACATAGCCAAATCTGATGGCTCTAAACCATGCACGCTCACCATCAGTGAGCTGTCTATGGAGAGTCTTAAGTAGATCAGGCTCATGAGCCCTAGAGGTCAATCTCTAAAATAAAAAGTAGTATATAAGCTAAATTCTAGCTAAAAACAAGCAAAAATAGCTAAAAATGACTTTAAAAATATCAAAAACATCTAAAAACTGATAAAAAGATAAAAACATGTCGCAAGGCATTCATAAAAATAAAAAAATCAGCTAGGCAAGTCAAAAATGCATTAAATAACATTAATTGCCTAATTAACTTTAGAAAATGCAAAAATTTAATAAAATTTTTCTAAAGTTGGTGAACCGTGGGTCAACCCTACGGTCCACTTATGGTCAAAATATGACCGTTGTAGTTTGAATGCGAACCGCAGCTGCCAATGCGGTCTAGGAAGAATACCCATTTTGGGTACCTTCCTAGCCTGTCTCACTAAAAAAATTAAAACTAACTAAACCTAATCTAGTGGGGTTCATTACCAACTGTTTAGTGAGGTTCATTTACCGCATTACTTAATGTGGTTGATTTTAATTGGTATTGAACTGCGAGGACTCGGTTTTGAGTTACCTTGCCCACTCCGTGGCCTCTACTAGTCGATGGCTGATCAGGATCCACCATCGGGGTATCAAGTGCGGTATATGGAAGAGTTTTGGGTAGTGTTCCGGATCAGGGAATGTCTCCTATCTCTCAGAGCTCTCTCAATGCAGTTGCTTTCAAGAAAAATAATGACAAATTCAAATGGGAATGACTATTTAAAGGTTTGCCTAATTTTGGTGGACCGTAGCTAACACCTGTGGTCCCAAAATTAGGGTTTTTCGATCGTAGGCCCTAGCTATGGTTCCCAAAATTTGAAAAATTCAATCGTAGACCATACCCGTGGTTCATAGCCAGCATTAAATGCACTAAAAACCCATCGTGGGAAGGTCTAAAAAGGTAAATTGATGACTCCTAATGGATCAAATTTCAAAAAGAGCAATTAAGGTTGCAAATTTGGTGATTTTCAAAGCACCAGGATCGATCAATAAATCAAAATTAACAAAAAAATCAAATAATTAAAAACACCAAATGCACCTCGTATTCAGTAATTTACCCTATACACTTGGCGGTTGCAGTGACTTGCGATCCATGCAATTCGACAAGATGAGTAAATTACCATAAGGACATTTGGGGTAAAATTGTCATCGTTGATCTGATATGCTTCTTTTCAATCCCTAAGAAGGCCTTCATGGTTGGACTTCTCCATGGGAATGAGGCATTTCATGTCATGTCTCCTATGACATCTTTTCAGCAAATCATCGATAACTTGATTCAACACAAATCTAATTGGAGTTGCCTCATTTTGATTCCCTAAGATGACTATTGTAGCTCGACTGCTCCATGGGATAGGAATGTGCAATTACTATTAATAGTTGGAATCAGAAGTTGAACTAGGCCTAGCCAAGGCATTAATATGCTCAAATCTAAATTTGTTCAGATCATCCATGGTGGTCAAGCGACATCATCGCTTTAATCATTGTCATTACCCTCATCGACTCGTCGCTTGAGGGGGTAGTCATAATATCAAATCATAATCAAAATCAATAGAAGATCCTAGAGATCGTAGATCCCTTGATCTTGTCAAAATTGCGTTCGTCCTTGCGAATCATTGTCAACAACTATCATAAGCTTACCCCTTTGCTTGGGGTAAATAGAAAATATGACTTTGCTTGTTGTTCTCCACCTTTCGGATCTATGGGTCAGAAGATACCTATGGAATGCATAGCTACACCGAATGAGATGAGAAGGGCACAAGCTTTTCAAATGTAAGCCTTTCACCCAGTTGGAAGCAATGATTCTAGGATGCGCATCCTTTTGTTGGACAAGAGGCATCTAATGTTGATCTGACTAATGATCATCATAGAACCTTCGACATCATTTTAGGAGGTCTATTTTTTCTCAGCGTTGTTCGATCTCACAATGCATCTCAAAAGGGGCATCTGTAGACACCTAAAATGCATCATGTCGAGGGTGACTACTCATATGGACATGCTACAAGACCATATGGAGGATCTTGGATAGACTCCAAGATAGAGCAATGGTTCTAACCACTCAATTTGGGCTCCTTGGCCTAATCAGTCTGAACCATAGCCCAGACCTATGGTCTACAGTCTGAACCATGGCTAAGGCCTACGGTTTATAGTCTAGACCATAGCTGTAACCTACGGTCTTAACTAAAGTTTAGTTGGCCTTCATCCGAGCCAAATCGGTTTGAACGACCATTTGTTCTAGAAGATGGTGGTTAGAGGATGAAAGCTTCCAATCCAACTATCCTAACCACCCCTTCTTGATCTTGGCTTCTCCATGAAGCCACCCCTAGCCCTAGGACATCCTATAAGTACCCCTTCAGAATTAGGGTAAAATAGAGAGAGTGCATTTTGGAGATCAAAGCAGCGAAGCCCTATCGAATTATGGACTCACTTGAGTGCATAGAGAGAGCCTTGTTGCCATCCCCATTGTCAATTTGTCAAGCATCATGATGAATTAGGCCATGGATGCCCTAAGGACCTAGGAGAGCCAAGAAATGCTAATTCGGGCAAACGGAGGCCCCTCATAGTGAATCAACCACCAAACTTGTCAGAAGGACACCGAAGGTGACCCTTGAACATCAATTGGACAAGGAGGTCAAGCCCACTACCCTTGATTTTGAGGGTAAACTCACTTGAGTGCTAACCATGGCTTTCAACCATGGTTTACAATGCAGACCATGCATCAGTGCTACGGTTTGCAACAGAGGTATCACCACCTTACTATTTTCATTTTTGCCCATCTAGTTAGATTAGATTAGTCATTTGCATGGTTAAATTGTAGTTTTAGAGACTTCTGACCGATAGATTAGTGTTTTTGCTAACTTGTTTTCATCATAGTAGTTTAGATGTTAATGGTTTCTTTTCATGTTATAATGCTTCATTTCAAGTAATTGATTCCATAGATTGATAGTTGTGCTCTTCATTTACATATTTCCATCAATCTTGATATTATTTGCATATGTTTAGCATAGTTTACGCATTTTCTTGATTTTATGTCATTATGCTATTTTCATGCTATTTGTCTTTAAAGGGCCTCATCATGAGAGGCTTCCTATGCTTTTGACATTCTTGTGTTGTTTCTTGATCGTAGGAAATAGGTTTCTAAGGAGCTACAACCATTCATTTCCTTCCTCAATGTGAAGAAGAGGGTCTACTCCACCCTAGAGCAGTTCGTGTCACCTTAAGGGCTTGATAGTGCATTTCACCCCTAAGGGGGATTGAAATAATTGTAATTGCGTATCAAAATAGAGTATCCCTAAGAGGGACTTACTTGTAATCAGACACTCATTGATTTTAATGGAATAATAGAGGCATTTCTTGTAATTTCCATGTGTTTTGTCCATTTATGTGTTTGAATATCAATTTTACTTTGTTTATGCAATTACAACATTTTGGGTGCACGCCTTTTTGGTCATACACATAATTATAGGAAGTAGTAAGTTTAGTTGAAGTTGACAAGAAAATGTTGATTGCTTGAATCAATTAATGATTAATATTTACTTTAATGTTTTCCATTGGTAATATTTATTTTATTTTGTAACAATAATGTGTTTTCATATAAACTATTTATTATAATTTTTTTGGTTGGACTTACATTTTAGGAAGGAAACTAGCAATCCATATTTGGTAAATTGGACTATGATAGTGAGATGTCTTGGAAATATTACTCTGCTAAGATGCAATGCATATATAGTAGAGGTGAAGTTTTGTATTTTGAAGGCTGCTATAGGAAAATTTCAAGAAGGATGTTAAATTCTAGAATATTTGTAATCATACAAAAAATTGAAAAGATCCAGAAAATGAAAAACAAGAATTCAGATAGTTTATGTAAAATAATGTAGGTTTCTAGCTATAAGATCTCAATTGATATGAGAAGTGTATCTATTTGTAAACTCTCAAGTTCTAAAGAAGAGAGTTCTAATTTGTCAAGGGTGGAGGACCCGAGTACAACCCCTTATTATCCGACCAAAAAATATTAACTTAACTAGTATTAGTTTCATGATTTGCATTCTAGCTAGAATTTTACAACATGAGAATATCAAGTACAATACTTAGCATGTGACTATAAAAGAAACTTCAAAAATAAATAACATAACTTGACATTCATTTGGGTTTTATTTACTAGAGTTAAAAATATTGAACTTAATCATATTTACTCTCTATTGCTTTTCTTATAACACTATAATTGTTCTTATCCTCTACAAATCTATGATACCACTCATATAATGCTTGCATCATCAATCATTTCCAACATGTAGAGTAAATATAAAATATCTACCAATTTATTTTCCATAGTAAATGTTTAGCCATATAAGTACATAAAGAGAAATTTTAAAAATTAATATACATGTGTTTTATGAAGGATATCTTAAAGCATTCATACTTTTTATTAGTTCTTAATAGCTTACAAGAACTCATAAATGGCATAAGTTAGTCTAGTTCACAAGCTTAGAAATTTTAAGAATTTTGTATATACATAATTCCCACTTTGATATTTAGTCAATAAGCTTCCATCAGATAAGACTTACATCACAACCTAAACTCTAAAATTACAAAAAAAAAAAAATCATAAATCATCTTGTACAATTTTTTATGGAACACTATACAATGGTGTATACAATATTTTTTCTTTCTCATAAAATGACATTCACAAGATATTGGCAATAAAATTTTGGTGAATTTGTCTACAACTATGATCTTCTTGAGGAAGCATAATTGGGAACAAGGCTTTACCACCCATCCTCCCTTAAGCCCTACAAGCATTCCAAAAATTTGATATTTTAGAAAACTTTTGCCTATAAAAACTTATAATTGTAGCAAAATATGCATATACAACATATAAGAACTAACATTTAGGCTCCTAGTACTCTTAGAAGTTAGGTTGAAATTAATGGACCAGTTTTGTCTTTCTTGTAATTTGTTTACCACTTCAATAAAGCAAATTTGCTCTTGTATGAAAATTTGAGTCTTGTTCATTCCAAATAAAAAATTCTTTCAAAAATGAGGATAAATCACCCGCCTCCTCTCATGTGATGTGCAACATGGAGGATATGCTACTTCACTCCATGGTGGTCATCTTGAGATCCCATACTACCATTCAGCTTCACTCATACTTGAAACCCATATTACAAATTTACAATATTTACATATAAGTCTTGATATTTCATAATTGTAGATAGCTACGCTTGCACGTTAACCACAAGGACTCTATCATTGATATATTCATAGACACATTACATGATTCAACTGGCAATGACACAAATAATCTTACCATTTTTAATATTAAGCATGAGATCATACACAACAAGTCAAGGAGAGGCATGTTGGAGTGTAATTAAGTTCTTTCTTATTATAGTATAGTTGGTTAATATAAAAATAACTTACCTTTACTTTGAGATTGAAGTTGTAGGCTTTGGTGTTTTTAGCTTATCAATTCTTCAATTGAAACTTTTCCTTGTAGGTTGTAACAAGTGCATCCTTTTTTAGCTTGCCATTGTAATTACTATAAGATTTGGTTCATACCAAATATCCTCAATTTTCACCTATCTTAACTATTATACATTCACATGCTAGATTGAATACCTCACTCTATTTATAGTACACTATTATTATATGTCTTTCTCTATCTTTGTGCCCTAACTATGCTATTCAATGCAATTCTCCCTTTTGCACCATTGTCTTAACCTTTTCACTTCATCTAACCCCTATGCAATTCTTCTTCTTTGCCTTCCTTTCCAATCCAATCCTCCTCTTGGCTTACCAACACTTATCCCCTTATCCATTTATTTCCATCCCAAGACATCTTCCAATAGTACAAGAGTAACCATCATAAACCATAATGATTTACCCATCACCTTATCCATTTCAAATTGAAGACACATAATAAAGGTTATATTTTTCCTTAGGTTTATATTCCTTATTGGAAACCTATTTTTTCATTTCATTAGATTATTTATAATATAATACTATGTTGGTTAGTTATAAATTTTATTATTTTCAAATGTATATTCCAAATAAACAGATATATATATATATATATATTATCTATTTATTTTTAATATTAATAAAACTTCCCAAGGTGGTTTCGTTTCATTCCTGTGAAAGATTTTCATAATATTTTATTAAAATTACCTCTCTTTGCCATTTTACATTACACATAAACCAACTTGATCATAAATACAAGTGAAATTGATACACATAAAACAAACCTTGTTCATACCTTAGAAGTAGCAGTAATTTAATTATACGAAGGTAATAAAAAATTATCATGGTTTTTCGTCTGCTTTCTCTCATTCGCAGCAGCCCACAATTATCAATAGCATCATTCCTATATATTTTCCCTTTTAAAGTATGTTAGATTAGAATCATAGTCAAATATATTGTTGGTAAACTAACTCATCTATACTATACTCTATATCATATCAATAATTCCAACACCACACTTTCATAAAGAATACTAAATATTTTAATCGTTTAAATGGGTTTGAAACCGGACCATATTAAAAGTATTACAATATGGGCATTACACTTGTACTTTTTAAATATTAATTGGTAAGGAAACAAAGAATCATTCACACTTCATGCTTGCGTAAAAGCAAAACATGCGCGCACCTCTAATTCATATGGACATAAAAACTTTATAGGTACACATTTTTAAAGAAGCAACCCTCCACTGAATAGGTTATGTGTCCATGCCATACATAATATTTTATAATTTAGTTATTGTTTGATGTGAAATATTAAGATTGGAATGCTAAGATTTCTCCTTAGTATATTGGATTATGAATAAGATAAATCAAGTGCTATTATATTACATGTAATCCTTTTATCTTTGACTAAAATATGGTATATTTGATAGATTATGGAAATTTGTTTTAAGCAAACATACAGATATATTTTTGAAATTATTACATATTGATTTATCTTACTTTGATATCTTTTTTATATTTTGTTATTAATTTTATTTTATTTATATATTTTAAATGACCAAGCAAAAATGTTTATAATTTAATTGATGATGTAGTAAATGTGAGTTAGATAAATGAAAGTAACCTAAAGTGAAATAAGAAAAGAGAATATGTATCTATTGCACTTCAAGGCTAATAGAAATAAATAAATACTCTTTAAAATAGAAATAAAGAAATACTTTATCTTGAAATATAGAATTTATAGTGTTATTCATAATAGTTATATTGATATATTATTAATGTATTTTATATTAAATTATTCAAAAAATAATAAAAATAAAGAAATTAGGAGAATTTGTTAGCAAAACCAATGACAAAAAATTAATTTTTTTAAAAATTATGTTTCAACTTTGACTTTTCACATAAACTTATTTCCTTTTAAAAGAACAAGACAATGTCCATATTATATTTGATATAAAATCTTTGTTGTTCCATAGGTTGTTTTCATTTTTTTTTTAAAGAGATTGAAAAGTGAGAGCTTATCAAGGGCTAAGTTTCCTATGAATTGAACTTCGGTCTCCGATAAAAGAACCCCATGACATTTTCCATTGCAGTGTCCCTATCGAAACATAAATTGTTTTCACATTATAAATGCTAAAATCCTTCTATTTTTAACTATATTATAAAAACATCTTCCCACACAAATTTACTATTATAAAAACACCATATTTCCATATTATCACTTTGCCTCTTTGCCACTTAGATGGTCAATTATTTCATTGAAATAAAATTTTGTGTCATGTTGAAAAATGACATAGAAATTCTATTAAATACACATATTTAAGTGTATTTATTATTACTATTTGACATGGATTTTTGATGTAAAACATATTTGTTTATATTATTAATAAGGTTTTAATTATTTTAATATTTTTCTGGGATAGTATGTTTTTAATGTTTTTTTATTTATTTTTAATCCAATGAAATTATATAATTTGTTGTAATGTAATTACATTGGTTGATTACAATAGTTGACTAAAGTTGGAGTAATGGTTAGTTGATTAGATCAGTTAACAATTATTCATGATTGATATAATCTAAATGTTGTTGGTTCAATTAACTAAGATTTTTTTATTTTTTTATTAAGAATCAATTTGTTAAATTAATATTTTGCATTTTGCTTTGCTTAATTAAATCCTTATGGTGTCAAAATCAACTATGTTTTCAAAACTTAAAAAAGATCATGACAAGGGTTTATTTTTATTATAAAAGGAGTCTTATCCTCGAAAATATTTAACAAATACCAACTTATAATGATTCTTGAGGATGAATTTCCTAAAATATAAGATTCATCTAGTTATTTGTGGACTTGCAAGCGTGGAGTTATACCTAATATTGAGCATGGGGAATTTCCAAACCCTATCTAAACAAAAACTCAAACTTGAGCATACTAAGAAGGAAGTTCCCATCATAAATTGATGATACAATGATATTCAGTGGTAATTGTTAGACAGATAGTTGTTAGATTGGTAGACTACAGTACGGTATATTAATAGTTAGTGGTAGTTATGAGAATAGGTAGTTGTTAGGTGGTAGTTTTTGAGTGCAAAAACATCTTGTGTGAACGTTGGAACATTGAAAGTGCATAAAAATCCTTGTTTGATCATTAAAATAGTTGTTAATAAAAAAATTAGGGTGTCAAAAAACATCATTTTTGTGGTATATCCCATTGCGATCATCTTTTCAATTTGATCATTTTGGTATATAGCATCCATAAGATTTTTTTAAAATAAAAAATCATCATTTTGGGATATTAGCTCATTTCAATCATCTTTTTGAACTTATTGTTTTGGTATATATCACCTATAAGTGTTTTTGGACCTTCAAGATACCAAAAATGGCCACAACTACTAGAGGAACCCAAATGGATGAGCTAATTAACCAAGTGAGACCCATTAGTAACACTTTGAATCAAGGAACTTCACATATTAACACATTAAATAATATTATGAATTATTGGTCATGCCAACAACAAACAATGGATCAAATATTCCAAAGTAGACTAAATGACATTGAGGACCACTGGGAAGGCATAGATCATCTATATAACTGGTTGGGAAATAAGGACTTAAAAGGGAAGGCAATTAGACCAAAAGGAATAGCACAAAATCTCTTTATCAATAATAACACATATAAGATGTCCAAATTAGATTTCCCAAAATTTGATGGATAGGACCCCAATGGATTTTTATGTTGGGTAAAACAATAGTTTACTCTTTATGAAGTCTCCCAAGGGCTACAACTCATCATAACATCCTTCAACTTTGAATCTAATACATTGCAATGGTATCAGTGGGAAAAGAACATACATCTAGATCTCTCTTAGGAGGAATTTGAAGACTATTTGCTCATTTGATTCAGACCTCATGAATATGAGGATTTCAAAAGACCCCTCACCAATTTGAAATAGACCATAACAGTCCAAGACTATCAAACACAGTTTGAGAAATTGGAAAACCACACAAAAGTCTTAAGTGATGAATTTTTCAAAAGTTGTTTTATTATTCGCCTTAAAGAATATATTCAGGTTGAGGTACTGATTTTCAAATCAAACACTATGATACAAGCAATATGGTTGGTAATATTAGCAAAAAATAAATTTATTGTTGAAAGGTGCACATCCAAATTTCCACAAGCTCAACCACCATCTCCATTATGCTAGTGTCAATCCCTACCAACAAGTCACCCCTCATAAAATGTTTGACCAGAGATGAAATGAAGGTACAAAGGGTACACGGTCTATGCTAAAACTATGGTGATAAACACTTCCTTGGCGACAAGTGTATGCAACATATATTGTATTTACTTGATATGGGTGAACCTTCCACTCAAGAATCTTATGATGAAGAAAAGGACAATAAGGTAGAAGATCAAATTAGAGAAGCTGAATTGAAAAAGGGTGAATTTCTAAAAAAAATTGTGCATGCTTTAATAGAAATTTCTATTCCCCAAACCATGAAGGTGATCAAACAACTCAAAGTTCAAAGCCTCATAATTATTTTTAATTCAATATGTATACACAATTTTATTGATCCTCAAGTGGCCAAAATAATATATTGCTATAAATACTCTTACAATTCTTTTGAGGTTATGATAGCCAATAGAGGAGTCTTTTCTTGTAAAGAAAAATGCATTAATTAAATGTGAGAATGGGTGACTATAACCTCAAGATAAACATGTTTTCCCTTCCTTTGGAAGTGTAGATACCTAAAATTACACCATCTAACTTACAACAATCCTTTATGTAAACCCACAAAAGATTAACTCAGCCATAACAATTGACTCAGCCTCAAAATTTGTAGTCAAAACCCAACAATAGAAAATTTGCAAAAAAGTGAATATGTTTTTTAGTTGGCATATGTGCATCCAGTCCAAATTCTCCAGCTTCCTATTGGATATAACTTCTAATGGTCAAATTCATGAATAATTTGAGCTAGCAAATGCGTTTGGAAGCATATTCATAAAGGTGGTGTGTTTGCATCTGACAAGTAAAAACCTTAATCTTGTGTATGGTAGCTAGTTAGGGTGTAAATGAATCCTACCTATCCGTCTACCACCATAAAAAACAAATATAAAGGGAGGAAGGTGGTTAACTTTTCTCCACCTTCCCAAAATGGTCCTAATTAAGGGGGTAGCTAATTGCAAGTTGTTTCAACAACTAGTCATCCCCTAATCAACATCTTGTCAACCTCTAATCATCCATCTCATTCCTCCCTTTTGGGAAACCCTTAAGAGGGTCAATTTCTATAAATTGACCCCTTGGGGTGGAACTTAAACAAAATGAAATATTTCTGCACTAAAACCCTGTTAAATATTAACATTACAATCATGTAACGAAGTGTTGCTGAAATTCTGCCATAAAGATGTCTTCAAGCAAGGGGGCATCTCATGTTTTTCATCAGATTTTGGTGATTTCATCTTTAAAAATTTTATTTTGATAATCATTTAATGATTAGAATTTTTTTGAAATATTTTGTATGCATTTATTTTTCTTTTTTCTTCATCTAATATTTTACATGGTCAAACCCCTTTTATTGGTTTTGTAGATGTCTGAGGAGGTCTATAGGCTAGGGAATTGTCCTTAGGTTCTTAGAATACTAGTGGAAAAGGATCTACAATTTTAATCAATTAGTTATTTAATTTTTCTATCATCTTACATGAATTTTCCATCTATACTTGAGATAGGTAGTGTATTCGCTATAGGCACCTAGAGTCTACATTTCATCACTTTGCACCCTTTTTGTATTTTAGTATCTAAAATGAATGCTACCTAGGATTATTATAGATGGCATATTTTCTCCCCAATTGAGAAATATTATTTATCGTAGTCATTCCAATATCTAGTACCATTACCTTTGCCTTTAGTTATTCCTTTATCACTAGAAACAATATTTAAACCCTATTTTTCTCTTCAATCATCCAATATATCATATTAACAAATTTTCCTCTTTAAGAGATAAATTTTGCTCTTCAACAGATAAATTTTTCTCTTCAACAGATAAATTTTTCTCTTCAACAGATAAATTTTCTATAGGTACAACATCGTCAAACTCCAAATGTTATTCATTTTAATTTGATGTATAAGCAGGGGTCTTGACTGTGCTAATTAGGAGTTTGCATTCTTCTTGCTATTTGGAAATCCCTCAAATCATAATCCATCTCTTTTTTCATCTCTTTTGAAGAGGTTAGCAAATTCATCGAGTGCATAATCTACAGGTGATGTACTCAACAAAATATGTATTCATGTATAGATGGTGTATTCACTATGAATACTAGAATGGGTAGGTACCTTTGATCCTCCAATTTTTAGTTTATAAGAATAGGTTGTTTGCTTATTGTTTACTTGAAATTCGTCTTTCGAAAATATATGTAAAAGGAAAATCAAAGAACCTCAGCATAAATATTTTGTTTCATTTTTTTAGGTATTTAAATATGAAACACATATAGTTTGCATTAAGATAAGTGTATTATTGCATCATCCTTGCACCCTTACATTCAAAAAGAAGAAAACAAAAGTTTTGTTTTCCATAGCATAGATATCACTCATCCAAGCAAAATTGCATATAGATTAGCATCTTGTATTTTATATTTTGTATTCATAATTGCATTGCATTACCATATTTTGCATTAGTTTTTTTTTGTATATTAAAGGAATCAATAACTCGTTATATTTTTCATCGCCTCTTCATGGGTTTGAATTCTACTCCTTGCTACCAATGTAACCTCAAGTTATATCAGGTAATCTTTTTAAATGTAGTCGATGACACTACCACTACACACCCTCTGGTACTATGAGACCCTAAGATTTGAGCTAAGAATACACATGCCAAACAAGGTGCTTTACCAATTGACCAAACTCTCATACCTATTATGCATTAGTTCTTAGGATAGGTCAAAACTTAGATGTTTTTTAAACAAAGCACATGTTTTTTTAGTGAAACTGATGTGAATACATCACACTGGTCCCTATCCAAAAACCTAACTTAGGGCCTTATCCTTAATCAAGATAAAATTTACTACACATAATCAAGATCATATAACTCGTTTTCTTAGCATAAATTACATTAAATCAAGATAACAAAAACATAACCAATTGTTAGTCCTACTTGGGTAAGGTTAATGACCCCTTGAGTAACTCGACATACGAACCTTAGGGGTTATCTCCCTTGGATATAATAATATAGGGGGCTAGCGAGATTTATAAGGAGGGTTGTCTTTCTAAGGTGACATAAGGATCTCAAACATCTTCTCTTATTTTCTATAAAAACTCTCAAAACAAAAATTAATAAATTGAACTCCTTTCCTTCTTTGACCATGTTAAAACCTCCCTATATCACTTGAAACAATGTGCAACAATTGGAAAAAAATCTAATCGCTTCATCTAAACTTCTAGAGAAGCAAGCTGTTACATACCTAAAATAATATAGCGTCGGCTATATTATGAAGCATTACATTTAATCATTATTTATCCAAGTGTAGAGTAAATAAATTATCATCTCTTATTATCATTTTTTATATACTTCATTTGCGATCTTCGCATATTTGCCTTTATGGCAAGGGTGTGCCCACCTTAAGTGGTGAACCATTTACTTCATTATTGCTTTTATTGCTATTATCCATTCTGCTGTGTTTGTATTGGTTTCTAGACATTTACATTGAGTTTCTGAGCATTGGTGGATTATTATTGAAAGAGAACGTTTGTCCATTCCAAGTGGTATCAGATTCATCGATCGAGCGTGGTGCGAGCATACCTTCATCATTTTTAATCAAACACGACATTACTAGGTCCTGACCTAATAACTGCATGCGCATTAACAAAAGACGTAGTTTTAATTACAGTCATATTATTCTACCAAGCAAGACGGACGTCTTCATAGAAACCCTAATACTAGGCACTTCGCATGGTTTCAGGAGTATTCCGAACTAAAATAAATCTATGCATCCGCCTTTTCAAATCACTCCCACACTCTGTGGAGAGATTTCGCAATTTACAATAGTAGACGCAACAGACGATATTGAAGCGCCGAAGGCAATACATGCAAGGTTGGCAAAGATAATTACTTTGCATCACAGTAAATAGACCATTGCTTAACGCAAGAAATTTGGGAGTCAATTCGAGTGAATGCGAGTCTTTACTAAAGACACAAAGGGAGAAAAATCTACGATGATTCTTTTAATTCAAACCAATCGTAGGGATCGAGGATTACTAAATGGAGGCGATTAGTATACGAGCCATAAATTTTGGAGTAGCTGGGAACAGTTGTCAGTATACACGCCACTACCACCTAGCTTTCGGATCACACTCGGCCTAAAATTTCCATTAACTCACGCACAACACGCAACAAATCTCGAATAGTTTTGGCGACTAATCAAACAACAAGAAAAGCAAAAAATTAAAGCTAAACCTAAGGTACAAAAAGTGCGCATTACTTTTTTATTTTGCATTTGGGACAAATATCCCACATTGGGTGTGTAATGACAGCAAGGGAGTTTATAACGTGGTGGGCGCATTAGCAAAGGTGTGACTTCGGTCACACAGCGGCTCCTTTATTGCGAAACCTTGTACCCTTTTCCCGGCGATCTCGGTTGATGTGCTGTCAGTTTGTGGGTGGTCTAACCGCTCTGTCCCTTGTCCAGCCGTCTTGTTGCTTTCTGTCCCTTCTCCAGCTATCCTATCACTTCTCGCCCCTTGTCTCGTTGTCTGTTTCACGTCTTATCCATAGTTTGTTGTCTGGTCCATCATCCTTATCGATTTCTTGTCTAGTTGTCTGTTTCGTGTCCTGTCTACGTGTCACATCTGGTGTCGTGTGGTGTCCCTCGTGTCACGTCGTGTCTTGGTCTAGTCATTGTCATGTCTTAGCAATTGTCCAAACTTGCTCAAGTTGTCCAAGTCGTCAGGAACTTGTCAAGAAATTGTAAACTTGCTAAAGTTGTCCAAAGTCGTCAAGAAGTTGTCAAAATTGTTGAAAGCTGTCCAACATTGTCAAAATTGCTGAAAGTTGTCAAAAGTGGCTGTTAAGGAGGTGAGCCAACAAAATTCAAATCTGCGTCATAGTGGGAGCGACAGTTGAAGCGAAACACAAAATTTTTTTCCAAATTCAACCGAATTGTCGTAGAAATCAAAGCTCAAGGATTACTAAGCAGGAAATTTTGAATAGTGCATGAGTAGAAGTTGGATCAAAGGACCTGACGATCGACTATCAAGCTCGGAGACGACCAATAACAACACAAGAAGACCTCATCAAAGCCCAGGTACAAAAAAATTCTCCTTCTCCTTTCAAAATTGGCAGTTATAATCCGCATCATCCACTGGTAGACCCCATGGCTACTAACCTTTCCCCAAATCACGACAACGTCACACAAGGAGAATCAGGCAACTCTGCCATTAACACTGATGAAGCTCTTCGAGAATTACTAGATGGTATGCACCAAATTAATGTCACCCTAACTAAACTATTGAATGCACAAAACCAACCTAATCCCAATACTAATCCCCAAAATCACTCCCATGAACAAAGGCATGAAGAAAAGGATGACCAGGATGAAGATTGGGAGTAGCAAAGAGGCAATCCGGATAATTACGGGAATCGCTATCATAGACAACGATATAACCAAGATTAGGATAGGGATATGAGTTATCACCAACCGAGAGGCCCTAATAATTTTCCATGCATTGATATGCCCACTTTTGAGGGTCATGATCCTCATGGTTGGATAGCCAAAATGGAAGGCATTCTTGACTTATACCAAATTAAGGATTTTGATAAAGTCCCTTTCGCTGCATCAAAATTAGGCATTGAGGCTTACCAATGGTTCGTATGGCTTAAACACGAGAAAGGAGCTACTGTTTGCTGGAATAATTTCACTACCTATTTTTTAGAAAGATTTTATGAAGGAGCTACATCATCATACACAGTAAGACTGTTATCTCTTAAACAAGAAAGATCAGTTAGTGAGTTCGTCTCCGAATTCACCAGTTTACTACCGTATGCATTACACCTCAGTCCAGACACAATGGTAGGAGCTTTTTGCAATGGTTTGAAATAAAATATTAAGGTGGAGGTGGACATTCAAAATCCAACCTCGTTGAACGATTGCATAAGATTAGCCAAGCTAGCTGAGAAGAGAATTCAGTTGTATACACAACATGAAACTTATAGTCGTCCTTCGTATGGCAACAACTCTTTTCATAGAAATGATCAACCATCAAGATACTTCTACTATAAATGTTGCAATCACCATCCCAGAGAACAAGCATGTGCACAAAAACAAAAATTTCATATTGAATGCGCTCAATATGAAGGAGAAGACGAAGAAGCATACCACCAGGAAGAACCTATTCAAGAAGAACTATCGATTGTTTTCGAAGAGAAGGAAGAGGATACAATGGCTATTTTTGTGTAGGCCCTCATGGGGTTAACATCCCACCATACAATCAAGGTACCAAGATTTATCCGACAAAAAAAGGTAAATGTGCTAATTGATTCAGGTAGTACCCATAATTTTATCGACATCAAAACAACAAAAGCTATGAATTTATTCATTAACTCTTCCAACAAAGACAAATTCCAGGTTCTAGTAGCCAACGGGGTGAATGCTCAATGTGTTGGGAGAACATCTCAAGTATCCATTAAAATGGGAACTTATACCTGGTTTGGATCTCTTTTCGTAATGAATTTAGGCAACTCTGATGTTATTTTGGGAGTTGAATGGTTGGAAACACTAGACACGGTCAACTTCAATTTCAAAAAATTGTTTATGGAATGGAAGGAAAATGGATGGGTCATTCGCTTACAAGGTATTACTACTCCCCCATCACAGATGGTGAGCTCTCATAGTATGGAGAAAACATTAAAAAAGGTTGGATACGGATTCATAGATCAAATTAATTGTTTGAAAAAGCAATCTCGAGCAACTTCGAGAATTTTTGCTCCAGATTTACGGGACATCGTAGCACATTACGCAGAGGTATTCCAAGAACCAAAGGGACCACCTCCCCAAAGATCCCATGACCATGCCAAGGTGATCGGCCAAAAAGTGAAATCTCGATCAGAATTACCAATACTAGATGCAGAAGGGCGTATATATCTCCAGCCAGAAGCAATTCTACAAAGTAGAACACGCATATGGAGCTCTCGTCACATCCAAGAATTTCTCATCAAATGGCAGGGCCTACCAAATGAAGATGCAACCTGGGAATTCGAAAGTATTTTCCAGTCATTTCCAACTTTGAGGACAAAGCTTTCCGAGGGGAGTCATGTTACATACATAAAATAATATAGCGTCGGCTATATTATGAAGCATTACATTTAATCATTATTTATCCAAGTGTAGAGTAAATAAATTATCATCTTTTATTATCATTTTTTATATACTTCATTTAAGATCTTCGCATATTTTCCTTTACGACGAGGGTGTGCCCACCTTAAGTGGCGAACCATTTACTTCATTATTGCTTTGATTGATATTATCCATTCCGCTGTGTTTGTATTGGTTTCTAGACATTTACATTGAGTTTCTGAGCATTGGTGGATTATTATTGAAAGAGAACGTTTGTCTGTTCCAGCAACCTATGATATAAAATCCAACCTTTGAGTAATAATAGGAAGAAAATCCTCCTTCTAGAACTATGTCTCCTATTCATAATGAACAAGGATAGGTAGTGTTTAAATATATGGATCATCTTGCATATTTCTTATGAGGAAAAAAAAACCATGGAATCTATATTAAGGGCAAAGGAAATATCCACTTCTACTACAAAATTACTTCTCTTAGAAGTTTTGCAACAATCAAGGTCTAATCCCATGAGTGCTCAACAATGAGATTCAATCATCACCACAATCTTAGGAAGGAGGTCATCAAGTATCCCATATTCACTAGGAAATTTGGGATATATACCTCTTAATATAGAGTCATTTAGACTAAATCCTACTATACCTTAGTATGTAAGTCATCTACAAGTTCAATATGTGGATATATTTCCTAGTATACCTAATGATTCCAATCCATTCTATAGCATGTCTATTCCTTCTAAAATATCTTCTACTATATTTCTTGTTCAAAATAATCCTAGAATTAATAATATGATGATACCTTTTGGATCATCCCATCCAAATGATTAGTATTACCCTTTAGTCAATCCTCAATCCCAGTCTATAGCACCATCAGTTTCTTATCCTAGTTTCTACTATATAAATGCTAGGCTAGAATAGTTAGCAAAATAAAACCATGAGTTTAAACAATAGTTAGCCTCTATTCAAGGAGGCACACTAAAAAGGTATTCTTATAAATATTTTTGTGATAAACCTATATATCCTATCTTAAAAGATAAACATTATTCTCTAGGCTTTTTTTTTACCAAAGTTTTGAATATATAAGGGAGGAGGTGACCCCATAGAGCACCTTCGAGTTTTTTGAGTTGCATAGCATGACATAAAATATGATGAGATGTGATTATTGAAGCTCTTCCCTACAAGCCTTGGTGGTGAGGCCTTAGAATATGTTTACCAATTGCCTCACCATTAATTCAAGAATTTTTTTAATATGGCTAAAATGTTTATTCAATATTTTGCTGCCTATATTACGAAATAAATGCAATTTTATGACCTGTATCAATTGCAATAAGGGAAAAATAAATCTCTCAATGAATTATTACCCTGATGGCAAGCATTTGTTAGGAAAATTCCTTTTTCTCTGCCACCTATATATCTATTTCATACCTTTATATGTAATTTATAATAACATATCATATCCCCTAGAGATGATCCAAGTTGCATATTTTGATGATGCAGTAGATCTCACCAAGCAAATGGAATACACCCTCGAATGTAGAGGGCAACTAAAAACAAATAAAATATATGAGAAGTCACCTTCTTCTAACACTAAAGGATAATATAAAAAGAAACATGTTGTGGATGATGGTGCAACTAACTATCACCCCAACAACAATCCTAAGATAGGTAATGTTAGTACCATTGTAGCATTACATAAACTAATTCTAGCTAAGACTGAGGAAAATCCTCCCAAATAATTACTAAGTTAAACCAATCTCTAATTTATGTGCTAACACAACTATTGGATGCTAAAATGATAGATCTATCCTCTATAATGTAGCATAACCTCGATAGGTAAAAGCTTCTTTGGTTCAAGGTTGACCAACAATGTGTTTTTCGCTACACAAATGGTCATTACACAAATAAATGTATCACTTTTAAAAATGTTGGTACAAGACCTCATCGATGAAGGTCATCTAGTGGTCAACAGTCCTGAAAAAGCAACATATTTCAACCAAGAATTAGAGATATTTCAAGACCCCTTAAACAAACATGAAAAAAATACTACTAATCACATCCAATATAAGAATGTTCCCCTACCATATCAGAACATGGTAGGGATGATTCATGTTAGCACCATGAGTAGATAACAAGCCAGAGAAAAAGGTCAAGCCTCTAAACCACCTCTTGAACCTCCCTTAGTTTTGTGGAATAGGCATGTTGTTGCTTATAAATAACCACCTTTGGTTTTATAACCTCAAGATAACAACAAAATATCTTTTAACCTCCAACAACAATTAGAGAACACAACAACTAAAATATCAATACTTGAGTTATTGTGAACCTCTTTGATCCATAGAGAAAACTTGCTCAAGCTTCTAAGCAAGCATAAGACACCTAAAAATATTAGCCCGAATGATCTGGCTAATATGGTAGGGTCCCTAAGTATGAACCATGCCACCATATCATTCTTCAAGGATGACATTCCACTTACCCTTATGCTTGGGAATATTCCCTTGTATATCACTTGTAATACTGGTGAGAAATCCATTAAAAGGGTTTTTATTGATAACGATTTATCAATCAATATTTATAGCCTTAAATTCATCCATAGAATAGGGATCAACAAAGAAGACTTAGAAAAATCAAACATTTTCATAAAGGCCTATGACAATGAAGAACAAGAAGCTATTGGAACTATAGTTGTTTCGATAAAAGTGGGGCCTCGCATTTAAACATATTGTTTGTGTTGCCCTCTGAGTTGAACTATAATATCCTTTTAGTATGACCTTGGGTCCACACGATATAGGCTATCCCCTCAACTTACCATCAATGTGTCAAATTTAAATGTCAAGGTAAGTTGTATAGCATATTAGTCGATAGAGATCCATTTGCCTATTACCAGAATATCCAGTTAGAAAATCCAAAAGCTTGATTGTTTCCTTCATTCAATAGTTCTCATCCCTTCATAGACAATACCTTAAGGACTGTCCCACCTAAGGAAATAAGCATCAACCAAGGAGAAGAAACCAGTAGTCAAGCCATGATAGAAGTTAAAGAAAAGGTTGAGGATATTAACCAGGGTTATGCATAAGCAAAAAATATCATAAATTGGCTCTATTTAGGATTTTCAAGATTTTAAATTGGCTAATTTTGGATCCTTTCACTGGAGCCCATTCACCCAAAATTTACGGGGTGGAAGTTTTTTGGGGTAAATTTGCCCGTCGTTGATAATAATTAAAATATTTTTATTTGAATTCGTCGACCTCAAATTATAAATGATTTTGATTTTCTCACCCAATTCGCCTTCAAATTATAAATGATTTTATTTTCCCACCCAAATCGCCTCATATACTACCCGTATATATCCTATAGTGGGTACCGATAAACATACACCTAAAAAACTCTAACTCAAAAATAGCTCTAAAATAACGAAAAACTTGACAAGGTTGCAGAGGACTGTCTATCGAAATAAGTCGATCAATTGCAAAGGAGTGTGGATCTATGTAAGACGATCGATATAAGTCGATCGGTTGCAGAGTCATGTCTATCAGCATAAGCTGATTGGTTGAAGAGTCGTGTCTATTAGCATAAGATGATCGGTTGTAGAGTTGTATCTGTCGGTTGCAAAGGTGTCGATCGACATTAGACTATCAGTTGCAAGGATGTGTCTATCGGTAATACTCGATCAATTACAGAGGTGTCGATCGATATTCATAAATCGATTACAGGGATGTGTCTATCGGTATTAGTCGATCGATTGTAGAGGTGTTGACCGGTATTCATCTATCGATTGCAAGGATGTGTCGATCGACATTAGTCAATCAGTTGTAGAGATGTCGATCGACATCAGCCTATCAGTTGTAGGAACTTTCGATCGATATTTATCTATCAATTACAGAGGCATAGATCGATATTAGTCGATCGGTTGTAGGGACGTATCGATCAGCATCAGTCTATCAGTTATAGGGACATGTCAATCAATATTAGTCTATCAGTTGTAGAGGTGTCGATCGACATAAGCCGATCGATTGCAGGGATGTGTCAATTGATATAAATCGATTGATTATAGAAAATTCTCTATTGGCATAAGTCGATCGGTTGTAGATAAGTGTCTATCGGCACAAGGTTGCAGAGACGTATTAATCGACCTAAGCTAATTAGTTGTTGAGAAGATACTGTTGATAAAATTCGATCAATTGTAGAGGAGTGTCTGTGGTCTGACCCATTGTAGAAGTGTGTCAAACGACATTGGGCTATCGATTATAGAGGATTCACAACTAAAAATTGATAGAGTATTCTCTTTCATTTTTCTTTTTTCCAAAGCTATTTTTCTTTAGTTTCATAGGCACTGTAGGTGAACTATATGCAACTATGGTAGATAACAATAAATGTCATCTGGTTGTGTGTCAGGAGAATTTTTCTTATTAGAGGCTACTTCTTGTCTCTTAGAGTATGTTTCATAGGCAATGTAGAAGCACTATCTACAACTGTGGTTGATAAGTATCCATGTCATGTTGTGTGTTAGGAGTACTTTCTTGTCAAACTACTTCTTGTATTTCATATGTCCTTCTACAGGGTAGCGTCGGTTCTTCTTGAGGGATGTCTGCTATTTTACTTTAATTTCATATACATTTTCTAACATCTGAAGATTTTTATTTACAGACATAATGTCACCTACTAAATATGGAAAGAAGGGAGGCCAATATTCTTGTAAAAAGATAATTTTGAAATATTTTACACAAATATCAAAATGCAATGAGGCATCAATCTCTACATATTCTACACAACATGCAGGTACAAACACCTTTTACCATCAAATTTTTAATATTTTTGTTGTTCTTAAATATAAAATATTTCTTTATTAATAGATAAATGGTTGTCTTCTTATCTACCTCTTTTTAAATGCTTTGTAAAACTGTATTATTTTAATTCTTTAAAATAGTGTCTTTTTAACTTCAAAAAATGATAGAGAACACCAAATATTGAATGCAGTAAACATTGTTGACCTTGATGTGCGTTCACTCAAAGATATTCCAGTAGATGAGATGGTACCACATGATAATTTTCTTAATAACAACATTCAACAACCACTTCAGGATATTTTAAATTCAGACACATCAACCGAAAAAGAAAATGATAGTACAATTATATTGTAGACCTCTAGGGAATCTTATAGTCAAAAATCTAAACGTCAAAATATAAGTGAATGGACTATTGGAAGGGATTTTAAAAATGAATGGATACGGTTATACCTCTTTATTGAGTGAGATGAGAAACTGAATGTGTGTAAATATATTATTTGTACATGGAAGCTGGGAAAGAATCATTTATTGCAAAATAAGAAAGACACAATAGAAAAATATTGTAGGAAATTTTGCATAAAATAAATACAAAGTGATGGAATAATTAACAGATTTCATAGGTGGAAGCATGCATCAGAATGTGTGCATGTGAGATCTGCACTTGAATATGAAAAAACAATGAAACAAAAATAAACTCTCATTGAGAAGGGTGGAATGATCGAGGCACAATTTCAAAAAATTAATAAGACTGTATTAGCCTCAAAGAAATTATAGTTTGCTATTGTATACAATATTCTAAAAAAAGGTTGACCCATGTCTGATTTTGCTAATTTTAAGAAAATACTTCAACTAGCCAATGTACAAAACCTTACCAGTTCACATTAGTCATATCGAAGGTTGGGAAATGGAAAAATATCTATCATTGGTTAAGAAGGAAGACCTAAGAGAGAATGTAGAACAAGCCAAATTTATTTCACTTTCTATTGATGAGGTAACAGTTGTTGACATTCAAATCTCGGGCCTTGTCGGACTGAACGCTTGTCCCTTTCCTGGTGCTTTCAGTGGCGTAAAAGGTTTAAAATGATTATGGCATGTTGGTTATAGGGGCAGACTATGGAAAGATCTGTGTGGCAGTTTCTGAGGTGGACAACGTAAAATACTGTGGCGGCCATAAAATTTGGACAACCTACCCAGATCGTGGCGGCTATCGATTCCACCATGTAAAAAAAAAAAATAGTTTTTGACAACACATCTTGGATTTGCATACATGTTTACACATTCAAAAATCATTTGAGACAACCTCATTTACTAGCACTACATAATATGATTGACAATTGTAATGCGAAAAATATTTATAATGTTGTTGTAACCATTTTAAAGGATATTGCCAGAATGGATGAAAAGAAAATTGCCACAAAGTTAAATTGTATTGATGCTAATGGTGCGGCTATAATGCAAGGACAAAGGAATGGTATTTGTGTTAGGCTTCATATATCAATTGCCCCATATGTGATTCCTATTCATTGCATGGCTCATCAAATGAATCTTGCATACAAAATTATGAGCAATTTTGATAATGTAGCTAGAGTGGAAGAACTCGTTCATGAAATATCAATGATAGTTGAAATACGTTAGTTAATGTCAATGATCTGAACAACTTTTTAAAGTTCAACGATAATATTTATATTGCTATCCATGGAAAGTTGATTCTTGTATATCATTTGTAAAAGCAATTAGATACACTAACAAATTATGTTGAACAAGTGCTCGTTACACATTTTGGATTCGATGAGGTTTTGGATAGCACTAAGAATAAATTGAAAAGAATTACAAATGCATTAACAAGTGAAATAAGAGATCATTTTAAGATATATGAGACACTTGAGGCCATGGATGTTGTTAATCCCATCTTCTGGAATCCTTGTGGTGACCATAGTAGTAGAAGTGAGTTGTTTATAAAATATATGGGCAATCTTATGACATATTTCTCTAAAAGTGTGGAAATCAATGGTATTCTAAACAAAGATCTTCTGAGACAACAATCAAAAAAATTTGGAATAACAATGGATAATCAAATTAAACATTTCAAAAATCCACATGAGATTGGTTCAATCACGCGTTTTTGGCAAAAATTGTATTGAAGTAGTGTCGTACAAGAAACTATGAGTGAATAATTTATTTTATATGAATTATGTTAGACAATGATTTTGGGATCTGTTGAGGACGAAAGGGTTTTTAGTGCATTATATTTTGTTAAATCAAAAGTTCGTAATAGGTTGGACAAAAATTTAGAAAATTGTTTGAGAATGTATGTGTCATCGTACGAGGTGGGTAAGTTTCCTTATGACATAGCATTGACATATTGGAAGTACCTAGCAGAAAGAAGAGGTCTCACGAATATTGTTGATAATGAAGAAAATTATTCAGCTTGGAGTGATGATGAGTTTATGGAAACGTATAATTCACAAATGATTCTCGGTTATTTTGGAGAAGTCGATAAAGCTTTGTGTTAGTTTCCAAAAATATAAAAATTGCAATGATTATATGACAAATTTATATAATCTATGATTTTTCAGATTTGAAATCATTTTGTAAAATTTTTGTGATTTGAATAAATTCATATTATCAATGATTTTCCATATTTGATATCATTTATAAATGTCAATGATTTTAAAATTTTCATATTATCAATGATTTTTCGTATTTTATTTGTTGTAAAATTTTAGTGATTTGAAATAATCATATAATCATTCTATTTTCAATGATTACGCATGTTTGCTTTTTAATGATATGGACTGTCTATGTTTTCAAAATTTATGATTTATGCTATAGCTTTGAGTAAGCTGAAAATTTGGAAACCATGTATACGTAATGATGCTATGTTATTGAACTAATTGTATATGTTCACTAAATATAGTGATTTTTGCTTTGAATTTGAATGTATGTCTGTATGTATCATTGTTTGTATGGTATGACAAAATATAGTGATTTTTTATGATTTATGCTTTGTCATTGAGTAAACCTTGTATGCATACATAACTAGTAAAAATTTCTCTACATATGTATGAAAAATGCATGTAGTATATTACTCTAGATATGAAAAATGAAAATTTAAACCCATTCATAGATATATCCATCGTAAACTCACTTTGAAATATAAAAACAATATAGCATAATACAAATGACCATATTCATTTTTATACAACTATAATGACTATGAATGCACTGAAAATTGTGACCCATGCATAGATATATCCTTCGTAAACTCACTTTGAAATATAAAAACAATATAGCATAATACAAAATACCATACACATTTTTATACAACAACTAGAATGACTATGAATGCCCTGAACATTGAAACCCATGCATGGATATATCCTTTGTAAAGTCACTTGAAATATAAAAACAATATAGCATAATACAAATGACAATACTCACTTTTATACTACAACAAGAATGACTATGAATGAACTGAAATTTAAACCCATGCATAGATATATCATTCGTAAACTCATTTGAAATTTGAAATATAAAAACAACATAGCATAATATATGGAAATTGAAATTTAACCCCTTCATAAATATCTCCATCGTAAACTAACATTGAATATGAAAACAATATAGCATAATAAAAAATACAACACACTTTTCTATACAACAACAAGAATGATTTTGAATAAACTAAAAATTTAAACCCATGCATAGATATATCCTTCGTAAACTCATTTGAAAATTGAAATATAAAACAACATAGCAGAAAACACAAGACAATACTCATTTTTATATCACAACATAAATAACTTTGAATAACATGTAAATCTAAATCTATGCATACATATATTCTATGTAAACTCAAGCATATTTGAAACACCATAATACTCAAGAGATGAAAATAACACATAATTATAAATAGTAAATAGTATAATAGTAAAATAATAAAAGCAAGTATCTTGTTTTCAAATGAAAACATACGAAATGTCTATCGAAAATCCTAGAATCCCTGTCAAGGGTAGGCCCCTCAAACCCTAGGATGAAGAGTCCTCTAAACGGTTAGGAGGGTGTGAATTTCAACCTTGGAGATTATAGGAAATGGTTGGAGGAAAAAGGAATATCGAAAACGGTCCTTCCCAACATCAACATAAGTAGCCCGACAAACTAGGTCGAAGGTTCAATGCAAAAACTAGGAGAGTACAGGAGAAATATGGAGGAGTTAGAATCGAGGATTGAGGTGGTAGGAATGAATGGGGTCAAGGAATACTATGTCCTTGAGTATATCATCCACCCACATTTTAGCCCCAAGCAGACCATGAGTACCACCAAGTCGCCTATTGACTATGGTAGTGAGAAAAAGAGGGGGAGGATGTCAAATGCAGATCATAATAAGTTGAGAACCAAAAATGAAATAGCCAGTGGTAAGCATAAGACGCTGATACAACAAGTTATCCCAGGGTAAGAAGATAACAAATTAGAAAAACCTCCACAAGGGAGGGGGAGGGGGAAAATTCTAAACAATAGAAATGAAGGTTCTCTCATTGAATGTGAGAGGCCTCAACGGCCTACCCACTCAAAGGGTGGTTAGTTCAATAAGAAATAAATACAATACAACAATTTTGATATTGCAAGAAACAAAATTAGACGAAGCTCAGTCAAAAATAATAGCAAAAAATATTTGGAGTCAAGAGGGCATGGTGTGCAATCCAGCTAAAGGAGCCTCGGGTGGTATCATGGTGTTGTGGGATCCTCGAGTGGTGGAAGGAAGCCTTATTCAGGATGATGATAGGGTTCTGAATATTTTTTCCCATAACATTGACAATAAGAGATCGTGGATTTTCTCAAATGTGTATGCTCCCAATTTAGTTCAAGGGAGAGTGTATTTGTGGGAGTACTTGGGTAAATTGGGTGATTATTTCCATGATATACCATGTGTGGTAGCAAGAGACTTCAATACCCCCTTATACCCCTTAGATAAAAAGGGTGGAGCAGGACTTCCATCCAGGAGTATGGAATATTTCAATGATTTTATGAACTCAAACCAGCTAATGGATGTGAGACTTCGAGGGGCCAAGTATACATGGAGCAAAAGGAATATAGGAAACCAACTTATTTAGGAAAGACTTGAAATATTTTTTTATCCAAGGAGGCAATTATTGTATTTGGAGATTCTAAACTGCAAACCCTTCCTAAAATTACCTCATACCACAACCCCATCCTGCTGGAGGTTCCGAAAATGAACTCCTTCAAGAAACATTTTTGTTTTTAGTCAATGTGGACTAAGCATCTAGACTTGAAGGAAAATATTTTGAGATGGTGGTAGCATCCTTGAAAAGGAAGCTATACCTTCAAACTTGCTCAAAAGCTAAAACTAGTGAAGGAGAACCTAAAGACTTGAAATAGGGAAGTCTTTGGGAACTTGTTTGAGAATAAGAAACAAGTGGAAGAAAGGTTGAAGGACATTGATAATATGATACAAAATGGTAGCTATGATGAAGCTACTAGGAAGGAGGAGCAGATCAAGCTTTCAGAATACCATAATATTTTGGCTTGTGAAGAGACTTACTGGTGTCAGAAGTCCAGAGCTTTATGGTTAAAGGATGGTGACTCAAATTCAAAGTTTTTCCATGTCACGACCTTGAGGAATAGGAGCTACAACAAGATTAGATAGTTTACCAAGGATGATAGATCCAAAACCTAGGACTTGATCGAGATCAGAGAAGAAGCAGTTGGTTATTTTAGCTCCCTACTCGGGGAGGATGTCCAACATTCAGAGGTAGCTAAGGATTCTCTTCTCCAATTCATTCCTAATTTGGTTGATGAAACCATTAATGATAAACTCCTTACCCATTTCACTGACAAGGAAATCATGAATGCTTTGTTTAGTATGGAATCAGATAAAGCTCCTGGTCCTGACTGCTTCCCCCTTCGGTTCTATCAGGATTTTTGGGATATTGTGGGAGAGGATGTGGTAGCTGCGATTAAGGAGTTCCAAGCAACAAGACATATTTGGAGAGGGTTGAAATCCACATTTATTGCCTTGATTTCCAAGGGGCCAACCCCTGAGACTATGGAATATTTCAAACTTGTTAGCTTGTGCAATGTGTCCCATAATATTTTAATTAAGACAATGGCTAATAGGATGAAAGAAATATTACCTTTTATCATTGATCAGTGTCAAGGAATTTCGGTACAAGGGAGATCAATCTTGGATGGGGTAATCATGGTCCATGAAGCCCTACATTCGGCTAGGTAAACTAACAAGGTAGCCTTTGCCCTAAAACTTGATATGAGCAATGCCTTTGATCACGTTAACTGGGAATTCTTGACAGATATTCTTCTGAAATTTGGATTTCATCCCCAATGGGTGAGGCTCATAAAAGAATGCATATCAAATCCTTGGTTCTTAGTTTTGGTCAATGACACGATAGTTGGGTATTTTCAAAGCCATAGGGGACTTAGGAAAGGAGACCCGATCAGCCCGATGTTGTTTATCATAGTAGCAGAGGTGTTGGGTAGGACGATTAAAGCAGCATGCAATGCAGGTCTAATTATAGGGATTAAATCCACCTCTCTCACCAATCCAGTTACTCACCAATAATTCTTTGATGACACTCTAATGCTGACTCAATATTCAGTGGTGGAAGCCATAAGGATCAAGCATATTATCTAGCTCTACGAGGAGGCAGCAGGACAGAAGGTAAATTTTGACAAGATTAAGCTTTACTTCCTTAACACCCCTATTCAAAGGTAAACCAAAATTGCAGCAATTTTGGTATGTTCGATAGCGACTCTTCCCACTTCGTATTTAGGCCTTCCCCTTTTCACTGGTTCTCCCGGGAAATCTATGTGGGATGGAGTGGTAGAAAGAATCCAAAAAAATTGGTTGGATGAAAAGGACACTTCTTGTCTCAGGCAGGGAAAATCACCCTCACCATGGTTACCTTGCAGAGTATCCCGATGTATTTCCTATCTATTTTTAAAGCTCCAATCAAGGTTTATCAAAAAATTGAGCAGCTCCAAAAGAATTTTCTCTGGTCGGGATCGGAGGGAAAACAGAGAATCCACTTGGTGGGCTGGATCAAGGTGTGTAGGCCAAAAGAAAATGGGGGTCTAGGATTGCAAATAATTGCCCACCTAAATGTAGCCTTCCTGGGCAAACATGTATGGCGTCTCATTAACAATGAGGATAATGAGTGGACAACCATCATAAAAATAAAATATCTTTAGGGTTTGGATTTCTTGAATGAAGACATTCCCAGAAGAGGGTTAGAATTTTGGAAGGTGATCTTAGCTAGTAAATAGGTCATCAAAAAAGGTCTGATATGGGTCTTAGGAAATGGCCAAATAATCAAGTTTTGGGATGACAGGTGGACCAAGGAAGAAGCGCTATCTTAGGCTCCCCACCTAGCCAGGATCAAAAGAATCACAGAGGACTCCATAGGGAGGATAGTAGTTGACTTCATGAGATAGGACAGAGGAAGAATCACATAGAAACATATAATTATTTAGGGTCTTGAAGCGGAGTTAGAAGAAATCTAAAGTATCCTGCATCAACAATTTATACCTATGAAACTAGAGCAGGATCAGGTTGTATGGACAACTACAAAAAATGGCCAGTTCTCAATAAAATCTACATACAAGCTAATGCTAGACCCTAAGGACCCCATTATTTAGACCCAATTGGTGTGGGTCAAAAAACTTATTCCAAAAATAGCAGTGTTTTCATGGCTGGTGATTCAAGGAAGGATCCTCACCATTGACAATATGATACGAAAAGGTATGATTGTTGCTAACCGTTGTTATTTGTGCAGGTCCAATTGGGAGTCCATTCTCCATATTTTTTTGGAATGCCCAATATTTGTGGGTATCCTTGATGGATTATTCCAACCTTTTAGTATTTCTTGGGTCAGACCGAATACCATTTTGGAACTTTTCTATCGATGGCCAAATTCCTTTGTGAGCCTTAGGCTTAGATTTATGTGGAGTATTTGTCTTCACCACTTTCTATGGTAGGTGTGGTTAGAAAGAAACCATAGAGCTTTCCACGATTCAAGTCATGATGTCACCTCCATTACCACTAGGATCTTGACCTTTGCTCATGAAAACACTTGCCTTGTCCTTCAAGAAGCTCGAAACCTTCCCCTAGGGAGAGGCAAATTACCCAAACCTTAAATTTAATCTTGGTTGAGGATCCTGTTCTCATCAAGACCAAACCTAGACTAGAAGCCAAGTGGAATCCGCCCCCGGTTGGGTGGTTAAAGCTCAATTTTGATGGGGCCTCTAAAGGGAATCCTGGTAGAGCAGGGGCTAGAGGAGTAGTGAGAGACCACCAAGGTAAGCTGGTAGTGGCCTTCTCTGAGCAGCTAGGCACAAGGACAAATAATGATGCGAAAGCAAGGGCGGTATGGAGGGGTCTTCATATTTCTCAGAAGTTTGAAGGTAAATTAATAGTCAAAGGAGATTCAATGCATATCATAAACCTCCTAGGCAATAGAAAAAATCCTTTGTGGCGAGTGAAGACTATCATTGAAGAGGCCAAGATATTCTCTCAAGCAAGAAATGATCGAATGGCCCAACATGTATTTCGATAAGCCAATAGAGCAGCTAATAAATTGGCCAACATAGGGATGGAGGCTGGCAGATTGGTCACATGGGAACAGGGGGTCCCAAGTGATGTGGATATCATTGTTCAAAATTATAGTAAATGCAGCTAAGTCCGAGGTGTCTTGGGATGTGGAGTTTTTGAAGGATAGTAGTATTAGTGGATAGACTGTCCCTAGAAAGGTTTGGTTTCTGTACAACATAATGTTGATCTTTGTATCAAGTCTAAGTGTGGGGTTTCTGAAGGACAGTCGTATTAATGGACAAACTGTCCCTAGCAAGGTTTGGTTTTTGTACAACATAATGTTGATCTTTGTAAAATGTTTTGGGTTCACCTATAAAACCCGATATTAGTGAATATGCTTCTTAATTATAAAAAAAAAAAAACATATGAAATGTCATAAAATAGTCTTTTCGAAATATCAAATTTTGAAATTCAATTTCATGCTTCTGAATATTTTCCCCCTTCCACCACTCCTTTTGCCTTTTCAATGACTTTCGTAGTCTCCATAGCAACAACTCCTCCCTCATCTTTCCCATGTTTAGATCCTTTTTCCTCATCCACTACTTCCACGATTTCCACATTCTGCATTCCAATGGCTCTTCCCTCGGGCTGGGTAATAGTACTATCAATTGCTCCAAAATTGACAAGGATCTTCTCAATATTTTGCAATCCATCGAGAAGGGTGTTTTCTTCTTTTCCAACATCTTCAGATGTTTGTCCTTGAACTTATTTACCCTTATCCTTTAGTAGAACATCAGGATCCAATACGTTGCAAATAATTATTTTCCACAAAATATTGTTTTATCGGACTGCTTCATGTGCACTTTTTTCATTGTAATGGAAGTGTTTAAGAACTCCTTTACCATCCTGAGATAGTCTTGTAGGTTTTAAACCTGCTTCTTGAGATTATCATACTTTACCTGCAAAAATAAAAAATAGTTAATCAACAGATAATTACATTTTAAAAAAGAGAACAACAAATTTTTGAACACAAAAGTGATTAATTCAAACCTCAGCAACATTCTTTGTAACTACAACAACAACAACCTTTTTCTTACCACTTTCCCATTCATTGTAATAAGCTTGGGCCTCACCGTTTATGTTCTCCAATATGTTCATCATAAACTTTAAAAATTCATCTGTGTAAGATGTATTCACCTTGGTATATCCTAAGCAAGACGTACCTGAAGGGCTCTGGCGATTTGGCGGGAAAATTTCTGTGAAGGCGTCTGGTGTTGCTCGAGGGATTCTGGCCCGAAGATCTTGCCTGGGGCTTTGGGGGGTTGATTTTGAATTCATCTGAAGGTACATTCGTGGTCCCGGGAGGGCCCGATGGGGTCTCCTCCAGTTTCTCCTGTTGGGAGAAAGACTTCATATGCTGAGAAGTTGAAAGATAACCCCTCGCCTTCCACTGATGGAGCTCAGTGGAATGCTTTTCAAACGATACTCAAGAATGTTGGCAATGGCCCAAATGCTCACCGCGTTAATGGATGCCTCCCGCAATCCACTTCCATGCCTAAGATTGTTATAGAACCAATGCTGGTCGAAGATACAATCGTCTACCGAGCTAATCACGACTTGATCTGCAAATTCATGGGCATCCGGCCCACACCGAATTTTCTGCATACCTGGGTTCGCCAGAACTGGGAGCCACACGGTGAGTACTCTTTATGGCCTATAAGCAATGGGTATTTCATCATTAGTTTCTCTTCTTTAGCAGATAGAAACAGAGCATTTGAATCAGAAAAGAGAAACCACGGACCAGCAGGGTTATTTGTCCAACCCTGGAGAGTGGGTTTCGACCCCCGCATCGAACCCACGGCTGTCCCGGTCTGGATTCGGCTGTACGCTCTCCCGATGGAGTTTTGGGGTGAGCAGGTGTTGGAACTAATAGGTAATTCCCTAGGCAGATTTTTGGGAGTCTCCAAAGATACCATAGAGGGAAATACTGTTGTCTTTGCTAGAATATGTGTAGAGATGGACATTAGTCAGCCTCTCCCAGCTGAGGTGGAACTTGAGCTAGCAGGAGTACCCTGGATCCAGCAGCTAGACTATGAGGCCCTACCTTTCAGGTTCCGAGTATGCCATAAGCATGGACATTTGGCAAGGTTCTGCCCAAACATATTGAGCACAAAAACGGAGGTTCCGAGCGGAATGTCAAACCGCCCTAGAGAGGGTAAGTCCAATCCTGTCAATGAACCTTCTAGCAATTCTCCAGGTCCTGATGCTCAGCAGGATGGCTTTGAAAAGGTGAAACGAAAGAGAAACAAAAAGAAAATGGCAAGGAGCAAAGTGACTCAAGCCAAACAATCGGTATGAAATTTTTAAGTCATTAGTGGATCAGGAGGACCAAACTATGGAGGGAGTGGATGGGAATGGTGTGAATGACAACACTCCACCTCTTGTTTCTCCTTCCTTTACTCCTGTAGTAGAACAGGTGACTGTGCCAGCTGAGAATCTACAGTCAGAGAATCCAGGGGCATTGGTTATACACTCCCCATAACAACCGGCTATCAAAGATGTCACCATGGGAAATGCAGATAAAAACAGAGAAAGGCCTGCTTTAGGGATTACCCAGGTGGAGAAGAGATCTAGAAACAATAACTCTCAAGGAGCGGGAAGAAAATCCAATAAGGATCTACTAACAGCGCAAGGAGATAAGCTAATCAATGGAGGATTGGTGAGGACCATTGATTCTTACTGCTCTCAAGGTTTTCAATGATTATTCAATCTTGGAATGTAAGGGGTTTAAACAAGAGAACCCATCAATCATTGCTCAAAGACTCTTAGAAAACCGTAAAACAGACTTTTTGCTTCTTCAGGAGACCAAAATGTCTTTAGATATTATGAGTAAAACTGCTACTAAAATCTGGTGGGGAGCTGGTCATATGGATGTGGCCGCCCAAGGAGCTTCAGGTGGAATTGTTACCCTTTGGAACCCTCTGGACTGGACTGCTTTAGAACATATAGCTTGCATGGGTGTTCTTACTTCTCTCTTCATAAATAACTTCACTTCTGAGCAGGTCCTAATCACCAACTTTTACTGGGCCCAAGACCTAGATGGCCGTAGGCTCCAATGGGAAGTCGTTCACAACATGAGGGCATACAGGGAGTGTTATGACTGGATTATTGCAGGGGATTTTAATGCAAAATTATCTGTTCATGACCAAGAAGGTGGCACCCCTGTTTGGATCCAGGGGACCGGCTTCTGATTGCCCAAGTTCAGGCCTTTCATTTAGTGGACGTTCAAGGCCCTGGTGTTTTTTTCACTTGGACAAACAAGAGAAAGGAGCCACATAGCAGGAAGGTCAAGTTAGATCGCTTTTTGGTCTCGGAGGAGGCTTTTGTTAAATGGACTTTTAAGTTCCAGATTTTGGAGGGCCCTATTTCGGATCATTTTCCCATTTTGCTAGAGGGAGGGACTTCGAGAGGGCAGCACCATAGGCCTTTTAAATTTGAGAATTTTTGGTTACAAAAGGAGGATCTTCGACAAAAAATTACTCAATGGTGGACAGAAGGCCGTCCACCTTTTGGGACAAAGAATGTTCAAATTTCATAAACAGACTTCAATTTGTCAAAATTCAATTGAAACAATGGAGGAAAGAAAACAAGTCGGATTTCCGAGCCCCAAAGGGCCCCCTTGGTGGCTAGATGGGAGGAGGTTCATAAACTTTTTAGGGAAGGATCAATTACTGAGCAACTCAAATTTGAAGATGATGAACTGCGTAAAGCGGTTGAGGACATTGACAACCAAGAGGAGATATACTGGAAACAGAGGGCTAGAAATACTTGGTTATTAGAGGGGGACAGAAATACCAAATTTTTTCATCGGTCAGCCTGTGCTAGGAGACAGATGAACAATATGGAAGCTCTTAAAGATGAACATGGAAATGTCTTCGATACTCTCCCTGGCATGCATTCCCATGCAATCGATTACTTTTCTAAACTTTTTAAGGAAAGTATGCAGCAAGATGTTGAGGCTCAGAACGAAGTTCTTAATGTTATTCCTTCTATTATCTCTGAAGAAGACAATCAGGCCCTGCTTAGACCCATTGAAAGGGATGAACTGAGAAATGTGGTCTTTGGTATGAGTACTAGAAAATCTCCTCGTCCAGATGGCTTTCCTATTGAATTTTTTCAGGCTTTCTGGGACACCTTGGGGGAGGATGTTTTGGCTGTTACCGAGGAATCCAGATCCAATCGAAGAATGCTCATGGCGATCAATCACACCTTCATAGCTTTAATTCCAAAAGGGGAAGCGGGGACTCATATCTCTGATTTCAGGCCTATTGCTTTATGCAATGTGATTTACAAAATCATCACTAAGATAATGGTCGAGAGGCTTAAACCCCTCCTTCACAACATCATTTCTCCTGAACAAGGGGGCTTTGTTGAGGGAAGACAAATCTTGGATGGGGTGGTTTTGGCCCAGGAGGCCATCCATTCAATGCAAACCTCGGGCAACAAAGGAATGTTCATTAAACTGGATATGTCCAAGGCTTATGACCGGGTGGAGTGGTGCTTCTTGGCAAAAATGATGGCTGCCTTTGGCTTTTCTCAGGAATGGATTGATTGGGTTATGAGTTGTGTTTCTTCTCCCTCTTATTCTGTTCTCATCAAGGGCCTTCCCTCGCATCCTTTCGGTGCCACTCGTGGTCTTCGCCAGGGAGACCCTTGTTCTCCCTATCTCTTCCTTCTCTTGGCTGAAGGTTTGGGCAGACTGTTTCTGAGGAGAAGGCAACAAGGTCTGCTATCTGGTATCAAGGTTGGGGAGGAAACTCTGACTCACTTGCAATTTGTGGACGATACTGGCCTGGTTGGTGTGGCCACTCTTCGGGAAGCTAGAGGAATCAGAGATACTCTGAATATCTACCTAAGGGCTTCAAATCAGGTTCTAAATGACAGGAAGTCCAAAGTGGTCTTTTTCAATCTTGACCAATGGCTACAGGAGCGTGTTATTGAGATCCTGGGCTTCACAAGGACCTCTCTTCCAATTGTTTACCTGGGCGTTCCCCTTCATTTCAAAAAGTTAAAAATTGACATCTGGAAGAATCTGTTGGCAGGCATCAAAGACAGAATGAATCATTGGGCCCATAAATGGCTAAGCTACGGGGGTAGATTAACCTTCCTGAAGTCGCTTATACGAGCTTTGCCGATCTATAAATTCTCAATACTGGTTGCCCCTCATACCATCTGGAAAGAGCTGGACAAAATGGCTAGAAGATTTTTATGGGAAGGCACAAAAGGGAAGAAAAGATGGGCCTTGGTTGGGTGGGACAAAGTTACCCAGCCTAAGGACAAAGGAGGGCTGGGCCTGAGAAGTTCTATGCTTAATAACAGAGCCTTGGCTGGAAAACTGTATTGGAGGTGGATTTCTCACCCAACCTCCCTCTTCACAGTAATTCTTTCCAAGAAATATTTGGGGCATGTTCATCCCAATGAGGTGGGTCGCTTTCCTTTGGAAGGGACTGGATCCTTAGTGTGGCAGACTCTCAAGATTGGGTCCCGGATTATCAAAGATCAATTATTCTGGAAAGTGGGGAGAGGAGACAAGGCTCATTTCTGGACTGACTCTTGGGACCAACATCCGCACATTATTGTCATGTTCCCTGAGCTACAACCAATCATGACCGCCTTAGAAGCCTAGGGCTGGATCCATATTGATAATTATCTTCTTACCAGTCAATTGGGGGGTATAAATTTAAAAAGTTTAAGCGGTGGGAGGAGTGGCCAATTACCGTCTCTCCGGAGTTGGCGCCCATCCCGCAAAAAAAATCTTGTCGTAAAGGTTCCTCACGGGGAGGGACGAGGAAGATGAATTAGCCTCGGGGCTATGGAAGCCTTGGGGTCTACTCGGCTAAAGCCGGATATGAAGAGATCCTCCCTGAGCCTCCACCACACTCTTTCTCGGTTCAGCATTGGAGAAGGATTTGGCATTCAAAGGGTTGGCCGAAAGTGAATTTCTTTGCTTGGCAACTTATGCATAATGGACTTCTCACCTTTGACAATCTCAGACGTAGGGGTTTCAATGGCCCCTCTCAATGTGCTTTATGCCTCCAACATGAGGAAACTGCAGATCATTTGTTTTTTGAGTGCCCTTTTACTCATCATATTTGGGAACGCTGGTTCTCTCAATTTAAACTCCAGGCTAATGGTGTTTTCAATCGTACCAATATTTGGGAAAAATGGAAAAGGGGCAGGTTCAATTCCATAGCTCTCCGAACTGGATGGCAGTTAGGCTTTCTCTTCATTTGGTGGCAAGTTTGGTTGGAGAGAAACGCCCGGATCTTTAGAGACACTTTCTCCTCGATTGACGGCGTTTGGCAGGTCATCTGGAGCAAAGTCACAAAAACTGTTGCTATTTATGTTGATGAAGAGAATCAGGCTGCTCTTGGGCATCTTGAAGAGGGGGTTGAGGGACATGAGAGGCAAGGCAGAGCATGCTGGAAACCTCCCCTCGTTGGTCGGATCAAGATCAATACTGATGGGGCTGCAAAAGGCAACCCGGGCAGCGCAGGAATTGGTGTTGTATGTCGGGATCACTCGAGTGCGGTTCTTTACTGGGAATTGCAGGGATTGGGCAGAGCCACGAACAATGAAGCCGAAGCCTTTGCCATTAAGTCAGCGTCTATCCTGGCTGTTAAGCAGGGTTATCGGAGGATAATTCTTGAATCAGATTCTCAAGTCCTGATCGGCGCTCTTGATTGCTTGCAGAATTTCTCATTAAAAGCCTGGAGACTACGGATTTTGATATCCCAAATCAAGGAGTTATGGAGGGAGTTAGATGATGTTATCCCTGTGTATGTGAGTAGAAATTTGAACACGGTAGCTGACTTCCTTGCGAAGATGGGTGCTGAGAAAGAGGTAGGTGTTCAGCTGCACAGTGATATGCCTATGATAGATGAAGAGATTCGGAGTGGTCTGGAACGATCCCTGCATCCATGAGCTCAAAAATGGCTAAGGTTAGTTTTTGTCGCGATATCGCGACATATTGCGCCGTCGCGACCTTGTTTGGAAAGTCGTCGCGATTTCGCGACATGCTGCTCTGTCGCGACCTTTCCTGGACAACTGTAGCGACTTCGCTACCTTTTTTGTTGCCGCGGCCTTGGGAGGAAAATTGTAGCGATTTCGTGACTTGTTGCGTCGTCGCGGTCTTTGATGAGAAGGTGTCGCGATTTCGTGACCTTTTTTGTTGGTTCTGCTGCTGGAGGAAAGGCGTCGCGATATCGCGACGCTTTGAGAAAAATTGCGTGAAGGGGAAAAACCGTCGCGATATCGCGACATTTTTTGTGAAAAGCTACTCAAAGGAAAATTTGTCGCGATTTCGTGCCATTTTTGAGGAAAGGACGCAAAGGGGCAAACCCGTAGCGATTTCGCGAAAATTTCGGAGAACAAACTTCATGAAGGATAAACGTCGCGATTTCGCGACTAGTTTGAGAAAAGGGCACCATGGGGGAGAACATGTCGCGATTTCGCGACCTTTTTGTCGGTTCCGCTGTTGGAGGAAAGTTGTCGCGATTTCGCGACGCTTTGAGCAAAATTGCGTTAAGTGGAAAAACCGTCGCGATATCGCGACATTTTTTGTGAAAAGCTTCTCAAAGGATAATCTGTCGCGATTTCGCGACATTTTTAAGGAAAGGAAGCAAAGGGGCAAACTTGTAGCGATTTCGCGACAGTTCTGGAGAACAAACTGCATGAAGGATAAACGTCGCGATTTCGCGACTAGTTTAAGAAAAGGGCACCATGGGGGAGAACATGTCGCGATTTCGCGACACTTTTGCGGAAGGGGCGCCCATTGGAATTCTTGTCGCGATTTCGCGACACTTCCGGCCAACTGGGGCTTTAAGGAAAAGTCGTCGCGATATCGCGACACTTTCTCAAGGTTGCTGTTTAAGGGAGAACTCGTCGCGATTTCGCGACAATTTTGGTGAGCAGGTGCCTTCTGGCTTTCTCGTCGCGATTTCGCGACGTTTTTGGCGTTTGGGTGCTTTGGAGCTGTGCTGTCGCGATTTCGCGACATTTTTTGAGTTGTGTGGCCTCGGCGCTGTTTTGTCGCGATGTCGCGACATGTCGCGATTTCGCGACATGTCGCGTTTTCACGACCGGTTGTCGTGGCGCGGCGGTTGTTAGGTTTGGTGTCGCGATTTCGCGACTTGTCGCGTTTTCGCGACTTGTCGCGTTTCGCGCCCTTTGTTCTTCTGGTCTCTTTGCTCTTGGTTGGGATGCCCTTTCTCCCTCTTGTAATTGTAATTTGTTTTAATGCAAGCTTTTTTCAATTTTTTCAAAAAAAAAAAAATGTATTCACCTTCATAATGCCAGATTTTACTTGTTGTAGTAGAGCCTCCATATTTTCGGGTTCATTTTCAACGACAATTTTTTTTTCTCTTTTTGAAAAATTATTGTATCGGGCATTAATTTCCTTTATCAACACTTTGGCCCGATACTCCCATTTTTTCATTTCTGTTATATCTAGAAGTAGTAAATCCTTAATGGTAGATTCAAAATTATCAGAAACCAAATATTTTTATGAAATATTTAATATTTCATCCTCTAGTCGAGGAGGAGCCTGACAGGTGTTTGTTTCCCTGGGAGGAGATTTTCTTGAACATTCTGCTCCTTCATTTCTTTTATCTTGAAGCAATTCTGATACTTGAAAAGTAGTGGGTGTGTTATCTTGCAAAAATAAATCTTTATCAAGTGGAACCTCATCCAACCCAGCACTAGAATCTTTCGATATATCCTTAAAATTAAAATTAGCAAGAGAAATACGGTCGAATCTTGAAAATTTCTTTGATGCTTCTTTCTCTGAAAATTATTGTGTTGCTTCTCTCTATGGCCTAGATGGAAGAATGTGTTTTCCAACTGGGAAGCATTGACCTCGCACTTGAGGTTTGCGTGGTGGAGGATGGGGTGGCATTGCTTGTTGATTTTGTGACGATATTGTTGTATGGGAACCTAAAACATAAAAATAAAAATTAGTTATAAAATTTGTGAAGGTAGAAAATAAGAACTAGTTATAAAATTACATTATGAAAATTGGTTGCAAAATTTTTTATAACACTTACTGGAAAAATAAAAAACATCTTGCATAGCTACTGATGCAAATGGAATGTGGGCATGTTGTACATCTAAAAAAAAAAATTAAAAACAGTAAAAATTTTGTTTCGGTAGTCATTAAAACTTACTCCCCGAAGATGAAACCTCTTGCGCAACTACGCCCATTGGCAGTGGATGTGCAGTCGTAGGTGGAGGTTTTCGATGATCAGGAGAACTAGATCTTCTACGTTTCCTTTTTGATCTTCTCCTTAGCGGTGGTGTTGTTTCCTCTATAGGTATTTCGAAGTCTCTTGATTCCTCTGGATTATAACCTCTGACAGTAGCATCCAACTTTGAAGAGGAAAATAATGCCCTTTTCTGTGTTTGGTATAAAATGTCAAAATTATAAAAAGACAAACATATGAAAAATAAAAAAATTTACTTAAATATTAACAAAAAATTACTTGAACCTATTGTTTTGTCATGGCTACATTGGCTAGGGTTGAGTGCCAAGATGTTGGTACTTGAGTGTTCTGCAAATGATAAAAATATTCATAAAAAAAAGCAATAATATAATTGCATGTGCTAACTGTTGGTGAGGGTGAAGCATGGGTTTTCACGTTTTGGATTTCCATTCTGATCCGATGTGAGACATAGTTGGACTAGTTGAATTGCTGGTGTGCAACACAACAGACCAAATACACTAAGGACCAAATCAAAATTTTTGTCGATCTTCCTTGGAGAACGAGTATGGCAACGAAGAATTCATAACATGCCCGAAGAAATTTGTTTTCAATCGCTAGTGCAGTCAAACCTCTTCTAGACTTGGTGGACATAACTACAAAAAAAACAAAATCAGTAATTGTATACTAGTGACTAGAATTTAAATTCAATTAAATAAAAAAATAGTTATACCTTGAAAAGAATCTGATTGCACATTGAAGTTGATATCCAAGTAGAGTTTGTCATCATTAGTTAATTGGTATTTGGAAGTGATAGGCTCACAACCAACGTGGGGTAATTTTGTCAATCTGGCGATATCAGAGGTTGTGAAAGAAAGAACGCCATTTTTGTTGTCGATGATAAGATATACCTTAATCGAATCAATATTATAACCTGCAATGATCTTCTCTAGCAGTTTTGTGTTTGTGTCGAACTACAGCATTGAAACTAGACCCCGAAGACCAAATTCCATGACCCATGACATGTCGTAACCCGGTGTTGATAAAATTTCAAAAATCAGGGGGTAAACTAGGTTTTTAAAATTAATTTTAAATATTCTAGGGGTTATAAGGTATGCCATAGGGTTATTTTGTTGTGTACAAGTATGAATCAGAAGATACAGAGAAAAAGGTTAAAACTTGCTTAAAAATTAAGGTAAAAGGTTAAAAACTAAGAAAAAATTAGAGGAAGAAGGTTAAGAATGCATTAAAATGAGAGGAAAAGGGTTAAGAATAAGTTAAACGGGAGGAAAATGGTTAAAACTATGATAGAAAAGGTAAAAAAATAATTGTTTATTCCTTTATATAGACTTTTTTGCATGCAATCAACTCATGGATGGGTGAAATGTGGCCTTTACTTGCAATCATTTCATGGATGGTTGACATGTGGCATAGATACCCCACTGCTACTGACTATGTACTTGACATTGTTGTATTCAATCAACACACTTGCAATCGATCGGTATTCATGTAATCAATCATTGTGCCTACACCTAATCGACATACTTGCATTCAATTGTCATGATTGCATCCGATCGATTTTCCTACAGTCGATCGTCATACCTATCGCCAATCATTGTATCTACATCCAATCAATATTCTTGCAATCGATCATTATATATGCAATCGATTAGCATTCCTACAACTGATTATCGTATCTACACCTGATCGACATTCCTACAATCGATCGTTATACCTACAATCGATCGATATACCTATAGCTGATTGCCATACATGCAACTGATCATTATTCCTACAATCAATCATCATAGTTGTATCCTATAGACATACCTGCAACTAATCATCATTCCTACAATCATCATGCATGTCATCGGTCATCATGTCTATAGTTGATCTTCATGCCTACAGCTGATCATCATACCTACAACCGATCGGTATTCATGCAGTTGATCATCATGCCTACAACCTATCATCATGCCTACAATTGATAGTCATGTTTACAATCGATCATCATGTCTATAGCCGATCATCATTCCTGTAGTCGATCATCATACCTATAACCGATCAATATTCTTGCAACTAATCATCATACCTGTAGTCCATCATCATACCTACAACTGATAGTCATATCTACAACTGATCATCATGTCTACAGTCAATTGTCATATCTGCAATCGATCGTCATGCCTACAACCGATAATCATACCTGCAATCGATCGATATTACTACAAATCAATCGGTATACCTGCAACTGATTATCATGCCTAAAACCGATCATAATGCATACCATCGATCATCATGTCTGCAGTCGATCATCATGCCTGCAGTTGATCAGTATACATGTCTCAAAATGATCATCATAAATCATAAAGGCTAAAATTATTTCACGTCATCGTAAAGCTTTTAAGTTTACCGTACATTTTTAAATTTTGCAAACTGATATTCATAGCCCCCAACATAGAAAATTTGCCACGGTTTGAAAATTTTTGGAGATAAATTAATGCAATTCACCACGGTTTGAAAATTTTTGGAGACAAATAAATGCAATTCACCATATATACTTCTACATATTTCATCGAGATTCCAAGATAATTTACCTTGATTTTATAAATAGATTTTGGGGTCAACCTCTTGTGCATAACCCTGATATTAACAATATAAACCTCAATAATCAATACCATGAACTATTAGCCTTAGACTTGGTTAGATTACCCCCATCACCTTGTGCTTTAAGATTTCCTTCTTATCGAGGAATGATTGTGCAAATAGGAACTTGCACCTTTGTTTTCATAGGGACAACCAATGAAGAGAGAATACATGAAACTAATCCAAAACCAATAGAGTAGATATATACCTCGTGTTATCTTTCCAATATTTACCCTATTTTTAAGTAAATTCTTTCTAATTTAGAATACAAGGGAAGGGACCTAGGAATTTGAGAACAAGGCATTAAGGAGCTCCTAGAGTCTAAAACTTGGCCTGAACATTGCAGGTTAGGATATTTCCCCAACCATAATTAAAGGATATATTTTCCTCTTTTAAGAGCAGTAACGAAGATGTGTGCATTTTCTCATATGAATCTTAAAAAGACATAACCTTAACAATAGGTCTAAACTATGATGAAGAGGAGGACAATGAACCTTCTCCCTTATCCTTTTTGATCTATTTTTGTAATTTGCAAAAAACAACACCATAAGTACTGACCCTATTGAGAAGATCATAAAAGGCTCCAATGATAGCCTTAAAAAAGATCATAGATTAGTTTCATCACAAGAAGATAATAGTATAGTATCTCAATCAATGGCAAACCTTGTATTAATATTACACATAAATGATTGTGAGGTGATATTTTTTTTTGACATCTCTCTTAGGGATAATAGAAATGATGTCCCTCATCATAAATATGTTCTTTTTTAAGGACCTCTTTATCTAGTCACACATCCCTCACAATCATCCAACATTGAACAATGGACTTTAGATGTCAATGAGCTTCAAAGTCTAGGGGTTTTACCTGCCCCTCCACAATATGAAGATGAATTGGATATCCTAATAGAATATATCATAGATATTAATATAGGATCAAATGACAACCCAAGGATAATAAATTTATGGAAGGTTCTAACTTTAGAAGAAAGAGAAGAGTATATAAAACTCTTAACCAAATTTTATGATATCTTTGCATGGTCCTATGCAGACATGTTAAGATTAGATTCATCCCTAGTTTTTCATCACTTAATAGTTGAGCCTGGTGCCAAACTGACGATTTTTTTATGAAATATGCACCCTAAGGTTATTTTATTAGTCAAAGAACTCCAAAATATTTTGAAGGTTAAATTTATCAAAGTTTTTTACTATTCTGATTGGATCTCAAACATAGTTCAAGTTACCAATAAATAAGGTATTGTGTGAGTATGCATAGACTTTTGAGACATCAACAAAGCCTATTCTAAGGATTTTTTCCCTTTTACAAATATAGACATGATAGTTGACTTCATAACTAGTTATGGAATGCTATCCTTGATGGTTAGGATTTTTAATTACAACCAAATTCGTATAGCATTGAAAGATCAACCCAAAATAGTGTTTGCTGCTCCTTGGGGTATCATATGTTATGAAGTTATATCCTTTGGCTTGAAGAATGTTGGTACAACTTATCAACACACCATGACATATGTATTTCATGATATTATGAAATATTATGTTGATGATCTTCTCAGACGATCAATGAAAAGAGAATATCATTTTAAAGACTTAAGGCAATTTAGGGTAACATATATATATTTAGGGTAACATATGATATATTATTATTATTTATAGTGTCTAGACATGGCATTGAGATAGATCTCAATAAAATACTGACAATAACTGATGTACCACTACCTTAAAAGCTAACTCATACAAACAAATAGGGGTAAGGTTTAAACAATACCAAGCTGATTGATTTTCAAAAGTGGTTATAAATAGTCAAATTACATGCCTCTAAAGGATACTTTTGGAAGATATCAAATAGGATCACATTAATTCCTTTTTCAAGCAAGCCCATCCATTCTATCAAGAATTACATTTAGCTACCTAACTTTTAATTAATCCTTTTGATAGAAAATCAAAGGTTGGCCTACAAATTTTATGCAACATTAATTGCTAGCCAAAATACAAAATATAATATAAAACATAACATTATATATTAATCCCTATAATTCCTCCCCACCATAGAAGCATTGGACTCCAATGCATACAAATAGGAAAGGAGAATCATGATCCATTTGGTGGTGAAAACAGACTGAAAGCAATATTTGGAGCAGAAAAAGGTATTGAAACAACTGTAATAGAAACTAGAACAGGAGAAGGAACAAGAATCAAAACAACCAAAATAGAAACAAGAATTGGAACAACCAGATAGGTCCTAGGAGCAAGAGTTAAAATATTCTATAGATCCAATAAACCAAATGTAGAATTTGATGCAGAAGAATTGGTGTAATGTTGCTTTATGAAATATGATGTGTCTTGCTGGTGAAGACATAAATCAAGATCAAAAATTGAAATATTTAAATCCACTATTCCACTAGAGGGTTAAACAAACTTTTATGGTAGGATTACCAAATGTGATACCTATTAATCACACACAAACAAGAATCAAAATCAAATTTTGATTCAACGAACAGGTGAGGACAAGTCTCTCGCAGAATTTACCTCAAAATAAGACACTAAACAAGGTTGCCACAACACTTTTCTAATGTCAAAATTCAAATAGGACACAAAACAAGACTGCCATAGTCCTTGTTCTAATGTCAAATTAATTATTTTGATAGAATACAATTTCTCAAATAAAGGAGTGTTGGGTACAACCAAAAATGCACTCCAAGATACAATAAAGTAGTTTTGGGAAATAGAAACTTTGGAGCACTAGAGGTTAAAGTAGACCTTTACAAAATAGAAAAACTATGTTTCTACTAGATTCGACTCAAAAAGAGATTTCCAATGCCTATAAATAATGCCATATTTATTGCAAATGGCAATCAAAAATCAAATTAAATTTACATGAGTTCATCATATATACATTGGAAAAATGGTTAAGGAGGTTGGGTAACTACCCCACCTACCTCAACAACTTAGAGAGCACCTATGAGCGCTATTTTATCTGTCTATAATCACGTATGATAATGTAATATAATCCTAATTTGTAACATACCCCCTTATAACATTATTAGAAAATGGATAGAGCATTGCAAAATAATTCAAATTTGACACATGCAAGTGCCTTGGTGAAAATATCTGCAACTTGCTCATCAATGGGAATGTAGTGGAGCTGTATGTGATGTTTTAGAACTTCATTGTGAATGAAATGACATCGAGTGTTGATGTGTTTGGTACGATCATGAAATATTGGATTCTTCACAAGATTCAAAACACCTATATTATCACAGAATAAATGAAGTGGAAGATTCTTTGGAAGACCCATGTTCGTAAGAATGCGACTTAACCATATTATATCATAGACTGCTCCATTGGCTGTGCGATATTCTACCTCTATAGAAGATATAGCAACCACCTGTTGCTTCTTACTATGCCAAGATACAGGACCAGATCCAAGATGAAAATGTATCCAGAAGTTGACTTTCGATCATCAATGGATCCGACATAGTCTAAGTTCGTGTATCCCTATAGATAGAACTTATTATTTTTTTACTCCAAGCCAAAATCTATCGTACCATGGACATAATGAAAAACTCTCTTTGTTTCTTTCCAATGACTCATCTTTGGTTCTTGCATGAACCTTGAAAGATAACCCATAAAAAAACTGAGATCTGGCATGGTATTTGTCTGATATATGAGACTCCCAATCAATTGACAATAGAGAGTGCCATCTACTTGTGGTGATTGATCATATCGAAATAGCTTGAGTCTAGACTCCATTGGAGTTTCTTTAGACTTACAGTATGTCATGCGATATTTATCAATCAATATCTTGGCATACTTCTTTTGTATTACTCTGATATGATGCTTTTTCTAAGTCACTTCCAAACCAAGACAATAGTGAAGAAGTACTAGATCTGTTATTTCAAAATATTATTTCAAATCATATTTTACTGCATCAATCATACTCTTTGAGCACCCTGTTAAGATCAGATCATCTACATAGTACCAAAATCACTATGTCAGAACCATGGTTCTTGATATATAGATTTGCATATGAAGGACTTATTTGGAAACCATGTTGCACTAGATCACTATCTATTTTGATGTACCAAGCTTGAGGAGCTTGTTTCAGTCCATATAAGGATTTGATCAACTTAAAAACTTTATGTTCTTTCCCTTCAACAACAAATCTTTTTAGTTGGGTCATGTACACTTCTTCTTGTAGGTCACCATTCAAGAAAGTACTTTTTACATCCATTTGATGTAACTTCTACCCAAACTGAGCTGCCATGGCACAAAGTACTCGAATGATAGTCATTTTGGCAGTAGGGGCAAAAGTCTCTTCATAGTCTATGCCTTATTTCTGAGCATATCCCTTTACAACAAGACAGGCTTTATGCTTATCAATAGTACCATCTACCTTATACTTCACTTTGAACACCCACTTGTAGCCAATGGGCTTCTTTCCTATAGGTAGATTTACTAGCTTCCATGTATGATTTTTCATGAGAGATGTATTTTTTACTTCCATAGCAACCTTCCATTGAGGCTCACTAAGTGCATCCTGAACTGTTGTGGGTTCATTTTCATCCAATTTTATCATATAAACCCTCTCATCCTCCATATATGTTTCCCTATATTCCTTTGCATCTATAGACATATCATCAAATTATTGGTAAAGCTCATCAAACTCTGAATTTGATGCCTCTACTCTCTTCTGTTGTTTCATACTACGAGTACAAGGTTGATCTAGAGTTAGATTTGGAAGTGATGTCAACTTGGAATCTCTCAATGTACTGGTATACCATTTTAGAATCTTGTTTTAAGGAGGTGGAGTCTTTTTCTTAGGCTCATCTTCCTCAAGGTATACAACTGTAGAAGTGTTATTTAATGTAAAAGCTTCAGTGTTATTTGATGTGAAAGCTTCATCAAATACCACATCTCTAATTATATGTGTCTTCTTGATCATAGGATCTATCAATAAATATCCCTTTGAATGCTCATCATAACCAAGGAAGATATATTTCAAGGTTTTCTCATCTATCCTTTTCTGTTTTGGTATGTGCATGAATGCCTTACATCCAAAAACCCTTAGATGAGAAATGGAGGGTTTCTTACCACTCCATGCTTCTTGTGGAGTTTTACCCTATAGAGCTCTTGTGGGTGCTCTATTCAGGAGGTATGATGTTGTGTTTACTGCTTCTACCCAATACTCATGCTCAAGGTGTGCCCCTGCAAGCATACATCGAACCATTTCCATAATGGAACGATTCCTCATTTCAACAACTTTATTTTGTTGTGGAGTATAGGTTGTATTTAGTTGTCTCTTAATCCCATATTCATTCAAAAATGATAAAAATTCCTTGGAGGTATTCCCCCTCTCGATCTGAGCAGAGGGTTTTGATGGAACATCCTGACTCCTTATCAACAAGCTTCTTGAACTACTAAAAGTATAGAAATACCTCTAATTTCAATTGAAGAAAGAAAACCCACATATTATGTGAGTGATAATCCATAAACAATTGAAAATACCTCTTTCCACCATAGTTGGTTGGTATAGGACTGCACAGATTGGTGTGTACCAACTCCAAAGGTTTCTTATCTCGTGAAGAGCTAACTTCAAATGGTAACCAATGTTGCTTCCCTGCTAAGCAATCTGAGCAAACTAGTAATTAGGATGAAATGTTGGGAAGGTCTCTCACCATCTCATATTTTCTTAACTCGAGCAAAGATCCTGAACTTAGATGCCCAAATATCTTACGCCATAGAGAAGTAACCTCCTTGGTAGTTGCTGCCATAGCAACATGATGTGTTGAAATGATATCTAAAATGAACAATTCATGCTTGTATGATACTGTTGCTACATATTTTCCTCTTTTGGTTATAAAACATCTCTTCTTACCTTTCTCAACACTGACCATAACATCCATATCTCTATTCAAGATCTGAGGAACATACAACAGATTTTTAGCCAATCTAAGAATATAGAGCACCTTCTCAATCTAACATTTTCCATAGGGAAGAGTGATAGAAACATTACCTTCACCCTGGACTTGGTAGATCTGATTTTCAGCAACTGTGATTGGCTTACCTTCATTTTCCTCACTATCTCAAACCACGATCGATCATCAATCATGTGCTTACTGGCACTAGAATCAATATACCACACTGCATCTTTCTGCTGAGATGAAGTATGAGTCATGAGCACCTTGTGTGCTCAATCAAAATCTGAGTCAGAGTCAGAGTTAGAAAAATTTGAGTCTGAGTTTGATTTAGCATAAGCAAAATTCCTCTTGGGTGGCTTATTCTTCTTCTGTGGTTTGTATTTTTCTTTGCCCTTCTTCTTATAATCTTGGTCATTCTATTGTTTGTTCTTAAATCAACACTTTTTGGTGTCATGGTTATTCATATCATAAATATTGCAATATTGTTTGTCTTTTTGCTGATGTTGTTTCCCTTTTCCCTTTGATGATGATCCTCATTTTTGAAATTGACCATGTTTCTTACTCCTTGTGTGGTGTAGAGGGCATTATCTGGCACTTCATCCTTATGAAACTGATTTGCCTCATCAGTTTGCATCAAATTCACTAATTCCACAAAAGACACTTGTCTACTAGATATGTGAAGTGAGGTTATCAACATCTTATAGGAATCTAGCAACGCTCTCAAGATGACAGAGGTCAAAAGAGCATCATCCACTGGTTATCCCATAGCATTTAGTTTAGCTTTCAATTCCACCACTCTGCATAGGAATAGATCAACTGTCTCACTAGATTTTATACTAAGTGTATGTAGTTGAGTTTGAAGGTGTAGAATAGTGGATTGATTCTTACTTTCATAAATAGTTATCAAAGCATCCCAAGCTTCTTTACTAGTTTTGGCATCACAAATATGAGGTTGGACCTCATTTTTTGTAGCAAGTAGAATAAACATGAGATATATTTTGTCCTTCTTATCAAAAGCATCTTGATTTGCTCCTACTATTCCAAGTCATTTTGTAGTTCCAGTCACTACATCCCACAAATATTCCACTTGAAGAATAACACGCATCTTATTATTCCATGGTGTGAAGTTAGAACCTTTCAAAAACTATGAATCTGATAGATATTTATGAACAGAGGCCATTGTGAAGGTTCCCTATAACACCAAATGGTCCCCCTTTCTTTATACCTTCCAAGAATTTATACTGAAACTCCTCTATATATACCCACCCTTACGTGAGGGAGACTATAAGTATATAAGAGCATAATGATACGTGGAACTTAGACGATACTGAAAGGGAATCATTTTGTTTATGATACCTACCATAGAAGATATTTCCTTATGCATGGTATGTAACTTCCCCTAAACACTTCAAAAATCACTTCATCAGGATTTACGTCTAACAACAATAACAATTAGGGTATAAATGGAGTGAATATCATAACCGGTTTGCCTTATTTCTCCTCGACGATTCATAGAGAACAAGCACAAATTTCAATGTTACAGCAATATTAGGCGTTAGATACAGTAGTCCAAGCACGAAAACATTACCTGTAAGTGTGGACCAGAGGTATCGTAGATATCGAACGTTGTTGTGCAATAAATTGCATAAATAGGTGTATAAATTTGGGGTATTTTCTTTGTATGGTTATTAATGCAAGAAAACAAGAAATTTAAATGCAAAATACAACCACAAATGCCCACAAATTTAACTACTTTAGGTGTTGGTTTCCACCAAAAATGCACCTATTACAATGTCAATTTTTTTCAATGAAAAATATTCACTTTCCACAAAGCAACAATTTTTTTCCCCTCATTGTCTTAAAATTTTGCAAAAATAAATGCATAATATCCCCCCTTTTTTGTTTCAAAATAAACAAGGATGAAAAAATTGTATGTGGACCCTTTCCAATTCCAAAAAAAAACAACTTATCCCTCCAAAAAATTCTTGGAAAGAAAGAAATCAAAGTACGGAAGAATACCTCAAAAAATGTGCATCTTTGTTCGTTTGAGATAGAAAAAAATGCTATTGTACCCTCCTTTGACAAAAAAAAACCCTAGTGTACAAAAAATTAGGTAAAAATTGTCAAAAAATAGCAAAATTGACAAAGAAATTATTAGGCATCAAATTTTCTTGCTTAGGGCATCAAATTTTCTTGCTTAGGGCATCACCAACCATCACGGGGCATCACCGATCATCGCGGGGCGTCAAATTCATGATCGACGTAAAATAAATACTTGCGAGTCTTGGGAACCCCTTTGCAGGATTCGAACAGCGGATCACATCCGCAATAGTAAACAACTTAACCAACTATGCCACCTGATGCTGTGAGAAGAAGGAAACAATACCCAATACTTATCTTGAAAAACGTATGAAGTTTTATTTTAAAAAAAAATTGGAACATTATCCCAAATGCATTAGGTTGATGCATCGCTTATGTTTGATAATGCGAAAGGTGCCAGTATTTTGGTGACTGCCTTTGAGCGGTCACCTCCTAGTATTTTGCCCTTGCCAAATGCACCACGTCACCTTTGAAATGAACCTCCTACCAATATGGAACTGCCACATCACCTCCCACCAACCTATAGCCCTCGGTCTACGTTTGTCAATCAGGAACTACCATGTCAGTGTTGAGTTGAGGGGTTTGTTAGCCTCGGTCTATGTGTAGCCCAATCAGCATTGAGTCAAGGGGTTTGTCAGCTTTCTTGCCTAGTCAATTTAGCCTCGGTCTCCCTACGGTCTTGCATCAGTGTCAAGTCTGGTCTTCCTGCGATCGCGGCAGCATCAATTTTGGTTTGTCATCATTTTAGGGTCATTTAAAATTGGGAAACGCACTACGTCATTGTCCCATCTCTGGCTCTACTAGTCACTCTTCTCTCGCTTCTACTACACTCACCACCAATGCTCTGATACCATATTGCAAATGGTAATCAAAAATCAAATTGAATTGACATGAGTCTGCCATATATACATTGGAAAAATGGTTAAGGAGGTTGGGTAACTACCCCACCTACCTCAACGACTTAGAGAGCGCCTATGAGTGCTATTTCATCTAAGTCTATAATCATGTATAATAATGCAATATAACCCTAGTTGCTAACATCATAGTAAGATAATGTCTTATTTTCCATGAAAAACAAAATGTTTCTCGATAACAAAAAAAATGGGCCTAAATGTCTTTTTATAATTTAGGATTATTTTTAAAATATTCTTTTATCAAATTTTTGTTTTTTAAAAGGAGATCAATTGTAGGCACCTTAATGCATTAATTTGAAAAAAAAAACATTATGAAGGTCAAATATACCGTCCCCATGATCCATGTGGGATATAAAACCATGATTCATGCACAATTGATGCCAAAAACACAATACCAATGAGCTACCACATATCTCTAAATTCGTAGATAAACATATTTTTTTACACAGGTGATGAGGGTGGAATTTAATCCTAGTAGAGTGCACACATATGGAAACGTAGGAAGGGAATGCCACATGTTAAAACCAATACAAAGCCCAAGTTAGTTGTTAAAGAAGTACCAATAAGGTGGATCAGCACTTGTGAAGATGTGTGCAGTGTTGTGACGAGATAAAATGGAAATATTACCATGATGTGTCCAAATAGTTGGTGTGGCATACAAGAAACAAATCAACAATGGCATAGAATCCATAAAAATATCTTCAAGAGAATTGATGGCAAGGCCAAATCAACTGTAGTCACCTTGGGTGAAAATGATGCTATGGATCCAAAAATGGGAATAAGAAATTGTTTCACATATCCAAAAAAATACGTAGCAATAAAGAACAAGATCTACTAAAAAATATATTTAAAATTGTGAGCCAGGGATGATACGTGCCCATTAGTGAAGAAGAGGTACTAGCTGGAATATGTTGAGAGTATGCCACCATACATCATATTTATGAGACACGTAAGTAGAAACCAAAACACATGTGTCTCCTTATTATGAACGTGGCCATGGCAGAGCACTTCAACGAGGAAAAATACCTATCCATCAACAATTTATAAATATTATATTGAATGACATCGGAAAAGAGCCACATTATAAACAATGCGATGGAAATTTTTTTGGAGCTTTGTACATCGATGGAAAGTAAATTGAAAGTCATCTTAGGGGTGATTTGTCGGGTCTGGGAGATCTAAGACTATGCTGCAAAATAATTATGTTGAAAATTAGAAGGCCACAATGATGATTTTTAGAAGAATACGACATAGCGTATACAGTCAACGCCCTCATGAAATGACTTTGAATGATTCTTCAAAAGAATGACAAGGATCTAAAGATGATTGCAATCTCATTTGGAAAGTCTTACAAAAGTTGAGGTTGCAATGGTAACAATGGACTACCACGTTTGGACTGGTGTGAAAGTTATATCTCAAGAAAGGTTGTATAATCATCCATCAAGCAAGCAAAACATAATTTCAAGTGCCATCGAGACATAGAGATGGTATATTTCTACAAAGGCATTCCAAAAATTGCATAGATAAATATAGATTATATGGAATGAAAATATTTAGCAATAGAAAAAATACTTGACCAACGAAATATAATCCTTAACACAGATAGAAAAATAGATAGGAATAGATAGACAGAGAAATTATAGAGGGATAATCATAGATAATCAAAGACTATAGTTGCAACAACTTGAAGAAGAAGGGAAGAATTTTTAGGAGGTAAATCCACCTCTTAGGAAGATTCCATAGGATTGAATCGATCTGATACTAGTTTGATATGAACAAATGAGGGTAAGGTTTTAAACAACACTGATTTATTTCATTCTAAAAGTAGTTATAAATAGCCAATTTGCATGCCTCTGAAGGATCCTTTCTAAATATATCAAATAAGATCAAATTAATTCCTTTATTATGCAAGCCCATATATTCTATCAAGAATTACATTTGACTACCTAACTTATAATTAATCCCTATGACAAAAAAATCAAAGGTTGGCCTACAAATTTTATGCAATGTTAATTGCTAGCCAAAGTACAAAATATAATATAAAATATAATATTAGATGTTAATCCTTATCATTAACAGAACTTAGAATTCTACAAGGTGGACTCCAAGTCATCCAAATATTTATATCCCAATTGGCAGATAAATATTAACACTTTTCAAGACTTTTATGGAAATGAATCAAGTTTAACTAGGATGAAGAATGTTAAAAAGCTTTTGATTGCTTTAAAAATATACCTACTATCTCCACTAGTCCTCATTACCCTAAATCCCCTTAATATATTGTTGTTATACATTATAGCAATAATTTATGCCTTGTGCTATGTTAGCACAATACGATGACCAACATATAGAAAGGGTTGACTACTATATTTGTGGGACCCTTATCAGTTATGAAATCATATATACCCCTTTGGAAAATATGTGCCTAGTAGTAGTCTTTTCTTCTCAAAATCTAAGATATTATATGTTGAGCCATTAAACATATGTTATAGCTATGGAAGATGGCATACTTTTAGTACCACCTCTTTGCCAAAGCAGTCAACAATACATGGTCCAACTTGATATTGAGCATCATCACTAGACTCCCCAACCACACCACATCTAAGACTGCCCAATTTGTTGGTGTCATAGTCTCTATTATCAACTGCGGGGTGCATGAGCATCGATCTTGACACTCAAAAATATCCAACACCTACATACATAAGAAATAGCAAAAACATAGTTAGATTTCTCTATAAAAATAATGTAATTCTTCTTTTCTCATATCTTAATAAATTTGCTAACTTAAAGTGAATTCACTGAGTAACGATTTCATCGGGTAAAATTGAATTCACAAGCCTACCAAAAAATATGAATATACCATATTCTTAGTAAATTCAATATGAAATATTCATGCCATGTGGAGCGAATAAGACAACCACGATGTCATGTTCCTAAAAAGAAAAAAATTAAAAAATAAATGAACGAAAAAAACTTATACCTGTCCTTAGGCCCCACTTGGTCCTATCCCATTGCATACTAGATCTAGTATGTGCATTGAACGTCTTTGATGTGCCATTTTAAAAAATCCTAGGTTTTCTCTAGAGCCCCTTTTCTCTCCTCATGTGTAGTGAAAATGAATTTTACTCACACCATTTACCCTATTTTACCCTATTTGGGTTAAAAAAAATCTATCCCCAACTTCTTACTCAACTTGTTTGAGTTTCTTCGAGATCCCGTTTTGTCCCTCCAAAACTTTAGGGGGCACCCAGACTCAATGACTAGTTCGAACCCTTCTTTAATCTTGGCAAGAAACTTATTCAGTAAACCCCCAAAAAAAAATTGCTTCTCCTACAAACAATCTCTTGATACATTTTATCCCATATTAATTAACTAAAACCCAGTGATCATGTCTCTCTAAAAATTGGAGGTATCTATAGCTATTTTTAATGTAATTTATTGACTATAAAATGCATCAAAAAGGGATAAAATGTAGTTACCTAAAATCAAACCATCTAACTTACATCAATCCTTGACGTAAACCCACAAAAAGATCAACTTAGCCATAATAATTGACTCAACCTCAGAATTTGTAGTCAAAACCCAACAATAGCAAATTTGTTGCCTTAGAACAAATTTGCTAGAAAACAAATACACTTTTTAGCTAGCTATTCACATCCAATCCAAATTCTCTAGCTTACTGTCAGATTTGACTTCTAATAATAAAATTGATGAATAAGTCAAGTTAGAAAATAATATGGCAGTGTATTCATATAGGCGAAATATTCACGTTCAACAAGCAAAAACCTTAATCTTACCCATAACAACCAGTCAAGGCACAAATAACATTTGCCTACCCCTCAGACATCGTAGGAAATCAACATACAAGGAGGAATGTGGCTAACTTGCCTCTACCTTTCCAAAATTTCCCTAATCAAGGGGGTAGATTATTGTAGGTTGTTTCAATAGCCAATCAACATATAATCAACCACCTCATTCCTCCCTTATGGGAAACCTCTAAGAGGGTCAATTTCTATAAATTTGCCCCTTTGAGTGACACGTACAAAAATTAAATCTTTATGCACTGAAACCTTGTCAAATTTTAACATCGTAATCATGTAACAAAGTCCTACCAAAATTTTGCCATGAAGATATCGTCAAACAAGGGGGCATCTCATGTTTTTCATCAAATTTTGGTGATATCACCTTTAATCATCTAGTTTTGATAATCATTTATGATTAAAGTTTCTTTTTTGAATGGTTTTGTATGCATTTATCTTTATTTCGTTATTCATATCACATTTTGCATGGTTGAGCCCCCTTTTTTTGATATTGTAGATGTCTAAGGAGGTCTACATGTTAGGGAAGTGCCTTTAGGTTATTAGAATAATAGTAGAAAAGGATCTATAATTTTAATCAGTCGTTTATTTAATTTTTGTTATCTTATGCAAATTAACCAACTATACTTGAAATATGTAGTGTATTCACTATAGGCACCTAGAGCCTCTATTTTATCACTTTGCACCCTTTTTATCTTTTAGTCTCTAAAACGAATATGCCACCTAGGATTGTTATAGGTAGTGTATTCGCTCCCCACTTGAGAAATACTATTTCCCCTAGTAAATATAGCATCTAGTCCCATTAACTTTACCTTTAGGTATTCTTTTATCACTAGCAATAATATTTAAACCTTGTTGTGCTCTTCAATCACCTTGTTTATCACTTGAATAAATTTACCTACTATAGAGCTTTCAGGAAGCAAATTAGCTATATGTACAACATCATAAAACTCCAAAGACTATTTATTTTGATTTTATGTATAAGCATAGGATCTAACTATGTCAATCAATAAGTTGTATGATTCTTGTTGTTTGACAAACCCTCAAATTCTAATCCATCTCTTTTTTGTCTCTTTTGCAAAGTTTAGTGAATTCGTCAAGTGTAGATCTACATGTGACGTATTTGACAGAAGGTATATTTGCATACAAATAACCATTTTTATTTGAACACCAAAATAGGTAGGTACCTTTGATCCAATAGTTTTTAGTATATAAGCATAGGTTGTTTACTTGAAATTCATCTTTTCGAAACACATGTAGAAAAGTAAAAAATCCTTAGCATAAATATTTTGCTTCATTTTTTCAAGCATTCAAATCTGAATCACATATAGTCAAAATTAAAATAAGTTGTATTCTTGCATCGTTCTTGTACCCCTGCCTTCAAAAATAAGAAAATAAAAGTTTCATTTTTCATAGCATAGATAGTACTCATCCAAGAAAAATCACATATAGATTAGCATCTTGTATTTTACATTTTGTATTCATTATTGCATTGCATTATCATATTATGCATCAGTTTTTAGGATAGACTAAGAATTAGGTATTTTAAAACAAAAAACATCAAAACCAAATTAGGAAAATCTATAAGCCCTTAGTGAACCTAAAATCCCCCACCAAAGATAAAACATTGCACAAAAGTGCAATCGCAATGATGGGTTAGCAATAGTGCTCTCTCGGTGACCCTTGAGGGAACACATCTGGGGCTAGTACCCCAATGCATCTTTTGGTATCCCACCAGAAGGTTGTGATATAGTGTTGAGCACTCAATATCTTCATACTTTAGGTTCTATAGTTTTGAATTTTTCTAAACTCTAATTGCAATTCAAGTAGCAAGGAAAGCAATACATCCTCTATAGTACGGTTAGTAGTTCTAACCACCCTATTAGCTCCCATAAAATAGAAAAAAAAAATTAAATCCATATAAAAGGGTGGGGGTGTAACTATGTGCAATCTAGGTTTTGACTATCATTGAACCAGTAGATTTGAAACCATCGATGAAAAAAGATGCATCTACACTTGCCAAATTATCAATAGATAAAACTGTCATTTGTGAGGAGTTGAATTATCTCTCTCAGTATGCTAACCTTTTCCCTACAGGTCACCCTTATAGGAATTTTGTAGTGACCTTAATATCTCATTATTCTATTAATATCATAACCCACCCCCTTGTTCCTGACCATGAACCACCATCACTAGTCATTGTTCAAATCAAACTACAGGACACACACCACAAAATAAGCTCTACATATTATTTATAGATGTATGAACATCTAGGAATTGATAGTAAGTACTTGGAACAGGCCTATGGATACACTTCTCCATAACTTTCTTATACATTTATGCTAGTTCCAAAGTTTTAATAGTAGAGTCCACTTTCGGAGAAGGTGCACAATTTCTTCAATATATCATGGGAAATTTGGTGATCATACTAAACCAAATGTGGTAGCAAGTTGAACGACACCATTTAGAGTTTGGTTTTAAGGCATTGTAGCAAACTAGACTCATGATATACATCTCATCTTCCTCTAAGGGCTCATAATTTTGAAACTCAAAGGTATTCTAGATTGATATACATGCACATTCCCAAAGAGGTTCCATGATATTTATCACTTCCAGCAGTAGTTTCTCATTCCAAGGTTTGAGGACAAAGCTTTTTGAAGGGAAAAGGTATTTTAGGACCTTATCCTAACATTATTATATAAATATCAAGTAACATGCATGAGAACCTAGACATAATGGGCCATATTATGTTAATATTATTAATTGTAAAGAGATTTATTAAAAGATGTAAATATTTCTTTATTAGTTGTTACTAGCTCACCACAATCTCCCCACTTGCATGTGGACCAACCCTTAATTATTAGAGTTAGGGTTGATAATAGTCTAGAAAAATACAATAGTCAAATTGAAATGTATCATGTCATTTTCTAATATTATAAAATATTTATGCTTCTAAGGAGGTTTTCCCCACAAAGAGGCCTATGATTCTATATTGCAATTTCTATTTTTAGTAATAAGTTGTTGTATTTCCATTTTTCATTATGTATTGCAATATTGTTATTTTAGTTCATGTTTTTTTGTTAATTATTGCAATATATGTCTGGATGTGCTTATTTTAATTGGAAGGTTCCTAACAAGTGGTATCAGAGTTCTTTCTAGGGCTATGTTCTGCTATTGTGCAACAATTATTTTCCTGCCATGTTTTCTGTGTTAGATATAATTTTTCCTTCCTTTAGCTCTTTTTTGCTAAAATACCATGCAAAAAAATAACATATTTTATTCTATTTTTAGCGAAATAGGTTAGAAACCCTTTTTCAAAGGATCTATCATTATTGGCTAAGCTAGATTTCCCATAAAGCATCTAGTGAAATGAGGGGTGATTAGACTCCAATACCTAGGCCTTAGATAACACTCATAAATGACAATGAGCTCCCATGTACCTTTATCCCTAGGAAGATATTTTTTGTTTGATTTGTGGTGCATCTGTAAACAACATATTAAGTTACTCTCATAGTATACTCAAAAATAGATAATTAGAATAAATGTATAGTGGAACTCTCCATAATTAGATCTTTGAGATATTGGTTTGACCATTAATCATGATCAAAAGAGTATATCAGAGAGCCCATAGAACCAAACACACCATGGTTTAAATTTTCCCAAATAAATTATCTTAGTCACCTTTCAACCCTATCTAAATCAAATATCAGAATTGAGCATACTGAGAAGGCGGTTTCCATCATAGATTGATAGTAAATTAAAAATCAATGGCAATTATCAAACAAACAATTGTTAGGTTGGAAATCTGATAGTGCAGTCTAAATAGTTGGTAATAATAGGGTATAAAAATAACCAGTAGCATATGTGAGAACAAACAATTGTTAGATGGAAGAATGTGAGTGCAGAAACACCTTGCATGACCATTAGAACATTGAAAGTGTAGAAAACACCTTGTCTAGTCATTAAAATACTTGGTGATAAAAATTTTAGGGTGTTAAGAAACATCATCTTGTGGTATAGCCCATTGTAATTGTCTCTTCAAGTTGATCATTTGGTATATAACACCCATAATATATTTTTTTGAAAACCAAAAATCATAATTTTGGGATATAAGCCCATTTCGGTCATCTTTTTGAACTGCTCATTTTAGTATAAATCACCCATAAGCATTTTTGTGACCTCCAAGATACCAAAAAATGGTTGAAGCTACCAAAGGAGACTAAATAAACTAACTAATTAACCAGGTGAGTCACATGAGTGACACATTGGATCAAGTAACTTTACAAATAAACACATTAAATAAAAATGTGAATTATTTATCATGCCAACAACAAACAATGGATCAAACATTCCAAAACAAAATTTGAGGGTCGCTTGGAAGGCATAAATCATGTATATAACCAGTTGGGCAACAAGGACATAAAAGGAAAGGCAACCAAACTAGAAGGAATAACACACAATATCTTTACTAATAATAGCACATATAATATGCCCAATGGACAAGATCCCAATGGATGGTTATATTGAGTAGAACAATATTTTACTCTTCGTGAAGTTCCCTAAGGCCTACAACTCACCATAGGATCCTTCAACTTTGAATCTGATGCACTACAAAGGTTTCACTAGGAAAATGACATGCATATAGATCTCTCTTGGGAGGAATTTGAAGAACATTTGCTCACCCAATTTAGACTTAGTGAATATGAGGATTTCATAGGAACCCTCACCATATTGAAATAGACTATAATAGTCCAAGACTATCAGACACAATTTGAAAAATTAGCAAACTGCACAAAATTCTTAAGTGATGAAATTTTTAAAAGTTTTTTCATTAGTGGCCTCAAGGAAGATGTTAAAGTTGAGGTAAAAATGTTCAAACCAAACACCATGATACAAGCAATAGGTTTGACCAAATTAGTAGAAAATAATTTTTCTACTCAAAGACGCACATCCAAATTTCCACAAGCTCAACTATCACCTCCATTATGTCAGTGTCAACCCTTGCCAACAAGTCACCCCTAATAAAATGTTTGACCAAAGATGAATTGAAGGCATGCATAAGGTCTATGCTACAAATATGATGATAAATACTCCTTAGGCCACAAGTGTGTGCAATAGAAATTTTATTTACTTCATATGGGTGAACCTTCCTCTCAGGAATCTCATGACGAAGAGGACAATAAGGCAGAAGATCATATTTGAGAAGTTGAATTGACAAAGGACAAATTTCCATAAATTTCCATGCATGCTTTAATAGAGAATTATATTCCCCAAACCATGAAGGTGGTCAAATAACTCAAAGATCAATGCCTCATAATCCTTATTGATTCAGGAAGTGTGAGCCAGAATTAGTCTAAAATGATTAATTCATGATAGTCCATTACAATATATAGCTTGGGAATATAACTGATGAATCTCCCAAGTTAGTAAAAGACAGAACGAATCTTCCAAGTGGGTAAAGAAAAAAAAAATATGAGAATCAAATGTTCTCAACATCACACCAAACCACCTAAATATTACCTATTACAACTGGAGATATTCACAGGGAATATTGCCCCATGAAAATAGAAAAACACACTAATAATAGAAATTAATAAAACTCCAACATACTCCCCCTTGAAGTTGAGGGGACTGACAAGGAAGTTCCTCAGCTTCAAAAATTGAGCTTTGACAACTCCCTTGGTGAACAAATCTGCAATGTTGTCTTCAATGTTGCAATGATGCAATTCAATCACCTTCTTCTCGACCATGTCTCGGATGAAGTGATACTTCATATCAAAATGTTTTGACCTGCTATGATGAACTGGATTATATGCTAGCTGAATAGCACTCATGTTATCACAATACAATATAGTAGGACCATATTGTTGTTCTCCAATTTCTTCAAGGACTTTTCTCAACCACAATGCTTGAGCACTAGCACTTGTGATTGCAATGTATTCTACTTCGGTGGAAGAGAGAGCAACTGTAGTTTATTTCTTTGAGCTCCAAGTGATTAAACTAGACCCAAGGCTGAAACAATTACCTAATGTAGACTTCCTGTCATCTATATTACTCCCCCAATATGAATCACTAAAACCAAACAATTTTACATCTTCATTTTTACAATAATGGATGCCAAAATCCATTGTACCTTTTACATATCTTACTACTATTTTTGCAACTTTCATGTGTAATTCAGAAGGGTCACTCATATACCTTCATACAAGTGATACAACATATGTAATGTCTGGTCTAGTGTTGGTGAGAAACATCAAACTCCCAACCATACTTCTATATGTGGTCACATCAACTTTTTTAGTTCCATCATCCTTACTCAACAACTCACCATGAGCTATTGGTGTTGCAACAAGTTTACAATTTTCCATCCCAAAATTTTTTAACATATCATTGGCATATTTGTTTTGACAAATGAAAATTTCACTATCACTTTGATACACCTCCATACCAAGAAAATATTTCATCAAGCCCAGATCTTTCATCTCAAATTCATGCATCATGGCATTCTTGAAGTCATAATTCAACTTAGGATTACTACCTAAGTAAATAAAGTCATCCACATATAAAAAAACAAAGAGAATGTCATTACCTTATTTCTTATAGTATAAGGTTGACTAACTCTTGCTTCTCAAAAAATCATATTGACGGAAGTACCCATCAATTCTTGAATACCAAGCTCTTAGAGCTTACTTAAGACCATACAAGGCCTTCTTCAACCTGTACACAAGATTCTCCTTACCTTGAACTACAAATCCTTGAGGTTGTTGCACATAAACCTCCTCATCCAAGAATCCATTCAAAAAAACACTTTTTACATCCAAGTGATGTACATTCTAGTTTTTATGGGTAGCAATAGAAATAACCATCCTAACTGTTTCTTGTCTTGCAACTAGAGCAAAAGTCTCCTCATAATCATTGCCATACCTTTGTGTTAACCCCTTGGCCGCAAGTCTTGCTTTGTATCTCTCCACACTTCCATCAGAATTATATTTTGTTTTGTAGACCCATTTAGAGCCCACAACTTTCTTGCCTTTTGGAAGCTCAACTAGCTCCCAAGTATCATTATGTAGACACCAAAACAGCACCAATCTGATTATGTGACTACAAGCACTGACCAAATTGGCATACATACCCCCTAGGGCAGCCTCCAAAGGTTAAACAGTGGTCCTAACCACTCCCAAATCATTTTTGGAAGGTCAAAGGTCAGTTTTGCACCTTTTAAGAACTTTGCTCCCTATTCGTCCCACCCTGGTACGATTAGAATCCTATTCGTCCCACCCCGAGATGATTAGCAGCAATTGCTTCAGGGTGGGACGATTAGCAGGTTTGATTGGCAAAAAGTCAAACCTTGACAAATGGCAGCCCAAATCTGCCACCTAACTTCGCATTCAAGGCATGGGATTGTGAGGGAAGGTTTCAAATCAAAGAGGCTTCAATCAAGCCTACCCTGATCATGGAGGCCTCAATCAAGGAGGCCCTAATTAGGGAGGAATATTCTCTCTCCCAAAAAGGCATAATGAGCCAAGCGGTGCCCTCGCATGCGCATTCAAAGGATACCCTTAGGTCTATAAAAAGTTGAGCCTCCTCACGCCAAAAAGGAAGAGAGCTGGAGCATTTGGAGCAACGAAGTGCTACCAAAATATATCCCCATTCCTCTTTGTTCTCCCTACATCCCTAAATCTCTCTCTTCTGGAAGAGAGGTTATCGGGTGAACACTAGGAATGCAATCCATATCCAAAGACCCAATAAATTGGCCATAATCCCACCCCAAACTCATCGACACAACCCCCTAGGAAGTTTTAGACCCATCCCACTTGGATTGGTGTCAAAACTAGGCCCTAAACGGTGGGCATCCCACCCCCGAGCGCCCCCCAAATTGCTGTAGTCCTAATCGCCCCACCCCAAAATGATTATAAATATGTGCATGGTTTTTTTACTGTTCTTTTTGCATTCTTTTATATCTAATGTACTTATGTTGTCCAGATTTCATTGCTTTCTGGCATGATTTGACCTAGTTTCTGTCATTTTATGTGTCTACTAACCTACAAGGAGCGTCTTCGGATACAAGATAACCTGGGAAAAATCTACCAAATATGACCTTCTGGGTCACCTCAAAATTCTATTTTTAGTCTAACCACAAGTTTGCAGGATTTTTGGAGGCCTCTGGGTGAGACATTTGCAAGGTCACTTTTTGCAGGTTTTACGACAGTCCCTAGCGTCCCACCCCAGAGTGATTAGAAATATGTGCATGATTTCCTTACTTTTCCTTTTGCAATATGTCCCAGATGATATCCTAATGCATTTGTTAAATTTTTAACTCATTCTGACATGATTTGACGATCGTTTTATTATTTTATGTATTAACTAGCTCGCAGGGTGCCCCTGTCATATATAGGATAATCTGGGTAGGGTATGAAAATTCCAAGAATTTGGGTAGTCTTATACTTACATATAATGCCTAACCCATGAGTTTTAGGTGATTTGTATAAGCATAGGCGGGACATTGAAGCACTCGCTTTGGAGAGGTCCTCGACGGGCAAACAAGCATAACAGGGTCGTCCGACGTCGCTTCGACGCAAAATCAGGTGATACCAATTCTAGACATTGTCCTTTACATTTCCATATCATTATATAATATACTTATCAATTTTATCACTGATGTCTTCTAAGCACCCGTTGGAGGCCTTGGGGATTGCATGTTTTTTTAGATATGCATATGCTATTAAAGATTTGTTGTATTTCTGTCCATAGGATCTCACCACCAAGAATACTAGAGGGGCAGCAAAGAATTATGAACACATTGACACAAGCAGCGGCAACTTTTAGCCCGCCCACTTCGAGTGTGGGCACGCAAAAGACGTTGGAAGCGTACTGTCCGATCTTGGAAGCGCGACTTCTTTTGGGCATCCATTAATGTAACAAATTGTATCAAATGTTATGAGCACTAAAGGGGGGATGTATTGTAATCATATTAAAAGAAATATCAATAAATTAGACCTCGCTTTGTTTGCTTACATCTCGTTTCTGCATCATTTCCTTCATGCATTGCTCATCGCATTCATAGGACTTAGCATCTATATCTATTTTTGTTTGCATCATATCGGTATGCTGTTTTTTGATGCTTTTAGTGGCGATCACGGTGGGACCCTATCCCCTACTGTTAGGATCAATTTTTTAATCCAAATTTTGTGGTTTTTCTTTGTAGGTGTTACTCATTCGGGAACTAGAATGCTACTCGTGCCACCCCGAGACGAATACGTATTCATCCCTCCCTGTGACAAATGCAGACCTGCTATTCGTCCCACCCCAAGATGATTAGAGCTCTATGAATTTTTTGAGTAGAAACTCAGAGGCATCTGGTTTATATAGAGAAGAGGTAGGCCTTCTGAACATCCTCTATGTTTTTCTACTTTTTGTTTTTGCAATTTTATGTTTTCTTTGCTTTATTTTCAGACACTTGCATAGAAAGATTAAGTAGTTTGTTTTCCTTTCTTGCAATAAAGAAAAAATAAAATAAATAAAAACATAGAGTAAATTAAATGGAAGGAACTTGATTAGGAATGCATTTTTCTCTAGTTTGCTTGCATGATACTTGCACAAATGGCAAGTCCTCATTATAGGTTTTAGTTCTAGTTAGGTTTTGTGATTTCCTTTTTTGCTACTAATTGTATCTGAAATATAAAACGTACTTTAAAGTATTGCATTAGTGAAAATCATCTTTTGTTGTATGTTTTATTTCTTTACACAATTAAAAGGAACCACACACACCACCTAATAAAATTAACATCAAGGAGTTGGTCTTAAGACCCCAGCACTAGATCAAGACCAACGGTGGGTTTCATCACCACCTTGGCTTGGATTTTGCATACATATACCCTGATCGCGACTGTTGCTAGACGTAAATCCTAAAAAAAGCTAACCAATTGTAGCGGGGGTGATTCCCCGTGCATAAGGATAAGTCTTCTAAGGTAGGTGTCAAAAATAGAGCGATCCCCCTTCTGTACCGCCTATGTTCCACTTACTGTTCTGCTCTCGCGTACCAATAGTTTCCCTCATGTAAGGGCGGGTATATTGAGAGGTTTGGTATAACGGCCTGGCAATGGTATATTGAAAGGGCGACCATTTTGGAGATACAAGAGCCCTCATTATGCATGTATAACAAAGTTTTCTTTACAAGATTTACATAACAAAAATCAAACACATTGAACCAGATCTAGGACACACATTTAATCTGTAAACAAGATAATCATTTCTTTGTTTGTGTGGTCCCCTTTTGTTTGGTATAGCATAAAAATTGTAAAGGAGATAAAAATATACATATATTTTTAGAAAAACCACCACCATGGTGTATACTCGTAGCCAAGCCCAATCACGGGCAGAAGCTATGAAAAGTATGCAAGGAGGCACAAGTCACCTCCATTATAGCCCCAAGGACTTGGTTATACCACCTTAGCAACTTGACCCACAACATAGTCCACACTATACCACTACAGAACAGGACTATAGAGGCACCCCTTTGATGGGCACTCTTGTTCAACATAGACCCTCTCAGGAGGATTATACACATGGGAAGGCCCCCTTAGACACTCATTATGAGTGGCCACTACGTGATGAAGTGATAGAGCAACGTAGGGTTCATAAGGAGGGCCCACATGATTATATCATTCCTCCTCCACCCCTCATTATTGTTAGAACTAATAGGCCAAATCTAGAGTGCAAGGCTCTTAAGATAGGGTGAGCCAACTCCGCCCATCCCTTTCACATGTACGAAAGGGAGCACGAGGAAAACCAATATATTCCTCAAGAGCAATACACCGTGCGGGGGCAATGTGCCTCCGCACCTGCTGATTATTAAGATCACCTATTGAGGCCAAAGCCTCGAGTGAATGCTGCTAACCTCAAAAAAGAAAAGCAACCCATAGAGATCTCAGATCACCATGATAGAGATAGATATGTAGAAGAGGCATCTAGGCCTCCTAGACCTAGGACGAAAGAACAAATTGACTTGGCATTTGCCAAACATGTCGCCCGCCAAGCGCAAATCATGTAGCTTAGGCAAGATCAGTAGCAGTTAGAACAACTATAACATCTTAACAAAGAGCACATTTAGCGCCAGACATATGAGTTGTTTTAGAAAATTATGCATGAGAGGATTCCAACCCCTCGCACGCATAGGACAAAAATTTATGAGAGGCACAACCCCTTAGTATGAGACAGGTCTCCACAACCTTATCAAGTGTTGCCTCCAAGACCTCCTAGACCTGATCGGGAGGCCACTCCTAGAACCAATGATGGGCGCCTTTCTCGGGCACCCATCCATGTTTATAGGTCACGCCCAAAAACTCCTCAAGAGGTCTATGAGGAATTTGAGTGAGAAGAAGAGCGGGTTGAAACTCCCTACCAAGGCAGGGGGGGTGCTATCCGGCTACCCCTCTATAGGCCTCAATTTCTTCGCAACTCACAACGGGAACAAACCAAAGAAGAGGAAATCAAATCCTCTTATGCATATAAAGCACTGCTAGAGCACTTAGAGTCTATGGAGACTAAGACTTCGGGGCCCCAAAAGCCCACCTTACACCAACTCCACAGTCACCCTGTGCATCCTTCAGTTCTAGCACCCCCATACCCCGACCAATTCAAAGTGCCTCAATTGGCAATTTTTAAAGGGGATGAGGATGCCCAAGAGCATGTAACAAGGTTCCTGAGTCAATGCTTTGGCATTTAGGACAACGACGCATTGCTTATGATAACATTTATAACCACGTTCACAGGCATTGCCTTGGATTGGTTTACCCAGTTGCCAAAGCATAGCATCAATAATCTAGACCAGCTAGTGGACGCGTTCCTTGAACATTTTGCCTTCAACACCAAGAAGAAGGAATCATTAAGCGACCTAGCTGGCCTTAAGCAGTATGATGATGAGACCATGGCTGCTTATGGGAATCAGTGGAGGACATTGCTTTCAAAGCTACCTTACCTCCCACACATGGCCGACATGACTCAAATGTTTTCAAAGAGTTGCTTAAGGTCGATATCCATGCTATTGCAGTTGCAACAATATGCCACCCTCGAAGAAGCCCTGATGCAAGCCAGGATAATTAAGGAGATCAAAATACAAGATGACGATATTGCCAAGCCCCGTAAGAAAGAGTGGCCCAAAAATTCTAAAACTGGGCCCACACAACCGAAACCCATCGCGGTCAATCAGGTTGCCATAACTATACCAAAGCTTGCACAAATGACACAGCTCCAAAAGGCTAATTATCAGGCAATTCCTCTTGATAACTATGAAAAGGAAAGTCATAAACAAGAGAAAAATCAGTAGCATCGCCCTAGGCGATAATTCACACAATTCACGGAGTCTAGAGACTCCTTGTTTGACCACTTGTTCATGGTAAACCTGATAAAATTGTCAAAAATTTGACCCATAGACCCCAACATGCCAAAACCCAAGGGCTATAGGGAAGACTTATATTGTAGATTTCATCGACAAAAAGGACACGAAATCTCCACTTGTTGGAAATTCAAACACTTAGTGCAGGACTTGATAGACAACAAAACACTCACGGTAGATAGTCTTGTAGCACTGAGCAACCAACAGATGGAGGTCTTCAAAGACCCCCTACCTACCCATGATGCACAGGCAAAGACTTTACAAGTGAACGAGGTAACACAAAACTGCCCCATGCAAGGATACATAGGGATGATAAGCATCATGACACAGAACAAAAGATACCCAAACACGGCTGCACCCGCTACAGCTAGAGGAGATGTTCCGTCAATGTCACAACCTCCACAACACCCTACGCAACCTCCCCCACCTAGACCAATGGCCATGATTCAGACTAAGCTTACTCAAATTTTAAGAACTAAATCGGCTAGGCTCTCCACTTATGATCTCATCCAAAAATCGCCGCCCCATCGGGAGGCTCTGATGGAGATACTCAAAGTCATTGAGCTACAACCCCACAAATCCAATTCTTTCAATAATTTCATGGGACATATGAGACAATGCACAGAATCAGTCATAACCTTCAGGGAAGATGAACTAAAATTGGTGACTGGTGATATGGTGGATCCACCCCTGCACGTCATTGCGTGGGTCAACAGGATTCCATTCAAGAGGGTGTTGTTGGACACTGGCTCATCCAACAACATAATCATGACAACGGCATTAAAACACCTTAATCTACTAGCATCCCACATTATGGCATCCACTTACACTCTTCGAGCATTCAACGATGCATTATTCTCGACGGTTAGCACAATTGTCCTACCCATCCAAGTAGGAGAAAGACCATTCCTACATTGTGTCACATCCTTGAGGGTGATATGGCCTACAATATCTTGCTAGGCCGGCCTTGGATCAGGGACACGAAGTGTGTCCCTTCGATATCCCATCAATGCCTCAAATACACATACGAAGGGCAAGTACATGTAGTCCCAACGGACTTAGATCCCTTTAAGTTTTGCAATGCGATGCAGGTGATGCCACAATCAACCCTCCCATCGACACATTTGGACTTTCAATTGAATCCATCCACACAGGGTCTGATTCCACCTACATCCTCGCTATTGAGTCCCTCAACTCACCAACCTGGCCCATCTTCATCGTATGTTCCTTCACCAACGACACCACCTATGGTGGCCACACCAAAGGACAATAGGAAGAAGCCCCTAGAGGAGGTACCACCATTAGTCTCAACCATCTCTACCAAAGAGGTGCCTAGCCAAATGGAAGTCGAGACACCTGGTTCACCCAACATGGAGTGGACTTAGGGAGAAATCCCATTCCCTCCCCCTCAACCACCGACGATTACCATTGAGATGGCCAATATGGGCCTGGGGGAGTACCTAGTGCGGAACATTGTGGCAACACCCACACTCGAATCCATGCAAGACATGGGGAGACCTCGCCTCCCCATCGGCACTATCATCCCTTTAGGCTACCCACCAAATCAGACCAATTTTGTATATGGGGGCCTCGAGAACGGCATTGAACCCTACCTACAAGAGGAAAAGGACGAAGAGCAATTTGCTGAGAATGTTGACTATCTTTCCAACCCGAACTTCACCTTGAAATACCTAGACCAATGTAATTGGCATGGATATGGATTGGGCAGATACAAACAAGGAATGTGTATTTTTTGTCAACCGAGATACCAGATGCAATATGATAAATCAGGAGTAGATTTCAACCACCCTTTGCCCATCGACATCTTGGTAGAAACCATGCAAGGCCTAGGTCTAGGCAACAGGAATGGGTTGGCACAATATCCATATGCCAATCTCAACACAACATACACATTGGGGGATTATCTCCCATTGTTAAAAACAAACCTTGTTGACCTCAACAACCCCTCCCATTTGATTGAGGAAGGGGAAATTTCCAGAAGTAACCTCCAAGAGGGATATGAAAAAGATAAATGGGGGTCTTCTGAAGATGATTCAGATTATGAGGTAGCACCTTGGGACACTTTTGAGTCCGATAGCAATCACTCGCAGGTGACACCCATTGACAACTATCAGGAGAACTTCATGGCAATGTTCCCCTTTAATGTTATGATCGGGCAATTGCTACCTCCAGAGAATCTAGCCCTCCCGCAGAGAGCGGAACAACCTAGAAGGGACCAAATCAACTTGCTCGAACAAAACAAGCCTCCCATGTCATCCATAAGGCCAAGTGATCCATCGGAGGAAGAAGATCCAAATATCTTCTTCAACATCAACTACCTGCATGCCAAATTTTTGGTTTTCATAGAGAGTGAGGATAGTGATCAAGAAACGCCTAGTGGGAGGTTATACCAGCCAGAGGGGCACATAGTTGTTGGATCCAATGAAGGCCTATGGATCTCTGATAGCGACTATGAGGATGAGACTGAGATGGCATATCTCAACCATATGATGCAACAAGAATACCCCATAGACATCGATGATATGTTTGAACATATAAATATGGGACCAAGGCATAGGTGGCATTTAAACCAAGTACAATTAAACCAAGTGCTTCATCCACCACTTCGGGCATACAAGGAGCACCTCCCACCTAGAGACCCTATAGGGCCATCAATGCCAAGGGTAGACCCTGTCCTTCTATCCACACATAGGGTCGATCCTTTTGTGCCAGTACCCATAGAGCTAGATCCGGGGTACAAGGATCACCAAGGATGTCTAAATCAACACCCATGCGGCAATGGAGACAAAATTCATTCCATCAACATGATCTCCATTGATTTAACCACCCCCATCCACAATCCAGCCGATCCAACATGACCATTGTATCTAGACCTAGATTCCATAGACTAGGATCGTGCTGACTCACCACCATCCCCATCAGAGTACTGGCCTTGCGGTGAGATGTTTCATTTCACCCCAAGACAGACTCAGGATATCTTCCATACTTAAGAGAAACCCAATATTCCCAACGTAGATCTAAATTCAGAAAATGATATCCACCTGATCCCAACTACACACCAGTTGGAGGACGGATCCCACATGTCAGTCAAAGAAACGATTGACGTAGACATCGATTCTGATCAAATGAATCTACAAATCATCAAGTTGGGGGTAAGTATATCCCCCGAAGAGCAAGCCGATTATGTTACCCTTCTCAAAGAGAAGAAGGAGGTTTTTGCATGGTCCTACAAAGACATTCCGGGGCTAGACCCGCAATTAGTCACGCATAATCTAACACTTGATCCGAAAATCAAGCTAGTCAAGCAAAAGCTACGTAAGATGCACCCAGCAATGGCCTTAATGGTCAAAGACGAGCTACAAAAGCTGTTGGATGCACAATTTTTCATCTACGTATATTACCCACCATGGCTGTCCAACATGGTACCCGTTAAAATGCCTGATAGGAGGATTCATATATGCACCAATTTTCAAGATTTAAACAAAGCAATTCCCAAGGACGATTTCCCCTTGCCTAGCATCGATGCATTGGTAGATGCTACAGCAGGCCACGAAATGCTTTCCCTCATGGATGGTTTCTCGGGATACAACTAGATTCGTATCAATCCCGATGATCAACTAAAAACAACGTTCACGATGCCTTGGGGGACATTTTATTATAAGGTCATGCCCTTTGGCCTTAAAAATTCTTGCGCCACTTACCAACGCGCTATGACATACATATTCCATGATCACATGCATAAAAATTTGGAATATTATATGGATGATTTGTTGGCCAAATATCTTTTGCGCCAAAATCATCTCGATGACTTACGCAAGATCCTTGATCACCTCATCGAACACAAGGTTAGGCTAAACCCCAAGAAGTGCGTATTTGGCGTCACATCTGGAAAACTCTTGGGTTTCATAGTCTCAAAATGAGGCATCGAGGTAGATCCAAATAAAGTCAAGGTAATCCTTGAAATGCTTCCCCCAACCACCATCAGGCAGCTCATAAGCTTGCAGAGTAAGGTCATGTCGATCAAGAACTTCATAGTGCAGTTATCTGACAAGTGCTGACCCATGAATAAATTATTACACAAGGGGGTAGTATTTCATTGGTATGACGAGTGTTAGTCAGCCTTTGACGACATCAAACAATACTTGGATTCGCTGCCAGTATTGGCACCACCTAGACCAGGAGTGTCGTTCTATTTATACATCTCAGCTACTAAGGTGGCACTGGGTGCCATGCTAGCCCAAAAAAATGAATTACATAAAGAACAGGCTAATTATTATCTTAGCCGCACCTTGGTTAGTTATGAACTTAACTATGCATACGTTGAAAAGCTATGCTTGGTGGTGGTATTTGCCACCAAAAAGCTACACCATTACATGCTAAGCAATACAACATATGTTGTGTCTAAGGAGAATCCATTACGGTACATGATGAGTCGTACTTATCACAGTAGTCGCACGATGAAATATATCATGTTTTTTATGGAGTTTAACATCGAATTCATTGGATAAAAGTCCATCAAAGGTCAAGTCATCGTCGATCAACTAGCAGAGGCTCCTCTAGAAGACGATCAACCTCTGACCGTAGAGCTGCCCGATGATGGGGTCTTCCATGTCTCAGAATCGCCATATTCTAATGAGCCTGAGTCACAGGCCGACATAACCTTATTTTGCAATGGTTCTAAATGTGAGCAAAGGGGTGGCATGGGAATCGTGTTTTTCACACCGCAAGGGGCTCCAATACCTTTATCATTTAAACTTGATTTCTCGTGCACCAATAACAATGCTGAATATGAAGCCTTGCTCATAGGTCTTTAGACAGCCATCACCATGAACATCAAACGCTTGAATATCTTTGGTGATTCGTTGTTAATTGTCAACCGAGTGAAAGGGGTATTCCAATGTAAATGCTCAGTTTTGTAGGCCTACAATGCCCTTATGGATAAATTCCTGGCAAAGCTTGAATGGTATGACATCGAGGCACTCCCTCGATCATCGAATCATTTTGTGGACACTATGGCCTCCTTGGAGTCACTAATCTCACAAGATATTTTTGGCGAGATGACAACCATTCAAGTCAAAACGTTATCGCAATCCGCGATGGAGCGTGCAAGCTCTGACATAATTCCAGGAATACACCTAATCCAGATTGAACCATCTCAGGATAGGTTCTCTTGAATCCATGATAGTCTGAATCACGCCAACTGGGGGTCTTTGTTCTCTCCAACCCCTCTTAATAGCAACACAATGCTATTTTTACAAGTTCTTTCCCACTTAGCTTTTGCTAGGGACAAACTTCAAGAGGGATCGACCATTCATACCATCAAGGTTTCTGATCAGCAGGATTGGTACACACCCATAAGAGACTATCTCAAGTTAGGTAGCCTCCCACTTGGATTGTCGCACGCCACAAAAAGATTATTCAAATAGAAAGCAACAAAACATGTATTGCTAGGAGACATTTTATACCGTCGAAGCTACGAAGGAATCCTCCTCCGTTGCTTGGACCAGTAGAAGTCCACTTGGGCGATCACCCAAGCACATGATGGTACACATAGTGGCCACTTCAACAGTATGGCCATCAGCGCATTCTTCACATGGGCTATTATTGGCCATATTTAGAGCGAGATTATTGCGCATATGTACAAAAGTGTGTGAAGTGTCAACACCATGCTAACTTGACACACATACCTTCTCAGGCCTTGCAATCGATCCAATCGGCTTGGCCATTTTTGCAGTGGGGCTTAGATCTCATCGAAAAGATCTCCCCTGCGTCGTCAGGTCATCACACGTTTATCATAACGACCACAGAGTACTTCACTAAGTGGGTGGAAGCAATTTCGCTTACCTCTACGATTGGGCCCCGCATTGTGGAGTTCATTTTACATAACATCATATGTCATTTTGGTATTCCATATAAGATCATCTCGAATAATGGGACGTCATTTAAGAACAAATATGTGCGTGCTTTGACAACAAAGTACAAAATTTAGCATAATTTTTTGACACCTTATTATCCATAGGCAAATGGGCAAGCAGAGGCATCAAACAAAATGCTAGTTGCCATCCTTAAAAATATGGTCACAGATAGTCATAAGGATTGGCACATCCAAATACCACTTGCCCTATGGGCTTATCACACTAGCATTCGGACGCCCACTGGGACAACTCCATTTTTGCTAGTGTATGGCTTTGGGGCAGTCATGCCTCTCAAGTTGGAAATACCCTCCCTGTGCATATCAATGCAAGAGTTCATCGATGACACTGCATGGCAGACCCGGTTAGACCAGCTTATGTTACTCGATGAATAATGCGTCAATGCTCTCAAGCATTTACGTATCTATCAAGAGCGACTTAAGAAAGCATACAACATGAAAGTTCACCTGAGGGACTTTCAGGTCGATGACCTGGTCTTAAAAGAGAACCAAAAAAATTCTAACTTGTCGCCCCATTTAAGGGACAAGTTCTCGGAAAATTGGTTAGGTCCTTATGTAATCGATAGTAAAATGGGACCTGGAATATACCGGATCGCCTCTCCTGAAGGAATCAAGGAACTAGAACCCTTGAACATCAGTCATTTGAGGCCATTCAACATTTAGAGAGCCATGGCCCACTCCAAAAGCCCCAAGGGTTATTGCCACCACTTGGTCACCCAAAATGCCCCAAAGGTATCCATAATTCCTTTGGTCAAACCAAAAGCTCCAAGGGTTCCCACAATCGCTTGGTCAGCCAAACGCCCCAAAGGTATCAATAATCTCTTTGGTCAAACCAAAAGCTCCAAGGATTCCCGCAATCGCTTGGTCAACCTAAAACGCCCCAAAGGTATCTATAATCCATTAAAAGAGAGGGAGAAACTATTGAATCCCTAGAATTCTCAGCATTCAAAAGATCATGAGGTGATCCTCAGTCCCAGTTTGGTGGATAGCCTGCTGGTCACTAGTGGTAAACCTCCCGCATGACAATATATCTATCGCATTAACTATTGGGCATATGTACAGATCAATGTTTGCATGTGGATGAGCTAGCTTATGGTATCCTAGATTGCATCGTAGATTAATCCTACTAAATGCAACAAAGGAGTTAGTGGAGTTAATTAGGTGATCCTTAGTACAGGTTTGGTGGACATCCTACCTGGCACTAACGGTATCCTTACGAATACCACATAAACAAACTCAATCGCACACACAGGGATGTGAAATAACTTTGTCAAACTCAAGTCTGATTCGTACCTTGTTTGAAAGTCTTGTAAGATAATGTTTAGTCTTGACTAGTTAGTTAAAGCATCCGAGTCTCGGAAAAACCTTAACTACATTCTAAAACAATTGTTGTACATTTCATTACTTACATCACCATCGGAAAATACAAAACAAAAATTACAAATGCAAAGTTATTCCATAAAGCAATCACATAGTATAGAAAGCCAGTAAATCCTGTACAGTCTATGGTGCCACCGCTTGTATACCAATAAATCATTCCATCCATTCCATATGCATACATCTATATCATATAGTTAAAATTATCTACAATCATAATAGCATATGCATACATCAACATAAATAAATGTGCATAAATAACAATAAACCATGACAAGTATATAATCAAACCAAAAGAGTCATGTATATATATCAAGACAAAATGCCCTCAAGCTATAATAAGAAGGTCCTCTGACCTCACAAAAACCAAAAAATCAAAATCCCCAAAGCCTAGGGAGTCGACCACCATGATCACGCAGGATCGGTGCGACTGGAACTACCCCTAGTAGTATGGGTCCTATGGGACCTCTCAGGGTGACTGCTGCCAACCCTCGCATCCTGCCCACTAACACTACCCTCACCTAGCTACCTATGACAATATGATGCAGACTGCCAAGTCTCATTGCCTCTCGTACGATGTGACAAACCACCTCCATCAAGCACAGGCAACTATCCATCGAGGCGAACAACCTCTGTCTCTAACTCTATCCGATATTGACCCCACTCCATATCTCGTTGGTGATACACAGCTAATGCACTATCTTGTTGTGCCAACTGAGTCCGTAGGAGATCCCTCTCATACGTTACCTTCACCAAATCATCTCTATGCTCCTCCTCACGTCTCCATAGGATACCCTCAAATCATGCTATCTCATCATGAAGCCCAAATTCCACATCCCTTGAGATAGCCTGAGGCATGGGCACCTCCGGGACGGCCTGCTACTTTGGCACCCACTGCTCCGGGACATCCTGTACATTTGGCTACTCCAAAACCCCCAAATCATCTCCATCACTAGTGAAGTCATCGACCTCCACCATGTCAACATCATCAAGTGGAGCCCCCCAACCCTCCATCGGTGCCTCTACACCCCCACCTCCTGTTGCTGTAGTATCCATGCCTCCTAGAGGCCCCTCACTTCGCCATCACCACATAATCCACCACCAATCATACTCTACAGTCACCCTGACATCGTCCACGTTAGGTACATCAATAACTACATTGGAACCCTCACCCAGTTGCTCAATGGTAGGCCATACTAGAGTCTTCTCATCACCACAACGTTGATAGATCAAGGGATCACCAAGAAATCCCTGGTGCACCCCAAACTGCATCCAAAAACAAAAACTGCATCCAAAAAATGCACCAAAAACAAAAATAAATCCGTCGAACAAAGGTGCCTTTGCACCTGATATTCATGGCATGAAAAACCATCGTCGGGGTCACAAATACTCACTATCCTACTCCCTAATAAGGCTAGCATAGCTGGACCACTCCACGGGAAGGAGGATTTTCGATAATTTCTACCCCAATAGGCATAAAAAAAAGGGTCAAAACCCACCAAAAACAGGTTCGATGGTTGGAAAACTGTAGTAAGCATTCAACGAAAACAATTGAAGGCACCCTTACAAACGTCATATTGGGTCAAGAGACTCATCGCTTTTCTCATTTTTGGTCATTCCCTCATCAATTCGTCGCTTTAGGGGGTAGTCACACTTAGTCACCAATCAACAAATACACACCCAATCAAGGAAATGACATGCATTCAAAGAATCATTGACAAAGACAATCACGCTCCTGCTTGGGGCAGCAAACAAGCAATAATCATAGGCTAAACAAACACTTGGTATTTTGGAAGCATGAAGAAAAGGTTCCTCGGATAAAAGGTTGTGCCCTTTGCGTATTCATGTCTGAACAATGTCCAAGATCAAGTACACCTCACTGAAAAAGGTTACACTTGAGTTAAGCTCCTTAGCTCGTCAGAAGCAAGGATTCAAGAATGCATGCCCTTTCCATACTTGGGGCATCAAAAGTTGGTTAGGTTATGAGAAACCCTAATCATTAAGTGCTTTGGTCATCTATTTTTGCTCAAAACTGCGCCACACACAACGCATCCCAAAAAGGGGAATGTGTAGACACAAAAATAGCACCAATCCGATTATGTGACTACAAGCACTGATCGAATTGGCATACATACCCCCTAGGGTAGCCTCTAAAGGTTAAACAATGGTCCTAACCACTCCCAAATTAGTTTTGGAATGTTAGAGGTCAGTTTTGCACCTTTTAAGCACTTTGCTCCCTATTCGTCCCACCTTGGTACGATTAGAATCCTATTCGTCCCACACCGGGATGATTAGCAGCAATCGCTCCAGGGTGGGATGATTAGAAGGTTTGACTAGAAAAAAGTCAAACCTTGACAAATGGTAGCCCAAATCTGCCACCTAACTCCGCCTTCAAGGCATGGGATTGCGAGGGAAGGTTTCAAATCAGAGAGGCTTCAATCAAGTCTGCCCTGATCATGGAGGCCTCAATCAAGGAGGCCCTAATCAGGGAGGAATCTATGGCGCCCTCGTATGTGCATTCAAATGAGACCCTTAGGTATATAAAAATGTGAGCCTCCTCACCCCAAAAAGGAAGAGAGCTAGAGCATTTGGAGCAATGAAGTGCTGCCAAACTATACCCCTATTCCTCTTTGTGCTTCCTACATCCCTAAATCTCTCTCTTCTGGAAGAGAGGTTATCGAGTGAACACTAGGAACACAATCCATATCCAAATACCCAAGCAATAGGCCAAAATACCACCCCAAACTCGTCGACACAACCCCTTAGGAAGTTTTGGACCCATCCCACTTGGATTGGTGTCAAAACTAGGCCCTAAACGGTGGGCGTCCCACCCCTGGGTGCCCCCAAAACTGCTGCAGTCCTAATCGCCCCACCCCGGAGCGATTAGAAATTTGTGTATTGTTTTTTTACTGTTCTTTTTTCATTCTTTTATATCTAATGTACTTATGTTGTTGTCCAAATTTCATTGCTTTCTGACATGATTTGACCTAGTTTCTGTCATTTTATGTGTCTACTAACCTACAGGGAGCGCCTTCGAATACAAGATAACCTCTGTAGAATCTACAAAATATGACCTTCTAGGTCATCTAAAAATGTTGTTTTTAGTCTAACCACAAGTTTGTAGGAGTTTTGGAGGCCTTTGGGTAGGACATTTGCAAGGTCACTTTTTGTAGGTTTTGCGACTGTCCCCAGTGTCCCACCCTATAACGATTAGAATTATGTGTGCATGATTTCCTTATTGTTTCTTTTGCAATATGTACCATATGATATCCTAATGCCTCTGTTAAAGTTTGAACTCATTCTGACATGATTTGACGATCGTTTTATTATTTTATGTATTAACTAGCTCGTAGGGCGCCCCTGTCACATACAAGAGAATATGGGTAGGATATGCAAATTTCGAGCATCTGGGTAGTCTTATAATTACATATAATTCCTAACCCATGAGTTTCAAGTGATTTGGATAAGCATAGGTGGGACATTGGAGCGCTCGCTTTGGAGAGGCCCTCGACGGGAAAATGAGCATAACGGGGCCGTCCGACGTCGCTTCGACGCAAAATCAGGTGATACCAATTCTAGAAATTTTCCTTTACATTTCCATATCATTATGTAATCTACTTATAAATTTTATCACTGATGTCTTCTAAGCGCCCGTTGGAGGCCTTGGGTATTGCATGTTTTTTTAGATACGCATATGCTATTAATGATTTGTTGTCTTTCTGTGCTCATGATCTCACCACCAGGAATACTAGAGGGGTAGCAAAGAACGAAAAACACACGGACACAAGCGGTGGTAACTTTTAGCCTGCCCACTTCGAGTGTGGGCACGCGGAAGACGCTAGAAGTGTACCGTCCGATCTTGGAAGCGCGGCTTCTTTCGAGCATCCATTAATGTAACAAATTGTATCAAATGTTCTGATCCCTAAAGGGGGGACTTATTGTAATCATATTAAAAGCAATATCAATAAATGAGGCCCTGATTTGTTTGCTCACATCTCGTTTCTACGTCATTTCCTTCATGCATTACTCATCGTATTCATAGGACTTAGCATCTATATCTATTTTTGTTTGCATCATATCAGTACATCATTTTTCTTCTGCTTTCACATTCTTCTTGATGGAGTTCATTTCTTCTTTCATTGCCTTCATCCATACATCATTAGTACATGCTTTTTCATAACAAGATGGTTCTAAATCAAAAAGAGACATTAAGGCATAATTCACAACATCACCTTTGGGCTTATTATCATTTTAATCACCATACATATGCAAGTTTCCAAGTCTTTTCACCACTTGATCTACCTCTTGTGCTTGACTTCTTGTAACTCTTCTTTGAAAATTTATATCTAACATTTGAGAGGATGGATGGTTTTGTTGGAGCTTTTTACTTTTCAACACATTACTTGGAGAATCTTCACTCAATAGTGTGAAATATTCATTTGTTTGAATATTACTCCTTCGATAAATGTCACTTAAGCTTCTTACCTTCCTTGGTGGACTTGAACTTGCACTTGAAACTGAAGAACTAGATGAGGGGCTGCTTGGTGGAGAACTAGATGAAGGGCTTCTTGTTGGAGAGCTAGATGAGGGGTTGCTTGGTGGATTAGTAGCACTTGGAACTAAAAAATTAGTGGACTGCTCATCATCATCAATAATACCACTAGTCAAAACAGATTTTGACTTCTCAATATGGCCTTTTTGATGACCATAAACTCCCCCTTCATCAAAAATCACATCTCGAGACACGACAACCTTGTGTGTATTTGGATTAAAGAGCCTATATGCTTTGGTATTTTCACAATACCCAAGGAATATGCATGCTTCACTTTTGGGATCTAACTTATTCCTTTTTTCATCAGGAACATGTGCATAAGCCAAGCAACCGAAAACTCTGAAATGACTTACAGTTGGTTTCCTTCCATACCATGCCTCATATAGAGTGATGCCATCCAAGCTAGAAGTAGAACTCCTATTCAAAATACAAATGGAAGTCGTTACCACATCAGCCCAATACATATTAGTTAACCTCTTTGTTTATAGCATGCTTCTTGTCATATTTACCACTGTTCTATTTTTACGCTCAACCACACCATTTTGTTGTGGTGTGTAAGCAACTGTGAGTTACCTTCTAACACCACAATCTTTACAAAATTGAAGAAATTCATTTGAACAAAATTCTCCTCCCCTATAAGTCCTTAAACATTTTACATAGTGCCCACTTTAATTTTCAACATGATTTTTAAAATATTTAAAACAATCAAATGCCTCATCCTTTGTCTTAAAAATATAAACCCAACACATTCTTGAAAAATCATCTATGAAGGTGAGAAAGTATGAATTCTTACCAATACTTTGAGTCTGCATTGGCCCACAAATATCAGAATGCACCAATTGAAGGGGATAAGTGGCTCTCCATGCTTTGCATTTTGGAAAATTCATCCTTGAGTGCTTGCCCAAATCACAACCTTCACACACACCTTTTTGATCATCAATTTTAGGTAGCCCATATACCATCTCTTGAGAAACCATTTTCCTCAAACTAGGAAAATTTACATGGCCAAATATTAAGTGCCATAGCCAACTTTTGCTATCAATGGCTGCACATACAAAATCATTCTTTTCTTCTCTAAATTTTAGAGGAAACAATCTATTCTTGGTCATGGGAATGGTAGTGACGTGCCTATGCCCATGATTCTTATCAAAAATCTCACACTTATTGTTTTCAAACACAAGCTTAAAATTCTTTTCCATGATTTGCCCAACACTCAACAAATTATGTTTTAAATTTGGAGTGTAGTAAATATCAGTCACTTTCTTCTTACCTTCATTAGTGTGTACTTACATGGTTCATTTTCCTTCAACTTGCAATGCTTTGTCATCCCCAAGCTTGATCTTGCACTTGTCGGAATTGTCAATTGTAGATACTCCTCATTGTCGGTCATGTTATTGGAACATCCGGTATCAAGAATCCATGTCTCATTCATATTTTGATCAGATTTGCCATATGAAAAAAACAAAATTGATGAGTCCTCCTCCTCACCATAGTGTGCATTATTGTTTCTTCCTCCATGTGATGCTTTCAATCTACAATCTTTTTCAAAGTGCTCATACTTGTTACAATAGTAACATTGCTTGTTACTTCTTCCTTGATAGCTACTTCTTCCTCTTTCGTGAGAGCCACCTCTTCCTCCTCTTGGAGAAAAACTACCTCTACCTCTTGAATAATATCTACCTCTTCCTCTCCATTGACCTCTTCCTTGGCCTCTTCCTCTTGAACTAGATTCACCTTCTTTGGATGAAAATGTTTTTTCTTCCATTCCCCCAACATTTGGAGTTGAAGAGAATCTCTCCTCATGGGACATTAAGGAACCCATGAGTTGATCATATGTGAGAGTAGTCAAGTCCTTACTCTCCTCAATTACAATGGATACTTGGCTCCATTTGGGTAAAAGTGTCCTCAACACTTTCTTTACAATGACTTCATTATTCACTTCTTCACCAAGAGTCTTCATTTTGTCAACACATGCTTTGGCTCTCATGCAATAGTCTCCAACCTTTTCATTTTCCTTCATCCTGAGATTTTCGAACTCCATTTTTAGAGTTTGCAATCTCACTTGCTTGACTTGAGTGTTGCCTTCATAGCTCTCTTTTAGAGCTTGTCATGCATCTTTGGCTGATGCACAACTTGCAATCCTTGGGAAAATGCTCTCATCCAAGGTTGTTTTCAAGTAGAATATTGTAAGACTATTCTTCTTTTGTGCCTCTCTTGTTGCTTTTCTATCAGCAGCTAGAACAGTACTCCAATCGGTTGGCTCTGTGTAGCCATCCTCCACAATCTCCCAAGCACCTTTGCTAATGAGCAAGTGCTTCATCTTGATTGACCAGTAGTCATAGTTGGCTCCTCTAAATTCTGGGACTGGGACATTAATGTTACCATTTGCCATTTTTACAAATCAATGGTGCAGCTCCTTCCTTACTCGCTGGTGGAATTTCAATCCCAATTATTTTTCTTCAAATACAACAGACAACGTTGAATTCCAATGATTACATAAGCACGTGCTAATGTGCACATCCGTTTTTTTATTATTTTTTTTACTCTATTTTTTTTTTGAAAAAAAATAATAATTACTTTACCAAGTGTTACAAATTCCAAAAATAATATTCATATCTACTAAATTGATGCTTAAACTAATGTGAAAAAGAACATCATAATCCATACAAATTAAACTCAAACGACTAGAGGTATTATACAACGCTCCAAGCAAATCCTTCTTAATATAAGATAAATACCAACGTATGAATGGCTAAATAAAAATATCCCGCAGGTGAGAAGCGTTTACTTTGATGGCGGTGGAGGTGTTAAGAACGAGATAGCATCTCAGAGTCGTTCTACACAAATGGCTTGTTTTGACCATAAACTCGCTGATTGTGGCCTTGTGAGACATTATTTGTTACAACAGATCATTTGGGATCATCCAACGTTTCACAGGCTTGTGCTCACGGATGCCGACGAACAGGGGATGCTCTGTATGGGGAAGGAGCAACTACGAGAGTTCTGGGACAAGCCGCTAGCGGCTTCGACTTTGGCTAACCGGATGTAGGTCCTGGCGCTTAAATTGAAATTAGGAAGACTCAAAATCCTCGATAATGGAGGCAGCGGTGGAAAGCATAGTGGAGGGAGTGAAGAACGACGTCGTTGTCGTCCTGAAACAACACAAAAAAAAAATTCTTAAACAAAAAAAACTAGCAAGGTTTCTCTCAAACCTGAATCTGATACCACATGTGAGCCAAAATTAGTATAAACTGATTAATTCATGATAATCCATTACAATATATAGCTTGGGAATGTAACTGACGAATCTCCCAAGTTAGTAAAATACTGAACGAATCTTCCAAGTGGGTAAAGAAAACAAATATATGAGAATAAAATATTCTCAACATCACACCAAACCACCTAAATATTACCTATTACAACTGGAGATATTCATAGGGAATATTACCCCATGAAAATAGAAAAACACACTAATAATAGAAATCAATCAAACTCCAACAGGAAGTACACACAATTTTATTGATCCTCAGGTGGTCAAAAGTACATATTGCTACATACACTCTTGTAATTATTTTGAGGTTATGATAGCCAATAGAGGAGTCTTTCCTTGCAAAGCAAAATGCACTAACGTAAAGGTAAGAATTGATGACTATAAACTCAAGGTGTACATATTTTTCCTTCCTTTGCAAGGTTGTGATATAGTGTTGGGCACTTAGTGGCTTTGTATTTTTGGTCTTATAGTTTGGGAATGCAATTCAAGCAACAATGGAAGCAATACACCCTTTGTAGTATGGTTGGTAGTTCTAACCACCCTATTAGCTCCTACCGAATATAAATTTTTCAAAAAAGCCATCTAGAAGGGTGGGGTACAATTGTGTGCAATCCAGGTTTCGACTATCGTTGAACTAGCAAAACTATTGGTGGAAAAAGATGCACATGTGCTTGGCAAATTATTGACAAAAAATAATTCATTTATGAGGAGTTGAATTGTCTCTTTCAATATACTCATTTCTGCCCTACAACTCATTCTTATAGGACTTTCATAGTCACCCCAATATCCCACTATTATATTAATGCCATACCCAACCCCCTTGTTTTACCATCACTAGGCACTATGGGCAAGGATTGTTTAGATTGTAGGACACACTTGAAAATGAGCTCTACATATCATTTCCAAACATATGAGCATACAAGAATTAATAGTAAGTGCTTGGAACAGGCCTATAGATACACTCCATCACTTTTATTATACATTTTGACAAGTTCCAAATTTTCGATAATAGAGTCCACTTTTTGAGAAGGTGCATGATATCATCAACATCTCATCGATAATTTGGTGATCACATTGATTCGAATGTGGTAGCAAGTTGATCGACACCATTCAAAACATAATTTTAAGGTGTTGTAGCAAACTAGACCTGTGATCTACAAGTCATCTTTCCCTAAGTGTTTGTCACCTTGGAGATTGAAGGTGTTTTTGGATTGATGGGCATGCACGTTTCCTAAGAGGTTCCATGAGAAGTTAGTCCATCACTCCTAGAAGTAGTTCCTTAGTCTAAGCTTTGAGAACAAAGCTTGTTGAAGAGGAAGAGCATGTTGGAACCTTGTCCTAACATTATTATATATTATTATATAGAAGTTATGTAATGTACATGAACATCTTGAGTGCCTAGACATATGACCCATATGATGTGAATGTTACTAATTGTAAAGAGAGTTAATAAAAAATGTAATTTTCTCGAGTTAGTAGCCTAGTTCCCCTATTGTGGCCTAATCCTTGAGCATTAGGGTTAATAATAGTCTATAAAAAGGTAAGAGCATAATTGAAATGTATATCAACACGAAAGGACTATATTTCTATCCATATGTCTCTTTGCGATTATTGTCCATGTTCAAATTGACACCCACTGACACATGAACATGCTTTCACTTTCATCTCCGTCATGCTGATGATTATATTAACTCATACAATTCATTATTTCGTAGCCACGCTGACATGATTTATACATTCCAAAGGGGATAAGGAACAACTATTTTAAAAGTGGACACATATTATTAATGTCCAAGGTTCCAATATATGACAAAGATAAATACAAGGTTCTATGGTAGTTGTTGCTTGTTATAATTTGCAGGCTGACTTTATTGCTTTATTGGGAGCCGTGATTGTCCATGTGAATGTAAAAGTGAAAGTGTAAGGTGGCCTTCAGATATCAACCTTCCCACCTCCCACAATTTAAAAATTGAGTCACAAAAGGATTATAAAATGTCATGAGTAACGAACAGTCAACACAGGTGGGGAAAAATACATGACAGACGTCAAACACATGATGAATCAGCGTGACAACTGTCAGCCCAGGTAAGGCGCGCACATAACATGCCATCGCTACCCACGCATGACATCCTACTTTGCCTCCTCCTTCCTCTCGCGGTAAAGCAGTTTCAAAAGATTGTCTTCGAAACCGCTAAAATTTTATTTTTATTTATTTTAATTCTTAAAAGAGTTTGACACAACTATACTATTTTAGTAACTGTCAAATATAAGGTTCAAAACTATAGAGGTTGTTTTACCACCAAACCTATTTCACCTCATTATTATTAAAGTGTGAGGGGACCGTTGATGCTTTACTTAGATGATACTGATCAGACTCTACCTTTGCAAACATGCTGCTCCCAAAATTTAATTTTATTATTTTTATAATAAATATTTTATTATTAATTTTGATGTTGAATTCTTTTATTTTTTATATATATTTTTAAACAAATCTTACAATTTATTTATAGTTAAAATATTTTTATTTCACATTTTAAAATGAAGTTTTTTTTGTGGTAACTATCCTTGATCTGCTATATATATATATATATATATATATATATATATATATATATATATAATTTGCTTCTTCCATTTACTTGTTTATATTTAAGTATGTGAACTAGTCCTTATTTAAACAACAAGCATCTTTGATCTATATAGACCTTTTGGTGGTGATCGTATATCAAGTTAAATTCATCATAACTTTATTTTTTTCTTTCTAATTTCTTTTACCACATATTTGTGTGAGCTAGTCCTTATTTAAGCAACAAACATCTTTGATTTATATAGATCTTTTGGTCATGATTGTATACCAAGTTAAATTCATCAAGAATGTTATTTCTTTCTTTCTAATTTCTTTTTTCACATATTTTTTATGTTTACATTTATGTCTTTAGTATTATTTGAACATTCATCCAAGTTTTTTTTTTTTCATCCACTTGTTATGTTTCATTCATGTTTTTTCGTTCAGATATGTTTTATTCATGTTTCGCTCTTTCCTATCATAAATTTAGACAATTTGTTTGCATCCATATTTTTTATTTTTATTTGAAAAGATAAACCATAGCAATTGCCTCCTTAAAGAAAGTATGATGTTTGCTAGAAAAATCTCATATAAAACTAAATCTTTTATTTTTTAATTTGTTTATGATCAAATGCGTCCAAATTCTCTTCATTTATCTCCATTTAAAGTCTAACATGTCACTAACCCACTCTTTGCACTCATATGCCTATTACTATCACTCATAATTCAAAGTCTAATGTGTTACTAGTCTACTCTTTACATTCATACAACACTATTAGTCTACTCTTTAATGTGATGATGCAAGTCTAATGGCATATTACATGATGGGAATTTCGTTCCATCTTAATACCTATTTACTAATGTTACCCTTAATAGTTCAAGTACAACCCATATAGTCTTTCAATCCCATAATTCAACATCTCTACTTCTACTTTGTAATGTAAAAAAATGTTCTTCATCTTTTAAAGTTCTCTTCATTTTATATGTTTTCTATTCAAATTTATTATATTCTAAAATATTTGTATCATGTTATTCCTTTTAGAAGGTCTCGTTCAAAAAATAAAAGTTTAATTAATTTTTTTCTTCTAGTTGGAATGTCATACCTACCTCCTTGTAAAAGTGTTTTAAGACCTTTAAACCTTTCTCAATCGCCAACCCTGTAATTATAATGAAATCATTTACTTATAAAAATAAGTCTCACCAAACATTCTTTAAATGAATACCATCTCATCTAAGATATAGCTTTTTTTTTTTTTTTTTCTCGCTCGAGGAATGTTGGTTACAACCACACTATTTTTAGTAGTTGACAAGCACAAGGTCCAACAGGGGCTGCATCCACCAAACCTATTCTACCTCGTTGTTTTATAGCTTGACATAAAATGGACCATCAAGTGCTCGTAATTTGTACCGTTGTTGTCAATCTGGTGTGCGGATCAGACTATTCCCCCTTTGTAACAGGATTCCCCCAAGATTTGAACCTGGGTCTCTTTTTAGTAAGTGCCCACCATTCTTCTAATTTATTAATATATAAACCAAATAAGGTTGGGATAATAAATATTTATATTTAAGCATTATGTTACTTTTAAAAAAAATTAAAAACCTATTAAAATTTTATTTTTAACATAGACATGATTTGTGAGTTGTAAGTTCTTAGGTTTTCATCCAAGAAACCCAAGTTTAAAACCTGGTAAAGGGACCGAGACCCCTCATAAAAACTCGTGTAAACTCAATTTAAATCCACTAGGGATACTCTGATCTCTGATGGTAATGGTAAGTCCTTTGGTTTTCATTCAAGAAATCTAAATTCAAACCACTATACTAAGAGGCCAGAATCCATCATAAAACTTGAGATTGTAGCCACTAAATATTTATTGGTTAATAATTAAAGTTATTAGATGCTAATTCTATATATATATATATATATATATATATATAATAAAAATAAAAACTCAGGCCTCTTATATACTAAAAACCTGTGTAAACACAATTTAAATTCATTAGAGATATTCTGATGATAAGTTCTTTGGTTTTTATTCAAGAAATCTAAATTCAAACCACTATACTAAAAGACTAGAATCCATCTAAAAACTTGAAATAGTAACGACTAAATATTTATTGATTAATAATTAAAATTATTAGATGCTAATTCCATATATATAATAAAAATAAAAACTCAGACCTGCTATGTACTAATCCATAGATTACTTCTCTATATTAGGTATCAAAATTTCTAACTATTTGTTCATGTAGATGAGTTGGAGAGCAAGTGGGTAGTTAAATAAAACTCTCCAGTTATCGAGAGGACCAGGTTCAAATCTCTCCCCTCACATGTTGCGGATATATTGTATATAAATTAAAAAAATTTTCTAACTTGTCATAAATTATATAACTCCATTGTTTTCATTGATTTTTACAAACCATTAATAAAAATTAAATAAATAAATTTTAAAACTTTATATAATAAATCTTGGACCTTCTAGTTTATAAAACTATAATTTTAAAATAATAAGCAGAGATGGTGGGTAGGGAACGTGATAATATTTGATCTTGAAGTGCATGGTTCTCTTGTATTCGCGTCGTGTTAAACGGAAACGAGGGAAAGGGCACAAGGGTAATTTTTTTTGAAGGGAGAGCGCCATTTTAGACGTAACTTGAAGGCAAGGAGATTCCATAATAGGAATTGGGTCCTTTCGGCGCCCTTAGTCCAGTCGCTGTCGGACAGCTCACGCAGCCACATGCACTGTTTTAAATTAGGCATCCAAGTTTTTCCCACCGAAAGTAACAAATACGGTGTCTTAATAATTCAGTTTAAGTGAATCTATTTAAAACCAGACATCTCGGAGGTGATAGATGAATAATATTGTTATTATTATTAATAATAACAAGGTATATATTGTGTCGGGGTTAGGTGGATTGGTAAAATTTTGGGTACATATTCAAGAGGAGACTTAGGTTTAAAATTTGGGGCATACTGAATAAAAGCAAAGGTAGTATTATGTAGTATTCAATTAGTTAAGTGTACGTCAGCTTGACTACCGGGCTCTCAACCCTGTGCCATTTGGGTTTAAGAGGAGAGGCAGGGATTATAAAAACGGTTTCAAAAACCTTAAAGAGAATGTTTGACTGTTTCTCGTAATAAAAAGATGTTACCAATTCCAAAAAAAAAAAAGCTCATAATGTTTTTATTTTTTATTTTTTATAGCAGTGGCTAGTTTATATGTTAAATTCCGCGCTTGTTTTTGAAGGCCAATTCGCAAACCGTCCGTCGTATTTGAGGGGACTAGATAGATTTCAGCATGACGTAACGGAGGAACCCCAGAATGACTGCTCCACTAGGAAAGAGTGAAAACCCTAATATTCAAAAGGTAGACCGTTTCTACCTGTGTTATCAGTGCCACCGTCAATATATCCTTTGATTATTTGTCCATATTGAATTGTGGGCCATGTCACATTGTAATGGGAGTGGTATATACTATCAGGGAGGGGATTGCGTGGGGAAGAGGTCGTTTCAGTCGTGGTATAGAGTGGGCATGGCCGGATGGGCAAGCATGCTAAGTGAGCTGTGTAATGAAACGAATTGTGGATATGCTTCTTTTCTGTTCAACAAGCTTACTTTGTTTTTAATGGGAATGGGGTTTAAGTGTAGTCCTTTTGTTATTGTGCAGACGGTGCGGGTTCTGGGTGCTGAATTTGTTCCAGTGAATGAATAGTGGGTGATTTGAATAATGTACTTTGATCGTCTAGTATGGTCAGCACTAAGCCACATTGCTCGCTTGCAAGTTGAAAGTAGCTGAAAAGGAAGAACAGCCAGCCAGCGGGCCAAAAGAGCTTAATAGGTCTCTCTGACCATCACAAATAGCATGGAATTAGATGAATTGTTTGTATGGTAAGCCATCATCTCATCTCTTGTGGTAGTGCTGTAACTCTTTGTGATCTTTGTTTGTGTAAAAAGTTGGGAGTTGTTAACTCAAATTAGTAGGAATAGTCATACAATTTAAATAATTGGGATTCCATTTCTCATAAACCATAAATATGTCTCACAAACCTTATTTAAATCTTTCATTTCATTTCTTTTTCTTTGTGAGGGTACTCAAAGAGTCTTTAAGCACTTGAGTGTGTGAGAGCAGTAAAACAGAGCACCTTAATACCTAGTATGGGGGTACCTGTTCTGTTGTTAGCCTCTGGCCTTCCATTTTATCTAGCCCTATGCAGGATTACTTTAGTATTCACATGATTGGATTAGATTCCTTCCTTCTACCAGGCACTGGCATGCCTCTTTTAGCTTACATACCTGCTTTAGTCGGCATGTCCAGCTCTGGTTCTTCTTCCCCCTGCTCTCACAATTGATTGATTTTTTTATTTTTTATCTTCTATTTTCTATTTTTGGGTCACTCTCAAAGTTTCCTCCTCTTAGCATTCAAAAACAGTTTATCCTAACCCTCTTACGGGAGCCCAATTCTGCTTGTAAGTTTTAAGTGTTTTTGAAGAACATGGCTTGTTCTAGAGTAATTCATGCGTACCTTAGCGCTAGTACTGTGTTTTAGTATTATATATGATGTGAATGAAAGGAGTGAGCTTCAACTAGAAATGCAACTCATCGTAGAACCAATAAGCGTAGCATATATACATACGAGTCCACGATCCTGTTGTCTAGGCACATCCTTACGAGTCCACGATCCTGTTGTCTAGGCACATCCTTCTTTCTGTTGCTGTTTTTAACAAATTGGAGACCTTGCTCAGCTCATTCTTAAACCTGTTTCAGAGATTTGTACATTTGTGATGCTCTTCATGCTCTTCTTATATAAACTGTCTGTTCTTTATATGAAGTTTAGTTCACTTTAATATATTTTTTTCCTTGATATCTTTAGTAGGGTATGTATGTAGGTAGTTGGCCCCATGTGGGTAGTTGGCCTCCTTACTTTCTGATATATTTTTATACAAATTATTTATTTCAAATAACATATTCCCAAACTTTAATAACCCATTTTCTTAAACATCAAGTGTCCTAAATTGCACGTCCTCGCTTCATTCATCTGCGAATCCTACAACATAACCCACAACAAGAATAGGATTGCAGGTTTCATTTACAATGTTTGCTTAAAATAATCCTAATGGAAACTGAACTCTCCCAACCTTCAAAAATCCGACTAAAATGGCTACTACCGTTGTCTTAGGGGTTTAGAATGTTTGATGTTTTTTATAATGCTCATGCTGTTTTGTTCACAGATATATCTGGTGAAGCCATTGGAAAGGCTACATTTGAACAATTACGTTGGAGGTGGAAGTCCCGGATATTATGAGCCGCAAGGGCCCTGGAGTTATATTTTGAGAGTGTAGAAAAACTTGGAAAATGGCAGAATCAGAAACTGGAATTATAGCATCAGACTTTCTTCTCGTCGATGACCTACTAGACTTTTCCAATGAAGAACTTGCTAAGCCGATTGGATTGGAGTGCGGTACGGATGTTAATGAAGTGGACACCTCCACTATAACAGGAAGTTTGTTAAGTTGCAATAACACTTCCCTAGAGGATAACAGAAAAAACTCCCACTTTTCTAATGCCATGAGCACAAATATAGAAGCCCACAATACTCCTGGCGACCTCTGTGTTCCAGTAAGTCATGCTGCCTCCTCTTCTACCTCTTTGAATGGGCTGCTTCCATTTTTATAATTCTGCAACTTAAAGTCAAATCAATTGGAAATGGAAATTGCAATCTTAGCTTCGGCTTGCATTTGTTTTTAAGCATGTGCATTTCCTTTAGAAGCTGAATTAACTGATATAAAAATTCCGTTGCTTGACAGTGTGATGATTTGGCAGAGCTAGAATGGCTTTCAAACTTTATGGAGGACTCGTTTTCCACAAGGAACGGAGTTACAGAGACATCTGTGGTGAAGTCTGGCAAGTATTTATATGCTCCAGAAATCTTTCATGTGCCGGCCCGAGCTCGAAGCAAAAGGTCAAGGGCTCCTGTTTGCAACTGGGTCTCTCGCTGTATACTTTCTCCAACTTCCTCTGCCTCTGGGAGAATGTCTTCGTTTCATTCAGTTTGTGCTGCAGGCGAGGTAGAGTCTGTATCAATTCAAGTAAACAACAAATTTTCTAAGACAAGCCATATCCATAGTACAAGAAAGGGGGAAAGACAGGAGCCTTCAATACAAGTGAGAAAATGTAGTCATTGTAGCACCCAGAAGACTCCACAGTGGAGAGCAGGGCCGGAAGGTCCAAAGACACTATGCAATGCATGCGGCGTCAGATTCAAGTCCGGCAGGTTGCTGCCAGAATACAGGCCTGCTGCCAGTCCCACCTTTGTGCTTACTAAACATTCAAACTCCCATAGGAAAGTAATTGAGATGAGACGCCTCAAGAATCAAACTCCATATCATCCCCTTCCAACAATAGTTCAAGGCCTCCTGGACAGTCATTCTTCTTCTTCTTCCTCTTCTGCTGGAGATGATCACTCATGTTACGAGGAGACCGACAACGAATGTCTACTCCACAATAACAAAACTACCGAAATCAATTTCTGTTACTAGATGCATTGTGTCATCTTTGATAATCAAATTCCTCTGTTATGAAATGCTTCGAGAACATTATATGCAGATTTATTAGAAAGCTTTTATTACTCAAATTTTAAAAGAACACATAACATTGCACAATATTAAATTAATTAAAAAAATTTAAAAGAACACATAACATTGCACAATATTAAATTAATTAAAAAAATTTAAGTAATGTTAAGTCTAAAGATAGTTTTTTTTCATAATTTAAATTTGGGTAGATTAGATAACAGTTAAAAGACATACCAATAAACATATCAATATTAATTTAATTATTGAATTAATCATATAACTTCATATAAATTCCTCCATACAAAAAAAACTTTACAACTATCTTACTTTACTACATATAATTTAAATTTAACTATATATAAATCCACTTAAAAGATGGACAAATAATCCATATTGAAAATACAAATACAGACTAAACTAACTATAAATGACATTTCTTGACAAGAAATTATATTTTTTTATTTTTAAATTTATTTTTTATTATTTTTTTATTTTAACATTTAAAATTTTATATCACAAATATAAAAAATATTCTCACAATCTTTCCCACATTCTTTCCTTAATGTTTTATATTTTAATAACGTTAATTTTAATTTTTTGAATTGTTCACAGATATCATCCATGTTGCAACCATGAGTATGAAAATGTCTTTCTAATAAACTTAACAACTAAATGTATTAGAATAAATAGTTAGGTTAATTCTATTGTTTTAACACCAAAATTTAAACTTTATTCTCTGCTTCTGCCTTACCCATATGTCCTTCAACCAATAGTTAAACATCACTCCCCTTCATTTGTTTAACATTTTCCTGTTATGAAAGGATAGTAGGTTTTCAAATTTTCCTGTGTGTGCATTCATTGTAGAGAATCGTGGTTTCTGTTTTTTCTGAAATCGCGTCAGTAGTGTTGCACCTTCTATAATTTCCGCAAAGGAATTCTAGTCTTCGCTATACAAACTGAGATAAACATTTCAGTAGAAGTAAATTAAATTGTCTATATGCAGATTGGAGGTTTGAGATTTCTTGGTAAGGATTCACGACTATATACTATTCCTGCGTAGAAAATTCAACTCTAGTTTGCTCAACTTTTGGATAGTATTCGTATTCAATGCACTCTGTTTTTCATCGTATTGGTAGGAGTATGGAATGACATATATTTTGGCCAATTCAAATTTGAATTTGTATTATGGGTGACCAATTGAAAAAGTGACAAGAGATCTCAAAGCTTTTAATCCGGAAATTTACTAGAAATTTCAAAAAATGGGGTTATTACTCGTCTAGATATTTAAAAAAAAAATCACAATTATATGGAGTGATGAGTATTTATGGAATTTATTTATTTTATAATTTTATAAATTATTTTTTACTTTCGATTTTGAGAACGAATATTTTAGCTTTTATATTTTCTTCTCTTGAAACAATCATGTATTAATTTCAATGCTAGAGCATAAGCATCACTGTCCCATATATTATTGTATGCAACACATTGTAAAATAAAATGCTTGAGCATAAGCATCACTATCCCATATATTGTTGTATGCATCACATTCCAAAATAAAATGTTTGAGCATAGGCATCACTAACCTATATATTATTGTATGCAGCACATTCCAAAATAAAATGCTTTTTCCTTGATACATAAAAAATGGATATCCTTCCCTCCAATTCCTCGTTTTATCTCTTTCATTTGTGGTTGTACATCTAAGTTATGAGCTAGTCCTCAATTGGACCATGAGCATCTTTGCTCTCTAATTGATGTTTGCTCATATATAGGCCTTTTAATGGTGATCATTTGTAGGGTTAAATTCAACGAGATAATGCTCTCTCTTTCTTCCTAACTTCTTTCCACACAGTTGTTCTAAATTTTTTCTTGGTAAATGTCTTCGTCTTTATTATTTGGGCATTCATATTTGATTTGTTCATTCACTACTTGTTTTGTTTCAACCTTGAATTCTTTTTCTTATTCAAATCTTCTTCTATTACAACCATAGGCCATCTATTTGCATCCATACGTTTGGTCCTTTTTAGATATCCTAGAAGACAAACCATAACACCTACCTCTATAGGGAAGTTACCTATTTCTACTAGAAGAATCTCATATAAAACTAAAGCTTTTATTTTGAATTTGTTTGTAATCAACCACTTCTCAATCCTCTCTGTTTGTCTCCATTTTAAGTTCTCTAGCCCATACTTCATATCCATATAGCACCATCAATACCAATAATAGCCCAAATAAAATTCATATAGTTTTCTAGTCCCACAAATTAGCCTCTTTACTTCTATTTTGAATTGTAAAAATTGCTCTCCCTCCTCCCAAAATTATCTTTTACATGTTTCTCATTTGAGCTTATTATTGAAGTCTATCCCAAGATATTTGTACTTTGTTACTTCTTCTAGGAGACCCCCTTCAAAGTGAAAATTTAACTGATTCTTTTTACTTTTGTAGAAAATCAAAATCTTAGTTTTTATTTAATACAAATCAAAATCAAAATCTTGGTTTATTGATATTTACATGCATGCCTACCTCCTTGCAAAAGTGCTTTAGGGCCTTTAAGTGCTCTCTTAGCCCCTATGTTGGCCCTAGAATCAAAATAAAATCATTTGCATACAAGATAAGCCTCACTACATATCCTCCCAAATGAACACCATTCTCTTTTCTAAAATTTTAGCCATTCTTCTAATTTGTCAATATGTATACCAAACAAAGTAGTAGATAGTGGGCATCCCTATCTAAACCCTATGTTACTTCTAAAGCATATTGAAAGGCCTATTTAAGTTTTGATTTAAGCTCATATCTCCTCATAAAATTTATGAACCGTTGCTCTATATTGTTCTAGTCTACCTAAATTCTCCATTCTACTTCATAGTTTACTTCTATATAGTGTGTCAAAAGCTTTCTTGAAGTCCATGAAACAACAATTGACTTCTCTTTTTTAGTTCCATAATTTTTTAAATGATAGTCTCAAAGTGATGCTAGGTCAATTGTTGAGTGATTTGGTCTAAAACATGCTTGTCATTTTGCCATGTTTCCTTGTTCTTCCCACTTGTTGATTCTATCTCTAAAGATATTTCTTTTTTTAGTCTTAACAACTCGAGTTGTTTTATATACATACTAATAATTCATTCATCTCAACCATACTTCTAAATAGATTTTCAAATAAGGAATTGACCATAATGGTTTAGTAATTTGAATGATTGTTTATGTCTCCACTTTTAACCAAAAGGTACTGCTAGACTTATTGTTCAACCCCTTGGAAATCCATATTGGATGATGTTGAATATCCTCTTGCTACGTGGGGCTAAGTCCTCTACTTCCCATTTTAAGTATTCTAATGTTGGTCCATCTACTTTACAAACCTTACCTATTTACAACTCCTTAATACCTTCCTTAACTTCCCTTAAGGTGAATAAATATGGTGTTGTGTTGATTATGGGAGGATCTGTTAGGAATGGAGCCTAATTATGAGGAGGCTAAACAGAGAAAGTTTCTGGATTTACTGCAGGACGGGCAAGGAAAGTTTCCAGATTTACAGTCTGTTAGTCTACCGAGAGAAAGTTTTCAGATTTACAACAGGACAGCCGGGGAAAGTTTTTTTGTTTTTATCCCAAAATTAGATGTTGGGAACTCAGTGTTAATCTTGGAATGTATTAGGAAAAGCGGTTTTTTTTTCTGTTTTTTCTTATATATAGTTGTGAGGAAAAACAGAGTATACAATGAAAAATTACTGTGTTGATTCCTTGTAAATATAGAGAGGAAATTACAGCGAGATGTTTGTTGTAGGTTGTAACCCTCTATTGCTTGGATTGAGAAAGAAAGGACTAAAAATTCTCGGTGGATGTAACCCACATTGGGTGAACCACGTTAAAATCGTTGTCTCTTCTATTGTGTGTTTGTCTTATTTTGTTAATTCTTTGTTAAAGTTTGAAACACTATAATTGCTTTTCTATATTTTATATAGTGATTTACTCTAACAAGTGGTATCAGAGCGGTTGTTTTGTTGGGTGCACTTGACAGAAGGAGAATTTTTGGATCAAGTGGGAGCAATGGCGGAAGAAGGGAGGTTTAGAGTTCAAAAATTCAATGGCCAGAACTTTCAATTATGGAAGATGCAGATGGAGGATTACTTGTACCAGAAGGATCTTTACTTACCTCTTGAGGGGGAAACAGAGAGACCTTCATCTATGTCTGATGAGGAGTGGAGTCTCCTTGATAGAAAGGCATTGGGTACTGTGAGGCTGTGCTTGGGAGCCACCGTAGCCTTCAACATCTCTGATGAAAAGACTACCAAGGGAGTCATGGATAAGTTGGCCAAGATGTATGAGAAACCATCAGCATCAAATAAGGTATTCTTAATGAAAAGGTTATTTAACATGAAAATGAGTGAAGGAGGATCTGTGCATGATCATTTAAATGAATTTAATTCTGTCACTAATCAATTGCATTCGGTAGGATTGGATTTTGATGATGAGCTTAGGGCCTTATTAATCTTATGCTCTCTTCCGAAAAGTTGGAGCAGTTTGGTAATGGCGGTAAGTAACTCTGCCTCGAGTTCAAATAAATTAGAATTTGATGATGTGGTTGGTGTGATACTCAGTGAGGACATGAGAAGAAAAACCACGGGAGAATCATCTAGCACCGCCTTAACTGTTGAGAATAGAGGAAGAGGAAGAGAAAGAGGCAAGAGTTCACATCGTGGCAAATCCAAATCCAAATCACGTGGAAAAGGAAAGCTACAGTGTTGGCACTGTGGCAAAAAGGGTCATCTCAAGAAGGATTGTTGGCAAAGAAAGGGTGATGGAAATGAAGGTAATGATAATAATGGTAACACTTTATAAGCCAATATTACTGGACAAATTCTACAAGATGCTTTAATCTTATCTCTTGATAGAAATAGTGATTATTGGGTAATTGATAGTGGTGCTTCATTCCATGCTACCTCACATAAGGAATACTTCATAGATTATGTTTACGGAGATTATGGACGAGGTTCTATTGGGAAATGACCAACCATGTAAAATCGTGGGTATTGGAAAGATTTTGATTAAATCCCCAAATGGATGTCAATGGGCTCTTAAAGAGGTGAGACACATACCAGATTTAAAGAGAAATCTTATATCGGCAAGTAAGCTTGATGGTGAAGGATACACGGTTGCATTCGGAGAAAATGCTTGGAAAGTTACTAAAGGTTCATTGATAGTAGCTAGAGGTAAATTGGTGGGTACTCTTTATTTACTTACTGATTTTTCTCATTGCTCCATGAATTTAGTTTCTACAGGTGAGAGTGCATCTTTGTGGCACCAAAGACTTGGCCATATGAGTGGAAAAGGTATGGAAATTTTACATTCAAGAAAGTTATTGCCTAAGTTAAAAGAGATTGATTTGGAATTATGTGAGGATTGTGTTTATGGTAAAGCAAAGAGAGTTAGATTTCTCAAGGATGGCAAGGAAAGGAAGAAAGAGAAATTGGAGCTTGTGCACTCAGATGTTTGGGGCCCAGCTCGGGTAACTTCTCTTGGAGGTTCCTCTTACTATGTACTTTTTATTGATGATGCAACAAGGAAAACATGGATATATTGCATTAAGAATAAAAGTGATGTTTTTAATACCTTCAAGAATTGGAAAGCATTAGTTGAAAATGAAGCTGGAAAAAGGTTAAAGTGTCTAAAGTCGGATAATGGTGGAGAATATTGCGGTAGAGAATTTGATGTGTTTTATTCTAAAAATGGAATTAGAAGAATAAAGGTAGTTCCAAGAACACCTCAAGAAAATGGGGTTGTCGAAAGAATGAATAGAACCATCATGGAGCGTGCTAGGAGCATGAGAATACATGCAGGCTTACCATTATTTTTATGGGCTCATGTTGTTGATACTACAGTATATCTGATTAATAGAGGACCGTCTAGTGCCTTGGATGGAGGAATTCCGGAAGAGCTTTGGACAGGTAAACCAGTAAATTATTCTTTCCTTAAGGTATTTGGATGTGAGGCTTTTATGCATATAGACAAAGAGAACAGAAATAAGTTAGATGCTAAGGCCCAAAAGTGCTATTTTATTGGTTACGGTATTGATGGCTTGGGTTACAGATTATGGGATTGTGATAACCGAAAAGTCATTAGAAGTAGGGATGTCATATTTAATGAAAAAAACTTGTATAAAGATCGGTTGCAGGGAAAGAAACAGAAAGAGGAAATTACTGAATACATAGACCTTGATGGACACATAGAAAAGGTAACTCCAAAAGTGGTAGAAGATCAAAATGTACAGCAACAACAACAAGCACCTCAATCTCCAGAAAGTGTTGTTAGACGATCTACCAGGATAAGTAAAATTCCTCAACGTTTCTCTGATTATGTTTTGTATACTGATGCTGGTGAGCCAGAATGTTTTAGGAAGCATTACAGATGGATACGAGGAATAAGTGGGAGCTTGCAATGAATGAAGAAATGGACTCTTTATTCCACAACCAAACTTGGGATTTGGTTGAGCTACCCAAAGGTAAAAGAGCTTTGACCAATAAATGGGTGTACAAGATTAAAGAGGAGAATGAAGGGCATAAGAGATACAAAGCAAGACTAGTGGTCAAGGGATTCGCTCAGAAAAAAGGTATTGATTTTGATGAGATTTTTCTCCAGTTGTAAAAATGACCTCTATTAGAGCTATTTTGAGTCTTATAGCTATAGAAAATTTGTATCTGGAGCAATTGGATGTGAAGACAACATTTCTTCATGGTGATTTAGAGGAGGAAATTTATATGCACCAACCAGAAGGCTTTCGGGTGAAAGGTAAAGAGGATTGGGTATGTAAACTGAAAAAGAGCTTGTATGGGTTAAAACAAGCTCCTAGACAGTGGTATTTAAAATTTGATAAGTTCATGGCTAATCAAAGGTTTGAAAGATGTCAAAGTGATCATTGTGTATATTTTAAGCAAACTGGAAATGGTAACTATGTTATTTTGCTATTGTATGTGGATGACATGTTAGTTGCGGGAACAAATATGCAAGATATAAACATGCTCAAGAAGAAGTTGGCTAAATCCTTTGCCATGAAGGATTTGGGAGAAGCCAAACAAATCCTTGGTATGAGGATAACAAGAGACAAGGAGAGTCACACTCTGAAATTATCACAAGCAAAATACATTGAAAAAGTGCTTAAGAGATTCAACATGAACAATGCAAAGTCTGTTGCTACTCCATTGGCAAAGCATTTCAAACTCACCAAAGATTTGTGTCCCAAGACACAAAAGGAACAAGAGCATATGGCTAAGGTTCCCTATGCATCGGCGGTTGGAAGCTTGATGTATGCAATGGTTTGTACAAGACCAGACATTGCCCATGTGGTGGGAGTAGTGAGTAGATTTATGAGTAATCCGAGAAAAGGACATTGGCAAGCGGTAAAATGGATACTCAGGTACTTGAGAGGAACTTCAAATTATTCTTTGAATTTTGGAGGCTCTAATATATGCTTGAAAGGTTTTGTAGATTCGATATGGCGGGTGATCTTGATGGTGGAAGGAGCACTACTGGCTACATCTTTACTATAGGAGGAGGAGCGGTTAGTTGGATTTCTAAACTCCAACACATAGTTGCCCTTTCAACCACTAAAGCTGAATATGTTGCTGCTTCAGAAGCAAGCAAAGAGATGGTTTGGTTGCAAAGACTAATGGAAGAACCGGGGAAGAAGCAAGAGGATAATAGGTTGTGGAGTGATAGCGAGTGCTATACACCTTGCGAAGAATTCGGCATTCCATTCAAAAACTAAACACATCAAACTCGGGTATCATTTCATTAGATCGGTAGTGGAAGATGGATCTTTGAAATTAGGGAAAGTTCACACATCACAAAATCCTGGTGACATGCTTACAAAAGTGGTGTCAAGAGAAAAGTTGAGCTTTTGCTCAACTTTAGTTGACCATAAGGAATAAGAGACCATGATGAGAATTTTCAGTCCTTGGTTGCAGTATGGTGCAATGGAATTAGTCTCCAAGTGGGAGATTGTTAGGAATGGAGCCTAATTATGAGGAGGCTAAACGAGAGAAAGTTTCTGGATTTATTGCAGGACGGGCAAGGAAAGTTTCCAGATTTACGATCTGTTAGTCTACCAGAGAAAGTTTTCGGATTTACAACAGGACAACCAGGGAAAGTTTTTTTGTTTTTATCCCAAAATTAGGTGTTGGGAACTCAGTGTTAATCTTGGAATGTATTAAGAAAAGCGGTTTTTTTTTTTTTTTTTTTCTTATATATAGTTGTGAGGAAAAACAGAGTATACAATGAAAATTACTTGTGTTGATTCCTTGTAAATATAGAGAGGAAATTACAGCGAGATGTTTGTTGTAGGTTGTAACCCTCTATTGCTTGGATTGAGAAAGAAAGGACTGAAAATTCTCGGTGGATGTAACCCACATTGGGTGAACCACGTTAAAATCGTTGTCTCTTCTTCCGTGTGTGTTTGTCTTATTTTGTTAATTCTGTTGTTAAAGTTTGAAACACTATAATTGCTTTTCTATATTTTATATAGTGATTTACTCTAACAGGATCCTCTTCTTATTCATGTTCATATAACCATTTTACATGTTCTAGCCATTTGATTGCTAAAATATATATATTTTTTCATTTCTTTTTGTACTAAATTTCTTTCCAAAATAGCTTTGGATTATTCTTCTCTAAATAAATTGGTTCTTCAATGTATGATCATTTGTTTAAAAATTCTATTTTTCTTCTTCTTCCTAAATTCAAACCTTTTGCACCCTTTTAATACCTCTAAAACTATACTTGTTAACTCATGACTCTTGATTCTTTGCTCTCTTGTTTCTTTTTTCTTCCTTTGTATTATTTGTTTTACTATTCCTTGAATGGTAGGTCATTGTAAAGATTTTTTTTTTAAGCGAAAAACCCCTTGTGGGGCTGCCTTGGTCTGAGAAACCACGAACGGGGGTTCTACACCGTCAAAGTCACCCGGGAGTCGCACCCGACCCTACCCGCACCTACATTATCAATTGGATTTTGGAGATTTGAACCTGGGACCTCCCTTGGAGGATTGCCCTCTCCTCTCCAACTCACCTACAACACCTGGGTTTGTAAAAATTTAGAATACATTAAATTATAAAGTAATTGATAAATTTAGATTATAAAAATTATATATTTTAATAAATGATTTGAAATTTTTACAATTTTTGTAATAAGCAAAAAAAATTTAGAATAAAATTTGATCACAAATTATCTTCAATTGAAATTTTTAGTCCAATGTTTGGGTCCATCTTAGAAAATAAATTGAAAAGACAGGACACTAGATTATTTTTTTCAATTGGTTATATGGGATTGAAACAGACCCCACTCATATTACATCATCACCACATAGTGGTATTACAACAAAACTTGGATATTATCCATGTATCACTTGGCAATATTTGAACCTTGATCTCCTCCTTAAATGTTGAGGAATCTAACTGGTTGAGCTAATGCCACTTGATAGGACACTAGATTATTATAATACTCAAATGCTAGCTTAAAATTGATCATTATATTACAAAGCTTTAAGGGAACATGATATATTAGTTTTTATACCATAATTTTCAATGAAACATAATCAACTAATAAAGAGACATGTCTTGTTTGTTATTGAAAAATTATGGTGTAGCGACTAGTTGAATGTCGTTATAGTATCTTTTTTTCATTGGAAAAATTTGGTGTAATGACTAACTAATTATGTTTCATTAGAGGATTATTGTATATCAACTTTGATGATGTCTCCATGGAGGATTGTAGTATAATGATTATTTTTTTATTTTGCACTGGAGGATTATAGTGTAATGAGTGGTTTTATATTGGCTAGATCTATGTATATAGATATTATATCAGCCTGATATTTATTTTTTATAGTTTGCATTCTAATGGTAGACTCAAAAAATTTCAATTAGAAATTATTTGACATAATTTTTGTCTAGTAAAACTTTTGCTTGTGTTTTTTAAACTATATGGAGATTCTATTTGGGGTCACATACCAAAATATTTTATCTCTTATTAGGTCAATTAGATCAATACTATGCAATATTTTTATAAACAAATTTTAGCTTTCCTTTCTATCAATAAAATTTTCCATCTACCTCAAATCACCATTTTCCTCTATCCAATCCTCAATATCATTTTCATTAAGGGACAAAATATACCTCAATTGGTTACTTTCTAAAATTTTAACTTTGTCAAGATGAAGATCAACATTGTGATTAGTGGAATTATGTTCTACCTATTTCCTTCTCTATGAATGTGTTATCTTCTTTTAGATAATGCCTTGATTAATAATTGATGGACATCAAAAGTAATTTAATTGTAATCTAATTTTCACATCCAGTTTTATTGTTAGTGTTAATAATAATATATAATCCCCATTATCAAATGGCATGATTTCAACCAATTAAATTCCTCAAATTTCAAGGAGGGGACCTTGGTTTAAATCTTGTCTAAGTGATACATACATAATTGCCAAGTTGTTGTAATACCACCATGTGGCTATGATGAAATATAGGTGGAGCTAGTTTCAATTCCATATAACCAATTACAAATAAGAAATAAATTTCCTTCAATTGAAATATATACCTCCATTCAATTTCTAATTACAATCTTCATCCCTATTTGAAGTGCCCTAGACTTTATATATTGATTTGTTGAAGTTCCATGTAATTTTGAGCGAGTGGGGAGAAATTGTCCTTTATTATTTAAAAAACACCACCTTCACTAGCTTCTCCAAGGTTTTCTTTGGAAGCACCATTGAATTTAAGTTTCATAACATTTTTATTTTACCATGGATCGATACACATCCGTTCCATTATCTCTATTATTGTAAATCACCCCTACATAGGTATTCAAATCTTGTAACCAAGAGGTCATCATTTTCTACACGATACTTTCATGATAAGCATCACATATTTCAACAGTCTACAAGAAATACAACAATATGAATTCAATCTTGAATACAACTTTGAGATTTATTTCTAAAAATTCTATTATTCCTTTCAAGACATAGATATCAACAAATAATGACAAACATCAATCCTCCATAAAATACTTATTGCTTTAAATTTATTTAAAACAGTTAATCCAATATTTTGTCGACTTTTCCAAAATTAATGGAGCTATCTAGTATATTCTTATTTTCTTGAAAATGTAACCCCAAAGAGTGGAAGCAAATATAAAACAAAGTAGATGATTTAATGTTTCTAACTATTCCTTACACAAAGCAATCTAAAAGTACCATGATATCATCTTTATAAAATTTCACCCATAATTTATTTTTCTTTGGATTACTAAACAAAGGAATGTTCAGGCCTTAGGGAGGGTCTCAGGTGACCAGACATTCTTCCAAAGAAATCTATAAAAATAAGAAATTTTGATTGCTCCAAATTAATATATCCCAACTAAATAAACTATCAACCATATTTTGATAGATTTCAAACCAACTCATCCTCCCATGAAAATATAGGCAAATATAAATTTTGAAGTATATTTTGTGAATCCTCTACTACTTATTTGAGCCCCTTTATATAAATAAACTTTCAATAAAAATCTAAGACTTGGAATCATTTCTCACATAAAGTTTTTAAGTTTTTAGACTCTACAATTTTAAGAGGCTAAAGTCAATGGTCATAAGTCTTCAACCAAGCACCATACCATAAATTTAGTGAATATTTCTCATTGATTGACCATCTAATGTATTTCTTGATTAATTACAAATCAATAAAATTCCATGGTATTGTTCCCCAAGATAAATATTTTTTTTCTTACGAGCTCTTTCATTGATCTTTGAATAATAATTAACCAAGTCTTCCTTTTGATGTTAAATCAATTCATAAATCTACCTATCTAATATTATCTCCTTTACAGATCCTATACATTTGTAACAAGGAAACCTTAACTTCTCACATCATGTTTAAATAATATCTCCTTTAATTTTGTTAACTTCAAATGCTATACCAATATATTGATATCTATATAGAGATAATTTATAATATAGACTTCATAAGTTGTAGCCTTCTAGCCATATTTAAGAATTTACTTTACAATCGACTAGACAAGATTTCATTCTATCCAAAGTTGTAGCCTTCATAAGAATTTACTTTACAATTGATATCTATATAGAGATAATTTATAATATAGACTTCATAAGTTGTAGCCTTCTAGCCATTTTTAAGAATTTACTTTACAATCGACTAGACAAGATTTCATTCTATCCAAAGTTGACTCCCAATTCTCCTTATTATTTTCTTTATCAAACAAGGGAAGACTCATATTTGTTAATGGAAATTTTCCAATAGGTCCTAAAATCTCCACAATAATTTATTGTAAATCAAGGTCAATAGTGATAAAAAACATCTTAGATTTTGTCTTATTAACCAACCATCCAATGACCTCATAATATAATAGTACATATATGAATTTTAGATCTTCACCATTAGATTTAAAAGAATACCGTTGGAATCCAAATTACCAAATTGCCATCAAGCAAAAGCTCGATATTGCTACTGTTATCTTCCAATTCTATGATTAGGCATGCACCTGCTAATCACAGTTTAGACCGCAGCACTATATGGATTAAAGATTACTCTAATCCAAACTCTAGAGTAGGATGGTATTCTTTGTCAACTAATAAGGTGTTGACTCATTTAAGCTTAGTTAAATGTTTACAATATAGGGATAGAAATGGGTTAGGGTTAAGAAATAGTAGTCAAATAATGGACAAATAGAGCTAACAACATAGGCATCTACAAGAAAAACTCATCTTACAAAACAATTTCCAGTGTTCCACACTTGATATTAACAACATTCGAAACAAGTAATCTTCATTATTACAGACAAAAAAAAAAAAAAACTTAAAGAAAGCTATTTCAATATCAAGATACTAATAATCCAAATTAGCAGAATAAGATCAGTATCAGGATTTAACAAAAAATAACTTATTGCAAGCATATAGATTAAATTATGAAAAGATTTCAATTGCTCTAAGCTAGCAATACAATATTAGCAGAATAGACTAACCATAGCAGCAATAGCAGAAAAGCAATCCACAACTTAAATCTCTCTAATATTACAAAAGACACCATTCAGAGGTAAACATCCAAGTAATGTTCCTTCTATTGATTTATAGATAAGTATTACACAACAGAGCAAGCAAACACTCTAGATCCAACCCTTCAAAATGAGGGTTCAACCTCCTTTTATAGTTTTTACATGCTTGAAAAGAAATTGAAAGAAATGAAACTTTACAAGGAAAATAAAATGCCAAATCAGCCAGATGCTGAGGTGGCAACCTTTGATTTACGTTTGAGAATAGAAAAACTGTGCGATCTTGCACTCCTTTGTAGCTCGACCCCTGCAACTTACTGGTTCTTCATGGCAGTTTGGTTCTAAGTTATCGAAACCATGATCTAGGCCATATTTCATTCTTGTAGACATTATCTACCATAGATCTGCAACTGATTATGCAACTGTATTTTCTTGGTTCTTGGCCTCGTTGACACTTCATCTGTAAGCTCTCTTGCTCAACCAGTTCATGTCACAAAGGCTCTACTTTTATGTGTCCAAGATATCATCAGAATGATCCAACCATTGATCTACTCATTGATGGCCAAGATTAAATATTTAAAGTATTTTATAGCTCCATGGCATGCAACAAGTCATAGCCTGCTCCTCTTAACAACATATCACATCCTTTGACCACTTTGATCGCGATCTAGAGCACATGAGACTTTAATGTGAAAATATACTTTGAGGTGTGTGGGATGGATCATTACGCTAGACCATTTCTCCTATTCTTCCACTTGCTTTAAATTTATTTCATGTCCGCTACATAGAATCAAATCTACAATGTGTTGTAGCTCATGCCTTAAAACTTGTGCCCCCAAGTTTGACTGTGGCTGACTGTGGGGTAGAGAATTGCTCTGGTTTATACATGATATAACATAAGACTCATGCCATATAAAATATTGCATTGGACCGCGACTTTGTTATTCACTTTTACAATGTTTGACCATTTTGACCATGTGCTGGAGCATGTGCATTGTGCTGCTACAAAATACATTGAACTCTCATGGGGTACAACAAGCTTGAAATAACCTTTAGCTTGTGCGGACTAGAACAATATGCATTGTGCCACGATTTGGAAGTAGCTAAGAGTAAAATTTGACTACAGGTTGGAGCCATGTTAGATGTCACACAAACTAGAACATGCTAAAAACCGCTAAGCTTTTAGACTTAATCAAATATATGTCATGATTTGCAATTCTGAAAGTGGCAAAGTGAACTTTGACCACTTTGATCGTGGGATAGGACATCCTGTCCTACATCGTTGTAAAATACACTGGATCTCGTGTAGGATGGAACATCCTTCTTTGCCTTAGAAAATATTTCAAAATTTTTTCTAAGGATGTGGCCATTTTGGACCTACATTTTGGCACCTCCTAAGGGGTTTTTCTCACAAAGCTTGAGAACTCAAAGTCTTATCCATTGAGCATCAGGAGTCAAAAATAATGAAATCCGCATATTATGCTTCATACAATAGCTTCTATGTGACTATTACTCCCTAAAATATTTATGAAGATACTCAAAGAGTAACGGTTCACATGGAAACCATGTTAGAAACAATTTACTTCAAAACTCTTGCCATGGGCATCACCTTAGTCTGGCAATATGGAATTATATATCCTTTTATAAACTCGATCAGTTTGGAGAAAATGCCTTCGTGTATTTTTCAATTTTTACCATAGGCCTCATGCATTTATTACTATTTCTTTGATAGTTTCAGAACCAAAATAAAATACACAATATATACATGAATACAAAATGTTAAAGTCTACTTCCACTACAAGGTTACTTATTATTTTTTCATTCTCTTCTTAGTTTTGATCTTAGAGTTGTTCATCCTATACATTCTTTGTATCCTTAGCATCCTTCTCTAATTGTTCTTCAACCTGATCTTCCTCAGCTTCTTCTTATTCTTGAGAAGTCTTGTGCTTATCTTTGGGGTTTAGATCTATACCAAATAGTTGAACCATCATTTTCAGAGTTTACAAAGCTTGATTCCAAATAAAATCAGTAGGCTTGGAGGTTTCTTTGAGTAGCTTATGAACATATTTCAACTTGGAGGTCTCCTCATAAGTCGTAGTGTTACCTTTTTTTACTAGGTCTTCCATTAGATCCTTAAGCCCAGTTAAGTATTTTATCATTTGAGAGACCAACTCTTGATCAATCGGATCCTCCCAACTATCTATCTTAGATTTATCTTGAATTATTGAGGCTATACTCTTCTTGATATATGATTATGATAATAAGGTGTTACTTTCGATCCACAGTCCCCTAAAATCGTACTGTGTCATTTCCTTATTGATATTCACAATATATTGAATTGTATCTTCAATTTTATCAGATAATAACTAGCCCTTCTAGAGCAATCTGTTATTCTCAACCACAACCTTAGTAGCTAATCTGGAAGTGCTCCATGCCTTATTGGAAATAGGATTTACAACTTTACTAAATCTGCTCTCAGATATCTTGTATATCTTCTCTGCTAGTATCACCATAGGTTGTAGTTCCTCCGTGAATTTATCCAAGTATTCCTTGGTATTTTGCAATAAATGGTTGGCATCATCCATGTAGTCGATTACAAGCTGGATTCCTGAACACTTCTCAAGTATTTCATACCATAGCTCCTTCATAACCTTCTTTAATCCTTTTGAGAAGCTTGAGATTTTGGCCTTCTTAATATGAAGCTGATGCTTCAAATCTTGTATTTCTTTAGCTTGGTCTTCATTATTTTTCTTATGCTCTTCAACTTGTCCTTTAAGCTTAATAGCCTCTTGATACTTTTTCTGCCAGCTTTTGACTTCATTTTTTACGATATTTTCTACCTTCTTTTGATTGATCACTGTCTTCTCCAGGTTTTCTATATTTTCTTCCAGCTTTCCAACCTGCTCCTTATAGATGTCGATATTGATATAGAAAGTTTCAAGGTGAGCTTTTGATGTGACCAACTCATCCTCCACCAATAATTGTTCAATATATTTTGTATACTCCTCCAGATGATAATCTTGTATAGTCATATCTTCTTCAGGTTTTCTCACGAGAGGGGTGATGAATCTTTTGGTATTTTACCTTGTCCCTAGATCCACCATCATTGTCTTCCTCTTTATAGCCATATTATTTGAAGGCTTAGAATATTTCTCAACCCAAAAATATTGAATCTTTTGTGAAACCTCCTTTCCTTTCTATAAAGAAGCTAATATAGAATGACTTGTAAGGGGAGGGGAAGCTATAAGATAAGGGAGAAAAGACTCAAAAGCTGATGAGAATGGAATAGTGGTGATGACAGTTGAATCTGTACTGATTGTAGGAGTTGCAATTGGGAAAGACATAGGGATGGAAGTTGAAATCATGGAATGGGTTGGAAGGGATGAAAGATTTTGCCCTTATGATGTTACTAAAGGTAATAAATTTGAGGGCAAAAATTAAATGTCAAGGGATGATGTGACTAGGATTTCAGATGAAGGTAGAGAAGGTGGATTGGTTTGACCCTCTGTGGTAGCTGATGGATTAGGTGGCGAGTCATAAGGGGGAGAGGGTACCTTTTGTTCCAAATTTTCTTGAGAACAGGAAGGGGATTCCTTTGGGAAAGGAGAAGGAGAAGAAAGGATAGAAATAATACCTTCACCTACAGAAGTAGGATGCTCGAGAATCTCCTTTGTACTTTGGTTTTGTGCTTGCTATACTGATAACTCTACAACTGTAACAAGGACTTGTTCAACACTCTGCCCCTGATCCATTTTTAACTTCTTATAGACCTATTTTTGAGCTTCCTCTACTAAATATTTTACCTTTATCTTGAAAAATTTAAACACTGTAGGCTTATCACTCTCTGTATCCTCATATTATTATTTCTGCAATGTAACTTCAATGGTCAGAGTTGGCTTAGCTGTAGCTACAGTGATGAAACTCACATTATTGAACATAAAACTATCATCTTTCTCTTTTCAATTTATCTTAGTCACAAGAGGTTCTCCATCCAAGGCTAGGTTTTTAGGCCAGTTTGTTGTCTGTATTATTTTCGTATTTACTGCCTTATTGGAAGAATAATGTATTTTGCTCATAATCTGGGTCCATACAAAATACTTCTTTAATTGCTCCTGTGAAGTTTTGAATGCTTTTGGGGCTTCTTCAGCCATTAATGGAGCATTGGTCTCTACTTATTGAATTTCTTCCTAGAAATGTGGGGAAAGAGAGTTCGATGCTACTTGAACTTTCTCCTTTTCTTTTGTTTTAGTCCTCATGTAACTTAATACCAAGTTCTTGGCATCATTGGCATTCCAGGTCTTAATATGTTTTTCATACAACTCAAAAAAATCATTGTTAGCATATCAGCCTACTCTAGCCTTGTCTATACCTATTTCCACTCTCATCTTCCACCAATATACAATTTTACCTTCATCCCATCCTTTTTTCCTCTCAATTTCCTTAATATTAGACTCTTTTAGACAATGGTATTTGTTATTTATAGGGTTAAAATCAACTATCTGTTCATAAAAGTCTCTCCATGGGGGTAGTTGTTCCATTTTAGTGATATTCCAGTCCAACAGAGTATTTTATTTATTATTCCTACCCTCTTCAAATGAGACCTTGAAGTCTTCAAACTTGAGATCCTTTTCCTTGTTTAGGGCAATGTTCCTCTTCGAGAACTTATCATCAAGGGCATATATCCATATCTGTGGGATGTACAACAAACCTAATCTCTCCAAATATTGGCTAATATGTTCACCTTAACCCTTTCTGGTTATTGTTATATCATATACATTATGAGAGTAAGTCAACAAACTTTTTCTCCCTTTACTAGAGCCAAAATTTACATTGATAAAGTCTGCTTACCTTAAGTACTCCAAGGCCAATAGCCTACTAGTTACAAAATGAGACAGTAGAAAAGGTTTACCAGTAAAACCATAGAGTTTGATGATAGTGACTTCTATAATAATATACTAGTCCCCTTATTTGGCGTCTTCTAATCGTAACAATTCTTTAGCCAAAGATAGAAACCTATGGCATTTCCCATACATGATTTTCAAGGTTGGCCCTAGAAATTTGAAGTTGAACCTGTAGTAGGATTTTGTGCTCCTTAGATGGTTGGTCCAGTAATAAACAAGGATAGGATCTCCTTTATCATTCTTGTCCTTTATTGGATTCTAGGGCATCATGTGCCTTACGATAGCATAAAACATCCATACCAAATTCGAATAGTGGCAAAAGTAAAGATTCTTTGAATCTTTCTTCATCCTAATCAACTGCTCATGCATTCGTTTGGAGAGAAAGGTGGGCCAATAAAAATAAATTTGCTTGAATTCCTCTTATTATGCTTTGGGCCTGTACATCCTCTCATTCAAATTGCAATACAAGTGGCTATCTACCAGTCTCTCACATATCGGTCAGAATATAAACCCTCTAAGCAGACCAACATGGATAAAAGCTCAAGGTAAGAAAATTGTTCAATAACAATAAAGGCTTTGGGTAAGGTATCCTCGATATTAAACCCAGGGTTATTCATAAGGGGTTGGACTCAAAATTTACTTGTAAAAAAATGGCTAATCCTAATCAAAATCAAGGTGAATCATGGATAATCCTAATCAAATCAAATTGAGCATATTCACACCAAAATTTGGGGTATTTGAAGCCCTAAAATGTAATTTCATATTTGGATCCACTTTTGACCTATTAAATCATCTTATAACTTCCTAAAAACACCACCATTATATCAGGCTTGAAAATATATTTCCAATGAGTACAAATATGCCTATGTTTGGATATATATTGTGGCAAATTGACCCTAAGAAAAACTGGTCCTAAAAATTTGAGGTGAATGGGCTGACATCGAGGGTCCTCATATTCGTCAATTTTCAATTTTGGAAATTCTTATATTCGCACAATTTGTGAATATTTGCCACTGTGCATAACCCTTCTTAAACCTTTTGAATTGACTAAAAATCCACTTCTTAAACCGAGGTTTAGGATATTCATCTTGAGCATGTAATTACGAAGAATAATATCTGGCTTGCTCTCCTATATCAAAGTATTTAGGTTTAACAGAGGGTTCTATTCCAATATCGAACAAATCATGAAAAGCTTTAGCTATGATACTAAATAGGGTTTTCCCCTTAGATGTCTTAACTGCTGTGGTCCCCGGGTCGTAATATCTTACAATTGTGGAAACTAATTTTGAGCAATGATGAACTGAATCACATATGCAAAATTATAGGAGGGTATTTACAACAATCATACCTTGGAAAGAAATCAGAAATCCTTTGAGGTACCTATAGTCGATATTTCTTCTGAGCTTGGGCCTCTTATCTGTGTCATTACAGTATCCGCTAATGCTCTTGTCTAGTTTATATAGCTTTCCAACTCAACTTTTTATGACTATACAACTTCTTGAGCTATTTTGGAGGTCATTTTTTGCAAAAAATTACTGAGTATTCACTCTCTTCTTGTTCTTGCAAACTGTGCTATACTGCTTTGTTATGCTCTCCCTGATAGGTGAATGCTACTTGAAAAATGGATGGCAATCTATATTTGAGCTTTAAATCCTCTCGTATGCATGCCTTCCACCATTAATGCAGACATTGGACAACTACCCGTTGCACACTTCTTAAATCAAAATATGGGTAACTTGGCGATGGAAGATATTACGATATTCGTTGATTGGTCACGACCTAGAACATTTTTTCAATTGTGATGCTTTTCTCTCCCTTTGTCTTTTAAGAGCAACGTGGAGCATAGGTTGTAGCTCACGACCAATTTTAGCGTATTGAGCATGATGTGGAGCATATGTTATGGTCCGCTGCCACCCTTAGCTCCTTTTCATAATATTGCCTTAGTAAACCGCTTAATATGAACCATAAACTAAAAAAAATACAAACTAGTTTTTGATTCACGAGATCACTTACATGTAAGTGAAGAGCATACTACTAGTACTGGAGGATTTCTGATTCACCAGATAACATTATATGGCAAGTGAAGAGCATAATACCAATAGCAAAAGCGTGGTAGAAAATAGAAGGAAAATATTAAACTTTATAAAAAACATGAGTTAGGAAAGGAATAAAAGACATGAGATTGATTTTTATTTCGATAAAAAGAAGTAATACATAAAAACTACGAATGCATTTTTACCTACATGTCTCATCAACGGAGTGAGTTTTAAAGAGGTACAACCTCTCTTTATAAAGACCTAACTCTAGGGGGAACCCAAAGAGTAATGCATGTAGGATAAAAACACCCAAGCATTAATATAAACCACATGTTTATAGACAAAGACGGTGAAAAGAAGAGAAGTTCCAAGCTCAACCCCCAAAAAATAACACCCACCCAGAAAAGAGAAGAATCACATTTAAAATATAAAAATACAAGGTGGGAAAGAGTCCCTTAAAAAATTTTATTTTTACACAAATAATTTCGAAGAGGTTTTTTGTTCCTCCAACAAATGATGCCTCGAGCAATGTGCTTGAGCTCTCTATATTTTCTCCATTTTCAAACATAGGAGAAATAATATCTGTATCGATTCGAAGATCTCTAACAAAATTGTAGTTGTATAGATTCAAAATAAGAGGAATTGTTTTTATTTTGGATCCATTTCTACATGCTGCTTGCTCCAAAAATTTAGCCAAAAGTGAAGGCCTACCATCAAATTTAAATTTCTCAAACAAAGGCAAGAGAAAATTAATTTGATATCCCCTAGCTCTGAGTCTATTAAAAAAATTATTTTTAACAGAAATAAATCCATCCCTGGAGCTTTCTCTAACCAAAAATTTGTTGAGTTCACTCATGATAAAGGTATTTTTCTGATAAACTAGATGATGAGAGAAAGTAGGGATGTATTGATAGGCATTCATAGGCTTCTGAAATAATTTGGTGCAAAGAATTCTAGTCTGAGCAAAATCATACCCCTTAAAAAACATAGTATCCAAAAGTGTTACTTCACAATAAAAAATAAAGGAAGTAATTTTAACACTATCATAGAAGGAACCATAGGTAACAAGAAAACCATTAAGATCCTTCTTAGGGCCATGCCAAAATCCAATGGCATCATCAATGTATCTTTTACAAAATAAAATATTTTCCACAACAACATTATTAAATACCTGTTCCTCTAGATGACAAAGAAATAAAAAAGCTTAATTATAGTAAAATTACTTCCCATGGTTTTTCCTCTTATCTGCTTGTATGTTTTCCCTTTGAATTCCAAGTAGTGTTGTGTTAACACTATCTCTGCAAACCTTACCACAAAGTTTATCTTGGCCGGATCAAATTAGTTCCTCAAAAAATGATGAAGGGATGCCAATCCTTGAGAGGTGGGAATGTTGGGATAGAGGCTCTTAATATAAAAAGAGAAAATAATAATATCCTAAGAAAAAGTACGACCATGCAGATATTTAATTAGAGATATGGAATTCAAGACATTTTTTTGCTTCAACAAAATTGGCAAGAGCATATGATGAACCCATTTGGAGGTAGGTTCAAACATGAAACCACAGTAGGAACATATGGGTCGATCAGAAAGCTTGAGCTTGTGGATTTTTAGGAGCAGGTAAAAAACACACACTCTGGTAGAGGATGGTGTTACATGGAGCATAAATTTCCTATGGTTTTCTGAAAGCAGATTCCTTCTAAAATTCTAGTCAAGCAAGTCTTGAAGTTGATAAAAAATATCCTACTAGGGGACTCTATTCACCTCAGAGTAAAAATTTTGATCTGAAAGCTAGGAAAAGCCTTCTAAAATGTACCAGTCCATGGACAAAACACAAAAACCCAAGTTTTTATTTGTAAGCTTAATGACAATGGATTTATTATTGGCAAGGGAACAAATGGTAGACCAAATATTGGGTGGAAAGGCACGTTGGTGGGTGGGATTGACAGCTGAAAGCACTTGGATACAGAAGCAATGGTGTACCGGATGCGATGCAAACAAAAGCAGATGTAACGCTAAGTCCTATCAATGAACAAAGAACTACAGTGCATGAAAAAGGAAAACGAACGGAATGAAATGAGATGTAAAGTAAAATTAAAGTGTAGCCTCTTTTATTGATTTTTCTTGAGATCAGGTTACAATACATCTCCCCCATTTTCAGGGGCTAGGAGCGTTCGATACAATTGTTACACCAACGGATGATACACTTCCCTTTGGGATCTTCCGCGTGCCCACATTTGAAATGGGCGGGCCAAATGTCACCACCGCTTGCGTGAGTGCATCTGTAGTTCCTTGCTACCCCTCCGATGTCGAGATCCTACGTTCAAAGAAATAGCAAACGATTAATAGCACATGCGGATGGAGGGAAACATGCAATCCCTAAGGCCTCCGGTTAATGCATACATGAAATAATTAAAACAGTGATCAAAACATATCAAAATAAGATGAAACTTGAACAGAAGCATGTAAACATCATCATGAACACACTGCAAAAAGAACAATCAAGAAATATGCTGTAGATTTCTAATCGCTCCGGGGTGGGATGATTAGGACTGTCATACAATATTTGAAAGTGACCTCCAAAATGTCCCATCCAGAGGCCTCCAAAACAACTTCAAACTTGGGGTTAGGCAAAACTTATCAGAATGGAATGATATATCCAGAGGTCAAATTCTACAGATTCTGCCCCGATCGCCCTGTATCCGAAGGTGCTCCCTGTATGTTAGTGAAAGCGCAAAATAATGAAAACATAGTCAAAACTTATCAGAATGGAATGATATTTGAAGAGCAGCATATAGGAATGACATAAAACAAGATGCAAAAGAAATAGTAGTGAAATTAGCTATAGATTTATAATCGCTCCGAGATGGGGCGATTAGGACTGCAACAGTGCGGGGGGCACCCAGGGGCAGGACGCTCGCCGTTTGGGGTTTGGTTTTGACACAAATCCACTTGGGATGGGTCCAAAACCTCCTAGGGGGTTGTGTCAAAAAATTGGGTGTGGGATTGTAGCCAATTATTTGCATTTTGGGTCCGGATTGCGCTCCTAATGTTCACCCGATAACCTCCCTTCCAAAAGAGAGATCAAGGATGTAGGAAGAACAATGAGGGTGAGGGTATAATTCGGCAACACTCCGTTGCTCCAAATGATCCTGCTCTATTCTTCTTTTTGGGTGAGAAGACTCACCATTTTATAGACCTGAAGGTCTGCTTTGAATGTGCATGCAGGGGCACCACTTGGCCATCATGCCTTGTCAGGGGAGAGAAGATTCCTCCCTGATTAAGGGCTCCATGATTGCCTCTATGATTGCCTCTTTGAGCTCTAAAATGCTCACTCACACTCCCATGCATTGAAGGTGGAGTTGAGTGGCGGATCTGAGCTTCCATTTGTCAAGGTTTGAATTTTTGCCCGTCAAACCTGCTATTCGCCCCACCCTGGAGCGATTGCTACTAATCGTCCTAGGGTGGGGCGAATAGCATTCTATTTGCCCCAGGGTGGAACGAGTAAGGATCAGGGTGCTTGAAAGATGCCAAATTGACCTTTGACCTTCCAAAACTACTTTTGGAGTGGTTAGGACCATTTTTAACCTCTGGGGGCTACCCTAGGGGCTATGTATGCCAATTTGGTCAGTGCTTGTAGCCACATAATCGGATTGGTGCTGTTTTGGTGTCTATAGATGCCCCTTTTTGGGATGCACTGTGTGTGGCGCAGTGCTGAGCAAAAATAGATAACCAAAGCACTTAATGATTAGGGTTTCTTAGTAACCTAACCAAATTTTGATGCCCCAAGTATGGAAAGGGCACACATTCTTGAATCCTTGCTTCTGACGAGCTAAGGAGCTTAATTCAAGTGTTAACATTTTTCGGTGAGGTGTTACTTGATCTTGGACATTGTTCAATCATGAATAGGCAAAGGGCACAACCTTTTTTCTATGGGAACCTTGAGTTCATGATTCTAGAATGCCAAGTGTTTGATCAGCTTGTGATTATTGCTTGTTTGCTGCCCCAAGCAGGAGCGTGATTGTCTTTGTCAATGATTCTTTGAATGCATGCCATTTCCTTGATTGGGTGTGTATTTGTTGATTGGTGACTAAGTGTGACTACCCCCTCAAGCGACGAATCGATGAGGGAATGACCGACATGAGAAAAGCGATGAGTCACTTGACCCAAGATGAATTTTGTAAGGGTGCCTTTAGTTGTTTTTATTTGAATGCTTATGCAGTTTCCCAACAATCGGACCTATTTTTGGTGGGTTTTAACCCTTTTTGTGACGCCTTTTGGGGATGAAATTGTCGAAAATCCGTCCTCCTATGGAGTGGTCCGGCTATGGTAGCCTTATTAGGGAGTAGGATAGTGATAATTTGTGACCCCAATGTTAGTTTTGTATGCCAAGAACATCAGGCACAAAGGCACCTTTGTTCGGCAGTTTTATTGTTGTTTTTGGGTGGGTTTTGACCCTTTTTGTGATGCCTTTTGGGGATGAAATTATCGAAAATCCGTCCTCCCGTGGAGCGGTCCGGCTATGGTAGAATTCTTAGGGAGTAGGATAGTGACAATTTGTGACCCCAACATTGGTTTTGGATGCCATGAATCGTAGGCGCAAAGGTGCCTTTGTTTGGCAGTTTTATTGTTGTTTTTGGTGGGTTTTGACCCTTTTTGTGACGCTTTTTGGGGATGAAATTGTCGAAAATCCGTCCTCCCGTGGAGCGGTATGGCTATGGTAGCATTCTTAGGGAGTAGGATAGTGACAATTTGTGACCCCAACATTGGTTTTGGATGCCATGAATCACAGGCACAAAGGTTCCTTTGTTTGGAAGTTTTATTGCTATTTTTGGTGGGTTTTGACCCTTTTTTGTGATGCTTTTGGGGATGAAATTGTCGAAAATACATCCTTCCGTGGAGCGGTCCGGCTATGGTAGCCTTCTTAGGGAGTAGGATAGTGAAAATTTGTGACCTCAATGTCGGTTTTGGATGCCATGAATCGCAGGCGCAAAGGTGCCTTTGTTCGGTAGTTTTATTGTTGTTTTTGGTGCATTTTGGATGCAGTTTTGGTTGTTTTTTATTTTCTTGCTTTGTAATCTTCCCAAGGTGGGACGAATACCAATTTTGTAATCGTCCTAGGGTGGAATGAGCACTAAATAGAGTGCTCATCCCAGGGTGGAATGATTACAGGCCTAAGAGCCTATATAAGGGCCAAAACTAGGTTTTGGGCTCATTTGCAATTGTTTTTTTTTGGCAATTTGGAGCTGTGGGGAGGAGTGCTAGTTTTCGAAGCGAAGCACTGCCAAATTTTTGTGGACACCATGAGTTCAAGGACCGGATCCTTGAGTGGCAGAGCCGAGGTGATACCGATAGGTGCTCCTTCCTTCTTCTTGTTATTTGTTTGTTTTTATATGAATTTTTAAAACTCGCATTTTATTATTGTTTTTTGTCACATTAAGGTAAAAACCCTAGATGAATGTCATGGTTTTATTTGTTTGGTTTTGTTCATAATAAGGTTAAAAACCCTAGTTTGAATTTTTGTTGTTTTGATTTATTTTTTGTTCATCATTAAGGTTAAGAACCCTAGATGATTTTTGTGGTTTAATTTGTTTTTTTTGTGTTCATAATAAGGTTAAAAACCCTAGATGATTGTTTTGTTGTTTTGATTTTTTTTGTTTACACTTAAGGTTAAAAACCCTAGTATAGTTTTAATGTTTTTTTTTGTGATTTTTTGTCCACACGTAAGGTTAAAAACCCTAGTATGATTTTGTTTGTTTTATTTGATTTTTTTTTTTGTTCTTGATTGTACAGTTTAGTGGATTGATCTGTCTTTGGCTGTACAATTATGTACTTTTGTTTTTCTGTACATTTTTTGTCACATGTACAGTTTATTTGAATATTTTTGTTTAAATTAAGGTTGAAACCCTAATTGTTTTTTGTTGTTTTATTGTTTTGTGTACACTGCTGTACATTTGTTTTGTTGTCATGTTTTAATGTTTTTATGGTGTTTTTGTTTTTCAGGTTGTGAAGAGTCGGTACCATCAGCCGATGATATTTTATGATGCACGGGATGCGCTGACTGTGGCGGACTGGGAGTGGCTTGATGCCCTTGGGCTCAAGTAGGTGATGCGGCTAGAGCCTGTGGTGGGGGATCGGGCATATCTGACTGCCCTAATCAATTTATGGGATCCCCACACCAACACCTTTCATATCCCAATAGGGGAGATGACAATGAATCTGGAGGACGTGTATCAGATTTTATAGATTTTGATAGATGGGCTGCCCATTCGGATGACTCCTCATGATCAATGGACAATGATGCTGACACGGTGCTTTGGGCATGCAACGAATATGGGGGTGGATGGGGCGGTGGAGAGGGTAGAGGGGGACTGCCTGATTGGCAAGATTTTGGTGTGGTGGTGGTTTGAGAAGGGCATGTTGGGGGTGAGGCATGCATTGCTTATGACCCTCATCTCCAACATGTTGCTTCTCGACTCCTCAGGTGCGAGGTTCCATTGGAACCTGCTTGAGGTAGTGTTTAGACTTGTGGAGTGTCTGATGGTAGCACCACTGATTATGAGGTGGGGTCAGACGCTACTAGCACAGGTGTATGACAAGCTGTACGAGGTACGCTATCAGAGGTAGAAGGGGATTGGGTGCAACTACCTATTGCAGTGTTGGGGGTGGTAGCACATAGCTGTGGAGCAGCCGTAGGGGTTGCCTTGGACCACTCAGGAGGAGATGGTGGATAGGGAGATTAGGTATGCTTCTCTATGGTAGAGGTCAGAGGAGCAGGGGTAGAGTCAGCAATGGGCAGGTGTTGTAGGGCACTATACTGATGCCTTCTCTCATATTGATCTAGGGGAGGTGTTCTGGCGGTCATACTAGGACTGTCCAGCCTGGCCTGAGGCTAGGGAGTGGATCTGACAGGTGCGCAGGGGGAGGTGGCTGATTGGGCAACATGGGACCGAGCAAGAGTACTTCCCATACATCCGGGTGACTCGATAGTTTGGGGTGTGCTAGGGATTGCCTGGTGAGCCCTTGATCTATCAACGTCGGGGCGACGAGAGGACTCTAGCTTGGTCGATCATTGAGCCACTGGGTGAGGAGTTGAATGCAGTGATTGATGTCTTCAACGTGGACAATGTCGGGGTGACTGTAGAGTACGACCAGTGGTGGACGATGCTGCGATGGTGGGGTGAGGGGCCTCTAGGAGGTCCGAATGCGGCAACAGCAGGCGGTGGGGTTGCGGAGGCATCGAGGGAGGGTTGGGGGGCTCCGCTCGATGATGCGGATATGGTGAAGGTAGATGACTTGACTGGGGATGACTTAGGGGTTCCGGAGCAGTTGGATACTCAGGAAATCTTAGAGCATTGGGTGTTGGAGCAGCATGCCATCCCAAATATTCCCATGCCGCAGGCAGTCCCAGGGAATATGGAGGCTAGGTTTCTTGCTAAGATAGCATGATTGGAGGACTTACTAAAGAGATGGGATGAGGAGAACATCATCGAGAGGGATCACCTACAGGTTTAGTTGGCACAACGAGATGACGCATTGGCTACGTACCATCAGTAGGATGTGGAGTGGGGTCATTGTCGGGTGGAGTTGGAGGCAAATATTATCCACCTCGATGGATAGTTACCTGAGCTCATTGGCAGTGGATCGTCGCGCCATTCAAGAGGTAGTGAGACTGAGCAGTCTGCATCCTCTCATCAAAGGTGGCTGGATGAGGGTAGCGCTAGTGGGCATGATGTGGGGGCTGGTAGCAGTGGCCCTGAGAGGTCCCATAGGACGCACACCACTAGGGGTAGTTCTAGTCACACCGATATTGCATGATCATGGTGGCCGACTCCCTAGGCTTGGGGTTTTTGTGTTTTTAATTTTTTTTTGTCAGGTCAGAGGACCGACTTATTGTATCCTATGGGCATTTTTGGTGATAAATATACATGACTTTCTTTTTGATTATACACTTGTCATGATTTATTTGTTATTTTTATGCACATTTATTTACGTTGATGTATGCATATGTTATTATGAATGCAACCGTTTCTAATTATATGATGTATGCATATGGAATGGATGAAATGATTTGTTGATAACTTGGCGGTGGCACCATAGACTGTACAAGATTTACTGGATTTCTGTACTATGTGATTGCTTTGTGGAATGACTTTGCATGTGTAATATTTTTTTGTTTGTATTTTCTGATGGTGATGTAAGAATGGAATGTACCATAGGTGTTCTAGAATGTAGTTAAGGTTTTTTTGAGACTCAGATGTTTTAACTAACTAGCCAAGACTGTACATCTCACAAGACTTTTGAACAAGGTACAAATCAGACTTGAGTTTGACCAAGTTATTTCACATCCCTGTGTGTGCGATTGAATTTGTTTATGTGGTAGTTGTTAGGATACCACCAGTGCCAGATAGGCTATCAACCAAACCTGTATTGAGGATTGCCTAATTAGCTCCACTAACTCCTTTGTTGTATTTAGTAAGATTAATCTACGGTGTAATCTAGGATACCATAAGCTAGCTCATCCACATGCAAACATTGATCTATACACAGTTTAATGCGATAGATATATCATCATGCGGGAGGTTTTCCGCCAGTGACCAACAGGCTATCCACAAAACCAGTACTGAGGATCACCTCATGATCTTTCGAATGCTGAGAGTTCCAAGGATTCAAGTTCGACTCCCTTCTTTTCTTTATTTTTATTGGGACACTTGCTCGCGTATGTAGTGATAAAATCACTGTTTATTTTTATTTTTTTCTTTTGAGCAAGGGATTAGAATTTTGAGTGATGAGAATCACTATTTCTTGTGCTTTTTGATGTATGCACTGTGTGGGTTTTGATGTCAAACTTTGGAGTTTGTACTTTGACTTTTTGCATTTTTTTTTTTTGGATTTTTGCAACTTTTTGAGAACTTGGGATGCTTGGGGAATTGGGTAGGGAAGATGCTTGTCCTTTTGCCAACTATCAAAATTCTTGGGGTCATTTGCATAGGGGGATGAGTGAGATAACCTTTTCACTGTATGGTACCCTAGATTGCTTTGCAGGTTTCATATTTCATTCACACAACTTGGGAATTTTTTTATGTGTTTTAACTTGTGTTGGGATGCGACGTAACATGGTGTGATCCAAGTAAAACTCTACCTTTGTAAAAATCTGTCTGAATTTGTACCGTTTTGGTTAGAAATCTAAAGATAGCTGAATGATGAAAGTCCTAGATACATTAGAAGACAACTGATTATGATATGGTGAAAAATGTGGATGGCATTTATTTTTTCTGGACTATTTACAAAGTGTAAAAGTACGGATAATGATGGAATTGTTGAGTAATTATAGTCTATGGTGCATTTGACCTGTATGACCAACAAATATGCAATGTATGTTTGTGATGCCTAATGCAGTTTATTTTTTTTTGTGTGTTTTGATTTTTAAGCGTATGCATGGAAGTGAGATGCAATTTTTTTTTTTGTTATTTTTGATTATTTTATTGTTTTTGAAAATTCGTTATGGTTGGTTTATCCCGAGTGGGTGCGGACCAAGTGATTATTTCGGATCCTTAGAGGTTTTGACCAAAGAGATTATAGATCCCTTTGGGGCAATTTGGATGATCAAACGGTTGTGGGAACCCTTGGGGATTTTGGTTTGACCAAAGGGTTTATAGATACCTTTGGGGCGTTTTGGGGTGACCAAGCGATTGCAGGAATCCCTGGAGCTTTTGGTTTGACCATGTGAGGCTCATTTTGTTTGAGCAAGTTGATTTGGTCCCATCGGGGTTGTTCCACTCTCTGTGGGAGGACCTGATTCTCTTGAGGTGGCAATTGCTCGATTGGAGCATTCAAGGGGAACATCGCCATGAAGTTTTCCTGATAGTCATCTATGGGCGTCACTTGCGAGTGATTGCTATTGGACTCGAAAGGGTCCAACGATGCTACCTCATACTCTGAATCATATTCTAAATATCCTTATTGACCTTGTTTATATCCATCTTGGAGGTAAGTTCTTGAACTTTCCCCTTTCTCGATCAAAGGGGAGGGGTTGTTGAGGCCTACAAGGTTGGTTGTCAATAATGGGAGATAATCCCCCAATGTGTATGTTGTGTTAGGATTGGCATATGGATCTTGTGCCAACCCATCCTTGTTGCCTAGCCCTAGGCCTTGCATGTTCTCTACCAAGACATCAAGTGGAAAAGGGTGGTTGAACCCTACTCTTGATTTGTCATATGGCATCTGATATGTTGGTTGACAAAGAACGCGCACTCCTTGTTCATATCTGCCCAACCCATATCCATGCCAATTACATTGGCCAAGGTATTTCAAAGTGAATTTCGGGTTGGATAGATAGTTGATGTTCTCAACAAAGGGCTCCTCGTCCTCTTCCTCTTGCAGGTAAGGTTCAATGCCGTTGTCGAGGCCCCAATATACAAAATTTGTCTGATTTGGCAGGTAGCCTAGAGGGAAAATAGTGCCGATGGGGAGGCGAGGTTTCCCCATGTCCTACATGGACTCAAGCATGGGTGTTGCTATGATGTTCTGCACTAGATACTCCCCTAGGCCTGTATTTGCCATCTTAATGATGATCGTTGGCGATTGAGGGGGAGGAAATGGGAGTTCTTCCTAGGTCCACTCCATTTTGGGTGAACCAAGCGTCTCGACTTCCATTCGGTTAGGCACCTCTTCGGTAGATATGATTGAGACCGATGGTGGTATTTCTTCCAAGGGCTTCTTCTCATTGTCCTTTGATGTAGCCATCGTAGGTAGTGTCGTTGGTGAAGGAACAAACGATGAAGATGGGCCCGATTGGTGATTTGATGGACTTAACAATGGTGATGTATGCAGAATCAGACCTTGTTTGGACGGGTTCAATTGAAAGTCCAAATTTGTCGATGGGAGGGTCAATTATGGCATCAGTTGCACCGCATTGCAATACTTGAAGGGCTCTAAGTCTACCAGGACTACATGCACTTGCCCTTCGTATGTGTACTTTAGGCATTGATGGGCTATCGAAGGGACACACTTCATGTCCCTGATCCAAGGCCGGCCCAACAAGATGTTGTAGGCCATATCACCTTCCAAGATGTGGCACAATGTAGGAATAGTATTTTGTCCCACTTGGATGGGCAGGACAATTATGCCAACCATCAAGCATATCGCGTCATTGAATGCTCGAAGAGTATAGGTGGAGGTCACAATGTGAGATGCTAGCAACTTGAGGCATTTCAATGCCGCTGTTGTGATTATATTGTTGGACGAGCCAATGTCCACCAACACCCTCTTAAATGGAATCCCATTGACCCACGCAATGATGTGCAGGGGTGGATCCGCCATATCACTAGTCACCTATTTCAGTTTGTCTTCTCTAAAGGTGATGACTGGTTTTGTACATCATTTTACATGTCCCACAAAGTTGTTGAAAGAGTTTTCTTCATGGGGTTGTAGCTCGATGGCTTTGAGTATCTCCATTAGAGCCTCCCTATGGGGCAATGATTGTTGGATGAGCTCATAGATGGAGAGCCTAGCCGACGTGGTCCTTAAACTTTGGGTAAGTTTAGTTTGAATCATGGCCACTGGTCTAGGTGGGGGAGGCTACGTAGGGTGTTGTTGAGGTTGTGACGTTGATGGAACCTCTCCTGTAGCTGTAGCGGGGGCAGCTGTACTTGGTTACCTCTTGTTCCGTGTCACTATGCTTATCATCCCTACATACCCCTACATGGGGCAGTTTTGTGTCACCTCATTGACTTGTAGAGTCTTTTCCTGTGCATCATGGGTAGGCAGGGGGTCTTTGAAGACCTCCATATGTTGGTTGCTTGGTGCTACGGGATTATCCACCGCTAGCATTTTGTTGTCTATTAGGTCTTGCACTAAGATTTTGAACTTCCAACATGCGTAAAGGTCATGTCCTTTTTACTGGTGAAATATACAGTACAAGTCTTCCCTATAGTCCTTGGGTTTTGGCATGTTGGGGTCTACGAGTAAAATTTTTGACAGGTTTATCAAGTTTGCCACAGATAAGCGGTTAAACAAGGAGTCTTTAGACTCTGTGAAGGGTGTGAATTGTTGCCTAGGGCGACGCTGCTGATTTTGTTCTTGCCTATGATTTTACTTCTCATAGTTTTCAAGAGGAACTGCTTGATAAATAGCCTTTAGGGGCTATCATCTATGTAGGATTTGGTATGTTTATGGCAACCTGATTTACCACGACGGGTTTCGGTTGCGTGGACCCAGTTTTGGCATTTTTGGGCCACTCTTTCTTGCGTGGCTTGGCAATATCGCCATCCTGTATCTTGATCTCCTCAATGATTATGGCTTGCGCCAAGGATTCCTCAAGAGTGGCATATTACTGTAGCTGTAATAGCACATAGATCGACCTTAGGCAACTTTTTGAGAACATTTGGGTCAGGTCGGCCATGGGAGGGAGGTAAGGTAGCCTTGAAAGCAACGTCCTCCATCGATTTCCATAAGCTGCCATGGTCTCTTCCTCATACTGCCTAAGGCTAGCTAGGTCGCTTAATGATGCCTTATTCTATGTGTTGAAGGTGAAACGTTCAAGGAACGCGTCCACTAGCCGGTCTAGGTTGCTAATGCTATGCTTCGGTAACTAGGTAAACCAATCCGAGGTAGGGCCTATGAACGTGGTTATAAATGTTCTTAGAAGCAAAGCATCATTGTCCTGAATGCCAAAGCATTGACTCAAGAATCTTGTCACGTGCTCTTGGGAATATTCATCCCCTTTAAAGATTGCCAATTGAGGCATTTTGAAGTGTTCAAGGTATGGGGGTGCCGACACTGAAGGATGCACAGGGTGACTGCGGAGCTAGCGTAAAGTGGGCTTTTGGGGCCCAAAAGTCTTGGTCTCCATAGACTCTAAGTGTTCTAGCAGCACTTTGTATGCATTGGAAGATTTGATCTCTTCCTCGGTTTGTTCCCGTTGCAAATTGCGAGGAAATGGAGGCCTATGGAGGGGTAGCCGGATAGTGCCCCCATGCCTTGGTAGGACATTTCAGCCCGCTATTCTTCTTGCTCGAATTCCTCATAGGCTTCTTGAGGAGTTCTTGGATGTGACCTATAAATGTGTGTGGGTGTTCAAGGAGGGTGCCCATCATTGGCTCTAGGGGTGGCCTCCCGCTTAGGTCTAGGAGGTCTCGAAGGCAACACTTGATAAGGTTGTGGAGACCTGTCTTGCACCAAGGGGTTGGGCCTCTCATAAAGCTCCATCTTATGTGTGCGAGGGGTTGGAATTCTCTCATGCATAGTTTTGTGGAGCAACTCGTCTGTCTGATGCTGAATGCGCTCTTTGTTAAAACGATAAAGGTGCTCTAACTGTTGTTTATCTTGCTCAAGCTGTGTGATTTGTGCTTGGTGAGCGACGTGTTTGGCAAATGCCAAGTTGATTTGTTCTGCTGTCTTAGGTCCAGGAGGCATAGATGCCTCCCCTACATATCTACCTCCGTCGTAGTTATCTGAGATCTCTATAGGTCGCTTCCCTCTATCGAGGTTAGCAACATTCGCTCGAGGCTCTAGCCTCAATAGGTGATCCTGATAAATAGTAGGTGTGGAGGCGCATTGCTCCCACGCTGTGTATTGAGGAATGTAGTGGTTTTCCTCATGCTCTTTTTCATATGTGTGAAGGGGGCGGGCAGAGTTGGCTCGCCCTATCTGAAGAGCCTTGCACTCTAGGTTTGGTCTACTATTTTTGACAGTAATAAGGGGTAGAGGAGGGATGATGTAATTGTGTGGCCCCTCCTTATGGACCCTATGCTGTTCTAGCACTTCATCGCACGGTGGCCACTCATAATGAGTGTCTAAGGGGGTCTTCCTATGTATGTACTCCTCCTGAAAGGGTTTGTGTTGAATGGGAGTGCCCTTCAAAGGGGTGCCTCTATAGTCCTGTTCCGTCATGGTATGATGTGGACTATTTTGGGGGTTAGGCCACCAAGGTGGTATGACCAAGTCCTTGGAGCTATAACGCAGGCGACTTGTGCCTCCTTGTACACTTTTCATCGCTTTTGCCCGTGATTGGGCTTGGCTACGGGTGTACACCATGGTGGTGGTTCTCTAAAATATATGTAGATTTTTATCTTCTTTTATGATTTTTTATGCTACACTAAACAAAAAGGACCACACAATCAAAGAAATGATTATCTCATTTATAGATTAAAGGTGTGCCCTAAATCTGGTTTAGTGTGTTTTGATTTTTGTTATGCAAAACCTTGTAATAAAAATTTTGTTGTACATGCAATATGAGGGCTCTTATGTCTCCCAAAATGGTCGCTCCTTCAATATACCACTTCCAGGCTATTATACCGAACCTCTCAATATACTTGCCCTTATGTGAGGGAAACTATTGGTACGCGAGAGCAGAATAGTACGTGGAACATAGGTGGTACGTAAGGGGAATCACTCTATTTTTGACACCTACCATAGAAGACTTATCCTCATGCACTAGAAATCACCCCAGATACACTTGGTCAGCTTTCATCAGGATTTACGTCTAGCAATAGTTGCGATTGGGGTTATGTATGCAAAATTCAAGCCAAGGTGGTGATGAAATCCACCGTTGGTCTTGATCAAGTGTTGGGGTTTTATGACCAACTCCTTGATGTTTATATTATTATGTGGTGTGTGCGGTTCTTTTTACTTGTGCAAAGAAAGAAAACATGCAACAAAATTCTCTATGCAAGCAAAGAAAGTAGAAAAATCATAGAAATAGAGACAAAAAATTACAGAGGATGTTCAGAAAACCTACCTCTTCTCTACCCAAACTGGATGCCCTGAGTTTCTGCTCAAAAAATGCACAGAGAGCTAATTTTCCTCGGGTGGGATGAATAATAGATCTGTATACATCATAGGGTGGGATGAATTCCTATTCGTCCGTGGGTGAAATGAATACCAGCTCTGTATTAGTCACAGGGTGGCACGAGCAGTAGTCCAGCGCCTGAAGGATTAACACCTGCAAGCAAAAACACCAAATTTTGATTAGAAACTTGATCTCAAAATTAGGGGATAGAGTCCCACCATGATCACCACTGAAAGCACTTGGATACAGAAGCAATGGCATACCGAATGCGATGCAAACAAAAGCAGATGTAACGCTAAGTCCTATGAATGAACAAAGAACTACAATGCATGAAAATGGAAAATGAACGAAATGAAATGAGATGTAAAGCAAAAGTAAAGCGTAGCCTCTTTTATTGATTTTTCTTGAGATCAGGTTGCAATACGTGTCCCCCAATTTTAGGGGCTAGGAGCGTTCGATACAATTGTTACACCAACGGATGATACACTTCCCTTCGAGATCTTTCGCATGCCCACATTTGAAATGGGCAGGCCAAACGTCACCACCGCTTGCATGAGTGCATCTATAGTTCCTTGCTTCCCCTCTAGTTTTGAGATCCTGTGTTCAAAGAAATAGCAAATGATTAATAGCACATGTAGATGGAGGGAAACATGCAATCCCCAAGGCCTCCGATTAATCCATACATGAAATAATTAAAATAGTGATCAAAACATATAAGAATAAGATGAAACTTGAACAAAAGCATGTAAAAATCATCATGAACACACTACAAAAAGAACAATCAAGAAATCTGCTGTAGATTTCTAATCGCTCCGGGGTGGGATGATTAGGACTGTCATAAAATGTCCGAAAGTGACCTCCCAAATGTACCATACAAAGGCCTCCAAAACACCTTCAAACTTGGGGTTAGGCAAAATGGGGAATTTTGAGACGACCCAAAAGATCAGATTCTACAAATTCTGCCCCGATCTCCCTATATCCGAAGGCGCTCCCTGTATGTTAGTGAAAACGTAAAACAATGAAAACATAGTCAAAACTTATCATAATGGAATGAAATTTGAATAGCATCATATAGGAATGACATAAAATAAGATGCAAAATAAATAGTAGAGAAATTAGCTATATATTTCTAATCACTTTGGGGTGGGGCGATTAGGACTGCAATAATGCGAGGGGCACCCGGGGGTAGGACGCCCATCGTTTGGGGCTTGGTTTTGACACCAATCCACTTGGGATGGGTCCAAAAAATCCCAGGGGGTTGTGTCAAAAAATTGGGTGTGGGATTGTGGCTAATTGTTCAGGTTTTGGTTTTGGATTGCGCTCCTAATGTTCACTCGATAACCTCCCTTCCAAAAGAGAGATCAAGGATGTAGGAAGCACAATGAGGGTGAGGGTATAATTTGGTAGCACTCCATTGCTCCAAATAATCCTGATATGTTCTTATTTTGGGGTAAGAAGACTCATAATTTTATAGACCTGAAGGTCTGCTTTGAATGTGCATGTAGGGGTGCCACTTGGCCATCATGCCTTGTTAGGGGAGAGAAGATTCCTCTCTGATTAAGGGCTCCATGACTGCCTCTATGACTGCCTATTTGAGCTCAAAAATGCTCACTCGCACTCCCATGCATTGAAGGTGGAGTTGAGTGGTGGATCTAAGCTGCCATTTGTCAAGGTTTGAATTTTTACCTATCAAACCTGCTATTCGCCCCACCCTGGAGCGATTGCTTCTAATCGTCTCGGGGTGGGGCAAATAGCATTCTATTTGCCCCAGGGTGGAACGAGTAAGGAGCAGGGTGCTTGAAAGATGCCAAATTGACCTCTGACATTCCAAAACTGCTTTGGGAGTGGTTAGGACCACTGTTTAACCTCTAGGGGCTGCCCTAGGGGCTGTGTACGCCAATTTGGTTAGTGCTTGTAGCCACATAATTAGATTGGTGCTGTTTTGGTGTCTACAACATCAGATAATTTTTTATTGAGGAGTATTTCACCTATGCCAATAACTTCTTCCAAAGGCTTGTAAAATTGAGAGGGAGTAAAACTTGGGTTGGAAACATGAAAAGAATCAATGGGCTTAAGTGGTTTTGGAGGGCCACCTCTTGATCCAAAGAACCATTCAAGACAAAGACGTCAAAAAAAAGCTAAAAACTCTTGTTTTAGAACCTATTTGGCCATGGGAGGAGGAACATGGAGGAAATTTAAACCTAGGTTGAGGGCCTCAATTTCATTTTGGGTAAGTTTTCTGGAAGAAAAATTATGGACAACAATATTTGTGATTTTGCCATCCATAGCCCAAACATGACTCCTATAAAAGTACTAGTGGCTAAAATCCTATGGGCTAAAAATTATGGACCAATGGGTTATGTTTGGTTTCTTCCACCATTTTGGCAATGGAAGAATTCCTACCCTTGCTACTTTTGAACAAATGGGGCAAAACCCTTTATTGAATTCTTGAAATTAGAGTTGTGGAAATTTTTGCCATTGTCTTGTTGTAACTCCTGTTGCACATAGGAAGTGCGGTTCTGGAAGTTTCTCCTCTTCTTTCATATTTTTAGAGAAGGACCCCAAAAGTTTAAATTATGCCCCTATTATTGTTGTGGCCTTTGTTGTTGTTGTTGTTTTGGCTATTTTTTTCCTTTCATTATTTATTTCTATGCTGTGGATGTTCTTGTGATTGCTTTTTCTATGTAGTGGAGGCTCTCTTCTTTGGATCTCTATTGTAACTTCTATTCTTTTTATGTTGTGCCAGATAGTTCTTCTATGCAACCGTGATTAGTTTTTCTAGACGATCAATTTGCTGCTTGATTTCTCTTTTAACCAAGTCAACTACACTTTCTGTAGCTTCTAACATATTAAATTTTGGGACTTTTGAAGCAACATTCTCTCGAGTAGCTTTGGATTTCTCTTGCATATCTTTATGGATTTGCATTTGAACTCTCCAAACCTAAATATTTCCCTCAAAAATTTCTTTAATTTGGGATTCCCATTCCAAAGCAATTTCCTAAGAAATTATCTTATGTTTATTTACAAAATCTACAAGAATTTCCTTAATTGTAGGCAATAAAATATTGGGAATATAATCATTGGCTTGAGTAGCTAATTTATCTGTATATTTTTTGAAATTACAGATGTACAATTTAGCCAATTCCAAGAAAAATTTTTCTGTGAGTGCAACGACTCATCAAAAAACTATTTATTAATATCTTCATATAGAAGTTGAAGACGTGGTTTTTTCATTCATAGGCTAGGGGGAACAATGCCTTTGCCAAAATTATCTTCAATTTAGGCTATCATGGAATGGCATTTTTTTGCCTTTCTACTCAAAATATTGAAGTTTTCGAACCTTGTTTCCAACAACTTGTCCAAAGACTCTGGTCATAGAGGAACACCGCACATTGCACCAATTCTATATATGAAGGTCCTTCTATCCTATGTACAAGTAAATCTTCCATTTTGAGCAAAAAATTCTATTTCTATTAGACCTCTGCAAAACTATTCCATTTTTTCTATGTCGAAGACCCGTTCTTCAAGCTCCCAAATTTGTTGCCATGAACCCTCTTGTTGTAGACGCTTGCAAGGAAGACGAACAAGGTAACTAGGGGGACTATCAGGAACTATGGGAGAGGATTAAAAATCTAAAGGGTCAAAACTGGTAGAGCAGTGCTCACCATTAATGGGTAAACTCATTAACAAAAATGAAATATGGCATAGCAGTACTCAAAAAAATGTAAACTAGTTTCTGATTCACTAGATCGCTTACACACAAGTGAAGAGCATAATACCAACAACAAAAGCATGGTAGAAAATAGAAGGAAAATATTAAACTTTATAAAAAACATGAGTTAGGAAAGGAACAAAAGACATGAGATTGAATTTTATTCCGATAAAAAGAAGTAATACAACATCAAAACTTCGAATGCATTTTGACCTACAGGTCTCATCAGCAGAGTGAGTTTCAAAGAGGTACAACCTCTCTTTATAAAGACCTAACTCTAGGGGGAGCTAAAGAGTAATGCATGTGGGATAAAAACACCCAAGCATTAATACAAACCATAGGTTTATAGACCAAGATGGTGAAAAGAAGAGAAGTCCCAAGCTCAACCCCCAAAAAAAACAACACCCACCCAAAAAAGAGAAGAAACACATTTAAAAATGTGAAAATACAAGGTGGGAAAGAGTCCCTTAAACAATTTTATTTTTACATAGATAAGTTTGAAGAGGTTTTTGGTTCCTCCAATAAATGATGCCTCGAGCAATGTGCTTGAGCTCTCTATATTTTCTCCATTTTTCAAACATTGGAGAAATAATATCTGTGTTGATTCAAAGATCTCTGACAAAATTGCAGTTGTCCAGCTTCAAAATAAGAGGAATTGTTTTTATTTTGGATCCATGTCTACGTGTTGCTCGCTCCAAAAATCTGGCCAAAAGTGAAGGCCTACCATCAAATTTAACTTTCTCAAACAAAGGCAAGAGAAAATTAATTTGATATCCCCTAGCTTTGAGTCTATTAAAAAAATTATTTTTAACAGAAATAAATCCATCCCTGGAGCTTTCTCTAACCAGAAATCTATTGAGTTCACTCATGATAAAGGTCTTTTTTTGATGAACTGGATTATGGGAGGAAGCAGGGATGTATTGATAGGCATTCATCGGCTTCTAAAATAATTTGGTGCAAAGAATTCCAATTTGAGCAAAATTAGGCCCCTTAAAAAACATAGTATCCAGAAGTGTTACTTCACAATCAAAAATAAAGGAAGTAATTTTAATACTATCATAGAAGGAACCGTAGGCAACAATAAAACCATTAAGATCCTCCTTAGGGCCATGCCAAACTCCAATGGCATCATCAATGTATCTTTTATAAAATAAAATATTTTCCACAACAACATTATTAAATACCTATTCCTCTAGATGACAAAGAAATAAACAAGCATAAACCACAACAAAATTACTTTCCATGGTTGTTCCTCTTATCTGCCTATATTTTTTCCCTTTGAATTCCAAGTAGTGTTGTGTTAACACTATCTCTGCAAGCCTTACCACAAATTTTATCTTGGTTGGATCAAATTTGTTCCTCAAAAAATGATGAAGGGTTACCAATCCTTGAGAGGTGGGGATGTTGGGATAGAGGCTCTCAACATCAAAAGAGAAAATAATAATATCCTGAGGAAAAGTATGACCATGTAGATATTTAATTAGAGATATGGAATCCAAGAGATGATTTTTTTGCTTCAACAAAATTGGCAAGAGCAGATGATGAAGCCATTTGGAGGTAGGTTCAAGCATGAAACCACAGTAGAAAACATATGGGTCAATTGGAAAGCTTGGGCTTGTGGATTTTGGGGAGCAGGTAAAAACACACACTCTGGAAGAGGATGGTGTTACCTGGAGCATAAATTTCTTGTGGTTTTTTGAAAGCAGATTCCTCCTAAAAGCCCAATCAAGCAAGTCTTGGAGTTGATAAAAAATATCCTGCTAGGGGACTCTATTCACTTTAGAGTAAACATTTTGATCTGAAAGCTGGGAAAAGCCTTCTAAAATGTACCAATCCATGGATAAAATACAAACACCCAAGTTTTTATCTATGAGGCCTAATGACAATGGATTTGTCATTGGCAAGGGAACAAATGACAGACCAGATATGGGGTGGAAAGGCATGTTGGTAGGTGGGATTGACAGCAAATAATTTTTTATTGAGGAATATTTCACCCATGCCAATAACTTCTTCCAAAGGCTTGTAAAACTGTGAGGGAGTAAAAATTGGGTTGGAAACATGGAAAGGATCAATGGGCTTAAGTGGTTTTGGAGGGCCACCTCTTGGTCCAAAGAACCATTCAAGACGAAGACGTCTACAAAAAGCTGAAAACTCCTATTTTAGAACCTCTTTGGCCATGGGAGGAGGAATAGGGAGGAAATTTAAACCCAGGTTGAGGGCCTCAATTTCATTCTAGGTAAGTTTTCTGGAAGAAAAATTATGGACAACAAGATTTGTGATTTTGCCATCCATAGCCCAAACATGACTCCTATAAAAATACCGGTGACCAAAATCCTGTGGGCTGAAATTGTAGACCAAGGGGTTATTTTTTTGTTTTTTACGCCATTTTTGTGATGGAAGAATCCTTGCCCTTGCTGCTTCTGAAAAAATGGGGCAAAACCCTTTCTCGGATTCTCGAAACCAGAGTTGCAAAATTTTTTGCCATTGTCCTATTGCAATTGTTGCTGCACATAGGAAGTGCGGTTCTAGAATTTTCTCCCCTTCTTTCATCTTTTTGGAGAAGGACCCCAAAAGTTTAAATTATGCCCCTATTGTTGTTGTTGCCTTTGTTGTTGTTGTTGTTTTGGCTATTTATTCCTTTGTTGTGGTTGTCGTTGTTGTTTATTTCTATGTTGTGGATGTTGTTGTGATTGCTTTTTATGTGTAGTGGAGGCTCTCTAGTTTGGCCCTCTATTGTGACTTCTATTCTTGTTGTGTTGTGTCGAAAAGTTCTTTTGTGCACTTGTGATTAGTTTTTCCAGATGATCAATTTGTTGCTTGATTTCTCTTTTAACCAAGTCAACTACGCTTTCTATAGCTTATGACATATTAACTTATGGGACTTTTGAAGTAGCATTCTCTTGAGAAACTTTGGATTTCTCTTGCATATCTTTCTGGATTTGCATTTCAACTCTCCAAGCCTGAAGCTTTCCCTCAAAAAGTTCTTTAATTTGGGATTCCCATTCCAAAGCAATTTTCTGAGAAATTATCTTATGTTTATTTACGAAATCTACAAGAATTTCCTTAATTGCAGGTAATAAAATATTGGGAATATAATCATTGGCCTGAGTAGCTAATTTATCTGTATATTTTTTGAAATTATAGATGTACAATTTAGCCATTTCCAAGTAAAATTTTTTGTGAGTGCCTCCAACTCATCAAAAAATTGTTTATTAATATCTTCATCTGGAAGTTGAAGATGTGGTTTTTCCATTTGTAGGCTATGGGGAACAATGCCTTTGCCCAAATTATCTTCAATCTAGGCTAGCCTAGAATGGCATTTTTCTACCTTTCTGCTCAAAATCTTGAATTCTTCAAACCTTGTTTCCAACAACTTGTCCAAAGACTCTGGTCGTGGAGGAACACCATGCATTGCACCGATTCCATATATGAAGGTCCTTCTATCATGTGTACAAGGAACTCTTCCATTATGAGCAAAAACTTTTGTTTCTATTAGACCTCTGCAAAACTCTTCCATTTTATTTGTGTCGAAGACCCATTCTTCAAGCTCCCAAATTTGTTGTCGTGAACCCTCTTATCGTAGATGCTTGCAAGGAATACGAATAGGGGAACTAGGGGACTATTAGGAACTATGGGAGAGGATTCAAAATCTAAAGGGTCAATAACTAGTAGAGCAACGTGTGCCATTAATGGGTAAACTCATTAATAAAAAATGAAACATGGCATAGTAGTACTAAAAAAATGCAAACTAGTTTCTGATTCACTAGATCACTTACACGTAAGTGAAGAGCATACTACTAGTGCTAGAGGCTTTTTGATTCACTAGATCGCATTACACGGCAAGTGAAGAGCATAATACCAACAACAAAAGTATGGTATAAAATAGAAGTAAAATATTAAACTTTATAAAAAATACGAGTTAGGAAAGGAACAAAAGACATGAGATTGAATTTTATTCCGATAAAAAGAAGTAATACAACATCAAAACTCCGAACGTGTTTCGACCTACAGGTCTCATCAATGGAGTGAGTTTCAAAGAGGTACAACCTCTCTTTATAAATACCTAACTCTAGGGGGAGCTAAAGAGTAATGCATGTGGGATAAAAACACCCAAGCATTAATACAAACCACAGGTTTATAGACCAAGATGGTGAAAATAAGAGAAGTCCCAAGCTCAACCCCCCAAAAAATAACACCCACCTAGAAAAGAGAAGAAACACATTTAAAAATATGAAAATACAAGGTGTAAAAGAGTCCCTTAAACAGATATGAAGATATTCAAAATAAATCCTAGCATATCTAGAGATAAAAACCTGGAGGAGATGGCAAAAGTTTCTGGAGGAGGTCTGAACAATAGGAAGAATGTTGTGATGGTGTCAGGCCCATCACAGAGCATGCATGCTAGTGATATTTTTTCATCTAAAAATTATTGGAAGGAATAGGATTTCCCATTGCATGCTAGGAATCGCTTGTTAAAGAACAATGGATGTTTGGAACAATGTGAAGCCAGGCCGGTTCTAGTGGTTCAACTAGACTCGATCGTAGAAGATGTGGAGTAGTTAACCAAGAATGCACTTATTGGAAAATTTATGGGTATCCAAATTTCTCTTCCCTTTGTGAAGGCTTGGGTTAGTAGATGGAGGTGATGCTGAATGCGAATAGCTATTTTATGGTGGGTTTCTCTTATCTTGTGGATCATAAAAAAGCATTTAAAGGGGGTCCATTTTCATATAACCAAGCACGAATTTTTCTTAAACCCTGGCATGTGGGTTTCAACCCATCAAAGAAGTGACCATCGCAGGTTCTAGTATGGGTTCGGCTCCTGTGGCTCCCGTTGGAATTCTGGAGAAACGACATCTTGCATATGAATACCCTTCTTATTGGTAAGCCAGTTGGACCGTCACAACAGATGATGGATAAAAAGGTAATATTTGTTTCTCGTATCTATGTCAAAATTAATTAAAACAATCCTATTCTAGATTCTATTGAAATATGGTTTGGATCGACTACATAGGTTCAACAAATTAACTATGAAGCTCTTCCATTTCATTACTTGATCTATCATGAATACGACCACCTATAAAGAAAATATCCTAAGTTTATCCCACCCGTGGCTACAAATATTGGGCCCTCTCGATTTGCACAAAATTTAGATAAAGGAAAATTCCCAATAAAGGAAGGGGAATTAGGATAAGGAAGGCTTTGTTCTTGTAAAACCCCAAAATATAGGAAGAAGGGCAAAAATAGACCTTAAGGATAGCAAACCAGATGCTCTACTCAACAGTTTTGAGATACTAGATTATCTTTATTAGTGCAAGGAGATACTTGAAATATCACTATCTGATGCAGATATAATAGGGCCAAATCAAATGTCTCTGCTTGAGGTGGAACCTAAGGAATCAAATCTAGAGGGTTTAAATGAAGAACATAGGGCTTTGGTTTTGAGTACTAGTGATATGGATGGCTCTAGCCCTGAAGGGGAAAATATTTTGGAAAGTGGCATAGATTTAGTTATGCCCTCTTCTACTCAGACACTGATTAAGTCATTCTTGGACTGCAAAACTCTTACGGTGTTGGGATTGTAGCAAAAAACAATTAAAAAAGGTGCTTCGGATAAAAATATGAATGTGGGTCGAAAGAAATACCAGTATAAAATTAAGTTAATGGGGGAGAATTTGGTGGAGTCAGGATTTGTGATAACATTGAACTCCCATTTTTCTAACCCCCATAAATGATTATCCTTTCATGGAATATAAGGGGGTTGAACAACATCCCAAGATAAAAAGTTGTTCATGATTTGGTTCGTGTTCATTCTCCGGATGTGGTGTTTATTCAGGAGACTAAATTGGCTACTGATAGTATGTTTAATATTGCTCCCAAGTTGTGGAGAAGGGGTCAATGCTAGTGTATTAGTGCTTATGGATATGCTGGTGGCATTGCTTGTTTATGGGATCTGGTAAGATCTCTCCTCTTACTTGGATTTCTAGTAGATGGTCTATTTCAATGATCGGGCATAATAATGAATCTGGTGAAACCATCCTAATTATTAATGTGTATGCTCCTATTGATTACAATGGTAAAGTGAATTTGTGGGAGCACATTGGCTTTATGAGAAGTCTAGCTCCCCTATACCCATGGATTTTGGCTAGATATTTCAACTCTATCACTTGTCTGAAGGAGAAATGCGGTGGGGTTGATCATCTTGAGATTTTTTCTTCTATATTCAGTGCTCATATCTAGGCCCTAAACTTGGTTGAAATCAAGCTGGATAATGGGATCTTTATCTAGCACAATAGAATATATAGAGAATATTCCATCTCAGAGAGATTGGATAGGTTTCTGATCTCAAATTTTTGGATTGGTAATAATGGAAGCGCTAGTTCTATGATTTTGGAGGGTAAGGGATCTGATCATTGGCCTATAAAAATATTTGCTCTTAATTTTGGGATAAAGAAGAATCCTTCCTTTAATTTTTAACTTATGTGGCTTTAGAATCCTAAGATTCATGATTTCATGCGAGGCTGGTGGACCAATGGTAAACCTTCTCATGGCATCGCTATGTATTCCTTTATGAAGCGGTCGTAATTCGTTAAGCATAAATTGAAGAGGTGTAATAGTATAAATTTTGGGAACATTTCCTTGGCTAAGTTGGCATTTCTTAGAAATGTGGAATAATCTTCAAGGAAGATCAGATATCATGGAATCATGTAGGAGCTTCTCATTGAGTAATCTGAGGCTACAAAATACCTTGTCAAATGGGAGTTGAGGGAAGACATTTTATGGAAACAAAAAGCTTGAGTGGATTGGCTTCAAGAAGGGTATAGGAACACAACGTTATTTTTTAACATAGTTAAGGCTCATCATAATGGTAACCTGATTCCCTCTCTTGTGAATTCTTAGGGTGCCCTTATCTCTTATTTTAGGGATATTTCAAAAGAGACTAGGAGGTATTTTTTCTCTCTCTTTAAGGAGGACTTACTCTCATATGAAGAGTTTGAAAAGCCTATTCTAAATTGTATTCCCTAGATTGTTTTTTTTTTTTTTTTAACATGGTGGACTCGAAAGCTGCCACGAGTCCTGGGCCAGCCGCCAGAAATCCGCCATAGTTTCTTGTGCAGTCCACCCCCAGAAGCCGCCACCAGAGAAACCTCGTGCATACCGCCCTTATACCACCATGCCCCGACCAATTTGAACCTTTTACGCCACTGACGCACCCGGACGGGGACAGGCATTCAGTCCGACGAGGCCCGAGGGAATGGAACCTCGATCTCCCCGCTCTGAAAGAAGCGCTTTGACCATTGAACCAGGCCCTCGGACCTGTATTCCCTAGATTGTTTCTAGAGAAATAAATGAGCATTTGATAGGTCCAATTTCCCTTGAGGAGTTGGAAAATGTTGTCTTCAAGATGAAAAAGGGAAAGCCTCAGGTCCGAATGGATTCTCAATTGAGTTTTATCAAGAGTTTTGGGAGTTAATCAAATTTGATCTTCTGGAGGTGGTCCATGAGTCCCAAAAGAATAAATAGATGCTAATGACCCTAAATGCTACCTTTGTAGTGCTTATTCCCAAAAAAGAGGGAGAAAATTCCCTGGATATGTTCAAGCCTATTTCTCTCTGCAATGCTATGTATAATATCATTACAAAAATTATTTCTAAGAGGCTAAAGATATGGTGTAGCAAAATCATCTTTGAGAAGCAAGGTGGGTTGTTGGCCAAAAAATCATGAATGGGATTGTTATTACTATGGAATCTATTCACTCGATGGAAACTTCTACAAAGAAATCTATGTTCATTAAGTTGGACATGGCCAAATCCTATGACCGGGTCAAATGGTACTTTCTTTAGAAATTTATTACTACTTTTGGCTTTAAGGAGGATTGGATTAGATGGGTGATGAGTTGTGTTTCTTATTTCTTGTTCTCAATTCTTATTAATAAAGAACCATCAAAGTTTTTTGAGGCCTCGAGGAGATCCTCTATCTCCTTATTTATTTATCATTATGATGGAAGGGTTGGGAAGATTTCTCAAGTCTTAGGTTAGGCATGGTTTCATTCAGGGTTGGAAGTGGGATAGTAGTTCATCACTTCTCTCCCACATTCAATTTGTTGATAACATTGCTTTGCTGGGATTTGCCACTATTAGGGAAGCTGACAACATTAGACAGTCTCTAATATATCTTGGTGCTTCTGGATAGTTGATTAATGAGGACAAGTATTCTATTTTCTTCTTCAATACCCCTACTATTATTCAATCCAGGATTGCTCAAATTCTAAGATTTCAGGTCAAGAATCCTCCCTTAATTTATCTTGGTATTTTGATTTCATCTCATCCTCTACCTAGATATTCTTGGCAGTCTATGTTGGATAAGTTTAGAAGGAAGGTGAATCACTAGACTGTTAGATGGATCCCATTTATGGGTAGAGTGTTTCTTTTAAAATTTGTTGTTCAAGATTTACCTATTTACAGATGTTTTGTGCAAACAACTCCCTCTCATTTCATCAAGGACATGGATGCTTTGTCAAGATAGTTTTTGTGGTCTATAAAACTTGCTCAATCTAAATGGAGTTTGGTTATGTGGGATTCTATTTGTAGGCTAGTTCAAGAGGGAGTCCTTGGGTTGCGATAGGTAGCTCTTTCTAGGTAGGCTCTAGCTGTGAAACTTTATTGGAGATGGTGTACTTCTCAAGATCATATTTGGGCTAAAATATTATCTTATAAGTACTTAAGAGGCATTTATGAGGCTGAGATCCCTAGAGTCAGCTTGGTTGGGAAAAATTTGGTTATCTAGGACACTTTGAAAAGAGGGGCTAATTTAATTATGTAGGGTTTATTTTGGATTTGCAATCAGGGATTAGATGCTCTTTTCTAGGAGGATTCTTGGGATGGCCACCCCCTATATTGACTCAATATCCCAGGCTACAATCCCTAAGTGTTTATTTTTTGGAAGCATGCTAGTCTTGTATGGAGGACTTTAAAACAATCATGTCTTTTGGTAATATGGAGATGCACAATTGGAAAGATCCATAGGAAAGGCCCCAGGGGGATTGGCCAAGGACAAAGGTGTGCTTACTCTTATTCTTATGAGGAGACCCTATTTTTAATTTAGGGGTAAAGATAGTTTGGCTCGGAATCCTGATCCCAAGGGAACCTACGTTGTAGCCTATGGTTACCAGGTTCTTGATATGCAAAATTTCAGAAGCCTCCCTATCACATGGTGGAAAAAGGTGTGGAATAGATTTGCTTGGACTAAATGTAACTTCTTTCTCTGGATGGTAGCTCATAATAAATGCCTCACTTGGGAGAACTTAAGCAAGAGAGGATTCCATAGTTCCTCTATTTGTGTCCTTTGTATTAATAATGAGGATAACTCTTCTCATTTATTTTTCCAATGCTCCCTTGTTAGAGACATTTGGCACCATTGGTGGAGTTCCTGGAACCATCCTTGTTTTCATGTGCTCTTCTTGGTGGAGTTTTGGGGTAGTCTAGGTAGACCTCTAAATAATATCCCCTTTCTCCAGTTGGTTTAGAATTTGGGCCCTTCTTGCATCATCTTGCAGATTTGGCTCAAACGAAACCATCACATATTTTAGGGTAGTCATTTGACTGTTCAACATATTTGGTAAAGGATCCTGGGTATGGTTTAGGAAACTATCCATAGAAAATGTGATGTGAAACCTATTTTGGACTCTAAGGAGGAGAAGGTACGATAGGCCCTTGGTCTCTTTGGGGCTGGAGTAGACTCTTCTCACCCTAACAGGGCTTATCAACTCAACAATAAATTTAGGAGATATGGTAGGTGGAGGCCGCCTCCTGGAGGAGTTTTAAAAATTAATACTGATGGGTCATCCAAGGGCAATCATTGACATGCTATAATTGGTAGTGTTGGGAGAGACTCTGCTGACATGGTTAGATTTTTATTTTCCATTTATAAAGGTATTCACTCCAACAATTTTATGGAAGCTCTTAAGATTCTTGAGGCCTTGAAAAGGGGGTTTTCTCTTGGCTAAAACAGGAGCATTTGTGAGTTCGACTCTCAATTTTTGGTTAATATTTTAAATAGTAAAACATTGAAGGATGTTAATTGGTATTTGGCCTCTATGGCCATTCATATTCTCAAAATTAGTGAAGAGTTTGAATTCATCTCCTTTGTGTACATTCCAAGGGAATGCAATGGGGTTGCTAATTGTTTGTCCAAAAGGGCTTCTAATATTTTGGGTCCTTAGATTATGGATAACTGGGAGAGTCTCCCATCTAGGGACTCTCAACGCCTTTAGGAGTTGATCCACAAGGATATTCAAACTTAATATGGTTTGTTTTTTCTATCTTCTTTGGGTTTTTACCCTGTATGGTGGTTTTATCCTATTTTGTTGCTTACTTGAGCCCTAGTTGCGGGATTCGCTATACTCTGTAATCTTCTCTTCTTATCAATAAATGTTTACCCTTTTATTTAAAAAAAGAGTCCCTTAAACAATTTTATTTTTACACAAATAAGTTTGAAGAGGTTTTTGGTTCCTCCAATAAATGATGCCTCGAGTAATGTGCTTGAGCTCTCTATATTTTCTCCATTTTTCAAATATTGGAGAAATAATATCTGTGCCTATTCGAAGATCTCTGAAAAAATTGTAGTTGTCCAGCTTCAAAATAAGAGGAATTATTTTTATTTTGGATCCATGTATGGGTGTTGCTCGCTCCAAAAATCTAGCCAAAAGTGAAGGCCTACCATAAAATTTAAATTTCTCAAATAAAGGCAAGAGAAAATTAATTTTATATCCCCTAGCTTTGAGTCTATTAAAAAAATAATTTTTAACAAAAATAAATCCATCCCTGGAGCTTTATCTAACCAGAAATCTGTTGATTTCACTCATGAAAAAAGATATTTTTTTAATGAAATGAATTATGGGAGGAAGCAGGGATGTATTGATAGGCATTCATCGGCTTTTGAAATAATTTGGTGTAAAGAATTCTAATATGAGGAAAATTACGCCCCTTAAAAAACACAATATCCATAAGTGTTACTTCACAATCAAAAATAAAGGAAGTAATTTTAATACTATCATAGAAGGAACCATAGGCACCAAGAAAACCATTAATATCCTCCTTAGGGCCATGCCAAACTCCAATGACATCATCAATGTATCTTTTATAAAATAAAAGATTTTCCACAATATTATTAAATACCTGTTCCTCTAGATGACAAAGAAAAAAAAGCATAAACCATAGCAAAATTACTTCCCATGGTTGTTCCTCTTATTTTCCTGTATATTTTCCTTTGAATTCCAAGTAGTGTTGTGTTAACACTATCTCTACAAGCCTTACCACAAAGTTTGTCTTGGTCGGATCAAATTCGTTCCTCAGAAAATGACAAAGGCCTGCCAATCCTTGAGAGGTGGGGCTACTGGGATAGAGGCTCTCAACATCAAAAGAGAAAAGAATAATATCCTGAGGAAAAGTATGACCATGCAGATATTTAATTAGAGATATGGAATCCAAGAGGATTTTTTTGCTTCAAAAAAATTGGCAAAAGTAGATGATGAAACCATTTGGGGGTGGGTTTAAGCATGAAACCACAGTAGGAACATATTGGTCAATCGGAAAGCTTGGGATTGTGGATTTTGGGGAGCAGGTAAAAAGCACACACTCTAGTAGAGCATGGTGTTACCTAGAGCATAAAAACCTATGGTTTTATGAAAGAAGATTCCTCCTAAAAGCCTAGTCAAGCAAGTCTTGGAGCTGATAAAAAATATCCTGCTAAGGGACTCTATTCACTTCAGAGTAAACATTTTGATCTGAAATCTAGGAAAAGCCTTCTAAAATGTACCAATCCATGGATAAAATACAAACACCCAAGTTTTTATTTGTGGGCCTAATGACAATGGATTTGTCATTGGCAAGGGAACAAATGGCAGACCAAATATGGGGTGGAAAGACACATTGGTAGGTGGGATTGATAACAGATGATTTTTTATTAAGGAATATTTCACCCATGCCAATAAATTCTTCCAAAGGCTTATAAAATTGAGAGGGAGTAAAACTTGGATTGGAAACATGAAAAAGGATCAATGGGCTTAAGTGGTTTTGGAGGGCCACCTCTTATTCTAAATAACCATTCAAGACAAAAATATCTACAAAAATCTGAAAACTCCTATTTTAGAACCTATTTGGCCATGGGAGGAGGAATAGGGAGGAACTTTAAACCCAGGTTGAGGGCCTCAATTTCATTCTAGGTAAGTTTTCTGGAAGAAAAATTATGGACAACAATATTTGTAATTTTCCCATCCATAGCCCAAATAGGTTGTCCTATAAAAATATCGATGGTATGCAGACCAAGGAGTTATTTTTGGGTTTCACTGCTATTTTTGCAATGGAATAATCCCTGCCTTTGCTGCTTTTGAACAAATTGGGCAAAACCCTTTCTCGGATTCTCGAAACCAAAGGTGCATAAATTTCTACAATTATCTTGTTGTAATTGCTGCTGCACATAGGAAGTGCGGTTTTGGAAGTTTCTCCCCTTCTTTCATATTTTTGGAGAAGAACCTCAAAATTTTAAATTATACCCCTGTTGTTGTTGTTGCCTTTGTTTTTGTTGTTGTTTTGTCTGTTTATTCCTTTATTGTGGCCACTGTTGTTTATTTATATGTTTTGGATGTTGCTATGATTGCTTTTTATGTGTAGTGGAGGCTCTCTACTTTGGCCATCTATTATGACTTCTATTCTTGTTGTGTTGTGCCAAAAAGTTCTTTTGTGCAACTGTGATTAGTTTTTCCATATGATAAATTTACTGCTTGATTTCTCTTATAACCAAGTCAGCTATGCTTTTTGTAGCTTCTAACATATTAAATTATAGGACTTCTAAAGCAGTATTATCTCAAGCAGCTTTGGATTTCTCTTGCATATCTTTCTGGATTTGCATTTCAACTCTCCAAGCCTCAAGATTTTCCTCAAAAGTTCTTTAATTTGGGATTCTCATTCCAAAGCAATTTTCCAAGAAATTGTCTTATGTTTATTTATGAAATCTACAAGAATTTCCTTAATTGCAAGCAATAAAATATTGGGAATATAATCATTGGCCTGAGCAGCTAATTTATTTGTATTTTTTTTAAATTACAGATGTACAATTTAGCCATTTCCAAGCGAAATTTTCCAGTGAGTTCCTCTGACTTATCAGAAAACTGTTTATTAATATCTTCATTTGGAAGTTGAAGATATGGTTTTTCCATTCATAAGCTATGGAAAACAATGCCTTTGCCCAAATTATATTAAATCTAGGCTATCTTGGAATGGCATTTTTTTGCTTTTCTGATCAAAATCTTGAATTCTTTGAACCTTGTTTCCAACAACTTGTCCAAAGACTTTGGTTGTGGAGGAACACCATGCATTGCACTGATTCCATCTATGAAGGTCCTTCTATCCCGTGTACAAGGAACTCTTCCATTATGAGCAAAAAATTCTATTTCTATTAAACCTCTACAAAAATTCTCCATTTTTTCTGTGTCGAAGACTTGTTCTTCAAGGTCCAAAATTTGTTGTCGTGAACCCTCTTGCCATAGATGCTTGCGAGAAATATGAATAGGGGAACTAGGGGACTATCAAGAACTATGGGAGAGGATTCAAAATATGAAGGGTCAATAACTGGTAGAGTAGCATGCACCATTAATGGGTAAAATCATTAATAAAAATAAAATATGGCATAGCAGTACTCAAAAAATACAAACTAGTTTTTGATTCACTAGATCGCTTACATGCAAGTGAAGAGCATACTACTAGTACTGGAGGCTTTCTGATTCAGCAGATCACATTACACACCAAGTGAAGAGCATAATACCAAAAACAAAAGCATGGTAGAAAACAAAAGGAAAATATTAAACTTTATAAAAACACGAGTTAGGAAAGGAAAAAATACATGAGATTGAATTTTATTCCAATAAAAATAAGTAATACAACATCAAAAATCTGAACGTGTTTCAACCTACAGGTCTCATCAACTGAGTGAGTTTCAAAGAGATACAACCTCTCTTTATAAATACCTAACTCTAGGGGGAGCTAAAGAGTAATGCATGTGGGATAAAAACACCCAAGCATTAAAACAAACTACAGGTTTATAGACCAAGACAATGTAAAGAAGAGAAGTCCCAAGCTCAACCCCAAAAAACAACACCCACCCAGAAAATAGAAGAACCATATTTAAAAATGTGAAAATACAAGGTGGGAAAGAGTCCCTTAAATAATTTATTTTTACACAGATAAGTTCAAAGAGGTTTTTGGTTCCTCCAACAAATGATGCCTCAAGCAATGTGCTTAAGCTCTCTATATTTTCTCCATTTTTCAAATATTGGAGAAATAATATCTATGCCAATTTGAATATCTCTGACCAAAATTTAGTTGTCCAGCTTCAAAATAATAGGAATTGTTTTTATTTTGGATCCATATCTATGTGTTGCATGGTAAATCTAGAAAGATTTGCTTTCTTTAACCTAAGATACTTTGAAAGGGCCATCCCAGAAAGAGTCAAACTTCTGATGATGTCCTGGATTAGCTCTCTCCACATTCCACTTCAAGAGAGTCCCCTACTTTGAATTTTCTTAATCTGGATTTCTTATCAAACCATCCCTTAATATCAGATGAATATTTCTAGAAATCCTCATATGCTTGAGTCCTCTTCTCTTCTAATTGGAGTAGATGTGTTAATCTAGTTTCAACTAGACCCTAATCAAAATTTTCTTCTAAGTCTACCAGCTTGAGAGCTGGTATTTTCAAGTGGATAGGTAGGACTTCTTCTTTTCCATACACCAAAGCATAGGGAGAGGTTTTTATAGACTTCTTGATGGTGATCCTATCTACCCATAGAGCAGGGTTATGCATAGTGGCAAATATTCACAAATTGGGTGAATATTAGGATTTCAAAAATTAGAAATTAGTGAATATGAGGACCCTCGATGTCGGCCCATTCACTTAAAATTTTTAGGACCAAGTTTTTCTTAGGGTCAATTTGCCACAATATAAATCCAAACATAGGCATATTTGTACTCGTTGGAAAACTATTTTGAGCCTAATATAATGGTGGTGTTTTTATGAAGTTATAAGGTGATTTATTGGATTAATTTTTTTTCTAAATTTGATATTACTTTTTAGAGCTTCAAATAGCCCCAAATTTTGGTGTGAAGATGATTGATTTGATTTTCTTAGGATTCACCTTGATTTTTATTAGGATTCACCATTTTTTTGCAAGTACATTTTGGGTCCAACCCCTTATGCATAACCCTGCCATAGAACCCACTCTAACAATAGGTTCCAACTCCTTTTGTTATCCTCTAATGATCCCTTCAAAATCATTAGCAGATTCTTATTAGTGGACTCTGCTAATACATTCCCTTAAGGATAGTAATTGGAAGAATTCTTTATGGTGATACCATACTTGCTAGTAAACTCAATGTATTTAGCTCCTATGAAGGTTGGACCAATATCACTTACTATAGCTTCGAGGATGCCAAATATTGCAATCAATATTTCTATGAAGTCAATTACCACCTCCTGATCTGATTTCTTTGTGGGGATGACTTATACCCATATGGTAAGGTAATCTATGGTAGTCAAAATGTATTTATATCATGCTAAGGAATTTGGATTAATTATCCCAATGAAATCCAACTCCTATTGTTGAAATGACTCTTCTACCTGGACAAGCTTGAAGGGGAATGATGCATTTTTGGTCCTTCCCACATACCTCTGACATTCATCGCAATATCTTGTTACTTTGAAGGTATTAATAAAAATAGTAGGCCAGTAATAGCCTGCCCTAATGATTTTTAAAGTTGTGATGCTTTATAAAAAATTTCCTCCATATAATCCTCCATGGAATTCCTTAATGACCTTTTGCTTCTGATCATATTTCAAGCATCTTAGGAGGAATCCATCCAGATTTCTCCTATATAGTCCTTCTAGTAGCAAGACATACTTTAAGGCTTGAAGCCTATATATCCTCCTTTATGATGGGTTAAGATACTAAGGATATATTATTATTTGGAAATATCTGGTCATCTGATCAATCCAATCTGAATCTCTTGATTGACAAGCTATCATTTATTCTGTGATCATCCTTTTTGTCAACACTTGATACAATTATTTACCTTTGACCAACTTGGTAGGATGGATTTCTATGTTATACTAATAGATCTTGGTAATATATACTACTCTTTTTTCTCCTAGCTCACCTTGTAAATGGAACTTCTTACATCTGGTTGGACTACATACACCAGGGTTTTGATTTGAGCCAAGTATTGCCTGAATTTATTTAATGACTTCATCACTAGAAAGACTTGTATTTCAAAGAAGTTGTATTTGATTTGGTACTCATGAATATTTTGGCTCAAAAAAAAAATGGGATGTTCTTCTCCATCATCATTCTTCTGAGTAAGCACATACATAGCTCTCTTCAGCTCCATAAGCGTACAAAATGAAATTCTTGCTAAAATTAGGATTCAAAAAAATTGGAGCAATGGCAATGGATTGCTTAATGATCTCAAAAGCCTATTTTCTTACTTCAGTCCACTTGAAATCCATATTATTCTTCAGCAACTCTAAGATAGATTTCACCTTTTGAGCAAAATCTGAGATGAACTTCATAAGAAAATTAATCATCATAAAGAAGGATTGCAAGATTTCTTGTTCATGGAAAAGGGGATGGTAAGAATTGATTTAAATATTTCTGGTTCAATAGACATCCATTCCTTAGAGACCACATGGTCCAACAACTTCCCTTCGTGAACTGAAAAAATGACTTCTTTGGGTTAAGAGAGATACCAAATTCTTTGTATTTCTCAAACACTTATTTCAAATGTGTTAGGTAATATTGTTTCTCATGAGAAAACACAATCATATCATCCAAGTAGATCATAATGAATTTTTTAATAATATCTCTAAAGATATAATTCATAGCTCTCTAGAATGTGGCTCCTGCATTGGACAGACCAAAAGACATCCTCTGATAAGCAAAAGTACCCCATTTGGTAGTAAATGTTATCTTGAATTGATCCTCATATTTCATCCAGATCTAGTTATAATCAGAGAGGCTATCTAGCAGTGAGAACCTCTATGTCCCTGTGATAATTTGTAGAATCTGGTCAATCTAAGGGAGAGGGTAGTTATTATTCAATGATGCCTAGTTGAGATTCCTGAAATCTACACATAGGTAGATATCTCCATTCTTCTTCCTCATATGAACAGAATTAGCTACCCATGTGGAGTGATTAATTGGATATATAATTTTAGCCTTAAATATTTTAAGTAGCTCTTCTATCATTATGGATTCAATCCTGGGATTCATAGGCCTTTGCTTCTACCTAAAAGGCTTTGCATCTGGTTCTAGTTCAATTGTATGTTGGATCACCCTTTTGTCATATACCTTAAGATATTCGTATGACTAGGATATAATGTCTTGGTATTTTAGGCACATGGCTTTAATATCCTCTACCTATTTTGGAGAATAGTGGATACCAACTTTGATCTTCTTTTCCTTCTCAATCTCGATCTCCTTATAGATTTTTTCATTGATCTCCATAGCTTTGATTTTTCTCCTATCTTCATTATCAAAAAGGCTTTCAAGTGTGACCAACCCTCTTGGGATATGGTTATTTTAGTTGGATAACATCCTATTCATCAACTTCATCTAGAAATTCATCTTGAATAGTGGATAAACAAGCCTCTGTTACCACGAAGTCAATGATTTGCTCATCACTTTCAAAGACCTACCAAAAAATTTTGCCTATCTGAGACCGCAGATTTGAAAATAATTTGTATCCTCTTTCTTTACCAAATTCTATATTCGCAGAAGGGTTAAAATTAGATCCCCTAACTACCAAAGAGTTAGCTAGCATATTTTATCTTTTGGAAATAAAATGGATGTTGAGGGCATCAAAGGATTCCATAAAATCCCACACCCTGTTTCTGTATACCTTTAGGTAATGGTACTTATTGCTGCATCTCTCTCTTACTTGATTTATTATTAGCTTAGAGTCACCATATATATTCAATATATTGATACCCATGCTCTCATATTGCATCATCCCTAAGCATAAAGCTTCTTAATCTGCAATATTGTTGGTGCAGGACCATGTCAGTATGTATGCAAAACTCTTTACACCTTGTGATGGAGACTGCAAAACTACACCAAAATCGACTCTATTTCTGCATATTTTACCATCAAAGTGCATGGTTCAAGTATTTGTTTTTCTCAAATATTGATTAGATATAGTTGGGATATTTTTATTTGCTTCTAAGGAGATGTTGTATGTGCCCATTCCTGTTCCAAACTGGCTATAATATTCTCTGAATGGCAACTCATTTTCAACCTCTAGTTCTTAAAAACTTTCTATTATTTAAAAATCATCTAGAGGTGTGAGGTTACACATGTCCTCTTCAATCTTCTCAATGTGATTTAATACAATGTGATCCTTATTATCTTTCATTTGAAGGGAATCACCATACTAGAGTAATCCAAGTACATACATCCTCCCAATTTGGTAGAAAACTCTGGAAAGGCATAGACCAAAATAGGGCTCTAGGTCTAAAACCACAATCTCTTGTATAATGGTCACCTTTGGGGCTCTATGCAATCTCATTAGTATATCTTTTATTATCCCAACTATCTTTACTAGTGTCCTATCCAACTAAAAAACTCCAGGATAGGATCTGGTATACTCCATATCCATATTATCACAAACGACCTTGGGCATAACCATGGTGGAGGTTCCTAAATCAATAATACAATTGCAAATTATCCAACCCTCCATCTGTAAAGAAATGTAGAATGGGCAGTTTATTCTTTAAAGTAGCAGGAGATATATTATCTTTTTCAAAAGACACACAAAGGATGGTAGTAGTCTACTTTTCTTTAGGATTCTTACTCAAAGAAGATTTAAACAAATCTATTTGACCAGGAATAAAGAGGGTATCATAGAGGCTAGCCTTGGAGGGAATCCTTTTCATCTCTTCTACAATGTTGTATTCTGATTTTGTAGAAGTGAAATTCTCAGATTTCCTCTTTGGATCACCATACTTCCTCTTGTATTGTTGTGTGGCTTCAATCATTTTCCTCTTAGTTATGGAGAGAAATCAAAGCTTTTTTTTTGCTTCACTTTTGAATCTCATCCTTTATTTGTTATTTTCTTTGTTATATCACCTAGGGAAACTGACCTCCTTTTCTTGGCCTTTAGGTACCATGTCCCTCTCTTTAGTGGCTTGAGGGATAGAAAATTGGTCATTATTTTTGAGAGGAGGATATTTATTCTTCTAGTAATGGACTTGAAAACACCCCATATTCTTCCAGATCTTGTCATGATAGCAGTATGTCCCTCTTCACCAGGATCTTACCCAGCCATGATCTAGTCTAGTTTCTAGAGCATATTGACTCTCCCTTTTTGATTTCTCTCTACCTTTTCCATGGCTTGTTGCACATGATGCTTATACATAACACATGACTCTAAGTCATGGGGATCATTGCACACAGGGCACTATACATTCACCAGCCTAGTTTCAGAGGAATATTCTAGATCTTCTTGGATTGTATTAATTCTGATTCTAGCACTATTGTTGGTGCTAGGCTTCTAATCTCTATTGACATAGATAACTATTCTTTTTTTTATTTCTCTATCTCTCTCTTCTCCATTGAATCCATATTGTTACTAAGAATTTTTAAAGTGTTTCAAATATCAAGAAGCACAAAATATTCTTGAGGTGCTTGAGATGGAAGAGGAGGGAAAGAAACTAAAGCAGATGATGATTTGGGGAGGGAAATTGGAGTCATCTTCGGAGCTGGTGATGACAAAGGGGGAGGGTCCATGTAAGAGGATGCATTTTCTTGACCTTGTAAATTAGAAATTTCAGAGCAGTAAGGCATCACAATCTTTGGGGGTAACCTCCCTACATTGATAAGAATATTCTCAGCCTGGACGACTACATTATAAACCTAGGGAAAGGTATATATCCTTACCTATTGAGTTTTTAAATCCAATTTTTGATCCAAGGGCTCTGATATAGTACATAAAAGCAAGTGTTGTAGTTTGCCTGGCTTCAAGTGGAATTCTCTTCCAGGTTATGCTAAATCTTAGATTAAAATTTTGAAACTGATTCTTGATGATGTTTTTGCATGGATGTAAATTGATTTAGAAGGGAAAAATGATCAACAAACTCATTGAATTCCTCTACAAAAGGTTATGCTAACTCAGCCCATGAAGTAATTCTATTATCCTCCAAGGTCCTGAATCAGTGTAAGATTTTCTCTCTAAAGGATAGGGAGAGGATTCTGACAATGACATCTTCATTATTTATGTTATGAATTGCTACTAGATTTAGAATATATTGGCAATGATCGTAAGCAATGTTTCCTGATTCATCATAGGTAGGGATGGCTTTGGATACAACTTGGGGAATATCATGCATATGGGCAAGCCTTAGGGGGCCAGCTATATTCCAACTAGAATATTTCTATAGGAGAATATTTGGGTCCACATTGGTATTATTAGCTACATTTTTAGCCATATTTCTAGCCGTTGCTCTTGTTGGAGGTGGTCTTAGGGGCACCTCAGGTTGAATTTCTGAAGGAGTTTCGTCTTATTGGAAATCTTGGTTCAAATTTCTTAAGATAGTTGATCCTCTCAAAGGGAGCTCATAATATATGAAAGACTCTGGATTATTCTTTGTAGATGACCTAGTATTCATGAAAACTATGAGCTATCAAAAAGGATTTTTTGGATTTTTGCATTTATGGAGTCACCAGGTGAATTTAATGATCATCGCTTAATAAGGTCAAGATAATTCACCAAATCTTAATTCCTCCATAAAAAGGTAAAGTTAGAAAGAGTGGGTTAACTAGTGTTCTTTTCAGGCCCCATAGTGCATGCCAAAAACTATTAGGATCCAAATTCCATCAAGCAAAATCTCGATACTAAAACTATTATCTTCCAATTCTCTTATTAGGCATGCACTGCTAATCACAGTTCAGACCACAACATTGGATGGATTAAAAATTTCTCTAATCCAATATCTAGAGTAGGCTTGTATTCCTTGTCAACTAATAAGGTGTTGAATCATTTAAGCTCAGTTAAATGTTTAAGAGATAGGGATAGAAATGGGTTAGGGTTAAGAAATCGTAGTCAAACAATGGATGGATAGAGCTAACAAAATAGGCATCTACAAGAAAAAAACATCTTATAAAATAGTTTTTAGTGTTCCACACTTGATATTAACAACATTCAAAACAAGTAATCTTCATTATTACAGATAGAATAGAGATATACTTCAAGAAAGCTATTTCAATATCAAGATACTAATAATCCAAATTAGCAGAATAAGATCAGTATCAAGATTTAATAGAAAAGAACTTCTTGCAAGCATAGATTCAATTATGAAAAGACTTCAATTTCTCTAAGCTAGCAATACAATATTAGCAGAATAAACTAACCATAACAACAATAGTAGAAAAACAATCCACATATTGAATCTCTCAAAAATTATAGAATACACCAATCTGAGGCAAACATCCAAGTAATGTTCCTTCTATTGATTTACAGACAAGTATTACATAGTAGGGCAAGCAAACACTCTAGAGCCAACCATTCAAAATGAGGGTTTGACCTCCTTTTATAGTTTTTACATGCTTGAAAAAAATTGAAAGAAATGAAAAATTACAAGGAAAATGAAATGCCAGATGTTGAGGTGGCAGCCTCTAATTTACATTCGATAATAGAAGAAACTGTGTGATCTTGCACTCCTTTGTAGCTCAACCCTTGCAACTTGCTGGTTCTTCATGGTAGTTTGGATCCAAGATATCGAAACCGTGATTCAATCTATCTTTCATTCTTCTAAACATTATCTACTATAGATCTACAACTGATTCTGCAACTGCATTTTCTTGGTTCTTGGTCTCATTGATGCTTTGTCTACTAGCTCTCTTACTTAACTAGTTCATATCACAAAGGCTCTACTTTTATGTATTCAAGATGTCATTAGAATGATCCAACCAGTGATCTTCTCACAAATGGCCAAGATTAAATATTTAAAGTCTTTGATAATTCCATGAGGTGGAACATATCGTAGCCTACTCCTCTTAATAGCTTATCACATTCTTTGACCACTTTGATTGTGGGTTGTAGCACATGAGACTTTAGCATGAAAATATACTTTGAGGTACGTGGGATGGATCATTGCACTAGACCGCTACTCCTATTCTTCAAATTCCTTTAAATGTATTTAGTGTTTGCGATGTAGAACCAAATATACAAGGTGTTGTAGCCTGTGCCTTAAAACACTTACCCCCAAGTTTGATTGTGGCTGAATGCGGGGTAGAGCATTGCTCTAGCCCACACAGGATATAACATAAGATTTATGCCATATAAAATCTTATGCTAGCCAACGAATTTGTTATTCACTTTTGTAATGTTTGACCATTTTGACCGCGGGTTGGAGAATGTGCGCTATGTCGTTACAAAATACACTTGAACTCTCATAGGGTAGAGCAAGCTTGAAATAGCCTTTAGCTTTCATGGGATAGAACAATATGCATTGTACCACGGTTAGGAAGTAGCCAAGTATAAACTTTGACTATGGGTTAGAGCCATGTCGGATGTTGTGCAAACTAGAACATGCTACAAACCACTAAGCTTTTAGACTTAATCAAATATATGTCGTGATCCATGATTTTTAAAGTGGTAAAGCAAAATTTGATCACTTTGACCGTAGTATAGGACATCCTATCCTGCGTTACTATAAAATACACTGGATATCACATGGGATGGAACATCCTTCTTTGCATTAGAAAATATTTCAAAAAGTTTTCTAAGGATGTGGTTATTTTTGGCACCATCATTAATAAATTAGATTTAATATATGAATGTGCTATTTGTCACAAATTGAATACCCAAAATTTTCTTAACAAGAATAATAAATATATAAGGAGATAGTGGATCATCTTAATGGAGTCCATAGGATGATTCAAAGTATCTAACATGGGATACTTTGATCAATCCATAATATTTTGGAGTGTTGTAACAACATCTAATCCATTTACACCTATGTTGATCAAAACCCAATTTTATAAGAATATCATATAGAAAACTCTAGCAAATCCTCTTGTATGTTTTGTTCATATCAAAATTTACAAGCACACTTGATATTTTTATGAACTAAAAAGAATGCATTGCCTATTATGTAATTATTATACCATTAAGATTTTTTTTTACCATAAATAAAGCCACCAAGTTCCTTCATAATAAAACTATGTAGATTTGTTTCAATATATTTCCCATAATTTTTACAATTATCTAATAAATCATGTTACATAGGCTTATCAGATAGAGCGTATCAAAATATTTGGTCTTGGCTTTCTTGGAAATCAATGTATTAAAGGTGACACTAGACTTATGATGGTTTTGTACTTGATACCCTTAAAAGCTAGACCTTCAAATTAGTAAGCTTTACCTTACTATATCAAACGTATACAATCCAATTTAACTCTAATGGTTTGCAATGCTAACCCATATAATTTGTTGGGATCCTTTAAAGAGGTTGCATAAGCAAAAGATGTGTTGGTGAAGGGCTAGAAAAATTTCTCCTTCTCCACCTATGGGTTATGTTGCATATGTGAATTTGACCCTAGTACTTAGGTACCTATAGCACTACCTACAGGTACCCTAGTCTGATGCTCAATCCAACCTACTCAAATGCAGTCTAACACATATACATATCCCTAAATAAATATTCTATACAGAGTAACCTTTCCTAGTCAAAGCACACCAAATTTTGTAACTTTTCAAATCTATTTTCATCCTTACCTACTCCTCCTTAGATGTCCAACCTAAAAACTAATCCTATATTGTAAAACCAAAATTATGGGATTCAAGACCATATGAACAAATTCAAGGAAGTAATCATTATTTTTGTAAATAACCAACTTGAAAAAGAGACAAAATCAAGGTATGAAACAAGATGAAAATGAGAATAATTAGGGAATTGGAAATATAGTAAGAATCTTCATATTATAAAATATTATATGCCTCAAAAAACTATTACTATATTAAGGAATCAAGTACAAAATAACATCATGAATAGTAATTCAAAGATGAACACTCTTTGGTGCCTCACCTACACTATTGGGCATAATTCCTTAGAATTCTCTGTTGCAATAATGAATGCTCAAACTACAATATATAACTAATAGTGTCAAGTGTAACAAGAGAAAATCATGGGTTAGATGGTAGTTTCTCCAACACTAGCTATCAAAGGTACCACTAGGCAATTGCTAAATGCAATAGATCCATCAGGGATACTTAAGCAATGGATTATAAATTTACCTAATCTTGGAAATGTTGTTCTAGCAAACTTTGGTAACTACAATGAAGAGACTAATGCACCTTTTGAAAATCAAGTGGTCCTTGAAAATCAACAATAAAGTGTCACAACTAGAAGCAAAAGGAAAGCAATTGAAGAATAACTTGGATCCTTTAATAATTAGGCTACACCATCTAAACCTCCCAATACTATTACAAATACTACTATTATTAGGAGAAAATGAACTCCTTTGCACATTAAAGATAAGGTTCCAATAATATCCAATCAAGAAGTAACACTCGAGAAAAGGTAGGGATATCATATGCCATAGGATCCTTAATCTTATACACAAAATAAAAGCACCAACACCTAGAAAAGAAAGCAATAACACTAGGGAACAATATAAAAGAGAAATGTTATAAAATAAAGTTGAAAGGAATTTAAAGTATCCATCATTAACAAATAAATAAAGGATGATAAATTTATATTATTTTGAAAATTTATGCCATACAATGAATACAATTTAACTAGTGTAGTGTTTAACCTTATTGAAGAGTTAAAGAAGACACTGGTTAAAGTGAGTATGTTGGAGGCCTTGGTGTTACCTGATCATAGGGATTTTTTACAAGAGAAAAATTATGCTAAGGTAAAAGTAACATTGATGCCAAGTGTTCCACTTAGTACTTCAAGGCAACAAAATACTATAGTATGTAAATGTTGTAAATATCCTCAATTTTCTCAATTCAAAGATAATGAAATTTTTCCCTTTTCTACACCACTTTGAATATTGAAAACTACCTTCTAATAAATTGCATCGTTGACTTTGGAGCATCTGTAGCAGTGATGTCAAAGGTGTTCTACAAAGAAATGAAAGCTTCCATATTTCAAAATGGCTAGGAGGCCTATCCAGATGGATGGAACCCAAGTTAATACAGTTGATATATTAAAATATTTGGTGATGACTATATCTAAGTACCTTAAACTAGTGGTAGTTTAGGAAGTGATAGTAGTGGGTCTTCTACCTTAGTTTCGAATACTTATATCTAGATAATATACTAGGAAATTATCAATAGATGCCTATCTAGAAATGGATTATACTCACATGAAGGTGCTTTGAGATGGAAAAATGATAATTATAGAGAATAAAATCTCATGTAATTATCCTTTACATAAGTGGGATAATGATAGACAATCAATTAGACAACACTCCCAAAATTCATAGATGAGTTAGTCGAAGGTGAGTTTATATTGCATCTAGAAATGACCATTGGGATACTTCAAGAGTAATATGGTTAAGAGGCATATGAGTTATATGAAGAAACTAAACTAGGTAATTATTTGGTGCTTGAATATCCCACCAAGATCCCAACCATAACAAGCCAGTTATAGCGATCCAATCTAGTTATAACTTGTAAGGTTGAGGATTGGGGTAAGCATTAGCATATTAATTATCAATCCCTAAGGTGAATTAATGAATTATGCTTGTTGGTTTCTATTCAATTACACTAAGGAAATAGTTAAACATGAGGATTTTTGTATCAGTCTAAGAAAATTTTATTGTATTTTAAGCCTAACTATCTCAAAATATCATACATCCTAATATAATTAAGCCACAATATTATAGGTCAAAATATCAATAATCAAGAGTATAATTATATATATGAGCAATCAAATATATGTCCAGGTCAATATAATAATAAAATAAAATTCACTTATAATATCAAATATCAATGTAAATGGCAAAAATCATTCATGTACATGCATGAAGAATACTTACAATAAAATTGCTCAAAATATGTATACAAGATTTATTATCAATGCTTGCTATGTGGTGATTTCTACAGACCGTTTTCCCTTACATTGTATGGAGCTTTGTCTCCATAATATAGATATAGTAATACGACTCTTCAATACTTGTCTATTGCACTCCTCACATATCTAGGAGATGCAACCTTTCCTATTCTTGACCTTTGGCTTCTCATCTTACCACTTGTATACTAGACTCTTCACTCTCTTCTTACATGCATACTTTAACTCTATGACACTTGCACACTTCTACATGAATCTTACTATCCTAAATGCACTCCTAATACAAGACACCTCTGCACATACCCATATTACATATTTTCACACTTACATACATGACACTTGTCCACATTCTCTCAATATACACTTACACTCTTACATGACACTTGTGCATATCCTGCATATTGTACTCTTACATGACACTTGTGTATATATTTCACATAGAGACTTAAATAAAAGGGAAATATAAATCACTCATCTAAAATATAGACATAAATCCTAATCTATTATGTATTTATATTTGTACCATAAAGGTACCATGGGGTACATTAGCATGTACCAAATACTATAATATTATCCAACATCCCCCTGTATTACATTATTTGGTTTATTGAAGAATTTAGTATTCAATATTCATATTTGATCTTTAATATTCATGTGACCTTGCATTGTTCATGAACCTTTGTTTAAGATTTGTCTTCAAATTTATTCTTGAGTTCAACTCTTAGTTCTTCATCTCCATTCTTTGGTTCCTCAGAATTTGCATCTTCATTATTTTGTTCATGAACTGCTTGACCTTCTTCTTTGGCCTCTAGCTCATGTGCTTCTTTCCTAATTACTTTGCAAGATAAATTTGGACCATACTTGATCCATTTCCTTATTTCTTGTTTTTCTAAAACATCAAACACTTCATCATTAATAAGATTAAATATTTTTCTTTTGATTTGTTCTTTTCAATTTTGTCTTGCATTTCTAAAATAGAAAATTTTGCTCTATTGTTAGAAGTTGCTTCAAAAATAAGTTTTTGAAGAAATTTGTCTAATATGAATAATAACATTCTTTCAAATCTCTCATAATATTTCCTTTTATACCAACAAAATATTGGAGAACTAGTTTTTTCTCCACAAAATTTACGTGGATAAAGGCTCTAGCAATTAGCTTCTTCATGCTCAATTCTATTGTAATAATTACACTTCAACTAAATGCAATATCCTTTCTTTTATCTATGCTTCCATGCTAATAAATTGTGTTAATCTATATTATTAATAAAATAACATAATTATCAATGCAATATTAAGGACATTATTCCTTTATTTTCTTTATAAAGTTGTATGTTTTCAGAATCCATGGCACTTTGTGTAGTTGTAGGTTCTATTATAGAATTTATTCTTGTTAAACTACAAGTTTGTGATTTCGTAGTATTAAAATCTAGCTTTGAGTCTTCAAGTGTATTTCTAAACCATTTTGGTATTTTCTTCTTTCCATCTATCAAGTTTTGAGAATCAAACTTGTTCACCATTTCTTTACTATCTTCACTTAATGCATTTTCAATAATTTCTTCCATGATTTGCAATTCAATGATATTATTCCTTTGAAGTTGAAATCCTTATAACTCCAAAGTTAATAATAACTTGCAATAAGAAATTTGCAAATTTTAAATTTTCTAAACCTTTGATGTAGTAATCCTTTTAACTCCCTACTAAATTAAATTTGCAAAATTTTAAAATTTCTCTAAATTTCAAATATTCAAAAAACTTATAAAAACTTCCAAATAACTTCAAACCAAATTTCTTCAAATTTAAAAATTATTCAAAAAATAAAAACTCAAATCTTCAAACCTTTTAACTCAAATTTTAAAAACTAAATCTTCAAACCTTCAAAAACTCAAATCTTAAATATTCTAACCTTTTTAACTCTTCAAATTTCAACATCTTAAAAAACTATCTTTTCAAACCTTTTAAAAACTTAAATCCTAGTAGAATTCCTTATCATTCCATAACTTAAAAATAAATTCAAATTAGGTTTGAGGGCTAGGCAAGTTGGTCAAAGCACTTCCATGGGAGTGTGGAGACCCTGGTTTGAATCCTTGAGCCTCGTAGTATCGAAGGACATATCACGCCTGCATCATCGGCTATGTTAAAATTTTACCTGACACAACTTGAGGTTATAGTGGCAACAAGGAGTAGGATTTGAACCCACCATGAGGTGATGATAAAATTTTATGAGTAACCAATTCCTTTAGTATATGCAAAATAAATAAATAAATTCAAAATTAAAAAAATAACTAAGGTGCATAAATAAATTTCAATAATCATTAATGTGGAAAACCTTATAACTCCACCTAATATTTTCCAAACAAGTCAAATTTGTTTTTCCCTCTAAAAATGAAAGGTAAATGATGCACCAAATTTGGAAGTGTAACATTTGAATGCTACCTATTATGGCTAACTAATTTAGCTCTTCCTTTAATTTTGTGGTAATCCATGTGTTGGTCAACGTGTAAAGTTAACACCTTATTCCTCCAATGCTCATATATTGGAATTACTCTCATATTTGTTGTGCTCTTCATCTGTTCTACTATGAAGAATGTTTTGCATCCTAGTGATTTCTCTTACTGCTCTTAGGTGACTTCCTAGTGACAACACTTGCACATTTGAATAAGTCTAATTATGCTCTAGATGGTGCTTGTATTTGGTGACAATGCTTATATATAAATTATTTTGATAATGCTACTGATGGTGCTCATATCACTATTTGAATATCTCAGGTGGTGCTTCAGACAGTGCTCAAATATCATTGCTATAATGTCTTATATTGTGCTATGGATAGTGCTCAAATATCACTACTAGAATATCTTAGGTGGCACTATGGATAGCGCTCGAGTATCAATGCTAGAATGTATTAGGTGGTACTATGGATAGTGCTTGCATCCCTATCCAGATATCATTGTAAATGGTACTCTAAATAGCACTTGAATCCATGTCTAGATATCACTGCTAGTGGTGCTCTAAATAGCACTTGAATCCCTATTTGATTCTCTCTTATGATGGCGCTTTAGGAGGATAATGCCCTTTGACTGTCTAATTTTATTTGATAATGGCACTTGGGATAGATACTGCTATTTGACTATTTGATTCTCTCTAATGTTTATGCTTTGGAAAGACAACACTCGTTGACTCGGTTGTAGCTTTAGAGTGAGATCATGCCTTAATGTCTCTTATAGTTTCCTGCTCACCTTTAGATGATAGTGCTTATCATTATTTAGTAGCTTTATTTCTTTATTTTAAAATAGCTCTTTTAATAGGTAAAAAATGAATGCCTTTTTAAACTTTAAAGAATAGTGATTTTAAGGCCAAGATTGAAATATATGTAGAGTTTCTAGTCAACTTTATCTTCCTGGTTATCTAATTAACCAAAAATTTAACTTTTCTTTAGCCTCTATATTTCCTTATATTTGGAGGCTTATTTTTTTTACTTCTCAATACTAATATCTCTCTCTATTATCTATTCTCGAGAAGCTTTTACTGCTTCTCTTCACTATACTCTATTGATCTATGGAAGCTTATACTACTTCTATATCCCTGAAATATTTGATACTTCTCAATATCTTGGAAGATATGATTCTTCTCAATATCTGGAAGCTTTGATGCTTCTCAATCTCTAGAAGCTTTTATTCTTCTCAATATTTTGTAATATTTCTATAATATTTTAGGTCAAACCTAAGAGCAAAATGATTCTCCTATTTTCTAAAGAATTCAACTATTATCAAGGTGACTTTGAATGTCCCCTCACATCCAACTTTCTTTTGAGTTGCCCCTCAATCTATTCAAGCTAATTCCTAGTCTTCACTGGTTTTTCTTGAAATAAGCCCAAATTCCCTAGCATCCAAATTAGGGTGACTTTACCTTATTCCCTTAATATCTACTCAATCAAACCTTTATAGAGTCCAAGACTTCACTGCTTTCAAAGTGGATAGACTTCAATATTATGGTGGCTTTGAAATATAACTCTATAAAAAATGGATGGGTTTAAGTGGTAGCTATGATACCATTGTTTTCTTTTAAGCCTAACTATATCAAAATATCATAGGTCCAAATATAATAATGCCACAATATTATAGGTCAAAATATCAATAATCAAGAGTAGAATTATATAAATGAGTAATCAAATATATATCCAGGCCAATATAATAATAAAATAACATTCAATTATAATATCAAATATGAATGTAAATGACCAAAATAATTCATGTACATGCATGAAGAATACTTACAATAATTTTTCTCAAAATATGTATACAAGCTTTATTATCAATGATTTCTATGTGGTGATCGCCATAGACTATTTTACCTTACATTGTATGGAGTTTTATCTCTATAATATAGACATAGTAATGTGACTCTTCAATACTTGTCTATTTCACTCCTCACATATCTAGGAGATGCAACCTTTCCTATTCTTGACCTTTGGATTCTCATCTTACCACTTGTATACTAGACTCTTCACTCTCTTCTTACATGCATACTTTAACTCTATGATACTTGCACACTTCTACATGACTCCTACTCTCCTACATGTAATACTAATACAAGACACTTGTCCACATCCTCACATTACATATTTTCACACTTACATACATGAAACTTGTGCATATTCTTTCAATATACACTTGCACTCTTACTTACATGACACTTGTGCATATCCTACACATAAACACTTACATAAAAGGGAAATATAAATCACTCATCTAAACTATAGATACAAATTCTAATTTATTACATACTTATGTTTGTACCATAAAGGTACCATGGGGGTACATTTGCATGTACCAAATAATGTAATATTCTCCAATAGATTTAGAAATTAGGGTTTTGAAATTAATTTTTTTTGGTGATTCAAATCTAGTGATAAATTAGGTAAATTCAACATGCACCACTAAGAATAGGCATCTAAAGTCATTTAGGCATTAGTTTTGAAATATCTTGGAGATTTTTAATAATTATGATACCACCATAATACCGAGGGAGATAAATACTAAAGTTGATAAGTTAGTTACTTTACTTGCTATGTTTGACCCTTAAGAAGATATTGTGGAAAGAACCAAAGGAGCTAGAAGTGGTGTTCAAAAATGTAGTCCTAGACGATGTGAACTATTGACAGATGTTTTAACAGTGATAAGCATATTATTAGATTTTTAATAAAATAAGCATAATATACTAAAGGTAAGCATGAATATGGTGATTACATTAAAGATTCAATGATCCAACTAAAAACTAATTATTTACCTAAAGGGTTGATTACCTTGGAAATTTTTTCTAAGCTAGACAATATCGCTAAGAAGACTAGTATTAAAGTGAAACCATATTCTTATCAACCTGTCTAGATTATCGAATAAAACATATCTCTTAATGGGGAAGGAATACATAGAAGAATATGCTTACATGTTCAAGAAGCCATGTTGTCAGTATAAAAAAGTGATTTTTTGAAGCTATGAAGATATTAAGGTCTATGATAGAAGAATAATTCAACATATTATAGATACCTAAAATATTACCAGCTTGTTTATGCCAATCCTTGATGCAAATCCACAAAAAGATCAATTTAACCATAACAATTGAGTCAACTTCAAAATTTATAATCAAAACTAAGTAGCAGCAAATATTCCACCTTGGGGTAAATTCACTAGAAAGAAAATACACTTTTTAGCTAGCATATTCACAACCAACTCAAATTTTCCATCTCCCTACCAAATTTGACCTCTAACGGTCAAATTTGAAAAATCATCGATTTAGTTAATATAGTAGTAGTGTATTTGAATAGGAATCATATTCACATTTAACACGTGAAAGCTTTAATTATGCTTGCAGTAGTCATTCAAGATGCAAATACCTCCTGTCTACTCCTCTACCATTGTAGGCAATCAACAAGCAGGGAGGAAGGTGGCTAACTTTCCTCCATCTTCCTCCACCTGCCCAAATAAATCCCAATAAAGGGGTAATTTTATTGTAGGTAATCCTATCAACCCCATAAATATTCATTCATACCAATCAAAAAATAATCAACAAGATTAGCCACCTTACCCCTCCCATTTGGAAAACCCCCAAGAGAGCCAATTTCTATAAATTGGCCCCTTGGGGTGGCATTCAATATAACACATTCTCACATTAAAACTCAATTAAAATAAAATAGCAAGCTTGTGTAATTAATTGCTTCCATAATTATCCCATGAAGTCATCAAGTGATTTAGACTTCAAAGAAAGGAAAAGGGACATCTCACATTCGAAATCTTACTTTTCTTATTTTATTGTGAGTTAGTTTTTATTTTCATTTAAATTTTCATGATATAATCCTTTACATGTATTTCTACATTTCTTGTGCTTCAATATAATCATTACATTATTAAATCTCTCCTTAAGTTTCTTAGGCACCTCACAAAGCTTATAGGATAGAGAATTGCTCGTAGGATCTCCAAAATACCAACAAAAAGGATATCCAAAACCTCGCATGGCCCATCCTTTTGTTTTTATGTTAGTTTAAGTGAATTTACCACCTATATTTAAATTAGATGGCATATTAATTGTATATAACAAAATCCTTATTTTTACAACCTTAACATCCTTTTGTTCTTTTTAGATCCAAAAGAGAATATGCCACCTGTGATTTTTATAGGTGACATATTCATGATACATATGAGAGATCTTAGATCTCTACGAGAACCCAGTATCCAGTCTAGCTAATCCTAATTTTGTGCATAATTTTAATAATCTCTTTAACCCCTATCTTCTTTACTAGCCATAGTTAATCTAATTTCATCATTGTAACGAATTTATCGACTATAAGGTCTTTAAATGGTGTATTTGCCATATTTGATTCAACATTAATTTTCAAAGGCTAATATTTTTTATTTTATTTATAAAAAGGGGTATGACTATGCCAATCAAGAATTTACAACCTTCTTGTTGTTTGGAAGACCCCTAAATAATAATCCAACTATTATTTTGGTCTATTTTACAGGTTATAGCGAATTTGCTAGGTGCAAGATTTTTAGGCAACGTATTCGTCAGAAGGTGTATTCATGTTTAGATAATGTACTTACACCAAGAACCAAAATAGGTAAGTACCAAAAATCCCACAATTTAAAATAATTAGCATAGGTTGATTGATTAAATGCCCAATTGTTTATCTTTTAATTTATCTTACAAAATACTTATAAAAAGGGAAAAATCAAAATAACCATATAATAGCACTTTAATTATGTTTCCTTAGGCAATTAACTCAAATTGCATGTAATTTGCATTAGGATAATTTATGTGTTTACATATTCCTTGTAACCTTGCCTATCAAAAGAGAATATAAAATTTTATAGCATAACTAATAATCATTAAAAGCAAAATCACATATAGGATAACACTTGTATTTTGCATCTTGTATTCATATTGCATTGCATTATCATATATTGCATTAGTTCCTAGGATATACTATAAAACCTAGGTGTTTTTCAAAATTGAATACAATAAACTAGATTAGAGAAATCTATATGCCCTTGATGAACCTGAATCTCCCCCACCAAAGATAAAACATTGCACAAAAGTGCAGTCCAAATGAGAGATTAGCAACAATGCTCTCTCATATGAGTGTGGATGACCCTTGAGTACATGGATACCTATCCAAAAAAAAAATTCTTAGGCTCTTTTTATTAATCAATATAAGATAAGTCTTACTTTAATCAAGATCATTTTACTTGTTTGCTTATTTAAATCACATTAAATTAACATAACAAAAACATAACCAATTGTTAGTCCTACTAGAGGAAGGTTAACGATCCCTTGAGTAACCTGACATACAAACCTTAGGGGTTATGTCCCTTGGCTAGTATATTACATGGGGCTAACGAGATTCATAAGGAGGGTTGTTTTTCCAAGGTGACATAATGGTATCAAACATCTTCTCTTCTTTGCTATAAGTACTCTCAAAACAAAACTTAATAAATTAAAATCCTTTCCTTCTTTAACCATGATTGAACCCCTTTATCTTACTCAGAATTTTGTGTGGCCATTAGTTTAAAATTTTACTTATTCATCTAAATTTATAGAGAAGCAACCTATGATAGAAAATCCAATCTTTGTGGAAGAAGAGGAAAAAAATCCTAGTTTTAAAACTATTTCTCTTGTTCATAATGAACAAGGAGAGGTAGTTTTTAGATCTATGGACCATCTAGTTATTTTACTATAAGGAAATAAAGAAACCATGGAATCTATCTTAAGGGTAGAGGAAATACCCACTTCTATTGCAAAAGAACTCCTTTTAGAACTTCCAAAACAACCTAAATGTAACCTATGATTTCTTAACAATGAGATTGAATCATCACCACAACCATAGGAAGGATGCCATCAAGTATCCCATCTTCCTTAGAAATTTTGGGATTTGTACCTCCCAACATAGATCCATTTAGGCTTAATTTTACATGTCTCAACATATAAGTCATCTACAAGTTCAACTTATGGATATATTTTCCAATATTACCAATGTTTCAAATGCGATTGCTTCCAATCCAATATTTGGAATAACATCCTTTCTACTAATATGTATTTTTAAAATAATCTTAGAATTAATAACATGACAATCCCTTTTAGATCATCCCATCCAAGTGCTCAATATTACCCTTTAATTAATCCTCAATACCAATCTATAACACCATCAGTTCATTATCCTAGATTCTAGGATATAAACTCTAGGCTAGAGTAATTAGAAAAAGAAAACTATAAGTTCAAACAAAAATTAACCTTTATTCAAGGAGGTACACCTAAAAAGCACTCTTTTAAATATTTTTGTAATAAACCTATAGATCCTAACTTAAAAAATAGACCTTATTTGTTGAGCTTTGAGTTACCAAAATTTCACATGTATAAGGGAGAAGGTGACCCAATAGAACACCTTCGAGTTTTTAGAGCTACCTATCATGACATAAAATATGATGATATAATGTTATCGAAGCTATTTCCTACAAGTCTTGGTGGTGAGGCTTTAGAATGGTTTTACCAATTGCCCCACCACTCATTCAAGAATTTTTTTGATATGGTTAAGATGCTCATTCAATATTTTATCACTTATATTAGAAAAATTTATACTTGATGACCTATATCAATTGAAACAAGGTAAAAAGGAATCCCTCAATGAATTCTTACCTCAATGGTGAGTGTTGGTTAGGAAAATTTATTTGGCTTTGCCACCTAGAGAACTATTACTTATCTTCATATGCCATTTACAAGAATATTTATCATATCCTCTAAATATGACTCATGTTGTATATTTTGATGATGTAGTTGATTTCAAAAAACAAATAAAAGCTACCCTTCAATATAGAGGGCAACTAAAAACTAATAAAGAAGATGAGAAATAATCTTCTTCTAACATTAAAGGACAATATCAAAATAAACATGTTGTGGATGATGGTGTAACTAAATATCATCCCAATAAAAATCCCAAGATAAGTAATTTTAGTAATGTTGTAGCATTAAATAAAATATTCTAACTAAAACTTAGGAAAATCCTCCCAACAAATCTACTAAGTTAAACCAGTCTCTATCCTCTATGCTAACACAACTATTCGATGCTAATATGATAAAATTACCTCCTATATGGAAACATGATCCTGAAATGGAAAAGCTTCCTTGGTTCAAGGTTGGCCAACAATGTGCTTTCTATCACACTAACGATCATAATACAAACAAATGTATCACTCATAAAAATGTGGTACAAGATCTTATCGATGATGGTCATCTAGTGGTCGATGGTTTTGAACAAGCAACAACTTCCAACCAAAATTTGAGGATATTCCAAGATCCCTTACCTAAACACATATAAAATACTACTAATCAAGTTCAATTTAGGAACATCCCTTCACTAGATCAAAACATGGCAGGATTGATTCATATTAGCACTATGACTAGACAACAAGATAGAGAAAATGGTAAAACCTCTAAACCGCATCCTAAAACTCCCTTAGTTTTTTAGCCTAGATGTGTTGCTATTTATAAAGAACCAGCTTTGGTTCTAAAACCTCAAGAAAAAACAAAAGACCTTTTAACCTCCAACAATAATTAGAGTACACACTAGCAAAATCCCCATGAACCTCTATGGGCCATAGAGAAAAATTGTTCAAGCTTTTAAGATTTTGGTATCTACCTAAAAATGTTAGCCCTAAAAATCTAGCTAATGTAATAGGGTCCCTAAGTAAGAACCATGCCACCATATCCTTCTTTAATGATGACATTCCACTTGCCTCTACACTTGGGGATATCCCCTTTCAATATTAGTGAGTAGTCCATTAAAAGGGTTCTTATCGATAATGGTTCATAAATCAACATTTGCATCCTTAGATTCATCCATATAATAGGGCTCAATAAGGAAAATTTACAAAATTCATACATTTTCATAAAGTATTATGACGGAACCATAGTTTTGCCAATAAAAGTAGGGCCTCATTTTTTAAACATATTGTTTTATGTGTTGCCCTATGAGTTGAATTATAATATCCTTTTAGGATGACCTTGGATGCACATGATGCAAGTTTTCCTCTAAAATTATCATCAATGTGTCAATTTTAAATATTAGGGTAAGTTGTATAGCATAGTAGATGATCATAATCCCTTTGCCTATTACCATAATATCCAGTAAAAAAACCCAAAAGCTTGACTCTACCCCTCGTTGAATGCTTCTTGTCTCTTCATAGATGATACCTTAAGGTTTGACCCACCTAAAACAAGCATCAACCAATAAGAAGGAACCAATAGTCAAGCCATGATGAAAGGTAAATAAAAGTATGAGGATATTTATAATATAAACCTTAATAACTAGTACCATGAGTTATAAGCCTTAGACTTGGTCAGGTTACCTCTATCACCTTGTGCTCTAGGATTGCCTTCTAGGCATGGAATAATTATGCAACTAGTAATTTGCACCTTTGTATTCGTAGGAATAACTAATGAAGAGAGAATACGTGGAACTAATCTATGACCAATAAAGAAAAAATATGCCTTGTATTTTCTTTCTAATTTTTATCCTATCCCCATACAAATCCTTTGTAACTTTGAATACAAGGGAAATGGATTAGGAATTTGAGAATAAGGAATAAAGGAGCCTTTAGAATCTAAAAATTGGCTTGAACGTTGTAGGTTGGGGTATCTCCCAAACCACAATGAAAATATGTTTTCTTCTTTAGAGAGTGATGATGAAGAAATGTGCCTTTTCTCATCTAAACCTCAAAGAGAGGAAACTTTGACATGTATAGACTAGGATGAAGACAAGTACAATGAAACTATACCATTCTCATTTTATGACCTATTTTAATAGTATGCACAAATTAACACTATAAGTATTAAACCTATTGAGGATATCAGGTAGGACTTTGATGTTAGCCTCAACAATAAGCATAAATTAGTTTCATTACAAGAAAAATATACGACAACTCAATCAATAGAACATATTGTATTAAAATTGTACATAAACAATTGTGAGGTTAGAATTTTACCCCACAACCTTCTTAAGGATAATAGCAATGATGTTCTTCATCAATAATATGTCCCTATTGAAGGGTATCTTTCTTTAGACACACATCCCTCACAATCATCAATTTTGAACAATAGACTTTAGATGTCGATGAGCTTCAAATTCTAGGGGTTTTACTTACCCCTCCATAATGTGAATATGAATTAAATATAGTAATAGAACAGACCATAGATGTTAACAAAGGAGAATATGGTAACCCAAAGACAATAAAGTTAGGAAAGATTCTAACTTTAGAAGAAAAATAAGAGTATACAAAGCTCTTAACCAATTTTACAACATATTTGCATGGTACGATGCGGCTATGCCTAGATTAGATCCATCCCTAATAGTTCACCACTTGGTAGTCAAGCCCGATGCAAAGTCGATAAAGAAAAAATACAAAAGATGCACCCTAAGGTCACTTTCTAGTTTCCAAGAAAGAGAGTACTATGCGAGTATGCATAGATTTTTTATACATCAAAAATTTTTATCCTAAGGATGATTTCCCTTTGTCAAATATAAACATGATAGTAAATTTCATAGTTGGTTGTAGAATGTTATCCTTGATGGATGGAATTTTTTGTTACAACCAAATTCACATAGCACCAAAAGATCAATCCAAAATAATGTTCACTACTCCTTGGGGTACTTTCTACTATGAAGTTATACCCTTTGGTTTGAAGAACATTGGCACAACTTATCAATGTGCCATAACATATATCTTTAATTATATGATACACAATATCATGGAATATTATATTTATGATCTTATCGAACAATCAATGAAAAAAAAATATCATGTATAAGACCTATGATGAATTTTTGAATGATTTAGAGAATATAAGGTTAATATTTATCCCTCCAAATATATATTTGGTGTAACATATGATAAATTACTAGGATTTACATTGTCTAGGCATCGCATTGAGGTTGATATTGATAAAATATCAACAATAATTGATATACCACCACCTTGAAACCTAATAGAGCTCAGAAGCATGCAAAGAAGACTCCAAGCAATTTGAAGATTCATATCCCAATTTTTAGATAAATGTAAACCCTTTACAAGAATATTATGAAAATGAATCAAGTTTAATTAGGACAGAGAACATCAAAAAATATTTGATGTTTTAAAAATATACTTGTTATCTCCACTAGATCCTCTCAAGCCATTGTTGTTGTACACTGTGATAACAATTCATGCTTTAGATGCCATGTTGGCACAATACGATGAACAACATAGAGAAAGGGATATATACTACATCAATAGGACCCTTATCAGTTATGAAACTAGATATACTCCTTCGAAAATAATGTGCTTAGAGTTAATCTTTGTGTAACAACCCAAGTCTAAGATGCTTGGTTGTGCAACCCAGTCTAGCACATTGGTTTCACAAAGAGAAAAATTTGACTAGTTCGAGGACTAGACATGACACAAAATGAATTTTTTGATGTATTTAGTTTGATGGCCACCCAATATTTTATTAGTACGAGGCATAGCAAACCTTTATTTGTGAATACTAACCACTACATATGGTCTCCCAAGTGGATGAGTGATGAGCACCAGAAATGCTCATATTTTGTACATACTTCTTTGATCAATATGTGGCTGTATAATAAGGATTGCGTACTTTTATAAATGATTATATAGATATTTGATATAATTATGCGTGTTATCTAATTTGTGTGCTTTTAGTATGTTTTGTGGAATTGCAGTTGATTTAGTTAGATTTGGAACAGTCGAGGTCCTTTCGATGGACCTGGCACTTTATTTCATCGGGAGTCAATGAAGAGAACATAGGCGCCTCCCTGCAACCGAAAGGTGCCAAGGGAACAAGCGCCTCCCTATAGTCGAAAGGCACCAAGTGAATACAAGCGCCTCCCTGCAGTCGAAAGGCATCGATTGAACATAGGCGCCTCCCTACAGTCGAAAGGCGCCAAGTGAATACAAGCACCTCCCTGTAGTCGGAAGGCGCCAACTGAATATTAGTGCCTCCCTGCAGTCGAAAGGCGCCAACTGAATGGGAGCGCCTCCCTGCAGTTAGAAGGCACCACTGATTCTTTGCCCGTTGACCAGAGTTGAACGACGTGGACGACAACGGCTGGTGCAGTTCCAACTCTGCGTCATGCAGAGCTAAATTGGAGATAGCACCTAACGTACCCAAACGTCTTACCGATGCCAAGCAAAGCACGAACTAAAATGAACATGCCACCATCAAAATAGAATGCCAGACGTCGATTGCATTCGCCAGACTATTCTAATTTAGTCTGGGAAGAATCGATCGTTGTAACCACTTCTGTAACAGAAGTTCTACGGGTGTGTTATATAAACACACGCAGATCGTTCTGAGGATAATATATAGAGATCTATAGAAAATATAGAGGGATATATAGAGGGAATTAATAAAGATCCATTTTAGAGTTACATTGTAATGCGTTGATAAATATATTATAGTTACAGAAGTTCTAAAGCGCGTGTTCGATCGAGAAGAAGCTGCTGGAGCCTGGGCCCACTCCAAGCCAGTATTTCTTCCCCATTTCCTTTTTTGTTCATTTATTTTAATTAGTTTATTGCTTTCATAGGAATGTTCATTGGTTTACTAGTTCCAGTGATTGTCGTAGGTTTATTTTCAAGAATATGTACATGATTTATTTTTGTAGATTTAAATTTTGTTCTTCTTACGTAATTTATTGAGGAGTGCGGGAATGATTGACAACCATCTCAAGAACACCCCCCAAACGTAGGATTAGCAGACCCACCTCCAGTGGTATTGTAGTAACCTAATTTTGACTCTTCGCAAGTTTACGAAGCTCCCTGGGTTGATAATTAAATGCACGGGCATGTGACAAAAATAGGAAACCATTCACCTTGTTTGGCCCACAACATTTTGGCACCGTTGTCGGGGAAGCATCTTAATTAGATTACTTGCAATACCCTGAAACCTTCTATCCGACCTTGTATGAGTTCTTCGAGAAGAAGAGGACCTGATGGTCGCTTTATAAGAACTAATCCATCAGGACCTGAGTCAGCCGAGCATTTTGGATTTGAGCTAGACCCGTCCGACCTACCAGCAGTCCATTGGAGTGAGGAACCACACTTTGTGCAAAGTGCCGCCTCATCCCATCAACAAGGGGATGAACGAATCATCACAAATCCCCTATTTAATAGGACTCCTCTAGAGGAAGCCCTATTGTGGAAGGCTATGGAGGATCAGACGATCTCGCCAGACAACCTTAGAGCATTGACTCAAAAAGTTTTAAATGATCGAAAGGCCATAAACGCTGCATTAGAAACCACATTTCCTAAAAAAATGGTAGATAACGATGAAGTCTCATCTGGATTTAGTTTCCCAATAGAGGAGGGAGTAGGAGATACCAAAATGAAAAACATATCCCCTGCTCACCTCCCGTCCTTCAGAGGACACCCGACTGAGGACCCTGACCTATTTTTATTCAAATTTGATGTTTTGTGTAGGTCTGTGGATTACAAATCAAATGCACAAAAGTTGAAATTATTTCCTTCTACATTAGACGATGCAGCTCTACGATGGTTCATCGGTCTGGGAGACAAACACATCACCACCTGGGACCAGATGAAGACGCTCTTTTTAGAGCAATATCAAGATTTTGGGAGAGCAAGAGACTCCAGGGAGGAGGTCCTGAGCATGACACAAAGAGAAGATGAGTCTCTCAAGGAGTATTGGGAGAGATTCACCTTTAATATTCAATGGTCCCCTCACTCGAAGCTATCTGATAAGTCCCTCAAAAGCATCTTCTTGAGGGGACTTACCAATGAGTCACTGGAGGCTCTCAACATGATCTCTGGAGGTGATGTCTATCAGCATGCTATGGACGACATCCGACAATTATGCCAGAACTACTCAATAAGGCGAGGCAAAGTCACCCCCGAGACCATGAAGGCGACTGCTTTAGTCACCAAAATAGATATAGGCAACATCGTTGGAGGATTTGAAGAGCGAAATGCTTTCATCTCTAGCACTGCAGATGGATACGCTGCTGTTAGAAAAGAAGAAACAAGAAAATGATGCAACATTAGCCTATTTCTACCCAAAATGTAGAGGAAGGCATGCAAAGAATGCATGCCCAGAAAACAAGGTCAGAGAATGCACAGTTTGTAGGCTGAATCATAAAACTCGATTGTGCCCACAACTGCCCAGTAACTAGGAAGCGGCTGAGAGCACGGAGGCCTATTTCATAGGCAATAGGAAGAGTTGGCCACAGCCCCCCATGGGGAATATACCAACCGGAATGCCAACATATGGGGGAGGGTCATACATGCACCAAGGACCCCCTCAACCACCTAATATGGGGTGGTGGGGACCGTCACCCTGGACTAACGCACCCCCAACAACATTCTCGAATCAACAACCATGGATGCCATATCCATATCCTGGGCAGCAGTGGAGAGGCCACAATGCATGGAATCAAACTCCACAGAATGCAGCTCCTGCTCACATCCAACAGAACTTACCAGCATTGCCAGCAGCGAGACCTACGCAGCTACCAACACAACCGACAACAAACCCAAACAATAGAGTAAATCAGTCGGCATACAACGTAGAAGGTGAGATGTACCATATGTACAATATTCAGCTTAGATCAGGTAGGCAACTAGGAGTAGAGACTCCGCCTCTGGTAGAAGAGGAGGAAGAAATGGTAGAGATACCTCCACTGGTAGAAGAGGAGGCAGAAATAGAGGAGACACCTCTGGTAGAAGAAGGAAAAGCACTTGAGAGAGCGGAGGCTCCATTTCCTAGCCGGCTACAGGAACAAAGAAAAACAACACAGCCAGAATTCGACATCTTGTCGAGCTTGAAGAATCTCACGGTGACAATCCCATTATTTCAAGCAATTCGAGATGTCCCCATTTACACCAAGGCAATTAGAGAAATGTGTCTACGGAGACCGAGATGGAAAGTTACCCAGACTATCAACGTCGTGGGTAAACTAGTAGATCTAATGATGGGTAGAACACATCATCCGAAGTATGCAAACCCAGGCAGCCCAGTGTTGACCATAAAAATTGGAGGACATTCCCTATCCAACACACTGGTTGACCTCGGGGCAGCCATCAACGTGATGCCTCAAGAGACCATGCAGAGGCTACGGCTCACGAACCTGAAGCCAACCATGACAGTGTTGTAGTTAGCCGATCGATCAACCATATCATCGAAAGGAATGCTGGAAGATGTGATCGTAACAGTCAGTGCATGGGAATATCCAACCGATTTTCTAGTTTTGTAGACCAAGACCAGGCTGGGCGGTTACCCGCTCATTTTAGGGAGGCCATGGCTGGCAATAACTGATGCTTACATCAGCTGTCGGGATGGGCTAATGACCATCTCCAATGGGAAAAACATCAAAAGGCTGACCATTTCTCCGCCAGCTCAGTCTATGGACTCGATAGAAGAATCCAGGATCACCGAGCATGGAACTACGGAGTTGTCCATAATCCAGCCGGTGATGACCTTGGAGGAGGTGGCAGAAGAGGATGAGGATGGTGCTATCATGGAGTTTCTCCATGGAGAATCATCCACCCCCACACCTGGATCGCCGTTGACTGGCACCCAAGATCAACACATCCAAAAAATACACGTTGGGCCAGGGAGGACATTAAACGTCAACAACAGGTTGACGCCCACACAACTAGAAAAATTGGAAGAGCTTCTGGTAAAACACCAGCAAGCATTTGCATGGGACTACGCAGATATGCACGGCATCAGCCCAAAAATATGTACCCATCGGATTTACTTAGATGACCAGGCAACTCCTAGTCGACAGCCACAGAGAAGGATGAACCCAACAATGAAAGACATTGTCAGAGAAGAACTGCACAAACTTCTGGCTGCCGAATTCATATATCCAATTTTTGATAGTGAATGGGTATCACCATTAGTGGTGGTCCCCAAAAAGAATGGGAAATGGCGGATCTACGTGGACTACCGGGCATTGAACAAGGCGACTAAGAAAGACCACTTCCCGCTCCCATTCATCGATCAGGTCTTGGACACACTCTCAGGAAGAAAATACTTCTCCTTTCTGGATGGTTTCAGTGGTTACAACCAGATCCAGATAGGGGAAGAAGATCAAGATAAAACAACGTTCACCTGTCCATGGGGAACGTTTGCCTATAAGGTATTGCCTTTTGGACTGTGCAACGCACCGACCACCTTTCAAAGGGCGGTGCTTAGCATATTCTCTGATATGATAGGAGATGGGGTGGAAGTATACATGGACGACTTCACCGCCTATGGAGAAACCTTCGAGGAGGCAATGACAAATCTGGAAAGAGTGCTCGACAAGAGCAAGGAAAATCATTTGTCCCTAAGTAATGAAAAATGTTTTATGATGATGCAGGAAGGCATCGTGTTGGGACACCACCTCTCTACAGAAGGGATAAAAGTAGACAAGAGGAAGATCGAGGTCATCAGAGACCTACCTAGCCCCATAACGTAGAAAGAGGTAAGAAGTTTCCTTGGTTCAGCCGGGTACTACCGACGATTTATCACCAAATTTAGTAAGATTGCCAAACCACTGCACACCCTACTTTCTAAGGACGTAGAGTTCAATTGGATGGGAGATTGCGAAGAAGCGTTCCAATTTTTGAAAGAAAATTTGATATCTGCACCGGTCTTGAGAGGACCGAATTGGGCCATACCATTCCATATTTATTGTGATGCATCCAACGGTGCGATCAGAGCAGTCCTCGGGTAGAAATACGGTGAAGAATTCTATGCCATCTATTATGTCAGTAAAAACTTGGCGGGAGCGGAGCTCAACTATATAGTGACAGAAAAAGAATTCCTCGTAGTTGTCCATGCAATAAACAAATTCTGTCACTATATAACGGGATACAAGGTCTTCATCCATACGGACCACGCGGCTATCAGGTATCTGATGAGCAAGCCGGCCATTGGTGGCAGAATTATCAGATGGCTGTTGCTATTGCAGGAATTCGACATCACTATAGTCGATAAACTAGGCAAGGACAACATCGTGGCAGATTTTCTGTCCAGATTGATACCAGTAGATCATCAAGCAGTGGAAGACCAATTTTTGGACGAACATCTATTCGCTATTAGTGAACAAACTCCATGGTATGCAGACATAGCCAATTACTTGGCCACCGAAAGGACCTCACCTGCTCTATCCTACCGAGAAAAGCAGGTGGTCATAGAGAAGAGCGCATCATTCCTTTGGATGGATGGTCTCCTATTTAAAATAGGACGGGACCAAATTATAAGAAGATGCGTAGCAGAACAGGAGTTTTCGAAGTGCTCAAGGCATGTCACGATGAGCCATGCGGAGGACACTTTGCAGGGAAACGAACTGCCTACAAAATCCTGCAGGCTGGGTATTTTTGGCCCACTCTGTTCAAGGACGCGACAGCGTATACCAGCAAGTGTGACGAGTGCCAAAGGATGGGTAGACCAACCCACCGAGATGAAATGCCCCTGCAGCCCTAGGTACACCTGGAACCTTTTGATAAATGGGGCATGGACTTCGTGGGACCATTCAATCCACCTTCGATGGGAAGGAGGTTTATTCTGGTCTGCACGGATTATGTCACCAAATGGGTGGAAGTGCAGGCATTAAGGGACTCAAAGGAAAGAACGGTCATCGACTTCTTATTTGCTCATATTTTCACATGATTTGGGGTTCCTCGGGAGATAACAATAGATCAAGGGCCCCAATTCACCTCCAAATTGATTGAGGAGCTGATGGAGCAGTATAGAGTTTGGCACAACAAAACCATGCCCTACCATCCGCAGGCGAACGGGCAAGTAGAAGTGACAAACAAGGAGATAGAAAACATCCTGACCAAAACCGTGCAGCAACACAAGAAATATTGGGCCACACGGTTGTCGGAGGTAGTTTGGGCATACAACACCACGTGGAAATCCACCACAGGATGCACACCTTTCCAAGCTGGTCTATGGGAAAAATGCGATGATGCCCATCGAGTTCGAAATCAAAACTCCGAGGACGGCTTCAGAATTAAATTTGAGCCTGGACGAAGCTCAAAAATAGAGGATTCGCCAGCTAGATCAGCTGGACGAAATCCGATTGGATGCTTTGCAGAGGACAAAGATTATACAGAAGCAGAGAAAGAAGTGGCATGATAACCACATCAAGCTGAAGAAGTTCCAGGTAGGGGAATGGGTACTGTTATACGATTCTCGATTCCAGGAAAGGAAGGGCAAACTTATGCAGAGGTGGATGGGGCCGTATGAGGTGGCAGAGCTCATTAGGAATGGGGTGGTGCACGTCAAGACAATTGACGACAGCAACACCATGTTCACAGTCAATGGCCACCGACTACGCCCCTATAATATGTCTGAAATGTTACAGGTGGAATCCAGAGTAGGCATGGGGGAGACCCCATCTTGCTAGATCCGGACCGAACTCTCACAGGTGAAATGGTGGGCACGAAAGTGCTCACCCAATTTGGTTAGTTAGTTATAGTTTTTTTTAATGTGTGTTTTTTTGCAGGGACGACGCCCGCATGCAAGCTGCAGGCATCCTAATCTAGGGCCTAACAGGCATGAAACGCGTCTAACTGCCTTTATTTTCTTTTCTTTTTTGGTTGCTTTTTGTAGGTGGAGGACCTGACAACACGAGGGATAGGTATCTGGGAAACCAGGCCTGATTCAGCTCAGCATTCCGACACCGGCTCGTAGATAGAATCTGGGCAACATGAAAAATTGGGAAGGTTTGATCACCCTTTTTCCAGTCAAATCGCCAACCAGAAGAAGGCGCCTTACTACAGTCAGAAGGTGCCCAGACCAGAAGAAGGCACCTTACCATGGTCAGCAGGTGCCAAGCCCACAAGAAGGCACCTTACTGCAGTCAGAAGGCACCCATCTAGAAGAAGGCGCCTTACTACAGTCAGAAGGTGCCCATCCAGAAGAAGGTGCCTTGGGTGAAGGCGAGTAAGAAGGTTTCACTCGAGGGATCCATGTAGGAGATGCCTTATCGCATTCAGAAGGTGCCCATCCAGAAGAAGGTGCCTTACTACACCCAAAAGGCACCCATCTAGAAGAAGGCGCCTTACTGCACCCAGAAGGTGCCCATCTAGAAGGTGCCTTGGTCGGGGCAACAGAAGGTGCCTTATTGTGAAGGCACATCGAAGAAGGCGCCTTATGCATAAGGCACCCATCCGAAGGCGCCTTTCGGGAAGGCACCCATCCAGGTGCCTTTAAGGCCATCCGAGAAGGTCTATATATATATATATATATATATATATATATATATATATAATAGGCGCCTTCCGTGGCAGGAAGGCACCAAATTTAAAAAAAAAAAAAGCCAGCCGAAGGCGCCTTCCAACATCAGGAAGGCGCATTCATCCAGCCGAGGTGCCTTCCAACATCAGGAAGGCGCATGCATCCAGCCGAATACGCCTTTCGACATCAGGAAGGCGCATTCATCAAGACGAACGCCTTCCAACATCGGGAAGGCACGAACCAGAAGGAGGCGCCTCCCACATTGGGAAGATGCATGCAGGCAAAAGCGCCTCCCAGCCAATACGAGCGCCTCCCTACAGCCGAAAGGCGCATTCGACGAAGAACACCGACAACGTTGGAAAGGTGCTACAAGGGCACCATCCACATGGGGAAGGTACCAAAGAATGCCTTCCACGTACAACATTTACATCTATCGGACGCCTCAGGCAGAATGAAGCATTGCACGAAGTAGCGACATCAAATGACCACACCCCTCCCTCATGTCACAAGTCAGCCAATCAGTGGCTACCACGACAACTGGAATGCCAAATCAGGTACGTGCATACTAAATCAAATCTTTTATATAATTATTTATAAATACGCAGTACCAAAAAAAATACAGTTGTCATAAAGATCGTATCCCCCCATAGTCGAAATCACGTGCCAATGATAGGGCGCCTTCCATAACTGCTAGGGTTAGGCATATTTTCTATAAGAAGGCACCTTCCTGCAGAAGGAAGGACAGAAAAATATACAACATCGAAAGGTGCCATGGGAGGAAGGTCCAAGAACCACGCGATCAAGAAGAATGAACCTAGTGATACTGATGGAATCAGAGGGGCAGTGAGGACCCAATTCGAAGCCGAGGGGTGGCTCGAATACTGCACCCTGGTCAGTCAGGGCTAGGATGTGGAGGCAGCTAGAGAATTTGCCACCTCTTTGAGGGGCGATGCGGCCCAAGTACGAGGGGTGGAAATTCCAGTCACCCCTGAGTTCATCTCACAGGCGACTGGATTGCCTCTCACGGGGGAATGTGCATACAAGGGCGGAGTGCTAAAGCTATACACCAAAATACTGCTACCAGGAGGAAACGTGCAGATAGAAAGGGAGGGGTTACTCAAAAGCAGTCTCCCCATGGATATACGAAAGATGTTCGAGCAGATTGCTCGATTCTTCACATGCACAGGGAAGTATACGCATCTGAACATTAATCATGTGCACTTCCTCAATCACCTAGTGCATGGGAGGAAAATAAATATACCCTTCTACCTGGCGACTGCTCTAAAGGATGAAGCGGCTCGGTACCAGAAGGGGGCACCATCCGCCTTAGCCCACCATGGGCTGATATCGGCATTGGTCCACCACATAGAAGCACAAGGGTAGAACCACGACGCAGAGGGAGAAGGCGACCAAATAGAGCAACACAATGCGGTTGCCAAACTAGGGCAAGGCGAAGCATCCCCTACAGAGGAGATAGCAAACATCGAGCAATTGGCGTTGCCCTATTTTCTAGGAAGGGCAAAACAGTCACCGATGCCCGTAGACATAGAGGATAGAGGGCATTCCCCAGTGCTCGAGTATGAGGAGGAAGGAGCACCACCCGCTGGTGGTGAAGATGAACCAATTCCTAGGAGGAAATGTCTGCGATGATTCCTCTCGATAGAGGAAGAATAGAGCGACACAGAGATAGACGTTGCCGCCCAAACCCTCCAAGAATTAATGAACCAGAGCCCACGGAATGAAGGGACTTTCGGGGGTAACGACCAGATCGATGCGGCCTTGGAGGAGGCGCTCGACTGGCAAACTGATTGTTGGATGGCACAACAGGTTCTGGAAGATTGCCAGAACCAGCATCAAAAGGAATTGGAGGAAAAGGATAGACGAATCGCTCAGCTTGAGCAGCTGGTCCGATAGTTGCAGGAGGAAAATCAAATACTTCAGGACAGAGGAACAACAAGACAGGAGGCGGCCACTCAGACTGATTGGGCAGAAGCAGTGCCGACGAACTCTCCCACATCCATCGAAAGAGTATTCTCTTTGGGGGAGATTCGATCGGACGCCCGATAGAGCAGCCCGGAGGTAGGGAGGATTCCTCTGTTTTTAGGGGTGAAAATGAAAGAAGTCCTATGATGCCCCCTATCATTGTCCTGAGTGACACAGAGCAGGACGAAGGCCTCCAGCAGCAGATAAGACCAGAGGATACGGAGGACCTCCCCAGGCCTGAAGAAGGAGAAGAGCCTGAGGGGTCGACACCAAGAAGACAGGAGGATGAAGAATCACCCCCGGAGATAGCAGCACAGTCGATCCTTCGGAGTGAAGAGAAGTCCCCAAAAGAGAAAGAAGAGACCCCCGACCGAGCCGCCACATTTTTTATAGAGGCCAAGGCAAAGAGGCCCAGGACGGCTCGATAGAAGGTGAAAGTGACCTTCGTCGAGTCAGAGGAGGATGAATGGGATATGCAGCCATTCGTCGAAAGGCAAAAATATTTTGAGCAGCTGTGCAACGAAATGAAAGCAGCCAAGGCGGCCAGGAAGGCATCCTCGAGGATAAAAGGAGATTCTGGCATCTGCATCAATCCGACGGAAGACAACCAATTTTGGGACATCTATGGTTCATCCCGAGGGTGGCCTTCCATGATGAGGAGGTATTTGGAATGGTGGGGAGTATATGGCCCACAATTGGAGGCCATTGCAATTGCAAAGGAAAATGCAGGGCTTACCCCTGAAGTGGCCGGATTATACAAGGCCCAAGTAGTGCCTTCCAGAGAGGATAATTCGGATATCCCTCTGGCAGTGGTCAAACCTCCAGACGCCGACCTCTGGCAAGCTATCGAAGCTGCATTTCAATCGACAGGAACAACGTTGGCTCGACCACCACCAGTAGCGGCCAGAACAAGAAGGGGACAATTAACAGCCATAGTTTCCCATAGGCACAGGCGAACCACACCTTCACATGCCGACACAAAAATACAGACTCGAGCCGCAGGGGCAGCCGAATCCTCCAAGAGATGGCGACGATGAAAAGTCAGAGGGCTACCTATAGTTTGGATGCCACGAGGGCGTGGCATATGTTAGGCGTGGGGGGATGATGAGCACCAAAAATGCTCATATTTTGTACATACTTCTTTGATCAATATGCGGCTGTATAATAAGGATTGCGTACTTTTATAAATGATTATATAGATATTTGATATAATTATGCGTGTTATCTAATTTGTGTGCTTTTAGTATGTTTTGTGGAATTGCAGTTGATTTAGTTAGATTTGGAACAGTCGAGGTCCTTTCGATGGACCTGGCACTTTATTTCATTGGGAGTCAATGAAGAGAACATAGGCGCCTCCCTGCAACCGAAAGGCGCCAAGGGAACAAGCGCCTCCCTACAGTCGGAAGGTGCCAATTGAATACAAGCACCTCCCTACAGTCGAAAGGCACCGATTGAACATAGGTGCCTCCCTGCAGTCGAAAGGCACCAAGTGAATACAAGTGCCTCCCTGCAGTCGAAAGGCGCCAATTGAACATAGGTGCCTCCCTACAGTCGGAAGGCGCCAACTGAATGGGAGCGCCTCCCTGCAGTCGAAAGGTGCCACTGATTCTTTGCTCGTTGACCAGAGTTGAACGACGTGGACGACAATGGCTGGTGCAGTTCCAACTCTGCGTCATGCAGAGCTAAATTGGAGATAGCACCTAACGTACCCAAATGTCTTACTGATGCCAGGCAAAGCACGAACCGAAACGAACATGCCGCCATCAAAATAGAATGCCAGACGTCGATTGCATTCGCCGACTGTTCTAATTTAGTCTGGGAAGAATCGACTGTTGTAACCACTTCTATAACAGAAGTTCTACGGGTGTGTTATATAAACACACGCAGATCGTTCTGAGGATATATATAAGAGATCTATAGAAAATATAGAGGGATATATAGAGGGAATTAATAAAGATCCATTTTAGAGTTACATTGTAATGCGTTGATAAATATATTACAGTTATAGAAGTTCTAAAGCGCGTGTTCGATCGGGAAGAAGCTGCTGGAGCCTGGGCCCACTCCAAGCCAGTATTTCTTCCCCATTTCCTTTTCTGTTCATTTATTTTAATTAGTTTATTGCTTTCATAGGAATGTTCATTGGTTTACTAGTTCCAGTGATTGTCGTAGGTTTATTTTCAAGAATATGTACATGATTTATTTTTGTAGATTTAAATTATGTTCTTCTTACGTAATTTATTGAGGAGTGCGGGAATGATTGACAACCATCTCAAGAACACCCCCCAAACGTAGGATTAGCGGACCCACCTCCAAGTGGTATTGTAGTAACCTAATTTCGACTCTTTGCAAGTTTACGAAGCTCCCTGGGTTGATAATTAAATGCACGGGCATGTGACAAAAATAGGAAACCATTCACCTTGTTTGGCCTGCAACAATGAGATTGACCAAATCTCGTAGAAGGTGCCTTTTTGTGAACCTATCTTCTCATCCACGAGAGTGTGGGTTCATGGTTGGGGTTATCCTCTAGGACCCATAACACCTAGAGGGTGGATGCATACTCTCCCCATCCTTTAGCATGAAGGATTTAGGTTTCTTTTGACCAAATTTCTATCCTAGATTCTAAACATAAAAGGGGTTAGCATATATATGCCTTGTGCCTAGTTGAGGGTCCTACTTCATTGGAGTCAACTAGGGCCTTGCCCCTACACTAGCTTAGGACCTAGTATCACTTGTCATATAATGATAATGATGAGTTATCCCAAGCCAACTACCATAGAGTAATCATAATATGTACAAGGACCCATCACTTTACTACTCATTCAATTACCTAGATGCAACGTCCCATATTGTCCCTTGTTACCTTCACGTCTTGACCTTACATGTCAAGAATGCAATCGCTTCCAAATCATAGTGAGTACCTACTTGCAAACACTGGTGTTGGATGTTTATATTATTCATCCTTCATGATGAAATTTTATTATCCTTCATGATGATTTTGGTTAAAGACTTTAATTTTGGGTATGGATCTCAATTTAAAACTCTATCTTATTTTATAATGGTTTAGTAATACATTCTCCTTTTTAATAAGTCAAAGAACATATTATTTTAAAAAATAATAAATCATTATCAAAAGAATATATTTAAAGAACTTCCTATGTTTTAAGCTTTTCTAAATTAAGGATTCTAATAAATTAATAATAATTAACTTTGTATATATATATATATATATTCAAACTTCATAAAAATAAGCTATGCAAACATTTCCAATAAAACATACATTTCTAATAATTTAACTCAACTAAATATTTATCTTTATATATTCAAACTTCAGTTTAATTTGTTTAACTTAAAACAAGCTATAAAAATAAAGTATTTATTGAATCTATCAAATTATTTTTAAATCAAACTATACTAATAAAATATTTATTGAATCTTTAACATAAAGGAATTCGTTATCTAAAATAGCTTAAATTATCAATAACACCAAGAACAATATAGCATATGATAATAAGAAATAACAATTGATATAAAAACAAAGAACATTATAAGTTTGTCCCTTAAGGGGATTGCCCCCTAAGGGGCTTGGCAAATGGTATGGTGCTTTAACAATCAATAAATATTAAGGTTGAAGGAGTGTGTAAGGCTAGAGGTTGAAGGAGTGTGGAAGGCTGGAGGCTGAAGGAGAGTGGAAGGCTAGAGGTTGAAGGAACGTGGAAGGCTGAATGATGAGTTGATATTTGGAGTTTTAATACTAAAGGAGCATGTAAGGTTAGGCTGGTTGAAGGAGTGTGGAAGGCTGAATTGGTTGAAGGAGCTATAGTGAAAGGTTGGGATGTTGGGTGGACAACTGAGATGGATGAAGGAATGTGGAAGGCTAATAAGGCTAAGGTTGAAGGAGCATGGAAGGCTAGGTTGGTTGAAGGAGCTACAATGAAAGGCTAGGATGCTGAGTGGAAGGCTGGGAAGGCTGAAGGAGCATGGAAGGTTGCTTACAATGAGAAAAATAAAATTACAAAGTGTGAAGGATTAGGGTTTTTTCCTAAAAAACATCTCATCTTTTAGGAGCCATATCTTTGTGAAGAGTTATCCGATTCAATTGATTCTTGGATCATCTTGTGTAGAATTTGAATAACATTAAAATGAGTGGTCATGTGTAAAAATTTGAGCAATATTGGGGGAGATACGATCCTTTAAAGTCAACCATTCATAACAAGATCATTGATGATTTTTCAAGTCACAAAAACAAAATTTCAAAGTGTGAAGGATTAGGGTTTTTTCTTGAAAAATATCTCATCTTTTAGGAGCCATATTATGAAGAGTTATCCGATTCAGTTGATTCTTGGACCAACTTGTGCATAATTTGAATAAATTTAAAATGAGTGGTCATATACAAAAATTTGAGCAATATTGAGGGAGATACGACCCTATGAAGTCAACCATTCGAAACAAGGGTAGTGACAATTTTTCAAGTCACAAAAAATGAAATTGCAAATATTTTCCAACTAGGGTTTGAACGATGGGAAGAGCAATGAAGGGCTATGAATTCAGTGAGGAAGGAAACTAGCAATTTAGATTGGGTAAAGTAGACTATGATAGTGCAATATTTTAAAAATATTACTCTACTAAGATGCAAGACATAGATAGTAGAGATGAAGTTTTGGTATTATGAAGGTTGCTATAGGAAAATGTCAAGAAAGATGCTAAATTTTGGAGTAATTGTATTCATACAAAAATTTGAAAAGATACAAAAAATAAAAATCAAGAATTTAGATATTTTATGTAAAATGATGTAGGTTTCTAGCTATAGCATCTCAATTGAGATGAGAAGTGTATCTATTTGTAAACTCTCAAGATCTAGAGAAGAGAGATGTGATTTGTCAAGGGTGGGAAATCCGAGTACAACCACTTATTAGCAAGCAAAAAAAAACAAAGAATATTGAAAACAAGTGAATAAAAGTAGTCCTACATTCAATCTATTATAGATCCAATGCCAAAAAGGAGATAAGACAGGTTTGAGCACGCGTGCTTCCATGCACTTCAAGTTTGAAAAACCCTAGATGCTTTTTAAAAATGAAAAATAATTCTTGTAACTAGTTTCTTCGATTTAGACAAGTCATTTATTAAATACCACACTATTTTTCAGATCAGCAAGGTATATATCCTATCGTTGAAAGGATTTGGATCCTCCTCACAATTATTGAAAATTTAATACAATGTGGCCCTACATTCATAACAGTTACTCAAACATTAAATAAAAGGAAGCGAAACATAACCAGACATTAATTCAAATAATATTTAACTAACCTTTAAATATTTATTCATGCTCATAGGTATTTACCATGAAATACTTTTAAATTGTTTATTCATACCATTGAAAATAAAGGTACATATTGTAAAAGGTTTTACACTCGCTATCCTTTTGTCTACACATACAAGGAATTCTTATAAGCTTAACAAATAAATTAAATTTATTATTTTCTATCATCTCACTACCTAGAACTATTTTTGCACTGAAATCTATAATAAGCCACAAACATATTTCAATAAATATTTTAAACATATTACAAGCTTCGCTTTTCTTTCAAAACACAAATCCAAGTTTCAACTTTTGCACATAGAAATAATTAACAATTTGATTTAACTCAAAAAGCTTATAATGGCGATTTTCAGCATACTCCAAGATATACAATACATAGAAGAAGATTTTTAAAGTCTTTTAAATATAACCACATTTAATAATGAAGGAGAAATATTATACATGGTTGAAAGTAAGCGAAGTCTCACTATAATTAGTTTCTCCTTTTTGGATTTAGGAAATAAAATGTCATTTTAAATAGTATTTTAATACAAAAGACACTTAACATGTGTGTATTGGTTTTAATTAAAAACCACTCCATATGCGCTGCTCAACTAGACCAAATTTTCATTATAAAACTCCATTTTAGATGCACGAAGAAAATATTATGCACTAGAACTCCATCTTCAAGTCCAACGACCAGGGAAGATTCGACCTTCTTACGGGATTATAACAACCCAAAAAAAATATGATAATGCATATCTAATTATGTAAACAACATAGTAATGATTTGTTTACTAATTTATAATTCAATATTTTAACAAGCAAGCAACAGGGAACTAGATTCAATATTTAGCAAAAAAATTTCTCAAACAACACTCATATTTAATCTTATTAATTTCACAACCTAGCAACCACGTTACTAGATTTATTATATAGAAAAGAGGTGTCTTCATGCACCAACACATATGTTGATGTCTAATCACTATTAGTCATTAGGGCAACAATAGATATTCTTCTTCAGGTTTATAGGTGATAATATCAAGAAGATTCTACAGAAAAGATTATCGAAATATCATCACCTACTATCAAATTAAGGGTAACTTATCAACTAAATAGGAATGTGGATTGCATCGACTATTATATATAAATTAACACAACATAATTAAGAAACTTTAAAAAATTTGAGGTTTTCCTCAAATTTCTCAAAATTAGTTTGGATTACAAATGGAAAACAATCTCTACTCATAGCTTACATACAAACATGCAATTTAACAAGCATTGAATTTAATAAAAAATAATCAATTCTAATAAGCAAATGTGCAGATATCACAGAACTGGCCTTATTTATTTATTTGAAACTATGGGTGATTTGATGTTTACTCCTTGTTGGCCACACCCTTATGACTTTCCACTACTCCTTTGTCAATTTCACAAACTCTTTTATCTAGCCCGACGCCAAGCATTAAAACATAACACCATAATAATAATTCCATTACAACTTCTAATTCCATAGTTTATAAATAATTTTCAATGAGGATGGAGCTAACACCCATTTAAACATGCTTAATTCCAACTTACTTTCTAAACTTTTTCTAGTTGGAGGTATATTTACATGGTCACAAGGATTATACCATAGTTATCATGTACGTTCAACAATATAACGGGGTTGCATTTTGTAAATAAAAGATTATTATTAATATTTTTACTAGATTATATATATATATTTTAAAAATGATTATATATACCAATTAAATAATAAATTATTAAATCAAACATAAAATAATTATTAAAATTACCAAATCAATCTAATATTTCATTAATTCTTATTTAAAATATTCCTTTTTCCAGAGATATATAATCAACAAACAAGTCATTCATAATACAAGTGAGTCATTTAAAATGCAATTATATGGATACAACTATATGAGTGCCAATCATGAGCTTCCATGTACTCATGGGCTATGGTAAATTTTCACACCTCCATCATATCCCTCCTTACCTCTTGCAGTCAACATGAATCTGCTCACCTGAAGGAGGGTACCTGGTAATGCATCCACAAAAACCATCAGTAGTACCACATTCTAGGAGCAAAAGCAAGTATAACTTATTGAAAAATAATTACTGAGCTAGGAGGGTTGTTACATTTTACATCTCAAAAGCTAAAACATTACATGTTAAGCCATAAAATATGTTATAGCTAAAGTTGATCTGATGCAATACCTTATTTCTAGACCCTACCTTCCTGGTAGGATAGCCAAATGGGTTATGAACCTTAACGAATTTTATCTTGAATTCATTAGTCAAAAGTCAATTAAGGGATAAGTGATAGTTGATCAACTAGACACAACCCCTTTTCCAACCAATCATCCCTTAGAAATTGAATATCTTGATGAGATGGTGTGCATTATTGAGATATCACAACAAGATTTTTGGACTCTTTTATTTGAAGGTGCAAGATGCATTTAAAGGAGTAGAAGTTGAAATTATCTTAGTCTCATCACAACCAATTATAATTCCTTTATCCTTTAAGCTTCAAGTCTCATGTACTAATAACATAGTCAAATACGAAGCACTCATCCTTGGGTTATGAGAATCCCTAGCTTTAAAGACCACTATCCTCTCCATATTTGGAGATTCTTAATTAATAGTCAATAAAATTAATTAAATTTATCAGACTAAATATGATAAATTCAAACCATACAGGTATAGTGGATAAATTAATGGCTTCCTTCGAGAAGGTAATCGTAAATACTATCCCACACTCTAGTAACTATCAAGCAGATGCAATGGCTATAGTTGTATCTCTTATTCCTCTAGAGTTGGAAGATAATCAAGCAAAAATTATTATCTATTAGATTAGACAACCTACAACCCTACAATCCATCCAATAACTATTAGCTATTTTTTCCATTGAACAAGCACTTGTCCTTGATTCTTGATATAAATAAATGTATGATTTCCTTTAAAGTGGTGTTTTTATTGAAGGACTAAATCGTAATGAGCAAAAGAACCTTAGGCAATGCACTTGTTATTATGTAATAATCGAATATATCTTATATAGATGAATATTTGATGGCATTATTTCAAAACTTCTAAATTTAGAAGAAGTTAAAACATTAGTTTAAGATACCCATGAGGGAGCATGCAATAGACACTTCAATGGAAGTTCCATCGCTAAGAATATTATTCACATGGGGAAATACTAGCCAACTATAGAAAGAGACACCTTAATCATGTGCACAAGTGTAAAAAATGTCAAAATCATGACAACCTAATTCATGCACCTTCTCAAGAGCTTCAATCAATCACATATCCCTAGTCCTCTACTTAGGGACTGAATATCATTAGAAAGATAAATTTGATGTCATATGATGGCTATAAGTTCATTATTACTACAAAAAAATACTTTACTAAGTGGGTAGAGGCCATGCCCTTATCTTCTTGTACCAATGTTTAGATTCCTAAGTTTATCCTAAATCAAATCTTATCATGATATGGCATTCCTAACATGCTTATATCAGATAATGGCATTCCTTTTTAAATTAAGGATATCACCAAGATCTACACTAAATTTAAGATTAATCATAAGTGTTAAACACCATATTACCCATAGCGTAATGGTCAGGCCAAAACTTCTAATAAAACATTAATAAAAATATTAAAGAAACATGTCAGCAAAATCGGTAGGGATTGGTATTTACAACCATATCTTGCTTTGTAGGCATATCGTACCAGTGTGAGAGCTCTAACTGAAACTACACCATATGCCTTATTTTATGGGATTGAGGTCATATTTCCCTTTGAAATAGAAGTCCTATACCTTATAATCCTTCTAAACGATGCATCAGTTGGCAATGAGTATCTCCATGCACATCTTAACCAACAAGAGCTGCTTGATGAAAAGTAGACCCATGCCTTCGAGAATTTACTATTTTATCATCAAAGACTTAGTAAAGTTTATGTAAAGAGGGTTTTACCTCATTCCTTCAAATTACGAGACCTAGTTCATAGGGAGAAACAAAAAAATACTAATGCAAAAGAGGACCTTAAGGGAAAATTTGAGCCCAATTGGTTAGGTCCCTTCATAATAACAACTAAGTATGGGTTGGGTGCATACTTCTTGGCTACATTTTATGATGAGAAACATAAAGAACCTATCAATATAATGCACTTCAAAAGATACTATATTTAAATTTGCATGTTTTCCTATTCATGTGATTTATTGCATGGCTAATTGTATGCATGATTACCTGTAAAACACTTTTTCTTGCTTTCTTGTACCTGATTGCATGTTTTCTTATGTCTTCCTATTCATCCCATAAATTCATGAGGAGAGATCCTGAAATGAAACAATAATGATCCTAACTAGTAAATAGGGTTACTTGTAGTAGTTCACTAAGCTAGTGGGCCTCCTCGATGACTCCCTAAAATCCTTTCTCATCCTTTTGATCTTTTGGACTCTAGAAAAAAGTTGAGGTCTTGATGGCATAGTTCTTCGAAACAATAAATAGTTATAAGCACAATTACACTTCAATCCCTTAGCTTCTCCTTCTATATTCCAAACTATCTAAAGGATTGCATGCATTGTTGGTTGAATCATATGACTACTTGTTGCATTATTGAATACCAATTTCACTTGCTTGTGTTCATATGCTTGTTGTTTGCATATGGAGTCAAGTCGATTCATCATGACTAGTGATGATCCTAGTTAGGATAGATCACATTATAGATTTGCATCTTAGTTAGGTACCTAAGGTAACAAACATCTCTGATGATTACTTTCAAATGGATATCTCACCAGTTATTCCAAAAACTTTCTTTTATTTTTATCTTTTTCTTCTAACTTGTTATCACTCAATTATGACATTGATACTACAATACCAACTTAGTGGTAGCATATAAAATGGTAGTTTAAGCTAACAATATTTTTCCTAAGTAAAATAATCTCCTTTGATGTATTTTATCATAACATCTCCTAATTCATCTTTATACCTAAGAAAAGTAGGTGATACAATTATTCGATGACTGACAAATGCTTAAAATCGTAGAAAGTATCCAATAGCATGGAATAATTCTATCAAATATCTTTCCTCTATGTAAAAATATATTAGAAATTTTAATTCTATCAATATTTCAAACTCTTCATTAAATATTGTTTTCCAAAAACCACACTTACCAAATTGTGGTTCACTCTTATATCCAAATAGAAGGTAGAATAGAATAATTCAACACTTGGTAAGCATTAGAATTTCTATACACCCAAAAAATGAGGAATGATTCTATATAGCATTATTTTTCGATATGAGGGTCTATCATAAATCTAAAAATAACAAAAATGATATCATCAATATGTTAATATTTTCATCAAAAATATGATCAATTTGTGATTCATTCTTATACCTAGATAGAAGGTGGGATAGAATAATTTGACACTTGGTAAGCATTAGCATTCCTATACGTCCAACAAGTGAGGAATTATTCTATCAAAACTTCCTCATTATAAGGGTCTATCACAAATTCAACTTTATCAATTATCAAATTTATCATTATACCTAAAATGGATGAATGAAATAGGATTATCCAATACCTGACAAGTGTTTAAAGAACCTAATGATATTGAATAATTAGGTAAAAAATTCTATTTTGGTTTAATATTTTATAAGAATTATCATACAACCTCCTTCTCTTACTAAATAAAGGCAATATGATGAAGCATAATCATTGACAACCTTACGTATCATCAATTTTTAAATCATAAACATCAAATAGATTTGTTATGAATCTTTCTAATCATTAAAATTTTTACATGCATGATGTATTTATTACCTGATTTTACAAATTGTATGATTGCACATATGCATGTAATGCATGTCTTGGTTTGCTACTTGTCTTACTCTGTCAAAATGCAATGATCACATTTTTACATTATACTAGGGATCATATGCTAGCATATTTTATTTATACTACACAACATAATTATTTTGAGGAGGGGATGGTGAAGGTTATTCTATGTTTGATAAGATAACATCAACATGGAGCAACCTTGTTGTCATATTCCTTCCCTAAAAAGGACCTAAGCTCATAGCTTCTAAGGAGGTGGAGAACAAGAATTATTTCTTGCTTAAATAATTTTTGCAACTCTAAAAATATTTTATGGGGAATAATTTTTGTTTCTCCTCCTTCACTCACGAGCATTGATAAACTGCTCACATTTTACCTATCACATAATTATTAATATCATGACTACATGCTTGCATTTATTCATTTATTGTGTGTGCATGTAGAAATTAGGGGATTTTGCAATGATGTGATGATAACCACTACTTATGATAGCATACACTTTCATTACATTCACACTAGGTCTTTGATGTTAGCAAATCCTTGCTTCTAGGATCATGTATATGTTTTGCATCTTCCATTGATATTCATTAAGCATGATTTGCTTGTTTGCACTTTAACATGATTGAGCATTACACATCAATTTATTTCATTGGTTTTTTTCCTAACTTTAACAAATATATAGCACATATAGGGTGTTTTTTAGGCTGTTGTGGGTAAAAAAACATGGTTTAAATCATCCTAATTATATTCTAGTCTCCTTAGAAACTCTTTTTGTGGTAATAGCGTGTTTGCTAAAACTGATGTAACCCTGTTATACTTACAAAAAGAGCTGCTATGAGAGGAAGTTAGATAGACAACCACAAGGATGAAATAAAAAATCTAAGCTATACATATAATTATAGATTTTAGATCCTGAATGCTAGCAAGGAATAAATGAAGTACACATTGATTTTCATGTTTGCATACTTACAATATTGGTTTTCTCTATGAATTGGTCTATATGTGCATCAAACAATAAAAGAACAAAAATTGGTTTAATCTAAAAACTATCCCTTGCTTGCTAATTGATGTCATTCCTTAAGTCTCGGGAATAGATGAATTTTCACATTCTTATAAATCATCAAGTGATTCTAAAATTCTTGATTCTATGCCTCTTATTAGCATTTGATAGATGATCAGTGGAGAAAACTTCATTTCCTCACAAGCCCTAATGAAGGCTGAAACAATGAAATGTCAAAAATTAATATGTTATCAATTTATAGAAGGATGGGCAAGGTTAGTTCACTTTCTTAAAGAATCAACATAACTTATAAAAACAAGTCAATTGATAAAATTCCTATGACATCGATATCTGTTGAGCAAGGTGCAACAACAGTATTGTCATTGTTGTCAACACAGTCAGATAGATCTGTTGATGCAGTGGATAGGAAGTTCAAAGGCTAGTCAGATGCAGAAGACAGGAGTTCAAAGGTTACTCAGAGTATGTACAGTGATTTTCCAAGAAGACCGAAGTGGACCACTTGCAAAAGATCAAAGAAAAAGACAAGTAAGAAAAGTGTCGCGATATCGCGACAAAAAAAACTATCGCGATTTCGCGACATGTTTGAAGAGAGAGAAAAAGAGGAAAAACTGTCACGATTTCGTGACATGTTGGAAGAGAGAGAAACAATAGGAAAAACTGTCGCGATTTCGTGACATGTTGGAAAGAAAAAACACAAGTGGAAAAACTGTCATGATTTCGCGACATGTTGGAAGAGAGAGAAACAGCAGGAAAAACTGTCACGATTTCGTGACATGTTGGAAAGAAAAAACACAAGTTGAAAAACTGTCACGATTTCGTGACATGTTGGAAGGGAAAAAGACAAGTAGAAAAAGTGTCACGATTTCGTGACATATTGCAAGAGAGTTTGTACGGAAGAAAAAGTGTCACGATTTCGTGACATATTGCAGGAGAGAGAGTTCGAAAGAAAAAGTGTCACGATATCGTGACATGTTGAGAAGGAAGAAAAAGTGCTAAGGAGAAAAAGTGTCACGATATCGCGACATGTCGGGTTTTCGTGACCCGAAGGCAAGAAAAAGTGTCGCGATATCGTGACATGTCGGGTTTTTGCGACCGAAGGCAAGAAAAAGCGCTAAGGAGAAAAAGTGTCGCGATATCGCGACATGTCGCGTTTTCGTGACCCAAAGGCAAGAGAAAGCGCTACGGAGAAAAAGTGTCATGATATCGCGACATGTTATTTTTGCGAAAGAAAGGAAGAGAAAAGGTGTCGGTTTGACATGTTTCATTTAAAAGAGAAAGAGAAGAAGAAAAGTGTCACGATTTCGTGACATGTTTATGTTTTACGGGTCAAGCTAAAGAGAAAGTAGAGAGAGAAAAGTGTCACGATATCGCTACATGTTGTATTCTCATGGGCCAAAGCTAAGAGAAAGCGTATGGACGAAAAAGTGTCGCGATATCGCTACATGTTGTATTCTCGTGGGCCAAAGCTAAGTGTAAGTGTACGGAGGCAAAAGTGTCATGATATCGCGACATGTTGTGTTTTCAGACAACAATAAGAAGAGTTAAGGGTAGTTGAGGCCGACGAAGACCGATGTAAGCCGATGAAGATTAGGGTTTGTAGTCGACTAAGATTAGGGTTTCTCAATTTGGGTTTTTTAGTCGACGACTAAGATTAGAGTTTTCATCATGAAAATTTTGTTATAAAAGGAGGGCTGTTTGGAGAATTTGATGTGTATCGAAGTGTGCGAAATACGGTCGCTGAGCGTAGAGAGCAAGTCGTGTCGAATCTTTCGAAGTGTGGAATTTTGCTAAGAAAGCAGAGTGCACAACAAGGAGAAGATGACTGCGAGGTGGGGAAAGAGAAGGAGAAGAAAGTGAGAGTGTGCGAAGTGCTTGCAGAAAAAGTAGAGTGCGTAGAGGAATCAAAGGTGACCAGTCAGGGTCTAGCAAAAGCAAAGGTATCTTATTATCAATCTTCTAGTTTTAGACTTGAAGTCCAAGTTGGTGCTTGGCATCAGGGGTTGGTGCTCCTTTCTATTGGTGTAGAGAAATCAGGGGTTGGTGCTCCTTCCAGTGGGTGCTGGTAAAATTGTTTGTAAAGTTGTTGCTTTGCAAAGGCTGGATTTGGATGGTAGTCCAAGCAGTCATTTTTGAGGAGTAGCCACATTGGTGAACCTCGTTAAATCTTGTGTTGTGTGATGCTCTGTTGCTATTCTTACTGTATCTATTTATAAGTTTTAATTGCTATTGTTTTAAGAGCTGTAGATTCAAGATTAAAGAGCTACACTGATTCACCCCCCCTCTCAGTGCCATTATAAGACTAACAATTGGTATCAGAGCTAAGTCCCTGTACAAGCTTAACCAGCTAGGGTGATCTTGGAAGTGACACAATGGCAGGTGGTGAAGGCTTCTCATCAAACAAAGCACCACTGTTTGACGGATCTAACTATGCGTTCTGGAGAGTCAGGATGCAGACATATCTCTGTGCCTTGGGATACGACATCTGGAATTTAGTAGTTAGTGGATACACAATTCCTACCACTCCTCCAAAAGAAGCGGATGAAAAGAAACTATTTGAGAATAATTCGAAAGCAAAGAATGCCATCTTGTGCGGATTAGCAGACAGTGAACTAGTAAAGGTCATGAACTGTAAATCGGCAAAAGAAATATGGGACAAACTGAAGAGTGTTCATGAAGGAGATGATAAGATCAAAGAAGCCAAGTTACAGACACATCGAGCTCAGTTCGAAGCATTGAAGATGAATGACGATGAAAACATTGAGGCATTCATGTTGAGAGTTAATGGAATCATCAATGCGATCAGAGGACTCGACGAGGATATCGATGACTCTGCTGTCATGAAAAAGGTATTAAGATCTCTTCCTCAAAGGTTTGATTCCAAAGTCTCAGCGATAGAAGAAGCTAAAAATCTAAATTTTTTTAGTATAGATGAAATGTATGGTTCTTTAACTGCATATGAGATGAGGATAGGAAGATCTAAACCCACTGACAGAGAAGCAACTTTCAAAGCCCTTAAAAATAAAAACACAAAACAAGAGTCCGAGGAAGAAGAGACATCAGATGAAATGGAAGCAAACTTTGTTAGAAAACTGAAAAAGGGGAAAGGAAAATACAGAGGGAAGCTTCCATTTAAATGCTTCAACTATGGAGGTGTTGGGCATTTTGCGACTAAATGTCCACTGAAAGAGAAGAACAAAAATGATGAAGGATCCCACCAAGAAAGAAGTGACTGGAAGATGAAAACAAATTTCAGAAAAGGCAACTTCAAAAAGAAAAGTTTCATATCCAAGAATGTTAGTTCATCAGAAAACAGCTCCGATGAAGAGTCTGAAGAAGAAAGAGATGAAGCTCTTTTTATGGCATTTGAAGAAGTTAAATCAGAAAAAGAAGGAGTGACCTCTGAAGTTTGTGGTGAAAATCTCGAGGCTGAAGTAGACTTGGAGGGTGAGTTGATATCTGCACTTGAAGAGTGGGAGATAGAAAAGAAAAAGAATAAGAAACTATCAAGAAAGCTTGAGGATACAAATGGAATCATAACCAGCTTAAAAGTACAGATAGAAGAATCTAAGAAAATCTTCGAAGATCTCGAAGTACAATTAACTATGAAAATAGATCTTTGCAGCAAGTTAGAAGAAGAGATTGTTGGTTTAAGAATGCAGCTAGAAGAGATGAATAAGAAAATCAGTTGTTATCACAAATGTGAAGAAAGTTCTATGAAGCTGGATAAGATCATAAATGACCAAAGACCTGCAGGCATCAAATTTGGTCTGGGTTTCATCGAAGGAGAATCATCAAGTGGATCAAAGGCCAGAAATATAGAATCCACAAAGAATGAAGCTAAGAGACAGGTTGATCAAGGAAAAATGTCTCATGCAAAAGAAAGCATCAATGCCAGGCACGAAAGGAAAACTGACAATGATGGATTCACCAATGTCTCACATCAAAGAAGAAGAAGACCTATGGCTCCTACGACAACATGGCAAAGACCATCTCCTAGGTTCAATTATCCTTTCTCTGGTTTCTATTTTAAATGCAATGGCTATGGGCATAAAATCTCAGACTGCAAATATAATGTAAGACCAAGGAATTTCACCAGTAGAAATGTTTTTTCTCCTCTGATGAATTATACAGTAGAATGTTATAACTGTCATAATTTTGGGCATATTGCAAGAAACTGTAGAAATACTTTTACATCAAATCAGTTTCAGGGAAGAAAATTTCAACCATACAGGATGAGTCAAAATAGAAAGCTTCCCGAAAATCATGCTCAAACTACTGATAAGGGAAAGGCAAAACAAGAGCCCAAAACTACTATCAAAATAGTGTGGAAAGGAAAAGAGTGACTGAAGGAAGAAAAGGAATCCTTAATCATTCAAACTGCATTCAAAGCACAGAATAAATATGTACCATGGATACTAGATAGTGGATGCTCCAGTCATATGACAGGTGACAAACAAAAATTTGAAAAGTTACAAAAATATGAAGGAGGATCAGTAAAATTTGGAAATAATGATGGAGCTAAGATAGTCGGCAAAGGCTCAGTCAAAATCAGTGATGGAAGGATTAAATCAGAAGAAGTCTTATTTGTGGATGGGTTGAAACATAATTTATTGAGTGTAAGTCAGATTTGTGATAAAGGTCATGAAGTAGTCTTTATGAAGCAGGGTTGTGAAGTCAGAAAAACAAATAGTGGAAAATTGATAGCAACAGGGTCAAGAACATCTGGTAACCTGTACACGCTCTCAGAGACTTCAAAAGGAACTTGCTTTATTGGATAGGAAGAAGAAAATTGGTTGTGGCACAAGAGACTCGGTCATATCAGTTTTGATAATCTTCTAAAGATCACCTCAAAAAGGGCAGTGAGAGATATCCCAACCATCAGCAAACCTGCAAATAGCATCTGTGCTTCATGTCAAAAAGGGAAGCAAACTAGAGTCTCATTCAAAACCAAAGAGTACTACACAAGCAAACCTCTGGAACTAATACACACTGATTTATGTGGTCCCATGAGAACACAAAGCATAAATGGTGACAAATATTTTATGTTGTGCATTGATGATTATTCTAGAATGACATGGATATTTTTCTTGAAACATAAATCAGAAGCCTTTGATATGTTCAAGATTTTCAAAAACCTAGTAGAGAATGAAACAGGAAAGAGGATCAAATGTCTAAGATCAGATAGAGGAGGAGAATTCATTTCAGAGGAGTTTTTAGAGTACTGTGAGAAGTTCGGTATTAAGAGACAGTTTTCAGCAGCCAGGACACCTCAACAGAATGGAGTGGTAGAAAGAAAGAACAGGACAGTGCAGGAAATGGCACGGACTATGCTAGCTGAAAGCAGAGTAGCAGACATATTTTGGAAAGAAGCAGTCCACACTGTAGTGTATATCCAAAATAGGTACATGCTGAGAACACATGAAAACAAAACTCCTTATGAGTTGTGGTTCGGAAAAAGGGCAACAACAAAGTATCTCAAAGTTTTTGGCAGCAAGTGCTACATCAAAAGAACTGAAGATAATCTTGGTAAGTTTGAAGATAGAGCAGATGAAGGTATTTTTGTCGGATATTCATCAAAAAGCAAAGCTTACAAATGCTACAACAAAAGGCTAAAGAAAATTGTGGACAGTGTCGATGTTAAATTTGATGAAGGTAGAGAACAAGTAATTAGCTATGAAACGAACTACCCTATTTATGAAGAGGTTATTGAAGGAGATGATGAAAACAAAGTGGAGAAGATACAGGAAATTGACTCAGATGATTTAAATTGTGATTCAAAAATGGAAGAGAATAAGAAATTCAAAACAGGTAGCTGGCAGAGAAATCATCCTAGAGAGCAAATCATTGGAGATCCCAAAGTTGGAGTTCAGACAAGAAGAAGAGCAGTAAGTAACTACTCTCTACTATCCAGCATTGAGCCCAAAAATATTGATGATGCAAGCAAAGATGAAAGCTGGATGAAGGCAATAAATGAAGAATTAGATCAGATAGAGAAAAATGACACTTGGGAGCTAGTACCTAGACCTGTAAATAAAAATATCATCGAAACCAAATGGATTTTTTGAAACAAACTGAATGAAGATGGACAGGTAGTCAGAAATAAAGCAAGATTAGTTTGTAAGGGCTATGCACAAGTTGAAGGCATCGACTTTGAGGAAACTTTTGCACCAGTAGCTAGACTAGAGGCAATCAGAATGTTTCTGGCTTTAGCAGTCTACAAGAATTTCAAAGTTTATCAAATGGATGTGAAATCAGCATTTTTAAATGGGAAACTTGAAGAAGAAGTTTACATTGAGCAACCAGATGGTTTCCAACTTGGTGATAATCCCAACCTTGTTTGCAGGTTGAAGAAAGCTTTATATGGCTTAAAACAGGCACCCCGAGCATGGTATGCAAGGCTAGACAACTATCTCACTCAACAAAGGTTCAAGAAAGGTATGGTGGATAGTAATCTGTATGTCAAAATAGAAAATGGGCATCTTATTGTTCTTGTTGTCTATGTAGATGATATCATATTTGGCAATAGCAAAGATGAGTCATGCAAGGACTTAGCAAATAAGATGCAGAAAGAATTTGAAATGTCAATGATTGGAGAACTGTCATATTTCCTCGGATTGCAAGTTAACCAAAGTAGGAAGGGCATATTCATTTCTCAAGTTAAATATGTAAAAGAGATGCTAAAAAGGTTCACAATGGAGGACTGTAAGCCAGTTAGCACTCCCATGACGACAGGCTGTAAGTTGAGCAAGGATGACAAATCTCCACCTATTGATCAAACCATGTACAGATCCATGATTGGAAGCTTACTGTACCTGACAGCTACCAGACTAGATATTTTATAGGCAGTATGCATGGTAGCATGATTTCAAGCTAATCCTAAGGAGACTCATGTAACAACGGTGAAAAGGATTCTTCGGTATCTCAAGGGTACTATGGAATATGGATTATGGTATCCGAAAGGTAAAGACTTCACCCTTATTTCGTATTCAGATGCAGATTGGGCAGGATGTGTAGATGACAGAAAGAGTACTAGTGGAGGTGCATTCTATCTTGGAGACAGATTAGTCGCGTGGCACAGTAAGAAACAAGAGTCAGTTTCTTTATCGACCGTAGAAGCAGAATATATTGCAGCGACAACATGTTGTACACAGGTATTATGGATGAAACAAACCTTGAAAGATCTTGGTATTAGCTTCAGTGAGCCAATATCAGTTAAGTGTGATAACACCAGTGCCATCAACATCTCCAAGAATCCAGTTATGCATTCACGCACAAAGCACATTGCTATCAGATATCATTTTTTGAAGGAGAAAGTTGCAGAAGGTGAGGTTAAGTTGGATTTTGTTCCAACTACAGAACAAGTAGCAGATATCTTCATGAAACCTTTGCCAAAGGAAGTTTTTGAGTACCTTCGAAATAAACTGGGAGTGGTCACTCTTCCCAAGAATTGACTAGCTACAGGGATCACATTCTCAGGGGGAGCATTTAAGTATTTGATTATCTTTGTGCTCATGTTCATGATTTTTGCTAAGTGTAATAAATTGTGTCTGAGAATGTTGTGCATGGACTCGTGGGGAGTCTGCAGTAGCCCTTTGGTATTATTGTCAAAGGGGGAGAAGAGTTACAGGAAATTGCACATGTGTTGCCAACAATTCCAAAGGGGGAGATTGTTGAGCAAGGTGCAACATCAGTATTGTCATTGTTGTCAACACAGTCAGATAGATCTGTTGATGCAGTGGATAGGAAGTTCAATGGCTAGTCAGATGCAGAAGATAGGAGTTCAAAGGTTACTCAGAGTATGTACAATGATTTTCCAAGAAGACCGAAGTGGACCATTTGCAAAAGTTCAAAGAAAAAGACAAGTAAGAAAAGTGTCGCGATATCGCGACATATACAGCAGGAAGAAAAACTGTCATGATTTCGTGACATGTTTGAAGAGAGAGAAAAAGAGGAAAAACTGTCATGATTTCGTGACATGTTGGAAGAGAGAGAAACAAGGAAAAACTGTCACGATTTTGTGACATGTTGGAAAGAAAAAAACACAAGTGGAAAAACTATCGCGATTTTGTGACATGTTGGAAGAGAGAGAAACAATAGGAAAAACTATCACGATTTCGTGACATGTTGGAAGAGAAAAAACACAAGTTGAAAAATTGTCGCGATTTCGTGACATGTTGGAAGGGAAAAAGACAAGTAGAAAAAGTGTCACGATTTCATGACATATTGCAAGAGAGTTTGTATGGAAGAAAAAGTGTCATGATTTCATGACATATTGCAGGAGAGAGAGTCTGAAAGAAAAAGTGTCACGATTTCGTGACATGTTGAAAGAAAAAGTGCTAAGGAGAAAAAGTGTCGCGATATCGCGACATGTCGAGTTTTCGCGACCCGAAGGCAAGAAAAAGTGCTAAGGAGAAAAAGTGTCGCGATATCGCGACATGTCAGGTTTTCGTGACCCGAAGGCAAGAAAAAGTGCTAAGGAGAAAAAGTGTCACGATATCGCGACATGTCGCGTTTTTGCGACCCGAAGGCAAGAGAAAGCGCTACGGAGAAAAAGTGTCATGATATCGCGACATGTGGATTTTCAGGACCAAGGAGAGAAAAGTGTTCGAATGTTAAGAGAAGAGAAGGTGTCAGGATTTCGTGACATGTTATGTTTTTGCGGGTAAGCAAGAGAAAGTAGGAAGAGAAAAGTGTCACGATATCGCTACATGTATTTTTGCGGGCCAAAGCTAAGAGAAAGTGTATGGATGAAAAAGTGTCACGATATCGCTACATGTTGTATTCTCGTGGGCCAAAGCTAAGTGTAAGTGTACGGAGGCAAAAGTGTCACGATATCGCGACATGTTGTGTTTTCGTGGCAAACAACAGAAGAGTTGTAGGGGCAGTTGAGGCCGACGAAGACCGATGTAAGCCATGTGACTAAGATTAGGGTTTTTCAATCGACTAAGATTAGAGTTTTCATCATGAAAATTTTGTTATAAAAGGAGGGTTGTTTGGAGAATTTGATGTGTATCGAAGTGTGCGAAATACGGTCGTTGAGCGCAGAGAGCAAGTCATGTCGAATCTTTCAAAGTGTGGAATTTTGCTAAGAAAGCAGAGTGTGCAACAAGGAGAAGATGACTGCGAGGTGCAGAGTGTGCGAAGTGCTTGAAAAAGCAGAGTGCGCAACAAGGAGAAGACGACTGCGAGGTGCAGCAGAGTGTGCGAAGTGCTTGCACAGAAAAAGCAGAGTGCGTAGAGGAATCAAAGGTGACCAGTCAGGGTCTAGCAAAAGCAAAGGTATCTTATTATCAATCTTCTAGTTTCAGACTTGAAGTCCAAGTTGGTGCTTGGCATCAGGGGTTGGTGCTCCTTTCTGTTGGTGCAGAGAAATCAGGGGTTGGTGCTCCTTCCAGTGGGTGCTGGTAAAATTGTTTGTAAAGTTGTTGCTTTGCAAAGGCTGGATTTGGATGGTAGTCCAAGCAGTCATTTTTGAGGAGTAGCCACATTGGTGAACCTCGTTAAATCTTGTGTTGTGTGATGCTCTGTTGCTATTCTTATTGTATCTATTTATAAGTTTTAATTGCTGTTGTTTTAAGAGCTGTAGATTCAAGATTAAAGAGCTACACTGATTCACCCCCCCTCTCAGTGCCATTATAAGACTAACATATACCACTGATGGAAAGGTCTCCTATCAACATTTTATCACAAAAACTATTATCTAGATAATCCCTAAAATCAGAGGCATTAACATTAGCAAGACGGACATAAACTATCTAAATCCAGCAATATGGACATAAACTGTCCAAATCCAGCAATTATGGACATAAATTGTCCAAAATATTTGTATCATACGGACATAAATTGTCTAATGTAGTGTATCATATGGACACAATTTGTCCAAAATATTTATATCATATAGACACAAACTGTCCAGAATATTTATATTATATGGACATAAACTCTTCAAAGCACTATATCATATGGGCATACATTGTCTAAAATATTTGTATCATATGGAAATAAATTGTCTAAAGCACTATATCATATGGACATAAATTATACAAAATATTTTTATCATATGGACATAAATTGTCCAAAATATTTGTATCATATGGAAATAAATTATCTAAAGCATTATATTATATGGACATAAACTGTCCAATAAATTTTTATTATATGGACATAAATTGTCCAAAGCACCGTATCATATGGACATAAACTATCCAAAACATGATATCATATGGACATAGACCATCCAAAATATTTGTATTATATGGACATAGACTATCCAAAATAATTGTATTATATATGGACATTGATTGTCTAAAATGCATCAACTGTCTACAAAATAAACAATTTGCCTAAGCACTTGTTCATTAATTAGGCTAGAAAGATCCATCGCTTAGTAGAAAGCAAAATATTTTAAAGGATATAAATTTTCTTATGGCATGGATTGTCTAAAACGCTATCAGTCATAGTCGCCTAAGTGATTTTCTATTTATCAGGCTAATAGGTCATCGCTTAGGGTATATTGACGTCATTAACAAATAAATACTAGTTTGTAAAATTATTATTAAATTACTCTTCCAAACTAATAGACATAATGTAATAGTTTGTTTAAAATAGATCTAAACTTTAAGTCATGTATGGATGCTAGTACTAAAATTTCTTTTTCACAAATAAATAAATTTGTGAAAAATGCTTCTCCCTTTTCTAATTCATGGTAAAAAAAGAGTACCTATCAACATCAATTAACATGACACACATATTGAAACCCAAAAATCAAGTCATATTTTAATTTTAATAAATTTATTTTTAACTTTGACCTTAGAATTAATGTAACTAATAAAAACTCTTTAAATCATGTTTAACATATCCATTATCCCCTGAATCAAATATACACCTCTTTATCAACCAAAATTCATCCTATCATACTTATCTTTCACACCATTACTTGAAAAAATTTTGCTTATGATATTATGTCAAAATTCCCATCAAAATTTCAATACACAAATTTTCAAATTAAAATTAATTTGTTAAAAATTCTAGATCAACTTTGAAGTCAAATTTCTACTCACACAAATACATCATATCCATCATAAAATATTATCCATACATCACACTATTTATTCACTTATCAATACAATTAATAAAAAAATTCACATCACATCAATTTAACACATAGTATAACAAAGCCATAAAATCTATAAATAATCTATATAAATCTATACATCTTCCAATCATATGTCGTCTTGGTGTACCATAAATTAACATAATTTGTATACTTAGATCATATCATCTGGTTAAGGCATCTTATAAAAAATTGGTGCACTCACACCACTCATCATAATCAAAATTCTAAGCTCAGCATAAAACAAACCTTAAGTCTTTGACCCTCCCTCAACTAGCTAGGGAGGAAACTAAATGGATTGTTGTGAGATTCACATCACTGATCTTGTTCTAGAGTGGAAATAAGATTAGGTTCTCAAGGAAGAAGGTTGTCTCTGGTGTGGAGGAACATCCACATGATAAAGCAATTTGTAGTGGGCACTCCTTGCCACCTCTATAGTATATTGAGCTTGAGTATTGGTGATTTGGTCAAATAAACCTCTAAAAATTGTATCACTACTCCCCATTATTGTTGTGTCTTCCCTAGCTATGAAATCATCCCTCTTGATCCTTAATTGATTCCCCTCCATAATCACTTGATCCCTCTTCAATCAAGTCTAATCTCTTTCAACTATGACCCAATCCTTCTCAACAAGAATTATATCATATGTTGTTATCACCTAGTCCACATATCCCAAGAGAATATCTATACTCATCATAGAATCCCTCTCTTGTTGATATGCCTCCTTTGTTATCCTATTGGTACATGCCCTGACATCATGAGCCATAGCGAGAGGGGATAAAGAATCAAATCCTGTGATGATGTAGATCCATCTCTTGGTCTTCATCATAATCTCTCTTATGTCATATATACATGACAACGAGCCATATTGCTCAATATCATTTCCATCCATGGTTGTCTCATCACTGGTGTAACCCATGTAGGACAAATTTATTGGTACCATTAAATATGACCCAAAGCAACCCGCACATCATATACCCCAAGATTTATGATAGAAGGATCATTTACATCCTCCTTAGTAAAACTATTAGGATTCATAAGATCATCAAATCCTCTCTATCCCTCTTGGGTAACATTTTGGAACTAAAAATATCTCATCATTGGGATCCCTTGCACAAGGCCAAACTACCTCAAAACCCTATCTAGGCGATAAAGCTTAAAATTTACATGAATTCCTTGTAACCACTTGATCCTCCATACCCTAGGCAACTGAGCACCATCCTCAATCTATCCTAGATTCTCTCTCCATGGGCACCATACTACCTGACCTAGTTGTAAGTCATCGATGACCCATCGAGTTTCCACCATCACTCCCCTAAGAGATATCCTACCAATCTCATGGGAATTATCCCATATAAAACTAGCCAAAAGCTATGTGTCAACTAGGTCTAAGGATAGTCCAAACAATAATTTGATAGCTAAGTGGTCCCATTCCTAAATCTATAAGAGATTACCACAAACTAGACTCTTTCCCTCCTTGTAGGTAATAAGGTGGAGAATCTAGTACAGTCACTACAGAATAAACAAGCCCCATGTGAACTATACCTACTCATATCTCATATAGACAATGATATCAAACCATACCCAATGTAGCAACCTCTTACTGGTGTCTCCAACCAACAAGTCTAAAACCATAACACATAGTAGCATTGTAAGTTGATCTAACAACCTTACCTGATACACAACATTGATGTTAATGTCATACCATCTCAACTTAAACTGTTAACCATGATTCAACCCTAGGATGGCCTAATCCTAATTATGGCTTCTCCATATTTGGGAAACTCGAATAGGTACCTGAAGGATCCTCTATATGTTCTCCAGTGTCACCTCCATATCATCGATTGACAAAATAAAGGTGGTATACTCTGAGTTCCACCTCTCTGAATGAGCAATCAAGAGTATATGATCCAACTCAATATTGGGCATCGTCATAGATACCCAAACCATACTGCATCTAGGATATTTTGGTATGTTAGTGTCATCACCACTACCATTGATCATAAAGTGAGTGAATTTAAATACTGACACTCTAGAACATATAACACCTACATACATAAGAAAAGAAAAAACCGAGTTATATTTCTCTATAAAAATCATTTAATTCTTCTCTCCTTATCCCTTTGCAAATTTGCTAGCTCAAAGTAAATTCTCCAAGTAGCGAATTCATCATCTAAAAGTGAATTTATTGATCCATAAAAAATCATGAATATACCACTTTTTTGGTGAATTCAAGATAGTGTATTTGTGCCATATGGAGTGAATATAATGATCGTGACATCATGATCTTGAAAAATAAAAAATAGAAAAAAGTAATAGATAAAAAACTCATACCTGTCCATAGGCCCCACCTGGACCTACTCCATCACACATATTAGGTCTAGTCTATGAGTTGGACATCTCTGATGTGCCATTTTATGAAATAATAGGTTTTCTCTAGAGCCTCTTTTCTCTCCTTATGCATGGTGAAGATGACTTCTATCCACACCCCTTTGCCCTATTTTAACTTATTCGGGTAAAAAATTTCTACCACTAACTTTTTATCCAACCCATTCAAGTTCCTTCAACATCCCACTTTCTCCCTCATAAACTTGAGGGGGCACCTATTATGGAGGTAAGAATCAATTCAAACCTTTTCATCAACCTTGAAAAAATAATTACCCTATAAAATATAAAAAAAACATTTTTTTAAGAATTTTTTTGATACGTTCGGCCTTGTATCGATTGATAGAAGCATGACGATCCTATATTTCTAAGAATTGAATGCATCTACAATTTTTTATATGCATTTATTATATTTAAAATGCATCAAAGGGGAAAATATAGATATTTAAAATTGAACCACCTCATTTATGCAAATCCTTGATGAAAATCCACAAAAAGATCAATTTAACCATTGCAATTGACTCAACTTCATAATGTATAGTCAACATAAAGCAAAATCAAATCCATTACTTCAGGGTAAATTTACTAGTAAGTGAATACACATTTTAGTTGTTGTATTCACAATAAATTTAATTTTTCTAGCTCCTTGCCATATTTGACCTCTAACGGTCATATTTGCAAATTCACCGAGTTAGTGAATACACTGGCGATGTATTTGTATAGGTGATGTATTTGCATATGATACAAGAAAGCTTTAACTATACCTATAGCAACTAGTTATATCACACATTCCTCCTACCTACCCCTCTATCATTGTAGGTAATTAAGAAGTAGGGAGGAATGTGGTTAACTTTCCTCCACATTTCCCCACCTGCCCAAATCAGCTCCAATCAAGGGAGTAGCTGGTTGTAGGAAATCTCATGAATCCCATTAGTATCCAGTTAGTCCAATCATGTAGTAAATTAGTAGCAATTCCACCCACCTCACCCCTCCCATTTGGAAAACCCCCAAGAGGGCTAATTTCTATAAATTGGCCCCTTGGGGTGGCATTCGATATAACACATCCTTGCATTGAAACTTTGCCAAAATCAAATATCAAGCTTATGTAACGAAGTGCTACCAAAATTATCCCATGAAGTCATCAAGTGATTTAGGATTTGAAGGAAGGAAAGGGGACAAATCACATTCAAAATTTGGTGATACTTTTTCTAATTTACTATGACTTAGTTTTGATTTCATTTACATTTTCATGATATAACCCTTTACATGTATTTCTACATTTCTTGTGCTTCAATCTAATTATTTCATTGTTAAAGTATTCTCCTTAAGTTATGTAGGCACCTCACAAATCTTATTGGATAGAGAATCATTTGTAGGATCCCCATAATACTAGTAAAATAATATCCACAACCTTGCATGGCTTGTCTTTTTGTTTTTCTATCACTTTAAGTGAATTTTCCACCTATATATAAATTAGGAGGCATAGCCATTATAGATAATTGAATCCCTAGTTTTACAAACTTAACATCCTTTTGTTCTTTTTATATCCAAAAGAGAATATGTTGCCTATGATTGTTATAAGTGGTATATTTGTGATACATCTGAGATATATTAGATCTCTACAATAACCCAACATCCATTCTAGCTAATCCTACTTATGTGCATCATTTTAACAATATATTTAACCCCTATATCCTTTCCTATCCACAGTTTATCAAATTTCATAATTTTAATAAATTCACCAACCATGGGGTCTTTAGAAAATGTATTAGCCATAAACTATTGAGCATTGATTTATAAAGGTTAATCATTTTGATTTTTTTTATAAATAAGGGGTTTGACTGTGCTAATTAGGAATTTACAACCTTCTTATTTTTTGGTAGTCCCCCAAATTATAATCAATTTATTTTTCTATTTATTTTGTAGGTTATAATAAATTTTCTAAGTGCAATATTTTTAGGCAATGCATTTGTGAGGAGGCTTATTCGCATTCAAACAACATATTTGCACCAAGCATATAAAGATATAGGTACCCAAAATCCTTTAGTTTTCAATCATTAGAATAGGTTGATTGATTAATTGCCTAATTGTTTATCTATTAATTTATCTTACAAAATACTTATAAAAAAAGACAAATGAAAAGAACCATATCATAGCATTTTATTTCTATTTCCTTAGGTATTTTAACTCAAATTGCATAAAGTTTGCATTCAAATAATTTACATATTTTTATCTTCCTTGTACCCTTTCCTATTAAAATAGAAAAGAATAAGTTTTATAGCATAGGTAATAATCATCAAAATTTGAATCACATATAGGATAACACTTGTATTTTGCATCTTGTATTCATATTGCATTGCATTATCATATGTAACACTAGTTCCTAGGACAGACTACAAAACCTAGGTATTTTGCTAAATTGAACACAACAAACTAGACAAGGGAAATTTATAAGCCATTAGTGAAATGGAAACCCCTCGCAAAAAATAAAACACTACATAGAAGCACAATCCAAATGATGGATTTGCAACATCGCTCTCCCATTCAAGTGTGGATGACCCTCAAGGGAATGAACCCAAGGCTAATGTCCCCATGCACATTTCGGTCTTCCACACATACAATCAATCTAGATTCTAGGGCAAGTCCATTTTGTAGAATATAGAGGTAAATAAACCCAAAAAGAAAAGTTATAATGAATAAGAAAAAATTGTTACAAGCTCAAATAATTTTCCCAATAAAGCATTTCACATTAGTTGCTAGTCTAGTTCTTGTGAGAAAGAAAACTGGCGATATCATACTTTGCATTGACTTTAGAAATCTGAATAGATATTTTTTGAAGGATTACTATCCACTACCATCCATGGATCAAATCCTCTAGAAAGTGGAAGGAAAACAAATATTGTATTTACTTTATGGTTTTTAGGATATAACTAGATTTGTGTAAAAGATGACGATTGATAGAAATCTACTTCTACAACTAGCTGGAAGATGTTTGCTTACCAAAGAATAAAATACACAAATGTAATATTTCAAAGAGGGATGAACATTGTTTTTGCAAGAATAATTGATGAAATATTTTTGGTCTATTTAGATGATTTGACCATCTTTTTTAAGGATACGCCTAAGCATATTGAACATCTAGAGGCATCCTTCAAAATATACAAAAAATTTTAAATATATTTGAACACCAAGAATTATTTCTTTTACATTCAAGAAGGAAAAATCATAGGTCATGTGGTATCCAAATATGGGTATGCTATCAATCTTGATCGTATTAAAACTATACAGGATCTACCATTGTTATTCTCAAAGGCATCGAGTCTTTCTTGGGCTAGTTTCAAGTTGTATCTAAACTCATAATTAATTTGCACAATTGGTTAGGCTTATCACTAATATTTCAAAGATATATGATACCTTCACATGGATAAAACAGAGAAATAAAGCATTCTAGGAAATCAAGGAAGCTATTATAAGAGCACCAATGCTTATCAATCCCAATTTTCAAAATATTTCAAACTATTTATATTTAGCATTGATGAAAGCATAGATAAAATATTGACCCAAAAGGATGATAAACATGAGAAACATCCTATATCCTATGATCCAAATACTTTACAATTATAAATAATGGCATACTTTCATAGAGAAACAAGTATTCACTATAATGAAATCCTTGAGGAAGTTTCAATATTATATTTCCCAGAGCAATAACACCATATTTATTGTGCATCCTAATATTAGATCCACATTTTTTATGGTGAATTAGGAAAGAAATGAGTAGGATAGTTTAACAAGATACACAAATTTGATATCAAGATCAATCCCACTAAATTGATGAGGGTATTATCCCTTTGTAAACATTTATCCATAGCACATTGAAACAAACAACTAGCATTAGTGTAAGAAATTGATGTAGAGGAGATACTTGATGGATGTGCAACATAAAACAATACATGATAACAAGTGATGTCCCTAGAGGTTTGATAATCAAACAAAGAGATATGTTTAGGCAAAATTCCATGATTTATACTTGGATCAATAATACTCTCTTCTAAAGATATTATGATGGGGATTTGCTAAGAAGTGTTGAAGAGGGAAGAATCAAGGACCTAATGATATAATATCATGATGAAAGTGGTTATTATTTATCCTATATAATGGCACATAAGATATTGAGAGTAGGATACTAGCCAATCCAATTCATAAACTATTTTCAATGGGTAATGAATTGTAAAGCTTTGCATATTTATATGGACCATAGGAGGATAAACCTTATGCCTCTACAACATATCATAGTAACAAAGTCATTCCAATAATGGGGCTATTCTTAATTGGACATATGAATCCATTATCTAGTGTAGGACATGGTTGGGTTTTGATAGTTATTTATGACTTTAATAGATGAGTTAAAGCTATTTTATTTAAAACAACAAATAAAAAAGTAGTCATACAATTGTTAGAGAACATTATGGCAATATTAAGGACACCATTTGTGTTAATCATTATCAATGCCAGTTCATTCATCAAGTAAAATTTACTTCAATTTGTGCTAGAATCTAGATTCATCCTTAAAACCTCCTAGAATTATTATCCATAAGGTAATGAATTGGTAGAATTTACAAAAAAGCACTTGTTTGGAATTATGAAAAGAATGATTGTAGAGTCGAAAAGGGATTATTATACCAAACTAAATAAGGCACTATGTGATGACATGGTTACTCCAAAATCATTGATAAGGACATCTCCCTATAAGTCATTAAAAAAGAAGCAATATTACCAATCAACATAGAACTCCCTTCGCTCCAAATGTCTCAATAATGAGGAAACTAATATCTCACCCATTCAATCTCACTTAAATGCCCAACTATAACTATAAGAGGATAGGGATAAATATTCTGGTGGTTTGGACACCATTAAGATATTATTAGGAAATGCTTTGATAAATGAGCCATCAATATCCAGTTTAAGGAAGGAAATTTAATAATAAAATGGGACAAAGATAGGATAAATCCAAGTCAATATGGTAAGTTTTATTCCTTCTAGAGTCTACCATACCATATTAGTAAAATCTAAACTTCGAATTATACAAGCTAGTTATAATGTAAAGACAAATGAAATCAAATAGATAATGAAATCTCGAGGATTAAATCAAATAGACAATGAAATCTTGAGGAGATAATTTGTGTTTTCAAATGGCTCTAATTTGTGATAGTAGGTATCCCCTAGGAAAATTTGTTGTTTGTCCTGCTTGATTTTTATGTAGATTTGTTGTTTGTATATTTTGTGGATCCTTTTTGGTTTGCTATGTTGATATCTTTATTCCTTTTTTCCAACTGGTTGGTTGATCCACTTTTGTAAAATATTTGGGGCACCTTTCAAAACCCCTTTGTCTATCTTATCAAAAAATAATAATGGAAATACAAATGTTGTATATCTTAGTCGATGGGTAGCACTTATAACCCCTCTAGAGATGAAAGAATAAAATTTTTTAGAAGATGTTAATCCTACTTGATTTTAAATTTGCTTCCTTAAATGTGATGGCACCTTCTACACTTGGATTTGTTTAGACTCCAAGGGAAGGATTTGTAAATATATTTATGATATTGAGTTTGTACTTCTTTGTCCTTAGAAACAATTTATTGAATCTTCCTTTTCTTATTAATTGCTTGACTTTAGATAACATGCTCAATTATGATCCCAAAGTAGATTTCTTCATTCTTTTGCTTTATCTATCTCATAACATTTTGGAAATTTCACCTTAATAATTTTGCTTCATTTCCTTTTTATATCATTTAGTTAAAATAATATTCTACTTTCTCCCAAGAAAATCTAAGTCTATCCTTTCCATTATTGTTCCACCATTACCTTGCTTCACCCTCAAGGTATAATATGATCCTAGAGTTCAAACATTTGAAACATTAAAAACATTCTAAGTATAAGCAATTATATTATCACATTTTTATTTTCTAAGAATATTTTTATATTCTTTGATTTCCATCATTATTACTTTTTTGCCTACAAGGGTTTTGAAGACTAGAGATAATAGTAGGTATAAACCCATATTCTTATACTATAACTTCATCAAACTTTATGAAATATATACAATTTAAAATATTTTTATGTATGTTTTAGAACAAAAAAGGGTATCAAAATCCGATATCTAAGTTGGGATATATATGCAAGTGAATTCAAGATAATTGGCATGGATTACATTTTTGACCTATTTATATGCAATAAATATCACCAATATCTACCTCTAAATATCTCCAAAATAAATAAAATTTAACCTATTGGAAGCACCTTAAAGTCTAATTTTGAATAAATAATGTCTCATCTTAATTTTGTGCATTGATATAAAGTTATACCTCGTACACTAGCTTCCCATGTTTTTGCTCTAAAAATATATGATTTATCTCTAATGCCAATTGTAGAATATCTTTGTTGGATAATATTACATTATTTGGCATTTTATACTTTTGTATTTTTATAATCATTTGATATTTGTAATTATTGGGAGTTTAATAAATATTACTCCTATGGAAAAATTGAAGAGACACATCTCCTAAGAGATTAAGAGGAGATGAAGAGATAGTTGAAGATGAAGGTGAAAAGACAAGAAGAGGCTCCATTATCTATAAAATTATTTTTGGAAAGAAATAATATATCAGTGAAAAATATATGTATCATAGTTGAGTTTAATATTATCCATGCATTAATGTCTTGTTATTTTTGTTCTTGTATGAGAATATTATCTATGATCTTGTTGAGTTTAACTTGAGTTCTTGTATGAATATTTTAAACCATTCATTATGATATATTGAATGAACTTGGGCATTTGCTAACAATGGTATCAAATCCAGTGATGAATCCATGTCAAGAGTCTAAAACAAAGTGTGTGTAGTAATAATGATTGCCATCCGATGACATACCCTAATTTTTTCTGACAAGAGGCCAAGTTTGTTGTTGCTAATGGGAAAACTATAGTGCTCATATGGAAATATTATCATGAGTTATATAATTTATGCCATTCTTTGCCTTTTTTAAGAAACATAAATCGTATGCAATGTTTTAATATTAATATTAATGTATACTTTCCTCTATTTTTTGAGATAAATGCATAATATTTGAGTTTGAGATAAGACCCCTTTTCTACCCAAGATATGCATAATTATGGAACTAGAGTTAAAATTTTGAGTACACCTCATTTCTTCCTATGATGTTATATTCTAAGGTCATACCCTTAGATGTTAATGGTTGTCTAAAATCATGCCAAAGTTTTTAGGGTGTTCATTTCTATTTTTATGTAATTATTCTTACCTAGTTAGAATCTAATTATACAACATGGATAAGTTCAAGTGGGTAACACTACTTATCCCGAGTGCCCCTGTATATATTGCCTAACATCTCTCTAAATATTCTCTTTGTGACATTGTATGAATGTGCCCTAATTTATTCTTCTTTTTGGCTATGTGATTTCAATCTTCGTACATTATTTAATTTCACCTTTGTTTGCTCAAAATATATTTTTGCCCCTGAAATGTTCTACAAGTTGTAAAAGTCTCCAAAATACAATTTTACCCCTGAAATATTTTGTAAGTCATAAAAGTATTTGGAACTTTTAAAGTCTAAGTTCTTTTGTATCGAGAAATATGTTTGGAAAACTTTGCATCCCAATATGGAATATACCTAAATTGTCCCACATGCATTTTTTTATAAGAGGGTCTGATTACAAGTAAAGGATAATTTTATTTATGAAGAAGGTTAAACTAGTTTTGAGTGGATGACATGTTGGCTAGCATACCCCTTTTTAAGGTGTGTGGAATAAGAGGTTATGAGTTCTAGTATTCTTACATCTATACTTTTATAAGATTCAATTCTCTGTACAAGAAGGTATTTTGCTTATAAGTTCTAGATTATAAAGTGGGTGGTTTGGTGTTTCAGTAAATAAGTGTAAATTTCATAGATTTTGCTGGATCTAGGGTTTCTAAAGAGTTGCAGGAAGTTGCAGAAGGTGCATGAAATTCCTGAAGATGCTCTAAGGCTTTCCAAAAATGCCTAGGTGCATTTCAAAAATGCCCAGGGGAATTTTACAGAGAGTTAGAGCAGATATGTAGGTCATTTGTAAGTCTACTATCCAAACCCTAGCTTTTATGTTTATGTATTTTGGTAGTTTTATGTCTTTTTCAGGTTTCTAAGATAAAAAAAACTTCATTAATTAAATCTAGAAAAGATCATTCGTATTAGCTTGCATATTATATTAATCATTTGCATCCATCCACATCTGCTATTTGAAATTTTTGATTTTCTACTATGTGAAAATATACTGCATTCTAATTTCATGTAAATTAAAATTGCATAATTAGTTTGCATTATAGGGTTAGGGATTCCTATTTTTATAGGTCTAAGTAGGAACATTGTTCATATACCAAGAGTATCCCCGTACTTGAGTGATTCCATATGGAGGAATAGATGAAACCTCCAACTGTTTAGAGTAGGTTTTAAGCAGTGTACTCTATATTCTTTGGGAAAATTGGTATTGTGAATAGTGGCTTTTGATTTAAACCATCAAAAGTGGTTAATTTTTCTAACATTGTATTAACACAGTTAAAAATAATTAATATAAAAAATAACCACGTACTGCATGAATCACATTTAATAGTAGTGGTTGAATTTCATCACCAGCCATTGCTTGAGATTTGGTGATGGTGGCTTTCATCTCCATCCATCAATATCTGCCCTTATAAACCCTAGGTCAACCCCAAGAAAACTTGCTAGATTTCATCACTAGCAAGAATCTCGTTGCCCCAAATTAGCCATAGTTTTTACCTTTCTTTGGATTAATTTATATTAGCATATTTGAAACACACAAGATTGAAACCTAAGGAAATGAACTCACATGAAAAGGAGATAACCAATTAACAAGGTGTTGAGTGGTATTTTCAACCGATTGTGAAAACACACTCTCCGATAGGATTTGGGTTCTAAATCCTCTGCTTGCAAAGAAATTAAACAAGTAACTTCTCCAAGGTTCTTGTTATGTTAGCATTTTGCATCTGTGTATTAATAATCTCAAATAAATATATTCAATTAAAATGCTTGGAACACCTTAGTGGTTGCAAGTAACTGAAAACAAGGGGCACTGTGGTTTATTTTACTGTGAAACTTTAATGATTGTTCATTGAACCCTAATAAAGCAAATGTGATTTGGTCTCTATATGACCATGCCGTAACTTCAAAATAAAATTTGATGAAATGCCATAACATGAAGGAATTATTTATGGATTTTGAAGTTTTTTAATTTTTTTATTTTATTTTAATGCTTGAAAAATAAAGTTGGAACTTCTGAAAAATAAGATGCAGAAAAAAGAAAATAAAATGCAAAAGAAAAAGAAATTAAAATTGCATTTAGTTTGATGCTATCCTGTTCTGGCAAAATCGAAGATGTGAGGTTTCCATGCATGCAACCTAACCTATTGGACCTGCAAACACGCATAATCCTGATAAGCTAAGTGTTGATTCAAAGGGTTTTGAAATAAAATTCAAATTTTGAATATTTGCCTAATGCAACCCACAAAAGTGGCATTTAACATTATCTATAAATCTGAAATCTGAAAAATGAAAGAATAAACATTAAATCTACAGCATGCACAAAAGATCTCCTTCTTTCTTGCCCACAAGATGCAAATTTCTAAACACTCCTGCATTAAAAATAAATCATGTTACAATAGCAAAATCTCTGGTTTTCTCAAAACCAAAAAAAGGGAAGAAAAACACTCCCAAGCAGGCCCAGAATGGCTTCTCGCCTTTGGCACTGCAACTCTACCCGTAGCGGTTTTCAACCCTCATACCAATCTATGCTTCCACTTTTAAAGTTCTGGTAAATTGCTTCTCCTTCCATGACGATTCGTTTCGTCTTCCAGATTGCTTCGTTTCACCTTCCCCGCCTTTCCATTGCTTTTGACTTTATGCTCGACATTGAGACGCTTGATCTTCTCTGTGAACTGTAACGCCTCTGCAGCCCTTACACATGTACACCACGTGTTTTGCACTTTTTTACATGTTATTTAATGGCCCCCTATAAATCATGACCAAAAATAGCATGTCATGATATCACGACGTTTTTATGTATGCAGCTTTGCCCCTCTACCTGTATCGCGAAAACAAGACATGTCGCAATATCGCGACATTTTTCTGTCAGCAGCCTTGTTTGTCATCATGCATCACAAAAATGATACATGTCGCGATATCACAACATTTTTCTGCTTCGAACCGCATGGATGCAACTTGTCGCGAAATCACGACGTTTTTCTCCTTCATTGTGTTTTGTTGCACTCAACCGCGAAAATGCGACATGTCGCGAAATCGTGACACTTTTTCATTTCGTACCATCTTGCTACTTTCTGTCACAAAATCATGATGCTTTTCTCTTTCAGACTGCTCTCACTGTATTTGGCCGCGAAAACGTGACATGTCGCAAAATCGTGACATATTTTCCTTCCATACCATTTCGCTGCTTGGAGCCGCGAAAATGTGACCTGTCGTGATATCACGACATTTTTTTGCTTCGTACCCCTTTGTTGCTTCCTGTCACGAAATCATGACACTTTTCATCTTTGGCATGTCTTGCTGCTTCAGGTCGCGAAAACGTGACATGTCGCGATATCGTGACAACTTTAGTGCCTTGCCCTGTTTGACTGGTTTGACCCACGATTTCACAACATGTCGCGATATCGTGACATTTTCTCTTCATGATGCATTCTACTGCTCCTAGCCGTGACGGAGCAACATGTCGCGATATCGCGACAACTTTTCATTTTCGGCCGCGACGGAGCAACATGTCGCGATATCGCGACAACTTTTCATTTTCGGTTGCGACGGAGCAACATGTCGCGATATCGCGACAACTTTTCATTTTCGGTCGCAACAGAGCAACATGTCGCGATATCACGACAAATTTTCATTTTCGGCCGTGACGGAGCAACATGTCGCGATATTGTGACAACTTTTTCTCTTTTGTGAAATTTTGCTTTTTTCTTGATTTTTAGCATCTGGGTCACTGAGGTCTTCTTTGGAAGCAAGCAAAAAAAAGTGGGTCCCCAAATTTGGGGTGTGTTGTGGATCAGCCACAATAAATGGCGACTCTGCTGTCAAATGCTCCTGAGCATTTGGTGAGAACCCAACCTAGAAGTATACAAACTCGAAAACCAGCATCAACACATAAGAAATATAAACGAATGCCCATAGATCAAAAATACATGAATTATCAGAATTGTTAAGTATCAGCTCGATGTGTGCAAGGTTTTTTCATTCCCTATCGCTTGAACTTGATCAACATTCCATCGTCAGTTTTACATGAATGCACATGTGAGATTGTGAATGATTTGTGTAACCTAATAAATATGCTAAGAGATTTTGCTTTTATAAAAGGCATAGTTCTTCTGGTATCATACACAAACATTCAAGATTATCAAACCCTCTTAGGATCAACTATATGTATAATGAATTGCTTTATTAGATCCCAAAGTTGGTTATGAGTCACTACTATCTTGAACCCATGTGCGAGTGAAAGTGAAATCAGAGCTTTGGGAAATCAGACTCCCAACCTAATCGAGATGAGAGTTTAACCCTATTCTTACTACTCTGATTTGGAATTCATTACCTCACTTTGAGCAAAATAATTTAACCAATTGTGGAAGAAATGGTCATGTTAGTCTAGCCCTTTGAACAATCAGTGGTCTTGTTTTTTAGACAAGACATGTTGCCATGCATGGGCATACTTAACCCCATAATCCATGATTTAGCTTCATTTATTTGGACCTTGGGGATGACTACCCATCCTTTGCAGAGGACAAGTAGTATGATCCTTCCAATCCAATATAAATATGAGATGGGAAAAATTAATTTTTTACTTCTTGAACCTTGGGGATGACTACCCATCCTTGCTAGGGACATGTAGTACGATCCTTCCAATCCAAGCTTTAGATGTAAATGGAGAATATTAATTTTATTGCTTGGACCTTAGGGATGACTACCCATCCTTTGCAGAGGATAAGTAGTACGATCCTTCCAATCCAAGATTTATCATGAAATGAGACATAGGAGCTTTGGGGAATCAGATTCTCAACCTAAGCGAGATGAGAATTTATGCCTTATCCTTACTACTCCATGTAGGTCAAATCAAAGCTTTGGGGAGTTGGATCCTCAACCTAAGTTCGATGAGGATTTAGCCCTATCCTTACAACTCTGATTTTAGGCTTTAAGCTTTATGGAAGTGGTCAAAACCACTATTTTAAGGATCATGTTGCATAATAGGATAGACATGAAATACTTCCTTCGCCCAACCTTTTCTTCCAAGCAAGGTTTTGATCATTTTGCTCAAGATCCTTTTTAATGTGTATAAAATGTGCTTGGTTCTAGATATCTCAAGACTCAATTCCCAACATTAAGATTTTCTCCTTATTTATGTGATAGCATAACCCTAAGAGGATTTGACACACTTTAATGATTTGTATTTGAAATGCATATGCAACTAAGATGGCATGCATGTGCAAAGTGAGATGTACTATGAATGAATGCATTGTCTTTTGAATGGTAGATGAAATATTGCCATATAAAACTGACTACTTCATGCATCACAAGTTTCAAACGATACTATTAAACTGTTTGTATTTCTTGCGGAGCTTTCTACCACATAATTCCAATGTTCCATATTTCCCCGATCTAGAACATAAGTTAGCATCTCAAGACAACTTTTTCATCATTTTTTTTTTTTATAAACAAACAAAACATGTCAAATAAATACACAACTTTAAATTAAAACTTATTCAATCCAAAACCAAACTGCAATCCCAAAAATGAAAATTTGAAAACACAAACGAAAACCCAAAAAACCAAAATCTATATACAAATGTACAATATAATACAAGATGATGCAAAGCTTGGATTATCACTTTCCTGGATCCCAAACATGATTAGAACATTTCAACAAAAATATAACGTGATATGCATGACAAATGTTGTGGGAATCCCACAAAAACAAGACTAGACCAAACAATGCAACAAATTTCCACTTGCCATGCTCACCATACCAATTTGATTTAGTTCCAATAATACTCCCATAGGTGAGCATCAAATTACTAAAATGATTAGACAATAAATGATTTTCAATTTTATCATGTCTATTCTTTAAAATGTAAACTTCATAATTCCCTCCTTGATTTAGAATTAGGCTATCTTTTTCAAATATGCAATTTTGTAAGTAAGAGCCTATTTCTACAAATTTCAAAGCCAAATCATTTTCCAAATTTGTAGGCCAATCAAATTTGTGTAACAATTTACAAGCATCTAGGATATTTACTAAATTAGGATCATTAACAGTTTTTACCCTAGATTCAATTAGTAATTGTTGATGAATTTTATTTAACAATTCAAGTGCATCAACTTCTTTTCCATTCATTGAAACAATGTTATTAAAGGTGTGATTAAAAATTATACCTTGTTTTTCATTTACCTTTAATGACATTCCATCATTCAAATTCAAAACATGGTCTGCAAATTCTCACCCAAATCTTGGATACTTGAACACGAAAGGTTAGATTCTAACTTTTGAACATTTTTATTTACCAAAATTTGATGGGGATTTGCAATTCCCTATTTTACCTCATGGTCTTCATACTCTTCATTGATTACTTTTTTATCAAACATACCAAATTTTGGCACCCAATTGAAAACATGCCCCTCCTTTTCAACCCTCAAATGTTTTTGGTCAAAGTGTATGTCCCATGACTCATCTTGATGATCCTTCATTTGAGTTGCTTCCAATTGATCAATCTCTTTGTCATTTGGTTCTAATTCTTTGTTCACTATCCATGGTATCTCTTCATGTGAAGTAGAAGTTTCCATATCTTGTATATCAAGTGAGATATGAGTTTCCTCTATAGAGATGTGAGAAAAGAATGCATCATCATATCTCCCTCAACCATTGTAAAAATCGTCATCCAAATCCATAGAATGAAATTCCATGATGTTTGTGACATGATCTCTTGATTCATTCATCAATTCTTTTTCTTCTTTGTCCTTGGTAATAGAATCATCATGATCTTTCAAAAATTTATGAGATTTGAAACTTTCTTCCAAAACATCCTCAAATTGTACAGGAGTTGTAAAGTCTTCCTTTGAGTAGGCGATTATGTTGTCCTGTATATCAATGGGCACACAAGTTTCATTAGTAGTTTTGGAATGAGTGAAGTCTTCCTACTTCTTCCAAGCATCATAATAATCATATTTCAAAATCAAGTGGTGACGCTCAACTGCTTCTTCAACATCTTCCAATTCATCAATGTGTTTCTCATAAAATTCATCTTCACCTTCTTTAGATGGTTCAATTATTTCCAAAAGTGGGTTATTTCTTGAATTCAAATTTATAAGGCTATCATCGTCCAAATTAGTAACCCATGATTCAATTTTTTCATAATTTGGAGGGTGAAGAATTTCCTGATCTTTAATTTTACACATCTCATCAATAGTATCTTCCAAGAACAAGTGGTGAAACTCTATCATATCTTCAAATTCATTTATTGGTTTTCTCCCAATTTCACTTTCAACCACTTCATTCAATTCTATGGTAGGTTCTATCCTATCACATATTTCAAACATTGTTGAATTTAGAACCCCTTCATCCGAATAATCATGTATCTCTATGAATGAGATCATTTCTGCATAATCCTCACTAGTGGATGTTGGCTTATCAATTTGCACCTCCTCGTGGACTACATCTAAGGTGGTTGTAAGATTTGGATATTCAAATTCATCCCCTTGATCATTCACCTTAGGTATCATTGGAGTAGAGGGTGCTATGTTTGATGGTTGGTGTAGGTTGGCATCAAAAGAACAATCTCTCATATGAACATGTTGTGCCTTTTCTTCTTCAAGACCTTGTCGTTCTATCTCTTCTAAGATCTCATGGATTTTCTCTAGAGACAAGCCACTCAGCTTTTTCCTCAATGAGTGAAGCAAGTGTGGGGTGTATGGCTCCTAGGTATACTTCCATGGCTTCCTCTTCTAATGTGTTAAAATTTTCCCACATTTGGGAGTGCAACTCACGAAATCTTCCATTGAATTGACTCAAGGATTCCTTAGGCTCCTTACATATGGAGGTAAACTAATTTTTCAGGATTTCTAAGTCAACCTGATTACCAAAATGGTAAAGATAGGCTACTTCTAGTTGTATCCAAGAAGTCCTAACCTCCATAGGTAGTTGGTTGTACCAAAATAATGGTTTGTCATCCAAAATGTATGCAAATAACCTACAAGCTACCTCCTCATAGAAAATCTGGAATTGACATAATGTATTCTTGTAGACATGCGGTTTTTGCAAGTATCCTAGTGGCACCTCTTGATTAAAACACCGTAAAAAATCCAATAACATTGTAGGAATTTGATAGGGTATCACGTGTATAAACAAACTCTTATAATGGTCCTCTATCATTGATACCATTCTCTCTCTTAGAGACACTATTTCAGCTCTCAGGGATACCATTTGCTCCTCAAGTGTTGCCATTAGTGAAACTTAAAATGTAACTTTAGAACCAAATCTGTTGAATATTCAACCTGCAAGGTAAAAAAAAAAAAATCAAGTTAGCATCAACTAAGAGATGTAAAATCGGAGACCGGGGTTGAGAGGGGAGGGCTCTGGTCCCTCCCCTGCTCCCCCTCCCATGGCTCCTGGTTTCTGCCCAGTCCCTGGCTCAACCCAGGTCATCCCTCCTGGGGAGTGGCTGGCTAGGGTTTCCTTGGTTGTTTTTTCGGATCGGTGCTTCCCAGGGATCCCTGTTTGGTTGGGGATCCCTTCCCTTTTTCCCTCAGGCTTCCCCCTGGGGTTTTTTGCAGGTGATTCACGTGGATCTGGTCCCCTGCGTTTCTCAGTGCGATGGAGGTGACGGTTTAGGGTTTGGAAAGCTTCCCCCTTTTTCTTGTGAATCCTCGATAGGCTCTGTGCTTGGACGAGATTCTTGGTCCCTGCTGCTGGGATCCTCTTTTGTTTTCCTGAGGTGGGTTCCTTGTGGTGCAACTCTCTGGTCACTTGCTTGATGGACCGGATCCTCTCTCGTGTCGGGTCGTCGCCTTCCTGCAGAATGGCTCTCGCTGAACTGAATGTTTTCCCGGTGGGCGGGATGGTTTCTCCATAGGGCGAGATCCGCCAAATCTGCCGGTTTTCCCGCGAGGCGGGATCCTTTATTTTCTGCTGGTTTCCCGGATGGCGGGATTTCCCTGTTGCTTCCCGCTAGCCAGGACTGTTTGTGGTGGTTTTGATCGCTTCCCGCAAGGCGGATTTTATTGTAACGGTTTTTCTTTGCTTCTCGTCGGGCGGGATCTTCTCGATGGTGGTTTTTGGCTACTCCTCGCTGAGCGAGATCTCCAAAACTACTTTTTTTCTTATTTGTTTGTTTCCCGCCGAGAGGGATTGTTTCATGCTTACTTGTTACCATCAGGCGGGATTTCTGTTTTGGTGTTCAGTTTCAAGGGATTGATGCCCTAGGCCCATTGCTTATGTAATCAGGTTTTGGGATCCTTGTTAAAACCCGCTATAAATACAAACACATAATTATCAAAAAAAAAAATAAGAGATGTAAAAATCAAATGAAAGTAATTGGATGAAACAACACTTTTTTAGTCAAGACCAAAATTTTCAAAATTAAATCAAATCACCTTATTTCTGTATGAACAATCAGAAAAGTGTTAGAATAATATGCAGCATACCTGAATTGCTTAAAATAGAATAAAGTAAACCAATTCAGGCTGTCCCTTTTAACAATCTGCTGAGTGTTAGAGGATTAAAGCATACAAAAAATTTTAAATCTCACTAAAATAAACCCATCCGGCCCTCCTTCTAGCGCCAATCTGTTGAGTGGTGTTAGAGGAGGCCGAAGATGCTAATCAAATGGACTTGAAATATTTAGCAATGTAAAGCTCTTAAACAATTATAAACCTGTAGCATCTAAAATCATGATAAAATAAACCTTTTCATGCCCTCCTTCTAGCACCAATCTGTTGAGTGGTGTTAGAGGAGGCCGAAGATGCTAATCAAATGGACTTGAAATATTTAGCAATGTAAAGCTCTTAAACAATTATAAACCCGTAGCATCTAAAATCATGATAAAATAAACCTCATCTAGCCCTCCTTCTAGCGCCAATCTGTTGAGTGGTATTTTCACCCAGTTGTGAAAACACACTCTCCGATAGGATTTGGGTTCTAAATCCTCTGCTTGCAAAGAAATTAAACAAGTAACTTCTCCAAGGTTCCTGTTATGTTAGCATTTTGCATCTGTGTATTAATAATCTCAAATAAATATATTCAATTAAAATGCTTGGAACACCTTAGTGGTTGCAAGTAACTGAAAACAATGGGCACTGTGGTTTATTTTACTGTGAAACTTTAATGATTGTTCATTGAACCCTAATAAAGCAAATGTGATTTGGTCTCTATATGACCATGTCGTAACTTCAAAATAAAATTTGATGAAATGCCATAACATGAAGGAATTATTTATGGATTTTGAAGTTTTTTAATTTTTTTATTTTATTTTAATGCTTGAAAAATAAAGTTGGAACTTCTGAAAAATAAGGTGCAGAAAAAAGAAAATAAAATGCAAAAGAAAAAGAAATTAAAATTGCATTCAGTTTGATGCTATCCTATTTTGGCAAAATCGAAGATGTGAGGTTTCCATGCATGCAACCTAACCTATTGGACCTGCAAACACGCATAATCCTGATAAGCTAAGTGCTGATTCAAAGGGTTTTGAAATAAAATTCAAATTTTGAATATTTGCCTAATGCAACCCACAAAAGTGGCATTTAACATTATCTATAAATCTGAAATCTGAAAAATGAAAGAATAAACATTAAATCTATAGCATGCACAAAAGATCTCCTTATTTCTTGCCCACAAGATGCAAATTTTTGAACACTCCTGCATTAAAAATAAATCATGTTACAATAGCAAAATCTCTGGTTTTCTCAAAACCAAAAAAAGGGAAGAAAAACACTCCCAAGCAGGCCCAGAATGGCTTCTCGCCTTTGGCACTGCAACTCTGCCCATAGCGGTTTTTGACCCTCGTACCAATATATGCTTCCACTTTTAAAGTTTTGGTAAATTGCTTCTCCTTCCACGATGGTTCGTTTCGTCTTCCAGATTGCTTCGTTTCACCTTCCCCGCCTTTCCATTGCTTTTGACTTTATGCTCGACATTGAGACGCTTGATCTTCTCTGTGAACTGTAATGCCTCTGCAGCCCTTACACATGTACGCCACGTGTTCCGCACTTTTCTGCATGTTCCGTAATGGCCCCCTGTAAATCATGACCAAAAATAGCATGTCGTGATATCGCAACATTTTTATGTATGCAGCTTTGCCCCTCTACCTGTATCGCGAAAACAAGACATGTCATGATATCGCGACATTTTTCTGTCAGTAGCCTTGTTTGTCATCATGCATTGTGAAAATGATACATGTCACGATATCATGACATTTTTTTGCTTCGGACTGCATGGATGCAACTTGTCGCAAAATCGCGACGTTTTTCTCCTTCACTGTGTTTTGTTGCACTTAGCCGTGAAAATGCGACATGTCACGAAATCGTGACACTTTTTCATTTCGTACCATCTTGCTGCTTTCTGTCACGAAATCATGACACTTTTCTCTTTTGGACTGCTCTCGCTGTATTTGGCCGCGAAAACATGACATGTCGCAAAATCGCAACATATTTTCCTTCCGCACCATTTCGCTGCTTGGAGCCACAAAAACGTGACCTGTCGCGATATCGCGACGTTTTTTTGCTTCGTACCCCTTTGCTGGTTCCTATCGTGAAATCGTGACGCTTTTCATCTTTGGCATGTCTTGCTGCTTCAGGTCGCGAAAACGTGACATGTCGCGATATCGCGACAACTTTAGTGCCTTACCCTGTTTGACTGGTTTGACCCACGATTTCACAACATGTCGCGATATCGCGACATTTTCTCTTCATGATGCATTCTGCTGCTCCTAGCCACGACGGAGCAACATGTCACGATATCGTGACAACTTTTCATTTTCGACCGTGACGGAGCAACATGTCGCAATATCGCGACAACTTTTCATTTTCGGCCACGACGGAGCAACATGTCGTGATATCGCGACAACTTTTCATTTTCAGCCGCGACGGAGCAACATGTCACGATATCGCGACAACTTTTCATTTTCGGCTGCGACGGAGCAACATGTTGCAATATCGCGACAACTTTTCATTTTCGACCGCGACGGAGCAACATGTCACGATATCGCGACAACTTTTTCTCTTTTGTGAAATTTTGCTTTTTTCTTGATTTTTAGCATCTGGGTCACTAAGGTCTTCTTTGGAAGCAAGCAAAAAAAAGTGGGTCCCCAATTTTGGGGTGTGTTGTGGATCATCCACAACACAAGGTAAGACACAAGTGTTAAACAAACTTAGCATTGATTGTTTGTTTTTATTGTGAAATTTAAATTTGGTGTTTCATTTTATTGTATAATCTGTATTTTGATTTATTTGATTTATGGTCTTAACAAGAAAACAAAAAAAATATTAAATCAAGATAATACAATGGAACCTCATCCACATTCTCCACCACTTATGTGGTAGATTCCCTGAATGTGACATAGGTAGATTTATCTGCAGGTCCCTCACATTATTTACCATCCACATCCTTTCATATGGCTATGACCCAAGAAGATTCAAACTCACCAACCATTGACCACCACATTACCCATATAGACATGACAAGAGTAGAAGCTCTCATGAATTCTTCTAGATATATCTTAGAGTCAGTCCCCAACTCACCTAGACAGGATTCTACTTTACAATAGGAGCTTTTTTATTCCCAAACACCATCTAGCTTTACCCAGGTGTATATCAACCCTCTTTTCGAGGAATCAGTTGCACCTTCCTCTTATATTTTCCAACCCTCATATGCTAATAGAACTTCATACACATCCACATACACCAACCCCTTGTATGAAGCACATGTAAATGCTGCTTCATAATTTTTAACCTCACAAGTTACTATACCTAGTATAACTTGTCCCTAAGCCACATCTTCCATACCATCTACTTCCATACCCTTAGCTTCTGATAGAGATATTAATAAGGCATGGAAAAATCTAAACAAATTTCTTAGACAATATCAAAATGATCAACAACAAGTACATGTGAACCCTAAGCCTTTATCAAACTCTACTTAGATTGTCCTTGTTAACTAGGGTCCATCATGGGCACCACAGTCTTCTATGGTTTCTATCCCTATTCCTCCACTAAGTCATACCAATACTCATCATATTCCCATTGGCCAACCTAACCATAACCTTCATACATTGCCTCATTCCACAATTCCCCATATTTTCATCATCAGTATCCCATTCATCAATTTCCATCAAATTCACCTAGCCATCATTACCAATATCATCATCACTTAGTCACTCCATAACATTTCTCCACTCCACCATAAAATAATTAGGTAATTCAGGGCTTCCACATTCCTAAAGAAGACCCTCAAATTAAGGCCATGCAAAAATAAATAGATCAATTGATACAATATACTCCTGGCTTGATAAATCAAAATTGATCAATAAACCCATTCATCCTTTGGTACCATCACCGCCATATCCGACAGATTTCAGGTTCCTAAGTTTGAAAAATTCAAGGGAACTGAGTATCTCAAAGAACATGTGAGCATATTTGTAAACACTTATTTTAGAATTTAAAATTATAATGCTCTCATGCTCCAAAATTTTCCTCAAACATTAGGAGGAGATGCCATAGAATGGTATAATCAGCCATAGTTTTTATACTTTTGAGCAATTGATTGACCAATTCTTTGAGCATTTCATCTTAAATGTTAAAAAAATATCTCATTATCTGATGTCTATGCTTTAATACAACATGATGATGAATCTATCTATGATTTTGGAAACCGTTGGAGGGTTGTCATCACCAAGCTTCTATTCACCCTACCAATGGATGAACTAGTCAAATTATTCACAAAGAGTTGTTTAAAACCTATCTCTTGGATGCTTCAACTACAAACCTATCATTCATTTGAAGAAGATTTAGCTCAGGCTAATGTCATTGAGGAGATCAAAATCCAAGAAGGTATACTTAAGCCTAAAAATAAGGAATGGAAAAATAAGGGCCAATATAAAAGCAACTATTCTAGCCAACCAAAATCAACACAGGTATCCCAACCAATCAGCCCAATCAAGTTAATCAAGTGGTCATGATCCAACCAGTAATGGCTCAATAACAAATAGTGCAAAAGACACAACAAATTTCTTATCATGCGGTACCCTCAACAATTCAAGCCATGCAAAACATAGTGCCATCTGTGGAAAACCATCCCCGATGATAGTCTATTGAACAAAATTACCAATACACCCCCTTTGTCGATTCATATGCTTCCATTTTTTGAAGGTTATATGACACAAATAAACTTTCTTTACCTAAAATCATACCTGATAACCCCGTCAAATGTAGTAAACACTATCAAGAACATCTATTTTGTCCTTATAATAGGTAAAATAGGTATGATATTAACAATTGCCATTCATTTAAATATATAGTGCAAGACCTTATTGACTTGCGGGTAATCAAGATTGATAATCCCCTCTCTCATTAAAATCAAAACCTTGGTATATTTCAAACACCACTTCCTCATCACGAGGAGGTACAACCAAATGTAGGAGGGGCTAACATCAAAACTCCTAATCAAGTCAATCACATACAAAAATACCAAGAGTTTTTAGGGGCCATCCATGTGGTCACTAGAGGTCAAATAAACAATCAACAAAATGTATGGAAACCACCTCAAGAAAGTGTGTCACAACCTCCCACATCACCACCCATTCAATTTTATCCCAATCATTCATCATCCATCCATATCCTATCCAATCAAATCCTCCAAATCCACCCATTAATCATCCACCACGACCAGTCATCTCATTGAGTAGTCGGTTAACTACAAGTCTAAATATGGCTTTCACCAAATTATTAATTTATGAGTTAATTCAACAATATCCCCCACATCGTGAGGCATTAATGGATATTCTAAAATCCATTGAATTACAATCATAATATCCTAATGCCTTCAAAAACTTTGTGGGAAGCATCCAAACATGCATGGATCCTTCCATCACATTCTATAACTTTGAGATCAACCCAATATCATAAGACTAATAGACCATCCATTGCATATTATGGCTCTAATTGACAAGAAGACTTTTAAAAGAGTGTTAATTGACATTTGTTCCTCTATAAATATCATCACCACATCTACTCTTCATCATCTTAAACTTCCAACATCCCATATCACCAAATCATCATTTACCTTAAAAGCATTCAATGATGTTTTATGTTCCACAGTTGGCACTGTTATTTTATCCATTGAAGTAGGGGTCAAAATGTTGCATACCATGTTTCACATATTGGAAGGATCCATGGCATACAATGTACTCCTTAGAAGGCATTGGATGAGGAAAATGAGATATATCCCTTCTATTTTACATCAATGTTTGAAATACGTTCATGAGATACAAGTACATTGCATACCAATGGACGTTGAGCCATTTAAGTATTGCAATTTTATTTCAAATCCTTATGATTCCATGCTTCCTTCCACTCACCTTTTTATTTCACCATCAGCCAATCCATCCACCACTTCACCAATTTCTTGATCAAAAACTCCTATTCCTGAGGAGATCCCTATCACCACTCCACATCAAGCTTCCACGCCCCCATCATATTCATCATTGACTACATGCACATGTGGTCACAGTTAGTCCACATCATCAACATCATTGCCATCCACATCATCATCATCCATTCAACAACCTTCCCAATCTAATCCATCGCCATCACCTAATGTTTCACAAGTCAAATTAATGGATTGTGATACATCTCCATCTTCACCATTCCACGAGCCATCATCCAACCATGGTCCTCCCATATCCTCCCAAGTCGAATTCCATGTCACTAATCTTGGTATTGGTCAATATGTGCTCCAAGACATCACCGTCACGCCCCTCACCATTCCTAATGCTAAGGATTTTGGTTTCCCATGTGGCCCACCTTTGGCCATAGGATCAGCATATAACATGGGTTCAACTCAAAATATCATAAACTTTATCTATGGGAGGATCGATTCTTCATCAACTCCAGCTCTCCTAGAGAAACCCAAAGAACCAACACTTGCCAATATTTCAAACATATCAGGATTTCCATCCCGCTATTTCTATATAGTCAATTGGCAAGGTCATGGCCTAGGATTGCATGAACAGGGAGTGCATCAACCTATTGATGTTCCATATCAAGAGGTGCACAACCGTTTAGGTCTAGGTTTCCACCCACTTTCCACCACCTCTTATCTTGAAAAGGCCTTCCAAAGGCTTAATCTCAATTTAGGAGCATAAGTCCTCTATCCTGATAATTCTGACGATGAAATATATGAAGAATTTAAACTTATGTTGATAATTTTGTATGAATCTAAAGAAGAATTGGATCCCATTATTTCCCATACCGAATAAGATGAGTTTTATCTCAACATGTTCCCCATCCATGAGCACATATTTCATTTTCTTCTTCAACAAGAGCTAGCTGCCCCTATCAATGAGCCACCATATCCATTCCATTAAACCATATAATAGCCAACTTGTAACATATGTACATAAAAAAAAATAGTGGTTTTCACCACTACCAAAAAAATCAATAAAAATAGTTTAATTTGCATTGCATGTATATATCATTTAGTTAAATATAAATATTTGTGTTGCTCACTACTATTCAAGTTAACAAAGATCCTAACACCGGTTCTTAGGTTCCATACATTCCATCCAACCTTATTCACCTTGCCCATAAGTCAACATGAATATTGTTGATTTATTCACTCCGCTTCGTAATTCATACAATCCAGCTAAACCAATTCCAATTGACATAAGCCTTATCGATATGGACCAGATTTCCTCACCTCCATCCTTTTTATAAATTTATCTTGTCCAAGGAATTTTTAAGGGCTTCTGCCAACTACATTCCTCCATCCCCTCCACCTTCACCTTCACCTTCACCTTCACCTTTGGATCCTAATGTTTTCCAAGTAGAAATAGATGAGGATAAACCAAAAGAGTTTGATGACATCTTAGATGACATTAATTTGATCCCTATACCCCATCATCTTGATGAAGGTTTCCACATATCTATTTAAGATACTATTGATGTGGACCTTAGTTCAGATAAAGACAATCCCCAAATTTTCAAGCTTGAAAAAATTTTATCACCCGATGAAAAAGAGCAATTAATTGCTCTCCTCAAGAGGAAGACGGGCATATTTTCATGGTCCTATAAGGACATGCTTAGTCTTGATCATAGTTTGGTTGTCCATAATCTTACCTTACATCCTAATGCTAAGTTGGTCAAACAAAACTTAGGAGAATGCATCCTACTATGGCCCTCTTGGTAAAAATAGAGCTTCAAAAACTCTTAGACCTGAAATTCATAGTTTCTATAGACTATCCTGGGTGGCTTTGAAACATATCACCCATTTGAAAACCTAATGGGGTGATACATGTTTGCACTAACTTTCGATATCTTAACAAAGTGTGTCCTAAGGATGATTTTCCTCTCCCAAACATTGATACTCTTGTTGATACCTGCATTGGCTATGAAATAATTTCACTCATGGATAATTTTTTAGGATACAACCAAATCCGAATAAATCCTAATGACCAACACAAAACAACATTCACTACACCTTGGGGAAATTTTTTTTACAAGGTGATGCTCTTTGGCCTTAAAAATGTAGGTGCCATATATCAACGTGTTATGACACACATGTTCCACAATTACATGTATAAGATTACATGTATAAGATTATCAAATATTATGTGGATGATCTCTTGGCTAAATCCAAAACTCAATAAGAACATATTGGTGTATTGGAGAAAGTTTTTGACTGAATCCTAGAGCATAATGTAAGGTTGAACCCCAAGAAATGTGTCTTTGGTGTTACCTCGAGCAAAATTCTAGGATTCATTGTCTCCAAAAGAGGCATTGAGGTCGACCCTAACAAGGTCAAGGCCATCATGGAGATGCTTCTCCAACTAACTTAAATAAATTACATAGTTTATAGGGAAAAATCCAATCGATCCATCATTTCATTGTGCAAATTTTTGACAAATGTAGGTCATTCAATCACCTACTACAAAAGGGGGTGCCATTTTCTTGGATAGATGAATATCAAAAAGTCTTCGATGAAATTAAGCAATACCTAGCTTCTCTACTAGTCCTAGCTCCTCCTTGTTTGGGGGTCCCATTTTATCTTTATATCTCAGCAATGGTCTTTGCATTAGGGATAATGCTTGCACAAAAGAATGAGAAAAATCAAGAGCAATTTGTCTACTACATTAGTCGAACATTCGTAAGCTATGAAACTAGATACGCTTATGTAGAAAAAATATGCTTAGTATTGGTTTTTGCCACTAAGAAACTTTGACATTACATGCTTACCCACACAAATTATGTCATAACTAGAGAAAATCCTCTGCATTATACGATGTCCTGCACTTAAAATAACATCCACACCACTAAATGGATAATGATCCTTACAGAATTTGACATTAAATTCATTATTCAAGAATCAGTTAAAGGTCACATAATAGCTGATCAACTTGTAGAAGCTCCACTACCTAGTGATCATCCTTTTATTATTGAGCTCCTAGATGATTTGGTATTTGTTGTCATTGAACAAGAAGAAGATGTCATTTCAAAGGAAGACGTTGATATCACACTATTATTTGATGGCTCTAAGTGCACGAAAGGTCAAGGTGCTGGAGTCGTGTTTCATACACCCCAGGGGGTACCTATCCCCTTATCATTCAAACTCAACTTCTAATGCAAAAATAACACTACAGAGTATGAAGCCTTAATTTTAGGTCTTCAATAAACTATAGCTATCAGCATTAAGCGTATCAGGATATTTGGTGATTCTCAACTTGTTGTTAAGAAAATCAACGGATAATACCAATGCAAATAACCTACCATTAAGCTTTATCATGAAGTAGCAATGAAACTTCTCTCTAAGTTTGATTGGTATGAAATCAATAGTTTACTATGTTTAACTAATAGATTTGCAGATGTGATGGCCTCCATTGGATAATTGATTCCAAAAGACTCATTTGGAGAGGTACAACCCCTTATCATTTCAACAGTCTCTAAATCTGCAATTGTTCATGTTGAATCTAAATATGAAAAGGATGTTTGTTTTTATATGAACCTTGGTCAAGATAAATAGTAGCTTTTCTCAAGTTTAGAACACTCTCATATGACATGTCTCAAACTGCCAAGCGTACATTCAAGAAAAAAGCAGCTCATTTTGTTCTCTTGGGGGATGTGTTGTATAAATGTGGCTATGATGGAGTTCTCCTTTGTTGTCTCAAGTATAGTGAGGCACAAAGAGCCATATATGAAGCTCATGATGGTATTTGTGGTGGTCATTTTAGTGGAATGGCCATTTCAAAGCGTATTTTCCACATGGATTATTAATGGCCCACAATGGAACGTTATTGTTGCACATATGTTAAGCATTGCAAAAAGTGTCAAGAATATGCTAATTTAACTCATGTGCCATCGCAAGCCTTACAACCTATTCAAAGCCTTTCACCCTTTTCACAATGGGGTCTAGATATAATTGGTAAAATTTTACCTCCTTCCTCAGGACAACATACATTCATCATCACAGCCACCGAATACTTCACAAAGTGGGTTGAGGCAATTTATTTAACTAGTACAATAGGACCTAGAATTGTGGAGTTTATACTTCATCATACCATTTTTCATTTTGGTATTCTCTCAAAAATCATATCTAACAATGGCAAGTCTTTTAATAAAAAGGATTTTCAAGCACTTTGCAAGAAATATAACATTCAACACAACTTCTCAACTCCTTATTACCCATAAGCAAATGGAAAAGTTGAAGCTTCCAACAAGACTTTAATTGCTATTCTCAAGAAACTGGTCAAATAAAATCATAGAAATTGGCATACACAAATGCCCTTGGCATCATGGGCTTACAGAACAAGCATATGCATGCCTATAAGGACAACGCCATTTTCATTGGTCTATGAAGTTGAAGCAATCATGCCTCTTGAGCTTGAGATTCCCTAGTTGCAAATTTCTTTGCAAGAATTCATAGATGATGACACTTCTAGACAAACATGTCTCGATCAACTTGTTGGCAATTTTGGGTACCTTGAGTACATTGCCTTTGCTCAAGAGTAGTTGTTGTCATTGATGTCAAGGAGTTCTTGGTAGTTGTTGTCATTGATGTCAAGGAGTTCTTGAAGCAATTTGTTTCTATGTCAAAGAATGTGTTTTGTTGAAGGTTTCAGCTGGTCAGTAAGTCTCCAAGAAAATCATAGTAGCCCAGTTGCAAAAGATCAAGAAAAAGTTAAGTTAGATAAATTTTGCAGGCGGTTGGAAAAACTGTCACGATTTCGCGACATGTTTTAGGAGAGAGAAAGTGTTGGCAAAACTATCACGATTTTGCGACATGTTTGAGGAGAGAGAAAGTGTTGGAAAAACTGTCACGATTTCGTGACATGTTTGAGGAGAGAGAAAGTTTTGGCAAAACTGTCACGATTTCACGACATGCTGGAAGGCAGAGACGAAGCGAGCAAAACTGTCGTGATTTCACGACATGTTTGAGGAGAGAGAAATTTTTGGCAAAATTGTCATGATTTCGCGACATGCTGGAAGGCAGAGTCAAAGCAGGCAAAACTGTCACGATTTTGCGACAAGTTGAGATGGTAGTATTGAGTTGCAGGAAGTGTCATGATTTCATGACAGGCAGTAGAGAAAGCTTTCTAAAGCTGAAAGTGTTGCAATTTCGTGACAAGTTACAAAGAAGTTGTACGGATGCAGAAAGTGTCGTGATTTCATGACAAGTTGAGTTGGCAGCTTGCAGTTGAAGAAAGTGTCACGATTTCACGACAGAAACATTTAGCAAGTCTTAAATAGAAGAAGCGTCGTGATTTCACGATGAATTGAAGAAGGAAGAGCACAAAGGCAAAAGTGTCGTGATTTCACGACATGTTCCAGTTTTGCGGGCATTTGGCAGAAAAGAGCTTAAGGCAACGAAAGCATCGCGATTTTGTGACATGTTTCGTTTTCGCTAGTGCAAACCGAGAAAAGGTTGAAGAAGCATAAAGTGTCGTGATTTCACGACAGAGTTGTAGATGACGTTAACAGAAGCAGATGTGTCGTGATTTAATGACAGAAGCGAAGAAGAAGGCTTTGAAGTCTAAAGCGTCGTGATTTCGCAACAAGAGTGAAGATGACGTCAGCAAAAGTCAGAAGTGTCACAATTTTGTGACAAGCACGTTGTCAAGGCAGACAAAGGCAAAAAGAGTTGCGATTTTGTGACAGCAAGTAATAGAAGGTGTACGGTAGGCAAAGGTGTCACGATATCGCGACATGTTGAAGTTTCACGCCAGAAGCTACAGGGAGGCAGTGAAGCCGACAGAGTTAAATCTGGGCCGACACAGTGTAGGGTTTTGTAGTCGACGTGGTTGAAGGATAAAATAGTCGACTAAGACCAAGATTTTAATCTTGAGATTGTGAGTATAAAAGGAGGGTTGCTTGAAGAGTTTGGCAATCAATCAAGTGTGCGTTCGAAGTGCGATTTGCACAGATAGAGTGCAGGGAGAAGTTTGATCGCAAAAGTGCATAAGTGGAAGTCTGATCGACTGTTGTGTTTGCACGGAGTGTGCGATGACTGTGCTACTGTGTTTGCATAGAGGTTGTGAAGACAGTGTTGTCGTGTTTGAGCAAAGAATGCAAAGACTGTGCTGCTGTGTTTGTGCAGAGGTTGTGAAGATTGTGCTACTGTGTTTTCGCAGAAGAGCATAAGTAGATCAAGTGTTGCTATGTTTGCGCAGACTGTGAAAATTTGGTTTCGACCAAATGCAATTGTAACAGAAAATAAAAGAGGAAGAGGACTGATTTGTGCTAGACCAAAGGACTATTTTTAGTGCATATTTGAGGACCAACTTTGCGATGATAGAGTTGAGGATAGAGATCTCCAACCAGAGCAGGGAAGACAGGTGTCTTCTGTGGATAGAGTTCCACTTGCTAAGGGCAGAGGAGGTAGAGGTCTTCTAGAGGATCACCAGCCAAAGTAGAAAAGGATTCCCAGAGGACTTTGATATAAATTTTAGAGGAAAGTTTTATCCGTGGAGTAGCCCACCTTGGGTGAACCACGTAAATTGCTGTGTCATTTTGTGGATGGTGTTTTGTGCATTGTTTTGATTACTGCTATTATTACTGCTATCTTTATTCTACATAATATTGAATTGAAAGCTATTTTGAAAGAAAAGGTTAAAAGTGGTCTTATACTGTTCACCCCCCCTCTCAGTATAAGCTTGTGTTCTTCAATTGGTATCAGATCCGGTTTCTCCAGATAAAGCCTAACAGCTTGGAGAAGGATCTATCAGAAGAACATACAGTTTCAGAAAAGGATGAAGAGGTTAAGTTCGATCTCTAAAGAGAATTCTTCTGGGCTTTAAGGATTTCAGAGAATAGAGTTATGTTCTCAAGCATCATGACATGAAGAAGAGACAGCAAGATCAATCTTTAGCCTAAAGAATGATGGATTCCAGTTGGTCACAAAAATATCAAACATCCAAGGCATCAAAATAGGTTACATTTTACTTTTCATGGCTACTATTTTTCTTGCAAGAAATTTGGGCACAAAGCCATACATTGCATTAAATCCATGAATAGCCATTGTAAGGAAAATTTTAACTCTTTTGCACCTCTTATGGATAAAAATATCATGTGTTACAAATGCAAGAAAGTTGGGCATATAGCAAGGATGTGCAGTTTGGATAGACCTAGCCTTAAATTCACTAAAGAGAGAAATGAGATCAAGTCTAAATCAATGATAGTTCAAACTGCTTTTCATGCTCAAGACAAAGTAGAGAAATGGTATCTTGATAGTGGTTGTTCAAAACATATGACTGGTGAAAAAGAAAAGTTTCTGATCTTAAAAAACACAAACAGAGGAACAGTTAGTTTTGGAGATAACAAATCTGCAAAAATCTATGGTAAAGGGACTCTTAGCTTGGATGGGAAATCTAAAACTAAAAATGTGCTTTATGTAGAAGGTCTAAGACATAATCTTCTAAGTGTGAGTCAACTTTGTGATCAAGGACACATAGTATCTTTCTTTTCAGATAGATGTGAGATTCGTAAAGAAAAAAATGGAAAACTCATTGCTAGTGCTACAAGGACTCCAAACAATATTTACATGCTAAGTGAGATAAAAAAGGAAAAGTGTTTTCTAACTCAAGAAGATGAGAGTTGGTTATGGCATAAAATATTGGGGCATTTGAGCTTTGATAATCTTGTCAACATTAGTAACAAGGAAGTAGTTAGAGACTTGCCCAAAATAAAAAGGCCCCATAACACCATTTGCGGTCCTTGTCAACATGGAAAACAAACTAGAACCAGTTTTAAATCAAAAGGGTATACTTCTTCAAAACCATTAGATCTCATTCATACTGATTTATGTGGCCCCACAAAAACTCAGAGCATTCAGGGAGAAAGCTACTTCATGTTGTTTATAGATGATTATTCTAGAATGACTTGGGTGACCTTTCTCAAAGAAAAATCTGAAGCTTTTGAAAAATTCAAAGCTTTCAAAGAAATGATTGAGAATGAGACTGAAAAGAGAATCAAATGCTTGAGATCGGATAGAGGAGGAGAGTTCACCTCAAATGAATTTTTGGAATACTATGAGCAACAGGGAATTAAAAGAGAATATTCAGCAGCAAGAACTCCTCAACAAAATGGAGTAGTTGAAAGAAAAAATAGAACTATTGAAAATATGGCTAGAGCTATGTTAAATGAGTCAAAACTTTCATATGGTTTCTGGAAAGAGGTAGTCAGTACAACAGTCTACATCATCACCAGGGCCCAACTTAGAGTAAATCATCATAAAACTCCTTATGAGTTGTGGAAAGGAAGACCAGCTATAGTAAAACATTTCAAAGTGTTTGGGAGTAAGTGCTTCATCAGAAGGGAAGATCAAAATTTGGGTAAGTTTGATCATAGGTGTGATGAGGGAATTTTTCTTGGTTATTCCAACAGAAGTAAGGCTTACAGATGCTTCAACAAAAGAACGCATACAGTCGTAGAGAGCATAAATGTAATAGTTGATGAAAAGATAGGGATAAGAGAACCTATCAAGGAAATCAGTGATGAAATCTGTCAAGAAGAATTCAAAGAGATTTCAGATGAAGAAGAGGAAAAATAGCAGCTGCTTCCCAAAACTCCGTCACGATATGTTCAAAACATCATCCCAAATATTTGATCATTGGTGATCCAAACAATAGACAAACTAGAAGAAGAGTCATTCCGACACACGATTCTACAAATATTTCTTTATTATCTCAGATTGAGCCAAGAGATTTCAGTGAAGCTTGTGCAGATAAATTTTGGGTAAAAGCAATGGATGAAGAGCTAAATCAAATAGAGAAAAGTGAAACTTGGGATTTAGTTCCAAGACCTAAGAACAAGAATGTCATTGGCACAAAATGGATTTTTAGAAATAAACTCAATGAGGATGGAAATATTGTCAGAAACAAAGCTAGGTTGGTTTGCAAAGGTTATGCTCAAGTAGAAGGTGTTGATTTCAAAGAGACGTTCGCTCCTATTGCTCGTATCGAAGCCATCATAATGTTTTTGGCTCTTTCAAGTTTCAAAGCATTCAAGGTGTATCAAATGGATGTGAAATCAGCCTTTTTAAATGGATTTTTGGATGAAGAAGTCTACGTAGAACATCCAGAAGGCGTGTCTCTCTCAAATCAATCAGACTTTGTGTGTAAACTGAAAAAGGCCTTGTATGGGTTAAAGCAAGCACCTAGGGCTTGGTATTCAAGACTTGACAGGTACCTTCATGAGCAAGGTTTCAGGAAAGGTGTGGCAAACATCAATTTGTATATAAAGGATAAAGGTAATGATATGTTGATTGTAGTTGTCTATGTTGATGATATCATTTTGGGGGGAAATAATACCCAGATGTGCAAAGATTTTGCTAACACCATGCAGAAGGAATTTGAGATGTCTATGATTGGAGAGTTGTCATTATTTTTGGGTCTTCAGATTGCTCAATCAAAAGACAGTATATTTCTCTCTCAAGGAAAGTATATCAAAGAAATTTTAAAAAAATTCAGGATGATGGATAGTAAACCTGTATGTACTCCAATGACTACGGGGTGCAATATGAGTAAAGATGATGAATCTCCAACGATAAATCAAAAATTGTATAGATCGATGATTGGCAGTTTATTATATGTTACAGCTACCAGACCAGATATCATGTAGGCTGTTGGGTTAATAGCCAGATTTTAGGCTGCTCTGAAATATTCTCATGTTATAGCAGTTAAAAGGATATTCGGATATCCGAAGAGCACTATGGACTTTGGGCTTTGGTATCCCAAAGGTGATGATTTCACTCTCACAGCCTATACAGATGCAGATTGGGCAGGCAGTAATGATGATAGGAAAAGCACCAATGGTGGAGCATTCTTTCTGGGAAAGAGTTTGGTTTCTTGGCTAAGTAAGAAATAACCTTTAGTTTCTTTATCTACGACAGAAGCTGAATACATAGCAGCAGTGGCTGGGTGTACTCAAGTTCTATGGATGAAAACCACCTTGGAGGATTTTAGAGTCAAGCATGAACAACCCATCTCCATATTTTGTGATAATACTAGTGCCATAAGTATTTCCAAAAATCCGGTAATGCACTCAAGGACAAAGCATATTTCCATCAAGTATCACTTTCTAAGGGAGAAAGTGCAAGATAAATAGGTCAAGGTAGAATATGTGTCTACTAAAGAGCAGATTGCAGATATCTTCACTAAAACTCTTCCAAGAGATACGTTTGAGTATCTAAGGGAGAAATTGGGAGTTGTACTCCCACCCCAGAATCAATCACCTCATCAGGAGGTGGGGGAGGGACTAAGCTAAGAGACTCATTCTTAGTCCCAAGCCCCAAAGGTGACCATTTGCCATTGATGACAAATGGGGAGAGATTTGAGAAATGGGGAGAGATATGAGTAAGGGGGAGAACTTCAAGTGAAGAGGAAAGCTTCAAGTCAGGGGTAGCAAAACTTCAAAGAGATTGATTTCAGTTTTGGCTCTTGAAGATGTGTTTTTAGTAAAGTTTTGCCATCAATGACAAAGGGGGAGATTGTTGGCAATTTTGGGTACCTTGAGTACATTGCCTTTGCTCAAGAGTAGTTGTTGTCATTTATGTCAAGGAGTTTTTGGTAGTTGTTGTCATTGATGTTAAGGAGTTCTTGAAGCAATTTGTTTCTATGTCAAAGAATGTGTTTTGTTGAAGGTTTTAGCTGGTCAGTAAGTCTCCAAGAAAATCAGAGTAGCCCAGTTGCAAAAGATCAAGAAAAAGTTAAGTTAGAAAAATTTTGCAGGCTGTTGTAAAAACTATCATGATTTCGTGACATGTTTTAGGAGAGAGAAAGTGCTGGCAAAATTGTCACGATTTCGCGACATGTTTGAGGAGAGAGAAAGTGTTGGCAAAATTGTCACAATTTCGCGACATGTTTGATGAGAGAAAGTTCTGGAAAAACTGTCGCGATTTCGCGACATGCTGGAAGGCAGAGATGAAGCAGGTAAAACTGTCATGATTTCACGACATGTTTGAGGAGAGAGAAATTTTTGGCAAAACTGTCATGATTTCACGACATGCTGGAAGGCAGAGTCGAAGCAGGCAAAATTGTGACGATTTCATGACAAGTTGAGATGGCAGTATTGAGTTGTAGGAAGTGTCACGATTTTGCGACAGGCAGTAGAGAAAGCTTTCTGAAGCTGAAAGCATCACGATTTCATGATAGGTTACAAAGAAGTTGTACGGATGCAAAAAGTGTCATGATTTCACAACAGGTTGAGTTGGCAGCTTGCAGTTGAAGAAAGTGTCGTGATTTTGCAACAGAAATAGTTAGCAAGTCTTAAACAAAAGAAGCGTTGTGATTTCACGATGAATTGAAGAAGGAAGAGCACGAAGGCAAAAGTGTCGCGATTTCGTGACATGTTCTAGTTTCGGGGGCATTTGGCAAAAAAGAGCTTAAGGCAACGAAAGCATCTCGATTTTGCGACATGTTCCATTTTCGCTGGTGCAAACCGAGAAAAGGTTAAAGAAGCATAGAGTGTCGCGATTTCATGACAGAGTTGTAGATGACATCAGCAAAAGTAGATGTGTCACGATTTCATGACAGAAGCGAAGAAGAAGGCTTTGAAGTATAAAGCGTCACGATTTCGTGACAAGAGTGAAGATGACGTCAGCAAAAGTCAGAAGTGTCACGATTTTGTGACAAGCACGTTGTCAAGGCAGACAAAGGCAAAAAGTGTCACAATTTCGTGACAGCAAACAATAGAAGGTGTATGACAGGCAAAGGTGCCGCGATATCGTGACATGTTGAATTTTTGCGCTAGAAGCTACAGGGAGGTAGTGAAGCCGACAGAGTTAAATTTGGGCTGACACAGCGCAGGGTTTTGCAACCGACGTGGTTGAAGGATAAAACAGTTGACTAAGACCAAGATTTCAATCTTGAGATTGTGAGTATAAAAGGAGGGCTGCTTGAAGAGTTTGGAAATCGATCAAGTGTGTGTTTGAAGTGTGATTTGCGCAGATAGAGTGCGGGGAGAAGTTCAATCGTAGAAGTGCATAAGTGGAAGTCTGATCGACTGTTGTGTTTGCACAGAGTGTGCGATGACTGTGCTACTGTGTTTATGTAGAGGTTGCGAAGACAGTGCTATCATGTTTGAACAAAGAATGCAAAGACTGTGCTGCTGTGTTTGCAAAGAGGTTGCGAAGATTGTGTTGTTGTGTTTTCATAGAAGAGCATAAGTATATCAAGTGCTGCTGTGTTTGCACAGACTATGAAAAGTTGGTTTCAACCAAATGCAATTGTAACAGAAAAGAAAAGAGGAAGAGGACAGATTTGTGCTAGACCGAAGGACTGTGTTTAGTGCATATTTGAGGACCAACTTTGCGATGACAGAGTTGAGGACAAAGATCTCCAGCCAGAGCAGGGAAGACAGGTGTCTTATGTGGATAGAGTTCCACTTGTTAAGGGCAGAGGAGGTAGAGGTCTTCTAGAGGATCACCAACCAAAGCAGAATTAGGGGAAGGTATCTCCCTTGAGCCGAGGCTCATAAACATTGTAATCGAGAAGGATTCCCAGAGGACTTTGATATAACTTTTAGAGGAAAGTTTTATCCGTGGAGTAGCCCACCTTGGGTGAACCACGTAAATTGCTGTGTCATTTTGTGGATGGTGTTTTGTGCATTGTTTTGATTACTGCTGTTATTACTGCTATCTTTATTCTGCATAATATTGAATTGAAAGCTGTTTTGAAAGAAAAGGTTAAAAGTGGTCTTATACTATTCACCCCCCCTCTCAGTATAAGCTTGTGTTCTTCACAACTCATACTTCTTGATGAGAGGTGAGTCAATACTTTAAAGAATTTACAAGTTTATCAAGACTGCCTAAAATATTCTTACAATGCCAAAGATCATCTACGTGAATTGCAAGTAGGAGATATTGTGCTTATATAGAACCAACAAAATACCAATGAATTACCGCATATTCATGATAAATTCGTGGCTAATTGGTTAGGTCCATACATTGTTACATAAAGAGTGGATAATGGTACTTATAGGCTTGCCAGTCTAGAGGGAGAGGAAGAGCCTGAACCACTTAATGTAATACACTTGAGAGCATTCTATGCATGATTTTATTTGTATATATGTATATATACATGTCTAATACACAAAAATATTTGCATACATTTCATTCATAACATTGCATTTCACTTGCATCTAAATTCCAAAATAATGCATTCACCCACATCTCATATTGCCTTTCAAAAAGTTGCATGTCACAAATTTCATTCACATAAACATTTTCACATTTTCACATTTCATATAGGGATCATTTATTAAGTTCAATGTCTTAATTGGTCCAACAAAAGTCATGTTGCCTTAATCAGGGGCACCTTCACAATGTCATCCATACAATTCCACTAAGTCAAATCGCCATTCGCACAAACCATATTCTCATAAAATTATTAGGTATTTTTGGTCACTCGGCCACTCATAGTGTTCTAAGAAAACTCCAAAATACATGTCAATTTCTTTTTTGGACCATTACACATATTTACTAAGAAAATCTTGAGTTATGGGAATTGACTCCAAAACGGTCTTGAACCAAACATAATTTCACATATTAAAAACATCTTGTGTTAAAGAGGGATAACACCATACTTGATTTTTACCTCGAAATGAAAAGGGTCATCCTTGCTAGTCCCATCATGCAACATAGTATATAAAAATAGTGGTTCTCATCACTATCAAAATTCTAAAAATAAAAGAAATATTGGGGTCCCTAATAAAAAACTCTTAATCTATTACATCATACACCACTTATAATTGGGTTGTAAGTATCATACTACATTTCTTGTAAGACGGTTAGGTAGTCATCCCCAAAACTTAATAGATCAAAAACATAAATCATGAACTATGAATTTAGCCTCCGCTGGAGCTATATATTCTTAACTAGAAGTGGTGTATGCTCATGCATGGTGACACGTCTCTTTCGAAGCGACCTCTGATCCCTCATACAGACAAGCTAGCTTCTTGGTCTCATCCATAGTAGGTTTATCCAATTTACTCAAGATGAGTTAATGAACTCACTTGCACACACATTGGTTCTTGATTACCTTGAGTCATTACCATTCTCTTGATTCGATAAATGAATCCACTGCACACACATTTGGTCCTAGAAGAATTAGGTAGTTTTAGTGAGTTTGTTTGATGTCAGTAGTATATCTGTCTCTAAAAAACAATTAGTTTTCCATATCAACACCCATATATTCTTCCATATCTTCTTCCATGTTAACATCCATGTTAGTTCACGAGCTATTCATCCCATATGCCACCATGTTTGGTGCCCCTGATTAAACAACAATGATAAAACATGGTCAAGGAAGATCTAAACTATGAATGATAAATATCATATTTGTATCCTACCTTGCATTAATCATCCATAACATATCATTTGCATTCATCATCCATATAAACATGCATTTCACCAAATCATTCCATAAAAATCATTCACACAAACACATATAACACAAAAGGTAAAATCCATGTATATATATAAATATCGCATGTACAATGAGTGTCAAAAGGCTACATACAATGGAGCACCAAGGCTTATATACAAAAAGTGCATCTAAGCACTAAGCTAAGTCCTCCAAGAGGACCCCTATGACCTAGGAGGAACCCTAGACCTAGAGTTATTCCTAGACTCGCTATGCCTAGCACCCTCAAAGATAGATGAGGTGGGAGGATCTGGGAGTGGAATATGATATTTCATCAACCTATCCTCCAATTCCTCGATATATCTATGATGAGAGCAAAGATGTGCTATGTCAACATTATGCTAGCACTCCCTCTCTACCAGCTCTACCTTGAGCCTTGTGGTACTCACATCCCACTCAGCTACTTGCTGCTATAGCCACATCCAATCCTCCTCACTCTAATTTGGAGGCCCATATGAAACCTCCTTTACATCATCTCCATCTCCAAAGTCTCCCCCACTCTTGGTATCCTACCTCACCATACCCTTAGCCCTCCTCCTTTGACTATCTAATCAAAGATGCTGCTACCATTTTAGGGCCTCCTCGATTCCCTCATACCTAGCCTCCTCACCATCCCCATTAGCCGCTACTCAATGCGATGCCCATGGTGGCTAAGCTGAAAACCATACCTCATAATCCATTGTAGTCCTCGCATCACCCGCATGTAGGAGATCCATCTCCTCATCATCCTTATAAGCCACCCACCATGGCTTCATGCATGGTAGCCCTATCTCCTCCTGATGTCTCCTATAGTACACTAGCTCATCTAAGACATCCTGCCTAAACCCAAATTGTTAGAGTACTCGATAGAACTGAATATAATTAGACTCACTCCAATATCTCCCTGTAACTAAAATATTTGAGCACTCGCAAATGTAAAATCACACAGACACAAAGAGATTACCCCAAAATAATGAAATCCTTTATATATTGGCCCTCGTGATACAGATTTACAATATTTCATATTTGCCCCAAGTAGCTTGGGTACAACGTTACAATCTTGGTCTCAATGTGATGCCAATTTCTCTCTGGGATTTTTCTAGATCTTCCACAATGTACAATGCTCTCCTCGTATCCAGTTGTAGCTTCAAAATGTGAGTGGGATTTGGTATCCAACACGGGACCACTCCAAGTTCAACAGCCTATCCAAGATACCTGTTACCTGCACACATGCAAACCAACAAAGGGGATTAGTAGCACCCGTATATTCAAACAATAAATCCAACACTACACATAAACCTATTATCGATATGGATGAAAAATAGATAACGCAAAAAAATTAACAGATTAAACCTTGCTTACTTATCGAATTGCTAATCTTTGTCGATGAAACCCATTTCTGTTCTTGGGACTATGGAACTGCGAAAGCGCAGTTGCAGGCTGGAAATTGCGGACATGCGGTTGCAAAACCATGGATGTGCATTCTCAATTGTGGAACCGCGAACGGGTGATTTCCATTGAACGAAAGATTGCCTCAAAATTCGAGCTGGCGGTCAGAGTTCGGATTGCACCCTCAACTTCTTGTCGGGTCTAGATCTAATTCGACAACCTGTTGGTATGCAAATTCAGCTCCCTGTGTTTGGTGTATTGATGGTGTCTTTATAGGTTGGTTGGGGCTTTGGAAGGGAATGTGAAGTGGCAAGCCTGATTTACCAAGTGGTAAATCTAGATTGTCAGGTGGAAGGGGTAGTTACAGTGAGTCACTCAGTGTGGCTCACTTAACTGGGGTGATGTGGCCCCAAGTGGAGTGGGATGTGGGATGTTGTTTTATGTGAAGGGACAAGGGGACAACAACAAAGGAGTTATGGCATGGGTGTCGGGAATCTGTCTCATGTGCAAGGACAAAGGGGGATAGGAGTGGGTAAGATGTGGCATGGATGTTGGATGAAGTGTCCAGGACACATGTCCAATGGGTAGATAGGGTATCCTAGGGTGATTTTCCTAATTAAATAAATTAGGAAAGTATAATGATGTGCAAGATTTTATATCCCTAAGTTAGAACTTAGGCATATACCTTTATTATGCAGGATCTGATGGTGAGGTGGTGAATGTGAACTGAAGGGTGCTAGATTTTGGTGTCTACAATTATCGCTTTTTGTACCATGTTGTGTGCAACACAATGCGGTGCAAAAACTAATGACATCTAACTTTATTGGACGAATGGGTTCACTCCTTTTTGACATTCAGAATGAATGAATTGTTTTTCATTTTGATTTTTGCTTATTTGCTTACCCCCTCAATTAGAGAATGGGTAAAGGATGAAACCCATGAGCCGATTGACCAATTGCGGTTGCTGAACGGATGTGGTTGTTTGAATGATATGGATGTGATTCAAATGTATGTCACTTTGACCAACTTGATACCCCAAGTTTTGGGTTTTTGTGTGTTCTTGCAAATTTACCTTTGGTTTCATTGATGCACAAAATTTATGGTAAAATATTTAACCACATTTGGAGTTTTTGTTCCACTTTGACTTTAGCAATTCCTTCCAAATGATGGGTTCACGAAACTAGTCGTTCAGGAATTTGATGCTCAAGTGATTTCTGATTATTACCAAATTGTGTTTGTTTGTTTTCCACTTTTTGACACAACGAAAGGGGTTGGATGATAACCTATTGCAAATCTATTTTGGACACATATAAGCTCAAATATTTAGGTATCTATCTGATTTAATGTCATGATGATTTGATGTTGAATGTTTGAATGAGTTTCTTTATGGTGACCTACCCATCTGACCGGTTTGCATGAATTGCTAGTCACTGCAACCGCTAGGTATATAGGGTAATCCACTAGATACAAGGTTCACTTGAGATGATGATGATGATGAGAGATGACGATTTTGTGGGATTTTGCAATATATATATATATATATTTTTAGCCATGTACATATATATACATATATTGCTAGTCATTTTATGCATAAAATACCTTTAGGTTCATAATGTTCAGTGGTTCTGGCTCCAATTTCTCTTCTAAATTGGAGAGTCTATACGTTCCTTGTCCCAATTTTTGCTTTACTATATATGGGCCCAACCAATTTGCTGCAAATTTATCCCTTAAGTGTGGTAAAGTATTGGTATTTTGTTGATTTTCTTAGAGCACTAGGTCCCCCACTTGAAATTCATGAGGATGGACTTTTGCGTTGTAAGTGCTCTTGACTCTATCTTGATATACTCGTAAATGTTCTAGAGCATTAATACGTTTCTCCTAAATAATTGTCAATTTGTCAAGATGCTCCTATCTAGTTGTATCATCATTCATGAATTATTGTATCTCAATTCTCAAGGATGGTATCTCAAGCTCCAATGGTAATATTGCTTCTGCATCGTAAACTAGTAAAAATGGTGTTGCTCCCGTTGGTGTTCTTATGCTTGTTCTGTAAGCCCATAGTGCTAAAGGGAGGTGAGTATGCCAATCTCAATGGGCATGACTGCTAAGTATGATGCTTGGTTTGCGAGTCATCCTCTATGGAATCCTAGTGTCATCGTAGATGACGATGGGAGCGATGATGATGTTGATGCGGGTGGATGGGTTCCTTGGTCGACGAAGCACCGACGTGGTAGCTCTTCAAGAGTTGACACTGAGACGGATGTTCAGCCGCCTGAGGAGGGTGGTGGTGATGATGAGGGTTTACCTCCTCGACGATCCGAGGAGGAGTGGGGGATTCTCTAGGCTAAGCGAGATAGCCTAGATTTGGAGCTGGGTCGAGTGAAGGCCAAGCTAGCACGATATCAGGGTGAGGTTACTCGTCTTCAGGCTGAGGTGGATAGGCTATGGGTTGGACCTAGAATCACTATTGTGGCTGCTAAGGATGCAAAGATCACCAGACTCGGTGGTGATATTACCCGTTTATAGGATGAGATTTCTTGATTTCAGTCAGGTGCTGGAGGCGATGATTTGGCTCTGACTATTGCTTCTCTACGAGCAGAGATTTCTCAGAGGGTCGCTCGCCAGGGTGCTAATTTGAGGAGCCTGCTTAAGCAGGCTATCTATATCAAGATGTTGGAGAACATTCTTCATGAGCATTAGATTCCTTTACCTGTTCCTCCTTCATCATTTGCTGCCACTACTACCTAAGGGACTAAGACGATTTGTAGGACTCATCGTGCTTCTAGATCTCATGGGGCTTCTACTACATAGGGTCCACGGAGGGATCCTGCTAGCACTAGCTAGATTTTGTATTTGCCTTATTTTTGTTTTTTTTTTTGTATATTTTATCTCAGTATGAGCCTCAGTTCTCCGATGTATATTGCCTTAGGCATTTTGTACTTTGTAGACTTTCATATTTATATATATATATATATATATATATATACATGGAATTTTATTTCGGTATTCACATGCGTTATTTGTATATGTATTCTTCCTGTTTATGCTTTTTGCAATGCTTATATTATGCAATCTTATATTTGTATGTTAATGCTATGATAATGAATGCAAGTGAACATGTAAAATTTATTTCAATTTATTGTAATGTAACTAAATGAAGGTATGCATGGTGCTCATGTAATCTTATTTAGCTCAGAGTAGTTGACCTTTACTCATTCATATTTGCAATTGGGGGTTCCCACTTGATTATTATTTGTTGTGATGTATGTGGTATGTATAAATGGTATGCGGATGGTGATATGGATAATGATTTTGCTTTTGGTATGTAACTAGAAATATTCTCAAATACTCAAAGAAGCTAGTAATGTTAACCATTTTTCTTGAATGTTGTCTCACTTTCTTTAGGACCATATTGTGTGCAAGTGAAGTTCATTTTATAAATCTTGTGCATTACTGACCCTAGGCAATCCAGAACCAGTGCATGTGATTGTGATGTTTATTGCCCCATCTTGAGTAATTTTTGGATGGTGCCTTTATGGGTTTTCTTTTTGGCTATCTTACCCGTATGTGCATTCAGAGGTCTCCCTCTTAAGATAGATATATGTCACCCTGCATGAGTTTACTCCACTGCCAGTCAAGCATCTATAGCCCTGATGGAGGTTCACTCTATAGTCCATGGTTTTTTATCTTTAAGCCTTTGTGATGACTAAATAACTTTCTGAGGGGAACATAGTACGATCTTTTCAGCTTTAGAGATCTATGGTGTGTGTTGTTAATTTTTTTTCTGTAGAGTGTTGGGAAATCATATTATCAACTAAAGTATGATGAGAATTTTACCCTATCCTTACCACTCTATATTTATTTATATTTGATGTTTCACTATGGTAGTGGTGATAACCACTATTTTTGTTTTTGGACTATGTTGCGTGATAGGGTAAGCAAAGAATTTGATTTATTTTTGCTTTGAGGTTCACCCAAAATGGCGTTATCTTTCTATTATTCAAGATGTTTTAAGATTTGTAAAAGTGTTTTTGGTTCCGGATTGCTTTTGGGTCAATCTACCATACTCAAGATTTTCTTAATGTGATGAAGGTGCTTTGGTCCTAAAGAAAATTTGACACTTCATGAAGTTTGGTTTTTTCATGAGACATGTTTGAGTGACTGAAAATTTTATGATATATCATGTATGATGTGTATGATTTGTGAGTTGTAAAGAATCTTAGTTGAATACCCCCAATTCTGGAATTTGTTTTCTTGGTCTTATCATCACCACTATTAAAGATTACTGAGCAAGGGATGGGATGGATGCAACTTTTTTTTTTGTATGAACATATAATTGAAATGCAAATGCCATATGAAAAATGCAATTTGAAATATGTCTATTTACAATGTGAAATGCATGCAAAATTTTAAAATGAAATCTTTTGTTTATTTTATTTTATTTTATTATTATTATTATTATTTTTGTTTTTAGCCATGTACATATATATACATATATTGCTAGTCGTTTTATGCATAAAATGCCTTTAGGTGCATAATGTTCAGTGGTTCTGGCTCCAATTTCCCTTCTAAATTGGAGATTCTATACGTTCCTTGTCCTAATTTTTTCTTTACTATATATGGGCCCAACCAATTTGCTGCAACTTTATCCCTTAAGTGCGGTAAAGCATTGGTATTTTATTGATTTTCTTTGAACACTATGTCCCCAACTTGAAATTCATGAGGATGGACTTTTGCGTTGTAAGCGCGCTTGACTCTATCTTGATATACTCGTAAAATTTCTAGAGCATTAATACATTTCTCATCAATAATTATCAATTGGTCAAGACGCCCCTGTCTAGTTGTATTATCGTTCATGAATTCTTGTATCTCTATTCGCAAGGATGGTATCTCGAGCTCCAATGGTAATATTGCTTCTGCACCGTAAACTAGTGAAAATGGTGTTGCTCCCGTTGGTGTTCTTATGCTTGTTTTGTAAGCCCATAGTGCTAAAGGGAGGCGAGTATGCCAATCTCGATGATTATATTTTACCACTTTCTTGAGAATGGATATGATTGTTTTATTTGTTGCTTCAGCTTGCCCTTTTGCTTGCGGGTAATAAGGTGTTGAGAAGTTGTGTAGTATTTTGAATTTATTGCACAATGCTCTAACATCCTTATTCTTAAATGAATTTCCATTATCTAAAATTATTTTTGAGGGTATTCCAAAATGACAGATAATATGTTGAAGTATAAACTCCGCTATTCGAGGTCTAGTCGTAGTTGTCATTGGAATTTCTTCCACCCATTTTGTGAAGTATTCTATAGCGAGTTATGATAAATTTATGTTGTCCTGATGAAGCAGGTGTTATTTTACTGATCAAGTCAAGGCCCCATTGTGAAAAGGGCCACAAAATTTGAATGGGTTGCAAATTTTGTGATGGCACATGGGTCAAGTTTGCATGATGTTGATATTTTTGGCATCTTTTGACATATTTGCAACAGTCGTTTTCCATTGTCGGCCAGTAGTATCCCATGCACAATATTATTTTTGCAATTGCCATTCCACTAAAGTGACCACCGCAAGTACCATCGTGGGCTTCTGATATTGCTTTTTCTACTTCAATTGGATTTAAACATCGTAGTAGTATTCCATCATAACTACGTTTATATAACACATCTCCAAGTAAAGTGAAACGAATAGCTCTTTGTTTGAATGTTATTTTTGCAGCTCGTGTCATGTCCATTGGTAATGTGCATGTTTTGAGAAAATATTTTATCTCATCAAGGTAAGAATTGTAAGGTTTGACATGTATCAAACAAATATTTTTCTCACCTCCATATTCTGCTTTTTGAATTTATGGTTTAGACACTGTTGTTATGATTAGTGGTTGCATTTCTCCATGTTCATTTTTAGGAATTAGAAATCCCAAAGAAGCCATTGCATCCGTAAATCTATTTGTTGATCGTGGCAAGTTATTAATTTCATACCAGTCAAATTTTCCTAGCAACTGTATTGCTTCTTCATGATATCTCTTTAAGACTGGCTCTTTACATTGGTATTCTCCTTTTATTTGGTAGACAACTAATTGAGAATCACCAAAAATGCTTATTATTTTTATTCCCATTGCTATAGCTGATTTAAGACCTAGTATTAAGGCTTCATATTCTGCATTATTGTTAGTGCATGTGAAGTCGAGTTTGAATGATAAAGGAATGGGTATTCCTTTAGGTGTGTAAAACACAACTCCTGCACCTTGCCCTTTTTTGCACTTTGATCCATTAAAGAACATTGTCATATCCGCTTCATCCTTAGGTGAAACTATTTCTTCTTGTTCGAAGATAGAAAACACTGAATCGTTGAGAAGTTCAATCATTAATGGTGTATCATTGTGCAGTGGAGCTTCCGCTAATTGATCAGCTATTACTTTCCCTTTTATGGATTTTTGACTTGTGAATTCGAGGTCAAATTCTATTAAAAGCATTATCCATTTAGCAGTGCGGGTGTTGTTGTAAGTGCGATTCATCATGTATCGCAAAGGGTTTTCTCTAGCTATAACATAGGTGGTATTGCTTAGCATGTAATGTCTAAGTTTCTTGGTGGCAAAAACCATGGCTAAGCATAACTTTTCGACATAAGCATACCTTGTTTCGTAACTTACCAGTGTTCGACTGATGTAATAAACCGCTTGCTCTTTATTTTTCTTGTTCTTTTGTGCAAGCATTGTTCCTAAGGCAAAATCTATTGCAGATATGTATATGTGAAATGGGAATCCTAATTTTTGTGGCGTAAGAACCGGTGGTGAGGCTAGATATTTCTTTATATCATTTAATACCTCTTGAAATTCAGTTGTCCAAGAAAATATCACTCCTTTTTGTAATAGGTGATTAAAAGACCTACATTTATCTAAGAGTTGTGCAATGAATCGGCGAATATATTGGACTTTTCCTTGTAAACTTCGCAACTCTTTCAAGTTTTTGTGAGGTGACATTTCTAAAATTGCTTTTACCTTGCCTGGGTCTACTTCGATGCCTCTCTTGGACACAATGAATCCTAGAAGTTTTCTTGATGTTATACCAAATACACACTTCTTAGGATTTAACCTTACCTTATGTTCCATTAATCGATCAAATGCTTTTTCTAGCACATTTATGTGTTCCAGATGCATTTTTTATTTAGCAATGAGATCATCTACATAATATTCGATTATCTTATGCATATAATCATGAAATATGTATGTCATGGCACGCTGATATGTAGCTCATGTGTTATTTAATCCAAAAGGCATCACTCTGTAGTAGAATGTCCCCCAAGGCATTGTAAACGTTGTTTTATGTTGATCTTCTAGATTAATCCGAATTTGGTTGTATCCGAAGAAACCGTCCATTAAAGAGAGCATTTCATGACCAGCACAAGAGTCTACTAATTGATCAATGTTTGGCAAAGGAAAATCATCCTTGGGACATGCCTTGTTTAAATCTCAAAAATTAGTGCATACTTGTATCCCCCCATTCGGTTTGCGAACGGGTACCATGTTCGAAAGCCACTTAGGATAATCAATTGGTACTATGAAGTGTACATCCAATAACTTTTGTAGCTCTTATTTTACAATTAATGCGACTGTCGGATGAACTTTCCTAAGCTTCTGCTTGAATGGCTTGGCATCATGTGCTAGCGTAAGGTTGTGGACTACCAAGTCCGGATCTAAGCCAGGCATATCTTTGTAGGACCATGTGAACACTTCCTTATTTTTAATAAGCATGTTTATGAGGCTGTATTTTTCTTCTATGGATAACTCTTTTGCTATCTTGACAATCTGGGAATTATCCACGTCTTCACTAATGTTCACATCTATAGACTCTTCTATTAGCATGTGAGAACTTTCTTCTAGCTTATGCAGAGTTGGGATTAGGTGGATATCGTCTACCACATTTTCAAATGTGTCCGAGGTGTCCCCTCCTATCTCAGTTTAAAAAACTAAATTATTCGATTATGAAGGTTGTTGCAAAATATAAGTGTTTTAAGTGCGCAACAACTCTTCGAACATGATGGAGTCAGTAGTGGATGGTGGGGATGAAATCATGTCTATAGCTATGATACTGGTGTCAATATAGATCGGTTTTGTCTCATTATATGAATTACAGAGTAGGGTGAGAAAATCAACAAAAATCATGTTGACTTGATGGAAATGAGGTGGTTGCAATTCAAGAATTGATGATTCATATTCTCTAGGTTGCAACTGACCTAATGTGTGTGATTGGTTTTGTTGTATGCTTTGCCAATGTGATGGAGGAGGTTCTGGTTCAGGACCCTCATGCTCTTTGTTTAATCGAAAAAGCATGCGGTTTATTGGAAATTTTTGTTGATACCAGTTACCTTGTTGCATGGTTTCTCCATATATTATCTCTTCCTGAGGTTCTTCTTCTTCTTGATTAAACCACTCGAGACGTTCTTCATCTTGGAGCATTCTCCTTGCTTGTATCTCAAGAGCATGGTTGATAAACATCATTTCAATTTCATCATCATCACTATATCTTATCCATAATCCATTAACGTTTGTATGAGGTCCTAACATTAGTGGCTCAAGGTCTTGCCTAAGGTATGCTATCGCAGTAGGATCTTCATAATATGCCTCTCATTGTAAAGCTTGATCTCAAGGGTAAAAATTGTATGTGTGGTATCTACTTTATAGTTGTTCACCCTCATCATTATGTTCATCCTCATCATTAAGTTCATCCTCATCATCACTCTTTTCCTCCTCTTGTTCGCATTCTATGTCTAGTTCTTGGAAATCTTGATTAAGCGAAGAGCTTGCGATGGAAGGTTTATAGCCTAGACCAGAGCGGTCACTTGACTCTATATATTCCGGTTCAATGATGTGGTGAGGACCTTGTTCATGAATTCCAAGTCCATATCCTTGCCAACTAATCCTTTGAAAATATCTGACTGGGAAAATTGGGTTCGATACATAATCAATGTTTTCATTAAACTCTTGTAAAGAGTTGTCATTTTGAGGGGATGGATTCGATGAAGAATCTATCCCTCCATATATGAAATTGATTGCATTTGTTTGAGAACCCATTCTATATATATCACCAATAGTTAAATGTGGGTCATGAGGGCAACTGTAATATTTGATTGACTCTATAGGTGGTGTAACTGTGACACTCTCAATGATGTACTCACCTATACTTGGATTGGTGAGGTGTACTACAACTCTAGAAGATTGTGTGGCTAATGGCTCGACAGATGAAGAGGGTTCTTGAACCTTAGCTCTTGGCTCTACTGGTGGCGTTGGATTATCTCTAACAGGCGGCCCTATTTGTGAGACTATGGGTTCTAATGACTACGAAGTAGTGGCTGATGATGTGGATTGTGCCTTGAATGTGAAAGGTGGCTTTGAATCTGGAAGTGTACTAGGTAGAACTGACCGCAGGATGAGTCTGTATAATTTGAAAATGGAATGCAATGTTTGAAGGATGCACTGAGCTGACACTTTTGGATGAGAAAGCTAGATCAACTATAGGCAACTCTTCTGGAATGGGTGCTTTTCATGATGTGGTGTTTGATGGGATTGTTCTAACGACTAGTGGTTGGATGGTTAGATGTGCTGGTGGGAGTAAAGGCTGATAAGGATTTGAGATAAAGTTGTAGTATTTGAAAGGTTCAATGTTTGCTAGTATGCAATGTACTTTGCCTTCATGCACATATTTTAAGCATTGATGCAATGTTTAAGGCACACATTTCATTTCCCTAATCCAAGGGTGTCCAAGAAGTATGTTATATTGCATTTCCCCTTCCAAGATGTGAAAAAGAACATTTATTGTTTTCACCCCCACTGTGACAAGAAGAACAACATTCCCTACAGTTGAGCATAGAGCATCATTAAAGGCCCTAAGAGTGAATGTGAATGTCATGATGTGAGATGATGGGATGTTGAGCTTCATCATGGTAGGTATGGTAATGAGGTTGATTGAAGAACCTGTATCAATAAGCACTCTCTTGAAGGGTTTCCTGTCAATGTGAGCTACTATGTGCAATGGTGGGTCAGGTGAATTTGTTGATATTTGTTTTTCCTTGAAGTCATATAATACTATCAAGGGTTCCATACACTTTTGCACACTACCCACAATGGAATTGAATGCATTTGGGTCTTCTAATTGTACCTGAATAGACTTTAAAATTTCCATCAATGCTTCCTTGTGAGGTGTTTATTGTTGTATTAGTTCATAAATTGACAATTTTGTTGAAGCCATCTTCAAACTCTGTGTCAACCAGCTATTCAATGTAACAACAGGGTGGTTGTGAAGTGGTATGGCCCACTTGATCCGAGTTGTATGGGCACATTAGTTGGTGATGTTACCGGATCTTGGATTGTGTGCTTAGCTTACCTTTGTCCATGAGTAACTATACTAATAGCCCCTACAAAACCTTGTGGTAATTGAGATACATAATTAACCTGATTGGGAGGAACTATAGAAGTTAATGCTCTCGTTGATTGTTGATTCACCTCTCGATGTGGCAAAGGTATCTGATATATGCCTAGGTTTTGGTTATTTTGGGCTAGTGGGTTGTTAATTTTGATTGTACCCGCTTCCAATAAATCTTGTACAATTCCTTTAAATCCATGACAACCTTCAATATCATGTTCTCTTTGTCTATGATAGATGCAAAAGAGGTGTTCTTTGTAACCTTTTATCTTTGGTTTGTTAGGATCATCAGGTTTCATTTTCGGTAAATTAAAAAGTTTTTCCGCATACAACTTCTGAAATACTAATGAATATAGCTCTTGTACTGGCGTGTAATTTCTTTTTGGTTTGAAATGACATTGTTGCCTTTCCCCAGGTTGTGTCTGATTTTGTGTCTGTTGTGGGGGTGGAACTGCTTGATAATTCGGTTGATGTGGTTGTCGTTGTTGTTGGGGTTGTTGGATCTATGTTTGAATCGGTTGATTTGACTGTGGTTGGCTCAAAACTATCTGATTAACCTGTGTGGTCTTGGACTAACCATGGTTATTCCCTTTTTGATTCTTATTATGCCACTCTTTCTTCTTAGGCTTAATCTCACCTTCTTGAATTTTAATTTCTTCAATCAGTTTTGCTTGGGCGAGTGCCTCATCGAATGTTCTATACTGTTGTAGTTGTTGTAATGAAGAGATGGGTCCACCAAAACTCTTTGTGAACATTCGTATTATCTTTGGCATGGGAAGTGAAAATGGTAACTTGATCATGACTAATCTCCATATGTTGCCAAAGTCATAGACTGATTCATCGTCATATTGTTTTAGATAAATTAAATCAATCAATGTTGTTTGTTTTCTAACATTTAGGGTGAATCTTTCCAGAAACTGGTCCGCTAGTTGTTCAAAGGTGAAAATACTTTGATGCAGGAGATGATTGTACCAGTCTTGGGCTTCCCCCCTAATGTTTGAGGAAATGTATGTAATAGCAATGCATCATTATTTTTTATTCTGAAGCATGCATTCACAAATCTTGTTATGTGCTCTCTAGGATCCTCTTCTCCTTTAAATTCAAGCTTCGATATTTGGAAATCATGTGGATATGGCGGTTTTGGTATCGAAGTGTGAATAGGGTGATTGAATAGTTGCCTTAAAGTTGGTTTTTGGTATTGCAAGCTTGGGGTTTACATGGCAAGACTATCAATCTGACTCTGTAAAAACTGGTATCTTGGATCATCTACAGGATTGACACTCGAATGTACTTGATGTTGTTGGTAATGGGGTGGATTGTATGTAGGTTGGGGATGATAAGATGTTTTTGGTAGAAATGTGTTATGGTATGGATGTTGAGGGATGTTATGATATGGATGGGGTGATGAAGGTATGGTATTATGCTGACCTACTACATTAGCATATGGGTGCGATGGTTGATTGTGAACAACAGTGGTAGAGGGAGGACGCATTACCCAAGATGGATATTGGATAAAAGCATTAGGTTTATGAGATGTAGGTGGAATATTTTGCTTAATCCATTGCAAATTTCAGTTAGGGTCAGGGTTTATGCTATGGTTAGCATTATCTAAAATTATTTGCTGCAACTGTAAGAAAGCTTGTTGCATATCAGTTGCATTTGACATAGGGACTGCTACCTATGATGTGGTGGACAGAGTTGGTTGTGGAACAACCATGGTGGTGGAGGTAGATGGGGGGTAAGTAGATAAGGGTATCACCACTGACTATGGAATGGTATGAGATGTATGTCCTACAAGTCTGGAGGGAGGAATTAATGTTGGGGCTTGTGAAACAGTAGGAATTGTTTCATACAAGGGATTAGTGGTAATTGTCATTTGTTGTGATAATGTGGGGGGAATTTGGTCAGATGACAATGGTTGATTGGATAATGCTTCAGTGGCCAACTCAAAGAGAGGATTGGTGAAAATCTGTTGTGACTATTATGGATAGACGAATATGGATTCTTTTTGTGATGATAGTACAACATGTGATGGGATGGAGAGTGGTGGTAATTATGGGAAGACCATTCTAGCTGCATTCAAGTACATTCTAACAGTGTCCATATCTATCATGGTGGCCTGACTGTCTACTGTTGCAAGAGGTTCACTCCAAGGTGTCTCAGGTATAGCTGTGTGAGTAGCTCTATGCATAAAATCTATGTTCATGTTGGAGGCATTACTAGAAGACCCTATATCAAGACTCGACGACATAGAAAGGGGCACCTCTACTTGTCCCACAATCGAAGTGTGAGGGACATTGCCAGATTGAGAGGCCATAGGGGATGACCACTAACTTTGGCTTGACACTAATTTCTTAGCTTGATTACGAGTCACTACCATACGCTAATATACTATCTATGTGAATGAAAAATAAATTACAATGCAATACAACATGCCAAGAAAATAAACATACAAAATGTTTAACCCTAGTTTGCACTAAGTTTTTGAGTCTATTTTTTTCAGTGTGTTTTTGTGTGTGTGTGTTTTTTTTTTGAATTTTTTGAAGAGATTTTGTTTTTTTTGTTTTTGGAATAGAATAATAGAACTCAATGAATATGGTGATTAAGAACACTAGCACCAAGCGTGATCTCTCAAAAGAGGCTAGGGTACTCCGCTTAAATCCTAGTGGGGGGTTCGCCTAGATCTTCCACTATGATTCAACAATCGTTCCAGTAGTGGTAGACATATTGAATACCAATGACTTATACTAGCTTAAAGAGTGCTTTTATCCTGTCTACGGATGATCTAGGGGGCAAGCTGGTGGAAGGAGATGAATTCCAACGTCACCGGTCTGAATTGGGGGTTGGTGATGAAATCCAATTGGACCAATGTTTTAATTATACGTGTGTGTGTGTGTGAATATTTTTTTTTCTGTCATGTGATGCAAATCTAACATGCAATTCTATTTTTATGCCTAATGTAGAAATAAGGAAAGACATATAATAGTAGACAATCATATCAGGGGCAAAATTGCAAATTCAGGTAAGACTCGGCCTAATTCTATTTAACAGGGCTAATCGCGGGTGGGCGGTTAGTTCTGGTAAACCACGGGTATGTGGTTTGCCAATCGTGCATGCGTGTTTGGGAGATCCCAAATGCGGGTGCGTGAGTTCTTTCTGTCAACAAAACATAAATGGAATACAAACCCAAACCTTGAAATAGGAATACCTGGGTTATTTCTAACCTGGTACATGTAATATGATTATTCCCTATTATGCATATGTAGATTTTCATTTATTTTGCTTTGTTATTGTGTTTATGAATGCAATATTTAAATAGATTTTTCTATCCTAAGACCTAAATGCAAGCATTGAAATACAAAACTGAAACCCTTAATCTACTTTAAATGCAGCCTAAATCCAAAACTAAAGGAGAAATTAAAAATATGACACAGGGTTCATACCTATGTTCCTTTCGCTACTCCTTCCTACCTTCAACCGTCGGTCCATGTTTCAACAGTGCGGCAACCACGAATGCATGTTTCCTCAAATCAGAAACCACAGATGCGCGGTTTCACAAATTAGAAACCGCAGATGCACGGTTTCACAGTGATAGTTTTAAGCACAACCCAAACTCATCAACCTGAGATTAAATCCTCGCACACTTTAGATTATTAGCACCTGTACATGCAAACATAGATTAGTAAGATCAAAATAAAGCAAGGCAAAACAAAATGAAACCTTTGGGGGGTCCCACCATGATCACCATTTTTGTAACTAAAATACTTGAGCACTCACAAATGTAAAATCACACAGACACAAAGAGATTACCCCAAAATAATGAAATCCTTTATATATTGGCTCTCGCGATACAAATTTACAATATTTTAGATTTGCCCCAAGTGGCTTGGGTACAACATTACAATCTTGGCCTCAATGTGATGCCAATTTCTCTCTGGGAGTTTTCTAGATCTTTTGCAATGTACAATGCTCTCCTAGTATCCAGTTACAGCTTCAAAAGGTGAGTGGGATTTGGTATCCAACACGGGACCACTCCAGCTTCAGCAGCCTATCCAAGATACCTATTACCTACACACATGCAAACCAACAAAGGGGATTAGTAGCACTCGTATATTCAAACAATAAATCCAATGCTACACATAAACCTATTACCGATATGGATGAAAAATAGATAATGCAAAAAAATTAACAGATTAAACCTTGCTTACTTCTCGAATCGCTAATCCTATCGATGAAACCCATTTTTATTATCAGGACTATGGAACTACGGAAGCGCGGTTGCAGGTTGGAAACCACGGACCTGCAGTTGTTAAACTGCAGATGCATGTTCTTGACTGTGGAACTATGGACGGGTAGTTTTGGTTGAATGAAATATTGCCTCAAAATCTGAGCCGACGATCAGAGTCCGGCTTGCACCCTCAACTTCTCGTCAGGTCCAGATCTAATTTGATAGCCTGTAGGTATGCAAATTCATCTCCCTCTATTTGGTGGATTGATGGTGTCTTTATAGGTTGGTTGGGGCTTTGGAGGTGAATGTGAGGTGGCAAGCCTGATTTTCCAAGTGGAAAATTTGGACTGTCAGGTGGAATGGGCAGTTACAGTGAGTCACTCAGTGTGGCTCACTTAAAAAAAAATGTGATGTGGTCCCAAGTGGAGTGGGATGTGGGATGTTATTTTATGTGAAGGGACAAGGGGACAACAACAAAGGAGTTGTGGCATGGGTGTCAGGAATCTATCTCATGTGCAAGGACTAAGGGGGACAGGAATGGGTAAGATGTGGCATGGATGTTGGATGAAGTGTCCAATACAAATGTCCAATGGGTAGACAGGGCATCCTAGGGTGATTTTCCTAATTAAATAAATTAGGAAAGTATAATGATGTGCAGGATTTTATATCCCTAAGTTAGAACTTAGGCATATACCTTTATTATGCAGGATATGATGGTGAGATGGTGAATGTGAACTGAAGGGTGCTATATTTTGGTGTCTACACTCCCAACCACCCACCTAGCCTGATGCACTTATTTCAAGTGCTCTTCATATCCAATCCACCTGCAAGCCCACCATGACCTCCATATCACTTGGGTAGATGTCAATCCAACCCATAGCTCATGGTACCACTAAATCATATACACTGGATGACTTGGTTGTACCTCCTTGACCACTGCCCATATCCTAATTTAGGGTCATTCTCTACCCAAGCCTACTACTGGTAAGCCCTCCAATCAAGCCACACTAAATTTCTCCCATCCCCAAAACTACAGTAGCCAGATGCACCTCAATCGCTTCCTCTCCCACCTCATCACCTTGTATATCTCCTGATATACCTATGCTAATAAAGTAGGAGCCCATGCATACACCTACCACTTAGTGAGCATATCACTCACTACCCCTATCAGGTTCCAAGGGCACCTGCACCTAGTGTTGTTCAAAGTCATGATGTTGGCCAACACAAACATAACCAAGGTACATAGGACATCCAACTCCTTGTCCACATACATGGACAAGTAGGGTATACCCCCACTCTCAACCCTCACACCCTATCATGCATCTCCAAACATCTTCATCATATTCATATTTTGATTAAGCTCGACCTCAACCAGGATCCCCTTCACTAGCACCTTGAGGATGCGATATACATCCTCCAAGGTCATGGTCACTTCTCCTATGGGGAGCTAAAAAGTCCCCCTATCTGCATCTCATATCTTCACTAGGGTAGAGAGATACCCTGCATCCACCCTCACCACATCAATGTGGGATACCTCAGCTAACCCCACTACCTACAACAACTCCCACTCCTCATCTGCTACTGCCTTCCTCATCCCAAGGATGAAAGGTAAGAATCGGTGTTGAGCCTCCAAAATCCTAAGCTACAGCACATCACAAAATATTTGTAAAAAATAAATCATAAAAGTTTTTGCACAATACACAATAAAAGGAATTACCTTAGTAGTCCACACTCCAGCATCATCCCTGACCTCCGCAGCAGCTACCTCCACTGCCATAGCTTTTACACTTAAATCACTTTACCTCACTTCACTCCACTCCTCCAAATGCATCTTCTAAATATCCCAAATGCATAAATGAACTTGGTTTCTCATCCTGGTAGCTATTTATAGCTACTTCAGGTGCCTTGAGATTCCCATGGGCATTTTTTGGTGCATTGAAGCACCCATGGGCATTTACAAAATGCCCAAACACCGGTGGGTGTTTCTACAGGCCAAAAGTGCCAATGGGCGTTTGGCGTTAAATTGCATAAAAGACAAATTTTTTATAAAATAATGGCTTCTCCTCACCAAATCACTCCAAGTTTCATCTATGCATCTATTCCATCATTTTATCAGGTTTTGTGAAGATTCATTTATGACCACAAATTACAGATTATCTTAACAAGTTACAAAAGCACCCCAAAATAGTCCAAATATTCACAAAAAGACCATAATCATCATTTTCTTCATTCATATATCATACTAACATCGTGTCACAACATATTTACCAAGTACAAACTAACATTCAAGTTAATCTCATATCGAGTGGGTTTTTCTATATACTTGGTGATTGCAGTGATTTGTATCCATGCAATTCGATAATATGAATAGCCTACCATAAGAACACTTGGTCATTTTCATCATCCCATATCTCATTGTTTGAAACCACAATCATATTTGGTACTTCATATTTTGAGTGAAACCTTGCCAAGAACAATTTGCACAAAAGTTGTCATTGATGGCCTAGTTTGTGGGGCTTAAAACATGGACAAAATCAAACTTCATCATTACACATTTCCTTGATAGTCATCATGGTGATGGGATTTAGCAATATTTATTGGTTTTGATCATAGGAATTATCTTATAGTCACTAGTTGGCCCTCCGAAGTTGACTATTTTTATCTTTGCATTTTTCATCTTTGCATATCAATGACACCGAAAGGCATATTCTTCACAAGCATCGAATCACCCCAAATTTTGGGTAACCACATATGGTTCTAAATTTTTCCACAATGGGATACATCTTACATGATCATGACATCTGCACTTGGCAAAATCCCTTCATCTATTGGGGCAAAAATAGACACATTTTGCATCACATCTATCACAAATTCCTTCATCTGTTAGGGCAAAAACATACACATTTTTCATCACACATTTTCACAAAATCCTTCATCTTTTGGGGCAAAACAAACACATTTTGCATCACATCTATTACAATCCCTTCATCTATTAGGGCAATAATAGACATCATTTTTCAACAATCTCCTTCACACCATTGGGGTAAAAATGGTATCGCATATCACATCATCCATAATTCATTTGCACATATTTTTCAATTGGCTCGTGAGATTCATCTACAAACTCATTCACCAATTGAGGGGGTAAGCTATGCAAAATTCAAATTCTTTCATTATTTTATCTTCAATCTTGTGTTCTACATACCAAGAGAAGATGATTATGCACCTAGCCAAAATAGGTGTCTCATGTTTTTGTACCGCATTGTGTTTCATACAATGCAGTACAAAAAGGGTCATCTGTGTCTCATGTTTTTGTACCGCATTGTGTTTCACACAACGCAGTACAAAAAGGGTCATCTGTAGACACCAAAACCTAGTCACTTGTCCTCCATCTATACTTTCCCATAATTTATGCCCACTATTCATATATATTTATATAAATTCATTTTATATATATTTAATTTTTAATATTTATATATTATATTATATTATATATATTTATATAAGTGAATTAATCCTAGCCATCTGATTTCACTTAATCATGTCTGTTCATCTACTTCAATCCATACCACAACCTAAATTTAATATCCATCCTCCAATGTGCTTTTATCTCCACCACACGATTAGTGTCGTTGAAACCCTAAGTATGCCCTATGTTGGATTATTAATATGAGCCATTTTGATGGCTCAAACCCTAAGCAATTCACATTCTGAATCTAAAGAAGCTATCACTAAACTTCCCTAGAGTATCCAAGTGCTCTTCCCTTCCATCATAGCTCACCATATCCCCTGCATCCACCATAGCCTCCCTTGCTCAACCATATCTACTTCTGTAGACTCTTCCTTCAGTCATCGAACACCTTCAGGCACTTCCTATCACTCTCAAGCACCTCTAGGTGCCTCCTCCTCCATCACCAAGCACCTCCAGGTGCCTTCTACCATCACAAAGTTCCCATGGGCATATCCTGTAGTCACCAAGTGATCATAGGAGTTTTACGCTAGATATTCTAAAGTCCCCCTAGCCTTTGGGTGATGCTAGGGCATCATCGCATCAATCCACTACAACAAGCTACATCATATCAAAATATAGCAAGTATGTAAGGTAAATCAAGTGTTTATTATTTTATTACATGCATTTTTAGTTTTGTTCATGTTATTTATAGCAAATAGTTAGGGTTTCAGTATTGATCATAGAGGGCCTCACATTGTGGAGCCCTCACAGTTGCTACTAACTCATTTTTTGTTTTAGTGTGTGCAAATTTGGAAGTGTGACATCAGTATTGGATAGTTGCTTAAGCTAAAGTGACCCAACATCAGATAACTAAAAGCCCATTCACTTCTATTGGGAAAAAGGACGTGCCTGAAAACACCACTAGCTTTGTTTTCTAGGGTTTTGAATAACCCTAACCATTGTAAATTTGTATCAAAAGGATTCAAATATCCTCATTGTAACAATGGAGTTTTTAGGCTCCCCCCATTAATATAAGATCATCTATTATGCAATTATGGGTTCTTTGTGTTCAATTTAGTTAGCATTATTTTGGTGTTACATTTTTGTCTATTAAAATATCCATACTTCCAACTTGAATCAAGCATTGGTTCCCCAACATACCTATGGTAATTTAGGAACAATACATAATAATAATATAGAAGTGTAGAATTTGGAAAATATAGTGAAGTCGTTGGTTTCAAAATTTGAGATGATTCAGCTTTCAAGTTTTACTTACAGTTGTAAGAAAATATGTAATCAACCATTGGATCCTATTGTTGCTACTAGGCCTTCTAAGCATTTTCCTATGCTAGTATTGTCTATCTATAAGTCTAAAGAAGATCCAATAGAGCATTTAAAAAGATTTAGAACAGCTTGCCATGATCTCATCTATGATGATATATTATTTCTTAAAATATTTTCTAAAATCCTTTGTGGCATGGCATTAGAATGATACTATTGGTTACCTAATTATTCCTTGAAGAGTTTTGAAGAAACAACAAAATTATGTGTTCAAAAATTTGGTGCTTACATTGAGAAAGAAGTGACAATGAAAGATGTGTATAATTAAAAAAAAAAAGTAAATAAGATAGCTTTTTAGAATTTTTGGCTCATTGGAGAAGTTTAGTTGGACGTTTGAGATATTCTCTACCCCCTATTGATATGCTTGATATATTTATTGGTAATTTACAAGAATAATTATCTTATGCATTAGAGACTACTACTATTACATATTTTGATCAAGCAATTGATTTAACAAGAAAAGTAGAATAGGCTCTCATCAGGAGAGGTCAACTCAAAGTTAAGGAAGAAAAACCAGCTAAGTCTCAACATAAAAATAAACATTTAGGAGGTGATAATGGAATGGATAGTAGGATTTTTAATAATGTTAATAACAACCTACCAAAGATAGTACTTCAAAAACTTCCACAAAGGAACTTTGCAAGGCTTAATATGTATATGGAAGTAGTTTTGAAAGAACTTTTAGAAGCTAAGGCAATAGAGTTACCTTCTATCAGACAACCAAATGCTACAACTCATTGGTATAAGTTAAGTCAACATTGTAATATCATAGAGTTGAAGGGCATTGGATGAATTATTACAAGAAGCTAAAACATGTGGTTCAGAATTTGATTGATGCAGGACATATTAACTTAGGCAATTCTCAGACAGTAAATAATCAAGTACCTGTTCAAAAAAATGTGACTACCAATCAAGATATGGTAATATTTAAAGATCCATTTCCAAAACATTTTCAACAAACAAAAAATCATGTGGCTCATCAGAATGATCCTCCTCATTATGGCAATATGGTTGGCATGGTTGGGATAACTACAAGAAGACAAGCTTAGACTCAACATCCTCAGCAAGGTTAGAATTCAGTGTTACAAACTAGATCAATTTTGAAGAATAATCAAGGAAAATCTTTAGATACAGGTACTCCACCTATTGTATCGAGACCACAACCTAAGGTTTCATTTGATCTCCAAAAATAGTTGGCTAGTACTCTTGCAAAGATCTCAGTTTTAGAGCTCCTTCAAACTTCTCCTACCCATAGAGATGCTTTGATGGAATTTGTAAAGCAACAATTAGTTCTTTAAGATATTTCACCCAATGCTATAGTTGATGTCATAGGTTCTCTTGGGATACATCATATCTCATTCTCGAATGATGATAAACCTTCCTCAAACTTGCAAGAATATTCTTCACTTTACATCACTGCACTTATTGGGGATACTTTTATCAAGTGAATTTTGATTGATAATGGTTTTTCTCTCAATTTGTGTACATATAAATTCTTTCAAAATTTTGGATTAAAAGAGGAAGACTTAACAAAATTTGATATCATTATAAAATCTTTCAACAATGAGTCCCAAGAAGCCTGTGGTGTCATATCTCTTCCACTTAAATTTGGGCCTAAAATATTGGATACTTTATTTTATGTGGTACATTGTCCTGCATATTTTAATATTCTTTTTGGATGACCATGGATCCATGCAATGAATGCCATCCCTTATACTATTTATCAATATCTCAAGTTTGATATTAAGAATCAAGATATCACCATTCCGGACGACCCTCGATCATTTGAATTTTATTCAAATATAGAGCAAGCTCAATTTGAGTTTAATCTATGTCCCTCAATCTCTTCAATGGTTTCTCCATGTTCCTCATCTCATATATCAGAGCAATTTTAAAATTTAAAAATGAGTGAGGAACATATCTTAAACTTTTCATCTCAGGATCATGATAATTAGTTTCTCCAAGAACCTCTTCTGGATATAGCTAAGCTACCACCATCACCATGAACCATGGGTTTACCCTTAAGAAATTTGATGTTGTACACTTTGGAATGTGTACCTTTGTCTTCGTAGGAACTACCTTTGAGGACAATATACATGGTAGCAACCCCTCTCCTGTTGAGCATTCTTTTGCTCATTATTACCTTTCCAATGATTACCCACTTCCTAAATAGATCTTATCTAGTATGGTATATGTAGGTAAAGGCTTGGGGTCACAACATAAGGGCATTCAAGAGCCTTTGGATGTCAAGATCTGTCCTGGGAGATGTGACATAGGTTTTATACCTAGCAAAGACCAACCTTTACCATTTGATAGTGATGATCATCTTATGACTCATGCTGAATATATAGATTATCAAAAGTAAGAAGTGGGTGATGAGGATGATGGTCCCCCTTATTCCTCTTGTTTTGCAATATGATTGATTTTGTGTGTTTTAAAATTAAACCTTCTATTTTAGCAGAGGATCGTACTTCATTGTCCTATAGTGACCTTGCAAAGTTAGGAATTTTCCCTCCTTACATTAAAAAGAATGGTTATGTTCATGAGTGCATTGATTATCGTGCTATGGATGCCAAAGAAAGAGCTATGAAGGAGTCTCTCCATAATTCTAATTATCAATACAACTTGCCTTATAGATATTTCTTTGAAAAAACAATCCATGATACACCTGTTCTCTTTGTTAAGAAAGGAGGCACACTTAGATGTTGTGTCAACTTTTGTCCTGCTTACATAAATTAAGGTATTTAAATTACTTAATAATAAAACATAAAAATAAATTTTTTACATCAAATCAATTAATCATCATTTAGTCATACATTTCCATTGCATTCATCTAATTTTTTTATATTGCATTATTTCTTGTCATCCTTTTTCTTTATTTTCCTGACATTTAATCCAACTTGCATGCTTGAATGTCATACTTTGCATGATTTATTGTTCATGACTACTTGATCATATAGATTTTTGGGGATCTTATGACAATGGCATGTGATGATACCTAGTTAGGTAATAGCTCACATGCATTGCACTCTCTCTAGGATTCTGATACCTAGTAAGATACCCACCTAGGACTTTATTCTTCAGTCTTTTTTCTTGCTTTTTGCTTCTTCAAGTTTTATCTTCCTTAATCTTGGAAATAGTATCTCTTAGATCAAGGATGATAACTCATTAATATTTCCTTGTCACTTTTTTGTTGCCTTCTTTTCTTTGTCTTCCTTTTCTTTAAACAAGGAAATACATATGCTTTATTTTTTTCTTTTCAAAATCATCTTTTGGCACAAATGCACACACTCACTGGATTATTTTCTACTCTGAACCCCTATCGAGGGCAATACTTGCATAATATATATACTATCCTTATATTACACCCCACATGGGATAGCTATATATCCTAGTAGGTATCCTATCAGATATGATCTTCTATTGGGTTATACTACCTTTTGACTCAATGAGCTCAACACCCCATTACAAGATAAGCTCCTTGACTATTTTTAGAAGGCCTTGGCATACATCCTAGTAGGTCCTTGTATCGCTCCAAATTTTTCGCATCCCTACCTTCAGGCTATTGGATCCGCGCCCGGAAGGAGGATGGGAAAAGGATGGTGCGGTACCTCGGACGAGAGGACTTTACGAAGGTCCCGCCTCTCAAGGGAGGTGTGTTTTGGTGATTTTTCGACGGATGGTGGGTTCACCAGGAAACATTTGGCGGCAGTTTCCACGCCTAGGTTTTTGGAATGTGTTTAGATGAGTTCGTTTTATCCTTTAAGCATTCATCCTAGGTTTGGCCGAATGAATCTAACTTAATCTATATGAAAATGCAACTTTAAATGAATACAACAAATAGAGTAGAAAGCAAAAAATAGAGAATTTACAGGAGGCCAATGGAGATTACCTGATCCGGAAGTCTGAAGAAGTTTCTGATGCTTGAAGCAGTCTGGATCGTCTGGAATTCGACGTAATCGCCTGTAATCTGACAGAATCGTCCGAATCTGACAGATTCGTCTGAGACTGACAAAATCATCTAAAATCTGATGAATTCGTCAGACAAATTCGTCAGAGACCTACAAAACAGAGAATAGATGCAAAATGCAAGAACTCCTACTGTGCAAACAGAGGCAAAATATGCCAAATAATAAACTGAATACTGAACAAAGTTTAAAAATAGAAATAAAAGTAAATTGCTGTACTTTAATGGCAGATTGTGAGCTTAACATGCAATCTAGACTAGATGGGTGAACTCCAGATGCAAAATAGGATAAAAACTAAATAGATTATCTAATTTGTAAAACAAAATAACTGAGGCAAAGTTAAGAAAAGCAAACTCCAGGCACTGATTGCCTCGATGTGGACTGCAGTCGAGATCGTCTCGCATCAGTACGAAATCGTCTCGAATTTGACAGGATCGCCTCCGATCTTGACAGGTTCATCGACGGCGATGGGTGCTGGCTCCGGTTGAAAATCAGTGGTGTACCTGCATAAAAACTGCTATAGGACTAGTGCAAAAATAAGATTAAGGTGTTTTAGTGCGAGAGGGATTCAACTTGCGAGATAAAATTCAGCCAGGGGTTGGGGAGGGAATGTCCTAGAGTTTAAATAGGCATAGGGGAGTTGTTGGGAGGTTGGAGATCATCCCAATTTGGGAGATCTCCAACGGGGGAAGGGGTCCCAACGGCGCAGACACGCTTCCGCCCGAATTGGAGACCCGTTGGAACGGAGTCTATCTATGCAAATTCAGTTTTGCGACAAAATCGTCTGGACGTTCTAGTCCAGACGAAATCGTCAAATCTGGGGCGATATCGTCTGATCGGCGACGATATCGTCAAACGGTCAAAACAACCTCTAAAAATGGCACGAAAAAAGGGGAAACGGGTTTCTCGACGGTTAACAAGCGGTTTGGGAGGTTAAATTTGAATTTAAATTTATTTACTAAGGTGAATGTAATTATTCCAATTTGACTGCGCCAATTTTAGGGTGCTACATTTTGCCCCCTCTTTAGCGAATTTTCTGAAGAAAATGCGTTAAAGAAGAGTTCTTCTCGATCTACGAGAAAGCAAAAATTATTCCCATTTTTAGGCGACGATTCTTGGTCGAATCGTACGACAGCTTACTATGGTGCCCCCTCCGTGTTTTTACCCAAATCGAACGTTTGAGGTAAAAACGCGGAAAAGCAAAAAATTATTGAATTATTTTGAATAAAATGAAGAAAAATAGGGTAAAACCCTAATTCATTTTTACTGGTTTTAGAGCTTAGCAAAAAAAAATGGTGGATATGATGTACATAATTTTTTGAGATATATATATAGATGAGATATTTTTGATCATATGACTTGTGTTATGTATTTTGATGATGCTTTGATTGATTGATTTTGATAATGCTTGTAATTATGTCGTTGGAAAAGAATTTATACCTTTTGATGTCATGCTGTAATATTGATGAAATAATCCGATGTAACAAATTGGTTGTTTGTGATGCAATGATTTGATAAAAGAAAAGGGGACTTTTAACAATAATTTCAAAGGACATTGTCGCTATTATAGACCATTTCATGGAGTCGCTGCTCACTCGGTCGTCAAGCTAATCCCATTTATAGAAATATTGTGAAAAGTGAAAGAGTGCTTAAGAGACTGTCTTAAGACTTTGTTGTGATGATGCAAATGATGATGATGATGATGGTTTGTTTTCAGATTTCCATAAAAATATTATGCATGAAATATTTGTAAAAAATGATTTTTGCTAGGCATAAATTCCTAAGTGTGATAAAATTGTTGAATAATTCCTTAGGAATTATACCGTCATTGCAAAATTGGAGGTTGACATAATGACATGAAATAATGAAAATGTGCATTCTTTTGAAAAGCAAAATTTGTGTAATAAAATGAAGTCATATGGTTTTTATGAGTTTTGATAAATGGGGGAATAAAAATTGTTACAATGGTTTGCGCTAGGCATAGAATATGTAGGTATAGACTTATACCATCATCGCGAAAATCAAAGAAAATAGATAGTTTTATTGCATGATTGATTTTTGATGAACAGAAAATATGAAAATGAGGACTTGCGCTAGGCATAAAATTCCAATTTTGGTTTTAGAACTATACCATCGTCGCGAAAGTCGATATGATATATATGATATGTTTTGAAAGAAATTTGTGATTTTTCTATTATATAGTTGTCTTTATGAAAAATAATTGTACTTGATTATTCCAAACAAGTTGCAAAAATAATATTTCAAAGTATTTTGAAGACAAAAATTAGATTTATAAGGAATCCCATGTGCATATGTGAATTCATTTCCGATCTTGATTTATCATAATGATAGACAAAATCTCTCAAATACAAATGTGTGTGCAATTGTATTGTTCATTTACCAGGTTTGAGCAAGATACTATGATACAAGTGATTTGAAGAAACCAAATAAGTGTTCATTAACCATGATGTAGATGCATATAACCATATTAGACTACTATGTAGATTGGATTATCAAGAGCTAGCTAATCCATAAGCAGACATAGGTCTGTACAAAAGAAGGTCGCTAATGTGACAGACATATCGCCACGCTAGGAGTTACCCAAGGCCAAGCAGGTTGGGCACAAACCACCTGTTATGGGGCTTACCTCACAATTTTCGAATAATTGAGAATTCCAGGGATTCAAGCTCATCAACCCTTCTTTTCTTTTCAAAGGGTAGGGAAAGGGATTTTATTGCTTTCTTGCTTTCTTTTGAACTTTGCTTCTTTTTCTTTTTGTATTTCTTTTGCTTGATAATGCTTGGAATATTGCTGAAATAACATTTTTCTTTTCTCTTTTTTCTTTCTTGAACTTTTTTTTTTTCTTTTTCTTTGCTAGGGATACTTGCTCGGATTAGCTGTAGAGCAAGGGATTTTTATTCTGGGTAGGGGTGAGCTTGTCCTTTTGCCAATTCTCAAAGATTCTAGACCATGTGCATGATAGGATAGCAGGGGAAACTTTTCACCCAAGAAATCAGTTCTACTATGTAGCAAAACATGGAAATTACAAATATAATCATTTTATTGTGAAAAGATGTGCTTGGTTTAAGTAAATAACAAGATCAATTCTCTATGCTCAAACTTTATTTAATTTGAATTTTGTGAACTTTGATATAAGAGAGATTAGTAATCATGCCAGATAAAAGCAAGATATTTATTTTTTTGTGAGTGTGCAAGTGAGGGATGCCAAATAAATGCTAATTGTATCCAAAATAAGTTGAAACATATAATTGCAATAATTGTAAGAAAATATATATACATGATTTTTTTAGAAGTTGGGAGAATGTTGACTCTCTCTTTCTTCTGTATATTGTTTTGGTTTCGAAAGAGTCAAGCATATATCTGTTTTTAGATTTTTATTTAGATTTTTGTTTTTGAGCAAAAAGAACTTAACAAGTGCTTTAAATAAATGCAATAGATAGTTTTTGAAGATTTTTGGATGATTATGAATGTTTTTGATGTTTTTGAATTTTTTTATAAATTGAAAGAAATATAAGAGAGTAACTTTGAACAAATATATACATGGATGAAATGACCAAATTTATGCATAGTAACGTTTGAGATGTAAAATATTCATGGGTTCTTTAAGTTCTTTACCATCTAAGGTAGATAATTTATATGCTCCCGATTCAAATTTTGCAGTAATGATGTATGGTCCGAGCCAGTTGGGCTCAAATTTACCTTTAAGGTCCTTGGTTGCATTTGTATTTTTTTGAAGATTTTGAGGATTTTGATTTTTTTTTGTATTTTGATTTTAATTTATGAATTGAAATTGGTGGTATATACAAGATGATCTATATACACTATACAAGGTTATTTGAGTATAGCATGTCTAAGGTTGCTTCAAAATCAAAGGAGGTTTTGAAGGATAATCTGGTTGAGGTGAAGGTAAGAATAGAAGGTGATGAATAAAAGGTAGTGATAACAAAAGCTTTGTTATAATGTAGAATAATGTAGAAAAAGATTTGACTTTTATATGTGGAAAATTGATCATGTTACAAAATAAAATGTAAGAAGGATAAGAAGGTTCTTCATTCTTATTATTATATTCCAAGTCTTGATAAGATGGAGAAAGTATATGTGAAAGATATGCATGAGTGTTATTTGGTAAACAAGGATGATCATATATGGATGAAGAAAAGTGATGGATAGAAGATAATTGTGACAATAGAGAATGTATAGAACTTGATGTTTCAATCGTTAAATATTCTTCAAATGGTTTTGGGTCACCATGTATGGTAACAATTTTATTTGCAAGTTCAAACTTCAAACATTGGTGAAGAGTGGAAGGGAAAACCCTCATCGTATGAATCCAAGGGCTCCGGAGAAGTAGGTTGTAAGGTGAAGGACAATATCCTACATAGAATAAAGTATCCAGGATCTTGGATCCAATATTAAGGGGAAGAATTATAGTACCTTGAGCTTCTTGAATTTCATTGTTAAAAGATTTTATAATAACATTTGATTCATTAATATCTTCTTCCTTTGTTTTGAGTTTTTGGAATAATTGATAAGTGCATAAATTAAGAGAGGAGTCATTATCTACCATGATAGTTTTAACAGGTGTTTCTTTACTAGATCCGATAATGTAAAGATAGGAGTCTTCTTGTGGAGTAGAGGAAGGAATATCCTCATCATAGAATGAAATATGGTTAACCTCAAGAGGGTTTACACCATTAATTATGTTCTTAGAGAAAATATGATGAGGAACAAATTGTTGGCTAGGTATTTTGAACAAAATTTCCTTGTGATAAATTTGTAATACTTCTAAAAGGGATATCTTTGCTTGAGGATTAATCACTTGTTGTTGGTTATCAAAGTGGATTTCAGATTGAGATTTTGATTCTAAAGATGAGCTTTCTATGCTTACATTCCATTTTGGATCATTCTCTAGAGCCAAAGATAGTTTTGAAGGTTGGTCAAATGAGGAATCCATATCTTGAATATCGGATTGAGTTGATTGAACTTGAGGTTGCTCATTTGTAGTTTTTGTTACAATATTAATAATATCATCATGATGGGACACATTAACATGCAATATTTGATTGGTTTCTTGTTGTTGATAATTGAATAGGGGTTCTTGGGAGATCCCCATGTCTTGATTGATTATTGGTATTTGTTGTGTAGGAGTTTGATTGTTTACTTGGAGATTTATAATCAGTTGTAGATTGTAATTCCTTTATATTAAAAAGACCCTTATCAATCAAATCTTGAATTGCACATCTTAAATCTTTACAATTTTGTGTCATATGTCCATCTACTCTATGATATTCACAATGTAGCTCAGGTTTAAACCAATCTGATGTGGTATCAGAGTTGTCTTATGGAAGGGAGTTCAATCTTATTTGTGTCAAGTAAATACTTGAGAATTATATCCATTGGTTGATTGAGCTTAGTAAATTTACGTGATGAAGGTTTTTGAGAGGTTTTTGATAAATGCCTTAGGAATTTCGTCATAAAAGGACCTAATGGTTTCTCACCTCTACTTTCTTTATTATGGGTAGAATGATGACAGGAAGATTGCGATGTAGGAGGTGAGTGCATGGTAGAATTGGAAGAATAAGTATTTTCTTGTTGAAATGGATGTGTTGTATTGAAAGAAGAGTTTTGAAAAGGTGGTGGAGGATTATATGTGGATTGATAGACATAATATGGATATATGGGAGAATAGATAATATCATTATGAAGAGGATTGGCAAAGGGATTGTCTTGTTGGGTTATGGATGAAAAATAAGAAGAGTGTGATGGAGGTGGTGTTGAATAGGGATGAGGTTGGTCATAATCAACAAATGTATTTGGCTGAATTCTTCCAACATTACTGATGGGCTCATATTGATTTGAGTAAAAACTCATGGTTTCTTTAGTACTTCTAAAAGTAATATTTAGCATCTACTATTTAGAATTGAATCTAAAACATACAAACTTGAAATGATGATTTTGTTTTTGTTTTTCTTGTATATATATATATTTTTGTTTTTTTTGTTTTTGTTTTCAAAAGGTTATGATGCATTCACGTCGGGTTCACCAAAATGTATCGCTCCAAATTTTTTGCATCCCTACCTTCAGGCTATTGGATCCGCGCCCGGAAGGAGGATGGGAAAAGGATGGTGCGGTACCTCGGACGAGAGGACTTTACGAAGGTCCCGCCTCTCAAGGGAGGTGTGTTTTGGTGATTTTTCGATGGATGGTGGGTTCACCAGGAAACATTTGGTGGCAGTTTCCACGCCTAGGTTTTTGGAATGTGTTTAGATGAGTTCGTTTTATCCTTTAAGCATTCATCCTAGGTTTGGCCGAATGAATCTAACTTAATCTATATGAAAATGCAATTTAAATGAATACAACAAACAGATTAAAAAGCAGAAAACAGAGAATTTGCAGGAGGCCAATGAAGATTACCTGATCCGGATGTCTGAAGAAGTTTCTGATGCTTGAAGCAGTCTGGATCATCTGGAATTCGACGTAATCGCCTGTAATTTGATAGAATCGTCCGAATCTGACAAATTCGTCTGAGATTGACAAAATCGTCTAAAATCTGACGAATTCGTTAGACAAATTCGTTAGAGACCTGCAAAACAGAGAATAGATGCAAAATACAAGAATTCCTACTGTGCAAACAGAGGCAAAATATGCCAAATAATAAATTGAATACTGAACAAAGTTTAAAAATAGAAATAAAAGTAAATTGTTGTACTTTAATGGCAGATTGTGAGCTTAACATGCAATCTAGACTAGATGGGTGAACTCCAGATGCAAAATAGGATAAAAACTAAATAGATTATCTAATTTGTAAAACAAAATAACTGAGGCAAAGTTAAGAAAAGCAAACTCCAGGCACTGATTGCCTCGATGTGGACTGCAATCGAGATCGTCTCGCATCAGTACGAAATCGTCTCGAATTTGACAGGATCGCCTCCGATCTTGACAGGTTCGTCGGCGGCGATGGGTGCTGGCTCCGGTTGAAAATCAGTGGTGTACCTGCATAAAAACTGCTATAGGACTAGTGCAAAAATAAGATTAAGGTGTTTTAGTGCAGAGGGATTCAACTTGCAGATAAAATTCAGCCAGGGGTTGGGGAGGGAATGTCCTAGAGTTTAAATAGGCATAGGGGAGTTGTTGGGAGGTTGGAGATCATCCCAATTTGGGAGATCTCCAACGGGGGAAGGGTCCCAACGGCGCAGACACGCTTCTGCCCGAATTGGAGACCCGTTGGAACGGAGTCTATCTATGCAAATTCAGTTTTGCGACAAAATCGTCTGGACGTTCTAGTCCAGACGAAATCGTCAAATCTAGGGCGATATCGTCTGATCGGCGACGATATCGTCCAACGGTCAAAACAACCTCTAAAAATGGCGTGGAAAAAGGGGAAACGGGTTTCTCGACGGTTAACGGGCGGTTTGGGAGGTTAAATTTGAATTTAAATTTATTTACTAAGGTGAATGTAATTATTCCAATTTGATTGCGCCAATTTTAGGGTGCTACAGTCCTATAGTAGTCAATAAGTGAGCAACCACCCATAGTGGGTCATAATCCAACACCTCATCTCTCTTGTTAATCACTACACCCATAGCGGTTTTAGATCCTCTCTTTTTTGGTATGATTCATAGTATTTAATCACATTGGTCCCTTGTGACCTACACTGATTTCAATACTATGTTTTGCCCATCCTTATCTATTTCAAATGGTTGACATTTGGATCTTCTTCTTTTTTTCTTCTTCTTTCCTCTTCTTCTCTCTCTCTTCTCCTTCTCTGTGTTGATCTTCTTCCTTGTCTTCGTCTCATGTTTTTCTTTATTTCTTCCATCCATTTTCATCCATGCATTTCAAATAGCCTTGCATTTTAATATATATTGCATTCATAAAACATCAAATTAAATAACATCTAATATAACAATAAATCACATGCACACATTCACAAAATATAAATAGAAATAAACCATGTATTACTTAATGAAAAGAGAGATATAGTCGTGTATGGTTGGTGTACCATAGTCCAGTCCTAGTACACTCAACCAATCCCTAGGGGTGTATGCCACATTAAAATTAACATTTCATCCTGAACCCTAGCCTAACTTTGAGAGCCTGTCTCCTCTACTTATCCTAGAGGAGGAGGTGGTCTAGGCAGTCACATACCCATGGACAAATATGTCAAGAATATTCGTGATCAAGATCGTGACTTGTTACTTGACTAGAGTGACGTATGGATTATCACTCTCTACTCTTCTGGTACTGCTTGGTAGTACACAATCTCATAAAATGTAGCCCACTAAATGGCCATATCCAACCTCTATCCTACTCTTTGTAGTTCTATAGAAGGTGGAATCCATCGCTAACCTAGTTGCTCTTGATGATAGCCATCCCCTTTGCCCAAGCTCTCTAGCATTCTATGTCCAGTCGGCTCACCTCCCCTCGAATATGATTAGCCTCTACTCATGTTGCATCCCTTTCTATGATGCTCAACGATCCTCACAGTCCTTTGGTCCTCCTGGAGCAAGTCCACCTACCTCTACAGAGTCACCACTTGAGCTTGTTGTGCATATGCATCCTCCCTTAGATCCCCTCATCTTGGAGCCTAATCCTGGCTAGCTATTGCTGATGTGGAGGCCTCTCTTGATCCTCCACATGGTAGTACCCTAGCCTATATAGGGGTAACTTTGGATGTCCTTGCCTCCCTATTCTTGGTAGCACTTGTGTCCTCCATAACCAACTTAATCTTGACCTGAGCCAATCTCTATATTATGGTTGTTGGTCTTTTTTGAGCTCTCTTTGTGGATCTATGAGCTACCTATCAGAATGTTCGTTGCATACCCAATCCCATAACCTGGAACCTCTATATCAAAACTATTGGGGAGACCCTATAGGGCATGAATCCTTTATACCACCTCCAGTAGCTAAAGGCCACTCCCATATTATCCACCTTGGGATCCAAATGAGGAGGATCATCTAGGTCATCCTCGATCCACCTAATCAGGTCAAGTTCACCTCCTACCTCTGCTAGGTCCAGGTAGACTCATTGGTACCTATAGTTCCCTAGGTCCAATATGCCTTACAAAATCCTAAACTATTAGGACTCGATCAGATCTTAAGATCTTTGGCTCCCTCTTCTTCATAGTCAGCCACCTAATCCTCTTAATCCTCACCAGATCTATCTTATCCTCATCCCATCCTAGATGTAGATGCTAGGTTTGCCATACTATCTTGGTCTCCATTAGATCATCCACTATTTGCCTCGCTAGTGGTAGATGTTTGGTGTAGTCCTCGTGGCCTACTCTAAGGATCTAGACCACCTATTTATTATTGGTCGCTTTTGATTGGGCAATGGACCTAGTAGTGCATCCGGTCTCTGCACCGCTATGTGCTCCTAGCTCCACACCTAGAGAAATATCATACACACTATCCCTATATATCACTTGTACATGATGTTGTACAACATCCTATACAAGAAGGCCAACATATAAGGACCCCATGTGAACCTAGCCCTCTGGTCTCATATTTCTATGACTACACCCACCATTTCCCATGGAAGATGTTGCCTACTAGTGTGACACATTAGCATGCCTTCAACCACCCCATAGAGCATAATCATCAATGGGTCTACCCCATACCACCCCACAAATTCATCCACGACTATGGTGCTCTCTTGCACCTAGCGGGTCTAGCCTCCTAAAAATATTTTTAAGGTAGCTGGCCTCCCTTGTGCTCTGTAAACTGCTCTCCCCTAATGTATATGTGTAATATGTGCCACACATCCCCCAGTGTTATTGTCATCTCTCCCATAGGTAATCGAAAGGTAGATGACTCTGGGTACCACCTATCTGCCAGTGTTGTCAGTAGATCCCTATCTACCTCTACCCAAGGTAGTTTGGCTAGGTGGTCTAGCCCCACCACTGCTAAAGTATACCTCTCTACCTACTCGAGTGCCTCTAGATCCACCTCCAGGGAGCTTGATCTCCACTCACTGCTCTCGAGTACCCTAAGCTACAATAAAAACAAAATAAAAAAATTTCGTTAATAAATTTAAATAAAAATTTAATACATTTAAAATCAATCTAAATCCATAGCACAATCAAAATCTACGTCTTTAAAGTTGTTTCTTGCATATTTTTCACTTATTCTTCCTTCCCTTTTTTTCTCTTTTCTTTTCCTTTTTTCTATTTTTCCTCCTTTTCAACGAAATCATGCTCACCAGATACATTTTCACGAAATCGTGCCTGGTCAATTTTGGCCAGGCATAATTTTTTTGCTGCTGCCCAAGGTGAAATCATGATTGGGCTGCGAGATCACATTTGAGTTGTACATGGAAAAACTTTAGGTTTTGATAGAAAACCATTAAAATACATGAAAAAAAATTAAAATTAAAAAATTTGGCATGCAAGGAAGGGTTTTTCATCCTACCTGTGCCCGCTCTACCTCCGTGCTAGCTTTACCCCTAAGGATCATTGAATGGTGTATTGGTAGCGTCATTTCCTTCATTTTTCCAAAGCCCCTTTCTTCTCCCTCACACGATTAAAATGAATTAGAGTTTTACCCCTTTTCCCCTTTAACCCTATTTTTGCATGATTTTTCTCTTGTTTTTTTAGTCTGCCTTTTAAAGTTTTTATGAGGAACGTATCCCTCATAAAACTTGAGGGGGCACCCAAGCCTTAGAGGCATTAATGTCTCTAATACCTTGATTTTCATGCAAAAATTAAAAGTATTCAGAGTAACATCATTTTTACACCATCCATTTCTTCTAAACTAGCCACCTCATTTCTGCTTATCATTTTTTGTTTGTGGGTGTTTACATCTCTTCTGACACATTTTTTGGCCATAAATGCATCAAAGAGGGGGCAAAATGTAGACACAAAAAATTGATCCACTTTAGTGGGCAATATTCCCTGGGCCCTATAAGGGCCTAAGGCAAGGGTAAGGCTTTTCCTCCTCTATTTTACCTATTTCCCTCATGCAAAATCGTACTCGGTTCTTAACAGGGCGTGACTTCACATTGCTATATCACGATCAGTCCGAATAAGGTGTAACTTCACCTTTTTAGGGTTTGATTCATTAAAACCCTATTTTTTGAGGTTGGCGTGTTTCACGTCGGTCCTCCTTGGTTTTCCTACTCTTTTTACCTTCAAATCCACTATATAAGGAGGGTTTGAATCCATTTTTCACACATGCTAACACAAAAGTTAACATGAGCTCATTTTATTTGGCACTTGATAATTTTATTTCTTGCATTTGATTTCTAACAAAAGTGTTTTTGTTAGGTCTACATCCTTCTTATTTTTCTCTCACAAGTAACTTTGAAGTTTGGAGTTTGATTGTCTGTTGTATTATTCTTCCTCACTCTTGGTGGATTGTTGTTGGAACCCTAAGGAGAGATTGACCATCCGGGAGATCTAAAACCCTTTTGTTTTGCTTCTGCACTCTCTGCCAGGTGAATTTACTCTTTTATATGTACATTTAGATTTTTGAGTGATGTAATTGAGCTTATGCATTAATATTTTATTTTTTGCATAGTTCATGTGAAATCACGCTCGGTCGACTATAGGGTGTGACTTCACCTAGCCTTATCAGGGTCACCCATTATGGGGTGCAATTTTTCCTACGATCAAACTGGGGCTAATATGTTGTCTTTGTTTTCTCCATTATATTCTAAATTACATCTAGAGCATAGTGGCATATTCTGTTCTATGATTTTTGCATTCTATTTTGATGTATTGCATTAATGTTTGTTTTTCTCCAAAGGTCAATTTTTGCTTTTAATTATCAAAGGTCAGCTAAAAGGACCTAGGGGGCTTGACTATTGCACCTCCAAGCACTATTGTATAGTAACCATGCAAGGCCCTTAACGCTAATTCCATTTTTAAGTGTTTGTTGAGTTATCTTGCAGGAACATGTATTATTGATAGTATTGGAAAATATATATAAAAGCAAGGATAAAACACTAAATAAGCTAAGTGTTCTGATTAGTCTTCTAGGTTGATTGTTGAGTGACTTTATTTCTTTCATAAACCCTAGATCTGATTTTATTAAGTATATTCAATTAATTCTAGGTATTTTAAAGATAAAAAGAATATAGTATGCACTTAGGGATAATTTTTTTTGTGCATATCTTCTTGAAATCTTGTTTGAAATGTTATCTATTTAGAACTCTAGGTTAGAAAGCATTCAAAGAAAATAATCATTCTAGGGTTAACCCTTGTATTCCTACATTTTGTATTTCTATATTGTCCTTTATCTTTTATAGCATAGATCTAGAAAGGCCAAATTTAGGTGTTTGTATTGAATCAAATACATCAAACATTCCTAAAATTCTTGTGGACTTGGAGAGAGTCCTTAAAGTCATTCCTGGTGAACGCTTTCCCCCATCCTTCACACCTGAGTGTAGATAACAACCTATATCCCTGTGGTTCACCCCATAAGGCTTTCCTATATTTACGGATCCGGCCTTGTTTGGGAATTGTACGCAGTGAGGCGGTTTTCCCCCTCTACAAAAACTTATCCGTTAAAGAAAAAATTAAATTTTACTAATAAAAGTCAAACCAAAATTGAAGCAGCACACATTTACAAAATAGAATTTTATTATGCTTTTCACTTTATTAAATCATGCCTAAAGAAGTAAACTTACATTCGTATTTCAAAAAGGAGATTTACTTCGTATAAGACTTTTAAACTAATATAATATTTTTTGATGCTACAATCAAGGCTTACTTTTTTAATTTGGTCATTTTCATAGGAAAGAGCAAACTTTTGTTGTATCATTTATTTTTGCAAATCTCTTATGTAGAATGCTATCATTCTCTAGCCTGGGTCATTATAACTAACCCAGCTCTTTTCTTGAAGCTAAATTATGAAAAGGAATTATTATGAATTATTTGTATGCTAATCAAAGTGAGGGTAAAAGGTTTGCTTCCACAACATGCTATCCAATTCACATATTTAACCAACATGAATATTTTATCACCTATTTATTTAACAAAAAATTAACATTTCCAAAACTGTTTTTCAAAGCTTTCAATTCTATGAACACCTTCATCACAGTCGCTATTTGTAAGTTAATTGATTGTCATGAGGTAAGGTTATATTTTAAATTATTAGAATATAATTTTTTCAACTATAACAAATCATCTAAGCATTCTTGGCAGCATAACAATTGTTCTCTATTAATAACCACAAGTGCAAGAAAATACGATAGCAACATCTTAAGGATGTTTTATTGGAAATTTGAGCATGTTGTGTTGTCATTGATGTCAAAAGGTTTGATGTCCTAAGGTTGATGGAAATATTTGTGAGAATATTCTTCAAAGGGCACATGAGGCATGAGGCAACAAGAAGAAAGAAAAGCCTTCTCCATGATGGTATTTGAAAAAGAAAAATAAAAGGGTCAAGTTGATTTATCATGGTGGTATTTGAAAAAGGAAAAATAAAAAGGTCTATTTGATTTACCTTGGTGGTAATTCCACAAAAGAAAAGGTTAAATTGATTAACTATGGTGGCAAAAGTTTTAACCTAAGAAAATGAAATTATAATATTTAAATCCCTTGGATTTAAATTATTATAATTAAAATATAATATTTTATTGGCGCCAAAGGTTTGAAAATTTTGAGCACCGACATCAAATATTAATGCAACCATTGCATATAAATATTGCATGCTAAGGTGGTTAATAAAGTGTGTTCATGGGTTGAGAAATTCGTGCACCCATTCGATCGTCGTTCGATTCACGATGGAGAGGAAGAAGATGCCACTTTTTAGAAATTGAGGTAGAGTAAAGGACAAGGAGCAGAGGCTCCAAAATTCTATCCCATCTGGGTAGGTAGCCCAAATGGCAACATCCATAGTGCTAGGTCATGGTAGTAGATAGGTCTCGTGTTCGAGACACGGTGGAGGTAGGTGATAAGGTTTTGCTTGAGGTTTTCATTTTGCATCGATGGTAGAGGACAAAAGGGAGCATGTGCTCCTTGGGTTTATGTGGGTAGCTAGCCCATGTGGTGTTTGCCCTTGTGCTAGGGTGCAAAGGCTAGCGAGGTCGTAGGTTCGAGCAGCGATGACAACGCTTGAAGGTAGAATTAATTTTTTAATAAAGGTATGCAAAGTTGTGCTTGGTTAAGGAGTTATAAGGGTTAATAAATTTTATCATTGTGATATGGTATGGTTAGGGAGCTATAAGGTTAGTAAAGTGATTTGATTTTTTATTTTAGAAAGGGATGAAAGGTGAAATTTCAGATTACTAGTGCTTTGTTGATGCATGAGATGAAGTGATAATTTCTTTGGTCTTATTGAAATTTGAAGTGCATTATTTTTGGTTTCATAAGGAGGTATAAGGTGTATATGTGAAATTCATGTGTGTAATTTCTAGTTGTTTTATTGAGCATTATTTTGCATGAAAGAATAGGAGAAATAAGGTGTAAAAGTGATTTGATATTTTATTGTAATTTTTGTATGGTGAAATATCTTTTGAGAAGAAAATTCATATGGATGTATTGAGAAAGTATTTTGATAACTAACTCTTGAAGTGGCACTAGAAAGATCAATTATTTATGAGACAGATTTTTGAAGACATATCTCCATAAGAGCAAATTAAGAGGTATGGGCACATCATCCCTTGTTTAAAGTGTTTGTTGGAAGTGAATGTTTTGGAACATAAGGTGGAGAGAAAAGGATTGTTTGATAAGCATTGTTGGAAATATTTGAGTTAGGTTTTGAGACCTACATTGTGCATCTTTGTTGAAAGAAAGTGGAAACACCTATGTTAGGGTTTGTGAGAAAATTGTGATTCATTGTTTGAATGAATGTGTGAAGCTTTTGGGCATTGGTTTTGAGTGATATTGAAAGTGAATGTGCAAACATTAGAAATCAGATTTGTGAAAGCAAGTGTGTGCATCAAGAAGATAGGTGTCATGTGCTAGACTAGATCTATCTTTAAAAGAGCAATAAATGTGAGACATGTGAAAGAAAATTAATTGATTGAGTAGAATATATTGAGCTATTTGAAAGTGCATATCATTCTCTATATGTTCTAGAGGTTAAATGAATTCTGAGTAGAATATATCTGTTTGAAGAAAGAATTTCTAAAAAATATATAAGCTTTGTTTGTGTGCAAGGTTTGGAAATATTTGAGTAGAATTTTGTGAGCATGTTTTTGAGAAGGTTGAAGGATATTTGAGCAAGTCTTTGAGAAGACTTGAGGACAGATTTGAGCAAGTCTTTGAGAAGACTTGAAGGCATATTTGAGAAAGTATTTGAGAAGGCTTGAAGGTAGATTTGAGCAAGTCTTTGAGAAGACTTGAAGGTATATTTGAGCAAGTATTTGAGAAGACTTGAAGGTAGATTTGAGCAAGTCTTTGAGAAGACTTGAAGGTAGATTTGAGATAGAATTGAGAGTAGATTTGTTCAAGATTTGTGTTAAGGCTTGGGGCATATTTGAGATAGAATTAAGAGTAGATTTGTGAGCAATATTAGAGAAGATTTGTGCTAGATTTGGGATAGATTTTGGTGTATATTTGTGAGTAGAGTTAGAGTAAATTTGTGCTAGACTTGGGATAGATTTTGGTGTAGATTTGAGATAGAGTTGAGAGAAGATTTGGAGGTGATAGAGAAAAGAGGATAGCAATATCTAGTGGATAGAGATCCATCAACTAATGCAGTGGGGATAAAGGTCTCCTATGGAGAGAGATCCACAAGCTAGAGTAGTGGGGGTAGAAGTCTTCTAGAAGATCACCAGCTAGAGTAGAGGAGATAGAGTTCTCCTGTGGAGTGAGATCCATGAACCAACTAGGAAGATAGAGTTCTTCTATGGAGAGAGATCCATGAACCAATTGAGGAGATAGAGTTCTCCTGGATCAAGTTCCACAAACTAGAGCAAGGGGATAGAGTTCTCCTGTGGAGAGAGATCCATGAACTAGAGCAAGGGGATAGAGTTCTCCTATGGAGAGAGATCCATGAACCAAAGAAAGGGGAAAGAGTTCTCCTGTGGAGAGAGATCCACAAATCAGAGCATAGGGGATTGGTGTCTCCTTTGGATAGAGGTCCATAAACATTGTAATAGGGAATTGATTCCCAAGAGATTTTGTTGAGAAAATTTAGAAGAAATATTTTCTCCGTGGAGTAGCCCACATTGGGTGAACCATGTTAAATTTGTGTCTCTCTTGTGTGTGATGATTTGTGCATTGCTTTGATTACTGCTATTGATATTGCCATTGATAATATTGGATAATATTGTTTGGGAAAGAAAAGTAAAAGTTGGTCTTATACTGTTCACCCCCCTCTCAGTATAAGCTTATGTTCTTCAATTGGTATCAGAGCGGGTTCCTTTGGAAGAGTCTAACAGCTTGAAGGAAGATATTACAGGAACATAGATGGCATCTAAGAATGGATCTTCATCAAATAAGGCACCATTGTTCGATGGGAAAAATTATGCTTTCTAGAGCATAAGAATGAAGACTTACTTGATGGCACAAGGATATGAGACATGGCAATCAGTTGAGGATGGGTTCACACCTACAGCTAATCCTCCCACAGATAAATATGGTAAGCTATTACATGTGAGTAATGCCAAGGCTATGAATGGAATCTTGAGTGGATTACGTGAAGCAAAATTTGTGAAAGTTATGCATTGCAAATCAGCAAAAGAGATATGGGATAAATTGAAGCAAACCTATGAGGGAAATAAAAAGGTCAAGATGGCAAAACTACAAAATCACAAGAAAAGGTTTGAAGATTTGAAAATGGAAGATGAGGAAGACATTGCTACATACTTACTTCGTGTGGATGAGATTGTTAATACCATGCATGGACTTGGATTTGAAATTGAAGACTCCGATGTTGCTCAGAAAGTTTTAAGGTCACTTCCTACGAGGTATGATGGAAAAGTTTCAGCTATAGAAGAGATGAGAGATATTGATCAATTGACTATGGATGAGTTACATGGAATTCTCACAGCTTATGAGATGAGAATAGTAAAGGATCCCAACTCCAAGAAAGAGGTAGCTTTCAAAGCATCAAAGAAGACAAAATATAAGAAACCAGAATCAAGTGGTGAGTCAAGCAATGATGAAGAAGCTAACTATGGTAGAAGAAACAAGAAGGACTCAAGAAAGCACAAAGGTATGAAAATAGTGAAATGTTTTAATTATGGAAATTTTGGTCACTATGCATCTAATTGTCTAGAAGCTAGAAGCAATAGCAGTGAAGAGAAACATGATCATAAGAAAAAGGAAGGAGGAAAATCCAGGTATGAAAATAAAAATAGGTATGGTCAAAACAAGCATGAAAAGAAGTTCTTTCAAAGGCACAAGAAGAGTTTCTATGTTGATAAGGGAAGCAAGGCTTCAAGGGATAGTGATGAAAGACCCACAGATAGTGAAGAAGAAGAAATTATATTTTTGGCACTAGAAGAGGAAGAAAATGCTCTTGTTGAAGATAAAGTTGAAAAGTGTGAAGATGCTCTTGAAGACCAAGAAGTAGAAGAATAAGATTCAAAAAATGAAGAAGAAGGCACAATAGATCTAGAAGCAGAACTTATTGCTGCTCTCAGAGAATTGAAAAAGGTTAGAAAGCAGAATTCAAGACTAAAGGCTCAAGTTCAAGAATGTGAGGAAGAAAAAGGAAAGCTTATACAAGACCTGACAAACTCAATAGCTAAGGCAAGGAGACTTAAAGAGGTCATGAGTGAAAATCTAGAAGCAAAAGAGTTAGAATGTGAAATATTAGAACATGAGGTAGTTTCACTAAGGATGGAAGTGAAATATTCTAAGGACAAGCTACACAGGTTTGGAAAAAGTTCAAAAACTTTGGATAAGATTATCAATGCACAAAGATCTTCATCTATCAAAATATGACTTGGTTTTGAAGAAGGACAAGGGAAACAAGAAGAAGGATCAAGCTCAAGCTCAAAAGAGGAAGAAGTTTCAGAGGAAGAGAGTGAAGGAGAAATTGAGACTTATGAGGATAAGTTGAAGAATAGAAGCTTCACTAAGAAAGGAAACAATGCACAAACAAGGAACATGGATCATCACAAAGAAGAAAGGACTAAGAGACCAGTGGGCTCAAGACAAGATTTCTTCAAAGGACGTTGTTTTTCATGTAATCGGTTTGGTCACAAGGCTATGCATTGCAGGGTTCATGAAAAGAAGGAATATGGTTTTACTAAGAGGAACTTCAAATATGGACATCTCTTTCAAGGGTATTGCTACTCTTGTAATCGATTTGGTCATAAAGCAATCCACTGTAGGGTTCATGATAAAAATGAGTATGGCTTCACCAGGAGGAACTTCAAGATATTTGCACCTTCTAAGAACTACAAAATTAAGTGTTACAAGTGCAATAATCTAGGGCATAAGGCCAAGTGGTGCAGAACAGAGTTTCCAAAGCTTCCAGAGACAAGCAAGAACAGGGACACTCAAAAGGATCAAAAGGGTATGTTGAGGAAGAAAGTTGACAAAGAAAAAGAGCATTGTATGCTCAGAGTAGTTTTACTCCCACCCCAAAATTAATCACCTCAAGGAGAGGAGGTGGGGAGGGGTTGAGCTAAGAGTCTTATATTTAGCCCCAAAGGAGTCCCTTTGCCATTGATGACAAAGGGGGAGATATTTGAGTAAGGGGGAGAGCATTCAGTTAGGGGAGCATATTTGGAATCAAATGGTTTGGAAAAAGGAATTTTAGAAAAGGGTTGCCATCAATGACAAAGGGGGAGATTGTTGGAAATTTGAGCATGTTGTGTTGTCATTGATGTCAAAAGGTTTGATGTCCTAAGGTTGATGGAAATATTTGTGAGAATATTCTTCAAAGGGCACATGAGGCATGAGGCAACAAGAAGAAAGAAAAGCCTTCTCCATGATGGTATTGAAAAATAAAAGGGTCAAGTTGATTTACCATGGTGGTATTTGAAAAATAAAAATAAAAGGGTCAAGTTGATTTATCATGGTGGTATTTGAAAAAGGAAAAATAAAAAGGTCTATTTGATTTACCTTGGTGGTAATTCCACAAAAGAAAAAGGTTAAATTGATTAACTATGGTGGCAAAAGTTTTAACCTAAGAAAACGAAATTATAATATTTAAATCCCTTGGATTTAAATTATTATAATTAAAATATAATATTTTATTGGTGCCAAAGGTTTGAAAAATTTGAGCATCGATGTCAAATATTAATGCCAACCATTGCATATAAATATTGCATGCTAAGGTGGTTAATAAAGTGTGTTCGTGTGTTGAGAAATTCGTGCACCCATTCGATCGTCGTTCGATTCATGGTGGAGAGGAAGAAGACATAATTTTTGAAAATTGAGGTAGAGTAAAGGACAAGGAGCAAGGGCTCTAAATTTCTATCCCATCCAGGCAGGTAGCCTAGATGGTAACATCCGATGCTAGGTCATGGTAGTAGATAGGTCTCGTGTTCGAGATGCGATGGAGGTAGGTGATAAGGTTTTGCTTGAGGTTTTCATTTTGCATCGGTGGTAGAGGATAAGAAGGAGTGCGTGCTCCTTGGGTTTGTGTGGGTAGCTAGCCCACATGGTGTTTGCCCTTGTGCTAGGGCACGGAGGCTAGCGAGGTCACAGGTTCGAGCAGCGATGGTAGCGCTTGAAGGTAAAATTAATTTTTTAATAAAGGTATGCAAAGTTGTGTTTGGTTAAGGAGTTATAAGGGTTAATAAATTTTATCATTGTGATATGGTATGGTTAGGGAGCTATAAGGTTAGTAAAGTGATTTGATTTTTTATTTTAGAAAGGGATGAAAGGTGAAATTTTAGATTACTAATACTTTGTTGATGCATGAGATGAAGTGAAAATTTCTTTGGTCTTATTGAAATTTGAAGTGCATTATTTTTGGTTTCATAAGAAGGAGGTATAAGGTGTATATGTGAAATTCATGTGTGTAATTTCTAGTTGATTTTGTTGAGCATTATTTTGCATGAAAGAATAGGAGTAATAAGGTGTAAAAGTGATTTGATATTTTATTGTAATTTTTGTATGGTGAAATATCTTTTGAGAAGAAAATTCATATGGATGTATTGAGAGAGTATTTTGATATCTAACTCTTGAAGTGGCACTAGAAAGATCAATTGTTTGTGAGACAGATTTTTGAAGACATATCTCCATAAGAGCAATTAAGAGGTATGGGCACATCATTCCTTGTTTAAAGTGTTTGTTGAAGTGAATGTTTTGGAACATAAGGTGGAGTGAAAAGGATTGTTTGATAAGCATTGTTGGAAATATTTGAGTTAGGTTTTGAGACCTACATTGTGCATCTTTGTTGAAAGAAAGTGGAAACACCTATGTTAGGGTTTGTGAGAAAATTGTGCTTCATTGTTTGAATGATTGTGTGAAGCTTTTGAGCATTGGTTTTGAGTGATATTGAAAGTGAATGTGCAAACATTAGAAATCAGATTTGTGAAAGCAAGTGTGTGCATCAGGAAGATAGGTGTCATGTGCTAGACTAGATCTATCTTTAAAAGAGCAATAAATGTGAGACATGTGAAAGCGACAGACTTAATGATTGAGTAGAACATATTGAGCTATTTGCAAGTGCATATCATTCTCTATATGTTCTAGAGGTTAAATGAATTTTGAGTAGAATATATCTATTTGAAGAAAGTATTTCTAAAAATATATAAGCTTTGTTTGTGTGCAAGGTTTGGAAATATTTGAGTACAGTTTTGTGAGCAAGTCTTTTAGAAGACTTGAAGGTAGTTTTGAGCAAGTATTTGAGAAGACTTGAGGATAGATTTGAGCAAGTCTTTGAGAAGACTTGAAGGTAGATTTGAGCAAGTATTTGAGAAGACTTGAAGGCAGATTTGAGCAAGTCTTTGAGAAGACTTGAAGGCAGATTTGAGCAAGTCTTTTGAGAAGACTTGAAGGTAGATTTGAGAAAGATTGAGAGTAGGTTTGATTGATGATTTGTTCAAGCTTTGTGTTAAGGCTTGGGGTATATTTGAGATAGAATTAAGAGTATATTTGTAAGTAGAGTTAGAGAAGATTTGTGCTAGATTTGGGATAGAGTTTGGTGCATATTTGTGAGCAGAGTTAGAGTAGATTTGTGCTAGACTTGGGATAGAGTTTGGTGCAGATTTGAGATAGAGTTGAGAGTAAGATTTGGAGGTGATAAAGCAAAGAGGATAGTAGTCTCCAGTGGATAGAGATCCATCAACCAATGTAGTGGGGATAGAGGTCTCCTATGGAGAGAGATCCATAAGCTAGAGTAGTGGGGGAAGAAGTCTTCTAGAAGATCACCAACTAGAGCAGAGGAGATAGAGTTCTCCTATGGAGTGAGATCCATGAACCAGCTAGGAAGATAGAGTTCTTCTATGGAGAGAGATCCATGAACCAGTTGAGGAGATAGAGTTCTCCTGGATCAAGTTCCATGAACCAGAGCAAGGGGATAGAGTTCTCCTGTGGAGAGAGATCCACGAACCAGAGCAAGGGGATAGAGTTCTCCTATGGAGAGAGATCCACGAACCAGAGAAAAGGGAAAGAGTTCTCCTGTGGAGAGAGATCCACAAATCAGAGCATAGGGGATTGGTGTCTCCTTTGGATAGAGGTCCATAAACATTGTAATAGGGAATTGATTCCCAAGATATTTTGTTGAGAAAATTTAGAAGAAATATTTTCTCCGTGGAGTAGCCCACATTGGGTGAACCACGTTAAATTTGTGTCTCTCTTGTGTGTGATGATTTGTGCATTGCTTTGATTACTGCTATTGATATTGCCATTGATAATATTGGATAATATTATTTGGGAAAGAAAAGTAAAAGTTGGTCTTATACTGTTCACCCCCCTCTCAGTATAAGCTTGTGTTCTTCATGTTTAGTAAAGGATATTTTAGAGATGTCCTTGAACTTAAGGTTTAACTAGAATTCCTTCTAATAATATCCTAAAAATAGACTTAATGCATGATATACATGTCAAAAGCTATTTCCAATTTGTAATTTTCTTTCAGAAACTAGGTATTTAAACATTTAAAATTATGATAATATAATGTAATGGCTTACTTCATTGTAGGTGCTTCCAATTTTATGTGAAACTATCACATCACCTCTATAAAATAGATGTTTTTCCAAAGCAGTAAAATGAATTCATCATATTATAAAGATGTTATTATCTATCTTCCCTATCCAAATGTCGATCTACGATTCCCAAGAGAATTACTCATCCCAACATTAAAAATATTTTATTGAATACTGTACATGTTTCATTTTAGCTTCAATTTTAATATGGTGACTCATGTACAAGAGGAGGAAAAAAAAAATTTAATGTATTTTGGTTACCATGAAATTTTAAGATAAGACTCTATAGAATCATTTTGGTTTACTTCATAGAGGCGCATCTAACTCAAATAAGCCTTTTACACCACCATTGCAACATAGATGTTTCACTAAGCTTTGTACCTATGAACTTGACCACCACTTAATCACTTTCATATAACTCATTAATTTTATTATTGGACAATGAAGAATGTCTATTAAATTATCTTCAACATAGATTTTGGCTTAATTTATGTCTCACGTTTGAACTACCATTCACAGCCATATCTTTATTTAAATATATATTACTCCACTATACATTTTCAATACTTCAAATTAGAAACAGAAATATAGAGTTGCATTACAACACTAAAAACCCTATAGTTCAAATACTGAGAAAACGAATATCTTTTCTGGGTCTATTAACATTTAAACACTTGGTTCCAAGTCACAATGGAACAAATAAAATTAATACAAAATACATCATATTCTTCTATTCCGAACACATAGATGACTTCACTGAAAAGGAACTGTTGCAATTATAATTTTTAATTTTTGGGTTTTTCAACCTAATTTTTAAACATCATGATATATTTTAATAATATTATTTTATATATTTTAATTAACAAGATGTCCATTCTGAGCTATTGCTTTGTGTATTTATTTAAACAAGCTGACAAAAAAACATCACAGGCAGCCTAAATCAAGTATTTATAAATACAATAATTTTCATTCACAGCAACGTTTGGAAAAGGTGAGCCTTATAGCTATTTTATGGTTGCAAGCCCAACGCTCTATAGAAACAAATTCTAGAAATTATAAAAACATCTCAAGTTACACATATTTTTAACATTCATGAACTCGGTTTAAAATTATCTCAAATCTAATTTGTTATCTTTGACTTCCACACCAATATTTTCCTTTTAAAAATATAAAGAATGCTCATACTGTGTTTAATTATCAAAATTTGATCTACATGCCAAATTATATGGCATATTTAAACAATATATGGATCTCAAAGTCCTCCTTGTCTTTGCTACAAGAGGAATTTAGCTTGTTCATCCCACACATCCGTAGAAACTAGTTGATTCATGGAGATTTTGTGAAGCAATCTGTTTAAACTGAAAGACACTCGATTGTGGCATATTGGGTCAACATGGCCACTAGTATGAATGCAACTATGTGAACTCAGCATACAATGCATAGTATCATAGTACACACAACCAGAATGACTTCAGCTACATTTCATTCCAACGTTAGCCAACATGTTAACCTGTTGGTCTATGAACTATTGTATTGTTTATCATCCATTATAAGGTAAGATAATTCACCTCAAAGATACATGCAAGATATGGTCGAACATTTTTAGAATATTCAATTATCATGAAAAAGAAGTTAGACAATCAAAATATGAAAGACTTTCTTCCAAACAGACTGTATACCACATCCAACATCAATCCATCCCTCACATAATCAATTTATACATACTACACATCATCAATTTATCAACGTAACATCCATATTTTAGCATGGTGAGTTCTAACCTGTGAAGACTTCAACAATAGTTGGACCTAATACACAGTTGGACGCAGCGTTGTCTCCACCTTATACAACATAGAATGCACTCTCAAACAATTAAATTGACACTAGCAAGAATCTCATACTAGAGTATTATTTTCAATTGGTTCGACCACCCTTAGTTAAATATAAAATAAAGGCACTGGCTTGGTGATACGTCAGGCATCCAAGTACAGTTAGTCATCTGAATAGGTCATCATGTGGCATCCAAGTACACTTAGTCATCCGGATAGGTCGTCGGGTGACGTCCAGCTTCGGTTTACAATATATGGGTAGGAGAAATAAAACAATAGTACAAAATGATTTTATTTCATTACATTTATTTTTGTAATTTTCTTATTATATTTTTTTCTTATTATTTTAATCCTTGAATTAAACTCATAGTATTAATTTATATATTAATACAAGAAAACTTATAATACATAAATTCATCAACCATCACACACAAGATGCAGATAAAAACATTAGGTAAACTTGTGCATTACACATAGTCAATAGACAAAATGCTCCTATATGGATGCATATTAGTGAGCTTCCATGTACTCACGGGCTAAGGTTCATTAAGAACTACACATAATATCCCACCTTACCTTATGTGAACAACCACTATCTTTCTATCGGAAGGTGGGTACTAAACTTGTCCAATCTGCTTACTAGGAGGTGAATACCTGCACCTGCACTCATAAATTTCTTCAGTAGTATCTCATTTCACAAATAGTAGTAAGAAGATAAATAGCTAAATGGAGGGGATGTTACATAAGACTTGCTAATACAAATTTGATTAAAATAACTCTTCCAAGAAAATTCAGCCAACCATTGCTATGTTATTGTATATCCTTGACATGTTTTCTAGAATTGCATTCCAAGTTTTATTTTTTTTATGGAAGCCCATAGGAACTCCTAGGTAGTTAAAGGTATCAATGCCTTTGTGAAATTCCAAAATTTGAGAGAAACATCTATCTTCTATTGGTTAAGTATTTATAGTGTAAAATTTACTCTTTTGGGTGTTTATCTATGCCCTTATGGTTGAAGAGAAGCAATCTAAAATTTCTTTGATTAACCTGACATTCAATTTTGTGGCTTCCCCCATTAAAACACTTTCATATACAAATTGAGCACGAGTTATTGTTCTATATCCTGTATTTGCTCTAATTTCCAATATTTTTTTCCTTCTCAATTTGGTTAGGGTCCCCCATAAAGTTTTAGCTAGAAGGATATAAAGGTAAGGGGAGAGAAGACACCCTTGCCTCAATCCTCTAGTGGATTTAAAGTAGTTCACAGGTTCACCATTGATTAAAGGGGCTATCCAAGGTCCTTCTATGCAAGTTCTTATCCAGTCTATCATTTGAACTAGAAATCCAAATTCGACTAACACCTATGTTAAAAAGTCAATGTCTACTATGTAAAAGGTATTAGCTATATCAATTTTAATGGTTATTTTTTTATTTTTGGACTTGAAACTTGAGTGAAGGGCTTCATGAATCATTATACTATTGAGATATATTTATTTCCCTAGAATAAAAACCCCTTGTTTTGGCTCTATCAAATCATTAATATTAATTTTAATTGTATTTGATATTATAAGAGCAATTGCAGTTATGGAGCTGAACAGTCGTGGCGTAAGGTGCAGATGAAAACAAATAGTCGTGGCAAAAAGGAATCAAAGGGCCACCAAATGGAAGACGAAGAGGCACGCCAGAAGTTATAAAAGGGCAAGTCGAGCCATGCACAAGGGGTCAAAAAATAGTTGCAGGTAGAGGTTGCAGTTGTGAGGCCAGAGGGCCATGTTGGCCCTGCTTGTGTGGTTTTTCTTCCAGACGAAAGGTTAATGGTTGCGGCCATTGTTCTGTAATTGTTATTACAGAACTGTAGAGGGTTGGGGGCCTATATAAAAACCCAGTGAAGGTCTATAATTGGGATTGCAGATGACAGAGGGTTGGGGGCCTCTATAAAAACCCAGCGAAGGTCTGTAGTTGTGATTGCAGATGACAGAGGGTCGAGGGCCTCTATAAAAACCCAACGAATGTAATGAGAGAGCATGGGGGGTTAGAAATTGCATAGTGATTGAAAAACTACGCCTGCGGGCTAGTTCTTTGTAAAAATATTATGAAAATTAATGAATGAAATTTACAGATCTGAGTGTGCAAATTTTCGTTCCCCATCAATGTTGGACCTATTTTGAACTTTATTCTTATTGGCAATCCAGTCCCTAATGGCTTTCTTGAGATTGGAATTTTTCATTTTCCAAACCTCTATGGGATTGTTTGCACAAACATGTTGCTTCTAGATACTTTCTAATAAAGGTGCAAAATCCTCATGCTCCATCCATTCTGGATTGTGTTTAAAAGAAATATTTTTTCCAAGAACACTATCGTCTATATCCAAATAGGTAGGATTACAATTTGATATCAAAATTTGAATTATACCACTTGATATAAGTGGATACTTGAATAGTATATCTTCTTGTATCAAGAATCTATCTAATCTTTCTACAATGAATTTAACCCCAACTCTTTTGTTTGTCCATGTAAATTTTCCATTTTGGGGGAATATATCCTAAATTTTTTGCTCAATTATAATTTGTATAACCAAGTCCTTAGAAGGGTCTTTTGAAGGAATGCCTATTTTTTTCTCCCATTTTTCTAAAATCACATTCAATTCCCCTAATATAATTAAATTTGGTGGTCTTTCCTAACAAATCTAGTGTTGAAGACTTTTCCAAACCTCTTGTTTTAAGACTAAGTTATTTGGTTCATAAAAATTTACTATGGTCCAATTTTGTCCTTGTGGAGAGGGGAAAGAATTTGTTATCCAATTTGAGGATCTTGTCTTATCAATAAATATCAGGGTCTATGGATTCTATGCAAGGAGAAGTACCCCGAAGTACCTAATGAATCTATTACTTCTAGGTCTGAGGATCTCCATATATTTTTCCATTCTATTATTTCTAATTGCTCTACCAATTTAGTTTCTTGAATGCATATAACATTGGCTTATATTGGGCTATTAATTGACTTAGGTAGTTTTTCAAGGGACTACTCAATCCCCTTCCATTCTATGATAGAACATCCATTTCTTAAGTGGCTTCTTAGCCTTGTTGAATTCTAAGGTTGTCTATGCTTTATTTTGAATCTCTATATTTGTTTATTTTACTCTCACCTCTTGATTAGATTTTGTTCCTCTAGTAGAAGATCTAGTGGTTGGGATACCGTCTAGAATTATTGTTGCTACTAATTGAGTCTCTTCTATTTCTTCAATATCCTCTTCTTGAAGGTTTTATTTGATAGCCTGAGTTTTCTCCACTTCATTTTTTTTTCAAGATCTAATGGATTTCCCCTTTTTAGATGTCCTTGGATGTTCCTCTTTCTCATTTTATGATAAAATAAAGAACTTATTATTTTTTTCTATTTCTAGTTGTGGTTGAGACCTCCTTCTACATCTAGATCTTCTTTGATATTTTTCTTACTGTTTGAAATTCTTGATATTTCTCCTTTGTCTCTTGTTGTACCTTAGTGAGATAGTTCCTTGAGAAATGATCATATTTATGATAGCTAATACATTTAAATAGAATGTACTCATAATCCAGTGGTTGGGTAAGGATCCAATCCAAGACTTTGATCTCTATGTTTTTAGGAAGTCATTTTTTAGATTAACTTGAACACATAGCCTAGCATAAGTTGTGTTATTGGCATTTAGAGGAGCCCAGTCTACAAATATTCCAATATATCTAGATTTCATCTCAATATTTATTCCATAAATGTACAATTAAAAATGGTAGTCGTACCCAAATTAATGCTTCTTCTAGTTCTTCCACTTGTGGGTCAAAGTTGACTGACCAAAGTGTCATGTAGAGAGGGCTTGATCCAAGTAATGAAGGGCCTCCTTAAAAATTTTATATATATTTCCTCTATGAAGGAGAAAAAACTATGAAATACCCTCTCCTTACCATTGTGAATTTGTAGCTAGAGATTTTATATCCCAGTGGGCTAGGCCAAATACCCACAAATTTACAAGCAAGATATCTATAAGTTAGGGTAAGGATTAGGCTCTGAATATAGTCTAGAGGAATCTCCACCACTGGAGCATAATTTGAATTAGGAAAAAAGGATCCTTTGTTTCTTTTTTGGGACTATTATAGCCTCCTTGCATTCAAATATTTGATAATATTTTCTAATTTTGACTGGTCGAACAAAGGAAGTAGTGAGAATAAGGAAAATGAGCCATGGTTAGCATTCTTGAGTATGGATGCAATCATCATGGTAACATCCTAGAAGGAGGGTTTGGGGTGGGGAGGGATTGACCAATTCTTTAAGTGTTTCATCTTAAATGTTAAAAATAAGATCTCATTGTCTAATATCTAGGCTTTAAGACAACATGATGATGAATCTATCTATGATTTTAGAAACCGTTGGAGGGTTGTCATCACCAAGATGCTATTCACCCTACCAATGGATGAGATAGTAAAATTATTCATCAAGAGTTGTTTAAAACCTATCTCTTGGATACTTCAACTACAAACCTATCATTCATTTGAATAAGCTTTAGCTCATGCTAGTGTCATTGAGGAGACAAAAATCCAAGAAGGTATACTTAAGCTTAAAAATAAGGAATGGCAAAAGCCAATATAAAAGCAACTATTCTGGCAAACCAAAATCAACACATGCTACCCAACCAATTAGCCCAATCAAGTTAATTAAGTGGTCATGAGCCAACTAGTAATGGCCCAATAACAAATAGTGCAATAAACACCACAACAAATTTCTCATCATGCGGTACCCTCAACAACTCAAGCTATGCAAAATAAAGTGCTAGATATAGAAAACCATCCCCGAAGATAGTCTATCTAAAAAATTCACTAATACACCCCCTTAGTTGAGTCATATGCTTCCCTTTTCTAAAGGTTATATGACACAAATAAACTTGCTTTACCTGAAATTATACCTTATGACCTCATAAAATTTAGTAAACACTATCGAGAACATCTATTTTGTCCTTATCATAGGTAAAATATGAATGATATTAATAATTTCCATTCATCTAAATATATAGTGCAAGACCTTATTGACTTGGGGTAAATCAAGCTTGATAATCCCCTCGCTCATTAAAATCAAAATCTTGGTATATTTCAAACACCACTTCCTCATCACGAGGAGGTGAAACCAAATGTGGGAGGGGCTAACACCAAAACTCCTCCTAATAAATTCAATCACATACAACAATACCAAGAGTTTTTATGGGCCATCCATGTGGTTACTAGAGGTTAAATAAACAATCAACAAAATGTATGGCAACCACCTCAAGCAAGTGTGTCACAACCTCCCACATCACCACCCATTCAATTTTCTCCCAATACTTCATCATCCATCCATATCCCTAGCCAATAAAATCCTCCAAATCCACCCATTAATCATCCACCACGACCAGTCATCTCATTGAGTAGTCGGTTAACTACAAGTCTAAATTTGGCTTCTGCCAAATTGTCAATTTATGAGTTAATTCAACAATATCACCTACATCATGAGGCATTAATGGATATTCTAAAATCCATTGAATTAAAATCGCAAGATCCTAATGCCTTCAATTACTTTGTGGAGAGCATCCAAACATGCATGGATCCTTCCATCACATTCTATGACTTTGAGATCAAGCCAATCTCATTAGACTCAATAGATCCTCCATTGCATATCATGGATCTAATTGACAAGAAGCCTTTTAAAAGAGTGTTAATTTACATTGGTTCCTCTATCAATATCATCACCACATCCTCTCTTCATCATATTAACCTTCCACCATCCCATATCACCAAATAATCATTTACCTTAAAAGTATTCAATGATGTTTTATGTTCCATAGTTGGCATTGTTGTTTTACCCATTGAATTAGGGGTTAAAATGTTGCACACCATATTTCACATCTTGGAAGGATCCATGGCATACAATGTACTCCTTGGAAGACATTAGATGAGGAAAATGAGATATGTCCCTTCCATTTTACATCTTGAAATATGTTCATGAGGGACAAGTACATTGCATACCGACGGATGTCGAGCCATTTAAGTATTGCAATTTTATTTCAAATCCTTATGATTCCATGATTCCTTCCACTCACCTTTTTATTTCACCATCAACAAAATCATCCACCACTTCACCAATTTCTTCATCAAAAACTCCTATCCCTGAGGAGCTCCCTATCACCAGTCCACATCAAGCTTCCACACCCCAATCATATTCATCATTGACTACATGCACATGTGGTCATAGTTAGTTCACATCATCAACATCATTGCCATCCACATCATCATCCATTCAGCAGCCTTCCCAATCCAATCCATCACCATCACCTAATGTTTCACAAGTCAAATTAACGGATTGTGAGACATATCCATATTCACCATTCCCCGAGCCATCATCCAACCATGGTCCTCCCATATCCTCCCAAGTTGAAGTCCACCTCACTAATCCTGGTATTGGTGAATATGTGGTCCAAGACATCACCATAATGCCCCTCACCATTCTTGATTCTAAGGATTTTGGTTGCCCACGTGACCCACCTTTGGCCATACGAGCAGTATATAACATGGTTTCAACTCCAAACAACATAATTTTATATATGGGAGAATTGATTCTTCATCAACTCTAGCTCCCCTAGAGGAACCCAAAGAACCAAAACTTGCCAATATTTCAAACATGTCAAGATTTCCATCCCGCTATTTCCATATAGTCAATTGGCAAGGTCATGGCCTAGGATTGCATGAACAAGGAGTGCATCAACCTATTGATGTTCCATATCAAGAGGTGCACGACCATTCAGGTCTAGGTTTCCACCCACTTTCCACCACCTCTTCTCTTGAAAAAGCATTCCAAAGGCTTAATCTCAATTTAGGAGAAGAAGCCCTCCATCCCGATGATTCTGACGATGAAAACTATGAAGAATTTAAACTTATGTTGAAAATTTTGTATGAATTTGAATAAGAATCAGAGCCCATTTTTCCTATACTGAACAAGATGAGTTTTATCTCAACATGTTCCCCATCCATGAGCCCATATTTAGCTTGCTTCTTCCATAAGAGCTAGCCGCACCTACCAGTGAGCCACCACCTCCATTCCATTTCATAATCCAACTTGTAACATATGTACATAAAATAAAAATAGTGGTTTTCACCACTACCAAAAAAATCAACAAAAATATTCTTCTTTGCATTGCATGTATATATCATTTAGTTAAATATTTGTGTTGCTTGTTGTTTTTCAAGTTAACAAATATCCTAGCACCGTTTCTTAGGTTCCATCCATTCCATCCAACCTTATTCACCTTTCCCATATCTCAATATGAATCCTGTTGATTTTTCACCCCACTCCGTAATCCTTACAATCCAACTAAACCAATTCTAATTTACATAAGCCTTATCTATATGGACCGAACTTCCTCACCTCCATCCTTTTCTAAATTTATCTTGTCCAAGGAATTTTTAAGAGCTTCTACCAACTATATTCCTCCATCCCATCCACCTTCGCATTCACCTTCACTGTTGGATCCTGAGATTTTCCAGGTAGAAATAGATGAGGATAAGCCAAAAGAGTTTGATGACATCTTAGATGACATTCATTTGATCCCTATGCTCCATTAGCTTGATGAAGGTTCTCACATGTCTATTGAAGATACTATCGATGTGGACCCTAGTTCAGATAAATACAATCCCCAAATTATCAATCTTGGAAAATTTTTATCACCCGATGAACAAGAGCAATTAATTTCTCTCCTCGAGAGGAAGAAGGGCATATTTGCATGGTCCTATAAGGACATACCTATTTTTGATCCTATTTTTGTTGTCCATAATCTTACCTTACATCCTAATGCTAAGCTGATCAAACAAAAACTTAGGAGAATGCATCCTATTGTGGCCCTCTTGGTAAAAATAGAGCTTCAAAAACTCTTAGACGTGAACTTCATAGTTCCTATCGACTATCCTGAGTGGCTTTCAAACATGGTACCCGTTTGAAAACCTAATGAGGTGATACATGTTTGCACTAACTTTCGAGATCTTAACAAAGTGTGTCCTAAGGATGGTTTTCCTCTCCCAAACAATGATACTCTTGTTGATAACTGCAATGGCTATGAAATACTTTCACTCATTGACATTTTTTTACGATACAACCAAATCCGAATAAATCCTGATGATCAATACAAAATAGCATTCACTACACCTTGGAGAACTTTTTTTTACAAGGTGATGCTCTTTATCCTTAGAAATGTAGGCACCATATATCAATGTGCTATGACATACATATTTCACAATTACATGCATAATATTATCGAAGATTATGTGGATGATCTCTTGGCTAAATCCAAAACTCGACAAGAACATATTGGTGTATTGGAGAAAGTTTTTGACCGTATCCTAGAGCATAATGTAAGTTTGAACCCCAAGAAATGTGTCTTTGGTGTTACCTCGGAAAAACTTCTAGGATTCATTATCTCCAAAAGAGGCATTGAGGTGGACCCTAACAAGGTCAAGATCATCATGGATATGCCTCCCCCAACTAACTTAAAGGAATTACGTAGTTTATAGATAAAAATCCAATTGATCCATCATTTCATTGCTTAAATTTCTAACAAATGTAGGTCATTCAATCACCTACTACAAAATGGGGTGCCATTTTCTTAGATAGATGAATATCAAAAAGCCATTGATGACATTAAGAAATACCTAGTTTCTCTACCAGTTCTAGCTCCTCCTTGTTCGAGGGTCCCATTTTATCTTTATATATCAGCAATGGACCTTGCATTAGGGATAATGCTTACACAAAAGAATGAGAAAAATCGAGAGCAAGTTGTCTACTACATTAGTCAAAAATTGGTAAGCTATGAAACTAGATACGCTTATGTAGAAAAAATGTTCTTAGTAGTGGTTTTTGCCACTAAGAAACTTCGACATTACATGCTTAGCCACACAACTTATGTCATAACTAGAGCAAATACTCTGCGTTATATGATGTCCTGCACTTAACACCTACACCACTTTATGGATAATGCTCCTTACTGAATTTGACCCCGAATTCATTAGCCAAAAATCCATTAAATGTTAGGTAATAGTTGATCACCTTGCAGAAGCTCCACTACCTAGTGATCATCCTTTGATTATTGAGCTCCTATATGATTCGGTATTTGTTGTCATTGAACAAGAAGAAGATATCATTTCAAAGAAAGGCATTGATATCACACTATTCTTTGATGGCTCTAAGTGCGTGAAAGGTCAAGATGTTGGAGTCATGTTTCATACACCCAGGGGGTACCTATCCCCTTATCATTCAAACTTGACTTCTAATTCATAAACAACACTACAGAGTATGAAGCCTTAATTTTAGGTCTTCAATCATCTATAGCTATGAGCATTAAACGTATTAGGATATTTGGTGATTCTCAACTTGTTAAGAAAATCAAAAGAGAATACCAATGCAAATAACCTACCATTAATATTTATCATGAAGTGGAAATGAAATTGCTCTCTAAGTTTAATTGGTATGAAATTAATAGTTTGCTACATTTGACTAATATATTTGCGGATGTGATGGCCTCCCTTAGATAATTGATTCCAAAAGACTCATTTGGAGAGGTACAACCCCTTATCATTTCAATGGTCTCTAAATCTATAATTGTCCATGCTGAATTTAAATATGAAAAGGATGTTTGTTTTATCCAATCGGATCCATATGAGCCTTGGTCAAGCCAAATAGTAGCCTTTCTCAAGTTTAGAACACTCTCATCTGACATGTCTCAAACTACCAAACGTACATTCAAGAAAAAATTAGCCTCCATATCACTTGTGTGGATGTCAATCCAACCCATAGCTCATGGTACCACTGACTCATCTACATTTGCTGACTCGATTGTACCTCCTCGACCACTACCCATCTTCTAGTGTAGGGTTGCTCCCTACCCAATCCTGCTACTGGTAAGCCCTCCAATCAATCCACACTAAAGTGCTACCATACCCAACACTATAGTAGCAAGATACACCTCAATCCCTTCCTCCCCCACCTCATCATCTTGTATAGCTCTTGGTATACCTATGCCAATAAAGCATGAGCCCACGCATACACCTACCATCTAGTGAGCATATTTCTCACTACCCCTATCAGGTTCCAAGGGAACTTACACCCAGTGTTGTTCAAAGCCATGATGTTGGTATGTAGGGCATCCAACTCCTTGTCCATGTACATGGACAAGTAGGGTATACCCCCACTCTCCACCCTCATGTATCTCCAAACATCTTCATCATATTCATATTTTGATTAATTCCAGCCTCAACCAGGATTCCCTTCACTGGCACCTTGAGGATGTGATATACATCCTCCAAGGTCACAGTAAATTCTCCTATGGGGATCTAAAAATTCCCCCTATATGCATCTCATATCTTCGCCAAGGCATAGGGATACCCCTCATACACCCTCACCACATCAATGCGGGCTACCTCAGCTAACCCCACTATCTCCAACAGCTTCCACTCCTCATACGATACTACCTTCCTCATCCCAGGGATGAAAGGTAAGAATCGTTGTTGAGCCTCCAAAATCCTAAGCTACATCACAACACAAAACATTTGTTAAAAAAAAAATCATAAGTTTTTTTGCACAATACACAATAAATGGAATTTACTTCAGCAGCTCGTACTCTAGCATCAGCCCTGACCAACCTCCACCACCATAGCTTCTGTGCTTAAATCACTTTACCTAACTTCACTGCACTCCTCCAAATATAGCTTCTCAAAATCCCAAATGCATAAATCAACTTGGTTTCTCATCCTGGTAGCTATTTTAGCTGCTTCAAGTGCCTTGAGATACCCATGAGCATTTCTTGGTGCACTGAAGCGCTCATGGGCATTTACAGAATGCCCAAAAACTGGTGGGCATTTCTGTAGGCCAAAAGTGCCAATGGGTGTTTGGCATTAAATTGCATAAAAGACCATTTTTTAAAAAATAGTGGCTTCTCCCCACCAAATCACTCCAAGTTGCATCTATGCATCTATCCCATCATTTTATCAGGTTTTGTGAAGATTCATTTGTGACCAAAAATTACAAATTCGCTTAACAAGTTACAAAAGCACCCCAAAACAGCCCAAATTTTCACAAAAATACCATAATCATCATTTTCATCATTCATATTTCATACTAACATCATGTCACATCATCATTTGCATATTTACCAAGTGCAAACCAACATTCAAGTTAATCTCATATCCAGTGGATTTTTCTATATACTTGGTGATTGTAGTGATTTGCATCAATGTAATTCGGTAAGATGAATAGCCTATCATAAGAAAACTTGGTCATTTTCATCATCCCATATCTCATTGTTCAAAACCACAATCATATTTGGTACTTCACATTTTGAGTGAAACCTTGCCAAGAATAATTTGCATAAAATTTGTCATTGATGGTCTAGTTTATGGGGCTTAAACCATAGACAAAATCAAACTTCATATTACACATTTCCTTGAGATTCATCATGGTGACTGAATTTATCTAGATTTATTGGTTCAAATCATAGGAATTATCTGATAGTTACTAGTTGGCCCTCCGAAGTTGACTATTTTTATCTTTGCATTTTTCATCTTTGCATATCAATGACACTGGAAGGCATATTCTTCAAAAGCATCAAATCATCCCAAATTTGGGGTAACCACATCTGGTTCTAGATTTTTCCACAATGGGATACATCTTACATGATCATGGCATCCGCACTTGGAAAAATATCTTCATCTGTTGGGGTAAAAATAGACACATTTTGCATCACATCTATCATAAATTTCTTCATCTATTAGGGCAAAAATAGACATATTTTTCATCACACATTTTCACAAAACCCTTCATTTGTTGGGGTAAAACAAACACATTTTGCATCACATCTATTACAATACCTTCATCTATTAGGGCAAAAATAGACATCATTTTTCAACAATCCCCTTCACACCGTTGGGGCAAAAACGGTATTGCATATCACATCATCCATAATTCATTTGCACATATTTTTCAATTGGCTCGTGAGATTCATCCACAAACTCATTCTTCAATTGATGGGGTAATCTATGCAAAATTTAAATTCTTTCATTCTTTTATCTTCAAGCTCATGTTCCACATCCCAAGAGAATATGCTTATGCACCTAGCCAAAACAGGTGTCTCATGTTTTTGCATTGCATTGTGTTTCATGCAACGCAGTACAAAAAGGGGCATCTGTAGACACCAAAACCTAGTCACTTGTCCTCCATCCATGCTTTCCCATAATTTCTATCCACTATTCATATATATATATATATATATATATATATATATATATATATATATATATATAATATAATTTATATATATTTAAATATTTATATTTATATATGATAATATATATTTAATAAATATATATTTATATAAGTGAATAAATCCCAACCATCCGATTTCACTTAATCATATCCGTTCATCCACATCAATCCATTCCACAACCTAAATTTAATATCCATCCTCCAATGTGCTTTTATCTCAACCACACGATTAGTGTCGTTGAAACCCTAAGTATGCCCTAGGTTGGATTATTAATAGGAGCCATTTTGATGGCTCAACCCCTAAGCAATTCGTATCTTGAATCCGAAGAAGCTATCACCAAATTTCCCTAGAGTATCTAAGTGCTCTTTCCTTCCATCCTAGCTTTCCATAGCCCCTGCATCCATTACCGCCTTCCTTGCTCAACCATATATGCTTTTTTAGACTCTTCCCTTAGTTTTTGAACATCTTCAGGCACTTCTTATCACTCTCAAGCACCTCTGGGTGCCTCCTCCTCCATCACCAAGAATCTCTAGGTGCCTTCCACCATCACCAAGTTCCCACAAGAATTTTCTACAGTTGCCAAGTGACCACAGGAGTTTTACGCTAGAGATTCTAAATTCCCCCTAGCCTTCGGGTGATACTAGGGCATCGTCACATCGATCCACTACAAAAAGCTACATCAGATCAGAAGATAGCAAGTACGTAAGGTAAATCAATTGTTTATTATTTTATTACATGCATTTCTAGTTTTATTCATGTTATTTATAAAAAAAAAAATGGGGTTTTAGTATTGATCATAGAGGACCTCACAATTACTACTAACTCATTTGTTGTTTTAGTGTGTGCAGATCTGGAAGTGTGACATCAACATTGGATAGCTGCTTAAGCTGGAGTGGCCCAGCATCAAATAACTAAAAGCCCACTCACTTCTATTGGGAGCAAGAACACGCCTAAAGACACCACTAGCCTTATTTGCTAGGGTTTTGAAGAACCCTAGCCATTGTAAATTTGTATCAAAAGGATTCAAAGATCCTCATTGTAACAATGGAGCTTTTAGGCTCCTCCCAATAATATAATATCATCTATTGTGCAATTATGGGTTCTTTGTGTTTAATTTAGTTAGCATTATTTTGGTGTTACATTTTTGTCTCTTCAAATATCCATACTTCCAACTTGAATCAAGCATTGGTTCCCCAACATACCTATGGGAATTTAGGAACAATACATAATAATAATCCAAAAGTGTAGAATTTGGCAAATATGGTGAAGCAGTTGGTTTCAAAAGTTGAGATGATTCAGCCTTCAAGTTTTACTTACAGTTGTAAGGAAATATGTAATCAGCCATTGGATCCTATTGTTGCTACTAGGCCTTATCCTAAGCATTTTTCTATTCCAGTATTGTCTATCTATAAGGGTACAAAAGATCCAATAGAGCATTTAAGAAGTTTTAGAACAGCTTGCCATGATCTTATTTATGATGATATGTTTTTCTTTTTTTTTAAGTGAAAAACCCCTTACAGGTCCGCCTTGGTCTGAGAGACCATGAACAGGGGGTTCTACACCGTCAAAGTCACCCGGGAGTAGCACCCGACCTGTCCGCACCAACATTATCAATTGGATTTTTGGTACCCAATTCAACTTTTTGGTAGGGTGGAGATTCGAATCTAGGACCTCCCTTGGAGGATTTCCCTCTCCTATCCAACTCACCTACAACACTTGGGTGAAAAGAAAGAAAAGGGTGCAACATCGGGACTTCCCAAGAGGTCACCCATCCCAGTACTACTCCGGCCCAAGCATGCTTAACTACGGAGTTCTGATGGGATACAGTGCACTAATGCTGGTATGATCGCACCTCATCTATGATGATATGTTGTTTCTTAAAACATTTCCTAAAAGCCTTGGTGGCATGGCATTAGAGTGGTATTATCGATTACCTAATTATTCTTTGAAGAGTTTTGAAGAAACAACAGAATTATTTGTTCAACAATTTGGTGCTTACATTGAGAAAGAAGTGACAATGAAAGATGTATATAATTTAAAAAAAAAGTAAAGAAGAAAGCTTTTCAGAATTTTTGGCTCGTTGGAGAAGTTTAGTTGGACGTTTGAGATATACTTTACCTCCTAAATATATGCTTGAGATATTTATTGGTAATTTACAAGAACAATTATCTTATGCATTAGAGACTACTATTACATATTTTTATCAAGCAATTGATTTAGCAAGAAAAGTAGAATAGGCTCTCATCAGGAGAGGTCAACTCAAAGTTAAGGAAGAAAAACCTACTAAGTCTCAACATAAAAATAGACATATAGGAGGTGATAATGGAATGGATAGTAGGCCTATTAATAATGTTACTAACAACCTACAAAATATAGTACTTCAAAAACCTCCACAAAGGAATTTTGCAAGGCTTAATATGTCTATGGAAGTAATTTTGAAATAACTTTTAGAAGCTAAGGCAATTGAGTTACCTCCTATTAGACAACCAGATACTACAACTCATTGGTATAAGGTAGGTCAGCATTGTGCATATCATAGAGTGGAAGGACATTGGATGAATTCTTGCAAGAAGTTGAAACATGTGGTTCAAGATTTGATTGATGCAGGACGCATTGATTTAGGTAATTCTCAGGCAATAAATAATCAAGTACCTATCCAACAAAATGTGACTACCAATCAAGATATGGGAATATTTAAAGATCCATTGCCAAAACATAATCAACAAGCAAAAAATCAGGTGGCTCATAAGAATGAGCCTCCTCCCTATGGTAATATGGTTGGCATGGTTGGGGTAACTACAAGAAGACAAGCTCAGACTCAGCATCCTCAGCAAGGATAGAATTTTGTGTTACAACCCAGTTCAGTTTTGAAGAATAATCAAGGAAAAGCTTTAGATACAGGGATTCCACCTATTGTATTGAGACCACAACCTAAGGTTTCATTTGATCTCCAAAAATAGTTGGCTAGTACTCCTACAAAGATATCAGTTTTAGAGCTCCTTCAAACTTCTCCTAGCCATAGAGATGCTTTGATGGAATTTTTAAAGCAACAATCAGTTCCTTCAGATATTTCACCCAATGCTATAGTTGATGTCGTAGGTTCTCTTGGGATACATCATATCTCATTCTCGGATGATGATAAACCTTCCTCAAACTTGCAAGAAGATTCTTCACTTTACATCACTGCACTTATTGGGGATACTTTTATCAAGCGAATTTTGATTGATAATGGTTCTTCCCTCAATTTGTGTACATATCAATTCTTTCAAAAATTTGGATTAAAAGAGGAAGACTTAACAAAATCTGATATCATTATAAAAGCTTTCAACAATGAGTCCCAAGAAGCCTGTGGTGTCATATCTCTTCCTCTCAAATTTGGGCCTAAAATATTGGATACTTTGTTTTATGTGGTACATTATCCTGCATATTTTAATCTTCTTCTTGGATGACCTTGGATCCATGCAATGAAGGCCATCCCTTCTACTCTTCATCAATGTCTCAAGTTTGAGTTTAAGAATCAAGTTATCACCATTTCGGGTGACCCTCGACCATTTGAATTTTGTTCAAATATAGAGTGAGCTCAATCTGAGTTCAATCTGTGTCCCTCAATCTCTTCAATGGTTTCTCCATGTTCCTCATCTCAGATATCAGAGCAATTTCAAAATTTAAAAATGAGTGAGGAACATATCTTAAATTCTTCATCTCAGGATCATGATAATCAGTTTCTTCAAGAACCTCTTCTGGATCTAGCTAAGCTACCACCATCACCAAGAACCATGGGTTTACCCCATAAGAAAGGTGATGTTGTACACTTTGGCACATGTACCTTTGTCTTCGTAGGAACTGCCTTTGAGGATAAGATACGTGGTAGCAACCCCTCTCCCATTGAGCATTCTTTTGCTCATTGTTACCTTTCCAATGATTACCCACTTCCTAAATAGATCCTATCTAGTATGGGATATGTAGGTAAAGGCTTGGGGCCACAACATAAGGGCATTCAAGAGCCTTTGGATGTCGAAATCTGGCCTGGGAGATGTGGCATAGGTTTTATACCTAGCAAAGACCAACCTTTACCATTTGATAATGATGATCATCTTATGACTTATGCTGAATATATGGATTATCAAAAGTCAGAAGTGGGTGATGAGGATGATGGTCCCCCTTATTCTTCTGATGTCTTGTTTTGCAATATGATTGATTTTGTGTGTTCTAAAAGTAAACCTTCTATTTTAGCAGAGGATCCTACTTCGTTGTCCTATAGTGATCTTGCGAAGTTAGGAATTGCTCCTCCTTATGTTAAAAAGAATGGTTATGTTCATGAGTGCATTGATTATCGTGCTATGGCTGCCAAAGAAAGAGCTATGAAGGAGCCTCTCCATAATTCTAATTATCGAGACGGCTTACCTTTTAGATATTTCTTTGACAAAACAATCCATGGCACGCATGTTCTCTTTGTTAAGAAAGGAGGCACACTTAGATGTTGTGTCGACTTTCATCCTACTTGCTTAAATTAAGGTATTTAAATTACTTAATAATAAAATATAAAAATAAATTTTTTGCATCAAATCAATTAATCATCATTTAGTCATGCATTTCCATTGCATCCATCTGCTTGTTCATATTGCATTGTTGCTTGTCATCCTTTTGCATTGTTTGCCTGACATTTAATCCAACTTGCATGCTTGAATGTCATACTTTGCATGATTTCTTGTTCATGACTACTTGATCATATAGATTTTTGGGGATCTTGCGACAATGGCATGTGATGATACCTAGTTAGGTCATAGCTCACATGCATTGCACTCTCTCTAGGATTCTGATGCCTAGTAAGATCCCCACCTAGGGCTTTCTTCTTCAGTCTTCTTTCTTGCTTTTTTCTTCTTCAAGTTTTATCTTCCTTAATCTTGGAAATAGTGAGAGTATCTCTTAGATCAAGGGTGATAGCTCATTAATATTTCCTTGTCACTTTTTCATTGCCTTATTTTTCTTTGTCTTCCTTTGCTTTTAACAAGGAAATACATATGCTTTATTTTTGTCTTTTCAAAGTCATCTTTTGGCACAAATGCACACACTCACTAGCTTGTTTTCTACTCTAAACCCCTATCGAGGGTAGCACTCACCTAATATATATTTTATCCTTATATTACACCCCACATGGGATAGCTATACATCCTAGCAGGTATCTTATCGGATATGATCTTCTATTGGGTTATACTCCCTTTTGACTCAGTGAGCTCAACACCCCATTACAGGATAAGCTCCTTGGCCATTTTCAGTAGGCCTCGACATACATCCTAGCAGGTAATCACCCCATAGTAGTCAATAAGTGAGCAACCACCCATAGTGGGTCAGACTCCAACACCTCATCCCTCTTGGTGAGCACTACACCCATAGTGGGTTTAGCTCCTCTCTTTTTTGGTATGATTCATAGTATTTAATCACATTGGTCCCTTGCGACCTACGCTGATTTCAATACTATGTTTCACCCATCCTTCTCTATTTTAGATGGTTGACCTTTGGATCTTCTTCTTTTTCTTTCCTCTTCTTCTCTCTCTTCTTCTTCTCTGTGTTGGTCTTCTTTCTTGTTTTCATCTCATGTTTTTCTTTCTTTCTTCCATCCATTTTTCATCCATGCATTTCATATAGCCTTGCATTTTAAGATAGATTGCATTCATAAAACATAAAATTAAAGAACATCTAAGATAACAATTAATCACATGCACACATTCACAAAATATAAAGAGAAATCAACTATGTATTACTCGATGAAAAGAGAGAGATACAATCATGTCTGGTTGGTGTACCATAGTCCAATCCTGGTACACTCAACCAATCCCTAGGGGTGCATGCCACAATAAAAATTGGTATGTCATCTTGATCCCTAGCCTAGCTTTGAGAGCCTATCTCCTCTACTCCTCCTAGAGGAGGAGGTGGTCTAGGCAACTACATACCCATGGATAAAGATGCCAAGAATATTTGTGATCGAGATCATGACCTACTAGCTGATTGGAGGGATGAAGGGAGTGTCACTCTCTTCTCCACTTGTACTACTTGGTAGTACACGATCTCATAAAAGGTAGCCCACTAAATGGCCACCTCCAACCTCTACCCTACCCTCTATAGTTCCACCTGTAGAAGGTGGACTCCATCACTAGCCTAGTTGCTCCCAATGATAGCCATCCCCTCTACCCGAGCTCTCTAGTACTCTATGTCCAGTCGGCTCACCTCCCCTCAAAGATGATTAGCCTCTACTCGAGCTGCATCCCTCTCCCTCTCTACGATGCTCAATGAGCCTCATAGTCCCTCGATCCTCTTGGACCTATCCTCTTGGAGTAGGTCCACCTACCTCTACAGATTCATCACCTGTGCCCGTAGTACCTCTACCTCCTCCCTCGGATCCCCTCATCTTGGAGCTTGACCCTAGCTAGCTATTACTAATGTGGAGGCCTCTCTCGATCCTCCACTTGGTAGTACCCTAGCCTCTATGGGGGTAACTCTGGATGTCCCTACCTCCCTAGTCTCGATAGCACTAGTGTCCTCTATCACCAGCTCAATCTTGACTCGAGCCTACCTCTATCTTGGGGCTACTGGTCCCTATTGAGCTCTCTCTGTGGCTCTATGAGCTACCTCTGAGAATGCTCATTGCATGCCCAAGGCCCATCACCTGGTACCTCTGTATCAGAACTAGTGGGGAGACCCTACGGGGCATGACTCCTCTATACCACCACCAGTAGTTGAAGGCCACTCCCACATTATCCATCCTAGGATCCATGTAAGGAGGATCATCTAGGTCCTCCTCGGCCCACCTAGTTAGGTCGAGTTTACCTCCTACCCCTATTGGGTCTCGGTAGACTCTTTGGTACCAGTAGTCCCCTAGGTTCGGGATGCCCTACAAGATCTTGAACTACCTTAGGACTCAATCAAATCTGAAGACCTCTGGCTCCCCCTTCTTCATAGTCAACCACCTGATCCTCTTAATCCTTATAGAATCTATCCTATCCTCAGCCCATCCTGGGTGTAGATGCTAGGGTTTCCATACTATCTTGGCCTCCCTCAGCTCATCTACTATCCACCTCGCTAGTGGTAGATGTTTGGCATAGGTCCTCATGACCTGCTCTAAGGATCTAGACCACCTGTATGTTGTTGGTCACTCTAGATTGGGCAATGGACCTAGTAGTGCATCCGATCTTTACACCGCTATGTGCTCCTAGCTCCACACCTAGAGCAATATCATACACACTATCCTTGTATACCGCTTGTACACGATGTTGTACAACATCCTATACAAGCGAGCCAACACATATGGACCCCATGTGAACCTAGCCCTCTGGTCTCGCATGTCTACCACTACACCCACCATCACCCATGGTAGATATTTCCTACTAGTGTGGCACATCAGCATACCCACAACCACCCCATAGAGCATGGTCATCAATGGGTCTACCCCATACCACCCCACCAAGTCATCCACGACTATGGTGCTCTCTCACACCTGGTGGGTCCAGCCTCCTAAAAATTATTGTAAGGTAGTTGGCCTCCCTCATGCTCTGTAAACTACTCTCTCCTTGATGGGGATGTGCAAGATGTACCACACATCCTCTAGTGTGATGGTCATCTCTCCCATAGGTAATCGAAAGGTAGACGACTCTGGGTACCACCTCTCTGCTAGTGTTGTCAGTAGAGCCCTATCTACCTCTACCCGAGGTAGTCTGGCTAGGTGGTCTAGCCCCACCACTGCTAAAGTATCCCTCTCTACCTACTCGAGTACCTCTAGCTCCACCTCCAGGGAGCCTACTCTCCACTCACGGCTCTCGAGTACCCTAAGTTGCAATAACAACAAAATATTTTTCTTAATAAATTTAATTAAAAATTTAATACATTAAAATTAATTAATTAATTTAAAATCAATCTAAATCCATAGCACAATTAAAATTCTACATCTTTAAAGTTGTTTTCTTGCATCTTTTTCCTTCTTCTTCCTTCCCTTTTCTTTTTTCTCTTTTCTTTTCCTTTTTTCTCTTTTTCCTCCTTTTCGATGAAATCATGCTCGCTAGGCACGTTTTCACGAAATCGTGCCTGGTCAATTTTTGTCAAGCGTGATTTCACCACTGCTACCCAAGGTGAAATCACGGTCGAGCCATGAGATCGCGTTCAATTTGTACATGGCAAAATTGCTAGTTTTGGCAGAAAACCACTAAAATGCATGAAAAAAAATTAAAAATTTGACATGCAAGGAAGGGTTTTCGATCCTACCTGTGCCCGCTCCACCTTCGTGCTGGCTTCACCCCTCATGATCATTGAATGGTGTATTGGTAGTGCCATCTCCTCCATTTCTCCAGAGCCCCTTTCTTCTCCCTTGCACGGTTAAAATGAATTAGGGTTTTGCCCCCTTTTCACTTTTAACCCTATTTTCACATGCTTTTTCTCCTTTTTGTTTTTCTTGCTTCTTCTTTTGAGTCTACCTTTTCGAGTTTTTATGAGGAACGTGTCCCTCATAAAACTTGAGGGGGCACCCTAGCCTTAGAGGCATTAATGTCCCTAATACCTCGATTTGCATGCAAAACTTGAAAGTGTTCGGAATAACATCATTTTTGCACCATCCCTTTCTTCTAAACCAGCCACCCCATTTTTTCTTGTCATTTTTTGTTTGTGGGTGTTTACATATCTTCTTTGACACATTTATTAGGCCATAAATGCATCAAAGAGGGGGTAAAATGTAGACACAAAAAATTGACCCACTTTAGTGGGCAATCTTCCCTGAGCCCTCTAAGGGGACCCCTTAGACTTGCCTAAGGCAAGGGCAAGGCTTTTCCCCTCTATTTTGCATGTTTTCCCTCTTTATGCGAAATCATACGTCGGTCCTTGATGGGGCGTGACTTTGCATTGTGATATCACGGTCGGCCTAGATAGGGTGCGATTTCACCTTTTTAGGGTTTGATACATTAAAACCCTAATTTTTTGGGGTTGGCATGTTTTACGTCGGCCCTCCTTGGTTTTCTTGCTCTTTTCACCTTCAAATCCGCTATATAAGGAGGGTTTGAATTCACTTTTCACACACGATAACACACAAGTTAACACGCGCTCATTTTATTTGGCACTTGATGATTTTATTGCTCGTATTTGATTTCTCGCAAAGTGTTTTTTTTAGTTCTGCATCCTTCTTCTTCTTCTCTCGCAAGCAACTTTGAAGTTTGGAGTTTGATTGTCTGTTGCATTGTTCTTCCTCGCTCTTGGTGGATTGTTGTTGGAGCCCTAAGGAGAGATTGACCATCCGGGAGATCTAAAACCCTTCTATTTTGCTTCTGCACTCTCTACCAGGTGAATTCACTCTTCTGCATGTACATTTAGATTTTTTGAGTGACGTAATCGAGCTTCTGCATTCATATTTTATTTTTTGCATAGTTCATGTGAAATCATGCCCGGTCTGCTACGGGGCGTGACTTCACCTGGCGTTATCGCGGTCGCCCATTACGGGGTGCAATTTTGCCTGAGATCAAACTAGGGGTAATCTATTGTCTCTATTTTCTCCATTACATTCTAAATTGCATCTAGAGCATAGTGGCATATTCTGTTCTATGATTTTTGCATTTTGTTCTGTTGTATTGCATTAATGTTTGTTTTCCTCCAAAGGTCAATTTCTACTTTTAATTATCAAAGGTCAGCTAAAAGGACCTAGGGGGCTTGACTATTGCACCTCCAAGCACTATTGTACAATGGCCTAAGCAGGCCCCCTAATGCTAATTCCATTTTCAAGTGTTTGTTGAGTTATCTTGCAGGAACAAGTATTATTGATAGCATTGGACAAAGAGATAAAAGCAAGGATAAAACACTGGATAAGCTAAGTATTCTGATTAGTCTTCTAGGTTGATTGTTGAGTGCTTTTATTTCTATCATAAACCCTAGATCTGATTTTATTAAATATATTCAATTAATTCTAGGTATTTGAAAGATAAAAAACATATAGTGTGCACTTAGGGATAATTTTGTTTGTGCATCTCTTCTTGAACCCTTGCTTAAAAGGTTATCTGTTTAGAACCCTAGGTTAGAAAGCATTCAAAGAAAAGAATCATTCTAGGGTTAGCCCTTGTATTCCTGCATTCTATATTTCTGCATTGTCCTTTATCTTTTATAGCATAGATCTAGAAAGGCCAAATTTAGGTGTTTGTCTTGAATCGAATACATCAAACATTCCTGAAATTCTTGTGGACTTGGAGCAAGTCCTTAAAGTCATTCCTGGTGAACCCTTTCCCCCATACTTCACACCTGAGTATAGAGAACAACCCATATCCCTGTGATTCACTCCATAAGGCCTTTCTATATTTATGGATCTAGCCTTGTTTTGGAATCGTACGCGGTGGGGCAATTTTCCCCCTCTACAAAAAGTTATCCATTAAAAAAAAAAAAAAATTATTAATAAAAGTCAAACTAAAATCGAAGCAGCACACATTTACAAAATAGACTTTTATTATGCTTTTCACTTTATTAAACCATGCCAAAAGAACTAAACTTACATTCGTATTTCAAAAATGATATTTACTTCGTATAGGACTTTTAAACTAATATAATATTTTTTGATGCTACAATCAAGGCTTAATTATTTAATTTGATCGTTGTCATAGGGAAGAGCAAACTTTTGTTGTATAATTTATTTTTCCAAAGCTCTTATGTAGAATGCTATCATTCCCTAGCCTGAGTCATTATAACTAACCCAAATTTTTTCTTGAAGCTAAATTACGAAAAGGAATTATTATGAATTATCTGTATGTTAATCAAAGTGAGGGTAGGTGACAAGATTTTGCTTTAGGTTTTCATTTTGCATCAGTGGTAGAGGACAACAAGGAGCATGTGCTCCTTGTATTTATGTGGGTAGCTAGCCCATGTGGTGTTTACCCTTGTGCTATGGTGTAGAGGCCAACAAGGTCACAGGTTCGAGTAGCAATGGTAGCGCTTGAAGGCAGAATTAAATTTTTAATAAAGGTATGCAAATTTATGTTTGGTTAAGGAGTTATAAGGATTAATAAAATTATCATTGTGATATGGTATGGTTAGGGAGCTATAAGGTTAGTAAAGTGATTTTATTTTTTATTTTAGAAAGGAATGAAAGGTGAAATTTTAGATTACTAATGCTTGGTTAATGTATGAGATGAAGTGATAATTTCTTTGGTCTTATTGAAATTTGAAGTGCATTATTTTTTATTTCATAAGAAGGAGATATAAGGTGTATATGTGAAATTCATGTGTGAAATTTCTAGATGATTTTATTGAGCATTATTTTACATGAAAGAATAGGAGAAATAAGGTGTAAAAGTGATTTGATATTTATTGTAATTTTTGTATGGTGAAATATCTTTTGAGAAGAAAATTCATATGGATGTATTGAGAGAGTATTTTGATATCTAACTCTTGAAGTGGCATTAGAAATATTAATTGTTTATGAGATAGATTTTTAAAGACATATATCCACAAGAGAAATTAATAGGTATGGGCACATCATCTTGTGTTTAAAGTGTTTTGTTGAAGTGAATATTTTGGAACATAATGTGGAGAGAAAAGGATTGTGTGATAAGCATTTTTGGAAATATTTGAGTTAGGTTTTGAGACCTACATTGTGCATCTTTGTTGAAAGAAAATGGAAACTCCTATCTTAGGGTTTGTGAGAAAATTGTGCTTCATTGTTTGAATTATTGTGTGAAGCTTTTGGGCATTGGTTTTGAGTGATATTGAAAGTGAATGTGCAAACATTAGAAATAATATTTGTGAAAGCAAGTGTGTGAATTAGGAAGATAGGTGTCATGTGCTAGACTAGATCTATCTTTAAAAGAGAAATAAATGTGAGATAATTGAACACAACAGATAATGATTGAGTAGAACATATTGAGCTATTTGCAAGTGTATATCATTATCTATATGTTCTAGAGATTAAATGAATTCTGAGTAGAATATATCTGTTTGAAGAAAGCATTTCTAAAAATATATAAGCTTTGTTTGTGTGCAAGGATTGAAATTATTTAGTACAATTTTGTGAGCAAGTCTTTTGAGAAGGCTTGAAGGCAGTTTTAAGAAAGTCTTTGAGAAGGCTTGAGGACATATTTGAGCAAGTCTTTGAGAAGGCTTGAAGGCAGATTTGAGCAAGTCTTTGAGAAGGCTTGAAGGCAAATTTGAGCAAGTATTTTAGAATGCTTGAAGGTAGTTTTGAGCAAATATTTTGAGAAGACTTAAAGGCATATTTGAGAAGGATTGAGAGTAGGTTTGATTGATAATTTTTTCAAGCTTTATGTTAAGGCTTGGGGCAGATTTGAGATAGAATTAAGATTATATTTGTGAGCAATGTTAGAGCGGATTTATGCTAGACTTGGAATAGAGTTTGGTGCAGATTTGTGAGCAAAGTTAGAGAAAATTTATGTTATACTTAGGATAGAGTTTGGTGTAGACTTGAGATAGAGTTGAGATTAGGCCTTAGAGGTGATAGAGCAAAGAGGATAGCAATCTCCATTGGATAGAGATCCATCAACCAATGTACTGGGATAGAGGTCTCCTATGGAGAGAGATCCAGAAGCCTAAATAGTGGGGGCAAAAGTCTTCTAGAATATCACTAGAGTAGAGGAGATAGATTTCTCTTGTGGAATGAGATCTGTGAACGAACTGTGAAGATAGAGTTCTTATATGGAGAGAGATCCATAAAGTAGTTGAGGAGATATATTTCTCTTGGATCAAGTTCCATGAACCAGAGCAAGAGGAAAGAGATCTCCTGTGGAGAGAAATCCACAAACCAAAGTAAGGGGAAAGAGTTCTCCTATGGAGAGAGATCCACGAACTAAAGAAAAGGGGAAAGAGTTTTCCTATGGAAAGAGATCCACAAATCATATTATAGGAGATTGGTGTCTCCTTTGGACAGAGGTCCATAACATTGTAATAGGGAATTGATTCCCAAAATATTTTATTGAGAAAATTTAGAAGAAATATTTTCTCCGTGGAGTAGCCCACATCGGGTGAACCACGTTAAATTTGTGTCTCTCTTGTGTGTGATGATTTGTTCATTGCTTTGATTACTTCTATTGATATTGCCACTGATAATATTTTTTGGGAAAGAAAAGTAAAATTTGGTCTTATACTATTCACCCCCTCTCTCAGTATAAGCTTGTGTTCTTTAATTGGTATCATAGCTAGTTCCTTCGAAAGAGTCTAACAACTTCAAGAAAAATATTACAAGAACACATATGGCATCTAAGAATGGATCTTCATCAAATAAGGTACCATTATTTGATGGGAACAATTATGCTTTCTGGAGCGTAAGAATGAAGACTTACTTGATGGCACAAGGATATGAGACATGGAAATCAGTTGAGGATAGGTGCACACCTATAGCTAATCCTCCCACAAATAAATATTGTAAGCTATTACATGTGAGTAATGCCAAGGCTATGAATGGAATATTGAGTGGATTATGTGAAGTAGAATTTGTGAAAGTTAAGCATTGCAAATCAATAAAAGATATGTGGGATAAATTGAAGCAAACCTATGAGGGAAATAAAAAGGTCAAGATGGCAAAACTACAAAACCATAAGAAAAGGTTTGAAGATCTAAAAACGGAAGATGAGGAAAACATTGCTACATACTTCCTTCATGTGGATGAGATTGTTAATACCATGCATGGACTTGGATTTGAAATTGAGGACTCTGTTGTTTCTCTAAAAGTTTTAAGATCACTTCCTATGAGGTATGATAGAAAAGTTTCAGCTATATAAGAGATGAAAGATATTGATTAATTGATTATGGATGAGTTACATGGAATTATCACAGCTTATGAGATGAGAATAGTAAAGGATCCTAACTCCAAGAAAGAGGTAGATTTCAAAGTAGAAAATAAGATAAAATATAAGAAACCAGAATCAAGTGGTGAGTCAAGTAGTGATGAAGAAGCTAACTATGGTAGAGGAAACAAGGACTCTAGAAAGCACAAATATATGAAAATAGTGAAATGTTTCAATTGTGGAAATTTTGGTCACTATGCATCTAACTGTCAAGAAGTTGGAAGCAGTATCAGTGAAGAGAAATAGGATCATAAGAAAAAGGAAGGAGGAAAATCCATGTATGAAAAGAAAAACATGTATGTTCAAAACAAGCATGAAAAGAAGTTCTTTCAAAGGCACAATAAGAGTTTCTATGTTGATAAGGGAAGCAAGGCTTCAAGTGATAGTGAAGAAGAAGAGATTCTATTTTTGGTATTATAAAAATAAGATGATACTCCTATTAAAGATTAATTTAAAGAAGATGTTGGAAAAGAAGCTAAGAAGGAACCAGGAATACTCAAATGTTTTATTTGTGGTAACTTTGATCACCTTGAAGATCACTTTACAAAGAAAGGGTTTAGTAGCAGTTAAGAAGAATATGAATATGATCTTGAAGATCTAGAGGAAGATTTAGAAGTCATAGTCAATCTAGAAGAGGAGCTTATTATTGCTCTTAGAGAATTGAAAAAGGTTAGAAAGCATAATTCAAGACTAAAGGCTCAAGTTCAATAATGTGAGGAAGAAAAAGAAAAGCTTATACAAGACCTGAAAAACTCAATAGCTAAGGCAAGGATACTTAAAGAGGTCATGAGTAAAAAGCTAGAAGTAAAAGAGTTAGAATGTGAAAGATTAGAACATGAGGTAGTTTCACTAAGGAAGTAAGTGAAATATTCTAAGGACAAGCTACACAAGTTTGAGAAAAGTTCAAAAAATTTGGATAACATTATAAATGCACAAATATCTTCATCTATCAAAACATGACTTTGTTTTGAATAAGGACAAGGGAAACAAGAATATGGATCAAGCTCAAGATCAAAACAAGAAGTTTTATAGGAAGATAGTGAAGGAGAAATTGAGACTTATGAGGATAAGTTAAAGAATAGAAGCTTCACTAATAAAGGAAATAATGCATAAAAAAGGAACAGGGATCATCACAAAGAAGAAATGACCAAGAGACCAGTGGGCTTAAGACAAGATTTCTTCAAAGGACGGTGTTTTTCATGTAATCGGTTTGGTCACAAGGCTATGTATTGTAGGGTTCATGAAAAGGAGTTTGGTTTTTCTAAGAGGAACTTCAAATATGGACATCTCTTTCAAGGGTATTGCTACTCTTGTAATCGATTTGGTCATAGAGCAATCCACTGTATGGTTCATGATAGAAATGATTATGGCTTCACCAGGAGGAATTTCAAGATATTTGCACCTTCTTAGAACTACAAAATTAAGTTTTACAAGTGCAATAATCTAGGGCATAAGACCAATTGGTGCAGAACAAATTTTCCAGAGCTTCCAGATACAAGCAAGAACAGGGAAACTTAAAAGGATAAAAAGGGTATGTTGAGGAATAAAGTTGAGAAAGAAAAGAGCATTGTATGCTGGGAGTAGTTTTACTCCCACACCAAAATTAATAATCTCAAGGAGAGGATGTGGGGAGGGGGTTGAGCTAAGAGTCTTATCTTTAGCCCCAAAGGAGTTCCTTTGCCATTGATGACAAAGGTAAGATATTTGAGTAAGGGCGATAACATTCAGTACGGGGGAGCAAATTTGGAATCAAATGGTTTGGAAAAAGGAATTTTAGAAAAGTATTGCCATCAATGACAAAGGGGGAGATTGTTGGAAATTTGAGCATGTTGTGTTGTCATTGATGTCAAAAAATTTTATGTCCTAAGGTTGATGAAAATATTTGCAAGAATATTCTTCAAAGGGCACATGAGGCATGATGCAACAAGAAGAAATAAAAGACTTCTCCATGATGGTATTTGAAAAATAAAAATAAAAGGTTCAAGTTGATTTATCATGGTAGTATTTGAAAAAGGAAAAATAAAAAAGTCTATTAGATTTACCTTGGTGGTAATTTCGTAAAAGGAAAAGGTTAAATTGATTAACTATGGTGGAAAAAGTATAATATTTAAATCCCTTGGATTTAAATTATTATAATTAAAATATAATATTTTATTGATGTCAAAGGTTCAAAAAATTTGAGCGCCGATGTCAAATATTAATGCAACCATTGCATATAAATATTGCATGCTAAGGTGGTTAATAGTGTGCTCGTTGGTTGAGAAATTTGTACACCCATTCAATCATCATTTGATTCACGGTAGAGAGGAAGAATATGCAAGTTTTCAAAAATCGAGGTAGGGTAAAGGACAAGGAGTAGGGGCTCTGAAATTCTATCCCATCCGAGCAGGTAGCCTAGATGGTAGTGTCCAAGGTGCTAGGTTGTGGTAGCAGATAAGTCTCATGTTCGAGACATGATGGAGGTAGGTGATAAGGTTTTACTTGAGGTTTTTGTTTTGCATCGGATAGAGGACAAGAAGGAGCGTGTGCTCCTAAGGTTTATGTGGGTAGCTAGCCCACATGGTGTTTGCCCTTGTGCTAGGGTACAGAGGCCAGCGAGGTCACAGGTTCGAGTAGCGATGAGAACGCTTAAAGGCAAAATTAAATTTTTAATAAAGGTATGCAAAGTTATGTGTGGTTAAGGAGTTATAAGAGTTAATAAATTTATCATTGTGATATGGTATGGTTAGGGAGCTATAAGGTTAGTAAAGTGCTTTGATTTTTTATTTTAGAAATGGATGAAAGGTGAAATTTCATATTACTAATGTTTGGTTAATGCATGAGATGAAGTGATAATTTCGTTGGTCTTATTGAAATTTGAAGTGCATTATTTTTTATTTCATAAGGAGATATAAGGTATATATGTTACATTCATGTGTGAAATTTCTAGATGTTTTTATTGAGCATTATTTTGCATGAAATAATAGGAGAAATAAGGTGTGAAAGTGATTTAATATTTATTGTAATTTATGTATGGTGAAATATCTTTTGAGAAGAAAATTCATATAGATGTATTGAGAGAGTATTTTGATATCTAACTCTTGAAGTGGCATTAGAAAGATTAATTGTTTATGAGATAGAATTTTGAAGACATATCTCCACAAGATAAATTAAGAGATATGGGCATACCATCCTGTGTTTAAAGTGTTTTGTTGAAGTGAATATTTTAGAACATAAGGTGGAGAGAAAATGATTGTTTGATAAGCATTGTTGGAAATATTTGAGTTAGGTTTTGAGACCTACATTGTGCATCTTTGTTGAAATAAAGTGGAAACACCTATGTTAGGGTTTGTGAGAAAATTGTGCTTCATTTTTTGAATGATTGTGTGAAGATTTTGGGTATTAGTTTTGAGTGATATTGAAAGTGAATGTGCAAACATTAGAAATCATATTTGTGAAAACAAGTGTGAATTAGGAAGATAGGTGTCATGTTCTAGACTAGATCTATATTTAAAAGAGCAATAAGTATGAGAAATGTGATGCGATAGACTTAATTATTAAGTAGAACTTTTTGAGCTATTTGCAAGTGCATATTATTCTCTATGTGTTCCAGAGGTTAAATAAATTCTAAGTAAAATATATCTGTTTGAAGAAAGTATTTCTGAAAAAAGATATAAGCTTTGTTTGTGTGCAAGGTTTGGAATTATTTAGTACAATTTTGTGAGAAAGTATTTTGAGAAGGCTTGAAGGCAGTTTTAAGCAAGTCTTTGAGAAGGCTTGAGGACATATTTGAGCTAGTCTTTGAGAATTCTTGAAGACATATTTGAGCAAGTCTTTGAGAAGGCTTGAAGGTATATTTGAGTAAGTCTTTGAGAAGGCTTGAAGGTAGTTTTGAGCAAGTCTTTTGAGAAGACTTTATTACATATTTGAGTAGGATTGTGATTAGGTTTTATTTGTTAAAGTAAAACAGCAAATCATTCATTAAACATATGATGCTTAAATAATACAAAATGGTGCCAGGATTAGTCCAGGGAATTAGGAACTAATCAACTGCAACACACTATTAATAATGGGGCATTCAACGCGATCCTCAAAGCCCCTATTTTTTTTTTTTTTTTAAACAGTGTCTTTTCCCTGAAGCAAAAAGAAATGCTTCGATTCCAGTGCCCTCTCCCTGAAGAAAAAAAAACTTCGTTTCTAGCCAAAAAAAAATGATTCCAGCCAAAAAAAATTGTTTCCAACCAAAAGAAAATTCACAGTCGCACGTCCCAAAAAATGCGAACTGTTTTCCAGCAAGCTTCTGCAATGGCTCGGATACCATGTTAGAGTAAAACAACAAATCATTCATTAAACATATGATGCTTAAATAATACAAAATGGTGCCAGGATTAGTCCAGGGAATCAGGAACTAATCAAATGCAACACACTATTAATAATGGGACGTTCAAATAAACAGATACGCCCAATAATAATGCAATAACTATATGCTAAAATATAAAATATGCTAACATTATTGATGATTTGTTCAAGATTTATGTTAAGGCTTGGGGTATATTTGAGATAGAATTAAGAGCATATTTGTGAGTAGTATTAGAGCATATTTATGCTAGACTTGGGACAGATTTTGGTGCAGATTTGTGAGCAGAGTTAGAGCAGATTTGTGCTATACTTGGAATAGAGTTTGGTATAGATTTGAGATAGATTGGAGAGCAGGTTTTGAAGGTGATAGAGCAAAGAGAACAGTAGTCTCCAATGGATAGATATCCATCAGCTAGTGCAGTGGGAATAGAGGTCTCCTATGGAGAGAGATCCACAAGCCATAATGGTGGGGGCAGAAGTCTTCTAGAAGATCACTAGCCAGAGCAGAGGAAATAGAGTTCTCCTATGGAGTGAGATTCGTGAACCAGCTAAGAAGATAGAGTTCTTATATGGAGAGATATCCATGAACCAGTTAAGGATATAGAGTTCTCCTGGATCAAGTTTCACAAACCATAGTAGGGAAAAAGAGTTCTCCTGTGGAGAGAAATCCACGAACCAGAGCAAGGGGAAAGAGTTATCCTATGGAGAGAGGTCCATGAACCAGAGAAAAGGGGAAATATTTCTCCTATGCAAAGAGATCCACAAATTAGAGCATAGGGGATTGGTGTCTCCTTTGTACAAAGGTCCATAAACATTGTAATAGGGAATTGATTCCCAAGATATTTTGTTGAGAAAATTTAGAAGAAATATTTTCTTCGTGGAGTAGCCCACATTGGGTGAACCACGTTAAATTTGTGTCTCTCTTGTGTGTGATTATTTGTGCATTGCTTTGATTACTGCTATTGATATTGCCATTGATAATATTGGATAATATTATTTGGGAAATAAAAGAAAAATTTGATCTTATATTGTTCACCCCCCCTCTCATTATAAGCATGTGTTCTTCATGTTTAGTAAAGGATATTTTAGATATGTCCTTGAACTTAAGGTTTAACTAGAATTCCTTATACTCATATCCTAACAATAGACTTAATGCACGATATACATGTCAAAAGCTATACCCAATTTGTATTTTTCTTTCAGAAACTAGGTATCTAAACATTCTAAATTATGATAATATAATGTAATGGCTTACTTTATTATAGGAGCTTCTAGTTTTATGTGAAACTATCACATCACCTCTATAAAATAGATGTTTTTCAAAATTAGTCAAATGAACTCGTCATATTATAAAGATGTTATTATCTATCTTTCCTATCCGAATTTCGATCTATGATTCCCAAGAGAATTACTCATCCCAACATTAAAAATATTTTATAGAATACTGTACAGGTTTCATTTTAGCTTCGAGTTTAATATGGTGACTCGCATACAAGAGGAGGAAAAAGTTTTGTTTAATGTATTTTGGTTACTATGGAATTTTCAGCTAAGACTTTATAGAATCATTTTGGTTTACTTCATAGAGGTGCATCTAACTCAAATAAGTCTTTTACACCACCATTGCAACATAAAAGTTTCACTAGGCTATGTACCTATTAACTTGATCACCACTTAATCACTTCCATATAACTCATTAATGTTCTTATTGGATAATGAAGAATGTCTATTAAATTATCTTCAACGTAGATTTTGGCTTAATTGATGTCTCACGTTTGAACTACCATTGATGGCCAAAAATTAAACCCTAAATAATTCCACTAAACATTTATTCAATAGCCTACCAAAAAAAACTACATTTGGCTAATCAATACGAAATTTGAACAATGCTATATAAGTTATTTTATTCCCTAACACATATCTTTATTTAAATATATATTACTCCACTACACATTTTCAATACTTCAAACTAGAAACAGAAATATATAGTTGCATTACAACACTAAAAACCCTATCTAATTCAAAAACCTATAGTTCAAATATAGAGAAAATGAATTTCTTTTCTGGGTCTATTAACATTTAAACACGTGGTTCCAAGTCATAATGGAACAAATAAAATTAATACAAAAGACATCATATTCTTCTATTCCGAACACATAGATGACTTTGCTGAAAAGGAACTATTGCAATTATAATTTTTAATTTTGGGTTTTTCAACCTAATTTTTAAACATCATGATATACTTTAATATGACTATTTTATATATTTTAATTAACAAGATGTCCATTCTTAGCTATTGCTTTGTATATTTATTTAAACAATCTGACAAAAAAATTTCACAGGCATGCTAAATCAAGTATTTATAAATACAATAATTTCCATTCACAAAAATGTTTGGAAAAGGTCGACCTTATAGCTATTTTATGGTTGCGAGCCCAACACTCTATAGAAACAAATTCTAGAAATTATAAAAACATCTCAAGTTACACATATATTTAAAATTCTTGAACTCGATTTAAAATTATGTCAAATCTAATTTGTTATCTTTGACTTCCAAAGTACATGCCAATATTTTCCTTTTAAAAATGTCAATAATACTCATACTGTGTTTAATTATCACAATTTAATCTACATGCCAAATTATATGGCATCTTAATATAATATATGGATCTCAAAGTCCTCCTTGTCTTTTCTAAAAGATGAATTTAGCTTGTTCATCCCACACATCCGTAGAAACTAGCTGATTCATGGAGATTCTGTGAAGCAATCTGTTTAAGCTTAAATACACTCGATTATGGCATATTGGGTCGGCATGGCCACTAGTATGAATGCAACTATGTGAAATCAGCATATAATGTATAGTATCACAGTACACACAACCAGAATTACTTTAGCTACATTTCATTCCAATGTTAGCCAACATGTTAACCTATTTGTCTATGAACTATTGTATTGTTTATCATCCATTATAAGGTAAGACAATTCACCTCAAAGATACATGCAATAGATGGCCGAATGTTTTTATAATATTCAATTACCAGAAAAAGAAGTTAGACAATCAAAATATGAAAGACTTTCTTCCAAACAAATTGTATACCTCATCCAACAACAATCTGTCCCTCACATAATCAATTTATACATACTACACATCATCAATTTCTCAACGTAGCATCCATATTTTAGCATGGTGAGTTCTAACCTATGAAGGCTTCAAAAATAGTTGGACCTAATACATAATTGGACGTAGTGTTGTCTCTACCCGGTACAACACAGAATGCACTCTCAAATAATTAAACTAACACTAGCAAGAATCTCATACTATAGTATTATTTTCAATTGGTTCGACCACCCTTAGTTAAATATAAAACAAAGGCACTGGCTTGGTGATACGTCAGGCATCCAAGTACACTTAGTCATCCAGATAGGTCATCGTGTGGCATCCAAGTACACTTAGTCATTCGGATAGATCATCGGGTGGCATCTAGCTTCAATTTACAATATGTGGGTAGGAGAAATAAAACAATAGTACAAAATGATTTTATTTCATTACATTTATTTTTGTAATTTTCTTATTATATTTTTTTCTTATTTTTTTAATCCTTGAATTAAACTCATAGTATTAATTTATATATTAATACAAGAAAGCTTACAATACATAAATTCATCAACCATCACACACAAGATGCAGATAAAAACATTAGGTAAATTTGTGCATTACACACAGTCAACTAACAAAATGCTCCTATATGGATGCATATTAGTGAGCTTCCATGTACTCATGGGCTAAGGTGCATTAAGCACTAAACATCATATCCCACCTTACCTTATGCGAACAACCACTATCTTTCTATCGGAAGGTGGGTACTAAACTTGTCCAATCTGTTTCCTGGGAGGTGAATACCTGCACTTGTACTCACAAATTTCTTCAATAGTATCTCATTCCACAAATAGTAGTAAGAAGATAAATAGCTAAATGGAAGGGATGTTACAGAATACTTGCTAATATAAATTTGATTAAAATAACTCTTCCAAGAAAATTCAGCCAACCATTGCTATGTTATTGTATCTCCTTGACATGTTTTCTAGAATTGCATTCCAAGTTTTTTTTTTTATGGAAGCCCATAGGAACACCTAGGTAGTTAAAGGTATCACTACCTTTTTGAAATTCCAAAATTTGAGAGAAACCTCTATCTTCTATTGTTGAAGTATTTATAGTGTAAAATTTGCTCTTTTGGGTGTTTATCTCTGCCCTTATGGTTGAAGAGAAGCAATCTAAAATTTCTTTGATTAACCTAACATTCAATTTTGTGGCTTCCCCCATTAAAACACTTCTATCTACAAATTGAGCATGAGTGATTGTTCTATATCCTGTAGTTGCTCTAATTTCCAAGATTTTTTTCTTCTTCTCAATTTGGTTAGGGTCCCCCATAAAGTTTTAGCTAGTAGGATATAAAGGTAAGGGGAGATAAGACACCCTTGCTTTAATCCTCTAGTGGATTTAATGTAGTTTGCAAGTTCCCCATTGATTATAGGGGCTATCCAAGGTCCCTCTATGCAAGCTCTTATCCAGTCTATCATTTGAGCTAGAAATCCAAATTTGGCTAACACCTATGTTAAAAATCCAATGTCTACTATGTCAAAGGTATTAGCCATATCAATTTTAATGGTTATTATTTTCTTTTTGTACTTGATACTTGAGTGTAGGGCTTCATGAATCATTATAACATTGTGATATATTTATTTCCCTAGAGTAAAACCCCCTTGTTTTGGCTCTATCAAATCATTAGTATTATTTTTAATTGTATTTTATATTATAAGAGCAATTGCACAAAGATATAGGTATGAATATATCAAAAGTAATTGCATTTTTTATTTTAGAATTAAAGCTAAGAAAGTGGAGTTGATTTCCCTAGATAGCTTACCTCTTATCCTTGTTTTTTCTATCATTGCCAATAGGTCATATCCTATAATTTCATAAAACTGTTGATAAAATTTGTTGGTGAAGCCATCTGGTCCTAGAGGTTTATCCTTGGACAATGAACATATAACTTCTTCCAACTCTTATTTGGAAACTGCTAAAGAGAGATCTTTTCTATCTCTATTTTTAACAAAGTAGGAATGTTTTTCTAGAGAGTGGCCTTAGCCTGCTAATTTATTGTTGTCTTTGTGAGAAGGTCAAGTAATGCTCTTTTGTTAATTCCTTTATTATTGGGTAATCAGAATAAATTTCTTTAGTTTTATAAATTTCTCTGATTGTATTTCATTGGTAGTGTTGCATTATTTTTAAATGAAATTAATTTATGTTTTTATCTCCTTTTTTAAGCCAAATCAAACTTGATCAAAATCTAAAATGTGTCTTTTCTTCTCTGAAAGCTTGATTTATTTCTTGGTTCAACCAGTATTCTCTCTTCCTATTAAGGGATTAAAGGTTGATCACCTATCTCTTGCTCTACTTCCTCCATTTGTTGTAGCAATATGCTTGACCTATTTTGAACTTTAGTCTTATTGGCAATCCAGTCCCTAATGGCTTTCTTGAGATTGGAAATTTTCATTTTCCATACCTCTTGGGGATTGTTTGCACAAACATGTTGCTTCCAGATACTTTCTACTAAAGGTGCAAAATCCTCATGCTCCATCCATTTTGGATTGTGTTTGAAAGAAATATTTTTTTCAGAGAACACTATCGTCTATATCCAAATAGATACGCTTATGGTTTGATATCAAACTTTGAATTATGCTACTTAAAATAAGTGGATACTTGAATAGTATATCTTCTTGTATCAAGAATCTATATAATCTTTCTACAATGAATTTAACCTCAGCTCTTTTTTTTATCTATGTAAATTTTCCATTTTTGGGGATTATATCTTAAAGTTTTTGCTCAATTATAATTTGCATAACCAAGTCCTTAGAAGCGTCTTTTGAAGGAATGCCTCATTTTTTCTCCCATTTTACTCAAATCACATTCAAGTCCCCTAATATAATAAAATTTGGGGGTCTTTCTTGACAAATCCAGTGTTGAAGACTTTTCCAAGCCTCTTGTTTTAAGACTAAGCTATTTGGTTCACAAAAATTTACTATGGTCCAAGTTTTTCCTTGTGGAGAAGAGAAAGAAGTTGTTATCCAATTTGAGGATCTTGTCTTATTAATAAACATCAGGTTCTATGAATTCCATACAAGGATAAGTCCCCTAAGGTACCTGATGAATCTATTACTTCTAGGTCTGAGGATCTCCATATATTTTTCCATTCTATTATTGCTAATTGCTCTACCAATTTAGTTTCTTGAATGCAGATAAAATTGGCTTATATTGGGCTATTAATTGACTGAGGTAGTTTTTTTCAAGGGACTACTCAATCCCCTTCCATTCCATGATAGAACCTTCATTTCTTAAGTGGCTTCTTAGCCTTGCTAAATTCTAAGGTTGTCTATGCTTTATTTTGAATATCTATATTTGCTTATTTTGCTCTCACCTCTTGATTAGATTTCCTTCCTCTAGTAGAAGATCTAGTTGTTGGGGTATCGTCTAGAATTATTGTTGTTGCTAACTGAGTCTCTTCTATTTCTTCAATCTCCTCTTCTTGAAGGTTTTATTTGGTAGCCTGAGTTTCCTCCACTTCATATTTTGTTTTAAGATCTAATGGATTTCCCCTTTTTAGATGTCCTTGGATGTTCCTCTTCCTCATTTTATGATAAAATAAAGAACTTATTATTGTTTTCTATTTCTAGTTGTGTTTGAGACCTCCTTCTACATCTATATCTTCTCTGATATTTTTTCTTACTGTTTGAAATTCTTGATCTTTCTACTTTGTCTCTTGTTGTACCTTAGTGAGATAGTTCCTTGAGAAATGACCATATTTATGATAGGCAATACATTTAAAGAGAATGTACTCATAATCTAGTGGTTGGGTAAGGATCCAATCCAAGACTTTGATCTCTATGTTTTTAGGAAGTCATTTTTTAGATTAACTTGAACACATAGCCTAGCATAAGTTGTATTATTGGCATTTAGAGGAGCCTAGTCTAAAAATGTGCCAATAGATTTAGCTATCATCTCAATATTTATTCCATAAATGTACAATTAAAAATGGTAGTCTTACCAAAATTAATGCTTCTTCTAGTTCTTCCACTTGTGGGTCAAAACTGACAGACCAGGGTGTCATGTAGAGAGGGCTTGATCCAAGGAACAAAGGGCCTCCTTGAAAATTTTATATATATTTCCTCTATGAAGGAGAAAAAACTATGAAATACCCTCTCCCTACAATCATGAATTCGTAGCTAGAGATTTAATATCCCAATGGGCTAGGCCAAATACCCACAAATTTACAAGCAAGATCTCTATCGGTTAGGGTAAGTATTAGGCTCTAAATATAATCTAAAGGAATCTCCACCACTAGAGCATCATTTGACTTAGGAGAAAATGAGCATTTTTTACTTTTTTGGAACTATTGTAGCCTCCTTTCCTTCAAAGCTTTGATCATATTTTCTAATTTTGACTGGTCAAACAAAGGAAGTAGTGATAATAAGGAAAATAAGTCATGGTCAGCGTTCTTGAGTATGGAGGCAATCATCATGGTAACATCCTAGAAGGAGGGTTTGGGGTAGGGAGGGATATCCCCTATCACCATTGCCATGATAGGGCTTCAAAGGTGACCAAACCCTAATCTAAGCCAAAAGAGAAAACCCTTGCCAAAATCTCAAAGATTTTATTTCTTGGCTCACTTTTCTTTATTAAATTCATGGACAGAAAAACAAAAGCAAAAGTAGAGGAAACCAACAAAGGAAGAAGCAAAATATCTTAAGATAAATAACTATAAATATCATAATGCCTACCGGATTTGGGTATGCAAAGGATAATGTGCCAGGTGGCATGGACCCTTGTCCAAATACTAGGTCCAAGTATCAACAACAGACAAAAAAATCAAAATCAGCATTGTTACAACTCTTCCCCTTCCATGCTTCTTCAACCTGATGATATTATTAACCCAAGAAACATCTTCCCCTAACATTATGGATAAGGTTAAAATAATGTTTTATTTTATCTATGTAAATTCCTTTACTTAATGCTTTACCATTTGAATAAATTAACAATTTTAGAGAGGAATGGACAAATTTAACACATTATCCATATTATGGAAAGAAACAAAAAAAATAAATGATAGATATGAAATATGGAGAAAGTACCTTTATATAAAAATTATATTCTTCCTTAAAAGTGAAAGAATGATCTCTAGATTATATAAATAATGGTCAGGCATGGAGTATAACTAATCCATTACAACACTAGCATATATCCAAATAAATATCAAACCAATATATCATTACTTTATACATCAAATGGATCACCGTACATGGTGTCACATGGGGTCATGGGATTGTAGTGGAACCCCACTACAACCTAATAAAGAAAAAATGAGATCCCAAAACCTTTTTCCAACCACTTGGAGAATCATAAAAGGTGGATAAGTTGACTATGTATCAGTAACATAAGTAACAAAATGTTCTAAAGATAAACTAAGAGGTCAATTTTTTTTAAAGAATCTCATTCCAAGACTAAAAAGATATCCAAGGAAAATTAGAAGAGGTAAACAATAAAAAATATTTAAAATTCCAATAGAAAGAAGCAATAAGAAGTGGTTAATATTGGCCAAACGTCTCAACAACCATGTTACCTAGATCCCTAAATCAAATGGTGACAAAAATCTCAAAAGGCACAAATCCGAATACTGGAGGTTTTGTAAGTTCCAAAGAAAGGAAAAATGCAAAAGTTCTAATAAGATAAAACTTTCAAATAAGGCAAAATTTTTGAGGAGATGGTCAAATACTTTGATAAGTGAAGTGCATCGAAATAGGAAGGTAGGATTGAGTAATAGTGCATAAATTTATAGGAAAAGTAAATGGGTCAAAGTAAAGCGTATATAGGATTACCTACCAAGGACATTTTAGCTTAATCTAAAAATGAGGTAGGTAGGTTATTAAATATGAAGAGAAGGTGCCTTCAACAATAGTAGCTCAGGAGGTCCAAGGTGTAGACCAATTGGTTCATCCAAACCCCATAAGGGGGCGGAGGTCCAAGGTTCAAATCTCGGGCCTCGTCGGACTGAACGCTTGTCCCTTTCCTGGTGCTTTCAGTGGCGTAAAAGGTTTTAAATGATTGTGGCATGGTGGTTATAGGGGCGGACTGTGCGAAGATCTGTGTGGCGGCTTCTAGGGCGGACAACGCAGAATACTATGGCGGCCATAAAATCTGGACAGCCTGCCCGGATTCGTGGCGGCTACCGATTCCACCATGTAAATTCAAAAAAAAAAAAAAAATAGTAGCTCAGGACTGAAAAAAGTAATAGCAATGGATATCTTTATTCAATTTTCAAAATCCCAAAAATAAGTAGTTGAAACGGTCAAATCATCCTACAAATTTTGGAGGAAAACTCTACCTATTACAACCTATAAATTGTAGTAATCTTAGCATTGTAAAGGATCGGTAAGCATTATAAATTTTTCCTTTCATTTCTTCTTGTATAGTAATTAGCAGAATCCTAAGCAGTTTGTGGGGAATCGAACCCCCACTTCTAGCACAATATTTATAATATTTCTTACATATATATACTGCAGGTCTATGCATCTATTTTTGGTAGCCATCTGTGTTTCTCATGCTTTTACTCATCTCTTTTGTATGTATGTGTGTTTGTAGTTTTACCTATTTTTTATTTTGCTTGCATTGGTGTGTATATGGGAGGCCTACACATTTATTTTGAGTAGCCATTTATGGTTATCATGCCCTGACCCATATCTTTATGCATGTGTATGTATTTAAATCTCATCTAGGCTCATCTATGTCAAGGAGAGGAAGTGTTCACACTGGCACATAACATTCAAGCCTATTGTGTAGGAGGATATTAATTTATATTTTTGCATCACTACATTATTAGCTTATAACACTTTTTTCCTTTCAGCTATATTTGCTTTTCTTGTTTATTCCTAACCCTTTTCCCTTCCAAATCATTATATTAGGAAGGTGCACCCAAAGATCACATCTTAACGAGGATTCAGCCATGTAAAAAACTCCTAGAGGCCCTCGATTGAGTTGAATCCTACACTCTCAAGATTGAATTTGTTGTGTCACTCTATGCAAGGCATGATTTTTTCCTTGGGATAATCAAAGGATATAGTAGGGCTAACACAATACAATATAATATACAATATTAGTCATGGAAAACAAGTGCAAGATCATACATTTGAACATCCCACCTTAAGTTGATCTTAGGACCATAAAGAGAAAACAATATTATATATCCCCTCTTAATGGGAGTTATGTGTCAATATGCTATTGCAACTTAGTCAAAGTGATATTTGGCATCACCTTCATGAATATATGTGTAAGTTGATCTAGTAAATCCAATAAAACTAGAAATAGGCCTTAAGATTAAACCATAGTACCTTATGCATCCAAATCTTAGTGTGTTTGGCCTATTGATACTCAACAAGATTGTAAATCAAGTGAATATTGTTTTGATTATCACAAAGAAATGAGGCCTTTAATGAATATTTGATTGTGTAGGAAAAATTTATATCAAGATGAAATGCTTCCTAACTTGATTAGCATTTTAATACTACCCTTATGTGGAATCTAGAGAGGTTTTATCTTCTTGAAAAACTAATAAATAGGTCTATAAAACAAATAGCCCTAAGTAGATTTATATTTGTTTATATCTTTGACCCAATTTGTATCTAAATACCCCTATAAAACAATAGGATCCCCAACTTTATAGTGAATATAATAATAAATAGTACCCCTAATACAAAAAATAATCTACTTGGTATCCATCCATGAATCTCATGAAGTGCTCACATATATTTAAATCAAATGCTAAGAAAAAAGGAGATGTTTGATTGAGGGTGGATGAGATAAAGAATATCCATTAATTATAAATAGATATAAGCATGTCTCTAAGGAGAAGGGTAGTCTCAAGATTTATCATAGAAGTGAAAAGGTAAATAGTTGACTTGTAATACTCTATCTAAAATTAATATAATAAATTCAAGGTATACTAAGACTGAGAAAGATAAATCCTTGAATAATATTGAGTAATCTAAATACCTAGGAAAATAAAGTACACTCAAATCTATCATCTCAGTTGACTATCAAAGTCATAGGTTTGCACCCTAAATTATGAAGGATGGACTCTTGATAATGATCATACCATCAATATTTAAATCAAAATAATCAAAATATAATTCGTCCAACCCATTATGTTAAAATCACCACTTAAGAAAGAAGTTGTGGATCTTTTCATACTAGGTATGAGGTGTAATATTTAGCCTATACAAGGACTTCCTAATTCTATAAACTAGGTGTTATGGTCATCCTAAACAAAGTAATTTTCTACATATAAGTCTCCTCTTGAAGGCTCCTATGATGCATTCTTGGTTTTCATATGATGATTTTGTTAACATTATGAATAAAATGGAGAGAGAGTCAAACAAATAGAGTTCATGAAAAGTAATGAGGGAGAAGTCTCATCGTAGTTAACTTCTTCCTTGTAAGGAATTGTGTTTGCAATATGTTGAGGTTTATGTTTTTAAATTTTATTATCAATATCATATTCACTCTTATAGACCCATTTGAATCCAAAACTATTATTCTCCTCATGTAAAAAAAACAACTCCATGTTTGATTCTTCAAATGAAAAGTAAACTCTAACTATGTAGTTGTTTTCTACTAAGGGCAACATCCACCTTTTCAATCAAGGTATTGGGCATCAGGCTTGTGATGATATTCCTACTAGGAAAAAGACTTAGCATCCTATAAAGTACTCCTAGCCCACTTGGGAATAAGAGGGGTTGTAAAAGGAGGAAATTCAAAAGGAGAAAAATATCATAAGAATATAAATTAAAAATAGAAGAATATGACATAACATATATTTTTTAAAGGTATTTCAAGAATAGAGGAACTTGGAGTAGAATGATATATGTCCACCATAGAATATTTACAAGTTTAAAACTCAAGAGCACAATCAAAGAAACCTAAGTGGTTGTAAGTTGGATAGAAGAGACTCTCAAAAAGGATATCTAAGAGGATATATCAATCACAACAATCTCCACATATATATTTCTTGACAACATTAATAATTATATTATGAACCTCCTTCCATTGAAACCTATCATCATCCTTTTTTAATGGTAATATTTATCTATGTAGGAAGTGCCCTAGCCATGTAGGTGATGAAAATTGTGCCTTTTTTTATATTAAGAGTAGAAGAATATTACATAAAAATAAGTTAGAGTGGATGTCAATAATAGAATAATTTGAATTAATAGGATCAATTCCCTTCATAGAAGATCTAAGAGAATGAGGCTCAAGAGAAAACTTAGAAGAATCTAAGGGGCTGGAAGTTAGAACAAAAGAGACTCTCAAAGAAAATATCTAAGAGCATGTAAAAAATATCCATAACATTTCTTGATAATATTAATAATGATGTGGGAGCATCCAAATGATTGCAAGTGAGGTAATTATCACCTATCAAGTAACTATACCTAGGTGTATAAAGGGAAACTTTATTGGCTGGAAAGAGATTGGCACGTGAGAAGAAGACAAAAAAGAGAAGGAGAAGAGTAAGAGTTTGTAGGAAAAAATAAAAGAAAGCAGCATGAAAGAGGAACAGTCAAAAAGGGAGAGTTTAGAGGAAGTATAAGTGACACAGGGATGACCCAGGTGTTGTAGGTGAGTTGGAGAGGAGAGGGCAATCCTCCAAGGGAGGTCCCAGGTTCGAATCTCCACCCTACCAAAAATCTGAATTGGGTACCCAAAATCCAATTGATAATGTTGGTGCGGGCAGGGCTGGATGGGACCCCCGGATGACTTTGACGGTGTAGAACCCCATGTTTGTGGTCTCTTAGACCAAGGCGGCCCCGCAAGGGGTTTTTCACTGAAAAAAAAAAAGTGACACAAGGATGTAGAGAAAATAAAACAATAATGGTGGACTTGGAGAAAGGAGGATATGAAGGTTTGATTATATCATCTTGTCTAGATAGAAGAGAAGAATAGAAGTAAGAAAGAAGAGAGTCTTCATACATAGGATATCAGTTTTCTATGTATCCTATGAGCACTTTTATGTTAATAAAATATATTTCATTTCAACTTTATGAATGCATTTATAAGAACGATAAGTGGCGTATGTTGTTGCTTCTGCTCATTTTAGTTTGGAGTGTAATTTGCAGGTGAGATTTGGTGATGAAATCGATAAAATAAAAGAATTCTTGATAGGTATGTGATCATTCCCCAAAATATATTGTTGTTGTTTAAGATTCCAATATGAAAGATTAAAATGATATCCAAACTATAGTAATTGTTGTTTGAGAAAATTAGAATCAACCGTTGAAAAGGCAAAATTTGTTGCATTGAAATATTATTGAGCACCACCCTTCCATCCCAAATATTGTCATTCAACAATTGAGTGCATCGTACAATTGAATTATCTTGCATGAACCATAAAAAAGGAAATAAATTACCATTGTATATTTGACTATTGTTGTACAATGATATGGCAATACAATGAGCTTGATTGTACGATGGCATAAGCTATACAAATAAGAGAAACTAGTCATGCAATGAGGATATTGTCGTATAGTTGAATGATTTCTTTCAAGGAATGGCTATGGTCATGCAAGGATATGACCATACTATTATATGATGTTGTACAAGGAATCACAAAATATTTAAATTTGTCTTGTTGTCTTGAACTTTATGGATTATGTGACATTATGTGTCTATGGCAATAGGTTGACTTGATCATTTACTCCTTGAGAAGGTATTCTTTCATTATACCCCCTTCTCTCGTCTGCATTATTTGGTATTAAAGGTAGTATATCTTTAAGGTTTGATACATGCCAAAGAAAATATGGAAAAAAAAGGCAGAGGAAGACCGCAAGGCCCTCGAGCCATTGATATAGTTAAGATACTTAGGGGAATCATTGCTAAAATAGATGCACTTGAAACCATCCAAAGGAGGGGTGTTCAAGTAGAAGATATAAGTGATAGTGAAGAGGAGGAAGTAGGCCAACAAAAATCTTACGATGATGGACAAGAAGGAGATACATAAGAACAACAATTTCTAACATGGGAAGGAAGCCAAAGTTAGAAACCCCATCATATAGTGGAAGTTTGAGTCATGAGGGACTCATTTATTGGATTGTGGAGATGGAGAAATATTTTAATTTTAAATTGATATAAAACCCTAATAAGGTGAAGTTTTCATGTATGAGGTTGAAGGGACATGCTTCAATTTGGTGGGATCATGTCCAAATAGAGAGGTAGGGAAAGGGTAAGGATAGAATCTTAATATAGGACAAGTTTGTAATAAAATAGAAGGCTACGTTTTTACCTGCCAATTATTATATTAGATTATTTAGAAGACTTCAAAACCTCAAGCAAAAGGAGTTGGAAGTAAAAGAGTATACAAAGGAGTTTTATAAATTGACCATAAGAGTTGGTCATATTGAATATGATGAGGATAATATGGAAAGATACATAAATGGACTAAGATTATCCATACAAGATGAATTTAGTATGATGAATATGAGAATGGTAGAATAAGCCTACTAGTATGCCTTAAAGGTAGATAAGTTGTCGTGAAGAAAATAAAGTAATAAAAGAGGAAGAGGAATATTATCTAGAGGAAGAGAACAATCAAATAGTGGTAGAGGGAAGCATATGCAAGAAGGAGAAGTTAGTACTTCTCAAAGTGATTTCAACCAAAGTACCTAAGAAAAGGATGAATCGTCAAGAGGACGAGGTGGATTTGGTAGAGGTAAAGGACATGGTTTTACTAGCAAGTTTTATAGCTTCTTGGAAGAAGAGTAGAGAGCATTTGAGTGTCCTCAAGCATAGCAAATTAGAGGGTATGTAAAGGAAACCTGTAATCAAATTGTACAAGCAAATGAAGATAATGTTGCTTCATCAAAGCACATGGAAGAACCTAAACAAGGAGAATCCATTATGATAGAAAGGATATTATTGAAACTAATAAAGATGTATAATCCTGAGCAAAGAAGTGTTTGTTTAGAATAATTTTTAAGCTAGGAAGCAAATATTACAAGGTAATTGTGGATAGTGAGAGTATGAATAATTTAGTATCTATAAATATAGTATAAAAGCTTGCATTAAAGAGGATTGAACACACAAACCTATATAGAGTCTCATGGTTGAAGAAGGGGCATCAAATTTTGGTAACTAAATAATGTATGGTAGAATTCCAAATTGGTTCTTACACGAATGAGATATTATGTGATGTTTTGTCTGTGGGTGCTTATCATGTCTTGTTGGGTAGTAAATGATATTTTGATATAAATTAAGTGCATGATGGTAGGGTGAACACCTACATTATTGATAAGGATGGCAAAAGGTATACATTAAGTCCATTAAAGGACAAAGGAGAAAATTTGGACAATAGTCCTACAATATGCCTAGGTACCAAAAATAATACTTGAAGGAATTGAAGAAGAAGAAAGCATGTTTTATTTTTATTACCAAACCCATACAAGAATAGATAGTGGAAAATATGGAGGAAATCCCACATGAATTAAAGGATTTATTGGAATAATATGCAAATATTCTTTCAAAATATGGGTTTCCATCCATAAGGAGCATTGGTCATCACATAGATTTCAATCCCGGATCGAGCTTACATAATAAGCCAACTTATGGGATGAAACCAAAAGAGAATGAGAAGAAAAAGGTAGAAACAAGTAAGAGAATAAACATAGATAAGAAGCAGATAGCCTAGGTCACTAGTAGTAGTGACGGTGAAGACAATGGTGCAATGATTCCTGCTATAGATAAGGAGAAAGAGAAATAGAAAAATAAAGAGATAGGAGAATAAAATGAATGTCACGATGACATTGATTGTCATGTTGGCCAATACAAAGACCAATTTACCAAAGTTTATAGTGACAATGGTACTTCAAAGTGCGATGAAGGACATTGTGATCAGATTTTTGATGAACAATATGAGTGCTTTGAAAGGTATACTAAAGGCATTGGCTCCAAGCTAATGGAAAGAATGGGATATGCTGGAAAAGGTTTGGGAAGATATGGAAAGGTGTGAAAATTCCCATAATGTCAAATATAATGCCAAATAATGAAGGCCTTGCATATAGGTCAAGCAAGAAATAATGAGACTACATTTGTGAGAAGAGAGAATAGTATAGGGGATGAATATCCTAGGATGGGTTGTTGTAGTCAATATGGAATATTTGGATATGTTACAACTAGGTGTTGGAACTTACATCCTTGTGAGAGATGTGGAGGATATAATCACTCCAAGAGAAGGCGTTTGTACAAAAAATAAAGTAGTCAACAAAATACATGTTGATTGTGGTTGGATAGATAATGATGGAATGGGATAAATTAAAACAAATGTTGAGTGCATTCTATAAGAGGAGGTTTCATTCTTAGAGGAAGGTCAAAAAAAGATAACAAGGTTGGCCTTGTGGAGACAACCAAGCTAAAATGGTAATAGCTTGAAATATAAATTCATGCTCATGAATTGGATCTCATGAAACATTTTCTCTTACCTAGTGAGTATAATGTGGGAGCATCTGGACAGTAACAAGCAAGGTAATTATCAATCATCCAATAACTATTCCCAAGTGTAGAAAGGGAAAATTTATTAGTTGTAAAGGGATTGGTATGTGATAAGAAGAGGAAGACAAATAAGAGAAGGGAAAGAGTAAGAATTTGCAAGAGAAAAATTAAATAAAAAGGAGCAACATGAAACAGGAACAATCGGATAGGGAGAGTCAAGAGAAAGTGGAAGTGACAGGGATGCAAAAAAAAATAAAAAAAAAGAATGGTGGACCTAGAGAAAAGAGGATAGACAAGTTTAAAATTGTATCATCTCGTCCAAATGGAAGAGAAGAATAGAAGGAAGCTAAAAATAAAAGAGTTCATATGCAAAATATAAGTTTTCTATGTAGCCTACAGGAACTTTTATGTTAATAAGATAAATTACATTTCATAATTATGAGTGCATTTGTTAGAATGATGAGTGTTGTATGTTGTTGCTTATATTTAATTTAGTCTGGAGTATAAGTTATAGGTGAGAGTTGGTGATGAAACCAATAAAATCAAAGAATGCATCATCCGTAAGAATTTCGAACAGGTATGTAATACTGCCACGAAGGAGATTGTTGTTTTTTACGAGTTTAATATGGAAGAAGAAAATGTCATCCAAATTATAGTAATTATCATTTGAGGAAATTAGAGTCAATCATTAAAAAAGGAATATTTTTCATCTTGAGATAATGCCAAGCACCATGCTTCCATCTCAAATATTATCATTCAATAATTGAGTGCTCGTACAATTGAACATTCTTGCATGAACCATACAAAAGAAAAAAAAAATTACATTATATATTTGACTGTCATTATACAATTATATGGTCATACGATAAGCACAACCATATGATGAGCTCAATCGTACGATGACATAAGCTAAAAGAATAAGAAAAATTGGTCATGCAATGAGGATATTTTCGTACAATTAAATGATGTCATTCAAGAATTAGAGATGGTTATACAAAGATACGATTGTATGACATCATACAAGGAATCACAAAAGACTTTAAATTTGCCTTATTGTCTTGAACCTTGTGGATTTGAGTTGATTATTTATTTCTTGAGAAGGTAGTGTTGAGGTATGATTTTGTCCAATTACAAAATCATCCTACAATTAGGATTGAAATCCTCTCTTGCAAAGAAAGATGTATTTCTCCAAGGTTCTTTCACTTAACGTGTTTGAGTATCATGAAAATGTATTAAAATAAGTGCTCAAACTACCTCAATGGTTTGCAAGTAACTGATAACAAGGGGCCTGGATTTTAGGTGTTTTGACTCGACATCATCATATGCAATCTTTCCTAAAAGTTCTTTTCTTAAAATTGAAACTTAATAATTAAATTTGATTTCCGACTTGACCTTTAGGCTATGCAAATTTAATTATGATCTCAATGTAAAATTCATGCTAAGTAGTGTTCAAAATTTTATATTAAAACACTTTATAAATCAATTTGAACAACTTAACTAAATTAAAGTTTATTTCCCAAATAAGATTTATGTAAAATGATGGTAAAATAAACTTTAGACCCTTAATTATAAAGTTTACAACTCTATAATTATTGAATTAGGGCTTTAAATAAACTTTCAAATTAATCTTATATTTATTCTTCCAAATATAAATTAATAAAAATATTTGAAGGATGAATAAATATTAACCCTATTATAAAGTTTAAACTTTATAATATAGCTTTAGGGTTTATAAAATATCAAAATGATCTTATATAAATATTAACCCTATTATAAAGTTTAAACTTTATAATATAGCTTTAGGGTTTATAAAATGTCAAAATGATCTTATAGTTTATTTCTCAAAATGTATTTACGTAAATTCACATGAAATAAACTTACCTAATTATAAAATTTATTTAAACTTACCTAATTATAAAATTTATTTACTGAATTAGGGTACAAACCTTCTCTGTAATATAATATTGGTTTGTCCAAATATTACTAAAATATTTGGATAATAAACCAATATGAAACCTAGTTATAAAGTTTATAACTTTATAATATCGAACTTAGGTTTAGATCTCAAAACATTAAAGTTGAAATAAAATCAAAATATTAGAGTAAAGAAATAAAATTAAAATGTGGACAATAGGCTACAGACTACAACAATAAATAGAGACTTACGGAATTAAACTGAACTTATACAAACCAGAATCATCACAATCTTATAATAAAATTTAGTGCTATCTTCAAAAGAACTTTAAATAAAAAATATATATCAAATTTATTTTCCAAATTAAAACCCATTTTCATGCTTGTTTTAATCAAATAATTTGATATATATTTCATGGATAGATCTTACAATAATTGCTTTCCAAAATCTATGTGCTTCAGAAATTGGTAACCCCTACTTTGAGATTTACATCCTCCTTTTATAATTTGAGAAATTTGGTTTTATAAATATGTTCATCTCGCTGTTTTTATTCCAAATTAGTTTATAAAACTGATTTCTAACTGCTACACAAGCATTTACGACTTAATAATTCGTAAGTTCTTCCAAATACCCAATTCTTCATTTTTCATATAATAAATCATATAATGCAATACACCACCAAAATGATATATTATAAACTTGCCCACATATGATAATCACCACTTTCCTTTATATACTTAGGAACAAGCCTTTGTTCTCTACTTGAATTTCAATCTCCAAGCGCAGGCAAGACGAGTTCACGGTTAACGTTGAGCAGAATGTCGAGCTCCTCTCTCCAATTTTATTTTTGGTTATTCGAGCACCATAGCGATTATATTTCTTTAATAATTGAAACCCAATGCCTACATTCATTTCAAACTCTGGCTTCATTCCATGCTTCTGACGATCCAACGAACTGTTCTCAACAAATCATCAATCTCTTCTCCAAATGCTCCATTATTTAATCGTTGTATTTTTTAATGCTTTATCCAGTCTTGAATCAAGTGCCAACAACAATGGGCTCAACTGCTTTTCCACAACATCATACTGCTTGGTTAGGTTTATGCACCATAGGATTTCGGAGAAGATATCGTGGCCATGTTATTATGTCTCGAAAATTATCAGCCATACTCTCCTTCACTGAATCGTTCTCTTAAAGCACATCATCAGCAATCTGCGGCTAAATATATGTCCATATTGCTTTACATAATAATCTAACACCATATTCAGAATGTATTTTCGTCAATTCAAGTTTACAGTATGATCATAATTTCGTGTTTTTATTTAGGAAACACTATTTCCATTATGGTCCCAATCCGACTACAAATATCTCCATTGAATTTAGGTGACCTTAATTTACAGCTCCTTCTCATTCATGCCATTCATCAATTGTTCCAACCAACTACCAACACCATCTCAGCATTGTATGTTACTGCGAGATCTCGGTATTGTATGTTACTCGAATAGCTTTATCATGTGATATTATGTTCTCTCATACAAACTGTTTATTTCCAGTGACATATTGCACTTGAATACCTCTTATTCTATTCTTCAGCCAATTTTGTCTGATGGCCTATTGTGCCTCTGCTCACCACCATTCTGGCATCAACTTACCACATTCAAACTTTATTCTTCATCCAATTTTGTCTCATGGCCTGTTGTGCCTCTGCTCACCACCATTCTGGCATCAACTTACCACATTCAAACTTTATTCGTACTATGCTAGATGGATGTCCTAATCACTTGACATGTCTTCTAGCTTCACTGTCACCATATCCACGATATGTTTAAATGATGAACTCCACACGACTTCATAGCAGATTCCAGCAAAGGAATTCAAACACAGTGGCTATTTTAAAATGTTATATTTTGGTATCCCTATCTCTACAGTGTTGTGCACATCCAGCCATCCTTATTTCACTAGCAATAATTCACCCTATTATTTCAGCGAATCATCACATAGCTTCCTATTTGAATTTCAAAAATTGGTAGCTCCTCCAACTTTACCATCTTATAAAACTTCTGCGTGTGCAATATTGTGCTTTTCTGTACTTGTACTTGGACATCTCGATGCCTGTCATAATCACAAAGTAGCCAATCTAATTGGACTTGAAGTGCTACGCTTCTCATGACGGCAAATTAATAACAAGATCTCAAAAATTTAACTCCTTCTTTAGACCCGTCTTGTCAAAGAAAACTTGCTCACTGTATCAACTACCACTGGTGAACTTTGAATGTGTTCATTGATCATGGCTTGCACGTGGTCACCATAACTAAGCCTGTGTTTGAATCATATCAAGAAACTATGGTATATCATAATTGTTACTGCTGTGACCACCCTTAAATGCACCTCTGAATCAACTTAAAAACCTTAAAAATCATGCCAGGTTGACTGTCGGGTCCACCTCGAAGTCGTGTCACAATCGTGCCGGATTTATCATCATATTGCTTCGTTGAATTCAACATCTCCAAAAGACTTTTATTTAAACTTTTCGAAATATATGAAAAACTTTTAAATTAATTTTAAATATATTAAATTATAAACTTTTAAATTTTTATAATTTAAGCCATTTAAATAATTTAATTCTTATTTTTTAAAATTTAAATAAACAAACATAAAACACAACATTAAAATAAAACAAAACAAAACTGATTAATAACAACATAACACAATAACAATACACTTATTAAACCCTATTCAAACATTAAACACAGAAAATGAACAAATGAAAATAAAATAAAACTAAAACACCATGATATCAATAGGCTACTTTACTTACAATTGGTAAATAAAAAGGTACACAATTCAATTTTTTTTTAAAGTGGATCCCCAAACTTGGGATGTTGTGAAGTGGTCACAATAGGTAGCCTTTAATTAGGCTCTCTTCTCTCTCGTCTACATCAAATACTAACTTGTAAATCCCCATCAATTAAAATATATCGTCATCATTTTTTAATGGAAGTCTTGGTCCTTCTGAAAAGCACCCTAGTGTCCACATAGTTGTTGGTTGAAGTTCCATATAATATTGAGTAGGTGATAAAAATTTTACCTCTATTAAGTTAAGAATAGAAGAATATGACATTATTAAATTTTGAGGGGTTGTCATGAATAGAAGAATAGAAAGTAGGAGGATCAATGTCTTTCATAGAAGATATAGAAGAATAATATTTAAGAGCACAATCAAAAGAACCTAAGTGGTTAGTAGTTGCAATAGAAGAGACTCTAAAAGAAGTTATCTAAGGGTAGATATTAATAAGAACAATCTCCACACCTATTTATCTTAATACTATTAATAATAACTTGTAAATCTCCCTCAATTGAAATACATCATTATCATTTTTCTTTATAGTCTTGATACTTGTAGGAAGTATCATAGCCTATGCATAGTTGTTAGTTGAAGTTCCTTATAATTTTGAGTAGGTAAAGATATTTTTGCCTTTACTATTCCAAGGAATACCACCTCTAACAACATTTTCTATATTGCCTTTAGAAGCACCATGAAATTAATTTTAATGAACCCAACTTTTGGACATTTTCATTTTACCATAGGTTGTCACAAATCTGCTTTGACTTCATTATATTAGATGACCTTTGCATGCATATTTGAATTCAATAATAAAAAATCCAAAATCTCATTTTTCACACTTGAGACTTTCTATGATGAGCATTGTAGGTCAAAATGATGCCCACATTCACAAGCCCTTGCAAATCAATATAGCTTACCATTTTGCTAAATTTTTGCCCAAATTTTGCCATGGCAAACAACCCAAAGGTTGATTGGAGCATTGTATCAGCACAAACAAGCTATCAAAGGCCCAAATGCATCCATCTGGATATAAATTTCAAGGCAACTAAGTGTTTTCAAAAAATTTAAAATAATGGAAAAGTAGTAAAGTAAGATGCATTCCAGCAAAGTTAAAAAATGGCTAAGTCCCTAAAGGCTTTTGAAAGCACAAAAAAAATATGCATCATATAAATAGAACAAAAATGCTAAAGGAAACATGATGTAATACATGAAGAAATAAACCTAATGGAAATGGAGTCCAGATGTATTAAAATTACATTGATTTCTTTAAAATGTATTACATAATATCCCCTTCAGGGATTTTACCAATGATACAATTTTATAATAATATTTTTGGTGCAATCTAAATGATTTTCATATCCACAATAATGATTATGAGTAGGTTTTCTTAGGACCATTGTACGATATTGAGATCAAAATTCCTTCATTGTCCTAAATCTTGTAACCTGCATACAATGAAATATGAGAAATTAGTAGCATCCGCAGGGTTTAGTGAGGTTGGGCCTGTATTGATTAAGAAGCAAAGCTAAATAAAATGAATGCATGTGCAAAATAATGGAAATCTGAGCTATTGCAATGAAATAAATTATGACAATTATCTATGGCTAAAGCAAACATGCAAATAATAATCTGAACAAATATATAAAAACAGTGATGAAAGTGATCACTTGAACGAGATTGTCTCAAGCAAGATAATATTTTTCTATGGATCATCTTGGGGTGAGACAATCACTATTGTAGACCTGCAACTGTTGAAAACTGGGTTTGGACAAGATTTGGATGATCTCGAGGTGAGTTTATCAACGAATGGTTGATGAATCTAAAGATGAGTGTATGGATTCGAATGTCCCAAAGCTATGGTATTTATCAAGAGAGGTTTGTGGAGACAACATTGAGACTCACATGGCAACCCACCAGTAGAGCAGTGAGTATGCATGGTAATATTTTTGTAGTACTTCATTGCTTGAGATTTGAAATTGTGGATCTTTTTACAGAGGGGGAAACCTCTATTTCTCTAGCATGCATCCAAAGAGGTAAGTGGTAATCAAGGGTAGTTTGATTACCACTTTTTAGGTGGAAGGGGTGACTATAGGTCGTCAGGTGTGGCAAGAAATCCATTGTTGCACTAATAGGAAATCCTGCTACCTGATTATTTATTTTTAAAGTTGTATGCACGTGGTCATATTACTGTGAGGTGATCTCGACTTAGAGATCATCTCATTGTAATACGGTCTTGCTTCCCATGGGGAAAGTTTCCTTTTATTGGGAAAAGACACTAAATAGCCCTAAGGCTACCCTAGGTGGGTTAGATGGGTTAGGAGGTATTTTGGAGAGTCTCCTTGTGATTACATATTTTAGGTGTCTATAAATGTCTCTTTTTGGAATGCTTTATGCCTAAGCACAATGCGGGGTAAAAATTAATAATCTAAAATGGTCAAGTTGATTATGTATGATATTAAGTTGAAAAAGTCAACATGAGATGCTCCAATCATAAAAAGAGTGCATGTCTTTGAATCATTGCTTCCAACACATTGATGAATTTGATTTGATCTTGGTAACCCTTTAGCCATGGGTAGACAAGCTTTAGTCTACTCTTTAGGTTTTAGGCATACCAAGTGTTTGGTCTAAATTTGTGCTTATTTTTTGTCCCAAAAAAAGGGCTTATGATAGTCTTTGGCAATGATTCTTGAACAAACATGATTTCTATTTTTGAGTGTTTGATTGTTGACTTGATTTTGAAATGTAAATTTTACAGTTATTGACTACCCCCTCGAGCGACAAGTCGATGGAGGAGATAAAAATTGATGATAGCAATAAGGTGCTCAAAACGAATGACTATTAGCATGGCTATCTTTGAAAAGTGCTATTTAGTTAGTAGATTTATTTATTTTTTTGCAAAATTGAGACCGTCTCAAACGGTCGCATGGAAAAATATAAATAGAGTAAATTGAAAAAAATGAGTTATTTTCACCATGCGAGATGAGAAATGAGCAATATGGGGAGTAGAAGAGCCTATTTTGTAAAGCGAAGCACTGTTTAAACTCCCACCTATTGCTATGATGGACCCTTTTGGTGCCTCGATAAGTAAATGAGTAGGTGCGAGAAAGGTAAGTATGAAAATTCAAACTTTTCTATTAAAAAGTAAAATGAACCAAACTAAATTAAACAAAAATGAACGAGGTGGGGTGGGTGAAATGGACCGTTAGCAAAAATGAAAAAGTGGGTGTATGATGGGTAATTAGTGTATTAATATATTTTCTCATTTGTGTGTGCTTTTGTGTTTGTGCGTTGTTTTTTTGTTTTTTTTGTTTTTTATGAGTGTATTGGGGGACCATCTCAAGTTGAGATGGTTTCATTTTATGGTCATATCAATTGAGACAAAATTTTTTAGGAATCATCTCATAGCAATATGGCCTTGCTTGGGGACCATATCATAGTGATACGATCTCATGTCATAATCGTCTCATGTCAAGTGGTCGTGTTTGGGATTCGTATCAATGTGAGATGATCGTGTGTGGTATTTAATTATTTATTTTATCAACTTATTAGAGTCTAACACCGCTTCTTGAACCATTATAATGAGGCTTGTGCTATCATACTAAATAATGATGATGATTGAACCTGGCTAAAGGACTTGAAGCTTCAGCACATTGTGCGACTAGAGTTCATACATACCAATCAGTCCTACCTAATGACATTGATAGATATATGGGACCCATGGACTAACACTTTTGACATGTCGATGAGTGAGATCATTGTTACTTTAGATGATATCTATCAGATTTTACAATGCCCAATAGATCCACACTATTGCAACTGCCTAGAGGGAGGTAGTACTATGACGAGTTTATGGAGAGCAATGGAGATGAGTAGACAATGATATTGATAGTGGTGGTATCCACATTGAGGTTGGTTATCACACCAACCTACTGATAGTGAGGCATGTTGTATTGATGAAACTCGTGGTTGACTTTATTTTTCCTAACTACTCTAGTAGCTGGTTCCCATGGAACCTATTGGACCTTGTCCATGACTTGGTGGAGCAGCCACAAATCATGGCATGGGACCCCAAGTTATTGGTGTATCTCTACAGAGAGATATGATATTCAAGAGAGACACCGACAAGGCCTAGGTTGTAGCTTTTTGCTTTAGGTTTGGGTATGGGATCATTTTAGCATTGATCGACCACAAGGGTTGTCATGGGTTGCATAAAGGGATATGGTATATAGGGAGATTCTCTATGCCATGTGTTGGATACATGATCAGAAGTGGGGCAAGATTTGCCCCTAGTAGGGTGACCTAGAGCACTACATTGACTCCTGTACTGGATTACAACCAGGCTAGATGACATGGATACCATGGAGGGGGGCACCTACCTTGATTGAGATAGATGATTATTTTAGATGGGTGAGATGGAGCAGATGGTTGATAGGGAGGTATGGAATGGAGCATGATTACTTTTAGTACTCACGAGTAACCCAACAGTTAGGATTGATACATGATGTACCTTAGGAATGAGTGGTAGCAAATGACAGAGACTCAACTAAGGTGTCCATGAGAAAAGTCACTAGGGGAGGGTTCATCCAACCTATCGACTATCCTAATTGGGTGTCCAACATGGTACTAGTTCAAAAACTGAATGGGGGATGCGCATATCCACTGATTTTTACAATCTTAATAAAGTGAGCCCCAAGGATGAAATTTTGCTCTTGAAAATTGATATATTGGTAGATGCAGTCGTAGGTCATGAAATGCTCTCTCTCATGGATGGCTTCTTAGGATACAATCAAATCTGAGTCAATCCTAAATATCAGGCCAAAACAACCTTTACTAAACCATGGGGAACCATTTGCTATAAGGTCATGCCCTTTGGCTTAAAGAATGTGGGTGCTACCTATCAGTGTGCAATGATGTATTTTTTTTATGATTACATGCACAACATTGTCAAAGTTTATGTTAATGATATTTTGGCTAAATCTTTATTATGTCAAGACCACATTGGTGTTCTAGAAAAGGTCTTCCATTGCCTCCTGGAACATAACGTATGGTTTAATTCTAAAAAGTGTGTTTTTGGTGTGACATTTGAAAATATTTTAGTTTCATTGTATCTAAATAGGGAATCGAGGTTAACCCAAATAAGGTTTAATCAATCACAAGCATGCCTCCCCCCACCAGCCTCAAGTAGCTTCGTAACTTGCAAGATAATATACAGGTCATCCAACGGTTAATTGTGCAACTATCGAACAAGTATTGGCCATTCAATAATCTTCTCTAGAAGGGGGTGACTTCTTTGGAATGAATATTTCCAAGTGGCATTCAAATATATCAAACAATACTTGACTTTCACACTAGTATTGACTCCTCCAAGACTTGGTGTGCCTTTTCTATTATACATCTCAATCATTGCCTTTGTCTGAGGGACCATGTTCGTCCAAAAAAATGAGGTAAATAAATTATAGGCTATCTATTACATTAGCCGCACCATGGTCTTATACAAAACAAAGTATGTTTACATCGAGAAGCTCTGCTTAGCGGTGGTCTTTGCCACCAAAAAATTGCATCATTACATGATAAATCAAACAATGTATGTCATATCTAAAGAGAATACTTTATGATACATGAGTCATACTTATCATAATAGTCGTATAGCAAAATGGATCATTCTCTTGATGGAGTTCGACCTAGAATTCATTGGACAAAAGTCTATTAAAGTTCATGTCATCGTAGACCAGCTTGTAGAAGTACCATTTCATGATGATAAGCCTATCACATTTGAGCTACCTAATGATGCAATATTTGCATTAACTAGCTCAAAAGAACCATAAAACCCAAAGCACAAAGAAGACCTCACATTGTTCTTCGATGGTTCAAAATGTAAGGGGGTGGTGCAAGAATCATGTTTTTCACACCATAAGGGGTTCCTATTCCTCTTTCATTAAAACTCGATTTTCCATGCCCCAACAATATTGAATACAAATCCCTCCTTTTAGGTCTTCAAACAACTCTCGCCATGAATATCAAGAGACTTAAAATCTTTGGCAACTCCTTGCTCATCATCAATCAAGTAAAATAAATCTATCAATACAAATGCTCATTCTTTAAATCATACAAGACCATCATGGATAAGTTGCTTGCAAAGTTTGAATGGTACAACATCGAGTTTATCCCTTGAACCTTTAATAATTTTTGGATACAATGGCTTCCTTGGGATCCCTAATTTTGTAGAACCCCTTAGATGATATCATCACTATTCATATCAAAATGCTTTCACAATCCATGATTATGTGAGATATTGCTATAGAAGAACAAAGCATCCATATGGTACAAATTAAACAATACCAAGATTGGTTCTTACAAATTCAAGACTTCTTGAAACTTGATTCCTAGGGATCCTTAATCTCATAGGTTTCTTATAATAATATCACAACCATTTATCTTAAGGTCCTCCCTCAAACGGTATTCTTACGAGGTGCTTCTAAAGAGGAGCAAGTTGTTCATTTAGTGCAAGCTAAGCAATATCAAGAATGGTTCTTCCAGATCAAATATTTCTTGAAGCTTGGTAGCCCTCTTGCGGGCTTGTCACACTCTACCAAATGAACATTCAAATAATCAATAACTAAATATTTCTTCCTAGGATACATATTGTACCATCGAAGTTAAAATGAAGTCCTTCAATTCTTAGAGCCCAAAGAGTCTACTTGGGCCATTTCCCAAGCTCACAATGGTACGTGTAGTGGACATTTTAGTGGCATGGTCATCACAAAGCACATCCTTCATATGGGCTACTAATGACCTACAATTTAGCATGATTGTTGCACTTATGTCAAAAGGTACATCAAATATCAACATCATGCTAATTTGTCCCACATACCTTCGTAAGCGCTACATTTGATTCACTCACTATGGTTATTTTTGCAATGGGGCTTTGATCTAATTGGTAAAATATCATCCTCATATTTGGGCCAACACATGTTCATTCTAATGGCCACTAAGTACTTCACAAAGTGGGTTGAAGTTATCCCACTTACCACTATGATAAGTGCATGCATCATGAAGTTCTTACTCCATAATATCATTTTTCATTTTGGTATCCCATCCAAAATAATCTTGGATAACAGACCACCATTCAAAAATAAGGAAGTCTGAGATTTGTGCAAAAAGTGTCATATCCAACATAGTTTTTCAATGCCTTATTATCCGTAGACTAACGGGTAATATGAGGCATCAAACAAAATGGTTATCACCATCCTAAATAAAATAGTTAACAACCATCACAAGGATTAGTATATTCAACTGCCTCTGGCACTTTGGGCTTACAAGATGAGTATTCGAACACCAACAGGGGTAACTTTGTTCTTGCTAGTATATGTTGCTAAGGCCATTATGCCCCTAGAACTTGAAATCCCTTCATTGTGCATCTCACTGTAATAATTTATTACCGAATATGATGCATGATAAGCTCACCTCAACCAACTTACACTTCTTGATGAAATACAAGTTAATGCTCTCAATCATCTTCGTGTTTATCAAGATCATATTAAGCGAGCCTAAAATACAAGAGTTTATCTTAAGGAGTTCCAATTTTGTGATCTTGTACTCAAATAAAATCAGCAAAACTCCAACCTCCCTAGCCATTTGTGTGACAAATTCACCACAAACTAGTTAGGTATGTTCATAATAACACAAAAGGTGGAATCGAGAACATATCGTTTAGCTTCACTTGAAGGTGTTGAGGAGCTTGAACCCCTCAATATTCTCCACCTATGGGCATTTCATGCATAAAAACAAAAACAAAAACAATAAAAATACACAAAAATACATATTCTCACTTCACAATGCATCAAACCTCATTGCACATTGCCACTACACTACATATCATCATTTATTGCACCATGCATTTAAAAGTCTTCATTTTTGCATTTCACAATGTTTACATACACTTGTCCTCATATTGCATTAGGAACTTGCATTAGTCTTTTCTTATAAGCATTAAGCATAGCACCACATTTGTATGATTATCATTTATCTTGATCAAGATTTTTTCTCTTATCATCACTTACACCTTTCCTTGTGATCTTGTGATAATTAAGTGGTTCATGTAAGATAGGATAGATATCGTATGATCATCAGTAATGGTGTTCATACGACCACTGACTATTTTATGCACACCACTTAATTTTTGAAAGTTCATAGGGAAAATACCCATCTCATAATTTATTCCCATCCGTATTCATAGTTCTTGATGTTTGTTTCATTTTTTTCTACTTTACCTTTAAGTAGTTATCATAGAGTGTTCAATAAGGTCTTTTGATCATTCAGTCATTCCTAGTTTTCCTTTCAAATTTTGTATAAATACATCTATATTTATGGTAGTAGGGTATTGCTTTAATTGTACCTTGCTTATCTCAAAATCCCAACACATTTTCACACTCTTAAAAATGATTTTTGAACAAGGAAAGATGAAACTACAAAGTAGTTCTCACCTCTTAAGCAAAAGGTTTCCCTTGCTCTCCTATTATGTGCATGGTCTAGAAAGTAGGGAATTTACAAAATGACAAGCTCCTCCTCTTCCCTCCAACAAAAAAATAAGACAATTCCCTTGATCCTCTCCAAAATGAGTAAGTTACCAAAAAGTAAAGCAATAAAATCTCTTTTGCTCCTCTCTAAAATGAGCAAAACCCTCAAAATGTAATAAAAATCCCTTGATCTCCTTTAAAATGAGCAAGTGTCCCAAAAACAAAAAGAGGATAAAGAGCTTGAATCCCTAGAATTTTTAGTTTTCTAAAAACCATGAGGCAATCTCCATCGCTAGCAACGGGCTATAGACATCGACTGGTAGTGGAGTAGCCTCACGCGTGGCAACATGTCTATCACATTAGCTAACTTCTTTTGTACATACCAATGTTAGCTTTTAGATGATCTATATTTTGATGGCTTACATTACCAAGTAGTTGATTCCAACCAAGTTCAAAGTTGGATTAGTGAACTTCACTATGCACACACAAGGATGTTGAATATCTTGGTCTTCCTAGCAGAATTTTATCTTTCAGGTTCTTGCATGGTTAGTATACAACTTTTGAGCTAGTCAACTAGGGTGTTTGAGTCTCATGAAAGTCTTATTGTTCCCTTGTGACTTCTCACTGATCACCATCCATTACATTTACACATTGTCAATACACATTTTATTTTCATTTGGTGTAGATTTAAGTGTATGCCTTAGATGAAATCATTTCAACCTTTATTCATAACAATTATACATTTTGTGGTGCTTATACTTAGTTGATTATTGTATCTTAGATTACTTTGTTCTATCATTTACACATACATTCACATTTCATATCATTTAAATCATCACATATCATTAACACATCGCAGGCATATCTAGGTCTATGCACAAATAAATCATATATCTAGGCATCCATCTAACATATATACATCATCATATCTACAATTCTAGGCATACATCCATAATCATCCATCATTTCATAATCATCTTCACATAACACATACACAATAAACACAAAATATGCATCAGTAAACATTATCTCATATATATATATATATATATATATATATATATATATATCAAAATAGTAAGTACATCATGATACAAAAATACCCATAGGTTATAATATAGTGGGTCCTCATACCTCACATCCAATAAATGAAGCTAGTACATAGAGACTGGTCCTACACCATCATTGCCACCACTCTTTGCATTTCTCTTAGCCTTGTCTTAATGAGTCTATCAGGATTTGCTAGCCTCTATTGTCTCTAAGGTCCCTTGTGCTATGAATAGTGGTATTGGAGGTCTTAAAAGTGGCTTCCCTAAGGCCTCAATCTGATGGCTTCAATGTGACTAAGACTAAGATGATCCTAATCATCGTGAGGGTAATTTCTTTCCAATTCTATCCAACTCATCCTCTAACCTACGAACGTAGTCTCACTCAACCTAATACCAAGCCTACTCTATGCTCAATCCTACCCTCAATTGGGCCACCTCTATCCTCGGTCCAACTAGCCCCCACTACCCTAAGTATGCAAAGCATATCGCTTTACCATCACTCTGCTTAGCTCATCTTGCAGACTCGCCACCTGTGCTCATAGGATGTCCATATCTTATGCCCAGCTCTATCATCTATATCTATTTGTATCCCACTAGATCTAAGTTATGGCATGGGTTGTGTTCTAGTCTGATGGAATACCCCTAAAGAATTTGAACCTACTCTCTTAGAGCAGTAATCTACTCCTACAATTCATCTTCATCTGGTCCTTCATCATCATCCCTCTCCTCACTCCTCCTAGAAGCCTCTTCAGTACCTCCTTAGGATACACCCTCATTCAAGCAATGATGCACTCATAATTGTAACTAATTCCCTAATGCCTCAGTGTCTCCGCTAGCTCCACCCTCTCCACTTGTTGCTCCCTCTCCAAAAACCTCAACCTCCCCTCTAACCGTAGCATCTCTCTAAGCCTATCGAGCTACAAATCAGGCATCATACTCAGGTGTGGTACCTGGGTCCTCTATATTTGGGTCTACCAAGGCCTCATCAACCTCCTTTCCTGGAAACTATGCTTATGGACACCCTAGTTGAGTCTCTATTATCCATCGTCTGTAGACCACTAGCTCCTCAAGCATATCCTATCTCACTCCAAACTTGCAAGTCACTCATGAGTACTAAAAGTACTCATGATCTGTCCTATGTCTCCCTATCAATCATTTGCTCCATCTCACCCACCTTAGATGCTCATATACCTCATTCCAGGTAGTCGCTTCCCTCCATGGTCTCCATGTCACCTAGCTTGGTTGTAGTCCAATCCAAGAGTTAGTGTAGTACTTTAGGTCATCCTATAAAGGGTAGCTCCTACCTCACTCTCTATCATGTATCCAATGCATGGTATAGGAAATATCCTTATCTACCATGTCCTTTTATGCAACCCATGATAGTTCCTATGGTTGATCAATGCTAAAATGCTCTCATCCCCAAACTTGAAGTAGAAATCTACAACTTAGAACCTATCGGTATCTCTCTTGGATATCGTATAACTCTCTATAGAGTTGCACCAATAATATTGGATCCCATGCCATGATCTGTAGTTTCTCCATCAAGTCTTGTATGAGGTCTAGCAGGTTCCATTGGGAACCTACTGCTAGAGGATTCAGGTAAAATAAAGTCAAACATGAGTGTCATCAACACAACATGCTTGACTATCAATAGGTTGGTGCAATAACCAACCTTAACACAGATGTTGTTGCTATCAATATCACAGTCTACTTGTCTTCACTGCTCTCCATAAACTTGTAGTAGTACTACCTCCCTTTAGGCAGTCATAGCAATGTAGATAGGCGCTCTCTCGATCGAGCACCACAAAATCCAGTAGACATCCTCTAAAGTGATGGTGATCTCACCCATGGGTATGTCAAAAGTGTTATTCCATGGGTCCCATTTGTCTATCAATATCATCAAGTAGACTTGATCGGCATGTACGAACTCTAGTCACATAGTGTGTTGAAGCTTCAAGCCCTTTAGCTAGGTCCAGTAATCATCAATATTTTAGCACGGTAGAATGAACCTCCTTATAATGGTTTGGGAAGCGTTTTTAACCTCCAATAAGTTGAACACTCAATAAAAATTAAAAAACAACACCACACATGACCATCTCACATCGAGACGGCCCCCAAACATTATCATCTCGACATAAGATGGTCATGGCATGAGATCGTCTCACTGTTATATGGTCCCTAAGCAAGGTCATATAGCTATGAGATAGTTCCCAAACAAGGTCATCTCAAGTGAGACATCCACAAAATAGAACCATCTCAACTTGAGATGATCCCCCAATATGCTATTAAAAAGCAAAAAGAAATGAAAACACAAAAGCACGCACAAATGGAAAAAGGCATTAACACGTTAATTACCCATCACCCACCCACTTTTTAATTTTATCTGACTACCCATTTCACCCCCCATGCCTTGTTCATTTCCATTTAATTTAGTTTGGTTCATTTTACTTTTTAAAAGAAAAATTTGGCTATTAATCGTTCCCTTTCTTGCACCGGCTCCTCTGCTCATTGAGGCACCGAAAGGGTCCATCATAGCAATAACTGGGATTTTTGGTAGTGCTTCACTTCACAAAATAATATCTCCTCATCTTGCACGATGAAAATAACTCATTTGTTTGCAATTTACACTATTTATATTTTTCCACGATCAAGGTTATCCAAAATGATCGCATGGTGCCACGCAGTCATCCGAGATAGTCTTGATTTTGTAAAAAAGTAAATACTAACCAAATGGCACTTTTTCAAATATAGCCATGCTAACAGTGTCATTCTTGTCGAGCACCTTGTCACTATCATCAATTTTCATCTCCTCCATTGACTTGTTGCTCGAGGGGATAGTTAAAAACTACAAAATTTATATTTCAAAATCAAGTCAAAAATCAAATACTCAAGAATGGAAATCATGTTCATTCAAGAATCATTGTCAAATACTATCATAATCTCTTTTTGATGGGGTAAAAAACAAGCAAAAAATTACACCAAACAAACACTTGGTATGCCTAAAACCTAAAGATTAGACTAAAGCTTGTCTACTCATGGCTAAAGGGTTACCAAGATCAAATCAAGTCCATCAATATGTTAGAAGTAATGATTCAAAGGCATGCACTTTTTTATGATTTGGGCATCTCACATTGACTTTTTCAACTTAATATCATACATCATCAACTCAACCATTTTAGGTTAGTTATTTTTTCTTTGCATTGTGCTTAGGCACAAAGCATTCCAAAAAGGGGCATCTGTAGACACCTAAAATGCGTAATCACAAGGATAATCTCCAAAATACCTCCTTCTAACCCATCTAAGGTATCCTTAGGGCTATTTAGTGTCTTTCACCAACAAAAGGGTACTTTTATGCCATGAGAAGCAAGACCATCTCACAGTGAGATGATATTCAAGTCAAGACCATCTCGCAACAAAATGGTTGCACATGCGCTAATTTAAAAAGGAATAATATGGTAGTGGGACTGTTTGTCAGCACAACGATGGATTTTTGCCATGGCTAACGATCTATAGTCACCCCTACCACCTACAAAGTGGTAGTCAAGCTACCCATGATTACCACTTGCCATTTTGGCTGCATGCTAGAGAGGCTATAAAATGGAGGTTTTTCCTGTCCATAAAATATCTACAATTTCAAATGTCAAGCAACGAAGTGCTAGAAAAATCTTACCATGCATACTCACTACTCAAATCAATACCAGTGGGTTGCCACGTGAGTCTCAAAATTGTCTCCATGAACCTCGCTTGATCAATACCATGACTTCAGGATGCTTGAATCCATGTACTTGTCTTTATATTCATCAACCATTCATTGATAAAACTCATCTTGGGGTCATCCAAATCTTGCCCAAACCTAGTTTTCAATAGTTGTAGATTTGTGATAGCAATCATCTTGCCTCAAGATGGTCTGCCAATAGAGACTATCTTGCTCAAGATAGTCTCGTTCAGGTGATCATTTTTATCACTATTTTTGCATATTTGTTCATATTATCATTTACATGCTTGCTTTAGCCATAGATAATTTATTTCATGCACTCTGTTTCACTGTAATAGCTCAATTTTTTGTTATTTCGCACATGCATTCATTTTATCTGGCTTTGCTTCTTGATCAATATAGGCCCAACCTCATTGGGGTCCATAGATGCTATTGATTCCTCATTGTATTTTATTGTATATAGGTTACAAAATTTAAGACAGTGAAGGAATTCAGATCTCACTCTCGTGTAGCGATCTCAAGAAAACCCACTCAAAATCATTATTGTGGATACAAAAATCATTCAGATTGCACCAAGAATATTATTGTAAAATTGTATCATTGGTAAAATCTCTGAAAGGTATATTATGTAACACATTTTAAATAAAGTGATGCAATTTTAATACAACTGGTCTCCATTGCCATTTGGTTTCTTTCTTCATGTCTTGCATCATGTTTCCTTTCAAGAATTTTTGTTCTATTTATACGGTGCATGTTTTTTCATGATTTTAAAGCCTACAGGTGGAGAATATTGAGGGGTTCAAGCTCCCTAACACCTTAAAGTGAAGCTAATCGATAAGTTCTTGATCCCAATTTTGTTTTATTATGAACATACCTAACCATTTTGTGGTAAATTTGTCATGCAAATGGCTAGGCAGGTTGGAGTTCTGCTAATTTTCTTTGAGCACAAGATCACCAACTTGGAACTCCCTAAGATGAACTCTTGTATCATAGGATCATTTAATACAATCTTGATAAACATGAATATGCTCAAGAGCATTAACTCATATTTCATCAAGAAGAATAAGTTGATCAAGGTAAGCCTATCTTGCATTATTATCGGTAATGAACTCTTGTAGTGAGATGTGCAACAAAGGGATTTCAAGTTCTAGGGGTATAATGGCCTCAACACCATATACTAGAGAGAATGGAGTTACCCTTATTGGTGTTTGAATACTCATACTATAAGCCCAAAGTGCTAGAGGTAATTGAATATGCCAATCCTTGTGATGGTTGTTAATTGTTTTCTTTAGAATGGCGATAATCGTTATGTTTGATGCCTCAACTTGCTTTTTAGTCTACGGATAATAAGAGGTCAAAAAACTATGTTGGATATGATCATTTTTGCACAAAATTTAGACATCCTTATTTTTTAATGGTGGCCCATTATCCAAGATTATTTTGGATGAGATACCAAAATGATAGATGATATTATGGAGTAAGAACTCCATGATACGCACACCTATCATAGTGGCAAGTGGGATAGCTTCAAACCACTTGGTGAAGTACTCAGTGACCATTAGAATGAATGTGTATCAACCCAAATATGGGGGTGGGATTTTGTTAATTAGATCAAAGCCCCATTACGAAAATTATTGCAGCAAGTTAATTGACTATAGTTCTTGTGAAGGTACATGGGACAAATTAGCATGATGCTAACATTTGATGTACCTTTTGACATAAGCACGATGATCATACTCTATCATAGGCTAATAATAGCCCATGCAGAGGATACACTTTGTGATGGCCATACCACTAAAATGACCACCACATGTACTATTGTGAGCTTAGGAAATGGTCCAAGTAGACTCTTGGGTATTTAAGCATTGAAGGACTCCATCATAACTTCAATGGTATAGTATATCTCCTAGCAAGACATATTTAGTCACTTTTTGTTTAGATGTTCATTTAGAGGTATACAAAAAGACTGTAAGAGGACTACCAAGCTTCAATAAATATTTGATCTGGGAGAACCAATCTTGATATTGCTCAATTTGCACTAAATGAATAGCTTGCTCCTCTCCAGAAGAACCTCATAAAAATTCCAATTGAGGGAGGACATTAAGATAAATTGTTGACATTATTATAAGGAACCTATGATATTAAGGATCCTAGGAAGCAAGTTTCAAGAAATTTTGAATTTGAAAGAACCAATCTTGGTATGGTTCAATTTGTACCATGTGGATACTTTATTCTTCTACAGCAACATCTCGTAGAATCATGAATTATGAGAGCATTTAGATATGAATAGTGGTGACATCATCTGAGGGATTTTGCAAAATTAGGGATCCCAAGGAATCCATTGTATCCACAAAATGATTAGAGGATTGAGGGGCAACCTCGATGTTGTACCATTCAAAATTTATAAGCAACTTATCCACGATGGTCTTGTATGATTTCAAGACTGAGCATTTGCATTAATAGATTTTTTTTACTTGATTGATGATGAGCAAGGATTTGCCAAAGATTTTAATTCTCTTGACATTCATGGTGAGAGTTGTTTGAAGACCTAAAATGAGGGCTTTGTAGTCAACATTGTTGTTGGTGCATGGGAGTTTGAATAAAAGGGGAATATGAGGCCCTTGCCAGGGTTATGGATAAGGGGTCGACCTCGAAATCTATTTATAAAATCAAGACGAATTGTCTTGGAATCTTGGCAATATTTGTAGAAGTATACATGGCAAATTGAAATAATTTTTTCCAAAAATTTTCAAATCATGGCGATTTTCATTAATTTGTCTCCAAAAATTTTCAAACCGTGGCAAATTTTTCTCTGTTGGGGAATATGAATATCGGTTTGCAAAATCTAAAAAATGTATGGCATACTTAAAAATGTTAGGCCGATATGAAAGACTTTAGGCCAACATGACAATCGATAGCATGACGATTGGTTGTAGGTATGTCGATCGGATGCAGGAATGTCAATCAACTGTAGGCATGATGATCGGTTGCAGGTATGACGATTGGTTGTAGGTATGACGATCGGTTGTAGGCATGTCGATCGGTTTTAGGTATGACGATCAGATTTATGCATACCGATCAGCTAGAGGCATGACGATTGACTGTAGGCATGACAATCAGCTATAGGAATACCGATTGGTTGCAAGCATGATGATCAATTGCAAGCATGACGAGCGGCTATAGGAATTTTGAGCGGCTATAGGTATGCCAATCGGCTGCAGTCATGACAATCGGCTACAGGTATGATGATTGGTTGTAGGTATGATGATCGGCTATAGGAATGTTGATCGCACCTCTACAACCAATAGATAAATATCAATCAATAATCCCTACAATCGATCAGCTTATGTCATAGCTCTACAACCGATTGGCTTATGTCGATAGACACGACTCTACAATCGATTAGTTTATATCCACAAACATGGCTCTACAATTTATTGACTTATGCCGACAGACACGACTCTACAACCGATCATCTCATATCAATAGACACGACTCTACAACGAATTAGCTTACGATGATAGATACGGCTCTACAACCGATCGTCTTATGCCGACAGACACGGCTCTGCAACCGATTGGCTTATATTGACAGACATGTCTCTACAACCGATCGACTTATGCCGATAGACACAGCTCTACAACCGTTAGTCTTGCATCGATGGAGACTCCTTTGTAATCGATCAATTTATTTCGACAATGACTCCTCTACAACATTATCAAGTTTTTTATTGTTTCAGAGCTATTTTCAAGTTAGAGTATTTTTTATGTATATTTATCGGTACCCAGTACAGTATATATAGGGTAGTATATGAGGCGATTTGGGCAGGAAAAATAAAATCATTTATAATTTGAAGGCGATTTGGGTGGGAAATATAAAATCATTTATAATTTAAAGGTGAATTGGGCAGGAAAATCAAAATCATATGTAATTTTAGGTCGGCAAATTAAAATAAAGTTAGGTTCATGATTATCAACGACGGGCGAATTTACCCCAAAAAAAATTCCACCTCGTAAATTTTGGGTGAATGACCCCCAGTGAAAGGATCCAAAATTAGCCTTTTCAAAATTTTAAAAAACCTAAATAGAGCCAATTTACGATATTTCACGCTTATGCATATCCCTGCCCCTTGCAGTGTAAAAAATATGTTTCCTACACCACCCCTTGCTTACATTTCGAACCATCGAAAAACTGTGTGAGGTCTTATTTATACTCTGGATCTTCTGGTTCTTTTGAGCTAGTAAATGTAAATATTGCATCATCAAGTAGCTCAAATGTGATAGGCTTATCATCATGAAGTGGGAATTCTGCAAGCTAGTCTATGATAACCTGACCTTTAATAAACTTTTGTCTAATGAATTCTAGGTCAAACTCCATCAAGAGCATGATCCACTTTGTTGTATGATTGTTATGATGAGTACGACTCATCATTTATCACAAAGAATTCTCTTTAGATATGATATACATTATCTGATTTATCATGTAATGATACAACTTTTTGGTGGTGAAAACCATCGCTAAGTAGATCTTCTCAACATAAGCGTACTTTATTTTGTACGAGACCATGGTGCGGCTAATGTAATAGATAGCCTACTATTTATTTACCTCATTATTTTGGGCCAACATGGTCCCTAATACAAAGTCAATGGTGGAGATGTATAATAGAAAAGGCACACCAGGTCTTGGAGGAGTCAATACTAGTGTGGAAGCCAAGTGTTGTTTGATATCTTTGAAGGTCACTTGGTAATCTTCATTCCAATAAAACACCATCCCCTTTTGGAGAAAATTATTGAATGGTCGACACTTGTCCTATAGTTGCGTGATGAAGCATCAAATGACTTATATCTTCCTCTACAAATTGCAAAGCTACTTAAGGTTGGTGGGGGGACATGCTTGTGATTGCTTCAACCTTCTTTAGCTCAACCTCGATGACCTATTTAGATATGATGAAACCTAAAATATTTTTGGATGTCACACCAAAAACACACTTTTTAGGATTCAAGCGTACTTTATGTTCCAAGAGGTGATCGAAGACCTTTTCTAGAACACCAATGCGATCCTAACATAATAAGGATTTAGCCAAAATATCATCGATATAATCTTCAATAATCTTGTGCATGTAATCATGAAAAATATACATCATTGCATACTAATAGGTAACACCTATATTTTTTAAGTCAAAGGATGTGAGCTTATAGCAAAAGGTCCCCTATGGTGTGGTAAAGGTCATTTTGGCCTGATCTTAAGGATTGACTCAAATTTGATTATGTCCTGATAAGCCATCCATGAGAGAGCATTTCATGGCCTGCAGATGCATTTACCAATGTGTCAATGTTTAAGAGTGAAAATTCATCCTTGGGGCTCGCTTTATTAAGATTACAAAAATCAGTGCATATGTGCAACCCCCATTTGGTTTTTGAACTGGTAATATGTTTGTTATCCATTCAAGATAATCGATAGGCTAGATGAATCCTCAATCCAGTATTTTTTGTAATTCATCTATTATCATAATAGCAATTGTTAGATGCAACTATTACAGTTTTTGCTTTACTAGTTTAACTGCTGGATTTAGCATCAAATTATGAACAACTAAGTTGAATTCTAGACCAAGCATATCCTTTTATGACCATGCAAAAACTTTTCTATACTTCTTTAGAAGAGCAAATAATGTAGCCCGTTCTTTGGTTGAAAGACCCTTCCCCAACTTAAGAATCTAGGGATGTTCAGGATCATCGCTAATGTCGATATCAACCATCTCTTCTATAAGCATATGGGATCCCTCCAATTGATGGGGAGTAGGGATCAAATGTATTTCATTGACTAGATTGAATGAGTCAGATACATCATTAATTTTAATATTAGCTTGTAGGATATATAAATTAGGACGTGATGATAAATGGAATGGTTACAACATGTCCTCAAAAGAGAGAAACTTAAACGGTGAAGGCAAAAGGGTAGCATGATCAAAATCAATAGCCTTAATATTGAGAGGTAATTATTAGGAAGGGTTGTCTAGGTAATGAAGCAAAGTGGTAAGGTCAATGGAGATCATATTGATGGATGGTGGATGACCTCCATTCATGGGTGGAAATAGGTGGTTAAATATGGGGGGATGCAAATGTTTAGGGGGTGGTTGAGGTGGAATGGGAATGATGGGGTGTGCTCTATGGGGAACATGGACAATTGAATATTTGAGTGGAAGAAGCTAGTACTAAATGGGCAATGGTAATCTTGAGAAGAGATGAAGATAGAATTCATCTAGGTCTATGAGAGGCTCAGTGGGAGCAGACACTTATTCTAAGCTAAACAAGGTGATGGATAAGGTCCCTCAATCATCTTCTGACCCCCAGTCATGTTCTCACTCTTAAACATCTTCTAACTCCTCTTTTTATGAGTCATCATTACCAATAGATAAAGTAGCGATATGTATATGATTGCTAAGCAAACGATTGTTACCAGTATCAATATACTCATTGCCATCAATGTCTCTCTCTAGGATTAAGTTAAGGTGTTGAAGGGAGTCAGCAAGAAACTCATCAAGCATACGTGTATGATACCCCAAGCCTAATATATAAATTGGAAGTTGATAATGGGGTTCCATAGGGGTCCAAGGACCTTGCCTGTATCATCCTAAGCCATTTTCATATCAATAATGATGGTAAAAGTATCATAAAGTAAATGATAGGTTTGAAAGATAATCGATATTCGTTTGAAATGGCTCTTCCTCATCTAGTATAGACAGTGTATCTGTGGCGATGTCAATACAACCATAGACAAAAAAATGTTGGCTTGGGTAGGACCCAAGGGGGACTATGGTACCTATGGTCAATGGTGTATTGCACGGTTGACCAAAATATTTGATTGACTCCATGAGTGGGGTGAATGTAACATCGTACACTTGATATTCACCTATACTCAGATTCATCATGCTAATGGTGACTTGTGGCAACTCTACTGGGAGAGATGATGATGAAGATGTGTGTTGTGATGAAATTTGTTCCTCCTGTGTGGGGGAATCATGGGCAGAAGTGGTAAAAATGGTTGAAATTAAAGTTGCAGAAGGTGTGATGGATGGTTGAGATGTAGATGTATTTATTGGCGAAGGTGGAGATGAAGGTGATATCATAGGTGTCTTCTCTGGATTTCGAGGTGGAGGATCTAATGATTATTGAGGTATGTCTAAAGAAAATGATTGCAATGGTTGATATGGAGGTGGTGGTGATGAAGTGGTGGATGATCATGATGTGAAATTTGTGGTTTGGATGAGGTTATTGGACTGAATGTCCAGATGTGTGGAAGGCAAGGTGGACTCCTAGGGATGCATAACCATATTGCAATATTTGAAGAGCTCCAAGTCTATGGGAACACAGTGCACTTGGCTTCATGTATATACTTTATGCACTTCTACAATATAGAAGGCACGCATTTCATATCTTGAATCTAGGGCCTACCAAGTAATATATTGTATTGCATGGCACCTTCCAAGATGTGACACAGTACATGAATAGTCTTTTGTCCAAATTGGATAGGAAGGACTATTGGATAGGAAGGACTACTATGTCGATGGTGGAACATAGGGTATCATTAAAAGCTCAAAGGTTAAAAGTGGATGACATGATTATGAATGGTAGAAGGTTAAGATGTTGGAGGGAAGTTGAGGTGACGATGTTAATCGATGATCCCATGTTTGACATGATCCACAATAGCGATGATATACAATGGTGGGTCAGGTGCCTTGGTAGGTATCATCTAAATTTCATGGTCCTAGAATGTAATCGTAGGGTCTTGATATGTTTGAACATACCCCACAAAGTTGATGAAATAATTAGGGTCTTGTGGTTGTATTTCAATAGATCTTAAGATCTCCATTAGGGCCTCTTGATGTGACATCAGTTTATTGAATCAGCTTGTAGATGGAGAGCCTCACCGATGACATCTTTAGACTTTGAGTAAGTATGTTTCTTAGTGTGAGCATTGGGTGAGGTGGAGTAGGCATGACCAGATTTTATATTGGTGGTGCCTATGATGTTGATAAAATATTGGTAGGATCCACAAATTGTGTGGGTTGCATTGGATATCATCTATTTCTTGTCACTATGTTAATCATTCCCATGAAACCTTGGTTAAGTGGGATGGTATGAAGTTGATTAACCTACTTAGGTTATTTCATTTTTATGTTAGGTATTATATTTGCTCTGCATTGGGTAAGGGGTCTTGGAAGACATCTATATTTTGATTGTTGGAGGCAAGAGGATTATCGATTTGAATCTCCTACCTCTCGATCATATCCTACACTATCAATTTGTAGTATTGATCCTCCCTATAAGATTTAGATTTAGGATGATTTGGATCCAATGGTTGGATCTCAGGGAGTATAAGTGCTTTCACCTTGCATAGTCGATTAAATATAGATACCAAAGACTCTAACAATGGTGTATATTGGTGAGGTGATCGATGAGGTTGAGTTTGGAGTTGTTGTAGTGGTGGATTGGCTGCTAGGGGGTGATCCTGCATCGGTCGATATTGAGCTTTATAATTAGGTAGCAATGTTGGCGCTTGGTTTAAGGGTCCAGGGGCACTCAATACAACCTAGTTAATCAAAGCTGCTTTTGGTTGCCTTTGACCACCCTTTGCATTTTTAGTGGGCCATTTCTTTTTTCATATTTTAATTTCTCCTTCTTGGACCTTGATGTCCTCGAATACCTTTGCCTGGGCCAAGGCCTCCTTAAAAGTCCTATATTTTTGAAGTTGCAATAATAATAAAATCTATTTGGTGCAACTCCTAGTAAACATTCAAGTGAGCTCTAAAATGGGTATATTGAAGGATAATTTTGTTATTAATGCTCTCCATCTATTTCCATAGTCTATGAATGGTTCATCCTTAAACTGACAAAGATTGCATAAATTATTCATGGTGGCATTTTTCTTGACACTAAAGGCAAAGCATTCTAGGAAAGCATTTGCCAATTGTTCAAAATTAAAAATACTATGGTGTGGCAAATGGTTATACCATTCCAAAGCACCCCCATTGAGCATAATAAGGAACGTTTACAGCATGAAAGGGTCATTGTCCTAAATATGAAAGTATTTTTTTATGAAGCTTGTCACATGCTCCTATGCATATTCATCACCCTTGAACTTGTCCAATTTTGGCATCTCAAAATGCTCAGGAAGGGTGGTGATGGAACTAGTAGGTGCAGAAGCTTATTGGTGAGCTTTCGTAGGGTAGGTTTTTGGTAACCTAAAACTAAGGCTTGTTTCTCTAAATAATTGAGGTGCTCTATCAACCATTTATAGGCATTCAATGATATGATGGTTTTCGCTCACATTTAGCCTTAATTAGTTTAAATATTTTATTGTGGACGAGGTGGTCGATGAGTGGTTCAATAAGCATATTGCCATATGTTGCCTTGGGGTGTGTATCAATTAGTTCTTGATACTTAGGTTGTTGTTATTCATAGGCTTCATTATCCTTTTGATAGGGATACACTTGATAGCATTCTGGTGAATGGTATTGATGATGATGGATGGGTGGTGGTCTAGGATTTTGATGATGAGTGTGATTTGGGTGTGGGTGAGGTGGAAGATTCTAATTTGGGTACAGTGGAAGGTTGTGATATTGTGCTTGGTGCCTTGGGTATTGATGTATCAGTTGCCTTTTTTGCATCGATGTGGATAGCCTGTGATGCATCACCTATTGTATTTTATGGTCCAAGGTTATCCTGGGTACCTGGTTTTAGTTTGCAAGATCAGTTGTGTGTGGCCTATTCACATGTGTGTTAATGGTATGAATAGGTGTGTGTTGTGCTTTAGCTCTAGATAGATCAATGATTTGTTTTCTAGGGTCATGAGAGGCTGCATTGAATTTATAATCCTATCAAAATGTGGGTTTTTTATAATCAAGAGGTGTCAAAGCATACCATCATTGGTTGTACTACATATGATAAGGTGTAATGGGAGGATCAAGATCACCATCCCTAGGCTCACAGATCGTCATGACAAATACCTGAGCTAATTTAGTAGAATTATTAGTACCTTGAGCAACATATGTGTTCCAATGATCATACTTATAGCTCATCTAGGGATGATAAGTTGGGGTAGCTTGAATGTCCATGTTTGGTTTCTAGGTGTCTTGGTCCTAGTATATGAGAGTCATAGGTCAAGCTAGGATATGAATACATGGTAGGGACCTCCTAGATGTTTTATCTTGGTTGTAGCTATCCCTATAAAATATGTGTAAGGTATCTTGATCTAGATAATCCATACCTTACTCATAGCCAGTACCTATGGATGAGTTCTGAGTTTGGACACCTGGTGTATTAGGATCAATGGAGTGACAGATGATATTTAGTCTAGGATGATTGTATATCCACTCTGGGATGATAAGGTCTTGTGGATCAATCCAAAAATGATCCATGGTCTTTGGTTATGGCTTAGCAGCATATGCTCACGAATGAGCCTGGCTACATGTTACGATTATCTACTAGGAAAATTATGCGTAAAGAGCCATGACAATGCTTCTTAAGAACTTTTTAAACTATGCAAATAAAGCAAACAAACAAACAAGAAAGCACTCTTTTTGTTTTGATTTTTATTTTGATTTTGATTTGGGTCTTTTTGATTGATTTTTTAATTTTATTTTTTATTTAATTCTTGTGTGTTTTTGTTTTTTAGATCTACTAAAAACTAAGGAAGATGGAAAGATCACTATAGAAAGGTAGTTTGCATGTAATCTCTATTGAGGAATGCAACACAAATGATAAAATGTCTTCCTATAGGTAATAGATGGGTGATAGGTGTCACTATAAGAGTAATACCCCCTTAAAGAGGGATCGCATTATCTAAATCCTTCTCCTTGCCCAACTGGGCTTTCGCTTCACACTCAAATGTGCTTGGATATGAATGACATCTACACTCCATAAATTATCAAGTTGTGTGGTTAAGGGGTGTCTAGACCTAACCTACCTTGGCACACACCCAAAAGTAGGGGGTCTCTCGATAATGAAGTCCAAGAAACTGCTCATGGGAGCTATTGTGGTGTTTAGAGGGGTGAGCTAGCGGAAGGAGGTGAAATCCAACGTTGTTAGTCTTGATTGAGGGTTGGTGATGAAGTCCAACATTATCAATGTTTAGGTGATACGTGGTGTGTGGATTCCTTTTATTGTTGAAAATGGAAACAAAGAGTACACAAATGATTCTAAAAAATACATATTATAAAGCAAAATGCATCTATTTTTGCTATATAAGGATCCATCTCTTTATCAGATAGTAAATACAAGAAAAATAGAGAGAACTCAGATCATATCGACTAATACGACTATAAAATAGGGACTCTCTTATCCTGAGATGACTACAAACCAGAGACTATCTTAGCCTAAGATGACAACAAAACAGAAATCGTCTCATCCTAAGACGATCATTGTTTGATAGCTTTAAAATTAAAATAAAATAAATAACATGCAACTAGATGATCTATTTTTTTCTATGTCAAAATAAAATAAATTATTTTGTGTGAATATGGAACTTGGATTCCTTTCATTTGATGTTGATCCTTGCAGATAGTTGTTTATCTCTAGTTGGAGTCCGTATCACTTGAGATGATTGTAGAATAGGGGTCGTTTGAGACAGTTAAGGATCATCTAAGATGATTGTGATTATGTACCTGCAAATCACCAAAGAAAGCAACAAAAATTAGTCATTTGATTCATCAAAATAACAAATTATGACAAAGGAAGATCCATAAAGGATCCCACTATGATCGCCATTTGAAAGCAATAAAAAAACATGCATCATATAAACAAAACAAAAATGCTTGAAAGGAAACACAATGCAAGACACGAAGAAATAAACTAAATGGAAATGGGATCCAACTATATTAAATATACATTGATTTCTTTAAAATGTGTTACATAATATCCCCTTCAGATATTTTACCAATGATAAAATTTTACAATAATATTCTTGGTGCAATCTGAATGATTTTCGTGCCCACAACAAATATTTTGAGCAGGTTTTCTTGAGACCATAACACGAGAGTGAGATCCAAATTCCTTCATTGTCCTAAATCCTGTAACCTACATGCAATGAAATACAAGGATAAATTAGTAGCATCTACGAGGCCCAGCGAGGTTGGGCCCTTATTGATAAAGAAGCAAAGCTAGATAAAATGAAACAAAGTGCATGAAATAAATTATATATGGCTAAGCAAGCATGCAAATTATAATTTGAATAAATATGCAAAAATAATGATGAAAGTGGTCACCTGAATGGGACCATCTCAAGCGAGATAGTCTCTATTTGCGGACCATCTTGAGATTAGACAATCACTATCATAGACCTACAACTATTGAAAACCAGGTTTGGGCAAGATTTGGATGACCCTGGGGCAAGTTTTGTTGATGCATGATTGATGAATCTGAAGATGAGTCCATGGATTTGAGCATATCAAAGTCATGATATTGATAAAGTAAGGTTCATGGAGACAGTTTTGAGACTCACATGGCAACCCATCAACATTAATTTGAGCAATGAGTATGCATGGTAATATTTCTATAGCACTTCATTACTTGAGATTAAAATTACAAACCTTTTTATGGAGGGGGAAAAACTCCATTTTATAGCCTCTTTCAAATGTATCCAAAGAGGTAAGTGACAATCAGAGGTAGCCTGATCACCACTTTGTAGGTGGTAGGGGTGAATGTAGGTCATCAAGCATGGTGTTAAATCCATCGCCACACTGATAGGCAATATCACTACCTGATTATTCCTTTTTAAATTAGCATGTGTGTGGTCATCTCGCTGCAATATGGTCCTAACTTGGATATCGTCTGTCTCACTACGAGATGATATTGCTTTCCCTGAGGGAAAAGTGCCCTTTTGTTGGAGAAAGACACTAAATAGCCCTAAGGCTTACCTAGGTGGGTTATATGGGTTAGAAGGAGGTATTTTGGAGATTCTCCTTATGATTATGCATTTTAGATATCTATAGCTTTGATAACACATAGATCCAATATTAATCAATTATGGACTTTCCTAGCGATGACATCATGCAAAGCTCTAGAAAATTTTGGGAATGAGGAAACCAAAATAGCACAATCCCAACATTGACTAAGTTGAAACATTCATAAAGTCTGAATCTAGGAAAAACACAAAACCAGGTTTTCTAAGTGCTTACATCAGCATAAGCATTGCAAAAGTCCAAATATGTGCAAGACCATAAAAGTAAAGCATCATTCAAGAAGACAAGAAATTATATTTTATAAGGGGACGACATCAATAAAACATCTTTAGAACCTCGGTTTCATCTCAGAAGGCCTCCATTGCAAATAAAGGACTCGACATTGCTATAAACTCTAATAATGAGTAAAAAAATACCCAAATACATCCTTTTCATCCAATATCACACCTATCAAAAGTTGTAACTACTTGGGTGCTTTCCAACCACTCAAACTAAGGACATTGAGCTTGAAAATGGTGTCTCTGATAAACAGTTGTAGCTACCAATAAAATTGTAGAGGATGATAGTTGAAAACCTATAAATTATATTGAAGACACACATGAGCCAAAGGTGAAAGTTGAAATATGGATCAACCACATCAACAAAATCAATAAGGCAAACAATTGATTGGTGTAGAGCATGAAAATAATTTTCTCTCCCATGAGCATTCTACAAGGTTTTTTCTAATAGATCTGTAACAAAATTTTGTAAATATTGGGTTGCAAGATTCATGTAGTAGCTTATAAATATCTCAATTCACCTCATAATGAGGGTTGGCTCTATAGAAATTGCTTCTTGTATTTTGTATGATGATTGTTTCTAGTCAATGAAAAATAAAAGTTGTTTGGCCTCTATTGTGATAGCATTCTCAGGTTTTTATGAATTAATTTCATGCTTTAATATATTTATGTTTGCACTTTATGAATTGTGAATTTTTCTAAAGCAAATTTTGTATAATTGAATTACTTTTCATAGGGTAATTGGAATGTTTTAAGCATATAACTAGAATTTAATGAACTTTATAATGCTTTTATTAGTGGTTGGTCTGTTAAGTTTCATTTAAATTTTATTGTGAAAGACTCGTATATATTATATTTTCATTGCTATTACGCTATATTCCATTCACCTCTACACAATTCTCTACACCCTTATCCCCTTTCTAACCCTTGCATCTCTTTCTTTAGTCTTACAAGCATGCTTTAATTTTACAAAGTATTACAAGGAGTTGACCTTCTCTGAAGGTTAAACTTGGGAGGAATCCCAATCATCTAATCTTGGCCAAAGTCTAGGGTGCATTTTATAAACTATTCAAATTTTAGACCAAGATTTTTTGGCACTCCTAATGGGACCCCAGTATAACCTACCTCATTGAGTAGAATTTTAATGAAAATTATATTTTATTAGATCAATTCTTTAATCACTTTGCAACTCTGCTAAATAGTAAATTATTTATCTAGAATACAATTACCATATAATCCAAAATCTTATGATCACAAGGTTAGCATCTAAGGCTTGGAAATAAATTACAATTTTTTGAGCTACTGCCCTTTAAATTTAGACAAAGTAGACTTCCATATCCCAATCCTTATTCTCCTACAAAAAGTATAGATTCCATATACTCTAGATCTCAATAATTCCTTGATATTCCTAACTCTAAGTCCATGGCTCAACAAGCTCAATAGATTCCTTAAAATTTTCCTAGATGGAACACTATCAAACTACTTAGCTTACCACACCTTAGCAATATTTCCAAAGTGATGCTTAAAGCCTTATCTACTTACGATGGTATAGGCAAGATAACATTCAAGAATTGTCAATATATAGTTTCCTTGGCCACTCTTCATAATATCTAAGAAGAGGATTTCATGGTAATACTCCTTGCACTATATTTTAAGGGAAATATATCACATTGGTACCATTCTCTAGAAGATGAAAGCATCCATTCATGGGATGACTTAACTAGACCATTTATTGAAGAATTCAATGAATTAGCACATCCTTTCTCCTTACTCATATAATTCATTGTTATTCAAAGACAACCTCAAGAAGCCATTATCAACTTTAATATCAAATTTAGGTAGACTTGGAGAAAGATCCCTAAAGAAACTAGACCATTTGACCCTCAGGCATATATCTATTATCTTTAAGATTTTAATCTTGATCTAGGCCTCCAAATGATGACCTTCCTCCAAGTCTATCAAGTCATAGTAAATACAAATAATGATCTAATTTATATGGGAAAACTTCTCCCTAGGATCGTTATACCATATTTCCTAGAAATTATCCAACTCACTCAACAAAAAGAAATTTTGGTCATAGTCACACCTCTACCACTTTTACCTCCGATTTCCACTTCTAATACCTTGCCCTTGACACCAACTCTTCCTGCATTGCCTACCTCAAATTCTAAATAATATTTGATTATGTAATAAGTGTTAACAATATTTAAGAAAAAAATAAATGATATGATTGCTATTAAAAGGAGAGAGACCAAGAGGTATCAACCCAAAATATTTTCCTATGTAACTAGATATTAGGGGGCTTCTACAAGCGATGTTGTCAAGAAAACCAATAATATGTATAACAATCAAGAGAAAGGGCCATCCAAACCTACATCTAAAGAAAAATATTGGTGCTTAGTATGCAATAGTCCTCATAATACTAACACATGTGTAATGTACTAGCATCAAGCTCAACTAACAATTGTAGAAAAGGCTAAGAGGACATAGAAAAGATAAATAAATATGCTATGGGATCTAGATCAATTTATGCTCATGAAAGATCCTTTGGAGTAAGAATGTATATTGGTTCTAACAAGATTTGAAAAGAAACCTTTACAGGTAGACCCATAAAATTAGAGCCTTTTAGATTTTTGGCCTAGCCTCAAAAGGTAAAATAGAAGGAGAAAGTGCAATTAGAACTCAAGAAAGATCAAGCTTAACTAGAAAAATGGAAGAATGACCGATGCGAGACCAAGTAAAAGAGGTAAAATAAAATTAAAGGGATTCCAAAGAACAAGCCTACGATAGACTCCAAAACCCTTTTGTGACCAAATTACAAAGGCTAGAGATGACCCAAGAATACCATAAGAGGTTTGAAAAACCAAAGAAGAAAGAAAATAAACAAGTAGAATCATTGGAATTTAATATCACTGAAGAATTAAAAAAGACCTTTGAGAGCAAGCATGTATGATGCTTTAATGATTCTTGGACAAATTTACCTTCTTAGAGCTTCATTGAAGACAACCTATTCCAATGGCACTGTATATATGGAAAATTGATCCATTAAAATGAATCATTTTCCTTAGATCTTGAGTTTTCCACTCAAAAAAATAGGATCATATTTAACATAAATTTTCCCCTACTAAATATTCTATATTTCTTCCAAAACCTATACCATTGGATTGGACTCAGAAAGATCTTTTCGATGGTATAATTTGTATCCTATTCTGACTTTTTTTGGTCTCCCAAAGTGCCAAAAAATTGCACATGGATCTAGCTGTCACGAAATCACGATTGTCCTATATGGAGCACAATTTTACAAAATCTGGATTTTTTCTCTTAAAAATCCCAAGTTTTTGACCAACATCTATGATTTTGACTCTTAGCCAAGTTTATTTTTCATTTTCCCACCTAAACCTCCTCCAAACCTCTTATAAATAGAGGATTGGATCCCCTCTTTTTCAACCAATGAATCTTCTTGAGAATCCTAATCTTGACTTGCTCATTGTTCATGCTAATAAGTGCTCTTTTATTGTGGGATTGCTTTTTTGTTACTTTCTACTTTGGTGTTAGTTGCCCTTGGTGGATAAGTGTTGGAGCCCTAAGGAGGAGTCTACTATCTTGGAGGCCTTCATCCTTTTGTCTGCTTGTTTGCTACCACCAAGTTGTTTTCGCTCATTTGCATTCATATATTGTAAATTTCATATATTTCATCAGTTTATCTACTTTGGTCTATTGTCTTTGTGTTCTATTGCAAAATCACACCCTGTAATTACAGGGTACAATTTTATCAGCAGTAAAATTGTGATGGCCCCGTACAAGGAACTATTTTGCCATAAGTGAAATTACGACTGCCTCATGAAGGGTGTGATTTTGCTTATATCAAGCTTGGGGGTATAAGTTCACCTCAAAACCCTATATATGCATTTCATATTGTATTTAGAGCATAACAACATAATTTACAGATTGTTCATCATATAGTTTTGTTGCATTATATTCTATTTGGTCATTTTCCAAAAATGTCAACTTTTGCTTTTGTATTCTAAAGGTCATCTAAAAGTACCTAGGGGGACTGATTTTTGCACCTCCAAGAATGGTTATATAGTGGAATAACCATCCCCCCTAATGTTGATCATATTTTTTGAGGTTTTAGTGAAGTTACTTTGTAGGATTGAAGTTGTGGGACATTTTTGGATGCAAGATAAATATTGGAACAACCACCAAATCATATAAGTACCCTAATATATATTTAGGTTGTTTGATGTTTGCTTTCTATTCATTTCTGATTTAAAACCTAGATCACAAGTAAATAAAATCAATTGATCATATTTCTAGGCATTTAAAAGAATAAAAGCATATAGTGTGCATCTAGGGTTTTAACCTTGTTTGTGCATTTCTATTGGGCCCTTGCTCAAAGGCTTTATTTTATAATCCTAGGGTTAGTGATCATTCAAGCAAAGAATCATTCTAGGGGTGGCTCTTGTTTTCATGCATCTTGTATCTTGCATTATTATTTTCTTTTTTATAGTGTAGTTTTAGAAATGCCAAACATAGGTGCATGCTTAATTGACACATTTAAACACATTATACCCCAAACTTGGAGTAAGTTATAAAACCATTCCTGGTGAACCCTTCCCCTTTGTCCATCGAGTGTAGAGTTATAACATACCCCGCGGTCACCTTGGCTTCCAACAAATCCAATCGAGAATTGTACATGGTAGGGCAGTTTTCCCCCTCTACAGACACACCTACCCAAAGTTTAACTTAGCTTAAGGTCAACCTATTCTCAAATTGGAAAACAATAGACCACCTCTTTTCTACATATCTTTATGCATGGAGGTATGGATTATGCATAATTGTATGGTTAACTCAAGAGCTACAAACATTGTTATGCCTAAAGCAATGTAGTAACCATAGGTATGGAATATATCTAATCATTCCCAAGAGTGTTACAATTAAATGTACCCCTGTTACAATAGTCAGAGTAAAAATATATATCCCAATGGTATGGCATAAAGTTTCAAGAGACACTATGTTACAAGAAGTGGTGATAGTTGACCTTAAGCCATACTTTGGTCTTTTACTTTCTTAATAATTCACTATAAATTTGGGTAGCTATATGGTGATAAACTATTCACATATAGTAATCCTATACAAAGGAAATAAGTTAAAGGTCTGTGTAGAAAAGCACACACCATATCATATAGAGAGAATAGAGAAATATTGTATCAATTTAATCAGTGAAGATATCGATCCCTTAGAGATAATAATGGAGGAACTACAAATAGGGGATGAATTATCCCTTATAGATTTCAATACCATGATCTAAACATGATTAGGCACATACTACATGATAAATATAAGAACATAAAAAATTCAAGCCATATCAAATAAAGAGCTTCAAGAAATAGAAGTATGGAAGCTTTATTTTTATGGAGCTAGATGCATAAATGATGTTAGATTTGGAGTGGTGCTAATATCTCTTTTTGAAGAAACAAGTAAATTCTCCTATAGATTAGCATGGAGCTGCACTAATAATGAAATTGAATATGAAGCCTTCTGCCTTGGTCTGGCATAGGCAAAAAAAGTGGGAGTTAAATTGTTATCCATTTTGGTGACTCTAAGCTGGTGGTCAATCAAGTGATAAAGAAGTATAATAGTAAACATCACTCTATGAAGGTATATTGAAATAGAGTATGGGATCCAATGGTGATTTTTGAAGCTCTAAACATGAAGGTTGTTCCCATAAGTCAAAATGAAATAGTTGATGTGCTAGCCTCTCAAGGGGTAACCCGATCACTAATTACAATAAAATTTCAAATACTATTAATATGGTATTTAGACTGTCGATCGCAAAAAAAGAATTTTTTTGGTAGGTATTCAAGAGTGATTAGCAAATTATCAATTTCTTTACTAAAGAGGCTATTTGTGCAACACAACCAAAAGAAATGCAGCAACATGTTGACTAGGATGAAGGAATTAGCTCAAGAACAATCATATTTCTAAAGGGATGATTACCTTAGAAAGTTTTTTTGGTAATATTCATTGGTCCACTAGATAAAAAATGAAGATATATGAACAAACAATCAAGGAAGTTTAGTTTGAGCGCAAAAAGAACTTAAAATTTGGAGTGTGTTACTCTGAAGAAGTAGATGAGTTCATATCTTTGTGTAGAGAGTATAAAGATATAATGCATGGAGTTATGATGACCTTCGAGTCTAAAACAAGGATATTATCCAACATACTATAGAGATATTGCCCAATTCCAAGCCATTCAAATAGAATTAAAGGTCGGTCAATCCTAAAATAGAGTCCATAATAAAATAGGAAGTTCTTAAGTTGCTCAATGCTAAGATTATATACCCTATTAAGCACTCTACATGGGTTGCAAACTTGGTCTTAGTGAGGAAGAAAAATGGAGACATCCACCTCTTTGTTGATTTTTGGAACCTCAATAAGTTTTCATTAAAATATCATTATCCCTTGTTGTAGATTGATCAGATCTTACAAGCAACAACTGGATCAAAAAGGTTTTCACTCCTTTATGGCTTTTCTAGTTACAATCAGATATGGGTAAAAGATAAATATCAACACAAGATATCTTTCACCACCAACTGGGGAACCTTCACATATCAAAGAATGTCCTTCGACTTATTCGATTCCAAAGCAACTTTTTAGTGAGCATTAGATTTTTCTTTGGTTAGTTGGATAACAAACTAATTCTGATTTACTTGGACAATAACAATATTTGGATCACCTAAAAATGGTCTTTTAGAAATTCCAAGAGTTTGGATTATCGCTTAACCCCAAGAAATCCATTTTTACTATGCATGAAGTTAAGTTGTTAGGCATTTTTGTGTCTAAACAAGGGTTAGTCATTGATCTGAATTAGATTAAGGCTATTTTGGCACGACCAATTCCTCTCAGTAAAAATATTTTTAGTCTTTCTTTGGGTAGATTAACTTTGTCTAAAAATTTGTTTATAATTTCGCACAAATAGTTAAGCCTATGACAGAACTTCTAAAGAAGGATGTGGAATTTGCATGGATCTTGGAGAAGAGAAAATATTATGAGTATATTAAACAGGTGATAACACAAGCACTAGTTTTAGTCAACCTAGATTATAGAAATGACTTCATCTTGTATGTTTATGGATCTAAAGATAGTTATGTTGTAGTATTAACTCAAAAGGATAATAATAAGGAGAAGCATCTGATATCCTTTCTTAGCCAAACACTCCATGAATATCAAAAGAATTACAATGTCATAGAGAAACAAGTGTTCACTCTCATGAAATCATGAAAAAAGCTTAGACATTATTTGTCTCAGAGCAAGACATTGGTATACATAGCACATCTAGATGTCAAAATTTTCATTCTTCAAGGAGAATTATGAGAGAAAATAGTTGGATGGATTACAAAAATACATGAATATGATGTTGAGATCTGACCAAATAAGCTAGTGAGAGGAAGAGCTTTATGTGAACAACTAACTTCTACAACAGAACTAGAACACAACTTGTGTCTAGAAGATTACTATAAAGTAGAGTCCAAAAGTGAAGAATGTATAGAGAAGACAGACTGGGTCATTGAATTGGTCAAATATTTTTAGACTGATAGATGGTTGGAAAGACTAGATTCCTCTCAAGGATACAAATACCAATTGCAGGCTTTGAATTATGTTATATTGTCACAAATACCAATTACAATATTTGAATTATATTTTGTTGTTGTAGATACCGATTATAGGCTTTGAATTATATTTTGTTGCTAGAAGGACTGTTCAATTTTTTTGATAAATTACTCTAATGCATCTGGCCAGAGCAAGCAACTAAAGTACTAATCAAATTCCATTTAGACTTCTCTAAATATCACTATTTAGGACAGACTATCACAACAAAAATTCTCTAGGTTGGGTACTATTGGCCCACCATATTTGCAAATGCTTTTAAAATGGCTAAAGCCTGTGCGAAATGCCAAAGGTTCATTGGTAGAATAAAAACCATGCACTTCCCCTACAACCAGTCATTGCAGAAGAGCCTTTTCAAAAATGGGGACTTGACTTCATTGGAGTCATCAACCCAAATTCATTTGCTAAACACAAGTTTATTCTAACAACAATTGATTATTTTACTAAATGTCCAGAGGCAGTAGCAAAAAAAACAACTAATCAAGATACCGTGATTTAATTTTTAGAAAGACTAATAACAATATTTAGTATCAACTAATTATTTTACTAAGTGGCCAAAGTCCATAGCAACAAAATAGTTGATCAAGATACCATGATTAAATTTTTAGAATACTACTAACAAGATTTGGTATCCCATCCATAATTGTGATAAATAATGAACTTGCCTCCGTAGGTGTGAAGCTTATAGATTTTACAAGCAAGTATGGTATCTACTTAAAGATATCCTCCAATTACTATATGTAAGGGGATGGACTAGAAGAATCTACTAACAAGAATTTGCTAAGAATATTCAAAAGGATTATTGGAGAAAATAAAAAGAGTTGGTACTTAATGTTGAATCAACCCTTATGGGTAGACTACATTATAGTTAAAAAAGACATTGAGGACATCACCATACTCCTTAGTCTATGACAAATAAGTTGTTTTGCCTTCACACCTAGAGTTACTGACAATAAAGTTGATAGACAATGGAGAATTTTTGTATATCGAGCTAGTAAAAGCCCAAATGGTAGAGTTGTTATTCTTAGAAGAGAAAATAGAGAAAGCCTGCAATAGCCTCTGAGAACATCAAGTTAGAATTAACTTATGGTTCTATAAAAAGCCTCATTTTAAGGTTATCAAATCAGTGATCTAGTCCTCAAATGGGATAAAGATAGAACAAAGCCAAGAAAACATCAAAAATTCAATTTATTTTGGTCTAGACCCTATCATATCACTATAAAACATGATTGTAATGTGTAGGAGTTGGTAGACACTAACAGTCGAATCTTGTCAATTCTAGTAAATGGCCTACATTTAAAACACTTCATGTGAGAAAAAGTGCCACCAAATTTGTATCATATGTACATTAAAAATGAATTGTATTAATAAATGATAATTTTAAATTATTAAAAGCTAATTGATAGAAGCAAAAGCTAGTAAACGATAAGTTTTGAAATATAGCACGCCTATTCATCAAAAAATATAGTGTAAATCACTAAGCAAGCATGCAAGAGACTTTTACATGTTTCCAAGACCATAAAAATGTTAGAGAATATTAAATTATTTGATATATTAGGATGTGCAGGACATGCACATGTGTCATGTTAGAAGACTAAGATTTTTGTATGCAAGTGGAAAGATAAGAGTCCATAGATCAATAGTTAGGAATTTGAAGAGCTATCTTGCATAACTGTATTATGGAGACAAAGATCCATAACTTGTATCAAGTGTAAAAGAATATCTCAAGATTGTATTTTAGATTCATGAATAATATTATAAATATTTTCAATATTGTTGATTTATATGAGATTTATAGTTCAAGTCATCATATTATTATTTTTAACTTTAATATTGTGGCTATTTTATATTAGGACCTATGATATTTTGTGATGGTAAGGCTTAAAAATCCAACAGTGGTGTCAAAGCTACCACTAGACTATGTCCATTTTGATATAGTTTAGCCACTTTTATTAATTAAGTTTCTCCACTTTTGATAAAGTTAATTTAGAGTCTATCCACTTTGAAGGTAGTGTAGACTCTGACTCTAATTTTTAAAAGTCTTCTTGAGTAGAAATTGAGGGGAAAAGTATTAGTCATCCTGATTTGAAGGCTAGGGTCTTTCCACTTGATTTAAGGAACACCAATTACTACTATGACTTAGCTATATTGAAGAAAAGAGCTAACTCAAGAGAGAAGTTGGACATACTGATAAATATAGTTGGTCATTCAAGGATTTATAGTGCCACCCTAACATTGATATTGGGTTCTCTAGTAAGAAAGAGAATCATATTGGGTTCTTAGGTGTGACCTAAGACATTGAAGAATTCAGATTGATAGAGAAGCAATATTTTCTACAAAAATAGATAGAGAATTTTTCATAGCTTCCTACAAATATTAAAATCATTCAAGTTTCCTATATGACATAGAGAAGCATAGCATAAACCTGAAAGCATAGAGATATAGAAATAGAAATAGAGATAGAAGAAAAAAGAGATTGAGACAAGAAATAGAAGCAGTAATAAGGTACAAAGAAGAGAGAGAAGAAGAAAGTAAGCATAGAGAGGAGAATAATACAAGTATACATAGAGATAAAAGTGATAAGCATGTAAGAGAAGAAGCATTAAGCAACCATCAAATATTGAAGAAAGAGGCTAGTAACCAACTTGAAATAGAGATACGCAGTCAATAGAAGAAATTGAGATTAAGAGGCTAGCAGAGATAGAAATAAACCACAAGCATAAAGGAAATATAATCCTAGCTATAGAAAATAAAATCTAGGTAATCTATAAGGTTTTTAGTGTAGCCAATGAAAGTAAAAAGAGATGTTGTAATACAACGAAGCTACAGTGTAGTATAGTGAAGCCAATGTTATAAAGTGAAGCTAGGCAGTAACATTCATGTTGGAAGAGTGATATCTTTCATTTGAATCTAAGCATTGGAGAGCACCATCATCTATCCAGACGTAAGCACTAGAGAGCACCATCTTTCACCTAAATGTATGAGTTAGGAGAGCGCCACATTCCACCTTTAGATGTTGGTACTATAGAGTGCCTTCTCACAGAAGCTATTCATACATAAAGTGCTAGGAGAGCACTATCCATCCGAACAAAAAAATATCCAAGAGAGCATCCACAATCAAGAAGGTAAAAATTTAGAACATGAAGCAGATAAAATAACAATATCTTGAGCCAAGCGAGACCTAAGGGAGAAAGCAAGGTCCTTAGAAAAATTCAATTAATATTGGCATTTGGAGGACAAAGCATCATCACGACTGATTTTGCAACAGGCACAACATAGTGGAAACAAATGGCCAAGGAGCATTGAAACCCTAAATGTTTTATATGCAAGTATTGACACATTGAGTGCAATAGGAATATCGTTGAGGAGTTAATGTAATGTTTAACATTATTCTTATCTCAATACATAAGTTTTTGATAATTGGAGGGAATTAGATATTTGATTTAAAAGACAACATAATGGATTTATAAGGTTTTACGATTTTTGAATGGAGTAATAAGAATATGATTTACTAAAGGAGTTATAAGGTGATAAAATATTTTTAAGTTTATTAAGTTTTGAAAATTACTTTTGAAGGTTTAAAGTTTTTATGATTTGGTTTTTTAGAGTTATAAGGTTTGTAGTTTTTTAAAATTAGAAAGTTTTTTATTTAAAATTTTTTGAAGAAATTTTATTTATTGAAATTTTACAAATTTAATATTTGGGAGTTAAAAGGTTTTCTACATCAAAATTTAGAAAATTAAAAATTTGTAAATTTCATTTTTTTAGGTGCATATTTAAATTTGGGAGATATAAGGTTTACTACTTTGGAGGAACTTACTATGGATTATTGGCATATTGATTCTAGAGCAAGTAGGCATATGGATGGAAATAAAAAATGGTCTAACACCTTTTAAAAAATATGAAAAACCAATTGTTATAGTAGATAGTATGAATTATGAGGTCAAATGAGTAGGAGATGTCTTAATAAATCTATCAAATGAAAAAGGAACAACTAACAATGTACTATATGTACCTAGATTGACTACTAATCTTCTTTCAGTATCTCAATAAATGGATCAAAATTTAGAAGTTGAATTCAAGACTATTAAAGACAAAAAGAAGTTTCTCGTTATCAAACAAAGAAGAATTATAACTTCTAATTCTTATAAAAATAAGTTGTTTACTCGAGATACAGTAACAAATATGGTTCTATTAGTAGGGATTTCAAAAACAAGAGAGCTTTGGTGTAAAAGGTTAAATGAGATGAGTAAACATCAAATGGTTAAAGGTTTACCTAAACTTTCATGGGAATCTATAGTCTTTCCAGAATGTCTAGTAGGAAAACAACATAGAATATCTTTTGAACTTTGTCAACATAGAAGTCAAGAACCATTGGAACTAATATATACATATTTATGTGGTCCAATGAATGTTACTAGTATTGGAGGATAAATATTTTTAACTATTTTTTTATGATTACTCCAGGAAAATGTGGGTGTGTTTTATGAAATTCATATATGAAGCATTTAGTTGTTTCAAACAATTCAAGCTACTGGTGGAAAAAGAATCAGGAAAAACAATCGATATTCTTAGCTCAGATAGAGGAGGTGAATTTTTGTCAAAAGAATTTAACTTGTTTTTAGAAGCCAATGGTATAAAAAGATAACTTACTACAACATATTAACCACAACAAAATGGTATTGCAAAAATAAGAAATAGATCAATTATAAAAATGGTTCATTCTATGCTAAGAGAAGTTTATTTTGATCATCGATGTTGGGTAGAAGCAGTTAAAACAATTGTATATTTACAAAATAGATCATCTACAAGGCTATTAAAAAAATTTACTCCTAAAGAAGTATGGTTAGGACAAAAACCATCGATATAAAAAATGAGAATTTTTTGATGTAAGGCGTATATGCATATTCCAAAGCAAAGAACTAAACTAGATGACAAAACTATGTGTGGAATATTTCTTGGTTATGATGATGATTCAATAGGTTACATAATAATTGATCCTACAATAAGAAAAATTTGTTGGAGTATATTACATTATTTGGTACATGCTAATGTACCCCCATGGTGCCTTCATTATACATCTTGTAAATATTAGATTAGGATTGAGTCTTAGTTTAGAGTACGAGTAATAATTTTTATAATGTTGTAATGTGCAAGAAATACACAAGTGTTATGTAAGTGTGTATGTGCAGGAAATGCACAAGTGTTATGTAAGTGTGTATGTGCAGGAAATGCACAAGTGTCATGTGAGTGAGTGTGCAAGTGTAATGTGAGTTTATGTGCACAAGTGTCTTTAGATTAGAGTGTGCAAAGTGAAGAGTCATGTCTAGGTGTGCATACAAGATAGATTCATGTGTATGCAAGTGTCAAGTAGAGAATCCAAGAGTCATGAGACTTGTCATATGGAAAGGAATAGTCAAATATCCAAAGAGTTATTCTACTATGGTTATATAGTAATCCATAGAGTAACATCAAGTATCACATAAAGAGTTATATAAAGTATCATATTCAGTATCACATTAAGTATTGTATCAAGTATAATATCCAAGTATAAAGTGTTGAAAGAGGAGTAATAAAGATTGCATACATTTTGAGCAATTAATATGTAAGTTGTGCTACATGCTTTGTACATGTATAATTCAAGCTATTACATTCATATTGTTGTTTATTAGTGAATGTTATTTGATATATTATAAGCCTTTATTTACATATTAATTTACTCGTATTGTTCTACTTATATCATTATCTTGATCTTACTATATTGTAGTTGTATTATATTTGATCCCATTGAATTTATCCTCTGATTTATATGTTAGTATTAAGGCTTAAAAAACCATCAAAATCTACATAAGCAGATATGTAATTTTTGATGAAGGAAACAAAAGTATTATTAAGGTACAAAATATTGATTCAGGAATAATTCTAAATTCTTCAGAAGTAGAGGTATCAAGTGAAGAATCAAAATTAGATATAGATGATGAAATATCAAAAAATGTAGAGACTACTACAACACTTCAAAGGAAAGAGCCTATATGGCATAGAGATACACTTAAGGATTAAAATTTAGAGCAGATGCTAGATCTCATTGCTACAAGACCTTAAAATCGTAGTTTAACAAGAATAAAAAGGATGTTGGTAAGCTCAATAACAGAACCTACAACTACTTAAGTCATCCAAAATGGAAGGCAACAATGGAATTAGAATATGCAAAACTAATGAAAAATAAAACATGGAATCTAGTTGATATACCACAAGGAATGAAAGTAGTAAGATGTAAGTGGGTCTACAAGACAAAATACAAAGCAAATGGTTCTCTTGATAAATACAAAGCTAGATTAGTTGCAAAAGGATACACTAAAAAAGAAGGAATAGGCTATGAAGAAACATTTGCACCAACAAGAATGACTACTATTAGAATAATTTATGCATTAACAACACATCATGCATGGAAACTTCATAAAATGGATGTAAAGAGTGCATTTCTTAATTATGATCTTGAATAAGATGTATATATATCATAAACAGAAGGATTTGTAATCAAAGGACAATAACAAAATATTTGCAAGCTAAACAAATCTTTATATGGGCTAAAGCAAGCACCAAGAGCATGGTATATAAAGACTAATAATCATTTATTACAACATAATTTTGAAATAAGTCTATCATATCAAAATCATGGTTATGCATAAGGGGTAGTACCGAAAAAGTATTTATCAAATCGGGGTGAATCATCGTGAAAAGTGTATAAACTTTGGGGCAAATTTTTTAAATTTTCGAAGAAATTTTTTCAAAACATGGCGATTTTTTCTTTTTTTCCACTAAAATTATCAATAAAATTTTATAGGTACTGGCAGAAGGCGACTTGCATAAGGCGAGTGGCACAAGGCGAGTGGCACAAGGCGAGTGGCATAAGGCAAGTGGCACAAGGTGAGTGGCATAAGGCGAGTGGCACAAGGCGAGTGGCACAAGGTGCCTGGCATAAGGCAACTGGCAGATGGTGAGTGGCACAAGGCGAGTGGCTGATGGCAAGTGGCATAAGGTAGCTGGAAGATGGTGAGTGGCATAAGGCGATTGGTAGATGGTGAGTGGCACAAGGCGATTGGCAGATGGCGAGTGGTATAAGGTGACTGGCAGATGGCGAGTGGCATAAGGTGATTGGTAGATGGTGAGTGGCATAAGGCGAGTGGTAGATGGCAAGTGGCATAAGGCAACTGGTAGATGGCGAGTGGCATAAGGTGATTGAAAGATGGTGAGTGGCATAATACAACTAGTAGATGGTGAGTGGCATAAGGCGACTAGCAGATGGCGAGTGGCATAAGGTGACTGGTATATGGCGAGTGGTACAAGGCGACCATCATAATTCATCAATTAGATGATGCCATGTGTCCTCTCTTCTACCACATGTCATGCATCTATTAACTTCCACCATGCATAATTCTATAAATTCATTTGCAGGGTCATTTTTTGCCTCTTCCATAACGTTTTCCAGAGCAATTTTAAACCTTTTTCTAGCATTTTCAGGGCGTTTTCCACAACGGTTTCCAAGCATTTTCAGAGCATTTTGGCACCATTTTGGCAGCATTTTCAGAGCATTTTGGCAACATTTTGAGAAGGTTTTGGCAATGTTTCTAGAAGGTTTTGGCAGTGTTTTCCAAGGCATTTTTGAGTGTTTTCCTGGTTTCTCAAACCATTTTCCTGCATCTTTTCAGATATGGCTAGCTCTTCCTCTCCTCTTCCCTCTAAAGTGTATTTCAAGAACATCTTCTGCCCCAACCTGAAGAGCATTTTCAACACTCTTGGAAAATATTCCCAATGGGTTTACACCTTTGGACTTGTTGGTGTGTTGAAGATGCCACAATTGAACATTAACGTTCAGTTGATGCAACGGATCATTTCTTGTTACAACCATGACGTGTCCACTATTTCGATGTGAGTGGATAACAAGGACATTGTTTTTTCTGTTAAACCCTCCGATGTGCAGCGACTAACAGGGCTACCATTTTTGGATGGTGTACTGGTGAACAACCAGTACGCCTTAACCGACGATGATAAATCCACCCTTGGAACCATTTACTCTGTTCATTCTGACAATTTGAAAGGTATAATTTGAAAATTTATTTTTTATTTAACATTAAATATTGTTGTGTTGTAGTTTCATTTCTCTAATAACGTTCTCCTTGTACTTTTTTTTTTCTAATAATGTTGTCTCTTTTTTTAGTTAATTCTTCTAAGTCCAAAAGGGGCTTAAACATTTGCAATGTTGGAGATAAATTTCTATATGCTTGCATTGAATTTTTTTAGGCAAGGCTTATTCTGTAGGGGTGACCTACAGAAATGCCTTTTTGGGCACTTTCTTTATTGATTCGTTGTATTGGTGGTGGTAGATTTGACTGGTCCACGCACATTTCCAACCGCCTAAAACACGACCTTTTGAGTGCCTAAAAAATTCAATCTGCTTATACAGTGACTACCAACAATTTTATTCTTTGTTTATTTTAGGAAGCTTATTTCAACCTTCAACAAAGCAGTCCTCCCACTGCATTGCACCCCAGTTTGTTGTCTATTGGCATGTCTGATGATGAGATATAGGTAAACATATTTGTTGGAATATCTTTGTTTTTATTTTTTCCATTCTATCTTGTTATTCTCTAATTTTATTTTGAAAACAGAGAAGAGCATCTCAGTATTCAAGTAAAAGGGATGTCGCATTTAGGGTTTAGGAAGTATCTACTGATTCTGATATGCATTCATAATCATCACCAATAACTCCCACCAAACGTGTGAGGTCTCATGGTGATCGGATTCAACATACACCTACGACACCTTTTACTTCTGAAATTGTTAATGTCGACGTGGAAGAGGTTACCTCTAGCCCACAAGGTAACCTTACTCTTCAAAAATACTATTTTAAATGATTTATTTTAATGACTTAAAATTATGTTTTTTAATGTGTTTTAAATATTTTTTAGATAAAGGGCAAATGGTTGAATCATCAATGGTTGCAGAGTCTGAGTCTGGTATGTATGGTTTAAATAAATATTTTTTAAATGCTATTGTTATTTACACAAGATTAAATTTATGTTTTTGTGTGAAATTTAATAGAGGGACCTACTAGATTCAAAAGGCTAAAAAAACATATGGCTCCACCATCTGGCCAACCACAACAATAGTCACAACAATAGCCATAGCCACAACAACAACCATAGCCACAACAATAGCAACAGCAATAGCCACAACCACAACCATAGCAAGTTCCATCGTCTATCCATTCAAAGCAAGTTCCTGTCCATCCACAATAGGTTCCACTTGTGAGGAACCAATCACGCATGCATGGTAAAATGTTCCTCACACCGCCACCTCATCATGCAAGAAGTGCTACAGAGACACAAAATGTGTCATCATCTAATGTTTCTATTTTACCGATATTAACCTTAGAGAATTTTTCAAATGTTGAGAGTGCATCTCAAATGCCCTCGGGAACTCTAGAATGTGACTTTCTTTATCAGGGTATGAATCCTAAAAATTACCCTTTAAAGGCAAGTGATATTCTTGAGGATGAAGAGGGCATTGATGGAGAAGAGGATGTCAATGTAGATGCCACCAAAGTTTCCCCCTCTGCCCCACAACAAGTCGTCACCCATAGTGTAACAGATGATGATATCCTAAACTTTTCTAAAAATGTGTTATTAGTCGATAGATGTAAAGTTGTAGTTCATAATACTCTTCTTTCGGATATTGATAAATTGAAAGAATGGGAATATCGGGCCAAGGTTTTGATTAAAGCAATCAATGGCCGATATAAGAATTTTTCAAAGAGAAAAGAGTTGTTTTTAAAGGTTGAGAATGAGCCCCAAAAGCTCGATGCTTTGCTACATAAAGCTGAATCTGGCACTATGGAGGCCGAGTCTACATACAGAGATGAAATTCTGGCCATTGTTTTGAATCATTTGGAAAACCTCAATGCAGAAGCCCAAGCATATTTCAATGAATGGGCACTAGATCAGAACAAAGTAGCAGTTGCAGAAACAACACGACTTACAATTGATGTAAGTTTTACATCTAACTAAAAAAATTTTGTTAAATATGTTTTGTTTATAAATATTAACCTTTTTTCATTTCTATTTTGTAGTCTAATTTCCAGCACCTAAAGCAACAAGTCGGTGCCATGAAAATTTTGATCAAGACTACCAAAATTAGCATTAATAATGCTATTGAATTGAAGAAGAGGTTACAATAGACGGTTAGAGAAAATAATTTGTTGAAGAAGATTATCAGAGATAGGGGCCTGGATGTCGAGGCTAAACTAAAATAAAATGAGAAGGAGCTTGAATGCACCTTTCAAAGAAGATCCAACGAAGGAAGAGGGTGCCTTGTTATCGGGGATCAACACTACAACAGAAAGTTTGGTTAGGGCTAGGGCATTAGAAGAAAATGATATTGAGGTAGATGTGGGTGGACCTTCAGGAAACATTGAAAAAGAATAGAAGTTTGTTGTGTTGCATTTGAAGTGAAACAAAAACTCTTTATATTTTTATAAATTATTTAAGACTGGTATTTTTTTTAAAAATTGAAATCAATGATAGAGGCAATTTCTGAAAAATTCGTATTATCATTTTGAAATTTTGTTTTTAATTATTGTTATGTTTTAATTTGAAGTGGAAGAAATAATGTTTGATATGTTTTGTAAATTGCGAATGAATGGTATCCTTTTTGAAAATTGAAATCAATGAATGAGACTATTTTCGAAAAATGTGTTATCTATTGGAAATTTTGTTTTGAATGTTGTTATGTTATTATTATATGTGTTGATGTATTAAGTAATTTGAAGTGGAAGAAATAATGTTTGATATGTTTTGTAAATTGCGAATGAATGGTATCTTCTTTAAAAATTGAATTCAATGAAAGAGACTATTTGCAAAAAATATGTATTATCTCTTGGAAATTTTGTTTTAATTATTACTATGTTTTGATTATTTATGATGATGTAGAAGTTTGTTGTTTTTAATTTGAAGTGGAAGAAATAATGTTTGATATGTTTTGTAAATTGTGAATGAATGGTAAATTTTTTGAAAATTGAAATCAATGAAAGAGAACATTTCCAAAAAAATGTGTTATCTCTAGGAAACTTTGTTTTGAATGTTGTTATGTTTTGATTGTTTGTGTTGATATATTAAGTAATTTTGAAGTATGTGGATGCAGTAAGATGTTCTTTTATGTTATATGAATTAATTTGAAATGACAGAAAATGCAGCATAGACAATTACTTTCACAAATTGCCTATAACGATTTATACATTACAAATCTACAAGAAAAATAGAAACTTTAGACTAATACTTCAATAACAAGGCTAATGTAAAATGATATACAAAATATCCAGTAACACATTTCAGATAATCCAATAATCAAATCATGTGTAATCAAAGAATATGTGTAACACATGTGTAATCAAATAATACATAATCAAATCAGAGGGCTATGCTATACAGAGTATCCAATGGCATCCATTCATTCTGATATGTGAAATCAAATCAAATGATAATATGTGAAATCAAATCAAATAATAATATGTGAACTCAAATCAAATCAAATGAAAGCATCCTTTCATTCTGATATGTGAAATCAAATCAAATGATAATATGTGAAATCAAATCAAATGATAATATGTGAACTCAAATCAAATCAAATGAAAGCATCCTTTCATTCTGATATTTGAAATCAAATCAAATGATAATATGTGTAATCAAATCAAATGAATGCATCCTTGCATCATAATGCTGGAAGTTGGAACAAACTCTTTTCAGATTGTACAAAATGTTCTGCACTCATTCCCAAAATTTTTGTCATCACAATCTGACCAGTGTTACCATCATCCTCATCATCATCAATATTCGTTACACCTCTTCTCTCTGCCAAAGAATTCCAATGTGACATTGCTCTTTCATAAGGAAACTCCTCCACCTCATAGGTCGACACATATAATCTCAAACAATTCTTCAAATTTTTGTCCAACCTATTCCGAACTTTAGATTTTACATATGATAGTGCACTGAACACCCTTTCATCTTCCATGGATCCCAAAATCATCGTTTGACATAATTCATATAAATGAAAATATTCACTCATAGTATGTTGTAAGATAGTACTTGGTTGTAATATTCTCCACAAACGTGAAATAGAACCTGCTTCATGATGGTTAGAGAGCTGTGAAACTTGAGTAGACATTGTTGTTCCAAAATAGTTTGATTGTTTCATCAAAAGATCTCTATTGAGAATGCCATTGATTTCAATACCATTGACTACAACACTTTTACTGAAATGGCCAACAAGACTGCCCATGTATTTGAGAAACAAAGAATTTATATTCTGGTATTCATTACAAGGATCCCAAAACATCGGATTAACCACACCCATAGCCTCTAGCAATTCATCTCTTTGAAAATGGTCTCTTATTTCTTTTGTCAATGATTCTGCTATTTGTTTTAGTTTAAGTTTTGTATCGTCTACAACTACATGAAATATGTTGTAGGTTATGGGCATTTTCTCAACTTCATTTGTAGCTATATCCATTCGCACACCATAACAATATAAAGGTATTTCCTTTCCATGAACATTAATACATAGATGATCGTTTATATTGAACTTCAGAAAGCTCTGAGGATCATTCACGTTTGTTAATGCTCTCCAACTCTCAAACATGGGATCCATAAAATTTTGACCAGATGCGTACATCATATCAATATGCATGCAAATTTGTATTCTCGCCCTGATGAAATCCACAATATAAATTGATCTTTCTTGTGCAATTTTGATCAAAGTATTCATTTTTTCCAACATTGGAAGAATTCCACACAATGTGAGAAGAGTTTCAAAGTCACTCATTCGAAAAAGTAAATCTTTAGCCTTATCAACTACCCTACGATTTGCATACATAAACCCTATCAAGGATTGATATTCTTTGAAAACTCTTAATGTCAGTTGATACATCGAAATCCACCTAGTATCCACATCTTTCAACAGTTTTTTACCTTCGGTAACTCCTAGTGCAAACTGTTGAAACTCTAAAAATATTTTTGGACTACGTGAAAAATATTCATGAATTTCATGGACAAGCTCTTCCACTCTCGCAACATTTGTAAATGTATCCACAATTTTGTATGCAAGATTCATTCTATGAGCCATGCAATGAATAGGGATCAAATATGGGGCAACCGATGTTTGTAGTCTAACACAAAGACCATTCCTGTGTCCTTGCATTGTAGCAAGCACCATCAGCTCCTACACATATTAACTTAGTGGCTATTTCAATTTCATTCATTCCTGCTTCTTCTTTTAAACTAGTTACAACAACATTGTAAATATTTTCTGCATTACAATTTTCCACCATTTTGCGTATTCCAAGTAAATGAGGTTGCCTTAAATGATTTTCCAATGTGTAAACATGCATGCAAATCCAAGATGTATTGTCAACAACAGTCACCTCATCAATTGAAAGTGAAATGAATTTTGCCTTTTTTACTTTCTCTCTGAGGTCATCCTGCTCAACCAATGAGAGACATTTTGCCATTTCCCAACCACTTCGATCTGACCAATGGGCGCTGGGTAAGTTCTGCACATCAGCTAGTCGAAATAGAGATTTATAATCCATGAAATCAGACATAGGTCTACCCTTCTTAAGAATAGAGAATACAACAACAAACTACAAACTTTTTGAAGCTAAAGTTAACTTATTCATTTTTTGAAATTGGGCTTGAATCGTTGCACCTTTCTCAACCAATGTTTGCTTTTGTTTCATTTCTTTATCATATTCTTGCGCATTTCTTATATGTGCGCACTCTGATGCATCCTTCCACCTATAATTTTTTGGTGTTGGTCGATCACCTTCTTTTGTTTTGATATAAACCTTTCCACAATGTTTTTCTACTGTATCTTTCTTAAGTTGTAATCTATGCTCCTTTTCATGTTTCCAACTACAAATTACGCATCTCAATTTTGTTATATCATCACTACTATTCTCTAGCAGCACTGGCTCAATAAATGGAAATTTTGATATCCAATCAGGCTGAAATGATCTGTTAATTGTCCACCTAGATAACCTTGCACGTTTATTTTTTTAGATGAAGATTCTCCGAAAGTAGGGACTGCATAAGAACTATTAGTTTCTTTTCCACTTGGCGTGTTAGATTCAGGAATCTCTTCATGTTGTTGTTCGATTTGATTGAGAATATTTTCATCTGTGGATTGTTCATTAACGTGGATATGTGGAAGTGGAGGCATACCAGGGTTAACAGTGTTTTCTGTAGAGATAATACTAGTGTCAATAGTAGGTTCATTATCACTATGGCATTTAAAAGCATACCTTCTACAGATAAAAATGGACAAAGCCATCAACCAAAAAGCACACTTCTTTATGAATGAAGATATTATATTTAAAATTAACAAAGTAAAAAAATTAACTGGTGAGTAAAGGTGTTCATACCTTCAGTTTGTGCAGATGTTGATGGTTGACCGGGTTTAGAAATATTATGAAAGTATTTGAGGATACTCTTTTATTGGAAGACCTCCTTCTTTCCACTGCCTATAGTTGACATTTTACCTGTATGAACAGAAGAATAACATGAACAAAGAACATCATTTTTAAAAATGAAAATAACTGGTATAAAAGAGAACTACTGCTAGAGACAGTAGAATATTTGTCCCAAGAATATCGTTCGCAAGCAGAATAAACCTCCTTATTGAGTGTCCATGAATAAAATGTTAAATGAAATTTAATGGTAAAAGAAACTTATCGGTAAATTGAGTCACCTTATGCCACTCACCTTATTCCACTCACCTTATGCCACTCACCTTATGCCACTCACCTTATGCCAGTCACCTTCTATTAGTCACCTTATGCCACTCGCCTTCAACTAGTCGCCTTCTACCACTTGCCTTATGACACTCACCTTATGCCACTCACCTTCTGCCACTCACCTTATGACACTCACCTTATGCCACTCACCTTATGTCAATCACCTTATGCCAGTCACCTTATGCCACTCACCTTATGCCGATCGCCTTATGTCAGTCACCTTATGTCGGTCGCCTTATACCAGTCGCCTTATGCCACTTGCCTTATACCAGTTGCCTTATGCTAGTCACCTTATACTAATTTCCTTATGCCACTCACCTTATGCCACTCACCTTATGTCAATCACCTTCTGCCAGCGATCGCCTTCTACCAGTCGCCTTATGCCAATCGCCTTATGCTAGTCGCCTTCTACCAGTCGCCTTATACTAGTCGCCTTTTGCTAGTCGCCTTATGCTAGTCACCTTATGCCACTCGCCTTATGCCACTCACCTTATGCCACTCACCTTATGCCACTCACCTTATTTCGGTCGCCTTCTGCCAGTCACATTCTGCTTTGTATCGCTCGCTATCCAAAAAAAATGTTGTAATTGTATGGGAGTCATTGTCAGGGTTAGCTATATATAATGGGGTACAAGGGGTGATTTGGGTGGGATATTTCTTATTTTTAATAAATTTAGGGCAAAAATTAGGTGGGAAACCTTATGACAATGGGGTGAATTTACCCTTAAAAAATTAGATCCCAAAATTTTTTGGCGAACGGGCCGACGTCTATGGTCCAAAGATCATATGAAAAACAATAGTTGGGAATTTGAAGAGTTATATTGCATAGCTATACTATGGAGACAAAGCTCCATAATTTTTTTTAATTTACATGGTGGAATCGAGAGATTCCATGAATTCGGGTAGGCTATCTAGCTTTTATGGTCACCATAGTATTCTACTTTGTTCACCCGGGAAGTCACCACACAATTCTTCACATAGTTTACCCCTATAACCACCATGCCACAATCATTAAACCTTTTATGTCATTGAAAATACCAGGAAAGGGACAAGCGTTCAATCTGGCGAGGCCCATGATTTGAACCTTAGACCTATGCCCCCTTACAGGGTAAATCTCCATAACTTGTATCAAGTGTAAAATAATATCTCAAGATTGTATTTTTAGATTCGTGAATAATATTGTAAGTATTTTCGATATTGTTGATTTATATGAGATTTATAGTTAAATTCAATCATATTATTATTTTTACCTTTAATATTATGGCTATTTTATATTGGAACCTACAATATTTTATGGTAGTAAGGCTTAAAAATCCAACTGAAAAGTCAATTCAAAGAAAAAGCAGAGCCTGCACCATCTACTACATTTATAGCACTAACGACCAATTTTGCATTATAAAGAAAATCCTTGGAGACTAAAATTTGCATGAAAATTGCTAATTGTAAGAGACTCCTAAGAATACAAAACATTATATAAAATATTTGTTTAAGGCCTCGTGTCCAAGTAGTAGTGGTTATGTTTGGCAAAGTTTAATGTAGAAGTATTTAAAGTAAAGTTCAACGACTATGGCCGATAATGCTAGAAATCCCTCCAAGAAAAGGGGAACACCCAAAAAAGCACTACAAAAGGCAAGAAAGTTTAGAATGAACCAAAGGAGTTGTAAGGTCGCATGAGTAAAATCAAATACATAGAAAGCACCCTACAAGTAAAATATAAAAGTCACTGAGATGATGTTGAACAAAGGGTACAAAATGTTTCACCCTGTAGCCCAATTATGACAACATGGCTATCATTCTTGTCTTCGTACATGTATAAGTCAGTACACCCTTGCCCAAATTTTGTGCTAGTAGTGGCAAAATTCTACAATCTCCAAATTCAAGTGATACAAAATAAAGAAGGCTAGGTAATATTATATTTTATATCTGAACGTTTTGTCAAGGCATTTGCAATAGGCACTTGCCCTAGGGTAACCCCTAAAACTTTTATCTACAAAGGAAAAAAAAGGTACTACAACATCAAAAATCTAAAGTATGGGGACAAATACCTAAAATTTGGGCTTGACAAACAACTATATCATCCTACGTCTGGCTTGCATATTCTACCAAAATATCCAATTTAGATTTTTAAGTTATAGTATCTAGATATTTTTTCCATGTTCATTATAATTTTTGGCCTACAAACAAACTAATATGTCTATGACTACCAAATTACCATGGCCTATGTTATCACCAAATCCTACCATTATGACACAACTCACAAGAACCAATAAAAATCCCCTTTTTCTTTGATTGAGCCCACCTTCTATATTTGAGAATGCATGAGCAGCTCATAGAATTGCACATATCAAAGTACAAAGTATTCAAATACCCATCACATTTGGCTTGGTTGTTTTTATACAACACAATAGATAACATGCCTTGGATAGTGATAAATAGGCTAAATCAACAAGGAGGTTGCATGGTAGTGGTAGACTGGACACATCTCATTAGGGCTTCCAACCCCTATTACGATTTCAATAATGATTTCAAGGTCCTACATTGGAACTCATAAATGAATCAAAATTACCTTGACTATCTCAAAATATAGTATGAAGCCTTTTTACACCTTAGAAAGAGGAAGGAAACCAGTACTTATTGATAAAATGAACTATGATAAGAGTATATGGCTTTGTCATAAATTCATTTTTTGCTTCCCTATTATGTGATGGACTAGATATTTGGCATGGAATTATATCGACAAGTAGATGAAACAAAGAAATATTATGGATTTGGAATAAATAAGATTGGCACATATGAATTATTATTTAGTTTTCAACCTATTACCTTGACAACTAGAGGATAGGGTTAAGTTCTAAAATCTAGGCTCAAAATTCTAACTGCGTGAAATACCACACAAATGGAAGTATGACCTGAAAGATAGATTCAATAATCAACAAGTAAAATTAAACACAACCAAGCCTTTAGCATTCAAGGATGTTAGTCGATCAAAGATAAAAACAACTTTGAAATAACTCAAAGGAGAACTAACCTTATTGGGATATAAGCAAAATGTAAGAGTGACCTCCTTGGAGATGTTTCTATAAAATAGTGTAATATTATGATCTAAATAAAAAAAAGGCCATGTTTTAACCCAAAATATGATAAAGTCAGTGAAAATAAACTAGACTGGACAATAGAGAAAATTGTAGAATGGTGGATATTTAGATGTGAATGTGGCTCACAAAACTCCAGATATGGACTAGTTATAGATAAACACTTCTCATACAAGTATGATGCAAATGTAGACACTTGGAAGCCTAAGGAATAACTAACTTATTCTAAAATTTTAGGAAGTGATGAGGAAGGAGAAGATGAAGAAGAATATCTCACAGAAGAAGATGAAGGAGAAGAATATATTGAAAGAATGGATTTTGGAGAACATGTTGAACAATGTGTTACAAGCAAAAAACAAGTTCAAAAGAACAGAGGTCCCTAGAAAGAAGCTTGAAACAACACCAAGAAGCTCCCTCGTTCACACTAGATGTATTCTATCAAAAAAAAATATGAAAGGGTTTAGGATGATCGATGGGCTATACTACAAGATGTTTTGGAAAAATAGCATCTGGAATACCAAAGCCCTCGTAAGTACAATTAAGAATAAAAGGGCTAACTTTGGGAGCTCACACTACCAAGTCTAAGATAAGGAACATTACATAGTTTGTGCTAAGACCACTTGAGCATCATATTTACCCAAAACAAATAGCAGTAACCAAGACTATGCAAAGCTTGAGCCAAACCACAAAAAGCAATGGTGACCTATATATGATCTTGCAAGCATATCTGCAATAGAAGGAGGGGGAACACTAGGAAGCAGGTGAAATTAATAATAATCGCCCAAATAAAGGATAAAATTCTTGCCCAAGACCACAATATTCTAATCCTACAACCCCATCACAAGGACAAAAGATAGTAAAAAGGAATTGTTCTCCTCTAAATGAAGATAAGGGAGCAAAGAAAGCTAAAGGTCAAAGTGCAGTTTTGGTAACATAGGAGGTGATAACACCAGCTCCAGAGCAACCTTAAGTGAGAAGAACAGGTATGATTTCTCAAATTCCTATAACTACTTTTTCTACTCCTTTGATCCCTACTAACATCCCCTCCTCTTCTCTCTGACCACCATGTTCCCCACCAAGGCAAATCATCCAAGAAGAAACAAAATTTGATCCACCTCACACCACAGCCACCTCATAGTTGCAAACCCCCATAGGTGTCGTATCAATCCAAAAAACCCTTTCATCTTCATTTCTTGTTCTCTAACCCATCTTCACAACATCAACACCTTTCAACCATCAATCAAATCAATCAAAGGGATTAGAATACCCAAAAATGGTGGAAAGAAAGACTACTAAGGAAAAAAGAAAAGGGAATCACCCGGGCTAATAAACATGGTTGACCTGACTACATACAAATAACTAAGGAAAACAACTATTCCAAAAATCAATAAGCTTGAGTCCCAGATGATGTCAGATGACTATATTATAGTGTTGCAAGAAGTAGACATTGCTAGACTTCTATTGGAAGACACCTTACATAGTACTCAAACCCAAGGCAACACGATGTACCTCCAAGGAGATAAGTTGAGAAGCAAATGTAACAAGATGGCAAATAAAATAAAGAGCCTGGAAGAAATGATAAAAGTAGATAAAAATGAAAAGAACTCTTTAAAAAATGACATCCAACAACTACAGTGAACCATCATGAACACTCTGACTCAGACGCAATTGCAAGAAAAATATGAAATAATTTAGGTCTTGCAAGAACAAATACAAGGCCTACAATAGGATATGGAATAAGAAAAGAAAAAATCTCAAGCTTCTCATTTTTCCTGGGAGGTGTTAATGCAACTTCAGAAGGAAATTTTGAGCTAGATCCTCCAAAGGTCTTTTGAGGCATACCCTATTATCGACTACTTGATCTTCAACATACAAGTCACAAAACTACAAAGGTGGAACTTAAAAAAGTCTAAGCTAAGTTGGAGGATAAAATAGAATAGGAAGAATCCATGATCAATCTAATCAAAAGAATATTCAAATCACTAGAGATGGTTGTAACAAACAGAGAATGACATGGAGCAATATATGTTACCCAAAATTTGCTAAAATGAAACAAGCTAGTCCATCAAGGGTGAGAGATGATGGACAAGCTACTAATAAAAGCATAAAAAATGATGGCTTTAACAAAATAAGCCATAGACTTTGTATTTCTAGGCTTTTGGGATAAGCAACATCAATTTCTCTCTGTGGGAGAACCCCAAGCTCAAATAGAGCTAATAGCCAACAATGAAGAAGAGTCAATTTAATTACAAGAGCCTATTGAAGAAACTTAGTTTTTTGGGTTCCTAAACAAGCTAGCCATAATATAGGTTAAACTTCAAGAGATGGCTAGAAGATACAAATATCCTTCATATGAAAAGACCTTTTAGTTAAAAGTGATCAATGATGAGATTAGAGTGATCGAGTCTCTCAAGTATTACAAAAAGCAAAGAATGCCTTGGCCAAACAAGAGATAGATAGAGAATAATAAGAAGAAGAACCAATAGAGGCCAAACATGAGCAAGTAAGGCAAGATGAAATTATGAAAGCCCTAGCCACTAAAGCTATAAGAATAGAAGCTAGTCAAAAAACATTTGACATAGACGTGAGGAAAATATGTACCATGATGCCTCAACACCCCAATGATACAATCAAGCATTAGGTGTTCAAATGGGAAAGATATTGATGGTAAAAAGCTATTAGTTGCTAAAAGATCACATGAAAAAACCCATTGCAAAAAACATGAATTTTTGGAAAAGTGCACCAGCTTAGAAAAAGGACATCATCATTCATTGCAATCTAGCTGGCATAGCCATATGTAAAAGGCTATAAAATGGAATGCAAGCCTAATATAGGACAAAGCAATTTTGGGTCAAAACCTTGACTAAATGACTATATTGCCATGCATATTTTATAAACACTAGGGTAGATTTATGTAGTAGTCCACAATTTTGAAGAAGCGTATCTACTTAATTTTGTAAAGAAGAGAGTTGAAAGTAATGAAAGGCCTCAGCCCATGAGTGCCTGGAATATTTACCTAAGGTAGTTTGCTTATATTTGAAGTAGCTCTTAGCTATGATAGACTATGCTCAGAGAAGTTTTATTTTTGTAGGGGGAACCACTATCTAGGTATCTCCATTTCCCTTCCTTTCTCTTCTTCTCACATTTCCTTTCACTTTCCATTTTTGATTCTGATTTCCTTGCACTCTTTTTCCCCCGTTCATCTCACCATTGTCTATACTTTGTTCAACTGCCTCCTTTTCCATGTATTATCACTCTCACTCCCTGATACATAGCATCCACTATCACTTTCCATTATCATCCATATCTTTTGGTACTTTTCTTCCTCTATCATTTTATAGTTCTTCCATATTCTAAAAAATATGACTCCACACCAAATAAAAAAGCCTTCATTTCTATGAGCAAAAATCCATGGGAGGTACTCAGGTTTTGTAGGTGAGTTGGAGAGGAGAGGGCAATCCTCCAAGGGAGGTCCCAGGTTCAAATCTCTACCCTACAAAAAAGTTGAATTGGGTACCCAAAATCCAATTGATAATGTTGGTGTGGGCAAGGCCGAGCACGGCTCTCGGGTGACTTTGATGGTGTATAACCCCCTGGTCGTGGTCTCTTAGACCAAGGTGGCCCCGCAAGGGATTTTTCGCTTTAAAAAAAATCCTTGGGAGGTACCAAGAATGTAGGTCAAAATTATACCCATATTCACAAGCCCTTGCAAATCAATCTAGCTTACCAATTTGGTAAAGTTTTGCTCATATTTTTCTAATCCAAACAACCCAGAGGTTGATCAAAGCATCATATTAGCACAAACAGGTTATCAAAGGCCCAAATGCAATAATTCAAATATAAATTCCAAGGTGGCTAAGCATTTTCAATAAAATGGAATCATGGAAAAGTAGTAAAGCAAGATGCATTCTAGTAAAGTTAAAAAATGGCCTCGAATGCTTTGATAACACATGGATTTGAGATTAATCAATTTTAGACTTTCCCAACGATGACATCATGCAAAGCTCTAGAAAATTCTAGGAACAATAAAGCCAAAACATCCAATCCCAACATTGACTAAGTTGAAGCATTCATAAAGTCCAAAGTCAGGATAAACACAATAAGGTTTTCCAAGTGCTTACGTTAGCATAAGCTTCGCAAAAGTTTGAAGATGCTCAAGACCCAAAAATCAAAGCATTGTCTAAGAAGATAATAAATCATGTTATATAAGGGGGTGACATCAACAAAAAATATTCAAAACCTCGACTTCCTCTCAAAAGGTCTCCATTGCAAATAAAAGGACTCGGCATTGCTAAAAACTCTAATAATGTATAAAAAATGCCTACATACATCTTTTTCATCCAATATCGCACCTATCAAAAGTTGTAATCACTCGGGTGCTTCCTAACCACTTGAGCCAAGGCCATTGAGCTTGCAAATGATGTCTTTAATAGACAGTTGTAGCTGCCAAGAAAATTGTAGAGGATGAAAATTGAAAATCTATGGACCAAATTGAAGACACACATGAGCTAAAGATGAAAGTTGAAATCTGGATTGACCACATCAACAAAATCAACAATGCATATAGTTTATTGGTGTAGAGCTTGAAAATGACCTCCGCTCCCAAGAGCATTCTACTAGGCTATTTCTAACAAACCTGTAACAAACTTTTGTAAATATTGGGCTGCAAGATTCATGTAGTAGCTTATAAACAGTCCAGTTCACCTCATAATGAGGGTCAACTTTGTAGCAATTTCTTTTTATATATTTTATGATGGTTGTTGCCAATCAACGAAAAGTGAAAGTTGTTTGGCCTCCATTATGATAAAACTATAAGATTTTTATGAATGAATTTCATGCTTTAATACATTTCTATTTGTGTTTTATGAATAGTGAATTCTGCTAAAGCAAATTTTATATAATTGGATAGCTAATTGGATTAATTTTCATATGATATTTAGAATATTTTAAGCATATAACTAGAATTTAATGAACTTTGTAATGCTTTCATTGGTGGCTGGTTTTTTAAGTTTCATTAAAATTTGATTGTATAACTCATAGAGTTTATTTTCATACCGAGGTGTTGTAGGTGAGTTGGAGAGGAGAGGGCAATCCTCCAAGGGAGGTCCCAGGTTAAAATCTCTACCCTACCAAAAAGCTGAATTGGATATCCAAAATCCAATTGATAATGTTGGTGCGGGCAGGATCGGCTGCGACTCTCGGGTGACTTTGACAGTGTAGAACCCCCTGTTCGTGATCTCTCAGACCAAGGTGGCCCCTCAAGGGGTTTTTCGCTTAACAAAAAAAAATAGAGTTTGTTTTCATTGTTGTTACATTATATTCCATTCACCTTTAAGCAATTCTATAAACCCTTATCCCCTTTCTAACCCTTGCATCTCTTTCTTTAGTCTTACAAACTTGCTTTAACTTTACAAAGTATTACAAGGAGTCGGCCTTCTTCAAAGGTTAAACTTGGGATAAATCCTAGTCATCCAATCTTGGCCAAAGTCTAGGGATCATTTCATAGAGTAGGAAGATTTTGGACCAAGAAGCACTATACTTGTAAGTATTTTGTAAGAGAGACAAGAATACAATTTCAAACTTGGATAATATTATGGGACTGGTTTTTTAATTTTTCTATTATTCCTTTCAAGCCTTATAATGTAACAAACAGTGGTAGGACCAACTTCCACATAATGCATAACGCTTTGGATTTGAAAGAATAATCCAAGATTTTGTCAAATCTTCCAATGTTAATGGAGGTACCCAATATATCCACTTAAAAAAACCAACACCAAATGGTGTAAGTAGAGGGACAATTCAAAAGTAGATGATTTAATGTTTATAGACCCTCCTTGCAAAAGCCACACCTAAAAGGTCCATGATATCCTCTTGTTTATAGATTTTCATCTATAAGAATTTTATTTTGGACTTTTAGGAGGGGCTCGAGTGATCAAACTTTATTGCAAGGGAAATTCTTGTAAGTATATAATTTTGATTGCTCCAAAGTCTTATATGCCAACTTGATTGAGTACCCACCATCTTTTGATAAACTGTAAACCTACTCATATTTCTATGCAAAAATAGGCAAATATAATTGTTAAAGCATATTTCTAGGCTCATTTGTGAATTGTTTGAGGTGTTCTCTATCAACTAGACTTATAACAAAAATTCAAGATTTGGAATTGTTACTCACATTGATATAATTTTTTATCTTTGAGCCTCTACAAGCCAAACATGCTCAAGCCAATAGTTATCATTTTGGATTAGAAAGAAATGAGAGAATAAGGCTTCAACCAAGAATTAGACCAAAAAGTTGTAGAATCCATTTTGTTGACTAACCGTCTAATATTTTTTTTATATCAATTACAAACACTTTAATAAGAAGTTAAATATTGTAAGTAAAGTTTATTTCCTTGACATTTGTTTTTGATAAGGTATGTGTGGCTTCTATTGGGGGCCACTCCTATTAAAATAATGAAATATTATATTATTCTCATTACATTGCTATTAGGTTAGTTTTATATAATAAGCTATATGTGGCTTCTATTAGGGGCCACTCCCATCAAAATAACAAAATATTACATTTGTTGTTATATCAATTAAACCATATCCAACATGCCTTTTTATCACAATTTTTTTCTATTAAATATATTCTTCAACTTCCTTTAAGAGCTATGTTTCTATAATCATATCCTTAACATCATTTTGATTAAGAGATAAAATTTCACTTGGCCAATTGCCTTCTAAATTTTTAATTTCACCAAAATGAAGATCAACACCACAATTGACTAAATTATCTACTACCTGATTTCCTTCTCTATAAATATGCTCACACTTCCAATAAATTGTTTGTAGTAATAGGTGATGAATGTCAACAGTAATAATATTTTTTATCCAATCTCCACACCCATTTTTGTTAATAGCATTAATGATAATTTATAATCCCCTTCAATTGAAATATATTTCCATCATTTTTATATTGCAATTTTAATCCTTGTAAGAAGTGCCCTAGCCTCTTCATAGTTTTTAGTTGAAGTTCCATATGTATCTAAGTAAGTGAGGATAATTTTGCCTTCACTATATTTAAAAACATCACCTCCACCAACTTTTTTTGAATTTTCTTTAGAAGCACCATCAAAATTACTTTTGATAAATCCAAGTTTTAGATATTTTTATTTTACCCTAGATTGAAGTAGATCCTTTGTTTTAATTTCATTATCACAAATGACTCTTCCATGTAAGTTCAAATCATGTAGCCAAATTATTAGCACATATTTTTCTTCACTTGATAATTCCCATGATGTGTACCGTATTTGTAGAAATTCTACAAGAGAGGCAATAATACAATTCTAAACTTGAGCATGATTTTGAGATTTATTTTAAAAAAATTATATTCCTTTCAAGCCATGAATTCCAAAAAATAATGGCAGGTCCAATCCTCCATAGAATGCATAATCCTTTAGCTTTGAAATAATTAATCCAACATTTCATCAAATCTTTCAATGTTTTTTTCAATGAGTTTCACAGGTTTTTATGAGGGGTCCAAGTCCCCTCATACTGAGTGGGTTTTGAACATTGAACTTCTCAAAGAGAGCCCAAAGCCCTTACCACTATAGTAAGCTTGTAGCTAACTCTTTCAATGTTGATGGAGCTATCCAATATAATTTCATATTTTTAAAAAATAAACCCCACACGGTGTGAGAAAAGGGATAATGAAGAAGTAAATTGTTTGATGTTTCTAAAATTTTCTCACACAAGAAATATCTAAAAGGTCCATAATATCCTCTTCCTTGTAGACTCTCTCCTGTAAAAATCTTACTTTGAACTACTAACCAAAGTAATGTTGAGGCCTTAGGTAGAGCCTTTAATGACCAAATATTCTTCCAAGGAAAATCTTTGGGAGAAGGTAATTTTGATTGCTCTAAATCCTCATATCCCAACTTAACTGAATATCCACCATCCTTTGATAAATTCCAAATAGACTCATCATTTTATGTAAAAATCGACAAATAAAAATCTTGAAGCATCTTTTGAAGTTCATCTACAATCTATTTGATTTTCTCTCCTTCAACCATGTTACTAAAAGAAATCCATGATCTAGAGTTGTTGTTCGTATTAATATAGTTTTTGACCTTTGGATGTTTACATGCTAGACATGCTTGAGCTAGTGGTTTCCATTTTCAGTCAGAGATAAGAGGATAAGGCTTCAACCAAGAATTAAACCAAAAAATTTCACAACTCCTCTCATTGACTGACTATCTAATATGTTTCTTTATCAATTGCAAACTATCTAATATGAAGTTCCATGTTGATGATCCTTTAGGTAGGGTTATTTTCATAAATAATTCCATTGCATTAAGAGAACCTATATATTTTCGGAGTAATAATTTTACCCAATTCTTTCCTTGGTCTCTGAATAATATCCACCCAAGCTAATGCCAGATTCATAATTATACAATTTTGCAACCTTGTTCCTCCAATATTCTTTCCTTTGTAAACCCTACCCCACTTACAAAGATAAACATAATTTTTCCTCACAACCTTTTTATAGAAAGTCCCTTTCAATTTTATCAATTTTAGATGCTATACCTGTTGGCAATCTTAAAAGTGACATCATATAAATAGGGATGGATTGCAATATAGTCTTTATGAGTTTTAGCCTTCCTGCCATGGTTAAGAACTTATCTTTCCAACCTGCCAAACAAGCTTTCATTCTATCCAAAAAAAGAGATCCAAAGCTCTTTTTTATTTCCTTTATGAGATAAAAGAATGCCCACGTAGGTTGATGGAAAATTTTCAATATTAAACCCTAAAATATTCACAATAATTTGTTGTAAATATAGGGTAGTGTTAATGGAACAAATCATAAATTTTATAGTACTAACCAATTTTCCAGTAGACTTCTCATAGCATGATAATATTGATTAAATCTCCATGGCCTCACTAACTAAGTGAAGGTCCAAAATAAAAGTATCATCAACAAATTAGAGATGAGATTCAAAGGGACCATTTTTTGCAACTTGAATACCTTTGATTTATATTTCCATTTTATCCTTTGAGAAAGCTCTCCCTAATGCTTCCACGAGAATAATTAATAGATAAGGAGATATTGGATCACCTTGACAAAGTCCATAAGATGACTTGAAGTAACCTATAGAAGAACCATTGATCAAAATATAAAAAAATTATAGTGTTATAACAACATTTGATCCATTCACACCAACTATAATCAAAGACAAAGGAATGCCCAAGTAGGTTGATGGAAATTTTTCAATATTAAACCCTAAAATATTCACAATAATTTGTTGTAAATCTAGGGTAGTGAATGAAAAAATATTAACTTTTGTTGTACTAACCAATTTTGAGTAGACTTCTCATAGCATGATAATATTGATTAAAACTCCATGGCCTCACTAAATGAGGGATGGCCCAAAAGAAAAGTATCATCAATGAATTAGAGATGAGATTCAAAGGGACCATTTTTTGCAACTTGAATACCTTTGATTTTTCTTTCCATTTTATCCTTTGAGAAAGATCTCCCTAATTCTTCCACGAGAATAATGAATAGATAAGGAGATAGTGGATCACCTTGATGAAGTCCACAAGATGACTTGAAGTAACCTATAGAAGAACCATTGATTAAAATAGAAAATTTTACAGTGTTATAACAACATTTAATCCATTCACACCAACTATAATCAAACATAAACTTTTTGAGAATAACATTTAGAAAATTTTAGGAAACCCTATCATATGATTTTTTCATATCTAATTTCACAAGCATACCTAGTTTTTCATGGAATGAAGAGAATGTATGGCCTCTTGTGCAATAATTATACCATCAAAAAATTGTTTACCAAGAACAAAACCACCTTTTTCCTTTGAGATAACACAACCTAGAATGCCCTTCAACCTTTTTGCCATAATTTTTGAAATGGTCTGATAAGTCATATTATAAAGGCTTATTGGACAAAAATTATGAAAATATTTTATCTTGCCTTTCTTGGGAACCAACATAATAAAAGAGGTATTGATATCACTTATTATAGCCTTCCTTTTCTAAGCCTCTATAACCGCAACTAACATATCACTTTTCAATAAATCCCAAAAAAATTGAAAGAAATTTGTAGTAAATCTATCACAGCTATGTGCTTTGTTAGGATGGAAAGAGAAAATTGCTTCATGGATCTCCTCCATAGATATCTTCTTCATCAAGCTTTCATTTTTTCCCTATGTGATAATTGATGGAATATTTTATAAAAGCTTATCTTGTGCCTCCTTATCTTGCCCGGTATCTGACAAAATATTTTTAAAATAATTAATTGATTCATTCCTTATATCTTCTTCGTCCTCAATTTTTTTCCATCTGGAGTTAAAATATTTTTAATGTGACAAAATAAAAATAAAAAATTCATTGTAGCATATGATTTTTTTGTGTATTTCTATCTCCTTGAGCCATTTCTCTCTATATTTTTGGAACAATATGACTCCTCCCTTTTAAATGCATTTTGATCATAATAAAGTAATTGTTTTTCTTTCACATAAGAATCTTGATCCATTCCATTAATTTCTACTATCTCTTGTAAATTTTTGAGCTTAGATTCAATTTCTTTCTTTTCTTTAAAATTATTTCCAAAATATTTGGCATTCCAAATCTTCATTTACTCCTTTAAATATTGTATCTTTTGAATAAACCTATACATACATGATCCTTCATTATTTTATTATCCCACCATAGCATAACCATATGGAAAAATTAGGGTCTTGGAGCCATATAGACTATAAGTGAAATGGCTTTGGATGACCATTATTAGGTAAAACATGAGTTAAAAGAAAGGGTTTGTGATTTGATCCTGCTTACAATAAAATATTTGAAGAGATTATATACTTTGTTTACAACCATTTATTGGATAACAAGAATCTATCCAATATTTCTACTACATTATTTTGCCCAATATGTCTATTATCCTATGTATATTTAAAACTTGAAGGACTAACATCCCGAAGGTCATTTGAATTGACAAACAAATAAAAATATTGCATCGATTTAGACCATCCTATAATACCACTCTTCTTTTCCAAAGGAGATAGAACGATGTTAAAATCACCCCCAAAAATCCATAGATCACAATGAATCATCATTGTATTTGATAAAAATATGCTAATATCCTTCCAACATCTTTCACGAGGAGTAACTATAGTTGGAGCATATACGTTTAAAACTCCAAATTTAGTGTTTTTATCTTTCCTATAAAATAATATAGCAACCCAATTACTTTTTTCTTATAAAAAAATGTCCATCCCATTTGCATTTATCCCATATAATTGTAATATCGCTTGAAGCTCCTATAGAAGAAATTGCTAGACAATCAACTATCTTCCAAATCTCTTAAAAGCATCCTTTCATTCCTCACTACTTATTTTTGTTTCTTGTATTAAAATAAACTCATGACTATAGCAACCCATTAATTCTTTAATAATTCCTTTTTTAGGGGTCTTATTCAATACTCCTAATATTTCATAATATAATTTCCATCATCAACACTTTTTATTTTTATTAGTGGGCTTAGCCCCACTTCTTATTAACAACTATGATATTTTTATTTGGCTTCCCAAGTCAATATCCTTTTGAGTTTCTTTTTCTCTTTGTTCCTACTTTGATGGCCTTCCTCTCCTTTTTCCATCCCCACCAACACTCCCATATTCATCAATCTCTTGTATTTTGTTCATATTGTTCATAATAAGACTTATCTTCTAAATATTTATGTTGCCTTAAAGAATATTTTTTGGTAAGTAGATATTTTATATACAAAATGGGTTTTTTAAGAGGATCCCAAAACCTTATAACATGAGAGGCCGCAACCCTTAGTAACAAAAGGAGCCCCTTGGGCTAGTACAGTAGAAACCATAGTAAACCTTACCAAAAAAAACATAGTAATGCCCAGGAGGGCTACATCAGAAACCTCAAACTGGAGGTAAAACATGCTGAAAAACAACAAAAAGAAATAGATGCATCCATTCTGAAAACCCAAATATCCTCTCCCCGCTCCCCGTGCCCGTCCGCCCAAGCCCGATCCTCTCTTCTTGCTTATGTGGAATCATTAGCGATATCCTGGCTGGCGACCTTCTCCACATCCATCGAAAACAACTACCACCACACCACGAGACATGTGGACAGTAATCCCTTATTTTCCAAGTGGTCGGCTAAACCATTGCCCTCCCTGTAGGTGTGCTTGACTTGGACCAGGTTCCTCCGGAGGAGGAGGTTCCTGGCCTCAAAAATGACATTGAAAACCTTCCACGCCGGATCCTGGGAATTCATCATGTAGTTAATGATGTTCAGTGAGTCCCCTTCAACTACCAAGGGTCGAGGATCCTCCGAAATGAGCTCGAGTCCTCTCAGAAGTCCTCTGGCCTCCGCAACATGATTGGTTTGAAACCCCAAGTTTTCACAGAAAGCTAGGACGAGTTGTCCATTATGGTCTCTAATTGATCCACCCATAGCGGTCGCCCCTGGGTTACCCCGAGAGGCCCCATAAAAATTTAACTTCAACCATCCTTGAGGAGGCTTGACCCACCTGACATCCTTCCTGGATAACCACGGATCCTCCCGCTCCTTGATCTCCCCTGATAACTTCAAGGATTTGAACAAACCCTCTTCAAACACATGCTTGGGCCATGGGCTGGGGATAAGCTTGGAGTTCTCAATGGCAAAGGTGATGGCCCTATGAGCGACTGAGGGAGGATCCCTGGGAGGATTACCGAAGACCCGACCATTGCGTTCCAACCATATCTGCCACAAAAAATGGTGGAAGCAAGCATTCCACAGGAAACGGAGCTTGGGATTTTTAAAAGGATTGGGCCATTGGAAGAAAGCCTCCTTAATGGTCTTGGGGGGAATCCATTGGATCTGAAAGGTAGAGAGGATGGAGCCAAGGACCGACCTAGTGAAAATGCAGTGCAGGAATAGGTGGTCAGAGGACTCACAGGCAGACTCACACAGATAGCACCTATTGGGAATAGCAAACCCCCTCTTGTGAAGATTGTCAATTGTGAGAGCTTTATTCTAAAAGGCAATCCATGAGAAGAAATTTACCTTTGGGATCAAACATTTCCTCCAGACCACGTTGCAAGGAAAGTCCGATTTCAGCCCTTTGCATTGGAATTCATAGGCAGATTTGATAGAGAATCCACCATCATCGGTCCCCCTCCAAATCATTCGATCCGGACCTCTGCTGGTGGGTATGATGATGTCCTTAAGGATGGAGGATAGGAAGTCGGCCTCAGTCTCTAGCCCCTCTGCATCAATGACTTTCCACTGTAGGGAGCCATTTCTCCATTCAATGAAATTGGCCACCCTCTGCCCAAAGTTGTTATCAAGAAAAGTTTTAAGGTGAACCAACCCGGTCTGCTCAGAGAGAGGGTCCTCTAGGGCCCACCTATCCTTCCAAAAATCTATGCTCCGACCATCCCCAAGGATCCACCTGATGCCATCTTGGATCAGCTACCTGGATTGGACAATGGCTTTCCAGAAAGCCGACCCCCCAGTGGGAATCCCATCCTCAAGAAAGGAAGTGTTAGTGAGGTATTTCCTCCTGACAATTCTAACCCATTCTGCTGGTTCATCTGCTAGGATCCTCTAGGTGTGTTTGGCAATGAGCGCTAGGTTCATCTTGGCCATTCTCCTGAACCCTAATCCTCCTTGCTTCTTGCTTCTACAAACTTTGTCCCAGGCCACCAAAGGAAACCTGGACTTGTCTTCATTGCCTGACCAAAGAAAGTTCCATTGGGTCTGCTCAATCTTGTGAAGAACCGAGGCAGGCAATCTAAAAATAGACATGAAAAAGGTCGAAATCCCTTGGAGGCATGCCATAGTGAGGGTTGCCTTGGCAGCTTGGGATAAGAACTTGCCTTTCCATGATGCCAGCTTTTTGTGGATTCTCTCGAGCACCATGTTCCACATCCCTTCCTTAGCACGCCCACAGAAGAGAGGGAGGCCAAGATAGGTAGTGGGGAGGGAGTCAATAGAGCACCCCAGGATCCTTGCAATCTGAACTTGACGCCTGACAGGGGTGTTGAGAAAAAAGATCTTGCTTTTGATGTAGTTAACTTTTTGATCGGCAACACTCTCATAGAGTCCTAGGATTCGTTTGATGGATCTGGCTTGAGCTACTGACGCTATGGTGGACAGGAGCGTGTCATCCACAAACTGTTGATGGGTGATCACCTCAATCCCTGAGGCAGGGAGGATGTCGGTCACCTTCTTCCATTGTTGGGCATCCTTGAGGGCTCTTCCCAAAGCTTCTACGAGGATGATGAAAAGGATGGGGGATAGAGGATCCCCTTGACGCAGACCTCTTGAGCTCTGAAAGAAATCGACAGGAGAGCCATTGACTAAGATAGAGAACCAGGGGGAGGAAATGCAGCCCTGGATGAGGTCAACCCATAGGGGATGGAAGCCAAACTTGAGGAGGATCTCCCGAAGGAAACCTCTGTCAACCCTATCGAAGGCCTTGTTCATATCAAGCTTGAGGAAAAGGGCAGCCTTCTTGGTCATTGAGGCAGAATGCAGGGTTTCATGGATCGAGATGACCCCATCTAGGATGTTCCTCCCTTTCATCGAACTGCCTTGAGACTGATCAATGATAAGGGGGAGAATGGGCTTCAACCTGTTGGCCATAACCTTGGTCAACACTTTGTAGATGACGTTGCATAGGCTGATAGGCCTATAATCAGAGATGGATTTGCAGTCAGAGGCTTTCGGGATGAGGGCCAAGAAGGTGGAGTTGAAACTATGAGGGACAACTTTGGTTGACTGGATCTCTCTAATGGCCTCACAGACATCGTTCCCCACCACATCCCATAGGGTTTGGAAAAACCTCGGAGAGAAACCATCCGGCCCAGGGGCTTTATCAGGTTGCATTGAAAACAAGGCCTCCTTAATCTCATCATGGGAGAAAGGTTCCACCAGTCTGAGGTTCGCATCCTGAGGAACGATGCAAGGAATATTTGATAGGAGAGTATCCTGAGCTTGGCTGTCACCCTCCGGGGCACTTCCCAAGAGGTTCTGGAAAAAGGACACCGCTTCAGCCCTGATCTCAACTATGTCCTTGGTGGATGATCCATTGCTGCACACAATCTCCCTGATCTTGTTGGATGCCCTGTGCCGCATAGTGGAGGCGTGAAAGAACCTGGTGTTAGCATCGCCTTCCTTGACCCACAGGTCTCTTGACTTCTGCCTCCAGAAGGTTTCCTCTCTAGCCAGGATGTTATGGAACTCTGCTAGGAGGTTCCTTTCCTCCTCCCTAGTGGGGCTGCTGTGGTCCCCAACTTCGATTCTCCTTTCCATCTCCTGAAGTTTCTCAGTAATGGCCTTTTTACTGGTGAAAAGGTTGCCAAAAACCTCCCTGTTCCAGATTTTCAAGTTTTCTTTGACCATATTCAGTTTTTGAGCCAGCCGAGAAGTGGCGGATCCTCCAAAATTTTGATGCCACCATGAGGACACTTGATCTTTGAAATCCTTGTGGAGAGTCCACATGGCTTCGAAACGAAAAGGAGTTTTGAAGGAGGGAGGCCTACCAGTTTCAAGGAGGATGGGACTATGGTCTGATCCGATCCGAGGTAAGGCCAACAGGGTGGCATCACCAAATAGAGGGATAACTTCTTGAGAGATGAGGAACCTGTCCAGCTTCACCTGGATGAGCCCGCTATCAATCCTCCTGTTGCTCCAAGTGAAAGAGGACCCCTTGAGCTTAACATCCATGAGCTCATTGGTATTGACAAAACCTCTGAAATCCTCCATGCTTCTGCTGAAAGAGTCGTTACCTCCTTTCTTCTCAGATGGATGCAACGGGCTATTGAAGTCTCCTCCTATGATCCATGGAAAGGTGTTGAAGGTGGTCCTCATTTGAGTTACAGTTTCCCACATTTCGGCCCGCTCGATGGGGGAATTTGGAGCGTAAATGTTGGACAGGATCCAAGACTGATTGTTGGTCTTGGAGTGAAACAAAATGTTTAGGATCCTGCTCGAGGATGACAAAAGCCTTCCTTCAACCAGGGTAGGGTCCCAAAGGCACATGAGCCCACCTGACGTGCCTTGAGCTGGACTGATAAGGCACTCTCCTTTGGCCCAAATGGCCTTGGCAGACTTTCGAGAAGAGAGCTCATCGATTTTGGTTTCTTGCATAATGAAGATGGAAGGATTGATCCTTTTCCTTAGGTCAGCCACCAACCACTGCTTGGCTGCCCCGTTGAGGCCCCTCACATTCCATGAGAGGACCTTCATTTCGAGGGTTTAGGGTTTTTCCTGCCTCCCTTCACCAGCTGGAAGGGGGGTTTGGTTCCTTGCTTGTCATTCTGGTTGTCGGAATCATCAGAGAAAAGCGTCAACTGGGTTCCATTTGCGATGTCCTCCATCGTTTCCTTGTTTCTCTTCTCATTGTCAGAGGGTCTCCCTCTTTTCCTTTCGCTGCCATAGTCAATGGCCTGTTTCCTGCTCCTGGTGTTTCTGGGGCTGATTCTCCCAGAGACGGATGGGCCTTCTTTTTTAGAGAAAGGAGAAAGGGGTACCTCACCCCTATTCGAGCGGTTTGGGGATTTCCTATTGCCCGCCAGGTACTCATCCATAAAAGAATTTGGAACAACAATTTTGGGAAGGGTCTGTACCTGGGTAACTGGATCCTCTATGCTAGGACTGGTGTGAAGCGAGGATTTTGAGAGCACCTCCTGCTCCTTTTGGGCTGACGGGGAGGCTTCTCCTCGCTCACGGTTTTGCTTGCCTTGATCTGGAACATCACTCTGACCTTCCTCCTGAGGTGCTTGGTGGGCGGGATTACGCATGATGTGTTTCGGGCCTAGCACCGACTCCTTGTTGAGAGGGGGAATACCCTGGTTCCTCTGCATGCCCTTGTTCGGACCTGTCGCCTTTTGATTCTGGGCCCTCAAGACAGGGCACTGATTCAGGAGGTGACCTTGAGTGCGATAGTGAGTACAAAAGGCTGGCTTGTTTTCGTACTCGATGGGCTGCCTCTTGATGATGCGTGATCCTCTATACAAGTTTATGAAAGTGGGTAACTCTGTTTCTAGGTTAGCAGAGACACAAAAGCGGGCATGGACCATCCTGGATCGGACCTTGGTGGAAGAATCAATGGCAACGAGCTCACCTATGGACCGGGCTATCCCTCTGATGACATTCTCGTGCCAGCATTGGAAAGGGAGGTTTGGCAACCTAACCCACAGAGGAGCTACATTTATGTTTTGGGTTTCAGGGTTGAAATCCTCTCCCCACTTTCGAAGAAAAAGGCTCCTGCGCCCTAGGAACCATGGTCCCCCGACCAAGATGTTGCAACAGTCCTCCTGAGTGTTGAGCCTGATGGCGAAAAACCCCCGAGAGAGGGCAACAATTTCCATGTTGTCGCTGGTCTTCCACTTGGAAAAAGCCCATTTCCGAATGGTCTCCATGTCTGGTCGCCCTCCTACGAACTTGCCAATCAGAGTGAAATGCTCAAGCTCCAGGTAGCTGTCCATTAGGTCTTCAGGGATGACCAAATCTGCTCCACAAGGAAGCAGTTCCTGGGTGGGTTGCTTTGTTGGGGATCCTGGACTTAGTACCTGGGCGTAGGATCCTTTTTGGTTTAGGTTTACCCCGCCTCTTGGTCCCTCCTTGTCAGGAGGGTCTTTTCCGCTCCTGTCCGACCCATCCGCCTGGGCCCCTGCTGCATCGGGCCCTGCCCCATCATCACTGCCATGGCTTGTCCCTCCTGGACCCTCGCCTGACCATCCTGCCTCCTTTCTATCGCATCCTCCCGGTCGCTCTCCATCCGCCACTCGCTCGCCTGCATTCCCGCTCTCCATCATGTTCTCTTAATCCACTGTTGCCTTAAATAATCTAACGTACAAGGAATAGCCTCATTAATATTTCCTTCTTTATGTTGCCCCAAAAATCTTGAAGTACACAAATGATCCTCCATAGTCATTGCTTTATTATGTTGGCCTGGAATCCCTAAATTTCCTTGGATATCCTCCATATGATTTTCTTTATTGTGCTGCGCTTGAAACCCTTAAGTGCAACAAATACACTTTATGCTACTTTCATTTTTACTATAAAGAGAAGATCTTATGCTACTTGAAGAAAATAAAGATGATTTACCTAGATTAAGCTTGATCTTCTTCACCTCATTTGCTTTAAAATTTACCTCCTTGACTTCCTTTTATTTAAAATTCTCCTTTCCTTCTTCCTTCACATCTTTATCTCCTTCTATATTTGAACTTATGCATTGTACTTCCTCATCCCTCATATCTTTTTTTCTTCTATTAGTTGATTCAAGAGAACTGTAATGACCTTTTCCATTTGATGATGTAGAGGGATTTTTATTACCACTTTATTAGAAGTGGAAAATCTTTGATTTGACCTAGCTTCTCCTATTATATTATCTCCTTGTTTTATACTAAAGTTACCCTCATGCCAAAAAATTTCTATTTCTTTCTCCATCATTTTCACTTTTTAGTCTCTTACCATGTGCCCGATTTCATGACATTTGCAACATTGGAATGCAATGTTTTTGTAGACACCCAAAATTAGTCATTTATGTCGCCATATCAACCCATATCTACATCAATCCACCAAAAATCCCAAATAATCCCCTCTTAGCATCCCTAATTCTCCAATTTTCCCCTAATCCTCCCATAATCCCTCTTACCCACTAATTAAACTCATATTTCACCCTAATCTTCCACCTAACACCCACCTTAAATGCATAAATCCCCTTTCACACCCCCATGTGGTTTAAATTCAAATTTATTCAAATTTAAAATTCACATGGGTGGCCCAAAGTCCACATTCATTAAATATCTCCCACCACCTGCCCAAGTCAAAACACACACATTAAATGCCAAACCTGTCTACACCCTCTATTTCATCATTCTACACTTCCACATCAATATTTTGAATTTAAAATTACCTTACGCTTTCCAAGGCCACTAATGTGGGAAGGCACCCATTTCCCCCAATAAATGCGCATTAAATTCCTGAACCCCTTGTTACACTTGGTAAAACTGCCACTTCAGATCTTGGGTACCCTCCCTCTCTCTCACAATTTCCTATAAATAACCCCCCCCCTTTTCTCTTCAAAATAAGAGAGAAGGAGAAAAGAAGTCAGGATTCTTAAGCCCTCATGCTGCCAAAATTTTATCAGCCTTGAGAGTCCTCCTTTTGAGTGCTTAGTCCTTTGAGTGTGAGCATCCCCCTTAAGAGCCAAAGTAAAAGCATTTATATTGTTAGTGTTTTATATAATTTGCATGCATTTTTGGTTTTAGGTTGTTATTTAGCATCTTATAGTTCTTTTTTTACATCTTTCTTGGCTTGGACCTAACTAGGGTGGGCCTTTTGGGTATTACTAACTTATTATTGTTAGTTTGTGTGTAGGTATTTCAGAGCTAAAGACAACAAAACGATGGTCCCAACACACTCAAGCTCAACATAAAACTTGTCTACCTCTTGATTGTGGCATAGGAAATAATATTGCACCATAGCTATTGCTTTGTAAAATGGGTCACTCCCTTCTATAAAAATATTGTTTGTAAAAAATCCTTAAGGATGGTTCATTGTACTCAAAATATTTATTTATAATATTATATTCCAGTTGTTTTCATACATGGTGCATTTTTCCTTACTAAAAAATATTAATCACGGTGGGACCTGAACCCACGATATCTCATTAGCCTAGCCTAGATCAGCTAGCTTGGATCCTTGAGTGAACCTCGTATCCAGTGATCTACCCTAGTACACCTAGTGGTTGTAGTGATTGGTTATCCATGCAATCCAATAGGATGGGTAGATTACCATAAGGATACTTATTTAAAAAAATTACCAAACAAAAACAAAACACCACAATTTTCCCTCCCTACCTACCACATTTCGTTCTTTGCCTATCCCCGTTGCCCATTCCACCTTTTGTTAATCGACTCATCGATGTCATCCATTTTGTCTTCTATCCACTCATCACTTGAGGGGGTAGACAATACCCATACAATTTGGTCCCAAATCATCTCAATACCCAAACACTCAATCTTTGATTCACATGTGTCCAATAATCTTTGCCCAAGGCTATCATTAAACCCCTTTTGCTGGGGTAAAACAACAAAACTTCTCTCCTTCAATCAAAACTCTAATAAAATCTTGATTTGGTAGGCCCTGTGCCTATATTTGTATGGTGTCTACATGCCTATGCTACATCGAGGTGGCAACACGTAATAACACTTACAATCGATGGCAACATCGTGAGGACACCTACCATATGGATGGTCAACATATTACATCAAAATGATCTCATCAATATATCGAAGGCAAATATTTAAGGGTGTTTATTCATTCCATGATTGGGGTATCCTACATTGCTCTTGATTTGGGGTAACCTTACGTCACCCTCCTCAAGCACCTATTCATTATCATGCATCATCAATCCAACTAACCAGGTGTTATTTATTTTTGCACTACATTGTGTTTTCACACAACATGGTACAAAAAGGGGCATATGTAGACACCCAAAATTAGTCATTTTTGTAACCATATCAACCCATATCTACATAAATCCACCAAAAATCCTAAATAATCCCCTCTTAGCCTCCCTAATTCTCCAATTTTCCTCTAATCCCTCTTTCATCTCCCTAATCCTCCCATAATCCTTCTTACCCACTAATTAAACTCACATTTCACCCTAACCCTCCACCTAACATCTACCTTAAATGCATAAATCCCCTTTCACACCCCCATGTGGTTTAAATTCGATTTTTTTCAAATTTAAAATTCACATGGGTGACCCAAAGTCCACATTCATTAAATATATCCCACTGCCCACCCAAGTCAAAACACACACACACACACATTAAATGCCAAACCTTTCCACACCCTCCATCTCATCGTTTTACACTACCACATCAATATTTTTTTAATTTAAAATTACCTCACGCTTTTCAAGGCCACTAATGTGGGAAGGTGCCCATTTCCCCTAATAAACACACAATAAATTCTTGAACCCTTTTCACACTTGGTAAAACTGCCACTTCAAATCTTGGGTACCCTCCCCTCTCTCTCACAATTTCCTATAAATACCCTCCTCCTTTTTCTCTTTTTTTTTTGCTTGATAATAAGGGGTTGTACTCGGGTCCCCCCACCCTTAACATATTACATCTCTCTTCATTAGATCTTGAGATTTTACAAATATATACACTTCTCATCTCAATTGAGATGCTATAGCTAAAAACCTACATCATTTTACATAAAATGTCTTAATTCTTGATTTTCATTTTCTAGATCTTTTCAAATATATGTATGAATACAATTACTCCATAATTTAGCATCTTTCTTGACATTTTCCTATAGCAGCCTTCACAATGCCAAAACTTCATCTCTACTATCTATACCTTGCATCTTAGTAGAGTAATATTTCCAAAATATCGCACTATCATAGTCTGCTTTACCAAATCTGGATTGCTACTTTCCTTCCTGAAACACAAGTGCAACCACCAAAATTATAATAAATGGTCTAAATGAACACATATTATTGTTACAAAATAAAATAGAAATTACCAATGGAAAACTTTAAAGTAAATCTTAATCATTAATTGATTTAGTCAATCAACATTTTTTGTCAGCTTCAACTAAAATTTATACTTCCTCTAACCATGCTAAGGAGATGTTAACTTCGTGATCCTCAATCAAAACCCCTATATTGGCTAGCCTATCTACACATTTGTTTCCTTCCCTTAATATATGTGTAAACATGATTTCTTCAAACTCTTTAGTCAGATCTTGAATTTCCACAATTATCTCTTGTATGTTCCATGGAGCCTTCGCTTTCCTCAAAATTGTATTTACTACTATGAGAGAATCACCTTCCATCCATACTATATTCCATTTCATTTTTTTACATATTTAAATGATAATTATTGAAGCTTTAGATCATTCTCGTAGCTCCTTCGATCCTAAGACTTTCCTTGCCATACATTTCTCCCTTTTATATTTTTCCCATGATTTTGAACCCTTCTAGAGCTGCCCAAGGTCCAGCTTCATTATTTGTCTTAAATCCACAATTGAAATCATAATGAGACAAAATATCTCCTCTATTATTTCTAATTATTCCTCCTCCTTCTGCTGGTCCTGAATTTCCTTTAGATGCTCCATCAAAATTCAATTTAACCCACTCCGCATCTGGTGGTTTCCACTTTATATTCTTTACCTTGTTTTTGCTTCTCCTGTACCCAACATCATAATTCCATTTAATGACTTGAATCCATCTATAAAGAATTTCTACTTTCAAATTAGGTATTAGGTGAGTTGATAGGGTTGGTTTAGACTCCTCTATGGCTAAACAAATATTTTTTTCATTACCTCTAAATTGCTTTCCTTTCCTTTAAATATTCTTCTATTCCTTTCTAGCCATATAGTCCAAAGTATTGTATCTTTTGATATATCCTATATTATCTATAAAGCCTCACTTTTATAAGTGCTCTACCATTGCTTTAACCAATCTTCAATTTTCTATTCATCACCATGAACTTATCAAATATATTACAAATCCATTGCCATAGATTCCAGACTATTGAGAAATATCCCAAGATATGGTCAATACTCTCCTCCTCCTTATTACAAAAAACACATTCATAGGGGCCATAAAAACCCCTTTTCATAAGGTTATCCCAGGATAAAATTCTTCTACGACCTACTAGCCAAACAAACATTTTGACTTTAGGAATGCTTAGGGTATCCCAAATATCTCTCCATATTCTAGTGACATCATTATTATGTTGGTGTTGAACATTATATCCACTTCTTGTTGTGTATTTTCCTAAGCTATTCAACTACCAAATCAATTTATCCTTGGAACCCCTTGGAATAATCATAATTGTTATCTTTCTACTCAATTGCCTCCTAGCATCAATGTCTTGTATACTTGTAAAATAATCTTCTTTTCTAATTGTATCTTCCTTCTCGATCCTTGTACAAAATGTTTGAAACCCTATCACCGTATTTGTCTTGAAGTGATCTCATCCAAGGTTTCAAAATTGGATCTAAATTGAGTGGTTTATTATCACACCAAGTATCCATCCAAACATAATTTTTTTCTCCAATTCCCACCACCCATCTTAAACTTTTTATCATAAGATCAATAGATTTTTTTAAACCATTCCAAAGAGTAGAACCATTTGGAAGAGAGAAAGTAGTAAATATTAAACTTGGGTCATTGGGATCAACATACTTACTTAGAAGAATTATTGCCCATTGTATTTGACTCTCTTTGTACAATCTCTAGATAAATTTTCCCCTAAGAGCTAAGTTTGCATCTATAAGAGCTCTTAAACCAAGACCTCCCCTAGTTTTGTCATCACACAACTTGCTCCATTTCACCAAAGAAAATTTCCTTTTATCATGTAAACCTAACCATAAAAAGGATCGCATAATAAATATTAAACTTTTTTCAACTGATTTTGGCATAGAATACAATGACATATAATATGTTGGAATGGCTTGTAAGACTAATTTAATTAACTACAGTCTTCTTGCTAATGATAACCATCTACATTTCCAAGTTGGAAGTTTATTTTAAACTTTACTAATAACTGGATTCCATAAATCTATCCTTATTCTCCCCTCAAATAAAGGCATCCCTAAATAAGTTGCTAGCAAATTTGCCTCCTCCATTTGGAGCAACCTACAAATTATTGCTTTGATATTAGCAGGAGCGTTAAGGAAGTAAATTTTAGATCTAGTCCTATTAATATTTTGCCCTGAAGCTCTTTCATACTCTTTTAAAAAGGTATTCAAAGCTCTGGCCTCATTTATTATTGCCCTTCCAAAAAGGGTTGTATCATCTACAAACTGTTAATAAGTGATGTTATCGATGTTACTACTAATCTTAAGTCCACTTATAAGCCCATATTTGTAAGCCTTATTTAAGTTCCTACTCAAAAATTCTACCATAATAATGAACAAATAAGGAGATAGAGGATCTCCTTGTCTAAGGCCTCTCTTGGTTTTAAAATATTTTGTCACTAACCCATTGACCAACACTGAATAAGAAACTATAGAGACACAAAATTTAATCCATCTAACCCATTTCTTCCCAAAACTAAACTCATTTAAAACTACAAAAAAAAATACCATTTAATTCTATCATAGGCTTTACTCGTATCAAGTTTTAAGATCATAGATTTCTCTTTTCTTGAATTTGTTGAATGTATAACTTCATGAGCTACTATGATCCCATTCAAAAATTTTCTCCCTTTCACAAATCCTCCTTGTTGTTCTAAAATTATTTTGTCTAACAATGGCCTTAATCTATTCGCCATCACTTTGGAAATAATATTATAACCCATATTACATAGGCTTATGGGCCTAAAAGATTCAAACAATTCAACATCCTTATTTTTTGGAATTAGGGTAAGATAAGTTTTATTTATTTTATAAGGAATGTATTGTTTTACCCTAGATTGTTCCAATGCCACCAATAAAGAATCCTTCACTATATCCCAATTATGTTGGTAAAAAACTCCAGAGAGCCCATATGGACTAGGGGATTTATCCTTATTAAAAGAAAAAAGAGCTAAATGAACTTCTTCTAGAGTAATAGGCTCCATAAGTTTCCTATTATATTCATTTGTTATAACTGAAGGAACATCTTGAAGAAGTTTATCGTTAAGAACTTTGATCTCCTCTGAACCTAGAATATTCTGATAAAACGACTTTGCCTCTTTTCTAATTTCACTTTGATCTTCAATCCAAACCCCTTCTATTGATTTAATTTTACTAATTCTAGAAGATGATCTCTATACTATAGCCATCCTATGAAAAACTTTGTATTTTTATCTCCTTCTTTTAACCAATTTTGTCTTGATTTTAATCTCCAAAATTTATCTTCCTTACTCAAAATATTATGATATTCACTAAGCAACTCCCTTTCCTCTAAGCTTGTATTATTTTCATCACCTTTTTGGAATTTCGAAAGTTTATCTTTTAGTTTTTCTTTCTTCTAAAAAATGTTTCCAAAGGTGTTCTTGTTCCATTCTTTTAATCTAGATTTCATAGCTTTAATTTGGTTTGGAAGAGCATACAACCCACCATTACCTAAATAATACCATGTTTGAGCTATCGTATCAAAAAATTGAATATGGTCTTCCCACATCTGCTCATATTTAAAATATGATCTTTTTTTTAATTCACTTACCACCATTTTAACTCTTATTGGCTAGTGATTTGAACCAATCCTTGTTAAGGTATTAATTTTAGCACAAGTTCCTTCATCTAGCCAATGATCTGATAGAATTCATCTATCTAATTTTTTTTCTATTAGGTTTTGGCCTCTCCTGTTGTTGGTCCAAGTATAGTTGTCTTCTTCAAACTCAACTTCCCATAGATTGGTGTTTCGAATAAAATATGACTACTTTGGGTCAATTTCCTAATTCTCCCAAATTTTTCATTAAACTTGGTTATGGTATTAAAATCTCCAATGATCATGAAATGGGTTTCTTGGACTTTAATTCTTATAAAGGCTTCAATCCCACTCCAAACTTCTAATCTACCTGACTGAGTTGTAGGTCCATACAAATTGATAAGGATGAAGTGATTATTTGCAAAGTAGCAAATGACTAAAGAGGCTATCCAATGTATAGTTATATGAATGGTTACACAAGAGGTTCTAGAAGGATTCCAACAAGTTAGAATTCCTCCTACTGCTCCTTCATAATCCATAGCATCCCATTCACATCTTGCAAACTGCTTTCATAGTTTTTGAAACATCTTCTTTTGTCATTTTAGTTTCCTCAATGAAGAACACAAGCTTATACTGAGAGGGGGGTGAACAGTATAAGACCACTTTTTACTTTTCTTTCCTAATCAATATTATGCAATGTATAGATAGCAATATCAACAACAGTAATCAAAGTAATACACAAATCACAATACACAATAGAGACACCACAATTTATGTGGTTCACCCAATGTGGGCTACTCCACGAAGAAAATATTTTACTAAAATTTTCTCAATCAATCTCTTGGGAATCCTTCCCTATTACAATTTTTATGGATCTTTGTCCAAAGGAGATATCAATCCCCTAAATCAAGTTCATGGATATCTATCCATAGTAGAACTTCTTCTCCTCTACTATGGCTAGTGATCCTCTAGAAGACTACTGTCTCCACTGCATTGGCTTGTGGATCTCTCTCCACTGAACACTCTTGTCCCCACTCAGAATACCTATCCTCAATGCCCTGGTTGATGGATATCTATCCACTAGATAATATTGTCCTCTCTTCTCTGTCACCTCCAAATCTCTGTCTCAAATTTGTACTAAACACAGTCCTTCGATCTAGCACAAATTTGCTCAACAAGTCCACTCAAAACTTGCTCAATTTTGCTCAAAAATTCCACTTAGAACTTGCTCAAATCTGCTCAACAAGTCCACTCAGAACTTGCTCAAATCTGCTCAACAAGTCCACTCAGAACTTGCTCAAATATGCTCAACAAGTCCACTCAAAACTTGCTCAATTTTTCTCAACAAGTCCACTCAGAACTTGCTCAAATCTGCTCAACAAGTCCACTCAAAACTTGCTCAAATCTGCTCAACAAGTCCACTCAAAACTTGCTCAAATCTGCTCAACAAGTCCACTCAAAACTTGCACAAATATGCTCAACAAGTCCACTCAGAACTTGCTCAAATCTGCTCAACAAGTCCACTCAGAACTTGCTCAAATCTGCTCAACAAGTCCACTCAGAACTTGCTCAAATCTGCTCAACAAATCCACACAGAACTTGTCCAAATATGCTCAACAAGTCCACACAGAACTTGCCCAAATATGCTCAATAAGCTCACACAGAACTTAACCAATCTCATACAAACATAAAGTGAATTGTTAGAGACCCAATATGTTTCAATTCAATGCTCAAACACTTTCTCAATTCAAATCAGAATATAGGATAGTTTGTTTTATGGAACTTGAACAATCACTTCATACAACTGTTGCGGGCTAAACAAGGTTAACTTTTTCCTACTTTTGTCACATGCATGTGCATTTAATTATCAACCCAGGGAGCTTCGTAAACTTGCGAAGGGTCTGAATAATATTTCTTACAATACCACTTGAGATGAATCCGCTAATCCTACTATTGGGGGTGTTTTCAAAATGGTTGTCAATCATTCATGCACTCCTCAATAATTTACGTAAGAAGAAAATAATTAAATCTACAAAAATAAAACATTCACACATTCCTAAAAATGAATCTCACCGCAAATACTGGAAATAGCAATGTGGTAAATGACCTTACAAAAGCAATAAACTAATCTAGAAAACGAGAAGAAAGGTGGGGAAGAAATACTGGCTTGGAGTGGGCCCAGGCTCCAACAGCTTCCTCCTAGCTGAACACGCGCTTAGAACTCTTAGAACTGTAATATATTTATCAAAGTGTTATAATATCTATCTGTCTTTGCATCTCTATATGAATCTATATCAATCTATATATCTCAGAGCGGTCTGCGCGTGTTTATATAACACACCATCAAAAATTCTGTTACAAAGAGGTTACAACAGTCGATTCATCCCAGACTAAATTAAGATAGTTTGGTGAATGCAACCGTCGTTTGCTTAAAACTGGCATTTGGTTCTAACGACGACGTGTTTGTTGATTGGTTCGTGCTTTGCCTAGCATTGGTCAGACATTTTCATACATTGGTGCGATCTCCAATTTAGCTCTACATGATGTAGTGTTGGAACTGCACCAGCCGATGTTGTCCACGTCGTGCAAATCTGGTCAACGGGTGAAGAATAGAGGTGTCTTCCCTATGAGGAAGGCGCCTAAGTATATTGGGCGCCTTCCCTATACGGAAGGTATCTTACTGTCGTGGCGCCTTCCTGGAAGAGGAAGGCGCTTACCTTTTGTCGGTGCCTTCCTTATGGGAGGAAGGTGCTTGCCTTCTAGTGGTACCTTCCTTATGGGAGGAAGGCGCGTCTTCTAGTGGCGCCTTCCTTATGGGAGGAAGACGCTTTGCTTGTCGTGGTGCCTTCCCATCGGTGCCTTCCTTATGAGAGGAAGGTGCTTCCTTCCCTTTGGCACCTTCCTAGAGGAGGAAGGCACTTTTCTTTGGCGACTTCCTAGAAGAGGAAGGCACCTACTTACTTTTGGCGTCTTCCTAGAAGAGGAAGGCGCCTACGTTCTCTTGGTGCCTTCGTGGAAGAGGAAGGCGCCTACTTTTTCTTGGTGCCTTCCTGGAAGATGAAGGCGCCTATGTTCTCTACATTGATCCCCAAAGAAACAAAGTGCCAAGTCCATCAAAAATACCTCGACTGATCCAAATATAACTAAACCAACTGCAATTCCAGAAAACACGCTGAAAACACACAAATTAGATAACACGCATAATTTCATCAAATATCTATATAATCATCTATAAAAGTATGCAATCCTTATTATACAGCCGCATAATGATCAAGAAAATGTTTACAAAATATGAGCATTTCTGGTGCTCATCATCCCCCCATGCTTAACATATGCCACGTCCTCGTGGCATCAAAACTACAGGTAGCCCTGTTGACCCTTCATCATTGACGTTTCTTGGAGGATTCGGCTACACCTGCGGCCCGAGTCTGTCTCTTCTGTGCATTGACATCTGAAGGTGTGGTTCGCCTTTTCCTATGTAGAACTGAGGGTGCGGCTATTGACTATCCTTTTCTCATTTTGGCCATTACTGGCGGTGGTCTGGCCAGCATCGTCTCTACTGACTAGAATGCAGCTTTGGCAGCTTGCCAGAGGTCAGCGTTTGGAGGTCTGATCACTTCCAGAGGGATATCTAAATTATCCCTCCTAGAAGGTACTACTTGGGCCTTGTATAATCTGGTCATTTTAGGAGCAAGCTCTGCGTTCTCCTTTGCAATGGCAGCGGCCTCCAATTGGGGCCCATATACCCCCCATCATTCCAAATACCTCCTCATCATGGAGGGTCATCCCCGGGATGAACTGTAAATATCCCATAACTGGTTGTCCTCTGTCGGATTGATGCAGATGCCAGAGTCTCCTCGCATCCTTGAGGCTACCTTCCTGGCCTCTTTGGCTGCTTTCATCTCCTTGAGCAGTCTTTCAAACTATTTTTGCCTTTCGACGAACGGTTGCATATCCCACTCGTCCTCTTCTAGATCGGCGAAGGTCACCTTTGCCTTCTTTCGAGCCATCTTGGGCCTTTTTCCTCTGACTTCTGCGAAAAATGCGGTGGCTCAAATAGGGGTCCTCTCTTTCTCCCTGGCGAAAGTCTCCTCGCTCCAAGGAGCCTGCTCTGGAGCATTCTCTTCATTCTGTGCTACTGTCTCTAGGGGTGATCATTCGTTCTCCTGTCTATCCGATGTCGACCCCTCAGGCTCTTCTCCTTCTTCAGGTCTAGGGAGTTCCTCCTTATCCTCTAGTCTTGTCTGCTGCTGGAGGTCCTCGTCTTGCTCTGTATCACTCAAGACGATGACAGGGGGTATTGTGGGACTTCTCTCTCTTTCACTCCCAAAAACAAAGGAACTCTCCCCTGCCTCCGGGCTACTCTGTCGGGCGTCCGATCGAATTTCCCTCGAAGATAATACTCGTTCGACAAATGTGGGAGAATTCGTCAGGACTTCTTTTGCCCAATCATTTTGAGTGTACGCATCCCTTCTTTCTATTCCCCTGTCCTAAAGCAGTCGGTTCTCCTCCCGCAACTACCGGACCAACTGCTCGAGCTGGGCGATCCGTCTGTCTCATTCCTTCAACTCCCCTACATGCTTGTTCTAGCAGTCCTCCAAAATTTTATGGGTCATCCAATAATTAGTTTGCCATTCGAGCGCCTCCTCCAAGGCCGCATCGACCTGTTCATTGTTCTCAGAAGTCCCTACATCTTATGGGCTCCGGTTCGTCAATTCCTAGAGGTTTTGGGCTGTAATGTCTACTTTCGGGTCACTCTGTTCTTCCTCTATCGAGAGGAGTCATCGCAGATGTTTCCTCCTGGGGACTGGTTCTATCGGTTGAAACTTGTCCTTGTCGCTAACAAGCGGCGCTCCTTCTTCCTCACACTCGGGCACTAGGGAATGCCCTCTTTCCTCCATGTTCTCGGGCACTAGTGACTGCCCTCTTTCCTCTGTGTAATAGGGCAATGCCAATTGCCCGATACTCGCTATTTCCTCTATAGGGCATCTCTCGTCTTGCCCTACTTCGAGAACAACATCGTGTCACCTTTCTTGGTCGCCATCTCCCTCTGCATTGGGGTTCTACCTTTGCGCTTCTACATGGCGGTCCAGTGCTGATATCAGCCCATGGTGGGCTAAGGCTAATGGTGCCCCTTTCTAGTACTGAGTCGCTTTGTCCTTCACAGCATTCACCAAGTAGAAGGGCACGTTCAACTTCCTTCCATGCACCAGGTGATTGAGAAACTGCACATGATTAGCGTGCAGATGGATATATTTCTCGGTGCATGTGAAGAATCGAGCAACCTACTTGAATATCTTTCGTAGATTCATCGGGAGGCTATTTTTGGGTAACCCCTTCTTGTCTATCTGCGCATTATCTCCTGGCAGCAGCACCTTGGTGTACGGCTTCAACAGTCTACCTTTGTATACACATTCCCCTGTGAGGGGCAATCCAGTTGCCTATGAGATGAACTCATGGGTGACTAGAATTTCTACCCCTCATACTTGGGCCACATCGCCCCTCAAGGAGGCAGTGAACTCTTTGGCTGCCTCCATGTCTTGGCCCTGACTGACTAGGGTACAGTATTTGAGCCATCCCTCGGCCTCGAACCGTGTCTTCACCGCTCCTCTGATTTCGTCCGTATCACCCGGTTCATTCTTCTTCACTGCGTAATTCTTAGACCTTCCTCCCATGGTGCCTTCCCTTGCTACTGCTATTTTTTTTTTTCCTTCCTTCCCCAGGAAGGTGCCTTCTTATAGGGAAGGCGCCATATCATTGGCACGCGGTTCCGGCTATAGGGGTATATGATCTTTATGATGACGGTATCTTTTTTGGTACTGAATATTTTATAAATAATTATATAAAAATTTGAATTAACATGCGTGTACCTGATTCGATGTTTCAAGTGTCATGAAGGCCGCTGATTCACCGATTTGTGACACGGGGGAGGGGTATGGTCATCTAGTGCTGCTCATTTGTGTGATGCTTCATTTCACTCGAGGCGTCCGGGAGGCATGAGTACTTGTTGTACGCGAAATGCGTTCTTTGGTACCTTCCCCATGTGGAAGGCGCTGATGTGGTGCCTTCCCGATGTTGTCGGTGCTCTTTGAATGGATGCGCCTTCCGGTGGTGGAAGGCGCCTCTGATTGGATGTGTCGTCCGATGGTGGAAGGTGCCTTCTTGATGATGGTGCCTTCCTGCTACGAAAGGTGCTCCTGATTGGGTGCGCATTTTTGATGTGGAAGGCGCCTTGGTCTGAATGCGCCTTCCCGATGTGGAAGGCACCTCGGTCTGCATGCGCCTTCCCGATGTGGAAGGCACCTCGGATTTTTTTTTTTTTTTTTTTTTTTATGGTGCCTTCCAGCCACGGAAGGTGCCTATATATATATATTAGAACTCTTACTGGGTTGGGTGCCTTCTTTATAAGGAAGTCGCCTTCCCTTGGCAGGGCGCCTTCCATTGGCGGGGCGCCTTCTCTATAAGGAAGGCACCTTCTTCTGGCGGGGCGCCTTATTTATAAGGAAGGCGCCTTCTTCTGTTGAGCACCTTCTGGATGTGGAAGGCGCCTTATTCTGGCTGGGCACCTTCTTTATAAGGAAGGTACCTTATTCTGGATGGGCACCTTCTGGATGTGGAAGGCGCCTTCTTATTACGGGGTGCCTTCTTTATAAGGAAGGCACCTTGTTCTCGGCAATCATGTTGTGATTGACTAGGAAAGGGTGATCAAGCCTTCCCAGTCTTGCTTCATGCTGCCTCAGCTTCTACCTACGAGCCGATGTTGGAATGCTGAGCCGAATCAGACTCAGTTTTCCAGATACCTATTCCTCATACTATCAGGTCCTCCACCTGTAAAAAGCAACCAAAAAAAAGGAAAATAAAGGCAGTTAGACGCATTTCGTGCCTGTTAGGCCCTGGGTTAGGATGCTTGCAGCTTGCATGCGGGTGTCATCCCTGCAAAAACACACTATATAAAAAAACTACATTAACTAATTTTGGGTGAGCACTTCCATGCCCACAATTTCACCTGTGAGAGTTTGGTCCAGATCTAGCAAGATGGGGTCTCCCCCATGCCTATTCTGGATTCTACCTGTAATGTTTTGGACATATTATAGGGGCGTAGTTGGTGGCCATTGACTGTGAACGCGGTGTTGCTGTCGTCAATTGTCTTAACGTGCACTGCCCCATTCTTGATGATCTCTACCACCTCATACGGCCCCATCCATCTCTGCAATAATTTGCCTTTCCTCTCCTAGAACCGAGAATCATACAACAGTACCCATTCCCCTTCTTGGAGCCGCTTCGACTTAATGTGGCTATCATGCCATCGCTTTCTTTGCTTCTGTATAATTTTCGTCCTCTGCAAAGCATCTAGTCGGATTTCATCCAGCTGATCTAGATGTCGAATCCTTTGTTTTTGAGCTTCATCCAAGCTCAAGTTCAATTTTGAAGCCGTTCTCAGCATCTTGATTTCAAATTCGATGGGCATCATCGCATTTTTCCCATAGACCAGTTGGAAAGGTGTAAAACCTGTGGTGGATTTCCACGTGGTGTTATATACCCAGACTGCCTCTGACAACCGTGTAGCACAATATTTCCTGTGTTGTTGCACGGTCTTTGTCAGGATGTTCTCTATTTCTCTGTTTGTCACTTCCACTTGCCCATTTGCCTGCGGATGGTAGGGCGTAGTTTTATTGTGCCAAACTCTGTATTTCTCCATCAGCTCCACGATCAACTTGGAGGTAAATTGAGGCCCTTAGTCTGTTGTTATCTCCCTAGGGACCCCAAATCGTGTAAAAATATGGGCAAATAATAAATCAATGACCGTTCTTTCATTTGAATCCCTCAATGCCTGAACTTCAACCCATTTCGTAACATAATCCGTACAGACCAAAATAAACCTCCTCCCCATTGAAGGTGGATTAAACGGTCCCACGAAGTCCATGCCCCACTTATCAAAAGGTTCTAGGTGTACTTGGGGTTGGAGGGGCATTTCATCCTGATGGGTTTGTTTGCCTTTCCTTTGGCATTTGTCACACTTGTCGGCGTACGCGGTCGCATCCTTAAATAGAGTGGGCCAAAAGTACCCAGCCTGTAAGATTTTGTAGGCAGTTCGTTTCCCTGTAAAGTGTCCTCTGCATGGTTCGTTGTGACATGCTTTGAGTACTTCTGAGAACTCCTATTCTGCTACGAATCTTCTTATAATTTGGTCACGTCCTATTTTAAATAGGAGACCATCCATCCATAGTAATGATGCGCTTTTCTCTATGACCGCCTACTTTTCTCGGTAAGAGAGAGCAGGTGAGGTCCTTTCGGTGGCCAAGTAATTGACTATATCTGCATACCATGGGGTTTTCTCACTAACAGTGAATAAATGTTCATCCAAAAACTAGTCTTCCACTGCTTGATGGTCTACTGGTGTCAATCTGGACAAAAAATCGGCCATGACGTTATCCTTGCCTGGTTTGTCTACTATGGTGATGTCAAATTCCTGCAGTAGCAACAGCCATCTGATAATTCTTCCACCAATGGTCGGCTTGCTCATTAGGGATCTGATGGCCGCGTGGTCCGTATGGACAAATACCTTGTATCTGGTGATATAGTGGCAAATTTTTTTTATAGCATGGATAAACTATGAGGAACTCCTTCTCTGTCATCGTGTAGTTGAGCTCTGCTCCTACCAAGTTTTTACTAACATAATAAATGGCGTAAAATTCTTTGCCATCTTTTTGTTCGAGGACTGCTCCAATCGCACCGTTGGATGCATCACAGTAGATATGGAACGGTATGGCCCAATTTGGTCCTCTTAAAACTGGTGCAGATATCAGTTTCTCCTTAAGCAATTGGAATGCTTCTTCGTAGTCTTCCGTCCAATTGAACTCCATATCCTTAGATAATAGAGTGTGCAGTGGTTTGGCAATTTCGCTAAATTTGGTGATAAATCACCGATGGTGCTCGGTTGATCTATGAAAACTCCTTACCTCTTTTTGTGTTCTAGGGCTGGATAGGTCCCTGATGACCTCAATATTCCTTTATCAACTTTTATTCCTTCTGCAGAAATGTGGTGTCCCAGTACGATGCCTTCTTGCATCATCATAAAGCATTTTTCATTACTTAGGGACAAATTATTTTTCTTGCTTCTGTCGAGCACTCTTTCCAAATTCGTCATTGCCTCCTCGAATTTTTCACCATAGACGGTGAAGTCATCCATGTATACCTCGACCCCATATCCCATCACGTCTGAGAATATGCTAAGCACCGCCCTTTGAAAGGTGGTAGGTGCGTTGCATAGTCCGAAATGCAATACCTTATAGGCAAATGTTCCCCATGGGCAGGTGAACGTTGTCTTATCTTGATCTTATTCTCCTATTTGGATCTAGTTGTATCCACTGAATCCATCCAAAAAGGAGTACTTCCTCCCCGAGAGTGTGTCCAAGACCTGATCAATGAACAGGAGCGAGAAGTGGTCTTTCTTGGTTGCTTTGTTCAATGCTCTGTAGTCCACACAGATTTGCCACTTCCCATTATTTTTAGGGACCACCACTAATGGTGATACCCACTCACTGTCAAAAATCGGATATATGAAATCGACAACCAAGATTTTATGCAGTTCTTCCTTGACAATGTCTTTCATTGTCGGGTTCATTCTTCTCTACGATTGTCGGCTTGGAGTTGCTTGATCATATAGATAAATCTGATGGGTACAAATCTCTGGGATGATGCCTTGCATATCTGAGTAATCCCATGCAAATGCTTATTGGTGCCTTACCAGAAGCTCTTCTAATTTTGTCAGTTGTGTAGGCGTCAACCTGTTGCTGACATTTTAATGTTCTTCCTGGCCCAATGTGTATCTGTCGAACGTGGTGATCTTGGGCGACAGTCAACGGTGATCCAGGTGCGAAGATGGAGGGCTCTCCATGGAGAAACTCCACAATAGCACCATCTTCATCTTCTTCTGTCAACTCCTCCAATGTCATCACTGGTTGGATTATGGACAGCTTCGGATTTCCATGCTCGGTGAACATGAGTTCTCCTACTGAGTCGACAGACTGTGCTGGGGACAAAATGGTCAACCTTTTAACGGTTCACCCGTCAAAGATGGTCATCAGCCCATCCCGAAAGCTCATGTAAGTGTTAGCTGTTGCCAGCCATGGCCTCCCCAAGATGAGCGGGTAACTTCCCAGCCTAGTTTTGGATTGCAAAACTAAAAAGTCGATTGGGTATTCCCATGTGTTGATCGTTACTATCACGTCTTCCAACATCCCTTTTGGCGATACGGTCGATCCATCGGCTAGCTACAACACTGTCATGGTGGGTTTCAGGTTCATGAGGTATAGCCTCTACATGGTCTCCTGAGGAATTACGTTGATGGCTACTTCGAGATCGACCAACATATTGGACAGGGAATGTCCCTCGATTTTTACAATCAACACCGAGCTGCCTGGGTCTGCATACTTTGGATGGCATGTTCTGCCCATCATCAAATCTTCCAGTTTACCCATGACGTTGATAGTCTAGGTTTCTCTTCGTCCTGACTTCCTCAGACACATCTCTCTGATTGCCTTGGTATATATTGGAACATATCGAATTGCTTGAAATAATGGAATTGTCACTGTGAGGTTCTTCAAGCTTGACAAGATGTCGAATTCTGGCTATGTTACTTTTCTCTGTTCTTGAAGTCGATTAGGAAATGGAGCCTTCACTCTCTCAAGTGTTTCTTCCTCCTCTACCAAAGGTGTTTCTTCTGCCTCTTCCTCCTCTTCTACCAGTGGAGGTGTTCCTACTCCTAGCTGCCTACCTGACCAAACCTGAATATTGTACATAGGATACATCTCACCCTCCATGTTGTATGTTGTCTGGTTCACTATATTATTTGGATTTGTCGTCGGTTGTGCGGGTAGCTGTGTAGGTCTCACTGCTAGAAATGCCGATAAATTCTATTGGGGGTGAGCAGGTGCTACGTTTTGTGGAGCCTAATTCCACGTAGTGTGGCCTCTCCACTGTTGCCTAGGATATGGATATGGCATCCATGGCTGCTGGTTCGGGAATGTTGTTGGGGGTGCATTAGACTAGGGTGATGGCCCCCACCACCCCATGTTAGGTGGTTGAGGCGGTCCTTGGTGCATGTATGGCCCTCCCCCATATGGCGGCATTCTAGTTGGCATATTCCTCGTAGGGGGCTATGGCCAACTCTTCTGATTGCCTATGAAATAAGCATTCTTGCTTTCAGCCTCCTCCTGATTACTGGGCAGTCATGGGTAAAATCAAGTTTTATGATTCAGCCTGCAAACTGCGCATACTCTGACTTTGTTCTCCGGGCATGCATTCTTTGCATGCCTCCCTCTACATTTTGGACAAAAATAAGCTAATGTTGTGTCATTCTCTTGCTTCTTTTTCTCTAACAACAACGTATCCATCTGCAATGCTAGAGATGAGAGCATTTCGCTCTTTAAATCCTCCAGCATGTTACCTATTTCTGTATTTATGACTGAAGCAATCACTTTCATGGTTCTCATCACCTCCGAAGATCATGTTAAGAGCCTCCAGTGATTCATTGGTAAGTCCCCTCAAGAAGATGCTTTTGAGGGACTTATCATATAGTCTCGCGTGAGGAGATCGTTGAAGATTAAAGTTGAATCTCTCCTAGTACTCCTCGAGAGACTCATATTTCTGTGTCATGCTTAGGACCTCCTCCCTGGAGTCTCTTGCTCTCCCAAAATCTTGGTATTACTCTAAAAAGAGCCTCTTCATCTGGTCCCATGTGGCAATGTGTTTGTCTCCCAGACCGATGAACCATCATGCAGCTGCATCGTCTAATGTAGAAGGAAAGAGTTTCAGCTTACGTGTATCGGATTTGTAGTCCACGGACCCGCATAAGACATTAAACTTAAATAAAAATAGGTCGGGGTCCTCGGTCGGGTATCCTCCGAAGGACGAAAGGTGAGCAGGGGATATGTTTTTCATTTTGGCATCTCCTACTCCTTCCTCTATCGGGAAACTGAAGCCAGATGATACTTCATCATTATCAGCCATTTTTTAGGAAATGTGGTTTCTAATGTAGTGCTTATGGCCTTACGGTCGTTTAAGACTTTCTGAGTCAAAGCTCTAAGGTTGTCTGGTGAGATCGTCCGATCTTCTACAGCCTTCCACAACAGGGCTTCCTCTAAGGGAGTCCTATTAAACAGGGAATTTATGATGATTCATTCTTCCCCACGTTGATGGGATGAGGAGGCACTTTGCACAAAGTGTGGTTCCTCACTCCAATGGATTGTTGGTGGGTCGAGCGAGTCTAATTCAAATTTAGAATGCTTGGCTAACTCTGGTTTTGATGGATTGGTTCTTATAAACTAACCGTTCGGTCCTCTTCTTCTCGAAGAACTCATACAAGGTCATATGGAAGGTTTTAGGGTATTGTAAATAATCTAGTTGAGACGCTTCCCGGAAAACGATGCCAAAATGTTGCGAGCCAAACAAGGTTAACTTTTTCCTACTTTTATCACATGTCCGTGCATTTAATTATCAACCCAGGGAGCTTCGTAAACTTGTGAAGGGTCTGAATAAGATTGCTTACAATACCACTTGAGATGAATCCGCTAATCCTACTATTGGGGGATGTTTTCAAAATGGTTTTCAATCATTCATGCACTCCTCAATAATTTACGTAAGAATAAAATAATTAAATCTATGGAAATAAAACATTCACACATTCCTGAAAATGAATCTATTGCAAATACTAGAAATAGCAATGTGGTAAACTACCTTACAAAAGCAATAAACTAATCTAGAAAACAGAAGAAAGGTGGGGAATAAATACTGGCTTGGAGTGGGCCTAGGCTCCAGCAGCTTCCTCCCGGCTGAACGCGCGCTTAGAACTCTTAGAACTATAATATATTTATCAAAGTGTTACAATATCTATCTGTCTCTGCATCTCTATATGAATCTATATCAATCTATATATCTCAGAGCGGTCTGCACGTGTTTATATAACACACTCGTAGAACTTCTGTTACAAAGAGGTTACAACAGTCTATTCATCCCAGACTAAATTAAGACAGTCTGGTGAATGCAACCGTCGTCTGCTTAAAACTGGCATTTGGTTCTAACGATGGTGTGTTCGTTGATTGGTTCGTGCTTCGCTTGGCATTGGTAAGACATTTTCATACATTGGTGCGATCTTCCAATTTAGCTCTACATGATGTAGAGTTGGAACTACACTAGTCGCTACTGTCCACGTCGTGCAAATCTGGTCAACGGGTGAAGAACAGAGGTGTCTTCCCTATGAGGAAGGCGCCTAAGTATATCGGGCGCCTTCCCTATATGAAAGGTATCTTACTGTCGTGGTGCCTTCCTAGAAGAGGAAGGCGCCTACCTTCTGTTGGTGCCTTCCTTATGGGAGGAAGGCGCTTGCCTTCTAGTGGCGCCTTCCTTATGGGAGGAAGGCGCTCGCCTTCTATGATAAAGGTGTGTCTTCTAGTGGCACCTTCCTTATGGGAGGAAGATGCTTTTCTTGTCGTGGCACCTTCCCGTCAGTGCCTTCCTTATGAGAGGAAGGTGCTTCCTTCCCTTTTGCGCCTTCCTGGAGGAGGAAGGCGCTTTTATTTCCTTGGCACATTCCTGGAAGAGGAAGGCGCCTACTTACTTTTGGTGCCTTCCTGGAAGAGGAAGGCACCTACATTCTCTTGGCGCCTTCCTGGAAGAGGAATGCGCCTACTTTTTCTTGGTGCCTTCCTGGAAGAGGAAAGTGCTCTCTGCATTGATCCCCAAAGAAACAAAGTGCCAAGTCCATCAAAAAGACCTCGACTGATCCAAATCTAACTAAACCAACTACAATTCCACAAAACACACTGAAAACATACAAATTAGATAACACACATAATTTCATCAAATATCTATATAATCATCTATAAAAGTACGCAATCCTTATTATATAGCCGCATAATGATCAAGAAAATGTGTACAAAATATGAGTATTTCTGGTGCTCATTAACAACCACTTGACTAGACTCAACCAATCACTCAAGAAACATCCCTTTCTCACAAACCCTAGTCCAAGCATATAACCACCAACTCAAAATGTTTCCAACAATGCTCAAAAACAAATATCACATAACAATGATACTCATGTTCTTTTCAAACCCTAGTTCAAGTTCTTTGCACAACTTACTAAAACAACAATGCTCATAAAACAATCTTCACATAACCAATGACTTCAACAACAATGCTTATCAAACAAGGTTTTAACAACTCTTTATTCCATAAAACCTTGAAGCATTAACTCAAACACTTTCGAAAAGGAAACCCTAATCAAGTCATTTTCACTCCAAACTTATTTTCAGAAAACCATTCAATCAACTCAACTATGGAATAATTTTCCCATACCTTTTGCTTGATAAGGAGTAAACCACACAAATCTACCACACTCACAATCACTTCTTTGCCAATCTCAACAAGGGTTAGAAGATAATAATTTTCTCAATGAATCATAATACAAAAAGATATCAAACAAAATACACCTTATCACTCCAACTTTAAAATAATATCCAACACCTTCATAATAATCTTTTTGGCAAAAATCCCTTTAAAATAAAATCAACACTCATAAAGTCTTACTCCTCCAATATGCAAATATAACAATTTAAGACTTTATTAAAAATAAAATCAAACTCCTTATAACTCCAAAAATAATTTCCAACAAACACAAATTTCCAACTAGCAACACTTTCAACTATTTCCAACTAGCAATCCTTTTAACTCCAAACTTTATTGAAAAATAAATTTCATTTAACAATCCCTTTCAACAACCTTTTAGCTCCAAACCTTAGGCAATATCAAAAATTAATTATCAAAAGTATTACCTTGCATTGGAAGGGATTCGAACTCCCAACGCAGCCCACGACCAATGCCTTAGCCATGGCTCCAACCGTTGCGCGAGCTAAGCACTCGCTTGGGAAGGGGAGAGCACCACGTGCTCTATGAACCTTCCTTTCTCTACCAAAGACAAAAATGTACGCCTTCCCTTGGCGTTTCAACACAATGCAAATATTGTCATCGCGTTTCGAACGCAAGCCACTCGATGCCTCAATATTTTAGCCAATGCCTCCTTGCCACTAGGCCATGCTGCCCAGCTAGCTCCAAACTTTTCATCACTTTCAAATTATTCCCAATCGCTGCCATAAGGAAATACGAAATCATTGTTTTCTCATGAGCTTCCTCTTTCACAATTCGCATGCAATCACTTTTTGAAGCAAGGATAATTTTGAATGCCTTTAAGGCATGGTATATATAGCCTTTCCACCTTTACCAAACACGTCGGTGCTCCTCAAACTTTATTCAACGTCGACGCTCAAATAAATTTATAAATTATTTAAATTTAAATATTATAAATTAATTTAATAAAACTTTTGGTTTTATTAGGGCCTTCTCTAATTGCACAACTTGGTATTAATGATATTTATTTATAAAATTTAAATTTCTTTTGAATTTAAATATTTTATAAAATAAATATTAGACCTCCTTTTAACTTTGCAATAGGCCTCCTTTGGTTTTTATAAAAAACCTTTTAACTTATGCTCCCATATAATATTAAAATATTATGGAGCTCTTTTACCTTTAACTTCTGCACTGTTGAAGCTTCTTCTTGGATATCAGTGACAACTTTGACGACTTTATTTCTTGCCGAATTCCTTGACATTAATGATGACTTCATCTGGTAACATCAATGATAACTTTGACTTAGGGACTCAAAATGTCCAACACTAAATACAAAGAATATCAGGTTTATTACTTAAACATAGGTATCCAATACACCTATGCTTTGAGGGGGTATTAACACCCGTTATATTCCATGATATGATAATCATGTCTCATTAGGGGCTTTTGGCCCCTCCTGCGTATTACCAATACCATTTTGTTGTTTGATAAAGAGAAGTTCAACCAACTTAGTTTGTGTTCCTTTCTCTATGTTAGCTCTTGCTTCCCTGGATCTTACTTGATAATTTGAGGGTTTTTCTCTTTTTGCCTTGCCTATATTATGAGTAGGTCTTATTATTCTATACCTTAATATTCTTTCACAAATTTGTTTTTCAATATATTTATCCTATCCTAGCTCTATTATAGAATCTTTTGGCTTATCCTACTCATTTTATGGTATTTCCTTATTAGTAGCAGAGGTATTAACTTCTAAAACTACATTTTCTTTACCAATTATTTTCTCCTGAATGGTGCATGGTACTTCAAGAGAATCTTCAAAAGTTGATGAGACAGATTCCTTAGGTTCATCCAGAATGTTCTTCCTTAAATTAGGATCATATTGAATAGATGGCTCCTTGCTAATATGTTGAAATTGTTCTATTGTGTCCTCTAAGTTTTGATCTATTTTTTCTTCATAGGCTAAAGCCTCAAAAGAATTGGAATTTCTTCCAGTATCCTTCCTTATTGGTCTCCACTGTTCATTTTATTTATTTTTTTAGATCTATTTTTTGAAAGTTGAAAACCATCTTTATCCATAACCATTTGTAAATTTCTCTTACGATTTTCTACAAATGATTATGTTAGGCTCTTCATAGGGCATGATCTCTCAATTGCCCCACCTCATGACATCTTCTACATCTAAAAGATATGTTTTCATAATATATAGTTTGGGTCCACATCTTATCCCCATACTTAAGAATGTTTTATTCTGGTAAAGCTTTATATCAATCATGACCAATATTTGAGCATATATAGCCAAAAATCCATCTTTTGTTTTATCTGAAATCTCAATAAATTTTCCTAGAGTGTTTCCTATTGCCTTGAAGTTATTTATTTCCTAAAATTCAATGGGTAACCCAAACATCCTAACCCAGACTAGTACTAGGGATAGATTTACATTTTTAGGTGAAAAGCCTTCATACCAACGGGTAAGGAAGAGCCTTGCTCTTCCCATAAACCAAGGACCCCCTTTTAGGATTCTTTCTCTTTCTTCCCTAGAAAAAAAAATGGCTAGGAAGAAACCTTTGGTAATAAATGATAGAATCACTCCTGGATACTTCCAACTCCTATCAATCCATTTTCTCAAGGTTGAAGCCCTTGGCCAATACCCATTAAATTTACCAAAAATTGTCCTATCTTGGAGCAATGAGGATCTCTCTGAGGTGCAATCACTAACCTCTACCACTAGGGATGATTCTAAGGATTTAACTATAAAACAATTCATGGAAAGGAAACTATAATTCAAAATCTAATAAAATTTATGTGAAAGTTCTATAGTAAATATAATATTTGATAAAAACGTTATTGACTATTCATGCACAATTTCTAATATCAAGAAAGGGAAAAAATAACTTACCTAAAAAAAATTTCATCCATATAGAATGTCTTGCCTCGCTAAAGTCCTAGCCCTTCATTGCTCTTCCCATCGTTCGAACCCTAGTTGGCAAATATTTGCAATTTTGTTTTTTGTGACTTGAAAAATCATCATTGCCCTTGTTTCAAATGGTTGACTTCATAGGATTGTATCTCCCTCAATTTTGCTTAGATTTTTGCATGACTACTCATTTTAAAACTATTCAAATTCTGCACAAGTTGGTTCAAGAATCAGCTGAATCAGATAACTCTTCATGAATAACCCCCTTTTTTCTCTTCATAAGAAGAGAGAAGGAGAAAAGAAGGATTTCTAAGTCTTCATGCGACCAAAATGTTGTAAGCCTTGAGAGCCCCCCTTCTGAGTGCTTAGTCCTTTGAGTGTGAGCATCCCCCTTGAGATCCAAAGTAAAATCAGGTATATTGTTAGTGTTTTACATCATTTGCATGTATTTTTGAGTTATTATATTAGCATCTTGTAGTTCTTTGTTTACATCTTTCTTGACTTGGCCCCGACTAGGGTGGGCCCTTTTATTATTACTAACTTGTTGTTGTTAGTTTATGTGTAGGCATTTTAGAGCTAAAGATAACAAAAGGATGGTCCCAATACACTCAAGCTCAACATAAAATATATCTACCTCTTGATTGTGGTATGGAAAACAAGATTGCACCATATTTATTACTTTGTAAAAGGGGTCACTCCCTTCTTTAAAACATCATTTGTAAAAAAAAACCCTAAGGAGGGTTCATTGTACTCAAAATATTTATTTATAATATCATATTCCAGTTATTTTCATACATGGTTCATTTTCCTTACTATAGTTTTCTTAATCCACTTGTTGATCCCATTCTCTTGATTCAGATTTAATCCTAATGGATTGTAGTTAATATTTTGAAATATACATGGCAACACATATTTGAGTGTATACAACATGCCTTCTCTCCTTAGTAGTTGGTCCCTCCTGGATGTATTCACCTAGTGTACTACCAATATTCTTTAAAACCTCCTTATTGATGAGCCGATAAGGAAGTCCAAGAAGCCTAATCTATACTGAAAGTATTTTAACAGATTCTATCTCCATAAAAAATTATCACTCCAAGGTCTTAAATATAATGCATCTTTACCCCTAAACCAAGGGTCTTCATCCATTATTTTATCCCTTATTTCTAAACTAGATAAAATAATGAGGAAAAGTCCTTTTGGAAGAAAATTCATGGAGTAATTTGAATTCAATCTCCACTTCTACTTGATCCAATTTTGAATCTCATAAAAACCTTACCAATATCCATGTAACTTACATATTAAATCTCATTTTAAGAACCATTATATCATGCTCAATCATCTCATCCTTGATAATCACTTCTAGTGTAGTATCTACTACCTGGATAGGGTTTGCCATAGATTTACTCTTCCTCTTATTGCTAACTAGGGTATCCATACTTCCAACTAAGGCATCCTTACTTCCAACTAGGTCATCCTTACTTTCAATAAGGACTTTCAAAATGACTTTCTTGCCATGTTACCTAGATTTTCTTCACACAAATCCTTTAAAGTTTCTCCTAATATATGGAACAAGAAGTGACACTTGTTCCTTGATATCACTTTACTTTCTACTTCCTGATTCCCGCTCATGCTTCCCCCTACTTGCTCTTGTATTGCACTCGTACCTAGCTCACACTCATCACTATCAGATTAGTCAACCCATATTCAACTTGCCTTTTTAGGAAAAATATTCTTCATTTACCTTTCTAACAAAGATATTTGTCATCTTCCTTAAACTACTAGGTTTCTACAATCAACTTCTTGATATCATTTTTATTAAAGTATAAAATCTCACTCATCCAGTTGCCTTCTAAAATTTTAATTTTGTCAAGGGGAAAATCAATGCCACAAATGGCTAAAATACTTGCTACTCGGTTTCCATATCTATAATATGTTGTGTATAACAACCTGTCATTTTTTTAACACCTCTCTTTTTAGGGGTCTTATTTATACCCCTTGTATTTCAAGATATCATTTTTACCATTGCTTTTTATTTGTGGGTTTAGCCTCACTTATTACTAGCACTTGTGATATTTTATTTTATTTTTTCACATCAATATTCCTTTGAGTTTGTTTTTCTCTTTGTTTTTGCTCCACATGTCTTCCTCTTTTTTTTCATTCCCACCAATAGTTTCATCTTCATCAATCTCTTGAAATTTTCACATTGCTCATAGTGAGACATATCATGTATAGGGTTGTCTTGCTCAAAAGGATTCAAAGTACAAGGAATAACCTCAAAAGTATTTTCATATTTATGTTGCCCTATAAATCCTAAAATGCAAGGACGCTCCTCAATAGCAATCACCTTCTTATATTACCCTAAAGACCCAAAATTGCGATGGATTTTCTCCATCCTCATTTTATTATAATGAAACTCTTGAACCCTAAAGTGCAAGGGATAATTGTAAATAAAAAACGTGCAACACCATTACACAGATAAAAGCAAATTAACAAAAAATATAATATAATTCCACATAAATGAATAATATTTATTATTGTCAACAGATCTCTGAGTTATACAAATGAATATGCCTCGATGAGATGAGGGGGTTATAATGCTTTTGATACATGTTTTACAAATAGTAGGGTTTTTGAAGCCCTAGTTCATTGAAATAGCTAGTGTCTTCTTCGCTCGTCTTCGATCCAAACGAGGTTGTGGGTGGGCTTGTGTATCCTTGGTGGGCCACCCTAGCTTCAACAACTTCCAGAAATATGATCCTTATACCTACAAACAACAAACAACACAAGGAATTAGTAATACCTGCGAGGGCTCCACTACATGAGATCCTCTAAAGAATAAATACTACTAAACCCTAGATACTACAGAATGAAACTATAAACAAAATACAAGGATGTAAAATAATGCAAATAATATCATTTACCTTGTCACTTGTGATCTTTGCATCTTCTTCTATCGTTGATGGTCGCGTGGACACCTAAAAGTGTTCGAGGACTGGTGGTCTTCAGGATCTGCTACGGGAAAAGCCTGCGAGTGTTTGACGATGGTTGTAAACACCCATATGTGTTCCAAAAATACCCAGAGGTGTTCTGTGAACTCTAGAGGGTGTTGTGGGGTTGATGGAGATGAGATATAACCAGATATGGTTCGCATAGGATAAGCGGTGGTAAAAATGAGTAATGCAATTGGTAGCGACGAGGGATGAATAAGGATGCAGAAGGGCTACGATTTCATGACAGAATTTAAATTTTGGACCTTGATTCATAACAATGAATCACTTTTTATAATCTACCCTTGAACATGTTAGGGTTTTGACAACACAAAATGGACGATCGAGATTAAAACATGAAGAAGGGTGGAGATTAAATCTGGGTAAGTGGCATGGATTAAGGTGGAAGGATGGTTGAGATTAAAACGTGGTGAATGGCTAGGATTAAAACATGGTGGATGGCTAGGATGGATGGATGTGTAATGATTGATTTTGTTTTTGCCCTAACATAAAAGAGACTTTGTGAAAATGTAAGTGTCCTTATGGTGATCTATCCATCCTATAGAATTGCATGGATAACCAATCACATCAATCGCGAGGTGACTAGGATAAACCACTAAATACAAGGTTCACTTGTACTTGCAAATGTACTTGGCAATATTGAATGAAGGTGTAATGATGAATAATATTGATGATGTTGAATGCAGATGTATGGATAATGCAAGGAATTATTATGTTTTTGCCCCAACAGATGAAGGGGTTTTGACATGGAAAAATGCGATGACTGTAAAAAGTGCAATGATTAATTTTGTTTTTGTCCCAAAAAAAAAGGGGTTTTTGAAATGCAGATGATTATTTCTGTTTTTGCCCTATTAAAGAAGGGGTTTTTGAAAATGCAAGTGATTGAGTCTGTTTTTGCCCCAATAAAGAAGGGATTTTTGAAATGTGAATAATTGATTATGTTTTTACCCTAACATAAAAGGGGTTTTTGAAAATGCAGATGATTGATTTTGTTTTTGCCCTAATAAAAAAGGGGTTTTTGAAAATGCAAGTGGTTGAGTATTTTTTTTCCCCAATAAAAAAAGGGGTTTGTGATTGAGGAAGATGCAATGAAAGCAAATGGTGCAATGATCAATTTTGTTTTTGCCCCAACAGAAAAGGGATTTTTGAAAATGCAGATGATTGATTTTGTTTTTGCCCCAACAAATGAAGGGGTTTTTGAAAATGTAAATGATTGATTCTATTTATGCCTCAATAGAAAAGGGTTTTTTTGAAAATGCAAGTGATTGAGTCTGTTTTTGCCCCAAAATATGAAGGGGTTTTGTGAAAGTGTAAGTGATTGATTCTGTTTATGCCCCAACAAATGAAGGGGTTTTGTGAAAATGTAAATGATTGAGTCTATTTTTTCCCCAACAGATGAAGGGGTTTGTGGATATGCAAGTGATTGAGTCTGTTTTTTCCCCAATAGATGAAGGGGTTTTGTGAAAGTGTAAGTGATTGATTATGTTTGTGCCCCAATAGATGAAGGGGTTTTGTGAAAGTGTAAGTGATTGATTCTATTTTTGCCCCAATAGATGAAGGGGTTTTTGACATGTGTATGATTGATTCTATTTTTACCCTAATAGAAAAGGGATTTTTGACATATGTATGATTGATTTTATTTTTGCCCTAACAGAAAAGGGGTTTGTGCAGATGTAAGTGTTTAAATCTATTTTTGTCCCATTAGATGAAAGGGTTTTTGACATGGAAAAATGCAATGACTATGAAAAGTACAATGATTGATTCTGTTTTTGCCCCAACAGAAGAAAAAATGTCTTATGAAAATGTAGATGATTTATTATGTTTTTACCCCAACAAAAGATGAGTTTATGAAAATGTAAATGGTTAATTTTGTTTGTACCCCAACAGAAAAGGACTTTTTTTAATGCAAGTGATTGAGTATGTTTTTGCCCTAATAGATGAAGGGTTTTTGAAATGTGAATGATTAATTTTGTTTTTGTGCTAACAGAAAAGGGATTTTTGACATGTGTATGATTGATTTTTTTTTTGTCCTAACAGAAAAGGGGCTTGTGAAGATGTAAGTGTTTGAATCCGTTTTTGTCCCAACAGATGAAGGGGCTTATGGATATGCAAGTGATTGAGTCTGTTTTTGCCCCAACAGATAAAGGGGTTTTGTGAAAGTGTAAGTGATTGAGTATTTTTTTGTTCCAATAAAAAAGGGGTTTGTGAAAATGCAAATGATTGAGTCTGTTTTTGCCCTAATAGATGAAGGGGTTTTTGACATGTGTATGATTGATTATGTTTTTGCCCTAACAGATGAAGGGGTTTTTGACTTTTTGATGATGTAATGTGTATGTGACCAAAGGAGTTTGGTTCCTTTGGAGCCTTTTGAATTTTATGTGTGTATGCGAGGCAAAGGGCTCAACCTTTGATAAAAGGATGCAACCTTTTGAACCTGGCAATTGACTTGTTGATGATGTAATGTGTATGTGACCAAAGGAGTTTGGTTCCTTTGGAGCCTTTTGAATTGAAATGTGACCAAAGGGGTTAGGCCCTTTGGATATTTTTGACTTTGATGTGTGTTTGCGAGGCAAAGGGCTCAACCTTTGACAAAAGGATGCAACCTTTTGAACCTAGCAATTGATTTGTTGATGATGTAATGTGTATGTGACCAAAGGAGTTTGGTTTCTTTGGAGCCTTTTGAATTTTATGTGTGTATGCGAGGCAAAGGGCTCAACCTTTGACAAAAGGATGCAACCTTTTGAACCTAGCAATTGACTTGTTGATGATGTGAATGTGATTGAGTGATTGAATTGTTTGTTGAATTGGTGGGGAAGGTGTGATACCTTGAGTGTTCCAAGTTGTGTGCTTGTTTGTTTGATTGGGGGAAGGTGTGATACCTTGAACACCCCCAAGTTGTGTTATTGTTTGTTTAATTGGGAGAAGGTGTGATACCTTGAACACCCCCAAGTTGTGTTGTTGTATAGAACTTTCTAGCAATCTTTGCATATGCAAATTTTATATTTATATATATATATATATATACATGGCGTTTGCTCTTTTTTTTGTGAATGCTTGTGTGTGAATGTTGTTGTTTGAATGCATGTGTATATGTGTGATGGATGATAGTGCAATGATAATGTGTATGAATGCAAATGAATTAATACTCTAATGATCATTCATAGTTTAGATTTTACTTGATCATTTATAGCATTGTTGTTTAATCAGGGGCACCAAAATGGTGGCATGTGAAATAGAAGACTCATGTAATGATATGGATGTTGATATGGAAAACTAATTATTTTGCAAAGACCTAGACATGCTAGTGATATTAAACAAACTCACTAAATTATGTCTAATTTTTCTAAGACCAAATGTGTGTGCAGTGAATTCATTTACCGAATCATGAGTATGGTAATGACTCAAGGAAATCAAGAACCAATGTGTGTGCAAGTGAGTTCATTAACCCATCTTGAGTAAATTGAGATGAAATATGTTATGGAGGAGACCAAGAAGCTAGCTTGTCCTTATGTGTGGTCAGAGGTCTCTTCAAGAGATACGTGTTGCCACACATGAGCGTACTCCACTATTAGTCAAGCATCTATAGCCCCGATGGAGATTGGCTCCATAGTCCAAGAATTTGATCTCTAAGCTTTGGGGATTTGGACTACCTAACCATCTGATTGAAAATGTAGTTCTATCCTTACAACTTGAGGATCTGTGGTGTGTGATGTGTAAAATATTTAGAGTTTTGGGGGAGGGATTTTACCCTATCCTTACTACTTTTTCCTATATATAAAAATTGTGATAGTGGTGAAACCACTTTTTTTTTTTGGACTATGTGCATGATGGGACAAGCAAGGAGTATCTTTTTGCTTCAAGGTTCAAACCCAAACATGGTATTATCCCTCTTTGACACAAGATGTTTTTAGAATGTGTGATTGTGTTTGGTTCAAGAGTGTTAGAGTCAATTCCCAGAACTCAAGATTTTCTTAGTGAAAATGTGTCTTGGTCCTAAAGAAAACTCGACATGTATTGGAGGTTGCTAGAAACACTAGGAGTGGCTAAGTGATCGAAAATACCTAGGGATTATGAAAATGTGGTTTGCAAATGATAATTTGACTTTATGGAATGGTGCAATGAAATGGATGATGATGTGAGGGTGCCCCTGATTAAGGCAACATGATTTTATTGGATCAATTATTATCTGAACTGAGTAAATGACCCCCTAATATGAAATGTAATGTATGAAGATGTTGGTGTGAATGTAATGTGTGAAATGCAATTTGTGAAATGTAATGTGTACAATGTAATGTGTGAAATGCGATGTGTAAAATGCAATGTGTGAGAATATGTAAAATGTATTTAAATCATTTAATCTTTTCTATATTAAAATGTAATGTGTGAAATGTAATGTTGTGTGGTGCACTATGTAAAATGTAATGTGTGAAATGCAATAAAAAATAGAATTAAATGAAGAATTAAATTTATTTTTGTGAAAAATGTAATGTGAAAAAATAAAAAAAAAATATAATGTGTGAAATGCAATGTTGTGCAGTGCAATATGTAAAATGTAATGTGTGAAATGCAATGTTATTTTTGTGTATTAGCCATGTATATATACATATATAAATCACAGTAAGCATGGAACGCTTTCAAGTGTATGATGTTCAGTGGCTCGGGTTCTTCTACTCCCCCTAGCCTGGTAAGCTTATGTGCTCCTTGAATCTTGTGAACTCGGATAGCAGCAAGCAATGTGTATAGATGCAAATGATAAAATTATGCAAATGCAATGCCAAGATTTTTGTTTTTATTTTTTTTTTTGACCAAAAGGGTTTTTGATTCCTTTGGAGCTTTTTGAGTTGACGTGTGACCAAAGGTGTTAAGTGCCTTTGGAGTCTTTTGAAATTGAAATGTGACCAAAGGTGTTAGGTGCCTTTGGAGCTTTTTGAAATTGAGATGTGACCAAAGGTGTTAGGTGCCTTTGGAGTTTTTTTTTTTGAAATTGAAATGTGACCAAAGGAATTTTGATTCCTTTGGAGCCTTTTGAAATTGAGATGTGACCAAAGGGATGTTAGGTACCTTTGGAGCCTTTTGGAATTGATATGTGACCAAAGGGATTAGGTACCTTTGGAGCTTTTTGAAATTGAGATGTGACCAAAGGGATTTGGTTCCTTTGGATTTTTTTTTTTGAATTGAAGTGTGATAAAAGGTGTTAGGTACCTTTGGAGACTTTTGAAATTGAGATGTGACCAAAGGGATGTTATGTACCTTTGGAGCTTTTTGAACTTGAGATGTGACCAAAGGGATGTTGAGTGCCTTTGGGGCTTTTTGAAATTGAGATGTGACCAAAGGGATTAGGTACCTTTGGAGATTTTTGAAATTGAGATGTGACCAAAGGGGTTAGGTACCTTTGGAGATTTTTTTTGTATAGGGAAGGTGTGATACCTTAAGCATCCCCGATTTTCTTGATGATTGATGGTGTGAGTGATTGGGAGGATGTGATATCCTGAGAATCCCTAGTATGCTTGATGATTGAGTTGGTACCAATGTCCTGATCAGATGGGTTGAATAGACCGTTTGTGGGAAATACTTTCCTATCAATAAGATCTTGGACAATGTCTCTAAATGTATAGCAATTATTGATGTTATGGCCCGCTTGTTGATGATAGGGATAGTACAAGTGCTTCTTATAACCTTTTCCATGTGGCTTGTTAGGATCTCTTGGTTTGATTTTTGGAAGTGAAATCTCTTGTGCTTCATAAAGCCTTCAAAAAATGGTTGCATAAGATTTTGAAAGCATCATGTAGTTGTGAGGGGGCTTTGTAAGATGCTTGGTGCATTTGTCCAATTGTGTTGGATGTTGAATTTGTGGTACAAGTATCGTAACTTGAGATGTGGATTATGGAACTGGATGTTGCAACTACTGTGGTTGCTGACATGGATGATGATGAAATTGATGATGACTCAATTGTAACTCAATGTTAGTGAGTCGAGTTAAAATCTGTTGCAAAATTAAAGTGTGTTGACAATTTGATTGTAAGCCCTGGTTTGTTTGTTGAGTGTATTGAGGTATGGTGGATGGATTGATGAATGGATGAGATTGAGTGTGTTGTTGGTGGTGTGATGAATTGGGGGGCATGGGGATGGTGACTTGGGCAATTTTGAAAATAGATTGTGTGGAAGTGGAAGGGGGTGGAAGTGAATTGTGGATGTTAACAATGTGGATTGAAGTTGGTGGAGGATAGGTTGTGAAAGGTATCACAACTGAATGTGAAATGGTGGGTGAAATGGTAGATGGAATCTGTAAAGCAGCATTTTCTTGTTGGAAATAAGAAGCTTGCATGGATGGGATATGAAGTGGTTTGAAGATAGGATTGGTGGGGTTAGGAGTGGAGCACTCCATGGATGTGGTGAGTGCCTGACTCATGTTGTTGGTCCAATTTTTGGTCAAGACTCTAAACTATGAACAAGCAAGGATTGGTGAATGTGGGTGATGTGTGTGGTGTGCAAAATGGAAATGAAAATGAAAACACTCAAAACAAACAAACAAAATATGCCCTAAGTTTTGCAACAGATTTTGATTTGATTTTTTTTATCTCTTTTATATATATTTTTTGTTTTTGTGAGGTTTGTGTGTTATGAATGTGCTAATATGAATTATGCAAGGTAAAATCTATGGTTGGATGGCAAATGAGATTCTTCCTAGTGATGAAATCCAGAAATTTTGCTCATGGGTGTCTACGGTTGCTAAGGGCAGAGATTGACGGATGGAGATGAAGCCCACCGTTGCCAAATCTCAAACAATGGTTGGTGATGAAATCCAACTCACTATTGTTTATTGTGAAGCGTGCATAGTGTGTGATTCATTTTAATGTTTGTGTTATCTATTGTGTTCATACAATGTTAAAAATAACCTATTTCATAGGTCTAAATCAGAAGCCAAAAACAATAATACCAAGTTCCTCAAAAGAACTTAGGGTACACCGCTTAAGACCCACTCTGAATCATCAAGTGATTCCAACAATGGAGGGTTCGCCTAGTTATTCCACCTTGAATCACCAAATGCGGGAGTATACTTATGTATTCTGATCTTGTTCCAACTTAGACAAGTAAAAATGGAAAATTTTAACCCTATTATGCAACTATTTTATGCTTTTATAATTTCACATGAAAACAATATGCAAAAATAATGAATGAATACATCAAACAACAAAAAAAATCTAAAATAAATATGATCTATAATGAATGCATGAATGCAATGATGTAAATGCCTAAGATGCAAATAAAAAATGTAAATGCTTCAAACAAAAAAATAAATGATTTTCTTTTTATTAATTTTACTATAAAAAGCATGAAAAATGAAATAGAAGTGGGTTAGGGTTTGAAGCAAGCTTACCAGGAAGCCTACGTATTTCTTCCCCACTATGTGAAATGCACCTTAGAGCCACTAAAATGCACTAGGGCATCTCCTGAATGCACCAGGGCATCCCTCGAGCACTGCAGGGCATCCGCGCAACCTCTGATCAACTTCTGCAATCTCTAGAAACCCTAGTTTTTTCATGAAAATCATGCGATCAAATTTTTGGAACCTACAAAATAGAAACAGAAACAAAAAGTTAGTGATAAAGTAAATTAACATAAATAACCCTTTGGGGGTCCCACCGTGATCGCCATTTTGTAAATCAAAAATCATGCAACACCAATACACAGATAAAAGCAAATGTACAAAAAGCACAATATAACTCCACAAAAATGCACACAAAGTGAATAATATTTATTATTATCAACAAATATCTGAGTTATACAAATGAATATGCCCCAATATGGGGTTTTACAATGCTTTTTGATACAAATAATACAAATGGTAGGGTTTTTGAAGCCCTAGTTCATTGAAATAGTTGGTGTCTTCTTCGCTTGTCTTCAATCCAAACGAGGTTGTGGGTGGGCTTGTGTATCCTTAATGGGCCACCCTAGCTTCAACAACTTCTAAAAATATGATCCTTATACCTATAAACAAAAAACAACACAAAGAGATCAGTAATACCTAGGAGGGCTCCACTGTGTGAGACCCTCTAGAAGAATAAAAATTACTAAACCCTAGATGTTGCAGAATGAAACTATAAACAAAATACAAGAATATAAAATAAATGCAAATAATATTATTTACCTTATCACTTGTGATCTTCGCATCTTCTTCTGTCATTGATGGGTGCGTGGACACTCGAAAGTGTTCAAGGGTTATTGGTCTTCAGAATTTGCTGCGAGAAACGCCCGTGAGTGTTCGACGATGGCTGTAAATGCCCAGAGGTATTCCAAAAATGCCCATAAGCGTTCAAAAAATGCCTAGAGGCGTTCTGTGAACTCTAGAGGGCATTCGGGGGTTGATGGAGGTGAGGCAAAACCAAATCTAGTTCACATGGGATAGGCGGTGATGGAAACGGGTAATGCGAATGGTAGCGGTGAGGGATGAATAAGGATGTAGAAGGGCTATGGTTTTAGATGAAATTCAAATTTGGGACCTTGATTCATAAGAATGAATCACTTTTTATAATCTACCCTTGAACATGTTAGGGTTTCGACAACACAAAATGGGTGACCAAGATTAAAACATGAAGAAGGGTGGAGATTAAATATGGATAAGTGGCATGGATTAAGGTGGATGACTAAGATTAAAACGTGGTGGATAGCTAGGATTAATTCATATAAATACACATTTATTTATTAATTATATATAAATAGAATTATATATATATAAATAATGGACGGTTGTGATTGGAGGACATGGATGGATGACAAGTGGCTTGATTTTGGTGTCTACAATATCATTTACATTACTTTAATTTTTATTGATACTACTTGATGAAAACGAAGACAATTAACCTATAATAAAATTAACCTTTTCTATTGTTTTAAAATTTAAATTTTCCTCCAGATATTTGCACCTTTAATTCCTTCTAAATTTGAACTTGCACTTTGCACTTTCTCATCCATTGTATCCTTCTTTGTTTCTTCTAAAGATTGATCCGGGTGAACTATGATGGCCATTTTCTATGATGTTGTAGATAGTATTTTTTTCCTTTTTTGTTTGGAGTGGAATATCCTTGATCTAATCTAGCTTCTATTACATTATGATTTCCTTACTTTGTCTTGAATTTTATCTCATGATCAAAATTTTATCTCTTTCTTCATCATTTCCACTTTGCAATCTCTTTCCATGTGTCCAGTCTCATAACAACATCGAAATTCAATGTTTTCATTATCCACTTGTTGATCTCATTCTCTTGATTGAAATCTACTCTTAATGTATCATGGCAAATTATTTCAAATATCCATAACAACACATATCTAGGTATATATAGTACCTTTTGATCCTTAGTAGTTGGTCCTTCCTCGATGAATTCCCCTAGAGAATTTCCAATATTCTTCAAAAATCCTTATTGATGAATTGATATGGAAGTCCAAAAAGCCTAAATTGCACCAGAAGCATTTTAATAGTTTTCGTCTCAACAAAAAAATCTCACTCCTTGGTCTTAAACAAAGGGTATCTCTCCCCTAAATCATGGGCCACCACCCGTTATCCCCACTACCACTTGATCTAATTTTGGATCTCTAAAAACATTAAGCAATATTTATGAAACTCATATATTAACCCCCTACATTTAAGAACCATTATGTCATGCTCGATCATCTCATTTTTTATAACCACTTCTAGTGTAACAACTACTTAGGTACTTTGCATATATTCACTGTTCCTATTTCTCCAACTTGGGCATCCATACTTTTAGCTAAGGCATCTTGACTTCCCATTAAGGCTTCCAAATATGACTTTTCTTCCATGCTACCTAGTGGGACTCACTCCCGGCTTGCACTCACTCTCGACTCCCACTTAATTTTTTTATTAAATCCTTAGGTCTTATATATATATATATGTGTGTGTGTGTGAAATAACATGTTTACCCAAATTTTTATTGATCTTTGAATAATCTCTAATTTTGTAAGCCTACCCCTCCAATCTTTTTTCCCTTTACAAAAACCTACCTTATTTGGAACAAGGAAACCTATATTTTCCATTTTTATCTTTTTTTATTATTATTTCCTTTAAATTTTACGAAACAAAAATACTATAGGACATACTATGTGCATCAAAATAAGATCATAAACATATAAGAATAAATAGTAAAGCAACCTTTGGTAATTGAGACCTTTTAAGTCTGTACTTTTTATGTGATTATATGGAATAAAAACAATTCCATTCCCCTAGTATGAATAGAGTGTAATACAACTTTATGAAGTGTAAGTCCTTTAATGATATATATAGATTAAAATTAAACCACTTTTATTCATCATGACCATGTTGCCTTAATATTTCAACCAACCATATGACAATATTCTATGAAGTATAATCCTTTAAATTCTCATTTTTTTCTTTCAATTGGTTTTATGGGTTTGAAATAGGCCCCACTCATATCATATCATCATCACCATCACCATCACCACATAATGGTATTACAATAACAACTTGGATATTATTCATGTATTGCTTGGTAAAATTTGAACTTGGGTCTCCTTCTTAAATGTTGAGGAATCTAATTAGTTGAGTTAATATCATTTAATATTTAATTCTTATTTTTGAGGAACCTTTTATATACAACATATCCGCAACATGTGAGGGGAGAGATTTGAACCTCGGGCCTCTCGATAACTGGAGAGTTTTAACTACCCACTTGCTCTCCAACTCCTCTACATGAGCGGATAAAAATTAAAATTGATTCACCTTCATCATCTTGATATTTAATATCGATATTCAAAATTGCAAAGAACAATTATCCAACACATAGCTTGGAGGTCACAAGATTGTTGTCCAAAAGGAGGAACATGCAACAAAGCAAATTCAAAAACTCCAAAAAGTGCAACGGTATACCAAGGGTGCCAGAGATGCAAAGGGTACCATAACCATCGAGAAAAATTGAAACACTAAAAGCTTTAGAATCACACAATGTTTTAGGGTTGTCCAGAGGCATTAAAATCTCTAGGGGCACCAAAATCTTCAAAGGCTCTAAAATTACCATATGCTTCCTATCATCTGTGCCACTCATGTTGTCTACTTATATATTTTTCTTAGTACTTAGAGATGCAAACAAGCTATGTTTATGGCCTCGTTTGCAAGGTGATCAACCACCATATTATATCTCCTTCCAATGTGGGAGTATTGTATATATTCAAACTTCTATTCCAACTCTCTTAATCTTCAATGAACTGTTTGTAGTTGGATTGATGATAAATCCTTCTCCTTAGATAGGCAAGAGATCACAAGTCTCGAATCACCATACACATGAAGTTGTTTATGCCTTGTTCTGAGCCAATTTTTGTCCCATTTCACAGCCTATCAATTCTGCAACATTATTGGTTGTTTTCTCCAAATTGATTTTGAACTGAAGCATTTCATTATGTGGTACCACTAGCATCACACCACTAGCATGGATTGGGTTTGATTTAGAGGCTCCATCAAAGAAAAGTCTATAGAACTTTATCTCTAAAGGTTTAATTGTTCTAACTTGTGGTCCATAATTCAAGAGATTTTGGAGATTTATTTGGTATAACAATTGTATCTCCTTTTTTCTTAATCTCCTAATGTCTTGTTGTTTATGATATATAGCTTTTGTGTTCAAGATTATCTCCCTTAACACTCTATTGGTTAACACTCGAAAATTAGTTCTTTTGTTATAAAAAATTATCTTGTTTTTGTCCTTCCATATGTGCCAAATGATGAATATTGGCACTGAATACCATATTTGCTTGATAAGATGCTTGTCCTTTAATCCCCATTTGTACATTTGGTCCTAATTGGTTAGGCAATTTTTTGAGTTGAAGGTTCCTAATAGTGCTGATCCTAGCTGCTGAGTTATTTCAATCTAAACTTTAATTGCTTTTGTACACTGAAAAAATAAATATGATTTTGTTTCATTGTTCTTAAGACACCTGTAGAAAATATTAAGCCCCATGATATTCCTCTTAATGAGGTTATCTCCAATAAGAATCTTGTTTTGGAGCACCAACCAAAGAAAGACTTGATGTTTGAGGAAACCTTATAATTCCATATCTTAACTATGTTTGAGTTTTTATGACCCTTTTGCTATAATAACACTTCTTCTCTGATTGTGTAAACAACTGATCCTCTAATAAAGCCTCGTATAAACTAATTAAGAACTTGAGGAGAAAGTTTAATCCCTTCAATTTAAATATGCAATTATCTCCACTAATCTTAATCAAGATGTGGCAGGAGTGGATCTCTCACCCTTTCAATTAAGCTTGCACGAAACACCAAACTCTTGCAAAAACTTGCAAGAGACTCAACCACGGTCAGGTGTGAACGTGTTGAAAAAAAAGAGCAAACACTGACTCACATACGCATACACCCGCCTGGTTTCTTCAAGCGCTTTTCTTTCCTGGCAAGGTAACTCGTAGCTCTTATTTATATTTGGTCGTTGACATTCAAGATCAACACTCTGTTCAAAAAGAATACGAGAGGTAAGACAGACACCGGTCAGCTGCGTCCAACTCAACCATCGTCTTCCCGGCGTTAGTGCTACTTCGATTTGTATTAGAATAAACAATTAAAACAAGAAGAGTTCGTAATTGGTTTAGTGAATAAGAATAATATGTGTAATGCAAATTTGCAGGTAGAAGGTACGGTCCGTGCAACAAGAGCCAAGATGCCAGTCAGAATGAGCGATAACAACCCTTTGTATTCTACACAAATTTCGGGTAACCATTTTCTCATGTATTTTTCACATCATATGAAGTCCGGGCCTTGCTGCTGTTGATATGATGTGATTACATTATAGGGGAGCTGAAATTCTTTGAATTTTTCCAGTTTTTTGTCCCTAGGTTTGCTCGTACTTGTCCGAATTACGCTCTCGGAATTGAGGACTTGCAATTCAACCCCGAAATTGTCTGTGAACGTTATCTAATTGTTGTTTTTGTTTGCAAACAAACGAAGGATAACTAGTCTCATCTTATTCCTAAAATTTCAGAGGGCAAATTATGTAATCTAGGGTTTAGTGTAGTTTTTTTTGATTAATTGCTAGCCTCTTGTTTTCTCAACGAAAAAATCTTAATGGTGAGGGGGATAGATAAAATCAGCAAGTGATTATCGGGTCCTTCTTAGAAGATGATGTAATCAAGGCGCGTGTTTGAGCATTTCGAACCTTGGTTTGTGGAGAGAATAAACTGTATACATGTGCATACATTTGCAATCTTAAGGACAAAGACTATATGGACACATAATCTTATTGGTACTGGCAGGCTCATATAGGGACACAGAAACTTCCATGGCAGATTCATTAGAGGGATGAGGGATAATGTCGAGGCCAATCATGTTGGTTTTGAAATATAGACAAGGTAATCAGAAACGAAAATTGAACCCCACAACCAGTGGTATAGCACATTGGATATTTTTTTGGGACCTCCTTTTTAGTAATTTGAGTAGAGTGAATGACTGAGTACCTTTCACAATTAACGACTGTAGATAAATCTTAAGAACTTGTGCAAACTAAGGGGAAAAAATGGAAGTTGGATTTATTGGATGAGTATGAATTAATGTTTTTCCTAAAGAATTAGGGTGTCATGTAATTTGCTTGTATCCTTTGTCATGGCTAGAATCAAGTAAATGCAATTAATTGCTTAATGGTTTAAGCATCTCATAACTCTCTTCAAACAAAGGTAAATAGTTCCATTGCAGTTTAATCCTTAAGTGTCTTTAATTGTGCAGATAGCATCTATACTGCTACAGATCAGGTCCAAGAATACATACACAATTATTAAGTATATTGACAAAATAATGGTGTAAAAGTCTAAATGAACCGTCTTCCCAATATTTTTTTGGGTCCTTTTCTATGTCCCTGTTTGAGTAAATGCAAATAATTGCTTAATGGCTTAACCACCCTAAGACTTTATTAAAGAATCTGCGCATAATTTCTTGCTTAATTCACTGCTATATTACTCTTATGAAATGCTTTGTGTTTCAACTATTACGCTGTTTTGGGAAGAGTAAAATGGATGAAAATAAGATTCGCAAGATTTGAATTTTTGAAGTTATTTATAAACCAATGTGCAATATAGATTGATGTGCCAGTTGGGTCTGGGCATCTAATCTTTGCAAGGGAACTCATACTAAATCAGGTGTACCTAGAAACTTTAGTAAATTTTAATCTGCACAACAATTGAAATTTGTCCATCTACAAATTTATTCAAACTATATCAAGATTTTGTCTGTCTATGTTTTGTTAAGAGTTTGGATTAAATTATTGCAAGCCTGGTTCTCCAAGTTTTTGGAACTTCAGAAAGTTAAAGTCTTAAGCTTGGGCATTCAAAAATGTCTCTAAGCCTGTCAAAGATATAACTTCCGAGTTGTATTTTAGAAAGACTTCCTTGAAGTTTTTGACATCTGAGCAGTTATTCCTCTAATAGAATAAAGCTAAAACAAAAAAAATTCTGTTTTATTTTTCAATGAAACTCAAGAATAATACAATGCCAGATGGCATTGAGAGAAAAACAAGAAGCTCCAAGCATGTGAAACTCAAAGGCTTAAAGTGGAGGCTGCACTGCTTATGAATTTAGGATAAATAAGTTTTCAGAATTTTGGTTTGTGGAGGCTGATTACTGCAATCTACCAACTTTTTCCCATGCTTATGTAGGGAAAGGAGACTGGCTTTCTCCCTTTTTTTAATTACAATGTGGTCTGTGCAGGCAATAGCCTTATGTTTCATTCCACAAGTTGCTACTAAGGATCATTTTTTCTGGCTGTCTCTCATCATTAATCTGGAATCAAGAAGGACCAAATCCCCATGGTTTATGCTGAGTCTTCCTTCCTCCGACATTGCTTTAACTTCATGAATACATTGCATTTAAGCCTCTTTATGCCAAGAGTAATTCTCTTAACAACTTATACCAAAGCTGCTTATGCTGATATTTATGGGTAGTACATTCAGGTAACTTGGACCTCTTCCTCAGAGTATCTTAGCCCCAATATAACGTTCTACACTAAGAATTATTAATGGGTTGTTGATGGTATCATCATTTGGCTTTATTGTTTCTAGCATCATTGTTCACATGGCTTGAGGACTCCTCTTGGCCAGCTGAGGGTTTGTTCTCACCTCTTTTTAGTTTAGTCAGATCACCATAGTCTTTGTAGTAATAGGATTTGTCGTCTCTGTTCTCTCTAAAAGGTGAACTATTAGGACCCGTTTATTTTTAGATGTCGCATCCACTAGGAGATATAGGGGAGTTTCTATTCACTTTATAACAATTCAAGAGGTTTCTTATCCATCTTCTCTCGATATCATGACTAGAGGTGCTTGGGCTTTTTCCTTGAGGAGATTGTAATTTTTAGCTGTAAGGCATTGTAGGGAACCTGTAAGGCTACTACACTTATCACTGCCTCCTTTTGGCCTGTGTCAGGCACTGCTGGTGTTGACCCAGATTTGCACCCTCGAAATTAACATGATCTTTGGCCAATCAAGAAGGAAACTGGAAACCTGAATGACAATGGTGCAAAGATGGACTAATTTTTCAGATCAGATTCTGCTTTCTGTTTCTGCCTTTATTTTTTTTGGATCTGGAACATGACAGTTTTCAGATCATGGTTTGGTTGTTTCAATTTTGGGAACATAACAGTGATATTAGAGCAACTTTCCTGACCTTGTGGAGAAGATGTAACAATGACTGACTATAACAAACAAGTTCTCATAGACCAATATCTGGGCTTATTGGTAACTTATAAGGAAGAGTCTCTTGGGCACCCTGAAGATTCCTCACTGCCAGAACATGTTGAACTTTATGAAGCAGGTTAAAAACAATCGGTGATTGGAACTTGACAAACTGACAAAGGATGCAAATAGTTTAGTCCATAAAGGATGGGAATGTGAGGGACTGTAAAGAATTATGCCTCAGAGGTAATAACATTGCACTTGTCAATGCAGTTTTGCATGGGTTCCCTGATTGTTAAAGTCTATAATGGATTCATGTGAAAGAGCATTCCTTGTGGAGTTCAGATATATGAAATTCCTCAGAATGGCATGGTATTTGGTTTTCAGGTTGTGCACCTTTCAGCATATTGGTAAAGCAAGATATGACACCAATGTACTGATACCTCTGACTAGTTTACAGGCTGCGTTGGTCTCGAGTTAAAAACCATATGTGCAATTTTGTCTTATTGATGTTTCATTATTCGCTCCTCCCGTACTGCCTAGTCTCATAATTTCTCAAATAAAAAATTCTAAAAAATACCTTGAGCAACGCTGTGAGAGTCTTGAGCCATTATCCCACATGTATCCCACGATGGCCCTCATGGTGGTATATAAAGCACAACACCCACATAGAGCTTTGCAAATCGGGAAGCAGGCTTTTGGGTGAAATGCCCAAGTGGAAGCACGCGAAACATGACCCAGCCCCTCAAACGAGCGAATCATGGCCCGACAATATGCTCCATCCTCTCCTGTGGGAGCAATCTCAATGGTGGTGGAGTTCTCCCCATGTGTGGTTTTTGTTGGTTGATTTCCCTCGTGGGCCCTATGTTAATTCTAGGGTCCATTATTCGCTCCTCCCGTACTGCCCAGTCTCATAATTTCTCAAATAAAAAATTCTAAAAAATACCTTGAGCAACGCTGCGAGAGTCTTGAGCCATTATCCCACATGTATCCCATGATGGCTCTCATGGTGGTATATAAAGCACAACACCCACATAGAGCTTTGCAAATCAGGAAGCAGACTTTTGGGTGAAATGCCCAAGTGGAAGCACGCGAACCATGACCCAGCCCCTCAAACGAGCGAATCATGGCCCAACAATATGCTCCATCCTCTCCCGTGGGAGCATCGCTCAATGGTGGTGAGTGTGGAGTTCTCCCCATGTGTGGTTTCCGTTGGTTGATTTTCCTCGTGGGCCCCATGTTAATTCTAGGGTCCAATTGAGTTTGAGTTGGTTGAGTTTGAATAGGACTCTTACCCTAATTGATGGGAACTCAAGGAAGAATGTTGGAGATCCTAGAAGATGAATAAATTCTCGCCCTTCTAATTTGGTCCTGGTTTCAGACTCATCATCCTCTAGGGTAGTTCATAACTCAAATTGGTGAGGCTTAGTCTGGTGGTGACTCTGAACAGTAGAATTTGGTCGCATTGCTCCTTTATGGGGAGGTTAGTAGACGTTGTCTTCCTAATTAGTTAGGTGATCATTTGCATGGAAATGGAGCTACCAATTTCGTGTCAGTGTCAACCCTTCTAGCTTTGGTGCTACCTCTGCATAGGGATGCATCGTAGATGTCCATTGGCTTTGGGCCTTTCAAAGACACAAACTGCCATGGAGCCTGCGTGGGTAGGGTAACCCTTCTGTTGGGTAAGCAACTAGCACTGAGTCATCTCCCTGATCACCGAGACTGTGGTAACACAGCTGGGGCAGTAGGTCTGCCCTCTAACTGTAACTTGAATAAGGTTGAAGGGAACTGATCTTAATGCATGGACCAGGGTCATTCATCCTACGTTGGGATTGTGATACGGGCTGCCATGGCATTTTCACAGGGTTGAACTCCTTGGAGGCCCACTCTTGCAAACTATTGAACTTTTAAAGTCACAACAGGATAGTTGCTGATGTCCTCATAGCCTCTTAAGTTGCTACAGGGAAAACAGCCAGTGCCAAGCATACAACCTTTTCCCTGTACTGAAGTAAAGGGCCTGCTGTGCATGAACATGGGTCCAGTGAGGGTGATTCCTTAGTGATGGGGCATGCCCATTTAGCTGCTGAAACTTGGTTCTGGTTTCAGGAATCGAAAGAACCAAGTAACTTCTTCCATAAAAAAGTTATGCTTTTTAGTATCAGATCTGTTTGAAAATTGTATTCTTGTTCAATTTCAGATTTCTTTAAGGTCAAGAGTATCGAAAGCAGGTTTTATGCTGCATATTCTCAAAATCCTAGTGCTCTCCCAAATTATAATCCCATAATTAAAGGTTAATGGAAGCTTCGAAATGGTTCTCAGGATCAGGATCAAAATAGATACTTGTGTAGCTCAACTTTATTCTATACTTTGTGTTTTGAGAAGTCAACCGGTATGAAGGAAGCATCCCCAATTTGCGTAAAAACAGACTTGCACCTTACTTGAGAGGGATTCTAAGAATTCCCACCATTTGTGTTGAGGATAGAGGAAAGGGTTGAACCTTATTGTCTATCTTTCATGATTAGCACATGCTCTTCCCATAATATGTGTGCCATTCTCAATGCATGATCATGATCATAATCATTCTTTAAACCCACCGATAATAGCTTCCGTGAAATATTTGAAAATAAACACGCTGCTTGACATTTCTATAACTTAGCATCCATAAGGTTTCCAGGGCAGGCCTGATACCCAAAAGTTGGAAACTTGGAACCCTATCATTAGGCCTTGGCATCTGATATGGTTTTTCCAAATCAGAGGCTCTCAATTCTGACAAATCCCATTGTTAATGGAGGATGGTGTAAATTCTTTGTTCCTCTTCTCTTTAAGTATTCTTGCTAGGTCTGTCACAATTAAGGATGGGGTGGGGCAAAGCTTGCCTCCCCACTGAGCCTTTACCCTTTCCCAGCCAGTTCAAATGGATTATTTTTCTTAGATGCACATTAATCTGCAAAAGAAGAGTGTCAGTGCCAAAGGAACAGGCAGCTTACATCACACAGATCTTCTAGTAGTGGTAGAATACAGACCAGGCTCTCCTATAGAAGGAAGCCTGTCTATGCAGTCACCACACAGAAAATCTTCAGCTTCCTTACAATGAATCTACATAGATTCTGTGCCAAGGAATTTGACCTATAACACTTTCACCATTTGGGCCATCTAAAATGAGTATTGAAGCATGCAGCTGTGGTTTTTTAGCTGAAATGATCTAAAGACCAGTTTGATCCAAAATTTTCTGGTAGGTTCTACCTCCTTTATGTTTGTCTTGGCTGCAATATATTGATGAAACAGATAAAACATTTATAAGTATATTGGAGGACAGTATGCAGACATCTGATATAATAAGTTGGAAAAGTCACATATTGCAGAACATTCTGTTTTATCTACTCGTCTTGTTTATATGAGAGAGATGATTGTTATTGGCGAAAGAGGACATTGTCATGAAAGACAATTTCTGTTTCATCTCCTCGTCTTGTTTACCTTGTTTTAGATTTGAGTTAATAATGAAGTGCATCCAAAAATTAGAGGACCTAAACCCATGAATGAAAAAATTGTAATTACCAATATATGGGTCTTCAGAGTCTGCTTTATAGAAAGAGCTCAATTTGAAGCCTTCTTCTATCACTTATCCTGAAGATGGATCCAGTAGCACAATTTAAAATTTTGATTATTCTTTTTCCTTTATTTTTATTTCATACAGTTCTCATTCAGAAAATCTCTTACAAGTATTATGGACTGGAATCCTGACGTCATTAAAAATCTCATAGTGGTATAAAGAAGGAAGTAATGCTAGAGTGCACATAATAATTACTTAAAAAGGGTACTTGAAGGGCAAAGTGGTATGCTGCTCTTTAAAAGCAAAAGTAAAAATAATAAATCACATTTTGATCTTGATGGCCATACCTTTTGGTTTTAAGTCTATAATATAACATCTTTTTCCTCTCATCCTTGTATGGTGTGTAGAAAGGCCTCTACAGGATCACGAAGGTTTCAATTTTTTGTTGCTTCTTGGAGGGCGCAGTAGAAAGAATGCAAACTGCATGTGGCATGCAGTGGTAGAGAAGAAATCTGTTGTTGATCTATGTTGCATGATGCCTCAGTTAATAATTTGTTGGCATTCTATGAGTTTATGACTTATTAATGATGCTTTTTGTATATGATAGAATTTGTTCCATCATTAGTAGATAGATAGGTATGCTATTGTCAATTATCAACTAATATGGTTTTTAGCTTTTTGTGCTGCAACCAATCAATCACTATTATTTTTAAATTTTTGTCACATGCAGGTACAATTCCTGGTCATGCACTCCCTCCACCTTGTACACTGTTGAGTGTGGGTCAGGTGAGTTTTAGCAACATGTAGATACATGTTGTTAAGCTATTTAGGTGGATGTATATTTTTTCTGCAGTTCATAGAAGTGAGAAGATTAGTGTCAGTGCTTGTACACGAGTCACAATTATATTTCATCTAAATCTTTGATGATTACCATTTGTATCTGACAAGAATATAATCTTTCTATGCTTTCTTTATAGAGTCATGTTGCAGTGCTTGATCTCTTTAATCATGGGCTCATCCATTTTTTAATGTACTAAAGAGTATTGGCAGATAAACGGTGTTTTTCATTTTGTTTGCTCTTCTTTTCACTAGCCTGCTGGTATAAGTTGTTCAGTTTCTTGTCAAGGAACTAATAGTGATCCTCTTAAATACCACAATTTTCTATTCTATACTAGCTAACGTGTGACTTGACTTCGCAAGCTTTAGGACTCCATCAATCCATGTAAGAATGCATTTAGCTAATCTACTTGGAAATGTTTAGTAGGCCTTATGTTCATGGGCATAGATAGGCTAAAGATCCTTTTTGGAAACTTGAAATATCTAATTATTTTGTATATTTCTCATGCTTTTGCTTGGTTTGCAGGCTTTTGCTGGCACACAGAATGTATCAAATTTGCAGAAGGATGAAGCTTGGAAAGTTAATGTACGTCTTCAGGGTTGTGATCTGGAACATGGATACCTATGTGGCAGCATGGAAGCTTTGAATGTGCCATCAGCAGAGACACCTGTAAGACATTGGATGGCCATCCTGTATGTTTTTGAAAAGTGGCTTATCTATTATTGCATGCACTGCCTTTGAACTGCCATTTTTGTATTGTTTTTTAATTAGTCCAAAGCAAAAACTGGTGGTGAGATACTTTCTATAGCATGCACAGTTAAAACTTAATATTGAGTTTGAAAATGATACACCTTTTTAGGTATTTCACTTTCATCATTAAATTTTAGAAAATGTTCATTTATGAATCTTAAAATCATTTAAATATTTGAATAGCAAAATTCATATTTTAAGATCTGCAATGTTTGTACATCTCAAACTAAAAACCAACTTTGGTATAAGTTTGTCATGTTCTTATTCCATCGTATGTGGTAGCTTATCTTACACTAGCAGATTTGATGGTGTAAATTAAAGTTTATGGAGTAATAAACCAACTGTATGAGATCTTTACCATTGCCCTAGAAATCATGCCAAATAGACACTTAGCGTAAGCAGAGCTTGATTATGCATTTGATGGACTTCAAACTGAATCACAGCGATGGAAACATTTTGCAAATTGAGCTGAGCCATGGCAGCATGGACACATTGTGTGCTGGAGATTGATAGATGACCAAATTATGCTAGAGGGCAGGATATGCAGCTGAAGCCTAAAAGACATGTTATGGTACACTGGTACAGAATTTTTATGATGCCCATAGGCTTAAAGTATTGTTCATATTAGGGGTTGGTGGTGGATAGAGATTAGTTTATCATGCCAATATGTTTAGTGGTTTAATATATTGTTCATGTTAGGCTACAGTTGCGGTGACAGTTCATTTTCATGTGCACTGGCAATCCCTTGATGATAGCCAAGCATGGCCATGCTACATGGAGGTGAAATTAAGAGATATAAGCACCATCACACTGCATGGAGGTGAAAATTAGATATACGGAGATGATGCTTTGATGACATTTAAGGAGCATTACATTGCATGGAGACAAAATTGAGAGATATAAGCACCACCACAACGTGTGCTAGCATGAAGCTGAAATGAAAGAGACAAAGGGGAAATACATGTATAACACAGAAATAAATACAAAGATAAAATGAATATAAGTATGATCCACATTCTCTATATGCATAGCTATCCTATTTGCATTTCACTTCTAACTACAGGTTCTGTGCTCATAGACATTTATGTGTAAGCATGTGTTGCTTGTATCCGTTAGGCTAGCTATTGGGCAAAGGACCAACAGTTGGCTGCAATTGTATTAAAATACATGGAGTGGAAAATTGGATTTTGTTTGCAACTTGTTATATTGGTTGATGTTTTGTGCTATATGGTTGCATGATTGCATGTGCAGAGTCTGGGGAGTTTCTGTTGGAAAATGAAAGTGTGTGCTGTTCATTTTGCTACAAGGTTTGTCCTTAATGTAACCTTGTATGTCTTGCAAGAGAGTGTTGTACTGTAGCTATTGACTATATAGGAATTTATTCTGTAATGTCTATGCTTGTGTTAATGATGGTCATGTAAATTTATATGTTTTTCTAGTGAGTGATGATATATGGATCATAGTTGGAAAACTCGGAACTAGGGATAAACTTGGCACCCCAGTTTTATAGATTTTATTGGCAACTCGGGAAACCTCGGCAAAAGAAACTGAAGAAAAAATTTCAATTAAAAAATAAACATTTTAAACAACAATTGGAGAGCCAGAAAGCTGATTTTATATTAGATATTCATAAAAAAGAGTACAATTACAGTTCATGATCATCAAATCCAACCAAATACATCATACAAATGCAAAATTTCAAAATATAAAGCAGTTAAACTGCTTTTTGTTTTCCTCTCCTCCCCCTTGAACTAGATGGTTGGCCTTGGCTCTGAATAGGTGGTTGAATTGGAGGCTCCTGAGGGACAGGATCATCATGGTATATCTCTTCCAATCCTCTCAAATGTTGAGGATCATTACTGCTGGAGGCGGGTTCCATGGAGCTCACCCAAAGAATCCATCTATTTTTCCAAAGGGGAAAAAGAAATAAATGAGAATTAAGTAACTAATCTAATGCCCTAGGGCCTAGCTTATATGCTTAAGGAACAACAAAATAAAGGAGAATTTGGAAGAAAAAACTAACAAAACCCTAGATTTTGCCCCAAAAAATATTACCTCCGAAAATCTCCGATTTGATCTTCAAAAGTGGTTTAAATTTAATGTTTGACCTCTGATAATAATTTGTTCACAGCTGGAAAGAAGAAAAAATGTAAAAATGAGGCCAAATGGTCTTTTAAAAATAATTATGCGAGTAAAACTGAGTTTATTGCAAGAAAATGGTGAGAAAACGCGCAAATATTGGTGCAAGTCGATGATTATCTTGGCACCAAGAACATAAAAGAAAAAACTCGCTGCCTGCAATTTTTCGCGAAACGGGCAATTTTTCTAACAATGATTTGCATATTATTAAGTGGGATCTTCTGCTCCAAACATCCCTAAAAATCTTCCCTATTACAGGCATTGCTTCAATACGTTAGAGCTGTGGCTTTGTAGCAGGTGAGAACATGCTAAGCTATGCGTGTTAATGGTGACAGTATCAAGGTCAAGATAGCCATAGAAGAAAATATCATTAATCTGGTGTGTTGGCTTCCATTTGATTGAAATGATTGTTGAATTACTTATGCTATCTTCTTCAATAATTGTCTTGGGTGAGGTTTAGTAATTGAGTATAAGAGAGCAGGTTGGTAGGCTGACAATGGGATTTCTAAAGCTGAATGACAGTCTGAATAATGGATTGAGTTTACAATGGTACTTATAATGTAAAATAACTTGCAAGCAAGCTCAGGAAGAGAAAAAAAAAAAGAGTGATTGGTGATGGTAGGGTCTTTATGGAAATGAGTAAATGCAAAGGGATTATTGTCAAAGTCGGGTCTTTATGGAAATGAGTAAATGCAAAGGGATTATTGTCAAAGTCTAACACAGGTCAAGAAAACCCATGTATACACATGAGCTCGTGTTTCACGGCTATACATCTTTGCTAGGTGCATGTATTAGGGGATCATTAAGACTGGAAAAAGTTATATACATTTTTACTACTTAGAAAAGGCATATAATTCTCGTACTTTATATATTTTTGATTAATCAGTGCTAGTGCTATCATTAGTGTGGTGCATGTCTGCGTTTGGCGAGTTTTGAAGCACTCAAGGTTTCCATTAATCCAAGAAGAAGCAACTTTTATTGATGAATGTGTTACATGTAATTAATGAGCACAGTGAGGGGAAAATTCAATTTGTAGGGCTCATATCTGTTGGGTTTCAACTTGTGATGCTATATTTTGTGAAACCTCCACTTATCCAAGTAAAGCAACACATGATTGCAAACTTGAAAAGAATGAGGTACGTGATGATGGCCATGGAGTGCCTTGAATTTGACCTGAATCTATTGAAGAATGTCTAAATTTGGTATGAATCTTGCCCATATCTACATGAAACTGATTATTTTGTTAGTGGGATGTATTTGGAGCTGGAAGAGCAGCTAGAATCTCCAAAGGTGTCAAAGGTTGGAAGCTATGTCAGACTTCAAGAGGAGAATGCATTGTTGAGTTATGGGTGGTCTGGTTTGAGCTATGTTGAATGATATGTCTTGTCCCAGGGGACAATGCAATGGTACGGGCTTTGGCTCTTCTTCCAAAGGTTTAAGGTTCAAACCATGGTGTGGGCGAGTATGTGAGGGGGCGGGGGTGTATGGCTGTGTGTTTGGTCCTTATTGATAAGCTCAGCTCTCACCCTTATGAGAGGTCATGGTGGGATCGGGATGCCCAACCCTGAGCGTCGGTCATAGGGGTTTCTGAAATTAACCAAATCTAAAAAAATCCGCTTGAGTGGGTGAGTTTGTTGATCACGGTGGGGAACTAAACAAAGGGTGCTGGTTGTGGCCGACCCGGGTACGATTCCCACTCCCTCCTCTGGATACGCAAAAAACCAATTCCTCGCTGGTTGTGGCCGAGGATCTAAGGGTTTCTTTGGTGCCCACCCTAAACCAAAGTTTTGATCTGCTTGAGTGGGTGAGTTGGTTGATCACGGTGGGGAACTTAACAAAGGGTGTTGGTTGTGGCCGACTCAGGTACGATTCCCACTCTCTCATGTGAATATTAAAAAAACCCATTCCTTGCTAGTTGTGGTTGGGGGTCTAAGGGTTTCTTTGGTGCCCACCCTAAACCAAAGTTTTATGAGGGGACCGGGATCCCTCCTAAAAACCCGTGTAAACTCATTGAAATTTTAAGCCCCCGAGGGCTAGGTGGATTGGTAGTTGTATATCTGGCCAGGCACTTACCAAGAAGAGACCTAGGTTCAAACCTCGGGGGCATGCCTGTTGCAAAGGCAGTAGTCTGATCTGAATCCTTTGAGTGCACACTAGACCAATGATGATGGTATGAATCTTGAGCGACCGGTGGTCCCTCTCACGTCGGGTCAACAATAATGAGGTGGTATAGGCTTGTTGGGAGCAACCCCTGTGGTTTGAACCCTGCACTTGGTAGTTACTAAAAATAGTGTGGATGTAACCAACTCCCCTATGTATCAAAAAAAATTGTTGAATGATATGCAAGTACATGTTCCATTGCTTATTCTGTTGATGGGAGCTGCAAAGAACATGGAATATGGTGTTGTGATTAACGACCTCAATTTGGCCATCTATGGTTGAAATGATTTTAACATAGTTGACAACCAAGAAGCTTCTTCAAGGATTGCAAAAGGTGACTTATGAAGTACAAGTTACAATCAGAAATGATAGTGAACAACATCCTAAGATTGCTCCAAACATGGGTGAAAAACAAGTTGGTAGCCTGTAGAGCATCAACTATGTTGATGTATGACATGATGATTGGCATTTTAGATAATTAGCATGCAACCATGAAGATGCAGTCATGTTTGCATTGAGTTGCTGGCTAATTGTTAATGAAATCTATTGAAATGGATTCCTAAAGTTGTAAAGATACTAGTAATGGTTGATTTTATTTGAGCTTCCAATTGGAAGGCTTAGATTGACAATGAAATTAGCATTGAATAATCAAGTAGAAGATTGTAGCAATCTACTGGAGTGACATCACACTCAACTGAGCCTTGGAACAACTCACTTGCATATGTGACAAAATACTTGCAAGACAAAAATATGGATTATCCTTCTTTTTTGGCTTGTTCCAATTGAAATGGGTACTGGATGCATTGTAAGTTTGTCCAAATTTTATGACATTATTTTCCATTGGTTGTCATTGTCATGGATAAGCTCCACTAGTTGCTCCTTCATTTGACAATTATGACTAGGTAGAGCTTCTGGCAGAATAATCATTAATCATTAGAATAATTGTCGAGAAGCATTGGGAGTAAATTCTTGAATCTTTGATTCTCCATTGTGTAACTCTTACTTAGCTAGAAGGGGCTTTGCCTTCTTTGATTGAAAAACACAACATTCTCTTATGGAATGTCTAAGTACAAAGCTTCTTCCTATTAACAAATGAAGCGGTTGAAACTTTAGCATAACCTCTTTGTGAAGAATTGCCATTTTTTAATGTGTTGGCAGGCTTATAGGAGTTTGTAGGGATAGAAGTTTTCTTCGTCTAAGAGGAAGAATATTGCTTGGGCTTTGGCAATCCCTTGTGCCTGACTTGAATCTTCAAAGCAAGCTGGAAAAATGCAAAGTGATGGCGAAGAGCTGCTAGTGACAGAGCTATAAGGAAGCATGCTTTAACATTTTACTATTAATTTTTTAAATTAGTTATATGGAATTGAAATGGGCCCAACTTGTATTACATCATCACCATGTTACCACGGTATTTCAACGAACCACATAGTGGTTTAGATCACTTGGCAAGATTTGAACTTGGGTCTCCCAAATGGGAGCCCTCAATTTCAACTGCTTGAGCTAATGTCTTTGATAGCATGCTTCAACATTTTACTACTTCAATTGAATGTAACGTTGAGTCATATTCACGTGCTTTGGTCGATTGTCAATGTCTATCGTGGGCATCTTGCACACAACACGATAGATAAGTGATTGAACTTAACAATTTTGTTAGGAGGTGAAGTCAATATACAGATCTCCAATGTTCTTCAGCAGAGTGGTGCATGGTGGTGTAGCTTATAGCGATCCTTTCTTGCGCGCAATTAATATATGCGGTAATTAATTAAACTCAACAATTATTTGAGGGACACTTGCAATTAATATAAGCGGCAATTAATTAAACGTAGTTGTTAATTAACATGTTTTGGATGTATCTCGACTTTTTTGGAATCTTCTCTTGTTTTCCTATAAAAAGCAATGACTCCTTGTACTTATATATATAGAAGAAAGGGTGAGAATGTGAAATAGTTCCTTGAAATTAATAAAATATTATAGCTGCCATTGCCCCATGGTTTTACTTGCACACAACAAGGTTTCCACGTAATCTTGTGCATTGCTTTATTGTTGTTTTTAGCTTGCTTGCTTTTAATTTTCTAACATTTGGTATCAGAGCCAATTTATTTGAAAACTTGTTGGTCCAGGGTTTTGTGCGAGTGGGAGCTGTAACAATGATAGGAGGTGTAACCAAGTTCGAGATTAAGAAGTTTGATGGCAGGAACTTTGCCCTATGGAAGACGAAGGTGGAAGATTTGCTTGTTCAAAACGACCAAGCCCTAGCCTTGAAAGGGGTTGCGAATAAACCTAGCAGCATGACAGATGAGGAGTGGGTCAAGCTGGATAGGAAGGCGGTTTCTACAATTCGTCTTTTCCTAGCAAACTCTGTCTTGTTCAATGTTGCTGAAGGAAAGATTGCGGAAGCCCTTTGGGAGAGGCTTGAGAATATATGAGACTAAATCAACAACAAATAAGGTTTCCTGAAAAAGCAACTTTATAGCCTGAGGATGAAGGAGGGTTCATCTGAATGAGTTTAATACCCTAATTAGTAAACTGGTCTCGGTTAATGTGAAGATGGAGGATGAGGACAGAGCAATCACCCTACTTTGTTCCCTCCCGGACACTTGGGATCATTTTGTGATGACCATCAACAATCCATCATCAGGAGCACTAAAATTTGATGATGTCGTAGCCGCTTTTTTGGCAGAAGAGTTGAGGCGGAAAACGTCACTGGAACCCTCAACCAATGAAGCCCTAGCTGTGAAAGGTCGATATATCGAAAGGAGACAATAAGGTAGATCACAGTCCAAATTGTGGGAAGCCAGGGCACTCGAAGGACTGTTGGCATCTGAAAAAGGAAAATAATGGTGAAAAGCAGAATCAACCATCAACTGAGGCCAATATAGTAGATTCAATAGAGATGACAACATGTGAGGCCTTATGTATCAGTAACAGTAGATCTGTTTTATATACTTGGGTTCTGGACTTGGGTGCATCTTTCCACATGTCTCCACATAGAGATTGGTTTGTCAAATATCAACCCTATAATGGTGGGATGGTCTACTTAAGTGATGATCATCCTTTAGAAATTGTGGGAAGAGGGGACATAAGGATCAGGCTGGATGATGGCAGAGAAAGGATGTTGTGTGATGTACGACATGTGCCTGATTTACGGAAGAATTTGCTCTCAATCAAGATGATGGATAAGCTTGGGTATTTTACTACTTTCAGTTACAATTATTACAGAATTACCAGAGGAGCCCTAGTAGCAACAAAAGGAGAATCTTATGGGACCCTATATTGTTTGTGCGGTGATACGGTGACAAACCATGCAACAACAATTTTTGGAAATGCTCAGGATGAAGTAATGCTATGGCATCAATGCCTAGGGCATATGAACGAAAAAGGATTGAAATTTCTGCATGACTGAGGTATGCTTTCTGGGATTAAGTCTTGTAATTTAGACTCATGTGAGCACTGTATTTTTGGTAAACAAAAGAGGGTTCGGTTTACTGCAAGCCCTGGTGAGAGTTCTGATATCAGCCTCTTATTTTGTTCCCTCCCCCCTCTTCGTGCCACCTCTTTTCTACTGGTCTTGTCAGGTAGGCTATCAGGAAACTTGTACGAGCAAAGCAACAAATTTGGATGGGTTACAAGCAAAATTTCTAAAGCATGGTATTGACCCTTTTTTTGGGTCCCTCATTGATCTCTTTAATCTCTTTATATGTTTGGGTTTCTTGATTCTTGGACTCAGCATATCATTCACCCCATTCATAAGGAAGGTGATCCCCATGAACCCAATAATTACAGGACTATCATGATTAGGCATATCTTTGCCAAGATTTATGCCACAACATTGGATGTGCTTCTCTCCCGCAGATTGGAGGAGGGTTTTAGGGCTCTTGGCCAAGTTGGTTTTCGACAAGATCACCAAACCACAAATCACATTCTAGTCCTTAGAGCTATTATCGAGGCGGCGCATTCCAGGACCTTGAAGGTTTATTGTTGCTTTGTTGACTTTAGGAAAGCCTTCGACACAGTGCCTCGACATTTACTTCTTCAGAGACTTCGATCAGTTGGCATCTTTGGGCAACTTTTGACAACGGTTACACGGTTATATGAGACTATGAAAGGTCGGTTTTGCTCCCTTCAAGGGTTTTAAGACAATATTCTTAGCACCATAGGAGTGAAATAGGGGTGCCTTCTTTCCCTGACACTTTTTGGGATCTTCATCGACGAGTTTGAGACTTTTATTAAGGAGAACGCTCACGCAGAGGATGGTTGCCTTCCCCTGATTTCTATTCTCCTCTTTGCTGATGATGATGTTCTTTTGGCCTCTTCCCCTTAGGAGCTTTAGTGCCATCTGGACAAGCTTGCCGCTTTTTGTGACTTGAGACAGTTGATGATGAATCTTTCAAAGACCAAGGCTAAAAATTCAATACTACCAAAGAGGATCTATCTCATCTCCACTTCTCTTTCCAAGGTCGAGAGGTCGAGATCACCACCTCTTATGTGTACTTGGGGTTTCTTTTCACCGGTCCCACTTTTGGTATGAAACTCGCCGCCCAGGCTTGGGTGTGTAAGGGATATGCAACTCTGTCTTTGCTAGAGAGGAATTGCTTCAAAGCACGTTTTCAGGATATACTTGTGAAGATGAGGATTTTTGATGCCTTGGTCAAGCCAACTATCACTTATGGGTCAGTGGTTTGGGGTCCTAGTCTTGGCCTGAATGAGTGGTCACGGGTTGAACGAGTCCAGAAACTCTTTCTTTGACGATTCGTTCGTTGCAAGGGAACAGTCCCCCGCTCTATTATTCTAGTAGAGTTTGGGGCTTCTCCTCTCCAGCTTGAGATTATCTTCTTGATTATCGGTTATCTTCACAGGATTCGTACTTTCGGAGATACCCCTAAGGGTTGCAGGCGGTACCCTTACCTCGCACTTCACTCCTTGATGGAACTTTCTCCAAGTTCTCGGGGAGGCTGGAGGAGCTGATACTTTCAAGTTTTTGCCCTCCTGGAAAGCATTCAAATACAGATAGACAGGCTCCCCCTTATTCTTTGGGTGTTCTTCCCCCCCTCTCGGCTTAGTAAGGAGAGGATGCTTCATGAGATTCGAAAGGATGTTAGTCTTCAGAACACCAGATGCACTTGGATCTCTCCTGTTGCCCCTCTTTCCCCCAAGCTGTCTTTCTACCATGAGCACTTCTTACAGATATAGAAGGGCAGAATAGTTCCTCCACAATACCTTCAACAACACACAATGCATAGTCTTTAGATCACTATTGGGCAACTCAGGTTGTGTTCTCACCAACTCCGAATTGAGTCAGATCACCATTTTTTGGAGTAGCGGATTTGCTTGTTTTGCCCCTTGGGTGAAGTTGAAACCCTTCATCACTTTATTTTTTGTTGTCCCATTTATTAAGAGATCCGAGGTAGATTCCATTGCCTTTTCAGGGACAACTCTCGACCTGTTTCTACCTTCTTTAGATACCCGGACCAGTAGTGTCTCGCTCTCTTTCTTAGGGAGAAAACTCAACTTTGACGACATAAACGTTCTCCTCCATATGGATCTCATCCTCCTCAACATCCACTCATCACAACATACTTCATTAGCTCCGATGGACCAAGTGACTCCGGACGGAAATGCCCCACATCATCTAGTTCGGACGGAAGCAGGGTCACTAGACAGTGCACCCATCGTTTGTTAGGGTTCCGACCTAACGCTGGTCATAGACATATCATGGACTTCTTCAGCTCCAATACTTTGGCCTCGACTGTTAGGAGAGATTAGTTTCTGGGGGTTCTTGGAGCTTGCCCCTCCTGGGCTGCTCCCTCCCCCCTCCTCTCTCTCCATTCTTCTTGGCATGCACTCCTCTCTTCTGGATTGCGGCCCTCCCCCCTCTCTGCTCTCCCTTTTATTTTCCCTTTCTCTTTGGCCCGGTTGTTTGGTTTCATCTTGTATTTATCTTAGTTCTTTTCTTTGTTGGGCTTTTTAGCCTGCTAGTTGGTAGTCATTATTGTCCTTTTTATAGTCCCTTGGGTCCTATTTTGGCCCACCGTGAACATTAATAATATTTCATTTCATTTCATTTTTGCAAATTATACATTCTAATATATTTGGACTAGTCCTCACTCAATCCTTAAAAGGTACTAGGTATTTTCTGCCATTTATAGATGATTATTCTAGACGAGTGTGGGTTTATTTTCTGAAAAAGAAGTTGGAAACTTTGGAAAAGTTTAAGGAGTTCAAGACACGAGTAGAGAAAAGTTTGGGCAAGCCTATTTTATGTCTCAGGTCAGACAATGGGGGTGAATATTGCTCCAAGGAGTTTGATGAATTTTATCCGCAACAAGTAATTAAGCACCAGAAGACTGTGCCATATACTCCACAACAAAATGGTGTGGTTGAGTGGATGAATCGCATAATCGTGGAACGTGCAAGAAGCATGCTCAACATAGTTGGGTTGAATAAAAAGTTCTAGGCGGAGGTTGTTAATACAACTGCTTATCTTATTACGCCGATAGGCGTCCTACAATGGCAGCCAGGAAGGTCAGCCACGCTGTAAACAATATTAATATTTTATTAAAAAAGCCGACATTAAGAAAATTATCCGCCGACATTAAGAAAATTATCTATCACACCCCCAAGAAATGAGATAGGCACCTCGAGATTGATAACTCTCGGCGTTTATAGATATATATATATATATATATATATATATATATATATATATATATATATATATTTTATATATCTAAGCTAGTTAATAGGTCTCCCACAATTGCGTTGGATGGAAAGACTCCGAAGGAAGTTTGGCGTGGTAAGTCGATTGATTACTCTCATTTACGTAGCTTTGGTTGTGATGCATTTGCCCATGTGCCTAAAGAAAACAGGTCCAAACTTGACCCAAAATCAAAGAAATGTGTTTTTCTTGGCTATGGAGATACAGTGAAGGGGTATAGCCTGTGGGATCCTATTGCCGACAATGTAATTTTTAGCCGGGATGTTGTTTTTAATTAAAAATCCATGCAAAGGAAGCGGATACAACAAACACCTAAGGTTGTACTTGTTGAAGTAAGATATGAACAAAGATAAAAGTGAAAATTAGGATGCTGAAGCTTTTGATCAGCAAGGTCAGCAGCCTAAACAGTCATAAGATCAAGAGCCACAATCAACATAATGTTGGGTTAGAAGATCTACATCTCCACAAAAGCGTCCAGAGAGTTATTCTCCTGATTTTCAGTCCTCTTTTGCTTTGTTAAATGATGATGGTGAGCCTAGCTCGTTTCAGGAAGCTAGAGAATCTGAGAATACAAAAAAGTGGAGGAATGCCATGGACGAGGAAATGGAAGCACTACGAAAGAATGAAACGTGGGAACTGTTGGTTACGAATCTGCCATGAGGAAAGGATTTTGTGTTAATGCGCCCAGATTCGCCCACCAGCTAGAAAGGCCGGAAGGAAGGAATGCCTTCCGGGCCAATCTCCGGAGAAGGCCGGCTCCTTGTGGGGGTTAGTAAGATAAGATGAGAGTGCAGGAAAGAGATAAAAATGCGGAAAGAATTTACAAATGAGATTGGAGTTGGGTGGGGGGAACTAACAGTACAGCAACACATCAATCACCGCTACTTACTGCATTATAAGTACAAAGCATAGCCGGAAACTGCAAAGTCTAGTATACTTTCTGTATAAAGCAGTGTACGCACAGCTACAATGGTCCCCTAGCAAACATTCTCCCTACAAGGAGAACTAACAACACGACAATGCATCAATCACCACTACGCACGGTAACTCAAACAGAAAGCAACTAAGAGATGTCAGATCCAAGTATATGTGTTATGCAGAGAATTTATACGCACAGCTACAATGGTCCCCTAGCAAACATTCTCCCTACAAGGAGAACTAACAGCACGACAACGCATCAATCACCACTACGGACAGCAACGTAACACACAACTGAAGGAACTACTACCACATTTATTCTATGTATCCTCTAATCTATTAAGTTCAAGAGTGCTTGGCCACCAAATGCCGAAGTGAATCAACAAGCCATGACACAAGCAATGCCTCAGGTGAACCTGACCACCAAATGCTGAAACGAATCAACAAGCCGTGACACAGGAAAACGTAAAGCAGACATGTAAAGTAGAGGCAGCATAAAAAATAAAAGCAGTAGAACAGATCCGGGCATATACTTTTTATTTATAATCAGAAGCACGGTTACAATGGTTCCCTAACAAACATTCCCCTTCCACCACTTTACAATGAAAATGCGGTGGCTTTTTATAGCCCGAGTCCCTCCCGTTACATTAATGGGCACAAAGTCCCAGTCAAACATTGGCTGACAAAAGCAGCTATGGAGTTGCTGATGCTGACCTTTGTCGGATAGGACTGTACCTGCAGCATGGTTCCCCTGAAGGCCGGACAGCTACGTGGCAGCGCATTGGGTAGATCTTTACATCGGCAGGAATGCGGGCAGCTGGAGCAGGTAGAACCTCTAATCAACTTTAAATGAGGCAGCTGGCATAAGTAGTGCAGCCCATGCTTGTCCTTTTGCTTGGCACGTCTTGGCTCAGATCCCGAAGCTGGACACTTGTCGGATGATGCTGTTTGACATGTGTCTGCCTTGAAAGGCAGTTTATCCAACTTCTCTCGGGATAGGAGCGTCATTGGGTTGCGCAGGCAGAAAACAACAGCAGTCGGGAAGGCCTTCATGCCTTGGGTGCTTTTCTGAGTTTGTTTCCCCACTGCGCACCTGTCAAGGGCGCACTCCGACTTCGTTGCGAAGTCGGGTTGCGCACAGGTGAAAGCTGATGTCTGCCGCCGTACGGACTTCGCCCTGGAAAGGGGGAGCAGTCCGACTTCGCTGCGAAGTCGGACTTCGCCCCAGCACTTCGTCATTTTCCTGCCAGCCTGCTAGCCTGCTACAAGGTGCGCTCAGAAAGTTGGGAGAAGTCGGACTTCGCACCAAAACTGGGAGAAGTACGAACTTCGCACCAAAACTGGGAGAAGTACGAACTTCGCACAAAAACTGGGAGAAGTACGAACTTCGCACTTTGTGTTCTTGCTGCGCTCCATCTGGAGGGCGCACTCCGACTTCGCGCGAAGTCGGACTTCGCCCTAACACTTAGCCATTTTTCAGGGCAACTGCTGTCAAATTTGAGATCAGACTGAGGGGCTCAAAAGAAAGGGGGGAAAGAATGAGAATGCAGGGAAGAGAGAGAAAGGCAGAGAAGAAGAAAGGGAGAGAGAGGAAGAGGGAAAAGGAAGAGCAGCACTCTTACAAAACTGAAAACATTGCACCCCATGCAAAATGTGGCAACAGGAACTTGTCGATCTCCCACTTGTAAAAAGTTGGTGTACAAAGTAAAGAAAAACAATGATGGATTGTTTGAACGCTATAAAGCTCGCTTGGTGGCAAAAGGCTATGTACAAATTTGCAAGTTAAAGGTTTTGTGGATTTTGATTATGGTGGAGATAGAGATGGGCGAAAGTCCACTAGAGGATATACTTTCACTCTTGCTGGTGGAGCTATGAGCAAGACTTCTAAGTTGCAGTCGGTGGTGGCTTTATCAACCACTGAAGCAGAATATATTGCAGCGACACAGGCCATCAAAGAGGCAATTTGGCTAGAGCGACTATTGGGTGGCTTCAAGATAATGCAGGGGAAGATTATGTTGCATTGTGATAGCCAAAGTGCTATTCAGTTAGTAAAGAACCTAGCATCCCATGAACGCACAAAACACATTGATGTTCAGTACCATTTTATAAGAAATGTGGTGGAAGAAGGTAGGATCCTGTTGGAGAAAATTGATATTGAAGTAAATCTTGCATATATGCTTACAAAGCCGGTCAAGAGAGACAAGTTTGATTGGTGCAAAACTTCTCTGGGCTTGCTGAAAACGTGATAAAGGCAGCATTGGGCAATTGGCACCTGGATGGAAAACAGAGGAAAATAATTCCTGTATAGACTTCAAGGGAAGCTTGTTTTGCTCATGTCCATTGTAGCAATGGAGAGGGGTTGCTTGTTGTCGATGTCCCTGACGCCATTATGTAAGCCGATTATTCCCTGACTCAATGTTAAGCTTCTCTTTGCAATGCTCTCCCAATTCCTCGATATAAATTTTAAAAGTGAAGAGTCTAATTTGCTATTTTTTAGAGACTGCTTTTGTCTCCACATAGCAAAATTCAATTGAACTCTATAATAGTGCCCAAACAATGTGGTTAGAGTTGTGAGTTCTTGTAATATAAGAATGATTAGTGACGCTCTTTCAAATTTTGTGGAGGATACAGAGCACACATGAGATATTTGTGTAAGGTTAGTATATTCATGGTGGATGTACATTTTCTCATACAATTTAATTTTTGGGATTTTAGCATCCTTGTCATGGCAAGTAGAGGTGACGGAAAGCCACTCGTACAAGGGATATGGGAGATTTAGCCACATGGCCGACTCGTTGAACATGAGGTGCACTCCAACAACATATAGAAAGGACAACGGTAATATCTTTCATCCCACATGCATTGTGAGGAGGGGTGTGTACAACTTTATATTCTCTTTCTTTCAAAAATGTAAATGTGTTTGAAAAAGGAGGGAAATGTAATATTTTAAAACAAAAGCATATTTTAAAGAATATTCCGTAGGATATTCCCTGATGCTTCAAGTTGTAAAGGAAATCCATTCCCTTATCTTTTGCTTGGCGAGAGACTCATTTTCTCGTAAATCGAGGCATCAAGTATAGGCATATTTATACTCGTTGGATCTAGAAGAAGCATAATCTTTCAATTTTGTAACAGTTTAAAATGACTCGTGGTGCATTAAAGTTCCTGTTGTTGGCCTCTTGTTTCGACCTTGGGTTTGGGTCCACCTTTCTGATCTGTGGTTTTGGTTTGTCCTTATGATCTTGAGGATTTGGGTTTTCTTTCTGATCCTTAGATTTGGGTTTTTCGATCGTGAGGGTTAGGGTTGCCTTTTTCGATCCTTTGATTAGGAATATTTTGAGGGTCTTCTCATTAAATTGTGTAAAATTGTTGTACTATGGAGTGCATTATTGGTAGTACTCGACACCCCTCTCCTTCTTTCTTGCCTTCGTTGGCTTGTCTGCACAACACCACATCAAGCACATTGTACAACTTTTGCATTAGGCTCACTGGATCTCTCATTTTTAGCTAACTCAACATTCTTCTTCTCTTCCTGCACTGCTCGGCTATCCTCCTCCTCTGTTGTAAAAGCATTGGAGTCCAATGCTTCTATGGTGGGGAGGAATGATGAGGAACAAGATAAAGACAATGCATAAAATATAAAAATATAATAAAATATTAAATATATACATATGCATGTAATTGGCCTTCTAGAAAGGTTTGGTCGACATTGACATATATATGTAATCCACTTTCTAGAAAGGTCTGGTCAGCATATGTTTTTAGACCTTTCCAAGCGACCTTCTAGATTCTCCTAGGTGGTTTGTAATGCCTATAAATATGTAACGTTGTTCCATCAAATGCAATCTGGATTGAAGCTTGATTTTGAATTAAATAAGTCCATATCATTTCTCCTCTTCGAACAAATCGTGCAATGATTCCATTGCTAGAGTGTTAGCATAATTAGCTCTAATATCAGTATATGCCTTGCATTCCAAATTAACATGCTTCTCGGTCTCAAATGCCCCTGATGTACAAAAGGTACATATCTTCTCCTCCCATTCCTCTTTGGTCTCTTCCATTTGCTTGTTTCACATCTAAGTTGGTATGAGTTGGTCCTTAATTGGGCCATAAGCATCTTTGCTCTCTAATTGATGTTTGCCCCTATATAGGCCTTTTGGTGGTGATAGTATGTAGGGTTAAATTCAGCAAGATAATGTTTTCTCTTTCAAGCGGCCAAGGAGGAGTAGAAAGCATCTCCAAAGAGAGGTGAATATTCTAAGGAAGCTAAAAGAGAAGTTAAAAAGAACTACCACTGCATCAAAAGGTGCACAAAAGAGATTGTGATACCATCAAAAGAGCCAAGCAAAAATCCCAAATATCTCGAAGAGAGCAGCCTCTCAGAGAAGAAGGGTTACTCAAGCCCCATGCGAGCTCCATTGGAGAGAAGAGCAATCAAATGCACCCATAAGGAGAGATATATGCATAAGCCTTGTAAATTTCCTTTCTTTTTTATTATTGTGGAAAAGAAGGCGATATATCTCAATTTTGTTGGGTCTCTATACACACAAGCATCATGAAAAGAAGAATCATAATGCTAGCATCTGTAGGAAGCATTTTGCGCAAAGTGCAAAAGGAGCTCTCTCAAGGGAAAGCAAAAGTTGGAGGTAATTCCCAAGGTGCCAATGCAATGCCATTGAAAATGGTTGAATCCTTTCAACTAAATGGATTATGATCACCACTGGTATAAAAGCATGTATGTGCTTAAATCCTCCATTGACGGGAGTACATGATACTACACTATGGCATAAGGAAAGTGTGTTGAGCCAACCAGGCATAGGGTAGCATGTGCATATGCAAGCTGTTGGAAACATTGCAGCAATGAGTTTGAGCATTTGGAGCACATTGGTGAAGGATACAAGTGTATTTTCCACTTGGGACTTGGAGTTATACTCAGCCATTAAGAGAGGGGCAGCAATCTTCATAACTGTATGTTCAATGAGAGCAAGAAATTGTATTTTCTCCATCAACGGTGACAGTCTTCTCTATATATGCAAGCCCCAAGGAGGTAGATACAACATCTTCAAAGAGAGGTTAGCATTCCAGAGGAGGAATAAAAGGAGGAAAATCAGTCCATTCAAACAAAGAGGTATGTGAAAAATCAGTTCTATTTGCTCAAAGAGGAAGGAGTGTTGCTTTGACAACCATGTCAGCCATGACATTCTCATTTAAAGTTAGCCAGCCACATGAGGCAAATATAGCTGCCAAGGAGGAAAGTTGCAGCCATGGATACTGTGATGTAGCATCAAGCAACTCATACATGAGGTATATGGAACAAACAATCACATCTGAATTTTATGACAGTAAATTAAGCATACCCATGGAAGAGGAAATTTGGCATCCATATCGAAGAACCATTGCACAAGGAGAGCAAGACAATGGCTATTCACTTGCAAGCAATAGGGACATTGATGTTATTCAATGAAAGCAAGCACTTGAAGTTCAAATAATCAAGAAGGGGAGAAGTCACTAGTTTCAACACCACATGATACACACTCGTCAAACTCAAGTATATTTTGTAATCATAGGTGTTTTGACCGAGTCATTGTACCTATCTGTTTGCATTTCTCTTCCCATACAATTGAATTTTAGAAAAATTGGTTAAACTGAAATGGGGAGCTAGAAACCCTTGCACACAGTCAAAATATTAACACTAATAAAACCTGTTTCGTTTGTTCTAAGCTAGTCAGCTGTTAATGCATTGACTTGTGGGAATGAATAAATTAAAAATATTAACACTAATGGGAATGAATGGTGTTAGCCAAGTGTTTGTTTTGGACCTGGACTTGATGCAAGAGAGGTCATGTAAGACTTGGGCTGTTGAATTTTTCATAGGGTTGGAGAGTCTTGCTACACCACATTATATATCAGTGATAACCTATGTTGATGGTGTGTGTGTGTGTTTATATATATCGTTTATATAGGTTGAAATGGACCACATTATTTATTTTGGTATCACAACAAATCCTAGCGCTACTTGGCGTTTATACATCTATTTCAATAGACCACATTATTTTGGTATCACAACAAACCCTGCTTATCATGAACCACCTTCTCATCAGAGTGTATCATAGCAGGAGGATTTGAACTTAGTTCACACTCATGTAATTGCATCCCATTTATCATTGTTCCAGAATCCCTTGTGAACTTTGTTCATCATCTTGTACTTGGTAATGCACATCTAGAAGGTCACAATCCTCTCATGTGTTAAAACTAGAGCAAGAAAAATGTCTATTATCTAGCAGTAATCTATGTTCCATGAAGCTTTTGAGAAAGGGTGGCACAGGGTGGGATGAGTTTATGAGATGGTTGCATTTTGGCCCATAGTTGAAGATGGTGATGGGACAAGGAGATATGTGTGCATCCTTGGGACGTCTTGGGGGCATCTTAGCATTACAACTTTATGGCGGGACAGATGAAGTGGCATCATCAACCATCACAATGATAGGCTTACGTGAATGGACTGGGCCAATCAAAGATCTGGCAATGTTCATATAGAAACGCTCAAGGCTTACGTGAATGGACTGGGAAATCTTAGGACGAAGCAGGGTACTCCTATACTTGTAGGGTCCTCTCAAAACTAATGCTTAAGGAATTTTGAGTTAGAAGGGAATGCCTGTTCTTGTGATACAAGTTGTGGGCAAGGAGAAATAAAAGGCTGTGTCTATTCTGGAGTGAAGATATTCCATGATGTTTAGAATGAGAAAGAAGGTCGGGATGCCCTTGTACTTAAATATGCCATCTCACTGACTTTATCTCCAGTATGTAGAATGGGAGAGAGGGTTGGGGTGCCCTTGTACTTAAAGATGCCATCTCACCGACTTTATCTGTAGTATCTCACTGACTTTGTCTCAATTAGTGTGTGAATTGACAATCTCAAATGGGTGCTTAGTGCCTCCAAAATCCAAGGATTGAAAGGAGGGAATAATCGCCAAGTAGCGCTAGGGTCCCCTATTAAGTTCGATGCCATACAGCTCCATTTGATAAGTCTTTGATGGCTCCACCTCTATGCCATCTACGGGCAAATGAGGTTTGCCCTTGGTGCCTTGCAACTCCTTTTTTGTAGTCATAGAATAACTAATTTGTGCCTCTTAATTTTTACTGAGATTTTGCCTGACAGGGAATTGATGGTTATTTTTTGGTATGATGAGTCACTTTGGTTCCCAGACCTTGTTATTCTGATCCTAGCATTGTGCTAAGGAGCTGTTAATATATTATATTGATGCCTGTCATATATACCATATTTCATTCAGTAAAATTTCTCAGGCCGGGGATCTATACATGATGAACATTGAATATATCTATTTCACATTATGCCCTTTTAATATAACAAACAAAACCTTGATTTTTTCTTACAAAGATATGTACTTAGATTTTTTTTTTTTTGAAGGATACATTCCACATGCAACATTAGCATAATTGCACAGGATCTGCTAGCATGGAATGATAACTTGCAGTGTCTTTCATACATGAGGGGTCTATTCATTCTATTGTCATTAATGACCGTTCTACACAACATGTTTCTAGCTTCGTAATTGCTGGGGCAAGTAACTCAGCATATTTGGAAATATTAAAAAGTGGGTTGAAAAAAGGGGAAAAAGGAAAAGAGAAAAGAAAACCAATGCAGGTAAAATTATTGGCAAGTATGAGTCTGCAATCCTGATTCCAAAGAATTGAAAAGTCTCTGTGGTTAATAGTATTGTGTACTCAGCATACTGAGAATGCTTCTCATAGTTTGTGGAAGATATAGTCAAGGTTCTCACAGTGTTAAGAGCCATACTCAAGATTATGGTGAGGACAACTGAATCTAAATAGAAGGACAAACCTGAGTAGTTGTAGAATAACAAGACTTGGAACTGCAGGCTCAGCAGAAATAAACTTAATTCATGATATTTGCTTAAATCCTGAGCGTAAAAATAAGATCATAATTTGTGAATATTGTAATTTAACACAAAAGCAAATTCTAGTTATTTAATACATTTTATTTGTCAATGTAAAGCAGCTATGGATGCAAGGAACTTTGTTAGTATTTCATCTCTATGGTGATACAGATCCTGTTCTAGAATCTAATTTATAAAATGAAATGAACAGCACTTCAGAAATTTTGGCTCAGTTTCTGTTTATTGTGTGCCTGGTACTTTAAAATTGCAATTATAAACTGGTGAGGAAACTCAACTTTGTTTGTGCCATGCATGTTCAGTTGTCTGCCTGCAGACCCTCCAATCTTTGCAATAGAACTGTCTTGTGTAGTATATTATTTTTTAATTTGCTAACATCAAGGCTGTCATTTCCCAGGTAGTGACATTTTGGGAGGGTGAAATTGTTGACAATAGGAACTACACGTTTTTCACTGGCAAGTGGGAGGCAACGTATGTCACTCTTTGCAGCTGAGCTCTACTGTACTATCAGTTTTGTTGGAACACCTAAGGGAAATCACAAAACTGCATATTGTTCATCTAATAGTGTTTTTTAAAATAGGAGCACTCTTTCAAAAACATTCTACCTCATTATGCCAACTTAATACACTGTTTCTTGCTAACAGGCCAGAAACAGACATGAGACATTGGTCAAAGTTTCAGTGCTTTGAACCGCTTCATGTAAGGCTTTGTTGTTGTCCTTATTTTATTATCATCTACTCTTTTTGACATGCTTCAAAAATGCTAAAAGTTTCTATGAATTAGCTTCTAAAAGTTGGTCCATGGTTGATTATGTCTTATAAACAATTGCCTCTTATCATCTTCTCCTCCTTTTTCATTCCTATTTCATCTTATCTTGTATTCTATACTGTCAGTCTAAAGTGCAGCTAGATGGAGGCAGATCGGAGGATCTCTGCAACTATCCTTATATTTTTATGGTAAGATCTCTGCAACTATCCTTAATTAAACAGATTTGTAATTACTTTTATTGTTTCAGTTTATCTCCAGTAAAATTCTATTCCACATTGATGTAAATATTATTTTTAGAAGAGTTCTATTTCTTGTAGATGTGAATATCATGATTGGGAATTAGAATGTTGTTCACTATAAAAATGCAGAAAAATCAGTACATGATAGAAAAAGAAGATTTAAGTATGGCATGAGGATTAACCTCCAAGAGTGATTATAGATCTCAATAAGTTTGAGTAACTGTTCATATAATATCATTTTATTATAAGTTTTATGCATTAACATCTAATTTTTAAACTCATGTTTTTTGTTTTCGTAATAATTCCTTGCTAATGAATTCCCAAGCATACATTGCTAATATGAAATCAGGATTTGTTATTTTTGCAAATTTATAAATCATATGCCATTGGAATAATCATCATCTACATTTTCATTTGAAATATTTTAAACTCCTTTGCCTGTACCTTCGCTAGTTTTAATTGTCACACAGACAAACGCAATGAGAAATAAAAGAAAGGAACATAATGCTGCAATGTTTGAAGAAATTCACAATAGAAACAGAATCTAACAAAATAAACATATGACTCAGATCTCACAAAGGAAAGAAAAGACAACATGAATATCAAAAGAGAAACATAAAGATATGATATGGTTTGCTTAGACACCAATATTCTCTCACTAACAATACTGCCCATGATAGTGTCATGGGTCCCAATAATTGTTGAACCGACATGTTATTAGATCACAATATACATGAATCACTCTGCAAGGTGAAATAGGCCTGTGGTCCAATATAGTAATAGTGGCCCAAACGTGAATGATTACACATTTCAATACCTCCCCTTAATCTGAATGGCAGACATAGAGTAGACATTTCTCAACATCGCCCCCTTATGGAAACTCTTCTATGCAAAGATGATCCTGCAATTTGATGAAGGTGGATTTTGGTATGGCCTTAGTGCAGAAGATATCACAAGCTGATTTGGAGAAGGCACATATACTAGCATAAGTTGACCCCAAGAATGAAGCTAGCAAATGTAAAGCATCTATATCTCAATGTGCTTGGTCTGTTGGTACTCCACTGGGTTGTGAACCAACTCAATAGCACTCTGGTTATCACAAAACAAAGTATTGGGGCCATTTTGAGGAAGAACCGACTTTTCAACAACCATCTGTATCTCGCTGAGAGTGTTTCTCATCAAGGAGTTCACTACATTATTCTGCTTTCATTGAAGTAAAATATATAGTATGCTGTTTCATTGAAACCCAAGAAACAGGTCTAGAGTTGAGAAAACAAGCAATCTGAATCGGACTTCTACAAGTCAAGATCATAATCCACTCCACATGTGAATAGCCCTTCAAAACAATGGGATCCCGTAGGGTGTATGAATGCACATGCGCACATTATTCTTTATATATCTGCTTGGCAGCCTTCTGGTGACTCTCATGAGGCTTTTGCATATACTTGTAACAATGTCTTTTCAGGTGTGAGTAAGATAGAGAAGACTACCCATTAAGGACGATAAACAATAGCATCAAACAATGGAGAAGAGAAATTGGCCTCAAGCTTCGCCTTGGAAGTAAATGTGGTGCGAGCCGGCTTACAGTCCATCCAAAATGTTGTAGACACTCGAGAGCATATTGAGGTTAAGAGAGAAGATAATTCTATAATATCCTCAAGACCAACGTAGGCCAAGGGGACTTTATGACATTGTAATAACCAGAGCACTACGAAAATAAGCTAATTAAGAGTGTGAAGAAACGAAGGTAAACAACACTATAGTGGCATTATATTACAACCTTCAAGGTGGGACTTAAGAGGGGCAAACCCTGACATGTTAAAAGTAATGAGAGAGAGAGAGAGAGAGAGAGAGAGAGAGAGAGAGAGGATTGGCATCATCATGGAGTTCGACCTGTTAAGACTCGTGGTCGTGGAATTGAGAGAGAGAGAGAGTCTTGGTAAGTTGCACTTGTTTGCAACTTTTGTGTGTGTGAGGAGTGCCAAAAACCTGGCATCACAGAACTGTAGTCCTGTTTGGTTGCATGCAAGAATAAAGCACTAAAAGCCCTAGTAGCCACTCTTATATGCAGATAAGGCTGCACAATTTTTTTTTTTAACATTCTAGAGAACTATAACTTCAAGTGAATGCTTTTTACTCTTGACAATAGAGATAGGGTGAAAGAATGAGGTGATTAGTCAAATGGTAGTTGATCTCCCTTGTCATAATCGATGTCAAAGAGTAATAGCTTGTAGAAGGTACAAAGCTAAGTATCTTTGGTTAGGATAGTTGGAAAAAGTGGCAAGTGATCTGCCTGAGTCTCTATAATAGCAATAGTACCTCCCTCGAATCTCATAATAAATAGGACACCTGAAGAAGAAATGTTCTTCACTCTCCACCGTATCCTATCGGAAAATATGGTGGCTTGTCTTTTCTCGCCATTGATGGAGCACACTTTGAGCTGAATAAGAGGAATCTTGAGGTTGTATGCCCAATGTCACTAGATATAATGAGGACAAGTAATAATGCCATTGTCAATCCTCATGAAATTTTGAGTTTAGAAGGCCAACTTAGGGCTACTAGGCTTAGATGGTGTGACCCAACATGATCTGATTATTCTGTTCATAAACATCATCTCTAACTGCTTGATTAATCACCTCCTTATCAAGAAGGCTGCGAGGAGGAGCATTTAAAGAGTATTTGAATGGAGATAATTGATTTGCGGAGATGCCAAATGACTAAAGAAGGGAAAAAACTTTTGAGTACCATCCATGATGATGACCATAAGTGCTTTTAGAGGAGCATTTTATGAACTTCCCATGATGACAAATTGACAATAGCAAGGATGATGTGAATGGAGTCCATGTGAGCAATAGAAAGAAAGCATCCATGCAGTCAACTTCTTTTGAGAAAAACCTATAGCAAGAGGGCAAGCCTTGTGCTTCTCAATCTAACCACTGGCACTGAATTTGGTGTTGTAGACCCATGTACATCCAATAATATTCTTTCCCTTAGGCAAGGGAACCGACTCCTAAGTCTAATTCTTCATCAAAGAGTCATACTCTTCTCTCATATGTACCTCTCGCTCGCAACATCCCTAAGCCTGACTATAGGCTGTAAGATCTGTAAGATCTCCATCAATACCCACCTTACTTAGCAAAGCACGGTTTGAAGGGGGTCTCCAAGGATGTTCCTGTATAGGAACTCCTCTATGGCTTAGATGGTGGACATAGCTGATTTGAGCATAGGTCTGGCGTTGGTTGGAGGACTCCCAAGAGGTGGAAACTCTTCAATTGAAGCAATATCAAGGACTAGGGGAGTATCAAATCATTGAAATATGAAAAAAAAAACAATTGATGTGCTAGGAGGATCAATTTCAACAACCAAAGTATCCACATGATTGGAATACTAACATAAAGGCAAGTATCAACAGGAGCCAAATGAGATGAAGAAGAGTTGGCAAGGGTTGGGAGAGGTTTGGAAGGCCCATGAGTGAGAACCTCTTCAAAAGTGACATCTCTCATGGTGATCACATCTAGGGCAACTGGATCATAGAGCTGATATGCCTTCAATGACTCATTGTACATTGCAAACATGCACTTGTCAGCAATATTAAGCTGAAACTTGTTTTTTCGCTCGATAATATAATGTTTCCAAGCAACTAAACTAAAATCTTGAAGCATGAAACAAAAGGCCTTTCTCTTGTCTATCTCTCATAAGAAGACAAACCGTTAACACCAGTTGTGAGTGTCTTGTTGACAATGTATGCTGCCCAATGTATTGGTTTTCCCCAAAACTTGGGATTCATTTTCTTAGAATGAATCATACAAAGAGCCATTTCCATGATGGTACCATTCTTCTGTTCAGCTATCCCATTGTGCCAAAGGGTGTATAGAATAGTCCGTTGCCAATTATGCCATGAAAGGTGAGAGAACTCTCAAAACTCATTGCTGGTGTACATTTTGACATGAGGAGTCCTTAGATATTTGATCTTTCCCTCTTCATTTTTTCACCAATGCCTTGAAAGGTTTGAAATTTGCGAGAGGCTCATCCTTGGATTTGATGGTGCAGATTCAATGACACCTAGGAAAATTATTAGTGAAAGTTAAAAAAGAAAAAAGAAAAAACAAATCTATTGCCTGCCATGGAGCAATCTGCTTTGGGATCACAATTGTCACTATGGACTAACCCTAAAGGATGAGAAACACGACGGACATTGCCCTTATAGAGGACTCTTGTGATGTTTTCTCAACATACATCACTCTTGTTTGTGTATGTGTATTTTATGCAATAAACGGATAGAAGATTGACTCTAACCACTGGAACATGAAGAATCTCTCTGACGTTGGTGGTGCCAATAGTGCAATCACCATCCTAAAACTTTCAAGGTTGAATCATCACCAATAACAACTTTCTCTCCATTGTGTTGATTAATCATGGTGATGCTTAATCATGTATCTTATAGCTCCATAATCATCAATATATTGAGTGCACAACCATGTGCACTATCAGTTGTGTTCTCTTCTTCTTGTGAGGAAAGAAGAGTTGTGTCACACCTTGAACGCTTGGTAAATTCTTCAAGTTAGTCCTACTATGGCAATCTTATGCCTTGTGAGCTTCCTTCTTGCAATACCCACAAACTGGATTCTTTGAGTTTTTGAAGTTCTTTGAAGGCCTAAGGGTATCTTTTGGATGTGCCTGAACCTTGGGCAGAAACTCTCCTAAACTCCTCAAAGTTACCTGATAATCAATACGATTTGTAGACAACTCATCAAGGGGTGGCTCCTTCATATCCTTCATAAACATGTGGATGTTGTAATAAAAGAATGACAAAATCCTTATAGGGAGGAGAAATATTCTTGAGAACCATTCACATATTCTGAATTCTCCTTTGGTTTCCTTCTCACAAGTGCGATTTGTGCTTGTGACTACAGTTCAACAAACAGATGGGGAGGGTTTTACTTTCCCCAACCTCTAGATCTTGGGTCGGTTCCCTTCTAATTAAGCTGAAAAATAAAGGAAGAAACTGATCTAAGCTGAAAAACAAGGAAAGAACTAAGCTGAGTATGCAGAAAACAAATCTGATCTACTTTGTTTAAGAGAAAAGAGTGCAAGAGAAAAGAAATGTAAAATATGGCTGAAGTTGTAGCAAGGTTCAGATTTGGTGCGATTGGCATTTCAGTAGTGACTGAATAACTTCAGCGTGCAAGATCTCCAAATAACTTGTAACAACAATGGAAGAGAGGGATTAATAGGGGAAAGGAGGTTAGAGCCACATATTTCACACATTTGCAAAACAAAAGGTCTGAGACACAATTGAATTGGAATGTCACACACAACTCTTTTTTGATTTTGTATTTAGTGTTTAGTACAATCTCATTTTGAAGAGTAATTCTGGAATGCTTGAAGGCCAAAAGGACCCTTTACAATGAGCATCAAGCTCTTATTTATACTCGAAAACGTAGCCAAAAATAGACTACATGCAATGTACCATAATGCAACAAAAAATAGACTACATGCAATGTACCATGGTGATAACTACGAGGTGACACATCATCCTTGTCCATTTACCAAAAATAGACATAGAGCGAGATGTGTGTTTTGAGAGTGAGGTGCATCGCTCCAAGCGGGACGCTTTATACGGGGCAGCCTAAGCAGGGCACTCTCGTGAGGGGCAGTTTGAGAGCTCTGAGTAGGGCAGTCTCATGTAGGCGGCTTGAGCAAGGCGCTACCAAAGTGGGCCGACCTTGAGTGGGGCGGCCTGAGTGAGGCACTGTTGGAGCAGGGCGGCTTGATCGAGACACAATGGAAACAAGGCGCATTGTTTGGAGCAAGGTGCATAACAACGTGGTGTTGTCGATTGAGGCGCTACTGCTTTCAAACAATTAGCCAATTCTTGCTGATTTATGCCCTGCTTTGTCTTCTGCCTCAACTTGCGTGACAGATCTCTGCTTGGAGTGTGATGGTAGTAGTGAGATACTATAATTCTGGCGACTCAAAGGGACATCGATCCTAAATGATGAGAGATCCTAGACTGTGCCTTATTCTTGGGCGTGAAGTCAAAATTGAGGTAGTCACATAGCAAAACGGATGCTTTTGGAGGGAATAGCATTAGTGTACTTGCATGAACCGATGAGGGTAAGGATATTAGTCTAATGCAATGACATAGACGATAGCCCAAATAGGGTGATGAGAACGGTTGAGATGAGGACACATGAGGTGAAACAACAATGCTTGCAATATAGAAGATCAAAGGAAGCATAGAGGATAGTGGAATAGTTGATGATGGTGACATTAATGAAGGTGTGACAAATTGATATGGAAATTTGTAAGATAATGGAAAATAAGATGGCCCTAAGACTAGAGTAGGCAAGCTTGTTGGTGGCCTTCGGAGTAAGGTTGGGTTGCGCTTATTAGAGGTGAGATGGGCGCAACAGAAGAAGTGAGGGCGATTTGAGAAGCAGGAACAAAAGCAATAAGAGGTGAAGAGAGAATAGTGACGATAGAAGAAACAAAGGATGGTAGAGGTGAAGTGATTGTGAGGTAGATGGTGAAAGAAAAGGATGAGATGAAGTGGGAACTTGAGTCTCTTGTGAGATTTTCACTCAGGCCAGACAATTCTTATTTTTTAATAATAAAAACAAGACAAAAAGGAGCAAATAAAAAAAGGATTGACGAAGAAAGGGTACATCGAACGTCGCGAATTGGGATTTTGCTTGAACGGGCCCAAACTCTTTTTTTGAATTAGAACAAATCACTTTTCATGGATTCGTTGGTGGCTATTCTCGTTGAAAGGGTCGCTTCCATTGACTGATCCAACAAGTAGTTGCCTTTCCTTTTGACACTGACGTTCCAACTTAGAATCTTTCAACACCCATACAAACAAAGTATGTCAGATGGCATTAAACAACGTACTGCCAAGAAGTCTTCTTTGAGTCAAAGCTTCATGCACGCCCTCTTGTGAGTGATATACACCCCCATTAGAGGACTGTACAAATGTGAAAACAAAAATCAAAGTCTTGGAAGCTAGGGCAGTGTTCGCCCATTTAATCTCTCTCCTATCTAAAGCTTGATACCAAACATCTAGTGGAGGATATTCCCTCGCAGCTCTGAAGTGGTTGGCAACAAGGGTGGATGCATGAACTCTAATGACTATGACTATTTCTTTGCTCCCCATTTCGCCCCATGGTGGGTTTTTGTGTTAGAAGCTATTTTGGGCATTTGTTCTAGTGTGATCAAATAATAGATTGTTGCTCAACAATAACAATCCCTCTTGATGTCATTCTTCAACAAACCTGCTATTGTTCTCCATGGTGTTGAATTGTTGGAACGTGAGCCCTACTTCAGCCTTACTCCCAAAAATTGTGGGAAACCACATCATTCTTGAAATTATGATCTCCCTATTGCTTAGCGTGATTTCCTCATATGCACTCCCTTGGACACTTTTGGGACTTGCAAATGTATCTACACCTGTCGGTTGGACAATGTCTATCTCCATGATTTTATCATTAGGGAAATATATTTTTTTTGTTGCAAATCTTTTTATCGTAAGCTTTCGAGATTCATAGATTCTTTCTCCTCTAGGATAAACATAACATATCTGATTTACTTTGTTCAAGGGAAAAGGGCACAAGAGAAAAGAAATCTAAACTACATCCAAAGCCGTATCCAGGTTCAAACGTGGTGCAATTGGTGTTTTAGCATTGATCAAATAACTGCAACATGCAAGATGTTCAAATAACCTACTACAATGATCAAAGAGCAGGACTAACAGGGGAAAGGAGGGCACGAACACCAATTTCACACATTCGTAAAACAAAAGGTCTTAGATATGGTTGAATCAAAATGTCACACAAGTCTTTATTGATTTTGCATTTAAGTGTTCAATACAATCTCACCCCGAAAAGTAGCTCTAGCATGCTTGAAGGCCAAAAGGACCCTCTGCAATGAGCATTAAGCTCTTATTTCTACTTAAAAATACAACCAAAAATAGACTATATGCAATGTACCAGAATGCAGCAAAAAAAAAACTATATGCAATGTACCATGGTGATAACTACAAGGTCACCCATCATCCTTGTCCATTTGCCAAAAATAGACATGGAGCGAGGTGTGCAGGTCGAGAGCGAGGTAGGTCGCTCTGAGTGGGGCACTCTCATGTGGGGCAGCTTGAGCGAGGCATTGTCAAAGCCAGGTAGTTTCGTGTGGGGTGGCCTGAGCTCTTTGAGCCAGGTGGTCTAATGCAGGGCAGTCTAAGCGAAGTGCTGCTAGAGTGGGGCATTGACAAAGCGGGTTGTTTGAGCAGGGGGCTTCAAGTGGGGTGTTCTCGAGTGAGGTAAATTGGAAATGGGGTGCGCTCTTCGGAGAGAGGTGCACAAGAGAGGAGTGTTGCAAAGCGGGGCGCTCCTCAACAGGGCACTCTCAAGCGAGACGCTACTACTTCCAAACACAACCAATTCTTGTTGGTTTATGCCTTGTTTTGTCTTTTGCCTTAGCTTGTGCGACAAATCTCTAGTTGGAGCGTGATGGTAGTAGCGAACTACTACAGTCCCCAATTTGCTAACTTGTGTGGTATAGAGCTTCCTAAAGAGTTGCTTGAACCTCTCCCAAAGTTTATGTGGTTCTCTGCAATCATGAGTATAAAGAATCAAATCTGGTTACACTTAAAAAGAGATTAAAACATGCACCTTATCCTTCTTCATCTGCATGGTCTCCTGCTTCTCAATAGTGTTGATAGAAGGTGGATTCTTCTTATCTATATACATCAAAAATCCTCTACTCTGGGAATTAGTCTTATTTGGTTAGCTCAAATGACATAATTTAGAAATTCAAAATTCAGAATTCAAATTTTGAATCTTCCCTTCTTAATCTTTGCGTGACATGTGACCCACTTTGATTTGTTAAACAACCCAATCCCCTTGGTGAATAATGCTTAGTGTGAATGACATTTTGGAGAAGAACACCTAGCAACATATGATTGGCCATAGGCAATCATAAATACAAATATTTTTAATTTGTTTCATCCACAAGATATGTCACATCGACCACCAAGGTCCACTTGGAAGGGGTCTTAGAATACCAAATGTTTGAGCAACAACTATCACAATGGGCATTTTGGGGGGAGCAAGGTTCGAACCCTCGACTTCCTATTTGTTCATGCCTTGTGGTAGCAACAGTTGCCAAGGCCCCCATGTTGCCTTTTGAAACTAAAGGATGAAGGGAGTATAAAAACAACCAAATGGCACTGTAGCACGGTGGTGAGTACTCCAACATGTTGGAGGAACAATTTGATATGACAAATTTAGGAGCCAACCAAGACTATAGGCAGCATTTGCACAACATCTCCATTTGTACGACAAATTGATCAACACTTGTTTGTACGACAAGTTGTTCAACATCCACTTGTATGGCAAAGTGACTTGAACGACGAGCACTTGAACGACAAGCACTTATATGGCAGTTCCAAACTTGCAATCCACTTGAATGGCAACCTTCGTTGGCAAGGTTTATACTGCACTCCTCGTCGACACTCTTTGTACGACAACTCTCCTCGTACGACACTTTCGATGGCACTCCTTGTACGACAACTGTTCTTCATACAACGATTCTTGACTGCAACTTTGGATTTGTACTTGCACACAAAACTTGGAAAATCAACCTACAATTCAACTTATTGCAGCAATAGCATCGCACATAATACATACAACACTCAGATGAAGGATGATAAGTCATTGCATTAATATTGTGTGTACGACATTGGCATTACAGACTTGTCTACACTAAGCAATATACAATACACAGGCACTCTCGATGATACAAACTCTACATGGTACTCCTCAAATGAATGGGGGTCCCTTTTTATCCTTGAGGGCTGATAGTTAATAGCAACTACCATTCGGGACACTTCATCACTAACTACCATCCATTCACATATACTTAATTCCTATGTTTGCTGTACATTCCAAATTCAAATTATGAAATGTTGATGTCATCACCCTTGACGTAAAACTGCAAAATTGCATTTCATTTTATTTACACTTAATTCTCATGTACATTTGTGCACATTTGCACTTATTTCATTATTTACATTATTTCTTCCGATGTTGGTCAGAATTAGCTCCTACATTTGCCCTCCCCTTTAGATTGGTTGATGTCCTTGTCGATGACTACCTTTGCTCCTAGGGCTTGGGTTTTGCTGATGTTGAGGCGTGGGAACAGGTACACCTCCAGGCTCTTGGATTTGCAGCTTCAAGGCCTTTGTTTCTCCTTTCAACCTTTTGGCATAGGCCTAGTATCGAGCCCACTGCACACCATAGTGATTTGATCTTTGCTCTACTTCTGCCAACTTTACCAAGAGTTCATCCTCCCTCTTTGTAGTTTCAGCTTCCGCTTCTTGGCTGCTTCAACAACTTTCTTTACCACTTCTGCTTCTTGTCTGGCTGCAATTGCTAGCTGTTGATCCTTCTTTGCCATTATCGCAATAACTTTCTTTTTCTGCACTTCTAGCAATTGTTCCCTCACCATGCATTCAAATTTCATCTATTCGATCAACTGATCTTGTTTCTCCTATGCTTTAGTCTTCTCCTCAACCTCCTTCAATTTTGCTAGTTTTGTTTCGGCATCCTCCTTCACCTACTGAAGTCATGCCTCCATTGCCTGTAGTTGGTTAGCCTACTCCACATTCATCTGTTGAAAATTCTCCAATCCCGTGGCAAACCATTGAATTAGGTGTGCCAAGAAATTCATTGTGGCATACGATTTTACCAGCTCAGATGTAAGTGTGACATACTTAAAACCCGCTTCTTCCTCCGGGTGGGCTGCCAAAGTTCCTTCATATACGTATACTCTCGTTGGATGCCGATAGAGTGTATGAGTCCCTTTTGGCAGATTTGTGATTCCCAGAATTGTTTTCACACTGCCAGTTTCCAGCTCGCATGGTTGTGTCTGATGGATGTTAGATGGCTTCTTCATCTGCTGCTTGTTTCTAGCCCAATGCACTAGCTTGGCTAGTTCATTTTGCATCAAGTTCCATAGTCGCCAATCTCCAATACATCCAATTTATAACTTCGTGCACACTCTCTCTAGCGCTCTAGTGATCTTCTAAAAGAAAGTATCAACCTGCTCATTAATGCTCTTTGCTAGAATTGGAGGTTTCCTCAGATTTGGTATCTCGAAGAGAAAATGTTTACTTGTTTCTTCTACATCAATCTCCTCTCCGATGGTAGTCTCCTCCCTTTCTTCTCCACCATGACTTGTTAGGTTGATAGGTTGTTTGGCCGCCTTGCCCTCTTGTATATGTTGGCCCACATCAATAGTTTGTCTTTCCACAACCATTGTCCCTTGTCTCCTTTCCTGTCCTTCTGATGGTTGGCTATTCTCTCCTTTTTTCCAGATCCGAAACTCTAATGTATCTTGTTTCCCCTTATCTCCTTTCCTCTGGCACCCTTGCAATTTGTGCTAGCTCCTCTACTGTAGATGTGATTACAATGTGTGCTTCGTACAGTGGAGGTGATCCACATGGATCCATTTACTACTCAAACTGCATTGGAATGTTGTCGAAACTGTCCAGTGAGTTAATATTCTCAACTTGTACATTCCACACACCTTTCTCCTATACTACATGCACTGCACTTTGAATCTCCTCATCCACATCTACATCAATAATTGTTTCCTGTGTCTGCTGCACAATCCTTTTCTTCGGCTATTGCATTCTCCTCTCCTCTTTCTATGCTTCCTATGCAACAAACTCCCTTGGTTGCTATTCACCTACTGCAACCTTCTCTAAAGTTATCCTCTTGGTCCTCAAACTGGTACTTGCAATGCCTCCTTGCACTACCTGACTCTTGGGTTGTGTAGGAACTTCCTCTTGCACTACCGCTTATGGTATTACACATACCTTACTTTGACCCTCCATCGTCTGCCGTGCACTGCCACCTACTCCTGCTATGGCCTGTTGTGGGGGTTCTTGTGACTACTGTTGTTTCTCCTGTTGATGTTGGGGTTGCGGTTGAGCTCCCATCCACTGCTGCTCCAACCTCCTATGTCGCTTCTCCTTTTGCACCAGCTCCTCCATCGTTGGCTGCTCCTCAACTCCCTTTGAATCCTCATTTCCCTCAACTATTAAGGGTTCTCGAATCTTCTTTTTTAGGGTACTCTTTTTATTCTTTATCAAAGTGCTTGGCTTTGTTAGTGGCATCACATGGAGCCACCTGAATATTGTTGGTGCATGCTCCGGAATTACTTTGAGAGGATTCAACCTTGGAAACTACAAATTTTCCTATGTCACAACATTCATCATTATTACAATGGCATGGAAAGCCATCGAATAATTTTTGGTGTATTGCATCAAAAAATTCTTGATGCAGCTCGACCAGTATGATGCTCAATCGTATGCTACACCAACCATTACTCCTTCCATGTATGGTATGAGCCAAGTGGGCATCACCGAGGCTCTTTGTTCTCTTGAGAGTTTTGACATGATTACGTTCATGACGCACTGCAGTTCCAGTGTCTTCAATTGTTGCATTTTCAGTCCACGACGCTTGTGCTTCAACAATTTTGCTGCATCTTTCGAATTGAGTTCGGTGACCTTGTCTATCAAATTCTTCCATCGGTGTAGGTCAAATGCCTCCTTCCTCACCGGTATCCTAGAACTCCACAATCTAAATTTTCTTCAGAAATTGCCAGGGGAAAACACCACTTGAACCTCTTTGTCACTAATCGTAACTCTACTCATGTGATGTTGTTGATCATACATTTGCAGCATCTGTAGCATAAATTCCTTATCAAAATTGGAAATCTACATAATATAGTGTACACCTATGTTTTTGAACGCAATCTTTAGTGAATGATCTGATGAATTCCCTTGCCACCGATTCTTGAAAAACTCTCTTGCTGGTTGTTGCGACGTCATGTTCTAGAAGGGAATCTACATTTATTATCTTCCCTTGCCTTTCTTTCTCTACTGAGGTGAAGCCTCCACTTCTCTCTCCTTTGGAGTGTTGATTCTCGACCTCTCCCTTGACTGTTTTCCATGTTGCTTGCTCCTGTCCCGCTTGGCGTCCGAACCGTGCATGCGTTCTACAAGGTCTCTCCTTGCACCTATTCTCCACATCAGCGAGGTTTTGACTGCAACACGGGGTCAGGTGGAACCCTCCTCTACTACTGCTCCACCCGCTAGATCCTCTCCACAATCCTCGACCGCTTATATATCTTGTTACTTCCAGCAACTTTGACTGGAACCGGTGTTTGCACTTGTACAACCCTTGTTGTACATGTCCTCTACTTGTACGATAGGTACTTCACACTTCGGCTTGTATGTTATTACCGTCAGGCCCTGCCTTGTACAACAATCTATTGTCAGGCCTTTGCTTGTACATGACCATTGGTTTTGACTTGTACAGTGCTTCCGTACAACCCATTCACTTGTACAATGGTGGGATTCTCCTTTGGCTTGTATGGCAGTCTACCATTGCTTGTACGACACTTGCGCAACTTGTATGTGTTAGGAGGTGAAGTCACTATACAAGGGGTTTAAGCCTACAAAGACTGCTGCTAGACGTCTAGGCAGAAGTACGAGACATCGGCAACAGTACTAGACGTCGGCAGTAGTACGAGGCGTCTACAGTAGTACGAGACGTCGGCAGTAGTACTAGACGTCTAGGCTGTTAGACGTCTGGGATAGACGTCAGAATGCGGAAGACGAACAGTCTTGAGGAGTGGAAACGAACAGTTTTGGAGGCTTCCTTTTGGGAGAGGAAACAAACAGTTTGAGTCTTCCTTCTGCTCTATAAAAGGGACTTGATCCCTTGCATATGTATGTGAGAAATGCTGTGAATGTGAATGTAAAGTTTTGCTGAAAATAATAAAAGGAGAAGTTGCCATTGCCTCGTGGTTTTTCCTGCACATTGCAGGTTTCCACGTAAATCTCTGTGTCACTTGTGTTGCTGTTTCTATTTTCTGTTATTGTGTTTCTACTTGCAAGTGTAAAATCTAGAAAATAAACTAACATCTGGAATCAAAGCTCAAGGTTCTGTGCGAGTGGGAGCTGCAACAATGACAGGGTGTAACCAAGTTTGAGATTGAGAAATTTGATGGCAGGAACTTCGCTCTATGGAAGATGAAGGTGGAGGATTTGTTGGTTTAGAATGACCAAGCTTAGGCCTTGAAAGGGGTCGCAAGTAAACTAAGCAGCATGAAAGATGAGGAGTGGGCAACACTTGATAGGAATGCGGTTTCTACAATCCGTCTCTGCCTAGCGGACTCTGTCTTGTTCAATGTAGCTGAAGAGAAGACCGCGGAAGCCCTTTGGCAAAAGATTGAAAAGTTGTATGAAACAAAATCAACAACAAATAAGGTTTTTCTGAAAAAATAGCTTTATAGCTTGAGGATGAAGGAAAGTTCATCCGTGGCAGATCATTTGAATGAGTTTAATACTCTTATCAGTAAATTGGTTTCAGTTAATGTGAAGATGGAGGATGAGGATAGAGCTATCACCCTACTTTGTTCCCTCCCGGACACCCGGGATCATATGGTGATGACCATCAGTAATGCATCATCAGGAACTCTAAAATTTGATGATGTGGTAGCCGCTTTGTTGGCAGAAGAGTTGAGGCAAAATCGTCTCTGGAACCCTCAACCAATGAAGCCTTATCTGTGAGAGGTTGATCTTTTAAAATAAATCAGATCTGAGAATAATTTATTCAAACATGCAACAGTCACACAGATGGCTGGAAAACATAAACAACGTGAACAGCGGAAGTTAAATATATTTCTGAACCTGAAATATTACAAATAAAAGAGGCTACAGCTACAGCAGAACACTTCTGCTCTCTTGCTGCTTTTCTAGCCAGCAAGCACTGTTCTTCTCCTCCTAAGCTTGTATTTTTCCTTCAACAATCTGTTCTCCTCCCATTCTTTTCTGTGTCTGTGTGTCTAAAACACTCTTGATCTTCTCCTTTTATCCTTGAAAAAGGTAACCCTAATCTCTCTAACCCTAAGATTAGATCTCATCTCATCTTGAGATGTAAGGTTAAAAATAGAAAATCACTTAAGTGAATATCAAAATAGAATCACTTAAGTGAAGTACAAAATAGAATCACTTAAGTGAACTTAAAAATAGAAAATCACTTAAGTGAATTTCAAAATAGAATCACTTAAGTGAATTACAAAATAGAATCACTTAAGTGAACTTAAAAATAGAAAATCACTTAAGTGAAATTCAAAATAGAATTAGAAATGTCTCGAACCACTTCTAGCACGTTCATACTGAAGCCTGTGCAAGAAGTTTCTGTCCGAGCTACATTTCTCAACACTCCCTCTTAGCGAGGAAGGAATTCTGCACCAATCCAAGTTTGTCTCTGAATGCTTCAAACTTCCCTTTCACTAAGGGCTTGGTCAGAATATCAGCTACCTGCTGATATGTGGGAATATACTGGAGCTTTACGGCTCCCTTTTGAATCTGCCATCCCATAGATGAAGCTAAAGACATAACTGCTCTAATGGAAGTGTATCTGGCGACTAGAGCAAAAGTCTCCTCATAGTCCACTCCCTCTTTCTAGGAGAACCCTCTCGCCACAAACCTTGCCTTGAACTTCTCGATGCTGCCATCTGCAGCATGCTTAATTTTGTAGAGCCACTTGGAACTCACAACTGACTTCCCCTCCGGTCTTGGCACTATGTCCCAAACATCATTCTTCATGATGGAGGTGTACTCCTCCACCATGGCATCCCGCCAAACCTGTTGGTCTGTTGCCTCCTGAAAACTGGTAGGCTCTGAATTTATGATGTTACTCATCAATGCCATGTAGCTTGAAAACTTCCTTGGAGGTCTGCTCTCCCTAATCATGCTGCTAGGAGCCTCAACATACTCCTCAGCATCCCTCAATGTCTGTGTAAGCCATTGAGGTCTCTTGATAGAACTGGAAGGGGCTAATGTCTCCACCTCCTCACTTGAAGGTTGTTGTTATGAATTGGAAACCATTGGTGTCTTTGGTGACCCTGGCTCAACCTTCGGAGCTTCTTGCTCCTCATTCTCTATCATTGGAATAGGCTCATGGGACTTCCTGGATGCAACGTCCTCCTCAAAATTTACATCCCTGCTCACTATTATCTTCCTCTTCTCTGGAATATAAACCTTGTAAGCTTTTGAAGTCTCATTATATCCTACAAATAAACCCTTCCTTCTGGAGGGCTCCAACTTGGTCCTCTTCTCTCTTTGGAACATGGATATAAATTGGACATCCAAAGATGCGGAAATGACTCACCTATGGTTTCACACCAGTGAATGCCTCCTCTGGTGTCTTGTCCTCCAAGATCTTGTGAGGACACCTGTTTTGGATGTAGACTGCTATGTTGCATGCTTCTACCCAAAGAAACATTGGCAAGCCCTGGTCATGAATCATGGCCCTAGCAGCCCCTATGATGGATCGATTCTTTCGCTCTGCAACCCCATTCTGTTGTGGGTTGTATGGAACAGATCGACTCCCTCTTGATTCCTGCACTGCTTGCAGAAACCATCGAACTCCTTGGAGGTATATTCACCCCCATTGTCTGATCTCAAGACCTTGATCTTCTTCTCTGTCCGGTTCTCAACTAGAGCTTTGAACTCCTGAAACCTGCTAAAGACTTCATCCTTGGTCTTTAAAAAATAGATCCATGTCTTGCGAGAGAAATCATCAATAAAGGAAACATAGTACATGCTACCTGAAATTGATGCTACTGACATCGGTCCACAAACATCCGAATGTACTAGATCTAGTATCTTCTTAGACCTATGCTCATTGTTTGGGAAAACAGCCTTGGCGTGCTTGCCAAGCGTGCACCCTCTGCATACTCCCTGTTGCTCAATGCTGAACTCTGGAAGACCTGTGACTATCTCCCTCAGAATAGGCAACACTCTATGATGCGAGTGCCCCATCCTCTTGTGCCACAAATCACACAAGTTATTCTTGCTATGAACTAGGGCTCGAACAGGTTCACCACGCAACTTTGTATAGACTGCCTTCTCTAACCCCTATTACTTGTCTTGTTTCTGGCTAGATTCTTTTGGTCTAATAAGGACATCTTTGGTTCTTGAACTCCATTGCATAACCCTTATCCTCCGTTATGAATGGTCCCTCCATAATCGACGAAAGCAAGTTCTTCCTGAGACCCGGAACAAACAAAACATCATCAAAGTCTAAAGATTTCCACTGATTGGAGTCGAAAAGGAATGGTACCAATTCCTTCAACTGGATATTTGGTATCATCACCAAGCTCAACATGAACCCCTGAGTCCTGCTCTTGTAGACTGGTAAAACATTGTCGGGCTGATGTCATGTGTCGAGATGCCCCACTATCCACATACCAAGCATTCCTTGGAACCGTGCTGGTAGAAAGGCAAGAGACCAATGAGAAATCCTTCTCGAATTTGGCAACAAACTCACTCATCTGAGTTTCTGCAGAGGCTGCTACCTGCATCTGCTGCTGCTTCCCTTTGCCCTTCTTGTCTGGACATTGTGATGCATAATGGCCGTGCTTATGACAAATGAAGCACTTGATCTTGCTCAAGTCCTTCCCTGACTGTGAGGTTGACTCCTCATTCTTTACCTCACCCTTGTTGGGTCCTTTACCTTTGCCCTTCTTGGTTTGCCCAAAAAGAGCTAGGTTATCGTCACCACCTTTCTTGTTGGCCTTTGACTCCATCCGAGTCTCCTCCTGGATGAAATCATCCCACAGTTTCTCAAATTTGGGAAGGTTCTCACGAGCACAAATGCCTTTGACAAATGGTTCCCATGAAGCTGAGAAACCATTAAGTGCCACGTTCACCAACTCTGTGTCTTCAACCCTCTCCCCTACTGCTGCCAATTGATCACGAATCTGTGTGATCTTCATTAGGTAACTGGTAACGGTGTCAGATCTGGTCATCTCCATAGATCTGAGTTTGTTCCGCAATATCATCTTCCTGTTTATGTTCTCGCTCTGGTAGAGGCTAACCAGGGCATCGAACATCTCCTTTGCCTTAGTCTTCTCGGATATGTGAGGAATCAGGTGATCCTTCACTGCATCCAAGATCATCCGCTTGGCCTTCACTTCCTTCTTTTTGTGAGCTGCCAATTCCTGCGGATCTGTAGGCAAAGTCACATCAGCCTTGACAATATCCCAGAGATCATTCTCTTCCAATAAGAACATTACCCTAACTTTCCAGGGCAAAAAAATTGGAGGCACCTTCCAATCTATCCTCAAATCTGAGGCTAGCTGCTGCCATTTCTGGGATCTACTGAAATATTAATGACTGAAAAAAAAACAGTCCTGCAAATAAGCTTAGGTCCTTCAAGCCAAAAAAAATATGAAACCCTAACTGCTTTTTATTTTATTATTTGCTTGAAACCCTAACTGTTTTTTTTTATTTGCTTGAAACCCTAACTGCTGAAATATTAATGACTAAAAAAAAACAGTCCTGCAAATAAGCTTAGTCCTTCAAGCCAAAAAAAAAAAATGAAACCCTAACTGCTGTTTTTTTTTTCTTAATATCCAGCAGTGATCTACTGCTGTAAACCCTTGAGGATCTCAATCACAGAACCTAGCTCTGATACCATGTAAATTTTCCAAACCCTAGATAACTGTTGTCCTATGTTCTTTTAAAATAAATCAGATCTGAGAATAATTTATTCAAACATGCAACAGTCACACAGATGGCTGGAAAACATAAACAGCGTGAACAGCGGAAGTTAAATATATTTCTGAACCTGAAATATTACAAATAAAAGAGGCTACAGCTACAACAGAACACTTCTGCTCTCTTGCTGCTTTTCTAGCCAGCAAGCACTGTTCTTCTCCTCCTAAGCTTGTATTTTTCCTTCAACAATCTGTTCTCCTCCCATTCTTTTCTGTGTCTTTGTCTGTGTGTCTAAAACACTCTTGATCTTCTCCTTTTATCCTTGAAAAAGGTAACCCTAATCTCTCTAACCCTAAGATTAGATCTCATCTCATCTTGAGATGTAAGGTTAAAAATAGAAAATCACTTAAGTGAATATCAAAATAGAATCACTTAAGTGAAGTACAAAATAGAATCACTTAAGTGAACTTAAAAATAGAAAATCACTTAAGTGAAATTCAAAATAGAATTAGAAATGTCTCGAACCACTTCTAACACGTTCATACTGAAGCCTGTGCAAGAAGTTCTTGTCCGAGCTACATTTCTCAACAAGGAGTAAACAAGGTAGAAAACAATCCAGATCTAAGTCTAAAGGACATAAGCAGAAAGGGAAGTGCTGGCATTGTGGGAAGCCAGGACACTCAAAGAAGGACTGTTGGCAATTAAAGAATGGTGAAAAGAAAAATCAGCCATGAGCTAAGGCCAGTGCAGCAGATTCAGGAGAGACGACAACATGTGAACCCTTTTGTATCAGTAACAACAGATCTGTTTTATATACCTGGGTTTTGGACTCAGGTGCATCTTTCCACATGTCTCCCCACAGACACTGGTTTGACAAATATCAGCCATACTGTGGTGGAAAGGTCTATCTAGGTGATGATCACCCTTTAGAAATTGTGGGAAGAGGGGATATAAGGATCACGTTGGACGATGGTAGAGAAAGGATGTTATGTGATGTACGACATGTGCCCGATTTGCGGAAGAATTTGCTCTCAATCAAAATGATGGATAAGCTAGGGTATTCTATCACTTTCGGTAACAACTACTGCAAAATTACCAGAGGAGCTCTTGTAGTAGCTAAAGGAGAGTCTTATGGGACCCTATATCGTTTATGCGGTGATACGGTGACAAACCATGTAGCGGCAACAACTTCTGTTCAGGATGCAGTAATGCTATGGCATCAACGCCCAGGCCACATGAGTGAAAAAGGTCTGAAAATTTTGCATGACAGAGGTATGCTTTCTGGGATTAAGTCTTGCAATTTAGACTTATGTGAGCACTGTATTTTTGGTAAACAAAAGAGGGTTCTGTTTACTGCGAGCCCTGGCAAGAGTTCTGATTTTCTGCAACTTATACATTCGAATATATTTGGACTTGTCCCCACTCGGTCCTTAAATTGCGCCATCTATTTTTTGATTTTTATAGATGATTATTCTAGGAGAGTGTGGGTTTATTTTCTGAAGAAGAAGTCGAAAGCTTTGCAGAAATTTAAAGAGTTCAAAGCACGAGTAGAGAAGAGTTTGGGCAAGTCGATTTTATGTCTTAGGTCAGATAATGGGGGTGAATTTTGCTCCAAGGAATTTGATAAATTTTGTGTGGAGGAAGGTATTAAGCACTAGAAGACTGTACCATATGCTCCACAAAAAAATGGGGTGGCTGAGCGGATGAATCGCACAATCATGGAACGTGCAAGAAGCATGCTTAGCGCAGCCATGTTGGAGAAAAAGTTTTGGGCAAAGGCTGTTAATACAACTGTTTATCTTATTAACAGGTCACCTACAACTGTGTTGGATGGACAGATTCCGAAGGAGGTTTGGTGTTGTAATCCAGTTGATTACTCTCATTTGCGTACCTTTGGCTGTGACGCGTTTGCCCATGTACCCAAAGAAAAAAGGTCCAAGCTTGATCCAAAGTCAAGCAAGCGTGTTTTTCTCGTCTATGGAGATACAGTGAAGGGGTATAGATTGTGGGATCCTACTGCCCACAAGGTAATTATTAGCCGGGATTTAATTGTTGATGAAAAATCCATGCAAAGGAAGGAGGTACAACAAACTCCTAATGTTGACCAATTGAAGTAGAAATGAATGAAGATGAATATGAAAATCAGCATGCTGAAGTTTTTGATCAGCATGCAGAGTAGTAAGTAGAACAACAAGTAGAGCAACCACAACGGTCACAAGACCAAGAGCCACAATTGACAAATCATTGGGTTAGAAGATCTACACGTCCACGAAAGTGTCCGGAAAGCTATTCTCATGTGTATCAGTCCTCTTTTGCTTTGTTAACTGATGATGGTGAACCTAGTTCATTTCAGGAAGCTAGAGAGTTTGAAAATGCAGAAAAGTGGAGGAAATCCATGGAGGAGGAAATCGAGGCACTTCGCAAGAATAAAACTTGGGAACTTGTGGATCTCCCACCTTGAAGAAAGACTGTTGGAAACAAGTGGGTGTACAAAGTGAAGAAGAACAACGATGGGCTGTTGGAACGCTATAAAGCTCGCTTGGTGGCAAAGGGCTATGTGCAGAAGTCAGGTGTTGACTTTAATGAAATTTTCTCTCCAGTTGTGAAGATGACTACTATTAGAGTTCTACTTGCACTTGTAGCTGCACAGGATTTAGAACTGGAGCAACTTGATGTAAAGACTGCTTTCTTGCACGGTGATCTCGATGAAGAGATATATATGGATCAGCTTGAGGGCTATGAAGAAAGAGGCAAAGAGCATTTGGTTTGGAGACTGAAGAAATCCATGTACGGGTTGAAACAGGCGCCAAGGATGTGGTACAGGAAATTTGACACCTTCATGAAGAGCCAAGGTTTCAGCAGGAGTGAAGCTGACCATTGTGGATACTATAAGAGGTTTGATGATGGCAGTTTTATTATTTTGCTATTGTATGTTGATGATATGCTGGTTGCAGGCCCCAACATGAAGAAAATCATTGATCTTAAGGCTCAGTTGGCTAGGACATTTGAAATGAAGGATTTAGGAGCAGCAAACCAAATTTTAGGGATGAAGATACACAGGGACAAAAAAGGAAGAAAGATCTGGTTAAGTCAAAAGTCATATGTGGAAAAGATTCTGCAGCTCTTAATATGCAAAATGCTAAACCAGTTAGTATCCCACTTCTTCCACACTTCAAGTTGTCTTCCAACCAGTGTCCTAGAACAAAAGTAGAGAAGACAAGGATGTCTCGTGTACCGTATTCATTAGCAGTAGGAAGCCTCATGTATGCCATGGTGAGCACTAGACCGGATATTGCCCAAGCAGTGGGAGTAGTCAGCCGGTACATGGCAAATCTTGGTAAGGAGCGTTGGAATGTGGTGAAGTGGATTCTTAGGTATTTAAGAAGCACTTCAGATGCTGCCATTTACTTTGGATCGACAGATTTGCAAGTTAAAGGTTTTGTGGATTCTGATTATGGTGGAGATAGAGATGGGAGAAAGTCCACTACAGGATATATTTTCACTCTTGTTGTTGGAGCGGTGAGTTGGACTTCTAAGTTGCAGTTTGTTGTGGCCTTATCAACCACTGAAGCAGAATACATTGCAGCGACTGAGGGCAACAAAGAGGCAATTTGGCTAGAGCGATTGTTGGGTGATTTCAATATAATGTAGGAAACATTACGTTGTATTGTGATAGCCAAAGTGCTATTCAGCTAGTGAAGAACCCAACATTCCATGAACACACGAAACACATTGACGTCAATTACCATTTTATAAGAAATGTGGTGGAAGAAGGTAGGATCCTGTTGCTGAAAATTGACACTGAAGTGAATCCTGTAGATATGCTTACAAAGCAGGTCAAGGTAGAGAAGTTTGAGTGGTGCAGAACTTCTCTGGGCTTGCTGAAAAAGTAACAAGGGCAGCATTGGGCAATTGGCACTGGATGAAAATCTTTGGTAGAAGAATTCTTGAATATTGACTTCAAGTGGGAGAATGTTAGGAGGTGAAGTCACCATATAGAGGGTTTAAGCCTACAAAGACTATTGCTAGACGTCTAGGCAACACTGCTAGACGTCTGCAGCAGTACGAGACATTGACAGTAGTACTAGATGTCAGCAACAGTATGAGACGTCGGTAGCAGTACAAGACGTTAGCAGCAGTACTAGACGTCGACAGCAGTACGAGACGTCGACAGCAGTACTAGACGTCTAGGTAGCAGTGCTAGACGTCTAGGCAGCAGTACTAGACGTCTAGGCAGCAGACGTCTGGGATAGACGTCAGAATGCGGAAGACGAACAATCTTGAGGAGTGGAAATGAACAGTTTTGGAGGCTTCCTTTTGGGAGAGGAAACGAACAGTTTAGAGTCTTCCTTCTGCTCTATAAAAGGGACTTGATCCCTTGCATATGTACGTGAGAAATGCTGTGAATGTGAATGTAAAGTTTTGCTGAAAATAATAAAAGGAGAAGTTGCCATTGCCCCGTGGTTTTTCATGCACATTGCAGGTTTCCACGTAAATCTCTGTGTCACTTGTGTTGTTGTTTCTATTTTCTGTTATTGTGTTTCTACTTGCAGGTATAAAATCTGGAAAATAAGCTAACAGTACGACATCTTCCTTTGCACTTTGCCCTTCTGTGCACAGTGTCTCCATCACCTTGCCATTTGACCCCAACACTTTGTCCATATGATGCTTCTTTGCAACTCTGTAAACCCTTCTGCGTTCATCTACAATTTAATTCTCTATCTCCCCAGCCGTTCGTATGACTTGTACGGTCTGTATACTTGTAATCTTCCACCACTTCCAATCTCTCGCTTTTGTATGGATTATTGTCCTCTAATGTCTTCTGCTCTGGCACCATAGGAATTTCCTTCTCAGGACGTGTCTGTTCAGCCCTGCACTTCTCCATCGGCAATGCTCCTGCACTGGTAGCTCCATATGCCTCACTCAACCACTTTGTATTGCTTCTTACATGCTGGTCTTCCTCTCCTCTTTATGCATGCTAGTTCGGACTTCAAACAACAACACCACCAAATGTAGCATGTTGGTGAGTACTCCAACATGTTGGAGGAACAATTTGATATGACAAATTTAGGAGCCAACCAAGACTGTAGTCAACATTTGCACAACATCTCCACTTGTACGACAACTTGATCAACTCTCATTTGTACGACAAGTTGCTCAACATCCACTTGTACAACAAAGTGACTTGTATGGCAGTCACTTGTACGAAAAATACTTGAACGACAAGCATTTGTATGGCAGTTCCAATCTTGCATTCCATTTGAACAAAAACTTTTGTCGGCAAGGTTTGTACTGCACTCCTCGTTGGCACTCTTCGTATGACAAATCTCCTTGTATGGCACTTTTGACGACACTCCTTGTATGGCACTTTTGACGACACTCCTTGTATGACAACTCTTCTTTGTACGACGATTCTGGACTGCAACTTTGGATCTGTACCTGCACATAGAAATTGGAATAATAACCTACAATTCTACTTTACTACAACAATAGCATCATACATAATATATAAAACACTAAAATGAAGGATGAATAGTCATTGCATTAATATTGTCTATACGATGTTGGAATTACAGACCTATTTGCGCTAAGCAATATACAATACACACACACTCTCGATGATACAGACTCTACATGGTACTCCTCAAATGAAGAGGGGGTCCCTTTTTATCCTTGAGGGATGGTAGTTAACAACTACTACCGCCTAGGACACCTCATTGCTAACTACCCTCCATTTGCATATACTTAATTCCTATGTTTGTTGTACATTACAAATTCAAATTATCAAATGCTGATATCATCACCCTTGACGTCAAATTACAAAATTGCATTTCATTTCATTTACACTTCATTCTCATGTACATTTGCACTTATTTCATTATTTACATTATTTTGAGGCAGGTCAAAACTATAGCTCCTATGGGATCTAGGTGGCTAGAAAGGTATGCATAATCGACAGTTGAGGAGAATTGAACCCTGATCACATTCATAAGATCGACAATAGGTTGGCTAGAGTGGCTAGGCCACCCATAAACCTTGCCAAGAACGGAGGCCAAGGCTTCCAGTGAAGAAGAGACCTTGTCCTTCATTCCTAGACAAAAACATGGCACACATTCCTTAAGGCTCATCAATGCAAAGGAAACAGGTAAGGGCACGAACTAGGTGAATGTTCCACTAGAATATGCCATCCTTTCCCTCCAAAAGTTAAAATTAAAAATATCTAAAATGCTTTGCAAAGATAGCCAACTGACATTAAACCTTGATGAACATGCCTTGGATGGAGGAAACTATAAAAATGTTGAACTAAGAACACCCATAAAAAATCAATTAGATGTCAAAAACATTGGATTTGGACTTTTCCAAATTTTTTTGATGGTCTATCTTGTGGATCCATTCTCTAGAAATTGGAACATTGGCCATAATTCTTGTCTTTAGAACCGTTGGAAGGTGAAGGAACCTGAAGTCATCTTCTCTCTAGGTTCTTCCCTAAAACCTTTTGATGTTCGGGAATGGTCCATCCATGTCCAACATGATCTTCAAACCTTCATATGCCAAAGTATCTGTCCTTTTCAACATTCATGCTTTTGAATAAAATGAGTTTTTTAGAGAAACCCTAAAAGACAAACTTGGGCTTTAGAAAACCCTAAAAAGACAATGCCAGTCTGAAACCCTCATTTCCTTGTCACTTTGAAAAACAAACCCTATGGAAGTGATGCCACAAGATGATCTTGAACCAAGATCCTGGATGAAGTAATGGGGATTGACACCTGCTTGATACCATAAAAATCTTCACAATAGAGATAAAATCTATTGGAATCAACACATTAACTAGATTCTCAACAAGAAAAGAAAAGAGAAAATGGATATTGAAAGAGGAACACAAAGATCTGATATGGTTACCTAAGACACCTATTCTTACTAACAATGGATAAGATTTGCAATTAATGTGCAAAGTGATGGGTGAGTATAAATACCATAGTTACTAAACTTGGCGAGTTTTTCAAAAACTCGCCAAGTCCTAGTGCGAGTTGCTTAATCCGATTTTTTGGATCTGACTTGGCATTTTTTATTTATTTTTTTGTGACTTGCTGATTTTTCTTTTTCTTTTTTGTTATTTTATTACTTTGGAAAAAAACTCGCCCTTGGCAAACTCACTGAGTTTGACAAAAAAACTCGGCTTTAGCGCAAAAATTCCAGCAAACGGCATAAAAGGTTTCTTTTTACTGTTTGGGCTCATTTTTACTGTTCTCATTGACAGAGAGAGGTGAAAGAAGGTGAAGGCAGCCCAAACAAAACACACATTTGCATCCTAAACACCGTGTTTCCTCTTGTTTGTATGGAAAATTAAGAGATGAAAAAAATTGTATCATTCTGCTGTTTGATTGAAATTTACCTACTGAAACTTACAGTTTTGTTTCCTTTTGTTTGCTAATTCCTTACATTTCCTTGAGCAGTTTATGGCAAGGCTTCCACCACTTTGTGATCTACTCTTCCATACTTGTGATACTAGTATTTTCAAATACCACTTTTCAACATTTGGTATAATATAAATTAATACTATTCCACAATTCAGTTATTCCAAACCCAAACAAATCTAAATAGAGCTTGTAATTCATAACCACTGCTTTGGTTCAACTCTTTGCTATTTGACAATATAAACTTTATATACAAAAATTTTAAATGATAGACTTCATTATCATCGCAAGTGTTCCTTACCAAACAACTGTTGCCCATAAAGGTATATAGATTTACTGCAACATTAAAATTTAAGAATAATCCAGATCCTAAAATTCAATTTCCACAAGCACAACTTAAAAAAGCTTCTCAAAACATTATTTTTTTAAGGGTTGAAGTTTTTCATGTGGGACTTACTGACAGACAAATACATTCTTTTTGTTCATAGGAATGGTGAAAAAGCTACATATAATGAATAGTAGGTCAACATGCTGGATGCGGAATTAGAAATTAGAAAGGAGAAAAATGTAACATGCTAAATTTATAGAAAAATAAACATCCAGTTCAAACAAAAGCCAACTCTGCCTTGGGATATGTACTAAGGCATATTCAACTGGGCATTTGTTTGATTGTTCGACAGGATTGCAGATTTGAAGCCAAAAAGTATATAATGAAGGTGCACAAAAGCTGCAAAGTCACTTTCATGTTTAGTTTAGGGTTGTATCGCTTGCAGTTTTAATTTTGGATTTGTATAATATAATTAATTTTGATATGCATGAATTTTTTTTTCCAATAAAAACTTGCATTTTCCTTTTTTTTTTTGGGGGCCAAGTTTTTATTGAGTTCAAGTCTGAGTTAAAAATTGGCCTTGTCCACGCCGAGTCCGAGTTTATACTATGATAAATACTACCCAAGGTACAATGTCATGGACCCCAATAACAATTAATTCGACACGTTATTGGATCACTATATGCTACATGGATAATATGACACGTTTTCGTCTTGTATTCTCATTATCTATATAAGTGCCAACTGTGATGATGGTGGTGTAATAGCATGTAACTATTGGTTGGCTGGAATGTTCAATTAGGGCTCTTTTTGTGGGGGACCAGAATCAAAAGTTAATGCAAAGAGGTGAAAAAAGTCAGCAAACATTACTTCTAGTCAGTTATTATACACACGTTGGTGTCATACATTTGGGATGTTCTTGGATGGTGCTAGGCATAGTACCATCTAAACACTGCTAGTATCTTCTCAAAGTCCTGTTAGTGGCTCTGCTTTTAGTTCTTTATCCTTAAACATGATAAAGCCAGGTGCCAAAAGTGATTGTTTGTCAATGAATTGAAAGGAAAGATGCTAAGATTACCAGGCATACAATAATATTGTAGAGGACGGGTGGTTGCACTTTCAGTGTCCCAAGGACATAGTGCCCATAGGACGGTAAAGCTTAAAGTGTCCATATCATAGGATTCGTCAGGATACACAGGAGGATAGGTAGTCTGCTCATAAAGCAAAGGGAGGAGATCCTGCAACTTGAAGTTATTGCATATCTCAACTGTAATACTATGATTGGTGCCATGAAAAATTAAAATAGGAATCTAAAAAAGGTTAGCTGCATCTCATGGAGAATTGTTTTTTTTTTCTTTTTCAAATGCATCTTGTATCAGTTCACACAACAAGACTGCTTCAGAGAAACAATAGTATTTCATGGAAAATTGTTTTCTATATGACCAAGGAAAGAAATCATGTCATTCTTTGCCCCAGTGGGAAAGAGTTTGTCATTATATATTTAAACATATTGAGCTGTCGGAAGCAGGCCCAAATACTGCTTAAATAATTTCAATTTACTCAGATTCAGTGTTTTGAAACACTGCCTTACATTTCATCTTCTGCAAAATGACAATGAGTGTTAGGAACCTTCATATAAAAATAAGCATAACCAAAGTAGCAATGCAGGAATTAATGGAAATACTCACGAATTGGAAATAACTAAATGATCACAAAAATGAAAGTAACAAAAGTGCTTGCAGAAAATAACTGAATGGAAATAACAACAAACTTATATTAATCAAGCAGAATAGATATCGCAGGCCTCTTCGAGGGGGAAACCTCCTTAGAAGTAGAGCTTCGATACAAAATGAGAAAAATATGAGATGCCTTCTACTCCAAACCCATGTCCTTATATAGACTCTTATTTACCCTAACCCTAATGCTCAAGGGTCGAACCACATGAAAGAGGGGACCTGATCCACTAACTCCTACTTACAATAAAAGTAAAGGTTACATCATAATGGGCCCATGCACACTAGGTGCCCATGGTGCAAACATAACACTAACACTAGACAAGTACATAGTAATAGTTGTGTTAGGATAGGGTCCTAACATGCCCTCCCCCTTCAAGAAGTTTTGTCCTCAAAGCTTGAGGTGAGGAAACTGTTGTTGTAGTTGATGGAGTGGCTCCCAGGTAGCATCTTCTGGTTGCAATCCATGCCACTGTACTAGGACATTAGTGAGAGTGGTTGCGAAGTGTGCGTGTATGCCGGTCCAGAATATTCTTGGGGTCTAAGATGATTGAGCCTTATTCATCCAACTGGGATAGTGTGGATTGGACCTATATACGGTTGCCAAGGACCTTATTTAAAAATGAGACGTGGGAAACTAAATGTATTGTGGATGGGGCCGACCTGTTGGAGCACTTTATACGGTCCATAGAATTTTGGTGCTAGCTTCTGATTGCCACGGAGTTTCAATGATGATTGCTTGTAGGGCTGTAGGGATAGGAAAACCATGCCCCTAATGTTAAAATTGTGCTTGGAACGATGCTGATCTGCTTGTTGCATATGGTTTTGTGCCATGACCAAATTATCTTTGAGATTTCGGAGTAGTTGTGCATGCTCCATGAGAGTGGAATCCATTGCTTGAACCTTGGAACTACCTAGAATGTATGACAGGAGTGATGGTGGTGGTTGTCCATAAATTGCTTCATATGGTGTCATCTTGGTGGAGTGATAGGAAGTATTATACCACCACTCAGCCAAAGGAAGCCATTTGACCCAATGAGTCGGTTGCTCAGATGCAAAGCAACGTAGATAAGTCTCTAAGCACTTGTTGACAATTTCAGTTTGCCCATCGGTCTATGGATGGTATGCCAAGCTCATCTTGAGTTGTATCCCATGCAACTTGAACAGTTCCTGCCAGAAATGACTAGTGAATGTGGGGTCACGGTCGGATACGATGGACTAGGGCATGCCATGAAGGTAAAAAATGGAATCAAGGAATATTTGGGCAATAGTTGAGGCCTTGTAAGGGTGGGCTAGAGGATAGAAATGAGCATACTTAGAGAGACGATCCACCACCACAAGAATGATTGTTTTGCCTCTAGACTTTGGGAGCCCTTTAATAAAATCCATAGAAATGTTCGTCCAAACGGTCTTTGAAATTGGAAGAGGCTGGAGTGTGCCTGGTGTGCAAATAGTTTCACCCTTAACGTGCTGACAAGTGTTGCATTCTGCAACAAAGGTTTTTAATATCCTTTTTCTTTCCTGTCCAGAAAAATAATTGTTTAGCTTGTTCATAAGTTTTTAAGAAGCCTGAATGTCCTGCAGTTGAAGAAGCATGCATTTCTTGTAGTATGGACTCGTAGAGTAGCTAATTTGCAGGGAGGATGATGTGAGCCTGGTATCACAGATAGTGTTCATCACATGTATATCCTGGGTGAGAGTTGACATTAGATTGAAGTTGCTGAATCAGTGATTGCAAGGTGGAATCTCATGTCACTTCTCCTTAAAGCTGGTGGGTCCATTGAGTGATTGGAGTAGAGATGGTACATAGCATACCTTGATCCTCGTATTGGCGAGATAGTGCATCAACAACTACATTGTGCTTTCCCTTCTTATAAGTGAACTCATAGTTGTACCCCAACAATTTGGCAACCCATTTTCATTCTAGTGTAGATACGCGCTGCACGAGAAAGTACTGAAGGTTGTGGTGGTCCGTTTTGATTGAAAAGTGTTTCTCTAGAAGATAAGGCTTCTATTTGTTTACATGTAGGATCACCATCATATCTTTCTCATATGTCGATTTTCCTAGGTTTTTGCTTGATAGTGCCTTATTAGTGAAGGCCAAGGACACCCTTCCTGCATATGCACTACACCAGTTCCACTTTTTGAGGCATCATTTTCAACCACAAATGGCTTGGAGAAACAGACTTAGTAGAGAGCATAACTTGCTTGAGTAGTAGAAATGATGTTCGACAATTTTTGACCATAGAAATGAGTTCTTCCGTAGCATAGTAGTCAAAGGGGATGCAATTTTCCCATAATCACGGACAAATTTTTGGTAATAGCCAGTGAGGCCTAGGAAACCCCAAAGACTTTTGAGAGTCTTTCATTTGGTCCATTCTTGTATGAATGCAATCTTTTTAGGGTCCACCTTGACCCCTTCCCTTGAAACTATATGGCCTAGGTATTCCACTTCTTGCGTCCCAAAGGAACATTTGGCACACAGTTGATTATTGACCAAGAGTTGTAGCATCTGGTCTAAATGTTGCAAATCTTCCTCTCAGGTACGACTATAAACCAGGATGACATCGAAAAAGACCAATAAATTGACACAAAAATGATCGAAAGGTTGCATTAATGAGATTTAAATGTGGACGACAAGTTGGTAAGACCGAAAGGCATGATGAATTCATAATGGACTTCATGACTGTAGAATGCTGTCTTCGAAAAATCTTCTTCCCACAATCTGATTTGATGATAACTTGAACAAAGATCCAACTTTGAGAAGTGCGCACCATGGAGTTAATCCAATGACTCACCAATGACGGGATTGGGAAATTTGTCCTTGATGGTAATTTTGTTGAGTTCTTGGAAATCCACTCATAACCACGAAGACATGTCTTTCTTACGAACCAAGAGTACTAGGGAAGAACATGGGTTGATACTCGTTCGAATGACGCCTACTGCTAATAACTCTTGTACCATCTTCTCAATCTCTGTCTTTTGCATATACAAGTACTAGTAGGAACGAATGGTCGAAGATAAGCTTCCTAGAACAAGCTCGATGGCATGATTATGGGATTGTCGTGGTGGTGACCTTTGTTCTGCAAATACATGGGCATCTTTATCCACAATTTTTAGTAATTCAACTGAATGAACTCTATCATAGGTATTTGGGGCCTCTAGTGCAAAGTTCAGACAATTGTGCCACCACCCCCTGAGACGATTTCTTCATAAGTTTTTCCATGCGATGTGAGTTTGATGAGTTAAGTAGGACCTGCGGTCATGCCTTAGAGAGTGTACTGCCTCTCATGTTCATGAATTGCATTCATAGCTCATAATAGTTCCAAACTATTGGGCCCAGGGTGTGAAGCCATTGAGTTCCCAATACAATGTCGCAACCCCCTAAAGGAAAGGCAAACATGTCCACCCTTGGGTTGTACTCGCTCATCGCCACTTTTACATTTTTGCATTTTCCTTTGCATAGTAAAGTACCCCCATTGACAACCATGACCTCAAATGAATTGCAAGAATAAATGTAAGAAGTTGGTCGATTAGCCACCCAATGACCAAGGAAATTGTGGGTATTGTCGAAATCAATGAGGATGGTAAGTCACTGGCCTTTGAAATACCTCACCACCTTCATGGTCTAGGGACTAGAAATATTGGCTAATGCAGGTACTAAAATTTTGGTTTGTGGGTCCTATGTCATTTGGGATCTTTAGGTTGATCTACCTCTATTTGATCCTCCTCGTCATCGTGTGGCTCGTTGGTGGAAGGTTCTCGTACATCCAGTAAATATAGTTTCTATTGTATACACTTGTGGCCTAGAGAATATTTGTCATCATAGTTGTAACATAGACCCTGTGCCCGACGTGTCTCTATTTCTTTGTAGGTGAGACGTTTACCCTGGGGTGGTTTGTTTATTAAGTTTGGTGATGTCCTGGACAGAAATGGGGTTCGAGTTTGTGGTGTTTTAAAAGTACGCCTATGTGCTATGAATTTATCCTTAGCAAGCCTAGTCAATCCTATAACTATCATCATGTTTTCTGGTTTGAACATTTTCACCTTTGCACGGATATCTTCCTTTAATCCACTAATAAAACAACTTTGGAAAAACTCGGCATTTAATCCCCTAGTGTGATTTGCCTGATTTTCAGATTGTCTGGTAATCACAGACAAATGTCTGTCTTAACTTGGTGAGAGGTCCTGTAAATCTTCATACTCACTGGGTCCAAAACGGGTGAGTAATTCGTGCTCAAGCTAAGTGACCTTGGATTCATATTCTCTAACCACTGGAACCATTGGACAACTTCATGTTCTAGGTTGAAAGATGCAATTGCATGCTTCTGATTGTGGGGAGTGGCATGAAGAGAAAAATATGGTTCGGCCGATACAACCAACTGGTTGGATCATCACCATCAAATTTTGGAAAGTCTAGCTTGGGCATTCTCTGATTTGTATTTAGAGGCGGAATGGTTTGTGCTTCTCCACCAGAACTAGCACCTTTACTCCCTGATGATTGTCTTGCCAGAGCGTCATCTTTTGAATTTAGGGCTGTTAAACGACTTTCAACGCCGTCAATTTTTTCCAATTTTTCTAATTTGGATAATGCTTGGAGGATTGCTGACTAAGAAGCTTCAATTTGTTTCACCTGTTTGCCCAACTGCTCTAGCTCTTGAGTAGTTCTAGTACCACTAGCCATGTCACTTTAGGGTCTCCAAAAAGGTTTATCAGAGTTATATCTCAAAACGATTGGCTTGAAGAGAGGATCAGAATGGACTATACCACAAAATGATTTTCGGAAGGTAGGGTTCCGAAAATGGGTTACTGGAGTTAGGTCTCAAAACGATCAACTTAAAAAGGGGATTGCAATGGGGTATTTCTCAAAATAACAAATATTGGCTTTTTTTTTGTATTTTTTTGTGCTCACTGGCAGACTCCTGACAACTGATTGCTCTGCTGGGGAACTAGTGACAACTGACTGCTGTGACAGTTAGACTATATACTCTCTGTATTGTCACACTGGATATTTTCTATGGTATCAGACTTGATATTTTTTGCACTATCAGACTGGATATTCTCTATGTTGTCACACTGGATATTCTTTGCATTGTCAGACTGTGACTGGAGTAGCCTCTTCTAGAGTATGCTCAAATCTGGGTTTATTTTTGAATGTGAAAGGTAGTTTGGTGGTAGCTGGGCAGTTGCCAACTGCCTACCGGTCATGTAAACTTTATAAGTATTCATCTGCCTCGGTGAAGGGATATTGTTTGCTGGGAGTGCTTGTTGGTGGAGTGGTTCATTGAAATATGATTGGTCGATTCCGGTGTGTGTCATTTGACCAGACATAATGTATCAAGCAGCTAATGGTTGTGCATGATATATGCTGTATGCACAGCATATCCATATGTGAACTTTATTTGTATATTTGTAATAAAATTATATTGTAGTGTGTTGTATTCCAATTTTACAAGGCACATCTATACAAAATTGGAATTTGGATTTGTTTTGCATTCTGTCCAGAAGAGGGTTGCAACAGTTTGCCATGTCTTTTTTGGATTCATTGCTGTAAGGGCATTTTGGTAATAGTTACACTTTGATTTTAATCTCCTTTTTACTCTGTTTCTTGGTGAAGCTCTCTTGTTTTAGACTTCTAGATAATGACAAATAGCTGCAAGGATTTATGGCACACAATCTGGCTGACTCATTGTTAGGACCCTATCCTAACACAACTATTACTATGTACTTGTCTAGTGTTAGTGTTATGTTTGCACCATGGGTGCCTAGTGGCATGGACCCATTATGATATAACCTTTACTTTTATTGTAAGTAGGAGTTAGTGGCTCAGGTCCCCTCTTTCATGTGGTCTGACCCTTGAGCATTAGGGTTAGGGTAAATAAGAGTATATAAGGACATGGGTTTGAAGTAGAAGGCATCTCATATTTTTCTCATTTTGTATGGGAGCTCTGCTTCTAAGGAGGTTGCCCCCTTGAAGAGGCCTACGATATCTATTCCGCTTGATCAATATAAATTTGTTGTTATTTCCATTCAATTATTTTCTGTGAGCACTTTTGTTACTTTCATTTTTGTGATCATTTAGTTATTTCCAATTCGTGAGGTTAAGCTTTATTATATATGAAGGTTCCTAACAAGTGGTATAAAATCACTTTACAGGGACGTGTTCTGGTGCAGCAGCAGCAGTTCTTGTCCTTCCATCCATTTTTCTATTCTGCAATTTTTCATTCTGTTCATTCTCCATTAAAGTATCTTTCCAAAAAACATATATTTTTTCCTGTTTTTAGTGGAGTAGGTAGAAACTTTGTTCCAGGTGTTTTAAAATCACGTAGATCTGTTGTATTTGGCTGATCCCATTTGCCCGTAAAGTGGTGTATGAAGGAGGTGTAGTAAAAGCACACTGACATCCAAGCCTTAAGATAAAATGCACCAGGGATTTGGTCTTCCATGTACCTTGAGGTATTAGGTTAAACTGAAACGAAACAGCCCTATTAAGCCTTCAGCTGTCTGAAATTGTGGTGCACCGACAAATGATTAGCCCCGGGGAGTTACTCTCATGGTATCCCCGAAAACAGATAGTGCGGCTACGGGTGCAGTGGAACCCTCCATCGTTAGAGCTCTAAAATATTGGGCCAGCCACTAGTCATGAACGAGATCATATATCAGAGAGCCCCCGAAATCAGACCCACACTGACTTAGGTTGTCCCTACTGAAACATTGTCCTTTATTGAAACAAAATCATTCTTTATCTGACTAGATGCTACAATTGTGTATTACTGTATGAACATATGTTTATGGGAATGCTCAATTATCTTGCTAGAAATTACTTTTTCCATGGCTATGGTGTAAGACTTAGATTTCTAATGTCTCCCTAAGTTGTTCATGTTTATGTTTAGGTGCTTGTATACCTAACAAGTTCGACCCTCTGAATTTTGACTACTTGTGTGCAGAGTGGTAAGTCATTGTGACTACTTGGAAAGATATTTTTTTAGTCATGTTTTTTATTTCTTTTCAAATTACATCTTCTGTCCTACCTGAGAGACACTGTCAAAACTTTCATTAAAGGTTAGGCACATTCTTTAAAAAGGCATGAATGCCCAAAGCAAACATTTCATGCTCATAGTGATTGTTAAGAGACACATTTAACATTTTGTAGGATTTGAGATGGGCCTCCCTTGTATTACATGCATTTGTGTGTTATTTCGGTGAACCACGTAGTGGTATTACAAGAAACCTTATTATCGTGATTCTCATGGGAAATAAAGTTAAACCTTGGTGGCTTCTTTGTGAACCAAACATTCTCACCAGTCAGGCTTCAACCCTATGGGCAAATGTTAAGTTCATTACATAGGGTTGGAACATTGGCTTATGGTGTGAAACTCCTTGCTCCCCACCACTTACTTCAAATCCATTGGATAAATGTTAAGTTTCACCCACGGGATTGGAACCTTGACTTATGGTGTGAAAGTTCCAGTGTTCCATGGGGACGCGGGAAACGGGGGGACGCGTCCCCTCGTTTCCTGTGTCCCCCAGCACGGGCGGACGACATTGGGTGCGTTTCCCCCCGTCCCATTTTTTGGGGGACGGTTGGGAAAAGTCCCCGGGACGTCCTCGAGGACCCTTTGGGGATGCTCGGGCCGTCCCTAGGGACGGCTGGGCATCCCCGAGGACGCCTAGCCGTTTCTAGGGACGGTCCGAGCGTCCCCAATGGTGCCCAGCCGTCCCTAGGGACGGCCCGAGCATCCCCAAAGGTGCCCAGCCGTCCTCGGGGACGCCCAGCCGTCCCTAGGGATGGTCTGAGCGTCCCCAATGGTGCCCAGCCGTCCCCCACGGCTGGGCGTCCTCACCCAAAGGGGAAATAAAAAAAAAAAAAATTTAAAGTTGAGGGGTCCCTAAGTAGTCAGCATGATAGGTTGAGGGGTCCCTAATCCTATGTCTAAAGTTGATAGCCTTGTGGAGGGAAAGCACCAAACATCTGTGATCTAGATAGTGGACCTCATTAGTCTCCATATACCAAGCATCTCCCTTGTATCTCTTAGTAGATAAGACACTGGAAGAAAAAGTGATCTGCAGTCTCTACTATTTGGAGAGAGCAGACACAATAGATCCTTTCATCATGCGAAGTATGATGATTTGTCTCAACTTGTAACTAGTAGGAGTGCTTACGTTATGTTTTCTTTCCAGGATTTTTGAAAGAACTTAAGTTTCCAGAATCCTCAAGAGTGCCATGTGTCAGTTCTTTTTGCAGTTTTAATATTCTAAGTTCTTCTTTAGCAGTTCCAACAATTTCAGACTATGGTATGGCTAGATGGCTACATTTTTAGGATTAATAGTTTTAGAAAAAAAAAAAATGTCAGAAGTTGCAGACTTCGTAGTTGAATTTTCCAGTTCCAAGTTTTAGATCAGAATTTGCTCCGTTAAAAATTTCCAGATTTTTCAAAACTGAGTAAGTTCCTGATTTGGCTTTCAAGTTTTCAGTTTACAGTGCAACAACATTACCATAGCCCATTTTTAGGGCAGATTCTGCTCAGTGTCAGTTTCACGTTTCAGATCTGGAACTTAAAAATGGTATCAAACCTATCACATTCTAGTATTTACTAATTCCTATGAGTATTTAGTATTTAGTATTTAGTATTTAGTATTTTAGTATTTACTAATTTAGTTTTATGATGTACATTGTATACTCTTTTGAGTCTTTTTGTTGTAAATGAGCATTGATACTATGAGTATTTCAGATTTCTGATTGCTGTCATATTTGAACAGTTGGTGACTGAAAAAATTAAAAAATGACAGTCTTTGTTTGAACATTGGTGGCTGAAAAAATGATGACTGTTATAACTTAAAATGATGACTGTTTGAACATTGTTTGCACTTGATATCCTTGGCTGAACCTTCAAGTTATATTTGTTGAACTTGAAACAATTAAATGGCTGCACTTAGTAACTAATATGAATATCAATATGAATATCCTAATATCATTTTTGTTGGGTGTAGAATTCTGAATGTGTAGATTATTCTAAATTTCTAAAAAATTTCAATTTTTATAGTATTATACCAGCCGTCCCCGAGCCATCCCCTGCCGTCCCCCGTCCCCCAGGCTCGTGGAACCTTGTGTGAAACTCTTCGCTCCCCACCACTTGCCCCAAACCTTATAACCAAAATGTTAAGGTTCACCCATGGGATTGGAACCTTGGTTTACAATGTGAAACTACTTGAATTGTCAAGGTTTCACCCATGGGATTGGAAGCTTGGCTTATGCTGTGAAACTCCTTGCTCCCCTTTGCTTGCCCTAAATCCATGGGGCTGGCTTTGCTAGATTGTTATTAGGTATACGCTTTAGTAATATATACTATATAGGCAGTGAGGTCCCATAAGCACAAAACCAAATACTCAAGGGCCACGGAGAATTGATACCATTGAGAATTACTCCCCATGGTCCTAAGACAAGGCCATTCTCCAAAACAAATTCTTTCTTTGTGTGTCTGGATGTAACAATGTGTCTCTGTTCATTAACATCACTATTGGTTAAGGCATATTTTGTAGTTTTTATATTTTCTGAACCTTCGTTCTTGTTCTTTTTTTCCCATAATTTTTCTTTCTTTGCATGCCAATTTGCCATTTTTTGCGTGGACCCTGGGCTTTCGTTCCTGTCAATTTTTTTATGTAACTTTAAACAACTTTCATTAACATACCTTTCAGTATCTTTTTAGTGTAAGTTCATCCTATGAGAGAGACTGTTTAGCGGTGATAAGCTTCTGAGATTTAATTTCTAGATCATTCAGAGGTTCAGTTTTTACATTGAATTCTGTGATGACTGATGATCTCCACCCAAAACAATGCAGATGACAAATTCCAATTTTCTGTTCAAATTAATTGAAAACTTGGTTGAGCTCGAATACATCCCCTGCTTTTTGCATGGCATTAAGAATGTTGGGTGTGTTGTCTGTTCTTGGTTATTATGAACATTTTGTTCTTGAGTATCACACTTGTCCTCGTTGGTTAGTATTGGAGTTCATTTAACGGATTGGTGTTCACATTCGTTAAGAGGGAGTGGCTAGTCCTAACCCCACTTCTTTCGCTCATTTTCTGAAATCAGCAGTAAAGGGTAAATCTATTTAAAGTTTTTGCTTTAGTCCATTTTAAAGTATTTGTGCAGCAGTTCGTTTTGTAATTTCTTTTGTCAGTTTTATACATAAGTTACATTCCAGATGTTGGTACCATTCAGAATTTTAAAAATGGCAGAAGATGACTAATGTCATAAACGTTTGGCCTGATCCCTAAAAACTAACAGGTTTTATATATTTATTTTTCCTGGTCATGGATGCAGTCAAAGCATTGATCAATTTTTCCAAAATTAATAGTAATGAAAATTTTAATATAAGATAGCTTTACTGTGGTTAAAATTTAACTTCATTAAGTCAACCTGCTTTATCCACCAAAAGTTAAATGGCCTGTTCATTTACTAGATTGAGAACTGCATGGGTTTCAGTGCTGATATTGAGACTGGTCAAAATACATTAACTCCCAAGTATTTTCCACTTATGAATTTCTGAGCCATGGCATCATTCATGATGAATCAGCCTTCTTATGGAAATAAGGATAAACACATGTATTATTAAGAAAGATAGCCATTGATGTCTGTTCACGAGTAATGTATGCATTGGCTATGATAGTCTGCCATGACAGCATGATATTCCCATTTATTTTCCCCAAGCATTACCTATAGCGTGGTGTGTTGTTTGAACCTTATAATTTAATTGCTTTTCCCAAAAGCATTTATGTGGGATTTCATATTAGGAGATTAAGGCATTCCTTTAAGATTTTGCTACCATTTTGAAAGCGTTTATTGCTTTCGTTGCTGTGAGTTGGAGCATGTCACAGGACGGGATCTTAGTTGCAAATATGAAGATAAGTGCAGTAGTGAAGTCAATAGTCTTGTCATGGTTCAATCTTGAACTTGCTAAATCTTTTGAGAATTCAAAGTGAATGGAAAAGAAAGAGGTAGTATTTCTGTTTGCCTAAGAAAAATAAATTTCAAACCATCCATGTATTATATTTTGATGACTAGTCTTTAATTTATGATTGATAGCGATGGAAAGAGAAGTTCTTTGTCAATGTCGGTACAGATTGTGGCCTCACAATAGCAGGATTTTACTATGTATGTTTTTCTCGTAGTGATGGCTCAGTTAATGGTTTCTACTATGACCCAAATAGCAGGTATCCTCAGTTTATCTGATTTTATTTTATGATTTTATTGTTGGTTACCTTTTATTTGGTGGCTATTGATTATCCTGTCTTTTGAGAAATACTGAGCCATGTTATCTGGATTCATAAAATTTCAGTCCATTTCAAAAGTTGGAGCTGAAGGCAACAAATGAAGGTCGAGCAGGTTATAGTTTTGCTTCCTATGAGTTTCAATGAAAAGACTAGTATCAACCCCATGCATTTACATACTTGATGATAAATACACAACATCATGTTCTAAAGCAGGAAACAGCCATCTATTGTACATTTGACTTGTATACTTGAGCAGTAGGTAGCAATTTCCACATGTCTGCTGAGAAATGCGAAGATTTTATAAATACTGGTTCACATTATGGCTGTGTGGACTTGCTTGTAACATGGTTTCTGGTACCTATCCTGTTTAAGCAGTTCAGTTCTCTGCTGAAGGTTTTTGTGCAAGAGATATTGTGCAATTTTAGATGTTGAAGGGTGCCAGCACTATATTGGTTTATGACTGTCAAAGTTGGCAGTGCTGATTACTGAAAAATATGAATTGTTTTGAAGTTTTTGGCATATGCATTTGAACTTGTTAGGTATTTTATCTATTTTATTATTTATATTATATTCCAGTGGAATTGTGAATGGGAATCCAATCCAGCCTATTTTCTTGCTGGTTAATTCTGGTATTTTTTTCTGAGAAATGAGAAGATTTTATATATACTGGTTCACATTATGGCTGAGACTGAGAGGACTTGCTTGTAACATGGTTTCTGATACATATCCGGTTTAGGCAGTTCAGTTCTCTGCTGAAGGATTTTGTATAAGAGATATTTTATAAGTTTAGATGTTGAAGGGCGCCAGCAGTATATTAGTCTATTTGACTGTCAAAGTTAGCAATGTTGATAACTGGAAAATATAAATTGTTTTGAAGTTTTTGGCATACATATTCCAACTGGTTTGTTCCTTTTTCTATTATTGTGAATGGGAATCCAATCCAGCATATTTTCTTGCTCGTTAATTCTGGTAATTTTTTCTGAGAAACAAAAAGATTTTATATATACTGGTTCACATTATTGCTGAGTGGACTTGCTTGTAACATGGTTTTTGGTACCTATCCTTTTAAGCAGTTCAGTAACGTTGAGATATTGTGCAATTTTAGATGTTGAAGGATACCAGCACTATATTAGTTTATTTGACTGTCAAAGTTAGCAGTGCTGATTACTGGAAAATACAAATTGTTTTGAAGTTTTTGGCATACGTATTTTAACTGGTTAGGCCCTTTTTCTATTTTCTATTATATTCTAGTGGAATTGTGAATGGGAATCCAGTCCAGCATATTTTCTTGCTGGTTAATTCTGGTATTTTTTGCCTAGAAACGAGAAGATTTTATATTTACTGGTTCACATTATGGGTGAGTGGACTTGCTTGTAACATGGTTTCTGGTATCTATCGTGTCTAGCAGTTCAGTTCTCTGCTGAAGGTTATTGTGTAAGAGAATGTACAATTTTAGACGTGAAGGGTGCCAGAATTATATTAGTTTATTTGACTGTCAAAGTTAGCAGTGTTGATTACTGGAAAATATAAATTGTTTTGAAGTTATTGGCATACGTATTTCAGCTACTTAGGTCCTTTTTGTATTTAATATATTCTGGTGGAATTGTGAATGGGAATTCAATCCAGCATATTTTCTTGCTGGTTAATTCGGGTATTTGTTTTTGCCTAAATATTGATTTAGAAAAAAGTGCAAGTCCCTTTTGAAGACTATGGAACAGCTCTAGAGTTTACATACAGTAGCCATTAGACAAGTCTTCACTAAATCAATACAAAAGCGATGACCGTAACTATTAGAAGTCTCAGCAACCTATCACTATCTAGACACAAAATCACATTATATTGAAGTGTTTTACTAGAGAGGCAATGATTGTGAAAATCATCAAAAGAAGACCACTCTCTTCAAATCAGTAGCATCACTGAATCACCTCAATTCTGTCTTCAAGACACTTCAAACTTGGTCTCCTTGGAACAGATCTTGGCTGTAACAGCCTGTTGAATTTCTACTGAGGTAACCTCCACTAACAGTATATTGACTTGACAATGAACAACCTCAGACCTAGCCAAAGTTGTTGAAGCAAAGGCAGGCCTTTTGTTTGATCCACTGTATTTTGCACATCCCCCCAAACCTCTTCTTCAGAGCCTGATGAAGACTCACCATGTATGACTTCTCTTAACTTCCCCTGTATGGATTAGCTCAACTGGAGGTTGATTCTAAGGGGAAGATTAAACCAAATATGCAAGACGCAAATTTTGACTATCAAAGCACACCCTTGTGTCCCCTATATCTCACACAGTTAAACAAAAAACCCTAGCCCATAAATACTGAAGCGACTTCCTTTTCTATTGAGGCACACAGATATTAACAATTCTCCCTCTCTTCTACACTGCTACATCTCACTCTTTCAAACTATACTTATTCCCAAAAATTGCTGAACAGCCTCTGCAAGCAACTCCAACTGTTGACCGACCTTGAAGGCAATATAAAAAGGTGTAATTTCTTTATCTAAGTCAGCAAAACAGACATGATAGCTAAAAACATTATATATACAACTATGCAAAATACTACAGCACATCCTCTCAATCAGTCTATGTCCTTACATACAATGGCCATCCAGGCAAAATGGAAGAACAAATCAGTTTTGCATTGTCGGATTTAAAAACTAAATGGCATAAAAGAACACTAAGAATTTCAAATTCATTAACATCTTGAATCACCAATCCTTTTCACAATTAAATCCATCTAAAATAAGCCATTGAGGAATTATATTGGGATCCACATAATAACAATTTTTAAAAATCATATTCATTTTGTCAAGTTTTGATTCCATCGATTTTTTTGACACAAACCAACACAAAAATCACCAGTTGAGAAATCTTACAAGTCCATGGGAGAAGCCTCAAAAAATGATACTATTATTTCAATTCAACTCCTGCTACACTTGGTGATCTTTGGTTAGTTAGCCTAGAAATCTTCCTAGATATAAGTCCTAGAAATCCTCCTAGATATAAATTTTTGTTTTGCTCTTGCCAACTAATATCTGGTGCTTAATCTAGACCAGTTCATCCACCTAATTTTGGAAAGAAGATCAACAAGATATTTGCATTACCATTTTAAAGTCAGGGTTGAGCATAGTCTCTATATTTAACAAGGGAGGATCCAAAGATAGACAAGCTCAACATTTCTTTTGATTACAATGAAAGGCACAAACACATGTTCTCTTGTCAACATCCATGCTTTACAAGTATAAGATAAAATGGTAGTAAAAAAAAAAACAATAGAAGTGTCCAAAAACTTAAATGACTCTTTTTTGCTTTCGTAGTATCCCTAGAAGATAGTTTCCCTTGCAAGAATATTTTGATGTTGCCTATCAGGAAACCATAAATCTGTTTGGAACGAAGAGTGTCTTGAAGGCTCAAATTTTTAAGATCAAGATCTCGAAATATCTTATAAAGGATAACAACCTTTCATGAGAGCATGTCTTTCTTCTTATTCCTTTCCATTTGACCATAAAAACATCTAATAGTTTCACTGATCTCTTCAAACTGAAAGTTTTGCAAAAACCAACAAGATCCATCGTACAACCTAGATCAAGAGGACAAATTGACAAACTTGGACTGTGCTGACCATAGATGAGAATTCCTTGCCACTTACCCAATGCTTTTACACCCTTCACCATTTAATTCCATGTATAATTGAAAGAGGAATCAAAAGCAAAGGGAACATCTATATCTAAAAATGTGAGTGGAATCGAAAATTTGCAACCTCTTGTAGGGGAAAGGACCCAGTACCTAAGTGGGATACCAATACTTGTGATGGTACTTGAGGCACTTAAGACCTAGTTTTGAACTTTTTTTACCAGTAGTTGAACATAAAAGTTCAATGTCTTAGACAAGAAATGCTATTCGTATACTTTAGTATAAAATAATCATACCACATAAGATGTATTTTAAAAGAGCTTAAAAAATGAATTATAATAGGACTATATTGTACATCCTATTGGTAAAATTTGAGTACAAACATGGTGTCTACATAGAGTTATTTGATTTTTATCAAAAAAAATGCATGAGTATTGATGGATAGATGGGTGATTAAGGACATTTATGATGGTTTTAAAATTGTAGACTCATAATATTGTTGAGTTTTATCATATGTATATGGTTGGTAAGTTCTTTTCTTCTTGTTCCTCTAAAAAAAAATGGCTTTGGTGATATGGTGGATAAAGCAAATGATAATAATAGACATTGGCATGGGTACATTAATTATAGATCCTTGAGGCACATGAGTCAAGTTTAGTCTATAGCATGATTTATTAATGACAAATCATCCATGGGAGCCTAGTAATCTACCTCAGGCTAAGAACATTGCTGGTTGTTGGGAGATCATTCCTCTACTTGGGAAAGAACATTTTTTGGTTTGGGGATATTCATCCTCTACCTAAGGGCCAAAATATTATTGATTTTTGAGAGTTTATTTCTCTAACAAGGGAAGAAGACTTATAGTTGTTTAGATATTGTTCCTTTACCCATGAGCAAGACATTGTTGGTTATAAGTAGGAGTATATAGTCGATGATCATGTGGAGAAGCACAAGGTACGTCTTATTGCAAATGGGTTCTTTTATATGAATGAAATTGATTATTCAAAGACTTATGCTCCTATTTGAGTGATTTCCTCTATTACAACTTCTTATGGATGGGAAGTAATTCAAATGGGTGTATAGAGTAACCTTCTTTATGTGGAGGTTTCGGAGAAAATCTAAATGTGGAAGCCACTTGATTTTGAGTTTGATGCATAGAGTTTTGTTCATTGCATTATATGTAGATGATAATATTATCAGGAGAAGCTCAACATCATTAATCTGGAAGATGAAGTCATGGATTCATGACCATGGGATGATTGATCTAATCCATGTGCCTTTATCGGAGCAAAGGAACAAGTATCATAATCAAGGTCATGTCCATGGTGTATTTTGTACGAGTGTGTCAAGTAGTAGATATTATGACCATTTGTGTATAAGGTGATTTTTGTACGAGTGCTAAGTGTATTAGAGTATGATAGTGCCTTTTAAGGGGGTATGATTGATAAGGTATATCTCTAACCCTCATTTAGCATGAGGAGATGTTGGAATATGTGGTGTTAATCTTCACTTAGGGATGTGGTCAACCTTTTGTATTATATTCACCTGCATATTCCTATGGTCCATTGTACACCTTATATTGGTGGTTTTGTTGTAATATTGTAATAATAAACCTTTAGGTTAGTTCTTTAACCTTGACCTAAAGTTACTTATAATTTGGGTATTTATACCATTTAAGACCAAGCATTTTATTATGAGTTGAACATGATCTTTTTTCTTAGTGATTATTTGGTTTCTAGGGACACCACCCTTCATATTATGTTGTGCTTATCTAATATTTATCTTTTCTTTACTAGGTAATATATTGATTTTATTTATTTTTGGAAAGTATTCTAAAATATTATACATAATTAAATTGGGCGTAACATTGCACTCTATCCAAATTATACAAAATTATTTTTATACATAAAAAACATGCAACTAACATATTTCAAATTTTATTTGTAATTTATGTAGTCTTCTTTGGATATGAACTTGGTAGAACAATAGTAATAATAGACATAGGCAATGAGTTATAATATTGTTATCATTTTATGATCATTATGTTTAATTTATATAGTTTGAATCAAAATACAAGTTAGTGTTTATATGTCTTCTTCCAGTTGCACTCAACAAAAATGATCTTTAACGATGACACAACCATTATTTGATCATGAAAAGGTGATCATCAATAAGCCAATAGACTTGTGTCATTTGTTTATATATCTTTCTATGGATTGTTTTGCATAGTTGATGTGTGTGTGTGCCCATGTGAGCGTATGCCAATGAGAATATCATATTTTTTATGGTAAAAATACTTAATGGTATTGAGTGTTTGATGCATTATTTTGTAATTATGATGAATGAATGATGATACATAATATACTAAAATTTTACACAAGTGTAAATCACCAATAATTAACAAATTTATATACTTATGATGATAGTGTAGAAAACAAGTCTAATTTATGTATCTCGAGTTATTATTAGGACACATGCTTGGTTGCTAAATGAGTATGAATTATTTTGTTATGTGCATGAATGGGAGCTAAGGATCATTGTCCCAAACATATTTTGGCATCCTCGATGTTATGATAAGTCTAGCTTATCAAATGAGACCCCATTAGAGAGATACTATACTAATGCATAAACTCTTATTATAAATAACCATATAAAATAGTTTTTTGGCATGTAACATATATGTAAATCATGCAAGCATCCTTCCATATGATATGATGATATTTGGGATACAATTATAAATTTACAGAACTATTCAACATAAATCTTGGTATCCTGTTGGTCATCCACCAAAAACTACTTGTCAAGATAAGTAATATTATTATAAGGGAAAGTGCTTAGCTGCCCATTGGATATGATCTTTTCCATTTTAAGCACTAGTGAGGGCTAGGGACCATTATCCTATGCATACTTTGATGTTCATAATATATGAATAAGTTTGGTTTATCTAAGTGAGTAGTATTGTTACCTACCAAACATTTCCTTTGAATATGAGTAGTATTGTTATAAAGACAAGTGTTTAGCACTCGATGGCCATGGATTTTTCTTTTTAAGGTTTTGATGGGTTTCAAGACTATCCTAATCATACCTTAGCATGTTCAATATCTCAAAGAATTTGTTTTGTCAAAATAAGACCCTACTACATAGATCTCACACTTATTATAAAGTAAACTTAAAATTTAGATTTTAGGTTGATTATAAAATTCATCGCATGCAAGAGTTATTTTATCTAATAACATGACATTTAAATTAATCTCATAGAAATTATAAAAGTACATTGACTTATTGGAAATTCATCAATATGTGGCTTGATATTAGGTTGGTGACCCACTAAAATTTACCTTTCAAGACAACCATCATTGTTATAAGGATAAAGACTTGGTTGCTAATGGATAAGGTCATGTTACCAAGCATTATTGAATATTTTTCCGGTTCAATAAAACAACACTTTTTACCAAAAAAGACCATGTGAAGGTGAAATCTTGCAGACGATAAAAAGAGGCACCATAAAAGCAAGTGAATAAAGTAGGAAAATATGTATGTATTATATTGTGACTTCGTCCTCTTGTGATTATAATTTGACCCTCGCGGGGGTTGTGCAAGTATTAAGGGATTGATTCCCTTTAACAAATAACAATGGTGCCAAGGTCCTTTTGTCGCTACAACATTGGATGAGTGGGTTTCTTATGACCGTCTCTTCGTTGGATATGAGTCTACTAGATCTGAGGTATATGCATTTGCGTTTGGATTGGTGTCTGTTGGCTCGCTTGGAGTTGTTGGATCTATGATTGGAAGGTTTTCGAATGTCGATCATCAGGGTAGCTGATGACTTTGTATAACGACCATTTGATGCAGGAAAACTTCAACCTATGATCATCTAAGGTCAAATGATCGAGGGCTAGACGTATAATACTAATACATTAATGGTAGATTTGGTGGATCTGGAGGATCCGTGTTTGGGTCTGCTCACTCTGAATCTGTGTATCTACACATAAGTGAACTGGTAATGTATTAGTAATACCTATCAAAAATCTCGAGGTGAGGCTTGGATTTCAATGGATTAAAGCTAGAATGCAAAAAATTAATGGTCTATAAAAGGAAAGTATTGAATGGTATATAGATAGATCTTACCATTCCTTTATTACTATTGTTGTTGTTCTACATTATGCTGCGTTGGGCTGCGTCGTGTTGCGTCTGGAAGTCTGTGCATGGGTTCAATACTTATCATCTAGGTCTGAACGATCATAGATCGAGAGCTTTCGAGATTGGACGGTCATGGCTATGGATTCTTGTTGCTACCAAAAAATAGATCTGTTGTGGTCGACGTTTGGCATGGGCCGAGGATGGTTGTGTGTGATTGCTTGGGTGATTTGAATGCAAAATTTGCTCAAGATTTTAGCAGCGTTTTTATGCTTATACCATCCTCCTCATAATGAGGACAAAGAGGGTGCATTTATAGAAATCTTAGGGAGGAATGGATGAGGTGGTGGCTCAACCAGTTAAGTGGTGTAACTGGAAGTCTTGTCTTTGCCTTGATGTTATCACAAAGAGTGCATGCTTGCATAAGAAGATAGACTTACCTCATGATTATCATCAGATGTGCATACCTCGTGGTTATCACCAAAATGTGTGTGCAATTGAAAACAAACATGCTCCTTGGAATCTTCACCAGACTTGTATGCGAAGTTAACTAAATGTGCATGGTGAACTAAGTGTGCAAACTGAACTAAAAGTGTAATCTAGATTGGATGTGCAAACTAGACTGGATGTGCAAACTCGACATGATGTGCAAGTTGGAACTAGATGTGCAAACTAAAATGGATGTGTAAACTGAAACTGGATGTGCAATCTAGAAAAAGGATAATCCTTTTCTCGTGCGTGACCAAAATGAGGGGTGTGAGGTGGAATTGGAGTGAGGTGGAGGTGACATGGAAGGGGAGCCCAGGTAATAATTAACTAACTAATTAATTAATTAATTAATTAATTTAGTACTTAGGCATATGAGTATATAATTTAATATTAATTAATATTAAACAAACTAATTAATTAGCTTTCAAGATGCTTAATTTTGGTGTCTACAAATGCCTCTTTTTGTATCATATTGTGTGAAAACACAATGTAATACAAAAATAAATGACACTTGTAGTTGTGTAGAAGAATGATGACCTTTGTGCTTAAGGGGTTGACATTTGATTGCCCTAGATCAAGAGAAATGTGATATGCCCTGGTGACGAAGGCGACGAGTGCCTTTGAATCTTGTTGTTGATAAATTGATGAGTGCTTTGGTTTTGGTGAATGAACTAGTCATGTGGTAAGTGTTCTTACAATGTTACAATCACTTATCTTGTGGTCGGTTAGTATCGCCACCATGATCGTCTTAAGGTATGTAAACCCTTACAAACATTGGCTTAGCATGTAGCCATTTATATTTGATTAGAGTTTCTACATTTAGACCCGACAAAGTAGGGTGTATGATTAGTCATAGACAAGATTCTTGGATAGACGTTGAGTCCAAAAATGGGTGTTTGCATATTGATCTTGTTTGAGGTAAATTTTGTTGGTATTGTCTACCCCCTCAAGCGACGAGTGGGTGGAGGACAACATGGATGATGACAACGAGGCGATTGATCTTGTCAGGACTGGTAAAAATGGTTGGATGGATGAGGTTTGGTAGACAGTGTGGTTTTCTCTCTTTTTTTTTTTGAGAAATATCATGACCGTCCATGACGGTTGATAAAATTAACCATCTAAGATGGTTGCAATGCAACCGTATTCAATGGTCATGCGTCGAAAGGTAAAAAATATAGTTTTTAGTGCACGCCTGGTCATTTTCATCGTTGTGGATGTGAAACAAGAGGAGAGTGAGGGGGGTGAGTGAAAAAGTGATACAAAGGTCTTGCCAGTTTGCGAGTGGAGGTGGCCGGATGGCTACAGGAGGTAAAGCAACTAGATTTGGAGGGAGTGCAGGGTCGATAAATAACTTTAGTTACTCTTTCACATTTTTATTTTGGATAAAAATGAACCTAGTTGTTTTTTGCTTGTGTGTGTGTTTGCAAATTTTTTTATTTGTTTTGTTTTTTTTGGTGTGTTTTGTGATTGTCCTCCTTCTGAACGGTGGTGTTCAAGGTTGTTTGACATCTAGACGGTCAGTTTGACGTGTGTAACTATTGCATGTTTGTTATTTCGTGATCGATCGACTGTTTAATGACAATGGTTTGTGGTCATTCGAGGGTCATATGACTACATTTTGGAGTCATGCATGTGTGATTTTTTCTTTTTGTAAATGTATTGTGTTGGGTAACCATCCTCCATCTAGACGGTGGTGTGTTAAGGCCATTTTATGTCCATATGGGCAATTTTATTTGTGTGGGTTATTGCATTTTTTGATTGTTTGAATGTCAAACGACGGTTTGCAAAGGTCATATGATTGTCAAATAACTGCATGTTTGAGTCATCTAATTGGCGGATGATTATGTGAAATGGTCGTTTGGTGGATAGACAATTATTGTGTAAGATGATTTTGTTGTTTTTGTTGCTTTTTTTTTTAAACGTATTATCTCTCTTAAAGTAAAAAAATATGTCAATATCACTAAGATTAAATACAAATTCAAAATAGATGATTTGACATAAATATCAAATACAAGATTATTGTGAATACTTATAGGATTTCCACATGTACTTTGATATAGTTTATATTATCATTATATATACTTTTTTTTATTGGTTGAAAAAAGAGGTTTTGAAAGGGACCCCAAACCTTTTACAAAGAGAACACTACAAACTTAAGAATATATTTTTGAGGTAAACAAAGGTCATTTAAACCAATGAGAAAATCTCCGCAAGACCAACAATAACTAGAACTAAAATTTGAAAAGGAGTTTCTCACCAGGACTAGGGAAAACCAGCAAGCAATCAAAACGGGTTGAAAGTTGAAAAGGATTTTCCTACCAAGACGGGAAAGCCAACACGCAACCAAAATGAACTGAAACTTGAACAAGGTTTTCCCTCCAAGATAGGAAAGCCAACACACAACAAAAGTAGATCCCACAATAAAGAAAGCAAACAGGGGGACCCCGATCCCCAACGAAAAAAATAAAAATCCTTTCAAAAATGAAATAGGATTCACTCTCGAGATGAATCTGTAATCCCGCATAGAAAAGAAATAGGAAATCCCACAAGAGGAATATTACAAAAGCCTGTAAGAAAGATCAACAACATAAGGAGATCACCATAGGCTATGATATCTCACTACAAAGAAGACGAATTGCACAATCAAAATATAGGAAAGTCCAAATCAACATATATCCACCACAACGCCTCAAGACTAGAGGGGAAAATCTCATACAAGGACTGCCATCACAAGACTAACTTCTACAGTAGGCATGCATGCACATGGTCCATCTCCCAAAGACTAGAAATACTATAGAAGACACCTATAAGAAAGTAACCTATACCAGATTACCACTAGTTCCACCAATTATCCATCTAGGGAGAAACCAGAAGACACCATCAATTGCAACTATACGAGAAAGAGCCAACCTTAACTAAAGACTAGAAAGAAGTTACAGAGAAAGGTTCTAGTGGTAATCCCTAAAATAGAAAACAAATGAATCTTCTGAGAAACAGATTAGGAGATCCCAAATCCATTCCAGAAAGCCCATCTTGAAAAAGTCGTAAGAGCCACCCATCTATAGATGATAAAATTGTGGCCCGATCCCAAATACCAATAAAAATGCAGAAAGAAGACCCTACGCTGTAATCAAAATGGATAAACAAGACAGCATAAGCCCCCTTTCAAAAGCCTAGCTCTGGATCATAACGTAGGAAACCTTTCCTATAGACCACAAAAAGCACAAGGTCCTCCCCAAGACTAGAAAGTTCTATCGAGAAAGGCTTCGCATCTCCCGTTCCCAAGCCAAGCCATCTGAAATCCAGCCACGACCAAAAGCCACCAAGGAAAGAAACTTCAGGACTAACCAACCAAGCCACAATAAACATGTCAAAAATAAGACAACACATCTTGGGAAGCCAGGAGAGTCCTGTGGGGGTCCTAGAAATGTAGTAAGAAGATCCTAAGGAGATCTACCCAGCTAGAGATCAACATGACTAGAGGATGGAGAGACAAAAAATTTATAACAAGGTCCTCTTACCCAGAGAGGAAGACCTCCCTATGATTATGTATACTTAACAAATGGCATACATGTATCAATTTATTATACCACCAAGGGCACCTTTGCTCTGAAGAGTATCCATCATCATTTCACGTTTCAAATTGGTACTCTCCATAATAACTTAATTTTTGATCTACCCTTGTATCTAAATAAGTGAATATCAATAGTAATAATCAAGTTTAAATAGTGAATGATATTCTTAGTGTCTCATACTCCTTAAGCACCCATGAACCTTTCTTAATCATGTGTATCTTTCAAACCACGTGCATTGCATAGTATTAGATCTATTCAAATACATAAAGTTGTTATCATTTATTAGATTTATTAATATATTTATTTACATTCAAAACAATAATCTAATCAATAGTTCATTTCTTCTATATTCTTTGACCATGAAATAACTATTTTCATGTCTCATGTTTTACTCTTTTTTTTAGAGTATCTAGTAGATAATTTTTTATAGATTAGTATACTTTAGGTATACATGATACTATTGAATAAGCTAGTTGTAGCTTCCATTGGGATCACTTCCATAAAATATCAAAAACATTATATTTTTATTAGGTCAACTATACTATATCTAGCTTGCCTTTCTATTCATATCCCTTAAATTGTTGTGTTTCCCCATAAATTCTTTGAAATCATCTTCATGAGAGTTAGAATCTCCTTTGGCTAATTGCTTTTACAATTTAAATTTTGCTAATATAAAGATCAATCTTATGATTGGTTAAATTTTTCTTCCTTGTTTCCTTCTCTTTAGATATACTATATTTTCTCCTTTGGCTAATTGCTTTTACAATTTAAATTTTGCTAATATAAAGATCAATATTATGATTGGTTAAATTTTTCTTCCTTGTTTCCTTCTCTTTAGATATACTATATTTCCAAGATACTTCATCAATTATTGATGGATACCAAAAATAATGTTATTGTTGATTTAATCCTACATATATTTTTACTTATAACAAAAATAATATGTGAATCCCTCTTAATTGAAAGATATCTTCATCCTTTTCAATAACAATCTACATCCTTACAAGATTTTTTGTAGCCTTTGCATAGTTGTTTGCTGAAGATACATATAATTATGAGTAGATGAGAATAATTTTGCCTTCATTATTAAAAAAATGAAAAACACATCCTCCGAATTTTCTTGGGTTTCCTTTGGAAACATTATCAAAATTTATTTCAATAAACTCAACTTCTAGATTTTTCCACTCTACCATATAATGGTACAAATACTTTATGTTAACTCCACTATTCCATATGACCTTGCATGTAACCAAAGATCCAACAACTCTTTTTCCAAACTTGAGACTTCCCATGATGAGTGATATGCCTATAAAAGTTCCCTAAGAAAGGTAACAATATGACCCCAAACTTGAATATGACAATATATATATATAATACTTTTAATAAATGACCATTGTTATATGACTTTTATAGTCTTATGATCAAAGCCATTTGTATAATTTTTTTATTTATTCTCATTTTATAATATTTTTCAATGTATTCACTCTCATGGATCTATTAACAATACATTTTTGACAAAGGTTTAAAATATCCATAGTAATATATATATATATATATACACACACACACACACAATAAACATATGTATGTATGCAAAAGTATGCATATATGTATATACACACACGACACACAAATATCATACATACATACATTCATCACTATCTATCTATCAATATATATATATATATATATATATATATATATATATTGTACGTTATCCCTTGGGAGGACTAGTAGGAGTGGAACACCCCTTAATATATCTTGAGTTCATACAAGAAAATATTTGAAGATATCACACATACACAACCATATCAGTATGCATAATTTTGTACTAATATCAAAATCCAATATGTTATATTATAAGAAGTGTCCCATTATATTACATTAGTACTGGATTTTATCACATATAAGGATGACATGCACTCCTTATAAAGGTCATGCTTGTTCACTAACATACTAATTACTAGCATCAACTTAACTAATCCTAGTGTCATCTCCTAATATTATGCCATCACCTTGTGGAGTGGCATCAACCTGTGGCACTATCACAAGGGGTGGTGTTAAATTATCTATCCTCTTGATAAACATTCCCTCTAACTTAATTGGTTTGTATCAAGCTAATCCAAAACTTTGCCTACCCTAAATTGAAAATACAAAATTAGTAGAGGTCTTTATTTTTTGGTAGATAATTTCTTATTTGTTCAAGCATATCTAGTAGTCATAATGTTAGATACTTTAAAACATATTTCCTATATAGATCAACCCATTTTATAATTAGAATAATGATTTCATTTCTAAGGCAAGCAACCTTCATTTTATTTTCTATCATTGTTATTTCTATATTAGGATCTTCAACAAGCAAACTATGTACATCCTTGTTATGCTCCAATGTCTTTTCCTAAAGTGTGACATTGTATGGATTCATGTATTCAATGAAGGCTTTTAAATATACTAGTATTCTATCTTTATCCTTTACGTTCTTCCTTGTTTCTTCTATTAAACTAGTAATTTCTTTTCAAATCAACTAGGTTTACCATGGTAAAGTTGTCTTTCAATTATAGTTGTATATACGTAGTCTATTGATCAACTTCCTAAGATAACTCATCACCTTGCTTTCTAATTGAACTAGGCTTTTTTGTGTTTTTTTATAATCATCAAAGTGATTTGGAAGTATCACCAATTGTTTTTATATCTTCTACATAGTCGAATTAACCCTGTCTAGATGTTCCTACTAATTTTTTACTTTGTCCTTAGTGGTGTTATATAACTAAATTAGGTTTGTTAATGCATCTAGTAGTTGGGATTAAACATAGGTGTAGTTCTGGTTATTATGTTTGGTTTCACATTTTATATCATTTACATCATTTGCCTTATTTATCCTTCTACTTGTAGTAGTTATTGCACTGCATCCTTCATTAGTTTCTCTTATATATTGTCACATCACCTTCTTCATTAGGATCTTGTCCCTTGCCATAATTCTCCCAAGATCCATCTCAAAGTGAGTCTCTATAATTGGCATCATCCTTTATGCTATCTATCTAGGGTTTATCTATACTTGGTAGACCCTTATACCCTATTGAAAGATAAAATACCAATATGGCAACCATTTTACCTTATTAGCATTATAATTGATATAAGAGAATTATAACTAGAGCTTTCGATGTTGAGCTTGTTGGTTTTGTCAATGTTGTAGATGCTTTTGGCACTAAACTAATTGCCTTAGACCTAGGTACCTTGTCATCTCTATTGAAATGGAAGATACTAGTCATGAAACTTATGGCATGAAATGGTTTACCATTGAATATTTGACCACTTCACTACTTTGGACTTCCTTCACCACTAGATACTTCGAATGTAAATTTTTGGATGGGTTCCATGGACATAGATAAGACTAGCATTAAATATTTAGACATAGAGGAGATTGGTGATGAACTTTATGGTGATATAATTCCTTGAATTTCTATCATTTACATCTTAAATTTAGAAACTCTATAGTAGATGTAGTCAAAATAAAAGTGATTACATTTTATATTAGTTATGTAATAGGTGTAGAATCGATAAGGGTTGATGATCTTGGTATCATGACCATTTTTTCTTGATCAAATTTAGTTGTGACTACCTCTAAAAATATAGGTGATACCATAAATGTGGTTCTAATAGCCAACCTTGTGATGGTTGTGCTTCTTTCTCTTGCTATTCCAGTGCCCAAAATATCATGGATTTTATTTTCTCCTTTTTCTAGGTTTCTAGGTCCACAATCAACTTTTGATCCAATGGTCGACTAATGATATTGACAAGTAGACTTACAAGATTTATTATTGTATATTGTCCAATATTCCTACAGCCTATGGTCTCAAGGAAGTCACAATAAATAATTTCTAATTTTAGAATATCCATGGTAGTTGTATTATCTCTTATTTATTTGCCTTGGTCAATCGACTGAAATATAGTAGTGTTGATTCCCCCCACCTTTAGATGACTTAGTGCCTAATTATGATATTTTCTATGGGCCTTTTTTACATCTACATCATTTTATGAGGATATAATAATTTTTTATGGGATAAGTTAGTTACTCTTAAGATGTTTGAATATGTGGGAGTTAAGGGACTCTAGTGGATCCTCAAAACTAATCCCATAGGTGGAGGGATCAATTTGTTTCCTATTTACTCAAATATTATAGCCTCTTCTTACCACCAAATATTGGTTTCATTATGATTGGCATCAAATCCTTGAGTATTTGTATTGTTATTGGTTATGTACTTATGACTCTCCTCATTAGTGGCTATTGTTTAATTATCACCCCTTTGTTGGAGTGGAACTTCCTCCTCCATATTCCTTGGCACTGCCATATTTGTTACCTTCACTATTAAATACTTCTAACCATACCATCATTATGACTACATGAATAGGAAATCCAAACATCCATTCAAATATATTTCACTTTATATATCATGAATTATGACACCAAAAGAGTCAATCATTTGTACCAATATTTCAATCATATCCAACCTCATATGGGGGTGGACTTCAATACAATGGTTTTAGATCATTCACCTTTAATATATAATATTTTTGAGAGAATTATTGGCATGCCTACATGGGAATCTACTCTCTTCCCTATACCATGCCCCTAATTTGGACTCCTCACTACCCCATTATATTTCTAAGTATGCATGGGGTTTCAACTAGTTCTTCACATAAATGTCAATTCAAGATTGTGCTAAGAATGTATGATTCCTTTGCATTAATTCTATTTGTAAAATACATTATAGTGAGGATTAGAAATATATTTAATTTAAATGTTGATTTATCCTTTTTTAAATATTTAAGGTTCTCTCTACCATCATTCAAAAATATCTTGACCATGTTATGTGGATTGTCCTAAACTACCATCTCATATGCTACCTTACCACCCACTAGTTTGATTGAGTCATGACAACACTTGTAATAGACCTTGCTTGTGTCTTATATAACAAAATTGGCACCTCCTAGCTTAATTCCTCCAACTAAGAGAGTGCATGATGTTTAAATACTATGGAGTAAGACACATTCATGGTTGGAATTCAATTCTACTTTCTTCACATATTTCTTGAGGTCATTTCTTTGATTGTTTAAATAAAATTGGTCCAACTAAAAGTATCATTGTTGTAACAAATTATAAATAGGGTGGATAGGTTCAAGAATAGGCATAGAACTAGGATTTCCACATAGTCCATAAATCCTATTACTATTGTATATTGGACCTCATTTTTCTTCCATGATCCATCCAATTTGTTTAGGGCTTTGGCTTCAAAGTAAACCATATTATGAGACATATCCCCCATAGTAACATTTCATGATATGCTATTCCTTTTACTGTATAAACCACATTTTCATGTTTGATAACTAGGTGCTAAAGTTTCCTAATGGAATGATCATTGCTAAGGATGAAACTTGATTGATCATTAGATGAACACTACTCTATTGTTACATCCTTATACCCATTGAAGACTCTTTGACCTTCTTATTTTCATTATATTTTTATTCCATGAGTATATTCTTACTAGCTCTTTCTTGAATTTCTTTCCTGCAAAAATCATGTATGAACCAACTCATAGTAATCTTCCAATTTTGTCATAGATAAAATTTATTTTAGTATTTTTAGACATGTACTATCCAATAGAATGTATTATTTCAATTTTCCCAAGTAAAAATAATATTTTTGATGTATCATCATAATTAATGCCTTGGTTTTATTATTTTTGGTTTACTTAGATGCTACTCATATAGATGACTTAGTTGACATACATGAGAGCTTTCCCTATTGTTGTCCCTAGACAACACATCCCCATTTTGCACTCTAAATAGGGCCCCCATTTTCTTCCGTGCTGGAGTTAACTTTATATAATTTTTTTGTGGACATTTAAGGCTGTGAAAATTAATGAGCTCATGTTTATAAAATTTCGAGTTTTTTTTTGTATTCGGTGTTTTTAGTGGGATTTTTATTTTAAAGATTTTGGGTTTCAATTTTATGTTCATCCTAGAAAAAAGCCAGAGAAAATTGGGCATGTTTCGAGTCTTCTTTAGTCTTGGACAAGTTCCTTCTTCGAAATTTCAAAAAATTGGAGTTTTTGGTGAGATGCATTTTTACCAAATTTTGAAACCTCGAATCCTGAAATTCCAAAATCCAATTCAAAGAATATTTGAAACCCACAGTAATTTATTAAATGATATTTTTGAAATCCTAAAAAACCTCAAAATTCTGTTCAAAGATTATTTTAAAATAGAAGTAATTTATTAAAGGATATTTTTCTGCACAAATTGACTTTTTTTTTTATAGGTAATCCTCCAAAGACCATAACTTTTCATAAAGAACTTAAATTGGGCTCAAAATGGATGCGTTGGAAAGCTTAAAATGAGCTCTACTAGATTTAAAATTAAATATTCAAACATTTTTACAAAATATTTTTATTGGGCATGAATTTTATCTTCCACAGTGCGAGGACCCAACAATTGAAAAAATATATAAATATTCCCTTTCCACATGGAATGCATGATTTAATGAGATAGAATCATTTATGTCATTGTAATCATGCAAAGACTTGAAAAAATACTTCAATTTTAAATTATTATTTTGATAGAAGTTTGAACTTTGAAAATGGAGGGAAAATTGTTTTCCTCAACTTATAAAATAAACTTCCACTCATTTGTAAAAGGTTCCGAATTTTTTTTTCTATAAAATTTCAAAAACTTAATAGCAACATTAGATTAGCTTTATTTTCTAGCATTTTTTTTAGTTCCCTTAAAGCTGTTGTAAATATCTGAAAGATCTTTTCATGAGTAAAGATAGTTGTTGAATATCTTGGGGTAATAACAATTTATGCATGTATATTGTTACTGTATTTAACTTTTTATGCAATCGTCCCTCTCTAAAACTATGTGAATACTGGCTGCTTGTAGGTATTTTCATGCTCAAATTTCTCTGTTACATGTTGTAGTGATCTCAGGGGAATCAGGTTATTTCTTCCTAACCTTATCTTTTTTGAAATTTCTTTGATTCTCTTGGTTTGACTAGTGTTAGAGTAGGATTTATCTTTATGTTATAGTTAGTTTGTTGTTGGGAATTTTTGAGTTTGTGCATAATTTTGGATGCTTTATGAACACATATCTATTTCATATTGAATGTTGCTACAAAGCTCCCCCTCCAAAAAAATTGTGGATCACCAGCATATACCTCTCTGAGTGAAACCTACATGGTTGAGACCCAACCTACCTGAAACTTGGAGGAAACATCTTTCATTTTCAAGAGGGAATATTTGCGGTGTGTGTGTTCCACTTGTTAGCAAGCATATAAAAATATGGCTCAACAAAACTGGTGCTATAAGGAGGGCCTGACCACATTCTTTCACATTCTACTTGACTCTTTAGACTACATCCAAACTGGAACCAAGAAGGATTATCGATCGATCAAATTCAATAGAAGGAGATTTTCTGCTTTTATCCCTCACCCATCATAGAAAAACTTGATCTTATAAGAGAAATTAGAAAATTAGACCTTCTCAATATGTAACTTATTCACCAAGAAATTCCTCAACTCTCATCTTACCTACCCCTTTGCAAAAGCAAGTAATGGATCACCAACCAAATTGGATCACAATCCACAACCCATTAGACATTGCTGAAGTAGTGCATGATATTCCAAAGAATACTGAAAACTACTTTCCAAAGTATAAGTATGATGGTACTTAATTTGTGGAAGAGCATATCCAAGCATATAAGAATACCTTAATGAGGCTTCAGATTCAACACAAGAATGTGGCTTACCACATGTTTCCTGATACTTTAGACAAGGATTCATACTACTGGTATATTAATATGCCTGCCCATTCTATTCATTCTTGGTTGGAGTTGGAAGAAGATTTTGTGAAGCACTTTAGATTAATCATTGATCCTGTTGTCTTGTACCATCAGTTTACCACTACCAAAAGAGAGCCTAGTGAACCCATTATGAACTTCAACACAAGCTTCTATAAGCTTTACACGAGATTGGTTTCCCCATTTGAGTTTTTAGAGCCTATTGCCCTATGAATGTATTTGAATGCTCTTGAAATTATGACATCTATGTTCATTCGAAGAACTACTAGAATAACCACTTTACCTGCAACCTATAATGAAGCTCTCACTGTTGAACAATAATTGATGCATCAAGGTTTTAAAATCAGAATTAACATGACATTAGGACAACCAAGCACCTATAATAAGATTCCCTTGATGAACCAAGCTATAATTCATAATACCCCAATGATCAATCCTATTCATAATACAATGTACCCATACCAAAATCAAGTGTTCAATCCAACACCCTCATCTCAAGTGCTTATCCAAACAAATAAAAATTACATGTATAATCATTCCATGATGCCACTCATGTTACACCAAGTGAACTAAACTAGCAACCAAAATTTGTCAGTATACATAAATACTGGTCCAACTACTTATAACATGCCTACATATTTGGAAAATAAGTCATCAAGTCAAGTTCCCCAATCATATGCCCAACAAGCAATGCCTGCATACTTGACATCCCAAGGAGCGAACACCAACCAAGTGTCGAGTCAACAAACTCCACCAGTGCAAAATCAACCTACAAACACTTTGAATCAAGAGTTGGAAAGTTTGCAAAGGATGGTTCAAAAACTTAGTAATGATGTATTAGCCATGGAAAGACACAACCAACATGCCAACATGAACAACAATAATGTTGGTCATAATAGAAATTTTAATTTTTAGAGGTAAAATCGCCAATGGAACTCTCATACCAATAATGGAGGTGTATCAAATCCTATTGACCAAGCAAGTATATCCTCATGATCAATTGTAAACTTAGCAGATTTAGCTTTACCTAACTGGTGTAGAATGCATGTAACAACCCAACATGGTGAGACAAACTGTTAGGGTACCTAGGAATAGATATTTGGGAATATATTATTATATCGTATAAGGGTTGGCATGGGCCACACATAACCCAAGGTTGATCGTATTATAATATTATATTTTATTATAATATTATGGTTCTACATGGAATCAAAATGACACCAAGCATGGTAGAGAAAGCATAGTGATCCTGGCTTTCAAAGTGGTTCATCAACATCAAGATATATTGCCATTGTAATCATCATGGAGATGAATCATATGTAATCATCTTTGTCCACGAAGTGGCTTATGGGGTTTTTTCCTCCTTAAGTGGCACTCTCATCTTGGGAGATCTTGTGGAGTTATTCCTTCCTTAAGGATTATTAATGGTGTTTCCCTACCTTAAGGGTATATTATCTATCTTTCTCTCATTTATAGATTGTCATTATGGATAATAATTTGTGGATGAATGATTTGATATTTCTGCATATTGGTGAATGATTTATGTAATGATAATAAAATTTCACAATACAAACTGCCTTGAATTTAAATTAGCCTTAGACATTGTTGAGAAAGAAATTGAGAACTTGGAGCTTGTGGCCACAAATTATAATATTGGAGACTTTAATAGGAACAACATTGAATCAATCATGTTCTCAAACACTTTTGATCCTTTGCTATATGAAAATGATAATATTGATATTGAGTTAGAATATGAGGTTCAGGCTTATCAACAATTCCAAAGAGGCAATAACTACATGTTAAGAAGTAAAAACAAATAAACTTTTACCACTTCTACCCTCCTAATTATTCATATGTTACTCCTAATGTCAAAGAAGATAATAACCCTCCACCTCCTAAAGGAAATCCTGTTGTAAGTTCTCAAGACAAAGGGGTAGTCCTAGGTCAAAATAATCAAACCTTGGGAGTTCCAAAAATAGGTTACAATATCATAAAGGATCTAAATAAAACCAAGGCTAATATATCTCTATTTGAGCTAACCCAAATAGAGAAATAAAGGGACTTGTTAATAGAAGTTTTGAATTCAAAAGGAAAATACAACATGTTGTGGTTCACAAGGACAAAATTAGTTATCCTCCTTTTTTGCTAACTATTCATATTGTTGGAAAAAACCTGCATAATTGTTTGGTTGATTTAGGTGCATCTGGGAATGTCATGCCTTATTCTATGTGTTAAAAATTAGGATTGAATCCTGCCAAGTCCAGTAGAAAGGTGGTACAACTAGATAAAACAAAGGTGAATATTTTTGGAGAGCTAACTCATGCATATTCAACAAGCTTCAGATTCGAGGATCCAACAATGTATCGATATTTAGGTGGTAGACATACCAAAGGTTTATGGTATATTTCTCAGTAGAGATTCATATAGAATATTGAATGGTTATATGGCGACCGACTTATTACATATGTGGCTACCATGGAGAAGTGTAGCCAATCAAATCAAAATTGAAAGAGAACCAAGGTTGAAAGAAATGATCACGGAGTATAACAACACAAATCAAATATTGTATGCAGAAGCTTATTTGCGAGTATATACCTTAAAATTAAAAGAAGTTTCTAATACTCATGTTGAAGAGTCCAATGTAGTTGTAATTCCTTCCTTTGAAAGCAAGAAGAAGCATGATGACATATGGGTGTTTAAGTTTTATGGATCCAAATCTAAGCAGGAAAATAGATTTGGTGTTCAGTTGGTTAGTCCTAAAGGAAAGTATTTTCTTACCGCTTATGGATTTCAGTTTGCTTGCACTAATAATACTACGGAATATGAAGCCTTATTTAAAGAACACAAGCTTATACTGAGAGGGGGGGTGAAAATTATAAGACTACTTTTTACTTTTGTTTCCTAATACTTATGTTGAAGAGTCCAATACAGTTGTAAGTCCTTCCTTTGAAAGCAAGAAGAAGCATGATGACATATGGGTGCTTAAGTTTTATGGATCCAAATATAAGCAGGAAAATAGAGTTGGTGTTCAATTGGTTAGTCCTAAAAGAAAGTATTTTCTTACCGCTTATGGATTTCAGTTTGCTTGCACTAAAAATACTACAAAACATGAAGCCTTAATTAAAGAACATAAGCTTATACTGAGAGGGGGGTGAACAGTATAAGACCACTTTTTACTTTTCTTTACCAAATAGTATTAATCAATATAATCAATGGCAATATCAATAGCAATAACCAAATCAATGCATAAATCATCACACACAATAGAGACACCACAATTTATGTGGTTCACCCAATGTGGGCTACTCCACAGAGAAAATATTTCACTAATATTTTCTCAATCAATATCTTGGGAATTATTTCCCTATTACAATGTTTATGGACCTCTGTTCAAAGGAGATGTTGATCCCCTAAATCTGGTTTATGGATCTCTATCCACAAGAGAAACTCCTTCTCCTCTGCTCTGGTTGGTGATCCTCTAGAAGACACTGCCTCCACTACACTGACTATGGATCTCTCTCCACTTGAAGACTCTTATCCTCACTCAGAAGACATGTCCTTAATGTCCTGGCTGATGGATCTCTATCCACTGGAGACTCTGTCCTCTCTGCTCTATCACCTCCAAATCTCTATCTCAATACTATACTAAACACAATCTATTCGATCTAGCACAAATCTGCTCAATATCTTGCACTAAACACAGTACATTCGGTCTAGCACAAATCTGCTCAACTCTTGCACTAAACATAGTCCAGTCGGTCTAGCACAAGTCCACTCAATAAGCTCACTCAAATATGCACTAAACATAGTCTATTCGGTCTAGCACAAATATGCTCAACAGGTCCACTCAGAACCTGCTCAAATCTACTCAACAGGTCCACACATAACCTTTCTAAATCTACTCAACAGGTCCACATAAAACCTATCCAAATCTGCTCAATAGGTCCACACAGAACTTGTACAACTCTGCTCAACAGGTCCACATAGAACCTGTACAACTCTGCTCAACAGGTCCACACAAAATATGCTCAAATATGCTCAAAAGGTCCACTCAGAACCTGTCCAAATCTGCTCAACATATCCACACAGAACCTGCACAACTCTGCTCAACAGTTCTACTCAGAACCTATCCAAATTTGCTCAACAGGTCTACACAGAATCTGTCCAAATATGCTCAACAAGTTCACACAAAAATTTTCCAAATCTGCTCAACAAGCTCACACAGAACTTGTCCAAATCTGCTCAATAAGTCCTCTCTAAGACTTGCTCAAATATGTATTGTAAGCTTCCACAAAAGCTCACACAAAAATAGTCCACCGGTCTTCTCAAAGACTTACCTCAAATCTGCTTAACAAGTCCACACAGAACTTGTCCAATCTCATAGAAACATAAAGAGAATTGTTAGAGACTCAATATGTTCTGCACTCAAAGCTCAATCACTTTCTCAACTCAAATCAATCTCAAAGAAGCATAAAGAGAATTGTTAGAGACTAAATATGTTCTATATTCAAAATTCAATCACTTTCTCAACTCAATATCATAGAAGCATAAAGAAAATTGTTAGAGACTCAATATGTTCTATTCTCACAACTCAATCTCTTTCACAACTCAAATTAGAATATAGAATAGTTTATTTTATGGAACTTGAACAATCACTTCATACATCCACTTGACTAGGCTCAATCAACTTAACCAATCACTCAAGAAACAACTCTTGCTCACAAACCCTAGTCCAAACATATATCATCCAACTCAAAATATTTCCAAGAATGCTCAACAACAAATCTCACATAACAATGATACTCATGATCTTTTCAAACCCTAGTTCAAGTTCTTTGCATAACAACTCACTTCAACAACCATGCTTATGATGTAGGAGCCTATCTTTAGAGGGTTTTTTTTTTTTGAAAAAAATGAAAAACTTGTATTAATACAAAGAACAATTACAAGCGGGAGAGAACACATCCCAACCAAGAACAGCAAGCAACCCAACAAGAGAAGAGCACAAAGGCAACCCAACACAACACAGAGTAAAGAAATCAACTGGGCACGAAAAAACGACATGTCGCGAAATCGCGACATGTCGCGAGATCGCGACAGTCAACCCCGTCTCCCCCACTGCGGTGCCAACAGGCGCGAAAACGCAACATGTTGCGAAATCGCGACATGTCGCGAAATCGCGACATGTCACAAAATCGCGACGACAGCACCCACCTGCAACCTTTCGACAAAAATGTCGCAAAATCGCGACGAATTCACCATGTAGCAACCAGATCGCAAAAGCGTCGCGATATCGCGACAGTTTTCGCCAACCCGCTGGAAAGCCAAAATTGTCGCGATTTCGTGACGGGTTTTCCTTATGACACCAAACCGCCAAAAGTGTCGCGATATCGCGACGGTTTTTCCTTTCGGCTCCCAGTTCTCAAAACTGTCGCGAAATCGCGACGAAATATCCTCACGGCACTCAGTTCTCAAAACTGTCGCGATATCGCGACGGAATTTCCACTTAGCACTCCATCTGCGAAAGTGTCGCGATATCGCGACAATTTTACCAGTTAGCACTAAATTGCCAAAACTGTCGCGAAATCGCGACCACTTAACCATGCAACTTCCCCAAGGGCCCCGATGGCGCGACATGTCGCGAAATCGTGACAAAAACCCGTCCAAGGCCGAGAAGGCGCAACCTGTCGCGATATCGCGACAAAAACCCGGAAGAGGCCGAAAGGGCGCAACCTGTCGCGATATCGCGACATGTTGCGATATCGCGACAGCAACTAGCCTTAGCAAAAAAACACTGCCCATCATTTCAGAAAACATTCAAGGCCTTGTCGAATCTCTGCATCCTCCACAGGCATGTCACTGTGTAGCTGCATCCCAACCTCCCTTTCAACACCCATCTTAGCAAGGAAATCGACCGCCTTATTGAGATCCCGATTCACATAGACAGGTATCACATAATCTAATTCCCTCCAAAGCTCTTTGATTTGGGAAACTAAGATCCGCAATCTCCAAGCTTTCGAGACAAATTTTCTCATACAATCAAGAGCACCCACCAAAATTTGGGAGTCAGACTCAATAATAATCTTCCTGTGTCCTTTTTTGGCAGCCCAGAAGGAGGCGGATTTAATAGCAAAGGCCTCGGCTTCATTGTTTGTGGCACATCCCAGACCCTGCAATTCCCAATAGAGCAAAGACCCAGCATGATCGCGGCACACAGCTCCAATTCCAGCACTTCCCGGATTGCCTTTAGCCGCTCCATCAGTGTTGATTTTGATCCATCCTTCAGGAGGAGGTTTCCAACTACCACTCACCTGTCTTTGTTGAAAAACAACTCCCTCGTCCAAAGACTTAGAAGCAGACTGGGTTTCCCCCTCGGTATGAATGGCAACCGTTTCCGCCACTTTGCTCCAAATGACTTGCCATATTCCTTCTAAAGAGGAGAAGGTTTCACGAAAAATACGGGCATTTCTCTCCAACCAAACCTCGCCACCAGATAAAAAATAAACCAAGCTCCCGACCAATTCGAAGAGCATTGGATTTAAATCTACCTTTCTTCCAACTTTCCCAAATGTTGTTTCGGGACAAGACCCCAATAGCCTGAAGTTTAAAGTGTGAGAACCAGCGCTTCCAGATCTGTCGAGTGAAAGAACATTCAAACATTAGATGATCCACCGTTTCCTCCTGCTTATGGCATAACACACATTGGGAGGGGCTCTTTAGAGGGTTTTTTTAAAAGAAGTTTTAAAGTAATTTTTTTATTACTCAAAATGAAATTATTTGACGTAAAATATAATTTGTCGAAAATGGTAATTATTAAAAAAGGTAAATTTTTATGAAAAAATAATTTGCCGAAAATAGTAATTACTTAAAAAGACATTTTTTGGTGGAAAAATCAATTTGCCGAAAATAGTATTTTATTTTTATTTTTAGGGTTTTAAGCTTTAGGGTTTTATTTTAGGGCTTCAAGTTTTAGGGTTTTCTTTTAGGGTTTATTTGGGGATATATATTCCCTTGGTATTGCATTGTAAAAGGGGAAGTGAATCCAGGAATGAGAAAATAAATTATTTATTGGTTTATTTCCATGTATTGTAGTTTTTATGTGAATGGAGGGTTTTATTGATTATTTCCATTTATTGTAGTTTTTATGTAAATGGAGGGTTTTACATATTATTTTTATTTACCGTAGTTTTTATGTAATGAGAGGTATTTTATTTTGACCTCTTGCAGCTGGATTTACATCATTTGGTATCAGAGCAAGTTGGATCTTGTTGGGAGGAGAAAAGAGAAGAGAAGAAAAGAGAAAATGAGAGGAGAGCAAAGAGGCTAAAAAAAAAAATTGGCACTCTGTGCAGTGCTTGCAGAAGGTTTGTAAAACCTTGGAGACAGAAATTGACACTTTGTGTAAGTGCTTGCAGGAGGTTTTTTTATGTAAAAGCCTTAGAGAAAGAGATTGACACTTTGTGTAGTGCTTGTAGAAGGTTTGTAAAACCTTGGAGAAAGAAATTGGCACTCTGTGTAAGTGCTTGTAGGAGGTTTTTTTTATATAAAACCTCAGAAGGAGGAATTGGCACTTTGTGTAGTGCTTGCAGAAGGTTTGTAAAACCTTAAAGAAATAAATTGGCACTCTGTGTAGTGCTTATAGGAGGTTTTTTTTCATTAAAAACCTCAGAGGGAAGAATTGACACTTTGTGTAGTGCTTGCAGGAGGTTTGCTATTTTAAAATATCGAAGGAATAAATTGGCACTATGTGTAGTGCTTATAGGAGGTTTGAGATATAAAACCTCAGAAGGAGATTGGTACTTTGAGGAGTACTTGCAGATGTGTGGCACTCTATGGAGAGCGATTATGAGTTTGATTAGAGGATCTCGCAGGAACAGTGTTATTTTCAACCAAAGCAGAATGATGCAGGAACCTATCTTTAGGGGTTTTTTTAAAAAAGTTTTAAAGTAATTTTTTTATTACTCAAAAGTGAATTATTTGACGCAAAATATAATTTGCCGAAAATGGTAATTATTAAAAAAGCAAATTTTTATGAAAAAATAATTTTCCAAAAATAGTAATTACTTAAAAAGGTATTTTTTGGTGGAAAAATCAATTTACCGAAAATAATAATTTTTTTTTAATTTTTAGGGTTTTAAGCTTTAGGGTTTTCTTTTAGGGCTTCAAGTTTTAGGATTTTATTTTAGGGTTTCTTTGGGGATATATATTCCCTTGGTATTGCATTGTAAAAAGGGAAGTGAATCTAGGAATGAGAAAAGAAATTATTTATTGGTTTATTTCCATGTACTATAGTTTTTATGTGAATGGAGGGTTTTATTGATTATTTTTATTTATTGCAGTTTTTATGTAAATGGAGGGTTTTACATATTATTTTCATTTACCACAGTTTTTATGTAATGGGAGGTATTTTATTTTGACCTCTTGTAGCTGGATGTACATAAGCTTATAAAATATTCTTCACATAACAATGATACTCATGATCTTTTCAAACCCTAACTCAAGTTTTTCACACAACCAATGGCTTCAACAACAATGCTTATAAAACAAGGTTTAATCACAACTCTCAATTCAGAAAACCTTGAAGCATCAACTCAAAACACTTCACTCAACCAATGGTCTCAACAACAATGCTTATCAAAAAAGGTTTTAATCACAAATCTCAATTCATAAAACCTTGAAGCATTAACTCAAACACTTTCAAAAAGGAAACCCTAATCAAATCCTTTTCACTCCAAACTTAATTTTCAATAAAGCCAATCAACCAACTCAACCAAGGAAGAATTTGCCCATACCTTTTTGCATGACAAGGAGTTGATCTCACAAATCTGCCACACTCACAAATTTCTCTTTTCCAATCTCAATAAGGGTTAGAAGACTTCAATAAAAATCACAATGCAAAATACACCTTATTACTCCAACTTAATTTTAACATCCACCAAAGTCCTTTTAGAAGAAACCCTTATAAAAAATAATAGCCAACAAGTCTTAAAATAAATCTCAATTAAGCCTTTATTATAACTCCTTATACCTCCTAAAACATAACTCTCAAAACAATAATTTCCAAATTATAGAACTCAAATAATCATCAACACTTCACCTTCAAAAATCAATCACCACAACCTTTATTTAATAAAGTTTATTAAAAAATAATAAACTTTAGAACAACCTTATCACTCCAACCTTAGGGCATAAATCATAAAATTTTAATTAAAAAATCGTACATGCCTCAAGGGGTTTTGACCCCATGACTTGCCCTCACCGCGAGTGCCTTAGCCATGGCTAAGGTTGCCACACAAGCTACACGCTCGTTCATAAAGGAGGAAGCACCACGTGCTTCCTCTTTGTGCTTCTCCTTGCCCACGTTTGATAAAAACGTGTGCCTTGGGCACTTCCACAACACTACCACAAAAAACCACTTCGCAAGAATCGAACGCACGACCTCCATGCTCTCAACACCTTTGCGCTCTCCAAGATGCCACTAGGCCACACTGCCCAATGCAAATTGGGGGTGGTCTCTCTCCATGTTATCCTCTGCTTTCTTTGCTAAACATTTTAAACCACACGAGCTCGTTTTCGCATATGCCACACAAATTTCATTCGAGCAAGGATAATTAATGAACAACTTTGGGCATATATTTATATTGCCCTCCTCCTTTGTCTAGGACGTCGACACTTTGATTTGAATGCATCACGTCGGTGCTGTAAGGCTTCGAAAGCCTTAGTAAAACCCAACCTTTGGGTTTTTAATCTCTAAAAAATTTGCGCTCGAATATATTTTAATTTTCTAAAACCCAACCTTAGGGTTTTAATCAAATGAACTTTATCCTTTAAAATCTAATTATATTATAATTAAAAATTATAATATTTAATTAGATTTTTACCACTTTGGTAAATATTATAATAACAATTATAATATTTTTAACCTTCCAATGCTTCGGATGAATTGCTTCCATGGAGAAATAAAAACCTCTTTTTGACCCAATATTTTTGGGTGTAAAATAAAATATTTTAACCCATTATAAAATTCCATTAAACTTTGCACTCAAATTGAAGAAGAACTCTCACTGGCATCTTGACATCAATGACAACTTTGGCTTAGGGACTCAAAATGTCCAACAATATCCCCCTTTGTCATTTATGGCAACCCACATTATTTTTACTTGAAACCTGACCTTTCTTTTTCCTTTTGCTCCCCTTGGGACATTGCTCCCCCTAGCTCAATGCTCTCTCAGATATCAAATCCCTCCCCATATATTAAATCTCTCCCTAATACACAAATCTCTCCCCCTTTGACATCAATGGCAAAGGGTCACCTTTGGGGCTCGGGGCTAAGAATGAGCCTCTTAGCTTAGCCCCTCCCCCACCTCCTCATGAGGTGGTTAATTTTGGGGTGGGAGCATTTCTACTCCCCGAAAGAACTGCTATTTAAATTTATCCTTTTCCCTTCTTTTCTGAGTTTTTTGAATCCTCTGATCATTTCTATCCAAGTCATCATCCATGTTCCTATCATCATTCCTGTTCCTATTCCTATTCTTGTTCACATCTAGGTTACTATTCTTGTTCTTGTTCCTGTTCTCATCCATGTTCCTGTTCCTATTCATGTCCCTGTTCATGTTCCTGTTCTTGTTCCTGTTCATGTTCCTATTCATGTTCCTGTTCTTGTTCATACTTGTTTCTAGAATGTCTGCTCTACACCACTTTGTTGTGTGACCATCATTATTGCACTTATAACACTTAATGTTATTATTAATTGTAGGTGCAAATGTCTTAGGATATCTTCTAGTGAAGCCATATCCTCTTCTGTCATGAACCCTGCAATTCATTGCCTTGTGACCAACGTCATTACATGAGTAGCAATACCCATGGAAAAGCTATCATTTCCCATATTCATGTCTTTCATGTGTCCTGCATTATGAAGCCATGTGCCCAAACCCGTGACATAAAAAACATCTTCCATTGAAGCTTCCTTGTCTTAACCCCATTGGTTTCTTAGTCTCTTCTACCTATTTCCTGTTCCATCTGTTCCTTACTTGCGCATTGTTCCTTTCCTTGTCGAAATTTCTATTATCCAACATCTCCTTAGAAGTCTCACTCTCTATTTTACTAATTTTGACTCTTCTTTTTTGGTGTTTGAGATTGACTCTCCTTTTTCTGCTTCCTATTTCCCTTGTTCTTCTTTAGAAATAAGTCGTGTTATGGTGATTGATGACCTTTGTGCATTGATAATATTATCCAAAGTCTTTGAATTTTCCTCAAACTTGTGTAGCTTGTCCTTAGAACCTTTTACTTCCATCCTTAGTGAAACTATCTCATGCTCTAATATTTCACACTCTAGATCTTTTACCTTTAATTTTTCAGCCATACCTTCTTCAATTTTTCTTGCCTCTTCAACCTTGATTTTGAAGTTGGTGAGTTCCTGTAGAAACTTTGCTTTTGCTTTCTCATATTCTTGAGTTTGAACCCTTAATCCCGAGTTCTCCCTTTTTAATTCTTCAAGAGTAACCATAAGCCTTTCACATTCTATCTCTTTTACCTTTGATTGTTTAATCATACCTTCTTCAAATATTCTTGCTTTTTCAACCTTATCTCTCAAGTCAGAGATATCCTGTAGAAGCTTTGTCTTACATTTCTTATCTTCTTGTATTTGAGCCTTCAATTATAAATTATCTCTTTTAAATTCAATAAGTTCATTAAGAGAGGATTCCTCCTTTTCTTTTTCTGAATCTTCTATAGGAGCATTTTCTTCTAATACTGAAAGTAGAGTTTCTTCTTCATACCTGTTTTGATTTTCCCTGTTATCCTTTCTTGAACCAACCTCTAGGATTTCATTTTCAAGAATGTCATCTTTATATTCATCACTATGAAACCCATTGCAATAACTTGCATCATGGCCGAGTTGACCATAAACAAAACATTCTTGTGGACAATAAGTTGCATGGTGACTTGTGTTCCCACATCTGGTACAAAAATTTATTAGTTTGGATATTTCTCCATTACTTGATTCATATCTTGAATCTATTTCCATTTGTCCTCCCAACACAACAATATTAAACTCATCTTCCTTTTCTTTCATTACCATGTGTGTTCTTTTCTTCTTGTATCTCATGGTTTTGCCTTTGCCTTTCTTTGCCATTTGTGTTCTTGCAAGATCTTCCTTCAAGCTGTTAAACCCTTTCTAAAGGAACCAAATATGATACTAATTGAAGAACACAAGCTTATACTGAGAGGGGGGGGGTGAACATTATAAGACCACTTTTTACTTTTCTTTCCCAAATATTATTAATCAATATAATCAATGGAAATATCAATAGCAATAAACAAAGCAATGCACAAATCATCACACATAATAGAGACACCACAATTTACGTGGTTCACCCAATATGGGCTACTCCATGGAGAAAATATTTCACTAAAATTTTCTCAATCAATCTCTTGGGAATCCTTTCCCTATTACAATGTTTATGGACCTCTATCCAAAGGAGATGTTGATCCCCTAAATTTGGTTTGTGGATCTCTATCCATAGGAGAACTCCTTCTCCTCTACTCTAGTTGGTGATCCTCTAGAAGACACTGCCTCCACTACACTGACTATGGATCTCTCTCCACTTGAAGACTCTTATCCTCACTCAGAAGACCTATCCTCAATGTCCTGGATGATGGATCTCTATCCAATGGAGACTCTATTCTCTCTGCTCTGTCACCTCCAAAGCTATGTATCAATACTATACTAAACATAGTCCATTCGATCTAGCATAGATCTGCTCAATCTCTTGCACTAAACACAATACATTCGATCTAGCACAATTCTACTCAAATCTAATACTAAACATAGTCCAATCATTCTAGCACAAGTCCACTCAATAAGCTCACTCAAATCTGCACTAAAAATAGTCCATTCGGTCTAGCAAAAATCTACTCAACAGGTCCACTCAAAACCTTCTCAAATCTGCTCAATAGGTCCAAACAAAACCTATCCAAATCTGCTCAAAAAATCCATATAGAACCTATCCAAATTTGCTCAACAAGTCCACATAGAACATGTACAACTCTACTCAATAGGTCCACATAGAACCTGTACAACTCTGCTCAACAGTTCACACAGAACCTGCTCAAATATTCTCAACAGGTCCACATAGAACTTGTCCAAATCTGCTCAATAGGTCCACACAAAACCTGCACAACTCTGCTCAACAGGTCCACTCAAAACCTGTCCAAATATGCTCAACAAGTCCACACAGAACCTGTCCAAATCTGCTCAACAAGTTCACATAGAACTTGTCCAAATCTTCTCAACAAGCTCACACAAAACTTATCCAAATCTACTCAATAAGTCCTCTCTAGGACTTGCTCAAATATGTATTGTAAGCTTCCACAAAATCTCACACAAAAACAATACACAAGTCTTCTCAAAGACTTACCTCAAATATGCTTAACAAGTCCACACAGAACTTGTCCAATATCATAGAAACATAAAGAGAATTTTTAGAGACTCAATATGTTCTACACTCAAAGCTCAATCACTTTCTCAACTCAAATCAATCTCATAGAAGCATAAAGAGAATTGTTAGAGACTCAATATGTTCTATACTCAAAACTCAATCACTTTCTCAACTCAATATTATAGAAGCATAAAGAGAATTGTTAGAGACTCAATATGTTCTATTCTCACAACTCAATCTCTTTCACAACTCAAATCAGAATATAGAATAGTTTATTTTATGGAACTTGAACAATCACTTCATACATCCACTTGACTAGGCTCAATCAACTTACTCAACCAATCACTCAATAAACAACTCTTGCTCACAAACCCTAGTCCAAGCATGTATCATACAACTCAAAATGTTTCCAACAATGCTCAACAACAAATCTCACATAACAATGATACTCATGATATTTTCAAACCCTAGTTCAAGTTCTTTGCATAACAACTCACTTCAACAACCATGCTTATCAAACATTCTTCACATAACAATGATACTCATGATCTTTTCAAACCCTAACTCAGGTTTTTTACACAACCAATGGCTTCAACAAAAATGCTTATAAAACAAGGTTTAATCACAACTCTCAATTCAAAAAACCTTGAAGCATCAACTCAAAACACTCCACTCAACCAATGGTCTCAACAACAATGCTTATCAAACAAGGTTTAATCACAACTCTCAATTCAGAAAACCTTGAAGCATTAACTCAACCACTTTCGAAAAGGAAACCCTAATCAAATCCTTTTCACTCCAAACTTAATTTTTAAGTAAGCCAATCAACCAACTCAACCAAGAAAGAATTTGCCCATACCTTTTTGCATGTCAAGGAGTTGATCTCACAAATCTGCCACACTCACAAATTTCTCTTTTCCAATCTCAATAAGGGTTAGAAGACTTCAATAAAAATCACAATGCAAAATACACCTTATTACTCCAACTTAATTTTAACATCCACCAAAGTCATTTTAGAAGAAACCCTTATCAAAAATAATAGCCAACAAGTCTTAAAATAAATCTCAATTAAGACTTTATTATAACTCCTTATACCTCCTAAAACATAACTCTCAAAACAATAATTTCCAAATTATAGAACTCAAATAATCATCAACACTTCACCTTCAAAAATCAATCACCACAACCTTTATTTAATAAAGTTTATTAAAAATTAATAAACTTTAGAACAACCTTATCACTCCAACCTTAGGGCATAAATCATAAAATTTTAATTAAAAAATCATACCTGCCTCAAGGGGTTTCGACCCCATGAATTGCCCTCACTACGAGTGCCTTAGTCGTGGCTAAGGTTGCCACACGAGCTACACACTCGTTCGCAAAGGGGGAAGCACCACGTGCTTCCTCTTTGTGCTTCTCCTTGCCCACGTTTAATAAAAACGTGCACCTTGGGCACTTCCACAACACTACCACCAAAAACCACTTCACGAGAATCGAACGCACGACCTCCGTGCTCTCAATGCCTTCACACTCTCCAAGCTGCCACTAGGCCACACTGCCCAATGTGAATTGGGGGGTGGTATCTCTTCGTGTTATCCTCTGCTTCCTTTGCCAAACGTTTTAAACCACTCGAGATCGTTTTCGTATATGCCACACAAATTTCATTCGAGCAAGGATAATTAATGAACAAATTTGGGCATATATTTATATTGCCCTCCTTTTTCTAGGATGTCGGTGCTTTGATTTGAATGCATCACATCGACGCTCTAAGGTTTCGAAAGCCTTAGTAAAACCCAACCTTTGGGTTTTTAATCTCTAAAAACTTTGTGCTCGAATATATTTTAATTTTCTAAAACCCAACCTTAGGGTTTTAATCAAATGAAATTTATCCTTTAAAATATAATTATATTATAATTAAAATTATAATATTTAATTAGATTTTTACCACTTTGGTAAATATTATAATAACAATTATAATATTTTTAACCTTCCAATGCTTCGGATGAATTTCTTCCATGGAGAAATAAAAACCTCTTTCTAACCCAATATTTTTGGGTGTAAAATATTATATTTTAACCCATTATAAACTTCCATTAAACTTTGCACTCGAACTGAAGAAGAACTCTCACTAGCATCTTGATATCAAATCTTGATATCAATGACAACTTTGGCTTAGGGACTCAAAATGTCCAACATTAATCCATGCTTTACAATTTACCTTACGAAAGAAGTAAAGAGGATACATTTTTTTGGAGATTTTGAGTTGGTAGTTAAATAGGTCAAGAGCCAATATTTGTGTAAGGATAGATGTTTGTATAAGTATAAAATTAGAGTGTGGGACTTAATTAATAGCTTTGATGCTTTCAAAATTTAGTGCATCCCGAGATAAGAAAATCATGTGGTTGATTATTTAGCAGTTGCAATTGGTGCTCTTGAACCCATAATTGATTCCAAGTTAAAAATATTTTTAGTAGAGCTGGTGCCTACTCCATTTGTTCCTAACAATATCAGGTTTCTGCAATTTTTTGAAGATGATCAACATATCTTGGATTTCATTGTCAACATTGGTGTCTTTGAGGCACAAATTATTGATGAAAAAAGCAAAGATGAAGGGGAGTTGGATGAGGAAGGAGTTACGAGTTTAAAAACCAATACTATATCGAAAGACATGGTTACTTTAGAGAGATTGTTTGACATGGATACCCACAATACTAAACTTGCTTCCTCTAAAGGTGGAGAGTATAACACATTAAATCTTGCTGATGAAGCTAATTCAAAGAATGTGTTAATTGAAAAGTATGCACTAAAAAAGAGAAGAAATAGGTGATTGCAACTCTTAAAGAGTATACGGATGTTATAGGTTGGGGGTATGAGGATTTCAAAAAATTACGACCCTAATATCATCACATATACCATACCACTTCGACCTGGTACAAAACCTTTTTAAAAAAAGCTAAGGACTATGAAGGCATTGCTAGAGCCACTTATTTTAAATGAAGTACAAAATTTGTTATTCGTAAAGATCATATTTCCAATCAGGCCCTCCATGTGGTTGGAAAATTTGATCTCAGTTCGTAATAAGAATGGAGAGATTTGTTTGTGTAGATTTTCAAAATTTGAATGACTTATGAAAAGGATAACTATCCATTGCCATCTATCGATGAAATACTTCAAATCATCAATGGATCTCAAATGATATCATTTTTAGATGGTTATTTAGGTTACAATCAGGTCATGGTTCACCATCCAGACCACATGAAAATAACGTTCACCACCAAGTGGGGAACCTTTGCATATAGGAGAATGCCATTTGGATTGATTAATGTTGGTGCAACTTTCCAACATACCATGGACAATGCATTTAGAGGACTAATTGGAAAATAAATTATCATTTATATGGATGATCTCACAGTGTTTTCAAAGAACATATTTGACCATGTCAAGGACCTTAGAAGTGTGCTACAAAGGTGTAGAGACCATGGAATTTCTCTCAATACCAAGAAATGTGTCTTTTGTGTGATTGAAGGTAAAATTTTGGGGCACATTATTTTTGAAAATGGTATATCTGTGGACCCTAATAGAGTTGAGGCCATCTCCAAAATACCTCTACCTAGAAGTCATAAGGAATTAAAATCTTTCTTTGGAAAGATTAATTTTTTAAGGAGGTTTATTGTTGGTTTTGTTGAGATTGTGCAATCTCTTAATGATTTATTAAAAAAGGATGCAAAGGTAGTATGGAATGTAGAAGTAAAGGATACTTTTAGTAAAATAAAATTTGCTATTGCTACTACCCCTATTTTGATTAGCCTTGATTACAGCCAACCCTTCTACATTTACTCTTTTGCATCAGAACACTCATTTTCTAGAGTACTAACTCAGAGAAAGGGAGATAAAGATGAAAGGCCTATTACTTTTGTGAGTTCTCCATTGAGGGGAGCTGAATTAAAATATTCGATACTTGACAAGCATGTGTTTTCCTTAACATAGGTTGTCAAGAAATTCAGACACTACATTCTCCGTAGCAAAGTCTATGCCATAGTTTTAGATCCTACTGTGAAGGTTATGTTAACTCAGAATGAACTTGGTGAACGTAGAGGAAAGTGGGCCTCGATACTACAAGAATTTGATTTAGAAATCTAGCCCATGAATATTGTTAAATCCCAAGGATTGACTAAAACTCTTGCTGGAATTGACCCTTTGATTTCTTGTCAAAAATATGTGGTTGAAGAGATAAGTAATGATGAGTGGTATGCTGATGTGGTTTATTATCTGTTGAATAAAAACTACCCTGATAGTATGAATTCGAGTCAAAGAGCTACTCTTCATTCTAAGTGTGCAAACTACATGATAAAATTTGGAGTTTTGTTCAGGAAGAACCATGAAGGAATTTATTTGAGATGTCTGGGCAAGCAAGAGGCTGCTGAAGTTTTGTCTAATTTTCATGGAAAGTATGGTACTGGTCATGGTTTAGGAATTTCAACAACCCATAATATTATGAGAGTTGGTTATTATTGGCCTCATGTGTTTAAAGATGCCCAGTTGCATGTCAAAAATTGTCACATCTACCAAATTGCTATAAAAAGAGAAATAAATGCAGCAATACCTTTGCAACCTATGATTCAGAGACGTCCATTCATGCAATGGGGTTTAGATTTCATTGGAATGATCAACCCACACTCTTCATCTAGACATCAATATATCCTCACAATAATTGATTATTGCATGTGGTGGTCCAAAGCTCAAGCCCTAAAGAATTGCACAACAAAGGTGGTGATTGATTTCCTTGAGGAGCAAATTCTGCCTAGGTTTGGTATGTTGTACATTCTGGTATGTGATAATGGTTCTGCTTTTAATTCAATTCAATTCACTGAATGGACCTATGAAAACAAGGTAGTGTTAAAATTCTCCTCTAATTACTATCCTCAAGGGAATGGAGTGGTTGAGTCCACTAATAAAAAATTGTGCACTGTTGTTGGGAAATTATTAGAGAAGAATCCTAGGAACTAGCATAATAAGTTAAAATATGCATTGTGGGCTGATAGAACAAGAGTCAAGAAAGATCTAGGAACCTCTCCCTATCACCTAGTTTATGGGTAAAACCTTATTTTTCTTATGAACCTTAAGATTCCTACCTTACAATTTATTGATGAGTTCCTAGATGATGATAACAAAGTTAAAATCAGATTAGCAAATTTTTATCCATTTGGAAGAAAAGAGAGATGAAGCCTTGCATAAGTTTATCAAACATTAGGCAGTTGTTAAGTGTTGGTTTGAAAACAAAGCCAAGGCAAGATCCTTTAAAGTTTTTGATTTGGTCTTGCTATGGGACAAGGCTCATGAAAAGAAGGGTGAACACCCTAAGTTTAGTGTCCTATGGTTAGGCCCATACCAAATATCTAAAGTTCTTGGAAAAAATGCATTCAGACTGCAAACCCTGACTGGCGAGGATGTCCCACTTCCAATGAATGGACAACTCCTCAAACATTATTTTCAGGCCTGACTTTGCTTGTGGTTTTTGTAGTTTAGTTTCCTTTCTTGTTTGTCTTGCTTTCAATAAAGGTATCCTTTTTTGGACCTAGTAGTCTAGTTGTTGTTTTCCCTTGCTTTGTTTTATTTTTGGTCTTGTTTGAGTCTTGTAGCTACTATTTTTGGTCCTTTTTTGGGTGCTGTGGGGGTGAATCATCTTGGAAAATGTAATTCTGAATTGACAAGCCAATAGATCCATTTTGTTGAAATTGACAGCTAACTGATCAAAGCTTGAACTTTTTTTTCTTTTCCTTATAACTATTCAAAATTAGTTTTAGTCTTGCTTGACAAGATTTCTTGATTAGATTGGGTTAATGTTTCTTAATTATTAGCTAAAAATATGAGTGCTTAACTTGGTATGGATTCACTATTGCATGCTTACATTTAAAGGTCTTCCTAAAAAATACACAGACATGATAAGAATTGGTCTGATTTCTCTTGTTTCCTAATTCCACCTCATCAAATATTCACTATGGATTGGTTCCCAACCTTTGACTACACTTCATTGTCCAAGAAGAAATTGCATAAAAAATAAAAAATGAGAGAATAGAATATCAAAAGCAAAATTATAAAAAAAAAACTTTTCTTCAAGAAGGTGATCCGGGTAATCTCTACCAAGGCTATGGATGCCCGAATGGTAGTAGAGCAAGGCCTTGGGTGGAACTAGAGACAACTTTATCGGGGCTATGGATGCCCAACTGTCAATGGAGCAATGTCCATGCCATTCCATGCCCTCTGCCCTTGTCTTCCAAAAAAGTAATAAATAAATAAATAAATAAATAATGATAATAATACATCCCAACTAGGTGATGAGGAGGTTTATGGCTTGTTTCTTTGCATCATGTTGTGTATTCTGATGAGGAAAGTAATTCATTTCACAAACACACACATTGTGGATCTATATTGGGTTAACTCCATTGTACTAGGTGTGATAATGCAAATGTGTGTACTTAGTCTTTTCATAAAATAGTTTAAGTTTTTTATTGTTAAGTGATGGAACAATCTTAATGAGATACCAATCGATTCAAGTTCTAAACTTTTAACAACAAATTTTAACAAATATTGGTTTGTTGTTTGTTTGTTTGGGCATTTGTTGTCCCTAGACAACACATCCCCTTTTGCACTCTAAACAGGGCCCCTCTTTTCTTGCATGCTAGAGTTAATTTTATATAATTTTTCCGTGGACCTTTAAGGCTATGAAAATTAGTGAGCTCATGTTTATAAAATTTCAAGTTTTTTGTTTTCGGTGTTTTCAGTGGGATCTAGATTTTGCAGATTTTTGGGTTTCAATTTTATGTTCATCCTTAAAAAAAGAGAGATAAACATCAAAAGTCATAGAAAAGTTTTAGAAAAGTAATTCTAATGGTTTGGGCGTGTTTCGAGTCTTCTTTAGTCTTGGACAAGTTCCTTCTTCAAAATTTTGAAATTTTGAAGTTTTTGGCGAGATGCATTTTTACCAAATCCCGAAACCTCAAAATCCTGAAATTCTAAAATCCTATTCAAAGACTATTTGAAACCCACAGTAATTTATTAAATGATATTTTTGAAATCCTAAAAAACCTTGAAATCCTAAAATTCCAAAATCCTGTTCAAAGACTATTTGAAAACAAAAGTAATTTATTAAATGATATTTTCCCGCACAAATTGACTTTTTTTTTGCTTTTTGATAGGTAATCCTCCGGAGACCATAAATTTTCATCCAAAACTCTGATTGAGCTCAAAATGGACACGTTGGAAAGCTTACGACGAGCTCTACTCAACTCATGGATTTAAAATTAAAGATGCACATATTTTCTTTTGTAAAATTGTTTGACTGACATGACTTTTATCTTCCACCATGCAAGGACCCAATAGCTGAAAAAATATCCAAGATATTCCCTTTCCACATGGAATGCATGATTTAATGAGTTGGAATCATTTATGTCATTGTAATCATGCGAGGACTTGAAAAAGTACTTCAATTTTAAATTATTATTTTGATGGAAGTTCAAACTTTGAAAATGGAGGGAAAATTATTTTCCTCAACTTATAAAATAAACTTCCACTCATTTGTAAAAGGTTCCAAAAAAATTCTATAAAATTTTAGAAACTTAATAGCAACATTAGATTAGCTTTATTTTTTGGCATTTTTTTTGAGTTCCCTTGAAGCTTTGCTACAAATATCTGAAAGATATTTTCATGAATAAAGATAGTTGTTGAATATCTTGGGGTAATAATAGTTTATGCGTGTATACTGTTACTATAATTACCTTTTTCTACAATCATCCCTCTCTACAATTGTGTGAATATTGGCTGCTTGGAGGTATTTTCGTGCTCAATTTTCTCTATTACATGTTGTAGTGATCTAAGGAGAATCAGGTTCTTTCTTCCTAACCTTATCCTTTTTAAATTTTCTTTACTCCTGGTTAGACTAGTGTTAAAGTAAAATTTATCTTTAGGTTATAGTTAGTTTGCTACTAGAAATTTTTGAGTTTATGCAAATTTGTGGATGTTTTATGAACCTAGAACTAATTTTTTTTGAATGTTGTTGCAAAGCCCCCCCAAAAAAACTTGTGGATCACCAACTATAGAGGGGGAAAATTGTGCACCAGTGTACGATTCTCAAGGCTGGATCCGTAGGGAAGCCTTGAGGTGATCGTGGTGGTTGTTGTAACTCTACACTCGGTATGGAAGAGGAACATGATCACTAGGAATAATTTTAGGGCTCGCTCCCAGTTTGGGGGTGGAATATGTTTGATGTGTTTAGAATAAGATAATCACCTATGTTTGGTATTTCTATAAATAAACTAAGAAAGATAAAAGGATAAAGCATAATAAGATGCAAGAAGACAAGAGCTAACCCTAGAATGATTCTTTGTTTGAATGATTTCTAACCCTAGGGTTGCAAAATAAAATCTCTTAAGCAAGGGTTCAAGAAAATATGCACAAACAATATTAAACCCTAAGTGCACACTATATGCTATTTATCTTTCAAATGCCTAGAAATCAATTAAATATTTTCTTTTTAAATTTGATCTAGGGTTTTAACAAAAATGAAAATCACTCAAAAAACAACCTAAAGATTAATTAGGGCACTTATCTTTATCCGACGGTTGATCCAAGCTTTATTTTTCATTCAACAATGTACCTTGATTTCTATTCCTGCAAAATAGCTTCACAAACACTTGAAAACTATGATTAGCATTAGGGGTCTGCTTAGGCCGATGTATGACTGTACTTAGAGGTGCAATAGTCAATCCTCCTAGGTCATTTTAGTTGACCTTTGAAATACAAAAATAGAAGTTTACCTTTGGAATATGAATGGAAAAAATAAAATATAGCAGAACAATATCAAAATAGAACATAGAATATGTTATTATGATTAGAATACAATATGAAATAAAAATCTAGGATTTGGTGGCAATAGATTGCCCCCAATCCTAGTCTGTAAGAAATCACATCTCATATGGAGTGATCGCAATTTCATAGAATGATGAAATCGTTCCCTAAAATTATAATATGCGTTATCGTAGAAGAGGAGAAAAACCCTCAAATGATGTAGGCAAATTAATGCTAAGCAAAAATCTAGCTAATATGCAAATGTAGGAATGTGAAAACAACATGGTGATAGCGAAAAAGTAGATCAAAGGATGGAGATCTCCTAGTAGTAGATATCCTCATTAGGGCTTCAACAGGTGTCCACCAAAATTAGAAAACACACAAATAATGCAACAAAATATCCTTTCCATAACAAAAATTCAACAGACTATATCAATCACTTAAACAATGAGCAATTTGTCAACTTGTGAGTTAGCTTGCTTGCAAAAAAAGAGAATACCTCAAGAAAAAGAACTTGGATTGAATTCATTGGGTGAAAAGAAGACTTCAAACCCTCCTTTTATAGTGAATTTGAAATAAGAATGGGCAGGAAAAAACCAAGAAAATACAACCTTAAAAGATCAACTTTAAAAATTAAGGTTTTCTAGGAGAAAACCCTAGCTATGAGAAATCACGTCCTGTAAATACCAACCATGATTTCGCATAAAGAGGGAAAAAATGGGGAAAGATGGGGGAGGGAGGTCCAATATTGTTTAGGGCAAGTTGGAGGATCTCCCCAAGGATCTAGAAAAAATTGCTCACTCAAGTGGGTTAATTTTTTGAGTCTACATTTTACCCCCTCTTTGATGCATTTATAGCTTGATAAATGTGTCAAAGAATGGTGTAGACACCTATGGGAAAAGGTGACAGACAAAGAAAAGGGGTGGTTGGGTTAGAAGAAAGGAGTGGTATGAAAATGGTGTCATTCCTGATACTTTATTATTTTTCACGTAAATCAAGGCATTAAGAATATTAATGCCTCTCAAGACAAGGTGCCTCCTCAAGTTTTGGAAGGAATGTAGAGTTCCTAATGAAACTCAAAAAGGAAGACTCAAGTAAAGGGGAATTCCTTGGTAAGTCCTTCTCCACTTCCCTGTAGCCCTTCTCTAGTCCTATCCTAGGTCCCTGATCCTATCCCAATTTCTCTGACACTTCCTTAACCCTTCCTCCTTGGCTGGATGGTGTTGCAGATGATATCCTTGGGGTGGGAGGTCACTTCTCAATTTTTCTGCCCCTTTCCTTGCTCTCTAGTGGGGTTTTGTTTTGGTGCCTGGTTTCTAGGATGGTTTTGGGCTTTCCCCTGGGACCTTCCCTAGGTTTCTGGGTTGCTTTAGGGATTTCATTCCTTGGATTTCTTAACTTTTTTCTAGGTTTTTTGCAGGTGTCTACTTGGTTCTAGCTTTCAGTGGTTCTTCAGGTATGGACTGTTGTGGCTGTGAGAGAGTGGCTTCATGAGCAAATTTGCACAATATCCTTTTGGTTTGATGGACCATGTGCTTTCTACTATGACTATGCTATTTGGGATATTTGATGTGGGCTCGGTGGACTCTTAGTATTTTTTGTGGCCTTGCCCAGGGGTCTCTATTTTTCTTGCTGCTGTGTTACCGCTAGAATTCCTCATCTATTTCCCTAAAGCTATTCGTTGGTGGTATTGAGGGTAGTTTGGGGTTTCTTGTTGTATCCTCTTGGTCTAGAATGACTTGTATTTAACACTTGCAGCTATTTTTTCCTATGGATCCTTCCTTTTGGGTTCCTTGAGAACTTTCCCGTCTCTTTCCCACAGTTAGTTGTTCTGTGTTTGCTACTGCCTCTACTTCAGCTAGCATTTTTGTAGGTTCCTTTCTTCATTGCAAGAGTATTTCATGGCCTATGGAGATCCTCAGTTTGCTATTCCACTTTCTATGCCTGTGAGGGATGCAGTTTCATCATAGTTTATTTGATCTTCTAGAATCCTTGCTTGTTTCCCATCATTTCTTGGGTAGGATTTTCTTTGTTCGTAGTTTCTATGCTCCATCCTATGGTTAAGGGTGGTTTTTTGTAAAAATTCTAGTTTTTCTGTGTTTCCCTACCAATTTGTGGTTTCTCCCTTGCATGGGATTGTGCAATCCTGTACTTTATTTTCTCATTTCTTGGGTTGTTTTAATTTCTATGTATTGGTAGGAGTGCCTTATCTTTGAAATTTTGTGCTTATTGATTCAGCAACTAGGCGAGAGTTTTTTTCAATTTGCTTGTTTGGGTGAGAGTTTTAAAACTCAATTTTACCACCTTCTCCTTTTATCGTTGGGTGGGTTTTTCCAATTTGCAGTTGGGCATGACTTTTTGGATTTCCTACTTCAGGCATCCTATCCTGTTTCTTGGTTTTTGTTTCCTATCCTGGATCCTGTTTTCTTTCCTGGATCCTATCCTTAGGTCCATCCTTGGGCCTTTCCTGTTGGCCATCCTTTGGCCTTGCTTGAAGTCTTTTGACTTGTTGTAATCAGGTTTTGGGTCCCTTGATAAAAACCCACTTTAATTTAACCTACCAAAAAAAAAAGGAAGACTCAAAAGAAACATGAGAAGAAGAAGAAAGTAAGCGCTAAGAAGACGTGAGTGTGTGCACATGTGAAAAATTTCTTCTATTTTTGTTTAACATAGATATGATGAATGCAAATGAGCTTATATGAATTATATGGGATGGTATGAATCTAACTAAATGCAATGCATCTAAAATGCAAGCATAGATGAAATGCATGAATGGATAAAAAGAAATTCTCCAAAGGACCTATCAAAAAGAGAACTACAAAAACACTGCAAGGGTGTATGTGTGCAAAATGATCAAGGTGGAGCTGAAACCACTATGGGTGTAGTGCTCATTAAAATAAAAAAAAGAGAGATATATCTGTTGGGATGTACGCTTGCAAATGGTCTAATGGAAGCTACTCCTCGCTGGTGACCCTGAAGCTATCCTTTATGAAGTGTGTTGTGTGTAATAATGATGATCAAAGTGAGTGCTACCCCATAGGGATGTAATATGTGCAATAAAGTGTGGGATCATGGTTGATGGAGCAAAAGTATAGCTAAATTCCTTGATCTAGGGAGATGTAGATAGTGAAGATTTTGCAAGATTAAGAAATAAGGAAAGGAAGAGATGGTTGAGTGAAATGATGGAAGTGTATAAAAGTGGATCCTAGGTTAAGGGTTTGCTAGGAATCAGAGTCATAGTAAAATTGCAATGCATGTGAGCTACAACCTAACTAGGTATCATTGCTTGCCATTATCAAAAATACCCAAAATCTATATGAACAAGAAGTCATGCAATTATGAATAGAAAAACATGCAATTATGACAAGCAAATGTAGGATAAAATAGAATGTTAGACAATCATGCAAAATATGATAGGAAACCATGCAAAATGATAAAGCAAACAATGATGTTATATGAAACTAAGCTAAATGTAATATGTAATGCAAATGATGGATCATGTACAATATATTTTAAAATGTATTATATTCATAGGTTCTTTAAGCTCTTCACCATCTAAAGAATCCAAATGATAAGCGCCTGAGCCAAACTTGGTCATTATGACAAAAAACACTAATGAATTGGTCTATTTTGGGGTCTGAAATGACATCAAGAAAATCTTGAAACTATGACTATCATCTGCTATGATCTGGTAGGTGAGCACCCACTAATCATAGCTCAAACCTCGACATTGGATGAGTTAAATATTACTTTAACCCAACCTCTAGAGTAGGTTGGTATACCTTGTCAACTAATATGAGTGTTGACTCATTTAAGCTCAGTTAAATGTATAAATATAGGGATAGAAATGGGGTAAGGGTTAGAGAAATAATGAATGAACAATGGTTGGATAGAGCTAACAACATAGGCATCTACAGGAAAACCCTCCACAAATCAATTTCTAGTAATCCACACTTGAGACTAACAACATTTGAAACCAGTAATATTCATCATTAGAGTGCATAACATACTTCAAAGACTATTTCAAACATCTAGAGTACTAATAATCCAAATAGCAAAATTAGATCAATACCTAGACTAACAAAAAAAGAAGTCCTCTTCAAGCATATATTTAAACATGAAGTATTTCAAGGTGCTCTAAGTTAGCAATCCAATATCAATAGAATAGACTAACCATAGCAATAGTAGCATAAATGACTTCATAGATCGAATCCTCATGAAAGTAAAGAAGACATAGGTTTGAGGCAAACATCCAAGTAATGCTCCTTCTATTGATTTACAGAAAATATATAGTAGTAGGGCAAGCAAACACTCTAGAGCCAACCCTTGAAAATGAGGGTTTGACCTCTATTTATAGTTTTGCGTATGTTTAAAATATTTGAAAGAATTGGAACATTACAAGGAATTTGATATGCCAGATCAGCAAGGTGTTGAGGTGGCAACCTCTTGTTTGATTTGAGAGGAAGAAGAAAGTTGTGGGATCCTTCGCTCCTCTACAACTTGGCTTCTACAAGTCACTCAAATTTCATGGCTTCCCACTCTAAACTAGGTCAATCTAGAATCAAGACCATCCATCATTCTTGTCGAGGCTATCTTATTGTAGATATACAATTGAATCCACTCATGGTTCTTGATTCTCTATCACTTCATCTTCTTGCTCACTTCAGCTCAAAAGTTTTTGAACAACAATTTGCTACTTTATGCCAAGTCAAAACTTGCTTTTATACATGGCTTGAAACACATGGCATGTGGGTCATTGATCTCTTGTTGAATGGTTGAGATTAGAGCATTAAGAGCTTAGCGTGCTCACTCATGGTCTACAACACCCCACGGTATAGAGATGATGACATCTCTTCTTCTTACTCCTTTCAGTGGTGTAGAATATGTTCTGGCCCACTCCTTGAAACTCTTATTTGAAAATGTTGACTACTTTGACCATGGGTTGGAGCAAAGGAGCCTTGTTGCATTGGTTGGAAATTGTGTTCTAGGTCGCACGATGTGGAACCATGTTCTAGCTTGCTCCTCTTATCTTCAAGATAATCTCCTTGTTATTTTGGGTCGTAGTGTAGAACCATGTTTCAAAAATATGTCCTAACCCATGATTTAGAATGCCAACTCGCAAGTTTGACCAATGCTGACCACAATGTAGAACACTTCACTAAGTCACGTAGTATGGAATATGCACTGGATAGCACAGTATGAAACCATGTCATGAATTGTATTTTTGAATACCAACTTGCTGAGTTTGACCATGTTGACCATGACATAGAACAATGCATTGAGCCGCACGGTATGGAACATGCGCTAGCTCACATGGTAAGGAACCGTGTTGTGAGCCATGATTCAAATGGTAAACTTATTAAGTTTGACTACGCTGACCATGGGGTAGAACCATGTTCTGGACCACGTATGGTAAAAACTTGTCGCAAGCCACTCCATCTTCCTTGTGCTCTGAGCCATACTTTAAAAAATGCTAAGCACAAGTTTGACTGAGTTGACCATGATGTAGAACATGTTGCGTTGCACCGCTACCATGGTTTGGAGCACTCTTTAGGACTTAGAAAATTTTACAAAGTTTTCTAAGTATGTGGTCTTTTTGGGCCTACATTCTGGCACCTCCTGGGGGATTTGCTCACAAATCCTGAGAACTCAGAGTCTTATCCATTGGGCATCAAGAGTCAAAAATAGTATGAGTTAATGATGGTGGAGTGAGATGAATGAATGAAGGGGGATTTTCAAATAAAATATGAATGAATGAAGTGGAGGGAAAAACTATGCAGTGAAGGGAATGAATGGATGAAGAGAAATGAAGGAAAGGATAGAATCCAACCATCTGCAAGTTATGCTTCATAGAATAACTTCCATATGACCATCACTCTCTCAAATATTTTTGAAGATGCTTAGAGAGTAACGGTTCATATAGAAGTCATGCGAGAGGCAACATGTAGGTCATAGAGAGTTATGCTTCATAGAATGATCTCTGGGTGATAGCCATACTTTCAAATATTTGTGAAGATGCTTAGAGCATAACTATTCACAAGGAAACCATGCAAGAGGCAAAGGGTAACTTATCTCTGCAACTCCTTCCATAAGTTCAATATTGCTCTAGTTACACAAAAATGTACCCCTTTTATAAACTCAGTCTGATCATGACTCTCCTTGTAACTCGGCATCATGACTTCTTCATGTTTTTTCATCAGTTCATGCTTTATGACTGTCCTCTGACATTGTTAGGATCAAAATAACTTACAAAACATGCATATATGGCTCTTCTACCAGCTATGGTATACAAAATGCTTAGCTTATTTAGCAATAAAATTTCTTTACTCTTGCACCTTTTCCTATTGGTCCTGTTCTTCAACCTCTTTTTCTTGTGTCTTCTTAGTATCTTCTACATTCTCTTCTTCTTGATCACCCTCCTCTTGGTGTATCTCTTCATCATCTCTTTCTTGTTCCTCATCTTCATTATCTCTCTTCCCTTCCTCTTTGACTTCTTCTTCTTCATTGACCTCTTCCTCTTCTTCAGCCTCTGGTTTTGCTTCTACTCCAAACAATTGAATCATCTGATTCAATGTTTCTAATGCTTGGTCCCAGGATGATTTGGTGGGATTGGTCATTTCTTTAAGCTGCTTATGGGTAAAATCTAGTTTGGTAGTTTCTTCATAGGACATGGAATGTCCCTTAATCACCAAGTCCTCCATTAGATATTTGAGCTTGGTTAAGTCTTTTATTAGTTGAGAAACTTGGTCCTGATTGATCGGGTCTTCCCAGGCATCTATTTTAGACTCATCTTGCATGGTTGAAGCTATGCTGGTCTGGAGGTCTTCTTCTGACAAAAGGATGTTATTCTCACTCCAAAATCCTCCAAAACCATACTACATCATTTCTTTGTTGACATCCACAATCTCCTGCAACTTACCTTCGATTCTATATGTTAGCAACCATCCCTTCTGGAGTAGCTTATTTTTCTTGATTACAATCCTGGCCACCAATATTACAGTATTCCATGCCTTATTTGGGATGGGTTTGGCGGCATCACTGAATCTATTTTTAGACAACTTATATATCTTTTTTGCTTGTATCACCATGGGTTGTAGCTCTTCATTGAACTTATCCAAGTCTTCCTTGGTTTCCTACAATAAATGGCTGGCCTCATCCATGTAATTAATCATAAGCTAGAATTTTGAGCACTTCTCTAGAATTTCATACCACATTTGCTTCCTGATCTGTTTGAACTTATCTTCAGAGAAACCTGTAGATCTAGACTTTTCAACTTGTAGTTGTTGTTTCAAGGTTTGTATCTCTTTGACCTAGGCCTCATTATTCTTCTTCAACTCTTTAAATTACTCTTTGAATTTGATGGCCTCTTGGTATTTGTTTTGCCAACTCTTGGCTTCATTTCTCATAGCCTTCTCCACCTTCTTCTAGTTGCTGATTATTTTCTCCAACTTTTCAATATTTTCCTCCAATTTTTCATATTTCTCTTTGCAAATATCAGTCTGGACATAAATGGTCTCAATATGAGCCTTAGCTATGACTAATTCATCCTCCAAGGGAAATTGAGTGATATCTTCAGTATGCTCTTCCAATTGATAATCTTTCATAGTCATATCTTCCTCTGGTTTGTTGATAAGAGGGGTGAGGGAGATAGTTGTTCTTTGTCTAGCCACCAGATCAACAATCATGGTATTTCTCCATCTAGTGGCATGTTTTGAAGGCTGGGCCAATTTCTTGCCCCAAAAACTTTGAACCTTCTATGAAACATTCCTCGCCTTCTACAAAGAGGTTATTGTAGGATGATTTGCAAGAGTGGAGGTAGTTATGAGTGAGGGAAAAATGGACCTAGCATAGATGGAAAGGAAGTGGTTGTAATGATGGTGGAATCTATGCTTATTGTAGAGGTTGTAGCTGGTGTTGAAATAGTAGTGGATGTTACAATCATGGGATGAGGTGGGGATGATGGAAGGGATTTCCCTCCTACTATTACAATCGGTGATGATTTTTGGGGTGAAGGAGTGCGAGTAGGTGACGATGATACTAGGATTTCTAGTGAATGTGGGGGAGATGGATTGACTTGAGATATTGTGATGACTGGTGAGGATGGTGGTGAACTATGAGGTGGGGATGATACCTTTTGTTCCACTTGTTCTTGAGAATGGGAGGGATATTTCTTTGGGGAAGGATAAGGAGAAGGAGAAGAAGGGATAGAGATCATACCTCCACCTACCAAAGTAGACTGTTGAAAGATGTCATCCACACCTTGTTGTTGTGTCTGTTGGGTTGGTTGCTCTATAGTTGGCACCAGATATTGTTCAACTACTCATGTTTGATCCATATTCTACTTCTTACTAACCTCTTTCTTAGCCTCCCCTAATGAATCCTTTGTCTTCCTCTTGAATATGATAGGCACTATAGGTTTATCCTTTTGGGGGTCATCTTGATGTTGTACCTCTTGCAATGCAACTTCTAAAACTGGGGATGACTTTGCAGGGGTTGTAGCGGTGAATTTCATAGGAGTAAGCACAAAGCTATCCTCTGCTTTATCTCCCACTAGATCTTGTGAAGAAGCTTTCCCTCCTAAGGCAATATATTTCAGATTTTTCCTTGCCTGGATATTCTCTATATTTCCTATTTCATTTTTACCCAGGCCACCACCAGAATAATGCATCTTTTTCATCATTACAGCACCCATCGAGTATTGCTACAATTGTTCTTGCGAAGGTTCAAAAGTGGTATGAGCTCCTTCAGTTACTAGTGGGGTATCCATTGTAGTTTCCTCTACCTCTTGTTGTGAAGGTGGAGAGGGAAGTTTGAAGGTACTTGGTCTTTCTTTTGCCCTTTTACTCCTATTTTCTTGTAGCTCAACACTAGGCTTCTACTATTCTTGGCCTTCCAAGTATTAATGTGTTTGTCATATGACTCAAAAAAATCAATGTCTGATTGATGATCGAACCTAGCCCTTATAGTGCCTATCTCTACTCTCATCTTCCACCATTCCATAATATTACCCTCATCCCAATGATATTTTTCCTCCATTTCTTTGATTTTGGACTCTTTTAACTGATGGGTTTTGTTCTTTTTAGGGTCATAATCGACTAATTGCTCATAAAAATATCTCCAAGGAGGGAGTTGCTCCATCTTGCTAACATTCCACTCTAATGGAGAATTTTCCTTGTTATTTTTGCCCTTCTCAAAGTGAGACCTCAAAGTTCTTTCAAATTTAAGGGCTCTTTCTCCATTTAGGGCAATATTTCTTTCTAAAAACTTATTATCTGGATCATATCTCCATCTTTGTAGGATATACATAAGACCAAGTTTTTCCAAATACTGAGCAATTTGTTCATATTGACCCTTTTTGTTATAGTGATATCATCCACATTATGAGGGTAAATCAATGTCCCTTTTCTTCCCTTATCAATTTCAAAGTTGACGTTGATGAAATCAACTTGTCTCAAATATTCTAAGGCCAACATTCTGTTGGTGACAAAGTGGGGAAGTAGAAATGGTTTCTTGGTGAAGCCATAGAGTTTGATGATTGTTCCCTCAGTGAGGATATACCAATATCCTTCCTTGACCTGCTCCATCCACAACAAATATTTAGCTAGAGGAGGCAATCTAGGGCTTTGGCCATACATGATTTTTAAGGTTGGCCCCAAAAATTCCATATTGAACCTATAGTAAGACTCGATATTTCTCATATGGCTAGTCCATGCGTAGACTGGTATAGGATCCCCATTATCATTTTTATCTATTATTGGAATCCAAGGTATCTCTTGCCTTACAACACTAAGGAACATCCACATTAGGTTAGAGCAATGTCTGAAAGAGGGTGTCTCTGAATCTCTCTTCATGCTCACCAACTGCTCATGCATTCTCTTAGAGAGGTAAGCCGACCAATCAAAATAAATTGGTCTAATATTTTCATCTTTCATTGATGTTTTGTACATTTTCTCATTAGATATACAATAAATGATGGCTATCTTCCAATATCTTACATATTTATTAGAATCTAAACCTTCTAGGTAGGCTAACATGGTAAAAAGTTCTGGGTAGGCAAAATGCTCGGTGGCAATTGGGGTTTTAGGTAAGGTATTCCTAGATATTATTGTTTTAAACTAACTATAAACCCATTTTCTAAAAGGCTCACCATTCTAAGAACAACCCTATCGTGAATAATATTTAGCTTGGCCTTGTAGGTCAAAGGGTTTAGGATTCATAGGTGGGTCTACACCCATAGAGAAAAGGTCTCAGTAAACCTGAGGGGCTATATTGAATAGGATTTTTCCTTTAGTTGTTTTTACTGCTTTAACTTTAGGGTCATAGAATTTAGCAATAGTATATATTAACTCTGGGTAGTGGTGCACTAAATCATAAATATAAAATGATAATAAGGAATTGACAACACAAGTACCTTAGAGTGAAATTGGTAGTCCATAAAAGAAATTAAAATCAATTTCTCTCCTAAGCTTAGTCCTCTTATTCCATGTCATACTTATATCCACTATTGCTTCTACTTTATCTACATAGTGTTGTAGCTCACTACTTTCTTGTTGAACCACTTGCTTTGCAACTTTTGGTGCCATCTCTAAGAAATTTGCTAAAAATTATCCTTCTTTGTCACTCTGCAAGTTCATCTCAATACTTTGTTAGCACTCTCCGGGAACTAAGCATTGTTTGTGAAATGAGCAACAATCAAATTTTAAGCTTTAAATATCATGCATGCATGCTCTCTACCATTAATACGGTAGATGGGCCACTACATTGATGCACGCTTCAAAATTCAAAAATGACTGATAAAGCGGTGCACCTTATGAATAACACTTTGTTCACTGATTGGTTGCGGTATAGAACATGTTATGGCCCATGACTTCTTTTGATTCATTATTCTTGAGCTTGGCACATAACACGTAGTGGTATAGAGCATAATTTTGTTTTGAATATTTTAACCTCTGGTTGAAAACATGTTGTGAATTGCTACTCTCGTTTTATCCTTTTATTTGTACAAAAAATTGAAATAAATATAATATAAATATGTACATATGTTACATAAAAAATCTGTCATTCAAAGTATAGTTTTAGATGATATCCATTGATCGAGATCGGTTGTAAATTTCCTTCTTGATCTAGGAGCTGAAAAGAATTATTCTCCTTAACTTTTGCTACTTCAAATGGACCATCCTAGAAAGAATCAAACTTTTTGTGGTTGCCTGGCTTGGATCTCTCTACATTCCACCTTAGGACTGAATCACCTACATTGAATTTTCTGAATCTAGCCTTTCTATCAAACCATTCCTTGGTGTCGATTGAGTGCTTCTAGAAATTCTCATATGCTTGGGTCCTCTTTTCCTCCAACTATAGGAGATGCATTAATATGACTTCTATTGGGTTCTGATCTAATTCATCATCCTGGCTGGCCAATATTAGAGTTGGTATCTCTAGATGAGTAGGCATAATAGCCTCTTTCCCATACACTAATGCATAAGGAGATATCTTGGTAGAATTTTTTATAGTAATCCTGTCAGCCCACAGAGCTTGCTCTAGGAGAAGATGCCAACTGATACTTTCAAAATTCTCAGCAAACTTTTATTAGTGAATTCTTCTAACCCATTCCCTTAAAGGTAATAGTTAGAGGAATTCTTTAAAATTATACCATATTTACTTGTAAACTCGATGTACTTTGAAGCTATAAAAGCAATATAATTATCACTTACTATGGATTTAGGAAGACCAATCATTGTTATTAATATTTCCATGAATTCAATTACCACCTATTGGTCTGATATCTTGGTTGGAATTTCCTCAACCCATCTTGTGAAGTAATTTGTAGCAGCAAAAATATATTTATGACCTGATGAAGAGTTAGAATTTATGATGCCAATGAAATATAATACCCATTTATAGAAAGGTTCTTCAACTTGTACTGTCCTGAGGGGGAATGAAGCATTTCAATTTCTCCCTACATACCTTTGGCACTTTTCAAATGCTTTTGTTATATTAAATTTTTTAGTAAAGATAGTAGGCCAGTAGTATCCTGCCCTTATTATTTTTATAGTAATGACCTTCCCTGAAAAGTGTCCTTCCAAAAATCCTTCATGGAATTTCTTAATGACCTTTTGATTTTGGTTATATTTCAAGCATTTTAGCAAAACTCCATCCAGATTCTTTCTATATAACCCTTCTAGTAATAGAACATATTTTAAGGCTTGAAGTCTATACACCTATAGGATTAAGGTCCTAAGGAGAAAAGTCAATAATCTGATCATCCCATGTCCTGTTCCTATATAATTTTAAGTAATGGTGCTTGTTGATGCACTTTTGTCTAACCTGGTTAATTATCCGCTCTAAGTAACCATATATGTCTAGCATTTTGATGCCCATACTCTCTGCTTGCATTATTATTAAGCATAGATCCTCATACTCTATAATATTTTTAGATCAAGATCATGTTAGTCTGTAAGCAAAAATTTTCACACCTTCTGAATGAGACTTCAAAATTACATTGGGACCAACTCCATTTTTGCATCTTACCCCATCAAAATGTATGGTCCATATTTCTATCTCCCTTAGAGATTGATTAGATATGGTAGGGATATTTTTGTTTGCTTTAGAGGAGATTTTATAAGTGCACATACCTATCCCAAATATGTTGTAATATTCTCTGAACAACAACTCATCCTCCACTTCTAACTCCTCAAATCTCTCTACTAGTTCAAATTCATCTAGAGCTAATATGTTACACATATCCTCTTCTATTTTTTCAATGTGATATGACATAGGCTTTTCAGGTGTTATGTTTTTCCACTTTCCTTTGAATAGAATCATCATTCTAGAATAGTCCAAATACCTATAACCTCCAAGATTAACAATGAAATATTTGGAAAGACACTGACCAAAGTAGGGCTCTAGGTCTACCACCATAATTTCTTGTACAATAGTTACTTTTGGATATTTTTGTAGTCTCATTAGTACATCTTTTACCACTCCAATGGTATTAATTGGTGTACCATCCAAATTTAAAACTTTGGGATAAGAATGGGTATACTCCATACCCATATCATCACAGATTGCTTTGGGCATGATTGTGGTTGAAGCCCATGAATCAATCATATAGTTGTAAACTATCCAACTTTCCATTCTCAAGGAAATATAAAAAGGAGGAGGTTTATTCTTCAGGGTAGTAGGATTCATTTTATCCTTACTAGAAGGTATACTAAAAATTGTGGTAGTCTACTTTTCTTGAGAATTCTTACTTAAATAAACCTTAAGTAGATTTATCTAACCAAGAATAAAGAGGGTATCGTAGAGACTTGCTTTGGATGGAATTCTCTTCGTCTCCTATACAATGCTATATTTTGACTTCTCCAAAGGGAGCTTCTCATACCTCTTCTTTGGTTCTTCATATTTTAAATTATATTATTGTGTAGCTTCAATCCTTAACCTCTTAGTTATGGAAGGAAATTTTAGATTTTCTTGTGCTTCATCTTTAGAACTTATTCATTCTTTATTATTTTCTTTTCATACTATTTGGGAAATTTATTTACTTTTCCTAGCTCTTAGGAGTTGCATCTCTCTTTTTAGTTGCTTGATTAGCAGGGAATTTATCATTACTTCAAAGGTGTGATTATTTCTTTTGATGGAACATAAAATTGAACCATCTTCTATGGATCAACCTGCAATGTCTTCTTCCCTAACCTAGTCGTAATAGAAACATACTCTTCTTCATAGAGATCTTGTCTAACCATGATCTGTTCTGGTTGCCACAACATGTTAACTCTACCCTTTTTATTCCTCTTAAATTTATCCATGACCTATTGCACATGATGTTGGTACATAACATGAATATGAATCATGAGGATCATTACATATAAGGCACGAAACATTCACTAGACTAGTCTTCGGGGTATATTATTGATATTCTTGGTTTGTGTTAACCCTGGTTCCTACACTATTACTGGTACCAAGATACTAATATATGTTAATGTATGGAAACCTTATCTATTTAGACCTCTCCATATCTATTTTATCCATTGCATTCAACTTGTTATTGATTATTTTTAAGGTACTCTAGATATTGAGCAATAGGGTGGATTCTTGAGGTACTTGAGATGGGAGTGGTGGAAAGGAAATTGAGGCAAATGTTGCTTTGGGGGAAAGAGTTAGAGCCACTTAGGTAAGTGGTGATGATAAATGAGGTGGGTAAATATAGGAGGATGTAGCTATCTTAGCTTAAATTGAGGGATATTAGAACAATAGGGTATGATTGTCTTTGGAGGTAGCATTCCTACATTAATTAGGATATTTTATACCTGTACGACTACATTATATATTTGGGGAAAAGTAACTACCCCTAATTATTGAGTTTGTAGCCCCAATTTTGATCCAAGATCTCTGATGTAGCATATGAAAGCAAGGGCGTAGTTGGTCTAGCTTTAGGAGGTATCCTTTTCTATGTTTTGCTAAATATTAGATTAAAATCAAAGACTGAATATTGCTAATATTTTTGTATACATGTGAACTGGTTTAGGAGGGAAAAAATATTAGCATATTCATTAAATTATTCTAGAAAAGGCTTGGATAATGTGGCCCATTAAGTGATGCTATTATCTTCCAAGGTTATAAACCAATGCAAAAAATCTCCTTTGAAGGATAGAGCTAGAATTTTGATGATTACATGTTCATTTCTAATATTGTATATGGCTGCTAAGTTCAGTATATCCTGACAATGCTCATAAGAAGTTTTACTTGAGCCATCGTATGTGGGAATATCTTTGGATACAACCTATGGAATGTCATGCATTTGAGCAAGGCTTAAAGGACCAACAATATTCTAATTAAGTTATTTCTATTAAGCTTGGTTTGGGTTTACATTCTACTGTGCAACCATGTTTATTAGGATTTTTTGTGGAGTTTGAAGAAGGATTAAATGAATTCTTGATGGTATTATAATCCCTTCAAAGAGTGAGTCTAAATATAAACTTCTTGTATGCCTAGATATTATTGGCAGTAGCTCAAAAAATAGGATAGGTTCTTGACTATTTCTAGATGATGACCTAGTAAACATGAAAGAATGAGCTATTGAAAGGGCCTCTTAGGTTATTGATCTCAAGAAGTCACCAAGTGAATTTTATTCCATCACTTTATGAGGTCAATACAATCCACTAAATATTGATTCCTCCAAGAAAAAATTAGCAATGAAATCTAGTGGGTGAATGAATGTTCTTGTAAATAGGGTCCCACCGAGCATGCCAAAACTATTGAGGTCTGAAATGACATCAATAAAATATTAAATTTTTGACTATAATCTACTATGATATGGTAGGTGAGCACCCATTAATCATATCTCAAACCTTGATATTGGATGAGTTAAATATTTCTTTAACCCAAACTACAAAGTAGGCCCGTATACCTCGTCAACTATTCTAAGTGTTGACTCATTTAAGCTCAGTTAAACGTATAAATATAGGGATAGAAATGGGATAAGGGTTATAGAAATAATGAATGAAAAATGGTCATATAGAGATAATAACATAGGCATATTCAAGAAAACCCTCCACAAGTCAATTTCCAATAATCCACACTTGAGACTAACAACATTCAAAACCAGTAATCTTCGTCATTAGAGAGCATAACATACTTCAAATACTATTTAAAACATCTAGAGTACTAATAATCCAAATAGCATAATTAGATAAATACCTAGACTAACATAAAAATAAGTTTTCTTCAAGCATATATTTGAACTTGAAGTATTTCAAGGTGCTCTAAGCTAGTAATCCAATATCACCACTAACCATAGCATCAGTAACATAATTAATTCACAAATCGAATCCTCATGAAAATAAAGAAGACACAAGTTTGAGGTAAAAATCCAAGTAATGCTCCTTCTATTTATTTAAAAAATATATACAACAGTAGGGAGAGCAAAAAATTTTGAGTTGATCCTTGAAAATGAGGGTTCAAGCTCTATTTATAGTTTTGCATATGTTTAAAATATTTGAAATAATTGAAACATTACAAGGAATTCGATATGCCAGATCAAAAAGGTGCTGAGGTGACAACCTCTTGTTTGATTTTAGAGAAGAAGAAAGTTGTGTGATCCTTCAATCCTCTAAAACTTGGCCTCTGCAAGTCATTGGACTTTCATGGCTTCTCATTCTAAACTAGAATAATCTAGAATCAAGACCATCCATCATTCTTGCAAAGTCTACCTCACTGTAGATCTACAACTGAATCCACTCACAATTCTTGATTCTCTACCACTTTTTTTATTGCTCATTTTAGCTCAAAAGTTTTTGAAAAAAAATATACTACTTTATGCCAAGTTAAAAATTTACTTTTATATGTGGCTAGAAACACATGGCATATGGATCATTGATCTCTTATTGAATTGTTGAGATTAGAGCATTAAGATCTTAGTGTGCTCACTTGTGGTCTACAATACCCCATAATATAGAGATGAGGGCATCTCTTATTCTTACTCCTTTCAATGACTTAGAACATATTTTTACCTACTCCTTAAAAATATTATTTGAAATTGTTGACTACTTTGATCAAGGGTTGGAGCAAAGGAGCCTTGTTGCATTGGTTGGAAAATGTATTCTAGACCACATGGTGTGAAACCATGTTCTAGCCTACTCCTCTTATATTCAAGATAATATCCTTGTTATTTGGGGTTATGACAGAAATATTTCAAAAATATATCCTAATCCATGATTTAGAATGTCAACTTGCAAGTTTGACCAATGCTAACTATGACATAGAACACTACACTAAGTCACATGGCATGGAACATGCACTGGCTAGCATGGTATGGAATATGCAATAGCTAGCATGGTATGGAACCATGTCGTGACCTACTGTAGACACCCAAAAGTCACACATTGCTATTTATACATATCTATAGGTGATTCCAGACATCCCTAGGATATTGTAGACTATTGTAGTCATGCGTAGATATGCATAGAATTACATAGATTGCCATAGTAATATGTAGACGTCCACAAGTGACTTTCATTTCTAAAACCCTAATAAGTCCACAAAACCACATATTATGCATCAACATACCTTCATACGACAATCCGAGGCGATGCATAGCCCATTTACACTCAATTGACACCCCCACGGGGTATTAATTGGTAAAATCAATTAAAAGTCAATTATCAAATTCTAATTTAATGTTGACTTCACTTAAGCCCATTTTTAGGGAAAAATTGGATTAATTAACTCTTAATTCATAATTAGTGTTAATCAAATCCTCCCACATGCCAATTTAGGGTTTTATAGGGTTTTATTTTAATCCTCCCCTAAACATGCTTAAGGCCTAATTAGGATTAGCACTAATCCTTCCTCACACATGTGTGAGGATAGGATATTTCCTACTTAGAATGGGATGTTGGCACATGGAATTTCTTAACCTAAACCTAGTTAGAACCAATCCTAGGTTTAGTCTATCTAACCCCCCCCTACCTCTTGCATTTGCCTATAAATAGTGTATCATAAACCCCTAATTAAGTCTAATTCCCTAATTCAACAAAGCACAGTTACTCTACTGAAATGGAAAGCCAACATTGAACAGTCTATTTTTGAAGCACACATGTGGATTCTGACAGCATGCAGAGGCACCCCATCTGCCTTAGAATTGATCTCCCTGAGAGATTTCACCAGAGGAACATCACAGCTCAAATCTGCGTTGCGAATCTGGCCCCATTTCACAACCTGGGTTGTGAATCACATTTGCAAGCCCCTTATCACCCCAAATTTTGGAGGTAATCTTTGTTTTAGTCTATAATTACCTTCTGCACATTTTATCTGGATTTATGTTACAATTTTACAATCATTTCCTCTTCTTAAATATGGGCCCTGACTAGGGCAAGCCCCCCAATGTATTGACCCTTTCTTGCAAGTTTCTTTTAGGTTATGCAACATATTTGAAAGAAAGGAACACCAACAAACAACAACCTAGCGATGGCCCGCATACAACAAAGCCCACCTACATTGAGGGACATCAGAAGGAGGCATTAGGCCTATATTGTTTATTCATGAAAAGAAAAAGGGAAAATTCTCCCTATTTGTAACTGATGCAATTTTGATAATGAATAAAGCATATGTTTCTAATTGACTTGTGTTATTTACATGTTGTTAGATCAAATGTCAACTTTTGGTCATTTCATTCTAGCACGCCCAATGGGACTCCCACAACGGATAGTGCTAGGTTTAGTTTCCTTATAAATATGACATTATCCTCTATTTTTGTGCATTACAGGTACCAAATATATTGTTCACAGAGACCTCCCAAATCCCTAGGACCCCTCCTAGGTCCTAAAATATTTGATTTGAAGGCTCTGTACCTGATTCACTACACACATTGTGATTTAGATCAAATTTGTGACCCGGGTCACAATTTGAGCATAAACACCTTCAAAACCCCCAAATCAGCTGGGGTAACCTCCTCAGGGTCTAAATAAACCCCTGCTAGCATCAAAATAGAGGTATTTTCCCTTATTCTAACTTTTTTGTGAGTTTTAGATACAAAAATGTACTATATTAGTGTAATGATAATTGCTTAAGGTAGTCTTGCTTTCATTGCAAAGTTGTTAAAGAATTAGGGTTTCTGAAATTTTTAGGACCTGCAACTTTCCAGCAAGTTCATAAAATTTATTTCTCAAATAAGTTTGTATATGTACTTGTATCTTGCATATAGCACAAGCAAACGCTGATTCCATTTCATTAATAGCTTTCATTGTTAGAAAGAACTATACATGTTCAAGAAAATCAGGGTTTCTAATCCCCTATTCTATTTTTAAAATATCTTTTCATTCTAACAGCAAATTAAGGTTCCTAATCCATTATTCCTGTGTTTGAGAAAAAAATTTGTATTCAAAAGTTCAAATTAGGGTTCTAATCCCATCCACTCCATACACTTGGATTGTTTGTTTATATGATTTCAAAAGTAGATTAGTTTCTTTTGAAAGGGCATTAGGGTTAGTTTCTTTTGAAAAGGCAAGTAGCTAGTTTCTTATCTTGCATACATCGATAGGGAAACACAAACCCACACACACTCATGTGGTACTTAAACAAGTGGTGATATTGGACTTCATCCCCAATCCATCGCCCGAGACTGGTGTCGACGGAGTTTTACCCTCCACCAACTCTCAACCCCCCTAGAAACCTAGTAGCCCCACAAAAGCGGTTATTTGGATTTCATCACCAGAAACTCCTTACTCTTGATTGGGCCCTATATTTCATCACCAGTTGTTATTTGAGTGGGATAGGATTTACTGCCTTCATCCACAAGGCTTGTATAATTTGTGGAATTGGTAACTGTCGTTATTGACTAAGCCTGCCTGAGGGTAAAGCGAAAGCATGGGTATACCGGTAGCATGTCTTAGACAGTGCCACATCTTCTTGTGAGAGGATATTGTGAACTCACTTCAGCATATTGAGTTCCATCCATTTAGGTTATCATTTTACTACACCTTCCATATAGGTCACCATTCACACGTTGCGATACCATTCTATCTTGTGCATCTTTGGGTGTTGCAGGAGGTTTGTTATTGATGACATTCCTGATTTTCTAGAGTATTCACTCCATTACCCATGATTCTACATAGGGAGTAACAACATTACAACACACAAAATGAATATAACACTTTTATTTTCTCAGCATTTAGATTTGATTCTGGTCTACCATTGTTTGCATGATCACATACCAGTATCAACACATTACACCACACATTGTGTTGCTACACATGAAATGTCACTCAATTCACACTTACATTAGACACGGTTAAGTCCACATCACACAAGATTTATTCCTAAAACCCATTCACACATTCCACTATGCTTGTGGTTACCCGTAGTAGAGCATATGAGCAATCATGCTCGATGAAGGAATGACCACCCCCTTCCTCTAGTCAGTCTACTCTTACTCCTTCGATCATGAAGGATAAGATCATAGACACATCTGATTCATGCATAGAATCTGATGTACCATTCACACACATGACACCTCATGATGAGATGTCAACTTTGAGTGAAATTATTGCTATTTCACTTGCAGAGGATTACCCGCTCTTTGCAGCCCCATCCTCACCTAATACCTCAACCATATTCTGTGATCATGTAATCTACATAGCACCGAGATAATATCTTCTAGTCTTCACCATATATGAGGAGGTCATGCCTACATCACCCACCTTTGCACACCCTTTTTTCCAGAATTTATCTCAATCCCTGTTTGAGAATAATTCCTCCCTTATAAACCATACCCGTATTGAGGTCACATCATTCACCCCGACCATAGTAATGATGTCTAACCCATCCTAATCCACTATAGGAAGCCAAAGTCCATCCTTCCAAACTGTATAAAATATCCCTAACCAACAAGAACCATAAGCATTCCCTCAAACCTCACACCCATACTCCTAACAAGAGTACCAACCATCCTATTCACAAGAGCCATTATTTACCCTATCGGAGGGTACTTCCCAACAACATCTTTAGGAGAAAGATATGCAAACCCAAGTAGGAGTGTACCCTTACACTTTACCCTCAACCCGATCTCCTATCTTAGTAGCTTATCCCGCATTTTCAACAACATTCTTGCCTATCTCATAGGTATCCTAAGTGCATGACACCCAACCCTTGGATCCACCTTTGCCTATGATAATATTTAGGATACCACCACCTATTCCTTTCCAGGCACCAACTACCCATATCTATCCTACCTATGGATTGACACTAGTAACTTATGCACCTATTCAACCAAACTATTCCAGATAGTTTAGTTTCCCTACTTCATTCCCTCCAGGGCAAAGATATATCCCATATTTTGATACCTCATCTCAACCACCTCTAGCACTAGTATCACCGGTACCTACATTACCACCAGCTACACCTAGCTTCTTTAATCCTCCATCAATTTGGTCATCACCACCTACGGTCCAACCGGTACAGTAGTCCCCAAACCAACAAGTACCTATGCTGCAATCATATGACTCACAGTCATAGTACTATTATCCTCAACAGACACTTACCCCACAACCTAGTGTGCCTGTAGAGACTACAATACATGTTGCCCAGTACCCACCTTATCATGATCATGCACAACAATATTCACCACAATAATATGAAGAACAAAAATACCAGTATCCACTGCATCCATAGGATCAGCCTATCATAGCCCAACCTCTGAATCCCATGACACTTGAACTTCAACTCTTACAGGATGAAGTCAAAATTTTTAACCTACACACTTCTAGCTATGGGCCACAAAAGCCTTGCTATGATGAATTGTGAAACGAGCCAGTACATCCATCTGTTCCTATCCCTCCTTATCCCTATCACTTCAAAATACTAAAATTTGATAAGTATAGAGGCAAGGAATATTCCAGAGAATATGTGAGCAACTACCGCTTGTCCTGTTACCAACTTCATAGTAGTAATCCTCTTATGTTGCATACCTTCTCCCTATCCCTCGTTGGGCCAGCCTTGGATTGGTACAACATGCTACCATGCCATAGCCTGTACACCTTTGAACAGCTGGCCAATTCTTTCTTAGAACATTTTTCCATCAACATCAATAAAAAGACCATATTTTTTGATGTCTATGCCTTACGACAGGCAGACGATGAACCCATTACTGAGTTTGTCGCCATATGGAGAGTGATTATTCATGATCTTGCTAATAGCCTCCCCACCTTAGAGCTTGTGAATCTATTTTACAAGAGTTGCCACAAACATATTTCCACATCCCTCCAACTTCATCAAAGTCATACTTTTGAAGATGCTATATCATAAGCAAAAGTGATCGAAGATATTAAATTATAATCTAGGAAGATTAAGTTGAGAGCCAAAACCAACTACAATTCCAACTTTATCTTCAATAGACCTGCACCCAATCAACCTTATCCATGACCACAACAAACCAATCAAGTTGCAACTGCTACCATAGCATTAGTACCGACTCCTCCACCCTATACGCCGCAATTGCAAACACTACAAGCTACTGCACCTGCCCCACATCGACCATAGCAGTACCACGGTATGCACCCACAGGGTCCACCGCACAACTTTACACCTTTATCTGAACCATTACCAACCCTGTTCCATAGATTATATGAGGGTAACCATATTTTTCTACCCAACATCCACCCATTGGATCCAAACACACCCAAATATTGTGACTACAACAAATAGTTCTTTTGTCCCTTTCATAGGCAATGTGGCCATAATATCAATTCGTGTTGCTCCTTTTACGGACAAGTTCAAGACCTAATCGATAGGGGTATTATTCAGGTAGCAAACCCGCTAGCCCCATAGAACCAAAACATAGGGATCTTCCAAAACCCTCTACCAGAACATACAGGATCCAATCTCCCTAGACCTCTAAACAATCCTCTAGAACCTCCTCATCAAGTCAATAATGTACAATGTGATCCTTCATCACACGGAGTAGTAGGCATGATCAACCTTACTACGAGAAACCAAAAGTACCCGTCACCCTAAAAAACACCTATTGTTTCTCTTCCTGTCTAGTTTATGTCCCTGTAAACACCACAAAGGCCTAACACTGTACCACCACCACCTAAAAATATGATTACCATCTGTGGTAGTCTAACCCATTAGTTACACAATGCCCCTGCATGGTTATCCATATTTTATCTCTTATAACAATCTCAACCCCATCATGAGGCATTGAATGACATCCTACGTTCCATTGACTTAGAGACACATGACACAAATGCTTTGTCAATTTTATAGGGAACATCCCACGATGCCTTCAACAATCAACTAGCTTTCATGACCACAAGATAACGAAACTCATTGGTGAAAGAGCCGACCCTCCCCTCCACATACAAGCTAATATCAAGGATATTACCTACAAGTGGGTACTCATTGACATGGGATCATCCATCAGTATCATATCAATAGCAGCCTTACATCACCTATACCTTCCTTTAGCACATTTCGCCACACCTTCCATAGATCTACATGATTTTTATGGTTCCATGAGACCTACCATAGGATCCATAGTTCTGCCAATTCGCGTAGGCATCCGTATGATCCCCATACTCTTCCATATAATTTAAGGAGAAATGTAATACAATATTCTCCTTGGTCACCCTTGGATTAGAGACATGCAGTGTGTCCCATCCATATTGTATCATTGCCTCAAGTATGTCCACAACAGACTCATTCATTATGTCCCAGCCGATGGAGACCCTTTTAAGTTTTATAACATCATAGACCTTCCCCTTGTGCCTTCAAAGTCATCTTCCCAACTGTTCCCTATATCTTCCCACCAGTTAGTAGGAGCATCAACATCCTCACCAATTTTCACCTCAACATCCCAATGTTCATCAATGACATAAGCCTCGATATTTGCACCATTAGCATCACATACTAGGGGACATAAAATTGATACTAGGCCTTCCCCACCGCCATTATCATGGCCTACACAACCTTCTCAACCTCTACCATTATAATTTCCACCCACGGTGTCACAACCACCATCACCACCCATTACACAACCAACTACATTGCCTCCCTCACCCTTGCATACGGAAGCCTCTATCCTTCCTACACTGCAAACACTACCCCTTCCCTTTCAACCAAAACCTAAGACATTCACCTCTTCACGCATCCCTGTATCTACACTAGTGTCATACCCTACATAGAAAAAACAACCTGTTCCACCCACAACAACCAAACATCATGAACCTAAATAGCCAATACCCAATTTGGATAAACAACCTCCACACCTTTCAACTACCACCATCAGAGAATCCCAACTTTCTCCTTCATCATTTGATTCAGATACGCCACCCCAATTGCTAGAGCGTGCTACGCCACACATATCCATATTCATGATGAATAATGGCTTAGGAGACTATAACGTGCATGATGCCCATTGACGTAACCACGGAGCGCTCGCCCAGCTAGTGTACTGATCTATACCATCGTAAAACACAAAGATCCACACAAAAATGCACAAATCGAACAAAGAAAGCCAACTAATGCAAAGTTTTCTTGTATTGATATTTCAAAGGATCTCGGGTTACAAAAATGCCCTCTCAGGGTCACTCCAAAGATGATACAGATGTTTACAATTGCCAATGCCCTCAACAGGGTAGGCGCACTTATTTGTTGCTCCGATGATTACTCACAAACTGCCTTGGGGTAGAGCTAACCCCCTTCTCCGCGATGTGGAAGGATTATGATATAGGCTCCTTTCTGCACCTGTCTCCCTACGAACAAGAAACAACAATGCATGATTACAGATATTGATAGCCTCTCGTGATGAGGCCCTTTAAAGAATCATACATGTAAATACCATTAAACTAATGAAACAAGAAAGCATAAAGAAAGGTTTTAAGCTATTCTAATCGTATCAAGAATTATACTACAACATACAAGACATGAATAAGCACATGATGCATTGAACAAATATCGAATTAGAAGCAATAAAACATCAAAAATATCCAATATACTCCTACCCACTACAACGCATAAAATACCTAATTCCTACGGTCAAAGTTTCTCTAAAAATGCAATTAAACCTATGAAAAGACTAACATGACTAATCTATGCGGTAAAAAGCAAACTGAGTAAGGTGATCTCTAACCTATTGCAAACCATAGCTGTGAGGGGTGGTCTACACTGTAAACCATGGCTGATAGCCATGGTTTGACCTCTGATGTGTTTGCCCTCAGAATTAGGGGTAGTGGGCTTGACCTCCTTGTCCGAATTGATGTTCAAGGGTCGCCTTTGTCGTCCTCTGACATATTTGGTGGTCAAATCATTGTGAAGGGCCTTCGTTCACCCGGATTTGCATTTCTTGATCCTCCTAGGCACCTAGGGCATCCATGGCTAATTGGTCTTTGAATGGATAGCAAAGGGGCTCTCAAATGCACAAGGTCATTATGCAATTTGACAGGGCTTCGCTGCTCTCTTGATCAATTAGCTCGCTCGATAATTCGCTAGCGCTTCGCTATACAAATTATCTCTCTTTCATCCTCTCCTCCCTATTGAAAAATGGGGGTATTTATAGCATGCCCCTAGGGCTAGGGGTGGCTTCATGGAGAAGCCAAGACCAAGAAGGTTGGTTAGGACAGTTGGGATGGAAGCCTTTGGAATATTTCGTCCTCCAACTGCCTCCTTCTAGATCTCTTGGCCATTCCAACCGATTTGGCTCGGATGGAAGGCCTAACTGAACTCTAGTTCAGACCATAGGTCATAGCTATGGTCCAGACTATAGACCGTAGGTGTCAACCATGGTTCAGACTGGAGACCGTAGGTCTGGGCTACGGTTCAGACTGCTTAGGCTAGAATGCCTAAATTGAGTGGTTAGAACCATTGCTCTATCTTGGAGTCTATCCAAGATCCTTCATATGGTTTTGTAGCATGTCCATATGAGTAGTCACCCTCGGCATGACGCATTTTAGGTGTCTACAGATGCCCCTTTTGAGATGCATTGTGAGATCGAACAACGCTGAGCAAAATAGACCTCCTAAAATGATGTCGCAGGTTCTATGATGATCATTAGTCTGATCAACATTAGATGCCCCAGGTCCAGCAAAAGGACGCGCATCCTGGAATCATTGCTTCCAATGTGGGAAGGCTTACATTTGAAAGGTCTGCACTCATCATCAGACATTCGGGTAGCTTTGGTGCTACAATAGGAGTTAGGCCTATATAACCGAAGGATGAGAGCTACAAATAAAATTTCATATTTGCTATTTACCCCAAGCAGAGGGGGAAGCTTATGATAGTTGTTAGCAATGATTCGCAAGGACGAACACAATTTTGACAAGATCAAGGGATCTACGATCTCCGGGATCTTCTATTGATTTTGATTATGACATGAAATTATGACTACCCCCTCAAGCGACGAGTCGATGAGGGTAATGACAATGTCTGAAGCGACGAAATCGCTTGACCATAATGAATGATCCTGAACAACTTTAGATTTGAGATGTTTAAATGCCTTGGCGAGGCCTAGTTCAGCTTATGATTGCAATGCTTAGTAGTATTTGCACATCTCTCTCCCCTGGAGCAGTCAGGCTATGATAGTCGTCTTAGAGAGTCAAGATAATACAAATTCAAGAAGACTTGTGTTGAATCATATTGTCGATGATTTGCTGAAAGATGTCATAAAAGAAATGACAATTTTACCCCAAATGTCCTTATTGTGATTTACTCATCTTGTCGGATTGCATGGATCGCAAGTCGCTGCAACCGCCAAGTTTATAGGATAAATCACTGAATACGAGGCGCATTTGGTTTTCATTTTTTTGATTTTTTTTTTGTTTAATTTTGCATTTATTGGATTGATCCTGGTGCTTTTAATGTCACCAAATTTGCAATTTTGATCATTTATTTTGATTTTTATCCACTGGGAGTCATTAATTTACCTTTTTAGACCTTCCCACGATGGGTTTTTAGCGCATTTATTACTAGTTGCGGACCGTGGGTACGGCCTGTGATGTGCACTATCAAATTTTGGGGACCGCAGGTCAGACCTGCGGGCGCAAAACCCTAGTTTTGGAACCGCGGGTTTCAGCTGCGGTCCACAGAGACTAGGAGGACCTATAAATTGAAATCCTATTTGCAATTTTTCATTATTTTCCTGCAACCTTTAGCAATTTGAGAGCTCTGAGAGAGAGAAGACATTCCCTGATACGGAACGCTGTCAAACTCAACAACCTTTACACTCGTTCTTCCCTGATGGCGGATCCTGATCAGCCATCGACTAGCCGGGGGTAGGGTGCGGGCAAGGTAACTCGAAATCGAGACCTCACACTCCATATGAGTAAAATAAACCACACTTAATAAATGCAGAAATTGAACCTCATTAAACTACCGGTAATGAACCCCACTAGTTTAGGTTAGATTAGAATTTAATTTTTATGCATTAGTGGTCTAGGAGGGTACCCAAAATGGGTGCCACTCCTAAACCATAGCTGGTAGCTATGGTTCCCAGGTGGCAAAATGGGAACCATAGGTTTCAGCTGCGGCCCCCAATTTTACAAATTGGGGACCGCAAGTTGCAGCTGCGGTTCCCAATTTGCAAATTGGGGACCGCAATTTGTAGTTGTGGTTCCTAATTTGCAAATTGGGGACGAGTGCAATTGCTTGTTTTTTTTTGTAGTTTTTTGTAGCTCTGCTTAGCTAGATTTAGCTTACATTATGTTTTTTTTTTTTTTTTTTTTTTAAAGTTAACTTCTAGAGCGCGGGAGCCTGACTTGATGAGGACTCTCCATGAGGCCTTGTCGGATGATGACCGAGCATGGTTTCGAGCCATCGGGTTTGGTTATGTCATGGATCTACCCACCATTAGGGTAGATCAGGCCTATATTACTACGTTGGCCCGACGCTGGAATGCGCGGACCAACACATTTCACCTGCCTCCTGGTGAGATGACCATCACACTAGAGGACGTCTACAGGATCTTTAGGATCCCTATCGATGGTGAGGCTATCATTTCCTCTACCTACATGGCAAAGGATGTCATTTTTGCTACCATATTTGGTGATCAGAGCACCGACGCACAGGATGATGCAGACCATGGAGGGGTGCACATCGAGGACTAGTATCGGGATGACATCTTCTCTGCTCGAGAGGCCCTTTTCATGCACCTCATCATTCATATTGTCCTTCCAGACTCCTCGGGCATGAGGATTCCTTGGAACATGCTAGCCCCTGCTTGGAGGGTGCTTCAGAGCTCGATGGAGGAGCCACTACTGCTAGCCTAGGGGAGCACTTTACTATGTCAGCTCTATCGGGAGCTATACCAGATTATGGAGCGAAGTCATAAGGGCATCAATTGTAGCCTTTTGCTATAGATCTAGGGGTGGTAGCATATCCAGATCGAGCATCCTATTGACCTACCTCTATGCATCACTACCCTAGATGACGCTCATCAGTGCTACATCACCTGTTGGCCTCGTGTTGAGGAGGGTGTCCATAGTAGGGCTCATGTTGGGGATACATAACATTACATCATCAGTTTTGTGGCACTTGGGTCGGGGACGTCGTCTGGCACCCCTACATGGATTGTCTTGTATGGCTGAGGTGGACGAGTGGCTATGATGGGCCCATCGAGATAGATGGCTCATCTGGCGTAAGCTAGAGGTGAGAGAGTATCAATTTTTCTCTCATGTCCTATGATAGTTTGGCATGGTGTAGGACCTACCAGATATGCCCTTGAGGTATAGATGCTTAGCTCTAGAGAGGGATCTCCCACTGATAGTTCCTCCATCACTAGGAGATGCACCTGATGACTTCTAGGAGGTAGGAGTTGAGGTTGTTGGGACCACGCCTGACTATGATGGGTGGTGGTCTCTATTTAGATGGCATGGTACCGAGCCTCTGGGTCGAGAGCCAACAGAGGTAGAGGTAGAGGTAGATCCTGATGGGCGTAGGGTGCGCCAGTGTACTAAGGGTGGTTGGGGTGTAGAGGCCATCATTGAGGACCTACCGGAGATCGACCCTAAGGAGGATGCTCTAGAGGAGGGTGAGGTCCCTCTTGATAGCGTAGAGGGATAGCTGCTAGCATAGGTTGCTGACTTGTAGAGTCAGATTGGGTGATTTCACATGCAATAGTGGGAGAGAGATACCACCATCGCCACTCTAGAGGTGAAGGTGGCTGATAGGGAGTGGTGCTTGACTAAGGCATAGGGCCAGATATAGGAGCTCATGACTCGAGCTACTGATGTAGAGGCCTAGGTGTAGAGACTATAGACTACCCTAGAGTTGGCATAGGTGCAGCGGACTATAGTAGAGGTAGAGCGAGATCTCATGCGAGCAGTGAGGGGAGCTATTATGGGGCCTCCTCAGGCTATTATGGGGTCTCCTATGGTACCAGTAGTAGGTACACCAACTAAACAAGATCTGACTACTAAGGTGACATGACTACGTGGTATGGTCATGAGGACCAATGAGATGCACGCAGCCTAGATTGCCCATGTTGATCAGCTGGTCGGATACATAGAGATGCAGGGGCTACTAGTTCTTGAGGATCCTTTTGTAGTAGAGTCATAGCGTACCAGGTCTAGGACCTCAGGGCAGTCCATAGCGAGCTCGAGTCATAGGACTCATAGGACTGAGAGGATGCATAGGTCCTCTAGCATGCACACAGTGAGGTCGCAGGCCAGGGCTAGAGATCCAGGGTAGACATCAGGGACCTCCAGCTAGAGGACTAGCCTACTATAGTTACCAGTTTCCCATGTGCTGGGTGCGTTAGGCTTTGGAGGTAGGTAGGATCCATAGTAGGATCCACCATAGGTGCCAGGTCAGCCAGGAGAGCAGGCTCCAGAGCACAGTGCAGAGGGAGGCGACGAGAGCTCCAGTACAGGGGGAGCAGCCTAGATCCGATTTATAGTAGTTGCCTACTATAGTTTTGATGTATCATTTTGTGTGTAAGGTCGAGGACCTACACAGTTGTAGCCTACGGGCATTTTGTACTCCCTATGTACTCATTTGGACACATATATATATGATATGATCTTTTATGGCTCATTATGTGTACATGTGTATTTATTAATTTTTGATTTTATGTTTATTTGATGCACATGGATGCAATGCGTATTTAAATGCTATGTTTATATGATGCGATGTATGGATGTCATGCACTAGATAGCTTTTCTACTTTATGATGATGATATGCAAGTGATCTAGATGATTAGATGTGCGACATATGATGTATGTAGATGGATGCGATGTTTATTTTTAACGCATATTTATTTTTGCTTTGTGGGCATGCGTATATTTTATGCAGTTTATGATATGCTATGCAATGTATGGTAATGCATTATGTACGGAATCATAATCTAATGGAGATGAACCTGTATGCTTTAATCACTTAAAACATAATGAATGAATGTAAACTGTGTATATCAATTTTTAAAATATGACACCACAGAATGTATAACAATCATGCAAAATAATTGATAATTCTCATTACAAGAACTTAATCAATTAATCACCCATTTATGAAATGCAGTGAAATGGATTGGTTAAAATGCTAATGAATGATTATGTCATTTTGTACTATATAGTCAGTGGTCGTCTAAACATCATTTCTGATATTCATGCGGTATCTATCCTATATATTTGATTGTGCTTTGTAAAATGCATTTTGATGAATGAATGACTCGTATTTCTACAATCTAATGAGATTTGGTATCTTGTTGCTATTGGAGCATGTTTTTGGGGTTTTCCTTGAGACTCAAACACCCTAGTAGACTTCTCCAAAAATCACATACTAACTATACCAGGCTTATATTGGACAAGGCTTTTGCCGTGATAGACCCAACTATTCATAATCCCTGTGTGTGCATGTGAGTATTTTTAGATAGATCGTAAGCATACCCCGTATGTCAGTCGGGACTCTTTCAACCCATATGTGAGATAGGGTTCCTCATACGATTGTATCATCCTTGTTTCAGCTTTGATTAGACTTATACAGCTAGACAATCCTAAGTACCTAGAGCTAGCTCATCTTGCAAATTGATCAGGGCTACCCCTCCAAATGCAGGCGGGACTCTTTCAACCCATTGCTACGTTTGGGGATCACCCAATAGAACTACCCCTCCGATTGCAGGCGGGACTCTTCCAACCCATTGCTGCGATCGGGGATCACTCTATGGCTTTCAAAAGGTGTACAATCTAGGGATTCAAGTTCTCACCCTTCTTACTTGCTCAGATGTAGTGATAAAAATCATTGTTAGTCCACGTGTTACCATTTTCTTTGAGCAAGGGATTTTTATAGTGCTTTTGATTCACTATGTCACTTTATATTTTGAACTTGAAATTTGTATATTTTTTTGCACTTTGTAACTTGGGATTTAACTTTTGTGACTTTGGGATTTATAGGGGAAATTCTTGTCCTTTTGCCAAAGTACACCTTTATAAACCGACTATTTGCAAGATAAGCAGGTCGTGAAACCCATCTCTCTAGATACCTAAGACTGCTTTCACGGCTTTCATCCTCTCTCGTCTTAGCAGGATTTTATATTATTTTGCTTAGTGACGGGATTCTGATATGTTGAAGCACTATCCCAACTAATGACCTTGTCTATAACAACAAAGCAAGCTTTCTACAATATCTGAAGAACCCACTAGGTATGGTTGAGTGACAGGAAAACTTAATATACATACATAGGTCTCCACAACAGGTATCGTGTATGAATGCAATGAATTATGATAAATGCAAGGGTGCATGATTGTCATACAAACGTGTGACTATTTGTAAAACTTTGATAAATGCATTACACTCTACTATGGAATGCAATGGATGACAAATGCCTAAATGCAATATGATGATGTGAATGCATGTGTGAATGCAAATGAAAATGCAAAATGCAAATGCAATGTTTTTGGATTTTAAGCTTTATCAATTTTTTTGGACTTTTATATATTTTTCTTGATTTTTATAGATTTTTGAGCTTTCATATTTGACCAAACGATGAGTACATGTCCTTGGAGATTTTTAGGGTTGACCAAGCGATTTTTAGAAATCCTTGGAGCCTTTTGACTTGACCAAAGGTTTTACAGCCGCCTTTGGAACCTTTTAGTTGACCAAACTCTCAGCAAGAGGGCGTGGAGCCTTTTGGGATGACCGAGAAGTTATAGGAACTCTCGGAGCCTTTGGGTTGACCAAGCATTTTTTGGAAATCCTTGGTGCCTTTTCTTGACCAAGCTTCTTAATCAGAGAGCTTGGGGCCTTTTGGGATGACCGAGCGGTTTTGACAAAACCCTCGGGGCTTTTGGGTTGACCAAAGGGCTTACAGATGCCTTTGGTGCCTTTACTACACTCTCAAGCATAGAACACCTTAAGATGGATGATATTGAGAGGCTCAAGCTCTTCCACACCCTCTAGCGATGTTAGGTGATAGGTACCTAGACCAATATTTTTAGATATGATGTAAGGCCCTAGCTAGTTAGCCATGAATTTGTCTCGCATGTCAGGCGGCAAATTCGAGTTCTGTTGGTTCTCTTTCAGCACAAGATCCCCAACTTCAAAGTCTCTCTGGTGGACTTTGATATTGTAAGCTCATTTTAATTGCTCTTGATAAATGTGGAGATGCTCGAGGGCATTCACGCGATGTTCATCAAGCAACATCAATTGATCGAGGTGAGCTTGCCGGGGGGGGGGCCCCCCCCGGCGGGCCCCCCCCCAAGAAAGCCCCCCCGGGCCCCGCGCCCCCACGGGGGGCGATACCAACCTGTGTTCTGCACTGTCTTTTTCAAGATGGCTACCACAGTCTTGTTTGAGGCCTCAGCTTGCCCGTTTGCTTGCGGATAATATGGAGTTGCAAAACTATGTTTAATGCGGTATTTAGATGTTAAAGCCCACATAGTTTTGTTCTTAAAAGAAGTTCCATTATCCAAAATTATTTTGGATGGTATCCCAAAATGACATATGATATGCTCGAGAATAAATTCTACGATGCGAGCTCTAGTGGTCATTGTAAGGGGAATGGCTTCCACCCACTTTGTAAAATACTCAGTAGCCATGATAATGAATGTATGTCGGCTTGATGATGGAGGGGAAATCTTGCCAATCAGATCTAGTCCCCATTAAGCAAATGGCCAAGCCGCCTGAATGGGTTGTAAGGCCTATGATGGCAAGTGCGTAAGATTAGCATGATGCTGACATTTAATGCATTTCTTGACATACACATTGCAATCCTTCTCCATAGTGGGCCAATAATAACCCATGCGAAGGATGCGTTTGATGATAGCCATGCCGCTGAAATGGCCACCGCACGTACCATCGTGAGCTTCTGAGATTGCCCAAGATGACTCTTGGGGCTCAAGACATCGAAGGAGGACTCCTTCGTAGCTACGTCGGTACAAAATATCTCCTATCAAGACATACTTAGTCACTTTCTATTTAAATGTGCATCTTGCGGCATGCGACAATCCTTCTGGAATCATACCAAGTTTTAGGAAGTCTTGGATTTGCAACATCCAGCTTTGACAAGCCTCAGCTTTGACTACTAAGATGGCCTGCTCCCCCTACGTATTTAGCTTTGCAAATGCAGACTGGGAAACAACCTTGTGGTGAATGGTAGTACCACTCCCCGTAGGACTTTGAGAAGTCAATGACTCCCAGGGTGCCTGCTTAAGAAAGTCTTCCGCTCTACGAAACCAATCAGTTGTTGGTTCCACGACAATCATGTTGACTGACTCTTTGTTATCAAAGGCTGCATGCTCTCGGGGGTGGGGGGGGGGGTGGATTGATGTGGAGAGAGGGGGGGGGGGGGGGGGGCCGCCGCGGCGGCGGGGGGGCGGCGGCGCGGGGGGGGGGGGGGGCCGCGGCCCCCCCCCCCCCTGGGGGGGGGGGGGGGGGGGTTGGGGGTGGGGGGGGGGGCGGCGCCCCGGGGGCCCCCCCCCCCGGGGGCGCGGGGGGGGGAGGCCAAAAAATATTTTTTTTTTGGGGGGGGGGGGGGGGGGGCCCGGGGGGGGGTCGCCCCCAATTTTTTGGTGCCGAAAGTCTAATTGAAGACAGGGGGGGGGGGGGGGGGGGGGATGGGGGGGGGGTGAGGGCATTGGAGCTCCTTGTGGCATGAAAAACACTATTCTTGCACCACCCCCTTGCTCACACTTTGAACCATCGAAGAACAATGTCATATCAACATTATTCTCTGGTTCCTTGGGTTTGGGAGCTTCAGATATTATGAAGACCGCATCATCTGGAAGCTCAATGGTTAGAGGCCTACTGTTGGATAGTGGTGCCTCAGCCAGTTGATCAACTATGACTTGTCCCTTGATGGAATTTTGGTTGATGAATTGCAAATCAAATTCTATCAATAGCATGATCCACTTTGCAGTACGTGTGTTATGATATGTCTTGCTCATCATGTACTACAAAGGATTCTGTTTTGATATAACATATGTGGTATGACTTAGCATGTAATGCCATAATTTCTTGGTAGCGAACACTACTGCTAAACAAAGTTTTTCAACATATGCATATCCTGACTCATAACTCACCAAGGTGTGACTGATGTAATATACGGCTTGCTCTTTGCCTTGCACATTCTTTTGGGCTAACATGGTCCCTAATGCAAATTCGGTTGCCGATATATATAGCAGAAAAGGCTCATCTGGCCTTGGTGGAGCTAGTACTGGTGGCGTTGCTAGGTATTGCTTAATCTCAGCAAAGGCTGCTTGGCAGTCCTTGTCCCAATCAAATGGGACCCCCTTGTGTAGCAGTCGATTCATGGGTCGACACTTATCCGATAATTGAGCGATGAATCACTTTATGGATGCTACTTTGCCCTGAAGGCTTCTTAGTTCTTTGATATTAGTGGGAGGACGCATCTCTAGAATAGTCGTGACCTTTGTTGGGTCTACTTCGATGCCTCATTTAGAAATGATGAATCCCAAGAGTTTACCTGAAGTTACGCCAAATACGCACTTCTTAGGATTCAACCTGACATTGTGCTCTATCAGGCGATCGAAGACCTTCCTTAAGACCTCCGCATGCTCTGCTCATAGCAACGACTTAGCTAGTAAGTCATCGATATAATATTCTAAGATTTTATGCATGTAGTCATGAAAGATATATGTCATAGCCCGCTGATATGTGGCACCAACATTTTTAAGACCAAATGGCATAACTTTGTAGCAAAATGTCCCCCATGGCGTTATGAACGTGGTTTTATGCTGATCTTCGGGTTTAATCTGAATCTGGTTGTATCCAGAAAAAACCATCCATAAGGGAGAGCATTTCATGACCTATAGTGGCGTCTACCAGAGCATCGATATTTGGCAATGAAAATGAATCTTTGGGTGTTGCCTTGTTGAGATCTCTAAAATCCATACAAATACGGACCCTTCCATCTGGCTTTCCTACGGGCACCATATTGGAGACCCATTCTGGATAGTCGATGGAGATGATGAACTCTACGTCCAACAACTTTTGCAACTCATATTTTACCATTAAGGCTACTATTGGATGCATCTTTCTGAGTTTTTGCTTGACTGGCTTCTTCGACAGATCTAGCGAAAGGTTATGAGTAACCAATTTTGGATCTAGACCCGACATGTCTTTGTAAGTCCAAGCAAAGAGATCAGGTCTCTCTTTCAGTAGAGGGATGATGCTATCATGCTCATCCGGAGTGAGACTCTCTCCAAATCTAACCTTCTTTGGATTGGTGGGATCTTTACTGATATCCACATCGAAGGTTTTCTCTACTGACATGTGTGATCCCTCCTCAAGCTGGTGAGGCATAGGAATCATATGGATGTCATCAGTCGGGTTCACATGTTCCTCTTGGGAAGCATCCTCGGCGTGACAAACATCATGAGCACAGCCTGGTGTGAAATGAAATGGTTGCAACATTTCTTCATTTGGGAAGAAATCTTCAGGCTGGACTAGTGAGTCAGCGTGATCCCAATCGATAGCATCCATGTTCAGATGCAATGGTTTGGATGGATCTACTGGATTGTGGAGTGGAGTGGTCAAATCGATGGAGACCATATTGATGGAATGGAATTGATCTCCAGAACCACATGGACAAAACTCTATCTCTGAAGCATAGCTTTCATACCCGAGATCTGGCTCAGATGGTACGGGCACAAATGGATCCTCTCTGTGGGATGCCCATATAACTGGATCCTCTCGGTGCACTAGCTATAGAATGGGATCTCTCGGCTCAAGGAGCTCCACGTACGTAGGCGGATCGAGAAAGAGTTCCTGATACCTCTCTTCGAGCTCTCTTCTTTCCCTCAGGCTGCGATGGAGATTAATCTCCCGATGCAAACCTACAGTTGTAATAGGTGGGGGACCTCTAGGTGGAGGCCTATTGCGTAAGTGGTGAGGTCCCAAATAGGCCATCTCCATCGAGTCCTCATCATCACTATACAAATACAATCCATCACTCCCCCTCTTCTAAGGAGCGATTAGGCAGATGTGGTCCCATGTATCTGATTCTACGATCGCTATCATCACTATCCAGATAAATCTGATAGAATGATCGTATATATGATACTGCCACGTAAACTGGTGCTACTCCTTCCTCAGAGCACTCAGTGTTGGGAGGGACTTCCTCCATAACATGCTTTGATTCCCTAGGCAATAGATATTGTGGATACATGAGCCTGGAATCGATCCTCTCATCTACATCACTATGGTCACTACCATGGATGGGCCACTCTATTGTGTCTATGCATAGTGGGAGATCCATTGGGTGAGGCTTTAAGTAAGCCTCCTCTATTTCATCTTTATAATCACTATCGACTATGAAGCACTCGTTCGTCTCTTCCACTTGTTCCATAGGCAGCAGATGGCGTATGAACGTCGGACCTGGAAAGGTCGGCTTGCTTTCCTCTTCAGATTGATCATCATTTGAGGACTCATCATCTGCATCATAACTAGGTCCACTCATCTCGAAGGTGGACTCCTCTCCATCATCATCGCAAAGATCTCCTAACTCGAGATCGCCTACAGCATGGGGGTCATGCCCCTGCATACCAGTGTCATTGGTAGCACCATAGATTTGGTTACCCAGGTTGTCTCTGGGGTTGTCCTCTAAGGGCCCATCATGGTATGAATCAGGTGGCCCTATGGTAACAAATGATACCATCTGGCGAGTCCTCCAATAGCTGGAAGGATCAGGGTGATATGGAGTAAAATCCACATCATCCCCTAGACTCAAGTACATGTGATCTAAGGATGCAGCAAGCAAATCGTCATGACCCTGTACTTGTAACCCTAACCCGAACCTATCAGTAGCTAACTGATAATGAGGTTCGAGCGGAGTTCTGCATCCTTGTTCGAAAAGACCCAGGCCATGCCCATGCCAATGATACGACTCAAAAATGTGCATGGCGTATTTTGGGTTGGATAGATAGCACACATTCATAGTGAATGGCTCATCATCATCCTCATCTATGGACATTCTGGTGGGTGCTTGATCCAGCCCTACGTAGACAAAGTTTGTTTGGTTGGGTGGCTCACCCAATGACACTATAGATCCAATCAAAAATTGATGGGCGTGCGGTCGGCCCATCTCTTGTGCAGTTTTTAGGATAGGTCCGAAAGTAACATTTTGCACAAGATACTCACCCAACCCTGTGCTGGCTAGATGAATGGTCACCTGCGGTGCAGATGACCCTGCTGAAGATGCAGGTGAAGTAGGCTGAGGTGCCTCCTCGACTTTGTCTTGAGGTTCTTCCACATCCATGGGAGTGGGAGTCTCATTGGCGACTGGTCTGGGCACATGATTTTCCACTTTCTCACCCAATTTCACCTTTAGCTTCTCGACTTGCCGGTGCATCATCGATGCAGTCGGCTTTAGAGAAGTTGTAGTCGTATGCTCAGATCTGTGTGACATAGATGTCGATGGTTGAGCATGGGCTGCTGGTTTGCCTATTGGAATCTTAACCGATGAGACAGGTCGGATATCCAAGTGCATCGATGGGAGTACAAAACCCCTAGGCAAATCTGCTAAGTTCATGAACTTGAATGGTTCTTCATCCGAGGACACTACGTGAACTTGTCCCTCATGAATGTATTTCACACACTGATGCAAGATAGAGGGGATGCAATGCATTTCATGAATCCAAGGCCTCTCGAGTAGAATGTTGTACTGCATGGCACCCTCTATCATGTGACACATCACAGAGATGGTCTTGAGTCCCACCTGAATAGGTAGAACAATTGTACCAACCATCGAGCATAGCGCATCGTTAAATGCTCTCAACGTAAAGGTGGTAGGCACAATATGTGACTTGGGTAACTTGAGGTGGCTCAGTGCCTTGGTCGTGATTATATTGATCGAGGACCCAGTGTCGATCAAGACCCTTTTGAAAGGCATGTGGTTAACACACGTGATAATATGCAATGGTGGGTCAGCCATAATAGTAGGAACCATCTTCACTTCATGATCATAAAATTGTATCGTGGGTTCTTGACACTGTTGTACATGTCCCACAAAATTTGTAAATGCATGGGCATCTTGGGACTATACCTCAATGGACCTCAAAATGTCCATAAGAGTCTCCCTATGTCTAGGGGACTGCTGAATAAGCTCATATATTGACAACTTCGTAGGAGCTGTCTGTAGGTTCTGAACTAACTTGCTCCTTATGGTCACCACCGGTCTAGTTGGTGGGCCTAGAATGTTCTGAGCTGGTCATTGATCCGATGTAGCTTGTATTCTAATGGGAGCATGAGGTCGATTCGGTTGATCGTATCTCCCGTGTCTAGTAACAACATTGACCATGCCTACGAACCCCTGGGTAGGTGGTTCGATTCGCACTTGATTGACCTGGCCGACATTGTTACGAGGCACCTCATGATTAGGTAATGGATTCTTGAAAATCCCCATGTTTCTATTGTCGGGTGCCTATGGGTTGCCTGGTATCACCAGCTCTCCTTTTTCTATCATGTTCTGCATGATGTGTTTGAAGGACCAACATGTCTCGATGTCGTGGCCTTTCACTCTATGGAATATGCAGAACAGATCATCTTGATGCCACTTTGACTTTGGCACATTCGGATCTACTAATTTGACCTCAGGAAATCGTATGGCCTTGGCCTCACACAGTTGATGAAAAATCGAAGTCATCGATTCCATCAAGGGTGTGAACTGGCGAGGTGGGCGCTCTTCTTTGTTTTTGCCCTTATAGTTGTTTTTGCGTGTCTCGTAATGCGTAGGAGGAGGTTGAGCCTGATAATTAGGCTTCTGCTGTCCCTTGTCTTCTCCTCCGAGATTTAGCACTACTTGATTCACGTGGGCCTGCTTGCCCTGTTGTTTTGTAGTACTCTTTTTAAACCCCTCTTTCCTGGTCTTGAGCTTCAAGCTGCCTTCTTGCAACTTGATGTCCTCGATCACCCTGGCTTGCACCATAGCTTCCTCGAATGTAGGATACTGCTACAGCTACAACAATAGCGAGATGTGCTTGGCACAACTCTTTGTAAACATTCGGGTCAGTTCGGCCATAGGAATAGGGAATGGCAGCTTTGCCATTATTCTATGCCATCTCTTTCCGTATTGCTCGATGGGCTCATCGTCGCGCTGAGCTAGCACAGCCAAATCGAAAAGGTTGGCTTGTTTCTTGATGCCAAATGAATAGCGTTCAAGAAATGCATCGGCCAACTACTCAAAACCAGTAATACTATGTTTCTTCAGCTGGTTGAACCACTCTCGGGCCAGGCCAAAAAGTGTCGTAATGAAAGTGCGCAACAACAAGGCATCCTGACTCTCTATCTGGAAACAAGCATCCAGAAAACTCGTAACATGTTCTTGTGCATCCTCATCACCCTTGAATTTTTCCAACCGGGGCATATCAAAATGCTCGGGATATGGAGGTGTAGGCACCGAGGGGTCTAGAGGTTCATTGTGTATCTTCCTCAGTGTCGGCTTTTGCATAGCCATGCCTTGCCTCTCTATTGCTTTGACCTTATCGACCAAAACCTTGTACGCCTTAGAAGATAAAAAGTCCTCCTCCCTAAGCTACCATGGAGGCGGTCTAGGAGGTAACGTCTTCTTTGGGGGAGGTGGAGGACATGGCTCTTCCTCCTCCTCAACTCGACAACTCTCAGGGTACCCCTGATCGTATCTATCTGCATCTATGTGCTCATGCTGCCTCTATCTTAGATCATTGAGTGACGACAGTCGCTCCCTCTATTGGGCACTGACATGAGTACGAGCGTCTCTTCGCTCCTCATGCATATCGGCTAGGGACACAACCCTTCTATGCACACGCTCTCTATGCTCCTCGGGAGGGTATAGGCCAGCCCTGGCTAGCCGATCCTCCTACTCTATGCGCTCCTTCTAGGCTAGAATACGCTCTTCGTGCATGCGCTGCTCATATAATCTCTATCGTAAGAGCCTTTGCGCTTGAATATTTTCATCTTCAATATGTTGCCTCTCTAGGCGAGCATCATCCAATTGATCTTGGAGTAGCTGACATCTTTGCTCGGACACCAGTCTGTGTGATCTATCGATCTGGTCGACCGTAGGAGGCCTTCGATATGCGTGCTCTATGCGAGCTACCTTATGGGTTCTGTACCCATCAGACAGATGTGTGGATGGTGGACGTGTGACATGAGGGCGCTTAGAAGCCTCTCCATGCTCTCTAGTGATCTTGATACAACTGCCGCTATGCTCACTCGGAGCACGAGTGGGTGGAGCTGTAGGCTTGCAGCCTAGCTGCTCAAGAACACTACCTAGACCATCTAGCTATCTAGACCTCCACCGCTCATGCGGTGGTGTTCCATTAGCTCCCACCTTTGATATATCAATGGTGATCTTGCATGGTGAGCCACGCATGGGAGTATGGGTGGACCTATGCTCGAAAGTGAGCCTATCCTCTTGCCCCTGAATGGGTGGATCTCTGACTCATCTATACTCTGATGGTGGAGGGTTAGAACCTCCTATGGACCTAGTGCGTATGGGAACCAACTTGGTCCCCTGCACCACATATTCCTCGGCCGATCTCATGGATGCGCGTGTAGTGCGGTCTCGGTAATGGCCTTGGGGCAGAGCATCCTCATGCTGAGAAGCTCCATGCTCAGTCCTGTGTCTAGAGGAGTGTACTGAAGCTCCTCTATCGGGGGTCCACTCAATGGGATCTCCCCATGTCAAGTTGTCACCTCTAATGCTAGCCGAACGTCATTCGGTTCGCTCATGTGTATGAGGACTCGACACATGCTGCTGTGAACCAGTTGGGGGTTGATCATGGGCATCGGTCCTAGACCTTTGTCGATCACCCCGTGTGTTCACCATTTGTGTTCCTGACGTCTAGATGTATTTTATTATGCAGACAATGTAAACAAATGGTGATTATCTCTTTTAAATGTTTGATTGTGAGCCCTAAACTATTTGATGTTGTTTTCAGATGTGTTGTATCAGTGTTAGAAACTCTCGCATGTTTTGAAAGATTGTTGGATTTTAAACTCAGTTAAATTGGCTTTCACCTATATACTCGCACAAGCCGAATATGGTAATGACATCCATACTCAACGAAGTAGCATAGGTACTACCAACCCTCACCCAACACACCGTGCGCAATGATACACCCTTTCGAAGAAGAGTGCATGCTATTTTGCATGGATAGGACAGTTCTTGGGTCGGCCTTGGCAATGAGCGGGTCCCGATAATACAATTTCAAATGAGCCAACCAAGTGGTAATGACATCCACTGTTGATCTCAATCAAGCGGGTTGGATGTGAGAGCCCAATGCCACTGATGTTTAGATGATACGTGGTGTGTGTGGTTCCTTTTATTTTGCAAAAATGACAAATGCATCACAGAGCATAATGACCATTCCTACATGATGTACATGAAAAGAAAAAGGAACATTTCAAGTTCAGAAATAATGCATGCTAATGTCCTACATGATATTTTGACGATGCAATTATAATGACATGGCCACTGATTGGACCTCAAGCATGCAAACGACACACAATATTTATCAAGGTCATTGTATTTAGGGGCAGACTACACTCAGAGGTCTACTATTCCCAACAACGCCTTTCCACTGAACAAAAATCAAATGCAAACTAGGACTTGTTCATTGACCCCTTATATTTTTGTTCCTAATTTGCAATGATTCGATGATCTCTAGAAAGATGCAGAGTAGAAAGTTCAATACAGAAGGTGAAATTGGGACCTACCTCAGCTCCTGCTCTATTGCCCACTGATTTCCTTGTTGTCTTCTCCTTCCTCTATGAACCGTAGGTCCGACCTACGGGCTGCAGTGGAGACCACAGGTTACAACCACGGGCCAAAAAATAACCGTAGCTGAAAGCTGCGGTTAGCACCTATGGAAAGAAAAAGCCAAGAATAGTCAGAATTCAAGGCTAAAATTATGGGGTTCCATCGTGATCACCATCTGACATAACCATGGAGCGCTCGCCCAACTAGTGTACTAATCTATACCATCGTAAAACACAAAGATCCACACAAAAATGCACAAATCGAACAAAGAAAGCCAACTAATGCAAAGTTTTCTTGTATTGATATTTCAAAGGATCTCGGGTTACAAAAATGCCCCCTCAGGGTCACTCCAAAGATGATACAAATGTTTACAATTGCCAATGCCCTCAATAGGGTAGGCGCACTTGTATGTTGCTCCGATGATTACTCACAAACTGCCTTGGGGTAGAGCTAACCCCCTTCTCCGTGATGTGGAAGGATTATGATATAGGCTCCTTTCTGCACCTGTCTCCCTACGAACAAGAAACAACAATGCATGATTATAGATATTGATAGCCTCTCGTGATGAGGCCCTTTAAAGAATCATACATGTAAATACCATTAAACTAATGAAACAAGAAAGCATAAAGAAAGGTTTTAAGCTATTCTAATCGTATCAAGAATTATACTACAACATACAAGACATGAATAAGCACATGATGCATTGAACAAATATTGAATTAGAAGCAATAAAACATCAAAAAGATCCAATATACTCCTACCCACTACAACGCATAAAATACCTAATTCCTACGGTCAGAGTTTCTCTAAAAATGCAATTAAACCTATGAAAAGACTAACATGACTAATCTATGCGGTAAAAAGCAAACTGAGTAAGGTGATCTCTAACCTATTGCAAACCATAGCTGTGAGGGGCGGTCTACACTGTAAACCATGGCTGACAGCCATGGTTTGACCTCTGATGTGTTTACCCTCAGAATTAGGGGCAGTGGGCTTGACCTCCTTGTCCGAATTGATGTTCAAGGGTCGCCTTTGTCGTCCTCTGATAGATTTGGTGGTCAAATCACTGTGAAGGGCCTTCGTTCACCCGGATTTGCATTTCTTGATCCTCCTAGGCACCTAGGGCATCCATGGCTAATTGGTCTTTGAATGGATAGCAAAGGGGCTCTCAAATGCACAAGGTCGTTATGCAATTTGATAGGGCTTCGCTGCTCTCTTGATCAATTAGCTCGCTCGATAATTCGCCAGCGCTTCGCTATGAAAATTATCTCTCTCTTATCCTCTCCTCCCTATTGAAAAATGGGGGTACTTATAGCATGCCCCTAGGGCTAGGGGTGGCTTCATGGAGAAGCCAAGACCAAGAAGGTTGGTTAGGACAGTTGGGATGGAAGCCTTTGGAATCTTCCATCCTCCAACTGCCTCCTTCTAGATCTCTTGGTCGTTCCAACCGATTTGGCTCGGATGGAAGGCCTAACTGAACTCCAGTTCAGACCGTAGGTCACAGCTATGGTCCAGACTACAGACCGTAGGTGTCAACCATGGTTCAGACTGGAGACCGTAGGTCTGGGCTACGGTTCAGACTGCTTAGGCCAGAATGCCTAAATTGAGTGGTTAGAACCACTGCTCTATCTTGGAGTCTATCCAAGATCCTTCATATGGTTTTGTAGCATGTCCATATGAGTAGTCACCCTCGACATGACGCGTTTTAGGTGTCTACACCCATGTATGTGATACCTCTGTTCAATCTACCCAAGATTTTGGTTGTCCCTCAGCCTCGGTATTGACTATTGGAACTATCATACAACTAGGAAGTCCCAAAAACCACACCAAATTTGTGTATGTGGGAGTATATTCCTCAATCCCCTCACGAGATTCTCCACCACCATAATCCAGCTCGGGTGATGCAATCACACACCTAGCCAACCCTCAATTTGCCTTGCACTGCCTACAACACTTTCATTGGCATGGGTTCAGAATAGGCCATTATGAGAAAGGGCTACATACACCCCTTAACCCTCGTGTCTGATCACCTATCGACAAAATTGGCCTAGGTTATTGCTCAACTATTGCCTACACGTTAGAAGATGAAATCCAAGATCTCTCTTTACATCCTCCTCCACATCCAACACACACCATGGAAGAGTACATTGACATGGATATGCTAGAAGACACGCCTTCATCCACATCAACTGTCATTGTCCCCTATGATTTCTTTCAAGAATATTCCATGTTAGATACCTCTTTGTTCTATGATGTTCAATGATTGGCAGAACATTTTACTACTTTATCTTTGGCTACACCACTAAAAGAGTCAAACGCACTTTCGCATGATCCACCACCTATAGAGCCGGACCCGATTATGCCTGATATGTCATTGATACACCTACCTGCATTTCTGCCTATACATAGATAGTTATAAAGAGTAGCATCTCGTCCTCATTTACCACCAGTCATCCTACGACCTCCTTGAGTATTTTCGGATGCGCACAACCTATTCAACCTCTATCACCTGATTCTACACCACCTACTTCACCTACAACATCGATTAACATGGTTGAGGTAGATCTACGTTCTCTCCTTCGTTATAGCCACCAGCGGATTCGAGATGATACCTCGAACCCAAACTTTATTAATCTCGCATACATCTCACACATGCCAGCACTAGGAGACTTTATTCTCTCTCCTCACATCTTGCGAACAACAAATACCCCTTCCTCATCCACATCTACCCAAATCCCTCAAGTCCATCATGCGGGCATTTACATAGACGATGAATTTGAGTTCAACGAGGCCATCAATGACTTCAATCTCATCCTTATCCCTGAACATTTGCACGATGGATCTTGCATGCTCATCGAAGACACAATCGATGAGACATCGGTGATGATCTTGAAAATCCACACATCCTCAAACTAGTCGCCAACCTCTCACCCGAGGAGCACATCGCCTTCACAAACTTCTTACACAAGTATATAAAAGTATTCGCATGGTCGTACAAAGACATGCCAGGACTTGACCCTGTCGTGGTAGTGCATTATATTATACTAGATCCCAATGCCAAACCAGTGAGATAGAAACTATGACACATGCGTTCGACTGTCACATTGATAGTAAAATCTGAGCTTCAAAAGATCCTAGATGTTGATTTCATAATACCCATCGACTATCCTGAGTGGGTATCCATCATGGTCCTTGTCCCTAAACCATCTGGTTATGTTCACGTGTGCATAGATTTTTGTGACCTAAACAAAGCTTGTCCCAAAGACAACTTTCGTCTACCCAACATTGGTTCTCTTGTTGACTCCATCGCAGGTCATGAGATGATTTCCCTCATGGATGATTTTTTTGGATATAATCAAATTCATATCAACCCAACAGATCAACACAAAAATTCCTTCACAACATCCTAGGGGACTTTTGCTACAAAGTCATGCCCTTTGGCCTTAAAAATGTTGGGGCAACCTATCAATGAGCCATGAACTACATATTTCATGACCTAATGCACAAAAATGTGGAAGACTATGTAGATGACCTCATAGCCAAATCAAAGAAATGTGCTGATCATCTCGAAGATCTTCATTAGATTTTTGATCGACTACTAGAACACAACGTACACCTCAATTCAAAAAAGTATGTGTTCGGTGTTACATCTGGAAAGATACTAGGATTCATTGTCTCCCAATGAGGCATTGAGGTTGATCCTAGCAAGGTGAAATCCATCATTGAGATGCCTCATCCTACTATCTTAAAGCAATTACGCAACTTACAGGGCAAGATCACCTCTATTCGCAGATTCATAGCACAATTATTAGACAAATGCCAACCATTCAATCATATCCTACAAAAAGGAGTACACTTCAAATGGGATGAAAACTGCCAAGTCGCATTCAACGCTATAAAAAATTACCTCACATCATCGCTGGTTATGTCACCATCGCATCCACACTTATCACTGACTCTATACATCTTAGCCACAAAGCTTGTTCTAGGTACACTCCTAGCTCAAAAGAATGCTCTCAATAAAGAGCGAGCTATCTACTATATCAGTCACATACTACTTATCTATGAAACAAGATATGGGTACATGGATAAGCTATGCCTAGCAGTAGTATTAGCCACCCAGAAGATAAGACACCACATGTTAAACCACACAACTTTTGTCATCACCCAAGACAACCCCCTATAGTATATGATGAACAAAAGTTATCACAAATCCCACACAACTAAATGGATTATGCTCCTAACCGAGTTTGACCTAGAATTCGTATCTCAAAAGTCTATCAAAGGGCAAGTTATTTCTAACCAACTAGCTAAAGCCCCTATAACTGACAATCAATCCCTACTCATCCAAATCCCCGATGAATCTATCTTTCACATAACCAAAGATGAGGAGTACGTCAAACCAAAATTCATGGCTGACATCACTATGTTCTTTGATAGGTCTAGGTGTCTCCATGCTGGGGGTGCAGGCATTGTTTTTTTACACCTGAAGGAGAACCACTCCTATTTTCATTCAAAATTTATTTTCCCTATACCAATAACAATATAGAGTATGAAGCCCTAATCTTAGGACTGAAACAAGCACACGCTATGCACATCAAGCGCCTTCACATCATAGGTGATTCACTCTTGATCGTCAATCAAGTGCAAGAACTTTGGCTATGCAATTGTCCAATTCTCCAGTAATACAATAAGATCACCCAAAAAATCTTATCCCAGTTTGAATGGTATTACCTCGAAGCCGCACCGCGCTCATCAAACCATTTTGCAGACACCATGGCCTCCCTAGGGTCCCTTATCCTGCAAAATGCAATGTATAGCATGACATCTGTAACCATTCATATGCTTACACAATCTGCTATATCATTTGCATACCTCATAGATGATGGTGGTGTATACGTGGTAAACACTGAATCTCATGATCCATGGTTCTCATAGATCAAAGAATACATCAAACTAGGTTTCCTATCGTGTGATCTACCCCATGCCCAACACAAAACCTTTAAACAAAGAGTGATATGCTACACCTTGCTGGGGGACATCCTTTATCGCCACAACTATGACGATATACTCTTGCGTTGCCTAGAACCACAAGAATCGCAATGGGTTGTACAAGAAACCCATGACAACACTTGTGGTGGCCATTTCAGTGGCATGGCGATTACTAAACGCATTATCCATATGGGCTACTACTAGCCTAAAATGGAGCAAGACTACTGCAAGTATGTTAAATGTTGCATAAAATGCCAACAACATACCAACTTCACACATTTACCATCCTAAGAACTTCAACCAATCTAGTCCATGTGGCCCTTATCCCAATGGGTCTTGGATCTAATTGGAAAAATTACACCTGCATCCTCTAGCAATCATAAATTTATCATTACAAAAATAGAATATTTTAAAAAGTGGGTCAAAGCCATCCCACTGGTTCAAACTATAGGAGCCAAAATCGCAACATTCATCATGGAGCATATCATATGCCGCTTTGGAATTATCTCCCAAATTATTTTAGATAATGGGAAATATTTCAAAAATAAAATTGTTCGAACCCTCTGCAACATATTTCACATACATCATAGCTTTTTGACCCCATATTACCCTCAAGGAAATGGCCAGGTCGAAGCTACTAACAAAACCATCTGTTCTATTCTTCGTAAAATAGTAGCATAATCTCACTGGGACTGGCATAACCAAATGCCCTTAGCTTTGTGGGCCTATTGTACGAGCATTCATACTCCCACTAGGGCAACACATTTTTCACTTTTCTATGGGGTAGAAGCTATCATTCCCCTTGAGCTAGAGATACCCTCTTTACGGATATCCATGAAAGACTTCATTGATGATGACACTGCTCGCCAAGCCTGTCTAGATCAACTAACACTCCTCGATGAACGTCGCATACATGCCATCAACCACACACGAGTATATCAAGATCACCTTCGTTGTGCCTACAACAGTAAAGTACATCAACGTGAATATCATATTGGTGACTTGGTTCTCAAAGAAAACCAACAAATCACAAGTCAGCCTCGCCAAAAGTGCGATAAATTTACCCCAAACTAGTTGGGTCCATTTATTATCACACACAAATACGATTTAGGAGCATATCATTTGGCAAATCTTGAAGGCCTTAAAAATTGTGAAACCATAAAAATCTTACACATTCATGCATTTAATGCATGATGCATAATCACATTCACCATCACAAGTGTCACATAGTGTTAGAAATAAATCACCAAGCACATCACCATGTGAATCTATTATTTCTACTTTATTATTTCTCTATACATGTACATTTCACCTTTCTATCATTTTTATGCTCAGGATTTTTTTTTCCTTTTGTAGGACTCACGTCATCAACAAGAAAGAACTATAGTGGCCTCACCTACAACCATGTAGGACCATCTACAGCTGTAGCAAAAACCCATTACATCGGTCGATCTCGCCCAACCACCAACCACCCTTTAGGCCAGGTGCTCCTCGCACTCTTCCTGATCAGGTCACCACACTTCACCTCAACACCATTCCCCTCACTAGCGAGGCTCATATTATTCACCACACTCTGGCGATAACCATATCATCATGTCCTCTTTCGATGACAAAGAGGAATCCACTCGACCATAAGCACAAGGATCATCCTCCCATCCGTCTTATGATCTCAGATGTCACTATTTACCTCCAAGTCATCCACAACATTCCATAGGATCTTATCACCCACCTAATAGGGAGTACACACCTCATCAACCTCATCGTGCATTTCTACTTGCTTCCCTTACCAATGGCGAGTATACCTACACCTAGGCTCTGCAAGCCCACGCGACCCAAGCTACTCAATCCAGTCACACAAATATCCCTCTTTCTCATTTGCATCATTGCCCAGGGATATCACCCATGCCACTGGTCCTCAAAACACCACCTTCACCACTATGAGGCTTACCACCTCAGCAAATATTACAATCACCACAGTCATTTCATTCTACTGCTTCCTCATCGTAGACCTATCCTTTTTCTACTATGCATCAAGTTATTCCATTCACCTTGGAATCTTGATCTCCCCCTTCCACAATACCATCATCACCACACCACGAGATACAACATCTCATCTCCTGTATCGAAGCTCTGGAGTTGCAAATGAGCAACTACCATTTTCACATTCACCCATGACCATCTTCCATGACCCATCCATCCTCGCCACCATGCAGATCCCTTCCTCAACCCAAAAATCAACCCGTGCCAGAACCCAGACCCATACCTCCATTATCAGAACTTCTTTCACCCAGACCCCGTTCACCTCCACGAGAGCCATACGTCTATCCTATGCCTATTCCACATATGCCAATTTTTGAAATGTTCCATCATCTCATGCACCAGGGTGTTATTTACCTACCTGAGATTTGACCTACTGCCCCTCGTGTCCTAAACTGTGCAATTATAATGAGAATCAATTTTGCATCTACCATCGCCAGCCAAGTCATGATATCAAATAATGCTGATCATTCAAAACCCTAGTGCATAATATGTTACATGGTGAGCGTACCCCATCACCAGAGAATTCCTTTTCATTTAGCTGACTTGTCAATCCTCCATGTCGCATCACTCCCAGGACTTTACCACCCCACAATACCCTGATAGTGCCCACTCATTATATTCATAACATTGCCAACTATGGCTCTAACTACAACTCTAGCCATGTTGTCACTTCACCATCCCACTCCTGTGTAGATCTACACCATTTTACCCGAAAATAGTGTTAGTTACTCGTCTTCTTCTATATAATTCTTCTACTTCTTACATACATTGATATATTTCTTCTCTTCTATAATTACCAGCTGTTGGTGATCCCCTTACCTTGATTGGTCACCAAAGCCTGTTTCTTCTCACTTCTTCCACCTGTACATTCCACTTTCACATTGTCTTTCTTCTTGGCGACTATTACATACACTTATACAACTCACAAGCTTATACATCTACTACACATACACACCCCACATGCTGGGGCAACCATGATCATAGCATCGTGCTTTTTGTCATCATTACATACTTCACTCATCTGTAAATAGGTTCTTCTAAAATTCTCTTTCTAAACAACATAACCTTCTTCTTGTAAATATCGCATTCCTCCATGTGCATCATTTAAAGTTACATGCATTGCACATATCCATATGCTTTATAGTTAAAATTTTAATTCATGTTTGTACATTCTCTCCCAAAATGCGCAACAGCAAGAATAATACATGCACTTGTTAGCATCACCACCTAGATTTCCATTCCCCCTTTTTCAGGATCAGGGTATACATAGGTGTCATGTTTAATTTTGATTACTCTGTAGTTTAGACAATCAAGTGTCACCCATAGCTACTGAGTCTTGTACATTCTTCTTATGGTATTTTAGGCTGGTTCAACTTCTCTCATGAATCACTCACAACAGGTCACACATTAACAACTTTGATCCTAGGAAAGAGGACACCTTAAGTAGATTTCGCCATCTAGCGAACGATATCCCTTGCTTGTCCTATCACCTGCATGGTCAACATATGACCTGGGGATAAACAAGGGATCAAGCATAAGCAAAAGGTAAGAACAGAGCATAAAACAAACGCCAATGTTCTTAGAATAAAAAAAAATCATAGTATAGCAAAAAAAAAAAGAAATGAAAAGAGCACTACCACAATCAGATAGGTCAACACTAGAACATGGGTAGAAAACAAAAGGAAATGCCTCTTGATATCACACATGTTATGCTTATTGCCTTTTGTCCTTAGGTTCAACATAACACTATGGGATAATTCCAAAAACCTACCTACCAGTGGAATAATCTTACAGGTGACAACGCATCTCTTACATTAGCATCTCACTTCTATAGAAATAACTATTGTGGACAGATGAGCTAGCTAGTATAGTAGCATCTACAATGGGTTAAACCTACCTCTCTCAAAATGGATAAATGAACATTACACATTCACACACATAGGTCCAAGACATACTTTGAACCAGCCTAATCATGTTATAAGTTGCCACAAAACTTGTATAGCTAAGGGTTTGAGATTTGATTGTCATAACTATGTTAGTCAAAACCATTACACATGCCTTACATTATCCATCAACCCTAAAATAATGAATGGATAGCATCCATATAGGTAAATGCAATTATACAAGTGCTTCCTTGGTGCATTTTAGTAAGTTCATACATGCATACATGCATCTATGTCAGATACATCTGATACACATTATAGCTAGACATTCATCCTACATGTATTTCATATCAAATTACATTTATTGCATTCACCCCATACATATTTCAGTATAGAATCACAATATCTAAATTACTCTGCATACATTCATTACAAAATCACATTTAATATCACATCATATCGCATTGGAAATACAATCATAACACTACTCTACAATACATTTATACCACAACACGATAATAGATCTAAACCATGTTATACATGTATATCTATTCATCAGACATATCTACAAAGTATGCTACGCTAATCTATGCAAACATAAACAAGAACACATTTCAAACCATCAAAATAACACATGTATATAATAGCCAAAATCAACAGGTATATATATATTATCCATACAAAATGCTCGAAGGCTACAACCTAGTATCATGCCCATCATCATATATCATCCATACAAAATACTTGCAGGCCACAATCAGTAGCAGCTATCCTAGCTCCCACTAGGAGTCTCTCCATGGCCCTCATGACTCACTCACATCCTTGCAGCCTGGATTGACTCCACCATAAACTCCAGAACTGGATCTATAGTAGGTTGATCCTAAACCTTAGCCCTAGCACCTCTCTGTCCCACAGTAGCTGCACTATGCTGACTCTGATGCAATGGCACCCATACCTATGATTGTGACCCAGACTGCACCATGATATTACCATAATTAGGTAGAGGGATCCCACACACTAACAATGTAGTCTCGCACATCATATTCTTAGCATCCTCGACCGCCAACTGACTAGTCAGAGTATCGATTGCTTGATCCTGTCTAGACATAGAAGCCCTCATCTCCACCATTCCTACCTCCAACTGCTGAATTCGATCATGCAACCTCTATACATCCTCTGTAGCTAGCCTCGCCAAAATATCACTGGGAATTCACTGTGCTATATCATAAAATACCCCAATATAAATGGTATCATCGATACCACCCATACCGGCCACCCCACCTCCCTCAACCTGTGTTCCAACAGGTTACTCCATCCCAACCTCTAGACCCACATCAACCTCCTCTACCCTCACACCCTATGTACTCGTCGAGGAACCTATGTGACATAATGACCATCATAGAGGAACATACTCCACAGAAATCGTATTCGCTCCCCTAGCCTAAGTCCTCCTGCTCGTCCTCCTTTATGGCAGAGATGCACCAACAACATGTGCTACCCACCCATCCACCATACCTTTCCTAGGCTCCCAAGACTATAGCACCCACCCAATGTCAAACTCATGTGTCATACCTGCATCCCCTACATCTAGGATATCCATAGGACGGTCTCTCTCCCCAACCCAATACGGTACAATAGGGCACTCTCCCCTATCTCCCTATTGCCTAAAATATCTAACAAGAGTCCCTGGAACATCCTGTCATAATCCAAACTGGTGCTGTACTCAATAAAATTGAAAATACTCAGTCTACCAAGTATATCTCCCAACAAACCATCTGCCCCATCGTATATCTTGCAATTGCTCATCATCCTCTCTCCAACTCACTCCACCCATCCATGGTCTCCATATAATATCATCTATCGTCAACTTGCTGAAATTAACCCTCCATAAAACTGGATCACCCTCATGAGGCCTCTTCATACCCTGCTTTGCCTTCATACTCCATCTAAAGGTATAAGTAATATACTTATCCTCCTCATGTACAGGCTGAGGTAGCAAAGAAGACCTCTCAATGGCTATGTGTTCCCATGCCTATTTTTGAATGCCAACTTATTGAGTTTTATTATATTGATCATGGCGTAGAATAATGCACTGAGCCGCTTGCTATGGAACATGCATTGGCTCACATGGTAAGGAACCATGTTGTGAGCCATGATTCAGATGGAAAACTTATTAAGTTTTACTATGCTAACCATGGGGTAAAATAATGTTCTGGACCATGTGGGGTAAAAAGTTGTTGCAAGTCACTACATCTTCCTTTTGCTTTGAGTTGCGCTTTGAAAAATTCTAAGCGCAAGTTTTACTGAGTTGACCATGGCATAGAACATGTTGTGTTGTACCACTATCATGGTTTGGAGCACTCTTTAGGGCTTAGAAAAATTTACAAAGTTTTCTAAGTATGTGGTCTTTTTGGACCTACAGGCTGAAACTTACCTCAAAAATCAGAATGAGCATTAGTGTTATTTTGGTTCTCTTTGAGGATAAGGTTCCCAACCTCAAAAGAATGATTGCAAACTTTCTTAGAGTAATATAACTTGATCTTATTATGATAAGCTCTTAAATGCTCTAAGGTATGAATATGCTTTTCATACAGTAGCTTTAATTGGTGTAAACGATCTGCGCGATACTCATCATCGACTGAGGTATCTTGCAATAAGATACACAATGAGGGAATCTCAAGCTCAAAAGCAAACACCACATTAGATCCATATACCAAGACATATGGTGAGGGACCTATGAGAGTATGCACACTAGTATGAAGACCCACAAGGTAGAATAAAGCTAGGTATGCCAATCATGATCGATCTTACAATCAAACTTCTTCAAGATCTTGATCAAATACTTTTTGGATGATTTGGATTATCCATTACCCTGAGGGTAATATGAAGTTGACCACCTATGCTAAATTTTGTACTTAGCATAAAGTTTATGGACATACTTATTCTTGAAAGGAGTTTCATTGTAAAAAATAATCATCGAAGGAATATAGAACCTACAAAGGATTTGGTTGAAGATGAACCTGGAAACCTGAGTTTCAACCACTATGACTAGGGGTATGGCTTCAACCCATTTAGTGAAGTACTATATCACTGTTATGATAAAATTATGACCATAAAATAACATGGGGTTAATATTCCCTATAATGTCCAATCCCCAAATGGAGAATGGCAAAGGAGAAGATATAACATGAAGGTGCTAAGAAGGAGAATGAACTAGGTTGTCATGTCACTAGCACTTGTCACAATAATGAGCATGATCACATGCGTCTTTCTCCATGTATGTCCAATAGTACCCCATATGAAGGAGCTTCTTGGCAATAGAATTACCACTAAAATTTCCTCTATATGAACCTTCATGAGCCTCACTAAGAGCAATTTGGGCTTCATCGAAGTTAAGGCATCATAAAATAATACCTTCAAAAGAATATTGATACAAAGTATTTCTAATTATAACAAATCAACATGCTCTCTTGTGCAAAAGCTTATGCTGATTGTGGTATAAACCATTAGGTATTGATCCATCCTTGAAAAAATTAAAGATGTTGGTATACCATGGTTTAGATGGGGCATCTACGATGGTCAAAACATCTAATGGTACATGACAAGAACCAAGTGATATAGGCTCCTAGAGTTTTCTAATTATAATTGATGCTTGATCATATTCCAACTCTAAGGTAAATAAGGATGTAGCAGTGGCTATGGCATCTGCATGGTAGTTTGAGGATATAGGGATAGACTCTATGGTTACTCAATCAAACAAGGACAATGTAGGCAGAAGATCCACCTCCCAGAAGAAGAAAAAGTGATCCAAATATTTGCACAATTTTTTGGAGTTTTGCTCATTTTTTTTATAGTAAAAAATTCATGAAAAGTGGGTTTTGAAAGGGGCCCCAAAACATTTTTACAAAAGGTCAAAAAACCATCCAGAGGGCTAAAGGGCAGGCCTTAAGAAAATCAAAAGGAGCACAAAGGAATGGTCCCAGAGGGACCATCAAAAACTAACTAAATATACTGGGATGTGGGATCATATCGTACGTGGGAATAAATTGGGATGCAGGATCAACCCATACATGGGATAAAACAGGGATGTGGGATCATATCGTATGAAAATAATTAAAAAAAGGCTCGCCAAAGGAGCCCAAAAATCAAAATTAAGAATCCCCTCCATGTTGGATAAATTTTGAAATTAAAATTCCATCCATGTAGAAGAAATTTTAAAATTTAAAAATTAAAATCCTGCCCACACTATGAAACCAAAACCTACCGAGGATAAACCTGAATAGAAATAAATCAAATAAGAACCACTAAATGAGCCCAGAAAACAAAACGGATAATCCCATCCAAGCTGGAAAATATTGAAATTAAAGATCCCACCCATGCTGGAAATATTTTAAAATAAAAAATTTAAATCCCACCCAAATTGGAAAACTGAATCCAGGCAAGATGAGAAACTGCAATCTTGAAGGAGAAACTTGTCCACGAGGGCATGAGAACAACATAAACTACCCTAGTAGAGAAGATATTGACCAGGAAGCCACATGACCACTAGAAACTATCCCAGCAAGGAAGATCCTGACTATAAATCCACAAGACCACCAAAAATTATCTCGGAAAAGAAGATCCCAACCAGGAAACCACGTGACCAACATAAACTATCTCAGTAAAGAAGATCCCAACTAGAAATTCATGGGACTAGCAAAAACTATCTCAGAAAGGAGGATCCTGACCAGAGAACCATGAGACCATAACATCTTGGAAAGCAGATCAGTAGACACCAAAGATCTCAGCAAGCCACAAGATATCTCTGCAAAGGAGGCTGAATACACAAGCTAAGAAGAAAGTTCAAAGACACCAACCACCAAGAAGACCCATACTGGGGCAATCCTAGATACAAGAATTGTCAGTAGGGCTCGACAATTGCAGTAATTATGAAACTCGAGGTCCCCTCCTAAAGACCATAAAAAATTGTAGAGCCAAGCTAGACAACCCACCATATCAAAAAAGTATACAATTCCACTGGGTATTGCAAACCTTGATTTGGAGTAGGATGGGATGACCATATATGTATGATAAAAATATGTCTCCCTTGAGCCACAAAAAACATAGATTGGAATCTCAAGCACCAAGAACAAGAATCAAATGTTGAACCCTCTTCTAGAAGCCATAGCCCCCAACTGGGCAAACCAGAAACCAACCAAACTAGCCTGGGATAGTTGGGGCAGGATCATTGGGATGATACAAATAGTTGTGTATAAATAATAAAACGCTAGAAAACCAGCCTAGAATAATCCAGGTGAATCTTAGAAGCATGGGAAAGGAGCAGGGGAGTGGTAAAATGGAATGGGGTCATCCCGCTAGGACAGGAGCTACCCGCTCACCAAATTTCAAGATTTAAGTTTTTCCTAATTTTGACTAGAATGTACAAGTGTCAAATTGTAGAAGCATGAGCAAAACATACAAGGTTGCACATGTACGATGTGAAATGAAATGAAAATAAGTTATAATGTGCATTTGGGGTTAATTTGATAAAAATAATTAGACATTAGTAAACCTTGTAAAATTTTTGTTTGAATTAGTTGGGAATGGTCATTGTAAATAGTGTGATGCTTTAGAAACTGCTTTGGAACAATCTAGTCATGCATTATATAGCCTCCCTTATTCAGTTTTTTGAGGTTCATTCACTGATAGTTGTTCATTCTTGTTCATTGTTGATTTACTATTAAGCATTAATATAGAATTTATGGAGTATTTATTGTGGAGTCACAGGCTATTCATGGTGATTATTGTTATGGTTGTGAGCAGTTTTAATGGTTATCTTACTCATAAAATGAATATGGTAGTAGTTTTCTTTGTTTCCTTGTCCTTGTGAATTCGACCATAATTTTGGTTGTTGCAAGTTGTTATTTGAGACATAACTTGGCATGTTGATGGATGGAATTGCACTGTGAATGATCCTGGTTAATTTATAGACTTGTGAGAAGCATGAAATGGAAGATATGATGAGTTACAACTAAAATTTGATGTTTCCAAGTAGTTGTATGATCTCTGGAGTTAACCATAGTGATTGCAATTCATTGCTTGTGTTCTAAGGTTTGCATGTTATGAGGAATTGGAGCAATTGAGACTTAGAAACCTCCTAAAAATTGTATTTGATGGATTGATGGTGTAAAGTTCTAGATCTGGAGAATAGTTGTAGCAAGGGTTCATACAAACTGTACAAGTGTTGTACCAAATAATACAAACTGTCACTTTACCCGATTTGGTAATAAAGGCTATAACCCAAAACTACCAAATAGGAAATATTGCTTGTTTGATAAAATTGATTATAAAAATGATCGATTTAACTTGTAAAATTTGTTCCACTAGATTGGTTGTGTACTAAATCATACAGGGTGCAATGTTGTAAAATTTGGGCTGTACAATTGTATGATTTGGTGATCGTACAAGTAGTTTGATCATTTTGTATGTTGTATGATGAAGGTCGTATGAGCTATACGATTTGAATAATTTGGGTTATGAGAACTTGGTGATTATTATAGATGCTTCCTGATCACCTCCCCATTAGGAATACTACATTGCTAGCTCTACATTTGGCACTTTTGTCTTATCAAACTTTGGCATTTTTGTTAAAATGGGTCAAAAAGTGTTGTAGTTGGGAAGATCGTACAAGTGACAAAACTTGAGTACAAAAAAGTAGAGGTGAATGATAAAAACCAGTCTATAATGTCATAGGAGATGGGATATAGGAGAGGAAATCCTAGTTAGAAGGAGCATTAGGATTAATCAAAGAAGGAATATGAACAATGTTGAACACAATACACATAAACCAATAATAGAATAATTTTGGACATATAATGAAGCGGATATTGAGAGGTTGGATACATTGTTGATCGATTTAGAGAGAGAAAAAAGAAGCACCTATAGTAAAGGAGAACATTGATGTAATTCAAGGCATTGATAAGGAAGTTGTGTGAGTTTTAGGGGAGTAGATGGTAACACATGAGAAAGTGATGGATAGGTTGCAAAGGAGTGCGATGGATGGGAGTCAAGCACTAGAGCAACAATACACAAGATCTCAGGAGGAAGGACCAAGGCCACAACCTACACACCAATGAAGGAGGTCATGGAGTGAAGATGTATAGGAAGTGGGTAGATGACTATTTGGTGAATACAAGATTCCTTGCATAGATGACTTTGACGAGGACTAGTAGAGTGAATCCCCTATAAGGTAAAATCAATCAAGGATTCCAAGTGATACTTCGTCAAGTGAAGAAGAGGAAACACCACCAATGGTGTATGCAAGAAATCATGTAAGAAAATAAATATGCCCACCTTTTATGGGGGAAGGCAAGGAAGATCCGACAAGACATCGAAACATGTATAACAATTTGGAGAGAAAATGGTGTAGACCAATTGGATGAATGGTTACATCTATTTCCTATAACATTACGAGGATTGACCATATATTGGTATTTAAAGAGATAAAATACACCAAACTTCTAGGCTTGGAATATATGAAAGATGAATTCATTGAGGAATTTTACCCCTTAAAAGATGATGTGGACATCGTCACTGAACTTTGTGCTACTAAAAAGAAACCTGATAAATATGTGAAGTCATACAATCATCGATTGAAGCAATTGGTGGATAAGATGCAAATACCTTTGGTAGATGTGCTAGTAAAAATATGGTTTGTAGATGGGTTGCTACTTGGATACAAGATGAAAATTAACGTAGTACCATCAAAAACATATGAAGAAGCCCTAAAAGATGCAAATAATTTTGAAAGTGAGGCTAAGAAAATAATCATGGGGATGATAATACATGTAAGACGTAATGATTGAGAGAGTGAGGAAGATGATACAATCCAATAGATGGTGTAGTCATTTCAAAAGGAATTTGACAAACTAATTAAAGAGGTGAAAGAAAAAGTCAATCAAGATCGAAAGGACATCTGGTGTACTGATTGCAAGTTTGAAGGTCACACAAATGTGACTTGTCCTCACAATGATTATTGCCATATTTGTAATGTGCTTGGACATAAAGTTCTACAATGTCCATTCAATGCAAAGGTGCATCCGTAGGTTATCTCTATCTAGGAATAGGAGGATAAACCAAAACCTTTAGCGAGTGGCCAACAAGATACCAGTGGTGGTTATAGGAATAACTATAGAGGGGGTAGACAATATCAAGGGAAATGATAGGGAGGATAGAGCTTCTTGTAGTATGATTCAAATGGAAGACCAATCATATAATGTTACAATTTCTAGGAGTGGGGGAACTTTACAAAGAACTATTTCACACCCCAGAAATAGGAGACACAATAGATAAACACTACATAAATGTATAGGTGGTGCGGTCCAGGGAACCACAAAGAAGCAAATTGTCCAAAATAGGTGACTTCTAATAACCTGTAGAATATGAATTTTTTGGACATAGAGGTACCTCTAGTTAGGAGGAGATCGAAGAAGTACTAGCCATAAAAAGGAATCAGACTAGGAAAGACAAGTACTTGGAACATACCAAAGAAAAAAAGCGATGGCAAGTAGCAAATAAGGTACTTGAAAAAGAAGCAAAGAAGGATAAAGAATTGAGGATAATGAAAGAAAAAAGTTATAGAAACCATTGGAATATAAAGTGGTTGTGCAAAATCTGGTGGCACAACTTTTAAATACGACTATTGAAATTAAGATGGAAAGCTTGTTAAAAGCCATCCCATCATTACATAAAGTGGTGGGGGAATACTTAAAACCTCATAAAGTGATGGAGATAGAAAGCCAGCCAATCAAGAAAGAGGAACAAAAGAATTACTTTATGGACCCTACAATACTAATGATTGATATTGAGAAGAAACCCGCATTGGTCCACATGGAGATCTTAGGGCACAAATTGATGCAAGTTATAGTAGGTGGAGGATCTAGCATTAATGTGCTACCTGAGAAGACTTGGCAGGAACTTGGCACTCCATCCTTATGGGCACCTAAATTTTGGTTATATGGTGCTGACCAGTATGTGATAGAGACAAAAGGTGTCTTAACTACACAAATTAAAATAGTTGACCAAGAATTTGTCTTGGATTTCATTGTGATTACAATGCAAAATCTAGTATGCGATGCTTTTCTAGGGAAAGTATGGATAAGAATAGCCAAAGTTAATCACAACTGGAGAAAATATTAGATCACTTTAAATAAAGAAAAACATAAATATATTATTAATTTGAATAATTCGAGGATCAGTGAGGAGATGGCCATGACTGATGAGTCAGGAATTTCCTTTGGTGATGAGGGGTATGAATCCAATGAAGAAGGGATGTTGTACCTAGAGGAATATAGAAAAGATGAAGCTCAATCTAATAGTGGATTGCTCCATTGGAAAATGGAGGAGTACAAGGTTTTTTAGCCCACCTACCTCTATATCAACACAAAGGAGACCATAAAAAAATAAGATACAAAGGTCAATCCAGAGTCAAAGAAAGAAGAAGAGAGGGAGAAATGGTTATTTCCTAATAGCTTTGTAGAATACACAGTAGGAGGTGCTGAAATTGATGCAGGATCAGTGCATCCGATGAATGTGGAAAAGGTAGTAACAAAACCTACAAATATTAAGTATGAAGGACCTTAGAATATGGACGTAAACCTGGGAATAGAAGGAGAGCCTAGGATAATCCACTTTGGTGATGATTAGGACCCAGTACTGAAAGTAACAAATTTTAAGATATTCTTGGAGTATAAAGATGTTTTTGCATGGACATACAAGAACCTGAAGGGGGTACCACAAGAACTATGTGTACATAAGATTACACTAATGCCTGGGGTAAAAATAGTGATAAGGAGACCATATAGGATGAATACCAAGTATACTACATTGGTAAACATAGAAATTGAAAATATGCTAGAAGCATACATCATTTTTAGGGTTAGTACTAGTGAATGGGTTTCACCTATTGTGTTTACTCTAAATAAGGAAGTGGATAAAATTTGAATATGTGTAGACTTCAAGAGTCTGAATGTGGTGACAATTAAAAATCCCTTCCCTATCCCTTTCACAGACTCAATTCTAGAAGAGGTCACATGACATGTAATTTATTCATTCATGGATGGGTTTTCTGGATATAACCAAATTAGCATCATCGAGGAGGATAATTTGAAGATCACATTCATCATGTGTAATATACACCCCTTGATGTATATTGGTTTGAGTTTGATGTGTTTTTTTGATTTGTTTTGAAAATGATGTCTTGCTGGTATTTATGAATTGCAATAGATTTTTGAAACATAAACCATGAAATACAACGCTAAACTAATTGTAAAACATATACAAGGCAAGATAGAGCAACTGCAACACTTTATTAATCACCAAATGAAATAATTACAAGTTCTGATTTTTAATTTTTAGACCTGGTATACTTTGTCTTCAGACTTGTAAGAGTTTGCAAACAATGCTCAAACGCTCCCAAAATCGCTCTAAGTATTATATGTGAAGTCCACCAGCAATGGCCAATGAATGGAGACCACGGTGAAGCCAAACTGTTGAAGATGCAAGGTCTTATCTGAGAAGTGATGAGGCCTAGAAATGCCTCATTATTACACTATGGTTGACATATAAAAACTGCCATAATATTAAATATGACAAAGTTAAAGTGCCAAATAGTGATTAGAATATGTTATTTGTTACATGTTTGCATGATTTTATGTTTGGAACATTATACCTCTGTTTTGACTATTTTCAGCATTTTATGCACTATTTCAGTTGATTAGGTAGTAAATAAAACATGTATTGCAATTACATTCTGATGGCATGAATAGATTCCTCTCATCAAGAACTACAACTTTGCTTTTTGAAGCAAGTCAATCCGAGCTGTAGATAAAAATTTATGAAGGTTACATCATTCCTGCGCTCATTGTTCATTCCTGCGCTCATTGTTCATGCCTTAGTCTTTTCTAGAGCTGTTAACAGGTGCAAATCTGCGTTAAAGGGAACATTGGTGGATCTACTGGGAATGATCCAGAGTGAGTTAAGGTACCAAATTCATACCAATGGTACTTCATAATATAGAGAAAACATGACCCAAATTTGAAGGCATATGGACAAGTAACCTGGAAGTTATGGGGCCTGCAAAATGGCAGTTTCACACTTTTTGACAGCTGGAAATGCTGGTAAAAATCTGTGTTAAAGGCCAACTTGACAACGATGCAAGGAGTAATTCCTGAGGAATTAAGAGTTGAAAATTAAACCCAATGTTGTTCATATAACCAAGAACACGTGGACACAATTTGGTAAAAAATGGAGTTACGATGAACAAGTTATGAGCACTCCAAAAGGGCATCTGGGCATGTTTTGGCAGCTGGAAACAACAGGTCACAGTCCATACAAATTCCAGCCACCTGTCACTTTGAAGGAAGGCATGGAATTTGTCAAATAAAGAAGAGGTAAACGCTTGGAAACAGTTGAGGGAGAATAGGCATGACTCTTTCTCCACCTGACAACACTGCCACGTGATGCAAATGGAAGCAACAAGTCAAAAGGCTAAAATGCAAGAAATCTGGTAAATACAGGACACAATCATGCAAATTCTAGCCAGCTGTACATATACAACAGGGCTTGGAATCAGTCACTCCAGCACATGCCACCAATGCAAAAGGGTGTACAAGATAAGGGAAAACAATCCAAACAGTCAACAACTTCCTCCCTATGCGTTTGGAGCGCAGATAAGCAATGAATTGTCACCTGCCTGTTATTTCGAAGCAGCACAGGAATAAGCGGTGCAGGAATAGGGAATAGCGCAGGAACAACCGAAAGTGGTCAAAAAGTGACAAATCAGTGGAGGAAATTATTGGCAATTGACCAGGAGGTTGTCCCAACTCATCTTAACGTGATTTCCTCAACAAATGCAGCCCAACAAGGATGAATGGATAAAGTTTTGACAAAGCAAATTCTTGCATTCTAGGAAATAGTTATGCAATCAGTTGTAAATCCCTACAAATCAGTAACCAAGCATATCAACATTATATTATAAATAAGAAAGCTCCTAGATGGTTGAGCATATAGATAGATAGGCAATAGAATACCGAAATTAGCATAGAGTGAAGTTTCTTTGTAGCAGAACAATAATTTGCAGGTTTTTCTTGCATTACTGTAATGCAGTTTTAGATTGAATAAAAAGGTGCAATCTTCAGATATCAATTGGCATTTTGAGGTTGATGATTAGCATCTAGATTTTCTTAGCATAACTTCTCACCTTCTTCTGGTTCTGGAAGCAAGGGCCACTTGCAGGGCCAGAGGAAGGCAATTTTTGATAGAATTTCTTGCTGATTTCTTGCTGCAGCAGATTAGCAGAATTCTGCCAGTTTTCCATTTCTTTAGTAGTTTTCAACACAGTTTTCAGCCTTTGACAACATTTTCTGCATTTCACAGCAATTTCCAGATTTTTGTCATTTTTCAGTTTTGTAGTAATTGTTGATTTGGTTTTGCAGTAGTTAAAATTCTATTTTTAAATTCTCTAGTTGATTTACTTTCATGCAAGTGTGTGTGTGTTTTCAATTCTGCAATTTACTTTTCTGTCACTCTCAATTTAGCAACATTTCATTTTCTGTCATTTTTAGATTCTGCAATTTCATTTCCTGCAATTTTATTTCTGCAAAGGTAAATAGGAGTTAATTTCAATTCTTAGGAGTTAGAGGTCACAACAAACCCCCCAAATGCTAACTGATCCATCAATAAAGCTTGTTTTCTGAATGAACTAATCTTTACCGTGTTGGATCCTTCTTTCGTATATAGCCTTGGACACCGCCCTGGATTGACACACATAATGATTAAATGATGAATGAACAACGACACTCATCATTTTTGGCATCGTTGTCGGGGAACACGGTGTTGTTAGAGGGTAACAACAGTCAAATAATTATTATTGTGCTAAGTTGTGAACTTCAGAGTAAAATCTGAATATCATAACTAGTATAAATAATAATTTTTGATAGTTGCATTTTAGTCCATTTAGAAAACAAGCAAGAAACCACAGGAAGGTGATCTTCACACTTAGGGGTTGAATTATTTGTTTTTGAAGTTCTTGATAAAATTGAAAGACATTCATCATCCTCATTGTCAGGAAGTATAAGATCTCTTGAAAAAAATTAGAGGAAGCCATTTGCTTGAACTGCCCTTTTTATATCCATATCATCAGGGTAGTATAAACAAATTTGTACTAGGTGTTGGGAAGACATCATGGCAGACATACAAAATTATCCCTTGAACAAAACAACTATATCAGCTACTTGTAGCATTTGTTCACAAGGACATATCACTGATAAATGCCATTTACTTCCACAACTCAAAATATCCTAGAGATGCAAAATTTGTTGCCTAGTCTAAGTTCTTCTCAAGAGAGATCCCAACAACAACCAACAGAGGAAGTAAATCAACCACCACCTCCAGCCCAACCTGTGGCTAATCTGAATAAAATAGGACAGGTAGCCCCTGTCTATGTAGCTGAATCTGGTAAAAACATCGTAGAAAATGTTATTGACTGCAGTAGTATCCAATTGTGCTCAAACAAGACCTTACCTGAGCTTGAAGAGATAAAAGTCAATGGAGATACACAAAAACCCTTTAGTCCAGACACACAAAAAGTAGCCTTGGATAAAAGAGAAAAACTAGAAAATCTGCACATAGATAGTTTACTTCCATTAAACTCCTTAGTAAGCAATTACAAAGGGGTAAATTCTGTCCTCCTAGGAATGAAACAAATTGAAGTACAACCAAGAAAATTCTTGAACATTATTAGCTGGCTGACTTATAAACAAAAAGCAAAATTGTTTGATGTTTTGAAACATTATTTCAATCCTTTTGCATGGAAATATAAGGGTATGTCAAGATTTCATCTTGATGTATGCACTCATAGGATATGTATTGAAAATGTTAAACCTATGAAATAATTGCAAATGCAATTAAAGTCTACCTTAAGAGATATTGTCCAAACTGTAGTAAAGAAACTCTTGAAGGTTAGATCCATTTGTCCAATTTTTGATAACCGATGGATTCCTCCATTGGTTATTATTCCAAAGAAAAATGGGAAATTGAGAATGTGTGAATATTATCAAAAACTGAATACATTCACACATAAGGACCATTTTCCATTTATTGATCATATATTAGACATACTCAATTTCACACTACATGAACTGGTTTATGATAAAAAACCATATTTTCCTATTGAAATTGAGTTACTAATGCTTTTAACATCTTTGGGAATTGGTGTTGAATTGTTTCAAGTACAAATTAACGAGATTTTGCAGACTAGGAGGCAAGGACCCTTGATTGAAGAAGTTTTCAGATATGGAGCAGTGCTTCTTTCTCCCATTGATGATTCAAGGAGGAAGTTAGTGGTGAATGGACATTACCTTTGGGTATACCATGCACCATTAACTAAGGAGGAGTTCTTGAGGGAGATTAAACAATTGGATGTACACATGATGGAAGAGAATTTCTCTTCCATATCAGATTCAGAGTGATGATAAAAAGTTTGAAAAAAAAAAACAAGAAAAGCAAAAAGAGAATAATCTTGCTTGTGAAATTCCTTCATGGGTACAAGCAAGATAAGAGAAAAAGTTAAAAAAAAGGATAAAAAAAAAATGCAGTAAAAAGCATGTCCCACAAAATGGAAATACATGAGGACAAGCATCAATTTCAGTAGGGAGGAGGAACAATGAAGTTAATACTTCATTTCCAGCAATAAGGAGTTAATGATGACATAAGAAGACTCTTATTACTTATATGGAAAGAAAGGGCACATCATTGTTGCAGCCTTCAACAGAAAAAGATGGTGTTTTTATACAAAGACTGACATGTTTTTGCAGAATAAGGATTGTTCTTATCCAAATAAGAGCAAGAGACATTCTCTCTCATTGAAGCACTTGAAAACACAGAGGTTGGTTGAAAACCAGAAATGGCAGCCTCTTCTGATGAAAAAAAAATGAAAAAAAAAATGTTGAAAACAAAAATGGATGATGAAAAAATGAAAAAAATGACAAAAATGAGAAACAAATGAAAAATGAAAAAAAAATGAATAACTCAGTAGTGAAAACCTCCTTGAGGCACTGCTGAGTTGGCTTGCATGAAAACCGGTTTTTCGGCATGCATTGCCTTGTTGATCCACCCATCATTGTTCTACCATTGTACAAATCTCACCTACTGCACCTATGTTGTTCTTATTTCAGAAAAAAAAATCATCATCACAAGCAGCTTGTAAGGTGGATGATAAATTTTCAGGACAGTAAGGTATGTGTTTCTTGCATTTAGTCATGGTAAGCATTTAGCATTTAGTATATGATAATCAGTATCTGGCATAAACTGTTCATACAATATTGGCAAGTAAAAAAAAATGGAACATGTTGTTCAAAATGTCAAGAAACACCCCCCTTTCTGCCCTTAGTTGCATGGAAAATTCAAAATTGTGAAACACCTGATTTTGGGACAGACATGGCAGCCATTTTATCTTTATTAGTAGGGCAGATTTCAGAAGGATAACTTCAAGTTGATACCCCACCAATGCCTCATAAATCTGAGAAGGATAAAATGCACCTGAAAATTCTGTTTTACTACTGCTGCAATAAAAAATATATAGCATTTAAACAAAAGGATGGAAAAAGAATTTTTGATGTTATGAAAGGCTTATACACTCTAAAGATGGGCCCACACTAGAATCTGCAGCTAGATTTTGCATAGGAGGCCATTTCAGCATGTTTTTGACACATCTTCAGAATGACAGTCTCATTTCGGAACAACTTTGGAACAACAGTCTCATTCCAGAGCAAGCTTCAAAATGAGACAAATTATGCCAAAAATTCTTGAAAATGCTGCAGAACAGCAGGGCACATTAGATATTGAGTTTCTTAAAGTTCTACCACAAGTAAGTACAAAGGAAGAAAAAGGAAAAAAAAAAAATAAAGAAAAAAAAATTGCAGGAACTACAATGCTTGGTGTAGTGCAGCAAGAACTTTCTCGGGTAGTAGGTGGCAAAAGGATGTTGTTCATCTTACTATGGCCTACTAGGATGCATGAGGGCATGCATCAGTTCAAGCTGGGGGGAATGATGAGGCCTAGAAATGCCTCATTATTACACTATGGTTGACATATAAAAACTGCCATAATATTAAATATGACAAAGTTAAAGTGCCAAATAGTGATTAGAATATGTTATTTGTTACATGTTTGCATGATTTTATGTTTGGAACATTATACCTCTGTTTTGACTATTTTTAGCATTTTATGCACTATTTCAGTTGATTAGGTAGTAAATAAAACATGTATTGCAATTACATTCTGATGGCATGAATAGATTCCTCTCATCGAGAACTACAACTTTGCTTTTTGAAGCAAGTCAATCCGAGCTGTAGATAAAAAGTTATGAAGGTTACATCATTCCTGCGCTCATTGTTCATTCCTGCGCTCATTGTTCATGCCTTAGTCTTTTTTGGAGCTGTTAACAGGTGCAAATCTGCGTTAAAGGGAACATTGGCGGATCTACTGGGAATGATCCAGAGTGAGTTAAGGTACCAAATTCATACCAATGGTACTTCATAATATAGAGAAAACATGACCCAAATTTGAAGGCATATGGACAAGTAACCTGGAAGTTATGGGGCCTGCAAAATGGCAGTTTCACACTTTTTGACAGCTGGAAATGTTGGTAAAAATCTGTGTTAAAGGCCAACTTGACAACGATGCAGGGAGTAATTCCTGAGGAATTAAGAGTTGAAAATTAAACCCAATGTTGTTCATATAACCAAGAACACGTGGACACAATTTGGTAAAAAATGGAGTTACGATGAACAAGTTATGAGCACTCCAAAAGGGCATCTAGGCATGTTTTGGCAATTGGAAACAACAGGTCACCAGTCCATACAAATTCCAGCCACCTGTCACTTTGAAGGAAGGCATGGAATTTGTCAAATAAAGAAGAGGTAAATGCTTGGAAATAGTTGAGGGAGAATAGGCATGACTCTTTCTCCACCTGACAACACTGCCACGTGATGCAAATGGAAGCAACAAGTCAAAAGGCTAAAATGCAAGAAATCTGGTAAATACAGGACACAGTCATGCAAATTCTAGCCAGCTGTACATATACAGCAGGGCTTGGAATCAGTCACTCCAGCACGTGCCACCAATGCAAAAGGGTGTACAAGATAAGGGAAAACAATCCAAACAGTCAACAACTTCCTCCCTATGCGTTTGGAGCGCAGATAAGCAACGAATTGTCACCTGCCTATTATTTCGGAGCAGCACAGGAATAAGCGGCGCAGGAATAGGGAATAGCGCAAGAACAACCGAAAGTGGTCAAAAAGTGACAAATCAGTGGAGGAAATTATTGGCAATTGACCAGGAGGTTGTCCCAACTCATCTTAACGTGATTTCCTCAACAAATGCAGCCCAACAAGGATGAATGGATAAAGTTTTGACAAAGCAAATTCTTGCATTCTAGGAAACAGTTATGCAATCAGTTGTAAATCCCTACAAATCAGTAACCAAGCATATCAACATTATATTATAAATAAGAAAGCTCCTAGATGGTTGAGCATATAGATAGATAGGCAATAGAATACCGAAATTAGCATAGAGTGAAGTTTCTTTGTAGCAGAACAGTAATTTGCAAGTTTTTCCTGCATTACTGTAATGCAATTTTAGATTGAATAAAAAGGTGCAATCTTCAGATATCAATTGGCATTTTGAGGTTGATGATTAGCATCTAGATTTTCTTAGCATAACTTCTCACCTTCTTCTGGTTCTGGAAGCAAGGGCCACTTGCAGGGCCAGAGGAAGGCAATTTCTGATAGAATTTCTTGCTGATTTCTTGCTACAGCAGATTAGCAGAATTCTGCCAGTTTTCCATTTCTTTAGTAGTTTTCAACACAGTTTTCAGCCTTTGACAACATTTTCTGCATTTCACAGCAATTTCCAGATTTTTGTCATTTTTTAGTTTTGTAGTAATTGTTGATTTGGTTTTGCAGTAGTTAAAATTCTATTTTTAAATTCTCCAGTTGATTTACTTTCATGCAAGTGTGTGTGTGTTTTCAATTCTGCAATTTACTTTTCTATCACTCTCAATTTAGCAACATTTCATTTTTTGTCATTTTCAGATTCTGCAATTTCATTTCCTGCAATTTTATTTCTGCAAAGGTAAATAGGAGTTAATTTCAATTCTTAGGAGTTAGAGGTCACAACAAACCCCCCAAATGCTAACTGATCCATCAATAAAGCTTGTTTTTTGAATGAACTAATCTTTACCGTGTTGGATCCTTCTTTCGTATATAGCCTTGGACACCGCCCTGGATTGACACACATAATGATTAAATGATGAATGAACAACGACACTCATCAAGAAGTCTACAGACTGTTATGTGTACTTCATACCTGTTAGGTGTAGCAAATGATGAAGAAATGACAATCAAAAGAATGCAAAATGATATTCAATGCTAGTCGCCCAAGTTGCAACCATAAGACCTCCAAATTGCCCCTTTTAACATGCCCAAAGTGTTTCAAAAGGGTGGCGGACCTGTAGGTAGTTATTCCTCTTCTAATAAATAATATCTCAACTAAAATCCTTAAAATTTATACTTGTTCTCTTTGTCTTTAATAGGAATTTTGTTTGGTGAAGTACCCACAAAATTCTACCTCAAAAAGATGAAGTTGTGAATGAAATTGTCACCATGACAAGATATGACCAACAAACCCTACGACCTAAATAATTCCTCCTCCAAAGTATCCCAAATTGGTGCTTGAAATGATTTTCAAGTAACAAGGCACCCAATGCAAAAATACCCACAATCATATGATGAAGTTATGAGTGAAAATATGGATCAACTGGAGGAAAACCAATCATGAATGAAAGTCTGAAATTACCTCAATAGGTCCTTAGTTCTCCAAAATAACTATAGATTCTTGTATGGTTGATGAAGGTCAACAAAACCCATAAATAGTTTGCCAAATCATTGACCCTCCAAAATATGCAAACCCTAGATGAAATCTCTGAAGCACAAATGAGAGTTCTGAAGTAAACTCTCCTCAATAATGGCTAGGTGTGATCTTTCACACATGAAACCACTGTTACTTATGAAGGTGTACGTCTCCACAAGCCTCAACAATGCAATCTTCAGCAAGACCTGCAATATCTTCAGAAAATAGACTCAAATGATATAAAAAATGGATGCTACAAATATCCCATCTCACCTTTATTTATCTTTTTTGCTCCACAAGGTCGGCCAAGGTTTATTTTATTTTTTAATACTTATCTCTCCAAAAGTGAACCACCATGTCCTAGTAGCCACAACGTTGTTTTAAAACACTTTTGGCCTTTTTTAAACCTTATATTATAATTTCCCTTTATATTTTAATATTATAAAATTACATTATAATAAAGGGAAAATAAAATCATACTTAGCCAAATTATGCATCCACACAAGAATATGACATTGCAACTAAAAAATCCATGCTGAAGATCACCAAATTATTACCTCCATAGCATAATGAGACCCTTAACAACTGGATGATCAACCTACAGGGTCTTTGAATAGGTTATCATCATCTAACTAATCTCCATCACCGAAGAGGGGACATTACAGTCCTCTCTTCCTAAGATTGCTTTTCCTCAAGCAATCGCTCAACAATTCCCAATGCAATTCTTGTGTTCCATATCCACATTATAACATCAATACTGTCTCTTGAACCAAGTATCTCCTGGTCCTGTATAGACACTCCTATATAACCCATACTCATAGGAAATCTGATATTCCTACTGATTGAAGAATGTTGTTGGGCTATCCTACACATAGGTGGAATACAACTCGGCCATAACTTGATCCCTACATAAGACCCATCCTGGAGAAACAACTGATCACCCCAAAAAAAATCCAACTCTCCTGCTGATAAGGGAGGTGATCCATAGCCAAGGGAAGTATATAATCCATCATCACAACCTCTCTTCCCACTCATATGTGTCATGCTCAATTCATTAACATGAGGACTAAAAGAAAAACAATGTGCATACCTCACAATGCCATCTATGTAAAAATGACTAACTGGATCCCCATGAGGATCCAAAAAATCATTGGTATGATGGTTGTCATCATCAAGACTAGAATCAATAGGAGTATCATCATCCAAGGCGCCAAATGAGGAATGTGCATCCACAAAAGAAAGCATGTTGTCACCATGATCATGCTCATACTGCTCTACCTAAATAAGTGTGGAAACATCATCTACATTACTGCTCAAACCTTCCTCATTCACAATCTCATTGATATCCTTAATTAACTGCTTGACCATCATGGTCTCTGAATCTCATGAAATAGCTGCAACAAAATCCTGATTTGTTGAGTGATGGGATAAACACAACTCAAGGCAAAGCTCATAGATTTCCTCATCTTTCCTAGTGAGTTGTCGATGAAGTCTATCTACCAATTGCAAAGCCTGATCCCTATCATATATTAGCCTCAAGTAATCTGATTTGATCACCTCTAATGCTTTCTTTATGGCTTGCAAATTTGTAGCAGTAACTCCAACTGTCCTCTCATGCCATCTCTCCCCCAACTGAGATATTTGAAAAAGGCACTCAACCAACTCATGTGTGATATCCAAGTGAGTCAATGTCTATACAATATGACCCTTTGAAACTTGTAACTGGTTCTCCAATGAGTCGGCATCGTCATCACACAATAAACCCTCAAAAGCACTCTCTAATGCACACTTGATTGGGCTCAACCTCTCTCACAACACTGCACTCACCAACCTCATACTCTGAAGTTATGACATATTCATGCTAATCCTAGGAATCAACAACTGTATCAATAGTTGATTCATCAATACCACTAGTATCATCAAAGCAAATGTCAATATTAGGGTCTTCAATAACTTGTTTTATAGTCACATCCACTATTGCTATTTTAATGTCTTCATCATGCACAACTTCATCATTTGTAGGTGCACGCATGTCAATAGAATTAATTTGAGATTAAACTATACATACCTCATGTGATGAATTCTTGTCTTCATGACAAACTTTTGTTCTGGGTTCTTCTTCTTCTGCACATACATTTATTTTTTCAGCTTCATTATCATGGTGTCTTGATACTACGTTCAACTTTTTAGACTCTTCCCTTGAAAACTTCAGAAACAAATAGCTTTTGAAGTCTGGATCCTTCATAATGTCAAAGATATTTTGCATATCATGCCGAACTTCACCCCAAAACTTATAATCAACTGATGATGTCATCATGAGTTCAAACTTAACCACAGGCTGGCAAGAAATGACTGTGCTCTGATACCACTGTAATATACACCCCTTGATGTATATTGGTTTGAGTTTGATGTGTTTGTTTGATTTGTTTTGAAAATAATGTCTTGCTGGTATTTATGAATTGCAATAGATTTTTGAAACATAAACATAAAATACAACGCTAAACTAATTGCAAAACATATACAAGGCAAGATAGAGCAACTATAACACTTTATTAATCATCAAATAAAATAATTATAAGTTTTGATTTTTAATTTTTAGACCTGGTATACTTTGTCTTTAGACTTGTAAGAGTGTGAAAACAATGCTCAAACGCTCCCAAAATTGCTCTAGGTATTATATGTGAAGTCCACTAGCAATGGCCAATGAATGGAGACCACGGTGAAGCCAAACTATTGAAGATGCAAGGTTTGATATGAGAAGTCTGCAGACTATTATGTTTACTTCAAACCTATTAGGTGTAGAAAATGATGGATAAATGTCAATCAAAATAATGCAAAATGATCTTCAATGCTAGCCGCCCAAGTTGCAATCATAAGACCTCCAAATCGCCCCTTCTAACATGCCCAAAGTATCTCAAAAGGGTGGTGGATCTATAGGTAGTTATTCCTCTTCCAATAAATAATATCTTAAATGAAACCCTTCAAATTTATACTTGTTCTCTTTGTCTTTAATAGGAAATTCGTTTGGTGAAGTACCCACAAAATTCTACCTCAAAAATCTGAAGTTGTGAATGAAATTTTCACCATGGCAAGATATGACCAGCAAACCCTACGACCTACAAATTAAAATATTTCCTCCTCCAAAGTATCCCAAATTGGTGCTTGAAATGATTGTCAAGTCACAAGGAACCCAATGCAAAATACTCACAATCATAATCTGAAGTTATGAGTGAAAATATGGATCAGTAGGAAAACCAGTCATGAATGAAAGTCTGAAATTACCTCAATAGGTCCTTAGTTCTCCAAAATAACTATAGATTCTTGTATGGTTAATGAAGGCCAACAAAACCCAGAAATGGTTTTCCAAATGATTGACCCTCCAAAATATGCGAACCCTAGATGAAATCTCTAAAGCACAAATGAGAGTTCTTAAGTAAACTCTCCTCAATAATGGCTAGGTGTGATATTTCACACACAAAACCATTGTTACTTATGAAGGTGTACATCTCCACAAGCCTCAACAATGCAATCTTCAGCAAGACCTGCAATGTCTTCAGAAAATAGACTCAAATGATATAAAAAATGGATGCTACAAATGTCCCATCTCACCTCTATTTATATTTTTTGCTCCACAACGCCGAACAAGGTTTATTTTATTTTTAATCCTTATCTCTCCAAAAGTGAACCACCATGTCCTAGTAGCCAAACACTTTTGGCCTTTTTTAAACCTTATATTATAATTTCCCTTTATATTTTAATATTATAAAATTACATTATAATAAAGGGAAAATAAACTCATACTTAGCCAAATTATGCATCCACACAAGAATATGCCATTGCAACTGAAAACTCCATGCTGAAGATCACCAAATTATTACCTCCATAGCATAATGAGACCCTTAACAACTGGATGATCAACCTATAGGGACTCTGAATAGGTTATCATAACTAACTCATATCCATCACCAAAGAGGGGACATTACATCATGGAGAATAAAATTTATGCATATAATAGAATGCCATTTGGGCTATGTAACACCCCTACAACATTTTAGTGCATCATTTTGTACATCTTTGATCAAGTGGCCACAGTAATTTCAAGGTATTCCTAGATGATTGGTCCATCTATAGAAATTTCAAAGATCATTTACCTGGTCTCAGCGAGTGCATGAGTCGGTGTAGAAATGCACAAATATCTCTAAATATAGAAAAATATTTTCTGATGGTACCATATGGGAAATTTTTGGGACATATAGTGTGCAGCAAAGGGTTGAAGACCGGTCCTAATAAAATTCATGTTATACTACACATGGAGGAGCTATATGATGTGAGCTCTTTAAAGAACTTCGTTGGATCCACATGATACTATAGGAGGTTTATCAAGAATTATGCACATGTGTTTTACTTATTGGATTCTTTAACTAAGAAGAATTTTCCCTTTAGATTGATGGAGGAGCACCAAGGATCATTTGAGGAGTTAAAGGCTAAGTTGGTTAATAGTACCATCTTGGTGTTCCCTAATTGGGATAAGAATTCCATGTCCATATTGATACCTCAAACTTTGCAGTCGGATGTGCATTAGCATAGGAAGGACAATATAGGTTGTATCAACCTATATTCTTTGCAAGTTGCCTATTATCAAGGGCAAACAAGATTTATAGTACAACATAATGAGAACCTCTGGGGATGGTATATGTAGTGTAGAAGTTTAGGCATTACCTATTGGTGACTCCCTTTGATTTCTATGTCGATCACCAAGCCTTGTTGTACTAATAAATAATCCAGTTATCCAAGGATGAGTCAGTAGGTGGCTCATAACTCTACAAGAATTTGTATTTTGAGTAGTGTAACCTGGTAAAAAGTATGTGATTGCAGACTAGTTGTCTTGAATACTATCAGAAGAAACTATAGGAGCAAGAATTTCAAATGAATTCCCTGATGCTCAGTTTTTCACGGTCAATGTTGTTCCATCCTTGTACAATTTGATTGGACAATATCTATCCACGAGGGAGTTGCCATAAGAGTTAAGGATAATAGAAAAGAAGAAAGTAATTCTAAAGTCAACACCTTTTCAGTTAATAGTAGGATTATTATACAAATTAGGCATTGATGGCATCCTAAGAAGATGTGTAATAGACGAGGAAGTAAAAATAAAGTTGAAAGAGGTTCATGAAGGATTGGTAGGAGGACACATGGGACCTGATGCTACTACTTAGAAAGTGCTACTAGCAGGATTATGGTGGCCCACAATATATAATGATGTAAAATAATATATGCGAGCATGTGATACTTTCCAAAGAGCAAGGAAGATGGTACAGAGAGACTTTATGCCATTACACCCATCACAACCCTAAAATAAAATTGAAAGCTAGTACAGAATATGTGTAATAGATGAGGAAGTAAAAATAAAATTGAAATAGGTTCATGAAGGATTGGTAGGAGGACACATGGGACCTGATGCTACTACTTAGAAAGTCCTACTAGCAGGATTATGGTGGCCCACAATATATAATGATGTAAAAGAATATATGAGAGCATGTGATACTTTCCAGAGAGTAAGGAAGTTGGTACAGAGAGACTTTATGTCATTACACCCATCACAACCCTAGGAACTTATTGAAAGATGGGGGTTGGAATTTGTAGAACCACTAAGAACATCTTATAGGTGGAAGTTTTGGTACATCGTAGTAGCCACTAAATACCTAATGAAATGGATTGAGGCAAGGGCACTACCAGATAACTCAACAAAAAGTACAACATGATTCTTGTATGAGCAAGTGATTACAAGATTCGACATCCCACAACAAGTAATGAGTGATCGAGGAGGTCACTTTATGAATGATATCATTAAAACCTTGATGACCAAATTTAGAATTTGACACTCCTTGTCTAGTCCATATTACCCAAGAGCAAATGGGAAGGTGGAAGCGACTAACAAGATGTTAGTGTCAACATTGTACAAAACCTATGGAATAGAGGGAGCAAATTGGGAGGAAAGGTTACCATCTATTCTTTGGATATATAGAACCACCTTTAAGCCAAGGATGGACCATACACCATTTCAGCTAATGTATGGTAAAGAGACAATAGTTCTAGTAGAATTATTGGTACTGAGTTTAAGGATAGTTATGGAGCATCACTTAGGTGACCAAGAAATTATGGAAGAATGGTTAACAATACCAATAAATTTGGATGAGAGAAGTGTCATGGCACAATAGGTGATCGAAGTGGCCCAGAAGAGAAGTAAAATTATGGCATGACAAGCATCTTTGAAAATTAGAACTCAAGCAGGGTGACGTAGTTCTAAAGTTTAATGGAAAACGATAAATCAAGCCACATAAATTGAAAAAATTGTGGCTTTGTCCCTTAAAAGTTATAGAAGTCAGGGATAATGGAGCAGTCAAATTATAGAACTTGAATGGGATGGAAGTGCCAGATACTATAAATGGGTTGAAGTTAAGACCATATAAAGTAGTGTTTTTTTATCAATTCAGAAGACGTTAAACAAATAAAACAAGCCTAGTCTAATGACCATAAAAGTAGAGTTCAAGGTCCACCATGGGAGGACCTCGACATGGGACTCACACGTCTATTCACAGAAGAAGAGATAGGACCAATTATTAAATAAGAAGAGTTGGTACCTCGACCTAGTGAGAGAAGAAGAACATGAATACATGTTCAGTTTGCAGATAGGATTGGAAGGCTTAAAGACAAATATGAAAGAAGGATTTATCCAGGCGAAGGAAGAAACCCAAAAGAACAAGGAAGGATGTATCCACAATTGGAATATAGGGAATTACCCCAACCATTAGAAGATTGATAAAGAATGAGATTAATGATCTAATATGAGGACATGAAAGTTAACTTTGATATGAAACCTCAAAAAGGAATAGGAGATGACACCATAGAAGAAGAGATCACTGACTTCTCTTCATTAGCTCAGATATGACTCTTGCAATAAAGAATGCGATATCATATCCAACAGTTACAAGAAGAATATGAAATGTTGCAGTATCACACTACAAGACTATGAGAGTGAACTATTCAAGACTTGGATGATACGATGCAAATGATGGAGGAGCAGAGAGTAGTGTAATCATAAGAAGTAGAAGGTAAGGGAATAAACATGAGATGACACCTCAAGTGAGTGGTTCTTGCCATGATGGTGCAATTATGAGTAGAGGAGAAAAATCATAGAGAGCACCTCATGGGATACCCAATGACTCGTCAACAGTAGAGGAAGATGAGGAAATAGCTTGGTGAGACATTAAATAAGACATTACACCACTTAGATCATAAGGCAATATACATGAGGATTTAAGTGAATCTAGTGATAAAGAGTTGCCTTGGCTAGTAAGAGAAGAAAATTATGATATTGGTGATAATGACTTCTTATAACTATCGATACCCCAAGTATGACCTAACCTTGAGACTTATGCAATAACCTATCGGTAGTTGAGGAAACAAAGGAGAGAAGTACAAAGATTGCAAAGACTAATGACCATACCAGTGAATTGGTCGGATCAAAGAGATGACGATCATAATAATTCTAGTTTTGAGTCTAATTTCTCAAAACCGTATAGGGAGACTCTAGAAAATGTGTCTCTACAATGAATTTGGGAGCAATGGTGATGGTCACACTAACTATTATGTGTAGATAATATAATGATATCTCTACAATAGTTATCACTTGAAATTATAAAGAGAAGAAGGTCACTTGTCCAATATTAAATTTGTGGATGGAAATCCTGAAAGGAACCAACAAGAGCTCCTAGGACAACCAAACCGTAGAAGGGAAGTACATCCACTAAATACAAGAAGGGGTAGATGAGATATTCCACCTTGAGTAGGTAGAGGATTAGGAAGGGTTTGACTCCCTACTCCTCGATGGCTGAGCGACACACTATGGACCTATCTAAATTGGACCAGGAACCTACAAGGCATCCCCTGGTTGAGAGAGATCGAAACTAACCTAAGAGGAAGAAAACCATAGGGATGAATTATATCAAACTGATCCAAACCAAGAAGAGTGGAAATCAGAAGAAGATGGAACTAGGAAAGGGAAGTTGCATGGAATGGTTACAAAGGTCCTACATCAAGAGGATTCTATTGGGGAAGACCTATGCAAGGAAGAGACCTTGATGGCAGAGGAAGAGTACACTTCACTGATAAAAGAAATCTAGGACTACAAAGGACTTGTTCACCAATCTTAGAAGCTAACTTGATACGAGGAGATAGGTAGAGAAGTCACTCATATGAGGTTAGACCAGTCAGAGCAACCTCACCTAGTGGTCAATTAAGGAAACGACAAGAGGAAGTATTGCCAAGAGAGAGTCCTACACATTGTAATTGCATGATTCCTAATTGTACACATGGAAATCAAAGATAAGGGGATCGAATGGAGGGTCAGTTGGTATCTAATAACATAATTAACCGTAATGTAGAAGTGGGCAATCCAACTAACGAACCAATAGACAATATCATACAAGTGAATGTCACTGTACGATTTTCGTGACGGTAAGTATTGAAATAGAATATAAAAAAAAGAGAAGAAAATTATCTTAATTGTGAAAATTTTTTGGAACACAATTAAGATAGAAGAGGTTGAAAATCAGGAACAACGACCTCTTCTAGGAAAAAAAGAGAAGAAAATTATATTAATTGTGAAAATCCCTCAAGACGCAGTTAATACGAAGGTTGGTTGAAAACCGGTAAATGACGATCCCCTCTAGAAAAAAAAGAAAAGAAAAAATAAAAATAAAAGGCAAGATAAGGGCACAATTAGAAAAAATATGAAATCGAATGCACCAAGTTGATGAGTTGTAAATCATCCGCACAAGAAGACAAAACCACATGCAGAGGAGGCTAAGGTGGTAGAATGTCATAAATTAAGATATTAGGGTTTAAAAAATTATATAAAGCAAGGGGAAAATCAGAGATTATCCTTCTTGCTCGTAGATTGTACAAGGCAACATTGGAATTTCAAAGAAATTAAAGGTAAAAATGGTGCAATTGAAGAAATTTTCTACAAGGGCAAGGGAAATTCACCAATTTACTTCATTAATTCGTGATCCATTTTAATTGTGGACTGTATGGATTTTTATTTTCAGAAGAACAACCCATTTAGAGAAATTTACAATTAGGATTTTAATCTAGATAAAAGCAAGCTATTTTTGAGAAATCAAAGTTGTAGGTGACAAAATCTAGAGTACGAGCAAGGGTTTGAGGAGAGAAAGTGTCCAAGGGAATACTTAGTGTAGAAAAGTGGTGCTAGGGTTTGATTTTCTAGGAATAGGGAAGGAGGTTGAAGGAAGTTGAAAAAACAAACCCTAGCATAGAAAATCGACTAGAAAGCATCGATACATTTTTTGAGCCTGCATGTGTGAGTAAGGAGGAAAGGACGGTTGTTCAATGCTACCACATTGTCAAGAAAATTTGTTTGGAGGAAGATTGCATCCAGTAAAGGGAAAAATTGCATGAACCCCACTAAAATTGCACCAGATGGAGAGATTGGAAGGTTCTAGCAAATGGGTTGCACATAAATTAGGCCAGTTGGATAAAAAAAAGGATTTTTTATCGTGATATTTTTTTTAGCCATATGTACAATTTGGAAGTGAGCTTGTATGATAGGGGGACTTATTGTATGATTTTCAAACTTTCAAAACTTTGATTGGTGTAATTTTGATGATATTGTAGGTGATTTTTCATAGTGGTACAGACCCAGGTGAGGTTGTATGGAAGGGAGGTGCTCTTGTATGATTTGAAAATAGTTGGTATAATTTTGGAAGGTGCTTAAATGATTTAAAGTGTCAGTTGTGCGATTTGCTACAAGTATACAAAATTGGGTGTGATTGAACAAATCTGATTGTAGTTGTACACTCTGGATAGGGTTGTATGATTTTGAACCATACATGTATGACTTGGTTGAGTCCTTGTATGATCGTGACAATGGTTGTACATTTTTGAGGTAGTTGTACGAAGTTTTGAGGCGATTTTGTGTGATAGTGTCTCAAATTTCTAGGTTGAGAAAAGGAGTGTGCAAAAGTGATTTCCACTCAACGATGGTGGAAGTATGAGCTCCCGATGAGAATTTCAATCTCCTTTAGATTGCATTGCAACATCTTGGGTAGATAGATCACCAAGACCATTACACCAAAGAGAATCACAACCCAGGTGATCTCCCTCAATTTATCCCATTTGAGACCAAGGACCTCGATTTCAGTCACCTAGAAGGTGGGGTATCTACCATTAGAGAGGGAGAGGAGGAAGGCCATGGAGGGGTTAGAGGCACTGGTGAGGTGGTAGAGGAAGATAATTTCTACAATATAGGAGGAAATATAGGGAACCACCTAGGGCACCCAGATGAGAACTTTGCAGTGAAGTTCATCAGGAGAATATCCCACAAGAATAGGAGGATCTATCTAGTAAAATAGAGGAGGAACAAGTGAATATAAAGGATTTTACTTTTGAGTAGCCCTTGGGAGAATGTTGCCAAAAATGGTGAGCAAACAATGATGTTAAGCATCCAATGAAGGAGGTGTTAAGGAATATCGGAGTCAGTATATTAGCACAAATCTCGCCATAAGACAAGGTATTCTTCAACGAATACTTACTGGTAGATTCTCTAGTCATACGAACCTACTATGAACCATACAGTGGTATGAGTGGGTAATCGATACGTCAAGGTGGAGTTTATAGTTGATGCATTTCGATGAACATTCAGATTGCCCAGTAGAGGAGAACTAGTTTTAAAGAATATAGTAGATCCTATTGAGACACAGGTTGATCGCGACTCTCACATCAATGAAGTCACTTATGCAAGCCAATATTTTGGGTACTAGTACCCATGGGATCAAATAGATTCAACTTAAGATAGAAGAGTTGGCTTGTACAATGAATGTTGTTATGGCCAGATTTTCTAGAGAATCATGAGCCTCAAATATACCTATCTAGATGGCACAATATGTGGAAGGTGTTTATAAGGGCATGAAGTATGATTGGGGAACATACTTACAAGAATGCATGCAAAAATCACTGATAGTGAGGAGGAAGATATTCTCCATGATATTCCATGCTGTTGCATTGTTATTCGATGTAGAATCAAGAATGGGTATTCACTTCCCTAGTAGTACTTCATTATGGAAAGTGGCAACAGGTCAGCCTACCATATTGTGATGGGTAAATATTGTGCCTTTATCAAAGGCTACTCTAGACAAGAAAAAGGCTAAAAAGAGTGCCAAGAAACCAACACTTCTGATGCAAGATGAGGAGGATACTGAGTCTGATGAGGATGTTCATACATGAAGGAAGAGAAGATGGCAGTTGGAACCGATCTTGGAGCAACAAGTTCAAACCTAGAAGTTGTAGGAGTAGCCTAACTCTTTTGAAGAGGAGGAGAGGGTAAAGCAACAATCTAGCCCTATACAAATTCAGACATGAAGACAAAGGGAGAAACATGCAAAATATGTATAGAAAGTACAACCTGATTTAGCACCAAAGGAAGGGTACTCTGATTTGAAGGGGTTAGACCTATTGAAATTTAACATACCAGGTCTAGAAGGAGTGGGAAAAACAATTGGGTCCCCAAAGTTACTATAGAACTCAAATTTTGAACTTCTATATTCATCCAAATATTTGACAAGAACGTTGGTAGTACCACCAATTTTGAAAGCAAAAAATGTGCTAGAGTTTCCATTGGAAGAACCCACAAAAAAGAAGAAAATTAAAATTGTGATGAGAGGTGGTAATAGCCAGTGGAAGTAGATAAGTACACAAGTACCACAAGAAGAACCTGCTCCTAACCAGACAATTGTAACTCAAAGGGGAGTGCACCTGAATCCACAAGATGATGGGTTGATAGAAATGCATCAAGATGATTGGCATAAGCCACAAGAGGAAGTCCAAGTGCCAGTGGAAGAGCAACAGTCTCAGAAAGAAATTATCAATGTCGAGGAGACACAATAACTGATGAAGGGAGAGACAAGTGGGATAGTAGCACGTAAATTACTACTAGAAGAAAAATTAATCAATACGAACAAGGAGGTAAGAGGAAGTTCCTATCCATAGGAAGAAGAGGAAGGAAATACCCCACCACAAGATAATATTAAGGAGCTTCGTATGAGCTTCCTAGTGGAAGTACCTAATTTTAACAAGGTGGATGATGTGGGTGAAAATACTGATGAGCAGGTGGAACACTTCTATCGACAGACCAGTGAGATATTCGCCAGTGCCAGGTTGTAATTTTGTTTTGGTGGTGTTGGAAAATTAAAACAGTGGAGGGAGAAAACTTTCATTAAATTAGAAAATATTATGGAATGAGTGTGCAGTGAATAATGTACGAGGTAGATAGCACACATCCATGAAAAAAATCCTTGGTTACTCCTTGGGGGAGATGTACCCACGATGTTGGGAAGATGTAATATTATGCCCCCAATTGAGTTTTGGGAGTTTGCTATCTTTTTTTGTGTATTTTGCATAAAATGAAATGAACAGAAAATAAAATGACAACAACTAAGGAAAGCTGTAACTTTCAAATTACATTTTCCATCACAATGAGAATTGATACTAAGATATTACATGCATATAATAGTAAACCCTTTTAAGCAAAAGCTTAGAAACTAAGGTACCTAATTTTTATTGCAAGCTAGAAATGATCTGATACATCAATGGCAGCCACTCAAAAAACTGAGTTCTTCATTAGCAATAAAATCAAACCCTAGCTGAATGTGCACACAAACTCTGAAATGAAGGCCCAAAATGTATAGCCTCTACTACAAATGATAAGAAATCAAGAAATCTGGAGTTTGCAATATTAAACACAAAACCCTCTCCAAACTCCTCAAAATGACTGAATAATTCTGCAACAATGTAGCCCACAGGCACTCCTTGAGTGAGAATGCACTAAACCACTCTGAAGATGTCTTGCAATCTCGAGAATGGTGTCCCTGCTAGAGGTTTCCATCTCCACACAAGCTCCAATAAACCCCTGCAAATCAACTCTGCAAGTGCTCTCCAAAATGCTCATGAATTCACAATAGCCAAAGATATGAAAAATGAAGCTTCATCTCCTTTTTATATTACTCACCAAGGGAGTTGACCACATTGGGCATTTCATTACTTTTAATTTGTTTTGATTTCATATAAGTCCCCCTTGATTTTTTTTCCTTGGGTGCCCGTTCCCTTTTTTTTTTTTTTTTTTTTTTTTTTTTTGGTTTGTCTCTCCTCTCACGGGTGCCTGAATTGGTGGTCCTTTTTAATCATACTAATAGTCACTTTATGATATCAAATTTAATTTTAAGTGACTAGCACATCCTTATGTCTCCCATATTAAAATATAAGGCCCAAAATTAATAAATTAAACATTACATTTAATTTATTAGGAAATAAACTTTGACCATTAAAATTTCTTAGCTCCCCAATGTCGACCCAAGAAATAATATGAGAAACGGACACCCATTTCGTTGTAGATTCCAAATGTACCTTCCGTTCCCCAAGAAACTGCTCCAAACTAACTTACTAAAAATAGTAAGTCTCTGTCAAGCTGTCCAAAATGGCCTGAAAGACTGGAAAAAGAACACACTGCCTGTCCAAATGATAACTCAACATCCCAAGTGGGCTCCCACACATCTGACATTGCCTACGGGAACCCGTGAGTAGGCAAGTCCACTCTACAACTGAAGACTGACTAGGATGGGGACATTACAGTCCTCCCTCCCCAAGATTGCTTGTCCTCAAGCAATGCCAGTACAACCCCAACATCATCTGACTGAGCCAAACTGAAACCAACTGTGATCCCAGGGTCCCAAATCAATCTCAAGAAAAACCCATCATGCTGATGTTGCGCCACTCTGATTATAACTAAGAATCCATCATGCCAAAGTTGTACTCTCCTCTCCTGTGACCCAATAATGTAACCATCATCAAAATTCAAACTAAAATACCTGCGAGGGCTGAAAACTATATCATGAAAGATCTCCTGCCAAAGCACCTCAGTGAGGTCCACATCTGTAATCCCTCTGTCTGACACGATCCTGGGCAACAGGAAAAATAATTTGCTCAACCCAAAAACATATTCCTCATGAGTGGTTGTCTCTCTGAATAAATCACTCTCCATCCTCTTGAGAGATACTACTCTCATGCCTCCATCTGAAATGCCTCGAAGGACTATCTTCTTCCCTCTTGATTCGAACTTCATCTCCATACTATGCAAGTTCATGGTGAACTCGCCAAGGGTACGCATCCAATGCATACCAAGGACCACGTCTGTGTCTCCAATCCCTACAACATAAAAATCATCCTGGAGGTCATATTCACCCATCCGAATGCGAAGATTGGGAATCTTCCATGTACAAGTAAGAGTGAATCCATCTGCCATCATCACCTTGAAACCATCGAAAGGTTCCGTCTGCAAGCCCCGCTTGGCTACAAGCCCCTCATCTATAAAATTGTGTGTAGCACCTGTATCAATGAGTGTAGTAATCCGCTGTCCACTTAACACTCCTCGCACCTTAAATGAACCAGCCTTCTGGAAACTACAAAGTTGTGCCACAACTCCCTCTTTTTCATGTGTAGCCTCAACATCTCCATCACTATCTGAGCCACTGCTATCAAAATCATCCTGCTGGTCTGATTTCTCTGTATCTGAATCTGTAGCTGAAAAATACTCAATCTGTTTAGCTTTAGCTTTCACTGCACACTTGTGAGATGGATCCCATGGCTCCCTGCACTGAAAACATAATTTCTTCTTCCTTAGCTCATTCCAACTCTCGCTGTCCACTTTGCTAGGAGAATATTTAGGTGAGTTTGAATTCTTCTGAAATTGTCTCTTATCCTTCTTATGCTCGAAACCCTTAGACTGAAATTTACTCCTGGAAGTGGATGACTCCATATCCCTAGCCTTGCGAATGGCTTCCTGCAAGCTGGGAGGATTAAGGGCTTTGATCCAGCCCTTCAATGGATCGGACAAACCATCAATGAACAACACTATGAGCCTCCTCTCGGAAATATCTGTAACCAAGACTGAGAGCCTCTAAAAATCAGCAACATAGCTCTCTACTGAACCCCACTGCTTGAGTTGCACCAACTCCTTAAAATGGAGCTCTGGATCCTTCTTGTCAAACCTCTCAATCAATCTCTTTGTGAAGTCTGTATAGGAGGTAATCTGACCATGTCCAAGGGTGAACATCCCATGATGCCACCACTCATGTGCTAGACCATCTAGATGTAACGTTGAATATTTGATTGCTTCTATCTCAGGCATCGGGTTCAAGTGAAGGTATGTGTCCAACTTTTGGACCCATGCTCTAGCAGTACTCTTCCCGGATCCATCAAAGTATGGTATAGAGAGTTTGCTAACCCTCTTCTGAAGCTCATGATTATGATGCCTTCCCCTCTGTGGCCTATTCCTGGCTCTCCAATCTACATACTCTCGGAAGGACAACTCTGCTCTAAATTCAGGACTGGAATTTTCCCAATCCCGTAGAATCTGCTCCTGGAAGTCATTTTGAGTAGGCTCCTCTTCAGGTTGCACCTCAACTCTGGGTGGAAAGGTGGGAATCAAAGGTCTAGTGCTCGCTGCCCTAGCTCTGTAATTCTGATCCGCACCCCCTTGGTTCACTGAACCCTCTCCGTTTCCATTATTTCTGTTGTTTCCAGCCTCACCTCCTCGTTGCCCATTATTGTTTTGATTGTTCTGGTTGTTGTTTGCATTGTTACAAACCATTTGTTGGGTCACTAGTGCAACTAATTGAGCCATACTCTGCTGAAGGTCACGCTGCCCCCTCTGTAATTTTGTTATGATCTCTCTATCTGTAGGTCCTCTGTTCTCTCTATCCCTGTCTCTATCTCCCATGATTTCTTCCTCTCTCCTTGTTTTCGAAAATGTGTCAAATGGGTCTTCATCTATATTGGGATTAGGTCTGTTTCTTCTACGATAGTATTGGTGTGTACCCGGCTGCATTCAAACCCTCAGGATGGCAGGAAGAGCTGGGCTCTGATACCATTGTAATATTCTGCCCCCAACTGAGTTTTGGGTGTTTGCTATTTTTTTGTGTATTTTGCATAAAATGAAATGAACAGAAAATAAAATGACAACAACTAAGGAAAGTTGTAACTTTCAAATTACATTTCCCATCACAATGAGAATTGATACTAAGATATTACATGCATATAATAGTAAACCCTTTTAAGCAAAATCTTAGAAACTAAGGTACCCGATTTTTATTGCAAGCTGGAAATGATCTGATACATCAATGGCAGCCACTCAGAAAACTGAGTTCTTCATTAGCGATAAAATCAAACCCTAGCTGAATGTGCACACAAACTCTAAAATGAAGGCCCAAAATGTACGACCTCTTCTACAAATGATAAGAAATCAAGAAATCTGGAGTTTGCAATATTAAACACAAAACCCTCTCCAAACTCCTCAAAATGACTGAATAATTCTGCAACAATGTAGCCCACAGGCACTTCCTGAGTGAGAATGCACTAAACCACTCTGAAGATGTCTTGCAATCTCGAGAATGGTGTCCCTGCTGGAGGTTTCCATCTCCACACAAGCTCCAATAAACCCTTGCAAATCAACTCTGCAAGTGCTCTCCAAAATGCTCATGAATTCACAATAGCCAAAGATATGAAAAATGAAGCTTCATCTCCTTTTTATATTACTCACCAAGGGGGTCGACCACATTGGGCATTTCATTACTTTTAATTTGTTTTGATTTCATCTAAGTCCCCCTTGAAATTGGCGTCCCTTTTAATCATACTAATAGTCACTTTATGATATCAAATTTAATTTTAAGTGACTAGCACATCCTTATGTCTCCCATATTAAAATATAAGGCCCAAAATTAATAAATTAAACATTACATTTAATTTATTAGGAAATAAACTTCAGCCATTAAAATTTCTTAGCTCCCCAATGCCGACCCAAGAAATAATATGAGAAACGGACACCCATTTCGCTGTAGATTCCAAACGTACCTTTCGTTCCCCAAGAAACTGCTCCAAACTAACTTACTAAAAATAGTAAGTCTCTATCAAGCTGTCCAAAATGGCCTGAAAGACTGGCAAAAGAACACACTGCCTGTCCAAATGACAACTCAACATCCCAAGTGGGCTCCCACACATCTGACACTGCCTACGGGAACCCGTGAGTAGGCAAGTCCACTTTGCAACTGAAGACTGACTAGGACGGGGACATTACAGAAGATAGGACTTACCAGAGGGAGTGAAGACTAATTACCACATAGTTCCATGAGTATATTTGGATAGGATAACCTATCAAACTTGTCCACTAAATACAATGAGTACAAAATTTTGAAGAGTACCTTGGGAATTAGCCTTCACCATGAGGAAATTAAATTTACTAACATATTGGATAGAGTGGCTCAACTTGGTTTTAAAATAGATTTACTAGGCTAAATAAACGTAGCGAGAGGAGGTAGAAACTACTCAAAAGGATATGGTTGCGATGGAGGAAGAACTAACATGCAACAAAACAAAAAATGAGGAAAAAAAAATAATATAGAAAAATAATTAGCAAGCATGAAGCAAGAATATGAGGAAAAGCCCTATTCACAAGAGGTAGACAAACAACTTGTGATCCAACAAGTGGAAGAGCGTACAAAGCAGTTGGAGGCTCAACTGGTAGCATAAAATAAGCAATTAGCTAAACAAGCTAATCAGTTGAAGGTAGTAGAGGAACAACTACATGAAAAGGAGAGTAATATTAAAGATATGGTGAAGGATGACAAGAACTATAATGAGATCATTATGGAGCATAAGGTTATGCTAAAGGCTAAGGATAAGATGGTGGTAGCATAGGAAGCTGACATTCATCAAAATCTGAAGGTTATTACTGAGAAGAATGAAGAGTTAGCCATAGCAACCAAAATGAAGGTCATGTTGATAGAAAATATATGCAAGGAAGCATACGAGCATGAAAAAGAGTTAGGAGCATTACTGACTATTACTGAGGATAAGGCTAATGAGTATGGGTTTAAGGTCTTGAAAGTTAGTTAGTATGCACTCGCCTAAAGGATGAGCATACCACATTGCAACTTATTCTTTTTGATTACCATAAACAGGATTCAGATAAGACATGCAAAACTAAGATGGTGAGGACACCACCTAATTTAAAGGGGAGGGCAGATGTAGGTAGCAAATCCACCTCCCAAAAGAAGAAAAAGTGATCTAAGGATTTACACAGTTTTGTGGAGTTTTACTCAATTTTAACTAGAATGTACAAGTGTCAAATCATACAAGCATGAGAAAAATGTACAAGGTTGCACATGTATGATGTGAAATGAAATGAAATTAAGTTGTAATGTGCATTTGGGGTTAATTTGATAAAAATCAAACTAGACCTTAGTAAACCTTGTAAAAGAGTTGTTTGAACAATTAGTTGGGAATGGCCATTGTAAATAGTGTGATGCTTCATGAACCACTTTGGAACGGTCTGGGTATGCATTATATATCCCCCCTTATTAATTTTTGGAGGTTCATTCATTGATAGTTGTTCATTCTTGTTCATTATTGATTTACTATTACGTATTAATATAGAATTCATGGAGTATTGATTGTGGAGTTACAAGATTTTCATGGTGATTATTGTTATGGTTGTGAGCAGTGTTAATGGTTATCTTACTCATAAATTGAATATGGCAGTAGTTCTCTTCATTTAATTATCCTTATAGATTCCACCATAATTTTGGTTGTTGTAAGTTGTTTTTTAAGACATAACTTGTCATGTTGATGGATGGAATTACACCGTGAATGCTCTTGGCTAGTTTATAGACTTGTGAGAAGCATGGAATGGAAGATATTATGAGTTACAACCATAATTTAATGTTTTCAGGTAGTTGTATGATCTCTGGAGTTAACCATAGTGATTGTAATTCATTGCTTGTATTCTAAGATTTGCATGTTTGAGGAATTGGAGTAATTGAGACTTAGAAACCTCCCAAAAATTATCTTGGATGGATTGATGGTGTAAAGTGCTAGATCTAGAGAGTATTTGCAGCAAGTATTCGTAAAAACTGTACAAGTGCTATACCAAATTGTACAAGCTATCACTTTACCCAATTTGATAATAAAGGTTGCAACCCAAAACTGCTAGATTAGGAAATATTTTTTTTGGTATATAAGATACTATAGCATTAATACCGGGTTTTACAGGTTGACCCAAAACCTTTTACAAAAATCAGCCCAGGGTTGTTGATGAACATATCCTTACTAAGGATCCTATATATGTAAAATATACATACTGCCAAAGCCATTACATCCGGTAAGGCACATAGCCTATTATAAAAAAGAAAATTCCCATACAACATTTTGGGTATACCTCGAGAAAACACACATGCATCATAATTACAAAAAAGAAACAGACACAGATCCCTTCCTTGAGACAATGGAGAAACAAAAAGCTGTAGACACACATAGCAGAGTACTAAAAAAACTCCCACAAGCTATGTATTGAAAGATACTCTTAATAATTCTTTGATAATTGCTTTCTTCCATATATGACATGCTTTAGTACCACATACTATCTTGGCCAATCAGCCTTGGAAAAGTGAACCTACTGGCTAGATTTATGGTGATGGCTATCTGGTGGTCCACGTGGCTTTGATTTGAAGTCTTATATTGTCATTTATTTCCTTCCATATGATTATCAACCAACCTCAAATTACTAAAATGACTAGGAGCCATGTTATCTGACATGTGACTATCCCCATTAGTCTTTGTGGTGTTTCCAAGTAGCATCCACGAATACTGATAGCTCAGATAATTTTTATTGTGAGTCCAATTCAAAAAAGAGATGGGAATCCTCCTAGCCTTCGAACTTACAGTGCCTTCTCTGTTGGTAAATTTGACTATCATTCTTGGAATTATTGTTGAATAAGCTCCTCTACTTCACTTGGGACACTGTGTTCCCATTTGAAAAGTTTGTCACCATCGACACCCAAATTGGCCAGCTTATCAGCAATTTTGTTAGCTTCTCGAAAGACATGTTGGGATTTTTTGTCCTGTATTCCCTGGAAAAGGATCCTAGCCTCTTCAACAATTGTTTTAATCCTCCAAGGATGTGTTTTCCAATTATTGAGGAGATTTATAACATGCATAGAGTCTCCTTATACGATCAAATTGCCTTATAAGTATTGAGTCATTTGAAGGCCTCTCCACATAGCTCTAGCTTCAGCTTCATTGTTCGTCCTTGTTCCCAAATATTTGGAAAACACAAGCATCATATTCCCATTATGATCTCGCACAATGCCACCAGCGCCTACTCTTCCAGGATTGTCCTTAGTTGCTCCATAAAAATTAAGCTTAAACCAACCCGTAGGAGGTGGAGACCACATTCTCATCTAACAAGGTTAAGCTTAACATTGGCTCTAGGGTTGACTACCCTAGGCACAAACTCATCTAACAAGGTTAAGCTTAAATATTGAGCAATCATGGTCTCCTATAGATGAGGTTTATAGCTATCAAAAGGTATAAGGTTCACATTATCGTTGGCAAAGGATAGGATCCTAGCAATGATATTTTGATGATCATGGATAGACTCATTAAAGACTCTATGGTTCCTTTCTAACCACACCTGCCAAAGATAGTGATTGAGACCAATTTTCCACATGTATCTAAGTATTTAGCTTGAAAAAGGGCAATGCCACTGGATGAACAAATCAAGTACGATGGCTATTTTAACCCATGAAATATTGAAGGCCTGAAAAACCCCACTTAGGACAGTCAAGGAAAAAGGACACTCAAGGAAAATGTGATAAATGGTCTCCTAATTAGCGCTGCACAGATAACAACGATTAGTGATACAAATACCTTTACACATCATATTATCAATGGTTAGAATTATTCCTTGGATAACCAGCCATGAAAAGACTGCAATTTTTAGAATTACATTTTTTATCCAAACTAAGTCCTTTTGGAGGATAAAATCCTTGTCATCAAGCAGAAGCTTGTAAGCTGATTTAACAGTGAACTGCCTATTTTTCGTAAGATCCTAGGTCACTTAATATTACTTGGGTCTCATGGGGATAAACTATTGCCCAAGAATGTTACAAAGATCATTTGATTCCACTTGAAATTCTTGAATTCTTATTTGTTTCCACTTCATTCTACCTCTGTCCTCAACCATATAATCGAAGACTTTTCTACCAATGAGTTCTTCTGTGATATCTCTTATTCGGGATAAGTTAGGATATTGCGTCAGTGGTTTGTCCTTAGTCCACCTATAATTCTAGCAATTTATCCTCTCACCATTGCATAAAACCCATCTTAAACCTTTTTTGATGATTTCCTTACAATTAAGAATTGCTTTCCAAAAAGCAGAACCTCTAATTGGAACTGAGTCACTTAGAAATTCCATATTTTGAAGATACTTTTGTTTGATGATAGCTGTCCATTAATTTTCTTCACCAAAAATGAGATGCCACGCCTGCTTAGCTAGTAAAGCTAAATTTATATGAGCAATTCTCCTCAGACCTAAGCCCCCATTTTCACTGGGTCTGCACACTTTGGTCCATCCTACAAGGTGTATCTTTTTTTCTCCTCTGATCCAGTCCATAAAAATTATTTTTGGAGTTTCTCAATTTTTTGGAAAACCTTCACAGGGGCTTTGAAAATGGAAAGGAAATAGATTGGAATGCTCTGAAGAGAGGCCTTAGTGAGGGTCAGCTTTCCTGCTTGAGATAGAAGATGGCCTTTCCATACAACAAGTTTTTTTTGAATTATTTCAATAACCCTATCCCACATTGACTCTCTCGGAGAACCAATGAAAAGAGGAAGACCAAGATACGAAGTGGGGAGGTTTGCTATATCACACCCTAAAATTTCTGCAATCCTTCCTTGTATTTGAATGGGGGTGTTCAAGAAATATAATTTTCTTTTACTGAAATTAACTTTCTAACCAACAACGTCCTCGTAGAGTTGTAGGATGTATTTAATTATTTTGGCCTCAACCACCGATGCCTTAGTCAATAGAAGGGTATCATCGACGAATTGTTGGTGAGAAACAGCCCTAGTGAGAGATGTTGCCTTTATTCCTGATATTAGCCTTGAACTGCAAGCATTTTTGATGGTTCTACCTAAAGCTTCTGCCATAATGATGAATAACATGGGACTGATAGGGTCCCCTTGTCGAATTCCATTGTGACTTTGAAAGTAACCAGCAGTTGTTCCATTAACTAGAATCGAGAACCATGCTTTAGAAATACATTCTTTGATCAAATTAACCCATTGGTGGTGAAAACCAAACTTAAGGAGGACAACAATCAGAAAGTCCCAATTTAGCCTATCAAATGCTTTGTTCATATCAAGCTTGAGGGTAAAAATAGACTTGTTAGTCGTATGAGTAGAGTACAAAGCTTCATGAATTATGATAAATCCATCCAAGATTGACCTACCTTGGACAGAGCTTCCCTGGCATGGATCTATGATGCGGGGCATAATATCTCTCATTCTATTTGCAATGGCTTTAGTTAGGATCTTGTAAGAAACATTGCACAAATTGATTGGCCTAAAGTCAGCCATAGATTCAGGGGTTTGCTTCTTAGGAATTAGAGAAATAAAAGTAGAGTTGATACCTTTTGGGATATGATTGTTTGCTTGGAATACTTTGACAGAAAAAATTACATCCTCACTTATGATATCCTAAAAATCTTGATAGAAACGAGGGGGAAAGTCTTCGGGTCCCGGGGCTTTGTCTGGCTCCATGCTAAACAAGGCTTCCTTAATTTTCTCATCGAAAAATGGAGCTAGAATCTTAAGGTTTATATCCTCATTTATTATGCTAGGAATGGATTGTAAGAGAATATCTTTGGCCTCCTAATTGCACTGCGATTCTTGAACAAGGATAGGATTGAAATAAGTTATTGCCTCCTTTTTAATTTCTGTTAAGTCTTGAGTAATAGAACCATCTACTTTTTTTTTAATTTAATATTGTTATTTCTTCTGTTTCTAAGTGTGGTGATGTGAAAAAACTTGGAATTTGAATCTCCATATTTCAATCAATGAGCCCTTGATTTTTACCTCCAATAGATTTCTTCACAGGCTAAAATGTTATGAAACTCTACTAGTTTTGTTCGTTCCTCCTACCTTGTAGTTTCATCAGCATCACCATGTTGGATCCTCTGATCAATTATCTTCAAACTTTCAACAACCTATTTTTTATTTTCAAATAGGTTCCCAAAGACCTCTTTGTTCCAAATTCGAAGCTTTTCCTTAACAAACTTTAATTTGCCAACAAGTTTAAAAAGCTGCACTACCTCTGACAGGTTGCTGCCACCACTGACTTAAGTTATCTCTGAAACTGGAATGTTTGATCCACATAGATTGAAATATTTCTTGAAGGACAGAGAGTTAGGGATCTCCAAAAAAATAGGATTATGATCAGAGAAAATTTTAGGAAGAGCTTGCAGGGTAGAATCACCGAACAAAGTTGTAGCCTCCTTTGATATAAAAAACCTGTCAAGCCTTTCTTGAATGAGATGACACCCTATCCATCGATTTCTCCAGGTATAATTTGCTCCTCTAAGTTTGACATCCATCAACATGTTGGAGTTCACAAAGTTATTGAACTCATCCATGCTCCTGATATGTGGTCCATTTCCACCCATTTTATCTGAAGGGTAAAGAGGAGAGTTAAAATCCCCAACCAGAATCTAGGGGACATTATGGAAGATTTCACTCAGATTGCCTAAGTACTCCCATAGTAGAGCTCTCCCTTGAATTAAAGTCAGGACATAAATATTTGAAAGGATCCATGATCTATTGTTGTTTATTTCCTTAAATAAAACACTAAGAACCCTGTCATATTTCTGAATAATGGAATAATGGTGCTTTCTACTATCCGGAGATCCCACAAAGTCATAAGGCCTCCAGATGCTCCTCTGGCTGATTTGCAAACCATATCCCCTTGATTCCATATTTTTTTTGCTATTTTTTTGACTGAATCTCATTAGTTTTTGTTTCTTGCAACATGATAATAGTTTGATTCACTTGATTTCTTATTACACTGACTTCCCTGTGTTTGGGCAGGCCATTGAGACCTCTCACGTTCCATGAGAGGAAATTAATTTAGATTTTTTGGGATTTATTTCTCTCCCCCTCCCTAGTGGAGGTTTTTCTAATTTGTTGTCTTCAAAACTCGGAATAACCTGTTGAAACAAGGTTCTCTATTTTCCATTGGCAACGCCATTATCAATTTTATTTTTTTGATGCTCAGCATTTGATATTCTCTCTCTTATTTTTTCACTACCAAAATATATAGGAGACTTAACAGTGCTCCTGGTTTATTTAGGACTAAACTGAGGGGAGGTAATTTGTTGTAGAACCGAACTGCCATATTCCTTAGTCTGAAGAGTTTCACATATCTCCACCCCTACATCCAAATATTCTCCTTTTTTCCTGTATTCCCTTGGTCTGTGGGATGGCCCCTCAGTAGGATTCACTTGGATCCTAGTGATGATGTTAGGGAGATGAAATTTTTTATTTTCCAATGCCTCAACTTTCTTCCTAAGTTCTTTAGCATTAGGGTTTGGCTTTGGGATGCCCACTAGGCTTGAAGTATTTCCAGCATTGGGGTTTAAGGATCCTAACTTGGATGTGGATTCTAGAGATCATGCATTAGGGTTTGGATTTGTGATGCCCACGGGGATTACAGTAATTTCAGCATTAGGGTTTGAGGATCCTGACTTGGATGGGGATTCGAGAGATTCAGAAAGGTTAGCCTGAAGGTGTTGGGCTTCCATGTCTTTTGATAATCCTCCTACTCCCATATTGGATAGAATTGAAAATTTATTTGAAACTAGAGGATTGGAACTTACTTGTGCCAACAACTTGTTGTTTTCCTTTGTCTTGCTAGGACCCTGCACCCTCTCTTTTATTTTTTTGGTAGACATAGTTTGCATGATTGAAATCACCTCTGCTAGGGAAACTCCTCAAATTTTCTCTATCTAGAATTCCTTGCTTCTTCTTTTCTCTATTCATTTCCAGGTTAGGGCAATGATTGCATAGATGTCCTTGATTTTTACATTCTAGACAGAATGTCGGTCTCTTCTCGTATTCTACTAGTTATTTTCTATAGTATTCTTCATACTCTAGCTCCACAAACCTTGGCAATTCATTATTCAAATTAGCATTTACGTAGATTCATGCATGAGTCATCCTTGTCTTGGCCAAGGTCGTATGGTCAATGGAGATCAGGTCCCCTATAGTTTTGGCTATGCCCTGTAGCTAATATTCATTGAAGAACTGGGCAGGTAGACTCGAGAGATGAACCCAAATAGGGGAAATGTTAATATTTTTCTTTTCAAGGTCAAAATCTTCACCCCATTGTCTGATAAAAATGCTCCTTTTGCCTAGAAACCAAGGACCTCCTATTAAAATGTGGTTAGCATCCTCCATATTATTAAAATGGATAATGAAGAACCCTCGAGTTAGAGCTACCAAATCCAAGCTACCTACCGATCGCCATTTACCCGTCGCCCAAGCCTTGATAGTCTCCATGTTCAGCCTACCTCCCAAAAACTTGCCTACCAGGGAGAATTCTTCCATTAAAATAAAAGGGCTCAAGGAAATATTGCTTGTTTGAGTAAATGGATTACAAAAATGATCAATTTAACTTGTAAAACCTATTTTAGTGGATTGGTTGTGTACCAAATTGTACAAGGTGTAGTGTTGTATGATTTGGGTTGTACAACTATACAACTTGGTAATTGTACAAGCAGTTTGATCATTTTGTATGTTGTATGATGAAGGCCATATGAGTTGTACAATTTGTACAATTTGGATTATGAGCACTTAGTGATTATTCTAGACACTTCTAAATCACCTCTCCATTAGGAATAATATATCACTAGCTCTATAGACAACAACTTAGTGACTATCTCCTTGTAGGTCTTTAGTTTATCATCCTGAGTATAATAAACATTATTAATTTGATTGACCACAAGTTGAGAGTAACTAAAGATCAAAATAACTCTAACTTGAAAAGATAAGGTTGCTCTACGACCAAGTATCAAAGCTTCATAATATGTAGTATTTTTTGTGTAGAATAAAGGGAAGAACTATTTTTGTGGGGTAACCATAACAACTCCAGCACTAGTGCCCTTCATGTAATGGGTTCCATAAAAAATAAAGTCCAATACTTTGGCTCTTCAACTTCAACATTGAAGCAATCATCAGGAAAATCAACAACTAAAGGATGGATAACTTCTAGGGGAGAAGATACTAACTAATCAATAATTACCTGACCCTTGATAGCCTTTTGACCTATGAAGGTTAGGTCAAACTCACTAAGGGCCAACACCCACTTAACAACTTGACTTGAAAGGTGAGGCGTAGACATTAAATAGCACAAAGGATCAAAATTTTCCACCACTTATATCCTATGGCTGACCATGTAGTGCCTTAGCTTCTGGGAAGTGAAAACTATGACAAGGCAAAGCTTATATAAGGGAGTGTACCTAGTTTCATTGCTAACCAAAGTTCTATTGATGTAGTAGATAGCTCACTTTTTATTTTGATCATCGTGTTGAGCCAACATGGCTCCCAAAGTGTGAGTTGTAGTTGCTATGTAAAGCATCAAATACCTACCAGACATAGGAGGAACTAAAACTAGTGGATAAGTGAGATACTATTTGAGATTATCAAAAGCCTTTTAACACTCATAATCCCACTAGAAGACCACATCTTTATTAGGAAGCTTAAGAAAGGGCTGAAACTTATAGACTAGCTGGGAAATGAATTGATGAATAGACTGAAGCTTGCTTTGCAGGCTATGCAGTTTGATCAAGGTATGAGGAGGAGGTATACCAATGATTATCGCTATCTTAGCAAGGTCCACTTCTATACCTTACCTAGAAACTATGAAGCCTAGAAACTTGACAGATGTGAATCCAAACACACATTTAGCGGGTTTAAGATGGACCTTGAAATGTCAAAGCTCCTTTTGTTCTATGGAGTGACCTAAAATATCATCCACATAATCCTAGAGAATATCATGCATTATGTCATGAAAATATAAGTCATGGCCCGTTGATAGATGGAACCTATGTTTTTCAATCCAAAAGGTATGACTTTATAGCAAAAAGTACCCTAAGGATTAATGAATGTTGTCTTGACCTGATCTTCAGGGGCAATAAAAATCTGATTATAGCCTAAAAAATCATCCATGGGCGCAAGCATTCCATATTTCATGATGAAATATACGATTTGATCTATTTTGTGCAAGGAAAAATTATCCTTGAAATATGCTAAGTTAATATCCTTAAATTCAGTACATATTTTGGTTGTTCCTTCCTTCTTAGCCATAGGAACAATGTTGGAAATCCAATTAGAATAGTCAATAGCTTTTATAAAACTAATTTCAAGGAGTTTTTGGAGCTCCTCCTTGACTAAAAGGGTGACCTTAGGATGCATCTTCCTAAGTTTCTACTTAAAAATATTAGCATTAGGTTTAACTATCAAATGATGCATAACAAGGGAGGGATAAAGCCTTGGCATGCCAACATATGACCAAGCAAAAATATCTTGATTTTTTTAACAAATTGGTCAATTGATTCTGCTCATCCATGGACAAGGCTTTACCTAGTTTAAGGATTCTAGGGGCTTTCTTTGAATCTATAAATACATCTATGGTCTCCTCAATGAGAATGGATCATTTATCTTGAAGAGGAGGTAGGGAAAGAGTAACTCCTAGTTTCTTAATATCCTTAGGAGATATAGAATTAAAGTTCTCTTAATAACTAGAAGACTCGACATGCACAACGCAAGGGATAAACCCACCAAAGGAGATGTCATTCTAAGGAGTATCCTCATATTTGATATAATACTTTAGGGTTGATACCAATAGAGGAGGAGAGGGTGGCCCCTCATCCTCAACACTCCACTCTAGACTTTGATGAGATTCATATAGAAGAGGCTCATGATGAGAATAAACATCTTGATCCTATGAAGAGATATTGATTAATGATTCCTTTCTCATGTTTAAATTTTTACCTTTCTTAGTTACATGAGACAAGGAATATGATAAATTAAATTGAACTTGTTCTTCTAGTGAGAAATATTTAAATGGATTAGGATCACCCAAAATTATGCTATATTTATTTTTAAATTTGAACTTCAAACATTGATGAAAAGTAGAAGGGACAACCTTCATTGCATTGATCCATGGACATCCGAGAAGAAGATTAAAATATGTTGGGCAAGACACCGCATAGAAAAATGTATCTAAGTTCTTAGGTCCAACCTTAAGGGGGAGAGATATGGTGCCGCAAGCTTCTTGGGACTCATTGTTGAAAGTTTTAATGATATCATAGGATTTAGTTAGATCTTCCTCTGTTAACCCAAACTTTTGGAAAAATTGATAAATGCACAAATTAAGAGAATAACCATTATCAATCACAAATCTCTTGATACAATTATCCTCAATAAATGTAGTGATGTAGAGAGAAGAATTCCTATGTGCTTTTAAGGAAGAAATATCATCATCTGATAATGTGAGATGATGTATCCCAAGAGCACTTACAATATTGACTATAAAACTAGGAAAAATATCTGTTTAATAAATTGTTGTCTTAGAAAATTTATCAAGGCTTCCCCATGAGTAGGAGAAGTTTGTAAAAGTTACAAGAGGGAATTTTTTGTTGAAGAATTATTCTTCTATTGAGACTATGGGATCTATTGGTTAAACACGTGCTACTCTGAATTTGTTGATATCATACAAAACATGTTATCATAGGGAGGTGGTACATTCTTATAAGATACTTGATTAGTTGTTTTTTATTTGTTGTCCTTATTAGTTGTGGATCCTTGTTGAGTAGAAAGATGATTCTTTGGGTGAGGGTCTTCTATAGCAAGGCACTCTGCATAAATTAAATCCTATACCACATGTTTCAACTTTTTACAAGAATGTGTCTAGTGTCCTACCCTATGATATGCACAATGTTCACCTATCTTGTACCAATTTGTTGTAGTATCAGGTTACCTTATGGGAGGCAATTCAATCATATTAGCTTCCAAAATATACTTTAAAACCACTTCCATAAGCATGTTAAGTCTTGTGAAATTCCTTTATGGAGGTTTGGAGAATCATATTTTGTAGGTTGTTAATGATATTATTAATAGGCCTACTATCCGCTGCACCATCTCCTACAACATGCTTATTTTTATATTATGACTTAGTGGTTTTATCTTCTTTCACTTTGAGTTGTCCTCTTCTGATAAGAGCTTGTTCCACTTTCCTTGCTAACTCAATTGCTTGTTCAAAATATGTAATAGTAGTTGTTTCTAATGCAAAAGATAATTGTTCATGCAAATTTCCAATGAATATTTCAAGCATATCTCAGGGAGGTAATGTGTATCTCAAACGTCCAACTAGACTCCTCCAACGAGACAATTTTTTGAAAAACTTTTCTCTTTACCTTGTTTCAAATTGTAGACATATTTCATGGTTACATTCTTCTCAACATAAGCACAAAAATTTTGGATAAATAATTTGGTTGTCTCTTCAAAATTTCTCAAGGAATGACTAGGCAATTGATAATACCATTATAATACCATGCTAGCAAGAAACTTGGGAAATATAATTAGTAATAACATATCATCATAGATGAGATTGGGATAAGTTGTTCTGAATCTCCTCAAATGCTCAATCAGATCTTCTATCCCCTTATAAAATCAGCATGGGAAAATATTTAAGATAAGGTCTAGTAGCAACAATAGGGTCTAGGGGTTGGTTGCACATTTCTTTATAGTTGTAAGTGAAACTAGAAGGTAGAATCATCTCCACTTTAGAAACTAGTTGTTTTGCCATATTTTTCAAACTTTGTACCTCAATATTGGTACTGTGCAATGCCCCTATATTCCCTAAGGGAGTTTTTTTAATAGATACTTAGCCCAAGTTGGAAGTATTGATATTGTTTTGATATATGGTATCTAACTAAAGAGGATAACTAACTATCGATGGAACAAAAGAAAATTTGTTAAGATGAGTGGATTGAGGAGGAAATTAAAAATAATCCTAAGTGACACTACTACTTTGAGGGACAGGTAGATTCCTTCCAATGTTGGTGGTTACAGTAGTGGCATAAGTTGGCTAATGGACAATATTACCATGATTCAAATATTCACTCAAGGAGTTATCATGAATATCTCAAGAGGGAATAGTTTGATGATGAGATTTTCTAACATCCTCAAGTTGGGCTTCCTCCTCTAGAGATGTATCCAAGGTATGCTTATGATACCTACAAAAGCTCCACATATGTTCAAAATATTTAAAGGTAAAGTTCCCATTGGATCCCCTAATAGGATCAAGACTATTATCAATATCTTCATTTTCCTTTTCTTCAAGATTATGATTTTTCTCTATCAATTTGATCATCCTCTTGGAGAATCTCATCAGAATATAAAAGCCTTCATCCACTCCTAAGGTTGGAATCCATTAGGAGGGAGAAAAGGGAACAAAGTGGAGGATAGTGAAAAAAAGCAAGAGATTTTTAAGATGTTTATTATATATTTTTATGATCTAAACATACCAAATTAGTGGTATTACTTAAATTTTAAAAGTAAAAGGAAGAGGCTTTCTATATTGGCAACTAAGACATGTTTTTCATGTTGGTTTCACCAAATATGTAGAGGGGAAAACCGCACACCAACATATGATTCTCAAGGCTGGATCTATAGGGAAGCCTTGAGGTGACCACGATGGTCGTTATAACTCTACACTATGTATGGAGGAGGAATAGGTTCTCCAGGAATGGTTTTAGGACTTGCTCCAAGTCTGGGGGTGGAATGTGTTTGATGTGTTCAGTTTAAGACAATCACCCATGTTTGGCCTTTCTATAACTAAACTAAGAAAGATAAAAGGACAATGTAGAACAAGATGTAAGAAGAAAAGAGCTAACCATAGAATGATTCTTTGTTTGAATGATTTTTAACCATAGGGTTGCAAAATGAAATCTCTTCAGAAATGGTTCAAGAAAATATGCACAAACAATATTAAACCATAAGTGCACACTACATGCTTTTTATCTTTCAAATGCGTAGAAATCAATTAAATATTTTCTTTTTAAATCTTATCTAGGATTTTAACAAAAATGGAAATCATCCAACAAACAACCTAAATATTAATTATGACACTTATCTTTATCTAGCGGTTGATTCAAGCTTTATATTTCATTCAACGATGTACTTTAATTCCTATTCTTGCAAAATAGCTTCATAAACACTTTAAAATATGATTAGCGTTAGGGGGCTTGATTAGGCCACTATATGATTGTACTTGGAGGTACGATAGTCAAGCCCCCTAGGTCCTTTTAGCTAACATTTGAAATATAAAAGTGGAAGTTGACCTTTGGAAGATGAATGAAAAAAATAAAATATAGCAGAACAATATGAAAATAGAACACAGAATATGCTATTATGATTAGAATGTTGCATAAAATAAAAACCTAGGATTTGGTGGTAGTATATTGCCCCCAATCCTAGTCTATGTGAAACTGCATCTTGTACGAAGTGATCACAGTTTTGTAGAATGATGAAATTGCACCTCAAAATTATAGGGAATGATATCATAGAAGATGAGGAAAACCCTCAAATGATGTAGGTGAATTAATGCTAAGCAAAAATCTAGCTAATATGCAAATGCAAGAGTGCGAAAACAACTTGGCAGTAGTGAGAAAGCATATCCAAGTATGGAGACCTCCAATTAGGAGATATCCTACTTAGGATTCAACACTTGTCCACAAAAATCAACAAACACATAAATAATACAATAAAATATCCTTTCCACAATAAAGCATCAACAGTTAATCACTTTAATAATGAGTACTTTGTCAACTTGTGAGTTAGCTTGCTTGCAAAAAAATGAGAAGACCTCAAGAAAAAGAACTTGGATTGAATTCGTTGGGTGAAAAGAAGAATTCAAACCCTCCTATTATAGTGGATTTGAAATAAGAATGGGTAGGAAAAAACCAAGAAAAGGCAACCTCAAAAGATCAACTTTAAAAATTAGGGTTTTGTAGGAGAAAATCCTAGCTATGAGAAATCATGCCCTATACATATAAAGAGGGAAAAAGGAGGGGAAATAGGGGGAAGGGAGGTCTAAGCTTATTTAGGGCAAGTTCTAGGGCCTCCCCAAGGATATAGGGAAAATTTCTCACTCAAGTGGGTTAATTTTTTGGGTCTACACCAACATAGATCCCTTTGAGTGAAACCTACATGGTTGAGACCCAACCTACTTGAACCTTGGAGGAAATATCTTTCCTTTTCAAGAGGGAACATATGCAGTGTGTGTGTGTGTTCCACTTGTTGGCAAGCATATAAAAATATGGGTCAACACCTACTAGTGCTTTATCATGGTTAACTTTGACTTGTTAGAATTATTTTTAATATTTCCATTAACCATACTACTATATACCAAATATAATTTTATTATCCTATTTGAATTCTTTAACATACCCACTATGTTGTTTTATCCTTAGCAATCATACCTAGTACCATCCAACTAACATCATACCTCCATTATTGTGTACTTCTTGTTTACCTTTACTTTTAGCATCATATAATTTTTACTCTATTTAACTATGTCACCATCCATTGGCACTTTTTTTATCTATCAAATCCATCCATTCCTCTAGAACCATATATTTTTATCTTTATTTCCTAATCCCCAATATTTCCTAAGACAATATTCTATCCTTGTCTTATCTTTCTAGATTCAAAGAGAATATTTCTTCTAATACATATAATATCTCCCCAATCAAGTTTGATCTCTATGTATTAGATCTTTTTGTTATGAATAAAATTATTACTAATGTCAGTATTTATTGTAAATTAACCCATTATATCCTTTTGCATCTCCTTTCAACTTAACCCTTTACCTCATCTTGAGGTAACTAGGGTATTTATTTAACAAACTATACTTTCTTGTTTCTACTAAACTTATTAGCATCATTACATCTATTTTGATTCCACCTCCTACTAGTGAGTCCTCTCCATCCCTTTTTCCATACCATTTGTTCTATTGGTATTTTCTATCACCTATTGTGTACATGCAACCTCTCCTAGGGGTATCCTTGCCTCTCTTAGGCACATCTTCTCCACTTACTATAGGTGTCTCATTGCCTTTATTTGGTGCATCCACTCCACCTCTTACAAATATATTTTAACCTTTATTTTTTGCACTTGTATTATGTTCCTCTCTATATATTGAGTTAGTGGCATGCAAAATTGATCATTTTCTATCTATGGATCCCTATATAGGCTATTTTCATAAATTATTCTCTCTCTTATACTATGGACTCATTTATGACACCATCACTTGTAACTATATTCACTTATGGAATCAAGTTTTAGTTTGGTATATAATATTAACATATCAAAAATTTTATGGACTCACCATATTCATAATGCTATGGGAGGTGTTTTCCTTTTGGATTATTGGATCCATTTTTACCATGCCATATCATGGTGCCACCATTCCCTATGGTGTTATGTTTAGATTCAACCTCCATATTTCTCTTCTCTAGTGTCAATATCATTATATTCACTAACTATCTAAAGGGTTGACCATGAATAATCTCTACTTTCAAGAAAATATTATCATAGATCTTAAAAATCTAATATGTTCCTAACCACCTAACTTCCAATTTTCTAAAATATTGTTTGTATCTACCAACATACAATAATGTCATTGCCCTTTTGTATCTTTTTTATTTTTGGATTTTAATCATGCCAAGCCTTTTATTATCAATTTTTATAGCTAATGGACTATATATTATCTTCTTAAATCATCCATATTCACCATATCCATTAAATTTTACCATATTAAATTTTACCATGTTGTAACAATCCTTAGACTAGGCACTATGTAGCTAATAAATATAGTCCACTCTAATATATAGCTTAGTTGGAATATAATTATCTTATTGAGACATTTATAGATTATGTAATATTTCCATAGAACTTACTCTTTCATCCCAATCTATTTGACTAGCATGTTAGCCAATGTTGTGCCCATTAAACACCTCAATAGAACCATAGACTTAGAATTATATAATGAAGTATTATGTTGAATCGTTAAGAACTTCAATAATTTTAATATTGTGGTGTTAACAAAATAAGTTGTTTAATCATTAACAATTATATTTGGACATCCAAATTAGGTTATGATATTCTCATATAGGAATTGGATACTAATATGTATGGTAAAATTTTTGGTTAACATTGATTTTACCCATTTGATTGAGTAACCTATGTCAATTATGATGAATTTGGGACCAAAATTTCTAGCTAGTGGGTTTGTAATATCTATGAAACCTATTTCTCACTTCAATCACTTGTAATAGTAATGGTGGGTGGAAAGGCATTTTATTTCTAAGATAAAGCTTTTCCTGACATAAATTATACATCTTAGCAAATTGATGGGAATCCTTTAAAATAGTTGGCCGCCATCACCCTAAAAATAAAATATTTGTTGTAAGTTCCCCAAATGGATGGGGCAATGAGCACTTGTAGCATAAAATCTCTTGTTTATTTATGTGGTTTGATTTATGATTTATTTTTTTTTGATGTCCTAGTTTTAGTTGATTTATTTTATCAAATTTTCTAGGCATTCTATCCAAGGTGCCTTATATTATAATATAACCATAAATTCTAGTACCTTGAGGTAAGTTTCCAATATTTTTCTATCTATTTTTTTTAGAGAGGGTTTCAGTATAGATACAAGTCATTCAATATTTTACTTTTCAACTAATGGTTCCTATAGTTTCCTTTGGATTGTTTTAAATTACATAGAATATTAATCCATAGATCAATTTGGTTGCTAGACCATATCTCTCATTTTACTAAAACTCTTAATATCAATCTCTAAGAAGTGAAACCATGCTTTGAAACCTTCTTAAATTTTATCTGTAGGAATGATATGGTCCCCCACAAATAGAATATGCAATTATAAAGCATCAATGCATAACATGTATACAAAATCTTAAATTATTGTATCTTTGACTATTTAATATATTCTCTTCCATATATTATTTAGGATGAATAGTGGTCTTTATGCATTATTTTTATCCTTCCTAATTAAAAGAAGGTGGTTTTGTTCATCCTAATTGTTATCAAATCAGAATTTCATGGTCATCTATTACAGTGGTCAGATGCACTCGACCCTTGTGCTTCACATAGAGAAACATAACTAGAAGTTCCAAGAGTGTGGGACATGACTCATAGGATAGCCTACACTATTTTTTACAAGGCTAAATACTTATAAGATGTGATATTCAATGCTCAACTACTTAAACTATTTTCATCGACCAAAGAAAAAGGGAAAAGAGAATAAAAAATTAAATCCTATACTAATGGAGGTGATGTGCCAATATTAAGAGATTATTTTGTAATAGCTATATAACTATAAAACTAAACATGTTTTTTTTTTACTAATAGCTATAAAACCAAGCATCATTATGGTATAGCATAATATTCATGCAAATTTATATATAAAAAAAGAAACAGGGTAGAGCAATATTAGCCTTAATTTCATATATATATGTCACAATATTTTAGACATATATGCCAAAATTAAAAAGGATTGAATGCTATTCCAAAATGACTCAATGCTTGAGTCTAGATTGATACGCAAAAGAAAATAAAAAGAAATGTATACAAGGTTGGGTATTAGGCATGATTAGGCTACTTCCAATGCTTTACAATAAACATTGAACTACCATTTATAAGCAAAAATAGGGAGTATTTCCCTTCAAAATTATACAAGAATTAAAATCCTTCCTTCCATTCACATTGGGAATCTACCCACATTCAATTTGTTGACTTCCTCAAGTTCTTTGGATCTAGGATCATTAATATTGAATGTTTCTAGTCCTCTAGATGTGGAACCTCTACCACTATTTCCAACTAACCTTCTTGGGGATTCCTAGAGATTGAGTGTGGGAACCCTCTATAATAAATGTTACTAGGCTCCAGGTTGCTTCTATTAGGGATTCCACCACTATTATCTTAAAAATACCAACTATTTCCCTAGATTGTCAAACCTAAGTATTGTTGGTAGGTGGACTTATGAGTCTTTTTAAAATTTCTACCTTTACAAGTTCAATCTATTCTTATGGGAGGTTGTGCATAGATGTTACCTACAACAAATTCCTTGGAGGTTTGTTGTTATGGATGTCTAAATATGAATTCTAATTGGCTACCATTGTCACCTTTTCTAGTTTTAAGATCTACTAGATCAGATTGTCTTTTGATTGAATGGTTGGTAGAACTTCTCCATATGTCCTTTGAGTTTGTGGAATTGCTTTTGTAAAATTAATTATGACTATATGTTAAGTATTTTATTGAAAAAATCATGGCCATGGATTACAATGATTTTATGGCTCACAAAAATCCTTGTCTAAAATATCTTAACTTGTCCTCTTGAACCTTTGTATATTGTTGGATCTACTTCATGACCATTTTGGATGGATAATATACCCTAGATGTACTCCTTGATAGGTTGGATGCTTAAATATTCTAAATATCATTGGTGCATTTACCATGTGTCTCAAGATTATCTAATAATAAAGTTTCTCTTTTAGAAACTTCATCGATAGTCTTTTGAAATAGCGTGAGTTGTTGATCTATGATCAAACGATGCATGGATTTTTTTTTAACCAAACTTCCTTAGGACCTCTTTGATAAATCAAAAGTCATTGACCTCGGATTAGACGGTCCATGGAGTTTTAGTTCATCAATATTCATAAGAGGATCCTTGAAACAATATGGGCCATTCATATTTTATTAAATGGTCCATAGAGTTTTGGCTCATCAATTTTCATCAGGGTCTCCTTGAAATAATATGGGTCATTGATATTTGATCAGATAGTCCACAAAAACTTGCTTCATAATTCTTCATTAGGGTCTCCTCAAAATAGCACGAGCCATTTATTTTGGATCAAAAATTCTATAGAACTCTTTGCAATTAATGTATTCTAGCATTCTTCTTGAAATTTAATGAGCCATTATTTTTACCATCTACCTTAAGGTCAATGGAAAATCTTCCTTGAATCATTCATCTATGTTATTTATTCTACTTTATGAAGTGAGATCAATGGTTTGTGCTATATTTTTATGAACATTAATGTCTACCATTGGATAAATATTATCAATAGTCTATGGAGTTTTTGGGAGCTTTTTTATCCTCTTTACTTCTCAAGATAGTACCCATCATTGACCAAGAATATATGATGGTGAGAAAAGTAACTAAATTTTCATAAAACACTTTTGCACATACTCAACACCTTCATAAATAATAAAATGGATGGTGTATTTATATTTACCTCCCTTATCTTCCATATGGTCTACCTTCCACTAAAGCCAACTTAAAAAATGACTATGGCAAAATGTTTCCCCAAGCGTAGTGAAACTCACTATAATTTTGGTGACTCACAGGGGTATTCTTGCTTACTAAAGAAAATAGACTCAGGAATTACTACCTTATCCATGGAATACAAATTCAAATGAATCATGAAGTATAATATTTAATAATGAAAAAAGAAAGAAAAATATTTGTAGAATGAAGAATCATTGACCAAATAATTTATCTAGTGTAGCCTTGATTTCCTTCCATTCATCATTTGATGGTAACTTAGTCTTCTTGAGTTTCCTATAGCAAATATAAATCTCTAATTGGTCATATTGAGAGATGTTCTTTGTGTGATTCTTGACCTCATGTATTTGGATTTTGAGCTTTGTTAATGATCCAATTACCTAAGCTATATCATCCAAAGTAGGAGGGTCTAACCATACCTCAATATGGGTGAGATTCTCCCTTTTTTGCCTAAGCATCTATAAATATTCTTTCTACAAAGGATAATGATTCAATATGACTCTCAAGGTTTTCAATGGTAGAGGATATGGAAGTTATTTGAGCTTTGCATTTCTACGTAGCCCACTTCTTTTTAAAAATGTCATTTACCCTCTATGCCATTGCCTCTCTATCTTGAATACTAGTAGCTATTAATTAGGGTTAAAAAAAGGTGGCCAATTTTTACCTATATGTTCTTGCCTTGGCTAACTTTATAGAGTCTTTGTTCGATATATTGACCTACCTATGAGATTTGAGTAGTGGTTTCATATTTGCATACCTAGGACAGTGTTGATGCAATATTTTTAATGTCCTCCCAATATGCATCATGAACCTCTTTTAATAGGCTTTGGTCCCTAGTTGCTACTCAAGTTCTGCATTCTTTTTTCAATTCATCAAGCTCCTTTTAAAATTTAGCTTTTTTCTTGTTGAAATGAGCTTCTTGGACAACACATTTTATCGATGAGGCTTCGAATAATTCCCTCTTTAGCTTCCAAGAGAGGTGTTGAAGGTTGTATCACTAATAAGTTAGTGAGTTGGTCCAAATAATCCTATAGTAATTTGGATTTCAATTAGGAGTTCTTGAGAGTAGTCTTGACATTCTCCAACTCCTTCCTTTTTGTTAGCTTTCTATTGAGTGACAAGTAATTGTAGGTAATGATTTTACTAGCTTGTTCCATAAATTCCACCCTATCGTTAGCCCATGCACCTCTAAGGATGAACCCTATTGCTAACACCTAGTAGTCTTGGTCTTGCATTTGACCTTGAGACTTTGACATCAGGGGGTCCATCTAGGTGAATTATATTATACCACTTTGACAATCATAATGACTCCTTGTCTTTTTTAAGGTAGTCTTTTTAGCTCTCTTGGCCTATTTTTTTGTGTATACTGCAATATTTATTGCTAAATTTACTAGAATAATTATAGTAGATCAAAACCAAGTGGAGGTACCTACAAGCTTGCTTGTTTTCCTTGGATCAACAAAATTGAAGTAAATGACCTAAAAGGTGGAAAGGATGTGGAAGGAATAATTGGGGTGGTACAAGCAAATGAAATTAGAGTCATAATGATAGGGTGGACTAATTAAAACATATCTTGAATGGATGTTACAAAAATAGTAAAAGAGGTATAAACCAATGTGGTTGTAGTACTAGACGTTGGGGCTAGTAGGGCCAAAAAAATTGAATATGTTGGGGGAAATTGGCTAGGGGTAGGTGTAAAGGAAGTAGAAACTGGAGGAAATTTGGTATTCCATGACTAATTCCTCAAGGTTTCATCCCTCTTTCTTTTGATGGTGGAGGACTCATTGCTTGGATTATCTTTCACTTATCCTTTTATAGAACTACCTACTATGGGACTTCTTACTGGGGAACTTGCTACAAAGGTAAAATTAGAGTTCCTCAAGGAGAAGTAACAATTAGATCTTCTTTAGACTCTAGTAGGGATTCTTTGACCAATACAATCTCTTATATATAAATTTCACCATGCACATTCTCAAATCCTTGTAAGTATGCTAGAATTTGATTTTGTTCAAATTTTGTTAGCATTTTGCTAAGGCATCAACACAACAGTTAGAATCAAAGCATATTTTAGGCACTAGTTGAAGACCATATCAAGCTCCTAGTGAAGATTCAGATACAAAGAAAAAGTAAAATATAAACCTAAATATTATAGATCCAATCAATATCCAATAGTACCTAGCTAGATTCATTTTTGGCTAGGGCAGGTAGGTTAAAAATATAAAAAAGTGCTAGATTGGAAATTTGACTAAGGTATGCAAATATAACACACATGAGCAAGGGATAAATTTTTTTGAATAGCTAAGGCAAGCACAACATTAGCAAATGTCTAGTATTCAATATTTATTAAATGACTATATCTAACAATTTGGCTAAGGAAAAGCACCTGATAAGAAGTAATGGATCAATCTATTGAAGTAGTTGACATCCAAAAATTATTAGGATTATCTATCATTCGACATATCTTTGGACCCAAAATATGGCTAAGTGTGAAGCTTCATATAGCAGGGCACCAAAAATTTTAAGGGGTTGACATCATCCATTGTGAATAAAAGTTTGATATTTGGTATACATAATGCCAAACCCAAAATAAGGTTAAGTATGGGAGATCAAACTAAATAGAAGTTCAAAATATTGATTATGCTCATGGCAACAATAGAAAATAAAATCTCTAGTATCTACCATCAAGGCAACTCCCTTACCTGATGCAAAATATAGCTAAGTATGAGAGAATGGATAAATTAATTAACAAACTGACATCATCAACAACGTAAAAAGGTATGCCACAAAGATGTAGATTTTGGACTTAAAATTTTTCTAAGGCATATATTTTGACATAATCCTAGGCTTTGACATCTGGTAGAAGACTCTCTAGACCTATCCTATTCAATAGAATTTGTGTGTGTTGACCAACTACCTAGCATAATCACTATTAAAAATATTAATGGTCGAAGGCCTCTCCATCACACACACCTATCCATGCACAACTGACTCAATGCAACAAAAAGGAGTAGAAGAAAATTGACCTATAAAAATATGCTTAGGATTTTATGGTGTAGCATGTACACCAACTTCTCAAGAGGGGTCAGACACATCAACAAAATATGCTTGAAGTAGTTAAGACTAATTGAGCTGAAATAAATGACTACTCCCTACACTCACCCTAAAAGACCTATAGGAGAGCCTCCACATAATTATTCTAAGCTAACTAAATGGAATGTAAATCTATATATACTTGAATGTAGCCCATTTTTAGAGGTTGGCTCTTTAGATTTTATAATTGTATAAGGTGTATGATCGAATGCTATACACCCCTTAATGAAGATTGAATTGATGTTTATCCTATATCTAAAAATATTACAAAACATGTATGTGTGTTAATTTCATCATTAAACATTTATGTTAAAATTGAATGAATCATGTATTTTATTAAATTTATTCTACTATGTAGATATCTCAGATTTCTATTTACTATTTGTTCAATTATTAGAATATTTATTTATATATGTGTTTGTTTGATTAATGCTTTACAATATCAAATGATATTTGGTCTATTATGAAGTTTAGTTTAATTAAAGTAATGAGACTCTCATGCTCTTATGTCTCTTGCTATCGTTGAATCCTGACCAACTTTCACTTCTAGCTTCTAACCTTTTTTTATTCCTTCTTTAGTATTTACCCATATTTAGTTTAGCTAGTACCATAGGAATTGACCTACTTTAGAGGTTGATCTAGAAGCCATTTTGGGTCTTTTAATCTTGGCTGAGGTCTTGAGGGTGCATCCATCCATGTAGGTAGATTTTGGACCAAGATTTTTTGGATCACCTGGTGGGATGTAAACATCCCAACTTAAAATTAACTTACTGAGATAGTTGTAGTAATCTTATCAATTTCTTGGAGGACTCAATATTTTGGTGAATAGTATTAACCTCGTAAGTGGAGAATACATATTTACCTAGTGACTCTGTTAGTTGAAGAACAAAAAAATTTAGCAACTTTGTTAGTGGAGAATCTTATAATTAAAAGGTGATGGGCCCAAAAAACCAAGGAAGTTCACCAAATACCAATTATATGGCTTTACAAGTATTGTAGTATATCCATCTTGAGCCATGGTAGGGAAGATTTATCTAGCCTAGAATAGTGTTGGACCCCTTAATATCCTATATTTTCATGATATTCCCTAAGTTGCACTAAAGGTTGTGCCTACTTATGATAACACTAAAAAACTACTTATGAGCATTGTCAAGAAGTTGCTACTCTGGCCACCTTATATAATATTTCATTTGAAGATGTAATGGTTAGACTAGTTATGCTATCCTTTCGAGGTAAGGTGTCACAATGGTATAATTTATTAAAGTATAATAGTGTAACACCATGGAAAAACCTGGATGAACCTCTCATATTAGAGGATGATGATCCAAAAGATCCCTTCTTACTATTCATTCCATTTTCTTCTATACAAAGGCTTCCTTAGAAAAATATCATTGATTTCAATATAAGATTAAAAAAGATCTAGAAATAATTCTCCAATGAATAAGGCCTTCATATTCCCAAGCACATATACATTACCTTCATGATATAAGCCTTTATTTGAGTGTTATTATCTAACAGTCTAATGGGAAGGACTTTCCACAAATCTTCCAAGTGGCTATTAGGGCAGAAAACATGCTCATCTCAGCCAAAAAGCTACCTCCTAGAATAACCATGTTATAAATCACTTAAGTTCATAAAATAGACCCATAGGTCTCATTTACAACAATACCTCTTCCATAGTTAGATAGGTTGCTTGGGCCATACCCATCAATTCTTGCTCCTACAAACAAGGTATCTACTACCATCACTCTAGAGTCCTAGACAATTCAAGAGTTGAGAGTTGTGATTCAATGTTTAACCAATAAACTAAATATGATGTATTAAAAATATATCAAAGTTGGAAACCAAGCATATCCTTAGGGAATTTTCCTCAAAAATCTAAGTTATACACATTATAGAGGTAAGCAAAAAATATTTTTAGATGACCATAGATCAAAAATAGAAAACAAACTCCAATTTGGTCAAACTTAGATGCTTGACATTTGATAGTCATTACAATGGTAGCACCTATCAACATTGTCAATCACATTACCAATTAATGGTAGATAGATAGTTAGATTATTTTATAGTCATTACAATGGATACAAATAATTTATTTACAATAGAATGTCACTCCATGATGTATCTGGTCAGTCTAGACAAGAAATTAGATCATCAAATTTGGCTAGAAAAAAGAGATAAAAAATATGAAGCATGAAGTGGAGCATGAAAAGGAGTAAAAAAATATGAGTTAGATACTATATTATGTTCACAAAGAGAGCACTTAGAATATTAGAGACTATAATTACATATATAATGATGCAATCAGGGAACATTGTACTTATAATACCAAAGAAAACAAGCCTACCAAAATTTATACTATCCATCCATAATAAGAAAACAAAAATAAAACAAGATGGAAATATATCATAGAATAACTTATAAGGTAACTAAACCAATTGATAATCCTAAGGGAAACATTATAAAACAAGCAAAAAATATAGAAGAAATTTTGATGATCTCAAGACAAGTAAACTTGATTGTAGTGGCTCTGAATGCTTCAATGGTTGGCATAATTCCTCATTTGAATTCCAAATCAGCATACAAGTAACCATCCTTTGGTATGAGTAAGATCAATTCTCCACCCTTTTACTTATCTGTGTGCTTAGAAGGATGGATACTACATATTTTGTAATAGACTCAAAATATGATGTCACCATTATACCTAAGGAAATCTATGATGCTATCGGTATGCAATATAATAGAGTTGATTCTAGCATATTGTAGATAAAAAAAAATTCAATCAAGACAATGGAGTTATAAAAAATATCCCAATATTAATGTATAGATTGCCAAAATTAGTAGCAATTCAAGATGTGGTGGTCATTGATGTACCACCAATATTTAGGATGAATTTATCTAAGGAATTCTTGACACAAATAAGGGGACACCTCATACGAAATCATGCTCACATGACCTTTTCATTCTTCTAGAAAATGGTTCAAATTCATTCTAAAAATATTTGGCCATATCACATTGGAAAATATGAATAACAAAAGATGCATTTAGCTGAAGAGGTCATAGAACCAGTTGAGGTGGAGACAATTGACTGACATAAATATGAGAAAAATCTAATCTACACCAAACCTTCCTTGATTAATCCCACCAAAACACCTTTGTTAGACTTGGGAAATTGGCATAACCTATAGATCAACTCTGGATTATTACAACACATGGCCATTCATGGGTCCCGACAAGAAAACCCAAAATTCCTAGGATAGATACCAAAAGAATGATGCTTGGTCAAAGTATGTTATAGGAAAAATATTCTCATGCACCTAGGAACTTTTTAGTCACTTATTAGTGATATGTCATATAGACCAATGTACATAGAAAAGGTGATCAATGACTCACATGCTCTAGAAGAGTAACCTATGCTAATTCTCAATGGTACTTTTTTAGATGAGCTTGGAAAATGATCAAGGCTCAAATTCAATCCCATGACAGAACTTTGGTAGTGCAAGATATATACTCCAAAATATTAGGCAAAGTGAAAAGTGAAAATTTTGAACTATTTTGTTAGGTTACTACAAATTTCGATGCAAGAGGTAAAAATTAAGCACAATTGGTGTGTAGAGACATGCCATGATTTTATGTAAATAAGCTAACGTATAAATAAAATATTATTAAATACATATGTAGATAAATAAGGTAGTTGGACAAATAGAAATCTAGATGGCAAAAATAAGGCATTAAATGGAGCACTAGGGAAAAGTCACATGCATAGGATTGAGAAAGTCAGAACAAGATTTCATTGAAAAGGTTCCACCCTACTAGATGGTAGCTTTAGGACTAAGGAAACCAAGGATTGACATGGCATACCAAGTAATGAGTTATTCAATATGATTAGCCTATATAAGTGATCTCTTCCTTCCAATATTACATCACTCCTAAGGAATAGAGCATCCCAAAGATACATTGTGTATGAGCCACTGATGCTATAAATATGACAAGAAAAAGCATGAGGAATGGCCCTAGAAAAAAAGTGCAGGTGGGTCTAAATATTATTGCACCAAGGAGAAACCCTAAAGCATTAAAGGTTAAATATGATCAAACTTAGCCTTCTTGATATTAGCTAATGCAGGTATTTTAATATATGGAAGCCCAATAACAATCTTAGTGTTAGATAAAACCATCTTGGTGTTAGCTAAAACCATCATGGTGTTTGTGAAAGGTACTCCTCCATTGATAATGTCTAAACTCCTGGCTTGTAATGAAGCCTATCAAATATATCCACAATATTTTGGTAATTATATTTTGCTCTTTCTCAAGAACATCAAAATTATGCCAAAAGAGTGAATTCCAAGGACAAAATAAAAATAAAATAAGAGGGATAACTTGGGAGGCTAGTAGGGTTGACAAGCTTGTGTCTATTTAATTCTTGATAGGCTCGTCAAGCGAGAATGACTGATTACAATCCCTTATTCAATTTGTGAAATCTATCAAGATATAGCCTAGACAAGAAGAGAAAAAAATCCAAAAAAAAAATTGATTAGAGGGAGATGCTTCACCTTTTTTGCCTTGCTATTTTAAGTCAAAATGACAAATAACAAGTGTTGAAGTAAAATGTTGGGTAGAATCAAAATAATCTAGGAACATCCATCATTTAGGTATCACTCCTCTCGTATTTCTTTCTCTTCTTCCCATACCCTCTTTCCATCCTTCATTTTACATTAATATTCTTATTTTTGCTCATCATGGTACTAGTAATTTCATTTTCATTCTTGTTTTTTCTTCACATTTTTTCCCCAATGGTCTCCCAAAACTTTATTTTCTTATGCTTGCTTCATGACTTTGTAGCCCAATAGATAGACCTATTAAAGGATTTTAGAATTAGCAGTTTTGGATGTTCTAAATGAATGAGGGGCTATGTGAAGATGACACACACACATAAACAAAAATACATATGAAGACTGCTTTGTGACACCTTGGTACCATAATTATGAAAACATACCCAAAGTGTCATCATAAGAAGGATGAAGCTAATAAAAGATGCCACAACATAATGCCTTGATATGAATAAGTCAGTATTTCCAAAAGTTGATGGGTAACAAGTGGCACCAACCAATAAGGAGAGAGAATATAGGTAACATGTTAGGTCATTTACCATATGCTTTAATGATTAAATCATGAAAGAAAGCATGTATATGAATAAAGTAAAAATTTGTGATGGAAAGAGAAAATTGGCTAAACACAAGAAAGAGGTTTAGCACTATATTTTCACAAGGGGGAGTAAGATTCAATAAAGTAGTGCCAACTCTAACAAAATTCTTGTTCAACTAATACTCTAGCTATCATTATCATCCACAAAGGCTATAAAGATATATACAAGGCTAAATCCATGCATGAAGTCTTCCTTTGATCTAGGGTACTTGTCTTAAGTAGTCATGCATAGCTCTACAACACCAACTATATGTGTTGTTGTTTGCAACCTCAAAGAAGAGTACCTACATAGTTTTGCAAAGAAGGCAACAAAAAGCAATATATTCATGAGTGCTTGGAATATTTACCTAAGGCAATTTTCTTGGGTGAACAATTATCTAAGGCAAATTGCCCAAACCCAAAGTAGCTTAAAGCTATGGTGGATTATGCTCATACAAGTTAGTTTTTCTGGAGGTGCTTATAATCATATATCTCACAATCTTCTCCTTTCTCTTCCTCTTAATGTATTTTCTTCCTCTTTATGTTTCCACACCCTATCTACCTATGTATCTCTTCACCATTACCAACTTGTCATTTTTCCATTACCCTTGCCTTTTTAGCTTCTTCTATTTCCTTACCCCAAATACTAAGGATCATTATAGGTGCTTTGCCTGAATGAGATATAAGCTAAGTAGGGGATTTCTTTCTATTTTTATCATTAACATATTGTAGATGCTCAATCAAACTCTTAGCATTCACATCCATCATGTATCTTATTCTAAAATTATTTTATTTCTTATAACTATAATATTTTCTCACTTTCACATCTCTGTTCTCCATCAAATTATCTTCTAAATTCCCCTCTCATTGTTTCCATTACCCCATATATAAGACTTACTAGGTTTTCTTTTTTTACAAGCAAAAATCCCCATAAGTCCCAATATTGTAGGTAGATTTTACCACCAATTATGAGCCACAAAATTGCTCATTTTTTGTAATATTTTCCCTATAATGTGCGGAACTTATTATTATAGATTTAAATGTTTTATAGAAATTATATATAATTAACAGTTTATTTTGCATGTTATCTAATATTTGTCTTTAAGTGTGATTTATGTAGATTTAGTGGAAATTATTGCATTTTGGCATATTTTCATCGAGGTCCCACTTGAATATGGCACTTGCAATTTTATGAAGGTAAAACACCTATGAAACATCGACGAGAAGTATGAACTCAGGCACCCAAATTACTTTGAAGTGTCTGACTTCTGTTCGACACTTAACTGCTAGGCACCTGCTTCCCGTTAGGCGCTTGCTTTTCATAAAGTGCCTATTTTTTTTAGGTGCTTGCTTCTCGAATTTTGTAGAAAAAGAGCCTACTTTAGACATAGCACCTAGTTTCCACTAACACCAAACTCCAACATGACTCTGTGATCGATAAAATAGAGCAAAACTTCAGCAACCAGCATAAAAAGAATTCTAGCATTGAAACTAGACATGGGATAATGTCAAAGATGAATCACCACCCATTTTCCAGCTGCTACATAAATAATTTATGTAAATCAAGCAAATAAATATTAGACGTATTCTGGAAATAGAATATGCTAAAATATCATGATATTTTTCCTGATTCCTTCATTTAAGCAAGAAATTGTAAAAGTGAATCATTTTGTGATTCATTATGATAATTTTAACAAGGTGTGGCAATATATATTATAAATATGCAGGCCACCCCTAAAGAAGATCCCCATGAATTTCTTGTAAATTCTTGCTATATTTGTTAATAAAATTTCTGAGTATTTTCTTGTAAAAATCATCTAAAGCATCTAGTGAAGATCTAACGTGGGCAAAACCTGCTAGAAGTGTGGGCCCACTTACAACAGAGTTCTTCCATTCTTTCCCCTATTTTATATATTTATTTTCATATATTAATTTACTTTCCAATTATTTTCCCTATTTTCAGTGATTTCCTGCAAGGTAGTAATTTAGTTTTTGAACTCTTTCTCCTATTTTCTTAGACGTAGCATGAGATTATTGGTTTAAATAAAAATTTCAACGAATACCAAATACCCCCAAACCATGATCTAAGGGACTCATCTTCAAAGGGGAAATTATAAGCATATATTTTACACGACTGCTCACAAGACTACGAGCTACCCTAGGTTGAAAATTAAATGGAGGTAATTTATTGAACCATAGAAAAACTAACCAATATTTTACCCAATATTTTGGTGCTATTATCGGGGAGTAGCCATCATAATTTCCTATTATGAAGGAATCATAGTATAAGTAATTTAGAGTGTTTTCTCCAAAAATATTCATCTGAAACTTTGTATAATTCCACCTAAGAATAGGGGACCAGACGATCATTTTGTCAAAAACAAAGAAGTGGTTTCTCATAATCCTTCTGCTTCAATAGAACTTGAACCTAAGACTAAAATCTCACCATAACAATAACTACTTGTGCATTGGTGGGAACACCCACTATTTACACAGGACCCTTTTGAAACAATCCAACAGAATATTAGAGCAGGATCAGAGATAAGTAGAGTTCAATCTGAGGAATATCTACTAAATACTGAATGTTGGAAAGTAGTATTAGATGGAACCATATCAAATGCTAACTTATCCATCCTTTTTAAGTATAAAAGAAATTAACTAGAAGCATTGACAATTACTTTGAATGAAGCAGGGGTAGAAAATCCAATAGTGGGTAGAATTATAGAAAATCTAGAGGAAACATCCACTAGTTTTAGTTTTCCAATAGGAGAGGCAGGGGGAGATCACAAGATGAAACATATCTCTCCTACCCACCTTCCAACATTTAGAGAACTACCAACAGAAGATCCAAACCTGTTCCTATTTAAATTTTATATTTTATGTAGATCTATGGATTACACCATAGATGCTCATTAATTGTAATTATTCCCTTCCACCCTTGATGATTCAACTTTGTGCTGGTTCATCAGCTTGGGATATAAATGGATAACTACCTAGGAACAGTTGAAGAAAATTTTCCTGGATCAATATCAGGATTTGGGTAGAGCAAGAGATGCAATAGAGGAAGTCCTATACATGACACAAAAGAAAGGGGAATATGTGGAAGAATACTAGGATAGGTTTAGCTTCAATTTGCAAAGATCACCCCATTCAAAACTAGGAGATAGGTCCCTAAGAAGAATTTTTTGAAAGGACTAACAAATGAATCCTTGGAAGATTTAAACATGATCTCTGAGGGAGATGTTTACCAACATCAAATGGATGATATTAGATAGTTATGTTGAAACTTTTCAAGGATAAAAGATAAGTTTATCCCTAGAAATGTTAAGCAGTAAACCACTATCACTAAAACAAAAATAGAAAACATGCTATAAGACCTTAAGAGTGAGATGTTATAATCTCTAACTATTAAAATGAGGTAGCATTGGACTACTTCTATCCTAAATGTAGAGGCAAACACCCTAGAAATGAGTTTCTAGAAAATAAAGTTTGTATATGTGCTATCTGTAAAAAGGAACATAAAATGAATCTATGTCCACAGTTAATGAAATCTAAGTAGAAACCTAAATTAGCAGAGGCATACTTAATGGGTAATAAGAGGAACTAGAAACAGTCTCCTATGGGTAACAATATGCAATCAGTAATGTCATCCTACGAGGGTAGCAATTACCAAAACCAAGTTCAAGCCCAACCACCCAACATGGGTTGGTATGGTCAACAACCTTGGAATATATTTCCCCAAGGAGAAAATCCTTACAACCCTTACCCTTGGAACCAATACTAGTATCCTGGGCAGCAGTGGAGAAATAAAAATTCTTGGAATCATTATCCACAACATACTACTCCAGCTCCACTACATCCAAGTATGCCTACTGTTCCTGCTCCAAGGTCTCCTCAGTTACCAACACAACCAACAAAAAATTCAAACAATAAGCAACAACTAGCCTATCATATGGAAAATGAGATGTACCCTATGTATAATATTAAGGTAGATTGTGATCCTATCTAGTTAAGGTCAAGAAAGCAAGTAGGTGTAGAAGTCACTCCTCTTGTAGAAGAAGAGGAACCAATAGAAATAGATAAAGGGGAATCACCCCTTATAGAGGAAGTAGAATAAGAATCAAAACTTGTACATAACAAATAGGAGGTTCCACATTTTCCACAAAGGTTGCAAGAATCCAAGAAACCAATACAAACAGAGTTTGATATCCTCTCTAGTTTAAAAAACTTAACAGTCATAATTCTCCTCTTTCAAGTCATCAGAGAAATACCTATTTATGGGAAGTCTATAAGAGAGTTGTACCTTAAGAAACCAAGGAGCAAACCAGCTAAGTCAATTAGTTTGGTAAGCCAGTTAGCTAATCTTATGTTAGAGAATACCTATATCCAGAAGTACTCAAATCCAAGAAGCCATGTACTATCTATAAAAATAGAAGGTTGTGTTTTACCCAACACACTAGTAGATTTAGGGGCTGCCATTAATGTCATACCCCAAGAGACCATGCAAAAACTAAAATTGACTAATCTAAAGCCCACTAAAACTGTGTTGCAGTTGGCATATAGGTCTATAGTACTCCCTAATGGAATACTAGAAGATACAGTAGATGCATGGGAGTATCCAGTAGATTTATTAGTGTTTGGACTAGGTGGATAACCATTAATCTCAGGTAGACCTTTGTGGGCAATAGTTGATGCTTACATAAGCTGTAGATATATAAAATGACCATTTTAGATGGTTAGAATATAAAGAAATTGATCATACATCCACATGTATAGACTACATATTTGTTGGGAGAACCTGAGGATGAGAATCAAAATATTGGTGGTCGATCAATGATCCAACCTGTCATGACACTTGAAGAGTTGGAAGATGAAAATGATGAGGATAGGATGATATCTCATTTTTTTTAGGGATAACCCTCATGTCCTCCTCCTGAGTTACCATTAGTAGGAGGAAAAGACCACCAAATTTAGCAAATAGAAGTTGCACCTGGTAGAATCCTAAATATAGATAACAAGTTGATAAATGAACAACAAACTAAACTAAAACAAAAATTGGAAAAACATCAAGATGCATTTGCTTGGGAGTATTCTAACATGAGAGGAATAGCTCCTGAGACCTATACTCATAGGATATATCTGGAATACCAGGTTAAACCAGTAAGACAACCACAAAGGAGGATGAACCCAACTATGAAAGAAATTGTGAAAATAGAGTTATAAAAACTCCTCATAGTTGGATTCATCTACCCCATTTTAGATAGTGAATGGGTATCACCATTAGTGGTGGTGCCCAAGAAGAATGGAAAGTGAAGAATTTGTGTTGATTACAAGTTTCTGAATAAAGCAACTAAGAAGGACCAGTTACCTTTACCCTTTATATATCAGGTCCTTGACACCTTACCAGGCAAGAAGTATTTTTATTTCTTGGATGGGTTTAGTGGATACAATCAGATCCAAATAGAGGAGGAAGATCAGGACAAAACCACACTCACTTGTCTATGGGGGATATTTTCTTACCGAGTTTTACCATTTCATCTATGCAATAAACTTGCCACATTTAAGAGGGTAGTTAGTATTTTTTAGATATGATTGGAGAGACTATGGAGGTATACATGGATGATTTCACTATATATGGTGAAACTTTTGAAACTGCCACAAAAAAATTGAAAAAGATACTTAAACATTGTGAGGAAACTAACATATCCTTAAGCAATGAGAAATTTTATATGTTTTAGGATATCACATTTCTACAAATGGGATCAAAGTAGACAAAAAAATAGAAGTCATCCAAACCCTACCTACTCCCAAAACACAAAAGGATATTTGTAGTTTCCTAGGATCAGTTGGTTACTATAGGAGGTTTATATTAGACTTTAGAAAAACTGCTAAACCTCTTACCACATTTTTAACTAAAGATGTAGAGTTTGTCTAGACTGAAGTATATGAACAAGCATTCAACACCTTAAAGGAAAAACTAATTACTGCTCTAGTGCTGAGAGGTCCAAATTGGACCATACCTTTTCACATATATGTTGATGCATCTAACAAAGCAATATGCTCAGTACTGGGGTAGAAATATGGTGATGATATTTATGCCATCTATTATGTTAGCAAAAACCTCATAGGTGCTAAATTAAATTATACTATCACAGAGGAGTTTCTTGTAGTAATATACACTCAACAAATTTTGTCATTACATTACAGGTTACCAGGTATTTGTACACACTGACCACTTAGCGATCAGATACTTAACAAACAAACCTAGGATTAGTGGTAAAATTATCATATGGCTATTGCTCTTAAAAGAATTTGATGTGACAATAGTGACAAGCCAGGAAAGGATAATGTGGTAGTTGATTTCTTATCCAGATTGACACCTCTAGACTATGCAGCTATAGAGGACCAATTTCCAGATGAGCATTTATTTGCTCTGAATGATAATATACCTTGGTACACAAAATATGGATAATTATTTAGCCACTGGTAAAGTATCCCCTGCACTTTTACCTCATGAAAAATAGACTTTAATTGAGAAAAGTGCAGATTTCTCATGGATTGATGGGTGCTTGTTCAAAATAGGACCTGATAAAATCATGAGAAGATGTGTTATTGGGGATGAAATAATTGAAATAATGAAGGCTTGCCATGATGAACCTTGTGGTGGCCATTTTTCAAGAAAAATGATTGCATATAAAGTGTTACAGGCTGGTTATTACTGGCCTTCACTATTCAAGGATGCAGCCAAGCATGTGAGCCAATGTGATCAATATAAGAGGATGGGAAGACCTACTCTCAGAGATGAGATGCCACTCCAACCACATGTTCACATTAAACCATTTGATAAATGGGGTATGGACTTCGTAGGACCTATTAATCCATAGTTAGGAGGTAAGAGGTATATCCTAGTTTGTACTGACTATGTGACAATGTGGGTTGAAGTGCATACTTTACGTAATTCAAAGGAGAAAATTGTAGTAGACTTCTTGTATTCATCAGTTTTTACAATATTTGGGGTCCCAAGGGAGATCACAACTAATCAAGGACCTTATTTTACTTCAATGATGATCCAAGAACTCATGCAACAATACAAAATCAGGCATAACAAAACCACTCCCTACCATCCATAGATGAATGGGCAATTTGAGGTGACCAACCGAGAATTAGAAAATATCCTAACAAAGATAGTGCAACAACATAGGAAGGATTGGGCTACTAGATTACTAGAAGCAGTGTGGGCCTACAGGACCACCTGGAAGACTACTACTAGTTTTACACCATTTCAATTAGTCCATGGGAAAAATGTTATGATGCCTATAGATTTTGAAGTTAAAACACTTAGGACTACTGTATAATTGAATATAAACCTAGATTATGTACAAAAATAAAGAATTCAATAGCTTAATCATCTGGATGAATACCACCTTGAGGCTCTGAAGAAAATAGATATCATTTAGAAACAAAGGGCCAAGTGGCATGACCGCCACACCAGGCCAAAGTAGCTTAAAGTGGTAGAATGGGAATTACTCTATGATTCTCGATTCTAGTAAAGGAAGGACAAGCTCATGCAACATTGGATGGGGCCATATGAAGTGACTGAAGTCATCAACAATGGGGTTGTAAGGATAAGAATAATAGATGACAACAACATTACCTTAACAGTCAATGGCCACAGCCTGTGTCCATACCATGTGTCTGAAGCATACATGATTGAGTCTATATTAGGCATGGGGGAAACCCCAGTTGATTCTGATTTTATCTTGAGTTAGTAAGATGTGGACCTAGTCCACATAGTTCCAAAGACAATTATTATTTCAAAGTTTTTTTTTAGTTGTATTTTTGTTTTGCAATAATAATGCCCTTTGTACAGTTGTTAGGTAGCCTAGGGAACCTAGACCTAACAAACACATGATCCATAAACCTGCACCTTCCAAGATTTCTAGGAGAATTTTCTTGTAGTAGGAGTAACTAGTTCCCATTCAGAGAGGAGAATACTAATCCTAAACCTGCACAAGAGTGTTTGGATTGGTCTCTTTGGACAATAAAACACTCAACTACTATTTCAAGGGCAGATGCTAATTTTGTTCCTATTTTTCAATCAGAAGCATTGAAGGGCCTGATCAACTTGACAATGCATATACAAGGATAAGTCAACACCCGTTGAATAAAATAGAAGCACCAATTTTCTATATTTTATGGGAAGGCGCCTGCTTCCTATTATGACAGAAGGTGCATGATTCCTATTGTATGAAAAAATGTGCCTACTTCCCATTGTACGATAGAAGGCACTTGCTTCCTGTTATACGCTCCACGGTGCCTGGCTCCCAGTATGTTATGAAGATGGTGCATGCATCCTGTTTTCTAGTAGATTGATGCTTGATTCATGGTTTCTCTAGGAGGACGCCCGACTTCCAGTTATTGGGAAATTGACACCAAATTTTTTTAGCATGTTGTAAAAAAAAAGAGTTGAGTTTGTATAAAGTTTGTTTTATAAGTACGACATCCGATAGTTAGGTAAGGCACCTACTTCCCATGTTAGACATAAGCAACTGATTTCTAAGGTGTCTACTTCCCATGTTAAGTAGAGCTTCTGATTTCTAAGGTGACTACTTCCCATGTTAAGCAAAGTGCTTTATTCCTAAGGTGCCTATTTTCAATTTCCAAAGCACCTACATGCCATAATTTGAAAATAAGGTGCATGATATCCATATGAAAAGGCACCTGATTTCCATCTATTGCAGCCATTTTTTGCCTTGAAAGAATAACATGTTAGCATTGGGATGTGGCTCGAGCTACATCAGCATATCATGCACATGCAAAGTCAAATATATCACGGATAAAATTAAAAGTTGACATCAACCAACTTTCAAGGAGGGGATGTTTTTCATCCCAAGATGATATGTTTTTCTAATTTTTTTTTTGAATTTTATTGGATTTCTCGAATAAGCCACATTGCAACTACCAAGAACCAATCATGTAAAAGAACATACATTGCATGGGAACCATGGCCATAATTTTCCATTGTGGTTTGCCCAATCATCAAACGCCAGCCAATAGCGATGCACCACAGATATCTGTGCATATGCACCTACAAAATAAATTTAGGTGCATGATTAAATTTTCTATTTTTTGTCTATATTTTTTTCATGAACATGTGTGTCTATGGAAAAGTACTAGCACAACCCCCCATTATTGCCTTAACCACTTGAAAAAATCCACTTGGCATGGTGTTGTATGGCATACCTCTGATTGGTCAACTAGAAAATATCCTAACAAAGACAGTGCAACAACATAGGAAAGACTGGGCTCCTAGATTACCAAAAGCAGTGTGGGCCTACAGGAACACCTGGAAGACTATTGCTAGTTTTACACCATTTCAATTAGTCCATGGAAAAAATGTTATGATGCCTACAAAGTTTGAAGTTAAAACACTTAGGACTACTGTAGAATTGAATATAAACCTGGATTATGCACAAAAAGAAATAATTCGGTAGCTTAATCATCTGCATGAATACCACCTTGAGGCTTTGAAGAAAATAGATATCATTTAGAAACAAAGGTCCAAGTGGTATGATCGCCACACCAGGCTAAAGCAGATTAAAGTGGTAGAATGGGCATTACTCTATGATTCTCGATTCTAGTAAAGGAAGGGCAAGCTCATGCAACATTGGATGGGGCCATATGAAGATACTGAAGTCATCAACAATGGGGTTGTAAGGATAAGAATAATAGATGACAACAACATTACCTTAACATTCAATGGCCACAGCCTGTGTCCATACCATGTGTCTGAATCATACATGATTGAGTCTATATTAGGCATGGGGGAAACCCCAATTGATTCTGATTTTATCTTGAGTTAGTAAGATGTGGACCTAGTCCACATAGTTCAAAAGATAATTATTCTTTCAAAGTTTTTTTTTAGTTGTATTTTTGTTTTGCAATAATAATGCCCTTTGTGCAGTAGTTAGGTAGCCTAGGGAACCTAGGCCTAACAAACACATGATCCATAAACCTGCACCTTCCAAGATTTCTAGGAGAATTTGCTTGTAGTAGGAGTAACTAGTTCCCATTCAGAGAGGAGAATACTAATCCTAAACCTGCACAAGAGTGTTTGGATTGGTCTCTTTGGAAAATAAAACACTCAACTACTATTTCAAGGGCAGATGCTAATTTTGTTCCTATTTTTCAATCAGAAGAATTGAAGGGCCTGATCAACTTGACAATGCATATACAAGGATAAGTCAGCACCCGTTGAATAAAATAGAAGCACCAATTTTCTATATTTTATGGGAAGGCGCCTGCTTCCTGTTATGATAGAAGGTGCATGATTCCTGTTGTACGAAAAAATGTGCCTACTTCCCATTGTACGATAGAAGGCACTTGCTTCCTGTTATACGCTCCACAGTGCTTAGCTCCCAGTATGTTATGAAGATGGTGCATGCATCCCGTTTTCTAGTAGATTGATGCTTGATTCCTGGTTTCTCTAGGAGGACGCCCGACTTCCAGTTATTGGGAAATTGACACCAAATTTTCTTAGCATGTTGTAAAAAAAAAGAGTTGAGTTTGTATAAAGTTTTTTTTATAAGTACGACATCCGATAGTTAGGTAAGGCACCTACTTCCCATGTTAGACATAAGCAACTGATTTCTAAGGTGTCTACTTCCCATGTTAAGTAGAGCTTCTGATTTCTAAGGTGACTACTTCCCATGTTAAGCAAAGTGCTTTATTCCTAAGGTGCCTATTTTCAATTTCCAAAGCACCTACATGCCATAATTTGAAAATAAGGTGCATGATTTCCATATGAAAAGGCACCTGATTTCCATCTATTGCAGCCATTTTCTGCCTTGAATAAATAACATGTCAGCATTGGGATGTGGCTCGAGCTACATCAGCATACCATGCACATGCAAAGTCAAATATATCACGGATAAAATTAAAAGTTGACATCAACCAAATTTCAAGGAGGGGATGTTTGTCATCCCAAGGTGATATGTTTTTCTAATTTTTTTTTTTAATTTTATTGGATTTCTCGAATAAGCCACATTGCAACTACCAAGAACCAATCATGTCAAAGAACATACATTGCATGGGAACCATGGCCATAATTTTCCATTGTGGTTTGCCCAATAATCAAACTCCAGCCAATAGCGATGCACCACAGATATTTGTGCATATGCACCTACAAAATAAATTTAGGTGCATGATTAAATTTTCTATTTTTTGTCTATATTTTTTTCATGAACATGTGTGTCTATGGAAAAGTACTAGCACAACCCCCATTATTGCCTTAACCACTTGAAAAAATCCACTTGGCATGGTGTTGTATGGCATACCTCTGATTGGTCAACTAGAAAATATCTTGACAAAGACAGTGCAACAACATAGGAAAGACTGGGCTCCTAGATTACCAGAAGCAGTGTGGGCCTACAGGAACACCTGGAAGACTACTGCTAGTTTTACACCATTTCAATTAGTCCATGGAAAAAATGTTATGATGCCTACAAAGTTTGAAGTTAAAACACTTAGGACTACTGTAGAATTGAATATAAACCTGGATTATGCACAAAAAGAAAGAATTCAGTAGATTAATCATCTGCATGAATACCACCTTGAGGCTTTGAAGAAAATAGATATCATTTAGAAACAAAGGGCCAAGTGGTATGATCGCCACACTAGGCTAAAGTAGATTAAAGTGGTAGAATGGGAATTACTCTATGATTCTTGATTATAGTAAAGGAATGGCAAGCTCATGCAACATTGGATGGGGCCATATGAAGTTATTGAAGTCATCAACAATGGGGTTGTAAGGATAAGAATAATAGACGATAGCAACATTACCTTAACATTCAATGGCCACAACCTGTGTCCATACCATGTGTCTGAAGCATACATGATTGAGTCTATATTAGGCATGGGGGAAACCCCAATTGATTTTGATTTTATCTTGAGTTAGTAAGATGTGGACCTAGTCCACATAGTTCCAAAGACAATTATTCTTTCAAAGTTTGTTTTTAGTTGTATTTTTGTTTTGCAGGAATAATATCCTTTGTGTAGTTGTTAGGTAGCCTGGGGAACCTAGGCCTAACAAACACATGATCCATAAACCTGCACCTTCCAATCTTTCTAGGAGAATTTGCTTGCAGTAGGAGTAACTAGTTCCCAGCCAGAGAGGAGAATACTAATCTTAAACCTACAGAAGAGTGTTTGGATTGGTCTCTTTGGAAAATAAAACACTCAACTACTAGTTCAGGGGCAGATGCTAATTTTGTTCTTATTTTTCAATCAGAATCATTGAAGGGCTTGATCAACTTGACAACACATATACAAGGATAAGTCAACACCCGTTGAATAAAATAGAAGCACCAATTTTCTATATTTTAGGGGAAGGCGCTTTCTTCTTGTTATGACAGAAGGTGCCTGATTCCTATTGTATGGAAAAATGTGCCTACTTCCCATTGTACGGTAGAAGGCACCTACTTCCTGTTATACTCTCCATTGTACGGTAGAAGGTGCTTTATTCTTGTTATGAAGATGGTGCATGCATCCCATTTTCTGGTAGATTGACGCTTGATTCCTGGTTTCTCTAGGGGGATGCCCAACTTCCAGTTCTTGAGAAATTGACACCAAATATTCTTAGCATGTTGTAAGAAAAAAGAGTTGAGTTTATAAAGTTTTTTTTATAAGTATGACATCCGATTGTTAGCTAAGGCACCTACTTCCCATGTTAGACATAAGTAACTAATTTCTAAGGTGCCTGATTTCTAAGGTGTCTGCTTCCCGTGTTAAGTAGAGTGTCTGATTTCTAAGGTACCTACTTCCCATGTTAAGCAAAATGCCTGATTCGTAAGGTGCCTATTTTCAATTTCCAAAGCACCTACATGCCATAATTTAAAAAGAAGGTGCCTGATTTCCATATGAGAAGGCACCTGATTTCCATATTGTAGCCATTTTCTACCTTGAAAGAATAACATGTCAGCATTGGGATGTGGCTTGAGCCACATCAGCATCCCATGCACATGCAAAGCAAATTATATCATGGATAAAATTAAAATTTGACATCAACAAAATTTTGAGGAGGGGATGTTTGTCGTCCAAAGGTGATATGTTTTTCTAATTTTTGTTTTGAATTTTGTAGGATTTCTTGAATAAGCCACATTGCAACTACCAAGAACCAATCATGTCAAAGAACATACATTGCATGGGAACCATGGCCATAATTTTTCATTGTGGTTTGCCCAATCATCAAACACCATCCAATAGTGATGCACCACAAATATCTATGCATATGCACCTATGAAACAAATTTAGATGCATGATTAAATTTTCTATTTTTTATCTATATTTTTTTCATGAACATGTGTGTCTATGGAAAAGTACTAGCACAAACCCCCATTATTACCTTAACCACTTGGAATGGTGTTGTATGGCATACCTCTGATTGGTCAACTATTTATGGTTATCACCTCCGCACAATCAGGCACATGCTCAAAGAAAATTTACTATGGATAATCATAATCACTATTGATTATGGTAATTAACCATTTGTGTGAATGAAAGCAGCTATTTTAAAAAGCTACTTACCAAGCTACTACGAAGCTACCTTCAGAGAAAGAAAAAAAATAGAGAAGTGAAGCACAATAGCAATTTGAAGAGGAATCAGAAGTATTGCTAAGTGAATTGTGAACTAAAGGAAAATCATGGGTGGGAAATCGAAGAATCAAGAAGAGTGAGCCAACCGACTGCTCAAGAATTTTTGTAGATGTCCAAACATAGTTTGATGCTACATAATGGATTGACTATTATTGACTGGTCAGTCCGATTCAATTTTTGGAAGAGGTAAATGAATTTATGACATCAATAAGGGATGGGGTCGTGCACATGTGGGGGTTAGAGATTTTAGTCATTGAAGACTATATCACCATAGTTAAGAGCCTCCCCTTGATAGGGGAGCACATATACAAGAAGGATAACCTTACCCTCTATGCACAAATATTTTTGGAGTACCAATAGAGCACGTGACATGCACTAGCTTGCCAAAACAACACATTCCCAAGTTTTAGAAGGTAGTTTTTGAGCAGATCACCCGCTTCTTCACATGTTATGGTAGGTACTCTACACTAAAGGCCAATCACTTCCATTTTCTCAATCACATCTTGCATGGGAAAAAAATCAATATCCCATATTACCTTCCATGAACCATTAGAGATGAGGCCAGACGATACCAGGCAGGCACAACCTCTGCCCTATCTCACCATGGCCTAATTTTGGCCTTGGTACAATATGCAAAGTCACATAGAAATGTGATGATTGGGGAAACTATGGGTACTAGTGTAGTGATAGGGGCACAAGTAGATGGGGAGGTACTAATTTAGAATGAACAGTCGACCCAAGAGATGATAGAACAAGAAGAGATGGTGCCTGCATCCCATCCTACAAAAATTATAGAGGGAGCAAGACAAGCCTCGTTCCTTATTTTTCCCCAATTTGGAGAGGAATCAGGACATGATCTATCTCCTACTACCCCTCAATTCAAAGATGATGCAGGGTAGGATCCTCCAAGCCCTCCTTTTATGCCTATTTCCATCAGGATGCGAAGTAGAAGAACAAAGGTGTCAAGGGTGGTTTCGATCTCATTCTATCAGGATACACCAATCGATGACCTTAACAGGGAGGAGTACTTGGTCTAAATTTTACAGGACATTTCCAATGGGCCAACTCCTCAACAGGAGGTGGCCATGGAATAATTATCACCATAAGGCTAGACAGAGGATTTACAGTAACAATTATAAGTTTTGAGAGAACAATATTCCACTTGGGAAGCCAAGTTTAAAGAATGGGCTCTATTTCAAGAGTCTCACAAGGAAGTTTATCTAAAATACATAAATTATACTAGAAAATTTAGTAGTTGCATGGGAATATTAGAGTTTATAGGTGTAGGGTGGACTAGTAGGATCTGAGCAACCGACCAAGGTTGATATAGTGGTGTATACTGATGGGGCAACAAATGTGCCCTCTGCTAATATCAAAATAGAGCAGGGAGATGTTGCTACAATGGAAGTAGAGTAGCCCAGTTCTACATCTCCTTCTACAAAAAAAATACTTTAGGAGGGTGAAGATGAGGTTGAGGAGCCTCAAAATGTAAAACAATATGCAAATAAAGGAGATGAGGAGGAAAAGGATATGGATGTCGAATAGCCTCAAATTTTAGGCCAGGAGGGAGAAACAACACTCTCTAGTTGATGTAGGAGCCGAACAACCTCAAGAGGAAGAAGCAATCCTCTTTGAGTAGTAATTTGTTGTAGAGGAAGAAGAGGCTTAGCAGCATGAATCTCCTATACACCAGGAAATAGCAGTTGCACCAACACACCCTGGGGTACAAAAAATAAAGTTGAGATCAAATAAAAAAGCTGCAAGGGCATCTCAGATATGACCCAAACCTAGAGAGAGATATGTCGATTTAAAGGCATTAGGCATCGAATATGATAAGGAATCAAAGTTGGATTCTGATGAGGAATGGGAGGCAACAAAGAATTTGTTTGCTGCCCAAAAACAAAAATTTGAAAAGCTCAAAGAGGATATGGCAGCAGATAAAAAGAACTGGAAGAAGGCTTCTAAGAGGGCCCATAAAGAATTAGAAAAAGAGGCCAGGAAACAATCTAACATGCCTCACAAAAAAAATCTAATTGTCGGACCTAAGTAGTTCTAGTACTTGTATGGGTCAAAAGATGGTAAGCCTTCATGAATGAAGGCATATTTTATGAGGATGGGATTTCTAGGCCCTGTGCAACTTGAAGATCTGCCATAAAGAAGTAGAACTCATCCAATGGAAAAAAATAGAGGTCAAATTTTAACCTAAGATTAACCCAACAAGGGTAGATTTACCCATAGCTAGGGTTGCTAAGAAGTCTAACATCCCATTTGGTGATGAAGAATCAGTGTCTGTGGGTGAAAAGTTACCCCTTCACCACGAGTACTAGAAAATGGTTGAGCCTGCATTCTAAAAAGATGCCACCATTTTATCTAGTTATTATCTGAACAATGAAAAAGGTAAAGTGGCTTGTACCAGAGAACCACCCAAGAAAAGAGCAGGGCCAAATGAACCAGTTAGGTACAGTAAACATAAAAAACAATAGGGTCAGGAGACAATCGCTTCCAAGGCATCAAAGGGGTGAAAGCCCTGGGATAAATAAAAAGCCAAGGCTACTAAGAAGAAGAGGACACATAAAAATAAGGCCTATTGGGATGTTGTAAATAGAACTGGTAATTACCAGTTCAAAGTGACGCAAGGACGTGCCACCCCTTAGGCATGGGGGATGATGAGCCATAGAATTGCTCATTTTTTGTACTATTTTCCCTATAATGTGCGGCACTTATTCTTGTAGATATAAATGTTTTATGGAAATTATATATAATTAACAGTTTATTTTGCATGTTATCTAATATTTATCTTTAAGTGTAATTTGTGTAGATTTAGTGGAAATTGTTGCATTTTGGCATGTTTTCGTCGAGGTCCCACTCGGACCTGGCACTTGCAATTTTATGAAGGTAAAACACTTGTGAAACATCGGTGAGAAGTATGAAGTCAAGCACCCAAATTCCTTTGAAGCGTTTGAATTTCATTCGACACTTAACCGCTAGGCACCTGCTTCTCGTTAGGTGCCTGCTTCCCGTTAGGCACTTGCTTCCCATTAAGCACCTACTTTTCATAAAGTGCCTATTTCTATTAGGCACTTGATTCCCAATAGGCATTTGATTCTTGACTTCTATAGACAAGGCACCTGCTTCTCGACTTCTTTAGACATGGTGTCTGATTTCCACTAATGCCAAACTCTAGCATGACTCTGTGGTCGGTAAAATAGAGCAAAACTTCAGCAATCAGCATAAAAATAATTTCAATATTGAAACTGGACATGGGATAATGTCAAAGATGACTCACCACCCATTTTCTAGATGTTACATAAATGATTTATGTAAATCGAGTAAATAAATATTAGACGTATTTTAGAAATAGAATACGCTAAAATATCATGATATTTTGCTCGATTCCTTCATTTAAGCAAGTAGTTGTAAAAGCGAATCATTTTCTAATTTTTTCTAAGAATTGTAATAGGGTGTGGTCGTATATCTTATAAATATGCAGGCCACCCCTGAAGAAGACCCCCCAGACTTTCTTGTAAATTCTTGTTGTAGTTGTTAATAAAATTTCTAAGTATTTTCCTATAAAAATCATCTAAAGCATCTGTTGAAGATCTAATGCGGGAAGAACTTGCTAGAAGCGTGGGTCCACTTACAACAAATTTTTTCCCTTATTTACCCTATTTTATATATTTTTTTTCATAGATTAATTTACTTTCTAGTTGTTTCCCCTATTTTCTATGATTTTTAACAAGGTAGTAATTTATTTTTTGAACGCTTTCAGTCATGTTTTCTTAGAAGTAGCATGAGATTATTGGTTTAAATAAAAACTTCAACTAATACAAAATACCCCCCAAACCATGATCTAAGGGACTCATATTTGAAGGAGAAATTATAAGCATATATTTTGCATGGCTACTCACAAGACTACGAGCTACCCCAGGTTGATAATTAAATGGAGGCAATTAATTGAACCATAAAAAAACTAACCAATATTTTTCCCAACAACCAACATTCACAAATCCTTCCAAATAATCCAAATTATAATTTTGCTCAAATTTTATTAGTATTTTTCTAATGCATCAACACACTGGTTAGAATCAAAGCATCTTTGGAAACTAGTTCAAGACTAGATCAAGCTCTTGGTGAAGATTCGACTACAAAGCAAAAGTAAAAGGTAGGTCGAACAATTGCAATTCAACTCAATACCTAACAATGCCTAGCCGAATTTGAAAAACTGGCTAGGTTAGGTAGTCCAACAATATGAATAAGTTTTGGATTAGAATTTTGACTAAGGCTTGACAATTCGAAACATAGAAGCAAGGGATCAAATTTTTTGAAGAGCTAAGACAAGCACAATAGTAGCAAAAGTCCAATATCTGGCATTCATTACATGGTCATATACAAGAATTTGGCTAAGGCAAAGTGACTAACATGAAGCAATGGGCTAGGCTATTGAAGCAACTAATGTCAAAAAAGTGTTAGGAATATCCAACATTCGATGTATCTTTGGACCCAAAATATAGGTAAGTGTGGAGCTTCATCTAGCAAGGCATGAGATTTTTTAATGTGCTAACATCATCCATTATGAATAAAAGTATGATATCCAATAAACATAATGCTATACCCAAAATAAGACTAAGTATAGGAGATCCAACTTAATGGAAGGTCAAACTCTTGATGGTGCTAATGTCAACAAAACAAAATAAAAGCTTTGACATCTGATATCAAGGCAACACCCTTACCAAATGTGAAATATGGCTAAGTATGAGAGAGTGGACAAAATAATTAACAAGCTAACATAATTAGTAAATCTAAAAGGTCTGACATAGATATGCAAATTTTTGACTTAAAATTCCACTAAGGCATAGAGTCTGGCACAATCCCAAGCCTTGACATTTGGTAGAAGACTCCCCAAACCTATCCTAGTTAGAATATTTTATGCATATTGACCAACTGCCTAGCATCATTGCTATAAAAAACCTTAACGGTTGAAGGCCTCTCCATCACACACACCTCTCCCAGCATAGCTATCTCAATGCAATAAAAAGGAGTGGAAGAAATTAAACCTATCAAAATATGCTCAATATTTGATGGTGTAGCATGTACATTGACTTCTTAAGGGAAATCTAGTACAAACACATTGATAAAATATGCTTTAAGAAATTAAGCCCAAATAAGTTGAAAGTAATTACCACTCCCTATACTTTCCCTAAAATTCATGTAGGAGAGCCTCCACATAATCATTCCAAGCTAACTAAATGGAATGTAAATCTATATATACTTGAATATAATCCATTTTCAAGGGTCATATAACAATCCCAATTGTTACTACTCATCCACTTAGATTCTTTTTTTTCGTTTATTTATCTTCCAAAGAGTGGAGGACATAATAATTATCTAAGACGAAGTTATTCTAAATGGATTGTAAGTTAACAAGGCATCAATCATCAAGAGGTATTAAGACTGGTTCAGAGTCACTCTTGAGTAGAAGTGACCAACTTCTACAAAACCTTCATGTCACTACTATGGTATGAATACATGCCTTGAATATTGAGTATCCACCTCCATGGTGGATCATCGAATATTTATTACTTAGTTACTACCCTCATCTCCATTATGGGTTAACTAAGATAAAAAACCACTCCACATGATAAACTTACACAGGCCTTATAATATCCATCTTAAGCATAATTATCTTCCCCTCTCATTCATAATAATTTTTTGATCTTATTATCTATCGAACACCTTTCTAATCCAAGGTATCCCTTTTGTTATATACTTTAATTCTTTAATTACATTACCATGAGGTATTTTTACATCAACATGTGAGCCCCTACTCCACATGTACATTCAAGCTATTACTCAGAGTGTAAGGCTTTGTTTGAGCTACAACTCAAACATAGATTACAATATTTGGGCTTCAATCCCTTCGAGCTCCAACTCAGATTATACTAAAATAATTACCATTTTACATTTCATTGCTATAGTATTTTTAGAATAAATTATCCATAAGTGTTTGTAATATAATCATCTCGACATAATTCTTGTTACATTTCCATCTTAATGAAATACCATGCATAATCATTGCATCACAAATATTTGAGAATACATATCTATTATGTAGTAAAACATCATTTCCTTGAAAGTAATTAGCATTCAACCATCATCTCATGTTACATCCACGATCTATCTAATTAGCATAATATTAGAAAGTAAATATGCAAACCACAAAATAAAGGTACACAACATGTATCCTAGGAATCCTCACGGGGAATAAACCCAACCTCCAAAATATGTTTCTCCTCTCATTTCATAAACTTAAGATGTTATAATTACAAATATAGAAAGGCATCCCATGGATCATTTTTCTAAACCATTTATACAATTTAAAGGATTCAATTAATTATTTTTTTCAAATCATAATACAAATAAGGAATATCCACTTTTCCTTTCTTTAAGTCATCCATACAATGCATAAGAATCTCACAAATTCTTATATATATATATATATATATATATATATATATATATGTTTATGAATGATCCTTAGATACATATTAGGGATAAATCTCATAAATTATCATGAGGGAACCCCATAAATCCCCTCAAAGAATGAGTCCCACACTCATTCTTTCCTTAGCTACACCCTTTCTATAAAAGAGTGTTTCTAAATGTCATTATATGCAAACCTAATTTATTAAATATTTCACAAGATAAATGTAAAATTTTATGATCAAACTATCTACAAATGTGTACTACCCTCTTACAATTTTTTTACTAAAATCACCATCAATTTTCTACTAAACATCTACCAAATTGAACTTCATGGATGCATTTAACTACTATTAAATTCCTCCTAAAATGTTATCCAGAAATGCATTCAGTTGTTTCACAAAAATATCCTCTATTATATATTCTAGATTTATTCTCTACAAAATCCTTTCAATAAAGCAAATACAAAATAACTTTCCTTACTCCTTAAAAGGAAACTTTATACATGGACATAAATCCTCCTCATAATAGGATAATTTCAAAAGTCTATTATTCTATTCACATATTCAATTATCCTCCAGTTAATCATACTAACTTTAAACCATCCCCTTGAATAGTTTATTACATCTTAATTATAATAATCAATTCCCTCAGTCCAAGGGCTTTCCTTCCAAATAAATCAAAATAAGAAGGGTCCATCCTTAAGGTCAACAAAGTCAACAATTTTAAGGTCATATATATTTCCTTCCAAATAAATTAAAATAAGAAGTGTCCATACTTAAGGTCAACAGAGTCAACAATTTAAATGTCATATATATTTCATAGACCAAATATACCTTAAACCAATTAATATGGTAATAAAAAGTGTTTTATTTCACATTGTATCCTAAAATTGATAGTTGATTAGTCAAACATTAGACGACAACCAAACCATGGATAAATAAGTCAAACATTAAGGAGAAATGAGCCACCACCAGTCAACTATTTGATGCAGTAGTCCACGAGTCAACTTAAAGCACCCTGTGTGACCACCATTTGGTTGTCACCATGTTCACTGGATGGTGATCATTTTATAAAGGGAATGATTTTCCTTTTAAAATGCCCACATTGTTCTCATAGGAGTAATGTGGGATAACTATCCTCTTTACTCAATATTAAATGATAAACCCGCTAGAAAACCCATTACATGATGTAATCTAGTGGTTAGAAATAAAAAATGAAGTAGGACAGGTGTCATTAATCAATGAGAAGGGATATTTACAACTAACCATGTGCCTTCAATCAGTACAGGATTGACCACTAGGTGGTTTGGTCCTTGACCACCATCTGGATATCGAGTGATCTAGTGAGCTCTTCTCACTTTATAGACTATTTGCACCCCAACATGTTCCACGTGGGACAATATTAGTAGAAGCTTGTATAAAGGCTTTTGCCTAAGCTTACTAAGTACTAGACATGGTACTTCAGTCGCTTAGGGACCATCATCCCAAATACCTATACTTATCATGAGTGTTTCTAAACCCACTATTTCGACTTTGAAGACCATATTTATGGCTGATATACGCCCCCTAGTGATGAGTATTGTCAATCACATCATTTAATCTTATGATTTATCAATGTAGGGTGGTGTCCAAGGCTGTCTACGATAGAAGGTTAGGGCAGGGTACAATTCAGGCATTTAGATTTCAAGCATTCATTGGGTGAAAAAATGTTGGTTTGGTATTTTGGTGTCACACTAAACCTAGTCTGCAAAATGGAAACTTGCAAGAATTGAAAACTAATTCTAAGTTGCAAAAATTGACAATTAACTACAATTGCAAGAATTTGAAATTGCTGAATTGAAATCTAATTTACTTTTGTAGAATTGAAATAACAAAATTAAAATGTTGATATATTGAAATCCTAACTTACACTTGTAGAATTGAAACCTAGTTTACTCTTGCAGAATTGAAATGATGCTTGGAAATAAAACTTATGCTAAAAACACCTGTCAATGTCTTGCTATAGAAGGTCGTCAAGATTCTACTATAGGAATTGACAGCAAAATAAAATATGCTAAAAATTTGATAAAATTTGGTGAAACATGAAAACAAGAGAACATGGAAAGCAAAAAAAAAATTCTAGGATTTCATGGTAGGAGCAGGAGAAGAAATGGGAGCGAGAGTGAGAACGGGAGCGGGAGTAGGTTCAGACATATGCGCAGGATCCAGGGCGGGCGCAGGATCGGGATCGAGATTGGGCGCATTAGGTCCCGGGCTCGTAGGGCCCTTGACGGGACCAGAGGAGGGTTCAAAGACTGAGAAGACTGGCGATCAGGGCAGGGATGACATCTTGGGGCCAGGGCCTCCTCCCAGCCTCGATGCAATTGCAATCCTAGGGAAAAAGCCTATAGATACTGGGCAGGGTTCTATCGGGGGAGGGCCCAAACCCTCCTACCAGTAGATCCTAGCTAGCGCCAAGGCCCAACCTTGGGCCCTAGGCATAGGGATTTCCCTCGAGGGCACCCACATTTCCATTCAAGAGGAGTTCTACTCATCCTTTGTCTATGGATCCTCTGCCTCCCTGATTGGGAAGTTCTTGGGAGGGCGATCGAACATGGAAACCATTCGCAGATGGGCGGCTTCCAAGTGGAAAGTTTTTGGATATATTCAGTTGGTGGCCCTTACCAAGGGATTTTTCATTATCAAACTAAATAATAACAATGATGCTAAAAATATCCTGTCTAGCAAGCCCTAGTTCCTGGGATGCAAAAGCCTCTTCTTCAGGCGATATGGAGCTGACTTCCATCCCAGCACCCAAAGTATCAACTTTACCCCGATCTGGATCTGGCTCCCTGAGCTTCCCTTTCACTTGTGGCATGAAGACGTACTAAGGCTCATTTCTCAATTGATCGGTGAGTCGGTGGCATTTGATCCTACTACCAAGGTAGGCTCTCGAATGGTCCATGCCAGATTTTACGTCAATGCAAATCTAGAATCCGAACTCCCCTCTTCTGTGTCCATCTCCTATGGGTCCTTCTTTTGGTGCCAAATATTTTTTTATAAAAACAAACCTGCTTTCTACCCTCTCTATTGCACTCAAGGGCACCTTTTCTACCAATGCCCCATCTCCAAGAAGGTTGATGCCTCTCTCCCCGCTAAACCCCCTTCTTGACTAGGCAGGGCCCCTTCGTGCGAGACCCCCTGCAATGGCTGTAGATCCCATGCTTGGAACAACAAGGAGGCTCCCCCTTCTATCCCAAAGGAATCCTAGGCAAGCCCTTGCCTGATGGGTGTCCTTCCCCAGGTTCGCCCTTCCCCTGAACCTCTCCCTGGTTGCCCTCCCTGGGCCCTGATACCAGGCTCCCCCAATCGCCCGATGTGGATCCCTCCCCCCCTTGCCATAGGCCCTCGCTTGGCCCCCTCTCAGCCCTACGAGCCACTCGGGCTCTCTCCCCCATCGGCTCCCACCTTCCCTTCCTCCTCCTTGGATGCCAGAGTTTCCTTCTCCCCCCCTCTTTGCTATCCCCCTCTCGACCCCCTCCAACCCCTCTCGACATTCCCTGTCGGCCTCCCCCCCTTAGAGTGTAGCTTCGAGAGGTTCGACGATGAGGTTGAGGGTAGTTATCAATCTAGGCCTAATGAAATTAGCCCCAAGATGACCTGAAGTAGGATGTTCACCATAGACTTTGGCAGCAAACTCAAGAGAGGTCGCCCCACCTTGGGCGATCAACGATCGAGGATCACTAAAGATGACATAGCCAATGGCTCACAAAAAACCCTCTCTGACATCATCACGAGCTTCTCCAAAGTAGATGCCCTATGATCCAAACCCCCCGCTCAGCTCAGGAAGGGGGGCAAGTGACTCCCCAAGGGTGTCAAATGAAGCTCATCACCTAGAATGTCAGGGGGCTCAATGGTGCCCCCAAAAAAAGGATCCTTGGCCAACTCTGTAATGATCACCACTCGTCCTTCCTCCTCCTCCAGGAGACCAAAATATATGAAGCGGTCACTCAGAGGGTCGCCTAAGCTATTTGGCAAAATTATGAGTCATTGTCTACCCCTATGGCTGGCATAGTCGAAGGCCTGCTTTGCATGTGGGATACCTGATATTTTAAGGGGAGACTCATTTCATATTCCCCTAGAATAATCAACATTCTAGTCCATTGTGTGAATTCAAGGTGTTTATGGATCTTAACTAACATCTACGCTCCCAAAAACCTGATTGAGAAAGCTGCCTTGTGGAAGGAAATCAGCTCAATGAGGGAGGCCTTTGCCCCCCTTCCCTAGATCCTAGCAGGGGACTTCAACAACCCCCTTTTCCTTTCTGACAAAATCATGGGTTCAACAACTCCATCCAAAAGCATGTAATACTTTGGGGCCTTCACCGATATCAATGAGCTCATGGACGTCAACCTAAAAGAAGCCAGGTTCACCTGGTCAAACAGAAGAGCAGGAGAAAGCCATATCCAGGTTAGGCTGGACAAAGTGTTTTTTTCTAAGGAAGTCATTCCCCTATTTGCTAACGCAACCTTGCTGGCTCTCCCTAAATTTGGGTCTGACCATAGCCCCCTCCTCCTCAAAACTAACCATCGCTCTTCTCTCAAGTGGCCCTTCCAGTTCGAGTCCATGTGGCTGAACCACCCCAACTTTAGGGCCCAGGTTGGTTGCTGGTGGGCTCCCCTAGTCCCTGGGCACCCTACCAAGCAAGTCTACCACAAAATGAGATGTCTCAAATAATATATCAAGGTATGGAACAGAGAGGTGTTTGGCAACATCTTCGAAAATAAAGCAGCAATTAATAAAAAGCTTGAATACCTTGAACTTAGGTTCCATGATGAGGATTGATGTTAGATCTTTCATATGACCCCTCTAGTAGTTCCTAGCTAGGTTTGCATAGTTTATTTCTAGCAAATTCATATTGTAAGTGAGTCTCTTTCTCACATGCACTTGTGGGCACTAGTTGTCTTCTAGTTGTCATTTAGAGTGTTAGTTAGTAAGTGTGAACTCAAAGTAGGAAGTGTGTACTTCAAGATAGCTAAAATGGATCTTCTAGTTAGCAATATTCCTTTCTCTTAACTTAGAAGTTTACATGCATTCTCCTTTGCACCTTTGTAGCTTTTGGTTAAGAATATTGGATCAAATCCATGATTTCATGGGTTGGTTATGTATTTTGGGCCATTAGTGCCTATATATTGAATTGTAAATAATAGAACACTTAGTTGGATTTTCAATCCTTTTCATTCCAGGAAGTCTCTCAAGATCCAGGGATCAAGGAAGAGGAACGTTCAGCCCTTAGTGAGTACCACAACATCCTGGCTAGGGAAGAAACATTCTTGAGGCAGAAATCGAGAGCCCTATGGCTCCAATATGGTGATGCTAATACCAAGTTTTTTCACACGTCAACCCTCAAAAATAGGGGCTCCAACAAAATTTTTGATTTTGTGGGCAGCGATGGCAAAATAATCAAGGATGAAGAAAACATTCAGATTGAAGCCATCAACTTCTTCCAGGAGCTCCTTGGCAACAATTCCTAGATGTCCCCAGAAGTGATAGACTCCCTACTGGAGCATATCCCAACTTTTGTCTTGGCCCTGGTGAATGAGATGCTCCTACAGCCCCTGTCTGACTCTGAAATCCATGCTGCTATGTTTTCCATGAAGGCCGAGGTAGCCCCGAGACCGTATGGGTTTCCTCCTTGATTCTTCCAATCCTTTTGGGACCTCGTTGGCCAAGAAGTGTGTGCAGCCATCTGAAACCTCCAATACACCAGCTCCATCCCCAGACGTATAAACTCCACCTTCATTGCTCTGATCCCCAAGTCTCAGGCAGCCAGATCCCTCTCTAAATTTTGCCCCATCAGCTTGTGTAATATCTTATGCAAAATCTTGACCAAATCCATGGCCTCCTGCTTTAAGGATATCCTTCCCCTGATCATTGCCCCCTGCTAGGGGAGCTCGGTCAAAGGCAGACTTATCATAGACGGAGTTATCATCATGCACGAGGCCATCCACTCGGTCCTACTATCCAAAAAGGCCTCCTTTCTGCTCAAACTAGATATGAAAAAGGCCTTCGAAAGAGTTGACTAGGATTTTGTTTCCAAGGTCCTTCTTAAGTTTGGGTTCCACCCCTCCTAGGTCAGCCTCATTAGAAACTATGTTTCCTCCCCTTGGTTCTCTATCCTCATTAATGGATCCCCCATCATGTTCTTCCCTAGTTCTAGAGGCCTTTGCCAAGGCGACCCCCTATCCCTGATCCTCTTCATCATCCTGGATGAGGCCCTAGGACACACCATTTCGAGTGCTATCTCCCACAGACTTATCTCGGGCATCAGGCCTACGTCGGCCCTACCCCTTGTGTCCTATCAACAGTTCGTGGATGACACCATCCTTAATACTTCAGCTTCGATCCCTCAAGCCAAGACCATCAAGCACATATTGACCCTGTATGAGGAGGCGGCTGGGCAGAAAATCAACCTCCAAAAAAGTAAAATTTTCTTTATCCATACCTCCCTGCTAGGAAAATTAGAATCAGGCGAATTCTTGGTTGTACCCTTGATTCCCTCCCCTCCTCTTACCTCGGGCTCCCCCTGTTTACAAGAGCTTCCTCTAAGACCCTTTGAAATGGGAGGATTGATTGGATCCAGAGGAAGCTAACCTCCTGGAAAGGCCACCTCCTATCATAGGCAGGTAGAGCCACCCTCCTATTGGTGGTTCTTCAAAGCATTCTGGTCTCCTTCATGTCGGTCTTCAGAATATCGACCTCCATTATAGCACACATTGAGCAAATCCATAAACGCTTTCTATGGTTGGGAAATGAAGATAAGAATAAGATTCCTCTAGTTTCTTGGCCCCTGGTTTGTCACCCCAAAGGCAAGGAAGGTATCGGGCTTAGGCAGGTGACCCCCATGAACAAAGCCCTCTTGTCCAAGCACGCCTGGAAGGTGTTCATCAATGCCCCTGATGAATGGGTCAGTATCGTGCATAGGAAATACATCCACCATCACCCCTTCCTCAATGACTCACAGTCCAGATATGGATCAGCCTTCTGGAAATCCTTGATCTCCACTAAAGACATCATTCATAAGGGGACCATATGGATCCTCGAGGATGGAACCAAGATCAACTTCTGGGAAGACAGGTGGATCCAAGATGAGGCCCTGATTACTGACAACGACCTTCTCATCCTCAAATCAGGCCTGGTGGGCAGAGGGCCTAAAGTGTCAAATTATCTCACCCAAAACCAAGGATGGGTAACATGGGAGCCCCTCCTAAACCCCAGGCATCCACTTCAATCCTCCAGGCTCTAGCGTCTCCTCGAGGTGACAGTTATCCCGTCTTCTAGATGGAATGATAGATGCATCTGGCACGACACCCCCAGTGGCATATTCTCTATCAAATCTACCTACAACTTCCAACGAGTCCCTGATGAGGCCCCATTCCCAGTCAAACAGGTATGAGCCAAGAAGCTGATCCCCAAAATTAGCCACTTCATTTGGGTGGCCATCCAAAATAAGATCTTGACTATCGAGAACCTGATCAGGAGGGGATTTAAGATCTTGAATAAATGCTTCCTTTGTTGTGCTACCTGGGAGTCTACTAATCACCTCTTCCTAAGATTCCCCTTCTCTTCTGAATACCTGGGTCTCATCCTATCCCAATTTTGTATCTAGTGGGTGGCCCCCAATTCCATCTCTGACCTCCTATCTCAGTGGCCCAATCCCTTTGCCCACCCCTTCATCCACTTCCTATGGGGCTCCTACCTCTCTCATTTGCTCTAGTAACTCTGGATTGAGCACAACAGTAGAGCCTTCTCCTCCCCGACCCGCTCCCCCAGTGGGTGGCATCCAAGGCGGTTGCCTTTGCCCTTGAGAACTCCCACTCCCTCCCCTTGAGCGAGGCATCCTGAAGGCTGGTCGAGTCCACCCTCCTCTCCTCCCTTGGAGTCCAGATTCCTCCTCGGTCCCCCTCCCGCCCCCTCCTATCATTCGGTGACAATGTGGACTACCCCCCCTCTTGGATGGGTTAAACTTAACTTCTATGGAGCTTCTAAAGGAAACCCCGATCCCTCTGGAGTGGGCAGGGTCATTCGGGACAATCACAAGGCCTTGATCTTGGTGTACACCGAACCGCTTGGCATTCAGACCAACAACTTCATCGAAGCAGTAGCTCTCCTTTGTGGGTTGATAGCCCTCAAGGAGACCTCCCCAAAAGTCATCATCGAGGGTGATTCTCTAGTCATCATCAAGGTCACCCGTAGCTTGGGAAATAGCTCATGGTGTATCCACAACACCATTCAGGAAGTTCTCACCATCCTCCAAGGATTCACTCATCACTCCTTTCATCATGTGTATAGAGAAGGTAACAGGGCAGTCGATTTCATGGCCAATAAAGCCACCACAACGAAATATCTCATTACCTGGACCACAAATTTCCCTGATGCTCTAGTCTAATTAGTATCTTAAGATAATTCAAGCCCTGATGAGAGTACAAGTGCTTAGATCACCCCGAGTTAGGGCCCTGAAGGTGCGATGTCACACCCTCCCCACGTGGACAGGGGATACTCCTTCCCACTCTATCTTGATGATTGGCCCCAGCGACCCTCCTACCTGAGGGCTGGCCAATTCGATCAAGCGCCATCATGTCTTGCCAAGTGCTCCCCGCTTCAGAGGCCACGTTAGATTTTTGGATTCTTTTGATCTAGATAACTTTAGCCTCGTCGGAAAACTTGGAAAGCCCAAGTTGGAGTGCATGGCTTCTCAGTTCAATTTTCCTGCCTCGGGCACCGCTCTAACAGATTTTCATGCTGAGTCAGACCGCACGTACCTTTCTCCTGAGAGATTTCCCCAAACTGCTTCCCCATCAAGATTGTGCCAATTGGAGTGCTGTCGTTGGCTCCCCTTCCCTACCCCACGTATCTACCACTAGCCTCACCCCCTCAACTCCTCCCAGCTTGTGTCGTCCCCTGCCCTAAGCGCCCCTTCTCGATGCCTATGGCCCTTCCCCTCCTTGGTGCCTCCCTGCAAACTTTTAACCCAACCATGTTCAGAGGCCACTCACATTCCTATGTGTTTTCCCCTTCCCCTATCCCCGTGAGTCTCCCCTCTCAGTTTAGGCCGACTCTGGTTCCCCTACCCCTGGCCTTCCTATTTGCCTTCCATGGCTACCAAGGCAATTTTCCTCGAGCCCTCCACTCCCGACCTAAGCGAGTCTGCCAGGATATTTTTTGACACTAAGAACTACACTCCCTTCTTCAGTAATTTTATAGGGGTAGATGAAGAAATCACATAGGGATTTATGGATTCTTGGAATGACAGGGAGGTCAAACTGAAAGGGCTTCACTTTAAGGTGTCCAAGGATTATCTGACTGAAGTGATGGGCCTACATCATGAGAAGAAAGGAAGATTTTTTTGATGGGACAAGCACAACTTGGAGGAGGAGCTCTCTCGATTCTTGGAATAGAAATGAGACAAGGCCAACCTCTTCCAAGCTGACCTCCTGACCCCCTTTGACGAGGCCATTGTCCTAGTGATGCAATATATAACTTATGATGACCTAGATCAGCACCTCTATAGCTTTCACCTTAGTTTCTATAATCACCTTCATGGAGCCATGCTGGTAAGCACCCCCCAATTTCTCTTTTATTCCTTAAGCCTCACCATTTATCAGGCCCACAGGAATCATTCCTGACCCTCCCATCAAGGGCTCATGGTTGTTATGTATAGACACACCCTAGCAAACTAGCCCCAGCTACATCACATCTCTGTTCCCCCCCTGAAGAGGCTGGCTCCCTTTTTGCTTCCCCTATAGCTTCTAAATCTAAAGAGACCCCATCCCTTGATGCCTTCCCTTCCTTGAAACTGTGTAGACCCACCCAAAAATGCAAAACCCTAGTTCAAGCCCCAGGCGGGGCCCCGACTCTTGGCGTAAGTTTGATCCACAAGGGCTCGACCCCCAGCAGTAGCAGGGCTATTGGCAGCTCCAATAATGCCAAGGTGGAGGCCCCAGAAGCCACTTAAGTCAGCTCTAACTCTGAAAGTAAGTTGCAAAACTTTCTAACCAGAGCCCTCCTAGACATCACGATTAGCTCCCTGACTACTTCTGTAAAAGCGGCTTCCACAGCGGCCAATTCCTTGTCTAAACTTTGTTGCAAGTTGGGCAATGGCCCTGACAGGGAGGGGAACTAATCTGCCATTTCAGGGCCCCCGTTCAGGTTAGGCCCAACTGCAGGGCAATCTGGAGCGATGGTGGCCAATAATTTTTTGGGTTAACTACTGGGCAATTTTGAGGTTTCTCCCTGTTTGGTGGCCTCAAACCAAATTTTGTCTTGCTGGAAACATCATTGGATAGACTATTTGTAGGCATCGGGGCCTTTGGGCCCCAGCTTGGTCCCCAAGGGCATAGCCCCAGTCTACTCTAACATCAGAATATAGTTATGACTACTTATGTACCTAAGGTTTTGGGACCCTTTAAAAAAAACCCGCTGTAAATATTATTGTTACTTATAAAAAAAAAAAACATGGAAAGCAAAGAAAATAGGAGAAAACACGGGTCTAATCTAATTTTTTACCTGAAACAAACATATTGACTGCACAAAAAAACACAATTGAACACATGAAAAACATCACACAAACTTAAAACAAGAAAAGGAAATCTGACAAGCAATTTGTTAATTCTACTGCAACAAAATTATAGAAAAACATGTCATAACAGTCCTCCTTCTAGGCCTGAAAGTGGGCCCAAGCTTCTTGATCTATAATAAGGTAGGAAACTTGCTCTTTAACTAATTAACACTCACACTCACTCATGAATAGAAATTAACAAAAGAACTGCACTTTTATTAATTATTGCACAACATTACAATGTTGCAGGAAATTCCTGCTAATTGCTAAAATTCAATTACAGTCTATTCTCATTCTCTCCTCTATTCTAATTAGCTCAACCAACTAAGGTAGATTTTATTTATAATAAAATATTACAATGCATCTCGTGCTCAAATTAGTCTAATTTCTATTTTATAATGATTTTCCAAATATTCTGCAATTGACTGGGTCTATTTTAGGATAGGGCAAGTTGCTTCAGTGGGTGTTTGCTTAAGATATATCTTCATTGGTGGGCATGAGTTGGAAATGGTGATAACTAGTCTTGCACACCTATCTCCACCTTATAATATCCTTTCCCTACCAATATGGACACTAAATAGTTCATTTGACTAAAACTGGTTACTTTTTCCCCCTTATTCTGGAGCATCCTCAGAATATCTGGATGTGAAACAACTTTATGCTCAGATGTGACTAAATTAGCTGCCAATGTGGTTGTAACTGGATAGGATGTCTGTCCTATCCCTAAGGAATTATTTCCAACTGCTGCCATCCATTTATATTGACAATTTCTATGACTTCCTTTATAATTGCATAATTTTGATTTTTATATGCATTTCCAATTGTTCTTGCTTTTCAGTCCTTTTGTATTGTTTCTACCATTTGTACTATGTGGGAATGCTTCCAAGTGGATCAAGAGTCATTCCTAACCTCCCTCAACTATTTCCAAGCATTTTTCTCCTCTTTATTTGACAAATTCCAAGTCATCAGTAAAGTGATAGCTTGTTTTTTATATGGCTGTCTTTTTTCTGCAGTTGACAATTTGTTGTACAATCATAAAAAATTGATGCCAAATTGTATTTCAAATCATTTGGAAGGCAGGAAAATAATTCAAACACCATTTTTAGGTGATAGACATCACCACACAATAAACTGTAGTTGAATTTGCACATTTTATCCACTAATTAATCAAACTGAAATAATGCATAAAATACTGCACAACTGTACTTATTTTGTGATGCCCTGTTGTTGTCCATTTAGACCATGTGGAAATGCATCCAAGTATGTCATAAGTCTTATTTAGTCTCCGTGAACACATTCTATACATTTTTGCTTGCTTTTTTTGATAATTTTAAGGTGTTCCTTTAATGTGACAACTGGATGTTTTTTTGTATGCTGCATAAAACTTATCACTGCCCTGTTTTGCAGCAAAGATGATTTTCATGCCAAATAACTTGAAAAATTTGGTTTTGAAATGGGATGACACTTAAAACATGCTAGAGTTAGCCATATATCTAAACATGCTTGTCTGATTTATTTTTCTATGTTATTTTCGTAAACAAAATCATGTCAAAAACAGTCATAAAATGTTGAAAAATAGTCAAAACAGGGGTATAGTGTTCCTAACATAAAATCATGCAAATACTTAACAAATAATATATTCTAATAAACTATTTGACAATTAAATTTGTCATGTTTGGTAATATGGAAATTTTTTATATGTCAAACATAGTGTAATGATGAGGTATTTCTAGGCCTCATCACCTAGGTTGGTTCTAATATCCATTCGGATGAAACATCGTAGCTAGAGGGTTTTTACATAGCACAGGTGCCTTCAATAAAAAATTCTATAACCATGAGCTTATTGGTAAAAATATAAATCTCACAAGGAGTTCCTTATGTATTAATTGAGCTCTAACACATCCTAATAGGTGGTCTTCAAGGTAAAATCAAAAGTAATATGTTTTCCATGATATGGAGATGAATGTAATAGGGGCTATTCATCAGGGTTTGCTCATCAAAGTGAGCTTCATAGCCTTGAGAAAACATCCTATAAACAGTGACTATAAGCCAAAATCCAAGCGTTCAAGATAAATTAGACTACAAATATAAATCAGGGTTTCATAAGATGATCGATTGTCATACAATAGAATTGTAGATGACTATCAAATAAAAGGGGTTTCAAACTATTTAGTCTTACAAGCTTTGGCATAAATCCCACATGTGCTACATAATGAATGTAGCATACATTATAAGCGCTTACATGCTACTTAAGGGGTAAAAACCAAGCGATGGTTGGGCAATCTCCATCAGTGATGATGGTTTGATTTCGTTAGAGCTCCTCTATCCTAGGATGGCCTCCCAAGATGAACTATCATTTATAACATAAAATATAATAGCCTAAACCTCATTGAATAGTTTTAGGAAGTCTTTGATTAAATCAAAGGTTCATATATCTATTTTCTAAGGTATTTACAAAGCATTCACAGATATTTTAAGAGGGCTAGAAATTATAGAAATATCAAAAGGACAAGCAATTACAAAAGTTTAATAATATTTGATTAAAATTCAAGAAAGACCCAACCTGATCCATCTTCTTATTAATACCTCCAAATGGCCTCTTCTTAGCCTTACTCCATTGCTTACAAATTCCTCATGTTTATATTCAAGATATGGCTCTTCTTCCCATGCTTCATAATTGCTTATCTTGGTCAGATACCTCTACCTACAACTAATTACTCTCTCAAAGCTTTTTGGTTTCTGATCCACCAAAGTGGAGAGCATACTCCCTAAGCTCCAAGATTTCCTAGCCCTCTCTTCCCAAGAGGCTCTCAATTTATAGGAAAACTTCTCCTCTCATGAGCCAAATAGTGGCCTTATTATTTTAATATTAATAGATATCTTCATTTAAATAAGATATTTTTACCCATGTGGAGGGAAAATCCAAAAAGTAGAAGAGGGTCCAAATAGAGATAAGGTAGGTGATCTTGTTTGTTTTGTGTCCCCTTTGTCTCATAACCTTACAAACTCAACACTATTATGGATTAGAAAGGGGAATATTCCCTTAATTTCCACCAATAAAAATAGGCCATGAATGAGGAATGGATATTCCTAAATAATAAAATAATCTCTATATTATTTAAAATTGGATAAATTTTGTGATCATCTAATTGTATTACATTAGGTTATTTAAACCTAATGAATTATATTGTAATATTTTTTGCAAAATATGAATCCTCAAATTAATATTTCATAAAATCTCTATATAGCTTCTAATTAAACTAAATTGAATTATATTTTTCAAAATATAATTAATCATCTCCTAAATTCTCACAAAATCCCTTCATTAGGATTTTGTAAAAATATTTAGGGCCAATGACCCCTTTAGTTAGGTGTTAATTGATCCCTCAGATCAATTAATATCCTTTTGAAAAGGTCCAATGGAAATGAGTTGTGACATACACCCCCCTTGGACTAAACACAATCCTTTGTGTTTCGCATCGTTCCTAGCTTAGTGAGTGTAGAAAATTAAGCAACTAGTATTTATCCTTTACAATACAATTTGAGTCATCATAGTTTTCCTTAGTTCCAATATCTCATTCGTGGTGGTGAGCAATATTTTCCATCCACGAGAATACCTGATCCTACAAAAATATAAAACATCAGCAATTTCATGTCCTTGAAGTAGTAAAACATCCATTTTGCATAGCAATAAATATTGAAAATATTATCAATACACAAATCTCATCATAAAATCACAACTTTGAAAAATATATCATTGCATAGTCAACGGAATTAGAGTACTAAAATAATAGAATTAACAAAATATTTTTATAAAGATGACATGAAACTATATTTTTGTACTAGGATAGAGACAACAAGTCTACTTAGATTCATAAAAATTCATCACAAATGAGTATCAACCTATGACTTGTTAACCCTTACCATGAGTTAACCTGATAGGAATAGGTGTCATCAAAGAAAAAATATAATCTCATAAATCTTAATTTAGGATACTCACATATCCTATAATTCATTTTGGCAAACCTATTTGCCACTACCAGTACATCATCCTTGATATCCCATGGTTTACATCAACATAAAACCATGAAGGAGTCTCATACCTCCTCCAAGAATGGACTCCATTTCCATTCTTATAGAACTGCAAGATTTATATCAATATTATTTAATTAATTAAATTCATTTATCAATTTCATCAAAAACACAAAATAATTCATTACTTATTTCTACTCAATGATCATAAAGATATACAAACAAAAGTTTATAATCCAAATGTTTATTGGTTACATTTTTCCAAATTCCTTGGCATACATACTATACATCCTTATAGCTTACAAAGTGGTGGCTTTATGCCCAATGAAAGAATCTCAAGGTTGTTGCCCCTCGATCCTTTCACCACTTTGTGTTGTGTCTACACTGCTTGTTTGAGATACTACTGGGGAAACTACTCGAGAAGCGGTTCAAATTCTATCCTATGTTGTCACTCGAGTTGCTCAAGTTTTTCTCCATGCCTATGTTGTGCACTAACAGTTGGCTAACGTGGAACAAGCAACCCATGTCTCACTAGTGCATCAAAATAGGAAGCCAAGAATGCAGCTCTATAGTCTTCCCTTGTTTTTTGTAGCTGTGCATTCTCTACTTATAGGGTTGCTATTTTTGTGTCCCTCTAGTTATACATTTGTTCTAACTCTAGCTAGAGCCTATCTCTCTCTACAATGACAACATCTATCTCGGTATCCAACCTCAACCTTTCTTGTACCCATATGCCTTTTTGATCTAGTTGTTGGATCTCTAACAGTTGGATTCACTCTTTCAGAGCTTCCCCTTCGTACTACACTTCCCTCATTGGGTTATTTTCTTCAATTTTTGATGGGCCTAATTCTATTTCTACTTGATTATGTACATGTCTTCTAGGAGATTCTTCCTCTACTACCTTCTCAGGTGAAAGCTCCTCTTCTATACCAATAGCCTTTGTTGTTTCTCTACTATCTCCTACATCCTCTTATGTATCCTCCTCTTGTTGTCATCGTTGTGTGGTCCACAAACTATCATAATATAGGGTTGTGCTAGCATCATCCTTATCTGGTGTTCATATAACCTCAATGGGCTCTCATGCTAATGGTTCCATTGATGGAGGTATCACTACTTTTAACCCCTTTCTCATATAAATTATGGATAGTTACTATATCCATTGTGTAATACCAAACTGTCGCAATACTCGAGTATATTGAAAATACTTGTATTGTATGCTGACATGTCCAATCAACCACCTTGCTCACCACACATAAGTGATTTGTACTCGATCTTTTGTCCATACTAGGTCCTCTCTCCATGGTCTCCAGATCACATCTTGGGATTGCAAATTCTCCCAAATAGAGAGAAACCATTCTCTATTACCTTTGGAAATTTTTTTATTGCTCCACTCCTTCCCCCTTTACCACCTTAATGCATAGGGCATCTCTAGCTCCACAAATTTGTGTGCATTATAGGGTAACCCTCGGGGTCTTGCTATAACTATGTGTTTCCAAGCCCATATTTGTAGTAAGAGATTATAACTCATTCCTATTTTCTTTGTTGTTCTTAGCTCGAACAACTCCCTATAGGTCTAAGCCAATAATGTTGGAGCCCATGCAAATACAATTGACTTCTCCACTAGGTCATGTACTATCCCCAACATATTCCAGGGAAACCGTGCACCTCTCAGTTCAAGAAAAATAATACTTGATATGAGTGTCATTATTACAACATATCTATGTATCAGTCTATGTAGAATGTAATGCAGTTCAAATGCTATGCTACCCTTATTAGTGCACACATCTCCATTCAGCTTCGAACACTCTTTCCAATATATACCCCATATTTGCTTCATTGGCAATGATCACTGTGCATCCCTCTATAGGTGCCTAATATATTCAGTACACATCTTCTAAGGTGATGGTCATATCTCCAATGGGTAACTGGAATGTTCTTCTATTGGGATCCCATATTTAAACTAGGGTTGACATATAACACCTATCTACATGTACTGGCTCTAGATGAGTGGCTCTTTCTAGACCAATATTTCTTAACCATTTTTAGTCATGAGTATCCAATTTATCCCTAGCATTCTGAAATATTGTTCTTACTGTGTATCATGATATTATGATATTTAATGGTCTTATTTCTTTTGGATCTACATCACTACCTCGACTGGTTCCATTACTTCCAGAAGTTATTTTCTCATATTGTATGCACCAACAGATTGACCACAAGAAGTAGAAGGATTAAGAGGCAGACTATGGAGTTTGCTCCAAATATCATCAATATTAATAGGGTAAACCCTAATACAAGTAAAATTGTATTCATTGCCATGAGTAATTGATAATTCAATCCTTTCTTCAAGGTTGAAATAAAATCCTCCAAATTATAGCTCTATACCATCTTCCCAACACTGTGATGTTAGAGTTATTACATCGATTATGTTCAATCAATCGTATTTTGAAATCCATTCACTTTCATGAATCGTGATTCAATCGTATTGGGTCATCAGATTCTTCTTCAGTTCTTGAGAAGATAATGCCTTCCAATGCACTTGAAATTTTATTATCATGACATGGATGTACCTTCATTATGGTTTTTAACTTTACATAATGTCCCCTCATCGACCCTTCGATGACTCCATTAGTTGGTTTCATACACACTTATTCATGTATCTTTTCCTTAGGTACCATTTTCAAATTTTGTCATTATCACTTTGTTGACAATGGTCACAGTCATGCATTTCTATCTATAAGATGTCATCTCAGTGTGGTGCATCAACAATCACCCACTAATGAATCAAATGACACACAATTGAGTTTAGTTATTTATAGTTAGTCATGTATCATTCTAGACTAGTTTAGTTTTATCATCGGTGTTTGGATTTGACATCGGTTTTTGATGTATATTTTAATACCACATGCACTATGTAGGGAGGCTATTATGTATTTAACTAGTGTGTAACATATTATTAAACCTGACCACCACCTGGGTGGTCGGGTGACATACTACTCTACGATGATGGTATTGATTCAGGAGGCTTCAAGCATGTTTGGTGATATTTTAGGTGACAATATTTCAATGATGACCACAACTTCAAGTATGGTGGTTTTCCTCTCACCTTGCCTTCCTTCATCATGGTTGAGATGTTCAACTCCTTGCTCTGGCCAATGGCCATATTTGTATTTAGATACTGCTTAGTCTCTTCAATCCATAAATAATATAATACATTTTTTAATTGGTTATTTGATCATATCAGCCCCAATTAGTTGTTTTTTTTTTACTTGATATTATCCAAGTTCTAGGGTAGTTCCACCTAAATTCGAGCTTAGCCTCTATGGAATTTCTCCAAAATATTTCTCTTAGGTATTTATTATCATTCTTACAATATTTAAAGTAAGGAAAGAGCTTAGTTGAGATATTCAAATTCCAGGTGAGATCCTCAAAAGATTCTAAGGTACACCACTTAAGACCCACATACATGGAGGGTTCGCCTAGCTCTTCCACTTGGATACACCAAAAATACTTGCACATAAGTAATCTCCAAACCTTTGCTTCTTCCTTACAAAGTGTGTATCGACATTTCTACTGGTCATACAAAGTCTTGTTTACTTTTTAGTTAAATTTTTAGTAGTTAGTTTTCAATTTCTATGAACTAACTTATATGGTTATCTTCACACTTGTATCCCCACAAGGTGCTACCCATTCAATTCCCAATTATGATCTCAATCATACTCTTGCCACATCGCAAGATATTGTTACAAAAAAGTATTTTCAAATGGGGTTAATTTCCTTATTCCCCATAACTTATCCAATATATTATCCTCCCAAGATAATATCAATGTTGTACCAATTCATACAATGTTCCATTTCTAGGTATGGTTATAGTCATTTAGCCTAGAATTTTAACAATTAACATGTTGTTAATGATAATTTAACAACCATAGCTCAAGTGAGCAATCAATAAATTTGAACCAACCTATGGTTCACCTTGCCTATATTTTTTGCTAACCTGAACCTAATCTAGAATCCATTAGTTAGCTTGGTCTCTGATACCAACTGTAACAACCCCAATTGTTACTATTCATCCACTTAGATTTTTTTTTTTCGTTTATCTATCTTACAAATAATTAAGGATATAATCATGATCTAAGATGAATTTATTTCAAATGGATTATAAGTTAACAAGACATCAATCATCAAGAGGTATTAATACTGGGTTAGAGTCACTCTTGAGTAGAAGAGACCAACTTCTACAAAACCTTCATGCTGCTACTACGGTATGAACACATGCCTTGAAGATTGAGTATCCACCTCCATGGTGGATCATAATATATTTACTACTTAGTTACTATCCTCATATCCATGATGGGGTCACTAAACTAATTACTATTTTACATTTCATTGCTATAGTATTTTTAGATTAAAGTATCCATAAGTGTTTGTAATATAATCATATCAACATAATTTCCATTACATTTCCATCTTAATGAAAGACCATGCATAATATTTGCATCACAAATATTTGAGAATACATATCTATTATGCAGTAAAACATCATTTACTTGAAAGTAATTAGCATTCAACCATCATCTCATGTCACATCCATGATCTATCTAATTAGCATAATATTAGAAAGTAAATATACAAACCACAAAATAAAGGTATACAACATGTATCCTAGGAACCCTCACGGGAAATAAACCCAGGCTCCAAAATATGTTTCTCCTCTCATTTCAGAAACTTAAGATGTCATAATTACAAATATAGAAAGGCATCCCATGGATTCTTTTTCTAAACCAATTATACAATTTAAAGGATTCAATTTGTTCCTTTTTTAAATCATAATACAAATAAGGAAGATCCACTTTTCCTTTCTCTAAGCCATAAACACAATGCATAAGAATCTTACAAATTTTAATATCTATATGTTTGTAAATAATCCTTGGATATATATTAAGGAGAAATATCATCCATTATCATGAGGTAACCCCATAAATTCCCTCAAATAATGAGTCCCACACTCATTCTTTCCTTAGCTACACCCTTTCTATAAAAAAGTGTTTCTAAATGCCATTATATGCAAACCTAATTTATTCAATATTTCACAAGATGGATATAACATTTTACTATTAACCTATCTACAAATGTGTACTGCCATATTACAAATTTGTTACTAAAATCACCATCAATTTTCTACTAAACATCTACCAAATTGATCTTCATGGATGCATATAACTACTATCAAATTCCTCCTAAAATTTTATATAGGAATGCATTTTGTTGTTTTACAAAAATATCCTCTATTAGATATTCTAGGTTTATTCTCTAGAAAATCCTTTCAATAAAACAAATACAAAAAAATTCCCTTACTCCTTCAAAGGAAGCTTTACTACATGGAAATTAATCCTCCTCATAATAGTATAATTTCAAAAGTCTATTATTCTATTCACATATTAAATTATTCTCCAGTTAATCAAACTAACTTTAAACCATCCCCTTGAATAGTTTATTATATCTTAATAAGAATAATCAATTCCCTTAGTCCAAGGGCTTTTCTTCCAAATAAATCAAAATAAGAAGGGTCCATCCTTAAGGTCAACAAAGTCAACAATTTGAAGGTCGTATATCTTTCCTTCTAAATAAATCAAAATAAGAAGGATCCATCCTTAAGGTCAACAAAGTCAACAATTTGAAGGTCATATATCTTTCATAGGCCAAATATACCTTAATCCAATTAATATGGTAATAAAAAGTGTTTTATTTCACATTGTACCCTAAAATTGATAGTTGATCAGTAAAAAATTAGACGGTAGCCAAACCATGGATAAATAATTCAATCATTAAGGAGAAATGAGCCATCACCAATCAATTATTCAATGTAGTGTTCCATGAGTTAACTTAAAGCGCCCCGCGTGACCACCATTCAATTGTCACCATGACAACCAAGTGGTGATCATTTTATAAAGGGAATGATTTTCCTTTTAAAATACCCATATTACTCTCATAGGAGTAATATGGGATAATTATCCTCTCTACTCAATATTAAAAAGGGTTTCAATGATAAACCCACCATACAACCTATCACATGGTGTACTATAGCGATTGGAAATCAATAGCGAAGTAGGACAGGTGGCATTAATCATTGAGAAGGGGAGTTTACAACTAACCATGTGCCTTCAACCAGCATGGGATCGACCACTAGGTGGTTTGGTCCTTGACCACCTCCTGGTTATCGAGTAACTTAGTGAGATCTTCTCAATTTATAGGCTATTTGTACCCCAGCATGTTCCATGTGAGACAATGTTGGCGGATGCCTTTGCTACACATGGTACTCTGGCTATTCAGGGGTTGTCATCCTGATTACCTAGACTTCTCATAAATGTTTCTAAACCCACTATTCCATCTTTGAAGACCATATTTATGGTCGATATATGCCCTCTAGATTGGTTCTAACGCCTATTCAGATGAAACATCGTAACCAAAGGGGTTTTACATAGCGCAATTGCTTTCAATTAGAAAGTCTATAACCAAGAGCTTATTGATCAGAATATAAATCTCACAAGGATTTCCTTGCACAAAAATTGAGCTCTACCACATCCTAATAGGCGGTCTTCAAGAAAAATTGAAAGTAATATGTTTGCCATGAAATGGGGATGACTATAACAGGTACTATTCATCAGGGTTTGCTCATTGAAGGGAGCTTGATAACCTTGAGAAAAAATCCTATAAACAATGACTATAAGCCAAAATATAGGCGTTAAAGATAAATTAGACTACAAATCTAAATTAGGGTTTCATAAGACGATCTATTGTCATACAATAGAATTGCATATGATTTTCAAATAAAAGGGGTTTGAAAATTTTTGGGCTTACAAGCTTTGGCATAAATCCCACATGTGCTACATCATGGATGTAGCATAGATTGTAAGAACTTACATGCTACTTATAGGGAAACAACCAAGTTAGAGCTCCTCTATCCTAGGGCAGCCTCCTAGGCCGAACTATCTTTTATAACATAAAATATAATATCTTAAACCTCATTGAATAGTTTTAGGAAGTCTTTTATTAAATAAAAGGTTCATATATCTATTTTCTAAGGTATTTATAAAGCATTCATAGAGATTTTAAGAGGGCTAGAAATTATAGAAATATCAAAAGGACAAGCAATTACAAAAGTTTAATAATATTTTATTAAAATGCAAGAAAGACCCAACCTGATCCATATTCTTCTTAAGACCTCCAAATGGCCTCCTTTTAGCCTTCCTCCATTGCTTCTAGAGTCATCATGTTTCTCTTAAATAGCTAGCTCTTCTTCCCATGCTTCATAATTTCTTATCTTGGTTATATGCCTCTACCTACAACTAATTACTCTCTCAAAGATTTTTGGTTTCTGATACACCAAAGTGGAGAGCATACTCTTTAAGATCCAATATTTCCTAGTCCTCTCTTCCCAAGAGGCTCTCAATTTATAGGAAAAATTCTCCTCTCATGAGCCAAATAGTGGCCTTATTATTTTAATATTAAAAGACACCTTCATTCAAATAAGATATTTTTACCCATGTGGAGGGAAAATCCAAAAAGTAGAAGAGGGTCCAAATAGAGATAAGGTAGGTGATCTTGTTTGTTTTGTGACCCCTTTGTCTCATAACCTTACAAAATCTACACTATTATGGATTAGAAAGGGGAATCTTCCCTTAACTTCCACCAATAAAAATGGGCCATGAATGAGCAATGGATATTCCTAAATAATAAAATAATATCTACATTATTTAATATTTCTGAAGTTATTTTGGTCCAATTAAAATTGGATAAATTTTGTGATCATCTAATTGTATTACATTAGGTTATTTAAACCTAATGAATTATATTGTAATAATTTTTGCAAAAGATGAATCCTCATATTAATCTTTCACAAAAGCCCTATCTCGCTTCTAATTAAACTAAATTGAATTATTTTTTTCAATAGATAATTAATCATCTCCTAAATTCTCACAAAATCCCTTCATTAGAATTTTGTAAAACTCTTTAGGGCCAACAACCCCTTTAGTTTGGTATTAATTGATCCCTCATATTAATTAATATCATTTTGAAAAGGTCCAATGGAAACGGGTTGTGATAGGTCAACTCTTTAGTTTTTACAATTGCATAAGCTATATGATCAAATGTATAGGCCCCTTAATGAATATTAAAGTGTTATTTGGCATTTGTCTATAAAAATTGTAGAACATGTATGAATGCTAATTTCATCATTAAGCATTTCTATTAAAATTGAATGAATGGTGTATTTTGTTGAAGTTATTATGCTATTTGTATATCTCCATAAATTGTTATTTGCTTAGTTCCTAGAATGCTTAGTTATGTATGTGCTTATTTGATTAATGATCTATAATATCAAATGATAACTTGTCTATTAGACAATTTAGTTTAATTAAGGAAATGAGACTCTCATGCTCTTATGTCTCTTGTTGTGGCTGAATCCCAACCAAATTTCACTTCTAGCTTCTAACCCTTTTCCATTCCTCCTTTAGTCTTTTACCCCATCATTAGTTTAGCTAGTACCATAGGAACTTGCCTACTCTAAACGTTGATATAGAAGCTATTATAGGTCTTCCAATATTTATTGTCTTGAGGGTGCATCTCATCCACTTAGGCATATTTTAGACCAAGATAAACTTGGTCATTGCTTTTACTTTTTAGCCATTTGGGACTCCCTAGTGGCTACCTCTTGATCACTTTTTTTTTTTTTATAAGCAAAAAATCCCTTATGGAGCCGCCTTGGTCTGAGAGACCATGAACAGGGGGTTCTACACCATCAAATTCACCCGGGAGTCGCACCCGACCCTACCCGCACCAACATTATCAATTGTATTTTGGATACCCAATTCAGCTTTTTGGTAGGGTGGAGATTTGAACCTGGGACCTCTCTTGGAGGATTGCCCTCTCCTCTCCAACTCACCTACAACACCTGGGTGTGGCTACCTCTTGATCACTTCAATCATCTAAGGATAAATTTTTAGCATCTAGATGCTCTTGATTATACAACTCGCTAATTTTATCATTATCATCCAAATCATCATATGGTGTCCTAGTGTCACCAATTTATTGTCACATCTAACACTAGGTATTAATTTTGGCCTCACATGAGTGCTCTCTATTATTCTCTCTGATTTTTCAAGCCATCAGATAGGGTTTGGACTAGTTGGTTAGGACTATCATACCTTGCATGGAGTGACACAATAGGGCCAGTTCTAAGAGCATGGGGTTTAGCTCTGTTAGGGGTTTATAGAATTTTTATTAAGGCTAGCTCCTTTATGATTTTTGACCTTGAGCACATAGTCCTAATATAATATCTTGGAAGAGATAAAGGGTTAGAGAAAATGAAAAAATAAAGATATCATAAATAAAAAAACCTAAGATAACAAAAGGCAATACACCAAAGATTAAATAAGATCCCTTTGCATAACAACTTTGACCATAATGCATCAACATGAATAATTCCTCTCCTTGACATATATAAGCATAGAAAAATACAAGCATACATACAAAGTATATGGGACATGGCATGAGAACCAAGTAAATGGAACCAAATAGTCACTTAGAACTCCAACATATATATACAAGTAACATATTACAAAGATTATGCTAGTAGTGAGGGTTTGGTTTGCCTATAAGACCACCCAAAGATGCACCTACTACTATATAAAGATAAATGAAATGAAAGTTATAAAACTCATCAATCCTTTACAATAATAAACTAAATACTATTTATAGATATAACAGATGGAATTTTCCCTCTAAATTTGTATAAAAATTTCAAGGATTATTGCTCCTCTATGTATTGGGCTATATCTCCATTTAGTATGCTAGTTCCTTCATGGTCTCTATATGTGAGCCCATTAATGTTGGGTGACCTCAAGCCTTTGGATAAATTGCTACTTCTACTATTACCACCAAATCCTTTTTGGGATCCCCAAAGTCTAGGTGTATGAAATATTTGCAATCAATATTCTAGATTCAAGGTTTCTCCAATTATAACTTCCCATGTTGTGGCTTTTAATACTTCGCTTATTTCTCTAGACTTGTTAGGCTTTAGATGTGCAGGTAGGTCAATTTGAAATTATTTCATCTCTATGATATCAACTACTATATTTATAAGGTGTGCCTTGATATTATGACCTTCATGAAAGCTTTTGGATAGTTCAAATATCATGGCTTCCATTCCTCAAAACTTTTTGATATTTTCTTCTATCAGAATTTTTGAACTCTTAATATTTTGATATTTGAGTCTTGTGCCTTCGAGTCTTAGGGTTTGGACAACACAATTCATAATTTTTTTTGTCTTCTCATTTTCATTGGAGCTATTGAAACCATCAATAATTATTTTGCATGAACTTGATTATCTGAGGATATTTTTTGCACCTTCCTCCACCTTTTGATTTTTATAAATTTTTCTTAGATCTCTTGCTCGCATTCCTCTGCCACCTCTTTTCCTACAAAGGCCATATTATGAATTTTTTTCTAATGCTTCCTTATTTTTTATGTAGTGAAAAATCACTATAGTTCCAGTGACTCATAGGTGATCACCATATTAATGAAGATAAAAAAAACCCAAAGAAAGTTGATGCCTTGTCCATTGGGTGTGAATTCAATACTTGAGTGTTTGGTTGGTGATTGCACTTTTTTTCCACTCTTAAAATCTTTGTGGTCTTTAAAAAATAGGATTTATCCCTAATGGCTATGACTTACTCTATTGTTTCTAGAAAATGCATGGTATTCTAATTGTATTTTCTCTTAATGATCCTCTTGTCTAGTGAAAATTATCATTGTTGTTGCCTTACTCTTGCTTGATTTTTGATGCTTGAAAAGTTACTTTTATGTAGGATTTTTGGTCCTTTTTATTTTATGAGTGTTCTTGGACTGAAAGGTCTAGAATATTTTCCTTTATTTCCTACCATGACTAGGGTGACTTCTTTATAGACCAAGAATACTATATTACCTATGGAATTTTGGCCACTATTCTTGTAGGTTATCAACTTTCTTTTGTGATGCTAATCATTTTTTGGTCACCTTGGGTCCTTTCTTCTTCCCCCATTGTTCCTCAGTTTCATTTTCTTGGAGCTTCTATGGATTTTCCCTTAGTAATAGCCCTAATAATTAGTAACCGATGAGAGTCACTAAGAACTTGATTACAAATGGAGAATAGCTTGGTTTTCAAACCCACTATGAGGAGGTCTACAAATGTAACACCCCAGATCTACTCACCTGGTTGTCAAAAATTTTGATCAAAGTATAACAAGTTTAGTTCACACCCCACAATTTATTAGTACATAAGCATAAGATTATTCATTTCAAGGTGATTAACCACTACAAATGATTCCTTAAACATTCAAGATTGGCAAAATCCTGCAATAGGTGCCATTTTGTGAACACGTTCATCTCCTTGCTAGAGGTCTATGTTCATGATACGAGGTTATCCTTTTAGGGTCCATAAAACCTGAAAGGGTGGACACATAGTTCCACTCCCCTTAGCATGGTAAGGTTAGGATATTTATCCTAATAATTTTTCCCAAGGTACATATGGTTTGTATCATTCCCATGCTAGGGTATAGCGTATAAAAATTCCTAGTGCCTGGCTGAATATCCACCTTCTCTAGATTTATCTAGGACCCACCATTTCTCTGGTTCAAGACCAGGTTTCACAGACTATGCCATGAATGACGATGTGTTATCATATTCTAAAACTAGTTGGACCTTTTCACACTAGGTCTAGCTACTCCTAAACCCCTCTGATATTCTGTTAATGATTCTCCATTAGAGCATAGAACATGTGATACCCTCATGCACTACTCACTTACCATTCTAGAGTGGGTGTCCCGTTCCACCCCTTGTTACTTGTTATGGTAAAAGGACCTTATCATCCAGGGCAGGTTTACCAAAAAGTGACTGGAATCGAATCCCAACATTTTCCCTTCCTGCAAATGCTGGTATTGGGTAGTGACCCATCCGTATTGATGGATCTTAATTTTTATCTTCTATCATGGCTTCATACCATCCTTTTTGTTGGCTATGATAGGTAAAGTTTAGCCGGTTAAGCCTTGTTTTTTTTAAGGATTCATATAACCTTTATAAAAAGAATACCATTCTAGACTCAAACGAGTAAAATAGACACTATTTTATTTTGACAATTCTAACATATAAAATATCTATTTTAACCAATTACATCTTTCATAAATAAAAATAAATCTTAAAAGTTTATTAAAAAGGTAACCAACATACAAATGAAAATTTCTCTGAAAGTCTATTAAAAAGTAACCTACATATAAATGAAAATTTATTTTACTCTTAAGTTTGTTATTAAAACCTTTGGATACCTAATATTTAAAATGCATTTCACTTCTTTTCATGAAACATAATTTACCATATGGAACTCGATTTCCACAGTACAAGTTATAAAAATTTTCATTATATATTTAAATTTATTTGATTTCTACTCCTAATATATAACTATTATATTATGGTTTCATATTAAACAACTTTTTTTTCATAGTGAACATATTCAAATATATCTATATTAATATTGCAAAGGAATCAAACACTTGATTTATTCATTGTTATGTTATACACACACAACAACAACCACATAAAATATATTGTGTGTATCAGATAGATAAAACGCTAACCTAAGTTTATAATACTATCTAAAGTTAAACAAACTATTTTATGATATATTTAATTAGCAAGGAAATGGTTAATTATGTGTTTATCACAAAAAATATAAGTTCTAGCCACCGACAAAGGGTTATCATTAGTGTGCTAGAATGAAAACATGTTTACCAAAGTTTATTTAAATATTTCCTATTTCAAAGCAAATTAAAGATAAAAGCACATGATTTTCAAACAACTTCATACTGTGGACAGTTCTAGCTTTCTCAGAATTTGACATCCATATCTTAAGGTATGGCTTATATTGTTGTTTATCGATATGGGTTGACCACAAACCGAGGTTAACCTATTTTTTTATGTTTACCCATGAAAAATGCATACTCTACACATTTCACACAATTGCACAAGAAGAGCTTGGACATACCAATGTCGTCCGAGATTATTAAAAAAAAGTGGATTAAATATTTCAAATTCAAACTATTTTAAAATCAAGTGCAGTATAGGAGACGATAACCAAAGTAATTCCTCTGGAGTACTCTAAAATACTGACGCTTATAGATCCCAACGTAATGTTGCCTCTTAGTCTCTTTTCCTAGTAAAAAGGATATCATTTTTTTTATGTTTGGAAGCATATAACTTTAAAAAAAAATCATTTTTCCAAAGAGGTTTACATCCATAAATAACAATTTCCAAGTAGTTTTCCAAAAACTCTATACAGTAAATTTTATCGTGACGTTCATAACCAAACCAATGTGAAAATTATACTCAACTTTTAAAAACAATATACTTAACATAGACGTATATTAACTTATCATGTTGTCTACACCTCAACAAATAATAAAAGAAAACATCTTGACAATATTAAACTTATAACAATGATACAACCTTAAAGAAATTAAAATAAAATGGACTACCTTTTATTGTAAATACTTCACCTTTATTAGTAATCCAATATTTAAGCAGTAAGTTTAATTGCAATAATATAACAATATGGGGTGGCTTCAACTATCGATTCAACATAATTTTAAATAATATTTTTATCTTGATAACAGATGGTTCCCGATTAAAATTCCACCAATGCAGCTACTACTAAACACAAAAGAACTTTAAAAATTACATAAGCTATTCATTCCTCCACTTGAATCATTATATTAGTTCATGTTGAAAGAGAGAATGAACTCTGACAAATGTTCAAACAATCGAATTTGTGAGTAATCCAATTTACTAAATGACATAACTATTTTTTTTAGACCATCTACTTCGATGCTACCATGAATGATTCTAATGGATGATAATGGTTGAATGTATTTTTGGGTCAGTATGGCCCAGTGAAATATAATGCATTCAACAAGCACACACTCTAGCATGCATTTCCTAATCACGCAAGCAAAAAATTTTAATTTTATTCTATTTTATTTATAGTTCTTTTAAGTGTAACTTAGAAGTTTAGCTCTTGCCTTCACGCATAGATAAATATGTCATACTGGTTATAAACAATTGGTTACTTTCCTGCCTAGATTCTTAAAATATTAAGAGCAAATTTTAATATTAGATGCCTCAAATTTCTTATAAACAAAAGCAAGATGCAATCATCAAAAAATCGTACACAGTACAAGATTTCAATACCCACATCAGATAATTAACTAGAACAGACTTGACCTAGTTAAGTTGGTAGATAAAGAACAAATTCTCTCACACAATCTTCTCCACTCAATGCTCATAAAGAAAAAATTAATACCAAGATAGGACCAGATAATACGAGACTAGCTCAACATATCTTTAAAAGGAGCTAAAATCCTAGTTCTAAGTGACACATCGGGTTGAACATGTAAATTTTAAATAGTTTTCGAGTGTCAATGCCCGTGGAATTACCGAATTCTCGTATTTACATTTTATATATTTTTTGTATATATTATTTTTTATTGTTATTTTTTAATTTATATTCTTACATAAAAATATATTAAATTTTGTTTTTATTAAAATGATTAAATCTATCATTGCTATATATATATATATATATATATATATATAGTTTAAATACTATTTCCTCAAATTTAACATAAACACTTAAACCCGCATGCATCTAATACGATCTATTAATTAAACATAATGTAGCAATTACAACAAAATGCAAATACAAGCAACATGCATATACAGGCAGGATGCTTCTATATGCATTTATTTCATTGGGCTTACATGTACCCACGAGCCATGGTGCATTAAGCACAAACATCATATCCCACCTTACTTGACGTGAACAACCATTGTCTCCACCAGAAGGTGGGTGCTTAACTCATCCAACCTGTTTGTTGAAAGGTCTTGCACCTGCACTCACAAATTTCTTCAGTAGTATCTCATTCTAAGATGAAATTAAGCATAAATATGGCAATATAGAGGGGATGTTATATTCTCCCCTCTAAAATTAAATAGTCCTTGTGTTTACAACATAAATCATGCATTTCCACATCAATATTAAATATATTTATGCAACATCATGTCAAATATTTTAAAATATTCTCCCAAATGTAAATCCAAAAATATGCATTATAAAACCAAAACATGCATGTATACATTTATCTACATATATCAATTCTCAAAAAAATAAGGAAATTATCTTTTCATAATGGCCACATCTTCCCATTGTTAGAACTAGATAATATTACATTATTTGGATCATGTAAATGAACCTTCCTTGGTAAATACTTAGGACATTAGGTTACTTTAGGGGGAAGTTATCTATTTACTTCATGCAATGTAGTAAATGCACCAGTGTCAATGTGCAAGCTGTAATATGCAAGGTGTCCACTTGTACAACTAGATAGAGTGTTGGCCAAGGAACTTATCTTCCTATATAATGGCCATAGATGTAGAAGATAGATATAGAAGTCATAGTATCATAGGTGGTGTGTGGTAGATATGCATTAGGGTAGTGTGTGTGTGAGTTATAAGCTCAAAGCTCATTTATGGAGTAGTAGCTTATATTCTGGAGTGTCCATTTCCTCCATAGCTACTATTGTAATCTTTTTTGTCATTTCTATTTATAGCATATTTTAGTCATCTCATAGATTTACTTTATTTCTTTTTACATCTTGTGATTGGTATCTCCCATTGTATATGGCATCAAAATCTGACAGTGGTATCAGAGTTGTGGTAGATCAAGCTCTAGTATATCTATAGGGAAACCACCATTATTATTGATCCTGAGTTTTTTGAGAACCTGACGTGCCATTGGACCAGTCACTGTCAAATAATTTTAGAAGATTATAGGTGGTAGAATTAGGGAGAGTTACAAGTGAGGATTGAAATATCAATTTTAAAAATACTAATATTGCATAGGTCTAAAGTCTTTACACAAATTTGAAGGAAAAATCATGAGGAATAGGACTCAACATTTGATCCACTAGGTTGATGAATCAACTAGTGAAGCTCGGAGATTTGGAAATACTTACCTAAAAGTGTACTTTATTGTAGGAAATTAATACTCATATGATTGAGATACCTCCTACAACAGAAAGCTAGGAGACCTCAACTTTATTGCCCAAATGTTGGAGTGCCTTCATAGTACAGAGATTAGTTGTTACAAAGAGGAGAATACTTCAGAAGAATCTTCTAGAAAATAATCATGGTGAAGTATGGAGACAAGAGATCTCCATTGATAGATTGAAGAACTTGACAAGAAGAAAAGGCCATAGAAGCCTTGATATAGAAGAAAATGCTATAAAAGCCTTGATCCAGAATATTAATCCATAGAAGCCTTGATCTAGAAGAACAGTCCACAAAAAGCCTTGATACTAAAATAGATCATAGATGCCTTTTATCTTGAAGAAGATTATAGAGGAGAGGATCTAATTCAAAAGCAAATTTTAGTACTAGTATTTTTTTTTGCAGGTAAAGGAGATCCAATAAGTCAAAAAAACTTCCTACAAGAAATTTCAAAAGAAAAGCCTCTTCAAAATCAATCCAGTACTTGAAGCAAAAGATATCAGGAGGAGATCTCATTGAAGAACTTCTAGGATAGAAAGAAGAAGAATGACTAGGAGAGTCCTGCTCGAATCCAGAAGTAGCATAATCAAAAATATAGAAGAAGATCTCAATGCCAACACTTCTAAAAGTAGAATATTGAAGATAATATCTCTAAGAAGACCAAAAGAAGCTATAATATCAAAGACCTTGACTAGATCTTGATGAGAATATAGTAAAATTCTAGGAGAGCATTGCTAAAGAAACCATCAAAGGAGAACTCATTAGAGAAATCCACTACCAAGGAGAAGCCCCTGATAGTGAAGGACTTGGAACAATTATCACCATCCAATAACAAGCCCAAGAGGAGGAGAATTTGTTAAGGAGTGCCAAGTCTGAGCAGAAGAAGAAACCAGTGAAGACATCAAGATATTTAGAATCTTGAGAAGAAGATCCTTCTTAAAGTCATAATTTGACAAGAAGACTTAAAGGTAGAAGACAATTATCAAATCTAGTATATTTAAATATTACCTCCTACAGTAAGAGGTCACTACTACAGAGATATAAACTTCTCCAAATCTATAGCAGAAGGAGGATATTATAAGAGGAGATCAAAGTCACCAAATACTAGGCTCATGAAAGAAAGTTTAAGACCATCAATTTGGTGAAGGAGCTATTCAAAATAGTCTACAAAGAGCTGCAAGATCCTAATCAAGGCAAAAACTTGGTGGTCTTAGGCACCAAGATCTACATTCTCTATGAAAGCAAAAAAGGAGCTATAAAAGTGTTCAGAAAAAGGTAAGCAACTATCGGTGCAAGTAGATTCATTAGTTAGATTACTTATTAGATTTATTAAAGCACCTTCATCCTGATTAAAGTTGCAAAAAGGAGATTTGTATTACAGTCTTCAAGTGTGCAAAAAGAAAGGTTTTTTTTAAGGTTCATTTGCACATTAGGAGTTGATTAGATTTCAAAATTTTAATAATCTATCAACCAGCCTATTATCTACTTTGGAAAGCAAAAGAAGACTATCTCCTAATATCTTGTTTATAAGAAATTTACAAAATAAATCTTGAAGATTCATTTTAGATTATTCTTGATTAGTTGTAGTGAATTGATTAAGTGCATTTTCTTGAGAGTATATTGGAGTGATAAGGTGTAATCTTATTAGTGCATTAAAAGTAGAATTTGTTAGATTTATTTGCACTATTATTAATCTAAAAAGAAATTAGTTTTATGCCTTGAATTAAATGCTACAAAATCTAGTTTGGATCAAGTGTATAAAGACACTCTTAAAGCATAGAAATTTGCAACTCATAGTGGCCAATAGAAGCCACCAAAATTGGTTAGTATAAGCAAATAAAAACTAACCAAAGAGAAGCTTCAAAGATTGAGACTTGGTGAGTATCAATTACAAAGCACTTAGGGTTAGTGCAACTAAAGTAAAGCTTTTGTTATACAATATTCACAAGGCTTGGATTCACCATAAATCATCCAATCAAAGGGTTAAGGAGTATAGCCAAAGAGACATCCTTAAAATCTTCATTTTACACTCATTAATCTGCTACAAAAATAAGAATTTCAAACCTACAAAAGAGTGCAAAAAAAGGTGCAATAAAAAGGTTCTATATACATGTAAAGGTTACATTGTGTTGCACTTCTAAAATACATAAAACATAGAAAAAGGAGCAATTTTAAAGATGCCATAATAGGCACTACAGGTATAGGGAAAAAGGTAACCAAAGTAAGGGCCAAAGGATCGAGCATTCTCCAACATAGAAAGGACATTCTCTTCAAGATCAGACCTGCAGATAAAAGAAGCTTTTACGTAAATGACAACAAGACAACCAAGGTTATTTACATAAGACACAAGAAATCTATCACAAATATTTACGTAAACCATAGCAAGGAGAAGAAGTTATCTACGTAAAAAAATGGGATAGAGCACACCCAAAATTCAGACGCATCAAGCTTCACCTCTATCAACGTGAACAAGGAGCACAACAAAGGTATAAGCACAAATAAGGAATTTGGATGCTACATTGGGAATAGCATCAATAAAGGGTAGCAATAGAGCTACCTCATCCTCATCCAAAGATCCAAGACAACTCATGAATTACCTATAAAAGAAAATATGTTGCTTGCTATTCAAGAAATCAAAGCAAGCTAAGGAGAAAGACAATCAAAGGAGTTATAATCTCCTTCTTGTAGGTATTACATATAAAATACCATGCAAGAGGGATGAGTTCCCCTTGGCATATTATTACCTAACGACTATCATATCTCTAACGCTCAAGATATGAACTTTGAGAGTGCTCATTTAAAGGTGAATACGTTATGAAGGAGTAACTATTGGTGCAACAACGTTACAAGAATAAGTGGTAGCGCTTCCAAAAATGCAAGTGCCACTTGTCTATCAATGATTGCCCTTATATGAAGCATAGAAAGAGCACAAGTATAGTATTCACATCTGATGTTCACAGTGTGAAGTGGATAGTAAGAGCAGTCCAATCAATCCATTCCTAGGTGCAGTGTGGAAGAAGGAGATAGTAGGATAATTTACGACTCCATTGAAGAAGGCCAACATCTACTCTCCAAGCATCAAAGAAGAAGCCCAAAAACCATACCACACTTGGTCATTCAAACTTGTCAAGCAAAGAATCGCAGAAAGGGTACGCAAAGTACTATTAAATTTCAATCAAAACCAATGCCATTCAATTGTGAAGTCAAGGGGTTGAGGTAAGAAAAATATCTCATTAATATTGCTTTCAAACATTGGATATATAAGGTTATAATTTTTAAGGATTATTTTTAAGGTTGAAAAAGTAAAATGTATAGGAGATAACTTACCAAAAATTAGAATACTATTTGAAAACTAACTTGGGAGATATAAGGCCTTCTACTTAGGTTGAATCATTTAATACTTTGAAAATATTATTATTTTTTCTAAATTTCCAAATTTGAAAGTCATAAGTTCTACTACTACAAATTGATTTATTGGAAATTAGAAAAATTAAAATCAAATCTCAAAGTTGTCTCAAATCTTCTCAAATAGAGATAAAATATCCAACATTAAAAAAACTCTTGAAATCTAGAAAAAGTGCTTAGTTCAATAGGAGCAATAAGGATAATAGAAGTTGATTTTAGCATTTACAAAACTTTACAAAATCAACCAATATTGAACTATAACTTACAAAAGCACTTTATATCTTGTCCAAAACATACTAGGGAGTCATAAGGCATTCTACAAAACTTGGTAATATCATAATCTATTGTTTATCAAATTGAAAATCCATTAGCAATATATAATCTATCTACAAAACCTAAAAATCCTTATGAGTACTCATTCTCGTTACTAGGGAGACATAAGGAAGCCTACAAGAATCGAGATTTAATATATGTTTTATCAAATAAAGCTTATATACTTCTATCATAGATCATATATCCTAATAGGAATTCATAAAAAAATCCTCTCTCATTTCTTCAAGAATGTCATATACTGAATGTGGAATTTGCTCCAATAGAAACCAGTCTATAAAACATGAAAATATGTGGTACATTGACTTTGGATTAAATCATATTATGATAGAAAATTTACAATGGTTCGACTATATTGAAGATACCAATGGCTACAGAATAAAAATTATGGATAGCCAAACTTATCCTATACATGAATATGGATGTGTAACACCTAGATAATCATTTCCAAATATTCTACTGCAAAATGTATTGTATGTTCATGGATTAATATTCAATCTCATTTTAGTAAGCAAGTTGGTAGAAGATAATTATATGATAAAATTTGGATATATGGATGGAATCAATACATGTCTCATCATGAATCAAGGTGAAATTAAATCAACAGGGTCAATCCAAGGAAATACATACATCCTAGATTCAATGGATATGTCACAATATACTATGATATTTCAAAATGACATTAAAATATTTCCAAAGAAATAGGTTGATGAAAATGAATAACTATTACAACACAGATCCAAGCATAGAAGAATAAAAATCAAGAAGATGAGAGGACAAGTGCACCATGCTCTACTTAGCCATCAATACTCAGAACCAAAAAAAAATATGTGCAAGAAGACTAATGAAGTTGGATGGATAGAATATAGCAATGGTGAATTTGAAGAAGCCAAATATCTTTTTGAAGATGAAGATACAATTCAAAGCCATCATATTGAAGAAGATCCACATTGAATACTAAAGCCTTCAATACCCAAATATTTTTTTTTGGTAGATAATATACTATAGCATTAATACCGGGTTTTACAGGTTGACCCAAAACCTTTTACAAAAATCAGCCTAGGGTTGTTGATGAACATATCCTTACTAAGGATCCTATATATGTAAAATATACATGTCGCCAAAGCCATTACATTCGGTAAGGCACATAGCCTATTATAAAAAAGAAACTTCCCATACAACATTTTGGGTATACCTCAAGAAAACACACATGCATCATAATTACAAAAAGAAACAAACACGGATCCCTTCCTTGAGACAATGGAGAAACAAAAAGCTGCAGACACATATAGCAGAGTACTGAAAAAAACTCCCACAAGCTTTGTATTAACAGTTACTCTTAATAATTCTTTGGTAATTTCTTTCTTTTGTATATGACATGCTTTGGTACCACATACTATCTTGGCCAATCAGCCTTGGAGAAGTGAACCTACTGGCTAGATTTATGGCAGTGGCTATCTGGTGGTCCACGTGGCTTTGGTTCGAAGTCTTATATTGTCATTTCTTTCCTTCCCTGTGATTATCAACCAACCTCAAATTACTAAGATGACTAGGAGCCATGTTATCTGACATGTGACTATCCCCATTAGTCTTTGTGGTATTTCCAAGCAACATCCACGAAGACTAACAACTCAGATAATTTTTATTGTGAGTCCAATTCAAAAAAGAGACAGGAATACTCCTAGCCTTTGAACTTACAATGCCTTCCCTGTTGGTAAATTTGACTATCATTCTTGTAATTCTTGTTGAATAAGCTCCTTTACTTCACTCGAGATACCGTGTTCCCATTTGAAAAGTTCGTCACCATCGACACCCAAATTGGCCAGCTTATCAGCAATTTTGTTAGCTTCCCGAAAGACATATTGGGTTTTTATGTCCTGTCTTCCCTGGAAAAGGATCCTAGCCTCTTCAACAATTGTTTTAATCCTCCAAGGAGGTGTTTTCCAATTATTGAGGAGATTTATAACATGCATAGAGTTTCCTTCTACAATAAGATTGCCTTCTAAGTCTTGATTCATTTGAAGGCCTCTCCACATAGCTCTAGCTTCAGCTTCATTTTTTGTCCTTGTTCCCAAATATTCAGAAAATGCAAGCATCATATTCCCATTATGATCTCGCACAATGCCACCAGCGCCTGCTCTTCCAGGATTTTCCTTAGCTGCTCCATAAAAATTAAGCTTAAACCAACCCGTAGGAGGTGGAGACCACTTAACATTGGTTCTGGGGTTGAATACCCTAGGCACATACTCATATAACAAGGTTAAGCTTAAATATTGAGCAATCATGGTCTCCTGTAGATGAGGTTTACAACTATCAAAAGGGATAAGGTTCGCATTCTTGTTGGCAAAGGATAGGATCCTATAAAATGATAGTTTTATGATCATGGATAGACTCATTAAAGACTCTATGGTTCCTTTCTAACCACACCTACCAAATATAGTGATTGAGACAAATTTTCCACATGTATCTAAGTATTTGGCTTGAAAAGGAGCAAGGCCACTGGATGAACAAATCAAGTACGATGGCTGGTTTAACCCATAAAATATTGAAGGCCTGAAAAACCCCACTTAGGACAGTCAAGGAAAAAGGACACTCAAGTAAAATGTGATAAATGGTCTCCCAATTAGCCCTGCACAGATAACAACGATTAGTGATACAAATACCTTTATGCATCATATTATCAATGGTTAGAATTCTTCCTTGGATAACCAGCCATGAAAAGACTACAATTTTTGGAATTAAATTTTTTATCCAAACTAAGTCCTTTTGGAGGAAAAAATCCTCATCATCAAGCAAAAGCTTGTAAGCTGATTTAACAGTAATTCAATACCCAAATATTGTAATATAGGGAGTGTTATAAATAGAGAATATTACATTATTTGGGTCATGTAAATGTACCTTCATTGGTACATACTTAGGATATTAGGTTACTTTAGGGGGAAGTTATCTAGTTACTTCATGGAATGTAATAAATGCACAAGTTTCAATGTGCAAGCTATAATGTGCAAGGTTTCACTTGTACAACTGGATAGAATATTGGCCAAGGAACTTATCATCCTATATAATGGCCATAAATGTAGAAGATAGATATAGAATTCATAGTATCATAGAAAGTGTGTGGTAGATAGTTAGTAGGGTAGTGTGTGTGTGTGAGCTATAATCTTAGAGCTCATTCATGGAGTAGTAACTTATATTATGGAGTGTCCATTTCCTCCATAGCTATTATTGTAATATTTTTCATCATTTCTATTTATAGCATATTTTAGTCATCTCACAGATTTACTTTATTTCTTTCTGCATCTTATGATTGGTATCTCCCATTGTATGTGGTATCAAAAGCTAACACCCATGTGGCATTTCTATCAGGATAATGGTCCCACTGGACCTTGCACTGGTCTATGTTCCTTTTTCTCAATTGTTTAGTCCTAAAACCAAGGATTTGAACAAGATAGACTTTAATATGCTAGGGATCAGACATCTGTAAGTGAGAAATATTCCAAACATGTGATGGATCAGCCACATATTTTCAAATAAGAGACACATGGAAATTATCATGGATATTTGACAAATTGGGTTGTAGGTCCAATTTATAGGCGATAGGGCTGATATTGTCGATGATTTTGAATGGTCCTACAAACCTAGGGTTGAGTTTGGTGGACTTAATTGAGCTTTTGGATGGTTTCACACACAAGAATACTTTGTATCCCATAGAGAATTCTCTTAGGGTTATCTTAAGGTCTACATAGCTCTTTTTTTTATCTGAGGCTTCTTTAAGCCTTTGGAAAATTTCCTTTAATTGCTCTTCCATTTGTTTCATAGTGTCCAAATCGATCACTACCCGATCCTCCAGATTATCCCATGATAAAGGTGTTCTACACCTTCACCCATACAAGGCTTCAAATGGAGCTATGCCTAGAGTGGCATGATAGCTATTGTTGTATGCAAACTCAACCAAGAATAGATAGTATTCCCACTTGCTTTGATGATCCATGCAATGCATTCTTAGCATGTGCTCTAAAAGCTGATTAACTCTCTTAGTATGCCCATCAGTATTAGGATGATAAGCCATGCTAATATTGAGCTTTGTACCCATACCCAGTGCAAAGCTTACCATAATTATAACGTAAACCTGGAATATTTATCAGATATAATTTCTTTAGGAAAACCATGTAACTGGACCACTTCCATGGAAATTTTTTTACCAATAGTAGGTGGATTATCTTACATATTTCTAGGTATAAAATGAGCTAGATTAGTTAAATTATCAACCACCACTAGAATAGCATCGTATCTGAATCGAGTCTTTGAAAGGTCAACTATGAAATTCATAGAAATGACTTGCCACTTTTGCATAGGGATTTCATAAGGATATAATTGGCCTGCCATATGTAGGTGCTCAATATTAAATTTTTGGTATTCTCGACATCTAGAAATAAAATTTGTTATATCCCTTTTCATATTCAATCAATAGTGCTCCTTCCTCAAAATTTCTTGTATTTTCACCCCTCCCGGGTTTGTGGAGTATGGAGCATAATGGGCTTCTTGAAGAATAAATTTTCTCAACTCCTCATTATCAGGAATGACTACCCAGTCCCTAAAATATAGTAGATCTTGAATTTTGAAATCCTTATCCTTATTAGGTATTTGCTTGACCTGAGCTTGGTGTTGCAGATAAAACTCATCTATCTTCTACAATTCTTTAATCTGACTTCTCAATCCAAACTGACACTGAGTCATAGTAGCTATATTCCTCCTTCTACTTAAATCATCAAGTAGCTTATTTTATTTTCCCTTAATATACTCAATTCTAAAATCATACTCGATAAGAAATTGCATCCATCGTTGCTACCTAGCATTTAGAAAGGGTTGAGTAAAAATATATCAGAGGCTTTGATGATCTGTATTAAGCTCAAAAGTATTACCAAGCAAATAATGCCTCCAAACCTTAAGTGAATGAACAATAGCCACTAGCTCTAAGTCATGAGTAGCATAATTTACACATGCTTTTTGAGGTTCTTGGATTCATAAGAAATAACTACCTTTTCTTGCATCAATATTCCTCCTAATCCTTCCATAGAAGCATCAATACAGATTGTAAATGACTTAGTTGGATCGGGTATTTTAAGGATACGTGTCGTAGTTAACCTCTCCTTAAGAACTCTAAATGATTCCTCACACTGAGTAGTCCATTTGTAAGCTTTTCCTTTCCTTTGAATATTGGTGATAGGATGGGTAATTTTTTAGAATTATTTTACAAATCATCTATAATACCCAACCATGCCCATAAAACTTCTTACTTCAGTTACATTATTTGTTGTGGGCCAACTTATTATGGCTTAAATCTTCTTGGGATCTACCGCAACTTCTTCGATAGAAATTATATGTCCTAAGTAATGCATCTAGGGATTGTAGAACTCACACTTGGACATTTTTCCATATAGTTGATTTTTTCTAAGAATTTGTATAATACTCTCATATGTTGATCATTTTTTTCTTTCTTAGAGTAGATTAGTATATCGTCAAGAAATATAAGAACAAACTAATCTAACTTCTCCTTGAACACACTTTTCATTAAATTTATAAATGTTGTAGGAGTGTTTGTTAAACCAAAGGGTAGCATAGTAAACTCATAGTGACCGTATTTGGTCCTGAAAGCAATTTTCTAAGTATCTTCCTCCTTTATCCTCAACTGATGATATCCTAGCCTAAGGTCAGTTTTAGAAAATATTGTAGCTCATTTCAATTTATCAAAGAGGTCATAAATTCTTGTCAGTGAGTATTTGTTCTTAATTTTTATTTTATTGGGCATTCTATAATTGATGCATAACCTCAATGACACATATTGTAAGATAACTGACGCACCCCATGGAGACACACTTGGTTTAATGTGTCCTTTTTCTAGCAAATCCTATTGTTGAGTCTTCAATTCTTATAATTCTATGGGGGTCATTCTATATGGGGCTCTAGCAATTGGTGCTATTCCAGGTAATAATTCTATTGAGAAGTCAAATTCTCTTTGGGGTGGTAAACCCGACAAGTCTTCTAGGAATACATATCTAAACTCATTCAATATCGAATATTGCTGAAACAGACCTGAATTGGATTTAATATCTTCCCTTTTATTCAATTTGATAACATAGAGCTGACTTCCTTTCCTTAAGGCTCTTTTTACCTACATAGCATACAAATTGTGTGGTCTAAGTGAGTCTCAACCACAGTGGAGTCGTACTCATTGCTTGGTATAATCAGTATAATCTACACATATTTTTTCAAAATTTAGTAAAGCCTTATGCACCCTAAGCTAGTCTACACCCAAAACAATATCAAAATCATGTAGGGGAGCTATGTACAAATGTCATCTAGTATTTCCCTAAGGTAAGTTAATTTGAGGATCAAATACACACTAATCGATAGTATAGGTTTTTCTAGACCCATATTCAACCTTCCATCTATTTTCCATATATCTAGGACTTTTCAATATGTCTTTCATTAGAATATCAAAAATAAAACTATCAGTAGCTCCACTATCAATTAGAACATGAACATCTTTATTAAATATTCTAACTTGTAAAATAAATGATGTAGCTTGTCCAATAAGTGCATAATTACCTATTGTGGTATATATTTTATGTGTGGCCTCCTCAACTGCTTTATGTCTATCTGCTCTAAGTGGACATTGGCTAGCATAGTGAGCTCTAGTACATATATAACATCCTTTAAGGGGAGCCTTATCCTTTCTACCTTCTTCACTCCTGACTTGAGATGTGGATTCCTTTCCTGCATTCTGTGTAGAGGAATTATAGTCATTTCTATAGTTCTTTTTGTCTTGATGACCCTTATTCTAAAATATTCCCCTATTTCTGTCATCTTTTTTGTAACGGTCTCCACCTTTGAACTTTTTATACTAATCCTTAGAACCTTTTGTAGCTCTAATATCTTTTCTCTTCCTAGCCTCATCTTTGTCCCTTTTTATTTTCTAGTAGTATGCCTTTTTTTTCTTCGTACTTAACTCTTCAAATCGAGTTGTGTCATAGGCTTCTAACAAATCCTTTGGTTTTACCAAACCAACAAGAGACCCAATTCTTGGATGTAGCCCCATAATGTTGGAATATTTTCAACATTGCCTCCTTAGTCCTAAGTATTAAGTCCTAGTATTTAGTTTTAGTTTAATGTTTTGATTTACATATTTCTAGTTAATTTTATTAGCATACATTGAGTTTTTGTCTTGGTTGATCAATGTTTGACCATATTCCAAGATTGGCATATTGTTAGGATAAGAGGATTGAGAGGATTTCTCTCAACCACCATGTCTATTTTTAGTTCTTTCAAGAACTATAAAATTATGTAATGCATTGTTGATCAATAGAACAATTTCACCATTTTTTATCATTTGGTATCAGAGCAGGTTTGCTCATATGGATCAAAACCTATGGAGAGTGGCATGAAGAGATCTGAAGCACGCACTTTGTCAAAGAAACTCAAGTGGCCAGCACTCAGCAGATTTGCAAGGAAGAGCTCGAGTAAATCATTAATATCTCATTCATCCTGAGGTATTTGATTTTTAAAATTTGAGGGTTGTTAGATAATTGTATCAAGAGGATTATGTCAAAATTTTAGGTGATTTGGAGATAATTTGCAGATTTTATTAGCATTTTGATTTTTTCAATAAAATTGTTGTATAAGGTGAAATACAAGGTATTGTCTTCTCAAATTTTGGGAGAAATATTACTTAGATAAAATAATCATTTAAACAAAATTTCAGGTCATTTGGATTTGTATTTATTTATTTGTGTGAATATTGATTTTTTCTTCAAAAATCCTAGATCCAGAATTGTGATAAAAAGGGAAAAGTTAAATGATCACATATTTTTCACCTTTGCAATTTTTCTTCAAAAATTTAGAGGGTTTTCAAATTATTGTCTCAAGAATACAAAGTTTAATTTTCAAAAAATTTGGAGCTGTATGGATTTATTTATGTGAAAAAATTGAAGGTATCTCAAAAACACTCTAAGATCTAGAAAGGGCAAAAGTCAATTGATCACATATTTCTCATTTGTGTGAATTTGCTTATGAAATTTAGTGAATTTTTAGATAAGTATATCAGAAGTCTATAGGAAAGGAGTGGCTGAGATCTAGGTGGAATATTTATGAGTGGTGGATTACAGAATGGCCATCATGTATAAAGAATTGGAAGTGCCCAAATTCAATGGAGATAATTATGCTATTTGGAGCATAACGATGAAGACCTTCTTGAAGGTTCAAAAATTATGGGATATAGTTCAAGAAGGCTATGAGGAACCCACTTGGAGCAATCTACAAGGTGAGGAGATAAAAGAGAAGAAGGAGCAACAATATGCAAATTGCTTAGCTCTTATGGATTTAAGGAGAGGAATGGAAAAGAATGTTTTTCCTCTCATAGCCAATTGTAGATCAGCTACAATGGCATGGTAAGTGTTGAAGGATACTTATGGGTTTGATGAGGATACCCATAAAGCCATGTGTGACAATCATGAAGATTTTTTAAGCAAGGAGGAGCCTTGCTTCCTTGAAGAATTTTCTGAATTAGATCCTTTTGAAGGAGCTTTTGAAGAGTCTTGTGAAGACTCATATGAAGGTATGTCTTTTACAGAATACATACATTCTTATAATGGAGAATTATTTCTTAAAGAGGAAGATATACTTGAAGAAGAGCCTTGTGTGAAAGAGATTAAAGAATCGCTTAATGGAGAAGAGGATAACAAATAGGAAGAGACTTGTATAACTTTCCTTAGAGAGAGTCATTGTGAGACATAGATAATTGAAGACATGTCTTGTATAGGCATGGAAAATTGTAATAAACAATTATTTCTTTTAGGAGGAGAAAATTTTGAAAAGAAAATTTGTACTAAAGAATTTTTTTTTTTGTTATTATCATGGTCGCAAAAGTTTATAAAGGCGGAGTGTGTCTTTTGTTTTCAGCAACGTGCTTGGTGCAGCGGTTGAGACACCCGCCTGTAAAGGTCGAGGTCATGGGTTCGAACTGCGAAGAAAAAATAAAAAGGTTTTTTTATAATAAAAAAATAATTAATTTTTTTTATTAAAGTTCCAAAATTTAATTTAATGATTTGTTAATTTATATTTTTAATTATTTTTTTTTTAAATAAGCGTATTATTTTTTTTAATTATTAATAATTTTTAATTATTAATGGGCTTATAGGTTGTCCCTTAAACATTCGATATTGGCCAAATATCGTAATAGGTGCAATTTTGTGAACACATTTATCTCCTTGATAGAGGTCTATGTTCATGGCATGGGGTTATCCTTTTAGGGTCCATTACACCTGAAAGGGTGGATGCATAGTTCCCCACCCTTTAGTATGGTAAGGTTAGGATCTTTATCCTAATATTTATGCTTGAGGTACATATGTTTTGTATCATTCCCATGCTAGGGTATAGCATATAAAAATGCCTTGTTCCTGGTTGAATACCCACCTTCTTTGGATTCACTTAGGGCCCACCATTTTTTTGGTTTAGGACCAAGTATCATAGAATATGCTATGAATGATGATGTGTTATCCTATTCTAACAAAATAACACTCATTAGACCTTTTAGCATTGGGATCCAACTAATCCTGAAACCCTTTGGTATTCTGCTAATAATTATCCATTCAAACATAGAACATGTGATCCCCTCACATACTATTCACTTACCAGTCTAGAGTGGGTGTCCTATTCCACCTTGTTGTAGCCAAAATTGATACAATATGAATGTACCTATAATTTCAAAATTTGTAAAGTCCTAAAATGTACACTTTCTATGATAGGCTAATAAAGAATTTAAATTTGAATAAAACATTTTCTATCTTCATGAAAATCTCCAACCCCTAAGTAGCTTGATTTTTTCTTTCATTAAAATTAAGGGGTTACCCATTCAGTTCCTTCAAAATATATCATCACCTTTTTTGACCCATTTGGCCAAATAGAAATGATGAAATTTTCCCTTTGATCGACTGACAGAAAGCATCTGCTGAAAAATACAATCTCCAAAACTAAGCATAAGGACTTTTCAACCAACAAAAAAGAGCATTCGATTGATAGGAAAGAATAAGCGATTGAGCCTAGATCATGTTAAAATATTTTTCGTTTGACGCCCATGGAAAAATATTCGATGATATTTTTACAAGTAAGAAAATTTTTGGTCAACCATTAAAAGGTTTTGGTCGACCACTCAGGCCGAATAACCGAAGCAATTAGAAAGCGTAAATTTTAAATCGATCGATAAAATGTAAATTATTGCTAAAAATATTTGGTTGAACAAATTTGATTCATTAAACACCCTTTTTTGGTTGATAAGAAGAAATCAATAGCCAAAGTTGAATGGCATTTTTACCGACGCAAAGTAAATAACAGTCGACTAACTAATTGGTCGATCACAAAAAGTGATTACTTTTTCGATCGACCGTAGTAAATAGTTAGCCAAAATATTTATCAATCAAATATAAAAGTGAGTTACTCAATGAAAATATGTCGTCATCCAAAGTGAATTAAGGGATGGTCAAAAATTCAAAGATTCAATATGAAGAACATAGACTTATATTGAGAGGGGGGATGAACAGTATAAGATGCAACCATTTAAAAAACTTTACTTTAGATAGCAGTGGCATCACCATAACATTAACCATAATATAAATCAACACACAAAGAAGAGACATTTTAACATGGTTCACCCAAGATGGGCTACATCCACAGAAATATTTTCACTAAAAGCTTTCTCAATCAAGTTCTTTGGGAAATCCTTTCCCTAGTACAAATTTTATGAACTTCCTATCCAAAGGAGAATCCTTCCCCTCAACAAGTATTTATGAGCCTCCTGCCCAAAGGATAATCCTTCCCTTCAACAAGTATTTATGATCCTCCTACCCAAAGGAGATGTCCTATCCCCTCAACAAGTATTTATGAGCCTCCTGCCCAAAGGAGATGTCCTATCCCCCAAAGCTTTGGAAATGATACTTCAGAAGATCACTGCCTCTTCTGTCGCTAGCAAGTGGAACTCCTTTCCATAGAAGACGTCTTGTCCTTCTTGCTCTGGATCTAGATACTTTTGTCCTCATTGATCACCTCCATAGTTGCTCATCAAAACCTATACTAAACACAATCAGTCGGTCCAGCACAAGTCCTCTCAAACTCTATCATAAATCTTCACCAAACTCAGTCCTCTGGTCCAACACAAATTTGCTCTCAAATCTTTGTCATATTTGTCCCAAGCTTAAGCCAAAAGCTTGAAAAAATCAATCACAACTGCTCACAAGTCTTCACCAAGACTTCATCAAATATGTCCACAAGTTCTTCAACAAGAACCTGTCCAAATCAGTCCTAGCAAGCTCACCAAGAACTTGCCCAAATCAGCTCAAGCAATTTTACCAAGAAACTTGCCCAATGTGAACACACAAAGAGAATTTTTAGATACCCAATGTGTTTCATCCAATCATATCAAATCAATCTCATAGAAGCATAAATATAATTGTTAGAGACTCAATATGTTCTATCCTTCAACTCTCAATCTCAACTCAAATCAATCTCATAGAAGCATAAAGAGAATTTTTAGAGACTCAATATGTTCTATCCTTCAACTTTCAATATCAACTCCAATCAATCTCATAGAAGCATAAAGAGAATTATTAGAGACTCAATATGTTCTATCCTTCAACTCTCAACAACAAAACAACTCAATTAGGGTTTCAACAACTTATAGCAATGGCATAAACTTCTCACTAAAAAACCCTAAAGCAAACTTCAAATGCTTCCACTCTCATAAACCAGAATTATTCAATAACTCATAAACTCATCATGATCTCATAATGCATAATCAATAATTCCACTTTCAGAAAATAAGACACACTCCAAATAAGGAAACTTAATTTAATACTTTTCACTCCAAACTTATTTTTAGAAAACCATCAATCAATAATAACCATGGAAGAATGTGCCCATACCTTTACTTTGATGAAGAAGGAGAACTCAAAATCTATCACAACACTAACTCTCAATTTACCACAAATTAGAGTTAGCAACAATAGAATAATGCACAATGATAAGATTCCTAATAACACCTTATCACTCCAACTCATCAATAATAAAAACTCACAAATATACATATCAACAATATTCCTTTACACCTTATAACTCCTACTTAATATATCACAAAATAACTTCAACCTCAAAAAGTAATTACAAGAGAATATCCACTCAATAACTCCAAAGGCTTTCTAACCCCAATATTACATTAAGCACAATTATTCCTTAAACCCTTATAACTCCTAAAATATATTTACTTCTAAATGCATTTACCATATAAACATTAAGCATCAATAATAACAATTTCAAAGGAATATTTCTATTTAACCTTATACCTCCATCCAATTACCAACAATAATTGCCAAGTCAAATCAAATATTCTTCATTATCAACAAAAGATCTACCTTGGCCAAAAATTAATTCTCCAACCTTAGGAGAAGTGTGGAGACACCAACATAAGCGCCAAAACACTTCCTCCTCCAAACTCATGGCCAAAGGCAACTAATGTACCACGTGCACAATAATCTGTGATAAAAATGAAACATGCCCGACGTGAATCGATCTCGACACCTCTGCCTAGCGAGCGCCTTCGCTCCATTGCCTCCACCATTGGAGCACAAGTGCCCAATGAAACTCTCAAGTGCCACTCATCGTTTTACCTTCCCTTTGCTCGCATAAATTAAAGACTAAATAGATTTGTCTTCCTCACAGGCATACAAAATTGAAACTTAAACACAGAGCAATATGAAACTCGAAAATCATAGAGCAATCCAAAATCGAAGGTCACAAAGCAATAAAAAATTGAAGGTCACATAGCAATATGAATTTGAAGGTAATCACGCAAATCGAAGGTGTATTGAACCTTAGGAATTAATGCCCTTTAATAGTCTTTTACATCCCATGCAAGTTGACATCGGTGCTCCTTCCAAACAAACGACGTCGGTGAGGTAATTCTTCTACATTGGCATCACTAAGGGTTTAGAAACCCTTTCAATAATAATTATTAAATTAATAATTATTATTTTATTAATAATAAACTTAACTTAAAACCTTTTCAAAGGTTTGAGTTAATTTATTTATTAATAATCAAAATGGACTTTTAAGGTTTTTTCAAGGAGCAGAAACCTTTTCATTAAGCCAAGATGGTTTTAATAAAAACCCTTAATGAGTCCAGATGGTTTTAAGAAAAACCTTTAACCTTGTCACCATGGTTTTAATTAAAAACCCTTAAACAAACATCATGGAACTTTCAAGATCTTTTTGGCACCAAACTCTTTTTGAAATCAGAACAAATTCCTTTTGATATCAACACAAACTCCTTTTGACATCAATGACAACTCACAACCATGAAGCTAGGCAACATACCCAAAATTACCAACAATCTCCCCCTTTGTCATTGATGGTAAACCACTACTGAAACCACTGCCAACTATCAAAACTGAAACCAACTAAAAACCATCCTCTAGTTTTGCTCCCCTTGACTCAAGGCTCTCCCCCTTACTCAAATCTCTCCCCCTTTGTCATCAATGGCAAAGGTTCACCTTTGGGGCTCAGGGCTAAGAATGAGCCTCTTAGCTTAGCCCCTCCCCCACCTCTTGTTGAGGTGATTAATTCTGGGGTGGTAGTAAAACTACTCCCAACTTATTCCTTAAATACTCAAAAGTCTCACTTGGAAGAGGTTTGGTGAAAATGTCAGCAATTTGTTCCTTAGTAGGCATATATCCAGCTTAACCTGCTTGTCCTGAACCTACTCTCTCAGAAAGTGATATTTGATGGGAATATGCTTTGTTCTTGAGTGCATTATTGGATTCTTGGAGATACTTATGGCACTTGTATTATCACACAATATTGAAAGGGTTGATCATGTTTTATTTTGAAATCCTCCAAGGTAGTCTTCATCCATAAAACTTGTGTACAACAAGCTACTGCTGCTATGTATTATGCCTCTTCTGTAGACAAGGAAACTGAAGGTTTTTTCTTGATTAACCAATCAACTAAACAATTCCCAAAAATAAAGCTCCACCACTGGTGCTTTTTCTATCATCAATATTGCCAACCCAATCTGCATTTGTAATAGCTATGAGAGTGAACTTATCTCTCTTTGGATACCAAAGCCCAAGATCCATAGTGCCTTTCAGATATCTGAGAATCCTTTTTACTGCCATAACATGAGTTTCTTTTGGTGCAGTTTGAAACCTTACAACTAGGCCCACTGCTTGCATGATGTCTGGTCTGGTAGCTATAACATAAAGCAAACTGCCAATCATGGATCTATACAACCTTTTATCTACCTCTGGAGATTCATCATCCTTGCTCAACTTACACCCTGTAATCATTGGAGTACTAACAGGTTTGCTATCCTCCATACCAAAAAATTTTAGCATCTCTCTTATGTACTTGCCTTGTGAGAGAAATATTCCTTCTTATGATTGGGCAATCTGAAGTCCTAAGAATAAGGAAAATTCCCCAATCATGGACATCTCAAATTCACTCTGCATATTGTTAGCAAAATCTTTACACATTTTGGTGTTATTACCTCCAAAAATGATATCATCAACATAAAAAACCACAATTAAGATATTATTTCCATCATTTTTTATATACAAATTGTTATATGCCATACCTTTTCTAAAACCTTATTTCTGAAGATACCTTTCAAGCCTCGAATACCAAGCCCTAGGAGCTTGTTTCAAACCATACAATGCCTTTTTAAATCTACACACAAAATTTGAATTTTCTAAAAGTAAGAACCCTTCTAGTTGTTCAATGTCGACTTCTTCTTCTAACACACCATTTAGAAAAGATGATTTGACATCCATATGATAGAACTTGAAGTTTTTAAAACTTGAAAAAGCCAAAAACATTCTGATAGCCTCAATACAAGCAACTGGAGCAAAAGTTTCTTTAAAATCAATTCCTTCTACTTGAGCATAACCTTTGCAAACTAACCTTGCTTTATTTTTTACTACCTGACCATCTTCATTTAGCTTATTTCTGAAGACCCACTCAGTGCCAATGACATTTTTATCTTTAGGTCTTGGAACAAGTTCCCAAGTCTCACTCTTATCTATCTGTTCTAATTCTTCATTCATAGCATTTATCCAAAACTTATCTGCACAGGCTTCACTAAGATCTTTTGGCTCAATCTGAGATAACAACGAAACATCTATATGGGAATTTGAAGATATGATTCTTCTCCTTGTCTATCTAACTTCTAGAGTACCAATGATTTGATCCTTTGGATGGTGTTTCTGAACATATCTAGATGGATTTTTAGGAAGGAGTTGTTGTCTTTCCTCTTCTTCTTTATCTGAATCCTCTCTGAATTCTTCTTGGCAATCTTCATCATCAATTTCCTGAATTGGTTCTCTTATCCCTATTTTCTCATCTACTGTAACATTTATGCTTTCCACAGTAGTAAAATTTCTTTTTTTGTAGCATCTATAGGCTTTTCTCTTGCAGGAGTACCCAAGAAAAATGCCCTAATCACATCTAGGATCAAACTTCCCTAAATTCTAATCTTCCCTTCTGATGTAACATTTACTACCAAAAACTCTGAAATGTTTTACTGTGGCTAGTCTTCCTTTCCATAGCTCATAGGGATTTTTGTGATGATTGACTCTTAACTGAGCTCTGGTGATAATATACACTATTGTACTAACTGTCTCTTTCCAAAAACCATCAGGAAGCTTTGACTCATTCAACATAGCTATAGCCATATTTTCAATAGTTCTATTTTTTCTTTCAACTACTCCATTTTGTTGAGGAGTTCTTGCTGCTAAAAATTCCCTCTTAATCCCTTGTTGCTCAGAATAATCCACAAATTAATTTGAAGTGAATTCTCCTCCTCTATCTGATCGTAAGCATTTTATTCTTTTGTCTATTTTATTCTCTATCATTTCTTTGAAGGCTTTAAACTTGTCAAGGGCTTCAGATTTTTCTTTCAGAAAGGTAACCCAAGTCATTCTAGAGAAATCATCTATGAAAATCATGAAGTAACTCTCTCCCTATATACTCTGAGTTCTGGTGGGACCACACAAATCAGTATGAATAAGATCTAAAGGTTTGGATGGCATGTACCCTTTAGCCTTAAAGCTGGTTCTAGTTTGCTTTCCATGTTGACAAGGACCACAAATAGTATTTTGGGATCTTTTCAATTTAGGTAAGTCTCTGACTGCTTCCTTATGGCTAATGTTGATAAGATTATCAAAGCTCAAGTGTCCCATTCTTTTATTCCATAGCCAACTTTCATCCTCTTGAGACAAAAAACACTTTTCCCTTTTTATCTCACTTAGCATGTAGAGGTTGTTAGGAGTTCATCTTGCATTAGTAATGATTTTTCCATTCTCTACTTTCCTTATCTCACATCTATCAGAATAGAAAGTGACCATATGACCCTGATCACAAAGTTGGCTAACACTCAAAATATTATGTCTCAATCCTTCTAAATAAAATACATTTTCAGTTTTGGTTTTTCCATATAAAATTAGAGAACCCTTTCCACAAATTTTAGCTGATCTGTTATCTCCAAAGCTAACTGGCCCTCTACTAGTTTCTTTGAGAACTATAAACTTTTCTTTTTCTCTAGTCATGTGCCTAGAACATCCACTATCAAGGTACCATTTTTCTTCCTTATCTTGAGCATGAAGAGCAATTTGAACTATCATAGATCTAGTTTTATTTCCATTTGTTTTCCTAACATTCACTTCACTAGATATTTCCAATTTACACATTCTAGCTATATGCCCAAAATTATTACATTTGTAACACATAATACTATCATCCATGAGTGGTGCAAAATAATTAACATTTTTCTTAACATTATCATTCACAATCCTAGTACAATGGATAGCTCTATGACCATATTTATTGCAAGAAAAACAATAGCCATGGAAAGTATTATGTAACCTGTTTGGAAGCCTTTGATGAGTGTTCCTTCTTTTGTGATCAACTCTTGTCCATTGCTCTCCTTTGTTTTCTTCTTTTCTGGTATCCTTTGGTTTTTGAAATTTGACTTTATTCCTGCTGGATGTTCCTGCTTCTTGGATATGGAGATCTTCTTCCCTTTGCTTTACAAGAAAACTATTTCGTTTAAGACTCATATAATCAAGTCTAACTCTTAGAGAAACCACCTCTTCTTCAAATTTCTCACATTCAGCTTCCTTCCATTTCAAAACTTCTGTCAAAACCTGCTCAACTTTCTTTCCTTCTTCAGCTAGGATCTTGAAGTCTGTGAGATTTTGAGATAGTTCTATTTTGACCATATCTTCTTATTTATTTTGTTGTTTTAAAACAAAATTATTTTCCCTGACTTTTTCTAGATTTCTTAGGGCCAAAAAGAATTCCCCTTTCAAATCAAATTCAATCTCTTCATCTCTTTTTATGCTCATATTATCTTCTGAGGGATCCTTCTCCAATATGTTAGGCTCTTCCTATAGAGACCCACTCTGATACCAATTGAATAACATAGACTTATACTAATATGGGGGGTGAATAGTATAAGATGCAACCATTTAAAAAACTTTACTTTAGATAGCAGTGGCATCACCATAACATTAACCATCACAGAAAGCAACACATAAAGAAGAGCCATTTTAATGTGGTTCACCCAATATGGGCTACATCCACAGAAATATTTTCACTAAAAGCTTTCTCAATCAAGTTCTTTGGGAAATCCTTTCCCTATTACAAATTTTATGAACTTCCTATCCAAAGGAGAATCCTTCCCCTCAACAAGTATTTATGAGCCTCCTGCCCAAAGGAGAATCCTTCCCCTTAATAAGTATTTATGAGCCTCCTGCCCAAAGGAGATGTCCTATCCCCTCAACAAGTATTTATGAGCCTCCTGCCCAAAGGATATGTCCTATCCCCCAAATATTTGTAAATGATACTTCAGAAGATCACTACCTCTTCTGTCGCTAGCAGGTGGAACTCCTTTCCACAGAAGACATATTATCCTCCTTGCTCTAGATCTAGATACTTTTGTCCTCACTGATCACCTCCATAATTGCTCATCAAAACCTGTACTAAACACAGTTAGTCGGTCCAGCACAAGTCCTCTCAAACTCTATCATAAATCTTCACCAAAATCAGTCCTTTGGTCCAACACAAATTTGCTCTCAAATCTCTGTCAAATATGTCCCAAGCTTAAGCCAAAAGCTTGAAAAAATCAATCACAACTGCTCACAAGTCTTCACCAAGACTTCATAAAATATTTCCACAAGTTCTTCAACAAGAACCTGTCCAAATCAGTCCTAGCAATCTCACCAAGAACTTGCCCAAATCATCTCAAGCAAGTTTACCAAGAAACTTGTCCAATGTGAACACATAAAGAGAATTTTTAGAGACCCAATGTGTTTCATCCAATCATATCAAATAAATCTCATAGAACCATAAATATATTTTTTAGAGACTCAATATGTTCTATCCCTCAACTCTCAATCTCAACTCAAATCAATCTCATAGAAGCATAAAGAGAATTGTTAGAGACTCAATATGTTCTATCCTTCAACTTTCAATCTCAATTCAAATCAATCTCATAGAAGCATAAAGAGAATTATTAGAGTCTCAATATATTCTATCCTTCAACTCTCAACAACCAAACAACTCAATTAGGGTTTCAACAACTTATAGCAATGGCATAAGATTCTCACTCAAAAACCCTAAAGCAAACTTCAAATGCTTCCATTGTCGTAAACTAGAATCATGCAATAACTCATAAACTCATCATGATCTCATAATGCATAATCAATACTTCTACTTTCAGAAAATAAGATCCGCTCCAAATAAGAAAACTTAATTTAATCCTTTTCACTCCAAACTTATTTTCAGAAAACCATCAATCAATAATAACCATGGAATAATGTGCCCATACCTTTACTTTGATGAAGAAGGAGAACTCAAAATTTGTCACAACACTAACTCTCAATTTACCACAAATTAGAGTTAGCAACAATGGAATAATGCACAATGATAAGAGTCCTAATAACACCTTATCACTCCAACTCATCAATAATCAAAACTCACAAATATACATATCAATAATATTCCTTTACACCTTATAACTCCTACTTAATATATCACAAAATAATTTCAACCTCAAAAATAATTACAAGAGAATATCCACTCAATAACTCCAAAGGCTTTCTAACCCCAATATGACATTAAGCACAATTATTCCTTAAACCCTTATAACTCCTAAAATATATTTACTTCTAAATGCATTTACCATATAAACATTAAGCATCAATAATAACAATGTTAAAGCAATATTTCTATTTAACCTTATACCTCCATCCAATTACCAACAATAATTGCCAAGTCAAATCAAATATTCCACATTATCAACAAAAGATCTACCTTGGCCAAAAATCAACGCTCCAACCTTAGGAGAAGTGTGGAGACACCGACATAAGTGCCAAAGCGCTTCCTCCTCCAAACTAGTGGTCCAAGGCAATTGTTGTACCATGTACACAATAATCCATGACCAAAAATGAAACACGCCCAACGTGAATCGATCTTGACACCTCTACCTAGTGAGCTCCTTCACTCCACTACCTCCGCCATTGGAGCACAAGTTCCCAACAAATCTCTCAAGTGCCACTCGTCATTTTACCTTCCCTTTGCTTGCAAAAATTAAAGACAAACAGATTTGTCTTCCTCATAGGCGTACGAAATCAAAACTTAAACACAGAGCAATATGAAACTCAAAAATCATAGAGCAATCTAAAATTGAAGGTCACAGAGCAATACAAAATTTAAGGTCATAGAGCAATACAAATTTGAAGGTAATCACGCAAATCGAAGGTGTATTAAACCTTAGGAATTAATGTCCTTTAATAGTATTTTGCATCCCATGCAAGTTGACGTCGGTGCTCCTTCCAAAAAAATGACGTCGGTGAGGTAAGTCTTTTACATTGGCGTCGCTAAGGGTTTAGAAACCCTTTCAATAATAATTATTAAATTAATAATTATTATTTTATTAATAATAAACTTAACTTAAAACCTTTTCAAAGATTTGAGTTAATTTATTTATTAATAATTAAAATGGACTTTTAAGGTTTTTTCAAGGAGCAAAAACCTTTTCATTAAACCAATATGGTTTTAATAAAAACCCTTAATGAGTCCATATGGTTTTAAGAAAAACCTTTAACCTTGTCACCATGGTTTTAATTAAAAACCCTTAAAGAAACATCATGGAACTTTCAAGATATTTTTGGGACCAAAATCCTTTTGACATAAGCACAAATTTCTTTTGATATCAACACAAACTCCTTTTGACATCAATGACAACTCACAACCGTGAAGCTAGGCAACATACCCAAAATTGCCAACATAATAGATTTTCCTTCGACTGGTGAAAAACAGAAGATAACCGCTCAAGTGAAAGTGAAATTGTCATTCGAAGAAAAGCCTTTGTCAGCAAAAAAATGGAAAATATTAGCCAAAGATTTTGTCAAAGCACTACCATTAAAAATATTTTGGTCGAGAGAAGAAGAACATCAAGTATCCATGGCTGAACACATCCTCATCGTCAAAAAATCATCGATCACACAAAATCAACGGGAGAGATCAACCCAACCAATCAAAGGTAAAAATAGTGTAGATTAAGGTATACCATATTCTGATTCTAATGCACTATAGTTAGTATAATATTATTAAACTAATAATATTAAGGAGGTCTGAACTAACTTTTCACATAGAAAAAATATAGCTTAAATCACACAGTCACTAAAAAGTAGGCGGTTAAAAACACACAGTCAACATGAACTGATCGACTGAAGAGAGAACACTTCAAACTTGTAAACCAAACCAAGATCAGTGATCATGGGTGCCTACATAACCTAGTACCAAATGACACATGTCAACCAACTGATGGTACGTGCACATGAGGGATTACTAACTTAAATAAGGTCAGTGTTACGTTAGAATCAACCATGATTAATGATACTCAAGGTCAATTGAAGTATTGCACGAATGCAAACTCCCTTACATATTCTAGCATCTAGATTACATGAAGCTACAAAATAGAGAAACAAAATATGATAGGATGATTCACTAACAAAGGATGGGGTGGCAAGATAAAATAAGTAAGAAAATTAATGTATAATCTTGGCCTAGATAGAAACATTGTATCCTTTGTACTACAGTAAAGGAAATGTAAATTCTCATGTCCCAAGTAGAGAGACGACAACCCGTAGACCACATAATAAAAATAGAATATTTGATTAAGACAACAATCATCAGGTTAAATCAAATTGAATCATCTTTCTAATCAATAGGACCTAGCTACCTGTCATCAGCTAACAACATAATCTACACCAAATCATCCTTTATATAGGAACAACACCTATTCTAAAACCCAAGCTATAGTTCATATATGGGTCAAAGTGTGTTGTTAGTAAACTACATAAAGAGAATATTGTGCATCCAGAGAACTCATGTCACCATCTATATAATAAACAAGAGATGTAGAATGGAGGATCGTCTACAGAAGACTCTCACGTCTCGATGGAATATAATTAGTGTATTTTCACTCTGATGGAGTATAGTTATGGAATTCTCATGTCGTTGGTGGTTTCCTTAACTTTTGTACTTCCAATTCTCTATTCTTCACCATAGTTATAGAAAACTCGATGCTTTAGGTTCCTATAATGAACTCTTGCTTCCTTGCATCCCAAGGCAAGCACCATGCGGTTGAAGAAAGCCCCTACTTCAAGACAATACACCTAAATTCTAGCATCTTCTCAGTCAATGAGCATCAGGCTATAATGATAAAAATACGAGAGTATTGCAGAAAGGGAAGAATCAGTCAAATTAGATAACTCTTAACAAATATATGGCTCCTAAAATATGGGACATAAGAGTCTATAGAGGAGGGATGTTTTTCGTAGGACTACCCAAACTACCAAACTTGTTTCGACCATATTTCACTCATTAAAACTCGAATTGCGCTGAAATTTTAAGGGTAGATGACTCAAAACCCCTAGAAAATCTCCACCAATTTTAAGATAATTTAGAGAAACATAGATCCTAGCACATCCCTATGTGTGAATAAGATTTTTGGCAAGCAACTATGTGAGGGTTTCATTTGGGTTAAGTGCAAGCAGCTCCAGAGGTTGGTTTTCGGGGCCTTAGAGCCCTAGAGGCCTATATTTTATGGTTTTTGCTCAATATTTTAGTAGGATATGTTGCAAGAGATCCAATATGGGTTAAAAATTTATCTTTCAATAGATATTCATATTGTGAACTTGATTGACAATAGCTTCCAATTTGTTGCACAAAAGAAAAGTGAAAATCATACCTTTCCATGACATATAGAGCATGGATTAAAGAAATAATGAAACAAGTTTCAAGCATCTGATCAAAAAATGGCTCAGATCTCAAGTGAATCTAGTGCTAAGGTGCACCCAAAAAATAAATCTATTGTGGAAACCCCTGTCAAGGGTAAGAATTTCAAAGACTCAATCCCAAAAATGAATTTTAGGGATGCCCTCCATGGTGGATAGCCTTAGCCTAATTCTAATGTCAATATTAGGGCTTCCCATAAACCTCTAAGAATGTCTAATATCGATCTTATTAAAATGGAGTTAGTATGTCTTAAATCAGTTGATGGAACTCCTATTGTTAAGTTTGATATGCACAACATTCAGACTGGCATTGAAGATCTAGAAAAAAGATGACTAATTTGTCATTTCGTGGGTTTTTGTTCGAGACTTTCTACTTTCAAAGTCTGGGCTGCAAAAAGCTACTAAAGGTGAGTTACAAATATCTATTTATCCAAATGGTTATTTTCTTATTTTATTTTCTAATAATGAATATAGAGAGAAAAAATTTCAAGGGGGTCCCTGGTTCTTTGGAAGGGTAGGGCTTTTCATGAAGCCCTGGCATACTAAATTTAAAGTTGAAGAAGAGATGCCTTCTATAGGTCCCGTATGGGTTAGACTCTTTTGCATCCCAATTGAATTCTGGAATTCAACTATTTTTTCTTCAATTGGAAACTCTTTAGGAACATTTATGATGACTGCTAATTGTACTAAAAAATTTGAACAGATTATTTATGCTCGAATTTGTGTTTTAATGGATTTTGACAAACCCCTACCTAAAAAAATCACATTACAATTTGGGGAGGACACTCGGGAGCAAGTAGTGTACTATGATAACATTCCTTTTCATTGTAGAATTTGCCATGAATATGGTCATTTGGCTAGTATTTGCCCAAATAAAATTCTAGATCAAAATAAAGAAGATATAAACTCAACAGGTTTCCAAATGCCTAAGAAGAAGAACACTCAAAAAAACTAGTTATGAAGGATCAATCAAAGTTATCAGCTAATATGTTTGAAATTATTTCTACAAATGATGTCCCAAGTGAGGAAGAGGAAATAATGGAAACAGAAATCTTAGAAACACAATTTAAAGATAAAGTGAAGAACTCATACACAAACCAACAAATCAAAGGTTTTCAATAGAAAAAAGGGAGAAAATATACACAAGAAAAAAATATTTTAAATGTTAAAACTTCAATAATACAGGTCCCAATATAGACTTTGTTGAACCTTTTGATAACATTTTGGTTGTGTACACGTATTCTTCAAGGTTAGAAGCCATCTCAGATTCAATTGAAGTCAAGAAATAGGGAAAAAAATTGAAGATGGATTCTAATCAAAAGGTAGTTCGCAAGACCAAACAATATAATATGGTCAAATAAGGTGAAAAGCTTGTAGAGGAAGGTAATATTAATACCCTTCCTAACTTTTTTAGCCCTAGTATTAATTAAGATCATCACTTGAAATATTAGAGGACTCAAAGGGAGTCTTTCAAAACAAAATGAAATTGGAAGAATGATTCAGATAAATCATGCACATCTTTTTTCCTTCAAGAAATAAAGATGTCAATAGAGGATATGGAATCAATTGCTAGTAAAATTTGGCCAACTAAAAAAGTGGTTTCCCTTAGTTCCTAGGGGACTTCTGGTGGCATTGCTTGCCTTTGGGACTCAAAAGAGGTGGTTATTCACCATATGGTTTGTAGTTGGGGTATTTTGGATATAGCTATTTAAAGCAAACATTCCAACCAAATTATGCTCTACATTACTGTTTATGCTCCGACTAATTTGGAGGAAAAAAAAGACAGTGGAATAATATAACTTATATTATCTTTCATTTTCCTTAAGCTTGGATCTTGATCAAAGGATATTTCAATACCATCCTCTCTATGGATCAGAAAATGGGGGGAAATAGAAATTTGGATAGGAGCACTAACCTCATGAGCAAATATATTGCAAACCTCCACCTTGTGGGCATCCAACCAGATAATGGCTTTATGACTTGGTCTAATAGAAGGTAAGGCTTAACTTGTATAATGGAGAGATTGGATAGGTTCTTGCTGTCTGATAATTTCTTCATCCATGGTCACATTCCTAAAGTGAAGACTCTTAAAAATGTTGGTTCGGACCACTGGCCATTCATGGTGGAAATGTAGAAAACCAATGTGAGTTTCTCTCATTTTTAATTTTAGTTAATGTGGCTTAGAGGCAGTTCCTTTAAACCTCAAGTGCAACAATTATGGAAGGAAGGTAAACCTAGGTATGGTACTAAGATGTTTTGTTTTGCCAAGATATTTCAATACATTAAATCCTCAAGACTTGGAACTAGAATGAGTTTGAGGATGTTCATAAAAAACATGAAGTTATTGCTCAGCTTGAAAATTTGAATAAGAAAATATGTTTAGATGGCCTCATAGAGAGTACAAGTGCAGATGAAATTAAACTCACACCTCAGTTAGAGGAATGGGAAAAAAATAACTCTTATGGAAGCAAAAATCTAGAATTCAATGGCTCAAAGAAGGTGATCGAAACACAAATTTCTTCCACAAATCTCTTCTAGCTCGAATATCTCACAACTTTATTTCTTCCCTGAAATCAGATTCTAGAGATGTTGTCTACACTTGGTATGGAATTAACTCTATTGTTGTCAATTACTTTTTCAATATTTTTGTTGCTACTCCTCTTGGATCGGCTTCTCAACAAGATGTTCTTCAATAAATCCCTTCTCTTATCATTTTGAGGAGAACTCTATTTTTATTGCTCCTGTTACTATCAATGAGCTTCAACAGGTAGTTTTTAAAATGCAAAAAGAGAAAACCCCAGGTCCTAATGGTTTTCCCACTGAGTTCTACCAAGAGTTTTGGGATATACTTCATGCTAATTTATTAGAGGTGGTGGAATAATCCAGGAAAGCCAAAGAAATTTTGAAGGTTATCAATAAAAATTATATTACTCTTGTTCCAAAAGCTCAAGAGGCTAAACATATCTCAGCTTTTAGACCTATTGTTTTATGTAATGTTCTTAAAAGCATTACTAATATCATGGCATAAAGGTTGAAGCCTCTTTTGCATAAGATTATTTCCCTTGAGCAAGGGGGTTATGTGAAAGGGAATAAAATAGTGGATGAGATAGTTCTTTCTCAGGAAGCCATCCATTCCATGGATATGCAAAAATCTCCTTCTATTTTCATTCGATTAGAATTATCCAAAGCTTATGATAAAGTGTATTGGCACTTCCTTATCAAAGTTTTGAGGCAATTTGGTTTCTCTTAGGATTGTATGGATTGGATTATGGAATGTATCTCTTCAGTTTCCTACTTAGTTCTTATAAATGGTAGGCCTTCTCAGTTGTTCCCAACTTCCAGAGGTATTAGGCATGTTGACCCCTATCCCCTTATTTATTCATCATTATTACTAAATGCTTAGGTAGGACTATAACCAAAAATAGAGAAAACAAAACCCTTGAGGGAGTTACCATTGCTCATGGAGCTAAACCTATATCTCATCTTCAATTTTTTTATGACTCTACTCTTTTAGGTAAAGCTACGATTAAGGAAGCTTCTAATATTAAGCAAATCATTAGCTATTTTTCTAAGGCTACCGGGCAATTTATCAATGAAGACAAATCTAAATTTATTTTCTTTCACTGCTCTTCCAGATAGGAATCCATGGTCTTGGATAAATTAATATATAAGAAGATCTCCCTTCCAATCACTTATTTAGGTATTCCCATCAATATTCGAAGATATAAAAAAAATATTGGAATTGGTTGTTGGACAAAGTCAAGAAAAAATTTGGAAAGTGGAACAATAGGTGGATTTCTTCTAGGGGTAGAATCACCTTGGTAAAATCAATCCTTCAAGATATTCCTATTTATGTTCCTATTATGTTTAATATCCCAAAGGCTATTCTTAGAGAATTGGATCAAATCAGTCATCGGTTTCTTTGGAGTGGTACTAAGAAGAAAAGAAAATGGGCCTTGGTGAAATAGGACACTTTAAGTCTTCCTAAGAATTAAGGAAGGTTAGGATTTAGGTCTGCTATTAATAACAACAAATATTTAGCTGCTAAATTATATTGGAGGATTTTGCATAACCTAAATGTTCTTTGGGTCAAAAATCTCCATGCTAAATATGTTGAGAACAAAAGTCTTGAAAACATTTTTTGCTATCAATTACCTTCCAAAGGTTCTCCCATTTTAGCATTTCTTAATACTGGTGATGATTTGATAAAAAAAAAATTTTATGGATCATTCATAATGGTCAACAGGTAAATTTTTGGATAGATTCTTGGGATGGTCACAAGCCTTTGATAACTCAATTTATCAATTAGATACCTTGGATGGAGGAGCTTCACTGATATAACTGGTTAAAGGTGGCTAATTACTGTCGATACCATACTGGTAACCAGAGGTTGATAGATATTGGATTCCTATTGAGGATTGGCCTATTCAAATCCTAGAAATGTAAAGACAAGATATCCAATGCATCCTTCATATGAGATATCTCTCTTGGTCCCATGAAAAAGATTATTTTGGATGTAACAACACTACTAAGGGTGAGTATTCAGCTGCTCAAGGTTATTTGACTTTATATCATAATAATCTCAATCAATCATCTGACATCTTTTCTCAGTTGTGGGCTCAAAATCTCTAGCCTAAGGTGAGGTTATTTACTTGGCTTTTATTGCATCACAGGGTGCTTACTGGTGAGCAACTTATGAAGCATGGTTTTCATGGCCCTTTTAGATGTGAAAAATATGAAGAGAATGTGGAAAATCTCAGCCATATTTTTATTGAGTGTACTTTAGCCTTTGAGCTATGGAGGAGAATGGCCATTTTACTTGGCTTATAGTGGTCCAATTGTTTTACTTTTGAACAACTTTGGAGGGATTGGCCTAAACAAAAGGGTATTGATCATTTTATTAGGTAGTTAGTTTGGATGGGTTCTATCATTCTTTGGAATATTTGGAATGAAAGGAACAACCAATTTTTAATCAAGATAAGAAGGATATTCACTATATTTGGAAAAATACCATTGCCAAATTAGTTGAATCAGTCCAGCAACTTCTTAATCAGCCTTAAAACTCCCACCAAATATGGGATCAAATGATGCAAATATTATAGATTAACTCTTCTAAGGGATCTAGCTTAAAGAGAATGTGAGTAATTGCAATATGGATAGAACAAGGAATTGGCAACCTCCTCCTAAGGATTTTGGAAAATTCAATACTGATGGAGCCTCTAGAGGGAACCTTGGAAAAGCTAGTATAGGAGGAATTGGTAGACTTTCATATGGCTTCCTAGTTTTTAATTTTGCTAAGAATTTGGGTATTCTATCCAATAACCTTACTTAGGGGTATGGTATCCTCAAAGTCCTTAAATAGGCTACTAAGGTTAGATGGGAAAAGGTGCTAGTTGAGTTTGACTCTCAACTCATGATTAATCTTTTGAAGACTCCTAAGAATCATAAGGTTGATTGGACAATAAAAAGAATTATTAAGAATATTTAGTTAATCTAGATGGGATTTTTGAAAGTTGATTACAATTATGTGGTTAGATATCAGAACAAGAGTGATGATGCTTTAGCTAATTGGGCTTTGGATAAATGTGATCTTACTTGCTACGACCACCCTCCTAGATGGTGGGCTTTGCAAATAAGGGAAGATTTTCTTTCCATCATTTCTTTGGATGGCTTCATTTCTTGAGGTACTTAGTTTCTTCTTGATTTATTTTCACTTCTCTTTGGTTCGATCAGGGTATTTTAGTTCCGTAGCTCAAACTAATATTTCTTGTGTTTCCTTTGTTGATTCTTGCCTTAAAAGTCTTCTGGTATAGAAAGGTCATTATTGTGTTCAATTTTTTTCTTTTTTCTTTTTTATTTTTTCTTTTTATGTTTAGTTTTTTGAGGTGTGTGTGTGTTTTTTTGTTTTGTTTTGTTTTTGTGTTTTTCATGTTTTTTTTTGTTGTTCTTGTGTTTTTTTGTATTTTTTGTTATTGTTCTTGTGTTTTTGTTGTTCTTGTTCTTGTGTTTCTGTATGTTTGTGTTAATTGTGTTTTGGTGTGTGAGTGTTTTCTATGTTTTTGTTTTTATTTTTTGTTTGTTGTTGGTTTTTTTTTATTTATTCTTTAGGTTTTGGTTTTTTTTTTTTCATGTTTTTGTTGGTTGTGTCTTTGTAGTGTTTTGTTGTTTTTGTCATGTTTGTGTTTTTTATGTTGGTCTTGTGTTTTTTCTGTGTGGTTCATGTTTTGATTTTTTTATCTTTTGTGTGTGTCTTTGGTTATGCTTTATCTTTTTGACACACTCAAGGAGCATGTTTTTAAATCTTATTGTGTGTTCTTATTTTTTATTGTTTTAGGTTTGCTCCTTGAGTATGTCAAAGGTGGTAGGTTAGGTGCGAGCCCTGGGTTATTTTTGTGGAAGAGATACCCCTGACTCCTTGGGTATTACTTGAAAGTGACATCTCTTCTAGGATGTTTTCCACAAATATATATATATATATATATATATATATATATATATATATATATATATATAACGATAGGATACTCGGTAGCTCACTTCAAGATAAAAAAATAAAGCCACAAGTAGTGAATAGAAGTGGTGACAACTAGGTCGAGTTTCGGCCAAATTTTTCTAAGGCACATTTTTAATATAGTTAGATAAACAGATTGTACAACACCCAGTCGATAACAAAGTAGGAGATGGCACCAGGAGGACAATTCAGATACAAACGATTTAGGTAGTTGTAGAGCTGCTACAACTATAAGAAGAACGTATGCATCTAGAATAAGGATCGAGCTTTGACATAGAATATTTTTACTAAGAGGTATACTTGAGTTCCCGTTATTTGTTGTTGTATCTTATTTGTCTTCTTTCTCCCTTTCATCTCCTTATTCTTCCCATTGTTGTGTAGGTTTTTGATAGAAAAGTACCCAAGAAGCTGAGAATATTTCCATATTATTGAGCTAGAGGTCTAGAGACTCGTCTATTGTGATATTCAAATGGAAGAGTGAGAGGTCCTTGTTACAATATTCGAATAAGGATCTCTATTGTATTAATATTTCTAAGAGTTAAATGGTGATTCCAAGCCAACTCTTCATGTAATCTCATTCAAATATTAATACAATTATGGGCTTATTTCCTATTATATTTTTGTGTTTAGCTTTATGTGTGCCTTTGTTATGGGTTAGATTATTTGAACGCATAATGAATGCTTCTCTAATTGGTCAACTGTTATGTTTATTATGATATTCAAATGAACGTAATTGCACCCATTATTTTATCTCTCTTTCTTTCTATTTTCATTGAAATATTAATAAATCTTGCTATAATAGCCCAAAGGATTAAAGCACATGTCATACATAAGGTATAATAAAACTTTGATTATTTTAGCTCGATAAAAATTTATAATTGTTAATTCATCACCATAAATCTGGAAGAGCGTGAACTTAAAAATTTTAAGCTGACCTCAAGGGTATCCTTACCATACTGTAGAAAATATTAAAGAACTATATTCCCAAATTAAAGAGGTAGGTCAACCAGAGCCTGTAATAGCTCATTGGTAGTTGGTTTTCCTGTAGCACGACAACTTATCCTATAAATGTAGGAAAAATATTTAGTGCTTGGTTGAATACCCACCTTCTCTAGATTCAGCTAGGACCCACCATTTATCTGGTTTAGGACCAGGTATCACAAACTATGCTATGAATGACGATGTGCTATCTCATTCTAACACTTATTGGACCTTTTAGCATTGGGATCAACTACTCCTAAAACCATATGGTATTCTACTAATGATTTCCCATTCAAGCATAGAACATGTGATCCCCTCACATACTACTCACTTACCAATTTAGAGTGGGTTTCCTATTCCACCCCTCATTACTTGTTTTGGTAAAACAACCTTCTCATTCAGGGCAAGTTTACCAAAAAGTGATTGGAATCAAATCTTAACATTTTTCCTTCCTGCAAATGCTGGTATTGGGTGGTGACCCATTCATCTTGATGGGTCTTAATTTTTATCTTCTATCATGGCTTCATACCATCCTTTCTGTTGGCTATGATAGGTAAAGTTTAGCTGGTTATGCCTTGTTTTATTTAAGGGTTCATCTAACCTTTATAAAAACAATACCATTCTAGACTCAAACGAGTAAAATAGGCACTATTTTATTTTTGATAATTCTAACATATAAAATATCTATTTTAATCAATTACTTCTTTCAAAAATAAAAATATTTTGTACTTTAAAATGAATCTTAAAAGTTTATTAAAAAATTAACCAACATATAAATGAAAATTTCTTTGAAAGTCTATTAAAAAGTAACCTACATAAAAATGAAAATTTCTTTTACTCTTAAGTTCGTTATTAAAAAATTTGGCTACCTAATATTTAAAGGCATTTCACTTCTTTTCATGAAATGTAATTTGCCTCATGGAACTCGATTTCCACACTACAATTTATAAAAAATTTCATTGTATATTTAAATTTATTTGATTTCTACTCCTAATAGATAACTATTATATTATGGTTTCATATTAAACAACCTTTTTTTTTGTAGAGAACATATTCAAATTTCTCTATATTAATATTGCAAAGGAATCAAACACTTGATTTATTCATTGTTATGTTATACACGCACAACAACATCCAAATTAAATCTACTATATGTATCAGATAGATAAAACTCTAACCTAAGTTTAGAATACTATCTAAAGTTAAACAAACTATTTTATGATAGATTTAACTAGTAAGGAAAGTAATTATGTGTTTATCACACAAAACCTAAGTTCTAGCCACTAACGAAGGGTTATCATTACTGTGTTGGAATGAAAACACATTTACCAAATTTAATTATGTCTTTCCTATTTCAAAGCAAACAAAAGAGAAAAGCACATGATTTTCAAATAGCTGCATACTATGGACAGTTCTCGCTTTTCAATAATTTTATGTCCATCTCTTAAGGTATGACTTATATTTTTGTTTATCGATATGGGTTGACCACAAACCAAGGTTAACCTATTTTTTTTACGTTTGCATGGTTTTACGTTTACCCATGCAAAATACATACTCTACATGTTTCACATGATTGCACAAGAAAATCTTGGACATACCAACGTCGTTCGAGCTTCTTAAAAAAAATAGTGGATTAAAGGTTTCAACTTCAAACTATTTTAAACTCAAGTGCAGCACATTAGACGATAACCAAAGTATTTTCTCTGGAATGCTCTAAAATACTAACGCTTATAGATCCCAACGTAATGTTACCTCTTAGTCTCTTATCCTTGTAAAAAGGATATCATTTTTTTTATGTTCGGAAGCATAAAACTTTTAAAAAAAAAGTTTCATTTTTCCAAAGAGGTTTACATCCATAAATAACAATTTCCAAGTAGTTTTCCAAAACTCTATACAGTTAACTTTACCACGATGTTCATAATCAAACCAATGTAAAAATTATACTCAACTTTTAAAAACAATCTACTTAAAATAGGTGTATATTAACTTATCACACCGTCTACACCTCAACAAATAATAAAAGAAAACATCTCGATATTAAACTTACAACACTGATACAACCTTAAAGAAACTAAAACAAAATGGACTATATTTTATTGTAAACACTTCACCTTTATTAGTAATCGAATATTTAAGCAGGAAGTTTAATTACAATAATATAACAATATGGGGTGGCTTCAACTATCGATTCAACATAACTTTTAGCAACATTTTTATCTTGATAACATATAGTTCTTGATTAAAATTCCACCAATGCAACTACTACTAAATACAATATAACTCAAAAAAATGTATAAACTATTAATTCCTCCACTTCAATCATTAAATTAGATCATGCTGAAAGAGAATAAACTTTGACAAATGGTCAAACAGTCAAATTCACGAGTAATCCAATTTATTGAATGACAACCATTTCTGTCGAACCATCTGCTTCGATGCTACCTTGAATGATTCTAATGGATGACAATGGTGGAACTTCTTTCTGGATCAACATGGCTCAATGAAATATAATTCTTTCAACAAGCACACACTCTAGGATGCATTTCCTAATCACGTAGGCAAAAAGAATTAATTTAATTATATTTTATTTATAGTTCTTTTAAGTGTAATTTAGACATCTAGCTCTTCCCTTCACGCCTAGCTAAATATGTCAGACCGGTTATAAACCATTGGTTACTTCCCTGTCTAGATTCTTAAAACATTCAGAGCAAATTTTAATATTAGACGCCTTAGATTTATTATAAACAAAAGCAAGATGCAATAATTAAACAATCATACACAGTACAAGCTTTCAATACCCACATTAGATAATAAAATGGAAGATATTTGGCCTGGTTAAGTTGGCAAACAAAGAATGGATTCTCTCGCACAATCATTTCCACTAAATTCTCATAGAGAACAAAGTAATACCAAGACAGGACCAAATAATACGAGACTAGCCTGACATATCTTTAAAGGATCTGAAATCCCTATTCTAAGTGACACATCAGGTTGAACATCTAAATTTTAAAGAGTTATCAAGTGTCAATTCCCATGGTATTACCGAGTTCTTGTATTTACATTTTATATATTTTTGTATATATTATTTTTTATTATTATTTTTTTAATTTATATTCTTATATAAAAATATATTAAATATTGCTTTTATTAAAATGATTAAATCTATCATTGCTATATATTTATTTATTTATATATAAAGTTTAAATACTATTTCCTCAAAGTTAACATAAACACTTAAACCCACATGCATCTAATGCGATCTAATAATTAAACATAATGTAGCAATTACAACAAAATATAAATACAAGCAACATGCATTCATCCTATATGCTTTTGTTTCGGTGGGCTTCCATGTACCCACGAGCCATGGTGCATTGAGCACAAACATCTTATCCTACCCTACCTAATATGAATAACCATTATCTTCGCTAGAATGTGGATGCTTAACTCATCCAACCTACTTTTTTAAAGGTGAATACCTGCACCTGCACTCACAAATTTCTTTAATAGTATCTCATTCTAAGATAAAAGCAAGCATAAAATGGTAAGATAGAGGGGATGTTACAACAAAAACATTAGCATATTGGCAAGGGATAAAATCCCCATGGGGGTCCTCACCTCAATGGTGGTTTAGTTTAATGAGTTGAAGGGTTCATCTAGATTGTTTTATAGATTCATTCCAAATCCTTTGTTTAATGTGTATATTGGAAAAACAACTAAGTTTATTTTTGTGACTAAAATGCTGAAATAACCTTATATTAAAAATGCATAAGATAAATAATGCATAAGACAAGAGCTAGCCTAAATATGATTTTGCTTCAATGAGATCCATCACTAAATTGTAAAAAAATAATCTTTTTTTTAGCAAGGGTTCAAGAGAATGCAACATACAAAACTAACCTAATGTAAAACTACATGTAAATTAGATTCCTTGCTTAAGTTAACAAAATAAGTGAATAAGTTAAACAACTAAGAGTCTTGTACTTTGCTTTTTATTTAAGTGTTTCTTTTTAAAATAAAGCAAATTAAAATCTAGCTTAAAGGTTCTTTGATTTTTACTTTTAAATATCTTAAAATAGAACAAAGAGGATACCAAAAGAATAGAAAACAAACATATAAAATAAAGATAATGAAAATTGCAAAATAAGTTACCTGATTTACTGTTTGAGGTAATATCACACATGGTATAGATGAACCATGATTTCGTTAACACACTTTAAGAACACTAGTCACAATTTTATAATACTTGCAAATAGAGAAGAAACTTGAAAGAGTGATTAGTGTTTTGGGGGTCTTATATGGCCAGGGATAGTAGGGTTTTTGGTTAACATTAATATCCCCAAGGTCATTTATATAAAAATTCATAAAATAAAATGATTTGACCTTTATTTGTAGAATGAAACTGTGCTTTGTAATCAGAGAGCACAATATCATGCAGAGCATATAAGTGAACATGAAACAATATATCAAGAACAAACAAATATATATAATAAAAATGATATCACATTTTCCATCAACCACGATATCATAATAGGTAAGATATTAAAGTATGACCAAGGTCAGGGTTTGAATTTTTAAGATAACAAGGTTTGAATTAAATTTTTTGATAGGTGAACAAGTATGAAAACAATGGAACCAAACATAGGTTTGACTGTGAATTCTTGCAAGATAAAATCATGTTCAATAATTATGGACCTTGATATTATCTCTTTTAAGATAATTTGGGAAACAAAAGGTAAGACAAGTCTAAAACCTAAACTAAAATGGGTACTTAAAGGGAGGATAATATGGGTAAGGAATAAAGGGTGCTAAGGATGCAAAGGAAACATAAGATTTATCCCCTAATTCTATGTAAAGCAAAATCACACCCCCTAGTTTTGGATTGTGATATCTCTTTATAAGATAGGTTGAGTTAATATCTATAAAATTAGGGAATTTTGGGGGCTCCAAAGTAGGGTAGGATCAACCTAAAGCCAAACCTATGGCTGCACAACTTCTTAGGACAATATTAGAGGAGATAATAAGAGATAATCACTTAAATAAAAATAACACAATTACAATTCAAGAAAAAAAGTGAAAGAGAGAAAAGATATAACCAATGAGAGGAGTTATTCCTCTCAAGTTGACCAATTAGGCTTCCTCCAAAGACTTCTCCAAGAAAAATGCAACTAAAAACTAGAACTTTGAATCATCAAATTGTTAGGGTTTCTTTAACATAAGATAGCTTCATAAGAATGAAGGTTCAACACCTTAATTTATAGAAAACTTAGCTTAGAGGGGGTTAAAAACATTAATGGGAAGGAGGAGGAGGTGGGTGAATTTGAAATTCACCAAACCAAAAGGGGAGGCACCTAGGGATTTGTAATTTTATAGAGATCTTACATTATTTAGCCTCCTTGTAATATTAGTTTGGTAGATGATTTATATTTTATAATGTGTGTATCAATATGAGAGAAAGTGAAAAGTGTCAAGATAGAATGAAGAGTCATATTAATATGTGGTAAAATGAGAGCTTTGTCTTTATGAGAGAAATTTGAAAGTTTGCATCTCTCGAATTTTTGAGGAGAGAAATAGTTAAATGATTGAAAATTTATGTTAAATTATATATTGGAGGTAAATATCCATGCAATACAATCAATTTGAATCATTCTTGTGTCTCTATGATATTTTGTATATTTGAGTTGTATTTGTGAGATATTCCTATAATTAGATTCATTGTTAGTTATGATCTATTGTTGTTATTGTTAGTAGCAATGATATTTGATTTATTCTTGATCCTAGATTGAGCTTTTTGTGAGTTAATCTATTAAGAGAGCTAATAGTGGTATTAGATCCATAGAGAACTACAAAGAAGTAATTTGAATGAAGGTATTGGGACAATCATCACTATTTAATGACATAACCATTTGAAGCCTGGAGGATATTCGAGAAAACATTATATTCAAGTTGTTGTAAAGTTGCAGACAACAAATAGGAATATAAGTTTGTTGTGTATACTCTAAGAATATTGTTATATTATGAATTATGTCCTATGAATGCTACCCTAAAATGTTGGAAAGGAAGAAACATCAGAAAACAACATTGAATAATTGAGCGTCGTTGGAAAAGAAACGCATAATTTCATGACAAAGAATATTCTGAAGACATCGAAGTACACCTAGAAAAAGAAAAACAAATACATAGTAAAATAGGAATCTCAAGCTATTATATTAGATAGAGCTAAGATAAAAATAGAAGAGGATGTCAAATTAGACTGCCTTGCACATATTAGAGAATATAGCCTAATTGCTCTCAAATGTAGGCTAGGACCCGCTAGCTTAAGTCTTCTATCATCTAGAAGATTACCTTCTAAAAGCATAAAGAAATTTTTATTAAAAAAAAAATTAGATTATGAAATCTTACCATCACAACCTTCAAAGTGTAGGGATGAATTTTGTTGTCACATTCTTTTGTAATACTATATTTATGTCTACACTTACTTTTAGATCCTAGAAATCAACCATGATTGCGCTTCATTTTTTGGAGTCACTTCCTCAACAATTCACCTTGGCTTGAACCTATTTTCCATCAGATTACTTCTACCCTCCTCACGTGTTTGGAGACATGGAATTTTGTTAGGCTTGTGATAATAATATCTCCATAAATTTATGGAAAGGATATTAAGAAAATAATAATAAGAATAGCACAAATTCAAATGTAAACCGACATGGATCCAAATTTTGGGGTAGAAATCATATAACATGTTTAAGCCAAAATTTAATTCTTAATGGCTCAAATATAATGGTGAGATATCATATCATTACCATGCAAGTGATGAGATATTATGCAATGAGGTCAAAGGAAATCAATCTATATTTTTGGTGTTTTATTCTTCAATGTTCTTGTCTATGAGTTTCGTTGTAGGCAGGAAATTGAAACGTCTCAACCTAATTGGAATAGGTTGGAAGAAGCATTAGTTCTAAAGTGAAGGAGAATTGGAAGTTGAAAGTGTAACAATCGTTGCATGGCCAAAATGTGTTAGATATTCATCACCACATCTCCAAAGTAATGTCTCATTGGTAAAAAAAACTTGTTTAACGTCATCACTTAGAGGAATGTGTCAGGAAATAAGGTTGATAGAGGAAGTACAAAGTGCCAAAATCTTGGAGTGTAATTTTAAAAATTGAAGACTAGCCAGAGTCATCCACAAATTTCCCATGTGTGTATATTGAGGAGGTAATCAAATTTTAGGGTTTTGATTTAAATTATGAGTAATAAGGTATTGAGGTTAATGTTTCACTTTATGAAATTTATTTATTAAATTGAAGGAGCAATAAGGCTATTGATATTTAATTAATTTAGAGAGAAAATTTTACTATAACAATTTAGAAAAATCAAGTTTGCAAACTTTTATTTTTTCAAAAGTTTCTAAACATTAGGGAGAAATAAGGAATTCTACTTGGAAACTATAAAATTAAAAATATTTTAAAATTAAATTGGAATATTTGAAGTTTAGAAAATTTAAAAATTAAATTAGGGAGTCATAAGGATTTCTACTCCTAAAAGTTTTCAAATTTTTGATATTTGATATTTGAAGGTTATATTGATTTCATAGTTGTTTGAGAAAGTTTAAAAGTAGAAAAATTATTGAATTAGTGAATTATTGCAAATTTAATTATTTGGGAGACAAAAGGGTTTCAACCTCAAACTTTAGGAAAATTATAAATTTACAAAATTCATTCTTTAGTTTCTAAATCTAGGGAGTTAGAAGGTTGACAACTTCAAATAAACATGACAAAGAAAAAGTAAAGTAAAAATGATCAAAAAATAGAAATACAAAAACTGAAAATACATGACTTGTCAAAAACAATTGAAATAGGAAACTTATATTTTCAAGAACAAATATACATTCAAGATGACTCATTAGAAGAAACTAAGGAAATATTGTAAAATTTGAAATGTTGTATCAAATACATGATACCAAAAATTGAAGGACAAAAGGATACATCAATGAAGGAAAAAAATCCTACAATCAATCATGGGAGAAGCCAAAGATGAAAACTTTTCAATACTTCAAAATTATCTATGTTCAAAGCTTGAAGAAGTATTCAAATACTCTAAAGGTGTTTTCACATGAGCTAATGATATAGGAATGATAATAAATATGGAATTACTTTCTAATGAAGTGCTAAAAGGTAAGAATAAAAAGCAAGAATAAAAATCAAGAGGGAATGACTACAGATTTAGAAAATAAGCTTGTTATTATTATTAGTGAAGCTGAACAAGGAGAATTTCTAATGATTCAAAAATACATGCAAAGTTTTATTAATGATGCTAATTATTATTATGAAAATGTTATTATTGTTCCTGTTAGTCTATGGAGAATAATCTACAAGGGAATAATTACTCTAAATATTTCTAAGATAAGAAAGCAAGAAAAGGTTGAAGAATTAGAGAATAAGATAATTGTGAAAGATGTTTCTTGTGATACAAATAATTTAAGTACCATGATGATAGATGCATATTGTGACACTAGTGATCTTTATTAGAAAGAAAAAGAAGCAAATTGTGACTCTTATAAAAAAGAAAAGGAATATTGTGATGCAAGCAATGATACTTATGATTTAGAATTTATGACAAAGATAGAAGAACCTATTACAAAAAATAAATGTTAAATGTGAACAAATGATTTGAATATAGTTCATGATTGTTCAAAAAGGTTTATGTTATCAGAATTGATGTTTACATTGATTCAAATGATGACAGATATGGTGGCACTCATAGCTATGTTGATATTGATAGGGATCGGTCTAATGATATTTTTAGTTATTTTGAAAAGTATACAGAAGGAATTGGTTCAAATTTGTTAAATAAAATAGAATATAAAGATGCTGGTTTGGGAAAGCATGAACAAGGAATAAAATAATGAGACAAAAATATGAAGGTCTTAGATATACAAGATATATGAGCAGCAAGGAATCAAGAACAAAATTTGTGATAAATAAATAGTGATATCAAATCAATGATAGGGATTGATAGAATCAGTGACAATCAAGGACAGAACAAAAAAATGAATTTCGTAATAAAAAATAGATGCAATCATTGTGGTAGATATGGTAAAAGATAGAGAAATGTTGGAATCCTCATAGTTGTGAAATTTATGGAGGACATAATCATTCACAAATATTTTATCTACAAAAAGAAAAGAAAGAATACATATTAAAAATGGATTGTGGATGGATAAACATGAATAAATGGGATAAGATAAAAGGAATTTTGTATGGTTTCTACAAAAGGAAACCAAGTATGATCAAAGTTTGCTAAGGATATTTCCACTAGGTTGAAGAATAACCAATGAAGATTAAGTTTCAAAATTTTGAGAAAGAACCAACTCAAGAAAAAGTTGGTCATTGTCATTCTGCTTTAGACATTAGAAGAAGTTTCATATTGTATTCTTAGGTAATGCTAAAGAAAGCTATCTAAGATATTGCTACAGTGAAAAATTGATCTTCAAAAGTTGAGAAGCTTTCTACAACAGATAGAGAAGACTTTCATCTTTGATTGCTTGAAGGTCATGAGATTTCCTCTCATAGGGATTGATTTGAGTTGCAGTCAAGTATATTTCAGGGTATTAAAATATTGACCTTGATAAGATAGATTGATTTTACCTATTTCAAGAAATTTATTCAGAATAGAAGGCAATCTATAAGATTAGTTTCAGGTCTTAAAGATAGACCTTGATATTGATAGTGAAAGGAGACTCGAGAAGAGAGGTCCCATAGAATAAAATAAAGGAGACCTATTAGAAAAGGTCTTGTTGAATGTAGATTAAATGAGACCCAATAAGAGAGGTCCTTGATAAAATATTTATTGGTCCTTAGTAAGAAAATAGACCATTAATATAAGCTTGTTCTATAGAGATAGAAAATATTTGTAGTGATGATCCTATAAACATGATGATCAAAGGTAGAGTTCTAGAGGTAATATATCAGAGGTAGTGATCCAGTGGCAGTTACCCAGAGGTAATGACCCAGAAACATAGACCCTAAGGTGACTCAGATACATTGACCCAAAGGCAGACACAAATAATTGTATCCTATCATGACAAAGTTAGAGCTGAAGATTAAAGAGAAAGAAGAATTAGAGAATGAAGATAAATATCCTTCCTACAAAATAATGTAATATGGGGGGTGTTGGAGATATTACATTATTTGTCCCCCTTATAATATTATTTTGGTAGATGATTTATATTTTTAATGTGTGTCAGTATGAGATAAAGTGCAAAGTGTCTACCCAGGTGTTGTAGGTGAGTTGGAGAGGAGAGGGCAATCCTCCAAGGGAGGTCCCAGGTTTGAATCTCCACCCTACCAAAAAGCTGAATTGGGTACCCAAAATCCAATTGATAATGTTGGTGTGGGCAGGGTTGGGTGTGACTCCCGGGTGACTTTGACGGTATAGAACCCCCTGTTCGTGGTCTCTCAGACCAAGGCGGCCCCGCAAGGGGTTTTTCGCTATAAAAAAAAAAAAAGTGCAAAGTGTCAAGAGATAATGAAGAGTCGCATTTTTTTATTAATAGGTTAAGAAGGGGATTTAAAGGGCCTCATCCCTTTTACATAAATTTCTTTACAATAAAATCATAAAAGGTAATGAAAACATGGTGCAAAGTCCATCTAAACTATTAATAATAATAAAGAACCAACATAAAACACCTGATAAGAAATATACTACACTGCCAATAATAATAATAACCAAACAACAATTGAATTTACATACATATCAGTCTAACACATATAGACTAGAAAACCCATAACAATTTACCCCAATATATGAGCCCCAAAATTTATTTTCTTCCAATTATAAAGTGAACATCATTGGGCCAATTTGGCTTCTCCTTAGCCACAAATTCAATAAGTTAAAGTGGAAAATTATCTTCCCATATAATAATATCTCGAGCCTCCACCCCCATGTTTTCCTTATTTTTTCAATGAGTTTACACAAGTTTTTATGAGGGATATCAGTCCTCAAATGGTATACCGCTTAGGTTGAGAGGTTTTTTTTATCCAATGTAGGCTACTAGGCTTGAACCTTGGACCTCCTTCAGAGGATTGAGGGATCTTACTAGTGAGGTACCTAGTGTGGATTAAAATTCAATTTTATACGGGTTCTTATGATGGGTAAGAATCACATTAATATGTGGTAAGATGAGATATTTTTCTTTATGAGAGGAATATGAAAGGTTGCATCTCCTAAATTTTTGAGGAGAGTGATAGTTAAAGTACTGAAAAGTCATGTAAAATTATATATTGGAGGTAAAGCTCCATGCAATACAATCAATCTGAATCATTCTTGTGTTTCTATGATATTGTGTATATTTGAGTTGTATTTGTGATATATTGTTGTAATAAAATTTGTTGTTCATTATGAGATATTATTGTTATTGTTAGTAGCAATGATATTTGATTTATTCTTGATCCTAGATTGATATTTCTATGAATTAATCTATTAAGAAAGCTAACAATAGTAGGGCAAAGAAATCTAAGGTATGGTGTCATAAATGGCCAAAATCCTAAGGAGGGCAAAGAATCCATGATTTGGAATCCTTGCCCTAGAAAAAAAAAATCACAATTAGTTTTGGATGACCACAATATTGTTGACATGACCATTGAGGGTCACGTTAAGTGATATTGTACGATTTTTGAAAACTGAATGGAAAATGAATAAAGCATGATATCATGGTCTATCTTAGAGGACCACGATATCATTGCAAGAGGAAAACCTTAGGAACTAAGGGATAAGGGAGCTTAAATTTTATTTAGTAATTTTTAAAAGATATCTAAGGAGAAATAACTAGTTTAACTAGGTCAATTTTAGGTGTCTACATTTACCCTCTCTTTGATGCATTTATGAAAATAAATACTTCAAATAAAGTTGTAGATACCTCTAGGTTTGAAGAGAATGGATTCTAAAAGAGATATGAGATTTATATGGAGGGATGGTACAACAAATATGTGATTTTGAGCACTCTAAAAATTTTACATGCTTTTTGAGGTATTAATTGCATATATTCCCATAGGTTGGAGTGCCCCCTCGATTTTTATAAGGAAGGGAGAACTTGGAAAAAAATGAATTATTAGAGGGAAGCAGGGAAGAATGATGAGGAAGGGAAGGAGTGAAGAGGGATAAGTGAGGGGTAAAAATAAAATCATTATTATTGCACATGATAAGAGAAAAGGAGAACTGGAGAGGAGATGGCACTTCCAGTTCACCATGCAACCACTGTGAGGGGTGAGGCTAGAGCACCAAGTGCATGAGCTCATGTAGGAATTGAATATTTCTTGATAGGTTATAATTAGTATTAGAATAAGGTAGAAATTGATTTTTTAATGATTTTTTTAGATTTTTAAAAAGAATTTAGCATGGACAGTGTCATGATATCATGAGGCTTCCTGGGATATTGATTGACCCATGATATTATTTTGTCCAAGACCAAATTAAATCATGGTCCCTAAATACAAGACGTAATTTTGTGATATCATACATATAAAAAATGAAACACAATATCATAGGAGAAGAAAGAAAAATGCAAAGAAAGGAGTGAAAGTGAAGGGAGAGAACAATTGTGTGAGGATGAGAAGTGATGAGGACAAACATGATATGAGGAATGTTATATTAGGAGGTTAATATGTAAATATTTTATGGTAATGTTAATAATGTAAATTATTATTATTGTTGTAATGATTGTTTAATTTTATGATGTCGAGACTGATGTTAAAAGTTGGTTTGAATGTTATAGTTGGATATCATAGAGTATCAAGAGTGGTGATCGAGGAATCTAGAGCTATTGACGTAGTAGCTCACAGTAGTATATAGGGATGTGTTGGATATAGTGGGGTTACTACTTCTAGCACAAATACCAAGGGTAGAGTGTGATAGGGTAATGATGATCACACTCATCGAGCAGTGCTATCTTGAGTCATCCACATTCAGGCTATCAACAAGGAGGCTACTATCACATTAGAGGATGTATGGCATATTTTATGCATGTCTATCCAAGACAAGAAGGTTTACAAGATAATGATATAGAGAAAGATGTTATAGAGGTTATTTGGAGATCCAAATCATGAGGTCCATATTAGGGGAGTTCATATTGATGATATGATAAGATGCTATGGGGTCTCAAATATCAAATGCCTATTAAGTGGGCTAGAAAAAATAATAATCCTTTGAAACACAAGCTATATATACCATGGTCTCTATGAAGAGTGATTATAGATATGAGGGACCACTAGACATGGTTTGCATGGGGACCACTGATCCTTGCACACTTGTACATGATATTATACAATGTCATGTATAAGAAGGGTCAATGCTTCATTTATGGGATACTCCTATAGGTTTGGTGTTGGGCACACTTGGTAGTTAGGCAACCATAGGGATTTCCAGGGGATTGGGAGAGGTTGATGGCTTTTCAATGGACCCATCAACTTGAGCATAGCCATCAAGCATTTGTTGGCTCCCTAGCATTGGCATGAAGTATGATGGATGAGCTTAGGATACAAAAGATGATCTATATGCCATGTCATTAATACCAAGGGTAGATAGAGGATGGTGTGTATTTAACATGGATTCAATAGGTTTTTGGGGTTATCATTGACCAAGATGAGTGAGAGCTACATCATTTTGACTAGGTGTAGATATAGTTTGAAGGGTGATTAGAGACTCAATAGAAGTGGATGGATGACCAAATCCTACCAATTTTGATGAGGAGGATAGTGGTAATATTTTGTTCATCAAGTTGGATGTGGATGATGTTAAGGTGGTTCTAGGATAATGGTGTTAGTATAGATTGATCAAGACAAAAATAATCTTACCACCTATGTCAATCTAGAGGTAACATGTCATGAGTGTTGGCATGTTATAGGTATATTGATAGGTAACCCATCAAATAGAGAAGAGGAGTAAGGAGGTAGGGTGACCAAGAAAAATCAAGTGGAGGTGAGGATTATGAGCCTCATAACAGGTACGATGGAGTTTTTGGTAGTAGTCTCATCATATAGAAAGGGGGACACAAGAGTTTCCCCATGGTAATAGAGGTGGGACCTAACAAGATAATGGGTCAAGAGGACCCTATAACAAAGAGGAACATCCTATGAGATAAGATGACTCAACTACAAGAATAGGTGAGTTAGATAATAGTGGAGAGAGATTGTATCCCAGTATATTGGTCTTATAAGCTAACATAGTAATGGAGGATGATTGATTATATCATCATTAAGTAAGATGAAATAGCGATCGAGTGATATCGACTAGCGATGGAGTAGAAAAAAACATGGGTAGAGGTTGACCAATTGCAGGGAGAGATGGATAGGATGGACTAGGAGAAGTAACATTCTAAGGTAAAAGGTATGACAATTATTATGGAAGGTCAACAGGATCAAATGATCAGAGTCCTACAGGATGAACTAGCACAAGTATATAAGGATGTACAAGAAACTAGAGAGCAAGCTATGTAATATCAATTGTTGTATCACTAGGCCATACCGTAGGGGCAGAGGCAACCATAATTTCCATATCATTAATCCTAGAATTATAAATACTTGAGGACATGGATGAGGACCATCTCATAGTCCATAGATATGCTACCATTGAGGCCACCATTAGCATGATGAGCAAGCAAGTCTAGCTTACAAGATTAGGGGAAGGATGACATACCAATATTTGATTATGGTATGCTTCTTAGGAGGGACAAAGAATATGGTTGACTGTGCCAATTTTGTATTATGGTACACTAACACATAAGACATGATGTACCCTTGGGATATATAATAGAGATATAATTGATTGAGATTATGATGAGGTGTGTTAATATGTGCTTATTTATGGGTTTAAGTTTATTTTAAATTTTTATTGAATTAATTTTGATAATTTAGATACAATTTAGGAATGATAAAGAAAGATAAAAGAATGAAGAAAATAGGAAATAAAAGACTACAAATAGGTCAAAAGAAGTGTAAATTGATCTAAAAAGAGATGAAGAGGTGCCTAGGCAACATGATCATGATCAACGTAGGTCATGTGGGATTAGTGTGATCAAGACCAATGTAATCCTAAGTGAAATAAGATAGGGATCAAGATATAACCTGAATATATATATAGTGGTCGTGAAGGTCTATATATATAGTAGCTATATATAATGGTCTACGGCCAATTAAGGCCTAATATGGTTAGCGACCAATGAAGGCCTATATGAGCAATGACCAGTTAAGGTCTAAAATGAGAAAATATATGACCAATTAAGGTCTATATGCATATATGTATACAATATAGTAACTATGCACAATGGAAAATGACCAGTTAAGACCTAAGATGGTCAATAAAAAATTAAGGTCTAAAATGAGCAATGAGGTGACCAATAAAGATCCATATGCATATATATATATATATATATATATATATATATATATATACACCATAGAAACTATATGCAATGTACAATGACTAGTTAAGGCCTAAGATGGCCAATGGTTAGTGAAGGCCTAAAAATGAGCAATGAGACAACTAGTTAAGGTCTAAAATAATCAAGGAGATAATCAATGAAGGTCTATAAACCTATGATATGTACAAGAATATTAGAAATATGTACAATATGTATGCAATATATGTATAAAATATATACAATGTGGATATGATGAGTTGTAAGGGATGATGAAAGAAATAAAAATAGAAGAAATTACATGCAATGAGATATAATATGTAGGATTTTTGGTAGTTGGAATCCATTAACTTCACTAGATAGATATGCATAGAGATGAAAATCAATCATGGGAGGTAATGGGTTCCAACATGTGGGAACACATGATAGATAAAAATAATCATGCAAATGCCAAACAAGAGATGCTAGGAGGATAACCAATAACCTATCATTTTATGGTTATACACAAATCCTACGAAGTGAGTATATCCTATCCTCGTTCTTTCATTAGCGAGAAGAATGAATGAAAATGTAATGAACCTCTTCTTTAATTAACAATAAATAATTTACCAATATGTAGAAATATACAACATACATCCACAAATAAATTGCACTATAATAGTCCACACATTAAATAGAGATTGATAATACCCTTGAGGTAGAGCAACACTATACAATGCTCCTTATTGGAAGGAAGCCACTCCATAAGATCTCCAGCTCCATGATCCAAGACTTCTACAAGAATACTTCATATATGTATTACAATGGGGGTATATCTCTCTTTATAAAAGAGTGTGATGGTTCACCTCCCATGAGTTACAAGATCATCTATGTTGTGGTTCACCTTCCATGAGTTACAAAGTGCATAATAATATGGTAATTTTACTTGATGGTTACATATGATAATATTCCTTGATGGTTACATATGTGATTCTATGAAATACCTATTTCTAATTTGACATGTGGTCTTCCTTACTTAATAGTTTATTTATATCTCATACCATTAACAATACAATATTAAATTATTAAGTACCTATCTTGGGTACCTAACATTCCATCTCCCTTACAAAATGTTTCATCCTTGAAACATTAGAAGAGGCTAAATAATATGATCTTCTAAGCCATGTTGAGTATTGGTACCAATATTGATCATCCATCCATCCCAATGAAACTATGATTAGTGGTGGTATTCATTGACACCAATGTTGTGTTGGAAGAACAAATTTCACTTTTTTTCATGCATACCTGCTTGCATTTATGACTAAATTTTGGGATCCTTTGGTTTCTTGTGCCTCATAGATCCTTTGTTGCTCTATGTCTTGTCTCCATTATTGTTGCCTCTCATGGTGGTGTGGATGACGATATACTTCAATCTTAGCCTATTTTTCTACTTGGTTTTGTTCATCTTTATTGCTTCCCTCATTTGGTTTATCCCTTTATTTAACTTTTGTAATTATTTCTATTACCTCCTCCTAAGATTCTATTTCAAGTTATGTTGTTTGTTCTTCATTTTATTCCCCTACAATAGCTACATGTTTGTCCTTACCTGTAATATTATCTTCTTCTTCTTGTACCATAAATTCATGAATTGATTTTGCACATTAATTTTAATAGTACCCAAAGAATGCAACCAAGGATAACCAAGGACAATATCTACATCATTCATCTCAATAGCATGAAAATATGAATGTAAAACATATTTATCCATGGTGATTTTCAAATCTTCAAAAATTTGAACAATTTGTCCCTCAAGTTATATGTCTTTGATTTTCTTTACCTGAACTTGCAACCTCTTAATTCAAATACATATTTATAAAATTTTATTTGCTACTAGGGTTAATGGAAACAATACATTTTCTATTTTGAATGCAACCATGAACTTGCAAAATAGAATTTTTGCATTCAATTTCTTTGACCACTATTTGGACCTAACACACAAGGTGTAGTTTCCATAGCCTTCACATTATTATTCTTTTATTTTGATCTCCATTTGCTTAAAAATGAAACTTCAAAGTCTTCCCATGTGTATATATTTTTATGAGCATACATAAAGTCTAAAAACCAAGAATGAGCTTCCTCTTGCAAAGAAATATAAAGGCTACATTTCCATAGTGATTCATGAGAATTTAAATAAAACTTCTTCAACCATTCCCTACCGTCACTATCATCCCTTCCAGTGAATTTTGGCAAATCCATGACCTCAACCCAAAAAATTCCTAAACAACACGGGTTTTCAAATAATCAAAATTTCTCAAAAATTAAAATTTCTCAAATATCATATATTCCCTTCTTCAAAAATTAAATCTAAAAACTATCTTCAAAACAAAATGAACGGAAATTGATTTACTTACCCAAGAATTATGAATTTTTTTCTCTTTTTTGTACAACCCAAAAATAACACCAAAAGTCCAACTTGCAACAGTTGTAACTCCCACAATACTTAACATAATTTAACAAGTGAGCATTCATTTTTGTAGTACTCAAAATAACCTACATGCTAGTGTAAAAGGACTCTGAAAATGACTATTTAAAAAATTAATATGAATATTTTCTTTTGAAAATAAATCATGCAACCAAAAACAACACAATTATCTCAACTTCAAACAGCTTTAACTCAATACTTATCATAATTTCATAAATAAGTAGTCACTTTTATACTACTCAAAATAATCTACAAGCTCGTGCAAATAGCTTCTAAAAATGACTGCTAAAAAAATAAATATTATTTTTTCTTTTGAAAAAAATCATGTGGCCAAAAAACAACACAAATATCACAACTTCAAACTACCATAAATTTCTCAATACTTATCAGAATTTAACAAATGAGCAGTCATTTTTATAGTATTCAAAATGATCTACATGTTGAAAGAAAATATTTTGAAAATGATTGTTAAAATAAAAATTATGGCCTTTGCAAAATGTGATATTTTTTTTTAAAAACATGCCCTAGCTCTGCAAAAATACCCCTTTTCCCGAATTGATGCTCTGATACAAAATATTATGAATATCTTATTTCACTAACAATAAATCATTCACCAGTATGCAAAAATATACAACATGCATCCACAAATAAATTGCACAATAATAATCCACACAATAAAATAGAGATTGATAGTACCCTTGAGGTAGGACAACACTATACAATGCTCCTTATTGAAAGGAAGCCACTCCACAAGATCTTTAGATCCACGATACAAGACTTCTACAAGAATACTTCATATACTTCATATATTCCTTTTACAATGGGGGTACATCTCTCTTTATATAAGAGTGTGATGGTTCACCTTCCATGAGTTACAAAGTGCATAATAATATAATAATATTCCTTGATGATTACATATATGATTCTATGATATACCTATTTCTAATTTGACATGTGGCCTTCCTTACTTAATAGTTTATTTATGTCTCATACCATTATAAAATACAATATTAAATTATTAAGTACCTATCTTGGATATCTAACAAAATCAAAGTCATTATGCAAAGGGGAAAACAAGAGATGAAGATAATATATCTCAACCACCTAATGTTATGTGACTTGAGGTAAATGTTAAGAGGTAAGCATATCTTACCCCCATGCTCCTGTTAACGCAAGAATATGAGAATAGAAAGAAGAGGAAGAAGTTTCCTAGTTAACATCTTGATAGTCAAAAGATGCTTGTAGAATAACCAGTGGTTGTATGATCATAAAATGATATTCACGTTGTATCTAACCTATCCTATGGGAGTCCTTCGACAACAAAAAGGTTAACAAGGATTGCAAGAGAAATAAATAGGGATCGATTAATCATCCCTATATGCTATTATAGTGTACCTTTTATTTTATTGATTGTATAACAAGTAAGAGTGATCAATCAATAAAATCCTAGTAAATTGCCATAGTTTTTAGGGAAGATGATCAAAATGTGCATAAGAAGAGAAGAATGTATTTCTATGAAAGAAGATTAAAGAAATAAAAATATTACTGACTTTGAATAATATGAAAATGAGGTGATTCCTAACCATCTTGCAACCAACCAGGAGAGGTGTCATATTACACCCAAAGATAAACATAGACAAATATGTGTTTATGTTGATCAATGAACATAATAGGACATATTCCTAGATTGATTCAGAGCTATTTAGGATAAGAAAAGTATTAGTGTATATCCTTTGACTTGGTGAAATAAGAAATATGTATACTTTCAATTTCAAGGGCTATACAAAGAAAAAATAAAATAAATAGAGATAGTGATTGCTTGAAGAATATGTTGATGAATCCTAGCATTATCATCCTATAAAAAACTTAAATACAATAATATGCATATACATAAGTTAAATAATGATGAGCCATGATCCATCACCTAATACGATGAGAAAATAGGGGATACATAGAAACCAAGATAAATATCAAAAGAAAGGAATTGAAGAATCGAGTTAAGTTAGGATGCATACTCAATATCGATAGGAGACATTGGATCCACTAGCCATAAAAAGTCTAGTGATATAGGGATGAAAAATACATATCCTAACTAGGATCATCATTTGACATCATTGCAAAACCCAAATTTTTGGGTATTGTGTAAATAGATAAGATGAATATAGTAAAATATGGAAGCAAGGTGGATGCTTTAGGGATTTGGTTGAAGAATAATATTTTATGTCGTATTGTGAGGAAACCAAGATATGTAAACTGAGGAAAGATAACAAATAAAGAAATTATTTAATAAGTGGTAAAAGAGTAGAGGAATGAAGCAAAGAAGAACATTGAGGCTATGGTCATAAAGAATGCTTGAAGGTTGTTTCATAGAGTATAATAAGGAGTAGACCATTTATGTTGAATTTTTTATTTAGCATACTTTTTACTAAAATATTTATTTTTAAAAGGTGTTCCATTATATGAGATTATGAAATATGGAACTCCATATCTACGAAGGATTTGATAAATATTGAACTTAGAGACCTGAAATCGAATAATTGTGGATAGCAACATAGCTTCTACCCACTTGTTAAAATATTCTATGATCATGATGATGAATTTATGGCCATTAGAAGATATAGGGTTAATATTTCCAATGATGTATAGACCCCACATAGAGAAGGGTCGAGGGAAGGAAATAGCTTGAAGGTTTTGTGAAGGTACATTAATAATATTATCACGAAATTGACTCTTATCATAGTATTGGACATAATCACATGCATCCTTTTCAATGGAAATGCCAATAGCACCCTATATGAAGAATATTCTTAGTAATTGCATTGCCAATAAAATGGACACCACATGATCCTTCATGACCTTCATGAAGAGCTTGCTTGGATTCATCCAGAGTTAGGGTTCATAAAAGGATGCCATCAAAATATCATTGATATAGAATATCATTGATGATCACAAATTTACAAGCTCTTTTGTGCAACAAATTCTGCTTGTTATACTCTAAACCTTCAGATAAAATGCCATATTTTAAGAAGAAAAATATATACTTGTGCCAAGGCTTATATGAAGAATATTTTATGGTCAAGACATCTAAAGGTAACTAACTAAAACTAGGGTTTGTAGGCTCTCAAAGTTAGTAGATGACAATGGTGGAATGGTCATCCTCTAACTCTAAGGGAATAAGTGACATGATTGTAGCCATGACATTCACATAGAAATTGGAATACTTAGGAATGGATTCTATAATTATATTATAAAATACTATCATAAGCTTTGCAAAAATATCTTTATATGGTTTCAACTTTTCATCTTTATTATAATATATACCATTAACTTGATTTACCAAAATTTGAGAATCACCAAAGACAAAGAGGGTTTTGATTTTTAATGTTAGGGGGCACAAAGACCTAAAATCAAGGCTTCATATTCTATAATTTTATTAGTGTAGGAGAAGTGCAACTTAAAGGAAAGAGGAATAAATTGCTTCTTTGAGGTCACTAGGATGATTCATGCTCATGTGCCTTTAAGCAATGGTATCTATCAAAATATAGGATACAAGGATCTTGAGTTTCTTCTTGAATATTTAAGATACACTCATTAGGAAACTCTATCACTAGGGGATGAGTTGATTCTAAAGGAGCTACAACTAACTGATCAAAAATTACCTGACCTTTCATAAACTTTTGACTAATAAAGGTTAAATCAAAATAAAAACTCACTAAGAGTGATGACCCAGTTGGAGGTCCATCTCCAAAGGTGAGGCTTCGACATTAATTATCGAAGAGGATCAACCTTTGCAACTACCAATGTATTATGGCTAGGTATATAATGTCATAATTTTTTAAATGTGAATACTACAATGAGGCAAAGCTTTTCTAAAGGGGTATAATGGGTTTCATAGCTAATAATGGTTCTACTAATATAATGAATTACTCTTTATTTGTTTTGATAATCATGTTGATCTAACATAAACCCTAAGTATTGGGTTGTAGTAACAATATAGAGCAATAAATATTTGGTGGGATTAGGTGCTATGAGGACAAGAGGGGATGTGAGATATTTATTTAGTTCATTGAAATATTTTTGACACTCACAATCCCACTTATATTCTATATTCTTATGAAGGATCTTAAATAAAGGTTGATATTTATTTGCTAGTTGAGAAATGAAACATCTAATGGTTTGAATATTACCTTGCAAACTATGTAATTCAGTCGGATTGCATGGGGGAGGTTAAACTGTAATAGCCAATATTTTGGTTGGATCAACTTTAATGCCTCTTCAAGACACAATAAAACCTAATATCTCACCATATGTGACTCCAAAGACTTACTTAGAGGGCTCAAGGTAAAATTTGTTTCTCTTAGTTATTCAAATATGCACCTCACATCTTGTGCATGATTTTCATGATTAATGGAACAACCAAGGATATTGTCCATATAATCTTCCACAATGTTATGCATTAAGTCATTAAATATGTAGGTCATAGCCCTTTGATAGGTGGCACTTATGTTATTTAACCCAAAAGGAATAACTTGATAGCAAAAGGTACCCCAAGGAGTGATGAAAGCAATTTTAGCTTGGTCTTCAAAAGTAATCTTAATTTAGTTATAACCTGAAAAACCATACATTAGGGATAACATTACATATTTGACTATGAAATCTACAATCATGTCAATATTAGGTAAGAAATAATCATCATTAGGGTATTCTATTTTAATATCTTGAAATCCGATGCATATTCTAATTGTGTCTTCTTTCTAGGCAATAAGTATAATATTAGATATCTAATCAGAATAGTCAATAGCTTTGATGAAATTGACATCAAGAAGCTTTTGAAGCTCTTCTTTGGCTAATAAGGTAATTTTAGGGTGCATTTTTTTTATTTTTGTTTAACAGGTTTAGCATTTGGTTGAACCACTAGGTGGTGCATAACTAAAGAGGGATCTAGGCCTAATATATCAATATATGACCAAGCAAAGATATCTTAAAATTCTTTAGAATACTAATTAATTATTCTTGTTCTTTAATGGTGATATCTTGTCCCAATTTAAGAATTTAAGGATATTCTATAGTTCCAATGATAATATCCATAGTTTATTCAATGATGCTATGTGATTCATCCTCATAATGAAATGGGGCAAGATCAACACTTGATATTCTTGTTCATTTTTAATATATTCGATATAATCCACACATGGGACTGACCCATCAAATAAAAATTTATTTTAGAGGATACTATCATGATGCACATCACAAAATCCCCTTTGTCATATTCACCTTAGGTTACAATTGATTTAGGATGAACAATTATGATTAGATTGATATCACAAAATAAAATTGATGATGGGGAAGGAGGTTCTTCATCTTGATCACTCCAATCCAATCCATGATGATTAATAAATTCTTCATAAGTTATGATTTGATCATCATCTAAATCTATAGGTAAAGGTTGATTTTTATTAGGGATATAACCAATGCCACATATTCTAGGACAAATTTCAACTTTTGATGGATCTTTAATTCCTTGTTCTTGAGGGCTCAATCCTTTGCCTTGGTATCCCATATTAGTAATAATTTGCTTAGGTAGACAATAATCTTTAGATGAGTAACATGTTGTAAATTGCTTTTCAATAGGAGATGGGTTGTTATCATTAATTTTTTCTTCACATGAGGTTCTCGCATAAGTAAATGTGCACATACCAACATGAACTACTTCACCCTTATTATGAGGTAATCCTAAAGTCCTTGGTGAAGGTGGTAACATTGAAAGATCTATAAATGGGTCTTAAATAGTTTGATTAGTTATATTAGTTGGATGGATTAGTTGAGGTTCATCATTAATAGTTAGTTTTTTAATATTCTTTGTTACTTATGAAGAAGGGGGAGTAGAGGAGGAAGGAAATTCATTCAAAGACATAGATGGACAAAAAATTATCTTGGATTGGTCAATCTCAACCATAGTACAATATTGAAAAGGTTGAGGATTACCAATAATATGAACAAGTTTATTTTGATACTTATATTTAAGACATTGATGAAGATTTGATGGTATGACCCTCATATCATGAATTCAAGGGTGTCTATGAAGGATATTAAAGGAGGTTGGTAAAGATATGACATAGAAAAAGGGTATTGTTGGTTGAAATTCACACCTAATGGAAAGGAGGTTTGCGCGCCCTACAAACCTCGACCAACATTGAAAGATCGTGGGGCCTAGGGAAGGTCAGGCAGTTGATCTTTAGATAAGGTTGGTTTCTTTTAGGTATTCCTAGCTACTCACCTAAAATTAAAGGGAAAAGAGAATGAGAAAGAAAGGAAAATAGGTCATCGCCAAAACTAACAAGGATGGATTTGGTTGCATCAAGATACATGTACAACAAGCAGATGCTATTGTAGAAAACACAAGAAGATTACCTAACATATCAACCAACCTTACTCTTATATACCCTTTATCACCCTTTGCTACAAATGAATTCTAGAACCAAAAAATGAAATGTAGGAAATACAGATAGTAGGATTATTGCATGCATATTCGACTAGCTTTAGCAGAAATAAACTTACAATATTCACATACATATATGCAAGAATAAATTTTGAGACCAAACAGTAAAATACTTGTATTCACATAATAACATAAGTTTTATATACAAATTATAATGTCTATGAATCCACCCTCTTGAAGGCCTTGCACTCTAGTATAAATAGACCCTAAAATAAATTTTATATTGAATACAATGGATGGCGGACGAGATCGTCAAGCAGTGCCAGCAGGGATGGCCATGCTACTAATCTATATAAATATTTTATAGACTGCATTAGAGGGTGGCTATTGGGAGTACACCAGTCAGATTGCATGAATCTAGACTCTTATTCATTTATAAACTTTGACAATCATAAATTCTGCTCACCTACACCTGGGACATTACATGCATGAGAGGACGGGTTGAGGCTGACTAGTTAATTTTTGCATGATTCAATCAGTTTCCATGCATAGAGTGAGGTATTATACCTCTTTAATGCTAGCCACCCATCATACACCTCATTGAATGAGGGCACGTGCATTTTTATTGAGGCCCTTGATATAAATGAGAGTTGAATGGTGGGTGGGATTTTAGGATCCACCTGCTGCTTATTACTAACCTAAAACTCCATCCACTATGATCCATATTCAATAGGATGGATTCTTGGGCCTATGACCTAGGGTGTAACTTTGGTATTGGTCAAGGAATGATTAATTCCCAAACCTCCACCATTTTCTATATTTGAAAAACCTTACCTCCTACTTTTGAATGGAACTTTAGGGATAGACTAGCATTGATACTACCCCTTTTTCCCACCTGCTATTCTTTGATGTCTCAAGGGCAAATTTGTAGAATCTCTCAAGATTACGACGAATGCCCATTTTTTCCACCCAGCATAAATTTGGGTGAACTTTTGCTTTCACTCCAAGGGCGGTAATTCAAGAATTGTTTTGACTTCCTTCTATCCCACTTTTTTGCCTACTACATGGGATAGTTATTTAGGATCCCTTTTATCCACCCATTCATCAAGGTAGGTATTTGAGTTCCATTGGTAGGGACTACTTGCCCAATTTCTCATCGAACCCCATACTTGGAAAAATTTTATATTTTTAGCATGGCAGGATTCCATAATTGATTAAATAAGTCCACCTTCATGAGACATATGTCATTGGATGGTCCTTTGGGGACTACCTGTCAACTAAGCCACCTAATTGTTTTTCCTGTTTTGGTTCCACCTAAATGATCCTTTGCAACCTGGACTACAACCTACTTGATTATCTCTACTGCATCCACAAGGTTTGCTCCTAGTAGTGGTCATCTAATGCTCAAGGGGTTTGTTCCAAAACTAGCCATTTATTGAGAGTCATCATCTCTTCTACACAAAAGGGAAATAGTGGGTGAAATAGTGCACAATTTAACACACACTCTTGGTGACTCATAGGGGATTTCCACTTGTAAAAAAAGGAAACCCAAGCAAAAAATTGAACACATAATACTTTTGAAGAGGGAGGGGAGAAGAGGAGAAGGACAAGAAAGGAGACAAGCAATTGCAACCAAATGAGACTACAATATAATGGAGAAATATAGGCACTGAGGGAAGGGCAATTTATGGAACACTACAGAGAAAAATAAAATAAGGGGGACCAAAAGTGAAATAAACAAAAGCAAAAAACCATAAAAAGAAAACACAAGAGGAAAGGGGATAAAATATGAAACAACAAAGGCAAGAAGATGACAGTTGGTGATAACAAACTAGAGGGGATAATAGAGGAAGGAGAAGGATGCAAAAAAGTAACAAAACAAAATGGAATTCAATCCATGGGACACCCCCATAGATTGGGCTTCCAAAAACCTACCCTCAATGAAATTCCAAAGTAGGCAAAATGCCAATGGTATATATTTATCGTGATCTAGCCTTTCTTTTTTATGTAGTCCAACAAGGACCCATTTTTACATATCACCATACACCATGGGGCCATCCTATTTTAGTTAAAACTTACAGCTTGCATTTCCTAACCACATCTATAACTATGTATGGGGGTCCTATTTATAGCATATTTACCTCATTTTGGACAGACTTGACTTGCGTCAGATCGTGCGAAGGCTACATCAACATGCGAGTCTTGGTTCTTCTTTTCTAGGCACTTTCTAGATTTATAATTTTTTGTCCATGTTGAGGTGGCATAATTTCATACTTGCTTGAGTCCACAAATTTTCTCCATGTGATCTTAGATTTCCAAGGATATCATGCAAAACCTTGATACTTACTGGTGGTATCCATTGGGCTACAGGGTCACAATAATAAGAAAAATATAACATACAACAAACATGAAAGGAAGAAAATGAAGAAACAGAATGAAAGTGTTATGGTTTCAAGACACGGCCTAGGAAATCCTCCTATGCTCTTTTCTTGAAAAATTCTAGCACTTTGACCAGTTTTCAATTTAGTATTGGAGTTGCTCCCTACAAGCTTTGAACTAGATGATGAGCCTATCAAGCAACCATATACTTGCCATACAATTTTATTTACTTGTCACATTATTTAGAAAATTTTGGTGTGATTGGCATGCTTGGGCAATAAATGCTATTGTAAATCATCCTATGAATCTACAATATCTGGACCAGATGACATTGAACTTGAGTTTTTCTTCATGATGATACTTGTACTACCTACAATCTCTCTCAAGTCTGATGAAATACCACCTAGAATCAGTACTTTTCCTCAGGATAAATAGAACAAGGTCAAAACCAATCAAAATGGGGTAAGTATCCATCCAATCAGCTTCAATTCTTGAGACATCCAGAGAGGGGTACCAGTGGTGCCTTCTACTTTGGCAGGCCCATGCTCCATTCTCATTTGCTTCCATAACAACTTGAGTTCTCATCCAACTATCATAATCATCATTCATTGGTTGCCATGGGGTTAAACAATCAGGAATTGCTTCTAGAAGGAATGTTGAGGTAGGGAATACCTCATGTGACCCAAGCTAGAATGACCATGTTGATTGTACCTCATCAAAGCTCATGCTACCCCCATGATTTAATCATTTGAGGAGGTGATCCTTTGAATAGGTCATTGAAAAGTATTGACCTTCCTTCTCTTTGCCTAGGATCACTAGCCAAGAAAAATTACCTCTGCTGACTCATGGAAGAATCTAGTAGTAAGGAGACCTACAAGGGCGCTAGTCCTTAAGCACTCATGTTTTACACTACCTGAGGCAAGGCTATGGTGATGGCATCTTATTCATGATGAAAGGTTTCCTGACCTACATTTTCTTTTACCATCACCTAAGTCTTCACCAATTCTCCTTATTGTATTAGAGGATTACTAGAGTGCATGCTCCTCATGGTTCTAGCTAGGTCTGGCTTGGCTTCTTCATAGGCCAGGGCCATGGTTGGGCTTGCCAAAATTTTATATGAAGATGCAACTTTCCTACTTGTATTAGCATATTTTTAGCTCGAATAACCTCCTTGTAAATCTACGAGAATCTCTTCTCTCTGGAATACTGAATAATCATGCCTATATCTGAGTAGAAAGCCCAGATGTAATACATGTATGCCTGAGTAGGGGATGATTGGATCTCATGGGGAATCCTTTTCTAATCTCTCTTGAAGTGGACATTGAAATCGATGATGTTTTCTTGAGGTTCACATTTTATGAGAGAGAACTGTTTGATAATTAAGAGGGGGTCCCCTAAATCATCAAATATGTTAATGAGCACCTTCACTAGATTATTCCATGTACAGATACTTCTATCCTCTAGGGGTTTGTATCACAAAAATACCCTTCCTTTGAGAGAGAATGAGTAGCCTAAGTATTACATCTTCATGCATGCTATTATGAATCAGTGTCAGGGAAGCCACATCCTGACAATGATCAAATTTAATTTTTCTTGTTCCATCAAAAATTGGTATTGATTTCAAAGAGGCCCTAGGAATATCATGAATATTTTGAATGTTTAGAGGGCCTATGAAATTCCAAGAGGGACACTTGCAGCAAGTCATTACAACACTTATTTCTTATAGGCTCTGCTTTATTCTTCTAGATTGGATTCACTAGATGAGCATATTTTCTCTACCAATGAGGTCGAGGCTACTCATCAAACCTTGGATCCTCCAGGAAAATAATCTTTAAGAACAAATTCATAAAGATAGTCGATCATGAACCTTGGTTGATCCTTAGCAGAGTCACCAAGTTTTGCTTTAAAGGTAACCGATTATAGAAATCTAGTTCTTTACACAATAGAGTCATTAGGTGAATAGATATATTTGTGTAGCAAAGTATTATTAGACTCTTGATCATCAAACAATGGGACCTCAGGGTCCCACCAAGCATGCCAAAAATTGTTGGTCAAAAATCTGCACCTAACAGAAAGGAGGAAGTTTGTGCTCCATATGGATCTTGACCAACATGGAATGACCACGAGGCTTTGGGAAGGCTAGGTGGTTGATATTTAAAGAAGTTTGGTTCCTTTTAGGTAGTTCTAGCTACTCATCTAAAATTAAAGAAAAAGAGAATGAGAAAGAAAGGAAAACAGGTCATAACTAGAATTGACAAGGACAAATTTGGCTACATCAAGATACATGCATGATAAGCAAATGTCATCACAAAAAACACAAGTAGTTTACCTAACATATCAATCAATATTACTCTTGTCTACCCTTTATCACCCTTTGCTACAAGTGAATTCCAAAACCAACGAATGAAATACAAGAAATCTAGATAGTAGAATTATTGCATGCACATTTGACTAGATTTAGCAAAAATAAACTTACAACATTCACATACACATATGCAAGAGTCAATTTGGAGACCAAATAGTAAAATACTTGTATTCACAAAATAACATAAGCTTTACATATGAATTGTAATGGCTAAAGAGCCACCCTCTAGAATTCCTTGCACTCCAGTATAAATATACCCTACAATAAATGTTATATTGAATATAGTGGATGGCAAATAAGACCATCTTACGATGTGAGCAAGGATGACCATGTTGTAGATGTATCTAAAACTTTTATGAACTACATCAAAGGGTGGCTTTCAAGAGTACACCAATCAAATTGCATGAATCTAGACTCTTCTTCATTTGGAAACTTTGACAATCATAAATTTTTCTTGCTTGCACCTGGGACATTTATTGCATGAGAGGATGGGTTGAGGCTAACCAGTTTATTGTTGCATGATTCAATTAGTTTCCATTCATAGAGTGAGGTATCATACATCTTTAATTCTAGCTACCCATTGTACACCTCCTTGAATGAAAGCACATGCCTTTCTAAGGAGACCCTTGATATTGGTGAGAGTTGAATGGTGGGCAATATTTTGAGGTCCACCCACTGCTTATTACTAACCCAAAATACCACCCACTATGCTTCATCTTAAACATGATATATTCTTGGGCCTCTGCCCTAGGGTGTAACTTTAGGATCAGTCAGGGAATGATTAATGCCCAAACCTCCATCGATTACTAGATCTGAATAACCTTACCTCTTGCTTTCAGGTGGAACTTTGGGGATAGGCTAGCACTAGTACTGTCCCTTTTTCCATCTTTTGTTCTTTTATTTCTCAAGGGCAGGTTTTCAGGATCCTTTAGAATTGTGATAGACGTCCATTTTTTTTACCCAACATAAATTTGAGCATACTTTTGCCTTAAATCCAAGGGTAGAAATTCAAGAACTGACTTTGACTTAATTCTATCCTACTTCTCTGCCTATTGTATAGGACCATGATTTGGGATCCTTTTTCTTTGCTCGTTCATTAGGGTAAGGACTTGGATTCTGTTGGCAGGGACTATTTGCCCAATTCCTTGTCATATTCCATACTTGGCCAAATTTTGCAATTTAACATGGTGAGGTTCCATAATTGATTAAATAACCCCACCTTTACGAGACATATGTCATTGGATGGTCCTTTGGGGAATTCTTGTCGACCAAGCCACCTAATATTTTTCCTACCTTGGTTCCACCTAAAGGATCCTTTGTCACCCGTATTGCAACCTGCTTGATCATCTCCACCACATCCATGAGGTTTACTCCTAGTAGTGGTCATCCAATGCTCAAGGGGTTGGCTCCAAAACTAGCCATTTCTTGAGAGCCATCATCTCTTCTACACAAAATGGAAAGAGTGGATGAAAGAGTGCAAAATTTCACCCATAGGTATTAATAATCTTGGTCCAAATTTGAGGGATAATGTTATGGACCCACAAGATTCTTGGGCTCCATTATTGAATGCTCTTATGATTATATTATACTTCTCAATATCTTCTCTCATTCCTATTTTTTGAATAAATTAGAGGCTACATATATTTAAGCAGGGCCCATTGTCTACCAAAATTATTTTGACAAATTTATCCCCTATGTAGCTCATGATGTAAATGGAAGATTCCTCTTGCATGGTTGGAAGAGGGAGACCATCTTAATAAAATGCTATTTTATGAACCCCAAGAGATCCAACAACATTAGCAAGATAATTTGGTGGAATATATTGAGGTACTACTTGTTGACTTAATAATTTAATTATAGATTCTCTATGAACATAAGAAGTTTGGAGAAGCTCTAAAAAATATATTTTAGCTGGAGTACTAGAAATTTGTTATTTAAGATCAAAAGAGGCTATAGATTGAAGCTTAAGAATTAAGGGTGACTTATTAGAATTAACAACTTTTATTTTTACAAATTAATGGAGTCTAGAAGGTTGATTTGAAGTTGAATTATAGAGTTTGAGGTTGTTGATATTGTTGAGATTGAGATTGTTGTTTAGTGGTGACATATATCATCCCAATCATATTATGATATGGAGGTGGAAAAATATGATATGAAACTTGATGATTAGGTAGGGGATTTTAATATATCCCTATATATTTATTAGTGGAAGCGATAGGCTTAGAATCACCTAAGATAAGGTGATCTTCATCCAATAAATTTTGAACAACATGCTTAAGTATTTTACTATTAATGAGACATCCTTCCACTTGATGATAATCACAATGTTGATTTGCATTATACCAATTAGCAGTCATATTAGGTTGCCTTATATATGGTAGTTCAATCATTTTAACATCCAAAAATTGCTTAAGAATTTATGATAAAGGTTTATTAAGCTTAGTGAAATTTCTTTGTGGTTTCTAAGTTTTAATAAGTACTAATTTTTGCAAAGTGCTTGTGGTATTAACATTAATACTTTAATGATTATCGGTGACACCATCATCTACTACATGTTTATTTTTATATTGATATTTAGCATATTTTTCTTCTTCTTTCTTAGGTCTTAATTTTCCTCTTTTTATAATATCGTTTTCAACTATTATTGCCAAATCAACCACTTGTCCAAAGATGTAACTGTTGCAGTTTCCAATTCATATGATAGTTGATATTATAGATTATTAATGAAAACTTCTAACATATATTTATATGTGAGGTATATTATATTTTACCCACATATCCTCTCCATTTGAACAAGAAATGTATAAAATTTTCATCCTTGGCTTGCTTGAGTTGATATAGGTCTTTGTTGTGGCTGATCCACAACACACCCCAAAATTGGGGACCCACCTTTTTTGCATGCTTTCAAAGAAAATCTCGGTGACCCAGATGCTAAAAATCAAGAAAAAGGGGCAAAATTGCACAAGGATAAAAAGTGTCGCGATATCGCGACATGTCGCGCCATCGCTGCCAAAAAATGAAAATTGTCGCGATTTCGCGACGTGTTGCGCGGTAAATGAAAATGTGCGCGGTGTGGGGAAAATAGAAAAGCGTAGCGAAATCGCGACATGTTGCTCCGTCACGGCCAAAAGAAAAGTGTAGCGAAATCGTGACATGTTGCTCCGTCGCGGCCAAAAGCAGAAAAGCGTAGCGAAATCGTGACATGTTGCTCCGTCGCGGCCCAAAGAGGAGAGAGAAAGGCAGAATGGAAAGGCGTAGCGAAATCGTGACATGTCGCAAAATCGTGGGTCAAACCAGTCAAATAGGGCAAAGCAAAAAAAATGTCGCGATATCACGATAGGAAGCAGCAAAAGGGGCACGAAGCAGAAAAGCGTAGCAAAATCGCGACGTGTCGCAAAATCGCGGTCAACGCAGTCAGCGACAGTAGGTGGGCGGAACCGTCGCGAAATCGCGACGTGTTTGATTTTCGCGGCTTGCAAACGGGCGAAAGGCATGAAATGTAAAATGGTCGCGAAATCGCGACAAAATCGAGCCAAAGGCGATAAGGCCCAGCAGTGTAGCGAAATCGCGACGAGAACCGACACAAAGCGCATAAGTCGAAAGGTGTCACGAAATCGTGACGCGTCGCGTTTTCGCGGCGCGAGTGGACTAAAAGGCCTAAGTGGTAAAAGGCGTAGCGATTTCGCGCAACTTTTGGAGGAAACGTTCCAGACGGACAAAAACGTCGCGAAATCACGACAAAAAGCAGCGAAAGGGCACGAAGAAAAAACGTTGCGAAATCATGACAGAAAGCAGCGAAAGGGCACGAAGCGAAAATTCATCGCAAAATCGTGACAGAAAGCAGCGAAAGGGCACGAAGTGAAAAAGCGTCGCGATATCGCGACAGGTTGCGGTCGAAGGCGTACGAAGATGAAAAGCGTCACGATTTCGTGACATGTCACGTTTTCACTGGGTATGATGGCAGACAGGGCTGTTGGCCGAATAACGTCGCGATTTCGCTACCTGTCTCATTTTCGCTGTGCGGGCCGAGGAATAGTGTTGCATGCAGAAAAACGTCGCGATATCGCGACAGGTTATTTTTTGTCGCGATTTACAAGGGGGCAGTTACGAAACATGCAGAAAGCGTGAAACACGTGGCATACAGTTGTCAGGGTTACAGAAGCGTTACATATTAACAGAAAATATCGAACGTTTCGGGATCGAACATAAATTCAAAAGCAACGAAAAGGCGGGAATACGAAACGATGCATTCTGGGAGGTGAAACGAAGCGACGTAGGGTGAAACAGAGAGCCGCGCCAGACAGTATAAAATCAGAAGCACAGATTGATACAGGGGTTGGAAATTGCTGCTAGCAGGGTTGCAGAGACAAGGGCTACAAGCCATTCTGGGCCTGCACTTGGAGCAATTTCCTTCACTTGTTCTGGATTTGTTAAACCTGGAACATTCTGTCAATGTAACTGATATATCATTTTAATACGAAATACAGAGAGTTGATATCTCATTGATAAGAAAGAAGGAGTCATTTTTGCATGCAAGATTTAATGTTTTATCTTTCCTTTTTAGATTTCTAGGCTTCTAGGTGGAGTTTAATGCAAGTGTTCTTGGTTGCTTCATGCGAAGGTCTAAATCTGAAATTACAGTAGAAACCCTAGAAACCCGCACCTAGCTTATCTGGATTGTGCGAATTTGCAGGTTCAATAGGTTAGGTTGCATGCAGAAAACCTCATTATCTTCGGTTTTGTCGAATCGAGATGGTAGCACTCTGAGCGTAGTTTAATCCATTCTTTTTTGTATTATTTTCTTTTCTTTTCAATTCTTTATTTTACGTATTTTAATTACCTTCTTTAAAATAAGCAAATTGAAAATCTACCAGAGCCTGAAATCAAAATAGATTCATCTTTTAGATTAACTTACTGTGAGTCCATTGTAATTCAAAATAAAATAAATCACCGTGCCCCTTGTTAATGGTCACTTGCAACCATTAAGGTATTCCCAACATTTAAGTTGAACAACATCTTTGACATAAAAAGAGATAAAGTAACAGGAACCTTGGAGAAATTATCTGTGTAATTTCTTTGCAAGCAGAGGATTTGGGACTCGGATCCTACCGGAGAGTGTGCTTCCACAATTGGGTGAAAACACCACTCAACAGATTGGCGCTAGGGGGGGGTTTTTTTTTTTTTTTCTTTTTTATTATTTTTTTTTTTTTTTTATTTTTTTTTTTTTTCCCCCATCCTTTTTTTTTTTTTTGGGGTTTCTTGATCGAGAGTTTCGTCAAGGAGGGCTGAAACGGTTTATTTTATTGTGATTTAAGGGCTACAGGAATTGCTATGCACTGTTCTTAACGCTTTGATTGTTCATACAGGAATAATATGATTTGGTTTGATTTAAAAAATAATAATAATAATAAATAAATAAATAAAAATAATAAAAATAAATAAATAAATAAAAAAAAGGGAATTTTTGGGTATTAAAGTTATATTATTGAAGATTCACTAATGGCTATGTTTACACCGTGGATGACAGGTAGCCCATTGAACATACCGGGAGTTCAACATTATTTGCCCGTTGGTTTTGAGAGATGTCTTCCTCAATTTTTGTCTAATGGGACAAATACTGTAGAAGAACATATTCAAGCATTCAAATTTGTTGTGAATCACTTAACAAGTTGGTATGATGATGTTGCTTGTAAAATGTTCCTTTACACCTTGGACAAAGTGGCATATGATTGGTTTACAAGTCTGCCTTTAGGGTCTATCACTTCTTGGGCTCAGCTAGAGGCAACATTTCTCAATCAATTCAACAAAAAGCGAGTTGACCCAATTCTCATGTACAATCGGTTGGTCTATATTAGAAAAGGACCAAGTGAAAATGTGAAGTCATTTTCTGAAAGGTTCTTTGGATTATATACGCAATTAGTGACATTTTATGTTCTTCAAGAAGAAGTGGCTCTCCAAATATACATCAATGCTCTTGACTCACCCATGACCACATATTTGCGAGGGATGCCTCAAATCACATCTTTGTCACAAGCCTATACTCAAGCAATGGCAATTGAGCAACAATTGAGTTGTCAAAATTATGGTGTGGGTTTTGGATCATGTAATCTTCAATCATTTAATACCTCCTTTACCCACCCAATGATTTATCCACCTCAACCAAGTTCAAGTGTGAATCAATTTCAGAATCAACAATCATTCCCAAGCTTCAATCAATTTCAAAATCCTCAACCTACTATGCAAGATCAACCATCTTTCTTAAGTATGAATCAACTTCAAAATACTCATCTTGATTCAAAAGATGTTGCTAAAATCAATTTCAATGATTTTCATAAGAATATGATTTTAGGCAAGGGAGGAGTACTAGATCCAACTAGTATGGAAACATGTGACAGATTGGAAACCCTTGACTCACCAAAAGATGAATTTTATGAGGATGAATCTGATTCGGATGACACATTGGATGACATTGTTGAAAGTAATGGCCTAGGAAATTCACACCTTCCAAATCATGTTAAACGTGAATCATGGGTTACACATGTGGATTATGATAGCCTTATCAATTTGAATGCAAGCAATAACCCAATTTTGGAAGTAATTGAACCATCTAAGGAAGGAGAAGATAAATTTGATGAGAAACATGTTGATGAATTAAAAGATGATGAAGAAATAGTTGAGCATCACAATCTGATTTTGAAAGATGATTGTTATGATTCTTGGGAAGAGTATGCTCACTCCAAACCTTCTAATGAAATTTGTGTGCCTATTGATATGCAGGATAATACAATTGCCCTTTCATATGAGGATATTACAAGTCCTGTACAATCTGAGAATGTTTTGGAAGAAGGGTTGGAATCTCATCAAAGGTTGGAGACAGATAATGATTCTACTACCATGGATGAAGAAGGAGAATCAATTGTTTTTGTTCCCCTTGGGGGGCAAGAAATCGAAAATATTGATCCACCTATTGTTTTTACAATGTCTATGCCATCTCAAAATGATGAAATTACAAAACCTAAGTGGTGTGGGTTGGATGCTATTGATGATCTTAATGAAAATATGGATTTTGGGGCAACTCAAGCCATTGATTGTGGAAAGGTGTCACGTGACACATATCTTGAAAAATTAGGCTCTTGTTTTGAAAAATATGGACGCATGTTTGATTGGGTGCCTAACTTTGGTGTTTTTGAACAGGTATTGGACGATGAAGAAGACAACGAGAAAAAAGAAAAGGCTACTAATACTCATCAAGTTATGATAAATTTTAATCATGATGGGTTGAGTATGGATGACAAGGGGAAATCTTTACCTTTGGTAGTAGCTACAAAAATTTCAAGTGATAGGTTACATGATGTCCCTTTGGATGCTAACATCATTAATGAGGAAATGCCAAATTTTGTTGATGCTTGTCAAGTTTTGAATGATTTTGATTGCTTTAAAATCCTGGAAAATGATTTGAATTCAAGATTTTTAGAAATAGGCTCTTGTTTGCAACATCTCACATTTGAAAAGGAAAGCCTACTTCTAAATCATGAATGGAATGATGAAACTTGCACTTTAAAGAATAGACAAGATAAAATTGAATATCAACCATTGTCTAATCAATTTGATTTGAATCTCACCTATGATGTTGGTAATAGAACTAAATCAAAGTGGAATGGTGAGCATGGCAAGTTGAAATTTGTTGCATTGCTTGGTTTGATCTTATTGTTGTTGGATTCCTACAAAATTTGGCATGTGTATTGTGTCATATGTTTTTTGATGTGTTCTAATCATGTTTGGGATCCAGGAAAGTAATAGTCCAAGTTTGGCATCATCTTGTACAATAGTGTATATAATTTTTGGTTTTTTGGTGTGGGCTTTCAAGTTTTGTTTTTGGGATTGTTTTTGGGTTTTGGTTTTGGTTTGTGTTTTTCAAGTTTTATTTTTGGATTCTTAGTTTAATCATGATTTAAGTTGTGTGTTTGATTTCAATTGACATGCTTTGTTTGTTTTTATAAAAAAAAAAAGAAAATAATAATAATAATAATAATAAATAAAATAAAATTGAGATGTCAACTTATGCTTAAGATTAGGAGAGTATGAAATATTGGAATTGTCTTGTAAAAGCTCCACAAGTAACACAAACATTTTAAGTTATATCGTTTGAAACTTGTGATGCATGAAGTAGTCAGTTTTGTATGGCAAATATTTCATTTGCAATTCAAGAGATAATGCATTCATGTTACATCTCACTTTACATATACATTCCATCTTAGTTGCATATGCATCTTAGGTACAAATCATTAAAGTGTGTCAAATCCTCTTAGGGTTGTGTTATAACATAAATGTAAAAAAATCCTAAGGTTGGAAACCGAGTCTTGAGATATCTAGAACCAAGCACATCTTATACATTAAAAAGGATCTTGAGCAAAATGATCAAAACCTAACTTGGAAGAAAAGGTTGGGCGAAAGAAGTATTTCAGGTCTATCCTATTATGCAACATGATCCTTAAAACAGTGGTTTTGACCACTTCCATAAAGCTTAAAGCCTAAAATCAGAGTAGTAAGGATAGGGCTAAATCCTCATCAAACTTAGGTTGAGGATCCAATTCCCCAAAGCTTTGATTTGACCTACATGGAGTAGTAAGGATAGGGCATAAATTCTCATCTCGCTTAGGTTGAGAATCCGATTCCCCAAAGCTCTTATGTCTCATTTCATGATAAATCTTGGATTGGAAGGATCGTACTATTTGTCCTCTGCAAAGGATGGGTAGTCATCCCCAAGGTCTAAGCAATAAATTAATATTTTCCATTTTTTTCCAAAGCTTGGATTGGAAGGATCGTACTACATGTCCCTAGCAAGGATGGGTAGTCATCCCCAAGGTCCAAGAAGTAAAAAATTAATTTTTCCCATCTCATATTTATATTGGATTGGAAGGATCGTACTACTTGTCCTCTACAAAGGATGGGTAGTCATCCCCAAGGTCCAAAGAAATGAAGATAAGTCTTGGATTATGGGGTTAGGTATGCCCATGCATGGCAACATGTCTTGTCTAAAAAACAAGACCACTGATTGTCCAAAGGGTTAGACTAGCATGACCATTTCTTCCATAATTGGTTAAATTATTTTGCTCAAAGTGAGGTAATGAATTCTAAATCAGAATAGTAAGGATAGGATTAAACTCCCATCTCGGTTAGGTTGGGAGTCTGATTCCCCAAAGTTCTGATTTCACATTCACTTGCACATGGGTTCAAGATAGTAGGGACTCATAACCAACTTTGGGATATAATAAAGCAATTCATTGGTGGATCCTAAGAGGGTTTGGCAATCTTGAATGTTTGTGCATGATACTAGAAAGTTTAGGCCTTTACAAGAACAAAATCTCTAAGCATAGTTTTCAGGTTATACAAATCATTCACAATCTCACATATGCATCCATGTAAAACTGACAACGGAATGTTGATCAATTTCAAACGATAGGGAATGAAATTCATTGCACACACCGAGCTAATACTTGATGATTCTGATGATTCATGTACTTCTGATCTTTGGGCATTTGTTTATATTGCTTATGTGCTAACACATGTTTTCAAGTTTGTATACTTCCAGGTTGGGTTCTCACAAAATGCTCAGGAGCATTTGACAGCAGAGTCACCATTTGTTGTGGCTGATCCACAACACACCCCAAAATTGGGGACCCACCTTTTTTGCATGCTTTCAAAGAAAATCTCGGTGACCCAGATGCTAAAAATCAAGAAAAAGGGGCAAAATTGCACAAGGATAAAAAGTGTCGCGATATCGCGACATGTCGCGCCATCGTCGCCGAAAAATGAAGTGTCGCGATTTCGCGACGTGTTGCGAAAGAAAAAATGAAAAGTGTCACGAAATCGCGACATGTTGCTCCGTCGCGGCCGAAAGCAGAAAAGCGTAACGAAATCGCGACATGTTGCTCCGTCACGGCCAAAAGCAGAAAAGCATAGCGAAATCGTGACATGTTGCTCCGTCGCGGCCCAGAGAGGAGAGAGAAAGGTAGAATGGAAAGGCGTAGCGAAATCGCGACATGTCGCAAAATCGTGGGTCAAACCAGTCAAACAGGGCAAAGCAAAAAAACGTCGCGATATCGCGACAGGAAGCGACAAACGGGGCACGAAGCAAAAAAGCGTAGCGAAATCGCGACGTGTCGCAAAATCACGGTCAACGCAGTCAGCGGCAGCAGGTGGGCGAAACCGTCGCGAAATCGCGACGTGTTTGATTTTCGCGGCTTGCAAACGGGCGGAAGGCATGAAATGTAAAATGGTCATGAAATCGTGACAAAATCGAGCCAAAGGCGATAAGGCCCAGTAGTGTAGCGAAATCACGACGAGAACCGACACAAAGCGCATAAGTCGAAAGGTGTCACGAAATCGTGACGCGTCGCGTTTTCACGGTGCGAGTGGACTAAAAGGCCTAAGTGGTAAAAGGCGTAGCGATTTCACGCAACTTTTGGAGGAAACGTTCCAGACGGACAAAAACGTCGCGAAATCGTGATAGAAAGCAGCGAAAGGGCACAAAGCGAAAAAGTCGCGAAATCATGACAGAAAGCAGCGAAAGGGCACAAAGCAAAAAATGTCGCGAAATCACGACAGAAAGCAGCGAAAGGGCACGAAGCGAAAAAGCGTCGCGATATCACGACAGGTTGCGGCCGAAGGCGTACGGAGATGAAAAGCGTCGCGATTTCGTGACATGTCGCGATTTCGTGACATGTCACGTTTTCGCTGGGTATGATGGCAGACAGGGCTGTTGGCCGAATAACGTCGCGATTTCGCTACCTGTCTCATTTTCGCTGTGCAGGCCGAGGAATAGTGTTGCATGCAAAAAAATGTCGCGATATCGCGACAGGTTATTTTTTGTCACGATTTACAAGGGGGCAGTTACGAAACATGCAGAAAGCGCGAAACACGTGGCATATAGTTGTCAGGGTTACAGAAGCGTTACATATTAACAAAAAATATCGAACGTTTCGGCATCGAGCATGAATTCAAAAGCAACGAAAAGGCGGGAATACGAAACGATGCATTCTGGGAGGTGAAACGAAGCGACGCAGGGTGAAACAGAGAGCCACGCCAGATAGTATAAAATCAGAAGCGCAGATTGATACAAGGGTTGGAAATTGCTGCTAGCGAGGTTGCAGAGACAAGGGCTGCAAGCCATTCCGGGCCCGCACTTGGAGCAATTTCCTTCACTTGTTCCGGATTTGTTAAACCCGGAACATTCTGTCATTGTAACCGATATATCATTTTAATACGGAAATACGAGAGTTGGCATCTCATTGATGAGAAAGAAGGAGTCATTTTTGCGTGCATGATTTAATGTTTTATCTTTCCTTTTCAGATTTCTAGGCTTCTAGGTGGAGTTTAATGCAAGTGTTCTTGGTTGCTTCATGCGAATGTCTAAATCTGAAATTACAGTAGAAACCCCAGAAACCCGCACCTAGCTTATCTGGATTGTGCGAATTTGTAGGTTCAATAGGTTAGGTTGCATGCAAAAAACCTCATTATCTTCGGTTTTGTCGAATCGAGATGGTAGCACTCTGAGCGTAGTTTAATCCATTCTTTTTTGTATTATTTTCTTTTCTTTTCAATTCTTTATTTTACGTATTTTAATTACCTTCTTTAAAATAAGCAAATTGAAAATCTACCAGAGCTCGAAATCAAAATAGATTCATCTTTTAGATTAACTTACTGTGAGTCCATTGTAATTCAAAATAAAATAAATCACCATGCCCCTTGTTAATGGTCACTTGCAACCATTAAGGTATTCCCAGCATTTAAGTTGAACAACAGTTTTGACATAAAAAGAGATAAAGTAACAGGAACCTTGGAGAAATTATCTGTGTAATTTCTTTGCAAGCAGAGGATTTGGGACTCGGATCCTACCGGAGAGTGTGTTTCCACAACTGGGTGAAAACACCACTCAACAGTCTTGAAGGCTAACTCTCTTTTCCACATAAGTATTGAAATGTTGAACAAATATTTAAGCAATTTATTCAAAATTTCTAAGAGAATGGTGTGGTAGTTGATAGTACCATTCTAATGCTACATCTCCAAGAATTTTAGAGAATGTTTTTAGTAAGATCATATCATCATAATCAATGTCATGGCAAGCATTTTAAAACATTATTATATGCTCAATTAGATTATTTGTACCCTTGTACATTGGAAGTTGAGCTATTGGAAAATTCTTAGGGTATGGTCAATAGGCTGCCATAGGATCCAAAGGTTGATTACACATTTATTCATATGAATAAATGTAACTAGGTTCTTGAATAGTGTCCATTTGTTGAGCAAGTTGTTTATCTAATGTTGTTAAATTTTGAATTTCAAGATTCAAAAATTGTTTTGTAAAATTAAGGATTGAGTTGAAGGTATATTTATTCCAAAAATATTAGGAGGTGGATTATAGTTATTAGAAATAGGATTTTAAAATGGAAATTGATTCACATTTAAAGTGTTTATATTTTTTTTTTTGGTAATGGTGAAAAAAATGGGTTTGGAGGGGCTCCAACCCTGTTATAGAATTATGTTATCCAAGGTTACAAGATAAATATCAACCTCCTATTTGGATAACATGATAAAAGCAAAGTTGCAAAAAAAGTATTGGAATAAAACCAGATAAAAAAAAACACTTTGGATGACATCAAAATCTATTTCTAGCAAGGGAACAAAGGTCGACTAGACTGTTGTTTATTCCTCCCTTCCACACCAATAGTAGTAGCAATCACTCCAATTCTCAATAATGGGTAATATAAATAGCAACAATAAAAGTAGAGTCACTTTATTGTGGCATTTCTAGAAACGCAACTGTTATAATAGCAACAACATATAGTCACATCAGTAGCACCAAAATACCCTAGAAGCAACATCAATACCGACAACATCAAAAGATAACACCTTGTGGAATAGAATTTTCTTTTGCCTTTTATGAGGTAATCCTTAAAAGAGATAAGGGAAAATTATTTTCATATATCTTACTCTGATCAAAATGAACTTCAATGTTTACCAAACAATCAGCTACAATATTTTATTCTCGATATATATGTAATATCTTCACCTATGCCTATTTTAATAAGGATGAGGTGTCCAGATTGATCCAAATATTCATCTCAAGGTTTTGGATTGCATTGACCGGAGTTCCTTTCCCCCTCGGTGGAAACTTTCGATGGTGGATGGGTTTGATAATGAGGTGAATTTCTTGTACAGTGTCCTCCAATCGGTGTTAATTCCTTTGGTCATAAGAGATGACAGAATTATTTGGAGCAACATGCAGGATGGGCGGTTTTCTATTAAGTTCGCTTATGATCTTCTGTCGTGTGAGGCTGTTGTGGACCCCCGATGGAAAGCAATTTGGAGGAAAGGGATTATTCCTAAGATAAATTACTTTGCTTGGATTGCCTTTTATAACAAAGCCCTTACCATAGACAATCTCCACAAGAGAGGCCTTGCAATTCCCAATAGGTGCTATCTTTGCTTAGCTGACTATGAAACATTCGATCACTTATTTTTGCATTGCCCCTTTTCCCATTCGGTCCTAAGCTATGTGTTGTCTTCCTTCCAAGTACTCTGGTGCTTCCCTCACTCCCTTAAAGATGCCTTCCTCCAATGGCCCAAGCCCTTTAAGAATTCTAAGCTATGATTCCTTTGTGAGGCTGCCTTTCACCATTCCATCTGGTAAATTTGGTTGGAGCATAATTCTAGAGTCTTCGACAAGATCCCTATAATGGCTCCCTCTGTTGCCCAGCGGGCCTTATCCTTTGCTGTCGAGAATTCAAAAACTATTCCCAGCTCTCGCCCTCACAATCCTTGGGAGGTAATTATTTTCGAAAGATCGGACCTTGGCTCCTCTTCCGAGTTGACTCGGTGAATAGCCGCAGGGAGGTCACTTGGACCAAACCTCCTTTGGGGTGGATCAAACTTAATTTTTACGGGGCCGCTAAAGGCAACCCGGGGCCCGCTGGTTCCTGGGGGCTTGTCAGGGACCATAATGGGAAGCTGATCTTGGCCTACTATGAAAATCTGGGCTCTCAGACCAATAATTTTGTCGAAGCCCGTGGTGTGTTGAAAGGGTTGCAGGTCATATCGAATGATCATAGGCCTTTAATTATTGAAGGAAATTCTCTAAACATTATCAACTACCTTTGTGGCTCCAAAGACCCGTCGTGGTGGGTCCTAAATATCATCCTCGAGGCTAGGATGCTCCTCTCTCGGTGCGCTAGGTGGGAGGCGGGGCACATCTACAGAGAAGGTAACCAGGTGGCGGATCACTTGGCCAACAAAGGACTGATGACCATGTGCCTGGTTGTTTGGCGTTCTCATTTCCAAATTGAGGTGGACAGTCTGGCCAAGGCAGATATTCCCTCATGATGAATAATTTGTATCATAGGTCTTCTCCCAAAGTTTGTTGATATATTGTCTTTGGCTATTATTCTGTTTTAATGTATTTCAAGATCAATATTTCCAGGACTGTCCACGTCTTCTGGGGCCCTCGGGCATTTTGTATTTCCCTGTATTTTTTACGAACTGCTCTATTTACCCAGCCATCCGGCATGAAATATCTTTTAGCAAGGCTGATTTTGTACATAAGGTTTTGGGATCCTTTATAAAAACCCACAATTAATCTATCATTATAATTACCAAAAAAAAAAAAACTTGATACCTACCAATTATAAACCTTTCCTTTCTTAAGATCCCTAAGAATATTCAGAGTCCCCTTCTATGATGACCTTCCTTACACTCTTATGTCTCAACAACATAACACCATAGTATAGGGTTTTAGCTTTCGCGCTTTTTATCCCATAACTTTCTACATAAGCCCATAATACTTCACATTTCTTATTTTGAATGACGCCTCCTCCCCAAGATCTACCTGGGTTACCTTTTACAGCTCTATAAAAGTTTAACTTTACCCAGCCCTCCTCTGGTTTTAGCCATCTAGTATTTGCTCTTTTCAAATTGACTGGCAAATATGTTGCTCTAGGTTCTCCAAAGTTCCATTCACTATGATCCTCTTTTCCAAATTATTATCAAATTCCACACTATTATCAAAGGCAATCAAATTCTCCCTCACTATAGTTTTAATTTTTTTAGACACTAAAATTTCATCCTTACTTCCCCCTTGAATACTCTAATTTCTTTCCCACCAAACACCCCACAAAAAATGAGGTAATAGTAAATTCTAGAGTTTTGATAATCTACTACTGCAATAAGGGAATATCCATTGGTTAAAAATCTGCCTAAATGTATTAGGGACCACCCAAGAGAAAAATATAGCTTCCATTAAATTATTAAGCACCTTACTTGCAAACTCATAATGAATAAACAAGTGGTCAATTGATTCAGCATCCTTCATGCAAATAGAACATATATTTATCATTTTAAAACCTATCTTACTTAGGTTATCTAGAGTTAGAAACTTATTTTGTAAGCATAACCAAAGAAAGAAATCTAATTTAGGGATTAACTCATTATTCCAATCCTTATTTATGGGAAATTCCCCCTCCACACCTTTGAACTGCAAGGTATAAGCTAATTTCAAAAAGAATTTCCTTGAGGAAGTAGGGAACAAAATCAAAGAGTCCTTATCTTCATTATGAGGTAAGTGGTATTGCTACAACCTGTTAAGATTTAGCAGAGATTGTTATAGTTTCAAATAAGCAAAATCCAAAGTTAGTTATTTTCAAAACCTTTGATCTTCTCCAAATTCTATGTAATATTTGACTGCGGTCCATATTTTTTAACCAAGAGATATTTTAGTCTTATGAACTCTTTCATATATTGTAAAGGAATATTTGTAATCCAAGTGTTTTCCCAATAAAATATTTCCTTGCCTTCTCCTACCACCCATCTTAGACCACCTCTCAACAATTTTCTATTTTTTGAAACTCCATTCCAAACTGTTGATCCTTTAGAAGGATCTAAACTTCTAAATAAGGGTATGAAACCTTCCAAGTACTTACCTTTAAGAATATTAGCCCGAAGCAAATATTATTCCTTGGTCAATCTCCAACCTATTTTAGTCAGTAATACTTTATTGAATTGATGCAACTTTCTTATCCCTAGACTACCTTACCTCTTCGAAGAGCAAACTCTATCCCATGATATCAAAGCAAGCCTTTGTTTTTCTTCTACCCATACCCAAAGAAACCTTTAGAATATTTGCTCTATTATATTTTTGATCTTGTAGGGGACTATGAAAAGTGACATGTAGTAAATTAGGATGATTTGTAACGTTACCTTTAGAAGTTGTAATTTCCTAGTTTGAGATAGCATATTACCCTTCCACCCCACTAAATTTCTTTGAATTTGGTCTATGATTGGAGCCCACATTTCTTCTTTCATTTTTCTTGTGAAAAGAGGTAATCCAAGGTAGGTAGCTAGAAATTATGCTATGTTGCATCCCAAAATCCTAGATATTCTCTATTGCACTTGTCTAGTTGTGTTGACAAAATAAACATGACTTTTTTTGAAATTGACACTTTGATTGGAAGCTCTTTCATAAATATGTAGGATATTGAGTATATCCTTTACTTCTCTTATTTAGGCTTCACCCAAGATGATAGTGTCATCCATGAATTACTGGTAAGACACTACTACAACATTACCTTCATATTTAATCCTTCTTATCTTTTCTGTGGTAGTGGTTGCTCCCTAAGTTTTACCTAAAGCGTTAGCCATGATAATGAATAAATATAGGGATATATGATCTCCTTATCTTAGACCTCATTGCCCCCTAAATAAACCTACTAATCTACCATTAAATATTATTGAAAACTTTCTTAAAGAGAGATATTTTTATCCACTATCTCCACTTAAAATCAAAACCAAAATTTTACATTACCTTATACAAGAAAATCCATGACACTCAATCATATGCTTTCTTCATATCTAGTTTAAATAGCATACCTACAACACCCCTATTATCCATCGAATGCAATATTTCATGTACTACTATTTCTCCATCCATTATTTGTCTCCCTTAAAAACAACCTCTTTACATAGAAGAGATGATCCTTGGAAGTACGTTCTTGAGTCTATTGGCCAATGTCTTAGTGAGAATTTTGTATATGGAGTTACAAACACTAATAGGTCTAAAATATTTTAGGGAAGATACTCCATGATTATTTGATATCAAAACCAAATAATTATTATTTTAATTCTAAAGTAATGAATTAAAGACTTGAACTTCTCTTACTACCTCTACAACATCTTTTTATATTATGTGCCAAAAAAATTCGAAGAAGCCAACCGAAAAACCATCCAGACTTGGTGCCTTATATTTTACCATATCAAACACACTTTACTTGACCTCTTCTTCCAATAAGGTAGTAAGTAATAATTTGTTCATTTCTTCTAAAATCAGTGAAGAAATATTTCTAAGAAGGGAGTCCATTGCTGCCTCATCTTCATCCTAATATTTAGAAAATAGAGTTTGGAAGAAATTTACTATTGCTACTACTATTTCCTCCTTTTTCACTACATCACCATTATCTAGCTTAAGCTCTTTTATCCTATTGGTACTTCTATACCTTATGGTTGAGATATAAAATAACTTTGTGTTATAATATCCTTAATTTAGCCATGTTGCCTTAGATTTATGTTTTCAATGAGTTTCCTCCTTTGCTAAAACATTATGAAACTATGTAAGAACCTCTCTTTCTCTTTTATCCAGATCCAAATTTATTCCTTCCTATTGAAGCTTCAACTCCACTTCCTTCAGGTTATCTAAAATCTTATGTTTTTGCTGGAAAATATTTCCAAACATATCTTAGTTCTATTTCTTGAGATTTACCTTTATGATTTTTAGTTTTTTTACAACTTGAAATATTTTTGTTTCATACACATCTATGTTCCACCAATCTCTAATCCTATCCTCAATTTTAGGATACTTTTGTCATATCCCCACTATTTTATTACCATTTTGTTAGAAGAATGTGATACTGTTGGAAGTGCTTGTGATTGCAGGTGCAGGTTTCCATTCTGTAGCAAGTATGTTGGACGAGAAGATCACCCACCCCTGGCGGATATAGTGGTTGAAAGCGTCAGGTAAGGTGGGATATGATATCGTGTCTCATGCACCATGGATCGTGGGTACATAGAAGCCCACTAAAATAAAATCATTTAAGAGCATATTGCCTGTGATTGCATTTCATTGCTCATGCCTGTGACTGCATTATTCTAGCTTTGCATAATAAGATATATTACATTATAATAATTTAACAAATGATTATATTATAATAATTATATTATTATAATTTAAAATATTATATTATAATTTATATTAAAATTATGTTAATTATTAAAAGTAAATAAAATTAAAAAATATATAATAAAAATTAAATATATGGAAAACAACTCACCTCTACATGATATAACACCCTACCTTCTCGTCGGTATTGCATGAAGTCTCATAGGTGTCACCTTAAAACTTACTCTAAAATTTTATAAAAGAGATGAGCCAGATAGCAAGATTATAGAGAGTTGCCATAACATTGCCAAAATCTCTTTGGAGTGTATTGTATTCTTTGTTGATAGCCTGTTGTAGGAGAGTATCACTATGAGTCGATCGACATCAACCATGTTGAATCTTTCTCTTTGAGTGCAAGCTGACTAGGTTAGGTTTTATACTCAATAAAGCCAAATACTATGAAAATAGTCTTTTGTTGTATACATTGTTGTGTTTTCTAGTAATACTTATTTTACATTAAATTCGTTAGGTATTTCTCTGTTCCAGTAAAGCTCTAGTTTATAAAAAATTTATTGATTGAATTATGTATATGGCCTTGCCTCATATGTTACTCTAGGAATAAGTACATATTTTTTTATTTACACAGCAACCATTAGAGGTTTAATATGATCAAATGTTCAATTGTTTGTATGATAATATAATTAAGTAAGCAATTAGAAGTTGTATACTCAAGATAAGGTCTAAGAAAGATAAAATATGTCTACATTAAATTAAAGATAAAGCTTTTCGTAGAGATAGAATTTGCATTTAACTGTTGCATTCATATAGTGTCATAGAGCCATGTTGACCCAAATGCTACACTCAACCATTGATCTCTACTGGAAAAATGGTGGGAGGAGGTGTGAGCATCTCCATTCGGTGTAGCGAACCAGTAGATTGCAGTCTTCTTATCAGACACATAAACATTCATATATTAAATAGTGTTGTGCATATTAGAGGATATACTCATTATTTTGTAGAATCTTTGAATCTAAAAATTCTTTTCTTTTTTGAAGTATTTGTATCACGTCGTTGGGATGCTATGGTTATAAATATATAAAATGTATTAAAATGTTATTGACAGAAAGATTTTGATTATTGATTAATGTTGAATACGTCTTTCTGGCTTGTTAAATGATTTTTGAAGTTGTATATTATTTTTTAATAGAAATATTGAACTCTTATTAGATAACTGTAGCCTATTTGAGTGTTGAGTGTCATTATCATGTTTTATGTTTTGTACACTATTTTTTTTATCGTTCGCTATTGACGTCCTTATGAAGAAAGGAATATTGTTAAACTTACACTTCCTCCAAAAATATTAAACTTACGTTTATAATTATTTTCAATGAAATTAGATTTGGGTTGGGTTTTCCAAAAGAAATTTTTGAGATAAAGACATTAAAGCATATCCTTTACAATTTTTAATGCTTGCTTTTTTTTGACAAAATTAATGTTTCACTCTTGCTGAAAAAAATTGGTAGGTAATGTTTTGGGGTATTGTGAATCAATAAATCTAAACCTTATAATTTTAGCTTTTGATATTCACTCCAGTAACGGTGATTTAGTATCCTGTATCTATCACCTTTGCTTTGCTCTTATTCTGAGTGTATATTGATTAGTGAGCCTGCCTCAAAGTTCCATCTTAACACCATGCTTAATGATTTTGGAATGCGTCTCCTATGTGTTTTTTTTTCTGCTCGCTTGGTTTAATTACACGTAGGTTTTGTATGTATTTAAGAAAAGAAAATTAAATGTCCTTATAAAAGTTGTCTCATTAATAATTGGTGATGTAGAGAGGCCAAGTAAGGAAGATCAAAATTATGTCCAAACCATGTTAATTGATAACCAGTTGCTTGTTCAGAGTATTGTGCTAATCAGCAAGGATGTGATATCCAAGGTGTAACACTGAGAAAAATTTAACCATACCTTGAAATATTGTTTTCATGACATTTAATTATGGCACAAATTAAAATTCTGGAATTCTATAGTTAAATTTTTAATTATTGTTAATAGCAATTCATTGAGTGTTTAAATCAGTTGTGAAAGAAGGTTGTATGTAGGTCTTTATTTGTGTGAGATGGTCAAACAAATGAATGTATGCTTGATCTAAGAAACTAGTTTGGTGATACCTAATTCAATAATGTACTTGATTGCAAGTGCCTTTCTAGATATGTCCTCGAGTCTGTTTGGGGTTTTACTAGCCCTCAATGGTGTGTTGCCTTGAGGTACGTATCTCGAGTGACAGTGCATTAATCTATAGTTTCACCCAGTAGAAACAAAGTTGCCTGAATTACACTTTACATTAGAATATTAGATGTTAGTGGACAAAAATGAAAAAATCATAAAAAGTATAATGTTTGAAATATATGGAAAATAAATTTAAATTTAAGCAAAGCTCTAGTTAATAATATTATTTCATAAAGGAACTTCAAAGTATTATAAGAGTTTTATATTTATTTTATATGAAATTCTTTTATGAGAAGTCTAATTTGTTAGAAAATAAACTTTATAGTTTAAGATAGTAATAATGTGTTTACTTAAAAGTTTAGATTGATTATGTGTTTACTTAAAGATTAAATTGATTACTTGAATAGCAAATTTAATATTCAAGAACTTTTATGAACGACCCTCGGACCTATATGATGGTATACCCTATGGACAAAATATAACTATTTTAGTCTGACAATCTATCGAAAAGAATGGATGAAACATTGAGAAGGATGTTAACCATATAAAGTAAGAAAGGTTATCAAGAAGTATGGAATACCATAAAGTTGATGATATTAGAGAAACATCAAGAAGGATTTTAACCATCTAAAGTAATAAAGGCTATCAGTAAGTATGGCATACCACAAAACTGATGATATTAGAATAAAATCATTCACCCAACTTTGATAAATTGTAGTGGCGGTTGTTGAGATTCGAGAATAACCGTTCTCCAAAAAAAATGATGAATGGGTCAGTGGACCTATTGCCATGGAGAGTAACAAAAAATGGTATGGGACGTTATTCTAGGTTATCGTATGAGGTAGTACGTGAGGATTCTCATGATCCATAACTCGGTTGTGGAATAGCCAACAAAACTCAAGACTAGGGAGCTGGTCCTTGGGGTTGGAAGGTCCAACGATAGATGGTATGGGCAGCATTATCATCAACTAGGTTTGATATGAGATACCTAGTCCCAATAGCCAAGGTGTTGGTGGGCCCTATAAGCATTCATAGATAGATGAACTACTAACAGGCACAGGCATAATACGCTAACTCTAGCATGGGCTTAAAATCTTGATAAGGTCAGTGGACCATTAGGACAAAGATAGGGTCATAGACCAATGTCCTCCATGCTACGAGATGGGGAAAATATGCGTCCACCCTTCCAGGTGTTATGGGCCCTGGAAGGGCAACCCCTTGCCGAGAACCCAGAACTCGAGCTAGGAGAAGGTGGGTCTCATAAATGGCAATCTTTTGTGGGAAGTTGGTCAGTCTTGAGCACTCACGATTTCATCTACAGTGGTATAAGATCTCGGAGTGTGAACATTTATGCCTAAGTACTAATACAAGTTGGGTGTGCATACGTCAATTTGTGACATTTGTGTTTAATTAAATCAAAATTTTGAATTTGTGTTTTTGACAACTAGGTGAGTAGACCTAGGTTGTTACAGTTGGTATCAGAGCCTAGGTTGCGAAAACCCTAGGTTGCAAATGTGATTTGTTGAATTGACATAGCTCTTTTGTCACCAGGTATGGTGGGGACCTCAAAAAGAGCAAGTGCTAATCTGCAAGAGGAGATTGCAGAAGTCCCAAGAAAGGGACTAAGATGACTCGTGAGGGAGTCAAATGAGTACAAACAACCGAAGTGCCTCGATGTGTTATAAGAAAAGAAAAGGAGCTAGTAGTAGCAAGGGCTACTCAGAATGATGAGAACATGACAAGAATGATTCAGCTAATGCAAGAACAACTGAATCAGCAGAGGGAACAAATGGAGATGCAAAGGGCTCAAATGAGTGAGCATATGGAACAACAAAGAGCTCATAGATGTCCCAACAATAGGAAATTATTACTCAACAATAGAAGGTAATTGAGAATCTGACTAAAAGTAAGGAGTCAGAGAGAATAAGTGAATTTCCTAAGGGATCTTCGAGGAGGAAGGTCAGCATAGAATTGCAGAAAGAAATTAAGAAGTTAGATATTTCTAAGTTTTATGGAAAGGGAGATGGAGAAGCAACTATCAATTGGTTAAGTGAAGTTGAAGGGTACTTCTCTATTCAACCCCTTTGTGCAGAATCCAAAACTACATGGGCAGTGGCACATTTAACAGGTCCAACCAGGGATTGGTGGACCACCTACAAGAAAACCAGTTAGAAGGAAGTTGCTGATATCCCTTGGGATGTATTTGAGAGAGAATTTAAGGATAGATTCCTTACACCACAATTCTACATTGAGAAGTACGCCGAATTCACCAACTTGCACCAGGAGAATATGTCAGTAATTGAATATTATCAAATATTTGTCCAACTTTTAAAATATGCACTAGAATATGATAAATGAGAAGAATTTAAAGCTCATAAATTTGTAATGGGATTACATCCCAAAATTGGGACCCCTTTTGGATGAGGTAAACCTAAAAATTTGATAGAAGCTTTTGATGTTGCACGTTATGAAGAAATCAGCCAGAAAAATACAAAGGTTTATTACCAAAAATTTGAGAAGGAAGAACCTAAGAAAAGAAAATACCTAGAGCTTGTTAAAGGTAAAGATCAATATAAGAAATATAGGGATGGTGGCCATTATAGAGGGGATAATAGGAACAAAGGAAAATTTTAGGGTAATAAGGGATAGTCAGATAGGAGGAATTTTTAAGAGAAAACTTGTACAAAGGTCTACATACCAGGAAAAAGGAAAGAATGTCAACCAGAATAAAAATGGGGACAAGCAAAAGAATAAGGGTCCAAATGTATGCTTTGTGTGTGGAGCTCTGGATCATTATGCAAGTCAATGCCCAGAGAGAGTTGATAAGAGAAAACCAATAGAAGAAGCCCCTCATAGGATTTATGTTGCCATAGGTAATCCCAATATTTTAGGGTAAGCCACTCCATTTATTTTAAAAGGAAAATTAGGCAAGAAAGAAGTTTGTATTTTAATAGATAGTGGTGCAACTGATAGTTTTATATCTTCTAGTATTGTGAGGGACATATCGGTAAGACCTGGGATTATGGCAAATGGGTGGCAAGTTGAGTATGGTTCAAGATAAACCTATATGGTCAACCAGTGTCTATTTGACTCTCAGATAGATATCCCTCAAGGAAAAATAAATTGGCATTTATATGTAGCACCCTTGCATGCTTTTGATATTATCCTAGGTTTAGATTGGCTAAAAGCTCACAAAGCCTTGCTAAATTTTGAAGAAAGATGGCTAGACTTCACAGATGATTCCAATCAGTGAATTCGAGTCCATTGTAATAGAATGACCTTGGAACCCCACCTGATGACTACTATGCAAGTTAAAAGAGCCTTAAGAAAAGGGTGTAGGCTTTATGTGGTCAAATTGAACAAGAAAGAAGAAACTGAGTCTAGCTCTACTCTATTTCAACAATATCCTGTATTGAATGAGTTTAGAGATGTTTTTCTTGAAGACCTACCTGGACTTCCTCCAAAAAGAGAATTTGACTTTTCTATTGAGATTTTACTAGGAGCATCACCTATAGCTAGAACCCCTTACCGAATGACTCCCCTTGAATTACAAGAACTCAAGACCCAACTTCAGGATTTATTAGAAAAAGGGCACATTAAGCCTAGTGTCTCACCATGGGGAGCACTAGTTCTATTTGTGAAGAAGAAGGATGGATCTTTGAGACTTTGTATTGATTATAGAATGCTTAATAAGATGATAGTGAAAAACAAATATTCTTTACCAAGGATTGATGATCTATTTGATCAATTAAGGGGAGCAACTATCTTCTCAAAGATTGACCTTAGGTCAGGGTACCACCAATTGAGAATCAAGGAAGAAGATACTTTCAAGACTACTTTTAGAACTCGATATGGGCATTATGAGTTCACAGTGTTGCCTTTCGGATTAACAAATGCTCCAGCTGCTTTCATGAACTTGATGAATAGTGTATTTAGGGAACAGTTGGATCAGTTTGTATTGATATTTTTGGATGATATTTTGATCTATTCTCGAAGTAAGGAGGAACATGATCAACATATGAGAATAGTTCTAGAAATCCTCAGGAAAAATTAGTTGTATGGAAAATTGTCTAAGTGTGAGTTTTATACTCCACAAGTTCAATATTTGGGGCACATAGTCTCAACCGATGGGGTAGCGGTTGATCCTAAAAATATTGAAGCCATAGTAGACTAGCCAACTCCCACCAATGTTACTGAAGTAAGAAGTTTTATGGGAATGGTTGGATATTATCGATGATTTGTAAAAGGATTTTCAAAGATTGCCTTTCCTATCACCAATCTACAAAGGAAGGGAAAAGTATTCAAATGGACTACTCAGTGTGAGGAGGCATTCAGAGTCCTTAAGGAAAAGTTGACAACTGCACCTATCCTTCAAATTCTAGATCCTAGTAAACCATTTACAGTTTGTACGGATGCCTCTCTAGAAGGGCTAGGAGGTGTCTTATTGCAAAATGAGGTTGTTGTGGCATATGAATCTAGAAAACTTAAGAAACATGAGGTTAATTATGCCACTCATGATTTAGAATTAGCTGTTGTAGTCCATGCTCTTAAAATATGGTGGCACTACCTATTGGGTAAACCTTTTGAATTGAAAACTGATCACCAAAGTTTGAGGTACATTTTTACTCAACCCTTACTAAATGCTAGACAATGGAGATGGATGGAATTTTTGGTCGAATATGATTTTGGGATTGAATATATAAAAGGGAAAGAAAATAAGTTGGTTGATGCACTTAGTAGAAGGAGACACATAGTTACTTTAACATGATGCCAGTATGGGCTAAAGGAACAAATTAAAGAGTTGCAAAAAAATGATGAATTCTGTAACCAATGTCGTACTAAGGTCGAGCAAGGACCGAATCGGCATATGGATTTCAAAGTTAAGGAGGATCTGGTATACTTCAGAGACCATATAATAGTACCCAATAATGAAGAGATAAAAAGAACAATATTGCAAGAAGCACATTGTGCTCCATACTCTACTCATCCAAGAGTGGTGAAAATGAGAGAGAATCTAAAAAAGGACTTTTACTGGCCTGGAATGAAGAAGGATGTGGTTCATTTTGTTGCAAAGTGTCTAGAATGCCAAAAATTTAAAGTTGAGCATCAACATCCTAGGGGACAACTACACTTATTTGATATTCTAGAGCAAAAATGGCAAGTAATTTCCATGGATTTTATAGTTGGTCTCCCCAAAACTCGATTCTAGCATGATGCAATTTTTGTTGTGGTGGATAAATTAACTAAGGTGGCACATTTTATACCTGGAAATGTTCATGATGATGCCCCTACTATAGCATAAAATTTTGCTCGAGAAATTGTGAGGTTGCATGGTTTCCCTAAAATAATCATCTCTGATAGGGATTCACGATTTACTTCTGAATTTTGGTAAGCTTTGCACCGAGCATGGGGTACAAAGCTTAATATCAGCACAGCCTATCATCTTGAGATGGATGGGCATACCGAGAGGGTCAATCAAGTGCTGGAGGATATGTTATGAATGTATTGTATGGACCACTAGAGTAAGTGGGAAGATTATCTCTTCTTGGTGGAATTTGCTTATAATAATAGCTATCATACCACGTTGGGCATGGCCCCTTTTGAAGCCCTATATGGGCATAGGTGTAGAACACCATTGAATGTGGGATAATTTGGATGATCAAGAAATGATCGGTCTTGATGTTGTAAAGAGAATGGAGGTCCAATTAAAAGAAATCCACCAATGACTTCGAGAAGTCATGGACCATCAAAAGAGCTATGCTGACTTAAAATGAACTCCTCGAGAGTTTTCTATTGGTGATAAAGTCTTTCTTAAGAGTCAAACCTACCAAAATCTCCATCAAGTCTACCAAAACTTAGCCCTATATTTGTAGGTCCATTTGAGATCATTGCCAAAATTAGTCCTGTTGCATATAAGCTAGCTCTACCACCTAATTTGTCCAAGATCCACAGTACTTTCCATGTGTCCCTCCTTCGTAAATATGTGGCTGACCCTTCTCATATATTGGATGTTTCTCATTTGTAGATATCGGACCCACAACTCATTGAGGTTTGACCCATCAAAATTCTAGGATTTAGAACTAAATAGTTGAGAAAAAATATTGTAGATCAGTGTAGAGTCCAGTGGGATCTCTACTTAGAAAGGAATGCCACATGGGAAGATGTGGCAGAAATGAAAAGACAATTTCCATTTTTATTTGAAAATTGATATTTATATGAACATTTGAATATTTGATATGATAATACTTGTATATTTTGGATTTATGATTCATGCTATGATATATTGATGATTATAATGAATGCATCTTTTGATATAATGCATAAATTATGGTTGGTTGTATGTATATGTATGTTCAATTATTTTGAAACCTACTAAAATATTTTGGCTAACACAGGGACTATGTTAAATTTTGTGGGGGAGAATGTAACATCCCCACTATTTGATTACTATTTTGTTGGAAGAATGTGATACTGCTGGAAGTGTTTGTGATTGCAGGTGCAGGTTTCCATTCTATAGCAAGTAAGCTGGATGAGAAGAACACCCACCTCTAGCGGAGACAGTGGTTGAAAGCGTCAGGTAAGGTGGGATATGATGTCATGCCTCATGCACCATGGCTCATGGGTACATGGAAGCCCACTAAAATAAAATTATTTAGGAGCATATTACATGTGATCGCATTTCGTTGCTCATGCATGTGACTGCATTATGCTAGCTTTGCATAATAAGATCTATTGCATTATAATAATTTAACAAATCATTATATTATAATAATTATAATTTAAAACATCATATTATAATCGATATTAAAATAATGTTAATTATTAAAAGTAAATAAAATTTTAAAAATATATAAATATATGGAAAACAACTTACCTTTACATGATATAACACTCGACATTCTCTCAGTACTGCATGGAGTATCGTAGGTGTCATCTTAAAACTTACTCAAAAATTCTATAAAAGAGATGATCTAGATAGCAAGATTATGGAGAGCTGCCATAACATTGCTGAAATCTCTTTAAGAATGAATTGTATTGTATTGTGTTGATATCCTATTGTAGGAGAGTATCACTATGAGTCGATCGACATCAACCATGTCGAATATTTCTCTTCGAGTGCAAGCTAACTAGATCAAGTTTTATACTCAATAAAGCCAAGTGCTATGAAAAATTGTCTTTTGTTGTGTACATTGTATTTTTTGGTAATTCTTCCTTTCATTATAAATTTGTTAGGTATTTCTCTATTCCATTAAAGCTCTATTTTATAAAAAAAATATTTATTAAACTGTGTATATGGCCTCGCCTCATATGATATTTTGAGAAGAAGTATATCTATCTTTATATACATAGAAACCATTAGAGGTCTAATATGAAAAAGTGTTCTATTGTTTGTATGACAATATAAATAAGTGAGCATATAGATGTTGTACACTTAATATAAGGTTTAAAATAAGAAAAAAATATGTCTACATTTGAAATAAATATAAATCTTGTCGTAGAAAATATTTTGCATTTGATTGTTGCATTCATAAAGTGCCATAGAGCCATGCTGACCCAAATTCTATATTCAACCATTGATCTCTGTCGGATAAAGAGTGGGAGGAGGTGTGAGCATCTCCATTCGGTGCAGTGAACTAGTAGATGGTAGTCTTCTCATCAGAGACGTAAACATTCATAAATTAAATAGTGTTGCGTAGATTAGAGGATATACTCATTGTTCTATATAAGCTTTGAATCTGAAGTCTTTTCTTTTTGGAAGTATTTCTATAATGTCGTTGGGATGCTATGGTCATAAATTTATAAAATGTATTAAAATGTTATTGGCAGAAATATTTTGATTATTGTTCAATGTTGAATATGTCTTTCTGGCTTGTTATATGATTGTTGAAGCTATATATTATTTTTAATGGAAATATTGAATGCTTATTAGATAATTGTAGTCTATTTGAGTGTCGAGTGTCATTAACGAGTTTTCTATTTTGTACACGGTTGTTTTTATCGCTATTGATGTCCTTATGAAGAAAGGAAAATTGTTAAACTTACACTTCCTCCAGAAATATTAAACTTAGGGGTATAATTATTTTCAACGATATTAGATTTAGATTGGGTTTTCCAAAAGAAATTTTTGAGATAAAGATATTAAAGCATGTCCTTTACAATTTTTAATTCTTGCTTTTATTTGACAAAATTAACGTTTCACTCTTGCCGAAATAAATCTGGTAGGTAATATTTTGGGTATTGTGAATCAATAAATTTAAACCTTATAATTTTAGCTTTTGATATTCCCTCTAGTAATGGTGATTTAGTACCCTGTATATATCACCTCTGCTTTGCTCTTATACCGAGTGTATATTGATTAGTGAGCCTACCTCAAATTTTTATCTTAATACCATGCTTAATGATTTTTGATTGCATCTCCTATGATTTTGATTTTTTCCTGCTTGGTTTAATTATGCGTAGGTTTTGTATGTATTTAAGAAAAGAAAATTAAATGTCCTTATAAAAGCTTTGTCTCGTTGATAATTGATGATGTAGAGAGGCCAAGTAAGGAAGATCAAAATTGTGACCAAACCATGTTAATCAATAACCAGTACCCTTTTCGGAGTACTGTGCTAATCAACAAGGATGTGATATCCAAGGTGTAACACTGAGAAAAAATTAGCTGTGCCTAGAAATCATTTTTTCACGATATTTAATTATAGCACAAATTAAAATTCCATTAACATTCATGATGTCTAATGGAATTCTAAATTTAAATCTTTAATTATTGTTAATAGTGATTCAATGAGTGTTTAAATCAGTTGTGAAAGAAGGTTGTGTGTAGGTCTTTATTTGTGTGAGATGGTCAGAAAAATGAATTTATGCTTGATCTAAGAAACCAGTTTGGCGATACCGAATTTTGTAATGTACTTGATTGCAAGTGACTTTCTAGCTCTATCCTCAGTTCTGGTTGGGGTTTTGCCAGCCCTAAATGGTGTGTCGTCTTGAGGGACGTATCTCGAGCGATGGTGTGCTAATCTATAGTTTCACCCAGGAGGAAAAAAGTTGCCTAAATTACACTTTACATTAGAATATTAGATGTTAGTAGGCAAAAACGAAAAAATCATTAAAAGTATAATGTTTGAAATATAGGGAAAATAAATTTAAATTTAAGCAAAGCTTTAGTTAATAATATTATTTCATAAAGAAAATTCGAAGTATTATAAGAGTTTTGTATTTATTTTATATGAAATTATTTTATGAGAAGTCTAATTTGTTAGAAAAGGAACTTTATAGTTTAAGATAGTAATAATGTGTTTACTTAAAGTTTAGATTGATTATGTGTTTAATTAAATATTAAATTGATTATTTGAATAGCAAATTTAATATTCAATAACTTTTATGAACGATCCTCAGACCTATATGATGGTATACCCGATGGACAAAATATAACTATTTTAGTCTGACAATCCATCGAAAAGAACGGATGAAAAATCAAGAAGGATGTTAACCATCTAAAGTAAGAAAGGCTATCAGGAAGGATGGCATACCATAAAGTCGATGATATTAGAGAAACATCGAGAAGGATGTTAACCATATAAAGTAAGAAATACTATCAGGAAGGATGGCATACCACAAAGTTGATGATATTCAAAGAATATCATCCACCCAACTCCGACAAATCACAGTGGTGGTTGTTGAGATTCGAGAAAAACCGTTCTCTGGAAAAATATGAATGGGTTAGTGGACCTATTTCCATAGAGAGTAATGGACAATGGTATGGGATATTTTTCTAGTTTATTGTACGAGGTAGTATGTGAGGGCTCTCATGATCCATAACTCGATTGTGGAATAGCCAACAACAACTCAAGACCAGGGAGCTGGTCCTATAGGTTGGAAGGTCCAGCGATAGATGGTATGGGCAGCATTATTATCAACCGAGTCTTGATCTGAGATATCTAGTCCCAATATCCAAGTTATTGGTGGGCCCTATAAGCATTCACAAATAGATGAACTGCTAACAGGCATAGGCATAATACGCTAGCTCTAGCATGGGCTTAAAATCTTGATAAGGTCAATGGACTGTTAGGACAAAATAGGGTCATAGACAAATATCCTTTATGCTACAATATGAGGAAATTATGTGTCCACCCTTCTAGGTGTTATGGGCCCTGGAAGGGCAACCCCTTTTTGAGAACCCTGATCTCAAGCTAGGAGAAGGTGGGTCCATAAATGGTAATCTTTAATGGGAAGTTGATCAGTATCGAGCACTTGTGATTCTGTCTGCAACGGTAAAATATCTTGGAGTGTGTAAATTTATGCCTAAAGTACTAATAAAAGTTGGGTGTTATACATCAATTTGTGACATTTGTGTTTAACTAAAACAAAATTTTGAATTTGTATTTTTGGCAACCAGTTGAGTAGACCTGGTTTGTTACAGCTTCAACCACGTCATCTAAAATTGAAAAGGAAATCCTTTTATCCTTTTTTCCTTAGAAAACTCTAAAAGAATCAAGCTATGGTCAGAGGTAAATTTTTTGTAAGGCTCTCAAAGAGAAAAATTGAAAGTTTCCATACCAATCAGTAGAAGCTACTTCTTTATCAATCCTGGATTGGATGAGACCTCCTCCTATTCTTTGGTTTGACCAAGTGAACTTGGCCCCCTATAAATCCACATCAATTAAGCCTAAAGAAGAGAGAAACTTACCAAAATTCTCCATACTGTTTGTGAAGTCAACTACTCCTCCTTACCTCTCACTTGGTAGGAGAGAAGTGTTGAAGTCTTCCGCTATCAACCAAGGAATACTAACATAAGCACCAAATCTCTCTAAATCATCCCAAAGCCTTCTCCTATCCACTTGATAATTAGGGCCATATACATTTATAGCTAACCAAAAAAAATTAGTTAATTTACATTAAAATAGGATCAAAAAATATCTATCATTCTATTGCACACACTCCCCTTCTAGGTTATTTTGATTCTAGAGAGTCCACAAACCCTAGAAGCACGTCTAGTTGATCTTTAGGTACCTTCTACTTTATTCCATACCAAATTTTTAATCCTAACTAAATTTCCTTCTCAAATTTTTGTTTCTTGAAGTAAAAGGATATCTATCCCATGCATTTTTCTAAGATTCCTAACTACCCTATGCTTGTTTGGGGCAATTAGTCCTCGAATGTTCCAAGAAATAACTTTCATTTCTTACCTTTGGTGGGATTTTTCACCCCACTCAGTACCAACACCTATTGAGTTCCATTTGCTATGTCCTTAGTTGCTTTCTTGTTCCTTATATCTACCATTTTGGGTCTTCCAGGATTTGTCACACTACCTAGATCTATAGTTTTTCATGTATTTCTTATCAACCTCATTGTTAGGGTTTCTTTTGTGGAAGAATTTTTTTTTCCCTTTGGAACCCTTGGTATTTTGCTATTATTGAACTTCTTGGTTCTCCAAAGCTTTATCTCTTTTTAACTTCCTTTTATATACCACCTCTTTGAAGCCTCCTCCCTCTTTTTAAGATAACCATACTTTCTTAGGTTCAATTTTTGTTCTCAGCTTTATTTCTTCAACCTCTCCTTCCTCTATAGGAGTTTCTTTAACTACTCTATTGTCTTCTAATTTGGGTCTAAATATTTATTCAACAAATTTGGTTGATTCTCCTCTTGATACTGTAGATCTATATTCTCTAGTTCTTTGTTAACTTTTCTAACCTCCTCCATATATGGTTTTCTCATGATATATTCCTCCAAATCTTGCAAGACCTAGAAATTCATTTTTCTTTGTCAAAACATTGTTTGTCTCAACTCTTTCTCCTTGTTTTTCTAAATCTACACCATTTCTTTTTTCTTAGGTTGTTTTCTTTTTGGAAAATGAGCTATAATATTCCCCATTGTATTACATTCAAAATAAACTACCACTTATGATTCATATTCAATTAGATGACTCCACACCCCTGCATCTAAAACAAGTTTTATTGAGGAAGGTAATGGTTGGGTCAAATATACATTCACAAAAAATATAGAAAAAACCATTTTGGTTTTAGATCGAGTAGCTAGGTTAAATGCTATTAATTTTCCTATGCCTTTAGCAATCCCTTCAATGACATCTTCATCCCAAAACTCGATTGGAAGCCTTGGAATTCTAACCCATAATGGTGCAACATTTATATTCTCAGTATTTGGATCAAATCTTGGTTTCCATTTTCGGAGATAGAGCCCTCATCTTCCAAAAAACCATGGGCCTTTCAATAGAGCCCAATTCAAAAATTCCTTGGACATAAAATTAAACAACAAAATACATTTTTCCAGTGTAACAATATCCAAATTACCTTTAGGTTTCCACTTGTGGGATACCCATTTTTTGATTGTATCTAAATCTGGCCTGACACCAATGAATTTTCCAATAAGACTACTATCTATTTCTTTGGAGGTTTTACTTAGAATAATTCATGGAACCCTTAGATTTAACACTTCCTCTACTTTCTCCAAATTTAGATAAAAAAAAATTGTTAGGGTTCACTCCCATAACTAGATTTGCCCAAGTTTTGTGTATACCCAGATATGGATGAAAATTCTTCCTCTCTCAGCCTCAAGATATCCAACCTTATCCAAACAACCCTCAATGAAGGCCATCAAAAAAATTTCAACATTTTATGATTGAATCACCGTCATCACTATCATAGCCTATGGTTGATCCAAAACCTTCTGAATTCATTACTTAGATTTTTTTCTCATAAACCCTCTAACACTGCTACTCAGATTTTTTTCACAAAATGCTCTGATGCCACTCATATTTTTTCTACAGAACCCTCTAATATCGCTGCTCAGATTTTTCTTTCACAAAAACCCTTTGATGCCACTACTGAATTTTTTTCCCCAAAATCATCTTACACTGTTGCTCAATTTTTTTCCACAAAAACCTGCTCAATTTTTTTTCCCAAAACCCTTTGACATCACTACTCAATTTTTTTTCCACAAAAACCCTCTAATACCACTGCTCAATTTTTTTCCCAAATATTTTTGACGCTATTGCTAAGATTTTTTCCACAAAAACCCTTTGATGCCACTACTCAGATTTGTTTCCCCAAAACCCTCTAACGCCATCGCTCAAATTGTTTTACATAGCCTATTAAAAATATTCTTCATCTTTTTCAAATTGTTATTATAAGGATTATTAGGTATATTAAGATAAAATGGATGATGTGTATTGGTTTGTTAAGGAATCAAAATGTTATTAAGGTTAGGAGGAATAGAAGAAAATTATTAATATTGAGAGGATTAGAAGAAAAAATATTGTTATTAGGGGGAATAAAATAAAAATTATTGTTACCATAAGATGTAGAAGAGAAGAGATTATTATTGAAAGAAACATTATTATTTGGAGGAGGTTGAGAAAACCCCCTACATTTATTGTTATAGTTTTTGCATTAACATAATTTTGATTGGAAGCAAAATGAATTTATACTTTCATTCATATGAGGGTGATTAAATAAAATATTATTATTTGATCTATGAAGTCACATGGAACTAGATTTTAGAATTTGTTGATTATTTGAAGGTCCTGCTTCATCAAAATGAATATCCCTTTTCAATATTTCCAACATTGTATGTTTATTTTTTCTAGAGAAATTTATAATGTGAATATCATATTTAAACATGAGTTGACCATGGGAACCTTCTATTGTATCAAGGGATCTCATGGTTGAGGTGTCATCATCCTCTTCTTCTATGATTATATTTTCTCTAAAAAATTTCTCATTATCATCCCAAATGGGAATCTCATTTGGGTCCATGATTTTCTTTCTACTACAAAGGTTAGGAGCCATGGTTTAAGGAAAAAGGAGGATTAATTAATTAATCTAACTAACTCTTGATTAGAGAAAGGTAGCAAATCTATGAATATTTTTTTCAACTAGCTAGTATACCTCAAGATGATGTCTTGATATACTTGAACCTGCCTAATATACCTATCCCTTGATATACCCATCAATACTAGAGGTGACTCAATTCACTCAATATACATGGCCATATGTGAGGGAAAACCTTGAGGTACTAGAATAGGAATGTTACAAGGATCAATTACTCTTGGATACATGACTCAGTATCAATATTACCATGATGACTTTGAGACTTTACTTTACCTTTTATTTAAGTATTTATTTTCAAAATAAATCAAATTAAAATCTAGCTTAAAGGTTTGATTTTTTTTTAAATGTCTTAAAATAAAATAGAGAGGATACCAAAACAACAGACGATAAACATATGAAAGAAAGATAATAAAAATTATAAAGGAATTTACTTGATCTAGTAGTTGAGGTGATATCGCATCCAATACAGATGAACCATGATTTTTTATCATGCTCTAAGAAAACCAATAATGAATTTGTAATACCTACAAATAGAGAAGAAACTTGAAAGAGTGACTAGTGTTTTGTGGGTTTGCTATGGCCAGGGTATAGCAAGACTTTTTGGTTGATAGTCAAACCCCCAAGATCCTTTAGATGACCAAAAATACATAAAATAAAAGGATTTAACCTTTATTTATAGAACAAAATTGCACTCTATAATCAAAGAGTGTGATATCATGCAAAGTACAAAAGTGAATAGGAAATAGTCTATCAAGAATAGACAAAGATATAATATTAGAATGATATCGTGCTTTGCAAGTATTAACTGTGATATTATAATAGGCAAGAGATCAAAGGGTGACCAAGGTTAGGGTTGGTGTTTTTAAGATAACAAGGTTTAGAGGAAATTTTCTAATAGGAAAATGAGTGTGAAAATAGTGGAACTAAACACAAGTTTGACCGTGAAATATCATAGGATAAAATCACATTCAATAACTATGGACCATAATATTATCTTTGTTGAGACAATTTGGGGAATAAAAGGTAAGATGGGTCTAACACCTAAACTAAATTGGGTAGTAAAAGGGAGGATAATACAAGCAAGGGATAGAGGGTGCTAAGGATGTAGAGGAATCTCATGAGTTGCCCATCATTTCTATGTAAAGAAAAAAAACCTACTAATTTTGAACCATTATATCACTTTATAATATAATCCAAGGAAAATATCTATAAAAGTAGGGGCTTTTAGGGGCTCCAAAGTAGGGTAGGATCAGCCTAAAGCTAGACTTGTGGCTACACAACTTCTTAGGACAATATTAGAACAAAAAAATAAGAGATAATCACTTAAATAAAAATAACACAATTACAATTCAAGAGAGAAAGAAAAAGAAGAAAAATATACAACCAAGGAGAGGATTTATTCCTCTCAAGTTGGCCAAGTAGGCTTACTCCAAGGGATTCTCCAAGCAAAATTCAACTTAGCACTAGAAATTTGAATCACCAAATTGTTAGAGTTTCTTTACCATGAGAGATATTTATAAGAATGGAGGCCCAATACCTTAATTTATAGAAAAAATAGATTGGATAGGGAGGGAAAAAAATTAATGGAAATGAGGAGGAGATGGACAAATTTTAAATTCAACAAACCAAAAGAGGATGCACCAAGGGATTCAAAAATAGGGTGAGGACATCCAAGGTATGGCATCATAAATGGCTAAAATCCTAAGGAGGGCAGAGAATCCATGATTTAGAGTCCTTGCCTTGGAAAAATGATAGCACAATCAATTTTGGATGACCATGATATTGTTGGCATGACCATTGAGGATCATGTGGAGAAATACTAGTTGGTTTTTGAAAACCAAGCAGGAAATTGCTAAAGCACGATCTTGCATTTTTTCTTGGAGGAAAGTGATATCATCATGAGAGAAAAACATTATGAACTAAGGGATGGGGGAGCTTAAATTGCATCTAGAAATTTTTAAATGGGTTATCTATATATCTAATGATAAATTGACTCATTTAGCTTACTCAATTTTAGGTGTCTACACCCACCCACTTGGATGATGGGCAAGTTCTTAATGATTGTTTAAGAAGTGGTTTTACTAAATATAGGTTCCTTTTAGCTATCACCAAAAATTCTCTTGGACCCAATAGTGAGATCAGACTTAGCTTCCATTAGAAAGACTATAGGTCATCATTTTTTCTAGACCAATGGGTTAGTGTGTTCTCATGGTGTAGGGAGCTTAAAATTTACAAGTAGATTATTTTAAAAGCCTTCCCTTATCATCATTTTGGGTATCCTTTACAACATCAACCACTTGATAAATTGAGGGAGCTTCAAGTATTATTTTGTTTAGCTCTTTAATGTAATATTCACATAAAACTCCCTCTTTAAGCTAGATGGAGGGGAACATGAGGTAAATTCTACTTTGAGAGGTCTCTTTGTTTGGAATTAATGGAATTTCAAGGATAGGATTGCCTTATATAGACTTCTCCATCTAGGAGAGTCATTGAAAATTATTCATCTTTGATCTCATTTTCTGTAGAAAGCTTACATGATAAGGCCTTTTCAATGTAAATAAATCAAGAATGACATGATTATCTACCTCTTTCCAACTGTTATGTTGATTCTTAGCCCTCCTAATCCATACAACCCTTCTTCAAAATTGTATGTGAACTACCTAATGATTTTTCCAAAAATTTGCTTTGTGTTGGCACTTTGATTTACTTCCCTTCTTATGCTACCACTTGGTCTAGCCAATGGCTTTAGGCCACCTAGCTTTATTAGCTTCATTTATAAATGTTGATTATTTATAATATAATACTTGATTTTGATGCCTTTTGATGCACCAAATTTGTCATGTGAGTCTCATTCATCATAATATATAGTGTCCAAACCAAAGTGATCCAAACTTTCACTTATCCCATATGTTCATTTTCTTGAACACATGATTTCTTTCCATTTGTGGTCTCTAATTAGTTGGCCTTGGTGAGCGATGAGTCCCCATGTTTATCAATAGCATGGCATTGGGACTCAACATGGAAAACTCATCTACCTTCTATGGCCACCTTATTATTTCTCCTATGAATCTTGAAGGATGCCTAGTCATCTCTTGAAGGCTCCTAGGGTTGTACTCAACCATGTGTGTGCTTTGATCTCCTGTTGTTTTTTTCAATCTCTTCCATGTATTTTGATTGGACTTTTGGCATGCTGATCATTGGGTTGGATAATATAATAGATTTTGTGTCTATTTCTTCCTCATCCTAGGTGAAAAAGCTTAGATCTAGGCTTGATATGGGTGTGGTTGATCAAGAATTTTCTCCAAGAAATATTTGAGTGGCATGTGCACCTATAGATGGGTGATACCTGATAATAGGTTCCTCCTTGTCATTTTACTAAGGAAGTAATCTCCTTGGCATTATTCATAGGCTTTGGCTATAGATATATTGTTGCTAGCATATTTTTTTGGTCTTGGTTATGGGTTTGATCTTTATCCCAGTTGATCTCAACATTTGCTCCATTATCCTTTTTTCAAACCCTTCCATCAATAGGGAAACAAGTTGGTCCTAGTTAACAATGGAGTATATGGGAGAGAATCATACCTTTGGAGAGCCTTTTCTTTAAGGGAAGCCACCAATAGTATTAGAGCTACATCTTACTTTATAAAATTGTGTACTTGATATAAGAATATTTTTGATAGATGCTCTAGCAAGGTTTTTGGTCCTTCATCAATGTAGTTCAAGAGGATATCTAGTGTTGATTCTAGAAAATTTTCCTATATTATAGGTGGTTTTAGAGGCCAAAAATGGATCCTATCATACTATCTAGTAGATTATCTAAGTGGTAAAGCAACCATTCTTGATCTTTTGGGTTATATTGAAGTCACCAGGTGAATGAATATTGTGCTCTTAGAGTAGATAGACTAAGGTCTTCAATACAACCTTTATTTGATGCCCTTCATGATAGCTTGTTTTAGATATTTGTTTTGAGTAGAGTCACTAGGTGAGTGTTGAAGTACTTCAACAAGTAAAAATAGTCAAGAACCCTCACCAAAATCTAAGTCTAACTTGTTCTTGATTACGAGACCAAAGATAAATTAATGAGATTCCATCAAGCATGCCATTAAACTATTTTTCGCTTTGATTGTCTAGGTTGTTGGATTGGATTTGGATCAAAAAATTGAGACCATCGTGCCTCATGTAGAGTGACATAATAGGGTCAATCTTGAGAGCATGGGGTTTGTCTCTGTTAGGGATATTTAGGATTTTTATAAAGACCAACTCCTTTATGCGATTTGACCTTGAATACATAGTCCTAATCTAACATCTTGGGGGAGGAAAAGGTTTAAATAAAATTCAAACAAAACAAAGATAAATAAAAGGAAAAAAGCCTAAGCTAACAAAAGGAAATGCACCAAAGATCAAATAAGATCCCTCTGCATAATAACTCTTCCTCTCCTTGACATATATAAGCACAAGAAAATACAAGCATACACATACAAAGGAGATATGACAAGGTATGAGAACCAAGTAAATAAAACCAAATAGTCACATAGGTCTCCAAAATATATATGCAAGTAAAAATATTACAATGATTAATGCTATAAGCAAGGGTTCGGGTTTCCTGTAATATCATGTAGAGATGCATGTACTACTATATAAATATAAATGAAGGGAAAGTTATACAAATTGTTGACCCTTTACAATGCTAAACTTAATACTATTTATAGATACAACTGAGGTAATTTTCCCTTCAAATTTGTGTAGATATTTCAAGGAGTATCGCTCCTCTGTGTGTTGGGTAATGTCTCTATTTAATATGCTAGTTCTTTCATGGTCTTAGGTTCTGAACCCATTAATTTTGGATGACCTTGAGGATTTGTATAAAATAATACTCCTACTTTTACCTACTCATTTTTGGAATCCCAAAAGTCTATATGTCTGAAATATCTATAATCAATGTTCCAGATTTGAGGTTGCTCCAATTGCAACTTCCCATGTTGTGGATTTTAATACTTTATTTATTTATATGGACTTGTTAGGCTTTAGATGTGTAGGTAGGTGAATTTTATGAGCTCAAATACTACCTTTGAGAGGTATGCCTTTATGTTGTGGCTTTCATCGAAGCTTTTTGATATTCTGACTATCAAGGCTTTCATTCCTTAGAATTTTTCAATCTTTTCTTCTATTAAAACTTTTAAAACTCTCAATTTTTAGATATTTCACTCTTGTGCCTTCAAGTATCAAGGTTTAAAAAATGCATTTTATTTAAACTTTTTATATTATTTTTCTTAGAGCTATTAAAACCATCGATGATTTTTTATCAAGACCTTCATTATCTGAAGAGACTTGCTTTTTACACCTTCCTTTACCTTTCAATTTTTGGAACTTTTGGTTAGATCTCTTACCTGCACTCGTTATCCACCTCTTTTTTTACCAAGGCCATCTTATGAATTTTTTGCTCATGCTTCGTATTTTCTTGTATAGTGAGAAATTACTACACTCCTTGTCTCATGCTTTGTCCTTTTGGATCTGATTTTGGTCTAAGGATTTAATCAATGTTTCTTCTAGTAGAAGGTCTTCTAAGACCAATACTATTATGGTGGTTTTATAATCATCTCTAAAGGTCATGCACTAATATTTTCTATCATGTTTCTTAAGTCTTCTATGTTTATCCTAGGTTCATGCATAAACCTTATCGATCCCTTAATACTTGCAAACCATGTGGCAAACACCTCCTCTAGGTCATAGTCTCAATCATCTTCTACTATTTGCAACCCAAAGTCCTTTATTTTGCTATCTAGAAGAGCAATTTTTTTTATCGTTATCAATATTATCCTACCTATGCTGAGGGAAGGCTTGTAAAATCCTATTTTACCTTTCTCACTCCCAAATGTTATAACTATCAAGTCCAGTTGTCTAAAAAGTTCCAAAGTAATTATTTTGCTCAATATGAACATGGGAAGCAAATAGACAGACCTATTAAAATTATATAGCCTAAAAATGATAGCATCCTCCACAAATGACCAATATTCTCACTATCTTGTTTGCAAAAATAGGAGGCAATATGATGGGAGGCACTCTAGTTTAAATCCATTTTACCTTTATATGGCCTATGCTAAAATATCCAACAAATAGGTAATATGAAGAGGCTTCACATAGGGTCTCTAACTAAAAGAAGATAGGAATCTCATGGACCTTATCATCGATTCATTTCAAATTTAAACCCAAAAATCCTCCAGGTTCTAATAAAAAATTATATTATCCAAAAATGAAGAATGCTTAAAATATTGGGTGGCAAAAAATTGGATCACCCCTTCATGAATTTGTTGAAATATAAAGTCTCTCTTTCATTCTTAAGTGTCCAACCCATCATTAATATAATGATCAATTAGGTAGAGATTAAAAACTTATCACTTTTAAAGATAAAAATAAAGGCTAACATGCTCAAAGCATCCCTCATACTATCATTGAACATTTTGTAGTTCAAAAAGGAACTTCGATAGTGAAGCACTATGCATATTATATTTAGTTCTTAAGAATCCCAATTTATCACTCTCTTGAATCTCATTAAATAATTGGGTGGCATCGTCCATGGTTAATTTTTGTTCCCTAGGATGTACTAGCAACATTTACCAAATTATGTGTGGGACAGTGGCCACCCTGAAGCTTTTATCATAGGATCTGACCTCTTAGGTTTCGGTATCATAGAATACCATAAACATAGCTACCACCTCATAAAAATTATGCACTTAAAGAACCATATATTAGGCTAGGAAAGTGCTCCAAATTTTAACCCTAAATATTCTAGGTTGGTTGGCTTTGAACCTTTATAGTGTGCCTTCCCTTAGACTCCTGGTTCTTTTTTATATTTTGGGCTCCATGACTCTCTCGATTGGGTCCTTCACTAGTTCAAGAGTTGTGGCATATACCAATGTCTCTTAGCTTGCAAGAAGGGCTACTTCTACTCTCACAAGGGGGCCACTTGAAGAGCTAGCTTTAATTGTTATTGGGGCACCAACAATATTCTTCTTCTCCATGGTTGTTGGCAAATGATCAAAATGCTTTTATAGTTGAGGATAAAATTTATTTTGATTTTACCCTAAAACTATGCTTAATTGTGAAATTTACTACTCTAAGGACTCTTGAGTGATTGAGTTATTTGAAGGATAAACCATTAAGTAAACTTATTGAACATGTCAATCTTGTTAGGTCAAATAAGAGGACAAACGATTTAGGGTATTTTCCTAAATAAACCATCATCTCATGTTGGCTAGATTTCCCAACCCATGTTAATAGGTCCTTCAACTCAATTAATGGAACTAACATAAAACCAAAATATTGGTATTACCCAAGGGCAATGAGTTCCATTAAATCTCTAAATAATCTAGAGCACTACATAGAATTTGTAAGTTTTACTTGGCCAATAGGGGACACAAATGTTAGAGTTATAATATATTACATAATTTGGATCATGTAAATGTACCACCTTAGGTACATAGTTAGGATATGATATTACTTTAGGGGGAATTTATCTAGTTACTTCATGAAATGTAATAAATGCACAAGTGGCAATGTGCAAGTTATAATGTGTAAGGTGTCCCCTTGTACAACTAGGTAGAGTGTTGGCCAAGGAATCTATCTTCCTATATAAAGGGCCTCATAGTGGTAGATTAGACATCAAGAAGACATCAAGCATATCTCTAGTTCATGTTAGCTCTTTGTAGCATTACTTCTATATGGAGTACAATATAACTCTTTAGTTTATATTAATGGAGTGACTATTTCCTTCATATTGCATTGTATTTTCATCATTTCTATTTATAGCATATTTTAGTCATATTGCTATTTTACTTTCTTTCATATTTCCTATATTTCATTAGGACTTGTGTTAGATATCTCCATGTCATACATCCTCAAAAGCTAACAATTGTATCAGATCCATGGTGCATCAAGATAGGAGGACCTACATCCATCATAAGAGAAGTCTAGTAGGTCAAGAGGAATAAGGAGAGTCACCATTACTATTGTTATCTTGCATCTTTATCACTACATGCAAAGGTTGCCATTAGGATTATTTAATAGAAATAGCCATAGTAGTCAATAGGATTAGAAAAGTGAAGACTGAAATAAATCTTAGTTGCAAAAAACCTAAGATTATATTTGACTAGAGTCTTTCCACAGAGTTGTAGAAAAACTTGTGAAGACTAGGACTCAACATTCAAACCACTAGTTTGATAAATCAACTAGTGAATATTATTATCTCCAGAATTACAAATTCTTCCATTCTAGTTTCTTACAACTTTTTATAGGAAAATAAGATTGAAGAAAAATTTAGGAAGCTTCCTACTAGAGAGTCAGGAAGAACATCTTTAAGAATCATTCCAACACTTGCAACAACAAGGTAGAATATTGAATATTTCAAAGGCCTTGAGAAAGGTACCATTATAAGAGTTGCAATTCTACAAAGTGTAGAAGTAAATAAAATGTCATAGTAGCCTCATAGCAAACTCAAGAAATAAGAGACTCCAAAAATTGAGTCAAGGAGGAGATAGGAGATTGGTGATCTTCGTTCAATATCAATACCTGCAAAGTGTAGAAGAAGAATAGGATAGAGAAGCCTAAAATAAGAATACGCCAAAGAGGACTAGAGGAAGAATAGTCCAGAGAAGCCTACAAGAAGAATAGGCCAGAGAAGCCTAGAAGAAGAAAAAGGCCAGAGAAGCCTTGATCCAGAAAAAACCATAGAAGCCTTAATTTTGAAGAAAACTTCAAAAAAGAATTCTTGACTTAGAAGGTAAATTTTTTATTTAGAATTAAACTCCAAAGAAGATTTCCTAAATAAAACTTCATAGAATAATTCCTGATTCAGAAGAATAATTTTTGACACAGAAGAAAGACTCCAAAGAAGAGTCCAAGAAATAGGAGATTGGTGATCTCCATCAAAGCCTATAGCTTGTAGAAGAAAGAGAAAGAACCAACGAAGTTCTATTCTATAATCTAGAAGTAGCAGATTCAGATATTCAAAAAGAAGATCTCATCACCAACACTTCCAAAAGTAGAAGGTTGAATAAAAGGTCTCAGTTGGAAGACCAAAGAAGCTACAAGATAGAAGACCTTGGAGAGGTCTCAAGAAGAAGAAGAAAAAATCTTGGAGAGCCTTGTTGCAAAGCTCATAGAATCATCATCAGAAGATTTTCCAAGAGAACTCACTAGAGAAATCCACTACTAAGGAGAAGCTCCTGATAGTGAAGGACTTGGAACAATTATCGCCATCCGGTAATAAGCCCAAGAGAAGAAGAATTTGATAAGGAGTGCCAAATACAAGAAGAAGAAATTGGCAAGGAGTGCCAAATCCCAAAAGAAAAATTTGTAAAGGAGTGCCAATTTTGAGAAGAATAATTTGACAAGGAGTGCCAAATCCCAAAATAAGAATCCAGTGAAGACCTCAAGAAAATTAGATTTTGAGAAGAAGAAGAAGAAGTTAGAATTCGATAATAATATTGAAGGAATATTCAGATAGAATAAGCCTACAAAATCTAGAATATTTGGATATTATCTCTCATAGCAAAAAGACACATATTAGAGAAAGGATTTCTCTAAATATACAGCAGAAAGCAAAAGATCACTAGAAGGATTAAACCACCAAATCCAAGGCTCAAGACAAAAATTTTGAGGCTATATATTGGTGAAGGAGAAAGTTTTTTGGAAAAACCAACAAAGAAGCTACATATCCATCCACTACAAAGCAGCACATCAATATCTACATCATCTACATAAGCCATTAAATATAAGCAACTAGGGTGCAATTAGTTGAACTTCAAATTAGGGTTCATTATCAAATTCCATTGAGCACCATATTTGGATTAAAAGTTGTAGAAGAATAGATTACATTATAGTCTTCAAGTGCAAAAAGAAAGAATTCCTTTTAATGATTATTTGAACAATTAATAGGAGTTGGATATTTTTGAGAGAAATAAAATTATCATCTACCTATTTGCTATCTAGAAAACAAGAAGACTATATCCTACAATATTTATTGTAGTGAAAATTTACAAAATACTTATTAAGGGTTCATTACAAATTACTCTTGAAAGTTGCAGAGATTATTAAGTGCATCTAAAATTATTTTAAGAGTTTATTGAAGTGATAAGTTGAGATTTTTAGTGCATTAAATTGGTATTATTATTAATATAATTTGCACTATACTAATTAATCTCAAAAAAATTATTTGTATTTGTTGATTAAAGGATCAAGAGAACAAAAACCAGCAGATTATCAAAGTGTCTAGAGACACTATTGGTGCACAGAACCTATAGCACCTTGTGGCCCAAAGAAGCCACCAAAAATAGATAATATTCCTCCAAGGAGTGGAGAATAAAATCCACTATCAAAATCAGCAATAGAAGCTTCAAATCGAGACTTGGTGAGTCTCAGATTCAAAGTGCACTAAAGGCTATTTACAAAAAGGTGCAGAAATTACTTCTATAAAAAAAGAGATTTCTTCTAAGTGGTTATTAGCTTAGGTTTATTACCAAAGTCACCAAATAATGGAGAGAGTTATCTATAAAAAGAGACAATATCAAATCTACCATTGCCTATCTCAAAAATATGCCATAATACCAAAAAAATAGATTGTAAAAGGAGGTGCAATATACAAAGTATTTACATTTGTTTTACACTACTCTAATATGATCTATGTAGAAAAAAGGATAGGTCTTTTGTGCCAAAGAGGCACACTCTTTACAAGGATAAAAATACTCCAAGGCAGCCATACAAAAGCATTCTCCTTGCAAGGGAATAGAGCCACTCAAAAGGCTCACATCTACATTTTGGACAGATGAACCTGCAAACAAACAAAGCAAGGAGAAGCACTACACTAAAATATAATATCATCTACAAAATGGAAGGCATAACAGATTGAAGAATGTACATTTAAGGAGCACCATTGGTAGCCTAAAAACTCCACTCAATCATTGGAAAAGCATTGCTCCAAGATCCCAAGGTGTTGTTGGAACCATATCATTTAAAGCACCATCGAACAAAGTAAGAGTTGGTCGTGTTGCATGGTTAATAAGGGAATTACAAGATACATTGGAGAAGTGTTACATAGAAAAGCCCATGCACAAAGGAAAGGTGACACTTATCACCTAGAAGGAAACAAAAACATTTCCCACATTAATGCCCATCCTGTTATAATCTTGACCAAGAAAATGCTCAGGAAAGAAGGTTGGAAAGAATGAGTGCTCGTCCAAGATCGTAACGCTCATCTACCTCGTAGAGTTTCACAAATGACAATAAGTATATCAAGCACTCAAGGGTAACCACCGTGACACTTTTCACAAGTTCCAAGATCTTCCATCTATTAAAAGGTATCAAAGACCGTGGAGGATAGTATTCAGAGCATTCATAGCAATCATAGCACTTACAACAATCACAGCAGCCTAAATCATAGTTTGGAAGAGAGGTAAAGAGCATTAAAAGCTCTGGTCAAGGTATTCAAGGAAGGTCAAATCTCCCAAGTTGAAGCTCCACTATCCAAAATTGAATTCAAAGGTGAATCGATGTACACCATAGTGTTCAATGAAAAGGCATTAAGAGGACTATCATCTATGTCTAAAACCTACACAAAATACATAAGAAGTACAACACGAAAGGTATGGTTAATACTTCATCAAGATATGTATATATACAGCTAGAACATGTAAATTTATTTTGAAGCTCTGTGTCATTCCAGATTTCTATGATTTTTATTTATATATACAACCAGAACTATATTTCATTTCGGAGCTCTGTGTCATTTTGGAGCTTTGTATTCTCTCTATTATTTTCTTGCAACCAAACCTAAATTTCTCACTCAACCAAGGGTAAAATAGGGTGCTTCTTGATATTTTGGAGAGAATGTCCATTTTTACTTGCCAAGTTTATAAATTATTTATGCCAAACACTGAATTATCATACATCACATGCTAAATGCCTACTATGACAAAATGCAAGAAACACATACCTTACTGTCCTGAAAATTTATCATACACTTTACAAATTGTTGCTTCTGATGATTGTTAGTTGATTATCTAAAATAAAAAATAGAACACATGTGCAGTAGGTGAGATTTGTACAATGGTGGAACAATGATGGATAGATCAAAAAGACAAACATGCCAAAAACCGGTTTTCATGTAAGCCTTAATTCAATAGCGCCTTCGAAAAGGTTTTCACTATTGAATTATTTTCTCTTTTTTTTTCATTCTTTTATTTTTTTTTTCATCTCTTTTTTTCATCTCTTTTTCTTTTGTCTTGCTTGTGCCCATGAAGGAATTTCACAATTTCCTCGAAATTGTGCCCATGAAGGAATTTCACAATCAAGATTATTCCCTTTTTTTTGTTTTTTTCTTGTTTTTTTTTCTTAACTTTTTCTCAAATCATTCTGAATCTGTGTTAGAAGAGGGTGTCTCTTCTGACATATGTAACTCCAACTGTGCAATCTACTTCAAAAAGTCTTCTTTAGTCAATGGTTCATGGTATACCCAAAGGTGATGTCCATTTACCACTAACTTTCTCCTTGAATCATCAATGGGAGAAAGATGAACTGCTCCATTGTCAAACACTTCTTCAATCAGGTATGGCCCAAGCCATCTTGTCTGCAGCTTCCCAGGAAAATCCTCATAATGAGAATCGAACAATAAAGCCCAATCTCCTTGCTCAAATTTCCTTTGTTGAATATGACTATCATGCCACAACTTTCATTGTTGTTGGATCACTTTTATTTGATGCAATGCATCCAACCGAAGTTCATCCAATGCATTAAGTTGCAGAATCCTATCCATATGTGCCTGTGATAAGTCAATACCAATTTCCAAAGATGTACAAAGTGTCAGTAACTCAAATTCAATAGGAAGAAGAGGTTTCTTACCATAAACCAGTTTGTAAGGTGTGAAACTCATGGTGGATTTCCATGTTGTGTTGTATGCCCAAACTGCTTCTAGTAATTTATTTAACCAATTTCTCCTATGTGAGTCTACTATTTTGGTCAAAATTCTTTCTAACTCCCTATTGGTTACCTCAACTTGACCATTTTCTTGGGGGTGATAGGGTGATGATTTTCTATGCTTGATTTCATAGAGTTTAGTAAAAGCTTCAATAACTTTTGATGCAAATTGGGGCCCATGATCTGTGGTGATAGATCATGGAGCTCCAAATCTCTAAAAAATTTGAGTGTAAAGGAAATCAACAACCTTCTCTTCATGAGCATGCTTAAAAGCATGCACCTCAGCCCATTTAGTCACATAGTCAGTGCATACCAAGATATGCACCTTTCCTTGAGATGGTGGGTCAATAGGTCCCACAAAATCTAACCCCCATTTCTCAAATGGTTCTAAAACCACTTGAGGCTGTAGAGGCATTTCATTTGTGTGTGTGGGTTTTCCCATTCTCTGATATGCATCACAATGTCGAATATACCTTTTTACATCTTTGTGAAGAGATGGCCAATAATAACCAATGCCTAAAATTTTTTGAACTGTGCTTTTTACTGAATAATGTCCTCCTGATGGTTCATCATGACAAGCATGGAGGATATCATACACCTCATACTTTTGAATGCATCTACGTAAAACATGGTCAGGACCACACTTGAAAAGTAGACCTTTGATCCATTTGAAGGATGAGCTTTGTCTTACCAATTGTTTCTTTTGTTTGGAAGTGAAATGGGAAGGAATTTTTCCTGTTGCCAAATAGTTAGTTGTATCTGCAAACCAAGGTGATTGTACTGATATAGCAAATAATTTTTCATCTAGAAAAGTATCCTCAACTAACTCTTCTTCCCCTGTGTTATTTAGCCTTGATAGGAAATCTGCTACTACATTAGCTTTTCCTGGTTTATTTACTATTGTAATATCAAACTCTTGTAATAGTAATAACCAATGAATGATCCTCGCACTAACCATGGGTTTGTTCATCAAGTATTTAATGGTTGAATGATCGGTATGGATGAATACTTGATAACCAATGATATAGTGATACAATTTATTAATGGAATACACTATTGCTAAAAATTCCTTTTCAGTAGTAGTATAATTCTTTTCTGCTCTAGTGAGGTTTTTGCTTATGTAGTAGATAGCATAATGCTCCCCATTTTCTATCTACCCTAATGCTACTCCAATTGTAGTATTGGAGGCATCAGTTTGGATATGGAATGGCAATTCCCAATTAGGACCTCGTAACACAGGTGGAGTGGTTAGTTTCTCCTTTAAAGCATCAAAATATTCTTGGCATTTTTTAGTCCAATTAAATTCAGAATCTTTGGTCAATAATGCAAACATAGGATTTGCTATTGTACTAAAATTTAGAATAAATCTTTGATAAAAGCCAATGTGTCCTAAGAAACTCCTGACATCAGTTTGGGTTTGTGGAGGAGGAAGGTTCTTAATGATTTCAACCTTCTTAGGATCAACCTTGATCCCATTAGAAGAAATGTGATGACCAAGAACAATCCCTTCCTCCATCATCATGAAGCATTTATCAGGATTCAAGGATAGATGGTAAGTTTCACAATGAGTTAAAACCTTATCAAGATGTTCTAAAGTAAAGTCAAAGGTTTCTCCACAAACTGTAAAATCATCCATATAAATTTCTACACTTTTAATGGTCAAATCAGAAAAAATAGCCAAAATAGCTCGCTGGAAAGTTGTTGGGGCATTACATAGACCAAAGGGTAAAACCCTATAAGCAAAAGTTCCCCATGGGTAAGTAAAAGTTATTTTCTCCTGGTCTTCGGGTGCAACTTGTATCTAGTTATACCCACTGAAACCATCAAGAAAGCAGAAATACTTCTTTCCTACGAGTGTGTCTAACACTTGATCAATGAATGGTAATGGAAAATGGTCCTTATGTGTGACTTTGTTTAGTTCTCGATAATCTACACACACTCTCAGTTTTCCATTCTTCTTTGGTATGATAACCAATGGAGAGACCCATCGACTATCAAAAATTGGATATATGAATCCAACCTCTAAGAGTTTTTCTATTTCTTCTTTGACAATATCTCTTAGAGCAGGATTTAATCATCTTTGGGGCTGTCTCATAGGTTTAACATATTTAGTATATATCCTATGAGTGCATACATCAGGATGAATTCCTGATATATATTTATAGTCCCATGCAAAGGCTTTAACATGTTGTTTCAAAATAACAAAAAAATTGCTTCTTGTTCATCAGTTAGCTAGTTGTTAATGTTCAAGAATTTTCTTGGTTGTACTTCAATTTGTTTTATCCTTAGGTGGATAGAATTAACTCCCTCATATTTTCTTACTAAGGAGTTCAGTGGATAGTGATGTGGTTGAAGAGAATGAAAGATTCTTGTCTCCCTATCAATAGTAATCCTTGATGGAATCAAATCTTGCATAGGATAATGGAAATATGAAAGAAGGTGATGATGCCATCCATGTGGTAATGTGAAGGGACTTTCCTGCAATGGAATGGATGATAGGTGTTCAGATGTCTGACCTTCATCATTCCACAACAAGTGATGAATAGTGATTGGTTCATCCTCAAGTCCTTGTTCATGCAGTGTATTTACTAGGATAGTTTCATCTTCAAAAATCTCTCTCTCATGTGAATCTATCTCTTCTATGTGTTCTTTCACTACCACTGTGGCTAGTGTGGAGATAATTTCTTCTTGTTCCTCATCAGAATCAGGATACCATAACTGACCTAAAAATTTTGTTGAAGGTTTTGTAGGTGGATACAAAGAAATATTTTTCAGATCAATGCCATTAGAAATAGTCATCTCCCCTGATCTACAGTCTATGAAAGTAGTTACAGTAGCAAGCCAAGGCCTACCCAAGATAATTGGATAACCATTCATAGAGTTGCGAGGCTGCAATACCAAAAAATCAATAGGGTATTCCCATGAGGAAATTATTATAGGAATATCCTCAATAATCCCTTCTGGTTTGGCAATAGATCTATCAACCATTTCTAGAATAGTAGATGTAGGATTTAGATTGTTTAACTATAATTTTTGCATTGTGTCTTTGGTCATCACGTTAATGGCAGCTCCTAAATCAACCAAGACATTAGAAATTTACATTGATCCAATAGTTATGGTGACAACTGGACTTCCTAGGTCACTATACTTTGGTGGGACAAGCTTCCCAAAAAGCAAGTCAGCCAACTTTCCTTCTACTTGCATAGTTTTAGGAAAATATTTCTTTTTTCTACCTGATCTTTTTATGCACAAGTCTTGAATAATTTTGTTGATTAGAGGTACATCCTTGATTGCTTGCAACAAAGGAAGTGAAATAGTCAAACTTTTGAGTTCTCTTACTAGGTCTGATTCAGGAGTATTTTTAGAACTTTTAAACCTTTTAGGATATGGTATCTTCTCTAAAGAAGGTGAATTTTCTATGTGCATATTTTTTGTTTTTCTTCTCCTTTATCTAGGGTTGATTTCTGTGTTTCTGGACTAAAGGATTCTTGTTTCTCATTTTTTATTTCTTCAATAGTGGGTGGAATAGGCTCAGGTAATGTCTTTCCTGAGTATAGTTGGATGTTGCTATAGTCAATAACATTTACTGTAGTATTTTCATCAGATTCAGCTATATAGATAGGGGTTGCCTATCTTGTATTATTAGGATTGGCCATAGGTTGGGCTGGAAGTGGTGGTTGCTTTACTTTGTTGTTGTTGTTGGGGTCTTCCTTGAGGGAAATTTTGAGCAGGACTAGGCAATAAATTTTGATTTTGTCCTTGGTATCTATGCTGTCCCTGGTATGATGGATATTGTTGTCCCCAACTCTATCCATGAGATTGGGCTTGCATCCAAGGTGGATGGGGTTGATTCCATTATGGATTTTTCCACCTAGATTGTGACCAATATTGAGGATTTGTCCATGGAGGTTGATTCCAAGACTATTGTGGTGGTTCTGAATAACCCCATGGCATAGTCCAATGATTTTATCCCCAATTTGTGGGAAAATATGGGGTATTTTGATATTGTGAAAATTTGCCTCCTTGTCTTTCCCAACAAAGTTGAGTTCTTCTATTTGTGTTTCCAAAATATTTTTGAGTCCTGGAAGTAGATGGTATTGGTCAGTGATATGTCCCTTGGAACAAATGCTACAAATAGTAGATATGGAAGTTTTGTTTAGAGGATAGTCTTGAAGAGCATGTTTGTTTCTACATCTTGGATAGTAAATAGCTAGGGGTGTTGTAGAGTTGGATTTTGCATTCATTTCCCCTAATGTGGTATTAAGATGTACCAAGATGTCAGTTTTTAGATTGGCAAATTCTTCCATAAGCTCTTTTAGATCACTACCATTATTACTCCTCTTTCTTCTTTGTTGCCTTGTGCATGAGTAATTTTTGCATAACTCTAGGATTTCATCAATGTCAAGGGTGCTTACATCTCCCTTGCCCATTAAATCTAGCACTTCTCTAGAATCATCTTGTAATCCTCGTAAAAATATGGCCTTACACATTTTTGGTTCAATAGGCCCACATCTCTTTTGTACAAAGGTAAACCTATCCAAGTAATCCTCTAGAGTTTCATCTTGTTCTTGTTTGATTCTAAAGAGTTCATCCTTCCTATTTTTCACCCTACAGTATTCTTAGTATTTATCTAGAAATACTCTTTCCATTTCTTCCCAGGTTCGGATTGATTCAGGCTCTAGACTCATAAACCAATGCAAAGTTGAGTCTTTGAGTGTGGAGGGAAAAATTTCAGCTTTTGGTTATCATTTATGTAATCGTATGTTTGGCACACAACCTTAAATTCAAACAAGAATTGATCAAGATCTTCGGATGCAACCCCTCTAAAGGTAGGTAGTACCAAAGGTGAAATTATTTTCATGGGAGAATTTTGTGTAGGATTTAATCGAATAGGATATTCGAAAGTCCTTGCAGGGGTAGGATTTTCTACTTGATTATGGATATTGCTGCCCCTATCTAGGTTTCCTTGCCCATCTACCATGGTATCCTCCCAAATATTGTTATAAATTTATTTAAACTATCTTGATGATGAGGATTTATCAAGAGTAGGTGAGGAGGTACTAGCAAGTTGCTCCTCTACAATTTCTCTCTCAGGAGACTCAATACTTCCTGATGGTGGGGATGGTGGTTTTCTTTCAAGTACATCAGGAAGCTCAAATGCAGGCAATTTACCGCCTTGGCATGAGCATCACCTACGTGTGGCAGGTAAAGGGGTTTTAAGAAATCTTCATTTTTCATCCCTTAACCTATTCATTCATTCTGCTTGTTTTTCTAATGTTCTAAATTGCAACTTATCAGTTTTACAACTATGTTTCATGCAAGTTGGTCTATTTCAAGATTTTGCTCTACAGGTCACAACTTAGCATAAGCAACAATTGTTTGACTATTTTATCTCCTAACAACACCTATGTTCCTCGGAAACAATGCCAAAAATGATGAGTGTCATTATTATCATCATTTAATTTTCAATATTTGTCAAATCTAGGGTGGTGTCCAAGGCTATCTACGATAGAAGGCTTTGGCAAGTTACAGTTCAAGCAATTAGTTCACAAGCTTTATTCGGTGAAACATATGTTTGTTTGGTTTTTCAAGGTCACACTAATCCTAATTTGTAAAATTGAAGCTAATTTAACTTACAAAATTGAAATTGTAGAATTTAACACTTAAGCTACAGTTGCAAGAATTGACAATTGCAAAATTGAAAGAAACTATTTTACTCTTGCTAATTGAAATGATAGAAATGGAAAATGCTAAATTGAAATTAACTAAAATCAATCCATGCTGAAATTCACAATGCTAAAAACTATCAAAACAAAATGTTGCAAAAACTTGTCAAAAAAATGTTGTAAAACTTGTCAAAAAGTTGCTACAAAAATTAAAGTACAGAAAAATAGGGGTATTAAACACATTCAAAATAGAGGTCATACGGTTGTAAACATTCTACATAAATCATTGCACTTGAAAACATAACAAAATAACTATGCTAAAATAGGGGTTAGTTTTGTTACACAAATTAAGCAAGAAATTGACAAAATTGCTGCAAAATAAAATTTATCAAAAACCTGCAATATTTGCTCCTTCCTTCTAGTCCTCAGAGTGGGCCCTTGCTCCTTGGTCTAGAAGAAATAATATTCACTCCAAAACTAAAAACTAATCACTCATATACTCACAAATTCACACATGTAAATAAAATTGCACTTTATTTAAATATTGCTAATTCAAAACACAACGGTTACAATGACTTTTTACTATTCTGACTTATGGACTTCTATTTGGACTAACTCAACCAATGAGGGAGTAGTCCTATTTATACTATTTATTACATTCATACTTGCAATTACAAAATCAATTGTCTTGTTGTCCCTGCGTGATTTGCTTGTGTGGTTGCAGCAGACTCAGTCTATTTTAGGATAGAATCTGCTGCAACAACTTATCCATGCATCCTCCAACTGGTGGAAATGAGTCAAAAATAGTTTAGGATCGGTTGTTACACCTGTCCTCCCCCAATTCTCCTTCATTCCTCCTGAAATGGATGCAAACTGTGCTTTTTCAGTTGAAACAGTCTGTTTCTGCCCTTCATTCCGGAGAGCTACGGAATATAAGGCAGAACTGGAGAAATGTATTGTTGCCGCCAATTCAGATCGAGTGGGAGCGCTTCCAAATGTGAAATCAGTTCTTTCTTGCCCTTTTAGACACGTTCCGACCATTCACACTTGCCACTTTTGACCTGGTCTGTGACTTCCTTTAAAGTTGCAAAGGACTAGTTTTTGTATGTTGTTTACAATTGTCCTTGCATTTTCTACTTTGTGCCTTGTTGCTCTCATTTGGACCATGTGGGAATGCATCCAAGTGGATCAGAGGTCTTCATTGGTATCTCCATGAACACATTCCATCCACTTTTACTTGCTCTTTTTTATTGTTTCAATGCTCCCCTTAAATATGATAGCTGGCTGGAATTTGTATGTTGCACAAAATTTGTCAATGCCCTGTTTTACAACAGAGACTATTTTGGCGCCAAATCAACTTGAAAACTTGGTTTTAAGGTGGGATGACATTTCAAAAATTCTTGAGTTAATCATAAACCATAACATGCTTATTTTCTCTTATTTTTCTATGCTATTTTACCAACAAAAATCATGCAAAAATAGTCATAAAAATGCTGAAAATAGTCAAAAATAGGGGTACAATGTTCCTAAACATTAAATCATGCAAACAAATAACAAATAATGCATTCTAATCACACATTTGGCATAAAATAATATTATATTTGGTTTTTATGGCAGTATTTTAATGTTCAAAATATAACAAAAATGAGGTATTTCTTGGCCTCATCATAAGGTTTCACCACATTTTAGTTTAGTGTCATTGTAGATGACACTCAAGCGGATAGGAGAGGTCAAAAACCCATATTTTTAGAGGTTTACCTTACTAAACCTCTCATTTAGAAGGATACCAAAGTGGTCTCCCCACATTTCCATACACTCATTGGTATATGACAATTCAAACATAGCATGGGGATTATCCTTTAAGGCCCATAACCCTTAAATGGGAATGTCTATTCCCTAACCTTTCCATAAATCATCTATGAAGTTTATTCTGGCGTAAGTCTTGGTGCTTATTTACCACTCCTTCATAGGCTAACTAAGGTCATTACCACTCATTTAAAAATGAGGACGGTCATCTGAACATTATTGTTTAAGGTACAACAACTTCTACCTCATGAGAGAGTCCACTATTTTCATATTTATGGAACACCCAATTCTTATCGTTCATGGTGTATCAATCACGAGAATCTTGTAATTGCATCACCATAAACAACTCCTTCCAAACTCGTGAGTACCTAGCTGTTGCATCGTTACAAATCCTTCTAAGACTCATATTCACCTGGTTATTGCATCACCGCAACTTCTCCCATGATTGGGTTAATTATTTGACTCAAGGTCCTAAAAAGGTTCTAGGTTCACCCCCACAAAAACCCTTTCCAAGATAACTTAACATCTCTCTCACTTAACAAGAACATAAAGTGCTATAATGGAACAACATGCTTAATTATAACACCATGCTAGATCTTTAAATTAATGTAGAACATAATTTTCAATAGAAGGCTAGCATAAAGGAAACATCTTGCTAAAATTAAGGAACAATATTAAAGTAACCATAATGCTAACTTCTAACATAATACTAGCACAAAACATAATACTAGGAACAAGATTAATAATAACCATAATCTAGAATAGCAACTCAAATAGATCAAAGCTAAAATATAAATTTGTTTTTCTTTCCTCAATGAAAACATAACCAACTCATTATTTCATTTTCTCAAAATCCAAGTACTCCATACATAAAGGCTTTCAAATCTTAAATTTGTAGGAATAAAATACCCAAGTGTTACATAACAACATTTCATTCCTAAATACATTAAAGCACATTTGCCTAAATGGCCTTTGCACCACCTTCTTTTCATGATCCTCTTCATGAAGGAAGAGCTCCCATGATCCTTGATATGAGTTTAAGGATTGGGACAACTTATAGAATAGGTTATGCAAGTTGACCATGCACTAAGCCAAAAACATACAGATGCAATTTCATTCCAAAATAAAACACCCATAGAGGGAATTCCATACTTCCTTCGGTAATGATTCTCTTTAGCTACCCAAGCCTCTAAAAATCATTATCAGCAAGATTCTTTTCAAACATCTTTTCCTTAAAATAAGCATCTTATCTATAATAATTTATTTCCTATATTTTTAAAATAACCTTATTTCAAAGTTAAACATTAACCTCTAAATCCAAAATATTTAGTAACCCCAAAACAAAACATAAGCTTCATTCTACAATCATATCCAACTAATAGATTTAAGAACTCTCCCATACCTTTTTTTCTAAATAAAGCCTTTCTTCAAAGAACATAAAAGAAGCAAACATAAAGCTTATACATAATATAAAGTTGCAAGTTTACTTTTAAAAATAACATAACTAGCATCCAAAAAAATCCATGTAGTCTAAGAGAAACTAGAATGTACATAGACTAACATATAAATGGGTTCTAACCTAGCAAAGACCACACTCTAACCATTACTTAGACTCAGCAACCCGATGCTACCTACTTAAGGTTACAACAACATTATCAAAAAATCTAAGGTTAAATTCAATGCTTTAATACGGATAACACAGGACCCAAATGCTACTTTGAAAAGAAAAGAATCCAACACAACCTGGTGCCTATCAAAAACTAAAATAAAAGCTACTACAACCGAGGGAGAAATGAACACATCAAACCTCTTCAACACCCACCCACTATAATGACCTTTGTGTCCAAAAATTACTCTCACTTATTCTCGATCCAGCTCCTTCCCAAAAGCCCCAAAACCAAAAAGCATCCAAACATTACCTTTCCAAGGGATATAAAGGAAACCTTTCCTTCCAAAAATATGTGTTATGTTGCCAAGGTGGAGGAGCATTTGAGTTGACATCACCTTGATCGTCCAATGTTACCTTTGATCTCAAAGCTTTGCATGGCAACTAGCACAAACCCATGAACTCATCAATGTGCATAAACTCATGTATAAAAATAAAAGGACCAAAATAGGTGGTACTTAAATTAGTTAGGAATAATATTTATTTAGTATTTAGCAAAGTTTTAGACCAAAGTTTTCTTCCTTTAAATTTAAATACATTCATAAGCATAAACAACATGTATAATGGAGAAGAAGATATTTTTCTAGCATTGCAATTATTGCAATTAACATCCAAAATCCTTCCTTAGCAATATTTTTAACTATACATTCCATAATTAAATTAATATCAAATGTTAGTATTAATTATTAACATTGATATTAATATCGCTAACCTTATTAATACTTTATTGGATTATCCAATCAATTTTATGCTTCCAAAACACATGTAAAACAAGGACTTTCTCAAATCCATAATACATATGTTGATCTATCCTTAAGTAGGTGGATTTTTAAGATAACTAACACATTATCCCCTACCTTACTAAGGATTACTTCTTTTACATTAGAAATATCATGGCCCAACAATGTATTCAAACAACAAGCAAATGCAATGCATCTATATGAAGGGTATATTTTAACCCTTGAGCTACCGATGAACAAGTCATCACCATCATTTCCTATTTTTCTCTCAACTTTGATGGTTGTCCCATATCAATCCACCAGTGAGAGTACCTGGTCCTACATCCATAAATTTCATCAGCAGTACCATATTCTCCATATATCTTAAGTAAAGCATAAAATGCAATACCAACTCATCTTGATAACATAGAAATAAGAACATGCATTAGATATCCACACATCAATACATAATTCAGTATCAAGATCTAGTTCTACCAAGGAAGGTCATTACATTTCGGTCTATATTGTTGTTGGTCCATGTATAGTTATCCCCTTCAAACTCAACCTTCCATAGATTATTGTTTTAAATGAAAGCTAGGAAATCTCTCATACTTTGGATTATTTTCTTAATTCCCCCATTTTTTCATCTAGATTGGTTGTGGCATTAAAATATCCCATGATCATGAATTGAGTTTCTTGGACTTTACTTCTCGTAAATGCTCAATGTCACTCCATACTTCTAATTTTATTGATTGATTTGTAGGTCCATAGACATTGATAAGGATGAAAAAAATATCTACAAAGTAGCATGTGACTAATGAGGCTATCCAATATCTCATTTTATGAATGATTTTACTATAGGTTCTAACTATATTCCAACATGTTAGAATTCCCCTTGACACTCCTAAATCCATGGCATCTCATTCAAATCTTATTTGTACTATTTTCATAGTTTTGGAGGCTTCTTCCTTTATCATTTTAGTTTCTTAGATATAAAGAATATTGATCTTATTTCTTACAATAGAGGTCCCTAATACACCTCTACTTTGAGGGGGCATTAGCACCCCTTATACTCCATGATATGGTAATCATGTCTCATTAGAGTTTATTGGGCCCTATTGCAAAATATCAATATTATTTTATTGTTTGGTCAAAATAAATTCAACCATTTTATGTTGTTCCTTTTTGTATGTTTGTTCTCACTTTCCTAGCTCTTGCTTGATGATTTGAAGGTTTTTCTCTTTTTTCCTTTCTAGTATTGAGGGTCAGTCTTATTGTTATATTCCTCAATATTCTTTCACAAGTTTCCTTTTCATTATATATATCCTCTCCTGAATATGCTAAGGAATATTTTGACTTATCATGCTCACTTTCTAGTATTTCCTTGTTAATGGCAGAGGTATTAACATACAACATTATGTTTTCTCTACCACCTTCCTTATCATGAATAGTGCTAGTACTTCAAGAGAGTCTTCAAAATTTTATGAGGAACATTCCTCAAGTTCAACAACAATTTTCATCACTAAATCAGGTTCAGACTGAGTAGATGGTTCCTTGTTATATTCTGATATTTTTGTACCATGTCCTCTAAGATATTATCTACTTTTTCTTCATAGTATAAAACCTCAAAATAATTATTGTTTCTTCCAATATCCTTACTTAATGGTCTCCACTATTTATTTACTTTCATCTGTCTAGACCTATATTTTAGAAGTTGAAAACCATCCTCATTCATATCCATTTGTAATTTTCTCTTGCCATTTTCTACATATATTTTTTCTAGACTCTTCTTAAGGAATGATCTCTCAATATGCCCTAACTCATCACATATCCTACATCTAAAAGATATATTTTCATAATCCAAGGTTTGATTCCAATACAGGCTTTTTTATTGATTCAAAAATTATTGATTCCAATACAGGCTTTTTTATTAGGGTGAAAAAATGGGTTTTTGAAAGGGCCCCAACCTTTTTTTACAATATTGTTCCTCTAAATTAAATCAAACAATGAGGAATTAACAAAAATTAACTAATACATCAACAATCTGCAATTATAAATAGTAGAAGCAAAACAAGATAAGAAGTTGCATAGACCCTTTACAAGGAAAAATAGGTTTACTGATATTAATCATGACCAATATCCATGCATAAATATCTAAGACTCCATATTTTGTAGTTTTTGAAATCTCAAGGAATTCTTCCAAAGTGTTGCCTATTGCCCTGAAGGTATCCATTTCCTAAAATTCAATAGATAATCCATACATCCTAACCTAGACTCGTACTAGGGATAGATTTATGTTTTTAGATGCAAATCATTCATACCAATGAGTGAGTAAGAGGCTTGCCCTTCCCATAAACCAAGGACCCAATTTTAGGAATCTATCTCTTTCCTCCCTAGAACAGGCTAGGAAGAAACCTTTGGGGAGAAAGGATAGACTCACTCTTGGAGACTTCCACCTCCTATCAATCCATTTTCTCAAAGTTGAAGCCTTTGGCCAAGACCCATTATATTTACCAATGACTGTGTTATCTTTGAGTAATGATGATTACTTCTCTATGAGGTCCTCCCTAACCTCTACTACTAGGGATGATTAGTTGTAAATTGATCCATAGGAAGGACACTATAACTCAATATGTACTAAAACTTACCAGCATATCCTATAGCAATTATATTATCTAAAAATAAACCTACAATAATTAACATGCAAAACTTCAAAAATAATGAAAGGATAAATGAAAATTAGCTAAAAAATATATATTCCAATATTGAATATCCTACCTCGCTAATGCCCGAGCCCTTCATTGCTTCTCCCATCATTTGATCTCTGGTTGATAGATATCTACAATTTTATTTTCTCATGACTTGAAAAATTATCATTGCCATTATCCCATATGGATGACTTCATAGGATTATATCTCCCTCAATATTGCTCATATTCCTTCATATGACCAATCCTTTTAAAGTTCTTTAAGATCCACATAAAAAATAATCATCTGAATCAAACAATCCTTTGCAAAGATATGGCTCCTAAAAGATGAGATATTTTTTCTACAAAAATTTACCCTAATGTTACCCTTGTTCTGTATGGTTGTCTTCACATGAATGTATCTCTCTCAATACTCTTGGATTATTTCATATGACCACTCATTTCAAATCTATTCAAATTATGCACTTTTTACAAACAAATACTTGCTCATACTTCCTTAAAACAATTCTCAGTACATATAAAGTAAAATATACTTGTTGATCTCTAGGGACCCCTCATAAAAACCTGTGTAAAATCATTTAATATATATATACTCATTCGTCTTTCAATTTATGATTGACCTAGGGAAGAACACTTGGCCATTGCTCCAAGTAATCTACATTTATAATATTTGTTAATGCCCCTAAATTATAATATATATGAAAACACTATATTCAAATCAATTGTATATAAAGTCAATAAGACTAACAAAAAAATATGAATATACATGAAATCATGTTGATAGCAAAATAATTAATATAAAATAAGATAAATAATTTAAATAGTTGTTGTAGCATCTAGTTATAATGTGGTACCACCTCAAGCATGAGAAATAGTGTATGAAGATGAGTATGCACATAATTTTGATTATGCATAAGTTTTATCATTTTCTATAGTTTTCACACTAAATGTTTATGATAATTCCACCATGTGTTAAATGGAAAATATTGTTAGTGTACAAATAAAAATAATTTAATATACGATGAATTTTCATGTAAAGGTAGTTAGGAAAAGGTGTGAGGAAGTTGCAAAAGTTGGCAACTACCTCCCCTATTCAAGAGTAGTGTAAATAGATCACTTACAATTTTTGAATATGATGATCAAAAATGTCATCGTGTATGATTATGTGATACGTTTTCTAAGCATCTATTGGGGATAATACATATTGTAGACTTATGATATTACCATTGTATTTAACTTGTGTACTTGTTCATAAATGAATACAATGACAAAGTGTAGTTTTGCTCCATTTACTTTTGAATCTCTTTTCTCATAATAATAGTGATGATTATTTACTATTAATATATTTTGTCATTTACTCTTATATATTCATTCAAACATGGAATACCATCATTGTTCTATATTTAGCATCATTGTCTTTTTAAGTTTTAACCGATGACCATGGTGACATTTGAATAGGGGGGTATTTAAAGACAAATAACCTAATGTGAGAATGTAGGAGACATGGATAGAAAATAATGAGAGGAACCTATAATAAGAAGTTAGAGGATTGCATAAAAATAAAATTAAATAATTCTTGATAGTGTAATTTGTGATAGCGAGGAAATCCATAGCCACAAGAAAATTCATGATGACAAAGAAATCCATGATAATGAAGCTTATGACAGTGATGAAACTTATTTTCATGAATTAATTCATGACAATAAATAAACCCATGATGATGAATTATATGAAAGCTAAATTCATGATAGTAAAGTTGGCAACATGTAAACTATTGATATGTTGAGTGAACTCGCTAGTAAAGAAATACATAAAGAAAATAATGATAGAGTTGAAGTCTCGTCACTAAAAATGGAGCATGTGTGGAACCCTTGGAAGGAGGGAATTCTATATGGAGATCAAGATAAGTGATGGTATATATTATTATTATGATGGAGGAAGACATATAAGTGGAAGCAATAATAAAACTAGAATTGGGCTAAATAGAATGTTATGCAAGTAGTGAAGGTGCCAATGTGGAGCATGCACAAGATGAAATAAATCAATGAGGATGCAAACCTATTTTATGGCACATGGCTATAATATATGGAAATCCATCATGGATGGGTTCACACCACCTACAACCCCTCCCATGGATAAATATGGTAAGAAACCATTTGAAAATAATGCCAAGGCAATGAATGCAATATTAAGTGGGTTATGTGAATTAGAGTTTGTGAAAGTCATGCAATGCACCACAACAAAAGAATTATGGGACAAGTTACAAAGAACATATGAAGGAGATGACAAGGTTAAAATGGTAAAACTTCAAACCCACAGAAGGAAGTTTGAATACTTAAAGATGAATTATGAGGAAGATATTTTCAATTGTCTGCTCTGCGTTGATGAAATTGTCAACACCATTCGTAGACTTAGAGAAAATATTGATGACTCTAAGATTGTTCAAAAAATATTAAGGTCACTTTCCATGAGGTTTGATGCAAAGGTCTCGGTGATTGAAGAAATTAAGGATCTTAAAACCTTAAGCATAGACGAGCTACATGAAATTCTTACAGCCTATGAGATGAGGATTAAAAAATATCAAACATCCAAATGAGAGGTCACGTTTAAAGCTTCAAAGAAGACAAAGAATAAGGAACTAGATTCAAGTGAAGAATCAAGTAGTGGAGAAGAATCCAACTTTGTATGAAGAAATAATAAGGTATCAAGAACACACAAAGGTAAGCATAATGTGAAATGTTTTAATTGTGGTAACATTGGTCACTATGTAGCTCAATGCCCACAAGTCAAAAGCAGTAGCAATGAAGAAGAAGAGGAATACAAAAAAAATATATCATGAAAATAAAAAGAGGCATGGTCAAAATAAGCATGAGAAGAAAATATTTCAAAGGTACAAGAAGAGTCTTTATGTTAAGGAAGCAAGTAGTTCTTCCAACAACAGTGATGAAAGCCTCTCCAATAGCAAAAGAGAAGAAATCCTATTTTTGGCCATGGAGGTGAAAGAAGATGCTCCTATTGTTGAAAAACAAGAAGAGAAGAAATATCCAGAAGATGAAGAGGAAGCCATAGTTGACATAGAAGAGGAACTTGTTTTTGCTCTTGAAGAGTTGAAAAGGCTTAGAAAGAATAACTCAATATTGAATACTCAAGTACAAGAAAAAGAGAAGACAAAGGCAAAGATTTCACAATATCTCACTGACTTAAAAGTGAAAATTGAAGAGGCAAAATGAATTGAATAAGGTATGGTTGAGTAGTTAAAGGCAAAAGAGTTAGAATGTGAAAAACTGGAACATGAGGTTGTCTCTCTAAGAAAGGAAGTGGAAGAATCTAATGATAAGCTACATAAAAATATTAGATTGGAGAAAAGCACAAAAATCTTTGATGATATTATCAAAGCACAGAGATCTTTGGTTATAAATACTGGACTTGGTTTTGAAGAAGGTAAAAAGAAACAAAAGAGGGATTCAAGCTCAAAAGGAACAGAAGCATCAAAGAAAATAATTAAATAATAACCTAAGACATATGATGATGTGTTTAGAAGTGGAAGAATCAAGAAAGAAGAAAACAAAGCATCATCATGGACCAAGGACCATCACAAAAACAACAATGAGAGAACCATACGGCAATATCCTCCAAGGAAATCATACAGGTTTCAATATTTCTTTCGACGTTATTGTTTTTCATGTCACCAATTTGGTCATAAAGCTGTAAATTGCAGGGTTCGTACTAAAAATAATTTTGGCTTCACCAAGAGGAATTTTAACTGCACCTCTCATGAATTACAACATCATTTGTTACAAATGCAATAATTTTGGGCATAGAGCTAAATGGTGTAGAATGGTGTTCCTTGAACTTCCAAAATCAAGTAAGAAGGAGGATGGTCAAACTATTCAAAAGAATATAACCTCCAAAGTTTGGAAAAATAAAATGGAACAAGAAAATGAGCATAGTAATTTAGGAGTTTCACTCCCATCTTATCATTAATGTCTCAGTTAAGAATAGTTAGTAAGGGGAGCGTTGTCAAGTGTTTTAGCCTTTAGACCCGAGAAGCCTTTGCCATTGATTTCAAAGGGGGGTAATTTCAGTAAGGGGGAGCAGCATGTCAGGGGGAGCATCTTGTGATCCTGCTGCAATAAAGGATAGTTTCTTTGTAGGGTTGCCATTAATGACAAAGGGGAGATTGTTAGAATTATTGAGTTTTCATTGATGTCAAAGGTTGATTTGGTTGATAGCAAATGGTGCATGATTGGGCTAAGTATTCAAGGTAGATATATTCTTTCAAGGGTGATAAGTTTATTTATGAGGTTGGGCAATATCAAAAGGTTTATTTAAATATTTAAACCCAAGGTGATACCAAAGTTTGAATTATTTAAATTAAATATAAAAGTGATATTTCAAATTTAAGTATTATAAAGGTGAAGTTTCAATTTTTAAGTGGGCCGACCACTTGAGCGCCAATAATAAAAGTGAAAGGTTTATATAAATACTTGAAGCTTTGAGTGTAATATGAATCTTTTTCAAGCACACCTATGCCTTCAATATAAAATAGATTGTTGCAGAGGAGAAGTGTGCAGGTGCAGGAGAAGAAAATACGATAGCGCGAAAGAGATGGTGCTATGAAGGAGCATTATATGTAGAGCAGAAGTGTGATTTTAACGTGATATAAGGAGCACCAAATATGTGGCAATACTTGGACATCTACAGGTATTGATGAGAGAATACAGATAATAATAACAACGCATGAAATAGATTACGTGTAGTGAAGACATAAGGACGTGAGCAACATAAGTCAAGCAGCATGTATTTTTATAATGGGCGATATCACCGCACTGCTATTCGTAGAACTGAGTATTTGGAGAGTCTTAGTGTGGTTGAAGAGCCATTGTGTCATTCGTAGAACCGTGTGGTTGGAGAGCCTATATAATTTTAATCGAAAGGCGAGTTAGAGGGTTTCATAATCGCACAAAAGATGTCAAAAGAGCATATTAGATATTGGTGAAGGTGCCAACACAACATTGAAAGATATTAATGGTTTTGTGGAGATAATAAGGGCCAACACATAATTATGAAGTGAAATCTATGTTGAACGTAGTGTTTCCTCTCCATATCATCGAATGTCAAACCTATGAGAAAATAGAGCAAATAATTGAGGATAAGAAACAATAGCATTACACTAAGGAAACAAAGGTGAGAACCTATTTTCTTTGGCTAACAATACACCAAAAGAAGATGCAGATAATTTACTAAAGAATTATTATGTGACATTTAGAAAGAGACATTGAAAAATAGATGCACATGGAGAAACTTTGATGACCATTCGGTTTGATATTGAGAGGCTATGATGAGCAATGAAAAGGTGGTGAACGTCTTGCAGAGTATTTCCTAAGCAGAGAACGTAAACGATAGGCAACCTGTCGACTACGGCTAAAACAATCAATAGGGATGTTGTTTTGTTCTCTATCGCCTCCATCACCCTACAGTGCCAGCGAGATTGAGTAGGAATATCCCTGAGTCATAGATATCAAGCAATATTAACCTTGTGTCACATATCTCTATTGTTCTATGTGTTTTATAAAGTTCACAAGCTAGATCCAACATCAAGCGATCGAGGTTTTTGATAGTTCAAAACAAGCTCTTCTGCAACATATAGAAAGGGTTTGGTGATATAGTCTTTGGATTGATTTTATGTGAAGAAAAAGAAACTTTGATTTATCTTAGTTTTGAGTTAAGTTCGTAATATTTAACCTATGGTCAACATTTATTATATTAATCTTTGTTTGTCAAAGCACCGAGGTGCATTGAAGAATTTGGAGAGAAATAACGTGCTTGATTTTTGGATCCGATGGGATTTATGTTCTTTGTCGGAGAACATATTGTCTTTGATATGTGGTGATGAGAAGAGGGTTTATTGGAACACTTTGATCCAAATTGGGAAGATTCCTAAGTAAGAAGAGAGAGCCAAAGTTGCATTGAAAAGAAGGGGGAAGAGTTTGTTGTTTTGAAGTACACGTAGAAACCAACAAAAGAGTGGTGACCACATACAAAAGGAAGGACAAATTTGAAGCAAGTCATGGTATTACATAGTGCACATAGCATCCAAGAATAGAGTAAGAGTATTAGTGCTTACATTTCCCCAATATTCCAATTGAAGAAAGAAGGACAAATCAACCATCTACAAGAAGAAGAAAAGGTGCACATGATAGTGAAAGAAAAGCAAGGTATTAACATCTCCAATTCAACATGCAAGTAAGTTATCTAGTGCTAGACTTGGGCTACCTTTAAAATGTAATAAATGTGAGACATGTGGAAGTGACAGACTTAATGAATGTGAAGGACATTTTGGCCATTTGAAGCTTCCAACACTAGTATATCATTCTCTATTTGTTGATCAAGGTTGGTGCTTTCAGATCTGAGGTTGGTGCATCAAGGAGATTGGTGTCTCTCACAGGTGGTGTCTGCGCTATTGTAAAAGGAGATTTGGAAATATTGAGTTGTCATTGATGTCAAAGGGTGTATGATATTCAAGGCAAAAAATATTCTTCTAAGGTTGGACAATTATTCAAGGCAAGGTATATCTCAAAGCAAGGAAAATTATTCTAAGAAAAATATTATAATATTTAATTTAAATATTATAAAGAAGGGCAAAAAGGTTTAAGAGTTGATTGGGACAAAGTTTTAAAAGAGAAGATAAGGTTTAAATATTAAAAGAGAAGGCCAAGGTTTAAAAGAGAAGGCAATATTTAAATATTAAAAGAGAAGGCCAAAGGTTTAAAAGTCGTTATTATAATATTTTTAAAATATTATAATATAAAATGAGTTTATATATTTTGGTGCCAACGTTTGAAGAGCATATAAAATCAAAAAGTAAAATTATGAGTCGACCTCATAATATGAAAAGAAAGGCATATATATATATATATATGGGTGATCAATGCATCAGAATTAATTAAGTGAATGATAGTCTGATGCGGTAGTGAGAGAACAAAGCTTGCGGTGCTAGAAGTATCTGAGCTCAAGCGAAGGCATGTGCATCTTAGTGGCCAGTGGTAGTCAAATTTAAAAGTAAGCAATGGTCAAATTTGGATGTGTTTGACCTACAATAGCAGAGCACAGCTAGGCCTCGGTGGAAGGACGCAGCAGTGGCGAAAGAGATGGCGCTATGAAGAAGAGCATAAACTACATAAAATGAGAAGTATGAAAAATACTCATTGGTCCTCGAAGAATACACAGATATTCAGTTCAAAATGAATCAATGATAGTTCGGGTAGACTCACACTATTGAAATTATAGATGGAGGACGAAGCAACGAATTGTTTTGTAGTTGTTGATAAAAGTACCACAGTGGCATTTTGGATGTGCAACAACAACAAAGGCTTGGTGGAGATAGCATACCAAGAGGATCAGTTTAGTTCAAGGTCTATCAATGAATTATCTAAATTATCTACCTAAGAAGTGTATGTATAAACTGATAACTCTCAAAATAAGCTTTAGTGAATCACTCCACATGCCTGAGTTTTGGTATCCATGGGAGTTGCAGACTAATTCATCAAGTGGTCAAATGTTGCACTAAGTTACAAGGACATGGTTGAGATAATTTAAGTGCCCAAGCAAAGCAAAGTTCAAAAATATTGTAATAAATCATAGTGCTGATAGCAGATGATATTCGAAGAGAAGTGGGAAGTGCTTTCAGTAGAAGAAGGCGTAACGTTTGTGAATCAACGGAGTAGACATTCATATTAATAAAGCTATAAGGCTAAGTTATGCTGGTGATAACCATTAATTTATGGTAGCCCGTATGATTTGAGATGCCCTCTCTCTTCTAATATATTAAAAAGAGTGAATGATATGGAATTAGTTGTGGATTGGAAGGCAACACATGCTCTTTGTGTATGATGGATGAAAACCAATATCTTTCTTCTGCTGTATTGTGTTGTTCAATATGCAGGTAAAGGTTGATGACACCCAGTCCCATTTTGATTGATCCAAAGCCAAGTATTAGAAAATCAGCTATTTCTATTTGAATTTTCAATTGTACGTTGCAACTGCCTTGATCAAGAGTTTTAGTGAGGATATTTGTATGGAGCGCAAGAATACGACTGGCATTTTGTAAAAGGTACAAGAAGACTTTGTTCTTTGTAAGCAGATTAAGTACACATATTCACCCAAGCATTCAATTGATAAGGAAGAACAAATTCAGCCAATTCAAAGAAGGAAAGGTGCACATGATAGCGAAAGAAGAGCAAAGTACAAGCATCTCCAAGTCAACACACAAGTAAGTTATCAAGTGCTAAACTAAAGCTACCTTTTGATGTAATAAATGTGATACATGTGGAAGCGATAGACTTAATGAATGTGAAGAACATATTTGACATTTGTTAGTGCATATCATTCTCTATATGTTCATGAAGATAAAATAATTTTGGGTAGAATATGACTAAATTACTTTAAGTTGAAGAAAACACTTTTGAAAAAGATATGAGCATTGTTTGTATGCGAGTTTTTTGGAAAGATGAGCATTGTTTGTATGCAAGTTTTTGAAAATATATGAGCATTATTAGTATGCAATATTTGAAAAAGATATGAGCATTGCTAGTATGTGAGATATGGGAAATATATGAACATTATCATTATGCGAGATTTGGGAAAGATATGAGTTGGATTATAAGTAGATTTTGAAGTAGAGTTGTGAGTAGGTTTATGCAGAGTTGTGAGCAGGTTTATGCAGAGTTGTGAGCAGGTTTATGTAGAGTTGTGAGCAGGTTTATGAAAATTTGTGAGTAGGTGATGTGTAGAGTTTTGAGTAGATTTGAGAATATTTGTAAGTAGACTTTGGATTACAAACCAGAGCAAAGGGGATTGGTGTATCTTGTGGATAGAGATCCATGAAGCAAAGCAAAGGGTATTGGTCTCTCCTATAGATAGAGTTCCACGAACCAGAGCAAAGGGGATTGGTGTCTCATGTGGATTGGGGTCCACAAACTAGAGTAGAGTGGATTGAGGTCCACAAACCAGAGTAGAGGGGATTGGTGTCTCCTATGGATTGGGGTCCACAAACTTGTGAGAGGGGATAGGTGTCTCTTATGGATAGAGTTCCACAAACATTGTAATAGGGAATTGGTTCCCATGAAATTTGTTGAGAAATTTATAAGCAATATTTCTTCGTGGATGTAGCCCACATTGGGTGAACCACATTAAATCTATGTCTCTTATGTGTGTGATGATTTATGCATTGTTTCATTATTGCAGTTGGTAATATTTGAAGTTATTACTTTGGAAATAAAAGTAAAAAATTTATCTTATATTTTTCACCCCCCTCTCAGTATAAGCTTGTGTTCTTCAATTGGTATCATAGTGGGTTCATTTGTGAAAGCCTAACAGCTTGAAGAAATATCTTACAAGAACATACATGGCACATCAGGAAGGGTTTTCATAAAATAGGGCACCATTGTTTGATGGGACTAACTATGCTTTCTTAAGCATGGATGAGCTACATGGGATTCTCACAACCTATAAGATGAGGACAGAAAAAGATCAAACATCAAAAATAGAGATAAATTTCAAAGCTTCAAAGGAGGCAAAGAATAAAGAACCAGAATCAAGTAAAGAATCAAGCAGTGGAGAAGAGACTAACTTTGAGAGAAGAAATAAGAAGGATCCAAGAAAATACAAATGTTTTAGTTGTGGTAACATTGGTCACTATGCAGCTAATTGTCCACAAGCTAAAAATAGTAGCAGTGAAGAAGAAAAGGAATACAAGAAAAAGAAAGAAATGAAATTCTATCATGAAAAGAAAAATAGACATGGTCAAGGCAAGCATGAGAAGAAGATATTTCAAAGACACAAGAAGAGCTTTTATGTTGAAGAAGCAAGCAGTGCTTCCAGTAGCAGTGATGAAAGCCTCTCAAATAGTGAAAAAGAAGAAATTATAATTTCTACCATAGAAGAGAATGAATATGCTCCTATTGTCAAAGACCAAGAAGAAGAGAAAGAAGATGATCTTGTAGTTGAAGACCAAGAAGAAGAGAAATATTTAGAAAAGGAAGAGGAAGCCACAAATGATATGGAAAAGGAACTTGATAAGTTGAAAAGGGAGAACTTAAAATTGAAGGCTCAAGTACAAGAGGATGAGAAAACAAAGGTAAAGCTTCTACAAGATCTCACTGACTTAAAAGTTAAAGTTGAAGAGGCAAGGAAAATTGAAGAAGGTATGGCTGAGCAATTAAAGGTAAAAGAGTTAGAATGTAAAATAATGGAACATAAGGTTGTTTCTCTAAAAAATGAATTTGAAAAGCTATAGCAAAATATCAGGTTTGAGAAAAGCACAGAAACCCTGAATGATATTATCAAAGCACAAAGATCTCCATTTATAAAAATAGAACTTGGTTTTGAAGAAGATCAAGAGAAACAAAAAGAGGAGTCAAGATCAAAAGGAATAAAGGAATCAAAGAAAGGAATTGAAGAAGAGCCTAAGACCTATGTTGATGTGTTGAGAGGTGATAGTATCAAAGAGGAAGAAAACAAAGAATCATCAAGGAACAGGGACCATCACAAGAAAAGCAAAGAGAGAACCATGAGATCAAGGAAAGATGAATATTTCTTCCAAGGTGATTGTTTCTCATGCAATAACTTTGGTCATAAAGTTGTACATTGCAGGGTTTATGATAAGAATGATTTTGGCTTCACTAAGAGAAACTTCAATTCATTTGCACCTTTCAAGAACTACAACATCATTTGTTACAATTGTAATAATTTTGGTCATAAAGCTATACATTATAGGGTTCATGGTAAGAATGATTATGACTTCACCAAGAGAAAATTCAATTTCAAGGACTACAATATCATGTGTTACAATTGTAACAATTTTGGGCATATGTCTAGATGGTGTAGAATAGTGTTCCCGAAACTTCCAAAGATAGGCAAGAAAAAGGATGCTCAAAATATTCAAAAAGGTATGATCTCCAAAGTTCGGAGGAAGAAAATTAAACAAGAAGAGGAGCATAGTAATTTCACTCCCATCCTATAATTGATCACCTCAATAAAAGGAGGTGGTGAGGGGGTTGTGCTAAGTGTCTTATTTTTAGTCCCAAATGAGCCCTTTGCCATTGATGTCAAAGGGGGAGAATTCAATGAGGGGGAGCAGCTTGTTAGGGGGAGCAAATTGGGAATCCAGTTGCAGTAAAAGAAATGTTTTTATAGGGTTGCCATCAATGACAAAGGGGGATATTGTTGGAAATATTGAGTTATCATTGATGTCAAAGGGTGTATGATATTCAAGGAAGAAAATATTCTTCTAAGGTTGGACAATTATTCAAGGTGAGGTATATCTCAAAGCAAGGAAAATTGTTCTAAGAAAAGGATTATAATATTTAATTTAAATATTATAAATAATAGAGTGGATTGGTGTCTCTTGTGGATTGGGGTCCACGAACCAGAGTAGAGTGGATTGAGTTCCACGAACCAGAGTAGAGGGGATTGATGTCTCCTATGGATTGGGGTCCATAAACTTGTGAGAGGGGACAAGTGTCTCCTGTGGATAGAGTTCCATAAACATTGTAATAGGGAATTGGTTCCCACGAAAGTTGTTGAGAGATTTATAAGCAATATTTCTTCGTGGATATAGCCCACATTGGAAGAACCATGTTAAATTTGTGTCTCTTATGTGTGATGATTTATGCATTTTTTTATTATTAAAGTTGGTAATATTTGAATTTATTGCTTTGGAAAGAAAAGTAAAAGTTTTATCTTATACTATTCACCCCCTCTAGGTATAAGCTTCTCCCGTAGATTGGTGCCTATGTTATTGTAACAAGGAGATCAGTATCTCCTGTGGGTTGGTGTCCATAAAATTTTAACAAGGATATTGGTGTCTCTTGTGGGTTGGTTGGTGCCCATGAACTTGTAACAAGAAGATTGGTTTCTCCTGTGGGTTGGTGTCCACGAACTTGTAACAAGGAGATTGGTGTCTCCTGTGGGTAGGTGCCCACGAACTTGTATAATGGGATTGGTGTCTCTTGTGGGTTTGTGCCCATGAATTTTATTGAAAAAGATAAAAGCAATATTTTGTCATGGTTTTCTCCCAAAAGGGTGTTTCCATGTAAAACTCTTATCTCTTATGTGTATGGATTTTGTGCATTGATTTATTATTGCATTCATATTATTGCAGTTATTGTTTGGAAGGAAAAGTTTTATCTTATACTATTCACCCCCCCTCTCAGTATAAGTGTGTGTTTCTTCATACTACACTCTGGTTCTATTCTTCTTCTATATTCTTGATTTATTCTCTATGGATAATAGATCCATAATCTTCTTATTTTTTCGTCTTTAGAAGCTAAAATTATTCTCTATATTTTGTAGGAAGCTTCCCAAACTTCTATTCTACAACTCTATCTCTCTTTTAATTTGAAATATTCAATGTCGTAGGTCACACCTAATAACTCAATATGATTCTCCTCCTTACTAGAGAACCCAAATCAATGTCATGGTGGTACTGAATATCCCTGAATGATCAACTATCTTCTAAGTTGATTCTGCCTCAAACTTCAATCTTCAAATTCTCAAGTCTTCAAATCTCAATTCTTCAAATTCAATTTTAGGGTGTATCTTTCCCTAAATTACCATATTCCTTTTATGTTGGTTCTACCTATCAATCAATGTCCAACTTCTCTTCTAAGTTGGCCCTTATCTTCAATATAGTTGAGTCCTAGTCTTCACTAGTTTTCCTTCAACCTAGTGGAAAGACCCTAGCCTGCTCTACTCAATAAGACCTTTAAAAATAGAGTCCAAGTCTTCACTACCTTTAAAGTGGATATACTCTAAATTAACTTTATCAAAATGGACAAAGCTAATTAATAATGGTGGCTAATAAAATGAACTCTATCAAACTAGACAAAGTGCGGTGGTAGCTCAAATACCATTGTTGGCTTTTTAAACATTTCTACCACAAAATATGGTGGAATATTACACATAATATCACACATGTCCCAATATAAAATAACCACAATATTAAAGGTCAAAATATTCTTATAACAAGTAGAATAATATATGAGCAAATTAATATGTATATCAAGGTTTATATAAATAAATAACATTCATTTATATACTAAAATATGAATGTAAATAGCCTGAATTATTCATGAACTATGCATGAAGAAAACTTATAATATTAATTGCTCAAAATGTACACAAGTTTTATTACTCCACTTCCTCTTACAATGAGATATATGAATTGTATATGATTTGGTTGCTTTCTTATGGAGCATTGTCTCCATAATATAACAATAGTAATATGACTCTTCATGTACTTGACTATTGCTCTTTATATGCCAAGTCTCATGACTCTTGGCTTATCAACTTGCCACTTGCATACTAGATGAACACTTGACTCTACAATACTTGCACACATCTACATGAATCTTGGACTCCTACATGCACTCCTAATCTAGAACACTTATGCACATCTTTACATTACATATTTGTACTCTTACATACAAGACACTTGTGCACATTCTCTCTTACATGACACTTGTGCATTTCCTGCACATTGACACTTACATAAAAGGGGAAATCTATTTCACACTCTAAACTATAGACTCAATTCTAATCTACTATTTACAAATGTACCATGAAGGTACCATGGGGGTACATTAGCATGTACCAAATAATGTAATATATCTCAAGAGTTACTCAACTCTAATCTACTATATACAAATGTACCATGAAGGTATCATGGGGGTACATTAGCATGTACCAAATAATGTAATATATCTCAAGAGTTAAATAATAGAGAAAGGAATAATTTATTTTTTCAATGAGTTTACACAGGTTTTTATGAGGGGTACTAGTCCCCTCATACCAAGTGGGTTTTGAACCTTGGACCTCTCAAAGAGAGGCCAAAGCCCTTACCACTACAGTAAGCTTGCAACTTGAATGAAATAATTTATTAGTTTATAATGGTTTTTCATTAACTATAATTTGTAGAAGTCTAACAAGGATGCTTACATGCATAACCAGTTTAATATTAAACATTGTTATGATTTGAGTTGCCAATTGGTGTTGTTGGTGTTGGAAGCTTTTGATAAATTAGCAATATTGATATAACAAATTATTTTTATTAAATATACTCTTTTTTTTTAATATTATTATTGTAGTGATATTTAATCACTACCCTAGAGCACATTCAATTGCTCTAATGAATTATAATGCCTAAACATTGTTGTTATGAAGGGGTTTTTTATCTTATGAATTTGGTTGCATTGTTTTGGCTAGGTGTGCCCCAAAGAGTATTCAAGAACAAGTGTTTCACATATGCAATCAACTCATTCAGTTCCACATTCTTTGAAAGTTTTAAATTTCTCAAAGAACAATAAATATATGGTAATAAAATTAAACAATTACATTATTTCAATAAAATTCGACATTTTTGTCTAAATCACTACAAGGAACTGAAGCCATAAAATAAAAACTTGAGAAGAGGCTTGGAAGAAAATCTTCAAAGTGCTAATGATTTGGGATAAGAGTCCTAGTCTCAAGTCGTTGATGAATCCCTTGAAGACCATTCAAAAAGCATTTTATAAGAAAAATAGGAGGAATATCTTTAAATCTAAGAAAAATGCCCAAAGTGCCTCAATAAAGCCTTTAAAGCATTAGAAAAACACATTGATGAAGAAGGTGATACTAACAACCTAGCTAGTAACCAATGCAATGACTTGACAACCACATGACAAGTAACCAATTAAGAAATCCAATATAGAAGAAAGTGCCAAAATGAAAATAATAAGGTATTATTGGCCATATCGATAAAGGAAGCACAAACACATCACATTCAAAGATGTAGTGACACCCAGAAAAATGGAAAATATTGGCCAGATTTATAGTGATATCTATAGACTTTGATAAAATCATTGATCCTGAGGCTACCTTTGTGTAGTCTAATGAGCCAAATCATTCAGTCTCTTGGCGAATGGAGAAGCTTTAGGACAACTATGACCCAAAATCAAACCTCAGGCACCAATCTAGGCAAAGACTTGACTTTCAATGGACTAGTTAGATTCAAGACATATCATTCAACTAAAATTTTGTAGTTAATGCTTGTAACTGGCCATGTTGCCATATGCAATGGTAATAGAAGTTGTATGAAAAGGAACATCTATTTTTTTATTCTTAGGATTACGTCAATTGGTTGTGGCTAAGTGTTTGCTAGCATGCAACCATGATTTGAGTCCTTTAGGGGCTAATGGTCCATCTCATGTCGCCTTAACAATTACTCATCATATTTGAATGAGATTAGATAGAGGTTGTAGTGGCAAAAACCAAAATCGAACCTTTGATTGGATGTATATAGTGATGGTAGTTATCAATTCCTATATGCATTGAAAAAAGAAATATCAATTTTATAAATGTTAATAAATGCAATTGTAAAATTTTCTTTTTTGGTAAATCAACATTTGTTGTGTTAGGTAGAATTCTATGCTTAGATCTAGCTTATTCTATAATCTATAAATAAGTTAGAGCATGAAGAGTCTCTCTCAGTCTTTAATTTAACATTTATCATTTAAAAGGGAAAACATTGCTATAAGATAAACCCCTTTCTATAAGTGGAATATAGATACGTTTTCACATGTAAGTAATATTGTTCTATTAATATTGTGCTTGGGGTTAATGTATTTATGTCTATATAAGATGTCTTTAGTAGAATAACATTAATCTTGGAATTGTATGTTGGTGGATATTATCATGAGATATCTCTTCCTTAGACTAGCCCTTTCTTAGTAGATTTTTAGCATGGTGTGATTGATATAAAATATTTTCTTTTGAGCTTACATTGTTGCCCATAATTTATGCATGGGTGTTGATCCCTTGAAGAATGTACATTGGTTGATGTTGATCAACAATATGCCTTAGGTATGGAATGTTTCATCCATATGCCCTAGACCTGACCAACATTGAAATACCGAAAAGAAGAAATGCCTTTCGTACCAATATCCATAGAGGGTTGGTTCCCTTACTACTTTAAACTTGGGGATTTGAGATTAAGAAAATAGGAAAGAAATGATAAATGACTGAAAGGGATAGGAAATATGGCTGTGAGCCAGATTAACAGGGGGTGATGAACAAACAACATGATCACTTAGTTATACTTAAACCAATAGCCATTAGCACAAAGGATGTAACAAAAATTAAAACTAGATACTCTCACAATATGCAACCTCTAAAATTATTCTAGTGTTTACTCTTTATCAGAAGCTAAATCTAGACATAGAATTATAGCTATGAGATAGAGAAGCAAATTTAATAGAAATAAAGAATAGAAGGCATACACATGAAAGAGATTCAGATTTAGAGCCAAGGATCCTTTGTATTCATAGCAGAGCTTAAGCACAACAATTTTCTAGCAAAACGTCGATCATTTTATATTAGAACTACTAGTTTTTATAGAGGATTCTACCTCTGAAACATAAATACCCAACCACAAAACATTGTGATGGCAACAAATATTTGATTCCATCACTCATTAGAAAGTAATGAAGCATGGCCCGAATTTTATGACTCCTTAAAAAGTATTTGCATGGATTCAATGCAACGATGTGATTCGCCTGTAGCATCATCTCCTTACTTGTTGGAACCATCTCAATGGTGAAAATTAGATTCCAATATCTGGGGGATTGAATTTAGATGCTTCTATGACCAACCACCATTTAATGGATGAAAGCGTGATGTTGAAAGTTGCTTCAGGTGATCACCATTTAAAATGAAGGAGAAAATGAGTTTCGCTGAGAAGAGGTATGAAAGGGAGTTTCGATGCCTCTCTTGAGAAAAATAGGAATTTTTTGGTGTGGGCCCCAATATGCAATTTTTGTTTGAACGTTGACCTGAAAAGAACCTTCGCTATACTCTTTGCTTGTAGTAGGATTGATAGCTAGTCATGGAACGCCACTTGGAAGTTGATTTGCAAATATCGAGAGATTTTGTCACCTTACTAGAAAGGTGGGACCCAACACACAACTTTGGGAAATACCAAAGGCGTTTTAGCCATACAAGGTCTAAAATGGGCTTGTTCCCTCAAGTTGGGGTGAAAAATATTGGGCCCCACTTGCATTTTGACTGACCTCTAGCCTGAAATGGGCTAGCACTCTCAGTTTGGGTGAAAGTGCTTGGGCCCCACTTGTAACTTTCTCCAAAATCGAGTTGTGTTGGTGTTAGAAAAAGACAAAAAATGTACTTTCACCCATACAAGCCCAAAAAATGAGTTGTGCTCTTGAGTTGGGGTGAAAACACTTAGGCCCCACTCATTTTCGACTGACCTCTAACCCAAAATGGGCTTGCGCTCCAAGTGGGAATGAAGGATTGGGCCCCACTTAGCATTTGGTTGACTTTTAGCCCAAAATGGGCCTTCACTTTATTTGTTTCCTCAAAACTAAGTTTTTCCCATACAAGACCTGAAAAGGGATTGCGCTCTCTAGTTGGAGCAAAAGCAATTGGGCCCCACTTTCCATTTTGGTTATCTTTTAACCCAAAATAGGTTTTCACTCCATAGTTTTTCCAAAACTGAGCTGCACTGGCTTACTTAACTAGTGCTTATTGTCGTCTTTGAGACAAAAATGAGATTTCAATAGAATTTTTGGTGTGAAACAACTCTTGCCTATCAAAACCAAGTATTTACTTGGACCTCACCATGAGAAATCAGAGAAGACCTTGCATGATGAGTGAAAAGAAAGGACTGCACACTTCCTTGAGTACAACCAATAAATCTCGATAGCAAGACATGGAAAAGAAGGAATACATAAAGAAAAGTTTTTTAGGGAAGAATAGATTATTACATAGCAAAATTTCTCACAAAAAAAACAATGTGGTAGGGATGCCAACATCTCTGGCGGCTCATGGGAGGATTGAGCTCACCTCAATGTGAAGATCCTAGGCCTTATCTGTTGGGATGAGAGTCATCGCCACTCTCTTTTTCAGAATGCTTACTGCTGGTAGCAGACTCTTCCTCCAAATTCTCCCTTTCTCCTTCTTCCTCTTCTCTTTTGTGCTCGTGGTCCCCTTCTTCTTCTTGGTCCTCTTCCTTCTCTTTTTTATATTCATGTTGTTGGGAAGACTCCGATTATGGGAGATGTGATCATAGATTGCTTGAACCAGGGCCCAGGCATCTTCTTGGAGCAGAGCATGGTCTTGGAGCTCCTTAACCAAGTATTCAAAGGTCTCAAGCTGGTCTACGTCAACAAAGTTAGCCCTCTGGCTAAGATCCACCAAACAAGATTCAATCCATGTGAACCTTATCATTAATTGCATTACCTGGGCTTCTATAATAGGCTTAAACCAAATGTGAATCTTCAAAGTGTAGCATTCAAAGGCATCCTAGAATGGGTTTAGTTCTTCCTTTTTTAAAATACCCTCATCATCATCAATGAATCTAGTGAAGATGAGCTATGCGAAGACTTTGAAATACATCAGATAAATGTGCCTTTCCTGCTAGAACACTTCTAACAGCATTCTAGCCTTCCAGGCTCTTTCCACTTTTGTGAAGTAAGCCCACAGTGTTACCTTTGTGGTTGCCCATGACCGAGCGAGTGGACTCATAGGAGTAATTTGGAGGTCCTTTTTTTCTAAGGTTTGCACCTTCATAGCTAGTTCCAGCCATCAGTCTATATATTTATCATCCTTCACAATAGGTCTACCTTGATTAACTATGTTCTTGGCCTCCCAAATGAATGTGAGGACTACTATTGCTTTTGATGCCCTAGATCAAAAGTTAGCCAAGAAGTGATAGTGAACCTCCTTAATGTGATATTTTGTGAAGACCTTTGCTTGCACCATATTTCCTATCAACTGAGCTTGTAGTTCCTGGATCTAAGTATTCAAGACTTGCACCTGGCCTTTCACCTTCGTGTGTGCCTTGAGGTGATGTTTAGTTTCTTTTTTGTAATTACCCACCTCTTGCTCCAAGCTGACCATGCACTGTTGTAACTGCTCAAATTTGGACTAAGCCTCCTTGAGTTGCACCCTTTTCTATGCTAAGGTCTCCTTGAGCTCCATATTTTTGGCCTTGTCTTTGAATAAGCGAGCTTTGTAGTGCTCCCCGTGAAAATAGATGGAGCCCAATTCGACTTGGATATTCCCCATCTTATCTATTGCGTAATTGTTCTTAAGTCTTCAATCGTATGATGATAGGAGCAATACGATGGTGTCATCTCCTCTAGGGTATTTTGAACTTTGGACACCTTCTCCATCTTGTGGAGTTCCATATTCTTAGAATCGAACATAGCCCTTTTTTCCACCTTGGTTGTAGCTTACATGTTTTTTATTTTCTGACCCTTGAACCAGATTGAGGAACTCTGATGTGCTCGACGTATGCTCTCCGTAACTGGAAACTCTTGCAAAACTTCTAGCTCCATTTCCAACAACTCCTATACTTCAAAGAGTGACATGAAGGGGAAAAGAACATGTTGGGGGTTTGCTTCGGTATATGGATCAGGAACATATGAGGCAGCAATTAGGGTAACCCTTGGTGATGTTGGGGTTTGAATGGTTACGATCGAGGTACTAGGACCTGGGGGTGGAATATCAAGGGATGTCACTACAACTAAGGAGGTGAGTGAGGGTAAAAATAGGCTTGGGTTAGTGGTGACAGTGGATGCAATGACTAGATCGATAGAAAACTAATGAGAGGCAGTGCAGATGACACGAGAAATGCAAATGCATTGGTGATGAATGCAAAGAAACTGAACATTTGAGAGATCATATAGAAATATAAGGGGAGCAATAACTAGGATGCAGAGAAATGCATGGTAGGCATGGGGATGCCAAATGAAGGTTGAGTAGAAATGAGGGTTTCGACGTTGGAAGACATAGTCACCAAAGGCTCAGAAGCGAGGGAAGGAGAAAGAGATAGCACACCTACGGGCTCAAGCGCTGCTAGAGCCGAAATGATGAACTATTGTGTGATCGAGTTTGTTCTTATTTCTTTTCTATCTGATGCATCTACTTCTAGGTCAATCAACTCCACCTCTTATCGCTCTTGCTGTGTTAAAATAGGGACTTCAGGGATGCTCGCTTCCATGGCTATCGATGTTGCAAAATGGTTTGCGTTGAGGTACTGGGCTACACCAGTCTGAGGTTTCTTTGCAACATGAGCAAGCAAAAGTGATACACCAATGCCCCTCTTCCTTGGAGTGACCTATTATTTAAGGGGAAACTACTCATCTTTCTCTATGACAAGTGGATCTTGTTCAATTGGTTGCCCCTGTTCTTCTATCGCATCTTCCACTCTACCAAGGCTCTGAGTGCTTCAAGGCACGATATCGAAAAAGAGACAGGTTGGTACGTGTTAAAATTTGCATCATATATTATGGAGAAACTTTCATCCAATATGAGGAACTGATTGAATGTCTGCTTTTTGTTATGGACCCTCATGATACACCAGTTGGTAATCTTGTCTCTGACCAATCGGGTAACCTGTCCTTTGTTACCTACAATAACTCCTTGTCGGGTACATGCACTGGGTTATGCACAGGGTCATATTCAGTCTCCATCATGTAGAAGTCATGCCATGAAGGAAGTGACATCATCTTCTCTATGTGCCATTCTAGATCGTGCCCCATGGGATTATTTCGTTGTGCTTCAATATCCGGGTGTGGGTAGCTGTGGAAACTCTTTGCTTTGATAAATTACCTAAAAACATCTAGCGAGTAGTACATCCAGCATCGGGGGAAATTTATTAGGTCAAAATTGTACGTCACTATGAAAAAAGAATTATGCTTAGTGATTGATACCTCAATATCGTCAAACTAAAAAGATGAGGCGCGGGTGTGCGAATTTCTCCTTTCGTGTCCATAAGTATCATCAGTGAAGTCACTTTACCGAGTAACTTCAAGGACGAAAAGTTACTCCATGGTGTAGTACAACAATAGGAAGGGTTTTCTAGTAAACCCATAAATCCTGATGATAAGGCCTTGCATAAGCTGGAACACATTGCCCAACTTCTTTTGCACTATCTCGTATCTCATTTGCCTTGGCACTCATTCACAAACACCGTAGATGAGCTCCAGAGCCAGTCCAAGAAATATCCTATTGAAATTATAGTAGGACTCGCTTCTAGACAGACTTTGAGTCCACTAACAAACTAGGAGTTCCTTACCCTCTTTATTGATGTGATTCTTGGTGATGAAAACAAAACAGCTATGCATGTGGTAGAAAATGTACCAATAAAGTAAAGAGTAGATTCAGAATGACATATCCTTACCACTTTGCACATAGTTCAATAGTATATGCATCTTTCGCACCACCCACTCTACCCAATCAAAGAACATGGGATTTGTCTTTGGCTTCCTGGCGGTGGGAGAGTATAATTCGCCATGCGAGATACACTCTACGAGGGAAAATTTCCACTTGTATACCATTGTTTCTATGAAAATTCCCATAGCCCAAGTCAGCATGGAGTATATATCAAGATGCTTAAACAACTTTAGGGGTTTGGGTAGATCTGGAAATCGTTCGGGCACTGGCTTCTCCAATAACTATCTCCATAAACTGCTACATCTATGCTGCTAGCATGTATCTTTTGTTCTGCTCAATTATTTTGATTTTCCTTATTATGTGACCGGTAGGGAGCTTTTATCCATAAGCAAAATCCTCCTAGATATCTTTGGCAAAAATGGTGAACAACCTATCCCCTTTGGCATTTTGGACCGTCCTATTCTGAGGGTCATAGAATTTGGAAATTCCACATACCAGCTCAGTGCAGTTATGCACAGGCGTGCACAGGTACCAATAGAGGTGGGAGTAATAGGTGACCGTTTGCCTGCTTTCAGTAGACACCCTCGTCAACATGGGAATTTTTTTGGGGTTCGTACAGATCTGGATGCTATTCAAAAGTGGGATTAGTTAAAATGACATACTAAGGGTTCTTTGGAGATTGTTGTATTACCTAAGGGTTTTTTCCTAGTTAGGCTCAGTGGTTTGGAGGATTGTGATAGGATTATTCAATATGGTCCATGGTTCTTTGGGTGTAGAGGTTTATTCCTAAGGAAGTAGGCACCCGATTTCAACCCTAATTCTCAATGCATTGACCAAGCTCCTGTGTGGGTTCACCTTCCTAGCCTTCCCTTATATCTTTGGCATGAGGAAATCCTAGCCAAAATCGCAAGTGAAATAGGAGATATGGTGGTAATAGATCTTGTTACCATTGTTAGATCTAGGTTTTTATATGCTAGATTTTGTGTTAATGTTATGCTTGATAAGGACCTTCCAAAGTCAATTTAAATTGAGTCTAATTTTAGGATCTGGACCCAACCTTTGAAATATGAGAAAATAGTTGGGAAATGCTTGGTATGCAAGAAGTTTTGTCATCCCATCTTCACTTGCACTCTATTTCAAAAAGCTGATAAAGGAAAAAAATCTTGATAAAGGAAGCAGACCCCAAATCCAAGTGTTTTGGCATCTGAATCAGGGGTAGATAGAAAGGGAGTTCATGGTGCTCTTAAGGATTTTATTCCCATACAAATATTGGTTGTTGGTGCAGTTGAAGGCCTTGTCATTGATGAAATTTATGGAAAGTGCTTAGAGAAAAAATAAGACTGCTCTAAAGTTGTTAGGGTTTTTCCAAAATTTGGTGGGCATTCCAACAGTGCAAAGGTGAATACAAATAAATTTTCTATATTAGGAGAGTTACTGCATTCTGGTCTTGAGGCTAGGTTGGATGCTATTCCAGATAATGGAGTGGAGATCTTGGATCATCAAGGGGATCAACTACCTTCTGCTCAGGCTCCTGTTGAGATGTTTTAAGGAGCAGTTACCCCTATTTTGTATAATAAGAGGGCTGATACCCCTCTTGATAAGGAAAAATATGAATCTATCATGAAGTCTCTTTGGAATGTAGAAGGAGAGATTTCTACAAATACTTTGGATAGAGAATCAAAGAAGGTCTTGTATTCCTTGGAGGAAGATGGTTTTCAAGAATTTTTAAACAATAAAAAGATGAAACTAAATAATATAGCTCAACAGCAACAACTTCTTCCTCAATTAGTAGAAGCAAGCAAGAAGGAAACAATTGGATCTATGCGACCCATCATAAATACCCAAAAAATAATGAATCTAAGTAGTGGTAAGGGGCCAGTAAGACCAAAAAATCTAAGATGCTCTTAAATAAAATAACTTAATATGTGGATAATGGCTCCCAACCTACATTACCTTTGAGCGAAGGGAAGGCTCCGCAATCCTTGAAGTAATGAATATTGTCTCTTGGAATATTCGGGGTTTGCATACCCCGACTAAACAAAGAGTGCTAATAAAATTTAGAAAAATTTTCAAGCCTGGTATTCTTTTCTTACAAGAAACTAAGATGGGCGATGAGGATTTTGATAGATTACGAAGGTTTGTTTGGAAGGGGTGTGAAGGTGTGAGTAGGGCTACTCGCGGTTCTTTTGGAGGTTTGTGGACACTCTGGAATCCTAATTTTGTGGAGGGCAATCTCATTCATCAAGTTGATAGATTCTCTTCCTTTTTATTTTGTTGTAAAAAACTATTTTTTCTTGGATTTCTACCAATGTGTATGCTCCCAATGTTGCTATGGATAGAAGGAAACTCTAGGTTGAATTAAAAGCCCTTGGTTCTTCATTTGACCTACCATGGTTGTTTGTTGGTGATTTTAATTCCATTTTTCTCCCTAGTGATAAACTTGGAGGCTCGACTATTTTTTCAGATAGTATGGAGGAGTTTGGTGAGTTCTTGGTCTCCATGGGACTAGTAGATATTGATTTGCAATGTTCTAAATTCACTTGGTCCAAAAGAAGAAGTTATGGGGATCTAATTCAATCTAGGACTAATAGGACCCTTGCTTCAGTGAGTTGGCTTACCAAGGTTCAAGATTGCTCTTTGAGGACTTTATCGAGAATTGCTTCTGACCACAACCCATTACTATTAGAATTCATGGAGGAGAAACGCTCGAAAGGTTATCCTTTCAAATTTGAGATAATGTGGCTTTCTCATCCGGATCTTGAAGGCTTGATTAAGGCTTGGTGGAATACGAATGTCTATGGCACTAAGATGTTCCAAGTGGCCAAGAAGCTAAAAATCATAAAAGCTAACTTGAAGAGGTGGAATCAAGAGGTTTTTGGAAAACTCTTCCATAGAAAGCAAAAAATATTTCAAGATTTACAGGAAATTGAGGAAAAAGGCCAAAGTGAAGGTTGGTCAGAGGAGTTGGACAACAAAGAAAAAATTACTCTTGCAAAATTCCATAGTATTCTTGCCAGTGAGGAGTCTTTTTGGAGAAAAAAATCTCGAGCTACATGACTTAAGGAGGGGGATAGGAATACCAAGATTTTCCACCTCTCAACCTTGAAACATAGGAGTGCTAACAAAATAAGAGAAATTACATTGGACTCTCGTGAATGCCTTAAATATAAGGAAGAAATTACTACTGCCATAGTATCCTTCTTTCAATATTTATTTTCTAGAGACAGGGAGGAAGATGGGGATGCTTTAGAGAAACTTCTCAGGAACATTCCCCAGGTGATGACAACTGATATGAATAATGCTTTAAATGCCCCCTTTACTAATGATGAGATCAAGACTAAACTATTTAGTATGAATAAGGATAAAGCACTTGGTTTAGATGGGTTCCCTAATGGTTTTTTTCAAAGGTTTTGGCACCTTCTTGGTTCAAATATTTTGGAAGCCTTAAGATAATTCCAATCTTCTTCGTCCTTGTTGCAAGCATGGAATACTACCTTTATTGTTTTGGTTTCGAAGAAACATGGTGCCTCTTCTCTAAAGTATATGAGACCTAATAGCTTATGCAATACCCTATATAAGTTGCTTACTAAGACACTTGCTAATAGGTTGAAAAGGCTTCTCCCCATCTTGATTTCTCCTCTTCAAGGTGGTTTTGTTCATGGTAGGCAGATTGTGGACGGGATCATTACAGTTCATGAAACTTTATATTTTATGTCCAGAAGTGAGTTGGCTGGAATGCTTCTTAAACTTGAGATGCAAAAGGATTATGAAAAGGTCTCCTAGCAATTCCTTGACAAGGTGTTGTAGAAATTTGGCTTTGGGGATCTATGGAGGAAATGGATTAGATTTTGTATTTCCTGTACAAGATTTTTTATCATCATCAATGGGATATAGAGTGGTTTTTTGGGGGGTCAAAGAGGTATTAGGAAAGCTGATCTCTTGTCTCCATATCTTTTTATTTTGATGGTTGAATCTTTAGGAAGATCGATTATTGTTGCTACCTTGTCCCCTAAGATTTAGGGCATTAGGCCTACTGGTATTGTAGAGACAGTTTCTTGTCAAAGGTTTGTAGATAATACTATACTTCTTAGGAAGGCTACTTTGAGAGAGGCTAAGGCATTCCTGAATATTTTGCAGTTTTATGAGAAAGCTTTCAACCAAAAAATTAACTTCCATAAAAGTCAAATATTTTTTGTGAATATTGGGGGGCAACTTCAACATAGAATTGCAAGGATTTTTGGTTGTGGCATTGCTAACCTTCCTTATTTATATCTAGGTATGTCATTGTTTACTAGGAGGATGAAGGAGGAGTTGTGGTCTCTTGTGTTGGATAGGATTCAATGTAAGTTAGATAGGTGGAAATGTAATCTCTTGAGCCAAGCAGGCAAGTTGCAATTGCTTAAAGCTACCCTCCAAAACATTCTCATCTATTACATGTCTCTTTTCAGAATACCCTCCAAATTTAGGAGGAGGATTGACCAGATATTTAGAATATTTTTATGGTTTAGGGTGAAGGATAAACAAAGGGTGTCCCTTATCTCTTGGGATAGGGTTTGCTCTTCTAAGAAAGAAGGTGGTCTTGGGATCAATAAGGCGTTGATTGTAAAAATAGCATGGAGATTTTGTGTTGACGAGGACCATCTGTGGAAAGATATTATGAGAGGTAAGTATCTAAAAAATCACATTCCTTTATTAGAAGTGCTTCTCCTCCTAGGGGCCCCGTGATATAGAATGGTTTTTTTGGGATCAAAAGTTTGGTTACAAAGGGTATGCGGTGGCATATTGGGAATGGTAAGGATGTGTTCTTTTGGGAGGATATTTGGATTCTTATTGAACCTCTCGTTCTTAGTCCCAAGTTTTATGATCACAGAAATATAGAGAAAAAGTAATTGATTACATAATCATCACTAATGGCAAGAGGATTTGGAAGTATTTGACTTTATATACAACTGATCTTCAAATCCTTCATATTTTGGCAAGTTTTAACATGTTGCTGCAACAATACTTTCTTCCTCAACAAATTGAAAGAGACTTCCTTCTATGGACTCATTCTTCTAAAGATTTTTTTTCTATCAAGACTACATATGAGGCCCAATCATTGTCTAGGGGAGGATATTTTCCAACAGAAAGGGTTTGGTATCTCATTTAATCCCCAAGATTGCATTTTTTTATGGTTGTGTTTGTAAAACAAAATTTTTAATGTTGATAATTTATATAAGAAATGATTCCATCTTCTCAATATTTGTCTCTTGTATTCTAAGGATGTTGAATATGTGGATCATATTTCCATTCATTATGATTTATCAAATAAGGTTCTCAATGCTTTATCCAGAAACCCTAAAAATGGACATTCCAGCTATATATTTTTTTTTATTAATTTTCTAAAAGTGCAAACAGGTCAAAAAACTATCCAACAACACAAATCAACCCTTAAAACTAGCTAGAAAAATTTCCAAAGTTGGGTGATCCTCCTATGAGGGCAAAACATGTCACAAAACATGCACAAATTGCCTCCCAAAGTTGGGTCCCACTCCCAGACTCCAACACACCAAAATCTGCAACACAATTATGAAACCTGAGATAGATCCACCCAATCTCCAATCAAGAACAAGGGCACATCACAGTGTCTACAAGACTAACTATTTTTTAAGACTTAGGACACACCACTTAAGCAACAAAAGGTGAGGAAGGATTCAACCCTTTCTCTTACAATTCACAAGATGAGCATGACATAATGAAACCCTAAAAGTGACTTTCCAAGTCTATATACTTAGTCGCCCCACTAGAGGCTTCTAATTATTCATTAAGTGAGGGTTACATCAACATTAATCCCCAACACTTGATTTTTATTACATAAAACACCTATTAACCTATAAAAAAGGGGACATCTCACTTCCTTGTCCACAAATGATAAAAATAAAATATTATAATGCGTGGGGTCCACATAGTCTTCAAAATGGGACATTACAAGTCCTCCCTTCCCAAATTGCCTATCCTTAAGAAATTCAAGGCTGGATGTGCAAGAATCTCTTTTCTCTCCTAAGTAGCATCTTCAATGGGTAAGCTCCTCCATTTCACCAAGTACTCTTTGATGACCTGTTGGTCACGAATCTGCCACAGGAAAGGATTTTAAAATAAATGCGCCCTAGACCCGGCCAACATTGAAAGGCTGGGAGAAAGAAATGTCTCCCGGACCAATCTCCAGAGAGGGTTGGTTCCCTTACTAAATCTAAGCTTGATTTCAGACCAAAGTTATAGGAAAGGGATTGGAAATATGCAGAAAGAAATGGGAAATTATAGAAAGAAATGGGAAATGTAGCCACAGGCCAAATTTATCAGATCGGGAAAGATTAGCAGCAGATAACCTCAAGCACACTAACAACATATAACAAAATATAGCAACGTAATTTACTTACAACCTTGCACATATAACCTCCAAAATCACATTCTAGAACTCACTTCCTCACTAGCAATATTTAGACTCAGATACAGAATTCAAATTAAGCAGCAGATAAGAAATACAAGCGTAAATGAGGAATGCATAAGATAGAAGGAAAAACACATAGAAAGTTTCTTGCAAAACCAGAGGCCAAATATCTTTCATTCATGCAAAGAACTTGAAAAGTTTTTCAGCAAAAGTCTCTCTCTCGATCCCTCTTTCTGAGATATACATTGATATTTATAGAGGTCTTGCCTCTTTGTAGGATTTAAAACATGAAACGAACTTCCTCGAGATCTACAAAATGTGCAACAAAAATAAGGAAATGATCCCCTTAAACCAGCCTCGGAGAAACCAAAAATTAAATGAAACAAGGAACCGGTCGTCTTCATTAAATGGTCGTTCTTGGAGCATGCTCGGACCGTTAGAAAATAACGAACAGAAGCTTTGAATAATGGAGGCATCTTCAATTCTGGTGGCTTCGAAAGCTACAGGCCTGAGCGCGTTCTTCTATCTTGCTCACATTGGAAAGCAGCAAAACATTAAATTCTGGAGAGCTTTTAATCCTTGGAAATTGCAATGCTTCATCGGGTCGTTGAACTGCTTTCTGGCGCGAAACCATGATGGGTCACGAAAACGTGACATGTCGCAAAATCGCGATGTTTTCCTCCTCCGTACGCTTTTGCTATTTTGGGTCACGAAAACCAAACATGTCACGAAATCGTGACGTATTTGGCTCTTTGTTCTCCTTCGTCACCTTAGGTCGCGAAAATGCGACGCGTCGCGAAATCGCGACGTTCCGTACTATTCTGCTCCTTCTTTGCTTTGTTCCCGTGAAACTATGACCTGTCGCGATTTCGCGACGTTCTTTTCCCATGTTGTCCTTTCGCTGCTTCAAACCGTGAAAACATGACAAGTCACGATTTCGCTACATCTTTCTCTCTTCGACTTTGTCTTCCCGTTGTCATGATTTTCTTTTGTGTCCTTCTCTTCTTTATCCCGCAAAATCGCGACATGTCGCGAAATCGTGACGTTTTCTTCCTTTGTGCCTTCATCCTCTTGCAAGTAGCGAAAACGGAACATGTCACGAAATCGCGACGTTCCGTACCATTTTGCTCTTTCCATGCTTTCACATCGCGAAATCACGACATTCTTCTCTATTTAGCCTTTTCTCCACAATATGTCATGAAATCGCGACGTTTCCTTGCTTTCTCTACTGTTGCCGCTTTCTGTCGTGAAATCGCGACGTCTTCCCCTTGCTTGACCTGACGCCTTTCATGCCTTATGCTTCTTCTTCAACTTTACCGCGATAACGCGACATGTCGCGATATCGTGACGTTTTTACATTTTGCCCCTTGTTCACTTTTCCGTCGCGATATCGCGACGTAGTTCATTGTCATTGCCCTTTGCTTAATTATGTCACGATTTCGTGACCTTTTCTATCACTCTGCTCCATGGCCATCGCAAGTCGCGAAAACGTGACATGTCTCGATATCGCGACAATTTTGTTGCTTTGCCTCCGTTGACCACTTTGATCGTGATTTTGGAACACGTCGCGATATCGCGACATTCTTCGACTTTGGCTTCTCTCTCCTCAAAAGACCCGCGATAACGCGACATGTCGCGATATCGCGACGGTTTTGAACCCGTGCTCTCCATGCTGTTTTTTGGTCGCGATATCGCGACATTCTTTGGACTTAGCTGTTTTGGCACCAAAACTCATAGAGAAACACAGAGGAGTGAGAAATTTACAATTTATGCATGAATAATCAACAATCAAAACAATGTGGCAAAAATGCCAACATTCTTGGCGGCTCGCGGGGTATACAGTTCTGTTGTATGCACGAAACCCAGGCCTGAATCCATTGGGCAATAGAGTCAAGAAAACTGAGAAGCAGGAAAGTGAATGTTGACTGATGGGGAACATCTCTGCAGACTGCTGCAACAACTCTTGCTGACTTACAGAAAACTCAAATAAATCTGTATTTGGCTTATCTCACCAGGTGTTGTAAAAGGATTTCCATGACAGTTATGAAAGCACTGGGGTTGCAAAACGAAAATGAACGGAATGGGGAGTGGGGACTATGGAATGGAAATAGTAAATGATGGAATGGTGAGAATGGAAGGAGTGAAGCAGTAGATACAACAACGAAAGAGGAAGCTACTGTATCACCAGCTGCGGGGATGGAGGGAAAATGAATTAATGGAATGAAAGCAGGTGGGGTGACGAAAGTGGTGAAAACCATGGATAAATGTTGAAACAACAACAAGGATTAGAAGAAAAGGAAAAGAAGAAACGGGAATATCAGAGAGGGGAAAAGAAACAACAGTAGTGGCTTAATTACAGATAGTAGAAGAAAGAATGAGCGAGGAAGGGAATGAAAATAAGGAAGGGGAAGGAAGAAATAACAAAAGCCACTATCTGTTGGGAAGGAAGAAGAAAAAAGAAAGAAATAAACGTACCTACGGGCTCGCATGCAAAAAGAGCCGAAGTTGACAGAGGAAATCCACAATACTTTTTTTTTTTACAAAAGCAAAATAACTGTACAAGGTAATACTGGACTCATACTTCATGGAGTGTAGGCTTTTAGATGAAAGTCGTTCACTGAAATAGGAAGTGGGCTGCCATCCAAATCTTCCAGATGAAATGAATTTGCTGCACCGGCACTGACAATGCGGAATGGACCCTCCCATAGAGCATCAAACTTCTTGTGCATTCCTGGCTTGGCTTTCTTTTCATTCCATTTTAGGACCAAATCACCCACCTTAAGTGGACGATCAACGGAATTTTTATGGAACCATTTGGAAACAACCTGTGTATGCTTAGCAAACTCCTCATAGGCCAAAGAACGTTGCTCTTCCAACCGCAACAATTGAGCCAACCGCATATCCATGGAATCTATATCTGCTTCATCATCCTGAAATCCCTACAACTACTGCAAAACTGGTAATTCTAGATGAACAGGCAATCTTGCCTCCTTTCCATATACCAGGGCATATGGTGAAGTCTTGATAGACTTCTTGATCGAAATCCTATCTACCCATAAGGCTTGATTTAGCAGAAGGTGCCATGATCTCTTGTTATCACCCAGGGATCTCTTCAAAATCCGTAGCAAGTTCTTGTTTGTGGACTCCGCCAAGCCATTCCCCTGAGGGTAATAGTTAGAGGATGTCTTCAGGAAAACACCATATTTGTTTGCAAATTCTGCTAGCTCAGCTCCAACAAATGGAGTTTCATTATCTGTGATGATAGCATCAGGAATGCCAAAACGTGTGATCAGTCCTTCGATAAAAGAGATCACCACATCTTGATTTGCAACCCTGGTTGGAATAGCCTCAGACCATCTCATGAAATAATCTGTAGCCGTCAAGATATACTTGTGTCCAGCTGAAGAATTCGGATCAATGATCCCAATAAAGTCCAATCCCCACTGCTAAAAAGGTGCTTCAACCTGAATTGGATGCAGGGGCAATGATGCATTTCTAACCCTTCTTGTATACCTCTGACATCTGTCACATGCTTGGGCAATCCTGAAAGCATCTGTGAACAAAGTTGGCCAATAGTAACCAGCCCAAATAATTTTCAAAGCCATTGGTCTACCTGCATAGTGTCCTCTTGATATGCCAGAATGAAACTCCTCCAGGAGTCTAGCCTTCTCTAATTCCTTGACACACCTTAAAAGAACGCCATCGATATTCTTGAAAAACAATCCTTCGGGTAGCAACACATACCTGAGAGCTTGCAGGCGAAACCTTCTCCGTTGTGAGGCATTTAACTATGAAGGGCATCTTCCAGTTGTGAAATAGTTAATCAGGTCATCAGCCCAATCTTGTCCTTGTACTAAGAGGTTCACCAGATTCCTATCTCCAGCAAGATCATCTGCTTGATAATCAACTATCCCAGATGTTGCAGTCTTTGCTAAGTGTTGGCATAAGGCCTTACCCCGCACCAGCTTGGTCGGATGAATCTCAACATCAAATTCTTGAATTTTGGTGACCCAACCAAAACGTTTATCACCCATCTCACCCTGAATGATGAAATTCCTTACATCGGGATGTATAACATAGACGACTGTCCTACTCTAAGATATAAAATGCTTGAATTTCTTAAGAGACTTCATGACAGCATATACCTGCTTTTCAATGAAATTATATCTTGCCTCATGAGGTAAGATAACCTGACTAAGGAAAGCAATGGGCCTTTCATTCCCATCATCTCCTTTTTGTGTGAGTACTACGGCATAGCTCTCATCTTCTCCAATTGCATACAGAATGAAATCTTTTGAATAATCAGGATTAATTAATACAGGAGCCTGCGCTATTCTGTCCTTAATCTCCTGGAATGCCTCCTTCCTCTGAGTCGTCCACTTAAATTCTGCGTCCTTCTTCAACAACTCAGTCATGGGCTTGACAACCTGGGCAAAGTCAGAAATGAACTTCCTGATAAAATTAATCTGCCCGAAGAAAGACTGCAGCTCTTTCTTATTGGCAAGGAGCGACAGTTTCTTCAATGCTTCGACTCGAGATGGATCAATTGCCAAACCATCTTCTGAAATGACATGCCCCAAGAGTTTACCTTCCTTCACTGCAAAAACCGACTTCTTTGGATTAATGGAAATACCAAACTCTCTACATTTTCCAAAGATTTGCCTCAAATGAGAACAGTGATCTTCCCGTTTATGTGAAAAGATAGTCATATCATCAAGATAAATGACAATAATCTTGTTCAAAAGCTCCTCGAATGCAATGTCCATGGCTCTCTGAAATGTGGCCCCAGCATTGGACAATCCGAAAGGCATGCGCTGATAGGCAAAAGTGCCCCACTTGGTTGTGAATGCAGTTTTGTACTGGTCCTCCTCCCTAACCCAAATCTGGTTATATCCAGAGAAACCATCTAGCAGTGAGAAACGCTGAGCCCCAGCAACAACATGAAGTATCTGATCAATGCGAGGCAAGGGATAGTGATCCTTCATAGATGCACGGTTCAGATTTCAAAAATCTACACACAATCGTATGTCTCCATTTTTCTTTCGAATCGAAACCAGATTAGCGACCCAAGTCGAGTGCTTAACCGGATATATAATCTTGGCCTACAACATTTTCACAAGTTCGGCCCTCATGAGAGTCTCAATATTTGGATTCACTGGTCGTTGCTTTTGTCTGAAGGGTTTGACTCCTTCCAACTCAATAGTATGCTGAATAATCTGTTTGTCATATCCCCTCAGATCCTCGTAACTCCAGGCCACAATATCAAAAAATTCTTGACACAGTTGCCTAATTTTGTGCAGTTCATCAGGAGTAGAATCAGTCCCAATCTTAATGACCTTATTGGGTTCCAACTGCAACTCCATATACTCCTTCTTGTCGATCTCAATCCGATGTTTCTTGGACCGATCATGCTGATCAAACAAACTTTCTAGAGTGATAAGACCTTTCGGAATATGATTATTCCGCAACTGAATCAGACCATCGGTTTCTTCGTGCTCCAAGGTTCTTCCTTTGATAGTGGCAGCTTCTTGAATCAAAAAGTTAACAATTTGCTCATCACTCTCGAAGACTTGCCAGAAAGTATCTTTGTCTGGGACACTAGGCCTGTACACCATTCTTATTGTCTTTGGTTTCTTTACTACCTGCTCAATGGGAGAAAAATTTGCTCCAAGAGATGCTAGAAGATCAGCATGCTTATTCAGCTCTCGTGAAATGGCTTGAATACTTAGAGCTGTGAAAGACTCAAATAGGTCCCAAACTTGGTTGCGATATGCTTTGAGATAATGTTGCTTGGAAACACACCTGTTTGTTACTTGGTTTACAATCAACTCAGAATCACCAAAAATCTGCAACTATTCAATTCCCAATTTTCTTGCCTTTTTCAAGCCTAGGCATAATGCTTCGTACTCAGCAACATTGTTAGTACAATTCCAAGTGAGACGGTATGAATATGTTCTTTGTAAGCCAGAGGGAGAAATCAGAACAATACCTGCACTTGCACCATTTTTGCATCTTGCCCCATCAAAATACAACTTCCATAATTGATCGTGGACAGAGCTCTGATCATCTTGGTTAAGGAGTACCTGCATTGCGCCATCCTCGGGCTTTGTGATAGAATAACAACCGATTTCAGTCTCCAGCATAGCATTGAAATCAAGCATGGAAAACCCGTCTTCCAACTGAAGCTCATCCAAAACCTCATTCACCAAATCAGAACTTTCTAACTCTTCGGTTAGCATGTTGACAGACTGCATGGTCTTTCCTGCTTCATCCAACCTTTCAATATGAAAAGAGGAAGGTTTTTCATTATGAATCCGGAGTCTCTTTCCTTTAAAAGGGATCTCCAAGTGGGAATAATCCAATGAAAGGTAGCCTCCCAACTTTGTAGTAAATTCTCTTGATAAGCACATACTGAAATACGGTTCTAGATCAACCACAACTATCTCCTGAATGACTGTAATCTGAGGCATACTGTGTAAAATAATCGGGACATCCTTGATTACCCCCACCATTTTCATAGGAGTACCATCTAACTGCAAGACTCCAGGGCTACTTCGTGTGTATTCCATACCCATAACTTCGCAAACTGCCTTTGGCATGACAGTTGTAGCGGCATCGAAATCAATCATGCAGTTATGCACGATCCAACCCTCCATTCGAAGTGACAGATAAAATGGGGGTGGTCTATTCTTACCAATGATTGAGGTGGTTAACGCTTGAGCATAAATTGTCTGGGTAGGGCTCTTCTCACTATCCTTCACATATTTCAAGGATTCTTGCAATAAATCTACCTATCCATGCAATTGTAATGCATCATAAAGACTAACCTTAGCTGGGATCTTCTTCAATTCTTCGACAATGTTGTATGCATCCGCAGCAGATTCCTTCTTTTCAATGGGGGGATCATATCTGCTCTGATACTGTTGAGTGGCTTCTACTCTCAACCTTTTAGTCAATGATGGGTACTTCAGCTTTTCTCTTGCTTGTTCCTCTGCTTCCGATCTTGCCTATGTAGCTGCAGCTTTTTCTTGTACTCTGTGTGGAACAGGATCTTTTGGTAAAACAGGCACATCTAGCTTTGATACTGGCACAGGAGTTTTCACTTGTTTTCTCAAATCAGTTGGCACTTTTAATGGCTCTAGCTCAGCAGGATCTACTGTAATAGGCTTCTTTCCAGTCCTTGTGAGAACTGAAACTTGTTCTTCAGATGGAACCATTAAGCTATGACCTATCTCAGAGATCATGTTGACTTGCCCTCCCGAAGAACTAGCGGCCAATGTCTGCACATAATTCAAATGAACCATGCAAGTGTCTTCGCCATGTGGATCATTACATGTTGAACACCAATATGTTCTTTCTGCAAGGACCGCATCTTCATTTGCCAAAACAATCAGGTTCTTCTCGGGTGCTTTGCTTGTTGAAGCAGCTTGTTCTCTAGTGATCGACGGAGGTTGAAATCTCCTGGGCTAGAAATCTCGCTCAGCTTGCTTCCTTTCAATAAGTGTGATCTTATTGCCCATTGCTCTTATTGCAGAATTGGCAGATTTTACCTCTTGCAAGAGTGTCGTATAAGGATCAGGATTTACAGGCGCAGGAGGTGTTGGTAAGGGCAAAGGTGCTGGCGATGTCGGTAATGCTGGGAATGAAGTGGAAGCGGGGAATGGCAGAATGCTGGGTGCAGGCAACTAGGGATTTGCTGGAGTAGGGAGCTGAGGAACTGGGATGGGTGCAATCTGAGGTGCACTGGAGCTCCATGATGGAACAGGATACATGGAAGACATAGATTGCGAAAATGAACTAGGATATAAATGTTGTGGAATATCAGGTAAAATGGGCATTGCTACCTTTGGAGGAAGCCTACCGATTGCAATCAAGTCTGCCTCTGCCTTTTGTGCTTGTTCGAACAGTTTCGGGAAGGTCATCACATTGGACTGCTGATCGCCAAGCCAATGTCTGTGTTGAACGCTCGAAGATAGTAGAATGTAGCTTGCTCATGGGTAGGGTGAAGACCTTCAGGCACTCGCTGCCAGCTTCTGGTAAATCAAACATTGAAATCTGCTATCGCCTCCTGCGGGTGCCTCTGAATTGCGTTAAACTGATGCAGCAATGAAAATGGATCAGCCTGTTCATGAAAATTCTTAACTAACAGTTCTCCTAGCTGATCCCATGATGCAATAGTGCCTGGTTGCAGAGATCGGTACCAGTACAACAATTTTCCTCTCAAGGATAGTACTAATAACTTCACCATCACATCTTCGTCTGTTATATCGTGAATGGCTGCCAAAGAAGCTATATCATGAATATGTTCATATGCAGTCTTACCAGTACCATCATAGGTTGGCAAGGCTTTCAAAGCAGCCTGAGGAACTGGATTTTGAGCCTGCAAATTCAAGGCTCCTGAACTATTCCATGCTGAAAACTGCCTGGGTTGAGGATACTGGGCCATTGGGACTAGTGGATGTGACTGAGAAGATGGAAAACTAGTAACAATACCAGGGATTTGTGTGGATATGGCAGATGATGCAAGTGATGGGGAAACCAACCTAGAGTGTTCACCTCTTTTTGTGCTGTCAAGTTCAAAAAACTCAACAAGATTTTCAACTTTTTTGGATTTCGATCTCGTGATCATGAAGTACAACTTTCACTATATCCACGTTCAGAGATTTTTGGGTACTGCAGAGTCACCAAATGTTCTAACTATATGGCATGAAGGTGAACATTAAACCCTCAATACTATGGGATCTCTCTGAGACAGAAATAGTCTGTCCCACCGGGCATGCCAAAAACTGTTGGTCACGAATCTGCCACAGGAAAGGATTTTAAAAAAAATGCGCCCTAGACCCGGCCAACATTGAAAGGCTAGGAGAAAGAAATGTCTCCCGGACCAATCTCCAGAGAGGGCTGGTTCCCTTACTAAATCTAAGCTTGATTTCAGACCAAAGTTACAGGAAAGGGATTGGAAATATGCAGAAAGAAATGGGAAATTACGGAAAGAGATGGGAAATGTAGCCACAGGCCAAATTTATCAGATCGGGAAAGATTAGCAGCAGATAACCTCAAGCACACTAACAACATATAACAAAAGATAGCAACGTAATTTACTTACAACCTTGCGCATATAACCTCCAAAATCACATTCCAGAACTCACTTCCTCACTAGCAATATTTAGACTCAGATACAAAATTCAAATTAAGCAGCAGATAAGAAATACGAGCGTAAATGAGGAATGCATAAGATAGAAGGAAAAACACACAGAAAGTTGCTTGCAAAACTAGAGGCCAAATATCTTTCATTCATGCAAAGAACTTGAAAAGTTTTTTAGCAAAAGTCTCTCTCTCGATCCCTCTTTTTGAGATATACATTGATATTTATAGAGGTCTTGCCTCTTTGTAGGATTTAAAACATGAAATGAACTTCCTCGAGATCTACAAAATGTGCAACAGAAATAAGGAAATGATCCCCTTAAACCAACCTCGGAGAAACCAGAAATTAAATGAAACAAGGAACCGGTCGTCTTCATTAAATGGTCATTCTTGGAGCATGCTTGGACCGTTAGAAAATCATGAACAGAAGCTTTGAATAATGGAGGCATCTTCAATTCTGGTGGCTTCAAAAGCTACAGGCCTGAGCACGTTCTTCTATCTTGCTCACATTGGAAAGCAGCAAAACATTAAATTATGGAGAGCTTTTAATCCTTGGAAATCGCAATGCTTCATCGGGCCGTTGAACTGCTTTCTGGCGCGAAACCATGACGGGTCGCGAAAACGTGACATGTCACGAAATCACGACGTTTTCCTCCTCCGTACGCTTTTGCTATTTTGGGTCACGAAAACCAAACATGTCGCGAAATCATGACGTATTCGGCTCTTTGTTCTCCTTCGTCACCTTAGGTCGCGAAAACGCGACGCGTCGTGAAATCGTGACATTCCGTACTATTCTGCTCCTTCTTTGCTCTGTTCTCGCAAAACTATGACCTGTCGCGATTTCGTGACATTCTTTCCCCATGTTGTCCTTTCGCTGTTTCAAACCGCGAAAATGCGACAAGTCACGATTTCGCTACATCTTTCTCTCTTCGGCTTTCTCTTCCTGATATGTCGTGAAATCGCCGTTCTCTTGTGCTTCTCTTCTACCCGAAATCGCAACATGTCACGAAATCGCGACAATTTTCTCTTCCTTGGCCTTCATCCTCTTGCAAGTAGCAAAAACGGAACATGTCGCGAAATCGTGACATTCCGTACCATTTTGCTCTTTCCACGCTTTCACATCGCGAAAACAAGACATGTCACGAAATCGTGACATTCTTCTCTATTTAGCCTTTTCTCCACAATATGTCGTGAAATCGCGACGTTTCCTTGCTTTCTCTACTGTTGCTTTCTGTCGTGAAATCGCGACGTCTTCCCCTTGCTTGACCTTATCTTCAAAAATGTCACGAAATCGTGACGCCTTTCATGCCTTATGCTTCTTCTTCAACTTTACCGCGATAACACGACATGTCGCGATATCGCGATGTTTTTACATTTTGCCCCTTGTTCACTTTTCTGTCGCGATATCGCGACGTAGTTCATTGTCATTGCCCTTTGCTTAATTATGTCACGATTTCATGACCTTTTCTATCACTCTGCTCCATGGCCATCGCAAGTCACGAAAACGCGACATGTCGCGATATCGCGACAATTTTGTTGCTCTGCCTCCGTTGACCACTTTGACCATGATTTTGGAACACGTCGCGATATCGCGACATTCTCCGACTTTGGCTTCTCTCTCCTCAAAAGACCCGCGATAACGCGACATGTCGCGATATCGCGACGGTTTTGAACCCGTGCTCTCCATGCTGTTTTTGGTCGCGATATCGCGACATTCTTCGGACTTAGCTGTTTTGGCACCAAAACTCGTAGAGAAACATAGAGGAGTGAGAACTTTACAATTTATGCATGAATAATCAACACTCAAAACAATGTGGCAAAAATGCCAACATGACCCTATTTCTCAACTTCCTCTCTCTAGTCTCCATGATCATTTCAGGTTCCAAAATAAGTTTTCCCTCATCATCAAATGGAGGTAACTCAATGGAAGGAACAATGTGTTGTTCAAGTACCTTTTTTAGGCATGAAACATGGAATACATTGTGTATTTTATTGTTGTTCGGTATATCAAGCTCATATGCAACCTCCCCAATCCTGCGTATGACCTTGTAAGGGCAATAAAAACGTGGCTTGAGCTTCTCTGCTCAAGTTCTATTCATGGTGGACTATCTATGCTGCAACCTCAAATAAACCATGTCTCTAAACTCAAAATGATGCTCAATATGCTGCTGATCAGCATACTTATTTTGTTGATTTTGTGCAAGCTAAATATTATCCTTCAATGTCTTCATAATATATTGATTTTCCTACATATAATCCTTGGCTTTTGGCACCCTACTATCACTCAACAAAAAATCAGTGAAGTTAGGAGCATCATATCCATATAAATCCATAAATGGGGTCATTTTAATAGACATATGATAGGAATAATTATAACAAAATTCTCCCAAGTGCAACCATTTAATCCATGCATTATGTTGCCCTAAAACATAGTTTCTCAAGTAGCCTTCAACCCATTTATTCACAATATTTGTTTGGCCATATGTTTGGGGGTGATAGCTTGTACTTGGAGTCAACAATGTGCCACCAAACTTGAACAAATCTTGCCAAAACATACTCATGAATCTGTTGTCCCTATCACTCACAATATTCTTTGGCATGCCATGAAATTTAAACACTTCTCTAAAGAACAAATCAGCAACTTGTACTGTTGTATATGAAGCTAAAATAGCATAAAAATATGGAAATTTAGTTAATGTATCCACCACAACATATATACAATCCTTACCATGCACTTTTGCCAGCCCCGTAATAAAGTCCATTGATATACTTTCCTATTTTTGATTGGGAATGGGCAAGGATTGAAGAAGACCAACATGTAATGTGTTTCCAATTTTGTTTTTCTGATAAGTGGTGCACTCCCTCTCATGCTTCAATACATCATATTTTAGCCCCTTTCATGAAAACCTTTTATGCAGCTATATATAGGTCTTAAAAAACCTCGGATGACCAGCCATGGGTGCATCATGCATAGTGGCAATCAATTTCACTTTAAGCTTGGAATCTGGCACAATAATTTTTTTTTTTGTAAAAAATCAGACCTTACTTCATGTTGTACCTATCATATTTCAAGTGGCCATCAAGAATGTAATATGGAAAAGTGTTCTTCACATACTTAGCCATAATTGCAACCTTCCAATCAGTTGTTATAATGGAAATAGAGTGAAATGTGGGCATTCTAGATAGTGCATCAACAACTGAATTTTTTTTCCCTTTTATAAACTCAATATCAAAATCATATGTCTGCACTTTAGTGACCCATTTTTGCTGCCTATAATTTAAATCCTGTTGTCCAAGGAAATATTTAAGGTTATTATGATCAGTCCTTACCACAAATTTGCCACAAACAAGGTATTTCTTGAACTTGGTCAAAGCGTGCATAATGGCAAGCATCTCCTTGTCATATATGCTGAAATTTATCTCCATTGGACTAAGTTTCCTACTCTCAAAGGCAATTGGCCGCCCCTTTTGCATTATGACATCCCCTACTCCAAAACCTGAAGCATCACAATCAATGGTAAATGGCAAAGAAAAATCAAGAATTGCGAGTAGAGGGTAAAGAGACATCACTTCCTTCAATTTCTCATAAGCCTTTTGGGCTTCATCACTCCACACAAATGCTCCCTTTTTTTTAATTCAATAAAATATGTTGCCAAGGCTAAAAACCCTTTAATGAATCTCTCCTGTAATAGTTTCAAAGTCCCAAAAACCCTCTCAATTGAGTTAAGGTAGTGGGAATAGGCCAATTTTGAATTACCTCTATCTTGTGTTGGTCTACATGCACTCCCTTATTGCTGATTATGTACCCCAAATATAAAATTTCAGACATGCCAAATTCACACTTAGACTTCTTTGCATAAAATTATTGTTGTCCCAAAATACTCAAAATAGAATCCAAATGCTTCAAGTGATTTTCCCATGAGCTACTATAAACAAGAATATCATCAAATAAAACTAACACAAAATCCCTCAAAGGTTGATTGGAAAGTGGCAGGGGCATTTGTCAATCCAAATGGTATCACCAAAAACTCAAATTGGCCAAAATGATATCTAAAGGTTGTTTTATGCACATCCTTGTCTCTCACCCTGATTTGATGATATCCTGATCTCAAATCAATCTTAGAAAAATACATAGCCCCATGCAATTCATCTATGATATCATCTACTCTAGGAATATGGTATCTATTTTTTATTGCTTTTTTGTTCAAGACCCTATAATCAATACACATCCGCATAGCCCCATATTTCTTTTTCACTAACACTACGGGTGATGCAAATGTGCCCCATGGCAAGTAACTCTTTTATGACCTTCTCTATCTCATCCTATACATTCTAGGATGCTTATAAGGGGTTATCATGACAGGTTTTATTCCTGGTTCCAACTCAATCACATGCTGAAATCCCCTATGGGGTGGCAATCCCTTAGGCATATCCCCAAAAACAACGCTATGTTTTTCCAACAAAATATGAATCTCAGGATGATAAGAGACATAATTATCAGATGAATAAGGCATACCTTTTGTCATAAACATACCAACAACCCAAACTATCTCCTCTTTCTTGAGAATCCTCTCCATCCTCTTAGACGTCACCTCTTGGACCACATTTTCGTTGATCAAAAGCAAAACTACCTCATGTCCTTTAGCTTTAAATTTCAATTGTAATGTTTGGTGATTTGTGGTGTAGTCTCCCAATGAATACATCCATTGAAATTCTAGTATGAAATGAGGAATTCCTTCCAATGGAAATACATAGAAGTCATATACTATAGAATGATTCTCAAAATTTACCTTTATTTGCCTCACAAATCTGTTGCAAGGCACAATGCTCCCATTTCCCGTAGCAAAATTAAACCCAACAAATGTTTCTGGTTTTAGCCCTTTCTTGGCTACAAAAACCTCATGCACAAAATTGTGGATTGCCCCACCATCTATCAATATTATCACCTTATTTCCCAATACCTCTCCTGGCACCTGATTGTGAGATACCTATTCACACTGCTCAACGTGGCCAACGTGCCAACGTTTGAGCTCTCATGAGACTCAAGGGATGACTCCTCAAGCTCACGCTCCTTCGAAGACTCATATTCACTTTCTGATGCCTCCTCATCTAAAACAACCTCAATGTAGTGAATATGCCCCTTTCCCTGGCAGCGATGGCCTAGTACCCAAGGGCTTTTGCATGTGAAGCATAATTTTTTTCTCCTAAGCTCATCACGCTCCTCATTTACCCTCCTTCTTGGTGGTGTAGGTGTTGAATCCCTTTGTGGAGGGGGTGTTGGCTTCCCAAAAGCTTGATTATTCCCTAGAGGGGGCATCTCTCTCTTCTAGAAGAAATTCCCTCTCTAGAATGATCCTGACGGTCCTGCTTGGCTAAATCTAGGCAATGGTGGTGCTGAAACCCTAGGTTCTAGTGATGTTGTAGACTCAAGGGTCAAATCCCTTATCATTACAATTTGCAATGAACCAGGCTCAAAGGCTTTGACCAAGCCTCTAAAGGAATACACTAAACCCTCAATGAAAAGAAAGGTAACTCTCTTCTCTGAAATGTTAGGCACCATGATTGAAATCTTCTGGAACTCCTCAATGTATGCCTCCACTATATTTTTCTACTTAAGGGTGGCCATCTCCTTAAAATATTCCTCCTCATCCGTCATCTCAAAATGATCCAAGACCCTCTGACTAAACTCATCAAATGAGGCGATCTCTCCATGGCCTTGTGTGTTGAGACCATGATACCACCAAACGTAGGCAACCCCCTCAAGATGTAGGGTAACAAATTGTATTGCATCCTCTTTATCCATAGGGCTGAGAGTAAAGTAAGTCTACAATTTTTATAGCCATGCCCTAGCAGACATGCTATCATATCCATTGAACACTGGTACTTGCATTTTCTGCTGCAATTTCTTTCTTTATCCATACTTGTTGCCTCTCCCAACCTTCTTCCATACAATCTATGGGTAACTCTGGAAAGTGACTACATTTATGAATTCTTCAGCCCTACATTGATATTTTGCAATATATTCTTCAAATAGGGCATCCAATTGATCAGTATCCTGGCGTACATCAGGTTCTTTCCTAGGCAAAAACATGGGTTTTGCTGGTCTAGGCAAAGGAGAATGAGTGTATCTCGCAGACCTCTCACCCCCTTAGTCTCGATTGGCCACCCTATCTGATGGCTCTCCCTGATATGGTGGTGACTGAGGGTTAGGATTTGCTCCCTGGTTTGGTGGTGGCTAAACTCCACCTTGATCCATCTTGGTCACCAAACAAGTTAGTAACTCAAGCATGGTGTCAAATTTTTGCTCAGTAGGATCCCTTTGCTCATCTGCCATCTCCACCAGCTCCCTTTGTTCAACTTCTAGTTTTGGAATTTCTTTCCCCTGGTTGAGGTTAGGGTTTGAATTATTTCTCCTCAGATAGTACCTATTTGGTTGCATAAAGAGCTCTCACAGGCTGGCAGGAAACCTAGCTTTGATACCACGGTAACCCTAACTCAGCAAACTAGGGTTTAAATAAATAAAAATCAATTTTTTACAAAATAAATCAGATATGCAATTACTACTCATAAATTACTCCAAAAACACTCAAAAAATGGTTGTTCTAGCTATACATATTTTTTATTAATTTTTTGAAAGTGCAAACAGGTCAAACAACTATCCAACAACACAAATCAACCCTCAAAACTGGATAAAAATTCCCAAAGCTGGGCACAAAACATGCACAAATGGCCTCCTAAATTTGGACGACCCACTTCCAGACTCCAACACACCAAAATCTGCAACACAATTGTGAATCTTGAGATAGATCCATCCAATCTCCAATCAAGAACAAGGGCACATCACATTGTCTACAATATTGGCTATTTCTGAAGACTTAAGACACACCACCTAAGTAGTAGAAAGTGAGGAAGGGTTCAACCCTCTCTCTTACAATTCACAATATAAGCATGACATAATGAAACCCTAAAAGTCACTTTCCAAACCTATATACCTAATCGCCCCACTAGAGGCTTCTAATTATTCGTTAAGTGAGGGTTACATCAACATTAATCCCCAACACTTAATTTGTATTACATAAAATACCTATTAGCCTAGCAAAAAGGGGATGTCCAACTTCCTTGTCCACAAATGACAAAAATAAAATATTACAATGTGTAGGGTCCACACAGTCTTCAAAATGAAAACTTTCAAGGAAATTTTCACTTAGTGGAAATCCGCCTTCATCAGTCACAACCTCACAAGGGTGTGGGATCTGGTTCTTCCTCATTTTTGATGGGGTATCTAGTGGGAGAGGAATAAAAGAATTTTCAATGATATTACTAGGGATGAATCCTTTGTCTTTAGAAGGATTAAAGCTGCTATTGAGAATAACCTGACTGTCTTTGATATTGGAAATGGTAGGGAGGAAGTTGTGGAGAAAGAGGTTGTTGTTAGTTGGAATCTAAATCTAGATAATTCTGCTTTTGTATCCACTATTCAAAAAATATTTGCTACTATATGGCATAAACCTATTAAAGGGTGGGTTATTCTAAACTTTGATGGTGTTGGCAAAGGTAATCTCGGGAGGGTTGGTGGAGGGGGTGTTGTCAGAAATGATAATGGTGAGGTTATTTAGGCTTATGCTGAAGATTATGGTATTCAAATCAACCACCTAGATGAAGCTAAGGCTATTTTCTTAGGTGTTCACCAAGTTTTTGAGAGGGGCTTCAAAAGACTTCTCGTTCAAGGTGACTCCTTGAACATCATTCGGGATTTGCAGGTTGGAAAGACTAACAATTGTTTCATCCTAAATATTATTGACACATCAAAGATTTTGGAAGGTATGTTAGAATTTAAAATTGAGCATATTTATAGGGAAGGTAACTAGGTTGTTGATGTTATGGCCAATTTGGGGGTGGATAGTGGCCAATTCAAAATTTGGGAAGACAATTTTCCTTCATGATTAATGACAATTGTTGCTTTGGAAGCATTGGGCCTACCTATCCAGTAGACATTTTTATTGTCTTTATGCTTGGATGAGATCTCAATTGTGTTCTAGTGATCCTCTCTTGTGGGGTCTTTTTTGGGAGGCTGGCCCTTTTGCTCCATGGTGGTTACCATTCTCAAGGAATATGCTTGGTGTTTTGCCTTCATCCTTGCTCTCTGAGTTTGGAGTTTTGTTATTTGCATCTTGATGTATTTACTACCCTTCCAGTCTTATGCAAAAATAGAGCAGGATCGTTGGTGTCTCTAAAAGAAAGTTGAATAAAAATTATCCTTTATGCCCTGTTGAGTGGTGGGCTAGTCTTTGCTTTTGGATGATTGTTTTAGTTTAATTTTTGTTTATTTTGGTCTTGGAGGTTGGCATGTGCTTAATTAGCCTTATCTTTATCTGCCTCCTCTAATGTAAAAGGTTCTAGGACCTTTCAAAACCCCGTTTTTCACCATTAATAATATATATATATATATATATATATATATATATATATATATATATATATATATATATATACATGTTTAAGTTTTGAATCATTGAGGATAGAAGGTTATACATCATGCGACAAGATTTTATAACCAAAATATGGTTCATATAACCTATAATTATGTTAAAACTATTTACTTTTTATTGGATCCAAGTGACCAGTGGTGATCAGTGGTCCCCTTCACGTCGCATCATCAACAAACGAGGTGGTATATGCTGGTTGGGAGCAACCCTATGGTTTGAACCTTGAACTTTATGTACTAAAAAAATAATTTGGATATAACCAACTCCCCTATGTAAAAAAAATTAAAACAAACATTTATAATTTATTTTCTTTTTCCACCATTGTTTGAACTTGAGTCTTCCATCTTCTGAATGAAAGGCCTTAAAACCATACCACTAACGTGTACCATAAAGATTAGTTTTGAAATGAAATGAAATGAAAGATTTTAATTACGTCCGCGAGACCCAAATATGGTCTATGGGACCTCAAATATGGAAGTACAACTACTCAAATCATATCATATGATCTTTAATATCTTTGAGAAGGTTGTTCCTTCTCCTGCTGATTTGGGTTAGCAATTCCCCAACTTTTTTTATTTTACTGTCTTCAAATAACTCTGCCATAGACCCGTTTCCAAGTGTTTCTTTGTATTTGCCACGGATATCTGAAAAACTCGGGCATTTATAGATGAAGTGTTCCTCTGTCTCTACTGCCCTTGTGCTGCATAGAGTACATATCCTTTCTTCCCATTGTTCTTTGGGCGTTGTCCATCTCCTTGTTTCACATCTAAGCCTATGAGAGCTAGTCCTTATCTGAGCAATGAGGATTTTTTCCTTCCACTTGATTTCAGCGCCTATATACGCTTTTTCCTTGTGGTCATACGTTGGGTTAAACTTTGCAATATAATATTGTCTTTTCTTGCTTGCATTTTTCCACATTCCACTTCTAAACTTTTCATTCACATAATTTTTTATGTCTTTGTTGACATTTGGGCATTCATTTATGTTGATTTCCCAACGTTTCATCCATTTCTGATTTTGTTTCATCCATGTATTCTTCCGCCTATGCAACTCTTCGTCCCTAGCTGCCCTAGGCCATCTATCGTTTTTCATGTTTTCTATTTTTTTCAAGTAACATAACAACTTGGTCATAGCAATTGCTTCTAAAGGGAACATTCCAGTTTCAGCTAGAATAATTTCATAAGGGGTTGTGGCCTTAATTTTGAGAAAATTTGTGATTAGATATTTTTGAATCCTTTCTATTTGCCTCCATTTTGCATTTGTTGTGCCACTAGCCCACACCTCGCAACCATACAACAAAACCGGTGTAACAAGTAGGCCAAATAAGACCTTGGTGGTCTTCCAGTCCCACAACTCGGCATTCCTACACCTGTTTTGAAGTGCATATAGTGCTCTCCAACCACTTTGAGTTCTTTTCATCCTACATGTATTCCAATTAAGTTTGTCATGAAAGTCTATGCCCAGGTATTTGTATTCTACTACTACCTCAAGCGGTTCTCCTGCAAACTGAAATTCGAGTTGTTGCTTCTTTTTTGCTGAAAAAATCATAATTTTTGTTTTGCTCATGTTCACCTGCATCCCAACTTCCTTACAAAAGAGTTCTAGAGCTCGAAGGTGATCTTCTAGATCTTTGGCTGTTTTGGCCACAAGAATTACATCATCTGCATACATGAGGAGTTTTACCACATATTTGGCTAAGTGCACACCCTCTCCCCCAAATTTGTTTATCCATTCTTCTAACTTGTCAATGTACAACCCAAATAAGGTCGAAGATAGAGGGCAACCTTGTTTGACACCTATGTCACTACCAAAACATTCAGATAACCCTTCCTGTGTTCTGATTCTAGCCTTTACATGCTCATATAGTCTGTGAACTGCTGCCCTGTAGTGAATTGGAACCTCTAGCTCTTCCATTCTGCTCCATAATTTTTTCCTTGGCACTGTGTCAAATGCCTTTTTGAAGTCTACAAAACAACAAAAAGCCTCCTCTTTTTTGTCCCATATTTTTTCCACTATGTGTCTGAGCGTGATACAGTGATCAATAGTTGAGTGCTTGGGCCTAAAACCTGCTTGCCCCTTTGCTCTCTTTCCCTTTTCTTCTGCCCATATGTTGATCCTACGCTCTATCATACTCCCAAACAACTTTGCAAAGAGAGGGTTGATCATGATAGTTCGATAGTTTGAGGGATTATTTACATCTCCACTTTTAAACAAAGGAATGGTCAAGCTAGTTGTCCACTCGGTAGGGAAGCCATTTTGTATGACCTCATTGAAAATTTCTTTGATCTGCGGTGCTAGAATATCTACCCCCCATTTTATATGCTCTGCTTGAAGATTGTCTATGTCACGGGCTTTACCAGTTGCTAACTTTTTTATCCCTTGAATAATGTCTTCATTTGTGAAAAGTTCTTTCTTGACAATGATAGTAGGGGGTGTCTCCTGCTGGTTACTACGTTGATACAATTGTTTTGAATACTCCAACCACTGATTAATTGTTATGTTATTTTCAGTTTGCATCCTTTTCACGCTTAGTTCCTTCCAAAATTTCTTTGGTTCATGCTTCCCTAAGTAAATCAATTCTTTCCTCCTTGTTCTAGTGTATTCTTCTTTTTTTGCCCTTACCAGTTTCTCATATGCTTTTCTGTTTGCTCTTGTTTTACCCGTTGGTTCCTTTAGTAATCTTCGCACTTTTTTGCAATCTTCATCGAACCATGGGTTGGTTGGGAAGCTATTCCTTTCTTTCTTTTTAGGTTTAGCTCTCTTGCATTTGTTTAGAGCTTCTTGGATAACGTGCATTAACCATTCACTCTTACTGTAATCTCTGCTACTGTGAGGTAGTTCTTCCCTTTCCTGTAACTTGTTATTTAATACTGCTCTAAAATTCTATCGATTTTCATCTGTTAAGAGAATGTTTCCCTTGTGAGGATATTTATTTTGATTGCCTTGCAAGTGTTTTTCCCTTGGTTTGTCTCCATGCATTCGAAGTTTCATAACAATTGGGTTGTGATCTGACTTAAGTTCCACTGGAGAATCTTCCACTTCTAGCTCCTCTATTTTTGGTATGTAATTTTGTGAGCATATTACATAGTCTATTACACTTTGTCCCTTATATGTTTTGCATGTATACTTTCCTGAATTTTTCCATTTGTTCATCCCATTGCAAATAATCAAGTTGTGTATGTTGCAGAGGCCTAACAACTCTTCTCCATATTGCGTGATAGCCCCATGCTCATCTTCTGAAGTCCTGGTCCACTGCTGATTTTCCTCTTCTGGCATCCAAAGAGGATTAATCTCAATATCTTCGCTACCTTCTAGAATGTTAGCTTGCTTATTTGTTGTCCTTGCATTGAAATCTCCAATTAATATAATCTCCCCCAACTTACTGTATATCGAAATGTCTCTTTTTAGGGAGGAGTATGGGTCTTCTCTGTTAAGGTCATGTTTCTTATAGAATTTAGAATTCTTGGGAGCAAAATAACATGTTGCTATGCTAATAACTGACTTATTTTCTAGGATCTTTATCCAGATGTACTGTTTGTTTTCATCTTGTTTTTCAATTTTAATGACCCTATCCCATTCCTCTTTTATTAAAACCATAATACCCCCATGCCCTTTGCCATTTTCCGTTGCTTTATTCCATATTGCTATTTTTTTGTATCCCACAAATTCTGGAGTCCTACATCCATCGTGTTCATGTGTTTCCGTCAGTATGATTATATCTTTGTCTCTAGCAATGGGCCCTAACCCGGGTCCTCTTCTCCAAGGGTAACCTCTACAGTTCCAACTTACCATCGTAAGATGTTCCTGGGAGGGCCATACTCCCTATTTGTTTTGGGTTTGTTTAGATGTGATGTATGCCTTTCCATTTCTTAAATATGCCCGTTTCCCTTCATTCCTTGCTGCCCTCACCTTTTCCCATTCCTTATTTCTTTCTTCCTGCTGTAAAAATGTTAGGTCATCATCTAAATAGAATTGTGACCCTCTCAGCATGCCTCTATTTTTTAGTAACCTTGTTTTATCCTCGTAGCTCATCAATGTGACCCGAATATGCCTATCTCTGCCTCCTTCTCTCAACCTACCAATTCTGCTTGCTTTTTTATCTGACCTTTCCATTGTAATCGATCTGACAAGAAGTCCCTGGTTAAACGATTTGTGTCTTCCCTATCCCCATAATCTTTCAACCCTTTGATGATTATATTTGATAACTTCTCATGTCTTTCTTTCTCTTCTGTTATTTGAATTTTTACTTGCTTCTCTATCAACTCTTTTTGTTGATTGACTGGTTCTTTTACTACTTGAGACCATGTCTTTGCCTTTGCTAATTCATTTCGCAACTCATTTTCTCTTGTTTCCATGTTTTGGAGTGTTTCCCGTACCTCTTTTATTTGATTTGCATTTGTTTTTTCCACCTCTATTGCATCATTGATTGGGGGTGGATGGCTTGTTTGAGGACATGCCATTCACGCTGACCCATGTTTGCAAGGTTTTGTAGCTTTGACACTTGCTCCTTGAGTTGGTTGTTTTCCTTTTCCAACCTCCGAATGGTGTTTATAACCTCATCTGATTTAGTATCTCTTAATTTCTCCCTCCTTTCCATGCTTTCAAGTTTCTCTTTCATCTTCATTAGCTCTTGCACATAAAGTCTTGGTGCCCACATGAGTGGTGTGGTTGTGGGACTGTAAGTTTCTTCCTCGTCTAAAAACTCATTTTGGTGACCTCCATTTTCCATGTTGAATGCTTTCTTGCGGTTATTTCTGATTTTTTTCTCCTCGCTTGTTTTTCCTTCTGTATTCTCTTGTGTTGTCATTTTGCCTTCGTTTCTTTTATCTTCTCTCTTTTGTCCCCTCTGTTGGGCTAATTGATCTCCTCGTTTGATGATGGTTAGTGCCTTTGATTGTTCCTTATTCTCCACCTGTTTATGTGGTAGAATATTTTTTATTTTTATTTTTTGATATGTCCTCTTCATTGTTGTTGCCCTTGCTCGAGCTTGTCGACGCCTTAATATCCTCCAGTATTGTTTCTCATTGACATATATCGGTTCTTGCAATTGTTGCTTCCCTTCTTCCATTGTCGAACCCTTTATACTATTGATCCGATGAAATAGATGTGTAATAAAACCCTCCGTTGCAAACCCTCCTTGCTCTGCAAACCCTCCTCCACTGCAAACCCTTGTCGAACCCCCTATACTATTGATCCGATGAAATATATATATAATAAAACCCTCCATCGCAAACCCTCCTTGCTTTGCAAATCCTCCTCCGCTGCAAACCCGTTGAACGAATTTGTGTATATATATCTGTGCAAACCCTCCTCTGCTGCAACCCTCCTCCACTGCAAACCCGTTGAAACAGACTCGACCCTCACTGTTTTGTGATGGGAAAATATTTGTCGTATGTTTTGCGTTGTTGTTTTTGTCGTATGTTTTTCTGAGGGTGACTAAAACCCTTTTCAAATTTTTTGTTCTAGCTAAAAGCTAGTGGAGCTCGCAACTGGGGTGCTGAATGAAGGAACTATATGTCCACGTATTTCTCCTATCTACTTAAATTGTTTTATAAATCGAAAGAGGACGGAAAATGTGCTTACCCGATGAGATAGATGTGTAATACAACACTCCGCCGCAAACCCTCCTTGTTCTGCAAACCCTCCTTGCTCTGCAAAAGCACTCCATCGCAAAAAAAAACACTTCACCGAAAAATTACTTATAGTTCTCTATGAAGGTTGCGAACCAATATGTATAAGAAGTATTTATTAATAAATAAATAAATAAATTCATTTAAAAAACATAAAAGTCTAAATAATAGTTAAGGGGATTACACCATGAACAAAGCCATATACATGTGCCATTTAGTTGGATTTTTATTTATTTTTATTGATTGATCTATTTACATAAACGGTTGTTTCCTACGACCAAAACCATGGAATTTCGTTTCACTTAAATACCCATTCTATTATGGGACAAAAAAGAGGAGGCTTTTTGTTGTTTTGTAGACTTCAAAAAGGCATTTGACACAGTGCCAAGGAAAAAATTATGGAGCAGAATGGAAGAGCTAGAGGTTCCAATTCACTACAAGGCAACAGTTCACAGACTATATGAGCATGTAAAGGCTAGAATCAGAACACAGGAAGGGTTATCTGAATGTTTTGGTAGTGACATAGGTGTCAAACAAGGTTGCCCTCTATCTCCGACCTTATTTGGGTTGTACATTGACAAGTTAGAAGAATGGATAAACAAATTTTGGGGGAGAGGGTGTGCATTTAGCCAAATATGTGGTAAAACTCCTCATGTATGTAGATGATGTATGTAGATGATGTAATTCTTGTGGCCAAAACAACCAAAGATCTAGAAGATCACCTTCAAGCTCTAGAACTCTTTTGTAAAGAAGTTGGGATGCAGGTGAACACGAGCAAAACAAAAATTATGATTTTTCCAGCAAAAAGAAGAAGCAACAACTCAAATTTCAGTTTGCAAGAGAACCGCTTGATGTAGTAGTAGAATACAAATACCCGGGCATAGACTTTCATGACAAACTTAATTGGAATACATGTAGGATGAAAAGAACTCCAAGTGGTTGGAGAGCACTATATGCACTTCAAAACATGTGTAGGAATGCCGAGTTGTGGGATTGGAAGACCACCAAGGTCTTATTTGGCCTACTTGTTACACCGGTTCTGTTGTATGGTTGCGAGGTGTGGGCTAGTGGCACAACAAATGCAAAATGGAGGCAAATAGAAAGGATTCAAAAATATCTAATCACAAACTTTCTCAAAATTAAGGCCACAACCCCTTATGAAATTATTCTAGTTGAAACTGGAATGTTCCCTTTAGAAGCAATTGCTATGACCAAGCTGTTATGTTACTTGAAAAAAACAGAAAACATGACAAATGATAGATGACCTAGGGCAGCTAGGGACGAAGAGTTGCATAGGCGAAAGAATACATGGATGAAACAAAATAAAAAATGGATGAAACGTTGGGAAATCAACATAAATGAATGCCCAAATGTCAACAAAGACAAAAAAAATTATGTGAATGAAAAGTTCGGAAGTGGAATGTGGAAAAATGCAAGCAGGAAAAGACAATATTATATTGCAAATTTTAACCCAACGTATGACCACAAGGAAAAAGCGTATATAGGCGCTGAAATCAAGTGGAAGGAAAAAATACTCATTGCTCAGATAAGGACTAGCTCTCATAGGCTTAGATGTGAAACAAGGAGATGGACAACGCCCAAAGAACAATGGGAAGAAAGGATATGTACTCTATGTAGCACAGAGGCAGTAGAGACAGAGGAACACTTCATCTATAAATGCCCGAGTTTTTCAGATATCCGTGACAAATACAAAGAAACACTTGGGAACGAGTTTATGATAGATTTATTTGAAGACAATAAAATAAAAAAAGTTGGGGAATTGCTAACACAAATCAGCAGGAGAAGGAACAACCTTCTCAAAGATATTAAAGATCATATGATATGATTTGATTTTAGTAATTGTACTTCCATATTTGAGGTCCCATAGACCATATTTGGGTCTCGAGGACGTAATTAAAATCTTTCATTCATTCATTTTTAAGATTTAATGACGATGAGATGGAGGCCTAGGAATCTTTAGGAATCCAGGGTACACTTATTTACGCCCACTTAATAGTTAACAGTCATCATTAGGGAAGGAAAGGTTGGAAGGTTGCGTTGAAAGTGATGGAGGCCTAGGAATCCACGGTACACTTATTTACGCCCACTTAACAGTTAACAGTCATCATTAGGGAAGGAAAGGTTGGAAGGTTGCGTTGAAAGTGCGAAGGGATGGCGAAGCTGCGGGTGTACGGAGACCGACTGTCTCAGCCTTCGCGTGCTGTACTCATATTTTGCATGTATTTGCTTCGCATTTCTCTTCTCAAATTCTGAAATCGCAATAATCTTGATTACAATTACAATTTGTGTTAGCAACCGAATGTCCCAGCCATCGCGTGCTGTACTCATAGTTTGCATGTATTTGCTTCGTATTTCTCTTCTCAAATTCTGAAATCGTAATACCCTTGATTACTATTACAATTTGTGTAAGCACTAGAAAGATGATGAGAGAGAGACCCCATTAATTATAGCCTGAATGATGATTTCATTAATTATAATTATGAGAAGGGCAGATCCTCCTAAAGTGATGCCTTGTTGCCCTTCATGTTCTTTTAAAAAGCATATCCACATTCTCTGTCGTTGTGAATAATGTGTGTAAACCCCTTACATTGTTTAAAATTCAGAATAACCAGTGTAGCGTATCGTGTATCCTCCATCTTCCTCTTAATGTTTGCAAATATGACAATATTGATTATGAAACAAGTTAACTGATTCCTACATTACTGTGCAATATGCAGAATTTCTACTAATATATCATTTTATAATTCATGGCCTAGCTGTTTTAAGCTGATGGTCGGTTGGGTAGGGAAACTTGAAATTTTAAGCGGGTACCAGGAAATTTTTTTAGAACTGGTTTAGATTAATTTTGGTCCAATGCCATTAAAAATGTCTATCCCATATTAAAATTGAGACAAATTCTGAATTGTACAGGAGATGGAGAGAGCCCTGGACAAATGTTAGATGCTACGTGGCCCTTAAAATGTTTCTTCAAAGTGCCTAATCCTCCAGCCCCTTTCTTAAGAGCGGGGTCTCATGCCACGGGAAAGCATAAACTTCTCAGGGGGGAGAGAGCTTTAAGGAGCTTGTAGCCGAAATTTGGTCCCGATATGTAAAACTTTACTTTCGTTCTTATATAGAAGAACAATCATAAAATGCCATGTGGTCCTAAAATTGTTCTGTGGGCACGGAATTACACGGTGCTCCTTTAGGGAAAGATTTCTAATCTAATATTTCCTGTAGCAACCGGATTTTTCTTTTTTATGAGACCAACTGCTCCGTCTTTGTAAATCCTGTAGCGTCCTGCATGGGACCTTTCAGGGTGCTCCACAGTTCTAGAAAAGATTCTAATCTTTTCTGTATAGGATGATTTTTTATCCCATAAGATCCTATTTTCAACACTTAAATCATGTAGCACCCTGCTTGGGACCTCTGCCTTTTCCAGGTATGCAGAGACTGTCTGGCTTTTACTGTCGATAGCGTCGCAGTCATAATAACAAAATCCCTTAAGGTCTGTATACTGTCGATAGGGTCGCAGTAATAATAACAAAATTCCTTAAGATCTGTTTAAAATCCAGATCAAACCGGTTTTTTAAAAATTAAGACCATCTGGATTGGTGCAGTGATTTTGAGTTGTGGCTTTAAACTATCACAAATGTTTCCTGTATTATGTATTTATATTTATGATGTACATTTTACTGATGCGGTTGTATTAAGTATTGTTTTAAAACATTTATTTTTATTTTCAAAATCATATTCAAAATTTTCAATTTCTTTACATTCTATTCGCACCCTTCATATGCAAAATCCAATTCTGCAAGTTGTTCCTTCTGCAATTGGATTCCTAGTCTTCAGAAACTGTGCATACTTCTTTGGAGTGCTTCTCTACAGCTGGCTTTTAAAGTCAGATATACTAATAAGCATGGGTGGCACTGAAGCCTTGAGCCTTTACCAGCTCAAAATAAAAAAAATGCGTTTGTGAATGTGAAAATTACTTTCTGCAATGTTTCCCTTATTATTGAATCAACATCAATGATTTATACATTCTCATCTCAAAAAGATGAACTTTTACTTCCTTTTGTGAAAGAAGCGTCCTATACAGGAGAAATATTAGAAGCACTCTTCCATAATAGAGAGTGGCACACTCAAAGCAAATGTGGCCAAACTTCACTCAAGTAAAACTTGTTTAAGATACCTAGGTGTTGTAGGTGAGTTGGAGAGGAGAGGGCAATCCTCCAAGGGAGGTCCCAGGTTCAAATCTCCACCCTACCAAAAAGCTGAATTGGGTATCCAAAATCCAAATTATAATGTTGGTACGGGCAGGGTCGGGTGCGACTCCCGGGTGACTTTGACGGTGTAGAACCCCCTGTTCGTGGTCTCTCAGACCAAGGCGGCTCCGCAAGGGGTTTTTCGTTTAAAAAAAAAAAAAAAAACTTGTTTAAGATGCCTAATGAGCTAACAAAAATTAATAATATATTTCTGCTCAACAAGGCAAGGAGCATGCAACAGGAAGCCTTGTAAATGTCCAAAGTCAAGCATATGACTTGCACTACCGTTATTTTCGTTTAAGGGTTTGTCAATTCAAGTTTGTGATGTTTATCCCCCAGGGATGGCAGGATGACTTATCCTAGTTGGTTTACTCATTGTGTTCCTGTTAGACAATCACTATTTTTGTTCTTCTTTATCCGCATGGGAAGATGTAGTTTTTCCTGTTGTAGTATATGAGACTCGATGTTAGCAGTGCCACAACCAAAGCCAACCAACACACGCAGACGTGACACAGATAATAAACAAATGCTTTTTATTAAATAACAGCCTTGAAATTATAAGCATTCGAAGATGCAGTTACAGATTCAAGGGGTACTTATATACCCACGCACTATACCGAGTGCTACAAACTTCCTCAAGAGCCAAATATGTCGATTCCGCTCCGTTTTAGGTGCTTATATACCCACGCACTCTACAAAGTGCTATAGACTTCCTCAAGAGACAGATATGTTGATGCTGCTCCGTTTCAGGTACTTATATACCCACGCACTCTACAGAGTGCTACAGACTTCCTCAAGAGGCAGATATGTCAATGCCGCTCCGTCTCAGGTACGCACTATACAGAGTGCTACAAACTTCTTCAATAGGCAGATATGTCAATGCCACTCCATTTCAGGTACGCACTATACAGAGTGATATAGACTTCCTCAATAGGCAAATATGTCAATGCCGCTCCATTTTAGAACACTACAAGACTCGGTGTTAACAACCCCTGGCCGCCACGAGGTGGTAGCGAGCTGACAACCCCCCTTAGCTACTCATCGAATCGAGCATTTATAGGCTCTAAGAAATTCGACTGTTACAACATGACCATTGCAGAGAGAATTTTGACCATCACAATATGATCGTTGCAGAGAGAAATTCGACTGTTGAAGAGAGAACGGTTACAAAAAAATACTAACCGAAAGAAAATATGATCGTTAGGAATTTAAGAGGAAGAGGGTTAGAATGCGATGCTCTTGCATCAAACTCCCACGCTTTAAAATTTCATGAGCTCCTGCTCATGAGCTCTTTAATTGTTTTGCCATGCTTGGAAACTTGAGCTACACTCATCCAAGTTGCATCTTTTGGAGTTTGGCCTTTCCATTGGACTAAGTATTCTTGGTATTTGTGTCCGCGCAGTTTCTTGCTTACGCTCGCATCAATGATGCAGTTAATTTCTTCAGGTAGTGTGTGCGGTAACTGTGCATTCCAATCCAACTCAGTTGCATTATCCAAAGAATTTGAGGTTTGCAAACGTGCCATGACACTTGCGGTAATCCATGAAACGCCGAGTGTCTATTTCACCATTCGTGTAGATCCTTAAGCAAGTTCTATTTCACACTTGTGGTAATCCATGAAATGCCGAGTGTTTGTTTCACCACTCGCATAGATCCTTAGGCAAGTTCTGTTTCACACTTGCTGTAATCCATGTACACGTTCTGTTTCACACGTGCAACACACTTAATCGGCAAGCAAATGCACACAATCCCATAGAAAACGGGTTGAGCTCTGATACCACTTGATGTTAGCAACGCCACAGCCGAAGCGAACCAACACACGCAGACGTAACACAAATAATAAACAAATATTGTTTTATTAAATAACAGCCTTGAAATTACAAGCATTTGAAGATGTAGTTATAGATTCAAGGGGTACTTATACACCCACACACTATACATAGTGCTACAAACTTCCTCAAGAGACAAATATGTGGATGCTACTCGGTTTCGGGTACTTATATACCCACGCACTCTACAAAGTGCTATAGACTTCTTCAAGAGATAGACATGTCGATGGCGCTCCGTTTCAGGTACTTATACCCACGCACTCTACAGAGTGCTACAAATTTCCTCAAGAGGCAGATATGTCAATGCCGCTCTGTCTTAGGTACGCACTATATAGAGTGCTACAAACTTCCTCAATAGGCAGATATGTCAATGCCGCTTCGTTTTAGGTACGCACTATACAAAGTGCTATAGACTTTCTCAATAGGCAGATATGTCAATGCCGCTCCGTTTCAGAACATCACAAGACTCGGTGTTAACAACCCCCGATGGCGGTACCTAGTTGACAACCCCCCTTAACTACTGATTGAATTGAGCATTTCTAGGCTTTGAGAAATTCGACCGTTACAGCATGACCGTTGCAGAGAGAAATTCGACCGTTACAATATGACCGTTGCAGAGAGAATGGTGACAAAAAAAACTAACCGAAAGAAAATATGACCATTAGGAATTTAAGAGGAAGAGGGTTAGAATGCGATGCTCCTATATTAGACTTCACTTGATTTGGATGGATAATTATCAGCATATCTATAATGGTTGTCACCATTGCTATCTGCTTTGCATAGTTTTAATTGGATTTGAATTTTGTTATAGTGAATGATAGAGACTAGGACTTCACCGAGCTTTTTATCTTCTTTGATCTTGGCCAACTTCTACAATTGATTCATGGAAGGCCTTTCACATGTCACCTTACCTCTCAACAAATTCCTGGGAGTTCCCAATAAGACACTCAATTTGTTATGAATAGAGTAGGAATAATGAGCCTTTGAAGAGCTGAAGAAGACTATGTTCATCCCCTTTGCTTGCCATCAGCCTTTGAAATTAAATATGATGATTTCCAGATAGGAGCTATTCTCCCACAGCAGGCTCGTCTCTTTGCATAATCACTGTGAGACTTTATCTAGGACAATGGAGTGCTACTCAACATTATCATGGAATTTTTTATGCTAATTTTCATGTTATGCAATTGTGCCATTTTATTTTGGGTAAGGAGACTTTTATACATTCTGACATTCCTTTGTAGTTATAGTAGATGCTAAATAATCTGGGGCATGCTTGTCATATAAAGCAGATGAAATATCTTCAGCAATTTTATTTGCTGTTGAGTATCACAGGTCTAATGTTAAGGACATAGGACATTCTTTCAACTGACCCTCAATATTCGACTTTATCAACATCCTTAATGCCCAAAGGTACAATTGATGACAAAGTTGGCAATTTCTTCATCCATCTGATTTTCACCCAAGATAAATTTATAAGACTTCGTATGGAGTTAGGGGTTGAAAATCATTATTTCAGGGCGACTTCCATTATAGGTTCAATCAGTTCTGTTTGCTATAGGGCAGCTGCAACAGAGATAGACTTGGGAAGCATACTTTTAACTTCTTAAATATGACATGCGATTTTGGCATCAACAATATCCTATTTGCATTTCAGCCTTCCATTTCTTATCCGATGTGCATCTAGATGTTGAAGCCTACTTTTGATCCTATGTCGCCTACACAAAGCTGAGTCCCTGAGTTGTGTCAAGACTTATACATTCCTTTCTTAGTTTTCTTGCAATATTTGGAGCCTATCATATGGATTTTCTTGAAGGTTTACCCTTAGTCAAGTGCCTGTTATGACATAAAAAATTAATGCACCAGTGTTGGAGTTTTTTTAAGAAATTGTTAGTCTTCTATTTTGTTTGTTGATCACATGTTTTGAAGCTAATTGGGATTGTTATTACCTTCTATTAGAAAAACAAAAGTAATGTACCCCACATGCATAAAGTGAAAAGTTTCACAAAGGGCAAGGAGCTATAAGAGTAACTTTATCCCACATGCACAAAGTGAAAAGTTTAAAAGTCATTATCAAAAAGACCCCTGTGCCATAGGGAGGGATGTTTTTTAAGGGAAATAAACTCGTGTACAGGTTTATGCTCTATGTTGGCAAAGGCAGTGATCTTGCTGTCCTGTGTTTGGCATGAGTTGATGATGATGTCTTCTTACCAAATTCATCCTATTTTCTAGTTACGTTCTATTTTTTAGGTTTTCAATAAATATTAAAAATGGAAAATAAAAGTTCAGTTCCATTTTCAGCTGCAAATTTCTAGTTTTGATAATCATGATTCTGATAAATAACAATTTCCAAATCTTTCAGAATTGTAGTTTTGCGAGACCTAGGGTTTGCAAACCAGAAATTTGCTACTGAAAAATGGAACTGATCTTTTGTTTTCCACATTTCATACTTTTTGAAAGAATTATAAAATACAAAATAATTATGCCATTGCTAATTGAAAACATTAAAAAATGGAAATAGATGATTTTACTGACAAGGTAGGAGCTTTGACAGAGACCAAACTTATGATTGCTGCCTTGGCAAGTATTCAGTCACAAGATATGCACTATAATTGATCTCCTAAAAAAGTGCCTCCTACTATGGTATAGCGGTCTCTTTTAATATCGACTTTCTGTTTTGGACTTCTCATTTCATACATGTTTGAAAACTTAGAATTTAGAATTTATTTTTCTTTCCTTTTGTGAACCGTTTACTTCATTTACCTGGGATAAGTAACTCAAAGTTGCTTCTGTTTTTCTAACTAAGAAAAGGTAACAAAAAGTATGTTTGACTTTATTATGTTGAATCAACTGATAAATAAGAAGTCTAACAACTTTTAAAAAACCTTCAATATTAAGATACATTATTTTTCTGATATCATAAAGTGTTGCAGATCTTTATTATTATAAACATAAACCATTCACCAATATGCAGAAATATCAAATCATTCATCCACAATACATTATCCACAATAACAATCCACAAATGAGAGAGAGATAGATAATACCCTTAAGGTAGGGAAACACCAATAATAAACCTTAAGGAAGGAATAACTTCACAAGATCTCCCAAGGTGAGAGGCCACTTCATGGGCATAGACGATTACATAAGATTATTCTTCAATGATATGAATGATTACAATGACAAATATCTCTTCTTTATATATCCATATTCTTATTCTACTTTGGAGAGCCTACTACTAATATAATATTATATTATAATATAATATAATATTATAATACAATCAACCTTGGGTTATGTGTGGCCTATGCCAACCCTTATACAATATAATAATATATCCCCAAATATCTATTCCTAGGTACCCTACCATAAAGCAATTTAAAGTGGGGGAACTCAAATATCATTAGTGCAAGAATGGTCAAAAATTAGAATTGAAGAAAATTTGAAGACCATTACTGATGCTATCAAGAAGGGTGAGACCAATGGACAAAAAATTAATTCAAAACCCCCCATACTAAGGCTTATTAAATTTTGATATCATAAAGCGACTTAATGAGGAAGAATCCAGTAGCATTAGTGCAAGGGTGGGCAAAAATTATAATTGAAGGATATTTGAAGATCCATATGCCGCAAACATTAATTCTAGACACCCATTTACTTATAAAACAATTTGAGCAGGCAAACTTACAGCGTGGTTATAGGAAGGAAACAACTTTCATGGCCCCTTCCGATGTGTAACCAGGAACCGTTAGCTTATTTAATTCCCGTAAGCTAATTTGGGTGAAAGGGAATTATCTTTTAATTAATTATTTTAATATTCTCCTTTTTTGACTTTTGATGGAAATATTATTTAATTCATTCAAATGTGGAGCTCAATGATATATTTTAATAAAATGAAATTAAATTAAAGAGCGGGAAAAAGGAAATATAAGGGAAAAAATGAATTCATTTTGAGGTTATGCTTATGTTATTTTTTCTTATTGGAATTTTTGGAGAGCTTCTTCGAAAATCAAACCCTCGGACTAAATCCCGTGGGAGAACCAATTTCGGCATTGTAAGATTTTGCCCTAGTTGGTCAATTGGAGAAATCACCCAGGTTTCTCAGCGAGCATTCATAGGAAAATCTACCATTGTTGGAGGGTGTTTTCTGCAGGGTCGTTCAGATATAACTTAAGCCTACATCGAACTATATTCTGGGCGTCGTGGAAATTGAAGGTGACGTGGAGGACTTGTATCATACACCGCCGATTTCATTTGCTAGACCTGCTTTATACCGACCACCGCCAACTTGGATAGTGGAGTCTTCCTTGGTCGACTGGTATTCATACTAGCCGCGCGGAGCCTTGGGTGACCGCAACTTTCCATATCGCCGCCATTTTCTATATGCTGGACCTCCTTGTACTAGCTGTCCAGAATTTGGAATGTAATAGGTCAAAAATATTGTTTTTTGTTGGCATTGAATGAATGATAAAAAATATATATAATATATAGCATTAATGAATGATAAAAAATATATATAATACATAGCATTAATGAATTCGGTTCTTTTTCACATAATTATCTGTACATTATAAGTATGTGAAACTTGCAACTATCATCAATATATTTGAATATGGTTGAGCACAACTCTGGTTATTGTGAAAGCTGGGAAATATATCTATAGCAGTATTAAGGGTGTCAAGACAATGAAATGTTGATGTTGGGTCTGCACACAATCCATCCATAAAATCGAGAAAAAAAATTTGTCTAGGCTATTACAGTGGTATCAGAGCTTCGAGCTTGCCAGCCTGTTGGGTTTCCGGATGAGTCAAAATAATTAATGAATCCAGAGAACAGGGAATATATCACATACAGGAGAAGAGGACCAAGGGGAAGAGGTGCTCTCAGCTCAGATTCAGAAGAAGAGGTAAATATGGGTGATAGGGTTCCACAGGAACCGATTACCCGAGAAATGTTTAATGATCTGGCTAGGGGACAGTGAGAGTTGCAACAAACTCTCAATTAGTTGATGGCTGTTATGATGGCAAATAATAATAACAACGCTTAGCCAAATAGTGGGAACAACCAAAATAACAATAATGGGCAACAAGAGAATCAAAGAAACAATGGAAATGTCAAAGCCTCAGTGAATAACAGGGCTGTAAACCGGAATCAAAATGACAGGACAACAAGCACTAGGCCCTTGATGCCTAACTTTCCTCATAGGAACCCTCCGCAGGATGAAGTGGAACCTACAGTAAATGAGATGCAGAATTAGTTTTTACAGGAGTGGACCAATGCTAGTGCGGCATGAGATTATGTGGACATGAGGATGAGACAACAACCACATAGGATAGGTAGACAGTATAATCAAGAGTTGCAGAGGAGAGTGGGGAAGTTGTCCATTCCTTACTATGACGGTTCAGGCAAGACTTCAACTAGATCATGGGTGCAGAAGATGGATACATATTTTCAACTGAATGCCATGCTGGAAGATGAGGCCATTAAATATGCCGCTTTACACCTTGATGGGATTGCTCACGAGTGGTGGCACCATGGTTTGGTTACGCTTGGACATAGCCAGATTGATTCTTATGCAAAATTTACAAATAGGCTTATTAACCGATTTGACAAGAAGGATCCATAACTACACTTCAAAGAATTGGCACAACTAAAACAATGGGGTTTAGTGGATACTTACATTGCTGATTTCTAGAGACTATCAGTGTTAGTGACAGACATCTCTGAGCACAGGTTGATTGTATTGTTCATAGATGGGCTTTCAGACCCTTTGAGAGGTTGGATTAAGGCATTCAATCCTCCTACTCTACAGGATGCTATTAAAAGGGCAAGAGATATGGAGTCTTCTACACCTAAGAGTAAATTTCAATCAAAGGGATTTCCATCTAAAAAAGAAAAAGATAAGAAACCTTTCCAGAAAGAGTGGCCTAAGAAGGACAAGATGGATGATGAGGTTCGGAATGAATTGCGCAGGAAGAAACTTTGTTTCAGCTGCAAGGAACCTTGGGAACTAGGTCACATGTGCTTGGGAAAAGGTAAGGTCCATTACGTTGAGGTGCAATCTAATAGTGAGGATGAGGAGCAGTATGAGCACAAACAGGGCAGCGAACACAGTGATTTTGAGGATGAGGAGCATGCACCTAAGGAGGTGAAGGGTGGTGCCATTGTCACACTTTCAGGTACACCCAAATTTAACTCATTCAGGGTCCGTGGAGTCCTTCAGGGGCAGCGGGTAACTGTGTTAGTTGATAGTGGGGCAACCCACAATTTCATAGACTTAGCACTAGTTGCTAAGAGGGGTCTACAGACAGAGCCATTTGAGGGCTTTAATGTTATGGTGGCAGATGGGTTTCATATGACTTGTACCCAGCGTATTCCACAACTTAATATTACCTTAGGTAATTACACTGTCACTGATGATTTCTATGTTGTGGATTTGGGTGATACTAATGCCATTCTTGGCATACAGTGGCTACATTCCCTTGGTAAGTATTCTCAAAACTTTCAGACCATGGAACTCAAGTTCAGGAGTGATGGGAAGAAGGTAGTTTTGAGGGGGATGTCAAATGGTGCTCCCAGGATCGTTTCAGTAAAGAGGATGGAAAGTATTTTCCGTCATGGTGATATTGCTTGGGCAACCGAATGCCTAATTTATTCTAAGGCACAGGTGGACAGCAGTACGAAGTATTCAGTGGATATACAGGCTGTGTTGGATAAGCACGGTAAGGTTTTCAGTGAGATTCCGCCAGGGAGACCACCTGATGGAGACTTTGAGCATACTATTGAGTTGGAGGAGGGCTCCAAGCCAGTCATCACGACCCCATACAAACACCCCAAGAAGTTTAAGGAAGAGATAGAAAAGGCTATCAAGGAATTATTGGACATGGGGCATAGTATACCTCAGCTCGAGTCCCTTTGCTTCTTCTGTTCTGCTGGTAAAGGACGGGACAATGAGAATGTGCATAGATTATCGTGCACTAAATAAGAAAACAATTAAGAACAGATACCCAATCCCCAGGATTGATGAGCTGTTAGATGAGTTGCACGATGCAGTTTACTTCTTGAAGATTGTTCTTCAATATGGGTATCATCAAATCAGAGTGCGGGAACATGATATTCATAAGACAACTTTCAGTTGTCACTATGGACACTATGAGTTTCTGGTTATGCCATTTGGGCTGACCAATGCTCCCGCGACCTTCCAGTCATGGATGAACTACATATTCAACAAGCAGTTGAGGAAATTCTTGCTAGTGTTCTTTGATGATGTAATAATCTATAGCAGAACTTGGGAGGAGCATCTGAAACATATTGATGAGATTCTTGGCATTATGGAAGCACAGTCCTTGTATGCAAAAGCTTCTAAATGCGAATTCGGGTTGATAGAGATCCTCTATTTGGGGCACGTCATCAGTGCTAAGGGTGTGCAGGTGCATCAAGAGAAGATACAAGCAATACTTGATTGGCCACCTCTGAGGACTCTTACGGAGTGTGAGGGTTTATTTGGGTTGTGCTGCTATTACAGGAGGTTTGTAAAGGGCTTTTCTAAGTTAGGTGCACCCTTCACAGATCTCACAAAGAAAGTGGCTTTCAGATGGACAGATGAGGCTCAACGGGCATTTGACAGGCTTAAGGAGGTGATGAGCTCTTGTCCAGTATTGGCTCTTCCCGATTTCACTCGTCCATTTGTGTTGGAGTGTGATGCTTCAGGCGAGGGGATAGGAGCAGTGATTATGCAGGATAGGCACCCCATTGCCTATGAGAGCCGAAAGCTCAGGGATGCAGAGAGGTTGTATTCCATCTATGACAAGGAGATGCTCACCATCATGCATGTGTTGGCGAAGTTTAGACAATATTTGGTAGGTGGAAGATTTGTGGTCCGGACGGACCAGAACAATTTGAAGTACTTCCTGGAACAGAAGGATTTGAATGAACGATTTTGATATTGAGTATGTTAAGGGTAAGAAGAACGTTGTTGCCGATGCCTTATCCAGGAGACCTGCAACACTTTCCTTGGCAGAAATTTCAGCGGATTGGAAAGCTCACTTGTTAGTTGAGTATTCCAAGAACACTTTTCCCAGTAAGGTAATGGATGGTAAGGTGCAGGATAACAGGTATAGGGTGATAGATGACATAATATACTACAAGGACAGAATCTTCTTGGTTCCCGAGTCAAAACTCAAAGAGAAGATTTTACGAGTGTAATGTCCCACCCCAATCTGTCGTTTTGCACTTTGGAAATTTTTGGTTTTCTGATTTTTTGTGTTTTTGAGATATGTAGAACAACAATATTGAAAATGGAATAACTTCTAATCTACTCAACCAAACAACATGAAATTCTGGAATAAGATAGTTTTGATATTCATCTACAAACCCATTAAAGGAAATAACAAAATATGCAAATACCCGGAAGATATAAAATTCTGGAAATTGGCAGAAAGGTACATTGGACAGCAACTCAGAAATCTGATATTTTCATTACAATCTTCAAGGAATGTTATTTCTCCAATGTTCAACTGATCACAATACAGTCCTAAACCCTAGGCGCCAATATTAGATGCTGAAGACACCACCAAAGTGCAGCGACCAGCTCCAGGAGAATCACGCCATGACTGAAATGGTACGGCCAAGCTGGAATGTTCAGCAAATAAGATGAGCTCTGAAATGCACTGCTAATCCTCCAATGAGTCCCTGAAAATCTCTCTGCGAATCCAAACAATGAAGCTCCACTGCATTCCCTGAAGTAGAAATGCCCAGATCAACCTGAGGTGATCTTTCACACCCGAAGTCGATGTTCTTTCTGGAGGTTTTCGTCCCATAGCCTACGGGAACCCGTGAGTAGGCTAGTCCCATGCGATAACACTGACTGGTTAGGAAGGGAACATTACAGTCCTCCCTCCCCAAAATTGCTTGTCCACAAGCAATTGGAGTGCTGGATGCTGCAATATCTGCTCATTTTCCCAAGTAGCATCCTCAACCGGCAAGTTCTTCCACTTGATCAAATACTCTCTAATCATCCGTTTCTTGAGAGTACGCTCTCGACTGTCAATGATAGCCTCTGGAATGAGAATCAACTTACCCTCATCATCCAAGGGTGGCAAAACTGAAGAAGGTACCACATTATGTCCCAATGCCTTCTTGAGGCGTGATACATGAAAAACATTGTGTACTCTGCTGTCTGCCGGCAAATCTAACTCGTAAGCCACCTCCCCAAATCTCCTGGAAACCCTGAACGGACCGTAGAACCGTGGCTTAAGTTTCTCTGCTCCACTCTTCTTGAGAGTAGACTGTCTATAGGGCTGCAATCTCAAATAAACCATGTCACCCACCTCAAAACTGCGCTCTATTCGCTGCTGATCAGCATATAACTTCTGCTGATTCTGTGCCTGCTGCAGATTTTCCTTCAATGCCTTCATTATGTCTTGGTTGTCCTGTAGCATCTCCTTAGCCTTAGGCACTCTGCAATCTCCTAGAAGCAAATCTATGAAGCTAGGAGCCTCATATCCATAAAGAGCCATAAAAGGTGACATCTTGATCGACATGTGGTAAGTGGTATTGTAACAGTACTCACCAAGGTATAACCATTTGACCCATGCCTTCTGCTGCCCTGAGATGTAATTCCTCAAGTAACCTTCCACCCATTTATTAACTATCTCTGTTTGCCCATCTGTCTGTGGGTGGTAACTTGTGCTGGGAGTGAGTTCTGTCCCACTCAAACGGAAGAGTTCCTGCCAAAAATTACTCATGAATCTGTTGTCCCTATCACTTACAATGTTTTTGGGCAGCCCATGCAATCTGAAAATTTCTCTGAAAAATAAATCAGCAACCTGTACTGCAGTATATGAGGCTGCAATAGCAAAGAAATGAGCAAATTTAGTCAATCTATCAACCACAACATAAATGCAGTCCTTCCCTTGCACTTTGGGCAACCCTGTGATGAAATCCATGGAGACACTTTCCCACTTTTGATTGGGAATTGGCAGGGGCTGCAGTAAACCAACTGGATAAGTATGCTCATCTTTATTTTGCTGGCAGGTGACGCATTCCCGAACATACTTAAGAACCTCGTCTTTGAGTCCTTTCCATGTAAATATTTCTCTCACCTGCTTGTATGTCTTATAGAAACCAGGGTGACCAGCCATAGGTGAATCATGAAAAGACCTCAAAACAGTTGTTTTAAATTGAGAATTAGGCACCAAGAATATCCTGTCTTTGTAAATGATTAAATCATTCACTACTGCATACCTTTCATCCTGTCTGGTACCTTCTATAATGCTGGAAGCCCACTCATCCTTTGCATAATCTGCTGTAATTTGCTTCTTCCAATCTGCTGTAATCTCACCCATAGAACATAAATGGGGCCTCCTAGACAAAGCATCAGCAACAACATTCTTCTTCCCTTTGACATAGACAATGTCAAAGTCGTAGGCCTGCAACTTACTCACCCATTTTTGCTGCCTTTCATTCAAATCCTGCTGATTGAGAAAATATTTCAAACTGTTGTGGTCGGTTTTAACAATGAACTTACCTCCCACAAGGTATGGTCTGAATTTGGCCAATGCATGCATTATGGCCAACATCTCCTTATCATATATCGAATAAGCCCTCTCTGCACCTCTCAATTTCCTGCTCTCAAAAGCAATAGGGTGCTTGTCCTGCATCAAGACCGCTCCAATACCTTCCCCAGAGGCATCACACTCCAACTCAAACGGTCTAGAAAAGTCAGGAATAACAAGTACTGGACACGAGCACATCACCTTTTTGAAGTTGTCAAAACACACCTGTGCTGAGTCTGTCCACACGAAAGCTCCCTTCTTCGTCAAGTCAGTAAGGGGAGCGGCTAGCTGTGAAAATCCCTTGACGAATCTCCTGTAGAAACCACATAGGCCGAAGAATCCCTTAAGCTGCGTGAGATTGGTGGGGGGCGGCCAATCCATGATGGCTTTGATTTTTTCTGGATCAACTCTTACTCCATCTGCACTGATAATATGGCCCAAGTACAACAACTCTGTCAAACCAAACTCACATTTTGATTCCTTGGCATACAAGGACTCCTGCTCAAGGATATTCAGCACCTCATCCAAATGCTTCAGGTGCTCTTCCCATGACCTGTTGTAAATCAATATATCGTCAAAGAAGATCAAAACAAACTTACGGAGCTGCACACTGAACACCCTGTTCATACATGACTGAAAAGTGGTTGGAGCATTAGTCAACCCGAAGGGCATCACCAGAAACTCAAAGTGACCGAAGTGACACCTGAAAGCAGTCTTCTCAATATCACTCTCTCTCATCCGGATCTGATGATAACCCGACCTGAGATCTATCTTGGAGAAGTAACGTGCTCCATGTAACTCATCTATCAACTCGTCGATCCTAGGAATTGGGTATCTGTTTTTAATGGTCTTCTTATTAAGAGCTCTGTAATCAATGCACATGCGCATTGTCCCATCCTTCTTCTTTACCAGGACCACTGATGATGCAAAAGGACTTTTGCTGGGTCTAATGTGCCCCATGTCAAGCAGTTCCTTGATTGCTTTTTTGATCTCATCCTTGAATCTCTTTGGATGTCTATAGGGAGTAGTAATCACAGGTTTGGCTCCCTCTTCCAACTCAATGACATGCTCTATTCCCCTTTCAGGGGGCCTCCCAGGAGGTATGCTGTCAAACACCTTATGATGCTTACCCAACAAAATTTGTATGTCCGGATGATAACTCTTATCCTGCTGATCACCAACTGTCGGCATCATAATGCACTCTGCTGCCCATTCTACCTGATCATGCCGAAAAAGCCTCTCCATCCTCTTGAGTGAAACCACTCTAACTCCTCCATCTGATATGCCTCGAAGTACTATCTTCCTCCCTCCTGATTCAAACTTCATCTCCATACTGTGCAAGTTCATGGTGAACTCGCCAAGGGTACGCATCCAGTGCATACCAAGTACTACATCTGTGTCACCTATACCAACCACATAGAAATCATCCCTTAGCTCATATTCACCCATCCGAATGCATAAATTAGGAATCTTCCGTGTGCAGGTAAGGGTGAAACCATCTGCAACCATCACCTTGAAACCCTCAAAAGGTTCTGTTTGCAATCCTCGTTTAGCTACAAGGCCTTCATCTATGAAGTTATGCGTGGCACCAGTATCAATAAGAGTGGTAATCCGCTGTCCACTCAACACTCCACGGACCTTAAATGATCCAACTCTCTGAAAACTGCATAGTTGTGCCACAGCTCCATCCTGTCCTTGTGTCTTTTCAGCCTCCTTATCACTATCTGAACTGCTGCTCTCTGAATCATCCTGCTGATCTGTTTTTTCTAAGTCTGAATCATCAGCTGAAAAGTACTCAATTTGTTTGGCCTTTGCCTTAACTGAGCATTGGTGAGATGGGTCCCAAGGTTCCCTACAATGGAAGCATAGTTTTTTCCTTCTTAAGTCATTGAGCTGATCGTTGTCCAGTCTATTAGGAACACTCTTTTGCTGATTAGTATCCCTCTGAAAATATTTTTTGTCCTTGTCTTTCTTATACCCAAACCCCTTGGACTGGAATTTGCTCCTGGAAGTAGAAGGCTCCATGTCTCTTGCCCTTTTTATGGCATTCTGTAGAGTGGGGGGATTGAACGCCTTAATCCAACCCCTCAAAGGATCGGAAAGACCATCAATGAATAATACAATCAATCGGTGCTCAGAGATGTCTGTCACTAATACTGATAGTCGCTGAAAATCAGCAATGTAAGCATCCACTGACCCCCACTGCTTTAGTTGAGCCAACTCCTTGAAGTGCAATTCTGGGTCCTTTTTGTCAAACCTGTCAATAAGCTTGTTTGTAAATTCTGCATATGAGTCAATCTGGCTATGACCAAGCGTCATCAAACCATGGTGCCACCACTCGTGAGCAATCCCATCCAGGTGGAGTGCAACATACTTAATGGCCTCATCCTCTGGCATAGGATTGAGCTGGAAATAGGTGTCCAACTTTTGCACCCAAGCTCTGGCTGAAGTTTTGTTTGAACCGTCAAAACAAGGAAGGGACAACTTCCCCACTCTCCTCTGCATCTCCTGGTTATTCGGGTTATGCTGCCTACCTCTCCTATTAGGTTGTTGCCTCATTCTCATGTCCACATACTCCCGAAAAGACATACCAGCTCGGAACCCCGCACTAGCATTCTCCCACTCCTGTAAAAACTGGTCTTGCATCTCATTGACTGTAGGTTCTACCTCATCCTGTGGAATGATCCTAGGAGGGAAAGTAGGCATCAAGGGTCTTGTGTTAGCTGTCCTGTCCCTATGATTCTGATTTACAGCCCTGTTGTTCACTGAGGCATCACCATTACCAGTATTACCTTGGTTCTCATGTGGCCTATGGTTATTATTGTGATTGTTCCCACCTTGACCATCATTTGGCTCGGCATTATTATTGTTATTTGCCAACATAACAGCCACCAACTGATTGAGAGTTTGCTGCAACTCTCGCTGTCCCCTGGCCAGTTCATTAAACATTTCTCGGGTACTCGGTTCTTGTGGACCCCTGTCACCCATATTCACCTCTTCTTCTGAGTCTGAGCTGCGAGTACCTCTTCTTCTGTATGTGATATATTCCCTGTCCTCTGAATTCATCAATTATTTTGACTCACCCGAAAACCCAACAGGCTGGCAGGCTCGAGGCTCTGATACCACTGTAATGTCCCACCCCAATCTGTCGTTTTGCACTTTGGAAATTTTTGGTTTTCTGATTTTTTGTGTTTTTGAGATATGCAGAACAACAATATTGAAAATGGAATAACTTCTAATCTACTCAACCAAACAACATGAAATTATGGAATAAGATAGTTTTGATATTCATCTACAAACCCATTAAAGGAAATAACAAAATATGCAAATACCCGGAAGATATAAAATTCTGGAAATTGGCAGAAAGGTACATTGGACAACAACTCAGAAATCTGATATTTTCATTACAATCTTCAAGGAATGTTATTTCTCCAATGTTCAACTGATCACAATACAGTCCTAAACCCTAGGCGCCAATATTAGATGTTGAAGACACCACCAAAGTGCAGCGACCAGCTCCAGGAGAATCACGCCATGATTGAAATGGTACGACCAAGCTGGAATGTTCAACAAATAAGATGAGCTCTGAAATGCATTGCTAATCCTCCAATGAGTCCCTGAAAATCTCTCTGCGAATCCAAACAATGAAGCTCCACTGCATTCCCTGAAGTAGAAATGCCCAGATCAACCTGAGGTGATCTTTCACACCCGAAGTCGATGTTCTTTTTGGAGGTTTTCGTCCCCAAAAAGCCAAGAAATCCTGCAAACCCTAGCTGCAAGCTTCCTCTCCAAAATACCAGATAAATTCATAATATAGTGATGCCGAATGAGCTCTTCAAATGTCTTTTTATTTGCCTCCAAATGGGTCGACCCACTTTTAGGGTTTCCAATAGCCTTTTTAAAACATTTAAAATATTCTAATTTTCACTTTATCAAAAGTGGCGTTCAACTTAGGCCCCCTTTAAGTCACTTTTATAAAATATTTTATTTCCCCTAAGTGACATAAAGTCCCCTTATATCCCCTTTATTAAATCAAATACATTATCTTTATAAAGTTAAAATCTTTAATTTAACTTTAGTGATTTTATCGACGGAAACATTAATATTTTGGGCCTCAATAATCCAATCCAAAATCCGAGGATAGAAACGGATACCCTTTTCGAAGACGCATCTCATCATACCATCCGTTCTGTCAGAAACCCTAGAAAAATGACTTACTAAAAATAGTAAGTGCGTCCTCCCATGCTCAAAACGGCTCCAAAACTGGCAACTGAAAGCTTACAACATCCCGATGAAACTCTACAACCTCCAATGGGCTCCCACACATCTGTCATAGCCTACGGGAACCCGTGAGTAGGCTAGTCCCATGCGATAACACTGACTGGTTAGGAAGGGAACATTACATAAGGTTCCGCACGGCTAGTATGAATACCAGTCGACCAAGGAAGACTCCACTATCCAAGTCGGCGGTGGTTGGTATAAAGCAGGTCGAGCAAATGAAATCGACAGTGTATGATACAAGTCCTCCACGTCACCTTCAATTTCCATGACGCCCATAATATAGTTCGATATAGGCTTAGGTTATATCTGACTGACCCTGCAGAAAACGCCCTCCAACAATAGTAGATTTTCTTGTGAATGCTCGTTGAGAAACCTGGGTGATTTCTCCAACTGACCAACTAGGGCAGAATCTTACATTGCTGAAACTGGTTCTCCCACGGGGTTTCATCCGAGGATTTGATTTTCGAAGAAACTCTCCAAATATTCCAATAAGAGAAAATAACATAAACATAACCTCAAAATGAATTCCTTTTTTCCTCATATCTCCTTTTTCCCGCTCTTTAATTTAATTTCACTTTATTAAAATATATCATTGAGCTCCACATTTAAATGAATTTAATAATATTTCCATCAAAAGTAAAAAACGAAGAATATTAAAATAATTAATTTAAAAATAATTCCCTTTCACCCAAATTAGCTTACGGGAATTAAATAAGCTAATGGTTCATGGTTACACATTGGAAGGGGACGTGACAGTCCTCCCTTCCCAGAATTGCTTGCCCTCAAGCACTTGCAGGTTAGGATGCTGCAAAATCTAATCACCCTCCCAAGTGGCATCCTCGATCAGTAGATCTCTCCATCGAACAAGATACTCCCTGATGACTCTGTTCCTCAACTTTCTCTCTCTGACATCCAGTATCTCATGTGGCACTAAATCCAACCTACCCTCCTCATCCAATGGTGGAAGCTCTGTAGAAGAAATAAACTGCTGCCCCAGTGCCTTTTTGAGGCACGAAACATGGAAAACATTATGTATCTTGCTACTATTCGACAACTCCAACTCATAGGCAGCCTCTCCCACTCTTCGAACAATCCTGTAAGGGCCATAAAAAAGTGGTTTCAACTTCTCTGCTCCGCTCTTCTTCAATGAAGACTGTCTATATGGTTGCAGCCGTAAGAAAACTAAGTCCCCAACCTTGAAACTCTGCTCAATATTGTGCCTATCAGCATAAATCTTCTGCTGGTTCTGTGCGCTCTGCAAATTATCCTTAAGAGTCCTGAGAATATCCTGATTCTCCTGGATCCAATCCTTAGTTTTGGGGGCTCTACTATCACCAAAAGCTAAGTCTAGAAATGTGGGAGCATCATAACCATACAATGCCCTGAATGGTGTTATACCAATCGACATATGATAGGTGGTGTTGTAGCAGTGCTCACCCATATGCAACCACCTAATCCAAGCCTTCTATTGCCCGACCACATAGTTCCTCAGATATCCCTCAAGCCATTTGTTGACAATATTTGTCTATCCATCCGTCTGAGGGTGGTAACTAGTGCTAGGAGTCAATTCTGTGCCAACTAATCTGAAGAGCTCTTGCCAAAATGCACTGAGGAAACGACTATCTCTGTCCCTGACGATAGTCTTAGGTAACCCATGGAGTATAAACACCTCTCTGAAAAATAAATCTACAACCTGAGCTGCCTTATACTCCGAGGAGATGGCAAAAAAGTGGGCAAACTTAGTCAATTGATCCACAACTACAAAAATGCAATCTCTGCCTTGTACCTTGGGTAGACCGGTTATGAAATCCATAGATATACTCTCCCATTTCTGCTCCAGAATAGGCAACGGTTGAAGCAACCCAACAAGGAAAGTATGCTCTGACTTGTTCTGCTGACAAGTCATGCACTCCCTCACATGCCACAAGACATCATCCTTGAGGCACTTCCAAGAGAACTTCTCTTTAACCTGTCTGTAAGTTTTGAAATAACTAGGATGTCCTGCAAGGGGTGTGTCATGGATAGCTCATTGTAATGTTCCCTTCCTAACCAGTCAGTGTTATCATATGGGACTAGCCTACTCACGGGTTCCCGTAGGCTATGACAGATGTGTGGGAGCTTATTGGAGGTTGTAGAGTTTTATCGGGATGCTGTAAGCGTTCAGTTGCCAGTTTTCGGAGCCGTTTTGAGCATGGGAGGACGCACTTACTATTTTTAGTAAGTCATTTTTCTAGGGCTTATGATAGAACGGATGGTATGATGAGACGCGTCTTCGAAAAGGGTATCCGTTTCTATCCTCGGATTTTGGATTGGATTATTGAGGCCCAAAATATTAATGTTTTCGTCGATAAATTCACTAAAGTTAAATTAAATATTTTAACTTTATAAAGATAATGTATTTGATTTAATAAAGGGGATATAAGGGGACTTTATGTCACTTAGGGGAAATATAATATTTTATAAAAGTGACTTAAAGGGGGCCAAAGTTGAATGCCGCTTTTGATAAAGTGAAAATTAGAATATTTTAAATGTTTTAAAAAGGCTATTGGAAACCCTAAAAGTGGGTCGACCCATTTGGAGGCAAATAAAAAGACATTTGAAGAGCTCATTCGGCATCACTAGATTATGAATTTATCTGGTATTTTGGAGAGGAATCTTGCAGCTAGGGTTTGCAGGATTTCTTGGCTTTTTGGGGACGAAAACCTCCAAAAAGAACATCGACTTCGGGTGTGAAAGATCACCTCAGGTTGATCTGGGCATTTCTACTTCAGGGAATGTAGTGGAGCTTCATTGTTTGGATTCGCAGAGAGATTTTCAGGATCTCATTGGAGGATTAGCGGTGCTTTTTAGAGCTCATCTTATTTCGTGAACATTCCAACTTGGCCGTACCATTTTAGTCATGGCGTGATTCTCCTGGAGCTGGTCGCTGCACTTTGGTGGTGTCTTCAACATCTAATATTGGCGCCTAGGGTTTAGGACTGTATTGTGATCAGTTGAACATTGGAGAAATAACATTCCTTGAAGATTGTAATGAAAATATCAAATTTCTGAGTTGCTGTCCAATGTACCTTTCTGCCAATTTCCAGATTTTTATATCTTTTGGGTATTTGTATATTTTGTTATTTCCTTTAATGGGTTTGTAGATGAATATCAAAGCTATCTTATTCCATAATTTCATCCTGTTTGGTTGAGTAGATTAGAAGTTATTCCATTTTCAATATTGTTGTTCTGCATATCTCAAAAACACAAAATCAGAAAACCAAAATTTTCCAAAGTGCAAAACGATAGATTGGGGTGGGACATTACTGTGGTATCAGAGCCTCGAGCCTGCCAGCCTGTTGGGTTTCCAGGTGAGTCAAAATAATTGATGAATCCAGAGGACATGAAATATATCACATACAGAAGAAGAGGTACTTGCAGCTCAGACTCAGAAGAAGAGGTGAACATGGGTGATAGGGGTCCACAAGAACCGAGTACCCGAGAAATGTTTAATGAATTGGCCAGGGGACAACGAGAGTTGCAACAAACTCTCAATCAGTTGGTGGCTGTTATGTTGGCAAATAACAATAATAATGCCCAGCCAAATGATGGTCAAGGTGGGAACAATCACAATAATAACCATAGGTCACATGAGAACCAAGGTAATATTGGTAATGGTGATGCCTCAGTGAACAACAGGGCTGTAAATCAGAATCATAGGGACAGGACAACTAACACAAGACCCTTGATGCCTACTTTCCCTCCTAGGATCATTCCACAGGATGAGGTAGAACCTACAGTCAATGAGACGCAAGACCAGTTTTTATAGGAGTAGGAGAATGCTAATGTGGGGTTACGAGCTGGTATTTCATTTCGGGAGTATGTGGACTTGAGAATGAGGCAACAACCTAATAGGAGAGGTAGGCAGCATAACCCGAATAACCAGGAGATGCAGTGGAGAGTGGGGAAGTTGTCCCATGTTTTGACGGTTCAAACAAAACTTCAGCCAGAGCTTGGGTGCAGAAGTTGGACACCTATTTCCAGCTCAATCCTATGCCAGAGGATGAGGCCATTAAGTATGTTGCACTCCACCTATATGGGATTGCTTACAAGTGGTGGCACCATGGTTTGATGATGCTTGGTCATAGCCAGATTGACTCATATGCAAAATTTACAAACAAGCTTATTGACAAATTTGCCAAAAAGGACCTAGAAATGCACTTCAAGGAGTTGGCTCAACTAAAGCAGTGGGGGTCAGTGGATGCCTACATTGCTGATTTTCAACGACTATCAGTATTAGTGACAGACATCTCTGAGCACCGATTGATTGTATTATTCATTGATGGTCTTTCCGATCTTTTGAGGGGTTGTATTAAGGTGTTTAATCCCCTCACTCTACAGAATGCCATAAAAAGCAGCACTAGACGTCTAGGCAGCACTGCTAGATGTCTAAGCAGCATTGCTAGACGTCTAAGCAGCATTGCTAGACGTCTAAGCAACAATACTAGACGTCTAGGCAGCAGACGTCTAGGCTGCTAGACGTCTAGGCAGCGCTTCTAGACGACATTTGTCCCAAACGTTTGCTGCCTAAACGTCTAGCACTACTGCCTAGACGTCTAGCAGCGCTGCCTAGACGTTAGGCAGCGCTGCTGGATGTCAACAGCGCTGCCTAACGTCTAGGCAGCGCTGCTAGACGTCTAGGCTATAGTGCTAGACGTCTAGGCAGCAGACGTCTGGGACAGATGTCTAAATGCGAAAGACGAACAATTTTAGACGCTTTCCTTGGGAGTGGAAACGAACAGTTTTCGGAGGCTTCCTTTGGGAGAGGAAACGAACAGTTCGGGGTCTTCCTTTTCTGCTCTATAAAAGGGAATTGATCCCTTGCATATGATGTAATGTGAATGTAAAGTTTTGCTGAAAATTAGAAAAAAGGAGTTGCCATTGCCCTGTGGTTTTCCTGCACATTGTAGGTTTCCACGTAAATTCTCTATGTTACTTGTGTTGCTGTTTTTGTTCTTTGTCATTGTGTTTCTACTTGCAGGTATAAAATCTGGAGTTTTTCCTAACATATGGTATCTAAGCTCAAGGTTTTGTGTGAGTGAGAGCTGCAACGATGACAGAAGGTGTAACCAAGTTCGAGATTGATAAATTTGATGGCCGGAACATCGCTTTATGGAAGATGAAGGTGGAGGATTTGCTGGTTCAGAATGACCAAGCTCAAGCCTTGAAAGGGGTCGTGAGTAAACTTAGCAGCATGAAAGATGAGGAGTGGGCAACATTGGACAGGAAGGCGGTTTTTACAATCCGTCTCTGCCTAGCAGACTCTGTCTTGTTCAATATAGCTGAAGAGAAGACTGCGAAAGCCCTTTGGCAAAAGCTTGAAAAGTTGTATGAAACAAAATTAGCAACAAATAAGGTTTTTTCTGAAAAAACAGCTTTATAGCTTGAGGATGAAGGAAAGTTCATCCATGGTAGATCATTTGAATGAGTTTAATACTCTTATCAGTAAACTGGTTTTAGTTAATGTGAAGATGGAGGATGAGGATAGAGCTATCACCCTACTTTGTTCCCTTCCGGACACCTGGGATCATACGGGGATGACCATTAGTAATGCATCATCAGGAACTCTAAAATTTGATGATGTGGTAGCCGCTTTATTGGCAGAAGAGTTGAGGCGAAAAACGTCTCTGGAACCCTCAACCAATGAAGCCCTATCTGTGAGAGGTCGATCTTTCGAGAGGAGTAAACAAGGTAGAAAACAGTCCAGATCTAAGTCTAAAGGACATAAGCAGAAAGGGAAGTGTTGGCATTGTGGGAAGCTAGGACACTCAAAGGACTGTTGGCAATTAAAAAATGTTGAAAAGCAAACTCAGCCATCAGCTGAGGCCAATACAACAGATTCAGGAGAGATGGCAACATGTGAAGCCTTCTGTATCAGTAACAACAGATCTGTTTTATATACCTGGGTTTTGGACTTAGGTGCATCTTTCCACATGTCTCCCCACAGAGACTGGTTTGACAAATATCAACCATACTGTGGTGGAATGGTCTACTTGGGTGATGATCATCCTTTAGAAATTGTGGGAAGAGGGGATATAAGGATCAGGTTGGACGATGGTAGAGAAAGGATGTTATGTAATGTACGACATATGCCCGATTTGCGGAAGAATATGTTCTCAATCAGTGATGGATAAGCTAGGGTATAACTACTGCAAAATAACCAGAGGAGCTCTTGTAGTAGCTAAGGGAGAATCTTATGGGACCCTATATCATTTATGCGGTGATACGGTGACAAACCATGCAGCAGCAGCAACTTCTGTTCAGGATGCAGTAATGCTATGGCATCAACGCCTAGGCCATATGAGTGAAAAAGGTCTGAAAATTATGCATGACAGAGGTATGCTTTTTGGGATTAAGTCTTGTAATTTAGATTTATGTGAGCACTGTATTTTTGGTAAACAAAAGAGGGTTCGGTTTACTGCAAGCCCTGGTAAGAGTTCTGATTTTCTGCAACTTATACATTCGTATATACTTGGACTAGTCCCCACTCAGTCCTTAAATGCCGCCCTCTATTTTATGACTTTTATGGATGATTATTCTAGGAGAGCGTGGGTTTATTTTCTGAAGAAGTCGAAAGCTTTGCAAAAATTTAAAGAGTTCAAAGCATGGGTAGAGAAGAGTTTGGGCAAGTCAATTTTATGTCTCAGGTCAGATAATGGGGGTGAATATTGCTTCAAGGAATTTGATAAATTTTGTATGCAGGAAGGTATTAAGCACTAGAAGACTGTACCATATACTCCACAACACAATGGTGTGGCTAAGCGGATGAATCGCACAATCATGGAACGTGCAAGAAGCATGCTTAGCGCAACCATGTTAGAGAAAAAGTTCTGGGTAGAGGCTGTTAATACAACTGTTTATCTTATTAATAGGTCACCTACAACTGCGTTGGATGGACAGATTCCGGAGGAGGTTTGGTGTTGTAAGCCATTTGATTACTCTCATTTGCGTACCTTTGGATGTGATGCGTTTGCCGGTGTACCCAAAGAAAAAAGGTCCAAACTTGACCCAAAGTCAAGTAAATGTGTTTTTCTCAGCTATGGAGATACAATGAAGGGGTATAGATTGTGGGATCCTATTGCCCACAAGGTAATTATTAGCCGAGATGTTATTGTTGATGAAAAATCCATGCAAAGGAAGGAGGTACAACAAACTCCTAATGTTGTACCAGTTGAAGTAGAAATGAATGAAGATGAATGTGAAAATCAGCATGTTGAAGTTTTTGATCAGCATGCAAGAAGCTACAACGGTCAAAAGACCAAGAGCCACAGTCGATAGATCATTGGGATAGAAGATCTACACGTCCACAAAAGTGTCCGGAAAGGTATTCTCATGTTTATCAGTCCTCTTTTGCTTTGTTAACTGATGATGGTGAACCTAGTTCATTTCGGGAAGCTAGAGAGTCCGAAAATGCGAGAAAAGTGGAGGAAATCCATGGAGGAGGAAATCGAGGCACTTCGAAAGAATAAAACTTGGGAACTTGTGGATCTCCCACCTGGAACAAAGACTGTTGGAAACAAGTGGGTGTACAAAGTGAAGAAGAACAACGATGGGCTGTTGGAACGGTATAAAGCTCTCTTGGTGGCAAAGGGCTATGTGCAAAAGTCAGGTGTTGACTTTAATGAAATTTTCTCTCCAGTTGTGAAGATGACTACTATTAGAGTTCTACTTGCACTTGCAGTTGCACAGGATTTGGAATTGGAGCAGCTTGATGTAAAGACTGCTTTCTTGCATGGTGATCTCGAGGAAGAGATATATATGGATCAACCTGAGGGCTTTGAAGAAAGAGGCAAAGAGAATTTGGTTTTCAGACTGAAGAAATCTTTGTACGGGTTGAAACAGGCGCCAAGGATGTGGTACAAGAAATTTGACACCTTCATGAAGACCCAAGGTTTCAGCAGGAGTGAAGCTGACCATTGTGCATACTACAAGAGGTTTGATGATGGCAGTTTTATTATTTTGCTGTTGTATGTTGATGATATGCTGGTTGCAAGCCCCAGCATGAAGAAAATCATTGATAATAAGTCTTGTTGGTTACGAATCTGCCATGAGGAAAGGATTTTGGGTTAATGCGCCCAGATTCGCCCACCAGCATGAAAGGCCGGAAGGAAGAGATGCCTTCCGAGCCAATCTCCGGAGAAGGCCGGCTCCTTTTGGGGGGGTTTCTGATTTAAGCTAAAGGGAGCAGGAAAGAAATAAATGAAGCGAAAGAGACAAATGTACAGAAAGAGATTACAAATATGTCCAAAGGTTGGTGGGGGGAACTAACAGTACGGGAACACACCAATCACCGCTACTTACTGCATACAAACACGAGAGCATGACAAGGAGCTGCAAAACCTAGGCGTACTTCCGATACACAAGCGGTGTATGCACGGCTTCAATAGCTCCCTAGCAAACATTCCCTACAAGGAACTAACGAGCGGGGGATCGTATCAATCACCGGATACGTACAACGACGGGGGTAGAAAGTAAACCTAGAGATGTCGAGCCGGGTATATGTGTTAAGCGAGAGAGTTTAACCGCACGGCTTCAATGGCTCCCTAGCAAACATTCCCTACAAGGAACTAACGGCGAGGGGATCGCATCAATCACCGGATACGGGCCAGCAACGTCACACATAGCGATGGAGCTGCTACCACATCTATTATACGAAAATTAAAAGTACAGAAAGAATGCTAAAGGCGCCTGACCATCAAATGCCGAAGTGAATCAACAAGCCATGACACAGAATCACGTAAAGCATAAACAGGAAGAAATAAAAGCGGTAGAACAGAACCAGGCATACAGATTGTATTTATATGCAGAAGCACAGTTACAATAAGCACAGTAATTCCCTAACAAACATTCCCCTTCCACCCTTTACAATGAATTTAAGATGGGCTTTTATAGCCCGAGTCCCACCCGATTACATTAATGGGCACGAGTCCCCGATCAAACATAAGTCGACGAAGCGGCGAAAGAGGTGCAAATGCTGACCTTTTGTCGGATCGGGTCGTACCCGCGAGCATGGTCTTCTGGAAGGCTGGACAGCTACGTGGCGGAGTCTTGGGCAAATCTTCAAGTCGGCGAGGCTTCTTTGGTAGGCTGGAGCGGGTGAAACCTCGGATCAGCTTTGAATGAGGCTATTAACGCAGGCGGTGCGGGCGGTCCATGCTTATCCCTTTTGGTCGGCGGTCTTGGTTCAAATCCCGAAGGTGGACACTTGTCCGATGATGGGTTATCTTTGTGTGACACATGCACGCCTTAGAGGGCGATCTATCCATCTTCACTTGGGATCGGAGCTCCTTGGGATGCGTGGGCGAAAACGGTGCGATTGGGAAGGCCTTCACGCCTTGGTCAAATTCCGGGTTTGTTCCCCTACCGTACACCTGTCAAGGGCGCATTCCGGCTCTGTTGAGAAGTCGGACTGCGCACAGGCGAACACTGGTGTCTGCCGCCATATGGACCTGCTCGGGCATTTTATCTTTCTTCCGCGTTGACTTGCCAGTCTGCCGATGCAAGGTGCGCCCAGAAAGTGGGGCGAAGTCAGACTTCGCACCAAAACTGGTGCGAAGTTGGTGCGAAGTGCGAACTTCGCACCAACACTGGGCGAAGTGCGAACTTCGCACCCAGACTGGGCGAAGTGCGAACTTCGCACCAACACTTAGCCAATTTTAGGAAGACTTGCTGGAAAGTTGGAAAATCAACTGGGGGACTCCAAGGAAAATGGGGGAGAGAAAGAGAATGGGAAAGAAAAGGAAAGGGAGAGAAGGAAGGAAAACGGAAGGAGGAAAAGGAAGAGCAGCACTGTTACAAAACAACATTGAAGACATTGCACCCCGTGCAAAATGTGACAACATTTCTGGCGGCTCGCGGGGTGTCGAGCTCGCCTCGGCGCAAAGAATCCATGCCTTCATCCTTTGGGTACAGAGGAACTTACCTCCCCTGCCTTTTGCTGCTCTAACTGTTCTCCTTGCGGCAACTGTTCTTCAGATTCATCTTTGTCAGTTGCCTCGTCAGAATCTCCTTCCGAAAGCTCTTCATTTCACTGTACGCCTCGCACATGCGAGTGTATGCCACTTGGGGTGAGCGCCGAGGCTTACGCCTGAATGGCTTGCGGTCGGCTATATCTTCTAATGCTCCGTGAAAGCAGCGACCGCGTGCAGGTCGATGGTGAGGTATCTCTTCTCTAACTCCTGGAAATAGGAGCGGATCTTGGAATATCTGGACACCATCTGAGTGACCTGACTGTCTTGAATTGGCTCAGTCCAGCTATCAATTTCAGCTGTATCTGCTTCAAAGGACTGCCAATTCTTCTTTACCCGATCTAGGGTGAGGAGCTCGCCATTCTCAACAAAACCTGGACACCCAAGTTCTGAAAGAGCGTGAAAGGGGGCCAGACAGATATCTCTTTCATGCGTGAATGCGTCAAGCATTCGTCTGGCCACTCTCACCTCTTCAACTTTTTTGAAATATTTGTGCAAGGTCACCCTTGCACCTGCCCATTCTGCAGCGAATGAGGACACGGGGGAAAAATGGACGCCGTTGCGCTCGCGCTCTCGAAGATTAACCGCCAGGTCCGGCCATTGCTTCGCACGGCGCTCGGCCTCCTCTACCACGAGGCTTTCCACAGGCGGAAACTTCTTGAATCCTGGATGCGAAGTCCGGGACTGCCATCGCCTTAAAGGTATGGGGCTTGCATTCCCTCGAGCAAACCAGCCCTCATTTCCTTAACCTTTGTCTTTGAAAAGACCGTCGCTTGAGATGTTTTCTCTGCAGGCTGCGATCGTGCACTGCTTCAAAGACTCCCGGAGCTGAGAAATCTGCTCCGAGGCTGCTTTCTTTTCGGTTGCGGCTTGTTGTTGAGAAGCGGCCAGCTGGGCTTTGAGTTCATCTGTTTCTTGCCGCGCCGCTTCCAGCTGCTCAGTGGACCTAGATAGGTCCTCTTCAAGCTGCCTTACTTTATCTTGCAACGCGAAGAGTTCTTCCTGCTCCTCCAGACTCTTGACAAAGAGATTGTCAGCTTTGCGCATGATCGTTCGAATCTCATCTCGCTTATTGATGTCGTCAAAGCTTTTCTCCTTTGTCTGGAGCACGTAGTCCGCCTTAGTCATTTCTCGGAGAGGCTTCTTCACTATTGGGATTATTTTCTCCGTTGTAATCACTCTCCTTCCGAAATCATACTTTGCGCGTTTCGCCGGGGCGGCTATCTCTTCGTGTCTCCTCCGCTTCAGGTCTTGGCGGAAAGAGACAGAATACTCTACGGCTCTCGTTGCCAGGGGCAAGTCATCTGAGTTCCGGAGGTCGTCCATAAAATCTGGTTCCCCCAGCCTAGGGATCTGCTGAGACGTCTCTCCTGCGGGAATGGAACCAGGAGGAACCTGACAGACCTTGGAAGAATCGGCCGCTTGTGGGGGCGACCGGGAAATGGAAATGGGAGCGGCTAACACTGCGAGGGTTTGAAGCGGCTGAGGCGGAGGATGTGACGGTGAACGGACAGCCTCGGACGCGACCTCGGGCGAAGGGTTTGGAGTTGTGCTGAGAGAAAGAGAGACGTTAGGGTTACGAGCAAGCCGATCGAAAGAATGGGGACCGCTAGAAGGACGCGGAGACGGGGAAGAGGATGTGGTCATGGCTCGCCCGGATTGAGCGGGGGGCGAGTGGAAGTAGAGCCGGGTGAGACTAGAGAGACAGGGGCAGCAAACGTACTGCGGGCTCCGCTCGAGCCGATGCCGGGGGATGTCTTCGCTTCTTGTCTCGGCGGCCGGCTTGGGACTGCCCAAAGGAGCCGCCTCTGCGGCGGCGGGACGCGGCTGCGGCTCTGCGGCCGGTCTGTTGCACTATCGGGGCTAGGTCGCTTTGATTTTCTCAACTCTCCTCCGCTTCTTCTCTTACGGAACAAGCTGTCGGATCGGGGGAAGGAGGCGAAGCGAGTGCGGCGAGTGCTAATGCTCCCACGGTAAACTTGTACCGGGGTTTGACTGGCAGAATGTCTGCCGCGACCGGTCTGCTTTCCGGCGGCGCTGGCGCTTTTCTTGCCTGAGGGAGTGCCTCGGGCGCTGCCTTTACTAACTCTTTCGCCTTTTCAGGCGCCGCCTTAGGAGCCACGGGCTGCATTGGATCGGCCTGGGTACTTGCTGGGGCTGCGCCGCGATTGCCGAAGTGTACAAGCTTGTTTGGGAGGAGACCCACTTTTATGATCCTCAAAGGGGCCTCGGGGAACGTAACCTTGATATGCGAACGGCCGCCGACTGTCATGATGCTTGGTCATAGAGAACCGAAAAGTCGTCATCTACGGCCGGGTTTCTCCTTGTGGATTTATCGTCTTTGCGTGCGGCATCTCATTTTCCAACATTCGGTAATCTTTTCTTTAGACCGGTTAAGGCCTGCAATCTTGGACGAGAAATTTTTTGAACCCCGGAGATGAGAAGTGATGGTCCGGGTTTCGCTTGGGGTCATATGTCACCTCCTCGCGGTAGAAATCCTGCCGGGGAGGAGAAGCTTCCATTAATTCAATCTCCGAGTCAAGGTCCACATGGACCACGTCGCATCTATCTTCGGTTATATCCCGGGGGCACAAATGTGCAAACTTTCCCCTTATCCCATGAGGGTCATACTTCCAGTGACTGCGGCACAAAACCAGAGCCAATCCGGGACAGCGCTTGCTCTAGGTAGACATGTTGTCCTACCTCAGTAATCTCAACGTTGGCCCAGGAAAGAGGGTATTGGAAAATCTGTCCTCTTTTCTTCCCTAGGCCAAACTCTTCTTCCACATAGTCCATCTGTCGGGCAACCTCCATCCCGAACAGATGCTCTGAGCACCAATAGGGCAGCAAATAGGGTTTGCCCTTGAATCCGTAGATTCTGATCACAATCCCCTGCGTCAGTCTGAAAACGTCCCCGAGCTTCTGATTTATCAAAGCACTCGTCATTTCTCTCGGGGGACGGGGGATTTCACTTTCGGTGAAGGCTGACATGACGAATCCCGGGAAAGTTGACGTTGAACTTGTAGTAGGACCCTTTCCGGTATAAGTCATCCGTCCGATTATAGACGGGTGCGGGCTCTCCTTTCTCGCTAACCTTCTTCGGGTTCGGGATCGGCATTTGGGGGTGCGAGATGGTACAAACAAAGCCGAGGCCGGAACGAGCTAAAACGAAAATCGGTCGATTGCCTCTTCTGAATCTTCAACAGGCTGGAATGAATGGCGTAAGCCAGCCGGTCTGCCCAGTCGAAAGAGATGGGGCGCTTTCCGCTCCGCTGCGCCGCTGGTTCGTAAGATTCCCCACACAGGAGGCATTACGCGGCGCTAGGCTGGTACGGGTGCACCGGCTCATCGGAGTCGCGGCCGAGAATCCATGCCGGGATGGTATATAGATACTTGCTACGAAATTTCGTCAAAGGCATGGGGCCGGTCGGCCATTGTCCGGTCGGAAGCGGGGCGTTCGGCTACGAATTGAGGAAATCCCTCATTCGCTTGGTGTGCGTGAAGCGTCCCGCTTGTTCGCCCGGCCGATCTTTACGAGGATGGTGCCGGAGTCATACTCCAGCCCCGGGGCGAAAGGCGGCTGCCACGGTCTCCTGCGCCGGTGCGAACAAGGGTTTGCCAACGGAACTGCAGATTTGTCGGGAAGCTGGTTTATAGTGTCTGACAATTAAGTCAATCAGCTCCGGGCACTGGTGGACAGGAGGGCACATGAATACGAAGAGATTTGATTTGTACGCCGCTCCAAAATGATGGGAGGGCGAAACTTTGTCGACCCGACTCTCCACATTCGCTCGCGCTGAGTTAGGCTCATGGAAAACAAGCCGTCCACATATCCTGCCAGGTAATTGACCGGAGGTGGTGGGGATTGCCCACGCTGTACCTTCTTCGTCCGGGCCTTTGACTTCTTCTCTGGCGGGGGATCGCCTTTGAAAACTCCTGGCCGCGGCAAATCCCCTGGTTCGCTGCTTTCGCTGGACTGCGTTGACACGGGCCTTTTTCCCTTGTCCATCTCTCTGAGTCAGCAATAATGATAGGTTCAGGCTGTCTGCAACAAATTTCGCTATCAGAGGAATAATTAGCACTGTCCGAGGAATAATCTCTGCAATCTGGAATGTTGGCATGTTTCTGACCCCCTTTTCTAAATAAAAAACAGCGCCATAAATGCAACGCAGGAGGGGTAGGTCGGCTGAGTTAAAATCCTTGGTGGCTGCGCAGGAGAACACTTGAAAAAAAACGCGCCCCGGCAGACGTGCCATGCTTCTTTGGTTGCATTTTTCCTTGAAAAACGCGCAATCATTAATTCAGCGTTGGGGACTGCACCATGGCTGACGTTGCTGGCACCACTTGGGCACACTGCTCAAGACAAAACCTTTGGCGCGGAAACCCACATTAAAACAAGTGCAAGCGCGCCTTGGGCCCAGCTGGGATTTTTGAATTTTTTTATTATTATTTTTCAAACCGCGTCCCAATACTGGCCCGGAAAACTAGGCGCAGCCGGGCTTTGCCCGAAGTTGGGCGCGGTCTGGGTCTTGGCCGCCTTCAGGCTTCACTAGCACTTAACACTTTTTGCAACCTTCGCTCGTTGGTCGAACTGCGCAATGCGATGCTGGCTTTGTTCGGACTTCGGCCGAAGCTTGGTGCGAAGTGCGAACTTCGCGCGAAGTTCGCACTTCGCACGAGAGTTGAGCGCAGCGCGCACTTCGCGCGAGCGCTAGCCGAAGTCAGGCTTTACTGCGAAGTTCGCACTTCGCGCAAAAGTTGCGCGCAGTGCGTACTTCGCACGAAGGGTGTGCGCAGTGCGTACTTCGGTCAAAGGCTGAGCGGAGCTTCTTCTTAGTGTGCTTCAGCATTTTCTCGAACAAACTTCGCAATTCGGTGGGCCGAAGTCCGACTTCACTGCGAAGTCGGGCTTCGGCCGACACTTAGTCAATTTTTTGCTCTTTTTTCTCCTTTCTTTCTCTGCATAGCCGAACTTCGCCCCTCCTGCGGGGCAACGACAGACTTCGCTGCGAAGTCCGTCTTTCTCTCCCATGCCGCAATTAAGCTCAAAGAAGGAAAAATAAAACGAAAGCTAAAGCTGAAATTTATACATGCGGGGAAAAAAAATAAAAAACACAAAAAAATTTTTACAAGGAAGGGCCACTCGGGCGCCTTCAACAGCGATAAAGCTTCAAGTGGAACCCGTTGACGGGGATGGGGAGGAGCTGACCCTCCATATCCGAAAGTATGTAGGCATTGAACTGATTCACCCGGCAATCGATAAGGGCCCTCCCGAGAGAGCATCAAATTTTCCGTGATTACCCGGTTTTGCCTTGTATGAATCCCACTTCGGCACCGGGTCCCCGACTTCGAAAACTCGGGCGGTGGTGCCTTTGGCAAACCAGCCTTGAGTGGCTGCAATGTGATCCGCGAAGGCCCGGTATGCACTTTCTCTGTCTTCTTCCAACTGCAGGAGTTGGCACAATCTGTCATCTACCGGGTCTCCGCTGCTCCTGTCTTCATCAATCCTCCACAGGGCGGGGATTTCAATGTGTGATGGCATAACAGCTTCCTTGCCATAGACGAGCGCGTAAGGGGACGTTCTGAGAGATTTCTTGAACGCAACTCTGTCCGCCCACAGCGCCCGTTCGGGGAGTAAGTGCCAAGTCCGCTTATTCTTTTCAATGGTCCTCCGGAGAATTTTCGGGAGGTTCTTGTTAGTAGACTCGGCAAGGCCATTCCCCTGCGGGTAGTAATTAGAAGACATCTTGTGATAGATGCCAAGTCTGTTGGTGTACTCCGTGAGTACGGCGCCTACAAATCCCGGACCGTTGTCTGTCACAATCGACTCTGGAACCCCGAAGCGGGTAATCAGGCTCTCAATGAACCTGATGACCGTTTCTTGGTCGGCGTTCTTGGTCGGGATTGCCTCCGTCCACCGTGTGAAATAATCAGTAGTTGTGAGAATAAACTTGTGGCCGGCGGAGGAGTTAGGAGAAATCACCCCAATGAAGTCTAGACCCCATTCTTTGGAACGGAGCTTCGGCTTGAATCGGTTGAAGGGGCGGGGGTGCTTTTACGTTTCGGCCAGCATACCTACGGCATTGATCACATTTGGCGCAGACCGCATGCGCGTCTGTAAACAGAGTGGGCCAATAGTACCCAGCCCTTATTATTTTTAAGGCCGTCGGCCTTGAAGAATGGTGACCCCCAGGCATCCCGGAATGAAAATCTCCGAGGATCCTAGGCTGGTCAGATTTTGTGACGCATCGCAACGAGGATGCCGTCAATGTTTTTGAAGTAAAGCCCCTCGGGGCGAAGAGTGTACCTTAGTGCACCTAGCCGAAATCTCCTTCGTTGTGAGGCGTTCAGGTGATCGGGACATCTTCCGGTGCGAAGTATCTCACCGGTTCATCTGTCCAATCACTCCCCTCCGATAAGGAGTTGGCTAGGTAGATGCGTGTCGTTGTGTCCTCCCACTTGCAGGCGGAGATGCCGGCTACAGCGCTTCGGGCCAATTCCTGACACAAGGCTCGGCCTCTGATAAGCTTGGTGGGCCGCACTTCAATGTCGAACTCCTGGATCTTGGCAATCCATCCCGCTCTCTTGTGACCCGGTTCCCCTTGCAAGATGAAACTGCGAACATCGGGGTGAATCACAAAGACAGTGGTCTTGCTCTGGGAGACAAAGTGCCTGAACTTTCGAAGGGACTTCATGACCGCATGGACCTGCCGCTCTATAAAATTATACTTCTCTTCGTGCGGCAAAATCACTTGGCTTAGGAACGCAATGGGGCGCTCCTCACCGTCGTCTCCCTTCTGAGTCAGGACTGCAGCGTAACTTTCGGGTTCTCCCACTGCATACAGGATGAAGTCCTTGGAGTAGTCCGGGTTTGTCAACACCGGAGCTTGCGCAATTCGAGCCTTGATTTCCTCGAAGGCTTGCTCTCTCTCATCAGTCCATTCGTAAGGTGTATCTTTCTTCAACAGTTCGGCCATGGGCTTGATCACCTGTGCGAAGTCCGGGATGAACTTCCGCACGAAGTTAATCTGACCAAAGGAGGACTGCAGCCCTTTTTTATCAGTGGGGGCTGGCAAGCGAACGAGGGCTTACGCTCTGTCAGGGTCAATGGCGAGGCCTTCCTCGGAGATGACATGTCCCAGCAGCTTTCCTTCCTTCACCGCGAAGACAGGACTTCTTCGGGTTTATAGAGATGCCGAATTTTCGACAACTCTCAAATATCCGCCGCGGTGCGAAACATGATCTTCTCGTCGGTGAGAGAAAACGGTCATGTCATCGAGGTAGATGACAATAATTTTGTTGAGCGGCTCTCGGAAGGCCGGGTCCATGGCCCTTTGGAACGTGGCACCGACATTAGATAAGCCAAACGGCATGCGGCGATAGGCGAACGTCCCCCACTTCGTGGTAAACGCCGTCTTATCTTTGGTCTTCGTCTTTGACCCAAATACGGTTGTAGCCGGAAAATCCATCTAAAAGTGAAAATCTACGGGCTCCGAGCAACGATATGCGAGAATCGATCAATTTGGGGAAGCGGATAGTGGTCCCGGAGGGAAGCCTGATTTAGGTTTCCGAAGTCGACACAGAGACGTATGTCGCCATTCTTTTTCCTCACGGGCACCAAATTCGCGACCCAGGATGAATGTTTGATGGGGTAGATGATCTTGGCCTCCAGCATCTTCAAGAGCTCGGTCTTCATCATGGCCTCAATCTTTGGATTTACGGCCCTCGCTCATGTCGGAATGGCTTAGCGCCATCCTCTAGCTCAATGGTATCTTTGGATGACAGTTCTGTCATACCCTCTCAAATCCTCGTAGCACCAGGCCACAATGTCGGGGAACTCCTGGCACAGTGATCTAATCTGTCCCAGCTCCTCCGACGTGCGGTCTGTTCCGACCTTGATAGATTTACCGGGTTCGAGTTCCGAGGTCGGCATACTGCCTCGGGTCTACTTTGATCCTGTGGGATATTGCTCTGTCATTCCGATCAAAGAGACTCTCCAATGTAATCAGTCCTTTTGGGACGTGATTATTCCATAGCTTGTATCAACCCCTCATATTGCTCGTCATCGGGGTCTCTACCTTCGATTACACACACTTCGTTAACCGGGGAATGTGACGATCTCCTCGTCACGGCTGAATACACGCGGAAGGTATCCCTATCGAGCACGAAGGCACTGTAAATGGTGCGGACCGGCTTCGGTTTACGGACGACGTCTTCGGCCGGAACGTGCACGGCTCCAACGAGACGCGAGAATATCGGCGTGCTTGTTTCTCTCACGCGATATTGCCTTAACATTCAATGAGTCAAACGATTCCATCAGGTCCCAGACCCGATTGCGGTACGCTCTAAGATAGTGATGCTTGGACGCGCATTTATTCATGACTTGATGACACACTAACTCTGAATCTCCGAAAATTTGGAGATGCTTGATTCCGAGCCTTTCCGCCTTTCGCAAACCCAAGCACGGGGCTTCGTATTCCGCCGGATTGTTAGTACGGCTCCGAGCCGGCCTGTAGGCATAGTCCTTACGGACTCCGGTTGGGGAAACCGGGAGTACCCCTGCACCGGCGCCATTCTTGCAACGCGCGCCGTCAAAGAAAAGCTTCCACGGCTCTTCGGGTGCGGGTCCTACTTCTTTCGCATAGCCCGACACGTCAAGCTCCTCGGGTTGTTTAATGGAGTATGACCACTGCTCTGTCCCGATTACGGCATTGAAGTCCCGCAACGAGAACTCGTCTTCAAGCTGTAGCACTTCGAGAGCTTGCTCGGTCAGTTCCACTGTCACTAGTTCTTCCTCTGACAACTAGACCATGCAGTCCATCTCTCCTCCGGGTATCCTGTCTACTAGAAAAGGGGAAGGCTTCTCATTGAAAATTTTCAGTCTTCTTCCTTTGAAGGGCACTTCCATGTGTGAATAGTCTAGAGACAGGTACCCGCCCAACTTCGCAGTGAACTCCCGAGAGAGACACATGCCGAAGTAAGGCTCCGAGTCAACAATCACGACCTCTTGGATGACCACAATGTCGAGAGCTTTGTGCGGCCGGATAGGGATGTCCTTTATGACACCAACTGTCTTGACAGGGGTGCCGTCTAGTTGCAGCACGCCTTGGCTGCTCCGTGTGTATTCCATCCCGATCTCATCGCAGACGGCCTTCGGCATCACAGTTGAGGACGCACCAGAATCCACCATGCAGTTGTGAACTATGTGCCCTTGCATCCGCAAAGATAGATAAAAGGGTGGCGGTCTGTTCTTCCCAGTGGCGGAGACTGTCAAAGGTTGAACCAGGACAGCGAGTGCATCTGCTTGCCGCTCTTCATGCTCTTCGGTGATTCTTGCAGCGGATCTACCGGCACAGACGAGAAGAGCATCGTACATGCTGATTCCGCGAGAGTCTTCTTCAACTCGTCTACAATCTTTGTAGCCCGAGGTACTAGCTCCTTCTGCTTGGTTTAGCCGGTTCATACTTGGTTCGATGCTTGTTGGGTGGCCTCAACTCGCTGTCTCTTGGTCGGAGACGGGTACTTGACTTCTCTCGGGCTTGTTCTTTGGTTTCGGTGGGGGCTGAAGTACGGGAAGCTTAGCGGGAGTTGGGGCCTTTCTTTGGAGGCTTAGGCTGGAACAGCGGCGGCCTTTCTTTGGAGAAGGTTTAGCGGGAGCTTTATCTTTGGACGCCTTCTCTGGGGCTGTGTAAGGCCACGGCCGCTTGTACGGTGGCGGCCCATCGGGCTGCGGTTTTTCTCTTCTCGCGTATACTGCAAAGGTTTAGCCGCGTCCGCGACTTTCTTTTCTTCCTTGGCGGGCGTCACTTGGATTCTCTTACGGCGGGGGCAAAATTGGCCTCGCCGTCCAAGATCATGTACGACTCATCATCTTCTATAGTCTTTGCCGGCCAAGGTGCGGATGTAGTCTTTGGTGCAAAGTGCGGTCTTCCTCCGAATGCGGGTCATTGCACGTAGTGCACCGGTTGACTCGGTCCGGAGGACCAGGTGGGTCTTCTATAGCGAGCATTCCTCGGAGGCGGACGCCTCTGCTGTTGATTTTACGGGGCTTTATCTTTTGTCGGCGCCGGTGGCGCATACGGCCTTCTAGGAGCAAAGTCCATTTGGGCTGCTTCTTTTTCATAGCGGTCATGTCATTGGACATGGCATGATATCCGGAGGCCAAAGCCCGCACTTCTTGTAGAATCGTGTTACGGATCTTTGCTTGTCGGGAGGCGGCAAGCTGTGCCGGTGGAGGCAAAGCGGCCAATGGAGGAGGGTTAGAATAAGACGCATACTGCGGGAGAGCGAGGAAGCGGCTGGAAAATGCGGAGGCGGGAGGAGGCGGATGAGGGTAATGCAAGCGGGGCGGGCCGTATTGAGTTACGACCGGCGCCGGATTCCACTGCGGCTGGGGCTGCTGCCCTGAAGTGGACGGCAAACCACCAGAAGCAGAAGGATACTGCGATCTGGGAAAGTCGGGATGAATCGGCTCCTGCACTCTGGACGGAAGCCTGCCAATGGAGATAATGTCAGCTTCAACTTGTCGGGCGGCTTCGTACGGTGCGGGGAACTCGTCAATTCGGGCGATCTTCGGCGGCGGGGCATATGTACGAGTTGAAAGACCTCAGATAGTAGTGAGCAGCCATGCCGGTTGAAGGCCGAAGTTCGCGAGGTACCCGTTTCCAGGATCTCGCAAACCTAATGTTAAAATCAGACACCTCCTCTTGAGGATGCCTTTGGATTGCTTGGAACTGATGCAGTAGAGAGGTAGGATCAGCAGACTCGTTGCATCCTTTTACGAGCCTCCTGGCAAGCTGGGGCCACCCTGTGATGGATCCTTCTGGCAGCGATCTCCACCAGTGAGAAGTTTTCCCCTCAGGGAAAGGGCCAGCAGACGGGTCTTCACACTTTCATCGGTGATGGTATGCGGTGCGGCCAGGGCAAGGATGTCCTGGATGTGCTCGTACGCCGTCTTACCGTAGCCGTCGTATGTAGGAATAGACTTTAAAGCGGCGGGGGGCACGGCTTGGCGACCGATCGGGGCCAAAGGCCCCGTGAGAGTCCACCGCCGGGAAGAGATCATCGTCATTCGGGTCGTTGAGCGGCCATTTCTTCTTCTTCTCCGCCGTCGGTTGTGTACTCGGTGTCGGTACTTTCCGAGGATGCGGGATTTTCCTCTTCCTCGGCCTCTTCTACTTCGTACTCGGCTCTTCCGAGCCTCGGCTTCGGCCTCTTCTTGGATCTCGGCCTCGGCTTCGTCGAAGCGAGCTCGCGGATCAGCCAGCCTGGGGATCTCGCCTCGAGCGTGGATGTCTAGTTCGTAGAACTCAGGCGGGCTTCTCGGATTTCTTGTTCGCCACCTTCTCGTGTGCATGAAGGTGACGGGACCGGTCTTCTAGACTCAGAGGATTTGTTCGTGCAGAGTCGCCAGGTGCTCAGATTTGGGACAGCAATGAAGCGAACACCGGTGCTTCGATTCTGTCGGGGGTGAGAAACTTCCTTGTCTCACCGAGAGCTCAGGAACTGTCAGCGCCAGGTGGAGACGGATCGGAAAATCTCTCTTCAGATGTGGGACCCGTGTTCCACCGAGCGTAGCAGAAAAAGCTGTTGCGCTAAGTGGAGACGGGACGGGTACTCTTTCTTTAAATCGTGGGACAAGGGTCCCACCAGTGCGTGCGCAGAAGCCGTTGGTTACGAATCTGCCATGAGGAAAGGATTTTGGGTTAATGCGCCCGGATTCGCCCACCGGCATGAAAGGCCGGAAGGAAGAGATGCCTTCAGAGCCAATCTCCGGAGAAGGCCGGCTCCTTTTGGGGGGTTTTCGATTTAAGCTAAAGGGAGCGGGAAAGAAATAAATGAGCTGAAAGAGACAAATGTACAGAAAGATATTACAAATATGTCCAAAGGTTGGTGGGGGGAACTAACAGTACGGGAACACACCAATCACCGCTACTTACTGCATACAAACACGAGCATGACAAGGAGCGCAAAACCTAGGCGTACTTCCGATACACAAGCGGTGTATGCACGGCTTCAATAGCTCCCTAGCAAACATTCCCTACAAGGAACTAACGGCGAGGGGATCGTATCAATCACCGGATACGTACAGCGACGGGGGTAGAAAGTAAACCTAGAGATGTCGAGCCGGGTATATGTGTTAAGCGAGAGAGTTTAACCGCACGGCTTCAATGGCTCCCTAGCAAACATTCCCTACAAGGAACTAACGGCGGGGGATCGCATCAATCACCGGATACGGGCCAGCAACGTCACACATAGCCGATGGAGCTGCTACCACATCTATTATACGAAAATTAAAAGTACGGAAAGAATGCTAAAGGCGCTCGACCATCAAATGCCGAAGTGAATCAACAAGCCATGACACAGAATCACGTAAAGCATAAACAGGAAGAAATAAAAGCGGTAGAACGAGAACCGGGCATACGGATTGTATTTATATGCGAAGCACGGTTACGATAAGCACGGTAATTCCCTAACAAACATTCCCCTTCCACCCTTTACAATGAATTTAAGATGGGCTTTTATAGCCCGAGTCCCACCGTTACATTAATGGGCACGAGTCCCAATCAAACATAAGGTGACGAAGCGGCGAAAGAGGCGCAAATGCTGACCTTTTGTCGGGCCGAGGCTGTACCCGCGACATGGTCTTCCTGGAAGGCTGGACGGCTACGTGGCGGAGTCTTGGGCAAATCTTCAAGTCGGCGAGGCTTGCTTGGTAGGCTGGAGCGGGTGAAACCTCGGATCAGCTTTGAATGAGGCTATTAACGCGAGCGGTGCGGGCGGTCCATGCTTATCCCTTTTGGTCGGCGAGTCTTGGTTCAAATCCCGAAGGCTGGACACTTGTCCGATGATGGGTTATCTTTGTGTGACACATGCCTGCCTTAGAGGGCAATCTATCCATCTTCACTTGGGATCGGAGCTCCTTGGGATGCGTGGGCAGAAAACAGTGCAGTTGGGAAGGCCTTCACGCCTTGGTCAAATTCCGGGTTTGTTCCCCTACTGTACACCTGTCAAGGGCGCATTCCGGCTCTGTTGAGAAGTCGGACTGCGCACAGGCGAACACTGGTGTCTGCCGCCATATGGACCTGCTCAGGCATTTTATCTTTCTTCTGCGTTGACCTGCCAGTCTGCCAGTGCAAGGTGCGCCCAGAAAGTGGGGCGAAGTCAGACTTCGCACCAAAACTGGTGCGAAGTGCGAACTTCGCACCAACACTGGGCGAAGTCGCCCGCCAAGGGGCGAAGTGCGCACTTCGCACCAAAACTGGGCGAAGTGCGAACTTCGCACCAACACTGGGCGAAGTGCGCACTTCGCACCAAAACTGGGCGAAGTGCGAACTTCGCACCCAGACTGGGCGAAGTGCGAACTTCGCACCAACACTTAGCCAATTTTAGGAAGACTTGCTGGAAAGTTGGAAAATCAACTGGGGACTCCAAGGAAAAAGGGGGAGAGAAAGAGAATGGGAAAGAAAAGGAAAGGGAGAGAAGGAAGGAAAACGGAAGGAGGAAAAGGAAGAGCAGCACTGTTACAAAACAACATTGAAGACATTGCACCCCGTGCAAAATGTGACAACAAGTCTCAGTTGGCTAGGACATTTGAAATGAAGGATTTAGGAGCAGCAAACCAAATTTTAGGGATGAAGATACACAGGGACAAAAAAGGAAGAAAGTTCTAGTTAAGTCAAAAGTCATATATAGAAAATATTCTACATCGCTTCAATATGCAGAATGCTAAACCAGTTAGTACCCCACTTCTTCCACACTTAAAGTTGTCTCCAACCAGTGTCCTAGAACAGAAGCAGAGAAGACAAACATGTCTCGTGTACTGTATTCATCAACAGTAGGAAACCTCATGTATGCCATGGTGAGCACCATACCGGATATTTTCCAAGCAATGGGAGTAGTCAGCTGGTACATGGCAAATCCTGGTAAGGAGCATTGGAATGCGGTGAAGTGGATATTCGGATATTTAAGAGCCACTTCAGATGTTGCCATTTACTTTGGATCGGCAGATTTGTAGGTATTCTCATGTGTATCAGTCCTCTTTTGCTTTGTTAACTGATGATGGTGAACCTAGTTCATTTCAGGAAGCTAGGGAGTCTGAGAATGCAAAAAAGTGGAGGAAATCCATGGAGGAGGAAATTGAGGTACTTCGCAAGAATAAAACGTAGGAACTTGTGGATCTCCCACCTGGAAGAAAGACTGTTGGAAACAAGTGGGTGTACAAAGTGAAGAAGAACAACGATGGGTTGTTGGAACACTATAAAGCTCGCTTGGTGGCAAAAGGCTATGTGCAAAAGTCAAGTATTGACTTTAATGAATTTTTTTCTCCAGTTGTGAAGATGACCACCGTTAGAGTTTTACTTGCACTTGTAGCTGCACAGGATTTAGAACTGGAGCAGCTTGATGTAAAGACTGCTTTCTTGCATGGTGATCTCGAGGAAGAGATTTATATGGATCAGCTTGAGGGCTATGAAGAAAGAGGCAAAGAGCATTTGGTTTGCAGACTGAAGAAATCACTGTACAGGTTGAAATAGGCGCGAAGGATGTGATACGAGAAATTTGACACCTTCATGAAGAGCCAAGGTTTCAGCAGGACTGAAGCTGACCATTGTGGATACTATAAGAGGTTTGATGATGGCAGTTTTATTATTTTGCTGTTATATGTTGATGATATGCTGGTTGCAGGCCCCAACATGAAGAAAATCATTGAACTTAAGGCTCATTTGGCTAGGACATTTGAAATGAAGGATTTAGGAGTAGCAAACCAAATTTTAGGGATGAAGATACACAGGGACAGAAAAGGAAGAAAGATCTGGTTAAGTCAAAAGTCATATGTGGAAAAGATTCTGCAGTGCTTCAATATGCAGAATGCAAAACCAGTTAGTACCCCACTTCTTTCACACTTAAAATTTTCTTTCAACCAGTGTTCTAGAACAGAAGGAGAGAAGACAAGCATGTCTCGAGTATCGTATTCATCAGCAATAGGAAGCATCATGTATGCCATGGTCAGCACCAGACTGGATATTGCCCAAGCAATGGGAGTAGTCAGCCGGTACATGGCAAATCCTGGTAAGGAGCATTGGAATGCGGTGAAGTGGATATTTAGATATTTAAGAGCCACTTCGGATGTTGCCATTTACTTTGGATCGGCAAATTTGCAAGTTAAAGGTTTTGTGGATTCTGATTATGGTGGAGATAGAGATGGGAGAAAGTCCACTACAGGATATACCTTTACTCTTGCTGGTGGAGCGGTGAGTTGGGCTTCGAAGTTGCAGTCTGTTGTGGCTTTATCAACCACTGAAGTAGAATATATTGCAGCGACTCATGCCAGCAAAGAGGCAATTTGGCTAGAGCGACTATTGGGTGACTTCAAGGTAATGCAGGAGAAAATTACGCTGCATTGTGATAGCCAAAGTACTATTCAGCTAGTGAAGAATTCAACATTCCATGATTGCACGAAACACATCGATGTCAAGTACAACTTTATAAGAATTGTGGTGGAAGAAGGTAGGATCTTGTTGCTAAAAATCGACACTGAAGTGAATCCTGCAGATATGCTTACAAAGTTGGTCAAGGCAGAGAAGTTTGAATGGTGCAGAACTTCTCTGGGCTTGCTGAAAAAGTAACAAGGGCAGCATTGGGCAATTGGCACTGGATGAAAAACCTTGGTAAAAGAATTCCTGTATACTGACTTCAAGTGGGAGAATTTTAGGAGGTGAAGTCACTATGCAGGGTTTTAGCCAGCAGAGGCTGTTGCTAGATGTCTAGGCAGCAGTGCTAGACGTCTAGGCAGTAGTACTAGACATCTAGGCAACAGACGTCTAGGCAACAGTGCTATACGTCTAGGCAGCAGACGTCTAGGCTGCTAGACATCTAGGTAGCGCTGCTAGACGTCTAGGCAGCGCTGCTAGACGTCTAGGCAGCGCTGCTAGACGTCTAGGCAGTAGACGTCTGGGACAAATGTCTAAATGCCGAAGACGAACGGTTTCAGACGCTTTCCGTAGGAGTGGAAACAAACAGTTTTTAGAGGCTTCCTTTGGGAGAGGAAACGAACAGTTCAGGGTCTTCCTTTTCTGCTCTATAAAAGGGAATTGATCCCTTGCATATGATGTAATGTGAATGTAAAGTTTTGCTGAAAATAATAAAAAAGGAGAAGTTGCCATTGCCTCGTGGTTTTCCTGCACATTGTAGGTTTCCACGTAAATTCTCTGTGTTACTTGTGTTGCTGTTTTTGTTTTCTGTCATTGTGTTTCTACTTGCAGGTATAAAATCTGAAGTTTTTCCTAACACCATCAACATCCTACTCTTATCATATACAATATCTATCTTTGTGCAAAACTATCATGTGTGTACTATAGTCGCAAGATCTCCAATGTACCCAACATACTCTCTTGGAATGCACAATATACTGTGTACCCTCTTAGATGAAGGATGGGGTCTATTTAAACTAGGGGGAAGGTAGTTATTGACAACTACCAACCTCGACACCTCACCAACCTCACATTACATTTGTCTTGCATTTCATTTCATTTCCCCTCCTAACTACAAGACAAACTACATGACAACTTACTTATGCACACATGACTACTACTTATCTCATCATTACATTATTGCATGTAATATTACAACGTTATCAATTTAATTCAAACTTCTACCAAAACTTTAGCATATGCATACTCAACATCCATGCATAGCCTTTATTTCTGAGTTTGTTTCTTTTGCTAAGGTGGCAAGTCAGAACTATCGCCTACTACTGGTCCTGATCAAACTTTTTCAGCCGCTCCCTACTGCACTTGCACTCAACAATCTTTTTTGCAAATATATGAGCATTAGTTTTAGTCTTTTGAGCACACTCTTGTGATTGCCCTTGTGCTTGACTCTAGTCCTCTACACCTCTAGGCACTCTCCCTAGCACTTGTGTTGGAGTTACTAGTTGCTCCACCTCATCTTGCGCATGCTCCATATTGGCACAATCTTCACCACTTGTGCAAACGTTCTCCTCGGCCTGATTTTTGTTTGCTTGTTGCACCTCCACTTGCGCGTCTTCCTCCATTGTCAAAAACAATGTTTGCCATCGTTCAACTTATTCCCCGGACTTCTCTCTTCTTGAGGGTTTCACACAAGTTCCACTTCCAACGATGAAACCCCAACTCCGTCACTATATTCTGCACGTATTTCCTTGCTAGCAACTTCTATCAGCATTTTGGTTGTTTGTGTGTTGCCAACTTTACTGTCATGCACTTCCTTGTCGTTATGTAACTCATCGTCATCACGTAACTTGTTATCATGTAATTCCTCATCGTCACGTAACTCGATGTCATGTAACTCCTCGCCAACATGTAACTACGTCGTCACATAACTCTCCACTATCACATAACTCTTTTGCGCATGTTACACATCTAGGAATCCTTCGTTCTTGCTATTGCACAATCCTCTGACTTCTTGTACGTTCTTTGCTCGTTCTTGTGATCGCCCTTTTGTGTCCATGTCTCCCACGTGCTTACGTCAGGTTATCTATCATTCACTTTGTCTCTTCTTCAATTGTCTGTGTGGTCACTTGTTTGAACTACAAACAACAATGGTGCCAAATGTAGAACCAATAATGGTATTCCACGATTGAAGGAACATAGAGGAGTAAATGACAAAAAATAGAAGGAATAAACAACATTTTACATATACGAGAAGATATTCATGAACAACAATATTATTCGCTATAGTTGCTCACAATCACATGTAATTACTTGCACATACACAGATATGCTCCCAGCTACACACACCTAGATGGCTGAATGAATTGTTATGTATTCAGGAAATTTAAGGGGTCTACTTATACTATTCCTAGGAAAGGAGAGATTGTTGCCAACTTTTGCAACCTCCTTGTACCTAACCCTAACTGCCTTTACATGACACTTCTAATTACATGACATCTGAATTACATTAACATCCTACTTACATGACACTTCTAATTACATGACATCTGAATTACATTAACATCCTATTTACATGACATTCTAATTACACACACACTAATAATGTCTAATAACCATTTTGTCAAATACTTAACGTGCAAACTACAAAATGACACAAAATGAGAACAGTATGTACAATCAAAATTGCTTTCGCTGGCTCCATACACGCTCCTTCATGCTTAAAGGGGGTACCGCATCAGAACTGGCCGCTATAGTATGGGTCAATCTTCTCTTGAAAAAGTTTCTGTGGACAATCCATGGCTAGATTATGGTCATCTTTTCTATCATGATGATTTGTGGTTGTTTGGGAGGCTGCTACACTGCATAAATATGTGAAATGAGTCTTTTTCTCCTTGAAAGTCATTGAGCTCCTTGACAACTGCAATTATGGAAGCTTTTGCATTAAAGGAAATTTGGGGCTTTATTTTATTGAAAGTCATCTATTTGAAATTACCTGAAAGACATTTATGGTTTGAGGTTCATATTATGGGTTTGACTATTGTGGTATGGATTTTGTAGTAGTGGGAGGACCCTCTTTGGATACACATTTGTGTAGGAAAACATGCACAATTGATACTTATGGTATTGATGTTGATGGTGCTGATAATGTTTGTGACACTAGTGATGAGCATGATTTTTCCATTCATGGATTGATCAAGTTGCAAAGAGTTGGGTGGAGCTCTCCATCCTATGGAAAGATGTTGTATCCTTCAAGTTACAAATATCTTCATCAATCCAATGTGAGTGAAGTTGAAGAGACATAGTGGGGCTGTTGGAAGTTTTCATTAAAGGATGACGGTGTAATGCCACCTTTCTTGTCCCTTTAAGCTTTGTTTAAAGGGGATGTTAGAATGTTTAAACCCGCTTGTTGATCCCATTGTCATCTTGTTAGGTTAATCCATGTATTATGTGACCAATGGTTGATTTGTATTTGTTAGGTTAATCCATGTATTGATTTGTATTTGTTAGGTTAATCCATGTATTATTTAATTGACCAATGGTTGCTTTGTACTTGTTAGGTTAATCCATGTAAGGAGAAACATTGGATATAATGACATGTTTATTTGATCCTCCTCCTATTTGCAGTTAACTTTATCTTTGCACACGTGTGTGTGCGTGTGTGCATGCAGATTTGCTGTGCTTAACTATTTTGCAGATTGAATTGTATAATTGGATTGTATTGTGGCTGCTAGAAATCAAATCCAGTAAACACACACTCTGTTCTGTTAATAAAATAGAGTATTCTTATGGAGTGTATAGTGTTTCTTCCAGCAAATGAAAATGTCTTATCTAGCCTTATTGACCTCTATACTTTTTATTTCACACATTTAGCAAGCTAACGATTTCATTTGAGAATTATGTGTGAAAGTACTTCCCTAGTTATTTGAGCGTTTTATAATGGGAACTCTTTTGTTTTGTTTCATTGAAAATAGTTTGTTGGATGGATTGGCAGGGTAAATAAAATCAACCTTGAGGAGCATGTTGTAAATCTCGTAAAGGGCAAACATAAACAGCCTGAATTCAAAGGTCATTCTTCTTGTTGACCATTAAAGCTTGATTGTGATGACAAAAATTTTAAATTTAAGGTTTAATATTGCTTTTCCATGTTCCAAAATTTCCGTTCATTTGATGTTGAGTTGCTGTTACTTTTGTATGTGTGATAATATGTTTTAAGTTAGAGTCCATAGTGGGTGAATTTGATCATGCCAGCTTAAGTGGCCATGTTCAAATCAAACAGTTTGATGCTTAGTTGTGACTTGTTACTAAATGTCAATTGCTTACCTCATGGTTGAGATGTATAAATATCTCATAGTAATGGAGACATGACAGTTCTATGGGTATTTTTTCATAATAATATTTACTGGTTTTGTTGAGTAGCCTTTAGATTGGGCCCACTGTGATAGTAGTACAGAGAATAACTTGCAGTTCCAAAGATAATTTTATTAAAGTTTGCTAGATGAATAAACCAAGAGCAATATAGTATGATCAGAAATGTGATTATTTTAGTGAATCTCTGAATATTTGCTTGAATCATGCAAGGGGCAGTGCCTATCATAAGCAGATCCATTGTACTCAATAGAATTTCGAGTCCTTGATATCAAAGCTACCTAGGATATATCTTTCTCTTGTAGACCAAACTTCCAAAAACTTGATGAGATGATCTCTTAGCTTATAAAAGAGTCCATTCATATTTAAATGTTAAGGCAAAAAATCCCCGTGAGTGTGGTCTACCGGCAAGGATGCCACTTGCATTATCGGTGATATGACCTGGGTTCAATCCCCATGGTGGATGTGTATAAGAAGTATTACTAAAAGAAAAAAAAAAAAAAAAGGTTTAAGGCAAAAAGATCATAATTCCTTCTAAATGTCAAGTGTTGGTACAACTTTCCTCAGAAGCATCTTAATAGTGTCTTATGGAGTAAAATGCACAATTGCATATTCTATTGGAGGAACAGCAACACTATTGTAATTTGTAATCATGACAGAAATAAAGAGTTAAATGGTGGTTGTGATAAGCTCTCTGTGTAAAAGTGGTAAGGATATGTACTAGAATAAGTGTCATAGTATTGCTAGAAAGAAGATCCAGTCAAACATGTAAGATCTTGCTAGAATCCATGGAAGGCTTAAAGAATTTATTAAGAGGAGAAATGATTGCATTTGTTTCCATAGAAATATGGATCAATTCCATTGGATGGGGTTAAGACAGCAAAATGACAAATTATAGAATGGATGGATTTGGAGACACACTTCACAAATCACTTTTACTTTGAAGAGCTACATGCAGTAATGTATCAATGTCAAGCTATTTTAAGTGATGAATTCCTCATATCAGTTACTATAATTTGGGTCTAAAAAGTGCAGTAACTACAATGTTAAGCTCATCTTGTTGTGTCTATCAATTAACACTGATTTGAAGGCTATACTAAGAAAAGCTGTTGAGTTGATGAAATTGACATTCAAACAAAATGAGTTGGTGGGAACAATCAAAATCTTCAAATGTGGAAATGACATGGTTAAGGACAAACCTACTTACATTAAGCATTATGTATGAAGCAGATTTACACCAACTAGGAATATTTACAACTGGTGGGTTATAAAAGGATTCAAGAACCTTGATATGTGGGTCTAGAGTGTTAGACCAAAAAAGCAAATATATTGTGAAAAGGGAACCAGAATGGAAAAGATTGTATATTATTATTAACCATAATCTTTGTCATGTCCCATTTTGACCCTTGCTTGCTATGTCAGTCTAATAAACCCTACTCTATGTTTTGTCTGAGATATAGAAACACAGAGAGACACAGACTCAAGGAGCGACTAATTTAAATTCACTCCCACTGCCACTGTCAATTCTTTTAAGGAAAGAGAGGGAGCAGAAGCAGAGATAGGTGTGCTGTGCTTTTCTGTTTGCGCTTTAGCAGCAAGTAAGGGTAGCAGAAGTCAAGCATAGATATCTTAGAAGAGAATGGCGATATCAAGCAGCACCTCACAGGTATCTTCGTCCTCCTGTTTTTCTTTTTCCCTATTTTCTTTAGGGAGAAAAAACAATCATAACAAGACCTTGTTTAACAAGGTTAGTACATTCTCTAAGGCCAAGGCTCTGTATTTCCTACGGTAGAGAGCTATTTCTCGATAGGACTTAAGAAAGGAGGATATTTTGAGTAGAGTCAGCTGTTTAAGAAACAAATGGAAGCCTGCATGCCACAGCAGCTATATACAAGTGCTACTGTTGATGCCATTTCCAATAATAACAATTATTGTGTGACTACGACTCTCGCGTGAACAGAAGGAAGTAAGTTGTATTGTTGACCCACTGCATTGTCAAAATGTTGTATTGCTTAATGATTAGTATGAAAATAAACCCCAGCCAAAGCTGACCAAATTATGAAGTTGTTATTCAGCTTAGAGCTCATTTCTACATGAAACAGTATTCCCTTTCCATGTGATAAGCACTCTAGTTTCCGAACCTGGAATAACGTACACATTAACAGTATTTCACCACTTCACAATATTCAAAATCCTTTCAATTCCATGGCTGTGAGCCGTGAACATCAACCACTATCATCTGGCACAGGCCATAGAAATATGTTGTTTTGCAAGTAGATGGCTCTTACTTTATTCAATTGTACATACACACAGGAACAATCCCAATAAACTGTTGTGACAAATTCAATACTCTCAGATTCCTCAAGATCCAAAAGGATCCTGTCGAACATGTAGCCAGTTACAAGATCAGCACCCCCCATAACCATATGTATCAAATTTTCCATTTATCTTTAGGTTTTTACAACCAATTCTGGAATAGCGAATCCCAGGGATCTCTGAAATTGTCTGCTCAGAACATGCCTGTCAAATTTCGGCAGGAGCTTAGCAAGGCAAAAATATGAACTTTTTTGCTGCAAATAACATTTTGTTGCTCAGGTATGGGATGCTGAGCATGCCTTAATTACTGTGAATTTGTGATGGTTGACTAGAGGACCAACTAGTGTTGCCTTACCTCATAGATTGGTATGAGATGTTGGGATTGCTTAAGCTTTTAGATGACCTACACCTATATATGAGATCTAAGCATTGTTGAGAATGATGTGGTAGAGACTTCTTCATTTAGTATTAATTGATGATGAGTGGTGGAACCATAGAGGGATTTCACATCATTAGAATGAGATTAGAGGATGGATTGTTAATAACTGATTGTTGTTTGACATTGATTTTATCACCTTGGATAAATAAGTAGTGATGGATGAATTATATTTTAAAAGGTAAATGGTGTAGTATGAACACCAGGTTTTTTGGGATAATCTAATTCAAATCATCTCCTAACATTTGCTTTTTCTAGACTTTATTAATGATTTTATTATCATTATTATTATTGCTAAGGATAGGTATGCATATTTGGTGAAGTAAGTTTGTCAAGCCTATGCCCCCTAGGAGTGGTAGTGAGATTAATCTTTATAGATGAGCGTTTCATAATCTCTTGTATTTTGAGACATTGTTTTGTATTGCCATGGTTGGGCAAGACGTTGTCTGGTTATGATTAAATGTGGATGAGATTGGGATGTTGATGGTCTTCCTGATAAGGTGAGGGAATGTATATGAATGCATAATTGTGGGACATTACATTGAGCATGATGTATGTCGGCGATGTCGGGCATGGCCCTTTCTTTCTAGGATGAGTGATAATTATTGATCCATGGTTTTGTCATGGTCTCCTATATTTCCATATTGTATTATTGATTAATTATAGCAATGAAATAAATTGCAAGATTGGATTCGAGAGATTTGATTGAGGTTATTGCCATAGTAAATAAACATGTTTGATTTTAATGGTTGATTTAATGTTAATATATCTTAAGGTGAGCAGTAGGATTATCAACGGTGTATGGGAATCAAATGGTTGTATTAAAGGCAAATGTGTTAATAGGCCTAGGAAATAATATGAAATGAAATGAAAGATTTTAATTACGTCCGCGAGACCCAAATATGGTCTATGGGACCTCAAATATGGAAGTACAACTGCTCAAATCATATCATATGATCTTTAATATCTTTGAGAAGGTTGTTCCTTCTCCTGCTGATTTGGGTTAGCAATTCCCCAACTTTTTTTATTTTACTGTCTTCAAATAACTCTGTCATAGACCCGTTTCCAAGTGTTTCTTTGTATTTGCCACGGATGTCTGAAAAACTCGGGCACTTATAGATGAAGTGTTCCTCTGTCTCTACTGCCCCTGTGCTGCATAAAGTACATATCCTTTCTTCCCATTGTTCTTTGGGTGTTGTCCATCTCCCTGTTTCACATCTAAGCCTATGAGAGCTAGTCCTTATTTGAGCAATGAGGATTTTTTCCTTCCACTTGATTTCAGCGCCTATATATGCTTTTGCCTTGTGATCATATGTTGGGTTAAACTTTGCAATATAATATTGTCTTTTTCTGCTTGCATTTTTCCACATTCCACTTCTAAACTTTTCATTCACATAGCTTTTGATGTCTTTGTTGAAATTTGGGCATTCATTTATGTTGATTTCCCAACGTTTCATCCATTTCTGATTTTGTTTCATCCATGTGTTCTTCCGCCTATGCAACTCTTCGTCCTTAGCTGCCCTTGGCCATTTGTCGTTTTTCATGTTTTCTGTTTTTTTCAAGTAACATAACAGCTTGGTCATAGCAATTGCTTCTAAAGGAAACATTCCAGTTTCAGCTAGAATAATTTCATAAGGGGTTGTGGCCTTAATTTTGAGAAAATTTGTGATTAGATATTTTTGAATCCTTTCTATTTGCCTCCATTTTGCCTTTGTTGTGCCACTAGCCCACACCTCGCAACCATACAACAAAACCGGTGTAACAAGTAGGCCAAATAAAACCCTGGTGGTCTTCCAGTCCCACAGCTTGGCATTCCTACACCTATTTTGAAGTGCATACAGTGCTCTCCAACTGCTTTGAGTTCTTTTCATCCTACATGTATTCCAATTGAGTTTGTCATGAAAGTCTATGCCTAGGTATTTGTATTCTACTACTACCTCAAGTGGTTCTCCTGCAACTGAAATTTGAGCTGTTGCTTCTTCTTTTTTGCTGAAAAAATCATGATTTTTGTTTTGCTTGTGTTTACCTGCATCCCAACTTCCTTACAAAAGAGTTCTAGAGCTCGAAGGTGATCTCCTAGATCTTTGGCTGTTTTGGCCACAAGAATTACATCGTCTGCATACATGAGGAGTTTTACCACATATTTGGCTAAGTGCACACCCTCTCCCCCCAAATTTGTTTATCCATTCTTCTAACTTGTCAATGTACAACCCAAATAAGGTAGGAGATAGAGGGCAACCTTGTTTGACACCTATGTCACTACCAAAACATTCAGATAACCCTTCATGTGTTCTGATTCTAGCTTTTACATGCTCATATAATCTGTGAACTGCTGCCCTGTAGTGAATTGGAACCTCTAGCTCTTCCATTCTGCTCCATAATTTTTTCTTTGGCACTGTGTCAAATGCCTTTTTGAAGTCTACAAAACAATAGAAAGCCTCCTCTTTTTTGTCCCATATTTTTTCCACTATGTGTCTGAGTGTGATACAGTGATCAATAGTTGAGTGCTTGGGCCTAAAACCTGCTTGTCCCTTTGCTCTCTTTCCCTTTTCTTCTGCCCATATACTGATCCTACGCTCTATCATACTCCCAAACAGCTTTGCAAAGAGAGGGTTGATCATGATAGTTCGATAGTTTGAGGGATTATTTACATCTCCACTTTTAAACAAAGGAATGGTCAAGCTAGTTGTCCACTCGGTAGGGAAACCATTTTGTATGACCTCATTGAAAATTTCTTTGATCTGTGGGGCCAGAATATCTTTAGTGATTATCAATGGTGTGTGGGGATCATCAAATGGTTGTATTAAAGTTAAATGTGTTAATAAGCTTTAGCAAATGATATGATGGTGCATTTGATAATTAAATCAGTAATTAAGTAGTTCCTTTTGTGTTTTTAATAAAGTTACTTAAAATAGTAAATTTGCATTATGATTTTGCATAATAAAAAGGGGAACATATGTCAGTCCCTGATTGGAGGTCCTCTTCCCTTTCATAAACGAGTCTATAAGAAGTAAGAATTAGCATTTTTTCAGCCACTCAATTTTGGCAAAAATTCTGGGATGTAAAGAGGAGCAAGAAGCAAGGGGGAGGGTTTTGCAATTTAGCACAACTTCAGCATCAAGGTTGGAGCTAGTGAAAGGTATGTATCAAAAACACCCATGGAACAATTCTTAATGGTATTTGGTCAGTAAGTGTGCTGCATGTATATAGTTAAGATGGAAGGTGTTAGAAATATTATGAAGAAACTAAATGGACTTTCTTGTATGTATATATGGAGTCCTATCTCAATTTGGAAGAGTATCTGGTTTTTTCCAAATTTAGCAGCTGGGATGAGGTTTTTGTTGATCTTGATTTATGGTAGAAATCCCTGTTAACAATCGATATGGCCTAAAAATGCAAACAATGGTTGATTTGCATTCTGCTATGTTGGGTACTGTATTATTTTGAAAGAGTCCTGCCCATTTTAGTAGAGTTGAGCTGGCTTACCCTTGCAGTTGGGTTAATGGTTTTATTGTGCTCATCTTTGATGTTATTGGTATAATTTTGTGTTATAGGTGCAAGTGAGGTGATTCTGTGATGTGGGTGTATTGAGGTGCTTCTGTGTTAAGGATGTGAATAAATTATTTGAAGCCTGTGATAGGAACCCTTGATTCCTTATTCTGATTTGCTGATAAATTGGCCATGATAAGAGGCCTGGAAATGTTTATAAATTCATGATAAAAGAAATATCAAATGCTCTTGAATAGGCCAAGGAAAAATAGCGGACTCTCTATAGGGCTTGAGGGTAAGATCTTAGCCACATGTTAGATTGTGGAGTAGAGAGGGGTTTGCGTGGTTGCTGCATGTGAGGAGGAATATAGAGCAACATAGATACCATGTGGACTGGTATTTGAGATTGGTTGCCAACCCTTGGGGGTTTCTTCCTGTTGTATCTGCTTAATATGTTGTCATGTGGTGAACTAGCAGGAAACTATGCACCATGTACATGTGAATTACAAGAGATGTATCTGTAGCACAGCGGTGAGGTTTCCCAACAATGAGATAGAGTGACAGGGTTTAGGGGCCAACACGTCTGCAGTCAACACTTTGGAACAAGGTCATCATCATCATCTACTTAGATGACAATATCTTAGATGATGTTTGGATCTCAAGCTTTAGTCAGTCTGATGACATCCTCTAGACGACATCAACAGGTTGGCCTCAACATGACGACATGACGTCATGCACATGACAACATGGTCTCCAAACGACACTCTTCTAGTAAGAAGGTAGTTTGCTATGATGTTTCCCCAACACTGTCATCGGCAATCATCTAAAGATGTCTGCACTTCCGGCTGGGACTTGTAACTTCCAATAACTGACTGTGTCGTCCAACCTGCAATCACACTAACTTGCCAATGCACAAGTATAATAATCTAACAATGGATATCAACACATAGGCATTCAACACATATAAGGAGAATGGTTTTGTATTGATATTCCACCAAGATGGCATTTACAGATTACAACATTCAGACTTAGACTCACAAGATGCTGTTACACTTGCACATATGCTCCGTCAACGACAATGGTCTCTCAATCCTCAGATAGATCTGGATGTGTATCATACATATGCTCTCCGTATATCTATGCAACAAATGGAGGGGGGTCTCCTTTATAGTTCAATCCTGGTCGTTGTTGGCAACAATTTCTAGGACACGTTGCACATAACCAACTTCCCCTCTTTCCTACGTACGTGAGACTTATGCCAAATTTACAATATGTGTATTATCTAACTTATGATGGCTAAAATATATCATTTGCATTTCATATTAATTACATTTACATTTCATTGGCATTAACCAGCCATTTCATTTAGACCAAAACTTAGTGCCTAAACACTAAAACACTTTTGCAGACTATTTACTTTTGTTTTTGCTTATGTCCAAAACCAGTGCCTACATCTGGCCCCCCCTTTGAATTGGTCAACATCCTCGTCGACTTCCTTCTCTGCTTTGGTGGGGTCAAACTTGGCTGTTGAGGTTGTGGAACAGGTACTCCCAGTTCTGCAATCTATAGCTTTAGTGCCTCCTTCTCATCCTTGAGTCTCTTGGCATAATTAAAATACTTGGCCCACTCTAGAACGTACTAGTTGGCTTTCTGTTCCGTTGCTGCCAACTTTGTAAAGAGTTCCTCCTCTCTCTTTGCAAAGGCTTCATTTGCAATTCCCTGTGTCATTGCTACAAGCTGCTCATCCCTTTCAGCAATCAATTGATCTTTGTGCTACAGCTCCTTTGTCTTGGCTTCCAACAACTACTCTCTGATTGAGCAATTGTATTTTAGTTGTACTATTACTGCATCCTGTTTCTCATTGGCTTTGGTCTTTTCTTCAACCTCCTTAGACTTTCCTTGACCCCCTTGGTCCTTTCCTCAACCTCATGTTTCAACTTGAATAGTTTTGCTTTGACTTCCTCACTCATCTGCCAAAGTTTGGCTTCTTTTGTTTGCAACTGGTTAGCTTTTCCTTCACCTACACTGTGAATCTTCTCAATACCTGTAGCTAACCATTGCACCAAATATGCCAAAAAGTTGATCTTGGCATAGGTTGGTACTAATTCTGGTGCCAATTCCACGTACCAAATATCTATTTCATTTGGTGGGCAAAGTACATTGCGACTTCCATTAATATAAATACGGGCTGGCCTTTTATACAGTGTTTGAGCACCTTTTGGCAATTCTTGCACCCCAACCATGGTTCTAATATTGCCAATCTCCAATTCCCAAGGCTGCATCTGATGAATGCTGGAAAGTCTCGTCAGCTATTCTTCATCATGGATCCAGTTCACTAACTTGTCCAACTCATTTTCTGTCATCAGCTGTCACTTCCTCCACTGTCCCACACAACCCTTTTCAAACTCCAATCACAATTTGTCAATGAATCTAGATAGCTTTTGTAAGCAAGTATCTACCTGTGCATCAATGTGCTCCGTCAACTCTAGTGGTTGCCTAAAATTTGACACTTTGATCAACACATGATCACTTAGATCATTATCCGTGTCATTTGTGGTTGTCTCCAACACATTCTCTTCTTGTCCTGATAGTTTGATGGCTTTCTTAGCTACTTTACCCTCTTTTACTGGCTGCTCCACAGTGTCAGCCAATTGTTCTGTCTATTTGCTGCTTGCTCCCCTTTTAAGCAAGATATATTTTCTTGGGTGTTCACTGTCATCTGAGTCTGATTTAGGTTTTGGTTGTGCTGGCATTACATCTCCTTTTGCTGACTCTTTCCCACTTTTTGGTGTTTTAGCTAGCTCAATTTGTTTCCTTGCCCGTTCCTCTTCTACCAAGGAAGTAATTTCAAAGTGCGGCTCCCCCTGCACTAGAGGTGATGCACTTGGATCAAACTGCTATTAATCCTCTGCAAGGAACTCAGGTGATCCAACTTGCATTTCTCCCAATGCATCCACTATTGCCCGTACCTCCCTGTCCTTGGGCACTATTAGATGTTTTACAGATTTTTCCAAAAAAATCCATTTCCTTTTCTCTTCTAGCATTTTTTGTCCAATAGTAGTACAAATGAGAGGGTAGATTGCTTGGCTTCCATGAAAGAAGAAAAAAAGAGGTTGAATTTTTTTAGATAGACCCCTAGTGCTGGAGAAGTCATGGGAAAACATCCGTGCTTAGCAAACACCTTTGAGCCACTTTACAAAGTTGCAAAATTGGTTCGACAACTTTTTAGCTGCATAGGCATGTTTAGGGCAAATTTTAACAGATACGGACAAACCGCAACTTTATTGGATTCTTTGCGACATTTCAGGGGGGTCACAATTCAATACTTTTTCCAGTTTTGCCTCTAGATACCCTAATTATTCGTTTATAAAAACTGCCATTTCCCTCCATTTTTCAAATTTTAAAAAGGAATAATCCCTAAAATGGTGGTTGGTTTGGGCGTGTGTAACTGCATCAGTGCAAGGTGCCAAAAGGGGGTGTTTAATTTTCAAGGTTTGTTTAATTTTAATGCTTAGCCTTCCCCTCCCATGCTTGGTGCTTGGAGGATTGGCTAGCAAAGGCCCTTTGAAAACTTGGGCTATTGGAGATCTCAAGTTCGAATCCCTCCCATGCCCTTTCCTTTTACCAGGTGATGTCATCAAGAAACTTGACAATGATGACATGACAAATTGCGATGATGTGGCACTTGATGTCAACCCTTTGCACAACAATGATGACATGGAAGGATTGTATGGATGCCATGTGGCACTCTATACAACTGACGTGGTAGTCCATATAGCTGAGGTGGTGTCCAACGCAAAAATCTCAAGGCAACACGTGGCAGTCCATACGGCTGACTTGGCAATAGGTGCATGATGTACTTGTATCCTTTTTCTAGTTGGATGATGTACTATTTCCGGCTGCTCTATCTGAGGATGTACTTCCTTTGGCAATTGTTGTGCAACTCCTTGAGGTAATGAATATTGTGCTATCAATTCCTCATTATGGGCTTGTCCTATATTTTATGGAATAAGCATATTCTCCTTATATGTCTTTGTTCAATTTAGAAATCGTACACGCACCCATATTCTTCTCCTTTCCCTAGGATGAGGTCCTAACTCTTGCTGTTCTATGATTGGCTGCACTTCCTCCCCTTCTACAAACAACTTTCTCATCCCTACATCATCCTCATCCTGTTGACGACTTTGATTGCTCCGGGTTACTTCTTGTCATTTGCGGAGCTCTTCCTCGTCTTCACCTTTGTATTTCCTCCATTGAAATGAACAAACTTTGAGTTTTTACTCTATAAGGATTTAATTTGGACCCCCTCACAGTTTCGGGAACTACTGTCCCGTCCAATTTTTGCAACTTCATTATGCCATTCTCCATCATTTCTACTACTTTGAAGGGACCAAGCCATAAGGTTTTCAGCTTTCCTGGCTTGATTTCTCTTTTGCCATTATACTTTAAGACCAAGTCACCTTGTTTCAATTCCAACTTCCTAAGGTGCTTGTCATGCCACAACTTCCTTCTTCGTTGGGCTACTTCTATCGCCCATTGCACCATAACTCTCTTTTCCTCCAGTCGAATCAATGCCACAAGACTCCCTTCTAGGTTTTCCTAATATCCTAGCCGGTTTTCTACCGCTACTCTCAAACTGGGTAATAGGAATTCCATTGGCACTACTACCTCCTGACCATACATCAACTGGAATGGCGTATGATTTGTTGTGGGCTTAAAAGTTGTCCTATACGCCCATAGGACTGATGGCAACTTTTCCTCCCAATCAACTCCTTCAATTCCATAGGTCTTATAAAGGGTGGATAACAATATCTTATTCGTTGCCTCCACCTGCCGATTTGCTCATGGGTAATACACACTTGACAACGAATGCAAAATCTTGAATTCTGTTGTCAGCTTTTGGATCACTTTTTTCACAAAGTGACCTCCTCTATCACTTGTCAATTGTAGCAGAATCCTGAATCTTGTAATTACCTGCTCATACAAGAATCGGGCAGTAATCTTCATTGAGTTATGTAGCAGTGCCCTTGCCTCTACCACTTTGTTAGGTATTCAATTGCTACTACAATATACCAGCACTTCCTTCTCTGAGTTGTCCTCAAGGGACCCACAAAATCCAAACCCTGGCTCTCAAATAACTCCTGCGGTTGAGATGGGTGTAATGGCTTGAAGTCTCGGCGTAATGGCTTACCAGCTCGTTGGCACGTATCACACGCATGTACACACTCTTTTGCATTGTGATAGAGGATATGGGCCACCTTAGCCCTGCCGGAAGCATCTTTCTTGCAGTCACATCCGGTCTCATACACCCTCCGACTAGTATTTCATGAGCTTCTTTTAATGTTACCTTGGCTTCCTCTTCCATTACACATCTACTCAATATTCCATCTAGTCCCAATTTGGACAATAATCCTTCTATCAATTGGAAAGGTGCAAATTTCATGATCACCTTCCTCTTTTTTTGCTGCCAGCATCTCCTTAGGCAGCTCCCCTGTGGATAAGTAATCTCCTATCAACTTGTACCATGATGGTACAACATTTATTGTAAATAGTTGAGTGTCAAGAAACTTGTCTGACACTCTTGCTCCTATAGGCTCCCCTAAGTGAATCCTTGATAATCGATCTGCTATCATGTGCTTCTTTCCAAGTTTGACCACTACCCGAAACACGAATTCTTGCAACTTGACGAGCCACTTTGCAACTCGTCCGTGTATAACTGGTTTGTGAATTTAATAAAACAGAGCTTGGTGGTCAAAATAAAAGGTGAATGGGTTAGCCAAAAAATAGTGCCTGTACTTCTGCACTGCATACACCATCCCCAAAGCCTCTCACTCTGTCGTGCTGTAGTTTCGTTCTGCCCTTGACAATAATTAACTTGCAAAATAAATAGGCTGATATAGCCTAAACTGTGGGCTAATGCTCACTTAATCATGATGTTGGATGCATCTATGTGGACATGAAATTCCTTGGCCCAATCTGGAAACACCAAAATGGGACTGCACACAAGCTTTGCCTTCAACTCCTCAAAGGCTCCTTGATGTTCCCCCGTCCACCTGAAGGGAACATTCTTCTTCATCAACGAGTTCAACGGGTAGGACAAATGGGAAAAATTCCTGATAAAAATCTTGTAGTATTCTATAGATCCCAGGAAGGTCTTAAATGAACTCATGTCATGAGGTTCCTCCATATTTATAATGACGCGAATCTTTTTAGGGTATGTTTTCATCCCTTCTTTGTAGACTATGTGTCCTAACAACTTACCATAAGGCATCATCAAGGGACATTTTTCCGGGTTTAAAGCTAACCGGGCATGCCTACATAATATTATGCGTTCTTCTAATGCTGGCAAGGTATGCTTTTCTTTGCCTTTGCCTCAGTTGAAACGTTGAATAATGAAGGAAAACCGCAATGATGGGTTGATGGAAACTATACCAGAAACTTGACAGATTCAATGCAGTATGTTGGACTTCACAGACCTGTGAGTGATTTCAATTCTGATGATGTTGCCACCTGCTGCTAAATAGGTGGTTGTATCACCAGAATATCAATTTTGTCATGGTGGCCCTTGGTTTCTCATTAGTCTCTAACTTGCAGTTGACATTTGGACTTCATCTTGATATTAGACAAACAAGGGAGATTAATGAAACATTTGGGTTTCATGTACTGCCAGTTTGGTCCAATAAAGAATATGGAAAACAGAGCACAAGCCTATAAACAGCTGTAGCAGAGATTAGAAGTCTGTCCATAGGTGTTTTGGGTGCATGAGAACCTTCTTGTTGTGCTAACCTTGATGCATAATCTCTCAGTGATATGAAATATAATCTCTGTTCCCGTATTTCTGTGACCCAGGATGGTTTTATCCATTTTAAATATTTGTCTCAGATTTGTTTGTGGTCATGTCTTCCATTTGCTCCATTGCAGTTTCTATTTTAGATTGTTAAATTCATTTCTCTATCATAAGAGCACATTAATTGCAGCATAGTCATGTAATCCTTCAGTTTTAACTTTTAAGCGTTACCATTCATTTTTTCCAGTTTGTAACTGAAGATGATGATCCGATGTGATGAATACGTGTCAGTTGTGAGGTGTGGAATTAACAACAATATGAGTAATATTTCAGACAAATGGCACCTCTTGCTATGTTAGAAATAAAATCGAAATTGGCAGCTATGGTCCATGGAGTTTCCAGGATGGGGTCAGGGTTGTATGGTTAGACATGTCTCTGGGACGGCTGGGGTATGGCCCAAATTTAAGCCCAAATTGGATTTTTTAAGCATGAATATGCAACATAACTTAATGTGAAAGCAAAAAAAATTAAATTATACTTCCTTCATGCAACAGTAAATGAAACCATAAGAAATTAGGAGTTTTCAATTTATTAGAGTTGAAACTTTGAAACATTACAAATTTGAAATTTCAGCTATACTCCCAGTTCCAATTATGTAAGCCAAATGGGAAAATGAAAGAGAAGTTTCAGATTGGAAACCATGACAGAAACAGTGAAACCAAAACCACTGAAATGTGAAAATCTCCAATCATCCTTGGGGTCGTCAATGTCAAATGTGCTCTCATCACCATTGCTCTCTGAATCAAGGGGCCCATGCTTAGGGTTTAGTATTTTGGGGGGTGGGAGGGGGTGAGACACCATTTATTCTTGAAGAGAGGTGGGGAATGCCATTGGGGTTGGAGGACATCTGAGATGCCCAGCTGTCCAAGGGACAGTCATGGGTCTGTGCCAATGTCTCGCACACATCTTGGGGGCTTGTGGGGCCCCAGAGCTTCCTAGACGTCCCTGAGGCATTGTGGGAGCTTTTCAGCATTCCCATGGTGTCCCAGGGATGGTTTCCTAGAACAGCCCTGCTTTGAGGATGTTCCGAGGAGGTCTTGGGATGGCCCTGAGGACATTTTGTCTCCTTCCTCCCTTACCCGAATTGTAGGATATGATGAAAGGGGAGCCCTAGGAAGGGAGACATGTTTCCATGGAACATTGATTAACAGAAAGTGCAAACTTGTAGTAATTTCATCCATGCATAAACCTTTAATACACTCTGCTATGGGAACAACAAAAAACAAGGCTACCTATGACTAGAGCAATTGTGGTTGGAACATAATAAGCAGATACATGGTTTCCTTGTATCTGTTGGTCATCTTGTAACGCATCAATGTTTGATTCCTTTGGTTTATTTTTTGAAGTCAATTTCTAATTAACCGTTTTAATATGACTTAAATATTTTGTATCTGATATTTTTCATGAACAAATTCTCTTGCAGCTATTAACCCTTTGGGATATGTTCCAGCAATTGATGATGGTGGTTTTAAGCTTTTTGAAAGGTGATTTCTGATCTCCTGGGTTTTTTATTGGAGCTTGTAGTTTCAAATTTGCCTCTTGATTCCTGTTTTTGCATGTTCTCCAAACCTTTACATAGCACGTGTAATCCAGGTGAAGTTACCATAAAGAATAGTTAAATGATGTGGACACATGGCGTAATTACCACATACTTGAGAGAGAGAATCTACAAGTCACCTTAGAAAACTGAAAGATCTATTATATAAAGGTGATACTAGCTGTTTTAGTGTAAATTTGGGGTAAAAAAAAATGAAATGCATATCTATGTTCAAAGAGAGACAATTTTCTAATAGCATAAGAAAGTGCATGTGCACATAAGGTATGATTCACTTGGTGCAAAGGAAGTAGCTGTCAGCCATATATTGTTGTAATGTAATTGTACACCGACATGTATCTGATGAATGGATTCATATCAACATGCCAATGAAGGAGGTGTAAAAAAACAAAATGTGTTTGTCATTTTGTATTATTTTGTAGTTTGTACGCAAAGTGTTTGACAAAATGTGGATACATGTAATTAATAATGTCATAAAGTGAGTCATGAAATAAAATGTAAATGTAAATGTAAGTCAAATGCATGTCAAATGTAATTTAAGAAAATGATGAGGTGTCGAGTAGGTAGTTAGTTGGAGGATGCAACTACCTCCTTAGTTGTATAAATAAGACCCCGCCCTCATTCATTCGAGGTTGGCATGGTATTGAGGGTTGGTATTGTACGTTGGCATTGCACATGGTAGTAGAAGTTGGTTGTAATCAGACGTGTATTCGTGAGATACTTGTGCCAGGCCATCTGACCATTGTGCTAGGCCATCTGAACCATTGTGCCAGGTTGTTTGAATTGTTGTGTCGGGCTGTTTGAACTGCTGTGCCAGGCCGCCTGATATATGTTGTGTGTGCAGTGTATGCATTGTAATTATAAGTTATTTGCGTTGTATATGTAATTTTGTTGCAGTATGTTGTAATTTATTTCTACACATTGTAGATCATGACTAATCAAGGAAAACACTGTAGCACAATGGTATTCCATATTTAAATATCAACAATAAACAACAATCATCATATTACGAGAACGGAATGAAATTGCACATTGTCATTTGTATTTATTCATGAATAACAATACACAATCATGTACAACAACAATATTTTTCAATACAGATGCTTATAGACACATGCAAATGCTTATGCTCACACATACAGATATGCTTCTAGATGCAGACAATGTTCGTAAAATGTAAGGGGTCTATTTATATTACTTGCATTTCATTTGACATTACATTTCATTTTCATTTGACTTTCATTTACATTTGACTTTACATTTTATTTACATTACAAAACTTGTGCACATTTTGCACTTAATCTCCTATGTACAAAGCCTGGGGGATGGGGGGATGGGTTTCGGGGATGGTGGGGGACGGTTGGGGGACGACAAGTATAATAGTATTAAAATTTTTTGAAATTTGAACTAACTTTTTTTTAATTTTTATAAACTAACCTTTTCTTTTTAAGTTAGTTTGAGACGTGAGATAGCTAGGTTTTAAATTAAACTCATAAACAATACACCAACATAAAAGAAAAATTAATAAAACCCCGTTTACTTAATTAGCATTGAATCCATATTTTGTAGCCAACTCTTTAGAAAAAGATATAAAACTAACAAACAGTAATCTTATGATGGTAGATAAATTGAAATGACCATTAAAATATAAAAGCCATGGACATAAAACTTTAAATAACAATTCATTTATGCACCTCATTTTTCAATCAATCTTATATTAAATATATAGTCAACTCATTACTAATTTTACCCTTAATTATGCATTACTTTTTTTCGTAATTATCCCTTAAACTTTAGAACATCCCTTCTTTGGCTTGCTTAAGTTCAATATCTTTGTAGATTACGAGTATTTTAAGATACTTTTAAATGTATCTAGCCAAAATCTCATAGTAGATAATACTAGATAAGTTTGGCCATTGTTCATTTGAAAAGTCTATGAGAGTGAATTAACACTTTGTAAAATACATGTATGGTTAGTTTTCTAGGTTTTGATGAAATTATACTTCATCATGAATCACTCTTATCATTCGGTTATTTTACAGACAAGACAAATACAGGAGATCGGAATATAAATTTTGCAAAGTAGAAAATTAGAGATGCCCAGCCATGGGGGACGGCTGGGTGTCTCCAGGGATGCTTGGGCTGGCCCTGGGGATGGTTGGGCGTCCCTGGGGACATCCCCACATAGGGGACGTCTTGAGGACGGCCCCTTGTGGCCACCTGCATCCCGGGGATGGCGGGGAAACGTCCCCAATGCCGTCCCCCCGTACCAATGACGGAGGCAATGGGGGACGCATCCCCCACCCCGTGGAACCCAGGAACAAAGTCTACTTCAGCTGCTTTGGTGACTGTACAGAACTGGCTCCTACACTCAATACCACTGTCTTTATACAGACTCCAGAGTTTAACCTCAAAGGGCTTCTCATTGCAATGGTTCACAACGAAGCTTAGCCTGTCCACATTATAATAAATTTGCATCTTAGGTGCTAAACATTTCTTATTAGAGTAGCAAGCTATCACTGAACAGTATTTATAACAAGAAGACTGCAGAAAACTCATTTATTACAGTCAACCAATCTTGAATTTGATCAATATTTATTGGTGATGAAATAACATTATATTAGTCAAACAGCCAAATAATCAAAATACAACAGCCGACATACTTGCTGATCTTGAATTCTGAGTCAATGATGTCAATAGTCACTAGATGTCAAAGAACAGTGAAATGATTGACAAGTACATTACTGACATCCAAACCTGGTTAGAGATGTCACAAGTTGGTTTCCAACAAAATTTACCATCACAGCTCCTTTGGTGCTTTAATTAGTAGTTCATGTTCATGAGGTTCCTTTTCCTTGTAGCTGTTGAATATGTTTGTGACGGATGACATGGCAGACATATTGGATCACTGTGCTATAAATAAATATATAATGCTGATATGCTAACTAGTTGGATGAGTCAGCTAGAAGTGCTTCTTTTTGTAACTTACTATTCACTGCCCATTGCTTCTGAAAGTTGCCTTGTATTTTCATACACAATTCAAAGTTTCCATTGCCCCATACTAATGATTTGAAATAGACATCAATGTTACCAAATCATGGTGTTTCTTACCATAAAGATACTGGGCAACTGTTTTTGGAAAACCAATTACAAGGGACTGTTTAGCTTGAATCTTTGATGTGGCTTACATTTGAGTGATGAACTTGTTGAGAAGCAAGAAGAAAATAACCAATCACTAACATGGTCCAAATATTTTCAACAATCCCTATAAATGAAGTGAACAAATTGGGGAAAAAATGTTGGCTTGCAGCTAATCAGCTATCACTTCTACTATTTACAAAGTTGGTGAAAGTAGGTCTCTGCCCTTGCATATAAGCATTCTATTTACAGCTTTTGAATAGTAAATAGCACTCAAAACCATCCCTTTTTATCATGGTTCCAAAAAGAATTAAGTGCAAGCTTTCTTTTATCTTTTGGATTTTACCTTTTTGTTTCCCTACTAATTGCAGTGGTCATACTTTCACAATGACTGTTGGTGTAATCCCATATCTTTATTTTAATTCTTTTTAATGTTGCATGCATTGCAGCCATGCAATCTTGAGGTACCTATCTTGTTCATTCCCAAGTGTTCCAGATCATTGGTAAGTGGCTCTGGTAAACCTGTTCTTTCATCTATATATTTTTGTATACTGTAGCAAATGCATAAAAATAGGTTGCATTTAGTGAGATATACATGCCATATACTCGAAATCATATATCTAATAGGCTTGGATTGGTTCTAGTATTTGGTTTGCAAGGTGATTGGGGCAGGTCTATGGTCTCCATGGTAAACTTATTGAAGAGGATTGACATAGATTTCAAATAAAACAAACTTTTTTTCATAATTTCTGTTGTAGGTATCCTGCTGATGTTTCAAAGAGGTCAAGAATTGATTCTGTCTTGGATTGGCATCATTCTAATTTGCGTTGTGGTGCAGGTAGTTGTCAGTCTTGATTTGCAATTTTAGGTTTCTTTTCAATGGATGGCCTGGGTTCATTGCCTATTTTGTTTCCTTTTCCTTTCAGCAGTAAATATTTCTAGTTGCCAGAAACACGAAACACAAATGGACTGATATATGGAAGTTACAGTAACCAACATCCATATAACACCACTATAAACAAAGTCCCTTCAGATTGGAATTCATAATAATACATCTAGAACTGATTCTGTTTCAGTCTTGGGGAATGAACATCTTAAATATCAGATTATCCTTTTGTGTTAACTATAGCGTTTCACCTAGAGAGTAATTTGTAGCCTAGTTAGAAAAATTGTTGGTTGCTCATGAGAACTTGCAAAAATCGCGAGTTTATAGTCATGCCGACTGAATTGGCTGAAAGTTTGCTTTCAAATTTTGGTGAGTAATCATAGAAAAACTTGTTAGTAGCCATGAAAAATATCGCAAACATAACAAAAAGGGCCCTCTTCTTGTAGGTAGGTGAATTGACATGTCTGCATAATTAGTGAATAAGTTTTATCATTTTGTGTTATTTTGTAGTTCGTATGCAAAGTGTTTGACGAAATGTGCATACATAGAATTAATAAAGTTATAAAGTGGTGATGTAATATTTCATGCGATTATGTACGGATAAGTCATGATATGAAATGTAAATGTAAGTCAAATGCATGTCAAATGTATTTTAAGAAAATGATGAGGTGTTAGGTAGGTAGTTAGTTGGAGGATGCAACTACCTCTTGTTGCCATATCTGCAACATTGTGTATTATTAGCCTTCCAGGAGAACTTCCATAGAAGCGGCCATGAAGTTTCAGTCTTAAACAGGATGCAGCGCTTCGTTTTGGCCGAAGGAAAAGAGAAGTGCGCCCAAGGTCGGGCGCACTCAAGCAGTGCGCCCGAGGTCGGGCGCACTCAAGCCTTGCGCCCCAGGCCGGGCGCACTCAGCACTTGCGCCCCAGGCCGGCCGCACTCTGGCAGTAACTCAGTTTGACCTTGGCATCGGTTTCTTCCAGAAGTACTCCACATCAACAGTTTGAAGCATATCCTTATCCGGCCGACACCTTTCTGGGAAGCTTCCGGACTGGACGTTCCGGGAATTCAAGCATATCTTCTAACGGAAGCGGCCCCCACAAGTGAGGAGGTAGCGCCAACAAGCCGAGTCTGTCAGAGCATTGAAGGCATTCAACGACATTTTGAGGAGTCACCAGCCCTTGCCATACCTGTTTATATTTTGCGGCTGTATCACCTTGTAATGTTTATCTTGGCTTCCACCGCCATATTTTGTTTATCAGCATGTATTGCTCAAGCGGCAGAATTTTCTATATAAGCCTGCTCTTTTATTGTAAAATGGATGGATGTTTGCTAGAGGCTAAATGAAAACCTGAATTCTGCTATCAATACAGCTGATGTCTGGCTCTAGACTTGGACTTCTATTTTCATGTGTATGTCTTCTATTGCTTATCTTCTATCGTTCCTTACTTTAAAATTTAACTTGAATTCTAATAGCTGGATTTAGTTGCTGATTAAGTAGTAATTCTGGAGTAGCCCTATAGATTATACATGCTAGATGTTTTGGTTTAAATTTCTATTAGTTATCTATATTTGAGGGCTATTTGGTTCAGAATGCAATAGAGTTTTCGTGTTGTTAGTCCATCACCCCTATTCTATCCGGCCTGTGGCCATATTTCCCCTTTCAGTCATTTCCCATTCCTTTCAGTTCCTTAATCTCAAACCCCCCCCTAGTTAGAATAGCAAGGGAACCAGCCCATCTCTGGAGATTGGCACGGGAGGCATTTCTTCCTCTCGGCCTTTCAATGTTGGTCGGGTCTAAGGCGCACTAAAATACCAAATCCTTACCTAAGGCAGATCTCTGACCAACAGTTTCTGGCACGCCCGGTGGGACGCAAACGTTCCACTGCAGAAGCAGTACTAAGAAGTTGATGTTCGTCTTACTACTGACAAATTTGAACATCTGGCGACTCATACGAACTCCGACACCTCCAAGCCTCGCAGACCAGCTTAAAAGATCACGCCTCCATGCGTACGAGGCAACAGGCTAGAAACTCAGAAGAAGAAGCCGAGTTCTACGAACTTGACATTGACGCTTTTGGAGAGCGTCCCAGAGTGGTCAGGCCCAACACCCCACTGGACGGAACATCCTCGCAGGAAGCTACTGTTGCTACACGGGGTCCAACTCCCGACAACACAACAACTAGCTTGCCCCCAGTTCCGCCTAATTCACCGGATCATCAGCACGCCGAGGTTCCACCTAACATTGATTCTGGTGCACCAAGTGTTTCCGTTGTTCCGGCTCAGCCGCTTCCGCCACCACTCCAGGGAAATCCACCACCACACATGGCACAGCCAGCTCCCGCCAGGCAATTTGTAACCTGGGACCATACCGGTCCCTTGAATCTTGGAGCTCAACATAGAGTACCACCTGCGGCCTTGAAAGCTCTGCCCACCTATGATGGTACGGGAAAAACAGCGGCCGAGCACATCCAAGATGTTGCAGGGTTGGCAACCATTCACGAGATTACCAACGAAGATGTCATGGTGAAGTTGCTGGTTCTCTCTTTAAGAGGTAAGCTCCTCTACTGGTACCGATCACTCGCGCCCGACACCATCACTTCGTGGGACCAACTGGCTGGAAAGTTAGTAAGAGGTTTCCATGAGCAAGCGGACCCCTTCTCCCTGTTACACCAGTTCACCAGCATACAGAGGCATCCCCAAGAAGAAATACCTGACTTCAATCTCAGGTTCGATCGGACCTGGATGAGAGTTCCTGAAGACCTCCGGCCCACCCCACGGCAGGCCGCATTCTATTACTTAAGGGCGTTTCATACGGACATTAGCATAAGCATCAGGCACTCCAATGTTAACACATTCCCAGATCTATACGAACAAGCGCAAAAATCAGAAGACGACCTGATAGCTGTCGGGAGGATGCCACCTAAGTCGACGACTCCGATTTACCCCGATTTTCCTCAGAGCATGTATCCAAGTGCATCTGGTTCTTCTGTACCGTTGACATACCCCAGTCAGCCGTGGGTTCATGGCTCACAAAATCAAGCAGCACCTAGTGCTTCTGTACCGTTGACATACCCCAGTCAGCCGTGGGTTCATGGCCCACAAAATCAAGCAGCGCCCACTCCGCAGTCTCGGGTACAAATGCCGCAGCATCCGACCCATACGGTCCCACAACTGCCGGCGCCTCCGCAGTATCTTGCACTGCCTGCCCCAGTGGCACCATTATCATTACCAGCCCCTCCGGCTCACGCTTCGCTGAATCCAGAACAGGCTAAGGAGCTAAGAGATATGTACGGGTTTATGAAGAGTATGGCGAACGACATGGCTATCATGAAGAAAAGCCAATTCCGAGACCAGAACTACCCACCACGAAGGCCTCCTCCTCAAATCACAAGGGACCAATCTGCTCCCACCGACAGACCTCATGAGAGGAACTCTGCAGTTTTGGAATACGACGAGGCCGGTACATCTGGCAGGGCCAGCTGGTGCTCTACCTGCAATGACCCGCATAATGAAGAGGCCTGCGTAGTCCATCAGAACTATGCTCAAACGCTTTCAGACAATGGCTCTGACGGGCAGGTAAATATGATGAGGGAAGATGACCGTGATTATATGGTTCCCCCTGTTGAACAGGTTTCCGTTCTGACGAAGACAGGTAGAAGACCGATTGAAGTTGATCCAGTTCAGATGGAACCACTCAAAGTGTCGGCCGATCCTAAGCAACCGACTAACAGGGCAACCATGTCATCAGGGAGAGAGCCAGTTCAGGCTAGAGAGCCTGCGGACAATGCTCGATTAAAAGATTACTTGCCCCCAAGGGCAAGGACAGTAGCCCCTCAGCCACAAGCCTCTACCTCTCAGCCCCTGGCGGAAGCAAGAGATCAGGCGAGGGAGAAGTTACGGTACCCCTCAATCACCAAGCGACAGAGGGTGGAAGCCACTCAACAATACCGGACATGGTATGAACCCACCAAAGACGGAGGAGAACCCGACGCTGGAACATACAACGTTGTTGAAGAACTGAGGAGAATTCCGGCTAAGGTAAGCCTCTTTGACGCGCTACAATTGCCTGGCCAAGTTGATCTATTGCAGGAATCCCTCAAGTCCGTTAAGGGCAAGGGGAGACTGACTCAGACCGTTTTGGCACAACCACTGACTACTTCTGCCACGGGGAAGAACAGGCCGCCGCCGTTTTACCTATCTCTCAGAATGGAAGGATGGGTAGTGCACAATTGTATGGTTGATTCTGGGGCCGCAACCACTGTCATGCCTAAAGCTGTATGTGAATTTATGGGCATGGAGTATACAAGGAGCAGCCCTGGGGTGCTCCAGTTAGACGGGACTCCGGTCAGGACAGTTGGAGTTATAAAGGATATCCCGATCGTGCTGCACAAGATGCCGCAGATTACAGTAATCCAAGAAGTTGTGGTAGTTGACTTGGAGCCCTATTTTAGCATGTGCTTATCTAGGGAATTCACTGCCAAGCTTGGGGGCTATCTGTCCCTTGATTATTCACATCTGGAAGTCCCCTTCAGAGGGAAGAGGGTAAATATTTTTAATGAGACACCTTCTACCTTTCTCATCGAAAGGATCCAGGATGTGGAGAAACCCATGGACTCTGTCAATGTCATCGACGGGGCCGAAGAAGTAGAAGGGGTGGGGCTGATGGAGGAAACTCTTGATGAGCTGCACATAGAGGACGAGTTTTCCATGTTAGATTTTAATGCTATGATAGAATCAGACATAGGGTGTTACTCGATTACCAAGCCCGAAAAGGCTAAGTCGCCGAGTGATACTGACCCTATGGATGAACAAATGTGGAAACTCTTCTTTGATGCCCCGATGCAAGAAGGGGGAGTTGTCTTGCCCCCTCTTTAAAACCTATTCGTATAGGCTCGCTTGGAGCTGTACCAACAATTCCGCCGAGTATGAAGCCCTGTGTTTGGGGTTACGAAAGGCGGAGAAGCTAGGAATAAAGCAGTTGCAGATATTCGGGGATTCTGAATTAATCTGCAACCAAGTGACGAATAAATGTGTTGCTAAGCAACACTACCTAAAAGCATACCGTAACAAGGTATGGGATCTGCTAGAATCCTTCTCGGCCCTCAACATCCAACCTATATCGCGGGAGTGGAATAAGCATGCGGACGTTTTGGCGTCCATTGGAGCAAGGTACTCCCCGACCGAGAATCTCATGCAAAGACCAAAGACCGTTAGGGTTATTTATAGACCTTCAGTACCAGATAAAAATATTCACTGGCAGGTCTTTGATAATGACGAGCAGATCGTCGATTTTTTTATTAACAAGGCTGGAAATATTGAAGATAGAACCCTCGATGAGGATGAGTATGAGGGTCTTATCCAACTGAAAAACAACCACCTCCCCAAGGGTTTGATAACCCTTGAAAGCTTGTTTGATCAAGATGACAGGGCCCTGCCTCACAAAATAAAAGTGGATGCAAAAGAATATCAAGAGTTAGTCCTGGAGTCCGGGAAGACGATCAAAGTGGGAATTGATTGCACGTTGCAGGAAATTGAACAAATCAGGACCCTTTGTAGAGAAAACCCAGATATTGTTGCATGGAGTTACCATGATTTGAAAGGATATAACCAAGATGTTTTCCAGCATACTATCGAACTCCAGGAGGGAGTCAAGCCCGTGCGACAGAAGCAAAGGCCTGTAAACCCAAAGATTGAGGTATTGATGAAGGCTGAGCTTCTCAAGATGCTAGAAGCGAAGATAATCTACCCTATCAAGCATTCATCTTGGGTAGCAAACTTAGTCCCCGTCCGAAAAAAGAACGGAGATATTCGCCTCTATGTGGACTTCCGGAATCTCAATCAGGCATCCCTGAAGGATCATTACCCACTGCCCCAGATAGATCAGATTCTTCATGTAGTGGCAGGGGCCCAGAGATTTTCCCTCCTGGATGGTTTCTCCGGGTACAATCAGATCTGGGTCAGAGAGGAGGACCAATATAAAACTGCCTTCACCACCAAGTGGGGCACCTTTGCTTACCAGCGCATGCCGTTCGGTCTTTCCAATGCTGGAGCGACGTTCCAAAGAGCGATGGACTTGGCTTTTGGAGAACTGCTCAACCGCGTCATTGTGATATACTTGGATGATATGACTATTTTCTCCCACAGGAGGGAAGAGCATGGTGCGCATCTGCGACAGGTATTTGAAAAGTGCCGGGAGTTCGGGATATCAATAAACCCAAAAAAATCAATTTTTGCGGTTAAAGAAGGTAAACTCCTAGGCCACCTGATATCGGAAAAGGGTCTTGCTATCGACCCCGCTAGGGCCGAAGCCCTGCTCAAGCTGCCTCTGCCGGCCAATAAGAAGGGCCTCCAATCCTTCTTTGGGCAAATAAATTTCGTCAGGAAGTTCATCTCTGATTTTGCCCAATCGGTAAAACCCATGACTCAACTCTTAAAAAAGGATGTGGAATTCCTGTGGACTGATGAAAGGAGATAGGCGTTCAGAGATATCAAACGTCGGATTGCCCAGGCTCCTGTTCTATTAACCTTGATTATTCACGAGACTTCATTTTGTACGTGGTCGGGGAACCAGAAAGCTATGCGGCCGTGCTCACTCAGAAGAATAAAGGAGACGAACGACCTATAGCATTCCTCAGCCAGGTGATACTCCCGCATGAGGAAAAGCACAGTTTTATTGAAAGTCAAGTGCATGCGGTGATGCGAGCGCTACAGAAGTTCCGACATTTCGTCTCACAAAGCAAGACAACAGTGTACGTTGTGCACCCAAATGTTCGGACCTTCATCAGTCAAGGCGAGCTCGATAATAGAAGGGTAGGCTGGATTTCAAAGATCCAAGGGTTTGATATAGATGTCCGGCCCACAAAGCTAGTCCGTGGCCGCGCTCTATGCCTAGAGCTTGCCAGGAGTGTCACGGCAAAGATTGGACTGAAGACCTGGTAGAGTACTTCAGCACAGGATAGTGCCCTCTCGGCCTTGATTCTTCCCAGAGAAGGCGTTTCAGGCTTCAGGCCTGCAGATATGTTTAGTTACCCAAGGGGTTGTTTCACCGAAATATAGATGGCGTCCTCCTGAGATGTGTCAGGGGGGCAGAAAAACAAAAAATCCTGGATGAATTCCATTTTGGGATGTCCGAGGGCCATCTCGCCGAAAGGCCGATGGCTTTGTAAATAATAAGGACGGGCTATTATTGGCCCACCATTTTTTCAGACTCCTTCAGTGTAAGCCGGAAATGTGATAAGTGCCAGAGATATGCTGGCCGCATCAGGAATGCTCCGTTGCCTCTGCACCCGATTCAGGTCGAGGCCCCGTTTCAGCAATGGGGTTTAGACTTCATTGGGATAATTGAGCCTAACTCTTCAGCAGGGCACAAATATATCCTGACCGCCACTGATTATTTCACCCGGTGGTCGGAAGCGGTGCCAACCAAGCGGGCAAATCAGGATGTGGTTATCGCATTCCTGGAGGGACTTATAACCCGTTTCGGAATACCGGACGCTGTGGTAACAGACAATGGTTCTCATTTCATTGGGGCCAAGATGTGTGCGTTCGCTAGCAAGTATGGTATTTATATGAAGACTTCATCGAATTATTACCCGCAGGGTAATGGCTTGGCGGAATCTACTAATAAAAACTTGCTCCGGATCCTCAAGAAGACGCTGGAAGATAATAAGCGGACTTGGCACTTGCACTTAGACTTTGCGCTATGGGCTGACCGAATTTCTATCAAGAAGTCCATAAAGACATCCCCGTACTCCTTAGTGTACGGGAAGGAAGCAGTGCTTCCTGCGCATATTGAGTTGTCGACGCTACAGTCTCTTCGATATTTGGATGGCGAAGGCGAGGAATTTGATCCGGTTAGCATCAAAATTGCCCAACTATTGCAGTTGGAAGAGGAAAGGGAGAAAGCCTATGAGGCTTTTATGAGGCATGCAGTTGCCACCAAAAAATGGTTTGGCAAAGGGACCTCCAACCGCACTTTTCAGATCGGAGACTTAGTGCTAAAATGGAATGAGAAAAAGTCCAAGCCGGGCAATCACGATAAGTTTGATGCATTTTGGGAAGGTCCGTTTCAAATCTCCCGGGTTCACCCGGTAAACTCTTTCACACTGCAAGACTTGAATGGGTTTTGTTGCCACATTTTGCATGGGGTGCCATGTTTTCAGTTTCTGTAAGTGAACTGCTCTTTCCCTTCCCTCCTCCTCTTTTCCCCCTTCTCCATTTCTCCCTTTCTCCCTCTTCCTTGCGTTTCATTCCTCCCTCTTCCCCTTAAACTTCCCCCGGCAAAGTTTCCGCAAGTGTTCCCGAAATGACTAAGTGTCGGGCCAACCCGACTTCCCGTCGGGTCGCCTCCAATTGGAGCGGTGGGAATGCGAAGTGCGCACATACGGAAAGAGCGAAATTGACTAAGTGCGGGGCACCCGACCCGGGAAGTCGGGTGCCTTCTAGGCGCACTTGGGAAGTATTATGGCAGAAAATCAGCTAAGTGCCAGCGAAGTTGGGGTGCACCCCCTTCCTGTTGCGCAGTCCGAACAGCAGAGAAGACAACAAAGTGCCGGTGCGCAGCCCGACTTCGCTGCGAAGTCGGGCTGCGCCCTCTGACCGGTGCGTAGTTGGGCAAGCAAGCCCAGAAATTGACTAAGGCACGGAGGCCTCCCCACTGCTTTGTTTTTCACTCGCGCAACCCGCGCGCTCCGATCTCGGGCGAAGTTGGATAAGCGCCTTTCAAGGCAGCCATGTGTCACTCATCGCATCCGACAAGTGTCCAACCTCGGGATTCGAGCCAAGACATCACCGGGAAAAGGACAAGCATGGATCGCACAATCTACGCCAACTGCCACCATTAAAGCTGATGTGAAGTGCCATCTGCCACAACTACCCGCATACCCGCTGATTTGAAGTTCCACCCAACGCGTTGCCACGTAGTCGTACAACTTTCGGGAGACCATGCTGCGATTCTGTCCTCTCCGACAGAAGTCAGCATCAGCAGCTTCTCTGCCGCTTTTGTCAGCCAATGTCTAGTCTGGGACTTTGTGCCCGTGATTGTAATCGGGGGAAACTGGGGCTATAAATAGCCACCATATTTTCATTGTAAAGGGGGAAAGGGAATATACTGCTAGGGAACCATTGTAGCTGTGCGTTTGCCTCTAATACAAGATACATACTTGGCTCTGCTTACTGTCTTCATTTTGTATGCTGCCTCTCCTTGTCATTTCTCCTCATGTTTCTTATTTCATTGCTTGTTGTCTGATTCTCGGACTCTAGTATTTGATGATTAAGTATTCCCTCGGAATGCATAGATAGAGGATACATAGAATGCATGATAGCTGTAGTTTCAATGTGTGTTTTGTATAGGAATGTTTAGTAGTGGTGATTGATCGTTGCCGTGTCGCTTATTCCCCCCCCCAACTCCAATCACATTTGGATTCTCTTTCCGCATTTTTATCTCTTTCCTCGCACTCTTATCTTAAACACTAAAACCCCACGGCCGGCCTTCTCCGGGGATTGGCACGGAAGGCATTCCTTCCTTCCGGCCTTTCAATCTGGTGGGCGAATCTGAGGCGCATTATACCAAATCCTTTCCTCATGGCAAATTCGTAACCAACAGGTTTGCTGTGCCATTATCAGTTAATGGCGTACACCTAAAGGCGTACTACCAGTGAGGGGTAGTGCGATATTTTCCTGTACAGTTGTATATACTCTCTGCTTTTTCCCTTATGCATTCCAGTTTTCTTGTATAGTTGTAAGGGCGTCCTTTCGCTCCTCGTGCTGATAGAATCGCAGTTTTCAGGGCAAGGGCCCTAACCGGTAGGAGGAAGCCAAGTTTGAATGACTATTTATTTTTGGTTCTGGATCAGTTGTGCAACAGGGCAGATGATGGTTCAGTGGCCGTGCGCCCCAGACTGGGCGCATTCAGGCTGTGCGCCCCAGTTTGTGCGCACGGGCACTGAACCATCATCTGCCCTGTTGCACAACTGATCTAGAACCAAAAATAAATAGTCGCGCCCCAGACTGGGCGCACTCAGGCTGTGCGCCCCAGACTGGGTGCACTGTGGCCGTGCGCCCCAGACTGGGCGCACTCAGGACGTGCGCCCCAGATTGGGCGCACTCTGGCCATGCACCCTAGTCTGGGCGCACGTTTTTCCAGGGAGGTGCACAGGGGGGCGTGCCCAACCTGGGCGCACCACCACGACACGCAGCTCAAGGCAGAATGCACCCATCCCAAGGAGGCCAAAGCGTGCGGTTTTAAAAGCGCCCCCGTCTACGGATTTCCAAGTTTAACCCTTCTCACCGGCACACAGCCCAAGGCGCGACCCATGATTGGAACTAAATACACCTGTGGCAGGGATTCACGCTCTTCAAGAATGATTGCGCCCGGCTTGGGTAGTTAAGATCGGGATCCACGCCCCATCATTGTTTACCATGAAATTTTTTTTTTTTCTAACGCCTCCAAAGCCGCTCTGGGTATTAACTCTGCATAGGCAGCATTGATACAGGTATGTGGGTGCCGGGCCTATAAAAGATCAGACGCTTCAAGAGATATACCCTTTTGAATCCTGAACCTGTGGCACCATTCACTCTTGCTGATTGCCAGTGAGACTTTGCTACTTCTGCACACTCGCGATTTACTTCTGAAGCACCCTCAAGTTCCTGAATTTTGTCACCCGCAGAATACTCGAAGGTTTCACCGCAGAAAAATGGGCAAGAAAGGAGAGTCCAAGTAAAAAAAGAAACGGCTCCAAAACCTGCAGAAGGCGAACAGGGAGCAGTGAAAGAAAAGAAGCAGAAGCCCTTGCCGCCCCCACATGAGGACAAGCTGAGTAAGATTCGGGACTGTATTCTCACCCGCACCAGTATAGAAAAGTTGCGCATGGATATTGACCAGAAGAGGGCAAAGGTGTCTGAGGTGCACGACCGGGTAGTCGCTTATCACTCACTTCTATACTGGTACCTGTGCCCGCCCGTGCACCCTTGCCCGGAATTGATATCTGCAATTGTCAAGGCCTACGACCCTCGGACTAGGTCTGTGAAGGACCCGGGAGGGAACAGACTATTCTCCATCTCAACTGATAAAATCCGCGAGGCTTTTGCCTGTGGGCGGCGTCCTCCTGAGAATGTTATCATCCGAAGAATTGACACCAAGGAACAGGCAGATAGATACAACTATTCGGCGCAGATGAGGCGTTTTATGGAGGCTCATTATACGGAAACCCTTGCACTCGGAACCTTGCCGCAGCTCCCTATGCCCTTACGAAAATTCAAAAACTCCGAGCTTTTCTCTATGCTGGCATGGATCACTGGCCTGGCATCAGATGCCCAAGTAAATGCTTGGCAAGCGGCAGTTGCTGAATGTGTATCCCACGGGGAATTTTACGCCGCCGATGCTGCGTCACGAGAAATAAGGCCCATCTTCTTCGACTGGGCCGATTGGGTGTCCCGACAGCTGCACCTCCAGCTGTGTGCAATGCAACAAGGGGTCGTGGCATTCCGGAGCTGCTCTTTTCTGGTGTGGTACTTCTTCCACCAGCTGCATGCAAAGCCCGGCTTCGCCTTCATCGACAAGAGCTTCACTAATGAGAAGGGCGAGGCGCTCCCGGTGTATCAGTGGACTTCAGCCCTATCAAGGCGAGAGTCTTATTACAATTTCAACCGGGTTTTTCTGGGTCCAGCACTGCAAATCGTGACTGGTGCCTGCGAACGAGTACCGAAAGAAATGAGAGATTATGTGATAAATCAGCAACTCGGAGATATTTTTCGGTTAACACAGGGGCTTGTAATATGGATTTTTGGGTTTTCTGGTAAACCCTTCCTATTGCCGTATTACGCTACTGAGTATCTTTTTGCCCTTGAGGTCGCTCGCCAGTGCGACTACGCAGATGATGTGTTCGGAAAGGGGAGGAAGAAACAACACACCTGCACCTGGCCCATCGAGCTTGGCCCCATCAAAGTGACGCAAAATAAGCAAAACCATTATCTGGCGGTTACCCTGTATGATTTTGGTCTGATAGACCTGCCCCAACGGTGGAAATATGACCCAGATGGTGTCTTCAAGGAAAAGATTGCGAAAGAAAAATTCCACCGTTGTCCTTGCTCGGAGATCGAGCAGCAGCGAAATAACCCTTTTGGGCGGGACCTTGAATGGCACATCGAAAAGATGTTCTCCTTCCCACCGTGGCACGATTTTTATGTCATGGAGGCTGAATACAACCCTAGGCGGTTTCCAGATCAGGACCCTGATGACCGAATCTTCAAGTTCATGAAAGAAAAAGCGCCCCAGTGGTCAGAAGAGAAGGTTACAAACTGGTGGATAATGAGGTGTCACCACAAGAAAAAGCTATCTGACCCCACGCTGCAGATAGATCAGAAATTTTCTGATATATTTGATGATAACTATGAAGATTACCGGCCCGTATTCTTTGGCGACCGTGTACCCAGAAGTTTGGAAAGCCCTAGCAGAGTGGATGACCTGTACGCACTCCAAGAACAACAAGCTAGCCAGGCGCCACCTGTCAAATGCAAGGGTAAGCAACCTGTCCGAGAAGAAAAGGTTACTCCAAAAAAGAGGAATGCGCCCGATGTGCCCGCGCCCCAAAGTGCCGCGAAGAAGCCCCGCACTTTTAGATTCAAAGTCTCTAGCGCAGTCAATCCGGCGACAACAGCAGTCGAAGAAGGGGGCGTTTCGGGGTTTACTGCTCCTACACAATCAGTGCAGCCCGCCCCGCCAGCACAGCCGACGTTGAAGGTGCAGCAGCTTCTACAGGACGAAGTGCCGCTTATTAACTTAGAGGATGAAGCAGTGGGCGGAGAAAAAGAGGACAGCCCAATAACGCAGCAGTTTACCGCCTCGGCTCTGGAGACGTCCGAGCCCGCAGGTACGTCTTCTATTTCTCTCTTTTTCTCAACTGCTCCTGAAGAAACCCCACTTCCCGGCGCCGAAACCCTAGTGTCCACCCATATTTCACTCGGCGCCTCTGCTGACATCTTTCCCAACCCCCTCTTACCAACGCATTCCCCTGCTCCCTTACCGGCGGTTTCCGAGTCATTTGAGACTTTTGCAAAAGTCTCCAACGCCTTCTCTTTTGTCTTCACTCCTCAGGGTTCGGTGGCTTCTGTTGCAACTTCTGTAACTACTGTAAACCTTGGCCAGCCTTCCTCTGTCCCCGCTCTCTCAGTTGTTTCAACAGTACCCACCATGGGGACGGCTCCTCCTGAACCTAGCATTTTGGCTTCGGTAGTACAAACCCCAACATCCCCTATAGTCACCGCTGTTGTCACCCAGCCTCTCCCAGAGATGCCTGTACAATCAAACCCTCAGCGGGCTCTTTTTCCCCTTGCCCCATTCTTTGGAATACAGGAACCTGAGCTCGAGGAACTAGACTTTTACGAAGAAGAGACAATGGCTGAAAGTATCCGTAAGGCCCAGCAGAACTCCTCAGTCTGGCTCACAGGCCAGAAGAGGAAAAGTGAGCAAGCGTTGGCCCGTCCAGAAAGGAGGGTAGTCTTTGACCCTCAAAATATGCGGCTCCTCCAAACGGAAAAGGTGCCCAAGGTACAAAAGCCGTTGAATGAAATGACGTCGATAGACTATTCCTATCAACAAACGGTGGAGGATCTGAAGGTTGCTGACCCCAAGACAAAGGCTGAGAATATTCATGTCGAGGCGACATCTCTCTATCTTCAGGTGGATCATTTCAGGGATCGCTGCTACGACGCTGAGGCCAAGAATGCTCAACTTGATGAAACCCTAGCACTCACGCGTGGGCAGCTTGAAGATGAACAATTAAAAGTAAAACAACTGCAACAACAAGTGGTTGACCTGGAGCAGGCACTCAAAGACACCAAGGAGGATTATGAGGAGCGCCTCAGGATACAGGGAGAAGCCAAAAATCAGTTGTCGGTATTGGAGGCCGAGATCCAGCAACTAAGGGCCAAGATGGAAAGTAGGCCAGAACCCAGTTCAACCCTGTCCAAGGACCGTACCAAAGAGGCGCGCGCTCACTTCCTGGCCAACTTTAGGAATAGGGCGCGTCGGGCAGTCTCCGTCCTGATGTTCATCTGGGAGGCCAAGGAAGCAGTTTCACACGACGCTTCCATTGTCGAAGAGGCTGAGGCAGAGGTTGACGAATGGCTGGAGCTGGCCATGAAGGCGCGAGCCCTAGACCGATCAGTTGCACTTGCACCAATGTCTGACCTGGCTCGCTCATGGGCAGCCGTTGATTCGACTCTTAGATCTTTCTTTAAGAAGGCCAAAGCAGCCCGAAAGGCCCGAGATCTCATAAACATGCTCGAGAGAGAGAGAAAGATTGCTCTCATGTACTTTGAGACTCTGGCGAATAACGGTTTTCCGGGTTTCACCGATGAACAGGACCATATCCTAACTGAGCAAGAGCTGCAGCCGGCATGGGACTCCTTCAAAAATGACACTCAGGAAATTGACGGTTGGGAGGAGCCCGTTTCTGAGCTCCAAGTAATGCAGTATACCTCCAAATTTGCGATAATACAAGCCTGTCTGGTGGATCTCAGTGAGAGGTTCAATTTTGCCGAGGTCCGTCATTTGGAAAAGTTTGGGTACCTTGTCCGAGAGCTCCAGAAGCGTAATGACATTCATGGCAATGACTGGGCTTTGGTCCAGGCGACCTACAACCGCATCCGAAGGGAGCTTGCGCTGCCCGATTCCCCTCAGCAGCCGAAAGATACCCAGGTGCAAGAAGACAGCAAGGTGCAAGGTGGGAACCAAGCGCAGGGTGAGATTCATGCGGTAGAGGCTCCCACTCACCAAGAGGGCCAAGGCGAAAGCCTTGCGCCCCAACAAAATAAGGGTCAAGTGCCTCAAGATGAAGCGCCCCAGAGCGAAAAAGATAGACCGCAAGAGGAGGTCAAAGCGCAAGGAACAGATGAGGCGCATGAAGAGGTTCAGGTTGAAGAAAATGTTGACACTCAAGAAGCAGCCCAGGACCTGCAAGGTCACGAAGAGGATGAGCCCCTAGGCGAGGTGCCAGGCCGGGACGAAGAGCAGCACAACGAAACTCATGAGGGAGAAGAGTCAGGAGAAGAGTCCGCTGCTACCAACGGGCAATCGGAGAGCGACGATGATTATGAGGAAGATGATGACTCTGAGCCCAGTGGATAAGGCCTGGGATGTCGACATTGAGGCGAGCTCAATTTCCCCGCGAGCCGCCAAAGATGTTGCCATTTCTGCAACATTGTGTATTATTAGCCTTCCAGGAGAACTTCCACAGAAGTGGCCATGAAGTTTCAGTCTTAAACAGGATGCAACGCTTCGTTTTGGCCGAAGGAAAAGAGAAGTGCGCCCAAGGCCGGGCGCACTAAAGCCTTGCGCCCAAGGCCGGGCGCACTCAAGCCTTGCGCCCGAGGCAGGGCGCACTCAGGCCTCGCGCCCAAGGTCGGGCGCACTTAGCACTTGCGCCCCAGGCCGGGCACACTCTGCCAGTAACTCAGTTTGACCTTGGCGCCGGTTTCTTCCAGAAGTATTCCACGTCAACAGTTTGAAGCATATCCTTATCCGACCAACACCTTTCTGGGAAGCTTCCGGACTGGACGTTCCGGGAATTCAAGCATATCTTCCACGGAAGCGGTCCCCACGAGTGAGGAGGCAGCGCCAGCAAGCCGAGTCTGTCAGAGCATTGAAGGCATTCAACGACATTTTGAGGAGTCACCAGCCCTTGCCATACCTGTTTAATATTTTGCGGTTGTATCACCTTGTAATGTTTATCTTGGCTTCCACCGCCATATTTTGTTTATCAGCATTTATTGCTCAAGCGGCAGAATTCTCTATATAAGCCCGCTCTTTTATTGTAAAATGGATGGATGTTTGCTAGAGGCTAAATGAAAACCTGAATTCTGCTATCAATACAGCTGATGTCTGGCTCTAGACTTGGACTTCTATTTTCATGTGTATGTCTTCTATTGCTTGTCTTCTATCGTTCCTTACTTTAAACTGTAACTTGAATTCTAATATCTGGATTTAGTTGCTGATAAAGTAGTAACTCTGGAGTAGTCCTGGAGATTATACATGCTAGATGTTCTGGTTTAAATTTCTATTAGTTATCTGTATTTGAGGGCTATTTGGTTCAGAATGCAATAGAGTTTTCGTGTTGTTAGTCCATCACCCCTATTCTATCCGGCCTGTGGCCATATTTCCCATCCCTTTCAATCATTTCCCATTCCTTTCAGTTCCTTAATCTCAAAACCCCCCCAGTTAGAATAGCAAGGGAACCAGCCCATCTCTGGAGATTGGCACGGGAGGCATTTCTTCCTCTCGGCCTTTCAATGTTGGCCGGGTCTAAGGCGCACTAAAATACCAAATCCTTACCTAAGGCAGATCTCTGACCAACACCTCCGTAGTTCTATAAATAAGACCCCTCCTCATTCAGTAATGTTGTTGGCATGGTATTGAGGGTTGTATGGAAGGTGGGTGTTGTATGTTGGCATTGCACGTGGTAGTAGAAGTGTGTTGTAACCAGGCATGCATTCGTGAGATATTTATACAGGGTCGTACAAAGCAGTTGCTAGGCCGTACAATGAAGTTGCTAGGTCGTGCTACCTAGTCCATCTAGACTAAAGGCAAACCCTCTAGTGAGTATTAGCAGTTTGGAAAAGGGCAAGCTGCCCTATTCACAGATTGGGTTGTCTGGATGTTATGCCAGGCCATTTGAATTGTTGTGTCCGAAAGTCTAATATATGTTGTGTGCACAGTGTATGCATTGTAATTATAAGATATTTACATTGTATATTTTGTTCCTTTAAATGGTAATGGAATTATATTGCATTATGTTGTATTCCATTTCTACATTTTGGTGTTGTTGCCTATTCGAAGTTGGGTCAAACTTGGTGACATGGAGTTGTGAGAAGCAAATCACTTGGGAAGGTGCACAACTATAGCGATGGAATGATTACAATGTAGCCAACAAAGTATATGAAGACTCAAAACTTGTTTGTTGACATTGACAAAGGGTTGATGCATGAAGTAGACGTGCAAGTGGATGTGCAACTAGAAGTGCACATGGTGACATGGAGTTGTGAGAAGCAAATCACCTAGGAAGGTGCACAATGACAACAATGGAATGATTACAATGTAGCTAACAAAGTAGATGAAGACGCAAACTTGTTTGTTGACATTGACGAAGGGTTGACACATGAAGTAGAGGTGTAAGTGGAAGTGCAAGCGAACAAGCACAAAGGAGACAAGCAAGGGTTTGTGTGTGAAAAGTTGCATGATGGTCGTAGAGAGTTGCATGTTAGTGACAAAGAGTTGCGTGGTAGTGGCGGTGAGTTGCTTGTTGGCGGAAAAAAGTTGCATATCGAAAGTGGTGAATCACATGACATTGGAGAGTTACCTGACAATGGGAGAGAATTAGATGACGGTGAGTTACGTGGTGGTGAGGAATTACATGACAACGAAGTATTTATGTTTTTGGAGCAATTGCAAGTTTGATGTCTTCGATGGCAAGCGGGACAAGAGTCCGACATTGGTGCAAATGCAAGATGGTGTGTACGCTAGTGTGTGAGACGGGAGTCCGACACTAGAAATGCAGGTTGTTGTGTTCGATGGTGAGTGGGACGGGAGTCTGACAACGGAGCAACTACAGGTTGGCATGTTTCATGGTGCGCAGGATGGGAGTCCGGCATGAGAACAATTGACGTGGGGTGTGCGTGATGATGTGCATGAAGGAAAGATATTGCGTGATGATATGCATGAAGGAAATATACTCAATGATGTGTGTGAAGAAGGAAAGACACTGTGTGCTGATATGCATGAAGGAGAGATACACAAACAACCACTACCAATGTTAAGTCAACCTATCAAAACAAAGACCAATTTTGGCATATCGTGTAAGTGTCCAATGTTTCATGGAGGGGAAACAGAGGACCCAGTTAGGCATTGGAAAATCTGCCTCACAATGTGGAAAGCGAATGGGCAGAATAATGACGTAAATTGGAGGAGGTTATTCCTTGCAACATTTCATGGAATCACAATGGACTGGTACATGAGATTGCCAAAGGGCGAGTACCAGACTTGGGATGAGTTGCATGAAGCATTTATGAAGGAATTTTAATTGTTCCACAATGATGATGAAGTCATTGCTAAAATTTATAGAATGGAACAGGGTGAGATTGAGTTTGTTCGTTCGTACAACCAAAGGTTGAGTGGGTTGTTTACCCATCTAGAGGAAGATCCTTTAGATGCATTGAAGAAGAGGTGGTTTGTGGAGGGACTTCTTCCTACGTACAAGAAGATTAGGGTGGTCCCTCCGACATCATATCAAGAGGCCTTGGAGTGGGCTTTGAACTTGGAAAGTGATGCAAAAACATCATTAAAGTGTTGGGGTTATGTGGATGAGAGTGACCTTGAAGATGAAAGTGATTTTGATGTTGAGAGTGAATTTGATAATGAGAGTGATGATTTTGAAAATGAGAGTAGTTCATTATTCAATTGTTGGGGTCAAGAAGTCAAGGAAGGACGTGATTTTGAAGAGAAGAATAATGAACTTGAGGATGAGTGCGACTTGGAGAATGCAAGATCATTGCTACAGGTAGATGCAACCCAAAGGGATATTGTATCAAGGGGGGATGCTACTGGTGATGTAGTCTGTGACAACCACCAGAAAACTAGAAGAAATTGAATTGAGTATGATACTAAGGGCAAACCCATTGTTCCATGTTGGTGATGCCATTTGTGGGGCACTTCGCACGTGAATGTCAAAGTGCTACAAATCGAGATGAACCAGTGATATGTACAGAGTTTCAAGCACTGGAGAAGAGTCTTAGTGCTAGCCGAGAAGTAGAGGAGGTGAACATGATTTCAATCGAAGGGGCAAAAATCCAGCAGATAGTTGAAGTTGCACAAGAAGAAGTTGTAGAAGATGTTGGTGCAGACGACGAAGTGAGTGATGCGGATGATGAGTGAATGATATAGACGACAAAGAGAGAGATTGTTCGGCGTTTGACCATCTACTAGGGCCGTTTGGCCATCTAGACTTGGATCGTCTGGACCCAAGCCTTGATTATTAGAGCTTAGGCTGTCTGAGCCTAGGTTGTCTAAGTTGAGACCTTGGTTGTCTAGCGAGGACAATAGGTCCTTGGTCGACCCTTGGGCTGTTTGTACCAAGGAGAGGGTTGTCTGGACTCTTCTTAGGCCGTAGAGGCCATATAGCAAGAAGTCATTTAGTGAGAGGCCATACCACAGAAGATTCTCTAGAAGAAGCCTGTATAGCAAGAGGCTATACAACATAAGGTCGTATAGCGGGAGGCCATACAACAGGAGGCTATACAGTAGGAGGCTGTACAATCGGAAATTTTACAACAAGACGATGTACAACAGGAGGCCGTATAGTAGCAGGTCATATTGCAGTAAGCCGTCTAAAGTTGGGTTGACAGGAACTTGGCCGTTTTGCAGTAGGCCATCCAAGACTATCTCGTCTAAGGCAAGGCCATCCAAAAGTAGGTTGTATGGTGCTGGGCCATTTGAGGCAGGATTGTCCAGAAGCAAGCCATTCGGTGTCAGACTGTTTGTAGTAGAAAGTGGGTCGTTTGACTTAAGAGGTGGGCCATCCAGGCCAGGAAGTTAGCTGTTTGAGACCAAGGGATGTCTATCACAGGCTAACGCAAAGCCGTTAGAGGCCAAGAAGCAATCATTTGGAGCTAGAGAGAAATCATTCAAAATTGAGGGGAAGCTGGTTAATTGGGTCGAGTGAAGGCTACAAAAATGTAGACAAGGAGAAAAACTTAGTTTAGACAGTGAGGGTATCAATGGTTTGCCGTTGGAAATGTTGATGATATGACTGATTGCAGAAAGTGGAGTGAGAAATCGGTGAACTATGTTGTCAGCAGCAATTTGAAGTGATATCGGTTGCAAAAGATATCTGGAATAAAAGAAAGCAGGAGGATGACAAGAGCTTCTAGTTCGGTGTTCAATGCTTCTATCCCCAAAGTTCAGCTTATGTCATCGATGATGCCAACAAGTCTAGAGGAGGGGATAGATGTAGGCAAGCAAATTGACATGTCTGCGTAATTAGTAAATAAGTTTTGTCATTTTGTAGTTTCTATGCAAAGTGTTTGACGAAATGTGCTTACATATAATTAATAAAGTTATAAAGTGGTGATGTAATATTTCATGCGATAATGTGTAATGTTAAGAGAAGTATTAGTTATGGATAAGTCATGAAATGAAATGTAAATGTAAGTCAAATGCATGTCAAATGTAATTTAAGAAAATGATGAGGTGTCAGGTAGGTAGTTAGTTGGAGGATGCAACTACCTCCTTAGTTCTATAAATAAGACCCCTCCCTCATTCATTTGTGTTGTTGGCATGGTATTGAGGGTTGTATCGAAGGTGGGTGTTGTACGTTGGCATTGCATGTGGTAGTAGAAGTGGGCTGTAACTAGGCATGTATTCGTGAGATATTTGTGCAAGGCCATACAAAGTAGTTTCCATGCTGTACAGTGAAGTTGCAAGGCCATATAATGAAGTTGCCAGGTTGTACAGTGATGTTGCTAGGCCATATAGTGAAAATCCTAGGCTGTCTAGTGAGTATTAGCAGCCTGGAAAAGGACAGACCGTCTTATTTGCAAACTGTTCTTTCTAGATGCTGTGTCAGGCCATCTGAACTGTTGTGTTGGGCAGTCTGATATATGTTGTGTGCATAGTGTATGCATTGTAATTGTAAGATATTTGCATTGTATATTTTGTTCATTTAAGTGGTAATGGAATTGTGTTGCAGTATGTTGTATTCCATTTCTACACTTCTTGCTCAGGTGATATGTAACTATTGTAACAAAGACATGAGGGTAGGCATCATTCACCTCAAATATAATCTCCCAAGAAAACCTAACTACGATGTAGAGTTGTGCCCTACTATGGACCCCATGATCGCACACGATATGCAATTCAACCTTTCTAGCTACACAGAGAGGAAGACAAAGAAGGAAAGGACTAAGTCTGTGATTGGAGTTCAGCCCATAGAAATGGACTATAGAGACAACCTTATCCTTGATGAATTAAAGTCTATTCTTGGCCCATGCATTCAACATTCTTTGGGGGAGAGACAAAGCACAAGAAACAAATGATAGGGTTTTCCTTTCTTCCTATAGAATGTAGACGCGAGTTCTTGAATTACCACCTCATAACCAGAAAGAGAAATAAGTGCATTGAAAGTTAAGTATGTGCACAATGAAGTTTTGATATAATAAATTTGTTGTAATAATCTTGATGTAATAGTTTCATGCATTACTTTGTAGTGTTGAGTGAAGTGAAGTGTTAGTTAATGTACAGATGAGTAATAAGTCATTTAATTGTCATGAAGATTGTCATGTAGTTGGAAATAAAATGTAATGCATGACAAATGTAATGTAAGGTGGTGAGGTGTTGGGTTGGTAGTTAGGAATAACTACCTTCCCACAAGTTTAAATATCCACCCTCATTCATTTGAGCGGGTAGATGCTAGAGGGTACATTGTAGATGTTATACATCGTAGAGGATATACACACGAGGTTGTAGCACAACGGTGAGTATTTCATAGTTGGAGGAACAATTAAATAACAAATCCTAGAAGCCAAACTGCAACCATGAACATATTGCAGGCTTGAACGACATTTGTCTTGTATGACATCAGTGATCACTTGAACAGCAAGGTGCTTGCATGACAAGCACCAGAACGACAGTCGACAACTCACTAGAATGACGTTCATTGGAAGAGTAGTCAGCAACTCGCTCGAACGACTTCACTAGAACAACATTTCATGTCTTCCTCTCGTACAAGTTCTGTGTCAAGTTTCGGACTGCAACTTTCTTATATCTATTCCGACTGAAACACTTCTACTTGCACACACAAACTCTATATGCACACTACCAATATACTGACATAATCACATCATACACAAATCATAGTCAAAGCATAGACATAGGAATAATCATCATTGTATTCATTATATGTATGACATTACAAGGTTTCACGATACAATCTTACTTGTTCTCCAAATTGCTGGTATGCACATATAATCTCTCTCTCTCCTGGTCCACCAAAGGTGTCTATATGTCCCGAACAAATGAAGGGGGGTCTATTTATGGTTGGGCCTACGCCATTGCCAACAATGTTCTGCTGGCCACCTCTACACAATTGTTTCCCTTCCACACATACATGACAAACTTTATGCACCTTAGACTATTACAAAATATTAATCAATACGTCACCTTACTTAGTCGTGTAAGCAAAATTACATTTCATGCAGATGTCTATTACATTGACCATCATTTCATTCATTACATTTCATGTGCCTTAGACTTATTACTATGACTATGTACACTTAGACTTAGGCTGTCTAGAACTGACACCTACAGAGGGTAGTTTTGTACATTGTATACATTATGAGGGTAGATGTTGGAGAGTGCATCCGTATAGAAGATAACTGTATTGCAGAGATGTATCTTTGTTATTAATAAATATCAATAACACCATTTGGCCATAGTTTTTGTGTCTTCTTATTGCATGTGTTTGCATCTCAGTGATATGGCTGTAAATAGACATTCCAAACTATTTCCATCCATTGTTGTTTGTTGTAGACAATCTGTACTGGGCCATATGGATTTGAACCTAGGCCATCCCATGCAAGACTGGGCTGTCTGATTTGATAGGCAAGTCGTCCGACTATGTGCAAGGCCATTAGAACTACAGACTGGGCTGTTTGACTTGTACTGTGCAGGGCCTTAAAGTATATTGTATTACAGGTCGTCTAAACTACATGTTGCTGAGTTGTGTTTTCAACCAACTCTATCATTCGTTGTTCATTCCTCCAACTGCAGAATACCATCGTTGTGCTACATTTGGCACTGTCGCCATCTGAAGTTTGAGCCAGTGACCATGTGGAGCTTGGAGACAAGAGACGTGGATAATAGATAACCTAAGGCAAGGACGTGGGAGACATGGATGTGGAAGGATGAGAGAACAACCAACAAGACAAAGTTTGTGGATTGCACAACAAGAGTGAGGAGAGTGTGGATGTGCAATGCAAGAGGATGACTTGATGTTGGTGAGGAAGACTTGCATGTTGACGGTGGAGTGCTGATGGAGCTTGTTGGTGATGAGATACAAGCACCATAAGTAGAACAAGTGTGGAACCTTGAGGACGAGGGAAGTTTGAACAAAGAACATGGAAGGTGGCAAACGTTTTTGATGATGGAGGACGAAATGCAAGTGGAGGCATAGACTGCAAACGAAGATCGGTTTGAGGAGAATGTTCATGCAAGTGGTGAAAGATCTAATGTGGATCATGTGTAGCACGAGGCGGAGCAATTGGTGACTCCAACACAAGTGCGAGGGAGAGTGCCTAGAGGTGCGGAGGAGGGGAGTCAAGCACAAGGGCAACTGTGGAGAGTGTGCTAGAAAGACCAAAACTGATGCTCGTGTATTCATGGAGGTTGCAAAGTGTAGCTGTGCAAGGTAGCGACTGAAGATGGTTTGCAAATAACTAGTCGTCAATTGAGGGTTTGTTGAGTGGATATGAACAACCACCAATTGCAAACATTGCTATAGTGGCAGGCAAGCAAAAGTGCCCAAAGTTTATAAAAGATAGGAGAGAAGATCCTGAATGTCACATCAAAACATGTAAGATGATATGGAAAGCAAATGGTGTAACAGACGAAGATACATGGCTGAGATTGTTCCTAGCAACATTGCATGGAGTAGCAATTTGTTGGAAATTGAAGAGAGAACCCTTCACGAACTAGACAATCGAAGACTGATTTCAATAAAGAATTCAGACTGCTTTGTGGTGATACAAAGATCATTAGCAAAATCTATTCAATGAAGCAAACGGATGAGAATATAAAATCATATAATTGTCACTTAAAGGAACTAATTGGCAAGATCGAGGTGAAATTGGCAGATGGGCTGCAAAAGCGATGGTTCCTAGATGGATTGTTGCCACGTTGCAAGAATATGAAAGTGGTTCCACCAACCACTTATCAAGAAGCTTTCAGTAGAGAGCTAAATTTGGAAAGCGAAATGAAGATGTCAACAATCGAAGGAGGAAGTATTAGTCATGACTGAGACAATGATGTAGATAGTGATCATGATGATTTGAGCACCACAATCTAGGTCATGAGGAAGGATTGAGAGCATATGATCAATGACTTGAAGGCAGAGAAGAAGGAGAAAGACATTTGGTTTCTGATTGTAAATCGAAAGGACACACAAATGTCAACTGTCCAAAGAAGGCATGTGGCAACATTTTTGAAGTTGTAAGACATGTTGTTGCGGATTGCCCCTTTAACTTGAGAAGTGCAAGGCATCAGACATTGATGGTAATGGAGGTGAAAGACGAAAAACCAAGCACTTCAAAAAACAGACAAGGAGCAACGAGTGATGGTATCAGAATAACCACCAAGGAAGAAGGTAACCACAAGGGAATTGATCTATAGGAGGAGAGGGTTGATTGCAATATGACTCGGATGGTGTTAGGATCCTATCATAACATCATTATGTAAATATTTCTATTCAATATTTCTCATTATGTAATTTCTGCACTTAGTGCGCATGGGCCGCTATGATGTAACTGATACTTATTAGTAAAGATGTAACTGTTTCTTTTATTAGGAGTTACTAGCTCGGGTCCCTCATTTGCATGTGAACCTACCCTTGAGCATTAGCATTAGGGAAGATAAAGAGTCTATATAAAGAAAAAGGTGGAAATGGAATGTATCAAGTCTATTTTCTCAAAATTCTAACGAAGCTCTGCTTCCAAGGAGGTTGCCCCCTTGAAGAGGCCTACGATCTGATTTTTGTGATTGCATTTCCATATTTCTCAAGGACTTTGTTATTCCCTCCTTTCTCAAGTTTTCTATTAATTTTTGCAATTACTGTTGTGAATGTGCTTGATTTTAATTGAAGGTTCCTAACAAGTGGTATCAGAGCACTTTCAAGGGCCGCGTTGTATTGCAGTAGCAATAATTATTGTCCCATTGTCTCTTCCCTATTAGGTATAATTTTCTTTCATTCTGCACATTAAGGCTGGATACCTTGCAAGAAAATATCACAATTCTTTTTTTTTTGTTTGTAGTGGGTTAGGTTAGAAACCCTGTGCTAGGGGTTTTAAAATATCATAGAGTGGTCATTTTTGGCTAAGCTAGATTGCCCATAAAGCGTCTGGTGAAGTGAGGGGTGCTTAGACCCCAATACCCAAGCTTTTGCCATCAGAAAAATTAATAGTTGGGCGAAAACAGTTTTGGAGGCTGAAAAATGACCATTTTGTGGTATAGTCCATTGCCATCGTCTTTTCGAGTTGATTGTTTTGATACATAGCACCCATAAGCTTTTTTCGACGACCAAAATTCATCATTTTGTGGTATAGCCCATTTTGATTGTCTCTTCGAGTTGATCATATTTTTAATATTACCCATAAGCTAAATATTACCTAAAAATGGCCGGAGCTACTAGAGGTGCATAGTTGGAGGAATTAGGCAACTAAATGAGTTGTTGCAACACTAACAAAAATGCAAACAACTATTTACTACCAAATTCCATGAAGTTGAGAGTCGTCTATTGGGCTTGGATCTCAAATATGACCAGCTAGGCAACAAGGGTTCTGAAAGTAAGGTAGGCAGTTTAGAGGGTGGAGCATGCAATACCTTTCCCAATAATAACCTTTATAAAATGCCCAAGCTAGATTTTCCAAAATTTGATGGAGAGGACCCCACTGATTGGTTATATCGGGCCAACCAGTATTTTGCTCTTCATGATGTTCCCCAAAGTCTAAGGCTCACAATAGCATCCTTCAATTTTGAATTAGAAGCGCTTCAATGGTACCAATGGTTGAGGAATATGCATCCAGATCTCTCTTGGGCTGAATTTGAGACCCATTTACTCACCCGTTTTGAACCTAGTGAATATGAGGATTTCACAGGAGCCCTCACCAAGTTGAAGCAAACCACAATGGTCTGAGACTATCAAATGCAGTTTGAAAAATTGGCAAACTGCACAAGAGGCTTGAGTGATGAATTTTTCCAAAGTTGTTTCATTAGTGGGTTAAAAGAAGATATTTGAATTGAGTAAACCAAAAAGCATGATGCAAGCAGTAGGTTTGGCTAGATTGGTTGATAAATTCGCAGCACAAAGGCAAACATCCAAAATCCCTCAAATTCAACCCCCACTTCCATCTCGGTCATCAGCAAATCCTGCCAACAAACCACCCCCAATCAAACGTCTGACCAAAGAAGAAATGGAGGCACGGAGGGAACAAGGTCTATGCTACAATTGTGATGATAAATACTCCCTAGGCCACAAGTGTGTGCAACAAAAACTGTATTTCCTCCATGGGGGAAATCTTCCATTTAGGAATCTCATGACGAAGAGGAGGACAATAGAGAAGAAGATCCACCTATAGAAACTGAATTGATCGAGGACCAACTACTAGAGATTTCCATACATGCCTTAGCAGGAATTTCCACTCCCCAAACCATGAAAGTGGAAGGGCATTTCAAGGGTCAACACCTCATAATCCTCATTGATTCAGGTAGTACACAATTTTATTGATCCTCGGGTGGCCAAACGAGCAGATTGCTACATATATTCATGCAATTCTTTTGAAGTCATGGTAGCCAATGGGGGAGTCCTACCTTGCAAAGGAAAATGCAAAAATGTAAAGGTGCGGATGGGTGACTACAATCTCAAGATGGACATGTTTGCCCTTCCTTTGGGGGGTTGTGATATAGTATTGGGAACTCAATGGCTTCGTACGCTAGGTCCGATAGTTTGGGATTTTTTCACCCAGTAGGGGAAGCAATACACTCTCCATAGTATGCCCACCGATACTACTCAACCAATCAGTTCCCATCGAATAGAAAAACTTTCAAAGAAGTCATCTCAAAGGGTGCGGGCGGAACTGTTTACAATCCAGGCTCAAACTACCACTGATGCAGTTTAGCTAGCTGAAGTAAAACTACTTGTGGAAAAATATGCATCTGTGTTTGCTTAATCGAAAGGATTACTACCACAACATATTCCTATTCAAGAAAATGTTGGGAAGGATATTTCCATGCATTTTATTGAAGGGCTTCCAAACTCTGGAGACAAAACAGGCATTCTGGAGGTGCTAGATTGTCTCTCTTAGTATGCTCTCTTGGGTAGAAATTGTTCAAACTGTAGGACAAACACCTCAAAAGGAGCATTGCATACTATCCCTAGATATATGAGCAAATGGAATTTGTTAACAAGTGCTTGGAAATAGTTTATGGACATCCTTCCCCATCATTCTCATTAGACATTCTAGCTAGTTCCAAAGTTTCGATAGAAGATACCACTTTCCGGAAGAGTGAACTACATTTTCAACTCTTTAAGAATAATTTAGCGATGGCACAAAATTAGATGTTCAAGCAAGCTAATCACCATCGTTCGAAGTACGGTTTTAATATATTACAATGGATTACTGTCTTCTGAGAAGAGAAAATGTGGCGAGGAGGTATACGGGCTATGTGAGGAGTAGAACACGCTACCGTACAAACGTTGGAAGATTGTGTAGACAAAGCTGTCTAGAATTGGATTGTCAAAGACAAAGCCGTCCTAGACCAGATCGTTTGGAGTTGGGTCGTTTGTACTAGGCGGTCCAAGAATAGAGTTGGGTTGTCTGGAAAAGGAGTCTATGGATAGTTGGGGCCATATAGTTGATTGTAAGTAGAGGCACGAGAAACAAGAAGTACAAGCATGCCATTTAGACTTGCGATTGGAAGCCAAATCATCCAAAAAATAGTTGGAGTAGTTGGAGGTAATTGTTATCGGAAGAGGAATGCAAAGGAGGCCATGGATTTTTGAGAGAATCAATTAGGTAGAGTTGCAAAGAAGATTTCCACCTAAAGCTATGTTGTAGGCAAGACTTTGTACCGGTTGTGGAACCGGTTTATGGACATCCTTCCCCATCATTCTCATCAGACATCTCGGCTAGTTCCAAGTTTCAGCAAAAGATATTGCTTTTTGAAAGCACAAACTACTTTTTCAACTCAAGTATAATTTGGAAATGGCTTAGAACCAGAAGTGATAGCAAGCTAATCACCATCGCTCGGAGTGCAATTTTAATATGTTACAACGGATTATTGCCATCTGGTGAGGAGGTGTACCGGCTGTGTGAGTAGAAGACGCTATCGTACAAATGTTGGAAGATTGTGTAGACAAAGCTGTCCAAAATTGGTCTATCAAAGACAAAGTCGTCCTGGACCAGATAGTTTGAAGCTGGGCCGTCTGAGGGTGGGTTGTTTATACTAGGTGGTCCAAGATTGTACCGTTTGGAGTTAAGTTCTTTGGAAAAGGAGTGTATGGAAAATCAGTGTCGTATAGCTGATTGCAAGCAAAGGCATGAGAAACAAGAAGTACAAGCATGCCATGTGGAGTTGCAATTGGAAGTCAAATCATCTAGAAAACAATTGGAGCAGAGGAGGCCATGGCTTTTTGAGATAATCAAGTAGGTGGAGTTGCAATGAAGATTTCCACCTAAAGCTATGTTGTGGGCAAGACCTCGTACCCATGGTGGAAGCGTTAGAGCTAGCATTGGGAGAGCCTAGGAAGATCGTGTGTATGGTATAGAGAGAGAGTGAGATGGACGCTGAACGAGGGAGACCTTGGCAACATGGAGTGGAATCATGGTCAAGAACCGACACACTAGATGAGAGACGATTAAGAGGAAAAGAACCAATAGTTTCACCACAAGCGAAGAGTAAGAGGAAAGAGTGAATGCAAATCCTATTGGAAGAAATCACATGGACAACGCTTGTAGATGAATTTTGGAAAACATGGTGGTTGTAACACCCAAAGGATTATCAGTCGAAGACAACATTTCAAAATGCAAGAGTGCAGTTTATCTTGTAGGTTTTTGGGTTTGATAAGGACTTTTTCAAGCCGTACCTATTGGAAATGCTATAGATTTATGATGTTGAAAAGAAAAGGAGTAGAGTAATGCTTGGTGACAAGGAAGTACAGGTGCCATTCTCCTTGAATAGTTTTCAGAGAGTATTTGGCTTAACAACTTCCACAAAACCAGTGAAGGAGGGAGTGGAGCCCTACCAGTTGTGCATTTTTGTGGATAAAGTCACCAATCCCAATTCACAAGAAGTGGCGAAGTTGACGGACTGTGGAATGAAGATGTAGCATCTAAGTTGGACGAACTGTGGCATGTGATGAATGTGATCATGTCTAGATTATCTGGTGATCAGAGAGTCTCGGATATGCCCACTTGGCTCATCCTGTATATGGAAGGATTTATGGCCAAAGAACAATATGACTGGGCAAGTTTTTTGTCAAACCGCATTCAAGATTTTTTAATGCAGTATACTGAGATTTTTTCGGTGGCTTTCCACACCATTGCATTGCTTTTGGATGCGGCATTACATGAGAAGATTTAGTTTTCAGCACCGAATCCTCCACATAACATTCCATAAGGCACACATCATTTTCTGTTGAGTACATGTTGCTTCACTGATGAAGGTTGGATCAATGGGAAAGGTACCTTTGGGGAAGAAGAAGATGATATCAAAGAAGAGGAAAGCACAAGAGGCATTAGAAGAAGATGAGATAAATGCCTTGGTTGAGGAGAGTGAAGACTTTGATGGAGCAAAAGGGAAACTCAATTCCATTCTTTGTTTCACATGCTTAATTCCATGTGAACAATGACGTGATGGTCAACTTTATGACAATAATGATTAAAGGTGATAGAGTGGTTGTAGGCCATGTGAACATTCTAGCCTTCTAGGTGAAATGCTGAGAAATTTGGTGGTAGATACTATCTTAGGAGTCAATATTCCTTGTACCAATACTTTGTGATTCAATGAGCCTATAATTTTGCTACCAATGTAGACTTTCGATATCTTAAACATAGTTGAGAAAATAGGCAAAAAATCGGCAGAATCGCGGTTTTTTTGCCATGCTGATGCAATTGGCAAAGGATCGCCGACTTGGCGATTCTTTGCCGTTTTTTTCAAAAAATCTGCTGCAGCCGCATGCGTAGAGGCTGTGCTGATTTAGTTTTTTTTTCTCCCTTCAAGTAAATAACTAAATATTGCTTAAGGCTGCTTGGTGACTATGTATGCAAACCCATTTTTCAGATATTAATGTTTGAACATTTTTTTTTTTTTTTTTTTAGCGAAAAACCCCTTGCGGGGCCGCCTTGGTTTGAGAGACCACGAACAGGGGGTTCTACACCGTCAAAGTCACCCAGGAGTCGCACTCGACTCTGCCCGTGCCAACATTATCAATTGGATTTTGGATACCCAATTCAGCTTTTTGGTAGGGTGGAGATTTGAACCTGGGACCTCCCTTGGAGGATTGCCCTCTCCTCTCCAACTCACCTACAACACCTGGGTATTAATGTTTGAACTTTGAAGTTTAAAGTTTAAAACCTAAATCCGAAACCCTAGTCAAGAGTTTCGGGTTTAGGGTTTTTTTTCCTCCTCTTTTTAAGAAAATGTTGCTGCCTGATAACTTTGTATACAAGCCCATTTTTCAGCTGTTAATGTTTGAAACTTTGAACTTTGAAGTTTAAACCCTAAACCCTAGGCTAGCCCTAGGGTTTTGGCCCTTTGGGTTTAGGGTTTTTTTTTCTCTCCTCTTTTTAAGTAAATATTGTTGCCTGGTAACTATGTGTGCAAGCCCATTTTTCAGCTGTTATTGTTTGAATTTGAAACTTTGAACTTTTGCCGATTCTGATTTTCAATCATTTGCCGATTCTTTCCCCGATTTTTGCTGATTCAATCATTTGCTGTTTCCGATTATCTCAACTAAGATCTTAATAATACAAAATTCATCTACTTGACATTTTGGTTTCTTAGGGTGCAAATTAAAGGATAGGATGCACCTTTATCATTGATTTCATGGTGATTTCATATTGGAGCTAACATATTATGCTAGAATAGGAAATGGAGGGATTCACATAACCAAAGACATTCTAAATTAGAAGCTTCACTTCTTAACTATGGAGTAAAAGGGAAAAAGTAACTATTGATTTGAGGGAACAAACCATAAATGAGGAAATGATTACATCGAATATTAAAGATGAGTTAGATCAACAATAAAGTTACTAACACTAGAAATGAATTCATATCTATTTGGAAGATTGCTTAGAAGATGAAGCAAGTTTTGATAATAGGTTGGTGCTTGGGTAAATGGATGGTTATGAATTGTTTACTCCTTCATGGCCTTGTATTGAAGTTGATAACATTACCACCTATAGGCCATCATCATCAACCATAGTCTTGGCAATAGCCATCCGTTAAGATTGAATGGCTATCATAGCAACCACCTAGGGAGTCGATGATTTGGAGAGTAGGATCATCATAAAAAACAACTATCAATTTAAAATCATCTAGATCAATTTGGGGATGCTAGAATGAACAATTTTTTGACACGGTCCTCTCCTAAAATGGATAATGTTAGATACATAGTTCCCATGAATACCAAAGTAAAATTTGGAACAAAATATTAACCTCAACAAATAAGACCCGAAGTTGATTGTGGTCTAGTGTTGAATGTTGTTGTATGTTCAATCTTTGTGGGTCACGAAATCTTCACATTGATGTATAATGACATTAAAGGAGTTCCATTTGAGCTTTGTGTGAATTGAATATTATTGGTGTCAAGGGCACAACTGTTTTAGAAGAAGATAATACGAGAGGAATATAAGACATTTAAAGATGTTCAAGTAGAGATTAATGAGATGTTGAAAGCTGATATAATATTCAAGGTTAGTAGACCTAACCACTACCTTATTATATCTCTTATATCCTACCTTATTAATCTTATAAATGGTTATTTATTAAGAGGTAGGTATGAGGTGTTATGACCATTTATATCCTACCCCTTGGATACATGTGTGTACGCACACATACATACTCATAAGTACACATACACACTCCTCTACCATTTGGTGGAGAGTATATCCATCTATCTATTCATATCTATTTTAAATACAACATTGTACATTGAATCGATTTTGGATTTCATGTAAAAGACCTATTTACCCCATACAGACCCATTATCTTCAAACTAAAGAAAAAATTAAGGTAGATTCGTGTGTTTCAATTCAATAATCCTTAGTATCCTCACAATCAAGGACGTAATCGTGACTTTTATGTTATACCCCTCAGATTATATACATGTATATATACGGACTACCATTTGGTGGAGAGCACATCCATCTATCTGTTCCTCTCTCTTATATACAACATTGTATACTGAATTCTCTTTGGATTTCATGTAAGAGACCTATTTGTCCCTAACATACCCATTATCATCAAACTAAAGAAAAAGTAAAGGTAGATAAATCTGTCAATTGCATAAGCCTGAGTAACCTCACAATCAAGTATGTAATCCCCACCCTTCTATTGATTCCATTTTGGAGCAGGTCGCATAACATTAGTTTTAATTCCTTCGGTAATGTCTTCTATATCTAGAAAGAGACTCTCATATGTACCTTAAAAGAATGCGTAAATTTGTGCTTTCAGGCCAAGTCTCATTAAAGTCAAATAAAGGGTTGTTTATGGTTTCTTATGGTAAGTGCCTAGGACATTTTATATTCTGTGAGACTAAAGAAATATCTTCATAACATAAGAGTCAAAGGTTAGAAGTGCCATAAGATGTGGGTGTTGTCAAATCCTTGGCCACATGGAGTATTACAACGTTTTTCATTAGAAGTTTTGGGTAATTATCTCCCTTAATGTGTTAACTGGAAGGGAAGTACCTTGTAATATGGGGAATATTCTTTGTCACAGATAATGAAATCAGACACAATGCAGTAAATTAATACAAAAAGTAAACTCTAGTGAAATGCTACAATAGGCAAGCAAAGACAAAGAGGGAAGATTACTCACAACCAATGTATGCAACACACACTATGGAATCAAGCATGTATTATCTTCCTCCACAGTTTGCAAAACATCTTTAAATAATTTGGCCAAGCAGACAACAAAACATAATACCATGATACATGATAGTCATGAGCGTGCCTCAATGATATGCTCAAGATGAAGCTAGGATATACAAGTAGGTCCTTTGAGTGGAGGTTCATGGATGACAATTGTCCTACCTGTTCAACTACCCCCACAGTCATAAAACCTTACAAGTACCCCTAATACTATGTGCCACATGCTCTTTGTAGATCAATTATTCTCAGTAGTACACATCAAAACATAACACAGCATATGTATAAATCATACAGCCTTTTTTGGTTCATGTGTACCAACTTGCCCACCTACACCTACCTCCTCCCTTAGATTTGTCGATGTTCCTGTTAGTAGACTGACTACTTCACCAAGTGAGGTAGAGACTCAATTAACTTTTGAATTTACTGCCCTCCTTTTGATTCTTTACATTTTATATGGCCTTTGCATATTCGGAATCTATAATCACTTGGGCAAACCTTGTTTCTTGCTTGGTAATTGACAATTTGATTTTCAGTTTACAACACTTTATATGGTACGTTAGCTAACATTGGTTCCTTCTACAGTTCCTTGATTATAGTCATTGTGTAGCTGCAATTATCACAATTCTGAGGGGCAAGGTCTCATGTTGTTGTTTTGAGGGTCAAACGGGTGACTTTCCTAGCCATTGTTGACATGTGTCACATAAACAAACCCATTCCTTTGCGTCATGGAATAGTGTGGGCCATTACAAGCTGACTAACAACTCCTTTCTTGCATAGCTTTAGGTTCCATTTGACCACCTTCTAATCCTTCATGTGCCTTTTGGAGCATGATTATGATATCTTTATCCACCATGCATGTCCCTAATACATAATCGGGCTCTATTTTATAAGAAATATGTTTATTAATTGGAAGGACCTTGACTTCAACACAATCCTCTTCTTCTCCACCACCATCGTCAACTCTTTTATGAGAGATCCCGTGCAGGCTTGAAATTTGACAGGCTTTTGGCTGTCTTGAAGGCATTTTCCTATTAAATAACATCTCAAATATTTTACTGCCCGTCACAAGAAACACTCGTAATTTTTTACTATACATTAAACTGGTGTTCACTTTTTCAATTTTCCCATCTCACGCTCTCACATGTGTGTATTTATATCCCTTTCAAACTAAACCTTTATAATAGCTAAATATTCTTTAATTATATAAGTAATGTCTACAAATAGATTTTTGGCATGGACCAATTATTTATTATTTATCCCCGTTCACTAATAAATTAAAAGTAAGTATAAATAAGATATAATTCTATCATTGTCCATAGATAGCTAAAGTAGGCCAATGGGACTTATTGAAAAGAGCTGCTACACATTACATTGCATTGTGGTAACCACAAAGTACTATGAAAATAAGCTAAACTAGAGCAAAAAATCTAGTGTAAGCTTCTCTAAAGTGGAACAACTATATATCATAAAATTACAGCCTCGAGGGTTACCCAAAATGGATTAACCCTAACGTGGTAAAAGTAATGATTAAGAGAGAGCTATAAGTCCAGGTATAACAGAGATAAAAAGGAGCTCCAGTGATCCAAGCACCAACATTAGTCTATAGTGGGATGTAAAGTAGACGCACAGTTGTTGTCATCACCAAGTATACCAAAAGGACCAAGTGAGGATCTATTGATGTAGGAGAATGGCCAGGAGGAAGAGGGTTTGGTTGGATAACCTTGGGAGGACGACCCCTCAAGAATCTTCTAGCATCATAGAAGAGGACAAGAAACCAGTAAGTTGCACCTGTCTACAACTCCGCAGTATGTGATGGGTGGCCAAAACCCGACACCAAAGAACTGCAGTCTTGTTTTTTCACAAGCAAGAAGAAAGAACTGAAGACCTAGTAGCCACTCTTGTATGAAGACAAAGGGTGCACATATCTGTCATTAACATTTTGGATAGTTGTAGCTTTAAATAAGTGCTTATTACTCTTGACTATAGAGATAGAGTGAAAGAATGAGGTGATTAGTCTAGTAGTAGTTTGTCTCCCCTTGTAATGACTGATGTTGAAGAGTGATAGCTTCCTTGAGGTAAAGCGCCAAGCATCTTTGGTCAGGATAACTGAAAAAAGTGGCAAGTGATCAAATCTCATATTAAACAGGACACCTGAAGATGAAATGCTCTTTAGTCACCACCTCCCAAATAAAGCAAAGGCAACATACCCTATCCTCTCGAGGAATACGGTGGTCCATTTCTACCTGCAACTAATGTGAGCATACTCTTTGACCAAGAGGAATCCTAAGGCTATGTGTCCAATGGTGCTTGACATAATTAGGACAAGTAATAATGCCATTCTCAATCCTCATGAAATGCTTAGTGTAGAAGGCCAACTTAGGACTAAGAGGTTGAGATGGAGAGACCCAAGTGATTTGAATATATTGTCGATAAACATCCTCTCTAATTGTTTGATTAATTACCCTCTTCTCAAGAAGAAGTTGGGGAGGAGCATTTAAAGAGTATTTGAGAGGAGGTAATTGATCTATGGAGATCCCAACTGACTGAAGAAGAGAAATAACTTCTAAGTGCCATCAACAATGATGATAAAAAGAAACCATCATTTAAAATTAGCAATAAGTAGATATGAAATAGAGTAAACCCATCGTTACACGAAGAGATTATGCATGCATAGATTCCACATTTCCCTCCTTAAAGTTTGAATTATAAATAGTGTTGTTTTTATTTCAAAAATATTATTTTATTGTGGGACTGGGACATATGCATGGCTATATCAACTAGTTGAGGAGCATGCCTGAAACACAATAAGATATAAAATAATGGAACTCTTAGCAACCAGTTCATCAAGATACAAAGCTTCTTATGTTAATTAATTACTGAGATAATATAAAAGTAATACATGATTGTTCTTTATATAAATATTTATCGAACATTTTTATTATGTACTAGTTTTAAATTAATTTATTATCTATTAAAGAAACTGAATCTAATCTTAAGAATGATTTGAATCTTAAATAGTTGTTGCTTATGATTTGTAATCCCTTAACAGTATTGGATAGAGGCCAAACCAATTCCAACACCATTAATTTTTATAAACTGGAGGAATTTTAGCCTATTTGTTCATATCACTTTCTGCTGATATGCAAGATTTCCTGTATGATCTGGTAAGCGAACACAGTACAGAAACCAATTGTCTTACTCAAGTCCAAAGAACTCGTATTGGAGTTATAGGTATAAATCCATATTTTAAGTATGACACTCTTTGTGGTTTGATCTTCTGAATAGCAACCATTCTGCCCAAGTGATCCAACCTGTTAGAAACTATCCAAGTAAGCATACTAAAATCAATTCCAACTCGTTCGTTCCAACTGTATATATAGCGAGTCCTATTTTTTGGATGGACACTTTGATGTATGAAATTAAAATCTAAATGTTGTTTAAAGGGTGCTTTGAGTTTAGAGACATCACTTAAGTTTTCAATGACAGGCAATAGTGCCCGCCATATTTCATCCCTGATCCCACATACGAATAGGTTACATTGTGCTTACCATGATGACAACACAATAGGAAACACTTGTGCACTAAGAAATTCATCATACACACCAGCATCAACAAGTCAATCTGAGCATATTCTTGAAAGCTGGTCAGCAATGACATGGCTCTTGATTGGTCTGACTACAATCTTGAGCATGAATTCCTGTACAGTCACCAGCCACCTGCTAACTCTCCAATGTATCATTGAAAATTTTAGAATTCAGCTGGGATTTTACCTGTAACAAATGGACATGAACGGGATGTCTAAGTATATCATTCAATGTTTATTTGTACATTCTGCAATTCTCTCTTCTTATTTAATATTCTAATACTTTGACTGATATTCATGGCTCTCAAACATCGCAAGAATGTGTTGCTGCATGATAACCTTTAAGTGGCTTGAAAAAAGCAGAGAATCTGTCCATTTATTGTTGTCTCTTTTTATACATCCTCTTGGAACAACAGGAAATCAAGGTTAGTCCTTAAGACCAGTTGAAATTCTTGGTTTCTAGCTGCTGTATTTATGTCTGAAACAGAGCCATTTCAACATCACACAATGCAACCACAAACTTGAATTAATTATCATTGTAAATTCATGATCACGTTATTTCAGAGTTTGCACATGGAATATAGAGCTGGAAATTTAGATATGGGAAAAACCAACATGTTTACTTTTATATGCATTTGATCTTATGAAATGCCATGTGAAGTCTATGCTAAAAAATTCCTTTTTAAGTTCTCGAAGTTCCATTTCCAGCCAAGAGGGCTCTTTGGGCACATCCTGAAGAGATATTGTTGTTTCTGCCAAGAGACTTTTGAGGTTTTTTCTTGAGATATATTGTTGCCTATTTTTCAGTAGGGGTCCTTTGGGTTCTTCCTGAAGATATTTTGTTGACTTTAGTCAAAAAATAATCCATCAGGTTTCCCTTGTAGAGGTTTATGATGTCTAGTCAAGGTGGTCCTTCAGATACCCTTAGAGAGATTTTATTGTATCCACTCAAGAGAGCTCTTTGGGTGGTGCGTATAAGAGGGATGGAGAAAAGGGTGTTTTGAGCAACGTCTCGTCCTAGTTATCTAGAATGTGTCTTCTTTACTCTTATTGGCTTGTCAAATACAGTGAATTGGAGCAATAAATTTGATGTCCCAGTTCTTAACTAGATACTGACAATAAGCATCAAGTGGCACCTATCTATAATAGGTTTGGTCATGCGCAATCTCCAATCTTCATGTGAATCTTTGAACAACTTTACTCTCTTCTAGACCCAATTAGGATGCACAAGCATTCTAAGATCACATGTATATATATATATATATTCTATTATTTTTAATGCTTCACGTCATGTGGGGGTATGTCAAGTAAATTAAAGTAACTTTTAAGGTCCACGAGCATTGAGCATATCAGACCACCCCATACTTTCCTGGATCCAGTATGCATGGGAGGAGGCACTTGTGTTGTGCTACCCGTCTGTGGGGCATACACACCCTACCCCACTCTGGATTTGAACCCTGGACCTCCTCTTTGTAGTACCAAATCCTTCACCATTAGGCCCACTCAGGTTATAGGGATAGGGAAGGCAGTTTGTAATACTATTCCTGAGGTTACCCTCTTTAAAATTTTGCATTCTGTTTTAGTTTTTTAATATTTTTTTAACTCCCAAAGAGTTGCATCATACACCTTTTTTTGCTGTTCCAACTCCTTGGGTAACATGAATATGTGCTTCAAGTTCCACCGACCTGTTTTGACTATTTCTGAATGCTATCCTTACTATATTAATTTCCTCCTTTAATTCCTCCTTGGAGAGTATATTTGAGATTCCTTAGCCTTTGAGCATGTATGTAGATTCTTATTGGAATTGAGTATAAGACCTTGAGTACATTTTGTGAGGAGGTTGGCAAATTTTTGAATATATAACGATTGCTTTTAAGTGGATGCAATAATCAGATCTGGAAGGAAATGAGAAAATGATAAATTTCGTTTTCATTGTCTTGAATATAGCAGATCTTTCTCTAGGCTTTCCATTTATTCGGTATGAATTCCCTTTAACAGTTGCTGTGATATATAATGCGTAATGCTTCCATTGTGGTTGTCAAATAAGGCTGCTAGACTTAATTAAATATTTGTAGAATCTAGAAAGTATGACAACATTTTCTTAGTAAAATATTATGAAATAGGAAAGGTTCAATAGCCATCTAGTTTCTTATGATAGATAGCACAAAGTCCTATTTAGAATTTTTTGAGCTTGGGATTATCCTTTATTGGCAGAAGAGATTGATTCTTTTGATTTTCTGTTGCAGCTTCCCTTGTGTTCAATCGTGTGCTAGCCCCTGCATTCGGATTGCCCTTAAATCCACAGGCAGCATTGGAGGCAGAGAAGCTATTGAAATCATCACTTTCAAAACTTGAAAAATTTTGGCTGCCAGGAAATGGAAGTTTTTTAACTGGCAGTCATCAACCATCTATTGCTGATCTTAGTCTTGCTTGTGAAGTAATGCAACTAGAGGTATGGTGCTTCTCTGCCAGGGATTACCACTTTATGAAGAACATATGCTTGTTCTTGCAGTTTTTATACATAAATCTCGCAATCTGTAGTCATTATTTAATTTTTCAAATGAAATTATGCCCCTTATCCTTTTTCTTTTTGTTTTTTAAAATTGAATAGAGAATTCTAATTGTATCTTTGGAGCAGATTAAAACAAGGATAATTTTGGTGGTGTTTTTTGATCAACACATCATACAACTGACAAATCTGAGATGGTTGTACAAGCCGTGTGGCCTAACCGTGGAGACTTTGGAACTCTAAATAGAGGTCTAAGGTTTCGAATCCTGCAGGGGCTAGGGTTGTACACTGTGTTTCGATAAGCGCAGTATGGTTGGATAACCATATATTGAGGAAAACAACATCCTCGATGAGGGTCGTCTCATATGGCCTATGGCCTCGTGGACGTTAAAAACTACTTTACCCTTTTTCAGTTGATCCTTACTCAAGGGAAAATGATTCATCTTATTCATATACATGAAGGTTTAAAAGAGAACATAGTGAAGACCAATTTTTGAATTGCACATGGTAGTAGAGAGGTTTGTAGAGAAGGCAGAGTGAGGTTGTAAGCATGGGATTGAAGGCAATGCCGGAAATTTTGAAGCATTTAAAAACCCAGTTTTTGCAAGAAGCATCATCTTCATATCTCTAGATAAAATGCAAATGCCAGATGCTTTAGACAGGAGACTGAAATTGCTTCTTGTAATGGGAAACCATCTAAGTGAGGGTAAACATCAGAAAAATGTGTTCTATAAATATCCATCTGTAATTAGATCACAAACAAAGAGAGGATGTGGGAATATATGGCCAGTGTCTTTGAGTATGCATAAGAGAAGTTATTTTTCAAATGCTTCTACATTTCAAACCCTTTCCACAAGTCACTAACCGATTCCCAAACTAGATGATGAAATTAAATTGTAATGATTCTTCTATTACAATATAGCAAAAACAATGGGAATTTCAATACGAAGTGTAGCATGGCAGGAGTTTTCCACCTTTGGAGGAGCACTTTGATATGACAGATTTAATGATCAACTATGACTGCATTCATCTCAATAATCAGCACTTCAGTCTTACACTCATTCTGCAATCTTGCGCAGAGTATCTCTTCCAGAACAATGTCTGTGCAAACGTATCTACTCTCTCTACAATACCAAGGTGTCTAAGGTACCCGCTCAATTGAATGAGGGGGCCTATTTATCATTGGGGGTTGGTAGTTAACAACATCTACCGTCGTGGACAGCTCACCTCTAACTACCCTACATTCACACTTAACACATGATTACATGCATTACATCATACAACTTTATTACAAAACTTTGGACCATACTTGAGAAAATTGGAATCGGCAAATGATTGACTCGGAAAAAATGGGGAATTGGGAAAAATCAAAGAAAAAAAACCGAAGAAAACACACATTTTCATTGAAGAAAAGCTTTTTTCATGCATATTACAACGAATTAAAATTATGCAAATCAAATATTGCAAAGAAAAAAAACCGAAGAAAACACAAATTTTCATTGAAAAAAAGCTTTTTTAATGCATATTACAACGAATTAAAATTATGCAAATCAAATATTGCAATGAAAGTAGTAATTCATGTCAGGACATCATACAAGGCTCAAGCTTTAACTACACATGAAAGTGACAAAACACATCTTGTATTGATTATAATATGAAAAGGTACAAATTACAAAATGTGTCAAAATGCCTCAATAGGCCCACTATCTAGTCACTAGTGTCTTGCAATTCCTTTGCCCTTTGCCCTAGCAGAAGACCTAGTCTCTCTTTGTTGACGTGCCATTGTCGCTTCTTGTGCATGTGCCTCTTGTTGGTCCTTGGCTGCTATCTTCTCCGCTAGGTCTTCAAAATTTTGTAATTCATCCAGGGAGAAGAGAGGCTCCTCTTGCTGCTCCTGCACTGCATCTGTGATCCATTCAGATGATGGATCAATGTCACTTAGGTTAATTGTAATGTCCCCTCTCTAAGCAGTTAGCAACTACATTATGGATTAGCCTACTACTGGGTTCCCGTAGGCTAATGTAAGATGATTGGGAGCACTATCAGGGTTGGCAGTGTGTTGTGCCCGAGGTATTTTGAGACCATATTCCTTTCAGTCGGTTAATTATTTGGGGTCTGGAGTTTAGTATTTAACGTTTAATTTTTAACGTTTAAATGCATTATATTAAATAATAAAGTTACTTTTCCGAAGTCAACTGGAATATTAAACTAAATTATTGAAGTGGCCGTGTTCCTAAGTTAAATGTAATATTATTTTAAGGCGAAAAGTGAATCAGGAATATAATGTTCTGAATGGGGAATGTTGACTTAGGCGTATTTCTCATGGGGGACGACTTGCATAAAGTGAGATTAAAATATTTTAAGTTGCCCTAACCCTAAAAGTGGCGTGGGGTTTTGAGGGAAATATAAGGAGAGTTTGGAGCTCATTTTGCAGCTTCGGGCGGAGTTTTCATGGCTTTGTGAGGACGAAAACCCTTGCAAGGAAGCTGTTGGTTACGAATCCGCCATGAGGAAAGGATTTGTTGCTATTGCGCCCTAGACCCGCAAACCAACATTGAAAGGCCGGAAGGAAGGGATGCCTTCCGTGCCAATCTCCGGAGAAGGCCGACTCCTGTGGGGTTTTATGGTTTAAGCTAAGAGTGCAGGAAAGAGATAAAAATGCGGAAAGAATTTACAAATGTGATTGGAGTTGGGTGGGGGGAACTAACAGTACGGCAACACATCAATCACCACTACTTACTGCATCATAAATACAAAGCATAACCTGAAACTGCAAAATCTAAGTATACTTTTTATATCAAGAAGTGTACGCACAGCTACAATGGCTCCCTAACAGACATTCCCTACAAGGAACTAACAGTACGGCAGCGCATCAATCACCACTACGGACAGCAACTTGAATAAAAAGTAACCAAGAAATGCCAGGTCCAAGTATGTGTGTTATGCAGAGAATTTATACGCACAGCTACAATGGCTCCCTAACAGACATTCCCTACAAGGAACTAACAGTACGGCAGCGCATCAATCACCACTACGGACAGCAACGTAACACACAACTGAAGGAACTGCTACTAAATTTATTCTATGTATCCTCTGATCAATAAAGTCCAGGAGTACTTGGCCACCAAACGCTGGAGTTCAGAGTTCAGGACAGCAGCGAGCCATGACACAAGTAATACCTCAATAGTACCTGGCCACCAAATGCTGAAGCGAATCAACAAGCCGTGACACAGGAAACGTAAGGCATAGATGTTAAATAGAGGCAGCATAAAAAATAAAAGAAGTAGAACAAAGACAGGCGTATACTTTATATTCAGATGCAGAAGCACGGTTACAATGGTTCCCTAACGGACATTCCCCTTCCACCGCTTTACAATGAAAATGTGGTGGGTATTTATAGCCCAAATTTCCCCCGTTACATTAATGGGCACAAAGTCCCAGTCAAACATTAGCTGACAAAAGCAGCCGCGGAACTGCTGATGCTGACATCTGTCGGGCTGGACTGTACTCTCGGCATGGTGTCCCCGAAGGTTGAACGGCCACGTGGCGGCGCCTTGGGTAGAACTTTATATTGACAGGAATGCGAGTAGCTGAGGCAGGTGGAAACTCACATCAGCATTAAATGAGGCAGCTGGCATAAGTAGTGCGGCCCATGCTTGTCCTTTCGCTCGGCACGTATTGGCTCAGATCCCAAAGTTGGACACTTGTCGGATGATGCTGTTTGACACGTGCTTGCCTTGAAAGGCAGTTTATCCAACTTCTCCCAGGATATGAGCGCCATCGGGTTGCGCAAGCGAAACAACGCGATCGGGAAGGCCTTCATGCCTTGGGTGCATTTCTGAGTTTATTTCCCTACTGCGCACCTGTCAAAGGGCGCACTCCGACTTCGCTGCGAAGTCGGGTTGCGCACAGGTGAAAGCTGATTTCTGCTGTCGAACGGACTTCGCCCTGGAAAGGGGGAGCAATCCGACTTCGCTGCGAAGTCGGACTTCGCCCCAGCACTTAGTCATTTTTCCTGCCATCCTGCCAGCCTGCTACAAGGTGCGCCCAGAAAACTGGGAGAAGTCGGACTTCGCACCAAAACTGGGAGAAGTCGGACCGACTTCGCACCAAAACTGGGAGAAGTCGGACCGACTTCGCACCAAAACTGGGAGAAGTCGGACCGACTTCGCACCAAAACTGGGAGAAGTCGGACCGACTTCGCACCAAAACTGGGAGAAGTAGGACCGACTTCGCACCAAAACTGGGAGAAGTCGGACTTCGCTCCAAAACTGGGAGAAGTCGGACTTCGCACCAAAACTGGGTTTCCTGGTTTTGCTTCCCGGGGCCATAACTTTTGATCCGCTGACCCGATCGCCTATTATAATATATCGTCGGAAAGCTGGCGAGAAGATCTGCAATGATAAAATATCCAGAGCTCATTTTGTCCATTTTATCGCCCCTGTTTATGGCCCGCGAAAACCCGAACACCTCAGCATGCTCTTTGCCGCTTGAAAGCTCCATACTTAGGCCAAAATTTATCAAAAGATTTAATGTGGCAAAATTGCCAACATTCTTGGCGGCTTGCGGGGCATTGAGCTCGCCTCGATGTGAGGACCCAGGCCTTTATCCATTGGGCAACGGAGTCACCCTCGCTGTCCTCTTGATACTCACTGCCAGCAGCCACCTCTTTCTGAAACCCTTGGCACCCACGGCCCTCTTGGAACACTGAAAAGAAAACACTGCACAGACTGAAATAAGGAAACAACTAAAACTTTGAATACTAGCCGGCTTATTTATACAAAATTTTGCGGCATTATTGGCATGCCGCCAACACAAATCTAGCTTTGGTTGCCTATCCGGTGAACCTGCAGTGTCCGGACCAGATCTGATTGTACTTCAGATGATCTTTGAAGTCCGGCTGGCCTCCCAAAGTTTTCCAGGTCGTGAACATGGTGCAACGTGGCAGATTGTCATTCATGCCGGTACCCGTACAATTGATGAACGATGTGGCAAGGAGATTTTTCAGACGGGAGCCCTCTTCGGGTACCGGTTGCGGTGATGGTTGGAGCCAATACCACCACTCCAGAGACTGTAGGTGAACATTCATTTCTCCGCTTGTGAGGTCAAGGCTGCTCACCAAACCTTGATTCCTCCGGGGTGTCTTCTATTAGCTTAAAAAAAAGGGCGCCTGCGATCAAGAAATCTGGATCTTCAGCTCAGTCAGAGTCGCCAGGTGATTTTGCCAGATGAAGGCAAGCCAAAGATTCACCAACTTGGGCTTCCTTAAAATATGGAGACTGATCGTCTCACCTCACGGATTCGTCTATGCGAGCTTGGTAATCAGCCAGCCTGACGCGCTCGCCTGGAGCGTTGGTATTAATCTCGTAAAGTCAGGCTGGTTTCCCGGGTTCCTCGCTCGCCACCTTCCCGCTTGAACGAAGGCGTTAGGACCGGTCTTTTGGACTCAGAGAATATGAACGTGCAGAGTCGCCAGGTGCTCTGATTTTGAACAGCAATGAAGCGAGCACCAGTGCTTCGATTCTGTTTGGGGGTGAGAAACTTCCTTGTCCCACCGAGTATTCGGAAAGAAACTGTCAGCCCGAGTGAGGACGAGCTTGAGATCTTCCAAATGCGAGACAAAGAGTCCCACCGGGCGTGCCAAAAACTGTTGGTTACGAATCCGCCATGAGGAAAGGATTTGTTGCTATTGCGCCCTGGACCCGCAAACCAACATTGAAAGGCCGGAAGGAAGGGATGCCTTCCGTGCCAATCTCCGGAGAAGGCCGGCTCCTGTGGGGTTTTATGGTTTAAGCTAAGAGTGCAGGAAAGAGATAAAAATGCGGAAAGAATTTACAAATGTGATTGGAGTTGGGTGGGGGGAACTAACAGTACGGCAACACATCAATCACCACTACTTACTGCATCATAAATACAAAGCATAACCTGAAACTGCAAAATCTAAGCATACTTTTTATATCAAGAAGTGTACGCACAGCTACAATGGCTCCCTAAGAGACATTCCCTACAAGGAACTAACAGTACGGCAGCGCATCAATCACCACTACGGGCAGCAACTTGAATAAAAAGTAACCAAGAAATGCCAGGTCCAAGTATGTGTGTTATGCAGAGAATTTATACGCACAGCTACAATGGCTCCCTAACAGACATTCCCTACAAGGAACTAACAGTACGGCAGCGCATCAATCACCACTACGGACAACAACGTAACACACAACTGAAGGAACTGCTACTAAATTTATTCTATGTATCCTCTGATCAATAAAGTCCAGGAGTACTTGGCCACCAAACGCTGGAGTTCAGAGTTCAGGACAGCAGCGAGCCATGACACAAGTAATACCTCAATAGTACCTGGCCACCAAATGCTGAAGCGAATCAACAAGCCGTGACACAGGAAACGTAAGGCATAGATGTTAAATAGAGGCAGCATAAAAAATAAAAGAAGTAGAACAGAGACAGGCGTATACTTTATATTCAGATGCAGAAGCACGGTTACAATGGTTCCCTAACAGACATTCCCCTTCCACCGCTTTACAATGAAAATGTGGTGGGTATTTATAGCCCAAAGTTCCCCCCGTTACATTAATGGGCACAAAGTCCCAGTCAAACATTAGCTGACAAAAGCAGCCACGGAACTGCTGATGCTGACTTCTGTCGGGCTGGACTGTACTCTCGGCATGGTGTCCCTGAAGGTTGAACAGCCACGTGGCAGCGCCTTGGGTAGAACTTTATATTGACAGGAATGCGGGTAGCTGAGGCAGGTGGAAACTCACATCAGCATTAAATGAGGCAGCTGGCATAAGTAGTGCGGCCCATGCTTGTCCTTTCGCTCGGCACGTATTGACTCAGATCCCAAAGCTGGACACTTGTCAGATGATGTTGTTTGACACGTGCTTGCCTTGAAAGGCAGTTTATCCAACTTCTCCCAGGATATGAGCGCCATCGGGTTGCGCAGGCAGAAAACAACGCAGTCGGGAAGGCCTTCATGCCTTGGGTGCATTTCTGAGTTTATTTCCCTACTGCGCACCTGTCAAAGGGCGCACTTCGACTTCGCTGCGAAGTCGGGTTGCGCACAGGTGAAAGCTGATTTCTGCCGCCGAACGGACTTTGCCCTGGAAAGGGGGAGCAGTCCGACTTGGTCGGACTTCGCCCCAACACTTAGTCATTTTTCCTGCCATCCTGCCAGCCTGCTACAAGGTGCGCCCAAAAAACTGGGAGAAGTCGGACCGACTTCGCACCAAAACTGGGAGAAGTCGGACCGACTTCGCACCAAAACTGGGAGAAGTCGGACTTCGCACCAAAACTGGGAGAAGTCGGACCGACTTCGCACCAAAACTGGGAGAAGTCGGACTTCGCACCAAAACTGGGAGAAGTCGGACTTCGCACCAAAACTGGGTTTCCTGGTTCTGCTTCCCGGGGCCATAACTTTTGATCCGCTGACCCGATCGCCTATTATAATATATCGTCGGAAAGCTGGCGAGAAGATCTGCAATGATAAAATATCTAGAGCTCATTTTGTCCATTTTATCGCCCCTGTTTATGGCCCGCGAAAACCCGAACACCTCAGCATGCTCTTTGCCGCTTGAAAGCTCCATACTTAGGCCAAAATTTATCAAAAGATTTAATGTGGCAAAATTGCCAACAGGAACATTGCTTGCGGACGTGAGAGATCATTCCCTGAGCAATCATCTGTCAGTCTCATTCAGGGGCTGAGTTTGCACTGAAATAGAGGATTCGAAGATAGTTTTGGGTGTGGATTGATCAATAGATATTTTGGCTTGAGTTGCAGCCGTTTTCCTTGAAGGTGGCCGTACGATACTAGGGTTTCCAGCCACACATTTCTGATTGCAGTGCCCAACAGGAACATCAAATGATTCTGGGTATTTGACCATTGGCTTCTTCTACACCGGGCGACCCTTTGGGAGAGTTTGCAGAATTTTTAGCGAAGATTGTGATTTTTCCTAGCTGGCCGTACCTTCTAGCAGGCCGTACCATTTGCTGGCGCCATCATTTTGGGGGTTTGAGCGCTAGGTTTAAAGATTGTTGGTGCTGGGGTTAGGGTTTCAGTCTGGGCGTTCCCTTTGAGTATTCTCTGTGCATTTCGTCTATGGCATTCAAATGGGTATGCAGTTATTTGTAATCTGGAAACATTTTGTTCATTTTGGGTTTTCATAATATTATGCCCTAGTTGTATTTGATGAAAATAATCTGTTGAATGAAATGGGTATTTCAGAATAATGGTTTTGAGTCCCTTTTAGCATCTGGGTATCATAGAATATATCTTTTTTTTTTATGTTTTATTCTGCACTTCTTATCAGCATCAAAAAACCCAAAAAAATCAGAAAAACAATTAAAAGCAGAGAGTATTTGAGTTCCTTCTAGTAGGTTCTTCATTCCTAGCATAGACTTGATACTGCTAGTTTCCAGCTCCCATGGTTGTGTTTGATGAATTTGTGCAAACGTCATACGCTCATCATCATGAGCGTAGTACACTAGTTTGCCCAATTCATTCTTCATTCATAGTTACCGCAATTGCCAATCTCCCACACATCCAACTCTCAACCCACTACGTGCTCTATCCAACACTCTAGTCAGCTTCTAAAAAAAGTGTCAAGCTACTCATTGATGTTTCCTACTAGAAATGTTGGTCTTTGTAGCACGACGGTGAATATTCTGACAGTTGGAGGAGCAATTGGAATGATAGATTTTAGGAGCCAACCGAGACTACAGTCTTTGCTGGACCAAACACACTTAACATATGCATCTGTATGGAAAACACAAGTGTTTGTATGACGATTCGTTACTCGTACGACACAATCACAATCTAGCTTGAATGGCAATCTCACAATTCCCACTCTCAGCGATAATAACTTGTACTGCAACACCTTCATCAACACCCCTCATAAGACATCCTTCCTCATACGACACTTCATGATGACGCTCGTATGACACTCTGATGACACTACTTGTATGGCCACTCACACAATTTTTGGACTGCAACTCCATCTACAATCCTACACACACAAAACTCGATAATACAACCTTACAGAGTACTGCAAGAATGGCATCACACAAACATACACATAGATTGGAAATGGAGTGGAATTTCATTGCATTATATCTGCTTGTATGACAATGGCATTTTAGAATGTCTGCATTTTGCAATACGCAGGTTACATATGGATGCTCTCACACTATGGATTCGTCTTTGTCTACATTGTTTTAGGTGTGAAGTCCGTATGGCCACTAGACGTCTGACCTAGCTGACGTCTAGGCGTCTGGACTGGCAAACGTCTGGGTTGCCAGACGTCTGGACTGGAAGATGTCTAGGCCAGACGTCTAGGCTGCTAGATGTTTGGTCTAGCAGACGTCTGGGTTGGCAGACGTCTAGGACATACGTCATGCCAACCCAACAGAGTACTGCAAGAATGGCATCACACAAACATACACATAGATTGGAAATGGAGTGGAATGTCATTGCATTATATCTGCTTGTATGACAATGGCATTATAAAATGTCTACATTTTGCAATACGCAGGTTACATATGGATGCTCTCACACTATGGATTCGTCTTTGTCTACATTGTGTTAGGTGTGAAGTCCGTATGGCCACTAGACGTCTGACCTGGCTGACGTCTAGGCCAGACGTCTGGACTGGCAAACGTCTATGCCAGACGTCTGGGCTGCCAAACGTCTGGACTGGCAGACGTCTGGGCCAGACGTCTAGGCTGCTAGACGTCTGGTCTGGCAGACGTCTGGGTTGGCAGATGTCTAGGACATACGTCATGCCAAGAAGACGCCAAAGCAGTGAGACGTCTAGGTAGACGTCAGTACGTGGAAGACGAACAGTCTTGGAATGCGGAAGACCAACAATCTTGGGAGCGGAAACGAACAGTCTTTTGGAGGCTTGCGTTGGAAGATGAAACGAACAGTTTTGGAGTCTTCCTTTGCTCTATAAAAGGGATGAGATCCCTTGCATTTAAGTTGTGTGGTTGAAAACGTCCAAGGACGTGAATGTAATCTTTGCTGAAATTAATAAGAAGAGAAGTTGCCATTGCCCCGTGGTTTTTCCTGCACATTGCAGGTTTCCACGTAAAATATTTGTGTCACTTGTGTTACTGTTTCCGTGTTCTATATTTTTGTTATTGTGCTTCTCTTGCAGGTGTGGAATCTTGGAGTTTTTCCTAACATCTGGTATCAGAGCTAAGGTTTTGTGCAAGTGGGAGCTACAACAATGATAAAAGGTGTAACCAAGTTCGAGATTGAGAAATTTGATGGCAGGAACTTTGCTCTATGGAAGATGAAGGTGGAGGATTTGTTGGTTCGGAATGACCAAGCGCAAGCCTTGAAAGGGGTCGCGAGTAAACCAAGCAGCATGAAAGATGAGGACTGGGTAACGCTTGACAGGAAGGCAGTTTCTACAATCCTTCTCTGCCTAGCGGACTCCGTCTTGTTCAATGTAGCTGAAGAAAAGACCGTGAAAGCCCTTTGGCAAAAGCTTGAAAATTTGTATGAAACAAAGTCAACAACTAACAAGGTTTTTCTGAAAAAGCAACTTTATAGCTTGAGGATGAAGGAAAGTTCATCCGTGGTAGATCATTTGAATGAGTTTAATACTCTGATCAGTAAACTGGTTTCAGTTAATGTGAAGATGGACGATGAAGATAGAGCTATCACCCTACTTTGTTCCCTCCCGGACACTTAAGATCATATGGTGATGACCATCAGTAATTCATCATCAGGAACTCTCAATTTTGATGATGTGGTAGCCGCTTTGTTGGCAGAAGAGTTGAGGCGAAAAACGTCTCTGGAAACCTCAACCAATGAAGCCCTATCTGTGAGAGGTCGATCGTTCGAGGGGAGTAAACAAGGTAGAAAGCGGTCCAGATCTAAGTCTAAAGGACATAAGCGAAAAGGGAAGTGCTGGCATTGTGGGAAGCCAGGACACTCCAAGAAGGATTGTTGGCAACTAAAGAATGGTGAAAAGCTAAATCAGCCATCAGCTGAAGCCAGTGCAGCAGATTCAGGAGAGACGGCAACATGTGAAGCCTTTTGTATCAGTAACAGCAGATTCAAGAGAGACGACAACATGTGAAGCCTTCTGTATCAGTAACAGTGAGATCAGTTTTATATACTTGGGTTTTGGACTCAGGTGCATCCTTCCACATGTCTCCCCACAGAGACTGGTTTGACAAATATCAACCATACTGTGGTGGAAAGGTCTATTTGGGTGATGATCATCCTTTAGAAATTGTGGGAAGAGGGGATATAAGGATCAGGCTGGAAGATGGTAGAGAAAGGATGCTATGTGATGACATGTGCCCGATTTGAGGAAGAATTTGCTATCAATCAAAATGATGGATAAGCTAGGGTATTTTGTCACCTTCTGTAACAACTACTGCAAGATTACTAGAGGAGCTCTTGTAGTAGCAAAGGGATAATCTTACGGGACCTTATATCGTTTATGCGGTGATACGGTGACAAACCATGCAGGAGCAACAACTTCTATTCAGGATGCAGTAATGCTATGGCATCAACGCCTAGACCATATGAGTGAAAAAGGCCTGAAAATTCTACATGACAGAGTTATGCTTTCTGGGATTAAGTCTTGCAATTTAGATTTATGTGAGCACTCGTATTTTTGGTAAACGAAGAGGGTTCGGTTTCTGCAAGTCCTGGTAAGAGTTCTGATTTTCTACAACTTATACATTCGGATATATTTGGACTAGTCCCCACTTAGTCCTTGAATGGCGCCATCTATTTTTTGACTTTAATAGATGATTATTCTAGGAGAGTGTGGGTGTATTTTCTGAAGAAGAAGTCGGAAGCTTTGCAGAAATTTAAAGAGTACAAAGCACGGGTAGAGAAGAGTTTGGGCAAGTCAATTTTGTGTTTCAGGTCAGATAATGGGGGTGAATATTGCTCCAAGGAATTTGATAAATTTTGTATGCAAGAAGGGATTAAGAACCAGAAGACTATACCATACACTCCACAGCAAAATGGTGTGGCTGAGCGAATGAATTGCACAATCATGGAACGTGCAAGAAGCATGCTTAGCGCAGCCATGTTGGAGAAAAAGTTCTGGGCAGAGGCTGTTAATACAGTTGTTTATCTTATTAATAGGTCACCTATAGCTGCATTGGATGGACAGATTCCGGAGGAGGTTTGGTGTTGTAAGCCAGCTTGATTACTCTCATTTGCGCACTTTTGGCTGTGACGCGTTTGCCCATGCACCCAAAGAAAAAAGGTCCAAGCTTGACCCGAAGTCAAGAAAATGTGTTTTTCTTGGCTATGGAGATATAGTGAAGGGGGATAGATTGTGGGATCCTACTGCCCACAAGGTAATTTTTAGCCGGGATGTAATTGTTGATGAAAAATCCATGCAAAGGAAGCAGGTACAACAAAATCCTAATGTTGTACCTGTTGAAGTAGAATTGAGTGAAGATGACTATGAAGATGAACATGCTGAAGTTTTTGATCAGCATGCAAAACAACAAGTAGAATAGGAAGTAGAGCAGCCACAACGGTCACAAGACCAAGAGCCAGAACCGACAGATCATTGGGTTAGAAGATCTACACATCCACAAAAGTGTCCGGAATGGTATTCTCATGTGTATCAGTCCTCTTTTGCTTTGTTAACTGATGATGGTGAACCTAGTTCATTTTAGGAAGCTAGAGAGTCTGAGAATGCAGCAAAGTGGAGAAAATCCATGGAGGAAATCGAGGCAATTCGAAAGAATAAAAATTGGGAACTTGTGGATCTCCCACCTGGAAGAAAGACTATTGGAAACGGGTGTACAAAGTGAAGAAGAACAGGAACGGGTTGTTGGAACGCTATAAAGCTCGCTTGGTGGCAAAGGGCTATGTGCATAAGTCAGGTGTTGACTTTAATGAAATTTTCTCTTCGGTTGTGAATATGACTACTATCAGAGTTCTACTTGCACTTGTAGCTGCACAGGATTTGGAACTGGAGCAGCTTGATGTAAAGACCGCTTTCTTGCATGGTGATCTCGAGGAAGAGATATATATGGATCAGCTTGAGGGCTATGAAGAAAGAGGCAAAGAGCATTTGGTTTGCAGATTGAAGAAATCACTGTACGGGTTGAAACAGGCGCCAAGGATGTACAGGAAATTTGACACCTTCATGAAGAGCCAAGGTTTCAGCAGGAGTGAAGCTGACCATTGTGCATACTACAAGAGGTTTGACGATGGCAGTTTTATTATTTTGTTGTTGTATGTTGATGATATGTTGGTTGCAGGCCCCAACATGAAGAAAATCATTGATCTTAAGGCTCGGTTGGCTAGGACATTTGAAATGAAGGATTTAGGAGCAGCAAACCAAATTTTAGGGATGAAGATACACAGGGACAAAAAGGAAGAAAGATCTGGTTAAGTCAAAAGTCATATGGGGAAAAGATTCTGCAGTGCTTCAATATGCAGAATGCCAAACCAGTTAGTACCCCACTTCTTTCACACTTAAAGTTGTCTTCCATCCAGTGTCCTAGAACGGAAGCAGAGAAGACAAGCATGTCTCGTGTACCGTATTCATCAGCAGTAGGAAGCCTTATGTATGCCATGGTGAGCACCAGACTAGATATTGCCCAAGCAATGGGAGTAGTCAGCCGGTACATGGCAAATCCTGGTAAGGAGCAATGGAATGCGGTGAAGTGGATATTCAGATATTTAAGAGCCACTTCAGATGTTGCCATTTACTTTGGATGGGCATATTTGCAAGTTACAGGTTTTGTGGATTCTGATTATGGTGAAGATAGAGATGGGAGAAAATCCACTACATGATATATCTTCACCCTTGCTAGAGGAGCGGTGAGTTGGGCTTCTAAGTTGCAGTCTGTTGTGGCCTTATCAACCACTGAAACAGAATACATTGCAGCAACTCATGCCAACAAAGAGGCAATTTGGCTAGAGCGATTGTTGGGTGACTTCAAGGTAATGCAGGAGAAAATTACGCTGCATTGTGATAGCCAGAGTGCTATTCAATTAGTGAAGAATCCAACATTCCATGATCGCACGAAACACATTGATGTCAAGTACCACTTTATCAGAAATGTGGTGGAAGAAGGTAGGATCCTGTTGCAGAAAATCGACACTGAAGTGAATCCTGCAGATATGCTTACAAAGCCGGTCAAGGTAGAGAAGTTTGAATATCTCTGCCTCCCTTTTTGCAATCCAGCTTCAATCTCCTTCCTTGCTATGTCAACAACCGTATTTGCTATTTTTGCCTCATGTTTGGATGGAATTACCATCCGCTCCTCCTTTTCTGCAATTAGCTGATCACGAATCTTGAATTCTTCATTCTTCATCAATAGTTATTCCCTTAGCGAACATTTAGATTTCAGTTGTGCGATCAACTCGTTTTGTTCCTCCCGAGCCGTCACTTTCTCCTCAACTCTCTTTCTTAGTGCTACTAGTTCTATTTCGGCATCCTCCAGCATTTGCCGAAGTTTTGCCTCCCATTGGTTAGTCTGTTCTTTGACTAATGAATCTTCTTTACTCTTGTAGCTAACCATTGAATCAAGTTTGCCAAAAAATTGATCCTCGCATATGTTTTTACTAGTTCAGGTGCAAGTTTCACATACTTAACACCTGCATCAAGGTGCCAAAGTCCCCTCATCTATAGACTCCAACCATATTTCACACACTACCAGTCTATAACTGCCATGGCTGCTTTTGATGAATATCGACAAGTTCCTTCATCTTCTCCTTGTCTTGAGCCTAGTGTACTAACTTGCCTAACTCATTTTCTACCATCAGCAACCATTGTCGCCAATCTCCAATACATCCAACTCAAAACTCCAACCTTGCTCTATCCAAAGCTCCAGCCATCTTTTCAAAAAATGCATGAACCTGTTCATTGATACCATTCCTAAAACTGGAGTTTTTCTCAAATTTGGCACTTCTATGATAAAATGCTCACTAGTGTCTTTTGTTAGTTCTACCTCTGTATCTTCCTCGATGGATGTCTCCTCTCTATCCTCTCCACCATCACCTCACAGGTTGATTGGTCTTTTGGCTGCCTTGCCCTCTTACACCAGTTGTGTCACTCAGCAGTTCGTTCTTCATTCACCACCTCTTGTCCTCTCTCCTGTTCTTCTAGCGGTTGGCTGCTTTCTCCTTTGTACAAAACTCTAAACTGTGATGTGGGTTACTTGCCCTTTTCTCCTTGCTCTACTTGCATTGTCTCCTTCCGTGTGAACTCTGCTATAGATCTGATCTCAATGTGTGCATCCTCATCTAGTGGAGGTGATCCACTTGGATCATGCTGCTCCTCCAAAGGTATTGGGGCGTTGAAAATATCTGGTGAATTGATGTTTTCCACCTACTCATCTCCTACACCCTCCAAATGAACTGCATCCATTGCTACCTGTGTCTCTTCATCTACAACCACAACAACAATCAACTCTTGTTGTTGCACTAATTTCCTTTCTTCTTCTTGTCCTCCTTGCACAACAGTCTTCATAGGCTGCTACTTACCCACCTCAGTCTTCTTCAAAATCATCTTTCTGTTACTTGTTACCTAGACTGGTACCTATAGTGCCTCCTTGGCTGTGCAGGATCCTCCTATCGCACTGCTCCCCGTGGTCTTCGATGTTCCTTACTCCTACCCTCCACCGTCCGTTTTGCATGGCCACCGACATCTATTGTGGCTTGTTGTGGGGGTTGTTGCTGCTCCTCAGGCTCATACTGTGCTTGAGGTTAAGCCTCCGTCCACTGTTGCTCCAACCTCCTATGCCTCTTCTCTTTTTGCACCAACTCTTCAGTCCTTGGTTGTCCTGCGCTTCCTTCTGAATCCTCACTTCATCTCCCAAGGGCTCTTGTATCTTCCTATTTAATATCTTCTTCATCAGAGTGCTCGACTTCGTTAGTGACCACACGGATCCACCTAAAAATTGTTGGTGCATGCTCCGGGATATCCTTAGGACTCAATTCTGGAAACCGTACCTTTGCCTGTGTGATATCATTCATTATAAGTGCAATGGCATGGAAAACCATCAAAATAATTTATGTATACCACATCAGGAAATTCCTAATACGGTATGACAAATACGATTCCCAATCATATGCATTGCCAGCTGTTATCCCTTGCACATAGGTTATGAGCCAAGTGGGCATCTCCGAGGCTCTTTGCTCTATCGAGAGTTTTGACATGATGATATTAATTGTAGAATGCAGTTCTGGCATCTTCAACTGCTACATCTTCACTCTACGGCTCTTGTGCTTCAACAACTTTGTCGTCTCTTCAAGAGTGAGATTGGTGACCTCATCAATCATCTCCCTCCACCGGTTCAGGTCCACTGATTCCTTCCTGATCAGTATTCCATGATTTGACAATCTGAATGTCCTTTTGAAATTGCTTTCTGAAAACACCACTTGTACCTCCTAGTCACCAATTCTGACTCTACTGGCATTTTGCTATAGATTGTATTTCTACAACATTCTTGGAAAATTCTTTATCATGATCTAGAATTTGCAATATGAAGTTTACTCTTGCATTTTTGAATGTCGTCCTCAATGGATGATCTTTTGGACTCTCCTACCACCAGTTTTGACAAAACTCTGCTATTGGTTGTATCCATGTAATGTCTTGCAAGGGCACTATCATTCTTTCCTTCCTATTGCTCTTCTCCCTCTCCTGAGGCAAAGCCTCCACTTCTTGCTCCTTCAGAGTGCTATTTCTAGGTTGTTCTCTTGAATGTCCAACATGTTGTCTAATGATACCTCACGCTATGTTTGAATTGTGTTGTCTTTCTCTCCCATAAATGTGTTTTGTGAGATCCCTCCTCTCACCTCCTTCAACGCCTTCTCCACGGAAATGAGGTTCTAGCCATGACATTGAGCTAAGGGGAATCTTTTTCTATTGTTGTTCCACTCTGTGAATTCTCTCCTTGATATTAGGTCGCTTCTGCATCCTACCAACTTCTCAGCAACTCTTTTTGCATTGTGCTTTTCCTTGTACGACCATTGCCTTACACAATCTCCTACTTGTATGACAAACGTCTAGGCTTGTACGATAGGTTTTCAAATTCCTACTTGTACGACATTGCCTTCAATCTTTGACTTGCACGAAAATTTTCTCTCCTTTTTCACTTGTACGGCCGACCACTTGTACGACAATGGTGTCTCCTTCAACTTGTCGTGCACCTTTATGCTTGTACAACCTTTACCACTGTTTATACAACTCGTTTTTCCCGTTTTCTTTTTCTTGGGTTCTATGTCTCCTTTTTCGTCCGACTCCAAAACCACGCCTATATGGCTGCACACACCTACAACCTTAGAAACCATCATGTCTATAATTCAATTTCTTGTTTTGGCAATTGTTTGTACAATTGAACGAATCTATATAACTGCAATTTTTATATTTTGCAATAAGTCTCTCTGCAACACCATCCTTCATACTTTCTTCCTCTATTAGCACAAAAGCTTCTCAGGGCACGTTCGTTCAACTCTGCAGTTCTTCTGTCAATAGTTTTCCCCCTTGCATCAACAACTTTTGTCCAGCAATGCACCTACACGCGCTTCACTTCTCCGCACTGCATCCACCCACCTTTAGCTCCATACATGCACTGGTATTCCTCCCTTCTCCATCAGGCATTGAGCAAGATGCAATGCTCAAGGCCTCCCCGATGTACTTATTTATGTCGGTGAGGGTGGTTGGTGTCCATGCAAGTTGCCTATTAATTGCCACCTCACCACCTTGCATGTATCTGACATCGCATTTTTTCCCTTCTTTTTTGCATGTTTGAGTTTTACCTCCAAATTTGGACGCGTACGACAACGCATACTTTGATTTGCACTGCGTCACTTGCCAATTGATCACTTTCTCCCTCTTGATTTTCTTCTTATATCATACGATTCCCTTGGATTTGTATGACGACCTTCTCCTTGTGTCACATTTGTATGGTTATTTGCTGTACCAACACCCTCACATTTGTTTGTACGACAATCTGTCATACAAACCTCACTTGTACGACAAGATCTTTTATTTGTACGACAGTCCAATGTTGTTTGTACGTTGATTTGTCGTTTGTCTAGCACTTGTATGACAGGCTGTCCTCCCTTCTCTTTCTTCACTCTACCATCGTCATCGTCCAACTTGCCTTTTTCGATCCGGGTGGTTTACCTGCGCACCGTCTCATCACCTTGACTGTCTTCACCATCTCCTTCTCGATGGTCCTTCAAACTCAAACACATTACTTTGTCCACTTCCTACTCTCAGATGGGCCTCCTTGACTTGGGAATCCCTATTCCTTCCTCCAGGTTATCAAGGGTCCATCAGGGATCTCCTTTGATTCCTTCATTGTCTATTTTTGTGACATCTTCGGTTTGGGCGATAACCAAGAGGTGGTCTTGATAGGCCATCCTGACCCTGATGGTTGTGGGGTAATTGTTTGTTTGTAACACAACCAAAGAATGGTCCTGACGAGCCATCCTGTTGATTATGTAGCCTAGGGATAGTTGGAGGGAAAAACCTTCCCCTCAAACTACCAAGAGGGAGGCCAACCAACCTCCTCCATTGACCGGGCAAACTTAGACAACCGAGAAGATTTGGCGGTCCTCCCAAACTGCCTAAGTTGCCTATTTCTTGTACCAATGTTGGAGTGTCTTGTAGGAGCCAGTTCTGACTAGCCGAAGAAATAGTGTACATAGTGGTAGTAATGAGTGTGAAATGCGCATGAAATGTGAATGTCAATATAATGTAATTGAAATGAAATGTACATGTAATGTAATTTTGTGTTATGAGATGTCAAAGGTGATGACATCATCATTGTTTAATTGCAAATATAATGTAAGTGCGGCTAATGTATGTAGTGCATGTACAAATGGAGAAGTAGTTGTGGTAGGTGTCCTGGGTGGCTATTGTGGGTAATTGCCAGGGCCCAAAGATATATAGGACCCCCCATTCTTTTGTTCGACGACAACCATTACATATCAAGTACGCCAGTATACCTTGTGGGAGGAGAGACCATTGTGACCAAGAGATTACATTTCATACCAGAGTTTGGGCTGGTATAGTTTGTGTATCCATTGTGCATTGTATTGACAAGGCAAAGATTTTGTACTATTGATGACGTACAGGCAAAGGAATACAATGATGATTTATCCACTATCTTTGTAATGCATATTCTCTATGTGATATTGTTGTTGTTGGTATATTGTGTGTGTATCAAGTTTTGTGTGTACGTTTGGGAGAGTTACAACCAAGAACCTTGTATGAAGGAGTTGCAGTCTAGAATGCCGTACGGAAGTAGTTGTACAAGTGAAGCTTTGGAAAGTGTTGTTCGAGTGGATTGCATCGTGCCATTCCAATGGGAGGACTTTTATACAAGCACTTGCCATTCTAGTGAAGACAAGATTTGCTATTCAAGTGAATGACATTAGTTGTCGTACAAGTACATTGTCGTTCAAGCAGAGATGAATGATGGTGAAATTTAATTGGCTATAGTCTATCTTGGCTGCTAAATTTGTCATCTTGTTCCCCACTGTTGGAATAGTCACCACCTTGCTACATATCTAGTAGTCCTTGCGAACTACTTGGACCTTCTGGTGCATCATTTGTAGTTATTGGCAGATCTTCAATTCTCCTCCTTATCTGCCTTCCTTCCTCAGAGTTAATCTGTTGTTTGGTTGCTTCTTTCCTCTACTTGGGGGACTAATTGAGGTATATTCCTTCTGGCTGGTCTCCTGAGTTGTGAACTTGAGCTTGAACTACGTGAATTGTCTTTTCCTCTATTGGAGCTTTTGAAAGACATATTGTTGGTGTCTGTTCTCCAATTCCTTCCATCTCCTTCTTGAGATGTAGGTGTTTCAAATATGTCTCTCCACAATATCTCATTTACCTCCTGTCTTCTTGCTCTTCTTTGCTCAAGATCATTTAGCACTTGTCTTCTTGTTTGTCTTGCTTCAAGATCTACTATTCTTACAACTTCTTGTTCAATTTTTTCCTGCATTTGTGCATTCGCCATTGGAGTTGCTCACATTCCTCTTGCAATTGTTGTGTTTCGAGGCGTATTCGCTAGTGTTCAATACCAAATCTTGCTAATAGACTCATTTCTTCATACGCACTCTCATTACTTCGAGGTTCATGGTCGGGTTGCTCTCCTACATTTTCTACTTCCACCACTTGTTGTTCTTGTGACCTCAATTCATTCGCTTCTACTATATCTGGGAATCTAACATGCACTCACAGTCTACTCCACTCCGTTGGATGAGGTTCCAACTCTTCTTGTTCAATCACGGGCTGCTCTCCATTTTCATTCCCAAATAACCATCCCAGATCCAAATCACCTTTTTCTTGTGATGCACCATTTTCTTCATTGGTCCTACTCGGTTCTCTTTCATGGACCAATATACCTTCAAAGCTTTCTGAAGATTGTTGTGGTGCTTCAACCAGTCTTCCGACGGTTTCCTCTTGTTAGGAGGTGAAGTCAATATCCAGATTTCCGATGTTCTTCAGCAGAGTGGTGCATGGTGGTGCAACTTTTAAAGTGCTTTTGCTTTTAAAGCGCTTTTGCTTTTAAAGCTGCTTTTACTTTTAAAGCACTTTTGTTTTTAAAGCAACTTTTGCTTTTAAAGCTGCTTTTGTTTTTAAAGCATGTTTGTTATAAAATGCAGTTGATATAAGCAGTTTTTTAATAAAACACTTTTATCTGGAATGTGCCACGGCTTTTTTAGAATCTTCCTTTTGTATTTCTATAAAAAAGGGGAATGCCCCTTGCATTTTGGGCAATGCGAATGTATGAAAGCTAGCTGAGTATAATAAAAGAGAAAAGCTACCTTTTGCCCCGTGGTTTTTCCCTGCACACTGCAGGGTTTATTGACCTGCACCTTCACTTTATATGGTTTCAACCTTGATTAGTGAACCATCTCAGGACACTGTGTCCTATCCAGCATTTGCAACTTCATCGCACCATTATCCATCATTTCAATTACTTGGAAGGGCCTAAGCCATATGGTTTTCAATTTCCATGCTTGATTTTTCTCTTGTCGTTAAACTTCAATACCAAGTCACCTAGTTTTAGCTTCATCTTCCTCAGGTGCTTGTCATGCCATTTTCTCCTACGTTGGGCAATTTTTGTTTCCCACTAAGCTATCACCCTTCTCTTGTCTAGTTGTACAAATGCCACAAGCCTCTTCTGTAGACAGTAGTTCTAAGAAACAAAAGTAAAAGCTTTTTTAAAAAGGTCTACATATTTTGTAATGACATGAAATGAAATATAATGCAAATTCAGTCTAAATGAAATGGAATGCAAATATAATTATCATTGTAAAACCTTAACAAATCACGTCATTTGCAAGGGTTAATTAAGGCTGTTATGTAGGAAGTTTTGGTAGTTTGGGAAAACGTCCTGGAATTGGTTACACTAACCATTAGGATGGTGCTTTAAATAGGCACCCCTTCATTTCATTTGGTATCCATGACAATCCATGCTAGAGACGAGGTTGACAAGCTTGAGTGCAGTCATTGTTACTCTGTGAATTGTGCAACTTGATAATACAAACGACCACCTTGTTCTCCAATCATGTCTCTTGTGTGATATATTGTTAGAGTGTGCGCAAGTGTCATTGTTGTAGGTTACAGGCTTGGACAAGGAGCGTTGTGGACGTCGACCAAAATGTAGCAGAGTCGCTGATGGCGATAGAGAAATAACCAATGCCATCATAGCCAACATTGTCATAGTCGATGCCTTCACAGCCAACATTGTCATAGCTATCGTCGTTGTTGACATCCAAGACCAGGATGTCATCATGAGATCCATCGTCTCATAGTTGTCGTCACGCCAGAGTGTCTTAATATAGAAGTGTTGTCAGTCATCCACGTTGTGCTGTCATTGGATGTACACTTGCCGACTGAAGTCACATTGTCATCATGAGAAGGATGTCGTCTGAAGCAAGATCTATGTCGGAGCTTGCAACTCCTAGGTTCACTAACTATCATTCCCTCACCCTTGGGTTTTAGGAAATGAAGTCATTATACAGCCTTTTCAGCAGAGACTGTCTGCTGCTTAGACGTCTAGGCAGCAATACTAGACGCCTAGGCAACAAACGTCTAGGCTGCTAGATGTCTTGGCAGCACTGCCAGACGTCTAGGCAGTAGTACTAGATGTCTAGGCAGCAGACGTCTAGGCTGCAGATGTCTAGGCAGCAGTGCCAGACGTCTAGGCTATAGACGTCTAGGTAGCAGACGTCTAGGCTGCAGACGTCTGGGCAGCGCTGCTAGACATCTAGGCAACAGACGTCTAGGACAGACGTCTTAACGCGAAAGACGAACAGGTTCAGGCGCCTTCCTTGGGAGCGGAAACGAACAGTTTTTGGAGGCTTCCGTCGGGAGAGGAAACGAACAGTTTGAGTCTTCCTTCTGCTCTATAAAAGGGATGTGATCCCTTGCATATGTAAGGTTGTTGAAAACGTTGAGAAACGTGAATGTAAAGTTTGCTGAAAATAATAAAAGAAGAAGTTGCCATTGCCCCGTGGTTTTTCCTGCACATTGCAGGTTTCCACGTAAATCTCTGTGTCACTTGTGTTGCTGTTTCTATTTTCTGTTATTGTGCTTCCTCTTGCAGGTGTAAAATCTGAAGATTTTCCTAACATACGGTATCGAGCTAAGGTTTTGTGCGAGTGGGAGCTGCAACAATGACAGGAGGTGTAACCAAGTTCGAGATTGAGAAATTTGATGGCGGGAACTTCGCTCTATGGAAGATGAAGGTGGAGGATTTGTTGGTTCAGAATGACCAAGCTCAAGCCTTGAAAGGGGTCGCGAGTAAACCGAGCAGCATGAAATATGAGGAGTGGGCAATGCTTGACGGGAAGGCGGTTTCTACAATCCGTCTCTGCCCTAGCAGACTCTGTCTTGTTCAATGTAGCTGAAGAGAAGACCGCGGAAGCCCTTTGGCAAAAGCTTGAAAAGTTGTATGAAACAAAATCAGCAACAAATAAGGTTTTTATGAAAAAGCAGCTTTATAGCTTGAGGATGAAGGAAAGTTCATCCGTTGTAGATCATTTGAATGAGTTTAATACTCTTATCGATAGCTGGTTTCGGTTAATGTGAAGATGGAGGATGAAGATAGAGCTATCACCCTACTTTGTTCCCTCTCGGACACTTGGGATCATATGGTGATGACCATCGGTAATTCATCATCGGGAACTCTCAAATTTGATGATGTGGTAGCCGCTTTGTTGGGAGAAGAGTTGAGGCGAAAAACGTCTCTGGAACCCTCGACCAATGAAGCCCTATCCGTGAGAGGTCGATCCTTCGAGGGAGTAAACAAGGTAGAAAACAGTCCAGATCTAAGTCTAAAGGACGTAAGCGAGAAGGGAAGTGTTGGCATTGTGGGAAGCCGGGACACTCCAAGAAGGATTGTTGGCAATTAAAGAATGGTGAAAAGCAAAATCAGCCATCAGGTGAGGCCAGTGCAGCAGATTCAGGAGAGACGGCAACATGTGAAGCCTTCTGTATCAGTAACAGCAGATCTGTTTTATATACATGGGTTTTGGACTCAGGTGCATCTTTCCACATGTCTCCCCACGAGAGTGGTTTGACAAATATCAACCATATTGTGGTGGAAAGGTCTATTTGGGTGATGATCACCCTTTAGAAATTGTGGGAAGAGGGGATATAAGGATCAAGGTGGACGATGGTAGAGAAAGGATGTTATGTGATGTGCGACATGTGCCCGATTTGAGGAAGAATTTGCTCTCAATCAAAATGATGGATAAGCTAGGGTATTCTGTCACTTTCGGTAACAACTACTGCAAGATTACCAGAGGAGCTCTTGTAGTAGCAAAGGGAGAATCTTATGGGACCTTATACCGTTTATGCGGTGATACGGTGACAAACCATGCAGCAGCAACAACTTCTGTTCAGGATGCAGTAATGCTATGGCATCAACGCCTAGGCCATATGAGTGAAAAAGGCCTGAAAATTCTGCATGACAGAGGTATGCTTTATGGGATTAAGTCTTGTAATTTAGACTTATGTGAGCACTTGTATTTTTGGTAAACAGAAGAGGGTTCGGTTTACTGCAAGTCCTGGTAAGAGTTCTGATTTTCTGCAACTTATACATTCGGATATATTTGGACTAGTCCCCACTCAGTCCTTGAATGGCGCCATCTATTTTCTGACTTTTATAGATGATTATTCTAGGAGAGTGTGGGTTTATTTTCTGAAGAAGAAGTCGGAAGCTTTGCAGAAATTTAAAGAGTTCAAAGCACGGGTAGAGAAGAGTTTGGGCAAGTCGATTTTATGTCTCAGGTCGGATAATGGGGGTGAATATTGCTCCAAGGAATTTGATAAATTTTGTATGTAGGAAGGTATTAAGCACGAGAAGACTGTACCATACACTCCACAGCAAAATGGTGTGGCTGAGCGGATGAATCGCACAATCATGGAACGTGCAAGAAGCATGCTTAGCGCAGCCATGTTGGAGAAAAAGTTTTGGGCAGAGGCTGTTAATACAGTTGTTTATCTTATTAACAGGTCACCTACAGCTGCGTTGGATGGACAGATTCCGGAGGAGGTTTGGTGTTGTAAGCCAGTTGATTACTCTCATTTGCGTACCTTTGGCTGTGATGCGTTTGCCCATGTACCCAAAGAAAAAAGGTCCAAGCTTGACCCGAAGTCAAGCAAATGTGTTTTCTCGGCTATGGAGATATAGTGAAGGGGTATAGACTGTGGGATCCTACTGCCCACAAGGTAATTATTAGCCGGGATGTAATTGTTGATGAAAAATCCATGCAAAGGAAGGAGGTACAGCAAAATCCTAATGTTGTACCTGTTGAAGTAGAATTGAGTGAAGATGAATATGAAAATCAGCATGCTGAAGTTTTTGATCAGCATGCAGAACAACAAGTAGAACAACAAGTAGAGCAGCCACAACGGTCACAAGACCAAGAGCCACAATCGACAGATCATTGGGTTAGAAGATCTACACGTCCACAAAAGTGTCCGGAAAGGTATTCTCATGTGTATCAGTCCTCTTTTGCTTTGTTAGCGATGATGGTGAACCTAGTTCATTTCAGGAAGCTAGAGACTCTGAAAATGCGAGAAAAGTGGAGGAAATCCATGGAGGAGGAAATCGAGGCACTTCGCAAGAATAAAACGTGGGAACTTGTGGATCTCCCACTTGGAAGAAAGACTGTTGGAAACAAGTGGGTGTACAAAGTGAAGAAGAACAGCGATGGGCTGTTGGAACGCTATAAAGCTCGCTTGGTGGCAAAGGGCTATGTGCAGAAGTCAGGTGTTGACTTTAATGAAATTTTCTCTCCAGTTGTGAAGATGACTACTATTAGAGTTCTACTTGCACTTGTAGTTGCACAGGATTTGGAATTGGAGCAGCTTGATGTAAAGACTGCTTTCTTGCATGGTGATCTCGAGGAAGAGATATATATGGATCAGCTTGAGGGCTATGAAGAAAGAGGCAAAGAGCATTTGGTTTGCAGATGAAGAAATCATTGTACGGGTTGAAACGGGCGCCAAGGATGTGGTACAGGAAATTTGACACCTTCATGAAGAGCCAAGGTTTCAGCGGGAGTGAAGCTGACCATTGTGCATACTATAAGAGGTTTGATGATGGCAGTTTTATTATTTTGTTGTTGTATGTTGATGATATGCTGGTTGCGAGGCCCCAACATGAAGAAAATCATTGATCTTAAGGCTCAGTTGGCTAGGACATTTGAAATGAAGGATTTAGGAGCAGCAAACCAAATTTTAGGGATGAAGATACACGGGGACAGAAAAGGAAGAAAGATCTGGTTAAGTCAAAAGTCATATGTGGAAAAGATTCTGCAGCGCTTCAATATGCGAGAATGCTAAACCAATTAGTACCCCACTTCTTCCACACTTAAAGTTGTCTTCCAACCGGTGTCCTAGAACAGAAGCAGAGAAGACAAGCATGTCTCGTGTACCGTATTCATCAGCGGTAGGAAGCCTCATGTATGCCATGGTGAGCACCGGGACCGGATATTGCCCAAGCGGTGGGAGTAGTCAGCCGGTACATGGCAAATCCTGGTAAGGAGCATTGGAATGCGGTGAAGTGGATATTCAGATATTTAAGAGCCACTTCGGATGTTGCCATTTACTTTGGATCGGCAGATTTGCAAGTTACGGGTTTTGTGGATTCGATTATGGTGGAGATAGAGATGGGAGAAAATCCACTACGGGATATACCTTCACTCTTGCTTGGTGGAGCGGTGAGTTGGGCTTCTAAGTTGCGATCTGTTGTGGCTTTATCAACCATTGAAGCAGAATATATTGCAGCGACTCACGCCAGCAAAGAGGCAATTTGGCTAGAGCGATTGTTGGGTGACTTCAAGGTAATGCGGGAGAAAATTACGCTGCATTGTGATAGCCAGAGTGCTATTCGGCTAGTGAAGAATCCAACATTCCATGATCGCACGAAACACATTGATGTCAAGTACCACTTTATACGAAATGTGGTGGAAGAAGGTAGGATCCTGTTGCGAGAAAATCGACACTGAAGTGAATCTTGAGATATGCTTACAAAGCTGGTCAAGGTAGAGAAGTTTGAGTGGTGCGAGAACTTCTCTGGGCTTGCTGAAAAAGTAACAAGGGCAGCATTGGGCAATTGGTATTGGATGAAAATCTTTGGCAGAAGAATTCCTGAATATTGACTTCAAGTGGGAGAATGTTAGGAAGTGAAGTCACTATACAGTTTGAGCAGAGACTGTCTGTTGCCGAGACGTCTAGGCAGCAGTACTAAACGTCTAGGCAGCAGCGCTAGATGTCTAGGTAGCGGACGTCTAGGCAGCAGTGACAGACATCTAGGCAGTAGACGTCTAGGCAACGAGACGTCTAGGCTGCTAGACGTCTAGGCTGCTAGACGTCTAGGCTGCAGACGTCTAGGCAGCAGATGCCTAGGACAGACGTCTAACATGGAAGACGAACAGGTTCAGGCGCCTTCCTTGGGAGCGGAAACGAACAGTTTTTGGAGGCTTCCGTCGGGAGAGGAAACGAACGGTTTGGAGTCTTCCTTCTGCTCTATAAAAGGGATGTGATCCCTTGCATATGTAATGTGGTTGAAAACGTTGAGAAACGTGAATGTAAAGTTTGCTGAAAATAATAAAAGGAGAAGTTGCCATTGCCCCGTGGTTTTTCTTGCACATTGCAGGTTTCCACGTAAATCTCTGTGTCACTTGTGTTGCTGTTTTTCTATTTTCTGTTATTGTGTTTCCTCTTGCAGGTGTAAAATTAGCAGAATTTCCTAACATCGGGAACTCTCATTGTTGTCTACATCTCCACTAGACTTTCCTAGTCCCCCAAACAAATCTGTACTACCACCTCAGACTTGGTACCAGGAACTCTATTGACACTACTACCTCCTACCCATACATCAATTGGAATGACATGTGGTTCATTGTTGGTTTGAACATTGTTCTGTATGCCCATAGAATTGCTAGCAACCTTTCCTCCTAGTCGGCACCTTCTACACCACATGTCTTATAAATGATTGAGACCAAGACCTTGTTTGTCGCTTCTACTTGCCCATTTTCCCTGGGATAGTACGAACTTGACAATGAATGCAAAATCTTGAACTCAATGGTCAGCTTTTGAATTATTTCATTGACAAAGTGTCCTCCTTGATCACTTGTCAGTTGCAAGGGTATGCCAAACCTTGTAATGATTTGCTCATAAAGGAATCGTGTCGTACTCCTTGCAGAATTATCAGGCAATGCTCTTGCCTCCACCCACTTTGTCAAATATTATGTTGCTACCACAATATATCTACATTTTCCTTGTTGACTTGTTTTCAACGGTCCAACAAAATTGAGACCCCATCTTTCAAACAATTCCTATGGTTGTGATGGGTACAATGGCATGAAGTCCCTCTTCAGCGACTTTTCGGCTCGCTGGCATGTATCGCATGCCTTCACATACTCCCTTGCATCGCGATAAAGGGTGGGCCACCATAGCCCTGAAAGTTTCCTTCTTGTTGCATCTGCCCCATGTGCCCTCCTACCAAACCTTCATGAGCCTCTCTAAGTGTTGCATTCACTTCCTCATCCATGACACATCTTTGCAAAACTCCATCAGGTCCAATTTTGTACAAGCCTGCTATCAATTGGAATGGTGCCGATTTGACAATGATGCATTTCTTTTTTGCTATCGTCATCTCCTTTGGCAACTCTCCTTTTGACAAATATTCTTCAATATGCTTGTACCATGATGGTACTGCACTCACAACAAACAAATGAGCGTTTGGAAACTCGTCCAACACTCCTGCAAGTTCCCTTGAGCGAATCCTTGACAATTGATCTGCTATCACATGCTTCTTTTCGGGTCTCACCACTACCCAAAACACAAACTCTTGCAACATAACAAGCCACCTACTAACTCGTCCATGAATGGTCGGCTTGTTGATCAAATACAACAATGCTTGGTGATCTACGTAGAAAGCAAAGGGATTGGCAAGCAGATAGTGTCTGAACTTTTGGATTGTGTATACCATTCCCAAGGCTTCCCTCTCTGTCGTGTTGTAATTCTTTTCTGCTCATGACAACAACCGACTCGAAAAATAAATAGGCTGATCTAGCCCAAATTGCCCCTCTTGGGCCAACCTGCATCCAATTGCAAAATTAGATGCATCAACATGGACATGAAATTCTTTATCCCAATCTGGAAACACAAGAACGGGTGCGCATACCAACTTCACCTTCAACTCTTCAAAGGCCTTCTGATGCTCCTCTATCCACCTAAAAGGAACATTCTTGCATGTCAAAACATCCAATGGATGGGACACTTGTGCAAAATTTTTTAATGAACCTCCTATAATACCCGACATGTCCTAAAAAGGACTTCAACGAACTCATGTCGTATGGCTCTTCCATGCTCATTATGACTCGTATCTTGTTGAGGTTTGTCTTCAATCCTTCTTTACACACATGTCCCAACAGCTTCCCATATGGGACCAACAATTTGCACTTTTTGGGATTCAGTGACAAATGAGCATTCCTACACAACTTCATGCATTCCTCCAATGCCTTCAAATGCTTGTCTTTTCTCCCATACAACGACCAATCATCTAGAAAGACCTTGAACTTCCTTGTGGACATTTGCTCAAAGATATACAAGATTATCCTCTGAAATGTAGCTAGAGCATTGCATAAACCAAACGACATCCGATTATATGCATATATCCCATTCTCCACTACAAAAGTTGTCTTCAACTTATCTTCCTCGACAATACTGATTTGATTGTAGCTTGAGAATCCATCCAAAAATGAATAGATCTTGTGCCTTGCTACCTCTTCCAATATTGAATCAGTAAATGGGATAGGGAAGGGATCCTTTATTGTTACAACATTCAAGCTCCGAAAATCCACACAGATGCGGATTTGGTTCGCTTCCTTCTTCAAGGTAATAATGATTGGTGACACCCACTCACTTACCGTGACCTTGAAGATTATGCCTGCATCCAACATTTTCTGTATTTCTGCATTCACCAGAGCTGCATACTTTGGATTCATTCGGTATGGCCTCCTCCTCACTGGTTGTGCACTTGGAATCAATGGGATTCGATGTACACACAACTCTGGTGGGATCCCTTTCAGGTCCTTGTATGTCCATGTGAAGACATCTTTATATTGCATGAAAATTTTGAAAGCGGCAACTTTCAACACTGGATCCCAGTCGTCTCTGCAATGGATGATCTTCTCTTCGTCTTTTTTGCCGAGGTTTACCTGAACCATTTTCGGACCTTCATATTGAATGGTATCAGGTTCATTTGCTGCTTTCACTACATCAATCGGATGTGTTGGCTTCTCATCAATCACAGCATCACCAATAGTGTACTCCACAAAGTTCTTTGGAAATGTCCATTTCTCCTTTTCTTCCTCATTTGGTGCAGACTTCTTCTTACTTGATTCGTCGACCTCATACATGGTGTTTCTTCTTTCATCATGGTCAACTCCCTCTTCTACTTGAATACATAGACAATGTGGCACAAAAATTTCATAATCCTCCATTTGCCAATGGAGAAGTCCATTGTCTAAATCTTCATCATCTTTTGTACATTCTTGAAGTTTCAACACACCACCTTCATTCGGCTCATGTCTGCTATCATCATCCGATGATGAACTCCCTGATTCATCAAATGTCACAATGTCTTGACTCACAGACTGATTCTTCAAATTTATTATGTATTTGTGTTGTCCCTTCTTGAATGTGAGACGATCTTTTTCCCAATTATGATTAACTTTTGCCATGTGTAGCCATCCTCGCCCCAATAATGCATCATATGCCGGTTTCTGCATGGCAATTACCACGAAGTCCATGATGAACTCCTAGTCAGCAATCTTCACTTTTTGTGCTGTCAAACTCCCTTCATTTCAATACCATACTGATCTGCACCATACAATCGAAAGTTTGGAGACCACAAAAATGGTGCTCCAATATCTCTCCAGGTCTTTTCAGGCATCACGTTCACGCTTGACCCTCCATCTATGATCACTTGAGTCAGCTTATGATTTAACAACTCCATGTGAATTAGTGCTGGTTTCTTCCTAGCTTCGATCATCAACACCGTTGGATCAATGAATTGATCCTTTCTTATCTTTGGCACTTCATGATGGCATCATGGCTCCACAACTCTTCTCATTCGTGTCATCTCTCCTACTTTTGCATAAAGTTCAGGTATTGCGCCAAGCAAACTGGACACCTTCACCTCAATTGTTGTGTTAAGTACTTGCACCGCCAATGGCTTTGTTGATGATGGTTGTACCTCTTGTACTTCTTTTGTGGTGATTGTTTTTTTTTAACTTTTTCTCGTAAAGGAGTCTTGCTTGTTAAGTCTTTTGCATCTCTTCTTCTACCAGATCATGTGCTTTCTACCACTTCTTCTTCTTCTTGGTAGGATTTGGGTATTGCTTGGCCTTCCTTGCTTGAGCCCTTGTCATAGCTACCACATGTTTGTCCTTGTTTTGTTGGTCCACTAAAGGTTCCTCTATGTCAATGAAATTGACATTCTGCGTTCCACTAGAACTTGCTTTCTTTGGGCAATTCACCTCCTTATGATTTCCCGGTCCACACCATCTGCATATGAGTCGACTATTGTTGTTTTTGGTGCTTTCCTCCTGTTAGGAGTTATTACATCATGAATGATGTGAATGTAAGTTGAGTAACCACTCAATACATTGTTTGTAAAGTTCACTAAGATACAAGGGTAGTTGTAGGATTAGTTGAAGGTTGTTATGATATATTTGGGCAACCATTGTATTTAAATACCCCTTTACTTTCATAATACAATCATCCTTCTAGATCATGTGCTTCATAAAACAATCATCCTTCTACCTGCTCTGATACCTACCTTGCGAAACACCAAATTCAGCAAAGAAACAGAAGTCAAGAACAACAAAGGAGCATCCAGAACCACATTAAAAGAGCATGGCCAAAGAGTGGGTTGGTTGCAGGCAAAACGACACAACTACCGACGACATCTCATTCAAACAATAATCAAGAAAGCTATTCGTGAACTTTAGTTAGGTGTAACCTCCTATCTATGGAAGTAGGCCACATTAAATTAAATTGGGCCAAATATTGTTGTGTAACCAAACTAAGAACGCAGCTTGAGTTTGAGAAGGTATGACAAGTAGTAAACGGGACCATTAACCGTCTTGAAGAAGCAAATGAAGAACAAATAATGTTCGACAAGGCAGACAAAAAGGCAAGATTAATCATCATGTTTGGAGTAGCAGATGAAGTCCAAGCATACATTTGGGATTCAACGATGGCCAAAGATGCCTGAGAGAAGCTAAAACCAGTCTTTGAAGCAAAGAATCAAAATGAAATTTTATTCCTCCAGAGCCAACTCCATTGTTTGAAGATGAAGAGTATAGAGAAGCTAGAATCATTCATGAGGAGAATTGTAGAGTTACGAGCATCATTACAAGCATTGGGAAATTAGGTATCTGATGAAACATTAGGTTCAATTATTTTGACATCTCTCCCATCAAAGTACAATGTTTTATGACAACATTAAATATTATTGAGCAAACACCAAGTTTTGAAAAGCTAGTGAACCTACTTCAAAAGGAAGAGGTATCACATTCAAGACAAGAAGAAAAAGTACCTCTTAAAAGGAAGCAAGCATTTAGAAAAGGCATAAGGAGAAACATTTCTCATCACCAACAGAAAAAGTCATCAATGAATTCAGATTGGAAAATGAAGCACCAACAAAATAATTGAAAAGAACATGCATCAGCTGCACATGCTCAACTCGATAATATTTGGTATGTTGATTCTGGAGCAACTAGACACACAACAGGACAAAAAGATTGGTTTCAAAATCTAAAGCATTCTAGACATATAGGGAAAGTTTCTCTTGGGGATGACACATCCTAAGAAATAAAAGGCATATGTGATGTAAAATTGCGACTTGGAACACACAAATGCAAAATCACAGAAGTCCTATATGTTGTAGGACTTAAATCTCCTCTCCATTAATCAACTACTTGACCACAACTTAAAGGTCGAGTTTGATAAGCAACAAGAATCACAGGTATGCATCATTCATGATAAAACCAAGAATTCTAAGATTATTGCATATGAAAAGGAAAAGGAAAGATGTTTGAACTTCACACAATTCATCATGACAACTTAGCATTAGTTGTCAACTCCAATATATCTGCATCACTTTGTCTTCAATGATATGGTTATCGAAGTTATGGCCACCTTATTGCATTACAAAACAAATATATGGTTGAAGGTCTTCCTTCTTTACAGAAGTCCACACAGATTTGTTCTTGTTGCTTAGCTAGGAAGCAACATCGAGCTTCTTTCAAGACTACAAAATATCAGGCCAAGGCATCTCTTGATTTGATCCATACTGATCTATGCAGACCCATGGCTCCAAGTTACAATGGGTCCAAATATTTTCAACTCTTTGTTGATGATCATACTTGGAAAATGTGGGTATATTTTTTGAAGAACAAAGATGAAGCTTTCTTCTACTTTCAGCAATTTAAGGCCCAAGTAGAGACTTCCACAGGAAGAAGGATCCATGTCCTTTCCTCAGATTCGGGGGGAGAATTTACCAATAATGAATTTTCAGCATTTCTGAAGGAACATGGCATTCAATGACAGTTGACAACTACCTACTCACCACAACAAAATGGTATTGCAAAACGCATAAATAGAATAATCATGGAAATGGTACGAATTATGTTGAATGATTTTAAACTTGGACACTCTTTTTGGGCAGAAGCAATACATACAGCAGTTTACTTAATCATGCTCCCACTACATCACTTGAACATATCACTCTAGAAGAAGCATGGAGTGGACACAAACCATCAATCTCTCATCTTTGAGTATTTGGTTGTATAGCATATATGCACATCCCAAAGGAGAAGAGGCATAAATTAGATGAAAAATCTCAGCAATGCATCCTACTAGGCTACAGTGATGAATCAAAAGCCTATAGATTATTTGATCTAGCTACAAAGAAATTATATATTAGTCGTGATGTTGTCTTTGATGAAGAAGAAAAATCACCTTCATCACCATCATAGGAATCTTCTTGTCACTCAGCTCTAGTAATGATTGAAAGTGATGAAGATAAAGAAGTTACTCATGGAGAAATTTTCAGCAACAACAATGAAGTAGATCAATCTATTCCACCATAGCACACAAGGAAAATATTCAAGCGGTACACTAGTACATTGAGAGCATCTAGGCTAAATGGAATCCTAGACACTTCTACAAGACCAAGAACATGAAGTATGACTTATAATATGGCTCTAATGAAGCCCTTTATTCTAATGCTTGGAAAAATGCCATGAACACTGAGTATCAAGCACTATTGAAAAACAAGACTTGGGATCTTGTTGGTCTTCCACCAGAGAAAAAGGCTATTGGATGCCAATGGATCTTCAAAATCAAATATAAATTAGACGACAATATTGATAAACACAAAGCATGATTCGTAGCAAAGGGGTATGCATAAAAAAGGCATAGTTTATGAAGAAACCTTTGCATCTACATCGAAAATAAAATGTATTAGAATTATTTTTGCTCTAGCTACACAATTTGGATGAAGAATTCATCAAGTGGACATGAAAAGTGCCTTTCTCAATGGGGACTTAAAAGAAGAAGTTGGCTCAATCAAAAGGATTCATCATACTTGGACAAGAAACAAAGGTATGTAAATTGGTCAAATCTCTATATGGTGTCAAACAAGCTCCTCGAGCATGGTATATAAAAATAGAACATTTTGGAAAGCATGGCTTTAAAAGAAATCCATACAATCCAAGTTTGTATCACAAAGAACAAGGGGGGGAAATTGTATTCATCAATGTGTATGTAGATGACTTGGTCATCACAGGAAGCTCTGATGTAAAAACCCTCTCTATCTAGTTCTCTAGGGGTTTGTCAATTCTTAACCCTTTTCGTGAATTTTTATATACAAAATCACAAACACAGAGCAATCCAGAATTCTCGAAAATATTGCTTTATTCTTATATTAAAACTAGGGCACAAATTACAATGCAAATACCTCAAATGCTGATGAAACCCTAGCTGCTCCGTACTCTATAAATGATGATGAAGGCTCAGCCCTTCTGATGTGAATACTGTGTGGTGTCCCAGCTCCAAATATTCCCTGTATAATCTCTGAATGACCCTGTGTGGTAACCCAACTCCAGAAGTCTTTAAAACTGAAGTCCAACTGCAATCCCTGTGTGGAAATGCCCAGATTGACTTGAGGGTAATCTTGCAACCCCGAAGCCAATGTCCCTGTAAGAGGTTGTCGTCTCTCACAAGCTCCAGAATCTCTGTAAATGGCTCTGCCAGAGAGTCCTCCAAAAAACTAGAGAGAAAAATAATAATCTTCGCATATCTCCAAATGAACTCAAAACCTCCTTTTATCTCCTCCATAGGTCAACTTAGGGTTAGGTCACTTTTAGGGTGAGCAAATATAATTTTATCAATTTTTAATTCCACCTTATTTCTCCTTAATTTATTCACCCCCTTATGCCTAGGCTTAACGACTTTTTAAGTCGTCACTTAAAATGGCCCCTTTTAAGTATAAAATGATTTTATAATAAAAATAAAGTCACTGACTTTACAAAATTAAATTAAATAATCACTTTATTAATTTTATCTTCGACCATTAAAATTTCCAACCTCTGCCCATCCGAATTGAAATCCGCGAATGGTTTTGGACACCCATTTCATTGAAGAATATCACTGCACTGTCTGTTGTCCATCGAAACCCTAAAAACGGACATGGCTAAAAATAGTAACTCTGATCAAACAAATCTCCGAATGAGCCCAAACGACCATCAATCAATAGCTCTCTGGGTACTGACAAAGATTTTGATATCTCCAATGGCTCCCCTCCATCCGACTTAGCCTACGGGAGCTCGTGTATAGGCTAATCTGCTCTGCACCTGACTGCGTAGAAAAGGGGACATTACAGTCCGCCCTTCCCAAAGATTGCTTGTCCTCAAGCAATACGTATACATACTCCAGTCAGATGCTACATCCCGGCTGAGATCACATCAAATCCCCTGGATCCCATAGCAACCTCAAAAAGGAACCGCCACGCTGATGCTGCGCCACTCTGATCATCACTACCCCTCTGACATGGTTAAGTGGCAGAAGTCTCAACTGCAATAGCATGATGAAATCTCTCTCCAGTCTGGCACTGACATGTCTGTCTGAGCTGAGATGTAATATCATGTACCACGACATACCGAAGGAATCAACGTCATAGATTACTGCAAACACAATGTTGGAAGTGCCTCCATAGTCATCACCTAACCAGCTCAACTCGGCGTTCACACTCCTGGAATCTCCCAGATAATCCCATGTAGCCCAATCTACTGCAGTCAATGTAATATCCTCTGGAAATATGATGTCCCTCATCATACTCAACCAAGTAGGGTGTAAATGTATCTGTATAATTCCTGAAAGATCAACCACACTCCACTCTGGCAACTCAATAGGAAGCTCAGCCTCACCATCAAAACTGGTATGCCCATTATGACTGCACCCTGTGCCAAGTAACATCTCATGCATAGGTGACTCAACCAGGCCTATCTTTGCACTTTCACGGATTAAACTGACCCCTTGAGAGGGCACTGTGTTCAAATAAGAAGTAAGATACTCCATGTAATGCCAACCAAATTGTGGATCCATCTCCATCATGTAAATGTTATGGCTGTCCGAAAAGCGAACAGCGGCATATCTCTCATACCCATGATCAACTATTGCCCACAACATGCTCCTACCATCGCCCTCGATGCCCATCAAGGCAAACATACGATCCTGGGTAAGAGAACTCAACTCCTGGTCATCCGGATTAGGCTGGAGGATGCTCATGGAATCACCCTCAGACTCATGTCGGAGTAGACACCCTGTCTCAAACAATGTATCCTGATGATCTATTACAGTAAATGAATCAGCACTCTGCATCTCAAAAAGCGGATTGCCCAAAAATGTCACATGATCCATCTCATATAACGGATTGTCAGTCCATCGGAAACAGTTATCTCCCTTGTGCTTATCAAGGTTATTTTGCTGATCCCAAATAAATCTGAAGAATGTCTCATGATGAAGACATTGCCCTGAACTGTCATCCCAGAAACTGAAAACACTGTCAAGCTCTGTCACCAAACCGATACAACCGGCCCCGGTAACTTTGTCGAGCTCTGCCACTCTATAAAACAATCCATCCCTCAGAGGAATTCCTGGATCCCATAGCCAAATAGGGATTTTGTCATTCCCGAAATTTAATAATTTCTGCTGTGCCACTATGACTACAACTGAATTATTCTGCAGCTCAACGGAGTACCCATTCTGGACTGACAAACGAGGAACCCAACAAGAAATTGATTCTACCACTATAGGGAAGAGCACCTCATGCCAAGGTGATACATATAACTCCTTATACCAACCCTTCTTCCCATTCATATATGACATGGTCAAATCATCAACATGTGGATTGAAAGAAAAACTATGAGCATACCTCACTATACAGTCCATCTGAACTTCACCAACTGGTTCCATGGAAGGGTCTATACAATCACCTGTGCTACAACTCTCAACATTCTGCACACAGAAGTCAGGAGATGTTTCGCCAATCATAACACAAGGAAATGAACCTGCATCAGCATCATACTCGAGCTGTTCCTTCTGAGTGGTTGTAACAGTTGACCAATTTTCTTCTTTGTGAACAAAACTTAACTCAAGGTTAAGTTTGTTAATTATCTTCTCCTTTTTGGTGAGTTCTTGGTACATCTTTTCTGCAGTTTGGATAGCCAAATCCCTATCAGATAACAATTGCAAGTAATCAGATTTTATTTTCTCCAAAGCATGCTTGATAGTTTCTACCTTAATAGTTTGCACGCTTTCAATAGAGGAGATATCAATCAACCCTATCTGCCTATCTTTGAGCTGAGCTGTCCTCAGAAGATATTCAACAAAGTTGTGTGTGCTATCCAAATGGGTTAATGTTTGGACAATCTTCTCTTCTGTAACCTGCAACTTATCCTTCCAACTTTGCATTGTATCAAGTTCTGGATTGTGATCAGCAGCACACAATAAAGTTTCTGATTTACCATCTTTGGCATAATGATCAAAATCAGCATTCCTTTTGACACTACACTCTCCAACTTCGTGCACTGAAGTTAGGACTGACTCATGCTCAACCCAAGAATTATCAACTGCATGCACATCCTCACCAGCTGCTGATTTAACAATGTCAAAATCAGCATGCTCTATGATCTCACCACTATCACGAAATTCATTATGCCCCTCACCAAAATGAGATCCACAAGATGAATTAACTTCATCTTCATCAATTTTGCCCTCTTGTACTTCCACACAAGTTTCTTGAAGAGGTGGCATGTTTATATTTTGAATTTCAGCAGTCTGAATGTTCAGGTCAGCACCCTGATCAAAAGGAAATTTGTCTCTATTAATCTTCTCATTTACTTCATCAGCATAACTCTCCAACTCATCAGGAAAGCCACCATCCAACCACTTGCTGGTCTGTTCTGTTTCTAACTTTAACCAGGAGACATCTTCATCGACATCGATCTCCTCATCAAATTTGGAGTCTTCACCATGAAAAAAAACACCATGCAACAATGAACTGTTGCCAGGAAAAATGCAAGGCTCATCATACCTTATGTCCAAGGTCTCACAGAGCTCACCGGATTGCTCTGGAAGCAATTCCACAATTGTTGTCCTGTCATTACCCTCGGTACTATAGTTGTCCTGGGACTTGTGGGTTATGGGCCCACATATATGTCCAAGTGACCACTCTTCTTGGCAAGTGAAGCAACGCTGTTCTCTTCTCAATTGATTCTTGCTTTTGAGAGGTAGTCCTTGCATCTGTAAGTCACTCGGTCTCTTTTCCTTCTCCTGTTCCTCCTGTACCAAGAGAGGTTTCAGCTTCTTCTCACATTGCTTGGAAACATTGTCAACTAATTTACGTGCAGCTGAAGAGGTAATCTTTCCTTGCCTCAAAACAGCCATCAACTTGGGCAAGATGGGCTGGGTAAAGTCATCACTTTCCTCAATGATGCGTACCATGATAGTTTGCATGTAAGAGGATATAATGTCTTCATGATCTTCACTGATAGAAGCCATAAAATGTCGAAACATCTGGAAACTAAGATCAGCACAATCTAAATCAAGCAAAACGACATATATTCTAATTTTTGCCATCACTTCCAAAATTCTAACCTTCTTACCATAGGATCGGTCCCTGATGTTATTCAAACCATGAAAACTGTCAACCATCAGCTGTAATCCCTCCTTCATGATGTCGTCATTGTAGGGTGCTTCCGGAGCTGTAATCCTTATGATCTCACTGAGACAAGAGGTGACTGCAAGTCTCACGTCCCTGTCTGCATGTCTCATAATCCAATGCTGGCCTAATGCAACTATAGGTACTTTCGCTGCCCAATTCAAAACCTCACGATCAGATTGATCTAGTTCAACTAGACATGTATCCATTTCCTTTAGACTGTCAAGAAGAACATCTTTTGACAATTTCTGGGACTCAAGTTGTTTCCCCAAAGCATAGAGCTTACAACTTACATCCATTCTTTTACTGATATGTTCTGCAGATTGAATCTGTTTTCTGTTATTGGATGTGTGATGCTCAACCTTAGCCTTAGAGGGAACCATAGGTGCTGACTTAGGTGACATAGCTACTGTCAACTGCTTTTCCAACTTTTCTGGGACAGCGAGCTCAACTTTATTAGCCGCAATATTAGCTGCAATTTTAGGATCTTGTAAAGTATTTTGTTCAACTCCAATTTTCTTCGGCAACTTTATGAATGAAAAATCAACCTTATCCTGAGGAAAAACTGAAGGTAGAGAAATTTGCATCATTGCAGTTAATTGATTGATGGATTTTTGTATCTCACTCTGAGTCCTATCCCAATCACGCTGTTTCCTAGACCAATCATTATAAGACTCCATGAATCTGAAATTTAATTAGGCTTCCACAAGCTGGCAGAATAGCCTGAGCTCTGAATTAACAATACCCAGAACTCTTAAAGCCCAAATCAACCAAATGGGTATTCAAATCACCAATACCCAGAAACTGGAAACCCTAGATTTGAAAACGACAACCAAACCCTAACTTCCAAGTCTGACAAATACTCACGGCAGCTGAATTTTTTTTTTTTCACACATTACTTAAATCATTTCTGAAATGTTCAGCAAACCCTAAACAGGCTGGCAGGAAAAACCAGCTCTGATACCACTGTAATAACCCTCCCTATCTAGTTCTCTAGGGGTTTGCCAATTCTTAACCTTTTTCGTGAATTTTTAATATACAAAATCACAAACACAGAGCAATCCAGAATTCTCGAAAATATTGCTTTATTCTTATATTAAAACTAGGGCACAAATTACAATGCAAATACCTCAAATGCTGATGAAACCCTAGCTGCTCCGTACTCTATAAATGATGATGAAGGCTCAGCCCTTCGGATGTGAATACTTGTGTGGTGTCCCGACTCCAAATATTCCCTGTATAATCTCTGAATGACCCCGTGTGGTAACCCAACTCCGAAGTCTTTAAAACTGAAGTCCAACTGCAATCCCTGTGTGGAAATGCCCAGATTGACTTGAGGGTAATTTTGCAACCCCGAAGCCAATGTCCCTGGAAGAGGTTGTCGTCTCTCACAAGCTCCAGAATCTCTCGTAAATGGCTCCGCCGAGAGTCCTCCAAAAAACTAGAGAGAAAAATAATAATCTTCGCATATCTCCAAATGAACTCAAAACCTCCTTTTATCTCCTCCATAGGTCAACTTAGGGTTAGGTCACTTTTAGGGTGAGCAAATATAATTTTATCAATTTTTAATTCCACCTTATTTCTCCTTAATTTATTCACCCCCTTATGCCTAGGCTTAACGACTTTTTAAGTCGTCACTTAAAATGGCCCCTTTTAAGTATAAAATGATTTTATAATAAAAATAAAGTCACTGACTTTACAAAATTAAATTAAATAATCACTTTATTAATTTTATCTTCGACCATTAAAATTTCCAACCTCTGCCCATCCGAATTGAAATCCGCGAATGGTTTTGGACACCCATTTCACTGAAGAATATCACTGCACTGTCTGTTGTCCACTGAAACCCTAAAAACGGACATGGCTAAAAATAGTAACTCTGATCAAACAAATCTCCGAATGAGCCCAAACGACCATCAATCACTAGCTCTCTGGGTACTGACAAAGATTTTGATATCTCCAATGGCTCCCCTCCATCCGACTTAGCCTACGGGAGCTCGTGTATAGGCTAATCTGCTTTGCACCTGACTGCGTAGAAAAGGGGACATTACATCTGAGAGAATGATTCTAGCCGCAAAAGAAAATTTGAAGAAATATTTTGACATGACCAATCTCGGGTTATTACACTACTATCTAGGACTAAAGGTAAAACAAAATCATCATCACATATTTGTATCACAAAGCAAATATACCAAGAATTTTCTTGAGAAATATCACATGGATTGCAAGCCTATGGCAACTCCTATGGAATCACGTCTACAACTCTCTCGCTTTGATTCCTATTCTCCAACAAATGCAACTCTCTATCAACAGTCAGTTGGGAGTATCATCTACCTAACTTACACAAGACTAGATATCGGTTTTGCAATGAGTTATCTCTCACGTTTCATGCAGGAACTAAAGTTGATACATTGGAAGGCAATAAAACGAGTTCTAAGATATATACAAGGCACTCCTATGGAATTCAAGAGTGATCAGTTCCTCTTAACAGGTTATTGTTGCCACATTTTGCTAAGGGGTAAAAATTTTGAAAATTGAAAAAACTGCTGCATTTTTAGGACCAGATCTTCTCCTTCCCTCCTTTTCAAGCTATCAGTCTAGGTGATCCTCGGGATTGTATTTTCAGGAGCCATCAGGTTCAAGTTTTCGGTTTTCAGCAAACTTCGACGAAGTCTGGGAAAAGGCCAAAAAATTCTAAGGCATGGGCACTCCCGGGTTGCACTCTTTTTGAGCGATTTCGGGAGTCGCTCCACTTCTGCTGCGATTCCTAGCTTCGCCCCGTTCCCAGGCGACTCTCGTCATCACTTAGTGGCGGCGAACGGTAGCACAAAAGAAGGAAAAAATCTTAAGGCAGGGCTTTCCCGCGAGTCGCTCCATTCTGGAGCGATTCCCGTTCTCGCCGCGTCCCTCCAATGACCACCGTCATCACTCCATCTCTCCAGCGATCGTCGGCGAGTTAAAAAACGAAAAAATGGCTAAGGCATGGACCCCGCCCAAGTTCGCTTCTGTTCTCCGACGATCCCCGTTCTCGCTCAGGCGACGAGCGATTCCCGGCATCGCTTCATTTTCTGAGCGAATCTCAGCTTGCCTCAGGTCCTGGCAATCGCCAGCTTCCCAGGGTTCGCTCCTTCTGCCCAGCGACTCTCGTCGTTGCAGCATTTTCTAGCGAACGGCAGCAGAGGGGTGAAAAAATTTCTAAGTTGAGGAAGCCCGAATTCGCTCCATCCCGGAGCGACTCCCGTCGTCGCCACGACAACTCGGCGACTCCCAAGTTCGCCGAAGTTTCCTGCGATCGCCAGCCTGCAGGAAGATGAAATTTGTCTAAGGCAGGGAGCCCGCGCCGGAGTTCGCTCCACCCAGCAGCGACTCCCGGGATCGCTCCTCTTTTGGTGCGACTCCCGGGTTTGCTCCATCCAGGAGCGACTCCCGTCGTCGCTCGTGCAGCCTAGCGAACCTCGGCGTGTTTTTTATGAAGCTTTCCCCCAACTTGATTTCCCCGAATTCGCTCAAGCATTGAGCGATTCTCAGCGTCGCTTCTGGGCGTCTGCGACTTTCAGCTCCAGCATAGGGTTTTGCGACCCTTAGCAGTTTTTTAAGCAGACTCGGAAGACAGGTGTAGGTAGACATTTATGACGCAGGACATCTTGTCAGAGCCCTTAAACCTCCCAAGGGGCAAATCGTACGTGTGACATTGAAGAGACATGCCCTCTCATCAACCAGATATGTCCGGAACCGTACCAAACTCAGGAGAATCGTGTTGCAGGTACGCTCACTAACAGCAATGGTCAAATCTCAGTAGCTGTCGTAGTTTTAGGATTATGTGCTTCAATGTATTTTGGGGGGAAAATTCTGCTATAAATAGCAGTGGACTTTCATTGTAAAAGGGGGGGAACATATTGCTAAAAGAGCTGCTATAAACAAACATTTGCTTCAATACAAAGCATCCTTGGCTCTAACTCTTGTCTCTTTCTTTTATGCTGCCTTCTGCAAGTATTTCTGCTTCATGTTCATTTATTTTTCTGATTGCTGTAATTCTGCACTCTGGATTAGGGCATTGGACATTAAGTGAATTTGGAATTCTGGCTGAAGGATACATAGGAAGGAATCACAGTGTTAGTTTCTGTTACATGCTTTGTTTTGATTGCTGTTGGTTTGGGTATTAGTTAGTGATTGTGCTGCTTGTTCTTCCCCACCGCTATTGCAATGCCATTTACATTTCATTCTGCATTTTTCAATCTCTTTCCAGTTCCCTTATTTCAAACCCCAGTTAGTGTAGTATAGGAGTCGGCCTTCTCCGGAGATCGGCACGGAAGGCATCCCTTCCTTCCGGCCTTTCAATTTGTTGGGCGGGTCTAGGGCGCAAAAGACCAAATCCTTTCCTAGTGGTAGATTCGTAACCAACAGTTATACAGATTTAGATTATTCAGGATGCATTGATGACCGAAATTCTACCTTTAGCTATGTACTCTTTGTATTCTTTTTGAGGTCTACACCTATATCACAAGGAAGCAAGAAACAACAAACAGTTGCTCAATATTCCACTGAAGCAGAATATCGTGTAGTAGGAGGAGCTATTTGTGAAGCAATATGGTTAAAAAATATGTTGACAAATATGGGAGTGCCACAAGATAAATCTACAATCATGCACTGCGACAACCAAGGAGTATTGAAACTAATTCGTAATCCAATATTTCAAGAAAGAACCAAGCACATTGACATGGAGTGTCATTTCATCTATGAACATTTTCAACAACATAACATTCAGCTCAAGTTTTGTCCTACTCAAGAGCAACGTGTGGACATCTTCACCAAACCCCTTGGATGTATTAAATTCGAAGAATTCCAAAGTTTTCTCTCCAAAAGGGGGGGAATGTTAGACGTTATTGCATCATGAATAATGTAAATGTAAGTTGAGTAACCACTCAACACATGGTATGTAAGGTTCACTAAGGGCCAAGGGTAGTTGTAGGATTAGTTGAAGGTTGTTATGACATATTTGGGCAACCATTATATTTAAATACCCCTCATTTTCATAATACAATCATTAAAGCATTGAGTTTTAACACCCCCTACTGGTGGGTTTTGGCAATTTCTTGCAAAATGTCCCCACTCCTGGCATCTTCTACATTGAATTATGGGCCTTTTGTTTGAGTCATATTGTAATCGACTTTGCCCACCTTCTTTCCAATTACCTTGCTACGGTTGCCTTCCTTTGTGTTGGTTATTCCAATATCTTTTGCTTGTCGCCCCTTGTCCATTCTTTGAGGTGCTAGGTTTTTCTTCTTTCTCTTCTTTTTGAACTGACAAGGTTTGATGTCTTGCACTTTTCAAGTTGAATGGATAGTCTCCAACCACATGTCCCATAACTTCACATATGTTACAAAAAGTGTTCCTCGGACAATTAACATTTGTGTGCCCTTCCATCTTACAATCCAAGCACCAAATCTCCTTTTCTTTCTTCTTTTCGTTTATTATTTTTCATATTCCTTTTTCATTGCCTAGATTGCTACATGCAAGTCATCTTTGTCACTATTAGAATCATCACTTCTAAAATGACTTATTCCTGTTGTTTTTTGCTTTGCTTCACTCTCCAAGTTTAGAGCTCTTTCATATGCTTCTTGATAAGTGGTAGGTGGTACTACCTTCATATTTTTCTTATATCTTGGTAGCAATCCATCAAGGAACCACCGCTTTTGCAAACCGTCTACTGGTTGTACTTCCATTTTGTCAATTAGTTCCTTGAGTCTCCTATTGTAGGACTTGATATCCTCGTCTTTCTTTTGCTTGGTGGAATATATTTCCCCAATGGTCTCAGTATCATCTCTTAAAAGCTTGAATTACTTTTTGAATTCATCAACCAAATATTTCCATGTTGGGAAGGGATTCCTTCTCACTCTCTTCAAATGCTAGTCCATTGCATTTCCTTGGAATTTAGCCCAAAACAGTCTTAACCAAACATCCTCATCATCTATTCCATTTGCACACCATCTAGTTACACAAGTTCCAATGTGACATTCTAGGTCCTTCCTGTCACCCAGGAATGATGGGCATTTTTGTTTTCCCACTGTTGCTGCAATGTTTGCCATTGGTGGCTGATTCTTTTCTCTTGACTCTTCCTCAATCAATATTGCCTCACTTGGTGCTTCTTATTTGAACAAGTCCTCAACAACAAACAACCTACGACCACTTACTAGTGCACTTGTGCTTTGTGACCTCCTTTGCAAATACACGAGCATTGGCTCTGGTCTCTGCACATTCTCCCGTGGTTACCCTTGTGCCGGACTCCCATCCACACTTCTTGCCAATCTCCCCTGCTCTTGAGCTGGCATTACCTGTTGGTCAACCTTGTCTCTCTATGCACTCTCCATGTTGGCACCTCGACTTGTGCAAACGTCTTCCTCGGTCCATCCTTCGTTTGCTTGTTGCACCTCACCTCGCACCTCGTCGTCCATTATTGAAAACAATGTATGCCACCTTTTGTTCTCATCACTGAAGCTATCCACCTAAGGATTCCAAACACGTTCCACCTCATGATTTCAAGTTCTGTTGTTCTTGATCTCACTTCTTGGTTGGCAATATTTTGCTCAACACAACGTTGTTGGGCAATTCTCTAATTTCTCATAGGCTAATTCTGATTTCTTCCATGGCCATGTCTCTCACATCCTCGTGACAAGTAATTTATCATCCACCTCTCCAAACTTCACACATGCTAGTTCGAACTTCAGACAACAATGAAGCTAAATGTAGCACAACGGTGAGTATTCTAACAGTTGGAGGAACAATTCAAATGACATATTTTAGAAGCCAACCAAGATTACAGCCATTGCTGGTCCAAACACACTTAACGTATGCATCTATACGGTAGACACAAGTGTTTGTATGGCAACTCATCACTCACTTATATGGTAAGTGCTTGTACGACAACACTTGTATGGCACAATCACAATCTAGCTTAAACGACAATCTCACAATTCCCACTCTTCTCGGCAATAACTTGTACGACAACACCTTCGTTAGCACCCCTCATACGACACTTTGTGATGACCCTTTTACGACACTCTGATGGCACTACTTGTATGGCCACTCACATAGTTTCTGGACTGCAACTCCGTCTGCAATCTTGCACACACAAAACTCGACAATACAACCTAACAGACTACTACAAGAGTGGCATCACATAGATATGCACATACATAGATTGGAATTGGAATGGAATGTCATTGCATTATATTTTCTTGTACGACAATGGCATTATAGAATGTCTGCACTTTGCAATACGCAGATTACGCATAGGTGCTCTCACACTATGGACTCGTTTTTATTTGCACTAGTCTATCCTGACGTTTTTAATGTACTATCACCAATGTGTCTTCAGAAAATGAATGGGGGGTCCTTTTATGCTTACTAGTTGGTAGTTAACCAAACTACCACCTAGGACACCTCACCCTCAATCGTCTCCTTAATCACCTTTGTTCTGCCATTCATTACAAATGCAATATTAACCTATGACGTCATCATTTTTGACGTATACAAAATGACATTTGATTTTCCATTTCACATTACATTTGTATTTCATTTCCTTTGCATGTACATTTGAATTTACATTACATTTAAATCACATTTGCACTTATTTTTCTATGTACATTATTTACTTTGACGGCTGGTCAAAACTAGCTCCTACAACCTTCTTAGATTTGGCACTTCGATGATGAAATGCTCACTTGTCTCTTCCACCAATTCCATATTAATGTCATCTCCAGTGGTAGTTTCCTCCACATCTTCTCCACCGTGACCTATTAGGTTGATCTTTTGTTTGGCTGCTTTTCCTTCTTGAATCGTCTCACTTGCATCAAAGGTATTTTCTACTTTTACCATTGTCTTCTATCTCCTCTTCGGTGCTTCCTCAAACAGTTGGGTACTCTTGCCCTTTTGCCACAATCTGAACTCTGATGCATCTTGCTTTCCCTTATCTCTCCTCTCCTTTGGCATAGAGGAATTCTATGCCATGGCCTGTGCTATTGTAGATGTTATTTCTATGTGTGGTCCTTCATCCAACAAAGGCAATCCATATAGATCTACAACCTCTGCAAACTATAGAAGCGTTGCTTTGTAGCTCTCAGGTGTGTCAACATTTTCCACCTGTACTAGAACATGACCATCAACGTCTCCTCCCAGTTCTCCCTTCTGACTATTGCGTTATCTTCCCCACACCTTGCACTTCTTGCGCAACAAACTCCCTCAACTCTGGTTGTTGTCCATGTAATGTCCCCTTTCTTAACTAGCCACTAGGTACAGTATGGACTTGCCTATACAATGGTTCCCGTAGGCAATGTCATGGGTTTGGGAGCCTCCAGGTGTTGTGGAGTTACTGTTGGACATTACAGTGGTATCAGAGCTGGTTTCCTGCCAACCTGTGATCAGATCTGAATTAGGGTTTCATGAGGAGGATTCAGCATCCCTGAGTAGATCAGAATTCAGAAATTTTATGGCCACTTTTTAAGTGTTTGTAGTGGAAGTTTGCTGAAAAGAAACATAGGGTTCTTGAACATTAAATTTTTAATTGTGGATCATGGCACTATTGGGCGAAAACGAGTTGGTCGAAAGACTTACTAATGCAAGAAGAAAACTTGGATTCATGTCTCAGCCAAAAGATGTTCTCTACTGTGTCCTAGGGGAGGTAGAAGATTGTTTGTATATAATGGATTCATCACCTTCTCAGATATTACAAGCAACTATGACTCCGGTGGTGAAGTCTTTGGGCAAGCCTAGATGGTTGAAACACACAAATAAGGAGGTAAGACTCATGGTCACTTCTTGCTTGAGTGAAATTTTGAGAATTTCAGCTCCTAGAGCTCCTTATAATGATGACACATTGAGAACAATATTTCAGTTGTTTGTTGATAGTTTTGAAAGTTTGGAGGATGTTACTTGTTCTCATTTCTCTAGGAGAGTTTCCATACTTGAATTATTTGCAAAAACTAGAATGGGCAACATCTTGTTAGATTTGGACATGGATGAGTTGGTTTACGAAATGTTTCATCATTTCATTGCTTCAGCTAGAAAAGAACATGCTAATAATGTTATTGCAGCTATGAGAGACACTATGATTTTGATTATAGATGGAAGTGATTAGATTTACCAACCACTCTTATCAATGTTATTGGACGTTTGGAAGCAAGACTTGGTTGCTTCCACTGCTGCACATGAATTGGTTAATAGTGTTGTTAAACAGTGTGAGAGGAAGCTGAAACCTTTCTTGGACAATGAGGAGATTAGGGGAGAAGAGCACCCCATAGCAGAAATTTCACATGAGGAAGCTAGTAAAGAAGAGCTTGTGGATCTAAAGAAGAATTCAGTGGAAAATTCTGAAGTTGCACCTACCCTGGACGAAGAATAATTCAAATCAGAAATGGTTAACCAAGAGATTGAATCACCACATGAGACTGTTGTGAAAGAACATGATGCAGATGAATGTATTAAAGTTCCCAAATAAGTTTGTGATGATAATGGATATGGTCTAGATTCCCAAACTAAATCCTTGGATAGAAATGTTCACACTAGTTCCAACTCCTTGGATTTGGAGAGTGATGTGTGGGAGAAATCAATCCCTCATGAGGATCACAATGAACATACCTTTTCAGATCAGCTCCTAGTTCCTTGGGATCCAGGTGTTTTGGTACCAAGGTATGATGAAGGCATGGAGGCCATTGGAGGCTTCTCTTTCGCAGTTTCAGCCTTTGAAGAAAAGCGTTCAGATTTGGAGATCCTAGAAGAGAGCAATACACACCCAAATATGACAAGTTTATTCATAATAAATGGTGGCAACTATTTTTCCAACCAGCCTAGCTTAGATTCAGTCTTGGACAGAGTTGAGAGTACATCTTCAGTTTTGGGGTGTTTGGATGAGAACGTCCGCCACTTGGAGTCATCTCTACATCCATTGGGATCATGGATCAGCCATGATATTACTCCCATAAGGTATGAGCTTCATCCTGATTTTTATAGCAGCAGATTGAGATATTTTGGCACTCATGAATTAGTGGCAACAATGTGTTTGATAAGACTAATGATGTATGAGAAGTATGGGACTCTTGCACCACATTCTTCCACGCTGTTAAGAATCATATGGGCTGCATGTTTTTGGATAGTTGGAGCACTTGATGGGACTGTATTAACAAAGGAAGCACTCACAGTTGGTGATGATATGATGCTTGTGTATAAAACTGATTACATGAATGAGGAGACAGAGATTGTTGACTCAAAATTTAAACTCTTTCTCACTCATTACTCCTCAATGTTTGATGGTTCTGTTCATTTTTTGCATAGTAAAGTCTTTGATAGAAGTAGTAAACTGAGTTCGGTTGACGTTAAGGACATTGAACAACTTTTACACATTGCTGTTCATGGGATTCACAATGAGCACACTTTGTCAGAAGGAAGGCATCAGCCCTTAAATTCATGGAATCCAGGTGTAAAATTCAATTATGTGTTAGTGGCAGCCATGTATATAGATCAGTCTTCATATTTGTTCATCACCATCGCTGATTTTGTCAGAGTTTTACATTTCACAGCCATAGGAAATGATGAGGAAAGATGTCACATTGTTGTTAGAAGGTTTGTGCCACATATGAAGACTGTTTATGATACACAAAAGATACAATATTTGCGTATTTCAGAGGATGCATTTGCAAGAACAGTCTTAGCAGGGACGTTGGGTCAATTGGAGCCTTGTATCACTCAACTTGGCGCACTACATGCCTATGATGAGACGTTGTTGTATAGGAGTTACTGGGTGGTTGTGTTGGAATTTGTTACATTACTTGGTGCAATTTGGGCTGCACATGTGAAGACAACTGAGGAGGCAGTATACAAGAAGTTTTGGGCAGCTTTGTGGAGGAAATTTGATGACCAAACAATGTTGTTTTGGACAAACACTTAGCTGATTTTCAAGATTGATGTTGGGACTGTTGTGAGGGAGAATTTTGGTACCAATAGGACTGATTGTCTGCTGATTTCAGAAGTGGCATTTGGGAAGGCTATGAAGGAAGGAACGATGGAGAAATTGAGGTCTCATTTGGCAAAAAAAAGAGTTGCATCTTTAACACCTTGTGAGACAGAATTGGAGACAGTATGGGTTTCACGTAGACTGATCGGTAAGGCACCAACGGCTGCACATCATTTCAGGTCTGATTTACTTACATTCGCTGAGTTTTTGGTGACGAGGAATTGCTACACCACACGTGTTTTCAGTTTTGGGTGAGAATTGTATGAGGCCTGTGTTAGTCCATTTTGGGAGATATAATAAGGTGTCTTTCATAATGTTAAAGGCTGTTCTTAGAGCTGAGTATGAAGATAAGTTAGTAGTTTACAGGTATGCTCACTTGCAAGACATGAAGAGGGAGCATTGTCAGTTTTTGAGGAAGTTGGAGCAGCAGTTACACTTGGATTTGATGGTACATAATGGAGATAAAGTTGCATTTTCAGTTTTGATACATTGGGGGGCAAGTTGTTTCGGAGTTGGAAACATGGGAAAAGTAGAGCTTCAGCCATTGACATGCACTTTCAGTCCCATTTTGGAACAGCAGTTAAGAAAAGCATGGAGTGAGGTATGAAGGAGTATTTTGGTCATAAAACTTGACATTTATGATGTTGATAATGTTTCTCAAGGTTGGGGAGTATTGGATTTCCCTTGGGGAAAGGAAGAGGTGATGTACTTGACTTATGCATATGGAGAGCCAGTGTTTGTTGATTATAATTTCCTTTTCACTCTCTTTGGTGTTGATTCATTCATTACCTTTGCTAATTTTATCACACTCTTGCATAGTACAGCCATTATAAATAAAGGAGAACTGAGTTTACACATCTTTGAAGAGATTAAACATTTATTTACCATTGCTGTACATGACAAATCAGAACTGCTATGCATCACTTCAGATCTGGTCTGTGAGAGTTTGAGCCTATTTCCACTCAGTTTTTGCACAATTGCAGCCTTTGGACAGTTTTGGAATAGCATGAAGACAATCTTTGGTCAGCTTGAAGCGGGTTTGGGAACAGTCTTGGATGAATGTTTGAGGCAACCTTGGGTCCACACATTGTTGATTTGCATCTTGGCCTCACACTCAGATTTTTGTTTTGATTTTTATATAGAAGTGGCAGCTGTAATAATTGTTTTGAGATTGGTTTGGGACCCTGGAATCATAGGTGGTTCTGATTAGGCGATTCTGATGATGTCGATGTTATGTTAAGTATTGCTTGAGGACAAGCAATTTTGGGGAGGGAGGACTGTAATGTCCCCTTTCCTAACTAGCCACTAGGTACAGTATGGACTTGCCTATACAATGGTTCCCGTAGGCAATGTCGTGGGTTTGGGAGCCTCCAGGTGTTGTGGAGTTCCTGTTGGACATTACAAAGGAATTTGCAAGATTCAAAGAAATACCCGGAATATGGTGATCTGATTAATTCTGGAAAATATGTCAGCATACAGAAATCTTCATTATTTGCTCATAAATCTTCAAAGACATGCTTCTCCAGGGTGCTATTATACTTTCAAGATACCCTTTTTTCCAATGATGAAGACCCAGCCAAAAACAACCCTTATATGAGGTGTTTGGCACTAGGATGAAGGGCACAATTTCCAATATGTACGGCCTGAGTGCTGATGGTGGTACGGCTGCCTTGAAAACCCTCTAAATCTGCAATGTTTTTCCTCTATCATGCTCCAAAACGGATCGGCTGGGCTAGAATTTGAAGTTCTTGGCCTTCTATTACAAAACCCTTACACAAATAATTCACCACGAACTGAAATATGCTCCTGTTTGGTTCAGCCAAGACATGAAAAGAAGTCTGAAGTTAATGTGCAGCTGAGACCTCCAAAACCCTCTTCAATTTGTGCCCAAAAAACCCTTCAAAATTCCTCTCTTTGAAGCTCAAAGTCACTCCCTGAAGTGAGAGTGCAACTGACCAATATGAGGAGATCTTTCACTCCCGACACTGGTGTTCTTGTTGATGGATTTCGTCACCAACAAGCCAAGATATCTCCTGCAAATTACTATTGCAAGAATCCCTCTTCACAACTCCGAAAATAAGTAATGCCAAAGATGTGAACAATTGGCTACTCTTGCCCTTTTGCCACAATCTGAACTCTGATGCATCTTGCTTTCCCTTATCTCTCCTCTTCTTTGGCATAGATGAATTCTATGCCATGGCCTGTGCTATTGTAGATGTTATTTCTGTGTGTGGTCCTTCATCCAACAAAGGCAATCCATATAGATCTACAACCTCTGCAAACTATAGAAGCGTTGCTTTGCAGCTCTCAGGTGTGTCAACATTTTCCACCTGTACTAGAACATGACCATCAACGTCTCCTCCTAGTTCTCCCTTCTGACTATTGCGTTATCTTCCCCACACCTTGCACTTCTTGCGCAACAAACTCCCTCAATTCCGGCTGTTGTCCACCCATGGCAGCCCTACTTGAAGTCATTCCTTTGGTACCCAGACTGGTACCTGCAATGCCTCCTTGCACAAACTGACTCCGTGATCATGTTGGAACTTCCCTTCGCACTGTCTCCTATGATGTTCCACGCTTCTCATTATGACCGTCCACCTTCTACATGCTGCCACCATCTATCTTCCTTGTTGTGGCCTGCTATGGGGGTCCTTGAATTTTTGGCTGTTGTTGTTGTTGTTGGGCTGCCATCAACTATTGCTCCAACCTTCTTCACCTCTTCTCCTTTCGGACCAGCTCCTTGGTACGAGGTTATTGCTCCTTATTTCCATCTGACTCCTCACTTCCCTCATCTCTTAAAGCTTCTATTGCCCTTCTCTTCTTTGAGGCACTCTTCTTCTTTCCTAGAGTGCTTGGCTTCATTAGTGGAATCACAATGATCCATTTGAATATCATAGGTGCGTGTTCCGAAATAATTTGAGGGGGGGTTCAACCTTGGGAACTAAAGTTTCTTATGTGACACAAATCCAACATCAAAGCAATGGCGTGGAAAACCATTGAAAAATTCCTTAAACACCACATCAGAAAATTCTAAATACAATTTGACAGAAACGGTGCCCAATCATATAGTACTTCGACCATAATTCCTTCCATGTATGGTATGAGCCAAGTGGGCATTTTCGAGGCTCATTGGTCAATCTTGACATTATCATGTTCATAGTACACTACAACTCCTTCGACTTCAACTATTGTGTCTTTAGTCTGCGACTTCCATGCTTCATAAATTTGGCCACCTCTTGCAAATTGAGATTGGTAACTATGTCCACAAAACTCCTCCACTGCTGATTTTCCAGTCCTTCCTTCACCAGTCTAACAAAATTCAGCAATCTGAAAGTTTTTTGGAAATTGCTTAGGGAGAACATCACACGAACCTCCCTATTACCAATCATTACTCTACTTTGATTGTGATCAAGATCATACGTTTGCAGCATCTCTAATAGGTTGAAAATGTCCTTGTCAAAACTTGGTACTCACATAATGAACTGCAATCCTACATTTCTGAACGCGGTCTTTAATGGGTGTTATGCCGAATTTTCTAGCCACCATGTTCTACAGAACTCTCCAACTGCTATTATCCATGTGATTTCTTCTAAGGGGATCTGCGTCATCTCCTTTCCCTTGCCCTTCTCCTTCTCCGAAGGTGAAGTTGTCTCCCTTTCATAACTTTGTCTTCCTTCAAGGGTGTTGGTCCTAGGCCTTGATCTGAACTCTTCTCCATGTTGCCTCATTTTCCCTCGCTTTGTGCTTTGCGTCCATGCTCCGTTCTCTTTTTATCACACACATGCAGTCATTAGGCCTCTCTTGAAGTTGATTTTGATGCCTTCTCATGAGTGAGGTTCTCCTTGCAACACCGCCTCAAGTGGAACCTTCCTCTGCTGTCCCAACTGCTAAATTCTCTTCGCAATCCTCAACCTTCTCTGCATCATGCCTACTGTCAAAATTTACTTCTAGCAATTGCTTCCCTTTGTTGCACGACATTTTGTCGTACGTTGTACGACGTTTGTACGGTCCCTTGTTGTATGGTGTTCTTTTGTACAATCCTTTGTATAGCATTTTGCCACACGATTTATCTCTGTATGACATTTTGTTGTATGACTCACCTTGTGTCGGCACCTACCATACAACTTACACTATGCGGCCTTCTCCTATCATACGACCTGCTTCCAAATGGGACAACTTGCAAATAGGATGACCTACCCTTTTTCAGACTACTACAACCCATTGGACAACCTTCTCTGTACGGTTCTCTGCTGCACTCACCCCTATTGTATGGCCTCCTCGACAACCCAACTCTACATAATCCTTCACATACAACTTACACTATGCGGCCTTCTCCTATCATACGACCTGCTTCCAAATGGGACAGCTTGCAAATAGGATGACCTACCCTTTTTCAGACTACTACAACCCATTGGACAACCTTCTCTGTACGGTTCTCTGCTGCACTCACCCCTACTGTATGGCCTCCTCGACAACCCAACTCTACATAATCCTTCACATACAACTTACACTATGCGGCCTTCTCCTATCATACGACCTGCTTCCAAATGGGACAACTTGCAAATAGGATGACCTACCCTTTTTCAGACTACTACAACCCATTGGACAACCTTCTCTGTACGGTTCTCTGCTGCACTCACCCCTACTGTATGGCCTCCTCGACAACCCAACTCTACATAATCCTTCATGTGGCAATCTCTGCAACTTCAAATCTACCCACATGCTCCTCTGCAACTTCAAATATCTTCCTACAATAGTCCATATGGCCTATATAGTCCATTTTATTTGAAACACTTTCAACAACCTTCCATAGAAACCCTTCTTTGGTAGCTTTAATCTCCCGTCTGCAATGCTATTATTCTCCTGAATGTGCACTGCAGCTTCCTCCTCAGGGCATCTTTGTATAGTTTTGCAATCTCTTCTCTTTGTATGCTAGTTGGTTCTTCCACTCTCTTCCTCAGGCACTAAGTGTTTGAATACTCATGGCAACCCTCCAATGTGAATTTATAAGGTGGTGGGAGTGGGGAGGACAACTGTCTTGCATGCGTTAATTGCCTTCCAACTACCACTTCACCACCTTGCATGTAATTGTACGTCGTGCTTTTTCCCTTTTTTTTACATGAGTCATCGCGCCATGTCATCCGTACGACTATCCAAACGTCCAATCAGACCGTCTGTTCTACTGATGCCAACTCTTTCTTTTTCTCCTCCCGACGACATCCATCTTTGATTTGACTTGGCGCTACAACATTGTGTTGTACGAAGATTTGTCGTATGACGTTCTGCCATATGCCCATCCTCTGTATAGTATTATGTCATACATTGTTGTGTTGTACAATGTTGTGCCATACGACATTCCACTATACAACATTCTGCCATACACCCTTGCCTTGTACGACATCTTCCCATACAGCCCATAGTTACAAAAATTGCAATTTAAATCGGCGAGTCACAATTTTTTGTGATTTTTTCAAAAGCCTTAGTCAGCTAGCCGATTTTTTCTGCTTTTTTTTTTATTTTTTATTTTTTCTGATTTTTTTGGTTTTTTTTTTGGACGATTTTTAAATTTTCCCGATCTCTCCAGCCCAATTCCGAGCTGATTCTGATTTTCTCTATTATAGTAGTCTCTCCATTGCTTGGTGAAATCGTAATGGTGTAATATGGTCATTATTGGGTTCCTTCAAGGATGTGGTTTCCTTAGGAGATCTTGTTTTTCATATAGTGCCTATGGGAGACATAACCTCTAATTGGGCAAGTCACATGTCTTCCTAATTCTCAATGGCCTCCCTTGCTTTTGCTCTTGATTGGATTTACTTGCTTCCTACATGGTCAGGGTGCATGTGTTATCCTAACTAGTATGCCCTTCATTGATCATATTTATAATTTATCACTTCCATGTTTCCACCTAAGTCCAGCTAGCAAACAATGCAATATTATCATTTACTCTTCCTACTTCGTCATTAGATTCTGCCCTCCCCTCTTCGAGACCCATAGCTAACCCATGCCTCTATCTATGGGTCCCCAAGGTATGTTAATACTTTATGTTCCATGCCTTTACCAACTTATATCAGGGCTTACTCCCTCTTCACAATCCCAATTTCATTCAAATATGACTCTCACATGCACCATGCAAGGTTGGACTTGATTCTTTTCCTTACATTGGCCATTGCTAACAACCATCTCGCACTTCTTGATCTGGTCTTGTGAATTGTTGGTATATTGAAGATTGTAAAATCATGCATAGGAGCTTGTTTTAGCAAATGACCTTGTTGCTATCACCTCCATCCATAGAAAGTATTATTGTTCTCCTTGTATGTAGGAATTATGAGTTTTGTTTCTTTAGGAGATGCAAACTCCTTGATACACAATATAATTCCCCAAAGGTGTTTTGGCATACCCTCCTTAGAAAATCCCACCCCTTGACATTCACAGTCAAACATGGGTTTCACATTTCACTTTGTTATATCACATCCTATTCCAATTTTGATCTAGGTTACCTGTACCCCTACTTCCATGTTTTTTTCCTTAGGAGAGTTATCAAGAAATGTTCTACCAAAGTTGTTGATTGTGAAGATCTCAAGGCTGAATTTCTTAAATATGGGTTTGGATATCCTAGTTTATATTCCATGAGGTTATGTACAATGGATTTCCATCCTCTTGGTATTAAAATTTCATTTACCCCATCCATAACACTAGGGACTGCTTAGATCAAAGACCATTATGATTGGGCACATATTTTCTAAGCTATATTCCATAAAGCTTGTCATGAAGCTCTCTAAACAACTTGATGGTATTTTGTCAAGAACTAGAGGATTTCATACTATAAACTATATCTTGATTCTCTTTGTTATCATTGAAGTAGCCTAAGCTAGGTACTCTAAAATCTCCAGTTCTTTTGTTTACTTTGGAAGGCCTTAAATACAATGCCTTGCTACAAGCAATTTCAAAGGCTCTATTATCACATCTAGCATGAGACGGTTGATTTGGGGCTGCCCATGTGTTCTTAGATGAGAGACCATGGGTACTGTTGGGGAAACAAAGATTTCTTCTTTGTTGATCCTCTTTGGCATATATATTGATGAGCTGGAATATTTCATTTGGCGACCTAATCATGGGGGGGATGGATATCTCTTACACCATGTTTTGATTGCCAAATTACTCTTTCCAATGATATACATCTTATTCACTCTGTTAAAGCTTTGCAAAGAGAGTTGAAGCACTTGCTCTCTTCTATGACCTTAGGTAACTTAAGCTTAACCTTAGTAAGACTATGTTATGATCTATAATATTTACAAAAAATGCACTCTTCAAGTTTCTTTTCTTTTTGAAGGGCAATCTATTCTGTGACCTTAGGCATCTTAAGCTCAAGCCTAGTAAGACTATGTTTATTATCTATAATATTTACAAAAATGCACTCTTCAAGTTTCTTTTCTTGTTGAAGGACAAACTTGTTGAGATCACAACTTTATTATCTATAATATTTACAAAAATTCATTGTTCAAGTTTCTTTTCTAACACTTATGTGGGGTTTCATTTCTGAGGTCCATTTCCATGATTTCAAGCCCACTTCTCATTCATAACTTTATGAGGGATATACAATACTTTCTATTCTTGAACAACAATGCTTTTAGGTACATTTCCAAGATTGCTCTTCAAAGACGTGCTTTGTCATCAAACCCATAGTTCTTGATAGGCTTGAGGTTTGGGGGCTTAGTTTGGGATTTATTGATTGAGCATGTATTGAGAAGTCAGACTATTTGGCCTTTGACATATGATCTAATGCAAGCATATAATTCTTATAGGCCAAGTTCGCATTCCATTCCTTTTGCCCTAAGAGCATATTCAAACTAACATTTCATCTCCGTCAGGCATGGGGGATCATTCCTAGCCTTTTGCGCGATATAGAGTGTTGCCTCCATGAATCTCTGTAGTTGAAGGAAAGGGCAATATTTGGAGACTAGCTTACTTCTCCAAGTCCATAGATTACCTTACCCCTTTCTTGTGCTTTTTGGACAACCCATTTACCACCTTAAAATCCCAAAGAAAGGGGTGAGTCTTGAGGCCAACAAGGAGGATATCTATCAACAATATACTCTATGGGTTTCTTCTCATTAACCTTTTAGATTGAATATGGCCTTGTATGCTAAGCACTTAATGCAAGTTGCTGATTGCATAATCACTCACCCAAGTTATGCTAGGCATTATTTGTCCGATTGCCTCAAGATTGCCTTAGGTCAAATGAGGGTATGCTCCCACCAGCTTAAGATTCAGGTTTGACCATCATGTTTGCAAGGTCAATAGGATTTGCCACCTTTGTTTCATACATGAGGGAGAGGTTGAGTAGAAATTTATATTCATGTGGCCCATGTCTTATGAGGTCAGAGGGGGATATCACTACTTTTGTATAGATTAAAGAGCTTGCTTCCTACTTTCTTTTGATACTCCAATTAGAGTTGTTTTGCTCTTAGCCTGTGGGAAGTGATTTTCATCAAATGATGAGACATTCAATGCTATTGGTGCCCACAACCCAAGAGGTTGAGATAGGCAAGCATTTCCATATTCGGATAGAAGTACGGTCACTAGGGTCACCAACTCAAGTACTTCACCAACTCCGACGGACCAGGTGACTTCAATCGGAAACGCCCCACATCTTCCAATTCGGATAGAAGTAGGGTCACTAGACAGCGCACCAACAGTTTGTCAGGTTTCCGAACTAGCAATGGGAAGAGACATATCATGGACTTCTTCAGCTCCGGTACTTCGGCCTCAACTGTTAGGAGAGAGTAGTTTCTGGCGGGTTCTTGGAGCTTGCCCCCCCTGCGCTGCTCCCTCCCCCCTCCTTCTCTCTCTCCGTTCTTCTTGGTGTGCATTCCTCTCTGTTGGATTGCAACACTCCCTCCCTCTGCTCTCCCTTTTCTTTTCTTTTCCCTTTCTCTTTGGCTCGTTTGTCGGGTTTCATCTTGTATTTATCTTAGTTCTTTTCTTTGTTGGGCTTTTTAGCCTGCTAGTTGGCAGTCATTATTGTCCTTCTTATAGTCCCTTAGGTATTATTTTGGCCCACCGCGGACATTAATAATATTTCATTTCATTTCTATGTATTAGAGGATCTTCAACATTGGATATTACAATGATTGTTGTGATCCAACATAGTTCGTTTTCTATTGACTATCCTTCAGAAACTATTGTGTATTACATTTGACTACTCCACAATAGTTGACTGTGACTTAGTACAAACATCATCCACCTCTTCTTCACAATAAATCTTCCCACAACAATTTTAGTACTTTTTATGCCATGTTTGTATTATCTCTATACTACATTAGAGATGTAATGCTTTGCACGATGTCATTTTACGTAAAGGTTGTTCCACCTTTTCTAGGTTGAAGTTCATTATTTCGTAGTTTGTACATTGTAATTTTGTGTTTTTTGGAGCATTATTTTTGGCCTCCATAGAATATGTAACCAAGCAAAATATCCGAATCCTATTGACCTACATTGGTCACCCATTGACATTGACCATGTGAATTTTTTGAATTATTTTTGGATTACTTTTGAGTCAATGTGTTTTTCATTTGAACAATAAATCACAAATTGTTGAACAACAGGTCTTGATGTTGTTTTATTTAGGTGTTTCAACTTTTCACGACATACTTAAGTGATCACAACAAGCCAAGAGTTGAAAATGTCATGCAAACAAACCTAGCATTAGAAAATCCGTATTTTGCTCAATGGTTATGTCTTTGCATATTTATCTTCAAACTGGTTTTAAAATAGTACGGGTCTTCCTCAGACTTGAACAGGTGTCTTTATTTTTCAAAATATTGTGGGCCTTTCTTAGATTTTAGCTAGAACTGGTGTCCTTATTTTCAAAATATTTTGGGCCTCTCTTAAATAAGAGCTAGTGTCTCATTGTCTAAAATAGTCCTCTAAACTAGCTATCTAGTTTTGGAATGTTTGTGTAATATCCAGCCTCATCTTGGATTGAAAATACTATATTGAAATATTCAATAGTGGACTCAGACTACAAATATATTATTCTTAATAGTGGACCTTGAATTGTTTATGATTGTCCTTCTCTTTGCCCACCGTAAATGTTATTTTAAAATTTGCACAATTGTCTTTATTTTGTCATTGCATTTTATTGATTACATTTACATGTGTATTCCCCTTCTTTAGAAAGCACTTCTATTTTGGCGATGTGCTTCAAACAATATTCTATCTTTTCCTCAATACAAAAGGAATGGAAAATATTTGTCTAGTGTCTCTCTTGCTCTTTTGTATGGCTGATTGAATTATAGTAGCACCCCTCCCTATTAAGTAGGGTTGGATTAAACCAAGGAACTAGACATAAAGCCTGACCTCTAATTTTCATATTGGACTGGGAAAGAACTCAGTTTACATTACATTTTGTTCTATATGTCAGTACCTTGTTTCTCGTACAAATATTATAAGTGGTTAACCTTAAGTTAATTTTATGTTGTATTACGAGTTCCAACACGACATACACACCTATTTCTCATATATCAATTTGTATATGTTTGGGATTAAGTTTTCTTTCAGATGCTTATGACCTACCTTCTGCATCAAAACTGCTCAAGTCCCTTGGTCTAAAGCACTCGACTAGAAAGATTTTTCTGAAATTAGGTGTAACTAAATTTAGATAAGTACACATGGCTTCCTTGAATATTTCATATGATTCTATTGAATGATAATAGATTTGTGCATCCATATCCGCATATGAAAGTGGCTACTAGGGTTTTGCCATTTTCTTCTTCTTTCATGCGACAAGACAAGACTATAGTTCTCTAGTGTCAAGTTTTGGCCACCCTTCATGTATTGAGGAATTGCAAACAAACAAAGCTTACTATTTCTTATCTTCTTTTGTTGATGCCTCAGCTATGGATGTGAGGAGAGTTTTGAGGTCGAATTCTATGCCCTTCCAACTAGATCCTCTTAGTCCTAGCTATTCTCCTAAGAGCGACATTTATCTTGCCTTGGCCCTTTTGGGATGGTTGGTGAATGCAACAACTTTGTTTCTACTCTACATCCCACTATAAACTAGGGTTTGTGCTTGGATCCAATTGAGCTCTTGTAGCACGAGTGGTAAGCATTCCAAAAATAGAGGAATATGATGATAGATTAGGGGCCAAACAAGACTACACTCAATGCAGTTCTACTCATCAGTCTGCACGAGAACGACATCAAACATGACTTCGAACGACAATCACACTTCAACTAGTATGACATTCACTGGAATGACATATACTTGGAACGACAGTTCCACTAGATCGACATACACTAGAACGACAGTTCCACTAGAATGGCAAGTGTTGGAACGATAGGATCAAGTCTCACTAGCACTGCAAGTGCTCCACACCATTGGAACGCCACTCACACTGGAACAGCCACAGTCACACTACTGGAACGACACCCTCAATCACATTGGAATGACACCCTTGGCAGTAACACTCATATGTTATTCTGGATTGTAACTACTTTGTTCCACGCTTCATCTACAATAATGATCCCTGCACACAAAATCCAACACAACTACCAATGAAAAACATATTGATATACAGATAACATAGATCATAGATTGAAGATGAGTCAATTGCATTGCTCAATGGTACGACGTTGCAAAATATTGTACAATGCATATACAATCTGCATACATGTTGCACTGTCTGCACATATGGTTTGCCAATACATGACTCCATTCTCTCCCTAGACGCACTAGTTATCCTCAATACACAACATACACTCTAGATGCTTAGACGCACTAGTTATTGTATCAATTTTTCTACTTCTTCATAGACTATTGGCTGCTACTTCTTCAGCTGTCCAACACAACCCATTTAAAATTCCAATCTTGTTCGTTCTTAGAATCTTCTTCATTTTCTCAAAGAGTACATCAATCTATTCCTTACATGCTCTCCTAAACTTGATGGTTGTCTGATATTCGACAATTAAACCATGAAATGCTCACTTGTTTCTACTAGGATTTCAACCTTAGTATCTTCCTCGGTGAGAATCTCGTCTTTATCTCCTTCATCATCACCTTGCAGATTGATAGTCTTCTTTGTTGCCTTGCTTCCTGAGATTGGCTGCTCCATAGTATCAGCCAACTGTTCCATCCTTTGGTTGTGGCCTCCTCTCTTTATCAATTTATATTTTACTACAGGCTGCCTTCCTTTCTCCGTTTCTATTTATGCTGGCACTGCCTCCTCTCTTGCCAGTTGTTTTCCTCTCTTTGATACTTTGGCTGGAATTGGTTCTTCCCTTGCCAACTCCTCTGCTATGGATATGATTTCGAACAATGGCTCCTCTTGCAACTGAGGTGATGTACATGGATCTATATGCTGCTCAAACTTTGCAAAAATATCAGATGATTCCATTCACGTTTCTCCCACTGCTTCCACTTGGACTGCATCCCATACCTCTCTGTCCATATCCACAGCTCTTGTCAATCTCTGCGCCTGCTGCATAGCTCCTCCTTATGCAGTCTTCTCCACAAACTGTTGCTTTTCCTCTGCAGCATCTTCTACAGTCTAGTGTACTAACCTCCTTCGCCTCTTCTCTCGTATCGGTTGTTGCTCTTCTTCATTGTTTGAATCCTTGCTTGCCTCATCATTGGGCAAGTCCTTCCTCTTCAATATCTTCTTCGTTTTCACTGGAGTACTTGCCTTTGCCTTTGCAAATGGCATTATATTGAGCCACCCCATGATCATTGGCTCCTGCTTTGCTATCTTCCTTGGAGGATTCAGTCTAGGAAACTACAACTTTTCCTATGCCACAACATTCATTAACAATGCAATAGCATGAAATGCCATCAAAAAGTTCTTTGTATTGCATCAAGAAATTCTTAATGCGCTACGATAGGTATGATGCCTGATTGTAGTTGACAACCTTCATGATGCTTTGCACATATAGTATTAACCAAGTAGGTATTTTCGAACACCGTTGCTCTCCTTGCAATTTGGACATTATCATGTTCATGGCACATTGCAATTCCATTGTTTTCAGGTGTTGTTGCTATATTCCATGGCTCCCATGCTTTGTCAGCTTCGTAACTTCATTTGGAGTCATATTGTTGACTTCACGGATCATTTTATTCCATCAAATATGATCTATTGTCTCTCTTTGAACTGACATTCAATGACTCGACAATCTAAACATTCTTCAAAAATTGCCAAGTGGAAACACTACCTACACCATGTCACCAATCTTCACTTTGTTGGCGTTTTGTAGTGGATTGTATGGCTCCAACATCTACAATAAGTAGGTCTTGAATAATTCCTTGTTGAAGCTCGGGATCTACAGTATGCAACTTGCGCTTCCCTTCTCAAATGCAACTTTTAGGGGCTGATCATTTGCGCTCGCCCTCCACTCGTTGTAGCAAAATTCTCTTGTTGGCTATTGCCATGTAATGTCCTTCAATGTTATTGGCATCATTTCCTCCCCTTTTGAGGCGAAGCCAACACTCTCTCCTCTTTCGGAGTGTTATCTCGAGGTCTTTCCCACAAGTGTCCACTATGTTGCCTACTACTACACTCTGTGTTAGAACCATGATCCTTCTCTCATTCTTGTATGCAGTCTGGGAGACTTCTCACACTAGTTTTGGCGCTTTTGTCTCTTCTTCCTAAACTGGGTGGATTCCTTCTTAGTTTTGATTCTACCTGCTACAACCTCTTACGAATGCTTAGTCTTTTCTGCATTTGTTTTACTTGCAATCACTCCTTTAGGCTGCAACTGCTACTTATACGACCTCTGTCATCTACTCCTAGTACTAGTACGCCACATGTTGTCTATGACCACATGGTATGGTAGTCTACTCTGATTGGTATGATAGTCTTGCTCTAACTAGTATGGTAGCCCTCCTCTTCTGATTGGTACGACACCATGCAGGCTTCTACTCGTACGACACAATCTTTTCCCTCACTCGTACAACAATTGTTCTAAGGTAGGGCTTATACAACATGGCTCAATTTGGCAGCTCCTTCACATGACTCACACGAAAACCTCCCTTGCACGTCTTTGCACAGTCTGTCATTTTGCCAATTTGCTTTCCACACTATTCGTCTATGATTTCTCATGCCTAGAACTAGAAATCTCATGCCTTTTGTTCGTATGGTTGTAAAATTGTTCGTATACTTGCAATTATTTTGTGAAAATCCTTTTGCGCCTTCAATCTCTTTCTATACAACAATTTTTTTAGGGTTTCGTTCTTCACCTCTTTCATTAGTGGTAGTTTCATCTTCTTTTATTGGTAGCTCTTATTGCCGACAAATCCTACAATATTTGCGTATTTGCAATAATACTACACTCTTCACTTCAACTCATTGCTTTGTCGTTTGCCCTAGATGCAGTTCGTGGCCCCCTCCTGTAGACACCAAGTACAAATGAATGACTTAGGCCTCCCCTGGGCATCTATTTATAAGATCAACAAAGGTAGTTGTCACCCATGCAACTACTCTCTAGCCACCACCTCACCACCTTGCATGTAATTGCTAGTTCGATCAAGTAGTTTATTGACAAATCTGGCTCTTTCCGCCGTCGGTCCGTCGGTAATCTTCTGCCTAATTTGTCATCTGACTTGTAGGGTGATCTTGTTCTTCTGACGTGCCAACATACAACTGTACTTGTCATACCAACTTGTGCACTTGTCGCACTAATGTCTATTATCGTACCATCTGTGTTGTACCAATGCTTGTCATTTGTTTGACATTCACTGGAACGACCCTCATTGGTACGACCCTATGTCGTACTAGTCTCATTTGTACAACATGTTGCATTGGGACGATCATTCATTTTGTTGCTTCCTTTAGCATTACATGATCGTCTTGGTACTTGTCGCATCCAATTAGGTACTTCATTTTCTCTTTCTTGCCTTAGTTCATGTCGTCGCCTTCTCCTTTGCGACAAACCACTATAGGCAATGTTCTTTAAATCATTTCTTCCTTCTGCACGGGCCTCCCTATCTTGGGACTATCTATTCCTTCCTCCAAGTTGTCCAAGGTCTGTCCACGCTCTTCCTTGATTCCTCGGTCATTTATTCTAGCGTCCTTAGTTTGGACATGAACCAAGGGGCAATCCTGACAAACCAACCTGCTAGTTATGTCATCTTTGGTTGTTTCATAGACGAACAAGGAAAGCTCCTTGCGGGCCTTCCCTCTGATCACACGGCCTAGGGATAGTTGAAGGGAAGATCCTTCCTTGCAAACTACTAGGAGGGAGGTCGGGCAAGCATAGACAGTGAAGAAGAATTGACGATCTTCCCAAATTGCCTACGTTGTAGACAGGCAAATTGATGTCTTTATTTGCTGAATCAGTTTTGGTATTATGTGTTATTTTGTAATTGTACACAAAGTGTTTGACGAAATGTGCGTGCATATATTTAAAATATGTTATAAAGTGCAATTTAATATTGTAAGTAATAATAAAGTGATGTAAGTCAATTATGTTAGCTAAATTACAAGTTATAAACTATTTTGTCCTCTAGTGGGAAATGTCATGTAAATGCAAGATCAAATGCATATGAAATGTAATTTGGGGAAGTTATGAGGTAGTTGGAGGGTAACTACTTTTTGGGTGTATAAATAAGCCCTCCCCTCATTCATTCAAGTTGTTCATGGATTGAAGGATTCATTCATTCAGCCAAGGCATTGAAGGCAGTCATGCAGGTTGATGGATTAATGGAACAGCATTGGTACTTGTGAGAGTTGATGCCTATGTGCGTAATGCGGTCAGGTCTTTTAGGCAGCCATAGAGAATATTTTGTATAGGGTTTGCAGATTGTAATGTTAAAACTATAATGTTGTATTATAAATGCCATTGTTAATATAAAACTGCCTGTAATTATTGTCATCTTCTATTTTTGCTATTTTTGCCATTGTTGTTGCTGTTATTATTGTTGTTGCAGGTTCTGTGCATTATTATTGCTATACTACAATGACTGCAAATCTATACAATTATTTAAGTAGAATTGGAATTGTGTGTAAGCATGTTAAATTTTATTTCTACATTTTGGCGTCGTTGCTTGTACGAAGTTGGGTCCAATTTGGTGAGAAGTAAAACCCTTGGGGAGATGCGCAACGAAAACAATGGAGTGCAGCCACAGACGTAGGTGAAGACGCACCGGATTTGTTTGTTGATGCAGATGAAGGGCTGTCTAAAGGGACGTGCATGCCAACGGGATGCAAAAATGCAAGTGAAGATTTTGTAGATCGAGGATTTGCAGATGTCTGTAGTCTAGACGTCTGCAGAAGCAGTCTAGAAGGGGTACAAGGACCACCAAGAGTCAAGGAAAACGTTGATGTAAGGGAAGACGTTGATGCAGAAACTGTGCGAGGATATGGTGAGTGGATGGTAACACCTGAACAAGCGGCAGGAAGGTTGCAGAGGAGTGCAAAGGACGGGAGTCAGGCACCAAAGCAACAGCGCGCGAGGTCTCAGGAAGAAAGACCAGGGCCACAACCAACATTCCAGCGAAGGAGGTCGCGGAGTAAGGATGCACAGGAAGTCGGGAGATGACTGTTTGGTGAGAATAAAGGTACCTAGGCTAAAAACATCCGACGAGGAGCAACATAGCAAATCACCCACAGGAAGTAGGAATCAATTAAGGATTCCAGGGGACTCTTCATCAAAGTGACGAAGAAGAAGGAACCTCACTAATGGCTAACGTAGCCACCAAAGCAAGGAAACTAAGGTGTCCACTTTTCACAGGAGAAGGGAAGGAAGACCCGATTAGGCATTGGAGAATTTGCCGCATGGTGTGGAAAGCAACTGGGCAAAACAATGAGGCAGATTGGAGGAGGTGGTTTCCTGCAACGTTTAGTGGATTGGTACATTAAATTCCCTGCAGACAAGTACCAGACATAGATGGACTTCTCCCTATGTATCAAAGGAATATGAAGACATTTCCTCCAAGATCATACCAAGAGGCTTTGGATTATGCCTTGATTTGGGAAATTGATGCAAAAACCTCATCGATGAATGGGCATCATGTTAATGCATATGAGAATAACTGCGCAGAGGAAAGTAAGAAAATGACTTGTCAAAGTACCGCAGAGCAAGATGAACCATTGATTCATCGAGAGTTTAAAAATTTGGAGGAGAGTTATAGCCCTTGCCAGGAAGCAGAGGTTGTGAAGCCAATTGCATTGGAGGAAGTGAACCTGTTTGAGATGGTTAAAATTGAGCAAGTGAATCTGATTTCCATTGATGATGGAGACTTTTTGCAAGTAGACTAGACGACAGAGCGCAGTCAGGAAGGAAGCCAAACGACAGGGCTTTGTTAGGAGATTGGTTAGATGGATGAGACTAGGACGACTAGAGAATGCAGTCAGATGGCAAAGGAGGAGTCATCTGAGGTGAAGACATATGAGCAAGAGTTGTCTGAGGAGAACCTGTCTGGAGCCTACCCATCTGGAGGGTACACATCTGAAGGCTACCCGTCTGGAGGTTACACATCTGAGGTGTACCCATCTGAAACCTACCTGTCTGGCAAGTACCCGGCTGGCAGTTACACATCTTAGGAAGTTAGATGTCTTGCAAGTTACCCGTTTGGCAAGTTACCCGTCTACAGACTTTACCCATCTGGCAGGTTATCCGTCTGAGGAACCTACACATCTAGCAAGATACCCGTCTGAGGAACCTACACGTCTGGCAAGATACCTGTCTGAGGAACCTACACGTCTAACAGGTTACCCGTCTGAGGAACCTACACGTCTGACAGGTTACCCGTCTGAGAAAGTCTACCCGTCTGAGACATCTAGCTGTTTGCAGCAACTCGATTGTGACGTCCGCACTTACCCATCTAGACCTGTGTGCAACCCGTCTGCGACATCTACCCCGTCGTCCTAAATGTCTACCCATCGTCCCAGACGTCTACTTGTTTGTCCTAGACGTCTACCCTATTGTCCTAGACGTCTACCCCGTCGTCCTAAACGTCTCCTCCATTGTCCTAGACGTCTACTGTCCAACCCGTCTAGATCGTACACGTCGACTGGCAACCCGTCTAAGTTCGTACCCGTCAGACTTCTCAATCCGTCTAGCCTAATCCATCAGAGACTAAGCCGTCAAGGATTGTCGTTAGAAATGTTGTCGTCTGAGGTAGTGTAGTCCGAGCAGTTGTCGTCAAAAGTACATATCGACAAGGGAGATGTCTATCAGAGGATGATAAGAAGTTAGTTGGATGACGAAAGCAGTGAATTAGAGCTCAGAGGAAGCATTTCCAATAGTTGAGTGAAAGCATCCAAAATGTTGCTAAGGAGCAAAATTTGACTTCGACAGTGATGGTTTTCATAGTTTCACCATTGAGGGACGCTGCCCCTCGACCCTGCAAGGGACGCTGTCCCTTGACCTTGCAAGGGGGATCCCACCCTCTTGACCCCTGACACAGATGGCGACGGGCATTGCCCATCATGTTCATGATGTTGATTATGCCAAAAAGTGGAGTGAACAATCAGAGAATAAGGTGTTGCGAGCAGTCTCAAGTGAAGTCTATTGCCAAATATGTATGGAACAAGAGAAAGCGGAAGGAACGTGACAAGAAATTTTGTTACATTGTTCAGTACTTCTATTCCTAGTGTTTAGCTCGTGTCGTCGAGGACGCCGACCAATTTAGAGGAGGGGATAGATGTAGACAGAAAAATTGATGTCTTTATTTGCTGAATCAGTTTTGGTATTATGTGTTATTTTGTAATTGTATGCAAAGTGTTTGACGAAATGTGTGTGCATATATTTAATTATGTTATAAAGTGCAATTTAATATTGTACGTAATAATAAAGTGATGTAAGTCAATTATGTCGGCTAAATTACAAGTTATAAACTATTTTGTCCTCTAGTGGGAAATGTCATGTAAATGCAAAGATCAAATGCATATGAAATGTAATTTGGGGAAGTTATGAGGTAGTTGGAGGGTAACTACTTTTTGGGTGTATAAATAAGCCCTCCCCTCATTCATTCAAGTTGTTCATGGATTGAAGGGTTCATTCATTCATTCAGCCAAGGCATTGAAGGCAGTCATGCAGGTTGATGGATTAATGGAACAGCATTGGTACGTGTGAGAGTTGATGCCTATGTGCGTAATGCAGTCAGTTCTTGTATGCAGCCATGGAGAATATTCTGCATAGGGTTTGCAGATTGTAATGCTGAAACTATAATGCTGTATTATAAATGCCATTGTTAATATAAAACTGCCTGTAATTATTGTCATCTTCTATTGCTGTTTTTTTTGCCATTGCTGTGCTGTTATTATTGCTGTAGCAGGTTTTGTGCATTATTATTGCTATACTACAATGACTGCAAATCTATAGAATTATTTAAGTAGAATTGGAATTGTGTGTAAGCATGTTAAATTTCATTTCTACATACGTCACCTCTTTTTGGTACTAATGTGACAACGTTTAGTAGTTTGTGTGAACTACTTTGACCTTCCATTTCTATGGCATTTGCTGGCATACCATTTACTCGCCTTCTTGTTTGCCTTCTACCTTAGGGTAATTTTGCAGTTTATCAACTTTTGGCTTGGGGATTCGGTGCAATCTCAACACATTCCTCCTGGATTGCCTTATGAGTGATGAATATGCACTATCAGTGCATGTGTTAAAATTGAGTGCATATCAACTACTGCTTAAATCACTAGAGCTTGTCGAGGAAATACTAGTGGTATATGTCCACCAATACCTTCCATTTTCTCCTTGAGATGTTGGTGCTTCAAAAACATCCCTCCATAATAGCTGAGTTGTTTCTTCTCTAGTCCATCTTCATTGCTCCATTTCATTCAACACTTCTTGTCTCCTTGCTTCTATTACGTTTAGGTTTTGAATGGCCCCTCCAATCTCATTAGTAATCTACACCCTCATTTGCGCATTGCACCTTCGCAACTCTTCATACTTCTCAAAATTTTGTGTTTCTCAGCATATCCTTTGCTGCTGCACACCAACATGTGCTAATGAGCTCATTTCTTCATGCTTATTGTCATCACTCTGTAGTTCATGCTCTAATTGTCTCTTCTTGAAAATTATATCTGCCGCACATCAACATCTATAAGTGATCTAAGTTGTCTTTCCTCTTCTGTGTCGAGGAATTGTACATGAACCTGTACACTATCTTCTCTCTATAGAAAGAGGTTCCAATTCCTCTTGCACAGTCACAAGTTGTTCTCCTGTATTCCTAAACAATTGTCTCAATTCCGATTATATCTTCTTCATATTCACCTTATTGCTTGGTTCGGCTTGATTCTCCCTCTTATCGAACCACTATCCCTTCAAATTCTTGCGAAGACTGATGTGGTGCTATAATCAGCCTTCCTATACCTTTATAATCTTCTCTCCCTAGCTGGAATTCAACCATATTTACTTATGTTTTTACTTGGTATGGATTTAATCTTGACCCATTAATTGTTTTGGGAATGATTGTCCTATCCAGTTTTTACAATTTTACTATGTCATTATCCATCATCTCAATCACTTGGAAGGGTCCAAGCCATAAAGTTTTGAGGTTCCTTGGCTTGATCTCTCTTTTGCCATTATATCTCAAGACTAAGTCACTTGGCTTTAATTCCATCTTCCGCAAGTGCTTGTCATGCCACAACTTTCTTTGACGAACAATATTTGTTTCCTATTGTGCCATCACCATCTTCTCATCCAATTTCACCAATGTTGTGAGCCTCTCCTCTAGGCTCTCTTGGTCACCCAAATGGTTTTGCACCGCCACTCTCAAACTTGGTACTAGGAACTCCATCGGCACAATTTCTTGTTTGTACATTAATTGGAATGGTGTATGGTTTGTTGTTGGCTTAAAAGTAGTTTTGTACGCCAAAAAAACTAATGGCAATCTTTCCTCCCAATCAACACCTTCAACTCCACAAGTCTTGTACATAATGGAAACCAAAACTTTATTCGTCACCTTTGCTTGCCCATTCACTTTGGGGTATTACGAACTCGACAACGAGTGTAAAATATTGAACTCTGTGGTCAATGTCTTAATGATTTCATTGACAAAATGGCCTCTATCACTTGTCAACTACAAAGGTATTCCAAATCTTGTGATCACTTGCTCGTAAAAAAATTGAGTTGTACTTTTTGTAGGATTGTCTGGCAATGCTCTTGCTTCTACCCATCTTGTCAAGTACCCTGTTGCTACCACTATGTACTAACAATTTCTTCTCCAGCTTGTTCATAGAGGTCCCACAAAATCAAGACCCCATATTTCGAATAGCTCCTATAGTTGTGATGGATGTAATAATGTGAAGTCCCTTCGTAATGGTTTTCTAGCTTGTTGGCATGTATCACATGCCTTGACGAACTCCTTTGTGTTGTTATAGAGGGCGGGCTGCCACAACCCTACCAAAAACACCTTGTGGTCGCATTTGGTCCCATGTGCCCTCCTGCCAATCCTTCATGAGCTTCCTTAAGTGTCATGTTGACTTCCTCTTCTATTACACATATCAAAATTCCATTATGTCCCATCTTATAAACAAGCCTGCTATCAATTGAAAAGGTACCCACTTGATGATCTTCTTTCTTTCTGCTACCGATATTTTTCTCAACAATTCTCTTGTCAACAAGTATTCCTAGATTAACTTGTACCATGACGGTGTTGTACTAATTGCAAACAATTGAGCATCAGGAAACTCATCTGATTCTCCTTTCATTGGTTATCTTGAGCGAATCCTTGGCAACTGATCCACTATCACGTGTTTATTTCTTGATATGATTACTACCTGAAAGACACTCTTGCAACATAACAAGCCACCTGTTAACTTGTCCATGTATAGTCGGTTTATTTATTAGGTACAATAGTGCCCGATGATCCACATAAAAAAGCAAAAGGGTTGGCTAGCTAATAGTGTCAAAACTTTTGCATTGCAGAGACCATCCCTAATGCTTCCCTTCCTGTCGTGTTTTAATTCTTCTCAGCTCTTGATGGCAATCAACTCGAAAAGTAGATGGGCTGATCCAGACCAAACTATGCCTCTTGGGCCAATGCACATCCAAGAACGAAATAGGGAGTGCACATCTACTTTATCCCAATCCGAAAACACCAAAATGGGTGTGCACATCAATTTTGCCTTCAGTTCCTTGAAGGCCTTTTGATGTTCCTTCGTCCATTTAAAAGGAACATTCTTGCGGGTTAACACATCCAATGGGTGGGACACGTAGGTGAAGTTTCTGATAAACCTTTTGTAGTACCCGACCATACCCAAAAGGATTTCAATGAGTTCACATTATATGGCTCCATGTTCAGCATGACGCAAATTTTATCAAGATTTGTCTTCAACCCTTCTCTACTCACTACATGTCCCAACAACTTTACATGTGGCACCAACAACTTACATTTCTTTGGATTTAGCGCCAAACAAGCATTCATGTATAGCCTCATGTTTTCTTCTAACTCTTTTAGATGCTCATCCTTCCTCCCATACAATGATCAGTTATCCAAGAATTAACTTTCTGGTGGGCATTTGCTTGAATATATAGATAATATTTCTCTGAAACGTGGCTAGGGCATTGCATAGACCAGATGTCATTCTATTCCTTAGCAATACTTAGTATTGCTAAGGAATAGAATGACATCTGGTCTATGCAATGCCCTAGCCACGTTTCAGAGAAATATTATCTATATATTCAAGCAAATGCCCACCAGAAAGTTAAAAGTCTTCTTGGTGCAACACTCCTTCCTTGTCAAGTTCATGTTTGTTGTCTTCCTTTGAAGACGAACTGCATGACTCATGGGATGTCGCAAAATCTTCGCTTATAGACCGATTCTTCAAATTGATCATAAACTTGCACTATCCTTTCTTAAAAGTGAGTTGATCCTTCTCCCAATTGTGATTAACCTTTGCCATGTGTAGCCATCCTCTCCCTAGCAATGCACCATATGCTAGTTTCTTTATATTATCACAACAAAATCCATGATAGATTCTTGATCAGCAATCCTAACTTTTTGAGTTGTTAAGACTCCTTTCATTTGTATCTTATACCGATTTGCATTGTATAACTTGAAATTGAGAGACCATAAGAATGGTGCTCCAATCTCTTTCTATGTCTTCTCCGACAAAACATTAACACCCGATCCCCCGTTGAAAATTATTTGCATCAACTTGTGGTCTAGCAACTCAATGTGAATTAATGTTGGCTTGCCAACATCAATCATCAATATGGTTGAATCAATGAATTGATCCTTTCTCTTCTCAATTGCTTCCAGCTAACTTTGCAGCTCCATCACTCTTTTTGGCTGCATTATTTCTTCCATCGTCGCATATAGCTATGGTATAGCATTAATTAGGCTCAACGCTTTAAATTCTACTATCGTATTCAAGACTTGCGTTACCAACTCCTGGGTTGACGTCTTCTCTTCAGGCTTCTTCAATATTTTCTCTTCGAGGCCTTATTGCCTGGTCTTCGGCATTTCCTCTTCAATCACATCATGTGCTTCTTGCCATCTCTCTTTCTGCATGGTAGGGTTGGGGTATTAGTCCACCTTCAGTTGACCCTGTGTAACTACAAGCACATTATTCTCTTTTTTTTTTGTTGATTTGTTTAAGGCTCTTTAATATCAATGAGTTACTCGAGCTTGCCTTATTTGGGCAAATTGCCTCTTTATGACTACCTGGTCTGCACCAATGTGACATCAAGGTATTGTTATTCCCAAAGTTACCTTCGACTGGTGGGTTCTGGCAATTGCATGCAAAGTGCCCCCACTCTTAGCATCTTCGACACTGAATAAGTGGTCTGTCTTTTACATTGTATTGCAACCGACTCTATCCTCCTTGTCGATTGCCTTGTTGCAATTGTCTCCCTCAACAATTGTTTATATATCCACTGGTTGTTGCTAGTTGTCCATTCTTCAATGTGCTTAGCTTTTCCTCCTTTGCTTCATGTTGCACCAACAACGTCTGGTGTCTCGAACTCCTTATTTTGAATGGATAATCTCCAATCACATGCCATTTCACATCACAAATGTTGTAAAAGGCGTTCTTCGGGCAAGTAATATTTGTGTGTTCTTTTGTCTTACAATCAGAACACTAAATATCCTGCCTCTCCTTTTCCTCCTTTGCATCTCGCATCATCCTTTCCATGTCCTTTCTCATGGCTTGGATTGCCATGTGTAAGTTGTCATGGTCACTCTCGGAGTCAGATTCCCTTGATGGGTTGCTACCATTTGCTTTGCTTCACTCTCCAATGTAATAGCTTTGTTGTATACCTCTTCGTAAGAAGTTGATGGCACTATCTTCGTCTTCTTATATTTTGGCAGCAACCCATCAAGGGAACCATCGCCTTTGTAGTCCATCTTCTGGCGCAACTTCCATCTTGTCAATAAGTTCCTTCAGTCTTCTATTGTAGGATTTAACATCCTCGTCCTTCTTTTGCTTCATGCCGTAAATCTCTTCAATGATCTCTATGTCATCCTAGAGTCTTCCGAATTCTTGGAGAAAGGATTTTGTTAATGCTTCCCATGATGCAAAGGGTCATTCTTTTGTCTTCTTCAAGTGTCATTCCATTGCAATTCCTCAGAATGTTGCCATAAATAACCTTAACCATGCTTGTTTGTCTTCTACTTTGTTTGTTTGCCATATGGTTATATAGGTTCCTATATGGCGTTCTGGGTCTTCTTTTCTGTCACCTAGAAACGGTGGGCACTTTTGTTTAGCTGCAACTACTGCAACATGTTGCATAGTCCCAATAGGTGGTTGTTCTTCGGCTCGTTCTTCATCACTTGGCGCTTCCTCGCCTCGCACACTATCACCAAAAAACGATCTTTGATTGATCTTAGCAATTTGCGACCTCCTTTGCGAATATACGTGTACTGGTTTTGGTCTACTCACCCAAGCACTCTCCCGCGGTTGCTTTGGTGCCTAACTCACGTCCTTTGCACCTCTTGGTAAACTCCCTTGCCCTTGCTTCGACGTTACCAGCCAATCGGTGTTTCCACATTCTCTCTCCACATTGGCGCTTCCACTTGCACAAACATTCTCTACGATCTCTGCTTCGTTTGCTCACGTGTTTCCTTCTACTTCCTCTGTTGTTAACAACATCTGCCACCTCTCGCGTGTTTTGCTTGGATTCTCCTCTTGTGGGCTCCACACACGTTCCACTATTGGCTCCTCAAGTTTAGTCTCTCAAGACTGCAGTACTTGGTTGATAGTATTTTGCTCAACACCTCATTTCTAAGCAATCCTCATGCTTCTTACAAGAATTTGACTATCTCGGCGACCTCGTCGTCCACTTCCTCATGGTGGTGAATCTGTCGTTTATCTCCTCCCTCTTCACGCATGTTGATCCTTCGTCATCTTGACCCACTTTGGTCCGACAATGACAACAACGCAAAATGTAGAATGAGTGCTAAGCATTCCAAAAATATTGGAATAGGATGATAGATTAGGGTCCAAATAAGACTATAGTCAATGTAGTTCTACTCGTTAGTTTGCACTAGAACAACATTGAACTTGACTTCGTATGACAATCACACTTCAACTAGTATGACATTCATTGGAACAACACTTACTGAAATGGCATACACTTGGAACGACAATTCCACTAGAATGGAAAGTGTTGGAACGAGAGGATCAAGTCTCACTAGCATTGCAAGTGCTCCATACCATTTGGAATGACACTCACACCGGAACGGTCATAGTCACTCTACTAGGATGACACACTCAATCACAATAGAACAACACCCTTGGTAGTTCCACTTGTAAAACACTCTAGATTGCAACTTCTTTGTTTGCAATAACTATTATTGCACACAAAACCGAACACAACTACCAACTACAAATGGAAAACATACTCATACACATTATATAGAAGATGAGTCAACTGATGGTATGGTGTTACAAAATACCTTACAATGCTCCAGTCTCTCCCTAGACGCACTAGTTATTCTCAATACACAACATATGCTCTAGATGCTTGGACAAATCATACCACGGTCTACTAGATGGTCTCAAATGAAGGAGGGGGGTCTATTTAAGCTTTTGTCTGAGCCATTGTTGGCAACGGCTTCCCAAGACAACACACTACCCAACCATCTTCATATTCGAACGTTCACATCACCCTTAATGCAACTATAGTCTATTTTCTATTTATTAAATCAATGATCAAATTGCATTACATTGCCATTTTGTCTACATTTCATTTCATTACATATGCATTTGACTCTCATTTACATTACATTACATTTACAATTATTTACACTTAGTGCATTTTGCACTACTTTTTCTTCTGAGTTCTAGAATCAGTCTCCATGCACCTTGATTGTTGGTTGTCTATGCTCATCATTATTATTTTTACCCATTTTTGGTTCCAACCCTTGTAATTTGATGCCATATAAGTGTTCAACTTTAGCGTAATTTACCCAAGTTAGTTTCTTTACTCTGGCTTAACTTATTTTCATAGCATTTTTTGGTTAATACAATGCATTTTAACTACCCTTTTCAACAAGTCTAATTCGTTTGCTTTGGTCATCCATGGACTTTAATAGAATTAAGTATCTTACCTATCCAAACATACGTGCCCACCTTGAGTAATGCTTTGAGAGGTGTTGCAATATGGAATAAGTTCCTAATGAACTTCTGGTTGTTACCTATAAGCCCCAAGAATTCTTGAAGAGCCATGACATTCTTAGGAATTGGTACTCCATAATGGTCGTGTTCTTGTTTGGGTCCACTTTGGCTCTTTCATGAGAAAGAATATGCCCAAGAGATTCAATTTCTTTTACTTCATAAGCACATTGAGATTATGTAGTATAGCCCTAGTCTTCCTCAAATAATTATACAATCCAATCTATATCTTATAAGTGGTCATGCCAAGTTTTAACATAAACAAATATATCAACAAATAAGATAAACATAAAAATTTAAAGGGCTTGAATGACGAGTTCATTAAGCTTTGGAATTTAGAAGTAGCATTTTTGAAACCAAAAGGCATAACCAAAACCTTGTAATGGGCTTCATCAATACAAAAGGTTTAGATTTTTTTGTTCTTTAATTCTAATTTAATGGGAGCAAGAATCAAGCTATAACTTGATAAAGACTACTACACCATGCAATTCACCTAATAAATGATAACCAACAAAGCTTGTTTATTTGTCTATAATTCAAACACATGCACCATGGGTTGTCCTTGTGGAGCATAACTAATCTTTTGAGCATAATGATAGTGTTATGGTCTCATGTTAAGTGGTTGAATACCTGGAATTATTTTAGTAACATGATCATGTTAATAGAGTGGTATTCCAATAGCCTACCATCTATACACAAATTTATAAACAAAAAGTGAACTGATGAGGGTTGAAAATTTAAGCCCAACCTCTGTAGGTGTAAATGTTGGATTACATCTATCATTCTAAACTTCTTCAATCATCGTTTCGACATATGCTTTATTTGTGAAACAAAAACATGATCAGTTTGCCAAAACTCTTCATCTATATAGAAGTGGACGCAAACTCTTCATCTATATAGAAGTGGAGGCATAAATTTATCATGTTAAAAGCATTACAAAGATCCAATTCGTGTTTTGGATTGCATTGGTCTTGGTACTTGTTAAGGCAAGATTGTCAATATCATAATTTTATCACTATCACTTTTGGCATAGAGATTAAAATTTGAAACTCCCAAATCAAGAATTTTGACAATGTTGATTAATTTTAAATTTTAATATACTGGGCTTTAGAAGTTTTCCTAAGTTTTTAAAAGGACTTCATTAACCCCTAAACCAAATACTTCTTTTATCCAAGGCATTCCAATTGCATGGTGTTACTTTTTGCGAGGTCTAGATTCAAAGGGATCTGAATTTCAAAGATAAGTCTTCTTCCATATGTTTATGTGCTTCTCCATCTCATGGCTTTCGTCCTTCACCTATTGACACATTCTCCTTCTTTAGATCAAAATTTGACGAAGAGAAATGTTCTTAGGGGTTTTCATGTTGACATTACGCTTGACTGTTTTTCTTTTGGTGATGTTTGTCACATGCATGCTATGAAAACTAGAGTTAGCTAATACCCCTTAGGTCATGGCGTTGTTTTTTTAGGTTTTGTACTCAAAAGCAACATGCCAAATTTGCCCCTTATATGGCTCATGTTGATGATGTGAATTGACTTGTATGCCTTGTCTAGAGGTTATACCCCTTGAAGTGGCTATATAATTGTATATTTAAACTTGTCCCTCCACAATGAATTTCAACATTTTTTTAAATATCTTGGTTGTCATTCCGGTTTGGGATATTTGTTATTTCAACTCTTACACTAAATAAATGCCATCAGAGAAAAGAAAATCTATTTATAAATCAATGTTTGTATAACATAGAAAATATTAAGGAGAACAAGAAGCAAGTGGAAGAAAGAGAGCGAAATATTCAAAATATAGAGAGCGAAATATTCAAAATATAGGTTGAGAAGGTAAAACTTGCCAAAAAAGGAGTTTATTTGAATATGCATAATGACGAATCATTGTTAAATAGAGAATATTAGGATTTCTGAAATTTGAAATTGGTGAATATGGGGACCCTTGACCGGGGGACCATTCACCCAAAATTTTTGGGTCTAAGAATTTTTTTGGGTCGGCTCCCCACACGGTGATAATAATTTCTTCTTTTTTATTTTAAATCACTAACACTCCCGCCTAATTTGTAGACCTTTTCGCCTTAAAATTCTAAATAATTTTATTTATCCTGCCAAATTCGCCTCTTATACCACTAGTAAATATATACCTAATGCGACAACAATATCATCAAAAAATGACCTGTAGCAGCGAAAAATGATACGCAAAATAAACGATCAGTTGTAGAGGATTAGTCTATCGACATAAAGAAAGGAGGGAAGTCTGTTGGTAGAAGAGTCAATCGGTTGCAGAGGATTAGTTTATCAACAAAGAGCAAGGACTATTGGTTGAGGAAAATAATGATCGGTTGTAGAGGTGCAGCCGATCAACTGAAGAGTCAATCGGTTGCAAAGGTGCAGCCGATTGACTCGAGTTGACTGGTTGCAAAAGAGCAGCCAATCGACAAGGAACCTTCTAGAAGGCAAAACTTATGATCCAGAGCTCCATTTTCAATTTTTTTTGAAACCACCTAACTCAATGAGATCTACACTTTAAACGATCTATGATCAGTTTGGCACTTGGTAAAATATTCAAAACAAACCCTCAGAAGACCTCCGAAATGAGCTCTAAAGCTACTGAAGTGCGATACCTAAGAAAAAACAAGTAGAGATCTAGTAAGGGTAATGTGTAGAAACCCTTAAAGGATGCTAGATCTTGGCAACCTAAAATGATGGATTTAGTAAATATTGTTGTCTTATCACAAGAATATATAAAAAAATGAGTGGTAGCAAGATTTTTCAATTGATTCGCCCCATTTTTATAATTTTTGGTAGAAAAATGCAATTCACCATATCTTCTACATGATTTTGGATATTATTCGCCTCGATTTCGAAACTGATATGCCCCATTTTGATAAATACATTTTGGGGCCGACCCCTTATGCATAACCCTGTTTGAAATAGAAAAAAAAAATGCTTTTTAGAAGATAGAAACTATTTCTCTATATTATAGAAAAGAAGTTGCTAATGATTATAACATAGGTAATCAAATTATGATTTTATTTGATGCATTTATAACCTTTCATAGATTTAGTTTTGAAATTTATAAGTTTCAATGTTAGAAGATTGTAATTAGCGTTAGCTTGTATATATTATTTGTTGAAACAACCAATTTAACATCAATTCTTGCATATTCAACATGTTCTTTAAAAACTATTGTACATAGTTGTCATGATATTATTGTTTTTGCTAACTTGAATCCATTATAGCTTTTGGACAGGAGTGATATTAATATCCTTCTAGGTCCTCATGAGGGAGTCAGAAAATGGCTTGAAAAGGTGAAGGAAGCAACAAAACCTTACTTCGAAGACGTTCATGACAAAATTTACAAGGCATCAAAGAGATTTCAAAGTCAGAGGCTCCAAGCTAATTTAAATGAAAATGCTAATGACTCATCAAAGCCATTAGTATTATCAAAATTATAATAAGGTAAACTTATTAACCAATTTATTTTTTTAAAGTAGGGTTTTGAAAGGGTTGCCCTTTCCCTTTTACATCGATTTAGTCACATTGAGCTATTTGGTGCCGCTGAGATTTGAACCTTGGTATGGGCTACATCAACCTGTTAACCAAATTAAAGCACCAAGTCAAAATGTCATCTCTGCCTCTCAATCTAAAACATAAAAGCTTTCTATGCACACATTCACAAGACTGGTTTAGCTGGTTATAGTAATTGATTTGTAAAGTTTGTAACTAAACAAATTGGATTAGATGAATATTGAAATTAAAACAAAAAACGACAAAGTGTATCCTACAATATTTGAATTAAATGTCTTATTTTTTTATTGGTAATAATGATTTAAAACGTGGATTAAATTGTAGTGTCACAACGTGTGTAATTTGATTACAATATGAGTTTAGTTTGGTTATGCATCACATAATGACCATATGGCCACTAAAGTGGATGAGCCCATATAGGAGGTAAACACACGCATTCATGTTCCCAAAGTTAAATTGACGGGTTTGAATATAAATATCATCACTATAAATGCCCTGCCATATCTCTCCATCCAACCCTATCCACACTATTATAAATACAATGGTTGGCATAATTGGGAAAGCATATTGATGGGGGTAGTTATTTGAAGTTAAAATATCTTTATAACTTCTAGGTTTCCAATAGAGATCTTGGTGCAAGCTTAAAATTAAATGTTAATTTGAAAAGCAAACCTAGTTGGAACAAATTCATTTTAAAATGTTAAGATATAATTTATAAGTGCTTCCTTCTTACAAAGGAAGTGTGTTTATTTTTCATAGTTAGAGATGATTAGAGAACCAATATGAGGTTCTAACAAAAAAAAAAAGAATGGTCTTACTAAAGATAATTAAAAAAAAAAAATTGTTAGTTTTTGCCATATAATATAAAACAATAAAATAGTTCTATAAAATATATATTTCCTAGCATTTAATCTATGAAAGGAATGCAGTTCAATTTTTCATTTTGTAAGGGAGGAACTTCTATGAAATGTAAGTTATTGCATTTTACTTTTTATTTAACCTAATAACATATTCTTTGGATTGGGTTGTTATTTTTCAATGCCCCTTTGCTTAAAAAAATAGAGTATTGTTGAGCATGGAAAGGGTTTGGAGAGGGTCACAATGTTTGTATATTTCATAATTCTTAATGTTTTGTTAGTTATTGTAAATATAGCTTTGTCACAAACCCTATTATAATAATGTTTTGTCACAAGCCCTATTATAATAACTTTGTAATTATGTAAATATAGCTTGACAAAATTCAAACTTGTGTCTTCTCCTTGAAAGTTGAGGAATTTCATTTGTTGAGTTCATGTTGTTTGATCTAATTATTGTGCATGTTGATTTTATGTATAACTTTGAGTTTCTCCTATTACTGTGATTTTTAAAGTCTTTCTAGTGGTGTATTAGAGCACCAATATGAGGTTATAACAAAAATAATGCTCTTACCAAAAATAAAGATACTTTACAAATATATATCAATGGTTTTTGCCAAATAATTTAAAATAATCAAATAGTTCTACAAAATATATGTTTTCTAACATTTAATCAATGAAAGGAATACACTTAAAATATTCAGGTGTAATGGTGAAACTTCTATGAAATGTAAGTTATTGCATTTTACTTCTCATTTAACCTAATAACATATTCCTTGGATTTAGTCGTTATTTTTCAATGACAGTTTGCATAAAAAAATAGAGTATTGTTGAGCATGGAGAGGGTTGGAATGTTTGCACATTTTATAATTCTTGTTCTTTTGTTAGTTATTGTACGTTTTTTTAAATTGGTTATATGGGATTAAAACATGCCTTACTCATATTACATCATGACCACATGTCATGATGTAATTTAATCACTTGAGCTTATGCCATTTGGTCTAATTATCATACATGTTGATTTTATGTGTAACTTTTAGTTTCTCCAACAACTGTGATTTTAAACTCTTTCTAATGGTGTTTTTCAGGTCAATTTACCTTCACTTTCATACTAAATACATGTTAACATTCCTTGTCTTCTTATCTTGTCTTGTATGATAATTGTTGAACTGGACAATTGTATGACTTCTTATGTGCCCTAATTCTAGTTTCAAAAAAATTGGATGGAAGATTTTATGTGCCCTAATTTAGTTTCTAACCTAATCTATTCTAATTGCATGAAATTAAAATGCATGAAAAGTAAATTTGTGAGTTTTGAGTGCGAGGAATTAAAAGTAAATACGATCATAACCATAGCAAGGAAAATGTGTAATCAATCAACATATGAAAAATTGTCTCTATGGGACACCATAGTGGTTTAGGATTTGTGCTCTCTTTCGAGAGACCCAAGTTCAAACCATGGTAGAGTATGTGTGCATGTGTGTGTGTGAGTGAGTGAGCTTGTTTACAAAAAAAAAAAACATATGGAAATTTTGCATTACAATGCTCCACTCAATTGGTATGAAATTGTGAGTAATGACAAGATGGACAAAGAGGTTAAGCCTCAATCATCACACACTTAGTAATCTAGGAGGCAGTGTCATTGATGGAGAGCAAAATACTTATCTATTTCCCACCAATTACATGAGTTACAAGAGCACAATAAGGGTTTTATAGAGTATAGTTTTGAAGTCTCTAGCCTAAAGATGTGTTTAATAGAGCCCATAGCTCCTATTTATAGTAAGATTTTACATGGAGTTACCTTAGGTGACAAACTATTGCTCATAGAAAAAATTTGAGGGCATCTTCAACCTGTTGATGTTTTTTATTGCTTGGTCCGAATTGTGTTTTGTGTAGGCTACAAAGTAGAAGTACCCCTTGCCATTCATTACTTTTGCCTTGATGTCCTAGAGGGACTTTATCCTTTGGATATTGAAGGCTTTCCTCAAATTTGTAGTCATTTCTCCCTTTTTCAACATTACTAATTCCTTCTTGAGCTCCTCAATATTTTGCTCTCTCACTTGTTGGGCTTGTTGAAATTATTTCACTTGGTCTTCTAGTTGGGATTTCTCTTGTTCACTTTGCTTCCTCAACTAATCTTGCCCCTATGCAAGCTATAGTGAAAGATTCTCCAGTGGTTGCCTTTTCTTTTTAGCCTCATCAAGTTGGGATTTAAGGTCCTCAACTTGCTTCTTCAACTAATCTTTCTTAGTGATATCTCCCTTTAAAACCTCTTTTTCTTGCTAGAGTTGTTCCTTTTCTACCTTCAACAGTGCCACATCTACTTCAAGCTCTTCGTTCTTTTTGTTCACTGCCTCATCCCTCACTATTAGTTGGTCAAATTACATGGTTGCACCAATTGAAAGTTGGTTCATAAACTAAATTATTTGGTATGGATCTATTTGGCTTAAATCCAATTCGATTATCCTAGAGGTGAAGTCAACAGGGGATACAACAGTCTTGGTTGGCTCATTCTTTATTACTTTTGTGATGAGGATTTTATTACCTCTATATGCCAACTATGATCACTTTAGCACTAGAGCCCAAGAAGTCTTATCTCTCAATTATTTATACTCCTTTAACCTTTGCTCTTCAATTATAAGGGAGTCAAAGGCCTTTTGGACACTTGTCTTCCCAGCTTCACATGCAACATTCCATACAAAGGCCTTACTAGGCCTTATGATTGCATTGGCTTTTGGATCGCTCTCGCAAACTCAACCACAAAAATGGGTGTGGGTGATTTTACACTTGTAGCATGAGTTAACATGGCTTAGGATGGGAGTGGCATCAGTTGGATGACATGTTGGGTGAAGTGTTTTGAGTGTATATGGGCATAAATGGTGTGGACATGGAAGGAGTTGGACTTGTCACTACTTGTGTTAGTTATTTCACTAGAGGGGAGACTAATGCTGGAGTGGATTCATATGGCAGCAATTGTTGCATGGTGGACACTTGGATGGAGGGTAATGAAAATGAGGTAATGGGTGTGATGCCCAAAGTAAATGTGGGAGTTGGAGGGAGAGTGCCTTAAGGAGAACAATAGGTTGCACTACGAGATAGTGAGGAAAGTGCGATAGAATAAGGGATAGGAGAAGATAAAGAAACAGGAGAAATGAAGAGTGGACGAGAAGTTAAAATGGATACAATAGTAGCCACTACCTAGCCATTCCCAACATGGGAGAAGTTTCTCCATAGGGGATTTGCCACTTCTCAAGTTGAGGTGTCTGCCTTTGTTGTTAATGCTTTGTCACTGCATTTTCAAGCATAGACCTAAAGGTGTCCCCTTTTAACTTTTTTTGTCTTTCCCTTATTGTTTGTTGCACTGCAAAACTAACAAGTGCTAGTGTGGTAGGTGGTGGATATGACAATTTCAGGTGCAGTGGCATGTGGTGGGCTTGGTAGACTTTATGGACTTTCTAGTGTTTCCCTTATCATTTTAGCCCTCTTGGCACTCCTTAGGTGTCTCTAATCCTCAATTGTAGAGAATTCCTCGTCAAATGGGTCATCTTTTGTTATCCTTTGATGCCCCTACTTCTCACCTCATCTTCTACCAAGCAAAGGATTTTCAATCAAAGCATCCAAACTTTTCCAAGGCTCACAATTTTTTATGATTAATATTTGGATATAAGTCATATTTCTTTTGTTAGACTAAACCAGGGTTATGCATAAGGGGTCAAACTCGAAACATACTTGTAAAAAATAGGCGAATCCGTTTCAAAACTGCGACAAATCCTGGCCAACCTCACGTCGAAGGAAATGGCAAATTACTTTGGTTTTTGAAAAAAATTGGAAAAAAATGGTGACTGACAATTTTGGTCGGACCGGGTGGAAAACCTGTTTTGAATCCATTTGGATGCATACTAAGGTCCGGAGGAACTATTTTGTGTGCACAAAAAACCCCAAAAGGTCCAAGGATATGGCCTGATGCATAATAAGGTCCGAGGATCCGGTCTAATGCATAATAAGGTTCAAGGATCTGGCCTGATGCATAATAAGTTTCAGGGTTTGGTCTGACGCATAATAAGGTCCGGGGATCTGGCCTGATGCATAATAAGGTTTGAGCGTCCATTTTGATGCATAATAAGGTTCAGGGGTTGGGTCTGATGCATAATAAGGTTCGAGGGTTGGGTCTGATGCATAATAAGGTCCGAGGGTTGGGTCTGATGCATAATAAGGTTCGGGTGTCGGGTCTGATGCATAATAAGGTCCAAAGGGTCTGGTTTGATGCATAATATGGTCCGAATAGTGGCCTGATGTAAAAAAGGTCCGGTATCGGGCCTGATGCACAATATGGTCTGGTGCCTTGCCTAATGCAGAATACGGTCTGCATGCAGAAAATGGTCTATCGTTGACCACCTGCCATGTATCACACAATCGATCACCCATTTTGCATGTCCAATACAATTATGCCATGTGTCGACTCCGTCCATTCTATCTATAAAAGGGCGTCAACTGTCATTTTTTGAGTTCATTTCTACAACTGCACCCAACCAGAGTGAATCGTTATCGAGCAATCAATTTCTCCTGTTTCTCATGTTTCCAAGTTTCCAACTTCTAGCAATGGTCGTTGCTTCCACCCCTATTCCAAAGTTCAAGAACCCTTCTTGCACTTTAATTTTAGATTTGCTAATAACCCCAAGTATGGACTTATTGTGATTAGAAGACGCAGGTTTGAAAACCTTGGTGTCAATGCCACATTTCAAAACTAATAAAGTCCTCTTGCAACATATTATTGTCGGCTATGACCATGACAAGACAATTATCAAAATGAAAATATGGAAAAGAAATTTGTCAGGTAAAACAATGTGATTTTACTTTGAATTATGGTTTTTCTATTTAATTTTCAAAATAATGCTAATAAAACTTTTTTATGTTTTCAACCACCTCTCAACGACAAACTATGAGAATGAGAGGCCATATGGCGCCACCGCTTCCACCACAACCACAGTTTCCACAACAACAACAATAGTTTCCACTATAGCAACAAAAGGTTCCACCGCAACATCTACGTTCACAACAACAATGACAGGCACAACCTACACAGATGAGAGGCCAAACATGGGTTGGAGGTGGAAAACAACTTTTTTCACAGAGATCGCAATTGGCACGAAGTTTTGGGCCTGGGTTCTTGTCTTTTTCATTTCACACTTCTTCACAGGCACCAAAAGTTTCATTCGTTGGATTGGATAATATCCAACTTGATGATGATTTATAGTGCAGAGTAACATTTTAGGCTTTAAGGCAACATATGTGCTTCACGATCCATTGGGTCAAGCACAACAATAGGAAGCCCCTACACCTGAGCAGAGATCATTCCCAACTCCTGAAGGAAATGATCCTCATCCTCAAACTGAGGATGACATTGTTAATTTTGATGAGAATGTTTTAATGGTTGAAAATATGGAAGCAACCATGAAACAAATTGTGCTTCAAGATTTGCAAGAAATGAAGGATTGGGAATATTGGGCCAAGGTCCTAATAAAGCAAATAAATACCTGATATGAAAATTACGCAAAAAGAGATTCAATTTATTCTTTGGTTTAGTATGAACCAGAAAAGCTTAGCGGCCTGCTGAAGTAAGCCACAACAGGAACAATGAATTCTGAAATTGTGTATGATGATGATGTTTTAAATATTGTTGTCAGTAGATTAGAGAATATTAATGTTGAAGCCCAAGATTTTTATAACCAATGGGCTTCTGATAAGGAAAAAGTTGCACTTGTTGAGTCTGCCAGGGATGTGGCTGAGGTAAGAAAATGTTTATTTATGTTTTAATTTGCTTTTGCAGTTTATTTTTCATATTTCAATTTTCTTTAAAACAAGTAATAATTTTTTATATAACTATTTTGAATGATGTTTTCATTTTATTTTTTGCAGTCAAATTTTGAAAACCTAAAAATGCAAGTTAACAACATGCAACTTAATATCAATGCGGCAAAAATATTTTTGCAAAATGCAATGGAAATGAAGAAAAAAATGCAATTAAAAGTGGCGGATAATAATCGTTTGAGAAAATATATCAGGGAGAGGCTCCATGAATATCCAGACGTCGTACTACAACACCAGAAAGAAAAAGAAAAACTTCCAACAATACTCGAAGATCCAAACCAGCAAGAAAGTGCATTGTTGGGGAGTATTGTGAAAGTTCAAGAAAACCTAGTCAGACTTGGTGCACTATCGGAACAAGGTGTCAAGCAAGGAGATAAAGGAAAATAAGTCACTGTTGCAAGTGAATCTGATGCAGCTATCCCGAAATAAGATATTTTACAATGTAAAAAAGTTTTGAAGTTGACTGCAGTCAACAATTTTGTACAATGTATTATATTTCCAATCGTATTAATGAAAACTATATTTTCAAAATTTGTGTCTTCAGTCATTCAAAGGTTTTTTGCATTTATAATTTTGTGTTGCTTTTCTAGTATTACTCGCCAATATTATTTACTATCTTCATCTCAAACAACAAAAGAATATTTTTGTTGATCAAAATTCATACATTAACAATACAATACCAATACTGTGATATAAAATATAAGACAACAATTTATCAAGGCAGTTGAAACAATATGATATAAAACATACAATATTTAAAAGTGCAATGTGATATAAAACGTACAATTTTTAAAAGCATAATGTGATATAAAACGTACAATTTTTAAAAGCATAATGTGATGTAAAACATACAATTTATGAAAAAGTAAATTTTTGAAATCTTGTACATTTGAAACAACATTGTGAAATCTGGAATGAACAGTTGTGAAATATGGAATGAACAGTTCTCAACTTGTGAAACAACATTGTGAAATATGGAATGAACAGTTCTCAACTTGTGAAACAAATATTAAGCATAGCGCATTTCGAAACAAATATTGTGAAATATGATAACAAAGAAAGTCAAATGTTACATTGTTGTGAAATACTAGAAAAATCAAAATTCAGGTAGCTGAAACGAACAATTTTCAACTTGTCCAGAATCAATCTGTGAAGCCACCATTTGATCACTAAAAGCATCATTATCCTCCTTATCGGTCGTATTCGTGATACCCCTTCTGTCTGCAATTGAATTCTAGTATGCTAATGCTCTGTCATATGGAAATTTGTCCAGCTGATATGATGACACATAAATTCTTAAACAATTTTCTAGATTTTTGTCCAGCCTGTTGCGGAGCTTAGATTTAACAAAAGATAGTGCACTAAAAACCCTCTCATCTTCCATAGATCCCAAAATCATTGTTTGACATAATTCATATAAACAAAAGTATTCACTAATCGTATCTTGTAAGATACTACTTGGATACAACTTTTGCCACAAACGTGCAATGGAACCAGTCTCATGGATATTACTCAAAAGTGATGCTTGATGAACCATTGTTCTTCCAAAATGTTGTGACTGTTGTCTTAAAATATCTTTGTTGAGTATACCTTTTATTTCAACACCATTGACTTCCACACTTTTACTGAAATGCTCAATAAGGTTGCCCATATATTTAATAAACAACTCTTGTGTAGATTTTTGATCATTGCAAGAACCCCAAAACAAAGGGTTAACAACACCCATGGCCTCAAGCAACTCATGTCTTTGAAACCGATCTCTTATCTCTTTTGTCAATGATTTTGCTATGTTGAACAATTTTTTCTTTGTATTGTGTAAAACAACTTCGTATCTATTGTGTGTTACACAAACTTTTTCAACATCATCAGTAACTATACTTGACTATCTTTCATAACAATATAGAGGTATCATATTTTCATGAACATTAATACAAATATTATCATTAATGTCAAACTTCAAAAAACTATTTGCATCTTTCACGTTTGTCAATGTTTTCCAACTTTCAAATAAGGGATCTGTAAAATCTGGTTCGGACACATATAACCTGTCAATAATCACACATATTTGCTTTCTCATCCTCATGAAATCAATGATATAGATGGATCTCTCTTGTGCAAGTTTAGTCAATCTGTTCATTTCTTGTAACATTGGAAGAATACCACATAATGTTAAAAGAGTTTCCAAGTTAGTCAAACGGAACAACATATCGTTTGCCTTATCAATTGCCCTACTATTTGCGTACATAAACCCTATTAAATATTTATATTCTGTAAAAACTCTGAGTGCAGGTTGGTACAATGAAATCCACCTTGTATCCACATCTTTCAACAATTTTTTTCCTTCTGTAACTCCTAGTGCAAACTGTTGAAACTCTACAAACCTTTTAGGACTGCAAGAAAAATAAGAATGTATTTCATGAATGAGGTCTTCCACTCTAGCAACATTTTCAAAAGTGCTCACGATTTTATATGCAAGATTCACTCTATGAGCCATGCAATGAATGGGTATCATATATGGGGCAACTGAGGTTTGGAGTCGAACACACAGGCCGTTCTTGTGCCCTTGCATTATAGCAGCACCATCAGCTCCAACGCAAATTAACTTTGTGGCTATGTCAATATCATTCATTCCCGCAATTTCCTTTAAACTGGTCAAAACAACATTATAGATATTTTTTGCATTTGAACTTTCCACCATCTTATGTAATCCTAGCAAACTAGGTTGCCTCACATGATTTTGAAATGTGTACACATGCATGCAAATCCAGGATGTGTTGTCCACAACCGTCACCTCATCAATAGAAAGTGAAATGAATCTAGAAAGTTTTACTTTCTCCCTCAGGTCCTCCTTCTCAACTAAAGATAGACATTTTACCATTTCCCAACCACTTCGATCTGACCAATGGGAACTAGGAAGGTTTTGCACATCAGCTAGTTGATAAAGGTGCTTATAATCAATAAAATCGGACATGGGTCTACCCTTTTTGAGAATACTAAATACAACAACAAACTGCAAACTTTTTGAAGTTAAAATGGTCTTCTGCATTTTATGAAATTGGGTTTCAATCGTTCCACCTTTCTCAACAAGGGATTGTTGTTGCTTTAAGTGATTCTCATAATCTATTGCATATCTGACATGCATACATTCTGATGCATCCTTCCACCTAACATCTTTTGTAATTTTACCATCACTTCCTATAACTTTTACATATACTTTGCCAGCATGTTTTTCTATTGTATCTTTCTTAGTTTGCAACCTATGATCCTTACCTAGTTTCCAACTACAAATTTTGCATCTACATTCTTTTTTATTGACTTGGTTGTCTGCAGTCAAGACCGCCTCAATCTAGGGAAATTTTTTTGCCCATTCATTCTTAAATGATCTTCCAATAATCCAGTTAGAATCTATCTTCCTCTTTTTAGAATTTTTGCTTGAAGATTCATAAGAAGTTTGTAGTGTATTTGATTTATCGCTTTCATTTTCAACTTGCATATCTTGGTCAGGAATATCTTCAAGTGATTGTTGGATGTCATTGGTAAGAGAATTTTCTTTAGAAGGCATCTCTTGGTGAGGAATATCTTCAAGTGAATGCTTTTCAGGGTCAACAGGGTATTCTGCATAGTAGCATACAATAATATTCTTTACCATTTTTGGATTTTAAAAAACTAACTTATAGACAAAAAAAAATTCATATTGAAAATAATTACAAAATATAATGACAACTAATTGTTTGAAGAAGAAAGTAGTATTGAAAATAATTACAAAATATACAACTAACTGTTTATAAGTCAAAAATCATTTGTACCTCAAATTTGTACGGATGTCGATGGCTTGTTTGTTTTTGGCGTATGGCTAAAATATTTGAGGATACTCTTTTTAGTAGAAGATTTGGCCCCCTTCTTTCCATTGTCGGTGGGTGACATTTTACTTGTAAAGAAAGTGTTTTTCATTTTAGAAAAGTAATAAAATGTTAAAGAGATGTTACTTCTCTTAGGCCTCAAGATAATATTGTAATTAGAATAAATAGATGGTCGGTCACTAGAAAATAAATACTTGTTTCCTACCATGTTTTATTATGATTTTGTTAGTGTATGCCACTACTACATTTTTTGGTGATAACACTTGTAATTGATAAGAGCACAAAAATATGCAATATACAAATTCAAATTAAATTCAAAAAATAAGTTCTCTATGCGAAAAATAACTAGAGATACATATATGGAACAATATCATATTATAGTACAAAAAATAGCAGAAGAAAACCTGCAATAGTAGAAAAATAGAGCATTGACATATTATAGTACAGAAAAATAGCAAAAAAATAGAGCATTGACATATTTTCAATAAATGATAGAAAAATAGTAGAAGAAAAACCTGTAATTAGCTGATAGAAAAACAAATCTTATTACTATAAGTGCTTCAACTTATATTTAGAATGTCTTAAGAGAAATAGAGAACTTGGTGTAAAACACGATCCGACAGTCAATCTTGGTGTAGAATAGGGTCCAAAAATTGGCCTTGTGGAAATCGAAAGTTTGGTTGTACCTTGTGCAAATCTTGATTTGATTTTGAAATTGTGACTACAAAGGAGTCTAATGTCGACCTTGTGCAAAATGGGTTTCGATGTTTGGATTGTTTTTCTCCTTTCTTTTTTTTGAGGGTCCGGTGTTTCTCGACCTTGTGCAAAATGGTTTGATCTGGGATGCGATCTTTTGTAGAACCAGGGTTTGGAACTATTGCAACCGGTTTGTATTTTATTTTTGTTTTAGGGATATTGGTTTTTTTAGAGAATAGGGTATAATATGATTTAGTGCAGAACTGGGTTCGGATATGGGTCTATTGTAGAACTAGGTCCAATCTCTTGCAGAATAAAATTTGGATGTTGATATGATGCAGATCAAGGTCCAATTTGGGTCCGCATAGAGTTTTGTTCCAGATCAATTGGTTTTTGCACACGGCCGGAGTTTGGTGGAATTCTCGATTATGTAATAGTTTGAATATTTTAAGTGGAAAATTATCGTTGACGTGTTAGTTATATATAGTGGTATACTTGGTGAACTTGGTGGGATAATTTTAAAATTTTAAAATATTTGGGCAAAAAGTGTCCTCATTCAAAATGATGGTGAAGTTTTATAAAAATTTGTAATACTATTATCAACGGACGACGAACCGACACCTTAAAAAAAATTCAAAATTTTTGGGCGAAAGGGCCGACCTTTGGGTCCCCCAAACTCGCCAATTTGAGTTTTCGAAAATGCAAATATTAGCCCAAATGGGGAATATTCGTCATTGTGCATAACCCTGTACTAAACCACTGAAATGATAATATTCGATAGTTAATATTCTAGGTCTAACTTATCAATGGAGTTAGTGCTTTAGAATTGGAATAAAACAAAATATTATATCTTAATTGATTAGGGTAGTGATTTTTAGAACAATTTTTTGATCTGGCATATCTTAGGCTATTGAACAAACCTTTCTATAGATATAGCAATATTCTTGATGTTTTGGCATAGATCTAAGGATAAAAAAATTAGGTTTATGTGGGATGGGTTATACTGAGTGTGCCAAAAATGGACTATTGATCCATAGAGTTGATGGATTCAAAATTTTACCTTTGACCCTAAATTCAATACCTTGGAAAATGGGAGGTTTTAATCCACTTGGCCTTCAAATTTGGACCAACTCCCCACTAACCTATGCCATTCTAACTAATATAAATGTAGGAAATAGAATATGGTGAAGAATGTAGGAGATGAAATTAAATACATTGAAGCAAAATACAACCGAAGATTGTAGTGAGGCTATTGTGTGATCAATTATACCATTCAAAGGAGATTGAATAATAACAATCTAATTTCATCTAAAGTAGACATCCAATGGAAGAGGGACTAATAGGCAAGTGTAATACCATCATCACAAACACTATTTGTACTCATAGAGGTCCAATAAATTGGGACATAGTCGAGCAAAACAACTAAGCATAGTTTTATTTTTATGGAATATAGAATTATAACTGAAGAACATACCTTTAGTGTTTCTAAAAATAGCCAAAAAATGTCTACAATGAGCTTTAGGCTCTTATTTATAGCAAGGGTTTTACCCTTTTATCCTAAGTAAAGGCTATCTACCATTACATTTTATTGCAAGAGACCAAAATATCACTTTTAGGCTAATGATCCTTTCTATTGGTGGTGATTTTTAGGAATTGTTGGTTCAATGGCTTGCAAGTTGATGGATCATGGGTTATTGGACATTCATTTTTTTACTGTCTTACTACTTGGCTATTCCAAAATTATTAGTGTACAAAATTTCTTGACTACTTATTTTGCTTCAAGACTCCTAATCACTAGTGCCTATCCCCTTTCATTAATTTGCTTACTATTGGGTAGAGGAAGTACTTCATACTATAGGTAACTATGAGTTAAGGTACAATCTCAATGTGTACAAGGGTACTTTGACATATAAATAACAAGTAATGTACTATTGGAGGAGTGTCTTACACATATGTATACAAATAGATTTGATATGTGTTGCATGAGTGTTGGTGCAAGAATAAATTGTATATATATAGTCACCAATCTAATAGTAAATCAATTAAAATTTATAATGATAATATTTGGGAAAAAGAAAAATACCCAATGTTTATGGTAATGGGAAATATGACCTTATTATGCATTTCTAACCTTATCAACATTTGTAAATTGAGTGGGTTTGTTGATAATGTAGTTTATGTACAAGTATTTATAAAGATCATTTGAGGGATTATATTACACATATAAATTAAAAAACATTGCATAACAACTCCTAGGTGTGGGAGGAAGTAGGAGAAGCCTTCAAGAAAGTGTATAGACTATTTATAACAAGAATATCATTGAAATGTAAAACATAAAATAAGGTAAAATTGAGTTTGTCTAGTCATACAATAATGAAATAATAATTTATTAAAGGAGAGAAACAACTAATAGATAAGCTATGAAAATGATCATTTAAGAACTTCCTATTTATATAAAGAAGATCAAGTATTTGATTCAAAATATTATGAGAAGAATCTAGACAAGGGTGTAAACATTAAAGGCATACTAAGAGACCAACAATTGGATTGAAAAACCTCAATGAAACCAATAATGATGAAGAAATAATTTATCGATGTTCTCTATATTGATATGATGTAGAAGTTCAATGAATTTAGAGAACATACTGAGAAGAGGAAAAGAGGCACTATACATGGATTGTAAAAAAAGTGTCACCACCAAAACATACAAAAAATAATAATTTGTGATATTTGCATCATTAAGTGACACTTAACAAACAAATGTTCAATCCAATTAGGAATAAACAATAGGTATTTTTTGATGCAAAGATGATGATAGTCTTTTAGAGACCATTTGAAAATGAATTACCATTATTTGAGTACTTCAAAACTAAAAAAGAAAAGAATCAAGGGATCACTAATAATGGTGATAGAAAGTAGGATTTGATAATATGCTCATAGGACATATATAATCCATTTATGTTAGAACAACGAGCGGCAAGATCGTCCTTGATCAAAATAATATAATATTGATGTACTTAAAATATAGCCAAGGAACCATGATGGTAATCATTTTACTAAGTAGGTGGGTAATATAATGAACATGTTAAAGGTTGAGGATGACATGGAAGAGGCCATGGTCATGATGCATGTCCAAGTGAGCCAAATAGTATCTAAATCAAGTAGAGAAAAAGTAAAGATATTATTCATTTTCCTTTCCATTAAAGATACTATTCATCTTCCTCAAATGGTACTTTTATGCATTAGATCCCCCACATAATTTTCATTAAGAGATAAAATCTCACTTGGTCAGATGCCTTCTAAAATTTAAATTTCACTAAGATGAAGATCGAAATCATGATTGGCTAAATGATCTATTACATGGTTTTATTCTCTATAAATATTATGACATTTTTAACATATTACCTCCAATAATAGTTTTCTGAATGGGTTATACAATATTGAAACAAGTCTCACCTCTATTACATCATAACCACATAGTGGTATTATGACGTATTGGCCATTATGCATGTATCGCTTGGAAAGATTAAAACCTTATTCCCCTCCTTGAAAATTGAGGATTTTAGTCAATTGAACTAATGCCATTTAATGCCTCCAACAATATTTGATGGTAATTAGAAAAAATATTATTTTTTATCAATCCCCACATCATATATTGATCCCAATGACAATAATTTGTGAATAAGCTTGAATTGAGATAATTTCTATCATTTTTCAGTGGTAATTTTCATCCCTATAAGATTTCCCTAGACTTTGTATAATTAGTTAAATTTCCATATGATTTTGAGTAAGTGAGAAGAATTTTACCTTTATCATTTTGAAAAAAATATTTCCACCAACATATTTTTATATTTCATCTAGAAGGACCATTAAAATTAATTTTGATAAACCCAATTTCTAGACATTTCCATTTTACTATAAGTCGAAGCATATGCCTTAAGCTAGCTCCATTGTTTTTTTGACCTTTCCATGTATATTCAAATCATTTAACCAAGATACTAGCATCAATTGTTTTGAACTTGACTTCTCATGGTGAGCAGCATGTCTATAAATATTTTGCAAGAGGTAGTAATATGATTGTAAATTTAAGCATGATTTTGAGTATTCTTTTTTTAAATTATTATTGCCATAATTTCCAAAATTTAATGGCAAGACCAATCCTCCATAGGAAGAACAATACTTTATCTTTGAAATTATTAATCCAACATTTCATTAATTTTTTCAATGTTGATGATCTACTCAATATATTCTTATATTTTTGAAAAAGTGGCAAATGCTATAAGCAAAGGGATAGTAAAGAAATAAATATTTTGATATTTCTAGATCCTTCTCACATAAGACATACCTAAAATATCCATGATATCCTCTTCTGTGCATAATACTACCTATAAGAATTTTGCTTTGGACTGCTAACCAAAGAAATGTTTAGGCCTTAGGGAAGACCTCAAGTGACCAAAAATTCCTTCCAAAGGAAAACTTTTGGAGTATGAAACATTAATCTAAATTATTATATCATAACTTGACCGAGTATCCAATATATTTTGATATATTTTAAACAATTCATACTACCACATAAAAATTTAAAAATAAATCTTTTGAAGCATACTTTGAAACTCATATTCTCTTTGTTTGAGGTCCTCTCTAGATTTTTTGCCCACATTAATATAATTGTTTTTATATTTGAACCTTTACAATCTAAACATACCCAAGCCATTGATTGTCATTTTGGAATAGAAATAAGAGGATAAGGATTCAAGCAAGCATTAGAATAGAAATTTATAGAATCCCCTCATTATTTGACCATATAATTTATTTCTTGGTCAATTGCAAACTATTTGAAATGAAGTTCCATGTTATTAAACCTCTAGATAGAGTGTATTTATACATGAAGTTTCATGTTATTGAGACTCTAAATAGAGTTTATTTCTTGAATAATTTCATTGCATCAACAAAACCTATATATTCTTGAAGTAATAGTTTCACCCAACTCTTTCTTTAATGAATAAACTCCAACCAAGCTTTGTCCCTAATGTTAAACTCATATATCTAAAAGTTTGCAAGTCTATCCTTCCAATATTTTTTATTTTGTAAACATATTCTACTTTCAAAGGGGAAACCTAAATTTTTCCTCACATTCTTTCCAAAGAAAATCTCTTTAAATTCTATCAAATTTAGATGTTACACTTTTTGGCAATCTTGAAAGTTATATCATATGTAGGGATGATTTCAAAGTGGTATTTATAAGTCCTAACCTTCTAGCCATGGCTAAAAACTTACCTTTCAAATTTCATTCTGTCCAAATTTGAGTCCAAAGCTCCTTCTTATTTCCTTGTCAAATACATGAATACCTAGATAAATTGATGGAAATTTTATAGCTTTGAAGCATAAAATATCCATGATAATTCATTATAAATGTAGGCTAGTGTTAATGAAAAAGATTGTAGATTTTACAATACTAACCAATTGTCTTGCAACCTTCTCATAGCATGATGGTATTGATTTAAAATTCATGGCCTTGATGACTAAGGGATGATGTGAAAGAAAAGTATCATCAAATTAGAGATAAGATTCAAAGGGACCATTTGTTACAACCTAAATACCTTTATTTTTTCCTTCTTTGAGAAATATCTTCAATGCCTCAACAAGAATATAAATAGATAAGCATATAAGGGATCATATTGGTGGAGTCCATGAGATGATTAAAAATATCATAGTAAACCATTGATCAAAATAGAATATTTTAGAGTGTTATAACATCTAACTCATTCATAGCAACCTTGATCAAAATCAAATTTTCTAAGAATATCATGTAGAGAAGTCTAGCAAACCCTATCACATGATTTATTTATATGTAACTAAATAGGCATACCTAGATTTTCAAGGAATGAACATAATGTATGGCTTCTTATGCAATGATTACATCACCACAAATTTATCTTTTATAGATAAAATCACGTTGTTCCTCTAAGATAACACAATCTAGAATGATTTTTAATTTGTTTGCTATAACTTTTGAAACTATCTTATAAATCATATTGCAAAGGCTTATTGGACAAAATTTTCAAAACATTGTATCTTGTCTTTCTTGGAAACTAATGCAATAAAGGTGGCATTGTTCTTACTTATTGTAAACTTATTTTTTCTAGCCTCTTCAAACACATACAATATATCACTCTTCAATAAATCTCAAAAAGTTTGAAAGAAAATTGTAGGAAATCCATTGGGTCCAAGTGCCTTGTTAGGTTGGAAAGAGATAACTACCTTTTGTACCTCCTCCATAGACATATTCCTTAAAAATATTTAATTTTATTCCTATTTTATAGTTGATAGAATATTTTGAAAAATATTACCATGATCCTCCTTATCTTTTCCAACATTTGATAAAATTATTTGAAATAATTAATTGCTTCCTTCCTAATATCTTCTTCTTCCCCAAATTTTCTTCCATTTGTTCGAGTATATTACATTATTTGGTACATGCTAATGTACTACCATGATACCTTTATGGTACATATGTAAATAATAGATTAGGGTTGAGTCATAATTTAGAGTGTGAGTTATATTTCCCCTTTTATGTAAGTGTGAATGTGCAGGAAATGCACAAGTGTCATGTGAGTTAGTGTGCAAGTGTAATTTGAGTCTATGTGCACAAGTGTATTGCATGTATGAGATCAAATATGTAATGTAAATATGTGCACAAGTGTCTTAGGATAGGTGTGCAAGTTATAGAAGTGTAAGAGTCATGTATAGGTGTGCATACAATATAGAGTCAAGTGTTCATCAAGTATGCAAGTATCAAGTAGATAACTCATGAGACTTGGTATATGGAAAGGAAAAGCCAAGTATCCAAAGAGTCACAATACTATGGCCATATTATGGAGATAATACTCCGTAAATGAACACATACATATATGCATACATGTAGAATCACTATCATATTTGTAAGAGAAAGAGGAGCAATAAATATTGCATACATTTTGAGCAATTAATATTGTAAGTTGTTCTTCATGCATAGTACATGAATGATTAAGGCTATTACATTCATATTGTTGCTTATTATTGAATGTTATTTGATTTATTATAAACCTTATTTTACATATTAATTTTCTCATATTATTCTACTCATATCATTATCTTGACCTTATTATATTGTGGCTATATTATATTTGATCCTATGATATTTAATCTGTGATATTTGTGGTAGTATTAAGGCTTAAAAACCTATTAGTAATATCAAAGCTACCATCAAAATATACCCAGGTTGATAGAGTTATTTTAGCCACTTTTGTAAATTGATTTTATCCAGTTTGATAATTTTTTTTAGGAGTTTATCTACTTTAAAGGCATTAAGACCCAAACTCTATTTTAATGTTATATTGAGTAGAAAGGCTAGGGTGTTTCCATGATTTAAGAATAAACAACGAATACTAGGACTCAACTATATTGATTGAAAGGTAAATCAACTTTGAGATAGTAGATCATTTAAGGACATAGCCAACCCTTGATACTGATAGACAATTCATGGAGATAGACATCCCTTGATATTGATTCCATTAGAAATATTGAGATTCATGGACATAGATATCCCTTGATATTGATTCCAGAATAAAGTTGAATATTCAAGGACATTCAACATCACCTTGACAAAGAATTCAAGGACATTCAAAGTTACCTTAATAGTACACAAAAAAGAGTTGCAACAAAAATTAAGAGATTGAGTAGAAGTGTGAGAATCTTCCTATAGAGGATGAATAAGAGTTTCAGTTTCTAAGTGTAGAGGAAAATAGATAACAACAGATTGAGAAGCATTCAAAGCTTCCTAAGATATATAGAAAGCGAGTTTACAAAAGAAAAAATTAGATTGATTTTGAATAAGGATAAAGAAGTGCCTAGCTTACTTTATATATTTTCAAGCATTAAATTAGTATCTACATTTATTAAAAAGCTACAGATATTCAGGTCACAAAGAGATAGACCTTGACATAAGGAAAATTTTTAGGTCATAGAGATATTGACCTTGACATATTAAGAGGATTCAGGTCATAGAGATATTGACCTTGACATAGGCTCAAAGAAGCCATTACAAAAAGAAGAAAATAAATATATTCAAGTCATATAGACCTTGACATTATTCCAAAAGAACATTATAGGAAGAAAGAAGAAAATAAAGATATATAGGTCATATAGACCTTGACATTATAGGAAGAAAGTATAAAAGAGAGATATTAATGTCATATCAACCTTGACATTGATTCAAGAAATATATTTAAATAATAAAAATATTCAAGTCACACAGACCTTGACATTGGCTTAAATAAGTTGATATAGAAAAGAAGAAATACAGAAGCATATTCAGAAGGAAGGAATAGAAAGGTTATTCGATCAAACTCTAATAAGTAATAAGAGAAGAAAAATTGTTTAGCCTGTATACAGGTTAAGAATTTACAGTTCATAAAATTCTAATCAAAGGAAGAAAGAATCATAAATATCATTTGTCTTGCACACATTTATTCGGCCTAAGGAATTACAACAAGCTACTGGATGTAGAGTTAATGCATAAAGCCATTATACGAAGAGCTAACACAAGCTATTGAACATAGGGTTAATGTAGAAGAAGCTACAATGTACAAAGTTAACTCAGAAGAAGATACCATGTATAAAGCTACCATATAAGAAGTGCTTTAGTGCTCACTCATAAACAATAGTTATCTAAGGGATAAAGTGAAGAATCCTAATCTCATGCAAAAGCAATAAAGGGAAAGGTATTCAAAACAATCTGCATTCCCTAAGAATGATACCATGAGAATAATACTCTGAGAACAATACCTAGTGAACAACACCAATCTAATAATATTTTCCTAAGGTGAATAACATCAACCTAAGAATATTATCCTAAGAGGAACATCGTCAACCTGATAATATTATCCTGAGAGGAACAACATCAACCTGAAACTAACATCATCCCGAGAGGAACAATGCCTTGAAAAAATTATAGTACTCATTGTTTAGACAAGCACTCAGTAGTAGCAAGGAAGTCATACCGTTTGAAAGATAGTTGTAAGGTAGACAAATCATTCAAAAGATATACTTTTGAGGTAGACAAAGGAAAAATTAGTGAAATTTGATGAATCTCGAAAGTCAAAATACCAAAAATTTTATTCAAGCATAGAGCATTATTGTTTGGAGTAACATATGAGTTCAAAACGTTATAAGAAATGCTTTAGTTGATATGCCATTTGGATTGACATTAGAAACATTGTAGTCTGAAGAGAAACAATTGGTAAGGTGAAACATCTACCATGCCATTGGCCACATGTAAGAAACTAAGACCTATATAACGAATGTAGCATAAGGGATGTCGTATAATTTACATTGCAGCAAAGTAGTGTTGCCAGTTTTACCATATTTTGATAAATTTCATGTTGTATACAGTTTTTGAGACTAAATCATTGTAAAACTTCTCTTTCTCCATTTAAATGGTCAAGAAGTTGTTATTTTGTTGTGTTTTCACCAGCTGTCTCTTTAGCTTAAAAACTGTATTCTTTCACTTTCTGTGGTTCCTTTACCTTTTCTGTACTTTTTGGGTCGTATCGCATGCAAAATTGTTGATGTTTTAGCATGGGCGATGTTTCGAATCATTCCTTTTCCTTACTATTTTTCTGCAAAGTCCTTTTCATATATGCACATATGATAGTGATTTTCGACACTTAGCATTTTTAGAACATGTTTTTCTATTAAAAGGATGCAGTCGCTCCACTAGTGGAGCGAAAGACCAAAAAAACCTTTAAAGAAACAAAAATGGCTAAGTGTGAAAGGAAGTCAGAGTTGGGTCAAAATTAATGGTGCTCCACTGCTGGAGCGAATCCCCAAAGCGCTCCACTTATGGAGCGAAGATAAAATGTAAAAATGGGTTAAAAATGCTAAATACAAAGTCAAAGTGGTCAAAGCTTTAGTCGCTCCACTAGTGGAGCGAAACTCCCTGTCGCTCCACTAGTGGAGCGACACTCTAGAAAGGCATGAAGAAGGCAAGTGTTTAGGCTCCAAGTGCCAGGAAAGGTCAAACTATTGGTCAAAAGGCCAAGCGCTCCACCAGTGGAGCGAAAGGCCCTATCGCTCCACAGTGGAGCGAAAGGCCAGCAGGGTGCAGGAACAAGCAAATATATCTAAGTGTGTGCAAGGCAAGTCAAAACTTGGTCAAAGCAGCAAGCGCTCCACTAGTGGAGCGAATCTCCCAAGTGCTCCACCAGTGGAGCGAAAGTTAGAATAAGTACAAGGTAAAGTCAACCTTCGGTCAAAGGCCCTGTCGCTCCACCAGTGGAGCGACACGCCAAAAAGGCTCAAAATCAAGGTAAAGGTAAAGAGAGGTCAAAACGATCAAAGGCCCTATCACTCCACTAGTGGAGTGAAGGACCAAAAAGGCTTAGAGATGAGCGAATCTAGCTAAGTGAGCACAAAGAGAGTCAAAGGTGGTCAAACTTGCTAAGGCATGGAATGAACTGTTGTCGCTCTAGTTATGGAGCGAAACTCCTGACGGACCCCAAATGCAGTGCAAACTACCCAAAACCACCATGAAGATGCTCGAAGCTATCAGAGGCTACTATAAATCTACCATTGACTGATTAAATCGACCTAAAGCTGCACTCTAAGCCATCCGATTATGGTAGATTATTGAAACCTTCTACCTTCAAGGCTAAGTTATCTTATCGAAATCTTCTACCTTCAATGTTGAGTTATCTGCAAGGCTGAATTAAATGTTGTAAGTCGGTTCTAGACCGAGTCTGCCTATCACCGTTGGAGAGTGGTTGGGCATTAATGTTTTAGGAAGTAGAATTCCCTATAAAAGCTAGTCTTTTCTCTGTAACTAAGGATGGACAATCTCTGCTAGAGAAGCAACTTTGTACTTTGAAATCTGCTTTCGAAATATAGACTTCTGGCTTCGGATTTGAATCTTCTATCTCTGTGTATGACTTCTATCATGTTATTTCTGTTAAATTAGCCTCTTTACCATATAGCCTAATTTTGTTATCTGGATTTAGCTATCAGTAAAGGATGAATCCCTGGAATACCCCTAGAGTTTATGCAGTTTTGAAGGTTTAATGTTGGTTTCTATTAAAGGTCTATTGTTTTGATTGTTGTTGGTTCAAGTGTTAGGTTGTCTATCGTGCTTCCTGTCCATCACCCCGTATTTCTGGCTTTTAGCCTTTTCCCATTCCTTTCAATCATTTCATCCCTTTCAGCACCTTCCTAACCCTTATCTCAAAACCCCATTTTTACTTTTAGAACCAGCCCTACTGGAGATTGTCATGGAGGACATTCCTTTCCTTCGGACATTCAATGCTTGGCATCGGGTCTAGGGCATTGTAGACTTAGAAAATCTATAACTAGGCCGATTCGATCACCAATAGTTTTTGGCACGCCCGGTGGGACGCAATCGTTCCACGTAAAAACAATATTAAGAAGTGATGTTCATCTTAGTACTATCAAATCTGAACATCTGGCGACTCTGCTGAACTCGGATACCTCCAAGTCTCGAAGACCAGTCTAAAATATCATGCCTTCATGCGTACGAGATGGAGAGCTAGAAACACAGAAGAAGAAATCGAGTTCTATGAGCTTGACATTGATGCTCTGGGAGAACATCCTAGGGTGGTCAGGCCGAATATCCCGCTAGATGGGACATCTTCACAAGAAGCTGTTGTTGCTATATGGACTCCAACTCTTGATAGCATAATGACTAGCTTGCCCCCTAATCCTTCAAATTCCTCGGATCATCAAATATACTTTGGTTCCACTGAATGTTCAATCGAGTGCTCCGAGTGTTTCAACTATTTTGGCTTAGGAAGTTCTATCGACTCCACTACTCCATACAAATATGCCACCCCATATGGCGTAACAAGCTCCGCCTAGGTAGTTCCCAGCCTGGAATCATATGGGACCACTTGCCCTACAAGCTCAACACCAAGTACCTACCATAGTGTTGAAAGCTCTACCTACGTATGATGGTATGGGAAAGATGGTGCACGAGCATATCCAAGATATCATGGGACTAGCAACAATTCATCAGATCATCGAAGAAGACGTTATGGTGAAGTTGTTGGTGCTTTCGCTAAGAGGTAAGCTCCTCTACTGGTATCGGTCACTCTCGATCGACACCATCACTTCATGGGATCAACTGGCAGAATAATTAATAAGGGGCTTCAATGAACAAGCTGACCCCTTCTCTCTATTACACTAGTTCACCACTATCCAGAGGCACCCTCAAGAGGAGATAATTGACTTCAATGTCAGGTTCACCCGAACCTAGTAGAGAGTCACTCCCGACCTTCGGCCCACCCTGGAGTAGGCAACATTCTATTACCTGAGGGCTTTTCATTCAGATATTAGCATGAGCATCCGGTATGCTAATATCAACATATTCCTTGGCTTGTACGAGCAAGCACAAAATGTGGAAGCCGACCTGATAGCTATCGAGAAGTTACCTCCCAAGGTGATGACTCCGATTTACCTAGACTTCCCACAAAATATGTACCCGAGCGCATCCACTCCACCTACATCCCAGATGTATCCTAGTCAACCATGGAATCCAACCCCTCAGTATCAAACGGTACCTATACCACCATATCAAGCGCCTACCATCCCTCAGCTCCTAGCTCCTATCCAATATCCGACATTACCTACATCGTTGGCTCCATTGCCATCATCCGCAAGTCAAGCAATCGCTAATCAAGTAGTTGTAAATGAAGCCCAGGCCAAAGAGTTGCAAGAGGTGAAGGCGTACATGAAGACAATGGTGAATCAGATGAGCATCATGAGAAGGAGGTAGGATGACCAAGGCTTCCAATAGAGGAGATTCCCTCCTCCCCCGATCATGAGAGAACAAGCATCTATCGGTGCTCATAGGCCTCTCAAAAGGAATTCAGCTGTGATGAGCAGTGAAGAGGCCAACATTTTAGATCTAGCATATTGGTGTACCATATGCAATGATCCACATAATGAAGAAACCTACATGGTGCACCTCAATTATGTTCAGACACTGTCCGATGGTGCTTATGAGCAAGTCAATATGATCAGGGAAGCTGGTCATAATTTTATGATGTCTTCCATCGAGCAAGTCTTAGTCCTCACCAAGGCTGGGAAGAAGCCTATTGAGGTAGATCCGGTTCAGATGGATCCATTGAAGGTACCTACTCCACCCAAGCCATGGAGCCAAAAGGCCCAATCATCGATAAAAGCTCCAAATCTAGCAGCAGCCTCGGAGCAGTCCGACTTGCTGAAAGACTACCTACCGCCTCATGCTAGAGAAAGGGTGCTCCAGCCTAAAGCTCCGACTTGTCAACCGTAGGCCGAGACACAAGACCAGGCTAGGGAGAAGCTCAAATACCCCTCATTGACCAAGCGCCAGTGGGTAGATGCCACACAATAGTACCAAAAAATGTATGAATCTGCAAAGGGAGCAGGAGAACCAAGCACTTCGACGTACAACATAGTCGAAGAAATGAAGAAGGCCCTCGACCAAGGTAAGCCTTTATGATGCTCTCCAACTTCCGGGTCAAGTTGACCTTTTGTAGGAATCTCTCAAGTCTGCTCAGGATAAGGAGAGTAAGCCGACATAGACGGTGTTTGCATCATCACTGATGACTTCGGCCATAGGTAAGAATCGGCCCCCACCATTCTACCTTTCCCTTCGGATGGAAGGATGGATCATGCATAATTGCATGATCGACTCTGGTGCCATAACAACCATCATGCCCAAAGTAGTGTGTGAAATCATGGGCATGGAGTATACCCGAAGCAGCCCTAGAGTGCTGCAGCTAGACGGGACTCCCGTGAAGATGGTAGGAGTTATTAAAGATGTTCCCATCCAACTCCATAAAATGTCGTAGGTCACGATCATCCAAGAGATCATGGTGGTCGACTTAGAGCCATACTTTAGTATGTGCCTCTCACGAGAATTTATAGCTAAGTTGGGAGGCTATCTCTCCCTCGACTACTCACACTTGGAGATCCCTTTCAAAGGGAACAAATTTAAACTCTTCAATGAGAAGCCTACCAGTTTTCATGTTGAGAAACTTGAAGATGAGGAGAAGGGCTCGGTCTCTGTCAACCTGATGGTAGAAGAAATACAAGTAGACCTGATGGAGGAAACTCTCGGTGAGCTCCGACTCGAGGATGAATTCTCCATGATAGATTTTAATGCTATTATCGAGACCGATTTGGGGTGCTACTCACTCACCAAGCCTAAAAAGGCTAAAATGAAAGCACCCGTAGAAGAGCCCTCGATACCCGATCAACTATGGAAGTTGTACTTTGATGGTGCTCGATGCAAGAATGGTGCAGGAGCTGGCATCACTCTCATTTCCCCATCAGGTGAACAGAAGACTTATTCGTACAGGCTCGCATGGAGCTGTACGAATAATGCAATAGAGTATGAGGCTTTGTGCCTCGGACTCAAGAAAGCTAAAAAGCTCGACATTAAGCAGTTGCAGATATTCGAGGATTCCGAATTAATCTGCAACCAAGTTACTAGTAAGTGCATCTCCAAGCAGCACTATTTGAAGGCGTACCACAACAAGGTGTGGGATTTTCTCGAATCCTTCACCACGCTGAACATCAAGTCAATTTCATGAGAGCAAAACAAGCTTACGGACATCTTAGCCTCCATCGACGCCCGGTTCTCACCGATGGATGATATGATGCATAAGCCAAAGATAGTGAGGCTGATCTATAGGCCTTCTATGCCTGATAAAAAACTCCATTGGTAGGTGTTCGACAATGACGAGCATCTTGTCAATTTTTTGGTAAATGAAGCATCCTCCATTGAGGAGCGGACTCTGAATGAAGAAGACCATGAGGGATTGATTCAGCTAAAAAATAACCACATCCCGAAGGGTCTGATCATGTTGGAGAGTCTTTTCGACCGGAATGATAGGTCTATCGGCCACAAGATCAAAGTGGACCAGAAAGAGTTCGTGGACCTAGAGTTAGAGCCAGGAAAAGTTATCAAAGTAGGGGTCGACTGCATAGTCAAAGAGCTTCAGTAGATCCATACCCTCTGCAAGGAGTATCCCGACATCATCGCTTGGTGCTACCAAGATCTAAGGGGGTATGATAAGAACATCATCCAACACACCATCGAGCTGGAGGAAGGGATCAAACCCTTCAGGCAGAAGCAACGACCCGTCAACCCAAAAATTGAAATGTTGATGAGGGCTGAGCTTCTGAAGATGCTTGAAGCAAAAATCATATACCCAATCAAGCACTCCTCCTGGGTGGCCAACCTGGTTCTCGTGTGAAAGAAGAATGATGACATTCGCTTGTGTATTGATTTTTGAAATCTCAACCAAGCGTCGCTCAAGGACCACTACCCGCTACCATAGATTGATCAAATTCTACATGTAGTGGCAGGAGCACAGAGGTTCTCCTTGTTGGATGGCTTTTCTGGCTACAACCAGATTTGGGTCAAGGATGAAGACCAGCACAAGACTGCGTTCACCACCAAGTGGGGAACATTCACCTACCAACGTATGCCCTTCGACCTTTCAAATATCGGAGCAACTTTTCAAAGGGTGATGGACCTCGCCTTTGGTGAACTTTTAAATCATGTCATCATGATCTACTTGGATGACATGACAGTCTTCTCCCATAAGAGGGAGGAACATGACCTACATTTGCGGTAAGTTTTTGAGAAATACCGGGAGTTTGGGGTCTCCATCAACCCCAAGAAATCAATATTTGTAGTGAAGGAAGGAAAGCTACTCGGGCACCTTATCTCTAAAAAGGGGTTAACTGTTGATCCCACCCGAGCTGAAGCACTTCTCCACCTTCCACTACCAGCAAATAAGAAAGCCCTACAGTCCTTTTTTGGATAAATAAACTTCGTCAGGAAGTTCATCACCGACTTTGCCCAAGTAGTAAAGTCGATGACCGAGCTCCTGAAGAAGGATGTTGAATTCAAGTGGACCGATGAAAGAAGGTAGGCTTTCCAAGAAATCAAGGAGCGGATCACTCAAGCTCCAGTCCTCGTCAATCTCGACTATTCAAAATATTTTATCTTATACATCGTCGGAGAGCCAGAAAGCTACGCAGTTGTTCTGACATAGAAGGGGGAAGATGGAGATGAGCGCCCGATAGCGTTCCTTAGCCAAATCATCCAACCGCATGAAGAAAAGTTCAATTTTATTGAATGACAAGTGCATGCGGTGATGAAGTCACTCCAGAAATTCTGATATTTCATCTCTCAGAGTAAGATGATAGTGTACGTGATACACCCTGACATCCAAAATTTCATCATCCAAGGGGAGCTTGGCAATAGGAGAGCTGGATGGGTCACTAAGATCCAAGAATTCGACATCGAAGTGCACCCCACCAAGTTGGTCCAAGGTAGAGCGCTCTATCAAGAGCTGGCTAAGAATGTCATAGCTGAAGCTACGAAACCCAACTCGGACAACCCTATGCCCGAAAGCAACCTCGCCAACCTATCGGTTGATAGTCCAGATTGGACAGATGACCTGGTCAGATACTTCGACACAGGCAGATGTCCTTCTCACTTCAATGCTTCACAAAGAAGGAGATTTCACTTGTAGGCTGGCAGGTATGTCCCGACTCCTAACGGACTATTTTATCAGAACATCGATGGAGTTCTCCTGAGATGTATCAAAGAGTCACAAAAGGTAAAAATATTGGAGGAGTTTCACTCTAGGTTTTTAGGAGGCCATTTCATGGGTAGACCTATGGCTTTGAAAATCATTAAAGCAGGCTACTATTGGCCCACCCTTTTCGTCGACGCCTTCAAGGTCAGCCAGTGTTGTGACAGTTGCCAGTGCTACTCGGGCAGGACTCGAAATGCATCGCTTCCTCTCCACCCCATCCAAGTAGAAGCTCCATTCTAGCAATGGGGCCTAGACTTCATTGAGATCATCAATCCCAACTCCTCCACCAGCCATAAATACATTTTGACCACCATAGACTACTTCACTCGGTGGTCAAAAGCAATTTCGACCAAGCAGGCTAACCAAGACGTGGTTATCTCCTTCCTTGAAGGGTTGATCACTCGCTTCGGTGTACCTGAGGCCATCATGTCTGATAATGGCTCTCCTTTCATCGGTGCAAGGATTTACGAATTCATAGTCAGGTATGGCATCTACTTGAAAACCTCATCTAACTATTACCCGTAGGGCAATGGATTGGCGGAGTCTACAAACAAGAACCTACTGTAGATCTTGAAGAGGTCTTTGCTGGAAAATAAGTGAAGCTAGCATTTGTTCTCGAATCGGTTGCTTTGGACTGATCGCATTTCCATAAAATTCTTGATCAGGATGTCACACTATTCTTTTGTGTATGGGAAAGATGCAGTCTTACCCATGCACATAGAGCTACCCGTGTTGCAGTTACTCAAGTGGCTTGATAGTGGGGAGGGTGAATTTGACCTGATGGATGCGAGGTTAGCCCAATTGCTATATTTGGAGGATGAAAGAGAGAAAGCTTATGAAGCTTTCATGAAGCATGCCAAATCCACCAAGAGTTGGTTTGGTAAAAAGACTTCTTGTAGAACTTTCAGTGTCGGAGACCTGGTCTTGAAGTGGAATGAGAACAAGTCCAAGCCAGGGAACCATGAGAAGTTTGACGCCTTCTAGGAGGGCCCATTTTGAGTCTCTAGGGTTAATCAGATCAACTCTTTCATCCTACAAACTATGGAGGGTTTCACTCTCCTGATTTTGGTGAATGGCTTTCTTCTGAAAGCTTATCACCCATCGAGTTCCAAGAAGATCATTGATCCACCAGGTATTTCTTGTATATATGAGTTTAAGTGTACATAGTTGGTTGTCGCTCTAGTAGTGGAGCGAAGCTAGGAGGAATAAAGTAAAAGGGTTTCGCTCCACTTATGGAGCAAAGTTCTCTGTCGCTCCACTTATGGAGTGACAAGCCCTGTCGCTCCACTAGTGGAGTGAAACTAGCTTTCGCTCCACTAGTGGAGCGAAAGTCCCATTCGCTCTACTACTGGAGTGAATGCACCTCCCTCCTTGGTTCTGTTTCAAATAAGGTAAATAAATTGGCTTTCGCTCCACTAGTGGAGCGAAAGTCTCCCCTCTTTCCTAAAAAAGTTGCTTTTTCTAAAAAGCATCCAATAAGAAAAATGTGCCAAGTGTCAAGCAAGCATGAAATTAAAGGGCGTTTCTAACCCTAGCGTTATGCTATAAAGTGGGACCCCTCACCCTCATCCAATCAAAGCATTTTTTGCTTCAAAGCGTCTAAAATGTGCCCCTCTAGAAAATTCAAGTGAAGCGTTCCTCTCGAGATGTGCGCACCTCAAGGAAGTTTCTTCGGCATCGCCATTTTTATCATTTCCAAGATGATATTCACCCGCACGTGAGCCAATCAGAAGCACACGATCATGCCCATGATCTTCATTGGCATTAATTTCTAATGTGCGCATTTAGGGCGGTAGGTTTGAAGTTGGAGCTATAAGGTGAAGAGTTTACCAGGAGAATTTCCATCACTCAGTTGCATTGTTGTTTTACTGCTGCCCTAGCAACTAGTATTCTTTCCGAGTGTCCCTCTGAGTCGAATTCGAGTTGTATCAATTTTTTTAGCAGCCATGGGTAAGAAGAGTGGGGAGCCAAAGTAGAAGGTGCCCAAGGAGAAAGTGACGCCTTCGAAGGAGAGCAGTTCGAAGAAGCCACAAAAATGGGAAAAGAAGCCTGAGAAGTTGATGGTGCCAGAAGATGCTCTCTTCCATTTTTGGGATTGCATGATGATAGACAAGGACATGGAACAGTTGCATCAAGATGTTGAGAAGGTGCATGAAGAGGGCTCAACTGGAAATCCACTAATCGCAGTTTACCATTCACACTTATTCTTCTTCATGTGCACGCTTGTACACCATTGCTCGGAGTTTGTACAGGTGGTGATGCATTTTTATGATGCCCAGACCAGAACAATGTGCAATGCCAAGGGAGAGACGTTATTCGCCATCACGGTTGACACTGTTCGAGTGGCCTTCACCTATGGAGAGAAGCCCTCAAAGGATTTCACCCTCAAAAAAATTAATACTTTTGAGCAGAGCACCAAATATCTGCCTACGCCCAAAATGCACCAATTTATGAGGGAGCAGCTAGGGGACGTCATCTGAGGAGTTTCCTCACCTACCCAAGCACCTAATAGAATTTGTGCATCAAGAAATCTATTCAATTCTGGCTTGGGTAATGGGGCTTTCCACCGATGAGGTAGTCTATGACTGGCAAGTGTCCATGGCGCAGTCAATATTTGAGAATAAAATTTATTTCCCTGCAAAGATGAAGCCCGACGTCATCCCAATTTTCTTTGACTGGGTAGAATTCCTAGCACGACAGTTGCATGGATCATTGGCCTACCTACAGAGCAAAAGAGACAACCAATTCAGGTTGTGCTCCGTCCTAGTGTGGTATTTCTTTTACCACCTTCATGATAAATTCCCATACATCTCCAAGAATCAAACCGACAGCCAGGGTAAGGCATTGCCGGTTTATCTCTGGACACAGAGCTTGTCCAGAGAGGAACCATACTATGTCTTCAATCAGGTTTTCTTGGGGCCAACACTGGAGCTACTCTACGACCATTGTGATCGACTTCCCATGGAGATGCGAGATCAAGTGGTGGATGAGAAGTGGGGGGACATTTTTCTACTCACTCAGGGCATGATCATCAGAATCTATGGGTTTATAGAAAAGCCTTTTCTGTTACCCTATTACACCATGCCCTATTTATTTGCCCTAGAGGTCACTCGACAGCGCGATCATACCAATGAAGTATACGGGAAGGGTAGGGGGAAGAAGACCTGTTGCCCCTTACCTTTTTAGTTTGGGGACATCAAAGTCATGCAGTGCGGTCAACATGTTGTGCTCATGGTGACGCTTTTCGACTATGGGTTGATCGAGCTTCCTCAGCACTGGAAGTATGACCCATGCGACATTTTCCAAGAGCACCTTGGAGCGAAGTCATTTCATAGCTCCCCTTGCCATGACATGGTTGAACAGAGGAACAATCCTAAGGGACTCGAGTTGGAGTGGCATATTGATGAAATGGTGCCTTTGCCCCCTGGCATGATTTTTACACCATGGAGAGCGAGTATGACCCAACAGTCAACCCAGAGCAGAAGCTGCCCAGGAAGCTTCTTGCAGAAATGAAGGTGAAGCTGAAGCATTGGTCCGACCACAAAATCAAGGAGTGGTGGATCATGAGGGTTCATAACGACAAGATATCCTCGGACTATCCATGGATGATTGATGACCAGTTCTCCAAGCTTTACGATGAGAACATAAATACCTATCGAGCATTTTCGTTTGCTGACATTGTACCCCAAAGTGGGCGTAGCCCCGATGAGGTAGATGACATAGCAGCTCCGAGGCATGTAGAAGGCAAAGGCAAGGTGATCTTGGGTGACCCATTATCAGCTGGCGTGCCACATAAAAAGAAGAGCGCCTTTCCAAAAAGAAAGGCTGAAGAGGCACCCCTCTTGCAGCAAGCGACGAAGAAGCCACGTACTAGCACCCAAAAGCCTACCAAGGTGAGCTCCCAGGTGGCGCCCAAAGATGCAAAAGTTATCAACGTAGACACAATGTGCGCATCTCCCACTCAGCACCAATCATACCTTAAAGTCCCTATGGCTACACAGTAAGAGGGGCAGTAGGAAAAAGGTGTGGAGTTTGTCGACGTAGACCCGATAGAAGCACAAAGAGTAGAGGAGAAAGAAGAATCATAGATGCAACATCCATCTTCCTTGGCTCCCTTGATCATAGAGCCTAAAGGTATGCACCCATATTTACCTCTTTCTCTTTCCCCCTCTATCATAATTACTGATTGCTCGATGCCTCAAATTCCTATCATAGTTATTATTTTTGTAATACCCAAGATTCCTATCGTGGTGTCTACTCCCTTAGTCTCTGCTTCCTTTTCCATTTCGCTATCCCACTCCATGGTCCCCAACATATCTATTTCTCCTATCCTTTCAATGCCATCATCGATAGCATTCATAGCTTTCGTTGGCACCCCAAACACCTTCAAAATTTTTACAACTGTTAGCTTACCCTTTTTGTATCAGAGGACCTCATCATGAATATATCTATCACTACAAAAATAAACCCATCCTCTATTTCTCCACCCTCTACCACCATGGCATCGACTACCCCGATGTTTCGATGCCTATGCCAACTATTTCGGCAGTCCAAACCCAAGCTCCCTTAAGGGTTAGCGCAATCACTTCCCCTTCTATCTCTCGTGCACCATCTGATCTTGAGTCGCACCTTCCCCTTCTTCCTTTCACACCAATATTTGGAGTGGGCATTCAGGAGCCACTGGAATCTGAATTAGAAATGATGCACCAACTCATCATCGCTAAGAGTATCCGCAAGGCACACCAAAATTCGATGCGCTGGATGAAAGACCATCGAAAGAAGGAGGCGCAGGCTCTGGCAAGAACTGAGAAGAAGTCTATCCTCGACCTAGAAAAATGGAGCTACACACCATCGAGAAGATACCGCTTGTCCAGAAGCCCTTGGCGGAGATGACTCCTATGGATTATGCTTTCTGCCATACTATGGAAGATGTCACCAAGTTGGATACGACATGAAATATGGGTGACATACAGGTTGACATGGGCTCCATCTATGCTCACGATGAATATTACAAGGAGTGCTTCTTTCAGGAGTAGTCTAAGAACCTTGAGCTTGAGGAGGCCTTAGCAGTAGCAAGGAGGTAGATCGAGGCATTGCAGTCTGAAGTCATGCCACTAAAGCAGAAAATCCTTTCATTGGAGGGAGAGAATGATGAACTTTCCAGGTTGTGCGATAGCCATATGAGATCACGCGCCCAGGCCAATCAGGAGATTCAAGTGCTCACTATTCAAAATCATGAGTTACGAGCTCAGTTAGTGGAGAAAATAGTGAAGCCTATCACATTCTCTAAGGAGCGCCTTAAGGAAATGCGTTTGCAGTTCCTAGCAGATTTCTTAGCAAGAGCTGTGCAAGGAGTTACAGTCTGGATATTTTTTAGGGAGGCTCAGGAGGCACTTGTAGTTGGTGACCCAACTTTGGAGTCTGCCCAATCAGACGTTAATCATTGGCTAGACTTGGCCACCCAACTCCACAAAATTGAGGATGTGACAGTTCACCTAACTCCTATGAGCCTTCTGGCTCGATCTTGGGCAACAACAAAGATGACTCTGCACTCTTTCTTCATGAAGGTAGACTTAGCCAAAAAATCTCGCCAGCTCTCTGACACCCTCAAGCAAGAAAGGGAGGTTTCACTACGATACTTCAATACCCTCACTAAAATTGGCATCCCCGGTTTCACAGACCCTGAAGGACCCATTCCATCGATCGAGGAGTTAGAGCCCATATGGTCGACATTTGTTGATAGCCCTTCTGACATTGATACTTGGGAGGATCCAAGTTTGTCGGGGGGGGTGATTGAGACCTATCGTTGCCTAATCGAGGAGCTCCAGAAGCAACCAAATTTCTCCCTTGAGCATTGGATTGACGCTTCTGCAATATACAAGCATGTGTTTAAAATCTCCTTGGATAGGTTCCTTCCCCACCCACGCAAGCAATAGAAGGAAAAGGAGACCGAAAGTGAGCTAGATTCCAAGGCACAAGAATTAGAGGAGCATGGAGAAGATTCAGAGATAGAGGAAGAAGAAGAGAAAGAAAATCTCGAGGAAGTACCAAGCAGCAGCGAGGAGCAATCTGAAGAGCAGTCTGAAGATCCTGAGAGTGGAGAAGACTCTGAAACCCAAGGATAAGGCCTGGGATCTTTGCATTGAGGCAGGCTCAATACCCCGTGAGCCGCCAGAGATGTTGCCAATTTTACCACATTTTGATAAATTTCATGTTGTATACAGTTTTTGAGACTAAATCATTGTAAAACTTCTCTTTCTCCATTTAAATGGTCAAGACGTTATTATTTTGTTGTGTTTTCACTAGTTATCTCTTTAGCTTAAAAATTGTATTCTTTCACTTTCTATGGTTCCTTTACCTTTTCTATACTTTTTGGGTCATATCACATGCAAAATTGTTGATGTTTTAGCATGGGCGAGGTTCTGAATCAGCAAAGTCCTTTTCATATATACGCATATGATAGTGATTTCTGACACTTAAGCATTTTTAGAACATGTTTTTCTGTTAAAATATGTTGTCGCTCCACTAGTGGAGCGAAAGACCAGAGAAGCCTTTAAAGAAATGAAAATAGCTAAGTGTGAAAGGAAGTCAGAGAAAATTAATGGTGCTCCACTACTGGAGTGAATCCCCAAAGTGCTCCACTTATGGAGCGAAGACAAAACACAAAAATAGGTTAAAAATGCTAAATACAAAGTCAAAGTGGTCAAAGCTTTAGTCGCTCCACCAGTGGAGTGAAACTCCCTGTCGCTCCACTAGTGGAGCGACACTCCAAAAAGGCATGAAGAAGGTAAGTGTTTAGGCTCCAAGTGCCAGGAAAGGTCAAACTTTTGGTCAAAATGCCAAGCGCTCCACCAGTGGAGCGAAAGGCCTCGTTGCTCCACCAATAGAGTGAAAGGCCAACAAGGTGTAGGAACAAGCAAATATATCTAAGTGTGTGCAAGGCAAGTCAAAACTTGGTCAAATCAGCAAGCGCTCCACTAGTGGAGTGAAAGTTAGAATAAGCATAAGGTAAAGTCAACCTTTCGATCAAATGCCCTGTCGCTCCACCGTAGAGTGACACATCGAAAAAGGCTCAAAATCAAGGTAAAGGTAAAGAGAGTCAAAATGATCAAAGGCCTTATCGCTCCACTAGTGGAGTGAAGGGCCAAAAAGGCTTGGAGATGAGCGAATATAGCTAAGTGAGCACAAAGAGAGTCAAAGGCGGTCAAAATTTCAGTCGCTCCACTTGTGGAGCGAAAGGCTCTGTCGCTCCACCCAGGGAGCGACACCCAAAACAAAGGTAAAAAAGTTTCTAAGGCATGGAATGAACTGCTGTCGCTCCAGTTATGGAGCGAAACTCCTGGCGGACCCCAAACGTAGTGCAAACTACCCAGAACCACCATGAAGATGCCCGAAACTATCAGGGGCTGCTGTAAATCCACCATTGACTGATTAAACCGACCCAAAGCTGCGCTCTAAGCCATCCGATTATGGTAGATTATCTAGAACCTTCTACCTTCAAGGCTAAGTTATCTCGCCGAAATCTTCTACCTTCAATGCTGAGTTATCTGCAAGGCCGAATTAAATGTTGTAAGTCGGTTCTAGACCGAGTCTGCCTATCACCGTTGGGGAAGTGGTTGGGCATTAATGTTTTAGGAAGTAGAATTCCCTATAAAAGCTAGTCTTTTCTCTGTAACTAAGGATGGACAATCTCTGCTAGAGAAGCAACTTTGTACTTTGAAATCTGCTTCCGAAATACAGACTTCTGGCTCCGGCTTTGAATCTTCTATCTCTGTGTATGACTTCTATCATGTTATTTCTATTAAATTAGCCTCTTTACCATATAGCCTAATTTTGTTATCTGGATTTAGCTGTTAGTAAAGGACGAATCCCTAGAATACCCCTAGAGTTTATGCAGTTCTAAAGGTTTAATGTTGGTTTCTGTTAAAGGTCTATTGTTTTGATTGTTGTTGGTTCAAGTATTCAGGTTGTCTATCGTGCTTCCTGTCCATCACCCCATATTTTTGGCTTTTAGCCTTTTCCCATTCCTTTCAGTCATTTCATCCCTTTCAGCACCTTCCTAACCCTTATCTCAAAACCCCATTTTTACTTTTGGAACCAGCCCTACTGGAGATTGTCACGGAGGACATTCCTTTCCTTCGAATATTCAATGCTTGGCATCGGGTCTAGGGCGTTGTAGACTTAGAAAATCTATAACTAGGCCGATTTGATCGCCAACAAGTAGTTGAACCAATGAAGTCATAAAAGAAGTCAGTGTAAGTGCAAGCAAAGGTTAGGGTTACTATTTTTTAAATTATTTAATAGCTAACATAGGAGTTATAAGGTTTAGTGGAATATTTAAATTATTTAAAGCTATTGAGTGTGGAGTGATAAGTAGTAAGATAGACTAAAAAGTATTTGGAGCAATAATTTTTTTAAGTAATAAGTTTCTTTAAAGTATTTTATTTTTGAGTGATTATATAGTAAAGTATTTAAGTTTATTTTTGGAGAGATAAGATAGATAATTTTTTTTATTTCTTTAAGTTTGGAGTGATAAGGAATTCAACTAAGTTATTTAAATGTTTTTGTAAGTTTTTGAAAGAGTTATTTATTTTTGAGTTTATTATTGAAATTTTTAAAAAGTTAAAATTATTGAATTTTTGCAAATTTATCTATTTGGGAGACAAAAGGTTTTCAACACCAAAAATTAGGAAAACATAAATTTGCAAAATTTCATATTAGTTTCTAAAACTAGGGAGACATAAGGTTTACTACTTCATAGGAATTTAAATTAGTAAATCTGAATTTTAATTTGTTTAAACCTAGGAGATATAAGGTTGTCTACTTCAAAGGAAATAGATCATAATATTGATTGTATATCATGGAAGAAATAAAAAATGCATTCAATATAGATAATGAAGATATAGTAAATAAATTAAAACTTTATTTTCAAAGAATGATAGATGATCTTGATAGAGAGAAGAAAACAACAAGATCACAAAATATCCATGAGGATTCAAAATTGGATCTTGTTACTATAAAATCTTATTCTAGTAGTTCATCTATAGATTCCATTGCAAAATATACTAAAAATATTGAATATTATCATAGTTTGTAACTTAATTACATGGAAAACAAGGAAGTAGTAGCTTTGGTTGTACATCAATGGTTATGTTATTTTACCAAGAAGACAAATGAACTTGAAACTCTAAGAAGGATTGTTGGACATTTTGAGTCAAAGTTTTCATTGATGTCAAGGAATGTTGCAAAACTTTATTATTATAAACATAAATCATTCACCAATATGCAGAAATATCAAATCATTCATCCATAATACATTATCCACAATAACAATCCACAAATGAGAGAGAGATAGATAATACCCTTAAGGTAGGGAAACACCAATAATAATCCTTAAGGAAGGAATAACTCCACAAGATCTCCCAATGTGAGAGGCCACTTCGTGGGCATAGACGATTACATAAGATTATTCTCCAATGATGATTACAATGACAAATATCTCTTCTTTATATATCTATATTCTTATTCTACTTTGGGGAGCCTACTACTAATATAATATTATATTATAACATAATATTATAATACAATCAACCTTGGGTTATGTGTGGCCCAGTCCAACCCTTAGACAATATAATAATATATCCCTAAATATCTATTCCTAGGTATCCTACCATGCCACCCTCCTTACAAATGTTTCGTCCTCGAAATATATGAAGAAATATGATAATATGATTTGCTAAGAAAAGTTAGCAACTGGTACCAATCTCGATCATCCATCCATCCAAGTGAAACACATTGATGTTGGTATGCCATTTTGTTACTTGAGTATCCAAATCTGCTTTGTTGGCTCCACGCTTTTGATGCTATATTTTGATAACTTGAATGATGGGTCCACTTTTTCTTTGATGTTGATGATCCATTTTGAAAATCATGATCCCTATGCTTTCTCTGCCAAACACTGCCATATTTGGTGCCCTTCTGATTCCATGCAGAACCATAATATTGTTGCCTTGAACTATACCTCTAATATTGTTGATGCTCATGGTGGTGTGGATGGCGATATGGTGCAACCTTAACTTTATGTTCTACCTTCTTTGACTTCTCAACATTTGGCTCCATTGTTTTAAATTCTTCTACGCATTGTCCTTTCATGTTCTCTTTGTTTGGTGTGTCCTTGTGCTTTTCTATCAAAGCTTCCTTGGACCTTGTTATTGTTATTTCCATAGACTCCATTGCTACTACTTCTTCTATGGACTTTGTTGCTTCTACTTTCTTCTTGGATTCTATTTCATGTTCTTCAATTTGTTTCTCTACAACCACTTCTTGATTTTACTTGCATCCTTGCTCCTTAAGCTGAGAAATATCTTGCAATGTTATCTTCTTTTAACCATAAACTTATTTTGCACATTAATGTTAACAGTACCCAAAGAATCTAACCAAGGATAACCAAGAACAATATCCTCATCTTCCATCTCAATAGCATATAAATCTAAATGTAAAACATATTTATCCATGGTGATATTCAAATATTCAAAAAACTGAACATGCTCACCCTCTAGTTGTATGTCCTTAATTTTTGTTGCTTGAACTTGCAAATTCTTAGCCAAAGCAATATTAATAAAATTATATCTGCTACTAGGGTCAATGCAAATAATAACCTATTTTTTTTAATGCTTCCATGAACCTGCAGAATAGAACTTTTAGATGAATCTAATACCTTTTGATCCTTCTCTTGCTTTTCAAAATCTAAATATGTGACTTCATTCTTCTCATTATCTTCCTTAACATTTTTATCTTTCTCCTTCTTTAGTAATTTTATTTCTTTTTCATAGTCTTAATTTTTTTTCTTGAAAACTTCCCGTTATCCTTTTATTTCATTTCGCTCATTTTGAATTCCCTGTAGTTTCTTTTCAATGTCTTTGATGACATCCAACATGCTATCTATATTTTTATCTCTTCCTTCAAGTTTTCTCTTACAAATATCTAACTTTCTTTGGAATTGAATAGGTACCTATGTGCTCAAGAATGTTGGTTCAATTTCATCCTAAGTGCACAAGAATTTACCACATTTAAACCTTTCTATCCATTATACTTTGACTTGAAATAATTAATTTATAATTATTTAAATTCACTAGAATTTAAATATTATAAATTAATATTTAAATCTTTTGGCTTTGTTAAAGATTGGAGCCACCTTAGGTTTTATCACTTCGAATAAATAATATTTATTTATAAAATTTAAATTCAATTTGAATTTAAATATTTATAAATTAAATATTAAAACTTCCTTGGGATTTCTAATTTGAAATTAAAAGCCTCCTTGGGTTTTTATAAAAAACCTTTTATTTTTGCTCACCCATGGTTTTTAATAAAACCTTTTACTTATGCTTCACATAATATTAAAAATAAATATTATGAAGCTCTTCTGCCATCAACCTTTTGCATTGCTCCTTTTGACCTTTGACATCAACAGTAGCTTATTCCTTGATATTAATGACAACTTCATTCCTTGGTAGGATACCTAGGAATAGATATTTAGAGATATATTATTATATTGTAGAAGGGTTGGCATTGGCCACACATAACTCAAGGTTGATTGTATTATAATATTATATTAGTAGTAGGTTTCCCAAAGTAGAATAAGAATATGGATATATAAAGAAGAGATATTTGTCATTGTAATCATCATTGGAGAATAATATTATGTAATTGTTTATGCCCACGAAGTGGCCTCTCACCTTGAGAGACCTTGTGAAGTTATTCCTTCCTTAAGGATTATTATTGGTGTTTCCCTACCTTAAGGGTATTATCTATCTCTATCTCATTTGTGGATTGTTATTGTGGATAATGTATTATGGATGAATGATTTGGTATTTCTACATATTGGTGAATGATTTATGTTTATAATAATAAAGTTCTACAATAAGTGGTATCAGAGCAATGATTTTCACAAAGTGGGGATTTTTGTGTGAAATTGCAGAATTATGGCAATTTATTTTTTTGGAAAAACAACTCATCTTTCAGGAGCCATATCTCTGTGAAAGTTTATCTGATTTAGGTGGTTCTTGGATCAATTTGTACATAGTTTGAAGAGATTTTAAATGAGCGGTTATATGAAGGAATCCGAACAGTATTGAGAGAGATACAACCTTTTGAAGTTAGTCATCCGATGACGAATTTCACAGATTTGTTTTGGAAAAACATCTTATCTTTTAGAAGCCATATCTCTGCGAAAGTTTATGCAATTCAAGCAATTCTTGGATTAGTTTATGCAGAATTTGAAGAGCTTTAAAATGAGTGGTCATATGAAGGAATCCAAGTAGTATTGAGGTAGATACGACCTTACAAGTCAGTCATAAAACCTAAGGTGGCTCCAATCTTTAACAAGTTTTAATATTTAATTTATAAATATTTAAATTCAAATTGAATTTAAATTTTATAAATAAATATTATTTATTCGAAGTGATAAAACCTAAGGTGGCTCCAATCTTTAACAAAGCCAAAAGATTTAAATATTAATTTATAATATTTAAATTCTAGTGAATTTAAATAATTATAAATTAATTATTTCGAAGTCAAAGTATAAGCATCGACCCCCAACGAATTCATTTTCATCGACGTGCATGGGAACTAGGGCAAAAGGTATTTATACCTTAGCCAAACATTAGCTTGGAGGCCTCGATTAATGCATCCATGATTTGTGAGAAAGAAAACTCGTGCGTTGTGTAAACCTGAATTTTTGCATGTTAAAAACATTGAGGAGCTTGGTTTCTAGCACCATCTAGTGGCTAGCTCAGGTGGCATTGGCTTGGCGCTTGTGGTAGAGAGGTTACGAGTTCAAAACCCGGTGGCAGCAAGGTTGGAAGTTTGTCTTTTGCACTTCGGTTTCGATGGCAGTAGGGGAGAATTTAGAGTGCATGGGCATTCTAGCTCCCACGTGAGCGTCTAGCTCACGCGTTAGCCAAGGCTATGGCTAGGGCATTTGTGGAGGCAATGACATGGGTTCAAAACCCACTAAGGGCAAAGGTACAATTTTTGAATTTAATTTTTATTTGCCCTAAGGTTTGATGTGAGATAGTTGGGAGGCATAAGGATTAATTAAGGTTAATGTTTCTATGGTGATTTTTCATGGTAAAATTGTGAAGGGAGTTATAAGGATTTTGATTTTATTTTTAAAATAAAGTCTTAATTGTTATATTTGCATATTGGAGGAGTAAGACTTTTAGGGTGTTGATTTTATTTTAAAGGACTTTTGCCAAAGAGATTATTGTGAAAGTAATTGTACTAATCTTGTTAAGGTGTTTGATATTATTTTAAAGTTGGAGTGATAAGGTGTATTTTGTTTTATATTATTTTGTATTGTGATTCCTTGAGAGAAAAATTATTATCTTCTAACCTTATTGAGATTGGCAAAGAAGTGTTTATGAGTGTGGCAGATTTGTGTGGTCTACTCCTTATCAAGCAAAAAGGTATGGGCAAATTCTTCCTTGGTTGAGTTGATTGGTTGGTTTTTTGGAAAACAACTTTGGAGTGAAAAGGACTTGATTAGGTTACCTTATTGAGTTGTTGAGCTATATGTGAATATTTTTTTATACGTATTTTTGAAGTGTGTTTTGAATTAATGCTTCAAGGTTTTCTGGAATAAAGAGTTGTTGATAAAACCTTGTTTGATAAGCATTGTTGTTGAAGCCATTTTTTAAGTGAGGAACTTGAACTAGGGTTTGCAAAGATCATTGTTATGTGAGATTGGTTGATGAGTATTATTGGAAATATTTGAGTGAGTGTTCATATGCTTGGACTAGGGTTTGTGAGCAAGGATTATTTTATTGAGTGATTGGTTGAGTAAGATTTGGTTGAGCCTAGTCAAGTGGATGTGTGAAGTGATAGTCCTAGTTCTATGAAACAAATTGTTCTATATTCTGAATTGATTTGAGAAAGAGGTTGAGTGTTGATGAGTGTGAAACATATTGAGTCTCTAACAATTCTCTGTATGTTTCTATGGTAAAGAGAGTGATTGAAAGTGATTGAGTATTGTGGTGAAGCATATTGAGTCTCTAACAATTATTTGTATGTTTCCAAAAGAGTGATTGAAAGTGATTGAGCATTGAGGTGAATGTGAAGCATATTGAGTCTCTAACAATTCTCTATATGTTTCTAAAATGTGATTGAAAGTAATTAAGCATTGTGGTGAATAGGAAGTATTTTGAGTCTCTAACAATTCTCTTTATATTTCTATGATATTGAACAAGTTCTAGAGAGGACTTATGGATAGATTGGTGTGAGCTTTTGTGGAAGCTTACAATACAAATTGAGGTTATATTTGGATAAGTTCTAGTGAGGACTTATTGAGCAAATTTAGACAAGTTCTAGTGAGGACTTGTTGAGAGAAAATTGGACAAGTTCTTGAGAGGACTTGTGGACGGATGAGTGTGAGCTTTTGTGGAAGCTTACAATACAGATTTGAGATAAGTCTTTGAGAAGACTTGAGAGCAAATTTGATTGATTAATTTGTTAAAACCTTGAGTTAAGTTTTGGGGCAGATCTACCAGATTTGATTTGATATTAGTTCAAGCTTTGTGTAAAGTCTTGAGGATAAATATTGAGGACAAATTTGTGCTAGACCGAAGTACTGTGTTTAGTGCAGATCAAAGGATAGAGTTTGAGGACAGATTTGTGCTAGATCGAAGGACTGTGTTTAGTGCATATTTGAGACAGAGCTTTGAATGTGATAGAGTATAGAATATGAAACTCTCCAGTGGATAGAGATCCATTAGCCAGGGTAGTGAGGATAGGTGTCTTCAGTGGACAGAGATCCATTAACCAAAGCAATGGGGGTAACAGTTCTTCTAGAAGATCATCATTCTGAGCTAAGGAGAAAGGAGTTCTCCTATGGATAGAGATCCATGAACTTAAGGGGATTGGTATCTCCTTTGGATAGAGATCCATAAACATTGTAATAGGGAAAGTATTACCAAGAGATTGATTGAAAAAAATTTAGTGAAATATTTTCTCATTGGAGTAGCCCACATTGGGTGAACCACGTTAAATTGGTGTCTCTATTGTGTGTGGTGTTTTGTGCATTGCTTTTATTACTGTTGTTGATATTGCTATATTTACATTGCATAATATTGATTGGGAAAGAAAAGTAAAAAGTGGTCTTCTACTGTTCACCACCCTCTTAGTATAATCTTGTGTTCTTCAAGGATGAATAAAGCAATAAAAATATGTTCAAGATGCATTTATTACAATAGAACTGGTCATGAAAAAGCAAATTGTTGAAGTCTTCATCCATGTAAATATTGTGGAGAAAAATCTCATTTTTCTATTTTTTTTGTACAAAGACAAGTATTATAGAAGATTTGAAAGAGCATTATTTTTCATATTAGATTATATTTTTTAAATACTTATCTCTAAAGCATTTTCTAACAATACATTCAAGTGTACAATTTTTAAAATCTAGGGAGAGAAAACTTCCAGAGAACAATGAAAAGGAAAATGGGTCAAATATGGTCTAAAATTATCTTACAAAGAAGTTAGATCACATAAAGGCAAAGGAAATATTATTATGCAATAATATGATGATAATGAGAGAGTTCAAGAAGTTTATAATCTTTAAACTACAAATATTGAAGACCATGAAGTTGAATCCAAAGAAACCGAAGATGAAATCAAAGCATAAATCAAGCAAGAAGATGAACCTGATGGAGCTCAAGCAGAAGATCAAATGCATTGCAAGGTCACTTGAATATTGAAGATGAATATGAAGACCATAATTGAATACTAAAGTCTTCAATAACCAAATAATGTAATACAAGGGGGTGTTGGAGTATATTACATTATTTGGTACATGCTAATGTACTACCATGGTACTTTTATGGTACATATGTAAATAATAGATTAGGTTTGAGTCATAGTTTAGAGTGAGTTATATTTTCCCTTTTATGTAAGTGTGAATGTGTTGGAAATGAACAAGTGTCATGTGATTTAGTGTGCAAGTGTAATTTGAATCTATGTGCAAAAGTGTATTGCATGTATGAGATCAAATATGTAATGTAAATATGTGCACAATCTTAGAATAGGTGTGTAAGTTATAGAAGTGTAAGAGTCATGTATAGGTGTGCATACAATATAGATTCAAGTTTTCATCAAGTATGCAAGTGTCAATTAGAGAAGCCAAGAGTCACGATACTTGGCATATGGAAAGCAATAGTTGAGTATCCAAAGAGTCACACTACTATTTTTAAATTATGGAGACAATTCTCTATAGACAACAGTTCTAAACCCTAGGACTGGCTGGCACATCCATCAACAATTTTGCAATGTAATTAAGCAAGTTTTGTTTATGTTTATGTTTGGAAATTCCGGAAAATACAGCCACCAGACGTCTAGGCTGAATGTAAATGCATGTGGCACTACATGACAAAAACAGTCATCATGATTGTAGCACTAGACGGATGGTCAGACGTCTAGTTGTATTGTCAAATTGTCAGACGTCTAGTTAGCATTGTTAACTAGGACAGACGTCTAGTTAGTTAGCTGTTAAAAGAAGTAGTTGTGGGAATTGGTTGGGGCGGTTCCAGGAGTTGGTTGGGGAAACCAACTTCCTGCACCTATTTAACCCCCCTTTCAAACATTTGTAAGGTGTGCAATCAATGTTGTAAGAGTTGTATGCGATCATCTGAGATAATGCAAAAGGTTGTTATACTATTCTATATTTTGCGTGCATGGTGATTGTATGAATGTTGTGTGAGTTGCAGTTGGAAGCCATTAATGGTTGTGTTGCAGGTTTCCTATGCTGAGAGTGATTGCAGGTTTGCCAGACATTGTTGAACAGGTGCTGAAGCAAGGGACTAACATGTTGTTTGCAGGTTTACGCAGGAAGACGACCTCTGACGTCTAGCCCTGACGTCTGGTAACCGCCAGACGGCTAGCCGTCAGACCCTCCAACCTGACGTCTGCCCCAGACCAGACGTCTAGGTTTCACCTACCGACGGATGCCCCCTTGACGTCTAGTGACCAGACGTCTCCCTTGCCAGCCCAGACGTCTACCTTCCAGACGGTTGTTCCAGCCATCTGACCCTATTCCAGACGTCTGCACCTGTCCTCTAGACGTCTAGACCCCTGACTTCTAGACACTCATGACGGATGCCAAAGTTAGGACACTGAGAGACACCTTGTCATATTGCATGATCCCTGATACCCATGTTTATCACCCCATATCGGGAATGCACTCACCCCTATCTACATTTGGCGTCGTTGCCTAAACAAAAACCCAGAGTTTAACAAGTGATAGGAAGAATAGGTGAATGACTGGTTTCAGGTCACGGAACAAAGAACAAATACCGGTGAGAAGAAGTGCACGACTGGCGAACTTAAGAACACACGAGACCGCGAAAGTATCCCTTTCGGAAGTGGAGAGAGTATGGAATACTGAAGAGGAAGATAACGTCAGTATAGAGACATGGTTGGTGACTGCAGAAAATGAGGGAGAGCAAATAGCTGAGGAAGAGCCCATCATTGAAGACTGGACGACAACACCAGAACCAGCGAGGGAAGGGTGGCCAGAGGATACTAAAGGAGAAAACCTGGTATCAGGGCACCGACGTGGAGGTTCGTGGGGAGGAAGGTCGGAGCCACGTTTGGTATATTCGTGAAGGAGATCGCGAAGCAGAGACCAATTGGAGATGGGAAGAAGGCTATTTGAGCACAACTTTGCACCACCAACAGTAAATAGACAATCAAACCAACCACTACAACCACTAACACCAGGAAGACAGAATATCATGGCGAATCCCGCCAATAGAACGATACAGCAAAAATGCCCACCCTTCTCAGGCGAAGGGAAGGAGGATCCAACACGACACGTGGGGACTTGCATTACCATTTGGGGAGCTAATGGAGTCACACAGGACACACAATGGTTGCAATTGTTCCCAGCCACATTGCGAGGCATGGCGATAGACTGGTACTTGAAAAGACAAAGTACGCAAGCATTTGCACAATGGGACGACCTCAAGAATGCATTCATAGAATAATTCCGACCTATGAGGGATGACACTGATATAATTACAGAAATCTGTGTCACTAAACAAAAAATGGACGAGGATGTCAAAAGCTACAATAGAAGATTGAAACAATTGACAGATAAAATGGAGATGACACCTATCGACGGTATGGTAAAACGATGGTTTTTGGATGGGCTACTACCAAGGTTCAAGAAGAAAATGAAGGCAATACCATCCTCAACGTATGCAGAAGCACTAGAGAAGGCTAAAAACTTCGAAAGTGAAGGCAAACAAACGACCGCAGGTATTGGTGGATACTTAAAGCATGCTGAAGACTCGGACAGTGAAGCTGAAGACAAAGTACAAAATACGATTCATACCTTCAAGAGAGAATTTGACAAAATCCTAAAAGAAGCAAAAGGGGAAGGTCGAAAGGATCGAAAAGAAATTTGGTGTTCATACTGCAAGGCAGAGGGACACTCAAACATAGACTATCCAAAGAAGGCATACTGTAATATATGTGAAGTCGCAGGACATCCCGTCATTGACTGTCCATTCAACCTAAAAAGTAAGAGGCATCAGACATTGGCAATACAACAGGAAGAGCAGCCAAACCCACAGAGGAATGGACAAGGAGCCACTAGTGGAGGATACAGGAATAATCACCGAGGAGGAAGACAAGGAGGTCGAAGTTGGCTGCAATACGAGGCGGGGGGGTCGAATTATTCAAGGGGTGTCAATTGAAAAGAAGGGGGCTATTTTCGCGAGAGAATATCTGTTCCAAACCCCAGAATGTAGGTAACAATAGTGGTAAAAACACTACCCAAATGTGTAAATGGTGTGGTCCGGGAAATCTCCACAAGGGGAGGCTTCCAAAAAAAAAAACAAGTGGGGGTGGAACCGCAAAATATTAACCTCATCTGGGATTGGAGAAGGGAGGGAGGGAGAGAAAGGAAGTCTTGGCTGGGACAAGAGCTGAGACCAAGGAAAAAGGAAGACTATCCAAACCCTACCAAGGAGAAGGAATGATGGCAGGAAGCCCAAAAATTGATTGAGACAGAACTGGCAAAGGAGAAACAAGGACTAGTTCTGGAGAAAGTGTTAAAGAGACCAAAAATCACGAAAAAGGCATCAGTAGAAGGCTTGGTAACAGAGGTACTAAACACGAAGGTGGAGATGAAGGTCGCCAACCTGTTTAGTATAATACCGGAGTTGTACACTACGATCGGGGAAGTCATCAAGAAAAAGGATGAACCTCGACAGGTAGCAGCTATCAAGCAAGGACAATTTATCGACCCAACAATCCTGATGATTGAAGTCGGGTGGAGGCCAACTATTGTTCAAATGGAAGTTTTGAACCATAGGCTGAATCAGGTGATTGTAGATGGAGGGTCTAGTGTGAATGTGATGCCAGAAAAGACATGGCGGATTCTGGGGCAACCCGCCTTACGGTCTCCAAATTTCAAACTATATGGCGCTGATCAATATGGCATTGAAACAATAGGCATTTTGATGAATCAGAAGGTATGCATAGCCGAACAGGACTTCACCCTAGATTTTGTTGTCATTGCTATGCAGAAACCCGCATATGATGCACTCCTAGGACGTGGATGGTTGAGAACAGCAAAAGTAAACCACAATTGGGAGAAAGAACGACTATCCTTCAAACAGGGGCAGCACAAGTATATAATTAATCTGAAAAACCAAACAGTAAGTCAGGACATAGCTACTTCAGATGATTCAGGATCCTCCTCGTCAGATGGTGAAACGGGACATGAACCAGATGAGGAGGGAGTGTTGCACCTCGATGATTGCACGAAAGATGAGTATGACCAAGATAAAGGTTTACTACACTGGCAGTTAGAGGATTATGAGATCTTCCCTCCCCAATGTCTTTGTATAGATGCGGGAAAAGAGATTCAAGAGGATGAGATACAAGAACCAGAGAGAGAAACCAGTAACAAGAGACAGACAACAGCGGAAAAGGACAAGGAAAGAGAAAAGTGGACATTCCCCAAGAATTTTGCAGAATTCACGATGGGGGAGGCAGTCATAGAGGATAAACCAGCCCACCCCATTGCTGCACTAAAGGCAGCAGATGACCCTGAGTCAATCAAATATGAAGGTCCAAGGATGATTCAGATAAACTTGGGAGAAAAGGGTGAAGAGAAGATGATCAAATGTGGAGATGATTGGGATCCAGTCCTAAAAGTGGCAACAATTAAGATTTTTATGGACTATAAGGATGTTTTTGCATGGACATATAAAGATTTGAAGGGAGTACCACCCGAACTCTGCGTACACAAGATTCCTCTGATAGAAGGCGCGCAGCCTGTTAGAAGGCGTCCTTACAGAATGAATCCCAAATATGCAACAAAGGTGAATGCCAAAATCGAAAAGATGTTAGATGCAGGCATTATATTCAAGGTTACGACAAGCGAGTGGGTTTCACCAATTGTAATCACTCTAAAATGGGAAGTAGATAAAATTCGAATCTGTGTGGATTTTAGAAGTTTGAATGTCGTAACTATAAAAGATCCCTTCCCAATCCCATTCACAGACTCCATACTGGAAGAAGTAGCCGGCCACGAGATTTATTCATTTTTGGATGGATTCTCGGGATATAATCAGATTAGCATAGCAGAAGAGGACAAGTTGAAGACTACTTTTGTAGTAGAGAATGGAATATATGCATATAATCGTATGCCATTTGGACTATGCAATGCGCCCGCTACTTTTCAAAGGATCATCTTGTATATTTTTGATAAAATGTCCACAGGGAATTTTAAAGCCTTTCTAGATGATTGGTCACTGTATGGGAAGACACAAGAACATTTAAAGGCCTTGGGAGAATGCATGAGTTTATGCAGGAAAGCACGAATAGCACTGAACCCAAATAAGTGTGTCTTGTTGGTGCCATACGAAAAGCTTCTAGGGCATATAGTATGCCAAGAGGGTTTGAAGCCCGACCTCGATAAGATACGGGTAGTGTTACTGATGGAGGAGCCACATGATGTGAGCTCGGTTAAAACCTTTTTGGGAACTGTCGGATATTACAGGAGGTTTATCCGAAATTATGCATTGACATCTCATCCACTAGATGCGCTTACACGGAAGAGTGTTCCATTCAGATGGACAGAGGAACACCAGGTGGCATTTGAGGGATTGAAAGGGCACTTGGTGAAAGCACCTATCCTGGTTTACCCAAACTGGGAGAAAGAATTCCATGTGCATGTGGATGCCTCAAATTTTGCCATTGGATGTGCCTTGGCACAGGAAGGCCAATACGGGTTGGATCAGCCCATATATTTTGCAAGTCGGCTACTGTCGAGAGCCGAGAAGAATTATAGCACAACGGAGCGAGAAGCACTGGGAATGGTGTATGCGGTACAAAAGTACAGACACTACCTACTGGCTAACCCCTTTGCTTTTTATGTGGACCATCAGGCTCTGTTGTACTTGATCAACAAACCAACGATCTACGGATGAGTAAGTCGATGGCTCGTCACCCTGCAGGAATTCGTGTTTAGAGTGGTAGTCAGACTAGGGAAGAAACACGTAATAGCGGACCAGTTGTCGAGGATTCGCTCAGGAGAACCTGCAGAGGGAGGAATACCAGATGAATTTCCCGATGCACAGTTGTTCATGATTAATGCCATACCAGGATGGTATAAGCATATAGGGGAATATCTATCGACAGGACAGCTGCTAGAAGAGTTAACAGCAGCTGAGCGGAGGAAAGTGATCACGAAATCGGCACCCTTCACCTTGATCGCAGGATTGCTTTACAAGATGGGGGAGGACCACGTACTGAGAAGATGTATAATGGAGGATGAAGTACAACAAACCCTGAGGGAGACACATGAGGGATTGGCAGGAGGACACATGGGACCAGATGCAACAGCAAGGAAAGTGTTGTTGGCAGGTCTATGGTGGCCCACCCTCTTTCACGATGCCAAAAATTTTGTGGTAGCATGTGATACGTGTCAAAGAACAGGGAAACCCTTGAAGAGAGACTTCATGCCATTACATCCGTCACAGCCTCAGGAACTCTTTGAAATATGGGGGCTGGATTTTGTAGGTCCTCTAAGAACAAGTCGAAGGAGAAGATGCCGATACATCGTGGTTGCCACAGAATATCTCACAAAATGGGTAGAAGCAAGGGCTTTACCGGACAACTCGACAAAAAGCACGGCTCGCTTTTTGTATGAACAAGTAATTACAAGGTTCGGAATACCTCTACAGTTAACAAGTGATAGAGGAGGCCATTTTGTGAATGCAATTATTCAGAACTTGACAGAGGAATTCAGGATTTTTCATTCCTTGTCAAGCCCGTACTACCCAAGAGCAAATGGGCAGGCGGAGGCAACAAACAAAGTCTTGGTTTCAATCATGTATAAGACATGCGGAGTAGAAGGAGCCGACTGGGAGGAGCGGTTACCAGCAGTTTTATGGGCATACAGGACCACTTTCAAGCCCACTACAAATCACACACCCTTTCAACTGATGTACGGACAGGAAGCAGTTGTACCAGTTGAATTTCTTGTACCTAGCTTGAGAGTAGCAGTCGACAATCGCTTGAATGATGAGGAGAGTATTCGAGAACGACTGACAACATTGGTACAATTGGACGAAAAGAGGGTGATGGCGCAATGGGCAACGAAGATTGCACAGAAAAGGAGGAAATTATGGCACGATAAACATCTCCGGAAATTGGATCTCAAGGCTGGTGGACTAGTTCTCAAATACAATGGTAAGAGAGAACTCAAGCCGGGAAAGTTGAAAACTTTGTGGCTTGGACCCTTTCAGGTAGAAGAAGTGCTCGAAAACGGGGCAGTAAGACTGAGGAAGTTGGATGGAACATTATGCCCCGAGGTAATTAATGGTTCCAAGTTGAAAGTATACAAACCTCGTGCAGAAGTGAATATGATCAACTTGGGACAAACAGGAACTTCTAGAATAGAAGAAGACGATCCAGGCACACAACCTTCTGGAAATAACGAGCAGGGTAGCGTTGTTCGAGAGGAGGAAACGCATAACCTGGATTGGTTGTTTGGGAGTGAAGAAGGGCAGACAATGGAACTCTCAAGTAACAGCGAAGAGGACCGACTCCAAGTTATGACGGAGGTCGCTCCACAGGAGGTTCTGGAAGAAGATGACGAAGACGGAGCTAGACTTGTGCAACGAATGAGAACGGAAACACATAGGTTGCAAGAAGAATATGAAACTCTGAGGCAGTACAATAATCAGCTACGGGAACAGGTGATCCAGGAGTTGGACACAACCATGCACAGGGTAAACGAAAGGCACGAAGCTCGCCTAGCGGAATGGGCAGAGCTGAATCAGGGGGAACTGAGACGAAGTGCAACAGGGAATTCTTCGGAAGGTAGTTTATTCTCCTTGGAAGAAGAACAGGAAGACGTGACGAGTCCAAGGGAAAATAGAAGAGGGAAAGCAATAGTAACAGAGGCACCTTCTAGGAGTTCTTCTTCAGCCTCACTAAAAATCATGTTAAATACAGAAGAATCCTCAGGTGGAGAAGCAGCGAACCATCAGGAGACAAGAGATTCTCCAGAAAGACCCAGGAGGTGGGAAGCAGGACAAAGCTCGACTGCTAAATATCAGATAAGTAGGGAGGAAATGGCAGCAATAATATGGAAGGATATCAAGACGGTACCTAAAAAACCAAGAACTGGAGGATGGTTGGAAGACTCCAGCAGTGACGACAACCTACCGTAGAACCCAGATATTCCATATGCCAGTCCTAACCCAGACAATAGAAGACAAAGGGATGAAGATCGCAGTCGACAAGCGGGTGTTAGATTTTTGGAAACTGCGCAGATAATTGAAGACGATGCTTCACTCAGTCCACAAGATGAATACAATGGAGGATTGAACGAGGATGTTATACCAGAAATACCACCGCCTCGTGCATGGAGAACACCTTATGCTGGAGCCATGAGACGCCCAACTGAATGGGAGGAGGTAGCTAGGTATCGAATGGCTGCACTAGATTTACGACAACATAGAAGAGAAGTACGAAGATTGCAGCAAAGGGTTCAAGAAACTTCAGTATGGCCACTCAACACGGGAGGAGATGGAAATGACTCAAGTACCGACTCAGTCTTTTCAGAGGAGTACCAGGAGAATTTGGCTCATTGTACCATGCAACGACAATTTGAGCAAAGAAGATGGAGACGAAGACTGATGAGAGCCGATAGGAGACTGAGGATCTTGCAACAACTAACACCTGAGCCAGGACCACAACCTATAAATGAGACCCGTAGCCGAGACAATTTAGGTACCTTCGGGAGACCGCAAGGAATCCCGAGAGCACCTGACCAAGGGAGGAGCGTGGTTGACCTCCGTCCCGGTAGCTTGAGAGGAAGAAATTCCCCTCCAGCTACCAATAGGTCGACTGGTTCTCAGTTTGGACCGCAAGGCCCATCTGGAAACCTAGTCAGAGCCAACCCATTACTTCGTGCTCCTGAGAATAGACCGAGAGGTCCATCTCAGCGAGCTCGTAGGAACCAAAGACGTCATCAGGAACGACTGAGGGACCGATCGAATCTCGGGCAGCTGGGAGTACGACAGCCCAACATTCGAGAGATTCGATCGGAAAGAGGCCGAGGACGCGGTAACCAGGTCCGCGGAAGGAGAAATTGGGATAGAAACCCCAATTTAGAGCACAGGAATCAAGCACGGGCAGTTGCAGGAAATGATCGAGGTCGAGGACGAGGTCTAAGAGCCAGACGACCCCACCAAAACAGGGAACAACAAGGATGGCAACAACCCAGGCCACATGAGCTTGATCAACAGATACAAGACGGGGTGATATATAACTATATGGATGACTGTTTAATAATCCGGCGTAATGATGGAAGGACTGAACGAATTCCACTGGTGCCTGCCCATCCAGAACGCCCGAACCTGAATAACAACCATCGGGAAGAAGTGGCAGAGGATAATACTGCTAGCCCGGAGGATGGAGAAGTTCGATTTGCCGAAGAATGGATGGAACAAACTAGTCTGGCAGCAGAAGAAGTTACTAATAATGTCAGACGACGGGCCAACATAAATCAGTCCCCGGAGCCAGAAATAAGGCAGCAGATGGAAGAAACAGAACAACGAGACTGGCGCATTATGCCACGGGATAGGACAAGACAACAGCCACAGTCACGCTCGAAAACTCCCCCAAGACGAAACAATCGTCGAAGACGGCAGACGACGGAGGAAATAAACAGTGATAGTGATGATGATTTTAGCAGTTTTGGAGGAAATAGCCATCATCATCAAAATGCGACATCAGATGCATGGGAACTGCGCATTGGCTTGACCATGCGGTTCACCCGCCGACGTTAAAACAGAGACGTCGCATACAGTTTTGAAAAAATATAGGCAAAAATAAATAAAAATAAGAAAAATTTGAAAAAAGTCAAATAAAAAGTCAAAAGAGGAAAAGACAAAATAGAGAAAAATACGAAATAGGGAAGAAGACGAAAAAGGGACACCTAGACGTCTAAACTAGCCGACGTGTCGCGCATGCAAGGAATTAGTTACATGGAAACGGTTGCATAACGGTTGGGAAAAGCTATAAAAGGAGGAGAGCCTTTCATTTTCTCACATCGCTTTCAGGCAGCCAGGAGGAGAACGCAAAGGAGAAGAGCGCGTGACAGTGGAAGCAGGAGTACGCGAAGAGTTGTAGCGGACGGCTAGGGCAAGGGGACGGTGCACCAGACGGGATGACGATGGGTGGTACCAAGGGGGAGAGGGGAACGATGTCTGACACGATGCTGAGACACGACGTCTAGGTGACGTCTACGATGTTGTAGACACGACGTCTATGTATGAGTGGACGATGGATACCGTACGGGAGAGATGGAGGACAGAGTTAGAACCAGACGGTGGGAGACCCGACGTCTAGGGCAGAGGAGTGCAGAATTAAGCCGAACGTCTGCTGAACCGGACGGCTGGGAGATCCGACGTCTAGGATAGAGGAGAGGAAATAAAGCATGAGGACATCACAGCATAAATCGAGAAAAACCTCAGGACGGAGTGAGCCCGAACCTGAATCGGTGGTAGCCAAGAGGCTACGACACCAACAGGAGGTAGAAACGAGAAGTCAAAGCAAAAGTACAAAGGTTGGACAGACCAGGAGTAAAAGGGAAGCAGCAGAAGTGGCAACCCGCAGGAGTAAGGAGATTCATGGGAGCGGCAAGGCACCCATTCCAGTGGAGGAACTGACTTGGGTATGCCCGACAGGAGATTTTTGCCGTCAGTGGTGGGCAGATACACCAGGGAACCACCCAGTGAAAGCAAAGATAAAGGCAACGGGGGTACACTTCATTTTACAGGCTCCTCACTTTGATCGAGAAATTTTCAAAGAATATTTAATGCAGATGGTGGAGACATATGATGCCAGGAAGCACAGTAGTCTCGTGGAGATAGATGGCACTGCATTGGAGGTTGATTTTGCTCCTGGAGTCTTCCAACGTACTTTTGGGCTTCCATTGAGGGGCCAACAGGTGCTGAATGAAAGGGTGGATCCGAAGAGATCACCAGAATTGATCACGGATGTCACCACTCTGACCAGGGAAGAAGCAGAAGCTATGTTGAGCGTCCACGGTGGAAGAGGAGTGAAACAGACACAACTCCGTAACGAGGGATATGAAGTGATCATGAATGTCATCATGGCGAGGCTGTCAGGAGAACAACGGAGTTCAGATTTGCCGATTTGGCTGATTCCTTACTTACAAGGGATAGAGCAGGGTATACAGTATGATTGGGCAACATACCTGTCAAACCGCATACAGGCATTCTTGATGAGGACAACGAAGAATTTCTCGATGACTTTCCATGCAATTGGACTGATCCTGGATGCGGCAGCAAGGGCGAAAGTTCTTATCCCAGACTTTGATGCTCCGAGGGATTTACCGCCTCTTGCACCATCTATCTGTAGGTGGATGGAGGCCCAACCAGCAAAGAAGACGCCGACAAAGAAGGCACGGGTGAAGCAGATCTCCCATAAACCGCGTCAGGAGAAGCTGGTGGCTGCGCAAGAAGGGGAGGATAAGGGAGTACCACAGGCTTGGGAGGAAGAGGTGCAAAAATAGAAGGCCCAATCACCAGAGGAACCTAGGCGGAAGAAGAAGGGGCGATTTGATGTGCCACCCCCGACTTTTTCACAAGAAGCTCTGGAAAAGATAGCAGAAAATCTGGAAATAGCTCGTAGTCGGGAACACCATCAGAAGGAAGAAGCTGACTTCTCCATACCGACTACACTGCATAATCAGGCAGTTGGGACTAGTACAACTAACCCAGTTGGACCAGATGAGTTCTTGGCAGAGGCGGAGCACATAGGCCGCATAGGTTCACCTGATATGTCGGAGATACCCTTGGCAATACCAACAGCACTGGCAGCCACCTTGGGTACGTTTTCCATAGAGGATATGTTTGCTGCAGCGGCCAGGGCAGCAGTTCCTAAGGATACTACAGGAATCAACAGTAACCCAGGGGTAGAGGAAGGACTACCACCACCGGTTACAGAACAGTTGGAGAAGGAGATAGAAGAGCCCACAAAGGAGACAACAACGGGGAACCCAGAAGCAGAAATATCCAAAGATGGAGGAGAACAATCCCCGGAAACAATAGACCTGGACAAGATAGAAGAACAGGAAAAATAGGGCAGCAAGACCCTGGGACAGTCTACAGGAGGAAACAGCCCATCTGTTCGCCTGGAAGAGAAAGGCAAAGCAATTGCAAGTGAGGCAGAACAGATAGATACATGGTCCCAGGAGATCCTTCTCAAGTTACCGAATTTTATGGATCCTTCAGATGAGATGGATGAGCAAGCGACAGTCTGTTTTGATAAACTGGGAAAAGTGATGCAGAGTTTGAGCTTGCAGTTTAGTGGTGCATGCATGGGCCAATGGAAGAAGTGGCAAGGCATGGTGGAGGAGGAACTTGACCGATTGGTCAAATGGGCAGCTCAAGGACCTTGGCGGAAAGATATCTCAAGTATTTATGCGAAACAACCTTGGTCATTACCTACTGGCCAAGTACAAACAATGGAGGGCATTGTAGAATTGCCAGACAGGACACCTAGTCTCTACTTGGGGACAAAACAGATCTATGTTTGTGGCCACGGCAAAAATCCTCCACAGTCTAGGGAGCATGGCATGCAAGTGGAAGTAGTGCCAGAACTACTGCCGATGTATACACAGTTGAATTTCCTCGCGCACTTGTTGCAGTGGCTGGGCGAGGGAATTAAGCATATAAGTTCAGCTAAGGATATCATGGAGCAAGAAGCCACGGAGGCTCTGATGAAAAAGGATAAGCTCTTGGCTGAAGGAATGGAACGAATGGAGCGAGTCCAAGAGGAGACAAAGCAGTTGGGCCAAAGATTGACAGCTGAGTTGGAGACAAGGAACTAACAATTACAGGAAGCAGTGGCAGAAATAGCCCAACTCAAGAATCAAAAGGAATTGTTGATCAAGCAGGCGGAATCATTCGCAACCAATAGAAGCCAGCAAGAGCGAGCTTGGGCTCAAGAAAAGGAAGACCTACAGAAACAAAATGCAGCCTTACAGGAAGAACTGCGATGGGAAAAACAGCAAACAGGAACATCAGCTGCTCCTCTTTCAGAACAGCTGTTGAAAGACATGTTTCACAGCAGGGAGACAAAATTATTGACCAACCTGAAGAAGACAGAAGAGAGAGCCAATACCTTGGGCGTGGAATGGGCAAAATACTACAACTATGCAAAGAGGCTCAAGGATGAACGGGACCACTACCGTGAACAACTTCAGGAGTACACAAGGGAATTGCAGGCTGCCAATCCACCAGGTTCAACACAGACTGAAGTTGGAGCTTCAGGATCCGAGCGGAGAAAGTCGCTGAGGACATCGACTTCTTCGAAGGGGAGGATAGATGTAGACAACAGTTCTAAACCCTAGGATTGGTTGGCACATCCATCAACAATTTTGCAATGTAATTAAGCAAGTTTTGTTTATGTTTATGTTTGGAAATTCTGGAAAATACAGCCACCAGACGTCTAGGCTGAATGTAAACGCATGTGGCACTACATGACAAAAACAACCGTCATGCTTGTAGCACTAGACGGATGGTCAGACGTCTAGTTGTATTGTCAACTTGTCAGACGTCTAGTTAGCATTGTTAACTAGGATAGACGTCTAGTTAGTTAGTGTTGTTAAAAGAAGTAGTTGTGGGAATTGGTTGGGGCGGTTCCAGGAGTTGGTTGGGGAAACCAACTTCCTGCACCTATTTAACCCCCCTTTCAAACATTTGTAAGGAGTGCAATCCATGTTGTAAGAGTTGTATGCGATCATCTGAGATAATGCAAAAGGTTGTTATACTATTCTATATTCTGCGTGCATGGTGATTGTATGAATGTTGTGTGTGAGTTGCAGTTTGGAAGCCATTAATGGTTGTGTTGCAGGTTTCCTATGTTGAGAGTGATTGCAGGTTTGCTAGACATTGCTGAACAGGTGCTGAAGCAAGGGACTAACATGCTGTTTGCAGGTTTACGTAGGAAGACGACCTCCGACGTCTAGCCCTGACGTCTGGTAACCGCCAGACGGCTAGCCGTCAGACCCTCCAACCTGACGTCTGCCCCAGACCAGACGTCTAGGTTTCACCTGCCGACGGATGCCCCCTTGACGTCTAGTGACCAGACGTCTCCCTTGCCAGCCCAGACGTCTACCTTCCAGACGGCTGTTCCAGCCGTCTGACCCTGTTCCAGACGTCTGCACCTGTCCCCCAGACGTCTAGACCCCTGACGTCTAGACACTCCTGACGGATGCCAGAGTTAGGCCACTGAGAGATACCTTGTCATATTGCATGATCCCTGATACCCACTGTCATCACCCCATATCGGGAATGCACTCACCCCTGTCTACATGCTCCATAATAAAACACATACATATATGCATACATGAACAATCACTATCATATTTGTAAGAGAAAGAGGTTCAATAAATATTGCATACATTTTGAGAAATTAATATTGTAAGTTGTTCTTCATGCATAGTACATGAATGATTAAGGATATTACATTCATATTGTTGCTTATTATTGAATGTTATTTGATTTATTATAAGCCTTATTTTACATATTAATTTTCTCATATTATTATACTCATATCATTATCTTGACCTTATTATATTGTGGCTATATTATATTTGATCCTGTGATATTTAACTTGTGATATTTGTGGTAGTATTAAGGCTTAAAAAGACATCACGCTTTAGAGTTAAAATATTTTTTATTTAACAAAAAGATTAATTTTGTTGTCATAGCATGAAAAATTTTGGTAGTTCTATATCCTTTAATCCATCTATTCCCATATTTCTAGGATCAATATGACTCTTCCTTTTTAAATATGTTATGATAATCGGAAAGTAATTACTTTCTTACATATAAGCATCATGGTCTATTCCATTTTTTCTTGCATATAAGCATCCTAGTCTATTCTTGAGATTATATTCAATTTCTTCCTTTGTTTTAAATATACTACCAAAATATTTGACATTCCAAATATTTATTTTCCCCTTTAGATTTTTTATCTTTTGAACAAACTTGTACATACATAACCCTTCAAACCTTACTTCATCCCACTCTAAAATTGTCATATAGAATAAATTAGGTCTTTGGATCCACATATATTAAAATTGAAATGGATTTGGATGACTATTATTGATTAAATAATATCTTAAGAGAACAGTTTTGTGATATGATCTTGATAACAATAAAAAATATGAAGAGATTGTATACTTAATTTACAACCATGTATTGGATAACAAAAATCTATCTAATCTTTTTGCTATATGAGTTTTTCCAATGCATGTATTATCCTATGTATATTTAAAGCTTGAAGGAATAGTATCCAAAAGTCCATTTGAATTAAAATTGAAGCATAATATTCCATTGATTTAAAACACCTAGTAGTAATACCCTTCTTTCTCAAATGAGATACAATTGTATGAAGTGCCCCTAAGAATCCATAGATCATGATTATAAATCATCATTGTAATTTAAGAAAATATCCTAACATCTTTCCAACATCTTCCATGGGGAGAACATATAGTTCGATAATATACATTTATAACCCCAACTTTGATATTATCCTCTTTCCTACAAAATATACCAACAACCTAATTACTTTTTGCTTCTAGTAATTATTCATCATTTGCATTTGTATCATATTATTGCGGTGCCTCCTAAATATTCTATAAAATATTTTTTTATACAATCCCCCATCTTCCAAATCTTTTTAGATTCATCCTTACATTCCTCACTATTTAATTTTATTTATTATATTAAAAAAACTCAAGACTAACAACCTACTAATTCAAGTCCAAGGTGTAGACCAATTGGTTCGACCAAACCCCATAAGGGGGTGGAGGTCCAAGGTTTAAATCTCGAGCCTCATCGGATTGAACACTTGTCCCTTTCCTGGTGCTTTCAACGACGTAAAATGTTTTAAATGATTGTGGCATGGTAGTTATAGGGGTGGACTATGCGAAGATCTATGTGTTGGCTTCCATGGTGGATAGTGTAGAATACTATGGCGGCTATAAAATCTGGACAGCCTGCCCGGATTCATGGTGGCTACCGATTCCACCATGTAAATTAAAAAAAAAAACAACCTGTTAATTATTTAACAACTCTTCTTTTAGGGGTCTTATCTATACCCCTAATATTCCATGTTACCATTTTATAATCACTTTTATTCTTATTTATAGGTTTAGCTTCACTTCTTATTAACACCTATGATAAATTTTATTGGTTTTCCAAATCAATATCCCTATGAGATTCCTTTTCTTCTTGTTCTTGCTTTGATGGCCTCTCTCCTTTTTCTATTTCCATCTTCCTTGATCTCTTCTATTTTTCCATATTATTCATAATTAGACTGTCATGACCTACCCTTGCTAGATCCTTGTTGAGAAGATAATATAATTGGACTTATTATTTTGATGTTTGATATTGTTAGTACTATGATTGTGCAGGGAAATATTGTAGCATTTAGTTTGTTTCATGATTTTGATATTATTTTTCTTTGTGGACTAATCATGCTTGCAGGTGGCCGTTATAAGCTAACAATTTGATATTAGTTTGGTTATTGCTTTTTAAATTGATTAGCAAAGAAAATATTTAATATTGTCCTATGGGTGTAATGGTTAAATTGAAATAATTAACCATTACATTATTAAGCTAACAATTTGATATTAGCTTGGTTATTGCTTTTTAAAGTGATTAAGAAAAGAAAATATTTAATATTGTCTTATGGGTATAGTGGTTTGATTAAGATGATTAACCATTATATTATTAAACTGACAATTCAATATTAGCTTGGAAATTACTTTTTAATTTGATTAGAAAAGGAAGTGTTGAACATTGTTGATGCAGAAGATGGTTTTAAGACTAGCCATCATAATATTAAGTTGACAATTTAATGTTACTTTATTATTACTTTTTAAAAAAAATTAGCAAGGAATTGACCAAAATTTGATTTGTGATGGCTTTCATTTAATGTGGCAGGATCATGAGTGATTTAATATATTTTTTATATATGTGTGAATCTCCTTTTACTTTCCAATAGGAGCAAGGATTCATAATACTTTTGAAAAATAGCTATTTAAGGTAAGGAATTTAATGGCCCATGTTAGTTGGGACTGAGCAAAGGGGCTAGCCTTAATGGTAAGTACGTTGCCCCCTTGGCCAACTTGTGAAATGGGAACACAATATCGTTCTTGAGAATGGGTAGTGGAATTCTTTATTTAAAAAAAGGATCTCCCTTATCTTGGAGGATGACCAATAGATTATTCATTTTTGGAAGAATATTCATTATAAAAAAAGGCATCATGTTGGTAGGGGGCACAAAATTTACAGAGGGGAGGCCATTCACATGAAGCAATGAGGGGGCAATGGAGGCCAATATGGAGATAGACTAAAATACGAAGGAGGTTCAGATTAGAGATTTCTTACCATCACGATTGTTTTAGAATGCTTAAATGGGCATTTATGAATTCTTTAACTCTAAAAGAACCTCCCTTTGCTCCTTGTAAATTCTATTTAAAGCTCTATAGTTGAATCTTTAATAAATATTTGTATATGTTAAGCATGTGGGTATATATTAGATGTTGCTTCCTTTTTTAGATTTGATATAGCAAATTGAACCAATGTTTTATAAGACCCCCCTCTTTCGAATCGATTTATTTGTAACACAGTTTTGTTGTAAGCGGTCGTGTGACTTGTTAAATGAGGTTTCCTTGGTTGAAACTCGTTTTAGCAATTGAATCAATGTATTACACCTATTTACTATGTTCAGCCCTATGTTTTATTTCTTGTAAGACGTCCTTTTTGATGTCCAATTTCTTCTTTGTAAATACCATTCTAAGACATCATTTTTGACGTTTGTGTCTATGTTTCTTGTTGCCTAAGAATGGGTGTTCTTAGTCCAAACCAATATTTCTTGTCCCTATTGAATCAGCCATCAATTGGCTCTCATTTGTAGGCTTACAATGCCCTTGTGTGTGAGGCCTTTTGACTGTAGAAGCAAACCATCAAGCCACTAGTGGTTGGTTGTTCTTCGATGGCTAAGTTTTCCCATTTCGCCAATGAACCCCCTTATTCGATCATGCTTTATTACATAGTGACATTGTCGAACACCACTGCAGGTTAATTCATTTTAATTAAATTCTAAACCTTAGCCCCTCCTTTGTATTTTTAACCCTACAACCGATATGTGACACTCTTCACATTATTTCGATGAGCAGTAGATGTTAGGTGTTAGTGATATTTTCTTTATTAATTTTCTTGGCACCCTTGAGAATTTTGCTTTATAGTCATTGCCACCATGAAATTATAAGTTTAATATTTCTAAAACTTAATAATTTTGCTTATAGCCTGTTAGACTGCCATGAAGATATTACCCCCCTATGTTTGGTTGTGATGCCAGTGAAGGGATTCAACCCCTGAGAGGATGCAAGACCAAGCCCTATGAAATCTTTGTTGTGTCTTCTTGTGTTGTTCAAGTTCGTCTGATTTTCCACTGAGTGTGTCTTGTTGTTTGCGTACCCTAAAGGTTTTTATTTTGGTTTTAGTAAAGTAACTTTTACTTTATGATTAACCTAAGATAGATTAATGTGGAATTAATCTTAGATTAAATAGATTTCATTTAAGTGTTAAATGAAATTATATTTATTTCATGCTTAATCTAAGATAGATTAATGTGGAATTAATATTAGATTAAATAGATTTCATTTAAGTGTTAAATGAAATTATATTTATTTCATGCTTAATCTAAGATAGATTAATGTGGAATTAATCTTAGAATAATTAAAATTCATCTTAGTGTTAAATGAATTCATCTTGTTTTGTGTTTAATCTAAGATAGATTAATGTGGAATTAATTTTAGATTAATTAAAATTCATTTTAGTGTTAAATGAATTTATCTTGTTTAATCTAAGATAGATTAATGTGGAATTAATTTTAGATTAATTAAAATTCATTTTAGTGTTAAATGAATTTATCTTGTTTAATCTAAGATAGATTAATGTGGAATTAATCTTAGATTAATTAAAATTCATTTTAGTGTTAAATGAATTTATCTTGTTTAATATGAGATTCGATTAATGTGGAATTTATCTTAGATGAATTAAAATTCTTTTTTTTTTTTTAAGCGAAAAACCCCTTGCGGGGCCGCCTTGGTCTGAGAGACCATGAACAAGGGGTTCTACACCATCAAAGTCACCCGGGAGTCGCACCTGACCCTTCCCGCACCAACATTATCAATTGGATTTTGGATACCCAATTTAGCTTTTTGGTAGGGTGGATATTTGAACCTAGGACCTCCCTTGGAGGATTGCCCTCTCCTCTCCAACTCACCTACAACACCTGGGTGAATTAAAATTCATTTTGCAGATGATCTCCTGGAGGGAGATCCTTCTCCACTATCTGCGCCCCTCCCAGCTGGCTAGGGTTTCCTTGGTTGTTTTTTCGGACTGGTGCTTCCCAGGGATCCCTGTTTGGTTGGGGATCCCTTCCCTTTTTCCCTCAGGCTTTGCCCTGGGGTTTTTTGCAGGTTATTCGCGTGGATCTGGTCCCTTGTGTTTCTCGGTGCGGTGGAGGTGATGGTTTAGGGTTTGGACAGCTTCCCACTATTTTGGTTCCTAAGGATCCCATCCCTGTGACTGGTTCCTCTTCCTGCTCGAGATTCCTAGTCCCTAGATCCCTGGTCCCTTAACCTGCTGTTTCTTTTTGTTTTGTCGTGACGGGATCCTCTTCTTTTTTCCCGGGGCGGGTTCATCGTGGTGCAGCTCTCTGGTCGCTTCCCGATGGGCTGGATTCTCTCTGTGCTGGCTGTCGACTTCCTGCAGGATGGCTCTCGCTAAACGATATGTTTTCCCGGTGGGTGGGATGGTTTCTCCACAGGGCGGGATTCGCCAAATCCATCGGTTTTCCTACGAGGCGGGATCCTTTCTTTTCTGTTGGTTTCCCGGATGGCGGGATTTCCCTGTTGCTTCCCGCTAGGCGGGACTGTTTGTGGTGGTTTTTACTGCTTCCCGCGAGGCGGGATTTTATTGTAACGGTTTTTCTTTGCTTCCTGCTGGGCGAGATCTTCTCGATGGTGGTTTTTGGCTACTCCTCGCTGGGCAGGATATCCAAAACTACTTTCTTTCTTATTTGTTTGTTTCCCGGTGAGAGGGATTGTTTCATGCTTACTTGTTATCGTTGGCGGGATTTCTGTTTTGGTGTTCGGTTTCAAGGGATTGATGCCCTAGGCCCATTGCTTATGTAATCAGGTTTTGGGATCCTTGTTAAAACCCACTGTAAATACAAACACTACTTACCAAAAAAAAAAAAAAAAAAGATAGAATAATGTGGAATTAATCTTAGGTTAGTTAAAATTAATTTGTGTTAAATGAATTTATCTCATTTGATGCTTATTTTATTAGCGGATAAAATACTCCATTTGGATAGAAAGAGTTAAATATACTTTAGTGGATAATGTAATTCGTTTGAATAGATTGGATAGAAATATATTAGTGGATAATATATTTCATATGGAATAGATTGGATAGAAATATATTAGCAGATAATGTATTTCATGTGGATTAAATGAACTTGGAGTATGTGATATACAATACATTTCATTTTAGATAGAATGGAATTGAAATATAGGATAGATAGTATGTTTCATTTTATATAGAATGGACTCGAAATATTACGATAGACAACATGTTTCTTTTAGATGGAATGATGATAGGAGTATGTTAGTGGATAATATATTTTATTATGGGAAGTATTGTTTGATAGCATAATCCATGCTAAGATGTAATAGTGATTAAGAGGTACTTTGAGTAAGTAGGAGAAGGTTCCTCACCTTCTTGGTAAGCTTGCATAGGAATTCATTTGAGAGGATTATGGGATCCTCTCTAATGAGTTGATGTGTGCAATACTATAGTTGATGTGCCGATACATCAGACTCTTAGAAGGAAGATGTTCCTTTGAGTATGGATAAAAGGGAGAAGTTATCTTTAGGGGAATGAATGTGGAGTTTATTCGAGGGAATTATGGGTTCCCTCATTGACTATGAAATATGAATTAATGAAATAATTCACATTGTAGGGACATAAGAATTATGGGGTTCTTATGTGCTCACAATTGTATTAAGAATTTGAAAAATAAAATTAAGAGACTCCTCAAATAATTGTACTAGATATTTTTTGCAAGAAATGAAAAAGGACATATTTTAAGGTTATGTTTTTTCTGCAAGGGTTTCTTAGGATACATGATGTGTCATGTGTGTTGTGATTATTATTATCTTATGATCTTGTTCGTTATTGCTTTCTAAGTTAGCTCTTCATGGACTTGTTGCTCCACACTTAAAATGGAAGATCATGGTTAAGAATTTTTTTAAAATCACGTGATTTATATATGATATTAATTAATGATAAATAATGGTTAAATTAAGAACTATGATTGGATGAGAAGTGTCTTAGTTTAGATGTGTAGAGGGTACACACGTTTGAGATGCTTTGACAATTTCTCTAATGGACAAGGAGTTTATCCATTAGAAGATGAGAGAGAGTTGATTTAAGAGATTATGGGGTCCCTTTGTTAGGTCCAACCTTAGTAATTGTGAAAGGTAATAGATAGGTTGTAATATTAATTAGTAGACTATTGTGTGGAGTGATAGATGGAAAGGGGTAAGTTAACTCATCGCGGAGATGATATGGATAGCTTACTTGTATTGCGCCTAGTACACCTACATAGATGGACTTATGTATGGTGTAGGGATGGGCGTATCCATTTGAAAGATAAAAAAGAATAATTTGGCTCATCGTGGAGATGAGATAGACAAACAACTTCTCCATAAGATATTAAACTAATGGGCAACTTCATGGAGTGGATTATGTATTATAAGGTTATGGAAATCCCAAACGAGTGTATCAATGCAAAAAAAAATCTCTCAAGTTGGTTAAATTTTTAGGTTGTTACAATTGGTATCAGAGCATGGACGTAGGACTAGAGGCTTTCATGGATAAGTTAAATATTTTTTAAGAGTTAATATTAGGAAAGATAGCTTTAATTTGATATGGTACCATGCATGGAGCAAGTATGGCCATAATCATTGTTAGGTGATTGATAATGTGTAAGCATACCTAGGATTAGAACCTTGTGTGGAGTAAATACAACCATAATAATTATGAAATGAATGATAATGAAGGAAGTTAGTTCATAAGGATAAAGAACTAACTAAAAGTAATATAAATTCCATTCTCCTTAACCACAAGTGGGACCAAGATCATTGTCGATGGAGTAATAATGGTCAGAACTAAGAATGGCACCTTGCAACAAGGCAAGTGTGACCCATATTATTACTAGGAGGGTAATAATGGTCGTAACCAATATGGCACCTTATGGGAATACAAGTATGACAGTGACCATTAATGATCTAAGTTATTTCATGGGAAGATATAACTAACCTTTGGAAGTACAATTGAAAGTAATTGTAACTTATCTAACTCCTTTGGATGGCAAAGAAAATCAACACCTAAGATGAGGAGAAGAAGAGGATCTTCTCAAAAAAAACTAGGGCTAACTAGGTATGATGAAACTAAAGCTATGCCCTAAAAGGGTAAATATAAAAAAAAAATCAATAAGAGGTAGAAAACCTCATCATTGTAGTTTTGTAACTACAAGGACAAATTTAATAATAGAGGGAACAGATGAAAAACTAAAAGTAACAATTGTAAATTGATAAACAAGTTCCTGGAATAAAAATTCTAAAGGTAGATAGGAGGAAGATCTTGTTACAAAGGATCAAGAAGGTAAAAGCTCGTATAGAGGTAGAGTTAGCCAAGGACCTAAAGAGTATCACATACTAAAATTGATAAAATTCAGTCAATACATGGCTATATGAATTGAAAATAAATCTTTCCCTTGAAGAATTTTTCTTTAGTAATCTAAATAGTAGGGTTACCCTTTATATTAAAGGATACAACCTTTGAATGGTGAGTGAATTCAACTGACAAGAATATTCAAGTAATGAAACTTTAGTGAAATGGTTTTGTTCAACCTATAATCAATGTCCAAGATAGATGTTTCTATGGTTATATAATTATAGTAGTAATGCTTTGTTATTAAAATACCACTTTCATTATGACATGCATACTCGTGGTTTATGTATATCCTTTGATTAAGTAGAAGTTAGACTTAATTTTAAACTTATAACTTGTCAAAATGATAAAGGCAATAATAGAGAGAGTGTGTAAAGGTAATTTTTTATGTAATGAGTCCAAATGGGATTAAGATTTATATCTTTTGTGGGACTCACCTTAGTTATCCAAAACTAGTAGAGCCTAAGGATGGATTCAGACTTGAGGATATTGTGGTGTAAAAATACCTACGATATTTTCAATGGGAACTTTGATAATGGACTTTTGAAGTGGATCCAAAGATGGAAATTTTTTTGTAAAATATTTAGGTGGTGTAGCCCGAATCCTCTTTTCCAACCATGGAGGTTTGGATCCGATTATCAAATTAGACTGATGACGAAACCTCAAATAATTGTTGGGTGTCCATGTGAGGGATGTCACGCAGAGTGATATTCACCTAAATCAAACCATCGTGGAGATGGAATGATTGAGAACCATAGCTTGCTCATGGTATAATGTGAAATCTAAGAGGTTTAATGCCTAAGTCCTAGCTTGAAATTTTGGGCCTAGTAAAGGAATTGGCATCCATTTTCTCAATTAACTAATATAGGGTTAATTCCTATGCCATGGTCAAGCTATCCTACATTCATGGAGAGTGTTATAAAATGTGGAAACATATGAAGGTATACTTTAAGTTGTATGGGCAGTGTAAAAGGTTAATCCCAATAAATAACATGAGAATGATCGCTCCTATCCACTCGAGGGATGTTTGTAGCATCTATAAACTCGAAATGTGGTGAAACCTCTATGATTATAGATCCTATTTTGGAACATATTTTATGATCCCTAACTGTATCAAAAAAAAGAAAATTTCTCTCTAGTGGGTTAGAAGAAATAGATGAGTCTATTCTTAGTTTAGTTGAAATTCCATAGTGGAAATAATAGATGAAGAATATATTCTTAAGAGGAGTATGAGATCCTCTCTCTAAATTGATAAAGTATGTACCAGAATATGATGTTAGTGAATATTTAAATGTACCTAAAATTGTTTTAAGACCGGGTTCTAAGATTTGAAACATGAAAAAAGACCTTCTAGTTAGGTATGAAGAAGGATATTGTTGGTTTTGTTTCTCAATATTTAGAATGGCACCTTACGCGGAGTAGGTGTGGCCATTGATATTATCAATGGATGATAATAATCATAGAATGAACAACTTACATGAAGTGGGTGTGACTATCGAGATCATCAACGGATAATAATAATTTTTTTGAATGACACCTTATGTGGAGTAAGTGTGACTATTATCAGTGGATGATAATACTTTTGTATGACATGTCACGTGGAGTGAGTGAGTCATTGACATTATTAGTGGATGGTAATATGTTGTTTAATTGATAAGATGGAAACACATTTTCTTTTTTGGGGGGAAATTGTAATAATATTTTCTTTTGCAAAAAAAAACACGAAATTGTATTTAGTCCAAAGGGGATAGTATGTCACAACCTGCCCTGTAAAGACCCTTGTTGAGAAGATAATATAATTGGACTTATTATTTTGACGTTCGACATTGTTAGTACTATGATTGTGTAAGAAAATGTTGTAGCATTTAGTTTATTTCATTATTATGATAATGCTAGTCTTTGTGGACTAATCATACTTGCAGGTGGACGTTATAAGCTAACAATTTGATATTAGTTTGGTTATTGCTTATTAAATTTATTAGCAAAGAAAACGTTTAATATTATCCTATGAGTATAATGGTAAAATGAAATAATTACCCATTACATTATTAAGATAAAAATTTGATATTAGATTGGTTATTGATTTTTAAAGTGATTAAGCAAAGAAAATATTTAATATTGTCTTATGGGTATAGTGGTTTGATTAAGATGATTAACCATTATATTATTAAACTAACAATCTAATATTAGCTTGGATATTACTTATTAATTTGATTAGAAAATAAAGAGTTGAACATTGTCAATGCATAAGATGGTTTTAATGACTAGCCATCATAATATTAAGTTAATAGTTTAATGTTTTTTTGAAAAATAATTTGAAAAAACTTGTATTAAAACAAAGATCATTTACAATTTGGGATGAGACTTTTCCCAGCCTTAGTCAGAGAGAACACATGTTTACAACAGTAAAAGAATATTTGCATTGGAGCCAAATCTCTTAAACCATATTTCTACAATGATTGTTCACCTGTTTACAACTATAAAAGAAGATCTACATTGAAACATAAATCTCCTAAATAGTATTTCTAGAATGGTTACCCAAATTATCTAAGCACTGGATTTGCTCACCAACCTGCCCAATCATCTCATCCTCAATAGCCATGGCACTGTGCCACTGAACCCCTACCTTCTTCTCAGTACCCATCTTAGTTAGGAAGTCTGCCACTTTATTTAGATCTCTACTCACATAAAATGGAATCACATCATCTAATTCCCTCCATAATTCCTTAATTTGAGTGACAAGAATCCTCAACCTCCATGTTTTCAAATCAAAGTTCCTCATGCAATCTAGAGCTCCAACCATTATTTGAGAATCGAATTCTAGGATTATCCTCCTATGACCTTTTTTTACTGCCCAAATAGAAGCAGATTTGATAGCTAAGGCTTCTGCTTCATTGTTTGTGGCTCTTCACAAGCCTTGCAGTTCCCAATAGAGACCTCTGTTCCAACATGATTCCGGCAAACCACTCCAATTCCAACTCTACCCGAATTGCCTTTTGCAGCTCCATCAATATTAATTTTAATCCAACCTTCCGGGGTGGTTTCCAACTAGCTTTGTCCTGTCCCTCTTGCACTTCAACTTCCTTCTCCATTGCCCCAATAACAACCCGAGTTTCCTCTTTAGCATAGACTGCCACGGTTTTTGTGACTTTGCTCCAAATGACCTTCCAAACTCCATCTAAAGAAGAAAAAGTTTCTCTAAAAATTCTAGCATTTCTCTCCAACCACACTTGCCACCAAATAAAGTTTAATCCAAGCTCCCAACCAATACAAAGAGCTTTAGATTTAAATCTACCCCTCTTCCATCTTTCCCAAATATTAATCCGATTCAAATCACCATTAACTTGAATTTTATAATATAAAAACCATCTCTCCCAAATATGGCGCGTGAATGGGCACTCAAACATCAAGTGATCAGTTGTTTCCTCGCTCTTGTAGCATAAAACACATTGATATGGACCAATGATTCCCCTGCATTTGAGATTATCAAAAGTAAGAATTCCATTATGCATGAACTGCCAAGCAAAAAAGTTAACTTTTGGCCAACCCTTGGACTGCCAAATATTTCTCCAATCCTCAACCTGATATGTATGAGGAGGAGGCTTTGGAAGGATCTTATCATATCCGTCCTTCATTGTGTAGACACCAAGGCTCCCATAGCCCCAAGCTAATTCATCCTCCTCGTCTCTACCTATGAGAAATCTTTCTGCCAAGATTTTAGTCATGATGGGTGTCAAATCCGGAGGGATTGAAATTGGCCACTCATCCAACTTCTTAAACTACTTAAACTTATAATCCCCAGCTGACTAGTGTTGAAATAACTTTTAATTTGGACCCATCCCTTGGTTTATATGGTTGTTTTTATTGGTTGCAATTCAGGAAATTCAACAATGATAGGTGGGTATTGATCCCATGAATCTATCCAAAATCATGCCTTCTCCCTCTCCCCATTTTCCAAAATAATCTATCTTTTACTACCTGAGATCCTAACTTGAGAGCCTGCCACACTAAGGATCCATTACCATCCAAAGGGAAACGACCCACCTCATTTGGGTTTACATGTCCCAAATATTTACTAGTTAAGATTCTACTAAATAAAGAAGTTGGTTGGGAAATCCACCTCCAGTAAAGCTTTCCAACCAAAGCTTTATTATTTAACTTTGATCTTCTCAGTCCCAAACCTCCTTTTACCTTGGGCTGGCTTACTTTATCCCAACCTACTAAGGCCCATTTCCTCTCTCCTTTTACTCCTTCCCATAAAAAATTTCTAGCCATCTTGTCCAACTCTTTCCATATGGTATGTGGGGCAACAAGGATAGAAAATTTATAAATTGGCATGGTTTGAATGAATGACTGTAAAAAAATTAATCTACCCCCATAGCTTAACCATTTGTGAGACCAATGATTAATTCTATCCTTGATACAATCCAAAAGATTCCTCCAAATATCTATTTTTAGTTTTTTAAAATGCAAAGGGACCCCCAAGTATACCACTGGGAGATAAGTCCTTGTGAATCCCAAGATCTCTAAAATTTTGTCCTGAAGCCTTTGATCAAGATTGAAAAAGACCACTTTGGATTTTTTATCATTGATGACTTGGTTTGTAGCCCTAAGGTAGAAATTAAGTGTATCTCTAATCATTCTTGCTTCCCTGAAGCTGGCCACTCCCACTAATCCTGTGTCATCCACAAAGCTGTAGGTGAGTCAAAACTTCCTCACCCACCTTGATACCTGTTACCAAACCTTGTTGTCTTCTCCTCAAGATGAGTCTACCCAATCCTTCAGCCAATATGAGAAAAATATAGGGAGAGCAAGGATCTCCTTGACGAAGGCCTCGAGTAGCTCCAAATGGTTGCGATGGAAGACCCTTGATTAACACTAAGTATGTCGGAGTAGAAACACAACTCATGACCCATTCTATCCAATCCTGAGAGAAACCAAAGGCTGCCATCATCTTTGACAAGAAGCTCCACTCCACCCTATCATAAGCCTTTGACATATCTAATTTTATGAACATTCCTCTATTACCAAGATGTTTGCATTGAATGGATTGCCTCCTGAGCTAGAACCACACCATCCAAGATCTGCCTACCCTCTACAAAACCCCCTTGCTCTGAGGAGATAATGTTATGTAGAAGAGGTTTTAGCCGCTCAACCATTACCTTTGTGATTATTTTATATATGACATTGCATAAGGCAATAGGTCTATAATCTAAAATATGTACCCCCTCCTCCCCTTTTGGAATTAAGGTAATGAAAGTATGATTTAATGCTTTAAGCATTATTTTACTACCTTTGGACTCCTCTATAATAGCCATTATATCCTCCTCCAATTTATCCCAAAAGGCCTAAAAAACTCAATTGGAAAGCCATCTGGACCTGGTGTTTTTTCGGTGATCATTCCAAAGACTACATTCTTTAGTTCCTCTCTATCAATGGGTTTAAGTAGGGTCTGATTTTCTTCTTCAGAGATAACAAATGGTATGACAACAATAACTTCTTTTTGAGCCTCTTCATCTTGCACCATACTTTCCTTAAATAGTTTAGAAAAATAATCCATTGAATGGAAATGCATACCTAGAATTGTATCAAAGGAGTTTCCGTTCTCATATTGAAGAGCTTCCATGTTGTTCATTTGTCTCCTAGCACAAGCATTCCGATGGAAAAATTTGGTATTTTTATCACCTTCTAATAACCAAGTGATTCTTGCTCTCTGTTTCCAGTAGGTCTACTCTTGGTTGTCAATGTCCTCAACCGCTTTACGCAATGCATCATCATCTTCTTTGAGCTGCTCTGTAATTGTTCCTTCCCTAAAGTGTTTTTCAACCTCATCCCATCTGGCCACCAATGGAGCTCTTTGGACCTGGAAGTCTGTCTTGTTAGCTCACCTCCATTGTTTCAGTTGATCTTTGACATAATGAAGTTATTTGTGGAATCTAAACATTGTTGTCCCATATGTTGGGCGACCTTCTTCCCACCATTGTGGAATTTTATTTCGAAGTTCCTCTTTTTGTAACCAAAAGTTTTCAAATTTAAATGGTTTGTGATGTTGCACTGTCTTGATCCCTCCTTCCAACAAAATGGGAAAGTGATCTGAAACTAGACCCTCCAAAATCTGAAATTTTATATTCCATTTTACAAATGCCTCCTCTGAAACCAAAAAATGGTCTCACTTCACCTTCTTGCTATATGGCTACCTCCTCTTATTAATCCAAGTATAGTTGGTTCCAGGGCATTTAATATCCTCCAAGTGTAATGCCTGGACTTGGGCAATCATAAGTCGATCCCTTGGGTCTAAAATTGGGGTTCCCCCTTCCTGATCTCTAGAGGATAATTTAGCATTAAAATCCCTAGCAATAATCCAGTCTAAATCTTCCCTTGAGACTCTCATGTTATGCATAGCTTTCCATTGATGCATCTGACCATCTAGGTTTTGAGCCCCATAAAAATTTGTGATTAAAACATGTTTAGTTGTGACATTATTTCTAAAATGTGATGTGAGAACACCCCTCCAAGCTATATTTTCTATTGCAGTCCATTCAAGAGAGTTCCAAAGAGTAACTATCCCCCCTGAGGCACCTTGGGCAGCCACTTCCATATGACTAGCACCCATCCAAATTCTGTTAACTGTTTTACACATAAGATCTAACGACATTTTTGTCTCCTGGATAAGCAAAAAAATATGTTTTACATTTTTCTAAGAGTCTTCGAATAGCATATTGATGGGTTCTACTGTTTAAACCCCTAACATTCCATGATTGTATAATCATTGGTTACCTTGAGAGCAGTAAAAATCTATAGGCCTCATCGATCCTCCAGGTGATCGGTTTGTCTCCTTGAACTGCTATCAATTCCTTATTTGATTTTCTACCCACTCCTTGAGAGTTGCTATTTTTTTATCTCTTTTCCACCTCGAGTTATCCCTAAAGTTGGCCTTTCTCTGTTCTTTTTCTCGCTATGCCCATGCTGACATCCTTAATTATTGGCTGCTCTTAGTTATGCACTATCAATGCCCCTGCACTGCGGTAACTCACTGTACTCAATTACCTGCTCTATGATGGGGGGAGATGAAATAGGAGCTTGAACATAGATGTTATTATTTTCATTATTCCCATCCACTCCTTCCATGAATTGTTCTTCTTGGTCCATTAGTGTCTTAAATATCTCATACCTATTGGAGGGCTTGAGTTGGGTTTGCTCTTTACCATATTTTTCTTTTGCCTTCTCCTTCTTTTGGGCTGTTCAAAACCATCTCCCTGTGCTTCTTTACCCTGAGAAATATTCGTTGGTTCTTTTTTTATTATTGACTTACCCTCCATAGGAAGATTTGACATTCCTAGAGGAGCCTCCATTTTTATGTTCATATTATTTGGGCAAGATCGGGCCAAATGCCCATATTTGTGGCAAACTCTGCATCTGAAGGGCAATGCCTCATAATCCAGTTGTTGAATCCAAGATAGTCCTGCAAGTTCAAGTTCCACCTCTGCCGGTAGAGGCTGGCTAAGATCCATTTCCACACATAATCTTGCATAAAAAGTTGTGTTTCCTTCTATTGTGTCTTTGGAAACACCCAAATGTCTTCCAAGGGAATTATCGATAATTTCCAATACCTGCTCACTCCAAAACTCCATTGGAAGTGCATACAAACGGATCCAAACCGGGATAGCAGTGGGTTCAATTCGAGGATCAAATCCCACTCTCCAGGGTTGAACAAATAATCATGTCGGACCATGATTCCTCTTTTATGATTCGAAAGCCCTATTTCTATTGGCAAGTGAAGAAAAACTAACAATAAAATATCCATTGCTAATAAACCATAAAGAATACTCACCAAGAGGCTCCTAGTTTTGTTGGACCTAGGAATGCAAAAAATTCAAGGTAGGGTGAATACCCATGAATTTACAGATCAAATCATGATTGGCTCTATATAAAACTATTTCTTCAACCATCCTTTGCTCAATGACAATATTTGGCCTTGATTATGACTGTGGCAAGCATCCATTAACTCGTTGAGATGTTGATCTATTTCTAGCAGCCGTAAAGAGCATTTTTAATGCAATTTTTTGTGCTTCTTCAGTATTTGATGGAGATTTATCCTTTAACAAATATGCAAAAGAACTATTTCTCTCTAGAATAGGATCCGAAGGTGTCCCCATTGGACCCTCCTGGGGCAGCAATCTTGTCTTCAAATCCACAGTAACCAAAAATCTCTTCGGCTACCCAACTGATGCCCTAGTTTTTCCCTAGCTCCTGCTTCACCCCCAAAAAAATAATATTATCGTTGATATTTTAATGTTACTTTATTATTGCTTTTAAAAATTTAGCAAGGACATGACCAATATTTTATTTATGCATGTGATCGCTTTCATTTAATGTGGCAAAATCATGAGTGATTTAATATATTTTATGTATATGTATGTATCTCCTTTAACTTTCCAATTGAAGCAAGGATTCAAAATACATTTGAAAAATAACTATCTAAGGTAAGGTAGTTAATGGCCCATATCAATTGGGACTGAGTAAGGGGGCTAGCCTTATGGTAAGTACATTGTCCCCCTGGCCAAATTGTGAAATGGAAACACAATATTGTTCTTAAGCATGGGTAGTAGAATTCTTTATTAAATTAAAAGAATCTCCCTTATCTTGGAGGATGGCCAATAGATTATTTATTTTTGGAAGAATCTTTCTTCATAATAAAAAAAAAGGCATCATGTTGGTAGGGGACATGAAAATTTATAGAGGGAAGGTCATTCATGTGAAGTAGTGAGGGGGGAATGGAGATCAAGAGGGAGGTAGAGGAAAATACAAAGGAGGTTTGAGTTGGAGGTTTTTTACCATCATGATTATTTTAGAATGCTTAAATGGGTTTTTTATGAATTTTTTAACTCTAAAAGAACCTCTCTTTGCTCCTTGTAGATTATGTTTAAAGCTTTGTAGTTGAATCTCTTTAATAAAGCTTTGTAGGTGTTGACGGCTGAAAATGTACACTTACACTTGCACCCGTGCATAACATCAACATGGGAATTTCCCTCTCATGTGGGACTACCTGAGAGAAAAAAAGCCTTCAGAGAGAGCTGGCTCTCGCAAGCAAAAATAAAAATTATAGGATAAAAGGGAGGGGAAAATAAAAACTGCAAAATAGATGGAGAAATAAAAAAGAAATGAGGTGATACACCAAAGTAAAATGAGTTGATTGATCCACCTAAAACTCCACAAAATACACAATACAACAGATACGAAATGTAAAACAAATCATGAATCAACTACAAGAGGTGAGGTTGGTGAAACAAGGGCTAATGCCCCATGAAATTCAACCAAACTAGAGATACACAAAATACAACTAAACCATTCTTTGTATTATTTTAGTAGTTTTGCATAGGTCAGCAAGTGATAGAATGGACCAACCCTTCAAAATATCTAGAAAATCTCTTTTATCGACAAGAGATAAATTTTCTAGTCTTCTGTTTTCCACCCAGACCATCCAGATTAATTACTTCCCGACTCTGTAGACTTTCCTACCTACTTTTAGATTTAAAGGATATTTACATTAATTTTCACACACTTTCCAGACTTACAAGGCTGCAAAATATTTTCCATAATTTGATGTCTAAATCTGCAGATCTACTACATAAAATCTCATCTACTTACCAGATTCACAAAACTGCAAAATATTTTCCCATTGTTGATGTCTCAATCTACAAAAATACTACATTAATTCTCGTCTACTTTCTAGATTCGCAGATCTGCAAATATATTTTCCACCCGAATCACCCATATTAATTGCTTCTACCAAAATGTAGATTTTCCTATCTACTTTTCATATTTTCAAAACTACTTCATAAATGTCATAAAGGACTTAGGGTATGGAAAAACTAAGTGATGATCAATAGTAATTTGATACTTAGTTTTATTGCAAATGAATGACTTTGCAATGCTTTGTTTTATCTTTGAATAACATGGTATTGTTGACAGATTATCAATGTTCAGGATCAGGTACGCTCATAGGTGGAAGAAATAGAATCGTCCAACAAAAATGGGGTACTTGAAATAGGGGAAGTGATGATGAAGGCAACTCAGGGGTAACATGAATGACTACCCTCATATAGGTATGCATTATCATTTTTTGGATAATCGTCAATAGCTAGCCACCTAGAGCCTTAGTTGATAGCCTAGTAGCTATCGTAAATTTTTCGATTGAGATGAGTGATTGGGTTGATGGAAAAGACTCCCTCTTTGTCTATTGCATATGTTTGGTTGTATTTTACTTCATCACTCTATTGCATCTTGATTTTGGAATTTGTGCATGATTTGGTTGCCTTTAAATTCACTGAATTGATCTGTGTAAATCCTTTGGAGAATACCAATTTTACTTGGTATGGCAAAAAGAATCTCTATTAATATCTAGCACTACTTATTTAAATAATAATATAAGTTTATTAAATAGAAAATAAGAGCCTTTATTTAAATAATAATGGGATTTTATTTAAAAAATTAATAAGAGCTTTTATTAAATTTTTAATAGAATTATAGAAAATAATATTAACTTTTTAAATAATAATAGAGCTTTATTTAAATAGCAAGAAATTTATATAAATAATAATGGAGTTGTATTGCCCCCTTGGGGCAACCAGGATCAGCAAATCTGAAGGTTGAAGGAGAGTGGAAGGCTGGAGGTTGAAGGAGCATGGAAGGTTGAATGATTAATTAATATTTGGAGTGTCAAGACTGAAGGAGCATGGAAGGTTGGGTTGGCTGAAGAAGCATAGAAGGTTGGGCTAGTTGAAGGAGCTACAATAGAAGGTTGGGATGTTGGGTGGAAGGCTAGTATGGCTAAAGGAACGTGGAAGGCCGATAAGGTTGAAGGAACGTGCAAGGTTGGGTTGATTGAAGGAGCTACAATGAAAGGTGAGGATGTTGAGTGGAAGGTTAGGAAGGCTAAAGGAGCGTGGAAGGTTACTTAGGCTGAAGGAGCATGGAAGGTTGGTCTTTGTTGTATGGAAGGCTTGTTTGAGACCAAATCAATTGAGGGAACCATGATAGCAAGCTGGTTTGCTGAGTGTAGTGTAGCAACATGTCAATTTGTTGGGTGGAAGATTGGGTCAACTAAAACTCCATAATTTTGTCTTTGGTGTGTTTGTGGGTTTAGAACCCATAGGTATTGGGGTGTTTTTTCCCCCTCTTTATAACAAAAAATGTATGAAGGATTAGATTTTTTTTTTTAAAATGTCTCATATTTTAGGAGTCATATCTTCACAAAAATTTATCCGATTTAGTTGATTCTTAGACCAACTTGTGTAGAATTTGAATAGATTTAAAATGAGTGGTCATATGCAAGAATCCAAACAATATTGAGATAGATTCGACCTTGTGAAGTCAACCATTCAGAGCAAGGGTAGTGATGATTTTTCAAGTCACGAAAAACAAAATCGCAAATATCTGTCAGCTAAGGTTCGAATGATGGGAATAGCAATGAAGAGCTAGGACTTCAGTGAGGAAGGAAACTAGTAATCCAGATTTGGTGAAGTGGACTATGATAGTGCGATATTTTGGAAAATTTACTTTACTAAGATGCAAAGCATAGATAGTAGAGGTGAAGTTTTGGCATTGTGAATGCTACTATAGGAAAATGTCAAGAAATATGCTAAATTCTGGAATAACAGTATTCATATAGAAAATTATCTAAATAAAAATCAAGAATTTAGATATTTTATGTAAAATGATGTAGGTTTCTAGCTATAGCATCTCAATTGAGATGAGAAGTGTATTTGTTTATTAAATCTCAAGATCTAAAGAAAAGAGTTGTAATTTATGAAGGATGGGGACCCGAGTACAACCCCTTATGTACTTTATTTTTAATAAAGGAGATTTTTCTTACCCAAATAATAAGACCATATTTAAGTAATAAAATATTATTATTTAAATATGAGGTAAGACCTCAAACTAATTAATAAAAGATATTTTTATTAATATGTTAAGATCTTATTCTAAATAGTAGTGAACTTTATAAGCTCTACTTTTTATATTTGCAAAACATTGATTTTATTAACCTCTCCTTTAAAATTCAGGAGATAAAGTGAAGTTTCCAACCAACTTGAAGCTTCATTTATGCTAAAAAGAATTTGAATAAGATTAAAATAAAATATCCTACCTTCGCTTTTTGTATGGGGATGAAGTAAATATGGTCGGATAGGAGTTAAGGAGTTTGTCAAAAAGTCTAGGGAAGGTGGACACGATTTTTGAGGTTTATGAGAGTGTAAGGAAGTAGGAAGAGGACTCTTGTTTTTAGATAGAAAAGAATAGGTAAAAATGGGAGAGAGGATGACGCTAGAAATATGTAGGAAGAATAGAGAGCTTGGAGAGAGAGAACTCAGCATGAGGGTTTGAAGGAGCTTGAAGGTAGAATTCGACATTTGAGAAGCCATTGCTAAGAGACTAAAGGTTGTTCTAAAGGACTATCCCTCTTGTTGCTTTTCTAAGTAATATCTTGGTTAAAAAATCTTAACTGTGATGTTGTTATTAGTTCCTGTTAGTTTACCCTAGCTTGGTTTTTTTGGCTAGTTTACTTTACTCCCTCTAGCCCTTTGGTTTAGTTGTGAGTTAAAAAAACCATCAGCCAACTCTCCTCTTGATTTAACCCATCATTGTGTGGTAATATTTTTGTGTTTTCCCATGCTTCATTATGTGGTAACATTGTTGTGTTTCCCATACTATCTATGTGGTAACATTGTTGTGAAACCTCCTTTGCGTGGATTGTATATTTCTCGGTTGTCACCTAGTCATTGGGCTATGATTTCTCCCCTATGTAACCCCTTGCACCATTCACACATCTGGTTTGTTTGGTGGGCTCGTCCTCTTTACATCTTCTCCACTTTGTTGTCACCATATTGAGCCAGTTAGCCATTCCATTTTGGATTTAATGTGTGGATGACGTCCTACTTTGGAAGTGTTGGAACTGAGTTGTGTGCTTGCCAGCATGGCAGCTTTTGTGGTCCTATTCTTCCTTGTTGAGACGTATGACTGGTTGGCCGATGGACCACTACCCAATTTTTGTAGTATTCCCTTGTTTGATAGCTACCATCTTATTTCTCCTTTTGGCTAACCAAAGTCTGTATGCATCATTCGTTACCTTGTGTATTGCTTTTCTACCTTTGTGAAGTGTATGTTGGTATTTGGGGAGTTTCAAAATAATTATTCATTAGATAATATGGTAATTATTCATGACATTTATAAGAAATATAAATGAATTTTTGAATTAATTATTCATTAGTTTATATGGTAATTATTCATGACATTTATAAGAAAGATAAATAAATTTTTTAATTAATTATCCATTAGTTTATATGGTAATTATTTAATAGTTTATATGGTAATTATTCATGGCATTTATAAGAAATATAAATGGAGTATTGGAATTATTTATTTGATTAATGGTTTGGGACTTAGGTTAAATGAATAAGTTGTTTATGGAATTATTTATTTGATTAAAGGTATGGGACTTTGGTTAAATGAATAATTTGTTTATGGAATTATTTATTTGATTAAAGATATGGAACTTTAGTTAAATGAATATAGTTTATTGGATTATTTATTTGATTAAAGGTATGGGACTTTAGTTAAATGAATAAGTTGCTTATTGGATTATTTATTTGATTAAAGGAATGGGACTTTAGTTAAATAGATGAGTTGCTTATTGAATTATTTGGTTGATTAAAGGAATGGGACTTTAGTTAATTAAATAAATAGTTTAAATGAATTATTTGATTAATTAAGGAATGAGACCTTAGTTAATTGGAAGAATGATTTATTGAACTATTTGGTTAAAGGAAGAAATATGAATTGTCTATGTTTGATGGAATGACTCACTTCTTGAGTTAATAGAGATAAGAATGGAAATGATGAAATTCTTATGAGATCAACTAGACAATAGATGGTTGAATGCTTTAATTAAATTTGTATAGTTGCAATTTGGTAAAGTAAATAGTAAATGCACTGGTTTCATGTTACTAGTAGATGCATTTAGATGCATGTCTTTCATAGAACCATGAGTTGTCTTGATCCCCTACTATCCTCAAAAGAATGATGGAAAGACAAGGAGGACCAAAGATGACAATTGGAACCAATGCATCGGTTTGATTTATAATTGCAATAATTTATTCATGTTCAAAATAGACTAGACTTGTAGGGAGAAATCCCTAAATGGATATGGATGTATTACTTTATTCTTTTAAAAGTATGGAGGTTTTACCATACTTGGATATATGTAATAGTTTATTGAATGAATGAGGAATGTATCTTTAATTTACTGTTATGAAGTATCTATGCTTTGTTATTTAGCTTTCTCTTTCTATTTAATGTTTATCTTCATTTAATGTTGTTTTCTTTTAAAGTACTTCTTATATGCTTTATAGATTTTGTTCCTTGATTGATTAAATAGATAGATTTATTCTTGTCTTCTTGCTAAATATAGAAAGGACCTAAGAGATTAAGACCTCTTAGGGTGAATATAGAATGGACCTAAGAGATTGAGACCTCTTAGGGTGAACATAGAAAGAACCTAAGAGATTAAGACCTCTTAGGGTGATGCTAGATTAACTAACTTGATTACTTACATATGAAGTTAAGTTAGGTCATCGTGAAGATGAGATGGATGACTTAACTCGCAATACGCATAGTATACCTACATAGATAGACTTGTGTATGGTATGGATATGGGCGTATACCTTCGACTGTATTGAAGGTGATAAGTTAGCTCATCAAGAAGGATGAGATGGATAGCTTATCTATGGTACACATAATATACCTACACATATGAACTTGTGTAGGGTATTGATTACGATGTAACTCTTTGGAAAAGTTGGAAAACTTAGTAAACCTAAAATAATAGATTAACCTAATATATGATAGGGGTTTATGAATCCCTCTTAGTAAAAAAAGGAAATATTTTCTTTTCTTTCGTGTATTCTTTTTATAGCTAGTTTTTGGGTCGTTACATCTTGTATCAGAGCTCTAGGTACGAGGGTATAGAGCTTCTTAATGTGCTTAGGGTATTTGGATGTCTTTCTATTTAAGGCTTTGGGATAAATTTAGGAAGATCTAGAATTCCTACTTGCTAAGAATCTAATGGGGACTAACCCTAGGGGTGGCTAGAACATTATGACACCTTACTTATAGTAAGAATGGACATGTGCATTAAATCTACTCCATAGCTTAGCATACCACCCTAATTAGAGTATGGATGATTTTAGCAAGAGAACTTTGTATAGTGGCTTGAATTAGTAGTGCAGTTCAAGGTGAAGCTGTAACCTAATCTTCTCTTATTGGTTGTGATTAGGATAGATGGCACCTAAGGCTAGAAAAGAGAGGCCTACACCTTCAACTAGGTGAACTCGACAGAGTAATGTTGAAGAAGGGATTTGGGATGAGGATTCAAGAAATTCCAATAGAGAGGTAGAAAACCTCACTACTATGGTTACCACCATGCAGGATCAGATGAAGCAAATGTTGGAAACCATTGCAAATCATAATTTGCAAGCTAGAGGTTCAAAGGTTAGCCAAGCCAATGAACTAACTATAAAAAAGTTGGAAGCTAGAGCCCTTTTGGAAAAGGAATTGGCTAAGGATCTAAAAAATATTTGCATATCCAAATTTTGTGGAGAAGGAGAAGGGGATGCAACCGAAGCCTGGTTAAGAGAATTAGAAGTTTATTTCATAGTGAAGGGCTACTCCCTAGGAACCCAAACAATTTGGGAAATAATATACCTAGAAGGGGTTGCATTAGATTGGTGGGAAACCTACCACGAGAAAAATAAGATCAAATTTGTCGATCTTAAATGGAAGGACTTTGTGGTAATCTTCAAGAAAAGGTTCTTGACAGAGCATTTCTATGCATTAAAATTTGAAGAATTTGCCAACCTTCGACAAGGGACCAAAACAGTGGAGATATACTATAAGAAGTTGGTTTGGTTGCTTAAATATGTACCCGCTTATGATGAAAATATGAGGGTCCATAAGTTTATTCTTGGGTTAGAATCTAGGGTGAGACATGATGTAAACATGCATGAGCCCAAGTCACTACAAAGGCATATGACCTAGCAAAGAAGGCAAAGTCTCACTTACAATTCAACTATTTCGTCCTATCTGAGCAAGATCAGCAAGCACTTAGGAAAAGGAATAGTCAGGGATTCTTGAAATGGGAAGAGGAATAGGATAAAAAGGCCAAGAACCCCCAAAATTCAAGAAGATAAATGATGGAAAATAGAGAAGGTTCAAGAAGAACTTCCAAAAGAAAACCAACAACAATCCCAACAATGCTAAACCTCAGCCTCAAAAACCGTAAACTTCAGCCCCAGTAAGTAAAGCAGGGGAACAGAAACTAGAAAAGCATCAAGGACCCAAGGATGGGTGTTATAACTATAGAGGCCCTCACTATGCTAGTCAGTGTCCACATAAAGTAGGGCCAAGTTCATCCAATGCCAAGGGGAAGGAACCCACCCACCATATTTATGTTGCTACCAAAAATCAAAAGCTAGAAGGGTAAGCCACCCCATTGCTTATGAAAGGTAAGATTTTTAATAAGAAAGTAAATATTTTAATTGATAGTGGGGCCACAGATAGTTTTATTTATTCTAGTTTAGTAAGGGATATGCCAAAAAGGCCAGGATATTTGGCCCAAGGGTGGAAGGTCGAGTATGGTTTTGGGTAAACCTACTCAGTAAACCAATGTTTTCCAATGGTAGAGATTACTTTAGCTAGTGGTACCACTGAAGGTTATTTGTATGTAGCTCCACTTCATGCTTTTGATGTGATCCTAGGAATGGATTGGTTATAGGCTCATAAAGCCTTGATCAATTTCCAAGATAGATGGATCGAGTATTCAGAAAAGGGCAAGGAGAGACTAAGAATTCATAGTGAACAAGGGTCATTTAAACCCTAGATGTTGTCAGCTATGCAATTAAAGAAAACCCTCAAGAAGGGAGGGATAGTCTATGTCGTAAAACTCAATGAAGTTGGAGAAGATCAGAAGAGAGAAGTGTTGGAGAAACACCCAATTTTGTAGGACTTTAAGGATGTGTTTCCTGAGGATTTACCTGGACTTCCTCTTGTGTGGGAATTTGATTTTACTATTGAACTTATGCCAGGAGTGAAACCTATCCATAGATCTCCATATAGGATGAATCCTATTGAGATGCAGGAATTAAAGGTGCAACTACAAGGGTTGTTAGAAAAGGGATTGATAAAACCAAGCATGTCGCCATGGGGTGCATCGGTGTTATTTGTTAAAAATAAAGATGGTTCATTAAGGTTATGTATTGACTACAGGATGCTTAACAAGGCTACAATCAAGAACCAATACCCTTTACCTAGAATCAAAGATTTGTTCGACCAACTAAGGGATGCCATGGTATTCACAAAGATTGATTTAAAATCAAGGTACCATAAATTAAGAATACATGAGGAGGATACTCACAAAATGATATTTAAAACTAGGTATGGACATTATGAGTTTATAATCCTACCCTTTGGATTGACTAATGCCCCAATTGCATTTATGAATCTAATGAACAATGTGTTCAGGAGGTATCTAGATCAGTTTGTCCTCATATTTTTAGATGATATCTTAATATACTCTCAAGACAAGGAGGAGCATGATAAACATCTCAAAATCATGTTAGAGTTGCTAAGGGAGAACCAACTCTATGGAAATCTAGCAAAAAGTGATTTCTATGCCTCAGAGGTATGATATCTAGGGCACATCATATCTGAAAAAGGAATTGCAATAGATCCAAAGAAAATTGAAGCCATTTTGAATTGGCCACCCCCTACCAATGTGACAGAAGTGTGAAGCTTCATGGGGATGACGGGCTATTATAGATGTTATATAAAGGATTACTCCAAGATTGCAACTGCAATAACTAACCTCCAAAAAAAGGGAAAGGAATTCAAGTGGTCAAAAAAGTGTGAAACTACCTTTGTGTTGCTAAAGTAGAAACTCACTACGACACCAATATTAAAGATCCCAAACCCTCAAGGGAACTTCTCAGTATGCACTGATGCATCACTAGAAGGGTTAGGAGGAGTACTCTCCCAAGATGATTCAGTAGTAGCATACACTTCAAGGAAGCTTAAGAAGCATGAAATTAATTATGCTACGCATGATTTAGAGCTAGCTGTAGTGGTGCATGCTCTAAAAATTTGGTACCATTACTTGGTAGGAAGGCCCTTTGAGTTAAAAACTAACCATCAAATTCTGAGGTATATATTCACCCAACCTATACTCAATGCAAGACAAAGGATATGGGTTGAGTTTCTTGTTGAATATGACTTTGAGATTGAGTATATAAAAGGGAAAGAGAATAAGGTTGTTGATGCCTTAAGTAGAAGGAAGCATATAGTAGCCATAACCAGGAGTCACATAGATCTAATGGATCAGGTGAGGAAGGAGCAATCTCAAGATGAGTATTGCAAGGAAATTCGGGTGAAGATGAGCAGGGACCCTAAGGGTAATAAGGAGTTTAGCATGAACGATGACCTTTTGTGCTACCAAGGTAGGATCATTGTACCAAAAATGGGTGATTTAAGGAAGCTAATAATGCAAGAAGCCCATAGATCCCCTTATTCTGCTCACCCTGGAGGGGTCAAAATGAGGGAAAACATGAAAAGAACCTTCTTCTGGATAGGAATGAAGAAGGATATTACCGATTTTATCGCTCGGTGTCTCGAATTTCAGAAGGTTAAGGCTGAACGCAAGCATCCTATAGGACAATTATATCCACATGATATACCTACCCAAAAATGGTAGGTTATATCTATGGACTTCATAGTAGGTTTACCCAAGATCAGGTATCAACATGATGCAATCCTTGTAATAGTCGACAAATTGACTAAGGTTGCACATTTTATACTAGGAAACATCAAGGATGATGCTTAGGTAGTGGCTAATAGATTTTCCAAAGAGGTATTCTGATTGCATGGGTTTCCTAAAATAATCATTTTAGATAGAGATTCCAAATTCACTTCTGAATTTTGGAAGGCTCTACATCGTGCAGTAGGCATGAAATTGAATATGAGCTCGACATACCACCCTGAGACAAATGGTCAAACATAAAGGGTAAATCAAGTACTAGAGGACATGCTCCGCATGTACTGCATGGATCAAAAGTCTCGTTGGGAAGACTACCTACACCTTGTAGAGTTTACCTACAATAATGGACATCACTCCTCTCTAGGAATGGCTCCTTTTGATGCCTTGTATGGATGAAAGTGTAGAACACCATTATCTTGGGATAATCTAGAATATCAAGTTGTGATTGGACCAGATATGGTCAGAGAAATGGAGGATCAGCTGAAAGTGATCAGGCAAAGACTTAAGGAAGCTACTGATCGACAAAAGAGTTATGTTGATCTGAAAAGAACCCCAAGGGAGTATTTTGTGGGAGACAAAGTGTTCTTAAGGGTTAAACCGATGAAGAGTGCTATCAAATCCACAAAGTTGGATCCTCGGTTTGTGGGACCCTTCGAGATCACTGAGAAGATCAGCTTGGTTACATACCAACTTGCCTTACCACCTAACCTATCAAAGATCCATGACACCTTCCACATATCCCTGCTTAGAAAATATGTTGTTGACCCTGAACATGTGTGGGATGTTTCTAAATTGTAGATGGAAAACCCGGAGGCTATTGAAGTGATGTCGGTAAATATTCTTGAGTTTCATTCTAAGTCTATGCAGAACCGGACTCTTGAACAATGTAAGGTCCAATGGGACCATTTTTTGAAAGAAATACCACTTAGGAAAAAGTGGAGGACATGCAAAAATATTTTCCCTTCTTGTTTGAAAATATAATGTAATAATTTTTATTTTTGTAAAATAGGAAACACCCAGGATGGTGTTTAGTCCCAGGGGGTAGTATGTCATGACCCTCCTTGGCAGGACTTATGGCATGGAAAAACTATGTGATGATCAATAGTAATTTGATACTTAGTTTTGTTGCAAATGAATGACTATGCAATGTTTAGATTGATTTATCTTTGAAGAACATGGTACTACTAACAGATTGTCAATGTGCAGGATCAGGTATGCTCGTAGGTGGAAGAAATAGAATCGTCCACCAGAAATGAGGTACTTGAAATAGGGGAAGTGATGATTAAGGCAACTCGGGGGTAACATGGATGACTACCCTCATATAGGTATGCATTATCATTTTTGGGATAATCATCAATAGCTAGCCACCTAGAGCCTCAGTTGATAGCCTAGTAGCTATCGTAAATTCTCCGACTAAGATGGGTGATTGGGTTGATGGAAAGACTCCCTCTTTATTTGTTGCATATATTTGGTTGTCTTTTACTTCATCACTCTATTGCATCTTGATTTTAGAATTTGTGCATAATTTGGTTGCCTTTAAATTCATTGAATTGATCTGTGTAAATCTTTTGGAGAATACCAATTTTACTTGGGTATGGCAAAAAGAATCTCTATTAATATCTAGCACTACTTATTTAAATAATAATAGAATTTTATTTAAATAGAAAATAAGAGCCTTTATTTAAATAATAATGGGATTTTATTTAAATAATTAATAAGAGCTTTTATTAATTTATTAATAGAATTATGGAAAATAAATAATAAGAACTATTTAAATAATAATAGAGCTTTATTTAAATAGCAAGAAATTTATTTAAATAATAATGGATATTTATTTAAATAAATAAATAGGAACTTTATTTTTAATAAAGGAGATTTTTCTTACCCAAATTATAATACCATATTTAAGTAATAAAATATTATTATTTAAATATGAGGTAAGACCTCAAACTAATTAATAAAAGATATTTTTATTAAGATGTTAAGAACTTATTCTAAATAGTAGTGAACTTTATAAGCTCTACTTTTTATATTTGCAAAATGTTGATTTTATTAACGTCTCGTTTTAATATCAGGAGATAAAGTTTTTCTCATGGAGGTTTCCATCGACTTGAGGCTTCATTTATGATAAAAACTTTAAATAAGATTAAAATAAAATATCCTACCGTCGCTTATTGGATGGGGATGAATTAAAGGTGGGCAGATAGGAGTTAAGGAATTTTTTAGAAAGTTTGGGGAAGGTGGACACGATTTCTGAGGTTTATCAAGGAAGGAGGAAGGGGACTCTTGTTTTTAGATACAAAAGAATAGGTAAAAAGGGGAGAGAGGACGATGTTGGAAATATGCAGGAAGAATAAAAAGCTTGGAGAGAGATAACTTGGTGGAGGGTTTTAAGGGGTTTTAAGGTAGAATTCGACATCCAAGAAGCCATCACTAAGAGACTAAAGCTTGATCTAAAGGACTATCCCTCTTGTTACTTTTCTAAGTAAGAGTATGGTTAAAAACTCTTAACTATGATGTCATCATTGGTTCCTATTAGTTTGCCCTAACTTGGTTTTGTTCACCAGTTTGCTTTACTCCCTCTAGCCCTTTGGTTTAGTTGTGCGTTAAAACCCGTTGTTCAGCTATCCTCTTGATTTAACATATCATTGTGTGGTAACATTGTTGTGTTTTCCCATGCTTCATTGTGTGGTAATGTTGTTGTGTTTCCCATACTAGCTATGTGGTAACGTTGCTATGAAACCTCCTTTGCATGGGTCGTGTCTTGCTTGACTATCACCTAACCGTTGGGCTATGGTTTCTTCCCTATGTAATCCCTTGCACCATTCACATTTTTTTTTATTTCATGGTCTTGTCCCCTATACATATTCTCCACTTTGCTATTGTCATCTTGAACCAGTTAGGTATTTCATTCCGGAGTTAATGTGTGGGTGGTATCCTACTTTGGAAGCATTGGTACTGAGTTGTGTGCTTGCCAGCATGGTAGCTTTCCTGATCCTATTATCCCTTTTTGAGATGTATGATTGATCGGCTGATGGACCGCTACCCAATCACCGTAGTATCCCCCTATTCAGTAGCCACCATCATATTTTTCCTTTCGGATGACCAAAGTCCATCTGTGTCATTTGTTACCTAGTGTATTGTTTTTCATCTTCGTGAACCGTATATTGGTATTTGGGGAGTTTCAAAATAATTATTCATTAGTTCATGTGGTAATTATTCATGATATTTATAATACATATAAATGAAATTTTGAATTAATTATTCATTAGTTTATATTGTAATTATATATTAGTTTATATGGTAATTATTCATGATATTTATAAGAAATATAAATGAAGTTTTGAATTAATTATTCATTAGTTTATATCGTAATTATTTATTAGTTTATATGGTAATTATTCATGACATTTATAAGAAAGATAAATGGAGTATTGAAATTATTTATTTGATTAAAGGTATGGGACTTTGGTTAAATGAATAAGTTGTTTATGGAATTATTTATTTGATTAAAGGTATGGAACTTTAGTTAAATGAATAAGTTGTTTATGGAATTATTTATTTGATTAAAGGTATGGAACTTTAGTTAAATGAATAAGTTGTTTATGGAATTATTTATTTGATTAAAGGTATGGGACTTTAGTTAAATAAATGAGTTGCTCATTGAATTATTTGGTTGATTAAAGGTATGGTACTTTAGTTAACTGAATGATTGGTTTAAACAAATTATTGGGTAACTAAGGAAAGAAACCTTAGTTATTTGGAAGAATGATTTATTGAACTATTCAAAAAAAGAAATGTGAAATAACTATGTTTAATGGAATGGTTCACTTCTTGAGTTAATTGAGATAAGAATGGTGATGATGGAATTCTTATGAGATCAATTAGACAATAAATGGCTATATGCTTGTGATAAATTTGTATAGTTGCAATTTGGCAAAGTAAACAATAAATGCATTGGTTTCATGTTACTAGTAGATGCATTTAGATGTATGTCTTTCATAGAACCATGAGTTGCCCTGATCCCCTCCTATCCTCAAAAAAATAAAGGAAAGTTAAGGATGACCAAATATGGCAGTTGGAACCACTACATCAGTTTGATTTATAACTGCAATAATTTATTCATGTTCAAAATAGACTAGACTTATAGGGAGAAATCCCTAGATGAGTATGGATGCATTTCTCTTTTATTTAATTTTTATCTCCAGTTAAATGTTGTTTCCTTTCTAAGTACTTCTTTATGCTTTATGGATTTTGTTTCTTGATTGATTAAGTATATAGAGTTATTCTTGTCTTCTTGCTAAACATAAAGGTAACCTAAGAAAATGAGACCTCTTAGGGTGAACATAGAAAGGACCTAAGAGATTGAGACCTCTTAGGGAGAACATAGAAATAACCTAAGGGATTAAGACCCCTTAGAGTGATGTAGATTAAGTAAACTGATTGCTTACATTAGAGTTAAGATAGCTCATTGTAAAGATGAGATGGATAGCTTAACTTGCAATACACGTGGTATACCTACATATATAGACTTGTGTATGGTATGGTGATGGGCATATACCTTTTACTATACTAAAGGTGATAAGTTAGCTCATCAGGAAGGATGAGATAGATAGCTTATATGTGAAACACATGATATACCTAAAAATATGAACTTGTGTAGGGTATTGATTTCAATGTAACTCTTTGGGAAAGTTGGTAAACTTAGTAAACGTAAAATAGCAGATTAACCTAATATATGATAGGGGTTTATGAATCCCTCTCAGTACAAAAATATATATATTTTTTCTTTCATGTATTCTTTTTAAAGCTAGTTTTGGGGTCGTTACAATATATGTTCGACTACTTTCTAGATTTATAGGACTTCAAAATATTTTTCATGGTTGACATCTAAAATATTTACATTTTTAGAAAATTTGGATAGCCCACGAAAGGATAATATTTAAATAGATTTTTTAATATAAAATTGCATTATATTTTCCTTTAAAAAATATTTGTGTATTTTTCCAAGTGTAGGCACCGGTCAAACTAGGAGCACATGCGATCAAATTAGGAAGTAGACACATTCAAACTGGGAAGCAGGCACAATCAAACTGGGAAGTATGCACACCGAAATATAAGCATCTAAAACTAGGATAGAGGCACCTAAAACTGGGGTATAGGCACCTAAAAATGGGATATGGGCACCTGTATGTGTGTACCAACCAATTTTTCCAAGCTACCAAAAATTGATAGGCCTGCCAACACTTGCTACTTACAACTCCCTACAAGCTGCCAGCATGAAATTATCCACCACATACTACCATATTTTTTAATTGGTGCAACCATTAATGAATTTTTAAAATTTATTAATAGTATGTGTTAAGCATGTGGGTATATTTTGGATGTTGCAACCTTTTTGAGACCTGATATAATGAATTGAACCAATTTTTTATAAGACCCCCCCTTTCAAATCGATTTATTTGTAACATAATTTTGTTGTAACTGGTCGTGTGATTTTTTGAATAATGTTCCCTTGGTTGAAACCCATTTTAGTAATTGAAGCAATGTGATTGCACCTATTTATTGTGTTTAGCCCTATGTTTTATCCACTATAAGACGTCCTTTTTTATGTCTGATTTCTTCTATGTAAACGCCATTCTAAGACATCCTTTTTATATTTGTGTCTATATATCTTATCTCCTAAGAATGGGTGTTCTTAGGACAAATCAATATTTCTTGTCCTTGTTTAATTGACCACCAGTTGACCCTCATTTGTGGGTTTACGATGCCCTTGTTTGTGAGACCTTTTGATTGCAGAAGCAAACCATCAAGCTACATAGTGTTTGGTTGTCCTATGGTGGCTAACTTTTTTTATTTCATCAATGAACTCCCATGTTCGACCATGATCTATTACACAGTGACATCATCGAACACTGCCACAAGTTAATTTGTTTAAATTAAAATCTAATCCTTAGCCCCTCCTTTGTATTTTTAACCCTCCAACCAACGTGTGGCACTCTTCACATTATTTTTATAAGCAGTGGATGTTGGGTGTTAGGGATTTTTTCTTTATTAATTTTGTTGGCACCCTCGAGCATTTCATTTTATAGCTGCTACCACCATGAAATAATAAGTTTAATATTTCTAAAACTTAGTAATTTTTCTTGCAACCTATTAGACTGCCATGCAGATATTACCCCCATGTTGCGATGTCAGTGAAGGGATTCAACCCTTGAGAGTGGATGCAAGCCCAATCCCAAGCCCTCTGAAATCTTTATTATGTCTCCCTATGTTGTTTAGGTTCACCTAGTTCATCGTAGAATGTGTGTTGTTTTTTTCGTACCCTAATTTCTTTAGTTTAGAAAGTTTTAGTTGATTTGAGGTTGATGTGTTTTAATCTATGCAAGATTATATACAAGTGACCTTTTGTTTTAAATTCTTGTTGGGTTTAAATGAAGGTAACCTTTAGGTTATATCTTCCTCATGATAGATTAGAGGGATTTAATCTTTAGTTTAAAGTTTTTTCTTTTGGTTTTAGTAAAGTAACTTTTACTTTATGATTAACCTAAGATAGGTTAATGTGGAATTAATATTAGATTAAATAGATTTCATTTAAGTGTTAAATGAAATTATAATTATTGCATGCTTAATCTAAGATAAATTATTGTGGAATTAATATTATATTAATTAGATTTCATTTAAGTGTTAAATGAAATTATATTTATTTCCTTACATATTTTCTTAGTTGTGGGCTCAAAAGCTCTGGCCTAAGGTGAGGTTATTTACTTGGCTTTTATTGCATCGCAGGGTGCTTACTGGGGAGTATCTTATGAAGCGTGGTTTTCATGGACCTTTTAGATGTGAAATGTGTGGAGATAATATGGAAACTCTCAGCCATATTTTTATTGAGTGTACTTTAGCCTTCGAGTTATGGAGGAGAATTGTTACTTTACTTGGCTTACAGTGGTCCAATGTTTTTACTTTTGAAAAAATTTGAAGGGATTGGCCTAATTAAGAGGGTGTTGATTATTTTATTAGGCAGTTTGTTTGGATGGGTTCTACCACTCTTCTTTTGAATATCTGGAATGAAAAGAACAATCAAATTTTTAATCAAGAAAGTAAGGATATTTACTATATCTGGAATAAGACCATTCCCAACTTAGTTGAATCAGTTAATCAGCTCCTTAATCACCCCCAAAACTCCCACCAAATATGGGATCAAGTGATGCAAATATTGAAGTTTAACTCTTCTAAGATAAACCAAATTAAAGGGAATGTGAGTAATTGCAAGATGGATAGAACAAGAAATTGGCAACCTCCTCCTAAGGATTTTGGAAAAGTCAATATTGATGGAGCCTCTAGAGGGAACCCTGGAAAAGCTATGCAAGAGGAATTGGTAGACTTTCAGATGGCTCCCTAGTTTTTACTTTTAATGATAATTTGGGTATTATATCCAATAACCTTGCTAAGGGGTACGGTATCCTTAGAGGCCTTTAAGAGGCTACTAAGGTTGGATGGAAAAAGGGGTTAGTTGAGTCTGACTCTCAACTCGTGATTAATATTTTTAAGACTCCTGAGAATCATAAGGTTAATTAGAGAATACAAGGTATTATTGAGAAGATTTAATTAATCCAAATGGGATTTTTGAAAGTTTATTACAATCATGTGGTCAGAGATCATAACAAGAGTGTTGATGCTTTAGCTAATTGGGCTTTGGACAAAGGTGATCTTACTTGCTATGGATGGCCACCCTCCTAGATGGTGGGCTTCACAAATAAGGGAAGCTCTTCTTTCTATCATTTCTTTGGATAGCTCTAGTTCTGAAGGTACTAGTTTCTTATTGCTTTATTTTTGTTTCTCTTTGGTTCGATCAAGGTATTTTAGTTCCTTAGCTCAATTTAATCTTTTTTTTGTTTCCTCTGTTGATTCTTGCCTTAAAAGTCTTTTGGTCTAGAAAGGTCATTGTTGTGTTCTATTTTTTTCTTTTTTCTTTTCTTTTTATGTGTGTGTTTTTTTGTTTTTTTTTTTGTTTTTGTGTTTTTTGTGTTGTTTTTTGTTGTTCTTGTGTTTTTTTGTTTTGTGTTTTTTATTGTTCTTGTGTTTTTTTTTGTTCTTGTGCTTGTGTTTCTATATGTTTGTGTTAATTGGTGTTTTTGTGTTTTGGTGTGTGAGTGTTTTTTATATTTTTATTTTTCTTTGTTGTCTTTTGTTGGCTGTTTTTTATTTTTTTTTATTTTTTTAATTTTTTAGGTTTTGGTTGTTTTTATTTTTCTTGTTTTTGTTGGTTGTGTCTTTGTAGTGTTCTATTGTTTTTTGTTATGTTGTTCTTGTATTTTTCTGTGTGGTTCGTATTGTATTTTTTTTTATCTTATTGTGTACATGTTTGGTTGTGCTTTATCTTTTTGACACACTCAAGGAGCATGATTTTTTTTGTTTTTTTAATCTTTTTGTATGTTTGTGTTTGTGTTTGTGTGTTCTTGTTTTTTGTTATTTCAGGTTTGCTCCTTGAGTATGTCAAACGTGGTAGGCCAGGTGTGAGCCCTGGGCAATTTTGGTAGAAGAGATACCCCTGTCTCCTTGGGTCTTACCCGAAAGTGGCATCCCTTCTGGGATGTTTTCCACTAAAAAAAAAATTATATTTATTTCATGCTTAATATAAGATAGATTAAGGTAGAATTAATCTTAGAATAATTAAAATTCATTTTAGTGTTAAATGAATTTATCTTGTATTATGTTTAATCTAAGATATATTAATTTGGAATTAATATTAGCTCAATAAAATTCATTTTAGTGTTAAATGAATTTATCTTGTTAAATCTGAGATAGATTAATTTGGAATTAATCTTAGATTAATTAAAATTTATTTTAGTGTTAAATGAATTTATCTTGTTTAATCTAAGATAGATTAATGTGGAACTAATATTAGATTAATTAAAATTCATTTTAGTGTTAAATAAATTTATTTTGTTTAATCTAAGATAGATTAATGTGGAATTAATCTTAGATTAATTAAAATTCATTTTAGTGTTAAATGAATTTATCTTGTTTAATCTAAGATAAATTAATGAGGAATTAATCTTAGATTAATTAGAATTCATTTTAGTGTTAAATGAATTCATTTAATTTTATGCTTAATCTAAGATAGATTAATGTGGAATTAATCTTAGGTTAATTAAAATTCATTTTAGTGTTAAATGAATTTATCTAATTTGATGTTTATTTTATTAGCAGATAAAATACTTCATTTGGATAAAATGAGTTAGATATACATTAGTGGATAATGTAATTCGTTTGAATAGATTGGATAGAAATATATTAGTGGATAATATATTTCATATGGAATGGATTGGATAGAAATATATTAGCAGATAATGTATTTGATGTGGATTAAATGGACTTGGAGTATGTGATAGACAATATGTTTCATTTTAGATAGAATGGAATTGAAATATATGATAGATAGTATGTTTCATTTTAGATAAAATTGACTCGAAATATTATGATAGAAAACATGTTTCTTTTTATATGGAATGGTGATAGGAGTATGTTAGTGGATAATATATTTCATTATTAGAAGTATTGTTTGATAGCATAATCCATGCTAAGATGTAATAGTGATTAAGAGGTACCTTGAATAAGTAGAAAAAGGTTCCTCACCTTCTTGGTATCTTTGTATAGTAAATTCATGTGAGAGAATTATGGGGTCCTCTCTAATGAGTTGATGTGTGCAATGCTATAGTTGATGTGCAAATACATTAGAATCTTAGAAGGAAGATGTTCCTTTGAGTATGGATAAAAGAGATAATTTATCTTTAGGGGAATTAATGTGGAGTTCATTCGAGGGAATTATGAAGTTCCCTCATTGAATTTGAAAGGTGAATTAACGAAATAATTCATATTGTAGGGACATAATAACTGTGGAGTTCTTATGTGCTCACAATTGTATTAATAAGTTGAAAAATAAAATTATGAGACTCCTCAAATAATTGTGTTGGAGACTTTTTGCAAGAAATGAAAAAGGACATATTTTAAGGTTGGGTTTTTCCCACAAGGGTTTCCTAGGATACATGATGTATCATGTGTGTTGTAATTATTATTATCTTATGATCTTGTTCCTTATTGCTTTCTAAGTTAGCTTCTTATGGACTTGTTGCTCCACAATTAAAAAAGGAAGATCATGGCTAAGAATTATTTGAGAATCACATGTGATTGGTATATGGTATTAATTCATGATAAATAATGGTTAAATTAATAATTATGATGATATGATATGTGTTTTACTTTAGATGTATAAATGGTACACACGTTTGAGATGCTTTAACAATCCCTCTAATGGATAAGGACTTTATCCATTAAAATATGAGAGAGAGTTGATTTGAGAGATTATGGGATTCCTTTGTTAGGTCCAACCTTAGTAGTTGTAGAAGGAAACAGATAGGTTGTAATATTAATGTGCTAACTATTGCATAGAGTGATAGATGAGAAGGGGTAAGTTTCCTAGCAAATTTGAGAGCGTTAAGGACAACAAAACGAAGAAGGAATTCGCTACATTAGAAGCTAAAAATTATAGGGTTTAGGATAGAAATAGGGTAGCATTTTGGGTAGTACTAATAGCTGCAAATTTTAGAGTCCAAGAGAAAAAATTTGGAGGATAATTGGAGCCACAAAAATCATATTTTTGGACAACAAATTAAAGGCTAAAAAGCAAAAAATTTGGGCAGTAATTAGAGCTACAAAATTGACAAGTTTGAGGCAACAATTAAGTAGAAAGGAGAGCTATAAAATTTACAAGTATAGGGTAACAAATAGGTGAACCAAATCACTAAGAAATCTTGTTATAAAAGAGGTCGAAATAAGGTTTGAAAATTGGTGTTATTAAATTTCTTATCCAAGTATTGTTTAAGTTTTCTAAAAACATCATTTTTGAGTTTTAAAGTAGCAAAAGGAAAGGTCTCAAGTCTATATCTTCAAATATTTGAGAAGACAACATTCACAAGGAACTAGAACCTGCAGCTTAGAAAGGATAAATTAGACATAATATAAGGAAAGGAGAAAGATCGACTCCTTACTATATCTTGGAAAACAAATAAGTCAATATTTTACAAAAAAATAGAAGTATCATACTATCTAAAAAGGCAAAGGTTTTGGCACAAATTAAAAGCTTGGAGTCACCAAAGAAGAACCACCAAGCATAGAGACAATAAATTTTGAAAGGAAGTGCAGCAAAGTGAAAGCAAATCAGTCATAAAGAAGGGAGTCCATATTGTTGAAGGAAAGGTTGAAGTTTCTAGGAGTTTTTCTTAAGGAAGAGCCACCAAGTTTGAGGAGCTACCAAGGTAAAGAGGAAGTGTGTCTACAAAGGAATTTTGGAGAACGTAGAAGATGTGCACCATTTGGAGGATCCAAATAATTGTTTGCATTTGCACCATCAAAGAGTCACTTGAAGGAAATCAAAAAATGAAGATACAAAATTGAAGCCAAGCACCCCAATATTAGAAGGTGAATGAACTAGTAGCCAAGCGTAGAAGAACCATCGATATCAAGAGGAAGTGCCACCATCTTGAAGTAGGAGTCATCATTTTGGAGAAGATCCATGATATTTGGACAGAGAGGAAGATAGAGCACCATAGAAAAAAGTGTTACTCAAGGAAAGTTGTAATTTTGGAGATTATAATATGAGTTCCAAAATCAAGAAGCCACCAAAGCCAAAAGAAAAGAACATTATAAAGGATTGGAGAATACCAAACATAAGAAACTGTTAATAGAAAATCTAATGTCTGGATTAAAGCCACCTCCCTTATCAATCTGGTAATCCACCAACAATTTGTTGATGATACCCTTATGTTGACCTAGGCATTAGTAGTTGAAGCTAGAAATATAAAGCGCATTCTAAAGCTTTATGAGGAGGCAGTTGGGTAGAAGGTGAACTTCTTCAAGAGCAAAATTTACTTCCTCAACACCCTCATTCCAAGGCAGGTCAGGATAGCTGGGATTTTGAGATGTTCAATTGCTACTCTCCCTACTTCTTACCTAGGTCTTCCCCTATTTACAGGCTCCCTAGGAGAATTAATGTGGGACAATGTGGTAGAAATAATTGAAAAGAAACTGGTTGGTTGGAAAGGGCTCTTTCTATCTCAGGCAGGTAAAGCTACCCTCACTATGGCCTCCCTTCACAGCATCCCCGTGTATTTTTTATCCATTTTTAATGCCCCAACTAAGGTATACCAAAATATTGAACAACTCCAAAAGAACTTCCTCTGGTCAGGGTCGGAGGAAAAACAGAGAATACACCTAGTTGGGTGGAGTAAGATATGCAGACCAAAAGAGAATGGGGGGTTAGGCCTGAGAAGAGTATCTCATTTGAATACATCATTGCTAGCTAAGCAAGCATGGCATCTCATAACCAACGAGTAGAACCAATGGACTGCCATTATTAAAATAAAATACCTCCAAGGCATTAATTTTCTAAAGGATAGTATCCTAAATAGAGGATCAACTTTTTGGAAGGCAATCTTGACTAGCATAAATGTTATCAATAAAGGGTTGAGATGGATCTTAGGGAATGGACAAAATATTAGCTTTTGGGATGATAGGTGGGCTAGGGAGGAGGCTCTCTCTCAATTTCCACACCTAGCCAGGGTCAAGGATTATACTGATCAGTTCATAGGAAGGAAAGTTGTTGATTTTATGATGCATAATAGGGGAAGGTTTAGATGGAAATAAATTAGGATACCAGGATTTGAAGCCAAGTCAAAAGAGATCCAAAATATCTTGCACCAAAAATTCATTCCCATGAGAAGTGGAGAGGACCATGTAACATGGGCTGCAACCAAGAGCAGGTATTTCATTATCAAATACGCATATAAGCTTATGATTGATCCTAAGGATCTCATCCTCCAGACCCAGTTGGTGTGGTCAAAAATCTCATCCCCAAAATCTCCTTTTTTCATGGCTGGTGATCCAAGGGAGGATAATTACCATTGATAATATGTTAAGAAAAGGTATGATGGGCTAACTGGGAATCCACACTCCATATCTTCCTTGAATGTTCGATTGCATATGATATTTTAGATGGGATTTTCCAAGCTTTTAGAATTTTGTGGGTTAGAACGGCCTCCATTATTGACCTCTTCCAGAAATGGCCTAACCCCTTTACTAACCTTAGGCTCAGGTTCATGTGGAAGATTTCCCTTCACCATTTCCTATGGCAGGTCTGGTTAGAAAGAAACCATAGAGCCTTTAAGGGTTCTAGTCATGATCCCGTAACCATTACCAACAAGATCCTTGCCTTTGCTCGTGAAAATGTCAGTATCATCCCCTATGAAGCTCAGTATAACCATACCTAGGAAAAACAGCTTGCTCAATCCCTACATATTACCTTGGAATAGGAACCCTTGGTCATTAAGCCCAATCCCAAAATAGGTGTGAAGTGGACCCCGCCCCCGATTGGGTGGTTCAAGTTCAATTTTGATGGCGCAACTAAGGACAATCCTGGAAGAGCAGGTGTTGGAGGAGTGGTTCGCGACCACCAAGGAAACTTGGTGCTGGCATTTTTTGAACAGCTTGGAAGAAGGACCAATAATGAGGTAGAAGCAAGAGCCATATGGAGAGGGCTGTAGATGTCCTAGGAAACTGAAGGTAAAATAATGGTTGAATGGGACTCAATGAACATTATAAACCTCCTAACCAATGGGAAAAAACCTTTGTGGTAGATCAAATCAGTCATAGAAGAGGCAAGGATCCTTTTTGAAGCTAGGAATGATAGGCTCGCACAACACATGTTCCAAGAGGGCAATAAAACGATAGATAAGCTGGCTAACTTAGGTGTGGACGCTGATGGACTTGTCACATGGAAGCAAGGGGTCCCCAATGATGTGGAAGAAGTAATGCAAAATGACCGCCAATGAAGTCTAAGCTGGGGACACTACAGGCAATATAATTCAACACATGATTGAGCTCCATGGAGCCCTCACCAATCTATTTTTTAATGAAGGATATCAAGGTGAAAAGTTGGCTAAACTTGTCTAGTACTTGGATGAATAAGAGTATGAGGAGGTCGAGGAGATCGAGGATGATGATGAGGAGGAAACTTATCTTCCTCAATCTAGTTGCATACAAAGGAATTTTGGCTTGTCAGCCATGTTCTGTTCTAATCCGCCCTATTCTGTCAGCCTTGTCAGCCCTGTTCTATTAGCCTTGTCAGCCATGTTTTGTCAGCCTTGTCAATCATGTTCTATTCTAATCTGCCCTGTTCTGTCAGCCTTGTCAGCCCTTTTTTGTCATCCTTTTCAACCCTGTTCTGTTAGCATTGTTCTATCATCCTTGTCATCCATGTTCTATCAGCCTTTTTAGCCCTGTTCTATTCTAATCTATGACAAATTTTGGTTTTTTGTCTATATTGAGGAAAGGATCCTTCGTGGGGATATCGTTCTTAATAGCTTTGTATATTATCTTGAAATATGTCTGGGGGTCTATAGTGTTCTTACGGTATGTTGTCAGCTTGATGGTTGTGCTATTATTATGGGTAAGGGGTATCAATCCCACTTGTTTCTAGGGCTTATAAAGGCAAGGAATAGTAAAGGACAAGTAGTCCTTAACAAGGCAAGGATCCATATCAGCTTAAGGCTGTATTTTGTAATAGGTTTTGGGTTAACCTTTAAAACTTGGTATTAATGAAATGATCCTTAATTACCAAAAAAAATATAAAAGCTAATGTCATTTGATGTTATATTGGAAAGAAGTTTAAGAGCATTTGGTACCAAGTTTAAATAATAATAATAGAACGTTATTGAGCAGATATAAGCGTTATCAAGCAAGGGAAAACACTATGTAGAAAAATTGTGTTATGTGGAAAAGGGACACCACCACCTAGAAGAATCTAAAGAAGCATTACCAAGAAAGGGAATAATATAAGCACCACTTGGAAGGATAAGTCACAAGAGAATTAAATAAATACTTTGCCAAGTGTCACATTGCAAGGGAAGTGAAAGGCCTTCATTGCATGAGAGACAAGCCATACAAGTCATTCATGAAATAATAACGTAATGCAACTGAAGCACAACATATTTGAAGTACAATGAAACTAGTGAGCATTATGAGGATAGTCAACATATTAGAAGACGCTAAAAGGAGGAGCTTTAAATATTGTACAAAGGGTGTCATATTGCATTGAAGATAGTAAAGTGGACAACGCCTTAATCAAAGTGCAAGTTGTAGAATAGAGAAGTCAAGGAGAAGCAGACCTTATTCACAGCGCACCATAATAAAGAAGGTACTAAAAGCATTTAAATTAACTTGTATTTTTATAAAGGTAAAGGAGAAATAAGGAATATTAATGCTAAGGTTAAACTTAGTTAATCTTTTATGCTTGAGATTAATTAAAAAATGGAAGTATAAGGAATTGCATTGATATATTATAAACTTATATGCTTTATTGAAATATTTAAAAACTTTTTGAAACAAGAAAGATTTAATTGGAAAGCATTTGGAATTACTTTATTCAAGCATAATAAATATTTGCAAATAACTTAATTTGGAGGAATAAGGAATTCTACATAGAAATTGAAACATTAAATTTGCAAATATCCATATTTTCTAAATTTATAATTAGGGAGTTCTAAGGAGTTCGACACTATTTTAGGTTTTTGAAATTTAAAAACTATTAAAAATTGAAGCACTACATAAAGTTTTTGAAATTTTGGAAATTACATTTGATATTAGTCTCTTGTTCAAATTAACAAGACATAAGGAATCCAACTTAAAGGTATTGAAAATAGAGAACCTTATCAAAATTTAAAGTGCATTAAAATTATTTCTAGCTTTCTATAAGGAGAATTAAAGTGCTTGTCTTGTAGTTGAACATTAGGGAGACAAAAGGGATTCAACTCAAAGGAAAACTAAGAAAGCTAAGTACTTTATAAAGACCATAGTATATTCAAAACACTTGAAAATACCATAGTATATTCTACAAAACTTAAGAATTGAAAAGATCTTATCAAATTTGATCTTATACTCAAAATACTAGGGAGTTAAAAGGAATTCTACCTAAATATTTGGAAAATTAAACCCTTTTCAAAACCATTGATTGAACATTAGAATTTTTGGGGTATCCTAAAAATTTGAGAATTGAAAAGATTTCATTGAGTTTGATCTCTAAACTAGGGAGTCATAAGGTAGACAACTTCAAAGGCTTTGAAAGATAAAATATTCTATCAAAACTATTCTCAATACATAATACTAGAGAGCTATTCCACTTCAAAGATTAAACTAGAAGAAGCATGGATGAAATAGTGAGGAATGCATTCAATAATGAAGAACTATTTCATGAATTGAATTTTATTCACAAAACTTAATAGATACTCTTGATGGATACAAATATTTGTCTACTAGTAAAAAAGAAAGATTATTTTTTTTTCTCAAGGAAAAAAAGAAGTAAATTTTATGACATTAATTGGTTATCTTCATGAAGTACTTTTTAAAGCTTAGTGGAATACTCAAAACATAGTTATATTTACATAAGAAGAATGTTTGATGATATATCTATCATTAATTTTTTTTGAATTATTTCAAAACATAAAATAAAATAAACATACTGGCAATGAAATATTGAATCTTGACTAATATTATTATGATGATATACTAACTCACCATGAATAAGATATATCACTAGTAAAAATGCAGAAACAAATAAGAAGAAGAAGAAGAAGGAAGAGGAAGCATGACAGAAAAGAAAATATGAAGATGAAAGAAAATACTTTCAAGTTGAATATAGATCAAAGTGAACTAAAGGAACAAGATGAAGATACTAATTATTTACTTGATCAGGATATAGACATAGAGTACAATGAAGAAATTAGAAAATAAGAGATCAAGTTCTAGAACTAGGATGAAGACCACATTGAAGACTAAAGTCTTCAATAACCAAATAATGTAATACAGGGGGTGTTGGAATATATTATATTATTTGGTACATTATAATGTACCATCATGGGTACATATTTAGATTAGGAGTTTATCTTACATTAGGATTTGAGTATTTACTTTATGCAATGTAATAAATGCACAAGTGTTAGAATCTACAAAGTACTTGATGATGTAAATGTGCATGTAGTCCATGTGTACATGATTCATAGAATAGGAATATGAAGAGTCATAGGTAGGTGAAATACCAAGAGACACATCTCATTATATATAGGTCTTTGATAGATAAGAAGAGAGATAAAAGAAATCATAAGTGAGAGTAGAGTAGAATACAAGTTAGACACAATGTATAACTTGTATGAAGCATGGAGCATTTGAGATCTTCACATTTTGTATGAAGATCCTATTTTCGTGAGCTTTCATTAATGGTAGTTTTATGAGTTATTACAAAATTTTCTTATGAGTTTTTCCTGCTTAGTATATTGCCATTATCATATATTTAATATTGCATGCTCATTTTTAGTCTTTTTGGTTGCATTTCCTTAAATATATAGCATCAAAAGCTAACATTCCATTTTTATTGCAAGAAGAGGATTTTATATTGCTTGAGAAAAATGAATATGAATTACTTAAAATTAAACTTGACATATTTTACATTCTTTGCTTTAAAATTTTCCTTCTCTTATTCCTCTACACCTTTAATTCCTTCTAAATTAAAAACTTTACATTGCACTTCCTCATCCCTTTGTGTATTTTTTTGTTTTTTCTAATGGTTTATCTTAGTAAACCATAATGGTGTTTGTCATTTAATGATGCAAAGGGACTTTCTTTACCACTTTATTTGAAGTGAAAAAACTTTGACCGAATCTAGGTTCTACTATGGTATGACCTCCTTGATTTATATTGAAGTTTATCTCATGTCCAAAAGTTTTGGTCTTTCTACATTATTTTCAATTTAGAATATCTTTTCATGCTTCTAATATCATAAAATTTATGGCATCTAAATGTAATGATTTCATATTCCACTTATTGATCCCCTTTTCTTGATTTAAATTTAATCTTAAGTAATTGTGATAAAGGTTTTAGAATATCTATAGCAACACATATCTAGTTATATTTTCCAAGTCTTTGCTCCTTAGTAGTTGGTCCCTCTTGAATGAATTACCATAGATTATTGCCAATATTCTTCAAAATTGTCTTACTAATATGCTAATATGGAATTCCAAAAAGCCTAACCTATATTGAAATCCATTTAATGGTTTATATCTCCACACAAAAAATTTCACTTCATGGTATCAAATATATTGCATCTCTGCCCCTAAACCATGTACCACCACCTATTATTGTATTCTTGATTTCCAAGCTAGAGAATATGATTAAGATAATTTAATTTAAAAGAAATAATATGGAGTAAGTTGAATTCCACTTGATCCAATTTTGAATCCATAAAAACCTAGTCATTATTCATGGAACTTACAAATTAATTCTCTACTTTTAAGAATTATTATGTCATCTTCAATCATTTAATCCTTGGTAATCACTTATCATGTAATATTTACTACCTAGATAGGGTTTTCCATAGATTTAACCTTATTCTTAGCCACAACTTGGGCATATATATTTCTATCTATGATTACTTACTTCTAGATAGGACATTCAAAATTGAATTTCTTGATATGCTACCTAGAGTTTCCTCATAAGAGTACTTTTTTTTGAATTTTTTCTAAATAGCTAAAACAATAAAATGTGACTCTTGATCCTTACTTGCACTAACTTCTTGATCACACTTTTAATAGCTTATCAGTTTCTAACATAAGAAAAGTTTAGGCTCACTCCTAGATCACACTCGCTAATAACTCATACTTAATTTAACATTCCACTTGAATGTTTTTTTTATTAGGTAATAGAAGGGGTTTTGAAAGGATCCCCAAACCTTTTACAAATAAAAAGCTAAAGCTTCCAAGGATAAAACAAAAAAGAAACATACATGGGACTATCCCACCCTATGGGACCTAAAAGAAACAAAATCCAACCCAAAAAAATAGATATGACACAAGAAAGGAAGAAAGGAAACTAAGAGAACAAAGAGAAATCTTCAATCCTCAACACCATTATCCTCATCAAGTTCCTTTCCTACCTCAGGATCATTATGGTCCCACTAGATCCATTCGATCATTTCTTCAACACATAAAACGACCATGTTGACAGAGCTTCTATAGGATCTCAAGAGATATTTCTTCATTTTCCTTACAAACTTGGGATTTCTTAGAGGGTCCTGCAAAATTATAGCATTTTTATTTTTACCCACAGTGGTCCCCTTGAAGGATTTGGCTTTCTTTCTTATGACAATAGGGGAGGAATCTTTAAAATCTTTAGAGTTTTTTATAAAAGGGTGGCCTTCTCAGTTTTGACAACTTTAGATTTTAGCCACTTAGAGCATCAAGCCTTGTCCTTGCTTCCTATGAAACCTCTCAGCTTCATAGCAATATCACCCTGAACATTCTTCAGCTCCACCTCTTTACCCCTTAGAGAAGCTTTAATTATAGATGAGACGTGGTCATATCTAAAAGGGGATGGAGTTTTAAGGGAATTGTTCTCCAAATTAGGATAATCCCCATTCTTGATTGCTTCAACAGGACATACTATTAAGATCTGATTATAATCCTCCACTCTACCCCTTTTTTAGCCACATACTAAAAGAGTAATTTTAACAAAGCTTAATGCAACAGGTCTGTAACATCACCTCTTTGGATCTGCAACATTCCACTTGAATGTTAAGTTCATAATATTTGTCAATAAAATTTATAGGCTAGAGAATGTGATGGGAAATATGGAAATATTGTCTATATTAAAAGAATATCAATACATTAACCTAATTTTCATAATGTTTAATATGGATAAAAATACTATTTTGATTCATAATTACTTATTAGGACTCAACTTAACTAATATTATAGTTGAAGCAACATTAAGTGTAAATATATTCTTTGAAGAGATATGATAAAAACCAAAAGTACCCACTCTATGAATTCTTACATTTATAGTATTATAAGTAAACTATATTATGTGTTGATTGTTAAAAAGGAAATTACTGCAAATTAGTCATTTATGATGAATTTTCATGGTTATTCCCTATTAAAAAACTATATATGATGTTATATTAGGTCATGGATGAGTGTATATTATAAGAGGAACCATAGTTGGAAGTGACTATTGACCTTAGATAAGAGAACGAGAAATTTTATTTTCAATTTAAAGAAGTAATAGGTGAGTACGGATATAAACTAATTTTACGACTCGTGTTTAAATTTAGATAAATAATAACTTGTTTAAAATGGAGTTTTATAATGAGTGTTGAACTAAGGAATTATCTTACCTCTTTTTCAAATTTTGTATTCCCAATTTGAATTTCAACAAGCTTGAGAGAAATTATTAATGGCTTACCCCAACCTATGGATTTAGGCCAACTCCTCAATATCCTCACAAAAATATCCTACACTAATCTAAATTATTTTGCATGAATGTAAAATTATGGAAAGTAAAATGCAAAAAAAGTAAAGTGTGAAAATAAAATTGCATGGAAAGTTAATATATGAGATATTCGAACACGAATTTTAAACTATAGCGAGGAAAGTGTATGATCAATGAATGCATGATAATTCAAATAACATCAATATTCATCTTTTCACTAGATTATAAAATTGACAAGTGAATGCAATATGGGATAGAAGGGCCATGACACAACTACTATGCACTTGACAAACCAAAAGAAAAATGTCGGTAATGGAATACCTAAGGACTTACTAATTTTTACAACCTCATGAGTACAAAGCACAATGTGTGTTTCATAGTGTAACTCTAAATTCTCATGGCCAAAATATGAATATAGTGTGGACCCTGGGCCCTTATATAAAGTAAAATTTTACCCCTAAGTTACCTTGGGTGAGAAACAATTACTCCTAGTAAAATTAAAGATTTAGGGGTCATTTTAACAAAATAATGCACCGCAAAATGTTACACACCTCTAATTATTCCTATAATAGGCTTATAAGGCTTCTAAAATAAATAAGCATGCCATTACATGCTAAAATATTAGTTTCCAAAATATTTGCCTTTGGATCCATGCCTTTAAATTTATCTATATGATCATCCAAGTAGTTCACTACAATTTAACAAGTAAATTGTTTGCTTTTTACAAGTGAGACACTTGCATTTGTAAGTATATCGACACATTTTGCTAAGTGAATATTTTCTTAGATCCACTTGATCCATTTTTTGAGCAAATTGCTCTTGCAAGCCAATCGGTCTATTTTGGAGACAACCAAATGTTTTAATGTTGTAAACTTTGTTGTTTTGCAATGTTATTCCTAGGTTTCCAAAATTCATTTTCTATGTCTAATTCCTCATAATTATAAGATAGTAGCTAAGATACTACATTTATGACAACTTCATAGGGTGCCAAGCTCGATTGGTGAGAGATCCTAGATCTTACCTTTATCTTTGGTCATGGAGTCTTCAATATTAGAATCCCTACTACAAAATTATAAAACTGAGTAACCTTTGTTTAGTTCTAGGGTAAGATGTTCAAAACTACCTACCAATTAGTACGTGGGGTTTCACCTTGATTATGTATTTTTTGGTTTTTAATGTCAAATCCTCATACCAATACTACAAGAGGTTATTCCCTTGATCCTCTTTAATTTCTTGGTTTTCTCGATTGAATTTTTTGTTCAATGATATCCTTTGAAGCACCAACCAACATTATCTATTGGCATCTCCACTTTTTCTTTCTTCATCAATGGTATTAATAGAATCTATATATTTTTTCTTAATAGGAGGTCACTTTATGCATTCCCTCATTTTCTAATTCCTACATATCATTTCTCAAATTTTCAACTATAATTCTAAGAGCATCATAGGCAACTTTCATTGTTGGGTCTCCCTTACATGTAATATATGTCCATCAACTACATGATCACTATTTTCTTGTATTACCTACCCATGTACTTCTATATTTCATTACATGGGAAGTTCATAAGTGTATTTTACCTTGGATGTTAGCTCATCTTCTATCTATATTATTGTATTTGAAGAACAATGTATTGCACTTATTAAGATATGTGAGATGTGCCTTTGTACAAAGGGACTTTATATGAGAAATATTGGGTGTGCCTTAGCACACATGGTCCCAAAGGTACTTGGTTCATCCCATCATTGAAATCTTTAATTTCATATTCTACATTGAAAGTGCCTTGATGACTAATAGATCCCCTCTTTCTTTCGTCAGCCAAAATTGGTGGATCATTGGTGTAGCAAATGCTAAAGATATTTTTATTGGTGTTATCTTGATTAATCTACTTTCTTGTTACTTGTATAGTGCTTGATACTTACTATCTATATTTCCTCTCAAAGGCTTATTTTTCACCAGGTGAGAGAATGACTAATGGATGCCAATGCTAATATGTTCCTTCATAGTGTGAATTACCTTGAAAATATTTAACACTATGGGGGAAGATTATTATTGTACCTATGTGAACCAATGGATCAAAGAAGACAAGGATACTGGTTTGATAAAATGACATGGGTGATGGTGTGGACCCAACGAATGATGAGAGGGATTGGAATGATCACACATGGGGTGACAAAATGACACTTGAAATGTGGGGGACCAAAGGATGGGTGCAAGGTGGATGGAATAGTGGGTCATGACATGAATGGTGGTAGCACAAATTAGAGTTGATATGACATATGAAAAGATCCTATATTTTAAATAGGTAAGCCTATTAGTGACCTTAAGACTAGGGAGCACTTACTTGACATGGGATAGATGTAGCAAAATAAATTAAGGATTTTTAAAGAAGTTGGAGTAGAATAAATAAGATAGAAAGAGAAAATAAAGACAGGAGTAGATGAAATGGAGTGAAAGTGAAGTGAAGATGATTATGGGAAATTTTATAAAAGAAATTTATACTTCTAGATTAGTGGCTTCCATTCTTGTCACTTTTTTCCTTATTTATTTGTAAACCTTTTTTTTATCCCTTCTCTTTAGTGTTATCTATAATTTCTCTTTATCCTTTTATCCTTTATTTTCATGAGTCATCAAATGTATTATCTATTGATCTATTTTTATTATCCCTCATGTTTACAATCATTTCTAAGACTATACTATCAACAAGGTTTGTCTTAGACTCTGCCTTGTCCATTGGGTTGTAGGATCAAAAGGAAGAATACTCCTACTTATCCTAAAATAGTGTAGATATCATACATTACCTTGTTATCATTGTATTTCTAGGTTGGGGTCTCATCTTATCAATTTTATGGAAGAAATAACTGACCTTAGAAATATCTTCAACTAATCATAAAAGAAAGGAATGCAAAGAAATGGGGACTTGAGTGTCTTTTGAGATATTTTCACCCAAGTGATGGGTTTTCTCCTTTTTTCTCTTTCTTTTTTTGGTGGGAAGATAAAATTTATAAAAGCAAACTCTTTGAGTGAGAGAAAGTGCCATTCACCAACTTAGAAAAATACTTGCCCACCCTTCTAATGTTGATGTTTTAGCTCAATAGTTTTTAACATCTATGTAAACATAGTAAGTCAAATAGCATTAATGGTGCATATGGAGGACCTTTTCCAAGGGGTCCTTTCTAATTTAGATCCTTATGGGGACATTCTAGGAGATAGTATATTTCTTCATCAAAATAATCAAAACCTTGAGTGTGTATCATGATTTGATTAAGTAAGAATAATATTTTATCTTATCATTCCTTCCTTATCTACCTATTTATGTCAATTATCTTGGAACTATTACCTTATTTTACTTATAAAGTGTTGGGTGGGTATTGGTATCTCTACAATCATGACAGCCTCTCTATTTTTTACCTCATTCTATGATAAAATTTGATGGAAATTATTGATTTGGATAACCAACATTATATGACCTGGAAAAACATCATTGAATAATAGTGGTTCTTTTTGTTGTTATCTTGATAAAAAATCAAAGACATCCTTCAAAACATCAAATAGTTGGAGTATAATTTCTACTTTAGTTGTACTTCCCAAGATTTTAGGAAAACACACAATTTTTAGGATTATAACTTCCTTATTACTCAATGTAGTCCACTTGTATGGAACCACTTCAGCAATATCAACAGTGATAGGTGAATTCTTCTCCATTTGTTGCATAAGATCTTTTAGGATTTTGTTCTCAAACTCCAATATCAATACCCACTTTGATAAAAGTGCTTCATGTTCTTTTTGATCCAATATTTTACCTTCCTTTTATGACAATCTTTAAATTGCTTTAGGTGTCTTAGTGATGTGTACCTCACATGGAATCCCAATAATTTATTTTTTGTCTTTTTAAATTTATTCTTCCAAGATTTGGGCCATATAATTATGCAACAATGATAACTCCTTTTGTTGTTCTTTACCAACCATACCAATGTTATCCTTCAAAGCATTGGATTGTTGGGATACATACCATAGTTGTCCTCCTTAAGATTGTAAAAAATACCCCATTTCTAGGATCATGGCTTCTATATCACTCAATGTAGCCCAATTATCTAAGATTAATTAAATAGTATTGGGAGTCACTAGTGAATCCTTATTTATTTATTGAATAGAGTTGGTTTCCAAGATTTCATTCTCAAAGAGGGATACTTCATAAAAGGGGTCCCACAAGGTTTATTCAAACCTACAAGCTTACCTTTCTCTAATATGAAGTTGTATGTTTCATATTCTGGCTTAGTCTATTCTTCTATTTCATCCTTGTCCTCTAGTAAAGATATCTCATATTCTAGTCATAGGATATCCTCCACTTCCACTACAAGATTCCATATCCCTTAAAAGAAATTAAAAGTCTCATATTATGGGAGATAAAATATTTTACCACCCTTTGATGACTTATTAGTATCACACACAATGACATCTTGGATAGAAAAATGAATTTCAACAATCTCAGGTGACTTAGGTGTTACAACGGATTGAATCTCGCATGCAATCTTAGGAACTTGATAATCTTCTAAAATTTTCTCATTGATAAAGTAAAATTCTTCCATGAAATGTGATTTACATGTTGATTCTTCAAAATTTGTAGTGTCTCCTTCTTTATATTCTATACCAATTTCTATCTCTATTGCTCTTGTATTGTCAAATTCATCATTTTAGAGAGGCACTAATTCTTGATTATGTGATTGTATATTTTACCTTGTTATGCCCATAGGTAGGACATCGTTAAAAGAGGAACCAACCCCCTTGTATTTTGAATTCCATCACAAAATCTTCTACTTCCAAAGGAAAAGTAAATAATTCACATTCTTGTATGAACTTTGATTTTATATCTGAGTAAGTGTCAACTAATCCATGATATTTTTCATCCTTTTCTTCCTTGCCTTGAGAATATTTATGTTTATTCTCAAGGATTTTCCCAACTATAGGAGATATGATTCTTTATGGAAAGGTGGGGGTCATCATAAGAATTGATGACCTATTTTTACCATAAGCTTATCTTATCACTTTAATTTTTTTTTTATTTGAAGGGGGCATGCTTTCTAGGAAGTAGGATGAGGAAAAATTTGGGAACTATTCACCATAATTCATGGAGTAGAGAGGTAATAACCATTCATTTAAGGTGTTTTAGGCATTTCATAGGCTTGTGTCACCTTAACTTGGTATGTAATTACCTTATTGACCATTGCTTGATTTATAATTTATTGACTAGTGATTATTGAAATCATAATAGTGGGATGATTCACCATTTTAGGATAACTTAACAATTTTTGAATCATTGCTTGAGCATTCTTGATTTTTGAAGCACATAAAGCCATATTAAGAGAAATTTTATAGGTATATCAATAGAAATTACATTCATATTAATCATACAATTGTGCACCTAATTAATCATTGATAAACTTCCTTGTTAGAGTGCTCTAAATTGAATAGACTCATTATAGGCTAGAACATCCTCATGTGTAGGGATTGGTAGGTATTTCTATTAAGTAACTACCCATTAAGTATCTCACATGTTTCTTGTTTAAAATCTCCATTTCTCTTCTTCAATCTCATCATCTAATTCCTTTGTCCATTGAAGTGTCATAATTATACTCTTGATCTGGTAGAAAAACTATTACTCTTGAGGAACTTGTTGATACTATGGGGCCACTTGTTGTTGAGGGAATAGAGTTGAATAAGAAGGATGATTTTGTTACATGGACATAACTAGATTTTTTTATTGAATCAACTAATGTTGTTGGGGCACTTGTCTATATTGTATCTACTTGCATGATATTTTATGTATGGGTTGTAATGTTGGAGCACATGTTGGGTGCTACTAAGGATATTGGATCCATTGTTGGTCTTGGTAACTTGGTGTCACAACCTATTATTGTATGAATTATTGCATTGGTTGATGAGGCTACATATTTAGTTATAGGTTTTATATAAATTATTGTTGACCTTGGGGAATCCATGGGTATTGAGGTATTTCAGGACTTTAATCCCATAACATATTTTGTACTAAGGATTATCCCATTATTAAGACACCATAATGCTTCCCAAAGACCTAATATATCAAATACATGATTAGAGTTCATATGTTTTCCCCTTTTATGGGGTGGAGTTTGGGGTGGAATCCTAAAAAAAGGTTTTTTTGGGGAGAAAACTTCTCACTTGATTTTTCTAAAATTCATAAGAGTCATTGTACCACAAAGCATCATCCTAGATCCTCCAATGTATGTACTTTTATAGCTAGATTTTCTTAATCAAAATTAGCGAAAATTTAATATTTCTAAACCCTTTCAAAACTCATCTGTTAATATAATCTTTCTACCTACCAAAAAAAAAGCAAAAATTTAAAAAATTGCTTGTCAAGTTATTCACTTGCAAGATCAAAGTAATTACTCATAATTTTAGAGTGATTTGCTAGCATAACATGATTTGGGTGAATTTACATGCAAACTACTTCACTTAAAAATTGTAGGTGATTTCTTGTTATTTTTGAGCAATTTACTTGTTACATATAGACTAAGAAAAAATTTCAGCAAGAAGGGATCCAAATAGATTGCTCAAAGTGAATCATCGTTGAAAACTGAGTGAATCATCTTCCATGATGAAGAGAGAAAAAATTGTCTTTCCTAGAAAAATGCTTCCTATATTTGTAGAGAGTTGCTTTTTAGATTTATCTTGGAGGGATTTTAGTGTTTCTAAGTGAATCACTTGTTGATTTTGAACGAATCGCTTATGAGTATGATCTTTGGTAGAATAAATCAAAATATACCTTAAGTGTTTTATCAATGATAGATGCACATATAATGTTAGATTCAAGTTTTGATGATGCTTGAATGCTATTGAATTCATCTTCTTTGTAAAAAAATTAAAATTTTGAAGTTTGTGTTAGTCACTATTCACAAAGTACCTATAATAATTGAGCAAAAATAACAAAAAATTGATTATTTTAAAAATTAATAAGACTGGATCTAAAAAAAAAAATTCTAGTCTTATATAATCACTTAGAATTCAACCCATGTTATTTTAATCTTTTTTAAGTTGTTAACTACATGCAAATTCTAAGAAAATTGCTTGCTTAAATGCCTTAGTGAATTTTTTAGCGGAGCAAATCACTCCAAATTTTAGAGTGAATTACTTCTAAACTTTGCTTAGTAAAAATCTTCTCAATTTTGAGCCAATCACTCCATTAGTGATGGATGTAATTTTGGTACGAAAATCAAGGCGTTAAGTGCAAATTTGAGATAAAATGAGGGTTGATCCCACTAGGCATGTCAAAAACTATGTTAAATAGGGAAATTGTCTTGACTTCTAATTGAGATTGTGCACCCTCAATTTGAGTTTCAACAAGGTTGGAATGGATTGCTAATAGCTTCTCTTGACCTTTGAATTTAGGCTAACTCTCTAGTGTCCTCATAGAAAACTCCTATACTAATCTAAACTAACTTGTATAAAATTAAAACTATGGAAAGGAAATGCAAAAAAGTAAAGTGCAAAAATAAAATTGCATGGAAGTTTAAGTATGAGAGATTTAAGAAAATACAACTTTTAAACCATATCAATAAAATTATAGTGTGGAACCAGACACACACAAGCTAGAGAATTTACAAACACTAGGCTCAAGATTTCATTGATCAAAAGGATATAAATATCCTTTTAAAAAGCATGTGCAGTGGACACCTTAGCAACCAACTGGTTGTGATATTATTAATCCACGCATTTTGAATATCCTCCGGGTGGCTAATTACATGGAGGAAAGAAATATTTACAATGTGGCCAAAAATTTGGCCAAGCACCTTTTATAAAAATGTGACTTTTAATATTCATATATTTACATTATTTATTGTTATATTTTCATTATTATTTAATATTTACAAATATTATTATTTAATATTTTGAATCCCTATCATTACTTCCCATCGTATGAGTATTGAACTCTCATGCATACAATAGGGTAAATAAAAAATATAAGGAATGTGTGGAACAACAAGAACTAAAACTGCAATAACGGCAATAGGAGAGACAAAAGGTAAAAGCCACAACAAATGTTGAAGTAATAGAGGCATCAACAACAATAGAAGCAGCAGCAATAGGTGCAGAAGCCGCAACAAAAGTAGATACTAAATGAACAACTAGAGTTTATGGTGTGTCTGGAACATCTGGAGCAGGAGGAGGAATAGGAGCAACAACATGAGTACCAAGAATAGGTGGTATCGTAGCAATAGGAGGAACAAGGGTTTGATGTTGGGAATGATGAGATGGTAGTCCATTGAATACTAATGTCATGTGGGTGAGTGAGATGGACGAAGATGATATGGTGGTCGAATACAAATGAGGAAAGAATGATGATCATACTAAAAAGTATAGGTCATACTAAGCTCTCTTATCATACTGATAAGGCTTGCCTAAAAAGATATCAGAATAGTCCATGGGTGTGACACCATAGGTGACAATGTCAACATACTTAGGACCAAAGGCAATTAACAAAGTACAAGTTTGGGTGATATTAGAACAAGTGTTATGATCCTTCTAGCTGAGTGGGTATGGATGAGGACGGGTAGGTAGATGCAAACTATAAATAATGGACTACGTAATCAAATTGTGATAAGCTCGATCCTCATCGGTAGTCTCAATAGGTTTTTCTAAGGTGCCTTCCTCAAAAGTTTACTTCAAAATTTATTTGGAGCCATTGTCGATGATACAATCTACAAAGAAAGTAGGTGTAAGATGAGCATGAGTAACAAAAAAATGATCTCAACCTCTATATTGATGAGTGAGTAAGGAAATAGTAGGGTTCAATTTTCCTTCTAAAGTAGGATAAGCTCGATCCTCACCGATAGCCTCAATAGGGTTTTTTGAGGTGCCTTCCTCGAAATTTTCCTTTAAATTTTATTGTGAGCCATTATCGATGATGTAATCTATAGATAAAGTAGGTGTAAGATAAGCATGAGTAAAAACAAATGATCGCGACCTCTACATTGATGAGTGAGTAAGGAAACACTAGGGTTCAATTTTCCTTCTAACTTAGGATAAGCTCGATCCTCATCGGTAGCCTCAATAGGGTTTTTTGAGATGCATTCCTCGAAAGTTTCCTTCTTAGATGTGTGTACATACAATTGTTTCTTTTTATTCTTTGGACATGCATATGTCATATGACCTTTTTTTATAATAATTACAAGTTCATTGAAAAAATTGAGCTTTAGGAGATGAAGAAGGAAAATAATTTTTTTGCGAAAAGGAAGGAGAGTACCAATTTTGTAAGTTTTGAGGTCAAAATATGTCTGCTAAAGACTGAGAAGCTGCTAAAGATGATCGAGATGATCGAGGTGCATGAGACTGTGTAGCAAGTTTCTCCTTCGTAAGCTAAGCTTGATTGAATGTTGCATCAAGTGTATCAAGATGAGTGTATTTCAACTCGTGAAACAAATGTGTCTGGAGGCCACTATTAAACTTAGAAACTAGAGTGGGCATGGGATCCTGAACATGAAGCAGGATACAAAGATGGTTGAACTGGTAGATGTAGTCAAGTACATACATTTGGTTTTCTTTCCTTAGATGAAACCAATGGATGAGCAAATCTTCATCGTAATTAGATGGGTAGAAAGTAGACTTCAAGGCTGAAACCAACAATGGGATTTTGAGATGTTTGTCTCTTAGTGATGAATTTTATGCCCTACAGTTGTTCCACTTTTGTGTAATTTACACTTATATTTTGTTGACAGTTTTTGCACTTTGCCACATTGGGAATTTTTGTTGAAGTTTTTTGATGCAATATTTTGATGAATATTTCAATTTTGTATGGCGGCTTGTAGTTCAAAATAATTGTATATGTTCCTAATTTGCATCGACGTTATAAATGTTTTGTAAGCTTCATTTAGATTTCAAGTTCACTTTATTCTGAATCATTAAAAGAAAAAATGAAAATAAAAATTAAGTTGAAAATTTAAGGGATTTAAATTTTTGAAGGTGCCAGCCGTTCGCCCCAAAGATAGGCCGAACACTCCGTTCGCCTCATGTTGGGGTGAATGAATTTCCTAAAAAGTCAAAAGTGATCCAAAAATCTAAAGAAATGGAGAAGACAAAATGTGTTCGCATTCTCCCAGATTGGGGGGTGAACGTCCCGTTCGCCCCTCCCTTAGGCGAACGCGCTCCAATATTGGAACGTGATTGTGTTCATCCGACAACAAAGAGCAATCACGTTTGCCCCAGTTGAGGGGCGAACATCTCATTCGCCCCTCCCATGGGTGAACGTACCTTTGAGCAAGATGCATTCATGTTCATCCTGATTGGGGGGTGAACGTCTCGTTCGCCCCTACCATGGGCGAACACATTTTAAAAGGAATTCGCATGGGCATGTGGAAGAATGTATAGTCGAGTGAAGTTGATTTTTACCAGAGGGTGAATACAGTTTGGGCGAAGATAATTATAGTCAAGATTTCAAAATGCCAGATTTGAAGCATTAAATAATGGTGGCAATGAGTAACTCAAATCATGGATCCCGAGTAGAAAAGAAGCTGTATGAGAAGAATAGGATAATTTTCATGATTTCCAAGGCGTAGAGACGATTTCAAGGTATTCAATGTTTTTCAAATTATTTGTGCACCGATGCCCAAGTTGTTGGTTTCTTGGGAATTATTCCCTAAAATATGGATCGTTGTCCCAGAGGAATGGATTTTCAATGATTCCAAGGAGGAATTTCCTCATTCTTGTTTCTGATCTGCGATCATTTTTTTCTCTAGTGCATTTAATAAAAGAGGCAAAATCTTCTATAAATACTAATTAAATTTCCATTGTAAAGGAGGTTAGGCATTTTACGAGAAAACTCTCCAAGTTCTCTGCATCAATAGAAGACACCAGGATTCTAAATTTACAAGTGATATTGTGTGATTTCCTTCTGCTTTATACACTTCTATTTTACGCTTATGCTCTTTATTTGCTGTTAAATTTAAATTCTGCATTTGGATTTAAATATTGCTGGTGAGAGAGTGAGTGTTGGAGTGTTGTTTTGAAGGTTGTTTCTATAAGTTTACAAGTAAATTATGTTGCTTTTCATCTATTTCATGCTTGGGTTAATTTCCTACTATTAGTCTGCCCCAAATCCTATACTTTGGCCTGTGGCCATATTTCCCATTTCTTTCCACATTTTCTAATTTATTTCCTGTATCTCTAGTATTCAACCAGTTTTAAGATTAGTTTGCGAACCAACCCTCTTTGAATATTGGCACAGATGACATTTATTTCCTCTGGCCTTTCAATTTTGGTTGTATCTAGGGTGTACAAACGTAGTGTTTGTTGATTAGGCAGATATTTGACCAACAGATTCTTCACTCAAATCTATTTTTCGTAGTAATTTTTGGTTACTACACTACATTGTAATGACTCTTTTGTATGATTCCCATTGGCCTGGCTTGGCCATTCATGTACAATAATTAAATTATGTTATTTTTTATCTATCATTGATGAAGCTCATTAGTGTTCTTCAAGAGTCTGTTGTGTTTTGGATTTTCCATAATGTCTTCTCTTTGTCTTTTACCCATGTTCCAATGATTACAGGACATCAGCATTTTAGAGCTCTTTATCATTTCTATTATTGCTCTATGAAGTAGTTATTGATTGATTTTAGACCGCTTATGAACTCTGATAGTATTATAAGTACTATTGGAGTTGAAAAGGGATGCACTTTCTCGCTCACCCTTTTGGGGAGGATGTACTAGAGGACTTTATTTGTGAAAATACTTATGTGGAGAATGATTTTCTCTGATTTTTGTTGCTACTCTTATCTATTTGGTAACCTTAGTTTATCCAATTGAAGTATTAACTAGTTCGATAGGAAAGGGTATGATTGTTACTTTTGTTTGTATAATTGAATTATTAGTTACTCATTCACTTTATTCAGGATATTTATTGTTAAGTAATCTATATGAGTCATTCATGTTCCTTTCATGGAGTTCATTCGTTTAGCAACTCCAAAAAAATTCAACTTAGAAAAGGAAACTTTTATCATCATCAAAAAATTTATTATAGGTAAACCAGGTATCCATGTCTTAGATTCAACTATTGAGCACTTCAGGATCCCTAGACCCATCATAGATTTTGACCTCACATTTGAGGTGATATTGAGAATTAAAAATATGATCCTCAGGTTATGGATGTTGGATTTGCATGTTATTCACCTTATCAGCCAAATTGCTAACTACCTGACTTAAGATCGTCATTTATTCGGTTTACCAATGAGCCATGGCTTGTTGTCTTGTAATAGCCAGGGGAAGTGGTTGTTAAAATTTACCACTAAGAGTGTCGAGTAACAGCAAAAATGCACTCCCTTACATCATCAACTTGAGGATACAATTACATGCACTAAATTATTACATAAGTGTACAATTTTACTTCTAGTGAATCAGGCTTGAAACAAGTTTTCCAACACCTATAAATAAGGCTATGCCCAAACAAAAGCAACTATGTCATCTACATAGAACAAATAGACTATCTCCAAGTTGGAGAAAGTTAGGTGCACAGTTTGTCCTTGGGCACAAATCATAACAATTTCAAAATGCATATACAAAATCATTTTGTAATGTTTTCACTGTTACTTTTGTATGGTGTTTTTCCTTTCTTTACATTAACTAATCCCGAAGGGCCCCCAAAAAAATTATAAAAAGATCCCTTTTAACTATAAAATTAAGAAAATTTTGTCAACCTTTTTTAAAATTAAAAAGCCTCAATTTAACTTTGGGACAAATTCAAAGTGGACAAAACTAAGGACTCCAATGTAATTAGGGAATCGATAACATCTTTTCATATTTAATAACTGGTATGAGGTCGACATTCTCCCTGAGGTTTCTGCCCGAACATAGGTCAAATCATTTAAGTTGCCTATATAACCACTACCTCTCCTTCGTAAAGGCTATCCGAAGTGAGGGAGATCCTGTGACTCAAGGTTGATACTACCATCATCAAGCTGGCGCACACTAGCAGACTCAAATCAGACTACTACCTTTACCCTTATTGGAAATATCCCAATATTTTGAACCTGAATCTCCTCTTGATAAGTAACATTGAACCTAAGTCTCCTCTAAATCACCAAAATCTTACCAATCCACTAAACGTCACCTTGGGGTTCATTTTTAAGACGTTTATACCTTGTGAATTTAGGTGGTCATCAGATGTTTTACGTGATCATCAAACAACAAACTTCCAACATGAATATGTGGGCATCATTGGACAGTTGGCAACAGAATGTGGAGTCTGTCTCAGATATATCCACCTTTGTCTTTAGCAATTTTGATGCCAATCAATGAAATAAATGAAATGAAATATTTTAATTACATCAGTGAGACCCAAATATGGTCTATGGAACCTCAAATATGGAAGTACAATTACTCAAATCATATCATATGATCTTTAATATCTTTGAGAAGGTTTTTCCTTCTCCTACTGATTTAGGTTAGAAATTCCCCAACTTTTTTTATTTTACTGTCTTCAAATAACTCTACCATAGACCCATTCCCAAGTGTTTCTTTGTATTTGCCCCAAATATCTAAAAAATCGAGCATTTATAGATGAAGTGTTCCTCTGTCTCTACTACCCTTGTGTTGCATAGAGTACATATCCTTTCTTCCCATTGTTCTTTGGGTGTTGTCCATCTCCCTGTTTCACATCTAAGCCTATGAGAGCTAGTCCTTATCTAAGCAATAAGGATTTTTTCCTTCCACTTGATTTCAGTGCCTATATACATTTTTTCCTTATGGTCATATGTTGGGTTAAACTTTGCAATATAATATTGTCTTTTTCTGCTTGCATTTTTCCACATTCCACTTCTGAACTTTTCATTCACATAATTTTTTATGTCTTTGTTGACATTTGGGCATTCATTTATGTTTATTTCCCAACGTTTCATCCATTTCTGATTTTGTTTCTTCCATGTATTCTTCTGCCTATGCAACTCTTCTTCCCTAGCTACCTAGGCCATCTGTTGTTTTTCATGTTTTTTGTTTTTTCAATTAACATAACAACTTGGTTATAGCAATTGCTTCTAAAGGAAACATTCTAGTTTCAGCTAGAATAATTTCATAAGGGGTTGTGGCCTTAATTTTGAGAAAAATTATGATTAGATATTTTTGAAACCTTTATATTTACCTCCATTTTACATTTGTTGTTCCACTAGCCCACACCTTGCAACCATACAACAAAACTAGAGTAACAAGTAGGCCAAATAAGACCTTGGTGATATTCCAATCCCACAACTCAGCATTCCTACACCTATTTTGAAGGGCATATAGTGCTCTCCAACCACGTTATTTTCATCCTAAATGTATTCCAATTAAGTTTATCATGAAATTATATGCCCAGGTATTTGTATTCTACTACTACCTCAAGCGGTTCTCCTGCAAACTAAAATTTGTTGTTGCTTCTTTTTTGCTGAAAAACCATAATTTTTGTTTTTCTCATGTTCACTTGCATCCCAACTTCCTTACAAAATAGTTATAGAGCTCGAAGGTGATCTTATAGATATTTAGTTGTTTTGGCCACAAGAATTACATTATCTATATACATGAGGAGTTTTACCACATATTTGGCTAACTGCACACCCTATCCCCCAAATTTGTTTATCCATTCTTCTAACTTATTAATGTACAACCCAAATAAGGTTAGAGATAGAGGACAACCTTGTTTGACACCTATGTCACTACCAAAACACTTAGATAACCCTTCTTGTATTCTTATTCTAGACTTCACTTGCTCATATAATCAGTGAATTGTTGCCCTGTAATGAATTTAAACCTGTAGCTCTTCCATTATGCTCCATAATTTTTTCCTTGGCACTATGTCTGAAGAATACAAGCTTATACTGAGAGGGGGGGTGAACAGTATAATATCACTTTTTACTTTTCTTTCCAAACCAATATTATGCAATGTTTAGATAGCAATATCAATAGCAGTAATCAAATAAATGCACAAAACATCACACAATAGAGACACCACAATTTACGTGGTTCACCCAATGTGGGCTACTCCACGAAGAAAATCTTTCACTAAAATTTTCTCAATCAATATCTTGGGAATCCTTCCCAATTACAATGTTTATGGACCTCTTTCCAAAGGAGACACAAATCCCCTAAATCAAGTTTGTGGATCTCTATCCACTGGAGAACTCCTTGTCCTATTCTCTAGTTGGTGATCTTATAGAAGACTACTGCCTCCACTGCACTGGCTTGTGGATATCTCTCCACTGAAGACTCTTGTCTCCACTTAGAAGACTTGTCCTCACTACCCTTGTTTATGGATATCTATCCACTGGAGACTATTGTCCTCTCTACTCTGTCACCTCCAAATATTTGTCTCAAATTTATAGTAAATATAGTCTAGTCGGTCTAGCAAAAATCTGCTCAACAAGTCCACTCATAACTTGATTGAATCTGCTCAACAAGTCCACACAGAACTTTCTTGAATCTGCTAAATAGGTCCACTCAGAACCTGGTCAAATATGCTCAATAGGTCCACTCAGAACCTATCCAAATATGCTCAACAAGCTCACACAAAACTTGTCTAATCTGCTCAATAGGTCCACTCAAAACCTGGTCAAATCTACTCAATAGGTCCACTCAGAACCTGGTCAAATATTCTCAACAGGTCCACTCAAAACCTATCCAAATATGTTCAACAAGCTCACACAAAACTTGTCTAATCTGCTCAATAGATCCACTCAGAACCTGTCCAAATCTGCTCAACAAGCTCACACAGAACTTGTCTAATCTGCTCAATAGGTCCACTCATAACCTGGTCAAATCTGCTCAACAGGTCCACTCAGAACCTATCCAAATCTACTCAATAAGCTCATACAAAACTTGCTCAATCTGTATTGTAAGATTCCACAAAATCAGTCCACAAGTCTTCTCAAAGACTTGCCTCAAATATGCTTAACAAGTCCACATAGAACTTGTCAAATCTTAAAGAAGCATAAAGAGAATTGTTAGAGGCTCAATATGTTCTATACTCAATTCTCAATTACTTTCACAACTCAATTTTGAATATATAATAGTTTGTTTTATGGAACTTGAACAATCGCTTCACAAACCCACTTGACTAGGCTCAGTCAACTCTATTCAACCAATTGCTTAGGAACAACTTTTGCTCACTAACCCTAGTCTAAGCATGTATCAACCAACTCAAAATATTTCCAACAATGCTCAACAAAAAATCTCACATAACAATGATACTCATGTTCTTTTCAAGTTCACAACAACTCACTTCAACAACAATGCTTATAAAACTATCTTCACATAACAATGATACTCATGTTACCAATGGCTTCAACAACAATGTTTATAAAAAAAGGTTTTAATCACAACACTTAATTCCGGCAAACCTTGAAGCATTAACTCTAACACTCTCAAAAAGGAAACCCTAATCAAGTCCTTTTCACTCCAAACTTATTTTCAAAAACCAACCACTCAACTCAATTAAGAAAGAGATTACCCATACCTTTTGCTTGTCAAGGAGTTGTTCTAACAAATCTGCCACACTCACAAATTCCTCTTTTCCAATCTCAATAAGGGTTAGAAGACTTCAATAAAACACAATACAAAAATATGACTAAAATACATCTTATCACTCCAACTTAAAAATAATATTCACCATAATCTTCTTTAATAGAAAAACCCTTATTAAAATAAAATCAATGCTTAATAGTCTTAATTCTCCAATATATCAATATATTAATTAAGACTTTAATAAAAAAATTAAAATAAAAAACCTCCTTATTACTCCTAATAACAATACTCAAATACCACCACTTATCCAATTATTAATCCTTCTAAATTTTCACTTAACAACCCTTATAACTCCAACATAGGCAAATAATCATAAAACCTTAAACACCCTTATACCTCCAACTTTAGGCAGATAATAAAAGTTGTATTCAAAAATATTTACCTTGCATTCAGGGGGAATCAAACCCCCAACTATGCCCATGACATGCGCCTTAGCCGTGGCCTCAAATGTTACACAAGCTACGTGCTCATTTGAAATCAACGAAGCACCACGTGCTTCAAGTCGTGATCCCTTTGCCCTTGGCAAAAACAACACGCACCTTGGGTGCCTTTCTACCAACACGACCTCCAATGCAACCAACGTGTTTCTATCGCAGGCTCTGTTGCAAACAAAAAAATTTGCACTTGCCGACTCGCCACTAGGCCACGCTGCCCAGTTGGCCTTCGAACAATTCACGCATCCCTTTTAAAACTATCCGCTATACACAAAAATCCAAATCTCACGAGCTCTTCTTCCTTTTCACATGCCAATTAATACTTCGAGCAAGGATGATTTTTATGCCCTTTGGGAAAGATATTTATATTTGCTTTCTCCACTCCTTGGAGAACGTTGGCGCTTCCAAATATTCTCCTTCCACGACGTCGACGAAGGTTTAATAATTTTATAAGGTGCTTCGAATGCCTTTGCCTCCAAACCCAACTTTGGGTTTATGAAATATAACTAAACTTTATAAAATCCTCTTTGATTTATAAAATATTATAATGAAAATTATAAATATTTTATTTGGGGTTTTCACCATGTGACTTTAATATTATAATAACAATTATTATAATATTATATCCTTTTGATGTCTTGGACAAATTGCTTCCTTGGGAGAATTAAACCATCTTTTAACCCATTCTCTTGGGTGTAAAATATAGATATTTTAACCCATCATGAATTTGATTAAACTCCCACTTGCACTTGAGCTGAGCTATCACCTAGCCCCTTGACATCAATGAAAACTAACTTTGGACATCAATGACAACTGCTCAAAATTTCCAACAGTGTCAAATGCCTTTTTGAAGTCTACAAAACAACAAAAAACCTCATCTTTTTTGTCCCATATTTTTTCCACTATGTGTCTGAGCGTAATACAGTGATCAATAGTTGAGTGCTTGGGCATAAAACCCGCTTGCCCCTTTGCTCTCTTTCCCTTGTCTTCTGCCCATATGTTGATCCTATGCTCTATCATACTCCCAAAAAACTTTGCAAAGAGAGGGTTGATCATGATAGTTTGATATTTTGAGGGATTATTTACATCTCCACTTTTAAACAAAGGAATGGTCACGCTAGTTGTCCACTCGGTAGGGAAGCCATTTTGTATGACCTCATTGAAAATTTATTTGATCTACTGTGCCATGATATCTACCCCCCATTTTATATGCTTTACTTGAATATTATTTATGTCACAGGCTTTAAGATTTGCTAACTTTTTTATCCCTTGAATAATATCTTCGTTTGTGAAAAGTTATTTCTTTACAATGATAGTAAGGGGTGTCTCATGTTGGTTACTACGTTGATACAATTGTTTTGAATACTCCAACCACTGATAAACTGTTATGTTATTTTCAGTTTGCATCATTTTCATGCTTAGTTCCTTCCAATATTTCTTAGGTTCATGCTTCCCTAAGTAAATCAATTCTTTCCTCCTTGTTCTAGTGTATTCTTATTTTTTTGCCCTTACCAGTTTCTCATATGCTTTTTTGTTTGCTCTTGTTTTACCAGTTGGTTCCTTTAGTAATCTTTGTACTTTTTTGCAATCTTCATCGAACCATGGGTTGGTTGAGAAGATATTCCTTTCTTTCTTTTTAGGTTTAGTTCTCTTGCATTTGTTTAGAGCTTCTTGGATAACGTGCATCAACCATTCACTCTTATTGTAATCTCTGCTACTATGAGGTAGTTCTTCATTTTCCTGTAACTTGTTATTTAATACTGCTCTAAAATTTTACCGATTTTCATCTATTAAGAGAATGTTTCCCTTGTGAGGATAATTATTTGATTGCCTTGCAAGTGTTTTTCCCTTGGTTTATCTCCATGCATTCAAAGTTTCATAACAATTGGGTTGTGATCTAACTTAAGTTCCACTGGAGAATCTTCCACTTCTAGCTCCTCTTTTTTTGGTATGTAATTTTGTGAGCATATTATATAGTCTATTATATTTTATCCCTTATATGTTTTGCATGTATACTTTCCTAAATTTTTCCATCTGTTCATCCCATTACAAATAATCAAGTTGTTTATTCTCAAGAGGTCTAACAACTCTTATCCATATTGCGTGATAGCCCCATGCTCATCTTCTAAAGTCCTGGTCCACTGCTGATTTTCCTCTTCTGGCATCCAAAGAGGATTAATTTCAATATCTTTGCTACCTTATAGAATGTTAGCTTTCTTATTTTTTTTCCTTGCATTGAAATCTCCAATTAATATAATCTCCCCAACTTACTGTATATCAAAATGTCTCTTTTTAGGGAGGAGTATGGGTCTTATCTGTTAAGGTCATGTTTCTTATAGAATTTAGAATTCTTGGGAGCAAAATAACATGCTGCTATGCTAATAACTGATTTATTTATAGGATCTTTATCCATATGTACTGTTTGTTTTCATCTTGTTTTTCAATTTTAATGACCCTATCTCATTCCTCTTTTATTAAAACCATAATACCCTCATGCCCTTTGCTATTTTTTATTGCTTTATTCCATATTGCTATTTTTTGTATCCCACAAATTTTGAATTCCTACATCCATCGTGTTCATGTGTTTCCATCAAAATGATTATATCTTTATCTCTAGTAATGGGCCCTAACCCAGATCCTCTTCTCCAAGGGTACCTCTATAGTTCCAACTTACCATCATAATATGTTCCCAGGTGGACCTTACTCCCTATTTATTTTGGGTTTGTTTATATGTGATGTATGCCTTTCTATTTCTTAAATATACTTGTTTCCCTTCATTCCTTGCTAACCTCACCTTTTCCCATTCCTTATTTCTTTCTTCCTGCTATAACAAATTTAGGTCATCATCTAAATAGAATTGTGACCTTCTCAGCATACCTCTATTTTTTAGTAACCTTGTTTTACGTCGTAGCTCATCAATGTGACCTGAATATGCCTTTCTCTACCTCCTCTCAGCCTACCAATTCTGCTTGCTTTTTTATCTAACCTTTCCATTGTAATCGATCTGACAAGAAGTCACTGGTTAAATGATTTGTGTCTTCCCTATCCCCATAATATTTCAACCCTTTGATGATTATATTTGATAACTTCTCATGTCTTTCTTTCTACTATGTTATTTGAATTTTTACTTGCTTCTATATCAACTCTTTTTGTTGATTGACTAGTTCTTTTACTACTTGAGACCATGTCTTTGCCTTTGCTAATTCATTTTGTTGCTCATTTTCTCTTGTTTCCATGTTTTGGAGTGTTTCTCGTACCTCTTATTTGATTTGCATTTATTTTTTCCACCTCTATTGCATCATTGATTGGGGGGTGGATGGCTTGTTTGAGGACATGCAATTCATGCTGACCCATGTTTGCAAGGTTTTAAAGCTTTGAAACTTGCTTCTTAAGTTGCATGGTTATGCATAAGGGGTAGTACCAAAAAAGTATTTATCAAATCGGGGTGAATCATCGTGAAAAGTGTATAAACTTTGGGGCAAATTTTTTAAATTTTTGAAGAAAATTTTTCAAAACATGGCGATTTTTTCTTTTTTTTTCCACTGAAATTATCAATAAAATTTTATAGGTACTGGCAGAAGGCGACTTGCATGGGGCGAGTGGCATAAGGCGAGTGGCACAAGGTGAGTGGCACAAGGAGAGTGGCACAAGGCGAGTGGCATAAGGTGAGTGGCACAAGGTGAGTGGCACAAGGCGAGTGGCACAAGGCGAGTGGCACAAGGCGAGTGGCATAAGGCGAGTGGCACAAGCCTACTAGAATAAGGCGAGTGGCATAAGGTGAGTGGCACAAGGTGAGTGGCATAAGGTGAGTGGCACAAGCCTGCTAGAATAGGCGAGTGGCACAAGGTGACTAGCAGATGGCGAGTGGCACAAGGCGACTGGCAGATGGCGAGTGGCATAAGGTGACTGGCATATGGTGAGTGGCACAAGGCGACTGGCAGATGGCGAGTGGCACAAGGCGACTGGTAGATGGTGAGTGGCACAAGGTGACTAGCAGATGGCGAGTGGCACAAGGCAACTGGAAGATGGCGAGTGGTACAAGGTGACTGGCAGATGGCGAGTGGCATAAGGTGACTGGCAGATGGCGAGTGGCACAAGGCGACCATCGTAATTCATCAATAAGATGATGCCATGTGTCCTCTCTTCTACCATGTGTCATGCATCTATTAACTTTCATCGTGCAGAATTCTATAAATTCATTTGCAGGGTCATTTTTTGCCTCTTCCACAACGTTTTCCAGAGCAATTTTAAACTTTTTTCCAGCATTTTTAGGGCGTTTTCCACAGCGGTTTCCAAGCATTTTCAGAGCATTTTGGCACCGTTTTGGCAATGTTTTCAGAGCGTTTTGGCAGCATTTTGAGAAGGTTTTTGCAGCATTTCCAGAAGGTTTTGGCAGTGTTTTCCAGGGCATTTTTGAGTGTTTTCCTGGTTTCTCAAACCATTTTCCTGCATCTTTTCAGATATGGCTAGCTCTTCCTCTCCTCTTCCCTCTAAAGTGTATTTCAAGAACATCTTGTGCCCCAACCTGAAGAGCATTTTCAACACTCCTGGAAATGATTCCCAATGGGTTTACACCGCTGGACTTGTTGGTGTGTTGAAGATGCCACAATTGAACATTAACGTTCAGTTGATGCAACGGATCGTTTCTTGTTACAACCATGACGTGTCCACTATTTCGATGCGACTGGATAACAAGGACATTGTTTTTTTGTTAAACCCTCCGATGTGCAGTGACTAATAGGGCTACCATTTTTGGATGGTGTACTGGTGAACAACCAGTACGCCTTAACCGACGATGATAAATCCACCCTTGGAACCATTTACGGTGTTCATTCTGACAATTTGAAAGGTATAATTTGAAAATTTATTTTTTATTTAACATTAAATATTGTTGTGTTGTAGTTTCATTTCTCTAATAACGTTCTCCTTGTACTTTTTGTTTTCTAATAATGTTGTCTTTTTTTTTAGTTAATTCTTCTAAGTCCAAAAGGGGGTTAAACATTTGCAATGTTGGAGACAAATTTCTATATGCTTGCATTGAATTTTTTTAGGCAAGGCTTATTCTATAGGGGCGACCTACAGAAATACCTTTTTGGGCACTTTATTTATTGATTCGTTGTATTGGTGGTGGTAGATTTGACTGGTCCACGCACATTTCCAACCGCCTAAAACACGACCTTTTGAGTGCCCAAAAAATTCAATCTGCTTATACAGTGACTACCAACAATTTTATTCTTTGTTTATTTCAGGAAGCTTATTTCAACCTTCAACAAAGTAGTCCTCCCACTGCATTGCACCCTAGTTTGTTGTCTATTGGCATGTCTGATGATGAGATACAGGTAAACATATTTGTTGGAATATCTTTGTTTTTTTCCATTCTATCTTGTTATTCTCTAATTTTGTTTTGAAAACAGAGAAGAGCATCTCAGTATTCAAGTAAAAGGGATGTTGCATTTAGGGTTCAGGAAGTATCTACTGATTCTGATACGCATTCACAGTCATCACCAATAACTCACACCAAACGTGTGAGGTCTCATGGTGATCGGATTCAGCATACACCTGCCGCACCTTTTACTTCTAAAATTGTTAATGTCGACGTGGAAGAGGTTACCTCTAGCCCACAAGGTAACCTTACTCTTCAAAAATACTATTTTAAATGATTTATTTTAATGACTTAAAATTATGTTTTTTAATGTGTTTTAAATATTTTTTAGATAAAGGGCAAATGGTTGAATCATCAATGGCTGCAGAGTTCGAGTCTGGTATGTATGGTTTAAATAAATATTTTTTAAATGCTATTGTTATTTACACAAGATTAAATTTATGTTTTTGTGTGAAATTTAACAGAGGGACCTGCTAGATTCAAAAGGCTAAAAAAACATATGGCTCCACCATCTGGCCAGCCACAGCAATAGTCACAACAACAGCCACAACCACAACCACAACAAAAGCTATAGCAATAGCCATAGCCACAGCCACAACAAGTTCCACCGTCTTTCCATTCAAAGCAAGTTCTTGTCCATCCACAGCAGGTTCCACCTGTGAGGAACCAATCACGCATGCATGGTAAAATGTTCCTCACACCGCCACCTCATCATGCAAGAAGTGCTACAGAGACACAAAATGTGTCATCATCTAATGTTTCTATTGTACCGATATTAACCTTAGAGAATTTTTCAAATGTTGAGAGTGCATCTCAAATGCCCTCGGGAACTCTAGAATGTGACTTTCTTTATCAGGGTATGAATCCTAAAAATTACCCTTTAAAGGCAAGTGATATTCTTGAGGATGAAGAGGGCATTGATGGAGAAGAGGATGTCAATGTAGGTGCCACCGAAGTTTCTCCCTCTACCCCACAGCAAGTCATCGCCCGTAGTGTAACAGATGATGATATCCTAAACTTTTCTAAAAATGTGTTATTAGTCGATAGATGTAAAGTTGTAGTTCATAATACTCTTCTTTCGGATATTGATAAATTGAAAGAATGGGAATATCGGGCCAAGGTTTTGATTAAAGCAATCAATGGCCGATATAAGAATTTTTCAAAGAGAAAAGAGTTGTTTTTAAAGGTTGAGAATGAGCCCCAAAAGCTCGATGCTTTGCTACATAAAGTTGAATCTGGCACTATGGAGGCCGAGTCTACATATAGAGATGAAATTTTGGCCATTGTTTTGAATCATTTGGAAAACCTCAATGTAGAAGCCCAAGCATATTTCAATGAATGGGCACTAGATCAGAATAAAGTAGCAATTGCAGAAACAACACGACTTACAGTTGATGTAAGTTTTACATCTAACTAATTTTTTTTTGTTAAATATGTTTTGTTTATAAATATTAACCTTTTTTCATTTCTGTTTTGTAGTCTAATTTCCAGCACCTAAAGCAACAAGTCGGTGCCATGAAAATTTTGATCAAGACTGCCAAAATTAGCATTAATAATGCTATTGAATTGAAGAAGAGGTTACAATAGACGGTTAGAGAAAATAATTTGCTGAAGAGGATTATCAGAGATGGGGGCCTGGATGTCGAGGCTAAACTAAAAGAAAATGAGAAGGATCTGAATGCACCTTTCAAAGAAGATCCAGTGAAGGAAGAGGGTGCCTTGTTATCGGGGATCAACACTACAACAGAAAGTTTGGTTAGGGTTGGGGCATTAGAAGAAAAGGATATTGAGGTAGATGTGGGTGGACCTTCAGGAAACATTGGAAAAGAATAGAAGTTTGTTGTGTTGCATTTGAAGTGAAACAAAAACTCTTTATATTTTTATAAATTATTAAGACTGGTATTTTTTTAAAATTGAAATCAATGATAGAGGCAATTTCTGAAAAATTTGTATTATCATTTTGAAATTTTGTTTTTAATTATTGTTATGTTTTAATTTGAAGTGGAAGAAATAATGTTTGATATGTTTTGTAAATTGCGAATGAATGGTATCCTTTTTGAAAATTGAAATCAATGAATGAGACTATTTCCAAAAAATGTGTTATCTATTGGAAATTTTGTTTTGAATGTTGTTATGTTATTATTATATGTTTTAATGTATTAAGTAACTTGAAGTGGAAGAAATAATGTTTGATAGTTTTTGTAAATTGCGAACGAATGGTATCTTCTTTAAAAATTGAATTCAATGAAAGAGACTATTTTGTTTTAATTATTACTATGTTTTGATTATTTATGATGATGTAGAAGTTTGTTGTTTTTAATTTGAAGTGGAAGAAATAATGTTTGATATGTTTTGTAAATTGTGAATGAATGGTAAATTTTTTGAAAATTTGAAAGAGAACATTTCCAAAAAAATGTGTTATCTCTAGGAAACTTTGTTTTGAATGTTGTTATGTTTTGATTGTTTTTGTTGATATATTAAGTAATTTTGAAGTATGTGGATGCAGTAAGATGTTCTTTTATGTTATATGAATTAATTTGAAATGACAAAAAATGCAGTATAGACATTTACTTTCACAAGTTGCCTATAACGATTTATACATTACAAATCTACAAGAAAAATAGAAACTTTAGACTAATACTTCAATAACAAGGCTATTGTAAAATGATATATAAAATATCCAGTAACACATTTCAGATAATCCAATAATCAAATCATGTGTAATCAAATAATATGTGTAACACATGTGTAATCAAATAATACATAATCAAATCAGAGGGCTATGCTATACAGAGTATCCAATGGCATCCATTCATTCTGATATGTGAAATCAAATCAAATGATAATATGTGAAATCAAATCAAATAATAATATGTGAACTCAAACATTCTGATATGTGAAATCAAATCAAATGATAATATGTGAAATCAAATCAAATAATAATATGTGAACTCAAATCAAATCAAATGAAAGCATCCTTTCATTCTGATATGTGAAATCAAATCAAATGATAATATGTGAAATCAAATCAAATGATAATATGTGAAATCAAATCAAATAATAATATGTGAACTCAAATCAAATCAAATGAAAGCATCCTTTCATTCTGATATGTGAAATCAAATCAAATGATAATATGTGAAATCAAATCAAATTATAATATGTGAACTCAAATCAAATCAAATGAATGCATCCTTGCATCATAGTGCTGGAAGTTGGAACAAACTCTTTTCAGATTGTACAAAATGTTCTGCACTCATTCCTAAAATTTTTGTCATCACAATCTGACTAGTGTTACTATCATCCTCATCATCATCAATATTCGTTACACCTCTTCTCTCTGCCAAAGAATTCCAATGTGACATTGCTCTTTCATAAGGAAACTCCTCCACCTCATAGGTCGACACATATAATCTCAAACAATTCTTCAAATTTTTGTCCAACCTATTCCAAACTTTAGATTTTACATATGATAGTGCACTGAACACCCTTTCATCTTCCATGGATCCCAAAATCATCGTTTGACATAATTCATATAAATGAAAATATTCACTCATAGTATGTTGTAAGATAGTACTTGGTTGTAATAATCTCCACAAACGTGAAATAGAACCTACTTCATGATGGTTAGAGAGTTGTGAAACTTGAGTAGACATTGTTGTTCCAAAATAGTTTGATTGTTTCATCAAAAGATCTCTGTTGAGAATGCCATTGATTTCAATACCATTGACTACAACACTTTTATTGAAATGGCCAGCAAGACTGCCCATGTATTTGAGAAACAAAGAATTTATATTCTGGTATTCATTACAAGGATCCCAAAACATCGGATTAACCACACCCATAGCCTCTAGCAATTCATCTCTTTGAAAATGGTCTCTTATTTCTTTTGTCAATGATTCTGCTATTTGTTTCAGTTTAAGTTTTGTATCATCTACAACTACATGAAATCTGTTGTAGGTTATGGGCATTTTCTCAACTTCATTTGTAGCTATATCCATTCGCACACCATAACAATATAAAGGTATTTCCTTTCCACGGACATTAATACATAGATGATCGTTTATATTGAACTTCAGAAAACTCTGAGGACCATTCACGTTTGTTAATGCTCTCCAACTCTCAAACATGGGATCCATAAAATTTTGACCGAGATGCGTACATCATATCAATATGCATGCAAATTTGTATTCTTGCCCTGATGAAATCCACAATATAAATTGATCTTTCTTGTGCAATTTTGATCAAAGTATTCATTTTTTCCAACATTGGAAGAATTCCACACAATGTGAGAAGAGTTTCAAAGTCACTCATTCAAAAAAGTAAATCTTTTGCCTTATCAACTGCCCTACGATTTGCATACATAAACCCTATCAAGGATTGATATTCTTTGAAAACTCTTAATGTCGGTTGATACATCGAAATCCACCTAGTATCCACATCTTTCAACAGTTTTTTACCTTCGGTAACTCCTAGTGCAAATTGTTGAAACTCTAAAAATATTTTTGGACTACGTGAAAAATATTCATGAATTTCATGGACAAGCTCTTCCACTCTCGCAACATTTGTAAATGTATCCACAATTTTGTATGCAAGATTCATTCTATGAGCCATGCAATGAATAGGGATCAAATATGGGGTAACCGATGTTTGTAGTCTAACACAAAGACCATTCCTGTGTCCTTGCATTGTAGCAGCACCATCAGCTCCTACACATATTAACTTAGTGGCTATTTCAATTTCATTCATTCCTACTTCTTTTAAACTAGTTACAACAACATTGTAAATATTTTTTGCATTACAATTTTCCACCATTTTGCGTATTCCAAGTAAATGAGGTTGCCTTAAATGATTTTCCAATGTGTAAACATGCATGCAAATCCAAGATGTATTGTCAATAGTAGTCACCTCATCAATTGAAAGTGAAATGAATTTTGCCTTTTTTACTTTCTCTCTGAGGTCATCCTGCTCAACCAATGAGAGACATTTTACCATTTCCCAACCACTTCGATCTGACCAATGGGTGTTGGGTAAGTTCTGCACATCAGCTAGTCAAAATAGAGATTTATAATTCATGAAATCAGACATAGGTCTACCCATCTTAAGAATAGAGAATACAACAACAAACTGCAAACTTTTTGAAGCTAAAGTTAACTTATTCATTTTTCAAAATTGGGCTTGAATCGTTGCACCTTTCTCAACCAATGTTTGCTTTTGTTTCATTTCTTTATCATATTCTTGCACATTTCTTATATGTGTGCACTCTGATGCATCCTTCCACCTATAATTTTTTGGTGTTGGTGGATCACCTTCTTTTGTTTTGATATAAACCTTTCCACAATGTTTTTCTATTGTATCTTTCTTAAGTTGTAATCTATGCTCCTTTCCATGTTTCCAACTACAAATTACACATCTCAATTCTGTTATAGCATCACTACTATTCTCTGGCACCACTGGCTCAATAAATGGAAATTCTGATATCCAATCAAGCTGAAATGATCTGTTAATTGTCCACCTAGATAACCTTGCACGTTTATTTTTTTTTATGAAGATTCTCTGGAAGTAGGGATTGCATAAGAACTATTAGTTTCTTTTCCACTTGGCATGTTAGATTCAAGAATCTCTTCATGTTGTTGTTCGATTTGATTGAGAATATTTTCATCTGTGGATTGTTCATTAACGTGGATATGTGGAAGTGGAGGCATACCAGGGTTAACAGTGTTTTCTGTAGAGATAATACTAGTGTCAATAGTAGGTTCATTATCACTATGGCATTTAAAAGCATACCTTCTATAGATAAAAATGGACAAAGCCATCAACCAAAAAGCACACTTCTTTATGAATGAAGACATTATATTTAAAATTAACAAAGTAAAAAAATTAACTGGTGAGTAAAGGTGTTCATACCTTCAATTTGTGCAGATGTTGATGGTTGACCGGGTTTAGAAATATTATGAAAGTATTTGAGGATACTCCTTTTATTGGAAGACTGGCCTCCCTTCTTTCCACTACCTGTAGTTGACATTTTACCTGTATGAATAGAAGAATAACATGAACAAAGAACATCATTTTTAAAAATGAAAATAACTGGTATAAAAAAGACTACTACTAGAGACAGTAGAATATTTGTCCCAAGAATATCGTTCACAAGCAGAATAAACCTCCTTATTGAGTGTCCATGAATAAAATATTAAATGAAATTTAATGGTAAAAGAAACATACTGGTAAATTGAGTCACCTTATGCCACTCTCCTTTTTCCAGTTGCCTTATGCAACTTGCCTTCTGTCAGTCGCCTTATGCAACTTGCCTTTTGTCAGTCGCATTATGCCAGTCGTCTTCTGCCAGTCACCTTCTATCAGTCACCTTCTACCAATCACCTTCTACCAGTCATCTTATGCCATTCACCTTATGCCAGTCGCCTTCAGCCAATCGCCTTCTACCCCTAGCCTTATGACACTCGCCTTATGTTAGTCGCCTTCTGCCACTCACCTTATGACACTCACCTTATGCCACTCACCTTATGTTAGTCATATTTTGCCAATCGTCTTATGCTAGTTGTCTTATGTCGGTCGCCTTATGTTAGTCACCTTATGTCGGTCGCCTTCTGCCAATCGCCTACTGTCAGTCGCCTTCGGGCAAACGGGCCGACATCTATGGCCCCAAAATTCATAAAATTAATATTTTGAAAATCCTAATATTCGCGCTAAATTGCAAAAATCTATGCAAAACCCTGTTGAGTTGGTTGTTTTTCTTTTCCAGTCTCTGAATGGTGTTTATAACCTCATATGATTTAGTATCTCTTAATTTTTCTCTCCTTTCAATGCTTTCAAGTTTCTCTTTCATCTTCATTAGCTCTTGCACATAAAGTCTTGATGCCCACATGAGTTGTGTAGTTGTGGGACTGTAAGTTTCTTCTTTGTCTGAAAACTCATTTTGGTGACCTTTTCCATGCTGAATACTTTCTTGCGATTATTTATGATTTTTTTTTCCTCGCTTGTTTTTCCTTCTGTATTCTCTTGTGTTGTCATTTTGCCTTTGTTTCTTTTATCTTCTCTATTTTGTCCCCGTTGGGCTAATTTATCTATTTGTTTGATGATGGTTAGTGCCTTTCAGAAAGCTTAGGCACCCTTCAGACACTCTCCACACATCATGAAAAAAGCACCAAACTTGTACCTCTTTTTATGTTGATTGATGGCGGTGACCTTTGCATGGAGTACGATGACTCATTCGAAACTTTTTCACAACAACATAGAATTTGAAATGTCTATAGGAATGAAATTTTCAGTGGAGCGTTCACCTCGACAGATCAAAAATTTATTTGGATGATGATGCAAGGTGACCTTTAATATTTATATATTTACATTATTTATTTATTTATTTGGTTATTGTGAGAAATTTATTACTTTTTAATATTTACAAAAATGTTATTTAATATTTTGAATTTCTATTAAAGTATGTGATCAATCAATGTATGAAAATTCGAATAACATCAATATCCACCTTTTTATTAGATTATAAAATTGTAAACAAATGATAAGATAGGCTAGATGGGTCATGGGACAACCACTATGTAATTGAAAACTAAAAGGAAAGTTTCACTAATGGAATGCCTAAGAACTTGTCAATTTCTTATAATCTCATGAGTACACAACACAAAGTAGGTTTTATAGAGTATAACTCTAAGTTCTCATGGCTAAAATATGAATATAATAAGGGCCTTAGGTCCCTATTTATATTAAAATTTTACCCTTGAGTTACTTAGGGTGAGAAACAATTACTCTTAATAAATATGAAGATTTGGAGGTAACTTTAGCAAAATGATGCACCACCAAATGTTATATTCCTTTTAATTATTATTTTAAAATACTAATACGGCTTCTAAAATAACTTAGTGTTCCACTACATGCCAAAATATTGCCTTCGAAAATATTTGCCTTAGGATCCACACCTTCATATATACCTTTGCAACTAATTGAGTGGTTTGCTCCAATTTAGAAAGTGAATCACTCACTTTTAATGAGAAAATTGCTCGCATTTGCAAGCAGATCAGCACCTTTTTCCAAGTGAATAACTTCCTAGAAACAACCAGTCTTTTTTGAGTGAATCGCTCCTACAAGCAAATTAGTCTGTTTTGGAAACAACCAAATTTTGTAAATTTTATGAACTTTACTATTTTGTAATGTTGTTTCTAAGTTTGCAAAATACATTTTTTATGGCTAATTCCTTAGAGTTTGAAGGTATTAGGTGATATACTACAATAAGTTAGAGAGAACCCAAATAAAATAATATCCTTGAGTTAAAGAAATGATTTGAGAATTAAAAAAATTATGCTACCAGAAAAATCCATTGGAAGGATTATAAAAAAATATATATCTTGGATATATTTGTATAGTGATAAAACAAGAATCCAAAAGACAAGTGAATTAAATAACCCTCCAAAAGCCTCAAAATTGGACTAATATGATAAATTAAAATGGAATATTCTCCTAAATTTCATTAAATATAAAGTGGGTTGTACATAGGTACAAAACTAGTAAACAATATTTAGAAAGTTAGAGGTAATTTAGTAGCCCTAATAAGTTAGACATTAAGGGACAATGAAGCCCTACGTAAATATGGAAACATGTTGTGAAAAAAATAAAATTATTAGCTCATTAATATTGAAAACAATAGATACGAAAATCTAAAGGTAAATAAGATATTTAGCATTTTCATAAAGTACAAAGAAGTTTTTTATTGAATAGAAGGACCTAAATGGAATACTATTAGAACCATGTCTCCACCACATATGTCCAAGTTCAAGAGTACAACTTGTATGGACAATACCAAATAAAATAATTATAGAGAACATAAATCTCATATGCAAAGATATAAAAAACATTGAGTGGAGGTACTATTTTTAAATTCATAATGAGTGAATGGAAATCCCACATCATCATGAGCTTAAAGGAGCATAATGGATAAACTAAAGTCTTTATTGATCATAATAGTTTGAATGTAATATCTACCAAGGATTTTTATCAATCTACTTTACTAATTCAGTCTTATAATAAGTCATGGGACATATCTACCTAGTCTTGGATGGTTTCTTAGGGTATAATCAAATTAATATGATTAATGAAGATATGTTGACAACCATATTTATGGTAGAGAATAATATCAATGAATACAAGAGGATATCATGTGGACTATGATATATGATGAATATTTTTAAGTAGATAGTTATATGCTTCTTTGATTACATATTTAGTGGAAAATATAGATTCTTTGATATTATGAAAAGATATACATAAAATAGAGTTACTTGTATGCATATAGAGAAATCTCACCACTAAACCCTAATAAGCACAGGTTCTTAGTTTCCTCTAGGAATTTGCAAGGGAACATTGTGTTAAATCCATATTAAATACAAAATAATAATAAAATTCAAGTCAGTTTTAAATAGAAAATCCATATAATTCTAGTTTTCTATGCTCTTTGTTAGTACATTTGAGGTATTAGCACAAGTTCATGAAAAAAAATTTATAATCTTAACACTTATTAAGTAATTGAATGAGAAAATATGTTCCATTTTGATTGAAAGAGGATAATGAGAAGGTATTTGAGTTGAAGGTAAAATTAATTAATGCAAAATTCATGTTCTATCTAGATAAAAGAAAATATTTCCATGTTCATATGGATGAATTAATTTATATAAGTATTTTTAGATCAGACTAAAAAAGAAGATATAAATTGCTCCATCTATTCTATTTTTCTAGTAAGTATAGAAAAATATAATACAAGGAAGAGATAATTATTAGGGTTTTATGTTGTATATAATTTTAGAAATTACTTATTGGCCACCTCTTTCACCATTTATATGGAGCATTAAGACTTACTGTAACTGATAAATAAATATATCATGCATGATCAAGGTAAATATATCATTAATATCATTATAGAAACCATGTAATTTACTAACTAATTATTGATAATACGACTTTAACAACCTATAAATGGAATCTAATATGAATTGTCTAACATCTAGTTATCTTGTATATAAGTGATTCCATCAACATGTATAATTTTCTATTGAAAATATCCTTTGAAAAATATGATAGTCATTCAATAGACAAACATCTTGTTAGAGATCACATCCTTCTATTCAGTCAATATAATTCTTTACAAGATGGTATTTAATCAACTATTAAAAGATATTTTCCTATATAATCAAAACTATTTTAAAGGAAACATGAGAATGAATAATCATTAGTCACATTGGACCTAATATAATGACTAATTAATAAGATGTTGGTAGTAGGGTTGTTATGGTCAAATATTGACTATTGTGTTAAAGAATAGGTGCAATCATTTAATATATGTCAAAGGAATAATGAAGGAGTAGTTGATGGTCACATAGGGTCCAATGTCATGGCTAAGGAGTTATTTCTAGAATTCTTATGGTGGTAAAATATCTATCAACATTTTATATGGTGCACTATACCGGCCGCAAAAATTTTGGCCCTAAAAAAAAAAAATGGCAGATTTTGGAGGCAGCAAGTTGTGACAGATGGAGCAGCAAGGAGGTGGAGCGGGAGGTCTACGGGCAACAAACCCTAGGTGTGGGGCTTCGGAGGGTAGATCAGCAGACGCGATAGGTGGGGGCTCTGGTGAGATAGCGGGCCCCAGGCGGAGGATGTGGACAAGGAAGTTCTATTGGAACCGGTCTAAGGGCATTGGGCGGATGCAGTTGAAGATTTCTTTGAGGGGGACCAAGACTCTGTGCGTCAGGATCAAAGGAATACCCAGGAAGGAGACAAAGAGAAACCTGGCAACTGGAGACCTTCATATCTTAATGCTCTTCGCGGTAAGCAAAAATTATCCGACTCTTGTTTTAATCTAAAATCTATCAATGGTAGGTTGCACGTCCCGGATACCTTAGCTCAGCATGTGGCTATGGAGGGCAGAACATCTCTGCTGGAAAAATTTATGGGGTGAGGCTGGACTTGGAAGTCATAAGGAGATGGGCCGTCCAAAAATGGCAGCCAAGGGCCGGTCCGATGATTAAGGCTTTACCCAAGAGTTTTCTTTTGGTGACATTTCAATGTGAACAGGACATGGAAAGGACTCTCCAAGGAGGTCCTTGGTTTTTTGGGAAAAGGGGCTTGTATCTGAAGCGTTGGTCCCCCGATTTCAACCCCCAGACTCAAGTGCTGGATTTGGCTCCTATTTGGGTTAAGATGTCGGGATTACCTCTGCTTTTTTGGAATGAACAAATCTTGGCTGGGATAGCTATAGAGATTGGAGAACTAATAGCTATTGATCCTGCAACCTTGAGCAAAACAAGACTCCTTTCTGCTTGCATGTGTGTGTTGGTGGACCTGAGTAAAGAGCTCCCTAAATCCATTATATTGTCGTCTATGTTTGGCCTTCATACTCAGGTCTTTGAATATGAAAATGTCTTTTAAGTGTAGTGTTTGTGGGAAGGTAGGGCACCAGGGTATCCACTGCATTTCCAAGAACCAACCCCCACTCCAAAATACTACTCCTCAAACCCAGAATAATATCCCTCCCCTGCAGATCTCCATTCCTACCCAACATGGGCCTCAAGGACGTGGAGCTCAAAATCTGAATATCAGAGACCCTGTTCGCCCTTTTGTAAGCAAGAGGCAACGTTATAACCCTCCTCCCAAAAATACCTATGCCTTGAAAACTTATCATAGGGGAGCTGGTCCCTTTGATGGGAACCCTCAAGCTCAACCTGCTCCTAAGATGATACAGCAAGCCTCAGAGCCAAATCACAAAGGAAAGAACCCCATAGATCAATGCCTTGGGGCAAGTAAGTTTGATTGGGTAATACGGGAGGCCTATGGAGGCTCGGTGGAAGTGGTCCCATGTACTGCGGAGGAATTTATGGGAAGAAATTCCAAGGAGATCAACATCCCAGTGGAGAACAGCTTTGATGCATTAAATCATCTGAAGGGAGATCGGATGGATAGCCAAGAAGTGGAATCCGAGGTAGAGGAGACTCAAGAGAAGGATTTAGAGGAGAAAAATCGGAGGAAGGAGCAGGAAACTAATTATACAGGCAAGGATACTCATGAGGAAGAGGTGAACCACCAAGATCAGTGTAACCCCAAAGCAGGGAAAAAAGAATCTACTAATCAAGAAGCTAAGAGCACGGAATCTTCTCCACTGTCAGAAAGACCAGTTAACCTAGAAAGGAAGATTGTTACCCCAAAGACCAAGACTGACCTATCCAATATGGTTACTAGAAGCCAAGTGAATCCCAAGGAACCCCAGCCTAGAGCGGATGTATGGGGATATGGTTCGGTAGGAAGAGGGAAACCTAGCAATGCTGCCTTAAGGCAGAAAGAAGCAGAGCGAGGAGTGGTCGATGGCACTCAAGTAGTATTGCTATTTGGGGCGAAGGCTCGAGGATCCAAAGCCCATAAATGAATATTCTTTCATGGAATATTCGTGGGAGTAATCCTGCAAAAATAAGAGCTTTGTATGCTCTTAGACAAGAACACAAACCGGATATGATTTTACTGCAAGAAACTAAAATGGAGGAGAGTAGAGTTATTCCTTTTAAGAATAGGACTTGGCAAGAAGGCTGAAGTAGTAGGCCAAGAGGCCATTGGAATAGTAGGAGGGTTGCTGGTTATGTGGAACAAGAATGTGATTGATAGTAGAGTGATTCTGATGTCTAGTTGGTTTATTTGTCTCTTATGTGTGGATAAAACCTCGTAGGAAGAGTGGATCTTAACGAATGTATATGCTCCAGTTAGACAGGGACTAAGAAGGGTTATTTGGAGTCAGCTAGCTGAATTGAGGGAGACGGTCCCCAACTACCCTTGGATTGTGGCGGGGGATTTCAATTGCTACCTTAATCTTGCAGATAAATTAGGGGGCTCTCAAAGAATAACTGATGATATCTACGAGTTTAGAGATTTTGTTGAGCAACATGAGCTGATGGATGTGGACCTACGTAGATTCTCCTATACATGGTCTAACAAAATATTTAATGAAAACCAAATTCATATTAGATTAGATAGGTTTCTTCTTTATCAAGAATGCCTGGAGAGGTTTTGGGACTCTTCATTAATGGCACTCCCAAGAATCGGGTCTGATCACAACCCAATTCTGTGGGAAACAGGGAGGACTCTAAGAAAAGATACATCGGACCCTTTCGATTCGAACTTATGTGGTTCCAACATTGGGATCTCAAGGATCTGGTTGCCCAATGGTGGGATAAAAAGTATAATGGTTCGAAACTGGCCCAAGTGGCATGTAAACTAAGGAATGTGAAGGCTAACATTAGAGAGTGGAACAAAACTTCCTTTGGCAATATTTTTGTTAAAAAGGTAGAACTAAAAGACAAGATCAATGAACTACAGGAGAATGCGAAGTCGGAGCGACTTACCAGAGGATCTGAAAAACCAGGAGAGGGAGCTGTTAGCCGAATACCACACGATGCTAGGATTTGAAGAAACCTTTTGGAGGCAAAAATCTAGACTGCGTTGGTTAAAGGAGGGTGATAGAAATACAAAGTTATTCCATGTCTCTACTCTTCGCCACAAGAGTACTAACAAAATTAAGGAGATCAAGATGGCCGATGGGTCTAACACCAAAGATATGGAAGACATAAGGAGGGAAGTGGTTGAGTACTTTAAATCATTGCTAGAAGATGTAAATCCGACTATTGAAGAAGAGGACTCTCTATTGGCAGCCATTCCACCCCTCGTAACTGAGAATCTTAATGGATTCTTACTTAGTCCTTTCACAAAGGAGGAAATCAAGAAGGTGGTTTTTGACATGGATGGTAACAGCTCCCCAGGACCGGATGGCTTCCCCGCTGCTTTCTTCCATAAGTTTTGGGATATCCTAGGCAATGATGTAGTGGAAGATATAATTGAGGCTCAAAAGGACATGGAAATCCCAGAAGGAGTTAATGCTACATTTTTAGTCCTCATCCCTAAACTAGTGGGAGCAATGGAATTTTCCAATTTTTGCCCTATCAGTTTATGTAACACTCTGATGAAGATTCTCACAAAAACAATCGCCAATAGGCTGAAGGTTATCCTTCCTTTCATCATTGATATGAACCAAGGTGGCTTTGTAAAAGGGCGACAAATATTGGATGGTATCATCACAATTCATGAGGTTATTCATTCAATGGTGGCTAGTAAGGAAGCAGGTATGTTACTAAAGCTTGATATGAATAAAGCCTACGACCGGGTCTCATGGCGGTTCCTCACCAAGATTTTGGGTAAGTTTGGTTTCGTCCCCCAGTGGATTAAGTTGATTTTTAGTTGTATCTCTACTACAAGATTTTCTATCATGGTGAATGGGTCACCCTCCGATTACTTTAAGAGTGAAAGGGGGTTGTGACAAGGAGATCCTTTGTCTCCATACTTGTTTATTATTTTAGCGAAAGCATTGGGTAGGAAAATTTCAGCAGCGGTGGCATATGGTCGTTTGGAAGGTTTCAAACCAACCTCAATAGCAGAGCCAATGTCTCACCAATAGTTTGTGGATGATACAATCATTGTGTCCAAAGCCTCGATGCCTCAGGCTAGGAAGCTGAAGAGAATTCTAACCAAGTATGAGACAGAAACAGGACAGTACATAAACTATAATAAGAGTAGCATCTATTTCTTTAACACGTCTGGTGGGAGGGAGGATAAAATAGCTAACCTCTTCGGTTGTGGAAAGGAGATTCTACCAGCAACTTATCTAGGCATGCCTATGTTCGAAGGAAGAATGAAGGCTACATTGTGGAACTCAGTCATTGACAGGATATCCAAAAAGTTAGCAGGGTGGAAGGGCAGCCTTCTCAGCTCCGTAGGAAAAGCCTTATTAGTTCAAACTACTTTACAGAGTATTCCAATTTACTACATGTCTCTATTTAGAATGCCTGCAAAGGTCCGAGCTACATTGGAGCAAATTCAACGCAACTTCTTGTGGTCAGGTTCATAGGAGAGAAAGAGAATTTCGTTGGTAGCATGGAATCAGGTGTGTGCAAGCAAGGATCAGGGGGGCCTGGGGCTAAAGAGAATGAAAGAAATGAATCAAGCTATGATTAGCAAACAGGTATGGAGATTTATCAATAATGATCAATTGGGATGGGTAAAACTTCTTAAGGCAAAATATATCAGAAATAATCAGGACTTCCTGAAAGCTGATAATCTCCCTAGAGGATCCTATTTTTGGAATTGTTTGCTCGAATGTCGGGAGGTAGTCAGGAAAGGGATCAGATGGAGAATTGGTAATGGAAGACAAGTGGAATTTTGGCAAGACCCGTGGTTGGAAGAGGCCCCTCTGAAATATAACTTAGACCTTCAGATCCTCCAACATAAACTTTTGAAGGAAATGGGAGGAAAAGTAGGGGATTTTATTGCTGTAGCACAGGAAACTTCCTCTTGGAAGAAAATCACGAGTTCATAATCTTTCGAGCAAGAGAAGGTAGCCCTAACCAAACTCAATGATGCTTTAAGGGTGTTCCCGATCATTCCCGGGGAAGGAAGAGACAAGGCGATTTGGGGCAAAACTACAAGTGGGATCTATTCGGTAGAAAATTGCCTATAAGTTAATCCACTCGGGATACAATGGTCGGACTCCGACTTCTATTATTTGGTTAAATAATTTAACCCCAAAAATAGCTTTCTTCTTTTGGTTGGTAGTTCAAAATAATATTCGACAACGAGATAATCCGCAAAGGAGAGGTTTCCAATTCATCAATCGATGTATCTTGTGTGAGAAAGCGTTAGAATCTGTAAGTCATATATTTCTAACTTGTGAATTTTCTTGTACAGTCTTCCAAATGATCCTGTCCAAATTTCATATAGATTGGGTCTGTCCAAATGGCATGTCTGACTTCTGCATATAGTGGGCTTCCCCCTTCCAGGCGAAACTTTTGACTTGGCTCTGGAAGCTCAGCTTACCCCATTTTTTATGGGGGATATGGAATGAGAGAAATAAGAGAGTATTTAAAGGACGTAAGAAAGATCCCAAGTTATGTGGTAATAAAATAATCAGATCTTTGAAAGAAAACTGGAAAACTTTCTTCTTCAAAAATGAGACCATGTCTCTAAGGGAAAGGAGGATTTTGCGAAACTTGAGAGAGGAACTTCCAGACCTAGACATTACAACCAACCCACGGGATGGTGTCAAGTGGATACCCCCCACACAAAAGTGGGTTAAGTTTAATTTTTACGGGGTAGCTAAAGGAAATCTGGGGGCTACAGGAGCAAGAGGAGTTCTGAGAAATGAGGAAGGAAAAATGGTCCTTGCCTTTGCAGAGCCTTTGGGAACTCAAACAAATAATTTTGCAAAAGCCCGAGCCTGCATGCAGGCAATGAGAATTGCTAGACTTGAGGGTTATAAGGAAGTTATCTTTGAAGGGGCATGCAGACAATGAGAATTGCAAGACTTGAGGGTTATAAGGAAGTTATATTTGAAGGGGATTCTCTTAATATAATCAAGGCAATTAAGGAGGATAAAGACCCCAGCTGGACCATCTTGGAGCTTATCCTAGAAGCAAAGATTCATAAATCTCTTGGTTAATGCCCGAATCCAACACACCTTCAGAGAAGGGAACCGAGCGCAGATCTAATGGCAAATATTGTAGTTTCTGTTGGGGAGATGCAAATTTGGAAGGATAACTTCCCTCAAGAACTATTGGTGTTGGCTTCTATAGAAGAGCTAAGATCAAACCTGTTAGAGCATCAGGAGATCAAAGGGGTTGATGATGAGTAATCCGACAGATGGAATTAGGCAGAAAAGGCATCCCATTTGTTGGGGCCTAGGAGGTGACAAGTGTACAGTACAGACAACCTAGTGGTATTAGTAAGTGCTAGGTGTTGTTTGGTTTTTTTTTATCCCGAATAGTCAAGTGACAAGTATAGGACTGTGGACTCTAAGTATGGCTTAATGTGGGTCTTAGAAAGATCCATTTTGTATTTTGATTATACGGGCTTGAAGCTAGAACCAGCCCATTTTGACTTTGTAAAAGGTTTGTGGACCTTATAACCACCTCTACCTTATACCAAAAAAAAAATATCTATCAACATGAGAATAAACGGGTGCAATCTTGCAAGCATATGCTAGTGTATTTGTCATCCAACCAAAAATGGCTTGGACCTTTATATCCATCATACTAGAAAGAATTGTTTAGTATTATGAAGTGGACCTCTAAAGTAATTTTAGTTTAATAAATGTATATACATTATTATAACTATTGAATACCTCATCAACTTAATATAAGTGTAGTTTCATAAGGTGTACAAATTGATTTACACACACACACAGATAGATAGTACATCATTTTTAATCTTTATTTAGATATACATTTATATAATGAGGCACTTCATGAGTGAGGTAAAGCTAGAAAAATTTCAAGGTTACCATTCATCATTTAATAATTATCATCCTCATGTAAATTTATAGACAAAGGTGTAAATAAAATATTTATTTATCACATATAAAAGTATGTGAAGTAGGAGGAATGGATTGGGAAGAGATATTACTAGTAGTCTTATGGGATCTTAAGTAATTATATAAGTTGACCACTAAACAAACTATCCTAGTTGATGGGTGAGTAAGAACTAATAATATATTTTTTTTTGCATTGAGGTAAGGATCACTTTGTAGGAAAAAGTAAACTATCATGAGATATTGAAGGAATAATTTTGATTTTAGACAAGTTAGAAACATTAATCATAGACCAAAGGATGACAAAGTAGCATAGACCAAATTTAGATATTGTCATGATATAACTTATCAAATTGAACATATTATAGATCATTTAATTTTAATTACATGAGATGATCGATAACATATTAGTATATATTAGAGTAAATTGATAAATATTGTACAAAAAACATTTTGGATCCAAATTAAAACCACATATAGTGAGACCTAAAGTAAAAAATAAATGATAGTTTTTCAAGTATTCATAGGAACCCAAAGAATTTAGCAATGCAGGTGAAATACAAGGAATAGAGTATAAGTGATAAAATAGAAAGAAATATGGTAAGAATAAAATAAAATAAAAAGGATATAAAATAAATAAATAAATAAAAATTTATAAATATTATTTTAAATAAGTTCAAGTGGTAAGTATAAGAATGAATGGTTCAATTATTTTTAGTGGACTATTATATTATAAAAGTAATAAAGTGGTTCAACTATTAATAGTTAAATATTATCAAGAGTAATTAGATCCCAAGTAAACTAGACCTTGCATACATGTGCACTTACCTTATTAAATTTGTAAATACATGTTGAAAAAATGAAGCGAGAGTATACATCCATTGCAGTGAGTTAATAAATGAACCACTATTTTCAATAATAGGACCAAAACTTAGTTAAGAAATATTAGGAACAAGTGAAGGAAAATTAGTTGTATAACTATAGAAACAAATAATCTATGCATACTAGTGATAAGGATACCATTACAAAGGTATTAGCATTTGAATTAATAAATGTAGATATAGAAAATTGATCCACTTGAGTGAGTCATTTTTCTTAGTACCTCAAAGAGACCTTCCAACTTGTCCAAAATAGGTTTAGGCCTCTCTCCCCCTCTTTTCCCCCTTTTCTTCTTGCTTTGGCGAAATCATGATTGGCCCTTACAAGGCATGATTTTTCCTAGCTAGGGTTTTCTCTTAGGGAACCCTAGTGTTTTGCTTAACCTTCTTTGGTGTCGATTTTTTCTTAGTTTTCTCATTCGTTCTTGTTTCAAATATCTTATAAATAGAGTGTTTGAAGCTTTATTTTCCCATCATGATCACCCTAATCTCTCTAACAAGCAATCTAATTCTTAGATCTCTTCTAGTCATGAATTTCAAGTGAAGCAATCTTACAAGTTGCTAACAAGTGTTGATGCAAGTGCTAACAAGACATTATTGAAGCTTTTGGATTTTGTGGAGATCTCTTTTATTGTATTTGATTATGTATTGTTGCTCTAACATACCATTTTGGAGGTCTTCATCCTTTTGTCTTCTATTCGCTATCACCAGGTTGTTTTCATTCTTTTACATTTTGCATATTGCCAAGTTTGCATTTATTGTTAGTTCATTTGCATTGTTCTATTGAATTTCCTTCTGTTGCAAAATCGCACCCTATAATTGTAGGGCACAATTTCATCATAAGTGAAATCGTAGTTGCCCTGTAAAGGGCATCATTTTTTCAGAGCTAAGCCTGGGATAGAATTTCACCCCCAAACCCTAGGTCTGCATTTCATGTTACATTTAGGGCATAATTATGCAAATTGTATTATGTTTATCATTTTGTTTTGTTGCATTGTGTTGTACTTGTTCATCTTCCAAAAATGTCAACTTTCAATTTTGCATTCTAAAGGTTAGCTAAAAGGACCTAGGGAGCTTGATTGTTGCACCTCCAACTATAGTCATACAACCGCCTAAGCAGGCCCCCTAGCGTTGATCATATTTTTTGAGGATTTTTTGAAGTTGTTTTGTAGGATAGAAGTTGTGGAACATTGTTGGACACAAGTTAAAGCTTGGAAAAATCATCGAATTAGATAAGTACCCTAGTAGATATTTAGGCTATTTGTTGATTTCCTTTTATCTATTTTGAGTCAAAATATAGATCACAAGTAGAGAAAAGTATTTGATTAAATTTCTAGGCATTTGAAATAATAAAAACATATAGTGTGCATTTAGGGTTTTAACCTTGTTTGTGCATTTCTGTTGGACCCTTGCTCAAAGGCTTTGTTTTACAATCCTAGGGTTAGTAATAATTCAAGAGAAAAATCATTCTAGGGCTAGCTCTTGTCTTCTTTCATCTTGCATATTGCATTGTTCTTTCTCTTTTATAGCATAATTCTAGAAAGTCCAAACATACATGCATGCTTAATTGACACATTCAAAACATATTCCACCTCGAACTTGGAGTAGTTCTAAAATTGTTCCTTGTGAACCCTTCCCCCCCTCTGTACACCAAGTGTAGAGTTATAACATACCCTTGTGGTTCACCTCGTATCCCAATGGATCCATCCAAGAATCATACATAGTAGGACAGTTTTTCTTGGCTTGAGAGGCATTAATGTCCCTAATACCTCATTTTACATGCAAAACATGAAAGTGTCCAAAATGACACCATTTTTGTAGAACTCCTTTCTTCTAAACCAACCTCTATTTTTTTGTTGTTATTTTTTTTCCTCCGCCCATAGGTGTCTACATATTTCTTAAACACATTTATTAGGCCATTAAAATATCAAAGAGGGGATAAAATGTGGATGCAAAAAATTGACCTACTTGAGTGAGTCATTTTCCCTAGTCCCTCAGAGGGACCTTCCAACTTGTCCATATTAGGTTTAGGCCTCTCCCACCTCTTTTCCCCCATTTCTCCTTGCTCTAGAGAAATCATGATCAGCCCTTATGAGGCATAATTTTGCCTAGATTGATTTTTTTCTTAGATAACCCTAGCATTTCGCTTAACCTTCTTTGGCATTAGATTTTTCTCGATTTTCCTACCCATTATTGTTTCAAATATCTTATAAATAGAGGGTTTGAACCTTTCTTTTCGTATCATGATCACCCGAATACCTCTTACAAGCAATATAATTCCTAGATCTCTTCTAATTATGAATTTCAAGTGAAGCAATATTACAAGCTACTAACAAGTGTTGATGCAAATGCTAATAAGACTTTATTGAAGCTTTTGGATTTTTTCGAGATCTTTTCTGTTGTATTTGATTATTTGTTGCTACTTTTGGTGGATAAGTATTGGAGCCTTAGGGAGGAGTCTACCATTTTGGAGGTCTTCCTCTTTTTGTTTGCTTTTTTGCTACCACCAGGTTGTTTTCATTCTTTTACATTTCGCATATTGCCAAGTTCACATTTATTATTAGTTCATTTGTATTATTTTGTTGCATTTCCTTTTGTTACAAAAATCAAGCCCCGTAATTGTAGGGCACGATTTCATAAATAGCAAAATTACAATCGCCCCATAAATGGCACGATTTCATCGAAGCTAAGCTTGGGGGAAAAATTCACCCCTAAACCCTAGGTCTACATTTCATGTTACATTTAGGGCATAGTTATACAAATAGCATTATATTTATCATTTTGTTTTATCGTATTATATTTTGCTTGTTCATCTTTCAAAAAGATAAACTTTTGCTTTTTCATTCTAAAGGTTAGCTAAAAGGACCTAGGGGGCTTGACTGTTGCACCTCCAAGTATAGTCATACAGTGGCCTAAGTAGGCCCCCCAACGTTGATCATATTTTTTGAGGGTTTTATGAAATTATTTTACAGGATAAAAGTTTTGGGACATTGTTGGATACAAGTTAAATCTTGTAACCACCAAATTAGATAAGTGCCCTAGTAGATCTTTAGGTTATTTTTTGATTGTCTTTTATCTAATTATTATTCAAAATATAGATCACAAGTAGAGAAAAGTATTTGATTAAATTTCTAGGCATTTGAAAGAATAAAAACATATAGTGTGCATTTAGGTTTTTAACCTTGTTTGTGCATTTCTCTTAGACCCTTGCTCAAAGGCTTTGTTTTGAAATTCTAGGGTTAGTAATCATTCAAGAAAAAAAATCATTCAAGGTCTATTTCTTGCCTTCTTGCATCTTGCATATTGCATTGTTATTTCTCTTTTATAGCATAGTTTTAGAAAGTCCAAACATAGGTGCATGCTTAATTGACACATTCAAAACATATTCCACCTCGAACTTGGAGCGAGTCCTAAAATCATTCATAGTGAACCCTTCCCCCCTCTGTACACCAAGTGTAGAGTAATAACATACCCTTGTGGTTCAACTCGGCTCCTAGCAGATCCAACCAAGAATTATACGCGGTAGGGCAGTTTCCCTTGGCTTGGGAGGTATTAATGTCCCTAATGCCTCATTTTGTATGCAACATGAAATTATCCAAAATGAAACCATTTTTGTACCACTCCTTTCTTCTAAACTAGACACTCCTTTTCTATTGTTTTTTGCTATCCTTCACCCATAGGTGTCTACATATTTATCTTATGCATTTATTAGGCCATAAATGCATCAAAGAGGGGGCAAAATGTAGATGCAAAAAATTGACCCACTTGAGTGAGTCATTTTCCCTAGCCCCTCAGAGAGACCTTCTAACTTGTCCAAAATAGGTTTAGGCCTCTCTCCCCCCTCTTTTTCCACCTTTCTTCTTACTCCAGCGAAATCATGATCGGCCCTTACAGTGCATGATTTTTCCTAGCTAGGGTTTTCTCTTATACAACCCTAGCATTTTGCTTAACCTTCTTTGGCGTTAGATTTTCCTTGATTTTCCTATCCATTCTTGTTTCAAATATCTTAAAAATAAAGGCTTTTAAGCTTTCTTTTCCTTTCATGATCATCCATATCTCTAAAAAACAATCTGATTCCTAGATCTCTTCTAATCATGAATTCCAAGTGAAGCAATCTTACAAGTTGCTAACAAGTGTTGATGCAAGTGCTAACAAGACTTTATTGAAGCTTTTGGATTTTGTGGAGATCTCTTCTATTGTATTTTATTGTTTATTGCTACTCTTGGTGGATAAGTGTTGGATCCCTAGGGAAGAGTCTACCATTTTGGAGGTCTTCATCCTTTTGTCTATTGTTTTGCTACCACCAGGTTATTTTCGATATTTTGCATTTTGCATATTGTCAAGCTCACATATATTATTAGTTCATTTGCATTGTTTTGTTGTATTTCATTTTATTGTAAAATTGTACCCCATAATTGTAGGGCACAATTTTGTTAGAAGCAAAATCGCAATCACCCCATAAAGGGTACGATTTCATTGAAGCTAAGCTTGGGGATTGAAATTCACCCCCAATGAAGAATTTACAATAATACAATAAAATAAAATTGGAGCAACTATTATCTTCTTATTATCTGGAATAACTCTGGCATAGTTTCAGTACTCTATTAAAATCTCCTCATAGAATCTAGAAGAGCTCACACACTTGCTACAATGCAAAATTCTTCTTCATAAAAGAAAACCCTAAAACTGCCTACATGTCTTAGTATTTCGACCATAACTTTTGACTCGGGTGTCCGTTTGAGCCCGTTTTTCTTCCAGATTGCACAGATTTTGAATCTCTACATTTTAGTTTTATCTCCTCAAAGAGGAGATGCTTTCTAAGGCTAAAAACGTCATCTAACAGCCCAAATTTTTGTTTTAATGTATGGCTGGCCATATTTCCAACATTCTCCCCCTTGTTGGTAAGGGGACTGACTATCAAGTCCCTTAGCAACAAAAATTGAGGTTTTACTACTCCCTTAGTAAAAATATCTACTACTTGATTGTGTGTGGAGCAATACCTCAATTTAACTTGTTCCTTTTCTACCATATCCCGAATGAAGTGGCACTTGATGTTGAAATGCTTGGACCTGGTATGGTGGATAGGATTATGTGCCAACTTAATGGCACTTTTATTATCATAGAATAAAGTAGTTGGAGTCCCTTGCTTCTCCCCAATATCTCCTAGCACCTTTTGAAGCCACAATGCTTGTGCACTTGCTGATGTAAGTGCAATATACTCTGCTTCAGTAGAAGACAACACCATTGTAGCTTATTTCTTGGAACTCCATGTCACCAAACCTGAACCAAGAGAAAAGTAGTGCCCACTCATGGATTTCATGTCATCAATATTACTACCCCAATCATTGTCACTGAATCCCACTAACTTCAAATTCTTTGTTTGTGAGTAGTGGATCCCATAATCAATTATTCCACAAACATACCTCAAAATCCTCTTTGTTGCCTTCAAATGTAATTGTGATGGATTAGCCATATACCTGGAACACTGTGAAACAACAAAGCATACATCTAACCTAGTATTACAAAGTAACATAAGGCTACCAATAATAATCTTGTACTCTATTTTGTTTGCCCTTTTAGCTCCATCCTCCAAACTCAAGATCTCCCCATGTTCAATTGGTGTTGCTACAGGTTTACATTCACTCAAACCAAATCTCTTCAGCATATCCCTTACATATTTGGATTTACAAATAAAAATCTCATTTCTAGTTTGATGTACTTCCATCCCAATAAAATAACTCATCAAACCCAATTCAGACATCTCAAACTCCTTCTTCATATCATGTTTAAAAGAATCATTCAAAGAAGAACTACTCCCCATAAATAACATATCATCAACATAAAGGTATACAATAAGAATATCATTACCTTCCCTTTTGTAGTAAAAAGTGGGCTCACTCTTACTCCTTTCAAAATTACACTGCAGGAAGTAGTCATGGATTCTAGCATACCAAGCTCTTGGAGCTTGCTTCAGCCCATATAGAGCCTTCTTCAACCTGTAGACTTGATCTTATTTTCCTTGGAAAACAAAACCTTGTATTTGTTCCACATATACTTCTTCATCTAAATACCCATTGCTTTTGACATCCATATGATACACCCTCCAACTTTTATGAGTTGTATAGCAACATCCTTACTGTTTCTTGCCTTACCATTGGAGCAAATGTTTCCTCATAGTCCAAACCATATTTCTGAGTGAAACCCTTTGCTACCAACCGTACCTTGTACCTCTCAATGGATCCATCACTGTTCTTCTTGATATTGTAGACCTATTAGTCTAAAAGAGACTACCTCCAGTAGATAGCATATTTTTGCATAGAAAGACCAGTATTTCATTTTTGAGACATGAGGCAGAGAATTGGCTAAGGCACGAAGAAGGTCGCGATTTCATGACATGTCGGTTTTTCATCAGGATGCGGCTCGAAAAGGTCAGAAAGTAGGAGAGCATCATGATTTCACGACATGATGGGTTTTCACCCGCAATATAGACCGAAGGAGAAGAAAGAGAAAGAATGTCATGATTTCACGACATGTCGGGTTTTCGCCAGCATGCTGCCCACAAAAGATAAAGTACAAGAAGATGTCACGATTTCACGACTTGGCAGGTTTTTGCTCGCAAAGCAGCCCAAGGAACATGAATAGAGCAGATGTCATGATTTTGTGACATGGCAAGTTTTCGCTCACAATACAGCCCGAAGGAGCTCGAAAGGAGAAGGTGTCACGATTTCGTGACATGTCGGGTTTTCACCTGTGACGCAGCCTGAAAGAGCCAAAAAGGAAAAAGTGTCACGATTTCGCGACCTGATGAGTTTTGCCGACATAGATATATTTAGTAATGAATAAGATGCCTCCAAGAGCCTATGTCAGTAACTAGAAGTAGATAGTAGAAAATATCAATCCCTAGATTCCTGCTATTAGATTTTGTTTGTTAGAAGCCATGCAAAAGATATGGAAGCATGATTGTAGTCTGATTGCTTGTAATTGATTCTATATCAGAATGTACTAATTTTAAGAAGATACTCACCATAGGGTATATATAAGGGTAAACATACTTGGAAAAGAGGTCGGCTCTTGGATGTTTACAAGATTGGATGTATGTACTTTGAATACAAGCAATACAATTACGCTTCTATTTGGCTTCTGGTTCACATTGTGCAAGTGTATGTATTAACATTTCTCACTTCTATTCACATTATTGAAATATAGATTGTGTTTGTTCTAAGATCTGGACTTATGCAAAACATAAATCATATTGCTGGAGTTGAAATCTGATATATACGTGTGTTAGATAGACATCTAAATCACATTGGGAAATCCATGATTTTTGCGTGAAGATATATTAAATGCTTTAGCAAGTATATGTATTCATCTTAGTTGTTGTTTAATATGTACCACAAGCAAGCTCTAGCCTCGGCTATATTTCCCTCTCTTTCAGTAATTCTCTTTTCCCTTTTCCCCATAAAAACCATTAAGGAACCAGCCTCCTCTGGAGATTAGACGAAAGATCTTAGGATCAGTCTCGTCTATTCAATGTTGACAAAATCAAGGCACAAATAACAACCACAGGCAGATTTTGTTCCAATAGTTTTTGGCACGCCCGGTGGGACCCTAAATCCCACAGTATTCTATAAGGTTTGGTGTTTGCCTTTGATCTTTAAAATCTAAATCAAATCACCTGGCGACTCCGTCCGAAGGTATAGACCCAAGAAATACCTTATCTATTTATCTGGTTAAAGACTCATGATTATTTACTTATATGATAACCAGATCTAAAGCAAGAAACTCAGAAGAACCCATTGAGTTCTTCGAGTTACATCTTAGTAGCCTAAAGGTGCATCCAGTTTTATCTGCTAGATCAAATCCACCTGCTACTAGTATTACCACCCTTGTACCCTCTATTTTGCCTATTTCTAGTATTAATCCATCTTCAGTGACTACCAGTAGTTCTATAGTATAGGCAAGTACAGTTGCTACAATGGCTGCCCCTCCACCAGCTTATCTTACATGGAACCACATGGGTCCACTAAACTTGGTGGCCCAGAATCTGATCCCTGTAGCAGCATTGAAGGCATTGCCTTCATATGACGAAACAGGTAAAATAACATATGAACATTGCTTAGATGTTGCAGCCTTGGCTACGACTTATAACATCACTCAAGAAGATGTGATGATCAGATTGCTAGTTATTTCCTTAAAAGGAAAAATGCTCTATTGGTACAGAGCACTTCCTCCTCAATCGATCATGACCTAGGCAGAACTCGTTGGAAAACTTGTAGATGAGTTCAATCAACATGCAGATCCATTCTCCCTACTCAGCCAGTTCACCATTATAAGAAAACATCCTCAAGAGGAAATTATTGATTTTAATATTCGATTCAGTCGCACCTGGGAAAGAGTACCTATTGGATTAAAACCAACCACAGAGCAAGCAGTATATTATTATTTAAGAGATTTTGATACAAATATCAGTATGATAATACGACAATCATGAATATTCACTTTCCCTACCATTTATCAACAAGCTTCTATAGCAGAAAGAGATCTTATTGCCATAGGAAGATATCCACCTAAAGCAATAATGCCTATTTTTCCTGATATCCCCCAAGCTCCCAATGCTACTTCTTCCAGTGCTTCTCATTTTCCAAATGTAGATCTCCCAAAATAGAATGGGCCACCTTCCATTCCTACCATACAAATGCCTCAGAACTCTCTGACATTACCTCCTATTCCTACAATCCCTGCATTACCTGCACCACAGCCTCAGTCAGTCCCCGATAATCAGCTCACTCTTATACTGGATACAATGAAAAATCTAGCAAATGATATGACTTCAATGAAGAAAAGAGAAGCTAAGAGGAATTTTCAACCAAGAAGGTTTCCTCAGATAACAAGAGATGCAACGCAGTCAAGTAACAAGGGACAGGAAAGATCAAATGTCGTTTATACAAATGAAACAGAAGATGTTGTTGAGCCTTCTACAAATTTTGATTACTGGTGCACCACGTGTAATGATCCACATGGAGAGAGTTCGTGTATGATCCATCAACATTATGTATAGAGTATAGCTGTTGAGAAAGCAGAGAAAAGCATGAAAGGTCATGTAAATATGATTAGAGAAAAAGACCACAACTTCATGATGCCTACAGTAGAACAAGTTGCAGTTCTAACCAGATCGGGTAAAAAACCTCTGCAAGTAGATCCTAAAGAACTTCAACCTTTAAGTTTTCCCCTAGCTCCCAAAGCAACTCCCAAAGGAAATTTACCTTATGAGAAAAAATCTCAGGTTCCAGCCCAAAGCCAAGGGCAAGAAATACATAAAGAATTTACTCCACGAAAGGAAACTGAGACTCAAGACCAAGCTAAGGAAAGGTTGAGATTACCTTCATTAACAAAAAGGCAAAGGACTGAAGCTACCCAGGGATACAAAAATAGGTATGATACCTTCACCAAGGAAAGAGAAAAAATTGTTGAATCCCCTACATTCAACATAGTTGAAGAAATGAAAAAGACTCCCTCAAAGGCGAGTATGTATGATGCTCTTCAGTTCCCTGGTCAAATTGATCTCCTGCAAGAATCTCTAAAGACAATGAAAGGTAAGGGTAAAAACATATCCTCTTCAAATATAGTCTAGGAAAATCTAACATCTGCTACTGGAAAGAATAGACCTCCTCCCTTTTATTTATCTCTTCAAATGGAAGGATGGGTTGTTCACAACTGCATAATAGATTCAGGTGCTGCTACTACAGTAATACCCAAAGCAGTATGTGACATTATGGGGATGGAGTACACTAGGAGAAATCCAGGTGTCCTACAGTTGGATGGTACTCCAGTAAAAATTGTAGGAGTAATTAAAGATATTCCTATACAACTTCACAGGATGCCCCAAATGGTGGTTATACAAGAAGTAGTAGTGGTAGATTTGGCACCATATTTTGGTATGTGCTTATCTAGAGAATTCATGATAAAAATAGGAGGATACCTATCCCTGGATTACTCACATTTAGAAATACCTTTCAAAGGTAGGAGGATTAATATATTTAATGAGAAACCATCTACTTTTCATGTAGAAAAGATAGGGGATGCTGACACCGTGAATATAATGATGGAAGAAATTAAAGAAGTGGATCTAATGGAAGAGACCTTAGAAGATCTTCAAGCAGAAGATCAGTTTTCTCTACAGGATTTCAATGCCATGATAGAGACAAAAATAGGAAGTTATTCCATTGAAAAACCAAAAAAGCAATTGACACCTGCTATCGAAGAAAATAACTCTACTAATCAGATGTGGAAGCTTTTCTTTGATGGAGCTAGGTGTAAGAATGGAGCTGGTGCTGGAATAGTTTTGATTTCCCCTATGGGGAAGGAAAGGGTTTTCTCTTACAGGTTGACATGGAGTTGCACCAATAACGTGATAGAGTATGAAGCACTTTGCTTAGGGTTGAGGAAAGCTAAAAAACTGGGAGTGAAATAGCTACTCATTTATGGAGACTCAAAACTTATCGTGAATCAAGTCACAAAAAAATGCATCAGTAAACAACACTACTTAAAGGCTTATAGAAATAAAGTATGGGATCTCTTAGAAGCCTTTGAGGCTCTAAATATGAAGTCTATTCCTAGAGAACAGAATACCCATGCAGATTTATTGGCATCAGTGGGAGCTAATTTATGTCCTGTCAGTAATGTTATTCAGAAATCCAAGACGGTTAGACTCATATATAGACCCTCAGTGCCAGACAAGAATATCTTCTGGCAAGTTTTTGAAAATGATGAGCAAATATTAGATTTTTTAATCTATGAAATGAACTTCTCAAGTGATAGAAATCTACAAGATGAAGAAGAAGAAGATATGATTCAGTTGAAGAATAATCATATCCCTAAGGGACTTATCACCCTTGAAAGTCTGTTTGATAACAATGATAGGGCTATAGGTCATAAAATAAAAGTTGATAAACTCTGGTATAAAGAAGTGGAGTTAGAACCAGGAAAGATGATTAAAGTAGGGGTTAGTTATACAGAAGAAGAATTGAACCAAATCAGGGAATTATGCAAGAAATTTCCTGATATCATAGCTTGGGTGTACAGTGATCTAAAGGTGTATAGAAAAGAGATTATCCAGCACACCATCGAATTAGAAGAAGGAGCCAAGCCTTTTAGGCAAAAGCAAAGACCGGTAAACCCAAAGATAGAGTCTTTGATGAAGTAGGAGTTGCTAAAACTTCTTCAAGCTAAAATAGTGTATCCTATTAAACATTCTACCTGGGTGGCAAACTTGGTACTAGTCAGGAAGAAAAATGGAGACATTAGATTGTGTGTAGACTTCAGGAATTTAAATAGAGCATCACTCAAAGACCATTATCCCCTTCCTCAGATTGATCAAATTTTACACACAGTTGCAGGGGCAAAAAGGTTTTCTTTACTAGATGGTTTTTCAGGGTATAATCAGGTATGGGTCAGAGATGAAGATCAATTCAAGACCACTTTTACCACAAAATGGGGAACATTTGCCTATCAGAGAATGCCTTTCGGTTTGTCTAATGCTGGAGCAACTTTCCAAAGAGCAATGGATGTAGCCTTTGGTGAACTTGCTAGCAAAATTATAGTTATTTATTTAGATGATATGACTATCTTTTCTCATCATGAGCAAGATCATATAACACACCTTGAACAAGTATTTGAGAAATACAGAGAATTTGGAATATCTTTGAACCCAAAGAAATCCATATTCATTGTAGAAGAAGGTATCTTACTTGGTCATGTCATCTCTAAAGTTGGATTAGCTATTGACCTTGATAGAGTGAAAGCACTTCTGGAACTATCCCTACCAGTTAATAAGAAAGGTTTACAATATTTCTTTGGACAAATAAATTTTGTGCAAAAATTTGTTGCAGATTTTGCACAGATTGTTAAGCCAATGACTGAATTATTGAAAAATGATGCACCTTTCAAATGGACCGATACAAGGAAGAATGCTTTCAGGAAAATCCTAGAAGAGATAGCACAAGCACCTGTACTGGTTAATCCTGATTACTCATGAGATTTTATTCTATATGTTGTTGGTGAATCAGAAAGTTATGTTGCAGTCCTTACACAGAAGGGGATAGACAATGAAGAAAGACCCATAGCTTTTCTGAGTTCCACCATGCATGATCATGAGGAGAGATACAATTTTATTGAAAAGCAAGTTTATGTTATCATGAAATCCTTGAAAAAATTTAAGCATTTTCTATCACAAAGAAAAATCATTGTTTATGTGATCCATCCTGATGTCAGAAACTTTATAATACAAGGAGAACTTGGCAAAAAAAGAGTTGGTTGGGTGACTAAGATACAGGAATATGATGTAGAGATACATCCAACAAAGATAGTAAGAGGTAGAGCCCTGTGTCAGGAATTGGCCAAACAAGCTACAGATGAGCATGTGGAACCCCAAGGTGTGATGGCTAATACAAAATCAGATCCAAGTCCAAGAAACACTGATTGGATTGATGATCTTGTGGAGTACTTTCAGATTGGAATGTGTCCTCAAAATCTGAATGCTTCACAAAGAAGAAGATTTAGAGCACAAGCTTTGAAGTACACCCTTCAATCAGAAGGGTTGTACAGAAAAAATATAGATGGTGTACTTTTGAAATGTATAAGAGAAGATGAGAAACAAAAGGTGTTAAAAGAATTCCATGGAGGTCTCTCTGGAGGACATTATTCAGGAAGATCCACTGCTTTGAAAATACTCCGAGCAGGTTGTTATTGGCCTTCCATTTTTTTAGACACTTACAAGGTTACCAAAAGTTGCGAGCAATGTCAGAGATATGTAGGGAGAAATAGAAATGCTCCTATGCCCTTAAAACCTGTCCAAGTCGAAGAACCTTTCCAACAGTGGGGGTTAGACTTTGTTGGGATAATAGAACCCAATTCATCAGTTGGCCATAAGTATATACTTACTGCCACAAATTATTTTACTAAGTGGGCTGAAGCTATCCCTACTAAAAAAGTTGATCAGGAGGTGGTGATTGAATTTGTGGAAAGCTTGATTACAAGGTTTGGTGTACCAGATTCACTAATTATAGATAATGGATCAACCTTCATCGGAGCAAAAATGATTGAGTTTACTAGCAGATATGGCATATATTTGAAGACTTCTTCCAATTATTACCCATAGGGTAATGGTCTAGCTGAGTCTACAAATAAAAATCTCCTCAAAATTCTGAAAAGAACACTAGAAGATAATAAGAGGAACTGGCATTCCTTGATTAACCAAGCACTATGGGCTAATAGGATTTCAATTAAAAAATCCATTAATACATCCCCTTATTCTTTAGTCTATGGTAAAGAAGCTATTTTGCCTATACATATGGAGATACCAACACTAAAGTTGCTAAATCAGATAAATGAAGAAGGAGGTCAACCTATGGATGCTCGATTAATGCAACTTCTACAATTAGAAGAATAGAGAGAACAAGCTTATAATCATCACTAGAAACATATGGTAGACACAGAAGGATGGTTTAATAAAAAGACAACCTACAAAAAATTTAAAGTGGGAGATCTAGTTTTGAAATGGAATGTGAAAAAAGCAAAGCTAGGTAATCATGACAAATTTGACGCTTTCTGGGAAGGCCCTTTCGAGATAATTGTTGAAAGGCAATTTAATTCTTTCCAACTACAGGATCAGTAGGGTATGGTTCTACCCATCACAGTGAATGCTTTTCACTTAAAACTCTATTTCAAATAGAAAAGCGGATAAAACTTATGTATATAATGTATATTATGGTAAGTTTGTAAATATTTCCAAAGTTATTTCTAGTTCAGAGAATTTTGTCAGCATCCTGCAACCAATCAGAAGTCACCAACAAGAGAAAAGATGAAATTAGAAAGTGCTATATTGTCGGATATAGCAGTTCAAATTCAAAATTGCCACGTGGTTTTTTGACTGTTGGTGGGAGAAAACCATTTTCAAAGAACTTTGATATGCGTTCCTTTCATTAAATATGGTGAATGATCAGTTGTCGATAGGAATTCAAAATTTTGCCATGCGGCCCTTCGATAATTACATAAAGGAACCACCTTTGTAAATGGGGAGAGCTTTGGTAAGTGGAATTTTAATTCGCATAGTGGATAATCATTGGTTAGGATTTTGAAACATTTGAAAGGGTGACAGAAACAATGCACAAGGGGATCCGAGCAAATCTAGCCCACCAACCACAATTAATGCACACCATGCATATGTTTCCAATTGATGTAAAACCCTAATTTTGCTCTTGAGTAAAATCCGTTGCATCACTTTCTATTCTTGCTTTTCTTAGTCCAAGTTCAGTTCAGAGAAAAAGAAGCTCAGTGTGATAAAAATTTCATGGCTCCAAAAAAGAATGCTCAAAAAACAACAATAGCGGGTCCGTCTACTTCACCTTCAGCAACAAAATGTGGAGAAGATATGAGCAAAAAATTTGTTGATCGAGATACTAGAATTGGTGATACAATAGTGACATGGAAGGACCCAAAAAATTGAAAGGATATTGAAGATAGAATGGCGACTGGGGTTTTGATTTTCTCCTACTTTTGCTTTTCATTCGTTGCTATACTGGTATGTTTATATTCTTGTGCACCCTTACCCTGAACTAGTTAAAGCAATCATAAATTTTTATGATGAAAATAAAAGGGTGGTCACAAATAAGAATGGGAGAGTGCTTTTTGCTTTAAGCACATATGCTTTTATTTTTGCTTTCGCTGTTGGATATGTACCCTCTCTTGAGCCCAAGGCTTTTGACCCGGTAGACTAGGCAAAATATTTCGTTCCTTATGAAAAATCAAGAATTTCCTTTATACACAGTTGAGAAATCCACCTAATGGAGGAAGGATGCCTAAAACTCCTATTCCCATAGCTGAATTTAAAAACCCATAATTATTTTCCATATTGGCTATGGTGGTAGGGTTAAAAACTGATGAAAAAGTTCATGGGTGGCAAATTGCTTTGGTTAATTGCCTATCTAACCCAAAAAATTATGACTTTGTTTATGGATAAAAGTGTTTGACCTATATTTTTTGACTGGCAGTTTTTTTTTTTTATTTATTATAGGGAATTTCTAGGTCCCGCTTTGAAAATAATGTATGGGGAAATCAGAAGGTTAACCTCCAGGGCTGAAAAGGTTTTACAGAATAAACATGCTGAAGAGGGTGATTGGTTTATTCTCACCCAGGGGGTTGTTATTAGGTTATATGGTTTTATAGGGAAACCTTTCTTACTCCCTCATTATGTTACTGATAGATTGTTTGCATTAGAGTATGTAAGGCAAATTGAACATATTAATGTGAAATATGGCACAGGTATAGGTAAGACTGGTACTTGTACCATGCCTTTCCATTTTGAAGGTATTGTGGTTTCAAAAAGGGGTCAAAATGAACAAATTGCTCAGGTTCTAAGGGATTTGGGGTTGGTAGAAATCCCTCAAATATGGAAATATGATCCTCTAAACCGATTTGCAGAGAGACAGGCTATTCTGAATAGAATTCCATTGAAAGTATACCATGCCTCTATTAGGCCAGATATAGAAGCTTGTAGAAATAATGATGAGAATGATCCATTAGAATGGCATGTGGAACAAATGCAGCCATTGCCTCCTTGGCATGACTTTTATGAGCATGTGTTGCATTTTGACCCAGGGAATAATGAGGGGCATGTGTTGACTGAAAACACCATTGCTAGGATGCAGAAAAAGGGTGCATATTGGATGATAGGAAAGATTCATGAATGGTGGACCATGAGAGTGCAAACATATATGATTGAATCAAGATATCCTATAAAAAATGATCTTGAATTCTCAGTACGATATGATCATTATCAGAGATCTTGGTTAGGAATTTTCCCTGTAAAAATACCTTGCAGTATTGGCGACAGCAAAGAGACAAGTCCCGAAGCTGCTAAAAAGCAAAATATTGAACAGGGAAAAGGTAAGAAGGTTGTAGTTGAACAACCATTGGCTCCAGCATAGACCAGGTTGAGAAGTTCAAAGAAAAGAGCTACTACAAAAGTTTTCACAAAAGAGCAAGGGAAAACATATGGGAAAGCTGCTCAAATGATGTTAAAAATGGGATATGAAGGCAAGGGCCTAGGAAAAGAAGGACAAGGGATTACTGAACCCTTGCAGGTCAAGAGAAGAGGAAAACGCCTGGCCTTAGGAGTTGATTCATCTAGAAATAAAGCTCCAGTTTCTAAAACTGTTAAGTTTGTTCCCCCTTCAAGCTCAGCTACAGAATCTGATGAAGAACCTCTTTGTATTAAGAGGAAGAGGCTAAAGTCTGTAGCAGAAGTTAAAACAAAAAAGGATAAAAGTGTTGAAGAAAATCCAGTTCATGAGCAAATCGCTCAAAGTGATGATACTAATAAATTAGAAATGGCTCCAGACCACGAGCAAGTTGTTCAGGATGGTGAGAATAATGTTTTAAATCCAGAGCTTACTGAACAAGAAAATGTCTAGATTGGGACTATGGATGATCCAAATGACTTTGCTCAGGAGGATCAAGATGTACATATTTCTAAAGAATTCACTGTAAAACAAGAAAATATGGAGCATAAGAAAAGACAACCTGGGGAAATTCCCCAAAATGTTGAAATTATAAATCTTGAAGAAATTACAGAATATGAAGTCAGAGTTGATGATAACAGAAATACAGAAGTCCCTACACAAGGTGAGAATCCAAATCTAATGATAAGTGAAGGGGATCAAGACCATGGAGAAATAGATCAACATCAACAAGTACTTCAAACAAACAAAGGTATGATTTCTCTTTTCCTTCAATATTTTCTCTCTACTTATTCCTACAGAGATTTTCCTTCCATTTCCTGTTCAAAGAAAGATATAATGTTCCCTTTGGGTTCGTGTTTTCTTTCCCAAAACCAGCATTATTTTTCAACTTCAATCTGAGGTTGATGCTGAGTTGATCCCAAATCCATTTCTCTCTAGCGCTAGTATTCCAGCTATTAAGTCAATATCCACTCCAAATGATGAGAGTCACCCCACTCTTTCAAAATTGAAAGATTTGAGAAAAGCAAACAAAAATGCTTTAGACTGGTGGACATCTCATTCTGCTAAAGATTCCAAAGCCCCTGCTCGTATTCAAGAGATAATTTCCCTAGATCCTACCACGATGCAGAGGAAAAAGGTAAAATTGACACCAGTTTCCCAAAAATCAAAAAGATACATGACCATTGAAGATTATCAAGCGGAAGATACAACTGAAGATATTACTCAGCTACATATGTCAGATGAGTGGGGAAAAGCTCAGGCCCATTTTGGGACTATTTACTTACATGGAGAATTTTTTAGAGAAAATTTTGTCAAAGAGCAAGAGGCTAGGAAAGAGTTAGAATCCATCCTGCAAGAGCAGAAACTGACTGAAAAAGCTCTAAAGCTAGAAGCAAAGAGGTGGGAGGATAGGTTTGGTGAAGCTGCTAATGAAGCAGTTACATTTAAAGAAAAATTGAAAGAGGCTGATGCACAGATTCACTCTCTGAATCTACAGGTTCAACAACTCCAGCAACAACTAGTTGAAAAGCAGAACACTCCATCTGGTTTTTCAAAAGAAAAGGCCAAGGTAGTAAGAAGAGAAATGCTCGAAGATGTATTGGCATTGAGCCTTAAAGCAAGGCCCATGTTATTATACCTGGCCAAAGTAAAGGAAGTAATTGAAGTAGTCAATGAAGAATTAAGAGCTTCAGTAAAATTTCTTCAAGAAAGATCAGACGCGACCACAAAAATTCAAGTTTTATCAGAGAAGATGCCCGAGAGTGTTACTGCTAAAATCCGTAGTGAAGCATGGTCTCAAGCTAAAATTGCAGCTAAAATTTTCTTTAGGAGACTTAAACTGGTGACTCAGGGTGACAAGCTCCTTCAAGAATTGGAAGCTGAGGCAAAAGGATTAGTGAAACATTTAAATTTGGCTAATAAATGTGGACTTCCATATTTATGGGATGATAATTCAAAAGTGTTGAGTGAAGATGCACTAACACTATCCCTTAAAGCTTTCACAGAAGATGAGTCAGAGATAGAGAATTGGGAAGATCCTATAGAGGAAACGCTGATATTCGCCATGGTGCAGAACCTCACACAGATTAAGTCTTGCTTACAAGAGTTGATTCTGAGGAACAAGATAGTGTCCCATGATAAAGTGGAAGAGTTGCAATACATATATCAGTTGTTTATGGATTCTTTAGATCTTGAAGATGAAGACTGGAAACGGGTTTGCCTTACCTACAATGAAGTGGTTGATACAATAGAAAAATTGAAGAAATCCAGACATGATAACCAAAAGCAGCTAATAGAAGGAGGAACTAGCAGCCAACCATAAAATCTGTTTTAAATCATCTTGAGTTGTTAATGTATTTTTAGTAAAAAATCCATAAGCTACAAAGGGTATCTTGTAAAGGTAATGCTTTGTTTTGCATTTCTTCTTGAAAATTCTTTCCCAAAAAATCTCCTCTCCTGTATTATTTTATTTTTTTAACTCCGTTTCCCAATGGATGAAGGTCCTGGATTCTAATATTTTTGCCAGCAAAATTTCCTCGGAAGGCGCCAAGAATGTTAGTCTAAAAGAGACTACCTCTAGTAGATAGCAGATTTTTGCATAGAAAGACCAGTATTTCATTTTTGAGACATGAGGCAGAGAATTGGCTAAGGCATGAAGAAGGTCACGATTTCGTGACATGTCGGTTTTTCGTCAGGATGTGGCTCGAAAAGGTCAAAAAGCAGGAGAACATCACGATTTCACGACATGGCGAGTTTTCACCCGCAATACAGATCGAAGGAGAAGAAAGAGAAATAATGTCATGATTTTGCCACATGTCGAGTTTTCGCCAGCATGCTGCCCACAAAAGATAAAATATATGAAGATGTCACGATTTCGCGACTTGGCAGGTTTTCACTCGCAAAGCAGCCCAAGGAACCCAAACAGAGCATATGTCACGATTTCATGACATGGCGAGTTTTCACTCGCAATACAACTTGAAGGAGCCCAAAAGGAGAAGGTGTCACGATTTCATGACATGTCGGGTTTTCACCTACGATGCAGCCTAAAAGAGCCAAAAAGGAAAAAGTGTCACGATTTCGTGACCTGATGAGTTTTTCCGACATAGATATATTTAGTAATGAATAAGATGCCTCCAAGAGCCTGTGTCAGTAACTAGAAGTAGATAGTAGAAAATATCAATCCCTAGATTCCTGCTATTAGATTTTGTTTGTTAGAAGCCATGCAAAAGATGTGGAAGCATGATTGTAGTCTGATTGCTTGTAATTGATTTTATATCAGAAGGTACTAATTTTAAGAAGATACTCACCATAGGGTATATATAAGGGTAAACGTACTTGGAAAAGAGGTCGGCTCTTGGACGTTTACAAGACTGGATGTATGTACTTTGAATACAAGCAATACAATTATGCTTCTATTTGGCTTCTGGTTCACATTGTGCAAGTGTATGTATTAACATTTCTCACTTCTATTCACCTTATTGAAATATAGATTGTGTTTGTTCTAAGATCTGGACTTATGCAAAACATAAATCATATTGCTGGAGTTGAAATCTGATATATACGTGTGTTAGATAGACATCTAAATCACATTGGGAAATCCATGATTTCTGCGTGAAGATATATTGAATGCTTTAGCAAGTATATGTATTCATCTTAGTTGTTGTTTAATCTGTACCACAAGCAAGCTCTAGCCTCGGCTATATTTCCCTCTCTTTCAGTAATTCTCTTTTCCCTTTTCCCCATAAAAACCATTAAGGAACCAACCTCCTCTGGAGATTAGATGAAAGATCTTAGGATCAGTCTCGTCTATTCAATGTTGACAAAATCAAGGCGCAAATAACAACCATAGGAAGATTTTGTTCCAACAAGACCCACTTGCATCCTACACATTTCCTATCCTTGGTAAAATAACACAACTTCCAAGTATCATTCTTTTCAATAGAATGCATTTTTTCTTGCATAGCCTTCATCCACACTTTCTTAGTACTAGCATGCTCAAAACATGAAGGCTCAAAATCATCAACAACAACTTTTGAAACTTTAGAAACTTGTGAAACAAGTGCATAGTTTACAACATCACCTTTGGGATCTCCATTGTCATCATCTCCATAAATATGTAGGTTCTCTAACCTCTCTATTACTGCATTCATCTCTATATGTTGACTCCTTTTCACCCTCTTATAGAAATTCTTATCAATAATTTGAGATTTTGGGTGATCCTTCAACAATATTTTACCTTTTCCTTTGGTCGATGGTGATGGAGGTGGAGAACTACTGGAAGAACCTTCTCTTGGACTTGAAGGTGCACTTGCAGAAGATGAACTGGAAAATTTTTCATGGCTGGGCTGAACTGAAACATGGCTTGGTTCCACCTTCTCTTCACTAAAAACATCCTCAAAAAACAATTTTTGTGATCCCCAACTTCCCCCTTCATCAAAAATTGCATCTCTAGATACAATTATTTTATGTGAAATAATATTAAAGAACCTGTAAGCCTTAGATTGCTCATTGTACCCAATAAAAATATATTTTCACTCTTTGCACCCAACTTCTTCCTATTCTCAGCATTAACATGCACAAAAGCCACACATCCAAAAACTATAAAATTATTTACATTTGGCTTCTTGCTATACCAACATTCATAAGGGGTAATATTCTCAAGAATCTTAGTAAGACTTCTATATTAAATGTAATTAGCAATCCATCATTTCTTCCTCTTCCTTTGGAACCCCTACCATGACCTCTTCCTCCATCATTCTCTTTCGCCAAAAAAGTTTGTTCCTATGTATAACCTCCTTTATCCTTCTTCATCTTAGCAATTCTCTCTTTATGAGATGTGAGAGAGCCAATTAATGAATCTATATCCATTTTCGATAGGTCTTTCGTTTCTTCTATGATAAGGGCTACACTATCAAACTTCTTTGTCAAGGTTCTTAAAACATTTTTAATTACTACATTTTGCTCTATGATCTCTCCAAGTGTGGCCATTTTATTTACTACTATTTTTACCCGAACACAGTAATCTCCTGCAGTTTCATTCTCCTCTTGTTTGATATTTTCAAAATCTCTCCGTAAAGTTTGCAACTTCACCTCCTTAACTTGGGAAATCCCCTGGTAATTCTCCTTCAATACCTTCCAAGATTCTAAAGCCGAAATGCAGGCAGAAATTTAGGGAAAGAGACTCTTGTCTAGAGCCGACTGGATGAAAATCAAAGCCAAATTATTTTCTCTCTTTCTCCTGTATCTCCTTTTGATTTGCAGTCAATGCACTACAGTATTTTGGTTCAGTGAACATAGCTTCAATGATGGCCCAAGCTCCTTTTCCCTTCAGAATAGTCCTCATCCAGATGCTCTAATATTCGTAGTCGAAATCGTCAAATTCTGGGATCAGAATTAAATTGGTGTTGTTGGCCATAATAGCTCCCTTCAACACAAATTAAGATCTCTGATAAGCTTCTATAAACTTGCAGCATAAATTTCATAGTTACTCAAACCCAATTTCTTGATTGCCTCGCTCTAATACCAAATGATTTTTTTACAATAATACAATAAATCAAAACTGGAGCAACTATTATCTTCTTATTATCTGGAATAATTCTGGAAGAGTTTCAGTCCTCTGTTACAATCTCCTCACAGGCTCTGGAAGAGCTCACACACTTGCTAAAATGTAAAATTCTTCTTCAGAAAATAAAACCCTTAAACTACCTTAAGTAAGAAAAAACAAAGCAAACCCTAACCCTAGCAAATCACATCCGTCGGATCTACATCGATGGTGTTTATTACATGTCTTAGTATTTCGGCCATAACTTTTGACTTGGGTGTCTATTTGAGCCCGTTTTTTTTTCAGATTGCACATATTTTGAAGCTCTACGATTTTTTTTTGTCTCCTTTAATAGGAGACACTTTCCAAGGCTGAAAACATCATCTAATGGCCCAAATTTTTGTTTTAATTTATGGTTGGCCAGATTTCTAATACCCAAACCCTAGGTCTACATTTCATATTACATTTAGGGTGTAATTATGCAAATTGCATTCTATTTATCATTTTGTTTTATCACATTATATTTTGCTTGTTCATATTCCAAAAAGGTCAACTTTTGCTTTTGCATTCTAAAGGTCAGCTAAAAGGACCAAGGGGACTTGACTGTTGTACCTCCAAGTACAGTCATATAGTGGCCTAAGTAGGCCCCCAATACTGATCATTTTTTTTAGGGTTTTGGGAAGTGTTTTTGTAGGATAGAAGTTGTGGTACATTGTTGGATGCAAGTTGAAGCTTGGAATAACCACCGAATCAGATAAGTGTCCTACTAGATCTTTAGTCTATTTACTGGTTGCCTTTTATCTATTTACTGATTTAAAATATAGATCACAAGTAGAGAAAAGTATTTTATTAAATTTCTAGGCATTTGAAAGAATAAAAGCATATAGTGTGCTTTTAAGATTTTAACCTTATTTGTGCATTTCTCTTAGACCCTTGCTAAAAGGTTTTGTTTTGCAATCCTAGGGTTAGTAATCATTCAAGAAAAAGAATCATTCTAGGGTTAACTCTTGTCTTCTTGCATCTTGCATTGTTCTTTTCCTTTTATAGCATAGTTCTAAAAAGGCCAAATATAAGTGCATTCTTAATTAACACATTCAAAACATATTCCACCCCAAAATTGGAGCGAGTTCTAAAATAATTCTTGGTGAATCCTTCCCCCCCTCTATATACTGAGTGTAGAGTTATAACATACCCTCATAGTTCACCTTGGCTCCCAGCAGATCCAAATAAGAATCGTATGTAGTAGGCCAGTTTTCCCCCTCTACATCATTGGTGAACCCAACATGAACATGCATCTTAGAGGCCAAATTAGAAATTCTTGTCCTTGTTTGCTTTTCTTTTGAAAACTTTTTAAAAAGACCACTAATTTTTTGCTTAGAATTAGTAAATATTAATAAATATTTTAAAATATTATTGTGTGTCTTTCGTTGGTTTTCTCTTCTATCCTTTCACTTCTTCTAATGGGTCCATTCCTTAGAAGTCAGTGAAGGTAGCTAGAATTTTATCATATTCCCCAAGAAGATGATCAGATTTATAGAGAGAACCATAACCTTGATATAGAAGAGCAATAAAATAAGGAAACTAATATAAACTATGATCTCCTTGAAGTTCCTGATAGGCACTACATCTTTAAAATATTTGAGCATGTTTGGGATTTTATGAAAAGCTATAAGTAATATTTACTTATAGCTATGGAGCGGGAACCTCGACTTGAAAGAGACCACCAATTTGAGAAATTTGAAGACTGTCATTAAAGGCTTGAAAGTTGATTTGTGAAGAAGAATATCATTGTTTTTCACGGTAGAAATTGAAGAGTCGCAAGACAGCATATTGAAGGTAACATAAAGCTACATTTTGGAGAATATTTGGGTAGATTTTGAAGTGCCCTTGAACAACGAATCAAAGGAGGAATTGGTTGCATTATAAGCTCAAATTTTAGAGTTTAGGATAGTAATAGGGGAGCATTTTGGGAAGCACTAATAGTTGTAACTTTAGAATATGAGAGAACGAAGTTGGGGGAGAATTGGAGCCACAAAAATCAAATTTTTGAACAACAAATTAAAGGCTAGAAGGTAAAAAAAAATGGCAAAAATTAGAGCTGTAAAATTAACATTTTGAAGGTAACAATTAAGTATAATGGAGAGCTACAAAATCTACAAATTCGGGGCAGCAAATAGGTGAACCAAATCACCAAGAAAGCTTGCTATAAAGGAGGCCAAAATAAGGTTTGAAAATTGGTGTTATTAAAGTTTTTTATCCAAGTATTATTTAAGTTTATTGAAAACACCATATTAGAGTTATTAAAGGTAGCAAAAATAGTTTAAGTTTAAGGTCTTCAAGTCAAGAAAGGAGGTAGCATTATCATCTTGAAACTTGCAAAATACATCAACACAAGATTGAGTTAAAAGTTACTTGGAAGGAGTAATAATAAAAATTAGATAGTGCTTACTACATGCTATTTTTTAGAGCTATCAAACTGCAATATTATTAAGCAAGGAAATAATGTATAGTGCACAAGAATAAGGCTGAGTTAGAGTGTCCCGAGACACCATAAAGCACAAGTAAAAGTTGCATCAAATCTTGGTGAAGAAGAGCCATCGGAGGAGTAGTAAAAAACTACTAAATAAGAAGTGTTGAAGTACCACCAAAGAAGGAGTCACAACCATGAAGAGGAACATCCATTGAAGGAGAAGAACCACCACCAAATATTGAAAATCAAGAAGCGCTCAACAGTTGCAAAAGGAAGACCAAACAATATACGTTGAAATAAAGAAGAGTTGACAAAAAATATTAAGAAAAAGAAAGGAATATTGAGCACCAAAATAAGGGTTATATGCAAGAGAGGAGTGGATCCACCACTTGTCACATGCGTTAAAGACTTTATAGGCCACTTGGCACAAAATAAAAGGGAGCACCAACATTGGTACATGCTCATAACATTCCAAACCAGCACTCATTAAGAAAGGAGGCCACATGTTATAAATTAATGCCTACACTGTCCAAAGATTTGAGTAACATCTAAAGTAATGCCTATGCCACCTAACAGAGAAGAGCAACAAGGATTAACATCCAAATATTACGTTGAGTTCCATGTGGCACGTAAGGAAAAAATATAGTCAGGTATGAATATCCCAAATCATAATAGAGCATGCATACTAAGCATTCAAGGTCATAGAACATTGAAGAGGTAAGATAAGTACATTCAAAAGTTGAAAAGAGCATCATAAAAAGGAAGAGCAATAAATGCAGTGAAAGAATATTACCAAGCATTGAATACTAAGAGGAGAACAACACCCAAATTAGCATGCAAGTTGTAGTCAAAGGAGCAACAGACCAATATGTAGCACCTCATCTCCAAGGAGGTATATTAATATTCAAATATTATTTGCATTTCATTAAGGTCAAGGAGGTATAAGGCTTATCATTACTAAGGTTAAGTTTAGTTAATTAAATGCATGGATATATAAGAAAATAAATTGGTAAATTACAACCTTAGATGATTTATTGATTGATTAGAAAGACTATTGAAGTAAGGAGAATATAACTTGAGAGATTTTTGAAAATTGCATTATTTGAAGTTCAAGTATTGAAATATTTGCAAATAATTTAACTAGGAGGAATAAGGTTTTCTACATTGAAAGTGAAACATTAAATTTGCAAATATCCTTTATTTTCTAAATTTATAATTATGAAAATATAAGGAGTTCAACACCAACTAAATATTTTGAAATTTAGAAACCTTACTATAAAATTGAAGCACTATATTAAGTTATTGTAAAGTTGGAAAACTACATTGGAATTAGTCTCTTGCTAAAAATTAATGAGACATAAGGAATCAAACTTTAAAGTCTTGAAGATAGAGATTTTTATCATTTGAAATTGTATTAAAACTATCTTTAGCTTTCTATTCACAAATAGGGAGAAATAATATTAAAATAGAAGTTGAACATTAGGAAGATAAAAGGGATTCAACTAAAAGGAAAACTAAGAAAGCAAAGTACTTTATCAAGACCATAGTATATTCAAAATACTTGGGAGATATAAGGGGTTCTACAAAACTTGAGAATTAAAAAGGTTTTATCAAATTTGATCTCATAATAAAAATACTAAGGAGTTAAAAGGAATTCTACTTGGAGATTTGAAAAATTAAAACCTTGACAAAACCATTAGTAAATTCAAGGTATCCTACAAATTTGAGAATTGAAAAGAGTTCATTGAATTTGATCTCTAAACTAGGGAGTCATAAGGTAGTCAACCTCGATGGTTTTTGAAAGTTAAAATATTCTATCAAAACTATTCTCAATACATAATACTAGGGAGTTATAAGGAATTCCACTTCAAAGATTAAATTAGAAGAAACATGGATGAAATAGTGAGGAATGCATTCAATAATGAAGAACTATTTCATGAATTGAAATTTTATTCACAAAACCTAATAGATACTTTTTATGGATACAAATATTTGTCTACCAGTAAAAAAGAAAGATTCTCTTTGTTTCTCAAGGAAGCAAAAGAAGGAAATTTTATGACATTAATTGGTTATATTCATGAAGTACTTTTCAAAGCTTGGTGGAATACTCAAAACATAGTTATATTTACATAAGAAGAATGTTTGATGATATATCTATCATTAATTTTTTTTTCCAAAACATGAAACAAAATGAACATATTAGAAATGAAATATTGAATCCTGACCAATACTATTGTGATGATATACTAACTCATAATGAAGAAGATATATCACTATTAAAAATGCAAGAAAAAAAAAAAAAAAAAAAAAAGAAGGAAGAGGAATCATGACAAAAAAGAAAATATGAAGATGAAAGAAAATACTTTTAAGTTGAGTATAGATCAAAGTAAACTAATGGAACAAGATGAAGATACTAATTATTTACTTGATCAGGATACAGATAGAGAACACAATGAAGAAAGCAGAAAAGAAGAGCTCAAGTTCCAAAACTAGGACAAAGACCATATTGAATACTAAAGTATTCATAATGTAATACAAGGGGGTGTTGGAATATATTACATTATTTGGTACATGCCAATGTACCACCCATGGGTACATCTTTATATTAGGATTTTATCTTAGATTAGGGTTTGAGTATTTACTTTATGCAATGTAATAAAGGCACAAGTGTTAGAATATGCATAGTACTTGATAATGTAAATGTGCATGTAGGCCATGTGTACATGAGTCATAGAATAGGAATATGAAGAGTCATAGGTAGGTGAAAGACCAAGAGATATATCTCATTATATATAGGCCTTTGATTAGAGAGAAGCATAGATAATAGTAGAGAATAGAGAGGAGTAGAGAAAGTAGATACAATGTAGAGCATGTATGAATTATGGAGTGTTTGAGACCTCCATTATACAACATTGTACTATTTTTGTGATATTTCATTAATGGTAATTTTATGAGTTATTGCAGAAATTTCTTATAAGTTTTTCCTGCTTATCATATTGTCATTATCATATAGTTAATATTGCATGCTCATTTAATATCTTATAGTTGCATTTTCTTAAATATATGGCATCAAAAGTTAACACATAGTTGCCCTATCACCTAAGGATCCAATCCCTACTGAAGTATCTCTTGCATTTAGGAGGGTTTTCTATCCTTCCACAGATAGTCATCCATAATCATGCTCCTACTAGCCTAGATGTGCAGCTAGTGCTTGACTTTGAGTCATTTTGGCCTAGACTGCATTCTTAACCCTAACCTTTACCTCAATTTGTATACTCTTATTAACCATTCTCTAATGAAGCTTAATCTCCCAAGAACTTTCATGATCACAATCACCAATTTTAGCTAGGATCATCATTTGAGGCTTAGATTACCCCTATGTTAGTAGAAATGTAGTTACCCCCTTTTTTGTGTGTGACCAAGGTCATTGCTTTTTTGCGATCAATGCTTTTATCCATGATAGCTATATTTTTTGCATCTAGCCATAATTGTTGGTTTTCACCATGATCACCATTTTAAATAATGATAATCATGATTTACCTTGATTTATGGTCTTCTTATACATTTTTGAGTAATTTTTGGCCATCCTTGGTGGATCCCACCACTTGTATGATGTAGCATTCCTAGTGATGCTTTCCATGTTATAATAGCTATTTCCTAGCTAGACTAACTAAACAATTACTTATTTACCTTAAATTCATGGTTTTTGTTTATTTTAGCTAAAAATGACCAAAATTGCAAGAGCAAGTTAGGGGACCTGCCTCTCTAGCACCACTTCTATGTTTGCTCCACATTTGTTATCTCTGCACTCAAATCAAATAGTGTATGAACACGTAATGATTGTCGAAAGGCTCATGTTGGAAATTTTGATTATATTGTTGTCATATATGTCAAAGAATTAATGGCGTAGGTTAATGACACTGGTTATCATTTATGTCAAGAAAAATAAAGGTTTAATGGTTTTACCATGGTGGCATTTGAAAAATAAAAAGGAAGAGGTTTTTCAAAGAAAAGGTCCAAGAAGAAGAAAAAAGATTCTAATATTTAAATCTATGAAGATTTAATTATAATAATTAGAAATTAAAGGACCCAAAAGGTTAAAATAAAAATTATAATATTTAAATCTACCTTAGATTTAATTTATTATAATATTAAATGGCGCCAAAATTTGAACTTACATGGAGGTAATTTTTCCAAGTTGAGACGATGTCCAAAGTCAAAGGGAAAATTGTATAAAAAGATTAATTTTTTTGCAAGCCAAGGTTTTTAATCATCCTCGTGAATTAATACTTGTATTTTTCATTCGACAAGCAATGGACGCAGAGAGAGAGACTTCTACGAATTTTGAGGTAGTGCAAAGATTAAGATGGAGGGTGCCCAAACACCATCTGATGTGGGATAGTAGCCTAGATGGCAAGCTTAGCTTGTGGAATGTGTTGTAGGTGGTAGGTTTGATGTTTGATTCGCATGAAGTCTTTTTGTGTGATTGAAGTCTTTTGCATCGATGGTAGAGGATAAGAAGGAGCACGTGCTTCTTAGGCTTGTGTGGGCGACTAGCCCACGTGGTGTTTGCCCTTGTGCTAGGGTGTGGGGGCCAACGAGGTTGTGGGTTCGAGCAGCGGTAGGCACTTGAGGGTAGAATTAAAACTTTTTATAAGGTATGCATTTTGTACTTGAATAGGGAGTTATAAGGGTTAGTCATTTATATCATTGTGATGATAAATGGTTAGGGAGCTATAAGGATAGTAAAGTGATTTGATTTTTTTTGAAAGGGATGAAAGGTGAAATTTTAAATTACTAGTGCTTGGTTGATGCATGAGATAAAGTGATAATTTCTTTGGTCTTATTGAAATTTGAAGTGCATTATTTTTGGTTTCATAAGAAGGAGGTATAAGGTGTATTTGTGAAATTCATGTGTGTAAATTTCTGGTTTGTTTTGTTGAGCATTATTTTGCATGAAAGAATAGGAGTAATAAGGTGTTATAGTGGTTTGATAATTTATTGTAAATTTTTGTATGGTGAAATATCTTTTGAGGTGAAAATTCATGTGGATGTTTTGAACAAGTATCTTGTAATCTAACCCTTGAAGTGGCATTAGAAAAATCAGTTATTTGTGAGACAGATTTTGAAGACATATCTCCATAAGAACAAATAAGAGGTATGGGCATATTTTTCCTTCTTGAGGTGTGTTATTGAGCAAGGTTTTCTGGAACATAAGGTGGAGATAAAAGGATTGTTTGATAAGCATTGTTGGAAATATTTGGGTTAGGATTTTATGCTTCTATAGTTGAAAGAGGTTGAGATATTTGTGCTAGATATTGTGAACTACTTGTGCTAGGTTTGAAGACAAGTTTTTGCATCTTTGAGAAATATTTTTAAGCATGTGTTATAAATAGTTATGAGCATGTCTTAGAGCAAAATTGAGCAAATATTATGAGCAAGCTAGAGACAGATTGTGATCAGGTTAGAGATAGATTTTTAGTAGGTTTGAGGCATATTATGAGCAGGTTAGAGGTATACTTGTGAGTAGGTTAGAGATAGACTTGTGAGCAGGTTTAAAACCTTGTGAGCATATTTGTGAGCATATTTTATCAGAGTTGAGCAGAGTAGAGGGGATAGAGTTCTCCTATGGAGAGAGATCCAAAAACTAGAGCAGAGGGGATAGATTTTTACTGTGGAGAGATATCCATAAACTAGAGCAGTGGGGATAGAGGTATCTTGTGGAAAGAGATCTACAAACCAGAGCATAAGGGGATTGGTGTCTCCTTTGGATATAGGTCCATAAACATTGTAATAAGGATTTGATTCCCAAAATAATCATTGAGAAAATTTATAAGGAATATTTTCTCCATGGAGTAGCCCACATTGGGTGAACCACGTTAAATCATGTCTCTTATGTGTGTGATGATGTGTGTAATGTTTATTGCTTTGATATTATTGTTGTTATCATTTGGATTGAAAAGTAAAAAGTTTTATCTTATAGTGTTCACCCCCCCTCTCAGTATAAGCTTATGTTCTTCAGTTCAAAGTATGTATGAAAATTAATTTTAAATTTTAACTTTTTACCCCTATATATATATATATATATATATATATATATATATATATATATATATATATATATATATATATATATATATATATTTATAATATATATATATATATATATATATATATATATATATATATATATTATAATAGTTGCAAAATTGGGTTTTTGCATAGTATTTTACTAAGTTTTGTAGGGATATCATAGGGGTAGTGCCTCTAGGAGTTTTAGATTGCTTCAGAATCACCTGTGCACTTCATTTTTGTTTATTTCATATCCAATTAGTATTTTTCAACATTTTGGATAGGTAAATTCTTTTGAAGTCGCATAAGGCAAGCAAAAGTTATTTTGATCTGACAAAAATACTAAAGGCACATACATGTAAACATCAAGAATATTTTCCTCCACTTTTATATTTTTGGCTATGTGGTTTAATACTTTTTGTTGTTTATTTCAAAAATATATATTTCACATAGATAATAGAATTAAACTAACAAAAATGTTCTATTTACACTGTAGCATAGAATTTTTATTTTTGTTGCTTTGGCTATCGTATATTGTTATTTTTCTTTTCCTTAAGGATTCTCGATCGGTTATCCTTTATGGTGTCATTTATGGTCCTTAGGAAATGGAAATATATATATAAAGAGCACCAATGACTAACATTTTAGGTTGTGAAGAGTCACATCCTCCTAATATGGGACAAGGATGGACTAACTTTGTTAGTCCTTGGGTATTGTGATAGTAAGCCATGTTGGTCAATGATTTTGGTTCTCTTCCTTCATCTAGTTATCATTTTTTTGCCACCTTTTCTTATTGTATTTGTTTGTTAACTTTCCCAAAACTCTAAAATAAGCATAGAGGTATGCTTATAGGATATGTCTACATATGTCCCCTAAAATGTGCTTCCTAAATATAAATGGTGTCGTGATTGCCATTTTAAGTGGTGATCATGATCATAATCATTGAGTAATTTTTAGGGTTTTTGATATAAGGTCTTGATCCTTGTGTATTTTTATACCTAGTGTTAAGAAGACACGTCATTTGGACTAACAGTTACAATTTTATAGATCTGATAAGAGTGTAATCTAGTCATCAACCTTTAAAGGGAAAATTATCATTTTCATTTGCTATAAATACCTATTCCATGTTCACATCTACTCATCATAATATTATACCATACATCCACTTATCATAATAATATACATCCACTTTATCAATCATTGTTACTAACAACACCACTTTCAACTTATATTTTACTACCTCAATATTAGAAGGGACAATTATCCTTTTCATCTGCTATAAATATCTATTCCATCTTCATATATATTCATCATAACCTTATACCATACATCAACTTCTATTTTCAATTGTTGGTGTATTGCCTTCCATGAAGGAGGACAAGACACCCCCACCGGGATTTGTAGTTAAAGATCAAAGTTGCTACCCAACAATGGGTTTCCAAGGTACTTCAAGTCCCTTACATCAATTCTAGGTGTGATCTCTACTTTATTCTATGGTGACATTGCAAGCAGGATATAATAGAAGAGAGCTATTTATTATGCTTATTTTTGGATATTATGGTCCTTAGTGCCCTAGATCATCAAGTATTTTATATACTACATTATGGCTTATACTAGCTTATGATTTTATGGATGATATTAATGTTGGAGAATATTACATAATTTGGTACATGCTAATGTACCCCCATGGTACCTTCATGGTATAATTGTAAATATGAAATAGATTAGGGTTGATTCTATAGGTTATATTTGTGATTTATATTTTCTCTTTCATGTAAGTGTCATGTAAGAGTGCAATGTGTAGGAAACACATAATTTTCATTTAAGTTAGAGTGCAAGAGTGTATTGAGAGAATGTGCACAAGTGTATCGTATGTAAGTGTGCAAATATGTAATGTGAGGATGTGAACAAATATCTTACATTAGGAATGCATGTAGAAGTGTAAGAGTCATGTACAAGTGTGCATGTAATAATAAAGTGAAGAGTCTATGTCTAAATAAATGCACATAGTCGTGCGATCAACGTTGTTGCCAATTTGAAAAAAAAATGTTTTCTTGTAGGTTTCTCTAGTCACAAGACATGGTGCACCAAGCATAAGTTGATTTCAAAGCTTTGCATAAGTAGCTAACTAGGTTTTATCGATTTTGGGTGGATCATCATGTGTCGATGATCTTCCTTCCATGTCCCTCCTTTACATTTGAAGATCTAAATCTTCCTATTTATTGGTACCCTACATTGGATAGCAAGTTGCTCCACTCCCGTCAATTGGAACTCCTTGGCCCTGATGCCCATTTTTTGGCCAATGAAGATAAACAACTATAAAATATTATAGCTGACATTACTAATCAGTCGACGTCATGGCTAATCTAGTGACCAACCCATTAGATTATAGTGCTAGACAATCCAAATCCTACCTAGCCAATTTATAGGTGTCATGTGGCATAACTAGATTGCAAACCCAAGTGTACCACTATCAAATTATAATTCAGCCTTGCACACAAATCAACAGTGTGATATCTTCATTTTATTCAGTTGTGTTTATCCCACATTAGGGATAGGAAGGTATTTAAATAGTTTAAAATACATCTACAATAATACATCTGCAATAGAAAGGTAATCACTAGCCCTAACAACTGATGAGAATGTTGTTGGTAAGCATGAGTTAAAGCCCTTGTTCTTATTGGCGACGACTTGGTTGACCTTATTCTGATTTGCAATGAGTTGGTTGTTTTTGTTTGGTAGATCTCATACTACTTTGGGTGCCTTTAAAAAATAGTTTAGTTTTGTTGTAGAATTTTAGACCCACGTGCGTGGGGTGAGTGGCACTACACAAGTTTAGAAAGATACACCATAAGCCAAACTAAATAGATTTGTTTGATTTGCTTAGTAGTGGGTTGATTTTCGTGCTAACTTTGACTAGGGCATCTGACTTGGTAGGCCCGTTATTGGTAAACATTTGGATGTTGATTTGGTTTTGCACTTAAAAGTGATCATAAAATATTTTTTTACTTGAGGGGAACCTAATTATTCAATTTTAGTTAGGTAATTTTTTACTTAATTAATTGATTAATTTGGCTTCATAATTTTACCATTTCATTAATTCCCTTATTGTTTTACTAGAGGGGAACTTAATTATTTAATTTTAATTAAGTTCATTTAACTTAAGTAATTGATAAATTTGGCTTCATAATTTTACCATTTCATTAATTCTCTTATTGTTTTACTTGAGGGAAACCTAATTATTCAATTTAATTAAGTATTTTTAAAATTTAATTAATTGATTAATTTGGCTTCATAATTTTAGCATTTCATTAATTCCCTTATTTTTAAATTTGTAAAATTATTTCAACATATTTGTAAAAGCCAAAAATAAAAATTGGTTGAGAAATGGCACAAATTTTTAAAGAGGGATATTATTTTTGTAAATTGCTTAACCAAAAAGCAAATTTTGTCATCCCTCATTGTAGAAGGAAAAATCTTGGAAAGCTATTATAATTGTCTAAGAAAAAACAACATTTTGTAATCCTTTGGGGATAGTTTTGTAGCCACTCCTAACTTATACCCATTCCCAAATGGCTTTTGGTTTAGTCGATCAAATGGTTGCTTTAGCCAATATAATTGGTCTATCGGCTAATAAGGTCTAATATATCACAATCCAACATGCCCCTGATGTAAAGATCTATAATAGCAATCTAAGGGCAAAGATAAAATGTGATGTAAATACTTATGATGGGTATAGGAATCATGATGTCCTAAATAGATGGATAATGGACATGGAGACTTGATTCTCCTATATTGAGGTTCCTAATGAATAAAAAGTACCTTTTGCTAAACTTAAGTTATTAGGGTTAGCAAAGCTCATGATTATGGATAAATAAGAAGACCAAAACCCCATCACCATATGGGAATAGTTGTTCCAAGCTTTGAAGGATATGTTTTACCCTTCTAATTATGAATAGAAGTTAAATGTTAATTTGTATAGAAATTCATAATATGCCTATTCAGGATTATATCTTCCAGTTCAACAGGTTAAGGATTTTGCTTCATGTGAAAGATCCTATAGAAGCCCTCGTCATCAATTTTACCATTGGACTTCTTGAACCTTTATACCAAGAGTTGAAATATACTCCCTTGGATACTTTGGATGCAAATTTTAACCATGCACAGTTGGCACAAGAGAAGCTTGTGACTCAATCAAAGGGAGCTTCTAAACCTTCAAATCAACAACAGTTGCCTAAGACAAAGATGCCTTCTTCGTTCTCTTATTCTTCTTCTTCTTCTTCCTCTTCTCCTAATTCTTTTAATGATAAAAAATTTTGTAATCATTGTAAAAAAAGAGGACATGTGGAATCTGAGTATTTTAAGAAGGGGAAGATCCTCTGTGAAATCTCAAAAGAAGGAACCACACGATGGTCCCTTTGAGATAATAGGAAAATAAAGATAATATAATGAGTTGAAGGGTAAATTGAATAATGTTACCCTAATACATCATAAAGGTGGTCATGACAGTTTGTTTGTCATGAAAACCCACCTAACTCATAAATTTTATGTGAATTGTATTATGGACAATGAATTGCAAAGCAATTTAATTACACAATTTGTCGTTGATAGGCTAAAATTACCTATAGAACCACAGACCCATCCGTATTCACTTATATGGAAGTATATGGGTTTTACTTCCTACCTCACAGAATCTTGCACTATATCCTTTACTTTAGGCCTATATTTAATGGATTGAGTCACTTACGACGTGACTTTGATGGATTATTGTGGTCTCATTCTTGGCTAGCCCTATCAATATGATAAAGGGGTTTAATATGATGCATATAACCAAACCTACACTTTGCATCATGCAAATAAGAAATATTGTATTTATAGCCTTCTACATTCCACACTTTTGCTTTTATCACATCAACTGTAAAATATTACATTAATATTTAATAGACCTCAGGACACACCTGCTTCCATAGCACTGCCTTATCACAAGGAGGTGATTTATTCTTCTTCATTTGTACCTCCTCTTATTGCTCCTCTTGTTGTTCCTCCTCATACTTTTGAGTGGTCTTCTTTCTTGCAGCCTTTACAAGTTCTTATTGTGCAACAAACTTCACAAACTCCACAATAGGCTATTGGTCCTCATCACTTTCCTTCATCGATTAGTGATAGAGTTGTGATCAAACATTATATTTCAGCACCAGTATCTCAAGGTATCCTTGATCTTGTTCAAACTAATGATGATGTGGCATCTCAAATTTTGCTTCATCCTATCAATGGGATATGTTTTCATTGTTTGGTGTCTCAACCTCTTACTTCTATTGTAAAAGCATTGGAGTCCAATGCTTCTATTGTGGGGAGGTATGATGAGGACATCATTTAGTCCTAGGTTTAGTTTAATTCCTAGGCTTATTATTTTATTATTTTCTAGCTAGGCATATTATTAGCTAGATATATTTGGTATATTGTTTTGCCCCTTTGTACCCACATGAAGCTTTCGTTAGCTCACGTTGGATTGGTTTTTAGGATTAGGTGGTATTCTTTAACTTATATTTTTAGATAGTGTTAGTATTTTAGTTGTTAGATGTTATCTTGTTGTTATCCTCCTTATTTAGCATGTATGTTGGAGGAATAACAAATGTATATGTTTGTGCTATATTTTTGTGCTAAATTAAGCACATAATTTTCAATAAAATGATAGCTTACAGTTATAAAATTGATTTCCTCATCACTCACTCATAGGAAGAGTAACAATCACCAGAGAAGAAGAGCAACGTTTGACCATCACTTAGCCACTAGCAGAATATGTTTGGAGAAGAGTCACTCAACCACCATTGAAATATATTTGGAGAAGAGTTGCTCAACCACAAGTGAACGAAATTTAACCACCTCTAAAAAAGAGTCATTTGACCACCAACAAAAGAAGTTTGACCATCTTTAGATAAGGAACTCTCGATGACATTCAGAGTAGAAGAAATTCAATGGATATTATCTAGAGTAAAGTTGAAGAGTCATGTAGAAGGTGAAATCCAACAGTGGAGCAAAGAGATTATACATTCCAATCACTTCCTATCGTTCAATGGATGCTAATAAATATTTCTTACACCTACAACAAAATTTGTATGGACCAACCTAGGTAACATTACCAAGCGTTACATTCTATTCTTGGCGTATCATAAAATTTGAGAGGGAAATAAATTTTATTTTATTTTTTGAAAAGATAGGTGGAGTAATAAGGTTTAGATACTCTTAATTAATATTCTTTCAAAAATCAAACTTTAATTGAATTTATGTTTTTAGATATGTAGTAATAAGGTTTGTAACTTAATTTTTTTAATATTTGAAGGTTTTTAAAGCTTTTAAATATTTTTCAAGGGTTGAAGATTAAGAGCTTGATGAGTTAAAGGTTATTCGAGTTAAAAGGGTTTAGATTTTTAAAATTTTAGTTTTTTGAATGTTTTGAAGAGTGGAGTTTTCTTATTTGAAACTTTTTTGAACATTTTAAAGAGTGAAGTTTTTAGTTTGGAGATATTTAAGGTTTTTAAAGATTTTCAAATTTTTTAAAATTTAAAATTTTGTAAATTTAATATATTAGGGAGTTAAAAGGATTTCTACATCAAAGGTTTAGAAAATTTAAAATTTGTAAATTTTATATTTGAGTGCATATTAAATTTGGGAGATATAAGGTTTACTACCTCAAAGGATTTCAAAAATTTGAATGAGTTCCATTATGTCAAATAATAAAATTTTCCTTTCTGAATCTCAACTATTGAAAGGATCAAATTTTGCATCATGGAAGAATAAAATAAAATCAATTCTTACTGTAGAAAAACTATGGGATATAGTAAACAAGAAAAAAATACCTAGTGAGGATGAAAGAGAAATACACAAATTTGAAGAAGGTGATGCAAAGGCACTCATGTTGATAACATTTGGAATAATTGATGAAATACAACCATACTTAAGTGAAGTAAAAACTTCTACAAATGCATGGAATACATTATGCAAAATATTTTAAGGGAAAAATAAAGCTACAATTTCAAACTTACAATTCCAATTGTTTTCCTTAAAGATCAATAGTGGAGAAAGTATAAAACTATTTCTTCGAAAAGTAGCTAATATAAAAACAAAACTATTAACTCTGGGAGAAAAGGTAGAAGATAAATTTATTGTCCAACTAACACTAAGCACACTTCCAAAAATTTGTAAGCATTTAATTATTTATAAGTCCTAAGCAAGGAGACTACATTTGATGATTTGGTTAATATTCTTTAGGAATATGAAGTAAAGAATTTAGTCAAAGATGAAATGACTAATAATGCCTTGGTATCTAAGAAAATATACCAAGTAATATTGCTTCAACATCCAAGTATAGGTCTAAATAGAATTCAATATTATGTCATATATGTAAGAGAAAGGGTTATAGTTCAAATTTATGTAGATATAATCAAGGAAATCAAATGAATAAAACAATTCAGCAGGGACAACATCAACCTCAATATCGATATAATCAACCACAACAAAATCTATTTCAACATCAATATCAGTCACAGTATCAATATAGTCGTCCACAATATAGAGAAGAAAATAAAAAAGAAACTTAGTCCACAAAATTAATGAGATTCAAGAATTAGAAGAAACATCAAAAGAAAATAAATTCAAAGCTCATACATTTTAACTCTTAGTTAATGAAGATATTCATTCTTCTAAGATTTTCGAATATACTAATGTTGCAAATGTTATAGAAAGTCAAGATACATGAGAAAATACTTTAGAAAGACAACATTGCAAGATCAAGACTAGGACTAAAAAGAATCAAATAAAGAAACATAAAAACAAGATCAGGAAAGGAGAGAGGAGATCTAAAAGAGATACAAATCAAAATAAGGTGTCTTTATGCACAATGAAGATGAAGACCAAGATTAAAGACTAAAGTCTTCATTAACCAAATAATATAATACAAGGAGGTATTGAGGAATATTATATTATTTGGTACATGCTATTGTACCCTCATGGTACCTTCATGGTACAATTATAAATATGTAATAGATTAGGGTTGATTCTACATGTTAGATGTGTGATTTATATTTACCCTTTCATGTAAGTGTCAATGTGCAAGAAATGCACAAGTGTCATGTAAGAGTGCAATGTGCAAGAAATGCACAAGTGTCATGTAAGAGTGCAATGTGCAAGAAATGCACAATTATCATGTAAGTTAGAGTGCAAGAGTATATTGAGATGATGTGCACAAGTGTCTTGTATGTAAGTGTACAAATATGTAATGTGAGGATGTGCACAAGTATCTTAGATTAGGAGTGCTTGTAGAAGTGTAAGAGTCATTTACAAGTGTGCATGTAAGAAGAAAGTAAAGAGTCTAGTATGCAAGTGGCAAGATGATAAGCCAAAGGTCATATGACTTGTCATATGGAGAGCAATAGTCAAGTACATGAAGACTTAACTTCTATGTCTATATTATGGAGACAGTGCTCCATGAGAAAGTATAAGAGTTTGATTATCTGATTGTAAAGAGGAAAAAAAGTGAATAAAGCTTGTATATAGATTTTGAGCAATTAATATTGTAAGTTTTCTTCATGCATAGTACATTAATTATTTAGGCCATTTACATTCATAGTTGATATTAAATAAGTGAATATTATTTTCATTATTATATTGGCCTTGATATACATATTAGATTGCTCATATATAATTCTACTCTTCATTATTGATATTTTGACCTTTAATATTGTGGCTTATTTATTGAGGGACATGTGATATTCTATGATAGTAAGGCTTAAAATCCAACAATAATGTAGTATAATCGTACTTGTTATCTTTTAATCATTTGCTTAGATCAACATAGTTTCAATTTAATTATTACATGATTATTTCTTTACTATCTTAGTTTAAATATCTTGGTATATCTTATAGTAATTTGTATAATTGTATGAGATATTCCCTTATTCCTACAAACAATCTATATATATAGCACAACCAACCATTTTTTAATGTTTAGGCTAGTTCTCAACACATGGAGGATGACATGTTCCTCATACACTCTTGCATTTGTCTTATCCCTTGATACTATTGCTATCCCAAATAAAACCAACTAGACATCATTTTTAAACCATAAATCTAGATGGGATGTTAAAGTCGAGGGACTTATTGGGGATATTTAGATGTGAGATTAAGAAATCCTGCCAATACTTTTGATCAAATATGTACTAGTAATCCTTTTTAAGTTTTAGTATTATAGTTAACTCACATGCTGGGATAGTCCACTAAATTCAACATCTTCTTTATGTCATCCTCTCAAACATAGGACTCTATCCATTTTGGGGGTATGATGTTCATGTCATCGATATCATACCTTTAGGCACATGCCTCCACAAGTTTTAGACAATTACAAACCTAGGGCACTAAGTTTATTGCTAGGCCTAAGGTCCAGATCTAACTTATACTCCAAGAATTTGCTTTTAGTCCCAAGTTGAACCTTCTTAATGCCTCTTTTCTTACATACTTGGATATTTTATATTTTACCTCCTCTACTATCCTATAGGGCTCATCAAATAGCTCCTCTAGTCTTTAGGGAGGAGAATCAGGTTTTTTCCTCTTTAGTTTCTTCTTACCCTTCTCTCTAAATCACCCCACTTGAAGTATCTTTGTTTGTATAGGTGTTCCTGATCCTAATACTAGAGGGGTAGCAGTTGTGATGGGTAGAGATATAGGGCTTGCTTCAGGCATTAAGGTCTATAGGAAGTGGAAGTGGTGTCCATGATGATTGAGATGGATAGAAGATGATTCTAAGAGAGGAGAATTTTTTTACTAAGTTTTGATCTAGGGAGAAATTCTCTTGACCTTGGGAATGATTCACTCATTTATAGAGAGAAATATTTGCTATGTGAAGTAATTTTCTTAGGTTGTCGAGTGATTCACTCAATGTTTCTAGCAAATTGCTATCTAGGACAATCTTGGAAAAAAATAGGTTTAGATAGATCGATAATTTTAAGGATGGATAATTCACTCATAGGATAAGTCTAGGTAGATCGATAGTTTAAAGGATAGAATATTTCACTCACTGAAGGACCCCTTTGAAAATATTTTAGCCTTTTAAACTAATGAGGTATGGGTGCTTCACTCTACTTTGAACAATTCATACCTTAGAATAATACTTCAATTTTTTTGTTGTATGTAATTGACTCAGGTAAGGAAACTCAATGGGCCTCAACCTAATTGACTCACAAGGTTGAAAGAGAACACTTCTAATTGAAGGGTACACACAATTATGCACTTGGTTGGGTTTGCTTGGCTCAAAAATTAGTAAAACAACCCCAAGTTATGTATGAGAAGACTACCTCATAGCAAAGGTATGACAATAAGTCTGAGTTGGCCAGGACTAGCAAGGGCACAATAGAGTAGGAGCAATTTGGTCAATGTGTGGATGAAGTGTAAAGTGAAGTAGTCAATTAATCAAAGAGTTAGCATGCAAATATGGGAAAAGAAGTAAAAAGAGGTTTTTATAACCCTGTTATTCTTGCTAAACTTGAACATGGTCAAGCAAGTAGGTCAACCCAAAGATGATTTGATTTACCATCTTGGCCTATTTGCTTGTTAAATAGGGAAACAATAAGGAATTTTCTGGTTTATCAATCATATCGCTCAACAAGGTGAGTTTTTTTCTCATTACCTTGTCCATTTTTTTAAATAAAAATTTGACAAGAAGACAAAATCTAAGATGAGAAGAAAAAGAAAGCAAAAGTGAGTGTTTCTTGTAGAGGAAAATAAATATAGAGATGAGGAATAATATTAAAAATGCCAGGATATAGGGGTTATGTACGTAGTTTACATTTCTTTGATATCAAAATCCTTTTTCAAATTGGTCACAAATGCTACCCATTCACTAAAATTTGTTGTAGTCTTCCATCCAATGTCTCAATGTAGGCATTTGGACTCATGATTTTGAGAATTTGATATGATCTACTTAAAAGGAAAACAAATTTTTAATGGCTACTTGGTTTAGTTCTATCATGATTCCACTTGAACACAAAGTTGCCTTCCTTGTAATCCGTATTATTGGCGTAATCTGTATTATTGGCATGATTGTCAAACCACCTTTTATCCTCCTTCTGATGTGGGGTCATTCTTTTGAAAATATTTTCTCTTTCCTCTCTTAGGTCTTGTAGGGAATTTATTTTTGCTTGTAATGGTTTGATATTAGTATCTTCAATATCTAATTGTTTGCACATTTGGAGAGAAGAAAGTTCCATATTAACTAAAGCATATCTCCTTTCTGAAGACTAGCTTATAGGTGGATGATAATGTTGAAGCTTTAGGTGTTATCCTATATTCTAATAGTGTCTTATATAGTCTGGTATGTTAATTCCTTTATGATCCAGTTATCATATTCTTTAGGATCCTTACTATATTTTTGTTAGTAGATTCGTCTAGACCATTGTCCTATGGGTAGTAATTGGATGATGTTTTAAGCATGAACCTGTATTCTAATGCAAATCTCATCACCTTGGACCCTATAAATACAATAACATAATCAATGACAACTATGGATGGAGCCTCAAATATGGTAATGGTAGCCTCTAAAAGTTGAATGATCACTTTCTAATTAGTTGATTTGACTAGTGCAACTTCAACCCTTTTCACAAAATAGTCAATTGTGGTTAGAATCCATCCATATCCTATGCTAGATAAGGGGTTGATCTTGATAATAAAATTTAAGCTCCAATATTGGAAGGGTTCAATGATAATGACTATTTTTAGAGGTATTGGTGTTTTTATTCTTCTTCCCATAAATTTGCAATAGGATTTACAATTATTGACCCATTGAAAGCAATCAAAAAATATGGTAGGCCAATAATATCCTACTCTTTAAATATTTTGTGCAATGGTTGGCATGGAATATTGCTTTTATACTTTCTTCCTTAATACATCTCAATAGGATACTATTGTAACCCTTCCTTAATAGTACACCATCTAGCCATACATATAGGGTTACCTTCTATCTAAAACAAGCCCTTTATTTAGGTGTTCATCCTTCTAGGATTTGTTTGACCATCATGTATCTCCTAATATCTCCCATCCAACTTATTTGATTATCTAGCTCTATTTATTGCACTAGGCTATTTGATATTTTGGGATAAACAATATAAGGTTATCATAGATAGACCTTTTCTTGATGAGCTTAGGGGGATAAATATCTATACCAAACTCTTGGATTTTGTATATACCTCCTCCCTCTTTTCTCCTAGCTCACCATGTATTACATTGGATCAAATATCAAGCTGAACTACGAAGATGGTGGTGTTTTTTTATGATAGGTAATACCTAAATTGTATTAGGGATTTCATGATAGCAAAAAATTGTTTTTAAATGAACATTCACATTTATTTATCATGAAGGAAATATGATGATATTCGTATTTATCATTCTTCTATATCAATATTGTGGTGATACTTTCATTTTATCTCAAACACATAGATCCTCAAGTATTTGGAGAAATTTGGATTGACAAGGATTGAGGCTTTGGTAACTATATATTTTATATCCTAGAAGGCCATTTACCCTCTTTAGTCCATACTCAGGTTGCATTCTTTTTCAATATTTTTGTGGTATGACTAACTAGTTATACGAAATTGATTATGAATTTGGCTACAAACTAGATTTAACCTAGAAAGGATTGGATCCCTTCAATGGATGTTGACAATGAGAGTTCTTTTATTTCTTTTATCCTATCGAGATCTATAGTTGAGCCATTTTTAGACAATAAATGTCCTAATAATTTATCTTCTTGGACCATGAAAGGGACTACTTAGGGTTAAGCGAATACCATATTCCCCACATCTTTAAAATATGAAGACTAAATGCTCAAGACAATTATTTCTTTCTTTTAAAAATATAGATAAATCATTAAGATGTATGAGAATCATCTCATCGACTACTCCTATGAAGGTGATTTCCATGGCTCATTGGAAAGTGGCTTCTATGCTTAATAATCCTAAAGGCATCCTTTGGTAGGTAAATGTTTCCCATTTGGTTGTAAAAAGCCATTTTGTGCTAATCATCATCCTTGACCCAAATTTAGTTCTATCTTGAGAATTTTTCTAGAAGTAACATCTATGACCCTGTCACTCTGTATAGAATCTAAGTTATGGCAAGTAGGGTATAGTGGTCTTTCAATGATACCTTATTCAAATTCTTGAAGTCTACACATAATCTAATATCACCATTCCTTTTTCAAACTAGCATTAGGTTGGCCACCTATGTCAAGTATTTGATTAGAAAGATAATGTATGCTTGTAATATTCTTAGAAACTTATTTTCATGATTGCTTCAGTTTTGGGATTCACAAGCCTTTGTTTCTAACTAGAAGGATTCACACTAGACTTTAATTTGATAGTATGCTCTATGATATTCCTTTATTACACCTTCAAATCCTCATAGGACTAGGCGATGATGTCTTCATACTTCCTATAGTGCTCCATGAATAAAAAATTATCTTCCTTGATGCATTCATTTCCTAGAAAAAACTTCTTTCCCTCTATGACCTCGATGAGGTGATAGGAAGAGACTCTGACTTTGATGTTGGACTTATTTACCGTATTGTCTAGGTTGAAAAAACTTTTCAGCATGATTAAACCTTTGGGTAGCTGATTTTTATTTAGTTATATTACCCCATACTTTATATTGTTTGCATATTTATTTTTGTCTTCTCTATACTAAGCTTCTTTGATGAGAAACTTGATAATTTGCTTGTCATTGTTGAAGACTTTCCAATGATAAAAAATAATGAGTATTGTTGACCTAAAACTACCTATAGACATTTTGGTTTATCCTAGAGTTTAAATATGGAGTCAAATATTATTGCCATGGATATTATATTGTCTACTTTGGCATTTAATTCTCGATGGATGCTTTGATTTCATAAATGTTGAAGCTTTGAAGCAAATCCAAAACATGGTCTTTATATGACTTTAGGAGTTCTCTCTTAGTGTGGCATTGGAAATTGACCTAATTTATGACCATATTATAGTCAACAACCCTTAGGTTTTTTATTCCCATATTTTTAACCTTTTTTAAACTAGTGCATAATGCTTTGTATTTAGCCATATTAGCCTATAGGTAAATATTATCTACACAACTTATTTTTTGATGAATTAGATACCTACACTTGCTCCATTTTTTGTTCTTGCACCATCAAAGTGAATCACCCATGTTTTATTGGATCTCTATGCTTGTTGACTCGTTAGAGTTAAGAGGTTAGCTAGTTCTTTAGATATCTAGTTTCCCAATTTAGTTTCTTTAAAATTCACTTCAAAGTCTTCTTCATCTTGAAGCACATTGATAATAATATCTATTTCAAATATTTGATCATACTTCATGACATCATCATCCATAAATTTAGGTAATTCATTCCAATTTACCATATCATCTTCATTCAACTTGTGCAATAGGTAGTTGCATGAGGGCTTGTTCTCATTTTAGAACATCTTTTCATCTCTTGAGACCTTCATGTTGGTAAAGTCCATTTCTAAGTACCCATCCCTAAGTAGTTTACAAGACTATCTGTGAAGACAAAAATGAAACACCAGATATAGCTAACTAAAAATGAATAAACCACGTAACACAAGAAATTGCACAATGAAATAGATTTGATATTATTATGGTTGAGGAATCTGAGTACAATCAAATGTGATCCCAAATAGGGGTGTTACACAATTTATTCAGATACAATAAATACATTAATGCTAGGTTATCTAAAACCCTAGCTAGTAATGCTTATGGTGTTTGTAAAACTTGTTCTTGATCCCAACAGAGTTGAGTGGGCTTCATATATCTGTTGAGTTGGGCCACTCTAGCTTAAATTGTTGTCCAATGCTGATGAATCTTCAGATCTACACACACAAAGATAATAACAGGGAGTTAGTAATAATTGTGAGGGCTCCACTATGTGAGACCCTTAGATATCAATAAAACCCTAGCTATTGATAAATGAAATTGCATACAAATCTAAAGATATTGAAATAAAATAATAGAAGTAATTGATTTACCTTGTTCCTTGTTGGTTGTCCTTTGATGATTGGATCTGTTGCAGGTCGATGGTGAAGGCGTGCCCTAGCATCGTGCAAAGGTAGGAGGCTTTCATAAGGGCTTACATAAAATACCCGCAGGCACCTTGTAGTCATAGAAAATGCCTGTAGGCACTCGGGACTAGTAGGGAGGCACCCAGAGGTGCCTGGTGTTGACAGAAAGTGCCCAAAGGTACCTAGTGGATGAGGGAAGATTCTACAAAAGCAGATTAGACGAGGGTGTGGGATAGGGCGATGGTGATGGCGAGCGAGGGGGCAAGGAATATGATGGATGGAATGGGATTAGGGCACAAAAGGCTTGGTTGGAGACTTAGGGATTTTGGAACTCAAAGAATTCAAAAACTTCAAAAACAACTTAGGACACTTAGGGGTTGAGCCATAAAAATAGATCTTATTTATAATCTAACCTAGGGCATGCTAGGGTTTCAATGACACTAATTGTGTGGTTGAGATTAAAGCACATCTAAGGGTAGATATTAAATTTAGGGTGTGGCATGTATTGAGGGAAGTGGACAGATGATATTAAATAAAATTGGATGGCTTGGATTGATTTATTTATATAATTATATATTTATTAAATATATATAAAATATAATATAATATATATATTAAGCTGAAAAATCCCTTGCGAGGTCGCCTTGGTCTGAGAGACCACGACCAGGGGGTTCTACACCATCAAAGTCACCCGGGAGTCACGCCCGACCCTGCTCGCACCAACATTATCAATTGGATTTTGGGTACCCAATTCAACTTTTTGGTAGGGTGGAGATTCAAACCTGGGACCTCCCTTGGAGGATTACCCTCTCCTCTCCAACTCATCTACAACACCTAGTATAATATATAAAATGTTATTATTCAAATTTATATAATAAATATATATAAATAATAGGCAAAAATGGTAGGAAAGCTAGGATGAAGGGCAAATGACTATGTTTTGGTGGTGGAAATTGTGAGAAAGCATGGGTGGAGGACAAGTGGATAGATTTTGGTGTCTACAGATGCCCCCTTTTGTACTATGTTGTGTGAAACACAATGTAGTGCAAAAACACGAGATACTTGTTGTGGCTAGGTACAAAAGCAGCTTCTCTTGGGATGTGGAACACGAGCTTGAATATGAAAGAGTAAATGAATTTTGAGTTTTGTGTAGCTTACCCCCTCAATTAGTGAATGAGTTTACGAATGAATATCATGAGCTAATTGAAAAATCTGTGCAAATGTAAAGTGGATGATATGAATAATGTAAAATGTGATATCATTTTTTCCCAACGGTAGGAAGGCGATTGGTGATAATGTAATACAAGATGCATCTATTTATGCCCCAACAGAAGAAGGGATGTGTGAAAAATGTGCGTCTATTTATACCCCAATAGATGAAGGGATTTTTGAAGTGGGATGAATGATTGTTTTTGTTCTATGCCCTAATAGATGAAGGGATTTTTGCCAAGTGTAGATTCCATGATCATGTAAGATGTATCCCATTGCGGGAAAGTTAAAACCAAATGTGGTCACCCCAAATTTTGGGGTGATTTGATGTTGTTGAAACACTTTGCCTTTCGGTGTCATTGATATGCAAAGATGAAAATGCAAATAAAAATAACAAGAGTCAACCTTAGAGGGTCTTCTAGTGACTATTTGAATAATTCCCACGATTGGGGCCAATCATCCTAGCTAGTGCGTATCTCTGTGATGATTATCAAGGAAATGTGTAATGATAAAAATTGATTTTGCCCATGTTTTAAGCCCCACGAACTAGGCCATCAATGACAACGTTTGTGCAAATTGCTCTTGGTAGGGTTTCACTCAAAATGTGAAGTATCAAATATGATTGTGATCTCAAGCAAGGAGATAAGTTATGATGATCATGGACAAGTGTCCTTATGGTAAGCTATTCATCTTACCAAATTGCATGGATGCAAATCGTTGCAATCACCAAGTATATAGAATAACTCGCTAGCTACATGGTTCACTTGAATATTGTTTAAACTTTGGCAAATATGCAAATGAGAATATGAAATGAAGTGAAGATGATGTATAAATGATGAAAATCATGATGATCATTGTTTTATGAAGATATGTACCCTTTGGGGGTGTTTTTGTGACTTGTGTTATGAATTTGCAAAATGTGGTAGCAAACGATGATTATGCATCCAAATCAGTTGGAATCTTCACAAAACTCGATAAAATGATGAAATGTATGGATGAAGGAAATTTGGAGTGATTTGGTTGAGAGAAGCTACTATTTTTTGCTAATTTTATCTTTTGCCAATGTTGACACGAAATGCCCATGGGTGTCCCAAAGTGCCTGAAGCAACTATAAATAGCTTGTTGGGTGAGATTGAAGCTCATTTGTGTGTTTGGGAGTTCGAGAAGCTACGTCTGAGGAGTGAGGAGAAGTGAGGTATTGAAGTTTAGGCACAAAATCTATGGCAGCAGTGGAAGCTAGGATAGAGGGCAAATGACTATGTTTTGGTGGTGGAAATGGTGGGAAAGCATGAACGGAGGACAAGTAGCTAGATTTTGGTGTCTACACTATTATCTAGACAACAACATACCAAAATATAAGTGACTGTCAATCACTATAACCTATTAGACTACCATTGAATTTGGAATGCTTTGCTATAGTCATTATTAAATACTTTAAAATTTTCATAACAATCATTTTGGTTCTATCCATCTGAATTAGATTTCTAATAGTCTCGGTATAATGGCAATTCTAATTCTTTGCATGTGACCTTAGGCATCATCATTACAACTTCCTCTAAATTGACTATACAAATCCTTAGCAAATAATTCTAAATATTCAAGGTCGCATAGAATAGTGGTAAATTTAGGATTTTAGGCTTTGGGACATTCAATATTTATATTGCATTAACCTAAATGTCAAAGGGATCCTCTACCTTTAGATTCTATTGTACAAATAGATCGAGTTGGATTGACTTAGGCTATCGATTTTTAGCATTTTTTCTTGTTTCTTAAAGGAAGTATCCTTGAATGGGAAGGTCTGGATTCTCTAACATGCTCATCTTGGTAGGATTTTTTGTTATTTATTCTATGATATTGAATATGAATTCAACAAATATATTTTCACTACATGTTGAAAACTTCCTATACTACCTAGGAGCCATTGCATGCCTTTCACTAGTGAGGAAAGTGTATTTAAGGTGTTGTTTTGCCCTCTTTTGTAACTTGTCCCTCCCTTTCTTATTTCTTATTTCTTTGAACTTATGTGCCTCTTGATTTCTCTTTCTAGTTTATGGATCCTTTTCCTTATTTTTCTACTTTTCTTTACTTGTGCATTTGCCTAAGAGGCATTAGTTAAACCTTCCTTAAAAAGTTGAGTCTAATTTTCCTATTGGGTTGTAGTTACTAGGCTCTTATCCTCCACATATAGCAATGATCTCCCCATTTTTAGTATTATGGTGCCCTTACTTACCTTAGCTTGTTTTTATGTTGATGCTTACTCCTCTATTTTACCTATAGTTCCAACTCCTTGTTGGTTCATGCATATAATGCTATCCTCAAACATGGAATCTTCATCTCCCTCAACAACATTGAAGTTGACAAATATTTTTTTGTTCGGGTCTGGAAATGTAGGGACTGCTTGTTGCATTAGGGATAGGGGTTGGTATATTGTTTGGTTTATGATAATTCGTTCATAGGTATGTTGGTCCATTGCTAGTACCAATTATCCCAAGGTAACAACCTATTAAGCTTGACATTAATGATCATATGCTTCATTTTTAATACCTAATAGCTATTGCATAATCTATAGGGTTGTGCCCCGCATTACACAAAAAACCATAAGATGTTGATTTTTAAATTGGCATTCACCATATTATTTTGTACTTTATTCATGTTATGGACAATACTTTTTTATGGAAACTGATATTTCGTGAGAAAAGGGGTTTTCCTTGGATGCCAATTCTATTGTTTCTACCATCCACTATTATGTGACCATGCCTCTTTTAAGTGTTGTTATGATTCACCATTGTCCTTACTAACTCAAACAATTTTTCATGTGGAATGCATGATTTTCCATGCATCAGATGATAGTTTTAGCATCACTGTTATTTTGTAACAGGGCAAGTAAAGCTAGTAATTGAAATTGAAAAGCAATAATTGATAATTGATAATGAATTTGACTAGATGTGTCACTATGTATGGCAAAGGGATTGAATTAGTGGATAATTGGGTATTTTGAATGGGGTAACATGGAGGGTGTAAATTAAGTAACATGGGGATCTAGGTGATATGATCAACATAATCCATATGTAGGGTAGATGATAATTTTCCTACCCTAATTAGGACATATTTTGTATGGGTTACTTATTTAAAATTTGTAGCTAAGGTGATATGGTTAGTATTACAAAATATTAGTACTAAATTAGATTACAAGACTCTGATGTAGTATGGCAATGCATGTACCTCATTTGGTCTAACATTTGAAAAAATTAAATGTAGGGTATTCATGAATCTAATGTTATAATCATGAATATTTTCCTGAGGATGCCTTTTCATAGTGTCTAATTGAAACAAAACAAAGTACTCATTACCCATACTACCAAATCTATGTATGAAAGGTTCCACAATTGACACCTAATTAGTAATAGAATTTAATGAAAATCCTTAATATTATAAAGCAACTTTGTGATGCAATAAATAAATAAGTAGGCATACCATGATATCTTTATCCTATATACGATGAATCAACATGAGTGTGGATATCTTATTCAAATTATCATGAGTCATCTTGTTCCCACTTCTGGTAAATGTAGGTAATACTTTCATGGTTGCAACCAAAAGGGGATAATATACCCTTAGGTTTAATTGCCATTTATAGGTCCAATCAGGAAGTTGATTTTGGAGCCTAGGTGGTTGAGGAATCAAATTATTTTGAGGTTGACCATACTGCATGAGATGGAGGTATACACCATAACCTTGAGGTAAGGTTGCATATTGTGGGTATAGAGGCATTTGAGGGAAGTTTTATCATGGATAAGCTTGAGGATACTAAAATGTAACATAATATGGTGGAAAAAAATAGGGTTTGGATTTTGAAAAGGCAATGGATTTAGGATAAGCTATTGTTGATTCAAAGTTTGTATATTTTAGAACGAAGGAGGATATTGCAAGCCTTGCTAAAAAAATTGTTAATTTTGAAGATGTGGTTATTGCTATAGATTCTATAATGGTTGACTAATTAGAGGTGGCAGAGGGCACAAGGGGTTTACCTATGATCCATTTGCCTCCATTTGATTGGTCAACATTACAAATACTAGACAATACCTTAGCTCTAGTTAGGAATACAAAAATTCTTGAAGAGCCTACATTAGGCGGCACAAACTATCTAAATAAAAAATTTTCTACATTTGACATGCTACATCTAGATGGTCTTTGAGATGAAGTCATACTCATAGGAAAATTGAATTGGGTTTTATATGTTGAAGGTTTACTTACATTGTTTAGATTGTTGAAGGATAATAGGAATGGATTTTTTGTAGGATTCTTCATATTAATAAATGGAATTCTATAGAGGAGGTTAATGTGAGTTAGGGCACATATTATATTGTCCTAGGTTTTATTAGTAATATTCAAAGAATAATATTAGGGAAATAGTAAGATATCATTTCTTGGCATGTAGGATTTTGACTTATTTGATTAGCCATTGGAATTTTTATTTTTGATGATGTCAAATATTTCTCAATATTATTAATTTTATGCACTCTTGCACTAATTTGCTCCTTTCTTTTCACTTTTACATTTATTTGCTTGTATGTGATAAATTTAATTGATAAAAATTCTTTACCTAAATGTTGCATCTTTAAGCATGTATTAATAAGCCTAAATTTCTTCTTGTATGCACCTACACAAACCAGGTTTTAGGGTCAATTTTTTTAAATTATAAAATTTTATTTTATATCAAATCACTCCCCAAATCAAGTGAATCACTCTAAAAAAATTAACTTGGAAAATTTTTCAATAAAAATGTTTAGTGAATTGCTTAGAGTGAATCACTAGTTGGATTGGACTTTCACAAAATATTATTTTCTAGGTGATACGACTTTAGTAGAGCACATCGCTTCCTAAGTGAGGACTTCAATTTTTTTTCCAAATTTATCTTAGATGTTTTTGCCTATGTCAGATGCAAATTTGGATCCAAAAGTAATAAATATTGTCAATCTAGTGTTTCTTTGTTTGCTTTCCTTACGAAAAATTTATAATTTTGAAGTTTGTAACAAAGTCATCATTCACAAAGTGCTTGTAAAAATCTAACACATAATTAAGGTACAAAATTAAAGATAAAATTGGGACTTTGCATAATAGATCAAGTCCTTGGTCCCAAAAAACCACTCTAGATTCAGTGTGGAAAAGTTTTGCACATTTAGAGTGAATCGCTAGCTTGGTGGAGCAAAACACTTCCTAAATTTGACTTAAATATTTTCTTGATTCTTATGTGATTTATATCAAGTAAAGTGAATCACCCAAGTTTGAAGTATTTCTACCTGAATAAGGACTTGGAAAAGGTTCCTTAAAACTAGGCCAACTACTATTCACCTATGACAAATACAAATTTGGCACCAAAATTAATAGATTTAGCCAATTAAGGAACTAAAGGGATAGGGCCCCACAAGGTGTGCCAAAAAATATATTGAATTCATTCGTGACAAGTGTTTCTTTGTGGTGTGACTAAAAAAATTTGTTCCACCAGGCATACTAGAAAATATATTTAATTGTGATAATGTTTGACTTCTTATGCACCCACAATTCTAGTTTTAATAAATTTGTATAGAAGGGACAAGCCTCTTCCAACCTCTAGATTTAGGTTAGATCCCCACTATCCTTGTTAAATTATAACTAATGTAATCTAATTGCATAAAACTAAATGTGGCAAATTAAAGTACTAAAAGTAAACGCAAAAATTAAAATGCATGAAAATAAATTTTGAAATTTAGGGCATGAGAGATTAAAAGTGAATATGACCATAACCATAGAAAGGAGGGCATGTGATCAATTGTGAAAATGTATGACTTCTTATGCACCCACAATTCTAGTTTTAATAAATTTGAATAGAAGGGACAAGCCTCTTTCAACCTCTAGATTTATGTTAGATCCTCACTATCCTTGTTAAATTATAACTAATGTAATCTAATTGCATAAAACTAAATGTGGAAAATTAAAGTACTAAAAGTAAATGCAAAAATTAAAATGCATGAAAATAAATTTTGAAGTTTAGGGCATGAGATATTAAAAGTGAATATGACCATAACCATAGAAAGGAGGCCATGTGATCATTCAACACATGAGGAAATTGAATAACAACAATGCATTCCCATTCACATGAGTTGGTTTATGAAAGGAATGATAAGATGGACAAAAGGGCAATGCCACAATCATCATGCATAGTATAATCGAAGAGGGTGGTTCAATTTATGGAAAGCAAAAGACTTATCAAATTTTTATTTATCTCATGTAGAAAGAGCATAATGTGGATCTCAAAAAGTATAGCTCTAACATCCTCAAGGCCAAAATATGTTTATAATGGAGTCCATGGATATTATTTATAGGAATAATTTACCCCTAAGTTACCTCGAGTGAAAAACTCTTACTATCTAGTACAAGTAAATATTTGGGGGCATCTCTAACAAAATAATTTACCTCCAAATATTACAAGTCTCTAATTACACTTCTAAATGAGTTTTTAGGCCTCTAAAATTCTTTGTGGTACTGCTACATACTAAAATATCACTTTCGAAAAATCTTCCTTGGGATTCATATTTCTCATTTTACCCCTTTGTTTGTCCTTGAGCAATTCACTCTAGGATGTGAACGAATCGCTCTAGACTGCTAGCGCTTCACTCTAGTCTACTAGTGCTTCGCTCCTATAAGATAGTCACAACATCAATCTAGTATATTGCTCCCGTAAGTTTGAGAAAATTGGTCTTCTGTTCTTCACTTAGCAAAAATTTTAGAAATTTTGGAAATTTTGATTGACTAATTGAGAGGGTTTTTTAATCCTTCAAAATAGTAAAATTCCTGAGTGACTTGTCACTACAATACCCTATGGATGCATATGCATGCCATGGTTTCTTTTGAGTTTATCCCTTGTGGGGGTTATAGAAGATATATTTAATAAAGGTGGATAGACAATAGTTTCAACAAATGTTTATAGACAATATATTAGCTAATGGTTTTTTACCAAATGATTTTTGAATCATAGTTGCGACATATGATTCTATCTATAAAAGAGAAGTTTGGGTGCTTGTGAATCTAGGTAAGTTTAAAGAATTTTAGATTGGTTTTTGAGGATATATGGCATAATAGGAAGTATGTTATATATGATGATGTTATGTCTTTGTTTTTAAGCTAAAAATCCCTTGCGGGGCCGCCTTGGTCTGAGAGACCACAAACAAAGATTTCTACACCATCAAAGTCACCCGAGAGTCGCACACGGCCCTGCTCGCACCAACATTATCAATTGGATTTTTGATACCCAATTCAACTTTTTGGTAGGGTGGAGATTCGAACCTAGGACCTCCCTTGGAGGATTTCCCTCTCCTCTCCAACTCACCTACAACACCTGGGTTATGATGTTATGTATTTTAATAAAAATATAAGAAAACTATTACGTTTAAATGTCTTAATTTATTTTAAGTGTTGAAAATTTGTATGTTTTGTTTTTTGAATCCTGTTATTTATCATTTATTACATTATTTATTATAAATATTTTATTCATTAGTGCTTTAATAAATATTGTACTTATTTATAATTCATATTATTACTCAATATAAATAATAGTAAGAATAAACTTGAGAATTAAAGTGCAATCCAAGAGCAAGCCCCACTAGGTATCATGGAAGGAAATCCACATTTGAAAGCCCTAATTGGAAGTCATGATTAACTATTTGGATGTATGGATGCTCAAGTTGGAGATAAGAGGAAGAGTAAATATATGGCAAGTTCAATCCAAGAAGCAAATGTTACACCAAAAGTGATTATCAAGGATGAGATGATCGAGCATGATATAATGGTTCTTAAAAGTAGAGGTTTAATATGTAAGTTCCATGGATACTGGCCAAGGTTTTTAGAGATTCAAAATTGGATCAAGTGGAAGTGGGGATTGAATTCAAATTACTCTAACTTTTCTTCCTAAAGGTTTTTTCCTCATCATATTTTCTAGTTCAAAAATCAAGGATAAAATAATGGATGGTGGCCCATGGTTTAAGGGGAGAGATGCCCTTTATTTAAGACCATGGAGTGAGAATTTTTGTAGAGATAAAAACTATTAAAAATCTTCTAGTGTGGGTTAGGTTTTTTGGACTTCCATATTAGCTTATCAATAAGAATGTTTTGAAGAATATTGGAAATACCCTAGGGGAATTCATCAAGGAGGGACTAACTACTAAGGAGCAAAAGCATGCTATATATATATGAATATGTATTGCTATGGATATTTCAAAACCTTTATCATAATCCATTAAGATTAAATTTGAATCAAGAGAATGGGATCAACAAGTGGATTATGAAAATATTATATTCCAATGCCACAATTGTTATGAGACTGGACACATGGCAAGAGATTGCAAAGTGAAAACGATGAAGAAAGAGATGAAAATTTTGGTCATGAGATAAACTTCAAGATGAAGCAAGAAAATCATATTATAATAGAAGTTGGATTAGATCAAAGATATTCCACTCCAAAAGAAGAGGCAAAGAAAGCCTATTTACAACATCATATGACAAAGGCCACCATAGTTCACTTGGATCAACCATTAGAAGAAACAAAGAAGGATACAAGGGATGAGAAAGTACAATATGCAAGTTCAATTTTAGAAGGAATTAAAGGTGCAAAGGAATATGTGGAGGAAAATTTTAAAATAAATAAGGTAGAAGAGGTCAAGTTTATTCCAAGTAAATCATCTTTATTTTCCTCAAGTAGTATAGAATCCTCTCTTGGCAATAGAAATAAAAGTAGTGTAGAGGTTATCCCTTGCACTTTAGGGTTTCAAGAGCAGCATAATAAAGAAATAAGGATGGAGGAAATCCATAGCAATTTAGGGTTTTTAGGGAAACATAAGAAAGTAATTTCTATGGAGGAACATCCTTGCACTTTAGGGTTTCCAAGGCAACATAAAGAAGAAAGTACTTTTGAGGTTATTCCTTGCACTTCGAATCCTTTAGAGCAAGACAAACCTATAGATGATAAGTCTCACTATGAGTAATGTAAAAATTTTGAAGATATTGATGAAGATGAAAGTGTTGGTGGGAATAAATTACATAATACCATTATGTAAGATATCATTTTAGGGAATAAGAATGGTCACTTCGTGAAGGATTAGGGCATTTTTTTTAAAATATCTCATCTTTTAGGAGCCATATCTTCGTGAAGGGTTATCCGATTCAGCTGATTCTTGGACCAACTTGTGTAGAATTTGAATAGCTTTAAAATGAGTGGTCATATGAAGGAATCCAAGCAATATTGAGGGAGATACGACCCTATGAAGTCAACCATCCAGAACAAGGGTAGTGATGATTTTTCAAGTCATGAAAAATGAAATTGCAAATATTTTTCAGCTAGGGTTCGGATGATGGGAAGAGCAATGAAGGGCTAGGACTTTAGTGAGGCAAGACATTCTATCTGGACATAGAATTTTTAGCTAAGTTTTTTTCCTTCTTTATCTTAGAAATTTTGCATGCAAATTATTATAATTTTTTATCAAATATTATATTTGCTATAGGACATTCTAATAAATTTCAATAGATTTTGAGTTTTAGTTTCCTTTCCATGGATCGATTTATAGTTAAATCCTTAGAATCATCTCTAGTGGTAGAGGTTAGTGAGCGCACCTTAGAGAGATCCTCGTTGCTCCAAGATAGGGTAATTTTTGGTAAATTTAATGGGTATTGGCTAGGGGCTTCAACCTTGAGAAAATGGATTGATAGGAGTTGGAAGTCTCTAAGAGTGATTCTATCCTTTCTTCCCAAAGGTTTCTTCCTAGCCATTTTTTGTTCTAGGGAAGAAAGAGAAAAAATCCTAAAAGGGGGTCCTTGGTTTATGGGAAGAGTAGGACTCTTCCTTACCCATTGGTATGAAGGCTTTTCACTTGAAAATGTAAATCTATCCCTAGTACTAGTCTGGGTTAGGATGTTTGGGTTACCCATTGAATTTTGGGAAATAGATACCTTCAAGGTAATAGGCAACACTCTAGGAGAATTCCTTGAGATTTTAGATACTATGAAAGATGGATTCTTGGCTATTTATGCTCGAATATTGGTCATGATTGATATAAGTAAAGCTTTACCAGAATCAATCATTCTTAAGTATGGGGATAAGATGTGGATCCAAACCATAGATTATGAAAACATATCTTTTAGATGTAGAATATGTCATGAGGTGGGGCATATTGAGAGATCATGCCCTAAGAAGAGCCTAACATAATCATATGTAGAAAACCGTAAGAGAAACTTACAAATGGTTATGGATGAAGATGGTTTTCAACTTCCAAAAAATAGATCTAGAAAAATGAAAGAAAATAAATAGTGGAGACTAGTAAGGAAGGATATTGGAAGAAATACCAACTCTTTTGAGGCTTTAGCCTATGAAGAAAAAGTAGATCAAAACTTAGAGGACATAGTACAATAGGTTCAACATATTAACAAGGAATCATCTATTCAGTATGATCCTGATTTAAGGAAGAACATTCTCGATGAACCTAAGGAATGTGTCTCATCAGATTTTGAAGACTCTCTTGAAGTACCATGCACCATTCAAGAGAAAAAAATTGGTAAAGAAAATGTAGTTTTAGAAGTTAATACCTCTGCCATTAATAAGGAAATACTAGAAAATGAGTAGGACAAGTCAAAAGCTTCTGTAGTAGAGCTAAGAGAGGATAAATATGATGAAAAATAAATTTGTGAAAGAATATTGAGGAATAGAATAATAAGACCTACTCTTGATATAGGTAAGGAAAAAGAGGAAAACCCTCAAATTATCAAGCAAGATCTAGGGAAGCAAGAGCAAACATAGAGAAAGGAACACAAACTAAGTTGGTTGAACTTCTCTTTACCAAACAACAAAATGATATTGGTAATACATAGGTGGGGCCAATAGCCCCTAATGAGACATGATTATCATCTCATGGAATATAAGGGGTGCTAATGCCCCCTCAAAGCAGAGGTGTATCAGGGACCTATGTTTAAGTAATAAGCCTGATATTCTTTGTATCCAGGAAACTAAAATGACAAAAGAAGTTTCAAAAACTATGAAAGCAGTATGGGCAAGATGTGAATGGGATGCTATAGATTCTAAAGGAGTGACAGAGGGAATTCTAACTTGTTGGAATCCTTCTAGAACCTCTTGTGTAACCATTCATAAAACTAGGCATTGGATAGCCTCTTTAGTCACTTGCTACTTTGTAGATATTCATTTCATCCTTATCAATGTCTATGGACCTACAACTCAGTTAGGTAGATTAGAATTTTGGAGTGGGATTGAAGCCTTTATGAGAAGTAAAGACCAAGAAACCTGATTCATGATCATAGGATATTTTAATGCCATAACCAAGTTGGATGAAAATTTTGGGGGAATTAGGAAATTAACCCAAAGTATGAGAGATTTCTCAGCTTTTATTCAAAATAATAATCTATGGGAGGTTGAGTTTGAAGAAGACAACTATACATGGACCAACAATAGGAGAGGCTATAACCTAATAGCAAAAAATTTAGATAGATGCATACTCTTAGATCATTGGCTAGATGAAGGAACTTGTGCTAAAATTAATACCTTAACAAGGATTGGTTTAGATCACTTGCCAATAAGAGTTAAAATGGTGGTAAGTGAATTAAAAAATATCATATTTTAAATATGAGTAGATGTGGGAAGACCATCCTCAATTTGTTGATATGATAGCACAAATATGGAATTCTTCAGGAAATGGTGGGTTGTATGCTCTTCCAAAACAAATTAAATCTATGACATCTAGATTAAAAGAATGGAACAAGAACACTTTTGGAAATATTTTTGAGAAGAAAGAAGAACTAAAAGATAAACTTTCAAAATTCTAAAAAGGTGATCATAATAATCCAAGCTCAGAGGAAAGGGAGTTGCTTAGTGAATATCATAATATTTTGAGTAAGGAAGAGAAATTTTGGAGATTAAAATCAAGATAAACTTGGTTAAAAGGAGGAGATAAAAATACAAAGTTTTTCATAGGATGGCTATAGTATAAAGATCAACATCCAAAATTAGTAGAATTAAATCAATAGAAGGGGTTTGGATTGAAGATCAGAGTGAAATTAGAAAAGAGGTAAAGTATTTTTATCAAAATATTCTAGGATCAGAGGAGATTGAAGTTCTTAATGATAAACTTCTTCAAGATGTACCTTCAGTTATAATGAATGAAGACAATAGGAAATTGATGGAGCCTATTACTCTAGAAGAAGTTCATTTAGCTCTTTTCTCTTTTAATAAGGATAAATCCCTAGGTCTATATGGGCTCTCTATAACTTTTTACCAACATAATTGGGATATAGTGAAGGATTCTTTATTGGTGGTAGTGGAATAGTCTAGGGTAAAATAATACATACCTTATAAAATAAATGCAACATATCTTACCCTAATTCCAAAAAAGAAGGATGTTGAATTGTTTGATTCTTTTAGACCCATAAGCCTATGTAATATGGCATATAAGATTATCTCCAAAGTGATGGTGAATCGATTAAGGCCATTGTTAGACAAAATTATTTTAGAAGAGCAAGGAGGATTTGTGAAAGGGAGACAAATTCTAGATGGGATCATAGTAGCTCATGAAGTTATACATTCAACAACTTCAAGAAAAGAGAAAGCAATGATCTTAAAACTTGATATGAGTAAAGCCTATGATAGGGTTAAATGGGATTTTCTTTTTGTAGTTTTAGAAAAGTTTGGATTTGGGAAGAAATGGGTTAGATGGATTAAAGCTTGTGTCTCTATAGTTTCTTATTTAGTGTTGGTCAATGGGTTAGTAATATAATATTTTAAAGCCAAGAGAGGCCTTAGACAAGGAGATCCTCTATCTCCTTATTTTTTCATTATTATGGTAGAGGTTTTGAGTAGGAACTTAAATAAGGCTTACAAATATGGGCTTATAAGTGGACTTAAGGTTAGTAATAACATCGACAACATCACCCATCAATAGTTTGTAGATGATACAACCCTTTTTGGAAGGGCAAGGATAAATGAGGCTAGAGATTTGAATAAATTTTTAAAGGAATATGAAAGAGCATTAGGGAAAAAGTTAATAGGACAAAATCTAAAATTTACTTCCTTAACACTCTAACTAATATCAAAGCAAGAATTTGTAGGTTACTTCAAATGGAGGAGGTAAATTTACTAGCAACTTATCTAGGGATGCCTTTATTTGAGGGGAGAATGAGGATAGAATTATGGAATCTAGTTATTAGTAAAGTTTAGAATAAACTACTAGCTTGGAAAGGTAGATGGTTATCATTAGTAGGAAGAGTGTAGTTAATTAAGTCAGTCTTATAGGCCATTCCAACATATTATATGTCATTGTATACTATGCCAAAATTAGTTGAAAAAGTTTAATCTATATTATGTGATCCTTTTTATGGTCAGGTTTACATGATAAAAGGAAAAATTTCCTTTGGTGAAATGGAGCAAGGTGTGTGATGATAAAACTAGGGGAGGTCTTGGTTTAAGAGTTCTTATAGATGCAAACTTAGCTCTTAGGGGAAAAGTAATCTGGATATTGTACAAAGAGAGTCAAAGATAATGGGAAAGAATTCTTCTAAGTATGTTGAGCCCAATGACCCAAGTTTAATATTTATTGCATTCTCTCTACCAAATGGTTCTGCTCTTTGGAATGGTTTAAAAAAATCTATTGATCTAATGATTAAAGGTTTAATATGGGTGGTGGGAATTGGAGAAAAATTCTATTTGGATGGATACTTGGTGTGATAAAAAACCACTCAATTTAGATCTAATTTTGAAACCTTGGATGAGATTGCTTCAAGATAAATATGGTGATAGGGTTTCAAACATTTTGTACAAGGATCATGAAGGAAGATACAAATGGAAAGAATAATTTTTTACAAGTATACAAGATATTGATGCTAGGAGGCAATTGAGTAGAAAGATAACAACTATGATTATTTTAAGGGGAGCCAAGGATAAATTGATTTGGGAGTTGAATAGCTCAGGAGAATACACAACAAGAAGTGGATATAATGTAAAGCACCAACAAAATAGTAATATCACTAGAATATGGAGAGATATTTGGGATAGCCCAAGCATTCCTAAAGTCAAAATGTTTGTTTGGCTAGTAGGTCATAGAAGAATTTTATCTTGGGATAACCTTATGAAAAGGGGTTTTCATGGCCCCTCTCAATGTGTTCTTTGTAAAAAGGAGGAGAGTATAGACCATCTCTTGGGACATTGCTCAATAGTCTAGAAACTATGGCAATGGATTCTTAATATGTTTGGTAAATGCATGGTGATGAATAGCAGAATTGAAGATTGGTTAAAGCAATGGTAGAGCACTTATAAAAGTGAGGCTTTATAGACAATATGGGATATATCAAAAGATACAATACTTTGGATTGTATGGCTAGAAAGGAATAGAAGAATATTTAAAGGAAAGGAAAGTAATTTAGAGGTAATGAAAAGGAAGATATGTTTAGCCATAGAGGAGTCTAAACCAACCCTATCAACTCACCCAGTCCCTAATCTGGAAGTAGAGAGCCTTGATAGATGGAGTCAAGTCATTAAATGGAATTATGATGTTGGGTACAAGAGAAGCAAAAAGAAGGCAAAGAATATAAAGTGGAAACCACTAGATGTGGAGTTGGTTAAATTGAATTTTGATGGAGCATCTAAAGGAAATCTAGGACCAATAAGAGGAGGAGGAATAATTAGAAATAATAGAGGAGAGATTTTGTCTCATTATGCTTTCAATAGTGGATTTAAGACAAATAATGAAGTTGAAGCTTGGGCAGCTTTAGAAGGGTTAAAAATATGTAAACAAATGAAATGGAATAGAGTATGGATGGAAGGTGATTCTCTCATAGTAATAAATGCAATTTTGAGGAAAGCAAAGGCTCCATGGAACATACAAGAGATAATTATGGAAATTCAAGATCTTGCTAAAGAGTTTGAAGAAATCAGGTTTACACATACATTAAGGGAAGGAAACAAATGTGCAGATAGGCTAGCCAATAGAGGGGTTTTGATTGAGGATCATGAAGTTAAATTCTCCTTTCCATGGTTAGAGGAAGTAGTAAGTTTAGTTGAAGTTGACAAGAAAATGTTGATTGCCTGAATCAAATAATGATTAAGATTTACTTTAATGTTTTCCATTGGTAATATTTACTTTATTTTATAACAATAATGTGTTTTCATATAAACTATTTATTATAATTTTTGTGGTTGCACTTGTGTTTTAGGAAGGAAACTAGCAATCCAGATTTGGTAAAGTGGACTATGATAGTGTGATGTTTTGGAAATATTACTCTACTAAGATGCAATGCATAGATAGTAGAGGTGAAGTTTTGGTATTGTGAAGGCTGCTATAGAAAAATGTCAAGAAGGATGTTGAATTCTGGAATATTTGTATTCATACAAAAAATTGAAAAGATCCAAAAAATGAAAATCAAGAATTCAGACATTTTATGTAAAATGATGTAGGTTTCTAGCTATAGCATCTCAATTGAGATGAGAAGTGTATCTATTTGTAAACTCTCAAGCTCTAAAGAAGAGAGTTGTAATTTGTCAAGGGTGGGGGACCCGAGTACAACCCCTTATTATCCAACCAAAAAAAAAAGGGGTTGGTGGAATGAAAAAGACAAAGGAAAATCTAAGAAACAAAAACAAAGAGAAAAGGAAACTTAGAGGGATATTAATATGGAAAAATAAAAGTAAATATCATAACTATTAACAAGAAGTGTCGCTAAAACCACAAATAAAAGCAAAAAGTGATGATGAAAATGATCAATGATAGTTCATAATATCAGGGGTATGGATAAGACCCCTAAAAATGAGGTATTAGGAAATTAACAAATTATTATAGATATCAAAACCATGTAAAAAATATTTTAGCCATTTGCGGTGTTGACAATAATCTTGACAAAATTTAAATTTTAGAAGGTAACTAGACAAGTGAGATTTATCTCTTGAGATGATTTTTTTTGTTGAAGACTACCAACATTTCAATGTTAGAGTAGGTTTTTTCCCTTAGCTCATGTTCACCTAGGTAATTTCTTTCCTTTTTTATTTAGTTATTCCATGTATTTTCCCCACCCACTTATGTGTGGATATTTCATTTATCTTATTTTAGATATTATGAGATGTTACATATTTATTTCTTAGATATTATGGGGATATTTTTAGGTTTGACTATTCCTAGGTGTTATGGGGATATTTTTAGGTATATTTGGAGGGTTGAGATTCTTTCTCCCCATAGTGGTTACAAATCTATGGACCATATCACATATTCCTTTTGTATGGTGGATATTTATCCTTAGCTTGATCCTATGACTATGGTTGATCATCCTTGCCTTTATAAGCAAGGCACCTTCATTGTACTTGTTGAGAAGTTCATTATTCAGGTATAATATATGATATTGTTGCTCATTGTTTTGCATATCTATTTGTAAGCTTATGTTATCAATTTGCTTTCAGATTCTTGTTTTTGGTTGAATGTGGTGTTCTGTTAACACCTGAGATCCTTGCGGCTTGGAATGATCTGATTATCATTCCTTTCATGGTATTAGAGCAATAGGTGTTGTAGTCATCCATTAGTGAGTGTTGTGTAGTTATTTCTCTTGTAGGTTCGAAGATTGGTGTGGAAGCTTCGATTTTTGTGATCGGGTCCTCGGTGGAGTTTTTTGGCTAATTCGTGTCTCTCCTTCCATTTTTAGATCATCATCATCCTCCTAAACTATCTTCTTCCCATACTACAATAGCCTCATCCCCTTGGATATGTCCTAAGCATTAGTTTTCTTGAGCATTTTCCCTTTTTGGCAAGGTCACCAACCCAACCCATTTTTATATTTTGCATGTATCTCCTGATAGAATTGAATTTTTCCACTAAAATTTTTGAAGGTCTGTAGATGCATTCATATGAGTTGTGCCCAAAATTTTAGCTCATTTGGATAAGTATTCTTCAAGATATCTCGATTTTATGAAAACCTACACTTTTTTAGTAATTTGCATATATCTTCATCAAAGATTTGAAGTTTTTGTATATTTTTTATAGAATGTGTAAAATCATATGATAGACCTTCCCATAAAATTTCAGAGCATTTGGAGCTGTATTCAGACTGTTACAATGATTTTACTATTTTTAGTAAACTCATTCTTTTGGGAGAAATATTGGGAGTTGCTCAATGAATTTTTTTCCAAGCCTGTAAAATCATTTTTCTGATATCTCTAAAATTTTAGATTGTTTGGATATGTATTTAGACATTTATGATGATTTTATGATTGCACTCTCAATATTGCATTGTGAAAAGGTTTTTGCACTTGATCCTTGTATATGGACTATTGTTATAAAGTCCCATATTCCTTCATTTGTTGTTTATCCACTCAGTTTGGACCCTTGTGATCAGCTTACTTGGTGTTCAATATTGACGAAGCCTACACATTGTTGTGCTTGAGAATTTCTTTTTCCTTGATTTCCCTTGCCTTGTTGTGGTGCATCCTCTTGTGCCAATCTTCCTCATTGAGGCACTTATTTTGAAGGAGGGGATTCTTTTGGGAATTCCTTTGGAGACTTTTCAAAGTTTGAAGGCTTCATTTGTGCATTGGTGTGATTTTGTGGTATTTTGCAACACCTTGTGACATTACACTAGACCTCTCATATTATAATGGCATTTGATTTTGGGGGGAGCTCTTCTACTTTTTAGGACAAATTGGAAACTTCTTTTTTTTAACTTAGCATAGAGGCAATACTAAAAATTTTGAAGCATGGTTCAAGGTAATTTGTTCATTATTTCAAAGTGAAGTTTTGGATCCTTTGTTCATAACTCCAAAACCCAAACCAATGGTGAAGGATAAGGAGTATAGGACATGGTTCATGAACAATTTAAGAATCTCTAGCATGCTTTATTATTCAGTTTGTGGGGAGCTTCAAAAATTTATTGGAGTTCACAAGAACACACCTCACCTTTCTTATCATATGTTGAGAATAAAGTTTTTACCCAAGGCACCTTCTCTTACAATTGCTTGCATGGAGGACATCATTTGTGATATTGCATCTTTGTTTTTGGAGTCACTATCTCATGATGTTTTGGATGATGAGGTTGATGCTATAGTACCTACTTTAGATATTTTACAAGATACATCTCCACACTTGTTTTATGTGGATTATCATGTTGATGTTGCAACATATACAACAGAGATTTCATGGCATGTTACATCCTTACATACAAATGACTTCTTGGATGGTGTTACCTCTCTCTTCATTGAGAGTCACGCATGTGATTTTTTTGACATGCATGAGGAGCTCACTCATTTATTTGATGATGATGTCTACATTGTATCTCCTCCATGTACTTCTTCCTTTGTGGATACTTTTTTGGTGTGCCCTCCTTCTTTGAGTGAGCCACCTTGTCCACCATTTTCTTCTCTTATTTCTTTCACATTAGATGATGTACTTCTATAGGAGTTGGATACAAAGATTTTATCTTCGGTTGGACTCTCACTTGGAGATCCCAAAGACCATATTGATTCTTTTGAGGCTTCTAAGCCTCCACTTCTTTCTCTTGTTGCTTCCATGGGCTCATCATCACTTATGCAATAGGACATTGATGATTCTTCCTTGATGGATGCTCTTCACACATATCTTCAACTTTTGCATACTCATGGTTTTGTGTACATTGATCTTTTGGATCTTGATTGGGACTATATTCTACCCCATTTTGGTGTTGGTTTGGGCTTCTACATTACTGGATATTCATTTCATAATTCATTGGCGACATCTTCTTCACTTTGGATTTATTTAAAGGATTCTACATCGTCATTCTACTTTTTATTCCCATCTTCTCACACTCACTTGGAGTGGGAAGACATTCGATGGATGCTTCATGGCTACTTTCTTCCTCGTGGGAGACATATTTTTCATCGCAGAGGCATCCGCTTCTTCATAGGACTTCTTCTTGGATCTCGTCATCCTAGGGGGTGTTGGGAGCACTCCTTGGCTCCATTCCTACTTCTTCTTCTCTCTTTCTAGATGTATGGTTTTTTTTCCACATGGTTTTCCATCTTCTGGTTCGAGAGCTTTTGGATACACATTTTACATGAGTACTTAGCCAGGACTTGTCATTGGAATTCATATTGTGGATATGCCACTTTCTTTTTTGACACCTAGCTTCACTTAAGGGGGGTGCTAGAGTAGGTTATTTACCTTAGCTCATATTGACCTAGGTAATTTATTTCCTTTTTTATTTAGTTATTCCATGTATTTTCCCCACCCACTTATGTGTGGATATTTCATTTATCTTATTTATTTATTATGAGATGTTACGTATTTATGTCTTATATATTATGGGGATGTTTTTAGGTTTGACTATTCCTTGGTGTTATAGGGATATTTTTAGGTATATTTGGAGGGTTGAGATTATTTCTCCCCATAGCAATTACAGATCTATGGACCATATCACATATTCCTTTTGTATGGTGGATATTTGTCCTTATCTTGATCCTACGACTATGGTTGATCATCCTTGCCTTTATAAGCAAGGCACCTTCATTGTACTTGTTGAGAAGTTCATTATTTAGGTATAATATATGATATTGTTGCTCATTGTTTTGCATATCCATTTGTAAACTTATGCTATCAATTTGCTTTTAGATTCTTGTTTTGGTTGAATGTGGTGTTATGTTAATACTTGAGATTATTACAACTTGGAATGATCTGATTATCATTCCTTTCATTCAAACCCTCTACTGCGAAAGATAAAAGAGACCAAATAAATTAGCTAGAACTTGTGCAAGAAACTGTTTGGTCGTTCTTGTCGAGTTCATGGAGAGTGGTATGTACCTGCGCAAAATGAATAAATTTGAAGGGAAGCTAAGGAGGAGAGGTGATCGTTTTTTCTCGATTCAAGCCTTTGGCAAGAAATAACTCTAACACCTATCCAGAAAGAGTCATTTCATCACTTGTGTAGTCTTGATAATCTACAAATGTTAAGGCTAAGGTACTGATAGGTGCTACTGTGTTTCCCTTATCAGTCTTATTTTAGCCAGTGAGGAGGTAGACTAATGCACGTAAAATGAAACAGTTCTTGCAAGGATAAGAAATAAGAAGAAATAAGGTTAAAAGTAAGTTTTAATTGGAGTGATAAGGTAAGGTTCAATAATTGCAATGATTGGAGTTAAAAAGTATACACAGGAAGTAGGTGTTGGACACAGGTGTGTAGTGGATTGCACAAAGAAAACCCTTGTGCATAGCAGATAAAAAAACAACAAACAAATATGGAAGCAGCGGTGGCGATGAGAAACAACAATGGCAAAAAAATTTGCTCGAACCTAGTTGATGGGAGTAGCAAGCAGGGTAAATAACCAGCGAGGGGTCAAAACCTAAAAAGAGAAAAAAAGGAAAACCTAGAAAATAGGATTTTCAATTATATTCAACCCATAAATGGTGTTTGAGTTAAAAAATAGAACAAGTGAGAAAAGGAGTGGATGAACCAAGGTTTGGAACGACCTAAGACAGACGAGGAGCGGCTGGTGTAGGAATCAAAATAGGGTAGGGCCATACTAGGGACTTAGAAGGTACATCAACAGATGGGGCCTTGGATGAAGAGTTGGAGAATGGCTTTCGAGGAAGAAAAATCCAAGAAACTTCCAACAAAGTGGTCCCAAAGAAGGAGCAGGATGAATCAAAGGTAGACAATGATAAGAAGAATCGGGCGTGGGACAAAAACGATCTTGGGCCCTAGTGGTACATGGTTCTAAACCTACTACTACTATTCCTCCATTGGTAAGCCACTTAAACTTGAGAGTTAAATATGACATTCTCAATATTCCCTTGGAGATAATTTTGAACGTGAATGCGGAAGGGGAACATAATTTGGTGGGCAAGTTTTTTGGGGCAAGGCCAAATATAGATACTATTGGAATGTGGGCCTTCGCTAGATGGAAACCAATGGGTTACATGGAGATTATGGCACTTCCAAATGGATTCTTCATGATCAAACTTATTGAGGTAAGTGACATGCAAAAAATTATAGATGGAGGACCATGGTCGATGGGGAACCATAGTCTATTTCTCATAAAATGGGATGTGGATTTTAATCCTCACACCCAAAGTCTCAATATAGCTACTATTTGGGTAAGATTACCTCACCTTCCCTTTCAATATTAGCACTATGAAGCTTTAATGGCTATTGAAAATAGTATTGGTACCTTTTTTACCATTTATAGGGTAACCAGAATGAAGTCTTGTATGGTGTTTACCCAAATTTGTGTTAATGTTGATTTGGATAGCAAGCTTCCAAAAATAATAGACCTAACGTCCCTAGTGGGTACCTGGACTCAGAGGCTGGAGTATGAAAATATTTCATCCCTTTGTGATCTTTGTAAAGGGAGAGGTCATATCTCAAGCTTCTACCTAAAGAAGAAGAAAGCTCCCAATAAGAAATTCTAGTAGAGGAAGGAGAGTAAAGATGCAGAGTAGGGTAAAGGCACAAACCTTGTGGTGGATAATCATAAGGAAGGAAGCACCTCACACCATTCGACTATGGTAGCTAAGGAGGAACACATGGAAGATCCCTCTTATGGAGTTGTGGTAGTCTAGCCCCCTGGAGTTGTGGCACCCCTTGAATTTGCAGACCTTAACTATTTTGCTTGCTTGAGAGGATTTGAAGAGGATGAAATGGGATACCCAATAGAAGTTGTAGAATTTATGGAGGAGATACAATGGATGAATCAGAGGGGGTACAACAGGAGAGTCTAAAATCTCTAAAATCAGATGTAGAGGTTAATCCTATTGACATGATTTTTACAAATCGAGATAGGTAAGATGAAGTTGTAAAAGCATTAAAGGAAGATAAGAAAATCCTAAAAAAGATAGAGGTGAAGCTTGTAGCTCCAAAAAGGGAGGATTTTGGTTTAGAGGAGGCTTCGATGATGCCCTCAAGGGTGACTAGGAATCAAGTAAAGAGAACTTTATTAGATGTTGGAAAGGAACACACTATAGGTATACCCCCTTTAACAGAGGTAAGGAAGAGGGAAATAGCAGCAGAGATAGCCAGAGGAACACAAACCATCATCAATCTAGACGAGAGAGGAAATAAATCAGCTAAATCTAAAAAATGAAGGGTTTGTCATGGAATGTACGAGATCTCAACAAGACTAGAAGACATAGATCAGTATAAACATTGAGAAGAGATAATCATCTATACATTTTGTTATTTCAAGAGACAAAGGTGGTAGAAGTAAACTTAGCAATGGTTCAAGACAAGATTTGGAGATGAGTAGACTTTTTTGCTCAACACCCAATGAGCTCCTCAGGAGGAATGATGTGTATTTGGGACCCAAATAAATTGAAAGGACAAAAAATTATCTCAAATGATAGATTTTGTGCTATCCACTTCTTTTCAAAGGAGGATAATTCCCACTGGATCATTACAAATGTCTATGCACCCACTACTGTGGTTGGTAGACAAAGGTTATGGATGGAATTGAGTGAACTCAGACATATCTTTTTAGGCATCCCATGGATCATTGCAGGGGACTTCAATACCCCTCTATATTTGTCTGATAAGAAGGGAGTCGGTGAAGGATATTCAGAGAGTATGACTGAGTTTGTTGATTTTATAAATTCAAATACTTTGATGGACTTATAGCTTAGACAAGCAAATTTTACCTCGACTAATAGGCAGTTGGGAATTCAATTGATTTATATCAGAATGGACATGGTGTTTATTTCTCAAGAGATCTTAGTGTTGTTTGGGGATGCTACTATCACGACCCTTCCAAAAATTGGCTTAGACCATAATCCTTTGATTTGAGAAACAACAGATAGGAGAAGGCTCTTTGCTACCCCTTTTTGATTTGAAAATATGTGGATCCTTCATTCTGATTTAGAGAGCAAGATTCAATCTTGGTGGCAGCAAGATTTTTCTAGGGATAGATTGACTCAAGTAGCAAAGAAACTAAGATTTGTTAAGTGGAACTTAAAAATGTGGAATAAAGAGGTGTTTGGAGACATTATGGTTAAAAATATAGCTTTACAACAATAGTCATGGAGTTAGAAATCTCTTTGCATTTGGGGGAGCATTCAGAGGAATTTCGGACTAGAGAAAATGATCTTCTATGTGATTCGTACAATACTCTGGCATGTGAGGAGGCTTTATAGCAGTAAAAATCAAGAGCTTTGTGGTTAAAGGAAGGGGACATGAATACGAGGTTTTTCCATGTTTCAACTCTCAAGCACAAAAGTTTTAATAAAATCCAAGAGATCAAGATTGTTGATGGTTCTTCTACAAGGGATCCTTTCCAAATTAGAGGGGAAGTTGTTCGATTTTTCTAATATATGTTAGAAGTGGATTCAGAGCTAGATGAATAGGTGATGAACCTGTTTTTAGGCCATGTTCCCTTAAATATTACAAATCGGATAAATGACTATCTCCTCAGCCTCTTTACATATGAGGAAATTAAAGAGGTGGTTTTCTCCATGAAGGGAGACAAATCTCCTGGTCCATATGGGTTTTCAGTGCTCTTATATCATAATTTTTGGTAATTGTTGGTAATGAGGTCACCTTGGCAGTTAAAGAGTTTCATATCTCTAAAAGGATTCCTTATGATGTGAAATGTATGTTCTTGGCCCTCATCTCGAAGATTGCAGGTGCTAAATATTTTGCAAATTTTTGCCCAATTAGCCTGTGTAATATACTCTACAAAATTGTATCCAAATTCCTTGTTTTGTTTAGGGATGATATATTCTTGATGGGATCATTTCGATCCATGAGTTCCTGCACTCTGTCTCTAAATAAAAAAGGAAGGTATGTTTATTAAATTGGATATGATTAAAGCATATGATAGATTTTCTTGAGATTTTCTGATCAAAGTGCTTTAACATTTTAGTTTTCATGAGGATTGGATCTCTATGATGAAAAACTGCATCTCCACAGTGATGATCTTCATCCTAGTTAATGGGTTATTTTCCTAGAAAGAGGAGGTTAAGACAAGGGAACCCCTTGTTCCATTATCTATTTATAATTTTAGTTGAAGCTATCGATGGAGACTTTACAATAGCCACAGATAGAGAAGACATAGAAGGTATTAGATTAGCTTCCACTCTGGAACTGATCTCTTTTCAACAATTTGTGGATGATACTCTAATTTTAACAAGATCGTATCTTCCACAAGCAAGACATATTAAGATCATTTTGCATTTCTATGAGCTTGAAGTAGGCCAAAAGGTAAATTTTATTAAAAGTAAATTTTTTCATGAATGCCTCTAGAGCTTTCCAACTACAGATAGCAAGAATCTTCATTTGTGGCATAGGTAATTTTCCAGCAACCTATCTAGGGATGCCTTTATTCTGTGGGAGTATGAACGAAGCCTTGTGGGATCTGATTATTGAATGTGTTACAAAGAAACTATATTCCTGGAAAGGCTCTCTTCTTAGTCAGGCAGGAAAGGTCCAACTTGTGAAATCTTGCCTTCAAAGTATACCTATTTACTTCATGTTAATTTTTAAAATGCCAGTATCAATCTACAAAAATATTGAATAGATCCAAAGGATTTTTTTGTGGTCTGGGGCTAAGGAAAAGAAGAGGATATATTTACTTGCTTGGAACAAAGTCTGCACCTCTAAACAATATGGGGGATTGGGATTGAGAACTCTTCCCAAAATGAACAAAGCTCTAATGGGAAAGTTGGGTTGGAAGTTGGCAAAGGAAGAAGACACTCCCTGGGTTAAAATTGGAAAAGCTAAGTATTTACATAATTCCTCCTTCCTGGAAAACCTCAATTCCCTAAGGGGTCTAGTTTATGGAATAGCCTTCAACAGGTAAGTCCTTTGATCCAGCAGGGTTGTAGATGGTAAATTGGAAATGGTGCTAATGTGAGATTTTGGCAAGATACTTGGCTCTTTAACTCTCCCCTTTGTGAGATCCTAAGGTTTGCAAACTTAAGAACAATCTTGACTCCTATTTATGGACTATTGGTTTGAGATTATATTGTGGAAGAAAATGGCATCAAGAAGTGGAAGCGACTTTATGCTGAGAACATCAATGAGGACTTGCATCCACACCTGGAAAGTCTTAATAGATACCTTAATGCCTACATCCTCAGTCATTGGCAACCGAATGATATATTTATTTAGATGAAAACAAAGAGTGGATATTATTCTGTGAAGTTTGGTTATAACTTGGTTGAAGGTGTAAGGGTAGTGTGGTCCCATGTAAAGGTTTGGGACAAATATCTCATAATAAACGTGGTTTCTCCTTACCAAATAGATGTGTTTTATGTGAAAAAGAGGAGGAAAGCATTGATCATATACTGCTTAAGTGCTCCTTTACCAAAAACTTGTTTTATTAGCTCTGTAGTGAATTCCAAGTTCATTGGGTTTTCCCTAGAACTATCTCAGATTTAAACCTACAATGGGAGCCTCCTTTTAAAGGCAAAAGAATTAGTAAGTTATGGCTTCTAAGCCTTTTGCATATCTTGTGGAGATTCTGGAATGAAAGAAACCACATAATATTTAAGGACTTGAAGATGGACTGGAAAATGGTTTGGAACCGAACAAAAAGTCTCCTGATGGAGAATTTTAACACTATCCGCTTCAAGGAGGGATGAGAATCAGAGTAGGAAAGGTGGATATTGGAATGTTGGGGAGTCAAAGAGAAATTACCAATGCCTCGAGTTCATGCAACGTATGTAGGAATTTCTTTGGCTATCAATTGCAATCTAGATAAGCTCATAGTTGAAGGAGACACAAAATATTGTGACCATTTTAAAGGGAGAACAACCAACCACCTGGACTATTGATTTAATGATGGTGGAAGCTTGAGCACTTTTGGATAGACTTGATAATGTGTCTATCAATCATATTTATAGAGAAGCCAATGGGGTAGCAGATGGTCTTGCTAATGAAGGAGTTATGGCAGATGCTAAAAAGGAATGGGGGGATGATATCCCAATGCACATAAATAATTTAGTTGACAATGATAATACCATAAGAATTGACAATGGGGATTAGTAGGAAGAGGTTGTCAGGAAAGCATAGAGTATATGATATTTAGATATGTAAGGTGTATGTTGATTTTCTAGTTATAGATGTGGTTAGTGAAGTGTGTTTGTTGTGACATGGTTGGTATAGGCTTTATGCCAGTGGGAAATCCTTATTTGTGAAATGGACAGTGATTGATCATATTTGTTGATGTAAAAGGTTAGCATTCCTTTCAAAAATGCACTTTTTCAACTTAACAAAAAAAATATATCTTTTGAGAAAAATGATATCAAGGAGTTAATTGTAGAAATGTAGCAATTTAAGGAAGATGATAAGTATTTTTTATAGAAAGGCAAATAAAGAATATATTTGATAAAAATAAATTTGGATATAAATTATTTAACTTTATAGCAATGTAATGTTTTGTTATTTTAATGAGAGTGTCCCCAATAGAAGCCACACACAACAAACTAAAAAAAATTGAGAAAACTTATATAACAGATAAATAATAATAATGAGTTGTAAGCTTACTATAGTGGTAAGGGCTTTGACCTCTCTTTTAGAGGTCTAGGGTTCAAATCCCACTCATTATGAGGGGACGTGGACCCCTCATACAAACCTATGTAAACTCATCGAAAAATATTTATCAAGTGGAATTAGCTCAACTGGTTAGATTCCTCAATATGTAAAGAGGACCACGGGAGCTGCAAGCTTACTGTAGTGGTAAGGGCTTTGGTCTCTCTTTGGGGAGATCCAAGGTTCAAACCCCACTTAGTATGAGGGGACCGAGATCCCTCATAGAAACCTATATTTTTAAGCCAATGGATCCTTGGTTCAACGGTTCAAACAAATAGTTAATGTAACCCACACCAAATTTCAATTCTCTATGGCAATCCTTTCAAAACCCTACTTAAAAAAAAAAGGGAAATGGCAATCCTTTCAAAACCCTACTTAAAAAAAAAAGAGGAGATCAAGGTTCAAATCTTGCCAAGCGATACATGGAAAATATCCTATATTTTTTGTAATACCACTATGTGGTGATGGTGTAATACGGGTGGGGTGTGTTTCAATCCCATATAACCAATTGAAAAAACCTATTAAAAATAATAATAATAAATAGTAATAACTAGTAGTCATTATTATTCGATCGTAAAGAGTCGAGAGTAAGTGTTAGTTGAGAGAGAGGAGGGAGTGTGACTAGGAAGCAGGAATTAGAAAGTAAAGTATGATTAATGAACAAGTGCCACTTCTTATTCCATATCAGCAAGTGCAAGCCAAGAGAGAGGAGGAAGTGTGATCAAGAAGCAATAAGTAGAAAGAAAGGTGTGATTAAGGAACAAGTGATGCTTCTTATTCTAGATATTAGGAAAATTTAAAGAATTAATTTGAATAAAATCCAGGTAACATGGAAATAAATTCATTTTTGAAAGTCCTTACTTAAAGTAAAAATGGCCTAGATAGAAGTATGGATTCCCTAGCTAGCAATAAGAGGAAGAAAAAATCTATGGTAAACCCTATCTAGGTAGCAGATTCTACACCAAAAGTGATTATAAAGGATGAGATGATTGAGCATGATATAATGGTTCTTAAAACCAGAGGGTTAATATGTAAGTTTCATGGATACTGGCTAGGTTTTTCTAAGATTCAAAATGGGATCAAGTGGAAGTCTAATTACGAACAACATGAAAATATAAAACAAATGGAAGAGATTGATGAATATGAGAGTGTTGGTGGGAATGGAAGAAGGAGATAAAGGTCATCAAAATGATGATGATGAAAATGATATCATGGAATATTAGGGTATGAATAAAACCCCTAAAAAAAGAGTTATTAAGGAATTAATAGGTTGTTATAGTCCTAAGTTTATTTTAATACAAGAAATAAAATTAAGCAATGAGGAATGTAAGGATGCTTTTAAGAAGATTTGGAAGATGGGTGATTGTTTAGCAATTTCTTCTATATGAGCTTCAAGTGGTATTGCAATAATATGGGACAAATGCAAATGGGATGGGCAATTATTAGAAGCAAAAAGTAATTGGGTTGCTAAATTTTTTGTAGGAAAGAGGAAAACATCAAAGTTTGGGTTATAAGTGTATATGCTCCAACTATAGTTACTCCTCGTGAAAGATTTTGGAAGGATCTAAGCATATTTTTGTCAAATACAATGATGATTCATTGTGATCTATGGGCTCTTAGGGGTGATTTTAATATTGGTCTATCTCCTTTTGAAAAAAATGGTGGTATTCTAGGATGGTCTAAATCAATGCAATATTTTTCTTCATTTGTCAATTCAAATGACTTTTTGGGATGTTAGTCCCTCGAGCTTTCAATATACATGGGATAATAGAGACAATGGGTAAAATCATATAGTAGTAAGACTAGATAAATATTTTGTAACACCCCTACTAAGAATTTTTTTGTGACATGGATTAAGCTTTTTGGACTTCCTTATCAACTCATAAATAAGGAGGTTTTTAAGAATATTGGTAATACTCTAGGTGAATTCATCCGGGAGGGACCAACTACTAAGGAGATAAGGCATGTTGCATATACTCGAATATGTGTTGCCATGGATATTTCAAAACATTTATAAATTTTGCTTACAAATTATTATAAATTTTTATTATCAAATATTATATCCGCTCTAAGGATATTTTGCTATATTTTAGTAGATTTTGAGTTTTAGTTTCCTTACCATGAATTGATTTATAAATAAATCCTTATAATCATCTCTAGTAGTAGAGATTAGTGAGAAAACCACAAAGGATTGATACTTGTTGCTCAAATATAGGGGTGTAAATTTAATGGGTATTGGCCAGGGGCTTCAATCTTGAGAAAATGGATTGATAGGAGTTGGAAGTCTATAGGAGTGATTCTATCCTTTATTGCCAAAGTTTTATTCCTATACATTTGTATTCCAGGGAAGAAAGAGATAGAATCCTAAAATGGAGTCCTTGTTTTATGGAAAGAGCAAGACTCTTCCTTATCTGCTAGTATGAAGGCTTTTCACCTAAAAATGTAAATATATCCCTACTACCAATCTGGGTTAGGATGTATGGTTTGTCCATTGAGTTTTAGGAAATGGATACCTTCAAGGCAATAGGCAACATGCTTGGAAAATTCCTTGAGATTTCAGAAACTATACAAAATGGATTCTTGGCTATTTATGCTTGGATATTGGTCATGATTGATATAAGTAAACCTTTACTAGAATCAATAATTATTAAGCATGGGGATAAGATGTGGATCCAAACCATGGATTATGAAAATATATATTTTATATGTATAATATGTCATGAGGTAGGGCATATTGAGAGATCATGCCCTAAGAAGAGTCCAACAAAATTGTATGTAGAAAACCGCAAGAGATACCTACAATTAGATATGGATGAGGATGGTTTTCAACTTCTAAAAAATAGAAATATATAAATGAAATCAAATAAATAGTGCAAAAAAGTAAGGAAGGATATTGGAAGAAATACCAACTCTTTTGATGTTTTAGCCTATGAAGAAAAAGTAGATCACAACTTAGAGGACACAAGTACAATAGGTTCAACATATTAACAAGGAACCATCTATTTAGTATGATATTGATTTAGGGATAGATATTCTCGATGAACCTAAGGAATGTGTCAAATCATATTTTTAAGAATTTCTTGAAGTACCATGTACCATTCAAGAGAAAAAAAATGTAAATAAAATTTAGTGTTAGATGTTAATACATCTACCATTAATAAGAAAATACCAAAAAATGAGCATGACAAGTCAAAAGCTTCCATAGTAGAGCTAGGAGAGGATAAATTTGAGGAAAAATAAAGTTGTGAAAGAATATTGAGTAATAGAATAAGAATACCTACTTATGATACAGACAAGGCAAAAAGAGAAAAAACCCTCAAATTATCAAGCGTGATCCAAGGAAGCAAGAGCAAACATAGAGAAAGGAACACAAACCAAGTTGGTTGAACTTATCTTTACCAAACAACAAAATGATATTGGTAATTTGTAGGCAATGCTAATAGCCCCAAATGATACATAATTATCATATCATGGAATATAAGGAGTATCAATACCCCATAAAAGTATACGTGTATCAGGGACCTCTGTTTAAGTAATAAGCTTGATATCTTTGTATCCAAGAAATTAAAATGATAAAAGAAGAAGTTTTCAAAACTATGAAAGTAGTATGGACAATATGTGAATGGGATGCTATAGATTCTAAAGGAGTGATAGGGGGAATTCTAACTTGTTGGAATCCTATTAGAATATCCTGTGTAACCATTCATAAAACTAGGTATTGGATAGCTTCTTTAGTCACATGCTTCTTTGCAAATATTCGTTTCATCCTTATCAATGTCTATGGACCTACAACTCAATCAGGCAGATTAGAAGTTTGGAGTGGTATTGAAGCCTTTATGAGAAGTAAATACCAAGTAACTCAATTCATGATCACAGGATATTTTAATGCCATTACCAAGTTGGATGAATAAATTTGAGGGAATTAGGAAACTAACCCAAAGTATGAGAGATTTCTCAAGTTTTATTCAGAACAATAATCTATGGGAGGTTGAGTTTGAGGAAGACAACTATACATGGACCAACAATAGGAGAGGCTAGTACTTAATAGCAAAAAAATTAGATAGATGCATTCTCTTAAACCATTGGATAAATGAAGGGACTTGTACTAAAATTAATACCTTGACAAGGATTGGTTCAAATAATTGACCAATAAAAGTTAAAATGGTGGTAGGTGAATTCAAAAAATATTATATTTTAAATATGAGTAGGTGTGGAAAGATCATCCTCAATTTGTTGGTATTATAGCATAAACATGGAATTCTTCAGGAAATGGTGGATTGCATACACTTCCAAAACAAATTAAATCAATGACATCTAGATTAAAAGAATGGAAGAAGAACAATTTTGGAAATATTTTCAAGAAGAAAGAAGAAGTAAAAGATAAAATTTAAAAATTCTAAAAAGGTGATCATAATAATCCAAGCTCGAAGGAAAGGGAGTCAATGAATATCATAATTTTGAGTAAGGAAGAGAAAAGTTGGAGATAAAATCAAGATAAACTTGGTTAGAAGGATATAAATACATAGTTTTCCATAGGATGACAATAGTACATAGATCAACATCCATAATTAGTAGAATAAAATTACTAGAAGGTGTTTGGATTGAAGACCAAAGTGAAATCATAAAGGAGGCAAGTCTTTTTTTATAAAAAATATTCTAGGATCAAAGGAGTTTGAAGTTCTTAATGATAAACTTCTACAATATGCTCCTTCAATTATAATATATGAAGATAATAAGAAATTGAGGGAGCCTATTACTCTAGAAGAAGTTCACCTAGCTTTCTCTTTTAACAAGAATAAATTCCTAGGTCTGGATGGGCTCTCTACAACATTCTATCAACATAATTAGGATATAGTGAAGGATTCTTTATTGGTGGCAGTTGAATAGTCTAGGGTAAAATAATACATACGTTATAAAATAAATGATATATATCTTATCCTAATTCTAAAAAAGAAGGATGCAAAATTGTTTGATTCATTTTGATCCATAAGTCTATGTAATATGGCATATAAGATTATTTTCAAAGTGATGGAGAATCATAAAAGACCATTATTAGAAAAAAATATTTCAAAAGAGTAAGGAGGATTTGTGAAAGGGTTCTAGACAATGTCATAGTAGCTCATGAAGTTATGCATTCAACAACTTCTAGAAAAGATAAAACAATGATATTAAAACTTGATATGAGTAAGGCCTATGATATGATTACATGGGATTTTCTTTTTGCAGTATTAGAAAAGTTTGGATTTGGAAATAAATGTGTCAGATGGATTAAAATATATGTCTCTACAATTTCATATTCAATGTTGGTCAATGGGCTAGTAAAACAATCATTTAAAGCCAAGAGAGGCCTTAGATAAGAAGATCCTCTATCACCATGTTTTTTCATTATTATGGCAGAGGTTTTGGGTAGGAACTTGACGAAGACTTATAAATATGAGCTTATAAGTGGACTTAAGGCTAGTAATAACATCGACAACATCATCCATCAACAATTTGTAGATGATACAACCTTTTTTGTAGGGCAAGGATAAACGAGACCAAATATTTGAATAAATTTTTAAAAGAATATGAAAGAGCATCAGTGCAGAAAGTTAATTGGACAAAATCCAAAATTTACTTCCTAAACACCCCAACTAAAATCAAAGTAAGGATATGCAAGTTACTTCAAATTGAGGAGAAAATTTTACCAGCAACTTATCTAGGTATGTCCTTATTTGAGGGGAGAATGAGGATAAAATTATGGAATCCAATTATAAGTAAAGTTTAGAATAAACTACCAGCATGGAAAGGTAGATGGTTATTGTTAGAAGGAAGAGTGTAGCTAATTAAATCAGTATTACATGCCATTCCAACATATTATATGTCCTTGTATACTATGCCAAAATCAATAGAAAAAGTTTAATCTATATTATGCGATCATTTTTGTGGTTAGGATTACATGATAAAAGGAATTTTTCTTTGGTGAAATAGAGCAAGGTATGTGATGATAAAACTAGGGGAGGTCTCGGTTTAAGAGTTCTTACGAATATAAACTTAGATATTAGGGAAAAAGTAGTTTATAGATTGTACAAAGAGAGTCAAAGACAATGGGTAAGAATTATTCTAAGTATGTTTATACCAATGATCCAAACTTAATATTTACTACATTCTCTCTACCAAATGGTTCGGCACTATGGAACGGTTTAAAAAAATCAATTGATCTAGTGATTAAAGGTTTAAGATGGGTGGTAGAATCTGGAGAAAAATTCCTATTTGGATGGATACTTTGTGTGATAAAAAATACTCAATCTAGATCCAATTTTGAAACCATGGATGATATTACTTCAAGATAAATATGGTGATAGAGTTTCAAACATTTTGTATAAGGATCATGAAGGAAGATACAAATGGAAAGAATATTTTTTTACAAGTATACAAGACATTAATGCTAGGAGGCGGTTGAGTAGAAAGATAACAACAATGATTATTCCAAGGGGAGCCAAGGATAAGTTGATTTTGGAGTTATATAGCTTAGTATAATACACAACAAGAAGTGATTATAATATAAAGCACCATCAAAATAGGAATATCGATAGATTATGCAAAGATATTTGGGATAGCCCAAGCTTTCCTAAAGTCAAACTGTTTGTTTGTACATTAGGTCATAGAAGAATTTTATTGTGGGATAACCTTATGAAAAGGGGTTTTCATAGCCTCTCAAAACATTTTCTTTGTAAAATAGAGGAGAGTATAGACCATATTTTGGGATATTGCTCAATAGTCTAGAAACTGTGGCAATGGATTCCTAATATGTTTGGTAAATGCATAGTGATGAGTGGTAAGATTGATGAATGGTTAAAGCAATGACATAACATTTTTAAAAGTGACACTTTAAAAATAATCTAGGATTTATCAAAATATACAATACTTTGGACTGTTTGGCTAGAAAGGAATAGAAGAATATATAAAGGAAAGGAAAGCAATTTATAGGTAATGAAAAGGAATATTTGTTTAGCCATAGAGGAGTCTAAACTAACTCTATTAACTCACCCAGTCCCTAATCTAGAAGCATAGAACCTTGATAGGTGGAGTCACGTCATCAATAGGATTATGATGTTATGGATAGGACAAAAAAAAAAGGCAAAGAATATAAAGTGGAAACCACGAGATGTGGAGTTGGTCAAATTGAATTTTGATGGAGCATCTAAAGGAAATATAGGACCAACAGGAGGATAAATAATTAGAAAGAATAGAGATATTTTGTCTCATTATGCTTTTGGATTTAAGACAAATAATGAAGTTGAAGTTTGGGCAACTTTGGAGGGGTTAAAAATATGCGCCAAACAAATAAAATGGAACAAAGTTTGGATGGAAGGTGATTCACTTATAGTAATAAATATAATTTCGAGGAAAGCAATGGCTCCATGGAACATACAAGAGATAATTGTGGAAATTTAAGACCTTGTTATAGAGTTTGGAGAAATTGGTTTACACATACATTAAGGGAAGGAAACAAATGTGTGAATAGGCTAGTCAATAGAGGGGTTTTAATAGAGGATCGTGAAGTTAAATTCTCTTTTCCTTGGTTAGAGGAAGTAGTAAGTTTAGCTGAAGCTGACATGAAAATATTGACTGCTTGAATCAAATAATGATTAAGATTTACTTTATTGTTTTTTATTGGTAATATATGCTTTATTTTTTAGCATCAATGTGCTTTCATATTTATTATTTATTATTTATTATAATTTATGTGGTTGCACTTGTGCTTCAGGAAGGAAACTAGCAATCTAGATCTAGTAAAGTGGGCTATGATAGTGCGATGTTTTAGAAATATTACTCTACTAAGATGCAATGGATAGATAGTAGAGGTAAAGTTTTGGTATTGTGAAGGATATTGTAGGAAAATGTCAAGGATGTTGAACTCTAGAATATTTGTATTCACACAAAAAATAAAAATAAAAATTTTAAAAATAAACATCAACAATTAAGACATTTATGTAAAATGATGTAGGTTTCTAGCTATAGCAACTCAATTGAGATGAGAATTGAATCTATTTGTAAACACTCATGCTCTAAAGAAGAGAGCTGTGATTTATCAAGGGTGGGGGACTCGAGTACAAACCCTTGTTCTCCAGAAAAAAAATGGATGTGGAGACTTGATAAAAAAATAATTTGATTGTTGGTGTTCATCATCTATTACTAGAGGCAATCTCTTGGAAGTGTGAGCATATTTATAGAAAAGGAAATTGGATAGCAGATAAATTAGCAAATTATAGTGTTGATCTTCATCTCAGTGAAATTTAATTTTTAGAAGAAAACTGTCCAAGTAAGATTTTATTTCTTAATAAAAATGATGTCAAGAAGTTGATTGTGAAAATATAGCACAAGGAAGTTGAAGAATATATTTAAAAGAAAAAAATGAAAATTTTGTGATATGCAACAAATGTAATATTTTGGTATTTTGATGGGAGTAGCCCCTAATAAAAGCCACATATAACTTTTTACAAATAAAAAATAGTCATTCTTATTAAGACGCCAAATGAAATTTGCTCAATATATTAAATTCCTCAACTTTCAAGGAGAAAACTCATATTCGAATCTTACCAAGCAATATATGCATAAAAGTCAAGTTGTTGTAATACCCTTATATGATCAATGATGTAATGTGAGTGAGGGCATTTCAATCACATAGATGTGTTTTTGTTATTAAATTAAATGACTATAATTATAAAACTTATTTTATTAGAACATTAATGTTAGTTTTTTGGTAAGTTGGAATTATATTACAAGCGAGTTTTGAAAGGATCCCAAAAACCTTCTTACAACAGGTCAAAAGACCAAACCGAGGGTTAAAACCCAAATGACACATCCCACCCAGTGGGAGACTCATTACAAGGATGAAGATAAAATCCCGTCTAGCGGGAAACATCCGAAGACCACCACAAAGGAAATCCCGCCCAACGGGAAAAATCGGCAGTCAAAAAGGGGAAATCTCGCCCAGCGGGGACCCTAGCAAATTTAAAAACCTTCCTAGCAAGGAAAACAACAGAAAAAATTACAATCCCGCCTCATGGGGAAAAAATCGCACAATCTGGAAATCCTACCACGTGGAGAAAACAAGCATGTTTAGGAATCCCGCCAAGCTAGAAAGGCACACAAACCCTAAACCAGCATGTTTGAGAAATCCCGCCTAGTGGGAAAACCAGCAAAATTGAAAGATCCCGCCTATGGGAAAACCACCAAACCAACCCTAAACCAGGTGTGAAGGGTCCTACCCAATGGGGACAAAAAATCCAGCAGCAAGGGAAGGTCCCGCCCCGTGGGAAACCCAACAGCAATAGTAAAACCCGCCTTATGGGAAAAAATAGCAGCATGCCCAAAATCTTGCCTTCAGAGAAACCAGCAAGAGAAGGCGAAATCGCCCAACGGGAAAAACTAGCAGTATGCCCAAGACCTGCAGACAAACCCACGACCCCCCATCGGGGAAAACCAATACACCCTAAACCTGCAAAAAATCCTACGAACTCGTGGATCCCGCCCAACGGGAAAACCAACAACATGCCCAGAAGAACACAACCCCTGCCTAACAGGAACCCCGATCTGGGATGCAAGCTGCAGAGGAGAGACAGGGAAGCTGTCCCGAGAGCGTCCATGACTGAGAAGGAATTTGATGGGTAGAAAAAATAGCGAAAGCCATTGCATTGTAAGAACTTGAGCCCCCATCCCAAGATCAAACCCTGCAAGGAAACAAGCCATTAAAACCACCATCAAGAAAAATTCTAGCCCCACCATTGTCTGTCAGGGAATGGATCCAAGGAGAGATGTAGCTGCATGCATGGGCACCCCCCCAGGACCCAAACATCAAACTATAGAAAGATCCCTGAGATCCATCCATAAGAACAAACAAACCCCGGATCTACAAGGAGATCCCAAAGACAAGGGTTTCATGGGGCGACTGGGAAAACCATCTACGGGAAAAGGCGCCCCCGAAGCCAAAAGAACACAGATGAAGATCTCGAGCAGCAACCAAAAAACCAGAGCCAACCCTCTTCCAACAGCCCCAAAAGCACATTGGAATCTCGCCGAACCAGGAAACTCAGGGCAAGAAACCACCAAACCCTCCTTGCAGACCAGCAACCCCGCCAAAAGGGAAACCTGAGAAAACAGGGGAACCTAGAAACTAGGCCTGAGAGCCGACCCGGGAGGGGGGCAGGGAAAAGGAGAAGTGGGACTGGTCAGTCCAAGGAAACCTGGAGCTGGAGCCATCCCTCCCTTGCCCCCAACATTAATGTTAGTTTTACTTGTTAAATTCCTGAACCTTAAAAAAGAAAACCCCCGTCCAAATCTCACTAAACAATATATGTATAATAGAAAATTTGTTTAAACACTATTATATTATCATGAAGTAATGTAATACGAGTATCAATACCATATAACCAATTCAATTTTTTTATAAAGATTATCAATTAACATGTGAAATTATTCTTCAACTTCTAAGGAAACTAAGTTGCCAAGCGATATATGCATAATAGTGAGTGGAAATAATATCACTATATGGTAATGGTGGAATACAAATTGAACCCATTTCAATCCTATATAACTAATTAAAAAATTAACATGTGATATTAAAAATGACGAAGCTTAAAAGAAAAACCATATAAAAAATACAAAGGCCTTGTCTTCAATAAGGACAACGTAATTATAAATCTTTTATTTCTTTAATAAGAACAATGTTATTATCGAATATTAGTTATTTCTTTAATAATTTTTATAATAAATATTGAATTTAGTATTGATTTTTATGTAATAATATAAGGATTTTAAGGCAAGAGGTTCTTAAAAATTTAAAAGAAAAAATAATTATGAAATTTATATATATGTCAAGTGAGCACATAGTTTTACAAAATCAATTGCATTAACTTAATAGGTTATATTCCTTTCAAAGAGGATCCCAAGTTTGAATCTTGCCAAGCCATATATACATAATAATGGTTAAATTGTTGTAATACCATTAGGTGGTCATTATGTAATAATTGGGGTATTGATTTAATTAAATGCCTAAACATCAATAATGATATAAAAGTTTATGTAAAATTTTTGTGTAGATAATAATATGGACAAAAGAGCTACAAAAATTGCATTAACTTATAAAATTCAACCCTATATATGAAATGAGTGCCCACAAGACCAAAACATTCTATGGAACCCAGAGCTTAAATACAAGATGGGGTATGGTGTACAACCCTACTCACTTTTGAATTTAAACCTTGGATCTCTAATCTGGAGTTCCAAAGTTTAACAACATCTAAGAAAGAATATTATTCAACAAAATAAAAAAACTCAACATCCTCTTATCATCTTTTGAAGTGTGTTTCTTATGTTGTTAATTTTGATGAAAAGTTTTCTTAATGGGTTGTCAATCCCACAACTTTGCTATTTTACCCTTATTTAGAAATGAGTTGTATGTCCTTTGTCCTCCTTGTATGTGTTTCATCTTGCGTATCCCCAAATTGAGTTTGCTTTAAAAATCTAACCCAAGGTATATGGATTTTGTTACTACCTTTAAAGTTTTTCCTTCAAATAAAATACACGATTGTTTTTCTTTCTAAGTATAGAAAACCACAATTTTTATCTTGTTAGTGTTTACTTGAATTCCAACTTATTTCTAAAAAAATCTTTAAAATATTTACATATTCTTTTAAACTTTGAAGTGTCTTGTCAATCAAGATGACGTCTTTGACATAGAGAAGTTATACTACATAATTAACCAATTCTAATCCCTCTCCTCTCATCCTTTCTACCCATTCCATCAATTTGTTAATGTAAAGATAAAATAAAGTAGATGACAATGGATAACCTTGTTTCACCTTAATATAATTCCCAAGACACTCGAATAGTCCTTCCGAAGTTCTAATTATTGCCACGACCTACTCATAAAGTTTGTGTATAGTTACTCTATAGTTAGTTGGTATGCTGATTTCTTCTATTCTTTGCCATGATTTACCTCTAGGTACAATATCAACAAAAATTTCAATGTCCGTAAAATAACAATAAACTTATATTTTTTCATTCTATATCCTCTCTATTAGGTGCCTTAAAGTAATGCAATGATCTATTGTTAAGTACTTTGGTTTAAACCCTGCTTGCCCTATTGTCCTCTTTCCTTGATTTTATGCCACTCGACTAATTTTGCTTTCTACTATGCTACTAGACAATTTAGAAAAATGATTAATCATGATGGTGCGGTAATTTAAAAGATTATTGGTGTCTCCATTTTTATGCAATGGTATGACTGAGTTGATTATCCATTCCAGTGGAAATCCTCCTTTAATGATGCCAAAATTTTTTTTTTTGATGTGTGGTGCTAAGATGTCAACGCCATACTTGAGATGTTTAGCTTACAACCCATCTATATCCTAAGCTTTGCCTATTGTTATTTTCTTTATGCCCTCCACGTCTTTCAAAGAAAAGTTACTCAATCATGTCAATTATAGGAGGGATATTTTTCTTGGTTTCTCTCATATAATTGCTTAGCATATTGCAACCATTGTTCACTTGTGATATTATTTTTTGTGTTCCTTTTATTTTGTTGTAGCTCTTTCCAAAATTATCTTGGGCTATGCTTTACAAGATATATAAACTCTTTTTGCCTTACTATTTTTTTTAATTGGGTATATATGATTGAAATGGGCCCCACCCATATTACATCATCACCACATAGTGATATTACAACAAAGCTTGGATATTATCCATGTATTGCTTGGCAAGATTTGAACCTTGGTCTTCTATTTAAATATTGAGGAATCTAATCGGTTGAGCTAATGCCACTTGATTTTTAATGAGTTTACATAGGTTTTTATGAGGGGTCCTAGTCCTCTCCTACCATTTTGCCTTACTCTTATGTATTTTTCCTTTTTGTTTTCACTAGCTATTTATATATCTTGTTATTTGTTTTCTCTTTGCCTTGTTCTTTCAAGATTCTTGTTATTGTTTTGCAATCTTAATCATACAATGGAATAACAAGGAAAAATTCATATTTTTTTCTTGGTTCAAAGGCTTTTTTGATTATATCCATCACTTTGTTGTTATCAAAAGTATCAGTTCAAAAAATATTTGTCCTTTTTTTTTCTCTCTTTGCATAATCTTCTTGAGTGATGTTTCAATAATTTTTTGAATTTTCTTTGTCATAGAGATGTTTTCTATTGTCTTTCCTTTAGTTACTTGAAGATGTTCTTCTTGCCCACTTTCTTGCATTTGGATCTTCATGTGCATTGGAATATGATCAAATTGTAGCTCCATGGGAACTATTTCAATTTCTAAATATTTTGTCCTTGAAATAAAGTTTGGTGAGTAAATAACATAATCAACTTCATTGTGTCCATTATGTATTTGACAAGTATATTTTTCAGATTTTATCACATGTTTATGCCATTGCAGATGATCAATCTCTATATGCTATATAATTTAAGAAGTTCTTTTCCATAATGTGTGATGGGTCCTTGACTGTCATCTGAGGACCTTAACCAACAATGATCCACCTCTTTTTCTAGCCATAGTAGATTATCATCTATGTCTTCGTTGATATTTAAAGAGCTTGCTTGTCTATTTGTTGTAGTGGCATCAAATTCGCCCAATAAAACCACCTCTCCAATATTGTTATATTTTATTTTGCCAATACTATATGTGAATCCTGATAATCTTAGCCATGCTTCTTATAAAAAATTGATTGTTTTGGAGGAAAATAACAAGCTATGATGTTAATCAAGTTATCATTATCTGTTATAAGTAAAGTTTATAATAAACTACAACATCGAGAGGTAGATAATTATCGTTAGCAAGAACAATACAACTAATTAAGTTAGTCTTACATGCCATTCCAACATATTATATGTCATTGTATACTATGCCAAAATCAATAGAAAATAGTTTAATCTATATCATGTGATCCTTTTTGTGGTCAATATTATATGATAAAAGGAAATTTCCTTTGGTGAAATTGAGCAAGGTGTGTGATGATAAAACCAGGGGAGGTATCAGTTTAAGAGTTCTTATTGATGCAAACTTAGATATTAGGCAAAAAGTAGTATGGATATTGTACAAAGAGAGTCAAAGACAATGGGAAAGAATTATTTTAATTATGTTGAGCCCAATAACCGAAGCTTAATATTTATTGCATTCTCTCTACCAAATGGTTCTACACTTTGGCATGGTTTAAAACAATCTACTGATCTAGTGATTAAAGGTTTAATATGGGTGGTGGGAGTTGGAAAAAAAATTATATTTGGACGGATACTTGGTGTGATAAAAAAACCGCTCAATCTAGATCCAATTTTGAAACCTTGGATGCGATTACTTCAAGAAAAATATGGTGATAGGGTTTCAAACATTTTGTACAAGGATCAAGAAGGAAGATACAAATGGAAAGAAGATTCTTTTGACAAGTATACAAGACATTGATGCTAGAAGGCAACTAAGTAGAAAGATAACAACGATGATTATTTAGAGAAGAGCCAAGGATAAATTGATTTGGGAGTTGAATAATTCAGGAGAATACACAACAAGAAGTGGATATAATGTAAAGCAACAACAAAATAAGAATATCACAAGAATATGGAGAGATCTTTGGGATAGCCCAAGCATTCCCAAAGTCAAAATATTTATTTGGTTAGTATGTCGTAGAAGGATTTTATCTTGGGATACCCTTATGAAAAGGAGTTTTCATGGTCCCTCACCATGTGTTTGTTGTAAAAAGGAGGAGAGTATAGACCATCTCTTGGGACATTGCTCGATAGTTTGGAAACTATAACAATGGATTCTTAATATGTTTGGTAAATGCATGGTGATGAATGGTAAAATTGAAGAATAGTTAAAGCAATGGAAAAACACTTTTAAAAGTGAGGTTTTATAAACAATCTGGTATATATCAAAAAATACAATACTTTGGACTATATGGCTAGAAAGAAATAGAAGAATATTTAAAAGAAATGAAAGCGGTTTAGAGGTAATGAAAAGGAAGATATTTTTTGCCATTAAGGAGTCTAATCCAATCCTATCAACTCACCCAATCCCTAATCTGGAAGCAGAGAGCCTTAATAGATGAAATCAACTTATTAAATGGAATTATGATTTTGGGTACAAGAGAAACAAAAAGAAGATAAAATATAAAGTGGAAACCACTAGATGTAGAGTTGGTCAAATTGAATATTGATGGAGCATCTAAAGGAAATCGAGGACCAACATTAGGAGGAATAATTAAAAATAATAGAGAGATTTTGTTTCATTACGGTTGGTGGATTTAAGACAATTAATGAAGTTGAAGCTTGGGTGGCTTTAGAAGGGTTAAAAATATGCAAACAAATGAAATGGAACAAAGTATGGATGAAAGTTGATTCACTCATAGTAATAAATGCAATTTTGAGAAAATCAAAGGCTCCATGGAACATATAAGAGATAATTGTAGAAATTCAAGATCTTGCTAAAGAGTTTGAGGAAATCAGGTTTGCACATGCATTAAGAGATGGAAACAAATGCAGATAGACTAGCCAATAAAGGGGTTTCAATTAAGGATCATGAAATTAAATTCTCTTTTCAGGAAGTACTAAGTTTAGTTGAAGCTAACAAGAAATTGTTGACTACCTGAATCAAATAATGATTAAATTATACTTTTATGTTTTTCATTGGTAATATCTGCTTAATTTTACAACATTAATGTGTTTTCATATAAACTAATTATTATAATTTTTGTGGTTGCAATTGTGCTTCAGAAAAGGAATCTAGTAGTTTAGATTTGGTAAAGCGAACTATGATAGTGCGATATTTTGGAAATATTACTCTATTAAAATGTAATGTATAAATAGTAGAGGTGAAGTTTTGGTATTGTGAAGGCCTACTATAGGAAAATATCAAAAAGGATATTTAATTATGAAATATTTGTATTCACACAAAAAATTGAAAAAAAATTAAGACATTTTATGTAAAATGATGTAGATTTATAGCTATAGCATCGCAATTCAGATGAGAAGTGAATCTCTTTGTAAACTCTAAAGAAGAGAGTTGTGATTTTTCAAGGGTGGGGGACCCAAGTACAACCCCTTATTCTCCAACAAAAAAAAATGTCATTATTTATGATTCTAATCCGTAGATATTGTTTATCTGGGTCTTCTTTCTCCAACTTAGATGAGTCTACCCAATACTCTTTTATTAGTATTGTTAATCCATGTTCTTTTTCACTTTATGTTGCTTCATTCTATATTGATATCTTTTTGTATCCTTTGTAATCTGGAATCTAGCATCCATCATGTTCATGTGTTTCTATTACTATAATTACATCATTTGCTTTAGATATGCGACCTAGACTAGGACCTCTTCTCCATGGATATCCATGATAATTCTACCTCACTAATGTTAAGTGCTCTCAATGGATCCAATTTCGTATTTATTTAAGTTTTTTTCATTTATAATGTATGCTTTCAACCATGTCTTTTTACCCCCACTCCTTGTTGTCTTTAGCTTTTCCCATTCTACCCTTGTGTCTTCTTGTTGCATAGGAAGATCCTCACCTAGGTAAAAATGTGACCCTCATAACAATCCTCTATTTCAAAGAACTTGCCTTTTATCTCTTATATTGAATATTGTGACTCAAACCGGTCTAGCTTTTCATGTCTTCCCTTAATTTTCCAAGTTTACATTCTTGATGAATTTGTCTGCTCCAATTAAGGTAATGAAAAAGAAAGTCCTTTGTTAAGTTGGTTGTATTTTCTTGTTCTCCATGCAATTTTTTTTTTTTTTTTTTCCGTTAATGATGATGTTTATTGATCTATTTTGTCTTCCCTTTTCTTCTAGTATTTTCATTTTGATTTGTTTATCTATTAAATCTCTTTGTTCCTTTGGTTTGCTTGTTCAAAATCTTACCACCTGGGTCCATGATCTAATCTCCTCTATTTTATTTTGGAGTACTTTTTCTTTTGTCATCATGTTTGCAATTGTTGCTTGATTTTTTTTTTTTGTAATTAAGATTGTTTTCATTTTATTTTTCTTTTATGATTTGCAAGTTAGTTTGAAAATGTAATCCATTTATAGAATCATTACTACTCCACAATCCCATGGTAGTGGAAGATTTTGGTTCTACTATTGATGTCTCCAACAGATAAATCTGAACAACTTGTTTAAAAATTATTATTTTTTGTTCCCATATGACTCCAGTCAATTTCAATATACATTCTTCTAAAACTATTACTCTATCATGGAAGGGGCTAGACATGGTATCAATTGATATATTCAAGTTAATATCACCTATTTTATCTTTGTCTCCTTTGTGTTGTAGATTTGCCATTATCTGATTCAACCTTTCCTTTCCTAACAAACATGCACCTAATGTTTGGGATCCTAGTTTTTCAAACCCTAACCTTGGCCCCACCAAATGTATTTATTCAACTTTCAAAATTTGGACCACAACATAAAAGTAACAAGACAAGACAAAATAAAGTATGTTGAAGACTTTCTTGGTTTTGTCTTTGAAATTTACCTTTAGTATTGATACCTTTGACTTTGAAATTTGTTTCTACCACTCACCTCTGCCTTCCTACTTTTATCTTTACCTTTAACATTGAAATCTATCTCCATCACTTGGATCTTCTTTTGCCTCTTTGCCTCAAATTTTAAGGAAAAAAATGATATAATTATAATAATAATAAAAAATTCTAAAAATAATAATATATGTTAAAATAAGTTATATATTGATATTAATTTTTGCAAAGAATAATTTGGAATAATATTACAAAAGTGAAAATTTATAATAAATAAAATTTATATTGAAAAAGAAAGCTTAAAATAATTATTATAATTAGGAGTGAATTTTAAATTTAAATTATTTCGAGGACTTCACAAGGTATTTACTTATGTGAAAGAAGCTAGAGGGGCTCTTGGCTTCAGGTTAATGTTTTTTATGTTTTACTGAATGAATGAAAGATTATAATTACCTCTGTAAGATCCAAATATGGTTTATGGGACCTCAAAAATGGAAGTATAATTACTCAAATCATATCATATGATCTTTAATATATTGAAAAGGTTGTTCTTTCTCCTTGTTGATTTGTGTTAGCAATTCCTCAACTTTATTTTATTTTATTGTCTTCAAATAATTTTGCCATAAACCCGTTCTCAAGTGTTTTTTTTTTGTATTTGTCATGGATATCTGAAAAACTTGGGCATTTATAGATGAAGTGTTCATTTATCTCTACTGCCCTGTGCTGCATAGAGTACATATCCTTTCTTCCCATTGTTCTTTGGGCGTTGTCCATCTCTTTGATTCACATCTAAGCTTATGAGAGCTAGTCCTTATCTGAGCAATGAGCATTTTTTCCTTCCACTTGATTTCAGCACTTATATACGCTTTTTCCTTGTGGTCATACGTTGAGTTAAAATTTGCAATATAATAGTGTCTTTTCATTCTTGCATTTTTCATATTCCACTTCTAAATTTTTTATTCACATAATTTTTTATGTCTTGTTGACATTTGGGCATTCATTTGGACATTCATTCATTTGTACACAAATTTATGCATTAATGACTATTTGTCATTTAAACCTTTTTTTATTTTTTATTTTTTTATTTGTGGAAAACATCCCAAAAGGGATGCTACTTTCGGGTAAGACCCAAGGAGGCAGGGGTATCCATTCCGCCAAAAAAACTAATTTATAGTAGAAAACACCCCTTTCGAGGTGCCACTTTCAACAAGTTGGGCATAGGAGGAATGGAGCCTTGTCGGCCTCTACCAAAAACATAGGACATTCCTAACTATACCATATATCTGCAGGATGGAGACAAGGGGAATGGAACCTGGATCGGCCTCTACCAGCACCCAGGGCATTTACCACTACACCACAACAAGCAGATTAAAAACTAATTTATAGTGGAAAACACCCCTTTCGAGGTGCCACTTTCAACAATTTGGGCATAGGAGAAATGAAGCCTTGTCGGCCTCTACCAGCACATAAGACATTCCTAACTATACCATATATCTGCAAGATGGAGACAAGGGGAATGGAACTTGGGTCGGCCTCTACCAGCACCCAGGGCATTTACCACTGCACCACAACAAACCACAACAAGCAGATGTCATTTAAACCTTTTAAATATTATATATTGGCGGTCATTATCAAACTATGGCACGATCTGGATTTTTCTCGACCTCTGGTCGGTACAGGAATTTAATTTTTCTCATGTTGGATGACTGCGGCGTGGCAAAGGACAGTCCAAATATGTAGATGCTATAATGTAGTGTAATACCTACTGTAATTAATAGTATCCGTAAAATAAGTAATGGTGAATGAATCATCCCATCCCCATCATGACGAGTTGAGTTTGATGAGAGTTATAGCTGCGTCGGAGGCGCTAAAATTACACGCATACTGTTAATGCACCAAGGGCGCCAAATTCATTCTGCCCTTTCAGTTCTCCATTCAATTCAGCCGCAAATATACTCTCCTATCTGAAAGAGGGGAATATATAGAGAGAGGGATTTGCGGCGAGGAAGCTTTACCTGCAAAATCCCGTTCAACCAGTTATTTTGGTGGAATATAAATATAAATAGTTATATGAAACATGGGTGGCCGTGCTAGGAGAAATTTCCCTGCAGTTGTAATTGAAAGTCATTCTGACACGGAGGAGGAGGGAGAGAGTTCATCCGAGCAAGAGGAAGAAGAAGATGACTTTGATGAACCCCAGCAAGTTACCAAGGATGATGAATCTCAAACCGAAGCCAAAGAGGAAGATGACGAAGAAGATTCAAAGAAAAAGAGAAAGAGGAATCCGATTACAATCAGCCTCAAACAAGTTTGCAAGGTATCTATGCACACTTCTCTTCTCACTTGTTGTCTCTGCTTTTCACATTTTCCTAGCCTATTTTTTGGAGACCAAAACTATCGCCGGCAGGGAAGTGTGATTTGGAGAAGATTTCCCCACATTTCAGCCAATTTTCAGTGGTCTAGGACAAAAATATGCACCTCAAGACGCCATCAAAAGAAGGGTTTTCTGAGTCAGCCAATGGAGCGGCAAGAAAGGCTCTCGTCACTGAACAGAACATGTCATACAAGGTATTTTCTTATAAAAGAAAGTGGGCCTATGCGTAGTTACCCCATGAGAAGCAATGATGCGTTGAGAAACAGATAATGTCCAAACTTAGTCTTAAGAAATAAAGGTGGCGATAATGTCACCATGGATGTTTGTAAAAAGTGTTAGAATATGGAACATCAGGGAGGAGGATGTTAGAACGGAATAAGCCAGTTGTTTTTGACCCATATGGAAGAATGTCACCATAATTATTGATCGACCCGACAGAGTTCAATCCTCACCGTAGATGTGTATAAGAAGTATTACTCAACAATTTTGAAGGGGTTTTCTAAACAATTTTCAAGGTACATAGGAGAGAAGGGAAAAATAAATAGTATGCTGGGGTTTTCCATAGAATAAAATTGCAGTGTCTTACAGTTACACAGCGAACAGCATCTTCGCGACAACTGTAAAGTTATACATACTTAGAAAATAAAACTATTTCCTTTTTGTGTATGGAGTTTTTTGCTCGAAGAAGTTTTCTTTTCCCATGTAAAATATTGTGTGTTTTTGCGTGGAAATCTTTTTTTTGGCTACATTATTCTCCTGTAATTCAGCAGTAACTGTAATGGATGAGAAAGGTGGTAGATTTTGTATCAAATCAGCAACTTAAGTGGAATCATATCAATTAATATATAATTCACATACATGGAGATCTGCATTGTGAATTGAATGTGCTATAAGAAGTGCAATTACAGGTCATCCCTCTTCCCTTTTCTATGTTTGGAGGCCTTTAAGACTCCTAAGGCATGCTTTAATAAAAGCCAAGTGCTTTAAAGAGGTCAATAAGAGTTCAATTCTTATGCTGTGATATATTGAGCATACTTATTACTGGCAAGATCCGAAGAGATTTTAGACAAACGTTCTGCTTTAGTAGATTCTAAAAGTTAACATGCCATTCAACAACTTCTAGATTCTTGGTATACTAGTTTCATACATCAAATAAATGTTATCTTAAATAATATAAATATTTTACTTTCCTATTGTTGAAGAAAATAAAATACATCCTCCAACATGACAAATTCATAATTGCAATCTAACTTGGAAAGAAAGGAAAAAATTATATTAACATCTGCAAGCAACAAAAGTAACTCAATAGGCTAAAAAATTATTAGCTGTTAATAGCGTGGGATGAGAAATTGGAAAATTGCAAAATATGACCTAATGTAGGTGAGCCATACTATCATGTGAAGTACAAATATAGATATGATACGTACTATGTAATTGAGGCTCAAAGAGAGATCCACTATCAATGAGAGGCAAAAAAAAGTTCCAGTGGAGACCGTTCATGGAACTGCCATTGGTTCATGTTGATGGGATCAACATTGCTGGCAATCATTGTGAAGCAAGAACCGATGAGTTTTTGAGTTTGGTTTGGACTAAGAGGGCTAGGTCAGATCCTAGGTGGATGCCCCTAGATTACTTTTGACCATCCAAGGTCAAAGATCCCCTAAGTGCATAGGAAGAAAAAAATTCACTGCATGTTATTGTCAACGAGTGACCCAAGTAGGTCAGGGACTCAAACTAAAAAGTACACTTGGTCACAGTAGTACAAAAGGATCTGACAACAATGCCTCAAAGCTGAAAATACTGAATAATGTAAATTCCAACCAAATTAAGTGGGTCATATTATTATGCCTGTTGTAGGTAGGATAGATAGCATTCGGTAGGGTGCACGGTAGCAAATGATTTCAAAGTTTTCAACCAATTGTATTTTATATTCATTACTGACAAGAGACTAAAGTTTTTATAAGTTTTACTATTTTTTATTTTTGAATTTAAAAATTTCTTCCTTGAGATGATAGAAATTTGGTCACATCAGCAATTAATGATCATTTAGACGTGGCAAGTTGCTGTGAGGGACCGACAGACTGAATAAAAGCAAGGTTTTGGTGGTCTTGCAGAACGATCTGAAACATCAAAGCTGGAGGAAGCAAAATTCTTTTCAACTGACCATACAATAAAAAAGTTATTTTCAACTAACAATTGCATCAATCTGCATATTATTGAGGGCAATGTGGTGATGTCAATCGTCCACCCATTGTTGGCCATCTCTCAAAAATCCAGAATATTTCTCTTCTGCCTAATCTTTTCTTTGCCGTGTCTTCCTGCCCTTCCTACTTTCCCTCACTTATTCCGTTCCTTTTTCTGCAATATAATTATGTAAGCATATATTTCAACTGTGAAAGTAATTTTTGTCTTAGCCAAGGTTGGATCATCGTTAGTGGGTGCTTTTGCATGTTCGCTTGTCTTTCGGAGAGATCCTTGTGCGAACTACACTCGAAGTCCTTCAGACTTAAAAAAAAAAAAAAAAAAAAAAAAAATTCTTAGCCTTGTGTTTTCTTAACTGCTCTTCTCTTCACGACAAACTAAATTATTATCTAGTCCAAAGTTCTAAATATTCAATTTTTTTTAAAATATGATTTGATATATGGTGTTTAAAGCATGCACCTGCTGCCCACTTCTACTTTTCACGTGCTGAGGTCCCTTGACTATCTAATGTGCGCTTGTTTTCTGGGAAAAAAATAACGATTTTAGAAGCTGTTTTTATTGTTTCAATGTGTCTCACTGCAAACCTCTAATCCATGATTTATTTATGCTCTCTCTCTTTCCATGAGTTTTGGACTTTCCGCTCATGTTGATGTATGTGATAGCTCCATCTATCGTGTTAAAGACGATATATGTGTGCTTTTAATTGTATGGGATGAATTTGTGACTACAGTAACTTGGTTACTACCTTGAGGTCCCTGATAGTTGGAATACTTGCAAAACTATGAAATTGTCCAATTGGAGCCTCTTAGAAACCAGTTTTGTAGAATTTAGGTCTAGAGGTGTGATTGGCTCAACAAGAGCAAAGCGCTCACCAAAGGTAGGCGTGATTGGTTCAATAGGAGCAAAGCGCTCACCAAGGGAGGAGTGATTCGCTCCACTTTAGGACCAAATTGCTCATTAACAGGTCAAGTGGGGCAAGTTTGCATGGATCATGAGGAAGATCTTTGGAGAGCGACTGTTTGGCATGTTGTGGTGCCATTGATTATTTTGGAAGGCTTGTAAGCCATTTAGGAATGTATTTAAAGGCATGTAACATTTGGAGGTGCATCATTTTGCTAAAGATGCCCCTAAATCTTTACTTTTACTAGAAGTAGAAATTTCTCACCCAAGGTAACTCAAGGGTGAATTCTTTCTATAAATAGGAGCCATGGGCTCCATTGTAAACAACTTTTGGCCTTGAGAAAGTCAAAGTGATGCTTTGTGAGACCCACATTGTAATTGCTTATTTTGAATGAATAAGAGATAATGCAAGGCTTTTTACTTTCCATTAGTCGTATTGCCCTTCAGGATTGTGGAATGCGCGACGACTGTGGCATTGCCCTTTTGTCCTCTTGTCATTCTTTGTTAATTCTATTTCACGTGTGTTGGGATACCTAGTCGTTATTCAATTTTTTCATGTGTTGATATGTCACACGCTCTCCTTGCTACGACTATGGCCATATTTTATTTTTGGTCTCTCGCACCCTAACTTTCCCCATTTTATTTTCATGCATTTTAATTTCAAGAAAGATTAGATTAGGTCTGAATTAGTGAGGACAGTGGGGAGCCAAAGGCACACTCCTCTTTCTTCCATTCTTTTGAAACGGAATTGTAGGTGCATAAGAAGTTAGGCCTTTCCGCAATTCAACAATGACTTAAAATAAGCTGCGATTTCCTCTTTGCATACGTGTCCCCCAGTGACCAACAATCTATAGCTTTAGCAAACATTCATTTTCCATTGATAGATTCATATACCTCTTTAAAAAAAAAAAAAAGAAAGTTGTGTTGGATTCTATTGGGAGCCACTCCCATCAAAATAACAAAATATTATATTTGCTGTTAGGTAAATTAAACCATATCCCTTTTATGAAAGATATTATTTATTTCCTTGTTTATTAAATATATTCTTTATCTTCCTCAAATTGCTATGTTTCTACAATCAACTCCTTGACATCAATTTCATTGATATAAAATCTCACTTGGCCAGTTTTCTTCTAAAATTTGAATTTTGCCAAGATGCCAAGATGAAGATCAATGCTACGGTTGGCTAAATTATCTCCTATGCAGTTTCCTTCTCTATAGATATCCTCATATTTCCAACGGATTGCCTCCAACAATAGTTGATGAACGTTGTGCAACTTGAGTGGTCCTAACGGTGGAGACTTTGGAACTTTGAATAGAGGTCTAAGGTTCAAATCTTGCGAGAGGTAGGGTTGTACACCATGCTTTGGTAACTGGAGTATGGTTGGATAACTATATAATAAAAAACATTCTCCATGAGGGTTGTTTCATATGGCCTATGGCTTTGTGGACTTCAAAAATTACTTTACCTTCTACCTTTACGATAATGTTACTTTTTAATCCAATCTCTATATTCATTTTTGTCGATGGCATTAATGATAATATGTGATTCCCTTCAATTGAAATGGGATTTCCATCCCTTTTCAATTGCAATTTTGATTCTTGTATGAAGTGTCCCAACCTCCACATAGTTGTTAGTTAAAGTTCCAGATGATTCCGAGTAAGTGAGAGGAATTTTGCCTTCTTAATTTTGAAAAACACCACCTTCACCAGCTTTTCTTGGATTTCTTTTTGAGGTACCATAAAAATTAATTTTGATAAACCCAATTTTTGGACACTTTCATTTTTCCATATATCGAAGCAAATTCTTTGTGTTAACTCCATTGTTGCAGATGATCCTTCCATGGATATTCAAATCTTGTAACCAAGAGGCTAGCATTTTTTTCTGCACTTGAGACTTCCCATGATGAGCACCATGTGTGTAAACATTATGCAAGAGAGGCAATAATACAGTTTCAAATTTCAACATGATTTTGGGATTTATTTTTAAAAATTATGTTATTCCTTTCAAGCCATAAATTCCGATAAATAATCTTCCCGTGAACTGGAGGGTGCCTAAAGTTAGGCACTTCAATAAGAAAATGCTCACTTGTTTCTCCATTTTCTAGTTCATATTTAGTATCATCTTCAGTGGTTGTTTCTTTGATATCTTTACCACCTTGACTCGTTCGGTTGATTCTTTGCTTTCCAGCCTTTCCTTCCTTAATATCTGGTTTTGCTCCTCCCTTTGCATTAGCTTGCTATTCAGCAGTATCCACCGCCTCCTTTGCCTCTTTTAGGTTTAGCCTCAGGTGGTTGATTGCTCTGGCCCTTTTGCCAATATGTAGTTTCATGCAGGTTGCTTTCCCTTCTCTCTTCTTCTTCCCTTCGGCATAGATGGAGTTGGTGCCATGGTTTGAGTTGTAGATGTAAGCTCAACTAGTGGTTTCTCATCCAATGAAGGTGAACCACACCTCTCCACTTCATTTGCAAACTATCGCAATGGTGTTGTGGCATAGCTTCCGGCATATGCGCATTCATTAACATCGAGACATCACTTGCATACTCTTTTCCAAGTACTTCCTCCAATGGTGGTGATGCTTCCATCGCATCAAGTGTAGTTTGCACATCATCATCAACGTCTATGATAATGGATGTTTCCTGCACCTGTTGTTGCGTAGTTCTTCATCTTTTTGCTTGTTGTGTGGCCTCCAGTGTACATCGAACTCCTTGTGCAACTACTTCTGATTGTTTTGGCGCCTGTCATCCTTTGACAACCTCAATTGAAGCCACTTTCTTGGTACTTGCAATGGCAATTGTAGTGTCTCCTTGCATAGTGTGGTCTCTTGATTGTGCCGAGTCTCCAATGGCACTGCAACATAGGTTAATCCACGCAATTTGTAATGTTGTCCCATCACGATTCCTTGGGTACTTCACCTAACCATCCTCATTAACTGGGCATCTTGTGGGGGTCTCGATGGTGGAAACATTTTGACACTTTGACCCATTGGTTGATTTTGTTGTTGGTGCAGATGTACTCCCATTTGTTGCCATTGTTGCTCCAATTGTCTTTGCCTCATGTCCATCTTGACCGACACCCTAGCACTAGGCAACTATTCCTCCACTATATTAGAGTCTACACTTTCCTTAGGTAGTGCATCGATTTCTCCCCTTTCATCTTCTTTTGATGACCCTTGCACTTTCCTTTTCTTCGTTGTCATCTTCTTCTTCCTTGAGGCTACTTTTACTGTCAGTCTAGTCTTCATCAATGGGGCAACATGTACCTAACGAAAACTAGTAGGCATTCCTTTTGTTATTGTATGTGGAGGATTTAGTCCTGATGAGATGTAGCATCCTGAAGTAATGCAATGGCGTGGAATGCCATAGAAAAATTCTTTGTATACCACAATAGAAAATTTTGTATGCGGTTTGACAAAAAACTTGCCCAATCATACTTTTCTCTGCCATTACTCCTTCCATGTATGGTATGAGCCAAGTGGGCATATTTGAGGCTCTTTGTTCGTCGGATAACCTGGACATGATTACATTCATTGCTCACCACAATTCATCTGACTTTAGGTGTTGCATCTTCAGTTTGTGACTTCCATGCTTTGTCAGCTTTGCCACTTTTGTCGGATTGAGGTTGGTGATATTTTCAACATGTAGGGCTTCGGAGACTCCCTCCTCCTTCACCAGTTTTGTTGAAGTTTGTAAGCCTAATAGCATCTGAAAATGGTTCATGGAAAATGACATTTACACTTCTTTGTAACAAAGCATCACCGTTCTTTGCTTTCTTTCCGCATTATATCTGCAACATCTGTAGCAGGTATTGCTTGAAAAAATTCTTGTCAAAATTAGGAGCTCGTAAAATAAACTGCACTCCCGTGTTTTGAAATGTTATCTTCTATTGATGATCTTTCAGGTGCTTCAAGCACCACGCTCTACAAAATTCTCCAATTAATTTCTTGTAAGGGGATTTGTAAGCGTTCTTTCACCTTACTCTTCTATTGTGGTGAAACCGTTGGTTCTTTGCCTTTAACCTACTTCATTCGATGTGCCGGTCCTTGGCCTTGATCTTGACTATCCATGTTGTCAGGTTTTCCCTCGTTTGGCATCCATCTTGTGCTCCCTCTCTCTTTCATGTGCGTGCTCCTCTTGGCTTATCCCAATGTTGGCTTCGACGCCTCCTCCACAAGTACGAGCTCCATGTCGCAACAGAGCTTCCAACAAGAATCTTTAAGGATGTCTTTGTAACATGACTCATTCAATCCTTAGCCTTTGTTGCATTCCTCATGTAGTTTGTGGTCCTTGGCTTTGGATTTTTAATGCTTCTAGCAATAGTTAATTCCAACTGCTCCAACTGTTTTTCGGATGATTTGGCATCAGCTTGTAGCTCCATGTGGTACGCTCGCTCTTTGTGCCTTTCGTCTTCTTGTTTTGCATGCCTTCTTTTATAATCACTTGTCTGGCTTTGACAACCTGTACTCTCTTCCTCCAAACGACTCAACTCTTGACGACTCTGCCCTTGATGGCCCAAGTTCCAGACAACCCAACTTTAGAAGACCCAAGTTCCAAACAACCCAACTTTAGAAGACTTTGAATTAGACAACCTGAATTTGGATGACCCTTTCTTTGTAGCTTGCTTGCATTTGTACAACATCTACTTTCACACTTCAGACGACTCGTACTCTTTGCAATCGCATTTCTCTTGCTTGGACGATGTTCCATATTGTTTGTACGACCCGTAAAGTAGTTGTAAAAAAATTCTGCAACACTCCTTTGGACTCTTCCATGCGCAATCTGTCTTTCCTCCTATGTCCAAGTACTCCTTGCTTTTGTTGCAACTTTTCTTCCTACAAAAGAAAAACAATTTTTGCCGGTAATGGGGAGGGATTCACAAAGAAAACCCTTTTCGACACTCTATTTCCTTCTCCAATATGGCTTTTGTTTCTTCCAACGCAACTTGCTCCTTTTGCAATGCCACTCTTGTCTTCTCCAAGGCAACATCCATTCTTTGCATTGTAGTTCCTTTCTTATTTGCAATGGCTAATGCTAGAAAGATCCTTTTTCGAATGACTTGCATGCTCTAGCACCTTGAATGCTAAATTCTTGCTCTTTTTTGCTCCTCTTTGGCGTTGGGCGTTTGAATGCATAAGTGCAAGCTCTTGGCATCTATTTATAAGATGAAGGTAGTAAGAGGACAATTGGCTTGCATGTGGCAACTGCCTCTTAACTGCCACTTTACCTTCCATAACTAAATGGCATGCAACTGAACATTCTACATGTTTTTTCTAGGCAACTTGAATTCTGCCACCTTGCGCATGGCAGGTCCGTTGTGTTGCTGTACGATTTTACATTTCGTCTTTTTCTTGCTTTTGGCCTGTATAGTCCAGGTGGCTCGACTGCCTGCTTGACTGTCTAGAAGGCCCCTTTGATTGTTCCTCTAGGCGGTTCACTTGCTTAGACGATCTCCTCTTTAGACCCGAGCGACTTGTTCTACCTAATTGCCTTATTGGTTGTCCTATTGGTTTGACATTTTGCTATTTTGGACGGCCTTGGTGGCCAGACAACCCACCTCCTTGTCTTGATCGTCTTCTTCGTGGTTGACGTCTTTGCAATGGCCTCCCAAACATAGCCCTTTGTTATTTTGGCAATTCGTATACTCCTTCGGGCGACCTGACTTCTCTTTCCTTTGATTCCTTGCCTTTATTGCAACCTTTCCATAGTTACCAGTTAGATTGAATACTCCGACGGACCGAGTGCAGTTTGTATTTCCCTTCTTTGTTTTGGACGGCCTTTAGAAGAACCAAAGGCTTGACCCTTGGACCCAAGGGTTGTCCGTGGTCTTGTTCCATCTTCTGGACGACAAGGGGGTGGCCTAGACGGCCTACCTTGTTGGCTAGATGACCTATGGGCCGTTTGGGGTAGACAACTCCCCCCTGCCATATGGTTGAGAAAGAGGCCAGACAAACTCCCTCTTGGCCTGGTTGACCTAGACATCCTGGGGGTCTTGATGGCCCACCTAGACAACTTGAATAGCCTTGTTCGAATGCTTGTCTTGGGTTGTCGGGTAGCCTTTGCAGACCACTTCAACTTGGGCAAACTCTGTGGCCTATTATGCCATCACCCTCTTCTTATCCATCTTGGTGAGTGCCATGAGGCTCTCCTCTAGACTGTCCTAGCCATGAATACGGTTTTGTACCGCCATTCTCAAACTTGGTATGAGAAACTCTACCAACACAATTGCCGCTTGCCCATTTATAAACTTGAATGTAGTGTTTTGTGTCAGCTTATACATAATCTTGTACGCCTAAAGGATCGTTGGCAATTTCTCCTCCAAATCAACATCTTCAATATCACATGACTTGGACATAATGGAAACAAAGACCTTATTTATTGCTTGCGCTTGCTCGTTTGCTCTGTGGTAATACAAACTAGACAATGAATGCACAATCTTAAACTTCATAGTCAGTTTTTGAATGATCTCATTGGCAAAGCATCCTCCGCTATCACTTGTCAATTGTAGAGGCATCCCGAATCTCGCAATTACCTGTTCGTACAAGAATCGTGATGTGCTCTTTGTGGAATTATTAGGCAATGCTCTTGCCTCCACCCACTTCATTAAATATTCAATAGCTACCACAATGTACCTACATACTCTTCTGTTGGTTTGCAAAAATTCAACAAAATCAAGACCCCATCTCTCGAACAACTCTTATGTTGTGACGGGTGCAACGACATGAAGTCCCTCCTCAGTGGCTTCTTAGCTCTTTGGCACGTTCGCATGTGGTCACAAACTCCCTTGCATTGTGATAGAGAGTGGGCCACCGCTACCTTGCCAGAAGCATCTTCCTCATAGTTGCATCTAGCTCCATATGCCCTCCTTCTAGCCCTTTATGAGATTCCTTCAATGCTGAATTAACTTCTTCGTCCGGTACACATCTTTGCAGAACTCCGTCAGGTCCAATCTTGTATAATAAACCAACTATCAATTGAAACAGTGCTGATTTTCTTCTTTTCTGTTGCTATTAACTCCTTTGGTAGCTCCCCTATCGACAAGTATTCACCCACATACTTGTACCATGATGGTAGCATAGTGATTTAGAATAAATGAGCATTCGAAAATTCATCCTGACACTCCTTTTTCTATAGGCTCTCCTGAGTGAATCCTTGACAACTGATCCTCTATTACGTGCTTCTTCCCTGGTCTAACTACCACTCGAAACATGAACTCCTACAATGTGACGAGCCACTGGCTAACTCGTTTGTGAATAGTCGGCTTGTTGATTAGGTACAACAATGCTTGATGATCTACATGAAAAACAACAAGGTCAGCAAGCAAGTAATTTTTGAACTTTTGTATTGCATTCACCATCCCTAAGGCTTCCTGCTCCATAGTGTTGTAGTTCTTCTTTGCTCGTGACAACAACCGACTTGAGAAGTATATGGGCTGATCCAACCCATATTGCCCCTTCTGCACAAGCCACATCCAATCTCAAAATTGGATTATCCATGTATACATGAAATTCTTTCTCCCAATCTGGAAACACCGAAATGGGTGTGCAAACCAACTCTGCCTTTAACTCCTTAAAGGTTGTTTGGTGCTCCTTCGTCACCCTAACTGGAACACCTTTGCACGTCAACTTGTCAAGAGGGTGTGAAATTTGTGCAAAGTTTTTGATGAAGCACCGATAATACCTGACATGCCCCTGTCGTATGGCTCTTCCATGCTTATCATGACTCAAATTTTGTCAAGATCGGTCTTCAACCCCTATTTACATACCGCATGCCCTAGCGACTTCCCATACAACACCAACAACTTGCACTTATTTGGATTCAAGGACAATTGAGCATTCATAGACAATTGCATGCACTCCTCCAATGCCTTCAAATGCTTGTCCTTTCTTCAATACCACGACTAATCATCCAATAACACTTTGAATTTGCCTACATTTGTTTAAAATTGTACAAGATAATTGTTTGAAACATGGCAGGGGCATTGTACAAACCGAACGATATTCAGTTAGATGCATAAATCTCATTCTCAACTACAAAAGTGGTCTTAAATTTATCTTCTTTTACAATATTGCTTTGATTGTAGCCCAAGAATCCATCCAAAAATGAATAGATCTCATGCCTTGCTACTTCCTCCACAATTGAATTAGTAAATGGTTTTGGAATGGGATCCTTGATGGTCACCATGATCAAACTTCAAAAATCCACACAAATGTAGATTTGGTTACTCTTCTTCTTCAAGTTGATGGCGATAGGTGACACCCACTCTGTCATCGTCACCTTGAATATTATTCTTGCATCTAGCATCTTCTCTATCTCCACATTGACCAAGGCCATGTACTTTGGGTTCATTCTATATCGCCTTCTCCTAACAGGTTGTGTGCTTGGAACGAACGGAATCCGATGCATGCACAACTCAAGTGGAATGCCTTGTAGATCCTTGTATGCCATTGCAAGAACTCCTTATATTGCATGAAGATATTTAAAGCTACCGCTTTTAAAAGTGGGTCCCACTCGTCCCCACAATGGATTATTTTCTCCACCTCTTCTTGGCCAAGATTTACCTTCAACATCTTCCGGTCTTCATACTTTATGGTATGAGACTCAATTGCCACTTTTGTCACGTTAAAAGGATGTGTTGACTTTTCATCAATCTGGGCATTGCTAACACTATATTTTGCAAAATTCCATGCAAAGGTAATCCATTCTTCTTCTTCTACTTTAATTGTTGGCTTGGCACTTTGACTGCATTCACCAACCTCATATACACTTTAGGGTTCATCATTTTGGATGTCTTCTTCTGCATTAGTACACATGCAAGTAGGCTGAAAATCTTCATAGTTTTCCATCTGCCAATGTAGAAGTTCGATTTTTGAGTGTCTTGTATCTTTCGTGCACTCTTCCAACTCTAGCACACATTCTTCGTTTGGTTCTTGTCCGTTTGGTTCTTGTCTGTTTGGATGTCGCCAATTCTTCACTAACAAATTGATTCTTCAATTGATTACATACTCGTGTTGGCCTTTCCTAAATGCCAAGTGGTGCGTCCAATTGTGGTTTACTTTTGCCATGCATAACCACGCATGTCCCAACAATGCATTGTAGGTTGGTTTTGTATATCAATTACCACAAAATCCAAAATGAACATTTGGTCAGCAATCTTCACTTTGTGTAGTCAACACTTCTCTCATATCAATGCCATATTGATTTGCACCATGCTGCCAAAAGTTGTGAGACCATAAAAATGGTGCCCCCAAGTCCTTCCTTGTCTTTGTAGGCAATACATCGATCCTCCATCAATGATCACTTGCGTCAACTTGTGATTTAGTAATTCGATATGGATTTGTGTTGGCTTCTTCCTAGCATCTATCATCAGGATTGTCAAGTTAATGTATTGGTCCCTTGCTACTTTTCCTATCTCTAGTTGGTGTCATGACTCTTTTACTCTCCTTGTCTACACTATTTCTCCAACCGTCGGGTACAATTCCGATATTGCGCATAGTAAATTGGACACTTCCACTTAAATATTTGTATCTAGTACTTGCACTGCCAGCTTATTCTCTTGATTAAGCATTTCATGATTGGTCTTTTGCATCTCTTCATCAATTTGTACATGTGCTTCCTGCCATTTCTCCCTCTCCTTGGTAGGATTCGGGTGCTGCTCCATTATCCACGCTTGTGCCCAAGTTACTGCCAGCACGTGTTTGTCCTTTTGTGCTTGTTGTTGGTCTACTTAAGGCTCTTCAATGTCAAGAAAATTGACATTCTATGAATTACTCGTACTTGCTTTTTTGGATAATTTGCCTCCTTGTGGTTGCCAGTGTTAGCTTTTGATGCAGTATGCAATGGGAGATAGCAATCACAAGATGCAGAAATAATATGAAAGAAAGTAAATCTGCGAGATGACTGAAATATGCTATAAATAGAAATGACGGAAATGAATACAATGTAGCTATGGAGGAAATGAACATTTCATGAATAATGCTACCGGACTACATTGCACCCATCTCCAATATGGGCAACTATATCTATGCTATGATCTGCTATGCACTCCTCTGCTCTCCTATGCTTTATATCTGCTATTACAATGAGGCCATTATATAGGAAGATAAGTTCCTTGGCCAACACTCTATCTAGCTGTGCAAGGGACAACTTGCACATTGACACTTGTGCATTTATTACATTGCATGAAGAAACTAGGTAACTTCCCCCTAAAGTAATCTAATGTCCTAAGTATGTACCTTGGTAGGTACATTTACATGACCCGAATGATGTAATATAATTTATTTCTAACATCCCCTGTATTACATTATTTGGGTATTGAAGACTTTTGTCTTCAATGTGGATCTTCTTCCAATGGATAATCTTTGGCTCGTTCAGGTTCTTCATCCTTGTCTTCTATCCAGCCACCTTTATTGTTCTCTTTGTGAATATCTTCATTTGGTTCTGATTGTTGATGACTGAGTAGAGCATAATTCAATTGTCCTCTCATCTTCTTGATTCTTCTATGCTTGCTTTTGTGGTGTACTAGTCCTTCATTTTCTTCAACCTGTTCCTTTGAAAAAATGTTAGCATCATTTTGAAACACCACAATATCTTGTAAAATTTCCATTGAATCCAGGATATATGTATTTCCATGGATTGATCTTGTTGCTTTCATTTCACCTTGATTTATGATGAGACATGTATTGACTCCATCCATATATCCAAAGTCGATCATATAGTTCTCTTCTACTAATTTGCTTACAAAAATGAGATTGAATGATAATCCAGGAACATTCAATACTTTTTGTAGTAGAAGATTTGGAAATGATTTCCTGGATGTTACACATCCATATCCATGTATGGGATAAGTTTGGCTATCGGCAATTCTTAGTCTGTAGCCTATAGCACCTTCAAGACAGTCAAACCATTGTATATTTCCTGTCATATGATGATTGGCTCTCTTGAGTCAATATACCACATGTTTTCATGTTTGGTAGATTGGTTCCTGTTGGAGCAAATTTCACATTCATTGTATGACATTCCTTTTCCCATTTGAAGAAGTAGAATTGAAGAAATGAGATAGGACTTTCTTTGTAGTCAACTTTGAACTTTGAAGTATATAAGCTTGATTTTGATGAAACCTTTATTAATCCTTAGGTTTGTAGGCTTCCTTATGTCTCCCTAGTAATGAGAGTATATACACCTAATGAAATTTTAGGTTTTGTAAAAAGCTTATATTTTCCCAATGGATTTGCAACTTGATAATATATGATAAATGCTGATATTACCAAGTTTTGTAGAATCCCTTATGACTCCCTAGGGATATAATATAGTGCTCTTGAAAAGTAGTTCAATTTTGGTTGATTTTGTAAAGTTTTGTAAATATCAAAAATCAACTCCTATTGAACTAAACACTTTTCGATTTTGAAGAGGTTTTAATGTTGGATTTTTTTTGTCCTTTTTTTTTTAAAGTTTTTGAGACAAGAATATTATAAATTTCCAACCTTAGCAAAAAGCTTTAATAACCTCTTTTAATATCCCTTATGGATTTAATTGAAGTGTATCTAATTTCCAATAAATTAATTTGATGTAGTAACCCTTATAACTCCCAAATTTTGGAAAAATTAGACCACAATAATATTTGCAAATATTTTAGAAATAATTTCTAGTAGAAATCCTTATTGCTTCTATGAAATTATTCCCCTTTAAGATATGGCTTTCAATATGGTTAAATTCCTCTAAGTTCAACCTTGTAACTCCCAAGAAATGAAAGCATATTATAGTGGGAATAAACCTTACCTTATATCATTCAATAGTTGGTGCTGATTTTCGTTGTGCAAGGGCTGCAGTATTGACGTCGCTGCTTTGGCTGTTCCCTCCAATGGTATTGCTTGGAACCTTCGTGGGATTTGATGTTCCAAATGTGGCACCTTTAATATCTGCCTTTGACCTTCCTTGACTAGAGCATTGAAGGCTCTTTCACCTTGCTTCCACTTTGCCGCTCGGCCTTGTGCGTGTAGACTCCGGACGTAAATGCTTGCTGAATGCCTTGGCCGTTGACGCTCTTAAAATGGAGGAAATCTTGTGTTGAGTGCCAAGTGGCACGTCCGTTTTTTTTCTTGAGCACTTGAGGAGTAGAAGGTGCTAGAAAACACTTATTTCACCCTTTGAGTAACGTATTGGATTTTATGTTCTTCAATGGAGCGCTTCCCTTCTCTTCGCACAAGTGTTCCTCATATACTCATTGCACCAATCTGTAGCTTGTAACTACTTTGATGATGAAGATGAGCGCTCGCGTGAGGAGTGTTAGGGTATTTTCTCAAGTGACAAATGTCACTTCCTCCTTGTGCATGGACGTCTTTTATAACGCTTCTTCAACGTATCCTTTGGAGGTTCTTTAAACCCTGTAACATTCCCTGCTCCTTTTTCGATCAATAGCTCTTGCTTGTAGATTGTTTCCAGCTGAGTTGAGGAGCGACGATATGGAGGCTTGAGCACTGATTTTCAGCTTTGAATATGTGGAGTTTGGAACACTCCAATGGTGCTTTTATCTTCCTCTTTTCTCACCTATTATACGTCCTCCTTGTAGACAGCGTTGCTCTTGATTATAACGTTGTTTCTCCCTTCGATTTTTCGTCTTGTCTCTTGCAAGTGCGGTCGTCCATGATGAAGGGAGTATGAGCCCTAAGAGTGGCTCCTTTTGTTGTGCTTGGAAAGATGCTAGTGTTCGACCGCCTTTGGCTGGTTTTTCCAGCGGATGTTTTGCCTTTTTAGACACCTTCAAATCTGCCTTCTTTTCCTGTATAAACCAGAATAGGATAGTGCAATGCAATGTAATATATTTATGTATAAAATAGCCTTTATTGCACCTTCTTTTGCACCCCTTTTTCAGGTCTGAATTTCTGGTTTTGTGATGCACCTTGCCAGGGCCATAACTTTTGCTCCTAGTGTTTGTTTTGCTCCGTTCTTTTTCAAAACGTGCAAAATTGCATGGAGAACTTAAGAAAACTGGACCAATTGTTTTCAGAGCAAAAAATGCCTCTAGAAGGTCCAAAATTAGCTTTTAATGTAATTTTCAGTTTTCGCAAATGGAAAGTTATCATAACTATTAGTGTAGAACTAAAGTGGGGTTGCTATCTTGGAGTAGTGGGTATTATGGAATAACGGGTGCATGATTCCATTTTGGATGCTATCCGAATTTTTGTTTAGGGTTACTAAAAATAGCAAGTGAGTTGCTAAAAATAGAAAGTGACTAAAAATAGTAAGGGGGTAGCGTAGGCTAGGGTTTTTCCTTTTGGGGAGTATAAGGAGTGGGAGACTCTATTGGAAGGGGATGTGAATTCAGATAATGAAAGGAAGCATTTGCAGGTTTCTTTTACTGGTGTATTTTGTATGATGTCTTGTCTTGCAATTTTACCTTTGGAGTCCATTGTCGGTCTCCAGCAGTGAATTTACATCATTTTGTGGCAGAATTTTGAATGCAATATAGGGGTTTCGAGGTTGTCTCTTTGATTAGACACCTTCCCCTTTTTGCTTGGATATTTTACAAATGAACCCAAGCTTGTAATCACTTGATAGAAGCTCTCCTTTTGCTGTATTTTTCTTCACTATCTCTTTGTAAAAACTTATTGTGCTTTGAATATGAGACTCACCAGGTCTCGATTCGAGGCTTCCTTTGCTGATCTTTGGTGGCTACTTTCTTCTCCAATGCTTGGAGGATTGAGCTGATTTTTTGGCTTCCCCAGGCCACTCAATGTTGCAGATTTCTGTGCACTAATAGTGTCTTTGGACACTTTGACAAATTCTGATTTTGTGCCTTTCTCAAGAACACAAACAATAATCTTTTGAGAGCAATAGAATATTGCAAATTAATCTAGTAACCTTTCACTTTTAATGCAGTAACAATTTCACCTTATCACTCCAATTAACTCTAAAAAATTAATGCACTTAATCAATTTACTGCAGCTAATTAAGAATAATCTGAAATGAATCTTTACAAATTATTCTGCAATTTCCTTACAAACAAAGTTGTAGGGAATAGTCTTCTTTTGCTTTCCAAAGTAGATGATAGGTAGTTGATAGATAGTTGTAATAGATAAATCTAATCAGCTCCTAATGTGCAAATGAACCTTAAAAGTAATTGTTCTCTTTTTGCACTTTTGAAGATTGTAATCCAATGTTTCTTATTGCAACTTTGATCCAAATTAAGGTGCTTTAATAAATTTGATAAGTAATCCAATTAATGAATCTACTTGCACCAATAGTTGCATACCTTTTTGAAAGCTTTTGTAGCTCTTCTTCCACTTCTGTGGAGGATGTAGATTTTGCTGCTTTCTGTAGACTGTCCTAAATAACTCCTTCGCCAAAAGATGGTCTCAAACTTTCCTTCACGAGCCTGGGATTTGGTGGCTTGTTCTCCTTTTGCAGTCTCCCCCTTTTGTTGTAGATTTGAAGAAGTCTTTGTCTCTGAAATGGTGCCTTCTTGCTGTGAGAGGCAATCTTCAAATCTCTTGGATCTTGCGGGATTCTCCTGTCTTCAAGTCTTCTTGTCGAATTCTGACTTAAAGCAGGATCTTCTTTTCAATATTTTGAATGTCTTGAGGTCTTCACTGGATTCTTCTTCTGGGATTTGACACTCCTTGCCAAATTCTTCTTCTCTTGGGTTTGTTGTCGGATGGTGACAATTGTCCCAAGTCCTTCACTATCAGGAGCCTCTCCTTGGTAGTGGATTTCTCCAACGAGTTCTTCTTTGATGATTTCTTCAGTAAGGCTCTCCAAGCCTTTTATTGGATGCTCGTTGAGACCTCCTCAAGGTCTTTGATTTTACAGCTTCTTTTGGTCTTCCTTGAGACCTTTTCTTCAACCTTCTGCTCCTGGAAGTGTTGGTGGTGAGATCTTCCTATGGATCTTTGATTATGCTGCATTTGGATTCGAGCAGGACTCTCCTAGTCCTTTTTCTTCCAAAACTGGAAGTTCGTCAATTAGATCTCCTCCTGATCTTTTTTCCTTCAGTTTTGCTTTAGGTGTTGGATTGATTCTGAAGAAGATACTCTTCCTAACTTTCTTGTAGGAAGTTTCCTGACTCATTGAATTTCCTTTCCCTGCAACAAAGTATTAGTACTGAAATCTTAATCTCCTTCTGAATCAGATACTCACTTTTGGAGTCTTCTTTAGGATCAAGGCTTCTGTGACCTTTTTTTTTCTTTTTTTTTCAGTATCAAGACTTTTGTGGCCATTTCTTCAATATCAAGGCTTTTATGGCCTTTTCTTCAATTCAAGGCTTTTATGGCCTTTTCTTCAATTCAAGGCTTTTATGGCCTTTTCTTCAATTCAAGGCTTTTATGGCCTTTTTCAATATCAAGGCTTCTGTGGCCTTTTCTTCAATATCAAGGCTTCTATGGTCTTTTTCAGGTTCAAGGTTGCTATGGCCTTCTTCAGGATCAAGGCTGCTATGGCCTTTTTCAGGATCAAGGTTGCTATGGCCATTTTCTTCTAGATTTAGGTTACTACGACCTTTTCTTCTGGATCAAGGCTACTATGGCCTTTTCTTCTTGTGTGAATTTCTCAATTTAGTAATGGATATCTCCAGTCTCCTAACTTCACCACAACTCGTCTCCAGAAGTCTTCTTCCGCAGCATTCTTTTCTTGGGCAAGGAACTTATCTCTGCACTAAGAAGGCACGTCGACCTTCGGGCAACGAAGTTGAAGTCTCCTAGCTTTCTGTTGTAGGAGGAGTCCCAATCTTCTGAGAATTAGTTTTCTGCAACAAAAGAAACTTTGGGCAATAGTTTTTTTTTTTTTTTTTAAGCGAAAAAACCCTTGCGGGGCCGCCTTGGTTTGAGAGACCACGACTAGGGGGTTCTACACCATCAAAGTCACCCGAGAGTTGCGCTCGGCCCAACCTGCACCAACATTATCAATTGGATTTTGGGTACCCAATTCAACTTTTTGGTAGGGTGGAGATTCGAACCTGGGACCTCCCTTGGAGGATTGCCCTCTCCTCTCCAACTCACCTACGACACCTGGGTAACTTTGGGCAATAGTTAAGAAATTCTAGATATCTTGAATTACCTTCACTAGTTGATTTGTCAATCTAGTGGATTGAATGTTGAGTCCTAGTCTTCACGAGTTTTTCCTGCAACTCTGTGGAAAGACTAGCCAAATGCAATCTCAGTATTTTTGGAATTGAGATTTCTTTCAGTCCTCGCTTGTGGCTCTCCCTAATTCTACCACTTGGATTCTTCTGAGAGTTTTGTCAGTGACTCGTCTAGCAGCGCATCAGTTTGACAAAAAACTCAAACTCAATGATGATGGTGGTTTTCTTGTGGCTAGATCTACCGTAGCTCTGATACCATTGTTAGCTTTTGATGTAGTATGCAATGGGAGATAGCAATCACAAGATGCAGAAATAAAATGAAAGAAAGCAAGGTTACTAGGTGTGGGGGTGCGGGTGCGGGTGCGGCCCCTATCAAAAATAGGGTTCGTCGGGTGCGGGTGCAGCTAGTTTTTAATTAATATATATATATATTATCAAAAAAATAAAAAAATAAAATAAATATGCACATTGTGAAATAATTAAATAAATGATAAATCATACACATTGTGAAATAAAATAAATCATTCATACACTACAAAATAAAAAATATTTAAATATGGCATCATAAAAACATATTGATATATGATATTTCATATTCATGTAAACAAATGATAGGATGTCAAGTCATAAAGAGTCAAGAGATAACAATATACTATATAGTAGTGGACATGTACAAAGATAACATTAAATATCTGATATTTGACTCTCATTCGTCATACTCCTCACCATCATCTTCTAGGCCCTCCTCCTGTGGATCTGGTGGTGGTAGATCTGAAAAGCCATCACACCTACTATCATCTCTGGTGTCATCAGGAAGTGCATCCCAACGTGCAAAAGGCCCCTTTGTATAACCCTTGTCCCTACGAGACATGAGTCAAAGAGTATTATGGATATACACGAGGTTCTCTGCCCTACTCGCCTCTAATCGACCTCTCCTCCCTGAATGGATAAATCCATATGTACTCCAATTCCTCTCACAAGCCGAGGAACTGGCCACCTGAGACAGTAAACGACATGCTAGTCGCCGCAACTATGGCATACCATGTCCGTGCAATGTCCACCAAAATATGGGGTTCTTCAAACTCCTGTCATATAAGGTCTCAATAGACTGGAATGTACCCTGTGCAGAAACAAAAGATGCAAACTGCTCTGTAATCTCTGCTGCCTCCTGTCCAATGCCATATATGTCCTTGATTGCTTGTAGAAACCCTGCAGTCACCTCTGGATCTTGATTTGGTGCCCTCTTCCTTGTTTTTTCTACATCATACTTTTAGCCCGTATGGGCTGGGTATGATCGGGCCCACCTTAAAAATAATAATAATAAAAAAAAAAAAAACGTTTTTTCCTATGTTAATGCCCAGACTGGGTTCGGTTCAGCTGGGTGAACCTTGACTGACCACAAGGTTCGGCTTCGCTGAACCCTGATTGACAGGGTTCGGCTTTGCTGAACCCTGACTGATAGGGTTCGGTCAATGCTGAACCCTGAATGACAGGGTTCGGATAGGGTTCGGCCCAACCGTACCCGATCGTGAACCCACGAACCCGGTGCGGGTGCGGGTTCGCGAACCCAGCCAAGTGGGTGCGAGAACCCGGTTACATTGAAAGAAAGTAATTTTGCGAGGTGATTGAAATATGCTATAAATAGAAATGATGGAAATGAATACAATGTAGCTATGGAAGAAATGAACACTCCATGAATAATGCTATCGGACTACATTGCAACCGTCTCCGATATGGGCCACTATATCTATGCTATGCATTGCTATGCACTCCTCTGCTCTCTTATGCTTTATATCTGCTATTACAATGAGGCCATTATATAAGAAGATAAGTTCCTTGGCCAACACTCTATCTAGCTGTGCAAGGGACAACTTGCACATATACAACTTGCACATTGACACTTGTGCATTTATTACATTGCATGAAGAAACTAGGTAACTTCCCGCTAAAGTAATCTAATGTCATAAGTATGTACCTTAGTAGGTACATTTACATGACCCAAATGATGTAATATAATCTATTTTTAACAGCTAGGTCCGCACCATCTACACATCATTGCATTATTGTTCCCATTGTTTCCTCTTGTTGGAGCTTTCGTTCAATTACGTGTAAAGTGTCCCCACTCTTGACATCTTCTCTATTGAATGATTGGCCTTTTGATAGAATCATATTGCAATCGACCCTCACCTCTTGTAGATTGGTTTCCTTCTTGTGGTTGTCTCCTCCCTTGGCGGTTGTTCTAGTACTTGTCGTTGGTTGCTCCTTGTCCACTTTTTGAAGTGTCTAGTGCATCGCACTTTGCAGATTAAACGGGCAATCAACAACATGTCATATAACTTCGCAGATATTACAATATGCCTTCTTTGGATGGTTAACATTGGTGTGGCCTTTTGATTTATGGTCAGAATGCCAAATGTCCTCCCTCTCCTTTTTCTTCTTTGCCTTCACGTCATTTATCATTCGTTCTAGGTCTTTCTACATCGTTTGGATTGTGGCTCTTAGGTCATCACGGTCACTATTGGAATTCTCATCTTGGTTGTGACTCATACTTCTTCCTACGGTTGTTGTTGTCTTCATTTCGCTTTCTAAGTTCAACACTCTATCTAATGCTTCTTGATAAGTGGTTGGCAAAACCACACTCATCTTCTTCTTATATATTGGCGACAGTCCATCCAGGAACCATCACTTTTGCAACCCATCCGTTGGCTTGGCCTCCATTTTGCCAATTAGTTCCTTTAAACGATGATTATATGATTTAATATTTTTTTCCTCTTCGTTAGATAAATCTTGCCAATGATCTCTGTATCATGAATGCTTCCTAGTTTTTGAAGGGTTCATGGCTTTTCATATGCCAATCAATTGCTACTCCTCACAATGTTGTTAGGAACAATCTCAGCCATGTATCTTCATTCGTAACTCCATTCCCTTTCCATATCGTTTCACACGTTTTTAATATAGTGTTCTAGATCTTCTCTTTTGTCTCTTATAAACTTTGGGCATTTCTTTTTGCCCGCGGCTGCAACAATGTTTGTCCTGTTTGTCTCCACTTAATAAACCTTCCTTTGATGATTGGTCCTTTGCAAACAATTTTCGGTCGTGTCCTTGCGCATCTACAGTCCACGATCTCCTTCACGAGTACATGAGCATCGACTTTGGCCTTTTGAGCACACTCTCCTACAGTTGCCTTTGTGCTTGACTCCCGTCCTTTGCATGTCTAGGCACACTCCCCCACACTTGTGTTGGAGTCACCAGCTGCTCCGTCTTGTCTTGCGCACGATCCATTTTGGTGCTTCCTTCACCACTTGTGCGAATGTTCTCTTTGGCCCGATCTTTGTTTGCATGTTGTGCCTCCACTTGCCTATCGTCCTCCATTGTCAAAAATAATGTTTGCCATCTCTTATGCCTTTCATCTGAACTTCCTCCTCTTGAGGGTTCCATACTTGCTCTACCTTTGATGATTGTACTCGCTAGCGAACTCCGTTAGCACTCCATCGTCAACATGCAAGTCTTCCTCGCTAACATGCAAGTCGTCCACGTGCTTTGCACTTCCATTTTCTTCTCGCTCTTGTTGCTGTGTGATCCTTAAACTTAGTCGTGTTGGTTCTCTCGTCCTTTCACATCCATGTCTCCCACGTCCACGTGTCAATGTGTCATCCATGTCTTTCGTCTCCAAGCTCCATAGGGTCATTAGTTTGAACTCTAGACGACAACACCAATTGTAGCACGACGGTGGTATTCTGCAATTAAATGAACAAAGAATGAATGACAGTGATTTAGTGAAATAACTTAACAACATGCAGTAGAATTAACACTTAGATGGTCTTGGGTCTCAATTCTGACGACTTGCAATATAGTAATCTTCACCCTTGATGGCCCTGCACATCATAGCAGATTAGATGACCTTGTCTGCAGTCTAGACAACCTTGCACATGCTCCAGATGGCTTGCCTATCAGTCAGATGGCCTCAACCTTGCATGGGATGGCCAGGGTCCAAAATCCAGACAACCTAGTATGGTTTTCTAAAACGAAGAGAAATAAATGGAAACAATTTAGATCTTCTATCTCCAACAATGATAATCAAATACAAACACATGCATAAGAACTACACAATCTGCATGACATTGGCTGAATGGTATTATTATTATTATTAGTAGTAGTAATACATGTCTGTATGCAATACAATTATCTCCGTACTCTCTTGTGTGTTCTCTCTATGCACACCCGTTTGTACATATATGCATGTACCCACTCAAATGAATGAGGGGTCCTATTTAAACTTGTGGGAGGTAGTTATTCCTCCAACTACCAACCTGACACCTCATCACCTTTAAATTACATTTGTCATACATTTGCATTACATTTTATTCCAACTACATGACCACCTCATGACAACTACATAAATCATTAGTTATCTGTATGTTAACTACATTGAACATTACAATGAATTCAAAATTGCATGTGCACATACTTGAATTCCGATGAACTTATTCTATGTTCGAGTATATGTGGTGCCACATCAAAACTAGTGTCTACATCAATGGTCAGCAGAAACCTAACGATTTCCTAACTAAAGTTGTCTTACATTCAATCCACCATCTCGACTATCCAAGCTAAACAAATATCTGTATCCATGTTTAGTTCCTTGAGGGAAGAACTGCACTGTGCTAAATATTGATAGTAAGGACTTCTGTTTCCCATGAATTGCTAGGGTATGAAAACTACCATCAAGAGGTGTGAAGAATGAGGAAATAACAAATTTAAGTCCAAGATCTTTATGCCATCAAAAATTCTAAATGTGTGCCATTTGGTGTGGGACAAATGTAGCCATTTGCTAGAGGGAAGATATTTGTTAAAGGAAGGGTGTCATTTGATTGAGGGATCATGCCGTCCATGTGAGAATGGATGTTGTTGGCCAAGGGAAGTGCAAGCATACCTTTAGGAAGAAAATGGGAGCAACTTGAATCAAGCATTTGTCAATTTGGGAGCCATTTGCCTTTGGACAAAGAAGCAAACTACCAACTTGTATGTAGTGCGAGTAATTCCAAGTGCCTTCTAGGAGAAGGAAGGGTCTTAGAGGGGGCCTAATTGTCACATTGTTAGAGAAAGGCAAATTACCTTGCAGATAGGAAAAATATAAAGGGCCTTAGAAGGGTGCACTTGTCATATTATTGGAAAAACGACAATTTATCACACCGTTAGTAAAGAGAAAACAAAACCAAGAACTAGGTTCCAGTTTTGGGTGGTTTTTTGGGAATGATTTTTGTCTTGTCCTTTTTTTTTTATTAGTATAGTTAGCTTGACCAAGGTGTTTGATCTTCCATGTGTGGGATTGAGATGCCTTAGGCTATCTCAAAATTTTAGGAGTATGTATGGAACTATTTTGGTAGCTTTGTTTGGGTTCAATCCTGTTGGATATTTGGATCCTAGTTTCTCTTTTGGTGGCCTATGGGCCTCCCTTAATCTCTTGAAACTGTATGGTTCCATTTTGAAAAAGTTTTGGGTTTCCTTTCAAAACCCCTTATTCCACCAAATTAAAAAAAAAATGCAACTTCAAATTCTTCCCATGTATCACTAGAAAGCTCCACAAACCAAGATAAAGCTTCCTCTCTCAAAGAACAAAAAACATGAAGTCTCCATAGTGACTCAAAAGTATTTAAAATATTTTTACTTCTTCAACCATTCTTGAGCATCACTATCATCCCCACCATTGAATACTCACATCTCCATGTTTTTTTTTTTAAAGTAGCTAGGGTTTAAAATAACCGAAAAAATTAAACTTTTTGAAATCTCATTTATTCTTGTCTTCAACAATTAAATCTTCAAATTATAGTAAAATCAAAATAAAACGCCACTGATTTGCTTATCTGGATTGAAAGTTATGATTTTTTTTCCTTTTCTGGCAACCCCTAAAAACAACACCAAATGCTCAACTTGCAACAACTATAACTCCCTTAATACTTATCAGAATTTAACAAGTGAGTAGTCATTTTTGTAGTACTCAAAATAATCTATCTACTGATACAAAAATATTCTGAAAATGACTGATAAAAAATTTAATAATAATTTTTTCTTTTTGAAAAAATAATTCGTGTAGCCAAAAAATAGCCTCAACAACCCAAATTCATACAGTTGTAACTCTTTCAATATATATTAGAATATTTTTTTATTATTTTTTACTATTTTTAGTTTTTGGTTGTTTTTGTTTTTCATGTTTTTGTTGGTTGACTTTATAGTGTTCTGTTGTTTTTTGTTATGTTGTTCTTATGTTTTTTCTGTGTGGTTCGTGTTGTGTTTTTTTATCTTATTGTGTGTGTGTTTGGTTGTGCTTTATCTTTTTAACACACTCAAGGAGCATGTTTTTTATTTTTTAATATTTTTGTGTGTTCTTGTTTTTTGTTGTTTTAGGTTTGCTCTTTGAGTATGTCAAAGGTGGTAGACCAAGTGCGAGCCCTGGGTGATTTTTGTGGAAGAGATACCCTGCCTCCTTGGGTCTTACCTGAAAGTGGCATCCCTTCTGGGATGTTTTCCACACACACACACATATATATATATATATATATATATATATCAGAATTCACAAGTGAGCAGTCATTTTATAGTACTCAGAATATTCTACATGTTAGTGCAAAAATAACTGATAATAAATTTAATACAAATTTTTTCTTTTCGAAAAAAATTGTGCAACCAAAAAACAGCACAAATAACCCAACTTAAAATAGCCATAAATTTCTCAATATTTATCATAATTTAACAAATGAGCAGTCATTTTTGTAGTACTCAAAAAGATCTAGATAATGGTACAAACACCTTATAAAAATGAGTACTAAAAAAAAAAAAAAATATGGCCTCTAAAAAATGTGATGTTTTTTCTGAAAAATGTGCCCTCGCTCTACAAAAACAAACCCACTTTGCCAATATTGCTGCTCTAATACCAAATGTTGCGAACTTATTCTAATTCCATAAATAATTCAACAATTTGCATATATATTCAGCATGCATCCACAAATAAATTAATTGCACAATAAATTGCTCAATTAATTATACCTTTGAGGTAGGGCAACATCATACAATGCTCCTTTTGGAAGGAAGCCACTTCACAAGATCTCTAGCTCCATGAGCCAATACCTCTCAAAGAATACATCATAGATGATTTTACAATGGGGGTACATATCTCTTTATACAAGAGTGTGATGATTCACCTTCCATGAGTTACAAAGTGCATAATATGAAAATATTTCTTGCGGTTACATATAAAAATATTCCCCAATGGTTATATATATGATTCTATGACATACCTATTTCTAATTTGACATGTGGCCTTCCTTACTCAATAATTAATTTATAGCTCATACCATTATACAATACAATATTAAATTATTAAGTACCTATCTTGGGTACCTAACATCTTAAGTGTTGCCTTGAGCAAATCAATTTATCCAAAAATTAGCAAAGCATCATACATTTTGGCTCCTGAGGGAGTTTTCTTTAGCTCTTTTGTAATACTATATCTAGAGATTTTCTAAAGCTTTTCTTCCTTCTTAACTAAATTAATTTTTTTCTAAAATTGTTGTCACTTCTTGCCTTTGCTTCCTTATGACTAAAGGGAAATGCAACTTCCACAAGGCTTGATATTTGGTCTCTTCTTGATATGATTTAGGTACTTTTGGTCTTGGTTTATCTTTAGGTTACTCCTTAGGTTATTCTTTAGGTTGTTCCTTCTATAGTTGAGTTGAAGCCTTGGGATCTTTAATTTTCTAGGAATCTATTGTGAAAGGCCTCTTCCTATATATGGTTAGGATATGAATGGTACCAAATATCCAAGGTTCTCTAACCAAAATGTTTTGATCTAATTCCATTAGAATTCCTACAAATCCTTTTGACTCTCTTTTGGAATTTTGAGCTATAACCAATAGACATTGGTAATAACAAACTATGCAGTGTTAGTATTATGGGGGTCATTGCAATCTAGGCATCAATTATCTTCTCAGGCTATAAATATCTCTCCCTCTTGGATTTTTTCCATTGCATTTAAATTTTCAATAACATTTCTAGTTGAATACCCTTGGTACCTTGTGATATAAGGGTATCCTCTTCTAGTACCCATCAATCTTCTTTCATCATTTTGTTGCTCCATTGTAAAGATCTTATTTATTAAATTCTTTATAATTACCTTTAGGTCCTACATCTTTATTGATTCCTTTGATTCTAGAATATATAGAGAAAACATTGTGATAGCCAATACTGTGGGTTAATAATATGCCTTAGATGTAGCTAAAGTAGGTAGCATAGGTATTAAAGATGCCAAAAGCAATGCTTTCTAGTTGTGCTAGGGAATCTCTGGAAAGTATGGCATTATAAACTTTGGAGGTAGCTTATCGACTAATATGAGAGTGTTCTCTACTAAAACAACTTGAAAGATCTAAATAAATATAATCTCATTTGTAGGCTTAGGTCTAAAATATAAGCATGGAGGTAATAGATGTTGGATTGGGCTTGAAAAGGTGTCATCTCCTGAGGGACTCTCCTCCAAGTCTTGTTGAATTAGATGTTGTAACCTATGATATTCTCTTGAGGATGCCTCTGTATGAATGTAAACTATATAAGGAGCAAAAAGGAATCCCATATATCATTGAATTCTAGGATAAAAGTCTTAGTCAACTTATCCCATGTATTTATGCTACCTTCTTCTAAGAGCCATACAATATCAATACCTTCCCTCTAAAAGATAAGGCTAATACCCTAACCATTACATCTTCATGGATGGTATTATGTATTGTGTGTAGAGAAAGTATATCTTGAAAATGTTTATCTTTTCTTACTACCATCATAGGAGGATAAATTTTTTAATGTAGCTTGCAAAATATCATACAAATCTAGGAGATTGATGGATCTAGCACTATTCCAACTAGGGTAGATTCATTTGACCATGGTTCTATGTTGGGATCTAGTAGGTGGTTCTAGAGATATGGATTGTAGAGGAATTGATCTTTGGACAGAGGAGGTCCAAACAAGTGAAGGTGCTTACCTTTTCTAGATTTTCTAAATATTGATAGCTCAACAAACTATGGTTCTTTTAGCTTCTTGGATTCCAATCTTGTGATCATAAGATTCTAGGGCTATATCTTCCAATAGAGTTGCCAATATTTTTAGGTTCTTTAGGTGTGGAGTCACCAGGTGAAAGGTTGCTTATCCACTAATGATACCAAGATCTTAATTATAATATTGATTATTTGAATATGTGGGTATGCTAAAACTCTTATGCAAATAATGGATTTGAGTTTCAAACTTCTAATCAGGTTCTTGTTGTGCTCTATCCCATTGGTGTTTCTTTATGGGGAAAACCAAATTGGTTTGGTCCCCCTAAGCATTCCAAAACTCTTAATCGCTTGATTTTTCTAGGTTTAAAATGTGTTCCCTGGACTGAGGTCAATATTGTATGACTCAAAATTGCTTTTGAATCAACCTCCAAATAAGGTCAATTCCTTTTCTAAATCCTATTGTTTGTAAGATAAAATAAATAAAAATGGGATAGGGTTGAGAGATAGAAGGATTAGAGAGAAATATTGAATGTAGTCAAGGCTTCAACTAACAATACTACTTTTAGCTAAATGAGCATTGACTATCCAATAAAAGTAAAACTTAACAATAAATTTAATCAAAGCTATGGAAAAATACAGTAAGCATAAGCATTACAACATTTAACATTCTGAGCACTCCAATCAAATAAATCCAAACAACTTCGACCCTAATACAAAGACTTTTATTAAAGCACTAACAAAATATTGAAAGTTTTTTATGTAGAAAATGGACCCAATTCTCACAGTGGTTTAATTTCTAGAAAAAAATATTATACTTATTATTGCATACATAAAATACTAAATTGATAAAAATCTACAATAGCATGCATAAATGCATTGCTAGTTTGATACATAATATAAATCTTTGTCATCAATATATAATTACATAATATTCTTCATATGCATGTCTCTTGACCTTCCCTCTTCTCTCACATATTACATAATGACAAAGTCTCTCATAATTACATAACTCTCTCACATGATACCTCATACAACTCTTCACTGACTCTCATGATACGGTACACTCAACTCAACATGACACTTAAACACACTTTACAACTTGACACATACTAATATTAAACACACACCCTAAATATTAATCGCACTCCGTAAACTAAATAAAGATCTCCCTAAATTATTACATGACCAAATAATGTAATATCACCAACACCCCCTTGTATTATATTATTTGGTGAATTTTTTTTTAAATAAAAAGTCTCACTCTTAATTCATTTATATATGATCACTTTTAATCCATGGAGTTTGTTTTCATCTAATAGTTATCCCAAATCCAAACTTGTAGTCTTTCTTCTAATGATCAATCTTTGTAGAAAAACAAAATTTACCCGTCATGCAAAATCCACACCAATATGACTTTGATTCAAATATATTTCATTAAAATAATATCTCACCTTATTCGCATCTTGTGGAACACTAAATTTATAAAGGTGAAGTGATGCTTCAAGTCCACATTTTGAACCCTCTCATATTTTCTAAAAGATCTTCAAGATCGCAAGTACATGTGTGACAAGATATATGACCAAAACTTACAATCTTATCATTATTGGGGTAAAAGCATGCACTAATAATGGGCACTGAATGTTGTTTGGTCCATGTAACCTTTGGACTATAAATTTTAATATAGCACAAATGTACTAACCCATCATATTTGGCTATTATTAAAGCATGCCTACAGTTTAAACTCAATGTAAGCATGAAACGGGTATATATAGGAAATACCCAACAAGGAATCTTCTCAACAATGTGACACATGGCATCAATGAGTGACGAAAAAAGTCAACATAGTGAATGAGATTGTGACACGTGTGAGAGACAAATAAGTCAACATAATGTGAGAGATCATGACACACGTGTGAGGGATAAAGAAGTCAACACAATGTGAGAGATCATGACACGTGTGTGAGGGACTAGGAAGTCCACACAATGTGAGAGATTATGACACATGTGTAAGGGACGAAGAAGTCAATACAATGTGAGAGATCATGACACGTGTGAGGGATGAAGAAGTTAACACAATGTGAGAGATCATGACACATGTCATCTATGAGAGACAAATAAGTCAACACCTACCTAAGCAAGCTTATCCTAAGTGCTAGGATATTTAATGCATAAAATAGTAAAATGCACTAACACCCCCCCATAAGCACAACTTAGGTGGGTAGGGATAGATGGGTCCTGACAAATGTGTAGCCATATTAGGTACCCATGTACAAAATGATCTCTCATAAGCGGGAAAAGGGGGAAAACCCAAGAACAAAACTCAAACAGCACTCACTTGAACTTGTTAATTTATCTTCCCCATTAGATGCTAGATTGCAAACATTTCCTTAGTGGCATTCCTCACACATTACATGACAAACTATTGCTTAAAGTCATTCTTCATTTAATTTATCTTCTTCCTCAAATGCTAGACTGCATTTGCTTACATGAGATGGGTGTTACACTTCAAATTTTTGAAACTAACAACATGGCCTTTCCTTTGCATTTTGAGTGGACCCCTCCAAGCCCTAAACGGACCTTTCGTTTAAGCAGATGGTAAGATGTAAGAATGGGAGAATGAATGAAGTTTTTAGTTGTAATTCTGCATATTGACTTCTATAGTAGAATAAGCTTGTCATTTTGCTTATGTAAATTGCTTCCCTCACCTAGATCTTAGGTCTTGTATCTTCATCTCAATCCATAGACGAATCTCACGGGTATCAAAGCTTGGGGGAGAGAAGGAGCTTGTTCATTTCTAGTTGAGTCATCACAGACATCAAGTATTACTTTTTCTTTGAAAACTTCATTCAAATTTATGGAGTCTAGTTTTTTGTAGAAACGATTTTTTGCAGACTTAGAGGCAGCCTGTGCTGCACACTTCTCAGTTGCAGACTCCTGTGGCCATCCCAAACCCGTGACCATCTCAGTTCTTGCGGTTTCTCAGATCTCACGGCCATCCCAGATCTTGCAGCCATCCTAGACCCGTAATCATCTCAGATCTGTTTTTTATTTCAGAATAACTGTGATTGACAATAAAAACAGTATGTTATATTTTGTTTTTTACTTTCTTTTTTCCAGAATAACTGGGATTAAAAAAAAAAGTATTTTATATTTGGATATTGTCTTCTAAAAGATTTTGCTCAATCTTTACTAGATCCCTCACCCTGGGTGCCAGAGATCTAGCCTCCTTAAGGGTTTTCACATATTACCCTTGCTAGATCTCTATTCGTTTTTTCTCAGGTATCGCACTGCAAAAATTTCCTTGTTGCAATTATTGTATCAGGCCAATATTTTCAAATACATCCATTTGTTGAATTTTCGATCACAAATTGTAATCATACTATTTATAAGTGCCAAATATTATTGCTGGGGGTTTCTTTATTGAGTAATTTCGGGGGTTTCTTTATTGAGTGATTCAGCAATGGAGGAAGAATACAATTCCTTGATAAGGAATCATACATGGGACTTGATCCCCCTTCCTAAGGGAAGGAAACTAGTTCAATGCAAGTGGATCTATCAAATAAAATATGCTGCTGATGGAATTGTTGATAAGTTCAAACACAACTTGTAGCAAAAGGCATCGACTACACTAACACCTTTACTTGGCATCTAAAAGTAGGTTCTTGATTTGTAGTATTGTCTTACATTGGAGGAGATCGTAGATATTTTTCTCTTTTGGGAGGGAGTTTTGTTCCTACGGGTTTTCTCCTTTTTCTCACTTATGAGAGATCATTTTGTACATGGGTACCTAATATGGCTACACATTTGTCGGGACCCATCTATCCCTACCCACCTAAGTTATGCTTATGGGGGGGGGGGGTGTTAGTGCATTTTACTATTTTATGCATTAAATATCCTAGCACTTAGGATAAGATTGCTTAGGTAGGTGTTGACTTATTTGTCTCTCATAGATGACACGTGTCATGATCTCACATTGTGTTGACTTCTTTGTCCCTCACACACGTGTCATGATTTCTCACATCGTGTTGACTTCTTTGTCCCTCGCTTACTTGTCATGATCTCTCACATCGTGTTGACTTCTTTGTCCCTCGCTTACGTGTCATGATCTCTCACATCGTGTTGACTTCTTTGTCCCTCGCTTACGTGTCATGATCTCTCACATCGTGTTGACTTCTTTGTCCCTCGCTTACGTGTCATGATCTCTCACATCGTGTTGACTTCTTCGTCCCTTACACGTGTCATGATCTCTCACATCGTGTTGACTTCTTCGTCCCTCACACACGTGTCATGATCTCTCACATCGTGTTGACTTCTTCGTCCCTCACACACGTGTCATGATCTCTCACATCGTGTTGACTTCTTCGTCCCTCATGCACGTGTCATGATCTCTCACATCGTGTTGACTTCTTCGTCCCTCATGCACGTGTCATGATCTCTCACATCGTGTTGACTTCTTCGTCCCTCATGCATGTGCCATGATCTCTCACAATGATCTCTCACATCGTGTTGACTTATTCATCTCTCACTGTTAGGAACCTACTATTGAAATAAAGCTCACACACAAAATCTCTCACATCGTGTTGACTTATTCGTCTCTCATTGTTAGGAACCTACTATTGAAATAAAGCTCACACACAAAATACTGAAAGATAACTTAAATACATGCAATAACAGAATAATACTATGCAAAAAGTAATTGCAGAATCTCTTAGAGGGGGCAACCTCCTTCAATATTTCATTAACTTGCAAAAGGATGATTCGTACATGGCTTCATAGCTTTTTAAAGAAAGACTTCATGCAAACCCTAACCCTAGGCTCAAGAGTTGGCTTACATGCAAAATGCCACTCGAGCTAGAATCTTCTACCAAATGTCGGTTACAATCTTGATAATGGTTACATCAAATGGCCCCACTTGCCTAGGAGCATAACATACCACGTACATTACAAAATAATATTATATATGGGATCCCCCACGTTGGAAGTGGGTCAATACATAATAATGAGAATTACAAAATAACGTTAGGATGGGATCCTAACATGTCCTTCCCCTTCAAAAAGCTTTGTCCTCAAAGTTGAAGGTGAGGAAACTGGTGCTAGAGCTGATGGAGAGATTCCCATGTAGCATCTTCCGGCTGGAGTCCACACCACTGCACAAGAACTTCAGTAATGATGCGATTGCGGAGAGTGCGAGTCCGACGATCCAACAGTTGTTTAGGTTCAAGCAAGATAGAACCTTCTTCATCTAACTCTGGGAGTGTAGATTGAACTTGTACCTGACCTTTTTGAGATTAGAAACATGAAAAACAGGATGGAGCTTGGATGTAGGTGGAAGGGCCAATTTGTAGGTTGTGGCACCAATCCGCTGTAACACCTGATAGGGCCCATAGTACTTTGCAGCAAGCTTCTGGCATCTACGAAGTTGGAGGGACAACTGTTTGTACGGTTGCAAGCGAAGGAAAACCATATCACCCACATCAAAACTATGCTTAGAACGGTGTTGATCAGCCTGTTGACGCATCCGATTCTGGGCTGCCTCCAAATTTAGCTTCAGTTGACGGAGGATATCAGCATGCTGACTGAGAGTAGTGTCGATTGCATGGACCTTGGAGCTACCTGGAATGTAGGAGGAAGACGTTGGTGGAGGGCGCCCATAAACCACCTCAAAAGGGGTAACCTTGGTGGTTGTGTGATAGGAAGTGTTGTACCACCACTCAGCCAAAGGAAGCCATCTCGCCCAATGCGTAGGATGATCTGAGGAAAACCAACGAAGGTAGGTTTCCAAACATTTATTGACAATCTCCGTCTGGCCATCCGTTTGCGGATGATACGCTGAACTCATCTTGAGCTGAGTCCCTTGCAACTTAAACAATTTTTGCCAGAAGTGACTAGTGAAGTTTGGGTCACGATCGGACACGATGGAGGAGGGTAGACCATGAAGGGGAAAGATAGAATCAAGGAAAATTTGGGCAACAGTGGAGGTTGTGTAAGGATGGGAGAGGGGACAGAAGTGAGCATACTTCGAAAGACGATCCACTACCACGAAGATAACAGATTTGCCGCCCGACTTAGGTAAGCCTTCAATAAAATCCATAGAAATATTTGTCCATACCTAGTCTGGAATGGGCAAGGGTTGAAGAGTGCCTAGAGAATGCACTGTTTCACCTTTCATCCACTGATAGGTATCACAAGATGCCACAAATTCATGAATATCCTTTTTCATACCCTTCCAAAAAAAGTGCGTTTGAGCCGTTCATATGTTTTGAGAAATCTTGAATGGCCAGCAGATGGAGTAGCATGCAGTTCTGTCATGAGAAGTTCCCGTAGTGAGGACTTGTGGGGAACAACAAGGCGTTGGTGGTAACGCAAATCCTGGCCATCCCAAGTGTATCCTGGATATGAAGTAGGCTCAGTGGTTAGGGAAGCAATCAAAGTCAGCAATTCAGAATATTGAAGTACCTCCTGGCGTAAAGAATCGATCCATTGGGGGATCGGCAATGAAATGGCACACAACATACTGAGAGCTTCAAATTGGCGAGAGAGAGCATCGACCACAACATATGTGTCAATCTCCTTCACTGTGTTGATTCTTTTATCATTCATTGATGCCATGTGTCACATTGTTGAGAAGATTCCTTGTTGGGTATTTCCTATATATACCCATCTCATGCTTACACTCAATCAGATGGTAAGATGGAAGAATGAGAGAATGAATGAAATTTTCAGTTGTATTTCTGCATATACTAGAATAAGCTTGTTGTTTTGCTTATGTAACTTGTTTCCTTCACCTAGTTCTTAGGTTTTGTATCTTTGTTTCAATCCATAGACGAATCTCACACATGGGACTATATGAACCTAGCAGTCCTGTTTGGAGCAGCATGCATGCTTGAGCATAGTTATTCTCCTAGATTGTGTTGGAGACTTGTTGGAGAATAAAAGATATGCCTTGATTCAGTGCTGTGTACTTGTTTCGTAGGTGAGTTGATCTTTTATTGTCTTGTCTACATTTCTATTGCATGGTATTTCATTGTAGGATTATTTTTTTGAATTATTGTATTATGTGGCATGTTTTATCGCATGGCTTAAATACTTGCCCATACTACATTCCACTCAATACCAGATGCATTGTGGTGGTGAAAGTAAGCACATGATAGACCTTCTTAATCTTGATAAATCCAAACAAGTAAATGTTAAAAAATGAGTAAAAACTCCTTTTCTAGTGAAACACGAATTGTTGAAGTTTCTAATTGATGATAAAATTTTATTGTGATTTGTACAGATCTTAAAACATAACTCTGACAAGATTCCCCAGAGATCAATATAATTATAGGTCTGAATGACTAAATCTTTAAACGGAGTTTCAAGGAAGTTGCACCAAGGCCAAGGACCTTTTGAAATCCAACACAACTATGAATTTCAGGTAGGCCCAAACAAAAACATCATATCAAGTTATCGATTATAGGAGTGAAGCCAAAGAAGTGTGATGTCCAAAAATGTGAGGAAATTTAAACAACTTCGGAAAATTACTCCTTGCTTTTGTATGACTTTTAATTATGATGTATTTTATGGTGCATTTTGAAAATTTCTGTGTTTTTTCCCTTTCAAATTTAGGATAAAGATGCATGTTGGCAACTTATTTTAAGCCAGATATCTTTTTAACAATTCAACAATGGCGTGTGCTTGTTATACTTTCCTAGATTTTTCTGGAATGAAAAAAGTAATATCCTCTCTATAGTGACCCATAGAGAGAGTTAATGTATCTGACACTGCTGCTGCATAGATAATTATCTTTTCATATCAGATAAGTATATGGCATAAACAATGCTTCTTGGAAACTGTATCCAAATGTATCTGAATACACAAGTATTGTCCTAACATTTATGAATACATGCTTGTACATGGTCCAGATCTGATACATCTGGATATGGCTTGGGCATGTCTAGAGCTGTACCCATGATATTTTTTTTCAATGAGTTTACACAAGTTTTTATGAGGGGTCCTGGTCCCCTCATACTGAGTGGGGTTTGAACCTTGGACCTCTCAAAGAGAGGCCGTTCATTGTTTTTTTTACAATGAGTTTACACAGGTTTTTATGAGGGGTCCCGGTCCCCTCATATTGAGTGGAGTTTGAACCTTGGACCTCTCAAAGAGAGGCCATTCATTGTTTTTTTTCAATGAGTTTACACAGGTTTTTATGAGGGGTCCCGGTCCCCTCATACTGAGTGGGATTTTGAGTGGGATTTGAACCTTGGACCTCTTAAAGAGAGGCCAAAGCCCTTACCACTGCAGTAAGCTTGTAGCTATGCTGTACCCATGATATTAGATAAAAATCAATATATTATTTTCAAAAAAAGTAATTTTGAAATTAATAACAATAAAAATCCTTCTTTTAATTAATAAAAATATCCTGTATAAAACTAATATTGTATTAATTTTTTTTATGTTCAATGTTTTTTTTAATATAAAATATATCAAGCTGTATTTGTACTAGGGAGTCTTGAAAAATTGGCATACCCGTGTCGAACACTGATCTGTTACCAGGCAATATAGTCCATGGACCAACTATTCCCACTGAAGTTTAGTTTTTTAGAGCCTATCCTGTTGTTGGATGCTTGTAGTTTTTTACCTATATGTGCATTCTACCGAAGAAAGAAGAAACGGATTATTGGAGCCATTGATTTGTTAGTTGCTCATTTGCATTTTCTAAGAATAAGATGTATGGGACTTTATAGAAGTATATACTATTTTGTACCTTTTTGCTCCTTGCATGGACTTTTTCATGGAAACTCTTGGCAATTTTGAAAATCTGTTGTTAATGGATTCAAACTTCAAAGTGGCAAACAATTCAATGGGATTGGACCTGAACGTCAGAATGCTGCCAAGTGCCAAACAATTATAGCTACTGAGCTGCTGTTAAACCAGACAAGTAGTGTTTTTTTAGTGTGGACAGAAATTGTGCAGGATATATATATATATATATATATATATATATATTTTTAATTTACATGGTGGAATCGGTAGCCGCCACGAATCCGGGCAGGCTGTCCAGCTTTTATGGCCGCCACAGTATTCTGCGCTGTCTGCCCTAGAAGCCGCCACACAGATCTTCACGCAGTCCGCCCCTATAACCACCATGCCACAATCATTTTAAACCTTTTATGCCGCTGAAAGCACCAGGAAAGGGACAAGCGTTCAGTCCGGCGAAATTGTGCAGGATATAATCAGATAGAATTCAAAAATTAATTTGCAAATTTGTCAGAATTTACCCTGTTAGTTGATCTCATAATTTAGTTTGATAGGCATTTTTGAGTCGATATTAGGTGTTTCTTTGTTGCATAAGATAAGCAGTAGCTAGAAAAGTCATGAAGAAATTAAAGGCATTGATGTAATTCAGACATGGCTATGTTTTTGGGGTTTGGGTAACACTTATTTGGATAGACGAAACCTCACCTTGTGCTGTTTGCAAACATGTTTTCTGGTTGTGCAGGTCTGTAAGCAAAAAGGACATGAAGCAGGGTTCAAAGGAGCTACTTACATTGACTGCCCCAGAAAGCCATGTTTTTTGTGTAAACAGCCTGGTAATTTGTAGTTGTAATTCTATGTTTGTTTAGTTAAGAATTCCTGGAACTCTTTCTGGTTTGTGAATATTATAGAAAAAGCTAATATGTATTATAGATTTATTATCAGATCTAATTGCCCTTTTGTTGTTGTCAAATTAAAGGACATACGACTATGACATGCCCACACCGCATAGCAACCGAGCATGGGGTTGTACCTGCCCCTCGCAGACACATACTGGGTCCCTTTGACTTTGTGTATCAACGCCAAATCAGAACTCATATCAACATGGTATACACCTCTTCATTGTATGCACTTATGTAACTGCCTAATTAATAGGCGTCTCTCTCTCTCTCTCAAGTACATATTGTATGAGCCTAGTGTTTTTGTCATTCTATTGAGTGCATTTTCTGTTCCCAAAACCTTTTGAATAATAAATGAACAAAACTATAAGTGCATGCTAGTCATTTGGTGGGAAATGTACTGCCTTTTGAATATAAGTTTATTAATGAAACAATATTGGAGATAAGCCCATGCTTGTATTTGTTTCAAGTTTAATAACGAACCAGTGTAGGACTTAAAGCCATGCTTGTAGTTATTTCTCTATGTGGAATGTTCTAGCATGTGGGAGTATTGTAGTCATGCACAAAGAAATAGAATGTAACACACTACAATAGAATTTCATTATATAAATCATAGTAGCAAAAATGGCCAAAAATTCCCGATTTTTTCTGTTTCTGATTTTGAGTCGGCTTCGTTGAGTTACTCGGGATTGGGACTTGGATTTTTCAAAAAATTGCTGAAAAAAATTGCGATTCCTGAACCAAAACATTGGCCGGCGATTCAAAAATTCTTGAAGATGATGAACACCTGAATTTGTACTATTTTTTTGAATACGTTTGGTATCTTTTGTTGGGGATGAATATAGAGTTTCTTATGATAATAAGTGTTGCTGTTGTCTAATATACACATTTTTTAGAGTTAAAATATTGCCTAGCCCTTCTCTAGTATTTCTACAGGCTTTTCAGTTTGCAATAAATGCATTTAGTCCTCAAAAAGGGTTTTCTCTATTGCAGTTATCCATCATATATCTAGGTTCCCTCCCAGACATGGGCTCTTTTCTTCTGTTGGCCAGAGTTCGAGGCCTCTCTCTTAAACTAATAACTGCCATACACCAAACAATCAGAAAGAATACAGACAACCTGAATAAGTTGGCTGCACAAAAAGCTTGAGAAACCATGCTAATGATAACCTCTTCTACTCTGCTATGACAATAACCAAGCTAATGATTTCTATTCCTATCTTTCATCCCCATTGAATATTTTGTAGAGGATTTGAATTCAACTATAAATCTATTTTGTGAAGACATGTTAATGCTACAAGGTCATGTTTATTAGTTAGGTTTCAAATTAATTGTTATGAGGCTTTAATAAGACCTCATTAGAATAGGTTATTTTAATGTGTAATGTCATTTCAAGTTCATTTGAATTTCATGTAATATGGATTTGGGAACCCTAATCCTAATCTCATTTTTCTCAATAAATAATTTCATAACACAAAGGGAGAGATGTGATTTTTCATTTTCTCCATTGTCGGAAACCTTCTCCTTATTTCTTGTTTCATGTGGTTGAGCTTGGGCACATAGCCTTGATCCTTGCTACAAGTGGTATCATAGCATTGCCCCTCCCACAACTAAGCTTGGAGAAGCATTGCATTCCCCCCCTCTCCTCCACCATGAGGATGTTGCATGAGGTTTCATAAGACCTCCATAAATTTTCTTTTTATTGCAGATATTAGCTTGTATCTCTGTTTGCAGGTATCCAAAATCCGGATATGATTGAGTTCGACGGCCTTCGTGTAAACTGATCATGTTTGTTTTTACACAGCCATACATTATCCAAAATCCGTATTTGATCGAGTTCGGCGGCCTCTATGTAAACTGATTGTGTTCGTTTTTACACAACCATACAGTATCCAAAATCCGGATCTGACCGAGTTCGGCGGCCTTTGTGTAAACTGACCGTGTTCGTTTTTTTACACAACCATACAGTATCCAAAATCCGGATCTGACGGAGTTTTGCGGCCTCTATGTAAACTGACCATGTTTGTTTTTACACAACCATACAGTCAGATCGACCTCTGTGTAAATTGATCGTGTTTTTTTTGACAACACAACAGGCTTCTAGCCTCTCCATTGTACTTGTATAAGTGGCTTACAGAATTTTCCACATTGCTTTTGGCTAACTTATAGCCCTCATTTGTAAAAGTGATTCCACTTGGACGGTGAGCAAGGTCTAGTGGATCACACCTAACATACATACTGCCACATTAGCACTGTAGTAGCACTCCATCTGCACTCCAAGTCTATTTTCAGTTTTCATTTGCTTTCTTTCATTACAAATCGATTCACATCTTTGCATCATCCCTAAAAGGAATGCATCCGACGACTCATTCCGCAACCTAGCCTCGTGACAGGGCGCCACTTCCTTGGTGGTGGGAAATCCACATTAAAGGCCCTGTGAGTCAAAGCTGGATTGGACTTAACGAGAATACACAATGAAGGGGGTTAGCCATACCCACGAACCTTTGGAAAGGGATCATCCTTTCGCCTGTGCTTGGAAAACTGAAAACTCTTAATCAAGATTAAAATTAAGCCGGTCCAATATTCGTCATAGTTGTGGAATAGAGCACGTACTTCTCTTCAGAGAGTATATCGTTGACCACAGTAAACTAGGTGAGGATTGGTAGGACTTGGGCTCCATAACGGCTTGGATTTCATCACCAAGCGTCTGTATGTGGGCATCCAGGTGAAGGCCTTAATTTAAGACAAGCTCATTATACCTCTCTAACTTTTAGCACCTCACCTACTTGCAGTCATAAGATTGAGGTTACTAGTTTTGCACATCCCACACTTTGGTATTCAGTTGTGTAATCTAGTGTTTGAGATATTGGCCTGCACATTCATCTGTTGGAGATATTAGATTTTATATTCATCTGCAGTATTTCAGTTTGGGCTACACACTTTTTTTTTTCAGTACTTCAAATTTAGCCACATCATCCTGTTGCATCACGATTCAGCCACTCACTTGTACAATTCATCATTTGTAAAAGAGATTCCACTTGGACGGTGAGCAAGGTCTAGTGGATCACATTCATTCATTGTCATCACTTGGCTCATTATTTATTGGCACATTTTGCCTCACTTAGTCATTTGTTCCTTGTTCACACCTTGACACACCTCTTTTAGGTATTTGTAGTGTCACAGGTCACAATGACTTCCAACTTCAAACAAAATGTTGGATGTACCCTCAAAGGCAAGGATAATTGGGATCAATGGTTCACAGGCCTTAGGACAGCTGCAAAATTTGAGAACCTATGGCACAACCATCTGGACACAAATCCCACACCTCAACTAGTTTTGACCTTGGCAACTCAACCTTTTAGGTGGATGAAGCAAATTTTTCAAACAGTCAAGGTTATAAAAGTCCTGGTTGAGGTTGTGGTTGAGGCAAAGGCAAAGGACAAGGACAAGGTTCTAACAATGGTCAACATGAACACTCACGACATCAAACTAGTCAAGGACAACATAGTCAAGGACAAATAAAACAACCTAGTACCTCTCAAGGAATTGGCAACTCAAATGTTGTGTGCAAACGTTGTAACAGAAAAGGGCACTATGCCATTGATTGTTGAATTGCCACACACAAGATCAAGCAGTTTCAAAAGCACAGTGCGCATAATGTAAATGAAGATGACTCTGATCCAGACGTCTTCCAAAGTGCTCAATTTGTGCATGCCCAGATCATCAGCACATGGACACCTATATCACCATCTGTTGACCATCCCAAAATATTCATTGAGGCACATTCAAGATATGTTGGCTATGACATTTCTCATCCCACATCACAACCCATTGGAGTTGCCCACAATGTAGCCTCCACCAATAGTTCGTGGATCATGGATACTAGAGCCACCCAACACATGACTTCCAACAAGGACTTCTTTGAAGAATTCAACTCAAAAGTACTTGGTGTAGTTCACATGGTTGACAAATCCTCTCAACTAGTTGAAGGAGTTGGAACTGTTCGATTGAAACTTCCTGGATTACCTGATTTTCGGCTACTTGATGTTCTCTACATCCCTGCTCTGAAGCAAAATCTGTTGTCACTATCCACACTCGTCTACCGTGGATTTGATCTGAGTGTCACTGCCAAAGATAAAACTCTTCGAGTCATTCATCCACCCTCCAAAACAATGGTCATGACCGGTTCCTTAGATGGAAAACTCATCAGACTTGTTGGACATCCTGCTTCTGAAGTTCACATTGCCGAAGCTGACATGGCACTTTATACCACCCTGACTCCCAAGAAACTTTTTTTTGATGCATTATGGCATGCTCGCATGGGTCATGTCAAACTTGACCGATTGAGACAAATGGAGTCCACCGTTAGGGGACTACCACACTTCTCTTCCAAACCCATCAAATGTGAAGCATGCATCATTGCCAAATCCTCTCGACAACCTTTTCCAAAGAGTTAGTGGAAGTCCACACAAAAACTGGAGCTAGTTCACTCAGACATTTGCGGGCCAATGCCTATTCCCTCATTAAAAGGCAAAAGGTATTACATCACCTTCATCGACGACTTCTCAAAGAAGCTATGGATTGGCTTTTTGGAGAAGAAGTTTGAAGCTTTTGAATTCTTCAAAGCATCAAGGCTCGCGCAGAACGAGAATCAGGTTGTAGAATCAAGACCTTCAGGAGTGACAATGGCGGCGAGTACACCTCAAATGAATTCACACAATACTTGTCCTCACATGGGATCAAACATCAATTGACAATACCAGGCACACCTCAACAAAACGGCGTTGCCGAGCGCATGAACAGGACAATTATGAACATGGCTCGTGCCCTTCTTGTCTACAAAAATGTGCCTCCATATCTTTGGGCCGAAGCCACCTGGACTGCTATGCATGTACTCAACACAGTGAGTCCCTCAAAACCCGGCCCGTCACCTCATGAAAAATGGACTGGACACCCCCCCATCGTCAGCCACTTCAGAATATTTGGCTCCATCTGTTATGCTCATATTCTTCCAGAGCACAAAAACAAACTTGAAGCTCGAGCTATTAAAGGCATCTTTGTTGGATACCCTATGGATCAGAAGGGATACAAGGTATTCATTCCTTCACACCGGAAAGTGATTGTGACACGTGATGTTGTGTTTGCAGAAACTGAAGAACAACTGGTTACATTGGATACCAAGGGACACAATCTTCAGCCTAGATCAAAAGATGCTAACATATATGATGTTCAGATTCTAGCCTTTGGGGGGGGAGACGTTGAAAAGTTACTCAAAACTTTGGAATCTGCAAATCAACCCACAAGTCCGGAGGAACCAAACTGTGATACTGAGCAGATGTTTGTATCTTCTGCACCTTCTACCCCTTCACACAGTAATGCTGATCACGGTATAAGTATTTTTTCACATCCATCTTTGTCAGCATCCTCCGTACCTAATGATCCATTCCAGGATCATGACGAAAACTTCGAGGTAGGTGAGACATCCACACTGCTCCCCACTCGAGGAATTCGTGAAGCTCGCCAGCTCTTAAAGGACATCAAACCAGATGAAGCGGGAAAAATGGGCACAAGAGGTGCCCTCAAAGCAAGAGTGCACGAATCATTACTTGTTGAACTGGAACCTGCAAAACTGCACCTCGCTCTGAATAATGAACCTCTCACGTACCAAGAAGTTGTCAAACATGCAGCTTGGAGACATGCAATGAACCAGGAGTATGAATCTCTGATCAAAAATGGTACTTGGGAGTTAGTTGATCTACCACTTGGAAGAAAGGTAGTTCGAAACAAATGGGTGTACAAAAACAAGTATAAATTAGATGGCACCCTTGACAAACACAAGGTGAGATTAGTGGCTAAAGGCTTCACGCAAAAGCAAGGCATTGACTACACTGAGGTATTTGCACCTACCACAAAATGGCCCACAATCAGGACTCTTGTAGCCTTAGCTGCACAACAAGGTTGGAAGATTCATCAATTAGATGTAAAGATTGCTTTCTTGAATGGCGAATTGGAAGAAGAAATATACATGGCACAACCAGAAGGTTTTGAGATTGCAGGACAGGAGCACAAGGTATGCAGACTCAGAAAGTCTTTATATGGATTGAAGCAAGCCCCTCGTGCTTGGTTCAACAAGCTGTCAGATCGGATGAAGCAACTTGAATTTGAAGTGTGTGATTACCAAGACATTGATGCAACACTGTTCATCAAGCACAACAAAGACAAAGTCACATACCTCATAGTCTTTGTGGATGACATGCTTCTAACAGGTAATAGTGAACACATCATCAACACAGTGAAAAAGGACCTTGCAAAGACTTTTGATATATCTGATCTGGGATTGATGAAATTCTATTTGGGCATAGAAGTAACTCAAGAAAATGGCAAAATATTCTTGACCCAAGAGAAATACATCAACGATCTTCTGGAGAAGTTTCAACTCAAAGATGCATGCCCTGTGACAACACCAATGGAATCAAATCTGAAACTCACCGCGGACGATGACACACTAGAGGCAGATGCAACACTCTACAAAAGGCTGGTTGGTAGTCTCATCTATGTTACTAACACAAGACCTGACATCGCTTATGCAGTGGGGATTCTGGCAAGGTACATGACCAAGCCAAAGGAGAGTTACTGGCAAGCGGCAACAAGAGTGTTGAGGTACCTAAAGACAACCCGCAATTATGGCCTGTTGTATGAAAAGAATGCAGATTTCAAACTCATCGCATACACAGACTCAGACTTTGCAGGAGATAAAGACACTGGGAGATCTACGTCTGGGTACTTGACGTTTCTTGGCTCAACACCAATTTCATGGAGATCAAAGCGACAAAAGACTGTAGCAGATTCTTCAGCAGAAGCCAAATATATTGCTGCAGCTGAGACAAGCAAAGAAGTGGTATGGTTGAGAAAGTTGTTACACACTCTCGATATCACTCAAAAAGGTCCTACAAGACTGCATGTGGACAATCAATCAACAATCCACATGGCAAAGAATCCTGTGTTTCACGACAAAACCAAACACATCAGTACAAAAGTCCACAGGATCCGAGAACTTGTTCAAGATGGCACAATACAAATGCACTATTGTCCAACAACAAATCAGATTGCCGACATCTTCACCAAGCCACTCCAGAGGGTGAAGTTTGAACAATTCAGACAGCAGATAGGCTTGAGAGCCTCCATCTCCCCCTGACAATGGAGATGCAACAGGACCAGCAAGGCTAATGCTTATTCGTAAAACCACCTTCGTGTGGGCGGAAAGTATTGGTCGGTCTCTGCTCTATCCCATTCGTGAAAACCCCTTGTGGGCGCGAAAGGATAAGGGTTGTACTAGTTTTGGAAAATTGGAACCTATGAAAACCCGAAAGGGCATGGGGGATGACCAAACGGTATATGGAGACCCAGCGGATTGGAGCCGCATTTCATGGACAATTGGCTAATCGGCTACACAAAGAGCCACCTGAGCCACTCATCTACTGAAATAAAATGACCTTCTACCATTAAGGGGGGATTGAAGACATGTTAATGCTACAAGGTCATGTTTATTAGTTAGGTTCCTAATTAATTGTTATGAGGCTTTAATAAGACCTCATTAGAATAGGTTATTTTAATGTGTAATGTCATTTCATGTTCATTTGAATTTCATGTAATATGGATTTGGGAACCCTAACCCTAATCTCATTTTTCTCAATATATAATTCCATAACACAAAGGAGAGATGTGATTTTTCATTCTCTCCATTGTCGGAAATCTTCTCCTCCTTTTTTCTTGTTTCATGTGGTTGAGCTTGGGCACATAGCATTGATCCTTGCTACATTTTGTAATTTGTACCTTTTTTATATTATAAGCAATACAAGAATATTTGAATTTTGGATGCATTAAAATTTCTTTATTTAAGATGTGTTTTGTCACTTTCATGTGTAGTTTAAGGCTTTAAGCTTGTATCACTTGCCACTTTCATGTGTAGTTTAAGCTTGTATCACTTACAATATTAATATTTGATTTGCATAATGTTAATTCATTGTGATATGCATGGAAAAAACATTTTTTCAATGAAAAATTGCATTTTTTTCCCCTTTTTTTTGCTAATCTTCTGCCGAGTCCTGAATTTTCCTACTCTTTTGCCTTGCAGATTCCAAGCCGATTCCAATTTTCTCAACTATGATATAAATAAAAATGCACAATGGGAGGAATACAAATACATTTTAATATGCTTGCACATATCACATATCCTTCATTTTTTTTTTGAGTAGAAGGTAAAAATTTTATTAAAAAAAAAATGACCAGCTTATACAAATCCATTTTGATATCCTGCCTTTCTTGGCAAGGCTCAAAATGCAGTTTTTCTGTTTTCTTTTATCTGCCCAGGATCTCTGAATCCCCCGTTCTTTAAAATTTACCTCCTTCTTAACTGTATATGTCCTGTTCCAACAATGATTACTGAAACCCTCTTTGTTCTTTTTTTCTATTCCTGATAGCTTTTATGTTGCATTTGATTCCATAGTTGTGCCCAAATGTCTTGTTCTACCTTTGTCATCGGAGATTCTTCCCGTACTTTGGTCTGCACAGTTTCTAATAACTTACTTAACATACTCCCCAAAATCCTCTCTTCTGAGCCGAATTCCTCTTTAAAAATTTTGTTGTTCCGTTCCAACCATATTTGCCAGCAGATGAAGCCAATCCCTAAATTCCAAGCCGTGCTTAGTGTTTTGGATTTGAAGGTGTTATGTGACCAATAGTCCCAAAAATTACTAACGTTAGGAGGATACCATTCTGTTTGGCTAAAGATGGAGTACCACTAATTCCAGATTGTGTACGCATAGGAGCAATAAAAAAGGAGGTGGTTTATAGTTCCTACCTCTTGGAAGCACATTACACATCTACTGGGTCCAATGAACCCCTTTCTCCTCATATTGTCCCGAGTCATAATGCTTTTGTGAGCAACCTGCCATATAAAACAATTAACCTTCGGCCAACCTTTTGGTTGCCATATTTCTTTCCAGGGATGCTGTTGTTGGGGTTGGTTCTTGCTACTTTGGTGAGCCTTTCGGTAACCTGCTTTCATTGTGTAAGTGCCTTGTTTCCCATATCCCCATGCTAGTTGGTGTTGGTTACGAATCTGCCATTAGGAAAGGTTTTTAATCTTTTGTGCCCTAGATTCGCCTAGCAGATTGAAAGGCCGGAAGGAAGGAATGCCTTCCGTGCCAATCTCCGGAGAAGGCCGACTTCTATACTAACCTATTTGGGGGTTTTTAGATAAGGGAACAGGAAAGAGATTGTAAATTGCAGAAAGAGATGTAAATAGCCTGTGTTTTTTGGCGAGAAAGAACAAGCAACACGATTACTAGCAAATATCTAAACCAACAACAATCAAAGCAAAGCATGTAACAGAAACTAACACTGTTGTTCCTTCCTATGTATCCTTCCTTAAGTATTCCAAATCCAAATAATTGCCAATGCTCTAATCCAGGATTCAAAATTACAACAATCAGAAAAATAAATGAACATAAGCAAAAATACTTGCAGAAGGCAGCATAAAAGAAAGAGACAGATATCAGATCCAAGGATGCTTTGTATTGATGCAAGTGTTTGATTACAGCTAAGCTTTCTAGCAAGATGTCCTCCTCCACCCTTTTACAATGCAGTTAAAATGCTATTTATAGAAGATATTTCCCCCCAAATTACAATTATGCACGGAACCCGAAACCTGCAAAAAGCATTGGGATTAGACCTCTGTCGGCTACGAGTGTACCTGCAGCAAGGTCCACCTGAATTCTGGTACAACTCAGGACAGGTTTGGTGGGTGAGAAGTCGGGTCCGATAAATGTGGTAGGTTCAATACAGTTTGCCTCTGAGGATTCATCAATGTTCACCTACCCTGTACCTTCAATTCACACCTTCTGTCTCATCTTGACAGGCCCGAATTCCAAAATCCGTGTGTAGTCTAGCCTTGTTCTGCAGTTCGCTGACGTAGGGGGGCTTGACCAAAGTCGCCTTATGAAGAGAGCGACCCTGGGAGTCGCTCCAGAATGGAGCGAACCCGGGATGCTATTTGACTTTAGAAATTTCGCGACTTGGTCCTCCTTTTCTCATATTTGCTGGGGGAGGAGACGACGGCGGTCGCTGAAAAAAGGCAGCGACGACGGGAGTCGCTCGAAAAATGAGCGATCGACGTCGATTGCTACCTTGGTGCCTTAGCAGAATTTTGAAACTCTCGCCCGCTGTCGCTTAAAACTGGTAGCGATGCTTGGAATTGCTCCGAAACGGAGTGACTGGCGTCATCATCTGAAAGTTGTCTTTGTTGAAGATCGCTTTGGGGAACGGGCGATGACGGGATTCGTTGGCGGTCATGAGCGACAATGAGAATCGCTTGGATAGGGGGGCGACCAAAGTCAACGCCAACACTTAGCTTTTTTATCCTCCTTTTGCCTGTCGCCCATGGTCGCTCAAAAAGGGGAGCGACGACGGGAGTCGCTCGCGGGAATGAGCGACCGACGTCGGTCGCTCCCAAGCCAACACTTAGAAATATTTTGCATCTTTTCTCCTGTTGAGGTTCGTTGGAGGCTGCGGCGATGACGAGCATCGCTGAAAAATGAAGGCGACGACGGGGATCGCTCTAGAATGGAGCGACCGTGGGAGCTTCAATACTTAGCCGAATTTCATCATTTTCTCCCGGTCCACCTTGCTGCTTGGAAATGTCGTTGGTCGCTAGAGGGGAGAGGCGAAGCTGGGAATCGCCCGAAAGAGTGAGCGACTCCCGGAATCGCTCCGAAATGGAGCGACCACGGGAGTGCCCCAGACTTAGAGATTTTTAGGCTTTTCCCAAACTTGCCTAAGCTGCTGGAACACTTGGAAAACAAAGCATGAAAACAGAAACAGGAAACATGGAAAACTGCCTGAGCAAAACTGGAAAGGGAGGAGGGAGGCAGCAACAAATTATCAAATTTTTCAGAATTTCTACCCCTTAGCAAAATGTGGCAACAGTTGGTCAGGTCCATCTTTCCATAGCTATGTTCTTTTTTCTAGAATTTCTTTCAGTTCACGTTTTTTAGCTTCCCATTCTTCACCTAACCATTGGTCCAAATTTTGCCATCTTCCTGAAGCTGCTAGTTGTTGGCTTGGGGGGATGAGATACTGAGATATAAGAGTTTGGCCATGATTATGAAGAGTCTCTCTGATGTCATTTTTTAATCTTCTGCAATAGATGTGGTCTTGTAGAGCATACAACACAAACCACATAGGTGACAAACATGCCTCGACCAACATCATCATACCTTGATAAAACTAGATGGCATACACATGTAGGTATCATGGGATCTAGTAGGCGATTGGCAACTTCCCAATTACCACCGAACTACATGTATATATGAAACATTAAACTTATTGCATAACACATTACATAATATTTTTTAAAGATATTCCTAGTCACATATCCACATGCAACAACACTTTGATATCAAAACACATTTGCAAACTATACAACACATCATAGGACATGACCTCGTTTGATAGTTTATCATTACATCGACGCACATGTCCACATGGATGCTTATGCATTCATGTACCAACTCATCCACCTACATCTACCCACTTGTCTCTGCAAATAGACTAACTTATTCCACTAGGGTAGAGCACTAATCTTGCCAAGTCAAACATTTTTCGAGCTTCTTGCTTTGCTTCTTGTTTCATACATCTTCTACAATACTGGAATATGAAGATGTTTGTTGTCACAATTTTATTCTCCATGCTCTTGATTTGCTTTGTGCAACTAGCCACATAGTAAGTTTGATGGACGACACCCCTTGCCACCTGTGTTGGGGTCAAGAGGCAACACCCTTTGCACGTTCTCTATTGTGATACAAACGCTCCCTTTTGTGATATAGGTGGGGTTGAGGGACAACCTCTTTGTGGGATCAAGGTTGCGCATTGAAATCTCAATGAAACATTTCTCAAAATCTTCTCTGGGCTGTTTGAATTTTTCCATTGTTGAATTTTGGTAGTTGATGGTGATGACATTCCCTAGGCGTTGACATAGTCCTATGTGGTGTTCCCCTTGCCCCAGATAACTATCACTTGGGTATAACATCTGGGACAATTTGGGCATGTAAGGTAATGACTTTGCCTTCTTCTTACGAGTCTACATGCTAAGAGATGGTCTCCAATATGATAAGGATGGTAGAAAGTAGGTTGTAGACGACACTCAGATGATGACATGAATGACAATCACCACGGAGGCAACAACTTGGATATGGATGCTTTTAAGAGGACGACATGCAAAATTTGGATGACGTCTCTTCTACAAAACTGGAATATGAAGATGTTTGTTGTCACAACTTCATTCTCCAAGCTCTTGATTTGCTTTGTGCAACTAGCTACATAGCAAGTTTGATGGACGACAACCCTTGCCACCTGTGTTGGGGTCAAGAGGCAGCACCCTTTGCACATTCCCTATTGTGATACAAACGCTCCCTATTGTGATATAGGTGGGGTTGAGGGACAACCTCTTTGTGGGATCAAGGTTGCGCCTTGAAACCTCAATGAAACATTTCTCAAAATCTTCTTTGGGCTGTTTGAATTTTTCCATTGTTGAATTTTGCTAGTTGATGGTGATGACATTCCCTAAGCGTTGACATAGTCCTATGTGGTGTTCCCCTTGCCCCAAATAACTATCACTTGGGTATAACATCTGGGACAATTTGGGCATGTAAGGTAATGACTTTGCCTTCTTCTCACGAGTTTACATGCTAAGAGATGGTCTCCAATGTGATAAGGATGGTAGAAAGTAGGTTGTAGATGACACTCAGATGATGACATGAATGAAAATCACCACAGAGGCAACAACTTGGATATGGATGCTTTCAAGAGGACGACATGCAAATTTGGATGACGTTGCTTGCTTGGACAACATCCCTCCGTTAGACAACACCTTGAGGTTGGAGGACAAGGTCCAGCTGGACAACATGTCTCCAATAATCAATTGTGTCTTGGGCTTGGACAATGTTTGCTATGATGGCTTTGTGCACTAGCATGCTAGCCCTTTCCTAGATGACAACCTTCAATTGATTGAGACCTTCCTAATGGATGGCACAAATGAAGACACTACAGATGGTATAGATGAATTTTGGTTGTTGATGTTATGACATTCTCGAAGAGTTGTTAAAGCCTTTTGTGGCATTCCCCTCTTCCCAAATAACTCACTTTCTTGGATACAACTTCTGGTATAGCTTGGGTGTGTAAGGTAATTGCTTTCCTTCTTCTCGTGAGTCTACATGCCAAGTGATGACCTCCAATGTCATAAGGGCAGTAGAAAGAAGGATATAGATGATACCCTAGCTTAAGACATGAATGGTAGTCACCAAGGAGAGGACAACTTGGATGGTTGCTTCCAAGAGGATGACATGCCAAATTCAAAAGATGTCTCTTGCTTGGATGACAACCCTTAGAAGACACCTCCAAGTTGGAAAACAAGGTTTAGTTGGATAACATGTCACAAATAATTAGCCGTGTCTTGGGCTTGAATGACAATTGCTATAATGACTTGTGCACCAAGATGGCGACCCTTTCTTGTTGAGTGGCCTAATGGTAAGACTTTTGAACTTCAAATAGGAGATTGAAGGCTCGAATATAATCGGGGGTAGAGTTGTACATCATACTTTGGGAAGCCGTGTTTGGTTGGATAAACATATATTGGGTAAATACTATCCTTTATGAGGGTTGTCTCATATGGCCTACGGGCTCGTGGACGTTAAAAATTACTTTACCTTTACTTTTAGATGACAAACTTCAACTAGTCAAGATCATCTTGTTGGGTGTCATGCATGAAGATATTGCAAATGGTGTAGATGAATACAATGTTGATGTCTTGTCTTAGAATGACACACAAACTCTTCAACACTTAAATTTCATAGTTGAAAACATGGACAATGCCTAGGGCTTAGACAAATGATCTTACTATTATAGCATGGTCCAAGTTGGCATGCTTCCAACTGGGGACAAAGACAATAATGTAGAAATGAGACGATAGACTCTTTGTAACGTGACAGTGTCCTCTACTTTCTTTGCAACTTTCTTAGCAATATCAACATCCTGACCCTAGATGTCAATGACATCCCACCCTTGGTCAACTCCTAAAATCTTGACGACTTGTAGAACTCCAACTCAACAAATAGAGTGCAACATACTATAATACGATTACATCATATAAAAAAAAATAAAATAGAAGATTTTCAATGCCCACGAGGCCAAAAGCAGCCTATGGGAAAAATGTTTTACAAAGAACCATGAATGTCAGCCCCAAAATTTGACCTAATCATTTTTATTTTTGCAACGTTGATCTTTTGCTATGCCTTTAATGAATGAATTCTCCTACTTTCTCTACTTTCTTTACTTTATATGAAAGATGTACAATGGGAAGAAATAATAAATAAATTTAATAATGAATGGAACACATATCTTTCACAACTTAGTTATCTTGGAAACATCATGGTTTGGTCAAAGCATACAAGACACTTGAACATGTCTTGACCCAGATCATTAAATCAATGAATGTCTTCTCTATCAACATACCTCTACCAAGGTAGATGGTGTACGTATAGTTGTCATGTGAATGGGTAGATGGTTGCCAACTATCCAACTACCACCAAACTACTTGTATACATGAAACATACACCCTATCATGTGTTACATAATATTTATTACAAACATTAACACATACAAAAAAATCTCATCATGGACAAGGTGCATGCTTTCTTGCATTCATGCTCTCATGCAAACTTGATGTTCATGCATTGACTCGTCTATCCACATCTACCTCCTACTTCATACATGTTCGTGTTCTTCTCTATAGACCATCATACTCAACTTGGATAAAGGTGTTGATCTAGCTACTTGAACACTTGTCATGCTCCTCCCACTTATTTATATTCCGTTTGTCTCCCTCCACTTATTCATATTCTCTATCAAAGCAACTTTATTCTCCAATCACATGTGCTCATCTACTTGGCCGCATCGCAAGTCTAACAACCAATGTCTGTTGCCACTTGCGTCTAGGGTTGAGGGTTAGCACCCCTCATGGGGTTGGAAGTAGTGCCGCAAGGGGGTTGAGGGGTAGTGCCCTTCATGCGCTCCTTTCGAGACACTTTTAGATGGTACAATCGTAGATGGCACACCTTGGGATGACATTTGACGACCTAGTCATGGGCAACTTTTGGCTAGGTCTTAGATGGCCAATTCATGGACAATTGGGTCTTAGACGATGTAGTGACTATTGGCTCAATATTTGTTGGTGAAGTGTCTATCGGTGGCCATTTTCCATGGGAATGTGTCTTGAACTTTGAGGGATGTCTCAGAGATGGTCCCAACATCCCTAGAACATGTTTTGACATCTATCATTTTTGTCTTAGGAATTTCGTGGAACATAGATTGGCGATACCATTGGCCAAGTAGTCGTTGATGAGGCCCAATGGCTGAGTGTTAGACAATTGGTTTGTCAATTGGGGACATGTTGACAGTAAAGAAGTTGCAATTAGGGCCCATGCTAACAGTAGGGAAGGCATCTGGTTGTAGACTGGCCTAAGTCGGGGCACCCTTGTGTGGGTGCCTAATGGTAGGGTGGCCATCGGTTGGGGCACTGTCAGCCAAGAGTCGAGCAACTTATACGTTGGATAAAGCTTCCTTGATATTGCTAAGGGTAGGGTGGCCATTGGTTAGGAGCCTAATGGCATAGCTGACGGTAAGGTTGCCATTGATCAAGGCCTTGTTGGTTAGGTGCCAAGGGACATGGTGTATATCGGTCAATGCCCCATTGGTTACATGTGTGACGACACAACCTACATCAAGCTTGATGGCATTGTTGATGACTGTCTTCGCGTGGGTCGAGGGTTTGTTAGCAAGGCCCACAACCAGTTCCCCTTTTGGCCGATTGACGAAATGGCCTCTGTCGACACATCTAATGGTTAGAGAGATATGTGGTCACGATATGGGGTCAGTTGAGGTGGTTGATGGCCAACTTGTTGCAAAAATTCTTTAACATGGCTTTGTGCACACTAGATTTGTAGGCAACCTTCCTTTAGATGGTCTCTCCTCTTTTGATGACATTCCTTTTTGTATCCTTTTAGATGACATTTTGCCCTTTTTAGACTATACCCATTGATTAGATTATGAACTCCCAAACTTGGACAACGACTCATAACTTGGTGTAGGGGGTTAGTTGAGGTGGCTGATGGCTAACTTGCTTCATAAATTCACTTATATGGCTTTGTGCACGTTGGGTTTGCATGTAGCCTTCCTTTAGATGGTCTCTAATCTTTTGATGATATTCCTTTTTGTATCCTCCTAGATGACATTTTGCCCTTTCCAGACAACACCCACTGCTTAGATGATGAACTCCCAAACTTGGACAACCTTGTCAAGTGTGTTGGTGTTCCCTACCTCTATAGTGGCTCACAATCAAATGATGACAGATTTGGTCAAATGATGACAAATATGGTCCTCTTGATGCAGATGATGCAATACTTCCAAGTGCCAAAGCATCAAAAAATTCTTTTTTCATCTAGATGGCAGGCTTCCTCTCTTGAACAGTATCCTTCATCATTCTAACATCTTGCTTCCTACCCCATACAACATCTTCCATTGTGTTTGCATGACATTTGTTCTCAATCATGTGGTCTGTTCTTAGCTTGACAACTTGCATATCCAAATGGCGTTTTGCTTCATTTCGACTACACACTTGCTTTCATTCTTTTTTTTTTAAATGAGCTATGTGTGGCTTCAATTGGGGGCCACTCCCGTTACAAAAACAAAACATTACATTGCTCTCATTACATTTCTAACAGGTTAATTAAACTATATCCAACTTGACTTTTTATCAAAGATATTATTCGTTTGCCTTTCTATCAAAGATATTCTCCATCTTCTCAAACTGCCAAGTTTCCACAATCAACTCCTTTATATTAGATGCCTTTCGAAATTTAAATTTTGTCAAGATGAAATTCAACACTGTGAATGGCTAAAATATTTGCTGCCTAGTTTTCATATCTATAAATATTTTGTCTATAACAACTTGACATTTTCTTAATACCTTCTCTTAAGGTTCTTATTTATGTCCCTAATATTCCAAGATATTATTTTCATTGTTATTTTTTGTTTTATTTCTGGGTTTAGCCCCACTTCTTGTTAACCCTTGTGATATTTGCTTTTATTTTCCCATATCAATATCTCTCTGGGTCTCTTTTTGTCTTTGTTTTTGCTTGGGTCTTCCTCTCTTTTTTTCATTCCCAACAATACTTTCATCTTCATCAATCTCTTAAATATTCACACACTGCTCATAATGAGACGTATCATCTTTAGGTTTGTCTTGCTCTGAAGGATCTGAAGTGTAAGGAATAAAATCAAAAGCACATTCTTCTTTATGTTGCCTTGGAAATCCTAAAGTGCAAGGATGCTCTTCCATAGCAATTACCTTCTTATTCTGCCCTAAAAGCCCTAAATTGTTATGAATTTCCTCCATCCTCATTTCTTTATTATGCTGCTTTTGAAACCTTAAAGTGCAAGGGATAACATCTACATCACTTTCACTTTTATTACCAGGAGAGGATTCTATACTAGAGGAAATGAAAATGATTTACTTGGAATAAACTTGACCTCTTCTGTCGTCTTTGTTTTAGGATTTTACTCCATATCTTCCTTTGCACCTTTAATTCCTTCTGAACTTGCCAAATGATGTTGTAGATAGGCTTTCTTTGCCTCTTCTTTTGGAGTGGAATATCCTTGATTTGATCTAGCTTCTATTATTGTATGATTTCCTTGCTTCATCTTGAAGTTTATCTCATGACCAAAATTTTCTCTTTCTTCATAGTTTTCACTTTGAAACTCTTGCCATGTATCCAATCTCATAACAATTGTGGCATCAAATTGTGATATTTTCATAATCCACTTGTTGATCCCATCCTCTTGATTCGGATTTAATCTTAATGGATTGTGGCTAAGGTTTTGAAATATCCATAGCAACACATATTCGGGTATATATAGCATGCTTTCGCTCCTTCATAGTTAGTCTGTCCTTGATGAATTCCCTTGGGGTATTCCCAATGTTCTTCAAAACATCCTCATTGATAAGCTGATAAGGAAGCCCAAAAAGCCTAACCCACACCAGAAGCTTCTTAATAGTTTCTGTTCCATGGTCTCAAATGAAGTGCATCTCTCCCCGTAAACCATGGGCCACCACTCATTATTTTATCCCTAATTTCTGAATTGGAAAAGATAATGAGAAAAAAATATTTAGGAAGAAAAGTCAAAGTAATTTGAATTCAGTCCCCACTTCCACTTGATCTAATTTTTAATCTCCAAAAACCCTGGCCATGATCTATGGAACTTACATATTAACTCTCTACTTTTAAGAACCATTATATTATGCTCAATCATCTCATCCTTGATACTCACTTTTGGTGTAACATTTGCTACTTGGATTGAACTTGCTATGTATTCGCTCTTTCGCTTATCTCCAACTTGGGCCTCTATACTTCTAGCTAGGGCATCCTGACTTCCTATTAGGGCTTTTAAATATGACATTCCTTCCATACTAGCTAGTGGGATCCCTACCGGCTTGCACTCGCTCCCAACATTTCTTCGCTTCGACGATTTTTTGGAAACAATGTTCCACGCATTCGTTGTAGACAACAACAAAAAGAAATGACATTTCAAAGTGTTTGATGAAATGCCTATTGTATGCATTGTAATTACGTACGAAAATTGAATAGTCAAATTGGTCAAACACATTGTTGTTAAGCGCTCAAAATTACATGCAATATAATGTAATCAGCCGCCATGGATTATTTATAGATTGATTAGTTAAAATGATAACAAAAGGACGGTTGGGGAAATTGGCGCTTGTTTGGTTACAATAACCACCGGAGCCACCCTATACGTAGACCCCCTTTTCATTTTGTAAGGGATTCATTCAACATTCATATCAATAAGAGATAATCCATTGTTGTTCAGGTCCATTGCATAGGAGAGTAGTTAGAGGAGTGACGTAGCATTGTGTTGCAGTCGACAAACTAGATGTAATCAACATCTTGATAATGCAATGATATAGTTTTGGTGTCAACTTTACCTTGTGAATGTTTGTTTGTGTTAGATCTATGTTGTGTTGTAGAGTTGTAAGCAGGAGCACTTAGACAGAGTGAGAGAACTTGTAGGGACAAAGTCGCCTAATTGTTTGGGGAGTCGACGTAACTGGTAGCAATTGACGTGTTTGAAGCCGGCTGGGCTTATTCGTCATAAGCCCATCCATCTGACTAATCTGTCACCCCTCATAAGCCTATCCATCATCAGTCAGAACTCAGACTATTAGTCATCTGTCAAAGCCTATTCGTTTGGAGCAATTCGTCATCATTCATGGAGCAATCCGTTAGCAAGTCAATCAGTGACAATCAACCTGTCAGTTGAGTTATCCATTCTAATCCATTCGTCAGGGAATTATCCGTCCTAGAGTTGACCGTCTAGACTGCTTTATCATAGCCGTCTGAGTAATAACAACATAGTCATAACACCATGTCCATCAGTAAGATTTGCCATTCCTTCCCCCATTAAACCTTGTTATTCCCTCGTCTCGAGAAGTACTCACCGCTGTCTACATTTGTGGTAAGGGTTTGAAGCATTGATGCACTCCGGATGAACCCATTGCTCTTCCGCCATGACTGAATCTTGGCTCGCACTCCCTCTCGCCTCGTACTTGCTCTTGGCTTGAACTCTCTCCCACCTCACACTTGCTCTCGGTTTGCACTTCCTCTCGGCTCGCACTTCCTCCCGGATCGCACTCACTCCTTGAATCCATTGTTAGACAAGCTATCCTTGTTTTAATTCTTCATTTGCAGACAAAAATATTCAAAAGAAAAAATGCCAAGATTTCTTGAGGTTTTCCAATTCCTGCCTTGCAAATTCTATGTCTGAGTCCAAGGTGATTCGCCTTCGCATTGGCGTCCACTCAAGGATGTAACCTTTTTATACGTGTTCACCAATGGCGATGTAAACCTTTTGTATTCGGTTTGTGTATTATGTCACAATGTCTTTTGTTAGTTGTGGACACTTATAAAATGCTCTGTCTACTTGGCCTATTTTGGCCATACATGGACATTAATAGAATTTTTTTTCTTATCTTATTTGGTTATCTTTTACAATAAAGAGTAAAATTTAATTTAAACTATATTGAATTTACCTCATGCTTTCTATGCAACCATTTCTTTTACATTTCTAGAGGACCCTTCCTGTTTTATCAATTTCCAGTTTTTCTTGTTCTTGATACTATTGAGAGTCTATAATAACAAAATCTTTTTAGATCTGGACCAGCTATGGATTGGACTGTCCATATTAGTCCAATCAGATTGAGAGACATTTTAGCAAAATGAAATTACAAATATTATTTTGATCTTTGGCTGTAGACTGTTATGAATGTTTTGCATATCTGTATTTATTATGTACATTTTATACGTTGACGGATTCATATTAAGCATATAAAACACATAGACACACATTCACTCATATATGTATGCGTGTGTGTGTGTAAATTTGAATTTTCCGGTTTGTTTTTGAAAGTTTGAATTTTTCTATTGGCTTTTGATACTGATCTGGATCTTTGAACCTTGTTACTATGATTGAGACATAATTGTTGTATTTGACAACACTATTCGTGTGGAGTGCATTCAAAGTAGCTCTTGTTTCTTCATCCTAAAAAAATAATAATTCCATCTGCATGACTTCCACCCTAATGAATGACTTTACAATAGTATACGGTGATGCTTAAGATTGGCATTTTTTGTATCTTGTAAAAAACTGAATGGATTAGAGTGGTCAGAAATTAGATACGTTCTGGATCTTGAAAATATGTTCCATCTGTCAATGCTTGCCAGATTGAATCTATAATATTGGCCTCAACCAGTTTTACATCTGGCATATTGTAATTAAACATTTTGGATTTCATCAATAAAACAATGGAGCAAAATTCAAATGTTGGTGATAAAAATGACTGATTATCTTTCATTGTCATGAAGTGACAAGGTTTCTTGTGATAAATCATGAGGGTTTCCCAAAGGTTTTTATGATAATTGTTGGGAAGGTTTCTTTGATGTCTCCCAGAAGGTTTCCTAGAAGTATTCTGGAGGATTTTGAAAAGACCACTTATAGCATTACTTGGAGGTCTCCTACGAGGTTCCCTAAAGCATGGAATAGAATGATAATGATTAGCCAATGAATGTAAATGTTAGCAAATATTTATTCCTTGGCTGTTGTGAACCTTTGATAATGACCAAGTTTGCTGTCTATGTCAAGCCTCCTTTTTTTTATTCTTCTTGATGGTCAGAGTAAGATAGAAAGATCTATGACCATCTAGGAGACTCATCTAGCATGTGGATAACGATCTCACATGGAGATCCATACCATGTGCTTCTTTACTGATTAATATGAAAACCCGTTACATATGTTTGTCTGGATGATATTATCTTGTGAGTAGGATATGCGATTGAGTATATAGCTAAAAATGTGTGCGTGTGTGTGTGTTCAGTGGCTGCTGGTACTATTGGAGGGAGTGCCCGGAAATTGCTGATGATGTGAGAACTCTGAATGCTGAACTGGTCTTCACTATCACAAAGGATTTTTGTGTGGATTTCGTGGAGAATTTCCTACCCTTGTTTACTCTTCTACAAGGAGTTTGTCGGGGTATAGCAAAAGTATGAGACAAACTTGGTGGGAAGTGGAAAGGCCTTGAGGTACGGAGATAGATTGTGTGACATGGCTGTGATGAACCCCATTGTGCGTGGTGGTGATGACCAGTGTTGTGGAGGTCACAGGAGGAAGACAAGACTCGAGAAAATATTTAGCAGGAATGAAGGGGAAGATCCAAAGACTACATTGCGATACAATATAGTTTACTAAGGTCAAGAAGACAAAGTCCTTTTGTGGGATGGGTTCTCTTTCAACTTAAGGAGATATTGCAAAAGATTGGCAAGGATGATTAACCTCTTCATTTCAAAATATTGGATTGGCTTAGGAAAAAATCTAAGAAGGGTTTTTGTTGTTAGGAGATGTCAGTAATGTTGTGATTGGAACATATAACTGAAATTGAAGTGCTTGATAAAGTGATTGAAACAACTTTCAGGAGAATTGGTTGCTTTAAAATTTGTTCCACATACATGTAAAGAAGATGAAGGTGGTACATCCTCCAAATGAAGCCTTAAGCTTCGAAAACGAAGGTAAAATTAAATATAAGACATTGTCTAGAAGAGACAAAGTTGACATTATCATAAATTTTTGAAGTCATCTCTAAAGGATGGTAAAACAAATGAGGGGTTATGGTAAAATATCGTCATGTCTACAAATATTTTGATCATGAGTACAGATAACAAGTATAATTGTTGTAATTAGAACAACCTAGAAAGAGAGGCTATGTATGCAGAGAGGAAATCCATGTTTTGCTAAAGGATGCAAAGAACACAATAGAAGACCTGTCAAAACTCAAATTATGGGTTTAGGGATGACAATGTAGGACAGGCAAGGATGTGCTATGGTTTGGTCATGAAATTGTTTTAAGCCAGGACTTTTTTAAGGAGGATTGCACAAGACAAGAACAAGGTACAAAACAATTATGTCAACATTGTAAAGCTGGTGACGATTACAATGATGAGTACTCACATCATGAACAGATCATCTTTGTAAGTATTAAGTAATGAGCACAAGACACATGCAGTGTAGACAAGGAACCAAAGAAAGAGACCTATGAAATTTTATAATCCTTGAAAAAAGTGAGGGAGTAATCATCTTCAGGAAAATTGATCAATCAAGTAATGTATGAAAAACAATTAAGGAAGCATGCCATGTTAAATGTAAATTGAATTAAACCTATATTCAAAGTATTTGGAAGGGCTAGTGGTTATTGACAATATTAAGTGGTTGTTCAAGTGATGCTTATAAAAGATAAGGAAGTTAATTAAGTTTGATTCTCGAGCAAGCATTATTCCAAAGCATTTGGATGAGCCAGCGGTCAAACAAGATGGACTTTGACAGTAATTGTGTATGACTATGTCCTTGGCAGCTAGAAGAATGAAATGTTTGAATGTAAAATTACTTTCTTTCAGTTGAATTCTAAAGAATTTAAGGAAAATCATAATGTTTTCTATTTCTAGGCACTAACTGAAGATTGTCTGCACAGGTTAAACTCAAGTAAAAACTGAATAAAAACTGAGGAGAAGCATGAGAAGTTGGTGATGTAAGTAGAAGACTTGGAGATGCAATGTGCAAATTGTTTAGTGATGCAGCATGAAGATCTAGTAAGGAAGTAACAATTTCTAGTAATTAAGCAAAAACATTTAGTAGTGAAGGGAGATAAGAAGGATGAAAATGGTGTGGCTGAAGAAAAGTGCATGACCAAAAAAAAAATAAATTGCATGAGAATGTGCCCCTAGAAGGTGTATGAACATGCTGTTCAAAAACCCTATGGAGGAGGTTTCTGGTTGGTGTATAAACAAGATATTTGAAGGGTGCATGTAATACATGTAGAGGATGGATTATGAAAACTTGCAAAAGAAAGAATTAGATAGCTTGGTGGAGGATGACGACTCAGATGGCCTAGGAGGGAAAAATTGGATGGCTTGGAGGAGGAGGAATTTTTGGTTGCAAGGCAAAGGATAGGTAGGTTGTGAGGATAACCCATGCGAAATAGGATAGACTGGTTGCAAAGACAGCATGATTGTGAAGATAAGTTGATTCAGGAAGGTGATTGGTTTTGGGATAATGACCCTTGTACAAAGGAAAACATTATGCTTAGAAATATGGTATTCTTAATGCAGTTTGTAGTTTCTTCCTTACTAAAATCATTGAAGAATACTTCTACTCAACAATAGTTTTCCCTTGAATAGGATGAAAAATTGGTGCATTTTGAAAGTGGAGGGATCTTGCTTCTTTTTAGCCACTACACCTAGATGGGATTCATCCAAAGGAGAAATTCAAGAAAATGAAAAACTATCTGGTAGGAGCAACGCCAATTTGAATATTATCAATCAGAGTTATTGAGTTGCAAGTTGAGTGCAACATGCAAGCTTGGAAGAGGGGTGAAATGATGTCAAGTGTGCATGTATCATCAAGCATAAAACATGCTTATGTCTAGAGGGTCACAACAATTGGGAAATAATCCTTTTTCACTGAATTACCTTGCTCATAGTTGAGAAAATCTGCAAAAGATCCCGATTTGAGCTGATTTTTGCCGATTCTTTTTCAAAAATTTGTGATATGCATGAAAAATGCTTTTTTTTACAATTAAAAATTGCATTTTCTTTGGTTTTTTCAATGAAAAATTGTCGATTTTTTGCCGATTTTCCCCCTTTTTTTGCTGATTCCCAATTTTCCCCGATTCTTTTTCCATGCCGATTCCAATTGATTCTGATTTTCCCAACTATGACCTTGCTAATAACCACTTATTTTGAATTACCTGTTGAGCAGGCAAATGGCACATTGTGACTTTTCTCTCTCCAGTGTCAGTTTTGTTGGGCACAAAGAAGTGAAAGCCAATTGTTGGTGTGTCAAAGGGCAAGCCAACATACTTGGAACAAAATCTGTTCCCTCTTGAAAGATTCTTTTCTCCCAAGGTTTGGGTATGCTAGGTTTTGGAAGGCGTGGATAAACCTAAAGGTCCTTGATAGCTGTTCCTTCAAGGGGCATTTGCTGGTATGACTCAAAGAGATAAATTTCCGAGGCACAATGACTTAGGATCAAATGCTTAATTGTCTTAAGACAATTCTGCTGCATTGATATTACAACATACTTGAGCTGAGCAAAATTAAACCCAACAAAGAAAGGTAAATTCTAGACCATGCAAATTGTAGTTGCCCAATCCATATCATTCAGTGCACTTTGATAATAATAGCAATGATTATCCTGCAACTATATAGAATTTTAATATGCACTGTAGAAAATCAATTGCAATGCTTTAAACGAAAATTAATCTATTCCTAATCTAAACAAGCTCCAAAGAAAAGTCAAAGGTTTAAGGGCAAGAGAAAAGAAAAGAAAACAAACAAGCCAATATTGTCTTGAAATTTAGTTCCGATCTGGTGAAGCAACAATTCCAATTTAAAACCAATCTTGGCCCGACCAGTATTCACATAGCCTAAAGTCCGCGATTGTGCAATCTTCAGAGGAGAAACAGAATATGAGAATATACCGAGTTCAACTACCATCAGCATGTGTAGATTGAACACAAAAAATTTCAAAAGCCTTTTATAATAAAGATAATCATGGAGTACATTTGTTTCAAATTTGCCTACTTTGGTGGATTACAAGAACAAAGCTCAAAACAATAGTGTGCTTGGTTAAGAAAACCCATCCAAACTACGAACAAAAAAGGAGCAAAGAAGAAGCTCGGACTTAGGGACTCACTAATGGATGTTTTCCAACCATTGTAACAGACTAGTGAACCCATATCTATACAAATTAATGGCACTTCACATAGCACTACTCTTACAATTAATTTGGTGGCTGCACCTCAACCATATCTCAGTAAATTCTATCGGTTTGCTAAATCTGGGGTTGATCATAAATTTCATCACGTTTGTCGCCCGATACGTTTGTGCTCGCTGGATCAGCATTAAAACTGCCATGTCTACCATCTCTAAATTTAAAGCAACCATGCCAGAGATCTTGCAAGTCAAAGACAAAAAGGTATAGGCGTTAGAATTCATTATTTTTTTTTCAATTGGTTATATGGGATTGAAATGGGCCTCACCCGTATTATATCATCACCACATAGTGGTATTACAACAAAGCTTGGATATTATCCATGTATCGCTTGGCAAGATTTGAACCTTGGTCTCCTCCTTAAATGTTGAGGAATTTAACCAGTTGAGCTAACGCCACTTGATTAAAATCAAGATGATTAGTTGCCATTAGCATTAATTCTCATATAATCATAATTGTCAAAGTTTCATATGTTCTTTTGTTAGTTCTTGTTATAGTGCAACTATTTTTTATGGTCATTAGCTTTTGCTATTGTTGGTGATTGATGATTGTTTGCCAACATCCAATGACTATCTTTTTTCTTACTTAGTCGTAAACTTTTATCGAGATCAAGAGATTCAATGGTTGTTGCTTCAATCAGAGTTAAAATAGTGTGATTGGCATTTTATTGGCAAGGCTGGGAAAAAATTGGATTAGTTGAGAAAATCTGCAAAAAATCCTGATTTTTGTCGATTCCCACCCTTGCTGATAAAATTCTGATTTTTTGCTGAAAAAGTCTGCCGTGGCAGCATGGGTAAAGGAAACGGCATAAATAGCTTTTTTTTTCATTTTGCCTCATTTTGCTTGTTCCAAATTGGAGAGAGAGGTCTGCCTACCTGCTACCACACCAAACAAAACACTAAAGCGCATTGTTTTTTTTTGTCAATGAAAAATTGCATTTTTTTTGTTTTTGTTTTTGTTTTTTTTTTCAGATTTTTTGTCCTTTTTTTTACTGATTTTTTCCGATTCTTTTCCTTGCCGATTTTATTGCCAATTCTGATTTTCTCAACAATGGTGATCGACAATTAATCAGAAAAGAATGGGCTGAAGTCATGATTTTTTCCCCTTTTGTTGAAAATATTGGCAATTTTTGAAAAAATCAGCTACTTGCAAATAAGTTTGGGGGGTTGGGAAAAATCGTGACATGCCGGTAATCATGATTTTTAAAATTTTTTTCAACACTGGCTTCAATGTAGTGATTGCCCTTTTTGCAAATCTTTCTATTAACTTTGCTTCTTGTTCTATGGAATGATTGATCTTATTTCATTCTTTTTGGGAATCTTAACTAGGTGAAGTTTTTGAATCTGAATTTTCTGCATTATGTCTTCTATTGACGTTGGTTATACCTATTTTACCATGTGTGCAGCATAAACAATTTAGTAGAATCATCTTCAATGAAGTTTTAATTTGTCTACAGTCTGGGTTTGTTCTTGGCAAAACCTGTGTTAGTAATGCTATGGTCTTGTAAAATGTATTGCAATCTAACTAATTGCTTTTCCACCTTTAAAAGAGGAATTAGATATTAGCTTTTGTGTGATACTTTATGCTGATATATGTTAATATTCACATGTTGCAGATCAAGCCAACTTATGTGATTCCTAACCAAGTGGACTGTGCAATCATCAAGTTACATAGCAGACGTGTAACTTGCTTAGAATTTCATCCCACAAAAAACAGCGTTCTTATTTCAGGAGATAAGGTGCTTGCAAGCTCATTTTTAAAAGATGTTAATTTCTACTTTAATTTAATGTAATTTCTTATGTTTTTATTATTTACTGATTATATTTTTGATAGAAATACTTCAATATCTGGCATTAAGCTGATGTTATATGGGATTGAAACGGACCCCACCTGTATTCCATCATGATCACATTGTGGTATTACAACAGCTTGACAATTAAGCATGTATTGTTTGGCAAGATTCGAAACTTGGTCTCCTCCTTGAAAGTTGAGGAATTTGACTGAGTGAGCTAATGCCATTTGATTTTGATTACAGTTTTATTACTGGCTGACCAATCAGGGATTTGTCTCCAATTTCTGACCATTTTTTTTTTGGTCTACAAGCAGAAAGGCCAAATTGCTATCTGGGACTATGAGAAAGTATATGAAAAGACTGTGTATGATTCAGTGCATAGCTGCATTGTGAATAGTATCAAGTAAGTTGCATTGGTTCAGCAGGCTTGATTTTTGTTTCTTTTTGTCCAGGAAAGCCTCGTTGAAAGTGAATAGTGGCTACTGAATTTATAAAATGAAATGCCATGTTACCCATGATTTCAGGTTTCATCCCATGAATAGTGGATCTATATATACATCAGGATCTGATGGAGCAATTGCCTGCACTGACATAGAGACAGGACTTCCAGTACAACTGATGGACCTTAATCCTGATGGATGGAATGTAATGCATCAAAATGCCAATGTTTATATTGCTTGTCTGTGAATATTTTCCCTATGTAGATTCCTCTTTGACACATTATATATATTCTTGTTTCATCATTGTGCCCACTGAATGGCAAGATGTTTATTAGGTTATATGGAGATTCCACTCTGACATGTCATCACTTTGCCCAGGGACCAGCAACATGGAGAATGCTGTATGGGATGGATGTCAATTCAGAGAAAGGTCTTGTGCTGGTCGCAGATAACTTTGGACTTCTATACCAGTAAGTGAAATGTTTTAATTCATGTGTGGTAATCCATTGTTGTAGTCAAGATGCATCTTTCAGCTTTATATTACCATTTTTCAATATACCTTTTTAATATAACTTAACGTTTGTGTTCTAAAAATTCCTTTGAATTTATGAGAGAGGTTGGATAGATTTTTCTCATTTCAAAATTTAGGAGACCTGGAAAACGTAATAGTCAGGGTGCTAAGAAAATTCTGGAAATATAAACTCTGAAATTTATAGAGCCACAGGACAAATGGCTAGAAATCCTCTAACCTCCTGAGATGATATGAGAATAAAGTGAGGACAATGTGGACACAAAAGACATGTAGGATTTCTATACAGAGAGTTTAGAAACCAAACAGGGTGTATAAAGGTTTGGCAAAGCTAGACTCAAAATTTCTTGTGGTTTTCTGGTTTTGCAAAATGAATATTTGGTGCATGCATGTTAGAAACCAAACAGGGTGTATAAAGGTTTTGCTAGTTAGAACTAGAAGTATCTCTACAGTTTCACATAATTTTCAAATGGTATGGAGGTCATAAAGAACCTTTCAGGTGGACTTTCTGCTACCATGCCTTACAGGTTGGGATCTGTAAAGGTTATCATTGTCAGTAAATAGGCATTCATGGATTTTACTAATATTTATAATGTTCTGCATCTCAGATTATACAAAGATTAAGAATTGGGTAACAAACAATGTGCCTAATGCATGGAAATATTTGAGAAATGCCTAACTTGAGATAAATGGTGCATAAGCTGCTGCACAAGCACCTGGCTGTATATATCTTGCATCTGGTGCATGCTTTTCAATATTTGAAAGTCCTTACAGAGGTCCACAGAGGAGTGAAGAGGGTAGAACTTGGGCATCCAATTGAATTCTAGGAGTGGGGAATTTAGATTTTGGAATTGGCAGGGGACAGAATAACTAAATTATTGTTCTTTTCCTAATTGCTCTATTTGTATAAAAGATAGATACTAATGCACTAAAATTTAAAACTATACAGTGGACTGAGGAGTTAAGCTTAAATAATCAAATATTTTGTTTCACTTGCTAAAGATCTAACCGATGAAATCTCCATGATACGTGCACCTTATGCAAATTGCTTCCATTTTGTCTAGATGTCTGTGTTTCACCTTCTTAAAAAGGTTTTTGGTTGGTCTATGTGATTCACGTATATCCAGTTTAATTTTTGGTCAAGATCATCATAGGCCTCACTAATTTTAAATATCTATGTCATTCCTTTCTAATGTGTGGTTTTTAACTTCTCCTGTGTAGGTTTTTCATTCCATATTTCTAGTCAATATTTTTTCTGAAGACAAGCATCTGTACTTCAAAATTGAGAAATGAAATGAAATATTATTAATGTCCACGGTGGGCCAAAGATGACCCAAGGGACTGTGAAAAGGACAACCATAACGACAATCGAGTGGGCCAACACACCCAACAAAGGGAAAAGAAACAAAGATAAGTACAAAGTTACAACCCGAGGGGCGGGCCGAGGGGAATGGGAAGGAAGAAGAGAGGAGAGGAGAGAAGAAAGCTGCAAACCAATGAGAGATCTTGCATTTCATAGGAACTTTCTTATTTTAGCTGAAACCTTTCCTATTTAAGCTTTAGCCCTTAGGTTGCGACTATGTTTGGTTTGAACTTCTATTATGACCTTTTTGTTTCATTTCTATTTTTTCAGATGCTATTAGTGGGTTCCCTAAGGCCCAACCCATGGTTATGAAACTTGGCGACATTTATTAAAACTTATCAGACTTGTTTACTTGCTAAAATTAGCCAAACTTGTAAGTCCCCAGAGAAATTCTTAGCTGTGGCAGGCCTGTTTGACCCAACAGCAAAAAAGTCAAAATTTTGTTTTTGGCTCAGTTTGGCAGTTTCCTATGATCGTGAGAGGTCAAAAGAGGCCCAGTTACAAGGAGTATGTTAGCAAAATTGGAGTATGTTTGAGCACATTCACTATAAGGAGCATAATAGACTCATGCACAAGAAGCTGAATGACCTTGTGTTTGTCCACTACACCCTTCACCTCCAGCATAAACAAATAATAGGGAGTGATTTCAAGGCAATTGATTTAGATGAGGTTGACCCATCATCGGAGTGGATCGTAGAGTAGGAGCAGCAGGAGGGGGAGACTCTCATTACATGGGATGAGTTTGAAAGAATAGAGCAAGAGGCACAGGAAGATGTACAAGCACAACAAGAGCGGGCACAAAGGGAGAAGGCTAGAACTAAGGGAAAGGGTAAAGCCATCGGTAGAGGCTAGATAGATGAGTTGTAGTGGACCAATGAGGCATTTTGAGATATTTTGTATTTTTTTTTTGTATGATATTCAATATAAAACTCACCTGACATAATTTTTTTTGATTTGATGTGTTTGATGAATATTTTATTGTTTTATAGCTTAGATGATAAAATATGGATGTGTATAATGATAACTAATTGTGTTATGCATTAAAAAAGCCTAATTTTAAATATAAATTTGCATTTTTTACAGTTTTGTTTCCCAAAGTCTTTGCCTAGTCTTTTCGAAGTCCCAAGTCTGAGTCTGAATTGGCCTTGCTGAGTCCAAGGCAAGTCCAAGTTTCTCAACTCTGCCCCAATACCCATCTTTTAAATAGTGGGTATATTAGAAATTTAATTTTAAATAATTATTTGCGGTGGCATAGGGCCTACTTAGTTTTTGTCATTACATAGATAAGTAACAAACCCTCATGCATAGAACAAAGAGATTTGAAGTGGGAAATAAAAAATTAGTTGTTAATGAAGGGGAGTTTTTCAGAAGTTTGTTCTGCAGATAGTCTGCCAAAGACTAATTTGCTTGGCCAAGTGCCTGCACCTGTACTGCTCCTTGGGACTTTAGGATTGAGTTGGAGCACATACTTCTCAGAAAAAGTTAATTTTTTAACATTATGTACTGTAAGTTCATGTTCAATTAAAGTTCCTGTGTTGTTTCTTTTCAACTATAGATCTAAAAGCAATTTGCCCTAATGTTATTTTGTTTCCATTTTCTGGTTTTATAACAATATAATAAAAAAATAATGATAAGAAATTTCAGATTTTGAAATCAGAATTTGCCAGTTTTAGATTTTCAGTTTTTTCTGCTCAAGTTTTGCTGCAGTTTTAAGTTTTCATATTCCCAGTCAGTTTCATATTAGAGATACAACAGTGGTGTCAGAGTGGGGTTTTAGATCAAATTTTGCTTGGTTTTAGTTTCGGGTTTCAGTCTTGGAACATATCAATGGTATCTGGCAACTTTCATGCCTTCGTGGATATAAGCCCTAATAATGACTGGCTATCACAAACAGGTACAACATCATTTAGCTGTCATTGATCAATATATGGGCTTATGGGAAAGGTTGTAAAGAACAATCTCTTGAAGGCATGGAAATCCTCTCATTCCTATGTTGAGCATCACTATGAAGCAGATCAAAAGAAGTGCTCACTGAAACTTGAAATCTTCCTGAGGATGTAAATAGTTTAATAAATAATGGTGCAAGTGACTATGTGAAGGAGGCTAAGCAATTGCAATGTAGAGATAATGTCATTAATGTAGTTAGGCAGGGTTTTGCTGACTCTGATAAGTCTGCAGTACATTTATACGAAATAGCAGTCCTTTATGAAGTTAAGATTATTGAAAGTGCCCCAAAGGGTAGAACAACTGGATTTCCTATTTTGCATTTCACAGCAAAGCTTCAGGTTATCGTTAAGAAGAATATGTGAATGACATACCAGTAACATTGACGTATTTATAGTCTGTGTTGGTATTGAGCAAAATGCCAAATGTGTATAATTGTCTCACTGAAAACCTTTTCTATAAAATCTTGAAGGTCTTTTCACGCCAAAGGATGTACATTGAGGGAATTATATTGAAATTGACACAAATGATAAGGACCTGTTTGGTTTAGAATTTGTGACTTCTGGAGTAGAGGTCATTAGTGTAGTGCATGTTGATATAAAGATTGCATCTTACAAACTGCAGATTGAGTATGAGGAATTGCCAGCAGATGCTTTCAAGTTGAAAGTTTTCACTGTCACACCAGTATTAAAAAACTTCCAAATGGCAATGCTGATGAGTTTGCAGATAAATATTTGGCCCTAACCCATGGTCTACTATTTGATAAATACAAGGACATTTTATCATTTAATGCTCCAATTGCTTTGGAGATGAAGCAATTTTAGGATGGGGGTTTGTTATGAACCTTTTTGTGTCATCTTTGTTTTTCCATTACACTACTGGGTTCTCCAATCCCTTCTTTAAATAGTAGCTTCCTTGGTACTTCAATTTAAATACTTCTTTTGTGAGGCATGGACCCAAATTATTTTTTTGTTATAGCATAGAAACATAATAATCTTGCATGCATGCAACAAAGAGATTTGAAGTGGGAAGTGGTTATAAATAGGAAGTAGTTGTTAGTAGAAAAAGGTATCTTTTGGAATTTTTTTTTTAAAGAGATTTGAAGTGGCAAGTGGTTATAAATAGGAAGTAGTTGTTAGTAAAAAAAGGTATCTTTTGGAAATTTTTTTTAAAGAGATTTGAAGTGGCAAGTGGTTATAAATAGGAAGTAGTTGTTAGTAAAAAAAGTATATTTTGGAATTTTTTTTTAAAGAGATTTGAAGTTGCAAGTGGTTATAAATAGGAAGTAGTTGCTAGTAAAAAGGGTATCTTTCGGAATTTCTTTTTTTCTTTTTGGTAGTCTGTTAAAGGCTAATTTGCTTGGCCAATTGTAATGTTCATACTGCTTTTGGAGAATTTCGGCCCAAGTTGGAGCCCATACCTCCTCAAGAATGTTAGTTTATCATTGTGTACTATAAGTTTATGTTCAACCAAAGTTCGAATGCTGTTTCTTTTCAACTTTAGATCTAAAAGCTATTTTGCCCTGATGTTTTTGTTGTTTTGAGTTTCTTGTTTTATAACAATGAATTAAAAATAAAATATGGGAGCTTTCAGATTTTGAAATAAAATATTTGTGAGGTTTATATTTTCATATTTTTTTGTTCAAGTGTTGTAATGGTTCAAAGCTTTCATATTTTTAACCAGTTCCATATCTGGATAATTATAATTGGGTTGGAGCAGTTTTTAAGATCAAATTCTGCTCAGTTTTAGTTTGAGAATTCAAGTTTCAGACTTTGAATACAACAGTGGTATTAGAGTAACTTTTTTGCTGTCATGGAGGTGTCTTAATAATGACCATCACACACAAGTAAAACGTTCATGGGCCCTCATTGATCAATATTCAGTCTTATGGGAAGCTTATAAAGAAGAATCTTTTGTAGACCCTGAAGATCTATTATTTAGAGAAAAATGTTGAGCACCAGAAAGCAGATAAAAACTAGTGCTTATTGAAACTTTAATTTACTAATTTTTTGAACAGTCATGTTTATATTGGTGCAAATGACTCTGGGGAAATCTAAGAAAGCACAAAATAGATGTAATGAATTACACTTGTCAATGCAATTAGGAATGATTTTACCGTTTCTTACAAGTTTACTGTACATACATATGAAAGAGCAGAGCCTCTTGTAAAGTTTAGATTATCAAAGTCTTCAAAAGGACACCACAACTGCTTTTCTGTCCTGGACCTCTTATCAAAGCTTCAGGTTGTTGGCTAATAAGAATATTGATGACATGGCAATGCCTTTGACTGGTTTACAGACTGTATTGGTATCGAGCAAAAAACCACATGTGCAAATTCTTCTTACTAACAACTTAATTATTTAGTCTGTCATTAGTTTTGAATGTTTTTTTCACACCAAAGGATGCACCTAGAAGGAACGACATTGGAGTTGTCACAATAAGAAGGATTTGTTTGCATTAGACTTTGTGACTTTTGTAGATCAGGTCATTAAGATTGTAGGTGTCGGTATAAAGACTGCATCTTAAAAACTGTAGATTGAGTACGAGGATTTCCTAGCAGATGCTTGTGGAGTTTGAAGTTTTGACACCATTATTGAATAACTCCTTATGAAGGGCAATGCTGATGAGTTTGTGCATAAATATTTTGCCCTACCCAATGGTCTAATACTTGACAAAGGCAAGAACAATTCATCATTCAACAGTCCAATTGCTTTGGAAGGAAAGCAATTTAAGGATGGGGAGGTTCTTATGAATATTTTTGTTTTATTTCCAATCTTCCATGACACTATTTGTGGTCCTTTACACCCCTTCACTCTCTTTTCAATAGTGGGTCCATTAGAAATCTAGTTCTGCAAATTGCTTTTACGGACAGGGTCCCCCTTGAGTTTTGTCATTACATAGAAAAGGTGATAAATGGGAAGTGATTTTTAATGAAGAGTCTCTTTTGGAAAGCGTTTCTTTGGATAGTCTCTAAAAGGCTAATTTGCTTGGCCAAGTACTGCATCTGTATTGCCCTTGGAGACTTTAGGCCTGAGTTGGAGCCCATATGTGCTCAGAAAAGTTTTTTTTTTCTTTTTTCTTTTTTCTTTCCACTACGTACTGTAAGTTTATGTTCAATCAAAGTTCCAGTGTTGTTTCTTTTCAGCTCCTTATGAAGTTAAGATTTGAGTTAGTTCTTAACTGGCCACAACAACTGGTTTTTCTATTTTGATGTCTCTTACTGAACCTTCAGGTTATTGACAAAGAAGAATTTGTGAATGACATGCCAATGCCTCTGACTGGTTTACAGATTGCGTTGGCACTGAGCAGAAATCCACATTTGCAAATTATTCTTACCGATGACTCCATTGTCAAGTCTAATCTTGGTTTTGAAGGGTTTTTTTACACCAAAGGACACACTTAGATGGAACGACATTCAAGTTGTCACAGTGATAAATATCTGATTGCATTTGATCTTGTTACTTTGTCAGTCAGGTCGCCGGGATTGTAGCTGTCAATGCGAAGACTGCATCTCAAAAACTATAGATTTGAGTACAAGAAATTTCTAGGGGATGCTGTGAGTTGGAAGTTTTCACTCTAATACTGAATAACTCCTTTCAAAAGATAATGTTGATGAGGTTGCAGAATGATATTGGGCCCTACCCTATGGTCTACAATTTGACAGAGACAAGAATAGTTCATCATTCAACGCTTCAATTGCTATGGGGATAAAGTAATTTAAGGATTGGGGGATTATTACGAACCTCTCTTTTCATTCTCATTGTTCTGACACTATTAGTGGGTCTTTCAACACCCCTTATCAATAGTGGGTCTATTAGATCATATTTTATTTTAAAAGTTGTTTTTGGAGGCATGGCCACACTTGATTTTTGTCATTACACTGAAAAGTAATAATCCTGCAGGCATACGACAAAGCGATTAGTAGCAAGGAAGTCATGATCGATTCTGAAAGAGGACATGGTGATGGTTGTTGAAGCAACAAGGAAGTCAAGAACGATTCTGAAACAAATGGATGCTACTTTTTTGGCCTTGATTCAAATAGTGAAAACAAGGGTTTTGTTTGATTCTTTCAGATCTAATTTCCCTTTGCAATACTGTTTATAAGGTAATTTCTAAGGTAATTACTAATTGGCTCAAAGAAATCCTCCCAAATATTATTTTGGAACAAGGAGGTTTTGCAGCTGGCAAACAAATTATGGATGGCATGTTAGTTCTGCATGAATAAATTTCATTTTACGAGGAATAAGCAGGCTGGCATGATCTTGAAATTGGACATGGCCAAAGCTTATGATCAGGTGAACTGGGGCTATGTGGATAAAAAATTGTGGAAATTTGGGTTTGAGGATAAGTGGACTGAATGGGTGATACAGTGTTGTCATCAACCCAAAATTACCGCTTTTGTTTTTTTCTTTTTTTCTGTGTCAAGGTTGTTAAGACAAGTTGACCCATCATTGCCTTATTTGTTTTTTATTGCTGCAGAGGGTCCAGGCAGGAGAATTCAGTTGGTAGTAGAGATGGGGGCTATTCAAGGATTGACGGTGACTTTTGGTATTTGAATTAAACACCTGCAGTCTGTGGACACAATGCTGTCAGGAATATTTTTAAACACCTGCAGTCCGTGGACACAATGCTGACAGGAAGATTAACTGCATTGGAGGTAAGGAGTCTGAACAAAATTCTGGTATGTTATGAGAAGGGTGGAGGTTAGAAAGTTAGTAAAAAGTCAATAATTGTCTGCTTACTTCAGAATCGAGACCATCCTTGTGAAATGCTAAGATAAATTTTAGGTTTCTGGTTTGCAGCGCTTCTTAATAAGTATTTAAGAGTGGCTTCATTTGAAGGTAAGATGGAGAAAGAATTGTCGTGTGTGTGTTGCTCGACAGGTTCTCTACGAACCTGTTAGCTGGTAGGCTTAATGACTATTGACTGCCAGGAACATGCAGATGTTACAGTCGGTTCTCAAAGCCATGTCCATTTATCCATTGTCCATTCTTTGGGTTAGAGTGAAAATTAGAAACTCTATTATTAGTATTTAGAAAAAATTCCATTGGCAGGGCAAAGAAGACAAATTCAGGTTTCTGTTAATGAGGTGGGAGATGTCTGCAACTGGAAAAGCTATGGTGGTGTGGGAATTAGAGATATTGAGATAATGAATAAGGCTTTGGGGGAAACAATGTCCTGGCACATTTATAATGAAAAGGAGATACTATGGAGCCACATCTTGAGTTGAAAGTCTTTGGAAGATAGAGCACCAGAAGATCCCTTCTTTACAAATTTTAGAAAGAGGTGATTTTCTATTTGGAGCTTCATTTACAACTCCTGGTGTGTCATCTCTGCTCTTGTATGATGGCATGCAATTTGGTGAGACAAAGTGAAATTTTGGTGGGGTTCATGGATGGCGGTGGGTCCCTTGGCAGATGACCTAAAGTTTCATGATTTGTGGGTCCCTTGGCAGATGACCTAAAGTTTCATGATTTGTGTGAATGCATGGAGGAAGGGTGGGAATTAAGGTGAAGATTTTTTTGGTAGAGTATGTGTTCAATAAGAGATGATGGATTAACCAGTTATGGGAGAATTGCTTAATGATAAATGGAACAACTTGTTAGGGTGGTTGAATAAATGCAGAGGGATAAATATGTGGAGGGAAGATATCCTGAAACGGAACGCAAATGGATCTGGTTTTTATTCAATCAAAGAAGGACCTTTCAGTTTAACCGAGGAAGAGGATCAGTAGAGTGTTTAGAAAACAATTTGGGGGAGTAGGTGTTTCCTTAGAGCAAATATGTTTTGTTGGCTAGCAGTGGCCAACAAAATCATTACATTTGATAATATGTGTAAAAGAGGCTGTCAGGGGCCTGACCTGCCTCGCTATTTTGGAAGGAAGTAGGAGGAAACTATGGTTCATATCTTAGCAACATGTGAGTTTGTATTGCAAATCTGGTTCAGGTCCCTAGGCTTTCTGCAGGTTATTTTGGTTATGACGAACTTCTTGAAGGTGACTATATCCCTGGAAGAAATACTGATCAGAGATACCGAGGAATATTGGATGTGGTTAATAGGATAATCATGGCTTTCATGGATGCTTTGGAATGAGTAATATACCACATTTTCCAGTGACAGACATGATTTTGGAAGATTTTTGGGCACTTTTTTTTTGGATGCAGTTCAGGAGATTTGTAAAGCAAGTATAATTGTGATTAAAGATAAGATTGCTGAAGATTCATCTAAGAAAATTGAGAGAAGACAGCAGCTTAAATAGGTGGCCCCATTTCGGACAAGTAAAGTTCAATTTCTGTGGTGCATCATTAGGAAACCCATCAAAGGCAGCAGCAGGAAGTGTTTGCAGGGACTGGTTCTTTTTGCTTTCAATTCTAATTTGAAAACCAATAATTGTGCAGATTTAAAAAGCCTTCTAAAATTCTTGGGGCTGCTAAGGGAGGAGTTTGGAAAAGGTGTCGCTGAAGGGTATACTATCCTTGTTATAAAAAGACTAATATCTTGGAAGAGGTTCTAGAGTTGGTGCAAAATTTTGATGATATCTCATTTCATCATGTTTATGTTGAGCAGAATAGGCTAACAGATGAGTTAGCAAGAGGAATTGTGAATCAAGGGGAAGAGTTAGTTGTTTTTAAGTCGGAAAGTAGTTTTCCAGCGAGGGGCATGGAAAGTTCTTTTCCAGGAAAGCAATTAGTTTGTAACCTTTTCTGCAAGAATGAATTTTGCAGAGAGGGCTGTTTTGGCAGACAAAAAATTAGTGTATTCTGTGCATTTGCTGAAATGAGAATTTGTATAGAGGAAAAAGTGGTGGACAATTGCAGCTGGTGGGAAGATGCTCTGTCTCTTCCAGTATTTATTGCTGATAAATGAAGCAAGACTCATGTTAGGGGGACACAGAATTTAAGGATGGTAAATCATCAATGGCCTTAGAAGGTAAGAATAACAAGTTTTGGATGAGCAGAGGAATAGTGTTTTCCTTCTATTTGTGTAGACCAAAAAATTTAGTTTTGGAATATGGTGTTTGGAGAATTGTTGAGAAGTGATGTATTTGGGTTGCTAAGAGGACTATTGGTCACAGGAGAGTTGGTGTTGCCCTCTCTCTCTGTCTTCTATAAAAATGGTGTTTTTATGGAGAGAGTGGAGTCTGTATTTCTTCATCAGAAGTCAGAAATCTGTCTATGGGTGGATGTCTATGGTAAGAGACTGTCAATTTTGTTTTTTCAGAGTCAGTATTTTATGGTCTTGTTGGGGCTAATGTTTATAGATAGATATAGATAGATTAACATGTTCATAATGGGCGTATGGAGAGTTTGTTTCTTTTCTCCTAGAAGCTAGGAAGGTGTCTTTTAAATCCTTAAAGGATAGTCAAAGAAGCATAAGTGTAAAAGAGATATGAGGAAATCAGAGGAATCAAGGGATGGGTGCTAGGAGGCTGATCTTCCAAGTGATAGGTAGCATAACAAACATGGTAGAAGTCAATTTCAAGTTTTGAGTAATGGTCTTAGTAATAATAGGGAGTCTAGACATATTTTGGCTTGAAAGAATGATAATTGGTGTTTCAAAGGTGTCCAAGCTCAGCATGGAGACAAAAAGGCTGTAGTTATGTTTTATTTTGGTTTTCTTAAGAGTGTTTGTCTTGGCTTTAGCACCTTATGACTCTTTTGTATTTATGGCCAAAGGATAGACGTTGGCATTTATGGCAATGTCTATTGTTAGTGATCATGGGGCTTGGGATGCTCAACCTACTTATTGAATCCTAAAATCTACGGGGAGACCCTCTCTTGACAGTTTACAATTTTGGGAGAATTGGTCGAACCGTCTTGTGTCAAACAATAGTGATCAAGGTTGGATGGGTTTGAGTTTTTTCCGTAGCTCCCTCTCGATTGTGGCTCATTATGGCCTTGTTGGCCAAGGTCAACATTGTATGATATAATGTATTGTGTAAGCCTACAAATATAATATATTGTGTAATCCTATGAGTTGACAATGGACATTTTGTGTACTATGTAATGTATTGTATAACTATAAACCTAAGGGCCAATAGTTCACCTTGTAAGGTGAATTTTGTAATGTTGTAATTAATCAATAATATGTCGGTTTGACATTTATTGGGTTATGTGCAAATGTTATTAAAGGAATATTTATACTCCACTCTTATCAATCCCTTGTATCGATGTATGATCATTCATTTATCATTAGTGATACCCTCTTTTTGTGATGTTTATATCTTGTTTGCTTTCTTTATCCCTCTTATGCTAAATTTGGGCAATGTGATGATTTTATTCATTCCTCTTAAAGTATTGGGATTTCCAACATGGCATTAGAGCTGGTGTGAACCATCATTACTTGATCATATTGAGGTCTATGATTTTTGATGGAGAAGCTTAGATTATTTTTTTCATCCAACTTCTCATTAGTTGTTCATGCTCCAAGAAAAAGCGGCAGAAGAAATAGGGTTATTATTGCTTTCCATTTTTTTAGATTTCATCTAGGGAAACAGGATGAAGTGTTTGAGTTATGAGGGATCATTTTTGTTGGAATTTTTTTTGAGCAACCTCATGTATTGAAAGGTTTGTGGATAGAATTATAAGCATTGCAGATGATGATCCTCTACAATGCATGCTATGGAAGCCGCAGTATCTCTGCAGACTTTGGCTTCCAACATGATCAAATTTGAGGATGTCATATTCAAGATTTTTAGTAAATGGTCGTGAATGAAACATAATTGATTCTTGCCAAAAAAAAGGCATTTTCAAAATCTATGCAGTAAATTATGGGGTAGTCCAGTACAACATTTTTTCTAGATTCTCGAGTTTGGGCTCAAAAAATTAAAAAACAAGGAATGGAGTACTTTTTCAAAAACTTGAATTTGAAAAAGGATTTTTTGGTGCCAAATGACACCCTCTTCACTCCTCATTGAAGCATTTGCGTGTCATGCACGTGTCAGTGGAGGAAGGTCGTGTGGAGGCTACAGAAAGGGAGGACACTTTCATCATGATTCTCAGTCCTTCCCACATAGTAAATTGTGTAGACAGACTGGCACCTTCATGTGTGTTAAGGTTTTTGGGCATGAGAGGATCATGTGAAGGTGGTGGAAAGGAGGTTCTGTCATTTGAGGTCTTGTGCCTTATTTCCTCTTGATGGGCTATCTAGACAGACTAATGTTTTTGTTTGTGTTTAAACTCTCGATCGTGGGAGGTTGCAAAGACAAATCTTGCCCCCTTCCCTTTTTGGACTGCATGGTGTGTCGGTACTCAGCCTACACTTCACACTCAAAATGAGGGGGCATCACTAGGTGTCATCTGAGCTTTTGACTAGCTTGGTTGGTCTGGCTCATCCTCGTCCCAAGGGGCACAGATTCCAACCCCATTGTCTCTTGCTTTATACCCTTTCCTCACATTGCTTTGTTGACGAGGAGTCCAGCGTGTTTACTGGGTTGGCAATTGACATGGTGCCTATTGGTTACAAATCTGCCACTTAGGAAAGGATTTGGTCTTTTGCGCCCTAGACCCGCCCAACAGATTGAAAGGCCAAAAGGAAGAGATGTCTTCCGTGCCAATCTTCGGAGAAGGTCGACTCCTATACTACGCTAACTGGGGTTTAAGATAAGGGAACTGGAAAGAGATTGTAAAATGCAGAAAGAAATGTAAAAGCATAGCAGTAGTTGTGGGGAAGAACAAGCAACACAATCACTAACTAATACCCAAACCAACAACAATCAAAACAAAACATGTAACAGAAACCAACATTGCGATTCCTCCCTATGTATCCTTCAACAAGAATTCCAGATTCACTTAATTGCCAATGCCCTAATCCAGAGTTCAGAATTACAACAATTATTAAAATAAATGAACATGAAGCATAAATACTTGCAGAAGGCAGCATAAAAGAAAGAGACAAGAGTCAGAGCCAAGTATGCCTTGTATTGAAGCAAATGTTTGTTTACAGCAGCTTTCTTAGCAATATGTTCCCACCTTTACAATGAAAGCTCACTGCTATTTATAGCAGAATTTTCCCCCCAAATTACATTGAAGCATAGAATCCCAAAACTGTGACAACTGCTGAGATTTGACCCTTACTGGCCGTGAGCGTACCTGCCACACGATTCTCCTGAGTTTGGTACAGTTTTGGACAGGTCTGGTAGTTGAGAAGAGACGTCTCTTCAATGCTGCAGGTACACTCTGCCCTTTGGGATTTCTGAGGGTTCTGACAAGCTGTCCTGGGGGTAAAAACTGAGTTGACGCTCCATTAATGCAGCCTGACAGGCTACCTACCTCCGCCTCCTTGTTTGCTTGAAAAACTGCTAAGGGTTGCAAAACCCTGCACTGGAGCTGAAAGCCGTAGTTGCTCAGAAGCGAGGCCAAGGCCAACAATGTGTCATGTAATAGGTGATGTATTGTAATCTATGACTTATTGGCCAAGGCCAACATTGTGTCATGTAATAGGTGATGTATTGTATAAACCTACGGCTCATAGTTCACCTTGAGAGGTGAACTTTGTAATATTGTATTTAACCAATAATATGTTGGTTCACACTTACTAGATATGTGCAAATGTAATTAAAAGAGTATTTATACTCCCCCATTGATTCATTGTATTGCTGTGTGATCATTTGTTTATCAGTGATAGGTGCTTAAGGGCACCCATTCTGTATTTTTGTGTTCCTTCTATCTCTTAAGCTCTCTTTATTCCTCTTATGCTAGGATCTGGGTAGTGTGACCATTTTGTTCATTTGTCTGAAGTATTTCCATTTCCAACATCTCAAGGGTGGCCTTTCCTTACTCGGCCTTGGCTTGTAGTCGACCCTGTTGACAGGGGGAGAAGGAATTGTTGATCCAAATCGACAGTGGCATGGCATGGGACCCTCAACTTGTTTGTTTACTCCTAACCTCTATGGGAAGACCCCTTCCTGAGAGCATAAGCTTTTGGGAGAAGTGGTTGAGCTGTACTATGTGAGACATTGGTGATGCTTTTGGGAAGATTGGTTGAACCATACTGTGTCAAACACTGGCAAACCTGGTGGGACAGGTTTATTTCTTGCTTTCGCTCCCTCTTTATTGTGGATCATTGTTGCTCTCTTAAGGGGGACCTCCCCTTGCTTGGTTGTGGTTTTGTAGTCAGCCCTCTCGAGCAGGGGAGACCGTTGACCCATTGAAAGTAGTGGAGTGTGGGATCTTGAACCTGTTCGTCGAATCCTGATGTCTATGGGAAGACCCTCTCCTAACAGCTCAAGCTTTTTGGAGAATTGGTCGAACCTGGAACCATATTGTGACAAACAGGCGGCTATCATTTCATATGTCACTATGTGATACAGCATATAGCTGGTTAGGATAAGGGTGTGTAAGTAATAGGCTTTTAGTGTTTGTCTATGGTGGCAAGGATCTATGTTGAAATATTGTTAATGGCTTCTCACATGTTGGGCATTTTGATGTGATATTTCCTGTTAGAGTGTCCTTATATGGCAGCTATGGTTATTTTTTAGTAGACGGCTGGACATTTTTTTTGCAATATTGTTTACCAATAAAAAAAATAAACAAAGAGATGAAATGTGGGAAATAGTCATAGAAAGGAAGTAGATGTTAGTGAAGAGGGTGTTATTTGGAAGGTGTGTTCAGCAGGTAGTCTGTGAAAGATTAATTTGCTGGGCCAAGTGCAGTGCCCCTTCCTGCCCTTGGAGAATATAGGCCTGAGTTGGAGCCCATACTCAAGGCAAGTTATGTTTCATTAGATACTGTATGTTTATGTTCAATGAAAGTTCCAGTGCTGTTTGTTTTCAACTATGTATGTGAAAGCTACTTTGACTTGATATTATTTTGTTTCCAGTTTCTAGTTCTATAACAAGGAGGTAAAAAGAAAATATCAGAAATTTCAGATTTAATCAGATTTGCTTGTTTCAAAATTTTCAGTAATTTTCAAGTTTTTTCTGTAGTTTCATGTTTTCATATTTCCTTCAAGTTTCATATGGTGAAGACAATAGTGGTGTCAGAGTAGCTTTTCAGATTAAATTGTGCTCAATTTTAGTTTTGTTTTTAACGTTAAGACTTGGAAAACAACAGTTTATTGACTTGAAAATGTGAATACCTAGTTTCACTGTTGAGTCTAAGTACCAAAATCTAGCCATTTCATCATATATTTTTAAATTTTGTTTGTACCCCCTTACATAATATCAGCAGTCACATTCCGATGCATTTTCTGCTATCCTCAATAATAGTGAACTCAATACCATTCATATTTCATTCCACTTTGAATTGGCTAGTTATATATGCATGGCCTTTCATCTTTGCAGTGAAATTACAATACATTTTAATATTTCACACAACTTTTTGCAGGATAGACATGCGTTCAAACAAAAGAACTGGGGAACCCATTTTAATCCATAAAAAGGGTTCCAAAGTTGTGGGACTTCATTTCAATCCAGTACATCCGGATCTTTTGATCAGCTGTGGCAATGATCATTTTGTAAGCACATCTTCATCATTGAAACAATTTCTAGATATGATTATGTTGACAGAAATCTGCTTTGTTTTTCTTTTCTTGGATATAAATTCTTCACAATGTTCTTTATGGTCTTGTTTGCTCCTTAAATTATACTTCCTAGGTTGGCTTCTCATTTGTAATTGATCAAGCAAATTCTTGATTTCTTAAGAAAACTTCTATATCAATGTCCTTGTTCTTTTTCATTTTACATGGAAGGGATATTGTAGTGAAGCTCATCCTTCCTTTGTGATAGGCTCGGCTTTGGGATATTCGCCAATTGAAAGCAGGGGCTTGTTTGGCAGAACTGGCACACACACGAGTAGTGAACTCTGCATATTTTTCACCAAGGACTGGCAGTAAAATCATGACTACCAGCCAAGATAATCGCATACGTGTGTGGGATTCCATCTTTGGTGATTTGAACTTCCCAAGCAGGGAAATTGTCCACAGTCATGATTTCAATCGTCACCTGACATGTTTTCGTGCAGAATGGGATCCAAAGGTCCTCTTTTAATTAATTTATTATTTAATTTTATTTATTTGTGGCTAATTTCCTTCTATTACCTTCTCAACAATGATGGGTTTTTTCATTTCTTGGTTCTTGTTTTAGTCATAAATTGTAGCTGAGTTTCTGTTATCAACAGGATCCTTCTGAGTGTCTTGCTGTTGTTGGTCGCTACATAAGTGATAACTTCAATGGGATAGCATTACATCCAATCGATTTTATTGATACAAGTAATGGACAGCTTGTCGCTGAAGTGACAGATCCAAATATAACTACTATAAGCCCTGTCAATAAATTGCATCCTGAAGAAGATCTTGTAGCATCGGGAAGCTCAAGGTTCACCTTCTCCTCATCTTTTGCTGTTATTCATTGTAGTTTTTTCACAATATTTAGTTCCTTTTATTTTTGCAACATGCTTGCGGTGTTGGTTACTTTGAGCTATGTTATCCATGATGCTGTTGGTTGGTAAGCATGTTTGCCAGCTGTGCATGATGGCTTAAAGGACCTTATGTTGTATGCTGTTTAATTTGATTTCAGATCTTTATTTATTTGGAGACCAAAAGAGGAGATTGATTCTGATGAAATGATAGAGGAAAAAAACCATAAGGTCTCCATTTATACTGTGCAAAATGGAAAACGAGGCAAAGGCAAGTTTGAAGATGGGAATGATGATGATGAAAATGACCATTTCACTTCAATGAAGAGCAAATCAAATGTCATGTCCAAAACAGTATAGTGCCCAGCAAACTTGACAGCCAAATGTTCAAAGCAAAAATAACTCTCATCTTTGTGCTTGGAGAGTATCAAATTTTTTTAATTATACGGGAAAAGACTCGCATATACATGCTTGCACTATTCCAAGACGTGCACCAAGAAGCAGCAGTCTGGTCAGAAGAATTAATGTCAGGCCTTAGGTTTAACTCGAAAGGGTTTTGGTATATTGTACAGTAGCTACAAGTGCTTAAATTATACAATGAAACATATTTTTTATTACATGTTTTTGGATTTCTGCTTTTCTGTGCATATTACTCCGGTCGTGCTTCCCCCTTCACTCTCATCGTGATTTATTTTAAAAGAGCATTTTCCAACGTATGATTAAATTATTTCTTATGTTTGTATGCTGTGGTGCAGTTACTGAGGCATTGTGGGCTTGATGATGCTTAGACTTGTAGAATTTAAAAGCTACAGTTGGTATTTGTTTCCTTGACAAATGCGCTCTTTTCTCACTGAAAACAAAGTTTGATAAATGTTGGTTGGCATTCATTAGTGTGGCTTACTGTTTTCTTTTTTTTGTCAGCAAAACCAATCATGCTTTCTAATATCATCTCTCTAGTCTGATGATACATTTCTTGATATGAAATATTGTGTCTGTGACCCAGTACTGGACATTATGATCCTTACACGGATATATTTACGAGGATGTACTAGTGATAGGATTATTTCTGAAAATTGTTTCCACCACAAATAACAATTGTTTGACGATAGAATGAAGGCCCGACATTGGTGAGGAGCTTTTTTTGATGAAGAATAAAACCACAATTCAAAAATAATATCAATGAAAAATGTGGGCATTTGATAGCATAGCCTGCAAGCATAAAACAAGACCAGCATTTGTGAGGAACTTTTTTTGATAAAGAATAAAACCACAATTCCAAAATAATATAAATGAAAAATGTGGGCATTTGATTGCATAGCCTACAAGCATAAAACAAGACCATTGGCTCACTCAAGGAATTGAACGAATTGAGGAGCACAAAACCACACCTTGACGGGGTTTCATGGACCCAACAAACCCACTAAAAGCCAAGAACCAAGTAGCCTTGGTAATATCACTAAAACAATAACTGCTAGTTACATAGTTGGGAGTCGGGACGCATGACTATTTGGAATCAAATTGGATCCAAATCTAAGTACTAAAAGGTTCTGTAAGAGGGAGAAGATTTGCCTGTAGGATCCTCTCTTACTTTCAAGAGAGCATTTTGATTAGGGCAATGTCTATGTTTGATGGATCAATTGAAGAACACAATCTAAGCTCTCCTTCCTAGATTTCTTTCTACTCTACATGTTCTAGATAAATTTAATAAAAAAACAACTAAGACTGTCTTAATATTAGGTACACAAAAAATATAAGATGGAGACAAACATGTTTCGTATACTACATGCACTTTAGTTTTAATGGTGATAGAATCCAAGAAGATAATGCATCACACATGATCCTAGCCTACATGCACTTTTGATTCCTTTACATTTCAGCCCTTATTTAATCAAATATTCATTCTCTTTGATGGATTTAAGCACTAACACTAGTGATCGTAAATAAAGCAAATCAAGTCTTAGCAAAAGTGCAGTCTTAGAGTGCTCTTGTATAGAAACCAAGAAAACAATAAGAGTTGTAACAATCCAAATCTAACCAACCTAAGAGATTTTTTTTTTTTTTGATAGGAGAAAGATTGACAAGGTTCTCCAAGATGTTTCCAACTCAGGGTTTATATTCATATAGGCTTCACCACATTTTGAGTTCAAAATGTTGCAGACATCCCTCGAGTGGACAAGAGTGGCCAGTATCTCGTAAATTCTTTGGGGTTTACCTTGTACACCTCCGCAGCTTAAAGGATGCCTTCACATGGTTACCCCATTTCCTAACACTTGACCATAACATATGGATTAACCTTATCTCAATCTTTAGAGAAAAGGGACGCTAATTTCTTTACTAGTATAAGTCCATCTATGTTGGTACTTAGGTGTAAAGCTTCTTAGTTTACACATTACACCATGTGTAAAACTACAATGCTCAATTATCCCATCTCCGCTATGGTTTAATTGAGGTGATTATCACTTCGGGTGATAGTCCTCACATGGACACCCAACGGTCATTCAGGGTTCCATCACCAAATCCAATTTGCTAATGGGATCCAATCCTCTGCGGTTGGAAAAGAGGACGCAAACCACACTAAAATCTTTCCCAAAAATTCTGTCTTTGGGTCCACTTCAAGTCCTTTATTGAAAGTGCCTATTGCAAAACCCTCAAGTGTTGCTACACCACAACAACCTCAGGTTTGGATCCATCCTTTAGGTTCTTCTAGGCTTGGCTAACTAAGGATGTCCCCCATAGATACAAAAACCTAAACCCAAAGTGAAACATGAAACCATTCATTCATTTTCTCTCTCATTCTCTCTCATCATAAACATTCAATTTATATGTTTAAAATAAAGTACATCTACTCTTTCAAAAGATGTACATAAAACTTCAAAACATACATTTCATAATGAGAGGAGTATTAAATGTTGAAGCTTTAATCAATTTCCTCTAACATATAGAATTTACCTTATCAAAGCAAGAAGTAGATTCACTTTTCATATTTGAATACACCTCTAATATACACATAGCTTCTCCAAAGTCATCAAGAGTCTTTCTTTGATTGGACTTTCCTTGAATTCTTCCAAGGAGTGATTAGATAAGAGATCACGACATGATGATAATGCAACCTAAATATATGATTTATTTCTATGCAACTAGAAACAATGTAAATACTTTTTTCTTTCATTCATTGTTCAGTTACCATTTAATAAAAAAAAATCCCTCTTTTCTGTTCAAAGCATTACAAGGAAACCCCATAATTTCCTTGATTAAATGGATTTCACATCCATTTAATATTCAATTGTTTTCTATAAAACAACACAAGTAAGAAACACCCCATAATGTTTCTTCACTAATGAACTCCACGTTCATTTAATAATTTAGAAAGTATCTATATTAACATGCTGTTTCTACTTCATGTTTTCAAAACTTTCACAAAACCAACAATATATTTCCATAAAACAACCAATATATTTCTACAATATATCTCCACAAAGTAAGCAATAAATTTCTGCAATTTATTTCTACAAACAGACAAATTTTTCCACAATATAAATACTTCTCTTTTTATATTTTATCTTTCCTTACTTTTCTATATTATTTAATTAAGAAAACTAGGCACAAGCAAAAACTTCATAATTTCAGATATTCTAATAATTTCAAATATAAATACTCCACTATTTATATTTTATTTTTCCTTAGTTTTCTATATTCTTTAATCAAGAAAACTAAGCACAAATGGAAACCCTATAATTTTTGATATTCTAATAACTTCATAATATAAATACTCCACTATTTATATTTTATTTTTCCTTAGTTTTCTATATTCTTTAATCAAGAAAACTAAGCACAAATAGAAACCTTATAATTTACGATATTCTAATAACTTCATAATATAAATACTCCACTATCAAGAAAACTAAGCACAAATAGAAACCTTATAATTTACGATATTCTAAGAACTTCATAATATAAATACTCCTCTATTCATAGTGGAGTATTTATATTATGAAGTTATTAGAATATCGTTTCCAAGGAGTTTCTCTATTGGATTATGTAAGTTGCAAGAAACTAATCATTGAAGGGGACTTCCTTAATATTATAAATATGGCAAGAGAGACTCAATCTCTTACCTGGACTATTTCGAACCTTCTTTTGGAAGTTTAGAGATACATCCAAAATCTGGAAGAGGTTCAATTTAAGTATACATATAGGGAAGGTAATCAAGCGATCGATCTATTGGCTAACAAAGGAGTTATTCAGAATGGTTTAGTGATGTGGCAGGATAATATTTTGAAGTTATTGCTTCTATCGATAATGACCTCATACACAATTAGCCTTTGCTCCACTCTGGTCGAGTTGTTGTTGATGACTTGGCTATAAAACTTGGGGGTGCTTGTTGATTTTGGGTTTCCGCACCAAATTTCATATCTCCAAGCTATTGTTTCCTCCTTGCAAGCCACAATCTACAATGCGGAAGAAATTCTTTACCCTAATGGGTTGGCAGGCCTAGGAAAGCAATGACCTTATGGGAGAGAATGGGACTGGTGCATGGCTCGATTCGTGGTTCAGGTCCTCCTATTGATTTGTGTTTGAATGATTATCTCTAACATCTTGATTTGGTTTCAATTTGTTTTAAGTTTTAAATTATGTATGATGTTACCTATGTACTGGTTTGGCTTTGGAAGGGGTAACTCCTTTGATTGGTCATTCCTCAATTATTATCGAATGTAAGTAATTTCGGCTCCCTCTTTTTGGGTGGGGCTTAGTCTCTTTTGTACAAGGTTTGGAGATCATCTCAAAACTCCTTCGTCCATCTAATCAAAAAAAAAAATTGGAGGATTAATAAAGCCTCTATATTTATCAATTCTTCTCATTATTGAATCCCTTACCAGATTCATAAACATAGACAAAACATATATTTTCAAATGTTTACAAACCAATATACCATTAATAAACATCTAACTAAGCACCCGAAGACATAATATTAATTGTTTCAAAACAATTATTTCTTTTCCAATGTTATCCATTAACATTTCAAAATAATCAAATCAATTTATTACCTTCTAAAGAATTTAATTTCTATTCATACCACAAGCTAATATTTCTTATTAACCTTGGTATTATTATGAAGGTATTATTAAGTACCCTTAATAATTCCTTCCATGGTGGGTTTCTTTGCCAAAACCATTTCAAGCAAACACATATAACTCCGGATACTTATAGATAAAACAATTAAATATGCTATACCATCAAGGAGATTATTTATCTTTTCAAGGCATCCGAACATATGCAGATAAACATTTGGTAAAGCATAGACAAAGTAAAGCAAGCATTCATTCACAAAATATCTCATGATAACTTCTAGGTTATCAACATCTTGTTTAAGGCGACTCCATTGTCCTACGACAACTTCCTTGCCGATGCAATGATTTTAAAAAAGTAGATTATGAGATGCAACTATATGCGGTAACCACTTGTTACCCTGGGTAAACCTTACCCTTGAGCTGTTTGTCACATCAAAACTCTTTTTTGGTATCTCATTCTCGGTGGTCGACTTCCTCGCCCACCCACGAGAGCACATAGTCTTGCATCCAAGCACAACATTAGTAGTACCATATCCACATATCATATAATCAAAACAACAAATGCATAAAATCATCTAAATGCATCAAAACTAAGTATTAAAACATAATTTATCAATACACATGTTAGCTCACAAAAGAGTCCTGCCCAAGGTGGGTCATGATAAGAGTGCACAACAAATCATATAAAATGACAACAAAACATAAATCAAGCCTAAATTATCTGCAATAGAAAGCAAAATAAGGGGTAAGGGTCAAGTAGAACTTATCTTTTGCTCTAAAATAAAGTTGCCGTTGCAATGGAGTAGTAACCCAGCTTCGCGTCCTTGCCCTTGACTGTTACTCCATGTGAAAAACACCAACACAAGAGAATTCAACAACTGGTTATATTTTAAAGGGTCTAAGGTTGTTTAACACGACATATAAAACAAAAGTTTGAACCTTGGAAAAAGATTTGGATTTTTGATTAAACCTACAGAAGCAATTTAGCAGGGATAGTGTTAATGATAGAGCACCTGACCTTGGAGCTATTGCCTGCAACTTTTGCAAGAATGTTTGATCTAAAACCTACAAACTTAACTAAGGAGATTGATTTTGGATACTGTGCTAAAAATAGGTCCAAAGGATGAAATTGGCAAGTTCAAGAAAATGTAACCAAGATTTAAAGTAGAACGAAAAAGATTAGTCAAATATTGAGAGATGAAAATAAAGAAGATTATGCAAAAATGAAAGGAAGGGGAATACTTAAGATGTTGCTTGTTTAAGCAGAAGCCTATCCAGATTTAGAGAGTTAATTATCGCAACAAAGGATATTTGATCTTCGATCTTGTATAGGCAATACTGTTGGTGTGGCATTAATGATAGTGATGCAGTGCTAATGCTTGCTCACTATACTCCCAACGTTATTGAATGCAACTGTAGTTGATGAAGCTTAACTACCCATGACTCATAAACAAACATCATCTGGCAAAGTTTTCTTGGCAGAGCTTTGTAGAGTTTCCAACTTTTATTTTTGTGGTAATTTTGACAATGATTTATTATGTTCTTGACCATGCTTTGATGCACTAAGGTGACTGATTTTATAAGTTTTAAGGATGTGACTATTGAGGGGTAGAATTGATTGATTTGATTAGATCTTTAAAGATTTTGACTGATTGTTTGAAATGATCTGAGTAGATTTTTATTGATTAATTAGATTTTGATTGATTAGTTAGATTTTGATTGATTGGATTGTTTAATTAGGATCAATCATGCTTGAAATATTGGAAGCCATGGTGACAAGTAGTTGATATCAGTTGGTTGCCTGCTTTTCTTTAATGTCTATCTTGACAATAGTGCTGCACTCAAAAGTGCTAAGGCACTAATGATATTCTGATGCTAATGTGAAAAGGTGGGAAAATATCTCCATATAACAAAAGTTCCATAACGACTGTATTTGGGACAATCTTTCTAACATGGGATACTTGAGCTAATATTTTATCAATCTAGACATAGTCATTCACTTGTGATATTTGATAGTCTATATGTTGTTTTGATTGTGTTATAGTTCGACTACTCAAAATTGGGATTCACTTGCATCATCTACAATGTTGTCCAATAAGTCATGAAATATGTAGGTCATAGATTTTTGAAAAGTGGCTCCTACATTCTTTAGCCCAAAGGGCATGACTTGGTAGTAGAAGGTTCCCCATGGGGTTGTGAAGTTTGTTTGATGTCGGTCCTTAGGAGTGATTCTAATTTGATTTATCTTGAGAAACCATCCATTAATGATAGCATCTTAGAGCCTATTGTCAAATCAATAATCACACCAACATTGGGGAGGGAAAAGTTATATTTAGAACAAGCTTTATTGATATCTTGAAAATTTGTACATATTCTTATTCTCTCAGTCCTTTTGGCAATATGTAAAATATTGGAAATCCGATCAGAATAGTCTATAGTCTTGATGAGGCCTGCATTGAGGGGCTTGTACAATTCCTATTTAAGAAGAGCAACTCTAGGGCACATTTTTCATAATTTCTATTTTAAGGGTTTTGCACTAAATACAACTAGATGATGAACTACCTAAGAGGAGTCTAAGCTTGGCATATCTGCATAGGACCAAGTAAAAATATCTCTAACTTTATTAATGTCTTAATATATTGATCATGCTTTTTCATGGTTAATACCTTCCCAAGTTTAAAGATCTTAGGCTCACCTAAAGTCTCAATATTGGCATCTATGGTTTCTTCTTTTAGGATGTGGGTTTCATCTTCTAATTGAGGAGCTGGGAAGGCATTTTTCATAATTTCTCTTTTAAGGGTTTTGCACTAAATATGAAAACTAGATGATGGACTACTAAAGAGGTGTCTAAGACTAGCATATTTGCATAGGACCAACTAAAGATATCTCTAAACATTGTTAATGGCTTAATATATTAATCATGCTTTTTCATGGTTAAGACCTTCCCAAGTTGAAGGATCTTGGGCTCGCCTGAAGTCTCAATATTGATATCTATGGTTTCTTATTTTAGGATGTGGGATTCCTCTTCTAATTAAGGAGTTGGAAGGGCCCCCACACTCTCCAAGTCTGCAAGATCAATGAGGGGTTGATGTTTGACCCTTGCAAGATGGCTACATTAGCAATTTGAGGGAAAAATCTCCCAAAATAACATTGATTTTGGTCAAGATAAATCTGATGGGTTGATTGGATGATCAAGGAAGAATCAATTTTTGTACCTTCCCAGTCACGAGATACTTCATCAATAGTCAATTCAGGATACTCTAAAGTTAGGTAGTTCACTCTAATATGATAGGTGAATTGATGGACATATACGTTGATATGAGTGAGATCTAGGCAATTAAAATCTTCGTCATTTGAATCAAAGACAATTTAAGGAGACAATACTAGATAGAGAAGCTCAATCACAATGGTATTTATGGTTAAGAATTTCACATTAGAAGGAGATTCATGATAAGGTTCATTGTGACACCCACATGTTATAGGTGATTTGGAGAGGGTAGGGCAATCCTCCAAGGGAGGTCCCTGGTTTGAATATCCACCCTACCAAATGCACATTGGGTACCCAAAATCCAGTTGATTATGCTGGTGCGGTCAAGGCCGAGCGCGACTCCTGGATGATTTTGATGGTGTAGAACCCCCTGGTCGTGGTTTCTCAGACCAAGGCAGCCCCACAAGGGGTTTTTCGCTAAAAAAGAAGAACCCAGGTGTTGTAGGTGAGTTGGAGAGGAGAGGGCAATCCTCCAAGGGAGGTCCCAGGTTCGAATCTCCATCCTACCAAAAAGTTGAATTGGGTACCCAAAATATAATTGATAATTGGTGCGGGCAGGGCCGAGCACGACTCCCAGGTGACTTTGACGGTGTAGAAACCCCTGGTCGTGGTCTCTCAGACCAAGACGGCCCTGCAAGGGATTTTTTTGCTTAAAAAAGATAAGGTTCATTGTGATTGTGAACAAATCCTATCCCAAAATGCCTTGACTAGACTTATGTTTGTAATAGTTCCTTGATGCCTTTTTTGTGCAAACCTAAGCCTTTACCTTTGGTATCCCATATTATCTAACGTTTATTTGGGGATGGTGTATTCATTTAACAAATAACATAAAGCATATGATTGTAGAGTTGGGTAACAATTACTATTGTTGATCTTTTCACCATTGGTAGTACTAACACAAATAAAGGAGCAACTTCTTATCTACATTGTCTTGCCTTTGTTATCAGGAGGTAACCCTAGTGGTCGAGGAAAAGGAGAGAATTTGGCTAGGTCCACTTGTTTATTATCAATTGTGATTACATTTTGATTATTTGTTGTTATACTTTGTCATGATCCTCCCTGGCGGGATTTATGGCACAAAGAAACAATGTATTAATTTATGATGCTTTAATACCTAGTTTGAGCAATTAAATCAATTATGCGATGTTTAGTTGATTTGGAAGAGCATGGTACTGCTGACATATTGCCAAATGTACAAGATCAGGTAAAATCGTGGATGGAAGAAATAGAATCATCCACTTAAAGGGGGTTACTTGAGGTTGGGGAAATGATGACTAAGGCAACTCGAGGGTAACATGGATATATACCTTCATATAGACATGCATAATCATCAATAACTAGCCATATTGAGCCTCAAGTTGATAGCCTAGTAGCTATCGTAAGATAGGTGACTAGGTTTATGGAAAGATTCCGTCTTTATCTGTTGCATATGTTTGATTGTCTTTTACTTCATCACTATCTGCATCAATGGCTTGGAAAAAAATGCATAATCTTGTTGTTTTTGAAAAAACTCCTTGTTTTGCTTAAATTGTTTAAAAGAATAACATGATATTAGTATTGGATAGAAAAACCTTTTTTTATTCTATATGTATTCATTTATAAATAATAATGGATTATTTTTAATGATAAAGAAACTTCATTTATATATAATAATGGAATTATTTTAAATGATAAAGGAACTTCATTTATAAATAATAATGGTATTATTTTAAATTATAAAGGAACTTCATTTATAAATAAAAATGGTATTATTTTAAATGATAAAGGAACTTCATTTTTAAATAATAATGGTATTATCTTAATTGATAATTGATAAAGGAATTTCTTTTTAATAAAAGTTGTTTTATTTAAACGGTAATTGAAATTCATAATAAGGTTTGTATTTAAATGACAATGGAAGTTCATTTAAATACTAACAAAAAAATTCAAAAAAGAAGAAGAAAAGATAATGAATACTTTATTTATATAAAATAATAGATTTTTTGTTTATATATATATATATATAATCTTATAAAACTTATAAGATTTGATCTTAATGACCGCCCTTTTAAAAGATTTGATCACGCTTGCAAGAAATTTGTTGGTGCATATTTTATACTTTTTCGCACTTGTGCTTAGTATTTGCACCTTTACATTAGCTTGCTTAGCTCGCTCCGATTCTTTCGAGTCCTTTCGGGCTCCGTTCCGACATCTCTAGCTCATTCTATGGCTAGAGATGCTCTTTAGTGAGCTATTTTATCTTTTAGTGGGCTACACTTTTAGTCCCACATTGCTTATATTTTTGCATTGTTAGAAAACACTTGCTATATAAGTGCTTTCCCCTATTGTACTTTGACATATCGAGATAGAGAGCTTATGCATTCTTGAGCACTTAATAGTGTAATTTGTGTTTAGCACCAAATCTTGGAGAGCTTGATGCTTCAACAATTCTACATGGTACCAGAGCGAGTTGGTTGCTAGCGCATCTTCATATCTAACGGTGTTCATTTTAGATTGTTTTCAGTTTTTTTTTTGAATTATGCTCTTGTAAATCTGATTTCTTGAACCATATGCTCTCACCTCGCCCACTCGGATCTTGGTGATCAAAAAGTTCAAAAATCAAAGACTATAATTTCCAGCCGACATTTCACAGTTTCTCTATATTCAAACAGTAGTTGTTCAGTCACAATTTTTTGCATTTTTTTTGAAACCGTATGCTCTCACCTCGCCCACTCGGATCTTGGTGATCAAAAAGTTCAAAAATTAAAGACTGTAATTTCCAACCGATATTTCACAGTTTCTCTATATTCAGACAGTAGTTGTTCAGTCACAATTTTTTGCATTTTTTTTTGAAACCGTATGCTCTCACCTCGCCCACTCGGATCTTGGTGATCAGAAAGTTCAAAAATCAAAGACTGTAATTTCCAACCGATATTTCATAGTTTCTCTGTATTCAGACAGTAGTTGTTCAGTCATAGTTTTTGTAGTTTTTTTGAAACCGTATGCTCTCACCTCGCCCACTCGGATCTTGGTGATCAGAAAGTTCAAAAATCAAAGACTATAATTTCCAGTCGACATTTCACAGTTTCTCTATATTCAGATAGTAGTTGTTCAATCGTAGTTTTTTGCAATTTTTTGAGAGCTTCAAATTTATGCATTCTGTTTGCATAAATTCTGCACCTAGATTGTAATTTCTAGTGTAATACACCTTTTTGAAGGTCAAAATCTATAAATACATTGAGTTATAAAGTGCCAAACTGCAAATTTGGGGGGGTCCTTCAGATTTGTAATCAAGGGGGGTGCAATAGTGTGCTTGTTGTGCTCTTGTGCTTCTTTTCCTCTCACTATGGATTCTTCTTCTCTTCCCATGTTAACTGCACATAATTACTTTACTTGGAAAATTGAAGTAATGAGCAAACTAAGGGAAAAGGGATATTCAAGAATCATGAAAGGGGATGAAACTGAACCAACAGATGAACCACACAAAACAAAATGGTTGAACAAGTGTGACATGGCCCTTGGCTTTCTTTGTAGTTGTGTTTCTCCAGACATTAGGTTTCACTTTGTGACCTTAGAAACTCCAAAAGAAGCATGGGACAAGCTAGGAACTCTATTTGGTCAAACAGATGATATCCGAGAGCACTTGCTAGAAAATGACCTTATGGGTTTGGATCCTAATGACTATGGGGATATCAATGAATACTTGACCAAATTCAACCATTTAAGAAGTGAACTAAAAGAATGTGGAGTAGAGAAGAAAGATCAGCAGATGGTTTTATGTGTTCTATCCAAACTTGGTGTAGATTTTTCAGTGTTTGTATCAACTTTCCATTCTACTAGAAGAGCATTAGGGACAACATATTAGATGCCTTCCTTTAGTGAATTTTCCAATGAGTTGTGCAAGGAACAAGATAAACTTGTACAAATGGGAGTCATAAAAGTATCTAAGTCTCATGCCTTAGTTGCCCAACACGACACAAAAGAGAAAACAAATGGAAGCAAGGAGTTGAACAAACTTAAAGGCCCTAAAAAGGAGAACTCTCAATCACCTCCTTCCTCTACTACTCCAAAACCTAGTTCACAAACTTCTACTTCTAAAAATGGAAAACCGAAGAAGGAGAAGTTAACTTGTGGCTTTTGCAAAGGTAACCATAATGAGTCTAAGTGCCTTAAAAAGGAGATACATCAATTGAAGGAACTTCTTGCTAAGAACAACATCAATGAATCTACTTCAAGCACAAAGGACTCAACAAAGAAGAAAGAAAAAGGTAAAGGCAAAGCCCTAATGGCAGTGACAGTTCCACCTTCTAGCACTTGGGTATTTGACTCGGGTGCATCACATCATATGGCCTCATATTTGGAGAACTTTTCTTCCTTGGAGCCTTGTGATGTTTCACATATTCTTTTGGGCAACAACACTAGTGTTGATGTAGCTAGGAAAGGGGATATTGAAATTGGTGAAGGCACCTTTGAAGATGTTCTACATGTTCCCTCCTTATCAAAAATTCTACTATCCATCTTTCAGATTGCACATAGTGGTACAAGGAAGAGAATTGAATTTGGACCTGAGATAGTGATAGTCAGAGAGTTGAATAGTAATACTATAGTGGCTCATAAGATTTGTGATAGGAAGGAAAGGTTGTATAAGTTCACTCACTTTGCTCCCAATTCACCTTCTTTGGCATTGTTGGCTCACTCAGACCAAGTGAGCAAATTGTGGCATGAGCGGTATGGACACTTGAACTACCGCTACCTTCAATAGCTCAGCTCGAAGGATATGGTCATTGGATTACCCCTTGTACACTTTACGGATGGAGTTTGCGAAGGATGTATCCTTGGAAAACATCCCGAGGAGAGATTTGAGAAGGGCAATGCATGGAGGGCTACTCACATCCTGCAGTTGATTCATAGTGATCTTCAAGGACCATTTCCTTCCTTGTCATTTAATAAGTCTAGATATACCTTAGTATTTGTTGATGACTTCTCCTGGTACACTTGGATTTACTTTCTTCGCAAGAAGAGTGAAGTCTTTGTGAACTTTCAAAGCTTCAAAGCCTTAGTCAAGAAACAAATAAAGAAAGACATACAAATTCTTTGAACTGATAATGGCAAGGAATATATCAACAATCGGTTCATAGAGCTTTGTACCTTAGAGGGTATTCAGATTCAACATTCAATTGTATACACACCCCAATAGAATGACGTGGTAGAGAGGAAGAATCGTATGCTCAAGGAGATGAGCAACTGCATGATACAATCTAGATCTCTTCCTGCATAGTTTTGGGCTGAGGCTATGAACTATGCAAACCACATTCAGAATTGAATGCCACATAGAGCAGTGGGAGATATCACCCCTTTTGAGGCCTTCTTTGGCTGGAAATCCAAAGTCACTCATTTTTTAGTATTTGGATCTCCTGCTTGGGCCCACATTCCTTCTAAAAAGTGCAAAGCCATTCAACCACAGAGTAGGCCTTGCATTTTCGTTGGATATGCAGATGGTACAAAGGGGTACCGACTTCTTGATCCCACCACTCATGAGCTTATCATTGCAAGAAGTGTTCGAATGAAGGAATCCATTCATGATCCTTCTTTAGATGCTTCCCCATCTACATCTACAATAGCAGATACAATGGATTCAGTGTTTTCATCAGATTCAGATTCTTTGCTAGATAGTTTAGATTCAACTTCAGAGACTTCATCCAATAGTGACTTAAAGGGTTCTGAACCCTCCACTTTGAGTGACATAGAGGATGAGGCTTCTCCTCATGCTCCTACTATACCTACCACAACACCATTGTGGGCCCGCAAGACTCTTGAGTCAGTTGGCAGTTTAGTTGGAGACCCTTCTGACACACGATGGACTAGATCAGAGACACTTGAGTATCCACATGCCTTCCTGGCTACAACCTCTGACCCATAAATATTTAGAGAGGCATCAAGTATTCCTGAGTGGGATGCAGCTATGGAGGATGAGTATGATTCCTTACTTAGGAATCACACTTGGGATTTAGTTGACCTTCCTAAGGGAAGGAAACTTGTTCGATGCAAGTGGGTGTATCGAACTAAGTTTGCAGTAGATGGATCAGTGGAAAAACATAAGGTATGCTTGGTTGCCAAAGGTTTTTCCCAAGTACATGACATAGACTATTCAGAGACCTTTGCTCTTGTAGCAAAGATGACATCTATTCGATTGGTTCTTGCTATTGTTGCTTCTCAGAGATGGGAAGTTCATCAGATGGATGTAAAGAGTGCATTTCTTCACGGGGATATTCATGAGGAGATTTACATGGAGCAGCCACAAGGCTTCATTCAAAATTCTTCCTTAGTCTATCAACTTCAAAAATCCATCTATGGCCTCAAGCAGGCCCCACGGGCTTGGTATGCCAATATGGATGCCTATCTTCTCTCCCTTGGCTTTTCATGGTGCCATTCTGATCCGAATATCTACATATTGCATTCGGGTGATGATATTGTACTCCTTGTACTTTATGTTGATGATTTGCTTATCACTGGGAGTTCCACATCATCCATTCAGGCAATTAAGTTTACCCTTCAGGACTATTTTTCCATGGTAGATTTGGGATTGTTGCACTACTTTCTTGGCATTGAGATCACACAGTCTTCGATAGGGATATTCATTGCATAGACCAAATATGCTAGGGATCTTCTACTCTGGTTTCACATGGTTGATTGCAAGCCATCTCCAACTCCTTTTATTTTAGGGGTAAAGCTTGAGGTTGATTGCTCTACACCACTTACAGATGTGACACTATACTGTCAACTTATCGAGAGTCTTATCTACCTGACACATACCAGACCTGATATAGCATATTCAGTTGGCATGGTTTCTCACTTTATGCAAAAACCACATGAACTTCATTGGAGGACCACCAAACGAATACTACACTACATACAAGTGACATTGTAGTTTGACATCCAGTATTCAGCAGGCATTGAGATCGATCTTGTGGGATACACTAATTCAGATTGGGCAGGCGATTCTTTGGATCACAAGTCTACTTTCAGTTATAATTTTCACTTGGGTTCTGGTCCAGTATGTTGGTTGAGTAAGAAGCAACATGCTATTTCTCTATCATCTACTGAGGTTGAATATCGAGGAGCTGTAAATATAGCAATAGAGGCCATCTGGCTCCAACATATTCTCATGGAGTTTGGCATTGCATTTCGTAGGCCATTGATCATTTTTTGTGACAACCAGAGTACGATTACCATTTCATGAAATTCGATCCACCACCAACGGACCAAGCACATCGAGATTCATATGCACTACATCAGAGATCTTATTCAAGAGTGCATCATTGATCTTCAGTATTGTCCGACTTCAGAGTAGATCATCGACATCTTCACCAAATCCTTCACCGAGAGCAAGTACACTCAGTTATGAGCTCTTCTTAGGGTTAGGCACATCGACATTAGCTAGGGGGTCTTCTACCTCTTCTATTTGAGGGGGGTCTCCCACCTCCTTCTCTTTCTTCATGTCTCTTTTAAGGGGTTTTTCCCACTGGGTTTTCCTCTTCTTTTACTATTGAGTTGATCATTGCATTGTATTGAGTTCATTATGGTGCATCCACCAGGACTCACATCACACTACCTACCTAAGCTGCGCTTATGGGGGGTGTTGGTGCATATTTTATACTTTTTTGCACTTGTGCTTAGTATTTGCACCTTTACATTAGCTTGCTTAGCTCACTGGTTCTTTCGAGTCCTTTTGGGCTCCGATCCGACATCTCTAGCTCATTCTATGGCTAGAGATGCTCTTTAGTGAGCTATTTTGTCTTGTAGTGGGCTACACTTTTAGTCCCACATTGCTTATATTTTTGCATTGTTAGAAAGCACTTGCTATATAAGTGCTTTCCCCTATTATACTTTGACATATCGAGATAGAGAGCTTATGCATTCTTGAGCACTTAATAGTGTAATTTGTGTTTAGCACCAGATCTTGGAGAGCTTGATGCTTCAATAATTCTACAAAGCTCCCCGTGGATGTTGGGAAGAGAGTTTATTGATGGTGAAGCTTCTCATAGATTAAAAAGAAGATTTAATATGGAAAAATCTGGGTTGGGCCGCTGAGCAGATAAGGTAGGCGTTAAGACGAGTAGGTAGGAATTAATGAATTATCTATTAGAGGTTTGAGACGTCAAGGAGAACAAGGGATACAAAAAAAAAGAGAGAAGAGCAAGGGATAGAGAACACAAACATCAAAGGAAGCAAAGCAAAAAAGAACTCAGACGACACAAAAAGAAGGAAAGATACAGTTGATCTACGAAGAAACTATAGGTTGGATACCAAATTTTTTCATATGTCCTTTTTAAGCATGTTATGGCTGGTTAAGTTATCACTAATGGATGTGATTAAAATCTTTATTGGTTCGATGCTTGTTTGATTCTATAAATTACCTGTTTGATAGTCTCCTCCATAGACTCTAGCTTGTGGCTTTTTTGTTGGTTACCTCAGGCTGCTCTTGTACGCGATGGAAAGGGAATGAAGGGGTTACCATTTTTCCCATGTTGTGTTGATCTGCCATTGCGCTACGTTGAGATAGTATTGCTTAGATTTCCCCCTAGCTTGATCCTCACCTAGGAAAAAACATCATCACAAAAGTTTATGATTTGTGATTGATGCTAGGCCTGCTAGCTCTTTAGAAACCTGAGCCTATCGATGATGCCGCTCCTTAGAGCTTCTCTTGTTCGAACTATATCCCTGTTAAAGTTTCTTGTCAACGCTGGCCAGTTCGGGCATGTTCCTCGTGCAGCATAACTACCTCCTTAGTCGTTACAAAGGTAGGATACCAAGTCTAACTCCCACTATCACCCAAGGACTAAACACACACCTTATGGTTTTATTTGATTCTCTTGGTAGGTTGGCCACTTATAGGAACTAATGCGCTCGCCATCTAGGCAACGATGTCCTTGTTAGTTTCCTACCCAACCAATTGAGGGATGATCACCCCTTCCTTTTGAATAGCCTAGATTGGGATATTGAAATCTCCTCTCACCATCACCTTCATCCTTAGGTAAGGTTGTGAGATTTATGACTTTGGTTTTTGGGTGCTTCGTTGTCGCAGAGTGCAACTACCCTAGTTGGAACCCTTGGAGGGCTTAAGCTTGGATTTGAGTGCCTGCTGTTTTAGGTTAGGTAAATCTGAGTAAGGAATAATACCCATGTGTTTATAAATTAATTAAACGACCCTTGTTTTAGATGTAGATAAAGGTTTATGATTTATTTGATTAATATTATTTTGTGGAAAACATCCCAAAAGGGATGCTACTTTCGTGTGAGACCTAAGGAGGTACGGGTATCTATTCCGCAAAAATCACCCAGGGCTCACACTTGGTCTACCACATTTGACATACTCAAGAAGCAAACAAACACACAATAAGATTTAAAAAATAAAAAAATAAATAAAAATAAAAATAATAAAATAAAATAAAAAACATACTCCTTGAGTGTGTCGAAAAGATAAAGCACAACCAAAGACACACACAATAAGATAAAAAAACACATGAGCCACATAGAAAAAACACAAGAACAACATAATAGAACACAAACAAGACAAAAACAACAGAACGCTACAAAGACAACCAAAAAAATATGAAAAACAAAAACAACCAAAACCTAAAAAAATAAAAAATAAAAATAAAAATAAAAAAAACAACCAACAAAAAACCAATAAACAAAAACAAAAAACATAGAAAACACTCACACACAAAAACACGAATTAACACAAACATATAGAAACACAAGAACATAAATAGTAAAAACACAAGGACAATAACAAAAAACACAAAAAAAACACAAAACAACAAAAACACAAGAACAACAAAAAACAATAAAAAAAACACAAAAACAAAAACAAAACAAAAACACACACACACCTCAAAAAACTAAACAAAAAAACAAAAAAGAAAAAAGAAAAAATTGAACACAACAATGACATTTCTAGACCAAAAGACTTTTAAGGCAAGAATCAACAGAGGAAACAAAAGAAAGAATAGTTTGAGATAGGGAACTAAAATACCCTGACCAAACCAAAGAGAAGCAAAAGTAAAGCAAGAAGAAACTAGGTACCTCCAGCACTGGAGCCATCCAAATAAATGATAGAACAAAGAGCTTCCCTTATTTGTGAAGCCCACCATTTAGGAGGGTGTCCATAGCAATTAAGATCACCTTTGTATAAAGCCCAATTAGCTAAAGTATAAACACTATTATTTTGATCTTTGGCCACATGATTGTAATCAAATTTCAAAAATCCCATATGGATTAATTGAATCTTCTCAATAATTATTTTTATTCTCCAATCAACCTTATGATTCTTAGAAGGAGTCTTCAAAATATTAATCATGAGTTGAGATTCAGACTCAACTAGAACCTTTTCCCATCCAACCTTAGTAGCCTCTTGAAGGCCTCTAAGGATACCATACCCCTCAACAAGGTTATTGGATAGAATACCCAAAATTATTAGCAAAAGTAAAAACCAGGGAGCCATCTGAAAGTCTACCAATTTCTCCCGCACTAGATTTTCTATGGTTCCCTCTAGAGGCTCCATCAGTATTGAATTTTCTAAAATCCTTAGGAGGAGGTTTCCAATTTCTTGTCCTATCCATCTTACAATTACTCACATTCCCTTAAATTTGGTTGCCCTTAGAAGATTTAATCTTCAATCTTTGCATTAGTTGATCCCATTTTTGGTGGGAGTTTTGGGGGTGAATAAGGAGTTGTTGGACTGATTCAACTAAGTTGGCAATGGTATTTTACCAAATATAGTGAATATCCTTCCTATTTTGATTAAAAATTTAGCCGTTCCTTTCATTCCAGATATTCCAAAGTAGAATGGTAGAACCCATACAAACTAATTGCCTAATAAAATGATCAACACCCTCTTTTTTAGGCCAATCCCTCCAAATTTATTCAAAAGTAAAAACATTGGACCACTGTAAGCCAAGTAAAGTGGCCTTTCTCCTCCATAGCTCAGAGGCTAAAGTACACTCAATAAAAATATGGTTAAGAGTTTCTACATTCTCTCCACATATTTCACATTTAAAAAGGCCATGAAAACCATGCTTCATAAGTTGCTCACCAGTAAGCACCCTACGATGAAATAAAAACCAAGTAAAAATACTCACCTTAGGGCAGATATTTTGAACCCACAACTAAGAACAAATGTCAGATGATTGGTTGGGATTATTATGGCATAAGGTCAAATAAACTTGAGCAACTGAATACTCACCCTTAGTAGTGTGTTCCATCCAAAACAATCTTTTTCATGGGACCAAGAGACAGATCTCATATGAAGGATGCCTTGGATAGCTTGTCTTTGCCTTTCTGGGATTTTAATAGGCTAGTCCTCAATAGGGATCTAATATCTACCAACCTTTGAATTATCAATATGGTACCGACAGTAATTAACCACCTTTATCCAGTTAGTTCGGTGAAGCTCCTCCATCCAAGACCTCCAATCAGGAATCTGAGTTATCAAAGGCTTGTGACCATCCACGAATCTATCCAAAAATTTACCTATTGACCATTATGAATGATCCAAAATAAATTTTTATTTATCAAATTCTCACCAGTATTAAAAACTGCTAAAATGGGAACCTTTAGTAGGCAATTGATAGCGAATAAGGTATTAAGGACTTTTATTCTCAACATATTTAGCACGAAGATTATTGTCACAAAGAGCATTGGGGTTATGCAACATCCTCCAATATAATTTAGCAGCTAAAGCTTTGTTGTTATTAATAAAATATCGAAATCTTAATCCCCTTCACTCTTATGAAGACATAAAGTGTCCCATTTCACCAAGGCCCATTTTCTTTTCTCCTTAGTACCACTCCAGAGGAACCAATGACTAATTTGATCCAGTTCATAAAGAACAACCTTTGGGATATTCAACACGGAAGAAACATAAATAGGAATAGCTTTAAGGAATGATTTTACCAAGGTGATTCTACCCCCAAATGAAAAGCCACCTGTTGGTCCACTTTCCAATTTTCTTCTTGACTTTGCCCAACAACCAATTCCAACCTTTTTTTTTGCCTTTGAATATTGATGGGAATACCTAAATAAGTGATCGAAAGGGAGGTCTTCTTATATATTAATTTATCCAAGACCATAGATTCCTTCCTAGTAGATTAGTGAAAGAAAATAACTTTAGATTTATCTTCATTTATCAATTGCCCAGTAGCCTTAGAAAAACAACTAATGATTTGCTTAATATTAGAAGCTTCATTAACTGTAGCTTTACCTAAAAGAGTAGAGTCATCAACAAATTAAAGATGAGAGATAGGTCTAGCTCCATGAGCAATGGTAACTCCCTCAAGGATTTTGTTTTCTCTCTTCTTGATTATAGTCCTACCCAAGCATTCAACAAGAATGATAAATAAATAAGGGGATAGTGGGTCACCTTGCCTAATACCTATGGAAGCTGGGAACAACTGAGAAGGCCTGTCATTGATAAGAACTAAGTAGGAAACTAAAGAGATACATCCCATAATCCAATCCATCCAATCCCGAGAGAAACCAAATTACCTCAAAACTTTGATAAGGAAGTGTCAATCCACTCTGTCATAAGCTTTGGATAAGTCTAACCAAGTGAACATGGAAGAATATTTTTGCATATCCATGGAATGGATGACTTCCTCAGCAAGAACTATCTCATCTACTATTGTATGTCCTTCCACATAACCCCCTTGTTCAGGGGAAATAATATTATGCAAAAGAGGATTCAACCTTTCTACCATGATCTTAGTAATGATTTTGAGGAGAACATTACATAAAGCAATAGGTCTAAAAGTTGAGATATGATCAATCTCTTGAGATTTTGGAACAAGAGTAATATAAGTTTTATTGATAACCTTCAAAATTTCTTTGGCTTTCCTGGATTCTTCCACCACCTCTAATAAATCAACATGAAGGATATCTCAAAACTCTTGGTAGAACTTAATGGGAAAACCATCAAGACATAGGCTTTTCTCTTTTTGCATTTTAAAAACTACCCGTTGAAGCTCATTGATTTGATTAATTAAGGAAAGTAGTCTTTGATTATATTAAATAAAATGTTTATGATTTATTTGATTAATTAATGAAAGCATTCTTTGATTATATTAAATAAAGGTTTATGATTTATTTGATTAATTAAGGAAAGTAGTCTTTGATTATATTAAATAAGGGTTTATGATTTATTGGATTTATTAAAGAAAATAGTATTTGGTTATATTAAATAAATGAAGAATGGTTATTTTTATTATTTAAAGGTATGAAACTCTATATGGTAAAGGTAAGAGAATGATTTATTAATAAATTAAAGTAGGAGACTTTGATTTATTAATTAAAGAAGTTTATTCTTCTAAATTAAGTAATGAGGCTTGATTTGTGGAAATAAAGGAACCTAGCTTACTTTATAAACTAAAGGTATGAGACTTTAATTTTTTAAGTAAATATTGTAAGGAATTGCTATTTATTGAGTTAATTGAATAAAGTGTTATTGATTTATGTAAATAGAGATGACGTGATGTGAAGAGTTAATTGAATAATAGATTATTGATTTACTCATAGGAAATCTAGCCATGTATGTTGAATAAACTCTCCATGGGTGAAAGAGAAGTAAAAAATAAAAGTAAGGATTCTTTTATGATCTCAACTATGCATTAGATGGTTAGATGCTTGATTAAATTTGTATAGTTGAAATTTGGCAAAGTAAATGTTAGATGTATTCCTATCCAGAATCATGAGTGCCCTGATCCCCTACTATAAAGTAAAGGAGGACCAAGGAGGCAGTTGGAACTAATGTATTAGTTTGACTCTACTTGAAATGATTTATTTATGCTCAAATAGACTAGCATTTGTGGGGAGATTTCCCTAATGAAATTGATGTAATATGTTATTCTTTAAGAGTATGGAAGATTTACCATGCTTGCTTATATGTAATAATTTTTTAATTGTTGGAATATGTACCTTTAAATTATTGCTTGAATTATCTATATTTTGCATTTAAATTCCTTTCAATCAATTTTTACCTTCTTTAAATGATGCTTCCTTTCTAGTATCTTTGGTAGGCTTTATGAATTATGATATTTATTAGAATTAGTATTTATTGTTGCTTTCTTGATAAAACAATAGAAACTTGAGTTCTAGGGTGAACTTAGAGGATAACCTAAGGGAATTGAGACCCCATTAGGGTGAACATAAGATTAAGACCCCTTAGGGAGAATGATAACTAAGTTATGGAAATACTACATATGAGTTAAGATAACTTGTCATGTAGATAAGATGGATATCTTAACTCACAATACGCGTAGCATACCTACACAGACTGATTTGTGTATAGTATGGAGATGGGCGTATATCTTCGATGGACTAAACGTGATAAGTTTAGCTAATTGAGAATGATGAGAGATATAAATGTATTTGTGGTAACACATAATATACCTACACATATGGACTTGTGTGAGGGTAGCTCTTCGAGAAAATTAGGGGATTTAAGCAATAAAACAATTAAAGGTTGGTTAGGGGTTTATGAATTCCTCTCCTAAAAATAATCCTTTTCTTTTTGTGTATTTTTTTTTGTAGTCAGATTTTGGGTCATTACATTTGGTATCAGAGCTCTAGGTACAAGGGTATAGAGCTTCTTGTGTGTTAAGGGGATTAGGATATCTCTAATAAAGGCTTACTTAGAGTTTAAGCTAAATCTGGGTTGACCTAGAAATTTTTGCTTGCTAGAACCTAATGGGAACTAATACTAAGGGTGAATGAATGTTAGGATACCTTACATATAGTGAGTATGGGCTTTGGTATTAATGTTACATCATAACTTTGGAATATCATCCTAATTAGATTATTGATGCTTTTAGCAAAAGAACTCTATATTGTGGATTGAATTAGTGATGCAGTTTAAGTGAAGTTGTAACCTAATATTTATCTTGGTTGTAACCAGGTTAAAAATCCCATTTAAGGCCAAAAAAGAGAGGCCTACACCTTAAAATATATGAACTCGAAAGAATAATGTTGAAGAAGGGATCCAAGATGAGGATCCAAGAAATTCTAATAGAGAGGTACAAGACCTCACTGCTACAGTCTAGGCCATGCAGGATCATATGAGATAAATATTAGAAACTATTGCAAATCAGAACTTGTAAGCTAGAGACTCATAGGTTAACCAAGCCGATGGGCTAACTGTAGAACAATTGTAAGCTAGAGCCCTTCTAGAAAAAGAAATGACTAGGGATCTGAAAAATATTTGTATCTCCAAGTTTGATGGAGAAGGTGAAGGGGATGCAACTGAAGCCTAGATGAGAGAATTAGAAGTTTATTTTACAGTAAAAGGCTATTCCCCAAATGGTTTGGGCCATGATTAAATTAGAAGGGATTGCATTAGATTGGTGGGAAACCTACTGTGAGAAGAATAAGGTTGAACCTGTTGATATTAAATGGAAATATTTAAAAAGAGGTTTCTCACATTACACTTCTATGCCTTAAGTTTTGAAGAATTTGCCAACCTTCGGCAAGGGACTAAGATAGTGGAGATATACTATAATAATTTGGTTTGGTTACTTAAGTATGTACCTACTTATGATGAGAATATGAGGGTTCACAATTTTATTCACGGGTTAGAATCTAGAGTGAAGCATGATGTAAACATGCATGAGCATAAAAAACTACACAAGACGTATAACTTGGCAAAACAAGCAGAGTGTCACCTGCAATTCAACTATGCTGTCCTATTTGAGCAAGATCGACAAGCACTGAGGAAGAGGAATAATCAAGGATTCTTGAAATGGGAAAAGGAAGAGAATTGAAAGATCAAGAACCCTCAAAATTTAGAGAAGAGAAATAATGGGAAACAGAGAAGGTTCAAGAACTTACAAAAGAAAACCAATAATAATCCTAACAACACAAAGCCTCACCCTCAAAAATTACAAACTATAGCTCTAGCAATTAAGGTAGAGGAGTAGAAACTTGAGAAGCGATAAGTATTCAAGGATGGGTGTTATCATTGCAGAAGGCCTCATTATGCTGCTCAATGTTTGCATCGACTAGGGCTTAGCTCATAAAGTGCCAAAGAAAAGGAACCCACACACTAGATCTATGCTACAATCGAGAAACATAAATTAGATGGGCAAGCCACTCCATTTCTTGTGAAAGGTAAGATTTTTAATAAGCAAGTAAAGATTTTAATCGATAGTGGGGCCACATATAGCTTTATTTATTCTAATTTAGTAAGGAACATATTGAAAAGGCTAGGATATTTGGCTCATGGATGGAAGGTAGAGTATTGTTCTAGGTAAACCTACTCAGTAAACCAGTGTTACTCGATGACAAAGATTACTTTAGCTAGTGGTACCATCGAAGGTTTTTTGTATGTAGCTCCACTTTATGCCTTTGATGTGATACTAGGGATGGATTGGTTGCATAAATCCTTGATCAATTTCTAGTACAAATGGATCACATATTCAGAGAAAGATAAGGAAATATTGAGAATCCATAGTAAGTAGGGGTATTCAAACCCCATATGCTATTGGCTATGCAATTGAATAAATCCCTCAAGAAAGGAAAGATAGTGTATGTTGTAAAACTCAACAAAGTAGAAGATGATCAGAAGAGAGAGATGCTAAGGAAGCACCCAATTTTATAGGATTTTAAGGATGTGTTCCCAGAGGATTTACATGGACTCCCTCTCGTACGAAAATTTGATTTCACAATTGATCTTATGCTAGGAGCACAACCTATTCATAAATATCCATATAGGATGAATCCTATCAAGATGCAGAAACTAAAGGTTCATCTTCAAAGTCTATTAGAAAAAGGATTAATAAGACCAAGTGTGTCACCTTAGGGTGTATTAGTCTTATTTGTGAAAAATAAAGACAATTCCTTAAGATTATGTATTGATTAAAAAATGCTTAATAAAGCTACAACCAATAATCAGTATCCCCAACCTAGGATAAAAAAAATTATTTGATCAATTGAGAGATGCCATGGTATTCACCAATATTGACCTAAAATCAGGGTATCGTTAGTTAATAATACGTGAGGAGAATACTCAAAAAATGACATTTAAGACTAGGCACGAGCATTATGAGTTTACAGTTCTACCCTTTGGATTAACTAATACCCCAAATACGTTCATGAATCTAATGAACATTGTGTTTCGAAGGTACCTAGACCAGGTTGTCCTTGTATTTCTAGATGATATCTTAATATACTCTCAGAACAAATAAGAGCATGATAAACATCTCAAGATCATGTTAGAGTTGTTGAGGAAAAATCAACTCTATGGAAATCTAGCCAAAAGGGAGTTCTACATTTTATAAGTACGATATCTTGAACATATCATATCAATAGAAGGAATTGTTGTGGATCCAAAGAAAATAGAGGCTATCCTGAATTGGCCACCCCCTACTAATGTGACTAAAGTGTGAAGCTTCATGGGATTAACGAGCTACTATAGATGTTACATAAAGGACTACTCGAATATTGTTGCGGTAATAACTAACCTTCAAAAAAATGAAAAGGAATTCAAGTGGTCGAAGAAGTGTGAAGTTGCCTTCACATTGCTGAAATATAAGCTCACTACCACACCAATACTAAATATTCCTAACCCTCAAGGGGATTTTTTAGTATGCACGGATGCATCATTGGAAGGATTAGGAGTACTCTCTCAAGAAGAGTTAGTAGTAGCAAATACTTCAAGGAAGCTAAAGAAGCATGAAGTTAATTATGCAACACATGATTTAGAGCTAGCTGTAATGGTGCATGCTGTAAAGGCCTAGCACCACTACTTGGTGGGAAGACCTTTTAAATTAAAAATTGACCATCAAATTATGAGGTACATATTCACCCAACCTATACTCAATGTGAGGCAGAGGAGATGGGTCGAATTTCTCATTGAGTACAAATTTGAGATTGAGCACATAAAAGGGAAAGAGAATAAGATTTATGATGCCTTGAGTAGAAAGAAACACAAAACAACCATAAATAAAAGTCACATGGATCTGATGGATCAAGTGAGACAAAAGCAATCATGGGATGAGTATTTCCAGTAAATTCGAGCTAGAATGGGTAGAGAACTTGAGGGTAATAAGGGATTTGGAATGAAATATGACTTTTTGTGCTGCAAAGGTAGAGTCATCATACCAGGGAAACTAGTAATGCAAGAAGCCCACAAATATTCTTATTCTGCTCATCCTAGAAGGGTTAGAATATGGGAAAACATGAAAATAACCTTCTTCTGGTTAGGAATGAGGAAGGATATTTTCAATTTTATCGTTCGATGCATTAAATATTATAAAGTTAAGGAATAACACAAGCATCCTGTATGACAATTATATCCACATAATATACCTACTTAGAAATGGCAGGTCATATCTATGGATTTTATAGTAGGGTTACCCAAGACCAGGTATCAACATGATGCAATCCTTGTGATAGTCGACAAATTGACTAAGGTTACATATTTTATACCCAAAAACATCAAGGATGATGCTCAAGTAGTGGCTAACATATTTTCTAGAGAGGTATTTTGATTACATGGATTTCCTAAAGTAATCATTTTAGATAGGGATTCCAAGTTCACTTCTAAATTCTAAAAATCCCTACATCGTGTAGTGGGTACAAAACTGAATATGAGCTCGACATACCACCTTAAAACAGATGGTCAAACTGAATGGGTAAACTAAGTACTAGAGGACATGCTCCGTATGTACTACATGGATCATAAGTCTCATTGGGAATACTACCTGTAGCTTGTAGAGTTTTCCTACAATAATGGACATCACTCCTCTCTAGGAATGAATTCTTTCAATGCCTTGTATGGGCAGAAGTCTAGAATACCATTGTCTTGGGACAAACCAGAAGATGGAGTTGTTATTGGTCCAAATACAGTAAGAGAAATGTGAGATCAGTTAAAGGTGATCAAGAAAATACTTAAAGAAGCTACTGATAGGCAAAAAAGTTATGCTGATCTAAAAAGGACTCCAAGAGAGTACTTTGTTAGAGATAAAGTGTTTTAAGGGTTGAACCGATGAAGAGTGTTATCAAATCCATGAAGTTGGATCCTCGATTTGTAGGACCCTTTGAGATCACTGAAAATATTAGTATGATTGTGTACCAACTTGCCTTACCATCCAATCTATCAAAAATCCATGACACCTTCCACATATCATTTCTTAGAAAATATGTTGTTGATCTTGAACATGTGTGGGATGTTTCTAAATCATAGATGGCAAATCCGAAGGCTATTGAAGTAATACTGGTAAATATTCTTGAGTTTCATTCTAAGTCTATGTGGAATCATAATCTTGAGCAGTGTAAGATCCAGTGGGACCGATTTTCTGAAAGAAATGCCACTTGGGAGAAAGTGGATGATATGCAAAAATATTTTCCCTTCTTGTTTGAAAATATATAATGTAATAATTTTTATTTTGTAAAAATAGAAACACCCAAGACGATGTTTAGTCCTAGGGGTAGGATGTCATGACCCTCCCTTATGGGCTTTTTAGCACAAAGAAATAATGTATTAATTTATGATGCTTTAATACCTAGTTTGAGAAATTAAATTAATTATGTGATGTTTAGTTGATTTGGAAGAGAATGGTACTGCTGACATATTGCCAAATGTGCAAGATCAGGTACACTTGTGGGTGGAAGAAATAGAATCATCCACCAGAAGCGAGGGTACTTTAGGTTGGGGAAATTATGACCAAGGCAACTCGACGGTAACATGAATAGATACCTTCATATAAGCATGCATTATTGATTAGGGATAATCATCAATAACTAGCCACCTTGAGCCTCAAGTTGATAGCCTAGTAGCTGTCATAAATCCTTGGGCTGAGATAGGTGACTAGGTTGATGATAAGATTCCCTCTTTTTATGTTGCGTATATTTGATTATCTTTTACTTCACCATTATCTGCATCAATGGTTTGGAAAAAATTGCATAATCTGGTTGTTTTTTGAAAAAGCTCATTGTTTTTCTTAAACTGTTTAAAAGAATAGCATGATTTCAATATTAGATAGGAAAACATTTTTTTATTCTGTGTATTCATTTATAAATAATAATGGTATTATTTTAAATGATAAAGGAACTTCATTTATAAATAGGAATGGTATTATTATAAATGATAAAGGAATTTCATTTATAAATAATGATGGTATTATTTTAAATGATAAAAGAACTTCATTTATAAATAAAAATGGTATTATTTTAAATGATAAAGGAACTTTATTTATAAATAATAATGATATTATCTTAATTGATAAAGGAATTTCTTTTTAATAAAAGTTTTATTTAAACGGTAATTAAAATTCATAATAAGGCTTGTATTTAAATGACAATGGAAAGTTCATTTAAATATTAACAAAGATTTTCAAAAAAATAAGAAAATATAATGTATACTTTATTTAAATAAAATAATAGTGCTTTTGTTTAAATAATTATAAAATTATATATATACATACATATATATAAAATCTTATAAGACTTATAATATTTGATCTGAATGACTGCCCTTTCAAAATATTTGATTGCGCTTGCAAGAAGCTCCCCGTGGATGTTGGGAAGAGACCTTCTTGATGGTGAAGCTTCTCATAGATTAAAAATGAGATTTAATATAAAAAAATCTAGGCTAGGCCGTTGAGTAGATAAGGTAGACGTTAAGACAAGCATGTAAGAACTATTGAAGGGTTTGTCAAAGTCTTGAGACGTCAAGGAGAGCAAGGGACACAAAACGTGGAAGAGAGGAGAGCAAGGGATAGAGAACGCAGACATCAAAGGAAGCAAAGCGAAAAGGAAATCGAACTATGCAACAAGAAGGAAAGACACAATTGATCTAAAAAGAAGCTATAAGTTGGATACCAAACTTATTCATATTTCCCTTTTAAGACCATTATGGTTCGTTAAGTTATCACCACTGGCTATGATTAAAATCTTTGCTGTTTTGATGCTTATTTGGTTCTGTAAATCGCCTGTTTGATAGTCTCCTCCATAGACTCTAGATTGTGGCTTTTCCATTGGCTATCTTGGGCTGCTCTTGCACACAATGACAAGGGAATGAAAGGGTTACCCTTTTCCCACATTGTATTGATATTTATTAGATTTTCCCCTAGATTGCTCCTCACTTGGAAAAAAATATCAACAAAGATGTTTATGAGCTGTGTTATTGATACTAGGCCTGCTAGCTCTTTAGAAGCTTGGGCCTATCAATGACATTACCCCTCAAAGCTTCTCTTGTTTTGACTATCTCCCTGTTAAAGTTTCCTATCAATGTTGGCTAGTTCAGGTGCGTTCCAGGTGCGATGTAACTACCTCCTTAGTCGTTGCTAAGGTAGGCTACCAAGTCTAACTCCCACTATCACCCAAGAACTGAATGCACACATTTATGGTTTTTTGTGATTCTCTTGGTAGGTTGGCCACTTGTAGTAAAAACTATGCTCACTATCTTGGCAACGACATCCTTGTTAGTTTCCTGTCCAACCGATTGAGGGACGATCGCTCCTTCCTTTTGAACAGCCTGGATTGAGAGATCAGAACCTCCTCTTGCCATCACCTTCATCCTTCGATAAGGTTGTGAGCTTTTTGACTTTGCTCGCTGGGTACTTTTGCTATCGTAGAGTGCAACTACCCCAGTTGGAACCCTTAGAGGGCTTAAGCTTGGATTTGAGCGCCTGATGTCCTGGGTTGGGTAAATACGAGTAAGGAATAATACCCATGTGTTTGTAAATTAATTAAAAAACCCTTATTTTAGATGTAAATAAAGATTTATGATTTATTTGATTAATTAAGGAATGTAGTCTTTGGTTATATTAACTAAAGGTTTATGATTTATTTCATTAATTAAAGAAAGTAGTCTTTGATTATATTAAATAAAGGTTCATGATTTATTTGATTAATTAAGATAAGTAGTCTTTGATTATATTAAATATATGTTCATGGTTTATTTTATTAATTAAGGAAAGTAGTCTTTGATTATATTAAATAAAGGTTTATGGTTTATTTGATTAATTAAGGAAAGTAGTCTTTGATTATGTTAAACAAAGGTTTATGGTTTATTTGATTAATTAAGGAAAGTAGTCTTTGATTATATTAAACAAAGGTTTATGGTTTATTTGATTAATTAAGGAAAATAGTCTTTGATTATATTAAATAAAGGTTTATGATTTATTTGATTAATTAAGAAAATTAGTCTTTGATTATATTAAATAAAGGTATATGATTTATTTGATTAATTAAAGAAAGTAGTATTTGGTTATATTTTTTGCTTGATAAAAAGGAGTTGTACTTGGGTCCCCCACCCTTAAAAAATTACATCTCTCTTCTTTAAAGCTTGAGAGTTTACAAATAGATACACTTCTAATCTAAATTGAGATGCTATAGTTAGAAACCTACATCATTTTACATATAATGTCTGAATTTTTTATTTTTATTTTTTGGATCTTTTCAAATCTCTATATGAATATAATTACTCCATAATTTAGCATATTTATTGACATTTCACTATAGCAACCTTCACAATACCAAAAATTCACCTCTACTATCTATGCCTTGCATCTTAGTAGAGTAATATTTCCAAAACATCACACTAACATAATTTGATTTACCAAATTTGGATTGCTAGTTTCCTTCTTGAAACACAAGTGCAACCACAAAAAATATAATAAATAGTCTAAATGAACACACATTATTGTTACAAAATAAAACATATATTACCAATGGAAAAAATTAAAGTAAATATTAATCATTAATTGATTTAGGCAATCAACAGTTTTTGTCAGCTTCAACTAAACTTTATACTTCCTCTAACCATGGAAAGGAGATGTTAAATTCACGATCCTCAACCAAAACCCATCTATTGGATAGCTTATATGCACATTTGTTTCCTTCTCTTAATATATGTGTAAACCTGATTTCTTCAAACTCTTTAGCAAGATTTTGAATTTCCACAATTATCTCTTGTATGTTCCATGGAGCCTTTGCTTTTCTCAAAATTACATTTATTACTATGAGAGAATCACCTTCCATCCAAACTCTATTCCATTTCATTTGTTTACATATTTTTAATCCTTCTAAAGCTGCCCAAGCTTCAACTTCATTATTTGTCTTAAATCCATAATTGAAAACATAATGAGACAAAATATCTCCTCTATTATTTCTAATTATTCCTCCTCCTACTGGTCATGGGTTTCCTTTAGATGCTCCATAAAAATTCAACTTAATCCACTCCACATCAAGTGGTTTCCACTTTACATTCTTTACCTTATTTTTTCTTCTCTTGTACCCAACATCATAATTCCATTTAATGACTTGACTCCATTATCAAGACTCTCTGCTTCCAAATGAGGTATTAGGTGAGTTGATACGGTTGGTTTAGACTCCTCTATGGCTAAACATATATTCTTTTTCATTACCTCTAAATTGCTTTCCTTTCCTTTAAAAATTCTTCTATTCCTTTCTAACAATATACTCCAAAGTATTGTATCTTTTGATATATCCCATATTGTCTATAAAGCCTCACCATTATAAGTGCTCTGCCATTGCTTTAACCAATATTCAATTCTACAATTCATCACCATGCATTTACCAAACATATTAACAATCCATTGCCATAGATTCCAAACAATTGAGCAATATCCCAAGATATGGTCAATACTCTCCTCCTCCTTATTATAGAAAAAACATTTAGAGGGGCCATGAAAAACCCTTTTTATAAGGTTATCCCAGGATAAAATTCTTCTATGACCTACTAGCCAAATAAACAATTTGACTTTAGGAATGCTTGGGCTATCCCAAATATCTCTCAAAATTCTAGTGATATTATTATTATGTTGGTGTTGAACATTATATCCACTTATTGTTATGTATTCTCCCGAGCTATTCAAATCCCAAATCAATTTATCCTTGGCATCCTCGAAATAATTATAGTTGTTATATTTCTAATCAATTGTCTCCTAGCATCAATGTCTTGTAGACTTGTAAAAAAATCTTCTTTCCATTTGTATCTTCCTTCTTGATCCTTGTAAATTTTTTTTGAAACCCTATCACCGTATTTTTCTTGAAGTAATCTCATACAAGGTTTCAAAACTAGATCTAAATTGAGTGGTTTTTATCACACCCAGTATCCATCTAAATAGATTCTCCAGTTCCCACCACCCATATTAAAAATTTTATCATAAGATCAATAGATTTTTTTAAACCATTCCAAAGAGCAGAACCATTTGGAAGAGATAATGCAGTAATATTAAACTTGGGTTATTGGGATCAACATGCTTACTTAGAAGAATTCTTATCCATTGTTTTTGACTCTCTTTGTACAATTTACAGATAAATTTTTCCTTAAGAGCTAAGTTTACATTTGTAAGAGCTCTTAAACCAAGACCTCCCCTAGTTTTGTCATCACACAACTTGATCCATTTCACCAAAGAAAATTTCCTTTTATCATGTAAACCTAACCATAAAAAGGATCACATAATAAAGATTAAATTTTTTTCAACTGTTTTTGGCATAGAATACAAAGATATATAATATGTTTGAATGGCTTGTAAGACTGACTTAATTAACTGCACTCTTCCTGCTAATGATAACCATCTACCTTTCCAAGCTAGAAGTTTATTATGAACTTTACTAATAACTGGATTCCATAAATCTATCGTCATTATCCCCTCAAATAAATGCATCCCTAGATAAGTTATTGGTAAATTTACCTCCATTTGAAGCAACCTATAAATTCTTGCTTTGATATTAGTAGGATTGTTAAGAAAGTAAAATTTGAATTTAGTCCTGTTATTTTTTTACCTTGAAGCTCTTTCATACTCTTTTAAAAAGTTATTCAAATATTTGGCCTCATTTATCCTTGCCCTTCCAAAAAGGGTTGTATCATCTACAAAATGTTGATGGGTGATGTTATCAATGTTATTACTAACCTTAAGTCCACTTATAAACCCATCTTTGTAAGTCTTCTTTAAGTTCCTACTCAAAACTTCTACCATAATAATGAACAAATAAGGAGATAGAGGATCTCCTTGTCTAAGGCCTCTCTTGGATTAAAGATTCTATTACTAATCCATTGACCAAAACTGAATAAGAAATTGTAGAGACACAAGATTTAATCCATCTAACCCATTTCTTCGAAAAACTAAACTTATGTAAAACTACAAAAATAAAATTCCATTTAACCCTATCATAGGCTTTACTCATATCAAGTTTTAAGATCATAGCTTTCTCTTTTCTTGAAGTTGTTGAATGTATAACTTCATGAGCTACTATGATCCCATCCAAAAATTGTCTCCCTTTCACAAAACCTCCTTGCTCTTCTAAAATAATTTTATCTAACAATGGCCTTAATCTATTCACCATCACTTTGGAAATAATATTATAATCCATATTGCATAGGCTTATGGGTCTAAAAGAATCAAACAATTCAACATCCTTATTTTTTGAAAATAGTGTAAGATAAGTTGCATTATTTTATAAGGAATGTATTGTTTTACCCTAGACTGTTCCACTGCCACCAATAAAGAATCCTTCACTATATCCCAATTATGTTGGTAAAAATATGAAGAGAGCCCATCTGGACTAGGGGATTTATCCTTATTAAAAAATATAAGAGCTAAATGAACTTCTTCTAGAGTAATAGGCTCCATTAGTTTCCTATTGTATTCATTTGTTATAATTGAAGGAACATCTTGAATAAGTTTATCATTAAGAACTTTAGTCTCCTCTAAACCTAGAATATTCTGATAAAATGACTTAGCCTCTTTTATAATTTCACTCTGATCTTCAATCCAAACCCCTTATATTGATTTAATTCTACCAATTCTAGAAGAATATCTCTGTACTATAGCCATCCTATGAAAAACTTTATATTTTTATCTCCTTATTTAACCAAGTCTCTCTTGATTTTAATCTCCATAATTTCTCTTCCTTACTCAAAATATTATGATATTCACATAGCAACTCCCTTTTCTCCGATCTTGTATTATTTTCATCACCTTGTTGGAATTTTGAAAGTTTATATTTTAGTTATTTTTTCTTCTCAAAAATGTTTCCAAAGGTGTTCTTATTCCATTATTTTAATATAGATGTCATAGATTTAATTTGGTTTAAGAATTCCATGTTTGAGCTATCATATCAACAAATTGAGAATGGTATTCCCACATATGCTCATATTTAAAATATGATATTTTGAATTCACTAACCACCATTTTAACTCTTATTGGCTAGTGATTTGATCAAATCCTTTTTAAGGTATTAATTTTATCACAAGTTCCTTCATATAGCCAATGATATGAGAGAATGCATATATCTAATTTTTCCGCTATTAGGTTCTGGTCTCTCCTGTTGTTGGTCCAAGTATAGTTGTCTTCTTCAAACTCAACTTTCCATAGATTGTTGTTTTGAATAAAAGCTAAGAAATATTTCATACTTTGGATCAATTTCCTAATTCTTCCAAATTTTTCATTCAACTTGGTAATGGCATTAAAATCTCCAATGATTGATCATGAAACAGGTTAAAGAACACAAGATTATACTGAGAGGGGGGGTGAATAGTATAAGATAAAATTTTTTACTTTTCTTTCCAAACAATATTTATCCAATGTTATCAATTACAATAATGAAACAATGCACAAATCATCACACACATAAGAGACACAAATTTAACGTGGTTCACCCAATGTGGGCTACATCCACGAAGAAAATTTTTCTTATAAATTTTATCAACAAATATCTTGAGAACCAATTCCCTAATACAATGTTTATGGTCACAAATCCAAAGGAGACACCAATCCTCTAAGCTCAAGTTCGTGGACCTCTATCCATAAGAGACACCAATCCCCTCTACTCTAGTTCATGGATATCTATCCACAAGAGACACTAATCCCCTTTTCTCTAGTTCATGGACCTCTATCCATAGGAGACACCAATCCCATTTGCTTTGGCTCATGGACCTCTATCCATAGGAGACACTAATCTCCTTTGCTCTGGTTTGTGGACCTCTATCCATAGGAGACACCAATTCCATTTGATATGGTTCGTGGACCTCTATCCACAAGAGACACCAATACCCTTTACTTTGGTTTTTGGACCTCTATCCATAGGAGACACCAATCCCCTTTGCTCTAGTTTGTGGACCTCTATCCACAAGAGACACCAATCCCCTTTGCTCTGGTTTATGGACCTCTATTCATAGGAGACATCAATCCCATTTGCTCTAGTTCATGGACCTCTATCCATAGGAGAAACCAATCCCCTTTGCTATGGTTCATAGACCTCTATCCACAGGATACACCAATCCCCTTTGCTCTAGTTTGTGGACCTCTATCTATAGGAGTCACCAATACCCGTTGCTTTGGTTCATGGACCTCTATCCACAAGAGACACCAATCCTCTTTGCTCTAGTTTATGGACCTATATCCACAAGATACACCTATCCCATTTCATTTGGTCTACTCCAAGACTTGCTCTCAAATCTGCTAAAATTTACTCCAAGCCTACATACAAGGCTTGCTCAAATATGCTCACCAAAACCTGCTCAATTCTGCTCAAATATGATCCAATCCTACACACAAGGCTTGATCAAATCTACTCCAAGCCTACTCACAAGGCTTGCTCAAATCTTCTCCAACTCCGCTCAAAATTGCTCACTATCACTGTTCAAACCTACTCAAATCTTCCTGAATGCTGCTCATAGAACTTGCCCAAATATTTCCAAATATTGCATACAATCAATGTTAAAGTGCTTTCTTTGACCAAAGTAATTTAGACATATTCTATTCAGAATTATTTTCCTTCATAAACATATAAATAATGATATGCATTATTAATACTCAATATGTTCTTTTTCACATTCATTAAATTTGTTGCTTTCACATGTCTCACATTTATTGCACTCTAAAGGATAGATCTAGTCTAGCACTTGATAATTGATTTTCTTTTCCAAATATTGCATACAATCAATGTTAAAGTGCTTTATTTGACTAAAGTAATTTAGATATATTCTATTCAAAATTATTTTTCTTCATAAACATATAAATAATGATATGCATTATTAATACTCAATATGTTCTTTTTCACATTCATTAAAATTGTTGATTTCACATGTCTCACATTTATTGCACTCTAAAGGATAGATCTAGTCTAGCACTTGATAATTGATTTTCTTATGTACTCCCAAAATCAATCAAGACCAATGTATAAATTTGCTTCACAAAACGGATCTATAACCCTTGCAAATTTCTTCCCAATTTCACTCAAAGCAATGCACAACTATGCTCTCAAATCCTTGCACATTTATTTCCAATTTCATTCAACAATTCATGTCCAATAATTCCTTATGTCTCCAACTATATGACAAAAAAAATATTTCCTTAAAACAAAACCTCCTTAAGAAATAATTAAATCACCATACCTATAAAATTGCCTTGATGATGATGTGCCTTCAAAACCTATCTCAAAAATAATTTTCCTTTTTGTTCCTTTAAAATATGGTTAGTAATATTTACTTTCTAGCACATATTTAAAATCATCCACCTATGAACCCTTTTTATTATTCATGATACAATTTTAAAATCAATCTCACTTACAACTTATAACTTCCTCTTTTTAAATATGCAAAAATAACTCTCTCACACTTTAGGCAAAATTACATTTTTAGAATAACATAATACACCATATAACTTCCACTTTGATATGCAATAATAATCCTCTTACCCACTATACAAAGTGCAACATAATACACCATATAACTCCCACTTTGATATGCAAAAATAATCCTCTTACACATTATACAAAATACACATATAATTCCCACTTTGGAAATGCAAAAAATAATTCTTTCATACAAAATACAATTTCCAAATAGACATGAAAAACCTTGACTTCCACTAAATTTAATTTAATTCAAAAATAAAAAAATAATACCTTTGCTCTATCGTGGATAGAAACTATGATCTCCCACGATGCAGCATTCTCACAAGCGTTTGTAATCGGCTATGTTACCGCAGCATCTAGAACCAAAAGGGGCACCATATAATGTTAACATGTTCTCAGTACGCAAGCCAAAGATTTATCCACACAAAAAAATGACATCTAGGGGTTTCAACCCTGTAGCCTTTCTCACAACAGTGCTCACGCAAGCCAACCAACCATTGGGCTACCCTAGTTGGGTGAGATATAACAGGCACACACATGAATTTGAATTTGTCTAGCACTTGCACACCTTTGAAATTTTGCTGCCTTTCTTTTCTTTATATTTCGTAATAATCACCATGAAAGATATATCAAATATAATTCTTGTGTTGGTTGAAAGGTGGAATGAGATAACGTATTTATATGCTTTTATAAGACCTTCAATTTTTCAAGACGTCGACTCAACCTTTAACTTGTATTTTGAATATCTCCCAAAACGTAGGCACATTGATTTCTTTTAAACCTTTGGTTATAGTATTTAATTTAAATATTATAATATTACCTTTTAATCCTATAAATATTTAAATCCTTTTGATTTAAATAATGCATACTTAAGTCCCATCCTTTGTCCATATAAACCTTTGTCCTCAAGCCATTAAACCTTTTTATTTAAACTCTTTGTCTCAATCCTTTAAACCTCTTTGATTTAAACCTTTTTGTATCAAACCTTCAAACCTTTATAATTTTAAATTCTTTGTCTCAATCCTTTAAACCTTTTTGTTTCAAGATTTTAAACCTTTCATCCTAAGCCTCTTAAAACTTTTTCTTTATAATATTTAAATATTATAATATTTTCCTTAAAAGTATTTGCCTTTCTTTGTAATAAACCTTACCTTGAGTAATTTGTCCAACCTCAAACCATGCTCCCTTTGACATCAATGACAACTCAATATTTCTAACAATCTCCCCCTTTATCATTGATAGCAACCCTACAAAAAAATTATTTTTATTGCAACTAGATTTCCAAACTGCTCCCGCGAAGAAGCTGCTCCCCCTCACTGAATTATCTCTCCCTTTGACATCAATGGCAATGCTAGAGATATCCTAGTGCAACTTAAGGCGAGGTGTTATAATATAGATCCTAAGTTGTTACTAGGATATTAGAATAGTTTTTGTGTGGCTGAGATTAACTCAGTTAGTTATGATCCAATGGATCATATTGTATGCACTTGCTATTTAAGCAAGGCCTCTCAATAGAATAAACAAGAAGTGTTTTTCAATTCCAACATGGTATCAGAGCAGGCCTTCCTTGCCCTGTGAGCCTGAGGAGCTTTTCCTCTGGGGGGATTTCCATAGCCCTATGGAAATCCCCCCTTTTTTTTTTCTCTAATTTTTTTACCGAGGGAGTATGCTCTCCATATTTGATGGATCGAAAACCAAATGGTTTATAATTTTTTTTTTGTAGGTCATTTTATTTTTTTTAGGGTTTGCAGAATGGAAATCGCTGCCTGGATCAAGGAGTGACATGCATTGTAGTAGCGAAAATTTTGATAAGGCCATGCGGCTATTAGCTAAAAGAGCTATGGTGGCGCTTCACACTGGGATATGTTTTACCCTTTACACTTTTCTACCATATGGCACATTCATCTTTAGCATCCGGTGGTGGAGATAAGGTAACATTGTGACCATAGACACCTCTTTGTGCGCAGATGGCTCGGATGCTGTTCGTGATGAGGCCAAAGTGGTTTGCACTATTCCCCATGCAAAACTGATTTGTTGTGTGGTTGTCATGGAGTGAATCAAAGTATTTTATTTTCCAAGATGTAGCGGCGGTTTTGCTAAGGATGTTTTGCTCCCTCTCATAAAGTGGTTTTGCTTCCATGAGTGAGAGGTTTTTGATATGTTTGTTTTGGAGAACCTATTACAGTACGTAAAAATGACAAAGAGTTGCTGGCCACGTTGCTCACCTAGTTTCACAGACGGAGGATCGACATCAGTTTCGAGAAAAATTAGATCATGATGGAGGTGTTACATGGTGCGTGTGCTCCGCATTGCATTGTGTGGGATAGATCCGGCGGGGTCAAATCGCACGATGGAAGGAGATTATGCTTATTTGGTTTTTGATAGAGGAGCATCGCATATTTTTTTCATTGGCGCAGCATAGTTTTTACCATGATTAAAAAAAACCGTGTGATACCAAAGAGATCTGTGTCAAGTGGCTATGAAGGCTGATTCTCCTCTGCATTGAAGCCCTGCGTGACACGTTATCAGTATTTTTTTCTGTATAAAGTGGTTATGCCAAAGGATTTAAAACAGTCATCTGTGCTGCTCATCTAAGAGCCAAAGTTTTTTCTGCTAGTGGTGGCGCTCAACTGTGCGTATTTTTTTTTAGTTAGTCCAAACAAATAATTTCAAATCGGCCTGAGTGTGCACATATTTTGGCATCCAGAGCAGTGTTTGACTTACTGAACATGGACAATGTAGTGATGGTAACAATGCAGACCAAGATCTAGTCATTTTTTGAAGAATACTATTTCTATATGGGTGGCGTATTGTTTTGCATGGTTGGTGGTTTACTGCGTGTTAAAGTTCAATTACAACAAACTATTTTTAAACTGTAGTTCCTTGAAAATTTCATAAATATAAGTTTGGGGATATACACACCCAGTAACCCTCACCTGCATGTCTCACGGGCATGCAAATTGCCAGATAAGTGGTGTTCACCAATTTGAAGAAGATCGCGGAGAAGACTGTGGTGAAGATATCAAGATCGATGCTCGGTTGTTAGTGCGGCGAAGATTTTGTTGGCTCGAAGTGGTGATACAAATTTGATATATTTGGTTACCGCTATAATGTTAATGGAGCGTGTGATAGATCAAATAGGATTCTATAGTTAGATATGGCTATGGTCCACCATATTTCCTGATGTGCACTACAGATCGTGGAGATTGTGAATTATTGATTTGCTACATTTTGAAATAATATTCTACGTTTGTACAGCTCGGTGGGAGATCTAAATTTTTTGTGTTCTTAAAAGCATGGTTTTTACCTTAGAATCCTCATTGTCAATTCTATGGCATCCAAAATTGCAACAATTTCTTCATTTGAACTGGAGTCCAACGGTTAGTTAGGATGCGATCTCAGGAACAAGGTATTTCGCGTTCATGGTCATGGTTTCCATGGCAAGAGATTTTCGTTAGTTCACAGATTTGGGCTACGATAGGAGCTAATTAATATGTAATTGTTGCAATAAAAAAACATGGATACTCCATCGACACCAGATCATTCTAAGACTGTTCTTTACTGCTTGCATTACCGCCATATTTGGGGGAGAAAGCGGACACGTGTTCTGGTGCAATACATTGACATGATGCTTTGCAGTTTTGTTTTTCATCAGTGTGCCTTCCCATTCGTGGACTGGTGTGGTGTTCATATGAAGCAGCTACGAACATGTTCTTGATGCGTCCACATGCACTTATTAGATAACGGGGGTAACACTTAAGGCGGATGACAAAGAGGTGTCACCTGGCGATCGGTAGGTGGTGGGCGTATTGAGCACGACTTCTGAGGATTAGTAAAAATCATCGTGTGATGTAAAATTAGCTGCTATGGTGTAATCCACCATTGGGAGTACTGTGCGCCTCCTAGTACAAGTTTTTCCAATATTAATATTAATATCAGCCTAGCAGGTGTAGGCCTCCTACCGATCGTTCTCTATGGCCTTACTAAAGTTGTACTCGTGTTTCCAGTGTTGATGATGTCGTGGGTAACGTTGAAGATGTCATGTTACAAGGAGGATCAGTTAATGCTCAACAAAGATCAAAGACTGCTTTGAGTAACGTAAACCTTCAGATCTATGGTGCTCTCCAATGGGATATTGAGATCTGGTATTTCTACCCCTTTGCACCCTTGCAGTGTTACAATGTCACAATGCAAAAGATGACCTCCAATCTACGTCAAATAATATGGTTTCAGCTTCGTAACAATAAAAATGGAGGTTGAATAATGATATTTTGGTTCCTTTGCATGGTGAAGTGCAACTTAATTTGCAAGACGGTCTGTGTTCTAATCCTCATTTTTGGAGCACATGATATGGAGCCACAGGTTCAACCACGTCACTGCTACCGTCATCATTTTTAGAGGGCAACTGCGTGGTCCATCAATATCCACGTGAAATTAGACTCTCATAGTGGCACAAAGGGCTCGGTGGAAAGAACATCAAGGAGTTTTTTTTTGTGTTCGTAGGTGTCAATGCAAGTTTTTTTGACTATGATTTGTGGGCATGTTTCAAGTTTGAGAAAAGTCACACGTAAAGCAAAAAATGTAGGTGATAGTGCTGCAGTATGTTTTATTGTGATGGCTTCATAATCGTTGGGGTTTGATTGAATACTCTTGTTCAGTCCAGTGAGGATGAGAATATTGGCGTAATTGTTTGTTCAGCACCTGTTACAACCTTCAAAATATTCCCAACATCTGTGACCGGTTGAAGCAAGTTTGTTGGTCAAGTTTTTTTTTTTGATGGACCACATGTGTTCTATCACAAACACTGCTGTTGAAATATGTGTGCTGTCGACTGCTATTTTTTGTTGGAGATTTCTTACGGCTACTTCTGTTTCTTTCCATTATGATGCCACTCCTCCTGTTCAATGCTTTTCTTAACCATTTTTTTTCATATCATTTTTTTTTTCATCATCACCACATGCAGAGACAGGTGTTGTGTGTTGTCCACCATGAAAAGAAATAATCATTGTGAAAACAGTTGTAGCCCACCTCCTTAGGAGTGCTGAGCATTCTGCCACCTACTACAAAAATAAATGGTATAGTGGTAGCTCGACAAGGCCCATGAGAAGGGCATGCACTATCAACAAGCTCGTGTGTGGTGCATGGGTCTCATCCAAATTTTTGCACTTTCTATTTTGCTATCCCAACCAACATAACACATTGGCACGCCTGTTTGAGAAGCCCACCAAACCCAATGGGGCATTTTATTGAAAAAAGTCGCACTCAATTTTTTTTTTTTCCATATGAAGGTGGAAGGGCCCATGACACATATCCCACCTTGCATGTGGGAGGATCCACATGGAGAGTGGAAGTGGAAGGGCCAAATGGCTCCCTTACTGTTTATTTTCACATGATGATGGCCCAATTGACACCTGACCATAGGAGAGTTTATATTCATTGAAAAGGTTTTTTTGAGATGGACCTATTGGAGGTGTTTAATTCCCATTTTGAGGCAGTTTCATTTGCATTTTTTGAGCCTCAAATATGTTGTATAATGAAGGTTTTTTTTAACCGAAATGGACTACATTTATAAAGTCCCACTTTACCCTTATTTTGCTATTTGTCCACATGTTTTTAGACCTTGTTATCAGCCCATTGTATTTGTATAGGTGGACACCATTTTTTGTGCTTGTGGAGTCATATTGGACTACCCTTGCAATTATGGTGCTTCTTTTTCCATCCTATCTTCTCACTCTTCTTTTGTGAGATACTTTGTTTTTAGGGGGTTTTCTTTGGTGACTTTTCATGGTTCGCAACCTTGTTCTTTCACAGGCCCCAGATCTCATGATCGTTCCCTCCTCATACCTTCTTAGAGTGAGTATATTTTTGATGTATGCTTCCTGGTTTCTTTCTTTCTTATGGGAGACATTCAGTTTGGCAATGAGGCATCTATTATTTTTGGGGACATCACATGGATCCTTTGTAGTACCTTCTTGATGGAAGTTGTCCTAGGGGGTGTTGAAAAGGAAATATTCCTCTCTACTCTTCTTCTACATATTCATATTTTTTTATGGATATATTGTACATGAGTACCTTATCAGGCCTTGTTGCCGGGACTCATATCTATGGATATACCACTTGTTTCGTTTTGTTGTTTTTTCACTATCTCCTAGTACCACTTAAGGGGGTGTTAGAGATATCCTAGTACCACTTAAGGGGGGTGTTAGAATATAGATACTAAGTTGTTACTAGGATATTAGAATAGTTTTTGTGTGGCTAAGATTAACTCAGTTAGTTATGATCCAATAAATCATATTGTATGCACTTGCTATTTAAGCAAGTCCTCTCAATAGAATAAACAAGAAGTGTTTTTCATTTCCAATAGGCAAAGGACTCTTTGGGGTTAGATAAGACACTTAGCATAGCCCCATCACCACCTCCTTTTATTGAGGTGATTAATTTTGGGATGGGAGTAAAGCTACTCCCAAATTACAATGCTCTTCTTATTTTTCAATATTTTTCTAAAATTTTGAAGTCATATCTCTTTGAACATTTTGAGCATCATTTTTTTTGCTTGTCTTTAGAAGTTCTGGAAATTCTGTTCTACACCACTTTGCTCTATGCCAAAAATTATTGCAATTGTAACACATGATGTTGTAGTCCTTGAAAGGTGTAAATAAATTCTTGGTGAAGCTATAATCATTCTTACCATAAACCTTGCAATGTATAGCTTTATGAACAAAATTATTACATGAGAAACAATAACCTTGGAAGAAATATTCATATTACCTTGATCTCATGGTTCTTTCCTTGCTTTTCTTGTGATGGTCCCTATTCCTTGATGATTCTTTGTTTGCTCCCTCTTTGATATTACCACTTATCAACTTATCAGTATAGGTACTATTGGAGCCAAAATTGACTCAACATTTGAAACCCCCAATTTTAAATTTTTGGTTTCAATAAATTAGCAAATGTTGCTGGCCTCTGTTGCATTTTCATTTGAGAAGTTGAATTTCAATGTTTGATTTATAAACCTAACCTTAGCCATTATTGGATTGCTTTTATAACCATTGTTTTATCCTAAAGGTCTATTAAAGTCAAGTTAAATAAGCATCTACTACAAAGGTCAAACCATTAAAATACCCAACTCTTTAAAGCAAGGTTTAGAATCCACAAAATAATGATCACTTTTGGGCCTAAGTAAAAAAAATAAACCCCTAAGTCCTAAGGTATCAAAAGGAGATAAATCAAGGTCTAATAAGAGAGCACCATGGTCTAAAGTTTGAAAACCCAAGGTCTTGAGCGAGAACATTAATAAAATCATTGAAGGAATGCACCCCCTTCGATTAACTATTGAGCACCTTGAGAAAATCTAGAGGTAGCATCCAGATCCTCCTTAATTGAACGGATGCGCTTAATTTGATAAATAAATTATTTAAAGCACCATGGTCTAAAGTTTGAAAGCCTAAGTATAGTGGTAATTGCTTTAATTAAGCATTGAGATATTTTAGAAGATCCAAGGGCAACACTCGATTATAGTTTAATCAGACGACCCTCTTCTGAAAATTCATAAAGTTACCATTAAAGGGGTTAAATACCGAAGGATTAATTAAAACCGCTAAGTAAGATTAGCAAGGGTCTAACACATTGCTAATTCCTCCCCTTTTTGCTAATACAAGGTTTATTTTCGGTTATGAAGATAACAGGTCACGGAAGATCCACGACTACACTTGATCGAGAGTTGATCCAACGGATGCGCATTTACCATGAATCACCAAGGTTAGCCTAAAATCATTATTCACACTCATGATTAAAGCATGTGCAGGACCAAGGAATATCAATGGATGCGCCCTCACTAGAGAAAATCCAACGGCAACATGCATCTCAAGACAATCGACCATTAAAAATCTTCCATCCAAGTCAAAGTCAAATGCCTCTGCATTTAAGCAGATCTAACGATTGTGCCTGAGTCTATTTAATCTAATGGTTGCACTCTAAATAAGTTGATCAAAGGTTTAAAAGGGCCTTATTTAGAAAAGGGTCGATGGAGATCAATAGTAGTGCTTGATCGTAAGTTAATCCAATGATAGCACCTATAGCCACCCATCCGACCAATAGGAAGATCATGATCCTCCACATTCCTTAAAATATAACAGTGGCACTAATCTTACTTGATCCGATGGTAGTGCTTCATCATGTTAAGATCTAATGGTCATGCCCAAATGCAACCCGATCCTACGACTATGATCCCATGAAGCCATCAAAGGTTGACAAGTCAAAAAGCTAAAGGAAATCAATAGCCACATTTCAACCTACCAAGATCTAACGACCATGATCTAATCAAGGTCCCATAAAATACATGAGCACACATCGTGGGTCAATCCAATGGTTGTGCTCATTCCAAGTAAAGATCCAACGATGGTGCTTTATCGAAGCAATCACCCGTTAAGAAGGGTACAATTATGATTTAATCGGATGGTCACACTCTATCCAACTAGATCCGATGGTGGTGCTTGGATTAAAGAAGATGAACAATGTCAAAATGGTCATTGACTAAGTAATATTTGACCCAGATCGGATGACCATGCTTATCCCCGATTTGATCCAATGGCTACGCTTATTCATGACTATCAAAGGAAAATAAAGTCCAATAAAAGGCGTACAACTCTACTAGATCTAATGATAGCGATGAACCTCAACCAGATCTTATGGTTGCACATGACCAATTTACCTAGAGGTTAAGAGACATGGTTTATTTTACTAGTAGAAAATCAATTAAGGTTAAGAGAGGGTCTAACCACATTGATAATGACCCCCTCTCCTTAGTAAATATTGGTACAGGTCTGGATAATTGAATGAACATGCAAGATCATATGTTTGATCGGACGGTGAGCCACTAGCAAGGTAAGCAAGTCATTAAGGGTTACACATTAACCAGAGGTTAGTAATTTTTCTAATCACTTCGATTAACCTTTAATAAATAAATATTCAATGAAGGATAAGGCTCTAATTTAAATTGAGTCAACAATTATTATTTTTAGTAAAATAAAAGTATGAAATTGACTAACCGATAAAATCTTGGGGTATCTTCTATAGTATACGGGACCACCGCTGACATATATCTACTATATTTTAGGGCTAACATTTTTGTAGGTGTGAAAGTATCAAACAAAGGTACGCGATGCGTGTTCCATCCAACTATAATCGTGAATTGGTAGATCCAATAGGCACGATCCTCCATGTGCAAATATGGTGGACTACAACCAGAGGAAAGGAGTAACTTCATAACAATGCAAGCTGGACTAAGGTGGTGGATCATTAACAGGTACAACCATTAAATAGAAGTAAGCTATAACAAACAATAGCCACTGCAAGGTGAATTGGAAATACAGGCAAAGGACCAGGAGAAATGACTAATTCAGGCAACAATCAAGAGATAAAATAAGCAGACTATCAAATAAAATCACATGGACTATACCCGAGCAAGGATGATACAGACTGTTCGGGTGATGAGCTTTGTACAAAGGAATAAAATCAGATCTTTTAAGTGTGACCGCGTACTACGCAGGCAACAAGATAAGCTAGTCTAAAATGGGACCATGCATGAGTCTGCTCGATTTATAAATAGGGACGGTAAAAGGTGATCCATCCAAAGGGGCAATGGAGTGCAAGATACATAAATGTGATCATTTCTTGCTCTGCATATTCAGAAGACGTAAGAAGTGCAAGAAGAATGAGATATTGTTTCAGCTCATCAAAGGCTGCACACTTAGCGCTTCGATGGAATATAGTTACAGAGGGTTCACTCCAATGGAATATAGTTATGGAAGTACCATATAGGTGCTTCCAGATCTTGTTTTCCATTTCGTCCTTCCTCCTACATATCATCGCCCCTCCTCCTTCTAGGCATTCTCCCTTGACCATCATCACTGTCCACTCCACATAGCACCATCTCTCCACCATCCACTGAGCAAATCAACTCCCATTGCTCCCTCCTCCCTCATATCCACCTTGTTATCAATGCCATTCCATCCATTTACCACCCACACTCCATCTCTTCTCTTCACCATCACGTCGAGGCACCCTCTATCTCACATCAAAATTTCACTATAGCAACCTAGTCGATCCCAAACGTTATAACCCAACGACTAGGATAAGCAGGAAATAAAAAATTATATATATGTATAAGATCACCGTTTAACTATGTAGAAGAAGAAAAACAAAGATCACCTAATCCATTCAGTATAAGAGTTCCCTTCAAACCAAAAGCAAATCCCGATAGGAAATCTAGGGTCACAATAGCTGGACAGCATACAGAGGAGGTCGAACCAGATGATGACAAGTGTAAGGCCAAGATCAGGCTAAAAATAATAGATTCAAGAATCAGAAGCTATAAAAGGAACCATCTATGGTCAAAATCTGCATCAAGCATTTAGAGATAGCATTTTTGCTAAGAGGTATACTTGAGTGCCCATTTGAGTTGTGTTGTTGTATTCCCCTTGTGTCTATTTTTCTCTATCATCCCTCATTCTTCCCTTTGCTATGCAGGTTTTGGTAGAATAGAGCTTAGGAAGCTGAGAATATTTCCAGTCTTCTTGAGCCAGAAACTCAGAGATTCTTCTTGCTAATGTCTTAGAAGGAGAATTGATGAAATCTTGTTACATCATTTGAACAAGGCTTTCTCATTGTATTAAAACTTTGAAAATAGAGTTTAATGGCATTCTGCCAACTCTGCATGTAATCATTATTGAAGAAATTAATACAATTATGGGTTTCAGTTTTATCATTTCCTTGTCTTCAGTTTTATGTGTTTCCTCATAATAGGTTACGATATTTGAACATATTGTGAGTATTTCTTTCATTGGTTAACCCTTAGACTGATTACGATATTTGAATGAGTTTAATGGCATCGATTCTTCTTTTCCCCATTCTTTCTGTTCATGTTATGAATGTTGTTAAATTGCTATAACAACCCAATTGGATAGGCACCGGTCTACATAAGGCATAATAATTAAGTTGTCTTTGCTTGGTCAATTTTTATATAGATAATATATAACTAAAATATGGAGTGTGTAATACTTGTAAAATCATAAGTTTACCACTAGGGTTTCCTTACCCATTCTATTAAGCTTTTCTTTAGCAATACTTCTTTTATCAGAATAAAGAGGCAAGTTGACTAGAGCCTATAATAGCTCATTGGTTTCAAATAATTTCTTGTAGCATGACAATCGTATCCTATGGATGCAAGAAATGGTTCCAACAATTTTTTGGCACCGTTGCTAGGGAGAATTTTTACATTCTAAGCCTGGATTTCATGACATATATTTACTAGCAATTTAAACTGGCCCATCAAACTGACACCAATAGTTTTTTGGCACCAGGAAAGAGTTTGTAAATTCTTAGCCGTAGTTTAACAATGATTATATTTTAATCAATGAGCGACCAATAGGAATAAAGAACCTACGTCTTGATTCTTATGACTTTTTATGTTCTTTATTTTATTTTACTCATAGTTTTCAATTGTATTTTGAAGTGTTTTTACGTTTCTTGATTTTCTTGAATTTCCTCCAAGAACCATCCCCTGTGAGGCTGAGAGTTAAAGATCAAGCAATCTTGATTATACATTCTATTCTTTCTGCACTACCTGTGTTGGCGACTCTATCTGGACGAACCCAAAAATCAAAAATCAAGGAAGAAAGAGTAGAACGTGTTGGCGCACACCAGGAGAAGCGGTAAGGAGCTATTCCTAGAATTTGAGAATCCTGAGGTACTTACCTATAATCAAAGAATTCCACTTCTTAAGAATATTGTGCATGAAAGTAAATCTTATCCTACAATTAGGAGGTACGTAAGAAAAAATAAAGATCAGAATACTATTGTTGCTGATATCTCTGTAGATGAAAATTTGAATTTTGTTGTAGAAGATACATGTGATTATTCTCATTGCCCGATTAATAGTAATATTATGGTAGATAATCCATTAGATTATATTCAGGCTACCCAGACCCAAATCCTTGTAGGCATTGCTGCTATAAATTTAAATCCCATTACACCTACAGTAACAATGGCTCAGGCAAATCAACAAAATCAAAACAATGTTCATTTGTGGAGAACTAATAGATACAGGCCATTTTACTTTACCTACAAATTTGAATGCCTTACCTAATAAAGCCCACAAATACCTTCCCAAGTTTATAGGAAATGATGCAATAACTGGAGAGGATCATATCAAAAGTTTTATGTATGCAATGGATAGCCTAGAGGTTGAGCATGAAGATGTAGTCCTAAGACTATTCCTACAAACTTTAGAAAAATATGCTAGAGAGTGGTTCAATTCTCTCCCTGATAATGATATCCCAGATTTCACTAAAATGGAAGTTATTTTCCTAAAGAAATATGGTGAAAGGAAAAATGAACAATCTCTGTTAACTGAGTTAGCCACTATGAAGAAAAAGGAAAATGAGGTTGTCAGTGACTTTAATAGAAGGTTCTCAAAAACTAGAAATAAAATCCCTGCTAACCTTAGGCCTAGTGATATTCAGTCCATTTGTTTCTATAAAAATGCTTTTCAAGGGGAGTTTAACTATGAGTTAAGGCAAGAACAAGCCACCACCATTGATAGTTGTATGGAAAAGGTAATGGATATCGAAAGAAATATGCTTGATAGTGGTAAGATGAAGCCTTACTCTCTGGAAGTCAATCTACCTGAGAGAAAGCCCAAAAGAGTAGCATTTGATATACAAAGGAGAACGAAAGTAGATCCCATGGAAAAACTAACTAATCAAATGGTTGAGATGTTTAATACCATGAACAACAGGTTAGCAAGAATTGAAAGAAATAATGGTAATAATGGTGAGACATCACAAATAGAATGACCACATGTTGATAATCACCCTCCCTTCAAGAAAAACTTCAATAGAAATTGGGGGAACAACAATAGCTCCGATGAAGGAAATAGGAATAGGAACAATGGAAACAATAATTGGAAAAATAGAGAGTCTGATAGAGATCAGAATAATGTTCCTAACCCTATACCATCTGCCAACGTAGCAGAAGGTTTTCCCTATTTTTTCTCTACCTGTGATGCACCTCATAACCCTGATGCATGTGGAATTCACCTAAGTGATCAGCGCAATGTAGATTTACATGATGATTCAGAGGAGGATATAAGAATTAATGCTTGTTGGTCTCTAGAAGATGAGTCCAGAGAAAGGTTGTTTGAAGAAAATATGGATAAGTATTCTTCAAATCATCATCCTCAAATTTTTGTAGCTGAAGGAACTAAAATCTTGCAAAAACCACATGAGTCAAGATATGACAAAATGAAGCAAGGGAAATTAATCCCCACTGCTAAGGAAGTGGAAGAATTAGAAGCTACCAATACTCTGAGTTTAAGAAATAGAATTGTCCTTGACAGAATAGAAAAAGCTTCTACAAGTGAAATAAGAAAACAAAATTTCACAAATAAAAATATCAGTAAAGAGAAAACTGATAGAACCTTCAAAAATATTATTCCTGAGATAGTAGAATTAGAAGAGGAAACATCCAAAGAAGAAAGCAACAGACCACTGGATATAAAAAATATAGAATTTGATGTTGGGTCAGAACTCAGTAAACATAAAGTTAACATCACATTTGGAGAGCTTATGAAAGTTCAGCAATACAGAGAACAAGTCTGTAGAGCATTTGGACTAGTGGAACAAAAAGAAGATCCAACTTGCCATGCTGCTAGACAAAATCAACATGATACAAGATCACCATCCTCTGTTAGACCCTTCTATGTATCATTAAGGTATAATTCAGATGAAGGAGAAAGGTATGTGATTCATAATTGTATGCTAGACAGTGGAGCTTCACATAATATCATGCCCAAATTGATAGCTGACCAAATGGGGTTAATCTGTACAAGAGATTCTGCCCCTATTTTTGTAATGGATAGTAGAAAAATTCCTTGTGTGGGAGTGATAACTGGATTATTAGTTTTCTTAGATCAATATCCCAAGAAAGGAATAGTAATGGACGTTGCAGTAGTTGATGTTGACCCTTTCTTCTCACTATTATTAAGCAGACATTGGGCAGAACAACTGGGAGGTTCAATCCAATTGGATTGGTCTTATGCTACTATCCCAATGTCAGATAAGGAAAATGTAATCTTACGAAGGGAACCATTTAACAAACACTCTATAGAGTTAATTCAAATAGACGAAACCATGATAAACTTAGTGAACTCTATGGAAGAAAAAGGGATGGGAGTTTATTCCATATGGCACAACCCATTCCTGGTAGAAGTGCCAAAAGCAAAGAACATGGATCCAGAGGTGATGAAAATGGTTGATGTTGAATCAGATAGAGTGTTAACTCAAGAAATGTGGACCATGTATTTTGATGGAGCTAAGTCCCAATCTAGAGTAGGTGCAGGAATTAATCTGACCGACATAAAAGGAAACTACCTTGGTATCCCTTACAGACTAGAATTCCCTTGCACAAATAATGTAGTTGAATATGAAGCTTTATTGCTAGGGATTAAGAAAAGTAAAAGAATTAGGTATTAATTACTTGACTGTAATAGGGGATGCATAACTAATTATACAACAAATCAAAGGTAAATATTAGACCAAGCATCCTAGGCTTAAACAATATAAAAATGCAGTATTGGAAGAAATTGAAATTTTTTTAGCTTTTAATATCTCATTTATTCCAAGAGAACAAAATCATGTTGCAGACCTTTTAGCTGTAAATGCCTCAGGCCTAGACCATCCAGAAATAACTACAGAATATATGGATAGGTTCCCAACTATTTTAGTTTATAAGCCTTCTGTGCCAGATAACATAGTTTACCTACAGGTCTTTCAAGATGATGTGGACATTAAAGATTTCATGACTCTGCAAAATCAGTATGCAGATATAATCTGTGATGAAAAATATGAAGACAAGCTAAAAGATCAAATAGGTGAGCCAGTAGAAGTAATCCAACTAAAAACAAATAGAATACCCAAAGGATTGGTTTCTCTAGAGAGTCTATTTGATGATTTTGACAAAGCTTACAAGCCTTTACGTAGAGAAGTAATATCTGAAGACATTAACATTGGTACAATGAGAGAGCCCAGAATAGTGAAGGTAGATATGGCCTTACCAACAAAAGAAAAGGTTGGATACATCAGTTTCTTAAAGAAGAATAAGGAACATTTTTCTTGGACTTATGAGGACCTTAAAACCTTCAAAATAGATGTAATGACACACATAATACCCCTGAAGGAAGATTCCAAGCCATTTAGACAAAAACAGAGGAAATATAACCCTACTCTACACCCAATAATGCAAAAGGAGGTACAAAAATTATTGGATTCCAAAATAATTAGAAAGGTAAGATTTTCTTCTTGGATATCCAATTTAGTACCAGTCAAAAAAAGAATGAATGGTGATATTAGACTCTGTGTAGATTTCAGGAATTTAAATAAAAGTTCATTAAAGGACAATTACCCATTGCCCAATATGGAACAACTGTTGCAAGCAGTAGTTGGTTCATCCAGATTGTCCCTGTTGGATGGATTTTTTGGATACAATCAAATTCAGATTAATCTAGAAGACAAACATAAGACAACATTCACTACACCATGGGGCACATTTGAATATTTGAGAATACCTTTTGGCCTGATGAATGCAGGTGCTACCTTTTAGAGAGCAATGGAATTTACCTTCAAAGGATTAATGTTCAAAATAGTGGTTGTATACTTGGATGATATCACAATATTTTCTAAGAATCTAGAAGATCACTTAGAACATTTAGTTGCAGTCTTTGCTCGATGTAAAGAATTTGGAATTTCCCTAAATCCCAAGAAGTGCATATTTGGGACTACACAAGGAAAATTATTAGGTCATATAGTTTTAAAAAGGGAATAAGCATTGACCCAGAAATGAATAGAAGCTATTTCCAAAATTCCTCCTCCCAGGAACTTAAAAGGAGTCAGGTCATTCTTTGGCAAGATAAATTTTGTCAGAAGATTTGTCCCAAATTTTGCAGAGATGACCAAACCCATAAATGACATGGTTAAGAAGACTGGAGAAATAAAATGGATAGTAGAAAACATGGAAGCATTCAATAGGATAAAAGAAGCCATTTCCACTACTCCAACCCTAAGCTGCCCTGATTATTCTAAAGACTTTAACATTTATTCATATGCATCTGAACACTCAATTGCTGCAGTTCTTTCACAAAAATATGATGAAAATAATGAAAGGCCAATAGCCTTCATGAGTTCAGGTCTGAAAGGAGCACATCTTAAATATACCTTGCTAGAAAAATATGCTTATGCAATCATCCAATATTTAGAACATTTCAAAGGTATATTCGGTACAAATAAAGTTTATTATTGCATCCCTTTCATAACAATAAAGGATATTTTTACTCAAACTGAGCCATTAGGAAGGCCATCAAGATGGATGGTGAAACTTTTGCAATATGATGCTGAATTCAAAATAGTCAAAACTGTAAGAGGATAGGGCTTAGCGAAGTACCTAGCATATAAAGGAGAAGACTCTAATAATGTCATCACAATAGATGAAATACATGATAACAGGAGAATCAATAATGTAGAATGCAAATGGTATGATGAAATTCTAGCATACTTACAAACTCTGTCTTTTCCTAGAGATATGTCAACAAATAGAATGAGGTCAGTAAAGCTTCAAGCTCAGAAATACCATGTGCAAGATGGTGTGCTTTATTGGAAACACCCTGATGGAGTGTTATTAGTCTGTTTATATGAAAATGAAGTCCCAAAAATAATTAATGAATTCCATGATGGTTTCTATGGAGGACATTTTTCTCCAAAAGCCATAACTAATAAAATCATGAGAGCAGGATATTATTGGCCTTCCCTTTTTAAGGATGTATATAAATATGTTAGGAATTGTCATAACTACCAGGTTTTTGTAGGAAAGAAGCAGCTGGCAGCCATGCCCCTCAAACCAGTGATCATTGAAGCACCATTCACCCAATGGGGCATTGACCTAATTGGAGAGATCAAGCCTAACTCATCAGGCCAACACAAGTGGATCATAACTGCAATGGATTACTTCACAAAGTGGGTAGAGGCTGCTCCTCTAAGAACCTCCACAACCGCCACCATTATCAAATTCTTGGAAGAAAATATTCTAACCAGGTTTGGAGTTCCTCAAAAACTGGTAACAGATAATGGACAATATTTTGTTTCATATGAAATGGTAGAATTTTGTGCTAAGTATGGAATAGAACTTTCACATTCTGCTAATTATTACCCCCAAGGGAATGGTCTTGTTGAGTCATCAAATAAAAATGTAATAACTAGAATAAAAATATCATTGGGTAAGAACAAAAGAGGATGGGACAGTGAACTAAAATTTGCTCTTTGGGCTGATAGGTTGTCTATCAAAAGAAACATAGGAAGGACCCCCTATGAAATGGTATATGGAGAGAAGGCCTTGTTACCTCCCAGAATAGAAAAATTAGCACTTTCCCTCTTATTGCAAGATCATGAAGACCCCAACCCCTTACAAAGAAGGCTAGACCAAATTGTCCTGTTAGAAGAGCAAAGAAGAGAAACCCTTAATAGGATGATGGAACAAACTCAGAAAACTATGAAATTGTTTAATAAGAAAGCCAAAGGTACTCCTTTCTCTCAAGGAGATATAGTCATCTATTGGGACCCTAAAAATGATAAGCATGGTGAAAAGGGAAAACTCGAGCCTAAATGGATTGGTCCATACCAGATAGCCCATGTTGTTGGTCAGAATACTTACAAATTGCAGACTTTGCAAGGAGAACCAATGGCTATCCCTATTAATGGCCAACACCTCAAGATGTACAATCCCTGTGGTGGGACCAGGAAAGAAGAAGTGCCCTATTGATAAAATAAGTAATAAAAAATAAAAATAATAAAAAATAGAAAATCAAAAACCCCAAAAATAGAGTGATGTGTTTTGTTGTTGTTTTGTTTACCAGTTAAGCAATTTTCTTTTGTCTGTATTGTTCTGAGTTTTGTTGTTTCACATAGTATTCTTAGTATGATGAGTATTCCTTACTGTTGGTTCCTCCAAAAACAAATAAGAAGAAAGGAGATTTATTTTAGACTTTGATGATGTTTACAATTTTTCAAATATGAATGTTTATGCAATGGTCATATGATATGAGATAAAACAGAGTGAAATCAGAGTTGATTGAAACACCATGTTGAGGCCTCACATTACAAATGATACTTAAAGTGATTTCAAGGTCCAAAGAACAGAGTTATCTTTGAGAAGGTGGTTGAGCTAAAAATCATTACACTCATCCTTTTTAGCCAGAAACTAATCCTCAACTCAGGCATACTCATTGCACAATTTGCTTATATCAAAATATTTCTCAAACGAGAAAGAAAATCAAAATAATGCAAGTTGAGTCACTGCTTGAGATATCTTGGAAAACCTCTACCGGGGCTATAGACGCTTGACTGGTAGTAGAGTAAAACCGGATGGGATTAGAAGCAACTCCACCGAGGCTATAGATGCTTGACTGGCAGTGGAGCCCTGCAGAATGGTGAACATATTTAAGAGTGAAATCATACACTAAGCTTAACTATTTTTCTCAAACATGGCAAAGTTCTGGAAGACTTGGGGATCAAAATGAATGCACTAACACACACATGGGCCAAAGCATGATGGAACAAATAGCTTTGACAAATTATGTGTAATCATATCCTATGACCTTGCTAAAACAAACATAACAATATATCTAAAAAACTCATCTGTTTCTAAAATTCTGACCCTAGTTTCCAAATTGAATAAAAGGAATTACAGTTTTCAATACTCTATTGCTTTGATATCATGTGGTTTGTACATTTTTTCAGTTTAAAAGTCATTGTGTTTTGTTTTTCAATTTTGCTTATCAGGCTTGATGATTTGTATTCACAGTAAAACCAGGAGATTCTGGAATTCTCAAGTGCTTCATGATTTCAGCACATTGTCCCAGTCAGAGCCTATGTTGGAGCCAAAATTGACTCAACATCTGAGACCCCCAATTTTAAATTTTTGGTTTCAATAAAATTAGCAAATGTTGTTGGCCTCTGTTGCATTTTCATCTGAAAAGTTGACTTTCAATGTTTGATTTATAAACCTAACCTTAGCCATTATTGGATTGCTTTTATAACCATTGTTTTATCCTAAAGGTCTATTAAAGTCAAATTAAATAAACATCCACTAAAAAGGTCAAACCATTAAAATACCCGACTCTTTAAAGAAAGGTTTAGAATCCATAAAATAATGATCACTTGGGCCTAAGTCAAATGAATAAACCCCTAAGTCCTAAGGTATCAAAAGAAGATAAATCAAGGTCTAATAAGAGAGCACCATGGTCTAAAGTTTGAAAACTCAAGGTCTTGAGTGGGACGTTAATAAATTATTGAGGGTATGCGCACCCTTCGATTAACTATCGAACACCTTGAGCAAATCTAGAGGTAGCACCTAGATCCTCCTTAATCGAATGGATGCGCTCACTTTGATAAATAAATATTTAAAGCACCATGGTCTAAAGTTTGAAAACCTAAGTATAGTGGTAAATTGCTTTAATTAAGCATTGAGCTATTTCAGAAGATCCAAGGGCAGCGCTCGATTATAGTTTAATCGGATGGTCACGCTCTTCTAAAAATTCATAAAGTTACCATTAAAGGGGTTAAATGCCTGATGATTAATTAAAATTGCTAAGTAAGATTAGCAAGGGTCTAACACATTGCTAATTCCTTCCCACTTTTGCTAATACAAGGTTTATTTTTTGTTATGAAGATAATAGGTCACGGAAGATCCATGATTGTGCTTGATCGAGAGTTGATCTAACGGATGCGCTTTTACCATGAATCACCAAGGTTAGCCTAAAATAATTATTCACACTCATGATTAAAGCATGTGCAAGACCAAGGAATATCAATGGATGCACCCTCACTAGATAAAATCCAATGGCAACGTGCATCTCAAGACAATCAACTTCTTTAAAAAAGGGTCGATGGAGATCAACGATAGCACTTGATCGCAAGTTAATCCAACGGTAGCGCCTATAGACACCCATATGACCAATAGGAAGATCATGATCCTCAAAATTCCTTAAAATCTAATGATGGCACCGATATTACCTGATTTTATGGTAGAGCTTCATCATAGTAATATCTAACGACTGTATCCAAATGCAACCCGATCCTATGGCTATGATCCCATGAAGCCATCAAAGGTTGACAAGTTAAAAAGCTAAAGGAAATCAATGACCACATTTTGACCTACCAAGATCTAATGACCATGATCTAATCAAGGTCCCATAAAAGACATGAGCGCACATCATGGGTCAATCCAATGGTCATGCTCATTCCAAGTAAATATCCAATGATGGTGCTTTATCAGAGTAATCACCCATTAAGAAGGGTACAATTATGATTTAATCGGATGGTCGTGCTCTATCCAACCAGATCTGATGGTGGCGCTTGGATTAAAGAAGATGAACAATGTCAAAATGGTCGTTGACTAAGTAATATTTGACCCAGATCGGATGACTGTGCTTATCCTCGATTTGATCCAATGGCTACGCTTATTCATGACTATCAAAGGAAAATAAAGTCCAATAAAAGGCGTATAACTCTACCGGATCTAATGACAGTGGTGAACCCCGACCAGATCCGATGGTCGTGCATGACCAATTTACCTGGAGGTTAAGAGACATGGTTTATTTTACCAATGAAAAATCAATTAAGGTTAAGAGAGGGTCTAACCACATTGATAATGACCCCCTCTCTTCAGTAAATACTAGTACAGGTCTTGATAATCGGATGAACGTGCAAGATCATGTGTTTGATCGGACGGTGAGCCACTAGCAAGGTAAGCAAGTCATTAAGGGTTACACATTAACTAGAGGTTAGTAATTTTTCTAATCACTTCGATTAACCTTTAATAAATCAATATTCGATGAAGGATAAAGCTCTAATTTAATGATTATTATTTTTAGTAAAATAAAAGTATGAAATTGACTAACCAATAAAATCTTGGGGTATCTTCTATAGTATACGGGACCACCGCTGACATATATCTACTATATTTTAGGGCTAACACTTTGCAGGTGTGAAAGTATCAAATAGAGGTACATGATGCATGTTCCATCCAACCATAATCATGAATTGGTAGATCCAATAGGCACGATCCTCCATGTGCAAATCTAGCGGACTACAACCAGAGGAAAGGAGTAACTTCATAATAATGCAAGTTGGACTAAGGTGGTGGATCATTAATAGGTACTACCATTAAATAGAAGTAATTTGTGACAAAAAACATAGCCACTATAAGGTGAATTGGAAATACAGGCAAAGGACCAGGAGAAATGACTAATTTAGGTAGTAATCAAGAGATAAAATAAGTAGACTATCAAATAAAATCACACGGACTATACCCGAGCAAGGATGATATAGATTGTTTGGGTGATGAGATTTGTACAAAGGAATAAAATCAGATCTTTTAAGTGTGATCGCATACTACACAGGCAACAAGATAAGCCAGTCTAAAATGGGACCATGCATGAGTCTGCTCGATTTATAAATAGGGATGGTAAAATGTGATCCATCCAAAGGGGAAATGGAGTGCAAGATACATAAACGTGATCGTTTCCTGCTCTACATATTTAGAAGATGTAAGAAGCGCAAGAAGAACGAGACATTGTTTTAGCTCATCGAAGGCTGCACACTTAGCGCTTCGATGGAATATAGTTACAGAGGGTTCACTCCGATGGAATATAGTTATGGAAGTACCATATAGGCGCTTCTAGATCTTGTTTTCCATTCCGTCCTTCCTCCTACATATCATTGCCCTCCTCCTTCTAGGCATTCTCCCTTGGCCATCATCATTGTCCACTCCACATAGCACCATCTCTCCACCATCCACTAAGCAAATCAACTCCCATTGCTCCCTCCTCCCTCATATCCACCTTGTTATCAATGCCATTCCATCTGTTTACCACCCACACTCCATCTCTTCTCTTCACCATCACATTGAGGCACCCTCTGTCTCACATCAGAATTTCACTATAGCAGCCTAGTCGATCCCAAACGTTATAACCCAACGACTAGGATAAGCAAGAAATAAAAAATTATATATATGTATAAGATCACCATTTAACTATGCAGAAGAAGAAAAACAAAGATCACCTAATCCATTCAGTATAAGAGTTCCCTTCAAACCAAAAGCAAATCCCGATAGGAAATCCAGGGTCACAATAGTTGGATAACATACAGAGGAGGTCAAACCAGATGATGACAAGTGTAAGGCCAAGATCAGGCCAAAAATAATAGATTCAAGAATCAAAAGCTATAAAAGGAACCAACTGCGGTTAGAATCTGCATCAAGCATTTAGAGATAGCATTTTTGCTAAGAGGTATACTTGAGTGCCCATTTGAGTTGTGCTATTGTATTCCCATTGTGTCTATTTTCTCTGCCATCCCTCATTCTTCCCTTTGTTGTGCAGGTTTTGGTAATGTTGCATTTGGAGAGCTAAGAATATTTCCAGTCTTCTTGAGCCAAAAACTCAGAGATTCTCCTTGCTAACATTTTAGAAGGAATATTGAAGAAGTCTTGTTACATCATTTGAACAAGGCTTTCTCATTGTATTAAAGCTTTGAAAATAGAGTTTAATGGCATTTTGCCAACTCTGCATGTAATCATTATTGTTGAAATTAATACAATTTTGGGTTTTAGTTTTATCATTTCCTTGTCTTCAATTTATGTGTTTCCTCATAATAGGTTACGATATTCGAACATATTGTGAGTGTTTCTTTCGTCGGTTAACCCTTAGACTGATTACGATATTCGAATGAGTTTAATAGTGTCGATTCTTCTTTTCCCCATTCTTTCTGTTCATATTTTGAATGTTGTTAAATTGCTATAACAACCCAATTGGATAGGCATCGGTCTACATAAGGCATAATAATTAAGTTGTCTTTGCTTGGTCATTTTTATATAGATAATGTATAACTAAAATCTGGAGTGTGTAATACTCGTAAAATCATAAGATTACCACTGGGGTTTCCTTACCCGTTCTGTTAAGCTTTTCTTTAGCAATTCTTCTTTTATCAAAATAAAGAGGCAGGTTGACCAGAGCCTGTAATAGCTCGTTGGTTTCAAATGATTTCTTGTAGCGTGACAATCATATCCTATGGATGCAAGAAATATTTCAAACAAGGTCTTAGGCTCTTCTTCAAATACCTTCTTTGATGCTTTTATTTCTTTTGAGCTTGATTCCTTTTCTTGTACCTCTTGACCTTCCTCATAACCAAGTCTAGTCTTCATAAATGGAGATCTCGGTGTTTTGATAATATCATCCAAATATTTTGAGATTTTCCTAAACTAATATATCTTATTATTGAATTTCTCAAGTCTCTTCCTTATAATGTCAGCTTCATGTTCTAGTCTTTCACATTCTAGTTCTTTTGCCTTTAACTGTTCAGCCATACCTTCTTCAACTTTTTTTGCCTCTGCAACCTTCACTTTTAAGTTAATGAGATCTTGTAGGAGCTTTGTCTTTGTTTCCTCATCCTTTTGAACTTGAGCCTTCAATTATGAATTCTTCTTTGTAACCCTTTTTAATTCTCCAAGAGCAACAACAAGTTCCTCCTCTATGTTAACCATGGTTTCTTATTTATTTTCTGAATCTTTATTTTTTTCTAGGTATTTAATCACAAGAGCATATTATTTCTCTTCTATAGCCAAAAATATGATTTATTCCTTTTCACTATTGGAGAGGTTCTCATCACTGTCACTTGAAGCACTGCTTACTTCTTCAACATAAAAACTCTTATTATACCTTTGAAAGATCTTCTTATCATGCTTGCCTTGACCATACCTATTTTTATTTTCATAATAAAACTTCTTTCCTTCTTTTTATTGTAATTATTTTCTTCTTCACTGCTACTACCTCCATTTTGTGTACAATTAGTTGCATAGTGACCAATGTTACCACAACTAAAATATTTCACAGTCATCATTCTTTTGTGTTTTTTGAAACCCTTTTTATTTCTTCTCATAAAGTTAGCCTCTTCTTCACTACTTGATTCATCACTTGATTCTTGTTTTTTATTCTTTTCCTTCTTTGAAGCTTTAAATGCTACCTCTCTTTTTGATGTTTGTTATTTTTCTGTCCTCATCTCATAGGTTGTGAGAATTCCATGTAGCTCATCCATGCTTAAAGTTTTGATATCCTTCATCTCTTATATTACTAAAACCTTTGCATCATACCTCATAGGGAGTGACCACAATATTTTTTGAACAATATTTTCCTCAATATATTCTCTAAGTCCATGAATAGTGTTGAAAACCTCATCAACACGAATTAGATACATAGCAATATATTCATCCTATTTCATCTTCAAGTCTTCAAACTTCCTTCTGTGTGTTTGAAGTTTTGCCATTTTGACCTTGTTGTCTTCTTCATATATTCTTTGTAACTTATCCCACATTTATTTTACTAAAGTACATTGCATGACTTTTACAAACTCTGATTCACATAGCCCACTCAAAATTACATTCATTGCCTTTAAATTATCTTCATATGGTTTCTTACCACTTGTATCTGTAGGATGAGTTGTAGATGGTGTGAATCCATTTTCAACATATTGCCATGTATCATATCCATATGCCATCAAATAAGTCTTCATCCTCACACTCTAGAAAGCATAGTTAGTCCCATAAAAAAATGGAGTCTTATTTGATGAAAATCCTTCCTTATGAGCCATGTGTGTTCCTGTAAGATATTTATTAAAGCTATTAGGCTTTCACAAAGGAACCCGATCTGATACCAATTGAAGAACACAAGCTTATACTGAGAGGGAGGGGGGTGAACGGTATAAGATAGAAATTTTTACTTTTCTTTCCAAAATAGTATTTATCCATTATGAGCTCTACAATAAGGCTCTCCAAGACTTCTTCTTTTTCCTCCTTGATACCTATCCAAGGTCTTCAATATTACAGCTTATATGGTATTTCAAATGAGACCTTTCCTTCAAAATTCTACTTTTGGAAGTGTTGGTAATGAGATCTTCTTCTTGGATCTCTAAACATTGTTACTTCTCTAATCAAGAATAGGACTTTGCTAGTACCTCATTATCTCTTCCATTATTGGAAGTTTTCCAATGAGATATTCTATGGATCTCTTCAACTTATTTAATCAGTAAAGGAGATTACCAATATCCTATTTTTAGGACTCTTCTTTAGGAACTCTTTAGAGTCTTCTTCTAGATCAAGAACTCTTCTCTAGAGTTTTCTTCTGGATTAGAAACTCTTCTTTGGTGTCCTCTTCTAGTTTAGAAACTCTTCTTTGAAGTCTTCTTCAAAATTAAGGCTTATGTGGCCATTTCTTCTAGATCAAGGCTTCTATGATATTTTCTTCTGTATCAAGGCTTCTATGTCCTTTTTCTTTTGGATCAAGGAATCTGTGGCATTTTCTTCTGGATCAAGGCTTTTGTGGCCTTTTCTTTTGGTACAAGGATTATATGGCATTTTATTCAGGTGCAAGACTTATATGGCCTTTTACTTTGCAATGTGAAGTTTTTCAATCTAGCAATGGAGATCTCCAATATCCAAACTTCACCATGACTCTTCTCCTCAAGTTTTTGTAGTGTCTATTTTTCTACAAGGAAAAAATACAGATTTTTAAATAGTCTTCATTAGTTGATTCGTCAAACTAGTGGAATGAATGTTGAATCCTGGTCTTCATGATTTTTTTTGCAACTTTGTGGAAAGACTCTAGCCAAATGTAATATTAGAATTTCTATAACTGAGATTTGTTTTAGTCTTCACTTGTGACGCTCTATAATCCTATCTAGATGCACCATGACTTTGATACCATTATTATCTTTTGAGGATATATGCAGTGGGAGAGATCTATCATAGGTCCCAATAAGATACAAAAAATATGAAATAATCGAATTCTACAATATGAATGAAATATACTATAAATAGAAAGTGGTAAAAATATAATTCACTATGGAGGTTATGATCACTCCATTGATATAATATTAGAGAACTATATTGTACCCCATTTAGGAGTTCTACCACTATCTACTACTCTCTACTATACTAAACATGATGAACTTGATCTATGTGATCACTCACTATGAGGCCATTTATATAGGAAGATAGATTCCTTCACCAACACTCTACCTAGTTGTACAAGAGGACACCTTGCACATTGATACTTGTGCATTTATTACATTATTTGGAGTAACTAGCTAACTTCTCCCTTAAATAATCTCCTACTCTAAATATGTACCAAAGGTGGTACATTTGCATGACCCAAATGATGTAATATACTCTAACATAAATTATTATTGTTAGAAACCAAGAGGGAGAAATATATAGCCTAGGAGGATTATTTATGTTTAGCTTGTAGTAATCTCCATAATGTTGACACCTATATGGTCTATTAGCACCAATGCCAACTCATTGTAGCTTAGAAAGTAGAAAGGGAATCAAAAGGGCTAGTGGGTATGCTTATGGATATAGATGAATCTCTTAGCTAAAGAACCTATAAGTTATAGAACATGTCACATGTTGACCAGATTAAGGAAGAGACCCATCCTACAAGATCCTTGGAAGGTTAATACTCCAAAGGATACAACTCAATTGCAAAGGAGCAAGTCATAAAATAGCTTTAAAAATAGCCTAAAGATCAACCAAAGTTGGATGAACCCAAGGCTAATCAAGAGAAAGTAAAGAAAAAGTCCTAATAAAGTTGTATTTTCCATCAGTCATCAAAATACAAAGGCAAGAAGCCACATAAAAATACTAAAAGAGGTTTGAGAAGCCAGTATTAAAGGAATAAAAGTTATTAAAAGCCTTCATATAGAATTGTAGAAGAATTAAAGAAGACTCCCTCAAGGTAAAGTAAGTATGATGCATTATTGGTCCCTAGATAGATATATTTGTTTAGAGCATCCTTGATAATACATCACCAAGAGTATTTGGCTATCCAGACTTAAATCTAACTCAAGATTAACAAACCCCATGGATGGGCAAGAATAGGCCTCTACCCTTCTATATGTCCTCATGCATGGAATTTTGGATCATGCACAATTAAATGGTAGACTCCATAATAGAAAAAATAGTGATTCCTAATATTGTATATGATGCAATAAGCATAGAATACACCCAAACTTGTTCTGGTATGTTGCAGTTAAATGAGACCCAATTTTGAATGGTTGGGGTAGTCAAAGACATACCTATGTGTTGCATAATATTCCATAGGTCATATTGATTCAGAAGGTGATAGTATTGGATTTTTATCCTCTCTTTGGAATATGCTTATCAAAGGAATTTATAGCTAAGCTTGAATCATACCAATATCTAGACTACACACACATGATGATTCCTCACAAAGGAAGAAAGGTCAAAATCTATACGAATAAGCCTAGCCCATACCACATAAAAAATATAGAAGAATAAGAGGTCAATCTAATTGAATATGATCTAGAATGTCTAGAGGAGTTGACTAAATAACTATCAATGGAATTTGAATTCTTGCTAAGTGATTTAAATGTAGTAATTAACACCAGAAGTGGAGATTATTACATACTTGAAACAAATAGCTACAAGCTTTTGAATGTCGTAAATTGAGCATTTTGAAAAATGAACATGTGGGAGTATCAAAGTTTGGGTCATTGTGGTATAGACATTGTTGATTCTAATAAACATGTAAAATTTTGAAACATTTGGCATAAAAAAGTATGATAAATCCTTGTACTATATTTTAAATAAGTAGCAGCAAATAAAAGCTAATAATTAAATAAAAACTAGATTATCAAAAGGCTATTGGTTGGAGAAGACTATGGTAGTAAGGGAAAAAGTGGATCAAGATGCTCATACAAGCCAAAAATCTAGAAAAATGAATTAGTTATATTAGGAAGCATGTACAAACATGCACACATTAATGCAATTATGAAACTTACCATTGATGAAGGCTTATAAAAGGCACCTGCCAGCTCTTTGTAGCTCACCAAAAATATTCAAGCACTAAGTCATTGTGAGAAGAAGTTAAGAGTAGTTGCATGTTTCCATTATCACAAAAGCTTTATAGAGAATAGCTATTGAGTCTAAGGAGTCCAAGAAGTTTGTTGAGTTCCTAGGAGATATTTTTGACCCAATCCTAACCATTAAGGTGAAGCATTTATGAGATATAGGTAAACAAAATGCTATAAGAATTTTAATGGGCCACCTAGATTCATGTAGCTATGACTCTTTATTAGGGTAATTCATGCCTAGGAGAATATATCCTTGTCTAAAGTTTGTTCAAGTAGTAGATGAGCACTATGATGCAAATTCTAGAATTGTAAGAAATGTTGCTAACTAGGTACTATTTTCTCATAAGCCTAAATTTTTTATAGTGGATTTTGTTGGACTATTCCCCTTTTTTAGCCTAATATATTTGATAAAACATGGAAAAAAACATTCAAGACTAATATGGGTTTGTTTGAATTATTGGTTATGCCCTTTGGCCTCACTAATACTATTGCTATATTTATGAGGCTAATGAATGGAGTGTTCCATAAATGCCTAGATAGATATGTCATTATCTATCTTGATTATATCTTGATATTTTCCACCATAGGTTGTTCTCAAACAAAATGGCCATCCTATAGCTTATCATTTTGAGTCTTTTTCCATAGCAAAATAGAACTACTCCACATATGATAAAGAATTGTATGCTTTAGTCCAAGCTATCAAATATTGGTGAAGAATACAAGCTTATACTGAGAGGGGGGGTGAACAGTATAAGACCACTTTTTACTTTTTCTATCAAATCAATATATGAAATTTAAAGATAGAAATATCAACAATAGTAATAAAAGCAATGTACACAACACCACACACAATAGAGACACCACAATTTACATGGTTCACCCAATGCGGGCTACTCCACGAAGAAAATATTTTACTAAAACTTTCTTAGTTAATCTCTTGGGAATCCTTTAGCGATTACAATGTTTATGGGCCTCTATCCAAAGGAGATGCTGATCCTCTAAATCTAGTTTGTGGATCTCTATCCATAGGATAACTCCTCCTCTACTCTGGCTGGTGATCCTCTAGAAAACACTGCCTCCACTGCACTGACTGGTGGATCTCTCTCCACTTGAATACTCTTGTGTTCACTCATAAGACCTATCCTCAATGTCCTAGCTAATGGATATCTATCCACTAGAGACTTTGTCCTCTTTACTTTATCACCTCCAAATCTCTGTCTCAAACTACACTAAACTCGGTACAATCAGTCTAGAATAATTATTCTCAATCTCTACACTAAACACGGTCCAGTCAGTCTAGCACAATTATTTTCAATCTCTGCACTAAACACAGTATAATCGGTCTAGCATAAATCTTCTCAATCAATCTCACTCAATTCTACACTAAATATAGTCCAGTCGGTCTAGCATAAATTTGCTCAACTCTGCACTAAACACAGTCCAGTCTGTCTAGCACATGTCTGCTTAACAAGCTTACTCAAATTTGCACTAAACACAGTCCAGTCAGTCTAGCATAAATTTGCTCAATCTCTATCTCAGTTATGGTACAAACATATCCTTAAATCTACCCAACAAGTTGTAACAACCCCAATTGTCACTACTCAACCACTTTTTTTTTCCACACTTACATTTTCCATGAGGCAAGAGACATAGTCATGACCTAAGATAGACTCATTCCATTTGGATCAAAGCTTATCAAGGCATATAGCATCAAGAGCTATTGAGACTTGATCAGAGTCTCTTAAGGTAGAAGTGATCAACTTCTACGAAACCCTCATACCCCATTGGTATGAGAATGCTGGCCAAGCGTAAGGTTTCATCCCATAAAAGGGAAATCACCAATAAACATACTATCCACCAAGATCAGTACGTAGGTGAATGCCTTGAAGATGGAGAACCACACCAATGGAAAACCATCATAGATGAAATAACCTTATTAGTGGTTATTCATAGGTCTTAGAGATGATCCTCTTCATCTAGAAGGGATTGCTAAGACAACAATATCACAATCGTGATAAGAATCCATGGAATGTCATCTTAGATATGATTATATAACTTTAAATCTCTTAGAAACATGATGGTTCACCCTTTGTTTAGACAACCCTTTTGTTGTACACATTGAGTTTATTACAAAAGGACATTACTTGTCCAATAAGGGTGTACCCCACCTCATGCACACTCAACATCTTAGTTTTTAGAATACAAGATTTGTTTTTATTTTCAGTTCAAGACCAAATCTTGCTTTCCTGTGGATTTTTGTTCCACTTCAAATTTCAATGTGTTCTAATTTGATCCATAATGAATGTGGTGAATATAAACTAATGGAGCCTTTTATGATAGATTCTATTCATTATAACCATAGATCAGAAATATCGCATTAGAGATCCACTTAAGTAGAGATTATAATCCATTATGAATAGTTTCTATGAATTCCACACAACTATTGAATACAAGAAGTAAAACTAATTATCTACATCATTCACCTTTAATCAGTTTAACCCAAAAAGTAAATGGCATAATCATATATCATTAAATCATTCACATGTTAGAAATTATGCATACATTCTTAGCATCATAAATGAAACTACTGAATGAATAGTATTCAATTGTAAACATGCATAACTAACCCGTTATATTATTTAACCATCTCATTCACATATATCATTTTCATTTTGAAAGTAAAAGCAATAGGAACAAGAAATAACACATCAACCCACAAAATAGAGTGACACAATGTTTTATCCTGGGAAAACCCTGACGGGAAAAACCCAGCCTCCAAAATGTATTCTTTCCTCATAATCATAAACTTAAATACCAAGATTACAAGTATAGAAGGGTATCTACCGATCCCTTTCAATCAAATACAAGTCAAGGAATACCATTATTCCATCTCATGCTTATGATGCAATTAAGGAAGTTTCCCAATTCCTTTCTCTAAGTCATCATTATAACATTAAGGTATTTCCCATACCAAAAAGGAATCCACCTGTTCCTTTAAGATCAATGATGCAATTAAGGAATCTACTAGATCATCTCTCTGAGTCATCATATGAATATTGATATTTTACATATGTTTATGATAATCATTGGAATCACATTTTGGAGAAGTCTCAATGACTTTGGAGGAGCCCTTATAAATTCCCTCAAGAATGAATACAAATCCATTCTTTTCTTCTCTAAGTATCCATACTAAGTGTATGAAGAGGGAAGCTTATAACTTCCTCAAGAATGGATTCTCCATCCACTCTTATTTAGAACCTTAATATTATTAAGGTAGTATCTATCTCACATTTTCTATGCATCAAACCAAGAATAGATCCTTGTCTATTCTTTCCTTAATTATTTATTATAGATTTCATGGTTTGAGAGGATTCAATCTCCTCTCATCCATTCTAACCAATTTCACCAGTCCATAAATCCTATATATGGTCATTAATCGTATGATTGAATATAGTGAGGAAACCCCATAATTTCCTCTAAATATTCTTCTAAAATTTGCAAAAATTTGATTACATTAAAGCATAGTAAAAAGGGTGTTATTTTTCCCTTCCCTATCAACTGGTTATATATTTCCACTATTCATTTACTATTCACTATTCACTATTCACTATTCACTTTAGAATGAATTCTACGTTCATCCTTCTACACATAATCGACATGTGTAGTCATCGAATTATAGTCATTTTGTGCTATAATCACTATTCATATTTACTTAGAATTTATTTATAATCAAAGCCTTAATGATAAAACAAAGCTGAATTATTCAACTTTTTGTAGAAACAATAACTCCTTAGCGAAATAAAAGCAACTACAAACACATGTATAGTTAATAGCAATAAAGTTATCCAATAAGCTTCAAACCAGCAATAAGGTTTGTCCATTAAGTTTCAACCAGATTTAATGGAGAATTATATTCCCCTTAATAACAAATAAAATTACCAACATATAAATTCAGTAGGGTTACTCATATAGTAAGCTTCTAATAAGCTCTCAATGGGAACATTATAACCTTTAAAATTATAACCCTTAATAACCATGCAACTGTAAACCTATATAAAATTGATAAATAAATTTATCCAATAAGCTATAAGATTTTAATTAGCATGGTGAATTTATCTCAATGATGCATTCTCAACAAGAGGAATAAGAAACTACCAACCTAAACTCCTATGAGGTTGACTTCCTCCAGGCTCCTTCTTGCTTGGCTCCTTCTTGATTGACTCCTAAGATTCCAAGGATTGTCTTCTTCTTCAACTAGGAAATCTCTTCAACCTTCTAGTTTCTGATCCACCAAGGTGAAGAGCATACTCCCTAGGTATCCAAGATTTCCTCTACCTAAAATTTAGTACTCTCCCAAAGATTTTTGGTTTCTGATCCACCATAGTGGAGAGCATACTCCCTAAGCTCCAAGATTTCCTCGATACTCCTTTCTTCCCAAGGTTTCCTCTATTTATAGGAAAATTTCCCACTTATGGCCAAATAGTGGCCTTATTATTTTATTATTAAAAGATGCCTTGGGTCCCTTAAGACTTATCATGTCATGTAGAGGGTAATCCAGAAAGTAGAAGAGGGTCCACATAAGGATAAGGTAGGTGACCTTCTCTTGTTTTGTGTTCCCTTTTCATGGGAACAAATACAAAACTAATACTATTGAGGTATAGAATAGATACAAAACTAGGACTATTAATGATAATAGGAGAGATCTCCCTTTTATTTCCACCGATGTAGGGAAGCCAAATGGGTAATTCCAAAAGGATGGGATAATTCTTATATTTTTTAATAATTCTAAAGTCCTTTAAAGTTCAATAAAAATTGGGTCCACTTTGTGGACACCTAGTTATTTTAATAAAAAGGGTGGCTATCTACTACTATTTGATAGACGGGTGTTGCAAGATTGAAATTGGAAGAATCCCACCTACCATTCTAGTCATCCTAAAGCTACCATGTGGAGTATAAGCCAAAAGTAGGAAAGAAAGGGTCCTACTAAGGATAAGATAGGTGGTCCCTTTGTTTTGTTTTATGTCCCCCTTTGGTCCAAATCCCTCCAAAGCATCACTAATTAAACAATAGAGGAGAGAATATCACCTTTCCCTCCACCAACCAAGTTATGTCGTGAGGGAAATAGGATAGGCTTTTAGTATTAAATAATACTAGTGCCTAATTTGGTCCAATAAGAATTGGACATTTAATTGCATTAATATTAAATGCAATTAACCTTATTATTAAACATTAAACATGCTTAATTATTTTTATTATTTTCCCTCCTAAATTCCTTCAAAATTCCTAAATTGGAATTTTGTAAACTTCTTTAGGGTATATGACCCTTTTTGTTGAACATTAATTGATCCCAATATCAATTAATGTCCTATTGATAGGATTCGAGGGTAACGGGTCGTGACATACACCCCCCCTTAAAATAAACACAGTCCTCTGTGTTTGTACAATTTCCTTAATTGAATACATTTAATTAGCAAAGGTAGTATTCATCCTGCTGCTATACAGTTTGAATCATCAGATTTTTATAAACTTCCTGCATCTCATCCTTGATGGCCAACTTCATCTTCCATCCATGAGAGCACCTAGACCTGCAAAAATACAAAATATCAGCAGTACCATGTCCTTGTAAACAATATAACATCCATTTTGCATATCAACAAGTATTGAAAGCATCATCAATACACAATATTAACATAAAACTACAGTTTTAACTCATTTCAAATTGCACAAACAATTGATCTAGAGAACTGTAGTATTAGAATTTGCAAAATGATGTTACAAGGATATCATGAAATTATGCATTTGTACCTTACTAGACATAAAAAGTCTTGTTAATTTTATCAAAACTCCCACCAAGGAGTATCACAATATAATTTGGTTAACCTTTGGCATGAATTAACCTAAGAAAACCAAGTGCTAACAAAGATACAACATAATTTCAGAGTCTCAATCCTGGATATTCACATATATCCTAGTATGAATTTTGTTACCAATTCATCCACCTAGATGTCCCCTGGTTTATATTATCATGGAGAAGTCCCATACCTTCTCCAAGAATGGACACCAATCCATTCCTCATATTCATTTGATCAGATAAAATTCAACATTCATGCATTCTTTTGTATTACATACTAATTAAATCTATCATAAACAATAATATTCAGATAACATTCAAACAAAAATATAAAATTCAAAAATTACTAATGTTTGTGCCTCATCCTTGGCATTAGTAAATTACTACAAAATGATGGCCTACAGAGTGGTGGTCTAAAGGACCTTAAGATTGATGCTCCTGGGTCTGTTTTCCTCCTTGTACTGTGTTGGTACTTACGGCTGGAGATGGTGGTGGAGCTACTGCTCCAACAACTACCAGATCACTGCCTCCCCTTCTCCCAAGCTGTGTATTAATAGTTGGTTGTGATGGGAGGAGCATACCGTGATTCGTCAAGGCAACCAAACAAGATTCCATGAATGTTGCAGTGAATTCTTCCCTTAGTTGATGAAATTGAGGATTTTCTGTGAGCATGGCTGCCATTGTTGTTGCTCTCCAATTATTTCTTTGTAGTTTTTTAGATCTAAGTCGATCCCGTTCTGCTATGGCAACATCTCTCTCTGTGATTAACCTTAATCTTTCCTATGCCCAAGCATCCTCCAGGGCATGTTGCACTAGAGATTTCCTCTTTGTCACATTGATGGGTTTCCTAATTCTTACCATGTTTATTCTGCTTGCTAAATCTAGCACTACTTCAGGTCAACTTCTACTCTTCAAGGTATATGCAACAATAGATCGGTAACCAATAGCAAAAGAATCATAAAGCACATAATGGGGTTCACTCCACTTAAAACCAGTATCATCCAGATGAATCCCACCATAAATATGATCGCATTGAATGTCATGGCATAAAACTACACAAATTACCGTTAGGTCCATCCATATCGATTTTGTTCATACATTTACCAATCGTATCTTGAAAATCCCGAGGTGAATCATTTATCCTCCATGATACACTCTTTTCTTCGGCTTGATTGTCCTATAAATGATTTTGTGTTGACTAATCAAGACACATCATGCCTTTTTTAATTTTTGAGATGGCACGTGTCCTCTTATTTTCATGTGAAGTCCTATCATTGTCTTCTCACGTAATTCCACTAGTTATTATCGTGCACTCTTATTTTAGTGCTCTGTCATCTAGTATGCTTCTCCAAATCTAGACAAAATTACCTATTAATATCAAACATTCTTGAAGAGAAAGATATTCCCTTTCCTTCCTTTGATTGAAAGCCAATTTAGCCACAATGTTTATCTATGAGGAAGCTCAACATGAATTCTATGAGTCTCTAGTTTGGAATCCTCGATACTTGCTTCGACATAGGGGAGAATTGCATAATTTCTTACAAGATCAAGCTATCGAAGCACGAGATGCCCTCCTATCCATGGATCAGATTTATTGCAATACTTCTATCCAAGATTCTCACTGCGATGTTTGGTTAAGGAACAATTCCCATAATTACTTAGCGTTTGAGAGTCCTTTAAGTCATTTTGAGTGGTTCGACCAATTTTTTAGTTGGCCAAATTGGACTTTCCATGTCTCGTTTGGAAATTCCTGGTTGCGTCCTATAGGTGATCCACTAAATATCCCCTTTCAGTTTCTACCATCATGTTATTTGGAGGTAGTGAAGAAATATGTCCCCACTGGAGAAGCAGCTTTTTGTAGTGGTCTTTACCAGAGCCTTCTCTATCAGAGATATGTGCAAACTCACTTGTTCTGGGAGATTGAAAATAGATTCACTTCAACTCGATGTCTGACAAAAATGGATCTTCTATTACCTCGATCTCATGGCACTCCTTGGCCATATTATGCATTTGGTAGATACTTAATAATTCATTATAATGTTCCTCCTCTAGTTGTTTACTCAGAGCATGATTGGTCTCCAAACCAGGATGTTGATAGTTCAGACTCGGATTGGTGACATGATGTTTTTCCTCGTTACTATGTCTAGATCCTAGTTCTAGCATCGTTGTATACAATGTAATTCTTAATAAAGCATTCTATGTTTTGGTCCATTATTTGATGTTCTATTTTCCTTTGAAAAATAATACCACATGTATGATGAGTTGAGGAGTTTCCTAATTTAAATAGCATGGTACGCTCCTATGCTTTCGACCACCGCCCGAGTGGTCGGGTGGCATACCTTACTATCAAGCTAGGATACCCGGATTATTGGAGCTAATTGGCGGAGTTCTGATACAGGTCTCCCCAAAATTTTGCATGAAGTTTCGGGTGAAATTTGGGGCGGTTTCCATGACTAAATGTGTCCTTGCTTCCTTTCGCCATACTTGGGTTTCCATGACTAGAGTTATGATCCTTCGCTAGTATATCGAAGTTTCAGGTTCTGGTGTTGCTAGATGGCTTCTTCCACCATTTCCTACACCTTAACCTCTAATTGGAAAACCCCAAAGTATATTGTAACATTAATCAAACATTATTTTACTTATTACTAGTAGTTAGTCTTCAATGACCAACTTATATTCACCCGTGGTGATAATTCCTAAACTGAATTTAGTCATTTTCGACAAGAGCTTTATCTCTCTTTTTGGCATTTACCATCGCGTTCTCATATATAGAGAATAATACCACATGCATCACTTCACGCCTTGTTTTAGTGCTAAAATATCATGATGCACATCCATTAAGTTACAACAAAGAAAGTGGTGTTTCTAACCATGGTAAAGGTTTAGGGTCATGACTATCTCTGGGTGAACTATTACTACTCGAAATAGTAATCGACCAGAGTTCATTGTATTTGGTATGTTCAATATTATGGCCTAAGGCCAAAATGTAACAAAAATTAATTAAAGAAAACATTCTTTTAATTATTTCATTATCTCACACTTGAAGATAAGGATTAGGCAATCCCAGAGGTGCAGATGTCGAGTGAATTCCCAAAAGAGTCTAAGGTACACCGCTTAAAACCCATACATGGGGGTTCTCTTAGCTCTTCCACTTTTGAACGACTATGGATCTACTCATGGGGGATAGGTACTCGGACATCATCATCCCAAGCATTGACCTTGACCTTACCAAGTGTGCATTTTAAAATTGTGGAATTTTCTCTCAAGTTTAGTTTCATGCCCCAAGTCTTTGCTAACCTAGACCTTAACTAGAGTCCATTAGTTAGCCTGGGCTCTGATACCAACTGTAACAACCCTAGTTGTCACTACTCAACCAATTTATTTTTCCACACTTACATTTTCCATGAGGTAAGAGATATAGTCATGACCTAAGATAGACTCATTCCATTTGGATCAAAGCTTATCAAGGCATATAGCATCAAGAGCTATTGAGACTTGATCATAGTCTCTTAAGGTAGAAGTGATCAGCTTCTACGAAACCCTCATACCCCTTTGGTATGAGAACACTGGCCAAGCGTAAGGTTTCATCCCATAAAAGGGAAATCACCAATAAACATACTGTCCACCAAGATCAGTACGTAGGTGAATGCCTTGAAGATGGAGAACCACACCAATGGAAAACCATCATAGATAAAATAACCTTATTAGTGGTTATTCATAGGTCTTAGATATGATCCTCTTCATCTAGAAGGGATTTCTAAGACAACAATATCACAATCATGATAAGAATCCATGGAATGTCATCTTAGATATGATTATATAACTTTAAATCTCTTAGAAACATAATGGTTCACCCTTTGTTTAGACAACCCTTTTGTTGTACACATTGAGTTTATTACAAAAGGACATTACTTGTCCAATAAGGGTGTACCCCACCTCATGCACACTCAACATCTTAGCTCTTAGGATATAAGATTTGTTTTGGTTTATAGTTCAAGACCAATTTTACCTTCTTGTGAACTTTAATCCACTTCAAATTTCAATGTGTTCTAATTTGATCCATAATGAATGTTAGGTGAACATAAACTAATGGAGCCTTTTATGATAGATTCTATTCATTATAACCATAGATTTGAAACATCACATTAGAGATCCACTTAAGCAGAGATTATATTCCATTATGAATAGCTTCTATGAATTCCACACAACTATTGAATACAAGAAGTAAAACTAATTATCTACATCATTCACATTTAACCAATTTAACCCATAAAGTAAATGGCATAATCATATATCATTAAATCATTCACATGTTAGAAATTATGCATACATTCTTAGCATCATAAATGAAACTACTGAATGAATAGTATTCAATTGTAAACATGCATAACTAACCCGTTATATTATTTAACCATCTCATTCACATATATCATTTTCATTTTGAAAGTAAAAGCAATAGGAACAAGAAATAACACATCAACCCACAAAATAGAGTGACACAATGTTTTATCCTGGGAAAACCCTGACGGGAAAAACCCAGCCTCCAAAATGTATTCTTTCCTCATATTCATAAAATTAAGATACCAAGATTACAAGTATAGAAGGGTATCTACCGACCCCTTTCAATCAAATACAAGTCAAGGAATACCATTATTCCATATCATGCTTATGATGCAATTAAGGAAGTTTCCCAATTCCTTTCTCTAAGTCATCATTATAACATTAAGGTATTTCCCATACCAAAAAGGAATCCACCTATTCCTTTAAAATCAATGATGCAATTAAGGAATCTACTAGATCATCTCTCCGAGTCATCATATGAATGTTGATATTTTACATATGTTTATGATAATCATTGGAATCACATTTTGGAGAAGTCTCAATGAATTTGGAGGAGCCCTTATAAATTCCCTCAAGAATAAATACAAATCCATTCTTATCTTCTCCAAGTATCCATACTAAGTGTATGAAGAGGGAAGCTTATAACTTCCTCAAGAATGGATTCTCCACCCACTCTTATTTAGAACCTTAATAATATTAAGGTAGTATCTATCTCACATTTTCTATGCATCAAACCAAGAATAGATCCTTGTCTATTCTTTCCTTAATTATTTATTATAGATTTCATGGTTTGAGAGGATTCAATCTCCTCTCATCCATTCTAACCTCCAAATAATACCAATTTCACCATAAATTCTATATATGGTCATTAATCGTATGATTGAATATAGTGAGGAAACCCCATAATTTCCTCTAAATATTCTTCTAAAATTTGTAAAAGTTTGATTACACTAAAGCATAATAGAAGGGTGTTATTTTTCCCTTCCCTATCAACTAGGCTATATATTTCCACTATTCATTTACTATTCACAAGTTACTATTCACCACTCACTATTCACTATTCACTATTCACTATTCACTATTCACTATTCACTATTCACTATTCACTATTCACTATTCACTATTCACTATTCACTATTCACTATTCACTATTCACTATTCACAATAAAATGAACGCTACGTTCATCCTCCTACACACATAATCGACATGTGTAGACATCGAATTCTAGTCATTTTGTGCTAGAGTTACTATTAATATTATCTTAGAATTTATTTATAATCAAAGCCTTAATGATAAAACAAAGCTGAATTATTCAGCTTTTTGTAGAAACAATAACTCCTTAGCAAAATAAAAGCAGCTACAAACACATGTATAGTTAATAGCAATAAAGTTATCCAATAAGCTTCAAACCAAAAATAAGGTTTATCCATTAAGTTTCAATCGAAGGATCATATTTTTGACAATCGAAATCATTACACTCACTAGGGTTCATCCACTTCATATCTGATTGGCCATCGCGGGTAACTTCCACACTAGGCTCGTTGGATCTCTTAAGCTCAGTTGGCTCATGATTTTTCTTTCCTTTTGAATGCATTGAAGTCCAATGATTCTAAGGTGGGGAGGAATGATAGGGATCAATATTATATTCTCTAACATTATTTCTTTCACATGGATCATGATGTATTGCATTTAATACTCATATGAATCGTGCATATTAAATATCGACTTGTAAAGGTAGACATGCCTATAAATATGTTTTTGGTTGAATACAATTATTAGTTTTTCATTGTACCATTCTCTTGTTCACCTCTTGAGTGTTCTTCCCACATCACCTCCAATGAGGATAGCTAGATTGTGTGCTTTCACTTATTTAAAACTAGTTACATTAGTTGGTATTTGACTTGTTATGCTCAAGGTAAAATTGCAAGTAGAGGCTAACATTGAAGGATAGTGCATGTGCATTGATTTGGATGATATTTTTTACTATTATATGAAGGACATTAGGTTCATTTTCACTAGTGACTCTCAGTTGAGTAGCGAATCTAGTTGAATGTTATGCAAATTACTGTAGAGGGATTATTTGCACACTCATTCTACATTTTGGTTGTTGACGTTCGAGTTGATTGATGCTTAGCTTGATGATATTGATGAAATGCATGAGATATATAACCATTCTATCTAGGATTGTTGCATTCAAAGAATTTTATTACATGTTCTCATAGGCAAATGCAAAATTTAAAGGTCTTATTTTTGGCCCTTAACAATGATATATCCTTTTGACTTGCCAAAGTGTAGTCATAATTCTGATAGGAGGAAGGTGATGAATCATCAAGTTTTGTTAAATCTCAAGAACTGGGTATTTAAAATCATGTTTTCCTACCATTTCATTGATGGTATCTCCTAGTATTTCAACCATGAAAATTCACAAGTGATAAATCATAGCCTACCAAGTCTTGCATGCATAAATTTGGTACACTAATTGGCTGACCCGATCTTATAATGTGACACTATTTAAAAAGTGTGCATTGAACATTTGGGAGGCTTTTGTGTGGTACCTCATCCACGTGGATCACTGTAAGATTTAATATCAAGATAGTAATTTGTCATAACCATAGAAAATAACTCTATCTCGGCATTGTTCGAACAGTCTAACTATTTGTGCCCATTTTGTGGACCTATTTGTTGCATTTTTATTAGAGCCCTAACTTGATGTTGATATTAATAACTTCTTTGTTAGTGATAGGTCTGTATTTGACCTCATAGCATAACACACATGTCATTCACAAACATATTCTAGTGTATTCAGTCCACATGAAATAGTGGGTGCCAAAACCATTATTTGAATGTGTGTGTTGATTGGATCGTTGTAAGCTTCAAGTGGGGGATCATGAATGTATAAATATTACAAGAGGAGGTTAATTTTCATTCATAATTAATTTATATATATATTGAATAGTGCATGATATATTTAAAATTATTGTTTTTATTTCATGTACAATCTGCTATATTTGATTTTGAAATAGTGCATGAATTAGTCTTATTCTTAAAATCCATCCTCTTGTAATATTTGGTCAACTTAAGCATTTTTTCATCTGGCTTTCACTTGCCCACCATGACCACCAATTTGACTAAAACTATGGTTGATTTAGCTAATGTAGTTAGCACCTTGGACGACAAAGTCAACGAAATTAGTTTCCAAACTTTACCACCTGATGTTAATGTCTATAATAATGATACTCTCTCAAAAGCTAAATATGAGGTCAAAATTTATGATGAGTCGAGGAATATTGATGTCCTCAATAGGTGAATTCTAGATATGGAAACCTAGTTTACATATAGTCAAATTATTAATGAAGAGAAAGTTCTCTTTTCTAAATTAAAATTTCTAGAGTGTCTAAGGTCTTAGTTACTAAATGTAAAAATACTCAAAATCCCCTTGACAATTGGGATCAAATTGTCAAAGCATTGAGGAATACATTTTATCCTTAAAACTATGAAGAGTATATAGTCATAAATGGCTTTTCTTGAGACAAATAAGTAATATGTATGTACAATACTATATATATCAATTCAATAAGTTACAAATACTACTTGACATGTAGGACTCAACTACCACTCTCATAATAAAACTCAAGAGTGCATTAGAGGAGAAATTTTATAGGGAGTTGAAATATACTTCCTTTACGAAACTTGATGTGGATTACAATCAAGCTCAAATTACAAAGGAGAAGCTTGCTACACAATCAAGAGGATTGCAATCATCTAGCTCCATGGGAGTTTCCCAGTCTTCAAAGCAACAAGTGGCAAACGTGAAAAGGTATCCTTTATCTTCTCACTCTTTTTCCTTTTCCTCTTCTTCTCACAAACATTCTCTTTCTTCTTCTTCTAATGTAAAATCTCAAAAGTTTTGTAGCTATTTTAAAAATAAGGTACATGACAAGTCTGAATATTTCAAGTTAAAGAAGAAGACTTTGATTGTACAGTCTCAAGATGAGGATATAATAATGGTCCCATCAAGACTTTAGGAGAAGATAAAATTTATAATGATTTAAAATTTATAATTAATACAATCACCTTAATGAATCACCATCCATCAGTAGGTGATTGTGATAATTTATTCATCACATGCTCACCTCAGATATGACTTCTCTATAGATTGTATAATTGACAATGGCTTACAGAAAAATTTGATTGTGAGATTCATTGTTGATAAATTGAAGTTGTCATTGGACCCACATCCTTGTACATATTCATTTTGATGGAAGGATAGTGGAACTACATTAAAAATCACATACACCTACACCATATCATTTTCTTTTGGTCCCAAGTTTATGGATAGGTCACTTATGAAGTGACCTCTATGGATTGTTGCTTGGGAAACCTTATCAATATTACAGGAAGGCTCACTATGATGCATTCAAGAACTCATACACTTTGTATATATAATAAATCATATCTAACCAAATGCACTAAGCATAAAATAAATTTTATACTCATCTACATGTAAGCATGCAAGGCTATCAATCAAGCACAAGAATTGGCACTAATTTTCATAAGGCTACAAAATGAAGAATCACAATCACAAGTCATTAAATCTTATCAAAATGTTTCACTAGATAAAATGTTACAATATTACTCTCATGTGTTTTAGGATCCCACAACACCTCTTATCTAAACCATAAACCATAGCATTGATATTGTTATGGTTGCTCTTTTACCCAATGGCTCAATGTATAGACCATCAATAATTCAAAATGAAGATAAATCCAAGACTTGTTATCTGAAGGATTCATTAAGCCAAGTACATCCACTTGTGCATCATCAATTCTTATTGTGCTCAAGAAGGATGGAACTTGGAGAATTGGAATTGATTTTAGGGCATTGAACAAAACTATAATAAAAAAAACTATCCACTTCCATGTATTGATGATCTATTGGATAAATTTCAAGGTGCAAAGTTTCTATCAAATATAGAGCTTAAAAGTGGATATTATCAAGTTAGATTGCAAGAAAAATATACATGTAAGACAACATTCAAGACCAAAATGGGCCTCTTTGAGTATCTTGTGATACCCTTTGGTTTGTCTAATGCTACCACCAGCTTCATGCGACAGATGAATGAAGTGTTCAGAGACAATCTAGACAAATTCATGATTATCTATTTGGATGATATCCTTGTCTATTCTCCCACTTGGAATTTTCACCTTGAGCATATAGAGTACATCCTTTGCACCCTTCAAAATAATAAGGTGTATGCTAACATTCCCAAAGCATTCTTTTGTAAAAATATTAATTTCTTACCTTGGATTTTTTATCAATGAGCATGGCATTCAATTGGACCTAACCAAATTAGAAGTCTTACTCAAATGACAAACTTATACCATCATCAAATTAAGGATTTTCCTTGGGCTTGCAAATTTCTACCACAATTTTATCCATAGGTATTCCATTATTGCTACTCCCTTACACCAATTAAAAAAAGCCAATATTGTGTTTCAATGGAAAAAAGACAATGTTTGTACCTTTAATACATTGAAACAAAAAATATGTTCAACATCGGTTCTTGTCCTTCCAATTCTCCCACAACCCTTTCCTTCACACTTTCCCTTGGAGCCATATTGAAATAAAATGGCCATCGAGTAGCTTATCACTCCATTTTTTTTTTAGCTACAAAACATAGGGATTCCACTTATGACAAGGAGTTGTATGCTTTGGTGAAAGCTATCAAGTATTAGAGAAACTACCTTATTGGAAAAGAAACCATTGTTCAAACTGTTCAGTTGCCCATTGAGTTTTTTTAATTACAAAATAAAATTGAAGAAGCTCATCATATGAAGTAGGTTCATATGTACAATAGTTTCACTTGGTAATCAAGTACAAAAATATAAACAATAATATAGTTATATATTGTTTGAGTCACCCTACAACAATTTATGCCTTGACTATTGTGGTGACTTAACACATGGGTTTTCAAACTTGGCCTGCATAGTATACTCATGATACAAATTTTGGATAAGTTTACCAACACCTTTAGCATTCTGCCTCTTCCAATCTAAGTTCTTTTAATATTTTCATATGAAGGAAGAATTGGTATATAGACTGGATAATTTTTTTTTCCCACATGAATATTAGTTCTCTCTTCTCAAGGAGGTACATTCTACACTTTATGGTGGACACTTTTACAAGCATAAAACACTTCATCATTTGTAGTGCTTCTTTTACTAGCACTGAGACAATGTGCTATTTGCTACCATTGTAAATCAACCAACAATTAATTGGGATGAGTGTGCCTTTGTCCATACATTCTTGATCTTGGTAGAGCATATCCATGGAATTGGTTAGTGGGTTTCTAATGAAAATATGACAACATGAATGTGTTTTTATGGTTGTAGATAGATTCAAAAAAATTACTAACTTAATCCCATGTTGTAAGACTAGCTTTGCATCAGACTTAGCCCAACTTTTCTTTGACTATGTATAGCGTTCCTTTGGTCTACCTACCAATATAGTGTCCAACTATAATTTATGCTTTGTGGATCACTTTTGGTATTCCTTATGGAATATTTTAAGGGTCTCTCTTAGCTTCTCCACTACCTTCCACCCTTAGTCAGATGGTTTGAACAAAGTTGTCAATCACATACTTGCCTAGAGTCTAAGGATATTTCACCATTATTCTCCATATAAGTGGGACATGAGCCTTACACATATTGAGCATGCATATAGTAGGGTAGTGAATTCCTCTATAGGTCATTATCCCTTTGAAGTATATCTTGGCTTTCAACCTTTGGATCCTTATGAACTATCATTACCTTTACATTCCATGACTACCATACACATACAGAAAGATCAAGATAAGTCACATGCATTCATATAATATTTGTAGAGTCTTAAGTCCAAGGTGATTCATATTTTGTATAAGGATCATTGATATCAAAATAAGGCTATGGATTTTCATTGAATTCCTCATCCTTTCTATGTTGGAGACCGTTTTTGGCCTTATATGGACAAATATCATTTTTTAGAAAAGGCACATAGTAAGATAAAACCACTTCACTATAGGCATAAAAATATCCTCCAATAGGTAACAAATAATGCCTTTCACCTTGATATTTTACCACATCTTGGTATCCCCGATGTTGTCAATGTTGATCTTTTGAAGCTGTACTAGGACTCTTTGTTGGAGATAAAATTTATCATTAGTCATCTTGCCGATGTGGTACCTAATTTTTAGTTTCCACTACATTCTAATTGAGTTTTCAACCTGAAGACTCACCACATCATCATGTATCTTCCACTTCTTACCTTATTTCCATATGAGGACAACTTCCACATCAAAACCATTGGATATCCCATTACTATATGTCTCATGATTTTCTTTCTCTTGAAAGCATTGGATTCTAATACTTTTATTTTTGGAAGGAATAACGAGAAAACCACTTAATATAATAACTTAGCTAATAAGGAATAGGATTATTTTTAATTGCTAGCTTATTTTTATGTACCACGTGAGCCTCAAGTGCTCATGTTAAGTTTCTATAAATAGTTTATTAGCAATGTTGTTAGAATCTAAACCAGTCTAGTAGCTAAGATGTTAGAATATACTTAATTTAGCTATTTTTTAGCTACTTAGAATTTTATCTTATCTTCTATTGTAACAATAGGTATATTATATGCCTAATTAAACATTTGCTATGAATATTAGTAGCTTTTTACTTTCCACATCATTGAGGTTGTGATCGATAAAATTGAAAAAATAATATTGAAGTTGGTACATGTTTGGAGGTCCCTAATAATATTAAGATGAGGGATTTTATTTGAATGAACATTATTAAATAATGAATTAATAGTTGAATTGGAAATCATTTGATTGAATGGTGTTGAGTTTGAATTAGGATTAATGTTTGAGTAAAAAATTCTTGATCTAGATTTAAACTTGGATTTATGCTAAGCAAAGAATTTAGATTTAGATTATGAAGGTTTGACCCTACATATTTTGAGGTAAGATTGTTTTACAAGAGTTCTTCTAAGGTTGGTGTAGGATGTGAAATACATGGAATTTTAGAAGAGACTTGAATACAATTTCCCATCATTATCATGTTGAGAGGTGGAATTGAGTCTACAAGGTTAGATAATGATGCACAAACCCTAGACATAGTAATATTTCATGAAATAAATAATTTATCAAGTTGGTTAGAGTATAAGCGATTTGAAAAAATGTGCTGGGGTTGATATAGAAGTGAATCACCCCTTAGGAAACCTCTTGTATTTCTTTAGATTATCTAAAGAAATTTTCTATGGCTTCCTTGTGCCTTTGAAGGAAATAACACATGTCTATGGTTGAGTGAAAAGTTATCCTTCCTACTTCATCCTGGGTTGGGCTAGGTGAACAAGAAGAAGGAGCTTCCTGCTTATCTAGATCAAAGACAGGATACTTATAGTTAAGGAATTGGCCTTGAACCTTCTCATTGTTAGTAATAGGAGGATTAGGTTAGTTGGATAATTGGTGGGCTATGCTATAAGTTAAGTAATTCCTTATATCCATAACCAATGAAATATTAAGGGTAGGATAGTTTTGTTTTCAGTATTTTTTATAAGCTTAGAGAGCTAAGTAAAGAGGAAGAAGTTTTATAATCCTTATTACTCTTTCCCTCAATATATTGGGTCAATTTATATGTATTAAATACCTCCTTATATATTGTTGACTATTGATATACTTGATCCATCTCAATACACCTATCCATATGTGAGATAAGATCCTATGTGGAAGATATACAATGCATGAAGCAAACTTTAGATACATGGTGGAAATAATTATGTGAGAGATAACAAAACCTCCTTATGACATTCACTAGTCCTCCATGATATACTTCCTTTTTGATATAAGTACATGTGAGATACTATATGTGTGGTTGGCAACATAGGATCGCTATATACCAATTATAGCAAAAGAGCTTGTATTACAGTTACTCAAGGGATCGAAAAGATCTTAAGATCTTAATTAGGACTAGCAATGATGTTATATTCTTAATTATCTTAATTAGTATGTGCTAATCTATGCAAATAAAATTCATTGTTTATTTTAAAGTTTACCTAAAATTTACTAAGTTATTTTAAGGTAAGGTATATAGAAATATTTGGGACTCATCTAGTGTTCATAATGGGTTCACAAAAAATTAAGGGGGAGAGGATTCATGTGGGAATTCCTATTGGGTCCTCTCTTTTACTTTCAAAAGATATTGAGTTTCATTTTAGGGAGTGTATATATTTGATGGATAAATTGAAGAACACAACCTAAGATCTGTTTCCTAGATTCCTACCTATTTCTACCTCTTATAGATAAATCTAAAAGAAAAAAACTAAAAATATTTGAAATTTATATGCACAAGAGATTCAAGATGTAGACGAACACATTTTATATACTACATGCACTTTATTTATAATGTTGATAGAAAGGAAATATTTGTTCTTTTCATAAGAGGGTCTAAGAAGATAATGCAACATACAAGATCCTAGCCCACACACATTTACAATTCCTTACAAGTGCAACCTTTGTCTAATTAGCTAACTATTCTATTTGATTGATTTAAGCACTCACACTACTAGTCGTAATTGAAAAATTCAAGTCTTGGTAGAAGTGCAGCCCTCTATTAGCACATACAAACACATAACAATACTAAAAAAAGTACTAGGATGCTTTTAAAAGTGTTGAAGGTAGGGAGAAATCTTACCTAAAAATAAGAAAATGCCATAACACATAATAAATCAAACAAAATGATAATAGAAAATAAATTAGACCTAAACTATCTACAAGAGAAAGTAGAATAAGGAGTAAGGGATAAGTAGAATTTATATTTCACTCTAAAATATAGTTGATGCTGAAATGGATGAATGAACCGACTTTGCTTCCTTGATCTTCGACCATTAATCCATGTGAAAATCACTTTAACACAAGTAAATTGAACACATGGTTGGGTTTTTAGGGTCCTACCTCAATTAGACCCTTATTTAACAAAACAAATGAAAGAAAATATTTAAACCTTAGAAAAAGATTCAAGTTTCTAGTTAAACCTATAGAAGCATTGTAGTAGAGATAACACTAAAAATAACACTATGGCACTATAGATAGCACACTTGAATCTTGGCACTATCACTTGTAACTTTTGTAGAAGGATGATTAAATCTAAAACCTACAAAACTAACTAGAAATATAGATTGTGGATATTGTGCTAGAAAAAGATCAAAAGAATTATACTGGTAAGCTCAAGATAATGCAACCAAGATTTAAAGTAGATCAAAATAAATTAGTCAAACATAGAGACAAACAAAAATGATATTAAAATATTCTCAGTCATTGTGAGTAGCCATGCAATAGGTTTCTTTCCTAGTTAGAGAGGAATAAGGAAAGGGGACCCTCTCTCCCCTTACCTCTTCATTATAATGGTAGAGGTGCTTGGTAGGGCCATTGACTTAGCTAAAATTTGGGTGTAAAGTAAAGGAATTAGGCCAGCAAACAATAGTAAGAGAGACAGTTACTCTACATGAATTTGTTGACAATACTATAATTGTAGGGGAGGCTTTATTAATAGAAGCCAAAAATATAAGGAAGGTGCTCTAGGAGTATGAATAATCATTAGATCAAAGCATCAACTTGAACAAAAGTAAAATATTTTTTATAAACAATCCAATTGTTAGGCATAACATAATTTCTAGGATCTTTGGTTGTGAAATTGCAGAATTTCCCTCAACGTATTTAGGCTTACCTTTGTTTAAAGGAAGAACTAGAGATGAACTATGAAATGCAATGATAGAAATATTTCAATGTAAATTAGTAGGGTGGAAGGGGGATCTCCTATATTATACTGGTAAAGTGAAGCTCTTGAAATCTAGTATTCAGTCCTTACTAGTGTATTACCTCTGGATGATTAAAATCCTTTCAAAAATTTCTACCATTCTTGAAAAAATTCAAAGACATTTCTTGTGGTTAGGGGTAGCGGAACACTAGATACTTCCCCTAGTGGCTTGGAATAAATATGAAATCCTAAGATAGGAGGAGGGCTAGGCATAAAGAGAATGCAAAAATTTAATGAAGCTCTTATGATCAAAATTGGTTGGAGGATAATTAATGAAAGTGGAACATTCTAGGACAAAATCATCAAAGTTAAGTATTTAGAATCCTTCAACCCATCTTTTAGATGTAAAAATCCACCTTCTAGTTCAACTTTTTGGAATGGGTTATGGAAAGTATTAAAATGGAAACTAGGGAATGAAAATTCCATATTGTTATGGGAGGACACCTAGATAGCTAACAAGTCCCTTTGTAATTGAAGGGAATGCATGTAGATCATGGAATCCCTAAAGTTAAGATTTGGAATTTGAGTTAGTGATTATTTAGAAGGAGAAGGGACTTTTAAGAAGATGGAAATATATATCTATTCCTATCTCTAATTAGGAAATTTAGCACCAATTGTATTTCATCAAAATACTTTTCCTCTCTTACTACAATCCTATAAGTCCCACACAAGACACCCTCATTTGGGTCCCTAATTTAATAGGAGCTTACTCAACTAGGTCAAGTTATCTATTGATAAGGTATGAGGTCATACCTATATTCTCAACCAATAGAGTTTGGATGAATTACTTAACTACTAAAATTGCTTTCTTTCTCTGGTTAGTCCTTCAAAACATAATTTTAACAATAGATAATATTAGAAGAAGAGGCTTGTATTTTCTAAACATTTTTCCTTTGTGTAAAGCTGACGAGGAATTAGTTTCACACCTCTTTATTCATTGTTCTTTCTCAAGGAAGGTTCTTCATTTGATGCTTCAAGCCTTTGATTGCTATTGGGTGGTCCCCCAATCTATATTTAGTTTTGTTGGATAATGGCACTCCCCCTGTAAAAGTGCTAGGCTCACTTGTTTATGAAATATATCCTTAGCTCATTTCTTGTGGGGTATTTGGTTGGAGCGCAATAATAGGATTTTCAAATATAGTTACAAGGATGATAAATCTATCCTTTTTAGAATTAAGAATGTGATCCAAGAGAACTTGACAACAAGTAAGCATAGGGAAGGGACTAAACAAGGAATAAAGAAATATATAGTTAATAATTGGAAATTAGAAGTAAATATCAAATATGGCCACAAGTCTAGGGAGGACATAAGAAATATTACTAGATAAAAGAAACTTGAGGAGGGATGGATGAAACTAAACTGTGATGAGACCACTAAAGGCAACCCAGGGAAGTATGGGGGGGTGGTGTGATAAGAAATTCAAAAGGGGAGATGATAGGAGCTTACTTAAAGAATTATGGGACTCAAAACAATCATGTGGATGAAGCTAAGGTGATGATAATTAGTATTAAGCTCTTGGCTTGGCTTAATATTCCTAATATAGTAGTTGAGGGGGACTCCCTTAACATAATTAACTATTTTATTGGAAAGGGAGAACCAAGTTGTGTTGGACATTTTGAGTAGATAAGTTGTTATTGATGTCAAGAGTGAGTGGTCATTGATGTTAAGCTTTCAGCATCAGTCAGTGGCAGTTCAATGGGCAACATCAGTTTCAGGTTCTCCAGTTTTAGTTGATCAAAACCCGGTTTTAGGAGATCAGATGTGGACCAAAGTGCAAAAGAAGATGCCCAAGTAAATAATATTATAATATTTTTATAATATTATAAAAGGAGGTTTTAAATTAATTATAAATTAATTAATATAATTTTTATTATAAATTAATTTACTTAACCTAAGTTATGTAAATTAATTATTAATTAGTTTTAATATTAATTATAAAGTTAATTTATATTAATGTTTTACCCAAATGTGGGTTATTAAAATCATAATTCGAATTTTAATTCCAATTACTAAAAGCGCTGACATGGGAGAAAAATAAAATCGTGTATAAAAAGAGGGATCCACCCACCTTAGAACTTACCATACTTTCATTTGAAAATTAATGTGAATTACTTGCGACGCGTGCTACAGCTAAGTGGAGAGAGTAGTGTACTTTGAAGAAGTCAAAAGGTGCACGAGGCATAAGGTGGACGAAGTGCTTTTTACTTCACATGGGCACTATATCCCACGCGGTGGGCTCCCAAGTGCTAAGGTGCATAAGCCTTATGGAGACGGTGGATCGAATCACGTCGAAACTCCTTTTTGGGGAAAGCAAGGTATGCATTGGAACTTAGACACCAAAAATTTTGGAAGTGGTTGTTGGAAAACTAAAAATTATTTTTTGCATTATATTTGGTTTATAAGGTTGCATGGGGAGTTATAAGGGTTATGCAAATTAATTATTTTTTGATGTCATTTGCTTTAATGATTGGAAAGAGTTGTAAGGTGTTTGTGAAGTTTTGGATATTATTTTAAGTTGGAGTTTATAAGGTGTATCAAAGAAATTATTTTTTCATGTATGGTATGTTGAGTGTTATTTTTAAAAGGAAGCAATAAGGCATAAACTGAGTTGTGATTATTTTGTGTCTAAGGAATATTTTTGAGAAAGTTTTGAAGTGATATTATTGTGTCTAACCATTGGAATTGGAAAGAAGGAAATTGTGATTGAGATAGGTTTTTCTAAAGGTACCTTTACATCCAATAAAAGGTATGGGCATATTATTCCTAGTGAGTGATTGTTGAAAGTTGTGAATGAAAAGTTGGAGTGAAAATGATTGTTTGGTTAAGCATTGTTGAGTGTGTTTTTAATTAATGATTCAAGGTTTTTTGGAATTGAGATTTGTTGATAAAACCTTGTTTGATAAGCATTGTTGTTGAAGTGATTAAGTTGATTTAATAACTTGAACTAGGGTTTGCAAAGAATATGGGTATCAGTGTTATGTGATATTGGTTGACAAGCATTGTTGGAAACATTTGAGTGAGTGTTCATATGTTTGGACTAGGATTTGTGAGCAAGGATTATTTCATTGAGTGATTGATTGAGTAGAGTTGGTTGAGCCTAGTCAAGTGGATGTGTGAAGTGATAGCTCAAGTTCTATGAAACAAATTGTTCTATATTCTGAATTGATTTGAGAGAGAGGTTGAGTGTAGGTGAATGTGAATCATATTAAGTCTCTAACAATTCTCTATATATTTCTATAGTAAAAGAAACATTGAAAGTGATTAAGCATTGTGATGAGTGTGAAGCATATTGAGTCTCTAACAATTCTCTATTTATTTCTAGAGTGATTGAAAGTGATTGGGCATTGTGATGAATGTGAAACATATTGAGTATCTAACAATTTTCCTTGTGTTTCTATGAGATTGGACAAGTTCTAGTGAGGGCTTATTGAACATATTTGGACAAGTTCTAGAGAGGACTTGTGGACATATTTGTGTGATATTTTATGGAAGCTTACAATACAGATTGAGAGCAAAGTTGGACAAGTTATAGTGAGGACTTGTTGAGTATATTTGGACAAGTTCTAGAGAGGACTTATGGATAGATTAGTGTGAGATTTTGTGGAAGCTTACAAGGCAGATTTGAGATAAGTCTTTGAGAGGACTTGAGAGTAGAGTAGAGTTGATTGATTTGTTCAAACCTTGAGTTAAGGTTTGGGGCAGATCCAACAGATTTGATTTATGATTAAGTCAAGCTTTGAGTTAAGGCTTGAGGATAGATATTGAGGATAGATTTGTGATAGACCGAAGGGCTGTGTTTAGTGATGATCACATGAAAAATATTGAGGATAGATTTGTGCTAGAACGAAGGACTATGTTTAGTACAGATTCAAGGATAGAGTTTGGTACAGATTTGAGGACAAATTTGTGCCAAACTAGAGATAGATATTGAGCAGATTTGTGCTAGATCGAAGGACTACGTTTAGTGTATATTTGAGATAGATATTTGAATATGACATAGTATAGAGGATGACAATCTCCAGTGGATAGATATCCATTAGCCAGGGTAGTGAGGATAGGTGTCTTCAATGGATAGAGATCCATTAGCTAGAGCAATGGAGGTAATCGTTCATCTAGAAGATCACCAGTCAGAGCTAAGGAGAAAGGAGTTCTCCTATGGATAGAGATCAATGAATTTGATTAGAGGATTAGTGTCTCCTTTGGATAGAGATCCATAAATATTGTAACAGGGAAAGGATTCCTAAGATTGATTGAGAAAATTTAAGTGAAATATTTTCTTTGTGGAGTAGACCACATTGGGTGAACCACATTAAATTGGTGTCTCTATTGTGTGTGGTGACTTGTGCATTGCTTTGATTACTGCTATTAATATTGCTATCATTACATTGCATAATATTGATTGAGAAGAAAAAGTAAAAAGTGGTCTTATATTGTTCACCCCCCTCTCATTATAAGCTTGTGTTCTTCAATTGGTATCATAGTGGGTTCCTTCGAAAGAGTTTCAAAACTTGAAGGAAAATATTTCAAGAACACAATGGAGTGTAAGAATGTGTTCTCAGATAATTCAACACCAATATTTTATGGAAGTGATTATATATTGGAGTTTGAGAATGAAGATTCATCTGATGGCACTTGACAATGAAATTTGGGAAGTAGTTGAAAATGGATACATACCACCAATTGATACACCTACAAATAAAGAAGGTAAGCTTCTACAACATTACAATTCAAAAGCAATGAATGCAATTTTGAGAGGTTTGCATAGAACAAATTCCATAAAAGTTATGCATTGTAAAGATGCAAAAGGAATTTGGGATAAGTTGCAAAGTATATATGAAGGATATAAAGGTGTCAAAAAGGTAAAGATACAAAATATCAAAGGAAAATTTGAAGAATTAAGAATGAAGGATGAGGAAAACATTAGCAGTTATCTACTTTGGATAGATGAGGTTGTTAATGCCATGCAAGAACTTGGACTTAAGGTTGAAGAATTAGATGTTTGTGATAAGGTCTTAAGATCTTTTCCAAAAATATTTAGTGAAAAGATATATAATATAGAAGAATCAAAATATGGTGATTCTTTGACAAGAGATATGTTACTTGGTATTATTACAACATTTGAGTTGAGAACAAAAGAGGAACCTAATATTTAGAAGGAATCAACCTTACAATAAATTAAGAAGACAAAGGGTAAGAAGTCATAATTGAGCAATGAGTCATCCAATGATGAAGAAGTAAATTATGGTAGAAGGAATAAAGATTCAAGAAGATTTAAAGATACAAAATCTGTTAGATTTTTCAATTGTGGAAAGTATGGTCACTATGCAACTAATTGTCAAGAAGCTAAAAATAACAATGATGAAGAAAAACAAGATCACAGGAATAGGGAATCAAAAAAATATAGGTACCAAAAGAAAGGTAAGGATGGACAAGGTAGACAAGGAAAGAAGTTCTTTCAAAGACAAAAGAGGAGCTACTATGAAATCAAGTCAAGTCAGTACTCAAGTGATAGTGATAATAGTTTTTCAAATAATGATAACAATGAAGTCCTATTTCTGATTGAAGAAAAATAAGAAGTCAAGAAAAGGTCACCAAAAATTCTCAAGTGTTTTAGATGTGGTAATTTTGGACATCTTGAAGATAGTTGTACAAGGAATGGTTTTAGTTTCAGTGATGATGAATATGAGGATGCATTTGAAGGACCATAATAGAATATTCAAATAGCACTAGAAGAAGAAGAAGGTGAGCCTATAGAAGACAAGTCAAAAGAAAATGAAGATATAGATAAAGGCAAACAAATAGATGAAGAATAAAAAAAAGGAGTTGATCTTGAGAGAGAGCTATATATGCTCTTAAAACTTTAAAGAAGGTAAGAAAGCAAAAATCTCAACTTGAGATTCAATTTCAAGAATGTGATGAAGAAAGAGGAAAGCTTATAGAGGATCTAAACAAGTTAATGTCTAAGACAAGAAGTTCAAGGATACATTAGAAGCAAAGATCTTAGAATGTGAAAGGTTAGAACAAGAAGTAGCTCTACTAAGGGAAGATTTAGAAAAATCAAAGGATAATATACACAAGTTTGGAAAGAGTTCAAAGATTATGGATAAAATGATCAAGGTATAAAGAAGGTCAACAAACAAAACAGGTCTTGGTTTTGAACAAGCTCAAAAGAAAAAAGAAGAGTCAACCTCAAGTTCTTAAGAAGAAGAAAATTTAGAAGAAGACAATGTAAGATAAAGTGAGACTTCTGAGGATGAGTTGGAAAACAAAAAGTTCGACAAGGAAAGGAACAATGCAGAAAGAAGAAACATATGAAACAATAATCAAAATAGGTTAAGAGAGATTAAGAGACCAATGAGGTCAAGACAAGAAAGTTTCAATGGACGATGTTTTTCATGTCACATATTTGGGCACATGGCTTTATAGTGTAGGACACACTAAAGACAAGAAAATGGAAATTTTAAAAACAGACAACTTTTCCATGGGTATTGCTACTCATGTAATTAGTTTGGTCACAAGGCAATGAATTGCAGGGTTCATGATAGAAAAGGATATGGCTTCACCAGGATAAATCCCAAGACATTTTCACCTCTACGGAATATTAGCATTAAATGTTATAAATGCAATAATGATGGACATACAACAAAGTGGTGTAGAGCAGACATTCCAGAATCAAGCATGAACAGAAAAACAAACAGGAACATGAATATGGACATGGATAAGAATAGGAATAGGAACATGAATATGGACATGGACAAGAACAAGAATATGGATATGAACATGAATAGGAATATGGACATGGATAAGGATAGAAACAAGATCAGTCAAAGAAATTAGAAGGATCACATGATAAGGAAAGAGGATAAAGGTAAATACCAGTGCTTGTTAGGAGTTGAAATACTCCCACCCCAAAATTAACCACCTCAAGAGGAGGTGGGGGAGGAGCTAAGCTAAGAGACTCATTTTTAGCCCTGAGCCCCAAAGGTGACCCTTTGCCATTGATGTCAAAGGGGGAGAGATTTGAGTAAGGGGGAGATATTTGGTTTAAGAAGAGAGCATTGAGTCAGGGGGAGCAATGTCCCAAGGGGAGCAAACAAGAAAAAGGTCAAGTGTTTGGTAAGAATAATTTGGGTTACCATCAATGACAAAGGGGGATATTTTTGGACATTTTGAGTAGATAAGTTGTCATTGATGAAAAGAGTGAGTGGTCATTGATGTCAAGCTTTTAGCACCAGTCCGTGGTATTTCATTGGGCAACATCAGTTTCAGGTTCTCTAGTTTTAGTTGATCAAAACCCGGTTTCAGGAGATCAGATGTAGACCAAAGTGCAAAAGAAGATGCCCAAGTAAATAATATTATAATATTTTTATAATATTATAAAAGGAGGTTTTAAATTAATTATAAATTAATTAATATAGTTTTTATTATAAATTAATTTATAATTTAATTTACTTAACCTAAGTTATGTAAATTAATTATTAATTAGTTTTAATATAAATTATAAAGTTAATTTATATTAATTTTTAACCTAAAGGTGGGTTATTAAAGTCATAATTCAAATTAATAAAAACATCGATGTGGGAGAAAACTCAAATTGTTTATAAAAAGGGGGATCCACCCACCTTAGAACTTACCATGCCTTCGTTCAAAAATTAATGCAAATTGCTTGCGATGCGTGGTACAACAAAGTGGAGATATTAGTGGACTTTGAAGAAGTCAAAAGGCGCACGAGTCATATGGTGGAGGAAGTGCTTTTTCCTTCACATGGGTACTATAGCCCATGCGGTGGGCTCCCAAGAATTGCTTTTTCCTTCACATGGGTACGATAGCCCATGCGGTGAGCTCCCAAGAATTAAGGCACTTAGGACTTAGGGAGACGGCAGATCGAATCACGTCGAAATCCCTTTTTAGGGAAAGCAAGGTATGCATTGAAATTTAGGTTCCCAAAATTTTGAAAGTGGTTGTTGAAAAATTAAAAATTAATTTTTACATTATATTTGGTTTATAATATTGCATGGGGATTTATAAGGGTTATGCAAATTAATTTTATTTTGATGTCATTTGCTTTAATGGTTGGAAAAAGTTGTAAGGTGTTTGTGAAGTGTTGGATATTATTTTAAGTTGGAGTTTATAAGATGTATCAAAGAAATTATTTTTCCATGTATGGTATGATGAGTGTTATTTTTAAAAGGAAGCAATAAGGCATAAATTGAGTTGTGATTATTTTGTGTCTAAGGAATATTTTTGAGAAAGTGTTGAAGTGATATTGTTGTGTCTAACCATTGGAATTGGAACAAAGGAAATTGTGATTGATACAAGTTTTTGTAAAGGCACCTTTACATCCAACAAAAGGTATGGGCATATTCTTCCTAGTGAGTGACTGTTGAAAGTTGTGAATGAAAATTTGGAGTGAAAAGTATTGTTGGGTTAAGCATTGTTGAGTGTGTTTTTAATTAATGCTTCAAGGTTTTTTGGAATTTAGAGTTATTGATAAAACCTTGTTTGATAAGCATTGTTGTTGAAGTGATTAAGTTGAGTGAAGAACTTGAACTAGGGTTTGTAAAGAATATGAGTATCATTTTTATGTGATATTGGTTGATAAACATTGTTGGAAACATTTGAGTGATTTTTCATATGTTTGGACAAGGATTTATGAGCAAGGATTATTTCATTGAATGATTGATTAAGTAGAGTTGGTTGAGCCTAGTCAAGTGGATGTGTGAAGTGATAGCTCAAGTTATATGAAACAAATTGTTCTATATTCTAAATTTATTTGAGAGAGAGGTTGAGTGTAGGTGAATGTCAAGCATTTTGAGTATTTAAAAATTCTATATATATTTCTATAATAAAAGAAATATTTAAAGTGATTGAGCATTGTGATGAGTGTGAAGCATATTGAGTCTCTAATAATTCTCTATATGTTTCTAAAAGAGTGATTGAAAGTGATTGAGCATTGTGATGAATATGAAACATATTGAGTCTCTAACAATTCTCCTTGTGTTTCTATGAGATTGGACAAGTTCTAGTGAGGACTTGTTGAGCATATTTGGACAAGTTCTAGAGAGGACTTGTGGATAGATTTGTGTGAGCTTTTATGGAAGCTTACAATACAGATTGAGAGTAGAGTTGGACAAGTTCTAGTGAGGACTTGTTGAGAAAATTTGGACAAGTTCTAGAGAGGACTTGTGGATAGATTAGTGTGAGCTTTTATGGAAGCTTACAAGGTAGATTTGAGAAAAGTCTTTGAGAAGACTTAAGAGCAGAGTTGATTGATTGATTTGTTCAAACCTTGAGTTAAGGTTTGGGGTAGATCCAATAGAGTTGATTTGTGATTAAGTCAAGCTTTGAGTTAAGGCTTGAGGATATATTTGTGCTAGATCGAAGGAATATGTTTAGTGTAGATCAGAGGATAGAGATTGGGAACATATTTGTGCTAGACCGAAGGACTGTGTTTAGTATAAATTTGAGGATAGAGTTTGTTGAAGATTTGAGGATAGGTTTGTACCAAACCAAAGATAGATATTGAGTAGATTTGTGCTAGATCGAAGGACTATGTTTAGTGTATATTTGAGATAGAGATTTGAAGGTGATAGAGTGTAGAGGACACAAATCTCTAGTGGATAGAGATCCATTAGCTAGGGCAGTGAGGACATGTGTCTTCAGAGGATAGATATTTATTAGCCAGAGAAGTAGGGATAACAATTCATCTAGAAGATCACTAGTGAGAGCTAAGGAGAAAAGAGTTCTCTTGTGGATAGAGATCCATAAAATTGATTAGGGGATTGGTGTCTCCTTTGGATAGATATCCATAAATATTGTAATAGGGAAAGGATTCCTAAGAGATTGATTGAGAAAATTTTAGTGAAATATTTTCTTCGTGGAGTAGCCCACATTGGGTGAACCACGTTAAATTTGTGTCTCTATTACGTATGGTGATTTGTGTATTGCTTTGATTACTATTATTGATATTGCTATCTTTACATTGTATAATATTGATTGGGAAGGAAAAGTAAAAAGTTGTCTTATACTATTTGTTGAGAAGCAACACACCCCCACTAAAAAATGAAATTCCATCCTTTGAAAATATTTAATTTTCATTTTTCCACAGGGACCCTCTTGATGTTTTTCGGGTTTTAATTCCAAATTTTGCTTGCATCCTTTTTCAAACTTCGCCTACATCAAAGTGTCCAAGTAGACTTGCGTATGGCATTGATTTCAATTTAGAAATAGCAGTTTCTATTTTTGGCCAGCAAACTTCTAAATGCATTTTCCCTTAATTCGTTGATGCAAGAGCATCCGGAGGTGGAAAAGCAATCTTGCATCACCCAAAAATATTTTTTTCTTTAAGTGCCAAAGCTGTCGCGATATCGCGACACTTTTTGAGAAAGGGCGCCAAAGGGTCAAACTATCGCGATATCGCGACGCTTTTTGAGAAAAGGGGCCAAGGCGCAAAATGGTCGCGAAATCGTGACATTTTCGAAGCAAAGCAGCCTGGACGCAAAATGGTCACGAAATCATGACATTTTCAAAGCAAAGAAGCCAAGGCGCCAAATGGTCACGAAATCGTGACATTTTCAAAGCAAAGAAGCCAAGGCGCCAAATGGTCGTGAAATCACGACATTTTCAAAGCAAAGAAGCCAAGGCGCAAAATGGTCACGAAATCGCGACATTTTCGAAGCAATGGAGCCAAGGCGCAAAATGGTCACGAAATCGCGACACTTTCGGAGGCAAAGCTCTAAGGCGCAAAATGGTCGCAAAATCGCGACACTTTTGGAGGCAAAGCTCTAAGGCGCAAAGTGGTCACGAAATCGTGACACTTTCGGAGGCAAAGCTCTAAGGCGCAAAGTGGTCACGAAATCGCGACACTTTCGGAGGCAAAGCTCTAAGGCGCAAAGTGGTCACGAAATCGTGACACTTTCGGAGGCAAAGCTCTAAGGCGCAAAGTGGTCACGAAATCGTGACACTTTCGGAGGCAAAGCTCTAAGGCACAAAGTGGTCGCGAAATCGTGACACTTTCGAAGGCAAGGCTCGAAGGCGCAAAGTGGTCGCAAAATCGTGACACTTTCGAAGGCAAGGCACGAAGGCGCAAAGTGGTCACGAAATCGTGACACTTTCGAGGGCAAGGCTCGAAGGTGCAAGTGGTCGCGAAATCGTGACACTTTCGAAGGCAAGGCACGAAGGCGCAAAGTGGTCGCGAAATCGCGACACTTTCGAGGGCAAGGCTCGAAGGCGCAAAGTGGTCACGAAATCGCGACACTTTCGAAAGCAAGGTGACAGGGTGCAAAGTGGTCGTGAAATCGTGACACTTTTGGGGCAAAGGCACCAAGGGGTAGAATGGTCGTGAAATCGTGACATGTCATGGTTTCGCGGCCCGAAGGAGAAAACAGAGGCCGAACGCCAAAACGTCACGATATCGCGACCGAAGAGGAGAGAGGGCGTAAGGAAGCAAACACGTCGCGATATCGCGACAAAATGCTCATGACTCCAGACCAGCCGGCGATTGCAGAGGCCATTGCAGAAGGACACGTGGCATCAAATTATAGGTGGCCATAGAGCACTAGGCGGTTACAGAGGCCATTGTAGAAGGGCACGTGGTAGCAGATTACAGATGGCTATGGCGCATTCCTATGAATGATGACTCGACGGGTGGATGGACAGGCGGCTGTAGGGCACTCCGCCATCCCATGCCATGATGATGAAAGATACCTGGCCACAACATGCATGCGGCGATAGAACACTCGTGCAGTGTAGTTATAGGGAATCCCGCATTCTATGTAATGATGTTCGAAGGGGGGTCGGGTCTGTTATAAAAGGAATGCATACATTGTAAAAGGGGTTCTTGGCCATTTGAATATAACTACTGTATTTGTGAATTCAAAACCTCTGCTAATGAAATTTGCATGAATTTTTTTGTGTGTTATCTTAGTTCTGCTTCAAGTGGTATCAGAGCCAGAAGGTTCTGAGTGCGCAAACCGATCGCCGATAGTGAGGCAGTTTGCACCAGGATTGTGGTTGTGGGTTGAGAGGAAGCGAGCAGGATGCCTCCGCATAGGAACCATGGTGGTGTGAGGAATAGGGGAGCAGAGGTCGATCTTAGAGCCTTGGAGAGGCAAGTTGAAGCCCTGCAGGAGGAAATCGAAGAGGAGTTGAGCCAAGAAGGGAGGAACCCAGTGAAGATGAAGTTTGGGAAGAAGAGGGTCCATCTGATGAGGAAGAAGCATTGGATCCAGCAGAGGCTAGGCTGTATAGGGCCATATCCCAGATCGAGAAGAAGCCAAAGTTTGATGTCTCTACTTATTCTGGGAATCTCAATCCCGAGGAATTGATAGATTGGATCAACGACATGGAGGAATATTTCGAGTATGAAGAGATCTCAGATCCAAATCGGATCAGGTTCACAAAAACAAAGTTGAAGGGGCATGCTAGCATCTGGTGGAAAGGAGTGCAGCTGGAAAGGAACAGGAGGGGAAAGGAAAAGATCACCAGGTGGGATAGGATGGTGGAGAAGTTGAAGAGGCAGTTCATCCCCACGGATTATGAGTTGGACCTGTTGAGAAAGATGCAGTCTTAGACAGGCAAGTAAATCTGTCAAGGAGTACACGGAGGAGTTCTACCAGATTTCGATTAGAACCGGTCATTCTGAGGCAAATAAGGAGAAAGTTGCTTGATACATCAATGGATTGAGAACCAACATCCAAGAAGAGCTGAGTCTGGTTCGAATGAGCACGGTTGAGGATGCATACCAGTTTGCACTAAAAGTGGAGGAGAAACTGAATAGGAGGTTTGATGGTAAGCAGAGAGGAAAGGATCGAGGAGGAAGAGCTGGTGGGAGGACCAGTGGAGGAAGATACAAAGAGTTGGGGAAAACTGGTGAAGCAAGCAGTAGCCAAAACCAGAAAGAAGAGAAGGAGGAGAATAACCAACGCCCACGCAATCAGAACAACAACTACCCGAGGGGAAGAGGTAGGTCTGGGTGAGGGTTTGGAAGAGGTGTCTTTCGAGGAACCTGCTTCAACTACGGAGAAGAAGGACATCGGGCATACAACTGCCCGTAGCATCAAGAAAGGCCAAATCGAAGACCTGAGGGTCAGGCCCGAGCTGCTGTAGCAGACGAAGGTGTCGAATCTGAGCACTCGGAGGAGGTAGAAAGAGGAGAAGCGATGGTCATCAGAAGAGTCTTGTTGAATGAAGAAAAGAAGGCAGACCAGAGGAACAACCTGTTTCGAACAAGATGCAAGTGCGCAGGCAAGGTCTATAACATCATCATCGATAATGGAAGCACTGACAACTTGGTCTCTGAGGAGATGGTTGCGAAGTTGCAGCTGGAGAGAAGAAAACACCCGCACCCTTATCGGATTGCATGGTTACAAAAGGACCATCGGGTGTTGGTCAGTGAGCAATGCCTGGTGAAGTTCAACATTGGAACTTACCGAGATGAGGTCTTATGTGACATCTTGCCTATGGATGCATGTCACTTGTTGTTGGGGAGACCATGGCAGTTTGATCGAAGTGTTGTACATGACGGTCGAGCCAATACATATTCCTTGTCAAAAAATGGAGTTCGACATAAGTTGAAACCCTTGAAGGAGGTGGATGAGAAGGTATGCAACAGTGCACGAGTCTGTCTAGTTGATGGAAGAATATTTTTGGATGGCCTGAAGCCAGATCATATGTGCTATGCAATAATCCCTAGGGTTAGGGAAGAAGAATGCAAGGAAACTCCAGTGGAAGTCATGGGGTTGTTAGAGGAGTTTCCAGATATCATTTTTGATAATGTTCCTGAAGGTTTACCACCTGTTAGGAAGATCAGTCACCACATAGATTTGGTGCCTGGATCGAGCTTGCCAAATAAGGCCGCACACAGAATGACGCCTGTAGAGACTGAGGAGTTAAACAGGCAGGTTCAAGATCTGCTAAAGAAGGGGTTGATTAGGGAGAGTCTTAGTCCATGTGCAGTACCTGCAGTACTAGCACCCAAGAAGGATGGGGAATGGAGAATGTGCATAGACTCTCGGGAAATTAACAAGATCACTATTAAATACAGGTTCCCATTGCCCAGGATGGATGATATCATGGACTGTTTGAGTGGAGCTGAGTACTTCACGAAGATTGACCTGAAAAGTGGTTACCATCAGATCCGCATTAGAGAAGGGGATGAGTGGAAGACAACCTTTAAAACCAGAGAGGGGTCGTATGAGTGGTTGGTCATGCCATTTGGGCTAACCAATGCACCGAGTACCTTCATGCGGTTAATGAATGAAGTCCTGAAGGAATTTCTAGGCAAATTTGTTATTGTCTACTTGGATGATATCCTGATTTTTAGCAGAACCCTGGAGGAGCACCTGATGCACATCAGGAGGGTTTTTGAGAAATTGCGGGAGGAGCAGCTGCTGATAAATCTGAAGAAGTGTAACTTCGTGAAGAGGGAGCTAGTATACCTGGGATTTGTTATCTCAGCCGATGGTCTCAAAATGGACCCCGAGAAGGTGAGGGCTATCATAGAATGGCCTGCTCCAAGAAGTGTGACTGAGGTGAGATCGTTTCACGGTCTGGCCAGTTTCTACAAAAGTTCATTAGAAACTTCAGCAGTATTTGCGCATCCCTTACGGAGACAATGAGGGGGAACAAGAAGGAATTCAAGTGGACAGCTGGGGCAGACAAAAGCTTTGCTATGCTGAAGAAGAAGGTCACAGAGCAACCTGTCTTAGCACTTCCAGATTTTAACAAGGTGTTTCAGGTAGACTGTGATGCGAGCGGTAGTGCCATAGGGGCCGTATTGAGCCAAGAGGGTAAGCCTGTTGCTTATTTCAGTGAGAAGCTCAACGACGCCAGGAAGAAGTATTCGGTATATGATCAGGAGTTCTATGCCATAGTTCAGGCTCTTAAGAAATGGAGGCATTATTTGTTGCCAAAGGAGTTTGTTCTATATACTGATCATCAGGCACTGCAGTATATTAACAGTCAAGGGAAATTGAATCAGAGGCACCTGAAGTGGGTGGAGTTCCTGCAGAGCTACACCTTTGTGCTGAAGCACCGGAGTGGGAGATCCAACAGAGTTGCGGATGCCTTGAGTAGGAGGCAATGTTTATTGATGGAGATGAAGGTGGAGGTTGTAGGGTTTGCTGAACTCAAGGGTTTATACCCTGCAGACCCCGACTTCGTAGAAGCTTGGAAAGCCTGCACTGCGCCTGTTACATTGGACAGGACTAAGTGGTTGAATTTTTTGATTCAAGATGGAATGTTGTTCAGGGGGAACCAATTATGCATTTCGAGGAGCTCAATGAGGGAGAATCTCATCAAGGAAAAGCACAGTGGAGGTTTAGCTGGACACTTTGGTCGAGACAAGACCATCTCACTTGTTAGTGAAAACTACTACTGGCCGCAATTGCAACAAGATGTGGCAAAATTCGTGCAAAGTTGTAGGATATGCCAGATGGCAAAAGGTGTGAGGCAGCCTACTGGTTTATATCAACCACTACCTATACCTAAAAGGCCATGGGAGGATATTAGCATGGATTTTATTCTTGGTTTACCCAGGACGCAGAGGGGACACGACTCCATATTTGTGGTAGTGGACAGGTTTTCAAAAATGGCTCATTTTATTCCCTGCCAGAAGACTAGCGATGCGGTCCATGTGGCTGGTTTATTCTTCAAGGAAGTGGTACGCCTTCATGGGCTGCCAAGGAGCATTGTGTCGGACAGGGATACCAAGTTTGTAGGGTATTTCTGGAGAACCCTGTGGAAGAAACTAAAGACGGATCTAAAATTTAGTTCTGCATACCACCCCCAAACAGATGGCCAAACAGAGGTGGTAAATCAGAGCTTGGGCAATCTATTGAGATGCTTGGTCGGAGACAAGCCCAAGGGATGGGATTTAGTTCTGCCGTAGGCAGAATTCGCTTACAACAGCTCTGTCAACAGAAGTACCAATAAATCACCATTCCAGATCATCTATGGGAGCAGCCCAAGAAATGCCTCAGAGTTGAGAAGGATGGATACAAGAGAAAAATGCAGTGCTGAGGCTGAAGACTTTGCTGAACACCTGAAGGGAGTGCATGAGGAGGTGACAAGGCACATTGCCAAGATGAATGCTCAGTATAAGGCCAGGGCAGACCAGAAACGTCGGGTTAAGGAGTTTGAAGTAGGAGATTCTGTCATGGTCCATCTAAGGAAAGAGAGGTTTCCTGCCAAGACCTATAACAAGCTAAAAATGAAGAAGTTTGGGCCATGCAAGATCATTGGAAAATGGGATTCGGGTAATGCATATGAGGTGGAGTTGCCGAGTGAACTTAACATCTCACCGATTTTTAACATTTCAGATTTGGTCGAGTTTCATGAAGGAGATAGCAGTGCAACACCAAGCCCGGATTTGTGGAGCATTCCCGCGGTTACTCCAGTCGTAGATGAGATAGAAGAAGTCCTTGATACGCGTGAGGGCCGAAGTACTCGGAACAGGTGTTATTCTGAGTATTTGATCAAGTGGAAGGGCAGGCCCCTAGAAGATGCGACTTGGTTGTCGAAGGCAGAGGTTGACCGCCTGGGTCTACCTCAGACAGATCAGAAGTGAAGGTCACTTCTCAATTCACCCCGGGTGTCTGATGCAGGAGCATCCGGAGGTGGAAAAGCAATCTTGCATCACCCAAAAATATTTTTTTCTTTAAGTGCCAAAGCTATCGCGATATCATGACACTTTTTGAGAAAGGGCGCCAAAGGGTCAAACTGTCGCGATATCGCGACGCTTTTTGAGAAAAGGGGCCAAGGCGCAAAATGGTCGCGAAATCATGACATTTTTGAAGCAAAGCAGCCTGGACGCAAAATGGTCACGAAATCGTGACATTTTCAAAGCAAAGAAGCCAAGGCGCCAAATGGTCGCGAAATCGTGACATTTTCAAAGCAAAGAAGCCAAGGCGCCAAATGGTCGCGAAATCGTGACATTTTCAAAGCAAAGAAGCCAAGGCGCAAAATGGTCGTGAAATCATGACATTTTCGAAGCAATGGAGCCAAGGCACAAAATGGTCACGAAATCGTGACACTTTCGGAGGCAAAGCTCTAAGGCGCAAAGTGGTCGCGAAATCGTGACACTTTCGGAGGCAAAGCTCTAAGGCGCAAAGTGGTCACGAAATCGTGACACTTTCGGAGGCAAAGCTCTAAGGCGCAAAGTGGTCGCGAAATCGTGACACTTTTGGAGGCAAAGCTCTAAGGCGCAAAGTGGTCGCGAAATCGTGACACTTTCGGAGGCAAAGCTCTAAGGCGCAAAGTGGTCACGAAATCGTGACACTTTCGGAGGCAAAGCTCTAAGGCGCAAAGTGGTCGCAAAATCATGACACTTTCGAAGGTAAGGCTCGAAGGCGCAAAGTGGTCACGAAATCGTGACACTTTCGAAGGCAAGGCACGAAGGCGCAAAGTGGTCGCGAAATCGTGACACTTTCGAGGGCAAGGCTCGAAGGCGCAAGTGGTCGCGAAATCGTGACACTTTCGAAGGCAAGGCACGAAGGCGCAAAGTGGTCACGAAATCGTGACACTTTCGAGGGCAAGGCTCGAAGGCGCAAAGTGGTCACGAAATCGTGACACTTTCGGAAGCAAGGTGACAGGGTGCAAAGTGGTCGCGAAATCGTGACACTTTTGGGGCAAAGGCACCAAGGGGTAGAATGGTCGCGAAATCGTGACATGTCACGGTTTCGCGGCCCGAAGGAGAAAACAGAGGCCGAACGCCAAAACGTCGCGATATCGCGACCGAAGAGGAGAGAGGGCGTAAGGAAGCAAACACGTCGCGATATCACGACAAAACGCTCATGACTCCAGACCAGCCGACGATTGCAGAGGCCATTGCAAAAGGACACATGGCATCAAATTACAGGTGGCCATAGAGCACTAGGCGGTTACAGAGGCCATTGCAGAAGGGCACGTGGTAGCAGATTACAGATGGCTATGGCGCATTCCTATGAATGATGACTCGACGGGTGGATGGACAGGCGGCTGTAGGGCACTCCGCCATCCCATGCCATGATGATGAAAGATACCTGGCCACAACATGCATGCGGCGACAGAACACTCGTGCGGGCGGTTACAGGGAATCCCGCATTCTGTGTAATGATGTTCGAAGGGGGGTCGGGTCTGTTATAAAAAGGAATGCATACATTGTAAAAGGGGTTCTTGGCCATTTGAATATAACTGCTGTATTTGCGAATTCGAAACCTCTGCTAATGAAATTCATGTGAATTTTTCTGTGTGTTATCTTAGTTCTGCTTAATCCGTGATGAATTTTAAAGTTCCGTTTGCAGATTTGGATACCCTTTGGGCTTTTTTAGATGCTTGTAAAGTTTCATCAAATTCTGGGCACTTTGAATTTTCATCATTTTTTCTACACCATGTGAAGCTGATCATTCTCGAGCAATTTAAAATTCATTTTTCAAATGTTAAAATTATTTCTGAGTAAGGAAGATCCTTCACCAATATGTAAAAATGCCAAATACAGATGGACAAAGTCACTGGAGTCAACCTACAATTTTTGGAGAATTTGCAAAGTGGAAGAAAAGCTTGAGGGAAATGTCGCGATATCGCGACATGTTCCATTTTTGGACCTGTCTCATTTTCGCGAGAGAAAAAGCTTGGAAGAAAATCTTGAGGGAAATGTCACGATATCGCGACATGTTCCATTTTTGGACATGTCGGACTTTCGCTCAAATTTAATTGTACCCTAAAATATTTTAAAGTCCGATGTCGCGATATCGCGACATGTTCCATTTTTGTGAGAGAAAGCTTGGAAGAGAATGCTTGAAGGGAAATGTCTCGATATCGTGACATGTTCCATTTTTGAGGAGAAAGTGAAGGAAATGTCGTGATATCGTGACATGTTCCATTTTCGCGAGGGAAAGCTTAGAAGAATGAAGTGAAGGAAATGTCGCGATTTCGCGACATGTTCCATTTTCGTGAGGGCAAAAGCTTGGAAGATATGAAGTGAAGGAAATGTCACGATTTCGTGACATGTTCCATTTTCGTGAGGAAAAGCTTGGAAGACATGAAGTGAAGGAAATGTCGCGATTTCATGACATGTTCCATTTTTGCGAGGGCAAAAGCTTGAAAGAGATGAAGTGAAGGAAATGTCACGATTTCGTGACATGTTCCATTTTCGTGAGAGCAAAGCTTGGAAGAGATGAAGTGAAGGAAATGTCATGATTTCGCGACATGTTCCATTTTCGTGAGGGCAAAAGCTTGGAAGAGATGAAGTGAAGGAAATGTCACGATTTCGTGACATGTTCCATTTTTGCGAGGAAAAGCTTAGAAGAGATGAAGTGAAGGAAATGTCACGATTTCATGACATGTTCCATTTTCGTGAGGGCGAAAGCTTGGAAGAAATGAAGTGAAGGAAATGTCACGATTTCGTGACATGTTCCATTTTCGTGAGGGCAAAAGCTTGGAAGAAATGAATTGAGGGAAATGTCGCGATATCGCGACATGTTCCATTTTCGTGAAGGCACAAGCAAGGAAGAAGTAACTTGAGGAAAATGTCGCGATATCGCGACATGTTTGGATTTATATTCATTTTGCAAAATTTGGCCATTCTTTAAATTTTTCATCACCCATCCAAAGGAAGTGGAAGCTTTTCGACACAGTCCAAACCCTAGAAATATTTAAATGAAAAAATTAATTAATTTAAAAAGTTCTAATCTTTGCTTTTCTTTTGTAGAAAGTGATTCGACAGTTACATTCATGGCAGAAGTAATGGCGAGAAAGACAGACAAACCTAAATTTCGGCACAAATCAAGCGAGGAATTAATGAGATGCTCTGACGGCTTGCCGAAAGATAAAGATAAGAGATGCCGAGAAGTCAGTGACTCATCCAGATTTTGCAGATCTGGCCGCAAATACAGACTTTAAGGAATTTTTCGGTGGATACATTTGCCAGGAAAATTTATGGCAAAAGTAATGGCGGGCAGAGAATCTCGACTCGAACCAAACAAAGGCAGCTGTGCGAGGATGGAAGGCCTCGGAAGTCAGTGACTCATCCAAATTTTGCAGAAGAATTAATGAGATGCTCTGACAGCTTATCGAAGGATAAAGATACATTTACACACGGTGCCCATTTGATGAGGATAAAACCAAGTCTTATCTTCTCCATTTATGGCAAGATCCACACGAAGATTTTTAGAGTGATTAGGGTTTATCGAAACTCTATATAAAAATACCTTATATTGTAAAGCCTCGATGGTGGGATTTTTATGATAAGATTTAGATATTTGGAAGAAGATATTTTGAAAAGATCAGGGTCTATCCTGAGTCTATATATACTTCTTTTGAATGTAAAGTCCAGATGCGAAAACTTGGAATAAAAGACATTTTAGCAATTTCTTGCAAATCTTGTTTGAATGCTTTGTTCTGTACCTGGGGTTGGTGTGACATCATTTTTCTGTGATAGCATGGCCAGGAGCCTAATCTCTTTCGGATTGCGATAAGTGCATCTTCTTTTGTTTTCGTCTCACTAAGGTTTATTTATTTTAGTTGTAAATCTATGTTATCAAGATTGAATATGCTACTAGGCTTCATTCCATTTGTTGTATGCTAGGGAAAATTAGAGATTTAAGGTTCAGGTCTGTTCTAATTGCTTTATCCTCACTGTGCGAGCTAGGCTGCTGGTGAGAGATACCAGTTGACACCGACTTCCCTTCTATTTATGATTTTCTTTCAGATCTATGTTATCTCCGTCTTATGCTCTTAGTAGAAGGTGATCTTAGAAAGTTGGACACCTTCCTCTTTGATTGGTTTTATTGTGAAGCTAAATAGTGTAACTGAAATTGGTAGTTTTGATTTTGCATACTAAGTTAGATAAGCTTCTCTTTTCTGCCCTACCCTACTCTCTCTGTTCCACCGTTAAATGATCCATTTTTATTTTCTTTCAAATTTGTCTTTTATTTAATCTGCTAAAGCATAAAGAGCTATATCAAAGAACTCATTGTAAATCCGATTGTCAACAAAGATAACAACCGCTAAACATTATTGAACGAAGGTCGAACCCATTGTAAGGTAACAGATAGTCCACTTGAAACTATTCCAGAAGCAGAAAAGAGTGAATAGCCATTCGACCCAACTCTGTAACTCACACCTTGGATAACCAGCAAGATCCTAAAGTGAGTGGGATTTATCCCGTATAAGTGTTATTGGTATTTTATGCTCATTCTTCATGGGGTGTGTATGAAAGACGAACCAACATTTAAAATTGGCGCTAGAAGGAGGGCGACCGAACTCCGTTCAGTATTTGTTAAGGATTGTAAGTTGCTTGTGAAAAGTTGGATTCTACCTACAGAGTAACCAGGTCCCACTCCAGAGCTGGAGAGCTCCTTGTGCCTGAGTTAGAAACCCCAAGGAGAAGTAGCCTCAGAAGGGCCAAGTCTTTGTCCAACATAGTTTTATCACCACTTGTAGTTCCTCCAACTGCAACTCAAAATATTATCGTTAATCATGTAGTAATGGCAAACTGGTTGGGTTCCACTGCTTTGAATATCCCTGGTGCAGCGCATGATTTACCCAGAAATCCTGAGAAGTATCTTCCTACCTACAAACATGATGGAATCAGAACAGTAGAAGAACACCTAGTGGCATTTAAAAATGCTCTAAAGTTGTTGAATGTGCAACATGAAGATGTGGCTTGTAGGTTATTCCCATTCACTCTCCAGGAGGGAGCATACGACTGGTTTTTGAATCTTACTAATGACTCTATTACTAGTTGGAATGACCTGGAGAAAATTTTTGTATCACAATTTGGTGAAGTGATTGACCCCAGTGTGTTATATCAACAGTTTTCCAGCATTAAGAGAGAAATCAATGAGACTGTCAGATCTTTCAATGTCAGGTTTCAAAAAGCTTATGGTAGATTGACGGGTCATTATGTGCCAACTGCAGATCTAGCATTGGAAATTTTTAGGAATTCCCTAGATCCAGTGACCTCTATTTTCCTGAAGAGAGATGCTAATATTACTAATCTAACAGAGGCTTATAGAGAAGCTTTGGTTCTTGAAAGACAATTGGGACCTCAACCTTTGAACGCTCCTCTAATTCCCTTTGTTACACAAAATACCCCTATTTTGAATCCCATCCCACATCAAATGATGTTGCCAGCATACCATACTCCACCGATAGGAAATCCATTGGCTGTAACACATGCTGAACATGTACAAAATACAGAGAAAGAATCTGATAAAACAAGAGTTGAGGAAGTCTCAAAGATGGTCCAAAAGTTGGCAAATGACTTTTTGAGTTTCAAAAGGCAAGTGTCCACCGAGGAAAACTCAAATAGATTTTCTTATCAACAGAATAGATTCACTAGACCACCATATGAACCCAACAAGGATTATAAAGGTAAGGGACATGAAGTGAATATTTGTGATTTGGCTTTGCCTAACTGGTGCAGGATACACGGAACATCTCAGCATGGGGAATTGGATTGTTTGGAGTTCTGCAATGCCTTTGAAGCTCTAGCTGGTGAGTTGGTTTTTCCTAAAAATCAAAGAAATGTTGATGGTCCAAGTTCATCCAAACATAGTGCAGCTATGGTGTTAGATTCATTCACTTTTCTAGATGAGTCAGAGAATGTCATGGAGATACCTATGGATGAAGTGCAAGCTTTTCAACAGTATAGAAGGGACAACTACAATCTCAGGAACAAAAATCCGGAGCCTAATACTACGTCTACACCTCCAGATAACTCCCATAATGTTCCTCCAGATCCATCTCCAAATAATAACCCACCTCCACCCAAGGGAGGAGATCCAAGAGTACCATATGGATTTGTTGCTCCACTCAATAAGGGATACAATATAGTGGAGGATATGAAGAAGATCAAGGCTAACATCACTCTTCATGAGTTGGCTCAAATTATTGAACAAAGGGATAATTTGATCAAGACATACTCTGAGCATACTGCCAAACCTCTAGAAAAGGGGAAGAAGATAGCAAATGCAAATATGGCCATGTATAAAGAAAATATTGAAGTTCCGCCTTTCCCGCTAACTGTCCGTATATTTGGAAAAAATTTACACAACTGTCTGGTGGATTCTGGTGCTTCAGCCAATGTCATGCCTCTAGCCATTTGTCAACAGTTGGGTTTAACCCCTATGAAGTCTGAGAGAAGAGTCATCCAATTGGATAAAACTGAGGTTAAGGTGGTAGGTGAACTTCAAAGTATACACATCCAGCTAGCATCTGAGCCGAGAGCACAACACAAAATTGACATTCAGGTGGTAGATATTCCTGTGGGATACGGAATGCTTCTGAGCAGAGATTGGTCAAAGTCTTTGAATGGGTACTTGGCGACTGATTTTTCACATATGTGGTTGCCCTGGAAAGGTGTTGCCAATCAGTTGAGAATCGAAAGAGAACCTAGATATAAACACGTGATCACTGAGTATAATGCCAAGAATGAGGTTGTAAACCATGTTGATACAGATATTGGAGTTTATAATTTGACAACTGAGAAGGTGAGACCAGTTATAGCTCTAACCAATCACAACAATGATATTTGGACATTACACATTGATGGGGTTAAATCTAAGCAAGGCTCAGGTGAAAGAGCAAATTATGAAAATTCTACTAGAGGGATAAAAATTGAAATCTTGGATATTGGAGCAGTAGAGCAACCACAAAATGTTCAAGTCATTAAGAACTATGACGTACAAATAAAATATGATCTCTTTGAGTTGTTACATAAATCTGAAGATGTGATGATCTGGTTCTATAAAGGCCTTAAGGTATTTGATCCTGGGGTTTTGTAGGGTGAAGGACTTTGGTGTTTCTGTGGGACAAGATCTATAAAAAAAAAAGGGAAGATGGTAAACACACCAAGTCTTTCCCAGGTAGCAAAAATTTTGGGAAGCATAATCTGGAGTGCATTTCGTCAACAGGACCTGAAAGGTATTTTTCTAAATTTACCTGCAAATGGTCAATTTTTTTAAGGCACTATTTCTCTGCTTTTCCATCTGCTACATTTTTTGAGTGATTGAAGGGACTTTGTGCATATGTATATATTGTAAATAAAGTTTGAAGTAGTGTGTTTTTATTTTGTTTTATTTAAAGTTTGAAGTAGTGTTTTATCTTTTGAGGTCTGTGCAATTTTGTCTTTAACTGGTGGCCTTTTTTCCTCCTCTTTAGCTTTTAAATCCTGTTTGTTTGAGTTTTTGCCTAAACAAAGAAAACACAAATCAACATTTAAAATTGGCCTAGTGTGTTTTCATTTTGTTTTATTTTTGTTAAGAGATAGTCTGCTAGAGCTAAAAAGTGGAACTACTTGTTATTTAGAACAACAGTAGAAAGATAATTGGATTTTGTATCTTGCTTGCCACAATTATTTTGATTATAAAGAAACTACTATACTGTTTGGCTGAAGAACTCCCAGGGAATCCAAGAAAAGTTGGTCATGAGAGGGGAATCCGATTCATAAAATTATTTTAAGTGTCCAAAGAAGCTATTGGTACCCAGGCTGAAGCGGTTAGTCGATCAATTGCTCGATCAATGAAATATAAAAAAATTCTAGCAAGGCTTTCCAGATATCGGTATCTTTCAAAAAAGGAGAGAGAAGGTGAAAGTTGGGCAAGCCAACATAAAACTGGCACTATTTTCTTCAAAAAAAAAAAAAAGTTATGTGATAGAAAGAGATAGCCAAGGCTCTCGAAGGATACATCTCAAACGTGTTCACCAAGCTATAGATGCCACCTCATAGTTGTGATCAGGGTCTCGAAAATCTAAAGAGTAACTCTGTCGGGGTTGTAAAAGGCTAAACTAGTAAACAGAGCTCTACTCGGTTTCCCCTGCACAATCTAAATAGCTGATCAATCCATAGTAAGCATTCGAAGCCCCGGTCATCCTTGAAGGAAGGTTTATACACTTATAATCGCACATCAGAATCTTCCTTAAGTGGTTCAACCTAGTATGTCCTTGGGAAACTTTAACAACTAGCAGATAGTAGTTAAGTCATTTTAGAAAATATTTGTGGCAAAGCATGGTACATAGTCTAAATTGTTTTGAAACTAGAGTTCTGGATTCTAAATAGTGCTACTATTTTCCCCGTAGATATCGCCATTTGTTGAGAAGCAACACACCCCCACTAAAAAAATGAAATTCCATCCTTTGAAAATATTTAATTTTCATTTTTCCGTAGGGACCCTCTTGAGTTTTTCGGGTTTTAATTCCAAATTTTGCTTGCATCCTTTTTCAAACTTCGCCTACATCAAAGTGTCCAAGTAGACTTGCATATGGCATTGATTTCAATTTAGAAATAGCAGTTTCTATTTTTGGCCAGCAAACTTCTAAATGCATTTTCCCTTAATCCGTGATGAATTTTAAAGTTCCGTTTGCAGATTTGGATACCCTTTGGGCTTTTTTAGATGCTTGTAAAGTTTCATCAAATTCTGGGCACTTTGAGTTTTCATCATTTTTCTACACCATGTGAAGCTGATCATTCTCGAGCAATTTAAAATTCATTTTTCAAATGTTAAAATTATTTTTGAGTAAGGAAGATCCTTCACCAATATGTAAAAATGCCAAATACAGATGGACAAAGTCATTGGAGTCAACCTACAATTTTTGGAGAATTTGCAAAGTGAAAGAAAAGCTTGAGGGAAATGTCGCGATATCGCGACATGTTCCATTTTCGGACCTGTCTCATTTTCGTGAGAGAAAAAGCTTGGAAGAAAAGCTTGAGGGAAATGTCGCGATATCGCGACATGTTCCATTTTTGGACATGTCGGACTTTCGCTCAAATTTAATTGTACCCTAAAATCTTTTAAAGTCCGATGTCGCGATATCGCGACATGTTCCATTTTCAGAGAGCAAAAGCTTGGAAGATGAAGTGAAGGAAATGTCGTGATATCGCGACATGTTCCATTTTCATGAGGGAGGAAGCTTGGAAGAGATGAAGTGAAGGAAATGTCGCGATATCGCGACATGTTCCATTTTTGGAGAGCAAAAGCTTGAAAGACATGAAGTGAAGGAAATGTCATGATATCGTGACATGTTCCATTTTCGTGAGGGCAAAGCTTGGAAGAGATGAAGTGAAGGAAATGTCACGATTTCGTGACATGTTCCATTTTCGTGAGAGCAAAGCTTGGAAGAAATGAAGTGAAGGAAATGTCACGATTTCGTGACATGTTCCATTTTCGTGAGGGCAAAGCTTGAAAGAGATGAAGTGAAGGAAATGTCACGATTTCGTGACATGTTCCATTTTTGCGAGAGCAAAAGCTTGAAAGAGATGAAGTGAAGGAAATGTCACGATTTCGTGACATGTTCCATTTTCATGAGGGAAAAGCTTGGAAGAGATGAAGTGAAGGAAATGTCACGATTTCGTGACATGTTCCATTTTCGTGAGGCAAAAGCTTAGAAGAGATGAAGTGAAGGAAATGTCACGATTTCGTGACATGTTCCATTTTCATGAGGGCAAAGCTTGAAAGAAGAAGTGAAGGAAATGTCGCGATTTCGTGACATGTTCCATTTTCGTGAGGGCAAAAGCTTGGAAGAAATGAAGTGAGGGAAATGTCACGATATCGCGACATGTTCCATTTTCATGAAGGCACAAGCAAGGAAGAAGTAACTTGAGGAAAATGTCGCGATATCGCGACATGTTTGGATTTATATTCATTTTGCAAAATTTGGCCATTCTTTAAATTTTTCATCACCCATCCAAAGGAAGTGGAAGCTTTTCGACACAATCCAAACCCTAGAAATATTTAAATGAAAAAATTAATTAATTAAAAAGTTCTAATCTTTGCTTTTCTTTTGCAGAAAGTGATTCGACAGTTACATTCATGGCAGAAGTAATGGCGAGAAAGACAGACAAACCTAAATTTCGGCACAAATCAAGCGAGGAATTAATGAGATGCTCTGACGGCTTGCCGAAAGATAAAGATAAGAGATGTTGGGAAGTCAGTGACTCATCCAGATTTTGCAGATCTGGCCACAAATACAGACTTTAAGGAATTTTCGATGGATACATTTGCCAAGAAAATTTATGGCAAAAGTAATGGCGGGCAGAGAATCTCGACTCGAACCAAACAAAGGCAGTTGTGCGAGGATGGAAGGCCTCGAAAGTCAGTGACTCATCCAAATTTTGTAGAAGAATTAATGAGATGCTCTGACAGCTTATCGAAGGATAAAGATACATTTACACGCGGTGCCCATTTGATGAGGATAAAACCAAATCTTATCTTCTCCATTTATGGCAAGATCCACACGAAGATTTTCAGAGTGATTAGGGTTTATCGAAACTCTATATAAAAATACCTTATATTGTAAAGCCTCGACGGTGGGATTTTTATGATAAGATTTAGATATTTGGAAGAAGATATTTTGAAAAGATCAGGGTCTGTCCTGAGTCTATATATACTTCTTTTGAATGTAAAGTCCAGATGCGAAAACTTGGAATAAAAGACATTTTAGCAATTTCTTGCAAATCTTGTTTGAATGCTTTGTTCTGTACCTGGGGTTGGTGTGACATCGTTTTTCTATGATAGCGTGGCCAGGAGCCTAATCTCTTTCGGATTGCGATAAGTGCATCTTCTTTTGTTTTCGTCTCGCTAAGGTTCTATTTATTTTAGTTGTAAATCTATGTTATCAAGATTGAATATGCTACTAGGCTTCATTCCATTTGTTGTATGCTAGGGAAAATTAGAGATTTAAGGTTCAGGTCTGTTCTAATTGCTCTATCCTCACTGCGCGAGCTAGGCTACTGGTGAGAGATACCAGTTGACACCGACTTCCCTTCTATTTATGATTTTCTTTCAGATCTATGTTATCTTCGTCTTATGCTCTTAGTAGAAGGTGATCTTAGAAAGTTGGACACCTTCCTCTTTGATTGGTTTTATTGTGAAGCTAAATAGTGTAATTGAAATTGGTAGTTTTGATTTTGCAGCTAAGTTAGATAAGCTTCTCTTTTCTGCCCTACCCTACTCTCTCTGTTCCACCGTTAAATGATCCATTTTTATTTTCTTTCAAATTTGTCTTTTATTTAATCTGCTAAAACATAAAGAGCTATATCAAAGAACTCATTGTAAATCCGATTGTCAACAAAGATAACAACCGCTAAACATTATTGAACGAAGGTCGAACCCATTGTAAGGTAACATACAGTCCACTTGAAACTATTCCAGAAGCGAAAAAGAGTGAATAGCCATTTGACCCAACTCTGTAATTCACACCTTGGATAACCAGCAAGATCCTAAAGTGAGTGGGATTTATCCCGTATAAGTGTTATTGGTATTTTATGCTCATCCTTCATGGGGTGTGTATGAAAGATGAACCAACACTATTCACCCCCCCTCTCAGTATAAGCTTGTGTTCTTCAAGTTGGACCATGGAAGGAATCATAAGGGATAGTAAATTATTGCTTCAATAGTTTTAAGAGGTGAAAATCATGCATACTTTTAAGGAAGGAAATAGAGTTGTAGATTATTTTTCTAATCTAGTAGAAAAAAATGTAAGAAACATATGCGTGGACTCATTTCCATCGCATGTGCTCTCATATTTAGGCTTGGATAATCAATTCAGCTCCTATAATATGGAAATTCAGTGAGAAGTGCTATGTAATGGCTTTGAATCCAAATATAGCTCCTTTTCATAACCTTGGTAACAAATCAAGGTATAGGAGCAACATGGTGGATAAAAAATCTAGGTGGGAGACAACCACATTGGTGTGGCTACTTAGAAACAAAAATTCATGGTTGACAAAGGGATCCAAGTTGAGGAGGACATCCATTTTCAACATACCTTCAATCATGAGGAATACATTCAAAGGTTTAACTAGATGATGTTTAACAAAGAGCACATATTGGATTTAATTCTAAAAAATTACACTTGTCAATATGAAGAACCCAACATACCACATATTTGTGACTTGAATATATCTACTAAATAAAGATGAAAGTGTATCCCACTAAGCTGTTAAGTGCACCCAAGTAAGTTATAGGGAGGATGATCAACGTAGTCCAATAGATCTCATCAAAAAGGGCAAGTACACTATAGTATAGTAACTAAAATGTACTACAAAAATAAGTTAATCTAGAGTACGTAAACTGTGATAAACTACATTAAAGTGGAATAACTTTATGACACTAAATTACAATCTCAAGGGATGGAAACAAAAAGGGTAAAACCTAATATTCTAAGATAAGAATGAAAAGAGGGCTAGGAATTAAGGTAAATGAGAGATAAAAGAGCTTAAATGAATCCAAGTGTCAACACTCATCTATAGTGGGATGTATAATAGAAGTACAATTTTGTTGTCACCATCCCAAAAGGGCCAACACAAGATATAATGATGCTCATTAGATAATAGTTGAAACTAATGGGATTGGTTTGATAATCTTGGGAGGATATTAAGTTTGACCCCCTAAAGAATCTTATAGTTTTCATGTTCATAGAAATAGGAGAATACATTTTGTTGGTAAGTTACATTTGGCTACAACTTCTACATAGGGGTGGCTAAAATGTGATGTTATAAAACTATATCCATATCTCATTGTATGTAAGAAGAATGTAACAAAGCCTAGTAGCCACTTTTGTATGTAGACAAGGGTACATAAATATGTCATTAACATTTTGGAGACTTGTAGTTTTAAATGAATACTCATTACTCTTAAAAGTAAAGTAGGTGAGAGATTGAGATTATTAGTTGATCTTTTTTATAATTACCAATGTTGAAGAGTGATTAGTTGTACTATCATACAATATCAAAGAGTTATATAATAACCTCCCTATCATTAAACCCATTAGAATATACTCTTATACAATTTAAAAAATTTAGGATATTTTTTCTTTGTTTGAATAAAACCATACAAGACTCATATAGACAATAATATGCTTGCATGTTAGATATAAAATCCAAGTCACTCAAAATAATAGGACACATAAAGAATAATAAATAAAATTCCATATTTTACCATACATAGTTGAACCTTGGAGTGGATTACATTATTACAAACTAGATTACTGAGTTGAAACCCACTCTTTCCTCATGCTCTCCAAATGAGGTTGCCAAAATCCACTTCAAAACCTCTCCATTATCCTATTTAAGTGCATTATAGGTCTTCACTTCTATCTTCCAACAATGTCAACCTATCATTTGACATATGTATGTTCATGGCTATGGGTTTGTAAAATTATACATAAAATATAGGATGTTCCCTCCTACCTCTACATAACATCCTTATTGCTCAACATCATGTGGGGGAAGCCAACCGAAGATAAGAATAATGGAAAGTGAATCATAGCCCCATCCCTCAAGGATAGATCAGATTGGCTAGCTATGGTAATGCAATACTCAACATAATTTTATATGCCTTAAGGAGAAGTAGGGACATCAAATGTGGTGTCAGGTCTTAGCAAGGTTCATCACCTTTACAAAATTATGGCCTATTTTGCTAGGTTTGGAGGGTAAATGATTTATCCAACTTTAGCATAAAACATCCTACTAATATGGACTATTATTTAGGAGGATGCTAAAATACATATGATAATTAAAATTACATTTTGGAAAAGCCCTACTAATTAGAAGTTAAAGAACTACAAAGAGAATTAAAATACTTTTTTTTCCTTTGACATTTATAGTTTTAGAAAGCTACAAGAAAATTTTTAGAAACACGTGACAAAAAATTTCAAAATCTCTCAAAAGGGAAATATAAAGTGAAATCTTGCTATGACTTAAACTTAGTCTTTCCATAAACAAGGAAATTATTACATTAGTTTGATTAGCATTGGTAAATTTTTTTCTAACTTTTAATTTATTGAAAGGGTGTAACTTTAGAACTTTGCAAGAGATCAACCATATTAATACTACTTTTCTACAAGCTTATTTAACTATAGAGTTTTTATATGGATTATAGTGGGTGTTGATATGACCATATCTTGATTTGTTTTAAAATTTAATTGCTACAAAGAAATTAAGTACTTGCACCCTTTACACAACCATATATAACAATATTATGACCAATTTATCTCAAATTTGGATTCCTAATATGAAATTACATCAAACAAATATGCCAAATCCTATTAATGCCAATTTCAATGTAATGAATTCCACAAAGAAATATAATGGATGATATATCTATGCTTTCAACTTGAACAATAACACATCAAACAATGACACATATTTCAATGTTGAAATTGGTGAGGAAGCATTGGTGCATAAATTTTTTCAAAGCTAAAATTTGCTAAGAATATATGCTAAATTGGGGAATTGTTCTAAGTTATAATTGAGATTTCGCATCCTAAATTTGAGTTTCAACAAATTTAGAAGGAATTGCTAATGTCTTTTCCTAACCTTTAGGTTTAGGACAAATTCCAACCATCCTTGCAAAAAATTTCTATGCTAATTTAAACTAACTTACATTAAAGTGTGAAAAGGGAAATGTAGAAAAGTAAAGTATAGAAATAAAATGTATGAAATTTTAGGGTAGTGAGATATTTAAGCAAATACTAGATTTAAACCATAGTGAGAAAAGTGTGTGATCAATAGTTGTATGAGAAATTGAATAACATCAATTTTTACCAATTCATTATAAAATTGATAAGAGGATGATAATATGAGCTAGAAGGGTTGTTCAACAACCACAATACACTTAACAAGCCAAGAGGCCACTACCACTAATGGAATGCGTAAGGAATTTCTAAATTTTTACAATATCATAAGGACAAAGGACAATGTGGGTTTCACAGAGTGTAGCTCTAAATTCTCATGGCCAAATGATGAATATCTTATTTATAGTAAAAGGTTACGCTTGAGTTACCTATGGTGAGAAATAATTTCTCCTAGTAAAAGTAAATAATTAGAGGTAAATTTAGAAAATGTTGCACCATCAAATGTTACATGCCTTCACTTATTCCTCTAACAGGCTTGGAAGGCTTCCAAAATGACTTAGTTTACCAATACATGCTAAAATATTGCTTTCTAAAATATTTGCCTTGGGATCCACACCTTTAATTGGCTTTGGATTGGCAAGTGAATCACTTATATTTTGTAAACAAATCACTCACATTACTAGGTAGACTGACCACTTTTGCTGAAAAAATATCTCCCTTGATCCAATTGGTCCTTTTTAGTTAGTAAATTAGCATTAGGAGCCAATCAATTAGTTTTTACAAGTGGTTTGGACCCTATCCATACTTAGTCAGTTTTGAGTTTTTGGGATGCCTCTATTACCTAATTTCTTCTTCTGTATTATCCATCAAAATTTGTAAGAATTTAAATATTAATGTAGGGGTGCTAAAAAAAATTAATATCTAAAATGAAGGTAAGGCATACCAAGTTTTAGTCAGTAATTATATCCAATGTCAGGGGAAATTAAGGCAATTAGAAATTATTATTGACAATCCATAATTATGCTTCATAATAAGGAGAAACTACTACAAGTATAATATAATTGAGGGATATAAATATTATGAAACCTGTTAGTTGATAACATGGGTGTTGTAAATGATTTAAGCCATTGAAAGACTAGTTTTTACTAGACTCAACGTAAATATGATTGTAATTGTGACCTCTATAGTAATAGGTATGTTGTGCTCTTTTGTACTCATTCTTTAGATAAATAATATAACAATTTCTTAAAGCTTACATGGAGTTTTGCTTGATTGGGATGAGATACTATTTTGTTGGATTGGTGCATATGAGATTTTCCCTACGAGGGCTTGCCCTTACCAATGTTAATAATATTATGATTTTAACATATGATTTGACTTATAATCCATAGATAAATTAAGATTATATTGTGTATGATATGAAAAGTAACTTTTCTATTTCTTCTTGATATGTCATGTATGAGAGTGATGTTTAACACATGGTTTAGCAAAGTATGGGTGTGATCTACCAATGTTTTAGACCATTGGTGAATTTATTTTATCTTTGACCATGATTTATTTTGTTAAATATTCCTTCTACTATATATGATGTGTATGTATTATGGTTAGATATTGATTTAAATTACATAACATAATACATGGGATTATAGTTATATCTCTTATGTGCTTTATAAAAATGTGATGATATGATGCGCATAAATATATCATGGTTTGTAATGATTTTTTGGTGATATGTTAGCTAATGTTATTAATGAAAACTTGTTGAAATTAAATAATAAATATAGTAAAAAATTTAATTGAAATAATAAAATGACATTAGCTTAATCGAGTAAATTCCTTGAATTTTAGGGAGACCAAGTTTTCAATATTACCAATCGATACATGCATGATTGTCAAGCTATTGTAATACCACTACATGATCATGATGTAATACAAGTGGGGCCATTTTTAATCCCATATAGTCAATTAAAAGTTAGTATAGATTCAATAATATGTGCTAGATATGGCAATGATGTTTTAATGAGTAAATTGAGAAAATTATTATTATTATTAAAGTATATTAAATATCTAATTTATTTTGGTTGTATTGTTAGGTAGACCTTTTATTCACCTTGTATATATATTTTTTATTAGATATAGAAGGGGTTTTGAAGGGTACCTGAACCTTTTAAAATAGGATAAGCCCTACAAAACTTGGCCTAAGACCAATAATACAAGGTCACGAACATCAAGAAGCACTACAACTAGCCACCCATCAGCAAGTGAACTGGCTACAACTTGATACAAGAAGTAAAATTAAAACAACACTGGTGAGCCCCCAAAACAACCAACACTTCCACACGACTACACATAAAACCTTTCTTCATAAATAGTAAAAGCTTACAGAGCATCAAAAAGCATGCATTGCTAAATCCAATTGAATAAGACCTTCAAGAAAATTATCTCTCCAAACAAATAGACCATTGACTTATATCCAGGTTTGCCATAAAGTCAGCATGGAAGTTTCCTTATCTAAATATATGCCTTAGCTCCCTATCCTCTCTAGACTAAAGAATCCACCTAGATTCCATAATCATAGCCTCAATGTTCCAACTGGGGATTGAATCATCTTTGACCAAGTTTATAATATTAAATGAGTCTCCTTCAATGTAAACTTTTTGGTACCCTATCTTCTCCACAAGAAGGAGACCTTGGTAAAGGGATTTGGACTCTACAACATGGCAAGTCTAGATATTTTAGAATTTGACATGCGCCAATAGAAGCCCACCTCTATCATCCCTAAGTACCCCACCAACATTTAGAATTAATAATATTACCCTTTGAATCTACATCAAAGTTTAGTTTAACCCAACTTAGAGAAGGAGGTTCCCACTTCACAAGGGCCCAGGGATTAGGATGAGGAATATCAACAACCCTATTGCTTTGTTGAAAGCCAATTTTCCTTTCAAGCTCAACCTCCTCAAATCCACCCTCCTCCAAAGCTAGAGAGAACATATTTTCAAGAATGGAAGCCAAGGCTCTAGAACAAATAGAGGCAGGATCTCTTTTGAAATTTCTAGAAATTATACTATTTCTCGTCTTCCACACCTACGAAAAAATATGTGATAAACAAAATTTTCAAAAATATTTTAGTCTTGGAGAGTAAAAAGGATATGACAATTGAGTGCAAACATCAACAAGCAAACTCGACACCATCCAACTCAATCCCAAAAATTAAAAATAGAGTTAAGAACCTTAATAATTTAGAGAGAGAGAGAGAGAGAGAGAGAGAGAGAGAGAGAGAGAGAGAGAGAGAGAGAGAGAGAGAGAGAGAGAGAGAGAGAGAGAGAGAGAGAGAGAGAGAGAGAGAGAGAGAGAGAGAGAGAGAGAGAATACATGTGGAACCTTATATTCTACTATAAATTATAGTTTAGAAAATAAGTATAAACCTTTATATTTTACTATACAAAATAAAATACATGAGGAACTTTATGTTCTACTATAAATTAAAGTTTAGAAAATAAGTATAAACCTTTATATTTTGCTGTAATTTTTTATTTTATAATTATAATATTCTACTTTTACTCAACCTAATGATCTGAGATAAACTAGAAGAAATAGTGTTCTCATTAGGTTTAGCCAAGGGATAACAACAATTGATAAAACTCTTCCTTTGTTAGTAGGTTATAAGAGCATACCAAGGAAATGTATGGTTTGTTTATATTTTTACATGTTATTAATATATAACAAGTTAGAAGAGAGCTTCCTTTCCAAATCCACCAAGAAAGACTACAGATTAACAAGGACTATTGTTTCTATTATTTTACAAGGTTATAGGCAAAACCTTACATTGTTCCATTAAAAATACAATCCATCTATTAAACATTACATCTTTTAATTTTTGTAGTTTTGATTAGAATTTGATTGGGTGAAATTTGAATCATGCAATATCTATTTGTAATTGTATTGATTTATTGGATCCCTGGATCTTCAATCAAGGATTTTAATCATTGAACAAATCTCTATCTGGATGAACATTAATCTACCATTTCTCTATGGATGTGATATATTGAAATGTTCATTATTTTTGAAATGATCCTATTTCTAAAGGGTATGGCTATAGGTTATCCCAATAGAGGATCATTGATGAATATTTGCTTATTATCTCAATATTATGACTTGAAGGTTCAATTTCCATAATGTATAGGATTATAGATGGCTATTTGTGAAGAACATTTATCTAGTCCTCGATTTAACTATTGTATCTTATTTATAAATAGTCCTTTGATCTTATATTATGTGATCTTACCATGGCCATGGATTGTAAGCATGAGGATTATGCCAACCTAGGTAGAGGGTGATCCTTGGATTACCTTCATTAAGAAAATAATAAGAAAATAGATGGGAAGGATGGACACATGTTGGAGGCATGCAAAAGGAGTGGCATAAGGACCTATAACCAATTTAAAAATGGTCATACACTTTCTTATCTGACATAGTTTTGTTTTGTTGAAATATTAAGGCTTATTGGACATTGCATTGTAATTGCAACATGGATGTAAGTTGATGTATAAGTGTAAAAAAAATATTTACTTGTTTTATGTATTTGTATTAATGGAATAGTGTCTAAGGTGGTAGATCATCTTGGTATTAAATCCTAATTTTTGGTAAACTCTTTGTATTCAAACCTATCATCTCTTGAGATGGCCAAGCCTATAACATATGTACAAAAGTTAGAAATAATGTATGTAGAAATTTTGTATATAATACTTGAAAAGGTTTTAACATGAAGTTTGAACAAAATTTTAAATTGTACTATTGTTACTAAATTAGATTTATAATTTATGGCTTAGATTCTAATAAATGAGGTGTAACATGTTGAAAAAATTTAAAGTTCTAAACTTTATGATTGAATATGAGTTGAATTATTGGTGAGGTAAATAAAAATAAATATTTCATATTATTTCTAAATTTAATTATGGAATTACTCTCATTAAATTATATCAAATATCAACTAGAATTGTTTACTGAATCTCTCATTAAATATGTTAGTAGACGATGATAATCATACAAAAGCAAATATTAACCTTTTAGAGTATCATTTCTAAAAATTATGATTGCTTGAACTATTTAGAGGCTTATTAATGTATTAAGAATTTTGAAGTTCTAGTTTGATTCTTCTAGAATTTTTGTTGAATCCAAGAAGGATTTATAAGCAATAATTGATGAGCACAAGAAATGCTCATATTTTTGCATATGTACTAACAATTTTTGTGTGGCATTATATCATGAGTTGTGTATTTTATGAAGCATTACATATGTATTTAATAAAATCATGTGTATTATCTAATCTGTGTGTGAAGTGTGTTGTGTGTAGCTATTTCCTTGATTTTTTCATCTTTTGCTCAGTCAAGGTCCTACATGGACCTGGCATGGTTTCACTTAATCATAAGAAGGTAAACTAAAGCATGCGCCTTACTAATATAGGCACCTTACTGAGGTAGGTATCTTACTGAGGTAGGTGCCTTATTGAGGTAGGCACCTTACTAAAGTAGGTGCCTTACTGAGGTAGGTGCCTTACGAAGGTAGGTGCCTTATGAAGGTAGGCACCTTATTGAGGTAGGCACCTTACTAAAGTAAGAATCTTATCGAGTTAGGTGCCTTACCAAGGCCGATGCCCGAATTATATGTGTTGACCACAACGGCTAGAGAAGGACCCTATTGACCACCACTCCATGTCATCTATGGGAAATTGCAGATGGATGAGTTGTCCCAGCCAGAGTGGGTGAACACGTAACCACTCACGAAGCTAAACCGTAATGAAGTGGGGATCATCTAATTACCAAGAAATGATGCAGAGCTACATATCATGCACCGGTTGCAGTAACTGAACTATCCCAATTTAGGCTGAACCAAGACGTCGGTTGTAATAGAACTACCACAGGAAGATTTGTGTGTGTAGTATATAAACACACAGACTTCCCTATAGTAGGGGATACATATTTGATAAAGAGCATTGTTGTATGTAATATTCCATTGCATTATTAATAAAGTTGAACATTCGTTAGCAGTGCCTCATTTGTGAGAATTATCAGGTGGTATCTGCTTGGAGCTCGGGCCCACTCCAAGCTAGTATTCCTCCCCTCTTAGTTATTTACGTAATTTCATTATGCATGGTAGTATGTTTATGCCTTAGGCTTAAGCTTAGTTATCATAGAGGTTTGTTTATTTATAAGAAGCATTTCCATTTTGTATCAGTTGGTGTGTTTATTTTATCTGCATTGTCATTTATGAGTAAGTTTTATTAAGGTGGATGATCTAATTGATGTTATACAAACATCCCCCAATGGTAGTTGAATGGATAATCTCTAAAGTGGTAGTGTTACTAGTCTCAACCGTGACCCTTTGCAAGTTTATGAGTTCCCTGGATTGACAATTTAAATGAGAAGTGCTGTGACAAGTATAGGATAAATTCACCAGTGTTTGGCACCCAAAATTTTGGTGCCATTATCGGGGAAGCGTCACTAGTAGACTAATTACATTACCCCTTAAGACCTTTGACCTGAACTTGTATGATTCCACCAAGAAGAAGAGGACCAGACGATAGTTTTATAAAATATAGTCCACCAGATTAGTCAGAGTTAGCAGAAGACTAGAGTTTGAATTATATTCTCCTGACTCATTGCTAGAAATCCACTAGAGTTAGAGTCCTCACTTCATGCAAATTGCCTCCTCATATCACCTACCTGGGGAAGAACAAACTATTGTAAATCCATTGTTTAAGAGGACACACTCAAAGGAAGCCCTAATGTGGAAAGTTGTAGAGGATCAGACTATAACACCAGCTAACTTCAAGGCCATGAGCTAGAGATTTTTGAACGATCGAGAGACTATAGATGCTATATTAGAGACCATATTTCTTGAAAAAATGGCTGAAGAAGAAGTCTCATCTGGGTTTAGTTTCTCGATAGAGGAAGGGGTAGGAGACACCAAAATGAAAAACATTTCCCCTGCCCATCTCCATACCTTTAGGGGATACCCAACCAAAGATCCTGACCTATTTTTATTCAAACTTAATGTATTGTGCAGGTCTGTCGATTATAAATCAAACACACAAAAGCTAAAACTCTTCCCATCGACATTAGATGAATCAGCCCTACGATTGTTAATCAAGCTAGGGAACAAGTAGATTGCCACATGGGATGGGATGAAGAAGCTCTTTTTGGAGCAATATCAAGAATTCGGTTTAGCATGAGATTCCAGAGAGGAAGTCCTCAGCATGACATAGAAAGAGGATGATTCCCTGGAGGAATACTGGGAAAGGTTTAATTTTAACTTGCAGTGATACCCTCATGCAAAGTTAGGAAATAAGTCCCTCAAAAGTATTTTTTTGATGGGATTGAACAACGAGTCACTAGAAGCACTGGATATGATCTTCGAAGGAGATGTTTACCAGCATGCTATAGAAGATATCCGATAATTATACCAGAATTACTCACAGAAGAGAGGTAATCCAACTGCTAGAATAGTGAAAGAGACCGTGTCATCATAAAAATAGAGATAGGCAACATGCTGGAAGATTTAAAGAGTGAAATGCTATCCTCTCTAGCTTTGTAGCTAGATACACTATTTTTGGAGAAGAAGAAATAGGAGAACAACACAACATTAACCTATTTCTACCCCAAATGTAGAGGGAAGCATGCTAGGAATGCCTGCCCAAAGAACAAGGTCAAAGTATGTGCAATTTTCTAGAAGAATCATAAAACCAGACTGTGCCCACAACTACCCAATGCCAAAGAAGATGTTGGCGTAATTGAAGCCTACTTTGTGGAAAATTAGAGGAATTGGCAGTAAAACCCCATGGGGAATATTACCACGAGGGTGCCACCTTATGGATAAGGGTCATATATGCCATAGGGGCAGTCACCACCACCCAACATTGGATGGTGGGGACAACCACCCTGGACGAACATACCTCTAGGTGCAGCATTCCCAAATCAGCAAATGTGGATGCCATATAATAAGCCATGGAGGAGCCACATCCCATGGAATATGCCTCCACAAAACATGGTGTAGGGACCACCTCAGCAAGGCTTATTGGCCCTGCTTGTGGTAAGACCTACGCAGTTACCAGCACAACTGAAGGTGAATCTGAACAACAAGGTAAACCAACTAGTATACCAGGTGGAAGGAGAGATGTATCAAATGCACCATATTAGTTGTAATCCAATACAACTTAGATCATGCAAGTATTTAGGAGTAGAAACACCTTCTCTGGTAGAAGTGGAGGAGGAAGTAGGAGAATCCCCTCTGATAGAAGAGATGGGGGAAGAAAAAGTTATTGAGAAGATAGGGGCCCCATTCCTTAAATATCTACAAGATCAGAAGAAGCCGACACAACATGAACTTGATATCCTATCAAGACTGAAAAATCTCACCGTAACTATCCCACTTTTCCAAGCTATCTATGATGTGCCCATATACACTAAGGTGATAAAATATATATGCCTAAGGAAACTAGGATGCAAAGCAGTGCAAACCATCAATGTTGTGGGAAATTTAGCCGACTTGATAATGGGGAATGCATATCACCCCAAATATGCAGACCCAGGAAGCCCGATATTGATGGTGAAAATAGGAGGGCACTCATTGGTGAATACATTGGTTGACTTGGGGGCAGCCATCAATGTAATACCACAAGACACCATGCAAAAGATGGAGCTCACTGAATTGAAGCCTACAAAAATGGTATTACAATTGGTTGATCGATCAACGATGGCACCAGAAAGAATGCTCGAAGATGTCATAGTAACAGTCAATGCATGGGAGTATTCGATGGATTTTTTGGTGCTGCAATACAAAACCAAACTAGGTAGTTACCCACTCATCCTAGGAATATTGTTGGAAGTTAAAATGATAAAATGGTAATTTTTTTTTTTACAACTCTAAGCTTTGGACCTTACCCTTTTACCAGCTTGGACGACAATCGAGTTAGCAGGATTGGACGACATGGACGGTAGGAAGAGTTTGAATCCAAATTCCTTTTTTCCTTTCCTCCCTATTTTACTTCCTTCCTAATATTTCTCCTAAACTTTCTAAGTTTTGGTTATTAGTTTATGTATTTAAGCAATGTATTTTAGAACCTTTCAAGGCGAATGAATATCAAATATTATATTTTGAGCTCCTAAATTTTTGGTTCTATATCTGGTATCTGAGTAGAGGGTATCTAGGGATTCAAGGTAAGCTAGGCATGGATCCCGAGGAGGCCCACAGGTGAGGCATGAATCTTGAGGAGGTTGAGAGAGCCTGTAGAGCACGAACTGAGGTGAGGTCGAGAGGAGGCCCACATAGAACACACGGTTTGAGGTTGACTAGCTGAACAGAGAACACCAGGCATGATTCTCGAGGTGACTGATAGGTAACTTAGTGGAACACAAACTAGAGGTGGACACATGGCAAGTAGACATTGAGGTAGACACGTGGACATGTAAACTAGAGGAGATATGACTATATGTAAGGCGACGTGGCAGATGACATGGCAGACAAAGGAGCAACTAGGACAACGTGGCATGAGGAGATTTGCTAAGGAAGTCATCAAAAGGGTGGTAACCGATTGCTTGAAGGTAATCAATAATCTTTGTGCATATTTTTGATTATATAGTGCTATTTCCCTTCTGCACAACGAATGTGGGATAAAAACACAAGTTGTTTTTTGTTGTTTTACGCAGGCTACGATGAAACAAAGGAGGCAAGCCTCCCTTACATCCTCGTCAGGCAACGCAGCTTGACTAGCTCGAGGAGCCAACCTTAAGGTGCTTGCCCCTAGCAGGTCACGGGTTTGAAACCCGAGTGATGAAGGTTTTAAATATTTTTTGGTACACTTGCCTTGAAAGCTTAGAAATATAGGTGTATGGTGCTTGAGTCCCATGGGCGGTGTAAGACAAGTTGGTAAGAAGGCTTTGTTTAGTGAGAGGAGTCGTGGGTTCGACTCCTGCAGTTTTTATATATTATATATTTTTTTCTTTCTAAAGTTTTTTTATATATTAAAAAGAATAATTTATATTATATTTAATAAATTAAAATAATAATTATTTTTTAAATTTTTTTTATAAAGCAATTATTATTTTTTATTAAATAGATTTTAGTACAATAAAAGGAGAAAAAGAACATTGCCTAAGAGGCAATTTATGTAAGAGGACTCAAAGGTGGAAAATTGTGACAATTTCTTTGTAAAATCTTTGTAAAATTTTGAGAGAGGCAAAACATTGAAGACTAGGAATTTGTAAAAAGAGGCAAATTGAAGGGAAAAATTCATGATTCGCTCCATAGGATGTTATCATGCACTTTGTGCACTTTTTGTAAGAGAGAATGCTGAAATCTTTGATGAAAAAGTACAAGCTTATGGGCTTCATACTGTGTTTAGTCAGTTGCAGAATGCAGTAATAGCACACCAGAGGCATCCAAACTCAGGGTACGAGGTAGAATATGAAGATAACTCCTTTGGGAGTCAATTTGAGCAATTCAAATCCATAGAAGTTGCACCACAAGAATATAAATATACTCATTATAGTAATTCAGTAAAAATTCTAGAACTAGAATCACCTAAGATAATATTGATCAGTGATGACGAAGAACAAGTAGCAGACAATTTCGTGAATCAAGAAATAGCAGCGCCACAAAAAGAGGAACAAACAATCAGTGAAAGAGTGAATCAAGTTAGATTTCACTTGAATTTGTAATCTATTATTTCTTCTTATTTCTTCTTTCTTCCTTCTTCCTTCTTTGAAAAAGCAGAGTGCTTTATTGTAACCGAGAAATAAAAAGAGTGTTTTAGTAACTATGGCCTCACATAACAATCTACCAATTCCAAAATTCAATGGATATGATTACGAGTATTGGTCTATCAAAATGAAGACCTTAATCATAGGGAAAGGTTTGTGGGACATAGTGGAAGAGGGTTACATCGAAACCATAGACTGGACAACATTAAGTGTCGTAGATAAGAAAACAAAGAAATAAGCGCAAAAGAGCAACTCCTCTGCTCTTTATCATCTCCAAGAAGCATTGGAGAAGAGTATATTCCCTAGAATATCCGCTTGTATAACTACACAAGATGCGTGGAAAGCTTTGAAAGATGGATTTCGGGGAAGTGATCAAGTGAAGCAAGTGAGGCTTCAAACACTGAAACGAGATTTTGAAAATCTCAAAATAAGAGAAGACGAAAAAGTTGGTGACTACTACATCAGAGTGAAAGTAGTAGTTGATAAAATGGTTACTCTTGGTGAAGAAATTAAGCCTGAAATAATTGTAAAGAAAGTGTTACGAACACTTCTTCAAAGATGGAATCACATAGCCATAATCATAGAAGAGTCAAAAGATCTTTCCACTTTAACATTTGATGCATTAATTGGGTCGTTAATGTCTCATGAAGAGAGATTATAGGAATCTCATTCAACTATCTATGGAGGCAATGATAAAGCCTTCACATCCAATGAAAATACTAGAAGAGGATGTGGAAGAGGTCAAGGTAGAGGCCAATGAAGAGGTAGAGGCAAAGGCAACTACAAAGGAGGCAATCATAATAGAGGAGGCAACTCCAATAGAGGGGGCAATCAGAACAAAGGTGGAAACCAAAATCGAGGAGGAAATCCAGGACAAAGTGGAAATCAAGGATGAGGAAGTGACAAGTCCAAAACAACTTGTTTTAACTGTGGTAAGCCAGGTCACTTTGCTCGTGACTACTGGTCAAAATATTCTCAATGCAACAACAGTAAATATGGTAATTATGGTGAAGAAGATGATACCTCTAATATTTTTCTTTCATATGGACAATCAAAACAAAATTTAAATGACACATGGATTTTGGATACTAGTTGCTCAAACCATATGAGTGGCAAAGAAAATCTATTTTCTACTCTAGATTCCACTTATAAATCCCACATCAAGTTAGGGGATGATAAAGCTTTGCAATTCGAAGGCATTGGAGCCATGGAGGTTCCAACAAAAGAAGGCCTAAATAAAGTGAATGACATCTACTACACTCCAAAGCTCCAACAAAATCTTCTAAGCATTGGGAAAATGATGGAGAATAATTACAAACTTGTTTATGATGAAGGAAAATGTATCATTCTTGATAAAAACAATCATATCATCACATAGGTCCCAATGAGCTAGAATCAATTATTCCCTCTCAAATTTTGTGAGCCAGGGGGAGCTCAACTTGTAAATGTAGCTATAACTAATCCAAGTTTACTTTGGAACTTGCGATATGGTCACCTTAATTCTACTAGCTTGAAACTGTTAACTTCTCAAGCTATGGTGACAGGACTTCCCAAAATCAACAAACAGAAGGAGGTCTGTGAAAGATGTACTTTGGGAAAGCACTCAAGGTCTAATTTTCCAAAAGGAAAAGTGTGGAGAGCCAGATATCCACTTCAGTTAGTGCATTTAGACATCTGTGATCCAATGCAGATAAAGAGTATCAAAAATAATTCCTATTTTCTCACTTTCATAGATTATTTTTCTAGAATGTGTTGGATTTATTTCTTGAAACACAAAGATGAAGCTTTTGATTGCTTCATATATTTTAGAAATAATTTAGAGAAACAAAGTGAGTATTTTGTAAAATGTCTTAGGACAGATCGAGGAGGTGAGTACTCCTCAAAATAATTCTTGAAATATTGTAAAGCAAGTGGGATCAAAAGGCAATTCACCACTGCCTATACCCCACAACAGAATGGTGTGGCAGAGAGAACGAACCACACCATAGTTGAGATGGTGATATTGATGCTTCAGACTAAGAATTTAACTAATATGTACTGGGCTGATGCTGTGAGAACCAATGTATACATTCTAAATAGAAGTCCAACTTCTAGTTTAGATGACATCACTCCTTATGAGGGGTGGTATGGAAAGAAACCAAATGTAAAGCACTTCAAAGTTTTTGGTTCTTTAGCATATGCACACATTCCTAATGATAAAAGGAAGAATCTTTATCCCAAAAGTCAAGCTTGTATATTTGTAGGGTATTCTGAGTCTACCAAAGCATATAGACTCTACAATCCCAAGACTCATAAAATTGTACTTTCTAGGATGTAATTTTTGATGAAGGGGGAGAATGGGGTCATCAAAGAATTTTTGTTGATGATGAGTCCCAATATATAAATTCTTCATAGGTACAATAGGTACAACAGGTGTCTCCCAAGAAAAGCAAAGGCACACCACCCCATCCAAGCCCAAGTAGGAGTACTACATAAAGTACTTCAAACGCAACTCCAAGTACTTCTCCACAAAGATTAGTAAGTTCTTCACCGATGGAAATTGATAGTGACTCTCCATCAAGAGGTAAAAGAACTTTACAACATCATCCATCCTTTCAAATGCTGGATCAAAATTTCTAGAGAAGATTCACTAGAAGCCAAGATAGTGAAATGAATACAGTTTTGTAGAAACTTGAAAATTTGCAATTGTATGGGGATGATGACTCCCATGATCCTAAGGAAGATGTAGTCAATTATGCTTTATTGGCTAATGTACAACTATAACCAGCTAGCTATGATAAGGCTTGTACTCAAAATGTATGGCAAGAAGCCATGGAAGAGGAAATAACCTCTATAAAAAATAATGATACATGGGAGCTAGTAAAGCTACCCAAAGGAAAAAAGTGTGTTGGATGTAAATGGGTCTACAAGGCCAAATACAATGTCGATGGAAGCATTGAGAGGCACAAAATAAGATTAGTAGCAAAAGGTTTTATTCAAAAATTTGGCATTGAATATGAGGAAACTTTTGCTCCTGTTGCACGAAAAGAGACAATCAGATCAGTTCTTTCCTTAGCTGCCCACAAAGGATGGAAAATTCAACACATGGATATGAAAAGTGCTTTTCTAAACGGATACTTGACAAAGGAGGTTTATGTTCAAAAACCTCAAGGCTTTCAAGAACAAGGAAAGGAGAACCTTGTTTATAAATTAAAAAAATCACTTTATGGCCTCAAGCAAGCGCCAAGAGCTTGGTACTCACGCATTGATGGATATTTCAACGAGTATGGATTCACTAGAAGTAAAAGTGAACCAACTCTATACTACCCAAAGCATGGTGTAGACATTCTCATAGTTTGTTTGTATGTGGATGATCTAATATTTATGGGTAGTAACACTAAAATGAATATGGAGTTCAAAAACTCCATGATGAAGTAGTTTGAGATGAAATATATCGGTTTAATGCGATACTTCCTAGGCATGGAAGTGCATCAATCAAATAAGGGGATCTTCATATGTCAACACAAGTATGCTCAAGACATGATCAAGAAATTTGTCATGGATCAGTACAAATCAGTTGCAACTCCAACTGGACATGGAATCCAATTGAGCAAGGATGACAGAGCACCAAAGTTTGACATGACGACTTACAGGAGCATGGTTGGGAGTCTGATGTTTCTCACCAACACAAGGCCCAATATTCAATATGTTGTTTCTCTAGTTTCAAGGTTTATGGCAATTCCATCTAAGCTACATCTACAAGCAACTAAAAGAATCTTAAGTTATGTAAAAGGTACATTGGATTTTGAAATCCATTACCACAAATGTAATTTTGTGAAATTAGTTGGCTTCAGTGACAGTGATTGGGGCAAAAATATAGATGATAGGAAATCTACATTAGGGAACTATTTTAGTCTAGGTTTAGGACTAATCACTTGGAGTTCCAAGAAATAAACTATTGTAGCATTGTCATCTACTAAGGCTGAGTATATAGCCATCACACATGCTAGTACTCAAGCCCTATGGTTGAGAAAAGTCCTTGAAGATATTGGAGAAAGTCAAAGTGGTCCAACTTGACTGTATTGTGATAACATAAGTGCCATTCAGTTGGCATACAATCCAATCCACCATAGCAGATCAAATGGGAAATATCGCAGGGTCAAAACCTTTGGATATCATTTTTTTATGGATAAAGCTTTGGTTTACGCATTGGAGACAATGTTAACGTTATACAGTACCCCTTTTGGTTCTAGCTACTACGGTAGTGCAGTCCATCACAAACACTTGTGAGAATGTTGCATCATGGGAGATCATGGTTTCGATCCACGATAGGGTAATGGTATTAATTTTTTATTTTTGTATTAAATTAAATTGAGTGGAGTCTTAAGTTTTTTCATGTCTATTTGAAAATTGTATTCTGTATAAAAGAATTATTTTTTGCATTTCCAAAGTGGGAATTATATGGTTTATTTTGTATAGTGTGTAAGAGGATTATTTTTGCATATCAAAGTGGGAGTTATATGGTGTATTATTTTGCACTTTGTATAGTGGGTAAGAGGATTATTATTGCATACCAAATTGGAAGTTATATGGTGTATTATGTTATTTGAAAATTGTAATTTTGTCTAAAGTGTGAGAGTTATTTTTGCATATTTAAAAAGAGGGAGTTATAAGGTGTACAAGTGATTGATTTTAAAATTGTATTGTGAATAATAAAAAGGGTTTATAAGTGGATGAATTTAAATATGTGCTAGAAAGTAAATATTACTAACCAGATTTTAAAGGAACAAAAAGGAAAATTATTTTTGAGACAGGTTTTGAAGGCACATCATCATCAAGGTAGTTTTAGAGGTATGGTGATTTAATTCTTTCTTAAGGAGGTTTTGTTCTAAGAAAATATTTTTGTTATCATATAGTTAGAGACCTAAGGAATTATTGGACATGAATTATTGAATGAAATTAGAAATAAATGTGCAAGGGTTTGAGAGCATAGTTGTGCATTCCTTTAAGTGAAATTGGGAAGAAATTTGCAAGGGTTATAGATCAGTTTTGTGAAGCAAATTTATGCAGTGGTTTTGATTGATATTGGGAAGAAATTTGCAAGGGATATAGACCAGTTTTGTGAAGCAAATTTATACATTGGTCTTGATTGGTTTTGAGAGTCATACTAGATCTATCCTTTAGAGTGCAATAAATGTGAGACATGTGAAAGCAACAAATTTAATGAATGTGAAAAAGAACATATTGAGTATTAACGATGCATATCATTGTTTATATGTTCATGAAGAAAAATAATTCTGAGTAGAATATATCTGAATTACTTTAGTCAAAGAAAGTACATTAACATTGTTTGTATGCAAGATTTGGGAATATTTGAGCAAGTTGTGTGAGCAGCATTGAGGCAGATATGAGTAGATTTGAACAGTGATAATGAGCAAATTTGAGCATTTTTATGAGCAGGTTTCTATGAGCATATTTGAGCAAAATTTTGAGTAAAGTTGAAGAATATTTGAGCAAGCCTTGTGAGTAGGCTTGGAGTAGATTTGAGAAAGTCTTATGTGTAGGCTTGGAGTATATTTGAGCATAATTGAGTAGGTTTTGGTAAGCATATTTGAGAAAGCCTTGTGTGTAGTATTGGAGAATATCTGAGCAAAGTTGAGAGTAGGTCTTGGAGTAGACCAGAGAAAAGGGGATTGGTGTCTCCTATGGATAAATATCCACAAACTAGAGCAAAGGGTATTGGTGTCTCCTATGGATAGAGGTCCACAAACTAGAGAAAAGGGGATTGGTGTCTCCTATGGATAGAGGTCCACGAACCAGAGCAAAGGGGATTGGTGTCTCCTTTGGATAGATGTCCATGAACTAGAGCAAAGGGGATTGGTGTCTCCTATGGATAGAGTTCCATGAACCAGATTAAAGGGAATTGGTGTCTCATGTGGATAAATATTGATGAACCAAAGAAAATGGGATTGGTGTCTCCTATGGATAGAGGTCCATGAACTAGAGCAAATGGGATTGGTGTCTCCTATGGATAGAGGTCCATGAAACCGAGTAAATGGGATTGGTGTCTCCTATGGATAGAGATACAAGAACCAAAGCAAAGGGGATTGATGTCTCCTATGGATAGAGGTACACAAACCAAAGCAAATGGGATTGGTGTCTCTTGTGGATAGAGGTCCATGAACCAAAGCAAAGGGGATTGGTGTCTCCTATGGATAGAGGTCCATGAACCAGATCAAAGGGGATTATTTTCTCTTGTGGATAAATATCCATAAACCAGAGTAGAGGGTATTGGTATCTCCTATGGATAGAGGTCCATGAACTTGAGCATAGGGGATTGGTGTCTCCTTTGGGTTGGTGCCCATAAACATTATATTAGGGAATTTATTTCCAAGATATTTGTTGAGAAACTTTATAATAAATATTTTCTTCGTGGATGTAGACCACATTAGATCAACCATGTTAAATCTGTGTCTCTTATGGGTGTGTGTGATGTTTTGTGCATTGTTTCATTATTGCAATTGATAACATTGGTAAAATGGTAAAAATTTGTTTTACAACTATAAGCTTTGGACCTTACCCTTTTACCTCCTTCGATGACAACTGAGTCAGTAGGATTGGACGACATGGATGACAGGAAGAGTTTGACTCCAAATTCCATTTCATCCCTATTTTCCTTCCTCCCTAATATTTATCCTAAGATTTATAAGTATTGGTTATTAGTTTATGTATTTAAGAAATGTATTTTAGAACCTTTCAAGGTGAATGAATATCAAAGATTATATTTTGAGCTCCTAAATTTTTGGTTCTATAGAGACCATGGTTAGCTACAACTGATGCTTACATTAGTTGTCATGATGGACTAATGACCATTTCAGAAGGCTAGAATGTCAAGAGATAAACAATCTCTCTCCCAGACCAATCGGTGGACGCACTGGGAGAACCTAAAATAGAAAATTAGGAGGATAATACACTATCTATGCTCCAGCTGGTAATGGCATTAATAGAAGCAGAGGATGAGGCTGAAGAAGATGGCATCATCTCAAGATTCTTCCATGGAGAATATTCTCTCCCAATCCCTAAGTCACCATTGGTGGGTGCTCAAGACCACCACACCAAGCAAATCGACATCGAGCATGGCAGAAAATTAAACATCAATAGTGTGCTGACTACCACATAGTTGGAAAAATTGAAAGAGCTCCTAACTGAACATAAACTAAAATTTGCATGGGATTATGTGGATATAAAGGGAATCGGCCCAAAGGTATGCACTCACCATATCTATATGGAAGAATAGTCAACTCTTGTCAGACAACCACAAAGAAGGATGAACTCGATCATGAAGGAAATTGTCAAGGCCGAGCTACAAAAGCTCCTGACGGTGGGATTCATCTACCCGATCTCAGACAGTGAATGGGTATCACTACTCGTGGTTGTCCCTAAAATAATGAGAAATGGAGGATCTATTTTGACTACATATCATTAAATATGGTGACTAAAAAGAACCATTTTCTACTTCCTTTCATTGACCAAGTGCTAGACACATTATCTGGGAGGAAATACTTTTCCTTATTGGATGGATTCAGTGAGTACAATCAAATCCAAATTGTAGAAGAAGACCAAGATAAGACAACGTTCGCCTGCCCATGGGAAACGTTTGCATACAAGGTGCTAACTTTTAAGCTATGCAACGCACCAGCCACCTTCCATACGACAGTGCTTAGCGTATTCTTAGATATGATACGTGAAGCATTTGAAGTATATATGGACGATTTCACCATTTACAAGGAAACATTTGAGGAGGTGATGAAAAAATTGGAACGTGTACTCTAGAGGTGTAAGGAAAACAATTTATCCCTCAATAATGAGAAATGTTTTATGATGATGCGGGAAGGCATAGTGTTAGGGTATAATATCTCGGTAGAAGGGATTAAAGTGGATCACAAGAAGATAAAAGTCATTAAAGACTTACCCAACCCAAAAACACAAAGGGAGGTAAGGAGTTTTCTTGGCTCTGCCAGGTACTACAGGTGATTTATCACCAATTTTAGAAAAATTGCCAAACTGCTACACACCCTTCTGATGAAGGACGTAGAATTTATCTAGAAAAACAACTGTGAGCAGGCATTTCAGATGTTGAAGGAGAAGCTGATATCTACCCCAGTGTTGCGGGACCCAAATTGGTCTATCCCGTTCCACATATATCGTGACACATCCAATAATACAATTGGGGTGATCCTCTGGTGGTAGGATAGGAAAGAGTTCTACACCATCTATTACATCAACAAGAACCTAGTATGGGCTGAGCTTAATTACATGGTAATGGAGAAGGAGTTTCTCATAGTGGTACATGCCGTCAATAAATTTTACCACTACATTACTAGGTATAAAGTATTCATCCACATGGACCATGTAGCCATTAGGTATCTGATGAGCAAACCAACGATCAATGGCAGAATCATCAGGTGGATTTTGTTGCTGTAGGAATTTGACCTTACCATAGTCGACAAGCCTAGAAAAGACAACATAGTCACAAAATTTCTATCCAGACTAATTCTAGTAGACTATGTAGCGATAGAAGACCAGTTCCTAGATGAGCATCTATTTGTCATCAGTGAACAAACACTGTGGTATGCAGACATTTCCAATTATCTAGCCACCAGGAGAAACTCCCCTACCCTCTCGTATTGGGAGAAGCAAGGGGTAATAAAAAATAGTGCATCATACCAATGGATTGATGGCCTCCTATTTAAAATAGGGCCTGATCAGATCGTAAGAAGGTGCGTGGCCGAGCACAAGTTCACAGAGATACTCAAGGTCTGCCATAATGAGCCTTGTGGTGGTCACTTCTTAGGGAGAAGGACTACATATAAGGTATTGCAGATTGGGTATTTTTAGCCCATGCTATTAAAATATGCAATTGCATGCACCAACAAATGTGATGAATGCTAGAGGATGGGCAGGCCAACCCATAGGGATGAAATGCCCCTACAGCCTCATGTGCACATTGAACCCTTTGAAAAATGGGGCATGGATTTTGTGGGACCCATCAACCCACCTTAAACTGAAAGGAGGTACATTCTAGCCTATGCAGACTATGTCACTAAATGGGTCAAATTCCAAGTGCTAAGAGACTCCAAGGAATAGACGATCATCAAATTTTTATTCTCCCACATTTTTATGAGATTTGGAGCACCCAGGGAGATTACAACAGACTAGGGATCCCAATTCACATCTAGATTAATCGAGGAGCTGATGGAACAGTACAATATTTGACATAACAGGACTATCCCATACCATCCGCAGGTGAATGGATATGTAGAGGTCACTAACAAGGAAATAGAAAACATCCTGATGAAGATTGTACAACAATATAGGAATTATTGGGTTGCAAGACTACCGAAGGCAGTATGGGTATATAATACAACATGGAAATCGACCACTAGTTTTACCCCCTTTCGATTGGTCTATAGGAAAGACACAATGATGCCCATTGAATTTGAAGTTAAGATACTCATAACATAGGTCAAATTAGATCTAAACTTGGATGATGCACAAAAGGAACGAATTCAACAAATAAATTAGCTGGACAAATTTTGCATTGATGCCCTACAGAGAATAAAAATTATGTAGAGGCAAAGGAAGCAGTGGCATGACCACCACATTAAAAATAAACAATTCAAAGAAGGAGATTGGGTACTGTTGTATGACTCCAGGTTCCAAGATCAGAAGGGGAAGTTGATGTAGATATGGATGGGACCATGCGAGGTGGTGGAAATAATCAAGAATGGTGTTGTATAGGTCAAGATGATTGACAACATCAACACCATCCTAACAGCTAATGGCCATCGGGTGTAGCCATACCATACGTTTGAGGGACTATTGGTGGAAACCAGAACAGGCATGGGGGAGATCCCATCCAAGTAAAATCTCCCAAATTATCAACAACATGGTGGACATAGGGACGTCCACCAAAGATAAGTTAGAATAGGTTACTATTTTTTTAGCTTACAATGTGTTTTGCAGGGACAACGCTCACATGCAAGATGTAGGCATCCTGAGAGCCAGGGCCTAATAGGCATGGACCCCATTTAACTGCACTTTTTTTTTTTTTTTGTGTTTTTCTTTTGCAGGGACATGGCATGATTGTTCAAACAATAGGTATCTAGGAAAACCAGGCCTAGGTCAACTCCACATCCACACATCTATGCATTAGGCGGCTATAAATAGTTTAGGCATGGGGGGACACCAAATTCCTCATAGAACATCCACATGCCTAAACGAGATGGAAATTGATGAAATATAAGGAGAATTTTGGGAGGCTTGATAAACCTCACATCAAAAGACACGTTAGCCGTAGCTGACATTTCAACGATAAGGAAGGGGCACCTTATTCTGGAGGAGAGGAACCTTACTATGGAGGAGTGATGCCTTACTCTAGAGGAATGTCACCTTACTCTAGAGGAGTGGTGCCTTACTCTGGCACCTTACTCTATTGGAGTGGTGCCTTACTATGGTGTCTTACTCTGGAGGACCGACGCCTTACTCTGGTGCCTTACTTTGGAGGAGCGGTGCCTTACTCTAAAGGAGTGGTAACTTACTCTAGAGGAGTTGCACCTTACTATGGTGCCTTACTCAGGAGGAGCAACACCTTACACTACCAAGAAGGCATCGAAGTCGTTAAAAAAAAAAGTTCTTTAGGGGGGTTGTTGTCATGATGACGTGATGATTCTTAGACATGGGGGTAAGCAATGCCTTACTCTGAAAAAGCGATGTCTTACTCTGGTGCCTTACTCTGGAGAAGCAGTGTCTTACTCTAGGCACCTTACCCCACAAGCTAGGCCAACCCTAAACATTCATAAATAAAAAAAGATCAAAGTGGTGTGTTACCTTGGTGCCTTATCGAGTTAGGTGTCTTATCGAGTTAGGTGTCTTACTGGCACCTTACCAAGTTAGGTGCCTTATTGGCACATTATCGAGTTAGACACCTTACTGAGTAATATGCCTTGCTCAAAATAGGTTCCATTTGAATGCCTTACTCAAGCAGGCACCTCGATCAATTAAATTAACATGTGCAACTTGGAAGTATGAGGAGCAAATGAAGCCAACACCATCATGTCACATGATGAAAATTTGGACATGGCCAAAAATATTTCAAAATCATTGGTAGGATTTCAGCACGTCCCAAGGCTAACCGTCGAGAAGATAGGCATCCCAACCTAAACCAATAGTATCCACCACATTTTTAGTAGCAGGAACTCGAGCGAACAAGGAATGCAATACCCAAGACGACGTAATCAACACATAGGAAAAACATCATCGAATGATAATTTGGCATACTCCACGCAACACGAAATGACCAATCAGGTATGCACATGATTTTAATTAGATATATATGTAATTTTCATATAATATGCTCTCAAAAATGATGATGGCACAAGAACAAAAAATCACCCCTCATGCCTAATACGTCATACTAAAAATTAATTCGGGTGGCATACCCTGCTAAACCCAACATGGAAACAATTTCTAGAGTTAGGCACCTCAGGTTATAAAAAGGTGCCTTACTGAGTACATAACTCGAACTCAACAAGGAATTCACCATGGGAGGACCTTCAAAGAATCACACGATTAAGAAGTAGGAGCCCAATGGCACTGAAGGAATTAGGAGGGAAGTCCACAACTGGTTCGAAGCGGTAGGATGGATGAATTAATGTCATCTGGTCAGCTAGGAACAAGATGTGGAGGTAGCTAAAGAATTCACCACTGTCCTAAATGGAGAAGTGGCCCAGCTGCACAGACTGGTAATTCCAGGCACCCCAAAGCACATTGCTCAGGTCACTAGCCTCCCCTTCACTAGAGAATGTACATACAAGGATGGCATGGTGAAGAAATACACTGAAGTGCTGCTCGGACAGGGGAATGTCCCCTGCGACCAAGGAGGACTTCCCAAACAGAGGATATCGATGCACCTACAAAATATTTTTGAGCAGGTTATGAGATACTTCACATGCACTAGGAAGTATTCACTCTTGAATGCTAACCACATGCAATTCATGAGCCATATGGTGCACGGGAGAGAAATCAACATCCTGTTGTACCTAGAAAAATCCTTATAGGATGAGGCATTGTGGTACAAAAGAGGGGTAGTCTCTGCATTAGCCCATAATAGACTAATTACAACCCTAATACACCATGAAGAGGAGCATAGGGGAAACTCATGGATGGTAGAAGCTGAAACCTCTGGTGCACGAGAATAGGTGGTGGCCAAAGCAGGGTACGAAGACAAACTAAGGGGAACATATGAGGAGATTAGGGTTGAGTCACCCAACACAGTAGAATAGATAGCCACAAAGGCAGGGCATGATGTCAAATTGGGAGAATGTTCAAAGAGGAACACCCCAAATTTCTACTAGAGATTACAGAGGAAGGGTAGAGCCCTCCGCCCATTTTCATGGAAGAGAGGTCATAATCCTCTAGCACAGAACACCAGACATAATATAGGAAACGTCAAGAATGATGATGGTTCCTAATCATCTCAATTGAGGAAGATAAAAAAGATACAGAGCTTAGTGTCATGGCACAAACTTTGCAGAATTTGGTCGCTCATAGTCCGTAAGACCTGCAACATTTCACAATCTTGCAACAATTGGCCGAGACATCAACGAAAGAGGACCGTGTCGAACAAATCCAGAAATACTTGATGCATACATTATTCAATTAGTACAAGGAGATAACCATGAGGAAATTTTAGAGATAGGAGACCACAATTGCTCAATTACGACAATTGATCCAGCAACTCAAAGAGGAGAACCAACAGCTACAAACCAAGTAATAGAGAGGCAAGACGTCTCTAACCAAACCGATTGGGTGATGGAAGTGCTCATGAACTCTCTGACCTCACCAGAGAGAGTAGTATCATCTAGAGCATTCAGGTCGGATGCTAGAAATAAGGAATTGGAAGTAGGGGAGGAATCATGCACCCCTGATAGAAAAATTCTAGAGGAATAGGAGAATTCTATTTTTCAAACATAAACCCTTGTTATCAACATCGAGGATGACAATGAGCCTTCGGGGCAGATCGAAGGGCAAAACCCTGAACTTGAGGCCAAGGAGGATTCTCCAAGGTGCTAAGCATCTGAAATTGAGGAGCCACCACCCAAGGGAATAGGGAAGTAGGTGCTAGGGGGAATAGCCATGGGGGACCTCCAATCAGAGGAACATCTCCCTGAGTCATCCAATAGGGAGGCAACCTCCGTGAGGTAGGAAGACTTACCCACACAGGACACTGCAAGACCAGACAAAGGAAAGGGGAAGTACCCTCAGATGACTTAGAAGAAGGCCAAAAGGAAGACCAAGGTGAAATTTTCCAAATCAAATCCTCATTCAGACAAAGAATGGGAAGAAGGTGTGTAGGCCTTCACTGAGCGAAAGGCAAAATTTGAACAGCTTCATAAGGGGAAGGCAAAATTTGAACAGTGAAGCAGTTGCTAAGGGGAACAACCACGGGGGACCTTCAATCAGAGGATCATCTCCCTGAGTCATCCAATAGGGAGGCAACCTCCATGAGGTAGGAAGACTTACCCACACAGGCCACCACAAGACCAGACAAAGGAAAGGGGAAGTACCCTCATACGACTAAGAAGAGGGCTAAAAGGAAGGCCAAGGTGACATTTGCCAAACCAAATCCTCATTCGAAAAAATAATGTGAAGAAGGTGTGTAGGCCTTCATTGAGCGGAAGGCAAAATTTGAACAACTTTGTAAGGAGCTCAAGGAGGCAAAGGTAGCTAGGAAAGCTACCAAAAAGAAAGAAAGAGGGCTAGGCATTTGTGTGGACCCTCTAGACAATGACCAATTTTGGGACATCTATGGTTCATCATCGGGTCGAACCTCTAAAATGAAGAAGTGGCTGGCAATATGGGGAGTCAATGGACCAGAGGTAGAGGCAGCATCAATCATGATAGAAAACACTGGCCTCACCCTTGAGGAACTTTGGCTATACAAATCCAACATGGTTAAGTAGAAGAGGGATGACTCTATCATTACATTCAAAGATTTGTGCCCTCAACATGCTGACCTATGGTAGGAAGCAGAAGCAGCCTTCCAAAATGGGGCGACAACTGTGGTAATCGGGCCTAGTACATGTGTTGGGCCAAGCAGGAGACAAAACCAGTGCAATAAGAGGCCAACACAAAATGAAGATCAACCGAACACAACCAGACATTGACGTAGCCAGAGGGTAGTATAGCCCAGGGATGCCTCGCAAGAAGCTAGTGCCCCTTAGTAGAAATGGAAACCTCAAGGAGGAGAGCAAGCCAAGGCCACCAAAAAGAAAGGAAATAAAAATTAGTGGCCTACAAAGAGGAGGTGCTTATTAGTTTCAGGTGCCATGAGGGCATGGCACATATTAGGCATGGGGGGATGATGAGAACAAAAAATGCTCATATTTTTTATATGTACTAACAGTTTTTGTGTGATATTATATCATGAGTTGTGTATTTTATGAAGCATTATGTATGTATTTAATAAAATCATATGTATTATCTAATTTGTGTATGAAGTGTGTTATGTGTAGCTATTTCCATGATTTTGTCATCTTTACTTAGTCGAGGTCCTACATGGACCTGACATGGTTTTGCTTAATCAAAAGAAGGTAAACTAAAGCATGCGCCTTACTGAGGTAGGCAACTTACTAAAGTAGGTACCTTACTAAAGTAGATGCCTTACTAAGGTAGGCACCTTATTGAAGTAGGTGCCTTATTGAGGTAGGTGCCTTACCGAGGTAGGTGCCTTACTCTAGTAAGCATCTTACCGAGTTAGACACCTTACCAAGGCCGATGCCCAAATTATACGTGTTGACCACAACGGTTGGAGAAGGACCCTTTTCACCATCGATCCACATCATCTGTGGGAAACCATAGATGGATGAGTTGTCCCAGCCAGACTAGGTGAACATGTAACCACTCATGAAGTCGAACTGTAATGAAGTGGGGATCATTCGATTACTAGAAAATGATGCAAAGATGCATATCATGCACCAGTTGCAGTAATTGAACTGTCCTAGTTTAGGCTGGACCGAGATGCCGGTTGTAATAGAAATACTGTAGGAAGATCTGTGTGTGTAGTATTTAAACACACATACTTCCCTGTAGCAGGGGAGACATATTTGATAAAGAGCATTGTTGTATGTAATATTCCATTGTATTATTAATAAAGTTGAACGTTTGTTAGCAGTGCCTCGTTTGTGAGAATTATCAGGTAGGATCGGCCTGGAGCTCGGGCCCACTCCAAGCCAATATTCCTCTCGTATTAGTTATTTATGTAATTTAATTATGCATGGTAGTATGTTTATGCCTTAGTCTTAAGCTTAGTTATCTTAGAGGTGTGTCTATTTATAAGAAGAATTTCCATTTCGTATCAGTTGTTGTGTTTATTTTATCTGCATTATCATTTATGAGTACATTTTATTGAGGTGGACGATCTTATTGATGTTATACAAACACCCCCTAATGGTAGTTGAATGGATCATCTCTAAAGTGGTAGTGTGACTAGTCTCCATCATGACCCTTCACAAGTTTACGAGTTCCCTAGATTGATAATTTAAATGAGAAGTGATGTGACAAATATAGGATAAATTCACCAGTGTTTGGCACCCAACAATAATACCATCTATTTAAGAGGATTGCCATTCAAGTAAACCCTAATTAAACTGCATGTGCTTGTGGTAGATTCTAGAGGAATTGGGTGAAAAGCAACAAATACTAACTACCATTTTTTGTGAAAGCATAAGTGCAATTCAAATATAAAAAAATTCTATTTTCATATAATATCAAAGTAAATTGAGTCGAGGCATCATTTTATCAGGGATTTAATTTAGAAAAAATTTCACTTGAATAATCCAATTCAAAATATTAGTATAAAAATATTTTTACAAAGGTAATGGTGAATAATAGGCTTATTTCACTCATAGAAAAATGAAAATTTACCTATTTAGTATCACGGTAGAGAATGTTGAAAGTTGTGATACTAAACATGAATTTTTTTTTAACAAGAAAAATAAGAATAACATAAAATTGGAGTTCCAATTAAAATAAAAGTCACCTAAATTTAGAGAGAATGTGAAGCATAAAGAGTATCTTGAGACAACCAAGAGATATTCTATTACATGTATATATGTATTGTGCATCATATTTAAGTGATATGTAAAGATTTTAAGAGTAGAAGTGTTTTTTTGGTATTATTGTGCAAATTATTTTTCTTGCCATTTTCCCTATGTTTTATTATTCTCTAATTTAGAGTACAACCACATCCCACATTTTTTGTTAAAATTCAGCAAAATTTGATAAAACTTTATATTTTAGGTAATATGTCCCTAATAGAACCTTTTACCAAATTTCAATTTAAAAAGGTTTTAACATGAATTTTGAACCAAATTTTAAATTGTACTATTGTTATTAAATTAGATTTGTAATTTATGGATTAAATTCTAATAAATGAGGTTTAACATGTTGAAAATGATTTAAAGTTCTAAACTTTATAATTAAATATGAGTTGAATTATTATTTTTTTATTAGATTGAGAAGAGGGTTTTGAAAGGGGCCCCACAACCTTTTACATTAGAAGCCAAACATTACTCATAAAGTTATCCCACCCAGAGATAACCCTCAATAACCCATAACAACCCAAAAAACCAAAAGATACAATATCCCAGAACATACAACACATCCCTACCACTCAACCACCCGTTAACTCGAGTCCTTCCCTTTAACAAAAAGGAAACAAAATATCAACTTGAAGAAAGGAAAAAGACAACCCATCATAATAAAAGAGGCACAAAAATATATAAAAAATATAATCACCTTGGGAGGCGTAGAATCTCTCAAGGACGACACAGATTCCAAAGAGACACCTCTAACCACACTTCCAAATAAAGCACTAAAAGGTGGAGATATATAAAAAATTTAACTCGAATTCTGAATTTGAAATCAGAAACAAAATGAATACTCCTGAAATCTACCCAATTAAAAATTAAAGAGTCATAAATAACATTAAAAACTTGGTCAGAAAGGCCATTATTCCTCCCAAGGACAAACCAAAAATCTAAAATTGAATAAAAATAATCCACCAAAACCATTGGTCAAAAATGGACACCAAAAATAACTTTCGATGTATCTCTGCTCTTGCTTTAGAAACCAGAGTTGAGCGAGCATCCAACATAGGTTTTCAAGCATTACCTTTAATTTTTTACCATTACCTTTAATATGAGTTGAATTATGAAGAACACAAGCTTATACTGAGAGGGGGGGTGAACAGTATAAGACCACTTTTTAATTTTCTTTCCAAATCAATATATGCAATATATAGATAGCAATATCAATAGCAGTAATTAAAGCAATGCATAAAACACCACACACAATAGAGACACCACAATTTATGTGGTTCACCCAATGTGGGCTACTCCACGAATAAAATATTTTACTAAAATTTTCTCGATCAATCTCTTGGGAACCCATTCCCTATTACAATATTTATGGACCTGTATCCAAAGGAGATACCAATCCCCTGAATCAAGTTCATGGATCTCTATCCACAGGAGAACTCCTTCTCCTCTGCTCTGGCTAGTGATCCTCTAGAAGACAACTGCCTCCACTGCACTGGCTTGTGGATCTCTCTCCATTGAAGACTCTTGTTCCCACTTAGAAGACCTGTCTTCATTACCCTGACTAATGGATCTCTATCCATGAGAGACTACTATCCTCTCTGCTTTGTCACCTCCAAAGATCTATCTCAAATCTACATGAAACATAGTCCTTCGATCTAGCACAAATCTGATCAATTTCTATATTTTATCTGGTACAAACCTGTCCTCAAATTTGCACCAAACTCTGCTCTCAAATATGCACTAAACACATTCCTTCGGTCTAGGACAAATCTGTCCTCAATATCTATCTCTGGTCTGGTACAAATATGTCCTCAAATCTGCACCAAAATTTGCTCTCAAATATGCACTAAACATAGTCCTTCGGTCTAGCACAAATTTGTCCTTGATATCTGTCTTCAAGCCTTAACCCAAGGCTTGAATCAACTCTGTTGGATCTTCCCCAAACCTTAACTCAAGGTTTTTAACAAATAAAACAACTCTGCTCTCAAGTCTTCTCAAAGACTTACCTCAAATCTACCTTGCAAGCTTCCACAAAAGCTCACATTAATCTGTCCACAAGTCCTCTCTAAAACTTGCTCAAATCTTCTCAAGAAGTCCACTCAGAACTTGTCCAAATATGCTCAACAAGTCCACACAAAACTTGTTCAATATCATAGAAACACAAAGAGAATTGTTAGAGACTTAATATTTTCTATACTAATCACAATGCTCAATTACTTTCAATCACTCTCTTAGAAACTTAAGGAAAATTGTTAGAGACTCAATATGCTTCAATTTTAGCTCAATGCTCAATCACTTTCACAACTCAATTCGGAATATAGAATAGTTTGTTTTATGGAACTTAAACAATCACTTCACACATCCACTTGAATAAGCTCAACAAACTCAACCCAACCAATCACTCAATGAAACACTCCTTTCTCACAAACCCTATTCCAAGCATGTAAATACCAACTCAAAATATTTCCAACAATGCTCAACAATAAATCTCACATAACAATGATACTCATGATCTTTTCAAACCCTAGTTCAAGTTCTTTTCTCAACAACTCACTTCAACAAAAATTCTTATAGCAATGATTATAAAACCCTAGTTCAAGTTATTTGCTCAACAAATCACTTAAATAACAATGCTTATAAAGCAATCTTCACATAGCAATGATACTCAAACCCTAATTCAAATTATTCATACAACCAATGGTTTCAACAACAATGCTTATTAAACAAGGTTTAACAACAATTCTTTATTTCAGAAAACCTTGAAGCATTCACTCAATGCACTCAATAAGGAAACCCTAATCAAGTCCTTTTCACTCCAAACTTATTTTTCAAAAAACCAACCAATCAACTTAACTATGGAAGAATGTGCTCATACCTTTTTTTTGATGATAAGGAGTAGACCTAACAAATCTGCCACAACCATAAAACACTTATTTTCCAAACTCAAGAAGGTTAGAGTACAAGATATTATTCCAATATTTCCTCAAAAATATTATTTGCACCAAGATATAATCAATGTCTTATTTCTTCCTCTTTCAACAAATCATACATAACAAAATACTTGAAACACCTTATCAACTCCAATATTAGAATAGTGACCAACACCCTAATAAATCAACCGCTCTTAAAATAATATCCACCACTATAGAATATCAACCATTATTAATAATATTCACCACTATAGAATATTAACCAAACACTTTTCACTCCATGCATAAAACCTTTAAGCAAAAAATATTAAAAAAATTAATTTTGCCAAACCTTATAACTCCCTTGCAACCTTAGAACCAATAATAAACATGCAAAATTAATGTTTAACTTGCCCAACCAACCTCCAAAAATTTTGGAGATTAAACACCTTGTATACCTTGTATTCCCCACCAAAAGGGGATTCGGCGTGACTCGATCCACCGTCTCCTCTTGCCTAAGCACTTAGGTGCTTGGGCACTCACCGTGTGGGCTATGAAGGCCCATGTGAAGGAATGATAGATGCCTTCCTCTTATGCCTTCAACACTTCTCCTTTTTCACACATGAAAAACACGTTTTTGTTTCCCTTGGTCGCAACGCTAAATTCTTTGCTTCGCACGTTCGTATCTTAGGCATGGTAATTTCATTAAAGTGGTAGGTGCTCCCTTTTATATGCATAATATAACATTCCTCCTCACGTCGACGCTTTTCAAAATTGAATTTCGAATTTCAAATCTAAAATCCACTTTAGGGTTTTAACCTTAATTTAATAAATTTATAATTAATAAATAAATAAATTAATAATTAATTTAAATAACTTTTCAAGTTAAGTAAATTAACTAATAAATTAATTTATAATTAAATTTAAGCTTTCTTAGTATAATAAAAATATCTTAGATATAAAGGATATATATCTAAAAACACCGAGAGTTATCAATATCGAGGTGCCTATCTCATTTCTTGGGGATGTGATCTCCAAGATAGGCGCCTCGGGATTGATATCTCTCGGTGTTTTTAGATATATATCATTTATATCTAAGCTAGTTTAAAATAATTTAAATACTCCACAACATGTATTTTTACAATATTTTATTAAACAGTTGCAAGGGTTGGTTAGTCGGCTGTTTTAGTTTAAATATTTTAAATGTTTGCAAGGGTTGGTTAGTCCGTTGTTTTAGTTTAAATATTTTAAATGTTTTTGTTAATGTTGGATTTTTTATAAAAAATTTGTTTACGGTGTGACATGTATGACCTCTTTACCTCCCACCCCCCTATCTGCCATTGTAGGAATGCCTCTCGGCGTAATTATTATACTTTATTTTCCAATGGTTTTTATGAAAACCTTTTATTTTATCCTTCAATGGTTTTAATGGAAAACCTTTTATATTCTCCTCCAATGATTTTAATGGAATTTTTTTTTTTTGCTCCATCAGGATTTTAATGAAAAACCTTTTTGGTCATGCTTCATAAGACATTATGAAAATTTTTGGATCCAATAAATTGCATTCCTTTTGACATCAATGACAACTTCATGCCTTGACATCAATTACAACTCGATGGACTCAAAATTTCCAAAAAATTATTATTTTTTGATTGATGGGAAAGGGTTTTGAAAGGGACCTTGACACCTTTTACAAAGCAGAACAAAGTGAAATAGGGTAAATCAACAAGATTGACCCAAGGAAAACCAAAAAGGAAGTAGCAAAAACATCAAATCTAACCAATAGGAGAGAGGAAAGAAACCCAAGCTTAACATCATCTAAGTTTACTACAATTGACAACATCATAAAGACCAACAACTACTCAGCCATGGAGAGGCTAACACTCACATTGCATAAACCGACACCAAGGAACATGTTGTGAGTGAAAAATTAGTGAGCCAAATGGAAAGGAATTTTAAAGTAAATAAATTTCATCATCCTCATTGGCAGACCTGAGATCCTAATGAAAATCAACATGCTAAACCTGAAGGAACTCTTTCTCGATGCCTCCATCAGAAAGTGAATTAGTAGCTTTATTTCCTTCTCTTAACACATGCTGGATAATCACATTAGAGTACTTACTAGCAAGCCTCCTGCACTCAAAAATGATGTTGGAAAGGCTCCATGAAGGGGATTGAGATGCTTTGAGATAGTTGATGATAAGTAGGGAATCTCCTTCAATGATTAAGTTGTTGAAACCAAGACCTTCTAAGACTAGTAGGCCTTGATACAGAGCTCTCGATTCAACCAAGTTTTTAGATTGAACTCCAATGTTATTTGCATAGGCCACAATGATTTTCTCCCTATCATTCCTGATTATGCCTCTGCTTCTAGCCCTTATAGTATTTTATTTAGTTGCTCCATCGAAGTTGAGCTTTATCCACCCTGCAGGAGGAGGTATCCAGGAAATACTTGATCTATCAAAAGCCAGATGAGGAGGACCTACAACATAATTTGTTAGATTGAATTCCAGGAATCTCCTTTAATAATTAAGTTGTTGAAACCAAGACCTTCTAAGACTAGTAGGCCTTGATATAGAGCTCTTGTTGCAACCAAGTTGTTAGATTGAACTCTAATGTTCTACGCATAGGCCATAATGATTATCTCCTTATCATTCCTGATTATACCTCCACTTCTAGCCCTTCTATAATTTCCTTTAGCTACTCCATAAAAGTTGAGATTTATCTACCCTATATGAGGAGGTATCCAGGTAATGCCTAATCTATCAATAGCCAGATGAGGAGGACCTACAACATAATTTGTTATATTAAAACCAGTAAACAAGTGAGATTTGAGACTAGGTTTGGGGGCCCCATTCGATGAAACCAGGCAAGAATTCTCAAAGACAAAGGTAGTGATACAAAGGAGGATAGATTAAGAGTCTAAAAATTTCTTTGAAAACCCTATTGTTGCATTCTAACCAAATATGCCAAATGAAGTGGTGTAAGCATGTGGACCACAAGAATTTTAACTAGGAATTATAGAAAGGGTTAGGCCATTGCTCAAACAAAAGGATAATGGAGTATGGTTGGACCCAGGCGATGCTGACCAAATCAAATAGGGAATTCAAAATGGAAAGAGAGAAAGGGCATTGCAAGAAAATATGGAAGGTTGATTCCCAATTGGACTTGCAAAGAGGGCAACAGTTAGGGATAAAAAGGCCAATGATAATTAAATTATCCATAGTTAGATTTCGATCTTGAGAAGCAATCCAGGAGAAGAAACTAATTTTTTGAATTAAATTTTAACCCAAATACTCTTAGAAGGGGTCTATCTAGGTGAGGGGTTTTCTTGAATATAGTAAGAAGATTTAACCATGAACTTACCATCCTCACTAAGTTTTCCAGATGATACTATCTTTTGACTAGGAGTTTAGGATAACAAATACTTACAATAAATTTTGAAGGGTTCTAGCAGCAGAGGTGGAAATGAAGTCCAAGATATTGGTGGGAATGGATTTCTAGAGGCATCATTTAGGAGACTGAGAAATAAAATTAATCACTTTGCTTCTAAAATTTTGATCCATGAAGGATTTGAGAATTACCAAATTTGGCTAAAAAATGAGGGGGTGGTCCTTAAGCCAAGCATATTCCCAAAACATGATATAATTACAACAACCAAGTTTCTATCTCATTCCTTTCTTGTTGATGTCCCTGCATTGAATGATAGAATTCTAAAATCATGACCCTTGGAGGAGATGTTGGTTATCCATTAAAGAGGTTTGCTAGAGGTATTTCCTTTTTATTATATCAACCCAAGTAGTTTGAGTATCGATGACGATTCTCCATGCTTGCTTTGCCATGAGTGCCAGATTCATTTTATGGATTTCCCTAAAGCCTAACCCTCCTTGGTATTTTTTCTTGCATATTCTGTCCCAAGCAACTAAAGGAAGCCTATTTTGATTTTCATTTCAAGCCTAAAGAAATATCCTTTAGATTTGTTCAATATTATGGAAAACAAAAATACAAACTTCAAATATTGATTTGAAAAAAATTGGGATACTTTGCAGGCATGCTTGCACCAAAGTAGCCTTAGCCGCTTGGCTTAACCTTTTTTTTCCACCTGCCAACTTCTTGTTGATTCGCTCAATGACATTGTTCCATAAAAATTATAAAGGATTATCATGAAATAGAGGAAGCCCAAGGTAAGTAGAAGGAAGCTGAAGAAAGCTGAGAAATAGTACAACCCAGAATCCTAGCAATCTTAAGCTGCCTACGGATGGGAGTATTAAGGAAATAAATTATGCTCTTCTCAAAGTTAATTTTCTACCCAACAACTTCTTCAAAAAAATTTAGAATTAATTTGATTATTTTGGCTTCAGGGACCAAGGACAAAGTTGCTAGGATGGTATTATTGATAAATTGTTGAGAGTAATGGGCCTGGAAATAGATGAGGGCTTGATACCAGAGATAAGACCCAAAGAGCAAGCCTATTTAAGGGATCTACCAAGGAATTCAACCATGATGATGAAGAGAAAGGGTGATAACGGGTCACCTTGTCTGAGTCCTTTAAAGCTTTTAAAATATCTTGCTACTGAACCATTAACAATGACTGAGAACTACACAGAGGTTAAGCACTCCTTGATTAAAGTGATCCACTCCTCATGAAATCCAAATTTCTTTAGAACTGTAAAGAAGAAATTCCAATAAATCCTATCAAAAGCTTTGCTAATATCAAGTTTTAGGAAGAGGTCGGGTTTCTTACTCTTGGAAACATAATGGATAAGTTCATGAACAATAATTATACCATATGATATGAATCTACCTCTAAAGGAGCTCCCTTGACAGTGATCTATTATGTTTGGGAGGATGACATTGAGTCTATTGGCCAAACTTTGGATATGAGCTTGTAAATGATATTGCAAAGGCTTATAGGTCTGAAATTACAGATGGATTTGCTTACTCAAGACTTAGGGATAAGAGCTAAGAACATTGAATTAACATCTCTGAGAATGGATTTGGATTACTGAAAGTATTGGACAACATTGGTGACATCATGCTCAACTATATCCCAAAAGTGCTAGAAAAACCTGGGAGGGAATCCATCAAGTATGGGAGCCTTATCAGGATGCATAGAGAACAAGGAATCTTTGAATTCTTCTTTTTTGAACTTCTCAAGAAGACCAATATTTGATTCTTGTCAAACAATGCAAGGAATGTATTGGAGAAAAACATTATAGTCTTCGATGGAGGACGAAGTGCTAGGTCCTAATATATTCCTAAAACAAGGAATAAATTTAGACCTAATTTCATGAATGTCACTAATTATTGAGCCATCACTACTAGAAATTTCTCTGATTCTGTTAGTACTTCTATGTTTGAGTGTTGATGCATGGAAATACCTAGTGTTGGAGTCCCCTTATTTTAACCACAATGCTCTAGATTTTTGTCATGAAAATATTTTTCTTTAGATAGCAGATTATGAAATTTTACAAGAAGATTTTTTTCGTCCTACCTAAGACCTAGGTCTGGATTTCCATTTTGGATGCCAGTTTCAATATTCATTAGCTATTCAAATATTGATGAGGATTGATGTTTGATCACTCATATGACCCCTCTAGTAGTTCCTAGCTAGGTTTGCATAGTTTAATTCTTGCAAATTAATATTGTAAGTGAGTCTCCTTCTCACATACACTTGTGGGCACTAGTTGTCTTCTAGTTGTCACTTATGAGTGTTAGTTAGGAAGTGTGAACTCAAAGTAGGAAGAGTGAACTTCAAGTTAGCTAAAGGATCTTCTAGTTAGCATTTTTCCCTTCTTTCCTAGCTTAGAAGTTACGTGCATTCTTTCTTGCATTTTTGTAGCTTATGGTTGAGGATTTGGGATCAAATCCATGATTTAGTGGGTTTGGTTATGTATTTTGGGCCATTAGAGCCTATATAATGAGCTTGTAAATAATATGAACTTAGTTGGATTTTCAATCCTTTTCATTGGTATCAGAGCCTAGTTTATGTTTGCACTAGGGCTTGTGAGGTGAGAGGGAAGGAGATAGATTTTTTTTCATGAGAAATTCTTTCTCATTGAGGACTCGGTTCAAGCTCAAGGGGAGCTTGAAAACCATTCACAGAAGGAAGTTCCTTAGGCGTCAAACTCCTTGTTCCAAATTTTTACTTATGCTCAAGAGGTATAGGAAAAGTTTACCTCGATTCCTCTCTTACAAAAATCCCTTGGCAGGTTTGGACTACTCCTATGATGAAATGCATATTAGGGAGCCATTTTTTCCTGCCATTGAGGAGTCTTGAAGACTGAGGAGCATCTATACCAGGTCGTGTGTCGACTTGGATCTGGTGGCCTTTCAAACGCTGGTCGTGTGTCGACTAGATCTTGAAAGGAGTGCTACTGAAGTCAAGAATAGCAAGATTTTCAATCCTGCTACTGGTTTGAAGAAAAATTTACAAAATTTCTTGAAATTTCTTAGGGCAAATTACCTTAGTTCTTTGAAATCATTGTAAAATTTAAATTTTAAATTTTTAAAATAACAATTAAGTTATTTAAATTTTTATTTAAAATTTAAATATATAAATATAAATATATATATATATATATATATATATATATATTCATATATATATAATTTATTTATTTATTTTTTTCATAAATTTATATATTTATTTTTATTGAAAAATAAGAGAAAAAAAAAAAAAAATATATATATATATATATATATATAAATTTTTGGCCCCTCGGCCCCATCTCAACAGGAGCCAAGGGCCAATATTTATAGGCATATCGACGCAACGCCGACGCCTACCGACGTCGGCCATCGGACGTCCGTCGAATGACAAACATTGACTGTCGGTTGCCGATGGACGTCGACCAACGTTCAACACAGCCGATGGGATGTCGGCTGTGTCGCGTCGCAGGTCGATTGCCTGGCAGGCGCTGTCCCGCCTGTCGACTCTGATAGGCTCCAACACGTGTTGGGTCTGTCATGTCCTATCCGTCCGCCTGCAAGAAACGTAGGCATAGACGATAACACACCACATAGCCGATGGGACGTCGACTATACCGCATCATAGGCTAACAGCCGATAGGTGCTATCACGCCTGTCGAATATGACAAGCGTCAGTGTCCTACTTGGTAATTGTTTGGCCAGGCAGGCTGCAGCCTGCACGCAGCCTAAGGGTTGCATCGGTTAGCCTCGTTGGGGCTGCCTTGCATCCGGCCTCAGGAGGAGTTGCTGGATTTTCCCCCTTGAAGAACAAAACTGCCTTTTACCTTGCAGTTCATGCATTTTAGCTCCTCGAAAATCGTGCAAACAATAGTTTGCAAATTTTCATGCAGGCTAACAGGGAGTGCAGTGACAGGTTAACTTGGACATGACAGGGTAATTTCAGTTATTTAAATTTTACTTTATCTAAGGTTTAGAATTGCATGTAATTGTTTTTATTTATTTATTAATTTATTTTTAAATATCTTAATTAAATTTAATTAATCTTTTTGATTAATTAATTTCAATTTTTAATTAAGTTATTTTTAAATTAATAAATTATAAAAGACATTTTTAAACCTTAGGTTAAGTTAAATTTTTATTTAGCCTTAGGGGTAATTTTCAAGGCACTGCATTGTAACAGGGTATTTTCAGATTTTACCCTAATTTTTAAGTGTTTTTGTCCTTGTTACTTCTGGCTTATACCCGGTTTCACATGGCTTCTGACTTGGCTGCCCAAGTGGCAGAACTTGCACATGTTGTGAATGCTTTAGCCGATAAAGCTAATGATACTACCATGGCAGAAGTCCTCGGTAACCTTGCAATGAAGGTAAATGACATTTCTGTCCATAATGCTTCAACTTCTGCTCATGATTCTCGCCTGAGAGTTCGTTGTGAAGTGCCACTTTATGATGGATCCCGAAACCCCGAAGTCTTGAATAGTTGGATTCTTGACATGAGTTCTTGGTTTTCTTACACTCAGCTTTCAGATGAGGATATGGTTCCATATGCTAAGCTAAAACTTTCTGGTTTAGCTAAAGTACTTGTTGAAAGAAAAAAAGGTCATGATGAACTCATCTCTTGGGATGAGCTTGTAGACTGTCTTAAGACCAATTTTTATCCTTCCAATTATTCTAAGGAATTGGTAATTAAGTGGTTTCGATTTTGACAAGGTCCTAATATGACTGTGCAGGAATATATCTTTCAATTCAACAGGTACAAGATACTTTTGAATGTGGAGGAAGATATTAAAGCTTTAATTCTCAAATTTCAAAGTGGCTTGTTGGAGCATTTGTACAGGGAAATTATGTTTGTTTCTATCGAAACATTGGATTCAATTTTCAACCAGGCACAACTTGCGGAGGACAAGTTTAAGGCACATTCACAGGCATTCCGTGCACCTGCTACTCAAGTGGTTGCAAACTCATCAAAAGGGAATAGTTCTTTCTCACAAAAGAAGAATTTTGCTCAAAAGAAGAATGTTTCTTCTCCATATCCTTCTTCTCCTTCTCCTTCCGCTTCTACTCCTTCTTCTTCTTCTTCCAAACCTTCTTCTTCTAAAATTTTTTGTAACTATTGTAAGAAAAAAGGTCATGAAAAAGCAGATTGTTTTAAGCTTAAGAAGAAAAGTTTAGTCATCACTACTCAAGAACAAGATGCTTCCAAAGGTCCCCTTGAGTCAGTAGGAGAAAGTAGAGTATACACGAAATTACGAGGTAAGCTCAATGAGGTTACCTTGGTAAATGTAAGTTCATCCGAGGGCGCTCGTGATGCTTTGTTCATCACTCAAGCTCATTTGCTCCATAATTTTACAACAAATTGTATAGTGGATAATGGCTCGTAGAAAAATCTAATTGCGAGGTCCATTGTCGAGCGATTGAAGTTACCTATGGAGCCTCATCCTCAACCTTATTCTTTGGGTTGTAAGGATAGTGGAAGAGGCTCAGAAATCACTCACACTTGCACATTAAAATTTGCACTTGGCCCACAGTTCATAGATCAAGTCACTTGTGATGTGACTCCTATGGATTGTTGTGGGATTTTTCTTGGACAACCTTTTCAGTATGATAGGAGAGTTGTTTATGATGCTTTCAAAAGAACCTACACATTTCAAAAATATGGTAAGGTCTTCCTCATAAAAAGCACCAACACTCCTAATATCATTCTAAATTCCAAGCAAACACAAAAGGCAATTAAAAAGGGTGGTGAGGTTGCTCTAATTTTCATTCGCTCTCAACACACTCCTACATCCACATCCATTACAAAGCAACACTCTTCAATGGATAAAATATTGCAAAATTACCCACACATATTTTAGGAGCCAAAGTCTCTTCCTCCAATTCGCACAATTAATCACAACATTGAAATCATTCTTGGTTCTTCACTACCTAATGCACCCATGTATAGACAATCTATTTTGCAAAATGAAGAAATAAAAAGGCAAATAGAAGATTTGTTTTCTAAGGGTTTCATGTAGTTCTTAAAAAATATGGCACTTGGAGATTGTGCATTGATTTTCGTGCTTTGAACATAATTTCTGTAAAAAATAGATATCCACTACCACGCATTGATGATTTATTAGATCAGCTCCAAGGAGCTAAGTTATTTTCCAAAATAGATCTCAAAAGTGGATATCATCAAGTGCGTATCCAAGATGAGGATACATGGAAGACATCTTTTAAGACGAAGATGGGCCTCTTTGAATGGTTGGTCATGCCCTTCGGTCTTACTAATGCTCCTGCAACCTTCATGAGGTTGATGAATGATGTGTTTCGTGATGTACTTGACAAATTTGTAATAATATATCTTGATGATATATTGATATTCTCAAAAACTTGGGAGGAACACCTTGGGCATATCCATCATACACTTGATCTTCTTGCGAAGAATCAATTATATGCCAATTCTTCCAAGTGTTCTTTTGGCAATACTTCAGTTTCTTACCTTGGTTATGTGATTAGTGAAAGTGGAATTCAGGTAGATCCCATGAAAGTTGATGTTTTACTTAAGTGGTCCCCTCCTTCAACTCTCACTGAGTTAAGGAGTTTCCTAGGACTTGCAAATTTTTATCGCAAGTTCATTCCTCAATATTCCACTCTTGCAGCTCCATTGCATTATCTCACTAAGTCTAAAGTTCCATTTCATTAGGAGAAAAGCCAAGAGATTGACTTTGAGAAACTCAAAAAGAAAATTTGTATAGCACCTGTGTTAACTTTACCTGACCTCTCTCAACCTTTTGAGATTGCAACGGATGACTCTAAAGTTGCCTTAGGAGCTGTGCTCAAACAGAATGGTCATCCAGTTGCTTATCATTCAAAAAAAATTCCTGCTGCTAAATTGAAGTATTCTACATATGACAAAGAGTTGTATGCATTAGTTCAAGCTATCAAGTATTGGAGACATTATCTTTTGGGAAAAGATACAGTAGTACACACTGATCATATGCCTCTCAAGTTTTTACAATCTCAAAGTAAAATTAAAGAATCAAGGGAAGAAAATCTGGAGCAATTGCTCAGTTCCCTTATGAACTTAGTTGGATTTTCAATCCTTTTCAAATATCCATTGTTTATATTAGAAAATATTCCCAAAAACATATTTATTCCATTTATTTAGCTTAAACTTTATAAAGAAAAGTTTCTTGGCTAATTGGGTTAAGGGAGGCCTAGAGAAACTTTTCTTCCACCAATAAGAAATGCAGGTTAGAAGGTTAGGGTGTTAAAGCCACATTGACTCAAATTTGAAGGGAATTTTGAAATGAAGAGCAGGTTACAAATCTTCAAAGATCATAGGGTTATGGTCTGAACCTATTTTAGGGAGAGAGGCCAGAGGAGCATCACCTAGAAACTGAATAACTTCTTTAGATAATAAAAACCTGTCAAGTCCCAACTGAATGAGTTGACTACCATATCTCCTACTACTCCAAGTATATTTCAAACCTTTTAAGTGAACATCCATTAATTCATTCATATCAAAAAAATCTACAAATTCTTTAAAACACCTAGAAGTGACTGGAGCTCCCCCATGCTTGTAAAAGGGATAGAGAGGGCTGTTGAAATCACCAACAAGCATCCACGGTTCATTCTAAAAGTTGCTTCTCATTTGGTTTAGAATTGTCCAAAGGTAACGACGACTAGTAATGCTATCAGGAGCATAAATATTTGAAAGAATCCACTGATGATTGGAGTCTTTATTGAAGAACAATATATTAATGATTATTTTTGAAATGGATATAGTTCTACCATTAATTAGGAGTGGATCCCACATGCATAGGAGTCCGCCTGAAGAGTCGTTGGTAGGACTAAAATAAACTCACTATTTTTCCATAAAATTTTACCAATCCTTTCACTGTTCTCAATATTAGTTTTTTTTTCTTAGAGTAAGATGATGCTAGGCTTCAAAGATTTTCTCATGGATATAACGAACCTTAGTTTGGTTACTCCATTGAGGCCTCTCACATTCCATAATAGGATCTTCATTAAGAATGTTTGGAAGATTTTTTCCTATCCCTTTACTATGATATGGGAGTGGTTTGGATCGTTTTACCTCATCCATGGGAAAATTAATGTTTATTTGATCTGATAAAGCTAACATAATGGTAGGATATAAGCCATTGGCAATATCCAAGTCAGTTTCTTTATTTCTTCTCTCTTGATTTGAAGGTATACCCTTTTTCTTGTCACTACCAGCATTGGTAGTAATTTTCTTCCCTTGATTTTTGGTTTTAAGGGAACTAAGCAATTGCTCCAGAATAGGGGAATGTGAGGCAGAGGGAATGATTGGAAAGAAGAATATTCCTGGGTTGGAAGAACTGAGTTGGGATTTTATGAAAAATAATCCAGAGGAGGAACATAAGGCCTATACCTGGTGGGGGACTGGGGAGCATCACAAAGGGGAACATAAATATCAGTGAAATTGTTATGAGGAGTTATAGCTTCAGTAAGATCTATAGATTTAGGGTTGGTAGAGATATTCTAAACTTCAAGATCTAGGTATTGGCCATTTAAGGGTATGAAAGGATTATGTTTTGGCAAAAAGAGAGCTTACCCAATCTTCATATCGTAGACAAATTTAGGTTGGAGAGACATGTTGCTTGCCTTTGTTGATCCGATTCTTTTTCTAGAAGATTTTAGTCAGTTGATTGTTCTCCATTCCATTATTGCCATGATTTGCATCCTTCTTTAACTTCTTTTTTAGAGTGGGATATTGGGCATGAAGATGGCCCTATTTTTTGCACTCAATGCAAAAATTAGGTTTGTTCTCATACTCAATAGCCTGACACCTTCGATATGATCCTGAAATGAGATCTACATAAGTTGGAAATTGGGAATCTAGATTTGCAATGATGTAGATGCAGGTATAAGTAAGGAAATGTCTTGCTTTGGTTTCTGAGTCAATGTAAATAAGGTTACCGATGGCTTGAGCAATGCCTTTGAGAATTAAAGGAAGCTAGAACTACGACATGAGGCTAAGGAGAAACCCAAATGGGTGCTGAGTTTATACTTTATGTTTTTGGATCAAAATATTCATCTCATTTCCTCAAGAAAAGACTTCTTATACCAAAGAACCAAGGTCCTCCAGTGAGAATTCTGCTAGTGTCTCGAGGAATGTTGCAAATAGGTCTCCACTTCAAGAAGGCCCATTTGCGAATGGACTCAATGTTTGGCCTTGCACCAAATTTTTTTCAATCAGTGATAGATATTCCTAAAAAACCAAGGGAGCCATGACTTCAGGAGGAATTATGACCTCTCTTCTAGAAAAAATGAGAGGAAAAGAGTCCTGGACACTAGAAATAGGAGGTACCATTTTTTTGCAAAATTTATCCATAAAGGAGTTGAAAAGGGTGTTTAGAAGAGAAATTGTTGGGGGTTCCCCTATAACACTCATGAATTCATATTTGTTGATGGCATTGTCTGCATCATCAAAATATCCATCACCAATAACATTGATTTTGATCGAAAGTCCCCCTTGATCATCGCCTGAGTCTGGAGACCTGCCTACAAACCTACGCTAATTTATGTATTCATGAAATTCATGATTCAAAGACCCGCATGTTTGAGAAAAAACATCTAGCATCATTAAAGGGTATTATATCCACCTCCTCTACAATGTTCATATGTATCCTCTACAACGCTCCTCTAAAACCCTAATCTGCCTCCTCTACAATGTTCCTCTAAAAACCCTAAATTGCCTCCTCTACAATGCTCCTTTGAAACCCTACCATTATATCATTAATATGAGTTGAATTATAAGTGAGGTAAATAAAAATAAATAAGGTAAATAAATATTTCATATGCTTTCTAAATTTTAATTATGGAATTACTCTCATTAAATGATATCAAATGTCAACTAGAATTTTTTATTGAATCTCTCATTAAAGATGTTAGCAGACAATGGTAATCATACAAAAACAAATCCTAAACTTTTAGAGTATCATTCCTAAAAGTATGATTGCTTGAACTATTTAGAGGCTTATTAATGTATTAAGAATTTTGAAGTTCTAATTTGATCCTTCTAGAATATATGTTGAATCCAAGAAGGATTTATAAGCAATAATACCAGCTATTTAAGGGGATTACCATTCAAGAAAATGCTAATTAAACTACATGTGCTTGTAGATTCTAGAAGAATTGTATTAATAGCAAGAAAGACCAACTACCATTTTTTGTGGAAACATAAGTGCAATTAAAATGTACAAAAATTATATTTTTCATATAATATCAAAGTAAATTGAGTTGGACTAGTCTAAATTCTCTTAGCTAGCTCCATAAGCTCTAGTCTGATTTTCACCATGGCCATCCCCGAGCCTGCTAGCCTACAGATTGAGGCCAGGACCATGGCCTTTCTTGACACCAAGCATTTCATAAACTTCTTCAATCTTTTCTTCGAAATCGAAGAGGAAGTGACCAGAGAATTCATCGAGTCATGGAACGAGGGGGAAGTGCAAATTCATGGCCTCCAGTTTGAGGTAAGTGTCCACTTTATTTTCTAGATTTTTGGTATTCTGGCTGATGGCAGAGTGGTACACCGAGATAGGCATAAATTCAAATATGAAACTGATTAGTTCCTCGATAAGGGAAAAAACCTAGTTTGGGAAAATAAAGGAGTGGTACGTTCCTCATTGCCTCACCCTTGGGACACGACTATTGTTCCTATTATCTAGTATGTCTTTATAGAAAACCCCAAGAAGCCCATATGAGCCTATAATATTGCTTTAGTAAATCACCTGCATGACGTTTGCCCTATCAACATCTCAGACTTCCTCTTCTGTTACATCACCATAACTATCAACAACTACAGGGAAAGCAAATCCATGAAACCCCCTCGACACCAGGGGATTTTTATGGTTCTGTACAAATACACCCTAGCCCACTAGGTGTCAGGGGTAATGTACTCCAGGTACCCCAACCCCACTCATTTTTTTGACTCTGCCCAAGCCAAAGCCTCCACCCCCTCTCCCCCATATCCAAACACTAGAACCCTCCTCCTAAATCTCCCATTGAATCTCCTTCCCCCATGCACTCCCTCCCCCTTGATCAAGGTAAGGAAGAATCATCCCTACTCTCTACTCCCAAAGAGGAAGTCTGCACTGGCAAACAACCTAGACCCAAGCAAAATTTAGTTCAACCAGCTCAAAAATAGAGAAAATCCAATAGGTTGAAGTCCCCTAAGATGAGTGATCAACGATCAAACATAGAAATCATCATCGATGATGAAGATCAGCACACTGCCAGCACTAAGGACATACTGCATTCCATAACCCTCAAAAGAGCTAGTGATACTGTAAACCAGTTGCAGACGACTGCAAGCATCTACAGGGATGGTTGTACCATTCTATCCAGTGCCATTGACAAGATCAGAGAGTTCATTGCCACAATCCTATCCATTGATGATAGTGCCCAGCAAGAAAGGAACAAAGAATCCCAGTAACCTGGGAAGGTGGTATCTTGGCAGTAGGTCTGCTTGGTTTTCTTTTATTAGTTGTTGTAATAGTTTAGTTTCTTCTGTCTTGGAGGGCTTTGGCCTTGTTTGGGTTATTATATATGGGGAGAATCCTCAGTTGGTTTTTATTTGTTGCCACTGGAGGCCACAATTGTCTTTTTTTGCTACTAATGTAATAGGTACGAGACCCTTTAACCCATACATCAAATAAAATCATTTTTACCTACCAAAAAATAAAGTAAATTGAGTTGGGGCATCATTTTATTAGCGATTTAATTTATAAAAATGAAGTTCAATTGAATAATCCAATTCAAAATATTAGTATGCAAACAATTTTACAAAGGTAATGGTGATGAATAGGCTTATTTCACTCATAGAAAAATGAAAATTTACCTACTTAGTATCAAGGCAAAGAATGTTGAAAGTCATGATACTAAACATGACCAAAATTTTAAAAAGACAAATAAAAATAAGATAAAATTGAAGTTGCAATTAAAAGAAAAAAAATCACCCAAATTTAGAGAGAATGTGAAGCATAAATAGTATCTTGAGATAACCAAGAGATATTCTATTATATTTATATATGTATTGTGCATTATATTTAAGTGATATGTAAAGATTTTAAAAGTATTAGTGTTTTTTGGTATTATTGTGCAAATTCTTTTCTTAGTATTTTTCCTATGTTTTATTAATCTCTAATTTAGTGTAAAACCACATCCCAAATTTTTCGTTAAAATATAACAAAATTTGATAAAACTTTGTATTTTAGGTACTATGTCCCTAATAGAGCCTTTTACTATCTTTCAATTTAAAAAGGTTTTAACATGAAGTTTGGACTAAATTTTAAATTGTACTATTATTTTTTCAATAAGTTATATGTCACTTCTATTGGGGTGCCTCCATCAAAATGCCAAAATACTACATTCATTGCAACATACCTTTTTATCACAATTTTTTCTTTTCTTTTCATCTTAAATATATTCTTTAAATTCCTCGAAGTGCTATGTTTCCAGAATCAACTCCTTGACATCATTTTTATTAAGAGATAAAATCTCACTTTGCTAATTGCCTTCTAAAATTTGAATTTCACCGGGATGAAGATCAACACCGCAATTCACTAATTTATTTGCTACCCGATTTTATTCTCTATAAATATGCTCACACTTCCAAGAGAGTGCCTTCCTTCTTAATAAATATTCTCACACTTCCAATATATTGCCTCTAGTAGTAGATGATGAACATCAACCATTATATTATTTTTTATCTAGTCTCCACAACCATTTTTGTTAATAGCATTGATGATAAGTTGTGAATCCCTCTCAATTGAAATATATTTCAATCATTTTTCTACTACAATTTTAATCCTTGTAAGAAGTGCTTTAGCCTTCGCATAGTTGTTAGTTCAATTTCCATATGATTCTAAATAAGTGAGAAGAATTTTTCCTTCACTATTTCTAAAAACACCACCTCCACTAGCTTTTTCTGGATTTCCTTTAGAAACACCATCAAAATAAATTTTGATAAACCCAATTTTTGGATATTTCCATTTTACCATAGATTGAAGTAGATCCTTTGTTTTAATTCCATTATCATAGATGAATCTTCCATGTATGTTCAAATATTGTAGCCAGGTTATTAGCACATCTTTTTCTGCAATTGAGACTTCCCATGATGAGCACCATATTTGTAGATATTTTGCAAGAGAGGCAACAATACGGTTCAAAAATTGGGCATGATTTTGAGATTTATTTATAAAAATTTTGTTATTCCCTTTCAAGCCATAAATTTCAACAAATAATAGCAAGGCCAATCCTCCAAAGAATGCACAATGCTTTAGATTTAAAATATTTAATCCTATTTCATCAACTCTTTCAATGTTGATGGAGCTACCCAATTTAATTTCATATTTTAAAAAATAAAACCCCAAATGGCGTGAGCAAATGAACAATGAGAAGTAAATGGTCTTATGTTTCTAAATACCTCTCACACAAGGCACATCTAAAGGGTCCATAATACCCTCTTCTTTGTAGACTCTCTCCTGTAAGAATCCTACTTTGAACTACTAACCAAAGTAATGTTGATGCCTTAGCAAGAACCTCTAATGACCTAACATTCTTCCAAGGAAAATATTTGGGAGAAGGAAATTTTGATTGTTCTAAATCCTCATTCCCAACTTGACTAAGTATATGCAATCCATTGATAAATTCCAAACTAGATTATCCTTTTTTTTTTTAAATGGGCAAATAAAAGTCTTGAAGCATATTTTGAAGTTCATCTAAAATTTGTTTGAGTTCCTCTCCTTCAATCAGGTTACTAAAAAAATCCATGATCAGGAATTTTTGCTCATAATAATATTAACTTTCACCTTTGGACCTTTACATGCTAGGCATGATTGAGCCAATGGTTACCATTTTGAGATAAAGATAAGAGGATAAGGCTTCAACCAAGCATCAAACCAAAAAATTTCATAACTCCCCTCATTGAAAAACCATTTAATATGTTTCTTTATCAATTGTAAACTCTCTAATAAGAAGTTCCATGTTAATGATCCTTTGGGTAGAGCTCTTTTCCTAAATAATTTCATTGCATCCACAGAACCTATAAATTTTTGAAGTAATTTTTTTGCCCAATTATTTCATTGATATTCAAATAATCTCCATCCAATATTTTCTCCTAATCCAAATTTATAAGTCTACAATTGGGTAAGCCTACTCCTCCAATATTCTTTCCTTTGCAAATGCTATACCACTTGCAAAGAGGAAACCTGAATTTTTTCTCATAATATTTCCATAGAAAGTCTTTGAATTTTTGTTGGTAATCTTAAAAATGATATCACATAAATAGGGATGGATTGTAAAGTAGAAAGTCTCTTTAAATTTTATGAGTTGCAACCTTCCTACCATGGTTAAGAACTTACCTTTCCAGCCTACCAAGCAAGATTTCATTCTATCCAAAAAAGGGATCCAAAGCTACTTTTTATTTACTTTATCAAACAAAGGAATACCCAAGTAGGTTGATGGAAAATTTTCAATTTTAAACCCTAAAATATTCATAATAATTTGTTGTAAATACACAATAGTATTAATGAAAAATCCTAGATTTTGTAGTATTTATCAACTGTCTAGTAGCCTTATCATAGCATGATAATATTGATTTAAACTCCATGGCCTCACTGATGGAGGGATGACCCAAAAGAAAAGTATCATCAACAAATTGAAGATGATATTTGAAGGGACCATTTTTTGCAACTTGAATGCCTTTAATTTTTCCTTTCATTTTTGCCTTTGAAAAGGCTCTCCCTAATGCTTCCACAAGAATAATGAATAGATAAAGAGAAAGTAGATCACATTGACAAAGTCCACAAGATGACTTGAGGTAACTAGAAGTAGAATCATTGATCAAAATAGAAAATTTTGTAGTGCTATAACTACATTTAATCCACTCACACAAACTATAATCAAAGCCAAACTTTTTGAGAATAGCATGTAGAAAATTCCAGGAAACCCTATCATATGCTTTGTTCATATCTAATTTCAAAAGCATACCTAGTTTTTTCATGGAATGAACAGGATGTATGGCCTCTTGTGCAATAATTATACCATCAAGAATTTGTTTACCATGAATAAATCCACCTTGTTATTTTGAGATAAAACAACCTAGAATGCCCTTTAACTTGTTTGCCATAATTTCTAAAATGATCTTATTAATCATATTACAAAGGCTTATGAGACAAAAATTATCAAAATAATTTTTGTTGTCTTTCTTGGGAACCAAGGTAATACAAGTAGCATTGATATCACTTATTATAGCGTTCCTTTTCTAGGCCTCTTCAACTACAACTCACATAATAATATTCAATATATCCCAATTTTTTGAAAGAAAATTATAGGAAATCTATCAAGGTCAAGTTCCTTGTTAGGATGGAAAGAGAAAACTGCTTCATGAAGCTCCTCCATAGATATCTTCTTCCTCCCATTTTGTCCTTGAGTGATAATTGAGGGAATATTTTATAGAATTTTTTCTTATGCCTCCTTATATTGTCTTATATTTGATAAAATATATTTGAAATAATTAATTGCTTCCTTCCTTATAACTTCTTCATCCTCAATATTTCTTCAATAAGGAGTTGAAATATTTTTGGTATGACAAAAAGAAAAAAATATTTTTGCATGAAAAAATTTGTATTTCTCTCTATATTTTTGGAACCAATATGACTCCTTTCTCAATGCATTATGATAAGAAAAAAGTAATTATTTTTATTTCACATAAGAATCCTTATCCATTCCATTAATTTATACTATCTCTTGTAAATTTTTGAGCTTGTATTCAATTTATTTCTTTTCTTTAAAAATATTACCAAAATATTTGGCATTCCAAATCTTCATTTGCTCCTTTAAATATTTCAAAATTTGAACAAACCTGTACATATATGATCCTTCAAATCGTACTTCGTCCCACTATAAGATAACCATTTGGAAGAAATTAGGGTCTTGGATCCACATACATTGATATTGAAATAAGTAGGTCACATCTCAAGAGAATGGTTTTGTGATCAAATCTTGATCATAATAAAATATCTAAAGAGATTATATTCTCTATTTTCAACCATATATTATACAATGAAAACCTACCAAATATTTCTATTATATAAATTTTCCCAATGCATCTATTATCCCATGTATACAAACATTAAAGGAACAATATAACAAGGACCATTTGAATTTATGAGAAAAGCAAAAGACTCCATTGATTCAGATCATCTAGATTTACCATGACATATATAGTACTATGTTAAAATCTTCCTCCCCTCCCCCTATAACCCAAAAATTAGGATCATGAATCATTAATGAATTTGACATACATATGTTGAGGTCCTACTACCATATTTCATGAAGAGTAACTATAGTTAGAGCACATACAATTATAATTCCAACATTTGTATTTTCATATTTCTCACATAAATACCAAGAACCTAATTAATCTTTATTTCTACTATTACCGATTCCATTCACATTTTTCCCATATTATTGCAATACCCACTAATGCTCCTATAGAAGAAACTACTAAACAATCACCCATATTCCAAATCTTTTTAAAAGCATCCTTACATTCCTCACTGCTTAATTTAATTTCTTTTATTAAAATAAAATTAGGACCATAAAAACCTATCAATTCCTTAATAACTCTATTTTTAGGGGTTTTATTCATACCCCTAATATTACATTATATCATTTTTATCATCAAGACTTTTTATTTTTATTAGTGGGCTTAGCCCCAATTCTTGTTAACACCTATGATGTTTTTATTTGGCTTCCTAGATAAATATCCTTTTGAGTTTCTTTTTATTTTTGTTCCTGCTTTGATGGCCCTCCTCTCCTTATTCCATTCTATCCAACACTCTCAAATTCATCAATATTTTCTATTTTTTCTAGTTTTTCATATCGTTCATAATGAGACTTATCTTATAAAAATTTATGCTGCTCTAAAGAATTGAAAGTGCAAGGAATAGCCTCATTAGCATTTAATTTTTTAAGTTGCCATATAAACTCTAAACTGCATAGATGATCTTCTATAGTCATTACTTTAGTATGTTGGCCTGGAAATCCTAAATTTCCTTGGGTATCCTTTATAATATTTTCTTTATTGTACTACTTTTGAAACCCTAAAGTGCAAGGAATACACTCCATAATACTTTTATTTTTATTGTAAGGAGATGATTTTATGCTACTTGAGGAAAATAAAGGTAATTAAATTGGATTAAGTTTAACCTCCTTCACCTCATTTGCTTTAAAATATGCCTCCCCATATTTATTTGCTTTAAAATCTACCTTCCCCTTTTCCTTTGTACATTTAGATCCTTCTATATTTGAACTTGAACATCGTACTTCCTCATCCCTCATATCATTTTTATTTTAATGGTTGATTTAAGTAAACTGTAATGGCCTCTACCATCTATCTGATGATGTGGAGGGGTTTTTCTTGCCACTTTATTAGGAGTGGAAAAATCTTAATTTAAACTAGCTTCTCCTATGATATGATCTTGTTTCAAATCAAATCTACCCTCATACCAAAATTTTGTTTCTCTTCCTCCATTTTTTCTTTGTAGCCATGTGCCTAGTTTCATGATATTTACGACATTAGAATGTAATGTTTTCATAATACACTTGTTGATCTAGTTATCTTTATTCAAATAAAATCCTAATTGGCTGTAGTAAAGGTTTTGAAATATCCATGGCAACATATATTCGAGTGTATACAACATGCCTTCTCTCCTTAGTAGTTGGTCCTTCCTATATGAATTTACCTAGAGTATTATCAATATTCTTCAAAACCTCCTTATTGATGAGTTGATAAGGAATTCTAAAAAGCCTAATCTATAATGAAATTCTTTTAATAGTTTTTGCATCCATAAAAAAATTCTTACTCCAAGGTCTTAAATATAATGCATGTTTTAGCCTAAATTATGGGCTTCCATCCATTATTTTATCCCTTATTTATAAAATATATAAAATAATGAGGAAGAATCCTTTTGGAATAAAACTCATGGAGTAATTTGAATTCAATCACCACTTCCACTTGATCCAATTTTGAATCTCAGAAAAACATGACCAGTATCTATGGAACTTACATATTAACCCTTTGGTTTGAAGAACCATTATATCATGATAAATCATCTCATCCTTGATAATCACTTCTAGTGTAGTATCTACTACTTGGACAAGGTTTGTCATAGATTCATTATTCCTCTTATTGCTAGCTATGGAATTCTTGCTTTCAACTAGGTCATTCTTAACTTCAGTAAGGACTTTCAAAAATGACTTTCTTTCCATGTTACCTAGATTTTCTTTAGTTGAATCCTTTAAATTCTCCTAAGCTCTAGAATAAGAATTGGTACTTATTCCTTCATCGTAATTTATTTTCTACTTTTTGCTTCTTTCTCACACTTCCTCATTGCTCTTGGCTCATGTTCATACTGGTTTTTGACTACACTAACTCCTGGCTCGCATTCACACTCACTTTTTATTACACTCACTCTCAGTTGCACTCACTTTTGACTACACTCACTTTTGACTGCACTCACTCTTGGATCACACTTGCACTCACTCCCAGCTACATTCACTCTTGGTTGCACTCACTCATGGCTACACTCACTTCCTACTCATTGTTCCTAATTATTCCTAGCTCATGCTCACACTCGCTTCTAGCTACACTCACTCTTGGATGCACTCACTTATGACTACACTAGAATATCATCCTTGAGCTCCAAGTTTTTCTTTTTGATAAAAGGTAGAAGGAGTTTTGAAAGGATCCCTGAACCTTTTACAAGATAAGACAAGGCTAAAAAGAGATTGGCTAAGGGTCAAAAATCCAACATGGCCAAACTAGAAGCACACAAAAAATAAACCAATAGAGCTTACAAGCCCTAGCTCCACAACCACCAGGGGAGAACAAAGAGAAATACCAAAAATATATTAAATAAAATTGAAAAGGAATTCCATGTATGGAAGTAGGATGACTGAGTAGTAAACAAAAATAATAATTAACCATGCTCCAATTATCTACCAGGGAAATTTGTTGTCTCCAGTAAGTACAAGTCCTCAGGGAATTCCTCCCATCAAATACGGAGTCCAAGGTGGTCCACACCCAGGTTTACCATGAAGTCCATGAACTTATTACCTTCCCAAAAAGTATGCTAAAATGTGACATCCTCGAAAAGCAAGGTGACTCTTTTAGCTTCAATAATCATATTTTTCATTGACATATATTCTGGGGGCCATCCTTTCATGTAATTGATGGTATTAAGGGAGTCCCCTTCTATGAAAATTTTATGGAGTCCTAAAGATCTAGCCACCTGGATGCCTTGGTAAAGGGCCTTGACTTCTACAAACTGACTGGATTTTACTCCAAGCCCTTCAACATAGGCTAATAGAATATCACCCCTATGATCTCTAATAATTCCCCTGGCACCTGCTCTTCCTGGGTTACCTTTTGAATCACCATCAAAATTTAATTTGAACCAATCAGAAGGTGGTGGAATCCAAATAGTGGAAAATATTTGATTACCTACAATAGGTAAAGCTGGCTCCCTAGCTAGTTTAAAACCCAATAGATTCTCCAATCTTCACTCAGACTCCTTGGGTTTATCTTCTACACAACATGATAATACATTATCCATAATAGCTACCAAACACCTAGAAAATATAAAGCCAGTCGAATTAGAGGTGTTGTTAAAGGATCACTTGTTACGCTCCTTCTAAACTTCCCATAGAATATGGGACAAACTAAAAGACCAAAACATTTGAAGGTGCTTGAAGGAGAAAAGGGATGACCAATGGGTTAGAATATTGGGAAGAGAAATGGGAAGGACCCAAGATACTCCTAGAACACCAAAAAGGAGTTAAAAACTTCCTTATTGAATGGGTAAATATTAAAGAGATGGACTAGGAATTCATAAAAGGTACCACATATATAACAACGGTTGGGTAAAGATTAGAACAAAATTTCTAAGGTTATCCAAGGTGATGAATTTATGTTGCACCAACAACTGAAAGAAGATATTAATCTTAGGGATGAGACCTTTACGCCAAACAAAGTTGTAGAGGGGCCAAGGGGGAACCAGATCCTCAAGCAGGTAGAAAGCAGATTTAGTTAAGAAATAACCTGATGGTTTTGCCTTCCAACAAAAGGAATCATCATCCAACTCTAGCTTGAGCACATAAATATTTAACAAATTAGTTATGAGGTTGAGGGCACAAGCTTCAATCAAAGAAAGATCAGGGTGGGATAAGGATCTCCATATCTATAATTTGAGAGCAACAATGAAATAAGAAACTCTTGAGCTGAACAAAAATTTGTATTTTAGGCACTATGTCCCTAATAAATATTTTTACCAAATTTTAATTTAGGATCAACATGAACATCTATTGCCATTCATGTAAGTATTTTTTTTGAATAAGCTATGTGTGGCTTCTATTGGGGGCCACTCCCATTACAAAAATAAAATATTACATTGCTTTTATTACATTTCTAATGATTTAATTAAAGCATATTCAACTTTACCTTTCTATCAAATATATTCTCCATCTTCCTCAAACTGCTAAGTTTCCACAATCAACTCCTTATATATTAGATACCTTTCAAAATTTAAATTCTATCAAGTTGAAATTCAACACCACGAATGGCTAAAATATTTGTTGCCCATATTATATATCTATAAATATCTTGTCTATAACAACCTTACAATTTCGTAATACCTTTTTTAGGGTTATCCTTCATTCCCCTAATATTCCAAGATATTATTTTCATTGTTATTTTTTATTTTTATTAGTGGGTTTAGCCCCACTTATTATTAAAACTTGTGATATTTGCTTTTGTTTTCCCATATCAATTTCCCTTTAGGTTTATTTTTCTCTTTTTTTTTCTTCTTGGATCTTCCTCTCTTTTTTCATTCCCAACAATACTTTCATCTTCATCAATCTCTTCAATATTCTCACACTACTCATAGTAAGACTTATCATCTTTAGGTTTACCTTATTCTGAAGGATCTAAAGTGCAAGGAATAACTTCAAAAGCACAATCTTCTTTATGTTGCCCTAGAAATCCTAAATTGCAAGGATGCTCTTATGTAGAAATTACCTTCTTATTTTACCCTAATAACCATAAATTGTTATGGGTTTCCTCCATCCTTATTTCTTTATTATGTTTCTCTTGAAACCTTAAAGTGCAAGGGATAACATCTTCACCACTTTTACTTTTATTACCTGGAGATGATTTGCTTGGAATAAACTTGAACTCTTTTGCCATATTTGTTTTAGGGTTTATCTCCACATATTCTTTTGCACCTTTAATTCCTTGTGAGCTGGCCAAATGATACTATAGATAGGATTTTTTTGCCTCATATTTTGGAGTGGAATATCGCTAATATGATCTAGCTTCTATTTCTATATGATATCCTTGCTTTGTCTTGAATTTTATCTCATGGATAGAGTTTTTATCTTGTTTTTCATAGTATTCACTCTGTAAACTCTTGCCATGTGTCCAATATTATAACAATTGTGGCAACGAAATGTGATATTTTCATAATCTACTTCTTGATCCCATTCTCTTGATTTAGATTTAATCTTAATGGATTTTGGTAAAGGTTTTAAAATATCCATAGAAACACATATTCAAGTACATATAGCATGCTTTCGCTCCTTAGTAGTTAGTACTTCCTTGATGAATTACCCTAGGGTATTTCTAATATTCTTCAAAACATATTTATTTATAAGTTGATATGGAATTCCAAAAATCCTAACCCATATTAGAAGCTTCTTAATAGTTTTTGTCTTAACAAAAAAAAATTTATTCCATGGTCTCAAATAAAGTGCATCTCTTCCCCTAAACCATAGGCCACCAACCATTATTTTATTCTTAATTTTTGAAGTGGAAATATGATGAGGAAAAAACCTCCAGGAAGAAAAGTCACAGAGTAATTTGAATTCAATCCCCACTTCCACTTGATCTAATTTTGGATCTCCAAAAGACATGGCCATGATCTATGAAACTTACATATTAACCATCTACTTTTAAGAATCATTACATCATTCTCAATCATCTCATCCTTGCTACTTAATTCTAGTGTAACATCTGCTACTTGGATTGAAATTGCCATGTATTTGCTCTTTTGCTTATCTCCAACTTGGGCCTTCATACTTCCAACTAGGGCATCTTGACTTCCCATTAGGGCTTTCAAATATGACTTTACTTCCATACTAGCTAATGGAACTCACTCTTGTATTGCATTCCCTCTTGGTTTACACTTCCTCTCGAATCACACTCGCTCCTGGCTTACACTATCTCCTACCTCACACTCACTCTTGGCTTGCACTCACTCTTGGATCAAAATTGCTCCTATATATTATTTTTGGGTGTTCCTTTGTTTCAATATTTTTTGAAAATAATGTTCCACACACGTGATAAGTATTTTAAGCATTGATGCAATCCAGATGGACCCATCCCTCTTTCATCATGATTTAATCTTGACTCACACTCCCTCTTGGTTCACACTCCCTCTCGGTTCACACTTGGTCCTAGATTGCACTTTCTCATACCTTGCACTCACTCCTAGATTACACTCCCTCTTAGCTCACAATTGCCCCTATATATTATTTTTATTGATGTTCCTTTGCTTTAGCAAATTTTTAAATTTTCTTCAACTGAATCTTTAAAATTCTCCTAATATTTGGAACAACAAGTGGCACTTGTTCCTTGATCACACTTTTATTTATACTTCCTAATTCTTGCTCACATTTCCTTCCCACTCTCAAATCACACTCACACTCACTTCTGACAAAATTTGAAGATTATAACATAAAACACAGATAAAAAACAAAGCAGATTCCAAAACAGGAAAACACAGTAAAAACGAGGATGAAGCAATTTTTGGAAGACAAAATGAAGACCTTCCACTTATCAGAATCACGTTTTTGGTGATAAGTTAAGCTTGAAGGAAGAAGGGTCGCTTTTTGGTGATAAGTTAAGCTCGAAGGAAGAAGTGTCATGATATCGTGACATGTCGCATTATCATGACCAAAAAAGAAGAGAAAGAGCAAGTGGGAAAAAGTGTCACGATATCGCGACATGTTGTGTTTTCACGACTAAAAGAGAAGAGAAAGAGCAAGAAAGAAAATGTGTCGCGATTTCGTGACATGTCATATTTTCACGACCAAAAGAGAAGACTAAGAGCAAGAAGGAAAAGTGGCGTGATATCGCGACATGTCAAATTCTCGCGACCAAAAAATAAGTGAAAGAGGAGGAAGGAAAAAGTGTCACGATTTCGCGACATGTTGATGAAAGAAAAAGTGTCGCGATATCGTGACATGGAAAAAGTGTCGCGATATTGCGACATGTCGCATTTTCATGACCAAAAGAAAATAGAAAGAGCAAGAAATAAAAAGTGTCACGATATCGCGACATGCTTAGCAAGAAATAAAGAGTGTCACGATTTCGCGACATGGTGAGCAAGAAGGAAATAGTGTCGTTTTTTGGCGATGTGTTGAGCTTGTATGGAAAAGTGTCACGATTTCGCGACATGTCGAATTTTCACAACCAAAAGAGAAGAGAAGAGCAAGAAGGAAAAAGTGTCACGATATCATGACATGTCGGTTTATCGCGACCAAAAGAGAAGAGAAAGAGCAAGATGGAAAAAGGGTCACGATTTCGCGACATGTCATCCTATCGCGACCAAAAGAGAAGAGAAAGAGCAAGAAGGAAAAGTGTCACGATATTGCTACATGTCGCATTGTCACGACCAAAAGAGAAGAGAAAGAGGAGGAAATAAAAAGTGTCATGATTTCGCGACATGTGGAAGGGTGTAGCGATATCGTGATATGTCGTTGTTTCGCGACCAAAAGTGAAGAGAATAAGCAAGAGGAAAATATGTCAAGATATCGTGACATGTCAGATTTTCATGACCAAAAGAGAAGAGAAAGAGCGGGATGGAAAAGTTTCATGATTTCATGACATGTCGCTATTTCGTGACCAAAAGAGAAAAGAAAGAGGAGGATGGAAAAGTGTCGCGATAGCGCGACATGTCGCAGTTTCGCGACCAAAAGAGAAGAGAAAGTGTTAGGAGGCGATTGTGTTGTCCGCCTGTGTTATGAGGTGTGGGTCATATTTTGTAAGGGTGTTGGTATTTGTTGATGGTGTAGCCTCAGTAGGGGGCTATGGCCAGATTACCCCTATTGAGGTCTTGTTCCGATTCAACTTGGTGCTGTTGTTGTAATAGGTTTTGGGTCAACCTGTAAAACCCGGTTGTAATGAATTTGTACCTTATTTACCAAAAAAAAAAAAATAATAATCATGTGAAATTTATACATATTAGAGAGCTAAGTAATTTCAATAAACTATCCAAAAATCAGAAGAAAAGGATTTGTAAATCAAAAGTTATAGCCTCTCAAAGTAGGCTACTAACCACTTTTTCCAGAAATAGGACTGCACAGAAAATATCAAGACTGGAGCTTCGTTTTTCATTTTTCACTATTCCATTCAACTTCTCCTCTCTAAAAAATGTTACCATAATATGTTTTTACACTATTCTCCCTAATACAAATATTCTAAAGTTGTTATAAGAAGTGTAACAGTCTATAGCTGTTACAAACTGAAATCTTCCTACAGTTACATATTCTTTTATTCTACAGTTACAAAATAGGGGACATATTTGTTTTGCTTCATTTTTGCTGACTTGGAAATGCCACATGGTCAGCATCATATTCCAACATTCTCCCCCTTGATGTTGAGAGGGCCAACAATCAGGTCTCTCAACATCAAAAACTGAGTCTTTGCAACTGGTTTTGTGAATATGTCTGCAATTTGGTCTTTGGTGTTACAATAGCTCAGTTTGATCATCTTCTTCTCCACCACATCCCTGATGAAATGGTACTTGATGTCAAAGTGTTTTGACCAGACATGGTGGATAGGATTTTGTGCCAACTTAATGGCACTTGTGTTGTCACAAAAAAGTGTAGTAGGAGTTCCTTGCTTCTCCCCAATCTCTCCAAGAACTTTCCTAAGCCACAAGGCTTGTGCACTTGCTGATGTGAGTGCAATGTATTCAGCTTCTATAGAAGACAATGCAATAGTAGCTTGTTTTTTGGAACTCCAAGTAATCAATCCTGAACCAAGGGAGAAACAATTTCCACTAGTGGACTTTCGGTCATCAAGATTACTTCCCCAATCACTATCACTGAAACCAATCAACTTCAAATTCTGATATGAGGAGTAATGAATGCCAAAATCAATTGTGCCTTGCACATACCTCAGTATTCTCTTGGCTGCCTTCAAATGCAATGTAGAAGGATCAGCCATGTACCTTGAACAAAGTGATACTGCATAACAAATATCAGGCCTAGTATTGCAAAGAAACATTAAACTCCCAACAATGCTTCTATATTCAGTTTTGTTTGCATGATCAGCCCCATCATCCAAACACAAAAGCTCTCCATGTGCAATTGGAGTAGCTACAGGCTTGCAATCAATCATACCAAACTTCTTCAACATGTCCTTTGCATACTTTGTTTGACAAAGAAAAATCTCATTACTAGTTTGATGTACTTCCATGCCTAGAAAGTAACTCATCAAACCAAGATCAGTCATATCAAATTCTCTTTTCATGTCCTCCTTAAAATCATCATTCATTGAAGGACTACTTCCCATAAACAACAAATCATCAACATACAAGCACACAATGAGAATGTCATTACCTTGTGTCTTGTAGTACAATGTAGGCTCACTCTTGCTTCTTTGAAAGCCACACCTTTGGAAGTATTCATGAATTCTTTGGTACCAAGCTCTTGGAGCTTGCTTCAACCCATACAAAGCCTTCTTCAATCTATAGACCTGATCTTCTTTGCCATGGACCTGAAAACCTTGAGGTTGTGTCACATACACCTCTTCATCAAGATACCCATTGAGGAAAGCACTTTTTACATCCATGTGGTGCACACTCCAGCCTTTGTGAGCAGCCAAAGAGAGCACCATTCTCACTGTCTCTTGCCTTGCTATGGGAGCAAAAGTCTCCTCATAGTCTATGCCAAAATTTTGTGTAAAGCCTTTGGCAACCAATCTAGCCTTGTATCTCTCAATGGAACCATCATTGTGCCTTTTGATCTTGTAGACCCATTTGCAGCCAACACATTTTCTATCTTTGGGTAGTTCACACAATTCCCAAGTGTCATTATTTTCAATAGAATGCATTTATTCATTCATTGCCTTCATCCACAACTTGTTAGAAGCAGCATGTTCATAACAAGAAGGTTCAAAATCATCAACAACTTTTGAAACAAGAGCATAATTAACAATATCACCTTTGGGGTCTCCATTGTCTTCATCTCCATACAAGTGCAAATTCTCAAGCCTTTGCAAGACTTGGTTCATTTCTTGATGTTGGCCTCTTGTCAATCTTCTATTGAAGTTGGTGTCAATGATTTGAGATGGTGGATGATCCTTCAACAATCTCTTTCTCTTCACATTTGCAGCTGGTGATGGAGGTGCAGAAAAGCTTGTAGGAACTTCTTCTTGGCTTGCTCTTGGACTTGAAGATGAACTTGTGGATCCCATGTGAGATGGTGACCCAAAAGAAGTGCTTCTGTACAAAGAATTATTAGTAGAAACATGGCTGGGCTGAACACTTGCTTGGCTACTTGGAACAATCTCTTCAAACACATCATCATCAACACACAATTTTTGAGACTTCCAATTTCCCCCTTCATCAAAAATTGCATCTCTAGATACAACAATTTTTCTAGAATGAGGATTAAAGAATCTATAGGCCTTATATTGCTCACTATAACCAATGAAAATCATCTTCTCACTCTTAGCATCAAGCTTTTTTCTCTTCTCATCATTCACATGCACAAAAGCAACACTCCCAAAAACTCTAAAGTGTTGTACATTTGGCTTCTTTCCAAACCAACATTCATAAGGAGTACTATGCTCTAGACTCCTAGTAGGACTTCTATTAAGAATATAATTAGCAGTCCTAGTTGCTTCAGCCCAATAAAATGAACTCAAACCTTTAGTTTGCATCATACATCTTGTCATCTCCACCAAAGTCCTATTCTTTCTTTCAGCCACCCCATTTTGTTGAGGTGTGTAGGGGCTGGTATTTTGCCTCTTGATGCCAAACTCCCTACAAAACTCTTCAAATTCATTAGAACAAAATTCACCTCCTCTATCACTCCTCAAACATTTGATGGTATGCCCACTTTCATTCTCAACAAGTGCTTTAAAATATTTGAAGCAAACAAAAGCCTCATATTTATGCTTAAGGAAATAAACCCAACAATATCTTGAAAAATCATCAATGAAAGTGAGAAAATAGGAAGCTTTACCAATACTTTGAGTTGGCATTGGTCCACAAATGTCACTATGAACCAGCTGAAGTGGATATTGGGCCCTCCATGCTTCACCTTTGGGAAATAGCCCCCTTGTTTGTTTACCAAGAGCGCACCCCTCACAAATCTCCTTGGTGTCTTCTACTTTTGGCAAACCATACACAAGTGGTGAAAGCATCCTCAAACTATGAAAATTCAAATGCCCAAATCTCAAATGCCATAGCCTCCTTTTATCTTCAATACCCACACAAGCAAGTTCTCCCCCTTGCTCAACAAACCTCAATGGAAACAATTTGTTCTTAGTCATCTGCACTTTTGTGATCAGCCTTCTATTCTTATCATAAATCTTGCACATTTTATCCTCAAAAACCAATTTGTAATATTTTTCTAACATTTTCCCAATGCTCATCAAAGAATGCTTCAAATCAGGTGCATAATAAATATCTTTTACCTTCAATTTACCTCTTTTTGTAGGAACCTCCATGTCCCCTTTTGCAACCACCTCCAAGCTCTTCTCATCTCCAAGCTTGATACTTGAATGATAAGAATGGTCAAGAGAAGAAAACAACTCCTTCTTGCCAGTCATGTGGTTTGTGCACCCACTATCAAGGATCCATGTCTCATTGGTGAAACTTTTTGGTCTATCATAGGAGAGAAATGCTTGCTCTTCATGGAGCGCTCCATCTTCATTTGAGTAGAACAATGTCTCATCTTCAAAGAAGTCTTCCTCTCCATAATTTGCTGATCTATTAGAGGATTGTTTCAGCCTACAATCCTTCTCAAAATGGCCATATTTGTTACAATGATAACATTGAACATTTCTCATGTCTCTACCTCTACCTCTTCCTCTTGCATTTGATCCTCCTCTTGAAGCATGGGCTTGATGATCACCTTCAGAATTCTGATCTCTGCCTCTTCCTCTACCAAAGGAGCCTCTTCTTCCTCCTCTTCCATTTCTTCCTCTTCCTCTAGAGCCTCTTCCTTGTCCTCTTCCATGTGCATCATTTCCTTTGATAGAAAATGCTTGTTCTTCACTAGAACTGGCTTGCTTTTTCTTTTCTTCTCTCTTACAAATTCTTTCTTCATGAGATGTAAGAGTACCAATTAATTGGTCAAGGTCCATGGTGGAAAAATCCTTGGATTATTCAAGCATAAGGGCAGCATTATCCCATTTCTCTATCAAAGTTCTGAGAACTTTCTTAATTACAACTGGTTTCTCCACATCTTCACCAAGAGTGGACATTTTATTTACCATTGCCTTTACTCTCACACAATAATCTCCTACATCTTCATTATCTTGCTGCCAGAGGTTCTCAAATTCTCTTCTCAAGGTCTGAAGCTTGACCTCTTTCACTTTATCATTTCCTTGATAATTTTCTTTCAAGGCTTTCCAAGCCTCTTTTGCAGAAACACAATTTGCAATCCTTGGAAAAATGCTCTCAAAAAGAGCAGATTGCAAATGGTACAAAGCAAGACAATTCTTGCTCTCTTTCTCCCTCATATCTTTAGTTGCATCTGGTGTTAACACAGTCCAATCTGATGGTTCTGTGTAACCTTCATCAATAATGCTCCACAAATGTTTTCCTTTTAACAAAGTCCTCATTTTGATGCTCCAATATTCATAGTTTGATCCATCAAACTCTGGAATTGGAAGTGAGTTTGAGTTGCTTGCCATTACAACAATCTGAACTGAAATCTCCAAGAAATTTTAAATTAAAACTTCAAGAACAACCCACAACCTTCAAACCCAACAACTCAATCTACCAAGCTCTGATACCAAATGAATATTATAACATAAAACACAGATAAAAAATGAAGCAGATTCCAAAACTGGAAAACACAGTAAAAACGAGGACAAAGCAGTTTTTGGAAGACGAAATGAAGGCCTTCCACTTATCAGAATCACGTGAAATTTATACAGCTTAGAGAGCTAAGTAATTTCAATAAACTATCCAAAAATCAGTAGAAAAGGATTTGTAAATCAAAAGTTATAGCCTCTCAAAGTAGGCTACTAACCACTTTTTCCAAAAACAGGACTGCACAGAAAATATCAAGACTGGAGCTTCGTTTTTCATTTTTCACTATTCCATTCAACTTCTCCTCCCTAAAAAATGTTACCATAATATGTTTTTACACTATTCTCCCTAATACAAAGATTCTAAAGTTGTTATAAGAAGTGTAACAGTCTATAGTTGTTACAAACTAAAATCTTCCTACAGTTACATATTCTTTTATTCTACAGTTACAAAATAGGGGACATATTTGTTTTGCTTCATTTTTTTTGACTTGGAAATGCCACATGGTCAGCATCATATTCCAACAACATTCACTTTCAATTTGCGCTTGCACTTGTACTCGCTTCTCAACTGCACTCACTCCTAGCTCGTGCTTGCTTATGGTTTTCTAAAAGTATCTTAATTTAAAAGGGTTTTAACACAAGGTTTGAACTAAATTTAAAATTGTACTATTGTTATTAAATTAGATTTATAATTTATGAATTATATTCTAGTAAATTAGGTGTAACATATTGAAAATGACTTAAAGTTTTAAACTTTATGATTAACTATGGGCTGAATTATTGGTGAGGTAAATAAAAATAAATATTTCATATGTTTTCTAAATTTTAAGTATGGAATTACTCATATTAAATGATATCAAATGTCAACTAGAAGTTTTTATTTAATCTCTCATTAAATATGTTAATAGACAATTATAATCATACGAAAGCGAATCCTAACCTCTTAGAGTATCATTCCTATAATTATGATTGCTTGAACTATTTAGAGGCTTAGTAATGTATTAAGAGTTTTGAATTTCTCGTTTGATCCTTCTAGAATGTTTGTTGAATCCAAGAAGGATTTATAAGTAATAATACCACCTATATAAGGGGATTGACATTCAAGCAAACCCTAATTAAATTGCATGTGCTTGTGGTAGATTCTAGAAGAATTGGGTTAAAAGCAAGAAAGGCAAACTACCATTTTTTGTGGAAACATAAGTGCAATTCAAATATCCAAAAATTCTATTTTTCATATAATATCAAAGTAAATTGAGTTGGGGCATCATTTTAATGGGGATTTAATTTAGAAAAATGAATTTCAATTGAATAATACAATTCAAAATATTACTATGCAAACATTTTTACAAAGGTAATGGTGAAGAATAGGCTTATTTCACTCATAGAAAATGAAAATTTACTTAATGTTGAAAGTTGTGATACTAAACATGACAAAAATTTTAAGAAGACAAATAAGAGTAAGATAAAATTGGAGTTGCAATAAAAAATCAAAAAAATATTTTCACCAAAATTTTGAGAGAATGTGAAGCATAAAGAGTATCTTGCAATAACCAAGAGATATTCTATTATATGTATATATGTATTGTGCATCATATTTAAGTGATATGTAAATATTTTAAGAGTAGAAGTGTTTTTTGGTATTATTGTACAAATTATTTTTCTTACCATTTTTGTTGTTTTATTAATCTCTAATTTAGTGTACAACCACATCCCACATTTTCGTTAAAATCTAACAAAATTTAATAAAATTTTGTATTTTAGGTACTATGTCCCTAATAGAGCCTTTTACCAAATTTCAATTTAAAAATGTTTTAACATAAATTTTGAACTAAATTTTAAATTGTACTATTGTTATTAAATTAGATTTATAATTTATGGATTAGATTCTAGTAAATAAGGTGTAACATGTTGAAAATGATTTGAAGTTATAAACTTTATGGCTTTTTAAGCCTTATACTACCACAAAATATCACAAGTTATAACACATAGGATCCAATATGAAATAGCCACAATATAATAAAGGTCAAGATAATAATATGAGTAGAATATTATGAGCAAATTAATATGTATATCAAGGCTTATAATAAATCAAATATCCTCTAATAATATGCTGAAATATAAATGTCAATATCTTGAATCATTCATGTACATGTATGAAGAACAAATTATAATATTAATTGCTCAAAATGTATACAATCTTTATTGCACCTCTTTCTATTACAACTTAGTATTCTCAATACTTGACTCTTAAATGAATTTCTTTTCTATGGAGCATTATCTCCATAATATAGAAATATTAATGTGACTCTGGATATTTTGACTATTTATTTTCATATGCCAAGTCTCATGACTCTTGGCTTATCTACTTGATACTTGCATACTTGATGAACACTTGACTCTATAATACTTGCACACCTATACATAACTCTTACACTTCTATTTGCACTCTCTAATCTAAGATACTTGTGCACATATTTACATTACATATTTGCACTCTTACATATAAGAAACTTGTGCACATATAATCAACTTACACTTGCACTCAAAGTCACATGACACTTGTGTATTTTATGCACATTATAACTATAGACACCAAATCCTAGCCACTTATCCTTCATCCTAGTCAGTCTACCACCCACTTGTCCACCATCCCCATTTTTTGCCATTCAATTGGCCACTCCATGCCTTTACCGCCATACAATGGCCCACTTTAGCTCTTCCCCATCATTTTTCGGCCCCATTTGTATTATTTTATATTATTTATGAATAAATATAATATTTTATGTTATATTTTAATACATTTATTATAAAATATATATTTATAAGCCCAATTAACCTCAACCATTAGATATAATCTAATCTCAGCCATCCATCTGCCTTAATTTGTGTCACACTTAAAGTATAATATCAACCATTGGATTTATTTAATATTAGCCACACGATCAAAATTGTTAAGCTAAAACCCTCAGAAAACCCTAGGCTTGATTATAAATAGGAGCATTCTCAATGCTTAACCCCTAGAATTTTTCAAGACCTGGATTCCCATCTAGCACTTCGTCCATCCTTTCCATCTCGTCATCATTCTGCAACGGAGCAACAGAGAGCAACATCATCAACATAGCAAAGTAAGTCTATCTATGTATTTTATTTCATGTTACTTATTTTTTGCATATGCTATTATTCTAGATCTAGGGTTTTTAGTATCATTTTTTGAGGGTTCACATAGTGGAACCCTCATTTTGTTTTACTGATTGCTTTGATTATTGTATGTGCAGGTTTTTGTGACATCATCAAAGGAGTTGAATAGTTACTAAAGCTAGAGTGGCCCGATTATGAATAACTAGAATCCCAATCACCTTGTTGGAAGCAAGACACACCATTTGAAGACACTTCATTATTGTAGCTAAGTTTTTGAAGAACCCTAACATCTTGTACATTGTTGTATAAAATACTCACTGAGTACAGATTGTATCAAAAGGAGTTTTTTAGCTCCTCCCATATATTAAATAAAATTATATTTTTGTGCAATCTTGTGTTTATTTGAGTTATTTGCTTTTTTTATTGTTTAAGTATCGTGTTTTTGTCTTCACAAATTGCGATCATGGTGGGACCCCACAAGGGTTCTATTTTATGATTTACTTTATTGTTTCTAACTTAATTCTATTTTTTATTTTGTAGGATTTTATGAGTGAAAAAATGAGCCATTTTTTTTGTTAGGGTTTTTGGAAGCTTTGCAGTAGTTGCAAGAGGTGTAAAGGCACTCTACGACACCTTTTGATCCCACAGGCGCTCTACTACGCCTAAAAAGGTACCTTGATGCACCTAGAAATAACCATAGGCACCCATATATACCTTGAAATGACCACAGGTGCCCTGTTGTGCTTGCACAGGAACCCTGCTACACCTGGCATTGACCAGAGGCATAGTGCCACATTTCCTACACAAACTACCCATATGGTTTTGGCCATATCTAACTCATTTGGAGTCTTATTGGGCCAGAATTTTGAGGGTAGATCCCTAATACACCCTAGAACATCTCCAAAAAATTTTAGATCAATCGAAGCAGCAAAGATCTTAGAAACACCTCACCAAAAATATAGGCTTTTATGTAAGTCCATCCATTTTTGCTTTACATTTTTTTTGGGTAATTTGTTGTGTTTTTTTTTTTAGATTCTAAACTTAAAATGAATACACATTAATAAATATGGAAATAAATTCATTTTATATTGAATTTAGGGCATTTGTGCATTCATTCATCAGATATTTTGGGTTTTCTATTTTAAAGAGAATTGCAAATTCAAATAATTTTTGCAATTTCTCTGTTTGCATTTGAAAGTGAAATGCATCAATTAGAATTTGAATTTTAGGAATTAAAGGTTGCTTATTTTATTTATCTAAATAGGAACAATACTTAAATGCAAAAAGTATTCCTGCCCTTGGGTGGCACCTTTGGCAGAGAGGTGGATGGACCCTCCGGTTGCTATCTAGGCACGGGGTTTTAAGCGGTGTACTTCACACTCTTTAGAGGAAATTTACATTTATGTGTTGGATTATAATTTATATGTGTAAAATCTAGTACTTTTAACATTGTTTGACCATAATAAAGAATAGAAAAACTTAAAATTAATCACACACAATACGTTGCACTTTAAACAGTAGCAACTGGATTTCATCACCAGTTGTTGCTTAAGGTTTGGTGACAGTGGCTTTCATATCTATCCATCAAATCTCTACCCCTAGACACCTTAGGACTACCCCAGAGCAAACTTGTTGGATTTCATCACCAACACGAATCTCACTATCCTTGCCAACCTTAGTTTTTCACCTTTATTTTTTATTAAGCAATATTAGGATACATCAAACACACAAAACTATAATTTTTAAAAGGAATTTACATTAAAAAGAAATAATCAATTAACAAGGCAAGCCACACAAGCTGAAGCTTAATATTGATTGTTTTCTTTGTTTTTAAATTATGTATCTTTATTTTTAGTTTTGGGAATTTAATTTGACAGTCCTAAAATTTCATTTTGACCTATTTACTTTATGGTTCTAACTCAAAATAAAAAAAAAAAGTAATAATTCAAAACAAATTAATGGAAAATACATTTAACATGGCTTAACCTTAGCCATTTCATCATTAACATGGCTTTACCTTAGCCATTTCATCATTAACATGGCTTGACCAACAACCATATCATAATTAACATGGCTTAACCTTAGCCATTTCATCACTAATATGGCTTTAACTTAAGCCATTCAATCATTAACATGGATTTAACTTAGATATTTCATCATTAACATGGCTTAACCTTAGCCATTTCATCATTAACATGGCTTAACCTTAACCATTTCATCATTAACATGGCTTGACCAACAACCATTTCATCATTAACATAGCTTGACCAACAGTCATTTCATCATTAACATGGCTTGACCAACAACCATCTCATCATTAACATAGCTTAACCTTAGCTATTTCATCATTAACATGGCTCAACCTTAGCCATTTCATCATTAACATGGCTCAAACTTAGCCATTTCATCATTAACATGGCTCAACCTTAGCCATTTCATCATTAACATGGCTTAACCTTAGTCATTTCATCATTAACATGGCTTGACCAACAACCATTTCATTATTAAAATGGTTTTACCTCAGTCATTTCATCATTAACATGGTTTTACCTTAGCCATTTGATCATTAACATGGCTTGACCAAAAACCATTTCATCATTAACATGGCTTCACCAACAACCATTTCATCATTAATATGGCTTAACCAACAATCATCTCATCATTAACATGGCTTAACCTTAGACATTTCATCATTAACATGGTTTTAACTTAAGCCATTTCATCATTAACATGGATTTACCAACAACCATTTCATCATTAAAATGGATTTATCTTAGCCATTCCATAATTAAAATGACTTTACCTTAGCCATTTCATCATTAACATGGCTGACCAATAGCCATTTTATCATCAATATGGCTTGACCAACAACCATTTCATCATCAACATGGCTTAACCTTAGCCATTTCATCATTTACATGGCTTAACCAACAACCATCTCATCATCAACATGGCTTAACCTTAGCCATTTCATCATTTAAATGGCTTAACCAACAACCATTTCATCATTAACATGGCTTACACAATAGCCATTTCATCATTAAGTAGCGGGTGGGTTTGATGTATTTTCCATTAAGTTGTTTTGAATTATTAGTTTAGTTTGATTTTTATTAGTACCATAATGCAAGTAAATCAAAAACTATAAAATTATCGAACACAAAAAAAAAATGTCATTTTAAAAAAGGAATACACATTAATAAAATAATAATGTATGAGAATAAGCCCCACATGGTGAAAAATTACCATTGTTTTGTTTTCTTTTATCCTCAATCAGTTCATGCCAATCCCTTTGGTCACATAATATTTCAATTTCAAAAATCCCCAAAGGTTCCAATTCCTTTGGTCACATTCCAAAAAAAAAAAAAAACCCAAAGGTATTCAATCCCTTTGGTCACATAACATTTCAATTTCAAAAATCCCCAAAGGTCCCAATTCCTTTGGTCACATTCCAAAATCAAAAAACCCCAAAGGTATTCAATCCCTTTGGTCACATCACATTTCAATTTCAAAAAGTCCCAAAGGTCCCAATTCCTTTGGTCACATTCCAAAATAAAAAAATCCCCAAAGGTCATAATCCCTTTGGTCACATTTCAATTTCAAAAATTCCCAAAGGTCCTAATCCCTTTGGTCACATATCAAAAAAACCAAAAGAGCCCAAATGTCCTAATCCCTTTGGTCATAAGCTTACCAAGCTAGGGGGAGTAGAAAAACCTGAGCCAATAAACATCATACACTTGAAAGAGTTCCATGCTTATTGTGATATATATATATATATATATACATGGCTAATACACAAAAATATTTGTATACATTTCATTCATAACATTGCATTTCACTTGCATTTACATTTCATTCAAAACAATGCATTCACCCACATCACATATTGCATTACACATTTCACAAAATCGTATTTCATACATTGCATTAACATCCACATTCCATATTTCATATAGGAATCATTTATTCAAGATCTTAATTGGTCCAACAAATATCATGTTGCCTTAATCAGGGGCATCTTCACAATGTCATCCATACAATTCCACAAAGTCAAATTGTCATGCACACAAGCCATATCCATAAAATTCCTATGTGTTTTTGGTCACTCAGCTGACGGGGCACCGGAGAACACCCTTCAGCACAAACCCTACATTTTCATTAAAAATAGTTAAAAATATACACAGCCCGCAGGCTTACAATCATCGGCCCTCGGCTCGGTTCTCCGCTTCTTCACTCCTCAGCTCTCCGGGTATTCTCGGGTCCACCGTCAGTGGTCACGAAATCACGACAGAAATTGGCAAGGAGGAAGTGCAGCAGAAGGGGCCGCGATTTCGTGACGTGTCGCGAAATCGTGACAGTTTTTCGGAGAGGGACGAAGGCGCAGAAGGGGGCGCGATTTCGTGACATGTCGCGAAATCGCGACCCGCGATTTTGCAACATGTCACGAAATCGTGACAGGTTGCAGAGCAGAGGAGAGATCGAGAAAACGGTCGCGATATCGCGACGCAAATTGGACAAGCGGGTGCGGAGGAAAAATGGTCGCGATATCGCGACCAAAATGAGAAGTAAGCACAAGGAGCCAAAAATGTCACGATATCGCGACATGTCGCGATATCGCGACGGAGAGAGAAGATGGCGCGGGAGGAAGAGAAAAAGATGGCGGGAACGGTGTTTTCGAGGACTGTTCGAAATGGACACGTGGACTGCCACGTGTATCATCGAAGTTGTAAAGGGCACGTGCCTTGAAGATTGCGCATTAAGGAGAGGGCAAGCCGAATTTAAACACGTGGTTAGCTATGTGAATCTGGTTAAAGTTGGAGGCCACGTATCACGGAATGAAATTTTACAGCCGCATGCATTAAAGAAAGAGAACCACCTTTTAGAGGGATTTTATTTTTTGACAAAACAGCAGTGCAGAGTACGGTCTGAGCAAAGCGGGCGGTGCAGGGTAAGGGAGGCCATCAATGCAAGCGTTTGGTGGATCGGGCAGTGGCCCATTAATGCCAAAAATTTTGAATTCCCGGGGGGGAAAAGGAAAATTTGAATTTTTGTTTTAGGTGGGGGGCATTAATTGCGTGAGAGGGTCGGGGCCTCTATAAAAACCCATTTTATTGTTTTAATCGGACGGCGGACCGGAGAATACCCTGAGAGTCTAGGAGTGAGTAAGCGGAGAACCGAGCCGAGGGCCGGTGATTGTAAGCCTGCGGGCTGTGATTTTTTTGCATGTATATTTCTAAGTGTTTTTAATGAAAAGGTAGGGTTTGTGCAGAAGGGTGTTCTCCGGTGCCCCGTCATAGCCACGCCTAGTGTTTTAAGAAAACCCCAAATACATTTCGGGTTATTATTAGGATCAAAAGCACTTTTTTACATTAAGAAAATATTGAGTTTTGTCTATTGATTCCAAAAACAATCTTGCACCAACCACACTTCTTCACATATTAGAAATATTTTGATTCAAAGAGGGATAAAACCATACTTGGGTGGCACCTTGAAGTGAAAAGGGTATTCCTCACTTGTCCTATCATGCAATATAGTCAAAAATAAAAAATATTGGTTTCACCACTATCACATTTGCTCTCCAAATATAAACACAAAATATAGGGTAGTAAGGATAGGGTCACATTCTCATCACACTTTAGTTGAGAATTCGATTCCCCAAATCTCTATCCAAAGTTAACAATTTCTATGCACCCACCATAGATCCCTAAAGTTTTAAAGATCATACTACATTTCCCTCAGAAATTTATGCAATCATCTCCAAGGCCTAAAGATCAGATCTATGGGCTATGGAGTGAATATCCATAGGGGCTATAGATGCTTGATTGGCAGTGGAGTAAGCTCATGCGGGGCAACATGTATCTCTTCCAAAAAAAAATATCTATGATCGTACATATGGATAAGCTAGCTTCTTGGTCTTCTCCATAAAAATTCATGCCTAATTTTCTCATAATGGATTAATGCACTTCACGTGCACACGCATTGGTGTTTGCCTAGGGTCATTGCCATGCTCAAGATTTGGTACATGAACTTCACTTGCACACACATTTGGTCCTAGAAGGATTTAGGCAGTTTTAGTGGATTTTTTTGATGCCACTAGGATGTTTGAGTCTCTGCAAAATAGTCAGTTTTCCATATCAACATCCATATATTCTTCCATGTAAACATCCATGTCATTTCATAAGCCATTATCCACCAAAAACCACCAAGTTTGGTACCCCTGATTAGAAAACAATGCTAAACGTGTCCAAACAATATCTAAACCATAAATGCCATATTGCATAAATCATCCATACATTTTGCCTTGCATTGATCATTCATAACATCTCATATGCATTAGTCATAAACATAAACATGCATTCCACAAAAGCATTCACTTAAAAGCACAAAATTAAAAGCCATGTATGTATATATATATATATATATATATATATATATATATATATATATATAACTCACATATGCAAAGATCGCTAGAAAGTGCAAACATCATCACAACTTGGGGGTGTTCAAGGTTTCACACTTTTCCCCCAACCAAGAAAACATCATCACAACTTGGGGGTGTTCAAGGTTTCACACTTTTCCCCCAACCAAGAAAATAACATCAAAACTTGGGGGTGTTCAAGGTTTCACACCTTTCTCCCAAGAAAACATCATAATTTTGGGGGTGCTCAAGGTATCACACCTTCTCCACCAATTCAACAAATAATTCAATCACTCAATCACATCACATCATTCACATCAATTGCTAGGTTCAAAATATTGCATTCTTTTGTCAAAAGTTGCACCTTTTGCCTTGCATTCACATCATTCACATTAATTACTAGGTTCAAAAGATTGCGTTCTTTTGTCAAAAGTTGCACCCTTTAACTTAAATTCACACCATCCACATTTGTAAAAATCCCTTCATATATAAGGGCAAAAAACAAAAAAATCCCTTCGTCCATAAGGGCAAAAACAAAAAAAACCCCTTCATCCATAAGGGAAAAAAACAAAAAAATTCCTTCATTCGTAAGGGCAAAAACAAAAAAAATCCCTTCATCCGTAAGGGCAAAAAACAAACAAATCTCTTCATCCGTAAGGGCAAAAACAAAAAAAACCTTTCATCTATAAGGGCAAGCAACAAAAAATCCCTTCATCCATAAGGGCAAACAACAAAAAAATCCCTTCATCCGTAAGGGCAAACAACAAAAAAATCCCTTCATCCGTAAGGGCAAAAACAAAAAAAATCCCTTCATCCGTAAGGGCAAAAAAAAACAAAAAATCCCTTCATCCGTAAGGGCAAAAAAAAACAAAAAATCCCTTCATCCGTAAGGGCAAAAAATAAAAAAATCCCTTCATCCGTAAGGGCAAACAACAAAAAAATCCCTTCATATGTAAGGGCAAAAACAAAAAAACCCTTCATTCGTAAGGGCAAAAAAAAAAACATTGCAAAATCACTCCACATTGTATCCATCAATACATTTATCATCATCACATCCATCAAATCCATCATGTATTGAATTTCAAGTGAATCTTGTATATAGTGGTTTGTTCTATATACTTGGCGGTTGCAGCAATTTGCATCCATGCAATTCGGTAAGATGAATGAATTACCATAAGAACACTTGGTCATCATCATCATCACTTATCTCCTAGTTCAAAAAGCACAATCATATTTGGTATTTCCTCATATTTAGAGTGAAACATTACCAAGAACAATTTGCACAACCATTCTCATTGATGGCCTAGTTTGTGAGGCTTAAAACATGAACACAAATCAAAATTCATGATTCACAATCTCCTTAACACCTTCGAGATATGCACTAGATAGGATGATAGATCACTAGCAGTACACCCAAGGTTCATTACTTTTTCTTCATTTTTGCATTATCATTTTGCATATCAATGACATCGACAGGGCAAAATGCTTCAACAACATCGATTCATCCCAAATTTGGGGTAACCACAAATTGATTATGATTTTCCCATGATGGGATACACCTTACATGATCATGACATCTACATTTGACACAATCCCCTTACCACCATTGGGGTAAAAATGGTATCACATTTTACATCATTCATATCATCCACATCATATCACATTTTACATCATTCATATTGTCTTCATCATTCATTATTTGCACAAAACCCTCCATCCGTAAGTATAAACGCAAACACATTGCACCACATTTCTCACCAACCCCCTTCCTACCGTTGGGGCAAAAATGGTATACATCATTCATCATTTGCATAAATTTTTTAATTGGCTCGTGAGATTCATTCGCAACTCATTCGCCAATTGAGGGGGTAAGCTATGCAAATTCTAAAATTCTTTATTCTTTTGTCTTCAACATCATTGCTCAAAAAATCCAACAAGAGAGAGAAGTTGCTTCTGCACCCAAAGCCAAACTAGGTGTCTCATATTTTTGTACCATATTGTGTTTCTTGCAACATGGTACAAAAAGGGGCATCTGTAGACACCAAATCCTAGCCACTTATCCTTCATCCTAGTCAGTCTACCACCCACTTGTCCACCATCCCCCTTTCTCGCCATTCAATTGGCCACTCCATGCCTTTCCCGCCATCCAATGACCCACTTTAGCCCTTTCTCACCATTTTTGACCCCATTTGACTTATTTTATATTATTTATGTTTAAATATAATATTTTATGTTATATTTTAATATATTTATTATAAAATATATATTTATAATCCCAATTAACCTTAGCCATTAGATCTAATCTAATCTCAACCATCCATATGCCTTAATTCATGTCACACTTAAAGTATAATATCAGCCGTTGGATTTGATTTAATATTAGCCACACGATCAAAAGTGTTAAGCTAAAACCCTAAGAAAACCCTAGGTTTGATTATAAATAGGAGCATTCTCAATGCTCAACCCCTAGAGTTTTTCAAGACCTGGATTTCCATCCAGCACTTCATCCATCCTTTCCACCTCGCCATCATTCTGCAATGGAGCAAAAAATAGCAACATCATCAACATAGCAAAGTAAGTCTATCTATGTATTTTATTTCATGTTACTTAATTTCTGCATATGCTATTGTTCTATATCTAGGGTTTTCAATATCATTTTTTGAGGTTTCAGGAACCCTCATTTTGTTTTACTAAATGCTTTAATTATTGTATGTGCAGATTTTTTTGACATCATCAAAGGAGTTGAATAGTTGTTGAAGCTAGAGTGGCCTGATTACGGATAACTAGAATCCCCCTCACCTTGTTGGAAGCAAGACACACCATTTGAAGATACTACATTATTGTAGCCAGGGTTTCGAAGAACCCTAGCATCTTGTACATATTTGTATCAAATACTCACTGAGTACAAATTGTATCAAAAGGAGTTTATTAGCTCCCCTCCATATATTAAATAAAAATGTATTTTTGTGCAATCTTGTGTTTCTTTGGGTTATTTGCTTTCTTTATTGTTTAAGTATCGTGTTTTTGTCTTTACAATAACTTTACATGACACTTGTGCATTTCTTGCACATTACAACTTTACATGACACTTGTGCATTTATTGCACATTCACACTTACATAAAGGGAAAATATAAATCACACTCTAAACTATGACTCAACCCTAATCTATTATTTACAAATGTACTATGAAGGTACTATGGGGGTACATTAGTATGTCCCAAATAATGTAATATACTCCAACACCCCCTGTATTACATTATTTCATTATTGAAGACTTTAGTCTTCAGTCATGGTCTTCGTCTTTGTCTTCAATCCACTTATTTTAGATCAATATATGAGCTTGCAATGTATGATTTCTCTTTGAGTTTGAATTCAAATTTTCTATTATCCTTCCTGATGTGATTTCTTTTATTCTTATTTTTTCTTCTTCACTTCTTCATCTTCATTTGTGATACACCTGATGATATATCTTCTATACATTCAATTAGCAAATCATCACAATAATACAACCTTGATTTCAATGATTCCTTGTTGAAGCTAACATAAGCTTCATTCAAGTTGTATGTGTCATTTTTATTTTCTTGTTTCTTTTCTTGAAAAATCTCAAAACTAAGTAATGATAAGTACATCATTAAGCATTCTTTTGAAGAAAGTATAATGGTGTTTTATGAATTCCACCATGTTATAATTATTTTTCATGAATATAGCTTATAAGAGTTGTGAATATTTCTTATTTTGCATCTTTGAGAATTAAATTGGTCATTTTTTTCTTCCATCAAAGTCATCTATCAAGTTTTGAGAATAAAACTAAAGTTTGTGCATCATTTCCTCACTATTTTTATTGAATGTATTTTTAATAATTTATTCCATGATATGCAATTCAATATTATGATCCATTTTATTTGAAGTAGACAACCTTATAACTTATAAATTTAAATAATTTAAATTCCTATGAAGTAGTAAACCTTATGACTCCCTAGTTTACAAAAAAAAAATTGCAATTTTTTTTATTTTTTCTAGTCCTTAAATGTTGAAAACCTTTTACCTCCTATATATTTAAATTTTCAAAAATTAAAAAAAAAATTGAATTTTGGTTTTCTCAAAAACTTAAAAAATTTAAAATTCTTTAATCTTAAAAACTTTCGATAGAATAGTTGAATTCCATATCATTCCAAGCTAACAAAACTTTAAAAAACTTAGAAAAATCTAAATAGCGTATCACTCCAAACTTATAATAAATAAAAAATTCAAATATTTCAAAAAATACCTTTGATTAAACCTTATAAATCCTAAGTAAAAAATTAACTTTAAACCTTAGCTCTATCAACTCTAAATATTAAACTAACCATTGAAAGAACTTCTTCCACTTTTTCCTGCTTCACTATTCTATAGCACTTCTGCTCTGTTGCTCATGTGGATAGCTCTTAATATGCACTAGGAACTTGCTATGTGGTCGTTTGCATGGTGTAAAATTCAAGAAACATTTCACTTCCTCTCTAAATGTAGTACCTGAGCATTACTTTTGGTGAAACTACTTTCTAACGTTCTTTGGCACTTCAACAATTTGCTAACTATTGCAAGATACTTCTCCTTGGATTTTTCTTTCTCACAAACTTTTTGTTTCGACTTCTAGGCATTCTCACTTCTGCATTGTAAGCTTGCTTAGACTTCCAGTGTGCATTAGCTCACTATAATAACATGATAAAATGTATTTCACTGAGCTTGCTTATTGTAATAGCTCACTGTAATAACTTTTACTACACTTGCTTGCTATAATAGCTCACTGTAGTTGCTTTTGATACACTTGCTTATTGTAATAGCTCATTATAGTTGCTCTGAATTTTTTCTTACTCAATTCTAAATCATGATCGTATTAATTTGATTCTTATTTGTAGGTTCAAGCTTCAACTATGAATGTGACTGCATTTATTTTAAGAGCTTTCCATTGTCATTCCTCAAAGCTTAAACTTATTTTCTATTCACTACCTTATATTACTCTTTCTGCTAAAATCAAATGCTTATTGTTTCAATTTCCAAAGTGCAATGCTAATTTTTGTGATGCCTTCTCAAAACTCTATGATTCCTCTACTTATTCTCTATGACATCTTCTTTGCAATGCCTCTATGATATCTTCAATATAATCTTCATTGTGATACCTCTATGACATCTTCATTGTGACTCCTTTAAGATGTCATTGTTGAACTGTAAGCTTATTCGGTCCACTCTTTTGAACGTTCTACTTTGAATCCTTGATTTTTTAATTTCTTTTGAATATATCCAAATGCTTCAATATTTTATGTTTCTATTTTCTAAAAATGTATCCAAATATTTAGTGCAATATAGCCTATATATCTTCAATCATTCTGTAAATAATCATTTTTCGATGTTGGCTTCTTGAGCCAATGTTAAGTCTAGTAAGACATGAAATATTTTATTATTAAGGTCAATCCTTATTGTGACTTGAATCCTTTTTCTTGTGTCAAGGTCAATCTTTGGAACCTAAATCATTTTTCTTCTTTCAAGGTCAATATCTATGACCTAAATTATTTTTATTATGTCAAGGTCAATATCTATGATCTAAATCATTTTTTTTATGTCAAGGTCCATCTCTATGACCTGAAACTTTTTCTTATATCAAGATCTATCTCTATGACATGAAACTTATTTCTTGATACCTTGTAAATTCTTCAATCAATGTAAATTTATATCTGATTCTTGAAGATATATAAAGTAAGCTATGTGCTTCTTTATCTTTCTTCAAGATTGATATATCTATCTTCTTCATTTCTGTTGCTTTCTTATTTCTATAATCTGCTACAAATTTTTGATTTTATTTCTTCTGATGCTATCTTTTCTTTGCTTTCCTACCTTTGTACTTAGAAGTTTAAACTCTTCTCTATCTTTTGTAGGAAGCTTATTTCTTTTCTCTTCTTTCTTACCTTTGCACTTATAATCTTAAACTCTTCTCTAGCTTCTGTAAGAAGCTTCTCAACCTTCTACTGCTATCTCTTTTATCCAAAATCTAAAAACTTAAATCTTTAATATTTCAATATATTATCAAGGTGACTTGAATGTCCTTGAAACTTCAACTTTCTTCTAATTTGGCAATAATCCATGTCAAGGGATATGTCCCTAAATCTTCAATTTTTTTCTAAGTTAGAAATATTCAATATCAAGGGATATCTATGTCCCTAAATATTCAACTTTCTATATCAAGGGATATCTTTGTCCTTGAATCTCAAATATCCAATATCAAGGGTTGATTACAACCCTAAAAAATATAGTTGAGTCATGGTCTTCACTAGTTATCCTTTAATAGTAGAAATACTCTAGCCTTTCTACTCAATAAGACCTTCAAATATAGAGCTCGAGTCTCACTACCTTTAAAGTGGAAAAACTCTTAATCAACTTTATCAAATTGGATAAAATAAATTAATAATTGTGGCTAATGAATTCCATTAATTTGGATAGAGTCTGGTGGTAGCTCTGATATCACTTATGGTTTTGTAAGCCTTATACTACCATAAAATATCATAGATTATAACACACATGATCCAATATAAAATAGCCATAATATAATTTAGATAATAATATGAGTAGAATATTATGAGCAAATTAATATGTATATCAAGGTTTCTAATATATCAAATAAACTTTAATAATATAATGAAATGTAAATGTAAATATCTTGAATCATTCATGTACTATGCATGAATAACAACTTACAATATTAATTGCTCAAAATGTATACAAGCTTTATTGCACCTCTTTCTCTTACAACTTTGTATTCTCAATACTTGACTCTTGAATGAATTTATTTCCTATGGATCGTTATCTCCATAATATAGCAATATAAATGTGACTGTTTGGCTACTTGACTATTGCTTTCCATATTCCAAATCTCAGGACTCTTAGCTTATCTACTTTGCACTTGCATACTTGATGAACACTTGACTCTATAATACTTGCACACCTATACATGACTCTTACACTTCTATTTGCACTCTCTAATCTAAGATACTTGTGCACATATTTACATTAAATATTTGCACTCTTACATATAAGACACTTGTGCACATATACTCAACTTACACTTGCACTCTAACTCACATGACACTTGTGCATTTCCTACACATTCACACTTACATAAAGGGGAAGTATAAATCACACTCTAAACTGTGACTCAATCCTAATATACTATTTATAAATGTACCATGAAGGTACCATGGGGATACATTAGCATGCTTAAAATAATGTAATATACTCCAACAAAATTTTATTATTAGATATCAAATGATTTATTGGTGAGGTAAATAAAAATAAATATTTCATATGCTTTCTAAATTTTAATTATAGAATTACTTTCATTAAATGATATCAAATTTCAACTAGATTTTTTATTGAATCTCTCATTAAAGATGTTAGTAGACAACGATAATCATATAAAAGTGAAACCTAACATTTTTTAGTGTCATTCCTAAAATTATGATTGACTTGAACTTTTTGGAGGCTTATTAATGTATTACGGATTTTGAAGTTCTAGTTTGATCCTTCTAGAATGTTTGTTGAATCCAAGAAGGATTTATAATAAATAATACCATTTATTTAATGGGATTTCCGTTCAAGCAAACCCTATCTAAACTGCACGTGCTTGTGGTAGATTCTAGAAGAATTGGGTTAACAACAAGAAAGACTAACTACCATTTTTTGTGAAAACAAAAGTGCAATTCAAATGTCTAAAATTTTTATTTTTCATATAATATCAAAGTAAATTGAGTTGGTGCATTATTTTATTAGGGATTTAATTTAGAAAAATGAAGTTCAATTGAATAATCCAATTTAAAATTTTAGTATGCAAACATTTTTACAAGGGTAATGGTGAAGAATAGAATTATTTCACATAGAAAATGAAAATTTACTTATTTAGTATCAAAGCTGAGAATGTTGAAAGTTGTGATACTAAACATGACAAAAAATTTAACAAGACAAATAAGAGTAATAAAATTGGAGTTGCACTTAAAAATCAAAAAAATATTTTCACCAAAACTTAGAGAGAATGTGAAGCATAAAGAGTATTTTACGATAACCAAGAGATACTCTATTATATGTATATATGTACTATGCATCATATTTAAGTGGCATGTAAATATTTTAAGAGTAGAAGTGTATTTTGGTATTATTGTGCAAATTCTTTTTCTTGCCATTTTTCCTATGTTTTATTAATATCTAGTTTAGTGTACAACCACATCCCACATTTTAGTTAAAATTTCACAAAATTTGATAAAAATTTGTATTTTAGGTACTATGTCCCTAATAGAGCCTTTTACCAAATTTTAATTTAAAAACGTTTTAACATAAATTTAGAACTAAATTTTAAATTGTACTATTGTTATTAAATTATATTTATAATTTATGGATTAGATTCTAGTAAATGTGGTGTAACATGTTGAAAACGATTTAAAGTTCTAAACTTTATGATTAAATATGAGTTAAATTATTGGTGAGGTAAATAAAAATAAATATTTTGTAACCTTTATAAATTTTAATTATGGAATTACTCTCATTAAATGATATCAAATGTCAACTAGAATTTTTATTGAATCTCTCATTAACTATGTTAGTAGACAATGATAATCATATCAAAGCAAATCCTACCCTTTTTTAGTATCATTCCTAAAATTATGTTTGCATGAACTATTTAGAGGTTTATTAATGTATTAAGCATTTTGAATTTCTAGTTTTATCCTTCTAGAATGTTTGTTGAATCCAAGAAGGATTTACAAGCAATAATACCACTTATTTAAAGGGATTGCCATTCAAGCAAACCATAATTAAACTACATGTGCTTGGGGTAGATTCAAGAGTAATTGGGTTAGAAGCAAGAAAGATGAACTACCATTTTTTGTGAAAACATAAGTGCAATTCAAATATCCAAAAATTCTATTTTCATATAATATTAAAATAAATTGAGTTGGAACATAATTTTATTAGGGATTTAATTTAGAAAAATTAGTTCAATTGAATAATCCAATTCAAAATTTTAGTATGCAACCATTTTTACAAAGGTAATGGTGAAGAATATGTTTATTTCACTCATAGAAAAGCAAAACTTTACCTATTCAGTATCAAGGTAGAGAATGTTGAAAGTTGTGATACTAAACATGACCAAAATTTTAACAAGACAAAAAAGAATATTGGAGTTGAAATAAAAAATAGAAAAAAATATTTTCATTCAAATTTAAAGAGAATGTGAAGCATCAAGAGTATCTTGAGATAACCAAGAGATATTATATTATATATATATATATATATATATATATATATATATACATATATACATATATATATACATATATACATATATATATATATGTATATATATATGTATATATATATATATATACATATATATATATATATGTATATATATATATATGTATATGTATATGTATATATATAGATATGTATATGTATATGTATATATATATATATGTATATGTATATATGTATATATATATATATGTATGTATGTATATATGTATATATACATATATATATATATATATATATATGTATATATACATATATATATATATATATATATGTATATATACATATATATATATATATATGTATATATACATATATATATATATATATGTATATATATATATATATATATGTATATATACATATATATATATATATATATGTATATATAATATACGTATATATATATATATGTATATATAATATACGTATATATATATATATATATATATATATATATACATATATATATATATATATATATATATATATATATATATATATATATATATATATATATATATATATGTATCTATATATATATATGTTTGTGCGTCATATTTAAGTGATATGTAAATATTTTAAGAGTAGAAGTGTTTTTGTATTATTGTGCAAATTCTTTTTCTTGCCATTTTTGCTATGTTATATTAATCTCTAATTTAGTGTGCAACCACATCCCACATTTTCATTAAAATTTAACAAAATTTGATAAAAAAATGTATTCTATGTACTATGTCCCTAATAGAGCCTTTTACCAAAGTTTAATTTAGGATCAACATGAACGTCTATTGTCATTTATTGCTCTAACCAAGATGAATATGAATAGACAAATACTATGAACATAGTATCAATATTTATCGTTTGACATATTCCAATATTTTCTCATCATGAAACAATTTTTATGATCATCATTAAAATCATAAAAAATCCCTATTTTACATATCTTCTTCCATCTAAATCTCATAATTTTTGTGATCATATCTTCTACAATCATAAAGTATACTAGAATATCTAATAAACTATCTTGCACTATTATTTCTTGGTATTTTAAAGGGGGTTCTCCATTTTTCTCTTGGTAGTAATATTTCTCTACATGACCCTTACACCGTGGTGACCGTAGGATACCATTAATCATAAATACTTATTTAATAAATCTTACGATCTAAATCCTTTTTTTTTATGTCAAGGTGACCTGAAACTTTTTCTTATGTCAAGGTCTATCTCTATGACATGAAACTTATTTCTTGATACCTTGTAAATTCTTCAATCAATGTAAATATATATCCGATGCTTGAAGATATATAAAGTAAGCTATGTGCTTCTTTATCTTTCTTAAATATTTATATATCTATCTTCTTCATTTCTGTTGCTTTCTTATTTCTATAATCTGCTACAACTTTTTGATTTTATTTCTTCTGATGCTATATTTTCTCTGCTTTCTTACCTTTGTACTTAGAAGTTTAAACTCTTCTCTATATTTTGTAGGAAGCTTATTTCTTTTCTCTTATTTCTTACCTTTGCACTTATAATCTTAAACTCTTCTCTATCTTCTGTAGGAAGCTTCTCAACCTTCTACTGCTATCTCTTTTATCCAAAATCTAAAAACTTAAATTTTTAATATTCCAATATATTATCAAGGTGACTTGAATGTCCTTGAAACTTCAACTTTCTTCTAAGTTGGCAATAATCCATGTCAAGGGATATGTCCCTAAATCTTCAATTTTTTTATAAGTTAGAAATATTCAATATCAAGGGATATCTATGTCCCTAAATATTTAACTTTATATATCAAGGGATATCTTTGTCCCTGAATCTAAAATCTCCAATATCGATGGTTGATTACAACCCTAAAAGATATAGTTGAGTCATGGTGTTAACTAGTTATTCTTTAATAGTAGAAATACTCTAGCCTTTCTACTCAATAAGACCTTCAATTATAGAGTTCAAGTCTCACTACCTTTAAAGTGGAGAAACTCTTAATCAACTTTATCAAATTGGATAAAATAAATTAATAATTGTGGCTAATGAATTCCATTAATTTGGATAGAGTCTGGTGGTAGCTCTGATATCACTTATGGTTTTGTAAGCCTTATACTACCATAAAATATCATAGATTATAACACACATGATCCAATATAAAATAGCCATAATATAATTAAGATAATAATATGAGTAGAATATTATGAGCAAATTAATATGTATATCAAAGTTAATAATATATCAAATAAAATTTAATAATATAATGAAATGTAAATGTAAATAGCTTGAATCATTCATGTACTATGCATGAATAACAACTTACAATATTAATTGCTCAAAACGTATACAAGCTTTATTACACCTCTTTCTGTTACAACTTAGTATTCTCAATATTTGACTCTTGAATGAATTTATTTCCTATGGATTGTTATATCCATAATATAGCAATAGAAATGTGACTCTTTGTCTACTTGACTATTTATTTCCATATTCCAAGTCTCATGACTCTTAGCTTATCTACTTTGCACTTGCATACTTGATGAACACTTGACTCTATAATACTTGCACACCTATACACGACTCTTACATTTCTATTTACACTCTCTAATCTAAGATACTTGTGCACATATACTCAACTTACACTTGCACTCAAACTCACATGACACTTGTGCATTTCCTACACATTCACACATACATAAAGGGGAAGTATACATCACACTCTAAAATGTGACTCAATCCTAATATACTATTTATAAATGTACCATGAAGGTACCATGGGGATACATTAGCATGCTTCAAATAATGTAATATACTCCAATAAAATTTATTATTAAATATCAAATGATTTATTGGTGAGGTAAATAAAAATAAATATTTCATATGCTTTCTAAATTTTAATTATAGAATTACTTTCATTAAATGATATCAAATTTCAACTAGATTTTTTATTGAATCTCTCATTAAAGATGTTAGTAGACAACGATAATCATATAAAAGTGAAACCTAACATTTTTTAGTATCATTCCTAAAATTATGATTGACTTGAACTTTTTGGAGGCTTATTAATGTATTAAGGATTTTGAAGTTCTAGTTTGATCCTTCTAGAATGTTTGTTGAATCCAAGAAGGATTTATAATAAATAATACCATTTATTTAAGGGGATTTCCATTCAAGCAAACCCTATCTAAACTGCACGTGCTTGTGGTAGATTCTAGAAGAATTGGGTTAACAACAAGAAAGACTAACTACCATTTTTTGTGAAAACATAAGTGCAATTCAAATGTCTAAAAAAATTATTTTTCATATAATATCAAAGTAAATTGAGTTGGGGCATTATTTTATTAGGGATTTAATTTAGAAAAAATGAAGTTCAATTGAATAATCCAATTTAAAATTTTAGTATGCAAACATTTTTACAAAGGTAATGGTGAAGAATAGAATTATTTCACATAGAAAATGAAAATTTACTTATTTAGTATCAAAGCAGAGAATGTTGAAAGTTGTGATCTAAACATGACAAAAATTTTAACAAGACAAATAAGAGTAATAAAATTGGAGTTGCATTTAAAAATCAAAAAAATATTTTCACCAAAACTTAGAGAGAATGTGAAGCATAAAGAGTATTTTGCGATAACCAAGAGATACTCTATTATATGTATATATGTACTGTGCATCATATTTACGTGACATGTAAATATTTTAAGAGTAGAAGTGTATTTTGGTATTATTGTGCAAATTCTTTTTCTTACCATTTTTCCTATGTTTTATTAATATCTAGTTTAGTGTACAACCACATCCCACATTTTATTTAAAATTTAACAAAATTTGATAAAAATTTGTATTTTAGGTACTATGTCCCTAATAGAGCCTTTTATCAAATTTTAATTTAAAAACGTTTTAACATAAATTTAGAACTAAATTTTAAATTGTAATATTGTTATTAAATTATATTTATAATTTATGGATTAGATTCTAGTAAATGTGGTGTAACATGTTGAAAACGATTTAAAGTTCTAAACTTTATGATTAAATATGAGTTAAATTATTGGTGAGGTAAATAAAAATAAATATTTTGTAAGCTTTCTAAATTTTAATTATGGATTTACTCTCATTAAATGATATCAAATGTCAACTAGCATTTTTATTGAATCTCTCATTACATATGTTAGTAGACAATGATAATCATATCAAAGCAAATCCTACCCTTTTTTAGTATCATTCCTAAAATTATGTTTGCATGAACTATTTAGAGGTTTATTAATGTATTAAGGATTTTGAAGTTCTAGTTTTATCCTTCTAGAATGTTTGTTGAATCCAAGAAGGATTTACAAGCAATAATACCACCTATTTAAAGGGATTGCCATTCAAGCAAACCCTAATTAAAATACATGTGCTTGGGGTAGATTCTAGAGTAATTGGGTTAAAAGCAAGAAAGATGAACTACCATTCTTTGTGAAAACATAAGTGCAATTCAAATATCCAAAAATTCTATTTTCATATAATATTAAAGTAAATTGCGTTGGAACATAATTTTATTAGGGATTTAATTTAGAAAAATTAGTTCAATTGAATAATCCAATTCAAAATTTTAGTATGCAACCATTTTTACAAAGGTAATGGTGAAGAATACATTTATTTCACTCTTAGAAAAACAAAACTTTACCTATTCAGTATCAAGGCAGAGAATGTTGAAAGTTGTGATACTAAACATGACCAAAATTTTAACAAGACAAAAAAGAATATTGGAGTTGAAATAAAAAATAGAAAAAAATATTTTCATTCAAATTTAAAGAGAATGTGAAGCATAAAGAGTATCTTGAGATAACCAAGAGATATTCTATTATATATATATATATATATAGTGTGTCATATTTAAGTGATATGTAAATATTTTAAGAGTATAAGTGTTTTTTGTATTATTGTGCAAATTCTTTTTCTTGCCATTTTTGCTATGTTATATTAATCTCTAATTTAGTGTACAACCACATCCCACATTTTCATTAAAATTTAACAAAATTTGATAAAAAATTGTATTCTAGGTACTATGTCCCTAATAGAGCCTTTTACCAAATTTTAATTTAGGATCAACATGAACGTCTATTGTCATTTATTGATCTAACCAAGATGAATATGAATAGACAAATACTATGAATATGGTATCAATATTTATCGTTTGACATATTCCAATATTTTATCATCATGAAACAATTTTTATGATCATCATTAAAATCATAAAAAATCCCTATTTTACATATCTTCTTCCATCTAAATCTCATCATTTTGGTGATCATATCTTCTACAATCATAAATTATACTAGAATATCTAATAAACTATCTTGCACTATTATTTCTTGGTATTTTAAAGGGGGTTCTCCATTTTTCTCTTGGTAGTAATATTTCTCTACATGACCCTTACACCATGGTGACCGTAGGATACCATTAATCATAAATACTTATTTAATAAATCTTACTTATGCATCCTTCTCAAGGGAGCATTAAAATAAGAAAAATTCAAGGAGAAGTAGTGAAGATCCAAGAATCAAGTAAAGCTTCATCAAAAGAGGTTAATGCACCCAAATTTTAGTATAAGGTGTTCCTTTCATCTCATGCAATATCTTTCTTTTTGCTTTCAATTTACTTTTGTGTCATCTATACCTAATTTTTTATTGTGATTATTTTTACTTAAAATGACATATCTTTATATTACGCTAGTTAAAAAATCACTACTTAAAACTTGTGTGTGTGTAGGACTTACCCTCTAAACCATCACCAAATCCTATCTATTTATCCACTTTTATATCATATACATATGTCAATTCTATGTTGTTGAGTTCAAACTAATCATTCCCACTTTTACCTTATTATTGAAGATTTTTAGCTTGTACTTGTATCACCCTTCCAAATAGAGCATAGTGTCCTCTTAGGCCTGTCCAGAAATAACTTAGTCAAATTGAAGTGAATTGTCCCTTGTAAGTTTGAGATAAATAACTTTATGCTTGAAAAGCTATTTTTTGGTCCTAGCCATATTGTCAGGGGTATAAATTTGTATTAAGGACTTAGTTTTGGTCCATTCAATAAGTGTTGTGAAGCTTAGAGGAAGAAGAACAATTTATATAAGCAACCCTATCATAGAGAGGATTTCCAACAACTACATAAAAAAATGCTTTGAAGGTCCTAAAAAATATAAAATAAAATATATTTCTAAAATTAGTAATTTTTATTTTTAGATTTTTGTATCCAAAATGCATCTCTATCTATGTTGAAATTTAGTTGAAGATAAAATAAAAATGACAAGTTATATGTATGCAATTTTCATTTAATATGCACTTCGTACTCATGGAAGGTGAACCACCACTTTTATATGTGGGGGACCTTCAAAATCATGCAATATGAACCACCACATTCCATGTTGTTGACCTCCCATATTCAATATGGTGGATTCCAATATACAAAAAATATTGTATAAAGAGATATGCACCCTTAACTATAAGAAATACGAGTCATGGATGCAATATTATAGCTTCACACATATTCTAAGAGGTTGCTTGTATTATACTTTGTTTTTAGAGCAATAAAAGCATTCTATTATTTTTACTTATATTTCTACATTTTGATTTATTATATTCTATAATTTCTAAATTCTACTCTTTGTTCATCTTAACTCAAAATTTTAATTTTTGGATTAGTGGTCTTAGAGCAATTTGTATTTTAAGTATATGTCCATAAATACGAGATCGTTATATCAAAATTTTGGATATCAGACATGAGACCCCTTTAATTACATCCCTTTCCATTCAAAATTATTTTAAATAGGAACTAGAACAAATGACATTGATATGGTTGGTATTTTCAAGGAGATGTTAAAAAAATCCATCATTAAATAGAGGAATGAGAAATAGATCAATTTTCTCAAATTCTTCAATAGCTTCCTACTACAAATTTTGTAACCTTCTAATATTTTACTATAATAAAATTTAGTGCTCCTACACTTTTTGATGTATACGAAAATTTTTATATTCTTACTTTTGAAGGAAACATTAGTGCCAATGCCCTAGAAAATGGTTGGATAGGATTTAATGCAAAGTACTACCTTAACCCACAGTGAACAACTTAACAATAGAAGCTAGGCACAATCAACAAGCAGCTTCAAATAATATAAGGAGGAGTAACTTTTTTGGATATTCTAAGACCAGTAGCAAGTAATAAAAGGATAAAGTTGAACAACCAATGATTCATTGGACCATAATTTGTCAAAATTTTGATCTTTCATATTTCTAGAAAGTAAGCAACAAAGCAACCTATAGAATAAAATTGATAGATGAAAGCAACATATTTATCTTCATGCTAGTAAATATTTTTCACTCATAGTGAAAAGGGTAAATCCCTTACTATAAACAAGTGCCTTGAGCTCATTGTAATGTTTAGCCATTTTAGGAAATGCTAGAACTATGTTCTTTAAATGTAATCTCATACTCTTTGATTAATGGAAAACTATGCTTGACCTTTGTACATAACTGTGTCCTAATTTGTCGAACCTCTTCTTGTATACATGTGTAAGTGATGATGCCCTACATTTTCCTATTAGTCCTCTTTTTCAATGTATGCATGCATGAGATAAATTTTATTTGCTAGCCTTGCTATGGTCTCTAATGATATTTACTTTTCTCATATTTTATTTCAGTCTCTCACACCCTAACCTTACCATGTTTATTTTTATTTTTTGCATCTACTTTCTTCATTAGAACTATATTAAATTAGCATATATTAGTGGGGATATGACCTAAAGTGGATGTACGATCAACCATCTCTATGGATCTATAGTTCTTTTCTAGCATGCCCAATGGGGCGTATATCACTTTATCTTAATTCATTAAAACTTATATCTATGTCATTCTAAGTCAAATTTTATTAGATTTATTAAAGGCTTTATTATATTCATTAAGATATATCAAACCCAACAACCATATCATGGCTTGATACTTTGAGTGGACTAGATCTAACATTTAATTTTTGTCTAGAGTTCAAGAAATCTACAAAGAAATTGATGAATTAGGAAAAATGGTAGCTTTGTTATATAATTAAATCTAGAATTTTTTATTATGTCCTAAATCTGACAATTCACTAGAATATTCTATTGATTTGTCAAAATTATTCCTTATTATGACCTTGAATATTTTTTCTATCAATATGTTTCAAAATATGTTTGAAGCTATGTCTAAAATTTAATGATTCACTAAAACTAGTCAATGATTTTCTAGAAATAATACTAATGTTAGCCTTGTGTTATCTTCTTTAGGCATACATTTTATTTATTTTTGAATTAAGTACAAATTATAGTGATTCACCAAGAGAATCTAGCATTTTTCTAGAAATTTTCTATTTTACTTCTCTTCATAAAAGTAATACATTCTTGAGTTTTGTATTTTGATAGGTGTTAGATTTTATAGCTACCATTTAAAGAGAACAATCCCTTTTATGAATATGAGATCCAAATAATACGATAAAGTAAAATTACTAAAATAGGTAAATTTGATCAAATATAGATGAAAGAGAAGTAAAGGAAATAAATTATCTCTTGCTGTTTGGATACTTGATATAGGGGAAGGCCTCATATACCACGTTGAACAAGATTGAATAGCTAGCTTCACTAATTCTAAAAATATATTTTTGTCTACATCTTGGATAGAGGTAACCCCCTGATCACCCACCTATAGGCCATAAAAATAATGTGTCAAGTTCAACTTGGCTTGGGCTACCCCTCCTCCTACTATTCCTAAGATAATAAATAATCCCTTGTTTATTATGAGTTAGGCTTATCAATCCCTCCCAAGTCAAGAAAATACTCCACCATCATGTTCTTATGGCTTGGTATCTCATTAATATATTGTAACTTTTTTTGTTGCTACACTAATTATGAACCCATCATCATCCCAACTAAATCAAAGCTTGAAGTTTAGATCTAGTGACCCATCAAATGCTAACCTATCCTAAGCTAGTACTAGCAATATAAAAAACATAATCCAACAAATGGTCTATAACATTCAAATGATAACTCTTCCTATATTTTCAACTTAATACTTAGGGAAAATGACTCAACCATTCATGCACATCCTAAAAAAATCAAATATCTCAATTCTTCTTGAATCTCATCCATCAATAGATTCCATAGAATCCATTGAATCCAAACATATTCCATGCTAGATAAAACTAGTTTACACTCAACTTTACACCTTATGAAACCATTTCTCAAGACCAATAGATCCCAAAAATACAAGTAGGATCTCTAAAATCTTTACTATTCTCTAAAGGCTATCTTTCCATCATTTTAACCTCTATATTTTAATCTAGAAATTCCCTAATAGTTCCTTAGAGGTAAGAACTATTAAAATCCACTCAATCCACTTCCTCCATAAAATCCTAACCCATATAATATAGATATACCTAATCCTCGTCCAATAATAAATCATAATTAAAAATAAATCTATTCCCATCAATATATGGTACCTTTCATATGACGGCCTCAAGGTATGTTGTCCACCCTCAATAATAGATACCTTACTTTACGGGGACAGGAAAATCGAGCACACGTAAACTCCAAAAATATTTCTTCGATTAAACTGAAAATTATTTCCAATCCAGATGAAACAGCCTGCAGGCTTACAATAACTAGATCTTGTCTGGTATTTTTCCCACGGAACACTCTCTTTCTCTCTCCTCGACCTTCTAGTCCACCCCTCGAAATAATATAATGAAATGAGTTTTTATCGAGGTCTCGACCCTCTAGCAATTAATGCCCCCACCTATGTGAAAATATTAAACAAAACCTCCAAAATCGGCTTTCCCCCGTCGAGTTTTAAATTTTCCCTTCGTAGATGACCAACTCCCTGATCCGCCATGAAAGCACGCAGTTCATTGGTCCTTCCCCTGCAACCGTCGCTTTGTCAGAAAGTTTGTCTGCAACAGCTGTCTCTTTTCCCGCGCGCGTGGCCTGTCCACGTGTCCATTTTTCATTCATCTTTAACCAGCCGCAAAATCGTGACATGTCACGATATCACGACCAAACTGACGCCTTGCCTTCGTCTGCCATAAGCATAGCGAAATTGCTACCAAAATCCCCTTTCGCACCTTTTCTGTAAAAACGTCGCGACATCACGACGTCGCGATATCGCGACGAAAACCACCTCCGAACCCTTGCTCTAGAAACTGTCGTGATATCGTGACAAAAATAGCCTCCTTGCCTTGGACTTTCCGCCTCTGAGTCCATGCCTTAAGTTTTTCTGCCTTCACCTTCAAAATCGTCGTGACATCATGATGTCGTGATATCGCGACGTTGCGATATCACGATGAAAAATCCCCTCTGGCCTCTGCCTTCAAACTCGTCATGATATTGCGATGAAAAATACCCTCTGGCCTCTGCCTTCAAACTCGTTGTGATATTGCGACGTCGTGATATCACAACGGAAACTCCCCTCTGGCCTCTGCCTTCAAACTCGTTGCGATATCACGATGGAAACTCCCCTCGGGCCTTTGACACAAAAACGTCGCAATATCACGACGTCGCGATATCGTGACGAAAACTCCCTCTCTGCCTTGCTGCTACCTTTGGGGTCGCGATTTCGTGACATGTCGCGAAATCGTGACATGTCGCGATTTCGTGACCCCCCCCAAACTTTGCCTTTGAAAATAAAATAGATCACTTGGAAAATCCGGTTGCTGCCAGATTGTCCTGCTGTCGTCGGATGCTCCTGCATTAGACACCCCGGGTAAAAAGGAGAAGTGACCTTCACTTCTATGTTGTTCGGTCTGCGTCCTTTGTAATATCTCCAAACACTCATCAACCTTTGCAACCTGCTCAAATCTCGTCTCCTGGAAAAATTTTTTGCCCTCTACCAGACAAATTTTGGCATTGCTGCACACCTTCTCATCCACTGTCTGTAATGGCTTTAATTTGTGGCGCACTTCATCTTTCATCAAGGAGTATGTATTTGCACGACCATCATGCACTGCACTCCGATCAAACTGCCATGGCCTTCCTAACAGCAAATGGCAAGCATCCATGGAGAAAACATCACACAGGACCTCATCCTGGTACTTCCCAATATTGAACGTGACTAAGCACTGTTCACGGACCCATGCTCTGTGGTCCTTCCGCAACCACGCAATTCGGTATGGATGCGGGTGTCTCCTCATTTCCAGCTACAACTTAGCAACCATCTCCTTGGAAACTAAGTTATCTGTACTCCCATTGTCTATAATAACATTACAGACTTTGCCTGCACTTTTGCATCATGTGTGAAACAGGATTCTCCTCTACTCTGGTTTGTCTTCCTCAATCAGCATGGTCCTCCTCACAATCATTGCTTCTCCTTTCTCAGCTTCTTCAGAATGTTCTGAGTCAGCATCTTCCACTGTCACAACAGCTCTGGCAGGACCCACTTGTTTCTTGTTCACTCTCTCGGGGTGCTGGGGACACTCATATGCCCGATGCCCCTCTTCCCCACAGTGGAAACATGTTCCCCGAAACACTCCTCTTCCATACCCACGTCCAGATCTACCTCTTCCTCTTGGGTAGCCATTGTTCTGAACTTGCGGTTTGGGTTCTTCATCCTCCCTTTGATCTCGGCTGCTACTAACGTCCTCTTTCTTCTCCTCTTTTCCTTCATCTTTTCTTCCACCAGCCTTTGCTCCAGGCCCTCTTCCTTTTTTCTTGCTCTCAAACCTTCTGTTCAGTTTTTCTTCAACCTTCAGAGCAAACTAGTAAGCATATTTAATGGTGCTCACCCGCACTAAGCTCAACTCTTCCTAGACACTGGGTCTCAACCCATTAATATAATGGGCCACCTTTTCCTTGCTTGCTTCTAAATGGCCGGTTCTGATGGAGATTTTATAAAAATCCTTTGTGTATTCTTGGACAGTTTTATTCATCTGTCTCAAACTCTGCATTTTTTGTAACAGATCCACCTCGTAATCTGTCGAAATAAACTATCTTTTTAATTTTTCCACCATTATGTCCCATCTTGTTATCCGTTCTTTTCCTCTTCTGTTCCGTTCCAGCTGTACTCCCTTCCACCATATGCTGGCATGACCTTTTAATTTGGTTTTGGCAAATCTGACCCTCTCGGGATCTTCAACTTCATCATACTCGAAGTATTCTTCTAGGTCATTTATCCAGTCAATCAATTCCTCCGGATCCAAGTTCCCGAAATACATGGAAATTTCCATCTTCGGCCTTTTCCCAATCTGGGATATGGCCCTATACAGTCTGGCTTGTGCTTTGGATCTACAACCTCCTCTTCTTCTTCAAACTGATTTTCTTCTTCCTCTACTTCGTCTTCACTGTCTGCATTTCTTCTTGGTTCGTGTCCTCTACGCAGTTCTTCTTGCAGGGCTTGAACTTGTTGCTGCAAAGCTCAAAAATCTGCTGCTGCCATGCCTCTCCCACCAACGGGGTTTCTTCTCGGAGGCATCTTTTTACCTTCTACGAGCCTTCCCATAGATCTTGGTGTAATGGCCTCACGTCCGGTGATCTGTTACACACTCAGGAACTTTCAGATTTGATACCACTGACGGGGACGGGAAAATCAAGCACACGTAAACTCCAAAAATATTTCTTCGATTAAACTAAAAATTATTTCCAATCCAGATGAAACAGCTTGCAGGATTCCAATAACCAGATCTTGTCTGGTATTTTTCCCACGGCACACTCTCTTTCTCTCTCCTTGACCTTCCAGTCCACCCCCCAAAATAATACAATCAAATGAGTTTTTATCGAGGTCTCGACCCTCTAGCAATTAATGCCCCCACCTATGCGAAAATATTAAACAAAACCTCCAAAATCGGCTTTCCCCCATCGAGTTTTAAATTTTCCCTCTGTAGATGACCAACTCCCTGATCTACCATGAAATCACGCATTTCATTGGTCCTTCCCTTGCAACCGTCGCTTTGTCAGAAAGTTTGTCTGCAACAGCTATCTCTTTTCCCGCACGTGCGGCCTATCCACGTGTCCATTTTTCATTTGTCTTTAACCGGCTATGAAATTGTGACATGTCATGATATCGTGACCAAACTGACGCCTTGCCTTCGTCTGCCATAAGCATAGCGAAATCGCTACCAAAATCCCCTTCCACACCTTTTCTGCAAAAACGTCGTGACATCGCGACGTCGTGATATCGCGATGAAAACCACCTCCGAGCCCTTGCTCCGAAAACCGTCGCGATATCGTGACAAAAATAGCCTCCTTGCCTCGGACTTTCCACCTCTGAGTCCATGCCTTAAGTTTTCCGCCTTCACCTTCAAAATCATCGTGACATCGCGATGTCGCGATATCACGACGAAAACTCCCCTCTGGCCTCTACCTTCAAACTCGTCGCGATATCACGATGTCGCGATATCGCGACGAAAACTCCCCTCTGGCCTTTGCCTTCAAACTCGTCATGATATCATGACATCGTGATATCACGACGGAAACTCCCCTCTGGCCTCTGCCTTCAAACTCGTCACGATATTGCGACGTCACGATATCGCGACGTCACGATATCATGACGGAAACTCCCCTCGAGCCTTTGACTCAAAAACGTCGCGATATCGCGACGTTGCGATATCACGACAAAAACTCCCCTCTGCCTTGCTATTGCCTTTGGGGTCGCGATTTTGTGACCCCCCCCCAAACTTTGCCTTTGAAAATAAAACATATTACTTGGAAAATCTGGTTGCTGCCAGATTGTCCTGCTGTCGCTGGATGCTCCTGCATCATTACTATCCATAGATTCCCTATAGTTATCCTCCATAAAATCATCAAGTATTGAAAACTCCTAGACCTTAATAACAATTTCATAATTAGAGATATCAGGGAGCCTTGAATTTAATGACTTATTTCCCTATACCAACATCAATCATGAAGGAATTATTGTCCTTCAATAATAATAGTAATAAAACTATCTAGACAACTAAAATTAGTTATCCACTTTAAATTCAATACATAGTATTCAAGAGAAAAGCATTATGGTTTGATTATTGATCCATTCATTGAGGGACAAAGTTGTTATATGGTATCAAAGTTTATGTAATAATTTCATGACCAATTAGGCCTCCATAGTTAATCCAATTATGATGAGATTTTAATGTCCTGGTATTGGATATTCGATCCACTTCCAACTCAATATGATGTAAAAGCACCATTAAGAGAACATCCAAAATTAAAACACCAGATTTATGAGGACCCAATATCTAATACCTCCTAATATTAGACCTTTATATGAGAATATTTACCCAACTACAAATTTTTTTGACAATCTGATCTGGTCCTAATAGGCTGTAATGCTAACTCATATACTTAAATTAATGCTTTTGAATAGAATGCCAGAGTAGAGATGTGCTAATCCAAGTAGGAAAGCTACCACCTAGTCCACCCATAGCCTACATTGCATATGTGAATTTAAATTCTAACTCACCAGTACTAGGATCCCCACCTAGTATCAACCCTATCCATAATGCTCAAGTTTAACCTACATCAATACAACCTAATACACATACCTCTACTAAGGGTAATACCCCTTACATTGTCACAACCCCAGGCCAAAATTTACAATATTGTCTCCTTCAAGCCTTGAATAGCAACTTTATCTACTCCTACATAGACCAACAATGATGCTAAATCCATTATAAAAAATATAAGTTTAATATGAAAGAGATGCTGGATGTGGTAAATACCTTTGTAAATCAAACTTTGGTATATAACTAGTAGTTTTAGGTATAATAGGAAACGATGATGGACCATGTGACATTTCCCTCTACACTAGTAGCTGAACAAAATATAAACCAAAATTCAAATATAGTAGAATCATCAAGAATGGTCTAATAGTGGATCATATTTTTTCCCAATGCAAGAAATATAATTTTGGATTTTTTTGATGATTATAACAATGAAAGTGAGAAAATCCTTGAATAAAATGTGATCTTGGTTGATCAACAACAAAAGGTTATGAAAAGGAGTAAGAGGAAAGTAGTTAAAGAACAAATTAAACCCTCAAATGATAAAACTAAGCCACCAAATCTACCTATTTCTTATGTAAAAACTACTATCCTAAAAAATAACAACCTTATCTGTAGATCAAGGATCAAGGTCTAATAGCTATAAATCAAAACAAAAATCTGAGAAGAGGTCAATAAGCAATCCCAATAGGTCCCTAGGGAAGAAACATATAAAATATATTGATAAAGTGTTGAAAAAGGGGACATTGACAATAGGAGATAGAATGAGCAGGAAAAACTATGAAAGAAGCAAGAAGAAATTTGACATACCCTTCATTAACCAATGAAGGTTAGTTGGCAACAACTAGGTGAGACAAGAAATTTGTACCATGAAATGAAGGTAATTTAATTGGGACGATCTTCAATATTACTAAGGACTTAAAGAAGACATTATCCAAGATGATATTTCTAGAGGCCTTGACATTATTGGGTTAAAGAAATTTGCTACAAGAAGTACTAAAGGAATAAGAATAAAGTTATGTCAAGGGTAAAAATCTCACTATCAACAACTAGCCCAGTGCATTTGCACAACATAATATAATGGGACAAGATATCTTAGATATATAAGTAAATATTATAGATGTTTTGAATTATCTAAAAATAAAAACAATGAAGACACCTCCTTTTTATATTACTCTAAAGATTAAAAATTACATTCTTAGGTATCATATTATCGATTATGGATTAGTGGTAATAGTTATGTCAAATTTTATTTATAAGAAAATAAAACTACCATATATGACAACAACTAGTAGGCCAATACAGATGGATGTTACAAAAGTTAATGTTAGTGTGTTGAAAGATTGGGTGATCACCATCGCTAGAAACCTAGGGTTGGTTGTAGTCCAAGAAGTACTTTTAGTAGATCTCACACCCTATTTTGGGATATTATCTAGAAAATAGATAAAAAAGATATCTAAAAATGAGTACTTGGTGATGGAATAAACCCGCATGAAAGTTCCTTAGGATGGGAAGATGATTTGCACAGACAATAAACCCCCATGAGATTTTTGATATTTATAAGATCACCACAATACTAAGAGGTAAAAATACCAAGGTTGATGAGTAAGTGATGTTGGATATAATATTTTATCCTACTATAGATATATGAAAAAAATATAAGGAGTTGGAGGTAGTGTTCTAACCTATAGTACAAAAAAATATAGATCAATGGCAAGTGCTTAACAATGATGAGCAAGTCATCAAATTATTGGTCATGGAAGCATAATATTCTAAAGAGAATAATTGTCATAGAGACAATATGAAATATGGGATGATCCAAATTAAGAAAAACCACTTTCCAAGGGGATAATCATGCTGTAAATCCCATTCAATCTCAATGATAGTTTCGTTAAATTCAGCATCAAGATGAAAACATCACCATAATATTTTGTACAAGTATCTAAAGGATATCCTAATGTGAAATCAATGCACTATGGAAGAGGTCCATGTATTCAAAGAGTTGTGTGGAAAGTATAATGATGTGATTTCTAGGAGCTATGAGGATCTAAAGGTGTATGAAAAAAATATTATTGAATATATAATCCATTTGGATCTAGGGATGAAACTATTTTAGTAAAATAAAGGCCAAAATTCAATAGTATAGGCTATGATGAAAAAATATATCCTTAAAATATTGCAAGCCTAGATCATTTTTCTTGTAAAGAATTCAACCCAGATGGCTAATGTGGTCCTTTTTAGAAATAAAAATGGGGATATCAGACTATGTGCTCATTTTTGGAATTTAAATAGGGTCATGTGATGTCCAAAGATAAACTTGCTATTGACCTTGAAATAATGATAGCTATCTAAGAATTACCATTACAATCCTTACTCAAAGGTATTAGGTCCTTCTTGGGTCAAATCCAATTTGTATCCAAATATCACAAATTTTGCACAATTGGTTAGACCTATCACCAAAATATTGAAAAACGATACCATATTTTTTGGAAATTAAGAAGAGAAAAGGGAATTCCAATAGGTCAAGGAAGATTTTACAAAAATGCTAGTTCTTATTAATATTGATTTCACAAAGGACTTTAGACTATACATGTTTGGCACCGATGAAAGTGTAGCTACAATATTGATTCAAAAGGATGACAATGATGAAAAACATTATATATCCTTTATGATTCAAGTGGTCCATAACTACAAAGAAACATATACTTCTATACAAAAGTAGGTGTTTTTCACGATGAAAGGATTGAGAAAATTCATATACTATTTTTTCCAAAATAAAATTACTATCTTTGTCATACATCTAAATGTTAGATCTATAGTCTTACATGGTGAATTAGGAGAAAAATATATAGAAATGATAAATAAAATATAAAAATATATTATAGAGATAAAGTTCCTTGATTGATGCTATGTGTTCGCTTAAACATGTCATGCTTAGGATTTCACAAAGGGATCTACCTCTTACTAGTGTGGTTTATGTGGGATTTGATATTTAGGTGAACACATAACATTGGTTAAGGAGCTTGATATAGGGGTTTGAATGTATGGATGGATGCTATAAAGTAGTACATGTTGAGAGGGTATTTATCCATAGGATTAATATTGAAACAAAGGGATAAATCTAAAATAATCCATGGATTAGGAGGGGCTATGATGAGTTATTGCTAAGGTGCATTGAGGAAGGAAGAGTAAATGACCTTATAACAAAATATCATGCTGAGGAGGTCATTATCCTTCCCAAATAATAAATCATAGGATTTTAAGAATAGGATATTATTGGCCAACCAAATTCACATATTAGTTTTAGTGGGTGAAGAATTGTAAAGTATTCCATGCATATATGGATCAAAGGAGAAAATATATATGTCATTGAATCCTTTTGTAGATTAAATATTTTAGCAGTGGGGACTATATTTTATTGGAAATATTAATTCAATGTCTAGTGTATTTTACGATTAGGTATTGAAAATAATAGATTATTTTACTGGATGGGAGGAAGCCATTGTAGTAAAAATGATAAATTGGATGGTTGTTGTACAACTAATGGAAAAAATAATAACTAGGTTTGAAATAATTTTAATTATGATCATAGAGAATACCACTCCATTTACAGGGAAAAATTTGCTCCATTTCACACTAGAGTATAGGTTTCTCCTTAAGACCTTCTTTAATTATTATCCATAGGGAAATGGCTCAACTGAATCCATGAATATGAATATGATTAGGTTACTAAAAAAAATAACTGGTATGTAGAAAAGATATTGGAAAACAAATTGAGGAAAGTAGTATGGGTTGATAGAATTACCCTAAAATATTGAATTGGGACCTCTCCTTACTAGCTGGTGTTTAGAAAAGAGGAAATGTTACCTATAAATATAGAACTCATTTCATTCCAAATGTCCTATCAACCTAGGATTGATGATACTGATATTTATCCAATGTAATAATGTCTTAACACATTACTACAAATGGAAGAAGAAAGGGATAAATCCTTCCAATGGTTGGTCCATCATCATCAAGATCATTAAAACATGGTTTGATAGGAGAGATACAAATATTTAGTTCAAAGAAGGGTATATGATGATGATGAAGTGGGATAAGGATAGTATCAAGCTAGAAGAACATAAGAAGTTTGATTTTTCTAGAGCTGGCATTATCAAATCAACAAGGTTTAAGCCCATATAGACTATGAATTGGTTATAATAGAGGGAAGAATATTGCCTATCTTGGTCAATGTGAAACACTTGTCCTTTTTGGTTTTTCCCTTTCTCTATCTTTTATTTTTATTGTAAAAAATATCTTTCTACTAAGTAAAAATCTTGTAAGAGACACTTAGTTCCCATATTCTTGGTTCCTTTTCTAGTAAGTATCAACTTGATCAAATGAAAACATTAAAAATTGATCAAAAAGAGTGGAATTTTTTCTAAGTAAAGCATTTATCAATTTTTTGGATATGTCCAATAGATTGATGGATTTTGGGAGTGATGTCACCATAACATAAGAGGAATATCATCACTTATATTGCCAAAGATCAACTCAGTGATGCAGTGAGTCCTAATAATTCATTGAATTTAGGATGGTATGATAAAACAAAAAGCCTAAATTTTTCCAAGGTGTCAATCCATCAAATAAATGATGTAACTCATTAGATAATATAATCTCACACTAACATAGGCCTAGTAACTAGGAGAGAGAAGGGAAGAAAAAAGTGACATCACTATGATGATGATGTAATTCATTAACACAATAAACCAAGAAGGTATCTAATGATATTAGCATGGGTAAACACAGATTCATTGGTGTTAGAGGGAAGGACCTAAAAAAATGATGATATCATCATGATGTCATTGAGGAACACTACCAATTTGTTAAAAATAATGGATCAAGGGAACAATAATTTCATGATAACAATCATCTATTATTTTCCCAAACCATCATTATAACACATACACCAAAGAAAATTTATTTAATGACAAGTGAATTAATACCATATGCATAGGATGGCTTATTAAAAGTTTATAAATAGAGGGCTAAGGGTCCTTCTAACTTCATTTTTACAACATTGGATTTCTAATACCTCTACCAATTTATACTAGTAGCACTTGGAATCCTCCTATGCATAAGCTAAAGTAGTTTATTGACTCATTCAACATTATACTACACTATGATAGTGTGAAGAATCCCCCAAATTACCAAACCTAAGACAAGCCAACTAAAATCATGTGTAACACAATGGAACCCAAATAGTATCCTTACTTTAGAATTTTATAATGATACAAACTAACCAGTAAATGGGAGCTCCCATGCCAACCATACCTACTATTATTTTATAGCATCTAAAACCCTCAAGTTTATAGGTAGCTTTCAACATTTTGCTCTTTGCTTATGCTTAACATTTATTTTTCCTTATACGTCATTGTATCTCTTCCCCTAGTGCTTTAAAAAATCTATCTTATTCTTCCACCACATACCCTTTCTTTAGTATAAAACTCTTGATCTAATTTCAATTATCCATAAATATTTTCTCTTACTATTGTAAGAAAATATACCCTCATTTTTCCCAAAATTTGTTGAGTGTAAAATCCATTGAATTATCAACCTAGTCTACTGATTTGCTAAAATTCAAAGTCAACCCAACCATAACTCTAAACTTATAAATATTTCAAATTACTCAACTTGTTTATTTTCCATATTATCCTTAAAAATATCAACTAATAGAACTCTAAAAAGTTATCGAAACACCATCAAATCATTGAATTAATCAAGGAGTTAAATTCTAGTAGTTTGCTCCACAATCCTAGTGATTTATCAAAAATAAAATTAGTATAAAATATAGAATTGAATCCAACAATTTATATGATTTTAGTGAATCATAGAAAATATGTCTTAGTTATTTTCTTAAGATAATATAAATTACCAATATTATGGCTCCCACTCAACTAAGTACCAATCCTACCATGGAAGCAATTGAGATTGGATAAGAAGAGGAAGATGATTCTCCAAATGAGAAGACCCTACCATAACCTATGCCTAAATAGCCTTCCATATCTATTAAAGAGGAATACACTAGACCCTCATAGAGAAAGGAGAAGAGAAATACCACCCCCCATAAATTAAGCAAGCAATTAAAAAGAAGGATGGAAAGAAAACTATACAAACATTGTATGACTAGTTTGAAGATGTCGACCTCAAATTTCTCTTAGAAGAGGTAATGAAAGAGATATTAAGGATGTATGAAATGAATACATGTGACTTTTTAATCATGGATAGGTTATGGAGTTTAGGAGTGGGGCAATTAATATTGATCAAGGTATGGGAGTGCCTTGAACTGATTCACAATTATGCCTAGATATTTGATAGGGGTGGTTAGTACATTATTCTTCCAAGACTAGATTCACCTACTATTTTAATCACTCTAAAGGCAATAAAATATTTAATGATGTGAAAAGCAATAGTGTTATCTAAATATCATGCTCTCCCAAGGCACAAACACAATTCATTGATAAAAATGATTAAAGTACTTGGGATAATTTTATGGTGATACATGAACAAACAATGGGAGGCAAAAATATTTAAACTGTCACTCTACCTAGAGGTATTTAAAGAAGTATAATGAAAATTATTAGTAACATCCTTTATAATGAGATTAGAATTATACAACTTGATAAAGAGATAATTTGGGCATGCTCCATGTAGTTATGGGGGTGGTAAAATACCTCCAAACGCTCGATTGTTCCACTTACATGTCTAAGAATATTTGTTGATATCTAACCCATATTTAGAGTACATAGATTTTTAGTTTCACCTCACATATTGTGTGGCTTTTCACTAGAGGAGGGATTAGTTATAGAACTTATAACTAGATAAAAACGGATTTAGTTTTGAAGCCACTAAGATCCTGTGCAACAAAACTAGAAAATTACCCTATGAAAGCAAAAGTGTTGGTGCTTTTTTGTAGCTAAATAAAAATTTTACTCAACGATCACTTTGAATGGTCAAAATGATGAAATAAGGTTGTTTTACAAAAGCACTATATTCGAGCAACAACGCTATAGCAATGCTTCTACAAAAGGTGGCATTTTTACAAAAGGTCAAATTGATGTCTACTTTGGTTGATTAAGGCTCTTGAATAATGATGAGTTGTTTGGTACTTTTATAAGACATGTGACTGACTAGGTGTGTCCAAATTGGATGTCTAAAATTTACCCCATTTTAAGGTGTTTATTGTATGTTAAATTCATCAAAGTATCTTGTAGAGCTCCAATTTTGACACTGACATGTTTTTTGATATGGAAATATGTTGTGTTGAAGAAATGATTATAGAAGACATTGATTTGAAAAATTGATAATTAACTAGTATTATTATTGCATGTATACCTTTTAAGCGATTTCCCATTGGTTCCCCCTTGATATTTTTCACAAAATGATGATTTTAAGAGAAAACTCAATAAGATAGGGCATTGGGATGAGTAGAATGAAAAAAATGAAGTAAAAAGATAGTTAGGATGGGTAAAAAGGATGAAGAGGGCTAAAATGGGTTCATTTTTACCATTCCAGATTTCCTATTGAGAGAGTTTTGGGTTCACCTCTTAGGATTCAATGGTGAATTTTAGGAGATCTGTATATCGTGCGGACCTTGTTCAAAGGTTTACTAGAGAACAAAGCAACTAAGAAAGACCACTTTCCCTTACCCTTCATAGATCATGTCCTTGAAACATTATTAGGTAAGACGTATTTTTCTTTCCTGGATGGGTTCAGTGGATATAATCAGATTCAAATAGGGGAAGAAGATCAAGATAAAACCACATTTAATTGCCCTTCGGGGACTTTTTATTACTAAGTTTTACCTTTTGGTTTGTGCAATGCAATTGCCATATTTCATAGGGTAGTTTTGAGTATCTTCTCTGATATGATTGGAGAAATTGTAGAGGTATACATTCATGATTTCACTGTATATGGTGAAACTTTTGAAATAGCCACAAAGAATTTGGAGAAAACACTTAGCAATGAGAAATGTTATATGCTAATGTAGGAAAGGATAGTTTTAGGACATCACATTTTTGCAGATGGGATCAAAGAATATAGGAATAAGATAGAAGTTATCCAAAACCTGCCTACTCCCAAAACATAGAAGGATATAAGTAGTTTCCTAGGATCAGCTGGTTACTATAGGAGGTTTATAGCAGATTTTAGCAAAACTTCTAAACCCCCGAGCACATTGTTATCAAAGGACATAGAGTTTGTTTAGACAAAGGAATGTGAACAAGCATTTAACACCTTAAAGGAAAAACTAATTACTGCCCCAGTACCAAGAGGTCCAAAATGGACCATACCTTTTCACATATATATTGATGCATCTAACAATGTAATAGGGTCAATGTTGTAACAAAAGGATGCTGATGATTTATATACCATTTATTATGTTAGTAAACATCTCACAGGTTCTAAATTCAATTATACTATCATAGAAAAAGAATTTCTTGTAGTTATACATGCTCTTAACAAATTTCATCATTATATCATAGGATATTAGGTTTTTATACATACTGATCATTCAACTATCATATACCTGAAAAACAAACCTGGGATTAGTGGTAGAATTATTAGATGGTTATTACTTTTGCAGGAGTTTGATTTGACAATAGTAGACAAACCAGGTAAAGACAATGTGGTAGCTGATTTCTTATCCAGGTTGACATCTCCAAATCATGCAGCTACAGATGAAAATTTTCCCAATAAGCATTTGTTTACTCTGAATGAACATATACCATGGTACGTAGATATGGCTAATTATTTATCCACTGGTAAAGTATCCCTTGCACTTTCACCAAGTGAAAAACAAACTTTAATTGAGAAAAGTGCAAACTTCTCATGGATTGATGGGTGCTTGTTTAAAATAGGGCATGATCATATCATGAGAAGGTGTGTTGCTGAGAATGAGATAATAGAAATATTGAAGGCTTGCCATGATAAACCTTGTGGTGGCCATTTTGTAGGAAAAAGGATTGCATACAAAGTGTTGTAGGCTGGTTATTACTGGCTTACACTATTCAACTATGCAGCCAAGCATGTGAGTCAGTGTGATCAATGTTAGAGGATGGACAAACCTATTCTTAGATATGAAATGCCACTCCAACCACATGTTCACATTGAGCCATTTGATAAATGGAGGATGGAATTCATAGGATCCATTAATCCATAGTTAGTAGGTAAGAGGTTTATCTTAGTCTGTACTGATTATGTGACCAAGTGGGTTGAAGTGTAGGTTTTGCGTGATTCAAAAGAGAAGACTGTAGTAGAATTCTTGTACTCATATATTTTCACAAGGTTTGGGGTTCCAAGGGAGATCACAATTAATCAAGGACCTCAATTTACTTCAAATATGATTCAGGAACTCGTGTAGCAATATAAAATCAGGTATAAAAAAACCACTCCCTACCACCCATAGGTGAATGGGCAAGTTAAGGTAACCAACTGAGAGTTGGAAAATATCCTGACAAATATAGTACAACAACATAGGAAGGATTGGGCCACTAGATTACCAGAAGCAGTGTGGACCTATAGGACCACCTGGAAGACTACTATTGGTTTTACACCATTCCAGATAGTATATGGGAAAAATGTTATGATGCCTATAGAGTTTGAAGTGAAAACACTTAGAACTACAACAAAGTTGAATATAAACCTGGATGATGTGCAGAAAGAATGAATTCAATAACTTAACTAGCTGGATGAATACTGCCTTACTACTCTACAAAGAATAGAGGTCATCCAAAAACAAAGGGCCAAGTGGCATGACCGCCACACCAGGCCAAAGTAGCTCAAAGTGGAAGAATGGGCATTACTATATGACTCCCGATTACAGGAAAGTAAAGGTAAGCTCATGTAGCGTTGTATGGGGCCATATGAAGTGACTAAAGTCATCAACAATGGAGCTATTAGGATCAAAACAATTGACGATAGCAACATTACATTAACAATCAATGGTCACCACCTACATCCATACCATGTGTCTAAAACATACATGATGAAGTCCATATTAGGCATGGGGGAGACCCCAGTTGATTCTAATTTCAAATTGAGTCAGTAATATGTGGATGTAGTCCACATAGTCCCAAAAATAATTATTCTTTCAAATTATTATTTTTTTAGTTGTATTTCTATTTTGTAGGAATGATGCCCTAAGTGCAACTGTTAGGTAGCCTAGGAAACCTAGGCCTAACAAGCATAGGATCCATGAACCTATGCCTTACCATATTTCTAGAAGAATTGTTTGCAGTAGGAGTAGTTTATCCCCACTTAGAAAGGGGAATACTATACCTAAATATGTATAGGAGTGTTTGGATTGCTCTTTATGGATAATAAAACACCCAATTGTTGGTTCAAGTAGTAGATGCTGATTTTGTCCCTATTATTCAACCAGATCCCTAGAGGCTTGATCAAACTTAAGCGTATATAAGTGGGCATATCAAGCAGACATTGAAATAAAGGAGAAGCATTTGCTTTTTATTCTCTGATGAGAAAGGTGCCTGATTCTTAGTTTTTAAAGAAAATGATGTCTGATTCCCATTTTACAAAAGAAGGTACCTAATTCTCATATTTTGGGAAGGCACCGCCTGATTCCCATTTGTACGGTACAAGGCACCCGACTCCTAATATGTTAAGGAGATGGCACCTGCGTCTCATTTTTTGGCAGATCGACGTCTGATTCTTGGTTTTTCCAAGGAGATGGCACTCGACTCATATTTTTTGGGAAAACGACACCTAATCTCCTAAACATATCATAAAAAAAAAGTTGTGTATATAAAGTTTGAGTTTTGTATAAAGTTTGCTTTAATTATGGTACCTGATTGCTAGTAAAAGGTGTCTGCTTTCCATGTTAATCATGACGCCCGATTACTAAGGTGCCTGCTTTCTATTTTCCAAGTGCTTGCGTGCCTTGATTAAAAAAAAGGTGCCTGATTTCCACACAGAAAAAAAAAACACCTGCTTTCTATTTTCACGAGTGTTTATGCCTCATAAAAATAAACTTGAGCATTGGTAAGTGGCCTGAACCACATCAGCACCCCACTCACGTGTAAATTCAAATATATTACGGATGAAATTAAAATTTGTTAGCAAAAAACTTTTGAGGAGGGGATGTTTGTCATCCCACGAAGATATGTTTTTTCTAACCTTTGTTTTGAAACCTTGCAGGATGTCTCGAATGTATCATATTGTAGTTATCAAGAACCATTCATATGAAGAGGAATTTATCGCATGGGAAATATGACCATCTTTTTTTGTTATTGTTTGCCCAATCATCATCCACCAGCCAATAATAATGCACCACAAATATCTGCGCATGGTACACCCATGGAATAAATTTAGGTACATGATTAAATTTTCTATTTTATGTATATATTATTTTCATACGCATGTGTGTCTATGAAAAACTGTCGGCACAACCCCCATTGTAGTCCTAACCACTCGTATCGTTCCACTTGGCACTTTTCTATGTGTCATAACTCTGATTGGTAAAACATTCATGGTTATCACCTAGGTAAGATCTAACACACGTTCTAAGGAAAATTTTACATGGATAAATGTAATTACAGCTGATTACAATACTTAACCACCTGCGTCCAAGGAAGCAACTGATTTTAGAAACTACTTACCAAATAATTATCGTATGAGGAAAATTACAGAGTGTCATAACCCAGAAGAACCAGAGTGTGAAACAATTGCAGAGTGACTCTTGAGTTGAAGGGAAATTTGTGTTCAAAGTTATGGGGGGAAATCTAAGAACCATGATTTAAATAAAAGTGAACCTACTGACTGCTCAGGTGTTTCTACGGATATCCAAGCATAATTTTATGTTGCATGTTGGATGGAGTACTATCAACTGGTCAGTCAGGGTAAAGATTCAGGGGTAGCTAATGATTTTATAGCATCCATGAGGGATGGGGTTGTTCATATGTGAGGACTGGAGATTCTAGTCACCGAAGAATATATTACCATGGTGACGGGTCTTCCCTTAACAGGGGAGTGCATGTACAAATAAGATAACCCAACTCTTTATGCATAGAGATTCTTCAAAATTTTGATAGAGCACCTGACACCCATTGGTGTTCCTGAGCAGCACATCCCCCATCTCTGGAGGACGGTTTTCAAGTAGATCGTACGATTCTTCACCTGTTCTAGTAGGTACTCCAAGTTGAATTTAAATCATTTCCAGTTTCTAAACCATATACTTCATGGGGATAAGATTAATGTTCCCATTACCTTGCATGCACACTCAAATATGAGGCCAGATGGTATCAGGTAGGCACAACATCTGCCTTGGCTCACCATGGCCTAATTTTGGCCTTGGTGTGATATGTAGAGTCACACATAAATGTGACGATTGAGGAGGTTGAGGGTAATAATGAAATTCTTAGGACACAAGAAGAAGTGGAGGTGCCAGAACAGAATGAACAATCGGTTGATAAGGTGACAATGAAAGCAAAGATGATGCTTGGATCCCCATCTGAGAAAAATACATGGGAAGTAGGACAAGACTCATCTCCTATTTTTTCTAATTTGATAAGGAAGAAAGATAGGCTTTGTCTCCAACTGACCCTCAATTTGATGATGAGGCAAGGCAGGATCTGCTAAGCCCTACTTTCATGTTAGTTTCCACCAGAACCAGAAGCAAAAATATGAAGGTGTCTATGATGGTTTCTAGCTCATCAGATGATGAAGCAAAAATTGATGAGCTAAAAAAGGAAGAAAATTTGGCCCAGATTATATAGAATATTTCTAGGGGGTATACTCCTCAACAGGAGGTGGAGACAAAATATTTACAATAAGAGGACTAGACAGAGGATTTGCAGCAACAACTGCAATTATTGAAAGAACAGGCTTCCACTTGGGAAGCCAAATATAAGGAAGAACAAACTCTATTTCAAGATTCAAGGAAATCAACTGCATTGAAAATGCATGAATTGTATCAAATGATTTGGCAGCTACAAGGGCAAATAGGAGAATTACAGCTACAAGATAAGCTAGTGGCAATCGATGAGCTAGCTAAAGTGGATGCAGGGGTTCATACTGAATGGGTAATGGATGTGCACACTACCTCTACAGATTATAAAAATAAAGTGATATCATTTGGCATTTGGAAGTCAGATGCCAAAAATGCTAGCCAAGAGGCTGAGGTAGAATATCACTCTATGGATTTTGCTCAAAATTTATCTAAACATAGGAGCCCTCAATCTCAGAAGAGGTCCCCCACAATTATAATTAAAAGTACTTCCCTACACTCTCACATAGAAAATGAGCAAGAGATGGATGTTGCAATGGAAGTGGAGTAGCTGTGTTCATCATCTCACTGTCAAAGAATCAACTACAATGTATTAATCAAGCAGATATTAAATATTACAAAGTAGGCCTAGATTAGCCCATTGGTTACGGAGCTAACTAGCCGACTTAGGTAGATGTTACAACAACATTAACAACTAACCTAATAATGTAATAACTAACAATATGCTAAATAACATACGCTAACATCCCCTCTTATTACATTATTTGGGTAATAATATAACTACTAGCTACACTATCATCCCCCCATACAACAATATTTGGGTAAAGTATATAACTGCCCCAATACAATGAAGAAGAAGAAGAGAAATGAAAGAATGGTGGCTCATGCTTTATATTCGGCTCTAGATCTGGATCATGGATCTGGATCTGGCTCTAAGCATACCTCTAGATTTGTACCACTGGGTCTCTCTCGATATTTGCCTATGAATCTACCTCTGGATCTGCCTGTAGATCTGCCTCTGAAACTTTATCTCTGGGTTTGTCTTTAGGTCTGTCTCTAGGTCATTATCTCTAGGACTGTCACTCGGTCTATCACTGGATTTGCCTTGGGGTTTACCATAGGTTTTACCTTTTTGGTAGAAGCCATACAACATTTCTTTCATCATGATCCATTGTGTGTGATCTGTCCATCCACAATCTATATGAACCTTGTTGGCCATTTTCAATTTGTACCAACAACTTGAAGAAGAGTGATTCGTACATCCACATGAATCACAAGGATGTAATCTCCAACATCTAGTTGCAACATGTCATGTCTTTCCATAGTGACTGCAATAATTCTTTTTAGGATATGGAGGAGATTTAGGTTTTACAAACATGGAATTACTGGTACTTGCATGTCCAGTATAGCCAAGGCCTTCATTATTTGCCCTGACATTTAGCATTATATGAGTTTTAATGCCTTTTTCATGTTTACCTAATCTCTTACCATTGAATCCCATTTTATTCATCATTTTGGATCCATATCCTTTGGTGTGTTTTTCAAAACACCCAATTTCATCATCTTCATCAATGCTTTTAACAATATTGCATTTGTCGCTATTGATGAGATTATGGAGTTTATTTTTAGGAGGTTCAGTTTTTAAGTCACTAGTGTCACAAGAAAAATCTACTACTGTGATGAGATCACCTGTGCTACAACTGATATCTACCATAGAAGGTAGGAGGTCACCTATATCACAACAAGCATTGGCCATCATGGGATCAAGGTCACATGTGTCACAACAAGCATTCACCACCATGGGCTGAAGATCACTTGTGTCACTACAAGCATCGACCATTAGGGTTTTGACCTCTGTTTCCTCACTAATGTCCCTTTTCACTTTAATTTGAGCAATTTCAAGAGCAACAAATGATATGTATATGCCCATTATAGTGCCAATAGGGATTAGAACACCATTTTTTTGCATGTCTTCACAATATGCAGAATCATTGATTATGGCATCTACACCATTTTGTAGTGTGAGAAATGTGCCATCTTCATGATAATCTATCCCATCCATGAATGGGGAAAAGTATGGGCCTTTAACTGATTTAGCAACATCAGTTGATTTTGGGATAGTTTTCTTCTTTGATCTGCCCATTCTTAAGGTGTTAGTCTCTGTCAAAAATACACCTTTTACAATAAATTTTGTAAAAATAATCTGACTAAGGTGTCAGTAACTGCTGAAAATGCACCCTTATAAGTATTCCCCCCTTGGTTTTTAAAAATTATATCTCCCTTGTGTGCAAGATAGGAGATAGTGGAGAGAAAAAAATTTATCCCCCCCTTTAGTGCAACAAACAATGCAACTATAAAGCCTCAAAAAGTTTTTACAAAGCTTGCCTCGTAGGCAGATTAGCACAATGTGTCACAAAAAAAAATCTCCCCTGTGTGAAGTACTTCAAACAATTTTTTTTGCTATTTATGAAGCCTAAAAAATAGGTTTTGAGGTTTGATGATTGTATGTGAATTGCTCAATGAGGGAAAAAAATCCCCCCTTCACTTCCGCAACAAAAATTTTTGGCCCCCTTTGTAAGTTTGGAAAAAAATTCCCCTAATGTTTAAAAAATTAAATTTAAAGTTTAATTAAATAAATTAATTTTTAAAAAGAAAAAATTATTTAAAATGAAATGGCATAAATTAGCCCATAAATTAGCCCATGAGATTAAAACCCACCGACGCTGCAATGGCATAAATTAGCCAAGGTTGCTGAGAAGTCCAACATCCCGTTTGAAGACGAATCTATAGTACCAGTGGGAGAACATTTACCCGTTCACCATGAATACTGGAAGATGGCTGAGCCCGCATTTTAGATGGATGCCACCAATTTTATTGGTTACTACTTAAAATTTGAGAAAGGTAAGGTAGCTTGGACAAGGGAATAACAAAGTAAAAGAGCATGTCCAAGTCATCCAGTTCAACACAACAAGTACCAGAGACAACAGAAACAAGAGGTAGCTACTCCTAAAGTACCAAAAGGGTGAAAGCATAGAGATAAGGAAAAAGTTAAGGCCGCTACAAAATATAGGAAAGAAACAATCAAGGCTTACTAGAAAGTTGTAAATGAAACTGGTAATTACCAGTATAAAGTGGTATAGGGATGTGCCAACCCTTAAGCATGGGGGATGATGAGCCCTAAAAATGCTCATTTTTGTACTACTTTCCCTATGAACTACGACACTTATTTCTATAGATATATATGTTTAATGAGAATTTTATATATGTTTAACAGTTTATTTTGCATGATATTTAATATTTTTTTTTACTGTATTTTGTGTAGATTTCATAGAATTTGCTCTATATTAGCATGTTTACGTTGAGGTCCCACTCGGACCTGGCACTTTCAATTTCATGATGGTAAAAGTAAATTCAAAATGTCTACAGTACATCGGTATGAAGTACTAAGTCAAACACTCAATTCCCTTTAAGTGTCTGATTCTCGTTTGGTGCTTGACTGACAGGCGCTTGATTCCTATTAAGCACCTGATTCTCATTTTGCGCTTGACTAACAGGCACCTGATTCTTGTTAGGCACCTAAATCCCATATTGATTCCTACTTCCTGACTTCTACATATAAGACACCTAATTCCCATTGAAGCTAAATTCTAGCACGATTATGTTATCAGCAAAATAGAATGTGATTTTAGCAAAAGATGTAGATGGAGTCTCAGCGTTGAATTCAGACCAGGGATAATGTCAAAGATGATTAGCTATCTATTTTTTAGTTTTTATGTAAAATATCTATGTAAATCGAGTAAAGCAAATATCAGAGGTATTTTAATAAAACAAAATACGTTGAAATAGTCTAAAAGATTGATATTTTACCTGATTTCCTTTATTCATGCATACTGTTGTAAAATAGAATCAAACATGTGATTTATTTCCAATCTGTAACAAGGATGGTCGTATATCTTATAAGTATGCAGGCCACCCTTAAAAATGCAATTCTAGATTTCTACTGTACTTATCCTGCTACAATTTCAATAAAATATTAGTCATTTTTATTAAATCAGCTAGCATCCGATGAATGATCGATGCGGGCAGAACCTGCTAGAAGCGTGGACCCTACTCTCAATAGTATTCTTCCCTTACCTTTCACCTATTTTTATATCTTTTCAATTCTATTTTATTTCTTGTAGTTTAAATTTAATTTCTATTATTTCCCCTATTTTTTGTAATTTCCAGCAAATGTGTAGTTTTAGTTTTTGAATATAAATTAGTCATGTCTTTGATAGTGTAGGATAGATTAGTGGTTTGGAAAGTAAATCAAAACTCTAATGAAACACCAACACCCCCAAACCATAAATATGAAGGACTCATCTCATTGGAGGTAATTACAAGCATATATTGTGCAAGGTTGCTCACAAGTCTACGAGCTACCCCGGGTTGAAAAATTAAATGAGGCAATGAATATATTTTTTTATTTGTGGAAAACATCCCAAAAGGGATGCCACTTTCGGGTAAGACCCAAGGAGGCAGGGGTATCCATTTCGCCAAAAACGCCCAGGACTCGGACATGGCCTACCACCTTTGACATACTCAAGGAGCAAACAAACACATAAAACCAATTTAAAAATAAGTAAATAAATAAGTAAATAACAACAAAAATAATAAAATAAAATAAAAAGCATGCTCCTTGAGTGTGTCAAAAACAAAAGCACAACCAAACACACACACAATAAGATAAAATAAAACACAACATGAACCACATAGAAAAACACAAGAACCACATAACAAAACACAAACAAGACAAAAACAAAAGAACACTACAAAGACATAACCCAAAAAAACATGAAAAATAAACACAACCAAAACCTAAAATATTAAAATAAATAAATAAAAATAAAAATAAAAAACAACCAACAACAAACAATAAACAAAAACAAAAAAACATAGAAAACACTCACACAAAAAAACACGAATTAATACAAACAAAGAGAAATACATGAACAAGAACGACAAAAACACAATAACAATAACAAAAAACATAAAAAAACACAAAACAACAAAAACACAAGAACAACAAAAAACAACATAAAGAACACAAAAACAAAACAAAACAAAAGAACACACACACTTTAAAAAACTATAAAAAAAAATTGAACATACCAATGACCTATCTAGACCAGAAGACTAATAAGGCAAGAAACAACAAAGAAAACAAAAGAAATAAAAGAGAGAGCTAGGGAACTAAAAAAACCTAAATGAACCAAAGAGAAGCAAAAAAAGCAAGAAGAAACTAGGTACCTTCAAAACTGGAGCCATCCAAAGAAATGATAGAAAGAAGAGCTTCCCTAATTTGCAAAGCCCACCATCTAGGAGGGTGGCCATAACAAGTAAGATCACCTTTGTCCAAAGCCCAATTAGCTAAAGCATCAACACTCTTTTTTTGATCTCTGACCACATGATTGTAATCAACTTTTAAAAATCCCATCTAGATTAATTGAATCTTCTCAATAATTCTTTTTATTCTCCAATAAACCTTATGATTCTTAGAAGGAGTCTTCAAAATATTAATCATAAGTTGAGAGTCAAACTCAACTAACACCTTTTCCCATCCAACCTTAGTAGCCTCCTGAAGGCCTCTGAGGATACCATACCCCTCAGTAAGGTTATTGGAAAGAATACCCAAATTCTCAACAAAAGTAAAAACCAGGGAGCCATTTGAAAGTCTACCAATTCCTCCCATAATAGCTTTTCTAGGGTTCCCTCTAGAGGCTCCATCAGTATTGACTTTTCCAAAATACTTAGGAGGAGGTTGCCAATTTCTTGTCCTATCTATCTTACTAATACTCACATAATGAGGCAATGAATCTGAACGTAGAAAACTAACTAATGTTTTTGCCCAATAAGGAGCTTTTTATGTTTTTGATTCTCAACTTTTTAGACCATGCACATAATTGGATGAGCAAGGGAAACTGTTCACTTTATGAAAATAGCTACTCATGACTTCATATTTTCTAGACTTCATAATTTTTTAATGTGTTATAATGTGCATGGTCCAAGAGGAAACTTGATTAACCAGGAACAATTTGTAGCACCTAAGGATTGTTTGAATTTCAATGGAGGTTGCTTGAAACACTAGGGGTGGATGAGAGAGTGAAATCTGAAGAACACAAGCTTATACTAAGAGGGGGGTGAACAGTATAAGATCACTTTTTACTTTCTTTCCAAATAAATATCAATTAATGTCCTTAATTGCAATAACCAAATATAGCAGTGTGCATTAATAACTCAGATAGCGATAGTAAGAAAGAGCACAAGTCACCACACACAATTGAGACACAAGATTTAACGTGGTTCCCCCAATGTGGGGTACTCCACCAGATAATCTCCTTATAATATTTCACACAAAAATAAGGATCCTTATCCAATACAATGATTTATTTGATCTACTCAAAGCTAGGCAATAACAAGTTCACACAGAACTTGTCCAAATCTGAATAACAAGCTCACACAAAACTTTTCCAAATATGAATAACAAGATCACACAAAACTTGTCCAAAACTGAATAATAATTTCACACAAAACTTGTCCAAATCTGAATAACAAGCTCACACAGAACTTGTCCAAAATTGAATAACAAGCTCACACAGAACTTTTCCAAAATTGAATAACAAGCTCACACAAAACTTGTCCAAAACTGCTCCAACAAGCTCACCAAGAACTTGTCCAAATATGCTCTAGCAAGCTCACCAAGAACTTGCCCAAATATGCTCCAACAAGCTCATCAAGAACTTGTTCAAATCTACTCTAGCAAGCTCACCAAGAACTTGCCCAAATCTGCTCCAACAAGTCTGTACCAAAACTATCCACAAAGTTGTCCACAAAGTTGTCCACAAAGCTGTCCCAAAACTATCCACAAAGCTATCCACAAAGTTGTCCCAAAACTGTCCACAAAGTTGTCCCAAAACTATCCACAAAGTTGTCCCAAAACTGTCCACAAAGTTGTCCCAAAACCATCCATAAAGGCCTTCTCAAACGCTCAATCAATCATGCACAAGTAGCACTCAAATCTCATCCACAAATCTATGAAGGAAAAGCTTCAAAGATGAACTCAATAATGAATGGCAATGTACTCTTCAATGGATGACAACAATGATCCACAATGATCTCAACTCAACTCAAATCAACTCATAGAAGCATAAAGAGAATTGTTAGAGACTCAATATGTTCTAATCTCAATCTCAACTCAACTCAACTCAACTCAAATCAATCTCAACTCAAGTCAACTCATAGAAGCATAAAGAGAATTATTAGAGACTCAATATGTTCTAGTCTCACTCTCAACTCAAATCAGAATTATGGAATTAGTTTGTTTCATGGAACTTGACCAATCACCTTACACAATCACTTGACTAGGCTCAATCAACTCAACTCAACCAATCACCACAAGGGACTACTCTTTCTCACAAAAACCCTAGTCCAAGCATGTATCAACCAACTCAAATGTTTCCAACAATGCTCAACCATAAATCTCACATAACAATGACACTCATGTTCTTTTCTAATTATTTCACAACCAATGGGCTTCAAAAACTATGCTTATAAAACAAGGTTTAAACACAACTCTCAAATCAGAAAACCTTGAAGCATTTAACCAACCACTTTCAAAAAGGAAACCACAATCAATCCTTTTCACTCCAATAATATTTTAGAAACCAACCACCATAAACAATCAATAAGAGAATGTGCCCATACCTTTTTGATGCCAAGAAGTTATCCACAAAATCTGCCACACTAAACACAACTTTCCTTTCTAATCTCAATAAGGGTTAGTGGACTTCAAATAATAATCACAAGATAAGCATAACTCAATTTACATATTTTTACTCCAAATTAATAAACACATCCACCAAAGTCCTTTTTAATAAAAACCTTTATAAAAAATAATAATCAACAAGGCTCTCAAAAATATTTTATAAAAACTCCTTATTTCTCCTAAATATTAATTTTCAATTTCATGAATATCAAAATAAATCAACAACTCATCCACCTCTGAAATAATAATCATAGCCCTTATAAAAATAAAGTTTAATTAAAAAATTTAATTATTCCTTAACCACCTTATAACTCCTATCCTAGGGCATCAACGAAATTAATTAGAGCAAAACGTAATTACCTCCTCAAGGGGATTCGAACCCCCAACTTGCACACATCGTGAGTGCCTTAGCCGCGGCTAAGGTTGCCACATGAGCTAGCCGCTCGTTCAAAAGGAAAAGGCACAATGTGCCTTAAGTCCTTCCTCCCTTCCACACAAACCAAAAGCGATTCGAGCGCTTTCCTTCCAATGCCTTTGAATGTAGTCAAGGAGATTCGAACCTTGACGTAAAGCGCTGCCACACACCTTAACAAAAATCCAATTGCCAATGCGCCACTCTTCCCACAATATCTTGGGCTTTCGACCAACCTTGGATTTATTCATTGTCTCCCTTTTCAAAATGATTTTTGCACGAGCTCTCTTCGGATTCTTAGCCAACGATTAACACGAGCAAGGATCAATTTCAAATAAACCTTAGGATCCCCCTTTATATATTCTTCTCCTCATTTTTGATGACGTCGGTGCATTATTGATTTTCCCTATTTCTTTAGACATCGGCACTAACTTTAATTTTAATTTTAAATTAAAATTTTAATTTTAAATAATTAAAATTTAAACTAAATATTTAAAATTAAATATCTCCATCACCAGGGCACCTTTTTTGATGAAACGAAAGGCCAACCTGGGTTTTAAGAAAAACCCATTTCAAATCTGCCATCCATGGTTTTAAATAAAACCTTTTATTTTGCCTACCTTGGTTTTCACAAAAACCCTGAATTTATCCATGCTTTCCAAAATATCATCTGCCCATCAAAACTCAATGTGATCCATATGACATCAATGATTCATGTGACATCAATGACAACATAAAATAACTCAAATTTCCAACAAAAACACCTAGATATTCCTGAAACTAGAGACTACCAAAGAAATAAGGTGCTATGGGATTTTATTACAATTTTGTTGTTTTTTTTTTGTTTTTTGATTTTTATTTTATATATATATATATATTTGTTATTTTTTCCATGTATATATACATATTTTGCATCAAGTTGGCCAAGGTGGTGTTGGTGGATCAACAAGTGGCTTAGCTCACTCTAGCGAAAGGAGTAGATGAAAGATGGGTTGATGGATAGAAAACATACGAAGGTAACTATCATCTTCGTTGGTGCAAGGTAATGGGAGTTGACTCTTCTTTGAAGTTGTCAAAGGCAATTGGGAGTATATCATATTCCTCATTAAAATATTCCTCAGATTCATCATCAGAAATGGAGTCAATCATGATGACTTGTGATCACATTTCCAAAAAAACCTCATATAAAATAGGTACGAACTCAAGTTCTATGTATTCATCCTTACTATCATTGCTCTCTTCATCCTCCCCACCATACTCCTTGGGACTTATAGTCAGTTCTTGAAATGCTTGGTAAAATGAGGTGGTGAAGGAGAGTGGCCTATATCCTAAGCTAGAGAAATCATGCACCTCTCGATAGTGAGGTTCAATGATATCGTGAATACCTTGTTTTTATCATCCTAAGTCATGTTCCTACCAATTAGCCAATAAAAAATATTGCAACAAGAAATTTAGATTGGACATATATTCAATACTAACACAAACTTGTTCTCGGGGTTCATTAGGAGGAGGTAGATCGAACGAAGAATCTATTCCTCCATACATAAAGTTGATCTTGTTTAGAGACGAACCCATGTTATATACCACACCTATGGCTAAAGGTGGGTCACGTGGGTGACCATAATATCTAACTATATTGATGCTAGGTGGGGTAATTGTGATATTCTAAACTATATACTCATAAATAATAGGGTTGGCAAAATGGACTGCAACTTGGGTGGGTACGGATATGGATGTGTGGATGTGGATGTGGAGGCTTGATGTGGGACCTATGGCTTGGATGATGTAGATGGTGAAGGGTCCGACTAAGTGATGTGGCTAAAAATTTTGGGCTTAGGACTAGGCAGGGTGATGGTTAGTGTTGGATGATTGGGTGGTTGAGTCTATGATGTAGAGGCTTTCTCCCTATGTTATGGTTAGAGGGATGACAAGTTTATTATTTGGTTGATGTGATGATATGTGGCTTGATGAAGGTGTGGGTTAATTTATGGGATGATTTGATGTAATTGGAAAATGATATGAGGTTTTTGTGGAGGCATGATTTGGGTTAATGGTTCAGGATGTGGATGGATGATCAATTATGGGCAGAGCCTCCTTAATGGGTACTTTTGATGAAGTGTCTTGGTGTGGGGTTGATGGAGTGGTGATGGGGGTGATAAAATAAATATGTGGATGGGAGTGATGGCTCATATAGATTTAATATGAAGTTACAGTACTTGAGTGAGTCTCTGTTGATTGGTATGCAATGGATATATCCCTCATGCACATATTTCAAGCATTGGTGCAATGTTGAGAGAACACTTTTCATTTCCCTAATCCATGGATGCCCAGGAAGTATATTATAAGTCATGGTTCCCTCTAGAATATGGAACATGATGTGAATGGTCTTAACCCCCACTCTCTTAGGGAGGATGACTGTTTTGACTATGGAACATAGGGCATCATTGAAAGCTTGCAAGGTAAAGGTGGAGGTGGCAGTGTGTGAAGGTGGAAGGTTAAGGTGTTGAAATATTGTCGTGGTGATGATTTTGATATAGGATTTGATGTCGATTAGCACTTGTTTAAAAGGATTTTGGTCGATATGAGCTATTATATGCAATGGAGGATCAGGTAACTCTGATGGCATTGTTTTTATTTCAAAATCATAAAATAAGATTGAAAATTACATGCATGTCTGAACGTTCCCAACAAAGTTGACAAAGGCATTGGGGTCTTGGGTTTCAATTTTGATGGATTTTATGATCTACATCAATGCCTCGTGATGTGGGGGAGACTGTTGTATGAGCTCATATATTGATAGTTTGGTCGAGGCCAATTTTAGGCTATGCATCAACCGACTCCTCAATGTGATGGTTGGTCTTGGTGGATGGTTTTGGAGATGAATTTATGGTGGTGGATTGATGTGATCCAGTTGTATAGGCATGATGGATTTTGGCACCATAGGAGGGAGTACCATTGGTTTTGGTTCATTTGATTGTTGTTTTCGATTGGAATTCCTTTGACCTTGGGTTACTATGCGGATAACACCCACAAAACCTTGGTATTGTTGTGCATTATGTATATGGTTGACTTGGTTAGGGGTAACTATAGAAGTTGATACTCTCATTGTTTGTTGTGTTTCCTCATTATGAGGAAGTGGTGTCTGATAAATACCAAGGTTCTAGTTTTGTTGTGCCAAAGGGTTATTAATCTTAATAGTCTCCTTGCCTATCATATCTTGGACTATATCTTTGAACGAATAACAATTATTAATATAATGACCTTTCTGATGATGAAAGGTGAATTATTGGTACTCCTTAAATTTTTTTCCATGCTTGTTGGGGTCTCTAGGTTTAATTTGTGATTGTGTAATAATTTGTGCTTCATACAACCATTAGAAAATATTGGCAATTGGCTCGAGTAATGAGGTGTATTTACGAGCTGACCAAGTATATTTTTGACATTGTTGGTTGTCTATTTGGTTGCCCTGGTTTTGCACTTGGGGTGGGGGTGGTATTGCTTGATATGTTTGTTTTTGTTGTAGTTGTTGAGTTTAGGGTTTTTGATATTGGACTTGAGTTTGTTGAGCCTACGGTTGAGGCACACTCAAGACCACTTGGTTTACCTAGTCAGATTTATACTGACCCTGATTATCCTCCCTTTGGTTCTTATTTTGCCATTCCTTTTGCTTAAGCTTAATCTCACCCTCTTGAATTTTAATTTCTTTGATTACTTTGGCTTGGGTGAGTGCTTCTTCGAATGTTTTGTATTGTTGCAATTGTAACAATAAGGCGATAGGTTTCAAAATTCTTGTGAACATTCTTGTGATTTCCACCATAGGTAGGGTGAATGGTAATTTAGTTATAAATACCCTCCAATGGTTTCCATATTCATAGACCAACTCATCTTCGAATTGAAAAAATTTAAATAAGTCGGTCAATATGGTTTTCTTTCTAACATTTAGAGGGAATCACTCTAAAAATTGATTTACCAATTGTTTTAAAGTGTAAAAATTATGGTGCAGCAAATGGCTATACAATTCTAGGGTATCTCCTCCAAATGTTCGAAGGAAGGTTCAAAGCATCAAAGGGTAATTCTATTGTATTCTGAAGCATGCATGGATGAATGCACCTACATGCTCTTGGGGGTCCTCATTACCTTTGAATTTGTCAAACTTCGGTAGTGTAAAATTTGTAGGGTAATATGGTGATGGTACCAAAGGATGAATTGGGTGATTGACCAACTATCACAGAGTGGTTTTCTGATATAGCATTCCAGGTGTCTTCATGGCCAAGTTGTCAATTTAGTTCTACAAAATAGGCAGCTCCGATTAATTTAGCTGGTGATTGAAAGCTCTAATTTATTTATTGTGTGTAGGTTGGGTGAGTTTGATGCATGGTGAAGTGGTTTGATGAAATGAAGTTTTGATTGGATAATGGATTAGTGTTGGTTGGGATTTGATGTTGTTGGGTGTTATGTTGGTATTGATTATGGAATTGTTGTTGTTGATGATGTGGAGATGGGGGGATGATGGTGTGTTGAGCTAACAAAGTGGCATAGATGTTATGAAATGGGTGAGTAGGTATGATTATTGTGGATGGTTTCGACATCCAATATGGATCTTGGGTGAAGAAGGAGTTTTTGTTTGATGTGGTTGGATGATTGAGGTATACCACCTACGATTGTTGTTGCAACATGGGATAAATGCTTTTATTAGAGTTATCAGAAAGCAACTGATGTAGATGATGCAAAGCTTATTGTATAACAATTATAGATGTGGGTTGCATGGTCAAAGGTGGGGCAAAGTTTTGGACTTTATGGATGGTGGCAATTTGAGTGGATGTAGGTGAAGTATAAGTGGTGTAGGGGATCACAACTAAGGTAGGGATGGTATGTTGCATATGATCTACTAGGGGTAATGATGTAGGTGGAATGGAATTTGGTACCTATGAAGCAGTGTTGACTTGTGCTTCATAGTGTGGGTTATATCAGATGGTGGTGTGAGTGGATGGGATGGAGATGTGTTGATTAAATGATGGTGGGGGATTTTGGTTCATGGGTATGGATATGGAGTCATAAATGGGGTTGGTGGTGATTTGGTTGGTGTATTACATATGGGAAAAGGTGGGTTCCTACTAGAACTTAGACACAAATTTGGGTGGAATGGTGAGGGGCGGTAAGGATGGAAATACCAGGTTCAAATATATTTTGAGGGCATAAAAATCCATGTAGGTAATGTGGTTGTTAAATGTGCAAGCTTCCTCAATGCATTATTTCCAACTCATATTTTGTTGTGTTTTCTCCTCAATTCTTAAAAAGTGCTTGGTATATGAGTTGGTTCCAGTTGGTATAATGAGAACTACTACGATGGCTGTGAGCTAGGACTGTGATCAAAACTACTCCAATGGTATTTTGAATACTCCTTGTGGATGTGCATCTAGCTCTTGAGCATTGCTTTCTCTATGCTTAGATTTTATCCTACTTTTAAGATACTTGTAATTCTGCCTTTGTAGATGATAGCTTCTTCTTGTGTTATTCTATGTATGCTTTTTAGGTTGCTTATTGTGGTTGTCCAAACCATGGATGATTTGATTTCCTTGAAGGCCCCTTTTTACTTTGCTCGAATAGTGATTCTCTATGACCGCTTGGAGATGTTTCTTCCTTATGAATATTGCGTCTTTATGACACTTAGACCATGTTATTTTTTCTACGTAAGATAGAATATTATGGTGCAAGATAATGTAAATAAAATTTTAAATATAATACTGTTGGCATTTTTGCCACATTGTTTTGATTGTTGCTTATTCATGCATAAATTGTTGAAGTTCTCACTCCTCTATGTTTCTCTACGAGTTTTGGTGCCAAAATAGCTAAGTCCGAAAACTGTCGCGATATCGCGACCAAAAGCAGCATGGAGAGCACGGGTTCAAAACTGTCACGATATCACGACATGTCATGCTATCATGGGTTTTTAGAGGAGAGAGAAGCCAAAGTCGGAGAATGTCGCGATATCGCGACATGTTCCAAAATCGTGGTCAAAGTGGTCAACGAAAGCAGAGTAGTAAAACTGTCACGATATCGCGACATGTCGCGTTTTCATGACTTGCGATGGCCATGGAGCAGAGTGATAGAAAAGGTCGTGATATCATGACATAATTGAGCAAAGGGCAATGTCAATGAACCTCGTCGCGATATCACGATAGAAAAGTGAACAAGGAGAAAAATGTAGAAACGTCACGATTTCGCGACATTTTTGAAGATGAGGCCAAGCAAGAGGAAGACGTCGCGATATCATGACAGAAAGCGACAACATTAGAGAAAGCAAGGAAACGTTGCGATTTTGCAACATATCGTGACATAAAGCGGCAACATTAGAGAAAGCAAGGAAACGTCACGATTTCGCGACATATTATGGAGAAAAGGCTAAATAGAGAAAGATGTCACGATTTCGTGACATGTTGTAGTTTCGCGGGTATATAGAAGAAAAGGACACAGAAGGAAGAAGATGTTGCGAATTCGTGACATGGTGAAGTTTTCGTGACTTGGAGTAGTGAAGGAAAATGTCACGATTTCATGACATGTTGATGGAATAAGTCCAAACAAAGGAGAGTGTCGTGATTTCCGACGTATCAGGAAGACAAAGCTGAACGAGTAGAAGATGTCATGATTTCGTGACATGTCGCATTTTCACGACAAGGAGCAAAGAGAAATCCAAGCGAGAGAAAGATGTAGCGAAATCGCGACTTGTCATAGTTTCGCGAGAGCAAAGTAAGAAAGGACAACATGGGGAAAGAACGTCGCAAAATCATGACAGGTCGTAGTTTCACGAGGAGGAGATAAGGAAGAGATGAGCAAAAATTAAAATCACGATTTCGCGATGCGTCGCGTTTCGTGACCTAAGGTGACGAAGGAGAACAAAGAGCCAAATACGTCGTGATTTCATGACATGTTTGGTTTTCATGACCCAAAGTGGCAAAAGCGTACGGAGAGAGAATATGTCATGATTTCGTGACATGTCACGTTTTCGTGACCCGTCACGGTTTCGCGCCAGGAAGCAGTTCAACGGCCCGATGAAGTATTGCGATTTCCAAGGATTAAAAGCTCTCCAGAATTTAATGTTTTGTTGCTTTCCAATGTGTGCAAGATAGAAGAATGTGCTCAGGCCTGTAGCTTTTGAAGCCACCAGAATTGAAGACGCCTCCATTATTCAAAGCTTCTATTCATGATTTTCTAATGGTCCAAGCATGCTCCGAGAACGACCATTTAATGAAGACGTCCGGTTCCTTGTTTCCATTCAATTTCTGATTTCTCCGAGGCTGGTTTAAGGGGATCATTTCCTTATTTCTGTTGCACATTTTGTAGATCTCAAGAAAGTCCGTTTCATGTTTTAAATGCTGCAAAGAGGCAAGACCTCTATAAATATCAATGTATATCTCAAGAACAACCATTGGGAGTTTGAGAGACATGTTGCATGAAAACATTCAAGTTCTCTACGTAAATAAGAGATATTTGGCCTCTGATTTTGCAAGCGTCTTTCTGTGTGATTTCCTTCTATTTCATGCATTTCTCGATTATGCTCGTCTTTCTAATCTGTTGTTAGATTTAAATTCTGCATCTGAGTTTGAATATTGCTAATGAGGAAGTGAGTTCTGGAATGCAATCCTGGAGGTTGTCTGTGCAAGGTCGTAAGTGGATTATGTTGCATTCTATTATTATATGTTGTTCATACGCTTGAGGTTAAATTCTTGCTGATAATATTTCCCCGATCATACAAATTCGGCCTGTGGCCATATTTCCCATCTCTTTTCGTAATTTCCCATTTCTTTCTGCATATTTCCAATTCCTTTCCTATAACTTTAGTCTGAAATCAAGCTTAGATTTAGTAAGGGAACCAGCCCTCTCTGGAGATTGGTCCGGGAGACATTTCTTTCTCTCGGCCTTTCAATGTTGGCCGGGTCTAGGGCGCATTTCGCATAAAATCCTTTCCTGTGGCAGATTCGTGACCAACAATTTTTGGCACGCCCGATGGGACAGACTGTTTCTATCTCCCAAAGATCCATAATCGGTGAGACTGATTGTTTCATTGTTTAACACCCGGAGGTATCAAGACTTTGATGAACTGTCTTGACCTCATAGCGGAGATTTGTAAGTTCATCTGGTGACTCTGCTGAGCTGAAGATCCAAATTTCTTGATCGTAGAGCCTTTTAAAGCTAAAAGAAGATACCCCGGAGGAATCAAGGTTTGGTGAGCAGCCTTGACCTTACAAGCGGAGGAAAGAATGTTCACTTGGTGACTCTGACTTGGCGACAGCCATGATCTCATAGACCACTGCTATAATGGCGAGGGTATGTCCTAGATGGGATGATCCTGGCCCTCTGAATCTCCAAATTCGGCACGAGATTCCCAAAAGTGCCTTGAAAGCCCTAACAAAATACAATGGCACCAAGGGAATGGCCCTAGAGCATATTGAAGATGTTGCCACTTTGTCGACCCTCCATGATATAGTTCATGAAGATGTCATGATCAGACTTCTGGTTCTGTCTTTGGAAGGAAGGGCATTGCAGTGGTACAGACTGCTCGGGCATAAAAGCATCAGCTCATGGGATGACTTAGCGGGAGCACTAATCAGAAGATTCGACGAGGATCCCTTTAACGGCTCTCAGGATCCCTTTCAACTTTTAATGTACATCACGAGAGCACCTCTAGAGAGCATCACAGACTTCAATGTCTGATTTTGTAGAAGTTGGAAGAGAATTCTAGAGATGATCCGACCAACACCCACCCAAGCCCACCTCTTCTATGTTCGAGCTTTCCATCCGGACATAAGCCTCCTCTTGCTGCAATCAGGTGAACGTAGATTCCCTCAAATCTTTGAGGAAGCATTACAAGCGGAGCACCTTCTGCTCCTATCAGGAAAATTACCATGGGGAGAAACCCCATCACCTTATCCGGTAGTCACCACTCCTGTCTACCCTACGCAGTATTCATCATGGCAGATCCCTCATACTGTGCAGAGACCTGAAATGCAGTTGTGTGGAACTCAAGAGGCAGATTTCGTCCAAGGCCAACGATGGGCATATGCAAGCACTGTCCCAACAATAGATAATATGATTGCTTGCAGTTTCTATCAGGAGATGGGCCAAGTAGAGGAACAGGTTCAAGTGGCAGAACCTGAGCACAAAGAGGGCACAATTTTGCACAACACGCAAGTATTCAGCCAGAGCCCATTAACTACGCCTCATCAACAGGCTGAACCTGAAGAGATCCTGGAGAAAGGACTATCGTCGGACAATTCTTGTTATCGCATCAAGGGGTTGGAGGAACCTGTACTCAGCCCACAACCAGGGGACTCTTCAAGATGGTGGTATTGGCTTCAGCCATTACTGCAACTGGTACCTACAGGAGCCCTCCATGTGGCAAATCTCTTTGCTACATTATTCATCGACTGTGTGGGTACTGGCATGCAGGATAACTTGCCCCTATTTGCAACATGGAGAACTTCAGGAGGTCATCCCAACTTCAAGGACCGACTCAAGTATGATCAGATCTGGTCCGATACATTGCAGGTTCATCGGATAATCACCTGAAACTGGGTTTGTGGTGGCGGCATGCCAATCATGTCGTAAACTTTTGTATATAGCAAAAAAAAAAAAAAAAAAAGAAAAAAAGAAAAAAATTGTGGAGTTCCTCTGTGTACACAAATTACCAACTTCGGCTCTTTTTGTATGCGAGCCCGCAGGTACGTTTATTTCTTTCTTTTTCTTCTTCCTTCCCAACAGATAGTGGCTTTCGTTAATTTCTTCCTTCCCCTCCCTTATTTTCATTCCCTTCCTCGCTCATTCCTTCTTCTACCATCTGTAATTAAGCCACTACTGTTGTTTCTACTCCCCTCTCTGATATTCCCGTTTCTTCATTTCCCCTTTCTTCTAATCCTTTGTTTTCTTTTCAGCATTTATCCGCAGTTCATACCGCATTTCTCAATCTCATCTACTTCCATTTCATTATTCGTTTTTCTCCATCCCCGTAGCTGGTGACACAGTAGCTCCCTCTTTAGTTGTTGTATCTACCGCTTCACTCCTTCATATTCCCCATTCCACCATTTACTATTCCCATTCCATGGTCCTCACATCTGCAGGTCCTCATTTCATTCATTTTCGTTTTGCAACCCCGGTGCTTTCATCACTACCATGGAGATCCTTTTACAGCATCTGGTGAAGCTAGGCCAAATACAGATTTATTTGAGTTTTCTGTAAGTCAGCAAGAGTTGTTGTAGCAGTCCGTAGAGATGTTCCCCATCAGTCAGCATTCCCTGATTTTGTTCCTCCAATTTTCTTGACTCTGTTGCCCAATGGATTCAGGCCTGGAGTTCGTGCATACAGCAGAACTGTATACCCCATGAGCCGCCAAGAATGTTGGCATTTTTGCCACATTGTTTTGATTGTTGCTTATTCATGCATAAATTGTTGAAGTTCTCACTCCTCTGTGTTTCTCTACGAGTTTTGGTGCCAAAACAGCTAAGTCCAAAGACTGTCGCGATATCACGACCAAAAGCAGCATGGAGAGCACGGGTTCAAAACTGTCACGATATCGCGACATGTCGTGCTATCACGGGTTTTTAGAGGAGAGAGAAGCCAAAGTCGAAGAATGTCGCGATATCGCGACGTGTTCCAAAATCATGGTCAAAGTGGTCAACGGAAGCAGAGCAGTAAAACTATCACGATATCACGACATGTCGCGTTTTCGTGACTTGCGATGGCCATGGAGCAGAGTGATAGAAAATGTCACGATATCATGACATAATTGAGCAAAGGGCAATGTCAATGAACCTCGTCACGATATCGCGACAGAAAAGTGAACAAGGAGCAAAATGTAGAAACATCATGATTTCGCGACATTTTTGAAGATGAGGCCAAGCAAGAGGAAGACATCGTGATATTGTGACAGAAAGCGGCAACATTAGAGAAAGCAAGGAAACATCATGATTTCGCAACATATCATGACAGAAAGCGGCAACATTAGAGAAAGCAAGGAAACGTCGTGATTTCACGACATATTGTGGAGAAAAGGCTAAATAGAGAAGGATGTCACGATTTCGCGACATGTCGCGTTTTCGCGATGTGAAAGCATCGAAGAAGGACACGAAAGGAACGAAGATGTCACGATTTCACGACATGGTGCAGTTTTCGTGACTTGGAAGTAGTGAAGAAGGCCAAGGAAGAGAAAACTGTCATGATTTCGTGACATGTTGAGGTTGGGGGAGTATCGGAAGACAAAGGAAGAGTAGAAGATGTCACGATTTCGTGACATGTCGCATTTTCGCGACGAGGAGCAAAGAGAAAGCCAAAAGAGAGAAAGATGTAGCGAAATCGTGACTTGTCACAGTTTTGCGGGAGCAAAGCAACGAAAGGACAACATGGGGAAAAATGTCATGAAATCACGACAGGTCATAGGTTTCACGACGGAGGAGATCAAGGAAGGATGAGCAAAAATTGTCGCGATTTCACGACGCGTCACGTTTTCGCGACCTAAGGTGACGAAGGAGAACAAAGAGCCAAATACGTCGTGATTTCGTGACATGTTTGGTTTTCATGACCCAAAGTGGCAAAAGCGTACGGAGAGAGAATACGTCACGATTTCGCGACATGTCACATTTTCGCGACCCATCACGGTTTCGCGCCGGAAGCAGTTCAACGGCCCGATGAAGTATTGCGATTTCCAAGGATTAAAAGCTCTCCAGAATTTAATGTTTTGTTGCTTTCCAATGTGTGCAAGATAGAAGAACGTGCTCAGGCTTGTAGCTTTTGAAGCCACCAGAATTGAAGACGCCTCCATTATTCAAAGCTTCTGTTCATGATTTTCTAACGGTCCAAGCATGCTCCGAGAACGACCATTTAATGAAGACGACCGGTTCCTTGTTTCCATTCAATTTCTGATTTCTTCGAGGCTGGTTTAAGGGGATCATTTCCTTATTTTTGTTGCACATTTTGTAGATCTCGAGAAAGTCCGTTTCATGTTTTAAATGCTGCAAAGAGGCAAGACCTCTATAAATATCAATGTATATCTCAAGAACAACCATTGGGAGTTTGAGAGACATGTTGCATGAAAACATTCAAGTTCTCTGCGTAAATAAGAGATATTTGGCCTCTGATTTTGCAAGCGTCTTTTTGTGTGATTTCCTTCTATTTCATGCATTTCTCGATTATGCTCGTCTTTCTAATCTGTTGTTAGATTTAAATTCTGCATCTGAGTTTGAATATTGCTAATGAGGAAGTGAGTTCTGGAATGCAATCCTGGAGGTTGTCTGCGCAAGGTCGTAAGTGGATTATGTTGCATTCTATTATTATATGTTGTTCATACGCTTGAGGTTAAATTCTTGCTGATAATCTTTCCCCGATCATACAAATTCGGCCTGTGGCCATATTTCCCATCTCTTTCCGTAATTTCCCATTTCTTTCTGCATATTTCCAATTCCTTTCCTGTAACTTTAGTCTGAAATCAAGCTTAGATTTAGTAAGGGAACCAGCCCTCTCTGGAGATTGGTCCGGGAGACATTTCTTTCTCTCGGCCTTTCAATGTTGGCCGGGTCTAGGGCGCATTTCGCATAAAATCCTTTCCTGTGGCAGATTCGTGACCAACAAATACCTTCATTTTATACCTCTTTTTACATTTTTTATGTTGGTTTTAATGGTGGATTTCTTATAGGCAAGGGTTGATTTGATGTTGTCTCATTTTCTAGAGAACTCTCTCCTTTGCTTGGTTACTTTGGTAATAAACCCAAGCTAATAACCACATAGATAGAAGAAATTTGTGTACTAATATTTTTTGTAAATAGCCCTTAGTGCGCCTAAAATCTGAGACTCACCAAGTCTCGATTTGTAGCTTCTTTTACTGATTTTTATGGTGGCATTCTTATCCTTTCCTTGGAGAAATATGATCTAATTTTGGTGGCTTCTTTGGGCCACAAAATGTTGTAGGTTATGTGCACCAAATAGTGTCTCTAGACACTTTGATAATCTACTGGTTTTGTGCCCTTGATATTTAACAATCAACAAACATAAACTAACCCTTTTGAGAGTAACTAGTTCAAAATAAACTAGTATAGTGCCAATGGACAAATAATGCACTTTAATGGTAATATTAATATCACCTTATTGCTCCTGTAAATAAACTCTCAAAATAATCCCAAATGCACTTAGTAATATTTGCAACTTTTAAGAGTAATCTGTAATAAACTCTTAATGAATAATCTCCAATTCTCACTATAATCAATATAGATAATAGGTAGGTGATAATTTTCTTTCTTTTAGAAATATCCAACTCCTATTTAATGTGCAAATATATCTTTAAAATGATATCTCCTTTTTGCACTTACTTTAAGACTATAATATAAGCCATTTTCCTTTGTAACTCTAATCTAAATATGGTGCTTAATGGAATTTGATAATGAACCCTTATTTGAAGTTCAACTAATTGCACCCAAGTTGCTTACCTTTTAATGGATTCTATAGTATATATAGATCTTAGTGTTTTGATTCACCAAGTTGCTACCTTGTAATGGATGAATTCACAACTTCTTGTTGGTTCTCCAAAATAGCTTCTTGCTTCACCAAACTATGGTCTTGAACCTTTTGTCTTGAGCCTAGGGTTTGGTGGCTTGATCCTTCCATTGATATTCTATTTTCTATTGTATATTCAAATAATTATTATCTTTGAACTCTATCTTCTTGTTGTGAGAATCAATCTCTAAGTATATTGGATTTGGTAGGCTTTTTCTATTTGAATCCTCCTTCAATCTTCTTGTTGAATTATGAATTCAAATAGGATCTTCTTATTCTCAATATTTTGAATATATTGAGGTCTTCATTGGATTCTTCTTCAATATTTGGCACTCTTTGTCAAATTATTTTTCTCTTGGGCTTGTTATCGGATGGTGATAATTGTCCCAAGTCCTTCACTATCAGGAGCTTCTTCTTGGTAGTGGACTTCTCTATGAACTCTTTTTATAATGCTTCTACAAGCCCTACAACAAGGCTCTCCAATCCTTCTTATTTTCCTCCTTGATACCTCTCCAAGGTATTCTATCTTGCAGCTTCTTTGGTATTCCAACTGAGACCTTTTCTTCAACCTTCTACTTCTATAAGTTTTGGTGATAAGATATTTTTATTGTATATCTAAAATATGTTGCTTCTCTAATAAAGAATAGGACTCTGTTAGTCCCTCTCTATCTCTTCCAAGATTGGAATTTTTCCAATAAGATCTACTTTAGATCTCTTCAGCTTCTTTTGAAAGAAGTATTTAATCAATAAAGGAGATCACCAATATCCTATTTCATGAACTCTTCTCTGAAGTCTCCTCTAGAGTCTTCTTCTAAATCAGGAATTCTTCTTTGAATTCTTCTTTAGACTTAATGCTTTTATGTCCTTCTCTTCTGTATCAGGGCTCTTGTGGTATTTTATTCTAGATCAAGGCTTCTATAGTCTTTTCTTCTATATCAAGGCTTTTGTGGCCTTTTCTACTTCTACACTCTGTAGGCATTGATATTTAATGAAGATCACCAATATTATATCTCATCATTGACTCATATTCTAGATTATCTTCTTCCTTGAGTCTGCTATAAGGCTATTATGGCATTTTCTTCACTTTTGTAATCTACAATATTACAGCTCTTGTAATGAGACCTTTTTTTGAGGTCTTTAAAATCTTCAGTATTCTCCTTGTTACTACAAGTTTTGGAATGATTCTAAGAAGATATTCTTCCTAGCTCTCTTGTAGGAAGCTTCCCAACCTTTTTTTGAATCCCTTTTTTTTGAAAAAAGTTGTTAGAAATTGGAATGAAAGAATTTATAATTCTAGAGATAATAATATTCACTAGTTGATTTATCAATCTAGTGGTATGAATGTTGAGTCCTAGTCTTCACGAGTTTTTTTTGCAACTTTGTGGAAAGCTCTAGCCAAATGTAATCTCACAATTTTTGTAGCTGAGATTTATTGCAGTCCTCACTTGTGACTCTCCCTATTGACTACTGTGTCTCTTTCAATCAATTTATTCCTAATGATAAAATTTGCATACAGCAGTGCATAATGACATATCCAATTTACAAATATTCGGACCAATAGTAGCAATGGTAACTCTCCCTATTCCTATTGACCTACTGGACTTCTCTTATGATGAATTTTGTAAGTGGTGGTGCAAAATGGCGAGTCTAATTTAAAAAAGTGCAAAGAGGAACTATGATGGATGTAGGTCCTCCTATTACTACCTTGATTCATCATGGCTCTAATACCATTGTTAGTTTTTGAGTATATATGTAGAGGGAGATATCTATCACAGGTCCTAATAAAATGCAATAAATATGAAAGAAAATAATTCTACAATATGATTAAAATATACTATAAATAGAAAATGGCAAAAATAGAATGCAGTATGGAGGTGATGGTCACTCCATTAATATAAGCTAAAGAACTCCATTGTACTCTATATAGGAGTTCTATCATTTTCTACTACTCTGATATAATGCACTTGATATGCTTGATATATCACTATGAGGCCCTTTATATAGGAAGATAGATTCCTTGGACAACACTCTACCTAGTTGTACCAGGGGACACCTTGCACATTGACACTTGTGCGTTTATTACATTGCTTGAAGTAACTAGCTAACCTCCCCCTAAAGTAGTCTCATAATCTATGTACCAAAGGCGGTACATTTACATGATCCAAATGATGTAATATACTCTAACTCTAATATTGCCTTGGCTTTTAGTTTGGGATTTTACTTTCCTAGAGTTTTATTTGCTTCTAATTTTATTTTACCAAGTCATAATTTTTCTTGTTCAGGATTTTACTTTCCAAGATTGGATTTTTAGGATTTTAAATTGGTTATGCTCACCTCAGTCTAGGTTTTTGGCTTCTCAAGATTTTAAAATGAGTTCTGCTTACATCATCACCACAAAAATATAGACTGGCCATTTTATTCCATTATCAAGGTTGGAATTTTAAAACTTATTGGTGATATCATTGCCAAAAAAAATTAGGGCCAAGGCTTTTTCTTCTACTTACTAGGCTTCCAACATTTTTCTTTCCAGAGTAATTTTCACTTGAGTGTCAGGGTTCTAGTATTGCATAGCATTTTTAGTAATCAATAGCTTTAAATTTACCTACTTTTAAATACCCCTTGAGTGGCCAAACTTCTAATTAGGGCAACATTTTCACTTAGTGTTTGGAATTACAACCATACTTCTAGTCATTATTAAAAAAAAATTGGTAGGTGGTAGAAATTATATTATATGGGTTTTAACCTAGAGCCCAAAACTAGAAACATAAGCATATGATGAAAAGTACATAGAGAAGCACAAAATAGAGTGTCTATACCCTAGCTGCTCCATGAACCAGACCAGAGAAAAAATAAACCCATACAAGGGTTGTTTAATAGAAAAACAAATATCAAAAGAGAGAGCCCACGCAGGGGCTAAGGATAACATAAAGAAAAATCAAACCAGTGCCCACGTAGGGGTTAAAATATTAGTACCAAAATTCCCACGCAAGGGAATAGATCTCGAAATACAAAATAAACCAAATCTAATCATCGACAATCTCTTTAGCTATAGAGCTCTTTTGGCCATGTTTCCTGACCAACAGTTTTAGGGAGGCATTGATGCTATCCATGCCACTGATGATACTACTGAGGATGGTGTTGTGGACTGAGTTAAATATGGTTATTGGAGAAGTAGTTTTTTCACTCCCATCATCAAAATTTTTGAGGTGAGCATACCTCTCAGGGCTAGTTGTGCATTTCCAAGTCGATAGCAGCAACATTAAGAATATTTTGAGGGAAATTTTGGTGCCAAATGGACATATTCCTGTGACTAACCTCAACATTGATGAGCAAATCAGTAGACTTGTTAGCTTCCTAATACATATTGTAGGTTGCAGTATTACAAAATTTTTGCATCAAGACCTTAGCTTCTTAAATAATAGTGCACATGTTCCATGAAGAAATTGTTGGAATTATTCACTATTGAGTTTTCATTAATGTCAAAGGCTGACTTAGTTGCTGTAAAATCGTGGTGTTCTTGGGCAAAACATTCAAGGTATATTGTAAGATATCAAGGATTTAATTGATTTTAAATTAAAAGAGTTAAATATTTAAATTAAAATTTTAAATATTTAAAATAAAGGTTTGATATATTTAAATCAAAGGATTTAAATATTTAATTATGAAATATAAAGGTTAAATAATAAGATTGAGTGAGCCAACCTACTTGGGCATAAAAAGTGATGAACAGTTTGCATATATATACAAAGGCTAAAGTTCATTTTGTGATAATGATTTCATTTAATCAAGGTCTTCATTATGCAAGGGCAATGTGAATGGAGCTGTGAATGAATACTTAAGCTTGTGAGTTAAGCAGTGGTACCAAAGCAGGAGATCAAGGTAATAATCTAAATCCAAAGGAGGAGTGGTGTAGTAGTGAACCAAAGGAGGATCAGTATAGTAGTGATCCGAAGGATAAGCAACATAGCAGTGATCTGAAGAAGGAGAAAAGATAGTTATTTTTGAGCGACATAGCAGTTATTCAGAGGATCAGTATAGCAGAGATCTGAAGTAGGAGGAATATAGAAACAATTCAAAGAAAGAGCAGTGTTATTAAAAGATAAGGGAAGACCCTACATATTGATCTACCATGGTGAAGGATAATTAAACATTGTTTTGTTCAAGTAATAGTAAGAAGTTATGATCGCCATTGCTTTGTCAGAGTGAATGAAGTGCACATGTGTATATCAGAGGGGTAGTTCCATTAGAGGGTACACATCAAAGTATTCATCACTTAATAGCCAAATGTCAAATACACTAGCAAGGTCAATTAATAACAAACAAAGACTACATGAGTTAATAATAGGTGGAGCAATGCCAAATTCTAGAAGACAACGCATAATCTATTGTACTACAAAAGTGCTATCACTAATCATTCTAAGAAAAATTGGTGCCACATTTAGTAACAAGCATGACCACTTAGAGCATTCAAACCTACAACACAATCAAAACTTGAATATAGAAGTCAAATACACAACCAATCAGTGTGCATCTTTTACAATTACAAGTAAAGTTAAACTGTAGTATATAAAAATATTAGTTGTTGGTGGATAGTTCACTGATCTTTGGAAACCATGCAGTAAAGGAAGTAATGTACGACATCACTAAAGACTAATCATTAGAAGTGTAACTAGCACCAAAACATTAATTTGGGTAAACATTACATGAAGGAGATATATGTAGACACCTAAAAGTCACACATTGCTATACCTGTGTACTTGTAGATCCTATCGGACACTTGTAGGTTTACATAGGTAATCCTAGATACCTCTAGGCTATCGTAGACCAACATAGGCTATTTTAGATCCTCCTAGACATGTGTAGATTGTTACAGTTATGCGTAGTCATGCATAGATATTCGTAGTCATGCGAAGTCATGCGTAGACCGCCATATATTATTATAGCATTGCATAGACTTCCACACACCACTTTGCTAATTTTTAGGTCCAAAACCCTAATAAGTTATAAAAATCACATCACAAAAATTTTCCATGCATCATGATATCTTCCATCAACTTCCCAAGGCAATACAGAGTCTTATTACACTTAATTGAGGCCCCCACGGGGCTATTGCTTGGCAAAAGTAATTATTAAGTCAATTCATAAATCTAATTTTAAGTTGACTTCACTTAAGGTCACTTTTAGGGCTAAAAAGTTTAATTAGGTTCCTAATCCCTAATTACTCCCTCCCACATATATGTGCACTAGGCTAGTTAGGATATTTCTTAGGAAACCCTAACCAAACCCCACATCTAACCTAGAGTTCACTAACCTTAGTTAACCCTAATATCTCCTCACACATGCATGAGGATGAGATATTTTCTAGAGGGAATTTGAGGAAGCCACCTCACAAACCCTAACCTAAACTTGATAGGATCTGATCCTAGGGCTTAGTTATCCTAAATACCACCCTACACCTTGGGTTTTATTTTAAATAGTGGGTCCAAACCATCATTTATCTCTCTCTCTCTATACTTATGTCCAAAGCACAGAAACTCTACCAAAATATGTACAAAAGCATAGAAACAATAATCTGAACCTGAACAGTAGCAATACAACACCTAAGGAACCTCTCCACTGAAGGGTTTTTGCAGAACAACACTCGGAGTCTGATTCACCCCCCACCCCAAAAATTTGGCACCAGTTCACCCCCTAGTTGGTGAAGTGGGTCTACAGGTCCCAAATCAGCTCAGATTTGGGAGGTAAGCTTCATTTTGCAATTTTATGAGCTCCTGCATCATTTATTTTAGTTTTTATCATGTTTTTATAGTATATTTGTCTTCCTTAATATGCGTCCTAACTGAGGCAAGTCCCCCAATGAACTAACACATTTTTTTAGGTTTATCCTATAACCAAGGAGGGAAAAAACAAACGACTACAACCCTGTGGTGGTACGCAAGCCCATCTACACTGAAGAACCCAAAAGAAGGCATCAGGTCTATTGTAACATTTATGAAAAAGGAAGGAAAAAGGCGAATTATCCCTACTTGTAACCTATGCAAATATTATCATGAATAAAATACATTGTTATGAATAGCATGTGTCTTTAATATGTTGTTAGATCAAATGCCATATTTTGCCTATTTCATTCTGGCACGCCCGGTGGGACCCCCACAATGGATAGTGTTAGGCTAAATTTTTCTTGCAAATTTGATAATATCCTCTATTTTTGTGTCTTCCATGTACCAATTTTGAGTGTCACAGAGACATACAAAGCCCTGGGAACCATCTCAGGCCTTTAGAACAGATATTTGGGGTCTACAAACCCAATTCACCCCCCACCCCATGAATCACATCTCAATTCACCCCGAGTGGTGAAGTCAAACTACCGGCCTCAAAAGCCCCTAAAATTGTAGGGGTGAGTAGTAAAAGAGCCAACCAAACCATCTATAGCATCAGAGTCTAGGTATTCCACAAATTTATTTTTGTTTTGGAATTTATGGGTGCAAAACAATTTACTAATTAAAGCATCAAAATAGTTGGTAAATTTCACTTTTCTTGCATACCTATCATGTTAGGAAATACATCCTTAGTTTCAGAGACCTGCACAAAACTAGCAAGTCTGATTTCATAAAAATTTGTGTAAATTTCAGTCTCTTTGGCTAACCCAAAATGTAGCATAAGCTTTCCATTACTGCTTTGCTCCATAGCATGCATTTCCATTACAAAATATCTTAAGTTCTTAATTCTAAAGTTCAGATTTACGATTACAGTTTCTTTCATTTATATAAGCCTAATGTATTACAGATTATTTATCCTTATATAAATCAGTGTTACATATTTTCTATGTGCTAGAATCTAGGGTTCCATAAACCCCTACTCTCACACCTTTCACATTACTTGTTTGCATGTGTTGCAAAATAGAGTCAATTTATTTTCCTAAAGGCATCTAGGATTAGATTATTTTTTTACAAAAAGCATTTCATTCTAGTCTTTTGCTTTAAAAAAATGCATATAAGGCTAGATTTCAATTTGAAAAGGCAATTAGCTAGATTTCCTATTTTACATAACATTGTTAGCAAAACAAAAATCCACACACACTCACATGGTATTTAAACAAGTGTTGAGATTGGATTTCATCCTCAATCCATCACTCGAGACTGGTGTCAGCAGAATTTTACCCTCCACCAGCTCTCAACCCCCATAGACACCTAGCAACTCCACAGGAGTAGTTTTATGGGCCTTATCACTGGAAAACCCCCCACTTTTGAGATCGGGATTCTGTATTTCATCACCATTTGTTACCTTCAGAGTGGGATATGATTAGATGCATTTGTCCATAAGGCTAACATAATTATTGGATATGACAACTGTCGTTATTTACTAATCCTATCCGAGGGTGAAGCGAAAGCATGGGGTATGCCAACCATACCTAGCAAGTCTTAGACAGTGCCACCTCTTCTTGTGAGAGTATATATAGTGAACTAACTTTATCATAGTGGGTTCTATCCCTTTTAGGATATCATTTTACTACACCTTCCATATAGGTCATCACTTGCACGTTGCAATATCATTCTATTCTATGCATCTTTGGGTGTTGCAAGAGGTTCTATATTGCAAACAATACTGATCTTCTAGTTTATTCACTCCACTACTTGTGATATTGTTGAGTGAATATTTTGCCCTATAGCAAAATGATCACCACAACTAGAGTCTCAAACAGGAAACTCTCTCTTGCAAAGAAATTAAGTAGCATTATTCATTTCTCCAAGGTTCTTGTGAACAAACATTCATATGCATATAATCAATCAAGACAAAAGCAAATAAATGAATGTATACCAGAATAACTTAAACCATGCAAGTAACAGTTAACAAGGGGCCTTTAATGATTCGAACAAGTACTTTGCAATCATAATCCATTAAATCAACCAAATGCGAAGATAGCTTCTTTTAATGTTCTTGAGATTAAAGTAATCTACCCGAAACCCAGTTAGTAACCTCTTTTATCTTCAGCTTAAAAGATTCCAAATGAGAAAGTGTGTGGTATAAGCCACTTCATTTTAAGCTCCGTGCCTTTAACATGAGGTTCATTTTTAGAGTTAGCGGGTTCGTTTTATCTTTATTTAAAAGTGTTCCACTATCCCTATGTTAGCCTTTGGTGTTAGTAAAGTTAGCAATGTTAGCATTAAATGTGCAAAAAATTAGTAAGTTAGCAAGCTAGGATTCATTCGCTTGATCTGATTTAGTGTGCATTTGGAATTAGTAGCCCTCCTAAACCCATATTTTATCTAAAAATTAGATGAAGGCGCTTGGAGATGCAAGAATGAAAATCTAAATTAAAGAAGTGGATCTAGAAGCGGCTTTCTCTTCTCCGCTATTAATCCCTGGTTTTCTTTGGGAAACACTAGATCTATAAACAAACCCTCCAATTTTTGGTGCGAGCAGATCGCTTTCTCAGCGCGAACAGAGCATACTCTTGGCAGATTTATTTACCTTCTTTATAACTTAGATTATTCATGGCAATAAATGAACTGTTTATGAACATGAATTCTGGAAAAGGACCAGAATAGAATGAAAACAAATGCAAAAATTTTGGAATGGACCCGAATCGAAACAGTAGATTTTAAAGCAAGACTAATCTAAATATCAAAAAACTAAAATAGAAACATAATTTACAAAAGTTAGCTGGAAAAACAAAATAGGACATTAATTTGGTTAGCAATCTCCTCCCTGCAAAACCCCAAGTTATGAGATGAAATTCTAAAACAACCTGACCTAACAGACTTGCAACATAAACACAATCAAATTAGATCAGATGCAAGACTCTAAGGAAACAAATAATTGCATCATTCCATCATTCACCTATCGTAACCCACTTTATGGCGTAAACGAATAGATACAAGAAGCAATAATGTAAAGGAAAGATTTACAGAAATAGCATCAGTCTTAGTTTCAATCTCCTTTTGATTTCACACACAAGAGTTGCTCTTGCCAAAAAAAAACTCCTTTATTCCGAAAGATAGTCTTTGTTTTTTTTTCTACAATTTCCAGCCCTTCTCCACTTCTTTGAATGGCGTATTTAAAACCTCTGAAAAAATTTTGTTTCTCCCTCCATGATTGTTCATTTTCTCCTTCCCTTGTGCATGCATGTGTTTTGATTTCCAAAAAAAACTTTTCATTTCTATTTTGTGGCCCTTCGTTTCATTTTCTCCACATGGGCTTGCGTCCGTTTCCTTCCGTGTGTAATGACCATCTTAAATGATTTCAAATCATTAAATATTCCTTATGTAACATTTTGTCTTATTCATTGGATTTTGTCCTTATGTCCACGTCACTATGCAGTCTTCAGTTTCACTATCCTGGTGTTCATCACTAATATCAGACGCACTGTCAACTACTCTGTTCCCTTGGCAAAAATGCAACATGTCATGATATCGTGACACTTTTGCCTCCTTGCTCTCTTTTGTTGCTTTTAGCCGTGAAAATGCAACATGTCGCGATATCGCGACACTTTTCTTTCTTCTCTTTTGGCCGTGACAATGCAACATGTCGCGATATCGTGACACTTTTTCTCTTTTGGCCGCGACAATGCAACATGTCGCGATATCACGACACTTTTTCTCTTTTGGCCGTGACAATGCAACATGTCACGATATCGCGACACTTTTTCCTCCTTGCGGTGTTTTGCTTTTTCTTTGATCTTTAGCATATGGGCCACTTCGGTCTTCTTGGAAAACATGCAAAAAAGGTGGGTCCCCAATTTTGGGGTACGTTGTGGAGCAGCCACAACAAATGGCGACTTTGTTGGGAAATGCTCCCAAGCATTTCGGTGAGAAACCCAACCTGAAAACCTACAACTCAACTGCAAGCGTTAGCAAATATCCAAAGAATGTAAATAAACCAGAAATACATGAAACATTAGAATTATTCAGCATCCGCTCAATGTGTGCATAGTGATTCATTCTTTATCGTTTGAAATAGTTCCCCATTCTATTGCCAATTTCACATGAATGCATATAATGAATCATGGAGGGTCTATGCAAGATCGAATGTATTGCCAGCATAATGAACTATGGCTGACCTGCTTTACCAGGACTCTTAACTTTTAGTAGCATGAGCACAAACATTAAAACTATCAAACCCTCTCAGGACCAATCATGCATGAATTGAGTTCATATACCCAATCTCAAGGTTGGTTATGCGCCACTGCCATATTGAATCAATGTGCATGTGTAAGTGAAATCAGAGCTTTGGGGAATCGGATTCTCAACCTAAGCGTGATGAGAATTTAACCCTATCCTTACTACTCCGATTTGAGTTCATTACCTCATCTTAAGCAAAATGATTAAACCTATTATGGATAACTGCCGAGGCTAGCCTGTCCGTGTGAGCGGTCAAAGGTCTTGCTTTTAAATGAGACATGTCACCATGCATGAGCCTACTCCACTGCCAGTCAGGCGTCTATAGCCCCGATGGAGATCAGCCCCATAGTCCAGGCTTTGGCTTTGGCTTTCTTGAATTTTAGGGATGACTACCCATCCTTGTGAGGGACACGTAGTACGATCCTTCCAACTCAAATGATGTGATGGAGGTGGATTAATGATGGATTCCTTGAATCTTAGGGATGACTACTCATCCTTGCAAGGGACATGTAGTACGATCCTTCCAACTCAAATGATGTGATGGAGGTGGATTAATGATGGATTCCTTGAATCTTAGGGATGACTACTCATCCTTGCAAGGGACATGTAGTACGATCCTTTCAATCCAAGTGATGTTATGGAGGTGGAGTAGTAATGGCTTCCTTGAATCTTGGGGATGACTACTCATCCTTGCAAGGGACATGTAGTACGATCCTTTCAATCCAAGTGATGTTATGGAGGTGGAGTAGTAATGGCTTCCTTGAATCTTAGGGATGACTACTCATCCTTATGAGGGACATGTAGTACGATCCTTTCAATCCAAGTGATGTTATGGAGGTGGAGTGGTGAAAACCACTGTTTCATGGACTATGTTTTGCATGATGGGACAGACAAGAAAAATTCTTTTCGCCTCACTTTTCTTCCAAGTAAGGTTTCAACCATTTTGCCCAAGATGTTCTTTATATGTGCAGAACGTGTCTAATTCAAGACAATGCGGCATCAGTTTCCAACCCCAAGACCTTACTTAATGTTTATTGTGCAATGATCCTAAGAGGGTCTGACATGCTTTTGGTGGTTGTCTTTGAAATATGGAATGGAATGAGACTCGAGGCTATTATGCAATGCATCCTGAACACAAATGGGTAAGATGGATTATACAAAAATGCTTCACCCTATCTTGCAAAATTGACAACTTTCATGTATCCCAAATTTCAAACGATATTCTTTAATGTGTTTGCGGTGCTCGTGGAGCTTTCTGTAATACAATTCTGTTGTTTCATATACTTCTAGTTTTAGAACATTGATAAGGATACAAACTAACCACTTTGCTATCCCCTTTTTTTTTTTATCAAGCCCAAAACTGGTCCCATGACCAACACACTAAGCTAAGAAAAGAACAATGCAATCAAAATGCCTCCAAAACCTCGTTCAGAACAATCTCATCATGCTAAAATAAAGGTTGAAGGCAAAAAACCTAACACACACCTAAGAAAATCAAATCTGCACATGCAAAAACAAAGCATGACATATTTACATATAATACAAGGCCTTGCCATTTCAGGCCTAGAAATAGTGCTTTAAATGCAGCCCATTGATGGGTAAAGCCAAATATTTTTCGTCCAGGGTTTTTAATCTAAAGTTGTTTTCACCTAGGACTTCTGAAATTTGGTAAGGACCCAACCATAAGTAATCAAATTTATCATGATCTCCTTTCCTCTCATGTCTCTTATCCCACAACAACACTAAATCTGAAACTTTAAATGTTTTGACTCTAGACTTTTTATCAAACCACCTTTTTACTACATCTTGGTGTTTACTAAAGTGAAGCATAGCCTCATCCCTCTTTTCATCCAGATGCATCAATTGTGTTAGTCTAGTTTCAAGTTTATTATCAGTTCCAAGGTAATATTTCATGAAATGTAATGTTTGTAACTTAAGATTTGTGGGAAAAATAGGATCTTGTCCATAAACTAAGTGGTAAGGAGATGTTCCTAATGATTCCTTGATTCTGATTCTATCAGCCCAAAGAGCCAACTTAAGTTTGTTATGCCAATCTCTAGGATTTCTTTCAAGCAACTTTTTAATGACACATAACAAGTTCTTATTAGAAGACTCAGCCAATCCATTACCTTGTGGATAATAATTTGAAGAAAACTTCAAACTCACCATGTTGTCGAATGCCCAATTTGCAAATTCCAGAGAGGAGAAAGCGGAACCGTTGTCACTTACAATGGAGTTAGGCATTCCGAATCGAGTGACAATGTTATCCTCTAAGAATTTAATAACAACTTCTGAAGTGGCATTTTTAGTGGGAATAGCTTCCGTCCACCTTGTGCAATAATCTGTAGCCGTGAGAATGTATTTATGGGAATCGGATGAATTGGGACTGATGATCCCAACAAAATCCAAACCCCATTGTGCAAAAGGTCTAGACTCGATTACAGATTGTAATGGCATAGAAGCACCCCTTTCTCTATTTGCCATGATTTGACAAGTATGACATGACCTCACATGAGCATGAGCATCTTTAAACACTTGAGGCCAATAGTAACCAGCTCTAAGGATTTGATGGGTTGTGGCATTAGCAGACCCATGTCCTATCCCATACTTACCATGGAATTCCTCGAGTACTTGTGTTGCCTCTTTTCGATCAACGCAACGAAGGTAAATTCCTTCATGGTTTTTCTTGTATAATGCACCGGATCTGATTAGAAAATTAGCAGATTTTAAATGCAAGGCTCTTCGTTGAGTAGAATTCAAATGTGGTGGACACTTACCATTCAGTAAAAAATACACAACATCTACGTACCACTCATCTTCAATTATATCTGCTATTTCATAATGCTGACATGAAACTAAGGGATCATTTTTTGCTATGGCCTTAACCAACCCTTGTCCCCGCACTATCTTCATAGGTTGAATTTCAAGATCAAATTCTTGAAGAGTTGAGATCCACTTACCTCGCCTTTCACCCAGTTCATTCTGTATAAACATGGCTTTAACTACAGGATCTGGGACTATAGCAAACACCCTACTGTGGACTATATAATGTCTGAATTTTTTTACAGTCTTAAATAGGGCATACATTTGCTTGTCCAAGATGGAATATCTCAATTTTGCATCTTTGAGAGGAGTACTAAGGAAGGCAATGGGATTTTCAATGTTGCGTTCACTCTTCTGAGTTAGAACACTCGCAAAGGAATGGTCTGAAGCAAATGTGTAAATGTAGAAAGGCTTCGCATAGTCAGGACTCACTAAAACCGGGGCTCTAGAAATCGCATCCTTGATTCTTTGGAAAGCATCCCTGTTTTCATTCGTCCATTTGATTTGGGCCTCTTTCTTCAACATATCGTTCAAGGGTTTTGCAATTTCTGAAAAACCTGAAATAAATTTTCTAACAAAATTAATCTTCCCAAAAAATGATCTCAATTCTTTTTTGCTATTGGGAAAAGGAATCTGTTGTATGGCATCTATTCTTTCAGGATCAATGGAAATTCCATCTTTGGATATTACATGTCCCAATAATTTTCCTTTCGTTACCCCGAAAATGCACTTCTTTGGGTTGAGTGAAATGCCATGTTCCCTACACCTTTGGAGAACTTTCCTTAGATCCTTGACATGGTTCTCCCTATTCTTAGAAAATATGGGAATATCATCTACATAGACAATAATGCACTTACCGATGAGTCCCTTAAAGGCAAAGTCCATGGCTCGTTGGAATGTAGCACCTGCATTCAATAATCCAAAAGGCATTCTCCTATATGCAAACGTGCCCCATTTTGTGGTGAAGGTGGTTTTCATCCTATCATTAGGATGGATGAGGACTTGATTGTATCCTGAATAGCCATCTAGGAATGACATCATTTCTGACCCATTTACCTTTTGAAGGATTTCGTCAATGGTAGGTAAAGGGTAATTGTCCTTTTGTGAGGCCTTATTCAGATTTCTAAAATCAATACATAGCCTTATCTCTCCACTCTTTTTCCTCACAGGGACCAAGTTAGCAACCCATGTGGAATGCCTAATAGGAAAGATGATTTTAGCTTCTAATAGTCACTTTACCTCCTTTTCTATCAAGGGCTCTAGTAACGGATTGAGTGGCCTCTGTCTTTGCCTAAAGGGTTTGGAGTCCGGTTTCAAAGGGATTGTATGCATTATAACATTCTGATCATAAGTTCTCAACTCCTTATAGCTCCAAGCTATGCAATCTATGTATTCCTTCAATGCATTGGCAATGGAATTCTTTTCATGTTCGGTACATGCCTTTGCAATGAGTATTTCGTGAGGGTTTTCTGCACTTCCAATATTGATCGAGTCACAAGCCTCTTTGGGAGGTGGAACTTTTCTCCCTCCTTTCGGTTGGTATCCAATATCAAACATTTTCTCTAATGAGGCCATCCCATTTGGCATCTCATTCCATTTTCCAGTAGCTTCCATTTTCAAACCTGCCTCTTCTTGCCCCCTCTCGTCTTCATCAATAACCTGATTTTCAAAGATACCAGAATTAGTAACAAAATTGAATATATGTCTGTCCCTATCAAAGACTTGGAAATTCATGACGTTATCAGGTATCGAGGGGCAAGGGACTAATTCTATGGAAAATTTCTTGCACTTCTTGTGATCCATTGGTTTAAGCATGCTAGCAGCTACGGCCAAAGAATCTGCCAAACGATTGCCTTTTCTAGAGATTAGAGATATGTTAAAAGCATCAAATTCATTTATTAAATCTCTAACTCTGGTTTGGTAAAGGCTGAGCCACTTGTTCTTACATGCATATTGTCCTTTAACTTGTTTTACCACCAATTCAGAATCACCTAAGACCTTGATACATTTGATTTTCTTTCGAAGGGCCAATTGAAGTCCGAAAATCAAGGCCTCATATTCTGCCACATTGTTGGTGGTTGGGAACTGTAATCTATATGCAGCCAACATAGGTTTTCTGTCTAGACATGAAAGTTCAATACCAGCTCCCGCCCCTTGTTTGGACTTGGATCCATCAAATCTTAAAGTCCAAACCTTATGGTGTTCTTCAGAATCATTGCATCCAATACTTCCATTTTGAGAATTCTCAAGAATTTCTACGTCCAAGCAATAGGCTCCTAATTCAGTTTCAATGTATTGAATCTCATTAGGTTTGTTGTATTCTGTTATCATTTCCTTGAGCCTAGGTTCACTATCAATTCAAATTTGGTTGGCCACTCCTCTCCAAGGCAACCACATATGTGAAGAGTCTGTTACAATGTATCCGTTTAAGTTCTTGCTCCAATCTCTTCCCAACACCATGCCATATTTGATAGGAATGTTAAGTACCAATATATCTATGTGATGTTGAACCCTAGGTTCCGAGTTGACCTGAATAAGAATATCCCTTAATTCTCCCACTTCCTCCATGGCCGATCTATCCAGTTGCACCACCTTGCTTTTAGAAGGTTTTGGTGTAAGTCCCAATTTTTGATAGATTTCTAGGGGCATAATGCTAGCAGAGGCCCCTGAATCTATTAGACAATTGTGTAGATTTCTACCAACAATTCTAATGGTTATAAGAAATGGGGGCACGTCTCGCTTTTCCCTTTTCAAAACCAATTGGGATTCAACACCCTTAGCTTCATGAACTTGGGTAGGTGGATCCAAACCTTTTGGTGGACTTACTTCTTGGCCTAAAAGTTGGGACATATCATACATTGAGACATTGGCCTTAGTTTTCTTCATGTCTTCTATCAAGTCATAAGTGGGTTTTTCCAAATTTGACATGTTTTGCACCAACTTAGACTTCTCCGCCATTGATGGAGGAGGTGGATTAACATCTCCTTTGAAATCGGGAGGAAGTAATGGGTTGTTTGGAGGGGTAGAGGAAGTTTTGGGATCCTTAGAACTCCTTGTGTAATACTTGTGATTTCCTTTCCCAAAACGTTTATTGGCATGAACTTCCAATGTTTCTTCATCTTCTTTTCCAAAAAACTCCACATCCTCCTCTTCTTCACTTTCTTGGGAATATATAACTTCAGTCAATATAGACTCCTGCTTTCCATGGCAACAGTGCGGGCAATCATTATCACAAGATCCTGACTCTCCAAAATCTTTCGAGACATCTGCATGATTGGCTACGGGATTGGGTACTCGTCCATTATTAGGATGTGTGTTGTATGTTCCTTTTCCTCTATGGTTATGAGGTCGGTTATGACCCATGACTTGGTCAACTTTTTTATTAACATTTCCCACAGTAACCAAAACTTTGGCCAATGTTTCCTTCATGTCTTCTATCACGGATTCAGGCCCATGTGGTTGGGGCACTGTAATTCTGGGCCCAGCTGTATTTGCTGCATTAGCCACCTCTAGAACAGGTACAATGGCTTGGGTCTGGGCACTTTGATTCCATCCTGGATTCACACTTTGAATAGGAGTGATTGTTGGATAAGTCATTGGGCTTGGCGTACTAATCGGAGTGAACCCAGGTATGGTCAACAAGTTATTGCCCATACTGAACCCAGGCAAGGTCATCGGGTTATTTGGAATCAATGCCTGTGTTGAAACAGAGGCATTAGGATAAGTGGGAAATGATGCGACTTGAGATGGTTGTTGGAAATTGTTCATTGTTGGAACTTGTGGTGCCATTAATTGATTCATCATGGCGAATTGATTGTATGGACCATATTGTCCCATCCCAGTCAATTGAGACAACCCTACTCTGGGTAAATTCATTTGTTGTTCAAGGGTCATTGTCTCCGCATAAGCTAACGAAAGCGTCGTAACCTGAGGATTCCTTCTAGTCAACAAGGATGTTAACGGATCTAAAGCTCCAAAGTACAGTTGCAGGGCCACCGCAGGATCTACTGCAAAGTGGCGAGTTAAATTTGTATATAGTTTTTGGAACCTCTGATTGAATGTTCTTATGGGCTCATTGGGTAACCTTTTGCATGATACGAATAAATTATAAATTATGGAAGGATCCAACAACATTCAAAATTGGCTAATAAAGGCAGCTTCTAATTGGGCCCATGAAGTAATGGACCCTGCGGGAAGATTCCTGTACCATTCATTGGTCGTACTTGTCTAGACTAGCAGGGAAAATTCGACAAGCGATATCTTCATGGGTAACTCCTTGTCTAAACATGTAATCCTTGTAAATTTGGACATGTTCTTCGGTTGTTATGGGACCATCATGCATGAATTTAGGCAATCCCCTTTCAATATTTCTAGGCAAGTCATGGACTACCCCAGGGATATCCAAGGGAGAACTTTGCGCACCATACCAAAGGGCAGGTGGTTGTTGTTGTTGTTGTTGTTGTTGGGCCATGTTATTCAAAGGTATCGACCCTATAGGAACAATGGCGACACTTGTAATGATGGGGACAGACGCACTTGGTATAGCTATCACGTTTGAAATTGTGGGCTCAGGCCCACTAGACGTACTTGAGTCTAAAGAAGCTCCTAACTCAAGTACACTGGGTGGTATTTCGATCTCTAATGTTTTGTTTCTCGGCTTCCTAGCAGTGGGAGAAAGGCTTTGGAAAATAGTTTCCCCTGTGGTTTTGGACCTAGTAGCTATGTACTCAGGTTGGGCCAGCTTGAAAACTCTAGAACTCTAAAAGACTTCTCTCAACTCACTTGCAAAATGAAACAAATAAATGTTATACCTGTAAGCACAATAGGTGGAAACAAAACTACCCACGTTAATCGTTAGAACAGATCGCAATCACAAAGCAATAAAGAAGGCCCTCCTTCTAGCGCCAAAATGTTGAGTGAATATTTTTCCCTATAGCAAAATGATCACCACAACTAGAGTCTCAAACAGGAAACTCTCTCTTGCAAAGAAATTAAGTAGCATTATTCATTTCTCCAAGGTTCTTGTGAACAAACATTCATATGCATATAATCAATCAAGACAAAAGCAAATAAATGAATGTATACCAGAATAACTTAAACCATGCAAGTAAGAGTTAACAAGGGGCCTTTAATGATTCGAACAAGTACTTTGCAATCATAATCCATTAAATCAACCAAATGCGAAGATAGCTTCTTTTAATGTTCTTGAGATTAAAGTAATCTACCCGAAACCCAGTTAGTAACCTCTTTTATCTTCAGCTTAAAATATTCCAAATGAGAAAGTGTGTGGTATAAGCCACTTCATTTTAAGCTCCGTGCCTTTAACATGAGGTTCATTTTTAGAGTTAGCGGGTTCGTTTTATCTTTATTTAAAAGTGTTCCACTATCCCTATGTTAGCCTTTGGTGTTAGTAAAGTTAGCAATGTTAGCATTAAATGTGCAAAAAATTAGTAAGTTAGCAAGCTAGGATTCATTCGCTTGATCTGATTTAGTGTGCATTTGGAATTAGTAGCCCTCCTAAACCCATATTTTATCTAAAAATTAGATGAAGGCGCTTGGAGATGCAAGAATGAAAATCTAAATTAAAGAAGTGGATCTAGAAGCGGCTTTCTCTTCTCCGCTATTAATCCCTGGTTTTCTTTGGGAAACACTAGATCTATAAACAAACCCTCCAATTTTTGGTGCGAGCGAGATCGCTTTCTCAAGCGCAGACGTAGAGCATACTCTTGGCAGATTTATTTACCTTCTTTATAACTTAGATTATTCATGGCAATAAATGAACTGTTTATGAACATGAATTCTGGAAAAGGACCAGAATAGAATGAAAACAAATGCAGAAATTCTGGAATGGACCCGAATCGAAACAGTAGATTTTAAAGCAAGACTAATCTAAATATCAAAAAACTAAAACAGAAACATAATTTACAAAAGTTAGCTGGAAAAACAAAACAGGACATTAATTTGGTTAGCAATCTCCTCCCTGCAAAACCCCAAGTTATGAGATGAAATTCTAAAACAACCTGACCTAACAGACCTGCAACATAAACACAATCAAATTAGATCAGATGCAAGACTCTAAGGAAACAAATAATTGCATCATTCCATCATTCACCTATCGTAACCCACTTTATGGCGTAAACGAATAGATACAAGAAGCAATAATGCAAAGGAAAGATTTACAGAAATAGCAGCAGTCTTAGTTTCAATCTCCTTTTGATTTCACACACAAGAGTTGCTCTTGCCAAAAAAAAACTCCTTTATTCCGAAAGATAGTCTTTGTTTTTTTTCTACAATTTCTAGCCCTTCTCCACTTCTTTGAATGGCGTATTTAAAACCTCTAAAAAAATTTGTTTCTCCCTCCATGACTGTTCGTTTTCTCCTTCCCTTGTGCATGCATGTGTTTTGATTTCCAAAAAAAAACTTTTCGTTTCTATTTTGTGGCCCTTCGTTTCATTTTCTCCACATGGGCTTGCGTCCGTTTCCTTCCGTGTGTAACGACCATCTTAAATGATTTCAAATCATTAAATATTCCTTATGTAACATTTTGTCTTATTCATTGGATTTTGTCCTTATGTCCACGTCACTATGCAGTCTTCAGTTTCACTGTCCTGGTGTTCATCACTAATATCAGATGCACTGTCAACTACTCTGTTCCCTTGGCAAAAATGCAACATGTCGCGATATCGCGACACTTTTTCCTCCTTGCTCTCTTTTGTTGCTTTTAGCCACGAAAATGTAACATGTCGCGATATCGCGACACTTTTTCTTTCTTCTCTTTTGGCCGTGAAAATGCAACATGTCGCGATATCGCGACACTTTTCTTCTTTTGGCCGCGAAAATGCAACATGTCGCGATATCGCGACACTTTTTCTCTTTTGGCCGCGACAATGCAACATGTCGCGATATCGCGACACTTTTTCCTCCTTGCGGTGTTTTGCTTTTTCTTTGATCTTTAGCATATGGGCCACTTCGGTCTTCTTGGAAAACATGCAAAAAAGGTGGGTCCCCAATTTTGGGGCACGTTGTGGAGTAGCCACAACAGATACTACCTAGGAGGTACCAACATCAAAACACACATAAACGAACAAAACACTTTTATTTTCAGCATTTAGAACTGACTCCAGTCTACCATTGTTTGCATGATCACAGACTGGTTTTCAGCACACTACACCACATACTGTTTAGCTATACACATCACTACATTTCTTTACACTTATATTAGGCACAATCGAGTCTACACCACATAGGGTTATTCCTAAACCCCTTTACACAACACACATAGAATTATAGGATTTAACTCCCACATAGTTCTAAAACCTTCATGGCACCACACATGCTACCATGCCTATTGTCACCCACAGTCGAGCGCATGAGCAAGCACACCTTATAGAGGAAGCACCTTCCACTTCTTCTAGTCAACCCCCTCCTACTCCTTCGATCATGAAGGGGAAGACCATAGACACATCTGATTTACTCATAGGATCCGATGTATAGTTCACACACATGACGCCTCAGGATGAGACGTCCACTTTGAGTGAAGCCCTCACTACTTCACTTGTAGAGGATTATCCACTTCTTTCATCCCCATCCTCGCCTAATCCCCCGACCACATTCTATGACCATGTGATCTACACAGCACCAGGACAACCTCATCCATTCTTTACCATAGATGAGGAGGTCATACCTACTTCCCCTACCTTTGCACACCCCTTTTTCTAGAGTCTATCTCAATCCCTTTTTGAGAATGACTCCTCCCTCTTGAACCGTACTCGCCTAGAGGTCACATCATTCACCCCTATAGTAGGAATGATTTTAGATCCTTCCTCTTCTACCATAGGTACCCAGAGGCCAACATTCCAAACTATGCAACAACAACCTCCTCTACAAGAACAACAAACACCCTCTCAAACAGCACACCCACACTCTTCCCAAGAGTCCCAACCATCATCATCCCAACAGCCATTTTTCATAATGTTTGAAGACCTAACACAAGAACCTCTCCAAACCCAAACTACCCAATGTCAACAATGACAACCAACAACCCAAATTCATTCAGGAGGGGACACAGGCACTACCTCCTATTCCCAAGCTCCTACTTCGGAAGCTTATCCCTCCTTTTTCGTAGCATTCCCACCTATGTCTCAGATCCCTAAAATGTATAATGCCCAATCTCGCACCCTACCTTCACCGTCACCGACCTTTAGGATACCTCCTCCTCCTCCTTTCCAAGCACTGGTCGCTAATCCTCTTCCTACCTATGAATCAAAACCCATAGCTTACACGCCCACTTCCCTAGGCTATTCCACATAGTTTAGCTTCACTACCACCCATCCCTTAGGATAGAGGTAGGTCCCAGCTTTTGACACCTTACCTCGACCATCCCTAGCACTAGTAGCGTCGATACCTCCACTCTCACATACTGGTGCTACATTTTTCATACCTCCTCCTTCATGGTCATCACCTCCTATGGCCCAACCATTATAGTAGGCTCCTACCTAGCAGGAACCCATGCCACAACAACACACATCCCAATCATAGTATTACTATCCCCAACAAACATCTGTTCCACAGCCTAGTATCCCACTAGCTCCTACATCGTATGCCACCCAATACCCAGCATACCAAGACCATCTGGAATAATTCCCTCCATAATACAGGGAAGAACAACAACAACCTCACTATCCACCACACTCCCAGGCTCAGCCAATCCTAGCTCAATCACCTACACCTTTAACACCTAAAATTCAACTCCTACGAGATGAAGTCAAGATGTTAAACCTATGCACCACAAGCTACGGGCCACAAAAACCATCCTACGATGAACTCTGCAATGAGCCAGTTCATCCATCCATCCCTATCCCACCTTACCCCTACCACTTTGAGATCCTAAAGTTTGATAAGTATAAGGGTAAGGAGGACCCTAGAGAGCATGTTAGTAACTATCGCTCAACTTGCTACCAGCTTCATAGTAGCAACCCCCTTATGTTGCGTACCTTCTCCCTCTCCCTTGTAGGACAAGCCTTAGATTGGTATAACATGCTACCATGACATAGCCTTTATACCTTTGAGCAATTAGCAAACACCTTCTTAGAACACTTCTCAATTAACATCAAGAAGAAGATAACCTTTTTAGATGTCTATGCCTTACGACAAGCTGATGATGAACCCATCATCGAGTTTGTATCTAGATGGAGAGCGATCATCCATGACCTCACCCATAGCCTCCCTACCATGGAGCTAGTGACACTCTTTTCCAAGAGTTGCCACAAACACATTTCTACCTCTCTACAACTTCACCAAAGTCGCACCTTTGAGGAAGCCATTTCATAGGCAAAGGTTATCGAAGACATTAAAGTCCAATCCAAAAAAATTAAGTTAAGATCAAAGCCTAACTACAATTCAAACTTCCATTTTAATAGAAACACACCTAACCAACCGTATCCTCGACCTCCACAAACCAACCAAGTGGCAGCTACTACCTTAGCACCAGCACCAAGCCCACCACCTTATGTTCCACAACAACAAGTATTTCAAACTAACGTGCCTCCCCCACCTAGGCCTCAACAATCTCATGGCATGCACCCACAGGGTCCACAACGTAACCTTACACCACTATCCAAACCCTTACCAACCCTCTTCCATAGGTTACATGATAGTGGACATCTCCTTCTACCCAAAATTTGACCATTAGATCCAAATATACCTAAGCCTCATGGATACAATGAGCAACTCTATTATCCATACCATAGATAACGTGGCCATGACATCGAGTCATGTCACTCCTTCCATGCTCAAGTGTAGGACCTAATCGATAGGGGTACCATTCAGGTATCGAACCCTTTAGCCCCACAAAACCAAAACCTAGGGATCTTCCAGAATCCTCTACCAGACCATAGAGGAACCAATCCCCAAAGACCTCCAACCAATCCTCTAGGACCACCTCACCAAGTGAATAGTGTCCAATATGATCCTCCATCATGTGGAGTAGTAGGCATGATAAACCTTACCATGTGGAACCAATGATACCCATCACGTCAGACCACACCTATTGTCTCTCCACCTACCCAATTTACATCACCATAGGTTTCCCAAACTCCTAGCATTGTACCACCTCCACCCCAAAATGTGATTACCATCCATGGTAGCCTCACCCATCAATTACATAATGCCCCTACATGATTATCCATCTTCGACCTCTTACAACAATATCAACCCCATCATGAGGTATTGAATGATATTTTATGGTCTATAGATTTAGAAACACATGATACAAATGCATTTGTAAACTTTGTAGGGAACATCCCATGATGCCTTCAGCCATCCATTAGCTTCCATGACCATGAGATAATAGAACTTGTAGGAGAAGGAGCGGATCCCCCTCTCCACATACAAGCCAATATCAATGATATCACCTACAAGTGGGTCCTCATTGACATGGGCTCATCCATTAGTATCATATCTATGGTAGCCCTACACCATTTACATATATCACCAACCCATTTTACCACACCTTCCCTCGATCTACGAGCATTCAATGGTTCTATGAGACCTATGATAGGATCCATAGTACTACCTATCCGAGTAGGTATCCATACCATTTCCATCCTCTTCCACATAATCCAAGGAGAGATGTAGTACAACATTCTCCTTGGTCACCCATGGATCAGGGATATGCAATGTGTCCCTTCCATGCTACACCATTACCTCAAGTATATCCACAATGGACTTGTTCATTGCATCCTAACTGATGGGGACCCCTTTAAATTTTGCAACATCATAGATCTCCCACCTGCACCTTCCTTCTCATCCATGCAACTCTTCCTGGTTTCCTCCCATCAATCAGTCGAAGCATCGACATCTACTCCTACATCTATCATGTTACCCCAATCCTCATCAAGGACACATGCTTCAGTGTCAGCACCCTTAGCACCATCATTAGTAATACCTAATCCCACTACCATACCATTCTCACCTCCCATATTATGGCCACCATCACCATCCCAACCTTCATCCTCTACAAAATCACCTTCGGTATCGCAACCATCATCACCACCCATATCACACCCTCTCACTTCACCCCAATCATCCTCCTCAATGGAAGCACCTATTCTCCCTACATCATGCACACCTCCTCTTCCTTTTCATCCATGGCCTAGGTCATTCACTTCCCCATCATCTAATATCCACTCCATTACCTTCATAATTCCCATAGGCCAATCATCCCATACCAGCTACCATAGTCGAATGCCATGAGTGGGAACAATGAGCATCTCACTTAGATGATCAATTGCTACACCCTTCTAGTGCTACTATTAGAGACTCTCAGATTTCACCTTCATCATCTGATTTAGATTCACCACCTCATTCACTAGAACATGTGACACCATGCATTTCTATTTTTATGACAAACTTAGGCCTAAGGGATTATAATGTGTGTGATGCCCATGTACGCCCACCCATTATCCAATCCACCCAAGACTTTGGTCACCCTTCAGCTTTAGTCTTGACTATCAGAATAGTCATACAATTAGGATCCCCTAAGAATCATACCAACTTTGTCTATGTTGGAGTTGATTCCTCACTCCCACTTATAGTATCTCCACCACCACAATCCAACTTGTGTGGTACAATTGATCACTTGGCTAATCCCTACTTTACCTTACACTACCTTCGATGCTTCCATTGGCATGGTTTTGGGCTAGGCCATTATGAGCAAGGGTTACATGCACCCATTAACCCTCATGTCCAATCCCCTATCAATAAATCTGGCTTAGGTTATCACCCAACCATCATCCATACGTTAGAAGATGAGCTCCAAGATTTATCCCTGCATCCTTCCCCACTTTCGACACACACCTTGGAAGAATATATTGATATGGATATTCTAGAGGATACCTCCTCACCTAACTCCATAATTATAGTTCCCTATAATTTCTTCCATGAGCCCTCCACATCCGACACCACATCATCATGTTGTGTTGATGAATTGATAAATCAATTCATTGTGCTATCCTTAAACATGCACTACCTAGAGCATGACATGGTATCCCCACCACCATCATCAACATACTTAGCTCCATTCCTACCTATACATCGACAACTTCAATGAGCTACCACTCGACCATGATCTCCACCAGTCATCCTGTACCCTCCTTTAAGCCTTTTAGGATGCTCATAGGTTGTCGAGTTGTCATCACCAAACTCTTCACCACCTACATCCCCCACAATATCAATTAATATGGTTGAAGTGGATCTCTTCTCTCCACTATGATACACACACCAGTCGACATGAGATGATACACCAAACCCAAACTTCATCGATCTCACCCACATCTCACCCATACCGACACCTCAAGATTTCCTACTCTCACCACATGTTCTACGTACTACAAATGCTCCTTCATCATCGACACCACCTCACATACCATGGGTCCACCACATAGATATTTACCTAGATGATGAATATGAACTTATCGAGGCTATCAATGACCTCCATATTATTCCAATTCTAGAGCAGTTGCGTGATGGTTCCCACATGCTTATTGAGGAAACCATTGATGTTGACATAGGTGACGATCCTGAAACCCCTCACATAGTGAAATTAGCCGCTAGCCTCTCACTCGAGGAGTGCATCCTATTCACAAATTTCCTTCGTAAGTATATCCGAGTCTTCGCATGGTCATACAAGGATATGCCAGGACTCGATCCCACCCTAGTAGTCCACAATCTTACACTAGATCAAAATGCCAAACTAGTAAGGCAAAAGTTATGCCGCATGCACCCAACCATTGCATTACTAGTAAAAACTGAGCTCCAAAAGCTTTTGGATGTAGACTTCATAGTACCCATAGACTATCCTGAATGGGTCTCTAACATGGTCCCCGTACCCAAGCCATCCGGTGAAGTTCGTGTCTGCACAGACTTTCATGATTTAAACAAAGCTTATCCCAAAGACAACTTTCCCTTACCTAACATCGACTCCCTCATCGATTCCATCATAGGCCATGAGATGATATCCCTTATGGATGGATTCTCAGGTTACAACCAAATCAAAATCAATCCCACTGATCAACACAAGATATCATTCACAACCCCCTGGGGGACCTTCTACTACAAGGTCATGCCATTTGGCCTTAAAAATATTGGGGCAACCTATCAACGTGCCATGACCTACATATTCCATGATTACATGCATAAAATTATGGAAGATTATGTAGATGACCTCATTTCTAAATCCAAGAAATGCTCAGAACATCTTGAGGATCTCCATCGGATCTTTGACCACTTGTTAGAACACAATGTCCACCTCAACCCAAAGAAGTGTATCTTTGGTGTTACCTTAGGCAAAATCCTAGGATTCATTATCACCCAATGAGGCATTGAAGTCGACCCTAACAAAGTAAAAGCCATCATCGAGATGCCTCCACCTACTACCTTGAAACAATTACGTAGCCTCTAGGGCAAAATCACTTCTATCCATCGATTTATAGCACAATTGTTAGACAAGTGCAAACCCTTCAACCACCTCTTACAAAAGGGGGTGAAATTCAAATGGGATGATAACTTCTAATAAGATTTTGATGACATCAAAACTTATCTTACTTCACCACCAGTTATGTCACCCCCACACCCACAACTACCACTCATCCTATACATTTCTGCTATAGATTTTGTGCTAGGTACACTTCTAGCCCAAAAGAACACACTCGACAAAGAGCAAGCCATTTACTACATAAGTCACACATTAGTCAGCTATGAAGCCTAGATACGGATACATGGAGAAACTATGCCTAGCTATAGTATTCACCACCTAAAAGTTATGCCACTACATGCTCAACCATACAACCTTCATCATTGCCCGAGACAATCCTCTCCATTACATGATGAACAAAAGCTACCACAATTCCCACACAACTAAGTGGATCATGCTTCTAACCGAATTCGACCTCGAATTCATTTCACAAAAGTCCATCAAAGGATAGGTCATAGCAGACCAACTCGTAGAAGCTCCCTTGTCTGATGACCAACCCCTCCTCATTCAGCTCTCGGATGACTCCATATTTCACATAATAGAAGATGAAGAATATGTAGAACTAGAAATGACCATCGACTTGACACTATTCTTTGATGGCTCCCGATGCATGCATGTTGGGGGTGTAGGCATTGTATTTTTCACACCTGAAGGTGAACCACTACCCTTTTCATTCAAGTTAGATTTCCCTTGTATGAACAATAATGTAGAATATGAAGCCCTAATCCTCGGATTGAAATAGGTGCATTCCATGCATATTAAATGCCTCCACATCATAGGTGATTCCCTTTTAATAGTAAACCAAGTGCAAGAGATCTGGCAATGCAATTGCCCAGTCCTCCAACAATACAAGCACATTGCACAACAACTCCTCTATCGATTCGAATGGTATGACATCGAAGCCATGCCATGATCCTCTAACCATTTTGTGGATACAATGGCCTCCTTAGGATCATTAATCCCATAAAATCCAACATCAACAACCACATCCATAACAATTCATACACTCACTCAATCTGCCATATCACCCACGTCTCCTAAATATGATGGTGGCATTCATGTGGTCGATACCGAATCACATGACCCATGGTTTGCATAGATCAAATATTATATTAAATTAGGATTTCTACCATGCGAATTACCCCATGCTTAGCACCGAGCATTCAAACAAAGAGCAATCCACTACACATTGTTGGGGGACATCCTCTATCATCGTAGCTATGATGGCATGCTCTTGCATTGCTTAGAACCGCATGAATCTCAGTGGGTTGTACAAGAAACCCATGATGGTACTTGTGGTGGCCACTTCAGTGGCATGGCAATCACAAAATGCATCCTTCGCATGGGATACTATTGGCCAAAAATGGAACATGACTATTGTGAGTATGTGAAATGTTGTATCAAGTGCCAACAACATGCAAACCTCACACATCTTCCATCTCAAGCACTCCAACCAATTCAATCCATGTGGCCTTTCTCCCAATGGGACCTAGATCTTATTGGACAAATTACACCTGCTTCCTCAAGCAATCATAAGTTTATCATCACTACTACAGAATACTTTACAAAGTGGGTCAAAGCCATCCCACTTGTCCAAACCATAGGAGCAAAGATAGCAGCCTTCATAATAGACCATATTATATGTCACTTTAGAATTCCTTCCCAAATCATTTTTGACAATGGGAAATCCTTTAAGAACAAAACCATCCGAGCTCTTTGCAGCAAGTTTCATATTCAACATAGTTTCTCTACCCCATACTACCCATAGGGTAATGGCCAAGCAGAGGCAACAAACAAAACAATTTGCTCCATCCTACGCAAAATAGTAGTAGAGTCACATCATGACTGGCATAACCAAATACCCCTAGCCTTGTGGGCATACCGTACAAGCATTCGTACCCCCACTGGGGCAACCCCATTTTCACTTGTCTATGGGGTAGAAGCCATCATGCCCCTTGAGCTTGAGATACCTTCCCTAAGGGTATCCATGAAAGAGTTCATTGATGATGACACCGCCCATCAAGCCCGCTTAGATCAGCTTGCACTCCTCGATGAACGTCGCATCCATGCCATCGAGCACACACGAGTTTACCAAGATCACCTTCATCGTGCCTACAATAGTAAGGTACATCAACATGAATTCCAAATTAGTGATTTGGTTCTCAAAGAAAACCAACAAATCACAAGTCAGCCTCACCAACAGTGAGACAAGTTTACCCCAAACTGGTTGGGCCCATTCATCGTCACACACAAATATGGTTTAGGTGCCTATCACTTGGCTAATATTGAAGGCCTCGATGACCCTGAGCCCATTAACATTTTGCACCTTCGTACATTCAATGCCTAACACACATAGGCATTCACTATCACAAGTGGTACACACCACTATGCACAAACATATCACTCACTAAGCACATCATGATAAATGCATATCTTTTTATTTTTACTTTACATATTTTACATGTACTTTCTCCTTTATGTCATTTTTATGTTGTTGGTATCTATTTTCCTTCTTGTAGGATCTACATCATTTATAGCCACACCATCAACAATGAGATATGATAGCAGTTACATACATCATCATGCAGGACCCTCCACCACCACAGACTATACCAATCATACCGACTGACCTAGCCCGACCACCAGTCACTCATCACACTAGGTGATCTTCCCATTCCTCCCATTCGGACCATGACACTCCACCCCGATGCCTTTCCCCTCACCATCGAGATTCATCTTACTCACCCCATTCTGGAGATAGCTAGGTCACCCTATCCTCTTTTGATGAAAAAGAGGAAACATCCCATCCCCAAACACAAGGGTCTCCTTCTCATTTTCCTGAAGATACTAGGAATCCTTATTCACCAACTAATTCCCCCCACCATCCTATAGGAGCCTACTACCCTCCTAATAGAGGATACACTCCCCATATGACCCATCCTTCATGCCTATCAGTCCCACTCCCCAATGGGGAGTCTTCTTACACCCAAGCCTTACAAGCCCATGTGGCTCAAGCTACCCAAGCTGGCCACATGCACATGCCCCCATCCCATTCATGCCACCATCTAGAGCCATCTCCTATGCCACCTATCCTTAAGATACCACCTTCACCACTATGAGGCTTACCTTTCCAGCAAACTTCCCAATCCCCAAGGTCATTCCACTCCTCCCCCTCATCATCATGACCTCATCCATTTTCCCCTGCATACCAAGCCACTCCATACACATTGGAGTCTTGATCACCACCTTCCCCGATACTATCACCTCCACACCATGACATACAACATCTCCTTTCCCGTATCGAGGCTCTTGAGCTACATATGAGCCATTATCATTGTCATGTTCATCCATACTAGTCTCCCATGGCTCGTGCATCATCACCTCCATGTAGATCCATTCCTCAACCTTAGATTTGACCCACATCGAACTCTCGACCTACACCTCCACTATTGGACCTCCCTTCATCCACCCCCCATTCACCTCTAGTAGAACCTTACATTTACCCCATGCCTATTCCATTCACTCCACTATCAAAAATATTTTATCACCTCATGCATCAGGGCCTTATTGACTTACCAAAAATTTGGCCCATAGACCCCTCACATCCTAAATCGTATAATTACCATGAAATCCAATATTGTATCTATCATCATCAACCAGGTCATGACATTGAAGAATATCGATCATTCGAGAACCTAGTGCACAACATGTTGCATGGTGATCAAACTCCATCACCTAAATGCTCCATCCCATTTAGCTGATTGTTGAGTCCTCCATGCCGCATTGTCCCTAGAACTTTACCACCATATGAAACCTTGATAGCACCCACCCGCTACATTCACAACATCTCCAACTACACCACCCAAAAGTCCAAGCCATACCATCACTTCACCATCTTGTTCCCGACCTAACCCATGCCACTTCACCCATCAGTAGTTCTCATCTTCTTCCTTCTTTCTTCTTCTTCTTCCTACTTCCTCGCATAGTTGTATGGTCACACTTCGAGTGGCTACATACCTACACTAATATATCCCCTCTTCTTCTATCATCCTTTGACTTTGGTAATCCCCTTATCTTATTGGTTTCCAAAGACTACTTCTATTTTCTTCTAGTTGTACATTCCACCTTCATTCCTTTCCTCTTTTCAACATTACTACATGCATCTAACATATCATAGTTTCTGCACCTACTACACACACACCCCACATACTGGGGCAACCATTATTATAGCATCACACTTTTTGGTCATTATGATACACCATACTCATCTATAAATAAGTTTTCCAAACTTCTCCTTCTACACTTCATAAGTTTCCTCTTGTAGATATTGCATTTCCCCACTTGCATCATTTACATTACACCCATTGCACATATCCATATGTTTTTCATGTTAATTTCATTTTAAGTTTGTACATTCTTCCTCCAAAAATGTGCCTTCAATAGGAGTAATACATGCACTTGTTAGCATCACCACCTGGATGTCCATTCCCCCTTTTTAGGATTAGGGTATACATAGGTGTCATGTTTAGCTTTGACTACTTACTAGTTCAGTCAATCAAATGTCACCCCTAGCTGATAGGTTTTACATTCTTCTTATGGTTCTTTAGGTTGGTTCAACTTCTCTCATGGACCATTCACAATAGGTTACACATTAAACACATTTTGAGCCTAGGAAAGATGACACCTTGAGTAGATGTCACCATCTAGCGAATGGTCTCCCCTACTCGTCCTATCACTTGCATGGTCAACATACGACCTAGGGATAAAAAAGGGATAAGCATAAGCAAAAGTAAAATAATGAGGTAGAAAACAAAAGCCAACGCCCATAGAATAGAAAAAAAAAAAAGAAAAAGAGAAAAAAAAAAAAAAAAAAAAAAAAAAAAGAAAAAGAGTACCACAATAAATAGGTCAACAATAGATGAGGGGCAGAAAACAAAAGGAAAAGCCTCCTGATATCACCCATGTTATGCTTCATCACCTTTGGTCCTTAGGTTTAACATAACACCATGGGATGATTTCCATCGCTAGCAATAGGCTCCAAGAGCCTGCCTACCAATGGAATAGTCTTACAAGTGGTGATATATCTATTACATTAGCTACCCACTTTTGTATAGATCACTGTTCACGTATGGATGAGCTAGCTAGTTCGGCCATGTCTACAATGGGTTAATCCTACCTCCCTCAAAATGGATAAATGAACCTCACTCATTTACACACATAGGTCCATGATATATTTTGAACCAGTCCGACTAGTTATGAGTTGCCACATAAACTTGCATAGTTTTGGAGTCTGAGACTTGATTGCCAAAACTACATTGGTCAAAGCCATTACATGTCCCCTATACCATCCTACATCTCTGAGATAATGGAATGGATAACATCCACATAGGTACATGTAATGATACAAGTGCTTCCTCTATGCATTTTAGCACTCCCATACATGCATACATGCATCTATGTTACACAAATTTATTACAAATATTACATGCATCACATCACAGATCACATCATTGCATTTACATTACATGTTTCATATCAAATACTAAATCAAGGCATTTATCCTACATATACTATCTCACACTCCATCATTGCATTTATATTACATGCATTCACTACAAATGATATTTCACATTATATCACTTCACATTGCATTTAAAATACAATCATGCAAATCTACTCTACAACATATTCACACTATAGAATGATAATAGATCTAAACCATAATACACATGAATATCCATTCATTATACATACCTACAAATCATGTTATGCTATCTATGCAAACATAAAGAGAACACATTTCAAAACCATAACACATGTATATATAACAACCAAAATCAAAATATATATATATCATCCATCAAAAATATCCGTAGGCTACAAATTAGGACCATGCCCATCATCCATCATCCAAAATGCCCATAGGCTACAATCATCAATAAACCTAACTACCACTAGGAGTCTCCCCATATCCCTCATGGCTCACCGCATCTCCGTAGCTCTACTCAACTCTGCCCTGGCTCCTACAGCCTGAACCATAGTAGGTGGATCTCACACCTCAACCCTAGCACCCACCCACTCCATCGAAGTAGCACTACATTGACTATGATGAGAAGGCACCCACACTCATGATCCTAACTCATCCTGAGACACCACCTAGCTATAATCAGGAAGTGTGATCCCATGCACCATCAGAGAAGACTCACACAATGACCTCTTCGTAGACTCTATAACCAATAGACCCATCAGTCGCTCAATACCCTAGGAAGCCTCCTCTCATGCCTACTACTAGCTAAGCATCTTAGCCCTCATCTACTCCATCTCTACCCTATGCCTCTCCTCTTGTAGGTGAAGCTCAACCTCCAACTATTAAACTCTATCTCATAGCCCTCGAGCCTCCTCCTCCGCATCCTACCTCTCTTGGACCTCAAATGGAATCTCCTCCATATCCACAAAACACCAATATCAATGGTGTCATCCACACCACCCATAGCTACAAATCCACCTCCCTCCTCTACTCCCCAACTACTCCTCCCATGGCCACTCCACCCTCCATAGGATCTACCCCAATGGTCATAGGAACCTCCCCCACTCCCACTCCCTATGTACTCGGTGCACCACCCAAGCATCATCGAGACCATCATAGAGGAACCTCTCTCTCACCACTAGCTACCTCCTCTGGCCTAGCTCGAGTTCCCCTACCTACTCTCCTCTCTGGTGGAGGTACCCCACCATCAGGTGGCACCCATCGATCAATAACACCTCTACCAGGCACCCAACTCTGCATAGACCACTAGGCCTCAAACTCGGGTGTAGTCCCAACATTATCCACATCTGGGATAACCATAGGTGGGTCACTCTCACCAACCCAGGGTAGCACCATAGGATGCTCTCCCTATCACCCCATCATCTGTAATATTCTGATTGTAACCCAAACTATCACCTCACCCGATCAAACTAAAAATACTCGACCTATCGAGTATATCTCCCTACTAGCCATCTACCCTAACGAATGGCCCACAACTGCTCACTATCCTCCTCCTAGGTCACCCCACCCAACCAAGGCCTCCACTTAATATCATTAGGTGTCAAGTCTCCAAACTTGACCCTCCACAACAAAGGATCACCCTCATGAGGCCTCTTGATCCCCTTCTCCTCATCAGTCCACCACCTCAAAGCATAGGGTAAATACTCCTTACCCTCAACATGGGTAGGGTGAGGCAATAATGATGGTCTCTCAATGGATATGTGCTCCCATGCCCATACCTATAGCAAGGGAGTCCAACTCAAACCCTTCCACCCAGCACGCACAACATCATGCAACTCTCTGTACACCTAGGCCAACAATGCAGGCACCCATGCAAACACAACCTTGCACTCCACCATGTCACTCACCATATCCAACATGTTCCAGGTGAATAGTACCCCAAAAGTGTCAGGTAATGCATACGTAGATATCATCATCATCGCTGCACACTAGCGATTAGATATCTTATCATTCAGCCACAACCACTCATAATCTATCTTTGAGACATCTATGTCCCTCCACCCCTCACCAAATAACCACTCCAATATAACATCCTTACTGGTATCCGGTGTTGCTCTAATCGGAACACCCTCAATCGGTAATTTATAAATCCGATAAACATCCTCCAAAGTGATTATCATTTCCCTAGTGGGAAAATGAAAGGTGTTCCTATCTATGTCCCATCACTCACACAACATGGATATATATGCCCTATTGGCATGGATACTCTTACACTCCCATACACCTCTGAACCATATGGCATCCAACCATGCCAAATCATTAGCATTGTTCATCAACTCATCAAAATTGCTCTTCATCCTTCGTACATGATGACGAGGCTCGAGCATCTTCACCTGTTCATCCACAAACAAACACAATGAAATATACATTAGTCATCAATACAATGATGCAATCCAATAAAAATCCATGAATCAAATTTACAAATTAAACTATTTAATTTGACACACACTTCGAGACATAAATAATGCATAATTCACATATCAAAACATATCAACAAAATAGTCACATATTTGGATACCCATTTTGCCATTTCATGGCAAAAGTTTGAATAGATACGAAAAAAGTACATATTTGGCTTCCAACAGTCAAAAATAAAATTACCCACATACCCACTATGGCACGAAATTCAAAACAAAGTCAATTCATCCAACATACAAAAACAAAATATATTTTTGAATACCCATTTGCCCACTTAGCGGTAAAAATATCGACAAAATTCAAAAATAATATACAAATCATCATGGAGTTCAAGGTCAATCTTACCACACAAACACCCAAATGAAACATACACCAATACACACAATATAAAAATAATAGTCACATTTTTGAACACCCATTTGCCCACTTCATGGTGAAAGTTCAAACAGATGTTGAAAATAGTACAAATCGGGCTCCCAACAACTCATCTCAAATTTAACACTACCTACATCTTGGCACACAAATCAAAGATAGGCCAAATGAAATCATCTACAAAAACAAATAACATTTTTGGATACCCATTTTGCCCTTCTACAGTGAAAGTATCATCAGTTTCTAGAAATACCATACCTACGATGGAAAACTTAATAGTCAAAGTTTACCAATTTACACCCAAAAACAACACATTTAGAAAACATGCCAAATGAAGGCAGAAAAATATAACAGTCGCATAACTGGATACCCATTTCCTACTTTTATGGATAAAATTCAATAACATTCCAAAAATAGTACACCATTGCTCCAAAAATGGATGGTCAAACTAGCATGAAAACAAGTCAAACCTAAAAATAAATTACGTTTTTGGGTACCCATTTGGCTAGTTTTACACTATGTGTTCAAATTTCAATTAAAAATTGCAAAATTTTTAAAAATGAGATGAAAACCTCCCCCCACCCCCCTTAAACTATCCTCTCATCTACTTTTTCACCATTTTTCATCATGCATTGGTATTCTATCAATCATTGCATCACCAAATCACTGCATTCCATTCACCTCATTGTTGATTCCTCGTTTGAGGGGGTATTCATATCCAAAGTCAGCTTTGCATGCAACCAACAAACCAAAAATCCAAAAGCATGGATATCACATCTATCTACAAAATTTTTGTTGAAGATTATCTTATGATTATAATCTCAATCCCAACTAGATATTTTTTAAATCAAGAGAGTTGTGCGTAACAATGGAGAGGTCACTTTGGCATTCATGGTACACAATGAATGACACGGTTGACTAATTCAACGCAACATTTGGAGGACTTCACTCTGGCATTCATGGTACACAATGAATGACACGTTTGAATAATCCAAATGTTAACTAACTCAAATGGTTTGACACTTGTCACCATGTGCTCATCAATCAATCAACAACAAATATTTGAATAGACATTTGTTCTATTCATACTTTTGGACCATGTTGAACTGGTCGTAAAAGCAAAGCAATCAAAATTTGCCTACCTCAAGCAACTAGTATGACATCAAAAATATCATACAAGCTCAACAAAACTACCACGTTGCATCCACAATCATCCATTTCCATTTATCGGTATTATTTTCATTTCATTTTATCCCTTTCCTCTTCTCTTCTTTTCCTTCCTCCTTCTTGGCTATCGATCAATGTTGTATGGTCACGCTTCGAGCGGCTACATACCTTTGATTGGATCCCATTATTTTCCCTTCTCCTCTGGATTCCTAGTCAATGTTGTATGGTCACGCTTCGAGTGGCTACATACCTTTGGTTGGATTCCATTCTCCTCCTACCCCTTTTCCTCTACACAACCCTTCATATTTTTGTATTAAACTGTGTCCCACATAGTATAGTACAAAAAGGGGCAAAATGTAGACACCTAAAAGTCGCACATTGCTATACCTACGTACTTGTAGATCCTTTCGGACACTTGTAGGTTTACATAGGCAATCCTAGATACCCCTAGGCTATCGTAGACCAATGTAGGCTATTGTAGATCCTCCTAGACATGTGTAGATTTTTGTAGTCATGCATAGTCATGCGTAGATCACCATAGATTATCGTAGCATTGCATAGACTTCCACACACCACTTTGCTAGTTTTTAGGTCCAAAACCCTAATAAGTTAGCAAAATCACATCACAAACATTTCCCATGCATCGAGATACCTTCCATCAGCTTCCCAAGGTGATACAGAGCCTTATTGCACTTAATTGAGGCCCCCACGGGCTATTACTTGGCAAAAGTAATTATTAAGTCAATTCATAAATCTAATTTTAAGTTGACTTCACTTAAAGTTCACTTTTAGGGCTAAAAAGGTTAATTAGGTCCTTAATCCCTAATTACCCCTAATTACTCCCTCCCACATGTGTGTGCACTAGGTTAGTTAGGATATTTCTTAGGAAACCCTAACCTAACCCCACATCTAACCTAGAGTTGACTAACCTTAGTTAACCCTAATCTCTCCTCACACATGTGTGAGGATGAGATATTTCCTAGAGGGAATGTGAGGAAGCCACCTCACAAACCCTAACCTAACCTTCATAGGATCTGACCCTAGGGCTTAGTTATCCTAACTACCCCCCTACACCTTGGGTTTTCTTATAAATAGTGGGCCCAAACCCTCATTTATCTCTCTCTCCACTTATGTCCAAAGTATAGAAACTCTACCAAAATACGTATAGAAGCACAAAAACACTAATCTGAACCTGCACATTAGCAATACAACACCTAAGGAACCTCTCCATCGAAGGGTTTTTGCAGAACAACACTTAGAGTCTAATTCACCCCCTGCCCCATGAATCCAGCACCAGTTCACCCCTGGGTGGTGAATTGGGTCTACAGGCCCCAAATCAGCTCAGATTTGGGAGGTAAGCTTCATTTTGCAATTTTATGAGCTCCTGCATCATTTATTTCAGTTTTTATCATGTTTTTACAGTCGATTTGTCTTTCTTAATATGGGGCCTGACTGAGGCAAGCCCCCCAATGAACTAACCCCTTTTTGTAGGTTTATCCTAGAACCAAGGAGGGAAACAACAAACAACTACAACCCCATGGTGGTACGCAAGCCCATCTACACTGAGGAACCCAAAAGAAGGCATCAGGCCTATTGTAACATTTGTGAAAAAGAAAGGAAAAAGGGGAATTCTCCCTATTTGTAACCTATGCAAATCTTATCATGAATAAAATACATTGTTCTGAATAGCATGTGTCTTTAATATGTTGTTAGATCAAATGTCATATTTTTCCCATTTCAATATGCTTAAGGACTAATAAATATTGGATTTTGCACAGTATTAAGTTGAAGCATTAAATTTAGAAATTAAACATCAGCAAATAGTGCACATCCAGCAAGAGTGTAGTGAATGCTTTTACAACCAACATGAGCATCATAATTGAGAACGAAAATAGTGTTGTTAAGAATCATACCAGAGAAAGGCTAAGATAGATCCAACATCTTAGAGAGCCATTAAAATAGAATATTGTATGCACATTAGAGTGGCAAATGTCATCAGTTTACCACCAATCAATGCAAGCTCCGTAGGATGCAATCTATTGGGGATATACATGGCAAATCACATCTGTATGAACAGTAAAATTTAGATGCTAGTAAGGATCACATCATTAGGTGAACGCTCTGCACTGTGAAGACATGGGAGAAAAGCAAAAAAGGACTCTAAGATATTAAGGTAGATGGGGTTTTTTCTCTAGCAATATTTGCAAACTCAATAAAATGAAAGTTCTATATAAGAGTGGAAGCAAGGTATTAGTATCTCCAATTCAACACACAAGTAAGTTATCCAGTGCTATATTAAGACTACTTTAAATTGTGAGACATGTGGAAGTGACAAACTTAATGAATATATTGGCTAGTTGAAGCTTCCAAAACTAGTATATCATTCTCTATATGTTCAAGAAGTTAAATTTTTTTTAGGTAGAATATATCTAAATTGCTTTCAGTTTAAGAAAGCAAACTCAAGAAAATGTGAAGAATTTTATGCCATTATTGATTAAATTTTGGAGCAGATCTGAGTAGAGTTTTTAATAATATTTGTGAGCAGAAGGTTGGTGCCTTCAGAACTGTGGGTTGGTGACCACAAAATTGGACAAGGAGATTGGTGTATCCTATGGGTTAGTGCCCATGAACTTGGACAAGGATATTGGTGTCTCCTATGGGTCAGTGCCCATGAACTTGGACAAGGATATTGGTGTCTCCCGTGGGTTGGTGCCCAAAAACTTATATAAGGGGATTAGTGTCTCATGTGGGTTGGTTCCCATGAACTTGTATAAGGGGATTGGCGTCTTCTATGGGTTGGTGCCCACGAACTTGTATAAGGTTTTTGGTGTCTCCTATGGGTTGGTGCCCACAAAATTTATTGAAGAAATAAAAGCAATATTTTGCCATGGTTTTCTCTTGAAAGGGTATTTCCATGTAAACTCTTGTCTCTTATGTGTGTGGAATTTTGTGCATCGATTTACTATTGCATTCATAATATTGCATTTATTATTTTAGAAGGAAAATTCTTATCTTATATTGTTCATCCTCCCTCTCAGTATAAGCATGTGTTTCTTCAATTGGTATCAGAGCGGGTTCCTTCGTAAAAGCCTAACTGCTTGAAGGATGATCTTACACGAACACATATGGCTTACCAAGAAGATTTTTCATCAAATAGGGCTACATTGTTTGATGGGACTAACTATAACTTATGGAGCATGAGGATGCAAATATATTTGATGGCACATGGCTATGATACATGGTAATCTATTGTGGATGGGTTCAAACCACCTGCAACCCCTCCCATGGATCAAAATGGTAATAAACCATTTGAAAACAATGCCAAGGCAATAAATACAATATTAAGTGGGTTATGTGAATCAGAGTTTGTGAAAGTCATGCAATGCACCTTAGCAAAAGAAATATGGGACAAGTTACAAAGAACATATGGAGGAGACGACAAGGTTTAATTGGTGAAACTTCAAACCCACAAGAGTAAGTTCAAAGACTTGAATATGAAAGATGAGGAAGATATTGCCAAATATCTGATCTATGTTGATGAAATTGCCAACACCATTCGTGGACTTGGAAAAAGTATTGATGACTCTAAAATTGTTCAAAAAATATTAAGGTCACTTCCCATGAGGTTTGATGTAAAGTTATCAAAGATTGAATAAATGAAGGATCTTAAAACCTTAAGCATGGATGAGCTACATGGAATTATTACAACCTATAACATGAGGATTAAAAGAGATCAAACATCCAAATGGGAGGCTACATTTAAAGCTTAAAAGAAGACAAATAATAAATAACTAGAGTCAAGTGAGGAATTAAGCAACGAAGAAGAAGCTAACTTTGTGCGAAGAAATAAGAAGGGACCAAGAAAATACAAAGGTAAGCATACTGTGAAATGTTTTAATTGTGGTAACATTGGTCACTATGTAGCTCAGTGCCCATAATATGGAAGTAGTAGCAGTGAAGAAGAAGAGGAATACAATAAAAAGAAGGAAATAAAATTTTATCATGAAAATAAAAAGAGGCACGGTCAAAACAAGCATGAGAAGAAGATCTTTCAAAGACACAAGAAGAGTCTTTATGTTGAGGAAGCAAGCATTTATTCCAATAGTAGTGATGAACGTCTCTCCAATAGTGAAAAAGAAGAAATATTATTTTTGGCCATGGAGGTAAAAGAAGATGTTCCTATTGTTGAAAAACAAGAAGAGGAGAAAGATCCAAAAAATGAAAAGGAATCCATAGTTGACATAGAAGAGGAACTTGTTTTTTCTCTTGAAGAGTTGAAAAGGCTTAGAAAGAAGAACTCGAGATTGAAGACTCAATTACAAGAGGATGATAAGAAAAAGGTAAATCTTTCACAAGATCTCACCAACTTAAAAGTGAAAATTGAATAGGTAAAGTGAATTGAAGAAAGTATGGTTGAGCAGTTAACGGTAAAAGAGTTGGAATGTGAAAAACTGGAACATGAGGTTGTCTCTCTAAGGAAGTGAAAGAATCTAATGATAATATACAAAAAAATATTAGGTTTGATAAAAGCACAAAAATCTTGGATGATATTATCAAAGCATAGAGATCTTTGGTTATAAATATTGGACTTGGTTTTGAATAAATTCAAAAGAAACAAAAGGATTCAAGCTCAAAAGGAACATAGGCATCAAAGAAAATAATTAAATAAGAGCCTAAGACCTATGTTGATGTGTTGATAAGTGGAAGCATCAAGAAAGAAGAAAATAAAGCATCATCATGGACCAAGGACCATCACAGAAACAACAATGATAGAACCATGCAATCATATCCTCCAAGGAAATCAGATAGATTTCAATATTTCTTTTGAGATTATTACTTTTCATGTCACCATTCTAGTCATAAAGCTGTAAATTGTAGAGTCCGTGCTAAAAATGATTTTTGCTTCACCAAGAGAAATTTCAATTCATTTACACCTATCATGGACTACAATATCATTTGTTACAAATGTAATAATTTTGGGCATAGAGCTAAATGGTGTAGAACATTTTTCCCTAAACTTCCAAATCCAATAAGGAGGATGGTCAAACTGTTCAAAATAATATACCCTTCAAAGTTTGAAGAAAGAAAATGAAACAAGAAAAGGAGGATAGTAAGTTGGGAGTAGCTTCACTCCCATATCATCATTGAAGTCTCAATTAGAGCAAGTAGAAAGGGGGCATTGTCAAGTATCTTATCATTTAGTCCCAAGAAGCCTTTGCCATTGATGTCAAAGGGGGAGAATTTCAGTAAGGTGGATTAGCGTGTATTTTTAGTAAGGGAGAGCAACTTGTTATGAGGAGCAATTTATGATTTTGTAGCAGTAAAGGATAGTTTTTGTGCAGGGTTACCATCAATGACAAAGGGGGGATTGTTGGAATTATTCACTATTGATTTTTCATTGATGTCAAAGCCTGAATTGGTTGCTAGCAAACCATGGTGTGCTTGGGTAAAAAATTCAAGGCAGATTGTTTTTAAGATATCAAGGGTTTACTTGATTTTAAATTAAAGAGTTAAATATTAAAAGATTTAAATATTTAAAATAAAGGTTTGATATATTTAAATCAAAGGATTTAAATATTAATATGAAATACAAAGGTTACAAAATAAGTTTGAGTGAGCCGACCTACTTGGGTGCCAAAAGTGATGAACAGTTTCCATATATACAAAGGCTAAAGTTCATTTTGTGATAACAATTTCATTCGATCAAGGTATTTGTTATGCAAGAGCAATGTGAATGGAGCGACAAATGGATACTTAAACTTTTGAGTTAAGTAGTGTTATAGAAGCAAGATATCAAGGTAATAATCCAAATCCAAATGATGAGTGACGTAGCAGCAAACCGAAGGAGGAACGATGCAGCAGAGATCTGAAGGAGGAGCGGTGTAGCAGCAATCCAAAGGAGCAACGATAGTTGTTTTTGAGTGATATAGTAGTGATCTAAAGGAGCGGTGTAGCAGAGATCCGAAGGAGTAGTGTAGCAGTGATCCAAAGAAGGAGCATCGATAGTAAAAAGGAAGGAAAGACCCTACATATTGATCTACCACAGCGAAGGATAATCAGACATTGATTTGTGCAAGTAACAGTAAGGAGTTGTGATCATCGTTTCTTTGCCAGAGTGAATGAGGTGCACATGTGTATATCAGAGAGGTATTTCTATTAAATGGTGCACATAAAAGTATTCATAACTCAATTGCCAAAGGCTAAATACACTAGAAAGGTAAATTAATAACAAATGAAGACTGTGTGATTTAATAACAGGTAGAGCAATGCCAAAGTCTAGAAGACAATGCATAATATTTGGTACTGCAGAGTGATATCACTAACCATTCTAAGAAAAATTTGTGCCACATTCAGTAAGAAGCACAACCACTCGAAGCATTCAAACCTGCAACACAATCGAAGCTTGAATATAGAAATCAAATATACAACCAATCAATGTGTATCTTTCACAATTGTAAGTAAAGTTAAATTGTAGTATATACAAATATTAGAAGGTGTTGGTGGATGGTTCACTGATCCTTGGAAACCATGCAATAAAGGAAGGAACATACGACATAACTGAATAATAATCGTTAGGAGCATAAATAGCACCAAAGCATTCATTTGGGTAAACATTTCATGAAGGAGATATGTTGAAGGACTAATAAAAGTTGGATGTTGTGTAGCATTAAGTTGAAGTATTAATTTTAAAAATTAAACATCAACACATAGTAATAAGTGCACAACTAGTAAGAGTATAGTGAATTTTGTTACAACTAGTGTGAGCACTACAATTGAGAACAAAAATAGCACTATTGAGATTCATGCTAGAGAAAGGTTGAGATAGAGCTAACATCTTAGAGATCCATTAAAATAGAATATTGTGTGCACATTGGAGTGGTGGACATCATAAATTTACCACCAATCAATGCAAGCTCCATAGGATGCGGTCTATTGAGGATATACGTGGTAAAGCACATTTGTACGAACAATAAAAGTTAGATTCCAGTAAGGATCACATCATTAGGTGAACAGTCTACATAGTGAATACATGGGAGTAGAGCAGCAAAGGACTTTAAGACAGTAAGGTAGACAAGGTTGTTTCTCTAGAAATATTTGCAAACTCAAGAAAAGGTAAGTTCTATATAAGAGTGGAAGAAAGGTATTAGTGTCTCCAATTCAACACACAAGTAAGTTATCCAGTGCTAGACTAAGACTGCTTTAAATTGTGATAAATATAAGATATGTGGAAGTGACAAACTTAATGAATATCTTGTCTAGTTGAAGGTTCCAACACTAGTATATAATTCTCTATATGTTTAGGAGGCTAAACAAATTTTGGGTAGAATATATCTAAATTGCTTTTTGTTGAATAAAGCAAACTAAAGAAAAGGTGAAGAATTTTATGTCATTATTGATCAGATTTTGGAGTAGACCTGAGAAAAAAATTTAATTAGATTTTGGAGTAGTACTAAGTAGATTTTTTAATCATATTTGTGAGCAGAAGGTTGGTGTCTTCAGAACTATGGGTTAATGTCCATGAACTTGGACAAGGAGATTGGTGTTTCCTATGGGTTGGTTCCCATGAACTTGGACAAGGATATTGGTGTCTCATGTGAGTTGGTGCCCATGAACTTGGACAAGGATATTGATGTCTCCTATGGTTTGGTGCCCATGAAAATGTATAAGGGGATTGGTGTCTCTTATGGGTTGGTACCCATAAACTTGTATAAGGGGATTTGTGTCTCCTATGGATTGGTGCCCATGAAATTTATTTAAGAAATAAAAGCAATATTTTGCCATGGTTTTCTCCCAAAAGGGTGTTTCCACATAAATTCTTGTCTCTTGTGTGTGTGGAATTTTGTGCACTAATTTACTATTGCATTCATATTATTGCATTTATTATTTTAGATAGAAAAGTTTTATCTTATGTTGTTCACCCCCTCTCTTTGTATAAGTGTGTGTTTCTTCAATTGGTATCATAGTGTGTTCCTTTGTAAAAGCCTAACCGCTTGAAGGAAGATCATACAATAACACAAATGGCTTACCAAGAAGGTTTTTTATCAAATAGGGCTCCATTGTTCGATGGGATTAACTATACCTTTTGGAGCATGAAAATGCAATCCTATTTGATGGAACATGGCTATGATATATGGCAATCTATTGTGAATGGTTTTAAACCACATGCAACCCCTCCCACAGATTAAAATTGAAAGAAACCATTTGAAAACAATGCCAAGGCAATGAATGTAATATTAAGTGGATTATGTGAATCGGAGTTTGTGAAAGTCATGCAATGCACCTCAACAAAATAAATATAGCACAAGTTACAAAGAACATATGAACGAGATGACAAGGTTAAAATGGCAAAACTTTAAACCCACAAGAGGAAGTCCGAAGACTTGAAGATGAAATAAGAGTAAGATATTGCTAAATATTTGCTCTGCATTGATGAAATTGTCAACACCATTCGTGGACTTGGAGAAAGTATTGATGACTCTAAGATTGTTCAAAAAATCTTAAGGTCACTTCCCATGAGGTTTGATGCAAAGGTCTCGAGGATTGAAGAAATGAAGGATCTTAAAACCTTAAGCATGGATGAGCTACATGGAATTATTATAGCCTATGAGATGAGGACTGAAAAAGATCAAACATCCAAACAAGAGATCATGTTTAAAGCTTAAAAGAAGATAAATAATATATAACCAGAGTCAAGTGAGGAATTAAACAGTGGAGAAGAAGCTAATTTTATGCAAAGAAATAATAAGGGACCAATAAAACACAAAGGTAAGCATACTATGAAATATTTTAATTATGGTAACATTGGTCACTATGCAACTCAGTTCCCATAAGCTGGAAGTAGTAGCAGTGAAGAAGAAGAGGAATACAAGAAAAACAAGGAAATAAAATTTTATCATGAAAAGAAAAAGAGGCATGGTCAAAACAAGAATGAGAAGATCTTTCAAAGACACAAGAAGATTCTTTATGTTGAGGAAGCAAGCAGTTCTTCTAATAGCAGTGATGAAAGTCTCTCTGATTATAAAATATAAGAATCCTATTTTTGGCCATGGAGGTAAAAGAAGATGCTCTTATTGTTGAAAAACAAGAAGAGGATAAAGATCCAAAAATTAAGAGGAATCCATAGTTGAAATAGAAGAGGAACTTGTTTTTGCTCTTGAAGAGTTGAAAAGGCTTAGAAAGAAGAACTCAATATTTAATACTCAAGTACAAGAGGATAAGAAGATAAATGCAAAGCTTTCACAAGATCTCACCTACTTAAAAGTGAAACTTGAAGAGGCAAAGCGAATTGAAGAAAGTATGGCTGAGTAGTTAAAGGTAAAAGAGTTGGAATGTGAAAAACTGGAACATGATGTTGTCTCTCTAAGGAAGGATGTGGAATAATCTAATTATAAGCTACAAAAAAATATTAGGTTTAATAAAAACATAGAAATCTTGGATGATATTATCAAAGCACAAAGATCTTCGGTTATAAAGACTAGAATTGATTTTGAAGAAAGTCAAAAGAAACAAAAGGTGGAGTCAAGCTGAAAAGGAACATAGGCATCAAAGAAAATAATTAAAGAAGAGTCTAAGACCTATGTTGATGTGTTGAGAAGTGGAAGCATGAAGAAGGAAGAAAACAAAGCATCATCATGGAACAAGGACCATCACAGAAACATCAATGAGAGAACCATGCAGTAATATCTACCAAGGAAATCAGACAGATTTTAATATTTCTTCTAAGATTATTGCTTTTCATGTCACCATTTTGGTCATAAAGTTGTAAATTACAAGGTTCATGCTAAAAATGATTTTGGCTTTACCAAGAGAAATTTTAATTCATTTGCACCTCTCGTGGACTACAATATCATTTGTTACATATGTAATAATTTTGGGTATAGAGCTAAATGGTGTAGAATGGTGTTCCCTAAAATTCCAAAATCCAGTAGAAGGAGGATGGTAAAACTATTCAAAAGAATATGCCCTCCAAATTTTGGAGAAAGAAAATAGAACAAGAAAAGGAGCATAGTAATTTGGGAGTAGCTTCACTCACATCTCATAATTGAAGTCTCAATTAGAGTAGTTAGAAAGGGGGAATTGTCAAGTGTCTTATCATTTAGTCCCAAGAAGCCTTTGACATTGATGTCAAAGGGGGATAATTTTAGTAAAGTGGAGAACCGTGTATTTTCAGTAAGGGGAGCAGCTTGTCAAGGGGAGTAGTTTGTGATTCTATAATAGTAAAGGACAGTTTCTTTGTAGGGTTGCCATCAATGACAAAGGGGAATATTGTTGGAATTATTCACTATTGAGTTGTCATTGATGTCAAAGGCCGACTTGGTTGCTAGAAAATCATGGTGTGCTTGGGAAAAACATTCAACGCAGATTGTTTTTAAGATATCAAGGGTTTACTTGATTTTAAATTAAAAAGGTTAAATATTTAAAAGATTTAAATATTTAAATAAAAATTTTAAATATTTAAAATATTGTAATATTTAAAATAAATATTTGATATATTTAAATCAAAGGATTTAAATATTATTATGAAATACAAAGGTTAAATAATAAGTTTGAGTGAGTCGACCTACTTGGGTGCCAAAAGTGATGAATGGTTTGCATATATACAAAGGCTAAAGTTCATTTTATGATAAAAATTTCATTCGATCAAGGTATTTGTTATGCAAGAGCAATACGAATGGAGTGGAAAATGGATACTTAAGCTTGTGAGTTAAGCAACGGTATCGAAGTAGGATATTAAGGTAATAATGTGAATCTAAAGGAGGAGAAACATAGCAGCGAACCAAAGGAGTGGTATAGCAATGAACCGAAGGAGGAGTGGTGCAACAACGATCCAAAGGAGGAGCAGCGTAGCAATAATCTGAATAAGGAGCAACAATAGTTATTTTTAGTGGCATAGAAGTGATCTAAAGGAGTGACATAGCAGATATCCGAAGGAGGAGTGGTGTAGTAGCATTCCAAATAAGGAGAAATAGTATTAAAAGAGAAGGGAAGACCCTACATATTGATCTGCCATGATGATGGATAATCATACATTGTTTTGTGCAAGTAACAATAAGGAGCTATGATCGTCGTTTCTTTGTTAGAGTGAATGAAGTGCACATGTGTATATTAGAGAGGTATTTCCATTAGAGGGTATACATAGAAGTATTCATAACTCAATAGCCAAAGGTAAAATACACCAGTAAGGTCAATTAATAACAAATGAAGACTGCATAAGTTAATAACAGGTGGAGCAACACCAAAGTCTAGAATACAATGCACAATTTACGATACTGCAGAAGCACTATCACTAACCATTCTAAGGAAAATTAGTGCCACATTGAATAAGAAGCATGACCACTCGAAGCATTCAAACCTACAACACAATCAAAGCTTGAATATAAAGGTCAAAGATACAACCAATCAATGTGCATCTTTCACAATTGTAAGTAAAGTTAAACTATAGCATATAAAAATATTAGAAGGTATTGGTGGATGGTTCGTTGATCCTTGGAAACCATGCAGTAAAGGAAGGAATGTATGACATCACCAAATAATAATAATTAGGAGCATAACCAACACCAAAGCATTCATTTGGGTAAACATTGTGTGAAGGAGATATGTCGAAGGACTAATAAACATTGGATGTTGCACAACATTAGGTTGAAGCATTAAATTTAGAAATTAAACATTAGCACACAGTAAGAAGTGCACAACAAACAAGAGTGTATTAGATGTTGTTACAACCAATGTGAGCACTGTAATTGAGAATGAAAATAGTGCTATTGAGAATCATGCCAAAGAAAGGTCGAGATAGAGCCAAAATCTTAGAGAGTCATTAAAATAGAATATTATGTGCATATTGGAGCGATGAACATCATTAATTTATCATCAATCAATGTAAGATCTGTAGGATGTAGTCTATTGAGGATATACATGGTAAAGCACATCTATACAAAAAGTAAAAATTAGATGCCAATAAGGATCATGTCATTAGGTGATCGCTCTACATTTTGAAGATATGTGAGTAGAGCAATGAAGGACTTTAAGACAGTAAGGTATATGGGGTTGTTTCTTCGATAATATTTGCAAACTCAAGAAAAGGGAAGTTCTATATAAGAGTGGAAGCAAGGTATTAGCGTCTCCAATTCAACATGCAAGTAAGTTATCTAATGCTAGACTAAGACTACTTTACATTGTGATATATGTGAGACATGTGGAAGCGATAGACTTAATGAATATCCTGGTTAGTTGAATCTTCCAACACCAGTATATAATTCTCTCTATGTTCAGGAGGTTAAATGAATTTTGGGTACAATATGTCTGAATTGCTTTCAGTTGAAGAAATCAAAATCAAGAAAAGATGAAGAATTTTATGCCATTATTGATCAAATTTTGGAGCAGACCGAAGCAAAGTTTTTAATCAAATTTGTGAGAAGGAGGTTGGTGCCTTCAGAACTGTGGGTTGGTGCCCACAAAATTGGACAAGGAGATTGGCGTCTCCTATGGTTTGGTTCCCATGAATATGGATATGGAGATTGGTGTTTCCTATGGGTTGGTTCCCACAAACTTGGATAAGGAGATTGGTATCTCCTATGGGTTGGTTCCCACAAACTTGTTTAAGGGGATTGGTGTCTCCTATGGGTTGGTGCCCATGAAATTGTATAAGGAGATTGGTGTATCCTATGGGTTGGTGCCCATGAACTTGTTTAAGGGGATTGTTTTCTCTTGTGGTTTGGTTCCCACAAAATTTATTGAAGAAATAAAAACAATATTTTACCATGGTTTTCTCCCGAAAGGGTATGTCCATGTAAATTCTTGTCTCTTATGTGTGTGGAATTTTGTGCACTGATTTACTATTGCATTCATATTATTGTAGTTATTATTTTGGAAGGAGAATTTTTATCTTATACTGTTCACCCCCCTCTCAGTATAAGCATGTGTTTATTCAAGAATTCTATCATTGATGATAGAGTTTGTAACATTTATGGAATCACCTTCAATTTGTAAATTTACTATGTAATCTCTGATAACTTCTAGCCCTCTCCAAAATGCATGAGCTTTAACATAGTGGTTAGTTTGGATGCCCAAAAAATCAGCATAGGCCACTATGAGTCATCTATTGTGATCCCTGACTAGACCTCCGACACCTGTTGTACCTGGATTTCCTTTAGAAGCACCATCATAGTTAATTTTAAGCCATCCTATATGAGGAGGAGTCCAATGAGTGCCAATTTTAGAATGAGCATTAGAAGGAGTAGAGTTGGTACTGTGTAAAATACTGAGGGAATGGAAAAGAGTGGACTCAAGGGTAGACTTAGGTGGTTTGGTGCAAGGGAAAAGCTTAGAATTTTTAATAGCAAAAATTATGGCTTTTTTGGAAATAGATATAGAGTCCTTGAGGGTGTTTAAAAATATTCTACTATTTATTTCAAGTCATATCTACCACAAGATATGATGGAGATAAACTTTCCACAAAGAAGCCAACCTAGAATTTTTGAAAGGCATGGGCTACTGGAAGAAAAAAAAGGACCAGGGAGTTGGGCTGGGCCTAGGATATTTGAAATGTGGACATGATATGATCCATGTTATATTGGAAGAAAGAACATTTTATAAATATGTGGTTGACAAATTCCCAGAACACCAAGAAAATATGACATCTATTAGGAACAATCATCCCTCTATTCAAGAGAGAATTAGTAGTGATGATATTTTTTTGGATGGCCAACCAAGAAAAGACAACAACTTTAGGTATGAGGTGTTTAATCCAAACCATATTGAAAGGAATGAGAGAATTTTTGGGAACTAAATTTAACAAATGAGCAAATTTAACAGAAAAAAAACTAGAGTCAGTTTCTTTCTATAAAGGGGTATCATGAGATATACTAGATCAAATTACAGTTGCCCTCAGTAATGTTGATAATTATGTGATAGCATTTGAAATTTGGACATCAACATTTGCAATGTGGAGCTCTTTCCATATTTTGGGTTGGACTAAAGAGTCTATGAAATCAACCACCTTTCTGCCTATGAGAGTATCTATCGAAGGCTGCACCACTGAGACTATGTTTTTCACACTAAGCATTTGATTAGAGATCCACATGTCTGACCAAAATTTTATCTTGTTTTCTATACCAAGCTGTCATATGGTTACCCTTTGAATAAGAGGTCTAGTCTGGAGGATTGATTTCCAAAATGTGGACCCAAATTTAGGAATATTTTCATCCATAAAATTCCATATGTGAGTGTATTTTTATTGATGATGGACACCCATTCAAGATTGCAATTGGTAAGCACCTTCCAATTCTGTTGGCCAACAATGCCATGTTCATATTACTAATTCTTCTAAGAAACCCTCCTTAAATTTTGGGTAAGCAAACCTTTTCCCAGTTAACCATATGAAACTTTTTTTTTATCCTCTAAACCTACCCAAAGGAATATCTTCTAAATCTGTTCAATTTTGTTATAGATAAAAATTGGGACTTTGAAGACTAACATAAAATAAATAGGAATACTTTGAATATAGGCCATAGTGAGAGTGGCTTTGGCTACTTGGGACAGGAGGGCCTCTTTATAACCTGTAAGCTTTTTATTTATTCTTTCAATAACATTGATCCACATAGACACTTTGAGGCAACTGGTGAATAGGGGAAGCCCTAAATAGATAGTGGGAAGCTCAGATATAATACACTAATACAAGTAATATTGACTTGTCTAGATAGGGGGTATTAAGACATACAAATTTACTCTTGGCATAGTTTATCTTTTGCCCTGTAGCCTCTTTGTAGGGATATAAAATACTTTTAATTGACTTTGCTTCTCAAATTGAAGCATAGGTGGCTAATACAATGTCATCTACAAACTGATAATGAGAAAGGGGTATCATGTTGGAAGCATCTTGAATACCAGATATCATGCCATCTAAGCAAGCATATTTAAGAGCTCTTCCAATAGATTCAACAAGAATAATGAAGAGAATAGGTGATAGGGGATCCCCTATCTAAGCCCTCTATTTCTTGGAAAGTAACTTGCTATAGACCCATTGACTAACACTAAGAACCAAGGGCTAAAAATGTAGCCTTGAATAAGTTTGACCTACTCTCTATGGAAACTAAACTTGAGAAGGACAACAAGTAATAACTATTGATTGACCCTATCAAAAGCTTTATTCATATCAATTTTAAGGACCAGGGTAACTTTTTTGTTATTGGAGATAGAATGGAGTACTTCGTGCAAAGTTATGATACCATTAGTTATAGATATTCCTTTTACCAAAATACCTTGGTAGGGATCAGAAAGAGGAGAATACCTACCGCCCCCGTGATCAGAACAATGGTTACCAAGGAGGAAGAGGTAGATCTGGACGTGGGTATGGAAGAGGAGGATTTCGTGGAACCTGTTTCCATTGTGGGGAAGAGGGAAATCGGTCATATGAGTGTCTCCAACACCAAGGGAGGATGAATAAGAGACCTGAGGGTCATGCCAGAGTTATTGTAGCAGATGAAGGTGCTGAATCAGAACATTCTGAAGAAGCAAAAGGAGGATAAGTGTTGATGACAAGAAGAGCATTGATGAAAGGAGAGAAATATGTGGATCAGAGGAAGAGCTTATTTTGCACAAGATGTAAATGTGCATGTAAGGTCTATAATGTTATCATAGATAATGGTAGTATAGATAATTTAGTTTCAGGAGAAATGGTTGCTAAGTTGAAATTGGAGAAGAGGAAGCACCCGCATCCATATCGGATTGCGTGGTTGCAAAAATATCATAGAGCATTAGTCAGTGAGCAGTGTTTAGTTAAATTTCATATTGGAAATTATCAAGATGAGGTTATGTGTGATGTTTTACCTATGGATGCTTGCCATTTGTTGTTGGGGAGGCCATGGCAATTTGACAGACGTGCGGTGCATGATGGGTATGCGAATACTTACTCTCTGAAGAAATATGGAGTGCGTCACAAGTTGAAGCCATTGAAGGAAGTGGATGAAAAGGTATGCAGTAGTGCTAGAATCTATTTGGTAGATGGTAGAAATTTTTTGGATGGCCTGAAGAGGGATTCTATGTGTTATGCATTAATTCCTACTGTTAATAATGAACAATGTATGGATATTCCAATAGAGGTTGAAATTCTGTTAGAAGAGTTTCTTGATATTGTGTCAGATAATGTGCCTGAGGGTTTGCCACCAGTGAGAAATATTAGCCATCAAATTGATTTGATTCCAGGAGCTAGTTTACCCAATAAGGCAGCCCATAGAATGTCTCCCATGGAGACTAAAGAGTTGAACAGACAGGTTCAAGAGTTGTTGAGGAAGGGGTTGATTAGAGAGAGTTTGAGTCCCTGTGCAGTACCTGCAGTACTAGCACCGAAGAAGGATGGAGAATGGAGAATGTGTACTAATTCCAGAGCCATAAATAAGATTACCATTAAGTATAGATTTCCATTACCTAGAATGGACGATATAATGGACTATTTTAGTGGAGCTAAATACTTCACAAAGATTTATTTAAAGAGTGGGTATCATCAGATTCACATCAGAGAGGGTGATGAGTGGAAGACAACCTTCAAAACCAAATAGGGTTTGTATGAGTGGTTGGTTATGCCGTTTGGATTAACCAATGCACCTAGTACATTCATGAGGTTGATGAATGAGGTGTTGAGAGAATTCCTAGAGAAGTTTGTTATTGTTTATCTAGATGATATTCTGATTTTTAGTAAGACATTGGAAGATCATTTGATGCAGGTTCAGATAGTTTTTTGAAAAGTTGAGGGAGGAGCAGTTTTTGATTAATTTGAAGAAGTGTAGTTTTGTGAAGAAGGAGTTGGTGTATCTAGGATTTGTCATCTCAGATGAGGGTCTAAAAATGGATCCAGAGAAGGTGAAGGCTATCATTGAGTGGCCTACTCCAAGGAACATAACGAAGGTAAGATCATTCCATGGTCTTGCAAGTTTCTATAGAAAGTTCATTAGAAACTTTAGCAGTATTTGTGCACCCCTGACAGAAACCATGAGAGGGGATAAGAAGGAGTTTAAGTGGACTGCAAAGGCAAGTGCAAGTTTTGAGATGTTGAAAAATAAGGTGACAAAACAACCCATTTTGATACTTCCGGATTTTAATAAAGTATTTCAGGTTGATTGTGATGCTAGTGGCAGTGCCATTGGAGCTGTGTTGAGTTAGGAAGGTAAACCTATTGCATATTTTAGTGAGAAGTTAAATGATGCTAGGAAGAAATATTTTGTTTATGATCAGGAATTTTATGCTATAGTTCAGGGTCTTAAGAAATGGAGACACTATTTGTTAGCAAAAGAGTTTGTTTTATATAGTGACCATCAAGCTTTGCAGTATATTAATAGTCAGGGAAAACTAAATCAAAGACATTTGAAGTGGGTTGAATTCCTACAGAGTTATACCTTTGTTTTGAAGCATAGGAGTGGGAAGTCTAATAGAGTTGCAGATGCCTTGAGTAGAAGGCAAAATTTGTTGATAGAGATGAAAGTGGAAGTCGTTGGGTTTGAAGAACTCAAGAGTTTGTATCCAGAGGATCCGAATTTTGCAGAGCCTTGCAAGGCATGTTTGTCTCCTACTACTTTGGATAGAACTAAGTGGTTGGATTTTATAATCCAAGATGGGATGCTATTCAAAAGGAACCAATTGTGCATTCATAGAAGTTCAATGAGGGAGAATTTGATAAAGGAGAAGCATAGTGGAGGACTAGCTGGAAATTTTGGTCGAGATAAGACCATTGCCCTTGTTAGTGAAAACTACCATTGGCCACAGTTGCAGTAGGATGTGAAGAAATTTGTGCAAGGTTGTAGAGTGTGTCATATGGCTAAGGGAGTGAGACAGAATACAGGATTGTATCAGCCATTACCTGTATCGGAGAGACCATGGGAGGACATCAATATGGATTTTGTTCTTGGCCTACCAAGGACACAACGAGGGAATGACTCCATTTTTGTTGTGGTTGATAGGTTTTTAAAGATGGATCATTTTATTCCATGTCAGAAAATGAGTGATGCAGTTCATGTTGCAGGCTTGTTTTTCAAGGAGGTGGTATGCCTTCATGGTCTACCCAAGAGTATAGTATCTGATAGAGCTACCAAATTTGTGGGTTATTTCTGGAGGACTTTATGGAAGAAGCTAAAAATGGATTTGAAGTTCAGTTTTGCATACCACCTGTAGACTGATGGACAAACAGAGGTGGTGAACAAAATTTTGTATAATCTTCTAAGATGCATGGTAGGAGATAAGCCCAAGGGATGGGATTTGATTTTGCCACAGGCAGAATTTTCTTACAACAATTCTATCAACAGAAGTACTGGTAAATCACCATTCCATATTGTGAATGGGAACAACCCAAGGAATGCTTCTAAGTTGAGAATGATTGGTAAAGGAGAAAAGAGCAGTGTTGAGGCTAAACATTTTACAGAGCACATAAAGAGTTTACACGAAGAGGTACAACATCATATCAGTAAGATGAATACTCAGTACAAGGCCAAAATAGATCATAAGAGGCATTTCAATGAGTTCCAAGTGGGAGATGAGGTCATGGTCCACTTGAGAAAGGAAAGGTTTCCTAGAAAAACCTACAACAAGCTAAATATGAAGAGGTTTTGACCATGTAGGATCATAGGTAAAAGTGATTCAGGAAATGCCTACGAAGTGGAACTGCCAAGTGAGCTGAATATATCACTTGTTTTTAATATTTCAGACTTGGCATAATACCATGAAGGAGGTAGTAGTGATACACCAAGTACATATTTGTGGAGTATTCCAACGTCTACTCCAGCCATAGATGAGATAGAGGAAATACTAGACACTCGAGAAGGCAGAAGTACTAGGAACAAGCAGTATTCAGAATATTTGGTCAAGTGGAAGGGCAGACCTGTAGAAGATGCAACTTGGTTGTCCAAAATAGAGGTTGACCACCTGGGTTTTCCTCTAATAGTACAAAATTGAAGGTCACTTCTCAATCCACCCCGGGTGTCTGATGTAGGAGCATCCAACGAAATTTGGGAAATTTTATTTTTTTTCCTAAATTTTAGTGCATTTTGTCGAGGCCATAACTTCTCAACCGTAGCTCCGATTGACGTGAAATTTGACAGGGAGCTATTTGGGAGAGTTATAAACAAATATGACTCATTGGAGTCCTATTTTTCTAAAAAATCCAGTTTTCGGGGCCAAATTCCATCATCTAGTGCCCCGAAATTAGGTTTTAAAATTACTTACCTAGTTTTTTATGCTTTTTGAGTTGTTCGGAGGTTAATATCTCCTAATGTATTTAGAGTTAGGACTGAAAACTTTATTTTTGGCTTATATATTGTAAGAGGGATGCGCACCCCAATTTTGGACCCCATCCGACTCATTTTCAATTTTTAGGGTTTTTTGGCTATATAGCCATAGAATGAGGGTTTGTGAGGTAATTTTTCCAAGTTTTTGAATGAGAATTGGTTTGAGAAAGTTTAGCTCTCCATAAAGTGGTATTGAGAAATTTTGGCTCTCCATCAGGTAAGGCCCGGTGTGGTTCTGCTTTCCTTAGAGCCTATTGCCTGGACACCCAACATGGGACTTGGAGCTAGCCATTTACTTAGAGGGTTTGAGAGATGGACATTGAGCTTTGAGGTGACCTTGAGTCTAGAACTCAATACCAAAAGTGGGATTATTCTCATATTAAATATAATGGCATCTATGATATGAGCCATATACTAGGTTAATACGGGTCAATAGTTGATAATCCAAATTTGCATTAACACATATTCTTGCATGAATCATGTGATTATGATCTTTAGTGATAGGATCGATAGCTACTAATTCTCCAATAGACTTATCAATGCCATGCAATATTGTAATTATAATTTGGAATGCAAAAATTCACTATTCATTAATCCATTGACCAAAGTCAAAAAATACAAAGTATTATATAGTGTTCCCTAAGGTTGTTGAGAGATATTTGGGAGAGAAGAAATAGGGAGGAAAGGAAAATAAAATTAGGAGTCAAACTCCTCCTACCATCCATGCCATCCTATCCTGCTGACTCGGTTGCCGTCCAAGGGTAAAAGGGTAAGGTCAAAGCTTACCGTTGAAAACAATTTTTTTACCATTTTACCATTTTAACTTCCAACATTCTCCCCCTTAAAGTTGAGAGGTCTAACTATACAGTCTCTCAGATTTATATATTGAGCTTTAGCCATGCCTTTGGTGAAGATATATGTAATGTTGTCCAAAGTGCTGTAATATTTAAGCTCAACTATCTACTGCTCCACCATGTCTCGGATGAAGTGATACTTCATATCAAAATGCTTTGATCTGCTATGGTGAATTGAATTGTATGCCAACTGAATGGCACTTATGTTATCACAATACAGTCGAGTTGGACCACTTTGACTTTCTCCAATTTCTTCAAGGAATTTTATCAACCATAGGGCTTGAGTACTAGCATGTGTAATGGCTATATACTCAGCCTCAGTAGATGACAATGCTACAACAATTTGCTTCTTGGAACTCCATGTGATTAGTCCTGACCCTATACTAAAACAGTTCCTTGATGTATATTTCCTATCATTGCCCTAATAACTGTCACTAAAGCCAACTAATTTCACAGAATTACATTTGTGGTAATGGATTCCAAAATTCAATGTACCTTTTACATATCTTAATATTCTTTTAGTTGCTTGTAGATGCAGCTCAGATGGACTTGCCATAAACCTTAAAACTAGAGAAACAACATATTGAATATCGGGCCTTGTGTTGGTGAGAAACATCAGACTCCCAACCATGCTCTTGTAAGTGGTCATGTCAACCTGTGGTGCTTCTTCATCCTTGCTCAATTTGATTCCATGTCCAGTTGGAGTTGCAACTGATTTGCACTGCTCCATGGCAATTTTCTTGATCATATCTTGAGCATACTTGTGTTGACGTATGAAGATCCCCTTATTTGATTGATTCACTTCCATGCCTAGGAAGTATCGCATTAAATCGAGATATTTCATCTCAAACTGCTTCATCATGGAATTTTTGAACTCCATATTCATTTTAGTGTTACTACCCATAAATATTAGATCATCCAAATACAAAAAAACTATGATAATGTCTACTCCATGCTTTATGTAGTACAAAGGTGGTTCACTTTTGCTTCTAGTGAATCCATACTCGCTAAAATAGTCGTCAATGCATGAGTACCAAGATCTTGGTGCTTGCTTGAGGCCATAAAGTGCTTTTTCAATTTATAAACAAGGTTCTCTTTTCCTTGTTCTTGAAAGCCTTGAGGTTGTTGAACATAAACCTCCTCAATAAAGTATCCATTCAGGAAAGAACTTTTCACGTCCATGTGTTGAATATTCCATCCTTTGTGGGTAGCTAAGGAAAGAATTGATATGATAGTCTCTTGTCGTGCAACAGGAGAAAATTTTTCCTCATAGTCAATGCCAAATTTCTGAGTAAAACCTTTTGCTAATAAATCTCGCCTTGTGCCTCTCAATGCTTCCATCAGCATTGTATTTGGTCTTGTAGACCCATTTACATCCAACACATTTTTTTCCTTTGGGTAGCTTTACTAGCTCCCATGTATCATTATTTTTTATAGAGGTTATTTCCTCTTCCATGGCTTCTTGCCATACATTTTGAGCACAAGCCTTCTCATAGATAGCTGGTTCTAGCTATGCACTATCCAATAAACCATAATTGACAACATCTCCCTTAGGATCTTGGGAGTTATCATCCCCATACAATTGTAAATTTTCAAGTTGCTGCAAAACTATATTAATTTCACTAGTTTGGCTTCTAGTGAATCTTCTCTAGAAATTTTGATCCAGCATTTGAAAGGATGGCTGATGTTGTAAATTTATTTTGAATCTTTATGGAGAGTCACTATCAATGTCCATCGGTGAATAACTTATTGATCTCTATGGAGAAGGACTTGGAGTGGCATTTGAAGTACTTGATGTAGTACTCCTGCTTGGGATTGGAGGGGGTGGTGTGCCTTTGCTTTTCTTGGGAGACACCTACTGTACCTACTGTACCTATGAAGAATTTACATCTTGGGACTCATCATCAACAAAAATTCTTTGATGACCCCATTCTCCCCCTTCATCAAAAATTACATCCCTGGAGAGTACAATTTTATGAGTCTTGGGATTGTAGAGTCTATATGCTTTGATAGACTCACAATACCCGAGAAATATACAAGCTAGACTTTTGGGATCAAGATTCTTCCTTTTCTCATCAGGAATGTGCGCATATGCTAAAGAACCAAAAACTTTGAAATGCTTTACATTGGGTTTCTTTCCATACCACCCCTAATAAGGAGTGATTCCATATAAACTAGAAGTTGGACTTCTATTTAGAATATATACATTGGTTCTTACAGCATCGACCTAGTACATATTAGTTAGATGCTTAGTCTGAAGCATCGTTCTCACCATCTCGACTATGGTGCGATTATTTCTATCTACCACACCATTCTTTTGTGGGGTATAGGCAGTAGTGAATTGCCTTTTGATCCCACTTGCTTTACAATATTTCAAGAATTATTTTGAGTACTCACCTCGAGTACTCACCTCCTCGATCTGTCCTAAGACATTTTATAAAATACTCACTTTGTTTCTCTACATTTTTTCTGAAATCTATGAATCAATCAAAAGATTCATCTTTATGTTTCAAGAAATAAATCCAACACATTCTAGAGAAATCATCTATGAAAGTGAGAAAATAGGAATTGTTTTTGATACTTTTTGTTTGCATTGGACCACAGATGTCCGAATGTACTAACTGAAGTGGATAGTTGGCTCTCCACACTTGAGCTTTCGAAAACTTTGACCTTGAGTGCTTTCCCAAAGCACATCCTTCACAGACCTCCTTTTTGATTTTGGGAAGTCTTTTCACCATAGCTTGAGAAGTTAATAGTTTCAAGCTAGCAGAATTAAGGTGACCATATCACAAGTACCAAAGCACGCTTGGATTTTCTATAGCTACATTTGCAAGTTGAGCTCCCCCTGGCTAGCCAAATTTAAGAGGGAATAACCAATTATTGGTCATAGGAACCTGTGTGATGACACGATTATAATTGTTTTTATCAAGAATGATACATTTTCCTTCATCAAAAACAAGTTTGTAATTATTCTTCATCATTTGCCCAATGCTTAGCAGATTTTTTTGGAGCTTTGGAGTGTAGTAGATGTCATTCACTTTCTTTAGTCCTTATTTTTTTGAACCTCCATAGCTCCAATGCCTTCAACTTGCAAAGTTTTATCATCACCTAATTTGATTTGGGATTTGTAAGTGGAATCTAGAGTAGCAAATAGATTTTCTTTGCCACTCATATGGTTTGAGCAACCAGTATCTAGAATCCATGTGTCATTTAGATTATGTTCTAATTGTCCATATGATAGAAAAATATTAGAGGTATCATCTTCTTCTCCATAATATCCATATTGACTACTGCTGCCTTGAGAATATTTTGACCAACAGTCATAAGCAAAGTGACCTAGCTTGCCACAGTTAAAACAAGCTATTTTGGACTTGTCACTTCCTTGTCCTTGATTTCCACTTCATCCTAGATTTCCTCCTCAATTTTGATTTCCACCTCTATTCTAATTGCATCATCTATTGGAGTTGCCTCCTCTGTAGTTACCTATGCCTCTACCTCTTCGCTGGCCTCTGCCTTGACCTCTTCCATGTACTCTTCTAGTATTTTCATTGGATGTGAAGGCTTTATCATCACCTCCATAGCTGGTTGAAGGAGATTCCTGTAATCTCTCTTCATGATACATTAACGACCCAATTAATGCATCACATGTTAAAGTGGAAAGATCTTTTGACTCTTCTATGATTATGGCTATGTGATGCCATATTTGAAGAAGTGTTACACTTTCTTTACAATTATTTCAGACTTAATTTCTTTACCAAGAGTAACCATTTTATCAACTACTGCTTTCACTCTAACGCAGTAGTGACCAACTTTTTCATCTTATTTCATTTTGAGATTTTTAAAATCTTGTTTCAGTGTTTGAAGTATCAGTTGATAACTTCCCTGGAATATGTCTTTCAAAGCTTCCACGCATCTTGTGCAGTTATACAAATGGCTATTCTAGGGAATATACTCTTCTCCAATGTTGCTTGGAGATGATAAAGAGCAGAGGAGTTTCTCTTTTATGCTTCTTTCTTTGTTTTCTTATCTGCGACACTTAATTTTGTCTAGTCTATGGGTTCGGTGTAACCCTCTTCCACTATGTCCCACAAACCTTTCCCTATGAATAAGATCTTAATTTTGATAGACCAATACTCATAATCATATCCGCTAAATTTTGGAATAGGTAGATTGTTATGTGAGGCCATAGCTGTTATAAAATAAAACACTCTCTTTATTTCTTGGTTACAATAAAGCACTTTATTTTTTAAAATAAGGAAGAAAGAAGAGATTACAAATTTAAGTCAAATATGACTTGATTCACTCTTTCATTGATTGCTTGTTTCTCTTGTTGTGGCACTGCTATTTATTGATTCACAAAATTATCTGCTACTTGTTCTTCGTCGTCACTGATCAATATTATCTCTGGTGATTCTGGTTCTAGAATTTCTACTGAATTACTATAATGAGTATATTCAGATTCTTGTGGTGCAACTTCTATGGATTTGGATTGCTCAAATTGACTCCCAAAGGATTTATCTTCAGATTCTACCTCGTAACCTAAGTTCGGATGGCTCTGGTGTGCTATTATTGCATTCTGCAACTGACTAAATATAGCATGTAGCCCATAAGATCTCACTTTTTCATCAAAACTTTTGGAATTTTCTCTCACCAAAAGTGCACATAGGGCATGATAACAACCACTTGGTCTTATCATCAATGCCTCTTTACAAATATTAGTTTGATATTTTGTCTCTCTTACAAGGAAAAAAATAGTAAGCCTCTCAGGCTTGTTATACAAAATTTCCAGTTTGTATAGCCTTCTAGACTATCACAGTATGCTTTTACACTACAATTTTTTATTCCTCGAATCAAGTGAAAAGCCCATTCTTTTACAATAAATTGCCTCTTAGGCAATGTCCAAAAAAAATTATATAGTCAATTATAATTTAAAAAAGTTATATTTTTTAAGTTAAACAATAATAAAAAATATTGATTTTTCTAAAAAAAATTTTTTTTTTTTAAAACAATATATTTAATATTATTATTAAACTTATATAATTTTTTTTTTTTAAATTATAAAAAATTAAAAACTATATATATAAACAAAAATTATCTCTATCTCTTTTTAAAACCTTATAAAATATCAATCCGATCGATCTCATGCCAATCTGAATCCGATCGACCTCATGCCAAAAGAGAAATTGCATTGCTGGGTTTCGAACTCGCGACGTCCTCCCTACCAAGTAGCATGCTACAAGCCACTTTGGACTTCGAAGATTCCTTTGCAATATAAGAAGACTACGGGCATTGATTTTAAATATAAAAAAATTAAATTTATTTATCCCACATGCAGCAAGATTTAGGCTGCGAAGGGATTTAAAATCTTGAAGGTGCACAAAGGTATTTTATTGCCTTCGGGCAATTGGACCTTGCCCTTTTGCCTTTGTTGGGTGAAACCCCTTCTACCACGTTGCCACCTCGCGTTCGCTTGCCACATCACTATGTCTGCCACTTGTTCGCCATGTCACTGCTTATTGTGTTTGCCACATCACTGCTTACTGTTTTCACCACTTGTCTTCCTCGTTGTCTTCTCACCACATGTCCACCTTTGGTTTGCTTATCATGTGTCTGCTTCTGGTTTTCTCACCACGTGTTTGCCTCTGGTTCACTCTACCAAGTCGCCTATCAGTCGCCTGGGGAATCATGCCTAGTGTTCACTGGTCAACTGGTCAACCTAGAATCGCATGCTCTCTATGTGCCTCCTCTTGACCTCATCTCGGTTCACATTCTATGGGTCCCCTCAACCTCCTTAGGATCCATGCCTCCTATGGGCTCGATCCTGTGGGCCTCCTCAACCTCCTCGAGATCCATGCCTCACCTATGGGCCTCCTCGGGCCTCCTTAGGATCTGTGCCTAGCTTGTGGTTAAAATCTAGACACCCTCCGCTCTAATACCAGATATTGTAATCACCAGTTGGAATGTGAAAATTCACTGTTCATTAATTCATTGACCAAATTCAAAAAATACAAAGTATTATATAGTGTTCCCTAAGGTTGTTGAGAGATATTTGGGAGAGAAGAAATAGGGAGGAAAGGAAAATAAAATTAGGAGTCAAACTCCTCTTGTTGTCCATGTCGTCCTATCCTGCTGACTCGGATGTCATCCAATGGTAAAAGGGTAAGGTCAAAGCTTACCGTTGAAAATAATTTTTTTACCATTTTACTGTTTTAACTTCCAACATGTAAGATGTATTCGTGCCAAAAATGGATAGGCAAATATAGAAGATAAATCCATATAGCAGCATAGTTAATACTTTGATTTTTTGGGTTGAAATATTCACCCCACTTTCATAGAAAAAGACTTTTCTAATCATAAAACTAGGACCTACCTGTGAGAATTTAGGAGACATCATCTTGGTTATTAAGACGAATTAGAAAAAACCCCAAGATAGGGCAACTAGATCCATGTTACCTAGGGTTCTCCACTTAGAAAAAAACCCACCATCGTATGGACTCCATGTCAGGGATACCTCCAATCATTTTCCCAACCAGAGTCTGGGACTCAAGAAAAATATATTCAATCATGGTCTCGTCAAGGATAACCAAATCTTCATCATTGGGAAGTAAGGTGTTGATATTGTTTTTTTTTTAAATATATTTCTCTCTCTCTTTCACTTTTTTAGTAAAGGTGAGCAAGGGAGAAATAATATGTTTGGGGGCCTCGATATATTTTTACAAACGGTATTTTTCCCAAAAAGGTTTTGCATTCCCTAAAAACATCGTGCCATCTGGTTATGAATTGGGGCCTGCTTTCTTATCGTCACATGCATCACCTATCTCTGATGCGTTCTGAGGGGTAGATCCACCTATAGATATTTTAAAATTCATATTCCCACCTTCCCCTCACTCCCTTGAAGCCATATGATCACCTAAAACCTCTTGTTCACTTTCCATCACCTCTGCTATTGCTTAACCCAAATGAAGCCCTCACACAGTCGCTTGCCAAAAATCTTGTTTACACATAGGGATGTGCTAGGATATGTGTTGCTTCAAATGATCTAAAAATTTGTGGAGATGTTCTAGGGTTTGTTAGGCATCTACCCTCAAAATTTTAGGTCAATATGAGTCCATATGAATGAAATATGACCAAAACAAGTTTGATAGTTTGGGCAATCCTACAAAAAACGTCCTCTCCTTCTGATTGTCGCTACTAGTCATTATTAACTTGACTTGCACATGTAGGGATATTTTTTGCAACTTAGATAACCTACCAAAAATGATAAATTTTGGGCCTCAAATATCCTCAAAAAATACATAAATTTATACTTTTCAAAAAAAAAATTTAGAAGCATCTAATGGAAGTGGTTTCACAAAATTTCACTAAGTATTGAAAAAGGTATGGGGTCTGGAAGTGAGTACTACATTATTAGATAGACCTTCTAACAATGCAACCAGGTAGTTTATTGAAAATAATTCATCCAAGAAACCAATTCTTCTTGGAATATAGGTAATTTTATACTTTTTAGAAAGCTATTTCTAAGAGGAATCTAATAAAAGTGGTTTCACCAAATTTTATTGAGTATTAAAAGAGATATGTGGTCTGGAAGTGAAATCATTTGTGCTATCAGGAGGAAATTCAAGTCTTTATGACTAATTTTAAGCAGTTTTAAGGTGCTAAGGCTATGAGAATATAGTCATGTGGGTACTTTATAGAAAGCTTATTTTAATCCTGATCTAATAGGAGAGGTTATTTTCAATTTTAAAAAGTTTACCATACACAACATTAGTAATCATCACAACAAACTCTAGGTAATAAAAACATTGGGCACCTATATTTAAAAGCTTTCAATTGAAACCCCGAGTTTTTGGATGATTGACTATCATGCACAAGCCTAAGAAAATAAGAGAAAGTTTTTTTTTAAGTGGATCCCCAATTGATGTAAATTAGGGAAAATTATGCAAGTGGAACAAAAAATGGTGACTCTATTGGGAAATGATCTTGAGTATTTTATGAATAGAATGAACCCCCTATAAAACAATGAAATTATAAAACCAAACAAGATAAAAAAATTGGCATCTATCCAAGGCTAGAGTTAAGTCATTGATCTAAAAGTAATACTCCATTTTATTTCAATAAAAATATGTGCGTGTGAATTCATTTTTATTCCATATTCAATCAATATTTTCCACCATAGTTCAAAAATCAAGCTAGTTCATCATTGAGAGAATATTGGTCTACTAATGATAAGCTTTGCCACATAGGTAGACATCCAGACATTGCTCTATTGCTAGGTTTTTATGGCCCTTATGGAGTTATTTATGATCCTATTCTAGACCTTGCTCTACTACCAGTCAAACATTCATAGCCCTAATAGAGGTTGTATAAATCATACAAGCACTTGAGCCTATTTTTTTATCCTATTTTTTTTTAATATATTTATTTTTCTCAAATTTACAAGTACTATAATTTGCTTTTGGGTTGGTATCACTATGAAAATAGAAGGGTGAACATAAGAATATATTTCACCTGAGAACCAAAACCATAATGGTTTCATTCCTCCTGATATGGAATCCTTTTAAAGTATTTTTATTATGAAGCTACAACATCCTTTTGTGTTACTTTTAAATTGATTTTATTGTCCCAAGACAATGGACATATACCAAATGAATTATTAAGCCAATATTAGCTTCACTGAGTCCAAAGTAGGACCCTTTTATCTCTAAATAATGTAGAAAACACTTCCTCATTAGACTAATTAGAAGTGGTTGCTCTTGACCAATCTGAGCCAAAAAGAGGAAAGTGAAAGATAGAGCAAAACTAAAGACAAAAAAAGCAAAACAAGGCAGAAATGAAATGAAGCAAGACCAACACACCAAAACTCAAAAAATAAACTATGTACAAGGCTTATTTACAAGGCAAGACTAGAATACTCTTAGGCATTAAAGTAGTGTTTGAGAAATTTCCAATTCACTGGTAATGGGACATATTCTCTAGTTAGACCTTTTAACCTAAAAGTATTTTCTCCTAGAATTTTTTATATTTAGAAGGGTCCTAGCCAATCAAATTTTCCATGGTCAATTTTACTAGGGTCTTAAACATGACTATGATAATTTGGAAGACACCTATGATGATACGCATACTATTTTTTATGGTCTCATTACACAATGACACCAGATGTAAAATCCTAAAGGTATTTATTTTGCCTCTCACCCAACCCACTCAATTCAATCCTAGCACCACTACCATGCTTAGACTTTGATCTATTAAACTTGAAGGGCCACAACTGGTCTTTGATTTTTTTTTTGTTTATTTTTTTAGGTCTCTACTACCAAATAATTATCATCTTTAGTTTTGGTTTGCACTATCATAGTAAACACTCCCAATTCTTATTTTGCATACAAAATCTCATTAACAATGATGTACTCAGTGATGAGCTCCTTCAACCTCAATTCCCTTTCTATTTGAATTTTATTGGATATGTCATGCCAAGGAAGCCATATATATGAGAAATTAGTTGCCATATAACCATTCAATGTTCTTTACTAGTCATGATTAAGCAACATCCCATATGCATATGTGATATCCACAACCTAAATATCAATGCATTGTTGTATCCTAGGTTCAGTAGCCAACTATGTATGACTATGATTTAGCAATCCAACCATATTTACTTTTGTCTTATCCAACTGAACAACCTTCTTGTTTGAGAGAGTAGGGATCAACCCTAATATTTTGCTAACAATATATAGCATCACATTGCCAGAAGTACCTGAATCCACAAGGAAACTATATAATGTTTTACCAAAGCAATTCCAATAGTCAATATAAAATATGGATATTCTATATTCTCTTTGTATAGAGCCACCTAAGCATAAATAGCCCTTTTCAACTCCTTTTTATTTTGGTCTGAGAGTGTTTTAATCAACAAATACTTTTGGTTAGTCAACTAGGAAACCTCAAATAGAGAATTGTTTTCCTTGGTTTTCTTAAGGTTTTCGATAATAATACATTTAGACTTGTCTTATTCTAGGATTTTCTCTATCCATGGTATTAGCATATTGAATTTTTGTTGCATAGGTATTGTGGGACCATTAGGTGGGATTGGGTTTTTGTTGGCCTGCTTATCGAGTGGGTTAGAAGGTATGGAAGGAGTTAGTGGTGCTTTCTCTTTACACTAAATAATATAATTGTTACCTCTTTGAAACTACTAGTAAGCTTGCACCTCTTCTTTAGGTTTCACTTCATCCACTCCTAAGAGCTCATATATTTCTAAAACTAGGGTTATCCTTTCATTCGGATTAGATTAATTTCTACAATATTCATTGGTGGGCACTAACTCCAAATTTTTTATCTCTTTCTAGACAATATCCAAAGTATTTTGAAACTTTGGATAATAATTTTCACCATGTTAAGTAGTGGAATGGACCCTATACCACTTGGCCAAAGTAAGGTTAGCTAAATTATGGAAGTGCTTGGGTTTTCATTAGATTGATTCTAGTTGCTAGAAATATTTGGGACTCCTCCATTGTTTGGGTGAGTATCCCATTTACAGTTAGTCCTTTAGAAGTTAAAGTTTATTTTATGAATGTTATTTGTAGGTGGGTTTTAAGGATCTTACCTCTACATTCGAAGCATATCATTACTCAATTTTTTAACCATCCTTTATATATTGTCTAGCTCAAGATTTAGATTATTAAGTTGAATTGGTCCTAGTTGACTTGTTACACTATTTGTGGGTTTATATGTATTCAAAAATATGGGTAATACTAGATGATTATTTGTTGCAGGTGTATGATTAAGAATTTTATTTGTGGTCACCTAATTATCCAACAATACTAGAATTCTTTATTGATTGCTCACATTATATGCATAATTTTATTTAGGAGTGGAAAATTGAAGGGTTGTTCTTGTTTGGATACATGAAAATTGGTAATGGGTTTAGCATAGTAAGTGTAGGTGCAATTTTACTTTGCTGCACCTACATCATTTTTGAAGGATTATGATTCTCAAAGATTTCACTAAATTTTAGGAAATTTAATGGATGGGCAGAAGATAAGAGAAGATGGTAGCAACAATGGGTGGATATAAGCAACAAGCGGATGATGGGTTACTCAAAGGAGCGGGGTGAACAATGGAGTGGGTGGACGATCCACCCTTTGCCTTGGGTGGAACCATCCAAAAGACCCACCTACTCATTAGGTAAAATTTTCTAGTAGCCAACAGGGGTGGATACATGGAGAACCCCACCTACAAGAGGGATAAAGACTCTCACCCATTCTCGGGTGGAACCTTCATATGCAAGTTGGGCAGAACCCTAAACAAACAATTTCCCTTCCTCCTGATGACTCTAAAGGCATAAGGAAGGACAAATAATGCACTAACTCAGTATGCAAAGCTTCCACCATCACCTAAAAATTCAAACAAAAGGACTACTCATTGTTTTAGCAGTCCAAGTACCAGCTAGTCATACACAAAAGTGATTGTTTGAGGTACATTGCTCCCAAGGTGGTTAATGCCAATCATTTATCACCTAACTAGAGGATCGTCGATTGAGTAAAAGGATGAGGTAGATGAATATTAATTAATTAGGTAGAGATGTCAATGGTCCCAAGGGCCCAAATAAAATTGGATACATCTACCTCCTTCTAGAATATCACTACCATCTCGAGGAGCAATGTACAAGTTGAGCACCTATAAGCTTCAAATATTGTCTTCCCACCACTACCATTAATGATTAAATTTTTAATTTAATGTAAAATACCTATAAATAGTGGAATGTTGGTCATTCCCAAGGGTAGATCTTTAGCCATTACAATTCATATGTAAGGTTTCTCACCACTGTGTAAATATATACTTGTCATTGTTTAGTCTCCAATTTTACCTTCATGTTTTACATTGAATATATGAATTTTTATTTCTGCTTTGATCATGTAAGTAGTCTCATATAATTATGTAGTCTTGATTTCATAGAATTTACTTAGTGGCTCTAGAATTCACATTCATAATATGGATTAGGGGGTTTATTTCTATTAAAGTTGGTAGTAAGGGAGCGCTCTAATTTTACATTTTGGATTTCATGCACTCATCCACCAGTTCTAGAATTCACTCTTCACTTTGAAGTGACCATTGAAGGCATCGTTGGTTGATTTTTTAGGTATTAGGTCTATGTTTTTACCTGAGGTATAATGCTTGCATGTGTATTGATACAACTATACCCATCCTTGTGAGTTCTAGCTATGGATATTTTCCTATTTATTTCCCATTTTTTTCCATGTAACGCCTACATGTGATGCCTGCATGTGTCTTGATGTAGTTATATCCATCCTTATGAGTTATAGCATAGATATTTGGAAACACCATAGAGGAACTGACCTCATTAAAATGTTGACCCCCCATCCCAACTCAATGGCTATTCGATGTTGGTGTTAGTCCTCCCACACTCCTTGTGTGGTGTCAGATTACCAACCAACAGTTTTTAGTGACTCTACTGGGGAACTTATTGAGTTTTCATATTTTATGAATTCAAAGTTTGGTGATACTTTGATTTATCCATATCCCTTAAAAATTACCTAGATACTTCGATTGTGTAGAATTTCCAAATCATGAGATCAGTTGCCTTCCTACACTGAAGATCCAAACATCCTAGAGGACTCAAGGTTTGATGAACAACCTTGACCTCACTAGCGGAGAAAGTATGTTCATATGATGACTCTGAATTTGACTCCAATAGAAGAACTAGGACCTCTAAAGACTACTACCAAGATGGCTCAGTCGTGTTAACCCCAGTGGGATGACCCCAATCCACTGTACCTCCAATGTTGGCATAAAATTTCCAAAGGTACCCTTAAAAACTTGTCCAAATATAATGGCACCATGGGAATTTCCTGAGAGCATCTTGAATATATTGCTGCACTAGTGCCCCTCCATGGTATTACTCATGAATATGTCATGATAAAACTTCTAGTTTTATATCTCGAAGGAAGGGCACTACGATGGTATAAAACTCTCAGGAAAAAAAGTATCTGCTTATGTGTATATCTAGTAGGAGCACTTATTGATATATTTTATGGCTCTAAGGACCCCTTTTACCTTTTAATGCAGCTATCATTAATTAAGAGGTCACCTTTTGAGGGCATAATGGACTTCAATGTCCTATTTCATGGGAGGTAGAAAAGGATCCCTCTTGAATACCATTCGTCCTCCACCTAGGCTCACCTATACTATGTTTGAACATTCCACCCAGACATAAGCCTCCTCCTGATTCATTCCAGGGAAAAGATATTCCCTCAAGTCTTTCAAGAGGTTTTATGGGTAGAGCATATCCTACTTCAAGTAGATAATAATCCTTTGAGAGATTTTGCTCTTCTTATTTTCTCTCTACCCATTTTTGCCACCCTTACTATTGTATAGTTTCCACAATGGCAACCATTCGATGTTGTACAAGAGTTATGGTTGTAGTACGAAGCATACAGGGTAGAGTTTCTCCCAAGCTAGCATAGGGAGTATGCAAGCACATTCTCAACAACAAATAAATTCATTGCTTGTAGCTTCCTCCTACAACAGAAGAACCCAAACTAATAAAATGACCTAATGGCAAGCTCCATGTGCGAGAAGGGCTTATTTTTGCACCCTAATTGTATCCCTATGTAGAACATGTTATAAATCAGCCATGGTCCAAGCAACATGCCAATTTATTAGGTTGGTCTTGAAGATATCTTGACAGCAGGATCATCGAGAAAGAAGTCCTACTCTCACACAATAATATCAAAGAAGATCATTCTAGAGAGTCCATGACATGTGGACCCTCAAGAATGGTAGCATTGTAGCTTACTACCATCTCAACCAGTACCCAAGAAGGGCTACCATGTGGCAAATATTTTGACCACACTAATCATTGACTGCATGAGTACTAGCATGCATAATGATTTACCATGTCATATCTAGGATATGACTTGGCAAGTTTGGGAAAATGCCAGTCGATATTTCAAGAGCAAGTAAAGTACAATGTAAACTAGTCCAAACACTATATATTTACTGGGTGATTTCCTAAAGCTATTTTTGGAATGGTAGAATATCTATCATGTTGTAGTTTTGTGTAAATAAGCTAACTATTAAATAAAAGTGTAGAAGGCACATGGCAGAATAGCTAGGACATCATCAGGATTTTGGTAACTTTGTTTTGTCATAGTTTCTAGGAAGCGGGTAGGTTGCAAAACATTATTCCTCATAGTCTATATTTCCCTTATTTTTACCCTATGTTTTGTGTTGTTGTCACCCCATTTCTCAATGGATAAAATCCTCAAATATTGGATGGCTTATTGCATGTGTAGCTAGAAAATTATGACGTTGTAAGATCATGAACTGGGAAAGTTTTAAATCTACTCAATCTTTTGCATCAAAATTTTTGGAAGTAGTGCCCATTTATCAATTGGATGGGAAAATGACCTATAAATATATCCCCAGGGGAAAATTTAGCATAAGTGGTGCAAGGTCAAAAGATGAAATGGTGCTACAACTGAAGATTCCCTAGAAGTTTGATGATGAGTGAATGAGCCTCTTACTCAATTACATTCAAAAGAAATGTTGCATTAGGTCTAACAAATACTCGTGGTATTCTATCTATTCTTGATTGAGTCTAGGTCCTTGGTGGGAAATTTTTATGGGAAGTTGATTTGTAGGGTTTCCCATGGAGTAGGTAGTTTCTCATGCCTATACCATGGGATAATCCCAAGGTCACATTCCCTTTTATTTCTTTTACTTTTCTACTATTTCTTCTTCCTTCTATTTTCTCAGTTATCCCTTCTCACTACCTGTATTGGTTAGTGAGTTCCTTACCTCTACCCCTATTGCTTCTTGTGTTTTCCCTTTTTTTGTCCTTGTCTGGATCTCTTTTCCTTATTCTATCCCTTTTTTCCTTCTTCTTATCCCCCTTATTTTCTTCTTCCCCTTGGTGTCCCACCATGTCGATTATCCTGCATCATCCACTTGTTTGTCCTCCATTCCCTCTTTCTTTCCTTGTCCCTCTACTTGAGGGTGTTTTAAATTTATAAATTTCTAGGTTCTTCTTTTCCATGAGGGAAAAGTCCCTATAATTCATCAAGAGTGTGGGTGAAATTTTACTTTGTTGCACCCACATCCTTTTTGTAGGATGATGATTCTCAAAGAGTTTGCTAAATTTTGGGTAATGTTAATGGATAGGTATAATATAAGAGATAGTGGTAGCAACAATAGGTGGATAAAAGCAATGGGTGAATGATTGGTTACTCAAAGGAGTGGGGCAGACAATGGATTGGGCAGATGATCCAACCTTTGCCTTGCGTGAAACCATCCAAAAGACCCGCACACTCATTGGGTAGAATTTTCTATTGGTCAACAAGGGTGGATACATGGAGAACCCCACCTACAATAGGGATAAATACTCCCACCCATTATCAAGTAGAACCTTCATGTGCAAGTTGGGTGGAACCCTAAATAAATGATCGCCCTTCCTCCTGACGACTTTACAGGTGGAAGGAAGGACAAATAATTCACCCACCTAAAATGCAAAGCTTCCATTATCACATAAAAATTTAAATTAAAGGAGTACTCATTGCTACAATAGTCTAAGTACTAGGTGATCATATGCATAAGTGACTAATTTGAGGTGCATTTCTCCCAAGGAGGTTAATGCTAGTCATTCATCATCTAACCAAAGGATCATTGATTAAGTAAAAGGATGATGTAGATGAAGATTAATAAATTGGATAGAGATGTCAATGGTCCCAAGGACCCAGATCAAACCAAAAATATCTACCTCCTTCTAGAATATCATTGCCATCCTGAGTAGTAGTGTACAAGTTGAGCACCTGTCAACTTCAAGTACTATCTTCCCACCTACCGCCATTAATGTTTGAATTTTTAATTTAATGTAAAATACCTATAAATAGTGGAATATTGGTCATTCCCAAGGGTGGCTCTTTAGCCATTATAATTCATATGTAAGGTTTCTCACCACTGTGTAAATATAGACTTGTCACTGTTTGTTCTTCGATTATGCCTTCATGTTCTCTATTGAATATATGAATGTTTATTTTTTCTTTGGTCATTTAAGTAGTCTCATATAATTCTACAGTCTATATTTCATGGGATTCACTTAGTGGCTTTGGAATTCACATTCGTAATATGGATTGGGGGTTTATTTCTATTAAATCTAGTAGGATGGAAGCACTCTAATTTTACATTCTATATTTCATGCACTCATCCACTAGTTTTGGAATTCACTCTCCACTCTTCGCTTCAAAGTGACCATTGAAAGCACCGTTGGCTGATCTGTTAGGTATAAGTCTATTTTTTTGCACAAGGTGTGATGCCTACATGTGTCTTAATGTGGCTATACCCATCCTTATGAGTTTTGGCTATGACCATTTTCCTATTTGTTTCCTCTTTTTCTCTTTTCCCACTTTGCAGTGTAGATAGCTAGAACCATCATAGAGGAACTAGCCTCCTACGAATATTGACCACCCCATCCCAACTCGATGGTTGTTTGATTTTGGTGTTGGTCCACCCTACTCCCCTCTCGGTGCTATATTATCGACCAATAGTAAGGTGATGTGTAAGGCCTTGATTTATTAGCAGTATTAAATTATAATATCATAGTTGTCCAAGTGAAGGTAATTAACCCAAACAAAAACCTTGAGGTATTAATTATTGTTCAAGTGTTAGAGCCTTAGTTTATACCATGGGAAAGTATGATATTTGATGAGATCTCCTAATAAACATAGAATTTAATGGATCCAAATATCTAAATTACATCTGGATGGTTGCTTCCTCTATGAGAATGTAAGGTATCATAGCCTAGTGTATAACTTATGGAACCTAGTGTTGAAAAGTCTCATGGGTTCATTAGGTTCTCTATGGTAAGGTAAACTAATGATATATCATAATTGGGTCAATAGATAATTTAAAGCAATAGATAAATGTTACCTCTAACTAAGTCCCAGAAGTAATAAAACTTGAAAGCAAGTTGATATATTAGTCATATGCAAACTCATCCAATGTGTGTGGGAACAATCTAAAAGCAACATCCTCATGTTCGATTTGTAAATGTATCTTTATATGATTGAATATGCTCTTCAGCTAACCTTATTCCATGATACCTATACCAAGGGAGATAATTTCAAAATTCTTAGGCATATCATGTATAGGCTTTGTTATGTTCAAAGGGTTGCTTTCTACTAGCCATGGAGTAGGATCTACCATTGGGGAACCTTGGGGAATAGTAAAATGATCAACAAAAGGGATAATATCTCTAAGAGAACTATTGGTAATCTAAGTATTAGGTCTATGTTTATCATCTTTGGATATTTTATATGGGGAAAGGGTGAGAAACTCAATGCTTCCTAAAGCTGACTTGAACCTAGTGATGATATTTGTTAGTTCTAGATTTGATAGTCAAGATGTATAATATAAACACTATGTTAAGAAAATTTAAATTTTAAAGTCTACAAGCCCTCCTTCTAGCTCTAGTTATATTGAGTGTACAAATGACACACTCTGGATTTTTCCCAGTGCTAGCTTTGGTTGGATATGAAGAGGAAAAATCCAATTGTTGGTGTGTCAAGTGTAAGCCAACATACTTGGAATAGAGTAAGTTCCCTCTTGAAAGAAAAATTGTTTACCCCAAGGTTTGGGTATGCTAGGTCTTGGTCGGTGTAGATAAACTCAGAGGTCATCGATAGTTGTTCCTTCAAGGGTCCTTTTTTTGTATGAATCAAAGGATAGATTCCTTGGGTATAATATCTTAAAGCCAAACACTTAAGTACTTGAAAATAATTCCTCTACATTGATATTTCAATATACATGAGCTAAGTAGAATTAAAATTGGAAAAAAGAAAGATAAATATTAAGCTTTACAAACTGTGGTTTTCCAATCAATATCATTCATTGAACCTAAGATATATCACACATAAAAAGAATGATTATCTTGAAGCTATATAAATTTTAAAATGCACTACAAAAAACCAACTCCATTGCTTTAAATGAAAATTAACCTACTCCTAATCTAAATAGGTTTCAAGAAAAAAGTAAAGGTTTAAGGGTAAGAGAAAAGAAAAGAAAACAAACAAGTTCATACTACCCTAGAAGTCAGTTCTAATATAGTAAAGCAACAATTCTAATATAAACCAATCTTGGCTTGACCAGTATTCACACAGCCTAAAGTCTGAGTTGGTGCAATCTTCAAAGAGGAAAAAACTATGAAATAGGATGAGTACCACCACCATCAACATGCATATATTGAACCATAAAATTTTAGAAGCCTTGTATTATAAAGATATTTATTGAGTATATTTCATTCATAATTGCTCACTTTGATGGATTACAAGAACAGATCTCAAAACCATAGTAGCTTGGTTCATTAAATCCATCCAAGTACAAATAGAAAAGGCAAAGAAAGAAGAAAGCTAAAATGCTCATGCTACTAGATAGAAATTTAACCCTTTTTATAGACTAGTGAGACCATATTTGTACAATGTTTGGCACTTTATGTAGCATTACATTTACAATAAATTACTATCAATTTCCATCACATGCTCCTTGGGATTACTTTCAGCCATACTTTGGCCATGCCTGATTAAACCTCCATTTGCACGATGCTTGGGGTCTCTTGATCCTATTTGGTTAGGTGATTCAATGCTTGATATATCAATCATAGCAAGTGGGTTGGGCATTAATTTATCCATGTTTATCAGTATACACATCTATGTTTTTTAGGTCAACATTAAAGCTCCCACTTCTATTATCTTTAAATTCTGAGTAGCCATGTCAAATTTCTTTCAAGGTAAATTCAAAAATTGTAAACATTGGAATTTATTATTATTATTTTTAAATTTTTATTTTATATATATTATTAATTTATATTTTTTTATTTTTAATTTGCTTTTTTTTCTCTCTTTCCACATTGTTTCAAAAAATCTTTACATTTTTTGAAAAATTTTACAGTTCCCCAACAATTTTTTCATTTTCTAGAAAAAAAATGTTACCCTTATTTGGGCTTTTGGCATAACTAATTTCCAATGGTTGAGGCTGATTTTCAATTTTTTAGGCTTTATCCTTATTGCTTCTTGCTATTTCTATGTTTCCTCATGAGTGTCTTAGAGTTTTGGTACTTTTATTATGCTTAATATGCTTTGGATTTGCTAGCATTTTTATTTCTCCGATTTGGGCTTTAAATTTCCAATTGCTAGGGAAATTTCTAATGATCCAGGCTAATTTCCAATTTTATTATGATTTCTCAAGTGTATAGGACTTTTGACACTTTTATTATGCTTCTTGGAACTTTTTAAAACTGTTATGCTTATGTCATATTGGAAATAACCTTGGATCTGTGGTTTGGATTTAATAGCACTTTTATTTCCATAGTTTAGGCTTTTAAATATCCAATTGTCAGGGAAATTTCTAATGGTCCAATTCAATTTCCAATTTCCTTATGCTTTTATGCTTGTGTTCAGGATTTCCAATTGCCTTGGCTTTTAGTTTGGGCTTTTGCTTTATTAAACTTTTTTGATACTTTTGTTGACATCAACAATTGAAAAGTCTGGCATTTTTCTTGTCCAATCTTTTGCTTTCCAGGATTGGCTTTCCAGGATTTTAAAATGGTTATGCTCACCTTGGTTTGGGATTTTGGCTTCCTAGGATTTTAAAATAAGTTATATTTACATCACCGCCATATAACTCTAGGTAAACCATTTTCTTCCATTACCAAGGCCGATATTTTAGAACTTATTGGTGACATCATTGCCAAAAAAAAATTGAGCCCAAAATTTTTCTTCTTGAGGTAATTTTCACTTGAGTGTCGAGGTTTTGGTACTGCATAACATTCTAAGTTACCAGTAGCTTTAACTTTACCTTATTTAAACTACCCCTTGAGTAGTTAGACTTCTGGCTAGGGAAACTTTCTCACTTAGTATCTAGACTTATAGCCACTTACTATATTTCCTTGTGAGTGACCAGAGGACCTATATCCACTTTCTATATTTTCTTGTGAGTGATCAAAATTCTGGTCATTTTTAATTTTACTTGCACTCTTCCATTGACATTTTTTGTAGCAACTTAGATAGCTTGAAAAAATAAGCAATTTTGGACCTCAAATCCCTTGAAACATAGACAAATTTATACTTTCCATAAATATATTTTTGAGTAGCATCTAATGGAAGTGGTTTCAAATTTTTTTACTAGGTATTGAAAAATATATGGGGTCTAGAAGTGAGTACTACGTGATTAGGCAGGCCTTACAACTAACAAGGCAATTAGGTAACTTGTTGAAAATAAGCCATATTGGAGTTTACTTCTTGAAACATAGGAAATTTTATACTTTATGGAAATATATTTTCTATAGGAATATAATAAAAGTGGTTTCACCAAATTTTATTGAGTAGTGAATGAGATATATGGTCTGGAAGTGAAACCATTTGTGCTGCCATGAGGAAATTCAAGTCTGCAGTGACTTATTTTAAGTTGTTTTAGGGTAATAAGGATATGAGAACATAGGCATGTGGGTACTTTATGGAAATATTATTTTGATCTTGATCTAATAGGATAGGTTCTTTGTCATTTTAAAAAATTTACCATACACAAAAATGACAATAATAATCACAACAAACTCAAAAAGGGAAAAATTGGGCACCTATATTTAAAAGCTTTCAATTGAAACCTGAGTTTTTGGGTGATTGACTATCATACAAAAGCCCAAGAAAACAAGAGAAAAATCACTAAATTTTTTCAAAAAACTGGTTCCCAATCCATGTAGATAGGTGTGTTGTGCAAGTGCAACAATATCACCCTTTACTTAACCAAAAATCAATTCCACCTTGAGGGTTCATGTTTTTAGGTGATGGAATGGTTTCTTTCTAGATTTTGATCCCACTTGCTTCTTCTCCCACATCCATATATATAGTGATTTTTTAACTATATCCTTGTAATCCCTTATCATCTCTCTAACTTGGTACCACATGTTTGATTTGGGGAGGTATTTGTACCCCTACTAGTAAAATATACCACATGGACCACAAATTTGTGCTTTATGGACACATTGTTGGCATTTGAAATGATCCCCACTTTTTTCCATTGTTAGTAACACATGATAACCTTCATGGAAAATTAATGACTTATCTATAGCCTTATGCATTCCACTTTTCTTGGCCAAATAAGTGTTCAATTGGTATCTAGGTGGATGGCAGTCAGGTTCTGACCTTGCCAATTGATATTGATAATAGATATCCATCCATTCTATATTTACTTGATGCCATATATCCTATATCCCCACTATATCTCCAAATATTTATATGGCATTGGCTATGTGAGGACAAATCATATTCAAATTAAACATGTAAAACACACTTGATAAGACAACCATTTTTTGCTTTGGTTTAACGATATGATTATCATGATGTCTAGGTGTAGTGTGTATGTTGTAAGCGAGCAAACTATATTTAATACTACTTGATCATTTTTTGATCAATTTCACCTTTCAAGAGTTGGTCTAACACATGAAGGTATATCACATTATATCAAATGGGATGGAGCACTATTTGGAAAAAGGTAAAGTGTTATTTTTATAACTTAATAATTTTTGTGCCTATTCTTTCTTTAAACACTATCAAAGCACAAATTAGAAAGGAACATTGTGTGAAGTGTGGTAGACCAAATTTTACCAAATGAAATGGAGTGCATTTTGCTTTCCTTAGCTAACTCTTACAACTTCTGAATATTTCTTTCACAATTTAGCTACCTTTGAAGAAACCATATTATGCCTATCATAAAAGTATAAGAAGAATAGGGAAAATTTAAATGCCTCTTTTATGGTTTTCATCCAAACGATATGGGGAATTTTTGTTCCTTTTATTTTGTTATTTTTCTAAATTTATTGTATTTTTTAATCTTTTTCTTTTTTATTTGAAGGGAAAACAAGAAGGAAATCAGAAAAAGAAAAATGGTAAAATACAAACCTATATACATATACATAATTTTGGTGACCACTTTGAACCAATAAGAGATGTCTCAAGTGTTATCCATTTAAAAAAATTGATGGTAGTCACCCTCTATAGTGGTTAACTAGTAAGAATTAAATGGTCACACCTTGTTAAAATTTGATATGAACCACTGTGTACCTATCTTAACCTAATGTTCATCATATTTTAGCACCAAATCACTTTCTTTTAATTTTTCATATATTTCCTTCTTGTCAAATCAATGCTTTACAACTACCTAACTATGAATGAAATACTTAAATGTTTTTCACACTCTTCTTATAGAAACAATGAGGCATTTAATATTACTTGAATTAATATAACATCAATGTCTTGCAAATCTACTTGTTGTGATATTTGAAATGAAGATATATATAGATTTATTTATGATATCACTTTTCCAAACACTGGATTATTTGGTGATGTTTTCAATTAAGTTTTTGGAGTTACTTTGTACACCCAATGTGTTCTCTGTAATTGTGTATCATTCCCTCTTAGACTCAATAATTATCTTCTCTAGAATCCAAACTATGTTCTTATTTGTCAATTTTACTAAACCATTTCCTTGAGGATGGTAATTTGATTATTTTTTTAGGATAAATCTATATTCCAATGCAAATTGAATTAATTTCTCAAATGAATACCTTGGAATTTTCTACAATAACTAGTGAAGGTATCCTGTATTGAGTTTTAACATCCTCTAGTAATTGTATCATAATCTTTTAACTAGTGGTATTGACTAGGATTGCCTCTACCCATATTATAAAATATATTTTTTTCTTCTAGAATTCATCCATATCTTGCACTTGATAGAGGGCTAATCTTACCAATGAAATATAATTTCTATAATAAAATGGTTTAGCTATGACTATCTATTATAGTGGCATCAATTCCTTCTTCTAATGAGCATGTATTTTACCCATTGAAATGCATCTAAAATGTTTGTTGGATAGTAATACCCTACCCTTAGGATATTATGAGTTTTCATATAATTCAAATCATGACCATCCTCATCATTGTACTCACATAAAAAATATCTACTCTCTTATTTGACACACCTTAGGAATATGCCATCATACCCTTTCCAAAATATGAGCCCATTAATCCATTATTTTCAATCTAAAATGCCTTCTCTCTTTTAATGTTATGTTCTATACAATAGTAGTAATGTACACATTCTCTTTGTCATTTCACACCCATAATATTTTCCCTTGACCATTTGTTTAATATTCATTCATTTCATAAAGTAGAAATAGCTCAACCAGTTAGATTCCTCAATATTCAAGGACGAGACCAAGATTTGAATCTTGCCAAGCAATACATGGATAATATCCAAGATTTTTTTATAATACCACTATGCAGTGATGATGTAATATGAGTGGAGTTCGTTTCAATCCCATATAACCAATTAAAAAATATGTATTCATTCATTTCATCTAAAAAGTCTACTTGATCATCTATATAAGACCTTATCAAGTTTTAATGTAAGACTCTCCCCCTCACTAGTTTTTTGAGTTTAAATTCAATGTCAAATTATTATATTTTATTTATCCAACCAACTCTTTTTTTTTTCCAATTTACCATGTAAGATGGTCATTCTAACATTTGGATATACTACAAACATAATGATGTTGCTTTGTGATAGGCAATACCTAAACATGCTAAGTGCTTTTATTATGGAAAAGACTTATTTCTCAATGAAGGTATATCTCTACTCATAATTATATAAGCTTTGACTTATAAATGAAATTGGGTGTTCTTCATATTCATAATTCTTTTGTATAAGAGTCATGGTGATGAAGATATCTTTTCCAAACATGTAAAGTCCAAAATTTTTAGTGAATTCTAGATTAATCGGCACTGGGAAACTGGTGATAATGTTTTTAATATTTTATAAGGTTTGTTTCACTTCTTCCACCTAGCTAAAGTTAACATCTTGGTAATTGATCTAACACAATCTATAAAATTAGTGAAAAATTAGTTATGAATTGTGTGACCCATGAAAAATCTAATTTCTTTCACTAATGAGGATAGGGATAATAGTAGGCTTAGGTTTATAGAAAATATGACCTAAAAACATTCCTTTCAACACAAATAAAATTAATTTCTTCACATTTAATAATATTCCATAATTTCTATAGTGTTCAAAAACCACATCAAGGTATCCAATGACATTATATAAATCAATCAAATTCCTCAACTTTCAAGGAGGAAACATAGGTTCAAATATTTCCAAGTGATACTTGCATAGTATCCAAGTTTTTGTAATATTTTTTTTGATAATATTATATTATTTGGTACATGCTAATGTACCTTCATGGTACAAATGTAAATATGTAATATATTAGGGCCAATTCTATAGTTTAGATGAGTGATTTATATTTTCCCTTTTATGTAAGTTTCAATGTGTAGGAATTGCGCAAGTTTCATGTAAGAGTGCAATGTACAGGAAGTACACAAGTATCATGTAAGTAAGATTACAAGTGTGTATTGAGAGAAAGTGCACAAGTGTCATGTATGTATGTAAATATACAAATATATAATATAAGGATGTGCACAAATATATTGTATTAGGAGTGCATGTAGGAGAGTAAGATTCATGTAGAAGTGTGCAAGTGTCATAGAGTCTATTATGCAAGTGGCAAGATGATAAACCAAAGGTCATGGGAGTTGTCATATGGAGATCAATAGTCAAGTACATGAAGATTCATCTTATATTTCTTTATTATGGAGATAAAGCTTCATACAATATATTAGAAAAATGGTTTGTAAATGATCACAACATAGCAAGCACTGATAATAAAGCTTGTATACAAATTTTGAGTAATTCATTTTGTAAGAATTATTCATCCATGCACATGAATGATTTTTGACCATTTTACATTCATATTTGATATTATAAGTGAATTTTATTTTATCTGTATATTGTCCTAGATATATATTTGATTGCTCACATATATAATTCTACTCTTCATTATTGATATTTTGACATTTAATATTGTGGCTTATTTATTAAGGGATATGTTATATTTTGAGATATTAAGGCTTAAAAACCAATAATGGTATCATAGCTACCACTTAACTCTATCCATTTTTGATAGAGTTATTTTATTAGCCACCATCACCATCATTTAACTTTGTCCATTCTTGATAGAGTTATATTAGAGTCTGTCCACTTTGAAAACAATGAAGACTTGGACTCTATTTTTAAAGGTCTTATTAAGTAGAGATTGAGGGGACAAGGATAAGTCACCCTAATATTGATATTGGGTTCTCTAGAAATGAGGAGTAACCTAAGACATTGGAGAAATTTTTTAGACATTGGAGTTAGATTCAAGTATATTAAGAAGAATCAAAACTTCCTATATACATTGAGAAATATAAGCTTCTAGGGATAGATAAATATTATATTGAGAATTATAGATAAATAGCCTCTAGAGATAAAATATATGGAGGCATAGAGAAGAGTTATGGTTAATTACATAACCAAAAAATTAAGGTTGACTATAAATAATACATATATTTTAGTCTTGGACTTTGATTCAGTGAAGTATTAGAATGAATTCAAGGAGACATTAAGATAAGTAAAAAAAAATTCAAAGAGTGCTATAATTGTAAGAAGCTAAGAGCCATCACTGCATAATTTTATTCTAAATATAAAAAGTGTTATTCTAAGAGACTAATGAAAGACTGGTCAAGTATTCAAGCATTATCCCTAGGTCAAAAAAAAAATCAGGATAGGTATTCAAGTATTATCTATAATGGTATCATAGAAAGGGGATAGGTATTTAATCACTATCCTAAATACTAAGTGCTAGCAAAGTAAGATTGGATAGAAACACTAGTAGAGGAAGAACAAACAAAAGGTAAGTAGGGTAAGAATGGTAAGAAGGTAAGAATTAGCAAGAATGAATGGATAGAAGGTAAGAAGCTAAGCACTAGAAAGAGAAGAGCAATGACCAAAATAAATGTGTGAGTTTCATACAAAGCATCACCAATAGATAGAAGGTAAGCACAATCTGAGCACTATTCGAGTGTGGAATAGAACACCTTATAAGTAGTAATTTGAGCACTATTCAAGTGTGGAATATAGTGCCCTCTAAGCAATAATTCAAGCATTATCTGAGTGCCATTTGAGAATATATTTGGATGATGACATAATTTATAGGCTCATATAGAAACTAGAAGAGTGTCTTCATAGAATGTGAAGACAAATCATAGCCTTATCCAAAATATAGGAGAGCATATTTATAGAATGTGAAGAGCATTCACAAGTTAAATAATAAACTAGGTGAACAACATGAAGAGACATAATCAAGAGTGTAATGTCTCCATAGCTAGATAAAAGAAGAGCAACACAATAGTCACTTTATAACAAAGCACATAAGGTCAAAGACCAGGAAAGCAACACAATAATTACTTCACAGAGTATAACTAGAGATCAGAAGAAGAAAGCAGTGTTTGTCTCATAGTCAAGAATGTAGAACCATAGAACAAGAGCTCAAAGTCTTTGAGAAGCAATGTATCCAAGAAATATTGGATACTCAAGGGTCAAGAAAGTGAAATTCATAGAGAATCCAATGTTTCATTGAGAAGTAGCCAATGTTTCATTGAGAAGCCAAACATTTTATTGCATTCACAAGTAACAATATTTGAAATGTTCATTGCTAATATTTCATTCACTGACCACCATGTATATTAACACATGCCAGTTATGCTAAGTTAGACATGTTTTTAATGCTATTTAGAGACTTAGTTGGAATATTGAGATAGCATACTTTAGAGACATTATCGCATCTCAGCCAATTTGAATAACCAAGTGTGCAAGAGAGGTTAAATAAGCAAGTCAATAAGTTAAGCCATAATGAAGAATTAAAGCCCTAAATTTAGGTACTTTAATTGGAGTAATTATTTAATTAGAGAATAATGATTAAATTAGTATAAATACTTTTATAAAGTAGGAGTTATAAGTTTTCTATTATTAGGAGATATAATATTTTCTACCATAGTTTGGAATTAATTTTATTTTTTTTTTTTTGAGTTTTTAATATTAAAGCATGGAGTGATAAGGTTTTCTACTTCAAATAGGATTTAAGACTTATTTGATTTAATTTAATTTGGAGTTATTTGAAGAATTTAAGTTAGTAGATTTTTTCTCAAGTTTTGAAGTTATTAAAAAATTTCTTGAAGTTCTCTAAATTTTAAGAAGATTTAAAATTAGAAGAAGGTTTGGAAATTTTTCAAATTCAATAGGGAGATAAAAGGATTACTACATCAAAGGTTTAGGAAAAGTTAAAATTTGTAAATTTCTTATTTGAGTGGTTATTCGAAGTTTTTTTATTTCTTATTTTTTATTTTGGAGATATAATGATTTCAAATTCAAAAGAAACAAGATGGATAATTGACATAGAATAACATCACAATATAGAAAATATTATCAAAGTGCGAGCCCATACTAGATGAGAGAAATATTTCAAAGTAAAAAAAATTATAAAAAAAATCTTTTGAGTTCAAAGGGAAAATCATAAGATTTTTCCAAAATTCTTATCAAAGATGTGAAATAATATCACTTGAGTCTCTTAAAAAAATGCAAAGAGAATAATATATTTGGTATATACATTCAATAACTAGTCATCATATGACTGGAAACTTACATTGGTTTGAATCCTTAGAAGTTAGGGATAATATCTCACTAAAATTTGTAGATGATAAGATGTATTTGAAGAACACAAGCTTATACTGAGAGGGGGGTGAACAGTATAAGATAAAAAAAATTACTTTTCTTTCCAAATGATAACAAAAATAATATCAATGCAGTTAATAAAATAATGCATAAATCATCACATACATGAAAGGCACAAATTTAATGTGGTTCACCCAATGTGGGCTACGTCCATGGAGAAAATATTTCTTATAAATTTCCTCAACCAATCTCTTGGTAATTAATTCCCTATTACAACATTTTTTTGCACCAACCCAAAGGAGACACCAATCCCCTATGCTCAATTTCATGGACCTCTATCCACAGGAGACCTTTATCTCCATTGCTTTGGTTTGTGGACCTCTATCTGCAGGAGACCTCTATCCCCACTGCTCTGGTTTGTGGACCTCTATCCCCACTACTTTGGTTTGTGGACCTCTATCCATAGGAGACCTTAATCCCCTCTACTTTGGTTTATGGACCTCTATCCATAGGAGATCTCAATACCCTCTGTTATGGTTTGTGGACCTCTATTCATAGGAGACCTCAAACCCCTCTGCTCTACTCTATTACAAGGCTTTACACAAGTCTTGCTCAATTTTTCTCCAGTACTTACTCTCAATTCTACTCAGATATACTTCACTAAAACCTACTCTTAACTTTGCTAAAACTTGTTCTAATCCTACACACAAGGCTTGCTCAAATATACTCCACCAAAACTTACTTTTAACTTTTCTAAAATTTGCTCCAAGCCTACACACAAGGCTTGCTCAAATATGCTCACAAGAACCTGCCCTTGACTCTACTCAAATCTGCTCCAACCCTATACACAAAGCTTGCTCAAATATGCTCACCAAAACCTACTCTTGACTTTGCTCAAATTTGCTCGAAGTCTACACACAAGGCTTGCTCAAATATTTTCATCAAAACCTCCTCTTAACTCTGCTCAAATCTTCTCCAAGCCTACACATAAGGCTTACTCAAATATGCTCATAAAAACCTACTCTTAACTCTGCTCATAACACATACTCAAATATTATTATAACACATGCTCAAAACATTGCTTATATCTTTCCCAAAAGTGATTTCTTTGATTAAAGTAATTCAAATATATTCTACGCCAAATTATTTTCTTCATAAACATATAGAGAATGATATGCATTAAATACAATCAATATGTTTTTCTCACATTCATTTGCATTCACAATATATCTCAAGTATAGCACTTAGTAGATGACCTTCTTATGTATTTCCCAAAATCAAAACTGATGCACACACTTGCTTCACAAATTTTGATTTCTAACATTTGCACTTCACTTTCAATGTCACTCAAACCAATGCATAATTTGTTCTCAAACCCTAGCACATGTGTTTCCAATTTCATTCAACAATGAAGCACAATTTTGTTCTCAAACCCTAACACATGTGTTTCCAATTTCATTCAATAATGAAGCACAATTTTATTCTCAAACCCTAACACATGTGTTTCAAATTTCATTCAACAATGAAGCACAATTTTATTCTCAAACCCTAACACATGTGTTTCCAATATCATTCAACAATGAAGCACAATTTTGTTCATAAACCCTAACACATGGGTTTCTAATTTCATTCAATAATGAAGCACAATTTTGTTCTCAATCCCTAACACATGTATTTCCAACAATGCACACAAAATTAATCCTTATATCTCCACCTTATGACTCAAAACACAACCACCTTGATAAGGAGTTAAATCACCATACCTCAAATTGCCTTGAAGAAGATGTGCCCTCAAAAACCTATCTCAAAATAATTTCCTTTTTGCCACTTCAAGAGGTTAGTAAAACTCCTTTTCAAATAATCCACATAAAACCCTTTCAAAGAATGTGCACAAGAATACCTAAAAATAATGTCCTATAACTCCTTTTTGGTTTCACAAGATAAAGCTCTTAAGAAGAAACCAAAAGCCCTCAAAATATCATTTAAAAATATAAAAAAAAAATCCTCTACACCTTATTTCTCCTCTCTAAAGTGCAAAAAATACAATTTCAAAACAATCCACAATACACCTTATATCCCCATTTCTCACATGCAAAAATATCCCTTATGTTCCCTCTTTCAATCATGCAAAATAAAATCTCTATGGCATACACCCTTATGGTTCCTATATTGCAAAAATAAAACCTTTATATCATGCACACCCTTATACCTCCTATATGCCAAAATAAAACCTTATACCATGCATACCCTTATACCTCCTTTTAGAAATAATTAAAACTTTTATAAATACCTTTATAAAAATTTCATTGGCGCTGGCATGATTTGACCTCCTATCCTCTAGCACCCAAACACAGTGCATGACCACTTGGGATGCCCTGTCGAATGGAACAAAAAGCCACAATGGTGACTTTAACTTTGTCATGCAATTTTCATGCCCAAGGAAAATTCAAAACCCCTTCAAAACTAGCATCGATAAGCTTCAAACCATGTACCACCTTCTATGCAGTGACTTAGCTCAAACAGACCCACCCTGTGGGCTACCCCAGTGGATAGAGTTAGATTTACAAGCAAAAACTTTTGGAATCTCCCCTAACGTTGTCGATTCTTTTACTGTTCTTTGCTTCCCTATTCGTTGTCGTTCGTATACTTTGCGTCGAATTGATCTTTGAATTTTTGTTCATGATTAAGGTAAAACTTTGTTATATTTATATGCCTCCAAACCATAGTGCTTTGACGTTGGCACTAATATTTGTTTTGTCATAGTGCTTTGATGTCGATGCTAATATTTGCCTTATGACATTTTCAATAATATCTGGTGCTCGCTATCCTTTGATTATAATATTTAAATTTAGAATTTTAAATATTATAATATTGAATATTTGTCCCTTTCTTTCAAATTTTTAAACCTTTGTGCCATGCAACCTTTTACACATTTAAAATCAAATATTTTTTTCGTAGGCCTTTATAAACTCTCTTTATGATATTTAAATATTATAATCCTTAAACATATTTGCCTTGCTTTCCATTTACCAAAATTGTAAACTCATCTCTTTTGAAGAGTACTCTGCCATTTATACCATGCTCTTTTTGACATCAAGCCTTTGACATCAATGACAACTATTGACATCAATCCTTTGACATCAATGAAAACTATTGACATCAATCCTTTAACATCAATGATAACTAACTGTGCTCAATATTTCCAACAATATCTCCCTTTATCATTGATGGCAACCCTTAAAAAAATATTCCTTTTGTTGTAGCTAGATTCCAAAAATTGCTCCCCCTGAGAAGCTACTCCCCCTTACAAAATTCTCTCCCCCTTTGACATCAATGGCAAAGGGATCTGGTAGAGAATAGTTCTAACACAAGACAGGAGACCAGAATGACAAGAGCCCAAAATTTCTTATCCAATACTTCGGAAGAATTTTACAAGAATATACAGTAATCTACAATTTGCCAACCCCCTCTCATTACAATCCATGGGTTTTTATCGAGGTCCCGATCCTCTATGTTTTCAAACTTCCCACGATCTACAATTGCCACCTGGAACAATACTGGAAAGTTGCATTGATGAGACTCTAGGTGAGGTGTGCGACTGGCTGCTATACCCAACAGAATCTTCTTCTTGATCTGTTGCTTGTTGTTAGTTGCTATAAATGTGTCTCTAGATATCTTGCACGAGTGGCCAACATGCCTGTTGAAATCCTCCTTTGAAACTGCTGCTTCACTACCGCTAACTTGCCACGCACGAAGGGACGCCTTTATGAAATCTTGGAGTGCATGTTTTTCTGTTTGGTCGCGATATCGTGACAATTTCCTTTCTACGCTTTCTCGCTTCCACTTCGGTCGCGATATCGTGACATTCCTTCCTTCTTGCCTTCTTGCCTCCACTTCGGTCGCGATATCGTGACATGTCACGATATCACTACGTTTTTCTATTGCGCTGTCGTTCTTCAGTTTTAGTCATGAAATCGTGACATGTCACGATTTTGTGACCTTTCGTCCTCCGTGCCTTTGCCCCCTGCGTTGGTCATGAAATCATGACCTGTCATGATTTTGTGACCTTGTGTCTTCCGCGCCTTTGCTTCCCTGCGATGGTCACGATTTCGCGACATGTCACGAAATCACGACATGTCACGATTTCGTGACCTTGTGTCTTCTGCGCCTTGCCTTCCCTTCTTTGGTCGCGAAATTATGACATGTCATGATTTCACGACCTTGTGTCTTCCGTGCCTTTGCTTCCCTGTGATGGTCACGATTTTGTGACCTTGTGTCTTCCGGCCTTGCTTCCCTGCCTTGGGTCGTGATTTCGTGACATGTCGCGAAATCGTGACATTCTGTCCGCTGCTCCCCTATCTTCTATTTTGGTCGCGATATCGCGACACATATTTTTCTTTGCAACACTTAGAAAACAAAATAACACACAAAAAAAAATTGGTTGATGCTCGATTGCTTTGCTGCCCTCGGATGCTCCTGCATCAAAACTTGGTAGAGAACAGTTCTAACACAAGACAAGAAACCAGAATGACAAGAGCCCAAAATTTCTTATTCAATACTTCGAAAGAATTTTACAAGAATATACAGCAATCTGCCGTTTGCCAACCCCCTCTCATTACAATCCATGGGTTTTTATCGAGGTCCCGATCCTCTGTGTTTTCAAACTTCCCACGATCTACAATTGCCACCTGGAACAATATTGGAAAGTTGCATTGATGAGACTCTAGGTGAGGTGCGTGACTGGCTGCCATACCCAACGGAATCTTCTTCTCGATCTGTTGCTTGCTGTTAGTTGCTATAAACGCGTCTCTAGATATCCTGCGCGAGTGGCCAACATGCCTGTTGAAATCCTCCTTTGAAACTGCTGCTTCACTATCGCTAACTTGTCGCGCACGAAGGGACGCCTTTATGAAAGCTTGGAGTGCGTGTTTTTCTGTTTGGTCGTGATATCGTGACATGTCGCGATATCGCGACAATTTCCTTTCTGCGCTTTCTCGCTTCCACTTCGGTCGCGATATCATGACATGTCGCGATATCGTGACATTCCTTCCTTCTTGCCTTCTTGCCTCCGCTTCGGTCGCGATATCGCGACGTTTTTCTATTGCGTCGTCGTTCTTCAGTTTCGGTCGTGAAATCGTGACATGTCACGATTTCGTGACCTTCCGTCCTCCGCGCCTTTGCCCCCTGCGTTGGTCGCGAAATCGTGACCTGTCGCGATTTCGCGACCTTTGGTCTTCCGCGCCTTTGCTTCCCTGCGATGGTCACGATTTTGTGACCTTGTGTCTTCCGCGCCTTGCCTTCCCTGCTTCGGTCGCGAAATCGTGACATGTCATGATTTCGTGACCTTGTGTCTTCCGCGCCTTTGCTTCCCTACGATGGTCGCGATTTTGCGACCTTGTGTCTTCCGGCCTTGCTTCCCTGCCTTGGGTCGCGATTTCGCGACATGTCACGAAATCGCGACATTCTGTCCGCTGCTCCCCTATCTTCTATTTTGGTCGCGATATCGTGACACTTTTTGTGTCACGATATCATGACACATATTTTTCTTTGCAACACTTAGAAAACAAAATAACACAAAAAAAATTTGGTTGATGCTCGATTGCTTTGCTGCCCTCGGATGCTCCTGCATCAGACACCCGGGGTGGATCGAGAAGTGATCCTCACTTCTGATCTTTGGGAGGAAGACCCAGGTGGTCAACCTCTATTTTTGACACCCAAGTTGCATCTTCTACCGGTCTGCCCTTCCACTTGATCAAATATTCAGAATATTGTTTGTTCCTTGTGCTTCTACCTTCACGAGTATCTAATATTTCCTCAATCTCGTCTGTGGTTGGGTTAGACGCTGGAATGCTCCACAATTCTGTGCTTGGTGCCTCTGTACTATCTCCTTCATGGTATTCCACTAAATCTGATATGTTAAAAATAGGTGAAATGTCAAGCCCACTTGGCAATTCCACTTCATATGCATTGCTTGAATCCCATTTTTCCAGTATTTCGCATGGCCCAAACTTCTTCATCTTCAACTTGTTATAAGTTTTGGCTGGAAATATTTCTTTTCCGAGATGGACCATGACTTCATCTCCCACTTCGAACTCTTTGAACCGCCGCTTTTGGTCTGCTCTTGCTTTATACTGAGTATTCATTTTTGTAATTTGTTTCTTCACTTCTTCATGCAGGCTTTTCATCTGTTTCGCAAATTCCTCAGCCTCTGCACTGCACTTTTCTCCTTTATCTAATTTCCTCAGCTCAGAAACGTTTCTTGGACTATTTCCATATATTATTTGGAATGGAGATTTGTTTGTACTCTTGTTGACAGAATTGTTGTATGCAAATTCTGCCTGCGGCAAAACCAAATCCCATCCCTTGGGTTTATCTGCTATCAAGCATCTTAATAAATTACCCAGACTTCTATTTACCACCTCTGTCTATCCATCAGTTTGTGGGTGGTATGCGAAACTGAACTTCAGATCTATCTTCAACTTCTTCCACAATGTTCTCCAAAAATACCCAACAAACTTTGTATCTCTGTCAGAAACTATGCTTTTTGGTAGACCGTGAAGTCGTACCACTTCTTTGAAAAATAACCCTGCAATGTGAACCGCATCACTTGTTTTCTGGTAGGGAATAAAATGTGCCATCTTGGAGAATCTATCAACCACCACAAATACGGAGTCATTTCCCCTCTGTGTTCTCGGCAACCCAAGAATAAAATCCATGCTGATGTCCTCCCATGGCCTCTCAGGTACAGGTAACGGTTGGTATAATCCTGTGTTCTGCCTCATGCCTTTTGCCATCTGGCATATTCTGCAACTTTGCACAAACCTTTTCACATCTTGTTGAAGTTGCGGCCAGTAGTAATTTTCATTCACCAGGGCAATGGTCTTATCCCGACCAAAATGTCCAGCCAGTCCCCCATTGTGCTTTTCCTTGATTAAGTTCTCCCGCATGGAACTCCTTGGAATGCATAATTTACTTCCCCTGAACAACATTCCATCTTGGATTAGAAAATCCAACCATTTTGTCCTGTCCATAGTAACAGGTGCCAAGCAAGCCGTCCAGGCTTCTGCAAAATCAGGATCTTCAGGATAAAGACCCTTCAGTTCTTCGAATCCTACCACTTCCACTGTCATTTCAATCAGCAGATTCTGCCTTCTACTTAAGGCATCTGCAACTCTGTTTGATTTTCCACTTCTGTGCTTCAACACAAAGGTATAGCTTTGGAGGAACTCAACCCACTTCAAGTGCCTTTGATTCAATTTTGTTTGGCTGTTAATGTACTGTAATGCCTGATGATCAGTGAATAGAACAAACTCTTTTGGCAACAAATAATGCCTCCACTTCTTTAGAGCACTGAACTATAGCATAAAATTCTTGGTCATAAAGCTGAATACTTTTTCTGAGCATCATTGAGCTTCTCACTAAAATAAGCAACAGGTCTACCTTCTCGACTCAGTACAGCCCCTATTGCATTGCCACTGGCATCACAGTCTACCTGAAATACTTTGTTAAAGTCTGGAAGTGCCAAAAAAGGCTATTATATGACCTTTTTCTTTAATGCATCAAAGCTCCTTTCAGCCCCTAAGGTCCACTTGAATTCTTTCTTATCCCCTCTCATTGTTTCTGTGAGGGGTGCACAAATGTTGCTGAAATTTCTAATGAATTTTTCGTAAAAGCTGGCTAGACCATGAAATGATCTTACCTCTGTTGTGCTTCTCGGGGTAGGCCATTCGATGATAGCTCTCACCTTTTCTGGGTCCATTTTTAGACCCTCTGCTGAGATGACAAATCCCAGGTACACTAACTCCTTTACAAAATTACATTTTTTTAGATTAATTAATAGTTGTTCTTCCCGTAGCTTCTGAAAAACCCTTCTGATGTGCATCAGGTGCTCCTCCAGGGTTCTGTTGAATATTAATATATCATCTAAATAAACAATGACAAATTTTCCTAAAAACTCTTTCAGTACCTCATTCATCAGCCGCATGAAGGTACTTGGTGCATTGGACAGCCCAAATGGCATGACCAACCATTCATACAAACCCTCTCTGGTCTTGAAGGTTGTCTTCCACTCATCTCCTTCTCCTGACATGGATCTGATGGTAACCACTCTTGAGGTCAATCTTGGTGAAGTACTTGGCTCCACTCAAACAGTCCATTATGTCATCCATTCTTGGCAATGGAAATCTGTATTTTATTGTGATCTTGTTGATGGCTCGAGAGTCTGTACACATTCTCCACTCTCCATATTTCTTTGGCGCTAGCACTACAGGTACTGTGCATGGACTTAAGCTCTCCCGAATCAGCCCCTTCTCCAGCAACTCCTGGACCTGCCTGTTTAGTTCTTCAGTTTCTACAGGCGTCATTCTATGTGCAGCTTTATTGGGCAAGCTTGATCCTGGCACCAAATCGATATGGTGACTGATCTTCCTTACTGGGGGTAAACCCTCAGGCACATTATCAGATATAATATCTGGAAATTCCTCCAACAGATCTAGGATTTCTGTTGGGGTATTTTTGCATTCTATATCTCTGACTCTAGGAACCAATGCATAGCACATATGTTCATGTTTTAAATCATCTAAAAATTTTCTCCCATCGACCAAGCAAATTTTGGCACTGCCACATACCTTTTCTTCCACCTCCTTCAGTGGTTTCAGCTTATGACGCATTCCATTCTTGGTCACGGAATAGGTGTTGGCATGGCCATCATGAACCGCACACCTGTCAAACTGCCATGGCCTTCCCAACAACAAATGGCACGCATCCATGGGTAGAATGTCGCACAGGACCTCATCACGGTAATTCCCAATACTGAATTTTACCGAGCAACTGTTCATTGACCAAAACCTTATGGTCTTTCTGCAACCACGCGATCCGATATGGATGCGGGTGTCTCTTCCTCTCGAGTTGTAGCTTTGTAACCATTCCCTCTGAAACTAGGTTATCCGTGCTACCGTTGTCAATAATAATATTGCAAATCTTACCCGCGCATTTACACCTTGTGCGAAATAAGCTTTTCCTCTGATCTACGGCCCCCTCTTCATTCAGTAGGACTCTCCTTGCAATCATTACTTCTCCTCTCTCAGCTTCTTCAGAATGCTCAGATCCAGCATCTTCATCAGCGACTGCGACTCTGGCATTTCCTTTCGGCCTCCGATTATTCCTTTCTCGTTGTTGTGGGCACTCATATTGGTGATGTCCCTCTTCCCCACACTGGAAGCAAGTCCCACGAAATCTTCCTCTTCCCTGGCCACGTCCAGCTCTGCCCCTTCCTCCTCGGTAATCATTATTCTGATTACGGGGGTGGTAGGTATTTTCTCTCCTTTGTTCCTAATTTGCTACCTTCTCCATTCTTCTGAGAATCTTCATTCCTCCTTCCACTGGTCCTTCCGTCGGTCCTTCCGCCATGACCTCTCCCTCTTTGCTTGTTCTCAAACCTCCTATTGAGCTTTTCTTCAACCTTTAAGGCAAATTGGTAAGCGTCCTCTATGGTGGTCATCCGGACCAGACTTAATTCTTCTTGAATACTTGCTCGTAACCCATTAATGTAATGGGCTACCTTCTCCTTGTTGGCCTCTGAGTGACCTGTTCTGATCATAATTTTATGAAACTCCTCTGTGTATTCCTTTACAGACTTACTTGCTTGCCTCAGCCCTTGCATTTTCTTTAGCAGGTCTAACTCATAATCACCAGGGATGAACTACCTCTTTAGCTTTTCTGCCATCCATTCCCATTTTGTTATTCTCTCTTTTCCTCTCTTATTTCGCTCCAGCTGCACTCCCTTCCACCAAATGTTGGCATGACCTTTCAGTTTGGTCTTTGCGAATCTGGCCCTATCAGGATCCTCAACCTCCTCGTACTCAAAGTACTCTTCCAGGTCGTTGATCTAGTCGATCAATTCCTCTGGATCAAGGTTCCCGGAATATGTGGAAACCTCCATCTTCGACCTCTTCCCAATCTGGGATATGGCTTTGTATAGTCTGGCTTGAGCAGGATCCACTGCTTCTTCTTCTTCCTCAGGCTGGTCTTCTTCTTCGTCATCTTCCTCTTCACTACCTTCATCTCTTCTTGGTTCCAATCTTCTATGCATTTCTTCTTGTAGGGCTTGCATTTGCCGCTGCAAAGCTCGGACATCTTCTGCTGCTGCCATGCCTCTCCCACCAACAGGGTTTCTTCTTGGAGGCATTCTGTTCACCCAATCACAAGCCCTTCCATAGATCCTGGTGTAACTGCCTCACGTCCGACGATCTGTTACACACTCAGGAACTTCCGGCTCTGATACCACTTGGTAGAGAACAGTTCTAACACAAGACAGGAAACCAGAATAACAAGAGCCCAAAATTTCTTATTCAATACTTCGAAAGAATTTTACAAGAATATACAACAATCTACCGTTTGCCAACCCCCTCTCATTACAATCCATGGGTTTTTATCGAGGTCCCGATCCTCTGTGTTTTCAAACTTCCCACGATCTACAATTGCCACCTAGAACAATACTGGAAAGTTGCATTGATGAGACTCTAGGTGAGGTGCGCGACTGGTTGCCATACCCAACGGAATCTTCTTCTCGATCTGCTGCTTGCTGTTAGTTGCTATAAATGCGTCTCTAGATATCCTGCGCGAGTGGCCAACATGCCTGTTGAAATCCTCCTTTGAAACTGTTGCTTCACTGCCGCTAACTTGCCGCGCACGAAGGGACGCCTTTATGAAAGCTTGGAGTGCGTGTTTTTTTGTTTGGTCACGATATCGTGACATGTCGCGATATCGTGACAATTTCCTTTCTGCGCTTTCTCGCTTCCACTTCGGTCGCGATATCGCGACATTCCTTCCTTCTTGCCTTCTTGCCTCTGCTTCGGTCGCGATATCACGACATTTTTCTATTGCATCGTCGTTCTTCAGTTTCGGTCACGAAATCGTGACATGTCACGATTTCGTGACCTTCCGTCCTCCGCGCCTTTGCCCCCTGCGTTGGTCACGAAATCGTGACCTGTCACGATTTCGCGACCTTGTGTCTTCCGCGCCTTTGCTTCCCTGCGATGGTCGCGATTTCGCGACCTTGTGTCTTCCGCGCCTTGCCTTCCCTGCTTCGGTCGTGAAATCGTGACATGTCACGATTTCGCGACCTTGTGTCTTCCGCGCCTTTGCTTCCCTACGATGGTCGCGATTTCGCGACCTTGTGTCTTCCGGCCTTGCTTCCCTGCCTTGGGTCACGATTTCGCGACATGTCACGAAATCGCGACATTCTGTCCGCTGCTCCCCTATCTTCTATTTTGGTCGCGATATCGTGACACTTTTTGTGTCGCGATATCGCGACACATATTTTTCTTTGCAACACTTAGAAAACAAAATAACACAAAAAAAAATTTGGTTGATGCTCGATTGCTTTGCTGCCCTCGGATTCTCCTGCATTAGGCTCCTTGGGGATAATAATAAGACATTTAGTATAGCCTCCTCACCACCTTCCTTCTTGAGGTGATAAATTTCGGTATGGGAGTAAAGCTACTTCCAACTTACAATGCTCTTCTTATTTTTCAATATTTTTCCAATCTTTTGAACCCATACCTCTTTTAACATTTTGACTATTCTTCTTCTTGCATGTCTTTGGAAGGTCTGGGAATTTTTTTTTATACCACTTTGCTTTATGCCCAATATTATTGCAATTGTAACATCTTATATTTTAATTCTTGATAGGTGCAAATGAATTAAAGTTCCTCTTGATGAATCCAAAATCATTCCTACTATGAACCCTACAATTTATAGCTCTATGTCCTAAATGATTACATGAGTAACAACGTCCTTGAAAGAAGTATTTTTCTTGTCTTGGAGAGTGTGGTCTCATAGTTCTTTCCTTGCCTTTTTTGTGATGATCCATGTTCCTTTTTTGTGCATTGTTTTCTTCCTCTTTGATGCTTCCACTTCTCAACTCGTCATCATAGGTCTTAGGTTCTTCTTCAATCACTTCCTTTGAAAATTTTTCTTTTGAGCTTGACTCCCATTTTTGTATCTCTTGGCCTTTTTCATAACCTAGTCATGTCTTGATAAATGGAGATATCTATATTTTAAGAATGTCATCCAAGTTTTTTGAGCTTTCCTTAAACCTAGTTAGCTTATCAAGATATTTTCCAAGTCCTTTATTTAGAGAGATAACTTCATATTCTAGCTTTTCATATTCTAACTCTTTTACCTCTAATTTTTCAGCCATAATTTCTTCAACTCTTCTTGCCTCTTCAACCTTAGCTCTTAAATCAGTGAGATCTTGTAGAAGCTTTGACTTTGTTTTCTCTTCCTCTTTAACTTGAGCCTTTAATCTTAAGTTCTCCCTTTTCACTCTTTCCAATTCTCCAAGAGCATCAATAATTTCCTTTTCATGTCAACCAAGGTTTCCTTTTCCTTTTTTGAATCTTTCTCTTTTTCTAGGTATTCAACTATAGGAGCATCTTCTTTCTCTTCTACTAGGTTTTCAATAGGAGTATTCTCTTTCTCTTCTACTCAATATTTAATGGAAGTATCCTTTTCCTCTTCTATTGAAAAAAATAGAATCTCTTATTTTTCACTATCTGAAAGAATTTCATAACTGTCACTTGAAGAACTAATTGCTTCTTCAGCATAAAAACTTTGCTTGTACCTTTAAAAAAACTTATTTTCATGCTTTCCTTGACCATGCCTAATTTTCTTTTCATAACCAAATTTCCTTTATTTTTTTTCTTGTATTCTTTTTCATCTTCACTACTACTATATCCATTTTTTGGACAGTAATTTGTATTGTGACCAATGTTTCCACAGCTAAAACATGTCACAATCTACATATTCTTATGTTTCCTTGGACCTTTCTTGTTTCTTTTTTCAAAATTTACCTCTTCTTCACTACTTGATTCATCACTTGATTTTGATTCTTTATCCTTTGTATTCTTTGAGACTTTGAATTTTGCCTCACTTTTGGATGTTTGATCCTTTTATGTTCTCATCTCATAAGCTATGAGAATCCCATGTAGTTCATCTATCCTCAAAGTTGCAAGATCCTTTATTTATTCTATTGCTAAAACCTTTGCATCATATCTTATGGGAAGTGATCTTAGAATTTTCTTAACAATAGTAGAATCCTCAATATTTTCTCCAAGTCTACGGATGGTTTTAACAACCTTAGCAACACAAAGTAGATACCTAGCAATATATTCCTTATATTTCATCTTTAATTACTCAAACTTCCTCCTGTGAGTCTAAATTTTTGCCTTCTTAACCTTGTCATATCCTTCATATGTATTCTGTAATTTGTCCCACATTTATTTTGCTGATTTGTAGTGCATAACCTTCACAAACTCGGTTTCTTGTAATCCTTGCATTCATTGCCTTGGCATTATTTTCATATAGTTTCTTACCACTTATATCTGTGGGAGGAGTTGCAGGTGATGTGCACACATTCTCAACTAATTGCCATGTATCAATTCCCTATGCCATCAAAAATATCTTCATCCTAAAACTCCAAAAGTATAGTTAGTCCCATTAAACAATGGAGCTCTGTGTGTTGAAAATCCTTCTTGATGAGCCATTTGTGTTCCTGTAAGATCTTCCTTCAATCTGTTAGGCTTCCCTAAAGGAACCCACTCTGATACTAATTGAATAACATAAGATTATATTGAGAGGGGTGTGAACAATATAAGATCAAAACTTTTACTTTTATTTATAAATGATCAAAGCAAAAATATCAATGTAGTAAATGAAACAATGCACAAATCATCACACACATTAGAGACATAGATTTAGCATGGTTCACCCAATGTGGGATATGTCCATGGAAAAAATATTTCTTATAAATATCCTCAACCAATATCTTGGGAACCAATTCCCTATTACAATATTTATGGGCACCAACCCAAAGGAGACATTAATCCCCTATGCTCAATTTTGTGGACCTCTATCCATAGGATACGTCTATCCCCACTACTATAGTTTATGGGCCTCTATCTATATGAGACCTCTATCCCCACTACTCTTGTTTGTGGACCTCTATCCACAGGAGACCTCTATCCCCATTGCTCTGGTTTGTGGACCTCTATTCATAGGAGACCTTAATCCCCTCTACTCTAGTTTGTGGACCTCTATCCACAGGAGACCTCAATCCCCTATGCTATGATTTGTGGACCTCTATTAATATGAGATCTCAATCCCCTTTTATCTACTTTGATACAAGCCTTTACATAAGGCTTTATCAATTTTGCTCTAATACTTGCTCTCAATTCTACTTAGATCTGCTCCAAGTATATACATAAAACTTGCTCAAATCTACTTCACCAAAACTTGCTTTTAACTCTACTTAAGGCTTACTCAAATCTGCTCCAAGCCTACACATAAGCCTTGCTCAAATATTCTCACCAAAACCTGCTCTTAAATCTACTCAAATATGCTCCAAGCCTATACACAAGGCTTGCTCAAATATGCTCACCAAAACCTACTCTTAACTCTGCTCAAATTTTCTCCAAGCCTACACACAAGGCTTGCTCAAATCTTCTCACCAAAACCTGCTCTTAACTCTGCTCAAATCTTCTCCAAGCCTACACACAAGGCTTGCTCAAATATGCTCATCAAAACCTGCTCTTAAATATGCTCAAATCTTCTCATAATACACACTCAAATCTGCTTATAACACATGCTCAAAATAATGCTTATATATTTCCCAAAAGTGCTTTCTTTGATTAAAGTAATTTAGACATATTCTACCTAGAATTATTTTTCTTCATGAACATATAGAGAATGATATGCATTAAATACAATCAATATTTTTTCTCACATTCATTTGCATTCACAAGATATCTCAAGTATAGCACTTAGTAGATGATCTTATTATGTATTTCCCACAATCAAAACTGATGCACACACTTGCTTCACAAATTTTATTTCTAACACTTGCACTTCACTTTCAATGTCACTCAAACCAATGCACAATTTGTTCTCAAACCCTAGCACATGTGTTTCCAATTTCATTCAATAATGAAGCACAATTTTATTCTCAAACCCTAACACATGTGTTTCCAATTTCATTCAACAATGAAGCACAATTTTGTTCTCAAATACTAACACATGTGTTTCCAATTTCGTTCAATAATGAAGCATAATTTTGTTCTCAAACCCTAACACGTGTTTCCAATTTCATTCAAAAATTAAGCAAAATTTTATTCTCAAACCCTAACACATGTGTTTCCAATTTTGTTCAATAATGAAGCACAATTTTGTTCTCAAACCCTAACACATGTATTTCCAACAACGTACACAAACTTAATCCTTATATCTCCACCTTATGACTCAAAATACAACCACCTTGATAAGGAGTTAAATCACCATACCTCAAATTGCCTTGAAGAATATGTGCCCTCAAAAACCTATCTCAAAATAATTTCCTTTTTTCCACTTCAAGAGGTTAGTAAAACTCCTTTTCAAATAATCCACATAAAACCCTTTCAAATAATGTGCACAAGAATACTTGAAAATAATATCCTATAACTCCTTTTTTTGTTCAAAAGATAACGCTCTTAAGAATAAATCAAAAACCCTCAAAATATAATTCAAAATATAATCAACAAAAAGCCTCAATACACCTTATGTCTCCTCTCTAAAATGCAACAATTACAATTTCAAAACAATCCACAATACACCTTATATCCCCATTTCTCACATGTAAAAATATCCCTTATGTTCCCTCTTTCAATCATGCAAAATAAAATCTCTATGGCATACACCCTTATGGCTCCTATATTGCAAAAATATAACATTTATATCATGCACACCCTTATACCTCCTATAGGTTAAAATAAAATCTTATACCATGCATACCCATATACCTCCTTTTAGAAATAATTAAAACTTTTATAAATACCTTTATAAAAATTTTGCTAGAGCTAGCGTGATTTGACCTCCTATCCTCTAATGCCTAAAAATAGCGCGTGACCACTTGGGATGCCCTATTGGATGGAACAAAAAGATACAATGGTGACTTTGACTTCATCGTGCAATTTTCACACCTAAGGAATATTCAAAACCCCTTCAAAATTGGTGTTGACAAGCTTCGAACCGTGCACCACATTCCATGCAATGACTTAGCTCAAACAAATGCACAATGTGGGCCACCCGAGCATATGGAATTAGATTTGTAAGCAAAAACATTTGGAATCTTCCCTAAAAATGTCAATTCTTTCATTGTTCTCTGATTCCCTATTTGTTGTCATTCGCATACTCCGCGTCGAATTGATCTTCTAATTTTTCTTGATGATTAAGGTAAAAATTTATTATATTTATATGCCTCCAAACCATTATTGGAAATATGAGCAAGTTTTGTTGTCATTGATGTCAAGAGGATGATGACCAAGTTTTATTGTCATCCATGCATTCATGTCAAGAGGTTGATGTCCAAGTTTCGTTGTCATTAATGTCTTCTAGTGGTTTTTCCAAAAAGGTAAAGAAGTAGGTTTAAATGGAAATAATAATATTATAATATTTAATATTATAATATTTCGGTTACAGGTTGGTTTGAAGAAAAATGAAGGCCAAGGAGTTATCACATTTTAAATCTTCCTAAAAACCCATTTGGCATATTTTGAGGACTAAGGTTTAAATTATTTAAATTTAAATATTTTAACCATAAGGTTAAAATTTAAATTTAAATCAATTATGGCACCAAAAGTTTAAATTTGAATTAAATTTGAATTCTCTATCTCCGTCGACGTGTTAGAAAACATGGCAAACATTATAAAAGGGGGCAAGATTTTAATCAAAAAATTATCCATGCGATTTGCGAGAGCCCAAAGTCTAAAGTATTTCGAGCATCGAAGATTAAGGAAATTCACATGTGTTTTAAGTTTATGTGGGCAAACGCAGCAATAAGGAGAAGGGGAGTGCCACGAAGGTTCCAAGGCGCTTGGTAGCGCAAGTGGCAATCGAGGGCTACGTTAGGACATTCATGAAGCGCGAGGTCACGGGTTCGATCCACGCGATCACCTTTTTGCGAAGGGGAAAGTTTTTGTTTGCATCGAAGTCGAGGAGCCATAAGGCTTAAGAGGAAGGTGGTGCACCTTGTTATCTCGTGAGGGCACGTAGCCCAAGTGATGGACGTGCTTTGCACTAAGGCGCTTGGTGAGGCAAGGTTGGGTGTTCGAATCTCGTCAAAGGTTTTTTTGGGAAGAATAAAAGGTATGCACTCACATTATTATTTGCCAAGGTTTTGATAATCCAAAATTGCATAGTGTGGAAATTAAAAATATTTTAATTTGCCCAAGGTTTTGATAATTTGGAAATTGCATAGTGGGAAAAATTAAAAGGTGTTTATGAGTTATTGAGGGAGATAAAAGGGAAAATAAAGTTAAAATATTTTATTTTAATTTTGGTGGTTAGAATTTATAAAGGAGGAGAAATAAGGTGTAATTGAGATTTAATATTTTTGTATGGTGAAATATTTTTGAGGAAAATAATTGAGTGTAGATTTTTTATATCTAACCTTTGAGATTGGCAAAGAGGTTGATTGTGATTGAGATAGGTTTTGAGGTCAAATCTTCTTCAAAACAAAAGGTATGGGCATATCATCCTTGTGAGTGAAATATTGTTGGGTTGAATGTTGTGAAATACAAAGTTGGAGTGAAAAGGTTTGTTTGATAAGCATTGTTGAGTGAGTTTTCATATACATGATTGGTGAATGTTTGTGAGAACATTTGAGTGTGAAATTGAGAACTATCTTGAACTAGGGTTTGTGAAAAGATCATGAGTATCATTGTTATGTGAGATTGTTTGATAAGCATTATTGGAAATATTTGAGTAAACTTTCATGTGCATGACTAGGGTTTGTGAAAAGATCATGAGTATCATTGTTATGTGAATTTGGAATCATCTTGAGTCAAGGTTTGAGTTCCATAGTGTGAGTTGTTGGAAGTATTGTGAAACACTTGGTTAGGGTTTGTAAGCAAGTTGTGTTTCATTGAGTGAATGGTTGAGTGAATTTGATTGAGCATTATTGATTGAAAGTATTGGAGTGATAGTTCAAGTTCTATGAAACAAATTATTCTTTATTCTAAATTGATTTGAAAGAGAGTTTGAAAGTGATTGAGTGATTTTGTGAGTGTGAAACATATTGAGTCTCTAACCATTCTCTATATGTTTCTGTGAGTTAAACAAGATTTTGAGTGAAACTTGTTTGTGTGATTGAAGAGGTTTTTTGTGAGATATTGAGTTGAGTTTTGTATGCAAGTTTTGCAATTGATTTGAATAAGCTTTTGTGAAAGCTAGTGAGCAGATTTGAGTAAGTCCTAGAGAGGACTTAAGGACAGAGTTGAGTAAGCTTTTGTGAAAGCTTGTGAGATTTGAGTAAGTCCTAGAGGGGACTTGAGGATAGATTTGTGTGAGATTTTGTGGAATGCTTACAAGTAGATTTGAGGTAAGTCTTGGTGAAGACTTGTTGAGTAGATTGAGTAAGTTCTTGAGAGGACTTGTTGGAGGAGATTTGAGGTAAGTCTTGGTGAAGACTTGTTGAGTAGATTGGAGAAGTTCTTGAGAGGACTTGTGGATAGATTTGAGGTAAGTCTTTGAGAAGACTTGAGAGTAGAGTTGATTGATTGATTTGTTCAAGTCCTTGAGTTAAGGTTTGGGGTAGATCTAGCAGAGTTGATTTGTGATTGGATCAAGCTTTGTGTTAAGGCTTGAGGATATATTTGAGATAGATATTGAGAATATTTGAGGATAGAGTTTGGTGTATATTTGAGGACAAATTTAGTAGATTTGAGATAGATATTGAGAATATTTGTGCTAGACTGAAGGACTATGTTTAGTGCATATTTGAGATAGATATTGAGCAGATTTGTGCTAGACTAAAGGATTGTGTTTAGTGTATATTTGAGATAGATATTGAGTAGAGTTGAGAGTAAGATTTGGAGGTGATAGAGCAGAGGATAGTAGTCTCTAGTGGATAGAGATCCATTAGCCAGGGTAGTGAGGATAGAGGTCTTCTGAGTGAGGATAGGAGTCTTCAGTGGAGAGAGATCCACAAGCCAGTGTAGTGGAGGTAGTAGTCTTCTAGAGGATCACTAGCCAGAGCAGAGGAGAAGGAGTTCTCCTATGGATAGAGATCCATGAACTAGTTGAGGGGATTGGTGTCTCCTGTGGATAGGTATCCATGAACTTGATTAGGGGATTGGTGTCTCCTTTGGATAGAGGTCCATAAACATTGTAATAGGGAAGGATTCCCAAGAGATTTGTTGAGAAAATTTTAGTGAAATATTTTCTCCGTGGAGTAGCCCACATTGGGTGAACCACGTTAAATTGGTGTCTCTATTGTGTGTGGTGATTTGTGCATTGCTTTGATTACTATTGTTGATATTGCCATTGATATATTGGATAATATTGTTTGAGAAAAGAAAAGTAAAAAGTGGTCTTATACTGTTCACCCCCCTCTCGAGTATAAGCTTGTGTTCTTCAATTGGTATCAGAGCGGGTTCCTTCGAAAGAGTTTAACAGCTTGAAGGAAAAGCTCACAAGAACATAGATGGATTCTTAGAATGGATCTTCAGGGAATACGGCACCATTGTTCGATGGGAACAATTATGCACTTTGGAGTGTGAGAATGAAGATTCACCTAATGGCACTAGGGAATGAAATATGGCAAGTAGTTGAGGATGGATACATACCACCAGCTACTCCACCTATAGATAAATATGGTAAGCTCCTACAACTGAATAATTCAAAGGCAATGAATGGAATTTTAAAAGGTTTGCATGAAATAAAGTTTATAAAGGTTATGCATTGCACATCAACAAAAGAGATTTGGGATAAGCTGAAAGGTATATATGAGGGAGACAAAAAGGTCAAGATGGCAAAGTTGCTAAATCACAAGAAAACATTTGAAGACCTAAAGATGAAGGATGAGGAAAACATTGTTGCATACCTACTTCATGTGGATGAGGTTGTTAACTCCATGCAAGGACTTGGGTTCAAAGTTGAAGAAACAGATGTTTGTCATAAGATTTTAAGGTCACTTCCTAAGAGGTATAGTGAAAATATTTCAGCCATAGAAGAGTCAAAAGATATTGAATTTTTGACAAGGGATGAGTTACATGGAATTCTCATAGCTTTTGAGATGAGAATAAAAGAGGAACCTATTCCCCAAAAAGAAGCAGCCTTCAAAGTAACAAAGAAGACAAAGGGTAAGAAGTCATATTCAAGTAATGAGGTATCCAGTGATGAAGAAGCAAACTATGGTAGAAGGAACAAGGACTCAAGAAAGTATAAAGGTACGAAATCAGTTAGGTGCTTTAATTATGGTAAATATGGTCACTATGCAACTGATTGTCCAGAAGCTAGAAATAGTAGTGAGGATGAGAAACAGGATCATAAGAATAGAGAAACAGGAAAACATAGGTACCAAAAGAAAAGCAGGGATGGACAAAGCAAGCAAGGAAAGAAGTTTTTCCAAAGGCATAAGAAGAGTTTTTATGCAGACAAGGTAGGTAAGAGTTCTAGTGATAGTGATGGAAGGTCTTCAGATAATGAAGAAGAAGAAATTCTATTTCTGGTAGAAGAAAAAAATGATGTTAGAAAAAGGGCACCAATAATTCTCAAGTGTTTTAGGTGTGGTAACTTTGGTCATCTTGAAGATAGTTGTACAAGGAATGGATTTAGTTTCAGTGATGATGAATATGAAGATGCTCTTGGAGGTCCAGAAGAAGAAAGTCTTCTTATGGCAATAGAAGAAGAAGGAAGTGCTCCTATTGAAGATGAATCAGAAAGGAATGAAGATGATCCTAAAGGTAAAGGAATAGAGGAAGAATCAGAGGAAGGAGAAGTTGATCTTGAGGGTGAGCTTATTTTTTCTCTAAAGGAATTAAGGAAGGTAAGAAAGTAGAACTCAAAACTCAAGCTTCAATTTCAAGAATGTGATGAAGAGAAAGGAAAGCTTATAGAAGATCTAACCAACTCAATAGCTAAGACAAGGAGATTTAAAGAGAAGTTAGAGGCAAAGGTTCTAGAGTGTGAAAGGTTAGAACATGAAGTAGCTTCACTAAGGAAGGAAGTAAAAGAGTCTAAAAACAAGCTACACAGGTTTGGGAGAAGCTCAAAGACCTTGGATAAGATTATCAAGGTACAAAGATCTTCATCAAACAAGATAGGTCTTGGTTTTGAATAGGTACAAAGAGAACAAGGAGAGGAGTCAATCTCAAGCTCCAAGGAAGAAGAAGCTTTAGAAGAAGAGAGTGTAAGAGAGAGTGAGACTTCTGAGGATGAGTTGGACAATAGAAAGTTCAACAAGGAAAGGAACAATGCACAAATGAGGAACAGATGGAACAGGAAACAACACAGGGTAGAAGAGACTAAGAGACCAATGGGGTCAAGGCAAGGTTTCTTCAATGGATGATGCTTCTCATGTCACAGGTTTGGGCACAAGGCTACATAATGCAGGACACATGAAAGATAGGAATATGGAAATTTTAGAAACATGCATCTCTTTCAAGGGTATTGCTACTCTTGTAATCAGTTTGGTCATAAGGCAGTAAATTGTAGGGTTCATGATAGGAATGGATATGGCTTCACCAGGAGAAACTTCAAGATAGTTGCACCTTCAAGGAATCACAACATTAAGTGTTATAAGTGCAATAATGTTGGGCATATAGCCAAGTGGTGTAGAGCAGAATTTCTAGAGACAAGCAGGAACATGAATATTTAGAGGAATCAGAAGGATCAGTTGAGGAAGAAGGTGGACAAAGGTAAAGATCAGTGTATGTTGGGAGTAGAGATACTCCCACCCCAAAATTAACCACCTCAAGAGAGGAGGTGGGGGAGGGGCTAAGCTAAGAGTCTCATTCTTAGCCCCAAGCCCCAAAGGTGGCCCTTTGCCATTGATGTCAAAGGGGGAGAGATTTGAGTTAGGGGAGAGCATTCAGTCAGGGGGAGCAGTTTCTCAGGGGAGCAGAACTGAAAAAGGTAAAAGAAATGGTAAAAGGAAAATGGGTTGCCATCAATGACAAAGGGGGAGATTGTTGGAAATATGAGCAAGTTTTGTTGTCATTGATGTCAAGAGGTTGATGTCCAAGTTTTATTGTCATCCATGCATTCATGTTGAAAGCTTGATGTTCGAGTTTAGTTGTCATTAATGTCTTCCAGTAGTTTTTCCAAAAAGGCAAAGAAGCAGGTTTAAATGGAAATAATAATATTATAATATTTTGGGATACAGGTTGGTTTGAAGAAAAATGAAGGCCAAGGAGTTATCACATTTTAAATCTTCCTAAAAACCCATTTGGCAGATTTTGAGGACTAAGGTTTAAATTATTTAAATTTAAATATTTTAACCATAAGGTTAAAATTTAAATTTAAATCAATTATGGCACCAAAAGTTTAAATTGAATTAAATTTGAATTCTCTATCTCCGTCGACGTGTTAGACAACATGGCAAACATTATAAAAGGGGGTAATATTTTAATCAAAAAATTATCCATGTGATTTGTGAGAGCCCAAAGTCTAAAAGTATTTTGAGTGTCGAAGATTAAGGAAATTCGCATGTGTTTTAAGTTTATGTGGGCAAACACAACAATAAGGAGAAGGGGAGCACCACGAAGGTTCCAAGGTGCTTGGTAGTGCAAGTGGTAACCGAGGGTTGCGTTAGGACGTTCATGAAGCACGAGGTCGTAGGTTCGATCCACGCGATCACCTTTTTGCGAAGGGGAAAGTTTTTGTTTGCACCGAAGTCGAGGAGCCATAAGGCTTAAGAGGAAGGTGGTGCACCTTGTTATCTCGTGAGGGCACGTAGCCCAAGTGGTGGATGTGCTTTGTGCTAAGGCGCTTGGTGAGGCAAGGTTGGGTGTTCGAATCTCATCGAAGGTTTTTTTGGGAAGAATAAAAGGTATGCGCTCACATTATTATTTGCCAAGGTTTTGATAATCCAAAATTGCATAGTGTGGAAATTAAAAATATTTTATTTTGCCCAAGGTTTTGATAATTTGAAAATTGCATAGTGGGAAAAATTAAAAGGTGTTTATGAGTTATTGAGGGAGATAAAAGGGAAAATAAAGTTAAAATATTTTATTTTAATTTTGGTGGTTAGAATTTATAAAGGAGGAGAAATAAGGTGTAATTAAGATTTAATATTTTTGTATGGTGAAATATTTTTGAGGAAAATAATTGGATGAAAATTTTGAGAAGATTTTTGCTATCTAACCTTTGAGATTGGCAAAGAGGTTGATTGTGATTGAGACAGGTTTTGAGGTCAAATCTTCTTCAAAATAAAAGGTATGGGCATATCATCCTTGTGAGTGAAATATTGTTGGGTTGAATGTTGTGAAATGCAAATTTGGAGTGAAAAGGTTTGTTTGATAAGCATTGTTGAGTGAGTTTTCATATGCATGATTGGTGAATGTTTGTGAGAACATTTGAGTGTGAAATTGAGAACTATCTTGAACTAGGGTTTGTGAAAATATCATGAGTATCATTGTTATGTGAGATTGTTTGATAAGCATTGTTGGAAATATTTGAGTAAACTCTCATGTGCATGATTAGGGTTTGTGAAAAGATCATGAGTATCATTGTTATGTGAATTTGGAATCATCTTGAGTCAAGGTTTGAGTTCCATAGTGTGAGTTGTTGGAAGTATTGTGAAACACTTGGTTAGGGTTTGTAAGCAAGTTGTGTTTCATTGAGTGAATGGTTGAGAGAATTTGATTGAGCATTATTGATTGAAAGTATTGGAGTGATAGTTCAAGTTCTGTGAAACAAATTGTTCTTTATTCTAAATTGATTTGAAAGAGAGTTTGAAAGTGATTGAGTGATTTGTGAGTGTGAAACATATTGAGTCTCTAACCATTCTCTATATGTTTCTATAAGTTAAACAAGATTCTGAGTGAAACTTGTTTGTGTGATTGAAGAGGTTTTCTGTGAGAGATTGAGTTGAGTTTTGTATGCAAGTTTTGCAATTGATTTGAATAAGCTTTTGTGAAAGCTAGTGAGCATATTTGAGTAAGTCCTAGAGGGGACTTAAGGATATAGTTGAGTAAGCTTTTGTGAAAGCTTATGAGAAGATTTGTGTAAGTTCTAGAGTGGACTTAAGGATATATTTGTGTGAGATTTTGTGGAAGACTTGTTGAGTAGATTTGAGGTAAGTCTTGGTGAAGACTTGTTGAGCAGAATTGAGACAAGTTCTAGAGAGGACTTGTTGAGCATATTTGAGGTAAGTCTTAGTGAAGACTTGAGAGTAAATTGAGCAAGTTCTTGAGAGGACTTGTGGATAGATTTGAGGTAAGTATTTGAGAAGACTTGAGAGCAGATTTGATTGATTGATTTGTTCAAGCTTTGAGTTAAGGTTTGGGGTAGATCTAGTAGAGTTGATTTGTGATTGGATCAAGCTTTGTGTTAAGGCTTGAGGATATATTTGAGATATATATATTTGAGATAGATATTGTGGAGATTTGTAGATAGATTTGTGAATTGAGATAGATATTGAGCAAATTTGTGCTAGATCAAAGGACTATGTTTAGTGCATATTTGAGATAGATATTGAGCAGATTTGTGCTAGACCGAAGGACTATGTTTAGTATAGATTTGAGACAGAGATTGAGCAGAGCTGAGAGCAAGCTTTGGAGGTGATAGAGTAGAGGATAGTAGTCTCTAGTGGATAGAGATCCATTAGCTAGGGTAGTGAGGATAGAGGTCTTCTGAGTGAGGATAGGGTCTTCAATGGAGAGAGATCCACAAGCCAGTGCAGTGGAGGCAGTAGTCTTCTAGAGGATCACCAACCAGAGCAGAGGAGAAGGAGTTCTCCTATGGATAGAGATCCATAAACTAGCTGAGGGGATTGGTGTCTCCTATGGATAGGTATCCATGAACTTGATTAGGGGATTGGTGTCTCCTTTGGATAGAGGTCCATAAACATTGTAATAGGGAAGGATTCCCAAGAGATTTGTTGAGAAAATTTTAGTGAAATATTTTCTCCATGGAGTAGCCCACATTGGGTGAACCACGTTAAATTGGTGTCTCTATTGTGTGTGGTGATTTGTGCATTGCTTTGATTACTATTGTTGATATTGCCATTGATATATTGCATAATATTGTTTGAGAAAAGAAAAGTAAAAAGTGGTCTTATACTGTTCACCCCCCTCTCAGTATAAGCTTGTGTTCTTCAACCATAGTGCTTTGACGTCGGTGCTAATATTTTTTTTGCCATAGTGATTTGATGTCGGTGCTAATATTTGCCTTATGACCTTTTCAATAATATTTGGCACTCACTATCCTTTGATTATAATATTTAAAATTTAGAATTTTAAATATTATAATATTGAATCTTTGTCCCTTTCTTTCAAATTTTTAAACCTTTGTGCCATGCAACCTTTTACAAATTTAAACTCATATCTTTTGTCCTTAGGCCTTTATAAACTCTCTTTATAATATTTAAATATTATAATCCTTAAACATATTTGCCTTGCTTTCCATTTACCAACCTTGTAAACTCATCCCTTTTGAAGAATATTCTGCCATTTATACCATGCTCTTTTTGACATCAAGCCTTTGACATCAATGACAACTATTGACATCAATCCTTTGACATCAATGACAACTCAATATGCTCAATATTTCCAATAGTATCAAGTTCAAGGAACTGGTAGAGTAATACCTAGCATGTCATTTTCAAAATTTGTGCTAATAAAATGTTTTATATGTTCTTGGACTATCAACTAATCTTATCTTAGTTGCTCAATTAGTTGAAAAAGGAAGAACAATGGAATTCAAATATACAAATGAACATAGCAAATGCATTATCATGAATCAAACCAAAACTAAAGCTATAGGGGTAAATAAAGAATGGAATATTTTCCTTAGATACAATGGGATTCTCTCAAGAAATTATTGAACATTTACCTCAAGATCAAATTAATGATAAGTTGTTTGATTTTTCAGAAAGACAAGAAACAAGAAATTGGATCAGGCATAGTCCAATATTATCTTACAAACATGAACAATGGATAAACCTAAGATTCAAGAGGATGAAGAAGATTCCAAAGAAGCAGAGGTTTATGAACAATTCAAGGTCACATGAATATTGAAGATCAAAGACAAATATGAAGATTGAAGACTAAAGTCTTCAATAACCAAATAATATAATACAGGGGGTATTGGATAATATTACATTATTTGGTAATGCTAATATACCCCCATGGTACTTGTTGAGGTGTGATTTTGTCCAATCACAAAACCACCCGACAAACTCAGAATTATGATTCTCTCTTGAAAATAATATTATATATCTCCAAGGTTCTTATGTTATATCTAACATTTCATATGTATATACATCAATGAGTACTTGAATAACTCTTGGATTTGTGAACTACTGTTTACAAGGGGCCTGGAATTAGGTAAATGATTTCAAGTTTATCATGTATAACATGCTTTGATATCAATTCAACAAAATAAAATTCGTTTTATGATCTTAGGTTAAAGTATACCAAATTTTATTTCCTCTCTTCAATTTAATGTCTCAAAATGCTTTAAATGAAATTAGCATAAAAAGAATCTAGCATTTTGTATTAAATTTCAATTTAACTTTAATAAAAATCAAAGTAAATGAAATTTTATAAACTTGATAAACCTTTGGAACATAATAAATTTATAATCAACTCACTTCCCAAATGTTTATTTGATAAAGCAATCATTTATTCAAACTCCCTTATGAAATTATAAATCAAATCCAAAAGAAGTGAATAAATGAAATAATGTCTTGCCCAATTTATAAGGTTCCAAAACCTTGTCTATGATAAAATCTTAGGTCTTAATATGAAACTAATGTATAAACTTTGGATTTTATGATAAAATAAAGTTTATAAATTAGGTTTGCTTTGAATATTTATCTTTTGAAATATTTATGAAATTAAATATTCAAAAGAATAAATATGATCTCTGATTTGAAATTTGGACTTCTGAAATAAATAGAACTATATTAAAAAATCAAATCCAAATTGAATTTTAGAGATATCAATCCTTGTTCCTCAACCTTATGAAATTAAGGTGAGGAAAAGAATATTCATTTATCCCTTCTTAAATTTATTAATTCAAATATTAATTGATGTAATATTTGAATAATAAATTTAGTTTATAACCTAACCATATAGTTTTACTTTATGAAATTATGCTAGGTTATAATATATAGTTTTCAGAATGAAATAATAAAAAATATAATAAAAGATTTTAGATTTTAGAAATTACTTAATGTCTCGGACAAAATACACAGATCATATTTTCATCTACAGAATTATAAAACCAATCCAAAGTTCACCAGTGTGTACACAATGAAATCAAATGAATTGGTGCAATCTTCTAAGGTATACAAACTATTAAAAAAATTGTAATAAACATTTTATTAATTCCAAATACAGTCTGTGCACAAATATGGATCCAAAATGCTTAAAACAATTTATAAAATCTTACAATTAATTTCCATTGTTCTGCAAATGACTTTCTCCATTTTCCTCCAATGAATGTGTAGCTTTGCTTCCTTCCAATCGTTCCTCTCCTTCTCTGTATAAAAATGTCCAGCCCTTTCCATGAATCTCAATGATTTATTTATAATTTGAAAAGTTTAGTTATTCTGTTTCATCATCGGAACGGATTTTATAACGATCTTCTTCAAACCCTTGCCCTTGTATTACCCGCATAATGAAACAATAATCATAATATCAAAACAAAACCAAACTTTACTTTCCCGTAACTTTCCTTTTTTTCAAAAGTATTTCAAAGTTCTCATATTGCTAAATTAACCCGCTATTTTTTTGGTGAAATTGACATCTGGAATCTTGCAAGTTTGGTATCATTAGAAAGAGAAAATCCATATCTTTTTACCAAGTTTTGAATGAGATCAAACGGAGTTCTCCGCCTCAAGATATGTCCATTTCAATTTTGCACTAATTTTAGGGTTAACCCTAAAATAAAATTTAATTATTTAAATGAAAATTAATCATTTAAACCTTTGAAAATGATTTTAATCAAATTATTTCATTTAAACCTTTGAAAATGATTTTAATCAAATTATTTGATTTGAAATAATGCAATTAATATGCAAATAATCAAAATATTCAGTTTTGAAGCATTGCAACTACATTCAAACCTTCAAAATGCAAATATGTCAACAATTCCAAAGTGAAAGCAAATTTTCCAAGACCTTGATGCGAGCAAAATCAGATAAACAAAAATTTCCCGAAATCACAAAATTTAAGGTGGGTCCCCAATTTTGGGGTCGTTGTGAAGGACGTCACAACATTGGCGACTCTGCTGGTAAATGTCCCTGGACATTTTTGACTAAAAACCAAACTCTGAAAACACACAAAACACGAATATTAGAATCACAAGCATTGATAAGCATCCAGAGAATGAGAATAGACCAATACAAATATGAATTACCAGAATCATAGATGATTTATGCAGAATGTGATGTATTACTGGTTGGGATCATGTGATATGTATTAATGATCATTTTCAATATAAATATTTGCTTTGGCCATGCTTGTCATCGTACTTTAATCAGGGGCCCTAAAAATGACCTTTCATGACCGATAAGATGATATGGAAAATAATATGATATGAGCTAAAAGAATGTATTGAAATGAACCGTTTGTCTTATAGAGACTCAAACATTCTAGTACAATAAACAAACACACTAAAACCGGTCTAACCCTCTTAGGACCAATGTGTGTGTCATGAATTCCTTTACCAGATCAAGAGCTCAGTTATGACCTTACTATCATCCAGAACCAGTGTGTGCGCAAGTGAGTTCATTACCTCATTTTGACCAAAATGGTTAAACCTGTTATGAAAGAAATACAAGGCTAGCCTGCCCATTTGAAATGAACATAGGTCTCACTTTTCAATGAGACATATCGCCATGCATGAGCGTACTCCACTACCAGTCAAGCGTCTATAGCCCCGATGGAGGTTAACCCCATAGTCCATGATTTTGGCTTTAGATTGCTTGAATCTTGGGGATGACTACCCATCCGTCTGAGGGACAAGTAGTACAAATCCTTACAATCCAATAGTGAATGATGTGTTTGGATTTTGATTTCTTGAACCTTGGGGATGACTACCCTTCCTTCTGACGGACGAGTAGTACGAATCCTTACGACCCAATAGTCGGTGGTATGTGATGTAAATAGACTCAAAGCTTTGGGGAATTGGATTCTCAACTGAAGTATGATGAGAATTTAACCCTATCCTTACTACTCTGATTTTGTTTAGAGATTTTAAATATTTGTGGTAATAATGAGTTTTATGGACTATGTTGCATGATAGGACCGACAAGGATGCCCCTTTTCACCCTATATTTTCTTCCAATGATGGTTTTGACCATTTTACCCAAAATGTTTTTAATATGTGTAACTGTGTTTGGTTCCAGACAATTTCAACATCAGTCCCCGATATCAAGATCCTTTTAGTGTATATTTTGTAATGATCCTAAGAGAATCTGACATGTTTTTGTGTGGTTGCCTACCACACTAGAAACGACTGAGTGACCGAAGATATTTTAGGAATTATGAAACAATGGTGTGTAAACATGAAGCTTTGTCTTTTATAGTTTTTTACAAAATGCCTTTGTGAAAGTGCCCCTGATTAAAGCAACCTGACTTTTGACGAACCAATTAGGATCTTTGAATTTTGTAAATGATCTTTCTATGGAATATGAAATGTGGAACACGAGGGGGATGTACACAATGTTATGAAATGTGTTATGAAATGCGGGTGTATGTAAGTGTATTCATGGTACTTGTGGAGCTTTTGCAATACAATTCCAATTTTTCATATCCGCCTTATCTTAGTTCACATTCATGAGGACCTAAACCAATATCTTACTTTTCTTTTTTCCAGGTTTCACAGGTTTTCAAACTAGGTAACTTCATCCTATTCAATCCAGGATCAAAGACCAAACACCGCCAACAAATGACCAGGGACTCAACCACAAATACCTTACTTCTGACACATCCACCTTAAAAATTGATCAATTTGAATCACATCAATGTCATGAAACTCTAGCAAGTTTTGGCAAAGTCAATATGTCCTTAAGCTCAACAACAACATATGAGATATGACAACAACACACAACACTAACACATCACATGACAAAACAACACAACAAACACACAATCCAAAAACTATTTACAAAAATGTATATAATATACAAGACACTACAAAATGTATACCATTATTTTCCTGGATCCCATACACGATAGACACACCTTAAAAGACATATCTCGTGATTTGCATTCCAAGCTTCACATAAATCCAACAAAATCAAGATTAAATCGAACCATGCAACATTCATTTTGCCTTTCACACCCCATTGATTTGATTCAAACTTATAAGAAATTCTATGTTTAAGTTTTGATTTATTAACCTTACGGGAAAATATATGATCTTCGATTATCCTTTGCTTATTCAAAAAGGTGTAAATTTCACATTCTGATTCATAATTTAGAACTAGGCTCCTCTTTAGAAATGGGAAATCTTGTAAGTAAGAACCTATTTCTAAAAATTTCAAATTCAAGTCACTTTCAAAGTTTTTAAAGCAATCACAATCATTCAAGAATTGACAAGCATCTAGGACATTTGGTATAAGAAGATCATAAAAAATTTGCACCCTAGATTCACTAGTTGATTGCTCATGAATTTGATTAAGCATCTCCAACATATTTTCCTTCATTTCATTTATGGCAAAAATTTCAAAAGTTATCTCCCACTTTTTGTTAACAACATTTAACATCTCATCATTGATAGCCTTAGCATCCAAAAACTTATCATGCATCCCATTACCTAAAAATTTTGTAACCAATGAGAAAGGTGAAGATTTTACCTCGTCATCTATACTCAACACATCATTATTAGCATTTACCAAGATTTGATGAGCATTTGTCACTTTTTCCTTTTCTTCATGGTCTCCATCATGATCACCTTGCAGTTCTTCATCTTCATCAAATACCTGTTTGTTAAAGACACCAAAATTAGGCACCCAATTAAATGTATGCCCATCCTTTTCAAACCACAAATCTGACTGATCATAAAATAACAAATTTTCTTGATCAACCACCTGAGTTACTTCAGATAGATCAGCATTTTCCTTTAGGTCATCACCAACATTAAATCCAAACCATTCATGTGAATTTGTACTCAAATTTTTATTAGTCATGGGTAAAAGAGATGACTTTACCTCGTCCTCATTATTAACAAACGAGTCATAAGAAACATTTACCATTTCTTCATTTTCAATTTCAGAAATGTGTTCAATAAATTCATCTTCAAAGTGATTCAATTTTGGAACCTTCTCTATTTCTACAATTGGCATGTCATTTTTTGATTGTGTAGAAATTATGAAATCTTCTTTTGAAATAGAAGTTTCAACATCCTGCATATCAAGTGAAATAGAAATTTTATCAGTAGAAGTATGAGAAAACAATGATTCACTATACATACCCCATCCATAATAATAATTATCTTCTAAAGCTAAGGGATGAGATTTTATCGTGGCTTTAGAAAACATGTGATTCTTTGATTGTACAGGAGTTGTAGACTCTTCATGTAAGATATCAATTTTAGCATCCTGCATATCAGATGAAGAAAAATTCTTATCAATAGGCATAAAATAAAAACATTCATCATACCCTCCCCAACCATTATAAAAATTATCTTCTATTGTTAAAGGGTGAGGTTCCACCATATCTTTTGTGCAAACTTCGGATAGGTCTATAATTTCCTTTTCAAATTCACCTTTATCAATCACCTGAGATGAAGACCTACTGATTTCTTGTTGTATGAGCATTGTAGAATCCTTAAGTGACACAAGACTTTCAATTTCCTGCACATCATCCGAGATAAGAACTTCTTTGGAAATTGTGAATAAAGTGAATAATTCTTCTTCATGATCTGAAATAACAAAATCATTATCTTTCTGAAGCACTTGGTGACATTCCATATTTTCTTTCATAGCATCTTTATATTCATTTTCAGATTCACTTTCTTCAATAAAGAATTCATATTCAATTTCAAACAATTCATCTTCCTCAAGCAATAAGCTTTTAGAATCAGTCATTTGAACCATCATCATTGAGGTATTATTTTCTTGTAATCCCTTGCAATATTCAATGAAATCACATCTATGATCATTCAATTCTTTAACTTTACCTGTTTGAACATCACACTCATTATCCTCCTGAAACAAATGATGAAAATCTATCATTTCTTCTATATATTCTTCAGATTCACTTTCAAATTCATTTTCTTTAATTTCAAAAAATTCATCTTTTTTAGATTCATCCTCCTCAATTTCAAAGAATTCATATTCCTTAGATTCATCCTTTGGTAAGACAAGAGTTTCTTCAATGGGATCAATTTCTACATTTTGTTTCATAAAATCATCCCAATCCTCCTTTGTGAATAATGGCTCTAAATCAGTTTCTACATTTTGATCAACTTGATCATCACAATGTTCATTGATGGGTATTGACTCTAAAACCTACACCTCATTCTCAACATCTAAGGTAGTTGTGACATCTAAACTATCAATCTCAACCTGACTCATTTGTGATCTTTGATTATGAGTTTTAGGTCTAAGTATGTATATTTGTTCCATATTAACACCATGAGATATCAACTGTTGTTCAAATGTTACTGCCTCATTGTAATATCTAGGCAATGATGTAATTTTAAGACCTTTCCCCAAAAATATAGATGTGACGTGATCTAAGGCTCCCATGTATATTTGAGTAGCTCTTTCTTCCAAAATGATATAATGCATCCCCACCTCAGTATACAACCTATGAAATTTATCATTAAATGATCTCAAGGGTTAGTTAATTTTTTTACGGATGGAGACAAATTGATTTAACATCATAACTGAATCATCCAACCTTCCAAAATGTTCGAGAAATGTTTTCTCATAGGCACCAAATTCATAACCCATATCCAATATTAATTGGATATATAATCTATGATTGAAACAATTTAAGTAATTTATTTATCATTATTGCTTTAATTTTTATTTTATCAATATTTTTTTGACTAGATAACAAATGGAGTTTTGAAAGGGACCCCACCCTTTTTTACAAATCAAAACTACCAAATATCAAGGTCACACCTCGATACTCTGTCAACACCAACAAACCAAAAGGTCAAACCAACAACAAGAGAGTAACACAATCACAAAAACTGAAGCCTCAAAAAATAGACCAGAGCAATGACCCACAAACAACACCCTATGCAAGAACCCAAGTTTGAACAAAAATCTAGAACTAAAACTATAAATATAGGTAGAATTGAATCACTAGGAACCCTTCCCATTGCTCTGTTTTAGAACCATTCCTTGAATATCCTGAACAAAGAAAATTTCAATATAAAGTGCACCCAATAGAGATTGATGTTTCCCATTCAGATCACTAAGGAAGATTGGGTGGGCCAGGGGATTCAGATCCATTTTTGTGGGAGCCACATAGACATCATCCAGAGCTTCTATGAATTTTAGCTTTTTCTTCACTGGGCCACTATCCTCCGAGTCTGTCACCTCAATTGAGACTGAGGGCTTCTCAAAATTTCTATTTTTAGATGAAAGACACTTAGAGCGATGATTTTTGCCCTCTTACTATTACTAGGAGTCATTATCACATCACATCCAGAGCTATCCTTCTCCTTTACTGAAGAATACAATGAGTCTTTAGAAAATAACTCAAGTTAGCCACTAGGGACCTTCGATGTTGTAACACTTGGGTCTAAAGTCGGTAGAACTTTTTTAAAATCAATTCTAGCCATTGCCTCCTCCATCGCCACCCCTTTTGACTTTACCACATGCTCAAATGTAAGTAGGATCAATCCTTGGTGAATTGTATCTAGACCCTTCCCACCCCTTACATCAGGGTTTAGATCCAAGTTTTAAATCAATAGTATGCTTTATTAATTTCTTATCATATACCTTTAGACATTCATATCCTCAAGCTAAGAAATAATTTCATTTGATACAAATCCCTTTTAACATGGTTGTTTCCTTCTTAGTGTATTCCTTACCTAAAATCAAGTATTTATCATTAGAAAATTCAACAAGTTGACAAGTAGAGTGTTTTAACTTTATGCTTGGTTCCTTAGCACTATGTTGGGTTTGAAGAGGCTCTCCAAGGTGATGAGACCTCTTAGTAATTGTTTTGAATTTTAATTTAATGTTATCCCTATAATCATTGTGTTCCTTATAATTTTAAGCTTCTTGAATAATGAATCTAATGATGTGTTTTTCATTGTTAAGCACTTAGTAATGATTCAAGTTTTTAGATACTACACATTTGAAAACATCTCTAACTCTTTAGGTTTATTTCACATGCTTATCTTTAGAGTTAATAATGTGGTTATAGATTCTAATTTGTTATCTTTTAGATTATATTATCTTGGGATTTCTATAAGTTCATATGTTTTAAAAGTTTCAAGTAGATTCCAAACTTTGTGTTTGAAAGCCTTAAGTTGCTTGTTTTTTGTTGCATAGACCAACTTGACCTGATTTACCACCAATTGTAAATCACTAAATTTTTTTAGATATTTTATGTTGAATTTCTCTACCTTCTATAATCTACCACATAATTCTCTATACTTTTCTATATTATTGGTACAAATAACAAGTAACCTACAAGTGTAATGAATACATTCACATTTTGGGATAATGAATTGTATTCCTATCCATATACCATTTTTTTGGTTCTTTCTCCATCAAAATTCATAATCCATAGATCCTTAGATTCTTACACCTATTATTTAGTCAAGGCTATAATTTTTTTAGTTTTTTCAAACACTAAGTAGTTGCCTAGTTTTATCTCTTTAAATGAATATTTTGAATCATCATCTTCTTGTTGAATGATACCTATGATAGTACTCTTCTAGATACCAATTCACATTTTACTAATCATTCATCTATAATTTTTGGTAATTAATTCCAATCAAGAACCCATCAGTATCTAATATGTGAGCAAGGTAGTTACATTCTATCTCATTCTTGATTATTATAAAATTACCATATTTTGATACTTTCAAATGTGTGTAACCCATAGCTAGGTATCTACTTTGATAGATTTTTTTATTCGTTCTAGTAATAACATGTCAAAATAAGATAGTTTTATTGTTTTAGGTTTAGGTGTGTTTAATATGCTTGTCGTATTCATTCATATATCTAAATTTCTTTACGTTAGCTTTTGATGCAGTATGCAATGGGAGATAGCAATCACAAGATGCAAAAATAATATGAAAGAAAGTAAATCTATGAGATGATTGAAATATGCTATAAATAGAAATGATGAAAATGAATACAATGTAGCTATGGAGGAAATGGACACTCCATGAATAATGCTACTAGACTACATTGCACCCATCTCCAATATGGGTGACTATATCTATGCTATGCTCTGCTATGCTTTCCTATGCTATGCTATGCTATTACAATGAGGCCTTTATATAGGAAGATAAGTTCCTTGGCCAACACTCTACCTAGTTGTGCAAGGGATAACTTGCACATATACAACTTGCACATTGACACTTGTGCATTTATTACATTGCATGAAGAAACTAGGTAACTTCCCCCTAAAGTAATCTAATGTCCTAAGTATGTACCTAGGAAGGTACATTTACATGACCCAAATGATGTAATATAATCTATTTCTAACACCCCCTGTATTACATTATTTGGGTATTGAAGACTTTAGTCTTCAATGTGGATCTTCTTCCATTGAATGATCTTTGGCTTGTTCAGGTTCATCATCCTTGTCTTCTATCCAACCACCTTTATTGTTCTCTTTGTGAGTATCTTCATTTGGTTCTGATTGTTGATGACTGAGTAGAGCATGGTGTAATTGTCCTCTCATCTTCTTGATTCTTCTATGCTTACCTTTGTGGTGTATTGGTTCTTCATTTTCTTCAACCTGTTCCTTTGAAAATATGTTAGCATCATTTTGAAACACCACAATATCTTGTGAAATTTCCATTGAATCTAGGATATATGTATTTCCATGGATTGATCCTGTTGCTTTTATTTCACCTTGATTCATGATGAGACATGTATTGATTCCATCCATATATCCAAAGTTGATCATATAGTTATCTTCTACTAACTTGCTTACAAAAATGAGATTGAATGTTAATCCAGGAACATACAATACTTTTTGTAGTAGAAGATTTGGAAATGATTTGTTGGGTGTTACACATCCATATCCATGTATGGGATAAGTTTGGCTATCTGCAATTCTTAGTCTGTAGCCTTTAGCACCTTCAAGACAGTCAAACCATTGTATATTTCCTGTCATATGATGACTGGCTCCTGAGTCAATGTACCACATGTTTTCATGTTTTGTAGATTGGTTCCTGTTGGAGCAAATTTCACATTCATTGTATGACATTCCTTTTCCCATTTGAAGAAGTAGAATTGAAGAAATGAGATAGGATTTTCTTTGTAGTCTACCTTATGACTCCCTATATTAGGATATATGATTCCTAATTGAAGTATATAAGCTTGATTTTGATGAAACCTTTATTAATCCTTAGGTTTGTAGGCTTCCTTATGTCTCCCTAGTAATGAGAGTATATACACCTAATGGAATTTTAGGTTTTGTAAAAAGCTTATATTTTCCCAATGGATTTGCAACTTGATAATCTATGATAAATGTTGATATTACCAAGTTTTGTAGAATCCCTTATGACTCCCTAGTGATTTTGGGATATAATATAGTGCTCTTGTAAAAAGTAGTTCAATTTTTGGTTGATTTTGTAAAGTTTTGTAAATATCAAAAATCAACTTTTATTATCCCTTATTGCTCCTATTGAACTAAGCACTTTTCCAATTTTGAAGAGGTTTTAATGTTGGATTTCTTTTGTCCCTTTTATGAAATTTTGAGACAAGAATATTATAAATTTCCAACCTTAGCAAAAAGCCTTAATAACCTCTTTTAATATCCCTTTAGGATTTAATTGTAGTGTATCTAATTTCCAATAAATTAATTTGATGTAGTAACCCTTATAACTCCCAAATTTTGGAAAAATTAGACCACAATAATATTTGCAAATATTTTTTAAAAATAATTTCTAGTAGAAATCCTTATTGCTCCTATGTTTAATATTGCAAATATTATATTGATTTGATAAATTATTCCCTTTGAGATATGGCTTTCAATATGGTTAAATTCCTCTAAGTTTAACCTTATAACTCCCAAGAAATGAAAGCACATTAAAGTGGGAATAAACCTTACCTTATATCATCCAATAATTGGCATTGATTTTCATTGTGCAAGGGCTGCAATATTGATGTCACTGCTTTGGTTATTCCCTCCAATAGAATTGCTTGGAACCTTCATGGGATTTGATGTTCCAAATATGGTGCCTTTAGTCTCTACCTTTGACCTTCCTTGACCAGAGCATTGAAGGCTCTTCCACCTTGCTTCCACGTTGTCACTCGACCCTGTGCATGCAGACCCTAGACGTAAATGCTTGTTGAATGCCTTGGTCATTGATGCTCTTAAAATGGAGGAGAATCTTGTGTTGAGTGCCAAGTGGCACGTCCATTTTCTTCTTGAGCGCTTGAGGAGTAGAAGGTGCTAGAAAACACTCATTTCTCCCTTTGAGTAATGTATGGATGTTACATTCTTCAATGGAGCACTTGGCTTCTCTTCGGACAAGTGTTTCTCATATACTCATTGCACCAACTTGTAGCTTGTAACTCCTTTGATGATGAAGATGAGCGCTCATGTGAGGAGCATTAGGGTATTGCCTCAAGTGATAAATATCACTTCCTCCTTGTGCATGGATATCTTCTCTAATACTTCTTCAATGTATCCTTTGGAGGTTCTTTAAACCCTATAAAATTCCTAGCTCCTCTTTCGTTCAATAGCTCTTGCTTGTGGGTTGTTTCTAGTTGGGTTGAGGAGTGATGATTTGGAGGCTTGAGCACCGATTTTGAGCTTTGAAGATGTGGAGTTTGAAACACTCCAATGGTGCTTTAATATTCTTCTTTTCTCACCTGTTATACGTCCTCCTTTTGTAGACAATATTGCTCTTGATTATAACATTGTTTCTCCCTTTGTTTTGCATCTTGTCTTTTGTAGGTTCGGTCATCCAAGATGAGGGGAGTATGAGCCCTTAGAGTGGCTCCTTTTGCTATGCTTGGAAAGATGCTAGTGTTCGACCACCTTCGACTAGTTTTTCTAGTGGATGTTGTGCCTTTGAGACACCTTCAAATCTGCCTTCTTTTCTTGTATAAACCAGATTAGGATAGTGCAATGCAATGTAATATATTTATGTATAAAATAGCCTTTATTGCACCTTCTTTTGCACTCCTTTTTTAGGTCTGAATTTCTGGTTTTGTGGTAGAATTTTGAATGCAATGTAGGGGTTTTGAGGTTGTCTCTTTGATTAGACACCTTCCCTTTTTTCTTGGATATTTTACAAATGAACCCAAGCTTGTAACCACTTGATAGAAGCTCTCTTTTTGCTGTATTTTTCTGCACTATTTCTTTGTAGAAACCTTATTGTGCTTTGAATTTGAGACTCACCAAGTCTCGATTTGAGGCTTCCTTTGCTGATATTTGGTGGCTACTTTCTTCTCCAATGCTTGGAGGATTGAGCTGATTTTGTGGCTTCTCCTGGCCACTCAATGTTGCATATTTTTATGCACTAATAGTGTCTTTAGACACTTTGTCAAATTCTGATTTTGTGCCTTTCTCAAGAACACAAACAATAATATTTTGAGAGCAATAGAATAGTGCAAATGAATCTAATAATATTTCACTTTTAATGCACTAACAATTTCACCTTATCACTCCAATTAACTCTCAAAATTAATGCACTTAATCAATTTACTACAACTAATCAAGAATAATCTGAAATGAATCTTTAGGAATTATTCTACAATTTCCTTACAAACAAAGTTGTAGGGACTAGTCTTCTTTTGCTTTCCAAAGTAGATGATAGGTAGTTGATAGATAGTTGTAATGTATAAATCTAATCAAATCCTAATGTGCAAATGAACCTTAAAAGGAATTTTTCTCTTTTTGCACTTTTGAAGACTGTAATCCAATGTTTCTTATTGCAACTTTAATCCAAATTAAGGTGCTTTAATAAATCTGATAAGTAATCCAATTAATGAATCTACTTGCACCAATAGTTGCTTACCTTTTTGAAATATTTTGTAGCTCTTCTACCACTTCTGTGGAGGATGTAGATCTTGTTGCTTTCTGTAGACTATCCTAAATAACTCCTTCACCAAAATATGATCTCAAACTTTCTTTCATGAGCCTAGGATTTGGTGGCTTGTTCTCCTCTTGCAGTCTCCTCCTTTTGTTGTAGATTTGAAGAAGTCTTTGTCTCTAAAATGGTGCCTTCTTGCTATGAGAGGTAATATTCAAATCTCTTGGATCTTGCGGGCTTCTCCTGTCTTCAAGTCTTCTTGTCAAATTTTGACTTCAAGCAGGATCTTCTTCTCAAGATTCTGAATATCTTGAGGTCTTCACTAGATTCTTCTTCTGGGATTTGGCACTCCTTGCCAAATTCTTCTTCTCTTGGGCTTGTTGTTGGATGGTGATAATTGTCCCAAGTCCTTCACTATCAGGGGCTTCTCCTTGGTAGTGGATTTCTCCAATGAGTTCTTCTTTGATGATTTCTTCAGTAAGGCTCTCCAAGCCTTTTACTGGATGCTCATTGAGACCTCCCCAAGGTCTTTGATCTTGCAACTTCTTCTAGTCTTCCTTGAGACCTTTTCTTCAACCTTCTTCTCCTGGAAGTGTTGGTGGTGAGATCTTCCTCTAGATCTTTGATTCTACTACTTCTAGATTTGAGTAGGACTCTCCTAGTCCTTCTTCCAATACTAGAAGTTCTTCAATGAGATCTCCTCCTGATCTCTTTGCCTTCAGTTTTGCTTTAGGTGTTGGATTGATTCTGAAGAAGATACTCTTCCTAAATTTCTTGTAGGAAGTTTCCCAACTCACTGAATCTCCTTTCCCTACAACAAAGTATTAGTACTAAAATCTTAATCTCCTTCTGAATTAGATACTCACTTTTGGAGTCTTCTTCAGGATCAAGGTTTGTGGCATTTTTAGTATCAAGGCTTTTGTGGCCTTTTTCAATATCAAGGCTTTTATGGCCTTTTTCAATATCAAGGCTTCTGTGGCATTTTCTTCAATATCAAGGCTTCTATGGCCTTTTTTTCAATATCAAGTTTTGCTTTTTTATGGTTTTGTTTTTGGATCAAGGTTATGGCCTTTTCTTCTAGATCAAGGCTACTATGGCCTTTTCTTTTGGATCAAGGCTACTATGGCCTTTTCTTCTGGATTAAGGCTACTATGGCTTTTTTTTATCAAGGCTACTATGGCCTTTTCTTCTTCTGTGAAGTTCTCAATTTAGTAATGGAGATCTCCAGTCTCCTAACTTCACCACAACTCTTCTCTAGAAGTCTTCTTTCATAGTATTCTTTTCTTGGTAAGGAACTAATATCTACACTATGAAGGCACATCGACCTTCGGGCAATGAAGTTGAAGTCTCCTAGATTTCTATTGTAGGAGGAGTCCCAATATTCTGAGAATTAGTTTTCTACAACAAAAGAAACTTTGGGCAATAGTTAAGAAATTCTAGATATCCTGAATTATCTTCACTAGTTGATTTGTCAATCTAGTGGATTGAATGTTGAGTCCTAGTCTTCACGAGTTTTTTCCTGCAACTCTGTGGAAAGACTCTAGCCAAATGCAATCTCAGTATTTTTGGAACTGATATTTCTTTCAGTCCTCACTTGTGGCTCTCCCTAATTCTACCACCTAGATTCTTCTGAGAGTTTTTGTCAGTGACTGGTCCAGCAACGCATCAAGTTGACAAAAACTTAGACTCAATGATGATGGTGGTTTTCCTGTGGCTAGATCTACCGTAGCTCTGATACCATTGTTAGATTTTGATGCAGTATGCAATGGGAGATAGCAATCACAAGATGCAAAAATAATATGAAAGAAAGTAAATCTATGAGATGACTGAAATATGCTATAAATAGAAATGACAAAAATGAATACAATGTAGCTATGGAGGAAATGGACACTCCATGAATAATGCTACTGGACTACATTGCACCCATCTCCAATATGGGTGACTATATCTATGCTATGCTTTCCTATGCTATGTTATGCTATTACAATGAGGCCTTTATATAGGAAGATAAGTTCCTTGGCCAACACTCTACCTAGTTGTGCAAGGGACAACTTGCACATATACAACTTGCACATTGACACTTGTGCATTTATTACATTGCATGAAGAAACTAGGTAACTTCCCCCTAAAGTAATCTAATGTCCTAAGTATGTACCTAGGAAGGTACATTTACATGACCCAAATGATGTAATATAATCTATTTCTAACACTTTAAACATTAAATTTTATTGCTCAATTGGATTTGATTTTATCATAGGATATTTTTATATAGTCAGTTTAGTTTTAGCATAAGTTTATTCTTGCTTTGTCAAGGCCTCTTGTAGCAAGTCCCTCTATATTAGTAATGATAACACTTTAGCATATTCACCTTTGCAAGCATTTTCTTCAACTCGTTTGCTTGGTTAAACTTTGAATTCACATTATTCTTTTTATTACATGGTATAAACTTCTTGAATTGCCTTGTCGTGGCCACTCTACTTTCACTATTAAATAATGGTATTTTAACTTTTATATCAATATTGCATAACTTATCTTGTTCACCTTGTTTACTCAATTATCTAGACCTTGCTTTATCTGCCATTCATTCCTTCTCTTTTGATGGTTTTTGTGATTCCATTTCCTTTAATAAATCTGGTTAATGATCCTATGTTTGTATTAACATAGGCTTATCATTTTTTGTTGCAATCTAAGTCAAGGGCATTTGACCTTTATCTTTAATATGAACTCATGGTTGTCTCCTTCTCAAAATTGTAGTATCTATACTCGGTTCTAGTTGCTTTTACAAGGTTATTTGGAGTATAATTGATTAAGGTTGTTCACCTATCACTTTTATTTTACTTCATGTTGCAACCTTTTAACTCTACTTGATACTTAGAAGGGAAATATTTGTCATCCTCTAGTGGTTTGAAATTACCAAATACTACATCGTTAGCATCTGTTACCATAATTATTACTTGTTGACCTATAATTAATTGATTTGTTACTAGTTACTTGGCTATTGATTGACTAACCATTATGGGTTGGATCATCACTAGTTGGCTTGCCATTACCACTTGCTAAGCCTAACACTATTTTTTGTAGATAATTGTTTGACCATGATGGATGGCAATTGCACATTCTATAGAATTATGACCTTCATTATAAGAAAAGGATAGAGTGTGTTTAACTCTGAATGTATGTTTACCATGTTATTTTATACTTGATTTATTATTTTTCCACTTGTCTATCAAGGGACCTAGTATTTGGTGAGGTAAGGCATCCTTTTCTATTATCAAAACCTATTTTGCTACCAACCACCACTTTTTTATTGACCTATTATCATTTTATTAGTAATACATCTTTATGTCATCTTTTATTGTCCCTGGAAATGCAATCGTACCTCGTGGAGAATGACACAACAAGGCCAATACCAAGAGTGTAGGGTTTGACTCAATTTAGGGCCTCTAGGAGTTTTTATAAGGTTGGTTCCTTGTTATGATGTGATATTCAAGTCATAATTATTCTCAACAAAGGGAAAAGGGATGCAAGAGATAAAACAAAATAAAAGGGTGGTGATGCATCAAGAGATTTGCTAAGATATTCCTATAAAAATAGGTATGAATGTTATGTGTTAGTGGTGAAAATTTCCTCTCCTCAACATAATGAAGCATAGATGAGATCTACCAGTTGTATGTAAGGATGAGAAAGCAAGTCCTACAGGAGAACCAAGCAAGTGACTAGTCCAAAAAGAGATGCAGACCCATCACACATACATATACTTAATAAAGCTCAAATAATAGGTAAAATATTACAAATAAATGCATACACACATAAATGGGTCAGCAAAAAAATAAATTAAATATTGTGCCAAAAGCAGGGGTTCGAAATTACCCACAATAATCTCAAGAACCATCTATTTTTATAAAAATAATTGAAGGGAAATCCTACAAAAGAATACACATCCTTTACAAAGTTATTACTACTCATATTTATAGATTACAAAGGTTTTTTCCCTCCAAAACTCATGCAAATATTTCTAGGTGGTTTTCGCTTCAGATACTAAGTCATGTCTCATCCAATTTTCTATCCCTTTTAAGGTTCTTTGAATTTAAAGTCATGAATATCAAATGATCTGAGCTCTTGGATTAGTTGTTGGAATATATTACATCATTTGGTTCTTTACTAATGTACCTTCATGGGTACATATTTATATTAGGATTATATTAGGAGATAAATAGTTTATTAGAGTAATTTAATAAATGCACAAGTGTTAGAATGTGCAATGATGTAAATGTGCATGTAGTCCACATGTACATGAGTCTTAGGGTTGAGTAAGAGGTAAGGAATCTATCTTCCTATATAAAGGCCTCATTGTGAGTGTTTGTGAGAGGATTTTTGGTGTGCATAGGTTAGAGTAGTAGTAGGCACAATGTAGCTCCATTTTGTTAATATGGAGTAGTTGTAAACTCCATGAGAGGAGCATTGTAATTTTTGTGAGCTTTCTTATATGAGCATTTCTAGAGCATTGTATCAAGTTTTCTATCATATTTTCATGCATGTTAAGTTGCCATTATCATAGTTATAACATTGCATGCTTATTTCAATACTTGTGATTGCATTTCCTTTAAGTTTAAGGCTCCAAAAGCTAACAGTGGTATCAGAGCCATGGTGGATCAAAGGAAATCACAAAGTGATCACCATTGCTATTGTTGAGTATTTGCAAACTAGATCAACCATTGTGCATCGTTGCATGCAAATACCATCACAATAGATTTTTTGATAGAAGTAGCTCTAGGTAGAATAATAGGAAGTAGAGAAAGCCACATGATTGATTTGGCTAGAGTTTTTCCACAGAGTTGCAAAAACTTGTGAAGACTAGAACTCAGCATTGAATCCACTAGATTGGCAATCCAACTAGTGAAGATTATTTTCTATAGAGTCATAGAAATTTTTATTATCATTTCTAATATTTTATTGAAGAAGAAAAAAGTTTTCAGAAATAATATTGGGTTACTATCATCTAAGTTTTTCTTGTTGCAGAAAATTAACTCTCAAAAGTTGGGAAGCTTCCTACAATAGATAGAGAAGAACTTCATCTTCGTTGCCTAAAATTCAATGTACTTTCCTCGTGCAGGGATTAATTATTTGTTGCAGAAAAATAAGGATTGAAGATTTGGAGGCCTAAGGAGAAAGGTCCCATTGAGAGATTTGTAGATTGAAGACTCCTAGTTGAAATATTGAGGAGAGATCTAGTGGCCAAGGAAGCCACATTGAAGATTGCAAATCTAGGAAGGAGGTCCTAGAAAGAAGACCCCATTGAAGATTGAAGAGACTCAAGGAGAAGAGTCCTAGAAAAGATTGGAGATTGGTGATCTCCATTGAAGATTGAAAACTTCACATTGAAGAAGAGGTCCATAGAAGGCCCTATTGAAGAACTTCCATAGTGGAAGATTGAGCATTGATAAGAACTAACAAAAGTTCTATTGCAGATTTTAGTAGCAATAGATTCAGGAGATCCTAGAAGAATATCTCACTATGAAACTTCCATAGTTGAAGATTGAAGAGGCCAAGGAAGGTCTCATTGAAGGTTTTGAAGCTACAATATTGAAGACCTTGGAGAGGTCTCAAGGAGAAACAAGAAGAAGGCTTGGTGAGCCTCATTGAAGGAGTTCCTAGAAGAACTCATTGGAGAAATTACTACCAAGGGAGAAGCTCATGATAGCTAAGGAATTGGGACAATTGTCACCATATAAAAACAAGCCCAAAGGAGAAGGTTTGGCAAGAAGATTGTCAAATTTCAAGGTAGTTTGGAATAGATCTCAAGATTATTAGATTGTTTGAGGAGGAGATCTAGTTTGAAATCAAAATTCAGCAAGAGAAAGGAGATAGAAAAACCACCAAATATGAGAGATTTGGGGACCATCATTGAAGGGTTCTTGAGTGAACATCTCAGCTACGATTTGGAGGAGGATCCTACCAAATTTTTGGGATTCAAGGATAACATTTCAGTGAAGGTATTGACTGCTTTACAATCTGAAAATTTTCATATTTGAGGATAGAAAAAGGCAGCAATTTGGGCAGCGTTAGTAGCTGCTAAAGATCATATTTCAGAGGTACATTCTGAAGGAGCATTTAAGCCACCAAGTTACAGTATTGGGCAGCATATTAGTCAAGTATTGAAGCTGCAAAAAGGTGAGCAAGTGAGCTATTTTGGACAGCCTAGAAGAGCTGCAATAACATCTACAAAAGGTAGCAAATTTAAGTGACCAAAGTCACTATCATCATCATCATCTACAAGAAAAAAAAGGTATGCAACAAAAGGTGCAAAATTTCATTAGTTGAGCTTTTTATATTTGGATTTTTATTAAAGTTATAAAGCACCAGTTACAAAGTTTAAAGGTTGCATCAAAAGTTTCATTTCAAGTCTTCAAAGGTAGTGCAGAAGTTATAGTCTACAAGGTTCAAACCTGCACATAGAAGAAAATAGAAGTTAGGTATATTTCGAGAGAAAGAAACATATCAACATTCTATTGTTTATTCTAAGTAAAATAAGACCTTACAAGTTTGCATATACAATAGTGCAAAACTTAGTGGAAATCTTGGGTTTCTAAGAGTAAGAATAACCAAGCAGAGAAAGTATTGCCAAAATATAGAAGGCAACATTGGCTTCAAAGCATATCAATCAGTAAAGGAAGTTGAAGCCTACATTTTAAGAAGTCAAGAGGCTCCATTTGAGAGCATAGGGGGGCAAACATCTAAATCATTCTACTCTATGTTTGCATAGCATATTGTTAGAGCTATTCAAGAGAGCTCTACAAGAAAAGTATCTTCAAGGTTAAAAGGTAGATTACACAGCAATAGGGAGACATATCAAAGTCTTCAAGTGGACATCCTACAAAGCCCTAAGAGAAAGCTTCAACAAGCAAGAGAGAGATTCATCCAAAGGCTCAATATCCAAATCATTTGAGGTGTCTAAAGACACCCAACATAATACCAAAGCCACCAGATTCATTACCTACATGGAGCACAAGGAATAAACCTACAAATCAAGAAGAGAAGCTATTAGTCATATGAAGGACATTGAGCATCAAAAAAGCCTTTGGTGAAGGCATCATAGGGATCACAACAAGTCTACCTCAGAGTGATAGAATAAACTCCACAACGTAGATCAATAAAAGAAAGCACTGTAAGGTTCTATCCATGTAAGAGAAGCATTGGGAATAACATCATTGGCATCTAGAACAAGTATTACATTCAACCTAGGTATACAACATCAAAAGGAGTCATCAACTGGTCAAATATCTCTTACAAGCTTTAGCACAGTCATGGTTGGCACTTGAAATAAGTGTTGGCATTTGAAAGAAGCATTGGAGAACATCATATATCTGCCAACAAAGGATGAAATAATATTCTCAAGCATTGTGAAAGAAGAATAGCGAAAGAATGTTATATTAAGGAGCAATGGTTGAGACACATCCACCACGTGTAGAAATCACCTCACATCATTGGGGTAAGTAAAAGAGGAGATGCCACGTGTTTAAATATATCTCAAGCTTATCATCATCAAGGTAAGGTAAAGGAGTTACATTGAGTACTCATAACACAAATAGACAATGCTCTAAGAGAAGCGTTAGACCTACCTCAAAGGCATTGAAGGTAGAAGAAATTTTTGAGGTACCACTTGGCATAGGTGTTGGGAGATTAAGGTATTACAATAGATATTGAAGATTCAAGGTGCCACTCAGCACTACATACCTTGCATGTCAGTGAAACAACAAGAGTAAAAGCACATCCAAACATGCATTAAATTGGAGGTAACATTTATTAAGAAAGATAAGCTCCAGGTGAATGAAGAGAAGCCAACGAAGAGCATGCTTGACAAGGAAGAAAAGCATGACCAACCATTGGAGAAAATACCAGCATTGATAGTGGAAAATAGTGCATGTAAAATTCTAAGACATAGCACAAGTTCAAGGTGTATACAGTGAGCTCGTGGTTGAAGAAAGAAACGTAGACCAACGTGTTTACATCGAGGAAAAGTGCACAAGTATAGTGGAAAACCTACAAGAGCATTTAGAAGTTGATAAGGAGTAGTCAACCATTGTCAATACGAAGCAAACAACATTCATTTCAGTCAACTTGCAAACCCGAATCAAGCATTTGAAAGGTGAGAATTATCCATAGTTATATTGCAAGTTTATTCAGGTTGATATCAACTACGCTCTATATTCTAGAGATATTAGTGTTAGGAGTAATAAGGTGTTGAAAGAATCTCTAGAATACTTATTGGTTACATAAAGAAAGAAGTTGAAACTTGAAGCATCTAAACTATTTCTATTGCTTCAAAATATTTGCAAATATTAAAGTCAAGGAGATATAAGGATTAGTAAAACTTAATTTGCAAATACTTAGTATTTCTAAAACTTCTAACTAGGGAGATATAAGGAATCCTACTTCAATTGAATTTCTAGAAGTTTAGAAACCTATCATTGCATTGATTCTTAGTTGAAGATATTGCTTGCATCAAAATTATAGTTGGAAGATTGATTTAGAAGGACATAGACAATCCAACTAAAGATATTGAACTTCTATCTTTGAAATTGCATTTCTAAAAGTTTTTTTACAAGTGAATACTTAATTGCAAGTGATAGAAGTTAAACATTATTCTAATCACTAGGGAGTCATAAGGTAGCCTACTAGGACCATAATGACATCAAATAAGTTCATTCTTATAGAATCTCAACTACTTAAAGGTCCAAACTATTTCTCATGGAAAAACAAAGTAAAGGCCATATTGACATTTGAGAAACTCTGGGAAATTACTATAGGAACAAAAACTAAACCAGATTCAGATGATATAGAAATCCAGAAGTTCGAAGAAAGTGATGCTAAGGCATTAATGATAATAACCTTTGCTATCACAGATGAAATACAACCATATATCAGTTCAGCAAGAACATCTACAGAAGCTTGGAAATCCTTAGAGAAAATATTTGAAGGGAAAAACAAAGCTACCATTTTAAACCTTCAAACTCAATTACATTCCTTGAAAATGAACAATGGTGAAAGTATAGAGCTATTTCTAAGGAAGGTAGCAGATATCAAAGGAAAATTATTAACATTAGGAGAAGAGGTCAAGGATAAATTTCTTGTTCAAGTGACCATGAGAGGACTTCCAGATAGTTACAAGCATCTAGTTACCTCCTTACAAATTTTAAGTAAAGATATTTCCTTTGATGAGTTAGTCAATGTTCTCCAAGAATATGAGGTAGAAAATATAGTTAAATATGAGATGACTAACAATGCTTTGGTGATAAAATACAATCCATAGGGAAATATGGCATCATCCTCAAAAGGATGAAGACCTTGGAATAACAGATATTGTCAAATATGCAGAAAGAAAGGACACAACACAAACTACTGCAGATTCAATCCTAAGAATCAGAATCAAGGAAATCAAACATCCTATGGAAATCAACAAAATAGGATATTTCAGCCAAAGCAGTATCAACCTCAAAAGCAACAGTTCCAGAGGACATATTCTTCTTAAAATCAGTACCCTCAACTAGAATATCATGGAGGAAATCATAAAGGACACATTGCCCAAAAGATTCAAGAAGTTGAAGAAATGGAAGAACCTACAGATGAACATGGAATTAAAGCTCTATCAACAAAGATAGATTCTTATGAAGACACTAACTACTTACTTGAACAGGAAGGAGAATACAAACTTTAGTACCAGATTGCAGATCCATATTGAAGACTAAAGTCTTCAAAAACCAAATAATGTAATACAGGGGGTGTTGGAATATATTACATCATTTGGTTCTTTACTAATGTACCTTCATGGGTACATATTTAGATTAGGATTATATTAGGAGATAAATAGTTTATTAGAGTAATTTAATAAATGCACAAGTGTTAGAATGTGCAATGATGTAAATGTGCATGTAGTCCACATGTACATGAGTCTTAGGGTTGAGTAAGAGGCAAGGAATCTATCTTCCTATATAAAGGCCTCATTGTGAGTGTTTGTAGAGAGAGGGATTTTGGTGTGCATAGGTTAGAGTAGTAGTAGGCACAATGTAGCTCCATTTTGTTAATATGGAGTAGTTGTAAACTCCATGAGAGGAGCATTGTAATTTTCGTGAGCTTTCTTATATGAGCATTTCTAGAGCATTGTATCAAGTTTTCTATCATATTTTCATGCATGTTAAGTTGCCATTATCATAGTTATAACATTGCATGCTTATTTCAATACTTGTGATTGCATTTCCTTTAAGTTTAAGGCTCCAAAAGCTAACATGAGTAGCTATCATCTTTATTGTCATCTATCCATTTATAGGAATTATCATCACATGGGCATAAAAGATCTCTTCATTTAATTTTTTGGATCCTTGAGCTACTTCTATCATGAATCCCATGTTATTTTTTCCTTTCATGGATATATGAGACATTACTTTCCAAGAAAGGATGATCTTCCTTGAATAATGTGCACCTCATTGGTTTGATTTTTAAGGTATTGGTGTTTTTTTCTTTGGAATTTTTTTTTACCACTTGGGGCCACTTGACTTTAGATATTTGGGACTTTTATCTCCTATTTATTTGTAAAAAAATTTACTCTGTGTCCTCTACTTGTGACTTAGAAACTTTTATCTTTAGAAATTATTTTCTTTTGAGATCTAACCTTTGATAATCAGACCTTTTTGATCAAGGTTTTCTATTGTGCTTGTCTATGACTCAAAATTTTACTTTAAAAAAAGGCATAGTGATTCATCACTACAAATTTGGTGACTCTCAAGGGATATTTAGCCTACTAAAGATAAGAAACCTATAAAATCTATGCCTTAGTCCATTGGCTAAAGAGTCAAGAAAGTTTCCTCTAAAAGCAAATTTTTTTAGTGGTCAAGCCACACCTTTGAAATTTTATAGGTGGTTGAGATTTCTACTATCTCATGTAACTGAGATCACCTATCATACATATGTATAAGTTTTAAGTGAGTGACCTTTATCCATTGGGTATGAATTCAAAAGGCCTACCCACTAGCTGCATAAGTCTTTTATTCTTCCTTTTTATCTAGTTTCTTGGGTGAAAATTTGTCACCATGTTGCAAATGGTACTTTGTAACTTTCTCATCAAAAGTAGGAAGGTGCCAAAGATAATGCTATGGTTGATACCATTGGGATGAACCTCATGTGTATTGATCAAGCCTTTTTAGGTCCTATCATCCTCATGGATAAATAGGTTCTTTGCACATGCTTGCTCGACCTCTTCAAAAGAGGGGATGTCCAAGGTGGAAGTTGCCTCTCATTCCACTTGGCCACTAGAAGGGTAAAGGAGGTCTAACCCAAAAATTTTCTCATATGATTCTTTCTAGCTTCTAGTTGATTTGTAGACTCATACTCTTTGTGATGCATATGGAGGGCCTCCTTTGAGATCTACTCTTATTGTTCATGGATATCACAAATCTCATTTTTATCCTCCACAAGGTTGCTTTGCATCTCCCATTTTAATGTATCCTTAAATGGATTGCTTGGCTCAGGTTCTACTTTGTCTACCTCTTCTATGAATTCACTCATGACTAAGATAACAAGCTAACCCCAGTTATAGATTGAATTTGGAAACAGAGCATTATATTTATGGTGATTCTTACCTTTCAATGAAGCCACCAATAGCCTAAAGGCCACATCCTACTTTGTGATGTTGTGCACTTGGTAAATGAAAACTATTTCCTAAATGTGCTCTAATGGGGATGTCAAGCCTTCACTAGTATATTCAAACATAATTTCTAGTAGTGATACTATAAATTATCCCCAAACAATAGATGGATTTAAAGTTCGTAGCGACTTATTTTCTATCCAATTAGGGGATAGATCTTGATATAGGACAATAATAGTAGACCTATGGGACCTTTGGATTTTAATGGAATCACCAAGTGAATGTAGCTTCTTGCTTTTTTAGGTAGACTAAGGTCTCCACTTGAATCTCTATCTAGTATCTTCTGGTGTTTGTTCTAGAGTGAAGTCACCAGGTGAGTAGAGAGGTGCTTCAATAAGAAATAATAGATAAATACCCTTACCCTATTGCTTGTTATTATTTTAGAACCAATTATGTATCACTAGGGTTCCACTAGGCATGTCATTAAACTGTTTTCATCTATTATTATACCTGGTGTGGCAATCGTGCCTCCCAGGTTGTGACACAACAGGGTTACGATTGAGAGTGTAGGGTTTAGCTCAATCGGGGTCCTTCAAGAGTTATTACAAGGTGATTTCCTTGTTATTATGTAATATTCAAGGTACACTTGGTATCGACAAAGGAAAAAGGAATACAAGAGATGAAAATTAAAAAAACTCAACAAAATAAAAGGGTGGTGATGCACCAAGAGATCCTATAAGATATTCCTACAAAAATAGGCCTAAACACTATGTTTCAATGGTTAATACTTCCTCTCTTTTACATAGTTAAGCATATATGATCTCTACTAGTTGTATGTAAGCATGAACAGGTGGGTCATGTGGGAAATCCAAACAAGTGACTAGTCCAAAAATAGACACAGACCCCTCACACATACATATACTTAATAAAACTCAAAGAACATGTAAAATATTACAAATAAATACATACATATAGAAATGGGTCAGCAGGAGGCCACAAATGGCTATACTAAAAATTTGACACAGACTCCCATGTATATATACAAGCAAAATTTTACAAAGATTGTGCCAAAAGTGAGGGTTTGAAATTTCCCACAAACCACTCAGGGAAAAACTATTTTACAAAAATAAATGAATGAAAAGTCTAAAAACTAATACAATTATAAACTTGTTGGTCCTTTACAAAGCTATTGCTACTCCTATTTATATAACAACGGGAGGGATTTCCCTCTAAAAATCATGCAAATATTTCTATATGGCTATCACTTTAAGTAATGATTCATGTCTCATAAGTTTTTCTACCCCTTTTAGGTTCATTGGGTTCAAATTCATGAATTTCAAATGGTCCTAAGCCCTTGGATGAGCATATACCATATTTATTGCCATCTATCCATTTCTAGGAATTCCCATCACCTAGGCATAGAAAATTTCTTAATTTAATATTTTTTATCCTTGAGCTGCTTTTGTCATGGCTCCCATGATGTTGTTTTCCTTTCATGGAGATGTGATATGTTACTTTATAGTAAAGGTTGATCTTCCTTGAAGAACATCCACCTCATTGGTTTAAATTTTGGGGTATTGATATTTTCTTCTTCAGAGTTTTCTTCACCACTTGGGGCTACTTGACTTTAGATATTTACGACTTTTGTCTCATGTACCTTTGTAAATAATTTTGCTCCTTGTCCTCTATTCATGACTTATAAACTTTTTACCTTCTAACATTATTCACATCTAAGATCTAACCTTTGATCACCAGACATTTTTGATTGAGTTTTTCTCTTGTGCTTGTCTATGACTCAAACTTTTTCTTAAAAAAAGGGTGTAATGATTCATCACAACATATTTTATTAATGAACATAACTCATCCATTTGTGGATCCATATATTTATTTAATCCATTATATTATTGTATTATTTGATTTTGATACATTTGGGAAGTGAGCAAATTTGATGATTGTTGCAACACTAGGTGTGTTGGAGTATATTAAATTATTTGTTACATGCTAATGTACCACCATGGTACATTTTTAAATAGTAGATTAGGGTTGAGTCATAGTTTAGAGTGTGATTTATATTTACCCTTTTATGTAAGTGTGAATGTGCAAAAAATGCACAAGTGTCATGTAAATTTGTAATGTGCAAGAAATGCACAAGTGTCATGTGAGTTAGATTACAAGTAAAGGTTGAGTATATGTGCACAAGTGTCTTATATATAAGAGTGCAAATATGTAATGTAAAAATGTGCACAAGTGTCTTAGATTAGAAAGTGTAAATAGAAGTGTAAGAGTCATGTATAGGTGTGCATATGTTATAGAGTCAAGTGTTCATCAAGTATGCAAGTGGCAAGTAGATAAGCCAAGAGTCATGAGACTTGGCATATGGAGAGCAATATTCTAGTACTTGAAGAGTCATATCACTATGGCCATATTATGGAGACAATGCTCTGTATACATAGATAACACATAATTCATATATCTCATTATCAACTTCTAATAGAAAGAAGAGTAATAAAGCTTGTATACATTTTGAACATTTAATATTGTAAGTTGTTCTTCATGTATAGTACTTGAATGATTAGGCTATTTGCATTCATATTTCAGCATATTATTGAATGTTATTTTATTTATTATAAGCCTTGATATACATGTTAATTTATTCATATTATTCTACTCATAATATTATCATCTTGACCTTATTATTATATTATGGATATTTTATATTTGGGACTTGTGTGATATTTTGTGGTAGTATAAGGCTTAAAAGTCATAAGGGTGTTGATTGGCCTAGGAATTCAATAATATATGGAGCATTATATTGTATATACATGGAAATATTGGATGGTAATGAATTAATATGAGGGGATGGAGGCATAGAAAATAGTTGGTGATATGTTTGTATATTTTAGTATTTATATATTTGGGATTAGTATAGTTTGTGGTATAGAAGGATATTGAATTTGTAGGCTTGGGTTTGTGTCATATTAGTTGTGTAGGTTGCCAATGGTGTAGGTGGTAACTTTGACTTGTATTAATATATCTTATACATGATCTACTTTATTGAATGCACCCAAAAATGTAAAATGGTTTGTATTTCTCACCATTATTGCCAAATTGGGTGGCAAACCCCTTATGTAATATAAAAATGCCTATTCATCCAACATATAAATATTCAAAGTTATGAGTTATAAAGTATTGTAATAGATTAGCTACTACCTTCTAATTCCAAGGAATTAGCCATGTAAAATGAATGTTGTAAACCCAAGGAAATAATACAAAATGATACAAGTTTGTAAAATTGATAAAATATGATTATCTTCAAGGTGGAGCAATTTGCTCAAGTGTTGATTTGTCAAAAAAGTGAACTAATTGGCTTAATATTTATTTGCTAAAAAAAATGGACCAATTATATTAGGAGAAACTTGCTAGAAAAGCAACTTAATTGGCTTGCAAGAGAAATCTGCTCACAAATACTAGTGAATAGCTAGAAAAGTTGAGCAATTCACTAAATTTCTAGAGTGAATTGCTCACAAGCCTATGGAGGGGTAAAATCAAATGAATAAATCCTAAGAAGAATTTTTTGAAATCTACTTTTTGTCCTTTAGTGGTGCACTAAGTCAATATAGAAGCCTTCTAAGCCTATTAGAGGCATAATTAAAGGTGTGTAACATTTGATGTGCATCATTTTGCTAAAGATGCCTCAAATATTTACTTCTAGTAGGAGTAATTATTTATCACCTCAGGTAACATAAGGGTAAAATATTACTATAAATAGGAACCTAGGGATCAATTATTTTCATCTTTTGTCCATGAAAATTAAGAGCTACACTCTATGAAACCCATATTATACTTTGACCTCATGATATTTTTGAGAAAAATGGCAAGTCCTTATGGTTCCAACAATAGCACCACCCTCCTAGTTTTCTAAGTGTGTAATGATTGAGGCATTGCTCTTTTCCCCATCTTATCATTCACTTATCAATTTCATATCTAATAAATGGAATAATATTGATGTTATTCAAATTATCATGTGTTAATAGATCACATACATTTTTCTCGCTATTATTTAAACAAGTATTTTGTTTGAATCACTCATACTCTTAATATTTCATGCATATTAATTTTCCATACTCTTAATTTTCATGCAATTATTGTAGGTTAGCATAGGAGTATTCTATGAGTAAAGTTGAGATCCATCCTAAATATGGAGGTTGGGAGGAGACATTGGAACTCCCTTCCCACTTTGTTGAAACTATAATTGGGGCACAAACACTAAATAATAAGCTAGAACAATTCCCTAGATCAATATTATTTATAGCATGTATAGTGGTACCAACCCTCTTTTTCCTCAAGTTTTGTCTAATTTGGCTAAAATTCCTTATTTTTATGTCAGATTTGCATTCATCATAGATGAAGCAACTAGCTCAAGATTGAACAATTTTTTTCTAAGTATAGCTAAAGGAATCAATTTGTTTCAAATTTGGAGTCATTCATTTCATTTGATCCAATCACCTAAAAAAATACCTAATTCTAGTTCTATGAGCAATTCACTCTATTTTGTGAGTGATTAAATTTGAATTGTAAGTTATTTGCTTTCAATTTATTGTATTTTCATCAGTTGAGTTCAAATAAATTTACCAAGGCTAGGGACTTGGTTTGTCAAGCTCAATCTCAAAATAACCTTATCATTTTTATTATTTTTGTTTGATTTTTGTAGGTACTTTATAAATGGTAACTTTGATATGATATTTTTTTGTAAATACAATGATGTAAATAACACCAAAGCACCAACAAACTTCAAATTGGATCTTGAATATATATTCATCATAGATAGAAAGCATTTAAGGTATATTCTAAGCCTTTTTTCAAAATATAATCTATAAGTGACTTGTTGAATTCAACAAGCAATTTGCTCCACAAATAATAAAATTTAACGAAGTATAATCTAATGAGCTATTTGCTCCAATTTTCAAGCTATTCACTTGAACCCATTTATCTAAAATCTTTTTGAAGTTCAAATTTACTAGCAAATCACCTAAAACTACAAGTAAATTGCTTGACTTTACATGCAAATCACTTCTTTTGCATGCAAATTGCTTTACAAGTAGAATTTTACAAAGTCAATTCCTACTAAAAAATCACCTAAAATTACAAGTGAATCACTCTAGTTTATAGGTAAATCATTATTTAGATTAATTTTTAAACTTTTGCAAATTTTGATTCTAAAAATCAGTTTGTATAGGTACATATGCTAGAGGATCTAAGTTGATGCTTTTTGAGATGGTGACTATTGCCAACTTTAACAAAATCAAGTGGGTGAATTAATTTAAAAGCTACTATAATATGTTGTACTACTTACATCAACCAAATGATTATATTTATATTTGATTTTTTCATCATCACTATGAATCTTACTTAAATATTTTATTAAATCTCTTCACATCTCATCTTAGGACTGTTAACAACAACAACCCTTCATAACTCTTCATCAACTATTACCTCTTGTTTTGAATAAATGATAGTACCATTTTAGACCATAACATTTTGAGAGTCTATTTTTAGGTTTACTTATTAAAAAAAATTAAAAAATAGAGTGTTTCCTTAAATCCTTTCCCCTAAACAAGGGGAATCATATGAGCTTCACTCCTATATTTGACATATTTAGCATTTGGGCAACATTATGGTAGCTCAACCATGGGGAATCCTGAGATAGTACAAAATATGTCATGGGCTCAAAATTCTCAACTACCCCAATATATGCATATTCCCCAAGGTTAGCAACAACTTTTACATAGCTCACAACCAAATATGTAACCCCATCAACCAATATAATAGTTCATGTACTAACAAGTGGTGGCACCAAGTTACCAATTTTTGATGGACCAATAACAAATCAAATATCCTCAACAACAACAACCAACATATGCTCTAATAGGACAATATGCATATCAAATGTCATGTGGGAAAACAATATATGGATAAGTGCATCAACAACCTTAGTTGATTAAACAACAAAATACATTGTTTTCATGCAATCCCATCAACAATAGGTGGTTCCATAGTATCAAAAATTTCTCTAGGAACAATAGAACCATCAATATTTTGTAAATAAATTATACCATTTCAAGGGTATGCTCATGGTCCTTTAATAGTTAAAGGAATTATATGAAGAATTTAAAGAATACAATTGGATAATTCAACAAAAAAATACAAAAGTCTCAATGGTTAGTGACTTAACAACAATATCTATTGACCCCTACTCATGAGGAAGTTATAGCCTGTAATGAGTCCCTTTCAGTTAGAGAACTCCAATAGGGAAATATTCCAATGATTATTTAAACACGCAAAGTCATGAGTAATATGAATATAAATTTTAGGTTCCCTGCCTATGAAATACCCCATTATTTAGCATCATGTGCTTTGACAATTTGCTATGCTAATGCAATGCATCAACAAGCATTAATCCAATCAATAGTAGTAAACTATCCTATTTCTAATATTTTAGTAATGGTTATCCAACCCATGATGAATCAACCAATGGTAAATCAAGTGATAACACCACAATCCAATACAAAATAAGCCTATGTAATGCCTAGAGCACCTAAAATTAGTGGTTACTCAAAGCACATTGGAGAATAATTCTTAAAAGTTTCTTCAGCCTACTCCCCAAGAAGCATACCCCGTTTAAATAGCAAAGAAAACTAAGGTGACAATGGAATATTTTGATCAAATAGGTTATCAATTGTATGGTGAAACCCCTATCCTTCCATCGAGGGGCATCTCTCCTATGATTTTACAAATACCTTGAGATTGACAACACAAATATTGAAGACAGATATTCTAAAGGTAAACAAATAGAAGATGAATAAGAGTGCGAATCAGTTGATTCTTCCTCAAATACAATATTAGAGTTTGTAGAAAATTTTGAAATGTTTACTTTTCCTTGGAAGGAGAAGAGTCTACGATGAAAGCAAAAATTGAGTAAAAATAGAAGGGATTTAGGTTCCTTTTTTAGGATTTCCTACCAATGGGAATAACAAAGGAAATATAAAAATAAATCATCAAGCATCAGTGCCTCCATTGAATGATGAATTGGATCATACAAGAGTAATTAGACTAGAATATGAAAGAGAAGGATATGCTAGAAATTCTAAAGAATCAACATGTGAATCACCTTTATGAAGGAATTTTACTTCCTCTATGAGTATATTTTAGAATATTATCATGTTCCTGAGATTCCATGTGAGATTCAATGTGAAATACAATACCTAAGACACCCGAGGTTATTGAATTCCATTTTCCTATGCAAGATGTTGTGTGTGATCCTTAAAAAGCATTTAAGGACGGTGAAATAGTTACTCTTCCAAAATATGAGATATTTAATTTTTCTTTATAGGAAGATAATATAGAAGAAGTGGAGGGGAACCTACAACCATAATATTAGGTATTATTTTCAAAGTTATAATTGATATTAGAAGATGGGGATGAAATAAAGGAAGAATCTAAGCTAGAATATGAAACATATAATTTTGTTTTGGAGAAAGCTAAGCTTGTAGGGTTTGGAGAAATATCATGGAGGTTTTTTTATCAGGAAACTATCTACTTTGATAATGAAGTCCTAGAAGAAAAAAATATTCAATAAATAGAGAAGGATTCATCTATGGCCCCTAATATTCTTCAAGTGATTCTAGATAAATGGGCTACATTGAGTAATAGATAAGCCATTATCCTAAAAAAAGGGTATTTTTTGACAATCGTAGGAAGTACATCCAAGGTGAAATTCATATTGCAATATTTTGATGCATTAAAATTTAACATTGAATTGGTTGGGGGACAATAATAAAAGGTACCTTTAATGTTGAGTAATCTTGTGTTGCCTAGTTGCATAAAGGTGGCCACCCAAACCAATTATCACCATTAAATTCCACCATGGAATGAGATAAAAAGTGGAGAGGCTATCATAGTTGTATAAGTTTCAAATCCCCTCATACTCCCCATCACTTTAGAGTTAAATAAAAATATTAGTTTCAAGACAGTTGACATCAAAAGGTAGATCAAGAAGGAATGATAAGAAAAAAGGTTGTTCTAAGTTCCTAGACTATGATACTCACTCAAGGTTCCAATTATTTTGGTGAATAAATATACTATATACTAAAACATATCCATGAGGCTATAAATTAGGAAATTCCATTTGTAAAATACCATCCATATTTACCATTAATTATATCTAACTTACTATGTTTATATAGGTGTTGGAAAATCTTGAGTTAGAACATCAACACCAGAAGAGTGGGTAACTTATTTTCTTAGCTTGTGAATGGGATTGTCTTCCACTTAGAGATATACCTATTTTTTTCTATAAATTACCACTCACTATTCCCCTTCTTTAGTTAAATTTTCAAAAAAATAAGGAAAAAAATATAGAAAAATAAAAAATCCCCTTCTCACCTGAGTGAAAATCCCTTGAGAGAGACTTGGGTTCCCACTTTTTTACATTCCTTTCTTCTAATATTGGTTAAAATATCTCTAAGATAATAAATTTAATTATGAAGCTACTAATATGAGATGCCAACCTAGGAATACATGATAGCCAAACAATGTTTGAGATCTAGATTATTTTTTGGTAAGTAGGATTTTCTCATTCTAACTCCATAGCCCAATGAATTAGGTAGAGTCTAAGATAGATCTTATTGATAGTATAGCCTTATAAATGATTATCGATGTGAGGTTTGGTAAAAATGGCTCAAACCATAAGATCTTTGATGACTAAATAAAATAAATGATAAAAGAATAGAAATAAATTATAGATAACCCTCAATAGAAGGGCTCTCAAAGAAAACAAGGTTTATAAATAAGGAAAATAGTGGAAATAATGGAAGTCAATAATCTAGGAGCATAAACTTATTCCACCATATTTACCACAACCATCTACACTTCACTTCAATGTTTATTTCTATACTCCCCTCTTTATTTTATCTTTATTCTTATTGATTCTACTCTTGCTTCTCTTATCTCCTCTAAATTCTTCTATTGCACCCATCCCACTTTGAATAAGGATAGCCCAAGTCTTAGGATCATTATAATTTTACCTTTTCAAAACATACGCTAATCCCATACACCATATCCACTCCATACCATCCTATCATAATTCATGTTGTCACCAATTTTTCCATACCCTTTCAATCATCTTTTAGTCTCCCATATAATAAGCATCATTGTGGTGTACCATCTATAATCATCTTAATCCTTTGCATCATTCATCAACACCTAGTCCACATAATCATCCATATCATTGCATTAAATTAGTATCCTCATCTTCATTGGTCTATTGGCCTCTTTATACACAATGATACCCTTCACTCTAATAGTGTTAAATTTATCCAAGGTAATTCACACTATGAAGTAACACCTCACCCTTGGTGTCTACTAGTCATGCTCTCACTTAATGAAAAGGATCCTATGAGAGAAAATATAGAAATTAAATATCAGACACCATGTAGGAGGTAAAAAGACACATTTATCAAAATAACACTAGTAGAAATAGCATCGTAATTTCTTGTATTCATGATCCACTAATATTGGTCAAAGAAAGGAAGAGGGTAGTTATTTTTCATCAAGGCACTTTAAATACATCATATGAAAATCAAGATATTAGTAGTGGGACAAGTGATCTCTAAGACCAAGTTCTAAGGTGCATCCAAAATTTATTAGGTCAATACCCTTTGAGCCAAGGTGCACTCTCACCTATCTCAATAAGTGTGAGACATGGCTATTCAAAGGTCATTAGGTAGGTGGAAGAGGAGCAAACATCTAAGGAAAAGTACACTAAAGTACATCCTATCTATGAAATAGATGAAGTAAATGGGTATCTCATATAAGAAGATGGAAATAACATGTTATAAGACATATATTACAAGCAAAGGAGACTCTAGTGGTGCAAGCTCCCTATTTTGGAATGATAGTTGAAAATTTGAGAAAGGAGATGTAGGAAATACTAAATAAGGGATTGCATTAAGTACTCTCTTGTTAAGAACAACTCCATAGATGTTTTCAATACCATGGATGAAGAGAAATTCAAATTTAAGGTGGCCATATATAATATTTTCAAGTGCTTGAAAGGATATCATTGAACTAGAAATCCAATTTGGGAAGTCAAGTAATAAAGAGGATCGAGGAAAGAAACTCTCAAAGAATTAATATGAGAAATTAAATGTTAAAAATTTGATGATCAAGATGTACCTTTGTGCCCTAATTTGCAAGAAATTTAAAACTATAACCTCACAACTAAACAAAGGTGAGCCATAATTTTATAATTTTGTAGTAAGTATTTCAAGTTTTAAGACTTCATGTCGAAGAATAAGGGAAGGACCTAGGATCTCTCACCAATAAATCTTGCACCAAAAGAAGTCACAAAAAATGTAGTAATTGAGCTACTACCTTCTAATTCCAAGGAATTAACCATAGAAAATAGATTTTATAAACCCAGGGATAACATTACTAAACAACAAAATTTGGCTAAGTCTCCAAGGTGGGTTGATTCACTCAAGTGTCTATTTGCAAGCAAAGCGACCCAATTGGGTCAAGAGAAATTTACTATCAAAGTAGAAAATTTGGATTAGGAGCTATTTGCTGCAAAGTAGCCCAATTGGATTGCAAGAGCAATCCACTTGCAAATGCTAGCAAATTACTAGAAAAGTTGAGTGATTTGCTCAAATGTTTGAGCGATGCACTCAATTTTTGGATCAAATTGCTCATAGTCCTATGGATGGGTAAAATCAAAGGCATGGACCCTAAGGAGAATCATTGAAAAGTGGTTTTTTGTATTTTGGTGGCATGCTAAGTCATTTTAGAAGTCTTCTAAGCCTACTAGAGGTATAATTAGAGGTATGTAATATTTGGGGGTGCATCATTTTGCTAAAGTTGCCTTCAAATATTTACTTCTACTAGGAGTGATTTTTTCTTACCCCATGTAACATAGGGGTAAACTCTTACTATATATAGAGGGCTAGGGATCCATTATATTCATCTTTTGGACATGAGAATTCATAAATACACTATCAAACCCATCATTGTGCTTTCACCTCATGATATTATTGAGAAATTGGCAAGTCCTTACACATTCCATCAATGGCATCACCACTCCTAGCTTGCTAAGTGTGAAGTGATTAAGCCATTGTCCCTTTTCCCATATTGTTATTTTCTTATCAATTTCATATCTAATTAATGGAATAAATTTGATGTTATTTAAATTCTTATGTGTTAATTCATCACATACACTTTTCTCACAATGGTTTAAACCCATATTTTATTTGAATCACTCATACCGTTAATCTTTCATGCATATTTTTTATTACATTTTTAATTTTTATGCAAATAGTATAGGTTAGCATAAGAGTATTTTGTGATGACATAGGGGAGACAACTTATATCTGGAGGTTGGGATGAGCCATTATCACTCCCAACTTTTTAAAAAATAGAATTAGGGCATAAACACTTAATAAGAAGTCAATTCCATTTCCTAGTTTAACAAATATGCATGAACCTCATGTTGTAATCATGAAAAATTTTAGTTGAATATCTCTAGAAGGTGTTTAATTGGAACAAAAATAAATATGTATTTCATAGGTTGCTCATAAAGGGTTCAATGATCAAATTCCAATGGAAAACTATGTTATATCATAAACTTCTATACCACATTATGGCCTTATCCATAAATAAAAATACTAACAATTACACCATTAATCTTCTTCTTGTATTTAATGAACTTGATTTTAGAGTCGACAACTTATTAAGGTGAATTAGTGTGACTTTACTAGCATTCCCATCAATGTTGGTAAATACTTCGTAGCCATATATGGAATTGGTGAGTAACCTATAGGTTTAATGGGCCTTGGCACATCCAATCAAGATATTATTTTGTCTACTTACACTTGTATTTGATAGAATGGATGTCCTTACCCAAAAAATATTTGTTGACCATATTGCACTTGATAAATGGGTGGACCTATTGGATTATATGCCAACTATTAGTAATATAATTGATCTATTTGCCAATTTTATTTAGCCTATTAGTTATATGCAATTATTTATTATTGTTGTTGTTGCACATTCTATTGTAGATTGCATGCAACCTATTATTAAATTTTGGGATAAAGTGTTTATTTGGATTGTGTACACACTATTGGTTTTTTTAAACCTATTAAGGTTTAGAATTTTATACAAGTTGTTGGTTTTACATGTTTTATTGGTTTTGAGGGATCTACTGATATTATGGAGTTTGTTGATTTTGAGCAAGATTTTGATTTTATGAAATCTATTGTTGGTTTTGATGAAATCTCTAATGTTGGGGATTCTATTGATTGACATGATATTTTAATTTTACATAATTTGTTGTTGAATCTAAGAAATTTGTTGTTGATTTTGAGGAATGTGTTAATGATTTAATGAAATTCATTGATTTTGTGCAATATTCTAATTTTATTGTTGAATGCATTGAGTTTTTTGAATTTGAAAAGTATTTCAATTTTGTTAACCATGTTGGTTCTACCCATAGACCGATTCTACATGTTATATAGTCTTTGTACCCTAGATTTATTTTGTGATACCTATTTATTATGGGTACTAGTTTTACTAATTTGGCCCAATTGGTTGCATATTAGTTTCAACTTGTTAATTGGAGATATTTTTTTATTTCATCCAATTGGTTATTGATTAGTTATATATTATTGATGATTTGATATGAGTTATTATTCTTGTACAACTTATTATTGGGTAACTATTCGTATTGAAGGCATCAATTGTAATTCCATATTGTGTGATTACAACAATAGGTATTAGTCTTAGACTTGGGTGTAGCATATATTTCTTCTAAGTATTTAATACAAAAAATAATAATGTTCTCTTACCTTTGGAACCATTTCTCCAATAAGTGACCAACGTAATTGACTTAGATTCATTTTCTATAGACAAGATTTTAACCTTGTATTCATAAACCTTATATGAGATCACTATGCATTTAAAGTTTGAACCTTATAAAAAAATCCCTCAAAAATGTTAATCAAAACCCTTTAAAAAAATAAAACTTGTAAAACATATATTTTAGGCAAAGCACACTCTTATCTTGGAGTGAAGCATAAATTTTATGACAAGTGGGTCATATTTTTAGGATATATAGAAGAATTCTAGAATATTCCAATTCTTGAGATGAAAGTGGAGTGTCTTTCAAGATACTAGGTAAAAATATAAAAGCTATAGAATCAAGGGATGGAATGGATCACCTTTGACCTTACCTAATGATACTTTCAACAAAGCATACAATTTTTTTTAATAAGTTGTGTGGATTCTATTGGGGGCCACTCCCATTACAAAAACAAAACATTACATTGCTCTCATTACATTTCTAACAAGTTAATTACAACATATCCAACTTTACCTTTCATTCAAAGATACTTTTCATTTTCCTTTCTATCAATCTCCATCACTTTTCCTTTCGATCAAATATAATCTTTATTTTCCTTTCTATCAATCTCCATCTTCCTCAAACTGCTAAGTTTTCATAAAAAGCATAAAAAATTACATCGGCATAGAGTATTGCCTTAAAATTTAAAAATGTATCACACTTGATTATGGGAAGAGTGCATCCAACATGGAAAAGTCTTTTGATCATCCCTGGGTAAGGAACACCTTGGAAGGCTTGATTGAACTTAAAGATAATTCTATTGGAATCCAAAAAATCCAAAAATTGTAAAGGAATGGAGTGTCTAATAAAAATGACTAGTCACCTTTATGCACACAATAAGGCTAGATTGAACTTAAAGATAATTCTATTGGAATCCAAAAAATCCAAAAATTGTAAAGGGATGGAGTGTCTAATAAAAATGACTAGTCACCTTTATGCACACAATATGCTAATATTTGTTAAGCAAAATAATGTGATTTGTTACCTTAAATTTACGTGCAAAGTGCTCTCAACTAAATGGAGTAGATTTTATTTTTTTGGGTAAAGCATATTTGTTCATCTCTAGTTAGGATATACTTTGAAATATTTGGTCAAAAATGGGACATTGAACTAACCACTCTATTCCTAATTTAGGCAGCTTGAAGCAATCTTAAAATAAACAAATTAAGGAATAAAAATGGATCTAGCAAACAATTGATACAATTTTGTTTATATTTTTAAGTAAAATTTAAATATAAATAGATTCAATGGGTTTGTTTTCAAATAGTTTCACTATCTATATAGAATTTTAATGAATTCAAATGCATCTAAAGGAAAATGCATAAAAACTCATATATAACAATGAAAAACTATAAGATCTGAAGCCAAAACTAATAGATTGAAAAATATATTTCTAGGTTAGGTTTATTTTGGTGTTTTTAACAGATTTTTAATAGATCGAAAGAAATTTAAACCATGTTTACATATACATATATCTAAAAAATGAACCCTCAAATGATAAGTCTTTTTAATGCAAGTGGGATTAGTTTGATTCAATATAGAAATCAAGTCAGTGGTCCCACTAGGTGTAAAATAACTATTGATCTATTAAATTGTATAATACAATTACACACCCATGAGATTGCAATTCAACATAGAAAGGTTATTGTTTTAGTTCCCAATATTTAGGTTGAAGTGCCAAATCCCACTAAATATAATAAATATAAGCTTATCTAAGCAATTTTATAGGAGAAAAGATGTTAAATACAATAAAAAAAATTTAATAATTTAACCAAGTGAGATGAACATTGACTTAGTATAAACCTTTAGAAGGGACTAAATTACTTTGGTGCATTCAGATCCATGAACATCCTATAACTACAAATCCATAGGACTAATGGGATATGGGAAGGTAGATTCAGAAGCATCATATATCCATGAAAAAAGAGGTCAAAGGATATTATTAATACATAGAATCCATACACAATCTCTTCATTAATTGTAGTTCAAATCATAATTACAAGTCTGGTCACAAGGAGTAGCTTTAATATTCTAAAAATAACAAAATGGTCTTTTCTATTGAGAATCAAGCTCTTACATATAGAATAAAGGTATCTAACTCTACTTATAACTATAGAAAATTAAAATATTACTCCATTTTATATAAAATTGGTAGAATATTAAAATTAGATGGCAAGAGATTGCATATTCAAACAAATTTGGTATTGAAATCTATTCTAAACACTTTAGTTAGCTCCATTTCCTCCACTAATCCTATCTAGAGAGTGAACATCACCATAAAAACCAATGTCTCAATCTGTGTGCCTCTAAATCCATGCCAAACACAACCTTCATAGAGATTCCCCTTTAAAATGTAGTTCACATCTATGTTTTGTAGTGCAAAATGTAGTTTGGCCTAAAATTCAAAATGTCATCTAGTCTTGTGATGCAAATCACTTTTTGATATTCAATGAAGAGTACATCATCTCAAACTTAGCCAATTTTCCTCCTAATTCTTATAATTTGAGACTCATATTTCCAAACCAACCAATTCAACTACATAATAGTTTGTAATTTTCCTTGATGATTTTGGAAGCCCAAATTGTCTGAATTCTAGTTTTTTTCTATTTTCTACACAATGAAATCATACTTTGGATGGAAATAGTAGTAGTAAGCTACTACAATATCTAATAGTATAATTTATTTATTTTTTAATATGCAATCTAAAATCACAAATAACATCATAGTTTCAAATTTTTATGTGATATGGGGACATTAATTATTCAATATACAACATCCAAAATGTGGGGCATTAGGAACATAAATAAATGAAGTGCTAACTTCTACATTTTAAGCTTAAAATAAAAATAACAAGAGTAAGACTAAAGTTTATATTTTAACTAGAAGATTCCACACATCCAATAGTAAAAATCAACATAAGATTAGGACCACAAGTAAAAATTTTCCCTCTCCTCTTACGAAGTCCTAAGTTCCCTAGGCTATGGGTAAAGCAAGGGATTGAGTTGAGTGGTTCAGAGACAAGGGACCCTAGTATTAGGAACATAAACCCATGCTAAACTTACAACTCATACCTATCACTGTTGAAAACCCCTCTTTACATGGACACATTTGTACTTGAATACCCTACAAGAATGCCAACTATAGATTATCCATAAGTATAGGAGGGTTTTATAAACTTATCTCAAATATACATTCATTGAGAAAGAGAAAAAAATTTTGAGTAATTTCAATGTTATAAGAGGAAAAATAATTCAAAGCAATAAAATCAAGGAGGATATACTAAATATATGGTCAAATAAAATGTCTAAGAATGAATAAGGGTGAAGATCTAGATATTTATCAACTTCATTTGAATTCCTCAGTTCATAGTAGTTGTGGCCTATAGGGACAAGTATTGCTTTTATATGTGATAATAGGAGACACTTCATGGTTTGATGAGAAGAAGTGCACATAATAGTAATTGGGCTTGGTAGCATTCAAAAGGATTATATTATTTCCCATTAAATATGAAAGGTGACTTAAATATGACATCCTACTTGTGCTTGAGTAGACATACATTACACAATGACTCAACTACATAATGTAGATAAAAGTTTAATAGGTGATCATTAATAGCATATTGGTTATACAATACAATACAAAATAAAGAAAATAATTGGTATGTATGGTGGCCCCTTAAGCATTGTAAATAACATTTATAGATAATTCTTTAAAATATGAAGTGCAAAAAGTAGCAAATAAAAATACCCAAAAGTACAATGGTAAATTATATAAGAAAACAAAGATTACATTTTAGTTTAGAGTACAAAAGATTCATAACAAGGTGAGAGATAAACCCTAGGGGGTTTCCCCCTAAGGGGCTTGGCAAATGGTCTAGTTATTTAATGATCAACAAATCTAAAGGCTAAAGGAGCGTGGAAGGCTATAGGTTGAAGGATCATGGGAGACTAGAGGCTGAAGGAGTGTGGAAGGCTAGAGGCTAAAGGAGTGTGGTAGTCTAGAGGCTAAAGGAGCATGGAAGGCTATATGCTGAAGGAGCGTGTAAGGCTAGACGTTGAAGGATCATGAAATGATGGAGGTTGAAGGAACATGGAATGTTGAATGATGAGTTGATCTTTGGAGTATCAAGGATAAAGAAGCATGGAAGGCAAGGTTGGATGAATGAGAGTGAAAGGATAGGTTGGTTGAAGGAGCTACAATGAAATATTGGGATGTTGGGTGGAAGGTTGGGATGGCTAATGGAACTTGGAAGTCTAATAAGGTTGAAGGAGCATGGAAGGTTGGGTTAGTTGAAGGAGCTATAATGAAAGGATAAGATACTAAGTGGAATGTTTGGAAGGTTTGGAAGGTTAAAGGAGCATGGAATGTTTCTTACAATGAGAAAAACAAAATTGTAAAGTGCGAAGGATTATTGGTTTTCCCAAAAAATATCTCATCTTATAGGAGTCATATATTTGTAAATATTTATCTGATTCAATTTATTCTTGGACCAACTTGTGTAGAATTTAAATAGCTTTAAAATGAGTGGTCATATGCAAAAATCCAAGCAATATTGAGGGAGATACAACCCTATGAAGTCAACCATTCAAAACAAGGGCAATGATGATTTTTCAAGTCATGAAAAATAAAATTGAAAAGTGTGAAGGATTAGGGTTTTTTCCTAAAAAATATATCATATTATAGGAACCATATCTTCATGAAGAGTTTGTAGACACCAAAAACTAATCATTCACAAAGTCAAATTTGGCACCCCACATCAAATCCTGCATAATAAATTTATATGCCTAAGTTTAGACTTGGGTATATAAATCCTGCACATTATCCTATTTTCTATACTTATTAAATCTAGAAAATCAGCCTAGGATACCCTTCCTACCCACTAGACATGTGTCCTAGCCACCTCACCATCATCCATTACCACATATCATACACCATTTTCCACTTTGTCCCTTCATATGGGGTAACCCTCCATATATCACTCTACTTGCAGCCACATCACTCCAGTTAAGTGAGACACCTTGGGTGACTCACTCTAACTATCCCCTCCATTTGGTAGCCTAGGATTGCCACTTGGCAATTTTGGCTTACCACCTTTCATTTTATTTCAAAACACTAAGGAGCCTATAAAGGCACCTTCACCTCATCAAATCAAGGAGGCTAAACATTTCCACCATCAGGCTGCTAAATAGGACCAAAGATCTGCATGCATATCAAATAGAAGAGAGATCTGAAGCTCGAAGGCCCCATTTTGCAGTAATATATCTTTCATTATACATTATTTATCTACAGTTTCATAGTTGAAACCACATCTACACAGTTTCTCCACTACCCATGCATGGTTTTCTAGTCACCACTACACACCCATGGTTTCTTAGATCTAAAAATGCATGACAAATCAGATCAATAAGTATTGTCTGTAGCAAGGCATTTGAGTTTATTTTTTTCTTTGTTTTTTGCATTACATGTTTTATCTAGTTAGGGTTTTATAGCAACATTCTATATCTTTATTTGCAGGTGCTACTAACCTTCTTTGGTTTTCATGTGTGTAGATAATAGGTACTTTGGAGAAGTTGATAAATTTGGAGTGGTCCCCGCATTGGATACTTGAAGCCCACTCACCCTTTTGAAGTTGTAGCTGAAAGGACGAAGAACACCAATTATTTTTTTGGAGAGCACCACCATTGTCATATTGAGCACTTGAGTTGTATCATACTTTGTAATATTGCACCCAAAAACTTGAGGTAATTCAAAAGAATCCATTGTAATATTGGGAGATTTAGGATCCCCTGTTAATACAAAATACATCATTCTTTACATTGCAAAGTGTTCATTTATATATTTGTTTGGTGTTATTATTTGTGCTATAGAATTATTCAATTCAACCTATTATTAGACCAACTTGTGTAAAATTTGAATAACTTTAAAATGTGTGGTCATATGCAAAAATTTGAGCAATATTGAGGGAAATACAACCATGTGAAGTCAACCATTCAGAACAAGGGCAGTGACAATTGTTCAATTCACAAAAAATGAAATTGAAAATATTTTCCAACTAGGGTTTGAACTATAGGAAGAGTTATGAAGGGATATGACTTCAACAAGGAAGGAAACTAGCAATTCATATTTGGTAAAGTGAACTTTGATAGTGCAATGTTTTAGAAATATTACTCTACTAAGATGCAAGGCATAGATAGTAGAGGTGAAGTTTTGGCATTGTGAAGGATACTATAGGAAAATATCAAGAAAGATGCTAAATTTTGGAGTAATTGTATTCATACAAAAATTTGAAAAGATCCAGAAAAGAAAATCAAGAATTCAAATATTTTATGTAAAATGATGTAGGTTTCTAGCTATAGCATCTCAATTGAGATGAGAATTTTATCTATTTGTAAACTCTCAAGCTCTAAAGAAGAGATGTAATTTTTCAAGGGTGGGGGACCCAAGTACAACCCCTTATTATCCAACAAAAAAAAAAAACAAAAGATTCATGACAATTAGAAATCATCAACAAATAGACCCAAGTATCTATCACATTCATGATTACTTTGAAGAGAGTCTCTCATATTAGGAAAATATTCTTACTCTATATATGTTTCTTATTTCATCATAACCCTCACATAAGAAGAATTTTCTAATTAATTTAGCTAGAATTTTCAAAAGTTTTAAAAGGAGTCAAAATCCATACTTGATAAGTTTTCCCTATCTTTCCAATATGTTTTCAAATTATAAATGAACAAAAAATATGTTTAGCAAAGTTATTAATATATGAAAAAGATTTTAATTATACAACATATTAAATTTATCCTTATGGTTTCATTAATACCTAAAACTTTGTTAAAGCTTCATAATCCTAGTTTTCATCACTAATATTACTAAATTAAAGGGCTTATTTCAAAAGATATGGTGGATGCATTTATGAAGGTGACTTCATCCTTCCTATTAAAATGTGCTAAGAATTTTAGTTTGAAGAGAATGCTTAAACAAACTTTCCCCATTGAAACTTCTTAGAATATCAATATGATGTAGGTTAAACTTTATAGTTATTTCATTCCTTGCATAGTAGTCATAGATATGGAAATCACATTAATGTTTCCTTAATTATTTGATTACAATAAAAAATTTATTCTCCTTCCTCGATGGTGCAATTTCTCTACTAATAATAGTAGAAAAGAACTTTAAAATAAAATGATACTTTAATTTAAAAAAAATCATGACTAAACCAACATAATCATTTTTAAATTGTATGTGTAGATGCAAAAGCGAAACACCAAAATATATAACAAGATAAATTGAAATCAAGACAATATTGCACAAAAAGAGATGATTTTATTGATATGGGGGGAGCCTCAAATCTCCAATGTTACAATAAAAAATTTGATTTCTTTGATACAAATGTTTACAATACTAGGGTTCTCTAAAACCCTAGTGAACAATGTTGGTGGTGTCTTCAATCTCGCTTCTGATCCCAACAGAGGTGAGTGGGCTTCGTGCTATCCAATACTGGGCCACTCCAGCTTAAGCAGTTGCACAATGTAGGTGTAGTACTTCCAGATCTACACACAAAATATAACAAATAGGTTAGTAGCAACTGTGAGGGCTCCACAGTGTGAGACCCTCAGAAATCAATACAAAACCCTAGCTATGCAATGTAAATAAAATGAGCAAAATCTGAAAATACATGAAATGAAATAATCAATGATAGATTTACCTTGTTCACTTGTTATTCTTTGATCTGTTGTAATTGTTGTAGGAAAGTGGTGCGACGATGCCCTAGCATCACCCGAGGGCTAGTAGGGTTGCAGAACCCTGGTCTAAAACACCCGTGGGTGCTCGATGGTAGCAGAAAATGCTTATGGATGCTTGAGAATGGTGGAAAGCACCTAGAGGTGCTTGGTAGTGGAAGGAAGCACTCAGAGGTGCTCGATAGTGATAGGGAGTGCCTAAAGGTGTTCGAGAGCTGAGGTGAAGATCTGTAGAAGTAGATATGGTTGAGAAAAATGGGTGGCGATGGATGTGGAGGCTATGGTGAGTGAGGATGGATGGTGAGAATGCTTGGATACTCTAGGGAAGTACTTAGTGAATTACTTAGGGGTTGAGCCATCAAAATGGCTTCTATTAATAATCCACACTAGGGTATGTTAGGGTTTTGATGACACAAATTGTGTGGCTTAAATTAAAACATATCGGAGGGTGGATATTAATTCTAGGTGTGTGGCATGGATTGATGTGGATGGATGGCTAGGATTAAGTCAAATCGGATGGTTGGGATTTATTTATATATAATATTTATATTTATTAAATATATATAAATATAATATTAAAATATTAATATTAAATATATATTTAATAAATATGCCTAAATATATATAAATAAATGGGTAAAATGGTGGGAAGACCTGGATGGATGACAAGTGGCTAGATTTTGGTGTCTATAGATGCCCCTTTTTGTATTGTGTTGCATGAAACACAATGTAGTGCAAAAATACAAGACACTTGCTTGGGCTAGGTGTAGAAGCAACTTTCTCTTGGGATGGAAAAATGAACTTGAAGATAAAAGAATTAAAGAATTTGGATTTGCGTAGCTTACCCCCTCAATTGGTGAATGAGTTTGTGGATGAATCTCATGAGCCAATTGAAAAATGTGTGCAAATGATTTGTGGATGATATGAATGATGTAAATGTGATACCATTTTTGCCCCAATGGGGAGAGGGGATTGGTGGAAAATGTGAAATGATTGCATCTATTTTTGCCCAATAGATGAAGGGTTTTGTGAAAATGTGATTCATTTTCAAAGATGAAGGGATTTTTGCCAAGTGTAGATGCCATGATCATGTAAGATGTATCCCATTGTGGGAAAGTCAAAACCAAATGTGGTTACCCCAAATTTGGGGTGATTCGATGTTGTTGAAGAATGTGCCTTTGGGCATCATTGATATGCAAGGATGAATATGCAAAGATAAAAATAGTCAACTTCGGAGGGCCAACTAGTGACTGTCAGATAATTCCTATGATCGGAACCAATCACCCTAGCTAAGGCTAGTCACCATGATGACTATCAAGGAGATGTGAAATGATGAAATGTGATTTTGTCCATGTTTTAAGCCCCATGAACTAGGCCATCAATGATAACTTTTGTGCAAATTGTTCTTGGCAAGGTTTCACGCAAAATGTGAAGTACCAAATGTGATTGTGATTTCGAACAATGAGATATTGGATGATGAAAATGACCAAGTGTCCTTATGGTAATTTATTCATCTTACCAAATTGCATGGATGCAAATCGTTGCAATCACCAAGTATATAGAATAAACCACTAGATACAAGGTTCACTTGAATGTTGTTTGAACTTGGAAAATATGCAAATGTTATGATTGATGATTGAAAATGATGTGGAAATGAAGTATTGATGATGAGAATGATGATTATGGTCATTTTGTGAAAATTTGGACCATTTTGGAGCGTTTTGGAATTTGTTATGCGATTTTATGACTTTTGGTCGTAAATAAAAATTATGCATCCAAATCAGTTGGAACCTTCACAAAACTTGTTAATATGATGAAATTGATGTATGGATGCAATATGGAGTGATTTGGTGGGGGTAAGCCACTATTTTGCATTGATTTGACCTTTTGTCAATTTTGATGCCAAATATCGGTTGGCGCTTTCGGCATGCACAGATGCCCATCGATGTTTGGGCATTTCAAATACCTTGGTGCACTTCAATGCACTAGGAAATGCCCATGGGTATTTCAAGGTACCTGAAGTAGCTATAAATAGCTTGTGTGGTGAAATTTGAGCTCATTTGTGCATTTGTGAGTTTGTGAAGTTGCGTCTAGGAGATTTGGGTGGAGTGGAGTGGAGTGAGGTGAAGTAATTTGGGCAAAAGCTATGGTGGTGGAGGGAGTGGATGTGAGGGTTGGAGCTAGAGTGTGATTTGTTGAGGTAAGTCCTTTTTTTTTTTTGTGCAAAAATTTATGTTTTTTTTTTAACATGTATTAATACAAATATTTTGTGTTGTGTTGTAGCTTAGGATTTTGGAGGCTCGACATCGGTTCTCACCTTACATCCTTAGGATGAGGAAGGTATTGGTGAAGGATGAGTGGGATTTTTTGAGGTTGTGGGGCTAGAGGAGGTAGCCTAGATTGATGTGGTGAGGGTGGATGAGGGGTACCTCTCTGCCTTGGTAGAGAGGTGGGATCTAGATAGGGGGACCTTTTAGCTCCCTATTGGAGAGGTGACCCTTACACTTGAGGATGTATATCACATCCTCAAGGTGCTAGTGGAGGGGATTCATATCGAGGTTGGATGTGATTGAGGGATGGATATGAAGAATATGTTTGGTGATAGTTGGTAGAGTGTGAGGGTGGAGTGTGGGGGCATTCCATACTTGTCCATGTATGTGGACAAGGAATTGGATGCCCTTCAGGCTTTGGTGATGTTCATGTTGGCCAACATCATGGCCTTAAATAGTATTGGTTGTAGGTTCCCTTGGAACTTGATAGGGTTGGTGAGTGATATGTTCACTATACAGTAGGTGTATGCATGGGCTCCTACCTTATTGGTGTAGGTGTACTAGGAGCTCTATGAGGTGAGGAGGTGAGGGAGGAAGGGATTGGGTTGTAGTTTGTTATTATAGTGTTGGGGATGGGAGCATTTTAGTATGGCTCGATCAAAGGGTCTACTAGTTGTAGGTTGGGATAGGGGTTAGCCCTATGCTAGGATATGGGTAGTGGTAGAGGAGGTACAATCGAGTTATCCTATGCAGATGAGTGAGTGGTATAGGATTTGTGGGTTGGATTGACATCCACCCAAGTGATATGGAGGCCATGGTAGGGTACTAGGTGGATAGGATATGGAGAGCATCTATGATGGGTGAGGTAGGCTAGGTGGGTGGTTGGGAGGTATCAGAGTGAGGTTGAGTATATTTAGTTCTCATGGGTGCTTTGATAGTTTAGCTTGAGGTAGGGATTTTGGATGAGTTGGTGCTCTATAGGAGGTATCGAGAGGAGATAGGGCTACCATGTGTTGAGCCATGGAGGGAGGCTTATGAGGATGATGAGGAGATAGATCTCCTTGATGTGGATGATGTGAGGGACTACTATGAAGTATGATGTATGGTTCGCTACATAACCACCATGGGCATTGACTCTAGTAGTAGCTGGTGGATATGGGGATGAGGTGAGGTTGAGGAGACCCATGAGGCTCCTAAGTGGTAGAGGTACCTTCGATCTGATATTTAAAGGAGGAGGACTAAGGGTGTGATGAGGTAGGCTCTAGGGAGTGGAGGAGATGGTAGATATGGGGATGATGTGGAGGAGACTTTGGATGGACCTCTAGGTTAGAGTGAGGAGGATTGGGTGAGGTTGGAGTAGTAGGTGGTAGAGCGGGATGTGATGGTGATGGCTCAGGATGAGAGGATCATGAGGCTCTAGGTAGAGCTGCTAGAGAGGGAGCATCATCATAATGTTGATATAGCGTACCTTCGGTCTTGGTATAGGTATATCGAGGCTTTGGAGGATAAGTTGATGGAGCATCATATTCCACTTCCTAGATCCTCCTACCTCATCTGTATCTGAGGCTGCTAGGCATAGTGAGTCTAGGCATAGCTCTAGGTCTAGGGCTCCTTCTAGGTCATAGGGGTCCTCTTGGAGGGCTTAGCTAGTGCTTAGATGCACTTTTTGTATATGAGCCTTGGTGCTCCATTGTATGTAGCCTTTTGGCACTCATTGTATATGTGATATTTATACATATATATACATGGCTTTTACTTTTGTGTTATATTTTTGTGTGAATGCTTTTGTGGAATGCATGTTTATATGGATGATTAATGCATATGATATGTTATGGATGATTAATGCAAGTTATGGAATGCAAATGTTCTAATGATCATTTATAGTTTAGATTTTTCTTGGCCATGTTCTAGCATTGTTGTTTAATCAGGGGCACCAAACTTGGTGGCATGTGGGGTGGATGACTCATGAAATGACATGGATGTTGACATGGAAGAAGATATGGATGTTGATATGGAAGAAGATATGGATGTTGATATGGAAAATGATTTTTGAGAGACTCAGACATACTAGTGGTATCAAACAAACTCACTAAAATTACCTAATCCCTCTAGGACCAAATGTGTGTGCAGTGAATTCATTTACCGAATCAAGAGCATGGTAATGACTCGAGGCAATCAAGAACCAATGTGTGTGCAAGTGAGTTCATTAACTCATCTTGAGTAAATTGGGTGTGACCTATTATGGATGAGACCAAGAAGCTAGCTTGTTCGTATGTGTGGTCAGAGGTCTCTTTAAAAGAGATGTGTCACCATGCATGAGCGTACTCCACTGCCAATCAAGCATCTATAGCTTCGGTGGAGGCTAACTCCATAGTCCAAGGATTTTATCTCTTAAGTTTTGGGGATGACTACCTAACCGTCTGACTGGAAATGTAGTACGATCCTTACAACCCAATGATCAGTGGTGTGTGATGTAAAATATTTAGAGTTTTTGTTAGGGATTTTTCCCTACTCTTTCTTTTATTTTGGAATTTGTGATAGTGGTGAAAACCACTATTTTTGTGGACTATGTTGCATGATGGGACAAGCAAGGATTACCCTTTTCACTTCGAGGTTCAAACCAAGTATGGTGTTATCCCTCTTTGACACAAGATGTTTTTAAGATGTGAAATTGTGGTTGGTTCAAGAATGTTTTGGAGTCAATTCCCAAAACTCAAGATTTTCTTAGTGAAGATGTGTAATGGTCCTAAAAAGAACTCGACATGTATTTGTGGTTTTCTTAAAACACTAGGAGTGGTTGAGTGACCGAAAACACCTAGGAATTATGGATATATGGAGGCAAATGATAATTTGGCTTGGTGGAATTTTGTGGATGATGTTGTGAAGGTGCCCCTGATTAAGGCAACATGACTTTATTGGACCAATTAAGACCTTGAACTTAATAAATGATCCCTAATATGAAATGTGAAATGTGAGTGGAATGTATGAATTTAAATATGAAATGGGTGTAATGAATTTTTTGAATGAAATGTGTGCAAATGAAATGCAATGTTTTTGAATGAAATGTGTGCAAATGAAGTGTTTTTGTGTATTAGCCATGTATATATACATATATATAAATCACATTATGCATAGAATGCTCTCAAGTGTATAACATTAAGTGGTTCGGGTTCTTCCTCTCCCTCTAGACTGGCAAGCCTATAAGTACCTTTACCCACTCTTTGAGTGATAATGTATGGACCCAACCAATTAGCCATGAATTTATCATGAAGATGCGGTAATGCATTGGTGTTTTGTTGATTCTCTTTAAGGACAAGATCTCCTACTTGGAATTCATGTAGATGAACTTTGGTATTGTAAGCATGCTTTAGGCGGTCTTGATAAACTCGTAAATGCTCTAAAGCATTGACTCACCTCTCATCAAGAAGTGTGAGTTGGTCAAGATGTGCTTGTCTAGCAGTGTCATCATCTATGAATTCCTACAAAGAAATTTCAAGGAAGGGATCTCAAGCTCAAGAGGTATGATTGCTTCGGCTCCATAGACCAATGAAAATGGTGTTGCCCCAGTAGGCATGTGGATGCTTGTTCGATAAGCCCATAATGCCAAGGGAATTTTTGTATGCCAATCTCTATGATTTTCGTTAACCAGTTTCTTGAGAATAGCAATTAAGGTCTTGTTGGTAGCCTCAACTTGTCCATTTGCTTGTGGGTAATAAGGAGTCAAGAAACTATGTTGGATGTTATATTTCTCACAAAGTGCTCGAACATCCTTGTTCTTGAAAGACTTGCCATTGTCAGAGATGATTTTTGAGGGGATACCAAAATGACAAATGATGTGGTGAAGTATGAACTCCACAATTCTAGGTCCTATCGTATTAGTTAGAGGAATTGCCTCAACCCACTTTGTGAAGTATTTAATGGTTGTGATGATGAATGTATGTTGTCTTGAGGAAGGAGGTAAAATTTTTCCAATTAAATCTAGACCCCATTGTGAAAAGGGCCAAAGGCTTTGAATAGGTTGTAAAGCTTGTGATGGCACATGAGTTAAATTAGCATGTTCTTGACATTTCTTACAATGTTTGACATAAGTGCAACAGTCTCGTTCCATGGTGGGCCAATAATAACCCATGCATAAAATATACTTTGTGATGGCCATCCCACTAAAATGACCACCACAAGTACCATCATGAGCTTTAACTATGGCTCTTTGTGCCTCACTAGACTTGAGACATTGAAGGAGGACTCCATCATAACCATGTTTATACAACACGTCCCCCAAGAGAACAAAATGAGCTACTTTTTGCTTGAAAGTGCATTTAGTAGTTTGAGACATGTCATATGGGAGTGTTCCAAACTTGAGAAAGGCTACTATTTGGCTTGACCAAGGCTCATATGGATCTAATTGGATAAAGCAAACATCCTTTTCATCCTTAGATTCAGCATGAACAATTGCAGATTTAGAGATCATTGAAATAATAAGGGGTTGTACCTCTCCTAAGGAGTCTTTTGGAATCAATGATCCAAGGGAGGCCATTGCATCTACAAATCTATTAGTCGAATGTGGCAAACTATTGATTTCATACCAATCAAACTTAGAGAGCAATTTCATTGCTACTTCATGGTAAAGTTTAATGGTAGGTTCTTTGCATTGGTATTCTCCATTGATTTGCTTGACAACAAGTTGAGAATCACCAAATATCTTGATACGCTTAATGCCCATAGCTATAGCTGATTGAAGACCTAAGATTAAGGCTTCATACTCTATAGTGTTGTTTGTGCATTGGAAGTCAAGTTTGAATGATAAGGGGATAGGTACCCCTTGGGGTGTATGAAACATGACTCCAGCACCTTGACCTTTCTGCACTTAGAACCATCAAAGAATAGTGTGATATCGACGTCTTCCTCTGGAATGACATCTTCTTCTTGTTCAATGATAACGAATACCGAATCATCTGGGAGCTCAATAATCAAAGGATGATCACTAGGTAGTGGAGCTTCCACAAGTTGATCGGCTATGACCTGACCTTTAATGGATTTTTGGCTAATGAATTCAAGGTCAAATTTAGTAAGAAGCATTATCCATTTAGCGGTGTGGGTGTTATTGTAAGTGCGAGACATCATATAATGTAGAGGATTTTCTCTAGCTATGACATATGTTGTGTGACTAAGCATGTAATGTCAAAGTTTCTTAGTGGTAAAAACCATTGCTAAGCACAATTTTTCTACATAAGCGTATCTAGTTTCATAGCTTACCAATGTTTGACTAATGTAATAGACAACTTGCTCTCAATTTTCTTCATTCTTTTGTGCAAGCATTGTCCCTAATGCAAAGTCCATTGTTGAAACATAAAGATAGAATGGGACCCCGGATGAGGAGGAGCTAAGACTGGTGGAGAAGCTAGGTATTGCTTAATGTCATCAAAGGCTTTTTGGCACTCATCTATCCAAGAAAATGGCACCCCCTTTTGTAGTAGGTGATTGAATGGCCTGCATTTGTCAGAAAGTTGCGCAATGAAATGATGGATTGATTGAATATTTCCTTGTAAACTATGCAATTCCTTTAAATTTGTTGGGGAGGCATCTCCATGATGGCCTTGACCTTGTTTGGGTCCACCTCAATGCCTCTTTTGGAGATAATGAACCCTAGTAGTTTGCTAGAGGTAACACCAAAGACACATTTCTTGGGGTTCAACCTTACATTATGCTCTAGAAGTCGATCAAAAACTTTCTCCAATACACCAATGTGCTCTTGTCGAGTTTTAGATTTTTCCAAGAGATCATCCACATAATCTTCGATAATATTATGCATGTAGTCATGGAAAATGTATGTCATGGCACGTTGATAAGTGGCACCTACATTTTTAAGGCCAAAGGGCATCACCTTGTAACAAAAAGTTCCCCAAGGTGTAGTGAATGTTGTTTTGTGTTGGTCATCAGGATTTATTCGAATTTGGTTGTATCCTAAAAAACCATCCATGAGAGAAAGCATTTCATGGCCAGCGCAAGTGTCGACAAGAGTATCAATGTTTGGAAGAGGAAATTCATCCTTAGGACACGCTTTGTTAAGATCTCAAAAGTTAGTGCAAATGTGTATCACCTCGTTAGGCTTACGAATGGGTACCATGTTTGAGAGCCACTCAGGATAATCAATGGGTACAATGAAACCCACATCTAATAGCTTTTGGAGCTCTTCTTTGACCAAGAGGGCAATGGTAGGATGCATCCTTCTAAGTTTTTGTTTGATCGACTTAGCATCAGGATGTAAGGTGAGATTATGGACAACCAAGTTAGGGTCAAGACCAGGCATGTCTTTGTAGGACCATGCAAAAATGCCCTTCTTCCTCTTGAGGAGAGCAATTAATTGCTCTTGTTCATCATTGGATAAGATTTTCCAAGCTTGACAATTTGGGGATTGTCTTTGTCTGAACTAAGGTCCACATCGATGGTATCTTCAATGGACATGTGGGAACCTTCCTCAAGTTGATGGGGTGTAGGGATCAGATGAATGTCATCTATGATATCATCAAACTCTTCTGACTTATCCTCATCTATGTCTACCTGGAAAACCTCAGGATTCAAAGGTGAAGGTGAAGGTGAAGGTGAGGGGATGGAGGAATGTAGTTGGCTGAAGCCCTTAATAATTCCTCGGATAAGACAAACTCAGAGAAGGATGGAGGTGAAGAGATCTGATCCATATCAATAAGACTCATGTCAATTGGAATTGGCTTTGTTAAATCATATGGATTATGGAGTGGGGTGAATAAGTCAATAGGATTCATGTTGACTTAAGGGAAAATGGATGAGGTTGGAATGGATGGGATGAATGGAGCCTAAGAACCGATGCTAGGAGCTTGGTAAACCTGGATAATAACAAGCAACACAAATAAATACATTTAACTAAATGATATATACATGCAATGTAGAAAAAAAAATTTTTGTTTGATTTTTTGTAGTGGTGAAAACCATTATTTTTGTGTTATGTACATATATTACAAGTTTGGCTTATGATATGGATTAATGATATGGAGGTGGTGGTTCACCGGTAGGGTGGCTCACTCTTGTGGAAGAAGCAAGTGAAATATGGGCTCATGGATGGGGAACATTCTGAGATAAAACTCATCCTGTTCGGTGTGGGGAATGATGGGCTCTGATTCCTCTTCAGATTCATCAAAAATTATTGACATGAGTTTGAATTCTTCATATATTTCATCATCAGAGTCATCGGGGTGGAGAGCTTCTTCTCCTAAATTTAGATTAAGCCTTTGGAAGGCTTGTTCAAGAGAAGAGGTGGTGGAAAGTGGAGTGTAACCTAGGCCTGAATGGTCATGCATTTCTCGATATGGAACATCAATAATGTCATGCATTCCCTATTCATGCAATCCTAGACCATGTCCCTACCAATTAACTATGTGAAAATAATGGGATGGAAATCTCGACATGTTTTGTATGTTGGTAGGTGTTGGTTCTTTGGGTTCTTCTAGGGGAGCTAGATTGGATGAAGAATCAATCCCCCATATACAAAATTTATGTTGTTGGGAGTTGAACCCATGTCATATACCACTCCTATAGATAAAGGTGGGTCACATGGGTGATCAAAATCCTTAGTAGTTGGAATGGTGAGTGGTGTAATTGTGATGTCTTGGACCACATATTCACCAATACTAGGATTAGTGAGGTGGACCTCGACTTGGGATGATGTGGAAGGATCATGGTTGGATAATGGCTCGGGAATGGTGGAGATGAAGACGTCTCACAATCCATCAACTCGACTTGTGAAACATTGGTTGATGGAGATGGATTGGATTGGGAAGGTTGTTGGATGGATGATGATGTTGATGATGTGGATTGACTTTGACCACATGTGCATGTAGTCAATGATGAAGATGATGGGGGTATGGAAGCTTGGGGGATTGGTGATAAGGGGCTCCTCAGGAATGGGAGATTTTGATGAAGAAATGGGTGGAGTGGTAGATGGATTGGTTGATGGTGATAGGAAAATGTGGGTGGAAGGAAGCATGGATTCATAAGGATTTGAGATAAAATTACAATACTTAAATGGTTTGACATCCATTGGTATGCAATGTACTTGTCCCTCATGAATGTATTTTAAGCATTGATGTAGTATGGAAGGGACACATCTCATCTCCCTCATCCAAGGTCTTCCAAGGAGTACATTGTACACCATGGATCCTTCCAAGATGTGGAACATAGTGTGCAATATTTTGACCCCCACTTCGATGGGCAAAACAATAGTGCCAACTATGGAACATAAAGCATCATTGAATGCTTTTAGGGTGAAATATGACTTGGTGATATGAGATGGAGGAAGGTTAAGATGATGAAGGGTAGATGTGGTGATGATATTAATAGAGGATCCAATGTCAATTAGAACTCTTTTGAAAGGCTTCTTGTCAATTAGAGCCATGATGTGCAATGGAGGATCTACTGATTCTGATGAGATTGGCTTAATCTCAAAGTCATAAAATGTAATGGAAGGCTCCATGCATGTTTGAATGCTCCCTACAAAGTTGTTGAAGGTATTAGCATCTTGAGATTGTAATTCAATGGATTTCAGAATATCCATTAATGCCTCATGATGTGGGGGAGATTGTTGAATTAGCTCATATATTGACAATTTGGTGGAAGCCATCTTTAGGCTTGTGGTTAACCGGCTACTCAATGAGATGACTGGTCATGGAGGATGATTGATGGGATGAATGGGGGATTTGGTTGGCTAGGAATATGAATTGGTGAGGAAGGATTAGGGGAAATTTGAATGGGAGGTGATGTGGTAGGTTGCGACACACTTGCTTGAGGTTGTTGCCTTGCATTTTGTTGGTTATTTCATTGACCTCTAGTTACCACATGAATGGCACCTACAAAACCTTGGTATTGTTGGACATGGTTAACTTGATTGGGAGGAGTTTTGGTGTTAGCCCCTCCCATAGTTGGTTGCACCTCCTCATGATGAGGAAGTGGTGTTTGGAAAATACCAAGATTTTGGTTTTGTTGAGCAAGGGGGTTGTCAAGCTTGATGGCCCCCAAGTCAATAAGGTCTTGAACTATGTCTTTGAATACATGGTAATTATTGATATCATGCCCATTTTGCCTATGGTAAGGACAAAATAAATATTCTCGATAATGTTTACCATGTTTAGTGGGATCATCTGGTCTGATTTTGGGTAAGGCAAGTTTATTTGTGTCGTACAACCTTCGAAAGAGGGAAGCATACGACTCAACCAAAGGGGTGTATTGGTGATTCTATCGGATATACTATCATCGAGGATGGTTCTCCATAGTTGGCACTATGCTTTGCATTGATTGAGATACTGAGGGTACCGCATGATAAGCAATTTGTTGTGATGGTTGTTGCACTGATTGTTGTTGAGCCATTATCGATTGGCTCATGACCACTTGATTGACATGATTAGGTTGATTGGTCGGAGTGGCCTATGTTGATTTTGATTGGCCAGAATAATTGCTTTTGTATTGGCCCTTGTTTTGCCATTCCTTTTTCCTAGGCTTAAGTATGCCCTCTTGGATTTTTATCTCCTTGATGACACTAGCCTATGCTAGAGCTTCTTCAAATGAGTGATATGTCTGTAATTGAAGCATCCAAGAGATGGGTTTTAAACAACTCTTGGTAAATAGTTTGATAAGCTCTTCCATTGGTAGGGTGAATGGTAATTTGGTAATGATGACCCTCCAATGGTTTCCAAAATCATAGATAGACTCATCGTCATGTTGTCTTAAAGCATAAATATTAGACAATGAGACTTTCTTTCTAACATTAAGGATAAAGCATTCAAATAATTGGTCAACCAATTGTTCGAAAGTATAAATACTATGACTAGGCAATTGGTTGTACCACTCTATGGCATCTCCACCTAATGTCTGAGGAAATGTTCTAAGCATGAGAGCATTGTCATTTTGGATTCTAAAGCATGAGTGTACAAATGTGCTTACATGCTCTTTGGGGTCCTTAGTCCCCTTGAATTTATCAAACTTTGACATCATGAAATCTTTTGGATATGGCGGTGATGGTACCAAAGGGTGAATGGGTTGGTTAATCAGTTGATGTAGGGTTGGCTTCTGGTTTGTCATACCAGGAGTATATTGTATCAACTGATCTATTTGTTGTTGCATGGCCTTGATTCTAGGGTCTTCCCTAGGAATGTGGAAGCCTTGAATCACCTGATGATTTTGAGAAGGTATGGTAGAAAAATGTTGTGGGGTAACTAGATGATGATGGGATTGATGATGATGATTAGGTGAGGTTGATGGAAATTTATGAAGAGGAGATTGATGATGAAGATATGGAGAATGTTGGAATGGGGACAATGCATGGGGACTATGGTTGGGTTGGCCTATGGGAATGGAATTGGTATTGGTATGGTTTGGTGGAGGATTAGGGATGGAAACCATAGAATATTATGGTGCCCATGATGGACTTTGGTTAATGAGGATGGTCTGAGTAGAAATTGGTAGAGGCTTAGGGTTCACTTGCACTTGTTGTTGAGCATCTTGATGTTGCTTAAGCAATTTGTTCAAATGTTCCCATGCTTCATGAATTTCTCTATCAAAAATGGAAGGTGTGGATGTAGATGGCATGGAAGATGTGGCTAAGGGATAAGTTACACTTGGCATGGTAACTTGGGAGGCTAAAACTTGTGAAGCAACATTTACATGTGCTTCATACAAGGGATTAGTGTATGTGGATGTGTATGAAGATGGGATAGAAGTGCTAGGAGCACTTGGGTATTGGGGAATGGATACATGAGAGGAAGGTGCAACTGATGCCTCAAAAAGAGGGTTAGTGTACACCTGGGTAAAGTTGGATGGTTGGGAATGAGCAAGTTCCTATTGTAAAGTAGGATCTTGACTAGGGGAATTATGAATGGACTCTAAGACATAGTTAGCCGATTTGTAGAGAGCCTCTACTTTGGCCATGTCTATGTGGGTGATATTATGGTCAATGGATGGCGAAGATGATTCGGTTTGGGGAAGGGAAGTGTTGGTATACCTGTACGAGATATCAGTAGTCTGTACAGTGTGTGATGGGCCTATAGACAAATCTATCTGTGTCACACTTGGGGAATCTACCATAGAAGTGGTGGGGAAGGTGGATGAATGTTCCATGGAATTGTTTTGATTTAATGCTTTCTATTGATTTCTTGTTAAGACCATAAGCAACTAAACCAAATACAAATTGTGTAGTAAAATGAAATGTAGAATTGAAACTTCACAAAAATCAAATTAAGATAAATCAATGCTAAGTTTGTTCAACAGATGTGTCTTACCTCATTCATTGATTATCTCATTTTAGTGTGAATTCATTTTTAGATTTTGATTTTATGTGTTTCAATGTGCTAATATGAATTAGAAATGGGTGAATACTATGGCTTGGATAGGGCAATGAGATTCTTGTTGGTGATGAAATCCAACAAGTTTGCTTGGGGGTAATCTAAGGTGTCTAGGGGTAGAGATTGGTGGATGGAGATGAAAGCCACCATCACCAAATCTCAAGCAATGGTTGGTGATGAAATCCAACCATTATTGTTTAATATGAAATGTGAAGTGTGTGTGAGATTCCTTTTAAGGTTCTATTTTCTATGGTGCACATACAATATTAGAAACAACTAATTTCACTAGTCTAAATTAGAATCCAAAATTAAGAGTATCAATTTCTCCAAAGGATGTGAAGTACACCACTTAAATCCCTCTCTAAATAGTGGGGGTTCATCTACTCCTCCACCTGGAATCACCCAAATGTGGGGATACTTTTGACACACTAATGATCAAAAATAGGAGTTTCTAACCCTACAATGCAATCTAATTTATGCAATTTAATAATTCACATGCAACCAAAATGCAGGATTTTTAATTGCAATACACCAGAAAACTAGAAAATTTAAATGGAAAATGGAAATGTGTGAATGAATGCAATGACTAATCTAATGCCTAGAATGCAAACTAGAATGATTTTTTTTACTATATTTATTAGTGATGTTCTTTTTAATCCAAAAATCTAAAAAAATGTAAAATGCTAGAATACGTAAAAATAGAAAGTTAGGGTTTGATAGTAAACTTACAAAGAAGCCTATATTTTTGCTTTAACTCTCTATAAAATACCTCTGGTGCTTTTGAAAATACCCTGGGATTTTTGGATGACCCTCGAGCATCATAGGGCATTCGTGCACCTTCTGCAACTTTCTATGAATCTTCAGAAACCCTAATCCAATGAAAATTATGTGATCTATGCTTCTAAAAATCCTGCAAGATAAGATAGAAAATAACAAGTTAGTCAACAAAGTAAATCAAAATGAGAAACCCTTAGGGGGTCCCACCGTGATCACCATTTGTAGATGCAAAAGTGAAACACCAAATATAACAAGATAAATGAAATCAAGAGACAATATTGCACAAAAGAGATAATTTTATTGATATGGGGGAGCCTCAAATATCCAATGTTACAATAAAGAATTGATTTCTTTGATACAAATTATTACAATACTAGGGTTCTCTAAAACCCTAGTGAACAGTGTTGGTGGTGTCTTCAATCTCACTTTTGATCCCAATAGAGGTGAGTGGGCTTCGTGCTATCCAATACTGGGCCACTCTAGCTTAAGTAGTTGCATAATGTAGGTGTAGTAATTCCAAATCTACACATAAAAGATAGCAAATAGGTTAGTAGTAACTATGAGGGCTCCATAGTGTGAGACCCTCATAAATTAATAAAACCCTAGCTATGCAATATAAATAAAATGAGAAAATATGAAAAATACATGAAAGTAAAATAAATCAATGGTGGATTTACCTTGTTGAATTGTTGTTGATTTGTAGTAATTGTTAGGAAATGGTGCGGGATGCCCTAGCATCACTCGAGGGTTAGTAGGCTTTAGAATTAGTTAAAATCCTTGGGTGCTCGATGGTAGAAAAAATCTGTGGGTGCTTGAGGATGGTGAAAAGTACCAAAGGTACTTGGTGGTGGAAGGAAGCCTAAGGTGCTCGAGGATAGGGAGAAAGGTATTCGAGAGCTGAGGTGAAGATCTATAGAAGTAGATCTAGTTGAGAAAAATGGGTGGTGATGGATGCGGAGGCTATGGTGAGTGAGGATGGATGGTGAGAGTGCTTGGATACTCTAGGGATAGACTTAGGAAATCTTAGAATACTTAGGGGTTGAGCCATCAAAATGGCTCCTATTAATAATCCACACTAGGGTATGTTAGGGTTTTAATGACACAAATTGTGTGGCTCAGAATTAAAATATGATGGAGGGTGGATATTAATTCTGGGTGTGTGGCATGGATTGATGTGGATGGATGGCTAGGATTAAGTCAAATCGGATGGCTGGGATTTATTTACATATATAATATTTATATTTATTAAATATATATAAAATATAATATTAAAATATTAATATTAAACATATATTTAACAAATATGCCTAAATATATATAAATAAATGGGTAAAAATGGTGGGAAGACCTGGATGGATGACAAGTGGCTAGATTTTGGTGTCTACAATATGATATATCATACAATGGTTATTCTAGATTTGGTTGAAGTAAATTATAATAATCCTAATATACATTGATAACCAATTACATGGAAAGAAACCAACTTTATACAATTATTGGGTGTCATGTCTATGGACATTATATAATAACTTCATACCAAAGTTCATTAGTACTATTAAAATATGTCAAGAAAACAAATATTAAATCTTTAACCAATTAATTTAATAACACTACTCATTTTAATTAGTTGATGGTAAAGTACATTGTATAGCTATAAAATAAAATGCCCAAACATTCTAGTCATGGCTACACTAAGAGAAATAAATAATTATGTTGGAATTCAGTTAAATTTTAATGGTAGGCTATAAAGTGACTAGGGATAATTCAAAAGTTTCACAAGAAGGATATCTATTGATAATGCATTCAAGATATGTGGATATTTTCTCCATAGAATCTTGGATCCAATATGGCTTTTTGTACTAATCAACTTATGCATATTGTTGATGACATAATCATGCACACATTATGTCAAGTGTAATTGGTCCATGGCCTCAAATTTAAACTTTTGGTAGATGAGGATAAGTTCCCACCATCTCAATATTGAAATTGAACATTTCAAACTTTGAATCACAAAATATATCTTCAGTTGAAAATCTTCTCTTGAGAGATAGTTCATGATATACAACACAATCAAACAAAAATACCCATCCAACACAAGAACTTAAAAAACAAGATAAATAATCCATTAACAATCACTTCAAAACTAATTTGAAGAACATAATTAATGGGTTTAAGTGGTCAATGACAAAATTGATCTTCACATTATAGAGTTAACAATGTAAGGTAAATTTGATGATGAAATGGCATATCCCCAAAAACCTTAATGTTTGAGTTCAAGGCCTTATAAATATTATTGATCCCTCAAAGTTAAGCCATGTTTTCTTTCATCACACATTGGATCTTAAGGACATTATCCTTGATTGAACTTGGATAGTCCTTGATAATGCTCTTCTAATCCATTTTTGCCTCATCTAAGCACTTTTAGATCCAAGAATAATTTTTTTACTCTCTTGATAAAGAATATAAAAGAGGAACTCATACATATTCAAATAGATAAATTGCACAAGTGATAACTAATTAAAAATACAAGTGGGTAGTTATTAGTGATCAAAAAATAGTAATTCATGACTCTCCTCCTTTAAAGTGGTGTCATCCTTAGCCCATAAAATGAAATTTTTAAGGTCCCAATAGGTATTACCTACCTTCCTTATCTAAGTATATTCCATGATATTTATTTATAGGATCTTATTTTTATAAAAAATACTCACAAGAATATTAAATGAGCTTTCCCACCTTTTAATAGTTACTTTTAATATTGTGCTTTCATGCATGAGGTATGTTGATAAAGTGGTGTTCATAGTTCATGTCTTATAGCTTGTCTCATTGAGGACTACATTCATCAATAAATATCATTGATCATATAAAATGAGCACATGAGGTATGTAGTTCTAGATCCAAAGTGGTCATCCTCTTGCTCGAGATATATTTGTAATAGTATAATATCTTCTTCTAATGTCCACAACCTTTGTCATCCATTCTAATGAGGAGACCTATACATGGATCTCTATCTAGATATTTCTACATATTCATTATTTTGTGATGTCACTTTTTTAAGTGAATTCCATGCCCACATTGGAACCCATCAGGCACCTAATAAAATATGAGTTCTCCCTTCAAACATGGCCCTATAGATATTATGTACAACAAAAAGATTGCAAATGAGAAGCATATTATCGTCATTTATGAAATACACTTGATTCACTCATGTAAATAACCCTACCTATTGCTTCTCAAAAAAACCCCGTAGTTTCCTAACTCCTTAAGGTTTACTTTTTTATTGTATGGGGGAGTTGTGAGTGTGGGTAGCTATGTCATTACTAGTAGGACTTTTATATCATGACCCACCTTGGAAGGACTTACTACTTAAGTTGGACTATCTATTGAGGAATTATGTTTAATGCTTAGCTTTGATACTTTTGATGGATGTATTCTTTGTTGTTGTGTCTATTTTATATAAGCATATGGTATTTTTGATGCTCTCCTTGGTTGTAGGATCAGGTACTCTCGTGGGTGGAAAATCAAATTGGCCACAAGGAATGAGATACCACATGTAAAGGGAAATTATGGCGATGAATTGTTCATCAAACAACTCAAGGTAACATGGATGAATACCCTTCATGTAGGTGCATCACATTTTTGCTTATGACTTGTGTTCACACCATTGGACCAAGAAATTGCTTATAATGAGTCTCCTTAAAGTGATTTAGTGATATCTTAGTCTATCTTAAAAGAGATCATCTGCTTAAGGATAAAATAATGGTGAGAAATATCGAGGAAAGGCGTTCGCATTGTTTTAGCATGCTAGTCTTGAATGCTTCTTACTTGGTTTGCTAGAGGTGTTTTCATTGCATCCTTGCATAAATCTTTGGTTAACATTGATTTATATGTTAACCTTGCTAAGGTTGGTTTCCATTTGGTTGATTTTTATTAAACCGTTTTCAGTTATGTTGGTGGAGTCTCCCTAGGCCCTTATTGAATGCTTTGTCTTTATTTATTTCCTCCTCGTTGCTTTGAGTGGTCTTGTTGAAGGTTTGGAGGGTGTTGGAGAAATGCTCTTGAGCATTACATTATAATAACTCCTTATGTGATGGCACTAAGGTTTTCCTTTGCCTTTGAAAAGAAGACATTGATTTAGATCAACACCTTTTGTATGTTAGAGAAAAATGAGCAAAAAGGTGAAAGGAATGAAATAGTGAAGAGCAACACATATGGTAGGCTAGAGTTCAAGTGGGAGAGAGAGTGAAAATTTTTTTATCTTGTTGTGAATTAGCTAGTTAATATTCCTTTCTTTGGTGATAGTGTTGCTTGGTGTTTTCCTTCTTTTGTATGCTCCATTTTAGCTTATGTTGGTTGTTGTAGAAGCCTCTAGTTTGGTTATGTCTATTTTCCTTAGCTTTTCAATACTCTTCCTTAGCTCCTATCTAGCACAATAACATGCTTTAGTTTCTTGCATGGTTTTAATTTTGGATAGCATGCTTATCTCTGTCAACTCAGGACCTGTTCCCCTTGCATGATGAGAAAGAGCGCAGTGAGTTGCAGGTGTTAGTTTTTGTTTATTTTGGTCTTGCTTTTGGATGGCATGCTCATCTCCATTGACTCAAGATATATTTTCCTTGTGTTGTGATAAGGAGCATAGTGAGTTACAAATATTAGTCTTTCTTCATAGACCCCCCTTGCATTGTCCTTTCTGGCATTGAGATCACGTCTTTGGATAGCTTGTTGCAGGCTTTTGGTCATTAGGGTTCTCCACGAGAATGGCACCTGTGAGTTTTAGATCTCAGTTAGGGTTGATGCAGGCATTGCCATAGTTGATTGGAATGTTTTTAGATTTGAATGAGCCAATCTAGAGTGTTCTTTGTGTGTTTAGTTTAAAAGGGATTTAATTTAATCTTAAGGTGGAATTAAATGTATTATTTCCTCCTATTATGATGTTATATTAGAATGAACTAATATTTAGATTTCTTTTATGGTTGGTTTTAAAATATTGGACCTATTATAAGAGTAGATTAAAATGGTTTTACTCTTTTATTTTGTTATGTTAGATTAGAATGATAAATTGTTTATTAATCTAAGGTTTGATTAATGGAATAAATCTTGGACTAATCTAATATGAGTTGGATTATTAATCTAAGGTTTGATTAATGGAATAAATATTGGACTAATCTAATGTTAGTTGGATTATTAATCTAAGGTTTGATTAATGGAATAAATCTTGGACTAATCTAATGATGGACTAATTATTAATCTAATGATAGATTAATTGATTAATCTTAGACTAATCTAATGATGGATTAATTATTAATATAACAATGGATCACTTTGAAGCTAGCCTTATTTTTGGGTTAATCTAATGTTAGATTATTTTATAATCTTTGGATTATTCTAAAGTTGAATTTGTAATCTTGTGATAGATTCTATGGATGTATTTTCCTTCTAAGATAGACTCAAGTGATTTGTTCTTTATATTGTTGATGAAGTACTAATGCTACATTAGTAATAGATGATATTTAGATGTTTTTACTTTTTTAGAGAAATTAGAAAATATTTGTGGAAAATATTTTATAAAGAAGTATTTGCTATATTGAATTGAATCATATAGAAAAGCATGGTTTTGTTGGAAAAAGGAATTGGAAAGTATTTATGGAAAATATTTTGGAAAGAAGTATGGGCTTCTTTTGCTTGTGATTATTATGCAATGAATCATATAGAAATACATTCATACCTACACAATATTTGTTCTGATCCCTACCTTTCTATCAAATCACCATGCAGTCTAGAGGAAGACGATGGCAAATCATGATGTTAGATTCTTCAGAGTTTCATGGAACATTATGAATATTTTGGATTAGAGATCACTCTTAGTGAAAGAGGATTTATTGTATAAGAGAAAAGACTATTCATTTGTATGATCTAAATCCTTCTAGGAATGATTATGCTTGGTGTTATGATGGTTATTGTTATTTCATGGCTCTTATTATCCCCTCTATTTTGCTATTCGTCTATTTTCTATTCTTAGAATGAGATATTGCTAATAAGTTATGTGAGTGCAAGAATAGGTGGTGATCTTCAAACGAGCAGATCAAGTACCCACCTTTAGGTTAAAATATGGATATGGTACACATAAGGTAAGGTAGGATATGATGTTTAGTGCTTAAAAGCACCTCGACCTATGAGTACATGGAAGCTCACTATGGTAATTTCATATAGGGAGCATCTTGTTTGTTGACTGCATAATATTGTGCACGTGTTTGATGGATTTGATCTCAATGCTTGAATGGTTGTCAAAAGAAATTGGAATGCTTTTGAAAAACATTCTTACTTTAGAAAAATATTAAAACAATAATAGATAATAATAAATAAATAATATATATAAAAAAATATTATAATAATAATAAATAAACATAATAATAATAATAATAAATGATAATATAAAAATAAATGCATTGTATTTTTATAAAAAGAAATAATATAAAGATCATTTTTAAAATATATTTATAAAAAGCACCTTATGTGGCATACGAGAGGTATAGCCACACGACGGTTGTTTTTAAGAGATTAAGTATGTGAAACACCTATGTGTCATAATTTAAATAAGTTTAACCTCCTATAAATTAAAGGAGGTAAGAAAAAAATTGGTAATCGGATGGGGAAGTAATTTAGTCAGAATTTTGTGGAGTAGTATAACCTTCTGAGTCCAAATTGGTGTGGGGAAGTTCTTCGACTATTATTACCAGGTTCGAACTTAATAAGCTTCATGACTGGTTTTTCTTGAAGGGCATTGTGTGTTTTCTTGTCATAAAATATTTATTTGATATGCATGACCTGAGTGCATTGTATGAGAAAAATAAATTTTTCTCTTTTATTGTTCGAATTTAAGCAAAGTCAATAAATAAAACCATTATTAGAAAGGTAGATTCTTAATTGTTAACTGAGTTTAAATCACAACTTTGTTGTGGCAGTCTTTATGGATAGATATCTGGTAAAAAATATAAATATATAATCAAAAAGTCATTTATTTCTTTAGATAGTATAGATACATAAGTTGGTCGATTGTTTGGTTCACTGTTTTCCATCGCATATTGTAGTCCTGAAAACAAAAACAATAGAACTATTAATTTAAAAAATATATATGTTTTCATAGTAGTTGCATCCAATGAAGTCGGGCTAACCCAAATTTTACCCAACTTCTTTTCGTCGATGCGGGAAGCAAGAAGACAATGTGGACTATTGAATACAGATCAATGGGGTATTTGAAAATTAGTTTTGCAGCTAAATTCTTGATTCTGGTCATATTTCGAGGAGTGTTTTTAATTTAAAATGGTCAATTACTAGTGTTGTTATTCATCTCACAATTAACCAGGCGAAAACTTTAAGATGTAAAAATAATTAAACCAGAAATATAATAGTTTAGCAAACTGTTTGGATACTAAGGTTAAATATGCTTCTTCATTCAATTAATTTGATTATGTAAATAGTATTTTTAATTGTTTACTTAGATTGAGCCTCTAGTGGGATGTGCATTGTAATGATGTAACTAAGAAACCATTGGGTTTTACAATATTTCTAATAGATAGCATAGAGGATAAAAGCCTTAATAAATCACACATTTTTGTGACAAAATTTCAGTTTTGGTGGAAATTAATTAATTGTTAAAATATTGTGATGATATCATGCTACTTTGAAATACGTAAATTAGACCTATTGTTAAACTAAAGCACTATGGCCCATTCAAATTTTGTTGAGGTTGTTTTCAATTCACTAGTAACCCAATAACACTTCACGAAATAGAGTAATCATTTTCAGACTGTTGCTAAACTTGGCGATGTGTGTAATATTTGGCGAAACGATCACTCATGGGAATGCTCCATTTATAAAAAATTATTACTTATAAATGGAGACTCCTCAGTTTAGCCATTTTTGTTGGAATGTAGAAGAATATAGTCACTCTTTTTTTTTTGGCAGTATTTGATTGGGTATCATAGGAGGTATATTTAATATTATGTTAATAAGTGGCTTAGTCATATGTTTTATTGAAATAAGCAGATGAGAATTTGCTGAGTAGATCCTTAGCCAAGGAAATTGGTAAATGTAAAGCCTATACTATAGCTAAGCTATGAATAAAAATTAGACTCTCCCTTGATTAAGGAAAGACCTTAAAATTGTTGCTACTATTGGTTCTATAAAGTTAGAAAGAGACATTATTAGAAATAAATAAATAGACTAGGTAACGGTCAATCTCTAAAAAAAATATTATAAAAGGTTTAAAATATTAGATTAAATATTTTATAAGCCATTGAACATTATGTTTGTTTCAAAGTCCTTGATATTAAAGTTGAAAAGGTTGACTTTAGCCCTTTTATGAGAATTTTTCTTCAAATCAAAGGAATCCTGGCTTATTAAACTTATAAATAAACCTAAATTCAAATCCAATATAGCCATCGAGAAGGATGGTATAATTATTTAATGATTCGTCAGTTAATATGAGTATTCACCCAACACTAGTAGATGCAGGTAGGGCATTTGTTATGATTCAAAATCAATCATTTTTTGGTAATCCTGCCCTAGATAAGAGGTCCTATTACCATGAACAAGTAACAAGGGGTGGTATGGGACACTCTCTCCAGGCTAATATATGAGTAGTACATGAAGGATCTCATATTCTATGATTGATTAGGGAATTGCTAGAAGATTACCGAGGTATTATAGGAGAATATTGACCTCAGAGCTAGAAGGTCTAGCGAAGAGTTGGTATGGGACAACTCTTTATCAATTGTAGTATAGGTTGGAATAGCTAGTCCCGAGATAGAGTAATGGTGGGCCCTATCTAAAATCTAGGGAAGGTGGATTCTCATCTAGGCACTAGGTATACTAATGCTATATCCTAATATGGAGAAGTTAATAAAAACATATGTGCCTCAGGCAGAAATTTAGGATAATGATCCTAAATACACCATGCTATGGGATGGAGAAATATGCATCTAGCATTTCATGTGTTATGGGCCTTGAAAGGAAAACCCCATGCCATGAACATATACCTCTAGTAAAGGAGACGAATGTGTTCACAAGATGGAACCTATTACGGGATTTGACCAATATCAAACATTAAGGGAGTGTATGTAGCAATCAGTTACCTTGAAATGAATAACTTTATGCCTATGTACTAATTAATGTTGGGTGTTGCTTAAAATTTTAAGAGTTTGATCAAAAAAATTACTTCATATTTTGGACAACCAGGTGAGTTAGACCTGGGATGTTATGATTGGTATCAGAGCCTAGGTTGTGAAACTCTAGGTCACTTTAATGTGAACTAAATTATTTTTAATTAACATAGCTCTTGTTACATCCAAGCAAATGGTGGGCTCTTCTAGGAAAGTTGCATTGGCTCAAAAAGAGGTGCTTGTTGAGAGTTCGAGGAAGGGAATGAGAATAAATATAATAGAATCAAATAGATAACCTAGGGTAGAAACACCTCGTACACTTGTCAGGAAGGACAAGGAACCTTTAGCAAGCAAAAATCCTCAAAGGGAAGACAATTTGGATAAAATGATGCAATTACTACAAGAACAAATGAATCGACCAAAAGAACATATGGAACAACAAAGAATTCAGTCACAAGAAGAAATGAACCAACAAAGAGACCACATGGAACAACAGAGGTTTCAAATGACTGAGCAAATAAAACAATAGAGGGTACAATTAGCTCAACAACAAGAACCGATAGTTCAGTAAATAAAAATTGATTGAAAATTTATCTAAAAGAAAGGAGCCAGAAGAGGATTAAGATGATTTTCCTAAAGGTTCCAATCGAAATAAATTTGGTGCCAAATTAAACAAGGACTTAAAAAAATTTGATATTTCCAAATTTTATGGTAGAGGTGATGACAAGGCAATAGAAAATTGGTTGAGTGATACTGAAGGATATTATGCTATAAAGCCCCTCTCATCAAATCAAAAATGGTATGCAGTGTGGCTCATTTGGAAGGGCCTACATTGGATTGGTGGATAACATATAAGAGAAACAAACATGTCAAGGCTACTGATGTACCATGGGAAACCTTCCTAAAGGAATTTAGAGATAGATTTCTAACTTGACAGTTTTATGTAGAAAATTTTGTTGAGTTCACTAATTTGCATCAAGAACATATATTCATTATAGAGTATAATCAGAGTTTTATTCAGTTATTGAAATATGTACCTGAATACGATCGAAGGGAAGAACTTAAGGTACAAAAATTTATCATGGTATTACATCCAAGGATTGGATCTCTAGTGGGATAAGTATAATCTAAGGATTTGTTTGAGGCCTATGATTCAACTCATTATGATGAATTAAGTCAAAAAATAAGAAGGCTTATCAAAGAATAGAAAAAGACATAGACGATCCTAGGAAGAGGAAGTACACCAAACCAATAAGAGGGAATAAATACCATTATAAAAGGTCCAAGGGAGGAGATCGATATGAAAGCAATGATAGAAACAGAGATAGGGGTAAATTCCAAAACTACAAAGGTAGACAAGAAAAGAGGAACTTCAGGAATAATAAAAAATCCTCAACACAAAATTCAAAGGAAGAATATGCACCATAATATAGGAATGAAGAGGACAAGAAGAACAAATCTCTCCTTGATGGTTGCTACATATGCACTGGAGCACATTATGCTAATCAATGCCTACATAGAGCTGACAAGAAGAAAGTAGTTGAGGACGCTACACATAAAATATAGCAACAGGTAAATTTATTCTCACTAGCCAAGATACACTTTTTTCTCCTTTAAAGGGAAAAATATATGATAGATATGTTCATATATTAATTGATAGTGGAGTTATTTATAGCTTTATTTCTAATAAAGACATATGGTAAAGGCATGTATTTATGGCAAATGGATGGAAGGTCAAGTAAGGATCCCTAAATCACCTTACCTCAAGGAAAAACTAGATGGTATTTAGCTCTCTTATATGCATTTGATAATGTTTTGGGTGTAGACTAGCTTAAGGAACATAAGGAGAGGTTGCTAGATCTCACTTTTTGTCAAGAAGACTATAAAATCTACATTGTCAAGAAAGAATTGACTCTAACTCAGGTCGAGTAAGGACCTAATGGAAACAAGAAATTTATGGTCAAGGATGACCTATTGTAGCAATCATGCTACAAAATATTATAAATATCAATAAATCAAATGGAAGGAACATTATTGTAGGTGTAGAACACCTTTATCTTGGGATAATTTGGAATATCGGGTAATGATCGGTTTGGACACTCCAAAAAAATGAAATAGCAACTTAAGTAAATATGCCAAAGGCTTAAGGAAGCTTCGGATTTGCAAAAGAGCTATGCTAATCTCAATAAAATGCTAAGAGAATTCTTTGTGGGAGATAGAGTATTCTTGAGAATAAATTCATCAAAAGCTCAATCAAATCCACCAAACTCAGCCTGAGATTTGTAGGACCATTTGAGATCAATGAAAAACTTGGTCTGGATACCTATAGATTGGTATTGCCACCCAATTTGTCTAAAATCCATGACACTTTCCATGTGTCCCTTCTCCAAAAATATTTGGTTGATCCTTCACATGAATGGAATATTTTTTCATTGGTAGATGTCGAACCCACAACACATTAAAGTCTACCCTATCTAGATTCTCGGTTTTAGAACAAAACACTTTATAAAAAGAAGTATTAATCAGTGTAGGGTCTAGTGGGACCATTATTTTGACAAAATACCACATGGAAAGATGTGGCTATCATGAAAAAAAACAATTTTCATATTTTTTTAAACACTTATATATATATATATATATATATATATATATATATATATATATATATATATATATATATATATATATATATATATATATTTGGATTTATATGCATGTTTTTAGATTTACTTATGGATGAATGTTTAAAATATTTCGCATGATGATGCATGAATGTTTAAGTATTGATGTAAATATGCATAACTATTTTTTGCAAATATAGGTACTGTGTTTAATCCTAGTGGGGGAGAATGTAACATCCCCTCTATTTTTCTATTCATTTGTTTGCTATTCTTAGAATGAGATACTATCGATAAGTTATGTGAGTGTAGGAATAGGTGGTGATATTCAAGCGAGCAGATCAAGTACCCACATTTAGGTGAAAAGATGGAGATGGTCCACATAAGGTAATGTGGGCATTGGAAAAGTGTCAAAAATAAAAATGGACAAGTCCAAAGCAATTGAAACAAATATAAAAATCCATTGCCACGTAGGAGTGGTTTCATGCACTTTAGAGGAAGAATGCCACGTTGAAGAGCAAGTTTGAGTGCCTAGCATCTTATTATAACGTCTCATATTTGAAATTCTAGCAAAGATAAGTGAAACGAACGCTCAATATTAGTGAAAAATATGAAACATAATTGATAACACTCCATATATGAGTGCCTAGCATGGAGAAGAAATTAAAAGCATTGATAACAGGCAACAATCATAAAAAATGAAGGAATAAAGTGCCACATGTCATAGGCATTGGGAGGAGGTGCAATAAGAATCATTTTTAAGAAGATAGAAAATACAAGCACCACTTGGCACTTCCATTTCCTAATACACCAAGCCTAATGAGGCACCCATGTACGTAGTCATTCGAAAGAATGGAGAGCATTGAATGCAATCAAAAAGTCATTATTTTGAAGAGCACATAGAGTGACAAGGAAACCATCAAAGGAGACACGATTACTCACCAGAGAAGGATGAGCTTTGACATGAGTTCAAGGTACATACAATGTACATAAAAATCAAGTAAAAAGAGTGAATTTACAACAGATATTCACTGAGCATTTGGTTGGAAAAATGAAGATAAACCAACCCATCTAAAGAAAGAGAAAGTGCACAAGAAAGGTGAAGAGTAAGCAAGAGTAATCAGCCTTGAAAACAACATACATTTCAAGCAACTTGTAAACTAGAATCAAGAACCAATAAGGTAAGAAATATTCATACTCATATTGCAAGTTTGAAATCAACGTGCATTATACATTCTAGAGATATTAATATTAGGAGAAATGAGGTGTTGAAAGAATCTCTAGAGAAGATATTGGTTATATGAAATAAAGGTTTAAAACTAGAAGCATTTAAATTTTTTCCATTGCTTCAACAATATTTTCAAACATTAAAAACATAAGGAGATATAAGGATTAGAAAAATCTAGTTTGCAAATACTTAGTATTTCTAAAAATTATAATTAGGGAGATATAAGGAATCATATTTCAAATGAATTTCTAGAAGTTTAGAAACCTATTACTGCATTGAATTATAGTTGGAAGATTGAGATAGAATGACATAGACAATCCAACTAAATATATTGAACTCCTATCTTTGAAGTTGCATTTCTAAACACTTTCTACAAGAAGAGATAAAAGTTATAAAAGTGTTAGAGTTGAATTTCATTCTAAAAGATTTTATCTCATTAAGATCATAGCATACCTCAGTCTCTAGGGAGTCAAAAGGGATTCTACAAAATTCAAGATTAGAAAGTCAAGCATAAGCATCAAGTTCATAGCTTGAAAATTTTGAGAATTAAGTCCAAGCTTGTTCCTACAAACAAGGAAAATAAATCAAATCACATTAATATGGATAGATTGACAAGAGGAACATATCATCACTATAATCGGACTCAAGATCAAAATACATCCAATATGTCCTATCAAAGGTATAAAATCGGTACAAACTCAAATAATATCACAAATAAAAATGAAAAGGACATTTGGTACATAGATTCATGTGCAAGTCATCATATGACCGAAAACTTGCAATGGTTTTATTGTCTTGAAGTCACCAATAACTACAGACTAAGAATTACATATGGAAAATTCTACCATATATATGGTTATGGATGTGTAGCACCTAGAAAAATTATTTCTAAATTTTGTACTATACAATGTCATGTATGTTCCAAGCTTATCATCCAATCTCACTTTAGTAGCAAATTTAGTAGAGAGCAAAATAAAAATTTACATCAAATACCCAAGTGGAGTCAACATGTACCTCATAATAAATAAAGGAGAAATTGAAGCTACTGGATCAATTCATAAAAATATATATGATATGGACTTTATGGGAACATCACAAGATATTGTTGCATTTTAAAACAATTCTAATGCATTTGTTGAAGAACAAGATGTAGCATATGTAGAACCAACATATTACAAGAACTAACAGAAAACTAGAAGACTCAAAATTAAGAGAATGAGAGGATAACTAAACTACACTCTATTCAGCTATCAGAAAACCAAAGGAGAAGAATCTCATCAAGATGAAGGATAGCCAAAATATAAAGATCCTTATTGAAGACTAAAGTCTTGAAAATTAAATAATGTAATAAGGGGGTGTTGGAATATATTACATCAATTGGTTCTTTACTAATGTACCTTTGTGGGTACATATTTAGATTAGGATTATATTAGGAGAAAAATATTTTATTAGAGTAATTTAATAAATGCACAAGTGTTAGAATGTGCAATGATGTAAATGTGTATGTATTCCACATGTACATGAGTCTTAGGATTGAGTGAGAGTCAAGGAATTTATCTTTCTATATAAAGGCCTCATTGTGAGTGTTTGTAAGAGGATTTTGAGAGTTCATGGGTGAGAGTAGTAATAGGAACAATGTAGGTCCATTTTGATATCATGGAGAAGTTATGAACTCCATGAGAGAAGCATTGTATTTTTCGTGAGCTTTCTTATATGAGCATCTTTAGAGCATTGTATCAAGTTTCCTATCATATTTTCATGCATGTTAAGTTTCATTTATCATAGTTATAATATTGCATGCTTATTTCAATACTTGTGAATGCATTTCCTTTAATTTTAAGTCTCCAAAAGATAACAAAAAATACATATAGTATTATATGCTTTTTAATTTCTTATATGGTATTAAAATAGACCATATTTATATTACATCATGACTACATTATTATGAAATACATAATATATTAAAACAAATTACAATATCATGATGTCCATAAGTTTTGAACCTTGGTGGGCTATTTGTAAGCCTAATATTCTTATTTTTTTGGAGTATATGAAGCCATGAAAACATAAGGAAACATCAAGACATATCAAGAAACACACAAACCCAAAAATATAAGTATGAGATATAAGAGTATCTACATTGATGTTGAGATACAAATAAAACTTTACATACTCTATACATACAATTGGATAGTGTAGTATCTCAGCTACTACCTTGTAATTACAAGGAATTAGCCATAGAAAATGGATTTTTCAAACCTAGGAAACAACATTGAAAAACAACAAAAGTTTAAAATTCTGACAAAATCTAGCTAAGTCTTCAATATGGGACAATTCATTCAACTTCTGATACACTCAATAAAATGGACCAATTAGCTTATAATATTAAAATGGATCGATTGGCTTGCAAAAGCAATTTGTTCGTAAAAAATGACCAATTGGCTTGTTGGAATGATTCACTTGTAAAATGGACTAATTGGCTTACAGGACCAATTTGCTCATAAAATTGATTATTTTGCTTGTAGGAGAAATTTGCTTGCAAAAATGGGTTGGTTGGCTTGTAAGAGCAATCCACTTGATAAGCCACAAAGAGGTAAATTTGAAGGCATATATCCTAACACAAATCTTCTATAAAGTAATATTTTGTCATGAAGTGGCACACTAAGTCATTTTGAAATTTTTCTAAGCCAGTTAGACGTATAATTAGAGGCATGTAACATTTGGTGGTGCATCATTTTGTTAAAGATGTGTTGAGGTATATTACATTATTTGGTACATGCTAATGTACCCCCATGGTACCTTAATGGTACAACTATAAATATTAAATAGATTAGGGTTGATTCTATAGTTTAGAGTGTGATTTATATTTTCTCTTTTATGTAAGTGTTAATGTGTAGGAAATACGCAAGTGTCATGTAAGAGTGCATTGTGCAGGAAATTCACAAGTGTCATGCAAGTTAGAGTGCAAGTGTACGTTGAGATAATATGCACCAGTGTCTTGTATGTGAGAGTGCAAATATGTAATGTGAGGATAAGCACAATTTTCCTATATTAGGAGTGCATGTAGAAGTATAAGAGTCATGTAGATGTGTGCAAGTGTTGTAGAGTCAAGTGTCCATCTAGTATGCAAGTGACAAGTTGATAAGCCAAGAGTCATGAGACTTGGCATATGGAGAGCAATAGTCAAGTACTTGAAGAGTCACATTACTATGGCTATATTATGAAGATAATACTTCATGAGAAAGAAATTCAAGGGGACAATTAAATTACAGAGTTGTAATAGGAAGGAAAGTAATAAAGCTTGTATATGAATTTTTGAGCAATTAATATTGTAAGTTTTCTTCATGCATAGTTCATGAATGATTTAGGCTATTTACATTCATATTTTAGTATATAAATGAATGTTATTTTATTTATTATATAAGCCTTGATATACATATTAATTTTCTCATATTATTCTACTCATATTATCATTATTTTGACCTTTATTATTGTGGCTATTTTATATTTGGGACCTGTGTGATATTGTGAGATAACATGTGATATTTTGTGGTAGTAAGGCTTAAAATCCAAGAAGATGCATCTAAATATTTACTTTTACTAGGAGTAATTATTTATCACCCGAAGTAACTCAAGGGTAAACTTTTACTAAAAATTAGGGCCTAGGGTCCTCATTGTATTAATCTTTTAGCTATGAGAATTCAAAGCTATGCTCTATGAAAACCACATTGTACTTTGACCTCATGATATTATAATAAATTGACAAGTCCTTAGGCATTCCATCAGTGGCACTACCCTCTTGGTTTGCTAAGTGCATGGAGGTTGTGGCATAGCCCTTCTAGCCCATATTATCATTAGCTTATCAATTTCATAATCTAATGAATGCATGGACCTTGATGTTAGTTGACTTCTCATGTGTTGATTGGTCACACACTTTCCTCGCTATGGTTTGTATCCATATTTGCTTGGATCATTCGAACCCTTAAAAATTTCATGCATTTTTATTTTCACACTTACTTTTTCACATTTTACTTTTAATGCAAGTTAGTGTAATTTAGTGTAGGTTAGCATAGGAGTACTCCACAAGGAATAATGGGAAGCTAGCCTAAACTTGAAGGTTAAAGAATCCATTTGCAATCTCTTCCAAATTTGTTGAAACTCGAATTAGGGTGTAAATATTAATTAGAAGTATAGACAAATCCTTGGTTCTATGGGTAGGTATTTATAAAATTTACATATCTACTCTTAGGAAATGATCAATCTTTCTAGTAGATTTTTTTGACTAACATGCCCTCCAATTGATCGATGTATAAATGCTATTGACTAATTAATAGATATAATAAATTCATTTCTAACAATATTCAAATCCATGGGCATAATAAGATATATTTTATTGAAAATATTTAGTATGTGGGGACCATGACCCCTCATAAAAATATGTGTAAACTCATTGAATTTGGTCTTTCTTTGAGAGGTTTAAGGTTCAAACCCCACTTAGTATGAGGGGATAAAGACCTCACAAAATTCCTATGTAAATTCATTAATAAAAATTAAATTTATATTTTGTTCACCTTTGTAGCGCAAGTGGAGAAGGCGAGCCTAGCCCCATTGAATGGGAGGTCCATGGTTGGAACCTCTGTGATGCGAAGGGGGACACAAAAAAAATCTCTTGTGGATTCCCTCTAGATAGTGGTATACCTAGATAGGACAAAACTACCAGCCACCTAAGAGCCACTCTCAAGGTTTTATCTCTACCCTAAGAGTTTATGGAAGGTCCAAGGTTCAAACCATGATGCGTGTTAGTGTGTTGTATGTGTTAAAAAATTATGGATGGAGGTAGTAGATCGAATGGTTTCACCTGAGTGTTTGTCAATTTGAGGTCAGTGGTTCCAATCCCAAGCCCCTCCAGGTCCCCTCACTTGGAGTAAACATTTAAAAGGGTGGGGTAGGGATTATTCCATTGTAAAAAATAATTATTATTATAGCCAATCGATAAATAAAAATCAATTGGTGCTAAAATATATATTGTTAGTCCACCTTTGTAGCGCAAGTGGAGAAGGCAAGTCTTGCCCCGTTGAATGGGAGGTCCATGATTCAAACCTCTACAATGTGAAGGGGACAAAAAAATCTCTTGTGGCTTCCCTCTAAATAGTGGTATATCCAGATAGGATGATATTTTTGGCCACCTAAGAGTGGCTCTCGAGGTTTCTTTCTAACCTAAAATATTGTCTACCTTTATACGCAAGTGGAGAAAGTGAGCCTAGCTCCGTTGAACAGGAGGTCCATAGTTTGAACCTCTACAATGTGAAGGGAGACAAAAAATCTCGTGTGGCTTCCCTCTAGATAGTGATAAACCTGGATGGGATGACATTATCGACCACCTAAGAGCATCTCTCGAGGTTTCTTTCTAACCAAAAATTTTATACAAGCAAGGGTAATGCTCTAGAGGGTATGAAGCTAGGAAGTAGTAGCGGTTCTAGAGGGTTTTCAATTCATAGCTAAGTCAGGTGGTGGTGGCTCTAGGGGGTTTGAAACCAGGTGATAGTAGCAGTTCTAGAGGGTTTTTAATTCACATTCGAGTCAGGCGGTGGTGGCTCTAGAGGGTTTGAAGCTAAGTAGTGATGGTGGATAATTAATTTATATTTAAGGTAATGGTGGTGGCTCTAGAGGGTTTTTAATTAATAGTTAATTCCAATGGTGGTGGCTTTCGAGGGTTTGAATCCAAGCAACAACAACAAATTTATAGGGTTTTTAATTCACAGTTGAGTCAAGTGGTGGTGGCTTTAGAGGGTTTGAAATTAGACAATGATAGGTTTAGAGGGTTTTTAATTCATAGTTAACTTTTGTGACGGTGGCTTTCGAGGGTTTCTAATTCACAGTAAAGTTTAGCGACGATGGCTTTCGAGGGTTTGAAGCCAGGCAATGGTAGCGGCTTTGGAGGGTTTTTAATTCATAGCTGAGTCAGGCGGTGGTGGCTCTGGAGGGTTTGAAGCTAGGTGGCGATGGCTTTGGAGGGTTTTTAATTCATAGCTAAGTTCGATGGTGGTGGCTTTTGAGGGTTTGAAGCCAAGCGATGGTAGCTCTGGAGGGTTAAATAATAATGTTACAATAATTGTCAAAGGTGCGTGGATTGGAGGTACAAGGGTTTAATGGAGGAGTGAGAGCTAGAATTTGAATGGTGGCGATCAGGGTGGGAAAGGGTGGGAGTGGGAGACTTTGAATCTGGTTTACGTGGGTTTGTAGAAGGGCGATGGGAGCTCTCGGAAGATGTGGAGGTGGCGGTTGGATTGGATGCGAATGTGGTAGTTCTGGGTCGACCAGATGGTATGTCTATAGGAGGCCCTAGTATTGGCTTCACGGGTCCTTCGAGAAGCCATGGACCATCAAATAATAAGTTGGAGGTTGGGTCCCCTTCTCATGGCCTACAATTTTCCCCTAAAAACTCAAGCCTTGGTATTTCGTATGCTGCGGTGACGTCTAAAGGTGCGAGGGAGACCTTCTCAAAACCTATTTGCAATATATCCCCTATGGGAAATGCCATTAGCATCCCGAGTGAACTGGTTAAGTTCACCATGGGTGATGGTGGTTGTGACCTTGTGGGAAAGTTCCAAGGGGCGAGGCCAGACCTGGATTCAATTCGAAGATGGGCGCTAGCGAAGTGGAAACCTTTGGGCTCCATGGAAATTGTAGCAGCCCCTAAAGCCTTTTTTTATATCAGATTAAACTGCATGGAAGATGCAAACCGTATCCTAGGGGGAGGCCCCTAGTTCTATGGCAAAAGAGGTCTATTTTTGTGAAAGTTAGAACCTGATTTCAATCCTCATATGCAAAGGGTTAACTTTGTGCCTCTATGGGTTCATCTCCCTGCCCTCCCTTACTATCTTTGGCATGAAGATGTGTTGAGAGGTGTGGCCAAGGCTATGGGGGATCTCCTTCTTATTGATCTGGTAACTAGAGCCAAATCAAGAATGGTGTACGCAAGAATATGTGTCATGGCAGATCTAGAGGTAGATCTTCCCTCTTCTATCAAGCTTATCTCATTCTTGGGTACTTGGGACCAGCCCATTGTTTATAAAAATAGGCCGACCCGATGCTCTGGCTATGGAAAATTGGGTCACCAGGTGAACCAATGTCCCCTCAAGGCACATGCAGAGAAGGAAAAGAGAACTACAAGAATAAAATGGATCCATAAGGAGAACTCAGGATGAGTCCCCTCGAAGGATTTGGGTGGTAATTCCTCAAAGGTGGGGGAAGGAGAAGCTCAGCCCCAGATGGATGAGGTTCAAAAGTTGAAGGCTCTGGTGGAGGAGATTTTGCAACCCTTGGAATTGACCCTAGCCAACCTAGTGGTAATTGAGAAGGCATCTAAGGAGAAGAATGTAGCCTCGAAGCTTGGTGTTACTAAGGTATGTCAATTGAATATCATTTTTGAAACCATTGTTTCTAAGGCTCTTCTTCATAATTCCTTTGATGGGCTTTGTATTGGTTCTGCTCTTGAGGAGCCTATGATTCAGTTGGTGACCCTTGAGGTAGGGTCTTTGATTAGCTCCCCAAAGACCTATCTAGAGAAAGGTTCTCTAGGTCCTAAAACTTGGAGATAAAGGAAGGGCAATGTGGATGTGGGTGTTGAGAAGAAGTTAGGAAAGCCCCCTAACAAGTCTATGAGGAAGAGGAAAATGGATTTTGAGATCGTGAATGGATCTCAAGCTCTGCTCAAACTTGAAAAAGGGAAGGTTGTAGGAGTAAGACAACTAAAGCTAGAATCTTTCTACCAGAGTAACCATGGGGTGTTTGGGGAAATAAATATAATTCTAAATCTCATAAATGAAGTGCCTCTCTTGGAATGTTAGGGGCTTGAATGGGCTTTCTTAAACAATGGGTGGTCACTTCCCTGCATAAAGAAATTTTGCCTGATATTTTTTCTTGCAAGAAACCAAGTTGGATGGTCAAGATATAGAAGTTGTTAGAAGAAGAATTTGGAAAGAAGCCCATTTTGCTGCAAGCCCAACCAATGGTTCCTTTGGGGGACTCCTTTGTCTCTGGGATGCCAACAAGTTTGAGGGCTCTGTAATTTCTTCCTCGGATAAGATTATTAATATTCTCTTCTGCAATAGAGAAAGTAATAAAAGGTGGGTTATGACTAACGTATATGCGTCAAACTCTAGGTCTAGTAGAACCTTGTTGTCGTAAACTCTAAGTTCTATGAGAAGGATTTTTGCTCAAGAAGCCTGGACCCTAGCAAAGGATTTTAATTCTCCTTTTTTTGGATAAAAAAGAAAGGAACTCCTCAATCTCGAAGAGCATGGAAGAGTTTGCAGATTTTATGAATGACAATGAGCTATTGGATGTTGAGTTGAAGGGTTCAAGGTATACTTAGAGTAATAGGAGAGTGGGTAACCAACTCATCCAAATTAGGTTGGACAGGGTTCTTGTCTCCAAGGAGTGCCTTTCATTTTTTGGGAATTTGTCTCTCTATTCTCTTCCTAGAATTGGCTCTGACTATAACCCCTTATGTTTTGAAGTGAACTAGGAAGAAACATTATTCTCTAGGCTATTTATGTTTGAGGTAATGTGGTGCCTTCATCCTCAGTTGGAAGCTAAAATAAAAAACTTGTGGTCGACAAGGGTCCAAGGCTCCATCCTTTCCAAAATTGTGGTGAAGCTTAGAGTTGTTAAAAGTGGCCTTAAAGAATGGAATAAAAAGGTTTTTAAGAATATTTTACAAAAGAAGAAAGACCTAAAAAGTCAACTGAAAGCTATTGAATCTGAGATAGAACTTGGAAATCAATCTCAAGAGATCAGATACAAAGAAAAGGAGGTGTTGGCCAAATTTCATAACACTATTGCCAAGGAGGAAATTTTGTGGAAACATAAATCTAGGGCGCTTTGGCTAAAGGAAGGAGATAAAAATTCCAAGTTTTTTCACATCACAACCTTGAAGCATAGAAGCACCAACAAGATTAGAGAAATTTAAAAAGTTGATGGATCCAATGCTACTCACATTAAGGATATAAGAGTTGAGGTTATGGATTTTTTCAAAAATCTCATTGGGGTGGAAGAGGTTTGTAATGAGGAAGCCCAAAATAAGTTGCTTGGTAGTATTCCTAGCCTTGTCATGGCTAATATGAACCAAGCCCTTGTCTCTCCCTTCAACGATGAGGAAGTCAGAGTTCCTATCTTTGCGATGGAAGGAATGAAGGCTCCGGGTCCTGATGGTTTCCCCCTCTTTTTTCTAGAAGTATTGGCATATTGTGGGGAAGGATATTGTTGATGCCCTTCGGGAGGTCCAAACCACCAATCATATCCTGTTCATAGTGAATTCTACTTTTTAACTCTGATCCCCAAGATTATTGGTGCAAAGGACTTTGGTGCCTTTAGACCCATCAACTTATGTAACACTATTTATAAAATTTTGACAAAGGCCCTTGTTAATAGATTAAAACCTTTTCTTCTAGCCTTGATTGATTCAGCCCAAAGTGGATTCATGCCAGGGAGACAGATCCTAGACAATATCATAGCTATCCATGAAATCCTTCATTCAATTGATAAAAGTGGTAGAGCTGGTCTCCTCCTCAAATTAGACATGAACAAGGCTTATGATAGGGTTTCATGGGAGTTTTTGTTAAAGGTTTTGGGAAATTTTAGTTTTTGCCAAAGTTGGATAAAACTTGTCCATGCTTGTATCTCTTCTGCCAAGTTTTCGGTCTTAATAAATGGGTCCCCAACAGGTTATTTTTCAAGTCTGAGAGGTATTCTCCAAGGGGACCCCTTGTCCCCTTACCTTTATATCTTAGTGGTAGAAGCTCTGGGTAGGGCTATCAAGTTAGAACCCTTTGTGGAAGGTATAAAGCCCACTTTGTCGATGGATCTTATTTCTCATCACCAATTTGCAGATGATGTTCTGCTCTCCCTCCTTGCTTCAGTTCCCCAAGTAAGGGTGCTAAAAGGAATCTTGGAGGTATTTGAAATTGTAATTGGGCAAAAGATAAATTATATAAAAAGTAAAATCTTCTTTCTGAATACCCCCTTAGCAAGGTAGATGATAATTGCTCGCATCTTGGGTTGTGAGGTGGCTGCCCTCTTGTCTCTTTACCTTGGAATACCTTTGTTTAAAGGTAGGATCTAAGATTCACTTTGGGAACTTGTGGTGGAAATATTGTAGAGGAAGTTGGTCGGGTGGAAAGGATCCCTCCTCAGTCAAGCTGAAAAGGCTACCTTGGTAAAGTCTACTCTTCAAAGCATTCCAACCTTCTTCTTATCTATATTCAGAATTCCTAACAAGATTTTATCGAAGATTGAACATATTCAAAAGTCATTTCTTTGGTTCAGTTTTGATGAGAAGAAAAAATTTCACTTAGTTGGTTGGGAGCAAGTTTGTAGACCTAAAAAGGATGGTGGCTTAGGTCTCTATAACATCAGGTAGATGAATAAGGCTCTGGTTGTAAAATAGGGATGGAAGTTGGCAAATCAAACTGAAACTAGTTGGGTCAACATTGTGTCAACCAAATACTTGAGATAGGAGAATTTTTTGCTTGTTGATCCTCTATCAACTTTTGGTTCAACCTTTTGGTTGAGTTTGCAAAAGTTGAGGGTGCTAGTCTCCAAAGGTTGTAGGTGGAGGTTGGGTGATGGACTCAAGATTGATTTTTGGAAAGATATTTGGTTGATGGACCAACCCCTTGCGTAGATTCCAAATCTGGCGTGTTTGGAGCCTAGGACCAGATTGGTCTTTGGGTCTAAGGTGGCTGACTTTATCGAGGTGGTTAATGGGTTGAAGGTTTGGAAATCATTAGACCAGTCTATTCTCAACAATGCTGAACTTGAAGCTTGGATTCTAATTTCTAATAAGTTGAAGTTTTAGGTCATTAAACAGAGAAATGAAGAGGATGAGATCTTCTAGGTAAGGGAAAATAATGGATCCTTTTCAGTCAAGTCTTCCTACAATCTGTTGTCTATCAGGACTCCTCCATGGGTCCCACCTTTCAAAGTATGGCTTAAGGGTCTAACACCAAAGGTGAATATCTTTTTTTGGTTGGCAACTCAGAATAAGATTTTGACCATTGAAAATCTTAAAAAAGAGGTTGGTCGATGCCGAACAGATGTTGCCTCTATGGTGCTAATGAGGAATAGACAAGCCATATATTCTTTCAATGCTCATTCTCTATGGAAGTTCTTAACTCTATTTTTAATTTTTTGGGATTGAGTTGGGTGGTGTCGAGTTCGCTTGTTGATGTTTGCACTCAATGGTCATCTCCTTTTTACTCTCCAAGGCTGAAATGTTTTTGGAACTTCTATTTGCCACATATTTTTTGGTGGGTGTGGAAGGAGAGGAATAGTAGAATTTTTAAAAACTTCAAAAGAGATCCTACCTCTGTTTGTGCTAGAGCCTTGGCCTCCACCCTAGAGAATGTGTCCTCTCTAGCTTTGGAGGAGGGTAGATTTGAGGAGGTTGAGCTTGAAAGGAAAATTGGCTTTCAATAGAGTAATAGGGTTGTTGGTCTTCCTAGTCCTAATCCTCGGGCCCTTGTGATGTGGGAACCTCCTTCTCTGGGTTGGGTTAAATTGAACTTTGATGGAGCTTCAAAGGGTAATTCTAGTAATGTTGGTGTTGGTGGGGTGCTTAGGGATGATAAAGGTGGGCTTCTGTTGGCGTATGCCAAATTCTTAGATATCTAGACTTGCCATGTTGTGGAGGCCAGAGCCCTTTACCAAGGTCTCCTGCTTGTGGAGAAGATGGGGTACCAAAAAGTTTGCATTGAAGGAGACTCGCTTAATATTATAAACTTGGTCAAAGGTGATTCAGTCCCCGGTTGGAATATTGAGGTTGTGATTATGGAATCTAGGCGAATTCTTCAGGCTAGAGAGGATAGGGAGATAAAGCATATCTTCAGAGAAGGAAACTGCCATGCTGACTTTATGGTAAACCTGGGTATAAGTCTCAATGGTCTGTCTGTTTGGAGAGACAATTTTCCTAAAGGCCTTCTTCAATTGGATTTAGCGATGCATGCTTCTTAATGCTCTGTAAGCTTTTACTGTTTATGAAGAAAGGTTTTGTGCACAACCGTGTGGGAGTGTTGGTTGGCTAGGGGGCTCACCAGCGTTGTTCTAATTTTTTTTCTTGTATCAAGTTGTAGTTGGTTCACTTGGTGATGGGTGGCCAGTTGTAGTGCTTTATAGTCGTTCTTGTCCCTGTATTGTTGGTCTTAGGCCAAGTTTTGTAGGGCTTCTCCTATTGTAAAAGGTTCGGGGACCCTTTCAAAACCCCTTCTATATCTAATAAAAAAAATAACTAAAATATTATAATGCTAATTTTAAAGATTAATCCATGTCTTTTTTTTGTTCATTTTGTGATGCTCCAGAGTGCCCTTAATATAATCACACACTCTTTTATTTGTAAAACTTGTATAAGCTTGTAAAATCATGTTGCAACTCATCCTTTTGTATTAGATGTTGGTGTACAACATGATAGAGCATCACATGTGTCTCATACTAAACTTATCCTTATAAAGCATATTTTTTCTTTTAATACTTATCCATCTTGTTTCAATGGCAAGATGATGAGAACTTTAGTCTAAATTCATTGGTAAGATGTTATTTTTGTATTGAGACCTCTTTGAGATTATTCTATTCTTTGTGGATGAAAATCATATTGGTTTAAGTTTATAAATATTTTTTTCTCAATCAGATGTTTGCTAAAGAATATTTACTAGTTTGTATGCGAATTCTTGATGAAATTTTAACCAAACCACTTCCATCAATTTTTTATTTTATAATTTATGTATCATCTTGGTGTTAATGTTTCTCTTGAGTAGCAAGAATTACTTTGAAACCATGTTTTTATCTATATATTTCCTTTTGATAATTTTCATCAAAATTTGTTATATGCTTCTCTTTAACAATAACATATATATTTTTGTTAAAACCATAGGGTAAAACTTAATGCCCTAATTCCATTTAACATAAATATTTTATTGTTTATTTGTGAATGAGTGTGGAATGAATCAAATTTATCTATATAGAAAGGGAAAGTTGCCCACTTGCAAAGGTAGAGGGAAATTATTTCCTTCCAACAAAGTTTAACAAATGAACTCATGGCTGCATGAAAATTTGGAGGCACTCTCTATCTATAATCTCAAATTTTTTCAATCTTATTTTGATAGGAAAAGGATCCTAAACAAGAACTACATACAATGTTTTATTTCTTTTACAATTTCATAATTAGATTTGCTTACATTTGTTTAGCATGATATAGAGAACTTTCATATGGTTCATTATATGCTTTCCTATACAATAGCTCTAAACGTAGTTAGATGTTTCAATGTTTGAATGCTTAGGTCAAAATTTAGTTGGTAAAAGATACCTAATTATTTTTTATAAATAAATATGTGTCCTTATATAAAGAGGGAACAAAGATAAACATGGCTCTTTTAAAAAATTAATATTTGTGAAATTAAAAAATCTATAAAATTAAAGGAAGTAATGAAATTAGATTAAAAAAAATGTTTTTTCATCCCATTGCACCTTCTCTCTAGATGTGGATCTATGAAAAATAAGAAAAATTTCTTAAAATATATTATAAATTACCACTTAATTAACATTAACTCCTCTATCTCACTCCTTACTCATAATTAATTAGCAATTACTTTCTAGCTATCATAATGTATTGAAAAAAGAAGAGTCATATTGATCCCAAAAATCTAGGTAGAGATGGCTTAGCACCAAATGATATTATGTTATAGCTACAATAGATTTGTATTTTCATTGAGTCAAAAATATATTAGCTCTAAATGGAAGAAATAATAAGAAAAAAAAAGATATTAGAAAAGAATTATATTATTTCAAAGACAATATGTCATAAGTTGGGCAAGATAAGAAGGCCTGAGGTAAGCTTTTGAAAATACTCCAATATTAGCAAACAAGAACATAATGAAAACGTGATAAGGAAGATCTTTATGGAGGAGCTACAAGCGGTAGATTTCTCATTCCACCCTAACAAGGCACCTACCCACATGGATTTCCTACAATTTTCTTTCAATTTTTTGTGATTCAAAGAGTGACATGTTCGTTGCAGTTGAAGAGGTTAGGAAAAAGAAGGCTATAATAACTAAAATCAATGTCACCTTTATTGCGCTGGTTCCAATAGTAGCTTGGCTACTACATTCAAATTCCTACAAGGAATTAGCCACAAAGAGCAGGGGAAAAAAATTTGCAGTTCCAAGAGTTGCAATGCAAACAACAAATTAGGGCAAAATCCAAAATATGGCTAAGTGCTAATAGTGTGACTTGTTCTTTAAATATTGAGATCCTAATTCCCTCTATAAATGTGATTTTCTCTTTGGATAAAATGCTAACAAATTTGATTGACTATCAAAGGTGCTATTCACAAAAGTTATTGGCAATCACAATTTTTGGATCACATCTTCAAATTTATGAATCATAATTTATGGCTCATAATGGGACAAGGTCTAAAAATTGGCTAAGTCTCAAAAGTGTGATTGGTCACCAAAAGTGCAATTCGTCCCAAAAATGATGAAATGCTAGTTTGTCAAATTTGCTAATCACAACTTCCAATTTGGCACATCATAACTTTTGGCTTATAATAAAATAAGGTCAACACAAAATGCAAGGAAATCATCCAAAATGTAATATTTTCTCCTTATGGTGTCAACTAAGCATGTTTAAAAGAGATTTGGAGGCTTGTAAGCTTTAGTGGTGCACAATTTTGCTAAAGAAGCTCCTAAACTAGAGATTTCACAAGTAGAAAAGATTTACCTCTAGTAAATCTTAAGTAAATAACTTGCTATAAATAGGAGCTATGGGCTCCATTGTAAAGATCTTTTGACCATTTAAGAAACTTAGAGCTACACGTGAACTCCATTTGTACTTATGAGCTCATTGTGCTAATAATAGAAAGATTTGCAAGATATTTGCTTATTGATTGTGTTAACCTTTCAATTTGTGGATGCATGATGATTGCAACACTATGTTCTCTAGCCCTATTATCATGTGTTTCATATGTGTTGACGCACACTAATGTTATTTGATTCCCTCCAAATGTGTTGATTGATCAACATTAATCTTGTTACGATTACAGCTGTATTTACTTTTATTTTATTTACTCTATGTTTATCGTACTCTTGTCTTTTCAAATTTATATTCTATGCACTTAGATTAGCTTAGTTTAGCATAGTTAGTACCAAAACGATCTAAATCTAGAGATTGGAGAGAACATGTTTTCTTTTCTTCAAATTGTTGAAAGATCATGGGAACAAGTCTAATCAAACAATTTTTGTGTTCAACAATTCCCAAGAAAAGGAAGACAAATTACTTTGATAAGTTTCATCCAACAAGCCTTTGTAATATTGTTTATATGTTAATTTCAAAAATCATGGCAAATAAATTGAAAAACAAAATTAGATTGCATTATCTTAGAGAGACATGATGGTTTTGTTTATGGTAAATAAATTTTACGTGGTGTAATCATTTCACAAAAGGCCATACATTCTCTTTATTTCATGAAAAGAATTAGGTATACATGTAAAAATAGCTATAAACAAAGCATATGATAAGGTTTGCTAGCTTATTACATGATATTCTCAAACAAAATTATTTTAGAAAGGTTGTGAATAGATCAAATGCTATTATAGCACTCCAAAAGAATTATATTTTACCCAATGGATCCCTAGTTGGATTCTTTGTATCATCTCGTGATCTCTATTAGGGTGACCCCTTATCTTCTTATTTATTTATTATTCTTGTTGAGCCATTGGGGAGGGAAAAATCAAAGGAACATAAAATTATAAATCAATATTATAGTGCTCTAAGAAGGGTAGTTGGACATTTGATTAATACAATAAAATTCAAGATCTTTTTTGTTAACACTACCCTAGATTTACAATGGATTGTTGTGGAAATCTTAAGGTTTGAAGGTGAAAATTTACCATCAACATATCTAGGCATTCCTTTGTCCAACAAAGGAAACAAGGAGATTTGGGACTCAATTTTGGACAAAATGAAATCTTGTTTGGTAGGTTGGAAAGTTAAGTTGTTAACCATGGCTAAAAGTCTGCAACTCATAAAATTCAAAGTTTCCTCTTTGTAAGTGGGATAAGGTTTACAAAGAAAAAAAATTTGGATGGGCAAGCTTACAAAATTGCAAACTCATACATTAGATATTAGGGGCAAAACTTGGTTAGAGATTTTCCAAAGATCAAGGAAGAGGTTGGGAAAAAATATGACTTCAAAGATAGATAGGTTTTGTTGATGCAATAAAAATATTCAAGAAATAAACCATGCCTAGACACTTAGTAACATGAATATTCATATCGCATAGTTTGCAATTGATCAAAAAACATATCAAATCATCAATCAATGAGGGGATTCTATATGGTTTTGTTCTTATACCTAACAAACGCCTAATCCTCTTATTTCCAATCCAAAACGACAACACTAGCTCAAGCATGTTTAGCTTGTAAATGTTCAATGACCAAAATTATATTGTTGTGAGCAACACACAATTTATTGATTTAAAGTAACAAGTTGGTTGAAATACAAGGCCCCAAACAAATAGCAAATGAGACCTCAAATAAAAAGACAAATGAGCTTCATATGATGCTTCAAGTGTTCTATTTACCTAATTTTATGCAGAAGGGTGAGTTGATTTGGAATCTATCAAAAAGATGGTAGATTCTATTCAAGTTGGTATATAAGGCTATAGAGCAATTAGAATTTCATTGGAAAAATGTTTGATCACTCGAGACCCTCCCTAGGGCCTCAACTTTCCTTTCACTAGTAGTCCAAAGCAAGACTCTTACAAGTGAGATTTTACAAAAAGGATGATATAATGGATCTTTCAAATGTTGAGGATCTAGAAACATTAGATCATTTACTTCTTCATTATCCCTTTGATTACACCATTCATAGTCACTTTTTCAAAAATATGAGAATATGTTAGTTAGCTCCATCAACATTGAAAGAGTCGATGAAATGTTGGATTACTTGTTTCAAAGCTAAAGCATTATGCATTCTATAGAGAATTGGTCTTGCCATTATTTGTTGGAATTTATAGAAGAAATAATAAAAATTTATAAAAGCAATCTCAAAATCATGCCCAAGTTTGTAATCATATTATGCCTCTCATGCAAAAATGTTTACAAACATGGTGATCATCATGGGAAATCTCAACTGCAAAAAAAAAGAGGTGTTATCCTCTTGGTTACAAGATTTAAATATACATGGAAGACTCATCTATAGCAATGACATTAACACAAAGGATTCACTTCAATCTATGGTAAGATGGAAATGTCTAGAAGTTATATTAATCAAAATTAATTTTGATGGTTTTGCAAAAGGATTTCTAGGAAAAACTGCTAAGACCAAATCCTCACTCAAAATCATATGGAATTTCAATTAACAACTATTCAAAAGCTATGACACTTCTTATAGGGATCAAATTGCCACTGCAAAGGGATAAAAATATAGTTCAATTTAAGGGTATTCACAAATTATTATGCTCTCAAAAAAATCGAAGTGGAAATTGGATAAAAAAAATTATTTTTAATGTTCTTCAACCATTGTTGAAGGTAGTATGGTGGAAATGTCTACATATCTATAGATAAGGAAACCAACTTGTAGATAATTTAGCCAATTGCAATATAGACTTCATCTTAGCAACATTCAAATTTTAGAAGACAATTGGCCAAGTGAGATTTTATCCCTTAATGAAAAAGATATCAAGAATATAATTGTAGAAACATAGCAGTTTGAGAAATATGATGAATATTTTTGATAGAAAGACCAACTAAATATTTATTTGATAAAAAGACAAGCTAAACATATTTTAATTGACCACCTAACAATGTGTACTTTGTTATTTTGATAAGAGCGGCCTCTAATGAAAGCCATACATAGCTTATTAAAAAGATAAAAGCACTATCTCTCAATCATAAATCATAATTTACACCCTATAAACCTTCTTATAATACAATCCTTTCCCTTTTATAGTACCTCTCTTTTCTATAGTTAGAAGTTAGAATTTATATCTTCTAACTTCTAAGTTTTATATCTTAAAACCCATAAAACTTGCAATTTATCTTTTATTTATATTTTTTCCTTGTGCTGATGCTAAAATAATACAAGAATGGCTTTGTGACGTTATTGTTAGTAGTTACCAGAAAAAAAATTATTATGTTTCCATATATATTACTAATTGTAGACCAGAAAAGACAAAAATCCAGGTTGAACAAATCCAGATGCACCACGTGCCATAGCTATTCCTTATCATATTAAAGGTATCATATATTCATCAACTCCTCCAACCGTCCCCTGCTTCAAAAAAAACTTGGTGGGACCTTATTCCATGGAAGATCAATGATCAGAGTGAATAGAGAAGGCATGCTTCTTATACAATATACTGTATCATGTAACAGCATATATAAGCTTTCATACAATTCCCCCTAAAAAGATATAGGGCGACATACATAAGCTCAACATGGAGAAGGCCTCCTTAATTCAGTCATGGCCACCATATAGAGCAATAGGCATGAAAGACGTGTCAAAAAGAAAGATACCCAGGAACTTTGCTATAGATCATTTCTCCATGGCATAAATTACTTGATTTCAAGAATGTGCATTTCCAAATCACAGCATACTGAGGTGCAGTCTCACTTGGGTTTCTAAAATCATGGATAAGTATTTACAATATCCAGAAACAATCAAAATAAAATTGGTAGAATTTCAGATGGAAGATCAACCAAGGTCAGTTGAAATGACGAGAGGTGATTCTTCACAGTTAAGAATTTCAACTTGCTTGAACATCAACAAGATCAAAACTGCCATACTCGGATATTTTCAGACTCCAGAGAAAATCCTTATTGCTTGCCACAACATAAGTATCTGCATATCTACAACTGATGTTTGAAGCATTGATGAAGTTAAATTTAGGAGAACATGGTTAGCAAAGGATTAAAGCAAAAAACAAATAATAATAATATAAATGACATCATATAATGTCTAATAGTATCATATTTGAAAAGATCATGATAATTTTAAGTTCTGCAAAATGTCAAAACAGCCAGTCCCAACTTTTGCAACCTGCCCAAGAACAATTCGGGAAGATGGTGATTCCAGGTAGTCCACCTCCCCCTGCAAACAGGACTCCACAATGAATTTAGTGGCTGTCTCAAATGTCATTTTAAGAAATGGTGATGTGTTTGAGCCTATGCCAGTTCTGTTCAGCGGCCTAAAACCACCATCAAATGTCATGAAATCGGCTATTAAGCTCAGATGACGACTGTTAACAGCTATACCATAGGAATCAAATACGCCCTTTACTTCTGCAACAATAGTTGCACGAGCAGATTCAACACCATAAACTTCAAGCATGGCATTTATGTCATTTGTTGTTAATCTAGACAAGTCAAGTTCATCAGCAAGCATCCATAGGACTTCAAAATTAATTCCATCTGTCTGAATTGCTGGAATGTTAGGATCTCTGTTAAAGTCTATCGCAGAGCAGCGGTCAATATTGGATACAGAACGGACAAAAACTTTCTTTGCAACATTCTCTGCAATCTGCAAATTTCAGAGGAGACATACCCATGCAATTAATTTAGGTCTGTACTGTAGCACAAAACTTCTAATTTAAATTTCTAAAGCATGTATCTTTTTCAGTAATGAAATTTGTGCTAGAGAAGTAAATTACATACTTGACTCAGTAAAACATGAGTATTTGTTGGTAAGGCATAGTGAATCTCGAATGTCGTCCCTTTGACTATGACATTGTCTGCATCAAGTTTACGCTTGTTTGAAGACTTTTTCTCGGTTGATGTGTCTGTCTTCCGGCTCTTGGTGGACTTCGAGGATTTCTCTTGTTCATTAACTTCGTCTTCAACTGCTCCATCCTGGACAGTACTGCAATTGCCATCATTGTCTTCCTCTTCCAATGGATTTTCTTCATTGCAAGAAGAGATTTCATTCTCATCAATTTCATCGTCATAGTCCATTTCATCTGTCCCTTGTGCTTTCCTTTTCTGTGCATCTGCTCCTTCATCATAATCTTCTTCATCTGGCTCCTCTTCATCTTCTGTTTGCTCGCCAGTTTTTGACTTGCCATGAGAATCATCCTCACTCGTAGTTGTTCCTGCCCTACCTTCCATGGTTAGAGATTCAGAAACAACTCGAATAGCATCCTGTCCACCTTTTCTGGCCGTCTTTACAGCCCGTTCCAGTTCTTTATTCAACATAGGTATGAACTGATTTTGAAAGATAGACTGACAATCCTTTAGTGTCAGACCTGAATGTGGGGGATAATATGCTGTAGGGTACAGCTTTACCCTGAGCTTATACAAAGATTGTACCTGCCCACCTTTTACGGCAATGGGTACTTTACAGACATCCAAAGTTTCGATAATATCTGCAAACCGAATTCTCCTAAGTTTTGCAGCAATTTGTTCTGCATCCTCCCTGTAATTGGTCAAATTAATCAAACAAAAATTATTTAAACATACAAACTCAGAAATTTGAAGAAAAAATGCAGTAAAGAATGGAACCCAAAATCAGAACATGCATTCAGTATCCAATCTTTTGAAGCACAACACTGTTAAGTCGAAATTTTTCAATAAAGCAATTTCACATATTTAACTACTTTCATTTTTTAATCTGACTTTTGCAGTTGTAAACCTTGTATGAAGTTGGTAATCTTGTAATTGTATACTGTAACTTGATCTTTAAAGAAAATAGTAAATGTAAAAGAAACACACTTCAGATTACCCATAAAGTATTCACTCTCAAAGGAGGAGTGTTTAAGATGAACCTTCAATGTAATATTTTAGCATACTAATATAGTAGATGAACCATGAAGGAAATCATATTTTAAAAATCATGATAAAGAACATTTTAGTGCCTAGATCAACCTACAGGTATCAAAACAGAAAAAATTATACATTTTCCTTCCATTAAGAATGGTTAAGCCTAACAATTGCAAAATGGGTGTTAAAACTGTTGCAGCCCTTCCCTCCCGTCTAGTTGTCAGTGCTCTCTATCTATTTTTTCTTGAAATGTTTAATCTGTCCTCACTGGCCAAGGCCATCATTGTATGATGTTATCACTTGTGTAAGCCAGGCCCACAGTTTAACCTTGTAAGGTCAACCTTGTCATACCCTATAACCTTAGTGTTATGTTGCTTACGGGTTACGTAATTATTAAAGGTATTTATACACCTCTTCTATCCAATCGATTGTATTGGTGTGCAATCTTTATCTTGGTCATTAGTGTTGAGTGCCTATGGGCATCCTCTCATATTCATGTGTAATCACTGTTTTTTTCCCCTCTCTATTCCCCTTTGCTATGAGATTGAGTAATGTTTTGTTTCTATTCCTTTCAGTGAATTATTTTGAATTCCAACATGGTATCATAGTGGATATGAAACAGAGTTACTTCGTCACATACAGGATTCTTCCTCGGAGCATCTATCTCTTCTTTCAATCACAAGAAGGAATCATCTAACAGATCGCATGTCACAGCAATGTAAGAAACATCAGCTAACAATTTTCTTCTTCTGCCTGAAAATTAAACAGGCAGACTTTTTCTTTAGAGGGAAATTTTCAAAATTCCAATTTTTTGGAAAAAGGTGCCATCCTCCTTTTTTCCTTCAATTAAACAGGTATTGCCTTTTTCCAGAGTCATAGGCCATGCATTTGAGATTCTCGCTTGGATGGAAGGCTCTTACCAAGGTAATCCTTCCATTCACCTCTCCATACAGTGCCTGAGTAGCTTGACAAAGGAAGGTGTGCATTCATCTATTTTCTATGGTGTTTTCCGATAAGAGACACTTCTCAGGCATGTTTCCGCTAGTTATGCTTCTGTCTTCAGATTGTTTTGGCTTTAAGAGCCATGGCTCTTTTCTTTTGCTAATAGACAATAACCCTGATGTCTTTGCTTTATCATTGATAAGCGCACTAATGTACTTCCTTCTTGATTAGGATAATAAAATGACAAGACCACAAGGGTGCTACAAAGGAGAACATAATTGAATGAAGTATTGTAAATAACAGGAATACATAGTTGGTTGTTTAACTTTTAACCTCACCCATGACTAATCCATGTCTTATTGTAGTGTGTAATAGGTAATCAATTGGGCTGGTATAATTCTGATGTTCTTCCTCCTTGATTAGAATAAATAATTAATAAATAATGACAAGGCCACAAGGGTGTTACAGAGGTGAACTATAATTGGAGTAAGTATTGGGTTAAAAGTCACTAAACTTTAGGCGACATCAATCTTAAAATGTTCTACATATCAAAAAGTTGCTTTTGAACCTTAACATCATTAAACTAACAAGGTGTTGTTGCTATAGGTAGAAGTTACCACAATAGAATATCATGTTTGGGAGGTGAACATTGACATCATTTAGTTACCACAATTCCCTACCTATAAGTGATGATGTTGAACTAATCCTATCATGCACCTAAAAGACACACTCAGCAATATTTACTTTTAGTAAGAGAGTAACCCCTACATCTTTAATGCTCAAAAATATTATAGAATGACAAAAATGCTATATATGGTTAAGAAATTATGTTTATATTATAAATATTTATCTAAAGCAATTTTGTGGTTTCTGATCATAACTTTGCTGTTAGTAAAAAAAAATCCAGACCATATCGTCCTTATGGTGTTAGTAAATTCCTAAAATTCTTCAGAAAGAAAAAGTGCTCTGAAATGAAAGATTGTATTTGATTCAATTTACTTTCTATTTTTATTGTTAAGACCATTTATACCTCTACTATATTTTAGTGGATATATTATAGAAATGTGTAATATGATACCTTTTTGCCTCTTCACCGTAATCTCTCTCCTACACATCTAGCAGGTTAAAGACGTAATATTTACTTTAATAATAAGATGCATGATGTATGTTACGATGCAGTTTTTATTTCAACAGACTCTTCTCTGACTTTTCTGATGGACATAGATAGTAGTGTTATCTAGAAGTGAAACCCAGTTCTTATGGTGGGATGAATTTTATCACAAAAGTAATGGAAAAAAAATTGCATCTTGATAATGTTGAACAATGTGCATGTCTTTTTTTAAAAAGATGATTTGTTTCCAAAAAGGGGAGCCTCATGATTGCTAGTGACCAGCTGGTTCTCCGCTTTTAAATACTTTCCAACTCATCTACTAATAGCACCTTGAATTTTTTAATCAATGTAAGTGAAAACTCTATAATTTGTTTTTTTTATTTGTTTTGGGAGACAATTACAAAAAAGCTTTCAAAACATTATGGCAGTGTAAACACTTCTACATCATTCACTTATAAAAAAGCATCTAAAAAAAATAAAAACTAAAAAACAAAACTTTTAAATGGAACATTAAAAATTTCATCAAAATGCAAGTATATTTGTCCTATACACTTCTTGTTATACAAGGTAGGAGGTAGATACACATGTCTATCTTTTATCATCATGAAACAAGGTATAATATGTTATCTATTGCATTCTATTTTTAATCACATTCCCATTCCTGGTTTGGCCGATTCCCATCACCACAACATATGCACATAAAGCATAGGAACATACATCCATATATAGACATTAGTGGACTAACTGAAAATTGACAAGTACATTGCACAGGAAGCACACACATGGCCCAATGCCTTGTGCAAAGTCTTCAAGTTTATGCCTGAATCAATATACTCTTCTTTGTTAGATTGTAGATAAAATGACATACTAATAAAGGAAGGTGGTTCTTAAGTGGCAACTTGAAAGAGACACTAACAACCTTAAAGGTTTGTTGAGCAATAAGTATAGCCTATCTTGATGAAACTTAATATTAAATGTATACTCTTCATCTTTAAATCTAAGTCCATTCTTCCTATTTTGTTTCCTAGTACCCACTTTACTTTTGAGATAAGAAAGAGGTGATATATTTTACAATTTTTTAGAGGATCTCTATAACTTTTTATAAAGGGAACAATAACCAGGTAACAAGTAAAACAAGTTATGCTATATTCATAGATTGAATATTTCGTTAGTCATGTCATCACATGGATATCATGTCCCGTTCTGTTGGAGCATAAATCTCATTGGAGATTGCTTCCAAGTCCTCTTCATTAGAAATATCATCTCAACTGACCATGAAAGTGTTGAACAGGAATAAAAACAAAAACCCTCTCTCAATTGTAAGGACAACCACAATAAATTGTAATATTTTTGGATTCTAGTATTAAGGTCCAAGTATACTATATTTTAATCTAACAATAATCTCGAATATAGTATTTAAAGACTATTCCACAGAGATAAAGATTCAACAAACAGAGGCTACGAAATAACTCAAACAATCATACAAAGAACTGATCTTTATATCATCCTTTTACAAAAACCATTACATGTAAGTCAAGCGCAACTCGAAGAATTGTGTTCATTGTTCACAAGTTGTTCATACGTTAGATTTGTCCTGTAACATACCAACTTCTGCAAGATCAGTTTCACAAGTCCCTCAAGGAGGATATCTACTGACAATACACCCATGCTATGTGGATCTCCCCTCTTTAGCCTCTTGGACGCAAGATGATTTTTTGTACTAAGCACTTTATGTAGATTGTTGATGACATAATCACTCACACCGATTATGTCAAGTGTCATTTGTCCCATGGCCTCAAGGTTATGCTTGGTAAGATGAGGGTACACCTTCCTACCATCACATTCCCAAGCTTAGTGTTTTGCCACCTCTAATCCAGAAAGAAGGTAGAGATTGTGAGTTACTTTATATTCAAGTTCCCCTGTGTTGAGAAATCAAAGCAAAGTGCTAATGCTTACACAAAGATCCAAGAAGACCATTGTTTACATCCTTTTGACATCCTAACTAGAGGCATTCCATTCTATACCTTCAAGAAGAGGTTAAGCTCAAGTGGCAGGCCCTAAAGGGGCTATCACAGCCCTAGTCGACTACCATGGTAATTACCTCTGACTTTCATCCTCTTCCAACACCAAGTAGCAAGTGCTCCTCAACCACTAAGACTAAATCCTTCTTTGATGGGGATAAACTTATGAGATAGTGCCTCCCACATAGAGCACCTAGTCGATGAAAACCTCCACTCATAGGACAACACAGTTAGTATCACCCATGTTCATGGACTAGAAAATCCATACATTCAAGTATTTCTACATCTCTCTTTATTTCTACATGATCTATTGCCTTGGATGAGAGAAGGCTCCAAGGATCTAGCCTAAGTTTGTTTTGTCTTGATCATACTTTTTAAAACTCATGTCAGTACTCATTGATTGATTGTCTAGGCAAATAATTTGCTAGTGGGACTCAATAAGTAGTTTCTGCAAGTAACTTGCAAGTTTTCATGAAAAGTACTCGTCAAAAACATAATTGGACTAGCCCACCAGCAGTTTCTAAAAGGCTGAATTAAAAGGATGCTCATTTTTAAAACTTTTTCAGATTTTCCTGTAGATTGTTGTCAATAGAATAGTGAGGAGACCATATCAACCACATTCAATAAGGAATTTCAGACTGGATTTGATCATCTTTGAGATTGATTTCCTAATTTGGAGATAGAATTTCAAAGGTAAATTTAATGAATTTTTAAGCAAAAGATAGGGTTTCTTAACTAGTTTTTCTTTTCTAATTGCTTCTACATGATTTTCTTTCTTTGTTTTTTGCTGTAGAATGCCATTTTTCAAGGAAGGTCACCATATTGCTCCTTCTTTGTGATATGCAACTACTACAACAAGATGGTGAGGGATCAAATGCCTCACATACCATCTTCCTAGAATCCCTGATCAAGATGTAGAGTTGTTCCCTACTATGGAGTTTGAGGTGACACATGAAATCAAATCCGTACTTGCTTGTTACAAGGAGAAGAAGGCAGAAAGGTGGAAGCTCAGGCGGCAATTGGAGCAAGATTAATGTATGACTATGACGATTTCTTTGTTGACCATTTTTGGTATGATAGCAGCCTACCCTTTAACGCCACAGACAGCCCTATTGGTAAAGAATGATAACTGTATTTACTGTGGGTAGTAGAGGGTTCAAGATCCCTACTTCACATCACTTTAGTGGGCTCTTATTGAGGAATTTGAAACATGCAGGGCATCGTGGATGAGCAGAAGCAAAGTTGAAGCAAAAAGGGCTGCAAAATTTTGTTCGATAAGCAAACAAATTTGAGGAAACAGACATTAATTTCATGGTGGCTCCGAGCAGAACATTGATCTCCTTGAAGTCGGTTGATGATTCCATAGTGGTGAAGACTGCAAAAAGACTATGGAATTTGTTGGAGGTGATTATTGAAGTAGGCATAGAAAAGTTTGTCTAAGGCGACGAACAATGCAATAGCTTGCGTAGCCACAAGAAGACTTCTTCAAGAGAAGAACCCTGCCATATTTTGAAGCTCATGTACAGCCCATTTCATTGACCTTGTTCTTGAGGACATTGGAAAATTATCATTGGTGAAGAAGGGGGGCTGAAGATGCCAAGGCTATCACAAAATCCATATACAACCACACAGGGGTGCTCAATTTGATGAGAAGGCACACTAATTGGAGGGAATTTCTGCAACTAGAAGCCACCTGCTTCACCATGTACATTATCACTTTATAGAGAATTGGAACTGCACAAACTGCTCTTAACAGGATGTTAATAAGTGAATGGTTGTTAAAGTCGTTATTTTATAGGAAGAAGCAGAGAGGATCATCAAAAGTGTTTTTGACGATATGTTGTCAAAGGTCATGCAAGAAGCACTAAAGGTATGTTACTGATATAAAAATTTACAAAGAAATAAACTTTATCGCTTTGTAAATTTGCAAAAATTATTATTTTTTAATTCTATGCCTTTATAATTTTTATTTTTTTATTCATAAATGTAAATTCAAATTTCTAAATTCTTGTTAAATTTATTTTTGAAACTTGTTAGGTGATGGAACCTGTGGTCAAGGTACTTCGCCTTTTTGATGGCAATAAAATGCTAATGGATTATTTGTACGAGGCTATAGACAAGGCAGACAGGTACTATTTGAAGCCCAATTTCTTCTTCTACCTCCTTTCCTTGGCTTAGTTACTAATTTGATGCAGACGAGGAGGTTATGGAAGGCCTCTACAGAGAGAGTAACACCTGAAGAAAGCCTGAGACACAAAATCAGGGATGAGTTGCAGGGTTATAAATCTGTTGAGGGTGATTTTATTGTCATCTATGCGTGTTTGGGTGAGGAAGACCATCAGGCCAGATAAAATATCATTATTTAATAAAGTCCAAGTCTTCTTATATTTTAAAAAGGCAGTTTTACTTTACAAACTATGATGACACATTTGGCAAAAAAACAAATAACAAAATCAATATTCGGTGAATCTATCTCATGCCCAAATATGATTGGCTTTGCTTGACAATCTATATCAGCGAATCTATCTCATGTCTGCAGCTCATTTGGGGTCATCCCACAAACGACCACTTTCATCACTATTAGCATGAGCATTAGGTTTAGAATCCATAAGATGCAAAAATATAGTACATCGCAGCGGAGCGGAGGTGGTTGAATAACCAACCAACCTAACCAACTTCCCTAACCATATCTTAACCAAATATGTTGCGCTCTAACATTATGTAATAAACACTATGCTATGCTAACATCCCCCCCTTATTACATTATGTTGAAATACAAAGAGTGGAAAGATGTTTTTGTGCTGGCTTTGTCTTTGGCTTTGGCTCTCAGGTTACCTCTGGAATAGTACCTCTGGAACTGCCTATAGGTCTGCCTCTGGATCATTGTCACTGGGTCTGCCTCTGGATCTGCCTGTGGATTTGCCTCTGAATCTGCCTGTAGGTCTGCCTCTAGATCATTGTCACTGGGTCTGCTGTTAGGTTTGTAACTGGGTCATTGCCTCTGGGACTGCCACTCGCTCTGTTTTGGTCACGAATCAGCCTAAGTAAAAAGTATTATCACTTGTGCGCCCTAGACCCGGCCAACATTGGAAGGCCGAGGGAAAGAGAAATTTCCTTCAGGCCGATCTCCAAAGAGGGTTTGCTCCCTTACTAATCTAATTCGGTTTAAAGCTTAGGGTAACAGGAAAGAAATGAGAAATGACAGAAAGAGATCGAAATATGGCTGTAAGCCGAAAAAGTGCGGTGGGAATAAACTAACAAGAAACCACATTCAAGTTCGAATTAGCATAAAATAGAAAAATAAGCATAAGAACCACTCACAGTTTGCAGAGATAACATCCAAGACACATTTCAATGTTCATTCCCTTACCAGCAGTAATTAAATTTACATGCAAAATTTAAAAGCAACTAATAATGGGCATAAACGTAAGCAGAAATGACAAGTAGGAAGTGATCAACCACAAGACTACTTTAGGAACTAGAAGCCGAATATCTTTCTATTGATGCAGAAAACTTAAAAGTATTTTTCTGCAGAATGTCTATCCTCCTTTCTTACAATGAAATGCTTAGTATTTATAGAGGGATTTCGCCTTTGTCATTTAATGCATATACAAACAAAATGCTGGTAGATCAAAAACCAGCGTGCATATTTTTCTCCTCGGCATTAGTGACATCTTCAGTTAAAACATTCTACAAGGAAACCATGATCCGGCTTTGATGGGAGAATCACACAAAGAAGTCAACAGGAATAAATGCTTGAAGCAATCTTGGACGTCGGTGCATCAGGACGCAGCAATGTTGCATGAAGACCCGGAGCTTGAACATTGAATCTTGGTTACTATTGCGCCTCAAAATTTTATCGTAATCAGGAGCATAATAAAACTCGGCCACTCTTCAACAAGAATTCTGGAAATATCACTTTCGGTGCCCCAATAATTAAATTTCATCAATTTCTGGCCCTTCCCAAAAAATATTTGTAGCAATGGTGCCTTGGAAAGAAACTTCACTGAGGCAGAAATTGATTTCGCCCAAAAATATCTTTAATTGCCAAAGGAGGGCAAAAATAATTAATTTCGCCTAAAAGGGGGGTGAAAATGAATTTCGCTCCAATCTGGGGTGAAATTGACTTTGACTTGTGAAAACATGCTTTCTTTCCCCTTTTTTCTCCAAACTTGCTCTTTTTTTCCATTTTCGCCTCTATTTCCATTTTTGGCAATTTTCTATTTTCGGCAACTTCCTATTTTTGGAAAGTTTCTATTTTTGGAAATTTTCCATTTTTGGAAAGTTTCCATTTTCAGGGCGAAATGCCCTTTTCGGAGCAAAATGCCATTTTTCGGAAATTCTCTTTTTTTTTTTGCCCAAAAAAGGGGGCGAAATTGACTTTGACTTGTGAAAACATGCTTTCTCTTCCCCGAAATTGATTTTCTGGTGGTAAAATTTCCCTGAGCAATAACTTTTGATTTGTTAACCCGATTGTCCATTGTAATATATCGTTGGAAAGCTTGAAAAAAAATCTACGACAACAAAATATCTAAAGATCATTTCGTCCAATTTTTCTTTCACCACTGGATGTACTTCATACTTGGACGAATTTAAAAATTATTTTTAGTGTGGCAAAAATGCCAACACTCTGTCACTGGATCTGCCAATGGGTCTTCCATAGGTTTTACCTTTTCTGTAGAAGCCATACAACATTTCTTTCATTTTGATCCATTGTGTGAGATCTGTCCATCCACAATCAATATGAACCTTGTTGGCCATTTTCACTTTGTACCAACAATTTATAGAGGAGTGATTTGTACATCCACATGAATCACAAGGATGTAGTTTCCAACACCTAGCTGCTACATGTCCTGTTCTTCCACAATGACTGCAACAATGCTTTGTAGGAGTTGAATAAGATTTAGGTTTTGCAAACATGGTTTTACTGGTACTTGCTTGTCCAAAATAGCCAAGGCCTTCATTCTTTGGCCTGACATTTAGCATTATAGGAGTTTTAATGCCTTGTCCATGTTTACCTAATCTTTCACCATTGAATCCCATTTTCTTCATCAGTTTGGATCCAATGCCTTTGGTGTGTTTTTCAAAACACCCAAGTTCTTCATCTTCATCAATGCTTTTAACAATATGGCATTTGTCACTGTTGATGAGATTATGGAGCTCATTTTTAGGATTTTCAGCTTTTAAGTCACTGGTGTCACAAGAAAAATCTGCTCTTGTGACGAGATCACCTGTGCTACAACTGATATTTACCCTTATAGGCAGGAGGTCGCCTGTATCACAAGCATTGGGCACAATGGGCTTAAGGTCACTTGTGCTACAGCAAGCATTCACCATCATGGGCTGAAGATCACTTGTGTCACAACAAACATCTTCCATTAGGATCATGACCTCAGATTCCTCACTGATGTCCCTTTTCTTTTGACACTGAGCCATGTCAAGTGAAACCAATGTCATGTGGAATGCCCTTATAATGCCTATAGGGATTTGAGCACCATTTATCTGAAGGTCTTCAAAAACTTCAGAATCTCTGAGAATGGATTTTACGCCACTCATAGTGTAAGATATTTTCCATCTTCAAAAAATCCATTCCTTCCCATCTTGTTGGAAAGTAAAAATCTTTAACTGATTTTGCAACATCATTAGTTGGTTTTGTGGCATTTTTCTTCTTTGATCTGCCCATTTTTAAGGTGTCGGTCTCTGCCGAAAATGCACCTTTTACAATGGAATTTTGCAAGAAGTTTGACTAAGGTGTTGGTCTCTACCGAAAATGCACCCTTATAAGTCTTCCCCCCCTTTTTGCAAAATATTATGGGATGGAGTAAAACAATCTTCCCCTTTGTAGTGAAAAAAATTACTACTATGAAGATGGACAACAATGCTTTAGCAATGACTAGTATGAAGGTTCCTTATCTCTCCAAAATCGGCCCCCTTTGTTTATACGTACAAAGAGTACGTGAAAGGAAATTCAATCAAATTGATGGCACCTGCATAAAAACCCTTCCGAAAAAGGATGATGAGTTGGAGGAGTTTAAGCCAAACAATTAGAAGGAATTAGGGTATAAAATGGAGTGAATATCAATAAAAACTAGCTTGCCTTATTTCTCCCCGACGATTTATAGAGAACAAGCTCAGACGTCGTTGTTGCAGCTATGTTAGGCGGCAGATACAGTAGCCCAAAGCACGACAGCATTACCTGTAAGTGTGGGCCAGAGGTGTCACATAATATCGAACAATGCAGTGCAATTAAATTGCACAAATAGATGTAAAATTTGGGGTCTTTTCTTTGCTTTGTATATTTTACCTTATGATTGAAATGCAAAAAAACAGGAAATTTAAATGCAAAAACAACCACAAGTGCCCACAAATTTAAACACTTAGGTGTCGGTTTCCACCGAAAATGCACCTATTACAATGCCAGTTTTGTTAAGATGTCGGTTTCCACCGAAAATGCATCTTTATTACAATGATTTTTGCAAAATATTTGAGGTTTTTTTTGCAAAAAAAATGATATTCAAATCCACAATTTCCCCCCCCCTTTGGATTGCAAAATAAACAATGTGGAAAATTTTGATGTACCCTTTCAAAGTGCAAAAGAAACTAAGTGCAAATAGTTACTTATCCCTCCATGCCACAAAAAAATGCACGATTGTTCGTAAATGGTTGCAAAAAAAAAAAATGGAGAATGCTCCTTTGCCTTGGCGTGATTTGCAAAAGAAATGTACTTTGCAAAAAATAATAATGAAGGTATTAAAAAAAAATACCTTCTTTGCCTCATTTAGCAAAAAAATATGACATCACCCAGGTGTTGTAGGTGAGTTGGAGAGGAGAGGGCAATCCTCCAAGGGAGGTCCCAGGTTCAAATCTCCACCCTACCAAAAAGCTGAATTGGGTACCCAAAATCCAATTGATAATGTTGGTGCGGGCAGGGTCGGGTGTGACCCCCGGGTGACTTTGACGGTGTTGAACCCCCTGTTCGTGGTCTCTCAGACCAAGGCGGCTCCGCAAGGGGTTTTTCGCTTGAAAAAAAAAAAAAATATGACATCAGGCGAGTTGAACCCGTAACCTCTTGCTGAGCTTCTTAGCACTCTGCCCCTGACCGTCGTAGCCACGACCTCTGACGAAACTAAAGCATGAACATTGTATATTTATACAACGGCTTGACTGTGGCGGCAAAAAAAATGATATCCGCGGGAATGGAACCCGCGACCTTGCAAGCTGCAACGCCCTTACTGCTGGCGCTCGACCAGTCTGTTTGCTAGGTTGGATGGGAACAAAGGAACGCAACCTCTTGTTTATTGTCATCTCCACCGAATAGCAAAACAAACTGGGACTTTAGTCCCACATGCATCCAGCGGATGCATTGTAGAAGGTTTAAAATACAAACACCTCCCTTTGTTTGTTGATTGCCTTCGGCAATCAGACGCCGAGAAGACCTTTTGCCACCTTCGCCGACGAATGAGAGCCTGCCATGATAGCGCGAAGTCAGCGCCAATGATACGTCGCCACGTCAGCAAATGAACGCCAACCACACTTGTTCAGATGCCATGTCAGCCGCTGAGTCAACCTCGGTCTGCGTGCTTGCCACGTCAACTTTGCCAACTACCACTTATCCGCTCAGTTGTTTGCCTCATTCTGCGTGCCTACCTAATTCAAGGGTCCTACTCAGGATTTATGCCCTGAAAGGGGTTTCTGAAACGTGCTCTTCTTGCTCTTCTCTTCTTGCGCCCAGATAGATTCTTGCCTCGAAGACCGTGCCGACTACGAAAATCAAGTTGTGCCCGCCTCAAAATGCGTCAAATGGAGTTTTGCGCGTGCGTCAGTGGAGGATCCTACGCGTGCCACAGTTTCATTTCTTGGTTCTGCGTACCCGCTCTGCGAATATTACGTGCCACCCCCTGATCTCCGCTCTGATACCATATTAGAATGAGCATTAGGTTTAGAATTCAAAAGGTGCAAAAATATAGTACATCACAGCGGAGCGGAGGTGGTTGAATAACCAACCAACCTAACCAACTTCCCCAACCATATCTTAACCAAATATGCGCTCTAACATAATGTAATAAACACTATGCTATGCAAAAAATCACTAGCTCACACACAAAGTTGCAAGCAGGTTAATTGGAGTGTGAGGTCACAGGAAGAGAGGAATTTTCAACACCCAAGAACAATTGTTGCAGTGTCTATGGTTGCAGGTAGTTAATAGAAACTCCATGGGGAATTACCTGATTGTAGCCGTGAACACTCAAAATAATTTGTGAGCAGTTCAAAAAGAAAAAAAAATTGTCGAAATAGAGTGCTGAGTATTTGTCAACAGTCCTGGTGGAGGCAATTCATAGCCACCTATTAGATCAATCGCTCATTATATTAAACTCTTATACAACTGTAAATTGATAAAAGCCCCATTAAAACATTCGCCCAATGGATTGTAAGTAATGGTAAACTATGGATTTCATTCCCTAATACATCGTGTCATTCTAGGCTAATATATGTTATATTAAATTCAATGTTCCATGGGGATGCGTCCCCCATCCCCTTCGTCCCTAGCGAGGGGGGATGACATCAAGGACGTTTCCTTCGGGGGACGGCAGGAGGGCCATCCCCGGAATGCCACCAACTCGAAAGGGGCCATCCCCAAGGACTCTTGGGGGACGCCTAGGCATCTCCGACTTTCCATAGAGACGCCTAGCCGTCCTCCACGGCTAGGCGTTTCCTCACTTTCCAAAAAAAAAAAAGGGCACTTTTTTTTAATTTAAAAAAAAAAAAATGAGGGGGGTGGGACGAGTGGATGGGTTTCCTAGAATATGATATTTCTGAAAGTGAAGCACTTGGCTAATACTGAATAGTAACAGAGTGGGTGGATGGCCGAGAATTAAACACACTAAATAATGCATTGAAATAAAATTTAATGCTCCAGCAAGTTGTAACATTATATCTTATTCTAACCCAAGGATAGCCTGATTAAGTTGATCTTCAATGTTAGATAAGAGCATATATTACACAAATCTTATATATGACAGCAGTATGTTTTCTTTGTCAGCATCTTGAGGAATTCCAATCTGTAGTTGTAATTTCAATTCATTCAGCAACGGCTATAATTTTGATTGCACTTGTAAAGTCTATGGGAATTCAAGATTTTCAAACAACTGTTTGACTTTAATTTCTTGCAGGATGCAAAACTTTACTGCTGTTTTGTGAAGCCATTGATCCAGTAGAGTATCTAAAGTTGATTTTTTACATCAAGTTATGATTTTGGTGTTGTATTTTCTGAGTTATTAGTATTTTTGACATTTGTTGTAAATTATTCTAATGGCTTCTAACTATTTTTGTTGTAAACTATTAGTATTTAGTATTTTTGTTGTGTAAATTATTCTAAATTTCTAAAAAAATTAATATTATTATACTTGCCATCCCCCAACTGTTTCCTAAAATAGGCTTGCCATCCCCCGCCATCTCTGAAACCCGTCCCCCCGTCCCCCAGCCCTGTGGAACCTTGATTAAATTAATTCATATCATAAATGCTTTTTAATATATTATGCTATTAGGTCCGAGGTGTAGACCAATTGGTTCATCCAAACCCCATAAGGGGAGCGGAGGTCCAAGGTTCAAATCTCGGGCCTCGCCGGACTGAACGCTTGTCCCTTTCCTGGTGCTTTCAGCGCCGTAAAAGGTTTAAAATGATTGTGGCATGGTGGTTATAGGGGCGGACTGCGCGAAGATCTGTGTAGCGACTTCAAGGCGAACAGCGCAGAATACTGTGGCGGCCATAAAAGCTGGACAGCCTGCCCGAATTCGTGGCAGCTACCGATTCCACCATGTTTAAATATATATATATATATATATATTACGCTATTATATTTACTATAATGTAATGATATTTCAGTCTCCCAAATTTAATCTCAAATTTTATAGCTCTTTTACTTGGTAGCATTTTTTTTATTTTTATCCTCATTGAACTCAAACCAAACTCAAATGGTGACAACTTAGCTTACAGGTTACAAAATTACAAATTACATTTATAAACATTATATTGGCAGTTGCAGTGAGAAGATTATGATCTCAAGCAGCAAATCTTCAGAAGCTAACCATTTGCATGTTGAACCAGCTCTATAGCACTTCTAGGAGTGAGTGAAAAGAAGAATGTTTGAGTGCATAAAGAACAAGAGGTAGAAGGGAGTGAGTCTCATGATGCAATTCACTTGGATGAGCTCAATCCACTTTCAGGTTGGATTCTCGCGGATGTGGAGCCCATGTTCACCAAGGAAGACATTGTGAAGATGAAGAGGAGCAGCAGAAGCCCAAAAAAGGAGTAGGACATACTTCAGGATCCTCCACCTTCGAGTTTAAGGATGTTGAGGAAGGGGTGTACAAGATGTAAAACTAAAATTGTTTGAACATGCATTTTTGTTGCTTTATCATTATCATGAATTGTACTTGTAATCCTTTTTATGAAAATCTAATAGAAAATCAAATTTTAATCTCTGCAAATTCATGTTTAATATTTGAAGTAGTAGTTTACATAAGCATTTTTTACTAATTCCCTAGACCACATTTTTGAACTGTGGTCTTGATCTTTCTCCTTTAGACATCATCAAACCTTACACTATCTCATCCACAAATGTAAACAATGATTCAACACAAATCAACATTAACCAATTCTAACTGCTTTCAGTTTATGATATCTACGACAATTTGAGGTCCATCGTACCATGCTTTTATAATGCTTGTTTTATATATGTACTATAATTGAGATGTATATGTTGTACTCAATGCTATTTTACATGGAGACATACTCTGCCCATTTCAGACGAGGGTTGTATTTTGTTTTGTTTTGTTTTGGTTTGGTTTGGTTTGGTTGCATGGTTTAATTGTGTTTTTGTTGAATACGGAAATCGAATAGTGCAATTTACACCTGTGACCGCAATTCAACAAATGGATGGGGTGGTTTATACTCTCCCTAAGCTCCGGATCCCAGGCCGGTTCTCTTTTACCTTCTATCAAATGATGAAAACAAAGAAAGAAACTACACAGAAAATGAATAAGCAACCTGATCTAAGAATGCAGAAAACAAATCTAATCTACTTTGTTTGAGGAGTAAGGGTGCAAGAGAAAGAAAATGCAAAATACGGCCAAGGCTGTAGCGATGTTGGATCTGGTGCAGTTGGCGTTTTCAACATAAACCAAATAGCTTAATCTCATAAGATCTTCGAATACCTTTAACAAAAATCAAAGAGGAGTAACAAGGGAAAGGAGGGCAGAGCCATTGATTTCACACATTCATAAAGCAAAGGTCAGAGACAGTCGAATATAAATGCCACACACAACTCTTTATTGATTTTGCAATTTGAGTGTTTTTACAATCTTACTCTGAAGAGTAGCTCTGGTATTTGCTTCAAAGGCCAAAAGACCATTACAATGAGCATTCAACTCTTATTTATACTTGAACCTATAGCCACAAAATGGACTACATACAATGTACCTTGGTGATAATTATGAGGTGATTACATCATCCTTATCCTGTTGCTAAAAATAGACATGGAGCGAGGCGCTCCAAGAGTGGTTCGCTCTACAAAGCAAGGAACTTTGACGAGCAAGGAGCTCCAGGAGTGAGGGTTCAACCAGATACAACTATTGAATAAACAAATATTTTTTGTGACAAGTCTCCTCCTCACCCCTCGCCCACTCCAACACCTCACCTCTTCCATATACAAGCTATCCCTCCCTTTCCCCCCTACCCCCTCCCTCTCTTGTATACAAGCTATAGCACCCTTGAAAGAAGGAGATAATGTCATCAGTTGGAGTATTAACAAACTTGGAAATCATAATATACTGTATTGTGAAAAGTGCCATGGCATTAGAAGGAAAATCAGCAGTTGCAGTGAAGATGGTTTTCGTCTACATGGTTTGTGAACCATCTTGGAAGGAGTTGCACTTTTAAAATGTGGCAATTTTATGGGATGGGGCCCTAATAGATAGCACATTTTTAACCAATTATTATTACTTTTATAAGGTAAAAGAAATAGAGTACTTTCTTTGCTTGGTAAAACTGTCTGACAATCCAATAAGACAGCACAACAGAAACAATGTCCTTTTTCAACAAATTAGAGTATCACAAACTAGGTGATCAACTTATACTTGCCTTGATTTACCCTTGCGCAATGGACAAGTCATCACAGGAGTAAGTATTTCCTTCGATGCTGTCATTAATATCTCCCGCAGACGAGGGATACCCAATGTGACATTCGCTTCCCCTCGACCAGCAAAATGAAATGTGTTCAAACTGTAAAATAAAATAGATATGGTGAGCAACCACAATAGTCAAAATATATTGTTGAATATGCCAAAACATGAAGCAAAAATATTATCTAATTGCAAAAAAAAATAAAACAAGAAGATTTTCAAATAAAAAATAAGCAAGTCACTCCTTTGAGTATTGAACATCATATTTGTCTGCACGTGTTACAATAGTACACTTAATCTTGCATATATTCTGATGTACAGCATTGCCAACTGCAAGCTGATTTGATCACATCAAAAGATACTATACCAATATTGATGTGATTAAACAAAATCTTAACAGGCCAGATATAATACCAATATAGATGTGATTAAGCAATATTTTAATAGGCCATATTCATCTTGCTTGTTGAACTGAACACTAAATGGCAACACCTACACCTCTTCGCATCTGTAGGGAGACTTACCACTAGGTTAACCACTGCTCTTCTTCATACATCAATAAGACATCAATATTTGTTGTCGGAATCATGTCTATGAGAACCAAAACTTTAATAGACATCACCAAAAATATAAAAAGAAGAGGATGGAGATCATTATAAGCTGCCCAAGACTTCAGAAGAGGACACTCTTGAGGAAGTAGACAATGTACATTACGGTCCAATATTTGCCACGAAAGGCATCAAGGAATTGTCAACTTTAGGGATTAGGTTCATACATTCTCAAAATTAAAGCAGAGTTAAAATTCAGACAGATGCATGATATTCGGTTGTGTAAAACCCAATAAAAAAGTACTCAAACCTCCATAACACAAATCTGATACCTAGTTAAAACACAATGTCAAAGGTTATGTGACTCTGCTGGAATGATACATTCTCCAATATAACAACATACACCTCTGACTTAGTCTGATAAATAACGGAGCACAACATTGAAGCTATTCATCAGTTGCATCTCATCATTGGTTTTACTTAATATTCAGATAGTCTAGTGTTTTAGAGACCTCATCAGATACTATCTTTCTTACAAAATGGGCCGCCTTTGAGCAAGCTAATTTTGGCAATCATCTATTGGGCTACTTTGAAATGTAAACATTACGTGTAGGTGTGAACATTACTTTTGAATATTTATACCCCAATGCTCTTGTAGCAAGTCCAAAGGGAATGGAAGAGTATGAAATCCTCAAAGATAAGGCACATCGTGCAAGAAATTATTACCAATATGGAACATGCGAGTATTTTGCTAGAATCCGATGCCAAGATGCCAAGATCATACGCAAAGAAGAATTTTGTATAACTTGCAACAGATGACCAGCCACTTTTGGATTAACTGTGTCTGTATCTTGGTAGGGAAGGTATCATTCAGCAATAACACCATTTCTATGAACAATCAGTCATGGAGATACGACTTCTGAGCCTCAGGATAACATGCAGTAATTCTAATCAAGCACTACAGAGCAAAGATTGAATGAGACTATGAATATTACTACCCAAACCTTAGGATAAGGGGTAAAGGATGGCCATCACCAAATATGTGATAGCAATATAATCAATTACAAATGCCAGCTGGAAAAATTAGAAAGAATAATATTCCCTGAAAGACAAATGCAATGATGCTTCAGTTTCTTCTTCCCAAGTAAACAAACTCCTAATAAATGAAATATCCAATGAAGAAAAGTTGGGAGGTTTTGAAGCCAAAACAATTCCAGCTTCATTATGCGTTGTTTCTCTGTTTTTTACAACTATTCTCCTTTTGTTTGCTATGTATTGAATTTGACAGGAAAGGTCTTCTCATTGTTTTTCTTTTGGCAGGGAATAATGGTTTGGAAAAGGCTCCTACAAAGTTAGTGCTGGAAGAAGCTGGGATTCTAGTGAAGAAAATAAATCAGTTTGGTATCACAGCCTCAAGTTCCTAGCCAGGAGACTTGTGCATGGTACATATCAGCATGGAATATAAAGCTAGTAGAAAGCCACAGCTAGCCAGCCCAGGAGAATGAAGAAGACTGGCACAAATGCAGCCCAGAGGAGCAGAGAGGAGTGACGACGATGCCAGATTTGCTCAGTTGGAAAGTATCACAGAGACCCTACTAAAAATATTCACTCAATTCAGGGCCCACACACTGCAGCAAGGAGGAACAAGCAGGAAAATCCTTGATTCTCCACAATTTACTAAAGATACCAGGTATGACCTTATGTTGGTTAGGTAGATGCAGAAAAGCTCAACAAACGAATATAACAGGTTGAAGTTTACTTTGGTTGCCATGGCTTTAATGATGTGCAATAGATTTAGTTTGCCTGATTGAAGATGACAGAGATTGGATTGATGAGGTGGGAGAGCTACGCCAAAAGAATATATCAGCAAAATGAAGCATTAGTATCCGATTGGAAGCAGTTCAATATTTTGTTAAAAAAGTGATTTTATCCAATATGAAAAGAGGATAATCACCAGATCAAGTGGTAATACCTCCAACAATGCAAGGGACAAAATGTCCAAGAGTGTACTACATAATTTTAGCAGGCCACACTTCTAGATATTACCTTGGAAGATTCTAGTGAGCTAATGAAGTATATAGGTGAGCTGCATAACTACATTCAACAAGACCTAGCACCTTTTTCGGTTAAATCAATGGATGACGCTGCCAAGAAGGATCTCTACATTGAAGCATAATGAAAGCGATAATCAATACAAAATGAACAATCTTCGTCAATAGAAGAGGTGCAATATAAATTAGTAGTTTTGGGTCCATACGTATATTTTGCCTGCAATATAGTTTATGCACCTGATTCAATAACAACTAACTTCTGTAATAACCCATAAGTTACCATGACAATCAAATTAATGATGAGAAGTTTTGCTTCCAAACATAATTCGATGATCAAAGCTTTTGGTTTGCAAGATCCTCCCCTCAACAGAGGGTTTCCTGAGACAATTTGAGCCCTGGTTGTATTAAGTTTGTATTATACATGTATTATAGTTGTGGTGATGCCACATGATACCATTTCACACATCAACATGTTCCAACATTTCTAGGTCAAAATTGTAAATGTCTAACGTCATATTTTTTACTTTAAAGCACTTCTTATGGCTCCATCCTCCTATATTATTATAATGATGTGTACTATTTGAGTCCCAGTGACCTCCCATGAGTTGCAATCAATGTTACTACCACACCTAAGGGCCATGGAACAATTTATCATTCTTCCAAGCATGGCATTATAAAACAATCCCATAAAGACCTCAGGGTCTCGATCAAATGATCCACAAAATAAATGGAATAGGTATGCTAATGATGCCTCCAGCACGCTTCTATAACCACAAATAACTGTGCAATCATCAAGGCAGAACCATTCTGGCTTTGATTGCATCTTGAAACATTGAATGTAAACATTGCTAAACACACAGAAAATGCACACAAAGAAATTGATTAAACTGCAGAGTTACTGTATCCAGCAATCCTCCTATTCGGATACCCATATCCGTGTATCAGACACAGATACCGATAAGATACTTATCAGATCCCATATCGAGGTATCATTCAAATACATGAGCACCACATCCAGATATATCAAAATACATGCCCTTCTTGTCAATGTCCAATATATCTGGATATGGCCTAGGAACATCAAGAGTTGTATCTAGGACATAAGATTAAAAGAAGATTACACCAAGCTTAAAAATAAATTTAAAAATTTTAAGAAAATGACAATTGTCTATCTAATTAATGAAAATATCCTATATAAAACTTATATTTGTGTAAACATTTCTGTGTTATATGTTTATTCTTTTAGTATAAATAAAATATATATTCTTTTTGTATGATGTATCCAGCCATATCCATATTAGAGGGTCTTGAAAATTTGCCATATCCGTATCCATATCAGATGTCGAATCCATTTCCATGCACCTTGGGATTAAAGACTACTATAATTACTTTGCCAATTTACTGATTTTACCATGCCTATGGCTACATATTTATACATCAATAAATAAAACAGCTTTTGGCCTTAGCATGGCAAACTCCACATTAAATTTAACTTCATGTTGGTGCGCAAATACAGTGGCCACAAACAAACATTAAGCAATGACAAAAATATGCTTAATATATGGGTCAAAAATCAGATATATCTATATAACTGTCTGCCCCTTGCTCTCCAATATTGTAAAACTAAAAGCCTTAGGATCATGCACAGTAGGAAATTCAACAGTAATGTTTTGAGTTGAAATTTTCCTTCTTTTATCATGTACCTGAACACCATTTTAACTCGGCAGTTTCCATGATGATTATAAGGAAATTGACCACAAAGCTAAAATATTCAAATCGACTCAATGGATTGTTGAATGGCCTTTATAGTAAGGGACTTGGCCTCCTTAGTGCCTCCTTACAGGCATGAAAATCATCCAAAAGTTCCTTGTTTTGGTAGAATGTTTTTTCATTTGTTTAGAGACATGTCCTCTTCTCTTGCTGTCACATAGTCGAAGTTACTTAGCCTACTGCCATGTATATGTCACAGTTATAAATTTAATAGCATGCTACAAGCTACTCAAAATATATGCTAACAAAAAATACAATACATTATCAGCACAGTAATCAGCATGTTAGCAGATGGATACCCCTGCCTCCTTGGGTCTTACCCGAAAGTGGCATCCCTTTTGGGATGTTTTCCACAAATTAAAAAAAAAATCAGCATGTTAGCAAGTTCTTTCATTCCTTCTTTCTTTGCTTCCTTTTCTTTCCTTTTTCCTTTTCTAGTAGCAAGTTTGTTAGCAGTAACTAGCTCATCAAAACAAACATTAAGTAATACTTATCATAACAGTCATTAAAAAAGTTTCAACTAAGGATGGAATACATACGTCATCTGTGTTGATGGCTCCCCAATAGACTGCCCAGCAATAACACCTACAGGTTCGCCTGGTTGTGCGAGACTTGTAGCATACTTGAGCCTCATCAAATTCAGAAATTTGTTTATATCCTCCAACTTAAGAAATTTTCTCTTTTCCTTTGAAAGACTATTAAAGAAATCTTGTACTTTACTTTTGAGAGCTTCTGGTAAGTCACTTATATAGCCATCTGAAATCTGTGACTTCTTGTTAGAACACTCGTAATTCAATTTGTGAAATTGGTCCTTACCAAGCCTCTCTATGACTAGCTTTTGATTCTGCAATATAGAGATATACATTCTTAGAATTTCAAAATGAATGAGATTATATGAATGAAAAAAAAGGTTACCAGATTAAGATGAGGGTAATCTAAAAGTTAGAGCTTACAGTTGCAAGAACATCAAATTCAGTCAAGCAACTACTTTTCATAACATCTACACCATCTTCTCCATAGTGAAATTGGATAATGGAGCCATCTGAATCTCTTACGGTATGATCATAGTACACCTTAAGACATTCAAGATTCTTAATAAGACATCGCTGCAAGTATCCACTTCGGGATGTTTTCACAGCAGTGTCAACCAGCCTGTAACATAAACATATTTAATAAATATCAAAACAAATTACAGTAGATCTTTAGGAAATAAACCGTTTTTCAAACCTATCAAGTTCAAGCAGAAAAACCAAATGAACTGTAAAGAACCTTCACAATGAAATGAGTCAACAAACAAAAATCTGTGCATGACTCATTTTTCTGTCCTAAGATGTCCTCTCCAATTAATGATAAATTACCTCAGAAAACACAGACAGGTTGATAGATTAAATGCATACAATACATATGCCAACTCTACGTGCTTCTATAACAATGATGTGATAAAGTAGGATTCTAAGATCCTGTTACTTCAAAACAATCATGAAATAAAGATCCTGACTTCAAAGAGAGTGAACTAGGAAATCATTTGTAAGAGATAGCATATTTTTCCTTCCACGCAAATATAAAATAACTTAAAATTAAAATGAGACAAAAATGAGATAACCAAATTGCAACATGCAATTTTATATTTGCATATTTTTATACCATAACATAAAAGAAAAACAGTAAGATAAAACTGAATGAGAGAAAATAGAACTCACTTCAAAAAATAATAGGGATATGGATATGTAAGCCATGTTCAACCTCAACTAGCAAAGCTTTTTTGAAAGAACACGCATTTTGAAAATAGATAGAAATGGATAATCAAAAGAACATTTGAGACTTGTTGAACACACATCATCAAAGAGCGATTTGCACCCGTGACCATAATTCAGCAAATAGATAGGAAAGGGTTTTACTTTCCTCGTCCTCTGGATCTTGGGTCAGATCCCTTCTAAATTTGCTGAAAAACATGAAAATAAATTAATCTAAATGTACAAGAAAAAAAAATCTAATCTACTTTGTTAAGAAAAAGGGTGTGAGTAGATAAGCAAAACAAAAAAAAAATACAGCCAGAGCTATAGCAGGATCAGCATTGATGAGATTGGAATATCCAGCAGTGACCAAATAACTTTAGTGCATAAGATCTTCAAATAACCTGCAGCAGCAATAAAAGAAAGGACTAGCTGAGGAAAGGAGCACAGAGTCACTCATTTCACACATTCATGAATAAGAGGTGGAAGGCACAAGTGATTCAAATGCCATGCACAATTCCTTTATTGATTGCTAGGCAGCCAAAAGACCCTTACAATCAGAATCATTCTCTTATATATGCTTGAAGAATAAAACCCTAATCTATTTTTGGACTCGCAGTTTAAAATTTCATGTGAGCTCATCATCCTTATCCACAACACCAAAAATAGACATGCAAACTAGAGCAAAGCGCATAAGACCGAAGGCGGGGCGTGTTGTTTCAATAAAGGCACTCCAAGAAGCAAGGTGCACTAGACTGGGCACTTTGAATGAGGGTCTCTAAGCGAGACGCTCCAAGAAGCAGGGTGCTCTGCATGGGCACTTCAAACTAGACAATCTAAGGAGCAAGGTGCGCTATTTCCAAAGACACTACCAATTTTCGTTGAACTCTACCCTGATCTATCATCTACCTCAGCTTGTGTGACAGATCTCTGTTCGGAGCATGATGGTAGCAGCAAGCTACTGCAATTATGGTGACTCAAGGGGACATCAATCCTAATTGACAAAAGGTCCCAAATTGTGCCTTATTCTTGGGCACAAAGTCAAAATTGAGGTAGTCTTGCCGCAAAGTTGTTGTTGAAGGGAAGAGTGTCATTGTACCTAAACTAACCTATGGAGAAATGAGGGCAAGGATACTAGTTTGATGTGATGACATAGACGATGGCACAAACAGGGTGAATGGACGATGAGAAGGATTGATATGGGTGTAATAGAAGTGAGAGGGATTTGAGAAGCGGGAACTGAAGAAATAAGAGGGAACCAAGAAATAGTGACAAAAGAAGAAGCAAAAGATGTGGAGGTGAAGTGATCGTGAGGTAGACGGTGAAAGAAAGGGGTTAGAAGAGGTGGTAACTTGAGTGTCTCTTGCAAGATTTTCACTCAAATAAGACAAAAAATTAAATAAACCAAACAGCCAAGAACACTTGGAAGGGGAAGATGCAAAAGCAAGTTCACAGAAGCAAGAAAATCAAACGTCCCCATGGGAATTTTTGCTTCACCACATAGAACATCATCCACCCTCTTAAAAAAAAAAAGCAGAAAAGCCTGAAACGAGTAGAAAGGGAAAATGCTAAAGTGGGTTGAAAGAAGCAAGAAAATTGAACATCCTCATAGGGACTTTCTCTCTCTCTCTCTCTCTCTCTCTCTCTCTCTCATGGACATTACAATTCACTTTTCACAAATTCGCCGGTGGTTATTCTCGTTAAACGGGTTCCTTTCATTGATTGGCTTCGAAAAGTAGTTGCCTTGCTCTTGATGTCCACGTTCCAACTCAAGATCTTCCAACACTTATGCAAACAAATTAGGTCGGATGGCATTAACGATGTATTGCCATGAGGTCGTCCCCGACTCGAAACTTCATATATACTTTCTAGTGAACAATATACCCCCTCATCAAAAAATTAGGCAGATTTGGAAACAAAAACTAAAGTTTTGGGTGCTAAGGCAGCTTTTGCCTTTTTGATCTCTCCTTAATCTAACGCATGATACTAGACATCTAGAGGACAATATTCCCTTTTAGCCCTGAAGTAGTTGGCAGCAAGGGTGGACACATGAACTTTTGTGATTATGACCGCCTCCTTATCTCATCTCATCCATGGTGGACTTTGGTATTGGTAGCTAATCAGAGCCCCCGTTCTTGTGTGACCAAATGATAAATAGTTACTTAGCATTGGCGATCACTCTTGATGTCAATCTTCATAAAATTTGCTAGTCCTTCATAGCGTCGAACTGTTGGAATATCAACCCCGCCTCAATTTTCCTCCCCAAAATCGTGGGAAATCGCACCATTCTTGGAATTATGATCTCCATATTGCTTAGCACAATTCCTTCATGTGAACTCTTCTAGACACTTTTGGACTCACACGTGGATCCATACCTATCAGTTGATCAATGTTTGCTTTTGATATTTCCTCTTTAGGAAAAAATAATTTTTCCACAATACGTCCTTTTGTCCCAAACTCTTTAAGACTTCCTTTTCTCCAAGATAAAACTGAATGTTTCATACTTTTGAAGAAAATCTGCTTCCATTGCTCCTATGTTCTCTTTCCACTTCAAGTTCTCTTTCTTGTTCACAAGATATTCTACAAATTTAGTAGCTTTCTTCTTGGAATTTTGCTTCAAGGAGAAGAAACACCTCAACCAATGGAGGCTCATCTAATAACTCTTAAAGTCTTGCCGATTTTTCTTCATTCCATATCATTTCAATAGGGCCTAATTAATGGTCTCATGTTTCGGTTGTGGACTTGCCTCCAACACCTCTATAGACTCTTCGCTTCTATCAAAGAGGACAAATATTTCACTCCTCTATCAGTTTTGACCTTTCATCTTCGAGATATTCATTTACCATCTTGGGTCCTATTCCTAGTGGATAGGGGCATGACTCTTGATGCTCATGCAAGGAATCTTCTAGAGGAATTATCAATCCATCAAAGTGATTACCATGCATGACAACACCTTGGGAAGCTGAACAATTTTCACCCATTGAGGATGTTTCAAGTATTGCATGGACTTGCATTGTATCAACCTGAGGTACAACCACTTCACTCATCATTGGTTGGTTCATTGTGAGTTGATTAGCCATTGGTTGACTGAATATGATAGGTTCATCACACGTATAGTTCTATGCTTGGCTAGACATTATAAAATTTCCCTATTAAGAAATTGATCAGCTCCCCTCATTTCCCATCATCAAGTTCATACTCCTATGTATAGAACGACTTAACGGTTGAATCCATATATTTGAGTAGTCCAGTTGCGTTTGCATTTTTTCTTCATCCTAAGGGACCGATTGACACTGGGAATCTTGGAAAACCTATAGATATTGGGGGAACTGTTGTGGTGAAGGGTATTAGAACTGCAAAATAGGTACTTGGATTGTATCAATGGGTGTCCTTGTTTTGTGAATATTACAAATTTTTGTGGGTGAACAAACAAAGATGATTGAGGTAGTTGCCTGTGTTGTACAGGTTGGCCATACAACCCTTGCTCATGTGACACTTGGTATACAGGTGGTCCTACAAGGATATATGCTAGTTGTTGAAGGATTTGGTGATTCGATATCCAAGACATACTTGAAATCATTGGGCCATTTCCTCCTAGAAAAGAGGTCATGTTGTTAAACGAAACTTGTTTGGTCAAAGACCTTATCTGGTATTCATGAAGCAAAAATGAGGAGAAAGCTCAAAAATCACACCGAAGAACATGAACAAAAAGCAAGGTGCATTGGTCATAATAGGGCATGTCACTAGAGTAGGGTGCTCTAAACAAGGCGCACCAAGGGAAATGCGGAGCGGGGTACTCCTATTTTCACTCTTCATTGCTTTCATTCGTTCTTGGAAAAGTGAGATTCACAAATCACAACTTAGGCAAGATTCTGGATCAATTTAAACGGAGTCACCATTTGCATGAAAATTACAAAAAATATGAAAGTTGAATTGAAAAACAACTTAGTGTAACACACAACCCTTTTTGGGGGTTTCGTGCATGTCAGTGTAACACAAAACCCTTTTTGCAAATTTGAAAGGATATTAAGTATACCTGTGCGGATCTGCAAAATTGTGTGATTGGGGTATAAGATGAATTTCGTACCGAATTTTTATTTGTGAGTCCCATTGGGCGTGCCAGATTTGTTGAACACAAAAATCGTCAAGTGCGATTTGTGTGAATGACCATAGTTCAACAAATGGATGGTGAGGGTTTTACTTTTCCCAACTTTTGGATCTTGGGTCGGTTCCCTTCTAATTTTGCTGAAAAACATGAAAAGAAACCATCTAAAAATACAAAAATAAATCTAATCTACTTTGTTAAGAAAAAGGGTGCGATTGGAATATCCAAAACAAAATACAGTCGGAGTTGTATCAAGTTCAGCATTGGTGTGATTGAAATATCCAACACTGATTGAATAAATTCAATGTATCAGATCTTCGAATAACCTGCAACAACAATAAAAGAAAGGACTAATAGAAGAAAGGAGGGCAGAGCCATTGATTTCACACATTCAAGAACAAGAGGTCGAACGCAGAAGTGATTCAAAATGGCATGCACAATTTCTTTATTGATTGTTCTTACTCCAAAGAGTAGCTCTAGTACATTAGGTAGCCAACAGACCCTTACAACGAGAATCATTTTCTTATTTATACTTGGAGAATAAAACCCTAATCTATTTTTGGACTTGTAATTCAAAATTCTATGCCAGTTCATCATCCTTATCCACAATGCCAAAAATAGATGCACGAACTAGAGTGAGGCACATATGACCAAAAGCAAGGCACAATGTTTCAAGCAAGACGCTCTACGAAGTGAGGCGTACTAGTCATTCTGAGCAGGGCACACTAGACTGGGCCTTCTAAACGGGGCACTCCAAGTAGGATGCATTGGGAAGCGTCTCGAAGCAGGACACCCTGATCAAGGCGCTTTGAATGGGGCACTTTGAGCGGGACACTCCATGAAGCAAGGTGCTTTGAATAGGGCACAACGGGGAACAGGTTACACTCTGACTGAACAAGGTGCACTGCTTTCAAACACTTAGCCAATTTTCTTTGATTTTTGCCCTAATCTATCTTGTACTTCAACTTGTGTGACAAAACTTCATTTAGAGCATGATGGTAATAGCAAGCTACTACAAGACCATAAGCCTTCCATGCATCTTAGACAACGAAATATTTTAGAAATGCCAATTTGTTTGACCCAAAATAACAAAATTTAGTAATTAAGTTAAACCAGCTCTAACAAATTCATTAATGAAATTATAAATGTCATCAATTCTAAATATAGAGTATTCATGATTACCTAAAGATTTAAAAATGACTAAGCACAAACAATCACTTTCACATAAGAGCAATGCAGATTTCTTTTACTTAGTAAAAACTGAACAAAATCTTGGACCAAGACAACGTCAATATTTTACACCATTTGTAGAGGCTGGAGGGCATGGAATAACTTACCCATCACGTCCCGCCATACAATGAAAATAATATTCTTGAGGACGAAGGCCAGTCAAAAAACGATCACTAATAAAACCACCAGCCCTAGCTCTAGTATCCCAAGGGGGGAAACATGGCAAAGTTTTACCAGAAATCATACGAGGAACACGCTTTCCTTCCAACTCTTGCTGCCCAAGTAATGAGCTTATTTGGGTAAAATTTACCTGAAAAGTTGGGCAAAATAGGTGCAATTAACATCGCTTTCAATTTCTAGTGACTTTATAGTAAGACTTAACTATAACCAAACTTATATAAATGTTCCCAAACATACCTAAAATATATCAATCAATCTAAATATAACTATATTGTTAGGCTTTATCAATGCAAATAATATTTTTAAATTATAAACAAACATTATATTCTGATGAGAAAGTAGAATGATCAAACAAAAACATGAAAATGTTTTTCATTAGTTCAGTGAAAAGAAGTCATCCAGAGCTGTAACTTGCAGATCTCCATTTTATAGCAACATTCAATTTACTGTATGGTTAGTTGCTTGTATGTTAAATCTTCTTATCTACATCATAGTAAATACTTGCATACATGATGTCAAAAATTTGAAGAAAACATTTTGAAAATAATAGCGCCCATATTTTACCAAAGAAGAAAATCTATATTAGAAATATCAAATATATCTTGCATTGATCAGAATACAACCATAATGAAACAAAACAATTTTTCACAAGAATCAAAGTGAAGGATTTCTCCTAAATAACGATCTTAGACTCGTCTTCATTAAATAGAGCGGAGAAATGCCACCTTCTTATATTAGCTACGAAGGAAGCCTTTGTGGCAGAATGCATGTGATATAAAATGACATCTTTAAAAGTTATGAGGAAGAAGACAATGATTTAAAATGCATTAATTTTATATGACAAGCTATACGACACTCAAAGACAAGTACATATAAAAGTAGAACATGTAGAAGACAGGTCATAAGGCGAAGAAAGAATAAAAGAACAAAAAATTATCCTAATGTACATTAGCCATCACATTCCCCATTCACAAAATAGGACCCCACACTTGGAACATTACAAATAACATTCCTATACATAGGAATTAAACATGATTTTAATACTTCTAAAATGTTTAATTCATTATCTATAAGTGCAAGAAGTTTTCTTAACTTTTCATTCTCCCTACGTAATAAGAAAGAAAGAAAGAAACAAGGAAAGAAATTTTATTCATATCCAAAAGTGACCAAATTAGGTCAATGAGACTCAAATGTTATATTCAGTTATTACAGCCTAGAGGAAGCCAAAATATGGCTCCAAAGAATACAAAATTAAAAAGCACATAAAGAACAAAATATACAAACTCCAACCTGGAATAGCTGCAACATGTCTCGATGTAAAATGGCATCATGTGAAGCACATTCATCTCAAATACAATACATAAATACAAACATTATATAACGAGGGATCAAACTGTCCTCAAAGATTTATCATCATTACCATCAAGAAGAGGTAGATCACAAGCAGACACCATAATCCAAAAGCAGTTATCACTGGACTATCTCCATCTGTCTTGAACCAATCATCAACCACTATGGATAGTGTAAGATTTGATGATGTATAAAGAAGACTGGTCATACCACCCTTCCTACCATCCTAGTCCAAGGATCTTCTTTATGTATAGAGGAATCTAGAGACTCGTCTTTATAAACCTCCTGGGTAGTGGACAATATCGAGCAAATACTCTACTAGTTTCTCTATGCATTAGGCATTATCTTGCAAGTCTAACCCCATCTACATAGGATGCAACTATACCATCCAAGGGGCACTTAGCACTCTCCTATAGGAAGAGGGTGAGAGGAGGCAATCAACTTGGTAATCTGCTAAGGGTGTCAAAATCGCTTCAAGGTCTATTGTCTACGGCTGATCGCTTCAAATAGGTATATGGCCAAATGGGTCTAGTCTAGGAGCTAGGAGAAGGAAAAGAGTGGCCTCTCTACGTCTCTATGTAAATGATAGTCCTTCCCTTAAAGCTCATAGCATATATAGCACCTAAACATAAAATGCTCCTTTGTCTCCACCTCTTAGATGGAATAGCGTCGGAAAATATTCTCTCTCTAGGAATGGGACAATTAACCTCGATCCTAAGTTGATGAAAGAATACCTTTAGTTTAATTGAGAGCCATCTTGACATAATCAGAAGAAGTGATGGTTCTATCAACAATCAGGATGTTGTACTCCATATAAAAAGCAATGTTGCAGCCCAAAGGCTAAAAAGGATATATCCACGCACTCTGAGTGTATTGTTGGTAGATATCCTCCCTAACATGCTAATGAATCACCCTTTTTGTAAGGGGATATGTTGCAAACCTAAGCATGGGTCATCATAATCCACCAAAGTTAGGGTGTGGTCAACCCCTCATGCACATAGTAGCTACATAGAGTTGTTATATTTTATTAGGGGTTGCCTATTTTGGGTTGGGGTTTACTCCTAACTAAATATGTTCATTTAGAGAGAAAATCTCTTATCTTTACTATCAATTATGTTCATCTTTTCTTCGCTATTAAAATCATTTAAAACTAGATTGGTTGTTGGAGGTCACCTCCTTGAAAGAGCTTTGCACTCAACTCTATACTTGGATCTACCACCTTACTTTCAGATATTGCATTGGATATTTTTCATTACTAAATTACGTGTATGGGTCTAGGATGCATGTTGTATGATCTGGGTTTACATGCATGGGTCTCATTTTAATTCTTCGTTTGCCAATGATTATGCTTCTCATTTCTCTAACTGATATCCAAATTCTATTATGTCCATTCCACTACAGCAACCACCAAATATGAAATTATATCTCATATGTTATGAGATGCAGCCATTAACTTGTGTCCCCAAACTTTTCCTTGACCAAATCATGTCAATCAATTTGGTACCTTCCCCACAAATTGTTGGTATGATAAAGAAGGTGAATCCATGAATTAGAAGCTTCATTTTGCTCTTCTCCATGAGCCTACTCTTATATCTTCCACCAAGAAAAACTATAAATGACTCATTGATCATAAGAAACAAGAGTTTATTGCTGCTAGGCATTATGAACTTCTAGATGCTATTCATAACTCTCCAAAAACCTTTTGAGCCACTTTTCTTCCTCGAAAGCCCCCTTCCATGTGAACCAATATCATTTTGTGGGTCTCCTATAATTCTTTATATGATATCTAGCGTAAGGTTCATGCTCTTCAAAAAGAAGAGCCTTGTCTTACAATTAAATGGAAATTAGGATTTTAAGCTCGATACCCCTTTCCAAATAGATGATGTACTAATCAACGGATTTGTTTGTTTGCAACAATTAGATAAAACATTGTGTGACGAACAAGTGAATGGCTCAATGTTGAAGCTATACGAGGTATAGGCAAAGGTCGATTTTATTGAGTTTAAATGGGTTGTCTGATCATGATGCATCCATTCAATTTGCAAAAGACTTCTTAAAATGAGTCACAATATATTATGTGGAAGTGTAGCTGCCCCAAAGACATGGAGATGCCACTTGCAGCACCAAGAAGTTGTATGATGAGGAAGATGAATGTGTTCTCTAGTCTTTGGTATCAAACATCGCAGATGATAGAGCAAATCAAACAAGACAATGGTTAGCAATCTAGTAGATCAACTAGAAGCCCAATTACACCAGCTAAAAGAGACTACAGGTGCATACACAATTTGTGAAGGATATAGACTTATGCTTGTTTCAACATTTGTACTATGGCATGATAGGGCACACCATCAAAACAATTAAGGCAGGTGATGACACGGGGTAAATAATGAACGTAGTGTGTTCATTACCTCTCAACATTTGAAAACTAAGGCAATTGATTGGCAATCTCTATGAACAACATCCAGACAACAACACTGAAGTCAATGGTGGGTTGGGTGGTCTAGCAATACTTCCCGAGATTGAGTCATTGCAGTGTGAAAATGAGCAATTGAACTGTCAAATGGACAAGATCAAAGAATAGCAATGCACTAGCATAGACAAGATTAAAGAATTTATCCAACAACCATTGGACAAAGGTTGTATGCAAAAGAAAAAAACATTAATTTTTTCAATAATTTTAACATTGATGGGTCATGTTAGAAAATGAGTTATCTGCGATAATCAAATCTCAATATATCTGGCAAGGATAATCAAATACTCTCACAAGGTTACAAACAAAATTTCATGCAAGAATGCAACTCATATATTCATGCCATGACTCAAATAAATAAACACAAAATATTCAAGTAAATGATAGAAATCTATAATGCATTACAGTACAATATGATGCACTGCAATTCAATCACATACAATCTCACTTGCCTTCCCTACAAATAGCCTTTACATAGAGTCTCTTGACATTTCATCTTCTACTATCTCTTCATCTCCTCTCAAACTCATAGGAGATATGACTCTTCATATTTCTCATAGGAGAAATATTTTATTAACCTTCTAATAATGACAAAACCTAATGATTACATGAAACCAAATATTGACAAGATATTTACAAGGTATTTACAAAGTACCAAATAATGTAATATTCTCTAACACCCCCCACTATTACATTATTTGGTATAAAGATCAATCTCCGACTTTGGCTCCAGCTCTTTTTTTTTCAATAAAAAATCATAATTTCTATTCGAAAAGGAAAAAAAGTACATATTGTAGATGCCTAAGGCATTCGACATCGATCTTGGGGAAAAAAACCCTAGCAAGAAGAAAGGAAAATACCCCCTGTTCAGAAACCAGGGAAAAAACAAGAGGCACAAACCAGCCAGCCAAAAATATATCTGTGAACCCACCGGGTCCAAACAGTCAAGAGGGAAAAAACAGCAAATAATGGAGAAGAAAGAAAATTCACGCTATCCTCCCAAAACTTCAGGAAAGATCAATCTCCGACTTTGGCTCCAGCTCTTGCTCTGTATTTAGCTGACTTTTGTTGGCTCTAGTTTACCTGTCTCTGGCTATTGCTTTGTTGATTCCGTCTTGGACTTTATCTCTAGATCAATTGCTGAACTATCATATTTTTTATTTCTTGCATGTTCAAATGTCATTTCCTCTACAAGCACAACCATTGTAGGTCCTTTTTGATACAAAACATTATTTATGGATGAATCATTTCTTATGCTTAACAAACTCTTTTTCCTTTTGTAAAAACACTTCAACATTTCTACTATCCTATTCCATTCTGTCACATTTATCCATCCATAATTCACATCTATTGTGTTGTTTTTCTTTTCTTCATACTGGCAAAATTTTTGGAAGTGATTACTTTCTTTACAAAAAACACAATAATGAAGGTCCCACCATTTTTCTAACATGTGTCCATTTTTGCCACAATGACTACAACTAGTACCTGCCACAAATTTGATTTTCCTGTTTCTTGTCATAAAATTAGTCCCTGTCACAAGATTGGTATTAGTATTCCCTGTCACAAACTCACTGTCATTTCCTTGTTCTGTAAACCCAAGGCCTTTATATTTTGGCCTTATTTCTGGTACCAAAGGTTCTTTCATGCCTTGCTCATATTTTCCCAAACCTGTACCTTTGTATCCCATTTTCCTTAATAGTTTTGAACCAATCCCTTTTGTGTGTTTTTCAAAAATGCCAAACTTATCATCACATTATTTTCTAATACCATTTGAATGCCATAAATCATCACAATAATATTCATAACCATCATAACTAATAATATCTAAATATTCATCAACACAACTTGGACTATCACTATCCCTCAAACTATCAACACATCTAGAACTGTCCTTCTTTCCATCAACAATTCTTATAGTATCACCAAGATTTGAACTGTCATCAATACTAACAGTTTGGGCTTCATTTTTACAAACACTTTTTGCAACACAAACATTTTCTATACAAATATTCTCATAAACAATGCTTAAATCACTAGTGTCACATGCTTTATCTATTTTCTGTACTAGGTCTCTAGTGTCACACTGTACATGTACCATCTTGAGTTTCAAATCACATCCTATATCTGTCCTTTGAAATATTTCACTTGTATCTTTCATTATTTCTTCTTGTTTTTGACATTGTTTTTGTAGAGTATTTCCTTCACAATCTCTTTTTGGAGTAGATTCACTACCTTTTGGTGCCATATAATTTTGATTCAATATTTCTTTTGCTATAAGAACCTTGTATGCAGATTCATATTTTTCCTCATGATTAGATTCTTTGATTCTTGTGCCTCTTGAACCATATGGCCTTCTTGATTTTGCCATTTTGGATACTGTTTTTGTGTTTGTATATATTGTGGCTGATTTGATTGATATTGCCTTTGTTGATTTCTTTGGAAAGGTCTACATTCTTGATTCCATTGATTTAATAAATTAAATCTACAAAATTTGGTGATATGTCCTTTTTTGCATATATGACAATATTTTTTTCTCCATTTTGGCTGACTTTGTGATGGGGATGAGATCGAAGGATTTGTTATGTTTTTTTTGAAGAGGTTGAAAAACAGGGCCGTATCTGGGGCCACCCTTCCCATAAAATGAACTTGGGTCTCCACTAGGAGAGCCCAATGTCTTTTACCATTGCGGTGTCCCTGTCGAGACCAAACAATTTGTTATGTTACTTTGTGATTTCCTTGTTGATATAAGAGCATTGGTTGATAACTCATCTCTTAATTGATTTTCTACTTCATATTGTTGGAGAATATTAACTAATTCCTCAAATGACACCTTTTTGTTTGATACTTGAAGAGATGTGACCAATGTTTTAAATGAATCAGGAAGTGCTCTTAGTGCAACTGAAACTAAAAGTTTATCTTCAACTTTTTCTCCCATGATTTGTAATTTTGATTTCAAGTCTGCTATTCTTCTAAGAAATTGTTCTATATTTTCACCATCTTGAACTCTTAGTGTATATAGTTGTGATTGTAGGTGAAGAATAGTGGCTTCATTTCTACCTTCGAATATAGTGCAAAGTTTATCCCAAGCATCTTTTGAAGTTTCGGCCTCACTTATATGTGCTTGTATTTCATCTAATAACCCAAATGTTATTAACATGAGTGCTTTTGCATCCCCTTCTTTATATTTTTGTTTGCTTGCAACATGTTTCAACTCCAGTGATTGTATCCCAAAGTTTTTCAACTACAAGTATTGATTTCATTTTATTTTTCCAAGGAGTAAAATTTGGTCCCTTAAGTAACTGAGATTTTGAGAGAAAGATTTTTGTATTTGACATGGTTGGGATTCCTTGTATTTAAAACTATTTCCTTCAATTGTTTTCCAATCCTCCAAATAAATGTGGAACCCTTGAATAAAATGTGGTCTTTAAGACATTAATGTCCACTTTCTTTTCTTTATCTCAACTCTTCTGATTTTGTCTTCCCTTAACTTTTATTTTTAAAAATTGTCCACTTTTAAATTTCTTATGGACCCAATAATATTTTCCTTTTTCTCACTTTTCAATCTTTCTTATGAAAAAATATCAATCTTCTAAACATCTACCAATTCCCTTTTATCTTCTTTTAAATTTTCCTTTGCAAATAAAAAGGACTTTAATAAATTAGAATAAAGTCTTCCTTTCCCTTTAAAATATTTCTTTGAAAAAAAATTTCCTTCTCAAAGAGCAAGCAAATAGTTCCTTTCAATATTTCCTTTTAACTCCCTTAAATTTTTCCTTAAATATTTTGCACAAACCTCCTTATGAAACAAATCAAATTCTTAATCTATGCTTCTTTGACCATATACCATATTTTCTTTAATTTTTCCAAAAAATAAACTTTGCTATTCCTTTGAATAAATTCTCTTATGAAATTTGTTCTTCTTGCTTTTCCTTTAAATATTACTTAATTTCCTTCAATTTCCAAATATAAGCGGAGGCAAATGTTATGATTTGTACCTTAAAAAAATTCAGGTGAGCTCAAGTGATTTAAACCCACGCCTTCTCCAATGTCAAGCACCTTGAAACAAATATGCTAGCCACCCTACTGCTTCCTAGAAGCTGATTCACAAATTTCCCATAAAGCATTTTGTCCTTTCTCTAAAAAAGTGACCTTTTTTAAATAAAATAATATACGTGGATTTTCCAGATTTACTTTGGATAGGTCAAGATAATCTTATAATGCACCTTATCAAAAAAAATTAGATAATGGCTCTACGCAACTTCAGGTCTGTTACAGAGTCAGAATGCAAGCTTCGCGGATGGACATCAAATTTAGAACACACTAGAAATAAAAAATGAAATGAAATATTATTAATGTCCATGGTGGGCCATAATAAGACCCAAGGGACTCTAAGAAAGACAATAATGACTGCCATCTAGCAGGCTAAAAAGCCCAACAAAGAAATGAACTAAGATAAATACAAGACGAAACCCGACAATCAGGCAAAAGAGAAAGGGAAAAGAAAAGGGAGGGCAGAGTGGGGAAGGGTTGCAGTCCTGAAGGGAAAAGTGCATGCCAAGAAGAACGGAGAGAGAGAAGGGGGAGGGAGCAGCCCAAGAGGGGCAAGCTCCAAGAGCCCCCCCAAACACTAATCTCTCCTAACAGTCGAGGCCGAAATACTGGAGCTGAAGAAATCCACGATATGTCTCTGATCAACGCTAGTTCGAAACCTTGACAAACTGTGGGTGCGCTATCTAGTGACCCTGCTTTCGTCCGAACTGGATGATGTGGGGTGTTTTCGTCCGGAGTCACCTGGTCCGTCGGAGCTAGTGAAGTATGTTGTGATGAGCCGATGTTGAGGAGGGTGAAATCCATCTGGAGAACTTTTATGTCGTCAAAGTTGAGTTATCTCCCTAAGAAAGAGTGTGAGACATCGCTAGTTCGGGTATCTGAAGAAGGTAGAAACAGATCGAGAGTTCTCCCTGAAAAGGCAATGGAATCTACCCCGGATCTCATAATAAATGGGACAACAAAAAATAAAGTGATGAAGAGTTTCAACTTCACCCAAGGGGCAAAACAAGCAAATCCGCTCCTCCGTCGGAAGATGGTGATCTGACTCAATCCGGAGTTGGTGAGAACACACCCTAAGTTGCCCAATAGTGATCCGAAGACTATGCATTGTGTGTTGCTGAAGGTATTGTGGAGGAACTATTCTACCCTCCTGTATTTGTAAGACTCACAAGACAGACATGAAACTTCTTCTATTCCACTATAAGATTCAAGCAAACTGAGTACAAATGACAAAACAGAACACAGGCATACCTGACAAAATGATTTCTATTCCATTGTAGGATTCAAGCAACTTAGGCAAACAAAGATCCAGATATCACACACAAATATGGAGAATGTCAAGTGAACAATATTCTAGAGTTTATAATACGTCTCGGGTAAGGAGAAACATAAATAGCAATGTCAGGCACATAGATGGAAAGGTAGAAACAGGGTGCAAGAACAAGTTTACAAGCAGCAAGAATTCCTGAATATTATGTAAATGGGCTCGGTAGAAAAAAAATTAATATCTTGCAATATTTCTTCTCACTTAGGCGTGTTGTTGGACGGTGACGATTGTCCCTCCTCAATGTTTTTCTCACAACTCTTTAAAACTTGACTCACTTCCTGTACAAACTCTCTATGACTCGTTTCCTATGGCTCTGATACCAATGTAGAAAATGAGCTATATTCAATAATCAAATCTCAATATATCATGCAAGGATAATAAAATACTCTCACAAGGTTACAAACAATATTTCATACAAGAATACAACTCATATATTCATGCCATGACTCAAATAAATAAACACAAAATATTCAAGTGGATGATAGAAATCTATAATGCATTATAGTACAAAATGATGCATTGCAATTCAATCACATACAATCTCACTTGCCATTCCTACATATAGCCTTTACATAAAGCCTTTTGACATTTCATCTTCTACTCTCTCTTCACCTCCTCTCAAACTCAAGGGAGATAAGACTTCATATTTCTCTTATTAACCTTCTAATAATGACAAAACCTAATGATTACATGAAACCAAATATTGAAAAGATATTTACAAAGTACAAAATAATGTAAATATTCTCTAACAAGTCCCACGTGAGTCCAAAGGACTTCACCAATGAAGATGAGGCAGAACAAAATTGTTTAAATTTTGTAAGCGGTGCAAGGGGGTGTCATCCAAAGCAAAAAAAAGGAGTCCAAATTTCATAGGTACTAGTTGTCATCAAAAAGGTGATCATCATCATCCTAAATAGTGTCATTCTGAGGAGGATTGTCCATTAGTGTGTCGTCTTCAGACAAATGCACATCATCCAAAACAAAGAGAAAGGCAAGATCATCTAAGTGCCAAAAGTTGTTTGAAGTATTGTTATAACCAAGTGTGCAATCATTGTACGAAGCATTGTTGAGGAGTGAAACGTTATCACATAGGGAGAGCATGTTGTCCAAGCTACAACCGACATGTCATCAAGGCACCTATCTTTCAGGTTTCCACCCAACGTATCATCCAAGGCAACACCATTTGGAGAACAATGGCCTAAGAATCTCATCTAGACTGTTAACCTTCCTACCAATGAACCTTTCGTCTAGGTTGTCATCGTGCTTATTTGTCTAAACCCTTGGCTTCCTAAAGCATGTCACTTGAGATTGTGTTGTCCAAGGAGTTGTACTAAGAAGGTGTCATTGTTTGTGTCACAATACTGTGGGTGCCCTCCTCTTCCCTATGTTTGTTAGAAAACTAATCATTTACACTTGAGGAATTGTTGTCTAGATTCCTGACCAGAGTATCCAAAGATGAGATAATTCTATTAATATCCACAAATGGCCAAAGTAGGTCAATGGAACCCATCGAAAATTATTGTTACAATAGACTATACCAAAATAAATAAAATAGATTGGGTTGTCGAAACTAAACTAGATTACATAAAAATTACTTAAAAAGTTAAGCACACATTATTCAAATGAAAAGAAAGAAATGAGAGAGAGAGAGAGAGAGAGAGAGAGTGAGTGAATGTAAGTCCATCGTAGAAGGTGAAGCAAGAACAAATCTTCCATCATCACCAACTATCCCAAAATAGCAAATATAGGATCTAATGATGCTCACAAGAAAGTGTCCAAGGCTAAGGGTGTGTGATTGGCTCAAAGAATCCAAGGGTGTGTGGTTGGCTAACACTAGGAGAACAAAGAGTCTAACCTCTACAAACCCTCCTAACATCCACGATTGAGGAACCAGTAAAAGAAGAGAAAAAGTAGGTAAGTTGCATCTACCTACAATCTCTAGGTAGGTGAGGTGAATCTGAAATATAATTTTCGAGAGTTGTAGTCGTGACATGTCGCATGTGTAACATCCCCGCTGTTTAATATTCTTTTATCTGGAAGAATATGATTCTGCGATGAGCTATGTGATGCAGGCATAGGTTTACGCGAGGAGGCGGAAGAGAACACCCACCCCTAACGAGGACAGAGGTTGGAGGCGCCAGGTAAGGTGGGAGATGATGTTGTGCCTCGTGCACCTTGGCCCGTGGGTACATGGAAGCCCACCGTAGAAATTTGCATATAAAGATCATTCTGTCTGCCGTTGCATCCAATGCATTTGTGTAACTGCATATCATATATGACTGCTACTGCATTTCTTGCTTGTTGCTTGTTACAATTCAAGATGTCAATGTTCAAAAAATAAATAAATAACTAAATAAAAAATATATATAATAGAAATAAATAAGGAATTTAAAAATAATACATATATAATAATAATAATAAAATATAAATAAAAAAGAAAAGATAGATGGTATAATTTATAAAATTTATGTGATGTAAATATTTTTGTTTTCACATTGGAGACCAGAGCTTAGTACGAACCATAGGCTATTCAAGTGTAAGTACCATAAAACAAACCTAAACTAATATGTATAAAAGCATATAGGAAGCTATGGTGGTAAGAAGCACATTAAATAATGTTAAAGAAAATAGAATGTTTAATAGAACCGAACCAAGAAGAAATGTTATCATTAAAATATATATATATATAAAAAATTACTTTGTTTACTCCCACCCGGATGATGGAAGCATTCTCCACATGGCTATGGTTGTAAGGAATTATCTGGCAATGTAAAATGAAAGGTGTCATACTGCTGTCGCACAAATTCTTCTATAAAAACCAATGAATGAGATGAAATTAGGCATGATCTTTGGATTTGCAGAGTTGGATTCTAGAAGCTGTTGTTTCTGTTGTGAGATCTTGAAGTCTATTGGCCATCAATCGACGCTATGTGAACAGGTTAGGCTAATCGCCACCTTGATAACATATGCTGTGAGAAATGGTGCTACCTCTGTGTTTTTACTGGGAAACTTAATGCTACTGAAACAAAAAAAAATCGTCGTTTTTTTTAGAATCACTGTTTTCTTTTAAAATCATTCTGAAGTTGTTTGCCATTGGTAATATAAAAAAAACAATAACTTCCTAGCTGCTTATCTGCATGTTGCATTTAGAATGGCATTGCTAACATTCGAATTTTCTTGGAGGTGTGAATTCTTGGTTTGATATCACTGCATGACTGCTTGATTAAGTGCATATAGTTGCATCTAGTGGGCCAAGCTGACCCTTTATATCCTCAAGCTTTCCAAGCCTCTTGTCTTCGTCCGTGTGTGGGTGGGAACCAAAGAAAAACGTTGCCAGTTGATGCCGGTTGTGGCTGCGCTGTTGTCTCAAAAACTTCATGATGGCACTGATGAGCCGTCTTCTGGGAACTGTGGTGGTTTTTATTTTCAAGAGAAGGGTGGCTGGCATCATTTTCTTAAAACAGTCTGTTTCTGACTATTAACACCGGAAGGGTAGATTTAAGTTAAGAAAAATTCAAGGTTCCACGAGCCTGGGGGACGGGGGGATGGGGGGACGGGGGGACGGGTTTCGAGGGACGGCAGGGGACGGCAGGCCGATTTTAGGGGACGGCTCGGGGACGGCTGGGGGGACGGCTGGTATAATACTATGAAAATTGAAATTTTTTAGAAATTTAGAATAATCTACACATTCAGAATTCTACACACAACAAAAATGATATTAGGATATTCATATTGATATTAGTTACTAAGTGCAGCCATTTAATTGTTTCAACAAATATAACTTGAAGGTTCAGCCAAGGATATCAAGTGCAATCTGCCAATCTCTAACAGTTAACCAAATTAGTTGCTATTGCTCAAGTAATGAATGCCACATTATTCAGCTTTTACACATCATTTTCAACAATGTACTAAAGAACATAAAGAACAGATTAAAGCAAAAGTTACAGTATTCTATGAAGATTAAAGCAAAAGTTACAGTATTCTAAAATAAGCGGATTTGTCATTGAAGTCAATGTCCTAAAGCAAAAGTTACAATTTTCTCATTGAAGTCAATGTCCTAAACTCAATGGGATTTGTCTCTTTGTAAGAATAAGACAAGTTGATGCCAAGCATTCCTCATCTGTATTTTCTCAATGGAAGTGTATGCAAAGCAAACAATTTAGGCCACTTTGCAGCAAATCAATAACCATTTATAGCAACAAAGGAACACACGTAAAAGCAAAACAGTGAACATGAATCTAATTGGATGCTATCTGTTTTACAAAATCTTCATTCTTGAACATTAGATAAATCAGCAATAGAAGCATTTTGGACCAGGGTCTTTTCCCCACCAAATAAAGTGCCATTCCAGTAAGAGTTATCATGCCACTTTTACTAGCCAACAGCTTCATCATGTTTTTACCTTACATGATTTTCTGAATTATGAACCTGAATTAAGACATGCAAAGCCATGATCTAAAAATGTTTTCAAAAATGCAGTCAAGAGGCACGCTGTTCTGAGTCCTGTAAAACTTGCTTGTTTCACTTTTTAACATCCTACAATTTAACTATTTTTTTCCTTGTCAGCTTCCTTCTCAAAAGATTTTGATTAACCTTGTTTAAAGGGATTTTGTAAATTTATGCTTATTAATTTTGTATTCTTGGTTTTTCTTTGGAACACTATTTCCAGCTCTCTCCAGACTGTTGTTACACAATGTAGTATTTGAGTCCAAATACCTGCTTTGATCATCTGCGGACATTAAGAAACTTCCTTTCTTTCTAAGTAATTTTCACTAGTATGAGTAGGGTCTCTCTTTGTTACTCTTTATGTTATTCAGTGATCTCCGCTTATTATATCAACAATCTTTATCCCTCACTTGTAATTTTAGAATACTGTAACTTTTGCTTTAATCTTCATAGAACAGATTGGCTGAGGACTTGCTTTAGAATACTGTAATTTTTGCTTTAATCTTCATTTGTGGAAAGTCAAAGTCATCATTTTCAACAATGTACTAAAGAACAGATTGAAGAACACAAATGTCTTACAATGTACTAAAGAACAGATTAAATTTTCATTTTTAATTTTTTTTTTAAGTTTTTCTTTTGGCTGAGGATGCCCAGCCATGGGGGACGGCTGGGTCCCTTTGGGGACGCTCAGGCCGTCCCTAGGGACGGCTGGGCGTCCCCGGGGATGGCTGGGCACCTTCCAAAGGTTCCCAGCCGTCCTCAGGGACGCCCAGCCGTCCCTAGGGACGGCCTGAGCATCCCCAAAGGGACCCAGCCGTCCCTAGGGACGGCCTGAGCGTCCCCAAAGGGACCCAGCCGTCCCCGGGGACGCCCCAAAATAGGGGACATCTCGGGGACGAGAGGCCGTAGGCCTCAGGCGTCCCCAGGGACGTTTCCCAGCTGTCCCCCAAAAGGGGGACAGGGGGAAACGTCCCCAATGCCATCCCCCCATGTTGGGGGACGCTGGGGACGAGGAGATGCGTCCCCGTGGAACACTGGAAAAATCCTTTTGAAAGTATAAGCTTTGTTAAGAATTAATGTTGCTTATATATACCGCAGCAGGCTGTGTTTTGTATGACATGTTATTGCTTTAATTTGGAGCTTCGGACCTTTACGTTTTCAAAAAAATTGGTGTTATCGTTATTATATGTGTGTTTTCTGTCTTTTCTGCGAATGTTTCAATTTATGTCTTATAAGACAGGTTTTAATGCATAGTAAAATAAGGGATGAAGGAAATAATCTTTAGGATTAAGCCTGATGCCAGTAAGAATACATTAACCACAAAATGGAGGGTATTGGAAAACGTAGAGCTCGCCCTTTAGATTCTGAAACTTATAATATCGTTCTCAGATTAGATATGACCCTCAATTTCACGTGTACAGATATAACTTGAATGAGATAGAAAAATTAAATGATATTTTATTAAGAACTATGTAGAATAAGATATGGCGCTCGCCGCATTGGCTGTAGAAAAGAGAACATAGTGAATAAAGCCTCGATTTTATAAACTTTGTATTGAATGCTCCTGTATAATGTAATTTCTTGATGTTAAAGCGATCGTCTCGAGAATCATTCGAATTACTTTAGCTTGTTGGAATGGCTTTGTACTAGTATAGTAGCTTGCTGTTTAAGAGTTATCCAAATTATTAGATTGATTTTATTTTTATATTAAAAGATCTTAGCTAGTTTTATAAGCTTAAGTCGTGTCTCTAAAAGCATGTGCTCTATGAATCTCTTTGTTGTTTAATACTTAGGTTTGTATTTTTACTGGTAGGCCTAATGTCTAAAGAAGTTAGCATAGTTTTGTTAAAGATTCTGAAAATATATAGTTTCGATCTTTATCGTATAAGTGAAGCACAAAAGTTCAATGAGGTCTTATATTCTAAAAAAAAATCATGATGCTTTATGGGAAATATATAGTAAGCTTTATTGCAATGTATAAGAGCTTTAAATTTTCTATATAAGAAGCTTAATTTGTTTACATTTAGAGTTATGATATTTGTTTATAATGTTCTTTTTATATATGGTAATATGAGATTTATTTTAGAAGAAGTTTATAGGATAATTATATGGAAATTTGTTATTTGGTAATATTGCCTTATTAAACCAAATCACAAGATACTCAAACTAGTTTTTAAAAAAAACCAGAACCTTGGAAACAAAGATATGGGATAAAACCCAAAAAGAGTGTATTTTATAAATTAAAAGATGAAATTTATGTTCACACGAGAGCCAGTGCTTATCGAGAAGGATGGCACTAACCCAAATTCGAAAGCTCGCAATGGCAGTTTCCGTGAACTTGTGCATCCAGCCAAGCGTATGAACGAGGTTCAACGCGAAGGAGGGCAAGAGACAATGGTATGGGACATTGTCTCTAGATAGCACAAATGCAGTATGTGACAACTCTCATGAGCCCGCCCGGTTGTGGAATCGCCAACGGACTCGTAACTAGAGAGCTAGATTATGGGGTTGGAAGGTCCAACGATAGATGGTATGGGCAGCATTACTGTCAATCCAGAGGCTGGAACTGAGAGATCTGGTCCAGTACCATGCGATGGGGACCCTGGCTAAACCTTACAAGAGGGTCAATAACCAGTCACAGGCATAGTAACGCTAGTTCCAAGGCATAGAAACAATGAGTTTCTACCAGAGAATAGAGATTTCTCAGGCTTTGGAGCAAGGGAATTATTGCGTCCACTCATCCAGGTGATATGGGCCCTGGATGAGCAAACCCTCGCCAAGATCTAAAATAATCCAAGAATGGGATAAAGATCTTAGAATGGCAATCTTTGCGAGGAAATTGGCCGGTCCCGAGCACTTAAGTCACCAACTGCAGTGGTTGAAACACTTGAAGTGCAAAACCTCTATGCCTTATACTGATATTTGATTGGGTAAAACCACGAATATGGGAACATTTAAGCTAGCTCTCATCAAAAAATTTATATAGTGGATTTGACTACCAGGTGTGTAGACCTCGGTTGTGACAGCATGCAAGAAGATGTTGAAGCCCTAGTAGTTGCTCTCATCTACAAGTAGGAACACAAAAGTCTACCATTATTGTTTCGGAGAGTGACACCCTCAAAGGGGCACTTGTTGCTCCTAGTGGTAAATATAGTTTGAAAAAGGTGATTAATGAAGTGGTAGGCAATGTCTCCTATAATACCTAACACTGAAGAGTGATAGCTTCTTGAGGGTACAAAGCCAAGCATCTCTACTTAGAATAATGACAATAGGAGGTAAGTGATCTACCTAAGCCTCTATATAAGCAATGGTACCTCCCTAAATCTTGTAATCAGACAGTGTATTGCTTGTTGGAAGAAGGGTGTGCCCATACGGTCCTAGGACTGTGTGCTACCTCTAAGAAGTGGAAAATAAGTAGTCTATGGTGCACTTGGAGTACTAGCTAGTGAATTGTATTCACTACCGACCCACAAAAGAACACAAGAACTAAGATAGAGGTGAGAGGCAAGCAAAAAACAAGGAATTTGGTACACAGAGTGCCAACAGCTGCAAAGGTAGTTCCAAGCCAGCAAGTTAAGAAGGGAAGCAATAGTTGTCAAGGCAGTTGCCATATTAGCCACCACCTATTCAAGCATTACCCTTGGGGTTTGTCAGGTACCAACCACTCGACGAATTTGGAGCGACACAAATACAAGATGGGATTTTGTAGAGGCAATGACTAGAGCCAGGATGACAATGATGAGACATAATAAAGATACAACACTACAACATTCCTGCACCTACATCAAAAAGCTTGGTGCCATATGAGGCGTCACAACATGAAATGCCTCAACAATTTTCCTCGTAACATGATGTGAAATAAAGGCAATCACCCCATCAATATGGCACATGGAAGCGACGCCAAGAGCAACATACCCCAACATTCCATCACCATTCTTTAGGATCACAAGTGTCGTAAATTTTAGGCAATTTCAGCATCATCTACCAAACCCAAAGCCAAAGGCATTGGCAAAAGTGACGACACATTGAAGATTAGTCTCAAGAGATCACATGGAACGCCATTAGGTGACAAGTTCAAATATTGGTGGAAGTCACATGATAATGCCCATAAACTAAAGAAAGCATTTAGAAAGGCTTCAATTTGCTATATTTTGCGAGTTTTAGCCTTTGATACGGAAGTAATCAAAGAATACCTTGTGCAAATGTTGTGGATGTATGACACACATACCAAAAGAAGGTAGTTCTAGGTGGGGTTGTGTATGTTGCGCATAGCATTCAAGTCAAACAACTTCATGCATGTATATAGATTAATTGTCTAGATACACCGATTAGTCTGAAGATAAGGGTGTGGATAGAAGAAGTTGTAGAATTTCATCAACTAATACTATGAGGTTAATTCCATGTCAAAAGATGAGGTAAAGAAATTGTTTGTGCACAAAATGTAATGTTCAAAGATGTTGATATCATAAAATGATGAATAAAAGTGTGCCATGTATCTAGTCATGTCATGCTTGTCCAACGAGACATGTGCATCAAGGATCCTGACATGGCTTGTGTAGTATATGCAAGGGATCATGAATATGGTGAACTTGTGAAGTTCGATTAGGCTTCATACATCTTAGTAAGAGCACATACTTTCCTGTGGGTAGGAACCAAATACTTCCCTATGGCATTCCACAACAAGGCTTCAAAACATGTCAAGGAAAACCACTTTTGGACAAAAGTTTTGATGTCAGTCAATGTTGCAAGATGAGGTGAAGAAATTGCCTATGCATGGAATCCAAGGTTTGAATATGTAAATATTGTTCAATGACGAATACAAGTATGTCATGTATTTGGTCATTCAAGATTGTTTATGTGCGTGCCTTAGAGATCCCAACATAGCTTGTTCCATAAATGCATGGGATCATGGACAGAGTGAAGTTTGGTTGGGCTTCATATTTGTCATAGTAAGCACATACTTTCATGTAGGCAGGAACCAAAATCTTCCCTATTATGTTCCAAACCATTGTGCTAATGCTTGATGCGACGTGGCTTGAGAATGTTTCAATAACAAAATGGGGACAACCACTCATTGTCATGGATGGTAAATCTATGATTTCTCATTGAGTAGATGTCGCACCAATGTTATGGAACCAATAGCATATGAGTGGTGGTGCAAGCAATACAAGTGGCTCATGCAACAAGGGGAACAAGTCATGACAAAGAGAGTTCTTCGAAAGAAGATTCTTCATAGGATGAGGACGATGAGGAGAAAGAAGAGTTGACCAATCTAGAGTGATATTTGAAGCAATGTAAATGCTTTGTCACCGTCGTTCCACCTTCAATTCCTTTAAGACAGGACCCAGGAATTTTCTCAATGTGCCCTTTGTTGTTGAAAAGGCAACCCATTAATTGCCTTTAGATTTCTTGAGTTTGTACAGGTCTAAAAATTGATGAATATGATTTACCAAAAGATTCATAAAGAATGTGGGCCTTTACATAAAATATAATAATAGATATTCTTTGGCAAGATCCTAGTGAGAAAATGAGATTTTATAAATGTGAGATCAATCCAATGGTACCTCTAGGAGAAGACTTTAATATATATATATATATATATATATATATATATATATATATATATATATATATATATATATATAGCGAATTTACACTAAGTTCTCGTCGTCTTGCAATTGGAACAAGAAGATGGAAAAACATTAATCAAAATTAGCACCTATGCTTACCCTACAAGCAAGAAGTTGAGGATGAGAAACACGTGATGTTACATTCAATGACATTGGACACATGGCCTAAGGATCCCCATTGGACTTGAAGATTGGTTGGTCTTGAAACAAGTTCTATGGTCACGAAAAACATGATAATATCTTCATATTTTAAGCTTTTATTTTGGAATATTACAATTGGTAGTCGTTGATGCTTATGCAACCATTACCAGGTTTTCAGTTTAGTGTTTTACTCATTGCTCTTTTGCTTTAGTGTAACTTATGCAAACATTTCATTATTTAGGCTCAAATGCTTTGATGCCCCACTGCTACTTTATTAGTTAGCTACTGCTAGTCAAATGGCTCCTCTATTACTTAGCTCCTTGCACATGTTGATCATGTACATTTTGAGTTTGTCTTTAGAATTGTAGAATATCACCAATACCAAGTTTTCAGTTTAGTCTTTTCCTCATTGCTCTTTTGCTTTAGTGTAACTTATGCAAACACTTCACTATCTAGGCTCAAATGTTTTGACGCTCCAGTGTTCTTTGGCTTCAGTGTAACTTAAGCAAACACTTCATTGTCTAGGCTCAAATGTTTTGATGCTCCAGTGCTGCTTTATTAGTTAGCTACTGCTAGTCAAATGAGTGCTCATTACATAGCTCCTTGCCCATGCTGATCACCTACATTTTTGAGTTGTGATTCCCACCTCATTCCACTTCCTCTTCCACACCCTTCCCCTCCACACACTCACCACAATAAGCAACAGAAATACAAAAGAGATGTCCCATGAAGTCTCCAGGAGAGGGATGGTGTGACACATTGGGACATGACTCTGGGACAGAAGGACAAGTTTCTGTGGTGGCATTGTGATGATGGCATGTGTTTCAGAAATAGCAAAATGCATCCAAGAAAAATCTTGTAATTTCCAGCTAACTTAATTGAAGTTCTAGTTATCCTCCAAAACCATCTCTAATAATATGGGTTAAAGACATCATGAAGCAACAGTAAATAGGATGGAATCACATGAGTACAACACAAGTTCAAATCCCCACATTGTGGTGGACACTCCTATGATAAGATTGCTTAATAATATAGTTTGTTGTCATACCATAATAACCAATTTAAATAAATAAATAAATAAAAATAAAAGATAGAATTCAAACGCAGGAACAACCTTTATCCTGTTAGCTTCTCTATCAGTAAGCACCCTCTAGAACTGTGGAGTCTGGACCATCTCTTCAGGCAAACCCTTTCAATTCAAATATTGGTTAAGTCTTAGCTGCTGCCATCCAAGCCCACCTTCAACAGTGCTCTAATACTATGTTAAAAATGGAGAGACTACAATTCAAATCCACCACCTGCTCCTGGTCAGTGGTCTTCTCCATAGTGCTCAAACTCTCCCTCAGCCTGTGACTAGTGGTAAGGTGGTGAGCCAAGTTACCTCACCCAAGTTAGTTTGACCCTGCCGAATCTCTTTCTATAAAATCTACTATATCCTTTTTTAATCATTTGTTGAGTTATTATTAAGTACTTTCCCAAGTTCTGCTCCAAGCCTGACTCCAGGTCAAAAAAACAGGCATGCCGAGTCCGAGACGAGTCCAAGTTTCAACACTATGGGCTGCACTATCACTGAGTCAATGATGGGAATTGAGTTCTCTCTGAAAGCGCAGAATGCACCATCCAACAAAAAGAGATTCTACAAAATCTTGCAATGTTGGTAATATTTTCATAGAATAACAAACACTTAGTTCATTTTAACACAACCCTGCAATAGCAGTCACTTTTCAGTCTCTATTAACTCCCTATTCAGTCACTTTTCTCTTCTGGGATACCAGTTAATTTCAATTGTGTCTGGTCTTGTGGGTACTATACTCTTTATGGTTACAAGCATGTATTCTTGTAATTCCTTGGGAACAACAGATTTATATTTCTCTTGGTTGACCCCATTCTTTAATTAATCATCATATTGCTTTCTGTAATGAGAAATTGAAAAGCCCCTACACCACTATCAGTATTGGCTTTAGTTGTAACTTTCATTCACCTGTTTTGGCCAATTATATATATATATATATATATATATATATATTCTCTGAACCCCATGGTATTAAACAGTCAAATCGGCATCCCAAAAATTACTTTACTTTTTTATTTGAAACTCGGTTACTCGCAATGTGTGCATAAAGATCACTCATTAATTTATCTCATATCAAAATCTTGTAGACTTGCTTTTAGTAATTTGTCAATTGTTACAACAAGCTTTGAGTTACAAATTGGAAACATGAATTACATTATTTCCTTTCACACAAAACAGTCGAGACTAAGAAAAAGAAAACTTCCAACCTATAAATCCAGAACAAATATCTGAGAATGAAAGTAAAATGAAGTAATCAGATAAATGCCATGTCACCAATGTTCCTAGTCATAATTTAAACTTGATTTTTACTGGAATGCTGCAAAATGATTTCAGTTAACCATTTTTTATTCATGTTGTTTGAGAAATTTGAAAACTAAGCATTCATAACAAGCACACAACATGTCAAATAATCTTTATAAACTTACCAAACCACCTTTTGCTCCAGTTGTTGTCATCAAAGAGAGGCAATTACTAGGAAAGGGCTTTAATAATCCTTTTGGAAAAAGGCTATTGTTCACATCAGATGTTATGTGATTCAGTGCATTTGACATTAGCCTGTCTAACCGAGCAGATGCAGCTTCACCTTTACTTCGTAGAACTTTCTCAATATCCTCTGCCAGACGCACCATGTCTGCAACAATAGAACAAATTCAAGCAATTCAATCCAAGCCTTTTGCCAACCTTAATGAGCATAGAGTTCTCTAATAAATTGCATGGGAAACATTAGTCTAATTTAATAGGATTTTTAAAAATTGAAAATGCTTGTATGCAAGTATCTCAACACAATGCTTAGAAAGAGCCCCTGTATCCACAACATTTATACAGTAACCAAGCAAGCGGCTGAAATTAGCAGGCATACAGTGATATCGTCATGCTAATTGTGTAAGGACACACACCATGCAGGGCTTAAGTCATGGAAGCATGAATTTCAAAATTTAAGCATAAAAGACAAACGTCAACATGTATAGATAATATGAACAGGATGTTGTATTGCGCAACTGTTTTGTAAACTGCAATAGATAGAATGGGAACAAGCTAAGAAACTTACAGAATAAGCATAATCGAAATGAATAATGCCATAGCCAAAAAAAGATCACTTAATTACAGCATTCATCATCTTGCTGATTCGACACAAGTTAAGCATGTCATTTCAGCTTGTGCATAAGCAAATACCTTTGCTCTACAAATAACCCATATCAAGTTACAATTTATATAGGGATGTCAATGGCCATGATAGCATATTACACACTTCAACAGATACTCTTGAATAATGGGAAAAAAATAAAAATAATAATATTGTCATACTGATACAGAGAATTCAAAATTATGATCTCTGTCACGAATAATAAAGTAAGGGTGCATATCAGACAATTTCTAATAGAGACCCAATTTTCAACAATAAAAATAACACATAATTTCTCTAGGTAAATCCATGGACCATTATGCGATATGTAAAGTATCTGGGACCAAGGTTTGTACTGGGAACAAAGGGGCCAAATAATCTTATGGCCCAGGGACGTCAAAAGTGCTATTAAAATTCCAAGGCAAAGAAAAGGTTTCCAGTTTTCTATTTCCCTCCTAGAGCCAAGCACAAGAGCTCAAGAGGCACTGAAAACATTATACAAGTTTTATTCGATAATTTGAAACTAGCGAGATATTACAAAACCACCGACATAAAATGATGAGAAATAATCACACGGGCTTCTGTATTTCATAGTATATCTTTATACAATTTATAGTATTTTTATGTATGTTTTTGTTTATTTTTAAGTATTTTTAGAACAGATTCTTCTTCTTAGAACCTTCTTTATACATTATTTATATACATAATACAAATAAGTCCAAAGTGCATACAATTTGGCAATATTTTTGTGTACTCTTCATTAGTGCAATTGTACCTGTATCATTTGGTACTCGGGGCCTCTAGATCTAACACCACTAGGCTCCTAATCATCAAGGCACTATATCTGCTCTCTGAAGCTTTTCACCTCTTACCTCTCCTAGATCTACTCCCTACAAGCTTCTAGTTTGTGAAGTTTAAAAATTGAATGCTTCAATGAGTTTATAAATGCAGTAAGCATGACATGACGTCCTCTGCGATCAACAAAGTATGATCATTGAGTTACAGACGTATTCTGGACTGTAAATGAATATTAATGCTTGAAATATTAGAGTTTGAGAAACTTTTAGAGGCTATTAAGAGGAAAAAGAAAACCCAGTCATAGTCCATGCATTCTTGACATGGGCAACCGTGCAGTTCATTGTGTTCAGCTATTGCTTTGCCTGAAGCGCATGCCAATAAGGGAATGTAGTTTGTTAAAACGCTATGCATTTCCATTCTCCTGACAGTAATTATAAGGTGTAAGCAGAACTGGGATCTCTGTAACTGACAGAGTTAACAGGATTGACGTTCATTAGCAAAATTATGTTGCATTCCTCCTTGTATTATCTGTTTTGTAAATGAGCAAGCATCAGTTGTGTCCTTGAAGAGCAATTAATGGCAGTGCCTTGAAAAGCATTTATGACCTCATTGTTCTGTGGTTATTGCCAACTTGTTGGAGACAGCATACAACGAACACTTGTTTGTAAAAACATGGAGTCTCTGCATTTAGATTAAAAAATTAGAGTTCAACAGATGTTTGCTATAAAACCCCTATGCCCTTTCTTCTAATGTTTGCTGGGCCCTTTGATTCTCATGTATGACTACTGTCTGGTTTTATTCTTTGGGCTATGTAGGATCTTATGTTAAACATTAAGGATGATACCATGGTATGCGACTGTTATGTCACCCTGTATTTCTTTTTTAATGCCAACACTTGATGTCTAGAATGGCGTTGTGTCATTGTAAGGAGAAGGATATCATAGGGAATAGTGAAATGACGAATACAGGGTATTATGTTCTCCCTTGGACTTGTTAATTAACCTGTGAGATGCATCCATGAGTACTGGATCCCACTTCCAATAGTAGAGAATTTATATTGAATTACATGAGATCTATGTGTGGGGAATACTAGTTATTATAACAGACCTTATGAGATGTATGATACATCAGAATCTAACAAAAATAATTTTGACTGAGTTTCGTATTTTGTATGTGATAGATGCCAGTATAAGTGTCTGTTATATGGTGTCCTCAGATTAGGATATTCTTGTGAAAAAGATCATTTTGAGTTGTTTAGAATCGATTGTTAACATGCAATTGTATTGGCACTGTTTATTGCTCATGCTTCATAAAATGGACTATTTATTTTTATCTTATTAATTAGGCACAGCATTGTTACCTTTCGATCTAAGTAGACCAGATGTTGTAGACTTATACTGGCTAATTCACTGGACAAAGAAACAAGATTGAGTAAAACTATAAAGTTTGATCCACTAATATCCCAATTGCATGAACTCTTAATTGGTTGTTTGATAATCATCTTTAAATAATGGGATAGCAATCAGTTTGCCATGACATTCCTGTGGTGGATAATGAGAGAGTAATATGACAGTTTTACCTGGATATGTTTTGTCTCTGGGAAGTCCCAGTCAATGCCTGGACACTACACTATAAAAGAGGTATAAAACGGGCAATTAAATACCTGATAAAACTGGTACACACTTGGTGCTGGTGGATACTGCAGATTGTAAGGGTCATCTGGCAACCCTGTCTATGATGTGTATATTACAGGCTCATAAAAGGTAGTGTCTTGGGAACACCAACCTTGTGACATAAGACATTTTTCTTAGTAGTCCTTATGATAGTATTCTGCTAAAAGTAGTTTGCAGATATCTTTTACTAGAAAGATCTTCACAAATAGAGATCATTATAAATCTCATTAACTACCAACTAGCATGCATTAAATATAGGTGTTTTGTAAAACTCTGTCCATCACATTGAGATAAAAGAAACTCTACCATTAATCAGTTTCCCCTGTATGAAAGCTTGCAGATACAATACCACATGATCTGTTGACCTTGACATGATAGCAAGTGCATGATTGTTTAACAAAGATTCTATTTAAACTATAAATGTTCTATTGGCAGCAGTATGATACTGAGATGAAAACTTATGGGAATAGTGGCATGGGTCACAACATGTTCTTGTTATCAACTCGCATGCTGATAAATTTTGATTGTATTAAGGACTTTGTAGGGCACTATCTTATATTTTATTAAAAAATCTAGAGAGATTTGCATGCAGGTTTTGTTAACTTGATAGTATATGGTGAAGGAACCTTTGCATATGTAAAGAATGTTATCTGAAACGTTTCTTGTCATACCTGTTTGGTAATTGTGCAAACACTGCCTCATTTGGGTAAGTATTTGGATAGATGCTTGTGATTACATATTGGACAAATAAATTGATAATACATCTTGAAAATTCAGGTTAAATGTGCAATGTATGTCATGCTAAACTAAGTGCAGTACTTCACAATAAAAAATATTTGGTTGTACCTTGAGACATATTAGTTTTGCCTTGTCAATTATTGTGAGTTCAATATTGCTTGAATTACTAATGGAATTCATTCCTGGAATGATGATGAGCAAACCTGTACAATATAGGATAAGGACCTAATTTTATTATTTATATTTTAAGGATAAGATTGCACAGTACGGACCCCACGCAAGGGATTCCTAGGCATCCTCTCCACATCCTGACTCAAAAGGGTAATAGGGGGAAATATGGGGACATCCTCCAACTATAACCTCTCATCCTCTACACAACCTCACTCGAAGAGGTAAGAGGGGGCACGATAGGGAAGCCCTCCAACTATAACCTCTCAACTGGGGGACATCCCATTGTGTCCCTTCAACACCATCCCCACCATGGAGCCCATGTCTCTGAAGCTATACGGGCATCAGGACATGTCATCATGGAACACAGATTCGAAGAGTATTCTATAAAAAGGAAATTATTATATAGCCATATTTGTTGGACACAACTTGGACCTAAACTTGTAACAAAAAGTTCCAATACTATAAGTACCGCTTCATAAGTCCCTCTTGTCTCCAAGACTTCCTCCAATCATAATGGTCAACTTAAGGGTTCGAATCAACCATCCCCATCATTTGCTGATAGACAAAAGAAATATAATTTTTATAAGCATGGCCATTCCACTCAACAATGCAAAGCTCTTCAATCCAAAAAGAAGTACAAGGCTCTCGTTATAAACAAACTAACTAAACTAGAAAATGCTCAGATTGCAATTCACAATCCAAATGGTCCGCATCTGCAGGTTATATGCTGAGGGAACCCTTGCATATGTAAAGAACATTATCTGAAACCTTTCTTATCATCCCTGTTTGGTAATTGTACAAAGAAAGCCTCATTTGGGTAAGCTCTTGAATAGATGCTTGTGCTTAAATATCGGACATAATATGTTGCATGGAAACGGATACGATATCTGCTATGAGTATTGGATATGGATACGGCTGGATAAGACATTATAAAAAGCATATATGTTTTATATATGAAAACAAAAAAGATATAACACAAAAATGTTTATATACAATAAGTTTTGAATAGGATATTTTCATTAACTAAGAAGATGATTGTCATTGTTTTTTTAATTTTTAATTTATTTTTTTTAAATTGCATATTCTTCTCTTAATCTCATGTTGTGAATACAATGCTAGACATGCCTAGGCCATTCCAAGATATATTAGATATGGACCAAATAGGGGCATGTATTCGGATACATCTAGATACGGTACACATGTATTATTTTAAAAAGTTAAGTAACTTTTAAGGTCCAAGAGCATTAGGCATATCAAACCACCCACATGCTCCTCGGATCCACTATGCGTGGGAGGAGGCACTCATGTTGTGTTATCTTCCTAGGGGTGTGCATGCCCTGGCCCCCGTTTGGATCACACCTTGGACCTCTTATCTAGAGTACCTAAGCCTTCACTGTTAGGCTCACTCATGCCATATTGGGAATCGTCTAGATATGATACCCGTGTGTTTGGATATGTTTGGATATGGTACCCTTGTGTTTGGATACGTTTGGATATAGTATCCAAGAAGTATTGTATATGAATTTGTATCTGATACATGGATATGAGTACCCTAGCAAAAGAATTTCCAAATGCGGTAACTATGCGGACAAATGAATTGATAGTGCATCTTGAAACTTCAAGTCAAATGTGCAATGTATGTCATGCTAACCTTGGTTCAGTACTTGGCAATAATCTTATTCAGTTGTACCTTGAGACATATTAGTTTTGCCTTATCAATTATTGTGTGTTCAATATTTGCTTGAATTACTAATGGAATTTTTGCTTGGAATGATGATGGGCAAACCCGTACCATATAGGATAAGAACTTACTTTTATTCTTTATTTTTTTAATGATAGGATTGCACTATATGGGACCCATGCAACTGATTCCACGGCATCCTCTGCATCTTGACTCAAAAGGGTAAGAAGGGAGACAATGGGGACATCCTCCAACTATAACCTCTCATCCTCTGCACACCCTCACTCGAAAGGGTAAGAGGGGGCACAAGAGGGATGCCCTCCAACTACCTCTCAATTGGGGGACATCCCTGTTATGTCCCTCCATCACCATCACCATCACTATCCCCACCTTGGATGTCGTGTCTTTGAAACTATACAAACATAGGGACGGGTGGAATGGACATGTGAGATAGGTCGTATATTAACTTACCTCTTTACTTTGCCTAGCTCTCCTTTACTTTGTGGAATTACAATGTAACACACCATTTTGTCCAGAAAGCAAAAGAGTACACAAACATGGTAATTCTTTATGCATATCAAATGTTTTTTAGGAACATAAGGGATTGCCTCCTCTTAGAACTATCCACCCAATCGTTCAGTTGGTTCCAAGTTCTTTAATCCAGATTTCCTTTTATATTGCACCATACTTATTGAATTACAAAAAGAGAAGGCACTTCCAAAATCTTCTCAAAGATGGTAAAAGCTGACCTAGTACTTTTCCCTGCAATTCTCCAATCCAGCTACTGGCAATCATCAGGTACATGTGAAACATTTGAATGTTCTTAAAGCATTTAAATGTGCTCAAATTTGCTTTAAAAACAAAATATGGTCTTCGTGAACAACTACATACACCTTTTGGTCTTATTAATGCTCCAACAAAGTTTATGACAACAATAAATAATATATTTTTCTCCCATCTAGCGAAATTCATAGTAACATATCCAGATGAAAAATTGATTTTTTATTGACAGCTAGGAAGACCATGTTCAACATTGGTCAGATTGACAGTGGTCTTATACCACAACATAAATTGTAGCATGAAACGAATAAATTATTATTTCAGTAAACATCTACTCAGTATCTATGTTTTGTTATTGACGAAAATAATGTACATGTCAATGCCCAAACAGAGTCTTAAGGATTTCCTTATTCCATGCCATAGTACAAATCTGAAACATTTATTTGGAAATATGAATTTCTACAAAAAAGCATCTGACATTTCTCACACATTTGGAGACAACTCATTACATATACAATCAAGAGCATTTCTCATGGAGTGCCAACTACCACTAGAGCATTGCAATAGTTTTAGCATGCCTTTTGCCCACCTCTGATGCTTGCTCTCCTTTATTTGGATCAGACATTTGAGATAAAATACATCAAATTATGGTTTCAGTGTTGCTTTTAAATTGATGCAATGCCCAATTGCATATCATTCATAAAGATTTCCACAACAAAACATTACAAAGAATATTATGCATTGGTTCCAGCACCCAGGCATTGAAGCAATATGTCCTTCGTAAGGAAACAACCCTCCATATTGATATCATTGCCTCATGTCTCTAAATTCACAATCCAAGATTGATGAAGACACCTTAAATGGGATTCTTGTATTATTTCATCTCATTATTAAGTATTAAAAAAGGCAACGCAAACTAAGTTGTAAATTAATTGAGCACACCTTCTAAGGTTTTCATAAATACTCATTACTCGATTTGCTTCCTATAGAGACTGGAAGTCACTTTATCCTCTACACCCACACTCTGGCTCAAATCTCAACACTTTAAAAGAAGCTATAACGGTAAGATAAACTTCTTTATTTTACATTAATAAAATGCCTGTTGTACAAATTTGTTCTACTTATTAATCCAATTGATTCACCACACATCACAAAAGAGCCACACTTTTCATATCATGGTCAATCTTGGCACAACGAAGACTTTGTAGCAGTTACAAAGATATTTCAATTAGCATTCTATGAGGAAGCATGTGGAAGGTTTTATTAGATATTCATTGTACAATCAATTTAAATTTTCTAATTGAAAGTTTTGTTTGTGACAATCACTTCCAGTTCCCCATAAACTTTTCAAATCCATTTTCACGGACATCCGCCATAGATTAACAATAGCTTCCCAAAGGGATGATTATACTTTATATATATATATATATATATATATATACACATACACACACACACGTCCAAACTTGCTTAGTCCCTTTTCAGCATTTGTAGTACAAATGTCTTACAAATCACTATTATTTTTTATTGTATCTCCAGATTTCTTAGTCACATATGGAAACCTTGCGAAAGCTTTTAGGATATAAATTAAGGTTCTCTACATTCTTTAACCATCCACAAAATGTTATAGCCAAACCAAGATACCTGGCCTCTACTTGGTTTGTGCTCTTTTCATCTATCATAAGCAAAAGATGTAGTTGGATAGTGATAATCACATGTTGCAGCATAGTTACAATAGAGCTATTCATGTTTCTGTAGGACACTGGAGATTTCCTATGGGTATCTGCCCCTCTCTCCAACAATTTTATTAAATAAAAATAATATAACTTAAGAATTTTTCTTTTGTCCAAGATTTCGCTAGAATCCATGCACAAGTCATGACACATGCTTGAAGCCTTATTCCAAATAAATAAGCTTCACAACTGACATTGACAGCATCAACATTTTAAGATTTAGTTTACCTCTCCTTGGATAAACAAAGATGCTCCCACCTATTCAGTATATGCCTTCTACCATTTTGCAAAAACTTGGAGAAAATATCTTTCAAGTTCATTCTTGCTTCACAGCTTGACATATGCAATTTTATTAATGCAAGTAATTTAAGCTTTATAAGCCATCATGATTAGAGGAAATTGTTATTTTTAATATTGGAATACTATACCAAAGTTTCAATGTCGTTAGGAGATGAAGATAGTTTCCTTTGGATATGCACGTGCCCTGTTAGGAGAAATTCCCCTACCACTTGGTTGCAAAGGGTCATTGCCAGCTAAAGTTAAGTGGATGCCCACCTAGCATTTAAGAAGCACTATCCACATAGCCATATTGAACACTGTATTTTACTGCATACGTTTTATGTGTTGTTCATCTTTCTTCTCTTAGAAGCTTCATTGTACATCATTTCTACTATTTATATATTACATAATACAAATCAGCAAACAGTGTCTATGCTTGCACTATACTTTTATGTGCTCTTCATAGTTAGAAGCATGATTTATATCAAAGATAAACACAACTACATGTTGCATCAGCAGTTAAAGCACAAAAGCTAGAAACAAATACAGAAATAATTGTCAAACTAATTAGAGTAACAGGAAATCTTAAAAATAACAATGATGATAAATCAAATTAGTTATGCACTAGTCTCAAACCTGAAACACCATACCCTGAAGGCCCTTGCAAAGTCAGATTACTATTAGACTGATTACGTACTTCTTTAATCTTCTTCCAATAGTTAGGAGGCCCTAAACATTCATTGTATTATTTACTATCTCTACAGATGGCTTTAGATATGCAAGGAAATGCCTTTCATGTGAAGCAGCTAGTAGGGTACCATCTGCATCAAGAGAAAAAGCCAAACCCTACCTCAACATAACCCATGCCCATGGTTCAAGAGGTTAAGACAGGCATGTACTTCCATATTCATATTCACACCTAGACAACAATCTTTGCCATTGGATGGTGAGAAGGTATCTGGAGGCTATACTTCCCAAATCTATCTTGGCAGTCTGAGACCGAAAAATCCTATCATCAAAGCGGAGGAGGAATTGCAAAGCAAGAAGGGTTTACGGCGGAGGGTTTTATTATATATATTTTTCATTGGATCAATAGTATAGGGGGTTCAGCAAGGGTTTGCAGCGGAGGAGGGTTTGTAGAGCAAGGAGGGTTTGCAACGGAGGGTTTTATTACACATCTATTTCATCGGATCAATAGTATAAAGGGTTCGGCAATGGAAGAAGGGAAGCAACAATTGCAAGAACCGATATATGTCAATGAGAAACAATACTGGAGGATATTAAGGCGTCAACAAGCTCGAGCAAGGGCAACAACAATGAAGAGGACATATCAAAAAATAAAAATAAAAAATATTCTACCACATAAACAGGTGGAGAATAAGGAACAATCAAAGGCACTAACCATCATCAGACGAAGAGATCAATTAGCCCAACAGAGGGAACAAAAGAGAGAAGATAAAAGAAACGAAGGCAAAATGACAACACAAGAGAATACAGAAGGAAAAACAAGCGAGGAGAAAAAAATCAGAAATAACCGCAAGAAAGCATTCAGCATGGAAAATGGAGGTCACCAAAATGAGTTTTCAGACGAGGAAGAAACTTACAGTCCCACAACTACACCACTCATGTGGGCACCAAGACTTTATGTGCAAGAGCTAATGAAGATGAAAGAGAAACTTGAAAGCATGGAAAGGAGGGAGAAATTAAGAGATACTAAATCAGATGAGGTTATAAACACCATTCGGAGGCTGGAAAAGGAAAACAGCCAACTCAAGGAGCAAGTGTCAAAGCTACAAAACCTTGCAAACATGGGTCAGCGTGAATGGCATGTCCTCAAACAAGCCATCCACCCCCCAATCAATGATGCAATAGAGGTGGAAAAAACAAATGCAAATCAAATAAAAGAGGTACGGGAAACACTCCAAAACATGGAAACAAGAGAAAATGAGCTACGAAATGAATTAGCAAAGGCAAAGACATGGTCTCAAGTAGTAAAAGAACCAGTCAATCAACAAAAAGAGTTGATAGAGAAGCAAGTAAAAATTCAAATAACAGAAGAGAAAGAAAGACATGAGAAGTTATCAAATATAATCATCAAAGGGTTGAAAGATTATGGGGATAGGGAAGACACAAATCGTTTAACCGGGGACTTCTTGTCAGATCGATTACAATGGAAAGGTCAGATAAAAAAAGCAAGCAGAATTGGCAGGTTGAGAGAAGGAGGCAAGAGATAGGCATATTCGGGTCACATTGATGAGCTACGAGGATAAAACAAGGTTACTAAAAAATAGAGGCATGCTGAGAGGGTCACAATTCTATTTAGATGACGACCTAACATTTTTACAACAGGAAGAAAGAAATAAGGAATGGGAAAAGGTGAGGGCAGCAAGGAATGAAGGGAAACGGGCATATTTAAGAAATGGAAAGGCATACATCACATCTAAACAAACCCAAAACAAATAGGGAGTATGGCCCGCCCGGGAACATCTTACGATGGTAAGTTGGAACTATAGAGGTTACCCTTGGAGAAGAGGACCCGGGTTAGGGCCCATTGCTAGAGACAAAGATATAATCATACTGACGGAAACACATGAACACGATGGATGTAGGACTCCAGAATTTGTGGGATACAAAAAAATAGCAATATGGAATAAAGCAGCGGAAAATGGCAAAGGGCATGGGGGTATTATGGTTTTAATAAAAGAGGAATGGGATAGGGTCATTAAAATTGAAAAACAAGATGAAAACAAACAGTACATCTGGATAAAGATCCTAGAAAATAAGTCAGTTATTAGCATAGCAACATGTTATTTTGCTCCCAAGAATTCTAAATTCTATAAGAAACATGACCTTAACAGAGAAGACCCATACTCCTCCCTAAAAAGAGACATTTCGATATACGGTAAGTTGGGGGAGATTATATTAATTGGAGATTTCAATGCAAGGACAACAAATAAGCAAGCTAACATTCTAGAAGGTAGCGAAGATATTGAGATTAATCCTCTTTGGATGCCAGAAGAGGAAAATCAACAGTGGACCAGGACTTCAGAAGATGAGCATGGGGCTATCACGCAATATGGAGAAGAGTTGTTAGGCCTCTGCAGCATAAACAACTTGATTATTTGCAATGGGATGAACAAATGGAAAAATTCAGGAAAGTATACATGCAAAACATATAAGGGACAAAGTGTAATAGACTATGTAATATGCTCACAAAATTACATACCAAAAATAGAGGAGCTAGAAGTGGAAGATTCTCGAGTGGAACTTAAGTCAGATCACAACCCAATTGTTATGAAACTTCGAATGCATGGAGACAAACCAAGGGAAAAACACTTGCAAGGCAATCAAAATAAATATCCTCACAAGGGAAACATTCTCTTAATAGATGAAAATCGGCAGAATTTTAGAGCAGTATTAAATAACAAGTTATAGGAAAGGGAAGAACTACCTCACGGTAGCAGAGATTACAGTAAGAGTGAATGGTTAATGCACGTTATCCAAGAAGCTCTAAACAAATGCAAGAGAGCTAAACCTAAAAAGAAAGAAAGGAATAGCTTCCCAACCAACCCATGGTTCGATGAAGATTGCAAAAAAGCGCGAAGATTACTAAAGGAACCAACGGGTAAAACAAGAGCAAACGAGAAAAACATATGAGAAACTGGTAAGGGCAAAAAAAGAAGAATACACTAGAACAAGGAGGAAAGAATTGATTTACTTAGGGAAGCATGAACCAAAGAAATTTTGGAAGGAACTAAGCGTGAAAAGGATGCAAACTGAAAATAACATAACAGTTAATCAGTGGTTGGAGTATTCAAAACAATTGTATCAGCGTAGTAACCAGCAGGAGACACCCCCTACTATCATTGTCAAGAAAGAACTTTTCACAAATGAAGACATTATTCAAGGGATAAAAAAGTTAGCAACTGGTAAAGCCCGTGACATAGACAATCTTCAGGCAGAGCATATAAAATGGGGGGTAGATATCTTAGCACCGCAGATCAAAGAAATTTTCAATGAGGTCATACAAAATGGCTTCCCTACCGAGTGGACAACTAGCGTGACCATTCCTTTGTTTAAAAGTGGAGATGTAAATAATCCCTCAAACTATCGAACTATCATGATCAACCCTCTCTTTGCAAAGTTGTTTGGGAGTATGATAGAGCGTAGGATCAGCATATGGGCAAGAAGAAAAGGAAAAGAGAGCAAAGGGGCAAGCAGGTTTTAGGCCCAAGCACTCAACTATTGATCATTTGTATCACGCTCAGACACATAGTGGAAAAAATATGGGACAAAAAAGAGGAGGCTTTTTGTTGTTTTGTAGACTTCAAAAAGGCATTTGACACGGTGCCAAGGAAAAAATTATGGAGCAGAATGGAAGAGCTAGAGGTTCCAATTCACTACAGGGCAGCAGTTCACAGACTATATGAGCATGTAAAGGCTAGAATCAGAACACAGGAAGGGTTATCTGAATGTTTTGGTAGTGACATAGGTGTCAAACAAGGTTGCCCTCTATCTCCGACCTTATTTGGGTTGTACATTGACAAGTTAGAAGAATGGATAAACAAATTTGGGGGAGAGGGTGTGCACTTAGCCAAATATGTGGTAAAACTCCTCATGTATGGAGATGATGTAATTCTTGTGGCCAAAACAGCCAAAGATCTAGAAGATCACCTTCGAGCTCTAGAACTCTTTTGTAAGGAAGTTGGGATGGAGGTGAACACGAGCAAAACAAAAATTATGATTTTTTCAGCAAAAAAAGAAGCAACAACTCGAATTTCAGTTTGCGGGAGAACCGCTTGAGGTAGTAGTAGAATACAAATACATGGGCATAGACTTTCATGACAAACTTAATTGGAATACATGTAGGATGAAAAGAACTCAAAGTGGTTGGAGAGCACTATATGCACTTCAAAACAGGTGTAGGAATGCCGAGTTGTGGGACTGGAAGACCACCAAGGTCTTATTTGGCCTACTTGTTACACCGGTTTTGTTGTATGGTTGCGAGGTGTGGGCTAGTGGCACAACAAATGCAAAATGGAGGCAAATAGAAAGGATTCAAAAATATCTAATCACAAATTTTCTCAAAATTAAGGCCACAACCCCTTATGAAATTATTCTAGCTGAAAGCTGGAATGTTCCCTTTAGAAGCAATTGCTATGACCAAGTTGTTATGTTACTTGAAAAAAACAGAAAACATGAAAAACGACAGATGGCCTAGGGCAGCTAGGGACGAAGAGTTGCATAGGCGGAAGAATACATGGATGAAACAAAATAAGAAATGGATGAAACGTTGGGAAATCAACATAAATGAATGCCCAAATGTCAACAAAGACATAAAAAATTATGTGAATGAAAAGTTCAGAAGTGGAATGTGGAAAAATGCAAGCAGGAAAAGACAATATTATATTGCAAAGTTTAACCCAACGTATGACCACAAGGAAAAAATGTATATAGGCGCTGAAATCAAGTGGAAGGAAAAAATCCTCATTGCTCAGATAAGGACTAGCTCTCATAGGCTTAGATGTGAAACAGGGAGATGGACAACGCCCAAAGAACAATGGGAAGAAAGGATATGTACTCTATGCAGCACAGGGGCAGTAGAGACAGAGGAACACTTCATCTATAAATGCCCGAGTTTTTCAGATATCCGTGGCAAATACAAAGAAACACTTGGGAACGGGTCTATGGCAGAGTTATTTGAAGACAGTAAAATAAAAAAAGTTGGGGAATTGCTAACCCAAATCAGCAGGAGAAGGAACAACCTTCTCAAAGATATTAAAGATCATATGATATGATTTGAGTAATTGTACTTCCATATTTGAGGTCCCATAGACCATATTTGGGTCTCGTGGACGTAATTAAAATCATTCATTCAACTCATATGTTGGTCCTTTCAAAGGAATTGTTGATGTTGATCCTTAAATACTCAATACAACACAGTGACAATTATAGTTCAATCTATGGTCTTTGGCAACATTAGCTGCATCTATTAGATAAAAGATCTCTTTTTGGATATTTAAACCTCATAAATACCAAAATTGTAATATTTTCATGATCTACTACATGATATCAACGTTACACCAGTGACATGGTTCACTTATTTCGGGTAGGATATTAGATTTTGAATATTAAGCACTTATTTTCGCTTATGCTATTGTAACCAAGTGTACCATTGACCCACTTGGTCACTTGTCATGAATATAATATCCTCCTTCCTTTTCTTCTTGTCTTCATATATATATATATATAACTAGCTATACGGGATTAAAACAAGCCTCACCCTATCACATAGTGGTCATGTTACCATGGTATTTCAACAAACCACTGATAACAAATTGTATTGCCACGACCCCATGGGAATTGAACCCTAGTGGGATTTTTGCAAGCCAAACATTCTCACCAGTTGGACTTCAATCCCATGGGTTGTATGGGATTGAAGCGAGTCCCATCCGTATTACATCATCAATATTATCCATGTATCGTTTGGCAAGATTCGAACTTGGGTCTCCTCCTTGAAATGTTGAGGAATTTAACCAATTAAGCTAATGCCACTTGATACATCTTGGCATAAATATTTTTTCAATGAGTTTACACAGGGCTTTTATGAGGAGTCCCGGCCTCATACCGAGTGGGGTTTGAACCTTGGACCTCTAAAGAGAGGCCAAAACCCTTACCACTGCAGTAAGCTGGCAGCTTACATCTTGGTATAAATATTAATGATAACTAATTTATTATTTTTTTTAATCTTCAATCATTTTTTTTTCTTAATTCCTAGTTCTCCCATTTCCTAAGATTTGGAAGACTGTTTGTGCTACCATCCTTGTTTATAGTATAACCTTTCTCAACCTTGCATAGCAAATGGTTAAAGTTCATATCGCGCGCATATTTTCAAGATTGGGAACATAAGTTTAGAACTTGGATTGCAAAAATGGAATGTAAATATATATACCATCATGTGAAAAGGGAATTGGATACCATGCATAATTTGTTATGTAAACTGTGACAGATATAGGCACCATTTCAGAATATCCTAGACCAAGGGTAATTCAATGGCCTGTACCATATCAAGAAAGCTTGCTGGTTTAAAGTATCAAATAAGTCTTTTGAGCTTATTCTCAAGCAAATGAGCTTCTTATATAAATGAGCTACAGTTGAGTTTCAGGGTGTATGGTCTTATTGTATGCACATTTGATTGTATACTCTTAAAATAGAGATAAAGCAACCTCAAAAAGGACAAAACAAAGCCGTGTTCCCTACCCCAAAGGACAAGATTAAAATCTTAAAACACTGATCAAATGATAAAGATGTTAGAAAAAATAGCAAAATTCTGTGCAAGCAGAAAAACACAATAACACAGGAAAAAACAGTAACACAGATTTTACGTGGAAAACCTGCAATGTGCAGGAAAAACCACGGGGCAATGGCAGCTTGATCTTTTATTGATTTTGGCAGAATTACATACAATCATCATTTACATACAAGGGGTCATTCCCCTTTTATAGAAAAAACAAAAACTGTTCGTTTCCTCTTCCAAAGGAAGAGTCCAAAAACTGTTCGTTTCCTCTTCTGAAGGAAGAGTCCAAAAAACTGTTCGTTTCCTCTTCCAAAGGAAGAGTCCAAAAAACTGTTTGTTTCCTCTCCCAAAGGAAGACTACAGAATATTGTTTGTTTCCTCTTTATAAGCTGCACCACCATGCACCTCTCTGCTGAAGAACATTGGAGATCTGGATATTGACTTCACCTCCTAACATTCTCCCACTTGAAGTCGATATACAAGAATTCTTTGCCTATGTTTTTCCATCCAAGTGCCAATTGCCCAATGCTGCCCTTATCACATTTTCAGCAAGCCCAGAGAAGTTCTGCACCACTCAAACTTCTCTGTCTTGACCGGCTTAGTAAGCATATCTGCAGGATTCACTTCAATGTCGATTTTCTGCAACGGGATCCTACCTTCTTCCACCACATTTCTTATAAAGTGGTACTTGACATCAATGTGTTTCGTGCGATCATGGAATGTTGGGTTCTTCACTAGCTGAATAGCACTTTGGCTATCACAATGCAACGTAATTTTCCCTTGCATTACCTTGAAGTCACCCAACAGTCGCTCTAGCCAAATTGCCTCTTTGTTGGCATGAGTCGCTGCAATATATTCTGCTTGAGTGGTTGATAAAGCCACCACAAACTGCAACTTAGAAGCCCAACTCAGCTCCACCGGCAAGAGTGAAAGTATATCCTGTAGTGGACTTTCTCCCATCTCTATCTCCACCATAATCAGAATCCACAAAACCTTTAACTTGCAAACTATCCGATCCGTAGTAAATAGCAGCATCTGAAGTGCCTCTTAAATATCTAAATATCCACTTCACCACATTCCAATGCTCCTTACCAGGATTTGCCATGTACCGGCTAACTACTCCCACTGCTTGGGCAATATCCGGTCTGGTGCTCACCATGGCATACATGAGGCTTCCTACTGCTGATGAATACGGTACACGAGACATGCTTGTCTTCTCTGCTTCTGTTCTAGGACACTTGGTTGGAAGACAATTTTAAGTGTGAAAGAAGTGGGGTACTAACTGGTTTTGCATTATGCATATTGAAGCGCTGCAGAATATTTTCTATATATGACTTTTGACTTAACCGGATCTTTCTTCCTTTTCTGTCCCTGTGTATCTTCATCCCTAAAATTTGGTTTGCTGCTCCTAAATCCTTCATTTCAAATGTCCTAGCCAACTGAGCCTTAAGATCAATGATTTTCTTCATGCTGGGACCTGCAACCAACATATCATCAACATACAACAGCAAAATAATAAAACTGCCATCATCAAACCTCTTATAGTATCCACAATGGTCAGCTTCACTCCTGCTGAAACCTTGGCTCTTCATGAAGGTGTCAAATTTCCTGTACCACATCCTTGGCGCTTGTTTCAACCCGTACAAAGATTTCTTCAGTCTGCAAACCAGATGCTCTTTGCCTCTTTCCTCATAGCCCTCAGGCTGATCCATATAAATCTCCTCCTCAAGATCACCATGCAAGAAAGCAGTCTTTACATCAAGCTGCTCCAGTTCTAAATCCTGTGCAGCTACAAGTGCAAGTAGAACTCTAATAGTTGTCATCTTCACAACTGGAGAGAAAATTTCATTAAAGTCAATACCTGACTTCTGCACATAGCCTTTTGCCACCAAGCGAGCTTTATAACGTTCCAACAGCCCATCGTTGTTCTTCTTCACTTTGTACACCCACTTGTTTCCAACAGTCTTTCTTCCAGGTGGGAGATCCACAAGTTCCCACGTTTTATTCTTGCGAAGTGCCTCGATTTCCTCCTCCATGGATTTCCTCCACTTTTCTGCATTCTCAGACTCTCTAGCTTCCTGAAATGAACTAGGCTCACCATCATCAGTTAACAAAGCAAAAGAGGACTGATAAACATGAGAGTACCTTTCCGGACACTTTTGTGGACGTGTAGATCTTCTAACCCAATGATCTGTTGATTGTGGCTCTTGGTGTTGTGACTGTTGTTGCTGCTCTACTTGTTGTTCTACTTGCTGTTCTGCATGCTGGTCAAAAATTTCAGCATGCTGATTTTCATTTTCATCTTCGTTCATGTCTACTTCAACTGGTACAACATTAGGTGTTTGCTGTACCTCCTTCCTTTGCATGGATTTTTCATCAAAAATAACATCTCGGCTAATAATTACCTTGTGGGCGGTAGGATCCCACAGTCTATACCCCTTTCCTGCATCTCCATAGCCGAGAAAAACACATTTGCTTGACTTCGGGTCAAGTTTGGACCTTTTTCTTTAGGCACATGGGCAAATGCATCACGGCTAAAGGTACGCAAATGAGAGTAATCAATTGGCTTACTACACCAAACCTCCTCCAGAATCTATCCATCCAACGCAGTTGTAGGTGACCTGTTAATGAGGTAAACGGTTGTATTAACAGCCTCTGCCCAGAACCTTTTATCCAACATGGATGCGCTGAGCATGCTTCTTGCACGTTCCATGATTGTGCGATTCATCCGCTCAGCCACACCATTTTGTTGTGGAGTATATGGTACAGTCTTCCGGTGCTTAATTCCTTCCTGCGTACAAAATTTATCAAATTCCTTGGAGCAATATTCACCCCCATTATCTGACCTAAGACATAAAACAGGCTTGCCCAAACTTTTCTCTACTCGAGTTTTGAACTCTTTAAATTTCTGCAAAGCTTCCGACTTCTTCTTCAGAAAATAAACCCACACTCTCCTAGAATAATCATCTATAAATGTCTGGAAAATAGATGGCACCATTTAAGGACTGAGTGGGGACTGGTCCAAATATATCCGAATGTATAAGTTGCAGAAAATCAGAACTCTTACCGGGGCTTGCGATAAGCCGAACCCTCTTTTGTTTACCAAAAATACAGTGCTCACACAAGTCTAAATTGCAAGACTTAATCCCAGAAAGCATACCTCTGTCATGCAGAATTTTCAGACCTTTTTCACTCATATGGCCTAGGCGTTGATGCCATAACATTCTTGCATCTTGAACTGAAGTTGCTTCTATTGCATGGTTTGTCACCGTATCACCGCATAAACGATATAGGGTCCCATAAGATTCTCCCTTTGCTACTACAATAGCACCTCTGGTAATTTTGCAATAGTTGTTACCAAAAGTGACAGAATACCCTAGCTTATCCATCATCTTGATTGAGAGCAAATTCTTCCGCAAATCTCGCACATCACATAACATCCTTTCTCTACCATCGTCTAGACTGATCCTTATGTCCCCTCTTCCCACAATTTCTAAAGGGTGATCATCACCCAAGTAGACCTTCCCACCACTATATGGCTGATATTTGTCAAACCAGTCTCTGTGAGGAGACATGTGGAAAGATGCACCCGAGTCCAAAACCCGGGTATATAAAACAGATCTGCTGTTGCTGATACAAAAAGCCTCACATGTTGCCGTCTCTCCAGAATTTACTGTACTGGCCTCAGCTGAAGGCTGAAATTGCTTTTCACCATTTTTTTCCTTTTTTAACTGCCAACAGTCCTTCTTTGAGTGCCCTGGCTTCCCGCAATGCCAACACTTCCCTTTCAGCTTGCGTCCTTTAGACTTAGATCTGGACTGTGATCTACTTTGTTGACTCTTCTCGAAAGATCGACCTCTCACAGCTAGGGCTTCATTGGTTGAGGGTTCCAAAGACGTTTTCCGCCTCAACTCTTACGCCAACAAAGCGGCTACCACATCATCAAAAGTTAGAGCTCCTGATGATGAATTGCTGATGGTCATCACCAAATGATCCCAAGTCTCGGGAAGGGAACAAAGTAGGGTGATAGCTCTGTCCTCATCCTCCATCTTCACATTAATTGAAACCAGTTCTGCGATAAGGGTATTAAACTCATTCAAGTGATCTGCCACAGATGAACCCTCCTTCATCCTTAGGCTGTAAAGCTGTTTTTCAGAAAAACCTTATTTGTTGCAGATTTCGTCTCATACAACTTTTCAAGCTTCTTCCAAAGGGCTTCCGCGGTCTTTTCTTCAACAACATTGAACAAGACGAAGTCCGCTAGGCATAGACGGATTGTAGAAACCGCCTTCCTATCCAGCGTTGCCCACTCCTCATCTTTCATGCTTGCTTGGTTTACTCGCGACCCCTTTCAAGGCTAGGGCTTGGTCATTTTGAACCAACAAATCCTCCACCTTCATCTTCCATAGGGTGAAGTTCCTGCCATCAAACTTTTCAATCTCAAACTTGGTTACACTTCCAGTCATTGTTGCAGCTCCCACTCACACAAAACCCTAGGCTCTGATACCAGATGTTAGAAAAAATAGCAAAATTTTGTGCAAGTAGAAAAACACAATAACACAAGAAAAAACAATAACACAGATTTTACGTGGAAAACCTGCAATGTGCGGGGAAAAACCACGGGGCAATGGCAGCTTGATCTTTTATTGATTTTGGCAGAATTACATTCAATCATCATTTACATGCAAGGGGTCATTCCCCTTTTATAGAAAAAACAAAAAACTGTTCGTTTCCTCTTCCAAAGGAAGAGTCCAAAAAACTGTTTGTTTCCTCTCCCAAAGGAAGACTACAGAATACTGTTTGTTTCCTCTTTATAAGCTGCACCACCATGCACCTCTCTGTTGAAGAACATTGGAGATCTGGATATTGACTTCACCTCCTAACAAAAGAAAGGAAAGGTTTCCAATCCAAGAGACACAAGAGGCCCTGAAGGATGCAATATTATTAATTACATGTACAAAGCCAAACATAAAGGCATGTTGTGCAAAAGAATGTTGTGTTAGTTTGTAAGAAACCATCCATTTAAGATAGCACAGTGATTTGAAGCTGTAAGCACTGAATTTTCATGGATAAACATATTTATAAATATGACTTGTACACAAGGTTTTAACCTTGATAGCTGCATACCACATTTGCTCGTGTATTAGATTGGTAACTGGATGTAACCATCGTCATTATGGGCCATGCTTATGCCTATCTAACTAGAATCTAAGTTGCATGGACACAGATACGGTATCCGATCTAAAGACGGTATCGGATATGGATATGGCAAATTTTCAAGATCCATTAATATGGATATGGCTGGATATGGCCCTATTAAAAGCATATTATATGTTATATATTAAAAGAAAAAACATATATTACACAAACGTTAATGCAAATATAAGTTTATATAGGATATTTTCATTAATTAAGAAGACAATTATCGTTGTCTTTAATTTATTTATTAAGATTGTGTAATCTTCCTTTAATCTCATGTCTTGGTTACAACTCTAGATGTGCCTAGCTCATATCTATATGCATTAGATATGGGCAAAATAGGGGCTGTAATTCAATACATTTGGATACAGTACCCATGTAATTGGATACATCTAAATACTATACCATGTTTTCAGATACGTCTGAATACTGTATCTGAGAAGTATTGTATCGATATCCATATCTGATACACAGATGCAGATATCTGAATGGGCGGATAGGCAGATATGATAACTCTGGCTAAAATAGAAAGCCAAAGTAGCAAATTCTATAATTTCTTTTTCATACCAAACATGGAAGCCGCCTCCATCACTCTCCTTCAGGTTATCATCAACTTAACCAATTTGAGTTTTCTGGGTATAACCCCATGCTTGCAATTACAACAAACATTGTTGTAAGTTGTAACTCAACTCGTCTCTTTCCTACCTTTCTAGGATTTGTGCAGCTTCAATATGGTGCACATGCCTCTCAACCATATATATATATATATATATATATATATATATATATATATATATATATATATATATTTATTTATTTATTTATGACAAGTGTTTAAGTGTTTAATGCACACGGAGAGAGAGAGAGCCATGTGTTTAATACAAGGATATATGGTGGGCTCAAGTGCACGGGTAAGTCGGTTAAAAGTACAAAGCACCCAATGCAGAACCCCAAGACCGGTGCACATTGGTAAGGGGGTGTGAGGTACATGCATGCACACTTACACATTTGCTTTTTTAATATTTAATATTTTAATTTTTATATTCAAAATATATATTGAATAAAAAGAATATAAGTTATCAAATGGCATTAGCTCAACCGGTTACATTCCTCGAATCTTTCCAAACTATACATGCATAATTGCCAAGCTGTTTTAATACCACTATGTTGTCATGATGTAATACGGGTGGGGCCCATTTCAATCCCATATAACCATCGAAAAAAAATGAATATATGCTATTGAAAATCAGTTAAATTCCTCAACTTTCAAGGAAGCCCAGGTTCAAATCTTGCCAAGCAATACATGTATAATTGTGAAGCTATTCTAATACCAATATGTGGCCATGATGTAATATAAGTGGGACCCGTTTCAATCCCATATAATCCATTAAAATAAATATAATTTACCCATCAAATAGCATGAGTTCAACCAGTTAAATATCTTGATTTTCGAGGACGAGATCCAGGTTCAAATCTTCTAAAGTGATGCATGCATACGTAATTTGCCAAAATATTGTACTACGAGGACAGTGTAATGCAGGAGGGCCCATTTCAATCCCACATAACCAATATTAAAAAAACAATAGATAAATAAACTACAATTTACTTAGATTTAGAAAATATTAGATGTAAAAAAATAAATATCAAATGGCATTAGCTCAACTAGTTAGATTCATCAAAATTCAAGGAGGAGACCCATATGTCAAAATCTTGCCAAGCGATACATGGATAATATCCAAGCTCTGTTGTAATGCCACTATGCGGTGGGTGCTGATGTAATACGGGTGAGGCCCATTTCAATCCCATATAACCAATTGAAAAAAAAATCCTAAAAATATGTATATCAAGTACAATTATTACTTATAACAAGTAGATATTTATATTATAAATTTAAGCCTTTTAAATTTTAGTTTTAATTTTAAAACAATAACACATACACATTATAGCCTTTATTTTCCTAGCCTCGACGGTATACTCATTGCAAAATAAGACATACATTCTCTTCATGCCATGAAAAAACACGTATACTTGTAAAATTATATATAAACAAAACATATGATAGGGTTTGCTCAAGTTTTCTATATGTTGTTCTAAAAAAAAACGGTTTTCATCAAGGTTAGTGTAAATGGATTAGATGTTGTCATAGCACTCCAAAATATTCTATGTTGACCAAATTATCCCAAGTTGGATATATTGAACCATTTCGTAGATTCTGCGAGGTTGACTTACTATCTCCTCCTCTATTCATTATTCTTGCTAAGACATTAGGAAGAGCGTTCTCAAAGGCAAAACCAAAGGTATTCAGATTGCTAAAAATGCTCCCTTCAAATCACAACTCCAATTTGTTGATGATACGTATTTTGGGACCATCCCTCTATTAGACAGCCACTATCATGCAATGAGAAAGATGTTGGACAGCTGGATGAAATGACAAAATCCAATATTTTTCATTAACACTGCCCTAGATTTGTAATGGATTATTGTGTAGATTTTAGGGTTTTAAATTGCACAATTGCCATCATCATATCTCAATATTCCTTTGTCTGATAAAGAAGGGAGGAAAGAACTCTTGGACTCAATTTTTGGATAGAAGAAATCTTGTTGTGCATGTTGGAAAGGTAAGTTGTTAACCATGGATGAAAGACTACAATTCATAAAGTCTACATTGCAACTTATCCCTATATATATGATGTCACTTTCAAGATTGCCAACAGGTATATTATTCAAATTTGACAAAATTAAAAGAAATTTTCTTTGGAACAAATGTGAGGAAAAGTTTAGCGGATTTCTTTATAAGTGGATAGGGTTTGTAGAGGAAAGAATATTGGAGGAGCAAGCTTGCAAAAATGCGGACTTGTGAATTTGGCATCAAGAGCAAAACTTAATTGAAAATTATTCAAAATTAAGGAAAAATTTGAGCAGAAATGTTGCTTAAAATAATATATTGATTTTGGGGATGCAATAAAATTATTAAGGAAACAAACCCTACCTAAGGGCTCAACAGCATGAAACTTCATATCAAACAGTTTACAATTGATCAAGAAGCACATTAGGTGATTTTTCAATGAGAGGAATTCTATAAATCTTTGGTTTGGTGCTTGATTGAAATCTTGTATTCTTATTTCTGATCTAAAATGGCAACAACTGGCTCAAGCATGTTTAGATTGTAGAGGTCCAAAGGTCAAAACTTATATTAATGAGAGTGAAAATTCCAAATCTTAAATCTCTATTATCAACCTAGTTGAGGGAGAGGACCTCCAACAAATGGCCGATGAGTTCCAAAACATCCTTCAAGAGTTATATTTGCCCATTTTTACACAGAGGGATGAGTTGGTTTGGAATCTACCAAAATATGGTGGATAACCGGTCAAGTTGGGATATAAGACTTCAAAGCAATTAGAATTTTTTACTCCCAAGGATTTCACTTGGAAGAATGTTTCGTCATTCAAGGCCCTCCCTAAGACGTCAACTTTCCTTTGGTTGGCAATCCAAAGCAAAATTCTTATAGATGGGAATCTGCAAAGAAAAGGAAATCATGGACCTTTTAGGTGTGCCTTGTATAAGGAGGATAGAGAAACATCAAATCATCTACTTCTTTATTGCCCCTTCGCTTACACCATTTGGGGCTACTCTTCATAAAAATGAGAATCTATTGGATTGCTAGATTGACATTAGAAGAGTTGATGAAATGTTGGGTTAATTGTTTCAAGGCTAAAGCATTATGCGTTCTGTGGAGGATGGGTCCAGCTAGTATTTTTTGGAATCTATGGCCTGTAAGAAATAATAGAATTTTCAAAAACAAAACTCAGGATCATTTCCATTTTGAAATCATATTGTTGCCTCTTTTGAAGAATGTTTACAGGCATGGTTCCCACCATGGGAAGCCTTAAGTGTGACAAAAGAGGCATTAGTGTCTTGGTTACAGCATTCGGATATACATACAAGGGTCATCTGCAACAATGTAGTTAGCACAAATGATCTGTGTCGATCTATAGTAAAATGCAAATGTCCAAAAGTTGAGTTCATCAAAATCAATTTTGATGGTGCTTCCAAAGGAAATCTAGGGTAAGTTGGAGAGGCAGTATCTTTCAGAATAATTAAAACAAAATTATCCTCACCTACTCAAAATCAAATGGAACTTCAACTAAAAACTTAGACACTAGGGCACTTCTTATTGGGATTGAGATTGCCATTGAAAAAGGATGGAGACATATTTCAATTGAGGGGGATTCACAAATTATTATTTATGCTAACAAGACAAAAGAAGTGAGGATTGGATCAACAATAGCATTGTCTTTTATGTCCATCAATTACTAATGGAGGTTGTATCTTGGAAATGTCAGCATAGAGAAAGAAGGAAACAAAGTAGCAAAAAATTTAGCCAATCATGATAATGATCTTCATATTGGTGAAATTCAAAATTTGGAAAGTAATTGGCAGAGGTAGATTCTATATCTTAATGAACATGATATCAAGTTCATAGCGGAAAGATAGCAGTTTGAAGACAATAAAGAATATCTTTGATAGAAAGGCAAGCTGGATATGGTCTAATTGGCCTAATAGCAATTATAATGTTTTGATATTGTGCAAAAATCTTACCTCAAAATAGCTTTGGCTTGGCTTCCTACACACCCACATAAGCATATTGAAGCTTACTACCTAAATAAAAAATGATTTGAAATACAACTTCAATATTCTAGAGTTTAAAACGAAAAAAAAAAAAAATACATGTATTACATGCATAGACAACATGGTGCTTGCAAACAAAGTGGGAGACATCAATAAGGTGAATGTGGAGAACCCAAATCAATAAACCGGACTTCATTGACTAAGCTGGAACTTCAAATCAAAGGAACATACATGGAGGGCATTGCAATATCCTATCTTCCTCCAACACCCTCAAACATTGCCATCCATTCTGAAGGTGAACCATACATGGATCATTATCTAGATATTTCTACATATTCATCGTTGGGTGATGTCATTGTTTCAAGTGAAATCTATGCCCACATTAGCACCCACCAGACATCCCATAAAGGATGAGATCTTCATTTGAATATGACCCCACAGATCTTGCATATAACAAAACCTTTGCAAATGAGAAGTATCTTGTCATCACTAAAGGAAAACACTTAATTCACTTGTGTGAATCACTTGGCCTCTTGGTTCTCAACAGGACTCAATTTCCTAACTCCTTCACGTTCATTTATTTATCGCATAGGGAAGCTATGAATCTGGTTGATTGCCTAATCACCAATAGGACCTTGCTTTTTGATATCCATAGCTTTTAGGCTTCTAATCAGCTTCCCTTAGTTGATCATGAAAAGTTGACTTTCTCTTTGGATTTTCCTCTTTTACCCCTCCATTTCCACCTAACCTACCAAATCCTTGCAACCATCCCAAGATTCATTTTGATCCTTGGTTTGCCAATGATTATGTTGCTCATCTCTCAGAATTTATGTTCAAATACTACTATCTTAATTCCACTATGGCAGAAACCAAATATGAACTTTAGTCTCGCAATTTATGAGATGTAGTGCTTGACTCCTTTCCCCATGCTTTTCCTCAAACAAAGCACTCCATTGCATTAGTTCTTCCCCCATGAATCATTTGTACAAAGACAAACGGAATTCCATGCATCGAAAGTTCCATTTTACTCTTATAAATGAACCTATTGTTATATCTTCATACAAAGAGATTTTAAATGTAAATTCGACATAAGAAACAAAAGTCTTTTGTCGATAGGCCTTATGAGCTTAGAGATGCTCTTCATCACTCTCCAAAATCCTTTTGGCACACACTTCTTCCTCCACATCCACCTCCCATATGCATTGATATCTAATCCTAAGACTCCAATTCTACTTCTTTAGATGATACCTCGAGGCAACCCACCATTCATATCTCCTTCGCCCACATCATGTCACCCCTTCTCTTTAGGGGGATTCAAAAGAGATATACATAACTTATGACCTAGCAAGATTGTTGGTTTTGAGGAATTTCTTGCAAGTTCTAAAGTATAGTGCTCAAGTTACTACCCAATCGCATTACAGTATTATTTAATGATACTGGTTGTTTTGGATTCCCTTCCTCCTGGTCAAAGCATATTGTCTACCCCATCCATAAATCTAGGGAGTTTCAGATTTGAATAAAGAGAATTATCATGATTGTGCGCACACATGCTAAGCTTTATCCCATTGTTTTGCACATGAAACTCTCAAGCTACAAGATTGGGGGCAAGCTTAGAGTGAGATGGCAAGCTAGTTTAGAAGTGATCATCGGACTATTAACTATGTTTTCCCTTTGTGTGTTATTATTGATGAGATTCCACAATGGTCTTCTAAAGTCTTGTAATGTTTTGGGGACTTTAGAAAGGCCTTTGACTTATTGTCATGAATCTTCCAATTTAGAGACTACATGAAATTTGCATCTGGGAGCTCTCTATCACTACCATGAAGAGACTACACGAGAGAGTTGTTGGTCATCTTCAGACAGCTTTTGGTTTCTCATAGTTTGTCAAAAGCACCATTAGTATCAAACAAGGATGCCCTCTTCCCTTTCTCTCTCTTTGGGAGATACATTGACAAGCTTGAAGAATTTATTTGTTGAAACGCAAAAGTTGACAATGGTTTACTTCTACGTCATGTCTTCAAAGCTTGTCTTCAAGGCTATATGGCTTTGGCAAACGATATAGTTCTTGCACATACTCCAGAGGGCTTGCAAAGATAGGTGGATGCTCTAGATCGCTACCAATCAACCTTTGCAAGACTAAAGTGATTGTCTTCAACACATGATATTGTACCCTTTTTAACAATTATCCATAAGTGTGTGTCAATCTCTATTACGAAAATTGACAAAAATCGTCGGAATCGCAAGTGAATCGTGAGTCGTTCGCGAAACGAGTGACCCGGTAAACTATCGCGAGTCCTGCGATTCATTGCCGATTTATTGCCGCTTTTTTGAAAAAATAGGAATCGGTGATTTTTTTGCCATTTTTTTCAAAAAATCAGAAAAAAAACGGTCGCAGTCGTACAGGTAGAGGCTACGGCCGATAAATAGAAAAAAGCAACAGTCTTTTTTAATTCTCTCCTGCCTGACATCTTGCAAAGACAAAAAAACACTCTCCTACCTTGCTACCACCTGGACCAAGTTCACCGAGGCATCCTCAAAAAATCGGAAAAAAATCGGTCACAGACGCGCGAGTAGAGGCTACGACCGATAAATAGAAAAAAGCAACAGTCTTTTTTAATTATCTCTCCTGACCTCTTGCAAAGACAAAAAAACACTCTCCTACCTTGCTACCACCTGGACCAACTTCGTCGAGGCATCCTAGGAGCGCGAGCGATTGCGGTGTGAAGGAATCCGACAACCAACAACATCCAACCAAAAGATTCATTCAAGGTCAGAAATTTTTTAGAACTCTTTTGTTTTTTTGAAAATAAATTAGGGCTTATTTGAAATTAGATTAAGGATTAGATAATGAATGGTCCAGATTTACAAAAAGAAAAAATACATCTATTTTTGGCAAGCCCCCTACACCCCCCTTCGTGGAGTGGGTCCAAGTGCGACTGAAAACAAGACCTCCGAATTAGAGAGAGAATCAGGCTACACAACCAACAAACCCTAATCTAGGGTTTTGGGTTTAGGGTTTTTTTTCTCCTCCTTTTATATAGATACAAAATTGATATATGCAAGCCAAATTATTAGCTAGTTGCTATAGGCCTTAGCACGAGAAGCGACACAAGCATCTACAAGCACACATCAAGCAAGAGAGACTAGGGCTTATGTTAGGACAAGGGGCAAAGGAAGACAATAGATAGTGGGCCTATTGAGGCATTTTGACACATTTTGTAATTTGTACCTTTTCATATTATAAGCAATACAGGATGTGTTTTGTCACTTTCATGTGTGCTTAAAGCTTGAGCCTTGTATGATGTCTTGACTTGAATTTTTGCTTTTATTGCAATATTTGATTTGCATAATGCTAATTCATTGTAATATGCATGAAAAAAAAATCGTTTTCTTCTGGTTTTTTTTTACCGATTCTTTCCCCAATTTTTTGCTGATTCCGATTCTTTGTCAATTTTTAAACCAGCCGATTTACTACCCGATTCTGATTTTCTCAACTATGGTGTCAATTGACATCAGCACAACTTACACATGCTTGGGGGTTCAGTTTATAGGTCCTTCCCTTAATCTTTGGCCAGCTTCATAGTCATGACTTGGCAAGGTATATATATCTTTCACTGACTTGGAATGCCACTTTTCCAACACCACCTCCAAGGCATACCTGCAAAAATGTGTCTTTTCTACTTACATTAACAAACCCATAGTTGTTTATGTATATTAGATTTGAATCCCAAATAAAGGATGTTCTGACTAGGCTCATATTGAGAGGGTCCAAACTATTCTACTTCAGCAATTTATCTGATGTAGAAGAACAGTACCACAATGTACAGTTTCGGGCTGACAATGGTGCTCATTGTATTTGTCTTGAGAGTTTTTAGAATTATTTTTCAGCTTCTTTGCCTTGGATCCACAAGTGACCACACCTCAGGCCATGAAAGATACCCATATTTGACACTTTGGTCCTTAGAATATACTTCCTCTAGGAGCATTTTTGGTCATCATCATCTCTTCTTTAGTTGGTTGGCATCTCCATGGATAGATTATCTCCATTCAGACACTCTTCTTCCTTAAAAGAAGGTGAGTAATCAAGCAGTCAGAGATGATGTTTATTGACAATATACTCAGATCACTCAATCGTATCCTCTTTGTCCTTAGTTGGCCTTCTACAAACTACAATGTGCATTTCATGAGGACTGAGGAATTCCTAATTGTATCTGACAGTATTGAACAGTATTGAACACAACCTTGGAATTCCTAAAGGTCAGATCAAAGTTTGCTCACATCCATTGCAAGTGGGGACAGACCGCCATTTTCATCAAGAAGATAGGGTATGTTATCTTCGCTCTCTCCAATAGGTGGAGATTGAAGATGGTTTCATCTTTAGGTGTCGTATGTATTAGAAAATTCAAGAGGCTCCCTGTTTCCCTATTGCTTATGTAAACATTCAGGCAGATCACTTACCACTTTTTTCAGCTATCCTACCTAGAGATGCTTGGCTATGTAACTTTGGGAAGCTACCACTCTTGACATTAAGTGTTAAAGAAGAGATTGACTGCCACTAAACTAATCACCTCATTCTTTCACCCTATCTCTACCATCGAGAGCAACAAGTGTTCATTTGAAGCTATAGATCTCCAAAATGTTAATGCCAAATCTATGCATCCCTCTTCATATATGAGAGTGGCTACTAAGGATCCAATGTTTTCTTCTTCTTGCATGTACAGGGACAAGACTGCAGTTTTGGGGCATCAAGCTTAAACTACCCCTCATTTACCTAGGAGTTGCAGACATATGCAAATTACTAATTTCCTATATTCTTCTACTGGTCACTCAGACATGGATGCGAATATAGTCTTGTGAAATCAGACTCTATGTCCTCCCAGGATTATAAAACTAGGCCCTCTTAGTCTTGGCCATTCTTGTAGATGCATTGTTAGATTCTGTGTTGGTCTTTTTGGGACAGTTTGTGATTAAAATGATTGTGTTTCTACTTTACATCCCACTACAGATTAGGGTTGACAGGTGGCACAGGATCCACAAAAGCTCTTTTTTATTTCTCTTTTTTACCCTGATTGCTGACTCCATCTTCTCTTCATTATTGCATTTAGTATGTTAGGATTTAGCCATTTTTAGGTTCAACCCTCTAGGCAGTAATTTGATTCTACGCAATTGTTCCACGTTACTGTAGATTACCCTAGTTTCATTACTCTAAATTAGCTTATTTTCGCATTACATTTCTGGTTCCTACAGAGCATTGTAATAGCTCTTTTTGATAAGTTCCATTGGCCTATGTTGGTCACCCGTGGAAATTAGTATAACTCTCTTATCTCCTGACAAAAAGGTCAGATTACATCAAAAACAATGTGCTGATTCTGGATATCAAGCAAGGTTATCTTGATACTCTTGAAAAAATCTGAAGTAATTTTCTTTCAAGGAAATGGATTAGAGTCACTCATGGATAAGATCCTGTTTAATTTAGACGGAATAAGATCATAAGCTGCAATATTATCTGATATGCTGAAAGAGATTCAGTGTAATTTGAAGGTCAATATGACAATGCCATCAAACCTTGTTCAACTGAGATTATTACATGCATTCTTGTGCAAATTTTTAGAAACTCGTTAGGCATTGTTTACTCACTTTGAATTTTAGTGAAAGTGAGTCATGGAGAGAGATAACCTTTAGAAATAGTCAAGCACAGTGTGAAAAAAATATTTGCATTAAGTTTTAAGTCTAGCTAACTAACTTTTGTTCGGTCCTTAAAGTCCATTGTCAAACTCTTTGTTTTCTTGGTCCTTAAAGTTTGTTTAGTTAGTAGTGAATGCTTCTGGGGCCTTAGCAGTTTTTCCATATTGAAGTTGACAACGCTGCCCAGGCAGGAATAGTTATTTCAGTCAGGTGGCGCCCAGCCAAGGAAGAGTTGGTTGCCTTGAATAAGTCATGGATCTCTTCTCGTATTAATATTGTACTTATTTTAGATTAAATAAATATTATGCAATTAAATGGAATAGCAATCACCATGCCAAGAGATTTCCATATCAAATAATCCCCAAGGGATCATGGCAGTGCAATGTGAAATACTAAGCATGTAAAAATTCTGCAACTGGTGAACGCAGTATAGTGCTACAGTGAGCAAACCTGTTTGGTCTTGATCTCCACCAAGAAACTGTAAGTAAACTTTGTCACCAAGCTTTTCACTCTTTTCCAAAGTCTTTTCTCTTTCGTCCTCTGCCCGAGGTTTGAGAAGAAGATCAGCTAATCCACATGTAAACCCGTGCAACTGAAGTCAAAATTTGGCAAACATTACTATCAACAATGTCAAGAAGATACCCATCCACACCTCCCACTAGCCATAGAGAAATATACGAAAAGCAATCAAGTTTCCACATAAGTTATAGGCCAACCTGCAAGTAACCAGTGAATAGGCGACTGAAAATTGAGAGTAAATGACCTGCTACATTAGCTCCGTAAAGCTCTTGAACAATATGAACTAATCCATATTTTCCAAACTGTGCTTTATCAACCACTCCACAAATAAGTTCATTGTTTTGAATTTGGACTTCCAGCTCCCCACTATTTTTCCCCCAGTAATCTCCTGAAACCCTTCCAGACTTTTTCATGGTAAAAGGTGGTCTTCCCATAGTGATATGATTTAACACTGTTGTTATGACCTGCAAAAAGCATACATGGAATAACGATTACAAAACACGCTTAGTCATCTAGACAAAATCAAAGCAATGTCCATTTCTTGAAAATCAAGGTATTGTCCACATCTGCAATCGAACTGCTTATGAAATAGATCTACAGACTGCTCTACAAGCTCAATTACCTGCTTTCCTGTCCACAAACGTTCTGGCTTCCATATAGTTGGAGGAAGGGATAGAAATCCCTGTTCATCCTCAACAATGCCAATTTTTGGGCATGACTTTCCACGCTGAAAAACAGGAGCAGAATTCGAGACACAAGCATTGTATACAAGATGTTGATAATCTTCCTTGGACAAGAATGTATCCCTTTTAGTAAGTAGAGTGGCACTTACTATATGATCCTGCAACATATGAAATCTCTAATATTTATATCAAAACTATATAACCTTTAACAGGATAAAACAAACTACCTGCATCACATATGGACGTGCTGCAGCGACAAGTTTTTTAAATTATCTGAGTGTGACAGTAGTTAAGAATGTTGAAATTCCAAAGTTAAAGGGGAAACTAAAGGACCAAACATCACAACAATGCCTGAATAATGAATATTTTAAACCTGAATCAAGCCTCGAATTGGGTCACCGCTTGTTGGCACAATATACTGCTCATTAGCATTTACAATATTATATGCTTCAGCTCTAGATATTTCATCTTGTGGAAAGTGCACATTCATTTCGTCACCATCGAAGTCTGCATTGTAGGTACTGCACAAAAGTTTACAATCACAAATCAATGATTTTTTGATCATATCTTAGATGTACAAACAAACACAAATATCTGACATAAAATTACAATATATATATATATAAAGAGAGAGAGAGAGAGAACCTGCAATTTGCATAATGTAGCCGAAGAGTTTTCTCCCCTTTAAGAACACGAACAATATGTGCCATCATACTTGGCTTGTGAAGTGTAGGCTGATGATATAAAAAACATAAATCCATGAGATACAAGTGATAGGTTCAAATTGGTAGAAATGTAAAACTTAAATACAGTATTAGAGGAAGAAATTCCATTTAGTTCTATTATTAAAAGGTGGAAATCATAGTCAAAGGCATTGTGGGGCAACAGCAAATGGGATGCAATCCTATGAGCGCAACCTGAGTTCAATCTCTGCATTGTGATAAACATTCCCACAATAAGACAGACCATGATTATACAGTTTGTTTGTTGTTATACCGCAATAATGTGATTAGTTAAAATAAATGTAAAACAGGAGGGGCCCATTTTAACACCACATAAGCAATAGAAAACAAAGGGCAGAAATCATAGATTGGTTATTTTAACCTATATATTGGAGAACATATAACATAAAAAATTAGTAAAAGTAATTTTTAGCTTAAATTAATGTTGGATAATGAAAAAAGATACCCTCAATGCAATGATCTGTAATTACACAAACTCAATATTCTACATATAGCCATTTCATCATGAGATTCAATGATATGGTTGTTTGTTGTTTTCATAGTCACATGATCTCTTTGAATTTTGAGCACTATTGGGTCAAGCAATGGTGCCCTCTCTCTCCAAATTTCCTTGATATCTACATTTATGAATTAGAGAAAGTTTTTTCAACATTAATGTCAATTGTGGTTGCAGGCCACACCATGTCTTGATTGTCCTGCTCTTTGCTGCTGATGTTGTGCTCCTCTCTTACACTCACAAGGACCTCCAAAGGAAGCTTGATGCCCTTGCCTGATTTTGCAAGTACTAGCAGCTTGTTGTGAAACTTAGCATGACAAAGATCATTATTTTTAACCTCTAAGGAGGCATTACTTAGGTTTTGTTTCTCTTACAGAGATAAAATGGAGATCAGAATGAGCTATACTTAAGTAGGGGACCAGTTTTCATGGCCATCTCTTAGTCTAATGCAAGTAGCTCAAGCACATATGTGCAAGGGATATACCTCGCTCTCAGTTTTGAGACTCTTTAATACAACTACCCCATACAAATGAGCCTCTCTGAAACGATTATCAGGCCCACCGTTCTCTATGGTTTAGAGGTTCGCATCTCTAAATTATGTCATTCACATTCTGCTCAAATTCAGAGTGTTCACGCTATCATACTTCAATGTAATTTGTTGCAAGAAAACAGTTCTGCAAAATATTGTTTAGGCCATATTTGGTGCTCTGCCTCTTTGTATCTAGACCAATTTCAGGCTCATTGTCTATCTTCATAAGCTTCAAAGAACAAATGACTCCATGGGCATCCATGAGAGATATCCTCACCCAGCTCTTTGTTCTTCTGAGAAGATCACTTCTTTGGGTTCCACTACATGCCTATGCTCTGTTGGTACTTGGTGGTCAGATTGCTCCTCCAATGCAGTGGTATCTCCATTTTCTGCTTTCTCCTTCTATGTATTCCTTCAATGCTCCTTATCTCCTTCCCTCTAAGAAAGTGACACAAAGAGTTCCTAGGCAAGACATGTACAAGCAGCATGCCCCAGTTACTTGAACCTCTCCTCCATGGCCCTAAGCCTTAAGTTGGCTTTCCATGCTACACATTTCTAGCAGATTGTTAACAGCACCATCTCTCTGCCAGACTAACTCTAGCATCATTGTTCACATGGTTGACAAATTGTCAGACTACTCTCACTAGCTCCCATTGAGGAGATTCGCCATATTCCTTGCAACAACAGGATTTGTCACCTATGCTCTTTTTTAAAAGTAGAAGATGAAGAATGTTATCTTCCAATTACTCGTCTACTATGAGATTCATCATAGATACTATTGTATAAACAGGAATTTAGGAGGTTCACACAACATTTCATCCTAATAGGTGATGCCCAGCTCTTTTTTCTTTGAGAGGTTGTAGGTTTTTGGCTTAAGGTGCTAAATAATAAATCTCAGCACACCAGCCTGATTACTTCTTTCTTCCCACATGTCTCCGTTCTTGGTGGCATTAAGCAGCTTCATGATTCCACCATGCCAATAGCAATTGGTGATAGATCTGTGATTGATCATTCCGCTATACCTCCTACCAGCAGAGTACTCCAGCATTCTTGTCCTCAGTTTAGACCAGCCAACTTCATCTCACTTCAATGTTAAGGTTATCATTGGCCCTATGAGAGACACACTCATATCACTAATTGCCTTTCCACCTGCATCTCAGTTTAATGGTTACTCTTTCTCTTTGTTCTTTCAGTTTGTTCCTTTAGTGCTTATTTGTGTTTGCTCGTAAGGCTCTTTAATCTATTGCAATCAGCTATTCTGCTGAGTCCTATTGACCTAATTCATACATTTATGAACATTAATATCATTTCATTTCATAGTAAATCCATGGAATTTCTATATCTTAAAATACAAAAATGATGTTCATTGTTACATCAATGAACATTGAAGCATATCTAAGCTAGTATTATTTTTCTAATACATTGAAGCAGAGAACTGCATGGAAGCAAGAATACTCGAGAGAAGTCTTTTATAACAATATAAGGACATTAAAAAATAATTAATAATCTGCCTGGACTTAGTATTATGTACATATTTGATTTTGATCATATACACTTTTTCAATCAGAATTCAAAATATTTTTCACAGCATCTTTTCTTAGTCCTACTGCCAACTCTTAAATATTCATTTTAAATTTTTAATAAGTTAACTTTCTTTTCAGGCAGTCTGAAACAAAGATATTCTATACAAGCATAAATTCATTAAGGAAGACTAATACTTAGTAAGTTAGTATTTCACAAGGTTAAATATTGAAATCACATGAATTCTTAGAACTCTCATTATATCTGGATGAAAGCAGCCACTTCTCACTCCCATCTTGTCATATGAAAGGCATGGCTATACCTAAAGTTTCATGCTGATAAAACATTTATTGAATCAATATGGCACATTCTGATAACAAACAATAAACTAGTGCCAGGCTTCTAGCGAATCCGTCATGATGGAAAAAACTAAATGCATGTAATGTTGGTCACATCAAGACAAGTGAAATGTGGTGTTTCTTACCTGCCGATTAACAAGCACAACATCCCCATCTTGAAGATGACGATACACTGTCTTTCCTTCAATTTTTGAAGAGTCTATGTTCTGCCCAGAACCACTAGCGGAAACCACTCCAGGTGTAGATAGCATTTTCTTAGCAATAGAATTACGTTGGTATGATGTAAGGCTGGACAAATGGACCATTCCTTGTTCATCCTCAAAATGTGTTGCTCCAGGGTAAACATGAGGCCCATTTCGCACAAACTGTCGTGCTTTCTCAACATTCCAATGAGTCACTTTCTGAGAAAAAAGAATCCAAAACATATTAAGCAAGCTTCTTCACAATGGAAATGAGACCCACCACCTAGAAAGTCCTTCGTAATAGAGTAAACTGCTAACATGTAACATCTAACTTTTAAAGGTACCATCCATGCCAACCACATTTGAAATTTTAGTACCTGAGAAAATGTGACAAATACCAATTTTAAATTCAAATGCAAATAAAAGAGATAATAACACAAGCGATGACAGCACTCTATATTCTTCATGTTTAAAGCATGACTATCAGATATGGTTGCAGAAGAGCTACAATATCACAAATTAACTATAACAAGTCATGTACATTATATACAAACGAAAATAGTAAATGCAGTGTGAATATATAACAACTGCAGCAGAGTCAGAAATCATATCAAAATGTCCCATAGCATTTACAATTGCTCTCTGTATATCACAAATATCATCATGGGCCAGAGTTATTAGCCTCCATTTTGTTCTCTGCCCCTTTTATGACTAACAAATTTTGGAAAAAAAACATGTTTTTCATGCAGATCGCACTTAGTAATATAAATCTTCTATCTTTTCATAGTGACACACACACACATATAGTGCAAATAGCAGAATCACCTTGAAACAGTGTCTCTTTGATCGCACAAGGTTTATGGAAAGTATCCAGTTCTTGTATGATTTCAATTAATAAGTCAAATGTATCAAGACGTTAGAATTATATAGTTCATAATGGTCATCTAGACTATAGACATAGGCATATTAGTTCATAATGGTTACTGAAGATAAAAGACCTTAGAGAACAGTTGAATGCCATTGGGCAGAAAATGGAAGAAGAAGACATGGTGGTAATCACTCTCAAGAGTTTACCAGCCTCATTTGAGCATTTTATTGAAACCCTAAATATTACTTCTACTGATGTTGACCTAAAGTTTGAGGATTTGAGCACCAAGCTCTTGCAGCAAGATAGGTAGAAAAAGCAGTTTGGAAGTAGCAATGGGAATGAGGGTTCAGAAATGGCTTTGTCAACCAACTTCAAGGGCAAAGGCAAGTTTGCTAAGAAGCATGAGGGCAAGAAGATGACTCAAGTAATCACAAGACTTTTAAGTGTCATTATTGTGGAAAAATGGGCCATAAGAAAAAGTTTTGCAAGAAAAGGTTATATGATGAGAAGAATAACCAAGGGCCAAAGAAGCAGGCCAATGTTGCAGAACATAAGGAAGAGGAAGACCTCTTTGTGTTTATGGCACATGATAAAGCAGACAATGTGAAACATCTGCTTGGTATATAGATTCAGGTGCATCTCGTCATTTTACCAATAGGAGAGATTGGTATATTAGTTATGCTGCTAATGAATCTTCTAATGACTCTGTGGTGTTTGGTGGTGGGGAGGAATATAGGGTAGAAGGCAAAGGTAATGTGCAGATAACCCTATCAGGTAAAAAGCTGGTATTTCTTAATGTTCACTATGTTCCAGGAATGGATAAGAATCTACTTTCTGTTAGTGAAATTATGAAGCACAACCCCCACTTACATGTGATTTTCAGCAATCACAAATGCTACTTTGTGGATAAGGTCAGTAAGAAGACACTCGCTCTTGGTATTGAAGAGCATGGGATTTTTAGGCTGGTTGATGCAGGGGAGGCGAAAGAGTATGCTTTGATGGCCAAGAGTGGTCAAAATAGCAGTGAGCTTTGGCATCAAAGGTATGGGCATTTGAATTTGAGATCTCTTTCTTATTTGGCTAAAGAAAGTTTGGTTGATGGCCTTCCAGATATACAAAATCAACAAGGAATTTGTGGAGCATGTCAGGCTGGTAAGCAACATAGGACTCCGTTTGAAGAAGGGCAAGCTTGGAGAGCTAAGGAAGTTCTTCAGTTGATCCATGCTGACATTTGTGGGCCTATGAAGACGACATCATTCTCCGGTGCCAGGTATTTTTTGTTGTTTGTAGATGACTTTTCCAGGAAGATGTGGGTGTATTTTTTGAAGTTGAAATCAGATGTGTTTAATGAGTTCAAGAAGTTCAAGGCTTTGGTAGAAAACCAATCCGGGAAGAGCATTAAAGTCCTTCGATCTGATAATGGCGGAGAATTCTGCTCTAAGGATTTTCTTGATTTTTGTACTCAAGAAGGCATTCAGAGGCAATACACCACACCCTACACTCCACAGCAAAATGGAGTGGTAGAGAGGTAAAATCATACCATTATGGAGATGGCTAGGTGTATGTTAGAGAACAAGTTTGTTCCTTACAAGTATTGGGCAGAAGTAGTACACACATCAATGTATCTTCTCAACCGGTCTCCAACAAAAGCAGTACACAAGAAGACTCCAGAAGAAGCATGGTCTGGACAAAAACCTCAAGTAAGTCATCTCAAAGTTTTTGGTTCAGTAGTATATGCATGGGTTCCTAAAGAAAAACGAACCAAACTTGATGCAAAATGCCAGAAAATGATGCTCACAAGGTACAGTGACAACCATAAAGCTTATAAGTTGGTTGATGTTAAGACTAACACAGCATGTCTTAGCCGTGATGTGGTAGTTGATGAAAGTGCAGGGCTGTTCCAAAAAAAATCAGATCTGAAAGTTGCTGAAAATGAAGAGGATATGACCGGAAAAACAGGTTCAATGGATGGGGCAAGTCAACAAGAGGTAGGAATCACCTCTCAGCATGACTCCCATGAATTTTCCAGCCAAGAAGATGCTAGAAATAGTTCAAATCAGCAGGAAACCAGCGATGTTTTGCAGCCGCAGGAGAGAAAGAAAAGACCAAAGTGGTGGTACAGCACCTATAATGATGCTCACTGGGATGAGCTACCTGATATGAGCCAGGAAGGTAGACCAAAAAGAGATAGGGCATCTGGTTCAGTGAATTATAATGATGATGCTCATTGGGATGAGTTGGCTGGTATAAGTCAGGAAGGTAGACCAAAAAGAGGTAAGGCATCTAGTACGGTGAATTATGCTTTGATGGCTAACCTTCAAAACTCTTTTGAGCCTCAGGATTATGAAGAAGCCAAAGGCATCCCAGAATGGGAAAAGGCTATGCAAGCCGAACATGAGACTTTGATGAAGAATCAAACATGGGGTCTCACAGAGCTACCTCCAGGGAAGAAACCCATTGGCTGCAAATGGGTCTATAAAGTCAAGTATAAGGCAGATGGGACGCTTGACAAGCATAAAGCAAGGCTGGTTGCAAAGGGCTTTGCTCAAAAGGAAGGGATTGACTATGAGGAGACATTTGCTCCTACTGCAAAAATGGGCACAATCCGCTTGGTTCTAGCCATGGCAGCACAGTTTGGCTGGAAACTACATCAAATGGATGTGAAGAGTGCCTTCCTCAATGGTGATCTAGAGGAAGAAGTATACATGTACCAACCACAGGGATTTCAGGTTCCAGGGAAGGAACATTTGGTATGCAGATTGAAGAAAGCTCTTTATGGGCTGAAGCAGGCTCCCAGGGCATGGTACATCAAAATTGATAGGTATTTGGGAGAACAAGGATTCAGAAGGTGTCCTTCTGACCCCAATCTCTATGTCAAAAGCGAGAATGGTGATGTGGTGATTCTAGTGATATATGTTGATGACATCATCATTACCGGTAGCAAGGCAGGAGCAATTGCAAAGGTAAAATCAAAGTTATGTTTAGCTTTTGACATGACAGATTTAGGCCTCCTACATTATTGCTTAGGTGTAGAAGTTTGGCAAACAGATAATCATATTTTTGTTTCACAAACAAAATATGCCAAAAGTTTGTTAGACAAGTTCAGGATGGCAGATTGTAAAATCTCATCTACACCTATGGAGAAAGGGCTGAAACTTTCAGCCAAGACTGATTCAAAGGCAGTCAATGAATCAGTCTACAGGCAACTAGTGGGCAGCTTGATCTATCTTACCGCCACTAGACCTGACTTGAGCTATGCAGTCAGCTATATCTCCCGATTTATGCAAGCTCCAAAAACAGAACACTGGACAGCAGCAAAGAGGGTGCTACGGTATGTAAAGGGAACATTGGACTTTGGCATTCTATATGGGAAAAGCAAGGAGCCTCAGTTGTGTGGCTATTCAGACTCGGATTGGGCAGGATCCATGGATGACAGGAAGTCTACAACAGGTTATGTGTTCAGTCTTGGCACAGGGGCAGTTTCCTGGATCAGCAAGAAACAACATGCAGTTTCACTTTCCTCTACAGAAGCAGAATACAGAGCAGCAGTAAAAGGGGCATGTGAAGCAGTTTGGCTTAGAAGAATGCTTGCAGATTTGCAAGTCCATCAAGATGAGCCCACAGTACTTCTTTGTGATAACCAGGGAGTTCTCAAGCTGGCAAAGAACCCCGTCTTCCATGAGCGGACGAAACATATTGATGTGCATTGTCATTTCATTCGACAACTTGTAGAAGATGGAGAAGTTGAGCTGAAATATTGCCCAACTCAGGACCAGACTGCAGACATTTTCACCAAGTCTCTTGGCCCAAATAAATTTGTAAAATTCAGAGACAAACTTGGTGTGGTTTCTAGAATGACCATTAAGGGAGGATGTTAGAGTTATTTAGTTCATAATGGTCATCTAGACTATAGACTTAGGCATATTAATAAAGTCACTTGTTGACTTAGTCTAATTCATGCTTTAGTGTTGTATTAATGACTTAAAGTATATTTAAGTCATTTTAGGGTTTATGCACTTAGGGTTTATGTCATTCCTTTACTATAAAAGGACATGTGCTCTCTTCATTTTATGATCCAATAAGTATTTTCTCTCTTTCAAGTTCTTTTGTGTTCTTGGTTTCTTTGTGTTTGGTTTCTTTTCTAATACAAGAGAGATTGGAAACAGATGCCACTGTCAGGATGTTCAAGCAAGTTGCTGCCTTATGGATGGAGCATTATTTCAAAAATATATAAAACTATTAAAGAACACAACTGTGGAGCAAATAGGACAGTAAATACCTCAGGATATGTAAGCCGCATCGCAAAATAGGGGGGGATTCCAATCTCATTTACTTTTAAGTAAGGATCAGGAGAAATTACAGATCGACAGGCATGGTTAACTCTCTTTCCCATTAGGTTTTGTCGAAATAAACCTTCTTTCTTCTCCAATAACTGCCGCACTCCTGTGTTCTCTTTTCCTTTTATACCTGACATGACAGAAGAATTATCACCAACATTAAACTTGTGGCAAGAGACATAAACATGAAACTATCATGAAAATATAATTTGGAAAATAGATGAAAACATATAGACATAATAAAAAAATTCAATTGTGCAGCTTATTCTGTAATCACAAAATTGTTCAAAAGGATGTTCTAAGTTTAAAAGATGGACCCCACTTCACCAACTACAGAAGGAAAACAGTCAGGAGTCACAAGAACCTAACCGTGACATATTTCTGCATAATGGTTTGAGCAATACAATTGAAGTGACTTAATTCAATTAACTCTATATTACTAGTCACTTCGATAGACATTTTCTTGATAGTTTAAAAAATAGTTTATGTCTCGTTTCATCTTATATTAACAAGTACTACAAACTCCAGATGTGCCAGCATAAGAACATGTTTAGTGTGACAGATGTGATATTCTTTGAAAAATGAACACCACATTTGGTATCATAAGAAAATGTTCAGTTGGACAGCATAAAGATATTCCTTTAATAACATCCGCAAGATTTGATAACTAGGAACATGTTCAGTGGGACTGGACATGGCTATACTTGAAATAAAACTGTAAAACTAACATGCCCACAATCAAAAATTCACAATTAGATGTGCATTTGTTTCAACTTTCACGTCGTTTGCATTTGAAATTCATGATGTATACCTACTTGTGGTTTACGTTATGCTTTATATTATCATAACATACTTCATCAACTTTCCCAGTTTGCCGTTGCAATACTGCCAAGCTCACAAATCATAAACTTTCTCTGTTATTGTTTTCAACAATTTCTTAAAAGTTGGTGATATTAATTAATTGATTTGATTCATTAGTAAAAATTCAACAATGTTATTATATTTCAAAACATACAAATCTATATTGAAAAACTCATCTTTTCATGAGTGACACATCAGAATAATAATTTAGTTATCCAGCACAGTATGTACATTTTTATTCAACTTAACTGATCGAAGACATTTGATGTGAATACTAAAATCTATAACTAGTTATATACTCCATCGTATAGATAAGTATTTGACCAAGTTGCTGTGATATATTTAATGTGAACACTTATGTATATTACCTACTGCAGCATTTAGGTAATTATTGCACTTAATTACTATGATACTTTTGATGCAAACATTGAGTTTTTCTAAATAATTATGAAACAAAATGACCTGAATAAAGAATATTTCAAAATATGAATCACTGAAGTTCATACAGTATTAATTATAAAATTTGGATTGTCAAGAATGAAGAAATCACAATAGAAACAGAATCAAACTGAATCGGCACATCAGCCAGATTCTAAATAAAAAAAGGAAATGAGAACACGCATTGTAAGAAGGAACATGAATATATGATGTGGTGCCCTTAGATACCAATAATGTCTTACTAACAATGAAAGGTAACTCAGACTAAGGTAGAAACTGATGGTTGCATGGCTGTATTATTATATACTATCCATGATAAAATGTCACAGATCCCAAAAACTATCAAAAGGACATAGCATTGGATGACGATATAATACAAAGATCACCCATAAGATGAAAATGGGTCCATCAGCCAACACAAAAGTACTACACAAGTACAATGCCAGCTTCGCCCAAAAGTGAATGATTACACTTTTCAACATCTACCATAATCTGAATAGGGGCCGTCAAGAGAAGACATTACTGAACATCCCCCCTTAATGGAAACTTTCCCACAACAAGATGATCCAACAAGCGAATGAGGTGACTATAGAACTATCTTGATTGGGCACACATATTATCCAACCCATCCATAAATTTGGGGACTATTCACATCTGAATAACTATAGAACTATCTTGATTGGGCACACATTTGCTAAACTTTATGCAATAATTTTGAATATGAAACTCTCATGATTGTTGAATCAAGGCAAACATAGTGCAAAAGGGCAAGCTGGTTTTAGAAAGGATCATCAGACTATTGGTCATGTTTTCACTCTCGGGGCTATTATTGAGGAGACCCACCAACAATCCTCTAAAGTGTTATGTAGTTTCGTGGACTTTAGAAAGGTCTTTGACACCGTTCCCAAGAACCTTTTATTTCAAAGACTACATGACATCGACATCTTGGAGCTCTTTATCACTACCATCAAGAGACTATGGGAGGTAGTTGTTAGTCTTTTTCGGACAACTTTTGGTTTCTCAGATGATGCCCAAAGCACCATTGCCATCAAACAAGGTTGTCCTCTTTCTCCTTCACTCTTTAGGATCTACATTGATGAGCTTGAAGAATTTATTCATCAATTCACACATGTTGACAATAGTTGCCTTCTACATCATGGCTTGACAGCTATATTGATTTTTGCAGGTGATATTCTTCTTGCTCATACTCTTGAGGGCCAACAAAGATAGTTGGATACTCTTGCTCGCTTTTGTGACTTAAAACAGCTGGCAATCAATCTTAGCAAGACTACAATAATGATCTTTAACATATCAAAGAGTACCCTATCTAAGATTCAGTTCTACTATGTGGGTAAGTACATTGAGATCACCACTACTTACACCTACTTGGGGGTTCAATTTACAAGTCCTTTCCTTAATCTTCAGCCAGCTTCACAATCATGTCTTTGCAAGGGATACGCATCTCTCTCGGTCTTGGAATGCCAATGCTTCCAACAGGAACCTCTTTGATTGCATTATCAAACCCACAGTCCTTTATGGATCTAAGATTTTGGGCCCAAGTCTAGGGTGTGTTGATTGGGCTCGCATTGAGAGGGTCCAAACTATTTTGCTTCAACGATTTATCTGATGTAAAAGAACAAAACCCCAATGTCTTGTTCAAGCTGAGTTTGGTGTTCATCCTCTTTGTCTTGGGAGCATCTTCAGAATTATTTTCAGCTTCATTGCCTTAGATCCGGTGACTTCACCTCAAGCCAAGAGAGATACCCATATTTGGCACTTTGCTCCTTGGAATGCATTACCTCTAAGGGCTCTTTTGGTCCTCATCGTGGATGGTACTTAGAAGTTATTTCTCTTCTTCAGTCAATTGGCATCTCCATAGATCAATTACCTCCTTTCAAATACTCTTTAAATGCTCCTCCCCGCCTTCTTCCCGATAAGAGGGTAATCAATAAACCAATCAGGAGATGTTTTTTATCGACAATATACTTGGGTCGCTCCATCTCAACCTCTTACTCCCAAGTTGGCTTTCTACACTAAGCATTTCATAAGGATTAAGAATGGCATTATTACTCGTCCTAATTGTCTAGCAACATTGGACACACAACCTTAGGATTCCTCTTGGTCAACTCAGAGTATGCTCACATCAGTTCCGGATGTAGATGGACCGCTATATTCCTCGAGAGGATAGGGCATAATATCATCTTTGCTCTATTCAAGAGGTGGAGATTGAAGAAAATTTCATCTTTAGGTGTCATGTTTATTATGAGATTCAAAGGAGGTACTATTGCTTGTATAGAGACTCGGGTGGATTGCTTGCCTCTTTTTTTAGCTATCCTGACCAAAGATGCTTGGCTCTTTACCTTAGGGAAGATATATTTCTTCGACGTCAATTATTACAGGGGAGACAAACTACTACTCAACTAATTACCTCATTCTTTCACCCTATATTTGCAGTCGAGAGTAATAAGTGCTCATTGAAAGCTACAACTATCCAAAATATTAATGATAGATCTGTGTGCCCTTGTTTGCATACAAGAGTGGCTACTAGGGATTCAATTCTTTCTTCTTGCTTGCAAAAAGACACGACTATAGTTCTTCGACATCAGGTTTCGGCCACCCCTTACATACCAAGGAGTTGTAGAGAAGCGTAGCTTTACTAGTTTCTTGTCCTCTTCTATTGGTTTCACAAAAATTGATGCTAGAAGAGTCTTGATGGGTAGAATTCCATATCATCCCAAGATTACCCAAGCAGGCCCTCTTAGTCCTAGCCATTCTCCTGGGAGCATCATTAGATCTTGTGTTAGCCCTTTTGGGATGGTTGGTCATGAAAACGATTGTGCTTCTATTTTAAATCCCACTACAAATTAATGTTGGTGCTTGGATCCATTGGAGCTCCTTTCTATCTTTCTTGTACCTCAACTTCTAAATCTCTCTTAATTAATACTTTTACATGACACATCTTTACATTACATATTTGTACTCTTACATACAAGACACTTGTGCACATTCTCTCAATCTACACTTACACTCTAACTTACATGACACTTGTGCATTTCCTGCACATTGACACTTACATGAAAGGGGAAATATAAAACACTCATCTAAACTAAAGACTCAACCCTAATCTATTACATATTTACAATTGTACCATGAAGGTACCATGGGGGTACATTAGCATGTACCAAATAATGTAATATTCCTCAACAGATTCTTAACTCTAGTTTAGCTTATTTTCGTAGTACTTTGTGGTCACTACAATGCATTGTAATTTGTAACAGCTCATTTTAGTAAGTACCATTGGCCTACTTTGACCATCTATAGGCATTAATATAATTATCTTATCTTATCTTATCTTGAATTGTTTGTGTCAATGCTAGAACAACCAGCAGCAGAAGCTTGCGAAGAACAGGAAAATCTCTTCTGGCACTTAGGACATCCTCCCAAAAGGAGCTCACGATTTTTTATTTCCAGCGAATTACTTGGAGGCAGATGGGAGTATTTGATGGAATTTATTTTTAACAAACTTGAACTGTTGATCAACTTCCTTACATCAATGTCTGATCTCGGCGAACAATCTGGATTTGTTGGTTGTCTATTCAGTTCAAGTGTCATGTCTAAGCAGGCAGCATGATTTGGTTCAAGGAACATGAATGCTCAAGAGAAAGTTACAAGTTGGACACTAATTTATGTGGGGCACAACCAAAACAGACTGCAGTGGTCCATTTTTTAAGCTAATATATAAGCTTCCATCTCCTAACCAACACCCTAATTCCACATATTTGTATACTCCAATCAGCCCATACAATCTCCAAAAAAAATTGTCTCTTGTTGGGAGATGCCATGTCAGAGGTTGTCCCTTTTTCTTGACAGAAGAATTGACATTGTTTCACCTTTTTGGGGTCTATAGCTGGAGTATTTTTGTACTATCATTGTTGCTATAATTGCTATTTCCAAGATTTTTGATATATTCTATAGGGCTGTGTCCTGGGATTTAGAAGCCATTTTGGAGACACATCCTGCAGTCCTACAATTGCATCCTGTCATTCCACCATCATCTCAGAAACGTGTCCTACCATCCCAGAGATGCATCCCAACATCTCACATTATCCCCATCTCAGAAACTTCATGGATCATATGTTATTTATTATCATCAAATCTCCCAGAGCTCAATTGTACTATCTTTTGAAGAGCTCAATTTTGGTTTTATTGCACTATTCTCCTGGAGAGATCCAGTAGTATTTGGTGATTACTTATTTTTTTGGAAATTATGAATTGTAAATTTCAAGGTTGTCTCTGATTCTAGTTCCGCATAGAAAATAAGTCCTAACTCTTACGTGATATCAGAGCTATTTTGAGGACCTGATAATGAGTGTCAAAATCATATATTAGCACATATTTCTTAATAGGCAAAGTTAAGTCTCCTTAACTTTTCTCTCATAGTTAGAAACAATTAAAGCTGTTATTACAATTTTATTCTACATAAGGTATAGCTATGAGCTACTGAAATTATTCATTTTATTTAGAGGCTAACTGTTGTCATCAAGAAAGTTGCAAGCTTACTGCAGCCTGCAGTGGTAAGTGCTTTGGCCTCTCTTTGAGAGGTCCAAGGTTCAAACCCCACTCAGTATGAGGGGACTAGGACCCCTCATAAAAACTTGTGTAAACTCAATGAAGAATTGAAATTTTAGCTGCAAGCTTACTGCAGTGGTAAGGGCTTTGGTCTCTCCTTGAGAGGTCCAAGGTTCAAACACCACTCAGTATGAAGGGACTGGGACCTCTCATAAAAACCTGTGTAAACTCATTGAGAAAATTACATTTTAAGTAGGAGGGTCCGGCCTGTTGGTCAAAGAGCTCCCTTGGGAGGGTAGAGACCACGATTCAAATCCCTCAAGCCTCGTAGAACCGGAGGGCATGTCGTGCCAATGCTGCTGGCTACGTTAAAAAGTTTACCCGGTGCAACTGGAGGTTATAGTGGCAGCAAGGAGCAGGTTTCAAACCCACGATGAAGCAATGAAAAAATGTAACAAATTATTGATTCCTCTAGTATACGCAAAAAAATAAAAACTGTTGTCATCAAGATCAAGTGGAGTTAGCTTATGTGGTTAAAAATGTGAGCTGCCAATAGGGAGACCCAAATTCAAATATTATCAGGATACATAATACCACTCTTTGGTTTGTTAAAATACTATGATACCATGGTGATGATGTAATACGGGTGAGGCCTGTTTCAATGCCATATAACCGATTTTTTTTTTTTAATTTAGAAAAACAATTTGTTGCCAATCAAGATACACAATAATATCAAATGGCATTAGCTCAACCAGTTAGATTCCTCGACTTTCAAGGAAAAGACCCAGATTCGAATCTTGCCAAGCGATACATGCATAGTAGCCAAATTGTTCTAATACCACTATGTGGTTGTGATATAATATGGGAGGGGCCCATTTCAATCCCATAGAACTGATTAAAAAAGAAAGATACACAATAAGAAGGCACTACAAACGCAAAAATTGAAGGTAATTATTCACATGAAAAAAACTCTTTCAAAAAAGATATCGATCAATAACTAGTTACAAGTCACCATGTTTATAACTTGGATTCCAAAAACAGCTGCACTTTCAATTTATTATTATCAAATTTGTAACAAGTGGAACATGCTTGAATTCATGCCCTACCAAACTGCAGTCACGATCAATTTATTTCCATGTCTTATTTAAATGACAAATAAGGCAAGAAACAACATTCAATAGAGAGCCATAAGAACATAACTAAGACACAGAACTTGACCTATCCATAGACACAATTGCACCCGCTTTCTTATGTAGTACATGCAGAACTAACAAATGATAAAAGAAGTTCAAAAGCATCTTATAGAAAGCAAAACAAAGTACATACTATTTGCAGTGCTGCTATCAAGAAGAACATTCACAGAATCCTGAAGATTTATCCACTTATTTGTAGCCCCTACAATATCCAGTGACTGGCTGCCATCCTTTTCTGTTTTTATTGCCTCTGCTAGAGTGATGTTTGACTGTAATACTTTACTGTACAAAATGTTCTGTGGATGCTCCAATATCTGAGAAACAAAAAGTTTAAGAACACTCGGTGGAAATTTTTCAAATTGACATAAATCATTCAGGTTACACATACAAATCAGTAGCCAGAAATTAAGCTAGTATTTCATGGCAAACATGTCTTGCAAATTACTCAGACTTCATGTGCCACTTGAACATAAATGTCGCAATGATTTAGAAAATATAACAGAGACAATGTGATATTTATCTCCTACGCTACCTCATGCACATACAAGTTTAAATCTAGTCACTTCTTAGTTTCAAACTATTAGGTGGGTATTAGTTTTAAACTATCAGCTGTGGTTTGTTCTCAATTAATAGAAGTAACAAATCTTTTGTTTGTGTCCAGACTCCAAACAAGTAGACTAAGTGAAGATTAGTTGATAACATTAGGTAGATGGAAGATTATGTTTTGTACTGTATTTAACTAGCCAAAAATAGAAAGTAAAAATTATAAATCATTTATGTAGGAAATGTATTCAGAAATGCAAGTCATAGGTCAAGGACTGTTATATGTGATCATTATCTCGCAAGAGCTACTGTGCCATGGTGGTCATAATGGAGTCTCAAAGAATCCTTTTAAAGGAGTATCAAAAAATAATAAGCAGCTTACAAAAAATCAAGGTGGCATAGGGACTTCCAAAGCATATTGTCATAATGAGAGTGTTGCAAGCATCTACTATTTCTTATTTTAAGTTATGAAAAGGATGTAAATCTTAGGGGAAAGGTGCTTTTTTAAATCCTTTTTCTAATATAATCAAATATGGTAAAGGTGATGGTAAACTTTGGAACTAGTTTGATGGCAAATATTAAAGCCATGGCTTCATGTTTCAATCACATTGAGTTTCATCACACCAAGAGATAGGGAAACTGCCTTGCAGATCATCTTGTGATTGTGGCCGCGTCATGGAACAAAGTTAAGGAGATGGTGGGACACCAATGCAATTTTAGGAATTGTGATTTGTACCATGCCCTTACTTCAATTCTCAATGATGATAATAAAGAGGCCACATCTTGCTAAAAAGGACGAAGCACAATTCAAGGTGAATGCCTCTAGCCTTCCTGCAAGTTTTTTGAATTCAACTTTCCATGTTGAAAGAGGGAATGGGTTTCAGAGTGAGTGGCAACATCTTAGGAAGCCTCAATCCCTCTCACCCTCGTGTGCCAAAAGCTCACTATATTTACTATATGATTTCCTTAGTCAATTGGTTTTCTGTTCTCCTCGTAATAGTGTACACGTGGTGTACCATGCCCCCAAGCAAGGTCAGTTGGAGCTTTCCCTATTGGAAAGAATGGATGATCATCTAATCACCCATTTAAGCAGCTTTTTGCACTGATGATTAAGCTTAATTGGAGACTTCCCATCTCCTTTCCATGCCTTATGCATGAAAGGGCATTCATGCAAAATTATTAGCAGGAAGCATTGCAAGGATATCTTCTCAATGGATGGATTTGAAGCAGAAGAGATCTTGCTGGTTCCCTTTAATAGTCAAGACTGTCACACTGTAAATTCTCTCATATAATTTCACTGTTGCTTCTAATGTACCATCCTGTTGCTCCAGGGAGTTAGTTGATTTGCTGAAGTTTTCCTTTAAAAATAATAGTCGGGTGTGGAATTATATTCTGAGCACCTGTGAGTACCTTGAAACCTTGTCCCCACAGAGAAATTGCCACTCCGGTTCTTCTCCCTTGTCTCCCCAACCCAAATTTTTGGGCAAACTGCCTTTAGAGAGTGGCTTGAGAAGAAAAAGAAGACCCCAAAGAAAGACTTTCACTAACTATTCCACTATCTCAAAAGGGCCAGACAAACCAAAATGGAGGGATATCATAATTCAGGGCCTGAGACTGAGTCAGCTTGGGAAATTAACAATGACCCCGTGCAGACCAAAGTCCCTAATTCCATTTACAAAATCATTTGCATCATCAGGTGGCTAAAGACCTAACCTAGGGGGATTTGTAGAGTCTATGACCAGGTTGAGCTTAGAGGTATAGAGATTCTGTGTGAAGTTAGAGGCAGAGAGCCCAGTCTGTGAATTTAGACAAAAAGCTGGATAATCTCCAAGACACTGCAGCATGGTGTAATGGTGGGGGGGATGTAAACTCTATTGTTTACATTGAATTAGAAATGGAAGTTTCAATTTATATTTTCACAAAAGAAAAAATCACTTCATTGATGGTGTTCGAAAAGGTGCACAAGAATTTGGAGCATTTTTTTATGGAGATTAGAAGCTAATGATGCTTGAAAAGAACAGGTGACGCCTCATTTCCAACATAATTGATGAGCAATGATACAATATCTGATTGCATCAAGGTGGTAAAAGATCCAGTTTCAAAACAATTTTCACAATATTTTTATTTCATTATAATATTGAAATATCATTACTCTAGAAAAGCCCTGGGCTATCTTTCCTCATTGTCACATTCATGTTTCCCATATTTTTCAGCTTAACTTCTTGTACTGCATTTTATATCTTAAAAAAAACATGACTACGTCTTTATATATTACACTCCAGACATTTTGCAGAAGAAACTCTTCTGTTTCACTTTTATAGATAAATCTTCAGCTTCTGCAAGGCAAATAAGAACAGCCAAAATAGGTCTTTACCATCCTCCTAATTGTAAACAACAATAAATACACATCAATTTGAAATATGGAAAAATGTGAGGCTAAAAATATAATCTCACAAAATCTCAATTGAAAACCTAGACATCAAAATACTTGAAACCAAAAAGATAACAACAGTAATTATTTTGAGGGGAGCCGAGGATAAGCTGACTTGGGAGTTGAATAGCTTAGGAGAATACATAGCAAGAAGCGGATATAATGTAAAGCACCAACAAAATAGGAATACCGCAAGAATATGGAGAAAGATATTTGGGATAGCCCGAGCATTCCAAAATTCAAAATGTTTGTATTGCTAGTAGGTCATAGGAAAAATTTATCCTAGGATAACCTAATGAAGAGGGGTCCCCTCACAATGTGTTCTATGTAAAAAAGAGGAGGAAAGCATAGACCATCTCTTGGGACACTGTTCAATAGTCTGGGAACTATGGCAATGGATTCTTAATATGTTTGATGAATGGCGGATTTGAAAATGGTTAAAGCAATGGCAAAGCACTTTTAAAAGTGAGGTGTTACAGACAATCTGGGATACATCAAAAGATACAATACTTTGGACTGTATGGATGGAAAGGAACAGAAGAATATTTAAAGGAAAGGAAAGCAGTTTAGAGGTAATGAAAAGGAAGATTTGTTTAACCATAGAGGAGTCTAAACCAACCCTATCAACTCACCCAATACCTAATCTTGAAGCAGAGAGCCTTGATAGATGAAGTCAATTCATCAAATGGAATTATGATGTCGGGTATAGGAAAAACAAAAGGAAGGTAAAAAATATAAAGTGGAAACCACCAAAAGTGGAGTTGGTCAAATTGAATTTTGATGGAGCATCTAAAGAAAATCCAGGACCAGCAGAAGGAGGAGGAATAATTAGAAATAATAAAGGTGAGATTTTGTCACATTACGCTTTCAATAGTGGATTTAAGACAAATAATGAAGCTGAAGCTTAGGTGACTTTGGAAGGGTAAAAAATATGCAGGCAAATGAAATGGAACAGAGTATGATTGCAAGGTGATTCACTAATAATAATAAATGCAATTTTGAGGAAAGCAAAGGCTCCATGGAACATACAAGAAATAATTGTGGAAGTACAAGACCTTGCTACAAAGTTTGAAGAAATCAGATTTACACATACGTTCAAGGAAGGGAACAAATGTGCAGATAGGCTAACCAATAGAGGTGTTTTAATAGTGGATCGTGAAGTTCAATTCTTTTTTCCATGGTTAGAGTGTGTAATAAGTTTAGCAGAAGCTGACAAAAAAATGTTGACTGTCTGAATCAAATAATGATTAAGATTTACTTTAATGTTTTCCATTGGTAATATTTGTTGTATTTTATAACATTAATGTGTTTTCATATAAACTATTTATTACAGTTCTTGTGGTTGCACTTATGCTTCAAGAAGGAAACTAACAATCCAAATCTGGTAAAGCAGACTATGATAGCGCAAATTTTGGAAATATTACTCTACTAAGATGTAGTGCGTAGACAGTAGAGGTGGAGTTTTGGTATTGTGAAGATTGCTGCAGGAAAATGTCAAGAAGAAGGATGCTGAATTTTGGAAAATTTGTATTTACAAAGAAAATTGAAGAAGATCCAGAAAATGAAAATCAAGAATTTAGACTTATTATGTAAGAAGATGTCAGAGAATATTGAACATAAAAATTATATGCTGGAAAGTTGTGGACCCATTTAGGATCTCAAATCAAGATGTTTTCAAAAAATATTATAATCAAAGTGAATTTCACTATAATTTTTCTGCCATCAGAAAACTGCTCCCCAATTTAAAAAAAAAATACAAAAAATGAATTAGCAATCATATGAAACCTAAAATGACAACTGACTTTTGCACATCATATTCCAGGCTTGATTAGTACTTAAATTTATTCTCATAAGGTTGTGTTTCTAATTTCCCTATCCCCAGTTACCAATTATGCGCAGCTTAGTTCTCCACATTTCAGCTCCTAATCTCATTACCTAACTAATTTTTGTTATCCCAATCCCTTGTATACCTTAAGTAGTCACCAAACAAATCAAACCACACTTTATTTGATCCAAAGGAGACCAAACAAATCATGCATTTGTCTTATTGTTCAGAAAAGACTTACAAAGTTACTAAAATATATGTAAGCTTTCTAACTAGCAATAGATGTCTAAATGACATTTTCAATCTTTTGACATATTTTGGAAAGGAAAATTTCCTTGAAACATCGCCGAACAACCCACCTATTTTTTTTATTATTATTAAAAAAGAAGGGGTTTTAAAAGGGTCCCCACCCTAAAACTCTTGGGTAGAGAGAAACCTCAAGAGCCGCTCTTAGGTGGCCGGCAGTGCCGTTTTATCCGGGTATACCACTATCTAAAGGGAAGCCACAGGAGATTTTTTTGATACCTGCTCGAACATTATGTTTGTATAGGGATTTGAACTCGAGACTTCTCAAATGGAGGGAGTTGTTTGCAATCACCAACGCACCTAACAACCCACTATCGCACGAGCGGAGTATTCCCAATAGGGGGGTGTGATGAGAGATTCCAATAATTTACACTCAATTTGGTTCAATCTGTACAGTTGTACGATATAAAACTGTACAATTCTTAAAATGTACAATTGGAGACTGCACAGTCCCAAAACGTCCAGTTGTACGGTTATAACTGTTCACTTGTACATTTTCTCCAAGAATCTCCAAAGAAGACCAAACAAATCATGCATTTGTCTTATTGTTCAGAAAAGACTTACAAAGTTACTAAAATATATGTAAGCTTTCTAACTAGCAATAGATGTCTAAATGACATTTTCAATCTTTTGACATATTTTGGAACATCGCCAAACAACCCACCTATTTTTTTTTATTATTATTAAAAAAAGACGGGGTTTTAAAAGGGTCCCCACCCTCAAACTCTTAGGTAGAGAGAAACCTCGAGATCCGCTCTTAGGTGGCCGACAGTGCCGTTTTATCCAGGTATACCACTATCTAGAGGGAAGCCACAGGAGATTTTTTTGATACCTGCTCAGACATTATGTTTGTATAGGGATTTGAACTCGGGACCTCTCAAATGGAGGGAGTTGTTCACAATCACCAACGCACCTAACAACCCACTGTAGCACGAGCGGAGTATTCCCAATAGGGGGGTGTGATGAGAAATTCCAATAATTTACACTCAATTTGGTTCAATCTGTACAGTTGTACGATTTATAGTTGTACAATTCTTAAAACGTACAACTAGAGACTGCAGTCCCAAAAGGTACAGTTGTACGGTTATAACTGTTCACTTGTACATTTTCTCCAAGAATATCCAAAGAAGACCAAACAAATCATGCATTTGTCTTATTGTTCAAAAAAGACTTACAAAGTTACTGAAATATATGTAAGCTTTCTAACTAGCAATAGATGTCTAAATGACATTTTCAATCTTTTGACATATTTTGGAAAGGAAAATTTCCTTGAAACATCGCCAAACAACCCACCTATTTTTTTTATTATTATTAAAAAAAGAAGGGGTTTTAAAATGGTCCCCACCCTAAAACTCTTGGGTAGAGAGAAACCTCGAGAGCCGCTCTTAGGTGGCCGGCAGTGCCATTTTATCCGGATATACCACTATCTAGAGGGAAGCCACAGGAGATTTTTTTGATACCTGCTCAGACATTATGTTTGTATAGGGATTTGAACTGAGGACCTCTCAAATGGAGGGAGTTGTTCGCAATCACCAACACACCTCTCAAGTAGATTCTTCACTGGAAATTTACAGAGAAGAAATATTATATTAATCCTTCCACAAAGAAGACGTTGATGTTTACAGTACTCTTTAAATAGGATCCACCTAGTCAAGAAAGAAATTAAAAGTATAAATGCACATTCTTAAAGAATCATTGAAAGTAAAAAACAATTGTCAACTCGGTCTTTTGATTGCAAATTATCAGTTCAATTTTTTAATACATTCCATTGCCTCAAGCAATTACAAAAAACAATAAACAAGCATACAAGAAGCATGAATATGATCAAATTCAAATGATCTGTGTCTATTACAAATATTCAAAAATGGCATATCCACATGGTATACTCAGATCTATGCATACCGAATTATTAACTTTGTTGGGTGGACGAAATTTGCTTGGCGGCACAAGAAGAGCTTGCAAGAAGAACATAGAATGACTTGGGGATTTACCCCAAGATTTTTTTTTCTCTTGTTGTATATCCCAAATCAGCGAACAGATATAAGATTCATTCTCCCACAATAGCCTAAGATGTTCTTTCACCTGTTACCAATATAACATCTCAAATTGAAACAGAAATATAAGAAACCCATCATCAAAAGGAGAGAAAAGAATATGCATCATAGCCCTTCAAGTCCTTATTCATACACCACATCAGATCACTATGCTAAACGTCCAAAAGGCAAGATTAAACTATGAAGAAAACAAGAAAAATCGTGGCCATATCAAAAACACACCTCCAAAGGGGTAAGATATCTTTCTCTGGAGCATATTTCTTCATCCTTCATTAATCCAAAATCTGCATTCATCTTTGATGTCCCCTGTTTCCTTGGACCTCTTTTCCTAGAAGCTTTCTCCAAAGTACTGTCAGAAACTTCTGTCTCTGAAGGATCTATAATATCATCAGTCATATTCTGATTTTCAGACACTCCTTCACTAGGGTAAAGCTCCTCAGGATCTACAACCACATCAGATTTTTTTGATTGTTTTTGGAACAAAGGCGCAAGATCCAGCTTCAACCCTTTAATGGCATTTGCATTGATAGAACTTTTTGACAACAGATCCTTTCAAACATGGACATGAAGGATTGGAATTTAGTTCTTCAGAAGGTCAAACAGCAAGATCCTAAACTATAAACATGTACTTTACTTTCAAATGAATGATCTCTACACTAAACAATTATATGCCCATTGAAAAAAATAGGATTGACTATAGGGAATCAATTTTCTAGCAAATCTCCACACTGCATAATAAAACAGTAAATTATAAGAACAGCTAAATTTGAGGACAAAGGAAACTGGAGGAAACATATAAATATTGATAAATTTGAGGACAAAGGGCGTTTTTGGCAGAATGGATACCCCTGCCTCCTTGGGTCTTACCCGAAAGTGGCATCCCTTTTGGGATGTTTTCCACAAATTAAAAAAAAAAAAAAAATTGAGGACAAAGGAAACTGGAGGAAACATATATATATTGAAGGACAAATTAGAACATCTACTAAATCTGAGTTATTTATCCATATAAATCTTGAAAAGATTAGAAATAGAAAACGGTTGAGTAAATTATGTCCAGCGTAATGTTTTATAAGATAGCATATGCAACTTCATAAGGCAAAGAGACAAAAGAGAATACACCACATGGAAAAAAAACAAATACCTGATATATACTTCCAAAACTATGACTTTTAAATTTTGGAACTTTTGCCCCACAATTTTCACATTTTTTCCCCTTCATGTCTGACATCATAGCATTCAAGGTTGCCCTGGCCTGTGTAAGTTGGAGAGAAGTCCAGGGGCATCTTTCAAAATGTGAGGTTGAAGTATGTGTGTCTTTGCCACTAATAAAGTGATGTTCGCTCTTGTTTCCTAATAACATTTTGTTGTCCATCTCCATGCATTTAGCTCCAATGATATTCCCATTTAAAATAAGCTCCAGCTTTTCAGCATATTTTTTAATCTAGCACATGGGTGTAAATGAAGAGAGCAATCAGCCGCCAGGATACCTGTGACATTTCAGTCCTAAACAATATACCCAACAGCTAAAAGCAGAGATATTATAGAACCTTCTTTTCGTTGGACCTATTTTATTCTTTGTAAAGAAACATGCTATCGAGAAAACACAAGTCTCAAATAAATTTCAATAGCAAACTCTGAGAATTGAAGGCATGATTGCACCTTTTCTCTATTCAGCTTGACATGATGACAGAAGATGCACATGTAGTTCATAAACTTTAGAGCATTCCTAAAGAGCAATGGGTTGTAGACTGGTAACACAAGCTCAATGTGTCCACAATGACCAGGGCAATGAATTGCAGATTCGCCGCATGTGATACAACTGAAATTAGAAAAATGTTATTTAAATATATCCATGCCAGAAGAGTAGCTACTTCAATTCCATCATTTAATCACTTCCATAAAAAATAAAAATCAAGCAGGCAGCTGAAGCATCAAAGAAAGAAACAAATTTCCCATTGCATGATTATGACATCACTTAATAGATCAAAAAGGAACAAAAAGAATACAACAAAAAGCTGCATGAACTATAAACAAAAGATCTAAATTTTTTATACGAAATTGTTATACTTAAACTTTTAATATTGAAAATAATAATAATAAATGAATGCAAGATATTCGTCCAAAACATTGTGGAGATGGTAAATGGAATGCAATAATATGAGCACAACCCAAGTTCAAATCCTCACATAAATTAAGATAATTCTATTAATGTCCACAGATGGCCAAAGTAGGCCAATGGGACTCATTGAAAAGAGCTGTTACAAATTACAATGCATTGTAGTAACCACAAAGTACTACAAAAATAAGCTAAACTAGAGTAAAGAATCTAGTGTAAACTACTCTAAAGTGGAACAACTGTATGGCATAAAATTACAGCCTCGAGGGTTACCCAAAATGGATAAACCAAAACATGCTAAAAGAAATGATTAAGAGAGATCTAGAAGTTGAGGTACAACAGAGATAGAAAGGAGCTCCAATGGATCCAAGCGCCAACATTAATCTATAGTGGGATGTAAAGTAGAAGCACAGTCGTTGTCGTCACCAACTATCCCAAAAGGGCCAACACAGGATCTAATGATGCTCCCAGGAGAATGGCTAGGACTAAGAGGGCCTGGTTGGATAATCCTAGGAGGACATGGAGTTCGACCCCTCAAGACTCTTCTAGCATCCATGGTTGTGGAACCAATAGAAGAGGACAAGAAACTAGTAAGTTGCGCCTGTCTACAACTCCTCGGTATGTGAGGGGTGGCCAAAACCCGATGCCGAAGAATTGCAGTCTTGTCCTGTCGCAAGCAAGAAGAAAGAACTGAAGCCCTAGTAGCCACTCTTGTATGCAGACAAGGGCGCACAGATCTGTCATTAATATTTTGGATAGTTGTAGCTTCCAATGAGCACTTATTACTCTCGACTGCAGAGATAGAGTGAAAGAATGAGGTGATTAGTCGAGTAGTAGTCTGTCTCCCCTATAATAACCGATGCCGAAGAGTGATAGCTTCCCTGAGGTAAAGAGCCAAGCATCTTTGGTCAGGATAGCTGAAAAAAGTGGCAAGCGATCCACCTGAGTCTCTATACAAGCAATAGTACCTCCCTCGAATCTCATAATAAATAGGACACCTGAAGATGAAATGTTCTTCAGTCTCCACCTCCCAAATAGAGCAAAGATGACATACCCTATCCTCTCGAGGAATATGGTGGTCCGTCTCCACCCGCAACTGATGTGAGCATACTCTGAGTTGACCAAGAGGAATCCTAAGGCTGTGTGTCCAATGTCGCTCGACATAATTAGGACGAGTAATAATGCCATTCTTAATCCTCATGAAATGCTTAGTGTAGAAGGCCAACTTAGGACTAAGAGGTTGAGATGGAGCGACCCAAGTGATCTGAATATATTGTTGATAAACATCATCTCTGACTGCTTGATTAATTACCCTCTTATTAGGAAGAAGGCGGGGAGGAGCATTTAAAGAGTATTTGAAAGGAGGTAATTGATCTATGGAGATGCCAACTGACTGAAGAAGAGAAATAACTTTTGAGTACCATCCACGATGAGGACCAAAAGAGCCCCTAGAGGTAATGCATTCTGAGGAGCAAAGCACCAAATATGGGTATCTCTCTCGGCCTGAGGTGCAGTCACCCATGGATCTAAGGCGATGAAGCTGAAAAATAATTCTGAAGATGCTCTCAAGACGAAGAGGATGAACGCCAAACTCAGCCTGAACAATACATTGGGGAATTGTTCTTTTACATTGGATAAATCGCTGAAGCAAAATAGTTTGGACCCTCTCAATGCAAGCCCAATCAACACACCCTAGACTTGGACCCCAAATCTCAGATCCATAAAGGACTATGGGTTTGATGATGCAATCAAAGAGGTGCATCTTTGTAGGTATGTCTTGAAAGTGTTGTTGGAAGCATTGGCATTCCAAGACTGAGAGAGATGCATATCCCTTGCAAAGACGTGACTGTGAAGCTGGCCAAAGATTAAGGGAAGGACCTGTAAACTGAACCCCCAAGTAGGTGTAAGCAGTGGTGATCTCAATGGACTCGCCCTTATAGAAGAACTGAAACTTAGATAGGGTACTCTTTGATGCGTTAAAGATCATCACCTTAGTCTTGCTAAGATTGACTACCAACTGTTTTAAGTCACAAAAGCGAGCAAGAGCATCCAACTATCTTTGTAGGCCCTCAAGAGTATGAGCAAGAAGAACATCATCTACAAAAATCGGACCAAATCCTAGAAAGAATACATAACCAGAAGTGATTCTCCTATCATTAACGGATCCTGCGTAATCTGCATCCATGAAACCTGTCAAGAAGAATTTAGCATTCTTCTTGTACTCCAAACCATAGTTGAGAAAATCGGAATCAGCAAAGAATCGACATTTTTAAAAATCGGCAAAAATCGGGAATCGGCAAAAAATTGGGGAAAGAATCAGCAAAAAAAAAACCGAAGAAAACGAAAAATTTCATTGAAAAAAGTTTTTTTCATGCATATTACAATGAATTAACATTATGCAAATCAAATATTGCAATAAAAGCAATAATTCATGTCAAGACATCATACAAGGCTCAAGCTTTAAGTACACATGAAAGTGACAAAACACATCTTGTATTGCTTATAATATGAAAAGGTACAAAGTTACAAGTAACAAGAAGGAAAAAAAGGTTTCATTTTTTATATGCCTGCACATGGAAACAAGTAACAACAAAGTTACAATCACTTGAAAAAAGGAAAAAAACCTAAACCCTAAACCAAAAGGCTAGGGTTTAGGGTTTAAAATTGAAACATTGACAGCTGAAAAATGGGCTTGCATACATAGTTATCAGGCAGCAATATTTACTTAAAAAGAGGAGGAAAAAAAAACCCTAAACCCAAAACCCTAGGGCCTAGACTAGGGTTTAGGGTTTAAACTTCAAGTTCAAAGTTCAAAGTTTCAAATTCAAACATTAACAGCTGAAAAATGGGCTTGCATACATAGTTACCAGGCAGCAATATTTACTTAAAAAGAGGAGGAAAAAAAAACAAAACCCTAAACCCAAAACCCTAGGGCCTAGCCTAGGGTTTAGGGTTTAAACTTCAAAGTTCAAAGTTTCAAACATTAACAGCTGAAAAATGGGCTTGCATACATAGTTATCAGGCAGCAATATTTACTTAAAAAGAGGGTTTCGGGTTTAGGGTTTAAACTTTAAACTTCGAAGTTCAAACATTAACAGCTGAAAAATGGGCTTGCATAAAAAACCCTAAATCGGCCGCAGCCTAAAAAAAAAAAAATTGCAGATTTTTTCAAAAAATCTTTGCAGATTTTCTCAACTATGCTCCAAACCATACTCAGTCATATGGTGGATATACCTAAGTACCCACTTTGTTGCTTTCCAATGACACACCTTTGGTTCTTGCATGAACCATGAAAAATAGCTAACGACATAGCTAATGTATGGTCTGGTATATATCAAATAAATGAGACTCCCAACCAACTGGCAATAGAGAGGTCCATTCACCTGTGGAGATGGATTATGTCGAGATAGTTACAATCCTACCTCCATTGGAGTGTCCACAGGTTTGCAATCTCTCGTCCAAAACTTCTCAAACAATGTCCTGGCATACTTCATATGGATTGTGACAAAATCCATGCTGCAAAAGATGCTCATCAATCTTCACATACCAAGCTCTAGGAGCCTACTCCAAGCTATAGAGAGATTTGATGAGCCTGCATACCTTGTTCTCTTGACCATGTATGACGAATCCCTATGGTTATGTCATGTAGACTTCTTTGTTAAGGTCAACATTGAGAAATACACTTTTCACGTCCATTTGATGCCAACTTCCATCCAAACTACGCAACCATTGTGAAAACCATCAGAATGGTCTTGATATTTGTTGTTGGTGCAAATGTTTCATCATAATTGATTCCTTCCTTTTGTGCAAAGCCCTTTCCAACAAGCCCTCCTTTGTATTTGTCAATTCTCCTATTAGCTTTGTATTTGGTCTTGAATACCCGCTTCTAACCAATGGGTTTCTTGCTGGGTGGAAGATCAACAAGTTGCCACGTTTTGTTATTCATCAATCCTTGATACTCGATGTTCATGGCATTCTTCCACTCTTTTAACGCAAGAAAGTTCATATGTTTGCACCATAGTGCTCATTGGGGCTAGGTTGACCTCATTTTGAACTCTACTTCGAGTTCTAGGTCCATGTGGCTAGAACACGATCTAAGTTTGCATCACAATCTATACTTCGATACTACTTGGGCCTGCAAGTGGTACTCGAAGTGGATGGTCCTAGGTCATCAACTCCATCAGGAATATCTCCATCGTCATCATCATCAAAATCAACAACCTCTCTCTCAAAGGCATCATCATCAGATAGGAAAACAAGTGCTTTGTGGCTTAGAAGAGGTACACTCGTTCTTCTCATCAAAAGCATCTCTACTGATATACAACTTCTTGGTGTCAGGATCCATGAGATAATATTCGTTCGTTCGACTCACTATTGTATCCAATGAAGATACATCGCTTGGATTTCTCCTCTAGCTTCATCTGCTTCTACTTCATAATGTGCATGAATGTAGTGCATCCAAACACACGGATATGTGACATAAAAGGTTTGTTTCCCATCCATGCCTCTTCAAGTGTGACACCATTCAATGGAAGTGTGGGTGCATAGTTCAACAAGTAGACCGCAGTATGAACAACTTTTGCCCAAATTGCTAGCTCCAAATTGGCATTGCTCAACATGCATCGCACCATCTCCTCAATAGTATGATTTCATACTTTGCAACTCCACTTTTTTTAGGCGCATAGGTAATCATCAATTGTCATTTGATCCCATGTTGCTTCAAGAAAGCAAAAAATTGATTTAGTGTACTCACCCCCTCGATCTGAGCTGAGTATATGAATGGCACAACCAGCAATCTTTTCCACATGAGTTTTGAACTCCTTGAAATAGAAAAAAGCTTCATCCTTTGTCTTTAGGAAATACGCCCATATCCATCGCATATGATTAATGAACAATTAAAAATATCTATAGCCACTGAAACTCGAATCCATGGGTCTACATGTATCGATATGCACCAGGTCAAGCGAACTAGCCACTCTGCGACTGCTTGAGCCAAATGGGGCTTGATGTTGCTTTCCAACCAAACAACTCATACAAAGGTCACGAGGCTTCATCAAAGACAAAAGTCCACATACCATGTCGTGATGTAGGAGTGACTTTAGAAGGTCAAAGCTCAAATGTCTAGATCGCCTATGCCATAGTGAGGGTACTTCATTTGCCTTTACTACCAAAGCTTGGTTGTCTCGCATTACAACCGCAAGTTGAAACATCTTGCCTATGCCTATAGCATGTGCAATGATCACTGAACCTCTAGATTTCTCTCGAATGACATAGAGTTTCTTTGAACCTGTTTTTAGAATTCAAGCAATTGATTCACAAAAATCACATTCTTTGTGAGGCCAAGCCCATAAAGAACTTGAGTCAGGCGATAGGTATATGCTTCAAAATGCAAACGAACATCACCAATTCCAACAACTATGTTTGTCGAATTGTTGCCAAGTGTAACTTGCCCACGGTAATATGAATGGTCAAGGCTCATGAACCATTCCTTCCGGTTTGTCATGTGTTTGGTAGCTCCTGAATCGACATACCAAACTGGGCTAGACTTTGATACAACATTAGGAGATTGAACGCAATAGACAAAGTCCTATCTTGTGTCAAAATCAACTTCCTCAACTACAGTACCATGTTGGCGTTGACATGCATTCCTCTTCTGCCAATAAGAACTCTTCTGCTTCCTTCCTAATGAATTTTTTAGTCAAATCTGGAAGAACCTCGTGAAAACAAGTTGTACTTGCACTCCTGAAGCACGTGACCTAGTTTCCCATAGACAAAACATGTGGTGTTGGGAATTGAATAGTTCCTTTGTCCTTGATGTTGTTTTTGCCCTTTGCCTTTTTGTTGGGTTCGGTCCGCGACCTTGCTTCGGTTGCATCGAATTTTGCCTTTTTGGTGCATGAGAAAAGCACGTTCATCTTCAGTCTTTGTCTCTCAAACTGCTTCCTCTTGCTGAAGCAAATTCACAAGTCTCAAAATGGGACTTTGATTAGTCACATTTAAATTTATTACCAAGACGTTGAACAAAGGTGGTAGTCCATTCTCCACTATTGGAACAAGCACATCATCACTAACGATTTCACCTGACGCTTGTAGCAGGCCTCACAATTCAATAATCTATCGTAGAAAGGCATCTCACAGCTCTTCATCTTCAAGCAATGCAATTGGCTCTATAGGTGTATAATTTGATTCCACTTCTTGGATTTGAACACCATACTAAGTTTGTCCAATGCATCCTTCACGCTTACAGCATCATGAATGTACGTGTGGATCTCATCAGTCCCGCCGCACATTGTCCAATTGGGCTTTCTAATAAACTTTATCAAATTTTCTTTGTTCATCAAGGCCAACGGCATGTCTTTGCACATCGCCAGTTACCAATCCCCATAAATCTTCAAACTCCAGGTGAATCTTCAATTTTGTCTTCCAAGAGGAATAGTTGTCACCTTTTAGAAACTAAGAATAGGGCAACAACATCTTCAAGGTATTAATAGCCATGGCAAATCTTCACAAAATTGCAAAATAAAGCTTCCATTAGAATGGGCTCGAAAAGAGCTTTCCAACAAGTATTTATATGCCTATACTCTCAAATCAATCAATACCTTAAATCATGAGAAATCAGCAAGATCTCGCCGAGCAGAAAATCAAGTGTGGGGGATCGATGGTTTTCCTCCGAATTGAATTCTCTAGGGAATATTCTTGGAATATTCCTTCAATGTTCTAGGATAATTAAATATTAAGTGAATCTTGTTAGTTTTCACATGTATTCAATGAATCAAAATAAACAAAAACATTTTAAGGCTTCAATGAGTCATCCCACGATGCATGTAGGATTATTTTCTTGGAGTTTTGTTTTCAATAAACAACGAATTTGCATGCATTGATCAACGGTCAAAAGGTTGGCGTGTTTAGACAACAAGGAGGTTCTCGTCACACTCTTCACCAAACTATGCTTCCACAAAACATTTTAAAGATCATGAGCCTTGTTCCCACTATGCACGTGGGACTAAAAAGAGCAACTCCCTCCAAAGTTGATGTACGCAGTGAGTGGCAATGGGTATGAATTCCAGTCAAACTCTAATCAAGTACACAAAGGACGTTTGCCCAATCAATTTGCATGCATTTCAAACTACCTATAGCAAATCTTCACTGTTGAAATTTGATTGGATGGCGTTAGAACGGTGAATGTTAGGGTTTACAGAACCTGTTTTTGAAACTTTAGTTTAGCGCCTCCAATCACTTCTGCACAGCACGTCCTCAATCGGTGTTTGTGCTCCTCCTAGTAAACTGCTAATAAACTCTAGCACCTTCTCTTCGACCCAAAGCATAGACGAACTATGATCCTTCTTACATTGTCGAAGTCATTTCTAAATGGCATGGACAATGCATTTGAATCATCCATAGTAATTCGAATGTAGACTTTGGACTATGTACTCATAACAACCTTTCGAACCTGCAAAATTGCTTCTATGTTGCACACGTTCTCGACAATCTCGAACGTCTTCTCTATGATGAACGGTTACCACCACATCTCTAGCAAGGGCACGTTCCCTACAAAAAAAACAAACTTGTTCTTTCAAACGCACTGATGGTGCCTTCCTTCTAGTATAATGTGCATTCTACACAGTAAATTCTTTATTGCAACAATGAACTCCACATTCAACATCTTGATCTCATCCAATGACGTCTCCTCGAGGTCACGACTTGGCATAGCACAACATGACAACAACCAACAAGTTCACATCCCTTCTTTGTTTCCTTTTTGCTTTAGTCAACAAAATAAACGAACTCTACTTTGCTAACTTGTGTCGTCATCGCTTCAAGCAATTAACTTTCAAACGGCCCATGCAACCTTGAGTTAGTCAGCCCACACCATTTCAAGCTCAAACAACCCCCATAACTTCTTCAAACGACCTTGTGTCTAAACAGCCTACTCAACAAACAACACAATCAACGAAACTTAACTTCGTATGACCCTATCTTCAAACAGCAAAAATTCATAAAGCTCTTCTCTAAACAGCCCAATTACGTGATGGCATCATGCTTAGATGGCCCATTCATGTGAATTTGATCTCGCTCCACTCCAATGCAATTCCAACACGGTCAAATGACAGCAAGATACAAAAACGATGATTGCCAAAGCTCGTTCAAATTTTTGATCCAATGCTCTAGACGGCACATACTTTGCTGCAAACAACACATTCTTTGCACCAAATGGCTGCAATTTCTCTAACGTCTCCAGCTCCAAACGTTGGCATATCCTCTCTGAGATCAAACAAAATGCTTGCAACACCTGCAAAAACAAACAGGAATAAACAAGAAGAAACTTTCTCCTTCTCCAAACAGCAAGGTCTTCTCCTCACTCGAAACTTGCGTCTACACTCTTCTAGATTCGCCAGGGCAAAATGCTTTCACAAACTTCAAGAGGGGTCTCCCACTCATCAACAACTGGGTCACCTTCACAAGTTGAAGATCCTCTAATAGAAGCCTACTCTAATACCAAATTTTAGAAACACAGAATGGATTCATCAACTGCAATCAACCTTTGCATTGATATGATAGAAAAATAGATACGTGTAATCAAGAATGTATGAAGTTAGGAGTTACAACTACTTTCTCAACTTCTCGAAACCCACGTTGTAGCTTCCAATAAGCACTTCAGAGTATAATCTAAAAGTAACCAAGTTCCATTTTCATAACTGATGCATATTCATCATCCAACGCTTTTCACCATTTGTTAAGTTCTACAACATCTGCAAATTCTGAGAGTTTTGCAAAAACTCTAGCCAACAAATCCATATTCACCTCTGTATTTTGAGAACTCCCAGCTCCTGTCTTATTTAGTTCATCACGTCTCACATCTTTCAGGGTTGATGCAGCCCCTTAGGTATCTTGCATGTAATTTGTGGTCAAGTATGTTCCTGTAAATTATATGCAATAGAAGTTTAAAGACGGGAAGAACACTGCATTGGAGGAATGTCCAAGTGATTTTCAATTTGTATTTGAAAAACATTCATGTAAGCATGCTAAGAAGATCTGGAAGAATGTAAATCTCCATTTTCTAGTAACTGCTCCAAACTGTCTACTGGAGGACTCCAAGATGCCTTGCACCAATGCTGCCTACTAGAAAAGGCCATCTTAGGCTATAATAAAGTTCCCTACCAGATTTCTCAAGTTTTTGCATCCCTGTACTCTTTCCATATTAACTATAGTTTTATATTCTAGAAGAAGTCCATCAATATTTTAGGCTTCTCGACCTTATCAAAGATAACATGATGGCTAACAATCAATTTTCAAGATCCAATTGCCAAAAGAGGCATCATCCCTTTTCTCATCCAAATAGGCCATTCTAATGCATCTTGTGCTGTGAACATCCAACCAAAGACCTTTTTTTTCAACCAAGCATGAAGGAAGTTGATCCAAACAATTTGAGATAACTGAGCTTCGTTTAAATCTATACCAATCTTCAAATAGTATCATCCCATCTAATGCAACTATTGGTGACAGATTTCTTAGGGAAATTTTAATGTGTATCATGTTATCCCAATATGAAGAACTGTAACATGGAGATAACAGTTGTCTCTAATGTCTTTTTCTTCATAGCCATCACCTCATTTTGCTGTGGACTGTAGGAGTTATCAACTGTTTCTTCATCCCCTCTCGCATGCAATCATTCTGAGATTCAAGTATAGTCCCCATCATTATGAAATTGAAGACATCTAATCTTTTCCTTATCTTCTGCTTCAGCTGTCGGAACATGTAAATCTTCTTGTATCAAAATTCTCTAAATTTGTCATATACTTGTGACGTTTGGTTTTAGGAAGAAAAATCAAGTGATGTGACTTTAATCACCAACAAAAGGAATAAAGTTTCAAAATCCAATACATCCAAACATGTAACTATCAATCAGTTGAAATTGTATATTCGCTCACCAAGAGCACGCAGAAAATGTATTTGTTGTTTCCTGTAAATGCAGGCTTCATATATTCCCATTTTCTTGTCAAAGACTAGGAATCCTTTTCGCCATACATTCTTGCTCAAGTTAAGGAAAGGATGTCTCAACTCAAGTATTCACATCAAACATAACAGAGTTGCAGAAACAAATTTCTCTTTCTACAAGTCTTATAAGTGTCTGTCTTCAGGGAATAGATATAACCTGAATTCAAAGAAGCTTTCCATGTTCACAACCTCTCATACCTATGTTGTCATTTTCCTTTTCAAGATGATTTTTATGATATCTCTGAGTACATTCTAGAACCCCAAACATCGAATCAAAACCAAATAGTGCTTCTTCAAAGTAACTAATACTTCAGAGCATTACCAATCAATTTTTCGTTAATTCTTGGAATAATTACCTTAATTATTCCTTCTCCATTCTTTCTGTGTATTGTCTTGTCTGCTAAATAAACTGTGTGCAAATTACATTCACTGGATATCTAGAACAGATCCCATCAAAACGTCACATGCTGAGTCACCCCCATCTGCATGCCCATGGATCCCCATAGCCACTAGGAAAAGATAAACCGATAATGACACAGTAGCTATCATTTTCATTCCTAAAAGAACACATACTCTAAAATATCTAAAGCATAGACCTTTCAAGATCTGAAGGCTAGACAAAATTATTTATTGCAATGAATTTGGAGGAGACACATACTGATTTATGATCTGCAATTTGATTTGAAACTTTAACATGGGATAGTTGATTTGATTCAAACTCAAAAACATCTGGGTACATTCCCAGTATTTGAACAGAAGACCTATCACTCAAAACCATAGATAGCAGATATGTTTCAATTAGGTAGGTTGAAAAGGCCAAAAAAGTTCGAAGGTTTGGCTTTTTCAGGCAGGTTTGGTTCCATTCAGAAAAGTTTGGAAATTGACACAAAAAATCTATGAAAATTGAAAATACATAAATAATTTCAAAAAAAAAAATCGAAGTAAATTCAAAATTGGAAAACAATTGAACTTTAAGTTCAGAACACTAATACAATAATAACTATTTAGATTTTCAGACAAAATCTGATATGCTAGTTTGACATTGACTACTTTATATTTATAAATTCTGTAACAGTATTTGAGTTCATGTTGGAGTTTCAAATATATATTCGAAATAAGATTGTCCAAAATAAAGTAATTAAAACATTCGACATTAAATTCGATATATATATTATATATATATACACAAAATATATATATACAACTTAATTAATATAGAATTATCATCAAATGGCATTAACTCAACCAGTTAGATTCCTCAACAAGGAGGAGACCAAGGTTCGAATCTTGCCAAGCAATATATGCATAATTTCCAAGCTTGTTGTAATACCACCATGTGGTCATGATGTAATATGGGTGGGGCCCGTTTCAATCCCATATAATTGATTCAAAAAAATTAATATAAAATTATTATATGCAACTTGATTAATTTATCTATAATTTATTTTAATATTTAATATCAAATATCAAATAGCATTAGCTCAACCAATTAGATTCCAAAACTTTCAAGGAGACCAAAGTTAGAATCTTACCAAGCGATACAATGTATGATTGCTAAGTTTGTTGTAATACCACCATGTGGTCATGAAGTATTACGGGTGGAGCCCATTTCAATCCCATATAAGCGAATAAATATATATTTAATATAAAATATTATATTATATTGTAACAAAACAAAAATTTACATAATTAGGTTTTATTCTTTTACATTAAGTTTCATTCTTTTAGATTAGGAAAAAAATAATTTGATCACTTTTTCCCCCTTTCTCAAGAAACCAAGTAGATAGATTTAAAAATAAAAAAGGCAAAAAAAAATCAAAGGATAAGTGCAATTGTCAATGAGAACAGGTGTCTCGCCAAAATGTGCTACAGGAATCCTTGGATAAATGATTTTTATATGACTTTCTCTACACCCATGCTGAATTTGATGCAAGCTTCCTTCAGTGAAGGATCACTTCCACATCCCATTCGAAAGGGCAACTCGAATGAGCAAATTGACACCACACAACTATACCAGTCACTAGTATTGCTTTTAGATTATCGTGATTCATAGGAAGAATAGCACTATATTAAAGCATGTGAAGTGTCTCAAAAACTGCATTTTTGGAGGGAAACTGCATTTTTGGCTGTGCTTTCACATCCATGTTCGCTGGACCTGCTCAGCGCCCTGGGAGAAGTGGCCCTTCTCATACATCCATGAGCTGCCAAATGTGCTAAGGGCATCCTTAGATAAATGATTTTTATATGGCTTGCTCTACGCCCATGCTGAATTTGATGCATGCTTCCTTCGACGAAGAATTATTTTCACATCCTACTTGAAAGGGCAATTCCGATGAGCAAATCAACACCACTTAACTATACCAGTCACTAGTATCGCTTTTAGATTATCATGATTCATTGGAAGACTAGCACTGTATTGAAGCATGTGAAGTGTCTGAATAACTGCATTTTTGGAGAGAGTGTATTTTTGGTTGTGTTTTAACGTCCATGTTTTTTGGACCTGTTCAATGCCCTGGAAGAAGCGACCCTTCTCATAAATCCATGAACGAACTAAAACGAATAAATTAACAGGCATGGAAAATTCAATGGATTCCAAGCTTCAAGGATAAAGAATAAAGTGCAATCTTATTTTTTTATATTGAAATTTTAAGTTAAAAATAAAAAATAAAATGGAACTCGACCGGTCCAGCCCAATAGGAAATGTTCGATTCAGACAGAACCTGGTAATGATGCTCAAAACTACAGCACTACATTGTATGAAAATGAAATTTTCTTATGACTTCTTGCCTTCTTCTACTAGTTCCAAGACCATGGATTGTAGGGGAGTTTTGGGAAGTCAGAATTTAAACCCTCCCAGGATTATCCAACCATGCCCCCTTAGCCCTCGCCATTCTTCTAAGAGCATCGTTAGATCTTATGTTGTCTCTTTTGGGATGGTGATGATGATGGCTTTGCTTTTGCTTCTACATCTACTTCTACTCAGCATTCCACCATAGATTAGAGTTGGTACTTAGATCCTCTTGAACTCTTCTCTATTTCTTTCTTTTTTCTTAGAGTTGGTACTTAGATCCTCTTGAGCTCTTCTCTACTTTCTTTCCCCTAGTCTCCCGGTTCTCCTATCTCTTCATCATTGCTTACAACATGTTAGGGTTTCAGACATTTCTAGGTCCACCCCTCAAGGATGTCATCAAATATTGTACGGCAATTTAACTTTAGTGAAGTTCATTCTAGTATCTAGTATAGTTCATTAATATTTTCTTGGTAACTACAGTGTTTTGTAACAGCTTTTTTTCACATTGACTTCCCTTGACCTACTTTCGTCATCGTGGACATTAATAAAATTATCTTATCTTGTAAACTTAAGACATAACTTAATGATAGCTTATTAAACGCTTAACTAACATTCAAATGATGCCTAAACCAACTTTCATATGTAGTTTATTATTTTTTTTATTTTTTTAATCGGTTATATGGGATTAAAACATGCCCCACTGAGTTACATCTTGGCCACATTATGGTGATACAACAAGTGGCAATTATGCATGTATCTCTTGGCAAGATTCGAACCTAGGTCTCCTCCTTGAAAGTCGAGGAATTTAACAAGTTGAGCTCACACCATTTGATCATATGTGGTTTATTTTGCACACAAGGAAGATTTTAATTTTCCCTCCATTCTACAATTTAGAAATCAGAAAATATAAACAGTATTTTCGCCAGAGGACTTAAAACAACATAAATGTTTGATCTATGTACCATCATATTGTATGCTTCCAAAGATGTCCAATGGCTGTTTATTTGCCTCTAAAGGAGCTACAATGAGGAAGTTATGCATCCTGCACTTTAAGGTATTGAAACTGTCCTACACTATTACCAAGACAGGGAGCAGTCTATGTTTGAACAAAACAAAGTACTCTTTCCTAGCACAGCTATTTCATGAACTTTCCTTGCATTTTTTATTTTATTTTAATATAAAATAAAATAAAAAAATTGTCAAAAATTCATATGAGCAAAGACGGCGTTGCTCAAGTCCTCAAGAATCTTGACACCAAAACGGCACTAGCTGATAGACCTTGATGCCCCTCTAGAATTTTGGCTACACGGGCTAAAGTCATGACAGCTTGCAGCACTAAGCCTACTCATCATAGCAACACCACTTGTGGCACCAAAACTACCTTTGACATCATGTTTATTATAGCATCATCCTTACCTTGGTGCCCATGCCTGCCGTGCCAACACCATGCCACCACTAGATGCCAAAATCTACATGAAGAATCTTCCCATTGCCAGATGTCAAAGACAAAGCTGCCATTGCCCAATCATGCCACTTGGCCGCTTGCTAACTTGTGCCATCCCCATAAGATAGTAGAAAAACAGGTCTATAACGGTTTTGGAAACTACTTCTTGATCAATTGGAAGCTAAATTGTGTTCCCTGCTAACTATTGTGTAATTGTTGTATATAATGTATATAGCTTAGGAACATAGCTTATTATTCCTTCTTCTACATCTTCTACTTGGTCTCTTCTCTCCTCCATCCCTACAAACCTTGTTGTCCTAGCAGTTCTCTTAAGCTTTTGTTTTGCTCTTTCACTACAAGGGAATAAAGTGTACATGCGCGCCAAGGAGTAGAAAGGACTAACGTCCACAACCAACAAGGCATTGCCAACACCAAAGCAAAAACCACTTATTGCGCGAGCACCTATGCCTTCATTGCCTAAGGGTCCTACAACACCTTACAAGCCTAAGAGTCTACCAGTAGCATGGCACAAACACACGCAAAAGGTGGGACCTAAGTGATAAAGCCATCACAAGACTCACACTCACAATGTTGACTACAAAGCTCAACAAAAGCTTTTAGTGGTGCAGCCACAAGTTAATGAATATACATTAAGACCACAAAGTGAAGAGGAGGTACATTACACATGCTTAAGTACCAAAACCCAAAGGATTGGCAAGACCTCAACAACATTTCTAAAGATTGAGAGCATTTGTTCGACACCCATCGAAGCAACAAACCCCTTTGAATCATCATCGATACCAAGGGTCAAAAAAACATCATTGGATAGGATTCTATCAAGCAACTCGACTTCCAAACCATGGCACATGCAAAACCTTACTCCTTGGTTAGCTTGACCTCAAAAAAGGAGTAGAGGTTCGATGCCAAAGCACCCTTGAGTATGACATAACACCAATGTGTGACATTGTCACATGCAACATGGCACCATTGGACAATTACTATCTAGGAATTGAATTTATCTAACGCTTGACCAAATAGTGAAGTGGCACTCCCTGTAGATCTTAGACAACATCTGAGTATGGATGAAGCACGGCGTCCATCTGTTGAGTCTACCCAAAATGGACTTCGGCTAGCAAGAAAAGGGAAAGTTTCTTGGTGTCATCGCTCTTTTGGTTTAACCATAAGCAAAAGAATTTTTTAAACTTGAGAAATGATTTTCTTACCCAACATTTTTGAGGAATGAGTGCATCTGTTCCACTCCCGTTGTTGGGTAAGAGGCAAACCCCTTTACATCATCATTGACACTAGGAGTCAAAATAACATTATTGCATAGGATACTATCAAGCGACTCGACTTCTAGACAATGGCACATCCACAACCTTACTCCCTTGGTTAGCTTCACCTTAAAAAACAAGTAGAGATTCAACACCAAAGCACCCTTGAGGATGGCATAACAACAATGCGCGACACTCAATGCATGTCAAGGGGATAACCTACCACAAAAAAGGTAACTCTTGCTTCGACAAAGCAATGTAAGAAGCTCGTTTCTCATGCTTAAAAACTTGGTTTGCTTATGGATCAACCAAAGAGCCATAGCACAAAGAAACTTTCCCTTGCCATGCCAACCAAAGTCCATTTGGGGTAGACTCAACAAATGGATGCATTGCTTCGTCCATACCTAGATGTTGTCCAAGATCCATATGGAGTGCCACTTCACTACTTGGTCAAGCATTGAAAACTTGATTCCTAGACAATCATTGCCCAATAATTCACTATATCGTCGGTCAATCTAAAAGAATGACAAGATTCGAGATTAGATTCAAGAGTTGAACAATCAAAATCAAACCAACCTCTTCACCTCGTGGTAACACCATTGCTCTAGAGCGAAAGAAGGATGGGAAATGTTGCCTATGCACTGATTATAAGGCATTGAACAAGATGCTAGTGAAAAACATGTATCTACTACCCCACATTGATGATCTTCTGGACTAGCTCCAGGAGGTTAAATACTCACCAAGATCAACCTCAAATCAGGCTATCATCAAGTCCTTGTAAACTCCACAGACATTTGAAAGACGACCTTCAAGACCAAGTATTGTATGAGTGGTTGGTCATGCCTTTTAGTTTGACCAATTCACCTACTACATTCATGCATCCAATGAACAAGCTTTGCAACCATTCACAAGGACATTCATCATTGTTTGCCTGGATGACATTCTCATTTCCAATAAAACATGGGAAGAACACTACAGCATATGCGCCAAGTCTTGGACACAATGCCAACACAAAATTCCAACAAACTTGCCCAAGTGTACCTTTAGTGTCATAGAGGTTTTCTACCTCGACTAAATCATTTGATTGTGACCGCATACATGTAGACCCAAAGAAGATACGCATCATCCAAGAATGGCCAATTCCAAAAAGCTCAGTAGAGCTTAGAAGCTCTCTAGGCCTTGCTACCTTCTACCACTAGTTTGTTCTTGGATTCTCACATGTGTCATGACCAATCAACTACACCATGCACAACAAGATGATCTTTCATTGGATTCAAGCAACAACATCAAGCTTTGAAGAACTCAAACAACACCTCTACTCAGTGCTAGTGCTAGTGATGCTTGACATCACTCAACCTTTTGAGATTGAGACCGATGCATCAAACTATGCCCTTGGCAACATCCTAATTTAGAATGGACACCTTGTTGCATATCTTTCTAAGACACTTAGTGACACAAACCGGCACTACTCCACCTATGAAAAGGAACTACACGCCATTGTTCAAGTTGATTAACAATGGGGCTAGTACATCATGGGTAAGGAAACCATTGTTCATTTTGATCATAGGCCTTTGCAATTCCTACATATTCAGAGTAATCTACAAAATGCACATGATAGGAAACAGATGACATACTTCCAATAGTTCCACTTCGTGATAATTGCAATAGCAAGGAGGACCACGTTGCCAACTATTTGAGTTGTCCTTCAATGCATGCACTACTAACAGTCATGAACCCAAAGTCATAACCTCATCCACTGGAAGGCACTCTTTGCCAAAGATGTCAATTTTGTCGATATACATCATCAATTGATACAAGGAAAGTTAGTTATATAGCATCACCTTATTGACGGATTGATGTATCATCTAGGTAAGCTTTGTGTTACTTTTGGTACTTTGTGCTAGCACTTGATCTAGGAAGTACACTATTCCAAGGTCATTAATCACTTTGACATCAACAAAAAGCTAGCGGCACTACAACAACACTTCCAATTGCCTTACACGCAGTAGAAGGCGGAGCTCTACATCAAGTCATGTGCACCATGCAACATTGTCAAGCTAGCAAACAAGAAGTTGGGGCTCTATACACCACTACCATTTCCTTCCAAGCCTAGGAATCCATTAGAAGCATGATTTCTATGGCCACACTAAGGAACAAAACAACTATGTTTTTGTTGTTATAGACAGAATTTACATGATGGCAATCATGATCACTTGCAGGAAAAGCATTAATGCAATACAGACCGACAAGTTGTTTATTCAACATGTCTAGATTTACTTTGGTATCCCAAACTCCATTGTGTTTGATTGAAACCGTTGTGTCATCAATAATTTTTGGCATCATCTATGGGATCAACTGGACACCAAGTTGCGGCATTCCACAACATTACATTTTCTAACTGATGGACAAACAAAGGTGGTGGACTAGATGTTGGTACATCCACCATATATGTACAACAATAATCACCCTCGAACATTAGTCTAGAATCTAACATATATCAAGCATCCCTACTCCAAGGCTCAACACACTTTGACTAGTCACAACCCATTAGAGCATGTTGTGGTCTCCAACCCAATATGCCCATCAATGTTTGCTTCCACATTCCTAATGGCCCCATCACACAAACATACGTCAAGGAAGCCAAAAGGTGTCAACACTTTTTGTAACACATATAGCACCTACAACACCAGGTTTAGTAGATACTTGGGCATCAACAATATAAGTACAAGCACCATGATTAACATCGCACCCCTTAGACTTTCCAAGTTGGAGATTGGGTTTGGCTCCACTTGAAAAAGGAATGTTTTTTCAGCCCTCACTAGAAGATCAAACCTCTACGTTATAGTCCATACACCATACAATAAATGGTAGGTGAGAAGGCTTTCATTCTTGATTTGCCTTCATACTTGGGGATGCATCCAGTGTCCATTGCAGAACTCCTCCAGCCATAATAACCCCCTCTATTAGAATATAAGGAAATACAACATCCTACAAATCTAAATCCTACTCGATGCCTATTCCTTTAAACTAGGTGATTGATGTCACTAACAAACGTCCTTGCCAAGGGAGAGACAACATGTTCAGAGTTGCTAAGAGCAGTTAGTTTGCAACCCAATGCAAATAGTACACAACCATCTTAAGCATTTGTTCCCTCAATTAAAATCTTAAGCAATGGGGACTATCACTTCCCAAGGAGGGAAGGATGGTCTGGGCAAAGTAATGGTTGCTCAATCCCTTAAGAATCTTGATGCCAAAACGATGCCAACTCATAGAGCTTCGTGACCCTCTAGACTTTTGACCATACAAGCCAACACCGTGAAAGCTTGTAGTACTAAGCCTACTCATAGCACCAACACCACTTGTGGCACCAACACTACCTGTGACGTCATGTTTATTATGGTGTCATACTTACCTTGGCACTAATGCCTATGGCACCCATGTACCTAGACAAAAAACTTGTGGTACCAATGCCCCAAGTCACCACCAGACACCATAATCTACACAGAGAAACTTACAATGCCAAATGTTACATACAAAGTTGCCAATGTCCAATCATGCCACTTGGCACCTTGCTAATTGGCACCATCCTCAAATGTGGTAGAACGCCTCCGTAACATTTTTGGAATTGCTTCTTGATCAGTTGGAAGTTGAAACATTTCTCCTTCCCATATTTTTGTACCTATTAGGGACATAGTTTATCACTTCTTTCTCAATGTCTTCTACTTCTTGGTTTGATCTCTCTTGCATCCCCATAGGCTTTGTTGTCCTTGCAATTCTCTTAAGCTTTTGTTCTACTAATTCTTTCACTAGAAAGCAACAAAGTACACATGTGCCCCGTCCAAACCACACCTCATGTAATTAAGCATTTGTCTATTGCCAATACTGTAATAGAACTTTCTCATTGTTCTAAAGAGAATTTGATGTGCCCTGTTCCACGACACAACTTAAAGCATAACTCACTTGACACCACAAGCTAGCTCAGGGGAGTGGTCCTCTGCACCACCACATCCTGGGCCCTGTTGTGTAGATCATAAATCCTTGTAATCCCTTTAGAAATCCTGAACATAAATACATAAGCGCATGGGGTTAAATCTGACCTTATTTTATCAAATGGCATGAACTCAAGTGGCTAAGTATATGGGCTCCCGTTGTAGAGATCCAAGTCCATTGAAATATTGCAGTAACATGATCACAATGTACTATGGGTAGGGGCCGTTTCAATCCTAAATAATCAATTAATAAAAAATGACCTTATATTTACATGACACTTCGTTCCATAGAGTTTTTAAATACACAATGAATATACTTTAAAATCCATTTCACATTAATTTGAATTCCTTCCTTAATGTTCATAAAAAATTGCTCCTTCAACATGACTTTCAAATTAAGAACCTCTGACTTTAAAATCCCTTACGCATTGTCTAAAATATTTCCCTGACATTCATATAAAATTCCTTCTTCAACTTTTCATAAAGTAAGAACCTCTTGATTATATGATTTAACTTTAGAACATCAATGAATTCTTTTGGGCTTGATAAAACAATATAACTAAAGTTTCTTTTTCGTTATTACTACTTAGTATAAACTTGATATTCAAACCCAAAATTGATTAGAAAGGAGCCCTTGTAGTAAAATTTATGGTCAGGGCTCTAGTGGGATCTTATTTGAAATTCGAAAGATCCTCAAAAAAAATGGAATAATTACCGGCTTGCAGTCAGGACTTACATTGCATTAAGCATTGAAATTGTCTCTGTCCAGAGACCAAGAGGAATCATAAGGAACACCTGCCACTTGCTCAAAGGTGTCATCCTAAGATTCGAATACATTGGCATTTCGAAATCCATTTGGGAATTTAGAACTGGGCAGAACAATAAGATGCTGATCAAGGAGAACTCTATCACCAGATTAGCAGAATTTTATGACACTTATTTTAAATTTTGGCAATTGTTTTTCTTACACAAAAATTCAGCGAACACAATTGGACAAACAACAATCCATGGCAAACAAGGTTTAAAAAATAAAGATTAAAGTAAAAAATACATATTTATATTTATTTTCATTTTTTCTTTACACACTTAAATTAATAAAATATTTATTTTTATGTTTTAAATTTAAGAGCAAATTTTAGAACTGATTTTCTCAAGCGCAATTGATTTCAATTTTTTAATCATGAACTCAAACCAGATAACATAGGAGGATCATAACCCCACAAGGGTCGTCAAGGAATGACACTGCAAGAGTTATATTGTATCTTCTTAAATTTCATATTAAACCATGCTCTACAGAGAGATAATTTCCTCACATTGTGCAAGGCACATACCTGTTCGAGCCTTTTGATTAGGATTGTGTATACATCACCATATCCAATACAGGGAACAGTCTTCATTTGCAACCTTTGAGTTGTATTCTACTAGAAATTAAGATTGCTTCTATTTCTTTCAACTTCTAATGCTTTGAAAAATAGCCCAAATCTAGGAAGCACATTGGTCAATAGTGGATGCACCAGATCATATCTGAAACGAATTTAAAAAAAAAAAATTGTAGGTCCTCCAAAACAAATATTTATTGAAATATATGTCAAAATTTAATCATCCAACGTGTGCAAACGGGAAGCAAGCCTCACTATGTAGCATAGAAGAAAAGCCATATTTGAAAGCCCTGATTGGAAGTTAGGATGTCCTAGCTAGAAGTATGGACACCCAAGTTGGAGATAAGAGGAAGAGCGAATATATGGCAAGTTCAATCCAGGAAGCAGATGTTACACTAGAAGTTATTATCAAGGATGAGATGATCAAGCATGATATAATGGTTCTTAAAAGAAAAGGGTTAATATGTAAGTTCTATAGATATTGGCCAAGGTTTTCGAAGATTCAAAATTAGATCAAGTGGAAGTGGGGATTGAATTCAAATTACTCCATGACTTTTCTTCCTAAAGGTCTTTTCCTCATCATATTTTCCAGTTAAGAAATTAGGGATAAAATAATGGGTTGTGGCCCATGGTTTAGGAGAGAGAGATGCCCTTTATTTAAGACCATGGAGTGAGAATTTTTCTGTAGAGACAGAAACTATTAAAAAGCTTTCGATATGGGTTAGGCTTTTTGGACTTCCATATCAGCTTATCAATAAGGATGTTTTGAAGAATATTGGAAATACCCTAGGGGAGTTCATCAAGGAGGGACCAACTAATAAGGAGCGAAAGCATGCTATATACACCTAGATATGTGTTGCTATGGATATTTCAAAACCTTTGTCACAATCTATTAAGATTAAATTTGAATCAAGAGAATGGGATCAACAAGTGGATTATAAAAACATTGCATTTTGATGCCACAATTGTTATGAGACTAGACATATGGCAAGAGATTACAAAGTGAAAACAATGAAGAAAGAGACAAAATTTTGGTCATGAGACAAACTTCAAGATGAAGCAAGGAAATCATATTGTAGTAGAAGTTGGATTAGATCAAGGATATTCCACTCCAAAAGAAGAGGCAAAGAAAGCCTATCTACAACATTATATGGCAAAGGCCACCATAGTTCACTCGGATCAACCATTAGAAGAAACAAAGAAGGATACAAGGGATGAGAAAGTACAATGTGCAAGTTCAAATTCAAAAGGAATTAAAGGTGCAAAGGAAGATGTAGAGGAAAATTTTAAAACAAAGGAGGCGAAAGAGGTCAAGTTTATTCTAGGTAAATCATCTTCATTTTCCTCAAGTAGTATAGAATCCTCTCCTAGCAATAGAAATGAAAGTAGTGTAGAGGTTATCCCTTGCACTTTAGGGTTTCAAGAGCAACATAATAAAGAAATGAGGATGGAGGATATCCATAGCAATTTAGGGTTTTTAGGGCAGCATAAGAAGGTAATTTCTATAGAGGAGTGTCCTTGCACTTTAGGGTTTCTAGAGCAACATAAAGAAGAAAGTGCTTTTGAGGTTATTCCTTGCACTTCAGATCCTTCAAAGCAAGACAAACCTATAAATGATAAGTCTCACTATTAACACGAAAAAATTGAAGAGATTGATGAAGATGAATGTGTTGGTGGGAATGAAAAAAAAAGAGAAAGACCCAAGAAGCAAAAATAAAGAGAAAAGGAAACTCAAAGGGGTATTGATATGGGAAAACAAAAGCAAATATCGCAAGTGTTAACAAGAAGTGGGGCTAAGCCCATAAATAAAAACAAAAAGTGATGATGAAAATGATATCTTGGAATATTAGGGGCATGAATAAGACCCCTAAAAAAAGAGGTATTAGGGAATTGACAGGTTGTTATAGCCAGCATATTTATAAATATGGAAACCAGGTAACAGGGATTTTAGCCATTTGCCATGTACATTTTCATATTTGTAAAATTCAAATTTTACAAGGCAACTAGACGAGTGTGATTTTTCCTCTTAATAAAAACGATTTCAAGGAGTAGAGCAATGTAATGTTTCGTCATTTTAACAGGAGTAATCCCAATAGAAACCACACAGAGCTTATTAAAAAAATATAAAAAATAAAAAATTTAATTTTCCAACAGAAATATGATCAGCATATTGCTTTTTTGATTCACCAGAAATTTGCTGAGGATGTGGAGTTGACACAATGTTAGTTGTCGACTAACAAACATTAATTTTTTTGAAGAATGATGTTTTATACCAATAAGCGTGTATTAAGAAGAGTTGAAACTAGGATGGAAAAACAAAACTATGACATCTAGTCTATGGAGCATGCAAAGACATATCCATTCTCTTGCTTTTTTTCCCTCACACCCACCCACCTCCTTTCACTTTAACTTTACCCCATATACAGGATAGGATACAGGATAGGTAGAGAATTTAACGTCAAATTGGCTACAAAATGAGGACACATTTGAGAATCTTACAAACCAGTTTGACCTAATCATTTTTAACTAGATGCCAACCAATATTCTAAGGCCATATACGTGGCTATGGAATCTTAAGTGGGATCATTTAAAAACTCAAATTGTACCACCTAAATAATAGTATCACTCAACCATACAATCCTCCAACTTTTAATCCAAAGATTTTACTTGGAAACTATAAATATGACCAAGCAAAATATGTCACCTTCATGAAATAGATCCCACAAGCCACATGTGCCCACAACATTCTTCCTTTTTGTTTGTCCTCCATCCAACCTTAACAGGTCCTTCTCCTTCAGCAAGTCTTTCCTTTTTCTATTGTGCTCTAAAACCACATTGACGGTATCAAGCCATGAAGATTCAAAATATATAGTATGAAGGCAAGATAGCTGATATATCTTCCTTGAAGGCTGAAAAACATATTTTATAGGCAGTTGCCATCTCCAACAACTAACTACCAAATCCACAAGTCATACTTAATCAAATTAGGTTATCCAGTACTAAATATAATTTAATCATTCATTATAACCCCAACTCCAAACACAATCTTTACAATTCACATTGGACCTTGGTACATAGATAGACTCACGACCATGTAGCCTTAACAATGAAACAGATCCATGCTAGATACAAAACTTAAAAATGTCCTAATAATCATATACACTGGGTTTAACATAATGTCTTATATTTAATATATTCTATTATTGTAAAACAAAAATTATGATTTTTTCAGCAAAAAAGAAGAAGCAACAACTCAAATTTCAGTTTGCAGGAGAACCGCTTGATGTAGTAGTAGAATACAAATACCTGGGCATAGACTTTCATGACAAACTTAATTGGAATACATGTAGGATGAAAAGAACTCAAAGTGGCTGGAGAGCACTATATGCACTTCAAAACAGGTGTAGGAATGCCAAGTTGTGGGACTGGAAGACCACCAAGGTCTTATTTGGCCTACTTGTTACACCGGTTCTGTTGTATGGTTGCGAGGTGTGGGCTAGTGGCACAACAAATGCAAAATGGAGGCAAATAGAAAGGATTCAAAAATATCTAATCACAAACTTTCTCAAAATTAAGGCCACAACCCGTTATGAAATTATTCTAGCTGAAACTGGAATGTTCCCTTTAGAAGCAATTGCTATGACCAAGCTGTTATGTTACTTGAAAAAAACAGAAAACATGACAAATGATAGATGGCCTAGAGCAGTTAGGGACGAAGAGTTACATAGGCGAAAGAATACGTGGATGAAACAAAATCAGAAATGGATGAAACGTTGGGAAATCAACATAAATGAATGCCCAAATGTCAACAAAGACATTAAAAATTATGTGAATGAAAAGTTCAAAAGTGGAATGTGGAAAAATGCAAGCAGGAAAAGACAATATTATATTGCAAATTTTAACCCAACGTATGACCATAAGGAAAAAGCGTATATAGGCGCTGAAATCAAGTGGAAGGAAAAAATACTCGTTGCTCAGATAAGGACTAGCTCTCATAGGCTTAGATGTGAAACAGGGAGATGGACAACGCCCAAAGAACAATGGGAAGAAAGAATATGTACTCTATGCAGCACAGGGGCAGTAGAGACAGAGGAACACTTCATCTATAAATGCCCGAGTTTTTCAGATATCCGTGACAAATACAAAGAAACACTTGGGAACGAGTTTATTACAGATTTATTTGAAGACAAGAAAATAAAAAAAGTTGGAGAATTGCTAACACAAATCAGCAGGAGAAGGAACAACCTTCTCAAAGATATTAAAGATCATATGATATGATTTGAGTAATTGTACTTCCATATTTGAGGTCCCATAGACCATATTTGGGTCTCGTGGACGTAATTAAAATCTTTCATTCATTCATTCATTCTCATTTAATATACATCATATGTATTTTGCCCCTACACATATAGAGTTCCACAACCTACCCTTTCAACCCACTATTTTAATGTATTAAATCATTTAAACATAATTAATTCATAAAAGCTTCTAGTCCAACATACAAAAACACACAATACACAATCACCTGAGACAACACATCAGGGAAGGCACACTCAACAATGAACTGGAAATTACTCAACAGCCATAATCACCGAGAAGAAAACTTGTGGCTGGGGACCTTAACATGTTCCTTACGAGTATAACCTTTATCTTCTGTCCTTCTCCAATAATTAACATACTAAATCTTAATATAAATATATTTTGTCCTATAATTTTTCCTTAAATTATTGGAGAATATGGTATGACAAGGAGAAAGAAACCAAACTCTCATCAAACATACAATATACATAGCACATGTAAATTGCCCTCACACGTGTTGTTCAACTACAAAACCTTCCTAGTCACAACATGAGTCTCTTAAATCCACTTCAATATTAAATGGTAACATAACATTACACTTCCTTTCCTAGTGACATTTAGCATCCCCTTGCCCCCCTTCCTACACACATGCGCACATGCACAGAGATTCCTTAACCATTATAGTAAGCCAGACTAACCTTTCATGGGGTTCTTGTGGATTCTTTGGCTCCCAATATGGCAAGCCAAATACTTTTTTGCTAAACCATATGTATTCTGGTCAACATATAATATTCTTCACTTAAGCAACGAAAAAATATCCTTGGTTATCTAGGAAACATAACGAAAAGTAATACTAAGTTACTAACAAACATCTTGGCTTGGTCATCACAATTCTTTGTTGTTTCAACTTTTAAACATTTTATGACTAAACCACTATTTTGGTAAGCAAGATTTATTCATTCCTGGGTATAGGTCTGATACTGGGAAAGATCTAAAATAAAAAGCAATCCACGTTTGATAATAAATTGTTAAGAATAAGAATTCAAATACTCAAACAAAAATATACCTGCTTTTTGATCATGCAACATAAAATCCTTAGTTAAACACACATATAGCGTTTCAAATAAAAATTCTCAAACCCTTAGTTACTCACCTACAATACTGATCAATAGGACCAAGAGCTGGATCATACAATCCCTCAGCGGCAGGCCTGTTCATGTTATCAAATAAAATAGGACTTGTAATACTCTTTACACTAGATGCACGCACTTCCTCATCAGTATAAAAGGTGAATTGGACTGAATCAACTTCTCTGGTCACCACCTGAGGCATAGCCATTTTGGTCAAAGAATAGAAAAAATAGTTTTCACCAAAAAAGGAAAACCATAAATTCTTCAAGGCAAAACGGTTATATTAATAATTCACTAAAACAAATAGGAAAAAAGATAGGACTTGAGAAAATAGTCATTGTTGAAATATTCCTAAGATAACTTCTAAGCAAAAACAAAATTACAATATATAATATCACATAAAACTAGAAATTTCATAATAAATTACGCAGTACACATTCAAGACCTTTCTGAGCCAAGTTAGAAATACCCAAAATTGAAAAATGAAATACTAGTTTGGTCGCATGTAAGGTACCAAAGTGCTCTTCAGCCACTGTTGGTCCAAACTCAGAAAGCCACACTCTGTCCAACTGAAGCCAAACATGATAATCAATTTGGAAATATTGAGGCACTAAGCATTTTGTATATATTGCCAACAGTGGAGGATTTCTTGTGGGAGTTGAAAGCAAATGCGGAAAACAATGTGCTCACTGTTCCTCAAAGGCCTAAACAATTCCTTTGGATAGCAGTTCAAAGCAAAATTGTTACAAGTGAGAGTCTGCAGAGAAGAAGTTATCATGCACCTTTTAAAATATGTTTTGTGTAAGAAGGATTTAGAAACATCATATTATTTAATTCTTTATTGTCCCTTTGCTTACACCATTTAGGCCACTTTTTCAGAAAAATGAGAATATATTTATTATTGAGTACCTCCATCAACATTGAAAGAGTTCATGAAATGTTAGATTAATTGTTTCAAATCTAAAGCATAATGCATCCTTCGTAAGATTGGTCCTTCCATTTTGGGAATCTATGGCTTGAATACAATAATAGAATTTAAAAAACAAATTTCGAAATTATGCCCACGTTTGGAACCGTATTATTGCCTCTCTTGTAGAATGTTTATAGGCATGGTGTTCATCTGTGAACACCATTAAGTGATAAAAACGAGGTAGTAGCCTCTTGGTTAAAGGATTTGAATATAAATAAAAGGGTCATCTATGATAAAATGGAAATGCCCAGAATTTGGGTTCATCAAAATCAATTTGATAATGCTTCCAAACGAAATCCGGGAAAAACTGATGGAACGGTGTTTTTCATAACAATAAAGGCAAATTCTCCTCACTTACTCAGAATAATATGGAAGTTCAACTAACCACTATGCAGAGGCTAGGGCACTTCTTAAAGCTATCAAGATCACCAATGAAAAATGATGGAAATATATTTCAATTGAGGGAGATTCACAAATTATTATTAATGCTATCAAGAAAATGGATGTAGGGATTGGATCAAAAACAACGTTACTTCTGATGTACATCAACTTTTATTGGAAGTAGTATCTTGGAAATGTCAGCATATCTATAAAGAAAGAAATAAGGTAGTAGATAATTTAGTCAATTGCAGTGTTGATATTCATATTAACTAAATTCAAATTTTAAATGCACCTGGCCGAGGGTGATTTCATCTCTTAACGAAAATGACATCAAGGAGTTGATTGAAGAAACATAACAGTTTGAGGAAGATGAAGAATATCTTTGATAAAAAAGCGAATGAAGAATATCATTGATAAAAAGGCAAGTTGGATATGGTCCACATTTTTTTTAACCAATTATATGGGATTGAAACAGGCCCCACCTGTATTACATCATCACCATAGAGTGGTATTACAACAACTTGGCTATTATCCATGTACCATTTGGTAAGATTTGAACCTAGGTCTCCTTGAAAGTTGAAGAATTTAACCAGTTGACCAATGCCATTTGATCTGGATATGTGTAATTGACCTAACAACAAATGTAGATTTTTTTAGTTATTTAATATAAAGGGAGTGGCCCCAATAGAAACCGCAAATAGCTTGCTTTATAAAGAGAAACAAATATATAGACAAAATGGTCCTATTGCCATAGAAAGTTGATGCTTTTTAACTTGTAAAATTCCAAGATAATTTTTAAAGGTTCAGCCAGCAAAGAGGTTTATACCATATGTCAAGGTTCCAATCCCATGGTCAACCTTAACATGTACAAAGGATTTGGGACAAGTGGTGGAGAACAAAGCATTTCACAATATAGACTAAGGTTTCAATTTCCTAGATGAACCTTAACATTTATCAAATGGCATTAGCTCGAGTGGTTAAAAATGTGGGATCCCAGTAACCCAATGCGGAGACTTGAATTGAAATCTTGCCAGGCACCTCTGTTACGAAAATCAGCAAAAAATCGCCGAAATGGCGAGTGAATCGCGAGTCATTCACGAAACGAGTGACTCGGAAAACTATCACGAGTCCGGCGATTCATTGCCGATTTTATCAAAAATCGGCCACAACCGCACGGGTAGAGGTTGCGGCCGATAAATAGAAAAAAGCAACAGTCTTTTTTAATTATCTCTCCTGACCTCTTGCAAAGACAAAAAAACACTCTCCTACCTTGCTACCACCTGGAACAACTTCGCCGAGGCATCTTAGGAGCGTGAGTGATTGCGGTGTGAAGGAATCTAGGAGCCAAAAACATCCAGCCAGAAGATTTATTCAAGGTTAGAAATTTTTTTAAAACTCTTTTGTTTTTTTGAAAATAGATTAGGGCTTGTTTGAAATTAGATTAGGGATTAGATAATGAATGGTCCATATTTACAACCCCCCCTGGACCCCCCCGACAACAGTAGTAGGGGGGCAAGCCCCCCCTACACCCCCCTTCGTGGAGTGGGTCCAAGTGCGACTGAAAACAAGACCTCCGAATTAGAGAGAGAATTAGGCTCCACAACCAACAAACCCTAGTCTAGGGTTTTGGGTTTAGGGTTTTTTTTTCTCCTCCTTTTAAATAGATACAAAATTGATATATGCAAGCCAAATTATTAGCTAGCTACTATAGGCCTTAGCACGAGAAGCGACACAAGCATCTACAAACACATATCAAGCAAGAGAGACTAGGGCTTATGTTAGAACAAGGGGCAAAGGAAGACAATAGATAGTGGGCCTACTGAGGCATTTTGACACATTTTGTAATTTGTACCTTTTCATATAATAAGCAATATAGGATGTGATCTGTCACTTTCATGTGTACTTAAAGCTTGAGCCTTGTATGACGTCTTGACTTGAATTGCTGCTTTTATTGCAATATTTGATTTGCAAAATGTTAATTCATTGTAATATGCCTGAAAAAAAAATTGTTTTCTTCGTTTTTTTTTTGCCAATTCTTTCCTCCATTTTTTGCCGATTTTGATTCTTTGCTGATTTTAAACCAGCCGATTTACTACCCGATTCTGATTTTCTCAACTATATTAGGAACTATGTGATGTTGTGACAATATGGTCTGTTATAAGAACGCTATGTGATCCATTGAAACACCATGGTAACATGGTCGCAATGTAATATAAGCCAAGCCGTCTCAATCTTATATAGCCAATTTATATATATATATATAACCTTTAAATAGGTTCATGTATTGAAAAAAATGAATACCATAGTAGCATGGTCATGATGTAATATAGGTGGGGCCACCTCAATCGCATATAACCAATTTGTGTGTCTTTATATATATATATATAGATATGAATCGGCAAAGCTAGGGCAAATTTTTCCAAAAAAAAAATCATCTTTCAAGAACCATATCTTTGCATAGAGTTGTCCGATTTAGACGATTCTTGTGCCATTTTGTGTGAAATTTGAAAATCTTTGAAATGAGTGGTCATTCGAAAGAATCCAAGCAGTATTGAGGGAGATATGACCATGTGAAGACAGTCGTTCAAAACTAGGGCAGCATTAGGGAAAAATTTTCCTCAAAAACGTCTCATCTTTTAGGAACCACTTCTTTGCGAAGGGTTGTCCGATTCAGATGATTCTTGGATCAATTTGTACGGAATCTGAAGAGCTTTAAAATGAGTGGTCATATGAAAGAATCCAAGAGGTATTGAGGGAGATACGACCCTGTGAAGTCAGCCATCTGAAAAAAGGGCAATGATGATTTTTCAAGTCACGGATAACAAAATTGTAGATATCTATCAGCTAAGGTTCATATGATGGGAGGAGCAATGGAGGGCTAGGGCATCAACGAGGCAAGAAATTCTATCTCGGCGTAGAATTTTTCAGCTAAGTTTATTTTTCCCCTTCATTATCTTAGAAGTTTTGCATGCAAATTATTATAAGTTTATTTTCAAATAATATAATCGCTATAGGATATACTGGTAAATTTTACTAGATTTTGAGTTATAGTTTCCTTCACATGGACCTATTTACAACTAAATCCTTAGAATCATCCCTATTAGTAGAGGTTGTAAGAACCTCACAAAGCAATGATCCCTATTGCTCAAAGGTAGGGTAGTTATTGGTAAATTTTATGGGTCTTGGCCAGGGATTTTGGCCTTGAGAAAATGGACTGATAGGAGTTGGAAGTCTCCAAAAGCGAGTCTATCCTTTCTTCCCAAAGGTTTCTTCCTAGCCATTTTTTGTTCCAAGGAGGAAAGAGATAGAATCCTAAAAGGGAATCCTTGGTTTATGGGAAGAGCAGGACTCTTCCTTACCTGTTGGTATGAAGGCTTTACACCTGAAAATATAAATCTATCCCTAGTACCAGTCTGGGTTAGGATGTATGGGTTGTCGATTGAATTTTGAGAAATGGATATCAAGGCAATAGGGAACACTCTAGGAGAATTCCTTGAGATTTCAAAAACTACAAAAGATGGATTCTTGGCTATTTTTGTTCGAATATTGGTCATGATTGATATAAGTAAAGAATCACTCATTCTTAAGTATAGGGTAAGTTGTGGACCCAAACCATAGATTATAAAAACATATCTTTTAGATGTAGAAATATGTCATGAGGCGGGGTATATTGAGATATCATGCCCTAAAAAGAGACCAGCAAAAACATATGTAGATGAACGAACATTCCCGCTAAACCTAAGTGCCTCATTAGATTTTGAAAACTATCTTGAAGTACCATGCACAATTTAGAAGAAGAAACGTAGTAGAGAAAATGTAGTGTTAGATGTCAAAACCTCTACCATTAATAAGGAAATACCAAAAAATGAGCAGGACAAGTCAAAAGCTTCCGTAGCAGAGCCAGGAGAGGATAAATCTAATGAAACGGAAATTGGTGAAAGAATATTGAGGAATAGAATAATAAGACCTACTCCTGATGCAGGCAAGGTAAAAAGAGGAAAAACCTTAAATTATCAAGCAAGAGCCAAGGAAGTAAGAGCAAACATAAAGACAGGAACAAGATCTAAGTTGGTTGAACTTATATTTACCAAACAACAAAATGATATTGGTAATTCACAGACGGGGCCAGTAGCCCCTAATGAGACATGATTACCATCTCATGGAATATAAGGGGTGTTAATGCCCCCTCAAAGCAGAGGTGTATCAGGGACCTTTGTTTAAGTAATAAGGCTAATAATCTTTGTATCCAAGAAACTAAAATGACAAAGGAAGAAGTTTCCAAAATATGAAAGCAGTATGGGCAAGATGTGAATCAAATGTTATGGATTCTCCACGAGCGACAAGGGGAATTCTAACATATTGGAATCCTATTAGAACCTCTTGTGCAACCATTCATAAAACTAGGCATTGGATAGCCTCATTAATCACATGCTACTTTGCAGATATTCGTTTCATCCTACAACTCAATCAGGCAGATTAGAAGTATGGAGTGGGATTGAAAAAAACGATTCATGATCACAGAATATTTTAATTGCCATAACCAAGCTAGATGAAAAATTTGGGGGAATTAGGAAAATAACACAAAGTATGAGAGATTTCTCAACTTTTATTCAAAACAATAATCTATGGGAGGTTGAGTTTGAAGAGGACAACTATACATGGACCAACAACAGGAGAGGCCAAAACCTAATAGTAGAAATATTAGACAGATGCATACTCTTAGATCATTGGCTAGATGAAGGCACTTGTGCTAAAATTAATACCTTGACATGGATTGGTTCAGATCACTAGCCAATAAGAGTTAAAATTAATACCTTGACATGGATTGGTTCAGATCACTAGCCAATAAGAGTTAAAATGGTGGTTAGTGAATTCAAAAAAATATCATATTTTAAATATGAGCAAATGTGGGAAGATCATCCTCAATTTGTTGATATGATGGCACAAATGTGGAATTCTTTAAGAAACGGTGGGCTGCATACACTTCCAAAACAAATTAAATCAATGACATCTAGATTAAAAGAATGGAACAAGAACACTTTTGGAAACATTTTTAAGAAGAAAGAAGAACTAAAAGAAAAACTTTCAAAATTCCAAAAAGGTGAGCATAATAATCCAATCTCGGAGGAAAGGGAGTTGCTTAGTGAATATCATAATATTTTGGGTAAGGAAGAGAAATTTTGGAGATTAAAATTGAGACAAACTTGGTTAAAGGAGATAAAAACACAAAAAAAATTCAGAGGATGGCAATAGTACAGAGATCAACATCCAGAATCAGTAGAATTAAATCAATAAAAGAATTGAAGACTAGAGTGAAATCAGAAAGGAGACAAGGTTTTTTTACCAAAATATTCTCGGATCAGAGGAGTTTGAAATTCTTAATGATTAACTACTACAAGAAGTACCTTGAATTATAACAAATGAAAACAATAGGAAACTAATGCCTATTACTCTAGAAGAAGTTTATTTAGCTCTTTTCTCTTTTGATAAGGATAAATCCCCAAGTCCAGATGGGCTCTCTGCAGCATTCTATCAGCATAATTGGTATATAGTGAAAGATTCTTTATTTATGGCAATGGAACAGTCTAGGGTAAAAATGTTGGGAATAGGTGTCATACACCTTTCAAACATTAACTGTCTCATGTCTTATGTTAAGAGTATATATAAGGAAGAAAAACTGGTGAACTAGACCATGGTTTTACTGCAGGACAGCTGCGTTACTGCAGGTCTATTGCAGGACAGCTGCATTACTGCAGGTCTATTTCCAGCACTGTGCACTGCAGGACAGCTGCATTACTGCAGGTCTATTTCCAGCATTGTGTCACTGTAGGACAGCTGCATTACTGCAGGTCTATTTCCAGCTTTGTTGATAAATAGGATTGAAGAAGTGGATACTTGTGTGGGAATTGTATTGTAAAAAGCAGATTGTTGATTACTGAATAATACAATTTTTGAGTGCTCCTTGATTGCTGGGTTTTTCCCGAAAGGGTTTCCTAGGGTATATGTTGCTTCCTGTGTGAGATTTATGTGATTTTGCTTGTTGAATTAAAAGTCTAGGCCTGTTTTGCACTACTTTCCTCTAAATATTAAGTAGGAAGTTGTTCCGCATTAGTCTAACTTCCTTTCAATTGGTATCAGAGCTTGGCCAGCTTTTGAGATCCTTAGTTAGGAAAAATATTTTTGCTATTAATCTTGGTTTGAGTGGGAGCTGTGCATAGGGGAAGTGATTTTATTTTAGGATGGCAAGTACATCACGGTTGGAGATAGAAAAATTCAATGGTACAAATTTTGAGCTATGGAAGCTTAAAATGGAGGATCTGCTCATAGATAGAGATCTATGGGCTGTTGTTTTTGGAAGTCAACCTGCGTCTATGATGGATGAAGATTGGACGGTGATGGATCGGAAGGCACGAAGCCTCATTCGGTTATGCTTGGCCGACTCCGTGCTCTTGAATGTAAGTGAGTGCCCTACTACGAAAATCTTGTGGGATAGGTTGGCTTCAATCTACCAAGCCAAATCCCTTGTGAACAAATTGTTCCTGAGGAAGAAATTGTATTCCCTAAGGATGGGGGATGGAGATTCCGTAGCAACACACTTGAACGAATTCAACATTATCATTTCGCAGCTAAGATCCGTCGAAGTAAAAATGGACGAGGAGGACCAGTGTATCACTTTACTATGTTCGTTACCCGATTCTTGGGACAACATAGTAATGGCTATCAACTCCACTAGTACCAAGTTGAAGATGGAGGAGATAGTCTCTACCTTGCTTTCAGAAGAGATGCGGAGGAAAACCATGGAAGACGTCAAGGATGTGTTGGTTGTTCGTGGCAGATCCAAAGAAAGGAACAAGGGGAAGAAGATAGTTGGCCGGTCCAAGTCCAAGGGAAGATCCAAGACTCCCACTCTAACAAAGATCAAATGTTGGAATTGTGGGAAGAAGGGGCATGTGAAGAAAGATTGCAAGGAGAAGAAGCATAAGAACAAGCATGAATCTGATGAGGATTCCGATTCTAAGTCTTCTCGGGAGGATGCAGGAGATGCATTCTTGGCTGCCTTTTCCACTCATATTAGGGATGGTGTTTGGCTGATTGATTCAGGAGCGTCATACCATATGACTCCACATCGAGAGTACTTCACGGAGTACTAAGATGGTGATAGTGGGAGTGTGTACTTGGGGGACAACTTGTCCCTTAAGGTTGTTGGTAGAGGGAGAGTTTCTTTACAACTCTCAAATGGCATGACCAAGACCTTGACCAATGTCTTGCATATTCTTGGTTTGGCATGAAACCTCATTTCCGTGAGTAGCTTGAATGACTTGGGTGTGCAAGTGATCTTTAACAAAGGAGGAGTCACTATGGTTCGTGGATCAATAGTGCTTGCTAAAGGAGTATGTGATGGGACACTGTTTCGTCTTGATGCTAAGACGATTGCATGCAACAGTACATCAGTTCTAGATAGCAGCTTACCGGTGGATAAGACTATGTTGTGGCATTATAGGCTTGGTCACATTGGTGACAAAGGTCTTAAAACCTTGGTGAGTAAAAACCTCGTTGAGGGGATAAATGATGTTTCCTTTGATTTCGAGTTTTGTGAACATTGTCTTAATGGAAAACAAAAATCAGTTAAATTCTACTCGAGCTCTCATAGATGCATGGATTTACTTGATTTAGTGCATAGTGATGTATGTGGTCCAATTGATGTACCTTCATTATCTAAATCATTGTATTATGTATCTTTCATTGATGATCATTCACGGATGACATGGATTTATTTTCTAAGAAGAAAATCTGAAGTGTTTGCTAAGTTCAAAGAGTTCAAAGCTCTTGTTGAGAACCAAACAGGAAGAAAGATTAAGTCTCTTAGAACAGACAATGGAGGAGAGTTTTGTAGCAAAGAATTTGACAGTTTTTGCAAGGAGCATGGAATTAAGCGGTGTAAGACAACTCCTTATACACCTCAACAAAATGGAGTTGCTAAAAGGATGAACAGGACATTGATGGAGAGGGCTAGGAGTATGCTAAGCAGTGCTGGTCTAGAACAAAAGTTTTGGGCTGAAGCAGTTAGTACAACATGTTACCTGATTAATAGGTCTCCTACATCAGCTCTTGTTGATGAAACCCCTATTGGGGTTTGGATGGGCAAAAAGCCCTCATTGAGACACCTTAGAGTGTTTGGTTGCGAGGCATATGTGCATGTGCCTAAGGTAAAGAGATCGAAACTTGATTACAAAGCGGAGAAATGTATCCTCATTGGCTACGGCGATGGGATAAAAGGATACAAGCTTTGGAACCCAATCACAAAGAAGGTTGTTTGGAGCCGAGATGTGATCTTTAGGGAGATCAAGGATTCTTCAAAGGAGGAGCAACAAAGTAAAACATCAAAACAAGTTGTGCAATTTGAACCAGAAACAAGCAAAGAAATTGCACATGGAGATGATGGTGTCCATGATGATGATGATGAGCATGATGCTCATGATGGGCCTACTGAGGAGTATCTTTCGGATAGTCATGACGAGTCCGATGAGGATCAGGAGCCTCAACCTCAACCCCATTGGGTTAGGAGGTCCACACGACCAAGAAAGCAACCAAATAGGTATAGCCCACCTGGTTTAAATTGTATTTTTGCTTTATCTACTAACATTGATGAGCCTAGAACTGTGAAGGAGGCAATGGAGATGAATGACAGTGAGTCTTGGAAGATGGCCATGGATGAGGAGATGGCATCTCTAAAGAAGAATGGCACATGGGACCTAGTTCAGTTGCCTAAGGGAAGGAAACCTGTTGGCTGCAAATGGGTTTTCAAGAAGAAATTCAGTTCTGAGGGCAAGGTAGATAAGTATAAAGCAAGGCTGGTTGCTAAGGGATATTCCCAAGTGGAGGGAATAGATTTTGGTGAGATCTTTTCTCCAGTTGCAAAGCTTACATCCATTAGATTCCTTTTATCTGTTGTTGTTGCATTTAATCTTGAGGTTGAGCAAATGGATGTAAAGACAACTTTCTTGCATGGAGACTTGGAGGAAGAGATCTACATGAAACAACCGGAACACTATGTGGAAAAGGGTAAGGAAAACTTAGTTTGCAAGTTAAAGAAATCTCTTTATGGTCTTAAACAGTCTCCTAGAATGTGGTATAAGAAATTTGATTCTTATGTTTTGAGGTTGGGATTTGTTAGATCCAAATCAGATCACTGTGTTTATTATAAGTAGGAGGGTGGTCATTTTATTGTTATCATTTTGTATGTGGATGACATGCTGCTAATTGGTAACAATAAGGATATCATTAAGGTCTTGAAATCTCAGCTTTCACTACAGTTTGAAATGAAGGATTTAGGAGCTGCTAAGTTTATCCTAGGGATGGAGATTAGAAGAGATAGAGCCAACAAAAAACTTTGGTTAAGTCAAAGAAAGTATGTTGACTCTGTTTTGCAACATTTTAACATGAAGAATTGCAAACCAGTTAGTGTCCCTATTTCTGTGGGAACAAAAATTTTTGTTGAGCAGTGTCCTACACCTGGAGAAATGGAGGACATGAGTCATGTACCCTATGCTAGTGCGGTTGGGAGCCTCATGTATGCTATGGTCTGCACTAGACCAGACATTGCCCAAGCAGTGGGAGTCTTGAGCCGGTTTATGGCAAATCTTGGAAAGGATCACTGGGCAACAATGAAGAGGGTTTTCAGATATCTTCAAGGTACTTCTGATTACTCTATTTGTTATCAGGGATCCTTGACAACCAAGAAATTTCACAAGCAGCTAGACATACAAGGATTTGTGGACTCAGATTGGGCAGGAGATGTTGATAGCAGGAGGTCAACCAGTGGCTATGTGTTTAGCCTGTTTGGTGGTGCAATTAGTTGGATGAGCAAGCGGCAGGCTGTAGTCGCTTTATCCACTACAGAGGCAGAGTATATGGCAGCTACTCATGCCAGTAAGGAGGCAATTTGGCTTCGGAAATTGTGTTCGGATGTTGGGCTGAGTCAAGGAGCAGTAAAAATTAACTGTGACAGTCAGAGTGCTATCGCCTTGGCAAAGAACCCTACATTTCATGCGTGGACAAAGCACATTGATGTGCAGTATCATTTTGTTCATGACATGGTGGAGGATAGGAAGGTTATGCTTGAGAAGGTGGATACTTCAGTAAATGTTGCAGATGCTTTGACAAAGCCTGTGAGCACTGAGAAGTTCAGATGGTGTTGCAAGGGTATGGGCATTTCTGCCCTTACCAATTAGTTCACTCTTTTGTTGGTGTTTCTCTTTTGCTCTTGTAAGGTATATGACAAGTGGGAGAATGTTGGGAATAGGTGTCATACACCTTTCAAACATTAACTGTCTCATGTCTTATGTTAAGAGTATATATAAGGAAGAAAAACTGGTGAACTAGACCATGGTTTTACTGCAGGACAGTTGTGTTACTGCAGGTCTACTAGGACAGCTATGTTACTGCAGGTCTATTTCCAGCACTGTGTCACTGCAGGACAGCTGCATTACTGCAGGTCTATTTCCAGCACTGTGTCACTGCAGGACAGCTGCATTACTGCAGGTCTATTTCCAGCTTTGCTGATAAATAGGACTGAAGAAGTGGATACTTGTGTGGGAATTGTATTGTAAAAAGCAGATTGCTGATTACTGAATAATACATTTTTTAGTGCTCCTTGATTGCTGGGTTTTTCCCAAAAGGGTTTCCCAAGGTATATGTTGCTTCCTGTGTGAGATTTATGTGATTTTGCTTGTTGAATTAAAAGTCTAGGCCTGTTTTTGCACTACTTTCCTCTAAAGATTAAGTAGGAAGTTGTTCCGCATTAGTCTAACTTCCTTTCAAAACAGTACATAGCTTATAAAATAAATGCAACATATCTTACCCTAATTCCAAAAAAAAAAATGCAGAATTGTTTGCCTCATTTAGGCCCATAAGACTATGTAATATGGTATATAATAAAACCTCCAAAGCGATGGCAAATCGGTTAAGACCACTGTTAGACAAAATTATTTCAGAAGAGCAAGGAGGATTTGTGAAAGGGAGACAGATTCTTGACAAGATCATAGTAGCTCATGAAGTTAAGCATTCAACAACTTCAAGAAAAAAAAGAGCAATGATCTTAAAACCTGATATGGGATTTCCTTTTTGCAGTATTAGAAAAGTTTGGACTTGGAAAGAAATGGGTCAGATGGATTAAAGCTTGTGTCTCTACATTATCATATTCAGTACTGGCCAATGGGTTAGTAACAAAATCATTTAAAGCCAAGAGAGGTCTTAGACAGGGAGATCCTCTATCACCATATTTGTTCATTATTATGGCAAAGGTATTGGGTAGGAACTTGAAGAAGGCTAACAAAGATGAGCTAATAAGTGGACTTAAGGTTAGTAATAACATCAACAACATCACCCATCAACAGTTTGTAGATGATACAACCATTTTTGGAAGTGTTGGGATAAATGAGGCCAAATCTTTGAATACCTTATTAAAGGATATGTAAGAGCATTAAGGCAGAAAGTTAATAGGACAAAATCCAAAATTTACTTCATAAACACTCCACCTAGAATCAAAGCAGCGATATGCAGGTTACTTCAAATGGAGGATGCAAATTTGCCAGCAACTTATCTAGGGATGCCCTTATTTGATGGGAGAATGAGGATAGAATTGTGGAATCCAATTATTAGTAAAGTTTAAAATAAACTACCGACATGGAAAGGTAGATGGTTATCATTAGCAGGACGAGTGCAGCTAATTAAATCAATCCTACAGGCCATTTCAACATATTATATGTCCTTAGGTCTGAGGGTTTGGTCGATTGGTAAAGCGCCTCATTTGGCATGTGTAACCCCGGTTCAAAACTCAAGGCCTCAAAGAACCAGAGGGCATGTCGCACCAACACCGTCAGCTATGTTTAAAAGTTTACACAACACAACTAGAGATTATAGAGCAGCAAGGAGCAGGATTCAAACCCACAAAGAGGCGAGGAATAATATAACGAGTTATTGATTCCTCTAGTATACGCAAATATATATATATATATATTATGTCCTTGTATACTATGCCAAAATCGATAGAAAAATGTTTAAACTATATTATGTGATCATTTTTGTGGTCAAGATTAAAAGGAAATTCCATTTGGTGAAATGGAGCAATGTGTATGATGATAAAACTAGAAGAGGTCTCAGTATAAGAGTTCTTATGGTTGAAAACTTAGCTCTTAGGGGAAAAGTAATTTGGAGATTGTACAAAGAGAGTCAAAGACAATGGGCAAGAATTCTTCAAAGTACATTGAGCCCAATGACCCAAGCTTAATTTTTACTGCATTCTCACTATCAGATGGTTCTGCACTATGGAACGGTTTAAAAAAATCAATTGATCTAGTGATTAAAGGTCTAAGATGGGTGGTGGGAACTGGAGAAAATTTTTCTATTTGGATGGATACTTGGTGTGATAAAAAACCACTCAATATAGATCCAATTTTGAAACCATGGATGAGATTACTTCAAGACAAATATGGTGATAGGGTTTCAAACATTATGTACAAGGATCAAGAAGGAAGATACAAATGGAAAGAAGACTTTTTTTTTAAGTATACAAGACATTGATGCTAGAAGGTAGTTGAGCAGAAAGATAACAATAGTGAATATTTTGAGGGGAGCCGAGGATAAGTTGATTTGGGAGTTGAATAGCTCAAGAGAATACACAACAAGAAGTGGATATAAAGTAAAGAACCAACAAAAAAGAAGTGGATATAAAGTAAAGAACCAACAAAATAGGAGTACCGCAAGAATATGGAGAGATATTTGGGATAGCCCAAGCATTCCTAAAGTCAAAATGTTTGTTTGGCTAGTAGGTCATAGAAGAATTTTATTCTAGGATAACCTTATGAAAAGGGGTTTTCATGGCCCCTCACAATGTGTTCTATGTAAAAAAGAGAAGGAAAGCATAGACCATCTCTTGGGACACTATTCAATAGTCTGGAAACTATGGCAATGGAATCTTAATATGTTTGGTAAATGCATGGTGATGAATGGAAGAATTGAAGAATGGTTAAAGCAATGGTAGAGCACTTTTAACAGTGAGGCTTTATAGACAATCTAGGATATATCAAACAATACAATACTTTGGACAATGGCTGGAAAAGAATAGAAGAATATTTAAAGGGAAGGAAAGCAATTTAGAGGTAATGAAAAGGAAGATTTGTTTGGCCATAGAGTAGTCTAAACCAACCCTATCAACTCCCCCAATCCCTAATCTTGAAGCAGAGAGCGTTGATGGATGGAGTCAAGTCATCAAATGGAATTATGATGTTAGGTACCGAAGAAACAAAAAGAAGGCAAAGAATATAAAGTGGAAACCACCAAAAGTAGAGTTGAACAAATTGAATTTTGATGGAGTATCTAATGGTAATCCAGGACCAAGAAGATGAGGAATAATCAAAAATAATACGGGAGAGATTTTGTCTCATTATGCTTTCAATATGGATTTAAGAGAAATAATGAAGCTGAAGCTTGGGCAACTTTGGAAGGGTTAAAAATATGCAAACAAATGAAATGGAACAAAGTATGGATGGAAGGTGATTCACTAATAGTAATAAATGCAATTTTGAGGAAAGCAAAGGCTTCATGAAACATACAAGAGATAATTGTGGAAATACAAGACCTTGCTACAAAGTTTGAAGAAATCAGGTTTACACATACATTAAGGGAAGGAAACAAATGTGCAAATAGGCTAGCCAATAGAGGGGTTTTAATTGAGGATAGCAAAGTTAAATTCTCTTTTCCATGGTTAGAGGAAGTAGTAAGTTTAGCTGAAGTTGACAAGAAAATGTTGACTATCTGAATCAAATAATGATTAAGAATTACTTTAATGTTTTCCATTGGTAATATTTGCTTTATTTTATAACATTAATATGTTTTCATATAAACTATTTATTACAATTCTTGTGGATGCACTTATGCTTCATGAAGAAAACTAGCAATCCAAATTTGGTAAAGCGGACTATGATAGCGTGAAGTTTTGAAAATATTACTCTACTAAGATGCAATGCATAGAGAGTAGAGGTGGAGTTTTGGTATTGTGAAGGCTGCTGCAGGAAAATGTCAAGAAGAAAGATGCTGAATTTTGGAATATTTGTATTCACACAAAAAATTAAAGAAGATCCAGAAATTGAAAATTAAGAATTCAGATTTTTTATGAAAATGATGTAGATATCTAGCTATAGCAACTCAATTGAAATGAGAATTGAATTTGTTTGTAAACTCTCAAGCTCTAAAGGAAAGAGTTGTGACTTGTCAAGAATGGGGGACCCAAGTACAACCCCTTGTTCTCTAGCCAAAAAAGCAAAAAATAAAAAATAAATAAATTTTAAATATATATATATATAACCTTTAAAAAGGTTCACATATTGAAAAAATATGAAGCATTCAGAACTACATGTAATTCATGATTATATTCCAAACAGAAACTTTTATTGCAGACTAAACAATAATGCCACTTAAATAGCTCCCAGAGTTGGGCAAATCTTTTCAGAATTGCATTGGGCACTGCTCGAGGACTTAAACACTTTTACTAAGCTTGCAGACCGCCGGTCCTACACATTGCCAGCATTATAATGCTAATTGGAGATTTGCAGCAAAAGAAGTTCAGATTTTTGCCTTGCTAAGCTCCTGCCGAAACTTGACAATTTCAGAGATCCCTGGGAATCGCTACTCCAGAATTGGTTGTCAAAACCTAAAGATAAATGTAAAATGTGATGCATATGGTTATGGGGGGTGCTGATCTTGAAACTGGCTACATGTTCGACAGGATCCTTTTGGATCTCGAGGAATCTGAGAGTATTGAATTTGTCACAACAGTTTATTGGGATTGTTCCTGTGTGTATGTACAATTGAATAAACTAAGAGCCATCCACTTGCAAAACAACAGATTTCTATGGCCTGTGCCAGATGATAGTGGTTGATGTTCACGGCTCACAGCCATGGAATTGAAAGGATTTTGAATATTGTGAAGAGGTGAAATACTGTTAATGTGTACGTTATTCCAGGTTCGGAAACTAGAGTGCTTATCACATGGAAAGGGAATACTGCTTCGTGTAGAAATGAGCTCTAAGCTGAATAACAACTTCATAATTTGGTCGGCTTTGGCTGGGGTTTATTTTCATACTAATCATTTAGCAATAACAACATTTTGACAATGCAGTGGGTCAACAATACAACTTACTTCCTTCACGCGAGAGTCGTAATCACACAATAATTGTTATTATTGGAAACGGCATCAACAGTAGCACTTGTATATAGCTGCTGTGGCATGCAGGCTTCCATTTGTTTCTTAAACAGCTGACTCTACTCAAAATATCCTCCTTTCTTAAGTCCTATCGATAAATAGCTCTCTACCGTAGGAAATACAGAGCCTTGGCCTTAAAGAATGTACTAACCTTGTTAAACAAGGTCTTGTTATGATTGTTTTTCTCCCTAAAGAAGAAAGGGAAAAAGAAAAACAGGAGGACGAAGATACCTGTGAGGAGCTGCTTGATATCGCCATTCTCTCCTCAGATATCTATGCTTGATTCTATCGAATCTTCCTTCTGCTACCCTTAGTTGCTGCTAAAGCGCAAACAGAAAAGCACAGCACGCCTAACTCTGTTTCTGCTCCCTCTCTTTCCTTAAAAGAATTGACAGCGGCAGTGGGAGCGAATTTAAATTAGTCGCTCCTTGAGTCTGTGTCTCTCTGTGCTTCTGTATCTCAGACAAAACATAGAGTAGGGTTTATAACGTAAAATCTCATACTCTACCGTTTAAGCTCTTCTAATATAATATAAATATTAAACGGAGTTTGGCACACAAACTAGCAACGGGGCCAATTCTACTATAGAATGAGAACAAAATAAAGAGGATTAGCTTCTTAAAAATATAGATTAATTCTATTACATTCGGTTTAGAGTAAATAGTGAAGCGAAAACTTTTACGAGTTTTAAATCTTATGAAATGGGAAAGAGTAGTTAGATTAAAAGTTTTTTAATTTATTTTTTTATTAAATAAGATGAAGGGTTTAATGTAGTTAAATTATTTTAATTTTATTATGTGGTTACACTATAATATAGATAAATGAGGTTTATTTTAATATTATATAATCAATTAAAAATTTGTATAAATTAATTTTTAATTTTAATTTTGAATGAATTTTATAATAAAAATAATTTTTCATATATTTAGAAGTATTAATGGGTTAGATTTTTTAATATTTAATGAGGAAACTAAAGTTCAAATCTTATCAAACAATACATGAATATTTAATGAGTAGATTCCGAAAACAAAGTTCAAATCTTGTCAAGCAATACATGGATAATATCCAAGCTTTGTTGTACTATCACTATATGGTGATGATGTAATACTCGTGTGTATGTGGTGATGATGTAATACTCGTGTGGTACACAATCATTTTAACCCTATGATCTATGGATAGATGCCCTATATCTTTTCTATGTGTCTAGCTCTTCCATCTTATCCTATACTTTAAGAACCATGTTTTTTTTTTGAAAAATTTGAAAAAAACTTGTATTAAAACAAAGATCAGTTACAATTGGGAGAAGACACATCCCAACCGAAAACAATGAAAGCACATGATTACAAGAGAAGAGGAAGATTTGCAATGGATCCAAATCTCTTGAACCAAAACCAAGCTAGCTGAGAGAGCTAATAGATCTGTTACAACAACTTATCGCGAAAACGCGCAGCAAACACCAACTTCACCTCTGGCCGCGAAAAAGCTACAAGTCACGAAATCGCGACACAAGACTCCTCTGACCGCAAAAAGTCAACCTGACATGTCGCGAAATCGCGACAATAATCCACCCTTGGCCGCGACGGAGCAACATGTCGCGATATCGCGACAACTTTTCGCCAGCGGCCGCAACGACGCAACATGTCGCGAAATCGCGACATCTTTCCTCCAGCGGCCGCGACAGCGCAACATGTCGCGATATCGCGACAACTTTCCCACAGCGGCCGTGACGGCACAACATGTCGCGATATCGCGACAACTTTTCTCCCTTGGCCGCGACAGCGCAACATGTCACGATATCGCGACAACTTTCCCTCGACGGCCGCGACGGCGCAACATGTCACGATATCGCGACAACTTTCCTCCCTTGGCCGCGACGGCGCAACATGTCGCGATATCGCGACAACTTTCCCTCGACGGCCGCGATGGCGTAACATGTCGCGATATCGCTCCTTTGGCCGCGACTGCGCAACATGTCACGATATCACGACAACTTTCCCTCGACGGCCGCGACGGCGCAACATGTCACGATATCGCGACAACTTTCCTCTAGCGGCCATGATAGCGCAACATGTCGCGATATCGCGACAACTTTCCCACAATGGCCGCGACGATGCAACATGTCACGATATCATGACAACTTTTCTCCAACGACCGCGACGACGCAACATGTCACGAAATCGTGACAATTTTCCTCCAACGACCGTGACGACGCAACATGTCGCGATATCGCGACAACTTTCCTCCAACGACCGCGACGGCGCAACATGTCGCGATATCGCGACAGCTTACCTCAAATGGCCGCGATGGCGCAACAGGTCACGAAATCGTGACAAAAACCACCCTTAGCTTTTTCATTGATCATTGGCGCAAGGATCTTTCAAGGCCCTGCCTAATCACCTCATCTTCAATAGGCATGTCACTGTGCAACTGCACTCCTACCTCTTTCGCAACACCCATCTTAGCCAGGAAATCGACCGCTTTGTTTAAATCTCTGCTCACATATACTGGAATCACATCATCTAATTCCCTCCATAATTCCTTGATTTGAGAGACCAAAATCCTCAACCTCCAAGCGTTCAACGAAAAGTTCCTCATGCAGTCTAGAGCTCCAACCAGAATTTGAGAATCATATTCAAGAATTATCCACCTGTGGCCCCGAGTAACTGCCCAAATAGAAGCATATTTGATAGCAATGGCTTCTGCTTCATTATTTGTGGCTCGACCCAAGCCCTGCAATTCCCAATAGAGCACTGATCCCTCATGATTTCGGCAGACCACGCCAATTTCGGCGCTACCCGGATTGCCCTTTGTAGCTCCATCAGTATTGATTTTAATCCAGCCTTCTGGGGGTGGTTTCCAACTGGTTCTGTCCTGTCCCTCTCGCTTTTCAACTCCCTCTTCCATTGGCCCAGGACCAACCTGAGTATCCTCTTTAGCGTAGACGACAACAGTTTCTGTGACTTTGCTCCAGATGACTTGCCAAACTCCATCTAGCGAGGAAAAGGTTTCTCTAAAAATTCTAGCATTTCTCTCCAACCACACTTGCCACCAAATGAAGTATAAACCAAGCTCCCACCCAATTTGAAGAGCTTTGGATTTAAATCTACCCCGCTTCCATATTTCCCAAATATTAGTCCGATTCATGTCACCATTAACCTGGATTTTATAATGAGAGAGCCATCGCTTCCAAATCTGACGCGTGAAAGGACACTCAAACATCAGGTGATCAACTGTTTCCTCGTTCTTGTGGCATAAAACACATTGAGAAGGGCCGATGATTCCTCTACATCTGAGATTGTCAAAAGTGAGAATACCATTGTGCATAAACTGCCAAGCAAAAAAGTTTACTTTCGGCCAGCCCTTAGAGTGCCAAATCTTTCTCCAATCCTCAACCGAAAAAGAATGGGGGGAGGCTCGGGAGGATCTTGTCATACCCGTCCTTCACAGTATAAACACCAAGGCTCCCATAGCCCCAAGCTAATTCATCCTCCTCGTCTCTCCCTGTAAGAAACCTTTCCGTCAAGATTTTGGTCAAGATGGGTGCCAACTCCGGGGGATTGGAATTGGCCACTCCTCCAACCTCTTAAACTTCTTAAACTTATACTCCCCCAGCTGAGAAGTGTTGAAATAACTTTCAATTTGGACCCAACCCTTGGTTTCTATGGCAGATTTTATTGGAAGTAACTCGAGGAATTCAACAATGATGGGTGGGTACTGATCCCAAGAATCAGTCCAAAAACGGGCCTTCTCCCCTCTCCCCACTTTCCAAAATAGTTGGTCTTTAATAACCTGAGATCCTAGCTTGAGAGCTCGCCACACTAAGGATCCAGTACCATCTAGAGGGAAACGGCCCACCTCATTGGGGTTAACTTGACCCAAATATTTACTTGTTAGGATTCTACTAAATAAGGAAGTTGGTTGGGAAATCCACCTCCAAGTACAACTTTCCAGCCAAGGCTTGATTATTTAACTTGGATCCTCTCAGTCCCAGTCCACCTTTTACCTTGGGCTGGGTGACTTTATCCCAACCCACTAAGGCCCACTTTCTTTTTCCTTTAGCTCCTTCCCACAAAAACTTCCTAGCCATCCTGTCCAACTCTTTCCATATTGTAAGCAGGGCAGCCAGGATAGAAAATTTGTAGATTGGCATGGCTTGAATGACTGATCGTAAGAACGTTAATCTGCCACCATAACTTAACCACTTGTGAGACCAGTGATTAATTCTGTCCTTGATACACTCCAACAAATTCCTCCAAGTGTCTAATTTCAGCTTCTTGAAGTGCAAGGGGATACCCAAGTAAACCACAGGGAGAGAAGTCCTAGTGAATCCCAGGATTTCTAAAATTCTGTTCGAAGCCTTTGCTCCAGATTAAAAAAACCACTTTGGATTTCTTGTCATTAATGACCCCGTTGAGTAGCCCCGAGATAGACATTAAGAGTATCCCTAATCGTTCTAGCTTCCCCCGATGCTGGCCACTCCCATCAAACCAGTGTCATCCACAAACTACAGGTGCGATACAACTTCATCCCCCACCCTAATACCCAATAATCTGCCTTGCTGTCTTCTCCTCAAGAAAAGTCTGCCAAGACCTTCAGCCAGAATGAGAAAAAGATAAGGGGAACAGGGATCCCCCTGGCGCAGACCCCGAGAAGCTCCAAAAGGTTGCGAAGGAAGGCCCTTGATAAGCACAGAGTAAGTCGGGGAAGAGACACAACTCATGATCCACTCAATCCAGCCTTGAGAGAAGCCAAAGGCTGCCATCATTTTAGCCAGGAGACTCCATTCAACCCCTGTCATAAGCCTTTGACATGTCCAATTTAATGAACATCCCTTTATTACCATAAGTGTGCATTGAATGGATTGCTTCCCGGGCCACAACCACCCCATCCAGAATCTGCCGTCCCTCAACAAAGCCCCCTTGCTCATAGGAGATAATGTTGTGAAGAAGAGGTTTTAGGCGCTCAACCATTACCTTTGTGATTATTTTGTACACCACATTACATAAGGCAATAGGCCTATAATCTGAAATATGAACCCCCTCCTCCCCTTTTGGAATCAAGGTAATGAACGTGTGGTTTATAGCTTTAAGCATTCTCTTATTTTCTCTGGACTCTTCAACAACAACCCTTACATCTTCCTCTAAGCGAATCCCAGAAATCCTGAAAGAACTCAATTGGGAAGCCATCTGGACCAGGAGTTTTACCAGTGCTCATTCCAAAGACCATAGTTTTCAATTCATACCTATCAATGGGTTTGAGGAGGGCCTCGATTTTCATCCTCCGAAATAATAGCAGGTATGACAGAAATAACTTCATTTTGGGCCTCTACATCTTGAACCACACTTTCCTTAAAAAGCTTAGAAAAATAATCCATAGCATGGGAATGTATACCTGGAAGAGTATCAAAGGAATGACCATTCTCATCTTGAAGGGTCTCCATCTTATTCATCTGTCTTCGAGCACAAGCAGTCCGATGAAAGAATTTTGTATTTCTATCCCCTTCTAATAACCAGGAGGTTCTTGCTCTCTGTTTCCAATAGATCTCCTCCTGGTTGTCAATGTCCTCAACCGCTGTACGCAAGGCATCATCCTCAACTTTGAGCTGGTCAGTTATTACTCCTTCTCTAAACTATTTTTGGACCTCATCCCAGCGGGCCACCAACGGAGCTCTTTGGGCCTGGAAGTCAGATTTATAAGAACGCCTCCAATACTTCAACTGAGATTTGACATATTGAAGTTGTTTGTGGATTCTAAACATTGCTCTCCCATAGGCTGGGCGGCCCTCTTCCCACCACCCGGGGGATTTTCTCCCGAAGTTCTTCTTTCGAAGCCAAAAATTCTCAAATATGAAAGGTTTGTGATGGTGCCCCATCCTAGTCCCACTTTCCAACAAAATAGGATAGTGATCAGAAATAGGGCCTGCCAAAATCTAAAAATTGATATTCCATTTTACAAACACCTCCTCTGAAAGCAGAAAGCGATCTAGCTTCACCTTCCTACTATGTGGCTCCCGCCTTTTATTAGTCCAAGTGAAGTTATTGCCAGGACATTTAATGTCCACTAAGTGCAAAGCCTGGACTTGAGCAATCATGAAACGGTCCCCCGGATCCAAAAGAGGTGTTCCCCCTTCCCGGTCTCTAGAAGATAATTTAGCGTTAAAGTCCCCCGCTATAATCCAGTCTATATCTTCCCTTGATGCTCGCATGTCATGCACAACCTTCCACTGCCGCCTCTGACCCTCTAGGTTTTGAGAACCATAAAAGTTAGTGACTAGAACGAACTCCGCAGAGACATTATTCCTAAAAAGAGAAGTGAGAACACCCCTCCAGGCAAGGTGTTCTATTGCAGACCATTCCAGAGAGTTCCACAGAGTAACAATCCCCCCTGAGGCACCTTGGGCAGCCACATCCATATGACCAACACCCCTCCAAATTCTCGTTGACTGTTTTAGACATAAGATCCAAAGACATCTTGGTCTCTTGTAAAAGCAAAAAATCAGTATTGCTATTCTCTAATAATATTTGAACAACAGATTGATGGGTTCTGTTGTTTAAACCCCTCACATTCCAAGATTGTATAATCATGGGTTACCCTGGGAGCAATAAGAGTCAATTGTCCTCACCAATCCTCCCATGATCAATTTGTCTCCCTGGGTTGCTAGCATCTCTTTATTGGATCTTCTACCAGCTCCCTGAGAATTGCTATTTTTTTATCTTTTTTCTACTTGGGTTATCCCCAAAGATGGCCTTTCCCTGTTCTTCTTTGTTATCCCCATGCGAACATCCTGAGATACTGTCTGCTCCTCGGTTATGGACAACTAAGGCACCAGAACACACTGGTCGTGATACCTCAAAGGGATCATCAACCTGCTGAATGACAGGAGAAGATGAGAGGGGGAGTTGCCCGGGAACAACAGAAGTTTCCTTGAAACCCTCCAAGCCCTCCATAGATTGATCCTCTTCATCAACCAATGACTTAAAAATCTCATACCTATTGGCAGGCCTGAGATGAGATTGCTCCTTTCCCTCCTTTTTCTTTGTCCGTATTTTTCTTCGGGGCTGTTCAAAACCCTCTCTCTGAGCTTCCCGGCCCTGACTGGTGCTAATAGGATCTTTATTGGGTGCAGCCTTATCCTCTTTAGGCAGGTTTGGCATTCCTGAGGGGGCCTCCATATTGGCATTCATATTAATAGGACAGAAACGGGCCAAATGTCCATGCTTGTGGCAAACCCTACATCTAAAGGGTAGGGCCTCATAGTCCAATCGTTGAATCCAGGAAAGACCCCGCCAGTTCAATTTCCAACTCTATCGACAAAGGCCGGGCTGAGATCCATCTCCACACATATTCGAGCATACACCGCCATGCTCCCTTCAATAGTGTCTCTGGCAACACCCAGATGTCTACCAATCGAATTGCCAATCACTGCCAAAACCTGCTCACCCCAAAATTCCATTGGAAGAGCATATAATCGAATCCACACTGGGATAGCAGTAGGTTCAACACGAGGATCGAATCCTACCCTCCATGGTTGAACAAATAGCCCTGTCGGGCCATGGTTTTTCTTCTCCGACTCAAAAGCCTTATTTCTATCGGCCAGAGCCGAGAAGCTGACAATAAAATAACCATTACTAATAAACCACAATGAATACTCACCGTGGGGCTCCCAGTTCTGGCGGATCCAAGAATGCAGAAAGCTCAGGGAAGGGCGAATACCCATGAACTTGCGGATTAAATCATGGTTAGCTCTATAGAGGATAGACTCTTCAACCATGCTGGGCTCAATGACAATTTTTGGCCTGGATTCGGCCTGCGGTAAACAACCATTCACACGACGTGCTGAAGACCTATTCCCAACAGTCGTGAAGAGCTTTTTATATGCCATCTTTTTGGCTTCGGCATTCTTCGAAGGAGAATCTTCTTTAAACAAATCAGCGTAAGAGCTAGTACTTCCTGGAAAAGGAGCCGGAGGAGTCCCCATTGGACCCTCCTGGGGCACCGATCGAACCTTCAGATCCTCCGTACCCCAAAGACACTTCTGCAAGCCAGCAGAAGCCAAAGATTTTTTGAAAATCCAAAAACCCTAGTTCAGAATTCAAAAATCGCCAGAGCTCATTTTCTATTAATGTTTCATGTTAAATTCACTTTAAGAACCATGTTAAAGGTATTTTTGAAGTCAATCAAATAATAAGATGTATCAATTTTAATGTGATGTGATTTAATAATCGAGTATTGACTATTGGCCTAACTTTTGCTTATCCTTTTGTTATCATTTATTATTTTTATACTCACTCGTTTATTTTGTGCTGAACCATAGTATAAAAAATATTTGTAAACGAAGGATTAACCATTACATAATGATAATTTGAAGGGTTGTCTATATCATGATTTTTGAATAGGTATAAAGAAATTTGTTGTGCTAAGCATTTGGAAGAGGATTGGTATAATCATAATTTGCTATGTTTTTTTGCTTGAAGGGTATGCATAATGTACTAAGTATTTTTGTAGAGGATTGGTCTTGACATTATTTGTTGGGGTTTATGACTTAAAAGGAGTAATAGAATTTAAAACAAAAAAAAAAACTTAAAATTATATCTAGGTTTGTGTTCGTAGTGTTTCATCTCTTGTGCAGTGTTTATATATGCTCATTATATGAATTTTGGGATGTCGAAGATGTTGTGTTAGCCTTTTGATTACATAATTTGAACATACATATAAGGGATGGTCTATGAAAATAAATTTAACACCAACCAATGGCCAAATATTTTTTTTAACACACTCTCACACATACACCTTGTTGTGGTAAGGCTTTGGCCTTTCATCCAAGAGACCAAATATCCTAAAGTTGTGCTTATTAAACTTAATTTTGACTATGCTTCCAAATGAAACCCTAGAAAATTTGGTAAAGGCAATTTTTTTCATATTAATATCAAAATGATCCTGACCTACTTAAAACTATATAAAAATTCAACAAACCACTATATGGAGGCTAGGACACTTAATATAAGAAATAAGGTTTCCATTGAACAAGGATGGAGATAATTTCACTTGAGATGGAATCATATACTTTTTTTTAAAATAAAAATCTAGATTTGAATATTGCTCAACAATAGCAATTGTTCTTATCAAATAGCATTAGCTCAATCGGTTAGATTCCTTGGCTTTCAAAGAGGAGACCAAGGTTTGAATCTTGCAAAATGATACATGCATAATTGTCAAGTTGTTGTAATACCACTATGTGGTCATAATGTAATACGGGTTGGGCCCATTTCAATCCCACATAACTCGATGAGGAAAAATAATAATATTGTTCTTGTTGTTCGTCAATTATTGATAGAGATAATATTTAAAAAATATCAACATATAAAAATAAGAAATAGAATCGAGAAAAAATAATAATATTGTTCTTGTTGTTTATCAATTATTGATAGAGATAATATTTAATAAATGTTAACGCATTAATAGAAAAAAATAGAATGATGTTGATCTCGATCTAGTGAAATTTAAAATTTACAAGGTACTTACCTAAGAAAAATTGTATTATTATGAGGGAAGCCAAGGATAAATTGATTTGGGAGTTGAATAGCTCAGGAGAATACATAACAATAAGTGGATATAATTTTCAACACCAAAAAAATAATAATATCACTAAAATTAGGAGAGCTATTTGGGTTAGCCCAAGCATTCCTAAAGTTAAAATGTTTGTTTGGCTAGTAGGTCATAGAAGAAATTATATTCTGGGATAACCTTATAAAAAGGGATTTTCATGGCCCCTCTCAATGTGTATTTTATAAAAAGGAGGAGGAGAGTATAGACCATCTCTTGGGACATTGCTCAATAGTCTATAATCTATGGCAATGGATTCTTAATATGTTTGGTAAATGCATGGTGATGAATAGCAAAATTTAAGATTGGTTAAAGCAATGGCAGAGTACTTATAAAAGTGAGATTTTACAGACAATATGGGATATATCAAAAGATATAATACTTTGGACTATATGGCTAGAAAGGAATAGAAGAATATTTAAAGAAAAGGAAAACAATTTAGAGGTAATGAAAAAGAAGATATGTTTAGCCATAGAGGATTCTAAACCAACCCTATCTACTCACTCAATCCCTAATATGGAAGGAGAGAGCCTTTATAGATGGATTCAAGTAATTAAATAGAATTATGATGTTGGGTACAAGAGAAGCAAAAAGAAGACACAAAATATAAAGTGGAAACCACCAGATGTGGAGTGGGTTAAATTGAATTTTTATGGAGCATTTAAAGGAAATCTATGACCAATATGAGGAGGAGGAATAATTAGAAATAATTGAAGAGATATTTTATCTCATTATGCTTTCAATAGTGGATTTAAGACAAATAATAAAGTTGAAGCTTGGGCGGCTTTAGAAGGGTTAAAAATATGTAAACAAATGAAATGGAATGGAGTTTGGATGGAAGGTGATTCTCTCATAGTAATAAATGCAATTTTGAGGAAAGCAAAGGCTCCATGGAACATACAAGAGATAATTGTGGGAATTTGAGGTCTTGCTAAAGAGTTTGAAGAAATCAAGTTTACACATATATTAAGGGAATGAAACAAACGTGCAGATAAGCTAGCCAATAGAGGGGTTTTGATTGAGGATCATGAAGTTAAATTATCCTTTTTATGGTTAGAGGAAGTAGAAAGTTTAGTTGAAACTGACAAAAAAATATTGATTTCCTAAATCAATTAATGATTAAGATTTACTTTAATATTTTCCATTGGTAATATATGCTTTATTTTGTAACAATAATGTGTTTTCATTTAGACTATTTATTATAATTTTGTGGTTGCACTTGTGTTTCAAGAAGGAAACTAGCAATCTAGATTTGATAAAATGGACTACGAAAGTGCAATGGTTTGGAAATATCACTCTACTAAGATGCAAGGTATAGCTAGTAGAGGTGAAGTTTTGGCATTGTGAAGGTTTCTATGGGAAAATATCAAGAAAGACGTTAAATTATAAATTAATTATATTCATATAAAAATTTGAAAAGATCCAGAAAATGAAAATCAAGAATTCAGACATATTATGTAAAATGATGTAGGTTTTGTTGGTCACAAATTTGCCTAGTTACAAAGTCTATGCCTTGTGCACCCTAGACCCGACCAACATTGAAAGGTCGGAGGAGAGAAATATCCTCCGGGCCAATCTACAAAGAGGGTTGGCTCCCTTCCTAATCTACTTTGGTTGAAAGGTTAGGGTAACAAGAAAGAAATAGGGAAATATGGCTATAAGCCGACAATATAGGATGGGGATAGACTAACAACTAAAATTCCACCAAGCAGTAATTAGCAACATACAACAAAAATACAAGCACAAAAACTTATAGAAAACTATCAAGTGCAGGACCACTCAAAGAACAAAAAGTCAAAGCATTTCTATTGATGCAAAAAACTTGAAGTGTTTTTTTGCAGAGTGTCCATCCTCTTTCTTTACATGAAAATGACTAGTATTTATAGAGGATTGCGCCTCTTTCATTTAATGAGTTTACAACAAAATGTTGGTAGATCAAAGACCAGCGAGAATAATTCCCTCCTCGACATCAATGATGTTCTAGTCAAAATATCTTTCATGGAAACCACGATCCGACTTTGGTGGGAGAATCACATAGAGAAATCAACATGATTAAATGCTAAGAAGTGACCTTGGACGTCGGTGCATTGGGATGCAGCAAAATCGCTTGGAAATCGGGAGCTTGGTCGTTGAATTTGCTTCACCTTTACACCTTGGAAATCCACTTTCGCCAGGAAAGTCCACTGAGCATTAAATCTGCTTTGAAAATTGGCAAGGTCGATAGGCAGTGCATTGGAAATAAACAAGAATTGCCTCTGATCTTGCAATGTTGAAGCAGAAATCCTAGAAGTGTTGCTTGCATTGCTTCAAAAATTAAATTTTATCTTTCTTCGCCTCTTCCCAAGAGAATTTGCAAAATCATACCTTTGAAAGCAATGCGCCTGAGAATTTAATGCCAAGGAATTGATTTCACCCAAGAACGGGGTGAAACAACCTTTTCGGGACCACAATGGGTGACAACGCAGCTTGGTTTGATCTCTGATCGATGTCTTGGCAATTTTACCCATTGATTGCCTCTTCTTCTAATTATCTTCTTTGTTTTTGCCTTAAAGGAGGGTGATAAGGACTTTTGCCCCTTTGGGGAGGCGACATCACCTTTAATTGTTTTACTTCGACGTATCACATGGCGCAATGCTTTCACCCAAAATTGAATTTTAAAACCCATTCGCCCCTTGGAGAGGTGAAACCACATGGTGCCTCTTCAATAGGGGTGATTTTGATTTGCTATGCCTCGACTTTGCATTAAGCGCTCCCCTTCTATTTTCGCCCTACCACGGATAAAAACATATTAAGGTGGGCCCTACGACGTTAATTTTACCTTTTAAAATATTCAACATGCCTTTTTGCCCCAAAGAGGGGTGACAATGAGTTTCACCCCTCACTTGGGGTGAAAGCGCTCTTTAAATTTCTGCCTTGATTCGCCCATGTCGGGCCCACGCCACGCCTTCTTTTAAAACCTTTCTTAGGATGTGTTATAGAAGGGTGACAAAGAGTTTCACCCCATAGAGGGGTGAAAGTGAGTTTTGCCCCTCTCTTGGGGTAAAAGCCCTTTTTAAATCTACTCCATTTCGTTAGTGCCTAGCCCATGAAGCACCACTTAAACTGCTACATTTCCAAAGGAAGTTTCGCCCCTACTTGGGGCAAAAGTGCTTTTAATTTTTAATTTATAGCCACTTGCGCTTTAAAATAACTTTCACCCCAAAGAGGGGCGACAAGGGTTTTTGCCCCTCAATTGGGGCGAAAGCATTCTGCTCCTTTACATGAAATTCAGGACTTTCGCCCCTGTGCTCGTGTTGGGCGAACTTGCTACCTTTTAATTATGTTTCACCTCCAAGAGGGGCAAAAGTGATTTTCACCCCTCAATTGGGGCAAAAGCGCTCTTATTCCTCCCTTCAACTTCATTCCTGCATTAAATCACGATTTTCACATTTTCTCGGGGGAAAACTCCTTTGCAAGCGAAACTTGGGGTGAAAGCGCTTAAATTCATTGCTCCTTATAATGGTGTTGCCAATTCGAAACCAAACACTCTCTCATCAACCTTTGCTTCATTTTGGATGAAACCGTTTTTTGTGCTATATTTCACCTGTAAAAGAGGTGAAAAGGACTTTTGCCTGGACAAGAGGTGAAATAAGCCGCTTCTTCTTTCTAGGCACTTCTTTCCAAAATTGATCTCCTGCCAACACTCTTGTTCCTTAACATTTTTCAACAAAGTTCTTCGTTGCATTCATGACTTCCCTTTTATTTACAGTAATGCAATATTTAAAAGAGGTAAAAATACAGTACAATAAACAACAAAACTACGTCTTTCTTCGTTAAATTTATCGAAATTTTACAATCAACATTCAAAAAAAAAAATTATTGTGGCAAAGTGACAAAATTGCCAATATTTTTTGCAACATGCAGGGTATCCATGGCTCGCGGGTATCCAGCTCGTATGGATGCAATTGACCCCAGGCCTTCATCCATTGGGCTTAAGAGTCAGCTCCACTTGGTGCATCAGGCTGCTTGCTGCTCGCTCCGACATTATGCTCCTCTACCTCCTTCGCTGCAGCTTCCTCTTTAGAAAGATGCACGATAGTGGCTTCAAACACTACAATGACTTCAAACCAAGCATCTCCACTAATCAACTTTGGGTCGTTAAGCGAATCCACAAGGTACCTGAAGATCTCCACTTGCTCCATATCAATGTAATTCACCCACTGGTTGAGCTCCAACAAACCATATTTGATGTGTGTCAGTTTTCTCATCAGAGGCAACACATGATCTTTAGTAAGAGGCTCATCCCAATCATCAATTTTAGAGGCATCATCAACAAAGATCGCCCAAACTGCTTCTAGGTCCTCCTTTGATAGAATGTTACCCTGATCATTAATGAAATTGGGGAAACCATTTTCAACTACTATATTGAAGGAGAGTGTTGAAACTCTTCTCTCCTGCTAAAACACATCAAGTAGCTTGTGAGCCTCTTTAACTTGGTCCAGCCTTAAAAAGTATTGGTGTAGTATAACCTTATCACTTATTGAAGCTCGGGCCATGTCGCTCATAGGACGAAACCTGAGGTCCGATCTAGCCAACGCCTACATTTGTATTACATTTACCAAGAGGGGTTCCAAGTGATCTTTTCCATACTCCACTATATGCTGGCCATATGAGACGACGGTCTATATCTCCTGATGATACATGAGGACCTGCGTCGCCTTCACTGCCATGGTCTTAAAATCAACAAGCAACTGGTTGTGCGTATCCTTGACTTTTTCTTTCAATAGGACTATCACCTGTGTCGCTTTCATGGGCAATTGATCCTGCAAATTCTAAAGTTGACCCTTCAATGTCTCAACTTGTTGTTTCGCTCCTCCTTTAGCCTCCTGGTGCTTCTGAATCGTCTTCTCCAACTCTTTCACCCTTTTCTACCAATGATTCACCTTTGACTGTGTGGATTGCAACTATGCTCAAATTTTTGCCAAGGACTCCTCCAGTTCGGTGATCTTAGCCTCAGCCTTGAAAAAGCACTTCTTATAATGCTCACCATGCATATACAAAGAACTTGTATCTACCTGAATATTCCCTATCGTCTCCATAGTGTCGAGCTTGGTAAGGTCCTTGGTTATAATTTCGTAAGTATAGTCACTCGAATTCATCTCTCCTTGTGGCTTTTGAACCTGGGGAAACATTTTCATTGTATGGGCCTCCATGGTGTTGGGATCAAAGGAAACCTTCTTCAATGGCTTTGCTAGCGCTAGAGCCTCTCTTATTTTTTGACTCTTCAACCACTGCGATGAACTCAGGCGAGCTTGGTTGATCTTTGTTACAATGGACTATTCTGGTACAACTTCCATCTCTGACTCGGGCAACACCTACAGCTCCAAAAATGGGGTGAAAGGGAAATGAGTCTGTTGTGAAATCGGTTCGATGGAAGTGGAAACTGGTAAAGTGGAAACAACCGATGAAATAGACATAGTGGTAGGAACAGAAGCAAGGGGTTCGACCATGATCACACTTACTCAAGGAGGATCTTGTGTGCTTACAGTCATGGTAGAGGTTACTGGAATAGATGATACAAGAAGAGGAAATGGGTTCTAGGCGAATGAGAAAGAACTGAAAGAAAGGGAAGTAGAAGAAGCAGGAAGAGAAGAAGAGGGAGTGTTGGTGACCGATGACTGGTAAATATGGATCAAAATTGAGGTGGAGGGCATGCCAAATGGAGGTGAAACAGAAGTGGAAACTAGAGGAAGGGAAACAATAGTCACCAATGACACGGGAATGGGAGAAGGGGAAGGAAACACACCTTTGGGCTTCGATGCTAGTTGAGCTGACAAAGATAGAGGTGGTTGCGTGATTGACTTCTTCTCAGCTTGGTCCTTTGGCTTGACTACAATGTATTCCTTAAGATCTATAAGTTTGGCACTTTGGACCAACAGCTCCATCCAGTCCAAAGGAATAGCTTATAGCACTTCTATCCATTCAGTTGAAACTATAAGAAGAGGGTTTGACGAAACTGTGCCAGTCCTCCACATCTCCCGTTTACTTTTCACCTTATGCTATAGTAGCTCCTCTGTCACTTGTCCTTCTTTCTCCTCTACAAGTGGCACTTCTTAAGTCATGGGGTGCTCTCCTTTCGCCACGCTTTCCTCACTGCTAGACTTTTGAAGACTTTGAGGCATGATACCAATGAAAGTGATTGGTTTGTAACTAGTGTAGAACTCATCATATATGGCTGAAAACATTTTATCCATTACCAAGCCATATGGTGACCTAGTTTTTCCTCGATGAGCCCTCATAATCCACTAGTTTGTAATTTTTTCCTCTGACCAACCCGGAAGCTGCTCTTTCATTTGACTAAATAACCCTGGTGGAGGAATCTGATGCTTATGTACTGTAGGGTTATACTCGGCTTCCATTTCATAAAATTCATGCCATGGTGGGAGCGACATCATATTCTCCATGTGCCATTCTAAGTCATGCCCCTCCGGATTGTTTCGGCACTTCTCAATATCTGGCCTTGAACAACAATGAAAACTCTTGGCCTTGATTTGCTCCATAAAGCGACCCAAAGGGTCATACTTTCAGCACTGCGACAACTCCACCATTCTAATGTCATAGAAAGTCTCAGTTATTAACTGATTTTGGCCCACCTGGCTCACCTCAATGCCTCCAAAGTAAAAAGGCATAGCACACGTGGTTCTTTTCCCTCGTCCTGCCCCATACACATCATTGATAAAATCATGTTGGTGAATGACCTCCAAAGCAAACAGGTGCCCTGTGGTAAAATATGGGAGAAGAACTGGCTTGCCATTATAGCCAAAAATGTGCAAAACAATACCCTGCATCAACAAAAATATATCGCCTCTCTCCTTTGAGATGATTTCTTCTCTCATTGCCCTCGGTACCCTCTCACTTTTGCAAAAAATTAACTTGAGGGTAGGTGCCACAAACATACAATTAAAGTTATAAAAAGATTCCTTTCTTGATAGGCTGGAGGTCCACAATTAAATCGACAATTTTCTATTCTCTCAGTCAACCTGCCTAACTACAATGAAAGAAAATTTCTTGTATAGGTGAAAGAAGAATTACCATATTAAAAAGGATGTGTGCTTGAACACCATGGTTACTTCGCTCTGCATTTTATCCAGTTTGGAATACATCCTTTTGGAAATGTAGTCGGTCCAGTCAAATAAAATGGGATTCATCCTTGTAGTCATTGCAGTGGGGGCATAGAATTCTACCTGGGAAATGCATTGCACCAACGTTGCCTGCCACTTGTGAACTGTCGAATCCGTTGGAAGACCCACGACCCAAGCCACCATAGAAAATAAATCCGGGCTCTTAAAATCCATTAATGGCTTTGGTAAATTTGAAATTTCCCCATGTTGGGGTGTTTTAATCAGTTGGGTCTCCATAAATTGGTGCAACATCACCATGGATTGATATTTTTCCTCCTATTCACCAATGTGCAATTTCTTAAAAATAAAGTTCGAAGGAGGAGTAATTCCACAAGCGAACGCCTCCTGGACATCTTCATATGAGATAGTGAACAACACGTCCCCTTTTGCATTCTCAATTGCCTTGGTGTTAGGATTATAAAACTTTGAAATAGCTTCCACCAACTTTGGGCAATAGTGAAATGGTGTGCACAAAAAACATAAAATATGAGCATGATATGCAATGGTGAGAGGACTCTCCGACGTTAACCCCTGTCGGACTGCAACGTCTACATCTTGGCACAATTTCTCAATGCCCTTATTCATAATAATGTAGTCTCCCACTTGAGCTAGCATATCAGAATATGAATGCAAGTCAAAATTTTCATGATGCCTGGCTTTCTTATATTTCTTGCCTCTCTCGATCTTCTTCTGTACCTTCTTTAGCTCTGCAACACTCTTTTATTCTACAGATTTTTTACCCATCTTCAACAATGCTCAAGCGCCCTGTAATTTTTGCACTTAATTTAATCGTATGCAACAATACTTCAAGAAAATATAAAACTTTTACCTCCTCTCCATGGATAAACCAAATTTATAACTATGCCTTCATCAATCGGATTAAATGCATGTGCTGATTTTCGAAGAAGTTGGGTGAACGTGCGTTTTGATCTTTGCATCGGACATGATTTTTAATAATTTGTAACTGTCTTCAACCACCTTTTGCTCGAAATCTTCTTTGATTCTTGTGCTTTGGCCGCCTCCAATATTGAAAAGCGCTCCACAAATGTCAATGGGTAACCTTGGGAATGAAAAATACCAAGTGTTGGTGAAAGGCATTCCTTGGGATGAAAATGAATTAACTCCACTACTTTAAATCTTCACAACGTCATTCTAGAGCGATTCGAGCGAAACTTAAATTTTTTTGGGTGCAATTATTTTTTCAACGACTTCAAAGGTGCTCCAAAATCATTCTTTGCTGGGAAAACCTACAACGAGTGCATTTTGCTTTCTAAAAATCTTCCTTGGGCGAAAATAGCCTACAACTTGCACTTTCTTCAATAATTTGCGCTTTCGAAATCGTCCTTCCTGTTGCTTGAAAAATCATAAGCTTGAATGCCTTTTAAAATATTCCTCTTCCTTGATTTTGCCTCAAAAAGTGCTTTTCTAAAAAAACCAAGCTTTTAACTGCTACCGCTTTTATCGAAAAGCAAAATAAATCTGTTTCGCCCTGCTTTGCCGGAAATAAACCCTTTTAACTGAAGCTTTTTCCTCTGCATGAGATTTTTCTTTTGTTTCTCTTTTGCTTTTGGGAGTTGCACTTTAAAATAGATTTCCATCCCCTTCTAAGTAAAACTGCATGGTATAATAGCTTTGGACAAAATTAAAAATATTTCGTTGCCTTCTCCCTCTTTTTTATTTTATTTTATTTTATTCTTTTTTGCCTAAAAATGATGCGAATATGACTTTTGCCCCTCTTTCTTTTCTTTTTTATATATTTTCTCTATATATATATATATATATATATATATATATATATATATATATATATATATATATATATATATATATGTCTATTTTTCCCCTCTACTTCATATTAAAACAACTTTGCAGAATTTGCCTTTTCCAAGCTATTTGCTGACTTTCGCCCGAAATTTAAAAATAAAATTGTGAAAACCCTTTTTCAGGGAAAAATAATTTTTATCCTTGAAGATGTGCTTTCGGGCAAATCTACTTGCTTGGGGTAAAATAAGACCATCTTTTCTTCTTTTTTTTTTTTTATATAAGCATAACATACTTGAAAAATAAAAGCAAAATCTGTACATATATACATACTTGTGCCTGAAATTTTTAGTGGTAATAGGCCTTCAGATGAAGACCATTCACCGAAATCGACAGCTCTTGACCATCCATGTCTCGAAGATAATAAGCATTAACTGAATTTCCTCCTGAAATCTAGAATGGGCCTTCCCAAATAGCCTCAAACTTATGGTGTTTTTCGGGTTTTGATTTGTCTGAGTTCCACTTTAACACCAAGTCGTCGACTTTAAATGTCCTTTCGAACATCTTCTTACAAAACCATTTTTGTGTTGTTCTGGCTTGCTCCATGAAAGCGTGATATGCCTTCTCTCTTTCTTCTTTGAGCTGCAAGAGTTGTGCTAGTCTTGCGCTCATAGGGTCGATTTCGTCACCCTCATCACTAAGCATCTACAAAGTCTAGAGAACTGGAAGTTCAATGTGGGTAGGCAACACCGCTTCCTTGCCATACACCAGGGAATAGGGAGAAGTTTTAATGGACTTCTTGATCGATATGTGATCTACCCATAGATCTTGGTTCAGTAGCAGATGCCAACTCCTTTTGTTGCTCTCGAGTGTTCTCTTCAAAATTCAAAGCAAGTTCTTGTTTGTGGACTCGGCTAAACCATTTCCATACAGGTAATAATTAGAGGATACTTTGAGGTAAATTCCATACCTGCCCGTAAACTCAGTAATATTTGCTCCAATGAAGGGAGTCTCATTGTCAGCCACAATGGCATCTGGTACACCGATTCAAACCAATTTGGTTGATCGAATATCTACATCGTACTCTTAGATCTTAGAGATCCAACCTGCTCTTTTGTCACCAAGCTCTCCCTGGATGATAAAATTCCTAACATTCGGGTGAATAACATAGACAATTGTCTTGCTTTGTGAGATAAAATGTCAAAAATTCTTTAGAGACTTCATAACCACATAAACTTGCTTCTCAATAAAATTATACTTTTCTTGGTGTGGCTGAATAACTTGGCTAAGAAAAGTGATCAGTTGTTCGTCCCCATCATCTTGCTTTTGCGTAAGGATGACGACATAACTTTCCTGCTCGCCCACTGCGTAAAGGATAAAATATTTAAAATAGTTAAGATTGATCAACACTGGTGCTTGGACGATTCTCTCCTTAATCTCTTAGAATGCCTACCTCCTTTTCTCTGCCCATTTTAAATCTATGTTTTTCTTCAGGAGTTCAATCATCGACTTCACCACCTGAGCAAATTCGGTGATGAACTTACGAATAAAATTGATTTGGTTGAAAAATAACTGCAGGTACTTATTATTGGATGGCAATGGCAATTTTAAGAGAGCTTCAACTCTCACAGGATCAATAGCTAACCCTTCCTTCGAGATCACATGTCCTAAGAGATTTCCCTCCTTGATAGTAAAAATAGATTTCTTCAGGTTGATGGAGATACCAAATTCCTGATACTTTTAAAACACCTATCTTAGATGAGATCAATGCTCTTCCCTGCGATGTGAAAAAATAGTCATATCATCAAGGTATATCACAATTATTCGGTTCAACAACTCACCAAAGGTGACATCCATTTCTCTTTGAAAAGTGGCACCAACATTCGAAAGACCGAAAGATATTCTTTGATGGGCGAAAGTGCCCCACTTGGTAGTAAATGTTATTTTATGTTGGTCCTCATCCTTTACCCAGATCTGGTTATAGCTAGAGAAGCTATCAATAAGCAAAAATATTTGCACTCCAACAACAATGTGGAGGATCTGGTCAATCTATGGTAAGGGATAGTGATATTTTAGAGATGCCTGGTTCAGATTATGAAAATCTATGCATAGGTGAATATCTTTGTTCTTTCATACTGGAATCAAATTTGCCACTCAAGTTGAGTACTTGATGGGGTAAATGATTTTTGCCTCCAACATCTTTAGCAGTTCTGCTTTCATCATACTTCAACTTTTGGATTAACAGGTCGTTTCTTGTGTCGAATAGGTTTTACCCCCTCCTGCAATTCGATGCTATGTTAAGTCACATTTTTGTCATACCCTTTCAAATTATGATAACTCCATGCAACAATGTTAGAGAATTCATAACACAAATCCTTAATATCCTCGAGCTCTTCTGGAGAGCAATCTATCTCGACTTTGATTATCTTGTTAGGTTCCAACTTCAACTCAGTATACTCCTTTTCATCCACCTTGATCCTATGCTTTTCTGCTCTATCATTATGATCAAAGAGGCTCTCTAATGTAATCAATACTTTTGGGATATGATTATTCTTGAGCTAGATTAAGCCTTTAGCTTCATCTTTGTCCAACGTCCTTCCCTCCACACTATTGGCTTCTTTAATAAAAAAGTTTACAATATATTCATCATTGTCAAAAACTTGCCAGTATATATTCTTGTTAGGGAGATAAGGTCTATAAATTAACCTTATATTCTTGGGCTTTCGTACCACATTCTCGATAGAAGAGAAGTTCGCACCAAGGGTTTCTAGAAGATCTGCATGCTTGTTTCGTTCTAGAAACCTATTTTTTTGAGTAAATATTTTACATTACTATCTTGGGGTTGAAACCGGTCCATCACCGATAATGCAAGTGGCGTCAAGGGATGCTAGAAGATCTGCATGCTTGTTTTATTCTCAAGAAATTGCCTTAACATTTAATGCATCAAATGACTCAAACAGATCCCATACCTTGTTGCGGTACGCCTTTAGGTAGTGTTGCTTTGAAATGCACTTGCTGGTCACCTGGTTGACAATCAACTCAAAATATTCAAAAATCTGCAACTGTTTATTCCAAGATTTTTTGCTTTCTTCAAGCCCAAGCACAGTGCTTCGTACTCGATGGTATTATTTCTACAACTCCAAGTCAACCTGTAAGAGTATGTTTTCTAGATTCCTGAGGGGAGATGAATACTACTCCAGCTCTGGCACCATTCTTGCATCTGGAACCGTCGAAGTACATTATCCATAATTGGTCAAGAGCATAACCTAGATCATCAAACACCTTCACATTGTCCTTCTCAGGCTTAGTGATGGTGTAACAACCGATTTCGGTTTCCATCATTGCATTGAAATAAAGCATTGAGAATTCATCCTCTAATCAAAGCTCATCCAAAGCTTCCTCTATCAGATCCATATCCTCCAACTCTTCAATCACCATGTTGACTGAGTCTACAACCTTTTCTTCCTCTTCAATTTTTTTGATATGATATGTAGAGGTCTTCTCATTGTGCATTTGTATTCTCTTCCCTTTGAATGGAATTCCCAGGTGAGAATAATCCAGATATAGGTAGTATCCTAACTTGGTTGTGAACTCTCTTGATAGACACATACTAAAGTATAGCTCCAAATCAACTACCACCACTTCTTGAATGACAATAATTTGTGACATGTGCAGAATAATGGGAATATCTTTGATCATATCCACTATTTTGATCGGGATGCCATCCAACTGCAAGATGCTTGGGCTGCTTCTTGTGTACTCCATACCCATAATTTTGTAAACTGCCTTTGGCATGACAGTTGTCGCTACACCAGAGTCAATCATACAATTGTGTACAATCCAACCCTCCATCCTGAGAGACAGATAGAATGTGAGGGTCTGTTTTTTCCTGTGGTAAAATTAGGCAGTGTTTGATCCAACACTGTTTGTGTAGGATTTTTATTTTTATACTTCATGAATTTTAATGATTCCTACAATAGATCCACTTGTCCAATCAGTTACAGTGCATCATAGAGGCTCACCTTGGTGGGAATCCTCTTCATTTCTTCGATGATATATTGCATGTTAGGCTCCCTTGATTCACCAACAACTTCATATTTGCTTCAGTACTGCTAGGTAGCTTCTACCCTCTAATGCTTGGTCAAAGATGGGTACGAGCCTTTCTTTCAGTTGCTCTTTTGTTTTCATTTGTGCTTGTGCAACCAAAGGTTGCGAAGTTGATGCTTTTGCTTGTAATATGTCCTTTGCTGGTGTAGGCAAAATATATTTCAATAAGATAGGTTCATATACCTTTGGTACTGATGCAGGTACTTTCACTTGAGATTACCTTTTTTCATTCTACATCTTCTGCTCAGTAGGTACCTTCAATGGTTCCATTTCGGTTGGATCTACAGTGACAGGTTTCTTCCCAGATCTTGTGAGAACTGAAAGAAACCATGAAGTTGTGATCAATTTTTGTGATCATGTTAACTTGACCACCAGAAGTGATTTCTGCAAGTGCCTACACATAGTTCAAATATCTTCACCATGAGGGTCATTACAGGTAGGGTACCAATATGTTCGCTCTTATGTATCAGCTTCTTCATTGACCAATACTCTTGTATTTCTCTCAGCACCTTTGCTAGTTGAAGTTGGTTTCTCTCTAGTAATCAATGGTGTTTGAAATCTTCTTAATCGAAAGTCAGATTCAACTTGCTTCTTCTTAATGGATGTGATTTCGTTTGACATTATCGTCACTGTTGAATTAAGTGATTGCATATCCTGCAATAATTTCATGTGGGGATCGGGATTTGAGGGCATTGGAGGTGTTGAAAATACTGGAGAAGGTAATACTGGGATAGGAGGAAGAGCGAGTAATTACGAAATGATTGAAGTAGGTAATTGCGAAACAAAGATCGTTGCTTTGGTTTAGGATGTACTCAGATTCCATGAAGGGATTGGGTACATGGGTGACATGGGCAAGGGCTGAGAATATGCATTAGCATACAAATACTATAAAAGATCAGGGAAAATAGGCATGGCCATTTTTGGTGAACGCTTACTAATAGCGATCAGATAAGCTTCGACATTTTGTGCTATAGAGTACAACTCAGGGAATGTATTGGCATTGGACTGTCGGATGGCCATATTGATGTTGGAGTTGAAAGCTCAAAGGTAGTAAAATACTACTTGTTTGGGAGTCGACTAGAGACCATCTAGAACCCTATGCCAAGTTTGGACGAACCTGGCATTAAAGTCTATGATTTCCTCTTGCAGATGCCTCTGAATAGTAGTGAATTGATGCAACAGGGAGAACGAATCCTCTTGTTCATTGAATCCTTTGATTAGCAATTCAACTAACTGGTCCCAGGTAGTGATGGTTGCAGGTTGTAACGATCGGTACCAGTAAAGTAATTTTCCTCGAAGAGAGAGAACAAACAATCTTACCATTATGTCTTCTTCTATGATGCCATGAATTGTCACCAAAGCAGCTACATCTTGAACATGCTCATAGGTTGTCTTTCTCGTACCATCATAAGTTGGTAAAGCCTTCATCGCCGCTTGCGGGATCGGGTTCTGAGCTTGCAGATTTAGAGGTCTAGAGTGGTTCCATGCTGGAAACTGCCTTGGTGGTGGTTGTTGTGGTGGTGGATTTTGAGCCATGTAGACTAGTGTGTGTGGTTGGGGAGGTGGAAAACTAGTAGTTGTACTAGCAGGACTTGAAGGAACGAAAAATATACCAACTAATTGAGAAGATGTTGTACTTGATGGGACAACTGGAGTAACTAACCTAGGATGTTATCCTAGCACTTGGATATCAAGTTCGTAAAATTCAACAGGGTCTTCAAAATTTTTGGCCTTCAATCTCGTGATCATGAAGAAAGCTTCCACTCATTTCACGTTTGGAGGTTTCTGGGTAGAGCTGAGTCGCTAGATGTTCTAATCATACAACACAAAGGCGAACATCAAAACTCAATACTATTGAAAGTGGAACCTTTTGAAAGTCCCACCGGGTGTGCCAAAAATTGTTGGTCACGAATATGCCTAGTTACAAATTCTATGCCTTGTGCGCCCTAGACCCGACCAACATTGAAAGGCTAGAGGAGAGAAATATCCTCCGGGCCAATCTCCAGAGAGGGTTGGCTCCCTTCCTAATCTAATTTGGTTGAAAGGTTAGGGTAACAAGAAATAAATAGGGAAATATGGCTATAAATTGGCAATATAGGATGGGGATAGACTAACAACCGAAATTCCACCAAGCAGTAATTAGCAACATACAACAAAAATACAAGCACAAAAACTTCTAGCAGTTATGCAGTGACAACCTCCAAAGAGCATCTCAGTGTTCACTCCCTTACCAACAAAAATTAAATTTAGAAGCAAAATTTAAACACAACAAATAATAGGAATGAAAGTATTCAAAGAAAACTATCAAATGCAGGACCACTTAAAGAACTAGAAGTCGAAGTATTTCTAGTTATGCAGAAAACTTGAAGTGTTTTTTGTAGAGTGTCCATCCTCTTTCTTTACATGAAAATGACTAGTATTTATAGAGGATTGTGCCTCTTTCATTTAATGAGTTTACAAAAAAATGTTGGCAGATCAAAGACCAATGAGAATAATTCCCTCCTCGGAATCAGTGATGTTCTAGTCAAAATATCTTTCATGGAAACCATAATCCAGCTTTGGTGGGAGAATCACATAGAGAAATCAGCATGATTCAATGCTAAGAAGCGACCTTGGATGTCGGTGCATCGGGATGCAGCAAAATCACCTGGAAATCGGGAGCTTGATCATTGAATTTGCTTCACCTTTGCACCTTGGAAATCCACTTTCACTAGGAAAGTCCACTGAGTATTAAATTTGCTTTAAAAATTGTCAAGGTCGATGGGCGATGCATTGAAAATAAATAAGAATTGCCTCTAATATTGCAATGTTTAAACAAAAATCCTAGAAGTGTTGCTTGCATTGCTGTGAAAATTAAATTTTATCTTTCCTCACCTCTTTCAAAAAGAATCTGCAAAATCATGCCTTTGAAAGCAATACGCCTGAGAATTTAATGCCAAGGAATTGATTTCACCCAAGAACGGGGTGAAACAACCTTTTCGGGATCACAATGGGCAACAACGTAGCTTGGTTTGATCTCTGATCAATGTATTGAAAATTTTACCGATTGATTGCCTCTTCTTATAATTACCTTCTTTGCTTTCACCTTAGAAGAGGGCGACAAGGACTTTCGCCCCTTTGGGGAGGTGACATCACCTTTAATTGTTTTACTTTGATATATCGTGTGGCACAACGCTTTCGCTCGAAACTAAATTTTAAAACCCTATTCGCCCCCTAGAGAGACAAAAGCACATGCCACCTCTTCAATAGGGGTGACTTTGATTTGCTACTCCTTGACTTTGCATTAAGCGCTCCCCTTCTATTTTCACCCTACCATGGATGAAAACATATTAAAGTGAGCCCTACGACGTTAAATTTACCTTTTAAAATATTCAACATGCCTTTTAGTTTCGTCCCTCACTTGGGGCAAAAGCACTCTTTAAAATTCTGCCTTGATTTACCCATGTCGGGCCCACACCACGTCTTCTTTTAAAACCTTCCTTAGGATGTGTTTCACCCCATAGAGGGGAAACAGGGAGTTTCACCCCTCTCTTGGGGTGAAATCCCTTTTTAAATTTGCTCCAATTCGTTAGTGCCTGACCCACGAAGCACCACTTAAACTACTACATTTCATCCCAAAGGGGAAACGAAAGGAAGATTTACCCCTACTTGGGGTGAAAGCGCTTTTAATTTTTAATTTACAGTCACTTACGCTTTAAAATAACTTTTGTCCCAAAGAGGGGCAACAATGGTTTTCACCCCTCAATTGGGACGAAAACACTCTGCTCCTTTACATGAAATTCAGGACTTTTGTCCTTATGCTCGTGTTAGGTGAACTTGCTATCTTTTATTTATGTTTCACCTCCAAGAGGGGGCGAAAGTGATTTTTACCTCTCAATTAGGGCGAAAGTGCTATTATTCCTCCCTTTAACTTCATTCCTGCATTTCACGATTTCCACATTTTCCCTAGGTAAAACTCCTTTGCAAGTGAAACTTGGGGCGAAAGCGCTTAAATTCATTGCTCCTTCTTATAATGGTGTTGCCAATTCAAAACCAAGCACTCTCTCATCAATCTTTGCTTCGTTTCGGACGAAATCATTTTTGTGTTGTGTTTTACCTCTAAAAGAGGTGAAAAGGACTTTCACCTCAGCAAGAGGCGAAACAAGCTACTTCTTCTTTCTAGGTACTCCTTTCCAAAATTGATCTCCTACCAACGCTCTTGTTCCTTAACATTTTATAACAAAGTTTTTCGTTGCATTCATGACTTCCATTTTATTTAAAATAATGCAATATTTAAAAGAGGTAAAAATACAGTAAAATAAGCAACAAAATTGCAACATCTTTCTTCAATAAATTTATCAAAATTTTACAATCAACATTCAACAAAATTTCTAATGTGGAAAAGTGACAAAACTTCCAACAGGTTTCTAGCTATAGCATCTCAATTGAGATAAGAAGTATATCTATTTGTAAATTTTCAAGCTCTAAAAAAGAGAGATGTAATTTGTCAATGGTGGGGGCCTCGAGTACAACCACTTATTATCCATAACAAAAAATAATAAATATTGTTGCATAAAAATATTGTGTTTCAATAATACACAAATGGGCATTTCACAATGATAACAAGGTATGGTGGGCTTCTAAAAACGTTACATGTACCAAAAGCTTGTATAATTTATAATTAGAAATAAGGGTGGGAGTATTTGGGATGATGTGTTCACATCTTCTTTATTTTTAGTATTAACTTCGCTTAAATTCCTTACATGCTTTATGGTCCCTAAAATTATAATTATTACCAAAACAATGAAATTTAAAATGGTCAAGTTAATAATGGATTATTAGAAATTCATTTGAAGAAATGACTAATATTAACACAATAAAAAATACCAAAACACACTTGTTTAGACAAAATATATCCTTGTATAAATTTTTCCTCTTTCAACAATGCGAACAAATGGGTTGTCTCACTTGATAATGATTGTGAGATACAATGGGCTTATAAGACATTATATGTACCAATAGCAATGTCAATTTGTATACAAAAATTGGGGGTGAGATTTCCTACTATAATGTATAGGGATCTTTATTGCTTAAGATATTTATGGTTTTCATAATTTAAAACTATTACCAAATTAATGAGAATAAAAATGGTCATAGAAGTTAATGGCCACTCATTTTAAGAAATAACTAATATTAACACAATAAAAATACTATAAACTCTTGCTTATGATAAATTATATAAAAATAAATATTCCATTTCAACCATATATACAGATGGATTGTCCCACATTTATTATGATTGTGGAATATGGTTGGCTTATAAGGCATGACATTTACCAAAAGATTTATCAATTTCGAAGTAGGCATTAGGGTGGGAGTCCCGGAGATAATGTGTTAGAATTATTTATGTACAACTAGAGTGGTGTTAACATTGATGTACAACTAGAGTGGTGTTGACAATAAGCACTTTGGCACTCCAGATAAGAGATAAAGGTTTGAATCTAAATGTGGGTAAGGCTATACACAAGATTTTACATATTTTTCCAATAAGCTATGCGTGGCTTTGTCACATCCTAAACTCTCTAAGTTTGAATGAATTGTTATATTTAGAAAATTTCATGACGTGGGTTAGTAATTTTCAAGTCACATCCTAAACTCTTTTTAGAAATATATAAGAGTTTATGTTATTAAATTCTTTTCTACTCCTAGGGTTAGTAATTTTCCTTTGATATCTACTATTTTCCTTAAGAATATTTCTATGCCTTCACCACTGTTCATTTTCAGGGAATGCAATTGAGTTTGAAGATTTAGGATAGTGGCTTTATTTTTACCTTCAAATATTTTCCAAGCATCTATAGATGTCCCTGCTGAGCTAATGTAAGCTTGTATTTCATCTGTGATGGCAAAGGTCATTATCATTAATGCCTTAGCCTCACTTTCTTCAAACTTATAAATCTAATTTTCTCCTTGAGTTGGTTTAGTTCTTGCTCTTTTGACAATATTCCAAAGATTTTCAAATGTCAGAATAGCTGTCACTTTATTTTTCCATGAGAAGTAATTTGGATTCTTAAGTAGTTGAGATTCTATAAGGAGGAATTTGTTTGTGGTCATGATGATTCTCTAGGTGTAAAACCTTTCTTGGCTTTTAGGTTTTGTAGAATTCCTTATATCTCCCTAGTTAAGAGATGTGAAATAATTTGATAAAACCATTTAAGAACATGCTTAGTTCACCTTATAAGTTGATTATGTAATATTTTGAGAATAATCAACTTATTAATTTTGCATTATCTATCCCAATGAAGTATGCTTTAATGGTTGGATTTCTTGTTGTCTCCTTAGAATGAGTATGAGATACTTTTACCAATTAATTCCAATTCTATATGAAGACAATTGATTTGCTTCTCTTTCCAATAGATTAATTTTCTAAATTCTAATTATTTGTATTTAGTTTGAAGTAGTATGCCTTATATCTCCCTACTTTTTGGAATATTAAAAAAAATAGCATTTGAATTTGATAATTATTTAATCAAAGTTGATAACCTTATGTCTCCTACTTGATTAATTGAAAATATGAATATTCAATACCTTGTGATAAATTTGCTTGATAATCACTAATGCTTGTTAAGTTTATTCCAATACAATAGTCTATATCACCTTATAACTCTGATTTTAATTAAAGCAAGCAAATTTAATCTTTACCTTAGTAAGGCTTGATGCTCTACATATCCTTGAGTAGCTCCACGTACTTTGATGGTTGGCTGGTATGTATCTCCAATGTTGTATTGATGCTACTTTGACCTTGTTATCCAACAAATAGCCTGTGTGCTCTTTCTTCAAACTTTGTGCTTCCACAATACCTATTTTGGCTTGGTATCCTCCTTCATGGGTGCTTATCACCATGAGAATTTAATTCTGGTTTATGACATACTTCATTGCCTCCTTTGACTCTGATTTTAGTGTGCTCAAGCATTGTGATGTCACTCCAATTTCATTGCACATCTACACCTTGGAGTTGAATGCTTATGTAGCTACGTGGCACGTGCATCTTGAGTAATGTCTGAGGCATTTTTTAATACTTATTTGAGTGATTTTTGAGTGGATTATAAGCTCCAACATGCATGGGGCTAGTTTTGTAACACTTATGGCTGATTCTAATGCTTTCTACAAGTGGCTTATGGGATCCAATCATGAATGGAGATGTTATAACGTTCTTTCCTATAAAATATGCTTTGTAACTCTCTTTGCTCTAATGTTCAAGTGTTTTCTTATGATATGAGTGCTTCTTATGAGTGGTGACAAATGGTAGATTGCATGTATTTTCCCTCCAATACTTATCTTCTTCTATATATTCCTCTTACCAATATAAATACAACTATTTCTTGTTCCTCAATGCTTCTTACAAACGAGTATGGGTTGGATCTTGATTCAATGGAGGCCTTAGGATCTTAGAGACGGTTCTATGGTGGTCCAAGAGCTGATTTGAGTGCTCCTTCGATGGATGTCTTCTCTAAGTAAGAGCTTGGGTATTACATTTTTTGCTCTATGATTTTGCCTTCAATATGCTGGTTCGAATGCTCCCTATGCAATGTTCAATAGATGACAACCGACATAGATGAATAATTATCCTTTTGTGATATTCTATGCTTTAGATTGGTTGCTGGAAATGCCTACTTTTGTGGTTGTAAAGGTGTTTTTAGACACCGTAATGAGAGCTATTTGTTAGCTCTTCTCTCTTGCTTCGGATAGTGCTCCTCTATGACCGCTTGTATGATATTCCTCACTTGTGGAGGATGTGTCCTTAAGACACTCAAGTTCTGTCCTCTTTCCTACGTAGGAAAAAATGTTATGGTGCATAATAATGTAAATAGAATTGTAATAGAATACCTTGATTTGTACCTTCTCTTTTGCAATCTTCTTTTATTAGTTTTAATTGCGGCTTCTCTATACTATTTCTTGCAAGCAAGGGCTTATTGATGTTGTCTTATTTTCTAGATAACTCTCTCCTTTGCTTGGTTAATCTAGTAATAAACCCAAGCTAATAATCATGTAGATAATATACCTTTGAAGGAGTAATTGCTGCACAAATATATTTTCTAGTAATGAGCTCTTAGTGCACCTTGAATCTGAGACTCACCAAGTCTTTATTTTTTATTTCTATCATTGATTTAATGGCTACCTTCTTCTTCTCCACTCCTTGGAGGAATTTCAATCTACTTGGTGGATTATATAGGCCACAATACCTTGCAGGTATTGAGTTCTAAATAGTGTCTTTAGATACTTTGATTATTTGAAATTTTTTGTGCCCTTGATCGTAACAATCAATACACAAAATAATCCTTTGAGAGTAACTAGTTTAATAAAAAACTAGTATAGTGCAATGAACCAATAAAATTTCCAACTTATTGCACTTTAATAATCTCACCTTCTTACTCCTATTAATAAGCTCTAAAAGTAGTTTCAAATGCACTAATTATCACTACAAATTCCTTAATGTACTCCTCTTTTTAAATAATTAGATAATAGAAAGAATGTATCTAACTCCTATTAATGTGCAGGTAACGAACCTTAATAGAAACTATCTTTTGAACTTTCTTTGAGGACTTAAAATGCAACCTTCTATTTTGCTACTTACAAATTCTAATAAGGTGCTCAGTGAAGTTAAGTAGTAATCTGAATAGGTGTTCAAGTAATGAAACTTTTGCACCTAAGTTGCTTACCTTTGATGATGAATATCTTGATGAGTTGATTCATTTCTCTTATCTGGAATGGTGGTTGCTCGCAGTTTTGAATGCTTCTAGTTTGCTGCTATGAAATTATAGTAGATGGTTTTTGACTTCTCCTTTAGGATCTGACTTGAAACTCTAAAGCCTTATAACTAGTAATGCTATCTTGATTGCTGCATTTTTTGCAGTCAATCTATTCACTAAAATGTGCCTTCTTTAGCTATGAAGGGCAATCTCTAAATATTCTTGGATTTGGTAGGTTTCTTTTATCTGAGTTCTTCTTCAACCTCTTTATCGGGTTCTGACTTCAAACATGATTTTCTTCTCAAGAATCTAAATATCTTGAGGTATTCAATATTCTTATTCGGGATTTGGCACTCCTTGCCAAATTCTTCTCCTTTTGGGCTTTTTGTTGGATGATGATAATTATCCCAAATATTTCACTATATTTTGTAGTGAATTTATCCAATGAGTTATCCTAGGAACTTCTTTGATGGCTTCTCCGATTTCTGCAATGAGGCTCTCCAAGCCTTCATCTTGTTTCTCCTTGAGACCTCTCCAAGGTCTTTTAGTCTTGTAGCTTCTATGGTATTCTTGATAAGATATTTCCTTCAACATTCAACTATGAAAGTGTTGGCAATGAAATCTTCTTCACAGATCTCTAGAATAGTACTTCTGATAGTCCTCTATCTCTTCCAAGGATGGAAGTTCTTCAATGAGATCTTTGATGGGTCTCTTCAACTTCTTCTAGAGAAAGTCTTCAATTAGCAAAGGAGATCACCAATCTCCTATCTTTCACAGAATCTTCTCTAGAGTTTTCTTCTGGTTCAGTGACTCTTATTAAGTTTCAAGGCTTCTATGGCCTTTTTTTGGATCAAGGCTTATGTGGCCTTTTCTTCTATAATAAGGTTTTTGTGGCCTTTTCTTCTACAATAAGGTTTTTGTGGCCTTTTCTTCTACAATAAGGCTTTTGTGGCCTTTTCTTCTACAATGAGGCTTCTGTGGCTTTCTCTTATGCAATAAGGCTTCTGTGGCCTTTTCTTCTGTAATAAGGCTTTTGTAGCCTTTTCTTCTACAATAAGGCTTATGTGGCTTTTTCTTCTTCAATGAGGCTTCTATGGCCTCCTCTTCTATAATAAGAATTTTATGGCATTTTCTTCTTCAATAAGACTTATGTGGCCTTTTCTTATGCAATGAGGCTTTTGTGGCCTTCTCTTCTGCAATGTGCAGGTCTACAACAAGGCTTCCTTCAATTTTATTTTTCTACAATAAGATATTAGTAAGATGATTCTAAATATTGTCAATGATGAATCTTCATTAGTTGATTTGTCAATCTAGTGGAATGAATGTTGAGTCCTAATCTTCACAAGTTTTCTATAACTCTATGGAAATACTCTAGCCAAATACAATCTCAAAAATTTTGGAATTGAGATTTGCTTCTCCTCTCTATCTCTCTTATGACTTTCCTATTCAACAATTCCTTGCAATGACATTTGCATGCAATAATGCATAATAGTAGTTCTGATTATGATGAGGAAACTGAAATAAAAAATACACTAACTAAAATTATTCGCATAAGGGGCTTTTTATAATACATTCAACAACCATAATATTCTAATTATAGAAGATGCTTAACCAAAAGCTATAGTTAAGCTAAGATGCTAACTAAGAGATCTTGCTAACTCTAACAAGAAGACTAATCTTACCCAAATACTTATGTCGTCCAAATTATCGATATTTACAAGTTGGAATAAGATATTATTCAATCACACCTAGAATTAGGACTTAATACTTAATTAAATAAGTAAAAGATAACACCTAGTCTAGAACACACATTCTAACTTAGACTTAGGACTTTAGGCTTTAGTAAATAATAAAATAAAATAAGCCTAATAAACACTAGCCTATATCTAAATATGTCCACATCAGATTTGTAAAGACATAATAGAGTTTAGACCTATACTGGTAATGGAGGTCTCTTTTGGCTCTCCCTATTCCTATTGATCTACCATGGCTCTGATACCACTATTAGCTTTTGATGGTGTATGCCAAGGGAGAATACAATCACATGATATGAAATATGTAGAAATGTAAGATGCTAAAATATGCTATTAATGGAAAGTGACGAAAATGATACAATGCAATATGGAGAAAATGAACACTCCAAAACTGATACTAAATAACTACATTGTACCCCATCACCAATCTATATGGTGATCCACACAATATACCTACTACTACCTACAACAATATATAATCACTTACTATGAAGTCATTTATATAGAAATATGGATTTCTTGGCCAACACTCTACCTAGTTGTATAAGGGGACACCTTGCACATTTACAACTTGCACATAGAAACTTGTGCATTTATTATATTACTTGAATTAACTAGCTAACTACCCCCTAAAGTAATCTAATACTCTAGTTATGTACCAAGGGTGGTATATTTACATGATCCAAATGATGTAATATACTCTAACATTGGAGCTTAGTTATTCTAATCTATTGGATACAATTACCGAGGGTGTAGTTGATATCCTAGAATGTTACCTTTCCACCAAGGTTATGCATAAGAGGTAGGACCCGAAAGATACTTGTAAAAAAATGGCTAATCTATTGTGAAAACCTGGTGAATCCTGGCAAAGTGCATGTATGATGACATGGCGAATGACCTTAATTTAAAAAAAAAATGGCAAAAAATAGTGAATTTTTGAAAAAGGAGTTTGGCGACGCAAGCCACTTTACAAAACTTGATCCGGTACCGAAACAGATGCATAATAAGATCCGATAACGTACCAGATGCATAATATCATCCGATCGTGGACTGGATGCATAATATGATCCGGTTGCGGATTGGATGCATAATATAGTCCGATAAAATATCGGATGCATAACATGATCCGGTCAAGTCTGGATGCATACATGATCTGGTTTTAGCCCGAATGCATAAAATGATCCATCCAACAATCGGATGCATACTATGATTCGATCTTGGACCAGATGCATAATATGATCCGGTTATGAACTGGATGCATAATATGATCCGATTTTGGACTGAAAGTAGACAATGATCCAGTCACTGATCGGATGCAAAGTATGATCTGGGTTCGGATCGATTACATACTATGGTCCGGTCACCCATCGAGTGCATAATATGACCCAGTTTCGGATTGGATGCACAATATATTTTGGTCACCGATTGGATGCATAATAGGATTCTATCCTACATTGTAGTGAATGCAGAAAAGTTTCGGTACTTATGCCATGTGTCACATGTTCAATCAACAACACTGCATGTCCAATACAATGCTACCACGTGTCAACCCTATTTCTTCAATCTATAAAAGGGCATCAACTGTCATTTTTTCCATTTCATTTTTGCAACTATTGCAACCAGAGATAACCTTTCCAGTCCACCTTTCGATTCCCAATCATTTTTCTTCTACTTCCAACTTCTTGCGATGGTCGACCCTTCCACCCTTGCACCAAAATTTAAGAATTTTTCATGCACTTTGATTTCAGATTTAATGACAACTCTAGGGATGGACTTCAGGTGGCTCAATAATGCAGGTTTAACAACCATCGTTTCCATGCCACAATTCTAAACAAATAAAGTCATCCTGCAACATATTATATTCGGTTATGCTACGGTAAATATTAGAGTTCAAAATAGAAATCTGCTTTTCACCATCACCCTTGGAGATATTAACAAATTGACAGGTCTTCCATTCATTGGTTTTTCATAAGTGTCAACGAGGTTGCAGTTGTCTCCAGATGACAAAGCACGCCTCGAAAGCAAGTATGGTCTCTCATCAGAAGATTTGGTAGGTATAAATCTTGTTAATTATATTTTATTAATGTTCAATATTTCAAATTTGTAAATTGACATCTAATTTTTTTATGTAGCTTATGCTGCCAAATCAAAAAGAGGTTTATCAGTCAACGATCTTAACCATCAAACTCTGAAGGCTATTATCAAATTTTTCTAGGCTAGACTAATTCTGATGGGAAGACCAGAAATTCCATTTTGGGAACTTGCTTATATTGTTCACTATGTGCACAATCAAAAGTATGATTGGTGCACTTATATTTCGGATCGAATCAGGTCCGAGTTGCACACGGTGCAAATGACAACTAGCAAGACACAACCCATTGTGGGCACTGTTAATTTTCTTTTAGCTCTTTATGATGAGTGTTTTCATAATTTGCAGACTACTCCTGTACCAATTGTAGTGCATGCAACACTACAGACAATTGCTATGTCAATAGAGGAATTGAAGGTAATAACTACATCATTGACCTTGACATACTATTTTATAGTTTATCACATTCCCTTTTTTTAAATTTTCTTTCCATCTATATGTAGGGGAAGGCAGACAATACAAGGAGTAAATAGATTGCTACCACAAGGGGTCACAGACCGGAACAAACTGGTGATTCTGAAGATACGGGCTCTAAAGCAACACCTTTGGAGAGATCACACAAACATCCCAGGCAAGCAACTACTCCTAGGGTTTCTCGTACACCTAGGTATGCATAAAATGTGCAACCCGAATCTAGTGTGGCCAACCCCTCCCCCAATGCAACACAAATTCAACACGTTTCATCATATTCAGGTAAATATGTGTAGTTAATTTAAATTAAGATATTTTTTATTTTCAAAATAATTCTAACAAAATGTTATTGACTGTTTTCAATTGATTCTCAAAATCAATAAGAAACATCATAAGTTAGAGGCCAAATCCTGCCACCACCTTCATTACAGCAAAGGGTTACATCACACTCCCCTATTTCACCATAGCTACCACTTCCACCAAATTAGGAAGAGGCACCAGCACAGTCTTCGACAATGCCTATGCAAGGGCAAATCGGTGTTGTTGAAAAATATTTGCTTTTACAGAGATCATAGGGCACTGCTCTAAGTTCTGGGCATGGGTTTTCACACCCACAAAGATCACACATGCCAACCCTAAGTTATGGGTATGGATGGTCTCAATTTACATTTTCAAAAAATTCACAGGCACCAAAAGTTTCTACAGAGGGATTGGATAATATTTAACTTGATGCAGATTATCTTTTGTAGGGCAACATTGAAGACTTCAAGGCAACATATGTGTTGAGAGGTGAATGAGATCAAGGAAATGCCACTGAACTTGTAGCTTAGGAGACAACATTGCCATCAACTCAAGGAGTCAACCCTCCCCAGGGTCCTCCAACTGGGATAATTTTGTTGATTTTAATGAAAATGTTTTATTAGCTAAAACCACAGAAGCTACAATTAATTAGTTTGTGTTAAAATATTTGAAGGAATTGAAGGAATGGGAATATCGAGCAAAGGTCCTTTTAAGGGAAATAAATACCCGATATAAAAATTATGTAAAAAGAGATTATCTTTATTCTTTGGTTCAATTTGAACTAGAAAAGCTTGAGGGCCTTCTAAAACAGGCCATATCCAAATCTGTTAGGTCCGATTTTATTTATGATGATGATGTTTTGAATGTTGATGTTGGTAGATTGGAGAACATTGATGCTGGAGCCCAAGCATTTTATAACCAGTGGGCTTCAGATAAGGAGAAAGTTGCAGTTGCTGAGGCTTCAAGGGATATGGCTAAGGTAATAAAATATTTTATGTTTCTATTTTTGATTGCAGATATTTCTTGAAAATATTAAATAATTTCAATATAACCCTTTTTAATTATGTTTTCAATTTGTTATTGCAGTCAAATTTTGAACTCTTAAAAACACAGGTTAAGAGCATGGACGTCAATCTTAAAAGGGCGAAGACTTTTTGACTCATGCAATGGAAATGAAAAAGATAATGCAATCAAAAATATCAAAAAATAATCGTTTAAAAAATACATCAAGGAGAAGCTCAAAGAAGATCCGAAAATGGTGCTTGAGAAAACAAAGGAAACACTTCCAACAATACTTGAAGATCCAGACAAAGAAGAAGCGCAATTGGTGTCAAGTATGGTGAAAGTACGTGATAACCTCGTGATAGTTGGATTACTGCAAGAAGAGAGTGACACAAATGCCGACAAAGGAAAAGAAACAACAACTCCAACATATAGTGAAGCAACCAAGCACCAATAAAATGTGTGAAAATTTGAAAATGTAATATGCTATCAAGTTGACTGTAGTCAACAATTTTGTACAATGTAATATGTTTCTTTTTGAACTAATGATAATGTCATTATCTCATTTTGGGTTTTCCATCATTCATTGTTTGCTTGCATTTATAAATATGTGTTGCAATTTTAGTTTATTTCTTGCTAATATTGTTCACTATGGTCATCTCAAAAACAAAAGCATTATAGATAACCTTACATATCAACATTAATATATCAATAATAAAATTTAAAACATGAAACATAGAGATTTATCAATGAAGAGAGTTGAGACATCATGACATAAACATACAATTGTAAAAACTGAAAAAAGATATGACATGTAATTTTTGAAACAATAATGTGATATAAAACAACGATTTTGTAAAATCTTATAAATCATGAACAATAATGTGAAATCTTCTATGAAGCTTATGAAATCAAAACATTATTGTGTTTATCAATGCCAATAAAATAATGGAAAATTATCATTATCTCATTTTGGGTTTTCCATCATTCATTTTTTGCTTACATTTATAAATATGTGTTGCAATTTTAGTTTATTTCTAGCTAATATTGTTCACTATGGTCATCTAAAGAACAAAAGCATTATAGATAACATTACAAATCAACATTAATATACCAATAATAAAATTTAAAAGATGAAACATAAAGATTTATCAATGAAGAGAGTTGAGACATCATGACATAAACATACAATTGTAAAAACTGCAAAAAGATATAACACATGTAATTTTTGAAATACTAATGTGATATAAAACAACAATTCTGTAAAATCTTATAAATCTTGAACAATATTGTGAAATCTTCTATCAAGTTTGTGAAATAAAAACTTTATTGTGTTTATCAATGTCAATGAAATCATGGAAAATTATCATTATGAAAGCTGAAGCATTTCAGCTTGTCCAGAATCATTATGAAGCATAGCAGAAATCTGTGTCTCCACCATATGATCACTGAAAGCATCATCATCGTAGTTATCAATTGTATTCAAAGTTCCTCTTATGTCTTCCAAGGAACTCTAGTGTTCCAAAGCTCTGTCATACGAAAATGTATCCAACTAATATGAAGACACATAAATTCTTAAATAATTTTTTAAATTTTGTCGAGTCTGTTGCGAAGTTTAGATTTAACAAAAGAAGGTGCACTAAAAAATCTTTCATCTTCGACTGATCCAAAAATCATTGTTTCACATAATTCATATAAACGAAAATATTCACTTATTATATCTTGTAAGATTGTGCTTGGATACAATTTTTGCCACAAACGTGTAGTGGAACCAATCTCATGGACACCTGTCATAAATGATGTTTGCACAACCATTGTTCTTCCAAAATGCGATGATTGTTCTTTCAAAAGACCATTGTTGAGTAAACATTTTATTTCAACACCACTGACTTCCACACTCTTACTGAAATGGTCAATGAGGTTACCCATATATTTAATAAACAACTCATTTACAGAATTGTATTCAGTACAAGATCCCCAAAACATAGGGTTAACCACACCCATGACCTCGAGCAACTCATCTCTCTGAAACCGTTCTCTTATCTCACTTGTCAAAGATTTTGCTATTTTTGACAAATTACACTTTTTTTCTGTATAATAACATGAAATCTACTATGTGTTACAAGAACTTCTTCAAAATCTTCCACAACTATACTTGATTGTCTTTCAAAACAATAAATAGGTACCATGTTTTCATGAACATTAATACAAAGATGATCATGTATGTCAAACTTCAAGAAGCTTTTTGGATTGTTCACATTTATCAATGTATTCAAACTTTCAAATAAAGGTTCTGTAAAATCTGCATTAGACACATATAATGTATCTATAAGCATGCATATATGTTTTCTCATCCTCATAAAATCAACGATATAGATGGATCTCTATTGTACAAGATTAATTAATATATTCATTTATTTTAACATTGGAAGAATACCACATAAGGTCAAAAGTGTTTCCAAATCAGTCAAATGGAATAACATATCTTTTGCCTTATCATCTATCCTGTGATTTGCATGCATAAACCCCGTCAATGATTGATATTATGCAAAAAATTTATGAGCAGGTTGATACAGTGAAATCCATCTTGTATCCACATCATTTAACAAATTTTTCCCTTCTGTAACTCCTAGTACAAACTGTTGAAACTTTGCAAACCTTTTTGGATTTAATGAGAAATAAGAATGAATTTCTTCAATAAGGTATTCCACTTTAGAAACATTTGAAAATGTGCTCACAATTTTATATGCAATATTAACTCTATGAGCCATACAATGAATCAAAATCATATATGGGGCAACTATTGTTTGGAGTCGAACACAAAGACTAGACCCGTAACCTTGCATTATAGCGACTCCATCAACTCTAACACAAATTAACTTTGTTTCTATGTCTATGTCATTCATTCCTGCAATATTATTTAAACTATTGACAACAACATTATAAATGTTTTATGCATTTGAACTTTCCAACATCTTATGTATTCCCAACAAAATAGGCCTTATAATATGATTTTGAAATGTGTACAAATGCATGCAAATCCAAGATGTGTTGTCCACAACTGTTACCTCATCAATAGAAAGTGATATAAATCTAGCAAGTTTTACTTGCTCTCTTAGGTCTTCTTTCTCAACCAAAGATAAACATTTTGCCATTTCCCAACCACTTCGGTCTAACCAATGAGAACTAGGAAGGTTTTGCACATTAAATAGGCATAATAACTACTTATAATCAATAAAATCGAACATTGATATACCTTTCTTGAGAATATTGTAAACAACTGCAAAATGCATACTTTTTGAAGCTAAAATAGTCTTCTGTATTTTATGAAATTGGGCTGCAACTGTTCCTCCATTCTCAACAAGAGATTGTTGTTGCTTTATGTAATTATCATATTCTATAGCATATCTTAAATGCAAACATTCTGATGCATCCTTCCACTTAACTTCTTTACTCACTTCACCATTACTTTTTATAAATTTTACATAATTTTTGCGAGCATGTTTTTCAATTGTATTAATCTTGTTTTGAAGCCTATGATCCTTACCAAATCTCCAACTGCAAAATTTGCATCTACATTATTTTTCATCAATTTGGTTATCCTCAGTCATGACAGGCTTAAGCTATGAAAATATTTTTGCCCATTCATTCTTAAATCCCCTTCCAAGTATCCAGTTAGATGCTTTTCTTTTTTTCGAATTTTTGCTTGAAGATTCAAATGAAGCTCATAATGATTTTGATTTATCACTTTCATTTTCAATTGTGATTTCATTTTGATTGTTGTCTTTAAGTGTTTGTTGGATGTCATTTTCAAGGGGATTTTCATTAAAAGGCATCTCTTCTTGGGGAATATCTTCAAGTGGAGGTATATCAAGATCGATGGGGTATCCTGCATAGTAGCATACCATAATATTTTTTATCATTTTTGCATAAAAAAATTTACAGAAAAATTTTCAATTCGTCAATCAAGCACATACTGGGAAGTCAAAAATCATTTGTATCTTGAATTTGTACGGATGTGGTTGGCTCGTTGCATTTCAAAGTTTGGCTAAAATATTTGAGGATACTCTTTTCAATAGAAGATTTGGTGCCCTTCTTTCCATCACTGGGTAAAATTTATTACGAAAAATATTTTCAATTCAGAAGAGTAATAAAATGTTGAAGAGGGTGTACTTTCTAGAGGTCTTAAGATAATATTGTAAATAGAATAAACAATTATTTGGGTGGGAGATTATATATACTTGTTTCCTGCCATTCTTTATTGTGATTTTATTAGTTTATGCCACTTGTTCGTTTTCTGGTGAAAGTAATTTAACTGACAAGAGCACAAACATAATTAACATTCAAATTGAAATCAATTTAAGAAAAATATTCTTTAAACACAAAATAATTGGTGATACATATGTCAAAAAATATTATGTTATAACACAAAATGGTCTAGAAACAGAGAATCAAAATGTGTTTGGAGAAACAGAGCATCAATATGTCTTTAGAGAACCAAAGCATTTATTCATGTATGATCTTAGCAAGGAAAAAAAATTTGAATTGAAACTAAGAATCAAAGAGTTTAAAAACATTCAAAACAGAGCAAAATAGAGAAAACATGGGAACAAAGCAATGACCATCCAGATGCAGAAGAGGGCTCGAATATAAGATTTAACAGAAAGAGAGAAGAAATGGGATAACATGCAGAACATGGCAAAATAAAAAAAACATGGCAAGCAGAGCAGTGACAAAGAACCTGGTGTAAAAAGATATTCGGTGCGAAACAGGATCCGATCAAAAATGTTCTAGTTGTATAAATGGTTCCGACCGAATGTAGAACATGTTTTATTTGCAAAATGGATCCGTTCGATTGCAGTAATAAAGTTCAGTTGCAAAAGTGGATCCGTCTGGTAGAACAACAGGTTTTGATTGCAGAATTGGTTCAAGATGGTTGCAAAACAGATTCCAACTACGAAAGTGGTTCCATTCGGTTGCACACTAGGTTTCGGTTGTAGAACTAGTTCAGGACGATTGCAGAACATGATCCAATTGCAGAAATGATACCGTATGATTGCATAAGATATTTTAGACGGTTGCAGAATAGGTTCCAGCTGCAAAAGTTGTTTTGTTAGGTTGCACAAGAGGTTTTGGCTACAGAAGTGGTTCAGGACGGTTGCATAACAGGCTCCAACTATAGAAGTGGATCCACCCGATTGTAGAAGAGGCTCCTGCAGAATAGGTTTCAGACGGTTGCATAATAGGTTCCAGATGGTTGCAGAAGAGGTTCCGTTCGAATGCAGAACTGGTGGCGATCGGTATCAAAAAAGGTTCTAGTGTTGTGTAGAATTGTGTCAGAATATTTGTCGGATGTAGAACACGTTCCGAAAATGAAAATATATCCCTGGGTGTTAATTATATATAGAGGTATACTTGGTGAGTTGGGCAAGATAATTTATAAATTTTAAAATTTTAGGGCGAAAAGGGTACTCTATTTACGCGGGATGGCTTGAGAATTTTTAAAAATAACCATGATACTCTTATCAAAGCACGGTGAACCGACTATTAAAATTTATTTTTTTTGAATTTTTTTGGCTAAATGGCCGATGTTCAGGTACCCCAAATTTTGTAAATTTGAGTTTTCAAAAATTGTACTTTTCGCCCAAATGGCAAAGTTTCGCCGCTATGCATAACCCTGCTTTCCACTAGAAGGGGCTTGTTATGACCTAATCAATTCGTCCTAGAAAAGTTTAAACTAGGACGAGAATCTTCATTCCTATATGATTGAAGAAAATTATGGGACTTAACCTTAGTATGGAGGTTAAATACCCTAGTCTTTGATAATTGTATGGGTTGATCCTAGATCCTTCAATGTAACTTCTTAGCTTATAGATAAGTTGCACCCATGTAGTAGAGTATGTAATAGACCTTAGCATAGAATTTAGGTGACTTCAAATTAAATTTGATATATTATCCACATATATAGTGCTTGTGCATTTGAATATGAAAACAATAGATTCAAAAAATATATAAAATGACCCATAAATGATGCTAGGATTTTTATGTTTTCTTCCTTCTAAAGTGTCAACTTTTGGCAATTTCTACTCTTTATATTGTATGTGGACTCCAACAAGGAATAACCATATAGTTCACAATTATTATAGTAGCTTCTTTATAGAAAATTGAAACATATGCATTCCTTTGTATGATTCTTAATGCACCACATATCACACCTATTTTTCTTTATCACTTCTCTCATAACGCATATCATGCATATCATATCTTTCTTGAGTTTCTCAATTGATGCTCAAATATTTTTATCACAACTTTTTATATAGGAGCTGATTCTTAATTGAATTTGAATTTACCATCCATACAAATATTTATATTGCTCTCTAAGTCCAGATACTTGGTGATATTTAAGTGATACAATTTTCATTTTCTTTAAAAAAATTCTATCCATGATCCATAATTTTCAATCCATCAAGAAGCTTATTTTCTATCTTGTTGATCAAATTCTTAAGATAACGGTTATATGACTTGATGTATCATATTTATTTCACTTTCTAATAAATATATCTCTAATGATTTTGGTGTCATCACACAGAATATAAAATTCATTATTGAAGGATTTTTCTTAGATGTTCCCATATGGTGCTCTATCAATGATATGTTCCAAACTATAGCCTGGTTTTAATTGTTAGAGGCTAGAGTTGCATCCACATAGCTCTATCATTTTTTTTTTTAAATTATGACATATTTTCCAATATGATATAAATAATTTTTTCTCATGAGAAAACCTTGGATGCTTTTACTTGCTCACTCTTTTAGCCATAATTGGATATATTAGTCTTGTGTTAAATCTCAATATAGCCCATAAACTACTTGTTGAATTCTCCTAGCTTGTACCTTCTACTATAAATGGTGGTTTTTCTATGTCAACCATTCCTTCAAACTTCTTGTCTAGAACTATTCCATGGTCTAACTATCATCTAAACTTATCCTGCAAATGCCTTTCAATGTTTGTGCTTAGGTTACATGATATTTATATTGGATAGACTATCAATTTTACCCACTTTCTAACAAACACATTTGTGGTTATCTTCATGTTGAAACCATAACCCTTGTATTTTTAGATATATTGTCCTTCATCTTTCTTAGTCTTGGAATCACTAATTGATTTTTTCTTCACCATATTAAATAGCTTTGCCATGGTCTTCTTTTCATCTATTATGACAACATTTTTCTATATGATATTCTCTATCTATATGGAATTTTTCATCTACATAATTTCCATTATCTATATGATCATTGTTGACATGAAATTCTTCATCTATGCTATCATTTATATGGCCTTATTTATGTGTATAAACTCCTTCCTCTACATGACCATTGTTGTTTACATGACTTGATTCATGTGCATTGTCATATATACAACCTTATCCCTCTACATGAATTTCAATTTTAATGAATTTTTTGAATCTCTCATCATGTTTTCTATTGGCATGCTTTGAATTGACCATATTTTTGTAATCCTTTATCAACAATAATATTTCAACCAAGTTTGTTCTTCATATTTAATACTTTGTTCCTCATCAAAGACTAAACCATATGAGGAATTTCATCTTCTTGAGGTTTCATTTAAGTTGAATTTTTGGTAATTATACTCCCTTTTTCAAAGGATCTACATGTCTTCATCCAAAAATAACAATGGGCATAGGTGTTTGCATACCTTCTCTTTCCTAATTACAAGGGGAGTTTGTAGAAGGTATGCCTTTTACACATTTGTATGTGAGAGGGGATCTATCAAATGACATCATGCTTGTGTGTACACTTAATATTAACCATTAACGAACTCCATGGTTTATAATATATTATTATGTGTACATTGATTCACGTCAATGTTATTATTACATGTATTTTTGTTTGCACACAAATTGTGGTTTATCACTATCTCCCTTCTTGTCATGTTAACTCTATCACTATGCACACTTATCATTGTTAAACTAATGTTATATATAATACCACTTTATATATTCCATAAAAAAAAAAAAGTTTCAAGAAATACAAATAACTAAAAATAAGAAATATGAACAACAAGAGCTTTTCATTGCTCCATTAGAAGTGTATATCATGAACCAGTCTTAGCATATCTGTATAATCTCTATAAATGATATAAATATACATAATTCAACTCTATGAATCAATTAATTAATACCACTAGATTAGTTTAGGATTGAATGTATACAACAAGCAAGTGTGATATAGTGGTTTCAACTACCTAACCATTCTATAATCGATGCATAATAATATACATGAATTGTTGAAAATACCCCTATACCACATGCCTTGTTACGTATATGAGCATCATGATCACATGCAACAACCCATAAAATATATAATATAAAATATAAATATATACAAAATACATATTTTTAACAATGTGACTTACTATTATGGCATCTAAGCTAGTGCCACGTTGGTTTTACCACCAACTAATACCTTAAAATTTCCACATCCACTTCTCATCAAATTTGAAACTATAATATGATAAAAGAAAATGATGTGGAAAATATGGTTGAAACTATATAGTAACAATAATAAAAAATATCATATCCAAAGTCCAACATGGATTACTTTACTTGAGTAGATAATTTTTTATTCTAGAACCAAAGGTCTTGTAGCTCATACACTCAATTTAGCTACTTGAGTATACCCTAGAAAGAAGAACAATATTCTCCTTGCTTTGATTTACCTTTAAATTATTTATCGTTGTGACTCTAAAGCTTTAACAATAGTATGAGTGCATCCAAACTATAGAGATAGTCATGAATTTAGGATAAAATGATTAATTTTAGAATTAAAAACTTTAGTTTGCACATGGTATTAGTTTTTCATAGTAAATCTAATCATGATCTTGATATGGTTTTAGTTTCCTTATGTTGTAATTAATGGAGTTTGGTCATAAGTTATACTTTGACTTTGCTTTTATAATAATACCCAAATCATTAAATAATTTTATATTCTAATGACTTCTATAGTTTAATTTTTATTATTTAAGGTCAAATTTATGAGACTTAAGACTTTGTGATATTGAAGTTCTAGGAAAATTCATAACATTAGTGAATTTGACAATTAAAGGCCTTAATTTCTACTTGGTTGTGATTCTCATGGAAAATTCTCTTAGATGTTTTTCCCTTATGCCTAAAATCTACCACAAAACATTTAGAGCTCCATTATAACTCTAGTGAATAGTTAAAATTAATAGCTTATTGGAGTTTTCTATTTATATTACCCCCTAATTTACTATTATTTTAAAAATCAAAGATAATTTTGATGTTGGGAAAAAATTATTGTAAGAGTTGTTAGTGTTTTGGATCATTTTTTACCATAGTTTTGGTCCAATATTGTATTTATATCCCATAGAATTCCTTTCACCACTTTCTCTGAAAACCCAAAACTTTATGATTTAGTCCAACATTTTCTAGTCAATATTTTATATGAATATAATTAATATCATTTAGTATATTGGCATTTTACCTACTAGTACTATTATTTTTAAATAAGTTGAAGAAACTTTGGTCCTCTTCTATTTTTAGCATAGTTACAAAAGAATTTTAGTGAAGGCTTCCCATATCCTCTTATTCTCTAATTTACAGGTTGTGTTCCATTAATCATCTTCTTATACTTGTACAATTCATAGTCTTGATATCAATCCTTTAATTGATCTTTTCTAGTGCTTATACAATTGTTTTGAATTTTTTGACTTTTACCATATACCTAGATCATATGACTTAGTCATTGATAACCTAGTTAATTGAGATGATGTCAATAATTTTATTCAAATTATTTGATTTATATGGTACTTTTTTTGGTTTATTATTTATCATCATATAATTATGAGAGTGCAATGCTAATAGTTAGGTCAAGTAAGTATTTACTCCTTATGATAGGTGTATTATTGACCCCCTTCTACTTTTGTATAACATATCTTTGCTAATAGTATATTACTGAAAGCAAGAAGGAAAAATATATACACTTAAGGTTATACCTTTCGAATGTTTGCATGACAAATAGAAGGAATAATTACCCTAAAATGTTATTAAAATCACACAATAGGACTAGGAATGGTGGCTCTACATATTTGATTCCATTAAAAATGATAAAAAAGATAGAATAGTTGTATCCCAACATTCATTGTCATGGGAAGGAGGACCCTATGATTATATGTTACCTCATCAAACCATCTAAGAATAAAATATAATATAGCTATTAGTTAGCACACCAAACAAAGTTCCTAATAACAAAATGACACTTATTTAGTGTTATGTCATGCTAGGTAAACAACAATATTGTGGTGTTGAATTTTAATGATTAATTATGACTTTATTTTAATTATGATTTTACTCTAATACAACTTCCATCAAGTTACTAGAGTTGTACATTTGTTCATGGAAAAAGTAGAGTCTTTCCATGTTGCACAAGGTAAATCTCTTTGGAAAATTACATGCTAAATTAATTTGTTCAATTCATAAGGACCTATTGTTTTAATGACCATTTTAAAAATAGGGACTATTTCTAATTCCATGAATATTACTTTTAATGGTTTTATCCTACAATCAATATGTTTAACATGTGAATCAACACTATTACCTTGTGAATTGACAAATTTGTCTCACTTTATAGAAAAATAAAAAAATATTCACTAGGATACATGTTTGGCTTGTGATTTATCCTTCCATGAGTCATATAGCTCCTAATATATTTTATTAACCTTGTATAATTTCTTAGTAGGGTGGAATTTTGTAACAACCCAATAGTTCATCACATTCAAGAGAGATAATTATTTTTCCTTTATACACTCATTAGGGATCTACATATCCCTATCCTCAAGAAACCTTTTTTGGGAAGTTGTCCACTAACTTATCGTCCCATGTTTAAGTTATTCGTCTCACCTCCAATATGAGCCAACTTATCCCTTTAATATTGTCAAAAGGGTACGTCCATCTCTACACCTTACATAAGTTCATCTATGTAGGTGCACTAAGTGTAATACGAATAAGCTATATCATTCCCATGATGAGGTAACCTATTCCTTTTTAGTCTATCAAAATGAAACACCCATATCTACACCATACACAAGTCTATCTATGTAGGTGCACTAAGCGTATTAGGTTTAGGTTATCCATATCATCTCCATGATGAGCTAACCTTCCATCATTCACTCTTATACTAGGCATATCATAGATTCTAACTCTATTGTTATCTTCTTATAACCACCTAAGTTGAGTCTTAGATAAAATATTTGGAGCAATATCCCTTGGGGTTTCACCCCTAAGGAGGATCCATAACCCTCTAATTACTCTCTCTTAGTGTCTCTCTCTCTCTTTGCTTCTATTCAATGCGTAAATTTGTAAGTGTCATTCTTTACATAACTAAGATTCTTCATGTAAGGGTTATTTAAAATTTATAAAATGCTTATCCTATTTATTTCACACAACTAGTGCTCTTTCCTTTCTTTTAATACATCATCTATGATTGTTATGAGCAACACCATAATTTTCTAATAGACTCTTACCAATTAACCATTGTACAATCTATGAATTTATAATGAGATCCCATTTATTTAAAGAGCAACATGATATCAATAGCTACTTCTAGTGAAAGTATGATCAAGGATAAAGATATACCACACAAACACAAACACATCATGTATCTTAGGAAATACTTACAGGAAAAACCCAACCTTGAAACATCTTTTTTATTATTTCATAAAATAATTTATCTCCAATACAATAATCATAGGAATCCCATAATTTCTTTCATCAAAACATAATAATATCATAATTCTTATGAAACTAAAAACATGAATTTATCCTTTAATTCATATTACAAATTTGTGGTGAGGAAACCCCATAATTCCCTCGAATGAATTCCACATTCATCCTTTTATATATTGATCCTCTTCCTTGAAAATGATCATTTTAAAGAAAAAACTTCTTCTAAACGTCTATTGTATCCATACACTAATAACAACTCATAACAAAAATATTTGAGAGGACCTCATAATCCTCCCCCATTATTATCTTTACAAGAAAAATAAAGTGAGTCTATTTATGCTTTTCCAACATCTCTTAATATGAAATAAACTCTAAAATCATTTATGCATTCCACACAATAAATTTTAAAAGATATTACTTAATTCTTAATACACCATCAACATATGATATCCCAAAACAAAATATATCATCATTAACATCCTTCATATAACATTTAACATCAGCCATAACTACACTTCAAAACAACATTATAATATCTTAGCTCTACATCATTTCAAATCATAAAATACAATACCCTTTGTACATCTTAATCACAGTCTACCCTCAATCATGAAGCATGATATGCATAATGCATGTAAATCATGATTAATACTAAAGGATTATAATTGTTATAAAGTTTCTCAAAACATTTGATTCTTCCATTACCCTTTTACAGCTTACACTCGAGTGAAAGATTCCAAAGTAGTAATATTTGCACTTCAACAAAAAGGTTTATCATACATCGCCCACAGGAAATTAGATGCACAACTAACATAGGTATACCATCGAAACCACTACTTACCTGCCAACCATAGTGCTACACAACTAACCAGCCAACCACAAGGCTACACACAGTAGAACACAAGCAAGTTAACAGAACCATAAGGTCTTTAGGGGTCAAGGCAAGAGGGCTTAGCCAAGTTCCTATGCACTTGGCTACTCACTATTTTGTGCCTAGTGCCTAATATGTTCCATTTATCCCATTGCATCCTACATATGGGATAAATTCTCTCAATATAATAAAAATAGATTCCCCCCTGCCTAGCAAATAGGTAAACCATCGATGATCAAAAAATACTCAACATATATCAAGAGTGAGAGAAAGAGCCACATGTGAGCAAGATATACCACACCTGATGCTATGCAACCACCTAGTGGCTAGGTCTCAACCATCCCTTGGTGGTCAAAGGCTTAAGGGAGCCTAGCTCCATTTAAAGCTTGTGATAACTTGAGCATATCCCATGTGGAATATAACTTAGGAAGGGCTATGAAACCCCTCTATATGTGTGTGCTTCAAATGCAAGCATCACTATTGAAAAGGTAACATTGTGGTGGCACGATGATGGCAGTTTTTAAAATTATGAATGAATTTCCCTAAGTGAAACTTTAGGGTATTTTAATTAACGACGAATGATTATTGAGTGGCGACAAAAATATAAGTATGGGATACATTAGGAAAAATAGGTGACCACACACACCTAGCAAGGGATTTCAGATGGTTAAACACCCAAGAATGAGCCAACAAGGTCTAGTGTTGATGATATTTTTAGGCTGATATTGCAACCATTGACCAACAAAATGAATAGTGACACGACCAAACACAACGAATAGGGGGAAAACAAAACCATGCCATTAGGTAGCTATCACGAAGAAAACAGGATATTTAAGCCCATAGATAAGCATCTACAAGGCAACCAATATAGTTGCTTACAAAAATATGGCTTCTATAGTGGATTTCAAGCCAAAACTCTCCCACTAAGACACGAAGGCTATCGGGTCGGGAAGGAAGTCCTTTTTTTTAAAGAAATTTTATCTACTAGCATGTTGGCTCTCAAGTGGATTTTTGTTGACCTAGTAATAAAAGACTCAATCAAAGGAACCTTAAAGGAGATTTATAGAACAAGGTAGAAAGAATAAGAAACATCATGGATTTACAGAAGCTCAATAATAAAGAAAATCTAGGCTGAAAGGATTTCCAAACTGTAGCTCTTGCTCATCGAGTTCTCCTTTGATCAATTCATCTCAGACCTCCTAGCTGCACTCTCTCCTCCACCATAACCTCCCTTCCAAGCCACCCTTCAAAGGATGTCGTTATCCTCCTCTTTCACCTCTCCCTAAGTTGGTAGAGGGAAGTGTACTCCTCATTAAGGCCTGTCACCTTCCTGAGACCTGACATGGCATAATTGCTTTGTTTGTTTCTTTAATCTCCAACCTTTTCTTGTTTTAATTCATGCTCCTTTTGAAAATTCAACATAAAGGAGGGTTTTACCCCCCTTTTTAATAAAATATGAAACTCGTGCTTATTTAAAAAAGGTTATGCTCTTTTTAATTTTTTGAATAATATATTTTAATAAAGCAACTTATATTATATTTCCAAAATATCATTTAATACAAATAGGATACCAAATTCCTTCAATTAATTAATTAGATACAAGAATATTAATTTTCCTCATGATTGAGCATAACAATCCAATACGTTACTCCTTTTAATCAAAATTAAAGCATGCATGGAATGATAACAATAATTCCTAAAATTAAGTAAATCAAATGCATGCACCAAAATTGATTTTTAAATCAATAGCTTGGTATTGCCCACCTAGGTGTTAGTAAAATATCTATTTTACTATTCTCCACCTAGATGGGTTTGTTCTTGGCAATCGACCTTTTATTCCACTTGCAAGCATAGTCACCTTGCAAAACCTGCGTTAAGACACAATACCATATCCATATAGCATAATCATTGTTACAAACATATTTGCATATCCATGATATAATCTTTGCTAGGCATTAAAATAATAAATCACACACACATTGTCATTTTAAAATGGTTTTGCCAAGGTGGGGTATGACAAATTTGGTCTACTTAGGTATTTTTAAGGCCTTATATTAATCATAGAGAAAATTGACTTAGGAAACTAGTACTACCCAAGGTTTTACCTATATTTATCTAGTTGATCTCGTAATTGTATCCTTGTTGCCTATTCAACCCAATAAATGATAAGAATAGTCATCTTTTAGATGTGAATTCCTCAATATGGCTTAGTTACATATAGGATTGAACAAAATTCTACATTGACCTTTCCCATTCATAGCTTATCTATTATAAATTTAGAAGATGGATTGATTCATGGAGTATTATGAGGGTTTCATTCAACTGATTAATAAAGACTTAATAACAATGAAACATTTTACAATATAGTAGATCTTTTTTATGGATCTAATTCTTCCTTGATATTTTATTTTAAATAGATTTTTAGAAGTTAGTTTTGGATTATCATTTTTCATGTTAACATTTGTGTCAGTTAATAATTTAATTTAGTTTGGGTAAAAATCATTATATTGCATACTAGAGCTGGATTCCATACATCTAGTTATGGTTTTCATATACAAGTACCAAGTGTAAATACAAAAGGTTATTATTGTATATTTTATTCATTTGTATACAGATGCAATAATTAAAAAATAAGAAGTTACACAAGGAGAACAAATTTACCTTTAATGTTATTCTAAGCAATCAAAATATAATATATATTGATTATATGTGTTGGTGCCACAATTCATCCTCTACAACCAAGTGAACAAGCAAGGAGTATTCCATTGTTGATCATTCCATTCATAACAAAGAGATAATTTTGCACCTAATATTGAAAGTGTTAAATAATATAGTTCCAAAATATTCTATAACAATACTAGAAAATTAAGTGATTATATTGACAAGTTTATTGTTTATCATGAGAGTTTGCTTTTTATTCTATTTAATCTCAATTTAGCTCATTAATAAGATTTCTCTTGATTGGTCTGTCACATTTTTGGCATCATTTTAAAACTCCAAAGTCAATGAATAAATGCACATTTTTAAATAAGAGTTTGATAAAGATATGAATCCTAATGAATTTCTTGTGGCCTTCCTTAATTGTTGTCACGATACTTATGAGTTTGTCAAAACAATTATAAAATATAAAATAACTTAAAGAGTGGCACAAATATTAAGGGTTAGAATAATATTAATTATAGTAATATGATTGTCCAAGCCTTGTTTTTTTCTATTAGGACTAATGAAGAAGCATAGTCCTTTTAGGTTTAAATCCTTAATGATGTAATTAAAAATGTTATATTTTTTGGAAATATTTATAACCTACTTCTTACCATAACATATTGTCAGTGGATTCATTAGGATATTAGAAGAATGCTTCTCCAGCATGGATCCTTTTCTTCTTGATACTTGTAAGCCCACATCCAATTAATATCAACATGCCAAATTATCTTTAACTTTCGAGCCCTAACTTCAATCTTGAACTTTTAGAGAAAGAAAAAATGAAAGGATAGAATAATTGAAACGAAAAGAATTTTCTTAGGTGTTTCAATGCATATTTCAAGTTGAACATGTATAAGAAGTCCTCCTAACATGATTACAACCATTAGAGACCTCAAGTATAAATACAACATAGTAATATAGGTTAAATGAACTTTACCTATAGGCATATCCAAAATATAATATTGATAACAATGCCAATTGAGCCAACAATAATAAACTCTTTACAAGTAAAATGATTTAAATTCAACCTCAAAGAGAAAATAATAATGGTCCTAAAAGATGTATCAATAATATTGATATAAATATCCCAATATAGAGACATTTAAAACAAATTGACATTGTCACTAGGTGCATGCCTCAATATAAAATTAATTCATATAGAGATTAGAATAAAGGCGAGGGAAACAATAAGGATAAAGGTAAAGTGGATAAAATACCTAATTTCCATTTTAATCATAAATTTAATATCAAACTCAATAATTCTTCTAAAAATAGATCTCCTAACCTCCATCTTGTCATCAAAGAGTCCAACATTACACCTTAGCATTTATGTAATGATGTGTTAATCCTAATTAAATTTTTACTTAATATTATTGTCAAGTACCCAACTAACTATCAATCCCAAGTTAAACATATCCTATAAATATCAACTTCATACTAATAGGGATATACTTGATGGATTGCAAAAACTCTAATTAAGATTAATTATTTGTAATTACTTAGAAAGTCTCCATATCATAGAAAGAGGATTAACAAGGATATCAATGAAGTAGAAATTTATGTTCCTTCCCAACCAAGTCAAGGTAGTCTAATATCCCTATATTTGAAGTTTAAAATATTCAAATTACTAGGAAAAACTTATAAATGGATAGAACTACCTCCCTTGATTTGGTCCTAATTCCTCTTCAAATTATGACTATTGTCAATTGGTTACTTTAATAAGATTGATGATTCTTGTTGATTGTTGGACTTCTTGGTGATACCATTATACATAGACATCATGTTGATGAGAGTAGTGGTAATTGTATTGTGTCTATATCCTTATAAAGTGTAGGTTATTTTTATGACAACGACGTAAATGATTTTACTATAAAATACATTGCTTATAATGCTAAAGCTCAAGCTCCTTAACTAATCCTTACTACAAGAGTAAAAGCCATGGTTTTTAAACTTTAGATCAATTATAATACCACCCTTAGTCATCATTAAACTCATAATGTGAGGATTTTATATTTTTTGCTTGTTAATGTATGAAGTTCGATTATTAGAACAAGTCTTCTATTATTAAGGGTGATATTGACTCATTTAGACACTAAATAGCCTAATAGTAAAGACTATTAGATTCCCATTATATAAATTAATAGTATATGTCCTATTTATGAGAGTCCATCCATGTGGAATTTTAGGTGAAAACTTTTAATAATCATATTTAGTTTAGAACAAACATTAAATCTAAAAATAAAACTTCTAATAAGGATTTGAATTTGCTCTTTTTGTAGAAGTTATATGTGTCCACCCTTTCACTTTAAGCTAAATATTAGAGACAATTCTATATCTATTCTATGATATCTAGGTATATCTAAAATATTAAAATATAAAATACCAAACTTAAGAATACCACATATTATGGTGGTTATGATAGTCTTAACAATGACTAAAATGAACAAGAATAATAGAAAGAAGTCAGTGGATTTAATGTAGTACATAATATCACTTCTTGTACTACCTTAAAGTTGAGTCCTATGTTATTGCTCCCTCCTTTATAGGAACTACAAAAAATCAATTCTAGATGATAATAATTCCATTCAAATCGAAGACTTTTCCTTTGTGAATAAAGGTTACACCAATAGTTTTAGTTTTATTGACTTGATTAAACCCTTCATTTTTTTATCTAAATAATGATTATGAGTTTATTTATTCCTTGTGAGTGCAAAGAGTTAATAAATATAAAAAATTTAGAACATAACTAAAAAATGATAATCATCTTGAAGTTATTGATTTGGACTCTTCTCTTGAGAATCCTCAATCTTTGTATTTCCATGTCAATCAATTTGATCGTTTTTTGTTGCCAAAAAAAAGATATATTTAGTTCACAATTACTATCCTAAAGTGAAATTAGTCATATAGTCATGTGCATGCCATTAGAGAATCTCCTAGAACTTTTTTTTTTGTTAACATCTTGTAAAGTTATCCTAGTACAACGAGGCCTTTGCTTAAATAAATGATCCCACAAAATTAGTGTGAAAATGATACTTCTTATCAATTTGCTCAACCAATTCTCAAAGAAATATCCTCAACGTAGGTTCTTATCAATTTGCTCAACCAATTATCAAGAAACATATCCTTCACTTTGGAAGTCAACTAATTATTGCATATTGATAAATTATCAACCTTTGATGAATTTGATAAATTGCTAAACATTTCTTTGACAAATTACTCATCTAAGACTCAACATTATAACAAAATTTAAAATTGATACAAAATAATTAAAAAAACTTTTGAAAAACTCACTTAAAAGATTCTTGTCATAAAATTTTATTTGTATTAATAAAAGAAACAACTAATTTATATTTTTCATGTGTAACTACACAATTAATCATAATAAACATAACAATAATAAAAATTACCGTTTTTTAATATTTAAAAATAAAAAATTTAACAACCATAAAAAGGATTTAAATTAGAATTAATACCAACATTGTGAATTCTGATATCATCATTTTGCCTACAAAGAGTAATCGAGTAGTAAAGCAATTGCAATTCTAGACTGATAGTGCTTAGCTAATAGCTCTCCTCAATGGCACTTGGTTATTCACAAATAATCACAAATAATGCTTGAGTATGAAGGTGAACAAATATGTTATCTGGATAGAAAAATAGAAAAATATTACAGTGAACTGATTAAAAAACAAGATCATCCATTACCCACCCCTGTCAAGCCTCAATGTTTGATGATGTGAAGTTGAAGGCAGCAAAGCAATCATTCCATTATTTGTTTATTGGGGGGCAAGGAAGGAAAGCAATGTGTGGGCATGGAGTATTGAGTAATCAGGCAGCAGGAGGAGGGGTGGCCTCTGGAGGTTTGGCATCAGCATTTCCGTTCTCAGCAGGGGGAGGGTTGGGCACGCCCACAGGAAAGTTCTTGTCATGACCATGTTCGAGATCTCCATCGATGCAAGCTGCACATCTTCGTTCCATCCAACCCACACAGTCGTACTTGCTGTTTGCACTGAACAAACGCCCTGCACAGATCCGGCCTGCTATGCAAGCAAGAACTCCCAAAATGGTTATCACAGACAAAACTGCTAAGACAGGCCCAACAGATCCATGGGAATGTGATCCTCCATTACTGGAAACTGCATTTTGATACACCTGTGCAGGGAACGTCTGTTGTTGATAACCCGGCATGGACGACATCTTTATCTATTTTCTCTCCTGGGTCAAGAGCTCTAGCAGTGGATCGTCTGTCTCACCTTCAGTTTTGGCGTATTTTTCTCAAGATCATCTCTGTTTACACAAGAATTTGAAGATGGAGTATACCCACCAAGCAAGGATTATAAGGGGCTCTTATCATGCTCTGTGTTTGATGTTAATTCATAGGGTATGCTGAGACCCTTTTTGCCTTTTTTTTTGGCTTTGTTTGGGTGTGCGATACAACACAGCATTGCTGCCGAAAGACGGTGAGAATGCAAACCCGAAAAGAGCTTATTCAATACAAAAGTTCAATATGGAATAATATGCAAAGATAAGAAAGGAATCCAACGATAAAAAAGAGACGGCTGATTCCTTTTTTAAGAAAAGGTCGGTCTCTGGCTTTTGATATGTCATTCTCTTACGATCAAACCATGTTTGGCAATTAAGCTTTAATGCTCTCCTCCCCCACAAATTTTCATATTTAATTATTAAAACAAAAGTAAAGTTTAAGGACTGGATCGAAGTTTAACCGACAATACATACCTACTGGCTCAAGGCATTTGCCAAAGAGCAAAAACAAGATAATCTCACTGGAATATTGAAAAAACGAAAAAAAAAATAAAGAGGAAAATATAACAAACGTTGTGAAGATAAGGATTGTTACAATAGGCAGACAAATAGTTGTTAATGTGGAATGAAATTTCAATCAGGCGTATGTTATTAGATTTGTACCATCACATTAATCAAACGATAAATAAATATCATTCCCCTATTCTACTACCATCTTTGTCTATTCTCAATCAAATGCACATTTAAATTTATAATTGACCAAAACAAAATTTCAATTAGAATATACTACTAAACTTACATCATTACATTAATCAAACAATAAATAAATGTCATAGGTCTATCCTACTACCATCTTTACCTATTCTTAATCAAATGCAGAGCCTTCTTGTTTATAGGGATTCAAATTTATAATTGATTGATTAAATAATGAAGAGACTTGGGAAACTATATCAATAGGGTGGGCGAGTCGGTCTGTAAGAATGAAAGCTTTGAAGGCCTGCATCGCGAGAGACCAAGTGGCTCACAGCTTGAGCAGGGACTTCTAGAAGCAAAAGAAAAGGTGGGTGTTTCACTGCTTTGTTATAACTCCATAAAGTCACAGGTAGATGGGCATTGAAACTTGGAAACTATGTTGCCAGAAACGCGATGGAGCAGCTGCGTTTCGCGAATGGCCCTCTCCAACAAATTATTTTGATCCCGTATTGACTATTTAAACCATAAGATTGACTGCCAAAGCAAAGATTTATTAAGATTTTATTCATCAATCAATCCATCCATATACGTATCCGTATCAGGCCAAGATGAAACCTTCCATGATTATTTGAATTTTTTTAAGAATCATATATGGTATAATGTTCATCCGTTCTTTGTGAGCAACCTCCGTTAAGGTCTATTTCTCGTCATTTGGTGTTTCTCATTTCATAACTTGAAAATACGAGGGGAAAGGAGGAGCACGAAGCAGAAATCTTAACGCTTAACGCTTTTTTTTTCCTTTTGCTTCTCACTTAAACTTACAGATTAAGAGAAATAAAAGCTATAAGATTAAAATTAAGTTCAAAAGGTTTTCAAGGGTTAGTGGATCGGTAAGATTTTAGTTAGTTCAAAAGGTTTTCAAAGGTTAGGGGATTGGTAAGATTTTGGGCACTTATCAAGAGAAGACCTAGGTTTAAACTTTGGAGGCATGTCTGATCTGGACAAAGGTTGTAGTCTGACTTGAGTACGCTGAGTGTGCACCAGCGTCATGATGGCATGATGACAGTACCAACCTTGAGTCACCTTGGGTCTCCCTCACTCCGGGTCAAGTTTACCAAGGAGAGGTAAGGATTATAGAGGTAACTTCAATGATTTGACCTATGTTCGGAGGCAGAAACCTCGGGGAGAATGTTTGTCCCCCATGCCCAGTTGTTAAGGATGAAAGGATGTTACATATTTCCCTGATATAAATAATATTTAAAAAAAATTATGTTTAAAAGAAATTTTGAGTTGTTAAGGATGAAAGGATGTTACCTATTCCCCTTATATAAATAATAATTAAAAAAATTATGTTTAAAGCATAAATCTTTTTTACTTTGAGATTTAATTTTATCTTTGATATATAATGTATAAATTAAAAATGTAATAAACAAAAACAAAAGATACGCATTTTTTAAATAAAAAATGATTTTCTTCTCTTTTCACAAAAAAAAGTGTAGCAAATATTTTATCCTAAAAATGCAAGCTACATACAATTTTTGTTTCAATGCCTACAAAAGAATGATTCAATTTTTTCCTATTTTCAATTATAGTTAAAACATGATTCACAATTTTTCTTTTGCTAATTAATCAACAAACAAAACCCCTAATTACTACATAAAAGAAATAGATCTAATGCCCTAAAATAGAAATGACAAAATGAAAGACAAAAAATATCCGATTTTATCACAAAGCAAAAGTGTCATCCGCTTGCAAAAGTGCCACTAGCTCCTTGTCGATGCTATTGCTCTTTGTTAATACTTTTGTAGAATCCTATAAGACAAAAATAGAAAAGAAATGATGATTAGTGTAGAGGGGTCTGTCAAGTCTTAGAAAAAATGATGACTTTTTTACTTCGACACCAGACCCCTATTTCTTGAGACAAAAGGATAAAAAACATGTGAATCAAAAAATGATAACGAATGCTAAAAGATAAATATTAAATAGATGTAGAAAATGGAAGAATAGACACAACCCAGGACCATAGGTTGTCCCTTTTCCAATGAAATATTGTTGAAAATGCTTATCAATGACTTGATGATGATTTGATGATTGGCTATGTATTGCTAGAAAGATGAAAGGATGTTGGTTCACCAAACAAGTTTTCCACAAAGTAACTCCAACAACATATGGATATCTCTTCTAATAATTGTTCTTCTTAGAAGAATTGTCTCTTTTATTTTTGCAACTTGTCCTAGGCCTTCCTAAATGGTGGTTTTACATAGGGTTTTAGGTTTAGGATTTTAGTTTTTAACATCTATTGGATCAATATTGGTGCCAAAAATTTTAAAATTTTCATAAACATTGACTTTTGGTGGGGAAAAGGTCAAGAAGACCAGGTGTTGTTTTCTCACAATTTGAAACACTGATTGCTCTAGGAGTATATATATATACTCGTTAAAAAGCTATTTTTGAGCATGTTCTAATAGAAGTATTTTTTTCCATTTTTATGAATATTTACAATAGATATTAATGTCCCAAAGATACCATTACTTTTAGAGCACTAAATATTCTCAATTTAGACACGAGGAACATGGTTTCCGTTAAGTTGATTAGAAGGTTGGTAGATGGGGGTTAGGGTGGACTAAAATATATAAAATTAGGCGTCTATATTTTGCTCCTTTTTTATGCATTTATTATAAAAATAAATGCATAAAAAACTAACTTTTATGTCCCAATTTTGTATCAGTGCTTAGGTTGATGAGGGATGCAAAGATTGATAACAATGATGTTAAGGATTATGCTTTGAGCAATATTAAATGCTACCTTGCCCCAATGTGACCCCTCGAGTTTTAAAGAGAAAACCATGATGAACTTAGGAAACTCAAATTGGTTTGATCTACACGAGGGTCGTGGTAAAAAGTTGATTAAGATGGGATGAAAAATTAAAGGATATTTAATCAAAAGTGAAAAAAGGGTTTAGTTTGATCACATGAGGGGAATTTGGTTGAGATGATAATTGATTAGAGATTTGATAAAGTTTTGATGATTTATGGTTGATGTTGAATCAAGGATGGGTTAATGAAGATCTAATAAAGAGATGAAAGAGGGAAGAGTGAAAGATGGAAAGAAATGAAGGAAAAGAGTGAAAGAATGAGAGACTTCCAAAAGGTTTTTATTTTTTATTTTTTTTCTTGTAAAATTGATCACCTTTAAGTGTTTTAGCTTAGAGGGTATTTTTGTGATTGATTACTTTTAAGTGTTACCTTAGAGAGTATTTTTCTAAACTATAAATATATAGCTATGTACAAAGCAATTCACCCTCAAGTGGTGGTTTCTTAGCTTGATTATTGGAAGAATGCTTAAGCGGTGATAGATTTTCCTTCATGAGATACAGATGTACACAAAGAGTATTTTGTAATCAATTACCTTTTAGTGTTTAACTTAAAGGACATTTTACAAATTGATTACCTTTAGATATTACCTTAAAGGACATTTTTGTAAGTGATTACCTTTAAGTGTTACCTTAAAGGATATTTTTGTAAGTGATCACCTTTAAGAATTCCCCTAAAAGATATTTTGAAATTGACTACATTTAAGTGTGAACTTTAAAGGACAAATTTTAGATTCGGTTACCTTTAACCATGAACTTAAACGATACTTTTTGAGCTCAATTATTTTTTAAGCGTAAACTTAAAGGATAATTTTTGAGCTCAATTACCTTTAAGCATGAACTTAAAGGACAAATTATGAAAAACTCATTACTTTGAACAAATGCCCAAAGGACATTTTTAATAAAGTAATCACCTTTGAGAAGGTGTCCAAAGAGTTTTTTTTTTTATAAACATGATTACCTTTGATCAAGCGTCCAAATTGATATTTTTGATAAACTAATTACCTTTGAGAGAGATCCCAAAGGGTATTTTTTTGTTAGAGCATATTACATTATTTAGTGCATGCTAACATACCACCTTGGGTACATATTTAGATTAGGAGTGTGTCTTAGATTAGAGTGTGAATAAATGTTTTATGTAATAGAATAATGTGCAATAAATACACAGGTTTCTTGTAGTTAAGTGTGCAAGTATGATGAGTATAGATGTGCATAAGTGTCCATTATGTATGAGTGCACATGTGTCCTTAGAGTAGGAAAGTGAAGAGTACCAAGAAGAGTGAAGGCCAAGAGTACTCCATATGAAGAGTCACATCCCATTATATATGTCTATGTGTGTGTGTGTGTGACACAATGTAGAGTGAGAGTATGTGGAAGTATGGTGTATTTGAGATCTTTATTCTATATTAAGATACTATTTTAGTGAGTATTTGTTAATGGAAATTTTATGAGTTGTTGCAAAATTTATTTATGATTTTTATCTGATTAGAATATTTCCATTATCTTATATTTAATATAGCAACTTTATTTTAGATCTTGTGGTTATTTTGATTTAAGTATTAAGCATCAAAATCCAATAGTGGTATTAGAGCCACAAGGGAGATTGATAGGAGATAGGGATATTTATTTTACAAAATTTGAAAGTTGCTATTTGGATAGAGTCTTTCCATAGGGTTGTAGGAAAACTCGTGAAGACTAGGACTCAACATAGATTCCTTTCCACTAGATTGAAGAATAACTAGTGAAGTTTATTGATTTCAAAATTCTAGATATTTGGATGTATTTGATTGCTACTATCTAAGATTTTGTTGTAGAAAATTAGTTCTCAAAATTTGAGAAGCTTCCTACAATAGATAGAGAAGAATTTCACCTTCAATTGCTTGAAAGTCTATGTGCTTTCCTCACACAAGGATTAGTTTTGGAGTTGCAGCAAAAGAGTAGACATTGAAGATTAAGGAGGTCCAAGAAAGAGGTCCCATATAAGATTGAAGATTGAGGAAGAACCAAGAAAGAGGTACCCATAGAAGATAGAAGATTGAAGATTGAGAAGACCCAAGAAATAGGTCCCATAGAATATTGAAGACTGTAGATTGAAGGAAGAAGAGAGAAAGAGGCCAGAGTAGCCCTATTGAAGATTGAGGAGGAGACCCAAGAGAAGAGGTCCCCATTGCAGATTTGAGAAAGAAGATTGAGGAGGCCTAAGAAAAATATCCATTGAAATTTTGAAGAAGAAAAAAGGATAATAGAGAAGCCCTATTGATAAATTGAAGAAGTGGCCATTGGAAAATATTTGAAAAAAGTTTGAGGTAGAAGATTGCAAGAAGAAGAAACTCCTAAAAAAGGTAATCACATAAAAATTGGAAAAATTGTTGTCATCCAACAACAAGCCCAAAAGGATTTGTGAAACTGATTCAAGGAGAAGTTTTCTGGAAAGAAGTTTGCAAAATTTGAGAAAGTATTTTTTGAAGACTTCAAGATATTTAGATTCTTGAAGAAGAGAACAACAAAGAGGTCAAATTTGAAGATAAAATTTAGTGGAAGCTAAGGAGAAGAAAGAAGATTGAAAGAGGCCACAAATTGATATTTTTGGAGACAACCATTAAAGTTTTGAAGGCTGATTTTTGAAGAATAAGATTGCAGATTTTCGGGATAAAATTTGAAGAGTTTCAAGACAGCAAGATAGAGGAGAAGAAATCAGAATTTTAGAGCAACATTTGAAGAGTTTTGGACTGTGAATTTGGGCAGCATTAGAAGGAGATAGAAGAGTTGCAAATTGGATAAGTTTTGGGCAGATTTGGAAGTGATTTTGGGTAGTTGTTTTAAGGAGGAATTAACAGTAGTTTAAGGTAGAGAATTTAAGGAGATAGAGGCAATTTTTGAATAACAACAATGTAACATATTGACAACATTTGGAGATAAAAAATACAGAGTTTGCAAATATAAAAAAGATAGCAAGTTGGAGGAGAAAGAGTTGTATTTGATAAGAGTAAGAGCAAATTTTTAACAACATTATTGGAGGAAGAAGAAGATAGTTTTTGGAAGCATTTTGTAAAGGAGAGAAGCTGCAAATTTCTACAAGCTTGGACAACAATAAAGCAAGCAAGAAAGCAAGTAGGTAAGCTAGAAGGAGATTGAAAGAAGACTGCAAATTTATATGTCTAAAGTGCATTTTGTTTAAGCATAAAAAAATTGTTAATAGTAGATTTGCAAGCATTATATCCAAGATTGAAAAAGACGAAAGGAGGCATTGTATTTTTTAATTTGAGAAGGAAGCATATTTTTATTTATTTTTATTTGTGGAAAACATCCCAAAAGGGATGCCACTTTTGGGTAAGACCCAAGGAGGCAGGGGTATCCATTCCGTCAAAAATGCCCAGGACTCGGACCTGGCCTACCACCTTTGACATACTCAAGGAGCAAACAAACACACAAAACCAATTTAAAAATAAGTAAATAACAACAAAAATAATAAAATAAAATAAAAAACATGCTCTTTGAGTGTGTCAAAAACAAAAGCACAACCAAACACGCACAATAATATAAAAGAAACCACAACACAAACCACATATAAAAACACAAGAACCACATAACAAAACACAAACAAGACAAAAACAACAGAACACAACAAGGACATAACCCAAAAAAAACATGAAAAATAAACACAACCAAAACCTAAAAAATTAAAAAAAATAAAAATAAAAAACAACCAACAACAGATAATAAACAAAAACAAAAAACATAGAAAACACTCACATATAAAAACATGAAATAACACAAACAAAGAGAAACCTAAGAACAAGAACAAAAAAAACACCAGAACAATAACAAAAAACAAAAAAAAAAACAAAACAAAAAAAACACAGGAACAACAAAAAAAAACACAAATAACACAAAAACAAAACAAAACAAAAGAACCCACCCACCTTAAAAAACTAAACAAAAAAACAAAAAAGAAAAAAGAAAAAAGAAAAAAAATTGAACAAAACAATGACCTATCTAGACCAGAAGACTATTAAGGCAAGAATCAATAGAGGAAACAAAATAAAGAATAGAATGAGCTAGGGAACTAAAAAAACTGAATGAACCAAAGAGAAGCAAAAAAAAAAAAAACAAGAAGAAACTAGGTACCTTTAGAACTGGAGCCATCCAAAGAAATGATAGAAAGAAGAGCTTCCCTAATTTGAAAATCCCACCATATAGGAGGGTGGCCATAACAAGTAGTATCACCTTTGTCGAAAGCCCAATTAGCTAAAGCATCAACACTCTTGTTTTGATCTCTGACCACATGATTGTAATCAACTTTCAAAAATCTCATCTGGATTAATTGAATCTTCTCAATAATTCTTTTAATTCTCCAATCCACCTTATGATTCTTAGAAGGAGTCTTCAAGAGATTAATCATAAGTTGAGAGTCAGACTCAACTAACAACTTTTCCCATCCAACCTTAGTAGCCTCCTGAAGGCCTTTGAGGATACCATACCCCTCAACAAGGTTATTGGAAATAATACCCAAATTCTCAGCAAAAGTAAAAACTAGGGAGCCATCCGAAAGTATACCAATTCCTCCCACACTGGCTTTTCCAGGGTTCCCTCTAGAGGCTCCATCAGTATTGAATTTTCCAAAATCCTTAGGATGAGGTTGCCAATTTTTAGTCTAAAACTAATTTATAGTGGAAAATACCCCTTTTGAGGTGCCACTTTCAATAGGTTGGGCATAGGAGGAATGGAGCCTTGTCGGCCTCTACCAACACATAGGACATTCCTAACTATACCATATATCTGCAGGATGGAGACAAGGGGAATGGAACCTGGGTCGGCCTCTACCAGCACCCAGGGCATTTACCACTGCACCACAACAAGTAGATTGAAGGAAGCATATTCACTGCCATTAAACCTACATCATATTAAAGCAAGAAGATAAGTTAGAATTTGGCATAAAGAGAAGGTATAAAGAAGACATAAAGAAGGGAGAATATATTGATCAAAAGCAAAGAGTGAGTGTTGTTTTCCTAAGCACCAAAGAGAGCCAACGTCAAGGTGATAAGTACACAAGAAAGTGTAGGTTTTTACAAAAGCCACAAAATTCAAATAAGCAAAGGTTTAAGAGCAGAAATTTAAGAGGAAATATCATTCAAAATTTGGATAAAAATCAAGTGTTAAAATCCACCCAAAGTAGGTTCGAGGTGTAGACCAATTAGTTCATCCAAACCCCATAAGGGAGGCAGAGGTCCAAGGTTCAAATCTCGGGCCTCGCCGGACTGAAAACTTGTCCCTTTCCTGGTGCTTTCAGCAGCATAAAAGGTTTAAAATGATTGTGGCATGGCAGTTATAGGGGCAAAATTCATGAAGATCTATGTGGCGGCTTTCGGGGTGGACAACGTAGAATACTATGGCGACCATAAAAGCTGGACATCCTGCCCGGATTTGTGGCGGCTACCGATTCCACCATGTAAAAAAAAAATCCACCTAAAGTGATATCAAATTTGGATCACTTTAGGAATCAAACCAAGTAGAATATTGATCTATTTGACCTTTTAAAAATTCAATCTAAATGGTGAGTAAAGGAGGGAAAAAAGTAGAGAGGGGAGGGTCCCGATCCCTTCCCTGCTCCCCCTCCCCTGGTTCCTGCCCACTCCCTGGCTCTTCCCAGGTCATCCCTCCCTGGGATTGTTTATTGCAGATGATCTCCTTGAGGGAGATCTTTCTCCTCTTTCTGCACCTCTCCCAGTCGGTCAGGGTTCCCTTGTTTGAGTTTTTGGCCTAGTGCTTCCCAGGGTTCCTTGCTGTTTTAGGGATCCCTTCCCTTTTTTTCCCTCAGGCTTCCCCTTGGGGTTTTCTGTAGGTTTTTGGCATGGATCTGGTTTCCTACGGTTATTTGGGTGGTGGGGGTGATTGGTTGGGTTTTTTATGGCTTCCTAGGGTTTCCTTTGAGGTCCTTACTGCTTTGGGGGTGGTCTGGGGGGGCCTCTTTCCCATTTTTGCTAGTGAATCCTCTCTGGGATCCTGTGGCTATTGTTGGTCCCGTCCCTGTGGGGAGGGCCCTCTTCGATTTCCCGCTTGGAGGCTTCTTCGTGCTGGTTCTGCTCCTTGGTGGACACCCTGGGCATTTTTTTGGCCTTGGGGGGGGCTTTTTCTCTGCCTGTGCTGTTCCCAGCCTCATTTCCAGTTCCCTAAAGTTTCTCCTGTGAAAGGATGGGATTCTTGGCCCCTATTGTTGGGGTTCTCTGGGTTCTGCTGCATTTTTTAAATCTTGGGGGGATTTGATCTATGCATGCAGACCTTGGATCCCCCAGGCTAGGCTCCCAGGGATCCCATATTTGTGGCTGTTACCTCTTCCCGCCTGGGATCCCCAGTCCCTGTATCCTTGGTCCCTTAACCTGTTGTCTTTTCCTACTAGTTGTCCTGGGGGCGAGATTCTCTTGGTGGTGCTTTCTGGCTGCTTCTCGATGGGCGGGATATCCTCTTTGTTGGTTTTCAGCTGCTTCCTACTGGGCATGATTCCCCCTTTTTCTGGGCAGGATGGTTTCCCACTGGGCGGGATAGTTTCTTGCGGGGCGAGATTCTCCAAAACCGTTGGGTTTCCCATTGGGCGGGTTTTTCTCATTTCTTGCTGGTTTTCTGGGGAGGCGGGATTTACTTGGTAGAGGTTTTTGCTGCTTTCCGCTGGGCGGGATCTACACTGAGATGGATTTCTGCTGCTTCCCACTGGGCGGGATTCATTCTTTGGTGGTTTTTCGACTGCTTCCCGCTAGGCGAGATTTATATTATAATGGTTTTTTGCTGCTTCCTGCTGGGCGAGATTTACACGATGGTGGTTTTTAGTTGCTCCCCGCTGGGCGGGATCTTCAAACTTACCTTCCTTCGAAATTGGTGGTTTCCCGCTAGGCGAGATTATTCAAATTTACCTGTTCCCGCTGGGCGGGATTTATGTTTGTTTTTCATTTTTAGGGTATTGGTGCCTTGGGCCCATAATTTTGTTGTAATGGCTTATTCTCGGCATGTTATTACCAACTCTTATGTAATCAGGTTTTGGGATCCTAGTTAAAACCCGCTGTAAATACAAACGCTACTTAACAAAAAAAAACCAAGTAGAATATTGGATGTCAAACCAGTAGCATGTGAGAGTGTTCAATTTCCAAGAGAAGGTCATTTGAAGTGCTATCCAGTACAATAATTGATTCAGGTGCAAGGTGAATCATTTTTGGGTGAATCCAAGCATTGAGAAGGTGAAGCATTAAGGAAGCCAAATGTTGAGAAGTTGAAGAGCTCAAGATGCGATAAAGCAAAGCATTTTGCATGATGAAGAGTTGTTGAAAGAAACATTACCAAGCTATGTGAGAGGAGAAACATTGCAAGGAGGAGGAGCACCAAATAAAGACATAACATCTTCTTGAGCATGCCAAGAGTTTAAGTGACACTTATCACTTCACAAGGAGTTCCAACCATCACCAAGGGCATTAGATAATTAAATTACCCTGTGTAACATCCAAAATCTAAAGAGAAAAAGTGCCACTTGTTGAAGTGGAAGGAGGAGCACCAACTATATTTGGAGGAGTTTGAAAAGTCATAAATTTGTATAAATGCATGGGATTTGAAGTCCATTTAATAGACCATTATCCACTATCAAGTTTGAGTGTAAGGCAGAGTAAATACAATTGTCATACGTGTAGTAGAGAGGTGACATTTCATGGAGAAACACCTTTTTAGGGTAGGTCAAACATCCTTGACTGATTATTTGCACCTCAAGTTGGGAGGTAAACCAATTTATTTAAAATTTGATTATTTACCCAAGTTAGGAGTTATAAGGTTGGGTAATATTATTATTTTTCTAAGGTTGAAGGAAAATTAATCTAGTTGCTTATAATATTAATTTAATTATTGGAGAGATAAGGTATAAAAGTGAAATTTGAAACCTTAGAAACATTATTAGTTATTTTTGGAAATTTTTGAGAAGCCTTGAAATATTTTTGAATCCATTTCAAGTTTTTGAATTGAATTATTAAATTTTGTGAAGCATTTTTAATTTGCAAATATTTTAAGATCTGGAGAAATAAGGTTTCCTACATCAAATTAGGAATAATAGGAAATTTGGAAACTTCTAAATTTCTAATATTTGCAAATACATTTTAAAAAACTTCTAAATTTCTAATTTTGGAGCCATAAGGACTTTGACATCAAATTAGGTTTGTGAAATTTAGAAACCATATTATTGAAATTTGGGAGATAATATTTATTCCACCTAGATTTTTGAAGAATTAAAATCCATTTCAAAACTATTGTTTGATCATTATCCAAACATTAGAAAATACAAGGTATTCATATTAAAGAGTATAAGCTAAAAAGGTTTTATCAAATTTGATCATATACTCAAAACTAGGGAGACATAAGGAATACAACAATTTTTGAAGATAGTAATGGATAAGCTAGCAAGAGGAACCTATCATCACAAAGTACACTACAAAAGGATCCAAGATAAAAATCCACAATATTTCATATCAAAAATGTAAAATTGCTTCAAGCACAAATGATTCTACAAGTCAAAATGGAAAATATTTTTGGTTTATTGATTCTGGTACAAGTCATCACATGACAGGAAATCTACAATGGTTTGATTACCTTGAAGTCACAAGCAATCTTGGGTTGAAAATTGTAGATGGAAAAACCTATCTTGTGCATGGATATGGGTGTGTAACACCTAGTACATTTTTCTAAATTTTTTGTTACATGATGTGATGTATATTCCTAGATTAACATCAAATATTATTTTAGTAGCCAAATTGGTTGAAAGTAAAAGGATGATTGAGTTTAGATATATAAATGGATTCAATAAGTATCTCATTAAAAATAAAAATGAGATAGAAGCTACAAGATCAATTTACAATGATATATATGCTCTAGAATCAATTGGGATTTCACAAGATATTATTGTAGTTCAAAACAACACTAATGGATTTTTTGAGGAACAAATTGCAGGAAATAAAAAATCTATCTATCATAAAAGTCGATGGAAAAATCAAAGATTTAGAATGAGAAATATGAGAGGAAAAAAATACTTTGAACTACTTTGTCACCTACATATTAAATAAGAATAGGAACCTAATAAAGTTGAAGGACATATGAAAGATGATGATCCATATTGAAGACTAAAGTCTTCAATAACCAAATAATGTAATACAAGGGGGTGTTAGAGTATATTACATTATTTGGTACATGCTAATGTACCACCTTGGGTACATATTTAGATTAGGAGTGTGTCTTAGATTAGAGTGTGAGTAAATATTTTATGTAATGTAATAATGTGCAATAAATGCACAAGTGTCTTGTAGTTAAGTATGCAAGTATGATGAGTGTAGATGTGCATAAGTGTCCATTATGTAAGAGTGCACATGTGTCCTTAGAGTAGGAAAGTGAAGAGTCTCAAGAAGAGTGAAGGCCAAGAGTACTCCATATGAAAAGTCACATCCCATTATATATGTATCTATGTGTGTGTGTGACACAATGTAGAGTGAGAGTGTATGGAAGTATGGTGTGTTTGAGATCTTTATTCTATATCAAGATACTATTTTTCGTGAGCATTTGTTAATGGAAATTTTATGAGTTTTTGTAGAATTTATTTATGAATTTTATGTGATTAGAATATTTTCATTATCTTATATTTCATATAGCAACTTTATTTTAGATCTTGTGGTTATTTTGTTTTAAGTATTAAGCATCAAAAGCTAACAATGGTATCCAAGCCACAAGGGAGATTGATAGGAGATAAGGAGATTTCTTTTAAAAAATTTGAAAGTTGCTATTTGACTAGAGTATTTCCATAGGGTTGTAGGAAAACTCATGAAGACTAGGACTCAACATAGATTCCTTTCTACTAGATTGAAAAATTAACTAGTGAAGTTTATTGATTTCATAATTCTAGATATTTGGATGTATTTGATTTCTACTGTCTAAGATTTTGGGTAGATTTGGAAGTGATTTTGGATACTTTTTTGAAGGAGGAATTGACAATAATTTAAGGAAAATAATTGAAGGAGATATAGGTAGTTTTTGGATAGCAAAAATGCTACATATTGGAAGCATTTGGAGCTGCAAAAATACAACATTTGCAAATAGAAAAAAGGTAGCAAGTTGGAAGAGATAGAGCTGTATTTTAGACAACATTTGAAGGAGAATTTGAGCTACAAATTTTAGAGTTATTTTTCAACATTTGATAAGAGTAAGAGCAGAATTTTAATAACAGTATTGGAGGAATAAGAAGATAGTTTTTGGAAGCATTTGTAAAGGAGAGAAGTTACAAATTTCTACAAGATTGAACAACAATAAAGCAAGTAAGAAAGCAAGTAGGTTAACTAGAAGGAGATTAAAATATGACTACAAATTTATGTCTAAAGTGCATTTTGTTTAAGCATCAAAAAGTTGTTTATAATAGATTTGCAAGTGTTATATCCAAGACTGAAAACCTAAAGAACACAAGCTTATAATGAGATGGGGGGTGAACAGTATAAGATCAAAACTTTTAATTTTCATTTCCAAATGATAACAACAATAATATCAATGTAGTAAATGAAACAATACATAAATCATCACACATAAGAGACACAGATTTAACGTGGTTCACCCAATGTGGGCTACATCCATGGAGAAAATATTTCTTATAAATTTTCTCAACCAATATCTTGGGAACCAATTCCCTATTACAATTTTTATGGGCACCAACCCAAAGGAGACATCAATCCCCTATACTCAAGTTCATGGACCTCTATCCACAGGAGACACCAATCCCATTTATTCAGTTCGTGGACCTCTATCCATAGGAGACCTCAATCCCCTTTGCTCTCATCCATGGACCTCTATCCATCGGAGACCTCAATCCACTCTACACTACTTCAAGCCTTTCCATAAGGCTTGCTTAATTTTACTACAAAACCTGCTCTCAACTCTGCTCAGATCTGCTCCAAGTCTACACACAAGACTTACTCAAATATGCTCACCAAAACCTGCTCAATTCTGCTCCAAACCTACACATAAGGCTTACTCAATTTTGCTCCAAAACTTGCTCTAATATTCTCATAAGGCCTGCTCAATCTAGCTCTTAAAACCTACTCAAATCATTGCTCAAACTTGTTCATAATGCATGCTCAATCCAGCTCACAAAACCTGCTTAAATTTGCTCCAAGCCTTCTTACAAGGCTTTCTCAAATCAACTTACTATCACTGCTCAAACCAACTCAAATCTACCTCAAACAAACCTTCTTAGATCTACCTCAATCCTGCTCATAGAAACTGCTCAAACATTCCCAATTCTTTCATAAAAATAATTGCATATATATTTTACAAAAGTGTTTTCTTTGACTAAAGTAGTTTAGACATATTCTACCAAAATTTGTTTAACCTCTTGAACATATAGAGAATGATATGCACTAACAAATGCTCAATATGTTCTTCACATTCATTAAGTCTATAACTTTCACATGTCTCATATTTATTACATTCTAAAGGTAGCTTTAGTCTAGCACTTGATAACTGTCCTGGTTATTACTCAGTTGCACCTTTACTTCAAGACCAATCACAATGCATAAGTCTTTCTCATCTACTCACAATGTCAATTATGAACAATCCACAAGTCTGTTCTTTTCATCTACTCACAAAGTCAATCATGAAGATGCACAAATTTGCTTCACAAAATTAATCTATAACTCTTGCCCTTTTATTTCCAATATCACTCAGAACTAATGCACAAGTTTACTTTCAAAACTGATCTATATTTTTCATCAATTTTTTTCCAGTTTCAAACATAAACAATGCATAGGTTTGCTTTCAAAAATTGGTCTTTAATCCTTGTAAATTTTCTCTCAATATCAATCACAATAATGCACAACTTGTTCACAAACCCTAGCACATATGTTTCCAATTTTATTCAACAATGATGCACAACTTTGTTCTCAAACCCTAGCACATATGTTTCCAATTTCATTCAAAAATGATGCACAACTTTATTTTCACACTCTAGCACTTATATTTCCAACAATGCACACAAAATTAATCCTTATATCTCCACCTTGTGACTTAAAACTATTTTATTTCAAACAAGCCACCTTGAGAAGGAGTTAAAATAACATACCTCTAAAACTACCTTGATGAAGATGTGCCCTCAAAAACCTGTCTCAAAATAACTCCCTTTCTTTGGCCACTTCAAAACAAGTTAGCAAAACTCCTTTTCAAATAATCCACATAAACCCTTTCAAAATATGTGCACAATAATGTCCCAAAATAATGCTCTATAACTCCTCTTGGTTTCACAAGATAAAGCCTTTTAATAATGAACCAAATCCTTCAAAATATCAAGCAAAAATACAATCAACAAAAAGCTCTTAATACACCTTATAACTCCCTCTTTTAATATTACAAAAGTAAACTCTTCTCACACTTAGACAACAATACAATTTTCAAATCATAATACACCATAAAACTCCCACTTTGATTATGCAAAAATTAACCCTCTTATGCACTATACAACATACAACTTTCAAATGTCTTACTACACCATAAAACTCCCACTATGATATTTCAAAGATAAAGTCCTTATGCACAATACAAAAATCAAATAAACATTGCACACCTTATAGCTCCTACTCAGTCCAATTCAAATCAAAATTAAATAATTTAAGCTCCTTGTAAATTGTCGCGACCACCTCAAGTCAAATCAATGCAAAATTAAAATTTCAAATACCTCATGCATGACGTGACTCAAAACCACGACCTCCTCGATGCAATGCTTTCCTAGGCACCTGTGACCAATTATGCTAGTGCAACCACTGAAACCAAAAGGGCACCACCCAACCTTAACTTTGTTCTCTACACGTAAATCAAAACCTTGTCTGCATAGCAAAACGATGTCCAAGGGTTTCGACCCTGCAACCTTTCCTCTAACAACACTCACGCAAGCCAACCAACCATTGGGCTACCCCAGTTGGGTGAAACGTAGTAGGTATGCACTTGGATAAATCATTTCCAACTCTTGCACACTTTTAATTTTTGTTGTATCTCTTATGTTCTACCGTTCGCATAAAGCACACGAGTATATTTCATATCAAAGCTTGCGTTCAACAAATGGAGGAGAAATGACAAGTATTTATATGCATAAGCCAAAATATTTGAAGCTCCAAGACGTCGGTGCATCCTTGCAATTCAAAATATGTTGGCACCTCAAACCCTTTTTTTGAACTTTGGTTATAATATTTAATTAAAATATTATAACATAAACTTTTAGGCCCATAGTTATCTTAAAACCTTTTGAATAAAATAATGCAAACTTGTGGCCCATGTAAACCTTGGTCTTCAATATTTTAAACCTTTTTATTTTAGCCCTTAGTCTCAACCTTTAAACCTTTTTGGCCCATACCTTCAAACCTTTATATTTTTAAATCCTTTGTCTCAAGTAGTTAAACCTTTTGGTCCAATTCTCTTAAACCTTTTATGTATAATATTAAACATGATATTTAAATATTATAATATTTTCCTTTAAACAATATTGCCTTGAGAAATTGTCCAACCTCATAAATTCATCAACCTTGAAGAATATTCCTGCCTTAAATATTATGCACCTTTTGGCATCAATCCTTTGACATCAATGACAACTCAATGTACTCAATATTTCCAACAATCTTCCCCTTTGTCATTGATGGTAACCCTTATAAAAAAATATTCCTTTTACTGCAACTGGATGCCCAAATTGCTCCCCCTGAGAAGTTGCTCTCCTTACTGAATTCTCCCCCCTTTGACATCAATGGCAAAGGGCTCCTTGGGGCTAAAGATAAGACACTTAGCATAGCCCCCTCACCACCTCCTTTCTTGAGGTGATCAATTTTGGGATGGGAGTAAACCTACTCCCAACTTACAATGCTCTTCTTCTCTTTCAATATTTTTCCATATCTTTGTAGTCATACCTCTTTGAACCTTTTGGCTATCCTTCTTCTTGCTAGTCTTTGGAAGTTCTGGAAATTTTGTTCTACACCACTTTGCTTTATGCCCAAAATTATTGCAATTGTAACACATGATGTTGTAGTCCTTGAAAGGTGCAAATGAATTGAAATTTCTCTTGGTGAAGCCAAAATCATTCTTACCATGAACCCTGCAATGTATAGCTCTGTGACCAAAATGATTACATGAGTAGCAATAACCTTGGAAGAAATATTTATCTTGCCTTGGAGGATATGAATTGAAGTTCCTCTTGGTGAAGCCAAAATCATTCTTATCATAAACTCTATAATGTACAACTTTGTGACCAAAATGATTACATGGGTAATAATAACCTTGGAAGAAATATTCATCTTGGCTTGATCTCATGATTCTTTCTTTACTTTTCCTATGATGGTCCTTGGTCCTTGATGGTCCTTTGTTTTCTTCCTTCTTGATACTTCCATTTCTCAACACATCAGCATAGGTCTTAGGTTCTTCTTCAATTTCTTCCTTTTATTCCTTTATCCCTTTTGAGCTTGACTCCTCTTTTTGTTTCTCTTGACCTTCTTCAAAACCAAGTCCTATCTTCATAAATGGAGATCTCTGTGCTTTGATAATATCATCCAAATATTTTGAGCTTTTCTCAAACTTATGTATCTTATCATTAGAATATTTCACTTCCATCCTTAGAGAAACCACTTCATGTTCTAATATTTCACATTCTAGCTCTTTTGCCTTTAATTGTTCAACCATACCTTCTTCAATTTTTCTTGCCTCTTCAACTTTAACTTTTAAGTCGGATTTTCTCATCCTCTTTTACTTGAGCCTTCAATTTTAAGTTCTCCCTTTTCAACTCATCAAGTTCCTTTTCCATATCATTTGTGGCTTCCTCTTCCTTTTCTAAATATTTCTCTTTTTCTTGGTCTTCAACTATAGGATCATCTTCTTTCTCTTCTACTTGAGCCTTCAATCCTGAGTTCTCATTTCTAGCCCTCTTCAACTCTTCAAGAGAAACAATAAGTTTCTCTTTTATTTCAACTGTACCTTCTTCTTCATTTTCTAAAACTATCTCTTCTTCTTCACTATCGAAGAGGCTTTCATCACTGCTATTATACCCATTTTATGGACAATAAGCTACGTAGTGACCAATGTTACCACAACTAAAACATTTCATAGATTGCATATCTTTGTGTTTTCTTGGATCCTTCTTCTCTTTACTGCTACTATACCCATTTTATGGACAATAAAGTGCAAGGTGACCAAGGTTACCACATTCAATACATCTCACAAAGTTAGCCTCTTCTCCACTACTTGATTCTGGTTCTTTATATGTTTCCACTTTCCTTTTTAGAGTAACAATCTCTTTGAGAGCAAAATCAAATTCTTCTTCCATGTCCACCATAGTTTCCTCTTTCTCTCTATTTTATTGGATTTCAATTATTGGAGCATCTTCCTTTTATTTTATGTCCATGTGTGTTACTTCCTTCTTAGGAGGATATGGTCTCATGATTATTATTTTTCCTTTCCTTTCCATGTGTGTTCTTGTAAGATCTTCCTTCAAGCTATTAGGCTTCCCTGAAGGAACTCGCTCTGATACCAATTGAAGAACACAAGCTTATACTGAGAGGGGGTGAATAATATAAGATCAAAACTTTTACTTTTCTTTCCAAATGATAACAACAATAATATCAATGCAGTAAATGAAACAATGCACAAATCATCACACACATGAGAGACACAAATTTAATGTGGTTCACCCAATGTGGGCTATGTCCATGGAGAAAATATTTCTTATAAATTTTCTCAACCAATATCTTGGGAACCAATTCCCTATTACAATGTTTATGGGCACCAACCCAAAGGAGACACCAATCCCCTATGCTCAAGTTTGTGGACCTCTATCCATAGGAGACACCAATCCCCTTTGTTCAGTTCATGGACCTCTATCCATAGGAGACCTTAATCCCCTATACTCTAGTTCATGGACCTCTATCCATCGAAGACCTCAATCCCCTCTACACTACTTCAAGCCTTTCCATAAGGCTTGCTCAATTCTACTACAAAACCTACTCTCAACTCGGCTCAGATCTGCTCCAAGTCTACACACAAGACTTGCTCAAATATGCTCACCAAAACCTGCTCAATTCTGCTCCAAGCCTACACATAAGGCTTACTCAATTCTACTCCAAAACCTACTCTAATCTACTCATAAGGCCTACTCAATCCAGCTCTTAAAACCTGCTCAAATCACTGCTCAAACCTATTCATAATGCATGCTCAATCCAGCTCACAAAACCTGCTTAAATCTACTCCAAGCCTTCTTACAAGGCTTGCTCAAATCAACTTACTATCACTACTCAAACCAACTCAAATCTACCTCAAACAAACCTTCTCAAATCTGCCTCAATCCTGCTCATAGAAACTGCTCAAACATTCCCAATTCTTGCATACAAACAATTTCATATATCTTTCCCAAAAGTGCTTTCTTTGACTAAAGTAGTTTAGACATATTCTACCCAAAATTCGTTTAACCTCTTGAACATATAGAGAATGATATGCACTAACAAATGCTCAATATGTTCTTCACATTCATTAAGTCTGTCGCTTTCACATGTCTCACATTTATTGCATTCTAAAGGTAGCTCTAGTCTAGCACTTGATAACTGACCTGGTTATTGTTGAGTTGCACCTTTACTTCAAGACCAATCACAATGCACAAGTCTTTCTCATCTACTCACAATGTCAATTATGAACAATCCACAAGTCTATTATTTTCATCTACTCACAAAGTCAATCATGAAGATGCACAAATTTGCTTCACAAAACTGATCTATAACTCTTGCCCTTTTATTTCCAATATCACTCAGAACCAATGCACAAGTTTACTTTCAAAATTGATCTATAATTTTCATCAATTTATTTCCAATTTCAAACATAAACAATGCATAGGTTTACTTTCAAAAATTGGTCTTTAATCCTTGCAAATTTGCTCTCAATATCAATCACAATAATGCACAACTTGTTCACAAACCCTAGCACATATGTTTCCAATTTCATTCAACAATGATGCACAACTTTATTCTCAAACCCTAGCACATATGTTTCCAATTTCATTCAACAATGATGCACAACTTTGTTTTCACACTCTAGCACTTATATTTCCAACAATGCACATAAAATTAATCCTTATATCTCCACCTTATGACTTGAAACTATTTTCTTTCAAACAAGCCACCTTGAGAAGGAGTTAAAATACCATACCTCTAAAACTGCCTTGATGAAGATGTGCCCTCAAAAACTTATCTCAAAATAACTCCCTTTCTTTGGCCACTTCAAAACAAGTTAGCAAAACTCCTTTTCAAATAATCCACATAAACCCTTTCAAAATATGTGCACAATAATGTCCCAAAATAATGCTCTATAACTCCTCTTGGTTTCACAAGATAAAGCCTTTTAATAATGAACCAAATCCTTCAAAATATCAAGCAAAAATACAATCAACAAAAAGCTCTTAATACACCTTATAACTCCCTCTTTTAATATTGCAAAAGTAAACTCTTCTCACACTTAGACAATAGTACAATTTTCAAATCATAATACACCATAAAACTCCCACTTTGATTATGCAAAAATTAACCCTCTTATGCACTATACAACATACAACTTTCAAATGTCTTACTACACCATAAAACTCCCACTATGATATTTCAAAGATAAAGTCCTTATGCACAATACAAAAATCAAACAAACATTGCACACCTTATAGCTCCTACTCAGTCCAATTCAAATCAAAATTAAATAATTTAAGCTCCTTGTAAACTACCACGACCACCTCAAGTCAAATCAATGCAAAATTAAAATTTCAAATACCTCATGCACGACGTGACTCGAAACCACGACCTCCCCGATGCAGCGCTTTCCCAGGTGCCTATGACCAGCTGTGCTAGTGCAACCACTGAAACCAAAAGGGCGCCACCCAACCTTAACTCTATTCTCTGCACATAAATCAAAACCTTGTCTGCACAACAAAATGGCATCCAAGGGTTTCGACCCTGCAACCTTTCCTCTAACAATGCTCACGCAAGCCAACCAACCACTGGGCTACCCCAGTTGGGTGAAACGTAGCAGGTATGCACTCGGATAAATCATTTCCAGCTCTTGCACACTTTTAATTTTTGTTGTATCTCTTATGTTCTACCGTTCACATAAAGCACACAATTATATTTCATATCAAAGCTTGAATTCAACAAATGGAGGAGAAATGACAAGTATTTATATGCATAAGCCAAAATCTTCGAAGCTCCAAGACGTCAATGCATCCTTGCAATTCGAAATACGTTGGCACCTCAAACCCTTTTTTTGAACTTTGGTTATAATATTTAATTAAAATATTATAACATAAACTTTTAGGCCCATAGTTATCTTAAAACCTTTTGAATAAAATAATGTAAACTTGTGGCCCATGTAAACCTTGGTCTTCAATATTTTAAACCTTTTTATTTTAGCCCTTAGTCTCAACCTTTAAACCTTTTTTATTTAAACCTTTTTGGCCCATACCTTCAAACCTTTATATTTTTAAATCCTTTGTCTCAAGTAGTTAAACCTTTTGGCCCAATTCTCTTAAACCTTTTCTGTATAATATTAAACATGATATTTAAATATTATAATATTTTCCTTTAAATAATATTGCCTTGAGAAACTGTCCAACCTCATAAATTCATCAACCTTGAAGAATATTCCTGCCTTAAATATTATGCACCTTTTGGCATCAATCCTTTGACATCAATGACAACTCAATGTACTCAATATTTCCAACAAAAACAACGAAAGGAAGTATTGTATTTTTTAAGTTGAGAAGGAAGCATCTTCACTACCATTAAACCTGCATCATATTAAAGCAGGAATATAAGTTAGAATTTGGCATAAAGAGAAGGTATAAAGAAGATGTAAAGAAGGGAGAATATATTGATCAAAAGCAAAGAGTGAGTGATGTTTTCCTAAGCACCAAAGAGAGTCAACGTCAAGGTGATAAGTGCACAATAAAGTGCAGGTTTTTACAAAAGCCATGAAAGTTAAATAAGAAAAGGTCTAAGAGTAGAAATTTAAGAGGAAATATCATTCAAAATCTGGGTAAAAATCAAGTGTTAAAATCCACCCAAAGTGACATCGAATTTGGAGCACTTAAGGCATTAAACCAAGTAGAATATTGGATGTCAAACCAATAGCATGTAAGAGTGTTCAATTTCCAAGATAAGGTCATTCGAAGCACCATCCAGTACAAAAATTGATTTAGGTGCAAGGCAAATTATTTTTGGGTGAATCCAAGCATTAACAAGGTGAAGCATTAAGGAAGCCAAATATTGTGAAGTCGAAGAGCTCAAGACACAATAAAGCAAAGAATTTTGCATGATGAAGAGTTACTGAAAGAAATATTACCAAGCTATGTGAGAGGAGAAATATTGCAAGGAGGAGGAGTGCCAAATGAAGACATACCATCTTCTTGATCATGCTAAGAGTTTAAGTGAAACATTTAACTTCACAAGGAGTGCCAGCCATCACTAAGGACATAAGATAATTAAAGTACCATGTGTAACATCTAAAATCCAAAGAGAAAAAGTGCCACTTGTTGAAGTGGAAGGAGGAGCACCAACTATATTTGTTGTAGTTTGAAAAGTCATAGATTTTTATAAATGTGTGGGATTTGAAGTCCATTCAATAGACCATCATTCACTATCAATTTTGAGTGTAAGGCAGAGTAAATACAATTGTCATACATGCAGTAGAGAGGTGACATGTCATGGAGCAACACATTTTTAGGGTAGGTCAAATATTCTTGATCGATTATTTGCAGCTCAAGTTGGGAGGTAAAACAAGTTATTTAAAATTTGAAAATTTACCCAAGATAGGAGTTATAAGGTTGGTTAATATTAGTATTTTTTTGAGGTTGAAATAAAATTAATCTAGTTTTTTATAAGATTAATTTAATTATTGGAGAGATAAGGTATAAAAGTGAAATTTGAAACCTTAGAAACATTATTAGTTATTTTTGAAAAGTTTTGAGAAGCCTTGAAATATTTTTGAATCCATTTCAAGTTTTTGAATTGAATTATTAAATTTTGTGAAGCATTTTTAATATTTGTAAATATTTTGAGATTTGGAGAAATAAGATTTCCTACATCAAATAAGGAATAATATTTTTGCAAAATGCAAATGCATTTTACAAAACTTCTATATTTCTAATTTTGGAGCCATAAGGACTTCAACATAAAATTAGGTTTGTGAAGTTTAGAAACCATATTATTGAAATTTCGGAGATAAAAGGAATTCCACCTAGAGTTTTGAAGAATTGAAATCTTTGTCAAAACTATTGTTTGATCATTATCCAAACATTAGAAAATACAAGGTATTCATCTTAAAGAGTAGAAGCTAAAAAGGTTTTACCAAATTTGATCATATACTCAAAACTAGGGAGACATAAAGAATACAATAATTTTTGAAGATAGTAATGGATAACCTAGAAAGAGGAACCTATCATAACAAAGTACACTATGAAAGGATCCAAGATCAAAATTCATACAATATTTCATATCAAAAATGCAAAATTACTTCAAGCACAAATAATTCTACAAGTCAAAATGGAAAATATTTTTGGTTTATTGATTCTAGTGCAAGTCATCACGTGACAGGAAATCTACAATGGTTTAATTGCCTTGAATTCACAAACAATATTGGGTTGAAAATTGTAGATGGAAAAACCTATCTTGTGCATGGATATGGGTGTGTAACACCTAGTACAATTTTTCCAAATATTTTGTTACATGATGTGATGTATATTCCTATATTAGCATAAAATCTTATTTTAGTAGCCAAATTGGTTTAAAGTAAAAGGATGATTGAATTTAGATATATAAATAGAGTCAATAAGCATATCATTAAAAAATCAAAATGAGATAGAAGCTACAGGATCAATTTACAATGATATATATGCTCTAGACTCTATTGCGATTTCACAAGATATTATTGTAGTTCAAAACAACACTAATGGATTTTTTTAGGAACAAATTGTAGGAAATGGAAAATCTATCTATCATTAAAGTCGATTGTAAAATCAAAGATTTACAATGAGAAATATGAGAGGACAACAATACTTTGAACTAATTTGTCACCTACAAATTAAATAAGAATAGGAACCTATTGAAGTTGAAGGACATATGAAAGATGAAGATCCATATTGAAGACTAAACTCTTCAATAACCAAATAATGTAATACAAGAGGGTGTTAGAGTATATTACATTATTTGGTACATGCTAATATACCATCTTGGGTACATGTTGGTCAAATATTTGGCATTGCGTGGAGGGTGGGGGTGTACCAATGCCAACATCGAATGGTCGTCAAGTTAGGATGGGGTGGTCGATCTCTAAAGGAGGTCGGTTCCTCTATGGTGGTTCCAGCTATCTACGTTGCAAAGTGGAAAAGAAAAAAGAGAGGAAAAAAAGGAAAAATAGTTGTAGCTAGAACTTACAATGATGGTTATAACTGCATCAAGACACAAGCAAGCATCCCACCCTAGGAAATAACACCGACTCAATACCTGATAGATCAACCAATGGTGCTTTCAATAAATGCTTCGAAGCAGGGGGTGGAGAGTGAATTCCACAACCAATGGATGGGTGCATAAAATGAAGAACACAAGCTTATACTGAGAGGGAGGTGAACAGTATAAGACCACTTTTCACTTTTCTTTTCAAATCAATATTATGTAGTGTATAGATAGCAGTATCAATAAAAATATCCAAAGCAATGCACAAAACACCATATACAATAGAGACACCACAATTTACGTGGTTCACCCAATGTGGGCTACTCCATAGAGAAAATATTTTACTAAAATTTTCTCAATCAATCTCTTTGGTAATCCTTCCCAATTACAATGTTTATGGACATATGTCCAAAGGATATGTTGATCCCCTAATCTCAAGTTCGTGGATCTCTTCCACAGGAGAACTCTTTCTCCTTTTGCTCTGACTAGTGATCTTCTAGAAGACACTATCTCTCTACTGCACTGACTGGTGTATCTCTCCCCACTTGAATACTCCTCACTCAGATTTGTCTTCAATTGTCCTGGCTGTTGGATATCTATCCATTGAGACTCTATCTTCTATACTTTGTCACCTCCAAATATTTGTCTCAATACTGTACTAAACACAGTCTAGTCGGTCTAGCATAGCTTTGCTCAATATCTTATACTAAACACATTTGATTTTGTCTAGCACAACTCTGCTTAATCTCTTGCACTAAACACAGTTCATTCGGTCTAGCACAACTCTACTCAATCTCTTGCACTAAACATAGTTTATTTGGTCTAGCACAAGTCCACTCAAATATGCACTAAACATAGTTCATTCGGTCTAGCATAAATATGCTCAATAGGTCCACACAAAACTTTCTCAAATCTTCTCAATAGGTCCACATAGAACTTGCTCAAATATGATCAACAGGTCCACACAGAACCTGCTCAAATATGCTTGACAAGTTCACATAGAACCTGCTCAAATATGCTCAACAAGTCCTCTCTAGGACTTGTCCAAATCTGCTCAAGAAGTCCTCTCTAGGACTTGTCAAAATCTGCTCAATAAGTTCTCTCTAGGACTTGTCCAAATCTGCTCAATAAGTCCTCTCTAGGACTTGTCCAAATCTTCTCAATATGTCCTCTCTAGGACTTCCTCAAATCTACATAGCAAACTTCCACAAAAGCTTACACAAAATCAATCCACAAGCCTTCTCAAAGACTTGCCTCAAATGAGTTTAACAAGCTCACATAGAACTTGTCCAATCTCATAGAATCATAAAGAGAATTTTTAGAGACTCAACATGTTCTAATACTCAATGCTCAATCAATATCTTAATTCAATCTCATAGAAGCATAAAGAGAATTGTTAGAGACTCAATATGTTATATACTCAAATCCCAATCTCAACTCAATATTAATATCATAGAAGCATAAATAGAATTTTTAGAGACTCAATATGTTCTATACTCAAATCCTAATATCAACTCAAATCAATCTCATAGAAGCATAAAGAGAATTGTTAGAGACTCTATATGTTCTATTCTCAAATCTCAATCTCAACTCAAATAAGAATATATAATAGTTTGTTTCATGGAACTTGAACAACCACTTCACACAATTACTTGACTAGGCTCAATCAAATCTACTCAACCAATCACCTCAAGGAAAAATCCTTTCCACAAACCCTAGTCCAAGCATGTATCAACCAACTCAAAATGTTTCCAACAATGCTCAACAACAAATCTCACATGACAATGATACTCATGTTATTAAATCAAGTTCAATTTCTTTGCATGACCAATTGGCTTCAACAACAATGCTTATAAAACAAGGTTTAATCACAACTCTCAAACTAGAAAACCTTTAAGCATTAAACCAACACTGCCTCAAAAGGAAAACCACAATCAATCCTTTTCTCTCCAAAGATATTTTTAGAAATTAATCACCCAAATAAGTCAATGAAGAATATTTCCCATACCTTTTTGATGCCTTATGAGTTGTCCACTAAATATACCACACTCAACACATTTTCTTTTTTCAATCTCAACAAGAGTTAGAGGTCTTGAGTAATAACACACTAATAAAAATAATATCTCAATAACACCTTATTACTCCTACTCAATAAAATGCACCATACCCTCTTATGCAAGAAATAAACCCTCAAAAAAATAAATCAAACTTACTTTTGAAACTCCTTAACAAAACCAGAAATATCTCCTTGCACACACCTTATTTCTCCCTCTAAGCAATCTAAACAAAGATCTCTCAAAAAGAGCTTTCCAATGATATATAATATGATATACTTCTAAAAATAAAATTAGCAGAAATCTCTATCTTTCCTAGGGAATACCATATCCTTATTTCTCCTTAGGCAACCTTGGCAAAAATTAAAATATTAAACAACATCAAAAATTAAATCCAATTGCCTTGCCCTCGATGGGATTCGATTCCCCGACATCCTCCTTCTCAATGCCTTAGCCGCAACCAAGCCATTGTTGGGCCACCCGCTCTGACGTGTCTAAAATGGCACGTCCACGATAAAGTTTTCGCGAATAGCACTCTTTTGAAAACAACAAGAGCTTTAAGCGCTTCTTCCTTGCAATCCAAAATGCCTCATGCGAATCAAACACAGGACACCCTCCTTAGTACCAAGCCAACATACCACTAGGCCATGCTGGCATTTGTGCTTAGAGCCTCCTAACCTTCACACCTTTAGCCTTTACGTAAATTGTAAGGCCTTCGAAAACAAAACCTTTTCGTATGCGCTTTGAATAATAATTGCAAGAGATGCCTTGGTAAATATTTTTGATGGCATTTATATAATGCCTTTGTCCTCTTTTGCAATCACGTCGACGCTTCAAATAATTTTGATGTTGGCGTGATTTTTAATTTATAATTAATTTAAATTTAAATATTATAAATTAAAAAGAACCAACCTTAGGTTTAATTTAATTAAACCTTAGAACCTTGTCTTAATGCCCAATCTTGGTATAATTAAATATTATTTATAAAATTTAAATTCCTTGTGAATTTAAATAGTTTATAAATAATTATTAAACCTCCTTTTTAACCTTTGCAATAACCCACCTTGGGTTTTTATAAACCAATCACTTAACCTGTGCTCCCAATAATATTAAAATATTATGGAGCCTTTTCCTTTCACTTTTGTACTGATGAAGCTTTTTCCTGGATGACTTGGGCGACTTTATTTCTTGCTGAATTCCTTGATAAGAGTGATAACTCTATCAGGTTACATCAATGACAACTTTTACTTAGAGGACTCAAAATGTCCAACATAAAATCTAGGATGTAAAATTAGAGTGCTCTCATCCTGCTAGTTTTATTAGAAATAAACCCCCAACCCATGTTATGAATGCAAATTTCAAAGCCACTAAGTGAATACCATGAAATCTAGTCTGTAGAATTATATGAGACTACTTAAATGACCAAAGAAAAAATAAACATTCATACATTCAATAAAAGAAATGTATAGAGGGAGAAAACTACCCTATCGTGTACAATTCCCAAAAGGCTGGATCCATAAGAGAGAGAAGCCTTTGGGGTGAACTACAAGGGGTTGTGTTGTTCTATACACTCGGTTCTAGGGGGGAAGGGTTCACTAGGAATGGTTTAAAGACTCACTTCAAGTCCTCTAGTTTTCAAGAATATTTGATGTATGAGATTCGAGACAAACACCTAGATTTGGTCTTTCTAGATCTATGCTATAAAAGATAAAGGACAATGCAAAAATATAGAATGCAAGAATACAAGAGCTAACCCTAGAATGCTTCTTACTTTGAATGCTTCTCTAACCTAGGGTTTGAAATAAATAACTTTTAAGCAATGGCTCAAGAAATAATGCACAAACAATATTAACCCTAAATGCACACTATATGTTGTTTATCATTCAAATACCTAGAAATAAATTAGATGTATTTTAATAAAATTAGATCTAGGGTTTACAATAAAAAAAAAAGCATACAACAAATAGCCTAAAGACTAATGAGCATTTATCTTATCCGGTGATTTATCCTTGCTTTTATCCTTTTATCCAATGTTATCAATAATTACTATTCCTACAAGATAACTTGATAAACACTTAAAAATGTGATTAGCATTAGGGGACCTACTTAGGCCACTATATAATAGTACTTGGAGGAGCATCAGTCAAGCCCCATAGGTCCTTTTAGCTAACCTTTGATAATTAAAAGTAGAAGTTGACCTTTGGAGGAAAATAAACATAATACAATATAACAGAAAATAATGATGAAATCATAGAAACAAAATACACCACTATGCTCTAAATGTAGTCTAGAATGCAATGATGAAAACTAGAATAGTAGATTGCCCCAAAATTTAGCTCAGGTAAAATCGCACCCCGTAATAGGCAACTGTGATAACGCAATGTAAAATCGCACCCCGCAACAGATCGGGCGTGATTTCGTAGAAGTGAGATGAAACATCTCAAATTGAAGCGAAATAACAAAACTAAGATGCAACGAATAAAATCAAACATGCAATAGAACGCTTTCACCTGGAAGAGAGCAAGGAAGCAAGCATAAAGGTTTGAGATCTCCTAGGTAGTCAATCTCTCCTTAGGGCTTCAACAATAATCCACCAAGAGTGAGCAGTAGCAATTCAATGCAGTGAACAATCAATCAAAATCCACATTTCTAAGTTGCTTACTAAAGAAGAAGAAGAAGGATGCAAACTGAATAAAACAATTTATGAGAAATAAAATGTTAGCGAGCAATAAATCATCAATCCTTAGAATGTTGATTATGTAAGCATGTGTAAATTTATGTGTGAAAAGTGAAATCAAACCCTCCCAGGAAAACCAAAGAGGGTCGACGTAAAACATGCCAACCCTAAAAAATTAGGGTTTCAACTTGTCAAACCTTAAAAAAGCAAAATCATACCCCATTAGGGCCAACCACAATTTTGTAATGCGAAGTCGCACCCCATCAAGGATCAGGTGCAATTTTGCATAGAGAGGGAAAAAGGTAAAATAGAGGGGAAGGAGCCTTACCCTTGCCCTAGGCAAGTCTAAGGGGTCCCCTAGAGGGCTCAAGGAAGATTTCCCATTGAAGTGGATCAATTTTCCGTGTCTACATTTTACCCCTTCTTTGACGCGTTTATGGCCTAATAAATGTGTCAAAGAAAAGGTGTAAACACTAAACAAAAAACACAAACAAAAATATGGTGGTTGGTTTATAAGAGAGGGAAGGTGCAAAAATAGTGTTATTTCAAACACTTTCATGTTTTGCACATTAATCGAGGTATTAGGGACATTAATACCTCTAAGTCTAGGGTGCCCCCTCGAGTTGTATGAGGGACACGTTCCTCATAGAAAAATTGAAAAGGTAGACTCATAAGAAGAAGAAGTGATAAGAAACAAACAAAAGAGAAAAAATGCACAAAAATAGGGTTAAAAGTGAGAAGAGGGTAAAACCCTAATTCATTTTAATTGCACAATAAAGCAAAAAAGGAGCTCTGGAAAAACGATGAAGATAATGCTACCGTTACACCATTTAGAAATCATAAGGGGTGAAACCAGCACGGAAGCAGAACGAGCATAGGTATGGTCAAAAACCACACTTGCAATTTGAAAATTTTAAAGTTTTTTTACAATTTTTGGTTGGTTTTCTATAAAAAGCAACAATTTTTCCACTTATGACCCAGGTGCTATCTCACGGTCTAGCCACAGTTTCACCTTGGGTAGCAGTGATGAAATTGCACCTGGTAAAGACAACCAGACATGATTTTGTGAAATCACACCTCGCGGATGTGGGGCACAATTTCACTTTAGCAAAATCATGCTCCTAGGAAAACCAGACGTGATTTCTCTAAAAAAAAAGAAAAGAAAAAAGAAGAAAGAAGAAAGAAGAAAGAAAGAGAGAAAGAAAGAAAAAAGGAAGAAAGAAGGGAAAGGAAGAAAGAAGGAAAAGCAAGAAAACAACTTAGGAGATGTGAAATTTAATTGTGCAATGATTAATATTTTTTATTTAATTAATTAATTAATTAATTAATTTTTAAGTTTTTAATTAAATTTACTGATGGAAAAATTTTCATTTTGTTGTTATTGTAGCTTAGGGTACTCAAGAGCTGTGAGTGGAGATCCAACTCCCTGGAGGTGGAGCTAGAGGTACTCAATCAAGTAGAGAGGGACACACTAGAGGTGGTGGGGCTAGACCACGTGGCTAGACTGCCTCGAGTAGATGCAGATAGGGCTCTATTGATAGCACTAGTAGAGAGATGGTATCCGAAGTCATCTACCTTTTGGTTACCCATGGGAGAGATGACCATCACACTGAAGGATGTGTGGTGCATCTTACGCATCCCTATCAAAGGGATAATAGTTTACAAAGTGTGAGGGAGACCAGTGACCTTACAATGATTTTCAAGAGGTTGCACCCACCAGGTGCGTGAGAGCACCATAGTCATAGATGACTTGGTGGGGCAGTATGGGGTGGATCCATTGATGATCATGCTCTACGGGGTGGTTACGGGCATGTTGATGTGCCACACTAGTAGGCAACATCTACCATAGGTGATGGTGGATGTAGTGGTAGACATGCAGGACCAGAGAGTTAAGTTCGTATGGGGTCCATATGTGTTGGCTTGCTTATACAAGATATTATACAACATCATGTACAAGAAGCATACAAGTACAATATGCATGACTTTACTCCAGGTATAGAGCTAGGAGTACATGTCGATACAGATACTGGATGCACTGCTAGGACCATTACCCAGTTCAGAGCGATCAACATCATATTGATGGTCCAGATCCCTAGAGTAGATCACGAGGATATATGTCGTGCATATGCCACTAGTGAGACAAATAGTAGATGAACTAAGGGAGGCCAAGATAGTATGGCAACCCTAGCATCTACACCTAGGATGGGCTAGGGATAGGATAAATCTGGCGAGTATTAGGAATATTAGGTGGCTGACGATAGAGAAGGGGGAGCCAAAGACCTTTCGATTTGACCAAGTCTTGAGGTAGTATAGGATATTGTAGGGCATACCAAACCTGGGAGATTACTGGTATTAGAGATTCTACCAGGATATAGCAGGGGTAGGAGGTAAACCCGACCTGACGAGGTGGATCGAGGAGGACTTAGATGATCCTCCTTACATGGATCCTAGGATGGATGATGTGAAATTATATTTCAGCTATCGGTGGTGGTTTAGAGGAGTCATACCCCATAGGGTTTCCCTACCAGTTTTGATATAGAGGCACCAAGTGATGGGCCTAGGCATGTAGTGAGCATTTTAGAAGGTAGCTCGTAGATTCATAGAGAGGTATCAACAAGGACTAGTAACTCTGAGATAGAGGTAGGATTGGATTCAGATTAAGCTGGTGATAGAGGACACCAGTGTTGCAGGGACCAGGGAGGTAGGGGCATCCAAAGTTTCCCCCATAGATGCTAGGATACTACCAGGTGGAGGATCGAGAGAGACCTCCACATTAGCAGTAGCTATCTAGGGTTAGGCTTTAGGATGAGGGGATCCGAGGGAGGAGGTAGAGGTGCTACAGACATAGGTGGTGACTTTGTAGAGGTAGGTGGATCTACTCTAGGAGGATAGGTCTAAGAGCATCGAGGGACTGAGGCTCATTGAGCACTGCAAAGAGGAAGAGGGATGTGGATCGGGTAGAGGTCAATTATTTCCAAGGATAGGTGAGCCATTTAGATATAGAGCACTAGAGAGATCAGGCAAAGGGTATGGTTATCGTTAGGAGTATCTAGGCTAGTGACGTGATCTGCATTCTATAGTCAAAACTACAAAGGGTATGGGAGAGGTTGGATATGGCCATTTAATGGACTACCTTTTATGAGATTATGTACTACCAGGAAGTACCAATGGAGTAGATAATGACACTTCATCTCTTAGATCAGCTAGCAGGTCATGATATTGATCATGGACATTCTCAACATCATCGTCCATGGGTATGTGGCTGCCTAGACCACCTCCTTCAAGCAGAGTAGAGGAGACAGGATCTCAAATCTAGGCTAGGGATTGGGATGACATGCCAATTTTTATTGTGGCATGCACCCCTAGGGATTGGTTGAGTGTACCAAGACTGGACTATGGTACACCAACCAGACATTGATGTATCTCTCTTTTTCATTGAGTAATACATAACTACTTCTTTTTATATTTTGTGAATGTGTGCATGTGATTCAATTTTTATTTAGATGTTCTTTAATTTGATGTTTTATGCATGCAATCTATCTTAATGCAAGACTATATGAAATGCATGGATGAAGTGGATGGAAGAAATAAAACATGAGATAAAGACAAAGAAATAAGACCAACAACACGAAGAAGAAGAAGAGAATGAATATGAAGAGGAATATGAAGAAGAAGACAAATAAGAAGACAATACAAAGGTCAACCATATGAAATAGAGAAGGATGGGTGAAACATAGTATCAAAACTAGTGTAGGTTGTAAGAGACCAATGTGATTAAATACTATGAATCATACCGGGAAAGAGGAAGCTAAACACGCTATGGGTATAGTACTCATCGTAAAGTATGAGGTGTTGGAGTCTAACCCACTATGGGTGGTTGCTAGTTTATTGAATATTGTGGGATGATTACCCACTAGGATGTATGTCGAGGCCTACTAAAAATGGCCAAGGAGAGTATCCTATAATGGGGTGTTGAGCCCGCTAAGTCAAAGGGGAGTATAACTTGATAGAAGATCATATCCAATAAGATACCTACTAGGATGTATAGTTATCCCATGTGGGTGTAATATATAAGAATAAAATATAGTAGACGAGTGCTATCCCTGATAGGGGTTTAAAATATAGTGAGGCAAATGTGTTAGCCTCTAAAAGTTATTTCAAGGTTGCTTCCATAGACATATTAAGCCTTGTAATTTTTTTTTGTGGAGGTTTTTGAAGTACTATATTTTGTAGGTTGTTAGTAACATTGTTAGTAGACCTACTATCCATTCCACGATCACCTCCTGTGTGTTTATTCTTATGTTGATACTTAGTAGGTTTTCTTATTTGACTTTGAGTTGGCCTCTTCTGATAAGGGCCTATTCTACCTTTCTTGCTAAATCAATTGCTTGATCAAAATATGTGATGGTAGTAGTTTCTAATGCATAGGATAACTGCTCTTGTAAACTTCCAATAAATATCTCAAGCATATATTTTGGAGGTAAAGTATATCTTAATCGTCCTACTAAATTTCTCCAACAAGCCAAAAATTGTGAAAACTTTTCCTCTTTACCTTGTTTCAAATTATAAACATCTTTCATTGTTACTTCTTTTTCAATATATGCACCAAACTGTTGAACAAATAATTCTATTTTTTCTTCAAAGTTCTTTAAAGAATAATTGGGTAACATGTAGTACCATTCTAATGCCATACCACCAAGACTCTTAGGGAATATTTTAGTAACAACTAACAAATAATTCTATTGTTTCTTCAAAGTTCTTTAAAGAATAATTGGGTAACATATAGTACCATTCTAATGCCATACCACCAAGACTCTTAGGGAATATTTTAGTAACAACATGTCATCATATATGAGATCATGGCAAGCTATCCTGAATATTCCTTAAATGCTCTATTGGATTTTATGTCCCTCTATAAATAGGCAAAATCAGCATGGAAAAATTCTTAGGTTAAGACCTAGCAACAACAATAGGATCCAATGGCTGATTATGCATTTTCTTATAACTATAAGTAAAACTTGAGGGCTAAATCTTCTCAAATTTTTAAACCAACTACTTTACCATATTTGTCAAATTTTGCACTTTTGGACTACTATTATGTAATGTCTCTAGATTCCTCAAGGGAGGAGTGTTGGATAGGTTGATACTATTGAGGTATGTGGTATCTTGTTGAAGAGGATAACTGATATTTGGTGGAATAGAGGCAATAATGTTGAGATAAGTATATCGAGGAGGAAATTGAAAATTTTGAATGATGCTACTAATTGGAGGGACTTGTAAATATTTCCCAATGTTGGTGGTTATAGTAGTGGTTTATGTTTTATGATAAGCAGGATTCCCATGATTCAAATATTCACTCAAGGATTTATCATGAGATGGTCTAACTTCCTCAAGTAAGGCTTCTTTATCTAAAGCGGCATCCAAGGCATGCTTGTGATATTTATAAAAGATCCATACATGCTCAAAATATTTAAAGATAGGGTTCCCATCGAGTTCCTTAATAGGATCAAGACTATTATCAATCTCTTCTTCCTCAAGGTTAGGATTTTATCTATCAACTTGATCATTCTCTTGGAAAATCTCATCAAACCTAAAAAGAATTTTTTCAATCCCAAGGTTGAAGGCCATTAAAAAAAAAGGAGAAAGACTAGGGTAGAAAGGAAGGGACTAAGGTCAACAAAAAAAGCACAAAAAATTATGCTTTTTAAATTTTTTCTGATCTAACACACAAAATTAATTATCTTGATTAAATTTTTAAAAGAAAGGAGTTGTTCATGTTAGGTTCACCAAAGATTTAGAGGGGGAAAACAACCCCATCGTGTACTATTCTCAAAGCTATATCCGCAAAGAGAGAAAGCCTTGAGGTGAACCATGGGGGTATGTTGTTCTCTACACTAGGTGCTAAAGGGAGGAAAGGGTTAACTAGGAATGACTTTAAGGACTTGATCCAAGTCCACATGAATTTTAGGAATGTTTTATGTATTCAATTCAAGACAACCATATAGGTTTGGCCTTTCTAGATCTATGTTATTAAAGATAAAGGATAATGCAAAAATATAGAATGCAAGAGTACAAGAGCTAACCCTAGAATGATTCTTTATTTGAATGCTTTTCTAACATTAGGGTTTTAAGACAAAGAAAGCCTTTAAGCAAGGGCTCAAGAGAATATGCACAAAAATGATTAACCCTAAGTGCACATTATATGTTGTTTATCTTTCAGATGCCTAGAAAATAATTAAATATATTTCTTTTAAATCTAATCTAGAGTTTATAATAGAAATAAAAGACACTCAACAAACAACCTAAATATTAATTGAAACACTTAGTGAAGAACATGTGCTTATACTGGGAGGGGAGTGAACAATATAAGATAAAACTTTTTGTTTTTAATCCAAATAATAACATCAATAATATTAAAGCAATAAACATCACACAAAGCATCACACACATGAGAGACATGATTTTACGTGGTTCACCCAATGCGGGCTACTCCATGGAGAAAATTTTTCTTATAAAATTTTCTAAAATAATTTCTCTTGGGAATCCTTTCCCTACAATGTTTATAGACCTCTATCCAAAGGAGACACCAATCCCCTTGATAAAGTTCATGGATCTCTATCCACATGAGACACCAATCTCCTAATCTTTGCTATGGCTGGTGATCCTCTAGAAGACCTCTGTCTCCACTACCCTGAGCAAATGGAACTCTATCCATAGAAGACACAAGTCCTCCCTGCTCTGGTTGGAGATCTCTGTTCTCAACTTTGTCACCTCCAAAGTTCTATCTCAAGTCTGCACTAAATACGGTCCTTCGGTCTAGCACAAATCTATCCTCAAACTCTATCTCTGGTCTGGCATAAACCTATCCTTAAATCTGCACAAAAATATATCCTCTGATTTGTCCTCAATCTTTGTTCTCAAATCTGTCCTCAATCTGTTCTCAACTCTGTTCTCAACTCTATCCTCAATCTATTTTGTAAGCTTCCATAAAAGCTTGCACAAATATGTCCTCAAGTCTTCTCTTAGACTTACCTCAAATTTGTTCAACAAGTTAACACTAAAACTTGTCCTCTCATAGAAACATAAAGAGAATTGTTAGAGACTCAATATATTCCACATTCATCAATACTCAATCTCTTTCTCAAATCAATTTAGAATATGGAATAATTTGTGTTATAGAACTTGAACAATCAATTCACACATCCACTTGATTAGGCTCAACCAACTCCACTCAACCAATCACTCAATGAAACAATCCTTGCTTACAAACCTTAGTCCAAGCATATGATCCTTTACTCAAAATATTTCTAACAATGCTTATCAACAAATCTCACATAACAATGATACTCATGTTCTTTTCAAACCCTATTTCAAGTTCTTCATACAACCAATGACTTCAACAACAATGCTTATAAAATAAGGTTTTAATAACAACTCTTTATTATAGAAAACCTTGAAGCATTAACTCAACACACTCAATAAGGAAACCCTAATCAAGTCCTTTTCACTCCAAACTTATTTTCCAGAAAACCAACCAATCAACTCAACTATAGAAGAATGTGCTCATACCTTTTTTGATGATGAAGGGACCTCAAATATCTGCCACAACCACAAACACTTCTTTGCCAATCTCAAGGAAGTTAGACAAACAATACAAATCATATAATCACTCACAAATAAACCTTATTACTCCTTTCTTAAAATAATGTCCAACACCACAATAGTTTGAATATTCACTTCTCAAAAATAATCAATTTTCAATTTACCCTTTTGATAAATCAACAATGTAAAAATAACTTCATGTAAAAGTAAAGTTCACCCCTTATATCTCCTTTTAATCAACAATTAAAATTTAAATTAAGCTCCTTTAACCTTAACCCCTTATAACTCCTTTAAATTATATTTAAAACTTAGGCTTAATAAAAATAAAAATAAAATTGTTTACCTCTGCCTTAGGTGAGACTTTAACCTTTAATTTCCACCTCCTCGTGCATCTTGGCCATGGCCTCGACTATCGCGAGTGCTAGGTGCTCGTTTAACACCAAACGAGCAACACATGCTCCTTATCCCTTGCTGGAACAAAAAACAAATCGCGTGCTCCTCATGCCAAAATGATCCCATTGTGATTTGAACGCATGTCTCACACTGCCCAAGTGCCTTAAATCCCAACCAAGTTCCACTATACCACTCCGCCTAGTTGGATGGGGTTTCTCCTCCTATGGTAACTTTGAACTCCTCGTTGGCACTAAAAAAAACTTTATCTTCTTCCCTTCTGCTGCCTTCGATTTTGAACTAGCACGATTAGAACATTGTTCGAACACTTCAAAACTGCCATTAAGGCATGTATTAATATACAATGCCTCCCCTTTCCTTGGACGTTGACGCATTTAGATTTTTCACCTTAACCTTAGATGTCGACGCATTTTGATTTTAAATAATTAATTTATAAATTATTTAAATTCTTTAGAATTTAAATCTTATAAATTAATATTTAATTCCTTTGGGTCTTATTAAGGCTTAAAGCCTTCTATGAATTTACCACCTTGTATAAGTAATATTTATTTATAAAATTAAATTCAAATTGAATTTAATATTTTATAAAATAAATATTAAAACCTCCTTTAGTTTTTTAGAATGCTTCCTTGGGTTTTTAGGAAAAACCTTTTATTTTTCTCATCCATGGTTTTATTAAAAACCGCCTTCATATTCTTCCACATAATATTAAAAATATTATGAAGCTTTTTGCCATTAACCTTTGCATTGTTCCTTGACATATTCCTTGACATCAATGACAAATTTGACTTAAAATGTCCAACAATCTCCCCCTTTTTCATTGATGGTAGCCCAAATTATTTTTACCATAAACTTAACCTTTTCTTGGTTTTGCTCCCTGTGGGACATTGCTTCCCTTGGATCAATGCTATTTTAAAATATTTCCTCTTTACTCAAACACCAAATCTCTCCCCCTTTGACATCAATGGCAAATGGTCACCTTTGGGGATCGGGGCTAAGAATGAGCCTCTTAGCTTAGCCCCTCCTCCACCTCCTTTTAAGGTGGTTAATTCTGGGGGGAGAGTCTTACTCCTAGTTTTACTTGAAGATAATCAAAGGTTTCCTTTGAAAGTGGATTGGTGAAAATATCTGCTATATATTCCTTGGTAGTAATATTCCAACTTGACCTGTTTATTTGTCACCAGTTCTATCAGAAAATGATACTTAATCAAAATGTGCTTTGTCTTGGAGTGCATTACTAGATTTTTTGAGATACTTATAGCACTTGTATTATCACATAGTATGGGAATAGGATGATCATGTTTTATATTAAAGTCTTCTAGAGTTCACTTCATCCATAACACCTGTGTACAATTGGCTACTGTTGCAATATATTCTGCTTATGATGTAGATAAGGTTACTAAAAACTGCTTCTTACTTAGCCAAGAGACTAAACAATCTCCAAGAAAGAATTCTTCTCCACTTGTGCTTTTTCTGTCATCAATGCTGCCAGCCCAATCTGCATCTGTATATGCTGTCATTGTGAAACTGTCACTTTTGGGATACCAAAGCCCAAATTCCATAGTCCCTTTTAAATACCTGAAAATTCTTTTTACTGCTGCCACATTTTTTTCCTTAGGTGTTGCTTGAAACCTTACCACTAATCCAACTGACTGTACTATGTCTGGTCTTATAGCTATAACATACAATAAGCTGCCAATCATAGATCTGTATAATCTCTGATCTGCCTCTGGAGATTCATCATCCTTACTCAACTTGCATCCTGTGACCATGGGGGTACTTACTGGTTTACAATCTTCTAACCTGAATTTCTTTAACATTTCTTTTATATATTTGGCTTGTGAGAGAAATACCCCTTTCTATGATTGTGAAATCTAAATTTCAAGAAAGAAGGACAATTCACCAAGCATAAACATCTCAAATTTATTTTGCATTTTATTAGAAAATTCTTTACACATCTTATCATTGTTTCCCCCAAAAATGATGTCATCAACATAAACAACCACAATTAGTAAATTATTTCCTTCATTTTTTATATATAAATTATTGTCTGCTATTCCTTGTATGCTATAAATTATCTGGATTCCCAATTATTTTCTCTTTTGGATGATGCTTCTGTACATACTTGGATGGAGTTTTGGGAAGAAGTCCGTGTTTCTTCTTCTTCTTTATTTGATTCCTCACAAAAATCTTCTTGAGAATATCCATCTTCTTGATACACAATTTGTTGAACTGGTTCTATTGAATCTATCTTCTCATCAATTGTTACATTTATGCTTTCCACCATAGTACGTGTTATATTTTTGAAGCATCTATAGGTTTTACTCTTTGAGGAATAACCAAGAAAGATTACCTCATCACATTTTGGATCAAAATTTCCTAAGTTTTGATCTTATCATCTTATGTAACACTTGCTTCCAAAAATCTTGAAGTGTTTTATAGTCGCATGTCTTCCTTTGCAAAGCTCATATGGATTCTTGTGATGGTTTACCCTCATTTGAGCCCTAGTGATTATGTATACTACTGTTTTGACTGCTTCTCTCCAAAATCCATGTGAGATATTAAACTCATTTAGCATAGCTCTAGCCATATTATCAATAGTCATATTTTTCCTTTCAACTACTCCATTTTGTTGAGGAGTTCTTGCTGCTGAATATTCTCTTTTGTTTCCATGTTATTCGTAAAACTATACAAATTTATTTGAAGTAAATTATCCTCCTCTATCAGATCTCATACACTTAATCCTTTTGCCAGTTCCATTTTCAACCAATTCCTTAAATGCTTTAAATTTTTCAAAGGCCTCTAACTTTTCTCTTAGGAAAGTTATCCAAACCATTCTGGAATAATCATCTATAAATAGTATAAAGTATCTCTCACCCTGAATACTTTGTGTTTTGGTAGGACCACACAGATCAGTATTTATTAGACTCAATGGCTCAGATGACATATATCCTTTTGATTTAAATATTGTCCTAGCCTATTTTCCATGTTGATAGGGTACACAAAGTGTGCTTTGAGGTCTTCTTATTTTGGGTAAATATCTGACTGCTTGTTTATTGCTTATGTTGACTATGTTGTAAAAATTCAAGTGACACAATCTTCTGTGCCACAACTAGCTCTCATCTTCTTGTGAGAGAAAGTATTTTTCCCCTTTGATCTCACTGAGCATATATAAATTGTTTGGCATTCTTCTTGCATTGGAAATGGCTTTTCTAGTTTTTGACTTTCTTATCTCACATCTATCTGGATGGAAAGTAACCATATACCCTTGATCACAAAGTTGACTTATACTTAGCAGATTATGTTTTAACCCTTTAACACACAACACATTTTTTGTTTTTGTTTTCCCATTGTCTAAACTTAGAGTTCCTCTTCCACCAATCCTTGCTGATCCATTATCACCAAAACATACCGATCCTCTATTGGTTTCTTTTAGTACAATGAATTTATCTTTGGCTCCTGTCATGTGACTAGGGCAACCACTATCAAGATACCATTGTTCTACTTTATCCTGAGCATGAAAGGCTATATGAACTAACATTGATCTAGCCTTAACATTTTCCCTTTTATATTTCCTAGTTGTTGAACTTGTTTTCCTAGACTCGAGAAGTATCATTTTACACCATCTAGACTTGTGTCCAAAATTATTGCATTTGTAACATATAATATCCATAAGATATGCAAAAGAATTGAAATTTCTATTGACATTATTTCTTGCATGATTAATACAGTGTACGACTCTATGACCATATTTATTACAAGAAAAGCAATGACCATGGAAGAAATTATGTAACCTGTTTGGATGCCTTGGAATTTATGGTGAAGTATTCTTTCTCTTGGGATTAACTCTTACCCAAGGTTCTTATTTGATTTCTTCCTTTCTGATATCCTTTTCTTGCCTATCCTTGTTTGAAGTTTCTGCTTTTTGAAGACTTGATTCCTCTTTCTAGTGCCTTAATCCTTTCAAATTCATTCCTTAGGTAGAAATTTTTTGCTTCCAATATTTCACATTCTGTTTATCTGGCTCTTAACAGATTTGTTATATCCTGCTCAATTTTCTTTCCTTCTTCTACCTTTACCTTGAGTTCTGTGAGATTTTGTAGAAGTTCTATCTTTGTTTCTGCATCCTCTTGAATTTGTTCATTCCTTTCCAATTTTCTGAGAGCAACAAAGAATTCTTCTTTTATATAAACATGGTCTCTTCTTCATTTTTTAAGTCATGTGTGTTTTTGATGGATCCTCCTCCAAGTTGTTAGTCTTTTCACGGAGAGACCCACTCTGATACCAATTGAAGAACATGTGCTTATACTAAGAGGGGGGTGAACAATACAAGATAATTTTTTTTGCTTTTTAATCAAAATAATAGCATCAAAAATATTAAAGTAGTAAACATCACACAAAGCATCACACACATGAGAGACCTGATTTTACGTGGTTCACCCAATGTGGGCTACTCCACGGAGAAAATATTTCTTATAAGTTTTTCTCAAATAAATTCTCTTGGGAATCCTTTCCCTACAATGTTTATGGACCTCTATCCAAAGGAGACACCAATCCCCTTGATCAATTTCATGGATCTCTATCCACATTAGACACCAATATCCTAATCTCTACTTTGCCTGGTGATCCTCTAAAAAACCTCTGTCTCCATTACCCTTAGCAAATGGAACTCTATCCATAGAAGACACTTGTACTCCTTACTCTAGCTGGAGATCTCTGTCCTCAACTCTGTTACCTCCAAAGCTCTATCTCAATTATGCACTAAACACAGTCCTTCGATCTAGCACAAATCTATCCTCAAACTCTATCTTTGGTCTGGCACAAACCTGTCCTCAAATCTGCACCAAACTATATCCTCTAATATGTCCTCAATTTCTATTCTCAACTTTATCCTCAATTTGTTTTGTAATCTTCCACAAAATCTCACACAAATATATCCTCAAGTCTTCTCTTAGACTTACCTCAAATTTGTTCAGCAAGTTAACACTAAAACTCGTCCTCTCATAGAAACATAAAGAGAATTGTTAGAGAATCAATATATTTCACACTCATCAATACTCAACCTATTTCTCAAATCAATTTAGAATATGGAATAATTTATTTTATAGAACTTGAACAATCACTTCACAAATCCACTTGACTAGGCTCAACCAACTCTACTCAACCAATCACTCAATGAAACAATATTTTCTTACAAACCCTAGTCCAAACATATGATCCTTTACTCAAAATATTTCCAACAATTCTTATAAACAAATATCACATAACAATGATACTCATGTTATTTTCAAACCCTAGTTCAAGTTCTTCATACAACCAATGGATTCAACAACAATGCTTACAAAACAAGATTTTAATAACAACTCTTTATTCTAGAAAACCTTGAAGCATTAACTCAACACACTCAATAAGGAAATCCTAATCAATTCCTTTTCACTCCAAACTTATTTTCTAGAAAACCAACCAATCAACTCAACTATGGAAGAATGTGCTCATACCTTTTTTGATGATGAAGGGACCTCAAATATCTGCCACAACCACAAACACTTATTTTCCAATCTCAAGGAAGTTAGACAAACAATACAAATCATATAATCACTCACAAATACACCTTATTACTCCTTTCTTAAAATAATGTCCAACACCAGAATAGTTTGAATATTCACTTCTAAAAAATAATCAATCTTCAATTTACCTTTTTGATAAATCAACAATGTAAAAATAACTTCATGTAAAAATAAAGTTCACCCCTTATCTCTCCTTTTAATCAACAATTAAAATTTAAATTAAGCTCCTTTAACCTTAACCCCTTATAACTCCTTTAAATTATATTTAAAACTTAGGCTTAATAAAAATAAAATTAAAATTGTTTACCTCCACCTTAGGTGAGACTTAAACCTTTGATTGCCACATCCTCGTGTGGCCTGGTCATGGCCTCGGCTACCGTGAGCACTAGGCGCTTGTTTAACACCAAAGGAGCACCACGTGCTCCTTATACCTTGCTGGTGCCAAAAACAAATCACGTTCTTCTCACGCTAAAACTATCTCACCGTGATTCAAACGTGGGTCTCACACTGCCCATGCACCTTAACTCCCAACCAAGTGCTGCTAGACCACTCCGCCTAGTTGGATGGGGTTTCTCCTCCTATGGTAACTTCAACCTCCTCGTTGGTGCTAAAAACAACTTTGTCTTCTTCCCTTCTGTTGCCTTCGATTTTGAAATTGCATGATTAGAACATTGTTCGAACACTTTTTAAAATTGCCATTAAGGCATGTATTAATATACAATGCCTCCCCTTTCCTTGGACGTCGGCGCATTTTGATTTTTCACCTTAACCTTAGATGTCGGTGCATTTTGATTTTAAATAATTAATTTATAAATTATTTAAATTCTTTAGAATTTAAATCTTATAAATTAATATTTAATTTCTTTGGGTCTTATTAAGGCTTAAAGCCTTATCTGAATTTACCACCTTGTATAAGTAATATTTATTTATAAAATTTAAATTCAAATTGAATTTAAATATTTTATAAAATAAATATTAAAACCTCCTTTAGCTTTTCAAAAATCTTCCTTGGGTTTTTAAGAAAAACCTTTTATTTTTCTAGAATTTAAATAATTTATAAATTAATATTTAATTTCTTTGGGTCTTATTAAGGCTTAAAGCCTTATTTGAATTTACCACCTTGTTTACCAAAAAAAAAAAAAAATTTACCACCTTGTATAAGTAATATTTATTTATAAAATTTAAATTCAAATTGAATTTAAATATTTTATAAAGTAAATATTAAAACCTCCTTTAGCTTTTCAAAAAGCTTCCTTGGGTTTCTAAGAAAAAACTTTTATTTTTCTCATCCATGGTTTTAATAAAAACCACCTTCATATGCTTCCACATAATATTAAAAATATTATGAATCTTTTTGCCATTAACCTTTGCATTGTTCCTTGACATATTCCTTGACATCAATGACAACTTTGACTCAAAATATCCAACATTTAGCTTATATGGTGATTTATCCTTGTCTTTATCCTTTCTCCAACGACATTAATAATTCTTGTTCTTTGAAGATAATTAGGTAAGCACTTGGAAAATATAATCAGTATTAGGGGTTCTGTTTAGGTTGCTATATAGTAGTTCTTGGAGGCGTAGCATTCAAGACCCCTAGGTCCTTTTAGTTGACCTTTGATAAACAGAAGCAAAAATTGACCTTTGGAAGAAATCAAGCATATCAAGATATAGCAAAATAAAATGATAAAAACATAAAATAGAATATGACACTATGCTCTAAATGCAACCTAGAATGCAAATATGAAGTTTGGAACAATATATTACCCCTAGATGCTATCTGGGCAAAATTGTGCCCCATAGCAGGTGACCATGATTTCGGACAGGTGAAATCATGCCCCACAGAGAGCAGAGCGCATTCACCTAAGATAGCAAAAAATAGAAGATAGATGTGAAAGCTCGATTACGTCAATTAGAAAATATAAATATGCTGCAAAAGAGTGAATTCACCTGGTAAAAAGTTTAAAATAAAATAGAAGGGTTAAGACCTCCCAAAATTTGATCTCTCCTTAGAGCTTCCACACAAATCCACCATAGTTAGCAACAACAATCAATAGTCCAATGTAGTAGAGAAGAAATCAAAATTCACACTTCAAAACTAGCTTACTTGTGGGAGAAGAAGAAGGATATATATCAATTAGTGAGCACTTCTAAAATCACTATTCACTTTTATTGCTATTATTTTTAGATGTCTTCATGCTCTAGATATGAATTCAAACCCTCCTTATATAGCAGATTTGAAGGCAAAATGGGTGGGAAAACTAAGGAGGGCAAATGTAGAACACACCAACTCTGAAGAATTAGGGTTTTATTAGAGAAAAACCCTAAAAGGTGAAATTGCACCCCATTCAGGCTGACCACAATTTCATCTATGCGAAATCATGCCCTGTTAAGGGCGAGCGTGATTTCACATAGAGAGAAAAAAAGGCAAAAGAGGGGGGAGAATCCTAACCCTTGCCCTAGGCAAGTCTAAGGGGTCTCCTAGAGGGCTCTAAGAATATTACCCACCAAAGTGGGTTAATTTTCCATGTCTAAAGGTAGTGAATGAAAAATATAGGTCTTTTCTAACTAAATCCATAAACCCTTAGTTTAGGATCACAACTATCCCTATCCTTGATGTGAAACATTATAAATATAATACCTTGTAGGAATAAGGGAACCAGTGCATCTAATCCCAAAAGCCTAATCAAAGGTCCTCCATAATTTTTCCCATCTCACCTAGGGAAAATGATGACTCTATTAACAAGTTAAACGCAAATATTCTTCCAAGTCTCTAGTTTTTTTGTTCATAGGGATTAGTTAGCAATTTATCAAAATCATGCTTACACTAGCTTTGTCTCACTTTTTAATCAATTTTTGAGCTAAGTCAAAATTCCCAAGATTTATTAGAAATTTATAGCAATTCATCAAAATAAGTTGTTGACATATAGTGAAATCATTATTATCATTCAAATTCTGTCAAGGCTAAGACCTAATTACTATGATTTGCTATGAATACTATGATTCACAAAAATCAACCTATTTTTTTAATTTCAATCAATTTTAATTTTTTTATGTTTAGAAAATACCAAGAGCTATAGTTGTTGACTAAAAGCATTGATCATTCTTATGATTACAAGGTCCAAAGCATGAAATAAGGATAAATAACTACAACAAGTAATTTTAATTGAATATAGATAAAAAAATAAGGGAAGAAATCATAAACCACTATTTAGATACAAGACTCAAAATAAATTATTCTAACTCACAGTGGACAAGAAACTATCGCTAGTCCCTCCATCCCTAAAATAGAGTCTCCACCTACATCGTGGATGGAATCAAATCTATTTTATCACCCACCAATGACTCATCAATACACTATATCAGGTGTTGGATAAGCTAGGGATATTATTCCACCTATAATGCCAAGCCTTATTATCAATCCTTTATTTAACATGGGTTAATTTTTTCAATCTCTTCTAGACCTATCAAATACTTCATCTTTGGGAAAATATGATATGGTTTCTTAAATAAGACTTGTAATATGGATCAAGAAATCAAGTTAACATTAACTTGTCGTAGGTTGGTACTAATTAACAAATGAATGCTAACTAAAAAATGATTAGCTCAAGTTAAATATATAATTTTCTTATTATCACATATTAATCCTCCAAAGGAACTACTCGATCAGTCATCTACATTTATACAAACCAAGGTTAACTATGGTTCCCAAATATTTTCCACCAACAAAACTTGTAGAACCCATCTAGCCCTAATATGTCCTAAAGTGCTCAAAATAAATTTAGTAATTTGGCACCAAATCAAAATACCACTCAAAGTAAATATCCTTAGCATGTAAAAATAGAATCCCAAAAATTAACACCAATTTTGGAGGTTATCCTACATAGTATTTTGAAAATCTACCCTTTACTACATAGTTTCTTTAGCAGCCTCAAGGAAATTTAAATCAAAAAGCAATAAAAATTTACCTCTACCTTAAAACCTAAATGATTTTAATATAGTAGTACCAAACCCCCCTGTCATTGTGAATCCTAACTAATAACAAATCCTTAATGGACTAGATACTTCATAGAACCAACAAATTATCCCTAATTACCAAATGGTGTCATTTATTTAGAAACCTAAGGGTATGTGGTCCCTCTTCAACACCAAATATCCTATTATGCATAAATACCCTATAGTTATGTGGTGCACCAAATGGGGGCATGGAGGCACTGGCCTCTAAGTCTTTCCCTCAAGATTTGTCCCACACTCAGACAAGAGAACCCTGCTACTAACTCATCAATTGATCAAGCTTTTAATTTTTGTGAGGAGTTTTTTGGATTCATCAAGGGTAGTTTATCAATTTCCCTAAACCTAATTTGATGATTTTATTTTACAAATAGCTAAGGTTTAGGCTATCTTAATATATTATATGCAAGGGTAATAATGTGATGCATATGCAAACAAAATGCATCAAATAATCCTATATGTAATTTGGATTTTCTTGCTTCTAAAAAAAATTCAAATATAAAATACTATTTCTTTTCTTTTTACTAAAAAAATGCAAAAGGATATGCATAAAAATAGTGTAGCCTAATGCAAATGCCTAAGTGATAAAAAGGTGAAGAAATTAAATGGTAAACTAGAAGATTCTTTAGTTTTCTTTGAGTATTCCTGTGTTTTAGGTCAGAATAGAAGACTATGCAAATGATAAATAACAAGTAGATTACTCTAAGAAAATAAGAAATAAAAATAGAGAATAAAGTTTACTTTGTCTGGTGGTTGGTGTGAATATGCTACCTACAACCAAATCCATTGCCTCACAAAATCATCGCTTGTAATCCTAGCAACCATTGAATTCATCAAAACCTTCAAAATAAATAAGCTAAATGAGGGATCAATTTTGGGGGGGCTACCAAATAGTATTGTTAGAGTATATTACATTATTTAGGTACATGCCAATGTATCACCTTGGGTACATTATTAGACTAGGAGTTTATCTTAGGTTAAGTAGTTACTTGGGGAAGAAGTAGTATATGTACACGTGTCAATCTGCAATGATGTAAATGTACAAAGAGTCCACTTGTACATGAGTCATATGAAAGGTAGTTAGGAAGAGTAAGGGCCAAGTAACCTATCTTCTTATATATAGACCCCATAGTGAATAGAATGGTGTGTGTATGTATGTGAGTAAAGTAATTCTACTCACTACAGTGTAGTGAGTAGTATCCATTAGAGTTATGGAGTGTTCATATCCTCCATTACTTTGCATTGTAATATTTTGCAACTTTCCATTAATAGCATATTTCAGTATTATTGTAGAATTCCATTATCTTATTTTTTTGCATATTTTACATCTTGTAGTTGCTATCTCCCATATCATACATTATCAAAATCTAATAGTGGTATTAGAGCTACGGTAGGTCAATAAGAATAGGAAGAGCCACAAGAGAGATTAAAAGGAGAGAAGCAAATCTCAGTTCCAAAATTTTTGCGATGGCATTTGGCTAGTGTATTTCCATAGAGTTGCAAAAAACTCATGAATACTAGGACTCAACATTCGTTCCACTAGATTGACAAATCAACTAGTGAAGATTCTTCATTGCCAGATTTAGAATAATCATACTAATAATTTACTACAACAAAAAGGATATTTGAATAAAGTTGGGAAGATTCCTATAGAAATCTAGGAAAAGTATCATCTACAAGATCAATCTAGCACTAGAAACAACAAAAAAAAGAAGAATAGATTCTAGGAACCTGAGGGAAGTCATGTTGTAGACCTACACATTGCATAAGAATAAAAGGTAATATTAGCCTTGTTTTTGATCCCAGATACTCCAAAAAAGAGTCCAAAAAAATATAGGAGATTGGTGATCTTCATCAAAGATTACAGATAGCAGATTGAAGAAATCAACCTGAAGAAGCTGAAGTGACCCATAGAAGATCCCATTAAAGAACTCCCAATTTTGAAAGATTGGAGGTTGGTGATCTCCATCAAAGCCTATAGATTATAGAAGTGAAGGAGGACTAGCAAGATCCTGTTCCAAATTATAGAAGCAACATATTATAGATATCTAAGAGATCTCATTGCCAACACTTCCATAGTAGAAGGTTGAAGAAAATGTCTCATTAAGAATACCAGAGAAGCTGTGAGACTGAGGACCTTGGAGAGGTCTCAAGGAGAAACAAGGAGAAGGATTTGAGAGCCTTATTCTAGAGTTCAAATAATCCATTAAAGGAGTTCCTAGAAGAAATTATTAGAGAAATTCACTATCAAGGAGAAGATCCTAATAGTGAAGGAATTGGGACAATTGTCACCATCTGACAACAAGCCCAAAGGAAAAATATTTGACAAATTTGTCAAATTTTAGAGGAGACTATTGAAGACCTCAAGACTTTTAGAATCTTGAGAAGAAGATCTTGTTTGAAGTTAGAATTTGATAAGGATGTTGAAGAACTCAGACAGAAGAAGCCTACCAAATTCAAGAGATTTGGAGATTAAAATGAGAACATAAACAAAAAAGCCTACCAAATCCAAGATATTTGGAAATTGCCTTTCATAGCTAAGAAGGAGCATTTTGAAGATAGGGTTTTTCTAAATCTATAGAAAAATACTGAAGATTTCATAGCTACGATTTACTACCATTCCAGACAACAAAATTGGTGAATCTATTCATCAAGATCTACATCATCTTCAGAGATCATTAAAGGTAATAAATTTAGATGCAAAGGGTTCATTACTTGAACACTTATATTCAATTAATTACTTAGCTTCATTAAGAACCTTATTAGAATCTAGAAGTTGTAAGGAGAAGGTTGCATTCTAAAGTATTCAAGGGAAGTGTAGAAGAATTTTTTTTGTTAAGGGTTATTACCTGCACATTAAAATAGGAGTTAGATACATTCTTCCTATTATCTAGTTATAGAAAAGAATACTACATTAAGTTGCAAATATTATAGAAGCATTTAAGATTTCTTTAAGAGTTAGTATTAGTGTATATTACAAGTTAATGTTAAGGAGTAATAAGGTGATTGCAGTTGTACTATATTAGTTTCTCTTAAAGCTTATTAGAAGTGCACTAAGTGTTACAGTGAAGGTGAAATTTAATGCAAAGATTAATCTCTCTAGCATATTGGTTATATGATTATTATCTTGGATTCATTGAAACTAAATTATCCAAGTGAAAGAGCTAGTACTAGTATTGTCTAATAAGAAAGGCAACAATACATTACTCTCAAAGAGTAGAGTAAGCAATGACCATATCCAAGAAGCCAAGGAAAATATTTAGATCAATCTACATTAGTCCTCAAGCTTTACAAGGAGTCGTCATACCAAAGGAGGATATAACATCAAAATAAGACAAGGAACCTTGACGCAAAATAAAATTTATCATTAATATTACATTGGTGCACCATATACCTCCTAAAGAGGATAGAATATCAAGTGTCTTAATACACTATCATATCAAGGATACAACATATTATATTGGTGAATCAACAAAGGAAGGAAGAGCCAATCCAAGGTTCACAAGCATTGGGTTTCAGGTATCCAGATTTACCATTCCAATCACCAAAGCAACACCCACTAATGATATCAAATTGTAGCCACATTGGAAGCATTGCAACCATTATAGTCCTATTGCAAAGCAAGGTAGAATAGTAGTGAGAAAATATACAAAATAGCCAAGTGAATGAATAAAATACTACCTCAATCAAGTGCCTAATAGTCAGCAAGGAAGATATCCATTGAAGCATCTAATTGCATCAATCAAGTGATGCCATATCATCTGCCTAGAAACTATGTTGGATTCATAGTTGGATCTAATGTTTGAAAAAACATCACTAGAATTGTAAGCTATCATTCATTGGCAAAGCATTGGAGAAAATAAGTGAACAACTTGCATTCACTAGAGGAGATATAAGGCTAAAATAGAACATTGAAAAGTTTCACATGCAAGTGCCACTTGGCACAAAGAAGATAAGGGTTACATTCTTCTTATGAATGAGCCCAAAAAAGGAATCATGCTCATATTGGAGTGTTGAATAATCATTTGGTACCCAGCTAAGAGTGATGCCCACCTTAGAGCATTAAAAAAAGGAGTACAATAAGGAAGTAACATATTGAACATTGGAACATTGAAAGCAAAGACCATCATTATATCTTGAGCATTGAAATGCAAGGTGTAACTTCGACAACCCAACCACCACATGTTCAAAGCATCAAGAAGAAAGTATAATATCTCAAGCCACTCCACATAGGGAGATTACCCTATTAATATCTTTCACCACCTAGGTGAAAGACGCTCATAGAGAACAACATGAATATCAAAGGAAGAGCATGCAGTTGTCTATAATGAAGGTCTTTTGCATAGTAAGGTCAAAGTATTGAAAAGCATGAGAGTTGAAGAGCATTGAATGCTCATCTTCATCCAGCTAGCAGATACATTGAAGTCTCAAGCAACACAAGCTACTCAAATATACATAGAGATACATCAAGGAGGTGTAAAGTCATAAGCCATACATAGTTGTTGGCAATTTGAGTTATTTTATGTTGTCATTGATGTCACATGGATCACATTGAGTTTTGGTGGCCAAAGCATTTCATAAATAAGCATTTATGATATTTTGGAGAGCATGGATATATACAGGGTTTTTGTGAAAACCAAGGCAGGAAAAATAAAAGGTTTTATTTAAAACCATGGATGGCATATTTGAAATGGGTTTTTCTTAAAACCCAGATTGGCTTTTCGTTTCATCGAAAAAGGTGCCCCGATGATGGAGATATTTATTTTTAAATATTTAGTTTAAATTTTAAATTATTTTAAATTTTAATTTTAATTTTAAAATTAAATATATTAATTTTAGCGCCGACTAAAGAAAGGAGGAAAGGCTATATTAATTTATAGTATCGACGTCTAAAGAAAGAGGAAAGGCATATATATATGCCAACAAAATCTTAGACTTCATGACCCCCACGCTTATTTTTTGAATGCCTTCGATTGGGGAACGAATTGCGAAAAGAGAGAGAAGTGTGACTTTGGTCTATTGAAAAATCATTCGTGGAGTTTAATAAGATGCATAGGCATCTTTGGCCTAGCGGTTCGTGCACTGTGTGTTATGCAGGAGGTCCTACGATCGAGTCCCACCATGGTTATTTGCTTTGTTGAAGCGCTCGAAGCGTTGTTAAGTTTTTCGAAGGGTGCAGAAGTTTATGATATAAGTTTTTGTTCGTGTCCCTTTGGACACGTGAGGGCGTGTGGCCCAATGGCAGGTTGGTTGTGGTTAAAGCGCTGAGCAAGGAGACGTCACGAGATCGAATCCCGTCAGGGACAGAGGCAAGTTAATAATTTTTTAATATATTTTATTTTTCTAAAGTTGCCCTAGGAGGAATAAGGGTTGTGATGCATGTTTAGAAAAAGAGAGATTTTTGGTGTTTCTCCTTTTGAAAGTATATCATATTATATATCGTTGGAAAGCTTATTTCGAGGGCTATTTGATTAACTTGCTTAGAGGGAGAAATAAGGTGTATGTAAAGAGATATTTCTATTTTTGTAAAGGGTTTCAAAAGTGAAGGTTGTTTTGTTCTTTTTCAAAGGTGATTAATTCTTTCATGAGGGGACATGTTGTATCTTATTGAGTAGGAGTGATAAGGTGTTATTTGGATATTATTGTTGTGATATTAATCATGATCTCTAACCCTTGTTGAAAGTTGAAAAAGAAGTTTGTTGAGTGTGGCAGATTTAGTGGACATCCAATAAGGCATCAAAAGGTATGAGCAATATTCTCCATTGACTTTGTTTATGGTGGTTGATTTCTGAAATATCATTGGAGAGAAAAGGATTGATTGTGGTTTCCTTTTCGAAAGTGGTTGGTTGAATGCTTCAAGGTTTTCTGGTTTGAGAGTTGTGTTTAAACCTTGTTTTATAAGCATAGTTGTTGAAGCCCATTGGTTATGCAAAGAACTTGAGTTAGAAAAGAACATGAGTATCATTGTTATGTGAGATTTGTGGTTGAGCATTGTTGGAAATATTTGAGTTGGTTGATACATGCTTGGACTAGGGTTTTGTGAGAAAGAGTTGTCCCTTGTGGTGATTGGTTGAGTTGAGTTGATTGAGCCTAGTCAAGTGATTGTGTGAGGTGATTGTTCAAGTCCCATGAAACAAACAATTCTATAATTCTGATTTGAGTTGAGATTGAGCTTTGAGATTAGAACATATTGAGTCTCTAACAATTCTCTTTATGCTTCTATAATATTTGAGTTGAGTTAAGATTTATTTGAGTTGAGATTGATTTGAGTTGAGATCATTGTGGATCATTGTTGTCATCCATTGTAGAGTGCATTGCCATTCATTGTTGAATTCATCATTGAGCCTTGCCTTCATAGATTTGTGGATGAGATTTGAGTGCTACTTGAGCATGATTGGTTGAGCCTTTGAGAAGGCTTTTGGGACAGATTTGTGGTATTGTTTTTGGATGATTGATTGAGCCTTTGAGAAGAATTGTGGATAGATTTGGGATAACATTTGAGCAAGTTCTTGGTGAGCTTGTTGAGCAGATTTTGAGCAAGTTCTTAGTGAGCTTGTTGAGCAGATTTTGAGCAAGTTCTTGGTGAGCTTGTTGAGCAGGTTTTGAGCAAGTTCTTAGTGAGCTTGTTGAGAAGATTTTGAGCAAGTTCTTGGTGAGCTTGTTGAGTATATTTTGAGCAAGTTCTTGGTGAGCTTGTTGAGCATATTTTGAGCAAGTTCTTGGTGAGCTTGTTGAGAAGATTTTGGGCAAGTTCTTAGTGAGCTTGCTAGAGAAGTTTTGGGCAAGTTCTTGGTGAGCTTGTTGAGTAGATTTTGGGCAAGTTCTTAGTGAGCTTGCTAGAGCATATTTTGGGCAAGTTCTTGGTGAGCTTGCTGAAGCAGTTTTGGGCAAGTTCTTAGTGAGCTTGCTAGAGAAATTTGGGCAAGTTCTTAGTGAGCTTGCTAGAGAAGTTTTGGGAAGTTCTTGGTGAGCTTGTTAAGTAGATCAATGGATTGCCTACCTAAGTAGATCAGTGTATTGCCTAGCTTTGAGCAGATCAAAGTAATCATTTGTATTGGGATAAGGATCCTTATTTCTATGTGAAATATTATAAGGATATTATCTTGTGGAGTACCCCACATTGGGGGAACCACGTTAAATCTTGTGTCTCAATTGTGTGTGGTGATTTGTGCACTTGTTTACTATTGCTATCTATGTCATTAATGCACACTGCTATATTTGGTTATTGCAATTAAGGACACTAATTGATATTGGTTTGGAAAGAAAGTAAAAAGTGGGTGCTATACTTTTCACCCCCCTCTCAGTATAAGCTTGTGTTCTTCAATTGGTATCAGAGCGGGTTCCTTCAGAAAGGCTAACAACTTGAGGGTAGATTCTACAAGAACATAGATGGCTTCATAGAATGGATTATCTACAAATAAGGCTCCACTATTTGACGGTAACAATTATGCTTTCTGGAGCATGAGAATGAAGAACTACTTGATATCACAAGGATATGAGGTATGGCAGATGGTTGAAAAAGAGTATAAGGTTGAAGGTGATCCCGAGGTAGATAAGACTATCAGGAAATTGGTTGAGATCAATGCAAGGGCAATGAATTATATTTTGAGTGGGCTACGTGAAATAGATTTTGCAAAGGTCATGGTATGTAATTCAGCTAATGAAATGTGGACCAAGTTGCAGAATACTTATGAAGGAGATTCAAAGGTAAAGTTGGCAAAACTACAAACTCATAGAAAAATATTTGAGGAATTGAAAATGGAAGATTCTGAAGATATTGCAAAGTTTTTACTTCGAGTTGATGAGATTACTAACACCATGAGAGGCCTAGGATTTGAGATGAAAGAATCAGAAGTTACTCAAAAGGTTTTGAGATCACTTCCCATGAAGTATGATGCAAAGGTTTCAGCAATAGAAGAAACAATGGATATCAACAAGCTAACAATGGAAGAACTACAAGGAACTCTCACAACTTATGAGATGAGGGTGAGTAAGCATCAGGTTCCAATAAAAGAGATTGCATTCAAGGCTTCAGAGAAAAATAAAGGGAAAGTTCCAGAGATAGATAGAGATTCAGATAATGATGAGGAAGCTAACTTCATCAAAAGGAAAAAGGACTTAAGAAATTTTAGGGATATGAAGAAAGTCAAATGCTACAAGTGTGGTGATTTTGGTCACTATGCACACAAGTGTCCACATGAAGAAAATAGTGATGATGAAAAATAGGGTCATAGAAGAAAAGAATATGGAAAGCATAAGCATGACAAAGATGACAAATTCAAGCAAAACAGGTATGAGAAGAAGAAAAGTTTTCATAAGACAAAGAAAACTTACTACATTGTAGAAGCAAGTGATAGCTCAGATCATAGTGATAGAGACAAGTCAGATGATGAAAAGGAAGAACATCTATTCCTTGGAATAGAAGGTGAAAGAGAATAATGCTTTGTGTGTGGTCAAAGAGATCATAGATCAGGATATTGCAATGGTTTTAGTGATAGTGAAGATGAGATGACACATCAAGGAAATATGCATGGTCAAAGAAATCATGAGAGTTTGTTTGCTATAGAAGATAATAATGATCTCAGTGATAGTGAAGATGAAGAAGTCTCACTTTTGGTAATAGAAAAAGAAGAGGATGAGCCAAGAAAACAAAAAATAGAAGTCAAAAGGCTAAAAGAAGAAATCAGGAATCTTGAAAACAAGATTCGAATAGATGTAAAAATCAGAGAAGAACAACTTTAGACAATCAGTGATCTAAGAGATGAGCTTCAAAATGCAAAAAGGATAGAGGAAAGGATGAATGAAGAACTAAGGGTAATAATGACAAGACATGACACATTAGATGAAAAGGTCAAAAAGGAGTGGAAACTTATTTTAAAGTTGTATCCTATTTCCAAGAAAAGTCACACTCAAAAGGAAAGGAAGTTCTAAAATATGAAAGCAAGGAAGCACCTAAGTTTTATGAAGAAAGTTCCAAAGTTCCTATGGCTTCAAACATTCAGTTTGGATCTTGTTTTGAGATAGGTGAATCAAGTTCAAAAGGAAAAGAAATTCTTGAAGAGGAAAGCAAGGAAGAAACTAAGGAAGAGGATTTAGATACTACAAAGAAGGTTCAAGGATACAATGCACAAGTTGAAAATGATCATAAGGATAATGGTCAAGAAAGGTATGAGGAACCAAGGCATGAACAAAGGGCTTTTCAAGGACATTGTTTTTCTTGTAATGGATTTGGACACAGGGCTATACACTGGAGGATCCATGGATCAAAGAAGTTTGATTTTTCTAGAAGAAACTTCAAAGGAAGAAGGTATGGTTTTTAGGGACATTGCTTCTTATGCAATAGGATTGGTCATAGAGCTTCTCAGTGCAAAGAAAATGAGCAACATGGTTTTGGTTTTAGAGCTACACAAATCAGAAGTCATGGTCATAATGGTCATGAAAATAAAACTTCACAATACAGGGTTCAGGAAAGGAATGGATATGGAAATTATTTCAAGAAAGAATTCAGGATATGGGCACCATCCAAAGGCTACAATATCAAGTGTTTTAATTGCAATAACTTTGGACATATTGCAAAATGGTGTAGGACTCAATTCCAAATAGGTTCAAGACAAGAAGGTCAAACAGGTTCAAGAAAAGAAGGTCAAACAGGTTCAAGACAAGAAGATCAAGTAATTCATCAAGAGAAGGATATCAGAAAAATATGGAAGGAAGTTGATAGAGGAAAGAAACAATGTAATATGGGAGTAAAAGTACTCCCACCCCAAAATTAATCACCTCAAGAGAGAAGGTGGTGAGGGGGCTAAGCTTAAGAGTCATATCTTTTAGCCCCATAGGTGTCCCTTTTGCCATTGATGTCAAAGGGGGAGAGATTTGAGTAAGGGGAGAGGAGATTGAGTTAGGGGGAGCAGCCTCCAAAGAGAGCATTGAGTTAGGGGGAGCAGCCTCCATAGAGAGTATTGAGTCAAGGGAGCAACTTTGATTCTCAGAGATGGTTTTTGTAGTGATTGTGGTTTTTGCATTAGAGGTGTTGCCATCAATGACAAAGGGGGAGATTGTTGGAAATTTGAGTTATTTTATGTTGTCATTGATGTCACATGGATCATGGATCACATTGAGTTTTGGTGGCCAAAGCATTTCATAAATAAGCATTTATGATATTTTGGAGAGCATGGATATATACAGGGTTTTTGTGAAAACCAAGGCAGGCAAAATAAAAGGTTTTATTTAAAACCATGGATGGCAGATTTGAAATGGGTTTTTCTTAAAACCCATAGGTTGGCTTTTGTTTCGTCGAAAAAGGTGCCCCGGTGATGGAGATATTTATTTTTAAATATTTAGTTTAAATTTTAAATTATTTAAAATTTAAAATTTAAAAATTTTAAAATTAAATATATTAATTTTAGCGTCGACTAAAGAAAGGAGGAAAGGCTATATTAATTTATAGTACCGACGTCTAAAGAAAGAGGAAAGGCATATATATATGCCAACAAAAGCTTAGACTTCATGACCCCCAACGCTTATTTTTTGAATGCCTTCGATTGGGGAACGAATTGCGAAAAGAGAGAGAAGTGTGACTTTGGTCTATTGAAAAATCATTCGTGGAGTTTAATAAGATGCATAGGCATCTTTGGCCTAGTGGTTCATGTGCTGTGTGTTACGCAGGAGGTCCTGCGATCGAGTCCCACCGTGGTTATTTGCTTTGTTGAAGCGCTCGAAGCGTTGTTAAGTTTTTCGAAGGGTGCATAAGTTTATGATATAAGTTTTTGTTCATGTCCCTTTGGACACGTGAGGGCATGTGGCCCAATGACAGGTTGGTTGTGGTTAAAGCGCTGAGCAAGGAGACGTCACGAGATCGAATCCCATCAAGGACAGAGGCAAGTTAATAATTTTTTAATATATTTTATTTTTCTAAAGTTGCCCTAGGAGGAATAAGGGTTGTGATGCATGTTTAGAAAAAGAGAGATTTCTGGTGTTTCTCCTTTTGAAAGTATATCATATTATATATCGTTGGAAAGCTTATTTCGAGGGCTATTTGATTAACTTGCTTAGAGGGAGAAATAAGGTGTATGTAAAGAGATATTTCTATTTTTGTAAAGGGTTTCAAAAGTGAAGGTTGTTTTGTTCTTTTTCAAAGGTGATTAATTCTTTCATGAGGGGACATGTTGTATCTTATTGAGTAGGAGTGATAAGGTGTTATTTGGATATTATTGTTGTGATATTAATCATGATCTCTAACCCTTGTTGAAAGTTGAAAAAGAAGTTTGTTGAGTGTGGCAGATTTAGTGGACATCCAATAAGGCATCAAAAGGTATGAGCAATATTCTCCATTGACTTTGTTTATGGTGGTTGATTTCTGAAATATCATTGGAGAGAAAAGGATTGATTGTGGTTTCCTTTTCGAAAGTGGTTGGTTGAATGCTTCAAGGTTTTCTGGTTTGAGAGTTGTGTTTAAACCTTGTTTTATAAGCATAGTTGTTGAAGCCCATTGGTTATGCAAAGAACTTGAGTTAGAAAAGAACATGAGTATCATTGTTATGTGAGATTTGTGGTTGAGCATTGTTGGAAACATTTGAGTTGGTTGATACATGCTTGGACTAGGGTTTTGTGAGAAAGAGTTGTCCCTTGTGGTGATTGGTTGAGTTGAGTTGATTGAGCCTAGTCAAGTGATTGTGTGATGTGATTGTTCAAGTCCCATGAAACAAACAATTCTATAATTCTGATTTGAGTTGAGATTGAGCTTTGAGATTAGAACATATTGAGTCTCTAACAATTCTCTTTATGCTTCTATAAGATTTGAGTTGAGTTAAGATTGACTTGAGTTGAGTTGAGATCATTGTGGATCATTGTTGTCATCCATTGTAGAGTGCATTGCCATTCATTGTTGAATTCATCATTGAGCCTTGCCTTCATAGATTTGTGGATGAGATTTGAGTGCTACTTGAGCATGATTGGTTGAGCCTTTGAGAAGGCTTTTGGGATAGATTTGTGGTAGTTTTTGTGTATGATTGATTGAGCCTTTGAGAAGGCTTTTGGGATAGATTTGTGGATAGATTTGGGACAACATTTGAGCAAGTTCTTGGTGAGCTTGTTGAGCAGATTTTGAGCAAGTTCTTAGTGAGCTTGTTGAGCAGATTTTGAGCAAGTTCTTAGTGAGCTTGTTGAGCATATTTTGAGCAAGTTCTTGGTGAGCTTGTTGAGCATATTTTGAGCAAGTTCTTGGTGAGCTTGTTGAGAAGATATTGAGCAAGTTCTTGGTGAGCTTGTTGAGCATATTTGAGCAAGTTCTTGGTGAGCTTGTTGAGCAGATTTGGGAAGTTCTTAGTGAGCTTGTTGAGAATGTTTGGGCAAGTTCTTGGTGAGCTTGTTGAAGATATTTTGGGCAAGTTCTTAGTGAGCTTGCTAGAGAAATTTTGGGCAAGTTCTTGGTGAGCTTGTTGAAGTAGTTTTGGGCAAGTTCTTAGTGAGCTTGCTAGAGCAGATTTGGGCAAGTTCTTAGTGAGCTTGCTAGAGCAGTTTTGGGAAGTTCTTGGTGAGCTTGTTGAAGCAGATCAGTGGATTGCCTACCTAAGTAGATCAATGTATTGCCTAGCTTTGAGCAGATCAAAGTAATCATTTGTATTGGGATAAGGATCCTTATTTCTATGTGAAATATTATAAGGAGATTATCTTGTGGAGTACCCCACATTGGGGGAACCACGTTAAATCTTGTGTCTCAATTGTGTGTGGTGATTTGTGCACTTGTTTACTATTGCTATCTATGTCATTAATGCACACTGCTATATTTGGTTATTGCAATTAAGGACACTAATTGATATTGGTTTGGAAAGAAAGTAAAAAGTGGGCGCTATACTGTTCACCCCCCTCTCTGATTATAAGCTTGTGTTCTTCAATAGCATGCAAAGATACCTTAAAGAAATATCAAAGATACATTGATATACGCAAAGTCTCAAACTACTAGAAGATACATTGATCCACCAACAACACTACATACTATAGTGCTAAGGTAAAATCAGTATTGCTTGATTTAATTAAGGTAACACTGGAGTTATAAGGTGATATAATCAAATTTACTATTGTATTGGAATAACCAACAGTAACCAATAATTAGTAATTTATAAAGCAAGATCATTTCAAGTTTTTATAATTTAAAGATATTCTCATATTTACAAATAACCAATTAGGAGATATAAGGTTGTCAACCTTTGTAAAGTTAAATATCAATTTGTAAATACTATTATCATTGTTTTCTAATATTCTAAAAGTAAATAGTTATAAGGAATACTACACCAAACTATAGATAATTGGAATTTAGAAAATTAAATAGAGAAGCAAATCTATTGCTTTCATATAGAGTTGGAATTAATTGGTAACACTTGTCTCATACTCAAACTAAGGAGAAAAAAATAAATCCAACTATAAAAACTTCATTAAAACATACTTCATTAGGAGAGATAAGGTAAAATTGAAGGATGATTATTATTATCAAATTAATGTCTATAATATATTCTAAAAATTACTTGGGAGATATAAGGAAGTCTACAAAACCTAAATCTAAGAAATATTTTATCAAATTAGTTCATATACTCTTATCTAGGGAGCTATAAGGATGTCTACTTCAAAGAATACAACTAACAATAATATGAACAACACTATTAGAAAGGAAAGAGCAAGTGCCATAAAAATTGGAATCATGAACTTACTTATAAAGTCTGAAGCAAATTTAGATCTTACTTCAAAAGTGATTCATAGTGAAGCCTTAGAAGATAAATTTGATACTATGGAATATTATCTACATGCTTGATTCACTGAAGCAATTGATAATGGGAAAAGTGACATTCTACTTCCTTTAGACTTTGTAAGCATATTGTATATGGCATTACTTACATACAAATGTTACAAGGATATAAATGTAGAACAAAAAGGATTGATAGAATCTCTTAAAAGGAAAATAAATATGAATGAATCATACTTAGAAAATATATTTCAATCCTCATGCAATATTGGTACTTCAAGTTCTACTAACTCAAGATCTTATCATGATATCATAATTATTTGTTCAGAAGCATCTATACACAATAAAAACAATAATGATAAGGACAAAGGAAAATTACTTTTGCAGGAATCAAGTAACAATATGACCACTCATGAAATTACACACATTGGAACCAAAGAGAAGATTAAATAAGAAGAGAAAGTGGAACTAGATCAAGGAAGCATACAGTGCAATGTGAAGGACTTGATCAAGCTGAAGACTATTCAAAAGAGGAAGATCCATATTGAAGACTAAAATCTTCAATACCCAAATAATGTAATATAGGGGAGTGTTAGAGTATATTACATTATTTAGGTACATGTTAATGTACCACCTTGGGTACATTATTAGACTAGGAGTTTATCTTATATTAAGTAGTTACTTGAGGAAGAAGTAATACATGCACAAGAGTCAATGTGCAATGATGTAAATGTATAAGGATTCCACTTGTACATGAGTCATAGGAAATGCAGTTAGGAAGAGTAAGGGTTAAGTAACCTATCTTCTTATATAGTCCCCATATTGAATAGAATGGTGTGTATGTGTGTATGTGAGTAAAGTAGAAGTGCTAATCACTACAATTTAGTGAGTAGTATCCATTATATTTTTGGAATGTTCATATCCTCCATTACTTTGCATTGTAATATTTTTGCAACTTTCTACTAATAGCATATTTCAGTCTTATTGCAGAAATCCATTATCTTACTTTTCTACATATTTTACATCTTGTGATTACTATCTCCCATATCATACATTATCAAAAGCTAACAATTAGGAGATACCTAACTATATTATAGGTATAGTCAAGCCCCCAATTTGTAAACAAAAATTCAAAAATTAAACCTAAAATAGATGCAACTTTTACTTGTGAATCTACCACTTGAAAGTGCTATGGATGACAAATTCACCTTCTATGATTTGAGATAAATGAGAGTAAAAATAGGGAGATAATTATGTATAATTTTGAAATTGATGATGATAAGGGGATAGAGAAGTTATTTGAATATATTGGCTATTTTATTACTATAGTAATTTTATGCTTAAATTGTAAGGGATGAATTTACCACTTGAAATAGTGGTAGGCAAAAAATCATTTATAAAAAGACAAATTGGAGGTTTGAAAATATTATGGAGGCCTAAGGTGATAGAAATTAGAATGTGCTATATTTTATAACCTAAAGGAAGTGATATTAGCTCGATACCCTAGGCCAAAGGCTACTAGGAATGAATCCACCACCTAGACAAGTTCTAGGTGATGAATTCACCTATCATTGATCAAAGGATGTGAAAAGAGATAAAAAATAATGTGGTAGAATGAAATTATAGAAACTCAAGTGTTTTTGGGGTTTATGAACCAATGGGAAGTAGTATTATCATGGGATCCTAAGGCCAAAGTGGTTGCAAATGAATCCATTGCCTAAATATTTTTTAAGCAGTGAATTTTTATTAGATAAAAGAAACTAAGAAGATGAGTCTAGGGTTGGGTGTGGGCCTACTTTTGATACTACCAATAAATTTTATAGTTGACCTATTATCCTATAGATACCTTATAATGACCTAAAAAACCATTTTATATGTAAACACTAGACAATTTATTTATTAATAGTGAACATAAGAGGCGACAAAACCATGAATGAATTGACAAATAGTAGAGAATAACTATGATCCTAATATAAAATAAAATTTCAAGAAAAATAAAAGCAATATCATCAATATCTCTCTCTTATAGGCTTTTCAAGCCATTTGAAGATAGACAACCATTGATAACTTGTAGTAGAATCTTGATGCTCGAAAGAGGTCTCTTAAAATTTTAGCAACACTTTTTTACTTGAAAAGTGTTGTTGATAATTCTATCCTAGGGGATCATTATAGAGGAAATGATAGCCACCAAGGGGAGGGGGTAGACATCAAGATAAATTGAATAAGGCTAGTTGATTTATTTTTTAACAACCTTGATTGGTAATCATAGGGGAATTATTGACAGTCAAGGATATTCGATTAGAATTTGATTACTAGTTAGAGGGATTGATTGGAAGATAGACTAAAGAATCAACTTCCTTAATTGATAGTCACCATGGGTGATTGATAGCAATGATATGAGTTAACTACCTCTTATAGGAAGTTGTAGGTAGGTTGAGATGTTGGTTGTGTGCTTGAAAGAAATTTTCCACCTACAAATCCATCGATGACAAATTTTCTAGCTAGTGAATTCATGACTTTTGATTTTTGTAGGTCAAAATAAATGAGGGAGACAAAAATTATGTGAAAAGATTAGTTGCATAAATTTTATAGCTATAATGGTGAGTATGTCATTGGTGAATTTGAATCTTAGGTGATGAATTCATCAAATACTGACCTATTTATAGAATTTGGATTTGGAGATATGGAACATAGCTTAATTATCCTATGCATTTGTGATGCATTTGGTTTGATTAGGTGATCCAATTTTAGATATCTACATTAAACCCCATTTTGATGCATTTAAAAATAATAATAAATGCATCAAAAATAGCCATAGATACTCCTAGTTTTTAGAAAAATAGAGGTGCTAAGCTTAGATTGACCAATACAAGACAAAAATTACCAAAATCTACTCATAGGGCATGAAAAATTACCCAAGGTTTTTATTGGGTATTTTCATACAAGTGAAAAATATTAAACTAGCTTGCCCCTAGCCTTGGTGTCCCCTTGATTTTTTGAGAGATCAAATCTGGTCCCAAATAAAATTGAATAGGTTGGGCAAAAAAATGGAGTAGCAAAAAGTTTTACCTTGGAGGGTAAAGTAGGCAGAGGGGAGAGGAGGTAAAAAACATTATTTTTACCACATGAGGAGAGAAAAAAGAGCTCTACAAAAAATGCAATAAATTATAAAATGGCACAATAAAAGCATTTGATCCACAAATTGGTGGTAGTGCAGAGTGGAGGTGGGATAGCTAGGGCCTAGGTATAGGTATGAACCTTTTTCATCCATTGAAAATTTTTATTTTTAAAATTTTTAGGGTCAGATGCAAATTTGCACATGGGTTGTGAATTTGCCATCATGAAGTTGCTACCAAGGGTGACAAATTTATAAAATATTGAGGGATGATGAATTCAATCAGAGTTGGTGAATTTGAGGTTGGGTGAAGATGATTAGAAAATTATTTTATTTTAGTGAAGTTTGACTTTTATTCTTCTCTTTGTGTGTGCAAGTGCTAAATGCTTTACATGTTCAAGGTTAAATATCTTATACATTTGGATTGACCATTAATGTTATGACACCCATAAATATGGTAGTGTTATATGGAGTTGACATTGGATATATAGTGACCATACCATATATTGATCTAGATCATGCCTTACTAACAACATTAGTGGAGTGGTAGAACTTGGAATATACCATCATTTTACTAGTGATAGGAGAGATGTTAGTGACCTTAGAGGATATATGGAGGATCTACTGAGGGCCAATAAGAGAAGCACCGATTTTGAGGAGTCATAATAGGGATTTATTACTATAGAGACTCATTGGTGACCCATAATTTCAATTGATAAGATACAACATTGACATCAATATTGGATTTTAGGCAAGTTTTCTAGATAGGCTGATGGCACTACTCTGCTAAAACCTCTAGTTTATTAATCTTGGGTACCAAAAAGAGGCTGCTACACTGGGTGTGGGTCAAGATCATCACCTAGATGAGGGACCATCAAACCTAGTTTGCATGGTGTCACTTTATATTGTATAGGATCTACTAGATAATTCATCATGTGGCATATAGAAAGTGCATGAGCCTTGTCTGCAATATTTTACTATAGGTCTAGGCATGGGAGAAACTAGCTATTAGGCATCCATTTGGACTCGTAGTTGATGTAGATGATGCCTAGGCTCCTATGGTTTTTAGGTGGGTACATTTCCATGAGGTATGGAGGAGGCCATTTAGAGGCATTTTTTGGCAGCTTGACGGTCATGGATGATCTCTAGATAGAGTAGGTGACATGGAACCCATGGAGGGATCACCAAAGGTGGGAAAGGATGCATTCTAGCTTACATGGATGATGAGTCTTATATCACCATAGGGTTCTCAATGGGATTTTAAGTTGTACCATTTTAATTGCATATTGTGATAGTTTGGTCTTAGTCAAGTGGTTCCAATGATGAGAGAGATTTGGTACTAGTAGGTTACTAGGGAGAGAGGATAGAGTTTTGGGTATCCTATATATTTTGAGAGCTTTATGGAGGAGGATGTAGATGATCCTCTATTTCCTAATTTATCATTTAGTAGGTATTAATGCAGGAACACTATCAAGATGCAAGTGCTAGTACAAGCAAATTTTTCCTGCTAGGGTGACTCCAATGATGTAGTGATCGAGTGAGACCTAAATTGATTGTAAGCCATAATATTTGGGAAATTATGGAGTGATTAGCATAGAGGTAAAGGGAAAAATATACATCTACTCAGGCTCTAGTTGTTCCTCCCTTGATGAATAAGGTAGGATAATAGAGGAGACATCCTAGAAAGAGAGGGATGTTATAGGGAGGAAGATCTAGCTTTTTTAGGCTTAGTTGGAATAGGACATAATGGAGTGGGATACTAATATATTATATATGGATCAATCCATAGCTCAAAGGGACTAGGACCTGGTAGAGAGGTACTAGGCTGGGTATGAGAGTAACTAGATCAGAGTTGAAAGGAACTTGAGGGATCAAAATATTACATGATTTACATAGGAGCATGACATCGTAGTAGAAGCCATAACAACAAGGGTTGGTAATAGTGACCTAGGTAAAAGCCCATACTAGGAAACTAGACAATAGTTGTGAAAAGTAAAAGCATTCAATTTTATTGCCTTTGAGTACTATGGACTGATTCTAATCGAAGGTAGGCTCATGTCCCTCATACACTAGTCAATAGTTAAAAATAGTCCTAGTTTCCACTATTAATATGTGAATGTAAATGTCTATATGATCATAATCATGCCAAACATATCATAACCAAAGTATAAACCATTCATGCAATCTACAATCATGTCTATGTTAGGTAGAAGAAAGTCATATTTGGTACAAGCTTTATTTATGTTCCATAAGTTAGTGCATACTTGCAAAACACCTTCCTTTTTGGCTATGGGAACTATGTTAGAGATTCAATTAGAATAATAAATAGCCTTGATGAATTCAAATTCTAAAAGTTTTTGGATTTCTTCTTTGATGAGTAAATCAAATTTAGGATGCATTTTTGTTAACTTTTTCTTTATTGGTTTGGCATTTGACCTGACTACCAAGTGGTGGACTACTAAGGATGAGTCCAATCTAGGCATGTCTGCATAAGACCATGCAAATATGTCATATAATTTGATCAAGAGCTTTGTGTACTCTTTATACTCTTCTAAAGTTAGGACTTTTTCTAACTTTATGATTTTTGGATTATCTATAAAACCTATATTGATGTCAATAGTTTCCTCATCTTCTAACTACGGTGGGGTGTGTAACACCCATAGGTTTTTAATATCTCTAGAATCTAAAGTCCATTGCTTAGTGTTGAATGACTATGAGGGATGTGTGATTAATGGAAGCGACCCTTCAGTAAGAATATTTTTTTGATGTGGAAAATCATTGTGATTATCCCTAGAAAGGTTGTATGGTGAAACTTTCACATCATAGTCATTTATGTTTAAAGTTGATAAGAGGTTAACTATTGATTTAGATGAGGTAGAGCTGACCTATCCTCATTTTTAGGGTTATTCTCAAATTATTTGTTGAATATTTTCTCATTTTTCAATGATTTTAGGGTGGATGATGCTTAGGGTGTTTATATATGCATATTGTAAAAATAGGTTAAAAAGAGAGAAGGAAAAGGTTCACTATACTTCTCTTCATCCCATTTTAATCCCTCTATTAGGGTGATCTCCCTTTGAGGTTCAAGTAAGAAAAGGTATACCTCCTCATAATAATTATTATTTTAAGAAGGGTAAGGTGTCCTTTAATTAATATTGGGGATATATCCTAATCCCCAAAGTATAGACCGAGCTTTAGATCCTAGAGGCTCTATAATGCATTGCTCATGAGGTACTAAGCCATTTTCATGATATATAAAGTTATAGAGGATTTGCTTAGGGATAGGATAAAGGTATGAAAAATGATAAGCATACTTTTATTTTTTTGGACATAGATTATTTTCATGGATTCTCTCTTTGTTGGTTTTAACAACAAAAACGTAAGTGAAACTTTTAATATTTAGAACCATTCATTTTCTCAAAGGTGTCCTTAAGGATCGAGGTGATGGTGGTAACCTAGCTAAGTATAGTGCTAGAAACTCATGGGGTTGGTTTTTGAGTTTTATGTGATTTATATCTTGTGCTCAACTTTCTCTTTATAATTTGTTGAGGTGTGTCTACTTATCCTCAATTCTTGGCTATCCTTTGTCTCTCTAGATGGAAAAATATTTAAGGCATCATTGATGAAAGTACAAGAAGCATTCAAGTAAGGAAAAAGGAAAGCCTTAGGGTTTTATACCTAGATGGCATGATAGTAAGAGAACGGATCTCTATCAGACACAATGTTATATAATATACCTTGATATTCAAACTTTAAACATTGGTGATAAGTTGAGTGAATGGCTTACATAGCATGGATACAAGATCACCCCAAGCGAATGTTGTAGTTTATATCATAGGGAAACATATAAAACAAAGTGTGTAGTATGTAAGGCCCTACTTTTATTGGAATAACTATAGATCCAATAGCTTCACACTCTTTGTTATCATGAGATTTTATGATAATGTCTAATTTTTCTAGATATTTGTTAAGCCCTATCTTATGAATGAACTTAAGGCTAAAAAAAATTATAGTTGAGCCATTATTGATAAGGACCCTTTTAATACATTACTAACCAATGTGGCATGTAATATACAAAGGTAGCTATCCTAACATCAAAGGGTAAGGAATATCATCGTTTAAGAAGGATATAGTTACATGGTTGTGTAGACCAAAAAATGACTACATCTTAGAAAATAGCCAAAATTTGAAAAAAATGGCTTTGTTTAGACCAAAAAATGACTACATCTTAGAAAATAGCCAAAAGTTGCAAAAAATGGCTAAGTGTTCAAAATATCACCCAAATTCTGTTGATTTTCACAAAATCTATGTTAATGTTGGTTAAGGAAACACAAGAATAACTTTATCCCACGGTAAAAAGTTTCTCTTTGATAACCGCACGATTGAGAAAAATGTAGAAGAAAGGATAGAATCTGCAAAAAATACCATTTTGTGGTAAAATATTGAAAGTGGCTAAGGATCATTTTTAATTTTGGTTGCCAGGTTCCTTTGTTAACTTCATGGAAATGATAAAGAGACTTTAAAGCATGAGCATGATGGCTAGAAAAGCTCAAAGCTTCTAAAATGCATGAATCCACGAAAGAGATTGTTAAAAAGGCTCAATCACAAAATGAAGCACGACTGACGAGAATACTTTGTTAGCATCATAGCCATAAGTAAGGAGTACATGTGAGCCTGATTCTATTGATTTTCATGAATCCATAATCGACATGGTCAATTTTGGTTGAAGGTTATTATGGCATGTGATTTGGTGAATTTCTTTGTATAGAACATGGCCACGAGGAAAAGATAAATCAAAGGTGCGAGTTTGTGGGAAACCCCTATGCCATGGTTAGAATAATAAACATTGGCAAAATTTTAGAAATGCACATGGTTGAGCATTTCTCTTTGGTGAGAATGCATAAATAAGGAGACCCTTCACATAATGCAATAGATAAGTGGCCATGGAATAGCTTCATCCAATAGTGATAAAGAACTCAAAATCGTAGATGTTTTCATTTCTATGGTTAAGACATGCAAAAGGTCTCAGGTATCAAAATTTTAGAGCAAAGCTTAAAACCATATTTTTTCCTGAATTCACACCCAAATTTATCAAAGGCTAAAAGGAAAAAAATTCCAACGTGGATTTAAGCTTAAAACCACAAATTTTCCTGATTTCACATCCCAAATTTGACAAGGAATTATTTTTGGATGCCTATGCTATTAGCTTTATTCATCCATCATTAATTAATTCTTTCTTAACCCTTTCATTTCTATCCCTATCCTTTATTCATTAAACTAAGCTTAAAAGAGTCAACATCCAATAAGTTGACAAGGAATACTAGCCTACTCTAGAGGTTGAATTGAAGCAATTTAGTTCATCCAATGTGTGGTTTGGGCTATGATTAGTGGGTGCTCACCTTTCAAATAATTGTAGATGATAGTCATAGTTAAAATTCACCTTTGTGACAAACCGAGCCACAATAGTTTTTGGCACACTCGGTGGGACCAATTCATGAAAGATTCATTTTCCCACTAAATATTTTTTATCTTTTTCCTGGAGGAATCAATATTTAGTGAATTATCTTGACCTCATTAAGTAGTGAAACCAAATTCACTTAGTGAATCCCTAAATACAAGTACCTAGAAAGCCTTTTAGTAGCCCATTTTTCATGTTTACTAGGTCATATGCTAGGAATAGTTAGGACCCTATATTGTTCTTTGAGCTACCGTATAGAATATCAAGACATACAAGGAGCTTATATTTAGATTCACTTTTTGAAGAAATCCCAATACCTTCTGATCATTGGTTCCCCCAAGACCAACACCATTAAAAACCCTAGTAACCATGGCTCATCAACAAAATATAAACTAGAATTAGCCTTCATAAAATTATCTTGATTGGGATACCTCTGGATATTTAGGACTCCCTCAGATGTATGATATCCCTAAAGTTGCATCCAAAGCCATACCCACCTATGAAGGTTCAGGAAAAATTGCTTATGAGCACTATCAATATATATTAAATTTAGCAACTATCTACAATATTAGGAATGAAGATGTTATTATCAGGCTTATAGCCCTATCCTTTAGAGGTAAAAACCCTCACTAGTTCAGAATCCTAAGCAATAATAGTATTCATTCATGATCTAAATTAGTTGGTCCTTTCATGGAATATTTTAATGAGTCAACAAACCCTTTTCACTCTTGAATCAATTTGTTGCTATGCAAAAACATCCACAAGAGTTAGTCTCTGACTTCAATTTGAGGTTTAGTAGGACATGTAAAATAATTCCTCTCAAAGCTAAACTAACTACCCCTCTTGCTTTAATGTATCACATCAGGGCCCTTGGATCAGACCAAGGGTTACAAACTTAATAGTCAGGTATAAATACCTCCCCTCAAATTTACCATGTAGTTGTGCATGCAGAGAATGTTCTAATTATCATATGGAGGCTTCCACCAAATGTGGTCATGCCTTATTGCTCTGAAATTCCTTCATTTACACCTCAAGTTAGAACATCAACATCCTCATTTATGGATCCCCACTCCCATCATCACCACTTCCTCAAATGGATCCAATTCCTTCCCCAAAATCATCATCAGCTTCGGTTCCTTTTCCTCCTCTCCATATCAAAATTTACAAGAATCAACTATGTTTTTGGATATTCAAAATACCTTGAAAACAATTAATAACAAGGTAAAAACCATGGAAAAAAGAGAAATGAAATGGTCTTAACAAAAAATATATCCATATGTTAATAGAGATTATAAGTCTGAAACTAGTAGAAATGCAATACCTAGGGTTAATGCAAATCAAGAGGATCAAGAATTTGCACCTAAAACTAGTTTGGTGAATGTTTGGTGTCTAGTATGTAATGACCCTCATGATTTTGACACTTGTGTAATGTACCAACACCATGTGCAACAAGCCATAGAGAAATTTGAGAGAACTCAAAAGGGGAGAATCAATATGTTATGGCAGCTTGAAAAAGTTATGGCTAAACAAGATATCTTTAAAGAAGAATTAGTTTCTATCATGACCAGATCTGGAAAGAAAACATTGCAATTGGATCCTCAAAAAATGGGTCAATTATAGATTCCCTATCTAAAAAACCACCCCTTAAAAATAATGATAAGTTTCCAGTTTCATAGGCAACTAAGAAGAGATATCAAACCCCTAAAGGACAAGAAAATTATAAGAACACTCCAAAGTAGGGTGAGAAGGAAAAAAATAAAGAAAAAGTAAATTTTAAATATGAAGCACAAGAAAAGTTCAAATTTACTTTTATCACGAAGAGATAAACAATTGAATCTACTCAGCAATACAAAAGAAATTATGGTGAAATGGAGAGGAAGTATGAGAAAGTCCCCCTAGAAAAGTCTAAGTTTTATATTTAGGAAGAACTAAAAAGGACTCCTGGAGCAAGTCTTTATGACACTCTTTTCATCCCTAGCCAAATAGATCTACTCAAGGCATCTTTAAACAAAAATTCCCAGGAAAAGCAAACTATCACCATTTTCAGCTTGTCTCATGGCCAAGAAAATATGACTCCAACAACCTTGAAGAACAAACCCCCTCCTTTTCATATTTTGAGAATGGAATATTGGATTGTCCATAACTGTATGATATATTTAGGGTCTTCAACTACAGTCATGCCTAAAACAATCTATGATGAAATGAAAATGGAGTATACTCATTTTGTCTAGGATTTTTATAGTTGGATGGGACACCAATCAAGATAATTGAAGTTGTAAAATATGTATTGATGAAATTACATAGGTCCCTAGAGGTCACTATTGTGCAAGAAATTATAGTAGTAGACCTAGAGCCTTATTTTGGTTTATGCCTTTCAAGAGAATTCATGGCTAAACTAGGAGGTTATATGTATCTAGATTATTCCTACATGATGATCCCTCATAAAGGAAAAATAATTAGGATCACTCCTAAAAAACCAGTAGCATATCATATTGAGAAAATTGAGGAGGACATGTATAACCACTCTGTAATGGAAGAACTAGAGTTAGTGGAAATTCTTGAGGAATTGGAAATAGAGGATGAATTACCATTTAGAGAAGATAATAGTCTATTTGAGACAGGTATGGGCACTTACAACATTTATTTTGAGGTAGAGAAAAGGACTCTTGCCATATCCAATCAAGCTCTAAGAGAATAAAAAATATGGACAATGCATTTTGATGGAGCAAGATGCAAGAATGGAGTTGGGGCAAGAGTAGTCTTGAAATCACCTTCAGAAGGGGTTAAGAGTTTTTCCTTCAGATTGACATGGTCTTGCACCAACAAAAAGTGTTGAATATGAATCCCTATGCCTAGGATTGATGCAAGAAAAAAATGGGTATTAAGATGTTAGATATCTATGGTGATTCAGAGTTGGTTGTTAACCAGGTTATAGAGAAGTGTAACAATAAGCATCATTACTTAAAGACTTATAGAAATAGAGTCTAGGATCTAATGGAATCCTTTGATGCTTTGAATTTACATGTTGTCCCAAGGCAACAAAATCATTTGGCAGATGCTTTAGCTATCAAAGGATCTAATTTTTCTATCTTCAAATTATGGAACAAGTGATAATAAGAGTGTCAAATTGGTTTTCAGACCTTTTGTTCCAAACAAATGGATATTTTGGTAGGTTTTTAAAAATAATGATCAGATTATCAATTTCTTGATAAGAGAAGCTAGTTGTGTCAACTCATAAGATGATTCATCTCAAGAGATTGATCAACAAGAGGTGATACAATTGAAAAATAATCACATACCCAAAGACCTGATTACTTTAGAAATCCTTTTTGATAATGAATATGGGAAAAAATTGAAGCAGATGCAAATAGATGACAACATCTACAAAGAAATAGAATTAGAAGATGGAAAAAGGCTTAAGGTTGGTATCCAATGCACATCGAGAGAGATAGAATAATTTAAAGCCTTGTGCTTACAATATTACGACATAATAACATGGAATTATAATTATTTAAAAGTCTATGATAAGGATATTATTCAGCATACCATTGAGCTAAATACTTATGCAAGGCCATTTAGGTAGAAGCAAAGACCTGTAAATCCTAAAATTGAAGTAATTATGAGATAGGAGCTACTAAAGTTGTTAAAGGCAAAGATCATTTACCTAGTTAAACACTCCACATGGGTTGCAAACCTAGTCCCAATTAGAAATAAAAATGGTGATATCCACCTTTGTGTGGATTTTAGAAACCTCAATCAAGCATCTCTCAAGGACCACTACCCCTTGCTGCAGATAGATTATATTTTACAAATGGTTGTTGGGGCTAAGAGGTTATATCTATTAGATGGTTTCTCTAGGTATAATAAAATTTGGGTAAAAGACAAAGACCAATATAAAATTGCTTTCACTACAAAGTGGGGTACTTTTGCTTATCAAAGGATGTCATTTAGTCTATCCAATGTTGGAGCTACTTTTTAAAGGGCCATGCATTATGCTTTTGATGAACTTATCAATAAGATAATATTGATATATCTGGATGATATGATAGTATTTTATCATAAAAAGTAGGAATACCTCAAGAATCTAGAATAAGTTTTCATAAATGCAAAGATTTTGGTATATTTTTAAATCCAAAGAAATCAATCTTTGCAGTTCTTGAAGATAAGTTGTTGGGACATGTTGTGTCTAAACAAGGAATGTCTATCGATATAGATAGAGTAAAAGCAATATTGACTCTCCCTTTACCCATGAACAAAAAATCTTTGTAGTCCTTCTTTGGATAGATTAATTTTGTTAGAAATTTTATTTTTAGATTTTGCTCAGATCGTCAAGCCCATTTTAGAGTTGCTTAAGAAAAATGTTGAGTTCAAATGGACTGACAAGAGGAAACAAGCCTTTGAGTCAATCAAATAGGCCATCTCCACTACCCCTATATTGATTAACCCAAATTTTAATAAAGACTTCATATTATATGCTTATGTAGCCGAAGAGAGTTATGTTATAGTATTGACTCAAAAATATAATTCAGATAATGATCATCCTATATTTATTTGGAGTCAAACTATCCATGAATACAAAAAAAAAATACTTCATAGAGAATTTTTTTTTTACAATCATACAATCACTAAAATAATTTAGGTAATATCTAGCTCAAAGTAAAACTTTGGTTTATGTGGTTCATACTTATGTCGAAACCTTCATATTGTAGGGTGAGATAGGTGAGAAAAGAGTAGGGTTGATTACAAATATTCAAGAATTTGATATAGATATCCATCCCACCAAGTTGGTGAGAGGAAGAGCCTTATGTCAAGAATTAGCTACCAAAGAAAATAGAAAAGATGAGGTAGCCTACCAGATCCTAGAATCAGAGCAAAATGATGACACTCTCTTAGAAGGAGTAGATTGGGTTGATCAACTTACAAGCTATTTTCAAACAGGAATATGCCCCCCAAATCTCAATGCTTCACAAAGAAGGAGGTATAGACTACAAGCCCTGAATTATGTTCTATTGCCTAAGGGATTTTTTAAAAATAACCTAGATGGAGTCCTCTTAATATGTGTCAAAGAAGATAAAAAACAAAATATCTTGAAAGAATTCCATGATGGGTTATCAGGAGGTCATTTTTTAGGTAGAACAACTACATTAAATATTATAAGGGCTAGTTATTATTGGCAAATTATTTTCTATGATTATTTCAAAATTTCCAGATCATATGATAAATATCAAATATATGTAGGGAGGAATGAGAATGCTTCATTATCCCTATAGCCAATTCAAGTAGAGCAACTATTTTAGCAGTGGGGGAAAGACTTTGTAGGGGAGATAAACTCTGATTCTTTAGTAGGTCATAGATACATCTTAACTGCTATAGACTATTTCACCAAATGGGTTGAGGCAATTCCAAAACAAAAGTTGAATCATGATGTAATTATTGAATTTATTAAAATTTTTATCACCAAGTTTGACATCCCTAAAAATTTGGTGAATGATAATGGCCCATCCTTCATAGGGGCAAGATACATTGATTTTTCCAACAAATATGGTATTTGTTAAAAAAATTCTTCTAACTATCATCCACAGGGGAATGGCTTAGTAGAATCAACCAACAACAATTTACTTTGATTGTTGAAAAGATCCTTGGAGGACAACAAAAGAAGTTGACATTTGATTTTGAATCAAGTCCTATGGGCAGATGGGATTACAGTAAAAAGAGCAATAAGCACTTCATATTATTCCTTAGTTTTTGGAAAAGAGGCTATGCTTCCTACAAATTTGGAGATGACTACTTTAAAACTATCTAACTGGATTGATATTCCAAATGAAATTCTTGTAAAAGCAAGGATAAATTGATTTTTGTAGGTAGAAGAATAGAGGGTTGAGGTCTACAAACAATTTTAAAAGCACTTGGTATAGACAAAGGGTTGGTTTGACAAAAGGGCCACTTACAAGATATTTAGAGTCAGAGACTCAATCTTAAAATAGAATGCAAAGAAAGCTAAACCAAGTAAACACCACAAATTTGATACATTCTAGGAAGGCCCATTTGTGATAATTGAAGCCAAACTAGACAATGCTTTTCAATTTTAAGACCAAGAAGGGAGAATTCTACCTATCCTAATAAATGGGTATCACCTCAATATTTATTTTAAGTAAATTTTATCTCTTTGTATTATATGTATTATACTTTGTAAATAAATCCAATTTTTGTACTTTGTTTGCCTAAAAAAAAAAAATAATAGAAATAAGAAATGAAAGGAAGATATTGGCCACAACTATGATTTTCTCATGGTCATGAGCCAGATACTCTTTGTAAGATAACCTTGGACCTTGGTTAAGGTAGAGCCAACTTATCCTAAAGTTTGGCAACTTCAAGAATGTTAAGAGGCCATCATGTCACATTTGAACTTAATGGAATTGTGCTTAAAGGGGGGTGGCCACACAAAGGTTAACTTGGTAGTCCCTCACTTTAAGAGATGTCTCTTAGTTGTGAGTCTCCCACAAATCAACCTACGTATAGGAAGGAGAGAAATTCAAATTTAAATAATGGTAGTACGTGTTAAGGCCATACCACCAACCATGAATTTGAGCTAATCATGAACAAGAGAACTCATTGATACAATGCCTACTAAATTTTACATGCAAAACCAAGGACATCAAAAATATGTTACACCCACTGCATTAATGGTGCATGTTTCAAAAAGCTTATATATTCAGTAACTTAGGGCAACATTCAATTCTATCATGCATTCAATATTCAAAGTGAAGTAGTGCAAGACAAAGAGCAATTTCTAGATTTTGGTAAAATTCACTAGTAAGCAACCTATTCACCAAAGTAACAATGGCCTCATCATCCTCAACTACCAAGAGACTTGCGATAGATGAGAGCGAGGGTGAAAATTGTTTTTAGGATGCTGTAAGCAAAGTGAGTGATACAATAATGACCTAGAAGGAAAAGGAATAAATGAGAGAAAACACCAAAAAAAAAGTATCCCAACACATATCATCATCCAATTCAGTTGTTGTTGTGGTTAGTTCTCTTCTTTCTTTTTATATATGTGATTTTGTGCACCCATGTCCTAAGTTGATTTCTCTAATAGCACAAAATTATGATCCTAATAAGAGAATACTACAAGATACCGAGGGCAAGGCCTTGATGCATTTAAATGCTAAAATTTTCAATAATGCTTTTGCCCCAGGCATACAACCAAACGTAAAGGCAAAAAAATTCACTCAAAAATACATATGGGGGGATTCATTTATTGAATTGGTTATCCAAACAGCTAAAAAAAAAATGAAAAAGCAATACCTTACCATCAACCCCTATTAAGCTCAAAGAATTTGTGAATTCCAATCTTTATTCAATGTTGGGATGAAGATAACTAACAAATTTGTCTACAGATAAAATTGTCTACAACTAGCAAATAACTACTATACACTGCATTTCAAACCCTAATAACTATGACCCAACTATGATGAACAACCACCCTATATTTTTTTATTGGCCTAAATACCTAGCCAAAATAATTAATGAACATCTCAAAATATTGTAGAAGGATGAATATAAAGTGTTCGTTAGGTATTGCTCCTGTAGACACCTAATTTTGACACACTGGGAAAATTCTTCCAAAAATAGTTGAAAACACCACAAAACTTTCCAAAATATCAATTTGATAATTTTCCATCATTTTGGGCATAATTTTTTACCTTTACCAAATTCACCACTCTAACCAAATTTTCCAATGGTGAATTTGGCAAGTTGAGTGGCGAATTTGGCAAAACTACAGAAATTGACTCCTAACATTCAAAATTAGCTTTGACCAAATTCACCACTCCTACCAAATTTACCAATGATAAATTTATCTAATGGTGAATTTGGAAAAATTTCAACGTTCAAAAAATCATTTTGGCTTGCTGAAAAAATTCGCCACTCGGGTTGCCAAATTCGTTAGTGGCAAATTTGGTCGATAGTGGTGAATTTGGCCAAATGACTCAAAATATTTGGCATGAGCTAGAAGGGCATAGATTGTGGTCCTCTTCCTCTACCATTTATCACACATGCCCCAAAAATGATCTATATTTACTAATTTCAATTCAATCCTATCCATTTCCCCCTCAATTCCCCTTCCAAATCCTATTTAAGGAGCCCATTGGGTAGGCATTTGGCATGGATTTTCACTATAGCTATACTCTGTTAATATTTTTAACATCATATTTTAAGCTTTACTTCCATGACATTCCTCATTCTCAAGCTTATTTCAAGCATTCTAAGCATTTTTAAAGAATTTGGAGTAATTTGCAAGCATTTGGAAGCAAGGCAAGGAGGACTTTGGGATAAGGAGGTCACCATTAAAGGAAAAAAATATATCTCTCCCATATTATTTCTTCTCTTCATTCAGCTTTGATTCATTGAATTTTGTCCTCTAGGTTGCCTTGGTAACTTGCACATTCTCTCTTGGGCATTTCTACTTTTCATGCTTTCAATCTCTTTTAGAAGCTTCTAATTTTTTTTTGTAGCCACTTAATCTTTGTTTTGCAGTCTTTCTTCAAGCATGACCCTCTCATTTAACTTCTTAACATCTATTTTTCAGCTATTTAATCTCTATTTTGTAGGTCCATTTGGATTATATGCATATATCATTCATATTTTAATCAGAACTCTCTATTTTGCAAGGTCTTATTGCATTTTCTTTTATATTGCATATCATATTATTTACTACCCTCTTATTCATAGTTATATTATCTATATTGATAGCATACTAACATATTCATTTCTATTCCATGTCTCTTTACTTTAATGCCTCTTTCATTTAAAATAATTAAAACTAGTTTTACACCTATTTAACAATTTCTTTCCATGCATTGTATGTAGTTTTATATTGTATATACATATCAATTTCCCATTCATATTTCAATGTAGGGTATTGATGATAGAAGTATATTATTGCCTTGTTATCTCATTCTCTTGGCCAAGCTCTAAGCACCTCCCACTGTAATCCCCTGTCCCTTTTATTTAGTGTTGTAGATTTCACTAATTCTTGGGCAACATTTTACATATTTTGTCACTCTCATCAATCTCCATTCCTAAATGCTAATTTACTTCACTAGGAGTTAGATTAGCTATTTCCTATCATTTCTAAGATCATTGCATGCTTTTTTAATCCTTCTAAATTTTCATTTTAATTACAATTTTAGTCGTTCTAACTTTTTTCTTACTGCTAGGATTTTTACATGCTTTGGGAAACATTCACATAACATTGCATTTTCATTTTATTTCACCATTTAAATAGTAATTTTCTCCAATTTGAGAGTGAATTAGTTATTTGAAATCATTTCTAACACCATAGTATTCACTTTCCATTCCCTTGCACATTTTTTAATTGAAATTTTAGTTACATTTGATACTTTCATAATTCTTGCATACATCTTAAATTTAGTCATTAAATTCTTAGATTTAGTAGCTTATATCTCTAATTTTCTTTGTTATATACCTAGTAAAATCTGTTAGGATCATTCCCCTACAATATTAGCTAAAACCCTATCAAATCCTATCCAAAATAGCCCCCAAAATATTCAAAATACCTTGTTCAGACCAATTCACCACCTTGCCTAGTTCAGTGGCAAATTTGGCAACCAAAAAACACTCAAAACCAAATTCACCACTACCAAATTTGCTAGTAGTGAAATTGGTAGAAACCAGTGGTAAATCTGGAAAGAGACCAAAATCCACTCCAAGAGGTAAGCATACTCAAAATTTTCATCAAAAAGGGTTATAATAAGTAGTTTACACAAGTTTCTACCCTATATATCCCTTATACAAACCCCTCAAAGTAGAAAACCCTAATTTTTGGCCATTTTTGCAGGTTTACCAAAATCGCTACTCCTAGTCGCGAATTTGGTAGCAATGGTGAATTTGGTAATAGACTACAAAAAGAGGTGATTCTACCACTTGGATTTTTCTTAGCCTTATATTTCTCATTTATCTATGTTTCCCTTATATTTTCTATTTTTTTATGCTCCAACATCACATCTCATTTGGGTAATGCTTTACAAAACATTGTAATTTCCTTACAAAACACACCTAAATCAATCAATTAAGGAACCTTAGACTAAATTCTAGCGCCTTGATCATTTTCAAATTCATAGGCAAAGAATAAAAATTCATTTAGTTGTATTTAGGTTAACTTGTCTTCTTGCATTTTCTCTTGTTTTACCTTGAAACATCAAAATATCCTAGTTAGCTCATTCAAATTTGAAAAGCATATAGGATAGCTCTTGTGTTCTTGCATTTGTGTGATAAAAGCTTTAAGTATTGCATTTATATGATCATTGATGATTTAGTTTTAAATAACCATTAAGGCTCAAAAAAGAGTCGAGATAGATAGCGATCCAAAACCTTAGGTTTTTTCTTTGAATAAACCCATAAAACACCAATCAAACAAGCATAACATCAAATTCTACAAGACCTAAGAAAAAAACATTGAGTATGAGTCTAGTTGTCTTGAGAATCTTCACATTCTCAAGGTCTCCTTTGGAAAGAGACTTTGAAGTGGGGAAGCAGAGATTCTAACAAATATCCTCCACACACACTTGATATTAAATTAGATTTAAGGGAAAAAGAACATGAGTTTTCCCGTCATCTACATATTTTGTGAACTCGACATGAACACACCTTTTGCCTTAAAAAAGATAAAATTTTGCTAAAATTAAAAAAGATCATCTAATCTACTTGCATAGCTTACATCACATTAAATCAATATAACAAGAACATAACCAATTGTTAATCCTAATGGAGGAAGGATAACGACCCCTTGAGTAAACCAAAGTATGAACCTTAAGGGAGAAATCTTCTTTAGCTAGTATATCACAGTCAATTAATGGGAGTCATAATGAGGGCTACGTTCCAAGGTGACAAGGATTTCAAAAATCTTATCTTATTTGTTATAAGTACTCTAGAAACAAACTCTAATAAATTAACCCCTTTTAAAACCAAACTCTCAAACCATGTGTAGAAGGGGAAAACTGCCCTGCTACGTATAATTTCCAAAATGCTAGATCTGTAAGAGAGAAAGCCTTTGGAGTGAACCACAGGGGATGTGTTGTTCTCTACAATCGATGCTAGGGGGGAAGGGTTCACCAGGAATGGCTTTAAGGACTCACTCCAAGTCCATAGGAATTTCAGGAATGTTTGATGTATGAGATTCAAGACAAACACCTAGATTTGGCCTTTCTAGATCTATGTTATAAAAATATAAAGGACAATGCAAAAATATAGAATGTGAGAATACAAGAGCTAACCCTAGAATGATTCTTCCTTTGAATGCTTTCTAACCTAGGGTTCTACATAAACAACCTTTAAGCAAGGGCTCAAGAAGAAATGCACAAACAAAATTAACCCTAAATGCACACTATATGTTGTTTATCATTCAAATGCCTAGAAATTAATTAGATGTATTTCTATTAAATCATATATAGGGTTTATAATAGATATATAAAGCACCCAACAAAAATCCTAAATAATAATCAAAATACTTAGCTTATCCAATGTTTTATCCTCGCTTTTATCCCTTTGTCCAATGCTATCAATAATCCATGTTCCTGCAATATAACTTGACAAACACTTGAAAATAGGATTAGCATTAAAGGGCCTGCTTAGGACAATATATAACAATACTTGTAGGTGTAGCAGTCAAGCTCCCTAGGTCCTTTTAGCTGAAATTTGATAATTAAAAGTAGAAATTAACCTTTGGAGAAAAGCAAACATAATACAATATAGCAGAGAAGAATGATAAAATCATAGAAACAAAATATGCCACAATGCTCTAAATGCAATCTAGAATGCAATGATGAAAACTGGGATAGCAGATTGCTCCCAGTTTTAGCTCAAGAAAAATCACACCCTATAATAGACGACTATGATAATGTAATGCAAATTTATGTCCCGTAGAAGATTGGGTGCAATTTTACAAAAGTGAGACGAAACATCTTAGATTGTAGTGAAATGACAAAACTATGATGCAACGAATGAAAGAAAACATGCAACAATACACTTTCACCTGGAAGAGAGTGAGGAAGAAAGAAAAAAATATTTGATATCTCCCAAGTAGTCAATATCTCCTTAGAGCTTCAACAACAATCCACCAAGAGTGAGTAGTAGTAATCCAATGCAGCAGAAAATCAATCAAACTTCACACTACCATGTTGCTTGCAAAATAAGAAGAAGGACATAGACCAAATAAAATAATTTACGAGAAATAAAATGTTATTGAGTAATAAATCATCAATTCTTAGAATTCTGATTATGTGAGCATGTGTAACCATGTGTGAAAAAGTGAATTCAAACCCTCCTTATATAGCATATTTGAAGGAAAAAAGAGTGAGAAAACCAAGGAGGATCGATGTAAAACATGCCAACCTCAAAAAAATAGGGTTTCAACTTGTCAAACCCTAAAAAAGCAAAATCACACCCCGTTAGGACAGATCACAATTTTGTAATGTAAAGTCGCACCCCATCAAAGATCAGGCGCGATTTTACATAAACAGGGAAAAAAGATAAAAAAGAGGGGAAGGAGCCTTACCCTTACCCTAGGCAAGTCTAAGAGGTCCCCTAGAGGGCTCAAGGAAGATTTACCACTAAAGTGGGTCAATTTTTTGTTTCTACTTTTGGTCCCTCTTTGACGCATTTATGGCCTAATAAATGTGTCAAATAAAATATGTAAACACTTGTAAAAAAAATATGACAAGCAGAAATGGGGTGGCTAGTTTTAAAGAAAGGGATGGTGCAAAAATGGTGTTATTTCAAAAAATTTATTGTACACAAATAAAGGCATTAGAGAAATTAATACCTTTAAGACTAGGGTGCCACCTCGAGTTTTATGAGGGACACGTTCCTCATAAAAACTTGAAAAGATAGATTCAGAAGAAGAAGCGAGAAGAAATAAAAAGAGAAAAAAATGCACAAAAATAGGGTTAAAAGTGAAAAGGGGGCAAACCCTAATTCATTTTAACCATGTGAGAAAGCAGAAGAGGAGTTTGGAGAAATGGGGGAGATGACAATATCGGTACACAATTCTATGATCATGAGGGGCGAAGCTGGCACATAATTAGAGTGAGCATAGGTAGGGTCAAAAACCACCCTTGCAATTTGAAATTTTTTAAAAATTGTTTTGCAATTTTAGAGAAGTTTTCCACCAAAGTTGATGGTTTTGCCACGTACGACTTAGGTGTGATCTCGTAGCCTAGCCATGATTTCACCCTAGATAGTAGCAGAGAAATCGCACCTAGAAAAACAACTAGGCGTGACTTCATGAAATTGTGCCTCATGGAAGGGGGGCATGACTTCACTTCGGTGAAATCGCACCCCTAAAAACCAGGTGTGATTTCATCGAAAAGGAAAAAAAATAAAAACAAGAAGAAAAGAGAAAAAACAAAAAATAAAGGAAGAAATAAAGGAAAGATAAAAAAGGATGCAAGCAAACAACTTAGGAGATGTGAAATTTAATTATGATTAATATTTTGGTTTAATTTAATGTAATTAATTAATTAATTTTACTGATGGAAATTTTTTCATTTTTTTTTTAGTGTAGCTTAGGGTACTCGAGAGCTATGAGTGGTGATTAGGCTCCATGGAGGTGGAGCTAAAGGCACTCAGACAAGCAGAGAGGGAAACAATGGAGGTAGTGGAGCTAGACCACCTGGTCAGGCTACCTTGAGTAGAGGTAGATAGGGCTCTGCTAATAGTATTAGCATTTGATGGTACTTGGAGTCATCTACCTTTAGGTTACCTATGGGAGAGATAACCATCACACTGGAGGATGTGTGGCACATATTACACATCCCTATCAAAGAGACTGTAGTTTATAGAGCGTGAGGGAGACCAGCGACCTTGCAATGATTTTTGAGAGGCTGAATCCACCAGGTGTGTGAGACCACCATAGTCATAGATGACCTAGTGGGGTAGTATGGGGTAGACCCATTGACGATCGTGCTTTGCAGGGTGGTTACGGGTATGCTGATATGCCATACTAGCAGGTGCCATCTACCATGGGTGATGGTGAGTGTAATGGCAGACATGCAAGATCATAGAGTTAGGTTTGCATGGGATCCATATGTGCTAGCATGCTTGTACAAGACATTGTAAAACATTGTGTACAAGTGACATATAGGTATAGTGTACACAACTTTGCTCCAAGTATGGAGCTAGGAGCACATATCGGTGTAGAGACCAGGCCCATTTCCCAATTCAAAGCGATCAACAACATATAAATGGTCCAAATCCCTAGAGCAAGCTGCGAGGACCTATGTTGGGCATCTACCACTAGTGAGGTAGATAGTAGACAAGCTGAGGGAGGTCAAGATAGTATGGAGGCCCTGGTTTCTACACCCAATATGGGATGAGGATAGGATAGAGCTGGCGAGGATCAAGGGGATCAAGTGGATGACGATAAATAAGGGGGAGCCAAAATACTTTTAATTTGATCAAGTCCTAAGGCAGTTCGATATCTTGCAGGGCATACCAAACCTAGGGGATTATTGGTACCAAATATTCTATCGAGACCTAGCAGGGGTAGGAGGTAGACCCAACCTAACGAGGTGGGCTAAGGAGGACTTAGATGATCCTTCTTACATGGATCCCAGGGTGTATGACATGGGGGTTCTCTTCAGATATTGATGGTGGTATAGATGATTCATGCTCCATAGGGTCTCCCTACCAATTTTGATACAAAGGCACCAGGTAATGGGCCCAAGCATGTTGTGAGAATTTCAAAAGGTAGCTCACAAAGCCACAAAGAGGGCTCAATAGGGACCAGTAGCTCTGAGATAGAGGTAGGCTTGAGTTTAGATTGAATTGATGATAGAAGACACCAATGTTGTAGGGACCAGGGAGGTAGGGGAATGTAGAGTTTCCCCCATAAAGGCCAGGGTACTACAAGATGGAGGATCAAGAGAGACCTCCACATTAGTAGTATCTAGATAAGGTCAAGGTTTGGGATGAGGGGATCTGAGGGAGGAGGTAGAGATGCTATGGGTAAGATGGTGACTCTGTAGATGTAGGTGGACCTACTATAGGAGGATAGGTCTAGGAGGATCAAGGGACTACAGGGCTCACTGAGTACTATAAAGAGGGAGAGGGATGCAGCTTGAGCAGAGGCCAATTTTCTTTGACGGGAGGTAAACCTTATAGATACATAGCACTAGAGGACTTGGATAGAGGAGATGGCTATCATTGGGAGTAGCCATGTTAGCAACAGAGTCTACCTTCTATAGGTAGAGCTACAGAGGGTAGGGTAGAGGTTGGAGGTGGCTATTTAGTGAGCCATTTTTTATGAGACTATGTACTACCAGATAGTACCAAAGGGGAAAAGAGTAGAACCCCCTCCATCCCTCTAGTTAGCTAGTAAGTCACGATCTCGATCACAAACCTTCTTAGCTTCACCGTCCATGGGTATGTGATTGCCTAGACCACCTCCTCATTTGGACAAAGTAGAGGGGATAGGCTCTCAAATCTAGAGCTAGGGATTTTTGATTGTGTACCCATTTTGATAGAATTGGGATGCCAATTTTGATATAATTGGGATGCTAATTTTGATTGTGGTATGCATCCCTAGGGATTTTTTAAGTGTACTAGGACTGGATTGTGGTACACCAACCAGACACGATTGTATCTCTCTCCTTTCTATTGAGTAATACATAGCTAATTTTTTATATATTTTGTGAATGTGTGCATGTTAGTTTAATTGTTATATTATATGCTCTTTAATTTGATGTTTTATGCATGCAATCTATCTTAATTATGAGGCTCTATGAAATGCATGGAAGAAATGAAAACATGAGAAAATACAAGGAAAGAAGACCAACAATACAAATAAGAAGAAAGAGAATATGAAGAAGAAGACGAAGAAGAAGACAATCCAAAGGTCAACCATCTAAAATAGAGAAGGATGGGCGAAACATAGTGTTGAAATCAACGTAGGTTGCAAGGGACCAATGTGACTAAATACTATAAATCATACCATAAAATATGGAAGCTAAACCCACTATGGATGTAGTGCTCCCCAAGAGGGATGAGGTGTTGGAGTTTGACCCGCTAGGGGTGGTTTATGAAGAACACAAGCTTATATTGAGAGGGGGGTGAATAATATAAGATAAAATTTTAATTTTCTTTCCTAAACAATTTATCCAATGTTAACAATTGTAATATCAATGGTAGCAATCAAAGTAATGCACAAATAATCACACACATAAAAGACACAAATTTAATGTGGTTTACCCAATGTGGGTTACATCCACAAAGAAAATATTTCTTCTAATTTTTCTCAACAAATCTCTTGGGAATCAATTCCCTATTACAATGTTTATGGACCTTTGTCCAAAGGAGATCTCAATCCCTAATACTCTAGTTTGTGGATCTCTCTCCACAAGAGAACTCTATCCCCTTAGCTTTGGTTTGCAGATCTCTCTCCATAGGATAACTCTATCACATTTGCTCTGGTTTGTGGATCTCTTTCCACAAGAGAACTTTATCCCCTTTGCTCCAGTTTATGGATCTCTCTCCATAGGAGAACTCTATCCCCTCTGCTCTAGTTTGTGGATCTCTCTCCATAGGATAACTCTATCCCATCTTCTCTAGTTTATGGATCTCTCTCGACAGGAGAAATCTATCCCATTTGCTCTAGTTTGTGGATCTCTCTCCATAGGAGAACTCTATCCCCTTGGCTCTAATTTGTGGACCTCTCTCCATAGGATAACTCTATCCCCTTGGCTCTAATTTATGGATATCTCTCCATAGGAGAACTCTATCCCCTTTGCTATGGTTTATGGATCTCTCTCCATAGGATAACTCTATCCCCTTAGCTCTAGTTTATGGATCTCTACCCATAGGAGAACTTTATCCCCTTTACTATGGTCTACTCCAAAGTCTTCTCTCAAATCTGTCTCAAATCTACACCAAACCCTATCACAAGGCTATCACAAATCTACTCTAACTATGATCATAAATATCTCCCTCAATGTTGCTTTAAGTCTTCTCATAAGACTTGCTCAAATCTACCTCAATGCTGCTTCAAGTCTTCTCACAAGACTTGCTCAAATATGCCTAAGTACTGCTCATTGAACCTGTTCAAATATTTCCAAATCTTGCATACAAACAATACTTATATCTCTTTTAGAAATGTTTTCTTCAACTAGGTAATTCATAATATATTCTACTTAGAATTAGTTTAACCTATGGAACATATAGAGAATGATATGTACCCAATATATTCTTCACATTAAAATACCCAATATATTCTTCACATTCAAAAATCTTGCATTCATCTAATCCAATCTCTACCTCTTGCAAAATCTCTTTCAAATCCAATCAAACTAGTGTATAACTTTGCTTCACAAAACCGGTCTATTTTTTTTTGCAAAATTTATCTCAAGAATCAATCATAACAATGCACAAATTTCCTTCACAATATTGATCTCAAACACTTCACAATTACTTTCAATGTCTTTCAAACCACTACTTAAAATGTTTCACAATGATGTACAAACTTGATCTCAACCCTAGCTCAAGTATTTATAATCATGAAGCACAAGTAGTTCTCAAACTCTAATACAATTGTTTCCACTTTCTCTCTACAATGAAGCATATGTAGGTCTCAAACCCTAACTCAAATATTTTCAAAAATGCATACTAAACAAACTTTTATCTCCACATTATGTTTTAAAAATACTTGCTTAACCAAACATCTTAGAGAAGGAATAATGTCAACATACCTCTTGATTTGCTTTTATGACAAGATCCTTCAAAACTTGTATCACAATGTTGTTTCAATATTATACCACTTCAAAGGTTAGTTATCATAGCACTTTTTCAACCATCTACATAAAAACCTTTTGTGAAAAATAATATTGATTTACAACTCCTTCAAACCCTTTTTCCACCATGCAAAAATTACACATAAAAATCAACTACAACACACCTTATAACTCCTACTTTTAAAAACCACATGCAATTTCAATTTTATCAATCAAAAACCTAAGTCACGTAACAAAGTTCAAACCACTTTCATCCACCTTTTATATTAACTTTATAGAACCACACAAAAAAATTGAATTGCATGCAATGTTGGATTTTAAAACATCATACTTACATCTCCCTAGGTCAACACTATGTAATTTTTCAAATTAAAAAATTAACCTTGTTCCCCTAGGTCGAGTGCTAAGCAATACCACACTTTTATAATAATTTAAAAATAATAATTATTTTCCCTTACCACATCTACCACTGCCACCATCGCAATCGTGATCTCATGGACCCCATGCTCTAGCACGAGCTAGAGTGCCAGCTAGACTAGCCCACCTGCTGGGAACAAAGGTGCACCAAAACTATTTTGTCTTTCTTCTGCCCTATCAAAAATAAAAATGAATGCCACTGGGTTTTGACCTTGTGACCTATAGATTAAAAATACAACGCCAAACAGAAATAAAACCACAATAATGGAATACAGGAAAGTTGCACAAAACAAACAATTTTTATTAATCAGTGGAGTTTAAAAACTCCTTTTGAGTACAATAGGGCCTGTAACCCTTTTTGTGATACACAAATTACAGTTTGTGCTAGGGTTCTCCGAAACCCTAGCTGGCATAAAGTGGTGGCATTTCCGAAGACGTATCCTTAATCCCAACAAAGTGAGTGGGTTTTGTTGTATCCTTTGGCTCGGACCACTCCAGCTTAAACAGCTGCTATCAACACACCAGATCTGCCATTAAAATCTTGCACACATTAACACTATCAAGGAGTTAGAAATTAATAAGAGGGCTCCATTGTGTGAGCCCTCAGAAACAATTTAAAACCCTAGAAAAATAGAATGCAGGAATTCAACAACAAATTAATAAAAGAAAAGAAGTTACTTGCTTTAAGCTGATTTATATCTGTTCTTTGTTAACGTGGCTAGACCAGGCGGCACCTGGAAGTAATGTGGCTGTCAAATCGGCTGCAGAAGGCACCCTGGTGCACTCGTTGAATGCCCGCGTGCTTCTGGATCAAGGTTTCAGACGCCGGTCTGAGTCTGTGGCTGTGGGTAAACGCCCGTGGGCACTTGGTAAATGCCCGCGGGCACTTGCGACAAGAATGGGGGATTCTGCAGAGTGCTGCAGAAGAGATGGCGACGAAGTTGGCGACGGATGCGACGATGGATGCGGCGATGGATGCGGCAAAAAGGATGCGGCGATGGATAGCTGAAGAGATAGATGAAATAGAAGAGATAGGTCCAAAAGATAGCAAAGATAGCAAATATAGGAGAAGAAGATAGAAGTAGGGTTTGAGCCATCAAGGTGACTCAATTTATAATCCACTCTTAGGGCACACTTTAGGGTTTTAACGACACTTTGAATGTGTGGCTAAGATTAAAGTGGATCCAAGGGTAGAGAATAAATCTAGGTTGTGAAACGGATTAAGATGGATGGACGGATGAGATTAAATGAAGGATGGACGGCTTAGATTAAATCACTTAAACTATATTTATATATATATTAAAATATATTAAAATATTAAAATATATATATAAATAATAATTTAAATAAATTTGGGGATGAAAAATGGTGAGAAAGGTGAAATTGGGCCAAATAATGGCGGGAAGGTGTGGATTTGGGCCAAATAATGGCAGGAAGATGTGGATTTGGGCCAAATAATGGCGGGAAGGATGGATAACTGACATGTGGCTAACATGAATGTATAGATGACTTACAAGTGGCTGGATTTTGGTGTCTACAGATGCCCCTTTTTGAGCTGCTTTGTGTGAAGACACAATGAAGCACAAAAACTTAAGACACCTGAAAAGCTGGATCAGACGCAACTCTCTCTCAAGACTAAAGCACAACTTTGAAGACCAAAGAATAAAAGAACATTTAAAATTTTTCAGCTTACCCCCTCAATTGGCGAGCGAGAATGGTTCTCACAAGCCAATTGGAAGAAATTCGAAAGAAAATGAACCGTTTTTGCCCCAACGGTGAAAAAAAAGGGGTTGGTGTATAAACCATCTGTTTATGTCCCAACAGAAAAGGGGTTGGTGTACAAACCAGAAAAGAATGAGTGATGTGAAAGATGGACCGTTTTCTGCCCCAACGGTTATAAAGGGATTTTTGCCAAACTGTAAACTCCATGATCATGTAAGATGAATTCCATTATAGGAAAATTAGAAATTGATAACGGATGCCCCAACTCCTGTGTGTGAATCCGTACTATTGATGAAATTGCCTTGTTGGCGCCATTGATATGCAGAGATGAAAGATGCATGAAAGAGTCCGAACTCAGAGATGCTCCTAGTGAATGTATGGATAATTCCTCGGGTCGGAACCAATCAACCTAGGTAGCCTCAATCTCTAGCAAGACTCAAAATAATGATAATATTAAAGATTGTCCATGTTTAAGGCCCCATGAACTAGGCCATCAATGACGACTGTTGAGCAAATTAATCTTGGTATGAGGTCACTTGAAAAGTAGAATACCCAAAATTGATTTCCAATTTTCAAACAGTGAAATAATTGATGATGATAAATGGTAAGTGTCCTTATGGTGGTTTAATCCTCTTACCGAATTGCATGGATTTAAATCGCTGCAATCGCCAAGGTGATAGAATATACCACTAGATACGAGGTTTACTTTAATTTTATTTGGCAAAAATATGCATGATGAAAGAAGAATGAATGAAGTTGACGATAGATCAGAAGAATTGATGAATGTGGTTAATTTTGTGAAGGTTTTGAATGTTTTTAGCCCAATTTAAAAAACAATGATTAGTGATGCGCTTTTTGAGCGAAATGACAAAATTTGTGTCCAAAACTGTTGTAACCTTCACAAAATGTTTTATTATGATAAGAAGAATGGATGAATGCAATTTGATGAAATTTGGAGGAGGTAAGCTTCAATTTTGCAAGTTTTGTTCCTTTATTCAATACTGACACCAAACGCCGGTCTGCGTTTGTGGTTGGCAGAGACGCCCATCGGTGTTTAGGTGCTCTGCAGACGTAGGACTGCGTCTGAATCCACCATGAAACACCCTACTGCGTTTCAGGGTGCCAAAATCAGCTATTTAAACAGTTTCAACGAGAATTTCGCTCATTTGTGCATTCGAGCTTAAGAGAAGTGCGTCTGAGGGAGTGGAGTGAAGTGGAGTGAAAGGTTGTGTGGGAAAGTGAAGCACGCGGGAGCTATGGTGGAGATGGGAGCGGACGCGCCAGTGCAGCCAGCCGAGGTATTTGTTCATTTAAGCAAGTACTTATTATGTGTTTTTTTTTTTTTTTTGAAAAATTTGTAACAAATTTTTGTTTTGTTGTTTTGCAGCTTAGGGTGTTAGAGGCACGACACCGATTCTCCCCTATCATTCCGGGGATGAGGAGGTCGTTGTCCTAGGCAGACTGGGAGATATTGGAGGCAGTGGGACTAGCGGAGGCAGCCCGGTTGGAGGTAGTTTGGGTGGATGAGGGGTACCTCTAGGCACACCACTAGGTCTAGGGCTCCTACTAGGTCTCAGGGGTCCTCTTTTGATGGTTAGCTTAGTGCTTAGATGCAATCTTTATGAGCCTTGGTGCTCTATTGTATATTGTAGCCTTTTGGAATTCATTGTACAGTTTGACCTTTATACATATATATATACATGGCTTTTATTTATTTGGTGTTTTACTCTCTTTTGTGTGAATGCCTATGTTTTTGTGATGTGTGTTTTTATATGTTTTAATGTTTTTGATGCATATGTGATGGAATGGAATGAAAACTTATAGATGATTAATGTGAGACTAAGTAAATGAAATATGCACTAAGAAGCACTCATACTTTTAGATAGTTAGATTTAGCCAACTGTTATCATAATTGTTTAATCAGGGGCACCGACCTTGGTGGCTTGTGAATGGATGACGTATGGAATGACATGAATATGGAAGAAGATATGGAGGACGATATGAAAGAAGATATGGAGGAATACTATTTTACAAAGACTCAAACATGCTAGTGGTATGCATGCGAGTTCATTAACCGTTGGGGCAAAAAACGGTCCATCTTTCACATCACTCATATCGTCTTCAATCATATTTTTTTCTGGTTTGTACACCAACCCCTTTCCTATTGGGACATAAACAGATGGTTCATACACCAACCCATTTTTTCACCGTTGGGGCAAAAACGGTTCATTTTCTTCCAAATTTCTTCCAATTGGCTTGTGAGAACCATTCTCGCTCGCCAATTGAGGGGGTAAGCTAAAATTTTTTAAATATTCTTTTATTCTTTGGTCTTCAAAGTTGTGCTTTAGTCTTGAGAGAGAGTTGCGTCTGATCCAGCTTTTCAGGTGTCTTAAGTTTTTGTGCTGCATTGTGTCTTCACACAAGGCAGCTCAAAAAGGGGCATCTGTAGACACCAAAATCCAGCCACTTGTAAGTCATCTATACCTTCCTGTCAGCCACGCGTCAGTTATCCATCCTTCCCGCCATTATTTGGCCCAATTTCACCTTTCCTGCCATTTTTCATCCCCAAATTTATTTAAATTATTATTTATATATATATATTTTAATATATATATAAATATAGTTTAAGTGATTTAATCTAAGCCGTCCATCCTTCATTTAATATCATCCGTCCATCCATCTTAATCCATTTCACAACCTAGATTTATTCTCTACCCTTGGATCCACTTTAATCTTAGCCACACATTCAAAGTGTCGTTAAAACCCTAAAGTGTGCCCTAAGAGTGGATTATAAATTGAGTCACTTTGATGGCTCAAACCCTATCTTCTTATCCTATATTTGCTATCTTTGTTATCTTTTGCACCTATTTCTTCTATTTCATCTATCTCTTCAGCTATCCATTGCCGCATCCTTTTCGTCGCATCCGTCGCCAACTTTGCCGCCATCTCTTCTGCAGCACTCTGCAGAATTCCACATTCTTGTTACAAGTGCCTGTGGGCGTTTACCCGCAGCCACAGACGTAGACCGGCGTCTGCAACCCCAATCCAGAAGCACGTGGGCGTTCAGCGATCGCACCAGGGCGCCTTCCATAACCGATTTCTCAGCCACATTATTTCCAGGTGCTGTCTGGTCTAGCCGCGTTAATAGAGAACAGGTATAAATTAGCTTAAAGCAACTTCTTTTCTTTTATTAATCTGTTATTGAATTCCTGCATTCTATTTTTCTAGGGTTTTAAATTGTTTCTGAGGGCTCACATAGTGGAGCCCTCTTATTAATTTCTAACTCCTTGATAGTGTTAATGTGTGCAGGATTTTAATGGCAGATCTGGTGTGTTGATAGTAGCTGTTTAAGCTGGAGTGGTCCGAGCCAAAGGATACAACAAAACCCACTCACTTTGTTGGGATTAAGGATACGTCTTCGAAAATGCCACCACTTTATGCCAGCTAGGGTTTCGGAGAACCCTAGCACAAACTGTAATTTGTGTATCACAAAAAGGGTTACAGGCCCTGTTGTACTCAAAAGGAGTTTTTAAACTCCGTTGATTAATAAAAATCTTTTGTTTTGTGCAACTTTCCTGTATTCCATTATTGTGGTGCTTCATCTTCGGATTCGTCGGGGTGGAGGATTTCTTCTTCTGAATTAAGATTAATGCTTTGAAAAGCTTGTTCAAAAGAAGAAAGGGATGGAAGTGGTTGGTAGCCCAGACCAAAACGCTCGGTGGGTCTCTCGGTATGGCATATCGATGCATTCGGCTTACCCCTTGCTCGTATCGACCTAGGCCAAATTGCTGCCAATTATGTCCGTGGAAATAGCGAGAGGGAAAACCCTCCATCCTTTCGATATTTGCAGGGACTGGATGCTTAGGTTCTAGTATGGTGGTAGGACTAGAAGATGACTCTGTTCCCCCATATACAAAATTAATGGAATTTGGCATAGAACCCATGTTATAAACCGATCCAATGGATAAATGTTGGTCATGTGGACGACCAAAATATTTAACTGTTTGCACATTGAACGGTGTGATGTGGACATCTTGAATGGCATACTCACCAATACCTGCATCGATGAGATGGACCTTGACTGGGAGGGAGATGGACTAGATGATGGAATAGAAGAATGTGCGATAGAAGAATTGGAAGGATTTGGTTGGGTTGATGCTTCACTAACTTGTGAAACATCAGCTGGTGATGGTTGGGAAGATGGAGGAATGATAGGTGATGTTGAAGAAGGTGTAGAAGAAGGGGGTAATGATGTGGAAAGAGATGATTGGTCATGGCCACATGTGCATGTGGTCACTGATGAAGAAGAAGGAAGATTAGTTGATGAAGAAAGTGGTGAATGAGATGGAATAGTGGAAGAGGAAGATGGTTGCGATATGATGGGTAGCTCTTCAAGAATGGGAGCTTTAGAAGAAGATGGTATAGAAGAAGTAGATGGGGTCAAGAAAAGATGAGTGGATGGCAACACAATCTCATAAGGATTTGAGACATAGTTGCAATGTTTGAAGGGTTCAATGTCAGTAGGTACACAATGAACCTCGTCCCTCATATACATACTTCAGACATTGATGCAAGATAGAAGGGACACATCTCATCTCCCTAAGCCAAGGCCGTCCAAGCAATACATTGTATGCCATGGACCCTTCCAAGATGTGAAACAAGGTATGCAAAGTTCGGGCCCCTACCTCAATAGGAAAGATAACCGTGCCAACCGTGGAAGATAAAGCATCATTGAATGCTTTAAGAGTAAAAGTCGACTTTGTGATAAGGGATGACGACAACTTTAGATGACTCAACGCGATGTTGTAATGATATTGATTGAGGAACCGATGTCAATTAAGACTCTCTTGAATGGCTTGTGATCGATCTTGGCCATGATATGCAGTGGAGGATCTATACTTTCTGTTGACATAGGTTTGATTTCAAAATCATAGAAAGTGATGGAGGGCTCCATGCATGTTTGAATACTCCCCACAAATTTGTTGAAGGCATTAGTATCTTGAGTTTGAAGCTCGATTGACTTCAAAATTTCCATTAATGCCTCTCTATGCGGGGGAGATTGTTGAATGAGGTCATAGATCGATAACTTGGCAGAAGCCATTTTTAAACTGGTAGTTAACCTGCTACTCAATGACATGATGGGTCGTTGGCATTGAGTAGAATGATTTAGCGATTGTTGAGAAGTAATAGCACGTCGTTGGGTCATCGTTACCCGAGGTGGACTCGGGGTTTGTACAGGTGGTCGTGGTTCGACCTGATTTGGTTGGTTCGCCCTTTGACCCCGGGTTACTACGTTAATAGTACCCACAAAACCTTGGTATTGTTGTACATGGTTGACTTGATTAGGAGATTACCCGAGTTACTCCACCCGGGTTGTTGGAGCTTCCTCCCGATGTGGGAGGGGTGTTTGAAATATACCAAGATTTTGATTTTGTTGGGCTAAGGGGCTATCCAATTTAATGGCTCCAATCTCAATAAGATCTTGGATCACATGTTTGAAATCTGTACAATTATTGATATCGTGCCCATTTTGCCTATGATAAGGACAAAATAGGTACTCCTTGTAATACTTTCCCCTTCTAGATGGTTCTAAAGGTTTGAACTCAGGTAAAGTTAACTGATTTGTGCTATATAACTTATTGAATATGACCACATATGGTTCATCTAAAGGTGTGAATTGTCACTTGGGACGATTATTTTGCCAAGGTCGAGTTTCCATGGTTGGCCCAGTATTGGGAGCTAGTTGAGTAGGGGCGGGTACCACATGATAAGCAATTGGTTGCGGTTGAATTTGCATTACTTGTTGTTGTTGAGCCATTACGGGCTGACTCGCCACCACTTGATTAACTTGGTTAACATTTGAGGCTATACTAGCCTGTGCTTGTTTGTTTTGGCCATAATTATTATTTCGTTGTTGGCCCTTTTGTTGCCATTCTTTTCTACGGGGTTTTAAAACACCCTCTTGGACTTTAATTTCTTCTATGATACTTGCTTGGGCCAAAGCCTCTTCAAAAGTCCCGTATTGTTGTAATTGGAGTAACCAAGAGATAGGTTTTAGACAACTCTGGGTGAACATTTTGGTTAACTCCTCCATTGGTAGGGAGAATGGCAATTTATTAATGATAGCCCTCCAACGGTTTCCAAAGTCATAAACAGTCTCATCGTCATGTTGCTTGAGCTTGTATAAGTCGGACAATGAAACTTTCCTTTGTACATTTAGGGAGAATCGTTCTAAAAATAGATTAATCAATTGTTCGTAAGCATAAATGCTATGGTGAGCTAAATGATTGTACCATTGTACAACGATCTCCCCCTAATGTCCGAGGAAAAGTTCTGAGCATAAGAGCATCATTATTTTGGATTCTAAAGCGTGCATGCATGAATGAGCTCACATTTTCATGAGGATCCTCGCTCCTCAAAATTTGTCAAACTTCGGTAATGTGAAATCAATCGGATATGGCGGTGAAGGTACCGAAGGATGAATTGGTTGATTGATCAACGACCTTAGCGTAGGTTTCTGACTAGATGAGCCAGGCATGTTGAGCATAAGGTTGTCAATCTGTTGTTGCATAGCATGGAGTCGAGAATCTTCATGAAAATTTTGATTCATTTGATGATTATGATGATGCAATGGAGGAATGGAAAAATGATGAGATGGGATGAAATTGCCTGGATTAGGCGATGTGGAATGGACAGGTTGTTGGTATGGATGATACCGAAAAGAAGGTGATTGGGGGCCACCATTGGTGGCTGGTGGATGATGAATTGGACTAGGTTGGGAGAAAGGTGGGGTAGGAATGGAAACCATCGAAGATTGGGGTACCCAGGTGGGGCCTAAGCTAATAAAAGCTGGCTGGTAGAAATTGGTTGAGGTGTAGGATTTACTACGTACGGTGGTTGAGCATTTTTTTGCTGTTGTTGCAGAAGCAACTTGTCGAGATACTCCCTAACCTTATTAATTTATAACCCAAGGGATGTGGGATGATTGGATGAAGGTGGAGGGCAGGCTACCATGGTAGTCACAGGAGACTGCATAGCAGGGGCAATGAAGGTGGCTGAAGTAGGCGGTACCTAGGAAGAAATAGTAGACTGTGCCCCAGGTAGGGTGAAACCATAAATGGTTTGGGAAGAAGAGGGTTGAAATTGGTCATGGCTAGAGGAGGTTCCACCAGCCTCATAGAGAGAATTGGTGTACACCCAGGTAAATGGAGGAGAAAGTGGTCGGGAAGACACTACATTTGTCTCCAAAGGAGGGCAATTGAGCATCTGGGAAGATGTTGGAGATGAAGCCGACTGAACAGATACCACATTAGCCTCAAAAAAAGGGTTAGTGTAGACCTGAGTGAAACCAGCGGGTATGGTTGATGCAATATCCTGTTGAAAAACAGAATCTTGCATAGGGGAATCTTGGATTGGCTCAAGGACATATCCAAGTGCCATCTCTTAAGTGAGTTTGCACTTGGGCCATATCAATGTGGGTAATATGACAGGAATTGTCTTCCTCCATGGGCATGGCCATGCGATAGACGGTAGAAGGACATGAAAGACCTGCAGGCAAACCTGCCTGAAATTCACTAGGATAAGTGGTCATGTTGGTGGTGGGGATGTTCTGTGAATTACCCATTTGATTATTTAGATTTAACATTTTAGATTGATTCCTTGTTAAGACCATAATGCAATAAATCTAAACAAATTCAAAAAAGAAGAATGCAAAATTGGAATGATAAATTTACACTAAAGAAATTATCAGAAAACAATCACAACCTAGGTTTCAACCAATGTGTCTTACCTGCGGTTAATTAATTATTTTCTGATCTTAATCAGTAGTAAATTTTAAGTGTCCGGTTTATGAGTTTTGCATGTGATCTAATCTTGAATTATTCACAAAAAAGGTAAAAACTATGGCTAGGAAAGGACAACGAGATTCTTACTAGTGATGAAATCCAGCAAGTTTGCTCGGGGGTGACCTATGGTGTCTAAGGCAGAAGTTTAATGGATGGAGATGAATTCCACCGTCACTAAACTTCAAGCAATACCTGGTGATGAAATCCAGATATTACTATTTTAAATGCAATATGAAATGCAGTAAATTTTATTTTAAGTGTTTTTAGTTGTCTAATGTATACATACAAAGCTATAAATCAAAATTTCTAATGATCTAAGCAAGAGGCTACTGAAAACATGCCATTTCCTCTGAAGAAGTGGAGTACACCATTTAAAACCCCCTGCCTACCGATGATATCAAATATCAAAGGAGCAACCGGAAGGTTCGTCCACTTCTCTGCCTGGAATCACCCAATGGCAGGAGTACTATTGACATCCAATCAATAGTCCTACTTAGATAACTAAAACAGATAATTCGTATCTATTCTAATATGCAGCTAGGTATGCAAATTTTTTTTTTTTTTATGCAAGCAACAACCAATAATGCAATGCAGAAAAATGTAACTAAAAATAACTATTCTTTTCCAGATTACTTAGTTTTCATTCATTTTAAAGCAATGATCTGAAAAAGAAACAAAATACAGCAGAAAAACCAAAAACGTAAAAAGTACAGTTTAACAAAGAAAGAAAAACGCACTTACTCGGAAGCCTACGCTTTTCTGTAAAACTGCCTTCAAACGCCCACGGGAGTCTGCACAGGCTGAAACGCACCTCTGTGTTTCGTATTGGACTTCCAGACGCCGCTCTGCGTCTGCTGCGTTTTTTGCAAGCTCAGAAACCCTAGTTCGCTGTAACAACGAATTTCACGATTTTTGGAACTTGCAAAATAAAACAAAAAACAGGAATAGATTAGTAAAGCAAGTATTAAAAACATGAAACCCTAGGGGGTCCCACCGTGATCGCCATTTGTAGATTAAAAATACAACACCAAACAGAAATAAAACCACAATAATGGAATACAAGAAATTTGCACAAAACAAACAATTTTTATTAATCAGTGGAGTTTAAAAACTCCTTTTGAGTACAATAGGGCCTGTAACCCTTTTTGTGATACACAAATTACAGTTTGTGCTAGGGTTCTCCGAAACCCTAGCTGGCATAAAGTGGTGGCGTTTCCGAAGACGTATCCTTAATCCCAACAAAGTGAGTGGGTTTTGTTGTATCCTTTGGCTCGGACCACTCCAGCTTAAACAGTTGCTATCAACACACCAGATCTGCCATTAAAATCCTGCACACATTAACACTATCAAGGAGTTAGAAATTAATAAGAGGGCTCCACCGTGTGAGCCCTCGTAAACAATTTAAAACCCTAGAAAAATAGAATGCAGGAATTCAACAACAGATTAATAAAAGAAAAGAAGTTACTTGCTTTAAGATGATTTATACCTGTTCTCTGTTAACGCGGCTAGACCAGACGACACCTGGAAGTAATGTGGCTGTCAAATCGGCTGCAGAAGGCGCCCTGGTGCACTCGCTAAACGCCCGTGTGCTTCTGGATCAAGGTTTCAGACGCCGGTCTGAGTCTGTGGCTGTGGGTAAACGCCCGTGGGCACTTGGTAAATGCCCGTGGGCACTTACAACAAGAATGGGGGATTCTACAGAGTGCTGCAGAAGAGATGGTGGCGAAGTTGGCGACGGATGCGACGATGGATGCGGCGATGGATAGCTGAAGAGATAGATGAAATAGAAGAGATAGGTCCAAAAGATAGCAAAGATAGCAAAGATAGGAGAAGAAGATAGAAGTAGGGTTTGAGCCATCAAGGTGACTCAATTTATAATCCACTCTTAGGGCACACTTTAGGGTTTTAACGACACTTTGAATGTGTGGCTAAGATTAAAGTGGATCCAAGGGTAGAGAATAAATCTAGGTTGTGAAACGGATTAAGATGGATGGACGGATGAGATTAAATGAAGGATGGATGACTTAGATTAAATCACTTAAATTATATTTATATATATATTAAAATATTAAAAAATATATATAAATAATAATTTAAATAAATTTGGGGATGAAAAATGGCGGGAAAGGTGAAATTGGGCCAAATAATGGCGGGAAGGTGTGGATTTGGGCCAAATAATGGCGGGAAGATGTGGATTTGGGCCAAATAATGGTGGGAAGGATGGATAACTGACGCGTGGCTAACAGGAAGGTATAGATGACTTACAAGTGGCTAGATTTTGGTGTCTACAGCTATCTACTGCAAGTGCCCTATGTAGCACCCTACCACGTGGGCTAGCTGTCTGGCTAGAACCAAACATACACAATTATATACTTCATTGTATTTACCTTGGAAGTTGTGCTCCTTCAACTACTTTGCAAAAACTCCCTCCAAGGGATTCAAACCCGTGATCGATTCTGCACCAGCGCCTTAGCGCTGCTCCTGTGACCAGCTACACTAGCCTACCAGCTGTGTCCTCTTGACCAACACAACATTTTTGACAATCTGACTTCTTCACCAAAAAACATGCCCTTCATCTTCTTCTATTCATCGACCAAAATGCACGAGCGGATTATTCGATTCACATGCACATTCGATTAATTTGCCAAGGTTTTGAACCTTTATTTATATGCAAGTCATGTCCTTCCTTGCCATGACGTCGGTGCCTCCCAATGAGGATTTTTATAAAATATTTCAATTGCCTCCCTTTAAATTTTGGTGCCCAAAATTTTATGAAATATTTAAATCTTTAAAAATATTAAATATTATAACCTTTGTCCTCTAAGCCCATGGTGGTATTTTAAGTCCTTTCTTTTTCAAAATTTTTCCCCAATATTATAATATTATCTCTTTTGGGCCTTAGTTACTTGCTTTCTTTTTGAACCATGGTCTTAAAACTTAGGCCTTCAACCTTTTAATCAAACACTTAGAACTTTGTCCCAAACCTCTTTGGCTTATAATATTTAAAGTAAATATTATAACCTTTTATTTTTATCAATTCCTTGTATTGGGATGAACCTTGCCTTGCATAATTAACCAACTTATAAACCTTATATTTTTGCCATACCAAACTATCTTTGACATCAATGACAACCAATGACATCAACCTATGCCATCAATCCTTTGACATCAATGACAACACAATATACTCAAAATTTCCAACAATCTCCCCCTTTGTCATTGATGGCAACCCTTTCTAAAAATTCCTTTTCCAATCACTGGATTCCAAATCTGCTCCCCTTGAGAAACTGCTCCCCCTAACTGAATGCTCTCCCCCTTACTCAAATCTCTCCCCCTTTGACATCAATGGCAAAGGGACTCCTTTGGGGCTAAATATAAGACTCTTAGCTCAGCCCCCTCCCCACCTCCTCTCCTTGAGGTGATTAATTTTGGGGTGGGAGTATCTCTACTCCCAACATACAATGCTCTTTTTCTTTGTCAACCTTCTTTTTCAACACCTTTGTAATCATACCCTTTTGATCCTTTTGAGTGTCCCTATTCTTGCTTGACTCTGGAAGTTCTGGAAACTTTGTTCTACACCACTTGGCCTTATGCCCAAGATTATTGCACTTGTAACACTTAATGTTGTAGTTCTTGGAAGGTGTAAATATCTTGAAGTTCCTCTTGGTGAAGCCATAATCATTTCTATCATGAACCCTGTAGTGGATCGCTTTATGACCAAAGTGATTACATGAGTAGCAATACCCTTGAAAGAAATATCCATATTTGAATGAGTTGAAGTTCCTCTTAGTGAGACCATACTCCTTTTTCCATGAACCTTACAATGCATAGCTTTGTGACCAAAATGATTACATGAAAAATAATGCCCTTTGAAAAAATCTTGTTTTGAAACCTCTGGTCTCTTAGTCCTTTCTTTGCCTTCTCTATGATGATCCATGTTTCTTGTTTGTGCATTGTTTCCTTTCTTAGTGAAGCTTCCATTCTTCAACTTATCCATATAAGTCTTAGTTTCTTCTTCACTCTCTTCCTCTGAAACTTCCTCTTCTTTTGAGCTTGAGCTTGACCCTTCTTCTTGTTTCCCTTGTCCTTCTTCAAAACCAAGTCTTGTTTTGATAGATGAAGATCTTTGTGCATTGATAATTTTATCCAAAGTTTTTGAACTTTTCCCAAACTTGTGTAGCTTGTCCTTAGAATCTTTCACTTCCATCCTTAGAGAAACTACTTCATGTTCTAATATTTCACATTCTAACTCTTTTACCTCTAAATTTTCAACCATGACCTCTTTAAATCTCCTTGCCTTAGCTTTTGAGTTTGTGAGGTCTTGTAGAAGCTTTTTTTTTCTTCCTCATGTTCTTGAACTTGAGCCTTCAGTCTTGAATTCTACTTTCTAACTCTTTTCAACTCTCTGAGAGCAACAATAAGTTCTTCTTCTAGATCAACTGTGCCTTCTTCTTCATTTTCTGAATCTTTCTCTACTTCTTGGTCTTCAAGAGCATCTTCATACTCTTCGAATTTATCTTCAACAGGAGCATTTTCTTCCTCTTCTATTGCCAAAAATAGAATCTCTTCTTCTTCACTATCTGAGAGTCTTTCATCACTATCACTTGAAGCATTGCTTGCCTTTTTAACATAGAAACTCTTCTTGTACCTTTGAAAGAACTTCTTTTCATGCTTACCTTGACCATACCTATTTTTCTTTTCATGCCTAAATTTTCCTTCTTCCTTTTTCTTATAATCCTGTTTCTCTTCACTGCTATTGCTTCCGACTTGTGGACAATTAGATGCATAGTGACCAAAATTACCACAATTAAAACATTTCACAGTCTTCATACCTTTGTGTTTTCTTGAGTCCTTATTCCTTCTCACATAGTTAGCTTCTTCATTACTGCTTGACTCACCACTTGATTCTGGTTTCTTATCTTTTGTCTTCTTTGAAACTTTGAAAGTTACCTCTTTCTTGGAATTGTGATCTTTTTCTATTCTCATCTCATAAGCTATGAGAATTCCATGTAACTCATCCATAGTCAACTTATCAATATCTCTCATCTCTTCTATAGTTGAAACCTTTGCATCATACCTTATAGGGAGTGATCTTAATACTTTCTGAGCAACACTAGAGTCTTCAATTTTGAATCCAAGTCCATGCATGGTATTAACAACCTCATCCACATGAAGTAAGTATTTAGAAATATCTTCCTCATCTTCCATCTTCAAATCTTCAAACCTTTTCTTGTGGTTTTGTAGTTTTTCCAACTTGACCTTGTTATCTCCTTCATATGTTTGCTTCAATTTATCCCATATCTCTTTTGCTGATTTGCATTGCATAACTTTCACAAATTTTACTTCACGTAATCCACTTAAGATTCCATTCATAGCCTTGGTATTATTCACATGTAATTGCTTACCATCCTTATCTATGGGAGGAGTAGTTGTAGGTGTGAACCCATCCTCAACAGATTTCCATGTCTCATATCCTTGTGCCATCAAGTAAGTCTTCATCCTTATACTCCAAAAAGCATAATTGTTCCCATCGAACAATGGAGCCTTATTTTATGAAGATCCATTCTGAGATGCCATCTGTGTTCCTGTAATATCTTCCTTCAAGTTGTTAGACTTTTTTGAAGGAACCCGCTCTGATACCAATTGAAGAACACAAGCTTATACTGAGAGGGGGTGAACAGTATAAGATCAACTTTTACTTTTCTTTCCCAAACAATATTATCCAATGTTATCAATTTGCAATATCAATAGTAGTAATCAAAGCAATGCATAAATCATCACACACATGAGAGACACAAATTTAACATGGTTCACCCAATGTGGGTTACATCCATGAAGAAAATATTTCTTCTAAATTTTCTCAAAAAATCTCTTAGGAATCAATTCCCTATTACAATGTTTATGGACCTCTATCCAAAGGAGATCTCAATCCCCAATACTCTTGTTTGTGGATCTCTCTCCATAGGAGAAATCTATCCCCTTTGCTCTAGTTTGTGGATCTCTCTCCATAGGAGAACTCTATCCCCTTTTCTCTGGTTTGTGGATCTCTCTCCATAGGAGAACTCTATCCCCTTTGCTCTAGTTTGTGGATCTCTCTCCATAGGATAAATCTATCCCCTCTACTCTAGTTTGTGGATATCTCTCCATAGGATAACTCTATCCCCTCTACTCTAGTTTGTGGATCTCTCTCCATAGGAGAACTCTATCCCCTCTTCTCTAGTTTTTGGATCTCTCTCCATAGGAGAACTCTATCCTCTTCTCTAGTTTGTGGATCTCTCTCCATAGGAGAACTCTATCCCCTCTGCTCTAGTTTGTATATCTCTCCATAGATAAATCTCTCCCTAATTTGTTTTAATCTCTCCACAAAATCTATCTCCATTTCTCTGTATGCTCCAAATTTACTCTCAAATCTATCTCAAATCTACACCAAACCTTATCACAAGGCTAGCACAAATCTGCTCTAACTCTAATCATAAATCTCTACCTCAATGTTGCTTCAAGTCTTCTCACAAGACTTGCTCAAATCTACCTTAATGCTGCTTCAAGTCTTCTCACAAGACTTGCTCAAATCTACCTCAATTTTGCTTCAAGTCTTCTCACAAGACTTGCTCAAATCTACCTCAATGCTGCTCACTAAACCTGCTCAAATATTTCCAAATCTTGCATACAAATAATGCTTATATCTCTTTCAAAAATGCTTTCTTCAACTAGGCAATTCAAACATATTCTACTTAGAATTCGTTTAACCTCTTGAACATATAGAGAATGATATGTACTATCAAATACCCAATATGTTCTTCACATTCACAAATATTGCATTCATCTAATCCAATCTCTACCTCTTGCAAAATCCCTTTCAAATCAAATCAAACTAGTGTATAACTTTACTTCACAAAATTGGTCTATCTTTCTTGCAAATTTTCTCTCAAGGATCAAACACAATAATGCATAAATTTCCTTCACAATATTGATCTCAAACACTTCACAATTACTTTCAATGTCTTTCAAACCACTACTCAAAATGTTTCACAATGATGTACAAACTTGATCTCAACCCTAGCTCAAGTATTTCTAATCATGAAGCACAAGTAGTTCTCAAACCCTAATGCAATTATTTCCACTTTCTCTCTACAATGAAGCACATGTAGGTCTCAAACCCTAACTCAAATATTTTCAACAATGCATACCAAACAACCCTTTTATCTCCACCTTATGTTTTAGAAATACTTGCTTAACCAGACATCTTAGAGAAGGAATAATGTCAACATACCTCTTGATTTGCTTTGATGACAAGATCCTTCAAAACCTGTCTCACAATGTTCTTTCAATCTTATGCCACTTCAAAGGTTAGTTATCATAGCACTTTTTCAACCATCCACATAAAAACCTTTTGTGCAAAATAATATTGGTTTACAACTCCTTCAAACCCTTTTTCACCATGCAAAAATTACACACAAAAATCAACCACAACACACCTTATAACTCCTACTTGTAAAAACCACATGCAATTTCAATTTTATCAATCAAAACCCTAAGTCACATAACAAAGTTCAAACCACTTTCATCCACCTTTTATCTCCAAATTTAAAGTTATATTAACTTTATAGAACCACACAAAAAATTTGAATTGCATACAATGTTGGATTTTAAAACATCATCCTTATATCTCCCTAGGTCAACACTATGCAATTTTTCAAATTAAAAATTAAACCTTGTTTCCCTAGATCGAGCACCAAGCAATACCACACTTTAATAATAATTAAAAAAATTATTATTTTCCCTTACCACATCTACCACTGCCACCACCGCGAGTCAAACTCATGACCTCACGGAGCCCATGCTCTAGCATGAGCTAGAGTGCCAATTGGGCTGGCCCACCCACTAGGAACAAAGGTGCACCAAAACTATTTTGTCTTTCTTCTACCCTATCAAAAATCAAAATGACTACCATCAGGTTTCGACCATGAGACCTATCTACTGCAAGCACCCTATGTAGGACCCACCTACCACCTAGGCTAGCCACCTGGCTAGAACCAAACATGTGCAATTCCCTTTTACTTCATTGTCTTCACCTTGGAAGTCATGCTCCTTCAACTACTTTGCAAAAACTCCCTCCAAGGGATTCAAACCCATGACCGATTCTACACTAGCGCCTTAGCACTGCCCCTATGACCAGCTACGCTAGCCTACCAGTTGTGTCCTCTTGACCAGCACAACATTTTTGACCAATCTAACTTCTTCATCGAAAAATGTGCCCTTCGTCTTCTTCTATTCATCGACCAAAATGCACGAGCGGATTATTCGATTCACATACACATTCGATTAATTTGCCAAGGTTTTGAACCTTTATTTATATGCAAGTCGTGTCCTTCCTTGCCATGACGTCGACGCCTCCCATTGAGGATTTTTATAAAATATTTCAATTGCCTACCTTTAAATTTTGGCGCCCAAACTTTTATGAAATATTTAAATCTTTAAAAATATTAAATATTATAACCTTTGTCCTCTAAGCCCATGGTGGTATTTTAAGTCCTTTATTTTTCAAACTTTTTCCCCAATATTATAATATTATCTCTTTTGGGCCTTAGTTACTTGCTTTCTTTTTGAACCATGGTCTTAAAACTTAGGCCTTCAACCTTTTAATCAAACACTTAGAACTTTGTCCCAAACCTCTTTGGCTTATAATATTTAAAGTAAATATTATAACCTTTTCTTTTTATCAATTCCTTGTATTGGGATGAACCTTGCCTTGCATAATTAACCAACTTATAAACCTTATATTTTTGCCATACCAAACTATCTTTGACATCAATGACAACCAATGACATCAACCTATGCCATCAATCCTTTGACATCAATGACAACACAATATACTCAAAATTTCCAATAATTTCTTGCTAATTTATTGTTGTGGGGTGATTACCCACTAGGATGTATACCGAGGCCTACTAAAAATGGCCAAGGAGCTTATCCTATAATGGGGTGTTGAGCCCACTGAGTCAAAAGGGAGTATAACCCAATAGAAGGTCATATCCAATAAGATACCCACTAGGATGTATAGCTATCCCATGTGGGGTGTAATATAAGGATAAAATATATGTATTAGGCGAGTGCTACCCCCGATAGGGGTTTAGAGAAGAAAACAAGATAGTGAGTGTGTGCAATTATGCTGAGAAGACAACTTAAGAAGGACAAAAGGAAGAAGCAAAATGCACGTATCTTATTGTCAAAAGCAAAGGAAGAAAAAGAAAAAGAAGGGCAATAGAAAAGCGACAAGGAAATATTAATGAACTATCATCCTTGATCTAAGAGATGCTCTCACTATTTCCAAGACCAAGGAGGATAAAACTTGAAGAAACAAACAAAATCTAGAAAGAAGACTGAAGAAGAAAGCCCTAGGTGGGGATCTTACTAGGCATTAGAATCCTAGAGAGAGTGCAATGCATGTGAGCTACGACCTAACTAGGTATCATCACATGCCATTATCGCAAGACCCCTGAAATCTATATGATCAAGCAATCATGAACAAGCAATCATGCAAAATATGACATTCAAGCATGCAAGTTGAATTAAATGTCAGACAGATAATGCAAAAGGATGACAAGCAACAATGCAATATGAGCAAGCATATGGATGCAACGAAAATGCAAATGCATAGCTAAATGATGATTAATTGATTTGATGAAATTTTTATTTGTTTTTATGATTTATTATTAATTAATTTAATTAATGAATTTAAGAAAATAGAATGAAAGTTGACACAACATCTAAGTGTGCCACCTCTCTTAAAAAAAATAATAGGTGTGCCATGGACTATTTTATCAAATAAATATCTAAAAGGTAATCCTTATCGATAATTAGAATTATGGAGAGGCTCCTTCATAGCTCTTTCTTTGGTAGCCATAGCACGATAATCAATGCACTCTCAAACATAACCATTCTTTTTAACATAAGGAGGAGCAATTCCTAACTTTGTAAGATCACTATAGGACAACGAAGTAGAGTCCTATTTTAAAATAGAAGATTTACTTTTAGAGCATACAAAATAAATCATATTGCAAAATAAGATATCATAAGAATAAGGGGGACCATCATCCTCATCACCCACTCCTAACTTTTGATAATCCATATATTCAACATAAGTCATAATATGATCATCATTGTCAAATGGTAAAGGTTGGTATTTACTAGGTATAAAACCTATGCCACATATTCTAGGCCATATCTCGACATCCAAAGGCTCTTGAATACCCTTTTGTTGTGGCCCCAAACCTTTACCTACATATCTCTTACTAGATAGGATCTGTTTAGAAAGTGGGTAATCATTGGAAAGGTAACAATGAGCAGGAATAACGCTCAACGAGAGAGGAGTTGCTACCACGTATACTTTCCTCGAAGGTAGTTCCTATCAAGACAAAGGTACATGTGCCAATGTGTACAACATCACCTTTCTTATGGGGTAAACCCATGGTTCTTGGTGATGGTGGTAGCTTGGCTAGATCCAAAAGATATTCTTGAAGAAATTGATTATCATGATCTTGAGATGGAAAATTTAAGATATGTTCCTCACTCATTTTTAAATTTTGAAATTGTTTTGATATTTGAGATAAGGGATACGAAGAAACCATTTAAGATATTTAGTAACATATATTGAACTCAAATAAAGCTCACTCTACATTTTAACAAAATTCAAATGGTCGAGGGTCACCAAGATGGTGACAACTTGATTCTTGAACTCAAACATGAGACATTGGTGAAGAGTAGAAGGGATGACCTTCATTGCGTGAATCCAAGGATGTCTGATAAGAATATTAAAATATGTAAAACAATGTACCACATAAAACAAAGTATCCAATACTTTAGGCCCAACTTTGAGAGGAAGATATATGACACCGCATGCTTCTTGGGACTCATTGTTGAAAGCTTTTATAATGATATCGGATTTTGTTAAGTCTTCCTCTTTTAATCAAAATTTTGAAAGAATTGATATGTACACAAATTGAGAGAAGAACCATTATCAATCAAAATTCTCTTGATAAAAGTATCCCCAATGAGTGCTGTGATGTAAAATGAAGAATCTTCTTACAAGTTTGAGGAAGGTTTATCATCATCCAAGAATGAGATATGATGTATCCCAAGAGAACCTACATCATGAACTATGGCATTGGATGAAATATCTAAAGGAACTAATTGTTGCCTTAAAAATTCCATCAAATCATCTCTATGGTTGGGAGAATTTTGAAGGAGCTCTAAAACTAAAATATTTTTTGGAGTACTAGCCAACTACTTTTGAAGATCAAATACAACTTTAGGTTGTGGTCTCAATACAATAGGTGGAGTCCTTGTATCTAAAACTTTTCCTTGATTACTCTTTAATATTGAATTGGGTTGTAATACAGAATTCTATCCTTGTTGATGATGTTGAGTTTGAGCTTGTCTTCTTGTGGTTATCCCAACCAAGGTAGGAGGCTCATTTTGATGAGAGCCACATGATTTGCTACTTGTTGATTATGTTTTGGTAATGGATCTTTAAATATTCCCATATCTTGATTGGTAGACACATTTTGTTGGATAGGTACTTGATTACTCACTGATTGAGAGTTGCTTAAGTCAATGTATCATGCATCAATTAGATATTGAACCACATGTTTCATCTTCTTACAAGAATTCATCCAATGTCCTTCCACTCTATGATACGCACAATGTTGACCTGCCTTATACCAATGAGTTGTAGTATTTGGTTGTCTAATAGGAGGTAACTCAATTGCCTGAGCCTCTAAAAGTTATTTCAAAGCTACTTCCATAGACATATTAAGCCTTGTAAAATTCCTTTGTGGAGGTTTCTGAAGTACTATCTTCTGTAGGTTGTTAGTAACATTGTTAACAAGCCTACTATCCATTCCATTGTCACCTCCTATGTGCTTATTCTTGTGTTGGGACTTAGTAGGTTTTTCTTATTTAACCTTGAGTTGGCCTCTCCTGATGAGAGCCTGTTCTACTTTTCTTGCTAAATCAATTGCTTGATCAAAAGATGTAATGGTAGTAGTCTCTAATGAATAAGATAAATGTTCTTGTAAATTACCAATAAATATCTCAAGCATGTCTTTAGGAGGTAAAGTATATCTCAAACATCCAACTAAACTTCTCCAATGAGCCAAAATTTTTGAAAAGCTTTCTTCTTTACTTTGTTTTAAATTATACACATCTTTCATTGTCACTTCTTTCTCAATGTAAGCACCAAATTACTGAACAAATAATTCTGCTATCTCTTCAAAATTATTTAAGGAATAATTAGGCAATCGATAGTACCACTCTAGTGCCATACCACCAAGACTCTTAGGAAATGTTTTAAGTAACAACATATCATCATAAATGAGATCATGGCAAGTTGTTCTAAATCTTCTTAAATGCTCAATTGGATCTTTTGTACCCTTATAAATAGGTAAAACTGGCATAGAAAAATGCTTAGGATAAGGTCTAGAAGCAACAATAGGATCCAATGGCTGATTACACATTTCCTTATAACTGTAAGTAAAACTTGAGGGCTGAATCATCTCAACTTTTGAAACTAAATGTTTCACCATATTTGCCAAATTCTGCACTTCTAGATTATTGTTATGCATTGTTCCTAGATTCCCATATGTGTGTTGAGGAACCAATGCTTGATTCAGGTTGGAAGCATGGACATTATTGTTATATGTGGCACCTTGTAAAAGTGGACAACTAACATTGGGTAGAACAGAAGCAAAAGTGTTGATATTAGAATATTGAGGAAGAAATTGAAAACACTTTTGAGTGACACTACTAATTGGAGGAGCTTGCATGTTCCTTCCAATGTTGGTGGTTGTAATGGTATCAACAACTTGGTTCAAATTATCAAGATGCACCAATTTAGGCAAGGGATTTTCCTGGTTAAGCATAGGGGAGCTTATTGGAGGAGGTGGAGGAGTCTCATATCTTTTGAGGTGAGCTTCTCGCTCCATGCCTCCCAATATTCTATCCCTATTAGCTTTCATAAAGCCCTAAATATGTTCAAATGATGAAAAGACAAAGCTACCATTAGGTCCCTCATAAGGATCAAAACTCATCTTAGTATCCATGTTGTCTTGTTCTTCTAGATCTATGTTAGGATCCTCTCTATCAATATGATCATCTTCCAGAGGAATACAATCATATTCAAGATGCTTTCACTGACTTCTAAGGATAGGAGCCATTAGAAAAGAAAAAGGATAGAAGAGAAAACTAACAACAGAAACAAAAATATTTTTAAAGATATTATTAAGATTCTCCAACCACACAAAAAAATTTAATGATCTTGCTTAAAGTTTTAAAAGAAAATGAGGTGTTCACGTCGGGTTCACAAAATATGTAGAGGGGGAAAACTGCCCTACCGCATACAATTCCCAAAAGTTGGATCCGCAAGAGAGAGAAGCCTTTAGGGTGAACCACGGGGGCTATGTTGTTCTCTACATTTAGTGCTAGGGGGAAGGTTTCACCAAGAATGGCTTTAAGGACTCGCTCCAAGTCCACAGGAATTTTAGGAATGTTTGATGTATGAGATTCAAGACAAACACCTAGATTTGGCCTTTCTAGATCTATGCTATAAAAATATAAAGGACAATGCAGAAATACATAATGCAAGAATACAAGAGCTAACCCTAGAATGATTCTTCCTTTGAATGCTTTCTAACCTAGGGTTCTAAATAAACAACCTTTAAGCAAGGGCTCAAGAAGAAATGCACAAACAAAATTAACCCTAAGTGCACACTATATGTTGTTTATCTTTCAAATGCCTAGAAATTAAATAAATGTATTTCTATTAAATCAGATCTTAGGGTTTATAAAAAAATATAAAGCACCCAACAAACAACCTAAATATTAATCAGAATACTTAGCTTATCCGGTGTTTTATCCTCACTTTTATCCCTTTGTCCAATGCTATCAATAATCCATGTTCTTGCAAGATAACTTGACAAACACTTGAAAATAGGATTAGTGTTAGGGGGCCTACTTAGGCTGTTGTATAACAATACTTGGAGGCACAATAGTCAAGCCCCCTAGGTCCTTTTAGCTGAACTTTGATAATTAAAAGTAGAAATTGACCTTTGGAGAAAAGCAAACATAATACAATATAGCATAGAATAATGATGAAATCACATAAATAAAATATACCACTATGCTCTAAATACAATCTAGAATGCAATGATGAAAACTAGGATATCATATTACCCCTACTTTTAGCTCAAGCAAAATCATGCCCCATAATAGGTGACTACGATAATGCAATGTGAAATCATGTTCCATAGAATACTGGGTGCAATTTCATAGAAGTGAGATGAAACATCTCAAATTATAGTGAAATGACAAAACTATGATGCAACAAATAAAATTAAACATGTAGCAAAATGCTTTCACGTGGCAAAGAGTGAGAAAGCAAGCATAAAATATTTGAGATTTACCAGGTAGTTAATCTCTCCTTAGAGCTTCAACAAAAATCCACCAAGAGCGAGAAACAACAATCCAATGTAGTAGATAATCAAACTCCACATTTCCAAGTTGCTTGTGAAATAAGAAGAAGGATGCAGACAAAATAAAATACTTTACGAGAAATCAAATATTAGCAAGCAATAAATCATCAATCCTTAGAATGTTGATTATGTGAGTGTGTGTAACCATGTGTGAAAAGGTGAATTCAAACCCTCCTTATATAGCAGATTTAAAGGCAAAAAGAGCAAGAAAACCAAGGAGGGCCAACATAAAACATGCCAACCCTAAAAAATTAGGGTTTCAATTTTTCAAACCCTAAAAAGGTGAAATCGCACCCCATTAGAGCTAATCACGATTTCACAATGCAAAGTCACGCTTTGTTAAGGACCAAGCACAATTTCACATAAAGAGGAAAAAAGAAAAAAATAGGGGAAAGAGCCTTACCCTTGCCCTAGGCAAGTCTAAGGGGTCCCCTAAAGAGCTCAGGGAATATTACCCACTAAAGTGGGTCAATTTTTCGTGTCTACATCATGTATCATCATCCTTACAACATCCAAAACAAGGGTGTACCTTCTACATCTCATGAGGAATCTTCCCATGAAAAAGTTGAACAAGAATTAAACCCTTGGTTGCAACAGCACCTACGGAGAATGAAAAAATTGTTGAACAAATATCTTTTTGGATATTCCTAGAGATGTACTTAGAGAACAAGTGAAAAGAGAATCCACCACAATACACGATAATATCAAATATTCTAATGATCAATCAACTGTTTCTCAAATCAATGAAACTCAAAACAACTTGGCAAGTTTCAATGTGGCTATGGATCAATCTACTGATTCTCCAACACCTTCAACCATATCTATGGGAATTCCCACCACAAGGAACCCATTCTCAACACCTCCTAATGATACAATCAATACTACAAATCCTTTTCTCACTCACAACATGGGACTTAGCCAAGTCCCTCCCACCATAACATCAAATCAAAATACTTCAACTCTTATGAATATACCTTTCATGTTGCAAACCTTCGCTCAACCACTTACACAACCATTAACATTGCCTACACCATGAAACCCTTCATCAAATGATATTTAGGATATCAATACTAAAATCTTGAACTTACAAAAGAGAGACTCCAAGTTTGAAGAACTTGAGCATCAAATTACCTCTCTTCAAGGATCATCTAAGTTAAAGTACTCTTTTGAATAATTCTACAATGAGTCGTTAGACCCAACCATTCTTAACCATTCATTTGCAAAAAAAATTGAAACCCCTAAATTTCAAATATACAATGGAAAGCAAGACCCCATTAACCATATAAGACTATTTCAAATAGCTTATAGCGATATCAATCATGATGAAAAACTTCTCCTTAGGTTATTCCCTAAAATTCTTAGTGGTTTAGCCTTATAATGGTATTTTCAAATACCTCGCCACTCCATCACAAAGTTCAAAGAACTTATGGAAGCCTTCGTTAAACAATTTTTGATCTACATAGATGATAAGATCACCATAGATGACCTTTATCAACTTAAACAATCTAAGATTGAGAAATTCTTAGATTTTTTAGCTAAATGAAGATGTTTAGTAGGAAAAATTCAATATATTCCTCCTCCTAAAGAACTCTTACATATTTTTATATGAAACCTTCATAAAAAGTTATCATATCCTTTGGAAATGACAAACCTAACCTCTTGTTAAGAAGTCATTGATATGGCTAAAAGGGTAGAAGTCATCTTCATAAGACGAGGACAAATCAACTATAATAAGAAAAAAGATAAAAAAACCCCCCAATAAAGGGTAATACAAAAATAAGTATGTCATAGGATGGTGTAACTGACTCTTGTCAAAACAATAACATAAACACTACTCAGAATGCTCCTCAAAAGTTGGTTATCCAAAGATATTACAAACCCAAAGGCAATATACAAATACTGGATAGAGTCAAACATCTATGCTAAAAATACTCCTTGATTCTAAACTAATAGAACTTCTACCTATCAGGCCTTGGGATCTATCCAAAGGAGCACCTTTTTAGTATAGGCAAGACATATATTGTGACTTTCATCGAATGGAAGGACACACCACCAACAAATGTAGAACTTTAAAGAACATTATCCAAGACCTCATTGAGGAAGGAAAAGTAACATTCAATAAAATAGAAAATCCCAACAACAACATGGGGATATTTCAAGACCCCCTACCAACCCATGATCAAAAATCAGCCAACTTTGTATGCACCATTTATTTATCAAGATCTTCCTATATTGTGACTAGGCAACAAGCAAGGAATCAGTATTCGAATCAACCTCCATTAGTTATCCCAAGAACAAAGATAAATATTCCTAGTAAGTCACCTTTGGTACTCACACCTTCTTAAAATACCTTGCATGCCTTTGAAATCTATCAACAATTAGAGGAGGTACCCAAAAATATCTCCCTTCTAGAATCACTAAAAATATCACATGCTCATAGAGAGATATTTTTGAAACTCTTAAGTAAACAATAAGTCCCTCAAGACATATCTCCAAATGATATTGCTAACATGGTTGGACTAGTTGGAGTAAACAATGTTATCTTAGCCTTTCATGAGGAAGATACTCCTCTCAAAACCATATAAGGGGATTCCCCCCTTTACATCATAACTCAAATAGGTGATAAATATATCAAGAGAGTCTCAGTAGACAACAAATCAACTTTGAAAGAATGCAACATTAAATTCTTGTAAAATTTTGACTTAAATGAAGATGATTTGAAAAAATCAAGCCTCATCATTAGAGCCTTTGACAACAAAGAATGAGAGATGATCAACACCATTACTTTACCTATCAAAGTAAGGTCTTGTATCCTAAACATCCTCTTCTATGTCATATCATGTGATGTAACATACAACTGCTCTTTGGAAGATCTTGGATACACACTATTAGGGCAGTGCCTTCTACCATATATTAATGTATCAAATATGAGTATCAAAGGAGGATTATCCATGTCCTTGGAGACCCAGAACCTTTTACCATGTGAAACTCTATCGATCTACAAGAGATTAATCCCTACCCTTCCATACAATCAGCTAAGTTAAGTGACCAACCAAAAGTAAATAAAGGAAAGGAAATATTAGAGGAACCTCTCATAAACTTATTGGATAATCCCTAATCATCCTCTCCCAATGATCAAGTCAACCTCATTTATCAAAAACAAATCCTTTCATGGAACTAGTAAGTATATTCTTATCTCCTCATGATATGGGCATGCCCAATAGAAAAGGACTTAAAGTCCAAATAGGATCTTGTACTTTCATCCATGGGGGAACCACCTTCAATGAAAATATCCTAGGATGCAACTTCATGCCTAACGAATGAACATACACCACATGTTATATGTCACCTTCATTTTCCATAGCTAAATTGTTAGGATCCCATATCCTAACGTTCATTATTAATAATAATAGTTATAATAAAAAAATTATATTAGTAATAAATTTAATTATTAATAATATAATTAATTATATTAGAGTTAGGATAGTTATAATAATTAATTATTATATTTAGGTTAGGGTTAGGATAGTCATAATAATTAAATATATTAATTATTATGTGAACCGTCATATTGAATGGACGTAGGGTTAGGGTTAGGGTAGATATAAATATGTGTACGAATCATATTACAAATGATGAAAGAAAAGAATAATATATTTATTTAATTAAATTCAGGAGGGAGCCCCCTATAAGTGGCAAAGTGATTCGGATGCATGATTTTTATTAATTAATTAATTTAATTTTTATTTAGAACTACAAGGTTCTAACATTTGGTATCAGAGCCATGTCTTGGCAAGATCGTGTGGATTTGCTCAACAAAGTCAGGGAATGTCTTAACGATGTTGGGAGCGAATTCAAGGAATATCGGAGCATATTCATGGAATGTCATAGCGACATCGCATACCTGAGAAACCTCACCAAACCCTGGGTAGACTTGAGAAGTTGGGATGTGAGTTTCTTGGATGTGAATGACAATCAATTGGTTAGACATCCATCTACTTCTTCTACCCATGAAGAAAAGGAACCCATGAAGAAAAGGAGAAAACCATAATAGAGAGCAAGATTTATGCCTTAAACACAATGAAATGGTAGGAATGGAAAATAGGTGATATTGAAATTTCAAATAACGCCTCTAATTATGTGCCTCCCAAGTCTAAAGAAGTATACGAGGAAGAGGTTATAGCAGATATGGTGTCTGTGGCAGTGCCAAGCAAGAAAATGCCTTGCAAGTAGTACACTGTCAATGAGACTATTATATTGGAAAAATTGATTCCTTTGCAACCTATATTGACAGTGGATGCCTATATTTTCGAGAACAAGCTCGCATAATCTTATAAATAATCAATCCCACTATGGGATAATTCTACCAATGGATAAATCAACTTCAGTACTCACTTTCAATTTATGATGGAGAGAAGAGAGAAACTTCATGGGGAAGGACTTGCATTTTTGTTTCTAAAATAGGTTTTTTTTCCCACATGACCCCTGTCCATCCGTCTATCTCCATGACCACCTCCTCTTCTGCTCACCCAACAAGTATTTAATTCATCGTAACAATTTGTTTTTTTTCAAATTATGAATAAAATGGAGGTGACGCGTTAGTGGCCATTAATAGCCTCTAGTAATATAAGATATAAACTATGGTGAATCTAAAATATTATATAAACATAAACATAATATAAAGCTTTAAAAGCAGATGATCATATAATTTTAAGCAAGTTTCTAATATTCTGGTCTTTTTGTCGTGAGTTGGGTGACATTGAGGCTTTAACAACAAAATTTGGCTAGTACGAGTATCCAACCACCATATAAATTATTTTCCCCATTCCTCGTTATCTTTGCTCGCATTCAATCCCAAAAATCATCATCACAATAGATGATTGAATGCATTCATATAAAACAAGCAGAAAGATCATAAATGGGGGAGAGCCCAGTCATGGTTATCCAACTTCATTTTATTTGTCTGAGGTGGAACATAGAAGACCGAAGTCTGGACCATGCACGAGTATCCAACCACCATATAAATTATTTTCCCCATTCCTCGTTATCTTTGCTCACATTCAATCCCACAAATCATCATCACAACACATGATTGAATGCATTCATATAAAACGAGCATAAATATCATAAATGGGGGAGAGCCTAGTCATGGTTATCCAACTTCATTTTATTTGTCTGAGATGGAACACAGAAGACCGAAGTCTGGACCATGCATGAATGCAATCCTCAGATACATTTGATATATGGGACAAACAACATAGAAATCTAATGTACTAGTGTGCGAGGTTATCACTATAAATGCTAGCTAAAAATAAATATGTTATTCAGATTCAGGAGGGCTTGTAATATTTGTTAGCGTTTCATTATGGAGAAAGAAAAAGAAAAATTTGTTCGGATTCACTGCATAAAATATAAAATACAGAAGAGCAATAAACAAACAAGACAAAAGATAACATATTATATAATGTGGTTCACTTATTGTGAGTTACGTTCACCAAGAAACACTAGTCTTTTGTATTAACACCAATACAATCTCTGAAGGGAGTAATCCTGCAACACAACCAGCTGCAAATTCATCTTCAAAACACCAACATCTCCACACAATTACTCCAGCAATAATTCAACATGCAAACACCCTTGCATCAAGCTCTACACAAAGTTTCTTGATCTCTCTACAGGAATGTACAATCCTATGCACTTCCCATAAACAAGATACAATCCTTTCTACTTGAGGTATTACATAAATAGGAAAACCCAGTTACATTGCATGCTAAAACAAACCTCTTCTAATTAACCCAATCCTTTCTGAAGTTTACAATTAGAAAAAAACTTAATTTTAGTCAATCCTATTTTTTTTTTTTTCGTCAGTGGTTCGGGATTAGTTATCTATAGTCTAGTTAAGGAACATATAACTGTCTTATCCATATTTAACCGAAATTAGAGTCCACAACCTAACAAAAGCGTCAGAGAAACTCTCGCATTTCCATTATCATAAGATTGCCTACAAGTAGTTTTGATAACGAATCCCATTATCCATAAGATTGCCTACAATTAGTTTTGATAACGAATATTTCCATGACAATACTGCCTTCAAAATTAAACATTTACAGTGATGCTCCAAATCCAAGGAGAAATAAAAAAGCAATGTCCTTAAACAAAATATAGCCGAGTGTAAGTTTAAGCACCAACATTAAAATAAAATACTGTAATGAATTGAGCCAAGTGCCATGACAGTCACCATGAATCGGTCGAGTTCTGGGTCCATTCCGATGCTGGTAGTCATATGATGTCGTCGACATTCGTACTCTTTCATGGCTGCATCCAAACAAGCCATAAATTTTGATGGAACCCCAAACTAAATCCATAGTTAGAGAAAATACAATCTAAAAAGAATAATATTCATGACTACTCCAAGGTGTTCAAAAGTGAAAATATATGTACACTAGTTTTGGAAATGGAGATTTTGGTGGCAAGCTCAAGCAACACTACGCCGAAGCTGTAAACATCCCCCTTGGTGGTGGCTCTCCATGACTGAGAATACTCAGGGGGAACGTACCCAAGTGTTCCAGCAACAACCGTGCTGACGTGGGTGTCTCCTCCATCCATAAATCTGGCCAGTCCAAAATCTGTGACATGGGGTTTGAAATCCTCAGCCAGAAGAATGTTGCTGGCTTTCATATCTTGATGTATCACTGCAGGAGAGTAGTCGTGATGCAGAAACTTGAGGCCTTTTGTAGTTCCCAAAGCTATTTTGTACCTCGTGGGCCAGTCCAACTATTTTGGACCACCAGGCTTTTCATAAAGCCAATCCTCCAAGCTACCATTGGACATGAAATCATAAACAAGGAGTTTCTCTGTTCCAAATAAACAGCAACCTCGCAGAGGAACCAAATTCTCGTGAAATTCATGACTTCCCAAGGTCTGCATTTTAGCTAAAAACTCTCTCTCACCTTTGGGTCCCTTCTATTGTATCTTCTTCATAGCAACAATTGATTAATAATGAATTAATATAACTATCTAACCCTAACCTAAATATAATAATTAATTAATAATGAATTATTATAACTATCTAACTCTAATATAATCAATTATATTATTAATAATTAAATTTATAATATAAATTATTTATTATAATTATTACTATTAATAATGAACGTAAGGATATATATGGGTTATCAAGGCAAAGGCCTAGGTTGTTATGAACAGGGTATTAAAGAACCCTTAGAAGTTGAACCTTGGCCAACATGATGTGGGATCAGATTCATCCCCAACAAAAATAAACCTTCTCCTCTATCAGAAGAAGATGATAAAGATAATTATCTCGAGTCAATACATGGCTCCCAATGGGGTGATGAGGATGAAGAAGAACTATGGTCACTCCTTAACCAAACACCCCACAAAACCATATGATTTGGTAGCATCAACATGCTAGAATTAGTTCATCTAGAATCAATAGCAACCAAAGAAAATCTTGAAGATTATTTGGATAATTATCCTATAGAAGAATCTCTTAAATAAATCTTCAACTTAAACTCAGCCCAACTTCCTGAGTTGGAACAAACATCTATGGATCCACAAGAACTTGAAGAGTTAGGGATAATAGATTCCCCTCTTCATTTTGAGGATGAATCACAAGCTTTAATCAAAGAAACCATAGATGTCAACATAGGAACATACCAAGACCCTCACCTTATCAAACTTGGAAAAGTCCTAACCCAAGAAGAATGGATAGAATACATGAACCTATTAAAAGAATTCTCTGACATCTTCGCTTGGGGATATGATGACATGCCAAGACTTGACCCTTCATTGGTAGTCCATCATTTGGTAGTGCACCCCGATGCCAAACCCATCAAAAAAAATTAAGAAATATACATCCAAGAGTTGCTCTTTCAGTAAAATATGAATTACAAAAACTCCTAGATGTTGGCTTCATAAAGGCCATAGATTATTTGGATTGGATATCTAACATCATCCCTATCACTAAGAAGGAAGGATCCATCCGAATCTATATAGACTTTAGAGATATAAACAATGCTTGTCCAAAAGATGATTTCCCTTTGCCAAACATAGACATGATAGTGGACTTCACTATAGGATCTGAGATGCTATCCTTAATGGATGGATTCTCAAGCTACAACCAAATTAAGATAGCACTAGAAGATCAATCTAAAATAACTTTTACTACCCCTTGGGGAACCTTCTGCTATCAGGTCATGCCATTTGGCCTTAAAAATGTAGGAGCAACATATCAAAGGGCCATGACATATATATTTCATGACCTTATGCATAAAATTGTAGAATATTACGTAGATGACATCTTGGGTCAATCTCAGAAGAGACAAAACCACACTCGAGATCTCAGATGTATCTTTGAAAGACTATGAGATTATAGAGTCAGACTAAAACCCAACAAATGTATATTTGGGGTAACATCAAGAAAAATATTGGGATTCATCGTATCTCATCGTGGGATTGAAGTTGATCCCTCCAAAATTATAGCAATAACAAACATGCCACCACCTACAAACTTAACTGAATTATGAAGCTTACAAGGCAAACTACAAGCCATTCATAGATTCATATCGCAACTTGCAGATAAATTTCAACCTTTCTCCAAATTATTGAAGAAGGGAATAAAATTTGAATGGGATGAAGGATGTCAAAAGGCCTTCGAAGATCTAAAAACTTATCTCTTGACACCACCCATCTTGGTACCACCAAACCTAAATCAACCACTATTGCTATACATAGCAGCCACTGAGCATGCTCTTGGAGCTTTATTAGCCCAATACGATGAACAACATAGAGAAATAGCAATCTACTACATCAGTAGAACTTTAGTAAACTATGAAACTCGCTACACACCACTAGAGAATATTTGCCTAGCAGTTGTCTTCTCATCTCTCAAACTAAGGTACTACATGCTTAGTCAAAAGACTTACATCTTAGCAAGGGTAGACCCATTATGCTACCTTATGTCAAAACCTTACCTATCTGGTAGGACTACAAAATGGGTCATAGCCCTTAGTGAATTTGACATAGAATTTATAAATCAAAAATCACTAAAGGGGTAAGTTATAGCCGATCAACTGGTTGCATCCCCTTTAGAATCAAAACATCCCATAAGCATATATTTTCTAGATGAAATAATATTTTCAATAGAAGCCCAAGAGCCTAAAACTTGGGTCTTGTACTTTGATGGAGCTAGATGTGCAAAAGGTGCAAGGGCAAGAATTATCCTAGTCACTCCACAACAACAACTCATCCCACTATCCTTTAAACTTTGCTTCTCATGTACTAATAATACGATAGAATACGAAGCACTCATCCTAGGTCTTAGGGCTACAACAAAACTAAATATTGAAAATATAATAGTATATGGTGATTCACAATTGGTCATCAACCAAGTGAATGATACTTATCAAACCAAATATGAGAAGCTAAAACCATACAAAGACATTGTAGACATGTTGAAAACTCACTTCAACCAAATTACCATAGAAGCCATACCACGATCTAGCAACCATCACATTGACACTATGGCTACAACAGCATCTCTCATACCCTTAGATTTGGAAGATGAAGAGGCTTCTATTATCATAAGATCAATTAATGAATCTTCCACACTCGAATCATGCCTACAACCTCTTAACATATGCAATATTGAAACATCTATACCTCAAGAACCTTGGTATCAAGACATATTTAAATTCCTCAAAGAAGGAACATTCCCTAAGGGTTCCAACTCTCAAAAATGAAGATAATTTAGGCTAAAATCTTGCAAATATGTCATCATTGGAGATATCTTATATCGATGCTCCTTTGAAGGTATACTCCTTAGATGCATAAATACAAATGAAGCCCAAGCTATCATAAAATAAGCCCATGATGGAGCATGTGGTGGATATTTTAGTGGATTATCCATAGCCAAGAAGCTCCTTAGAATGGGCTATTATTGGCCCTCTATGGAAAAGGATGCTCACAACTATGTAAAGAAATGTGATAAGTGTCAATGACATGACAACCTTGTTCACGCCCCTTCTCAAGAACTTCAACCAATCACATCTCCTTGGCCTTTCTCCTCTTGGGGATTGGATATCATAGGTAAAATCAACCCTCAATCATTATATGGACATAAGTTCATCATCACCGCTATAAAATATTTTACTAAATGGGTCGAGGCAATGCCCCTATCCACCGCAATAGGGATTCAAGTATCAAAATTCATTCTAAATCAAATCATCAACCGATATGGTATACCTTCTACCCTAATCATTGATAATGGCACCCCTTTTAAAAATAAGGAAGTTGCCAAAATATGCACCAAATACAAAATTCAACAAAAATGGTCTACACCATACTACCCACAAGGAAATGGATAAGTTGAATCCTCCAACAAAATGCTAATCAAAATCCTCAAGAAGCTAGTAAACAAAAATGGTTGAGACTGGCACTTGCAACTCTACCCTACCTTATGGGCATATCACATGAGTGTGCATACTCCCATGGGGGCAATGCCATACACCTTAGTTTATGGCACCAAAGCAGTATTTCCCTTTGAACTTGAGATACCCTCTCTAAGAGTCTTGTTACAAGATTCTTTGGTAGGAGATGAATATCACTCAAGTCACTTACAACAGCTAGAACTCTTAGAAGAAAAATGCATCAATGCTCTAGAGCACCTCAGAACATACCACAATAGACTTCGATGTGCCTATCACAAGAAGGTACATCCAAGATCCTTTGAAGTTGGGGACTTAGTCCTCAAAGAAAATCAAAGGAACTCTAACGCTGACGTTGACCTAAAAGGAAATTTTAAACCTAATTGGTTAGGACCTTTCATCATCATAGCCAAATTTAGATCTGGAGCCTACCACCTAGCCACATTGGATGGCCAAGAACATAAAGAACCAATCAACATCATGCATCTTAAATGATACTATGCATAAAACATCGAGTCATTTGCTTGTTCATTTGATTGAATGCACGACAAATATCATCATATCATCATACACACTTCACCCCTTGCATGTTTTCCTGACTTGCTTGATCATACCATAGATTCAAGAGGTTTTACTATGATGCAAAATCCAATCCTTATTACGAATACATCTGCATTGCATCCACCTAGGCTAACCATATGTTGAGTAAACTCTCTCAGTCCAAAAATCTTATCCACCAAATCTTCTTCTACATCCCGCTTCACTACTATCATACTTCTCTTCTTCTCCCTCTCTTGGGTTAAGTGATGTATGACGTGATCATCCATGGCCCTGATGACCCAACCTTTCCCCTTTCTTCTATCCCAACCTTGGGGCATCCAACAATAAACAACAATCAATTACACTTACTTACCTTCTTCTCTCATCCATCATGCTTCTTCCCTCTCTTCAGAATAAGTAATATGCATGAAAATTTCTTTCCTCTATTTCATACACAATCACATCATTAATATCAACAATATTTCACAACAATATTATCAATAATATATATCTACAATATTCTTCAACAAAAGAGCCTCTTTTCAATCAACACTCATGATTATTTAATAGACTCCTCAAGGACACCTTTTTCTCTCCTATAATGCATCAACGACTTTTGCAAACTTGCAAAATGATGTATTGTATAAGAGAATTTTAAGAGTAGTCTATTGAATGTATCATGACATCTATTCATCACATTCTTCAAATGCAACTCATTTGATATGCCATCCAGGGATGGGAAATCACATTCAACCAATATCTCATGAATTCATAATCATTTGTGAATTTCACTAGTTACTAGTTGAATGGGGTTCTCTTCCTTGATTGGCCTATCATCTGAGTTCACAAAATCATACCTAATATATCATCACCAGCTTACTCATTCGGTAAGTCACACGGGCCAAGAAGCCCTTAATCATCCATTCTCCTATGGATTAACAATTACTTGTCAACTTTATATGGGAATGAATGATTATGGGTACTCTTCCCCATTTGACATACCATTTTAGTATGCAATAAAACATAAATCAAATCCTCATGCATTGTCTTGACAATAAATCATAGGGATCATAGGGTTCCCTTGATCCAATATCTCATAGGTTTGCAATTTCTTGCAAATCTCATTAGGCAATGGATCAATGGTATCTTTACTTTCTCTTTGATTTATTGCATCAACATGCTATCACATTTTATAAATCTCACTGATTACCTTCGATAGTCCATGCAAATTTTGAAGACTCTATCGATCCAATATCTTGTAGATGTACAATCATTTGTAAATCTTACTAGGCACTGGATCGATATTGTCCTCATAGCCACCTGGTTCATGTCATTGGCATTCTATCAAACAAAAATCAAGATCTCTCATGATTTTGTTCAAATAGGTCTATCAAACTATGAGGCTCCATAGACCCAATGCCTGGTGTGCATACAATTATTTGTATGCTTCACCAGATACTAGGTCTATGTTGTCTTTATAGCCGCCTGGTCTTCTACAACAATAGAACATCCATGAATCATACTCTCTTCATCAACTATTTGCCTAATAAACCATTGGATCAACAAAACTTTATTTCCAACTAGTTCATTATACAAATACACAATAAACATCTAATCTCAAAGTAATCACTCATCAAGAGTGCTAGATATTCTCTATCTATTTGTACAAAATGTCAGTCAATAGATAGAGAACTTCCTCCATCTTGATGTATGACAACAACCTATCATTTCTTCTTTTCTTCAAAATAAAACATCTAGACTGACTAATGGATCCTTCGAGAACATTGGGATTTGGTAATCAACACTTCACGTACCCATAATCATTTATGACTGCATCAAGTAGTTGATTATCAGATCCTTGTACCTCCTAATGGCCTATAAGCTAGTATGGATGTTATCTATTCATTCATACAAATAATATCCTTTAGACTAAGGACCATGTTATCACATGGATCTCCTAGAAAAGGAGATTTATTTTTCCCATGTTCTATGCATATACAATTCTTTGTACACATAGGCAAGTGAGAAGGGCTTCTTCTTTTCTTGGATTATCCATGTGAGAGCGTTATCCTCATTCTGAGAGATTTTGTTTACCATACAAATTCTCAAATATTTCAACACATCAGAGGTGGCAATGAGTATTAAGTCCAATTCCTCATGTACATGTAAATATTTGCATATGCATTAGGTAATAGACTTATATACTCTTGTTACCCTCTCTCATGTGTTGAAATTCAATAATATCAAGTCATTATCCTTGTTAAAATATTTTGCTTTCAAACAACGAGAGCAAAAGAATGACACAAAATCATTTTACAAGCCTTTTGCAAATATTTACAAACATTGACATCATTACATTGCAAAATATTTTACAATCACCAAAGCATTACATTGCAAATCATTCACAAATCATCATTTCAATATCTTATGAAAGTCTTTTCACAAATATTTGCAATCACCACAACATCATATTGCAAAATATTTTGCAATAACAAAAATATTGTATTACAAACATATTAATACCTTACAAAAACCTCGTAAGCATCAAAGCATTACGTAACAAAAATATATTATGCAAAATTAAAAGCATGTCATCACTTTACAAAATTTTTGCAAAGAGCGCAAAATCGATCACAAAGGCATATCATCACTTTGCAAAATATTTGTAAAGAGCATGAAATCAATTACAAAAAGCATTCTACCACTTTTCAAAACACTCACAAAATATCATCAAATCATTACAAAGCATTGCAAAAAAATTTATGATCACATCGAACATTGTTTGAAAAGGCTTGCGGACAACAAATAATCTTATCTATGTAGTCAAGTGTTTCATAGAGAATGGCACTTGAACATTGATAAGAATCAAAATAACTTCATCTATGTAGTTAAGTGTTTCATAAAGAATGACACTTAAACATTGATGAAGAATCAAAAATATTATCTATGCAGTCAAGTGTTTCATAGAGAATGGCACTTGAACATTGATAAGAAACAATAACTTCATCTACGTAGTTAAGTGTTTCATAGAGAATGGCACTTAAAAATTGATGAAAATCAAATATTTATCTATGTAGTCAAGTATTTCATAGATAATGGTACTTGAACATTGATAAGAAGCAAAAAATTCATCTATGCAGTTAAGTGTTTCATAGAGAATGACACTTAAACATTGATGAAAATCAAATATCTTATCTATGTAGTCAAGTGTTTCATAGAGAATGACACTTGAAAATTGATAAGAAGCAAAAAATTCATCTACATAGTTAAGTGTTTCATAGATAATGGCACTTAAACATTGATGAAAATCAAATATATTATCTATGCAGTCAAGTGTTTCATAGAGAATGGCACTTGAACATTGATAAGAAACAAAAATTTCATCTATGTAGTTAAGTGTTTCATAAAGAATGACACTTAAATATTGATGAAAATCAAATATCTTATCTATGTAGTCAAGTGTTTCATAGAGAATGGCACTTGAACATTGATAAGAAGCAAAACTTCATCTACGTAGTTAAGTGTTTCATAGATAATGGCACTTAAACATTGATGAAGATCAAACACCTTATCTATGTAGTCAAGTGTTTCATAGAGAATGACACTTGAACATTGATAAGAAGAAAAAATAATATATATCATGTACATATTATAGGTACCTCATCTATGTAGTCAAGTGTTTCATAGAGAATGGCACTTGAACATTGATGAGAGGAAAAAATACATATATACATCATGTAAATATTATAGGTACCTCATCTACGTAGTTAAGTGTTTCATAGAGTATGGCACTTAAAAATTGATGAGAAGAAAAATATTTTATACTTCATGTACATATTATAGGTACCTCATTATGTCTTAAATGCTATCATGAATATGGTATCATAGGCCACCATTTAAACATAATGAGATCATGTTCCCACCTATGGGAACACATAAAAGGTAAAATATCTACCTCTAAAAAAATGAGTATTCTCCTATATCTGATCTAGAGATCACCACTCATAGCATACTTTTGGATGGTTACCTATCATTCAAAATGTAATACATCTCTCAAATGGGGCATCTACCTCCTCTTAATAATTAGTCATCATCATGATTTTACAAAACCATCACTAAGCAACCAATCAATACTACAATCACTTAGTCAACTATATCATAAAATCTCAACACATCAATACATAAAATATCACATATCAAAGCATCATATTTTCAAACATCTAAAACAAGCTCAAAATACAAGTATCATCATCATCATATATATACCTCATATCATACATGCCACTAGAGAAGGTGTACCACAAAAGAAAACAAAATGGTACACTCAGTCCTAAACACCCCTAAACCTGCCTAACTAGTAGAACCCACCTCTCCATAACCTCCCGGTGGAGGAGGAGGATGCGGTTGAAAATTGATAGACCTTCGAGAGGTATCACTCATTTATGAAGCTCTCGATCATGATCCTAAGGTGATGATACTCGTCGCTCTATAGGAACCTATACATGATATAGTTAATGGTAGTACATGGTACTAACTTACTCCCTCTTGGCTCAAACCTCTATGCACTATAGTCTCACCATAAGCTCTTCCCTCAATCTCCAAAACTACTCTAGAAGCCTCCAACTACCATTCTAGTAGTCCCATAATTAGGGCTATCAGTGCAACATCCAAGCCTTGCCCAGATTACAATCAGGCCTCATCCCTCTCCCTCCTCATCTACTCCAACTTAGACCTAAAACAAGAAATGATCATTTGATCCATGTCCTACTCCTACCCAACTTGATCCAGATATGACTAAATCCAGGATATGGTCCCCTTGTTATCAGCTCTCATCTGGGCCATATCATCTTGGACCCTGGTCACCTCATCCACTTGCATGACCTCAAAGGCTACCAACTACCTCATCACCTCATCCAAAGTATGGTATAGAACCCTTAACTCTACCATCGAAGCCTCCTCCACGATCTTACTCCACCAAAGTTTGGTCCTACTCTGTCTGAACTTAATCCCACTCCACCAAGTGGGGCACATAGAAGTGGAATTGTGGTCAACTAAGCTACATCCAATGGGGGACTATATGACCCCCAACCCTATATCTATATGCCATACTTTTCCATATATCCCTCTCATAGTGACACCTAGCTCCTATTAAGGCATTAAGCATGTCTTGAAATGCTTGTCCCTAGTCCCTCGGTGGTGGGCCTGTAGTTAACCGATGAGGTCTAAATATCTAATACCAGTTAGTGTACTCCACCATCACCCCTACATCATCTAGCATAGGGGTTAGTACTATGGGATCATCTGCATCAACCTCCATGTAGGTATTAGAGTCCATAGGATCCCACCATGACTCATGATGCACTCATCGTATCCACACCTTACCTACTATCGGTATCCCCTATACCTCCCCATGTTGGTATGTCACATGGTCATATCGATATAACTCATAGGTCCTATTCCCATCATCTAACCACCATATCTACCTCACCCTAGCCAGCTCCTTGTGGTCATCTGACCACACATACCTATCCCTCCATGATCACCAAATAATATGTGCCACCCTCATATCATCGATCAGATACCTCACCCAAGCTAGAGAATAGAATGAAGGTTGGATACACCTCTCCCACCTATAGGCTACTCCTCTCAGGGTCAACATCCCTCATCACTATAATAGGTCAACAGATAGCTATGTGCTCCCATGCCCAGACCTAGAGAAGAGTGCAACATGTCAGACTCTGACCCTACCTATATACCACTCTATACAGAGTGTGGTATAACCTCACCAAGATAGTAGGAGCCCATGCATAGATAGTCTGATCATCCCTCAATCCTGCTATAATCTCTCCCCATCCCCATGGCATGAAACACCTACTAGTGTCACCCATCATCAATCCTAACATGACTGATGCTAGAAATATAGTCAGCCAATCAATGTGTCCTCCCACATAGGCATCATTGATCCTCAGTCCATCCTTCATCCCCATGAAGTTACCCCTCCTTGAGAAGGCTAACTTCCCAGCCCTCACACTTGTACCTATATGAATAGGAACACCCTAAATAGGTACTTTGAGGATACACCATACATCCTCCAACGTGACTATCATCTCACCCATCAATATCCTAAACGTATTAGTAGATGGGTACCACCTCTCTATAAGGGCTATCAACAAAAGGTGATAAAACTCTAACTTAAGCATGTATGCCATATATTATAGCCCTATTTTTACCAACACTCCCACATCCTCCTCCCTCTTCTTGCTCACTATAATGCTCTCCAAGCACTTAGGGTAACTCTTCCAACTCACCAAAATCTTTATCCCCTACCAAAAACCACATATAAAATATTTAGTTATAAAACCTATCAATTCATCTCAAAATATTTATAAATATTACCATTAGATAGGGCTCGAAAAGAGCTTTCTAATGAGTATAAATTTACCTATATTTGCACACATATCAATGCCTAAAATTAAAAAATAAAAATTGCAGTCCAATGTCAAATTCACCACTGGAACCAAATTCACCATAGGCACCAATGCCAAATTCACCACTAGTGCCAAATTCTCCACAACTTTCAAAAAATTGAAAAAAATGATCCAAAAGCAAAAATTTTGAGTTGGGAGAAAATACGTACCTCTTGATCTCACTCCGACACATCCACCATCCCTCGAATGATGTCCACATGATGCACCCAACCTTGGTTATGTGCCATCCTCTAGAAATAGGTGTATCTCTCTCCAACTTTCTAAAACTGGTAAAGTGCAAATGAAGGCACTTTCACCTTTCCTTTTACCTTTTAACTGTCATCCTATCATCACCAACTCATCCAAGCATCCTATATTTTAGAAATCTACCATTAGGCACACTGTTCTCAAAGAAGAGACTATGCCATGAGGAAAAAATTTTCATGGGGTAAAATAATCTTCTCTAGATATCAAGGCACGCAAAATGAGGCATATGTATGTAATGATACAAAATCATCAAAACAAGCAAAATCACAATCATCTCTTCAAATCAACAAAGCAATACAACAACAATACATCACAATGTCAAAATTGAGTATCACAACTTAAATTTTGATGCAATATCACAGACATCACATCAAAATTAGGGTAAAATGTAGACACCCAATTTTGACACACCAAGCAAAATCTTCCAAAACTAGTCGTAAACACCCCAAAACTTCCCAAAACCAATCACAAATGCTACAAAACCTCAATTTGATCATTTCCCATCATTTTGGGCATCATTTTTTACCTTTACCAAATTCACCACTCTGACCAAATTTGCTAGTGGTGAATTTGGCAAGTTGAGTGGTGAATTTGGCAAAACTACAGAAATCGACTCTTAACATCCAAAATCAGTTCTAATAAAATTCACCACTCCTACCAAATTTGCCAGTGGTGAATTTGGCTAGTGGTGAATTTGGAAAATTTTCAAATTTCAAAGTTTAAATGATCAATTTGGCTCCCTAACCAAATTTGCCACTTGGGTCACCAAATTCGCCAGTGGCGAATTTGGTCGATAGTGGTGAATTTGGCCAAACAACTCAGAATATTTGGCATGAGCTAGAAGGATGGATTGTAGTCCTCCATCCTCTACCATTGATCCCACATGCTCTAGCAAGGTCTCAGATGCATTTATTTCAATTTATTCTTATCTCTTCTTCCCCCCAAATCCCCTCCCAAATCCTATTTAAGGAGGTCCTTGGGTAGGCATTTGACATAATTTTTCACTGTAGCTAAACTCTACTAAGATTTTTAAGCATCCTCTTTTAATATTTCCTTCTATAGCATTCCTCATTATCAAGTTTCTCTCCAAGCATTCCAAGCATTTTCCAAGCATTTGGAGCACTTTGCAAGCATTTGGAAGCAAGCCAAGCAAGGCAAGGAGGACTTTGGGGCAAGGAGGTCACCATTGGAGGTAAGAAAGATAGATCTCCTAGCTTCTTCTCTCCATTCATCTTTGCTTCATTGCATTTTGTCCTCTAGGTTGTAGCCTTGCTAACTTGCACCTTCTCTTTTGGGCATTTCTACTTTTCATGCTTTCAATCTCTTTTATAAGCTTCTAATATTTGTTTGCAACCACTTAATCTCTATTTTGCAGCCTCTCTTCAAGCATAACACTCTCATTTAGCTTCTTAACATCTATCTTGCAGCCATTTAATCTTTATTTTGCAGGTCCATTTGGATTATATGCATATATCATCCATATTTTAATCATAACTCTTTGTTTTGCAGGGTCTTATTGCATTTTCTTTCATATTGCATATCATATTATTTGTTTCCCTCTTATTCACAATTATATTATCTATATTTATAGTAAACTAACATATTTATTTCTATTCCATGTCTCTTTACTTTAATGCCTCTTTCATTTACAAGCATTAAATCTAGTTTTACACCTCTTTTAACAATTTCTTTCCCTGCATTGTATGTAGTTTTATATTGCATATACATATCAATTTCCCATTCATATTTCAAGGTAGGGTGTTGATTATACAAGGCTATTATTGCCTTGTTATCTTATTCTCTTTGCCAATATTTAAGCACCTCCCACTATAATCCCCTGTCCCTTTTATTTAGTGATGTAGATTTCACTAATTCTTGGGCAGCATTTTACATATTTTGTCACTCTCATCAATCTCCATTCTTAAATGCTAATTTACTTCACTAGGAGTTAGATTAGCTATTTCCTATCATTTCTAACATAATTGCATGCATTTTTAAGCCTTCTACAATTTCAATTTAATTTTAATTTCAATCATTCTAACTTTTTGCTTACCTCTATAATTTTTACATGCTTTGGGCACCATTCACATACCTCTGCATTTTCATTTGATTTCACCATTTAAATATTAATTTAATCCAATTTGAGGTTGAATTAGTTATTTTAAATCATTCCTAATATCATAGTATTCACTTTTCATTCCCTTGTAACTCTATTTATTTAAAAATTTAGTTACATTTGATACTTTCATCATTCTTGCATACATCTTAAATTTAGTCATTAAATTATCTGATTTAGTGACTTAGATCTCTAATTTTCTTAGTTACAGACCTAGCAAAATCTATTAGAATCATTCCCCTCAAATATCAGCTAAAAACCCTATCAAATATTACCCAAAACAACCCTCAAAATATTCAAAATCTTGTGTTCAGACCAAATTCACCACCTTGCCCAGTTCAATGGTGAATTTGGCAACCAAAAAACACTCAAAATCAAATTCGCCACTACCAAATTCATCGATGGTGAATTTGGTAGAAACCAATGGTGAATTTGGAAAAAGGCCAAAATCCACTCTAGGAGGTAAGCATACTCAATATTTTCATCAAAAAGGGATCTGATCAGCTATTTAGACAAGTTTCTACCCTAATTTTTGGGTCTTTTGTGCAGATTTACCAAAATCACCACTCCTAGTGGTGAATTTGGTAGTAGTGGTAAATTTGGCAGATTCAGTGGTAAATTTGGCAACATAGTATAAAAAGAGGTGAATCTACCACTTGGCACTTCCTTAGCCTTGCATTTATCATTTCTCTATGTTTTCCTTCTATTTTTTGCTATTTTGTGCAATCACATCTCATTTGGGCAATTAAGGAACCTTAACTAGAAAACCCTAATCGTTTACAAAACCTTTTAATTGCTTTATAAAACATTGCAATTTCTTTACAAAACACATCTAAATCAGTCAATTAAGGAACCTTAGACTAAATTCTAGCCCCTTGATCATTTTCAAGTTCATAGGCAAAGAATCAAAAATCATTTAGTTGCATTTAGGCTAACTTGTCTTCTTGCATTTTCCTTTGTTTTACCTTGAAACATCAAAGACTCCTAGTTAGCTCATTCAAACTTGAAAAGCATATAGGATAGCTCTTGTATTATTGTATTTGTGTGATAAAATGTTTAGAATTGCATTTATATGATCATTGATGATTTAGGTTTAAATAACCATTAAGGCTCAAAAACAATTCGAGATAGATAGTGATCCAAAACCTTAGGTATTTTCTTTGAATAAACCCATAAAACACCGATCAAACAAGCATAACATCAACTTCCACAAGACCTGAGAAAAAAACATTGAGTAGGAGTCTAGTTGTGTTGAGAATCTTTGCATTCTCGGGGTCTCCTTTGGAAAGAGACTCTCAAGTGGGGAAGCAGAGATTCTAACGAATCTCCCTCATGCACACTTGACATTAAATTAGACTTAAGGGGAAAAGAACATGATTTTTCCCACCATATACAACTCCCATTTAGCTTGGCTTTTAATTTATTATATTCATCCTGAGATGCCATGGCTAGAAGTTAATATCAAAGGCCAAGATGGAAGTGCTATTCCTGTTTATGCATGGACTAGCTTACTTTGTGAAATTTAGTCCTATTATGACTTTAATAGAGAATTTCTAGGGCTTGGTTTGAAAATGATTAATGGCCAAATTACATTGATTTTGTTTATGGCATGGGATAAGGTAGAAAAGGCACCTGCACCTACCCATTTTACAAAGGAGAAATCATAGTGAATAAAAGAGATATTATAAGAGCATTACAACACATATGAAGAAATTGAGATTAATAGAGCTTCCTCAAATATGGAGATATGACCCTGAGCACAAGTTCACAAATAGGTTGATGGATATCTGTAATGGGAAGGCTCTAAAATTTGAAGTAAATCCTAGGACTTATATTGAAAAATTTAGAAATAATAACGAAGATTCTAAGTTAAAATGGGATGTCAAGAACATGGAGGCTTTACCCCTTGGAGATATTTCTATGACCATGATGAGGGCTATGACCTTGGGAATTATGAACACCATGTTTATGATAAATCAAAGGTACAATCTCTTCTAAAGAAATAAAATTGTAATGATGGTAAGTCATTCAAATGGCGGAGAATGAGAGTTGAAACATGTACCTCTAAGTAAAAATATGGAAATAAAACGGACATGCAATTTTCTGACAAGTATGACTAGTTTTCTAAATCTTTGAAAGCCAATAGGATATTTCTTGCATTAAGTTTTAGAAAGCCTAGTAGTCAAGGAGAAACTTCAAGTTGCAAACAAGTAGAAAGAAAAAAGCAAAAGTAAATATATATTAGAACTCCTCCTTCATCTCCTTCAAATTAGAAAAAGGAAGTTGTAGAGGCGGATCCATATTCCAAAGGTAAACAGGTGGTATCTCTATTTCAACCAACGATCGAATAGCTCCAAACGTATGAAGTGGGTACTCAAATAATAGGAATAATAGGTTATACTAGAGGAGGACTAGGTAAATATGAAGCAGGTGAAATTGAGTTAATCCAAGTACCTAAGAGGCTAGGTCACCTAGCCCTGCGAGTGACCTACACTAAAGAAGAAGAGACTAGAGGTGAAGAGACACTTATGATAGGCATATGTATGGTTAATTTTACAAATCCTAATCCTCTTAAGCATTAATATTTATCAAAAAAGGTAGTGGTAGAGCCTCAACAACAATAATTGGAAGCAACCATCGAATAGAGTTCTTCCTCCACAGTCGGTAAAAGAAATATTGTAGACACTTTGGAGGAAACAAATAAGGGGGTGACTAAGGAGAAAGAGATAGAGTAGGTATCTCAAATGGTTGAATAATCACAAACTCCATATGGAGAGCAACCTGATCCAAACCAAAATTATGCAACAGTCTCCACCAAGAGACTTAGATAAGGTTTCTAATCCCTCTTATTCTACTCATTCTCCTCCAATTTTCCTAAAAATTATATGTCCCCTTTCTAAGAAGCATGATGAAGGATTCCTCTTTTTACAATTTGACACATCCCTTCCATCATAATTCACTCCACTTCCACCAAAATTCCTTTCATCTCCAATATTTTTAATGGAAATCCAGGTTCCATCTTCCTCGTCTCAAAATCCTTCTCTAACATCAAAAATATATTTTTTGGTGTTAGTAGGATAGAAATAATTTACATCCCTTCCATCACCCTAAATGGTAGAAGCTATAGTATCAACTCCATTGTCTCAATATTCCACTATTTTAGCTACTTTTCACATTTCCCTTTCACTAGTATCATCTCTGGTGACCATATCCACTCCCCTCACTGATCCTGTCATGGCCACCTATCAAAAGTCCAATGAGTTTTCACTCAATGCAATAAATTGGTGGAATGATAAAATTGCAAATCCATCCAAGAAGGTTTCCTATAAGATAAATATTTTTATAGTAGACCTAGTTTCTCAGAAAATAATAAATTTGATCATCACTTCAAAGGTAAATAAGCTGAGGAATGATATGACTCTAGATGATTATCAAGTCAAAGAGAAAATAGAGGATATTATGCAATTACCTATGGAGGATGAGCTTGTAGTTGCCAAAGCCCATATGGATATAGTCTACTTGTAGGGTGATATCTATAAAGAAAAATGTAAAAATATAGAAGAGAAAGTGAAAGAATTGGAAGCTTCACTTAGAGACCAGAAGAATCTGGAGAAGGCCCTCAAAAATGAAGTGAATAAGTGGCAAGACAAGTTTCAAGAGATGATCAACTATAAAGAGCAAGTTGAAAATACTCAAGCACAAGTTAAGGTTTTGATCAAACAAAATGACCAATTACAACAACTACATTTTAAAATGCTAATTCTGTAAGATTTTCTAAAGATAAATTGAAGCAAATAAGGAGAGAAGTTTGGTCTAATATTCACCAGCAAAAGTGTTAGGAAGCTAAACTTGTTTTCATCTTCTTGGATGAATCCAACAAAGAGGTTGTAAGTGCTAAAGAGGCTCTTAAGGTTATTTAAGGAGAAATTTAGCATAAGATTACTGTAGCAAAAAATATTTATAACTTGGAAAAAGTAAGGTTCAGAGCTGCATCAAGGCTTATCCCTAGTAAGTAGTGGTGTTCTACCAACATTGCCAAAAGACATCCTAGCCAAGAACATATTTATGTTGAAAGGATGGCAACTGGTAGATAATTTGGAGACTAAAATGAGTAAAATTCTATAGAATATTAATCATATTAAGTGACTTGGCTTTCCACATTTTTGGGGATATTATCACCAATTCATTAGAGAAGCTACACTGAAATCTAGCCTCTACTCAAATTTGGGGAATGAGTTTAAGATTAAAGGATGTCCTAAGCCAATTTAGCAAGATCAGGTGGTTTAGTTAACCAACAATTTAATGTACATTAAGGATGTGATAACTAAAGTTGCTAATAGCGATTCTCAACCATCTTATGAAAAGGTTTCCAAGTTATAGAAACTTCATCGACAAATATTTACAATGCCAAGAATTCCTTAGAAGGCTTGGGAGGAGGCCTCAAATGCTCTTGAAGGTGTTGTTCAACTTCTAATTGAGGAATATATAAGTGAAGAGGAGGTAGAAGAAAATGAGACTGACCGTGAAAGTCAATCAGAGAAGAAAAAGGAAGAAGAGAAGAAATATGTGTAGGAAGTAGAAAAAGAGAAAACTACGATTGAAGAAGTCATTCACATTGAAGAGGGAGACACTGAAGAAGAACAAAATCAGGAAGAGGAGTAGAAATAGGATCAATAAGAAAGGAGTAGCACTTTTGGCATGACTCAGGTTTTGACAAGTTCTTGCAAAGAGTAAAAAATACATGACCTTCTAGAAACATGATGAAGGCATGATCCTTTCTACTATATAACCAAGGGTTGGCCCTCTCATTGAATAAAGAAGATATTTTGATTCTTATCTTACCTCTATATGAATTGTTACCCTTTACCAAAATAACTGGGAAAGAGTAGTCATTCTATGAAAGTAATATTAAAAAATAATAATTTAATGCCTCCTTTTCCCTTTGTCTTCCCACCTTTGTCATTTTCTCTTCCCTCACTCATTCACTCATTCATTTTCCTTCCCTTCATCCATCTCATTTTCACACTTCCCTTCATTTCTCTTTCATTCATATTTTTTTCACTTTCTATTTGAGACTCCATAAACCCAATGAATAAGGCTCTGAGTTCTTCAAATCTTGAGAGCAAGATTCCCTAGGAGGTGCCAATAATGTAGACAAAAAAAAAACTACATCTCAGGAAATAACCAAAAGTTGCAAAAAATGGTTGTGTTCAAAAGCTCACCCAAACCCATTTATTTTTGCAAAATCTGCATTAATTTTGGTTAAGGCAACACAAGAATAACTTTATCCTATGGTTGATAGTTGCTCTTTGATAACCGCATGGTTGATAAAAACACAAAAGAAAGGATATAATCTGCCAAAAATACCATTCTATGGTATAAATATTGAAGTGGCCTAAGGATTATTTTTAAGCGCGACTGCTGGATTCCTTTTTTAATGTCATGGAAATGAGAAGGAGACTTCGAAGCATGAGCGTGATGGCTAGAATAGTTCAAAGTTGTTAAAATGCAAGAATCTATGAAAGAGATTGTTAAGAAAGGCTCAATTACAAAATGAAGAACAGTTGACAAGGATACTTTGTTAGCATCATGGCCATAAGCAAGGAGTACGTGTAAGCCTGAGTTCATTGATTTTCATGAACCCACTGCCAATATGGTTAAGTTTGGTCGAATGTCATTACGGCATACAATTTGACAACTTTATTTTAATAGAGTGCAACCATGATAAAAAGGCAAAGCGAAGGCGCAAGTCCATGATAAACCCTTATGTTGTAGTTAGAATAATAAATATTGGTGAAATTTCATAATTGTGTATGGTTGAGCATTTCCCTTTGGTGAGAATGCAAAAATAAGGATATTTTTCACATAATGCAATAGATAAGCGATCGTGGGTTGGCTTCATCCAAGAGCGATAAAGAAGAACTCAAAACCATAGATGTTTTCATTCCCATGGTTAAGACATGCAAAAAGTATCAAGTCTCAAAATTTTATGCAATTTCAAGCAAGTGAAGATAGATTCTCACGGTTGTGGGTTAAACGGCCTAAGAGCGAGCAAAGATTAAATTGTGATTTTTCTCGATTTCATGCTCAAAATTATCAAAGGCTAAAAGCAGAAAAATTCCAGTGTAGTTTCAATAAATATAAATGTGGAACATGACCATGAGCCAGTCGTTGATCAATTGATCACAACCGCTGTTTCCAGATCAATGGTGTAGATTGATCTTGTTCTGAATTCTAAATTTACAGTGCAATTCTTACATGACTGCATGATATAGTAGATAAAGAAATTTGAAATAGATGCCATAAATATGAAATACTACAAATATGAAAAGAGGTAGATAGAAGTTTTTAAAACCTTCAGACCAACCAACTCAATTGCATAACAATGATTATGAAGATTTTGCAAGAACAAGGGATGGTATAGGTTGAGTCTTGTTCAATATCTATTGTAATTGTTCAAGAAAATATAGCTAGATGTCACCATTGATAGAAAGTTGCAAGAAGATCAAGAACTCTAAAAAATTCCTTGTAATGCTCAAATGTAAATATTGTAAATCTATAAATAGAGGTCGAACCCTCATTTTTAAGGATTTGTTCTAAAGTGTTTGCTTATGCTATTGTTGTATATTTTCTTTAAATTAATGAAAAGGGTATTACTTGGGATGTTTCCCTTAGAATTGCATCTACATTGCTTATTGATTATAAATTTGTGAAGTAATTTCTACTATTGTTTCTATGGTTAGTGTATTCAGCTAATTTGGATTGCTAACTTAGAGTAAATTGGAATGATTAATATCCAAATATATGCTCGGGAAGAATTAGATTTTTTTTAGTTAGGGTGTTAATCTAATTTTGTTAACTTGGATTATTAATACTTTTGATGTTTGGAATAATTCTTTAAGCATGCAATAACTTTCAATGTTAAAGATTGCTAAGTTTTGAATGTTGTTAGTCTTGGGCAGTGTTTCTGGAAATTAAGTTGTCAAGAAATTCTCTATGGATGCCTATGTTGTTAGCTTTATCCATCCATTATTAATTCATTCTTTCTTAACCCTTTCATTTCTATCCCTATCCTTTGTTCATTAAACTAATCTTAAAAGAGTCAACATCCAACAAGTTGACAAGGAATACCAACCTACTCTAGAGGTTGAATTAAAGCAATTTAGTTTATCGATGTGTGGTTTGGGTTGTAATTAGTGGGTGCTCACCTTTCAAATAATTGTAGATGATAGTCATAGTTAGAATTCACCTTTGTGAAAAATTTAGCCACAACAAGTTCACACTAAGGGACCCTACCATGTTAGCCAAATTATTGGGGCTAACATCTTCAGGGACAATTTGCTCACTTAACAGTTTAAACAAGCTTTCTCTGTGACTTGGCAAAGTTTTTAGCAATTCAAGTATATAGATTTTTAATGGGATTTTATCCAATTGTTATTGGAGGTTGAAGGTCCTCTTGCTTTTATCCTTCGGTTTTAGAACTAAAGGTGAACCTTCTAGGCTAGATTTGTACATAGGCTACAAAACTAAAGGGGGATCAAAAGGTGGTTTTGAAGGTTCATCCTTCTCTTTAGCTTGTTGTCTAGTGACAACACTAATTTGAATCATCTCTACCAAATTTTGATATGGTAGGGGAACATTCCTATTGAAACATTATTGGTATCATTCTACCCATGCTTAGGCAAGTGGTCTTGAAATATCCTTAAGTCTTAATCACAATATGTGGATTTCTTAGAGCTTCCAACCACAAGATAATTTTTATCAATGAGGTCTTGTATAATATTCTTAAGGATTTTACACTTATTACTGTGATGACCATTTGTGTAATAATAAGCACAATTTTTATTGGATTTGAACCATGGAAGCTTTTCCCTTTCAAGGTCATGTTGTCTTATGGGAATCAACTCTATCATTTTAGATTCCAATAATTTCCCTAGTACAAATGACAAGGATTAGTTTAATTAGGTAAATTTCCTTTGAGGTTTTTCTTGGGCCTTAGCTAGGACAAGCTTTTGTAGGGTAGTAGAAATATTAACATTATCTACCTTAACATTATTAAAAATATGAGAGTTAATGACCCATTACCCACAACATGTTTATTCTTATATTGTATTTTTGTTTTAGAGGAAGAGGATTTTTCATCTTCCTTTTTAGTCTTCAATTGCTCCCTATATTGGAGGGTGACTTCTATTTATTTTGTATGATCTATTGCATCTTTAAAAGAGGTGATTTGGTTCATCTCTAAGGGGTATGAAAGTTTCTCTTGTAATTTGTGTATTAAAATATACAAGAGGTCTCTTGGTGGTGGGGCAAAAGGGATCTTTCTAACCAATGCATGCCACTAAATTAAAACTCATTGAAAGACTCATTTTAACATTTTTTTAGTTGATATAAATCATTAATTATGCACTTTTCTATGTAGGTGGAGAAATGTTTAATGAACATCTTCACTAAATCACCAAATTTCTTGACTAAGTGGTGAGGTATCTAGAAGTACCATTCTAGGGACTAACCACCAAGGCTTGTAGGGAATAATTTTAATAGCAATGCCTCATCATAGGCAATGTCATAGAATGTAGCTTGAAATATAAGAAAGTGATCTATTGGGTCACCTTATCCCTTATACATACAAAACTTTGGTGTCACAAAGTTTGAGAATAAAGTTTTTTAATTAGATATGGATCTATAGGTTGGTTACAATAGTCCTTATATGAATACTTCTTTGTTATGGCTACCTGAATAGAATCCAACTATTGTTTAAATTTTGAATTTTATTTAACTAATTGTTCTAGCTTAGTATTTATATCTTGGAACTTAGGATAAGGGATTGGTGGTGTTATAAATTAATGTTGTGAGTTAACTAGTGGATAATATTAGGAGTTTAGATGGGTTGATTCAAAAGGGACAACTATATTATTAGTAATAGAATTATTTAGAAGGGATTAGTAGAAGGAATGGTGGTGGAAATAAAAATTTATGAGGAAGGCATGCTAATAAAAGGATTATAATATATTATATTTGAAGGGTTAGGTATACTAGAAAATATATCCATATTTTGAACATGTGGAATACTAGTGTAGACATGGAAAATTGACCCATTAAGATGAGTCATTTTCTTTATATCTTGAGTTTTCCTCTTAGAAAAGTAGGGTCATATTTGAGCCAAATTTTCCCCATCAAATATTCTTCATTCCTTTCAAAACCTATAACATTTAATCGGTCTCAGAAAGATCTTTCCAACGGTATATGTTCTATCTCATTCTAACTTCGTTTGGTCCCCAAAAGTGCTAAAAAATTGCACATGGATCTAGCTATCGTGAATTCTTGATCGTCTAATATAGGACGTAAATTTACCATTTTGGGTTTTTTCTCTCAAAAACCCTTTCTAGCATTGGATCTTTGTGATGTTGACCCTTACTTAAGGTTAAGTTTTTTTTTCCCCCTCCAAACCTCTCATAAAATGAGGATCTCATCTTTTTCATCCAATCCATCAATCAATCCAATGAATCTTCTTGAGAAACCTAATCTTGACTTGCTCTTTATTCATGTTAATAAGTGCTCTCCTATTGTGGGATTGCTATTTTACTACCTTCTTCATGGATAAATGTTGGAGCCCTAAGGAGGATTCTACTATCTTGGAGATCTTCATCCTTTTATCTGGTTTTTCGCTACCACCATGTTTTTTTCACTCATTTGCATTCATATACTGTTAAATTGTGCATCTTTTATTTGTTTATTTTCATTGTTCTGCTCCTTTTTCTTTCTATTGTGAATTCATACCCGGTAATTATAGGGTATAATTTCATTAGTAGCAAAATCATGGTTACCTCATATAGGGCATGATTTTTCCTATAATAGGCTTGGGGTTACCAATAATTGTGGTTGCCTTGTACAGGGCATAAATTTTCTTGTGATAGGCTTGGAGAAATAAGTTCACCTTCAAACCCTAGATATGTATTTCATGTTACATCTAGAGAATAATTATATAATTTACACTCTATTAATCATATTTTTTTGCTACATTGTATTATGTTTGTTCATCTTCCAAAAATATCAACTTTCACTTTTGCATTCTAAAGGTTAGCTAAAATGACCTAGGGGGCTTGAACGCTATACCTCCAAGTAAAATAATACAATGGCCTAAGTAGGCCCCCTAATGTTGATCATGATTTTTAAGGGTTTCATGAATTTATTTTGTAGGATTAAAGTTGTGGGACATTTTTGGATGTAAGATAAAGCTTGGAACAACCACCAAATCAGATAAGTGCCCTAATAGATCTTTAGGTTGTTTGGTGTTTGCTTTCTATTCATTTCTGATTCAAAAATCTAGATCACAAGTAAAGAAAAGCATTTGATTAAATTTTTAAGAATTTGAAAGAATAAAGGAATATAGTATGCACTTAGGGTTTTAACCTTGTTTGTGCATTTCTCTTGGACCCTTCCTTAAAGCCTTGTTTTGCAATCCTAGGGTTAGTGGTCATTCAAGTAAAGAATCATTCTAGGGTTAGTTCTTATCTTCTTGCATTGTTCTTTCCATTTTTTATAGTGTAGTTTTATAAAGGCCAAACATAGGTGCGTGCTTAATTGAACCCTTCCTCTTTGCCCACCAAATGTAGAGTTATAACATACCTCCATGATCACCTTGGCTTCGAAAAAATCCAACCAAGAATCATACGTGATAGGGTAGTTTTCTCCCTCTACATATATGGTGAACCTGATGTGAATGCGCATCTTAGTGGACAATATAGAAAGATTTTTCCTTTGTGTTCTCTTGAAAACTTAAAACAAGACTACTAATTATGTTTATTTAGATAAAAAAAAACATCTTAATAATCTTATTTTGTGTGTCTTCTTGGTTTTCTCCTCTATCCTTTTGCTTCTCCCAATGACTCCTTTCCTTAGGAGTCAGCGAAGGCATATAGAATTTGATCAAATTCCTAAAGAAGATGATGATATTGATAGGGAAAACCATAACCTTGAGATATAAGAGAAGGAACAATATTGAAACTAATACCAACTATGATACCTTTAAGGGGCCTAATGGAGGCTTCACATTCACTAAAGTCGATCATCCATGGGGTTTTATGAAACTCCACAAGGAGACTTTGCTCAAAGTAATGGAGCGAGAAGCTCATCTTGAAAGAGGTGAGACTCCTCCTCCTCCTACCATCTCTCCTAGGACTTTTCATAACAACCCTTTATTTGAATATTTACATCATGGTAATCTTATTCATAACCCAACATATGCTACTACTGTGAACACCAACGTTGGAAGAATTCCATAAGTTCCTCCAACTAGTAGTGCATATCAAGATTATTTTCAATTTCCTCCTCATTCTACTAATATCAACATTCATGCTTCTATTACACCAAATTTTATTTATCCTCTCTAGCAAGATACCGCATATCATAACCAAGTACCCTTTAAACAACCTACTTATACCCCTCTCTTAGGGGATCTAGGGTCATTGCACATCAACAATATTGAGGTGAAAATTTTAACTAATGTGGTGAAATAATTGATTTCAAGAGTGGATATGATTCAATCCCCTAGTTTCACCTACAACTATAGAGAAATGTGCAATCACCCTTAGACCCTATAATTACCACTAAGCATTATCCTAAGAATTTTACTATGCTAGTTTTACCTATATGTAAGGGAAAAAATATCCAATTGAGCATTTGATAATGTTTAGAACAACATGCCATGATATTATATATGATGAAATGTTGTTGCTAAACATGTTCCCTAAAAGTATTTGTGGCATGGCATTAGAGTGGTATTACCAATTTCCCAACCATTATTTGAGGGATTTTAAAAAACAACTGAATTATTTGTGCAACATTTTGGTGCTTATGTTGAAAAGAATGTGACCATGAAAGATGTTTACATGTTAAAACAAGGTAAAGAGGAAAGTTTTTCAAAAAATATATCTCAGTGGAGGAGTTTAGTTGGATGCTTGAAATATACCTTACCTCCTCAGGACATGCTTGAGATATTTATTGGAAATTTGTAAGAGCAATCATCTTATGCATTGGAAACTACAACTATGACATATTTTGATTAAGCAATTGACCTAGTGAGAAAGGTAGAGCAAGCTCTTATTAGAATAGGATAGCTTAAAGAGAAATAATATAGAACCACTAAAAATTAGTATAATAACAAGCATGTGGTAGGTGATGGTGTAATGGATAGTAGGCATGTTAATAGTATTGTTAACAACCTACAAAATATTATACTTCAAAAACCTCCATAAAGGAATTTCACAAGGCTTAACATGCCTATGGAAGTGGTCCTAAAGTAGATTTTGGAAACTAATATGATTGAGTTACATCCTATAAGGTAACCTAATACCACAACTAATTGGTACAAGGCTAGTCAACACTGTGAATACCATAGAGTGGAGGGACACTGGACAAATTCTTGTAAGAGGTTGAAATATGTGGTTCAAGATATGATTGATGTAGGGTGCCTTAATATAGAAGGTTTTTTTCCACCAAACAATCAACTTCCTATTCAAAAAGCACCCACAACTTATCAAGACATGGGAATCTCCCAATATCCCCTACCTAAGCATGGGTAGCATGCAACTAATCAAGCTTCATATCAGAATGTGCCACCTCCCTATAATAATGTGGTTGGTATGATAGCAGTGACTACAAGGCAACAAGCTCAAGCTCAACCAACTCAACATTCTCAAAAAGAGATGAGCTCTTCATCGAACCCACCCTTGAAGACCATCCTAGTTTTTAAGAATGCTCAAAGGAGGAGTATGAGAGTAAAAATCCCACATTTAGTGTTGAAATTTCAAGTCTCCTTTGAAATTGAACATCAACTAGCTAGTATCCCAACCAAGATATTTATCTTAAAACTCTTATAAACTTCTCCTGTTCATAGGGAAGCTTTGTTGGAACTTCTAAAACAACAATCTATCCCTACAAACATCTCTCCTAGTGTTGTAGCCAATGTTGTAGGTTCTTTTGGGATATATCACATCACATTTTCGAATGATAATATGCCTTCCTTAGACTTACGAGGGGATTATTCCCTTTACATCATAGCATTTATTGGGAGAACCTTTTTTAAATGAATCTTGGTTGACAATGATTATTCCCTTAATTTATGTACTTTTCAAGTTTTCCAAAAGTTTTGAATAAAAGAGGAAGACTTAACTAAATTCAATATTATCATCAAAGCTTTCAACAACGAGTTCCAAGAGGCCTATGAAATTGTATCTCTTCCCTTGAGGGTTGGACCTCAAATCTTAGATACCTTGTTCTATGTGGTACATTTCCCAACATCTTTTAACCTTCTTCTTGAATGTCCTTAGATCCATGCGATGAAAGTTGTCTCTTCTACTTCTCATTAGTATTTGAAGTTCAAATTTAAAGATCAAGTTGTCACTATTTTTGGCAACCCTCATCCATTCAAATATTGTTCGATGTTGAGCAAGCTTATTCTGGTCTCAATGTTTGTCCTTCAGTTTCATCATCTGCTCTTCCAATTTCCTCATCTCAAACATATGAGCAACTCAAAATTCTAAAATTGAGTGAGGAAGTTGTCATCAAATTTTCAGCATGGGGTCAAGTTAATCATTTTCTTCAAGAGCCTCTTCTAGATCTTACCAAGATACCACCTTCACCAAGAACTATGGGTTTACCTCATAAGAAGGGTGAATTCGTACACATTAGAATGTGTACCTTTATCTTTGTAGGAACAAACTTTGAAGAAAATATCCATGGTAGCAATCCTTCTCCTATGGAGCATTTTTTTGCTCACTATTACTTATCCAATGATTACCCACTCCGTAAATAGATCCTATCTAGCATGGAATATTTTGGTAAAGTTTTGGTACCCCCAAAAAAAGGCATTAAAGAGCCTTTGGGTGTCAAAATCGGGCTTGGGGGTGTGGCATAGGCTACATTCCCAATAAAAACTAACCTTTACCATTTGATAATGATGATCACCTTAAAACTTATTATGAATATTTATATCATTAAATATTGGAGTGGAGTTATGAGGACGAAGGAACCCCTTATCCTTCTAACATTTTTTTTTTTAATATGGTAAATTTTATGTAAACTTATGGTAAATCTTCTACTTCTCAAGAAGATCCTACTTCACTATCTTATAGAGATCTTGCAAAATTAAGGATTGCTCCTCCTTTTGTTAATAAAAATGGTTCAGTAAGGGTTTGTGAAGATTTTCATGCAAATATTGCAAGATAAAAACTATGAAGGAGATTTTTTGGGATTCTAATCATCAAGATGATCCCTATTCTAGATTTTTTTTTTATGGATCAGTTCCTTGTATGTCTGCTCTTTTTGTTAAGAGAGGAGGCACAATCAAAATATGTGTTGACTATTGTGCTACTCACTTGCATTAAAAATATAAATAAATAAATACATAAATAAATAATAAAATAATAAACCACTAATTAGGTATACTTTACATTTTCATCTATTGCATTCATTTGTTTGATCATATTGCATGATTGCTTATCATATTTTGCATATTTTGTTCGACATTCTATTCCATTTGTATTTTTGCTTGTCATAAATTGTACTCTTGCCTATTCATATTTGCATGATTGTTTGTTCATATAGACTCTTGGGGAATTTGTGACAATGGTAAGTGATGACACCTAGTTAGGTCATAGCTCACATGCATTGCACTCTCACTAGGGCTCTAATGCCTAGTGAATTCTCAACCTAGGGCTCACCTTCATGCATTTCCATAATTTTATCTGCCCATCTCATCTCTTCCTTCCTTGACCTTGAAAGTTTTCATTGCTTATATCTCTCCAAGTTAAGGGATATGATTCTCATTTTTATCTATTGGCCATTTCCATACACTTTATTGCACACACCACACCCCTATCGGGTAGTACTCATTTTTTTCATCACCTTGCACACAACACACCCCATAGTAGATATCTTCATGGTCACAAGCGAGTTGCAGCCTCCATTCGACCATTTGAAATAAAATATCCCAATGGGTACATCTCTTTTTCTAACCATCTTAGCGAGCACTACACACATAGTGGGTTTAGCTCCACCTTGTCCATATTTAAAAACTTACAACCCTTACAGGATAGCTTCATGGCCATACATGAGGTACAGCCTCCATCTCGATCATTTGTGATCATACATCCTCATAGGGATTTTTATTTTCTTTTGGCCTTTTGAAGCTTTTTTTTCATTCACCTATGCATTTCATTTAGGTTTGCACTTTAGCTGCATTGCACTTAGATTTTTAATATCATTTATTTAGGATTCATTCATTGCATCCATTATATCTGTGTTCACCATGAATATACAAAAAAAAGAGCAAAGAGCAAATAATAGAGTTTAAAAGCCAATTCACTTTTATCTTTTCTTGTTCATCATTTTTTTCTTCTTATTTGTTTGTTGTTCTCTCTTCTTCTAGGTCTATCTTTTTTTATTTTTCATAGGAATTTTATATTCCTCCCAAAACTCAATGGGTCACCCCTAGTCTTAGAGGCATTAATGGTATTAATGCCTCATTTTGTGTCTGAATTTGTTATTTTTAGGCTAACACCCCTTTTTGCACTGCCCCTTCATCCAAACTTGTCCACCCTTTTTTGTGTTTATCATTTTTGACCCATGTGTCTACATATTTCTTTGATGCATTTATTAGGCCATAAATGCATTTAATATGGGGGAAAATGTAGACATGGAAAATTGACCCATTAATATGAGTCATTTTCCTTAGATTCTAGGTTTTCCTCTTAGAAAAGTAGGGTCATCTTTGAGCCAACTTTTCCCCCATGAAATCTTCTCCATTCCTTTTGTCCATTTTTTACTCAGTTTGGTTCCCCAAAGTGCCAAAGAACTGCACATGGGTCTAGCTATCATGAATTCACGGTTATCCAATATGGGATGTAAATTTTCCATCTTAGATTTTTTCTCTCAAAAATCCTTTCTAGTTTCAACTCTTTGTGATGTCGACCCTTGCTTGAGGTTAAGTTTTTATTTTTCCCCTTCAAACCTCTTATAAAAATAGGATTGGATCCCCTTTTTTTCATCCAATCCATCAATTAATCCAATGAATCTTCTTGAGAATCCTAATCTTGACTTGCTCTTCGTTCATGCTAATAAGTGCTCTTCTATTGTGGGATTGCTATTTCGATGCCTTCTTCTTTGGTTTTAGTTGCTCTTGGTGGATAAGCATTGGATACCTAAGGAGGAGTCTACTATCTTGGAGGTCTTTATCCTTTTATCTATTTTTTTGCTACCACTAGGTTGTTTTCGCTCATTTGCATTCATAGACTATTAAATTGTGCATATTTTTTTGTTTATTTGCATTGTATTACTCCTCTTTATTTTTGTTGTGAATTCACACCCCGTAATTATAGGGTATAATTTTATCGGTAAGTAAATTGTGGTTTCCCTATATAGGAAGTGATTTTTCTTGTGATAGGCTTAAGGTCAGCAATTAAATCATGGTTGCCTTGTATAAGGCATGAATTCACTTGTGATAGTTTTGGGGGTAGAATTTTACCCCTAAACCCTAGATTTGTATTTCAAGTTACATCTAGAGCATAATTGTACAATTGCACTCTATTTATCATACTATTATGATGCATTGTATTCAATTTATTCATCTTCCAAAAAGGTTAGCTTTCAATTTTTCACTCTAAAGGTTAGCTAAAAGGACCTAGGGGGATAGTTATATAGTAGCCTAAGCAAGCTCCCTAATGGTGATCATATATTTTGAGGATTTTGTGAAGTTATTTTGCAATATTGAAGTTGTGGGACATTGTTGGGCACAAGATAAATCTTGGAACAACCACCAGATTATATAAGTGGCCTAATATATATTTAGGTTGATTGGTGTTTGATTTCTATTTATTTCTTATTCAAAAACCTAGATCACAAGCAAAGAAAAGCATTTGATTAAATTTGTAGGTATTCAAAAGAATAAAGGAATATAGTATGCACTTAAGGTTTTAACCTTGTTTGTCCATTTCTCTTGGACCCTTGCTTAAATCCTAGTTTTGCAATCCTAGGATTATTGATCATTCAAGTAAAGAATCATTCTAGGGTTAGCTCTTGTCTTCTTGCATCTTGTATTTTGCATTGTTTTTTATCTTTTTTATAGTGTATTTTTAGAAATGCCAAACATATGTGCATGCTTAATTGACACATTCAAACACATTCCACCTTAGAATTGGAGTGAGTCCTAAAACTATTCCTAGTGAACCCTTCCCCTTTTCCCACTAAGTGTAGAGTTATAACATACCCCTGTGGTCACCTCGGCTCTCAACAGATCCAATCAAGAATCATATGCGGTAAGGTAGTTTTCTCCCTATACAACTAGAATGTTGGTAATATGATGATTTAGTCTACATGTTTATATGTTGAGAGGCATAGATCTCTAATTTTTGGAAGAGGATAGGATACTAGGTGGCCTTCCTTCTATGGTTGTGGTGATGATAGGGGTATTATACCCCATTCTATTTGGATTAGAAGGGTTTACAGCTAGGTATAAATACCCATGGGATGGGTCCCTCTATTGAGAGATCATGGAGTTGGATCTAGGTTATTGTAGAAGGTCTAGGAGGGATTCATCCATAATGGAAGTAGTCAAGGGTTCTTCATCAACCCTTAATATTTTTTGCATGGATTTCCTATTTCCTCTTAGGAAAGTAGCTAAGTGGTCCTTGGATTTAAAGACTACTTCCCCTTGTTCATTATGGATTAGGGAAATGGTTCTAGAGCAAAGGTTTTATTCTTCCTCTTTCTCTTCAAAAGTTGGTTTTTCAATCACCCTTTGCTTCTTTGGAAGCTTAGGAAAGACATTTAGATCTTGTGCTAATTATCATGCAATATTCCAAGTGAGGTAAGGGGTTCATCCATGGTCAAGGAAAAAGGAGATTAAATTTATTTCTAGAGTTATTCAGATAATAAATAGAAGATACTTTTATAACCCTTATATCCTTAATGAAAAGTAACCTGCTTTATGAATCTCCTTATACCACCATAATATACTAGCCAAGAGAGATAACCCTAAAGGTTTGTACATCATTTTACTCAAGGGATCATTATACTTCCCCTGATATAACCACCAATTTTTTTAGGTTCTTATTATCTTTAATTAATGTGATTTATACTATGCAAACAAGTTAGGTGATCTTAAATAATGTGTGGCTAATTTTTATGTTGATTAAGGCCAACGTTTGGTCAAATAAAGGGTAAGGACTTGTGTGTTGTTTCATGTCCACTTCACCAAAGATGTGGGGAACCAAAAGGGTTCATGTAGATATTAGCCTTTTATTATTTCCCTCAAGGGATGACCCACAATAATACGAGAGATGCATGTTACTAAAATATCATTTGTTTGAGATTTTATCTTTATTGAGGATTTTTTAGGTTCACTAAGGATAGTTTATCAATTTCCCTAAATCTAATTTGATGAGTTTAATTTACAAAAACCTAAGGTTTAGGCTATCTTGATATCTGATATGCAAGGGTGATAATGATATGCATATGTAAACAAAATGCATCAAAAAATACTATATGCAATTTGGTTTTTCTTGCACTATTTCTAGGTTCTAAAAACTTTGAAAAATATAAAAGACTATAAATTTTCTTTTTATTTCATTTTTTCAAACAAAATGTAAAAAGGATATGCAAAAAACAACATAGCCTAATACAAATCTACATGTAAATTTAATCCAAATGCCTAAGTTACAAAATTATAAAGAAGCTAAATGGTAAACTAAAGGATTTTTTTTTTAGTATTAATGTATTTTAGGTAAAAACAAAAGACTATGCAAATGATAAAAAAGTAGATTACTCAAAGAAAACAATAAAAATAAATAAATAACATGACTTACTTAGTCTAGTGGTTAGTGTGAAAGGATGGGAAAATGGGTGGGAAATGATGTGGTAACCTAGAATGATAGAAACTTGAGTGTTGCGGGGATTGCTAAACTGACAGGAAGCAATCTTAGCCTAGGATCCTAAGGTCAAAGTAGTTATAAATGAATATATTACCTGAATAGATTTTAGGTGATAAATTCACCTTATAAAAAAGAAACTAATAAGATGAGGATGGGGCTCAATGTGGGCCTACTGTTAAGACTATCAGGATATATTATAGTCAACATATTTTCCTTCAACTTATGTGCAAATACTAGATAAATTATTTGTTAATAATGAACATAAGAAGTAGAAAAACCATAAATGAAGAGATAAATAGTAGAGAATAATTTTGATCCTAAGCTAAAATAATATTGTAAGAAAAATAAAAGTAATATCATATACCTCTCTCTCTTAGAATATTGTTAAACAACTTGAAGATAGACAACCATTGATAACTTATATCAGAATCTTGATGCTTGAAAGAGGTCTCTTGAAATTTTAGTAGCACTTTTTTACTTGAAAATTTTTGTTGATAATACCATCCCAAGGGATAATTATATAGGAAATGGCATCCACCAGGGAGAGCGGAGGTTTCAAGCTAAAGTGAGTTAGCTTGATTGATTTACTTTTTAATTGCCTTGATTAAATTAGAGAGGACTAATTGACAGTTAAGGATATTTGATTGGAATTTGATTGCTAGCCAGAGGTATTGATTGGAATATAGAATGAAGACTCAAGTACCCTGATTGATAATTGCTAAGGGTTATTAGTAGTAGTGCAAAGGGTTAACTATCTCAAACAGGTAGTTGCAAGTGGGTTGAGACATTGGTTGCATGACTGAAATGAATCCACATCCTATGAATCCTTCAACAACAAATTTGTTAGTTGATGAATTCATTATTTTTGACCATTGGAGGTCAAAGTTGGTAGGAGAGATAAAAATTAGGTAAAAATAGAATTTGTGTGAATTTTTTGGCTAAGATGACAAATTCATAACTAGCAAATTCAACTCTTGGGTAGAAAATTCATTAGATGTTGGCCTAGCTATAGAATTTGGCTTCTGGAGATATGGAACATAATTAGCTTAATTACTTAATTTCAATGTGTGATGCAATTGGTTTTATTAGGTGACTTGATTTTAGGTATCTACAAATTATCCTTCTTAAAATTATTGAATACAAGCACCAACTAGACCACAACAATAATTTCTTAATTATACTAATCAAGGACCCTTAAACTTGATGTTTTATTGTCCCATACCTACAACCACCATAAAAGTGTTACCTACCATTAATGGTAACGGGAATAAAACTACTCTAGATCATTTGAATGAGTTATCCATATTGAAATCAATACATAGGATCTAGATGGAGGATATTATGGTTTGTTGTTAATTCATTGAGGGATAAGGATATCACATGGTATCAAAGCCTCGTAGATAACTTTATCACTAATTGTGCTTCTATGGTTTAACCTTTTATGAAGAGATTTGGTAGCCTAAATGGAAATTCTTTCCTTTTCAATTAAATGTTATGTAAAGACAGACTTAGGAGAATATCCATGACTATAACACTAGGTTTATGAGTACTTTGAATTTGATACCTCCTAACATTAGGTCTTTAAATGAGTAATTTTTTCCCTATTACTTAAATTTTTTGCAATCTAACTTGGCTCTAGTATTTTATGATGCTAATACTTATACTTTGTCCCTTTGAAAAAACTACTCAAGTGTTGGCATTTAATCCAAACTATCTCAGGTCCCAATATAATTAAGCCACAATATCTTAGGTCTTAATATTAATAATCAAGAGTAGAATTAAATATAAGAGCAATCAAATATATATACTAACCAATATAAATATAATAACATTCACTATAATATCAAATATGAATGTAAATGGCCAAAATAATTCACATACAAGCATGAAATATACTTACAATAAAATTTTCTAAAATATGTATACAATCTTTATTGTCAATGTTTGTTATGGTGATCAATACAGGCTATTTTTCCACTTACATTGTATGGAGATTTGTCTCCATAATATAGACATACAAAGGTGACTCTTCAATACTTGACTATTGCACTCCTCACATTTTTGGGAGTTGCAACCTTTCCTATTATTTACATAAGACAAGAATCTCATGTCCTTTGGCTTCTCATCTTGCCACTTGTATACAAGACTCTTCACTCTCTTCTTACATGCACACTTGACACTTCAATACTTCTATGACTCTTACTCTCCTACATGTACTCCTAATACAAGATACTTATACACATACTTGCATTACATATTTTCACATGTACATATATGACACGTGCACTTTCTCTCATTACACACTTGCAATCTTACTTACATGACACTTGTGCATATCCTGCATATGACACACTTACATGACACTTGTGCATATCTTGCACATAATCATTCACCTAAACTATAGACTCAAACCCTATTCTATTACATAATTACATTTATACCATAAGGTACCATGAGGGTACATTTCCATGTACCAAATAATGTAATATTCTCCAACACCCCCTATATTATATTATTTGGTTATTGAAGACTTTTGTCTTCAGTCTTCATCTTTATCTTCAATCAGGTAACTTTGCTCTTCTGCTCTTGTTCTTAGGTTTTTATTGTGGAACTGCTTTGGATCCTAAAATTCTTTGTTTATTATCTTCTTCTTAGCCTTTCAAAAATAATTCTTATGTTTCTTTATTCTATTATTTTCTATCTTGGTCTTGATCTTGCCTTGTTGTACCTCTGAATTCTTTTCTCCTATATCCTATTTTTTTATAACATTTGCAACATTAGTATCTTCAAAAATATTTGAAGAATTTTCATGAATATCTTCATTGATTAAGATTTTTACTATAAGAGCTTTGAATTCATTTCCTTTGGGTGATTCTTCTAAATATTTAATTTCTTGAACTAAGTTCTCTTTTTTATTTTCTTCTCTTAATTGTAGTTTATGTTGTTGTTGATGACCATGTCAATACTAAGGCTGCTTTTGATGTTTTTGATACTGAGGTTGATATTGTTTTTATTGAAAAATTTTATTCATTTGATTTCCTTGATTCATATTCATCTGATTTCCTTGATTATATCTACAAAAATTTGTACTATGATCCTTTTTCTTACATATATGATAGAATATTGAATTCCATTTAGATCTATACTTGGATGTTGTAGCAATATTACTTGGTATATTTTCTTTAGATACCAAGGCATTGTTAGTCATTTCATCTTTGACTAAATTTTCAACTTCATATTCTTGAAGAATATTGACTAAATCATCAAATGTGGTTTCCTTATTTAGTACTTGTAAAGAAGTAACTAAATGTTTATAACTTTCTGGAAGTGCTCTCAATGTAACTTGAACAAGAAATTTATCTTCTACCTTTTCTCCCAAAGTCAAAAGTTTAGCTTTTATATCTACTACTTTTTGAAGAAAGAGTTCTATACTTTCTCCACTATTAATATTTAAAGAATATAATTGAGATTGTAAATTCAAAATTTGTGCTTTGTTTTTTCCTTCGAATATTTTACATAACATATTCCATGTATCTATAGAATTTTTTGCTCCATTTAAATATGGTTGTAATTCATCAATGATTCCAAACATAATTAACATGAGTGCCTTTGCATCACTTTCTTCAATTTTTTGTATTTATCTTTTATCTTCACTAGGCTTTTCTTTGTTCCATTTACTATTTCCCATACTTTTTCTATAGTAAGAATAGATTTCATCTTGTTCTTCCATAATGCAAAATTTGGTCATTTCAAGAGTTGAGATTAAAAAAGGAAAATTTTATTGTTTGACATAATGGAACTCATTTAGATTTAAATCCTTTGAAGTAGTAAATCTTTTATCTCCCTACATTATTAAATTTGCAAAATTTCAAAATACTTCAAATTTCAAATTTTCCCTAAATTTTAAATCTTCAAAAATATTTTAAAAAATCTTCAAATCTTCAAATTCTAACCTTCTAATTATTCAAATTTTAAAAACCAATTCTTAAAAACCAAATTTCAAATTCTAAAATTTAAATCCTTTCTGAAGTAAAAAACCTTATCACTCTAGAATTTTTAAAATTTTCAAAAATCAAATTCAATATAATGTAGATAACCTTTTAACTCCCGATTAATTATAATATAAATAAAATTTCCAAAATTTTGCTCCAATAATAATTAAAAAATTATATAAAGGTAAATTATTTTACCTTCCCTCACAACATGTTAATTTAAAATACAAATTGTTGCAAAATCCTTAATTATTGATTCCTACAAATGTAATACTTAAACGTTAATTTTGAATTTCTAGCTAGCCATCTATCTTTCTATCTGCCTACTCTATGCAATGCTTCAAAGTTATAATCCAACGGTTCTATTTTGCATGCTTCAGCTATGGCACTCAAATTTCTTTTGCATAATAAAACTTTCAATATGGATCTCAAGTTAATGGAGTTCTTGTTCAGCAGAGACGTATAGGTTCCTCTAGACTAAGGCACTCATCTTCTCTACTATATCTCTCTATAATATGGTTCTCAGGTGCTCATCTATTCTAAAGTAGCACTCTAGAATATGATGCTTAGGTGCTCATCTACACCAAAGTAGCACTTTAAAATATGATGCTCAGGTCCTCATCTGCTCTAAATATGGAACTCGAGTGTCTAGTAGGGCTTAGGTTATCATTGAATGATAGAACATTAATAGTGCTTGAATCCACTACTATCCTTTATGTCCTAATGGTGCTCTGATAGTGCTTGAACCTGTTGCTATCCTTTATGTTCTGATGGCACTCTAATAGCGCTTATACTACTAATTTTTTATGTTTGTGTTCACAGCTTCATTTTAGGTCTATACAATACTTTGATTGGCTATAATATGGTGGTCTTTGAAGCTCTTAAAAATATACTTATATAGTGCTCAAATTATCCGTTACCAAGACTAAAATACTTGTGAAGATACTTCATTCAACCTGATCCTTCTATTTTATATCTCTTATTGACAAAAAATTCTAAATCCTTGTGCCTTTGTAATATTTTTTATCTCTAGAGGCTTGTGATAATATCTTCTTCTCTATACTTTTTCTTCTCTGATATTTAGAATCTTATATTACTTCTCAATATTTCTTCTATTCTTAGAAATATTTGATGCTTCTCTTCTCTATTTCTTCTTCTATTATCTAGAAGCTTTGATTCTTCTATATTTTGTGGAAGCTTTGATTCTTCTCAAGTGTATCAAGTTAAACCTAAGAACAATATGATTGTCCTCTTTTCTAGGGAATCCAATTATTACCAGGATGACTTTGAATGTCTTTTCATGTCCAACTCTCTTATGAGTTTGCCCTTAATCTATTTTGGTTGAGTCCTTATATTCACTAGTTTTATTTGAACAAAGTGGATGGACCCTAGCATCCAAATCAAGGTGACTTTTATTTTTCCCCTCAATATCTACTAAATCATACCTTTAAAAAATAGAGTCCAAGTCTTCACTGCTTTTAAAATTGATAGACTCCAAATATGATGGTGGCTCTTAAATATGACTATCAAAAATGGATAAAGTTAAGTAGTAGATATGATACCACTATTGGCTTTTAAGCCAACCTATATTATGTCCAAATATAACTAAGCCACAATATCTTAGGTCTTAATATCAATAATCAAGAGTAGAATTATATATAAAAGCAATCAAATATATATATTGGCCAATATAAATATAATAAAATTCACTATAATATCAAATATGAATGTAAATGGCCAAAATAATTCATGTACAAGCATGAAATATACTTATAATAAAATTGCTCAAAATTTATATACAAGCTTTATTATCAATGCTTGTTATGGTGATCATTACAGTTGTTTTTTCACTTAAATTATATGGAGCTTTGTCTCCATAGTATAGACATACAAAGGTGACTCTTAAATACTTGACTATTGCAATCCTCACATATCTTGGAGTTGCAACCTTTCTGATTCTTTACATAACACAAGACTCTCATATCCTTTGGCTTCTCATCTTGCCACTTGTATACAAGACTCTTTACTCTCTTCTTACATGCACTTTTGATACTTGCACACTTCTGTATGACTCTTACTCTTCTACATGCACTCCTAATAAATGACACTTGTGCACATCCTCACATTACATATTTGCACACTTACATACATGATACTTGTGCACTTTCTCTCATTACACACTTGCAATCTTACTTACATGTCACTTGTGTGTATAATGCACATCACACACTTACATGACACTTATGCATATCCTGCACCTAATATAATCATTCACCTAAACTATAGACTCAAACCCTAATCTATTAAATAATTATATTTGTACCATAAATGAACCATGGGGGTACATTTGCATGTACTAAATAGTGTAATCTTCTCCAACGTCAAGTAGAAGATATGTTGATTTGATATAGAAAACTACCCCCACTCTACCCATGGATTATGTTGCATATATAAATTTTACCCCTAGTATACCAATACTTAAGAGTATCACCTACTACTAATTTTATTCCCAAGACTCAAACACAACTTACATCAATATAGCTTAACATACCCACATATTCTCAAACAATAGGCTCTATTTAATAATATTTCAAGATCAAAATGCACCAAAATACTAAATTTTCAACCCTAATTATTAGCCCTACCCACTCCTCATCTAAAGTAAAAACTAATCTCATACCTTAGAACCATAATAATATAATTTAAGCCCAAGTAAAAAAACTCAAAGAAGTCATAAATATTTTTAGAAAATAAACCAACTTGAAAAATAGGTAGAACTAACATAAAAAAAGGAGAGGGTGATAAAATATAGGTAATTCATAACAAATAAGAATTTCTTATCTTACAAGGGATCAATTATCCCAAAACATTATTGATGCATCCTAGAACCAAGTGTATATTAAGATGATAAATGCTAATGTAGAATTGAATACTCTTTGGTATCTTGTATGCAATGCTAGATATAACCCACTAGAATGTGCTACTATAATAAGGAATTCTCAAATTATGATATATCACCAATTGTTTTAGGAATATTAAAAAATAACAATGATTCGGACAACAATCCCTCCAATATCAATATCTAACTAAACTACAATGCAAGTCCCAAATATAGTATGCCCATTGAAATAATCCAATAATGGACAAATTTATCTAATCCATATAATGTTATTTTAGAAAATTTTGATGATTGTAATGAAGTAGGGAATACAATCTTAAAGGGTCAAGTAGTCCTTTTCAATCAAAAAATGGGGACCAAACCAAGTAAACAAGGGATAATATGGAAGAACAACCTATAATTTCAAATGATCAAACTGAATTGCTAAAGTCACTTAACCATAATGTGAAGATTGTGATTCTTAGGAGAGGAAAATATCCTTTTCACATTAAGGAGAAGGGCCCAAAGGTAGCCAATCAAGAGGTAACATTTAAGAATATAATAGGAGATATCACTCCTTAAACTCCAAGAGATGAAGTATAGGAAATAGATGCATTAACAACTAGGAAATAATGATAATAATTAAGGACATAATTAATGAGAAATATTATGAATAAGAGCTAAGATAAATTTAAAGTACCCCTTGTTAACTAGAAAATATAGGATGGAGACCATAAGAAAAGTTAAGAAATTTATGTCATGCAATGAAAGTATCTTAGTCAATGTAGGGTTCAACATCACTAAAACATTAAAGAAAACACTGACCAAAGTAACCATGTCATAGGTATTGGCATTACCTAGTCAAAGAGATTTATTATTAGAGGAATTGAGGGAGAAGGATTGAAACTACACTAAAACCAAAACTCACACCTCTAACACTTAAACTAATGCATTTGAGAAGCAAAACCTAATAGCTCAAGATCCATTATACAAGTAAATATTGTTGACATACTAAATTCTCTTAAGTCAAAAATGATGAAGCCATATCCTTTCTATATCACTCTCAAAATAAAAACTATCTTTTGAGGAGTTGTATTGTTGATTTAGGAGCAACTATACTAGTAATGCCAAATATCATCCTTGAAGAAATAAAGCTTCCATAGTCAAAAAGATCCAATATACCAATTCAAATGGATGGGACATAGGTCAATGTTATTGGTATATTAAAATATTTGGTAACAACTATAGTTAAACATCCAAGGTTGATGGTAGTCTAAGAGGTGATTATAATTGATATCTCATCCTATGTTGGGATGCTACTATCCAAGAAGTGGGTAAGAAAATTATCAAAAAATGGACATTTAACGATGGATTATATTCACATGAAGGTTCCTCAAGATGGAAAAATAATTCAAATAGAAAATGAATTTCCATGTAATTATATTTTATATAAGTTAGGTAATGACAGGGTGATTAATTAGAATGATCTCCCTAAACTCATTGATGATGAGTTAGTCACAGACAATTTTATTTCTAAAATGGATATGATCATTGGTATGCTTTAGTAGAAATATGATAATATGAGGCATATGAGTTAAATCTAGGTCATTACCTAGTGTTGGAAGATCCCACCAAAGTCCTAGCCCTAATAAGCTAGCAATCCTAAAGGCCCAATCTAATATGGACTATGTATTTTGATGCAATGAGGACAATAAATGAGGTAGGTAATAGAATACAAATTATCAATCCTCAAGGTGAATCAATGAACCATGCATGTCAACTTGTTCAATTATGCTAAAAATATAGCAATGTATGAAGCTTTATGTACCAATTTTAGGAAAGTTTAAAAACTAGGTGTCAAAAATTTAAATATTTTTGGTGACTCGTAGCTAGTTATAAATCAAGTAAATTCAACTTATGCCATCCAAAAATGGTATCTAATATATTATAAGCATACATTTTGATACCTATAGTGCCTTAGAACTACCTTGGGATTCATAATATTTAAGGAGCATGAAATAGTAAAATCAAACAATAGGCACATCACAAAACCCTCTAAAATTGTCTAAGTCTAGCATAAGTGCTAACAAGATTATGATTGGTTTGCTTGTAAAATGTGTTAGTTGAACCAAGATCAATTAGCTAGAAAAATAGTTTTATTGATTCAAGGATAAAATCACTCAAGAATAGTGTTGGGAATTTACCATGTACAAACAATACACAGCCTATAAAAAAAAACAAATAATAACAACGAAAATGGAAAAATAGTTCAAACCCTACTTAAGCCCCCATAAGCAAAATAGGAAACAGTGCAATAAACAACAAGAAATCACACAAATGTAAGAGACATAAGATATACGTGGTTCGAGCAGTGTACCCTACATCCACTAAGAAACAATCAGTTCTTTGTATTAGCAACAATACAACAATCTTCTCCACTTGTACAATGTCTCATCCCCTCTCTTCCTCCAAACCAAAAAAGAGCATTCACCTCTAAGATGACCTTTACAGTACAAAATATATAGAGATTCATCATTTTTCCACTACCCAAAACTACATAGTGGTTTCAGAATACAATAGGTCAAAACCATGGGTTGAAACCACCTATACAGTTATCACGTTCTTTTGACAAGTGTTTTTTACCAAGAAATACAGTTAAATTTTCAATCCTGCTCATGTTCCTATTGTTGATCATTGCCCATCAATAATATTTAATGGCCTTGGAACCCCGCAAATAATATTTAATGGCCTTGGAACCCCGACAATAATATTTAATGGTAATTAATTCCTTTCTTATCAATTTGGCTCCATTACCTAACAATCTCCCACTTGGAGACAAGATTGATGCAACATCCGTGCATCCTAGGACTAAAAGTTTCTCATAATAATGACCTTACTCCTTAAGTCCAATCGAAGTAGAGCAAATCTCAACTTCTCCCTGGTTACTACTTTAGTAAGCATATCAGCAAAATTTTGGGAAGTATGAATCTTACCCAACTTTACCAAACCATCCTCCATTACTGATCGAATGAAGTGATACCTCAATTGAATGTGCTTTTTTCGTGAGTGAAAAGTAGAGTTCTTAGCTAAATGAATTACACTTTGGCTATCACTCGAAAGTGTCCCATATCCTTGCTCCTGACCCAACTCCTCAATCAACCTCTGAAGCCATATGAACTCTTTGGCACCTTATGTGATGGCTACATACTCAGCCTTCGTAGTAGAAATAGCTACAACACATTGTAGCTTGGATATCCAACTCATTTTTGTACCTCCAACTATGAATACATACCCAGTAGTGTTTCTCCCACCATCAAAATAACCTACCATATCTGAATCCACATAGCCCTGTAACTCAACTTTGGAACCTCCAAAATTCAAACAGAATTTTGAAGTCCCTTTCAAATACTTGAGTATCCATTTTACTACTTGCTAGTGAGATTTACCTGGATTACTCATATATCGGCTCACAACTCCCACTGCTTGGGTAATGTCTGGTCTTGTACACACCATAGCATACATCAAACTCCCAACTACTGAATCATAGGGTACCTTCCTCATGTACACTTCCTCATCATTTGTCTTGGGACATAGCTTCTTTGAGAGCTTAAAGTGCTTTGCAAGAGGTTGGGCTACCAGTTTTGCATCATGTATACTGAACCTCTTAAGAACCTTTTCCACATAATCCTCCTGAGACAACTTCAGTGTTTTCTCCTTCTTGTCTCTAGTGATTCTCATGCCAAGGATTTGTTTGGATTCTCCCAAATCCTTCATGGCAAATCTACTTGCCAACTCCCTTTTCAATTTCTTAATATCCTGCATATTGGATCCTACCATAAGCATATCATCAACATACAATAAGATAATAAGGAAGATACCATTTCCTATAGCCTAAAAATAAACACAATGGTCACTCTGGCTCCTAGTAAAATCATGCTCACTCATGAAACTGTCAAACTTGAGATATCATTACCTTGGAGCTTACTTCAAATCGTACAAGATCTTTTTTAGTTTACACACAAGGCTCTTCTTGCCTTTGACCTCAAACCCCTCCGGTTGGTGCATGTAGATCTCCTCCTCCAAATCCCCATCAAGGAATTTTGTCTTCACATCTAACTGTTCAATATTAAGATCTTACACTGCAACTATACTCAAAATAATCCGAATTGAAGTCATTTTTACTATAGGTGAGAAAATGTCATCATAGTCAACACCTTTTCTTTGTGCAAATCCTTTCACAACAAGTCTTTCTTTGTATCTATTTCGGTCATCAACTTTGTCCTTCACCCTGTACACCCATTTGCAATGCAATACCCTTTTGCCCTTGGGAATCTCAACCAAATCCCAAGTTTGGTTTTGATTCAATGAGTCCATCTCATCCTTCACAACATGCTCCCACTTAATCCTAGCATCCACTTTCAAAGCCTCATGAAAGCATTCTGGTTCACCGGAATTAGTTTACAGTACATAATGTAAAGCAAGAGAATACCTATCAGGTGCATGTCTTACCCTTGTAGATATCCTTACTTCCTATGGGGATGATGGTGGAGTAACAATAATTTCCTATTCACCTTGCTCTTCCTCATGATCACCATGTTCATCAATATGAACAAGAGACTGTCTTTTTACACCATGATCTGGGATTACATCCAAGTCAGCAAACTTAGGTGCATCCTCTTCAACCTGTATGTGCCTATCCTTGTACTTCCTATCCTCATTGAAAATCACATCTCTACTCCTGATAACTTTTTGACCAACATTATCCCATAGCCTATATCCCATCTCATCCACACCATAACCAAGAAAATAGCACTTTCTAGACTTTGCATCAAGCTTACTCCTATTTTCTTTATCTATATGGGAAAAATCCTCACAACCAAATACTCTAAGGAAAGAGTAGTTTACAGGCTTACCTTTCCAAGTCTCCTTTGGAATGCCTCCATCCAATGTAGTACAATGTCCTCTATTTATCAAATAAACTGCTATATCAACTGCACTAGCCCAACAGAACAATGGCAACCCTGCATGCAATATCATGGCTCTGGCATGCTCCATTATAGTTCTATTCATCCTCTTTGATACTCCATTCTCCTGTGGTGTCCTAGGAGTAGTCTTGATTCTCCTAATTCCTTCCTTTACACAATAGTCCTCAAACTCCTTGCTGCAATATTCACCACCATTGTCATATTTAAGGCACTTTACTTTCTTACTTGCCTCAATCTCCACTAATGCTCTCCACTTCTAAAAAGAGTCAAAAATATCACATTTATGCATGATTGTGTAGATCCATGTCTTCCTACTAAAATCATAAATGAAGGTAACATAATAAGAGTAGCCCTCAAGATAAAGTACAAGTGAGGGACCCCACACATCCGATTGTACTAACTTTAATTTCTCTTTCTTCCTTTTTGGATCAACTTTCATAAATCTTACCCTTTTCTATTTTCTATATACACAACCTTCACAGAAACCCAAATCAACATCCTTGAGTTTTGGCAATAGTTTTCTGGAGTGAAGGGTTTTCATCCCTTTCTCACTCATATGACCCAACCACAAATTTTATGCTTTCACATCATCTTGAGCAACATAGTTCAATGTACAATAATATGAGTTTTGTAGTAAATACAAAGTTCCAGTCAAAACACCTTTTGCAATCACCATTGAACCCTTTGTCACTCTCCATTGCCAGTTTCTAAAATTAGTGTTGTATCCCTCCAAATCAAGTGCACTTGCTGAAATCAAGTTCCTCTTCAGATCAGGAATGTGCCTAACATTGTTAAGCACCTAGATATTTCTATTTGGTAATTTTACATTCACCATGTCGATACCCAAAATCTCACATGGACAGTTATTGCCCAACAAAACCTCTCCATAATGGCCTGGAGTATAATAAAAAAAGTACTCCCTATGATAAGTGACATGATAAAAAGCTCCATAGTCCATAACCCAATACTCACTCGTGCAAGTTGCTACAGGAATTAGGGCATCCTGATAAATTGCACCTGGAATGTTTACCTCTTGAGTATCATTACCATTATTGTCCTCATTCTTATTTCTGTCTTTGCACTCCCTCTTGAAGTTTCCACTCTTCCCACAATTCCAGCAATAAATCTTGCTTTTGTCTCTACTTTTAGATCTACCCTTAAATTTTCCTTTGTTCTAGATTTTCCATCTAGCTTGGTCTTTTCCTCTTTCTTTGTTTCTACCTCTGCTTTCTGTATATAGTGCTACTCCAGATAATGAAGCCTCCCCTGAGATTTTTCTCCTCATATCCTCACTGAGGATTGTGCTAACCACATCATCAAACACCAAATTTCCAGATCCAGGCGTAGAATTACTCACTGCCATTACAACACTACCCCATGAGTCTGGTAGTGAACAAAGAAATCCTAAAGTCGTAAGCTCATCATCAAAATCAAGCCCTACAAATTATAAATAACCCATAACAGCATAAACTCGTTAAGGTGTTCTTGGATAGATCCACCCTCTTGCAACTTCATAGTAAAAAGCTTTCTAATCAAGAAAAATTTATTTGAAGTTGAGGGTTTTTCATACAACTTAGCTAGTGTATCCATGGCTCCTTTGGTGGTCTTTTCCTTCCCGATGTTGTATGCAACATAATCAGCCAGGATCAACCGGATCACCCCCAGTGCCCTCCTGCCTATCAGATCCTATTCCTCATCATCCATCATCCTAGGTTTACCATCAATCTTCCCTTTTAGAGCCAATTACAGATTATCCTTCTGATACAGATAATCCTCCACTTTGGTTTTCCACATACCAAAATTTTATCCAGTAAACTTCTCTAGTTTTAACTTTGAACTTTCTCCCATTTCTCCCACTTGAATATAAAACTCTCTTATGAGTTCCCTTTCCCAAAAATATCACTTTGATACCAGTTGTTGGGAATTTACCATGTATAAACAATACACAACCTATAAAAAAAACAAATAATAACAGCGAAAATGGAGAAACAGTTCAAATCCTAGCTAAGCCCCCATAATAAAAATAGGAAATAGTGCAATAAACAACAAGCAATCACACAAATTTAAGAGACACAAGATATACGTGGTTCGGGAAGTGTACCCTACATCCATTGAGAAACAATCAATCATTTGTATTAGCAACAATACAACAATATTCTCCACTTGTACAATGTCTCCTCCCCTCTCTTCCTCCAAACCAGAAAAGAGCATTCACCTCTAAGACGACCTTTACAGTACAAAATATATAGATATTCGTGACTTTTCCACTATGCAAAACCACATAGTGGTGTCGGAATACAATGGGCCAAAACCATGGGTTTAAACCACCCATACGGTTATCACATTCTTTTGATTCTTTTGAAGAGTGTTTTTTACCAAGAAATACAATTAAATTTTCAACCTCGCTCATGGTCTATTGTTGATCGTTGCCCATAAAAAATATTTAATGGCCTTGGAACCTCGCCAACAATATTTAATGGCCTTGGAACCCCGCCAACAATATTTAATGGTAATTAATTCCTTTTTTATCAATTTGGCTCCATTACCTAACAAATAGCTATCAATTGACTTGCAAGAGTGAGTGATTCACTTGTTATCTAGAATGAATCACTTGATAGGTCATAGGGTAAATAAAATTTATTAGATTTAGAAAAAGAAGGGTTTTGAAAGGAACCCCCTAAACCTTTTACATTAGGAACCAAACTAAAATAGAACAAAAAATCTAGATTGAAGAGCCATCAAGGAGAAAATAACCTCCAGAGAAATCACCCCAAACAAAAATAAAAATAGAGGAGATCCAGTGAAACCATAAATACCAACAAGAGAGGCCAATAAAAACAAAATAGAACCAAAATCTAGTCATGTGAAGAGTCATCAGAGAGGATAAGATCAATATCATGATTATTTGAATTCAGCTTTAGCTTCCAAAATATTTCATTCACATATAAGATGATCTGCTTCACTGATCTCTTGCGAGCTTGCACTAAATATTTGATAGAGTCATAAGAATTACTTGGGTTTACAACAGGTTCTTTTTGGAGCTTACACTTGGTTGTTGGGGTACCCAAAAAGTTAGAACTCTTCTTCAAAATAGGGGAAGGAATTGTATCATCAGACTCATTCGAATCATCAAAATCCTGGGAGGTTTTCAATATTTTTTCCACTTTGGAATTTAACCACATCGTTCTCCTCATTTCTTTTGCTTTTATCTTTGGTTGCTTTGGATAAGAGGGATTTCTTTTCTTGAACGTCTTATCCTCCTTCAAATAAGAAGAGTCATCACTATCAACTAGTCTAGGTGAATTATGATGGGGAGTTATATTTCCACCTAAATATTGAGGGATGTTCTGAGTTATAGGAGAATTATCCTCCAAATTTGGATCCAAACTCACCTCCATATCAATATTCTTAATTATACTATCCAAGTCCTTATTTGCATTATTAGAATCCATTGGAGGCTCAAGCAGGTCATCTTGACCAACTTTCCCAAGACTCCTAGGATCAGTCTCTTCCCCAACAAGAACTAGAGGAGAATTGATAACCTCTTTTCTAGGTAAGGCAACATCCAAATTCATAGAGGATCCAACCCCTCTTTTTCCCATGGCAATAGTATTTTTATTTAAGAAAACATAATTAAAAATCAATTTGACCAATCCTTGGTGATTAGGAAAGGAGGTGTTACCATATTAAACATCTGAAGCTATTTTCTCTAAGTTCTTATAAATAAAATCTAGAATATTCATGGGTTTCTTTCCCTTGATGTGGTTAAGTAGCTCCAGGTGAAAACTTCTAACAACATCTATGTTACACTCAGGGATGAAGAAGTCCATTAACATAATAATCACCTAGTCCCAAGGTGCTTTGAACAAATTTTTGTTTGTAGCCATTATGATATCTCTTCGGCCTACCAGCTTTGCATCCAAATAACTCAAGATACTTGACTAAGAAATTATTTTTCCTATCAACTCAATCTCCCTTAGTATTAAAACCAAAAAAATTATCTAAAAGTGGGATATAAATGATAAAATCCAACCCATTAAATAACACCCTTCATTTTTTCCACAAAAAGACTATCAACTTGGCCAACTCACTGGCATGACCATTAAATTACTTCAAAAAATGCAGGACACCTCCCTTATCTAAAATCTCCAACATATCCCTATCCACTTCCATAGTAGATGATTAAACTCCCTTAATCTCATCCTCCATAATGTCAATCCTCTCAAGATCAGAGCAAAAATCACTTGAAATGAATCTCAAAAGGAAAGAGATCAACTCAAAGTAGGCATTCAGGCTAGCTAGAACCCTCTCAAGGAAATAGCCTTAGGATTTATAATAAAAATTTGGAATATATTTCAAACTAAGTCTATCAAAAACCCAATCTTAGGACCAAGAGTCATCACATGAGTTAAGAAAAAACCATCAAAAAATGCACAACTACCAAGTAGAGGAGAATGCAAATAAAAATAAATAATTAGATTGACATATGATGAAAACCAAGGACTCAAGGGAAGGGATGTAACAACCATTATGACACCCACGTCTAAGCCAAAAATAACAACCATCTAGCAACCAACTATAATTCTTATGGCATGCCAAATCTAGAATCGAAGAGTAAACTTCAATAAAGCATGGATAAAGTACCATAAAAATTGAAGGAAAATCATGATAAGATGAGGAAGATGACAATCTGGATATATGATTAAAAAACTAAATATTTGATGCAACCCAATCCACGACATAAAGAGGGTCAAATTTCTTAAGGTCAGCTTTAGCATCTCCACCATTCTTGAAAAATTACAATTCCCCTTAGCTTTCCCAACATGAAATTTAGTCCAAAAAGGAGAAACCTTAATAATCCAAGTCCTCATAAGGACAAGTCTCTGAGATCCTCTAATCTCCTGCCAACTGCAAAGAAGACTGAGGTTTGGAAAAAGCCCACTAAAAAAATATGAAAGAACCCAATCACTATAATATAAAAGGCTTCTTTGATAATCCCTATCATCTAAAAAAATAAGCAATTCATTTAAAAGTATCCAAAGAGTCTAGACAAATGACTCTTTGCCTGAATATAGATGCATCAAAAAAATTATGTTAAAATTTTATTTTGAACAATTTGGATGAGCTCTTGAGGAAATTTCCTTCTCCATACCATTAATTCATTTTTTAGTAGTTCTAATTTTGCTAAAATTTTTGTCACCTTATTTCCTTCCCTGAAGATATGATCTATCTAGAATGAATCTTATTAACCTAAGAATTTCATCATATCCTGCATCATACTATCAATAGACCAATTGGAAGAATGAATTCCTAGCAGGATATTGACTATGTTTAATGAATCTCCCTTGAAGATAAATTTCCTTCCTTGGATATATTTGATAAGAGATCCTTGATAAATAGCTCTAGCCTCTACAAAATAATATGTTTCGTGGCCTAAGTTCTCCACAAAATCTAGGATGATCTCTCTCTTCTTATTTCTAACTACTCCACCAGCCCTTGCAAGCCCGATATTAACTTTAGAAGCCCCATAAAAATTAAACTTTAGCCATCCAAATTGAGGTAGTTTCTATATATTCTGAAGTATCATCATTTGAGTATCATTAGAAGCCAACTCAAAATCTTCAAGAATATCTAACAGATCAAAAAGCTTGGATTCATGAGATATCTCTTTCTCTTTAGAAAAGGTAATTCAAGAGATGTTTTCCTTTAAGGCATGAAATTTTTTTTACTCATCAAAGTGGAATCCTTAGAAATACTTTTGAAGGTACGGTCATTCCTCTCTTTCCAAATTCCCCATAGACAATGAGGTAGAGCCAAATACCAAACATTTCTACATCTTCTACTGACAAACAGAGCCAACCATTGTTCAAAAATCTCCACAAAAGAATTATGGAAGATCCAATTCATTCTAGTTAACTTAAAAAGAACCTAAAAGACTTTGTGAGAAAATGGAAAATCTAGAAATAGATGTTGGAAATTATCTTAATTTTACCCAAAAAGATAGCATCTGTTAACTAAGATTAAACCTCTCTTTAAGAGGTACTCAATAGTTAAAATCTTATTTTGAATGGCTAACCAAAGAAAAAAAATGATTTTAGGGGTCAAATACTTGAGCCATACCTATCTATTTGGAATACAATAATCTCTATCCTTGGTAATCAACATATAGATAGATTTAACAAAGAAATTTTCATTGTTTTCTAAAGCCCAAACTAGAGTCTTCACAGCCCCTATTTGGAATGACTTGAAGCCTTAGCTTATTCTAGAGCATCAGATGAACATCTCTTAAATCTATGTTAAGGCTTGGAATATCCAAATCCTTCCATCATTTTCTTCCATTCACTTCTTCAAAAGAATTCTCTACTTTAGGACCTGTTATAGGATCCATAATTGGTTTAAGCCTAGAAAAGTAAACATTTTTGGAAATACAAGATCCTAAAAGCCAAACATCATCCCAAACATTAATCTTTTACCCATTTCTAAATTTCCATATTAGACCCTCCTAAAGGGTTTATTTAGATAAAACAATGTTATTCCAAAAGGTTGAGCCTAAAAAAAAAAATTCTCCTCAAAAAAGGAAGATCCTCTGTGAAGATATTTAGCATGTATAATATTGGTCTAGTTTAAATCCTTAGAAGTAATGAGTCTCCAACCATGCTTGGCTAAAATGGGTATATTCATAGCACTCAAGCTCTTCAAACCCAAACCACCCTTTATTTTGCTAGCATAGTCCTGATGCCAAGAGGCCAGATGAAATATATTTTTGCTTTCAAAACTAAACCATTTTGTAGGAAGCTTAAACACAAACATGAAATAGATCAGTAGACTTTGAATAGTAGCCATAAATAGAATGGCCTTACCATCCTAACTCAACAGAGCACCTTTTTAACCTACAAGCATCTTTTACATCCTCTCAAGAATAAGAAACCATAGCCCTATTTTTCACAACCTTTAAACAAAGGCATATTGAAGTAAGAGGCAGAAAGTGTTGCAATTGAACAACCAATAACATGAGAAATAACTCTTTGCAACCTCAAAGGAGTGTTTAAGAAATAGATCTTAATTTTCCTGAGATTAATTTTCTACCTTATAATTACCTCATATAAATTCAAGATTCTTTTAACCACCTTGGCTTGAGGAATAGAAGCACCCATCATTAACATCATATCATCCACAAATTGTTGAAAATATATGGGGTCTAAATTAGAAGTAGGCTTAAAACCATTTATAAGTTTAGACTCTAAAGTCATCAAGAGAGCTCTTCCAAGAGCCTCTTCCAAAATATTTAATAGATAAGGGGAGAGGGGATTTTCTTGTCTCAACCATCTAGATATTTTGAAATAACCTATAGGATATCATTCAAAATGACAAAGAACCTTGGAGTCGTTGAACATTGCTTTAGAAGATTCACCCAACTTTTATGAAAACCAAATTTAATCAAGACCTTTTCCAAAAGCATCTAAGAAACTCTATCATAGGCCTTATTCGTATCAAGCTTGATAACCATGCCAAAATTACCATTTTTTCAACTAAATAGATAAGTTCATGCACATTTATGATTCCATCTAAGATATACCTCCCCAAGATAAAACCGCCTTGATTAGGTCCAATGATGCTATAAAGAGTATTTTTAATTCTATTAGCTAAAACTTTGGAGAAAATCTTATAAATAGTATTACACAAGCTTATTGGCCTAAAATATTTAAGTTCATTAGCACCCACAATTTTGGGAATCAGGGCTATGAAGGTGGAATTCACATCAGAAAGAATAGAACATCTCAATTGAGCTTCACATATAGCATAGGGTGAAAAAACTAAAGGCATAGATCCAAAGGCAAATCTTTTAAGAGTGACATTTTGGCATGCAAAGGAACACTAAGTTATTTTAGAAGCCTTCTAAGCCTGTTAAAGTCATAATTAGATGCATGTAACATTTGGTGGTGCATCATTTTGCTAAATGTTATCCCAAATATTTACTTTTACTAGGAAAAATTGTTTCTCACCCCAAGTAACCTACAGGTAAAATATTATCATAAATAGGATTCTAGGGCTCCATTGTATTCATCTTTAATCCATAAAAAATTTAAGCTATATTTTGTGAAACCCACATTATGATTTGATCTCTTGAGATTTAATTTACTAATTTCTTATGCATTTCATCAATGGCACTACCCTCCCAGTTTGCTAACTATGTAATAATTGTGGCATTGCCCTTTTATCCAATTTTACATTCACTTATAAATTTCATAATTAATGAATGGGTGGACATTGATGTTATTCAAATTTCCATGTGTTGATTACTCACACACTTTCCTCGCTATGGTTTAAACATGTAGTTTTTTTAAATCACTCGCACCCTTAATATTTCATACATGTTTATATTTTAGACTTTGCTTTTCATACAATTAGTGTAGGTTAGCATAGGTGAATTTCACAAGAATAGTAGGGAGTGATCCTAAATTTAGAGGTTGGTAGGAGGCATTGGCACTCCATTCCAAATTTATCAAAACTAGTTTTGGAAAGTAAACGCTAAATTAGGAGTCAAGGAAATTCCTTGGTTCAACATACCTTTTGGTAAGACCAATGGAACAAACCCTCATTTTCCTAACATTTTGGTAATTTAGCTAAAATCCTTCAATTTGTATACCAATATACCAAATTTGCATTCATCATATATAGATCAATTGGCTCAAAACTGAGTGAATTTTTGTTAAGTCTAGTTTTAGAAAGTGATTTGATCTAAATTTGGAGTGACTCGCTATGTTTGAGTAGATCACCTAAAACTTATTTTGAGTCTAGTTTGACAAGCAATTTGCACTAAATTGTGAGCAACTTGCTCTAGAATGCAAGCAGTTCAATCCAAATTTTCTACACTTTCACAAGTTGAATCCAAAGTGATTCACTAAAGCCAAGAACTTGATTTATCAAGCCTAGTCTTAAATTAACTTTAAAATTCATCATTTTTATTATTTGAGAAAATTTTGTGGGTTCTTTGTGAATAGTGACTTTGACTTGAACTCCAAAACTTTAAAAAATATACAAAATATAATGATGCAAAAAAGCATTAGAGTGCCATCAAACCTCAATTCTTATCTTGTATATACATTTTCATGGATAGAAATCATTTAATGAAGATTTTAAACCATTTTTCCAAAAGACAAGTCTACAAGTGACTCATTCAACCTTGCAAGTAATTTGCTCTAAAATAGTAAAATTTGATCAAGCCATATCCAATGAGTGATTTGCTCCAAATATAAAAAGCAATTTGTTAAGAAAGATAATATTATTCCTCTCTTCCTCATATAAAATCAAATTATTCTAGTTTCAAAGTAATTCACTTGGATCCTTTTCATCTGAATGTTTCTAAGTTCACAATTTGAGAGCAAATCACTTTACTTTGTAAGTGAATTGCTTCATTTGATAGATGAAGCACTCCATAAGCAAAACTTTATTAAGTCATTTTTTGCTAGAGAATCACTCAAAATAATAAGTAAATTACTTTATTTTTTAAGTGAACCACTTTGGTTTATAGGTGAATCACTTTGTAGGTGAATTTTTAAAATTTTATAATTTTAACCTAGAAACTTTGCCCATGCAAGTCCATACATGCAATCTTGTCAATATACTCTCAAAGACAAAAAATAGGGAAAGAACATCAATCAAAAAATATCATTGTGACCATCAAATAAATATGAAAGGGAAAATAAAGGAATAAATCATCACATGGGTGCATCCAAACAATGAGTTTGAGGAGATAATAATATCTAATCAAATATCCTCAAAAGGAAAATACCCCATGGAAAATCCTATAATTAAAAGCTTCAAATCTCTCAAAATAAATTTATTAGGTCAACAAATGAGCTACTTGTTTACTTTAGCAAGCCAAACTTGATCTAATATATGTCTGTAATAAGTGCAAGAGAGAGTCTCTTTTGCTCTTCTTACCTCAATGCTTGTGCACACCTCAAAAATAAGTAGGTGGAACATTGTATTTTTTTATCTTGTGCTATGTTTTGTGAGTTCAATTTAGCACACACCTAGGGGCTCTCATATAAATGGGTTCCTTAACCTTATAAGATTATGACTTTGTCCTAACACGTAGCAAAACAAGTGAATGTAGAAAATAGATCCTATCCTATATGATTCTCAAATTTGTATGATACTAAGAGTTACAAAAAAGTAAAATTTATCTTTTCTTTAGATAGGGATTTAAGAAATATGTGCAAACAACACTAGCCTATGTACAAAATAAATGATTTTACTTTTGTTGCCTAGAATCAAATTTAAACAATTAATTTCTATGTTTCTAATATTTTTTAATTTTCACCTTCTTGTGTTACAAGCAGAAGCACCTAATTCAACAAACAAGACTTAGGATTATCCTATAAGAAAGATTACAGAAAGGACCTAACACTACAATCTAAACAAAATCACCACTACAATTAAATTGTCACTACAAAATCACTATGGTGATTTCATAAAATCATACAAAATAATACAACTAGAGATAAAGTAAGTTTTAGGGGGTCTATCAGGCTAAGATGATATTGGTATTTTTGCCTTGAACAGTCAGACCCCTAGGTAGGAAACAAAGTATTTGAACATATATGACAAAATAGCCACAAGTAGGAGATATTTTGTTCTATAAAGATAAATAATAGCAGTAGAGTGCATTGCCTTATAAATTTTACTTACAATAGATATGCTAAGTAGGTAAAAGTGTAAAATAGCCAATTAAGTTGTTAAAACTAGATGAAATGAGGCCTAAAATTTTAAAACTTCAAAATAGACAAAACCATTACATGGAGTAAGGTAGTAGTGATTCTATTCTAATAGTATAAACAATAACATACAAAGGATGAAATATCAAAAAGTGTAAAGTGATAGGTGATAAAATCACCATTCATAATAGGGTAGTGGCAATTTTGTTCTACCAATAAAAATAGCTATGTTAGAGGGTCAAATACATAAGAGAATGATCAGATATATGCAAGCATAATAGAGGATAAAGTTATTAACTATAATTTATTATGACATTATGATTTGAGCATTAAAATTTAGATAGAAAATAATTGGTGATAAAATCATCACATGTAACGGTGTAGTGGTGATTTATCTCTAATATGCAAAATCAAAGAGCAAATTTGGTGGTTGGAGGAGTATTATTAAGTTTAGGATAAGGGAGCTTCCAAAAATGAAATTCCTCAAAAAATATGTTTTAAAATTCTACAAATGGAAGTTTAAATGCTCATAAAATAGAGAATATTATTATGACAAGATGAAGTATTTGAAAGAGCTTTGCAATAACAAACTTGATAACAAAAATATAGCAAAAAAAGCAATTATTATGTTGAGGAAAGTCCAAAGATAAAAAAAATATAGAGAAAATGGGAAGAGTATTACAACCCAATAGGTATGAGCTAAAACCTTCCTTTGTCCCCCAATGTCAGCTTCTAATGCCAACAACAAACAAACATAAGAAAAGTATGAGACCCTTGGTTAAGAAGAGCAACTAGAAATACTTTGTTAACATGAAAAATCATTATTGGAGGGCCTCTCTATGGCCTAAATTTATATATTTTTGTAGTCTTAGGGAGAGGAGGGAGATATTTCATGGTGAAAGGGGTTGGAAGAAACTTTTTGAAATGTAAATCAAAAGGGAAATGAAGGTATATCACCAAAGAGGTAAGTCTTAAACATTCCAAGAGCCTACCAATCTAAGGCAAAATCATAGTTATGACTGGCAAGTGAATTGAAGGGTAAGAAATTGTGAGTTCATAGATTTCAATCATGCTAATAAAATTACCACTAACAAGATCACCATGGCAATTTTGTATTAGGCAATTTTATCGTTTTGACCATTGCAGATCAAAATGAGGCAAAGGTCTTTAAAATTAGCAATAAAACTAAATTTGGCAAAATTGCCACATCTAGGGATGACTTTTTCATTGAGAAATGGATTCCTAAGCTTTTCTTAGAAAATTTATATTAGGTATAATTGGATGCTTGATAGATTGTTGGAAGTCTGGTTGTGTCAAAATTGGGTATCTATATTTTCCCCTTTTGGATGTATTTATTACATAATAAATATATCATAAATAATAGTATATAGCTATAATTTTGAGGAAGGACACTTCCTATTGATTGATATGTTGATAGATAGAGTATGCTATAAATATAGTTTACCTATCAGTAGTCTAAAAATTTGCTATTTTAGGGTGGCATTAATTGCACTTAATGCCCCTAGCCAAGGTTCCCCATTGAGTTTTGGATGGAAATTCATGTTCCTATGGAAAATTGAATAGGTAAGGGTGAAAGTGGAATGAAAAGAGAAAAAACAACAAATAAGGGTTTGGGGATTAAAATGGAAAATGTGGGGGATAAAAATAATTTATTTCTACCATTATTAATAGGTGAAATTGGATCTTTAAGAGGTGGATTTACATTCAATCTTCAATGGGTCAATAAGGACAATACAGACATCATGTAGACACTATTCGAGTGGTAATGGAAGGAGGAGTTGGTGAAGCATAGTTACAACTCAAAAACATGTCTTAGAATTTATATTTTATTAGTTAATAATTAATCATATTTTAGTTGTGGCAATTTTGTAGGCACCCGATGATTTCATTGTGTGCGATTTTTTAAGCCACGGGCAATTTTGTAAATCAGCTAATTTTGTGAAATTTCCACATGTGATTTTTTTGGATGAGGTATTTTTGCCATGGCCTATGGTGTTTTCACCAAGGCCTATGGTAATTTTGTTTCAACGATTAGGAAAAGTTAGGGTAGGGATTTTAGATAATTTTATGGAACTGAGAGATAGGCTTTGGTGTAATTCATGGTGTTGACATGCTATGAGATATGACCACAAATTTTTGAGATACTATTAAATTTTATGACACTAGTTGAGATAGCACATCTAGACATGATTGCATTGGCACATCCAATGTTCATACCTAAGATTAATTTTGATTAGACATTATTGAACATGTTGGATATTGATGGCAACTAGATTTGAGCATATCTATAGGAGAGATGACTATCATATTGGAGGATATGTGATAGATATTATAGGTTCCCATTGAGGCATGCATGTGTATACTACCTTGTATAAGGTAAAATATATGTAGTTGTTGATAGGTGACTCCATATTTTATTTTATGAGCAATGGGATTGACATCAACCCCATGTTGGGGTGGATTGATAGGCTAACATGTCTTCTATGTCTAGTGACATTTGGTATATTGATAGTCCATATGAGTAGAAAGGTGGTGTCTTGGGGTTGGTCCAGGGTGGTTATGCAGGTGTGTGACCAACATATGAGGATTTCTAGGGGCTTGATGATCCTTACATGCCTCTATAGAATATTGTATAGAGTTGTATATAGGAGGAAGGGATTGACATGTTAGTCATTGCTCTAGGTTTGGTATTGTAAGCACATCATTATGTGGTGCCTACAGATACTAATTGGGATAGTTGTTGTCATTTTTCTCCTTTGTGGTAAATTATTTTACACGTTGTTCTCTCATGTACCCTTTGTTTGATGTGTCTTTGTTCTCTTCTATGTCTTTTTTGGACTTTATTATTGTTTGTCCCATAGACTTTGTTGTTGTAGTTTCTTCCATGAACTCTATTGTCGCTATTTCTTTCTTGGATTATGTTTAAGGTTCTAATGCTTCTTCCTCAATTTTTTTTACCAACCACTTCTTTTTTTCCTTAGATCCTTACCTCTTACACTAGAAAATATCTTGTACTATTACTTTCTTTTTACTATACCATATTTTCATGAACTTATTTTGGACATTAATTGTAGTAGCATCCAAGTAATATAACCAAGGATAACCAAAACAATATCCATATTGTCCATCTCAATCTCATAAAAAAATTTGTAATACATTTATCCATAGTAATATTCAGATCTTTGAAAATCTAAACATTCTCACCTTCAAGTTGTATGTCTTTAATTTCTATTGCTTTGACATATAACCTCTTAGCCAGCGACATATTGATAAAATTGTTTTTGTTTCTAGGGTTAATGGCTATTATAATATTTTCTTTCTGAATGTTTCTATCAACCTGCAAAATAGAATTGTTAACAATGAACAAGTCTCTTTGGCCACTCTTTGGCCTTTTCTAATACCAACAATATGGTTCCTTCAACTTGCACATTGTCATCTAGAATTTTTCCTTCTATCATGTTCCTTTTGTTCATTTTTTGCATTCCTTTGAAATCATTTTTACCTCTACTTCATATCCTTTGATGGTGACCTTCAAAATGGGGTCCAACTAACTCAAGAATGCATGCTCCAATTTGTCCCATGTGTAATTATAATTCATTATTCTCAAACAACTTCCTCTTTTAAAAAGTTGATAAGGTAATATCCCTTATCAAAATATAGAGATCTAAACTTCATCCACCATTCTCAAACATCAATATCATCTTTTCTAGAGAATTTTTGCTACTCCATGTCCTCAAATCCTAAAAAAAATCAAAACTTGGATTCTTTGAAAATAAAATTCCTCAATTATACTCTTTTCCTTTCAATAAACAAGTAAATTTACAAATTATTTTTAAATAGAATAGATTGCAACTAATTTGATTACCCTAGCTGAAAATTATCTACACTCAAACTAGTAACTATTAACAACCTATAAACTTTTTTTTGGCTGATAATGGCATATGGAGTATGTATTTCATACACTTAACAACTATTAATGACTTACAAATTGTGTACTTATGGCACTAATAAAGGCCTTCTCTATAGAGTTTTTTTTTTACAAAATGTTAGCAAACTACAAGCTTCTTTTTTTATGTTAGACCACTACCAAACTATGAACTCTCTCCTTTTTTGTTCTAGCAAATTGCTACCAACTATAGACTAGGTATTTTCTACACCCACTTGCAACTGTCTACTTTATTAAAATTGTAAAATTATTGTAGATTGTGGAAACTATTATTGAAGTTGTTGTTGATGGTTGTATGAAATTTGATGGATGAAACTCCATTGATGAATCGAGCCCCAGACTCCCGCTTCCTAGGGGGTTAATGTAAATCTCATCACCATTAAATTTGTCTAAATGAGTATTATTCTTTGATTACCAGTAGTATTCCCACTAGAATATAATGTTAGAAACCAACGATTGGTTTACCTCCAAACGATAGCTCTTTGTATACTCTCTCAAGGTAAAACACTACTAAATAGGGTGTGGGGTCGTTGACCCTTTTCACTAGCAACATACTCAATCCAATTACTTTGGGATTCTTGAGATACTCCTTAGAATAAGTTTTAGGGCAAATGTTATCCCAAGTGATTCTCCTAGTTAAGCATTTGGGACTTATCATCCCAATGCACACCCTTATTAAGCACCAAAATTAGGATCCAAATAGTGAATAGGCAACTACAAAATAATTATAGCTTCTATAGTGGAACACAACCCTAGAAAGTGCTCTAAAATAATTAAAACTTCTACAGCAATACATGGCCTTGAAATTTTCTTTAATACCAATTGTTAAGAACTTCTTTTCTCGTCCATAGAAAATCATTACCAGCTTTACAAAAATATTAAGAACCTTTGCTCTCAATAAATATAAAATAATTTATAATTAAGTTGGAAATAAAATAAATGAATTCACAAATAATTCATACAAGATAAAATATGCAAATTACTCCAATGTGTTTAATATGTAAATCAAACCCTTGAAGTGGGGAAATATTGTATAATGCTCCTTATTGGAAGGAAGTCACTCCTCACTATATCTCAATATGAGATTCAAACACATACAATATTCTTTTCTCCCTTATATGAGTCTCTTGCCTACATTATATAATACTCAACTACCTACCACTACCACTTATCCACACGTGGGATAAATATATTTATTATAATATTAAGTTCCTATCTTGGGTGCCTAACACAATAATAACAATAGTTGTCATTTTGTCCATTTTTTAATTCTATAATTTTTTCGTTTTATTCACTCTCAATTAAAGAAAATTTCTAAACAAAACATATTTTTTTTGTATTTTTAGTGGATTAGATTAGAAACCATCTGTTAAGGGTTTTAAATATCATGGAATTGTCATTTTTGGCTAAGCTAGATTGCCCATAAATCATCCAATGAAGTGAGAGGTGCTCAAAATTTAATACCCAGACCTTAGATAGCACCCATATACCCTCAGGTACATAGGAATACACCTTAGGAATGCCTTCACCCATAGAAAGATATCAGTCATTTAAGTTTTGTGGTGCACCAAGAGGTCAGCCTTGAGAAGTTAATCTCATAGTACCCTAAAAATAAAATAGCATGGCCATAAAAATGGTAGAAACTTTTGTGGTTAGAGCTCTAAAATATTGGATTGGCCACTAATATGAATGATATTGTATATCAGAGGGACCACAAAATTAGATGCACCTTAATTTAAGCTATCCCTATTGAAACCTTGTTTTAAGTCCTTTTCCATTCAAAACTAAAATCAAATTTGAGCATACTATAGAAGAGACTACTCTAGTCATAGTCTAACAATGTAGAGAATATTTGGTGTGATAGTACAAAGAATTTATAGTCTAATAGTATAGACAATACACAGTTTAATAGTACAAAGAATATCTAGTTTGATAGTATAGAAAATAACCAGCTAGAGCAGTCAATTATTAGTAGTTTACCAATAGGACAATCAATTGTTAGTATTCAACAAAAAAGTAACAAAAGCCAAAATTTTCTATTTTGTGAGATAGCCTATTCTAATCCCCTCTTCAAGTTGATTATTTTCAGACTAACTCTAGAAACTTATTTTTTAAATCCTTTCTTTCAAAAATCATCTTATGGTATAGTCCATTTTGATCCTCTCTTCAAGCTGATCGTTTTGACATATAACTTCAATAGACCTTTTTGGAGACCCTAAAGTGACAAAATGGTTGGTGATACTAGAGCTACCCAAGAGCTAAAGCAATTAGAAAAATAAGTAAAACAGATTGAAAACTCTTAGACACAAATCCTTTAGGCATTATCCACATTAGATAATTTGAAAAAAATGATGATCTCAAGAGTCATTTAATAAGCCTAAATACAAAATATGATGTTCTAGTAGGACAATCACTAGGGAGTCAAGATGGTAGTTCCAAGGGTAGAGCACAAACCTCTAAATACAAATCAAAGAATGTCCAAGCTAGACTTTTTAAAAAAATTTGGTGATGATCCAACCAGTTGGTTGTGTTAGGTTGAACAACATTTTATTCTTCATGACACTCCATAATTGAAGGCTCACAATTGCCTCTTTAAGCCTAGAATAGGAAGTAGTCCAGTGGTACTAATGGTTAGATAATATGCATCCATGACTAACTTGGGCTGAATTTAAGATAGAATTATTCACCCATTTCAGACCCAATGAGTATGAATATTTCATCGAAGTCCTCACCAAGTTAAGATAGATGACATTTGTTCGTGGTTACTACAGTTTGAAAACTGGTAAATTGTATTAGGATATTGAGTGTCAAGTTTTTTCAAAGTTGTTTCATTAGTGGATTAAAGGAAGATATCCATGTTGAAGTAAAAATGTTCAAGTTAGACAACATGATGGTAGTTGTAGGATTGGTTAGGCTTGCTAAAGATAAATTTGACACAAAGGTGTACTTTTAAACCTCCATAGGCTTGAACCTTGTTTGCATCCCAAACATCATCAAACTCAGAAAATAATTTACCCCAGGTGAAACATCTCACCCAAGAAGAAATGGAGACATGTAGAGAACAAGGACTATGTTACAACTATGGTGACAAATATTATCTGGGCCAAAAGTGCATACAATATAAACTATATTTACTCAATGTGGGTGAACCTTTCACTAGGGAACCACATGATGAAGGAGAGGATCATAGAGAGGAATATTAACCTCAAGAGTCTAAACTGACAGGATCAACCACCTAAAATTTTAGTACATGCATTAGTTGGGAGTTCTATTCCCCAACCCATGAAAGCAGTAGGCCATTTCCAAGGCCAATGACTCATCATCCTCATTTATTCTAGTAATACCCATAATTTTATTAATTATTGGGTAGCTAAACAAGTAGCCTATTACATCTACTCTTACAATTTATTTGAAGTCATGATTTTCAGTGGGGGTACTCTATCATGCAAATAAAAATGTAGACATATAAATATGACAATGGGTGACTACAACCCCATGGTAAACATGTTTAACCTTCCCTTTTCTAAGCTATGGATGCATTTCACCGAACATTGGAAGCATTAAACTCTTTTTAGCATGATTGCAAATCCTAACTAACTCATTAGCTCACATTCAATGGAAAAAAATTAAACAAATTGTCTCAAGGGGTGGTGACATTATTGTTTGCACTATAAACCACAAATAATGATATAGTCATCTAGCTTAATTACAAGAAATTATAGATAAACCTGCACCTATATTGGCATAAACACAAGGGTTATCACTATGGTGCACCTATGATCATGCAATCATGGTTGTCCCAAGAAGCTTATCGTTAAACATTCATCCCTACCAATACCCATATATGTAGAAGACTAAAATTAAGAATATGGTATAGGAGTTATTAGCAGTAGGGATCATTCGATCAAGTGTCAGCCCATATTCTTCCCCATTACTTTTGGTTCATGAGAAATATGGGTCTTGGTATTTATGTGTGGATTTCTAAGAACTCGACAAAATTACCATCAAGGACAAATTTTCCATTCCCGTCATTGATGAGTTGTTGAATGATATCCAAATACATTCATAAGTTTTGATATCATTCAATAATTCATTCATAAGTTGGATAATGATATCATTCAATCTTCTTTTTGCACTCATGAAAGACATTATGAATTCCTCGTTATGCCATTTGGCATTACCAATGCGTCGTCCACATTTTAGTCTTATAAATGCAATCTTTCAGCCATTTTTACATAAATTTATTTTAGTCTTTCTCGACGATATTTTGGTTTACAATCGTATATGGGTGGAACATTTGCAACATTTAGATCAAACACTACAAGTCCTAGATGATAATTAAATATATGCCAAATGATCCAAATGTTCTTTTGGGATGCACGAAGTGGAATACCTAGGCCATATAGTTTTAGGGGAAAAGGTCAAGGTGGATCCTAAAAATATTACCGCCATACAAGAATTTCCTTAACCACACACTCTCAAAAGTCTTCAAGGTTTCCTAGGCCTCACTAGCTATTACCAAAAAATTATTTGTGATTATGAGAATATTGCATCCCCTTTAATAGCTATGGTACATAAGAACTAGTTTCTATGGTCAAAACCCATCGAATATGCATTTGTGTGACTCAATTAAGCTATGATCTCTACTCCAATGTTGGTTATATCTAGTTTATCCATGTCATTTGTGATTGAAAGTAATGCCTTTGAAAGTGGAAATGGTGCAGTGCTTATGAAATAAGGGCAACCATTGGCCTTTATTAGTAAGGCACTATCAGACAAAAACCTATAAATATTGATTTATGATAAGCATATGATGGTGATATTACATGTTTTCAACCAAATAAGGTCTTATATTATTGGGCAATAGTTTTCCATCAAAACAGACCAACACAACCTTTACTACTTTCTTGAGTAGCATTTATATATGCCTAAACAACAAAATTGGGTTACCACATTATTGACGTATAACTATGAAGTCATTTATAAAAAGGGTAAGGAAAATGTAATTGTTGATGTAGTGTCCTTTCAATATGAGGATCAGGGTATACTATGTGCCATATCTACTCCATTTCCTCAATGGAACCACCATCTTCAAGGAGAAATGACCAAGATTCCACCGTGCAATAATTAATTCAACAACTTCAAACTAATCTTGACTCTCACCCAAGATATATGGGATGAACAATATTTACGATATCGTGGTCACCTTGTTATCCCTAAAAATTCATCAGTCTTCGATTCCATATATAAGAAATGCATGCTTCTTTGACTACAGGACATGTGGGATTCTAAAATCATATGAACATGCTAAACATACATTTTTTTGGGTAGGGATAAAAAAAGGATATCAAGAACTTTGTTGTAGAGTGTGACACTTTTTAGCATGTTAAGGGTGAAATTATTTGCATATTGAAAACACTCCAACCTCTTCCAATTTTAGAGACTCTTTAGACAGATGTTTCTATGGATTTTATTCAAGAGCTTCCAAATTTTGGAGGCAAAATAATCATTCTCATAGTGGTGGATTTTTTTCCCCTAGGCCACCCTTACAAGGCCTCAATTGTTACCCAAATATTCCTTGATTTCATTTTTTGCCTTCGTGGCATATCCCAATCCATTGTATCCAATTTTAACCCCACATTCACTTGTCATTTTTAGCGTGAACCATTCAAGTTGCATGACACACAACTCAAGATGAGCTTGGCATACCATCTCTAAATTGATGGGCAAATTAAAATCATCAAGTGCTTGGAAACTTACCTTTGTTGCTTTGCATCTAAGCAACTAACTCATTGGGTCAAATGGCTTTCGTTGGCTAAGTAGTGATATATAATTCCTAACACTCCACCATGATGAAACCATATGAAGCAATTTATAGATACCCTCCACCATCACATATGTCATACATTCTAGGCAGTTCCAAGATTCAAGCAGTGGATTCCACTCTCATGGAGTGTGCACAACTACTCCAACATCTCAAAGATAGTTTGGCCATAACACAGAACCATATGTGGAAAAAAGCAGATCAACATGATTTTGAGCATAGTTTTAACATCGAGGACATGGTTTTCTTATGCCTACAACCCTAAAAGCAATCATCATTGAAACTCCATGGCAATCAAAATATAACACCAAAATTTTATGTATTGTATAAGTGCTCCAACAAGTTGGCCCCATGGCCTACAACTTAAAATTGTTGCCTTCCTCCATGATACATCCAATTTTTTATCTCTCATGTTTGAAGGTGGTCCTTGGAAACTGTATATAGGTCTATTCCACACTACCCTAATTATATGAGGAAGGCTTAGTCATATTGGAACCTATAACTATTGTAGATCGGCATACATGCACACTTGACAACTGCACTCTCATTAATGTTTTAGTATAGTGGCATGTACTACAGCCAAAATATGCCACCTGGAAGCTACTCCTTCAACTATAGTATTAGTTTCCTCGCCTCAAGTTTTGAGGATAAAGCTTCTTAAAGGGTGAGGGTATGTTAGGACCATATCCTAACACAATCATTGTTATGTACTTGTCTAGTATTGGTGTATGTTTGCAACTTTGCACCTTGGGCGCCTAGTGTGTATGGACCCATTATGATGTAACCTTTAATTATAAGTTTGGGCACCTAGTATATATGGGCCCATTATGATGTAACCTTTACTTTTATTATAAGTAGGAGTTAGCAGTTCAAGTTCCCTCTTTCATGTGCTCTGACCCTTGACCATTATTGTTAGAGTAAATAAGAGTTTATATAAGGACATGGGTTTGGAGTAGAATGTGTCTCATATTTTATCAGAGGTCTACTTCCAAGGAGGTTTTCCCCTCGAAGAGGCTTGTGATATCTATTCTACTTGATTAATATAAGTTTGTTGTATTTTCGTCTAGTTATTTTCTTGACCACTTTCGTTATTTTCATTTTCAAGTTCATTTAGTTTATAAGCATTTCCATTAATTCATGTATTGTTATTGTGGTTATGATTATTTTTATATGAAGGTTTCTCTAAAACAAAAATTGTAAGACAATCCCCCATCTTCCATAACCTATAAATGCATTCTTACATTCCTCACTACTTATTTTTATTTTGTGCTTGTCTCATATTGTTGCAATACATCCTGAAGCTCCTATAGCAAAAACTAAAAGATTAAACCTTACCTTCTAGATATTTTTGAATGCATTCTTGCATTTCTAACTACTTATTTTTATTTCTTGTGTTAAAAATAATTTAGGACTATAAAAACCTATTAATTTAGTAATAACTCACTTTTTAGGGTTTGTGTTCATACCTCTAATATTTCAAGATACCATTTCATCATCACTTTCTATTTTTATTTGTGGGTTTAATCCCATTTCTTGTTCACACTTGTGATATTTGTTTTGTTTTCCACTTTGATATCCCTTTGAGCTTCATTTTCTCTTTATTATCATTTTAAACTTCTTCCTCTCCTTTTTCGATTCCCACCAACACTTTCATCTTCATCAATCTCTTCAATTTTTCCACATTGTTCATAATGAGACTTGTCAACTATAGATTCATGTTACCTCAGAGAACTTGAAGTGCAAAGAATAACCTCAAAGCATATTTTTTTTATGTTGCCCTTAAAATCTTAAAGTGCAAGGACCGTCCTCCATAGTAATTACTTTCTTATGCTTGCCTAAAATCCTAAACTATCATGGATATCATCCATATTCATTTCCTTACTATCCTCCTTGTGGAACTCTAAAGTGAAAGGGATAAACTCCACTAATTTCATTTTTATTACAAGGAGAGGATTTTATACTACTTGAGAAAATGAAGACCAATTACTTGGATTAAATTTGACCTCTTCCACCTCTATTTTTAAATTTACCTCTAGATATTTCACATCTTAAATTCCTTTTAAATTTGAACTTGCACATTGTACTCATCCCTTGTATCCTTCTTTGTTTATTCAAAAAGTTGATCTAAGTGAACATTAATGGCCTTTATCATCTAATGATATAGGGGGGAATTCTTTGCCACTTTTTGGGGTGTGGAAAATCCTTGATCTAGTCTAATGTCTACTACAGTATGATCTCCTTACTTAATCTTGAATTTTGTTTCGTGACAAAATGGTTTTATGTCTTTCTCCATCATTTTCACTTTGTGATCTCTTGTCTTATATCCAATCTCATAAAATTTGTGGGATTGAAATACAATATTTTCATAGTTCACTTTTTCTCATTCTCTCGATTCGGACTTAATGGACTATGTAAGAGTTTTGAAATATCCATTGCAACACATATCCAAATATGCATAGCATGCTCTTCCTCCTTAGTAGTTGGTCCCTCTTGGATGAACTCCCCTAGAAAAATTTCCAATATTCTTCAAAACCTTCTTATTGATAAGCTTATATGGGAATCCAAAAATCCTAACCCACACTAAAAGCCTTTTAATTTTGTCTCCACCAAAAATTTTCTCACTGCATGGTCTTAAGTATAGGGTATTTGTCTTCATAAACCATAGGCCAACGATAGTTTCATCTTTGATTTCTGAACTAAAGAAGAAGATAAAGAGAAAAAATCCTTTCAAAGAAAAGTCTAGGTGTAATTTGAATTCAAACCCCACTTCCATTTGATCCAGTTTTGAATCCCCAAAAAACTTGGTCATAATATATAGAACTTACATATAGACTTTATGCTTTTAAGAACCATTATATCATGCTAGATAGTCTCATCCTTGATAATTGTTTTTGGTGTAACATTTATTGTGTGGATAGGGTTTACCATAGATTTCCTCTTCCTCTTGTCCCCAACTAATGCATCTATACTTCCAAGTAAGACATTGTTACTTCTAGTTATGGCTTGCATAAATAACTTTCCTTCCATGCTACCTACCTTTTTTCATAGGAATCCTTTATTTTTTGAAAATTTTAAAAAATGTCTTACTTCTTGCTCACACTTTCTCTCTACTCTTCCCTCAACGTCTAAAACAATCAAAGGTGAGGCTTACTCCTTGCTCATACTTCATCTCTACTTGCACTTGAACCCTAATGTTCATTGTATTTTTATTAATTTTATTTTGTACATTTAAATAATCAATAATTTAAGTTTTTATTGTTATTTTTTAATGGGTTATATAGGATTGAAATGGGTCCCACCTATATTACATAATGACCACATGGTGGTATTACAACAAGCTTGGCAATTATGCATGTATTACTTGGCATGATTCGAACCTTGGTCTACTTAAAAGTCGAGGAATCTAATCGGTTGAGCTAATGTCATTTGATAATTTAAGTCTTTGTTGATTTTTTTTTTGGTTACATGGGAGAGTTGGTCACAACCACACTATTTTTAGTAAACGACAAGCGCGGGGTTCAAACCACATGGGTTGCTCCCACAAAACCTATTTCGTTCGTTATTGTTAACCTGGCGTTAAGGGGACCACTGATCGCTTAGGATTCATACCATCATCGTCGGTCTGACACGCACTCAAAGGATTTAGATCAGACTACTACCTTTGCAAACAGACTACCCGAGGTTTGAACCTAGGTGTCTTCTTGGTAAGTATCTGGCCAAACAAGCACTTACCAATCCACCTAGCCCTTGGGAACCAAAAATTTTAGGTTAGAAAGAAACCTCGAGAGCCGCTCTTAGGTGACTGACAATGTCGTCCTATCTGGGTATACCACTATCTAAAGGAAGCCACAAGATATTTTTTATGTCCCCCTTCACATCGTAGAGGTTCAAACTGTGGACCTCAACAGGGCCAAGCTTACTTCTCCACCTACGCTACAAAGGTGGACCCAATACTTATTATTATTTTTATACGCCTATAATTTATTATTTGAGCTTATTATGATCATTTATAATTATTTTTTAATTTGATTTATGTTTACGTATTTTAAGTAATTTTAGATTTTAATTATTTGTGGGTTTAATCCCATTTCTTGTTCACACTTGTGATATTTGTTTTGTTTTCCACTTTGATATCCCTTTGAGCTTCATTTTCTCTTTATTATCATTTTAAACTTCTTCCTCTCTCTTCATCAATCTCTTCAATTTTTCCACATTGTTCATAATGAGACTTGTCAACTATAGATTCATGTTACCTCAGAGAACTTGAAGTGCAAGGAATAACCTCAAAGCATATTTTTTTTATGTTGCCCTTAAAACCTTAAAGTGCAAGGACCGTCCTCCATAGTAATTACTTTCTTATGCTTGCCTAAAATCCTAAACTATCATGGATATCATCCATATTCATTTCCTTACTATCCTCCTTGTGGAACTCTAAAGTGAAAGGGATAAACTCCACTAATTTCATTTTTATTACAAGGAGAGGATTTTATACTACTTGAGAAAAATGAAGACCAATTACTTGGATTAAATTTGACCTCTTCCACCTCTATTTTTAAATTTACCTCTAGATATTTCACATCTTAAATTCCTTTTAAATTTGAACTTGCACATTGTACTCATCCCTTGTATCCTTCTTTGTTTATTCAAAAAGTTGATCTAAGTGAACATTAATGGCCTTTATCATCTAATGATATAGGGGGGAATTCTTTGCCACTTTTGGGGGTGTGGAAAATCCTTGATCTAGTCTAATGTCTACTACAGTATGATCTCCTTACTTAATCTTGAAGTTTGTCTCGTGACAAAATAGTTTTATGTCTTTCTCCATCATTTTCACTTTGTGATCTCTTGTCTTATATCCAATCTCATAAAATTTGTGGGATTGAAATACAATATTTTCATAGTCCACTTGTTCTCATTCTCTCGATTCGGACTTAATGGACTATGTAAGAGTTTTGAAATATCCATTGCAACACATATCCAAATATGCATAGCATGCTCTTCCTCCTTAGTAGTTGGTCCCTTTTGGATGAACTCCCCTAGAAAAATTTCCAATATTCTTCAAAACCTTCTTATTGATAAGCTTATATGGGAATCCAAAAAGCCTAACCCACACTAAAAGCCTTTTAATTTTGTCTCCACCAAAAATTTTCTCACTGCATGGTCTTAAGTATAGGGTATTTGTCTTCATAAACCATAGGCCAACGATCGTTTCATCTTTGATTTTTGAACTAAAGAAGAAGATAAAGAGAAAAAATCCTTTCAAAGAAAAGTCTAGGTGTAATTTGAATTCAAACCCCACTTCCATTTGATCCAATTTTGAATCCCCAAAAAACTTGGTCATAATATATAGAACTTACATATAGACTTTATGCTTTTCAGAACCATTATATCATGCTAGATAGTCTCATCCTTGATAATTGTTTTTGGTGTAACATTTATTGTGTGGATAGGGTTTACCATAGATTTCCTCTTCCTCTTGTCCCCAACTAATGCATCTATACTTCCAAGTAAGACATTGTTACTTCTAGTTATGGCTTGCATAAATAACTTTCCTTCCATGCTACCTACCTTTTTTCATAGGAATCCTTTATTTTTTGAAAATTTTAAAAAATGTCTTACTTCTTGCTCACACTTTCTCTCTACTCTTCCCTCAACGTCTAAAACAATCAAAGGTGAGGCTTACTCCTTGCCCATACTTCATCTCTACTTGCACTTGAACCCTAATGTTCTTTGTATTTTTATTAATTTTATTTTGTACATTTAAATAATCAATAATTTAAGTTTTTATTGTTATTTTTTAATGGGTTATATAGGATTGAAATGGGTCCCACCTATATTACATCATGACCACATGGTGGTATTACAACAAGCTTGGCAATTATGCATGTATTACTTGGCATGATTCGAACCTTGGTCTACTTAAAAGTCGAGGAATCTAACCGGTTGAGCCAAAGTCATTTGATAATTTAAGTCTTTGTTGATTTTTTTTTTGGTTACATGGGAGAGTTGGTCACAACCACACTATTTTTAGTAACTGACAAGCGCAGGGTTCAAACCACATGGGTTGCTCCCACCAAACCTATTTCGTTCGTTATTGTTAACCTGGCGTTAAGGGGACCACTGATCGCTTAGGATTCATACCATCATCGTCGGTATGACACGCACTCAAAGGATTTAGATCAGACTAGTACCTTTGCAAACAGACTACCCCGAGGTTTGAACCTGGGTGTCTTCTTGGTAAGTGTCTGGCCAAACAAGCACTTACCAATCCACCTAGCCCTTGGGAACCAAAAATTTTAGGTTAGAAAGAAACCTCGAGAGCCGCTCTTAGGTGACTGACAATGTCGTCCTATCTGGGTATACCACTATCTAAAGGAAGCCACTATCCCCCTTCGCATCGTAGAGGTTCAAACTGTGGACCTCAACAGGGCCAAGCTTACTTCTCCACCTACGCTACAAAATTGGACCCAATACTTATTATTATTTTTATACGCCTATAATTTATTATTTGAGCTTATTATGATCATTTATAATTATTTTTTAATTTGATTTATGTTTACGTATTTTAAGTAATTTCATATTTTAATTATTTAAGGTTTAATTTTCTAATTTTAATTATTTAAGGTTTAATTTTCTAATTCAATGTTAAGTTATTAGAAGTTTGAGGTGTGTTTTGTTTTATTTTTAAATATCATTTTATTGAATTTTATTTAATAATTATTGTTTTTATTATTGTTATATAATTGGCTTTATTTATATCTTATTTTTTATAGGGACATTTCTCTACTTTATTTTATATATGAACTTAATATTTTAAGCTTTATTAGATTAAATTTTATTATTTGATTAATTTTATGTGGATAATTATTTGAGATTATTTTATATTAATTATTTTTATTTATTTTTTACTTATAGTTGACTTATTTATTAAGATCATTTTAATTATTTAATAGTTGAATATATTCTAAATTCTATAGTTTAAGATCATTTTAATTATTTAATAGTTGAATATATTCTAAATTCTATAGTTGTCTTCCTTTGTTTTAGTGGCAAATTAAGTTATTAAGGTTTGTCATGTCTTTTTGGTTTGTCATTGATAATATTTCAATTATTCCTTTCTAAAGTTTGATTAGTTGTCTCTTCATTTTTTTCTCTATAACATTTTTGTTTATTTATATATCTTAAATCCATTCTTTGATAAAAGCTAGTCGGGCAACAAACTTTTCAACAATAGACTAACACGCATTCAACTGTTAAGACAACTTTTAAATACAATAAAACTCCAAACAACAATACACTAACTATTTCTTAACAAGAATGAGCTAATAATACAAAAATATGAGCATACAGATGCAATGTTGTTTGGGCATTGCATTGTTCAAAAGAGTGGCATACCGCATGTCTATGAACATCAAGCGAGACGAATTGTGAGCATACTTAAAGTTGATACGAGCATACCTTTGCTATTTTGTCAATGCATATTTACCCCATTCAAGAAAAAGGGAAGCAATCTTATTAAAAAATGCCTGACTATTCCCCCTCATTTCAAAAGCAATTTGCCAATGCATTTAAATGTCATGTAAAAGGAGCAAACTGGCCTCATTAGTTAAATTATACTTTATGGATCACAGTCAATATAAGTAACGTCACTCATGAGAGGATATCCACGGTTAGGTATTGTATGCTTTTTGGATTTTTGGTTTTGCCCTCTAAATTCATTACAAGGACGTTTGCCAAATCAAAAACAATATTCCTTAGACCACTGAAATGGTTTAAAACTACGGACTTGCACAAAATGCTGGGCTGGACTCACTCATTTCTCATCTTTGAATAGAAGTTTAGGCATCACTTGTACTATGTGGATGGTGATGGTTTTAATTATTTCTCAATGCATATAGAATCCTTCAAAGCCACTAGAGAAACCAGCAGTATTAGTAATATTTCCAATGCACCCTGCACACTGATTGGCTTCTAAATATTTTTAGCAAAGCCTTCAAAGTTAATGTACAAAGGACTACATAATAAATATATATATCCTCTTATATCATTTGTCATTTGTCAATTACAATGGGAAATATCCCCTGGTTACTAAGGCATTCAATATTGAATAATGAAAAATGACTCTTATTGTGATGTTTGCAATTAAGACAACAAAAAAGGGTTCTTTTCACATGATTATTTGTACTTCCAGAAAATATTAAAATTCTTGGCCATCTTTCCAGAAAAACAAATTATGCAGAAGTCAAGTCACCAACTCTGCCGTAGTATGGCCTTTGTCTTAGAGATACTTTATTATTATATATAGGTGTTCATATAGCCAAATTATGATATTAATGGAAGCATTATATTAATAGATTATTAATATTATTTTTTATCTGTTACATAATATAGAACAATATATAATAATATAACTAGAACAAGACGTGATAAAGAGAAGGTATCAAATGAAACTTTCTAAGTTGACTAGGCATATACCGAAATTACAACACACAAAAAAAAGCCAAATAATAACACTTTTATTGTAAACTGCTCCTGATATAAAGTAGATATACATAAAGACACTGAGCTGACTAAACATGGGAAGCTTGAAGAACATCACTCTGTTTCCCCAATGTCTGCAGTTTTGTTTTTCAATGAATTTCTATCCATATTTAAATAACTGCTTCACTAGCAAAACACTGGTATGGTACTAGATTTCAAATAGATTCAATCCCTTTGATTTGAAATCTAAAACCCACATTACATCATTGGTTGGGAATTAAGATATATATATACATATTCTTCTTTATTTCCTCTTGGCACACCTGGATACAAGCCAAAATTTCTACACTTATCCAATTTCACAGCTTGTGAAGTTAAATTATTACAGGATGCTGCTACAATCTTTCTAATGTGCAGCATGATTTGAGGCTTCATTATCAGCTGCAACATAGCCAATCAAATTAAATAGAGAATATTGAGAGTATCTAGGAGTTCTACGGTGATGGTTGTAGTTTTTCATTGGTCCAATATGGTTTTGAGTGTTCCCTTAGTTCAGATGATTTGGAATAAACAAAAGATGGTAACTGAAATTGATTAAGTAATGTCAAATAAACATCACATCCAGGTTGACCTTCATACCCATTGCTTAGATACACCCTGAACTCTTCCTCCAAAGCAGACATATCCACACACAAATTTTTCTTCAGTCTCAAGCCCCAGAAAAAATGACAGTGAGGCTCACTGCAATTCTCTCCAAAATATGGAGACGGGTTTGGATCGCAGTATGCTGGCAACTTTTCAAACTGCAAGTGGGCAACCATAAATTAGGCACGACAATTTGACAAGATATAACCACTAAAAATCTATGTCTAGTTTCCCAAGTGGACCAGACATCATGCAAAAAGATGCTCACTTCAAAAGCACATCAAAGGATATGTAGATAAAAAAATGCATCATGCTTACCCTTAAGAGAAGATGACGGAAACGCGACTCAACCCAACCTCTCCAACTTCGCAAGGCATCCTCATCTGAAGCTCTAAGAGATATTTGGATGAAATACTCGTAGCTTGAGAAGAAAGGAAATGGTTCGAAGAGACTCTCCCAGTCAGCACTATTCGGTAAAAAGACCCAGTTTCTCTCCATTTTCTGCATGAAAATAAATAAAAAACAAAACTAAATATGCAAAACATGCACACATCTAATTAAAAGCCTTCTTTATTTACAGCAGAAAAACATTAGCAGAAACATTTTATTAATTCTTAATGACAAACCACGATTGTACTCCAGCCACGTGAAAATTCCAATTTCAACTTGAATAGGGTGCTTCTTGTAACATTGTAACTGCAGCAGCTATAGGGAGGCACCGGTATGATAATTTGCATATGGTAATGTCTATCACCATCACACTGTTCAGGTTGGGCATCAACCAATGTCACTGGAGTCTGCCACTGCCACTGTGTATATATCCAAAAAAATCTGGATACTAACATATTGACAGAGGCATTTGGGAACAGCTGACAAATACGTGCAACTAGAACAGCCCAGTGTACTCCTCCGAGAAATCCAAAAATCTGAAGATATAATAAAATATTCTGTGATTCACTATTAATAAATGAGCACCAACTTACAACACTACCTTCATGAGATAACAGTGGTAAGACAAGTTTTGTAATTAAAACATCAGAACAGCTGAATGTTATCTTACATGTGAATATACTCCTCTTCTCTTAGCCCAAAACTTGATGCATCGCAAGGTGGAACGGAACGTCTGCTAATCCAAAAAAATAAAAATGAGCTGTCATTAACCTTAAATGCATAAACACCCCAGAGATGAAGATATAGATTAGACTTGAGCATTCAATACTTTCTACACATTAGCTATCGGTAACAAAATATGGCTATTAGGAGCATTTGTACAGGGATTAGTTTAGACTTTTCCAGAGACCACCGATATGAAGACCAAAAAGAGTGTTAGTTACATCACTTTCAATGCAGCCAATATAGTACATTCACCTTCTAGTGATTGCTTTTCGTTGTTCTGAACTTCTGACCAATATACTATTTATAAGCTCACAAAAAGCTTAGCACAACAGGAGCAGAAAACCTACCATAACTGCAAGCAAGAGAAACTTGTTTAAAAGATACTCAGAGAAATAAATTTGTAATACCCAGATAAGGGGGTCTTCTATTCAATAAACTTGATATTGTCTCCTGTGGAAGGGTGAGTAGTAAGTACAACTTTCAGAGGCATTATTCAAAATAAGACAGGCAGAACCTTGTGAGGAGTGGGGGGGCGTATGGTGGAGGAACTAGCAGGTAAAGTTCAAGAAGGTCAAGTTTAGTTGGCACAGAGGACGAGTTGAGGAAATTTAATGTGGATGGAGAAAGTGTAAAGGGATAGTCGAATGAGAGTTTAATTAAACAAACTTATCTAGATATAATTGTCAGCTTCAGTTAACCTAGATGAATTTATTGTGCAGAATTTGCTTCCTCAGTTTGGTGTTGTTAGTCCCTGTGGTTTAAACCTTTGGGTGAGTTATTGACAATTGAAAACTTGTTGGTCATAGGCTTCTGTCGTTGCTTAAATTTATATGGCTAGATACAGTTCACTTCATACACAGCACATGGCAATGGAGGACCAGATGTCCTCCTTGACTCTTTTTTCAGAAATAACATAACCAAGTATATAGTTTCTCCCTGTCCAAAAGAGGCTTGGAGAATAATTGTGTGTCAGGGTATTGAAGTTGGGTTGGCAAGTGATACTGTCCATACTTGTACAATGAGAGGCAAGGTTTATAGCTTTATAGCACTGCATGGCCGTTAAAAAAGTTGCATGGACAGTTGATGAGGGCTTCATTATGATTGACAACAGAGATGAAAAATCAGGAAGCCTGGAGTTTGAGTAGAGAGGGAATGAAATGTATTCTTGGTGCACAACAAAAGGGTCACTATCCATTACAGATCTTTGCAGAAAGAAGGCGTAACAGTGTCAGTTTACATGGTGCAAGAATAACTAGTAAGAATGATAAGCGCACAGTTTATTCGAGACATTTTTCGCCAGAGAGTAAGCATATGCAACAAAGTTTCTCTTACCCAGAAAGACATGATAAATCAGGAAGTTGGACTTTTTAGTGCCGATATGAACTATGGACGACTATTACGACAATAAGAGTCAGACAAAAGAGACTGCCACAGCTCTACATGCTTACACTCAATGTACTATATACGAGTACAAAATAAGCTCTTAAGAAGAAAAATATATGTATATGGAAGCTTCTTCAAGAAAAAGGAGGCTTATAAAAGATTTACATGAGAATGTGCGCAAGACAAGTACAAAGGACATACAATTATAAAATACACCTACAACTATTAAATACGATTGTCTACAATTTTTAAATACAATAATCCATGCGACCATGTCTCATCAAGTTTAAAGCGAATAAAATGTAACCTTGCTGTAAAATCAAAAAATCTCTGTCCTTTGCAGATCTTGTTTGCAGAAACTAAATGTCAGGTAATAGTGTTTGATTTACATGGGGCAATATAATAAGAAAGATAAATGCAGAATTTATTTAAGGCATTTCCTACCAGAGAAGAAGCATAAGTAACAAAGCCTCTCTCCCGAACAAACATGAGGTGCTTTGATTGCAAATGAAAATATAAACTAAAAAGACATTTTCTTAGAACGTCATTCCCCACCCAAATGAGATGGAGAAAGGAAGTCGTGTTGAAAAGGGTGGCATTACTCAAACTAGACAAGTGGTTTGCGGAGGTAACTTACAAGAAATGCATAGGCATGCAATAAAGTGAATCTGCAGATGAACTAAATACTGAATTTTGGTTTGTGAATGGAATCCCTTCCACATCTACATGTCTTTATTTTATGCACATGATCATAAAACAAGGCCTTTATATGTACCCCCAAGTGAATTTGAGATGAGAACTGTCAATGCAAGAATTAGTTTAAATATCAATATTGATCCAAACGGATCACTCTGAGATCTTTTGGATGCCCAACAGCTGACCAACAGTGCCAAAACGGTCGTTAGAAGCAGGAAACATTATTTATTAATAAGAATGAGATGAAGAATGATGGGGAATGCTTCAAAGAACCAAAAAGATATCGTGTAACAGAGGCACCTCAGTGCATCAGTTGCAGAGGTAGCACATGCACCAAAGGCCACCAAGGGACACCATTCTAGCAGACTGTTGAAAGTGTCAAGCTTCATCAAACTACTTCAGTTTTGTACATTCAAACCAATTTCAATCATTGGATAAGTTGTAGAGTAAAAAGGAATCTTTTGGTGAAAAAAATTTTGAGGTTTCATGGAGGAACAAATTTGTATGGGGCTCCTCTTTGTACAGGGTGCATGTGTTCTTGCAGACCATCATTTCAAGTTTGCATACGGGACTTAACTGTAGGATATGATGCTGATATCATATTGGTGGATTACAAAGGGCTATAGCCTAGGTATTCTAATTTATACACTTTTTTTGTTAAGAATACTAGCTTGTTTATACCTAGTGCAGATTGTAATTGGGTTTTGCGTAAGGTTAAGGTGAAATACATTTTAATTTGTTTCGTGTTAAAAAATGATTATCTACTGTGGTCTTGCATTGAGTTTTGTTGTTAATTTTCATCACCGTTTTTGTTTCTAATGTGTTGTAATGATGCCTTCCATGAGTCACTATGTTTAAGGCCATTTTCAGTAAAGTTCCAGGTCAAATCAAGCTCCCAAAAGGCCCTAAAATGGTCTTTAGGTGAACAGGCAGGATTTCCCATGTCAATTTGTAGAAAGGCCCTTCTGAAAGGCCAGGGATACCCTGCATAACTGACAAGGATGCACCGCTAAGGTCCCATCACCTGTGGCTTCCAAAATATTGGGTTAGGTGCCACTTGGTGGATAGGCCTTGGGAAAGGTGCCATGTGGACTTGCCAGGGTTCCAACACCTCCAAGAGACCTGCAAGAAGACAAAGCATCAGTCATTGCCTTGAAAAGCATTGAACCCATGAGATGGAGCATTGAGCAAACCCAAGAAGGGTCATTCATATTCAGGGAGCAAAGCAAGGATGCTAAGCGAGGGAAACATAATTAGGAGGTTATGTGTAGGAATGCTCCAAGAGTAACCAGGAGTGCATTGTTCCTTACATTCACGCACTTTGGATAGAATATTTTCACATAGAGGTTTTTCCCTTTTCTAGGGTTTCTCCCCCTGAACATGGTGTCTATGTGCTGGTGCCTTCTTTTTCCTACTGAATCTTAGGTTTCTAAGGGCTCATTCCTCTCCATCTTGAGTGGTCTTTGGATGTGTTATCTTGTTCAATCATCGATATTCCTTCAATTCATACATAGTCCTAAGTTGTAGGGCATAGCACAAGTTGAAAGCAAAATTACTCACTAAAAGGAACTGGCAAGCATTGTTTGCACTGGTCCATAGCAGAAATAAACTGAAATCAATCTTCAATCATTATATAAGATTTGTGTCACAAATTCCCAGTAGAATTTTCAGATCAAATGTACAATGAAGCAATTAAAAGAAAACCGCAGAAGGCCCAGGTGCTCTGTTGTCAATTTGTCATGATGTGTGGATGAACATGGCCCATCAGCTACTAATTAGCATATTGTTACATCTTCATCAGGCTCCTTCCTTAAAGCAATTGATTATTTTCAAAAGTGAAAGGACGCAACTTTCCAATATGAGATTCTTCCTAATGCTGTAGAGAAGGTTGAGCCCTTTAATGTAATTTAGGTAGTGACAGACAGTGCACAACATTTGTAGAAGAACAGGGTTACTTGAGTAACTACAAGCATATTTTTGGACCACAAGTTGTATACATGACACTACATGCATTAAAGTGCATTCTAGAGATTGCTTAGATAGCAGAGTTTGTGAATGCTGCTAGAGATTAGTTCATGTTTACCCACAAGCACTAAACTTCCCCGAGCCTAAAGAACAAGATATGTCAATTACTATATTTTATTGCATTCAATGTTTGCAAAAGCCATTGCATCCATACTCATTAGTTGTGAAAGATCTAGAGGGGGAGAGCCCAAGACAAATAAATAAAGAAGTGTGAAGTATGTTGAATGAGGATTGATGATTAGATTGCAAGTGCTTCATTTGTGGAGACTTGCAAGACCTTTGAAAACAAGTTAGATTATGAGAGAACTGCAATTTGTCACAGGAAGCCCACCTCAGAATCTTACATGCAAAGTAGATGATCTATTAGTCATCATATAAAATTATAAATACATCATTGCACACAACTGCCTATGCACTTAATCCAAAGTCATCAATGAAAATTTGTCACCGCATGCTCTCTAATATATTATTAAGAGGTGAAGGGGGGTTCAATGAGGGTAGGAACCAACTAAAGCCATTCCTTGAATTTCCAGCACTTAGTGTCCCCTTCGATACAGTTAAAGCAGAGTCATTTTTCTAGATGCTAGGACAACCCAATTGGGTCATTGACAATGCATGGGGATGGAACTCCAAAGCTTCACTCACTTGATATTTGCTACTTAACCTAGATTGGTAGTTACTCTGTATCTAAGAGGAGTTTGTCCACATATGGCTTCATATGCTCTATCAAGAGGAACAAACTTACCTTTGCAAGAGCAGAGAAGCTAGTTGCAGTTTAAAGTGCCTTGCACGTTCAACATCTGGAGACACTTTGAGAATTTATTTTAACCAATGATGCGATGGGGTGTTGACTTAAAGGATCAAATAGATTGCAAGGATAGGGAAGAGCTACAAGTATCAATGAAGGTGTGTTTGACCACACCTTTAATACACTGGATCTAGATAATCTTAATGGTGATGATCCCCATGCCAGTGCCCAGAGCCATGATGACAATGTTTTCAAAACAAGCTATCTAAATTCATCTTGTAATTTTTATAGTCTATCTTCAATATTGATATATCATTTTATTTCATTTTGACTTAGCATTGTAATAAGAACATGACCTGAAATTACACTGATTGGCCTTTTTGACATTTACATTGTGTAATTCTCGTGAACTGTGTTGCATTACAATTTTTTTATTTAATTTTAATGATGATATAATCTTTAGAGGTCTGAGTCGAGCATTTCATCCCTAAATGTGTGGACTCCAGCTTTCCTAAAAAACGCCCCCATGGACCAAAAACTCACAAAACATTGACGGTAACTAACAAAAACAGTGCAATTCAGTCTTTCATTTTAATTATAAATTGGAAAACAATGGACTACTTGCCCCTAACTAGACAATACTAAGATACTTCTAATCTTATTCATCCCATCTAAAATATATGATCATCAGCAACGACTAAGTATCAAGCATAACACTAAGCAACATGTATCTACCTTCTCAAGGCTTTTGACCTGACAGTTATATCTTTTTATTACAGTATTTTATCCAAACGTATCAAACTTTTTGTTTTAAACATATGTAAACTTCTTATTATCACTGTAATGTAGAATACCATATTGCTAGAGACCAAAGAAAACCAACAAACTTATGGAATTTATTTAAAGGCTGAGAGGAACCCAAAACAAAAACTTAATTGGCCAGTCCATAATGAATTCTGAATGTTTTATCACGGAATGATGCTCTCTATCCTCAACAAAGTTGACTTTTAGCATCACAAGTGCAACACTACTTGACATATGTTCTTTGGTATGCAACTCATTCAGTCAATGAGTCTCCATTCTCATAGCTCTCAACCCAAACGTTAATATGATCCTTTCAGTCTTTTGTTATACAATTAAACCCCCAGGTATCAACAATGGCACATGTCATACAGTATGAACTTTCTCTTATAAAAAACTGAAATTTTGCCATTATTACCTTCATGCATTATACCATTTAGCTAGAGACCAAGAAAAACCAACAAATTTATGCCTTAGATGTAAAGGCTAAGAGGAACCCAAAAAATTATCTTCATTAGCCAGGACTGGCTATTAAGTTTTAATTGTTTTACAACACAATGATGCTATGTACCTTTAGCAGGTTCAGATCTTGAATGGCTAATGCAGCACTTCTTGGCATATTTTCTTTTATACATAACTCTTTTCAGTTAAAGGAAGCAAATAAAAAACTGTAACTGTTACCTTAAGATTGGGTACAAGCTGGAGAATCCGTGCCGTCACTCTGTATCCATTCAAACTCTTCATGCTTGTATCATCAAGATTCACTAGCAGCCTTTCATCAAGAATATATATATCCTATGTCCATATCAATTCATATTAGATTCTGTGGATAGGATAAAAAGGAAACTCTGATGCATCATTCATATCAAAATTTTATCACAATTATGATAAAAATTGCAACCCAAACTTGGGCTTAAAAGAACCAATTCTACAAACTTGTGATTGGAATCCAAACAACCAAAATAATTGGTCATCAGAAGCTACTACTAATATTACCAATAAAACAGATACACTTAAATGATTAAAATTTTTAAGAGATTAAAATCCATAATCAAGCAAAAGCTCCGTCATACCAGCATACATCTATGGTCAAAACCATGCAATATCAACAATCCCATCCAGTAGAAGGGTCTGTGACAAATGGCTAAAATGAGATAATACATAAACAACACCATAAATAAAAAATGATAACTTCTGTTAAAAAGTAATCATTCCATGGCTCATTTTGTGACTAAGCATGGTTATTGATTCTAGTTGTTCCATTAAAACTTACATACATTTTACAGCCAAAGACTTTGCTCACAAGAAAGTTAAGTACAGAAAAATTTAATTGCAGATGTAAATATTACAAATGCGGTGTTCTTTGTTAAGGGGGGAGTACGGGTCTTCTTTGTTAAGGTCATGTTTCTTATAGAATTTAGAATTCCTGGGAGCAAAATAACATGTTGCTATGCTAATAACTGACTTATTTTCTAGGATCTTTATCCATATGTACTGTTTGTTTTCATCTTGTTTTTCAATTTTAATGACCCTATCCCACTCCTCTTTTATTAAAACCATAATCCCCCCATGCCCCTTGCCATTTTCTGATGCTTTATTCCATATTGCTATTTTCTTGTATCCCACAAAGTCTAGAGTCCTACATCCATCGTGCTCATGTGTTTCCGTCGGGATGATTATATCTCTGTCTCTAGCAATGGACCGGGTCCTCCAAGGGTAACCTCTATAGTTCCAACTTACCATCGTAAGATGTTCCCGGGAGGGCCATACTCCCTATTTGTTTTGGGTTTGTTTAAATGTGATGCACGCCTTTCCATTTCTTAAATATGCTCATCTCCCTTCATTCCTTGCTGCCCTCACCTTTTCCCATTCCTTATTTATTTCTTCCTAGTGTAGAAAGGTTAGGTCGTCATCTAAATAGAATCGTGACCCTTTCAGCATGCCTTTGTTTCTTAATAACCTTGTTTTATCCTCGTAGCTCATCAATGTGACCCGAATATGCCTATCTCTACCTCCTCTCAACTTGCCAATTCTGCCTGCTTGTTTGATCTGACCTTTCCATTGTAACCGATCTGACAAGAAGTCCCTGGTTAAATGGTTTGTGTCTTCCCTATCCCCATAATATTTTAACCCTTTGATGATTATGTTTGATAACTTCTCATGTCTTTCTTTCTCTTCTGTTATTTGAATTTTTTCTTGCTTCTCTATCAACTCTTTATGTTGATTGACTGGTTCTTTTACTACTTGAGACCATGTCTTTGCCTTTGCTAATTCATTCCGCAACTCATTTTCTCTTGTTTCCATGTTTTGGAGTGTTTTTCGTACCTCTTTTATTTGTCTTGCATTTGTTTTTTCCACCTCTATTAAATCATTGATTGGGGAGTGGATGGCTTGTTTGAGGACATGCCATTCACGTTGACCCATGTTCGCAAGGTTTTATAGCTTTGACACTTGCTCCTTGAGTAGGTTGTTTTCCTTTTCCAGCCTCTGATTGGTGTTTATAACCTCATCTAATTTAGTATCTCTTATTTTCTCCTTCCTTTCCATGCTCTCAAGATTCTCTTTCATCTTCATTAGCTTTTGCACATAAAGTCTTGGTGCCCACATGAGTGGCATGATTGTGGGACTGTAAATTTTTTCCCTATCTTGAAACTCATTTTGGTGACCTCCACTTTCCATGCTAAATGCTTTCTTGCTTTCATTTCTGATTTTTTTATCCTTGCTTGTTTTTTCTTCTGTGTTCTTGTGTGTTACCGCTTTGCCTCCGTCTCTTTTGTTTTCCTTCTTTTGTCCCCTATGTTGGTCTAACTGATCTCCCCGTTCGATAATGGTTAGCCCCTTTGATTGTTCCTTATTCTCCACATGTTTATGTGCCAGAATTTTTTTACTGTTATTTTCCGCTTAGTCCTCTATATTGTTGCTGGCCTTGCTCGAGCTTGTCAGTGCCTTATTATTCTCCAGTACTATTTCGCATTGACATATATCAGTTTTGCCCTTCCTTCTTCGGGTGTCTCAGATGGTAGTATTGTTGTATGCCCTATTGCTTGTGGATATGTCAATCCCCATGTTCCATTAGCTTCGCTGATTGGAATAGTATGTGCATACACGGAGACCAATTGTCCTAGGGTTTCTACTTGTTCTTGCAATTGTTGCTTCCCTTCTTCCATTATCGAACCACCCCTATACTACTGATCTGTTTTGAAAATAATAATTTTCTTCTTTCTAAAAATTATAAGACACTCAAAAAAAAAAAAAAAAAAAAGTTGAGTCATTCCTTAAGATAATTTTATTTTAATATTGAATATTTAGTACCCTATAGCTAAGTCCTTAAGTTCCACTATTTGACTTGAGTTATAACGTAGAAGAAATTATTTTATATACTATTAAGTCTTTTAATGCATATATACAAATAAATTATATTTAGTTTATAGCTTGGTATGGAAGATCAATTTAATTTATTAAAAAATATTATTATAATAAATTATGCGATAACCTTTTGATTATTATTATAATAATTATAATTATTTATGTTCTTGCAAACCAAACCAAGCATTTTTAAAAATTTAAAACTTCCAAATTTATTTCCCCTTACCTTCAGCCCGAATTTCCTGTACATAATAACCATGACATGAATCATATAAATGCCAAAGGAACACCCAAATACTACATAACCACATGTACAAAAGAAAAATAAGAAAGACCCTTACAATTTACACAAATCCATCCACACAAATAATTTTATATATATAACGCTTATGAACATTGGCTATATTAATAAACCCTTTCCTTTTGACATATATCTTTAGCACTAAGGACTCTGTTGGCATGCTCACTCCCTCTTTCAACAACTCCTTGGTGTTAACACCCATAGCACTCCAACAGGCAAAATCAACACCTGCCGACCAAAATTTATCTTTTAGACAATTTTTAGCACCCACAACTTTTGATTCAAACAGTTTTCAATTCCAAACTTAAAGCTTAGGCAGTTAAGACAACTCTCAAGCCCACAACTTCTGATTCAAACAGTCTTGCACAGCATTTGCAAATGCAAACAACTGACTACATTTCCAATCAACCAGGCACACACAAGTCCTAACTCTAGTCCATAGGCAAACATTTTCAGCATATGAGGAAAACAATGTTTGTGATACAGTCAATTATTTTTTATGGTGGTGGCTTCAGCATCTAGTTGTCATAAGGCAAGTTTTAGTTTTATTCTTTTCATTTCCTTTTTTTTAATTGCAATTTTTTTTAAAGAATATTAAGATAAGAAAACTAGGGGCAGTCTGAAGTGGATCAATTCGACTGACTCAAAAGGCGCAAACTCCCTCCCCTGGGATCGGTGGAATTCTAGGACACATAGTCATCCCAAGTAAAACCATAGGCTTGTCCTGATGTCCCACCAACATCCCAGAGATGCCTAGGCATTCCGAGACATCGTGGGGACGTGTCAGTGTCTTGATGACAGACCCTAATATGGCCCCAAATACGACCCAGCAAAGGGGGATGGCAAGGGGGCTTCTTATCCTCGAAACACCAAGATCTCGGTGACGGCCCCAAATACGACCCAGGGGGGATGGCAAAGGGATTCTCATCCCCAAAATGCCAAGGATAGCGATGGGGGGGCCCAAGGGTAGCAAGAAGTGTCCCCATGGGACATAGCCTAAGATCCAACCTAGCTCTTCAACCTCAGACTGTTCACCTTCAAACATCATAAATACTTGTATTGGCTCATTTATAGTAATCATCAGTGATTCCTCATATTGGACTTGGGTCGGAACCTCCATGCCCCAACATCATCCCCTCTCCTCAGCATCAGATCTATTAGCTAATTGAGCATCGGCTTTACAATACTTTAGTTATGTCTGTACTATATCTGTGATGTAATGACATAACATGATATTATAAGTAACACAAAGCAATGGAATGACTCACCGCAATCTAGGTAAGACTTTTATATATTGTATTTTTTACTATGAAGAACAATTATTTTTCCTCTCCCATGCTACTGTACCAAGAGCATTTTTTGGGTCCCACTGATATACTTTGGTCACTCGAACATTAATATAATTGTGTTCTTTATTTCTTAACATGCTTTTTGTCACTATTTATCATATTTAGCAGTTATGTCAAAGTATTACAACCTAAACACTCAGGCCAAATTAACCATGTGCATTGCCACATGCAATCACCAACTCCAAATTTTTCGACTTAAACCTATATTGCTATCAGTCAAGGAAAAGTCCGAAAAATCACAAAGAAAGAAATAAATGTGCTTCATTAACAATCCTAGGGGTTTGGAGAAAGCAGTGGAAGCAAGAAATTTCACACCATAAACAAGGTTGCAATCCCATGGGTAAACCTTAACATTTTAAGCCCATTGGGTTTGGGGCAAATGGTGAAGAGCAAGAAGTTTCACACCAAAAACCAAGATTCCAATCTCACTAGTGAGCCTTACAAATTTCTGTTGCTTGCACACCGAAGTTCAATTTCTATGGATGCCATGAGAATAAGGTTTGTTAAAATATCACTAATTGGTTTGTTGAAATAGTGCAGTAACGTGGTCATTAAGTAATACAGGTGGGGCCCATTTCAGTCCCTTAGCCAATTTGCTGGGGAAAAAAAACGCACTTCATTAACCAAAATTTGTTTGGGTTGAGGTTAAAGCTTGGTTCTCTTTTTTAGCAAGATAGCATACAAATCAATCGGTGACAGATTACCAATAACCAAACCTAAGAAATCTCGTACAACTGTAACCTGCACCAGCTTCTCTAGTTTTAAATTATGAAACATTCCAGTCCTATCTGCAACAAAAATGACAGAATTATTTTAGTCATGATTCAGCAGAATTAAATAATCAAACTTACTTCTGGTATGGATCTCAGAGAAAGCCTTGCATATACGAGATCAATCGAAATTCCACTGAATTTAAACCGCATTAATGGGACACTTGCACTCTTTACACTCTGAAGCTCTGAAACTCCAGGTGTGTTCTTCAGCATATTGTACAATATAATGAAAAAATCATCCTGCACAGTACATAATTTTTTGCTCAGAAAGTGTCCTAAATCCATTTCTCAATTCCCAAAAGGCATAAGCTGCAGAATAACATTTACCTCCAATGTTAGATAAGAAGGTCCAACACACAAAGCATCAATATCTGCTTCTGGTCCATGGACCTGATCAGTTTCCATCATTAATTAATAGAGTTATTTTTTAGTAAAATATTTTTAAAAAGTCTAGAATTTGCTATTTTGCAACTTGCATCCAGAACATTGTCATTGATAACATGAATCAAAATAAAGTTAGTTCAAATACAACATACAAATGTTACCTAATTTAAGTGCCCTTCTATAAGTTTAAACTGTGGGCCACACATGTGATAATCAGCATAATAACCAAAATGTGCAAGCTACCACACAGTGCCTTATGTGGTGGGGTGACCTCAAATTAATGCGAACAAGAGATTAAGAATTAATGTGCTTGCTTAATCATGGGATATTGTCTCACCCAGCTTATTAAAACTTAGAATATGAAGAAATTCTTAAGATACTTGGAATTTTCAGAATTAATATACTAATTCTATTTTTCCTGGCTAACCAAGTTGAATTTAACTCAATTAGGAAAATAGATGGGGATCAAATCAGTACATTCTTGTTGATCAAAAAGCAGGCTCTGGACTTGATTTTTTTTTAAAACCAGGGTGCACAGAACATCTTATATGAAGAGTTGCCCTTATTAGACAAGTACTTTTCTCATGGACAAGGAAAACATTTATTGAGACAAATCATCATATTAGCAATTCACCATGAAGGGTGATGTAGCTTGATGATCCAGGCATGTGCCTTTTTTGCAACATGGCTTTATGCTTAAAATGCCTGAAAATCTATTTTTTGATCCTAACCGCACTGTTAGGGGCATAATTTTGTGCTCAAAACTCAGTTTGATCCATTCAAGGAGCATTGGAAAGATTAGAGAGATAACAACAATTTCCACACACGTTTGTGGAAAAGACGCTCTGAAGGCCCTCAAAAATGCAAAACAAAATACTTACTAAAAATAGTAATTTTCTATTTTTAGATTTTCGTAGCCAAAATGCATCTCTAGCTATGTTGACACATCAGTAGAAGATAAAACACAAAAGGACAAGTCACATGTATGTAATTTTCATTTAACATGCACTTTCAACAAAAATAAGCACAAGAAATGTTTGATTTGTTTCAATGGAAAACTTTTTCAAAACAGTAGTACAATTTTAGGAAGAATACACCCTAAGTAAAATAAGCAATCTAATAGAAACAGAATGAGTAAGAAAGATAAAGTTAAATTCTATTAACCTTGCCAGAAAAAAGGACAATGACATTAGAAATAATTTTGGAATAAAGTCAAAATATTTAGTACAGTACACCCCAATGAAAATAAATCATCGTCGGTATTTTTAGTGAAAGGCACTTAAAAAACAAAACCTGTCCATGATGTGAATCAACCAGCTAATACAAGAGCATACTTACAGAGGAGCACTCACTTAACTTAGAATTGTAAATATACTTCACAAGTAAGAAGAGTCTACATTGATGGGTTTTTCAAATTGCAGCGCATGGGAAACTTTGCAACTAGGTGTGTGTGCATATATAAGCAAAATAAGTCTGTGTTAATAAGGAATTCAAAAGCAGCTTTATAACGTTTATCAGATATGCTCCTGAAGCTGATAATACTTTAGATAACATAGACTGAACTAAGAATCTGAGAAAATTGCTCAGATAAATTTTGAAGTCAGACAAAAATATGAGACTCGAGTACAGTATATTGACAAGGATGACAGGTGGACAGGAGAAGCACACACCATTCAAGGGCTCTATTTCTTTTCTAAGACCTGATTTCACAGCACAATTCCATGATATCCTCCATTTGATAGAACTCCCCTTCTCTTCAACACTTCTATACCACCTCTACTTATTGCTTTAAAAACCCCATAGCAAACTGTGTCTATTGGTGTGAACCAGGAAGGGTGCTTAAAGTCTTAAGCTAGATAAATAAAGAGCATCCAAGTGCATGTTCAAAAAATAGTTTTCAAGGCATTGACTTCCGGGTTCGAGCTTGAGATATATAAACCGTCACAAAACAAGTCCCAGGCTACACCCCTCAAAATTACAAAAAGGATGCTCAGACCAAGAAAAAAGGAAAGAAAACAAACATAGGCCAGATATATTCTAAGTACAGGCCTGCATCTTAACCAGAAATTTTAAAGAGAATTGAACCTGAGGTCCCCGTGATGGGTGACCATCAGCCATGTTTTCCATTTACCAAGAATAATCACACTTGCAGTGCTAGCATGCATTTGAAATGTATCCTTAACTTGCTGCTCCAGCTGCTGTGAGTTGCTCATGACGATATCTCTTTGCTTTATCTATCGCCTTTAAATGGAGGCTTTGGGGAAAGAGCTGGTTTTTAATATACCCTGTGCCTCTCTTTGAGCCCTCTCCTTCTGAGCCTCTTTTCAAGGCCTTTCCTCCTTTTTATCAGCAATGGACTGTTGTACCACAGCCTTGGGACATTTGAATAAATCTTTCATCTTCACCAAGGTCTCGACAATCATTTGAACCTCTTGCCATAACCAATCGTTTCTCTGCAAAATAAAGGTTTTTTTTTCTGCATTTCCACAATCGTCGGCTCACACATCTGGGCCCATTTTAACAAATAGTCAGAATTAGATGTTGTCAACTCCTATATTGCAGCAAAGACAAATTTCCTTCCCGGTGGATTGCTCGGATCTTCCACAAACTTTGACAAGTTCAAATGGGCAAAGTATTGTACAAGGACATTGGAAAAAAGAAATTCCTTTATACTGCCCGGCAATGGTTTGGACAAACATCTGAACCTCTCACTCTAAGTGATTGTGGCTCTGCAAAATAAACGCTTGATTTTTGGAGTTCCACAATCGTTGGCTCATACATTTATAGGCATGTTTTAATGAATAGTCAGAATCAGATGTTGTCAATTCCAACATTGCAGCAAACACAAATTTCCTTCCCTTTCTAGTGTTTGGATCTCCCACAACCTTGGACAAGTACGAAGGGACAGAGTATTGAACAGTGACTTTAGATAAAGAAAATTCCATCAAACTGCCCCGTATCAGAATGCTCTGCCTTATCTCCCACTAAGTATCCAAACTTAAACCCTGATCTGCATGTGTTGAGCAAGAAGGAGAATATCAAGCTGTGCTCGTGTTTTCAGAGACAGAAGGCATAGAAAGGCACAGGGCAGGAAGCAGAGGAGAAGACCCTTCGATGTCTCTCGGAGAACATATATTTTTGTAAGGCAGAGTGCTAAGGATATTGGACAGATTTAGAATATTTTCCTTGATATTTGTGAATCTTCTCCACATAGTTGTTGTATCCAGAATGAGTTAAGTGCCTGTATATCTAGCTTTATGGTCACGCAAGAACAATACTGTGTATCTTTTTGCAAAAAGCCACAATAGCCTGAAATTAAGTTCAGGGCACGCTTTAATGCTTAAATCTTGTTTGATTCATTTCCAAGCAGGGTTGTGAACCAAGCAATAGAGTTCATAGTTGTTTTGGTGTTTTTTATATCAGCCTGTTGGAATTTTCCTTGGGACAGAGTAAATCTGCACTAGTCACATCCCCGAGTTCTTCCACTAGCCCAGCTATCAAGATATCTTGAAGCAAGATGGATCCATTTGAAGAATGATGCTTTACTCCTACCAATGCCCGCCCATGAGTGTTATGATGAGAAAAAACATGGCTGTAACAAGACACTTATATGCCTTGAAGAGAAGGACTTGCATCCTGTCCACAAAGAATCTTTATCAAATGACCAGCATTGGTGTTTTGGTGATGGGAAAAGCGACTCCATTTAAGGCAAGTTTGTTTGACTTTGTGCATGCAGAGAAACCTCAAGCTAGAAGAAATCTTCATTTGGTTACCACTCATGACCTTCAGTGTCTTGATGAAAGGGGTAGTGGCACTTAGGATCGCAAGCTGGATTCCAGAGAGAAAACATGATGTTTTGCCAACACTTGGGTAAGTTTTAAAATCTATCCAAGGCAGTCCTAGTCATAAGAAATATAAGAGACCGATTCCACTGTGTACTTCATGAATTGTCTGGTCCTGACTACATATAATCCTTGACATAAAGTAGACCACCCTTTCTCATGCCGTTCACCAAACAAGGTCATTGGACAGATTCTTTAAGTGTCTTCCCAAAAGCAAGCCATGTTATCTCAACATGGATACCAGTAAATCCCAGGCATTAATGATTGTATGCCTTTTCTCTATGTTCTCTAAATAGTGAACCAGATTTCTGCAAAGGTGTGCAGAAAGTTCAGTCCTATGCTCGATCCCATGCAATTTTTTTAAACTAAATTGTATCCAAAAGTATGTGGTTGAGAACAGCACCCAAGCAGGTCACATTGCCATGCCTTGGTTAAAAAGGCCCAAGCTCAGCTGTTTTATGTTCAGTCTCAGTTTTCATTTTAGATCTTTAAACTAATTATTGTCCAGGACATTAACAAGTGTTTGAAAGCCATATGCTCCCTTGCAATAGATATCATCTTTACAGCATTGCTAGAATTTTAATATGAGGTACAGTTGGGAATAACAAGAATCAAAAAGACAGATGGATCGAGTACTGAACTGATTAACTGAACTCTTCCTGCTAAATTTAACCACTCAGTAGTCCAAACATGAAATTCCAACTAAAATCTTTCCACTGTTCTTTATGGGGTGTCAAAAAGATTGGTGGTAAGACCTAAATACTCAACTGGCAATAGAGTTACTTTACATTGAAGAATGTCAAGGATTTGATACTTTCCTTTTCATTAACGTGTTCAAGAAGGTAATCTAGGATTTGCCCTTATCAATCTGTAGTCCCAATGCTTCTTGAAAGTTAATCAGAATCTCCTCTAACTTCCAGTCTTCATCAAGAGTGGGCATTGAAAAAAGCAACATATCATCAGCAAATTGTAAATTTGGAAACTCTGGAATTTCCATTTGTAATTGCAAGTTCATAGATTCTTTTATGCACTGTCTGCTGACATATTCCACTAAGACCACCCATCATTATCAAGGAAAAAGAGAATGACAAAAGATTCCCGTCGTAGTCCTCTCAGGGCTCGAAAAGATTATCTACAGCTGCCACTGAGAATTACTGTGAAAAAAAACACAACATCCACACCATAACCCATCAAATAAATGACCTGTGAAAACCCAAACATGCCATCCTTATGGCCAGGATCATAAGTTGCACGATTGAATGCCTTAGACCATGTCTAATTCAATTAATATTCCTGCTCTGAGTTGTCTGCAGGGAATGCAGACCCTCCTGTGCAATAATGAAATTGTCCTGGATTTTTTGTCCCCTTACAAAGAGCCCACCAGGTGGGTGTTGTAAACTTTGAAAGTAAAGGTTGTAAAATATTGGGTTATAATCTTGGAGATGATTTTATAAAAATATTGCATAACAAATAGGCTTGTATTCTTTCAAAAAGACTTCTGTCCCATGTTTAGGGATTAACACAATATGAATGGCATTTTGTCATTTTGGTTTATGTTCCAGAGGATTGTACTTGCTTGACATTATTCCTCAACTGCTTCTGGTAATTCTGCTCTCATAGTAAGACAGACCTGATAGATGAATGCAGGAAAGTGTTATAGGCCTAGTGCCTTGTATCTATTTAGAATTTGAGACAATAATACCATTTGTTTAAGTTCCTTCTCTATGACTGATTTTATGAGTGAATGATTATCTGCATCTATAACAACCTTTGGAAGCAATTCCAAAATGGCTGCTTGTGCCTTGTGCCTATCCTAGCTGGATTCCTGAAGATAATTGCAGAAACATGTTTGTTAAATATCCTACATTTGCACTGGATCCTCTATGTAGGACCCATGACTGAGTTTGAATCTTGGGGTCCAATTAAAATGTCACGACCTGAATTTTAGTAAATTATAAATGATCATTTAAATTCTATTTTATGGGACTTGACATGGACATTCTAAATAACGTAGAATTGTGAATGGCGCGGATTTACATTTTAATGATGATTATTTTATTATACATGTAATCTTGTTGATTGAGACATTAAAACACGTCTAAATACAAATCCTCTTGGAGTATTTGACAAGGGCAGCCCTCTACCAAGAACAGGAGGGAGAGTATCATCAGAGAGAGGTCATCAGATGCTGACCAGTGGCATGGACAGAAAACAGAACTAGTGCACACACCATTAAATAAGGAAATTGAATTTTTACAATAGGCAAAACCAGTTTTGAGATGAATGCATTTGCACTAAATACTTAGTCTTGTCATAGGCATGATGAGTGATTATTTTGCATATAGGAAATTTGCATTTACAGCCTTTCAACGTTAAATCAATCCATCGTGAACTAATCTCTTTTTGGATTAAATATTATCATTTAAAACAAAAATGCTTAAGGGTCTTAATCCACCATAAAATGCTCTCAAGCGAGGAAAAAAGGAAAATTCTCCTTCTTTAGAACAAGAGATCACCCTTGAAATGGAACCAAGGGAAGGAGGCCAACATTAAGCCAACCTTCCATTTTATATATATATATAAAGGGCGATTATATAAATGATAAAATATTGAGCCCATCGGCTTTAGGTATTAAAGAGAGTGTGAGAATGCTAAAACCCTAGCAAGACCTGTCTACTGTGGGTAGAAGCCAATTTTGAAAGCCAAACAGGAGTGCCTGAGCTCTTTTGAAACCCTAAACCGGTTGCATGAGCCGTGTGAGTTCTATTTTGGATCATCCATGGAGGCTTACCTATTCTGGTGGACTCCCGATTTAGGGTGAGTGTCGTTTTTAGACCAAACATTGTCTTTATAAGCACCCAACTTGTCCATGAGAGGGACAGCAAGGGGAACAGACAGGAGTCGCAGAAGGGAACTTCGTACTTTCAAGGGAGGCACAGAGGTTTCCCGGTTTTTTTTGTGTTTGTCCACGATTTGGAGGAGCGACTGGAAGGTACTTATTTGAATCTTGTAACCTTTAAAACATGGTGATGAACAAATTTTCCTGCGTCCACAGTTCTTCTTTGGAATGCTTGTTTACATCAAGGGTATTGGATGTTTGCCCTTCAAAAATTTATAGATTCCTCTAAAGGATTTTTGTTTGTGCTGGTATGGGCATATAAGATAGTTTAATTTTCTTCATTTCTTGAATTCTTGAACCTGCCTGAACATTCTGCTGTGAATTTATGGAAGCCCTAGTTATACAGTGCCATGGAAAAACTGGTCTTGAGAAAACTGATCTTGAGGTTGAAGGGTGGCATGTGCCAAACTCCGTAATCCTTTTTCAAAACTGAGTATGGTGGCTGTACCCCTGTAGACACAGGGAATGTGATGTCATGAGCACCGGGGAAAAAATACTTGTCTATCTTCATGATTCATATGATAGTAAAGAGGTCCCTGGAACAGTAATGCAGAGTTAAATCTCAAAATAACAACCTCTTGATACTACTGACCGCATTGACTGAGCCTTGAAACCCCATTAACCATTGAAGACCATGCCTGGCTTGAACTCGTGGATGTCCCTATTAAATCCAAACGGTTTCCTGAATACCAGCAAAGGATATTGACTGTGCTTGAAATTTCATTTAGCTGTACCATGGAATGACTAAGGAATTGTTCAAACGGATTCTGCTTGTAGGGAAATCTGCAATTATTTAAAAGAGGAATTGTTTAGGTGTGATACCCATCAAAGTTGTGCCTAACAATAGAAGCTTTTTGAATCTTGGATGAAATTAAATGAGCTCTAACCAGAGAGACCAAGAACATGATACTTAGTAATAAAAGTTTTACCTCTGCCTTGGCATGGAAAAGTTGATATACTGTAGGATTAGTGGATATGATGGAAACTATTAACCTCATCATCTCGGAAATGGATATTTCCCCTTGCCATTGTTCAAAATAGGACAGAGGAGGGTACTTAGGACTTGCGAAGTCTTGCTTGAAATAGTTGTCTTGCTAGCTGTTCAAAATTAGACAGAGTTGGGTACTTAGGACTCGTGAAGTCTTGCTTGAAACAGTTGTCTTGCTATACCCTTACTATTGTACACAACTTGCTGCCTTTGAGTGCTTGTTAAACCTAGCGGCTAATCTAGGTGTTTGTATAATCTTGTTGCAATCCATAAGTCGTTATATTTGAATACTTGTGAAAATCTTGCTACTGTACAAGATTAACAGTATCTGGCTCATTGTACACAACTAGATAAACTGGAGAATACCTATATAGACACATATACTCTTGCTGTTATACAGAACTGGACATCTCCAAGTAAATGTAATAATATTGCCATTGTTTTGAGTGCCTACATAATTATGCTGCAGTCCATAATTGACAAATCTTTCTGCTGTACATGCATCCTTCTACCTGGCAGCTATACATATATGGGACACCATGGGAAGTATGGATACAACCACTTGTTACAGTTCTTACCCTGAAGTCTGACTAATACTACCTTGCAACCATTTTGTTGTACCTTAACATGAACAACTTCAGTATGAGAACCATGCCTTAGAATGTATGAGGCAGCTGATATAACCAATTCACATGGAAATTTGACTTGTTGCTGTAAAAGTTGACTTTGTGGCTGAACCTAACATGGGTGCCTTATTTGAAAGGTTGTCTTGATGTACAGTATCTTAACCAAGCTATTGTATGCAAACTTGTCACCTTGGATTAAGAAGATTGAACTTGGCATTTAACATAACTAAAGAACATTATAATTGGTTCATTTAAGACTGGAGGCTGTGCTTTAAGATGGTAAAACACTAGGAGTACTTGCTGAATTGGGAGATGAAGAAGTTAAAGATAATGTCTCACCAGACCTGCTGAAGAACTCTGTTCTTACACCTGAACTTGTCCGTTGTAATTTAACATGGTGTTTATTTGTAGTTATTTCCTCCTGATGAACATGTAGTGTTTGCTAATAATTTATATTGAGTCAGAGTCCAGAGAGATGACATGAGGCTGGTACATATCCCTTCTAATTTCCATGGTTCTCAGATTGTGCCTGTACTAGGGGATGCCTCCCATAGATGAAGGTTATATATGGGCTAGTGGCTACTCTTAGAAAATCCTTCAAGTCATGTCATCTCCCATTCTCGTTTTGTGGCCATACACAGGTGCAATGCTCAAACCAACGTTGAATATGGTTGATGCTATTCTCTGGCAGAGTATGGATAGTATATTATCCTTCAAGGGGTATAACGACATTTCAAAATTATTAGTCAACTTGTCTTCCTTAGAAAAAAAACCTCAAGGACATTTTGTGCTTCTTCAAATGGCCTTTGTCACTAGGAGTGTGAGAGGGCCCAAGCACTCTACTGTTCCAATCTTTCATGTCTAATTCTTGACGCCTTTGAGTTGACTCAAACATGGTGAGTGTTTTCTGTGTTGGTTAGGATTTCAAAAGCATTTGTTTGTTCCTAGGCCCAGTGGTTAGATGAATATTCTAAAAAATGTATATTACAGAAAAAAGCAAAGAAATTTTGCTTTTTATTATTGAAGGTGTTACACTTTGCATGGGGTTGGACATATTGCCATGGAACTCCATACAAGATCGGTTTATATTCCTCTTAATGTTGTCTACCCTTTTGGTCTCAACTTTCATTGTTGATCATCTTTGACCTTATCCTTGTACTCCGCTGATAATTTTTCTTTTCCTTTCGTCTTCGGTCCTTTGTAATCAGGTGGGCCTTGTGGCATTAGCCTTCCTTTTGGTTCTTGTTTTTTTACCTCAAATGTAACTGCTGAGTGACTTAGATTCTTGAAAACTAGGAAAATTTTGGGTTTAGGATGCAAATGAGTGTTTTTTTTGGGTCTGATTTCACCTTCTCTCTGCTCTCTCTGCAAGTGGAAACAGCAAAAATGAGGCCAATTTAGAAGGAAAAAAAAATTGATGTCGTTTTTTTGTATTTTGCCGTCACAGCCGAGTTTTTTTCTCAGACTTGCAATTAAGAAGAAAACTCAGCGAGTCCAGGAAAACTTGCCAAGCAAAGTCAAAAAACCCCAGGAGGGCCGACTTGGGTGCAAACTCGGCAAGTTTTATAAACTCACCAAGTTTTGTAACTATGACTTACATTATCCCCTTAAAGTGTTAACATAAGAAACTGTTTGATGATTTTCCATCCTGTTTGAATCAACTCTTGAAAGCCATATTGAGAAGAATTAGCCTGATACGAGGGGAGAGGGAAGATTATACAGAGCCAAGAGGACATTGATGAAATTGCAGATGGACATGCAATGGTGGATCCTGCATGAGTGAATATAGACATGGCATGCCCAAGGAGAGCATAAATATATGCTGAATAATAAATAAGAAAAAAACCCAGGGAATCAATCAGGAGGATTGTTCCATCAAAATATTTGGCCAAACCATGATTAAATAATTAGTATGTTGACTGTATGCATGAATTGTCTATTTCGTGTAGATAAGATGCATCGAGATGATTGCATGAAAATGTGTCATGAACATGTGTGTCCCGACTTCATACTTTTAGGATGCATTCTCTATGTGTTAAGCTGCATATGAATTATCTTCTGACAAGCTGGTGCTCTGTATCTGATCTTCTCGTTGAAGAGTCCATTCTCCAAGTACAGAACAGAACCGAAGGGGAATTCCAGGTTGGGAATTCCTCTGCTGGGTGATAAATTGCCCCGATGATCCTCTCCCTCCTCTCACACTTCACAGGTAAAGGCTCATGATAAAGAATGGCTCTTGAACCCTTGACATATAAGGTTTGCCTTTGTTGACGATCAATAAAGGTCGAGATCACAGGAAGTGATCCAAAACCAAGATTGACTGTTGATAGACATAAATCCAGCCAAAGTGGAAATTCTTGAATCCCTTGGTGTGTTACCCTACTATCATGTTTGTAATTGCTGGAGTGTTGTATGTTGAACTATATCTGCTGGTTGCTAATTTAAATACTGCAGGAAGCTGAGCGATATATATATATATACACGATGTTGAGTGGTCAAACCATCCGTTATATGTGTATGAAACTCTTGTCATTTTGTTGTACTTGTTTCGAGAAATTGCCTGCATGTATTGGGCACTAACTTGTTAAAGCAGATTTAATGTAAAATGACTAAACATTGCACTTTTACCAATACTGGTATGTACTGAAAGCATGGCTGTGTATTGATTGAAATGATGCTCCTGAAGAATGTAAAATTTACTGGCTGCTTTCATGTTGTGTACCTGACTGAGATACATGCTACTTTCGTAATACATTGAGAACTGATTTCAGGAACAAATTTTAATAGATGTACCTCGTGTAGATGCTGTCAAATGAGTTGCGACACTCACTAGTTTCTTTTCCAGCCCTATTGTGAATGCATTGTAGACATTCGTGACAGGCAGTGTTGCTTGAAGTTTGTGGGATTTTATTAAGCAGATTGAAGAGAACATTTATGGCATTGAGTTACTCTTGAATGTGGGTAAGTAAGCACAAAACCGTCATGACCATTCTGGAGAGTTGTAGCATCGAAAGAACGTTTATTACTCCCATGACAGGATAGGGTGAAAGGAGGTGGTGATTGGTCGAGTGGTAGTGGATCAATCCCGTAATATCTGGCGCCAAAGAGTGATAGCTTCCCAAAGGTTAAAACCAAGCATCTCTAGTTGGGTAGTGGAAAAAAGTGGCAAGCGATCTACCTGAGTCTCTAAACAGGCAAAAGTACATCCACTAAGTCTCATAATAAACAGGATATCTGAACATGAAATGCTCTTCCATCCCCAACTCTTGAATAGAGCAAAAGCTACATAACCTATCCCCTAGAGAAATATGGTGATCTGCCTTCACTAGCAACTGATGCAAGCAGACATTGAGCTGACCAAGAGGAATCCTGAGTCCATGTGTCTAATGTTGTTAGATATAATCCGGGCAGAAAATAATGCCATCCTCAATCTTCTTGAAATTCTCAGTGTGTAAGGCTAACTTAGGACTAAGAGGCTGAGGTGGGACAATCCAAGTGACCTGAATATATTGCCAATATATCATCCCTGACCACTTGGTTAATCACCTTCTTACCATGAAGAATATGGGAAGGAGCATTCAAAAATCATTTGAAAGGAGGCAGCCAATCTGGTGAGCACAGAAATGAATCAGATCTGGATAAGTATGGAGTCATAGCCCAAGGAATCCTATCTATTTTCCAATTGCTACTTTGACTTACTAACTTTGACATATGCATTAGAAGAAATTGTCAGGGCTTCTCAATAAACTTGGGATGAAGCTTTGCGACTGGAATCTCACTCATAGCTGCATCTCTTACTCAATGCTGCTGCAATTCCCTCAAAATACCAAGTTTATTGGCACAGCAAAGACGTCGTCCCTTGCTTGTGATATCACATTTCCATCCTTGAGCCTTCCTGTCCAGTTCCAACAGTAGGCCTTAGTCAAAATGAACCAGACATCCTTCTTTTAGCAATAAATCCTCTCACTCAATTGGAATTTATCCTCTCCATAGGTGTTCAGTTCAAGGGACAAATAACAACAAAGGTTGCCCCCATTCTACATCAGCCCCTGCACTGGAAAAATCCTTTAGGAGGCCCCAGTATTTTAGTTTCCAGTGTCATTTCCAAATACTGAGATCAGACATGTAATAGCATCTTATGAATAGAAGAGCTAATTACTCCTTATTAGAAACAATAATTAATGATGTGGCTTTCTAGCTCAGGACATCCGTGGTATTTGGCTGGCTGCAGGAAACATCACACGTTATTGAATCGCTTCAGTAAGTCCTTGACAGAGGCCCTAAATAGCTGATTCTCAAGGCCATCTCTTAACGTTGATACCAAACATTCCATAACATCTATCACTGGAAAGATCCAGAACACGTCATCAGAAACAAGAGTAAGTTTTGCATCTTTTTCAAGCTGAGGACATACTGGGCCTTTCCTGGCTGCAAGGACTCTACACTGATCCAACCTGCAAAAATATCTGTCAAGATGTGATAAAGGAAACTTCCAACCTCACACTCAGTGTAACAGAGATCAATTCCAAAGCGAAGCTCTTTTCAGGTTTTTCCATCATATCCAACTTGAAAATTACCTTGAAGGAAACGTATATAAAAATGTAACCAAAGACACAGAAAGTGAAAGGCTACTATGGGTAAACAAGTTTGTCTGCATAAACCTCATGAATTTGTATAAATTGTACAGTCATGTATGTGTTTTGTTGTTTTTGATGTTACAGAATATTCACGTAATAAAAGAGCATGCAATATATATAATATTAAGGTTACTTTTAAATGTTTTTTTTTTTTTTAACTGTGCGGATTAGTTGGGTAGTTGAGCAGGTATGGCAATTGTCATCTAACAACCTCCACCTGCACGGCCTATATATACATCCTACCGTCTGGTCTACACCATCGCATCAAGAAGGTGATCATCAAGATACATTCATGGTTTGCTGTGATTGCATGTTGTGGTAGTGTCCTGTGATAGTGTGTCATTATAGTGTTATCATGGTAATGTGTCATGTGCTTAATTGGATTATGCTATGCATGGTAAACTGTAAAGAATGAATGATACGTGATGAGTTCTATTTACTACGTTACATACTGGTTATGAGTAATTTTACTGCTGTCTTTGTTTGCATATGCCACTGCAGTTACTTTATTTCTGTATTATTTTACTGCATTGTATTTTAACGTGATAAGATTATTCCCACACTACATTTTGGCATCACTGCCAACACAGAGTTGGGTTGGTTATATGAGGAGTTTATGAGTGAGAACCACAACCTCACAAACAAAGAAAAGATGATGGAGTGACTAGCCAACTTGCTAATCAGAAAGGATTGCATGCAGGGCAAGCAATGTGACTAATGAAGAGAATGTGACTGAAGATGGAGCATATGTGTACAACCCACAAAGAAGTCAAACCGTGACATGAGACTAGTTCCTTCCTGTAGTACCTCGGCCCTATCTTGGGATTTGCAAATTTTGAAGGAGTATGAAGCAAAAAAAGCAAAGAGCAGATACCTCACAAAACCTCCAAAAATTGTCCAAGTTTGGCACAAGTACCGATTCGCTTGGAAAACAAGCCAATTAGCTCTAGGGAGCAGTAAACTAGCAAGATGTACCAATTGGCTCCAAAAAGCGATTCACTCAAAAACAACTAGCGATTTGATTCACTTACAAAATCGAGCAATTCGCTTGCTGACTGGAGCAAATCATTCAGCGAGTCACGAGGAGGTAAATTTGAAGATGTGGATCCCAAGGCAAATCTTTTGAAAGCGACATTTTGGCATGTAGTGGCGCACTAAGTCATTTTGGAAGCCTTCTAAGCCTATTAGAGGCATAATTAGAGGTATGTAACATTTGGAGGTGCATCATTTTGCTAAAGATGCCCCAAAATCTTTACTTTTACTAGAAGTCGTTGTTTCTCACCCTAGGTTACTTGAAAAAACTCTTATAATAAATAGAAGCCTCCATGAGAATTCAGAGCTACACTCTATGAAACCCACATTTGTGCTTTCACCTCATGAGATTGTAAGAAATTAGCAAGTCCTTAGGCATTCAATCACCACTCTCCTAATTTGCTAAGTGCACGGCCGTTATCACATTTCCCTTTTAGTCCATCTTGTCATTCACTTATCAACTTCATATCTAATGAACGAATGGTTGGACATTGATGTTATTCAACTTCTCATGTGTTGATTGATCACATACTTTCCTCAATACGGTTTTAAACCCATATTTGCTTTGAATCGCTCGCACCCTTAAACATTCATGCATTTTTATTTTTGCACTTTACTTTCAGCATTTTATTTTCTGCACTTTACATTTAATGCAAGTTAGTGTAGGTCAGCATAGGAGTATTCCATGAGGACAGTGGGGAGTTGGCCTAAATCCGAAGTTTGGGAGAAGCCATTGGCAATCCCTTCCAACTTTGTTGAAACTATAATTGGAGCAATCCGTTGTCAACACTTCCCCAACAAGAAGCATAAAAGGTTGAGCTTCTACAATGCCTCCTCACATTGAGGGTAAATAGGTAGTGCATACATCTTTGTCGGCTCAAGCAAAACGAAAACACAAAGATGAAAGCGAAGAATCTATTTTGAGCATAGAAAGTGTAGTTCCCGACTAAGGAAGTTGTAGAAATCAAGCACGTGTGGCCCCCTCAACACAAGGGGAGTCTTGAACCAAGAAATTATCTAATGTTTGATGAGGAAAATAGTACATAAAAACTAAAATTGGTCCGACTAGAGAGATTGTTCTTGGCAACAAAGGAGCAAGAGCTAGAATTCAGGGACAAATGCCAAACACAAGCAGCCACAATCGCCCAAGATTTCATGGGTGCCACAAGTGCTGGGTTAGGAAGCATGCACTCGACAGTGCATAAAGCAGAAGATTGAAATTAAAGCCCATCCATGTCATGCATGATGAAAGCAAAGAGATTTGGGCAACCAAGCAAGGGAAAGAAGGTGTGAGAAGGCACGAAAATGCCAAAATTTTGTGCAACAAACTGTTCATTCACCTCGCCAATCAAGTTCATAAAGGTTAGCATTGTCAAACAGCCAAACACAAACAAATTAGATGAATTAGAAAAATCCGCCACCTAATAGAACATGGGAGACCATAGTGGTTTTTGGTGGGAAGAAAAAGCCTACCAAGTTTCATGGAAATGGGAAGGAAGGTCCAATTCAACACTATAGGATTCATGTTACAGTCTAGCAAGCAAATGGACAAGTCAACAAGGCTGACTGAATGAGAGCTTTACCTGCAAAATTGCATGAGGTTGCAATGGACTACTAAACAGCGCCATCCTATCCATTCATAAGACAGATCTATGAGAAGCATTTGAGGAGTTCAAACTCACACAATGACAATGAGATCATTGCTGAAATATACAACACCAAAAAAGAGAAAAAGAATGTGTGGTCTTGTAACCAACATTTGAAGAAGTTGATTAATAAACTTAAGGAGCCTACCAATGGACTGGAAAAATGACAGTTCATCAAAAGAAGAAGATGAAGATTATGCATTCAAAATCCTAATGAAAAGTGTTTGATAGCAACAAGCATTGAATGCAATTCGAAAAAGAGAGGATGTAATCTGGGATGCATGAGTCACCTCCAACTATGCCTTTGAGTCAATAACACAATTCCAAGGCGCCAAGGGGTTCTTTATTTACTTACTAGGCATAGAACAAGAAGTTCAAGTAACATGTTTTTAAAAGCAAGCAAAGGCCATACCAAAAATTTAAAAAACTGGCTAAGTCGTTAAAGTTGTCAAAACAAGAAGTGACTTGTAAAGCCATCAAAAGGGATCGCTATATCATCTAGATAGGAGAGAATGTCAACTGAGGTTAGCTAGCAATCGCTATAACACAGAGGTAAATGTCCTCCATGGATATCATTTGTAGCACCCATATGTGGGAGTTGTCCATGGAAGTCGGTTGGTGAAACAAAAAGGAAATTGATCATAGAAATCGTCTTCCAAAACAATGAGGAAACCATCCATGGAAGCCATCGCACTTGTGATGATCCAGCTACAATAGAAGAATCAAAATGTTGGAAAAGGGAGTCATATTGATTGAACTAATATGTGAAGCATTGTAGAACCTTAATCAAATTGTTGGGTGCCAAGTGAAAGAGGAGGTTTGCTTGGGTGATCATAGATACTAGATATATAGATGCCAAACGGAAAGTGAAGTAAGAACATGCAAGCCTGGAAAAAGCAAGGTAACTCTCTACCCCACTTGTTGATTTAGCTCGTCCACCGATGAGAATGTCAATGAATCTAAAAGAGGGGCTAGATGTAGGTAGACAAATTGGTTCACATGAACCATGAGTTCGTATAAGTTGTAAAAAATTGGTTTAAGTTTTGTTGTCTCATATTATAGAATAATTGATGAAACAAAAGAGCATGTGAGGCATATAGTATTGAAGGTACTTTTAAATGTTTTCTATGTGGGTAGTAGGGTTATTGAACAAATACAGTACTTCTCATCTGCCAACCTCCACTCCCATGCATTACGTGTATATCCTACTGTCTGGTCTAGAACATGGAGAAGTCGATCACTGAGGCATATTCACAATCTATGGTAACAGCTCATCCTGGTAGCATACTGTGATAGTGTTTCCTGACAGTGTGTCTTGGTAGCATGTCATGTGCTGGACCAGATCATGGTCTGTAATGTAGAATGTGAAGAATAGATTATACATGTCGAATGTCATTTACTATGTTAGATATTTGCTGCAACTAATCTCTGTTATTGTCTTCATTTACATAGTTCATTACAGATTACTGTATTTCTGTATTACTTTGTTGTGTTTTGCTTCATTCTGCATGACACACACTACAACTAACCTATGTATCAAGAATTCTCCAACAAAAGAAGACAGAAAAGCTGGGGAAATTATCACACCTTGAATTACAGGAACATTTGGAAATGGAAAACCAACCCCCGTAGAAAAATCAGCTAGATGCGGGAATGGCCTCTGAATTAAGATGAACAGTTAACCCTCACACCTTCACAAATTTTGACAAGATTCACATTGTACACCTTCAGCAAATGCTAAGAATTCCAAATGAAAGAAAACTCAACTGCTGAGATCAAGTAAAAAATATAGGGAGAACTCTACATGCTAGATGCCAATATGAACTGCACATGTGATCATGTGTACAAAATCTCTTCTCCCAAATGACAAGTCACAAGGGGTGGCACACTCATTAGTCATCAAAGTGGGGGCATTTCTTCTAACCTCTTTCACAAAACGGTGTGCTATGATTGACTTGCTCCATGTTTCATAACACATCCTACCGTAGAGGTTAAACAAGATCAACATGGACAACTTTATTACTTTCATTTGCACATATGCCCACAAGCTCAAAATGGTAATCTACTTGAATTTTAAAAATGTACTTAAACCAAAGTGCTTTAACATGATCAAATTCCACATAATCAAAGATTACTCATTACGAAGAGATCCTGAATTCTATATGGGAATTCCAGAAGAATTCTGTAAACAAGAAGGAAGCTGATTATTTATGCCTCTTTTGAAGGCTTTGATGTCTTTCTCCAAGGATTTGCTATCTTTCTGATAATAATAAAAAGAGAAAAGCCCCATTGTCATGTATTCTCATGTTGCTGAAATGCCTACTCCCCACACTCATAATTATACATATAGTTAAACTGTTAAACTAAGATATTGTAGTTTAGCCCAAGGAATAGTCATAAATTAATCAACTGATTCATTAGAGTCTAAAACAAACTGATTGAAAAGAAAATATAATATTTCCAGAAACAGTAATAACATGTGTACTTATTCAATAATCATGAATATATTAATGGCCTAGAGGTTCTAAGAGATTGTTATGCAAGAATCTATATAATGAAAAAGGTTGATTGACTTGATGATTAATGCATTTCATCTGAGGATGCAATTTTTGATGAAAATTATGCCTCCATTTTGTCATACCCAAATGCTAAACATGACATCATCTAGACTGCTTATTAATTCAAGCACCAAATTGACATAACCAATAAAAAGAAGAGATGCCCAAAAAAGTTCGTATACCCTCTCTTTGGCCAAAAGAAAAAGGTAGGAAGTTATTTTGGTTTGGTCCGGTTGGTTTGGAAGGCGAAAAAAGGTCGTAGGTATGGTTTTTTCAATATAGTTCAATTTGTTTGGAAAATACAAATTTAAAGTTCGTATACCCTTTGGCCAAAAGAAAAAGGTAGGAAGTTATTTTGGTTTGGTCCGATTGGTTTGGAAGGCGAAAAAAGGTCGTAGGTATGGTTTTTCCAATATAGTTCAATTTGTTTGGAAAATATAAATTTAATAAAACAAAAATATATTTTTTAAAATGTATAATTAAAGTACCACATATAATATAAAATATAATATGATATCAAATGGCATTAGTTGAACCGGTTAAATTCCTCAACTATCAAGGAGGAGAACCAAGTTCAAATCTTTCCAAGTGATACATGCATAAATTATAATAGCCAAGTTGCCGTAATACCACTATGTGGTAAGCTGCAAGCTTACTGCAATGGTAAGGGCTTTGGCCTCTCTTTGAGAGGTCCACAGTTCAAACCCACTCAGTTTGAGGGGACCAGGATCCCTCATAAAAACTTGTGTAAACTCATTGATTTTTGGGCTACAATCTTCGCAAAAGGGGTGTAAACCCGAGGTGTAGTCAAGCGATGGAACAAAGTCAAATTTGGCTACAGTATTCGTGAAAGGGATGTAAACCCTAGGTGGAGTCAATAGTTGAAGGAAGAGGGTTTTTCGTAGACCATCTCTTCAATCAGTGAGAAAGCCTCTTCGGTCAGAAGAAATATCTCTCAGGGATCTTTGGGTTTGCGGGTGGATGAACCTCCGCCTTCTATCAGGATTTCAAAGGATGAATTGATTGAATCTGATTGATCATGAAGCCCGAACAATTATCTACAAACTCAAGGGCAAAAGACCACGCCTAGAGGAGCTCAAAGGATACATTAAAGATTGGTGGACCAGTACAGAATTCCAAGTAACTCTCCTACCCAAAAATTTATTTTTCGTTTCCTTTTCTAATTTAACGAATAGAGATAGGGTAATGGATTATAGATTTAATTGGTTTTTCGAACAAAGGGATGTCTATATAAGACCTTGGACTCCTAATTTCAACCCCTTTATAGAAGAAGTTAATGGCTTCCCAATCTAGGTGAATCTTTATGCTCTCCTTGTGGAGTTTTAAGGAGAGAAGATATTCACCAAAATCAGTAATGCCAATGGTGCATGCCCAAACAGAGGAAAATTTGTCCAATAAAATTAATATGAGTAAAGCAAGATTGGTTGTTTGAATGGATGTTTCAATTCCTGGGCCTCAATTCATTACTATCTCCTCAAGCAAATGAGAATGGATCCAAAATATTGAATATGAAAACTTCTCCCTAAGATGTTATGGTTGTCAACAATATGGCCACCTGAAGAAGAGATACCCAGTCATCCGATCATGCTTTGATTCCTCCTTGGTGGAGGAGAAGGCCCTACATGTGAATGATTCGAAACCTTCAAATGTCTCAATTCAAAAGAAAGAAGCTCATCCTCCAAAAGCACCAAGTGTCCAGCAAGAATCATGTGAGCAACAAAAGACTCAACCCCAAAAGAAGAATTTGAATCAGATCATTGATAAAAGCCAAATGGTTACTAAAGACCATCCAGATGGTTCCATGGAAAAGATTAGCACCTCAAATGGTATTCTTGAAGTTAATTATGAAACAATCGGTGACGATCAGTTTTCTGAAAATGAAGATCCTACAAAATGTGTTACAACTAGGTATTACCTCAGGAGCCTGAAGTGCAAAAATGCATTTGCAGATCTTGCCACTTTAAAAGAAGAAGAACCTCTTCTACAAAAGAAAAATAATCGAACTGATTTCCTCTTTGATGGATGACTGTTATGTTTGTTTTCCTTCTATCTGTTGGAAATATGTGTCATGTAAGGGTTGTTCTTGTTGTTAGTTTCTTCAAAAAAAAAAAAAAAAAAGAGTTGATTATGGAAACTTAGCAGTTTGAGGAAGATGGAGAATATCTTTGATAGAAAGGCAAAGATGGGTATGCTTTAATTAACTTGTTAGAAATGTAATGAGAGCAATGTAATGTTTTGTTTTTGTAATGGGAGTAGCCCCCAATAGAAGCCACACATAGCTTATTAAAAAAAAAAAATCCACTATGTGGTAGTGATGTAATATGACTGGGGCCCATTTCAATCCCATATAACCAATTAAAAATATATAATATATAGTATGGACATATGACTATATCAAATGGCATTAGCTCAATTAGTTAAATTTCTCAACTATTAATAAGGAGACCCAACTTGAATCTTCCCAAGCAATATATGCATAATTGCCACGCTGTTGTAATAACACTATGTGGTCATGATGTAATACGGGTAGGACCCATTTCAATCCTATATAACCCATTGAAAAAATATATAAGTTATATTATTTGATGTATTATTATATAGTATATATAATTTAATAACGAATTCCAACAAGTAACTAAAAACAAAAACCAAAAATGAGAGACATTAGAAACCACAATGATAATTGGAATTTATTTGCTCTGGGTTTAATTAAAAAAATTAATACCACTAGTTTACAACTAAGGTGCCATCCCTTTTAATTTGCATTACTTTATAGCTACACAACACTTTTACTATCTTTAGACTTTAATAATACAATGCTTTACCACAGAAGAAGCATGGATAAAATTTCTATAAAACGCAGAAGTTTCTAAAATTAAGCCATTTTGCATTAACACCCTCGTTCTGGTTCAAGATTTAGAATTAACATGGTCTTCTATCGCCACTCTCTTGCAATGGCTGAATCTCTCTGGCCAAAAGTCGCTTCTTTTTCTCCTGGGCTTACATTCCCACCTCCACTACAAGTCTTTGAGCGTTTGGGATGTTGATCGTGTTCTGGGCTACTATCCAAAAAGGAAGATGGTAGATATATTTGTCATAGTTTTTTCTTATATAGTGTGACAGAAACTGTGCCAGCGAAGATGAAAGAGAACAACACTTCTGATTTTATGCAATGAGCAAAAGGGTGTGCAGAGGCGAGGGTATGCTATGTTTTTTAATTTACAAATATCATTTATAAATTTATTGAAAAAAAAAATCGAGACCAAAAAGAACTAGTTGGGATAGCTTAAAACGTTTGGGGTCACAGACCGAACCTGTTCCAGATTTGGAACCTGGTGAGTGGTAACTATGCATGATATCAAAGACACTTCTAAAGGATTTGAACTTCTGCTTGGAACCTGGTGAGTGGTAACTATGCATGATATCAAAGACACTTCTAAAGGATTTGAACTTCTGCCCCTCAAATCAAAAACCTCTTTGTAACAAAAACAAAGCCCCTGTTAGCATAAATCACATCCACCATCATACCCTTTGAGAAGGATTCTGTTTGGAGCAAGCCTCTACTTTTGAAGAAATTTTTGAAGTGAATTATGCCGTGGAGAGACTCCTTAGGACTTCTGAGTAGGCTTCTACTTTTTGACTGGCCCCCCAAAATGGAAGGTTGCAAATGACAAACTGACTAATGAAATCCTTCAAACCATCAATGGATTTAGGAAGCACAAATCAAGGTGAGATTCTCTCCATCCAGAGGAGTGGAGTTCTTGTAAATAATTGATTCACAAAAAATAATCCTCATTTACATACTTAGAAATTATGAAGAATTATGACTACAAATCCTTCCCAAGTAACTATGTCTCAATAAGCACCATCATCAACATCAATCTCGATTGTGCGTTCAACCAACAACCAACAATGTTAATCTGTCAAGATGTAGTGTGGCAATCTCGATTTTTTGCAAATTTTGCCATAGGACTATCTTAAAAAATCAATACATCTTCCTAATCTAAGGTCTAGGCTCAATATCATCATTTGCCCATCAAATTTGGAAATCTAGATCATTCAACAACCTTTCATTTATAAGTTCCACTGCTTGGTCATCTTGCTCTTCGTAATCCCCCAAGTGACCTTCTCTTCTACTATGATCCATTGCAAAAGAATCTTGCATGCAATCATATATTTCATATTTTCTTCTTTGATTTTGACATGCATTAGGACCCTCTTCTTCGACATAGCATTGATCTCTTCAATTTTGTTTTGTATGGATAGAAGAAACAAGGCATTTGGAGTCCTATTCATGGCCATAATACCATTATTCATCTAGTTCATGATCTCACTTAGTCAGTCCACCGAGAACTTCCTGCAAAGAAACTAATACTTATGACTACCAATTTCTTATGAGATTTTGGTTGCAAACTCGAGCCAACATAAAGAACAATATGGGCACTAACTTTGGACAAAACTCGACCTTCTAACTCTAAAGAACCTATTTTTTACAGGTTTTAACATGAGACAACCTACTTATTTCGTCCTTACCAAATCCTACCAAACAGCTTGCAAAAATTGAACCTAGAGACAATGACCAAAAAGCATGATAGGTGGATCGTTGCCTAAAATGGTGGGTTGGACAACTTACCCTGAAAGTGGTTTGCCTAGTTACGTAGCACAATGGGTTGGGCACACTACTCAATATTGACATCCAAACAAAGCATCTTGAGGTTAAGTGAGACATCATTATGCAAAGACAGATGGCTAGGATACCCCATTGTAGACCACTCAGTCTGGAACTGTTGGTTGCCTATATCGTTATTTTTCAAATGACTCTTAATGCTTAGCAGATAATTCAATTGCATATCTCTCCAGTTTCACTTTGAGAAAACCCAAAAAGTAAACATGAACATAATCATGAGTCGTTGGACATGTCCTATGCAATGAATGTGATATCTTAAAATAGTTGAATTACAAGATGCCTCCAGTTATATGGTATAAGGGAATGCATGTATGACCAATCAACTATACCTAACACATAATGACATACTACATCCAAGCTCTCTATCATACAAGTCCACTATGGACATTACACGGTTCTTCTGATTCTACAATGTTGAATATTATCTAAGCTTGGATTGCAACAAAGGTAAACCCCTGATGAGGGCATCACATTCATTTTAGTCCTAGGCATAGGTTTATTTTATATAGTCTCAGGATATTTTATTAGTTGCTAAATAATGCACATGAGCTCCAACCTCACGTAGGTTTCTAGCTGGTCATAGTTGGCAGTTTGTTATTAGGATTAGCTTAGGATTAGTTAGCATCTTTTATTTAGCATATTTTATTGTTTTTATCTCCTCCCTATCCGTCCTCCTTGTGCGCGATTTGGGAGTACTTTTATGTATTTTGGGCATTCGTATGCCTATAAAACCATTGCAAATGAATAAATTATTAGTTTGGTTTGAAACCTTCTCATTTGGTATTAGAGCACCGATCCTGTGCTCGTTGGCAAATTACAAATTTTGACAATTTTTTGTCAATTTTTATTGATTCGAACTTTTGTAATTTTACCTATTGGTTGTTTGAATAAAAAATTTTGACAACGGATTGCAAACCAATCTCATTGCTAAATCCGTAGTCGATCAACTCAAATTGCCTGTCGAACCCCATCCTTCCCCATATTCACTTGGATGGAAGGATGAGGATTCGGCCTCTGCAATCACAGAACGTTGTATTGTGTCTTTTGCCTTTGGACCACACTATGTGGATCAAGTCACTTGTGACGTGACTCCCATGGACTATTGTGGAATGATTCTAGGCCAGCCCTATCAATACGATAAGCGGGCTCGGTATGATGCTTTTAACAAAACATACACCATGCATCATCAGAATAAGAACTTTCTTATTCGAAATCTTCCACAAGCCCAATTCTTGATGTCATCACCAAGGATTGCCTTAGTCTCTTGGCCTAAGGACATTCGTGCTTCCGCTACTAAGGAGGTCAGTCCTCCTCCTTCATCAGTACCTCCTCCTACTCCTCCTATTGTTCCACCTCGTGTACTTCAGCGACCTCTTTCAACGCCGCCCCCACAGGCTCCCGATGTTCAGCAGACTCTGCAGCTTCCGCAGCAAGCACTTGCTCCTCGTCCTAGTCTTTCACTTGGTAAGGGAGTGATTTCTCGACAATGTTTCTCTACACCGGTCTCCGAGGCTTTCGCGCTCTTCTTCCACCCGGTTATGAGATATGTATGCAGCGTTTGGTGACTCACCCTTCCACTCCTATTGTAAAAGCATTGGAGTCCAATGCTTCTTGAGTGGGGAGGTATGATGAGGGCATCACATTCATTTTAGTCCTAGGCATACATTTATTTTATATAGTCATAGGATATTTTATTAGTTGCTAAATAATGCACGTGAGCTCTACCCTCACGTAGCTTTCTAGCTGATCCTAGTTGGCAGTTTCTTGTTAGGATTAGCTTAGGATTAGTTAGCATATTTTATTGTTTTTATCTCCTCCCTATCCATCCTCCTTGTGCGCGATTTAGGAGTACTGTTATGTATATCGGGCATTCGTATGCCTATAAAACCATTGCAAATAAATAAATTATTAGTTTGGTTTGAAACCTTCTCAACCCCTTGGGCGATTAAGACTTTAAAAATGTAATAGGGAAGCTTCTGATCGTTTGTCTAGAGGAGGAGACACAGCAAAAGGCACAAAACAAAAAACTAGCCTTGATAAAAGTGACTGTATCTGCTGGGCCGCAGAGTACACAGGGATTATTTTGTAACAATAGACAGCATAATTGAAACTTAATTTCAAAGCCAACAAGGCATGACACATATGGAAATAAATGTGCAAGGCAATTAAATTTCAAGTAAATATTTATTGTGTGTTCATTTTCCAAAATAATAAGGGGAAAAGGAAAAACAATGGAACCAAAAATGGTGAGCTGATTAGTTCAAAAAATATGAAATGAAAAAGGAAGTGCATAATATTTTCAGGACAAACATAATAATCATCCATATTATATACCATTAATGCATTTTATTTCACTTCATCCTTCTTGTTGCATAATGCATAGTGTCAAGTGTAGAAATGGGGTTACAATGGTCAATAACTAGACTACAGCCAGCCACCAGAAAAAGGAAACAGCATACCCATTGAATGACAAATCTAATCTTTTTGCCAATTATCTTTTTTAACTAGGTACAACTGTAATCAACAGATTTCTCACAAAATCCATTTGCAATAAATGCTCATGCATTTTCTGCTCCCTGTATTGGAACTTCGCTTTTACTGACATCAATCCAGAAAGAAAGAGTTTCATAAAAATATATCTCTTGCAACACAGGTAACATAAGAGAAAAAAAAAAAAAAAACTACTTGAAAAAAAAAAGGGGGCTATCTTAAACGAAGTCCCTGTAAAAATGTTCATTGTCAGTTTGGATTCAAAAACAAAAAAAAATTCAAGCTACCTTCAAACACGTTCCCTGTATATCATTTTGTGAACAATTCAGACGTTCTTCATCATGTGCAAATCATATCTGTGTTTAATGCTTCGTTTCTGCAATTCCAACCAAAATGCTTGTGAACTATGGTGACAAATGTTTTACACAGTGAGATGGCTTACCCCTAATTGATAGGACCCAAAGATAAATATCTTTGCATTAGAACTTTCTTTGAGATCATCTGAAAGTCGTCTTTGCCAAGTTACTCTCCTCACCCAACGTTTTACAATCTATAAGATGAAAAGACATGCAGGTAAGAAAACCTCTAAAATAAACATAGTGCAAATTTGCTTCCACTGTCGGTCTAATATAATAAAACTCATTGAATCTGCAACAGAAGTCCTAGCCGTATGGCTCAACATAACTATGAAGTTTTATCAATTTCACTTTTTAAATTCTAATTTCCTGGAAATGTTAGAATATCTAATTTCCTTATATATATGTAAACTAAAAGAGGGCAAAGGTAGCAACTAAACATTTATAAATAATTTGAATCAATGTACCAAGCAAGACACTTGTAGAAATTGAAGAACGTTTACTCAAGCCAGAAGTAGATGAAAGCAGGTCAGATCGTTTACCTGGAGGCCTGCAGGGATATTCCTTTGCAGGACCATTTTAAAATTCAAATGGAAATTCTGGGGCCACTTAGTGAGAATGAGCACAAAGCAATGGAATTCCTTATCCAATTATGCAAATGTATATCTGTATGATATACAATTGGATAAGAAGGATGGACCTAAGACCACTAGTATGTTAACAGTGTAGATGCCAAAGTATAGGGATCTCAAAAAGAAAGTATCAGGTTCGTAGCTACTTCACTGTAGATTAGCAATCAACACAATATTTAAAAATTCAGTGTTCACATGCACTGCTGCTGACACATGCCAGCAAAATAATAGGGCACTAAATATATTTTGGCAATGCAAAGAAGCTATAACCCTTTGGCAGTACAGTTGAATTTTGCGATATGTTTAATTTGGAAAAGATATAAATCTACTTGTCAGGGTCACAACCCTTTTTCTTTTGCAGCAAGAAGATCTTAACTCTTTTCAAAATAAATTAGCAGACCATGTTATCTCTAGAGTTAAGGCTTCAAAGCAGACAGACTCTCTACAAGTAAGATGAGAAGCAGAAGTGCTAGCTTTCCTTGCCTTTGTAGGGAAAGGATCTCTCAGACGTACCCTTTTATGTAGCTTCTTTTAATATATGATGCACCGACTTCAAAATAATAGAAAGAATAGAGATATTCAATAGTTTCCCAATAAACTGCAATTAAAACCTTCCTTAGACATATAGAGAAACACTAGCCTGGCCTGCTTGTGAGATATTCTGTGACTAAAGTCTTAATCTCACTGAAGAACAGTTATAATAGATCACTGAATTTGGCATTAACGAGATATTGTTAGTGCTTTTGTAATATGGGTTAAGCAAGTCAAATATATTATTGTACTTCAGGAAAATAATATGGTTTCAATACAATTAGAAGTAAACATAGTCGTGCAAGAAGAATTGCAATGAGAAAGACATAGCTACCAATTACATCCTATTCCTGTATTTTAGGTTTATTGTAGGATTGATGCTGCAAAATGTCGTCTCACTTAGAGACAATTTCCTATCTGATACATACTTATGTAACATAACGGCGAATAAAATGTCCTATCTTGGTGTGCACTCTTGTATTTATTTATCATGAACGTTCTTTGTTGTTAGTAAAATTTAAATTAATGCTTGATGAGGACAATATTCAAAGAGAGCCATAGGTGACAATAACAAGGAACAAGCAGATATAACTAGAAAAGAAAGTATGTCTAAACAAGAAACATTTAAAAAAATAGAAATGAGCTTCTTACAGTATGCATCTCTACAAAGAGAGGCATGAGTTGGTGGTTAAGAAATCTATTATTAGTATTGTAAAAGTATTATATATTTGATGTATCCTCCTGCGATTAATTCATCCAGTCAATCCCTGAGTGGAACATCCAACATGTTGGACTTAATTGTAAGGAGCAGCAATGATTATAATAATAAAAATGAGCAGTGCATTTGCACCCAATTTAAGTTTCACGAAGTTCTGGGATGGGGGCAGCGGACGGCTTTACATATTGTGTACATTAATTTGCATCTGTTCGTCAGTGTGAGGTTGCAGTAATGGCATTCTGCATAATTTTATATTTCTTCCATTTCTCCTATATTTTTCCTGCATTGTCATCATGTGATGGTTACCATCTCTTATCTCCCTCTGAGACAATTTCCCTACTATACATGTGCACGTGACAGTGACAGTGACAGTGACAGTGCCAGCAATGAATAAAAGGTCATGCCTTTACTTTACGATCTCGTACTTTCTTTTATTATAAATGTTCTTTATCTTATCTTTTTCCGCCATTTTGCCTGTGATGATTTCTGTATGCATATTTCTGTGCAAGTTATTGATCAATGATACATAGGTCTGAACAAATGGTTTTGGAAAGGCACTACCCTTTGGATCGCCACTCCTGCCTGGATTTTAAAATAATGCACCCTTATTGTTTGAAGTTGAGATTGTTGATAAGTTGAAAATGTCGCATTTCTTTTTGGTTGAAGCTACTAATATTTTTTCCTCTTCTTCATACAGTCCTGAAAAAGATATCTTTCACTCTGTCTCTGAAATGGAATTAGTTTTCTCAATTCAGAACCCATGAGTTTTAATTTTCTGGTGCTCTTTTGCATTTAGAGCTGCAGCATCTAGTCCCAAACATGACAATTATGAAAATTATGAGGTCATTCTTTGCTTAGGGTTGCCTCTAATTTATACCGACCACAATCATTGGAATTTAATCATAACAAGAGAATTGAAGTCTTGAAAGCGGTGGCAACGTTGGTTTGCCTTGTTTTCATTGCAATCTACCGACAACAAACAAAGAGCAAAATTTGAGTACAACCTGGTCAAGTCGATCCAGTACACAACGCCTTTTCTTTTCATCTTCTATGGTTAAAATTAGTCCTGCATCGGCTTGGAACTGCAAATTTAGATTAGCAAATTAGATAAAGTCCCTTCTTCTTGTTCGCTCAAACAGCAAATAACATAAGACATGAATACCTGTTCTAAAGCATGTGTTCGAGCAATGTCAATTTCTAAAGGAGCATCCAAATAAATGTAGCCAGGGTTGGGAAGAGCTACTGCCATTGGCATCACCGCTGGTGGTGCTACTGGTGCCACTGCTACTGCCCTCACTACACTTGCATATGGACTACCATTTTCTTGTGCCGTTACCACTGGAATCATGTGACATATGTGGCCTCTCATTATGGGTGGCGTTGGTGTAGTCATAACACCCCTCTGCTTCTGCTTCTCCTCCTTGTGCTTCTGCTGGTTCTGGCTTTGCTTTGCGCCCCGGGGGCTTCTCTGCCCCTGCCCTTGCTGATGGTGATGAATATATGCCATGCCCTAAAATACAATACAGTTGGGAACTTCATGAACTTCTACATAATAGCAGTTAAACAATCACACATATGTTCATCTATATACAGAGAGAGAAGGGGTTTTCTTCCTTGTTAAGGGACAGCTATATAGAAATTAGAAAGTACAATTGAGTAGTGATAGATGTGTAATTCAGATATTATATTACCTGTCCAAGCAGAGACTAATTATAAGATCGTCTGAACAATGCACAATTGAATTGAATAAAAGGGAAAAGAAGAGAAGAGAGGAGAGGATGAGGATGAGGAGAGCACAGCAAAGATGGAGAGAAAATTTAATTTGACCTCACTGCCTGCCAATGAAATGCTGGTAAGAAAGAGGAGGATGAACTGACACGATGGCTCGATTGATAACAGAGAAGGGTGGTAGTGGTCTCACTCAAAGATGCAATCTTGTCAACAACTCGCTTCAAAGCACACTATTCGATTTGAATGTAGGTATGTGCAATCGACAGAACTCTCTGAGTGAAGGTTTAAGACTTGTCCACGATAACATTTTATATTACATTTTTATAATCAAAAGATAATTTGATAATCATATAATATTTTAATGTCTAATAATCATAACATTTTCTATAAAAAAATATTTCATATAAACTCTTTTTAACAATCAACCATAAAACTGTGTTTCACAAAGTTAAGAAAAATATATAATTTTATTAATTCCAAAAATTACTAACGACATATCCAGCGATCATCTAGAAAAAAATTTGAAAGCCGGTATTAACTAAATGTTTTTTATATATAAATTTTGTAACAATATTTGGATGTTTTCTTAATAAAATTTAGTTCGTTTGAATAACTAAAAGTCGACCCCAAAACATCGAATTGAATCGCGAATCAGTACCCGATAACATTCAACCTATAAATATTTTTTATATAAATTTTGTAACAATATTTGGATGTTTTTTTATAAAGTTTAATTAATTTAAATAAAATAAAATTAATTTCAAAACATTAAATTAAATAACAAATCACAACAGATATGAAACACTCAATCCCAATTATCTAATTTATATCCTTCTGTATACGCCGTGGTGGTTATTATTATTCACTGATAAGCATGGTGGCTGTAACATTCGGAACCTCATAATTTTTAATTCACATCTTCGACCCATTCTGATTTTATTATAACATTTATATTTAAATGAATGAGATATGAAAGCGGTGCAGAAGATTCCCGACCGACTTAACCTCGTAGTGATCTTTCGTTGTGAAAAAGACAGGTAAGCTTAGGAAATTGAGGCCTACTAAGAATAGGCTGAAACTTTTTATTTCCTATAATGAACTGGCACGGGCTTTGCGGGCTTTGGTTTTTAATTTACTATGACTAACTCCCTCGTATTAAAAAAAAAAAAAAGTCACTTGCTCGTTTTTTTTCATTTGGTTTGTAATTTAATTTTTTAATTTATATTAAGTTACTGTTAAATATATAATGATATTTTCTTTTTTAAAAGGTTTTGTTTTATAGGATTGTTAAAAAAAAATTATTGATTTAATGATTAAATGTTTAAGATGGGTGGTAGCAATTGAAAAAATATTTTTATATGGATAAATATTTGGCATGGTAAAAAACTATTTAGTCTAGATTTAATTTTGAAACCCGATTACTTCAAGATAAATATGATGATAGGGTTTCAAACATTATGTACAAGGATTAGGAAGGGAAATACAAATGGAAAGAAAGTCTTTCTTACAAGTATACAAGACATTGATGCTAGGAGGCAATTGAGTAAACATATAACAACAGTGATTATTCTGAGGGGAGCCTAGGATAAGGTAATTTGGGAATTGAATAGCTTTGGAGAAATCTATATAGAGATATATTTGGGATAGCTCAAGCATTTCTAAAGTCAAAATGTTTGTCTGGCTAGTAGGTCATAGAAGAATTTTATCCTAGGATAACGTTGTGAAAAGGGGTTTTCATGGCCTCTCACAATGTGTTCTTTGTAAAAGGGAGGAGGAAAGTATAGACCATCTCTTAGGACACTGCTCAATAGTTTGTAATCTATAGTAACGGATTCTTAATATGTTTGGTAAATGCATGTTGATGAATGGAAAAATTGAAGAATGGTTAAAGCAATGGCAGAGCACATTTAAAAGTGAGGCTTTACAAACAATATGAGATATATCAAAAGATCCAATACTTTTTTTGGGTAAATTAAAGGATTTCATTACTAAATGGGTTTTAAGGATCCCAAAACCTTAGTACAAAAACAACTCTGATTGTTGCAAGCAGAAAGGATTTTCCACAAGGGACACAACCCTGAGCCCAAACCAACAAAAAGAAAAGTAGAGGATGCAGCCTTATATAGAAAGAGAGAGAAGAGAAGAGGGGGCACTACCTTAGTAAGACAGGTCACAGACAAAAATAAACAAGCTCCACATAGGGTAGTCGCAGGAACGAAACAGAGAGGGTCGAGAAAATCAATCCTCGATGGTTTCCTCATCCTCATCCTTGGCGTCATCTTTTGCAGGATCCTTGGGCTCCTCCTTGACAGCAACCACGTCCTCCGCTTCAAAACCATCGTCGGTCTCCTGGCCAATCTGCACTCCAAATAAAAGTGTATGAAGGGCTTCCCTAAGGTCAATGATGGAGTTTACCATGGCATTCATCATGCTTGTCATGGTGGAAATGATAAACTCCTTCAACTGCCTAACTTCATCTTCCACTTCCTCGTCATCTATCTTGATATCAATCACCTTCTTGCTGCCTCTCACAGCCTGATCCTGAAGACGGGTAAATTTCTTGATAGGCCCTTCCGTTTTTTTGAACTTGATGCTCTTCCTCGCCTTAAGCTCACGAAAAAAATCAATGGATTTTATTTTCCTATTTGCAAGGGATAGATGGGCAGGGGGCCCAACAAACTTCACGATTGGGTTAGGTTTGCTCGGGTTGGCCTGAGGGCTATGGGCTAGGATGTGGGTGTAAATTACTTTAAACAGTCCTTGGTGGGAGGAAAATTCAAGACCTTTCTTTTTTCTACAGGACGTGATGGAGTAGTTCATTGAGTTGACTAGAAACTGAGGAATGTTGATAGGATTGACGTCACAAAAATGGTTGACGAAGGAAAGATGAAAACTACATAGCACTTTCTTAGGGTCATCGACCGTGATGAATTCCATGATGGGCTTCATCACGTCATTCCAAGGGGTAAGGAGATCCCTCCTGAAGATCCCTTGCTTTGCTCCTTTGAAGATTCTGTCATTGTCTTTGAACTCTTTAAGTTCAACCTCCCAATTGTGTTTCTCCCTATGAATTGAGCATCCTTTCATTGGTTGACTAGTAATGAGAGATAGGAGGTTGACATCTACATGGAAGCTCCTTCCTTGGACCGTGACATAGCCATTCTCCTAGGTTTCTAGAAAGGCCATGGTAATATCAAGTTCCTCACCGACAAACAAGTGGAGGAAGGGGAAAATATTTTGTTTAGTAAGGATTCTCTCAGCCAGGATGTCACATTCAATTTTTCTTGGCTCAATGAAACTCATGGTGGGCTGACGATTGAGGATTGGATATGAACTAGAAGGAGGAACTAAGGAAAATAGGGCGGGTAACTCTCTGCACCAGCGAGGAGGGAGGACGAACAGTAGAGGAGGAAAATTGGCTTCGCAGGCAATGGGGACACATCGGACGCCTATGATGGATTTATGGGAGAAAGCTCGTAGAAAATGCCCCACTTTTTGAGAGTTGTCGTTATTGATATTTACAATGCACTTCGAATTTGGCACTAGGAAATTTGAATTCTCAAGACTTTTTTGGAAATGATTGCCTAGAGAGGGACGATCCCCAAGAAGATTTGGATAGTTGATAATGATAATGCTTTGTCATTCGCGTTGATTGGGTATAGGGTCGCACAATGTGTTTCTTGAATGATGACACACATCGCCATTATCGCCAGTAACCTCTGGGAAGATATGCTACAGACTCTAATGCACAATCTTGGAAATAAGATTGTTATCGTTCCTCCCTCCCATGAGGAGTAGCCATATCCGAGCCACATTGCCATTGGTAATCCAGCCTTTAGAGACTGTGAAAATTTGGTTCGATCTGTCTTGGACTTGGTTATTGCTTGGTCCAATGTTAATGCAATGCTGATGCAAAAAACAATTAATATTTTTGGAATAAATGTCTTTGTGAATCAGCTTATTATTGGAAGTTGAAGCGCCACCTAGGTCACTACACACGAGTGAAAAAACTTACCACAAATTGAAACAGAGGTTAGTGTGCATTTCCAAAAAATCGGACCAATCAGACATGACCTTTTGTGGTGGCATGGACACATGATGCCCAATCATAGTGAAGATTGCTTGGTTCACACTCCTTTTGGGCTCTTGGGGAATATTCCATGTCCATGTGGGTAGCCTACTGGCAGTGACACTGATGTTATGCATATGACATAGGATGAGGATACTAAAGAAGCAAATCCTAATGAGAAAGAACATTAGGATTATCAACCTGAGGCTTTTCCTGATCCATAATGGTGCAAATTTCATTAGGGATGTCATCTATCCACATAAGAATATTGGGCACATGAACTCCAAGGTTAGCCAATCTGTCCGCAACACCATTGGCCTCTCTGAAGGCGTGTTGGAAGATGACTTCCTGCATATCAAGAATCAAACTCCTGGCACCTTCAATGTAATCCCTGACTCTCCAAGAAGGATTGCTATTGTTTTTGAGATAATTGATGATATTCAGGGAGTCTCCTTCAATAATTAACCTATTGGGAAATTTTTTGGCAAGGGAAAGACCTCTCCACATGCTCTTAGCCTCAGCAACATGATTGGTCTGAACTCCCAATCCCTCAACAAAGGCAAGGATGACTTCTCCTTGGTGATTTTTGAGGATGCCTCCTACTCTCGCTTTTCCTGGGTTTCCTTTCGTAGCCCCATCAAAATTCAGTTTAAACCACCCTGTCGATGGAGGAATCCATTTGGAATTGATTCTAGGATTAATTGATGGATGAAAATCCTCCAAGGACAGGTTAAGGGATCTACCTAAGGCAAGCTCATATCTGGAGGCAGGGTAAGGGGAAGGGGGAATGAGGGTGGCATTTTCTTTGGCATAGGCTAGGATTTTACTAAAAATCAACTTCGAGATAGAAGGACGTTGGAAAAATATTCTACGGTTTATTTCAAGCCAAACTTGCTAGAGGAAATGGTGAAGACAGGTTTTCCAAAGGAACTTGAGACAAGGGTTATGGAAGGGGCTTGGTCATTGGAGAAAAATATCGACGATAGAGCAAGGTTTGACCCACATGATGTGGAAGGATTGGAAAATGGATTCGAGGATAGACGAGGAATAGGGGCAATGGAGGAAGAGGTGATCGGGGGATTCCCACGCGGCTAAGCATAGGGGACACCTATTAGGAATGGTGAGGCCTTTTTTGATCAAGTTGTCGATAGTAAGGATCCTTTATTGAATGGTGAGCCAAGCGAAGAAGGACACCTTAGGGATGAGGGATTTGATCCATACAAGGTTGCAAGGAAATAGAATATCCTCAGTTTCAAGAAAAAGTTGGTAAGCAGACTTGACAGTAAATTCTCCACTCTCTAAAGGCTCCCAAACAAGGAGAGCTTTGGAATTGCTAGAGGGGATGATAGTGGAGTGTAGGAGGGAATTCATACTGATGGATTCGATAGGATGAACAATGCATCTGATAATTTTCCAACTGGCTCTATTATTTTGAAACCTTAAGAAGTCTGAGACTTTGTGTCCTATCATGAGGTCTGTATAGGCTTTTAGTCTGGATAGAAAAGGATCTTCAATGAGAGATTTTTTTGTAATCCATTTTTCGTTCTAGAAGTCTATTTTTCTTCCATCCCCCAATCTCCATCTTAGGTCTTTCTTCAACAACATCCTAGTTCTTATAATAGAATTCCAGAAGGCGGATCCTCTTATGGGGGTTGTATCACTAAGGAAATTGGCTTCTTGCAGATATTTCCTTTGAACTATGGATGTCCACTCATTTTTGGTATTGGTAACCAAACGCCAGGCTTGTTTGGCCATCAAAGCTATGTTTAGGGATTGAATCCTTCTGAGCCCAATTCCTCCTCTGTCCTTAGGTCTGCACACTTTATCCCAAGTGACAAGGTGCCATCGTTGTTTGCTTTCAATTTTGACCACAAAAAGATTTTTTTAATCTATTCAATTTTGTGGTACACTGTAGTAGGGGCTTTAAAAACATAAAGGAAGTACACAGGAATACTTTGAAGGGAGGTTGACGTGAGGGTACTTTTGGTAGCTTGGGATAATAGGTTGCCCTTCCATCCGAAAAGTTTCTTTTGGATCCTCTCTATGATGTTGTTCCACATAGAAGCAGAGGGTTGGCCAAAGAAAAGTGGGAGGTCCAGGTAAGTGGTTGGGAGGACAGCCACAGAGCATTCAAGGATTCTAGCAATATTGATTTGTCTTTGAATAGGGGTATTGAGGAAATATAGTTTGATCTTATTAAAGTTTACTTTCTTCCCGATAGCTTCCTCATAAATATGGAGTATATATTTGATAATATGTGCCTCAAACACGGAAGCATTAGTGGATAGAATAGTGTCATCCATGAATTGTTGGTGCGAAACAGGATTAGTCTAGGAGGAAGCTTTAATTCCTGATAGGAGGTATGTTCTGCAAGCTGCTTTGATAGTCTTTCCTAAGGCTTCAACAACAATGATAAGTAGAAGGGGGAAAATGGGATCCCACTGTCTTAGCCCTCTATTTATCTGAAAGTAACCCGTTGTGGATCCATTGATGAGGATTGAAAACTACGATGAAGAAATGTAGGCTTTGATTAACTCAATCCACTCAGGATGGAATCCAAACTTGAGGAGGATGGCCAAAAGGAAATTCTAGTTGAATTTGTCATAGGCATTATTCATGTCAAGCTTGAGGACAAAGGTAGATTTTTTGGTTTAGGAGACAAATTGCAAAGCTTCATGAATGGAGATGACACCATCGAGAATTGATCTGCCTTGGACATAACTTCCTTGGCAGGGATCAATGAGATTAGGCATGATACTCTTCATTCGATTTGCAATGATTTTAGTTAGGATCTTATAGGCAACATTGCAAAGGCTAATGGGTCTGAAGTTAGACAGGGATTTAAAAGATCCAATACTTTGGATTGTATCGCTAAAAAGGAATAGAAGAATATTTAAAAGAAAGAAAATCAGTTTAGAGATAATGAAAAGAAATATTTGTTTAGCCATGGAGGAGTCTAAACTAACCCTATCAACTCGTCCAATCCCTAATTTGGAAGCAGATAGCATTGATAGATGGATTCAATTCATCAAATAGAATTATTATGTTGGATACAAGAGAAACAAAATGAAGGAAAAAAATATAAAGTGGAAACTACCAGATGTGGAGTTGGTCAAATTGAATTTTGATGGAGCATCTAAAGGAAATCCAAGACCAACAAAATGAGGAGGAATAATTAGAAATAATAGAGGAGAGATTTTGTCTCATTATGCTTTCAATAGTGGGTTTAAGATAAATAATGAAGCTAAAGCTTGGGCAGCTCTATAAGGGTTAAAAATATGCAAACAAGTGAAATAGAATAGAGTATGGATGGAAGGTGATTCACTCATAGTAATAAATGCAATTTTGGCTATCTGCTTGTTGTGGTGCGGTGGTGAATACCTTGGGTGCTGGTAGAGGCCAACCCAGGTTCCATTCCCCTTGTCTCCATCCTGTAGATATATGGTATAGTTAGGAATGTCCTATGTGCTGGTAGAGGCCGACAAGGCTCCATTCCTTCTATGCCCAACCCGTTGAAAGTGGCACCCCGAAAGGGGTGTTTTCCACTATAAATTAGTTTTACCCAGGTGTTGTAGGTGAGTTGGAGAGGAGAGGGCAATCCTCTAAGGGAGGTCCTAGGTTCAAATCTCCACCCTACCAAAAAGCTGAATTGGGTATCCAAAATCCAATTGATAATGTTGGTGTGGGCAGGGTCGGTTGTGACTCCCGGGTGACTCTGACAATGTAGAACCCCCTGTTCGTGGTCTCTCAGACCAAGGCGGCCCCGTAAGGGGTTTTTCACTTTAAAAATAAATAAATGCAATTTTGAGGAAAGCAAAGGCTTCATTGAACATACAAGAGATAATTGTAGAAATTCAAAACCTTGCTTTAGAGTTTGAAGAAATAGGGTTTACACATACGGTAAGGGAAGGAAACAAATGTGTTAATAGGCTAGCCAATAGAGCAATTTTAATTGAGGATTGTGAAGTTAAATTCTCTTTTCTATGGTTAGAGAAAGTAGTAAGTTTAGCTGAAACTACCAAGAAAATATTGTCTATATGAATCAAATAATGATTAAAATTTACTTTAATATTTTTCATCGGTAATATTTGCTTTATTTTATAGCATTAAAATGTTTTCATATAAATTATTTATTAAATTTTTGTGGTTGCACTTATGCTTCGGGAAGGAAATTAGCAATTCTACTTTGGTAAAGCAAACTATGATAGTCCGGTGTTTTGGAAGTATTACTCTACTAAGATGAAATGCATAGATAGTAGAGGTAGAGTTTTGGTGTTGTGAAGGTTGTTGTAGGATAATGTTAAGAAAATGCTAAATTCTGGAATATTTATATTCACACAAATTGAAGAAGACCAAAAAAAATTATCAATAATTTGGACATCTTATGAAAAATGATGTAGGTATCTAGCTATAACATCTCAATTGAGATTGATGTTAATTTTTGAACGGTTTTTCGGAGCTCTGGCGTTTTGGCGGGAATCCTTCTGCACTGTCGACGGCCGTGGCTCTAGGGCTTCAGTTCGGAAACCTCCTTCAGCGTGTTTGGAGTCTGTTGCAGGCCTCTGGACTAGGATCTTTCGGTCTCCCGGGAGGGCCCAATGGGGTCTCTTCCTGGTTCTCGCGAAGGAAAAAAGACCTCTTATGCGGAGATTCTTCGAGATAATCCCGCGTCTTCCTCTCGCTGAAGCTCAACGCAGCCGCCTTCCATCTCGCTAGCCAAGAATGCGGGCAAGGGCTCTCCCCGGGCACAGAATTAATGGTTGTCTCCCGCAATCTGCATCAAGACCGAAAATAGTCATCGAACCGGAGCCGGTTGAAGACACGATAAACTACCGGACCACGCATGATCCGATTTGCAAGTTCATGGGCATTCGACCCACCCCCGCACTTTTTGCATTCCCCGGGTGAGACAAAACTGGGAGCCAATCGGTGAGTACTCCTTATGGCCCATTAGCAATGGGTATTTCATTATTAGTTTTTCTTCCCTACTGGATAGAAACAGAGCATTTGAATCAGAGAAGAGGAGCCATGGCCCGACAGGGTTATTTGTCCAGTCGTGGAGAGCGGGTTTCGACCCTCGCATTGAACCCACGGCCGTCCCGGTTTGGATCCGGTTGTATGCTCTCCCGATGGAGTTTTGGGGTGAGCGGATTCTTGAATTGATAGGCAACTCTTTAGGTAGATTTTTGGGAGTTTCTAAGGATACCATTGAAGGAAATACCGCTCGTTTATGCAAGAATCCGTGTAGAATTGGATATTAGTCAATCGCTACCAACTGAGATGGAATTGGAGCTAGCAGACATTCTTGGGTACAAAGAGCTAGACTATGAAGCCCTACCTTTCCGTTGTAGAGTCTGTCATTTGCATGGCCATTTGGCAAGGTTCTGCCCAAATATCTTGAGCACCAATGCGGATGCTACACAGGGAATGTCAAATCGCTCCCGAGGAGGTAAGTCCACTTCGGCCAAAGAACCATCTGTCATTCCCACTGGGTCTGAGGGCCAGAATGATGGCTTTGAACAGCAGAAGAGGAGAAGAAACAAAAAGAGAAATGGTAAGGAGCAAGCTCTCCCCAAGCCAACAAATCGGTATGAAATCTTCAAATCTCTTGTGGATCAAGAAGACCAACCTATGGAAGGAGCAGATGGGATCCTTGAGGATAATATTATCCTTACTCATGCCCCTCCTTCCTCAACCCCTGTCCTTGAACAGGCTTTTGATTCCTCCGAGACTTTGCACCATGAAAACCTTGGGACTCTGGTTATCCACGCCCCAGCCCAGCCCGTTATTAAAGATGTTTCTATGGGAATTGCAGAAAAGCTCAGAGAAAGACCAGCTCTTGGAATTTCCCAGGTAGAGAAGAGATCGAAAAATAGTAATTCCCAAGGGGTGGGCAGGAAATCCAATAAGGATCTAATCGCAGTGCAAGGGGATAAGCTAATCAATGGAGGATTGGCAAGAACAATTGATTCGTATTGCTCCCAAGGTTTCCAATGATTATACAATCTTGGAATGTGAGGGGTTTAAACAGAGAGAACCCATCAATCATTGTTCAAAGACTGTTAGAAGGAAGTAAAACAGACTTTCCGCTCATTCAGGAAACAAAAATGTCATTAGACCTCATGAGTAAAACTGTCGGCCGAATCTGGAGGGGTGTCGGCCATATGGCAGTGGCTGCTCTTGGTGCCTCGGGAGGGATTGCTACTCTTTGGAATCCTTTGGCATGGATAGCAGTAGATCATATAGCCTGGAGAGGGGTCCTAACATCTCTTTTCAAGAATATAGTTACAGCTGAACAAGTCTTAATTACAAATTTCTATGGGGTTCAGAATACCGAAGGTCAGCGGTCTCAATGGAAAGCTGTTCAAAACATGAGGTCCTCCCGGGAAGATCTTGATTGGATTTTAGCTGGGGACTTCAATGCTAAATTATCCGCTAGAGATCAGGAAGGTGGCATCCCTGCTCTGGATACAGGGATAGGTCGTTTATTGCCCACGTTCGTGCCTTTAACCTTGTTGACATCAAAGGCCCCGGTACAAACTTTACCTGGACTAATAAGAGAAGAGAGCCATACAAGAGGAGGGTTAAGCTTGACAGGTTTTTGGTCTCGGAGGAAGCTTATGTTAGATGGAATATCAAATTCCGGATCTTGGAGGGCCCAGTTTCTGATCACTCTCCCATTTTGCTGGAGGGAGGGACTATGTCAGGAAAGTATTACAAACCTTTTAAATTTGAAAATTTTTGGTTGCAAAAAGAGGACCTACGAAGGAAAATTCCACAGTGGTGGGAAGAAGGTCGTCCCCCTTTTGGAACAGCTATGTTCAAAATTCACAAACAGCTCCTCTATGTTAAGAGTAAACTGAAACAGTGGAAGCAAACTAACAAATCTGATTTCCAGCTCCAACGAGCCCCCTTGTCGGACAGATGGAATGAGGTGCAAAAACAATTCGGAGAAGGAATTATTTCTGAGCATCTTAAATTTGAGGATGACGCCTTACGCAAAGCGCTTGAGGACATTGATAATCAAGAAGAGATCTATCGGAGACAGAGAGCCGTAAATACTTGGCTATTAGAAGGAGACAGAATACTAAATTTTTCCATCGCTCCGCTCGTGCTAGAAGGCAATTGAATAACATGGAGTTCCTCCAAGATGAGTTTGGAAATTCTTTTGACACTCTTCCTGACATGCATTCCCTTTCTATGGAGTACTTCTCAAACCTCTTCAAGGAAAGTTTGCTGCATGATGTGGAAGCTCAAAATGAAGTCATTGACGGAATTCCCTCTATTATTTCTCATGAAGAGAATCAGTCCCTCCTTAAGCCCATTGATCGTGATGAACTCAAGAAGGTGGTCTTTGGGATGTGCACAGGAAAGTCGCCTGGTCCGGACGGTTTCCCTATTGAGTTCTTTCAGGCCTTCTGGGACATCCTGGAGGAGGACGTGTTGGCTGTCATTGAGGAATCCCGAATTAACAAAAGAATGCTCAAGGCTCTAAATCATACCTTTATCACCTTAATTCCGAAAGGAGAGGGGGGGGCTCTCATTTCTGATTTCAGACCTATTGCTTTATGTAATGTGATCTACAAAATTATTTCTAAACTTATGGCTGAAAGACTAAAACCCCTTCTTCAAAATTTAATTTCCCCTGAGCAAGGGGGTTTTGTTGAAGGAAGACAGATCTTGGATGGAGTGATCTTGGCTCAGGAGGCTATCCATTCTATGCATAATTCAGGTAACAAAGGAATGTTCATCAAATTGGATATGTCTAAGGCTTATGACAGAGTAGAGTGGGGTTTCTTGGTCAAGATGTTGGCAGCCTTTGGTTTTTCTCAGGACTGGATTGCCTGGGTCATGAGCTGTATCTCTACGCCTTCATACTCTGCTTTAATTAAGGGGCTTCCCTCGCCACCTTTTGGAGCCTCTCGGGGTCTCCGTCAAGGAGATCCCCCGCTCTCCTTATCTCTTTCTTATCTTGGCCGAAGGTCTTGGCAGCTCCTCCCCGAGAAGAAGACGTCAAGGACAGATTACAGGAATTAAAATCGGAGCCGAAGTTTTGACTCATTTACAGTTTGTGGATGATACGGGCTTGGTGGGGGTTGCCAACCTCAGAGAAGCAAGAGGAATCAAAGATACTCTTAACGTCTACCTTCGGGCTTCTAATCAAGCCATCAATGATTCAAAATCAAAAGTGGTCTTCTTCAACCTTGATCAAAGGTCGCAAGAGAGAGTTATGGAGATTCTGGGTTTCACTCGGACCTCCCTTCCTGTTGTTTATTTGGGGGTTCCTCTGCATTTCAAAAACCGACAACTGATTTTTGGAAGGACTCGCTAGATGGCATCAAAGAGAGAATGAATCATTGGTCTCATAGATGGTTAAGCTATGGGGGCCGACTAACTTTTCTGAAGTCCGTTATTCAGAGCTTTGCCTATTTACAAATTCTCACTTCCGCCGCCCCTCCCTCAACTGGAAAGAGTTGGACAAAGCGGCTAGAAGTTTTCTTTGGGAAGGTGCCAATGGAGAGAGGAAATGGGCCTTGGTTGGTTGGGATAAGGTCACCCAGCCCAAGGAAAAAGGTGGGCTGGGCTTGAGAAGCTCCAAGTTTAACAATCGGGCCCTGGCTGGGAAATTGTACTGGAGGTGGATTTCTCAGCCTTCGTCCCTCTGCAGCAGAATCCTTTCTAGTAAATACTTGGGTCCTGTTCCTCCCAATGACTTGGGCCGCTATCCTCTGGAAGGTAATGGTTCTCTTGTGTGGCAGGCGCTCAAGCTTGGTTCTTGCATTATCAAAGATCAATTGTTCTGGAAAGTTGGGAGAGGGGAGAAGGCCCGGTTCTGGACTGACTCTTGGGATCAGCATCCTCCTATTCTTGCTGTGTTTCCCGATCTGCTTCCGCTAAAAACAGCTCTTGAAGACAAAGGTTGGATTCATATTCAGACCTACTTCACTACCAGCCTTCTGGGGGAGTATAAGGTTAAAAAATTTAAGCGGCTGGGTGAATGGCCTATTCCAATCCCTCCGGAGCAGGCCCCAATTCTGGAAAAACTTTTGGCTGAAAGGTTTCTTTCTGGGAGAGATGAGGAGGATGAGCTTGCTTGGGGCTTCGGGAACCTTGGGGTTTATTCTGTGAAGGAGGGCTATGCTTCGATCCTACCTGAGCCCCCCCCACACTCTTTTCCTGTTCATGAATGGAGGAAGATTTGGCATCCCAAGGGCTGGCCGAAAGTGAACTTTTTTGCTTGGCAACTGATGCATAATGGTATCTTGACCTTTGACAACCTTAGAATTAGAGGCATCATTGGTCCTTCCCAATGTGTTTTATGTTATAGGAATGAGGAAACTGTGAACCATCTTCTCGTTTGATTGCTCTTTCACACAAGCAGATTTGGCAACGTTGGTTCTCCCACTTTAAACTTCAGGTGCTTGGAGATCTCGTCCCGACCAATTTATGGGAAAACCGGAAGAGAGGTAGACTTATTTCTAAAGCTCTTCGTTCTGGCTGGGAGATCGGTTTCCTTTTTATTTGGTGGCAGGTTTGGTTGGAAAGAAATGCTCGTATTTTTCGTGAAACCTTCTCTTCGGTGGAGGGGATTTGGCAGATCATTTGGAGCAAAGTTGTGGAAACCGTAGCCATCTATGCTGAGAAGGAAAACCAGCCTGCTTCTAAGCCTTTGAGTGGGAGAGGTGCCGATCCGGAGAGACAGGTAAGAAGTTGTTGGAAACCTCCCCTGAAGGTCGGGTCAAAATCAATACCGATGGAGCCGCTAAAGGTAATCCGGCAATGTCGGGCAAGTGGTGTTATTTGCCGTGATCATGCTGGGACTGTGCTATATTGGGAATTGCAAGGTCTGGGATATGCCACAAACAATGAAGCTGAGGCCTTTGCTATTAAATCTGCTTCCATCTAGGCCGTCAAGCATGGTCACAGAAAGATAATCATTGAGTCTGACTCCCAAATCTTGGTTGGTGCTCTTGACTGCATGCGGAACTTTGCCTTAAAAGCTTGGAGGCTCCGGATTTTGGTCGCCCAAATTTTAGAGCTTTGGAAAGAAATTGAGGATGTGATTCCTGTTTATGCTAGTAGATCTCTCAATAAAGCGGCCGATTTCCTTGCTAAGTTGGGTGCTGAGAGAGAGGTTGGGATTCATCTGCATAGCAATTTGTCTGTGGAGAATGTCGAGATCATACAAGGCCTTGAACAATTCCTCGAAATAATGTGCAAAGTTTTTTTTGCTAAGGGTCCTTTCTGTCGCGATTTCGCGACATGTTGCCCTGTCGCGGTCGTTGGCTGGTTACTGTCGCGATATCGCGACAGGTTGAGCCTCTGCAGTCTCCGACTGGTTTCTGTCGCGATATCGCGGGTCGCGATTCCGCGACATGTTGCGATATCGCGACATGTCGCGTTATCGCGTGACGCGATCCCGCGTCTTGTTGCGATATCGCGACATGTCGCGATATCGCGACATGTCGCGTTTTCGCGCCTCGCGATTCCTCGACACGTTGCGATATCGCGACAGGTCCCGCTTTCCAGGTTCGAATGGTGTTTTTACCGCGCTCTCATTCCCTTCTTGAGGTTGAATAGAAATGTTAATATTTCGTCGTGTTTTCACGACAAGTTTGAGTTTTGGAAGCTGCATGGTTCTTCTGTCGCGATTTCGCGACACTTTTGGCAATTAGGCGGCTGGTTGGTTAACTGTCGCGATATCGCGACCTGTAGTGATGATGCAACTTCGAGCTGGTTTTTGTCGCGATTTCGCGACAGGTTGTGCCCTCCTGGTCTCTGGCGTTTTTCTTGCGCGATTTCGCGGCATGTTGGGCTCCTTTGTGACTGGGTGGTTTTCCGTCGCGATATCGCGACCTTCATGAGGCTTGATTGTTGCTTTCTGTTTCTGTCGCGATGTCGCGACGCTTTCTGCGGGTGGCTGTCGAGGGCCATTCCTGTCGCGATTTCGCGACATGTCGCGTTATCGCGCCTGTTGGTGCCAAAGTGGCCGTGACGGGTTTTCCTGTCGCGATTTCGCGACATGTCGCGTTTTCGCGACCCCGCTGTCGTTTCGTGCCTTCCGTTCTCTGTGCCTTGCGGTACCTAGCTTTGCCTTGGTGCGCCTTCCTTGCTGTTTTGCTTGTGGCTCTGGCTCGGGATGTGTTCTCTCCCGCTGTATCTGGTTCTTGTTTTAATACAAGTTTTCATTTTTTTCAAAAAAAAAAAAACATCTCAATTGAGATAAAAATTGAATATGTTTGTAAAATCTCAAACCCTAAAGGAGATAGATAAATAGGTATTAACGTGGAATAGAGAGAGTTGTGACTTGTCAAGGGTGGGGGACCTGAGTACAACCCTTGTTCTCTAGAAAAATATTAAAAATTAAAAAATGAGTCCAATTAATTAAATGTTTTAATTTTTAAGAAAAATAATTAAGTTTAAATATTATAAAAATATATGTATAATTGTTAAGGTATTATAACATGATTGTATAGCCATGATATAATAGAGGTGAGACTCACTCTAATATATTAAATAATGAAAAAGTCATACCTAAACAAATTTAAAAAAAAAATCCTGCAACTTAAAAGAACAATTTTGTTAATAATTATGTCATTTAATGTTTTAAAGAATAATTTTAATATTAAAAATTATTTATCAAATGGCATTAGTTCAACTGGATAAATTCTTCTGGACTTTACAAAAGGGATTAAGTTCAAATCTTGCTAAGTAATACATGCATAATTGGAAGGAGTTGTAATACCACTATGTGGTCAAGTGGGGTCGTTTCAATCTCATATAATCAATTTAAAAAAAAAAATCTAAACTTATTATAATTAAAATTATTATTTACTTTTAAATTTATATAATTATTTATAATAAAGAAGTAGTTTTTAACGTTCACAAGGTCATAGGCCATATGAGACAACCATTGTTTATTCGATGTATAGTTATCCCAAACCATACTCTAATTATTGAAGCATTGTGTATAATTCTACCCACCTCACAATTTAAACCTTGGACCTCTATTTAGAATTTAAAAGTATGGAACAATGTGTTTTAGCATATATGTGTTTATCTAAGTAAATTTCAATTATTGAAGTATATGTACAACCTACCTCTTATTCAATTTAAATTTTGGACCTCCTATTTGGAGTTTTAAAGTTCTAACTATCAAGTCAAATATATATATGGATAACAAAGGGTTGTACCTAGGTCCCCTACCCTTGACAAATCAAGACTCACTGTTTTAGAGCTTGAGAGTTTACAAACAAATATAATTCTATCTCAATTGAGTTGTTATAGCTAGATACCTACATCATATTTCATATTGAATTTGAATTATTGATTTTCATTTTCTAGATCTTCTTCAACTTTCTATGTGAATATAAATATTCCAAATTTCAACATCCTTTTTTTTTTGAAATTTTCTTATAGTAGCCTTCACAATACTAAAACTTCACCTCTATCGTTTATTCATTGTATCTTAGTAGAGTAATATTTCCAAAACTTCACACTAGCATAGTTTGCTTTACCATTTATGGATTGCTAGTTTCCTTCTCGAAGTATAAGTGCAACCACGAGAATTGTAATAAATAGTTTATATGAAAACACATTAATATTATAAAATAAAGCAAATATTACCATTGGAAATATTAAAGTAAATCTTAATCATTATTTGATCTTAACATGGGATCCATGCGATATTGGTGGAGATCCATCTACATTGTTTGGTAACTGACTGTGGACACAAGCAGACATAGTTTTGCCACATATAAGGATTACAACAACCGCAAAAGAAACCGAGGGTTTTTTGCTAGAGATCAAAGTCGTATTACGATAGAAGAGAGAATACCGATGAAACTAGGGGTTTTCTGCTAGAGATCAAAGTCATATTGTGGCAAAAGGGAGAAAAACGGCTTGCTTTTTCTAGTATGGTCCGTTACTGTATTTTACTGAAACTCGTGTTTTCAAAGTTTTAATCTAGATTTAGAGTCTTATTTTGTGTAAAATGGTTACAATAGAAAACCCTAATAGAAGGCTTGAAAAAATAGAGAACACTTGAAATTGAAAAATTAGGGTTTACAAGGGGGGAGAATTCAATGGGAGAATCCTCGGTAGGAGGGTTCACACAAGGGACTTATGGGGGAAGGACTCGGAGTCCCAAAGTAGCTAATGAGTATTTCTCCACTTTGTTTACTACAGATTCACATCTGTCAAAACAATCCCAGGAAGAAATCTTGGGAAGTATCCCCAGATTAGTCTCTCAAGAGAAGAATGAGGAGCTTATGAAAGAGATCAAATAAAAAGAGGTGAAAGAAACAATCTTCTCCATGCAATTAGGAAAGGCCCCAGGTCCTGATGGATTACCAATAGAATTCTACAAAGCTTTTTGGGATATTATAGGAGAAGATATAACTAGAGTAGTAGAAGAAGCCAGATCCAGTGGTAGGATTCTCAAATCCCTCAACCATACTTTTCTAGATTTGATTCCAAAGGGAGGAGATATGGAGAATCTAACCAATTACAAACCAATATCCCTCTGCAATGTGATCTACAAGATCATCACCAAGGTAATAGCCAACAAACTAAAAGCTATATTACCAAATATCATATCTCCTGAACAAGGGGGATTTGTGTAGGGCATTTAATATTAGATGGGATTGTAATAACATAAGAAACTATACATCAGATGGGCCAAAGAAAGAACAAAGGAATGTTCTTGAAGTTAGATCTATCCAAGGCCTATGACAGAGTGAGTTGGGAATTTCTAGATCAAATTTTGTAAAGATTTGGATTCCAAAAATATTGGATCAATTGGATACTTGAATGCATCTCCATAGTCTCTTTTTTAGTGCTCATAAATGGAATCCACTCCCCACTGTTCAAGGCTAGCAGAGGAATTAGACAAGGAAATACTCTCTCTCCATATTTGTTCATTATTTTTACAAAGGACTGGGAAGACTCATATAGAAGAAAAAACCAGAGAACAACATTACAGGAATTCAAATAAACAGAGATATAGCTATCACTCATCTACAATTCGTAGATGATACATGATTATGGGGGGAAGAAACAATAAAAGAAGCAACCAATATCAAAAAAATATTAGACTGCTACACTATAGCCACTAGCCAACTTCTAAATGAAGAAAATTTTAAAGTTGTCTTCTTTAATGTACATAAGAGAATCAGAGATCAAATAGCAAACATTCTTAGGTTCTCAATGGCCTCGTGTCCATTAGATTAATTGAGAATTCCTTTAACAAAAAAAAACCTAAAAAAGAAAGATTGGAAATCCATAAAAGATAAAAAAAAGTTCAAAGCTGTCACACTGGTCTCATAGATGGTTAAGCTTTAGAGGTAGAGTCACACTTTTGAAGTCAGTGTTACAAGCAATGCCAGTTTACAAATTTTCCATTTTAGCAGTCCCAAAGAACATACTCAAGGATTTGGATAAACTGAAGATAAAGTTCTTATGGTCAGGAGCACAAGAAAATTAGAAAAATTCTTTGGTAAGCTAGGAGAAAGTCTATCAACCAAAGGAAGAGGGAGGTCTTGGAATTAGAGTTGCATCAACAAACAACCTAGCACTAATAGGGAAGTTATACTGGCAATGGATCACAAACCCATATCAGTTATGAAGTCATATTCTAAAAGCTAGATATTACCCTACATACAAAATGGAGGATGTCCCACGGTTTCCAGTTACAGGTGTGGGATCAAAGATATGGAAAACACTCAAAAGAGAGGCCTCACTGATTAAGAAAGACTCACATTGGAAAGTAGGTGATGGGAGAAAAGTTAGTTTATGGAACGATTCTTGGGAATTCCCCCCCCATTATCAAACAATATCCTCATCTTAGTGGCATCAAATAGACTATTCATAATCATGGCCAAACTCTTATATCTCAGTATCTCATCCCCCTAAGCCAACAACTAGCAGCTTCAAGAAGATGGTAAAATTTGGACCAGTGTTTAGGTGAAGAATGGAAAGTCGAAAAACGTGAACTAAAAGAAATCCTAGAAAAAAGAACATGGCTATGGAAAGATGGAATTGACCAACTAGCATGGGGATATGGGAAACAAGGCACTTACACATTTAAAGAAGGCTACCGAAAGGCTTACCAAAGTATCAAAAACCAACCCCAACAACAACATCCCTAGAAAGAAATATGACAACCAAAAGGTTGGCCAAAGGTTAATTGTTTTATATGGCAGGTTGCTTACAAAATCATTATGACTTAGGATAATATGAGGAGAAACGAGTTCATTGGACCCAGTAGATATGTAATGTGCTTCCAAGAGGTAGAAACTATAAACCACCTCCTTTTTTATTGCTCATATGCTTACACAATCTAGAATTGGTGGTACTCCATATTTAGCCAAACAAAATGATATCCTCCTAATGGTAGTAATTTTTGGGACTATTGGTCATATAACACCTTCAAATCCAAAACACTAAGCACAACTTGGAATTTAGGGATTGGCTTCATCTGCTGGAAAATTTGGTTGGAACAAAACAACTAAAATTTTAAAGAGGAATTTGGTTCAAAAGAGAGGACCTGGGGGATTATGTTAAGGAAGTTATTAGAAACAATGCATGTACAGGAAGAATCTCCGATGACAAAGGTAGAACAAGACATTTGGGCACAACTATAGAATCAAATGCAACATGAAAGCTATCAGGAATAGAAAAAAGAACAAAGAGGGCTTCAGTAACCTTTGTTGGAAGAGAACATATACAGTGAAGAAGGAGGCAATGTTTAAATAACAGGGGATTCAGAGATCTTGGGCAAATAAAAGAAAATGAAAAAATTGCATTTGGAGCCTTGCCAAGAAAGGCAGGATATCAAAATGGATTTGTATAAGCTGATAATTTTTTTTGAATAAAATTTTTACCTTTTACTCAAAAAAAAAATTTAATCATTATTTGATTCAGGTAGTCAACAATTTCTTGTCACCTTTAACTAAGCCTACTACTTCCTCTAACCAAGGAAAAAAAAATTTAACTTCACGATCCTCAATTAAAACCCTTCTATTGGTTAGCTTATTTGCACATTTGTTTCCTTCCCTTAAGTATGCGTAAACCTAATTTCTTCAAACTACATAGCAAGGTGTTGTATCTTCACAATTATCTCTTTTATGTTCCATGGAGCCTTTGCTTTCCTCAAAATTGTATTTATTTATTTATTTTGATAAGATGGATGAAGGGGTTTTGAAAGGTGCCCCAAACCTTTTACAAGAGTGGATCAACCAACCAACTGGAAACAAGGAATAAATATATCAACATAGCAAACCAAAAAGGATCCACAAAATAGATAAACAACAAAGCTACATAATAGCCGAGTAGGACAAACAACAAATTTTCCCAAGGGATCCCTACTATTAGTGAATCACCTTCCATTCATACTTTGTTCCATTTTATTTGTTTGCATATTTTTAACCCTTCCAAAGTTGCCCAAGCCTCAGCTTCATTATTTGTCTTAAATCCACTATTGAAAACATACCGAGACAAAATATCTCCTCTATTATTTCTAATTTTTCCTCCTATTATTGGTCCTAGATTTATTTTAGATGCTCCATCAAAATTCAATTTGAGCAACTCGTCTTTTGGTGCTTTACACTTTATATTATTTACCTTCTTTTGTTTCTCATATACCTAATATCGTAATTCCATTTGATGACTTGACTCCATTTATCAAGGCTCTTTGCTTCAATATTAAGAATTGGGTGAGTTGATAGGGCCGGTTTAGACTCCTCTACGACTTAACCAAATTTCCTTTTCATTATCTCTAAATTGCTTTTATTTCCTTCAAATTATTCTATTTCTTTCTAGTCATAAAATCTAAGTATTGTATCTTTTGGTATATCTCATATTGTTTGTAAAGCCTCGCTTTTAAAAGTGCTTTGCATATAAATTTTCTCATTGTTTTAATTAATAATTAATAATTTTTAAGTTTATAAATCAATGTTATAAGCTCAATTCAATCCCGTATAACCCATTGAAAAAAGTTTAATAATTAAATATATTAAGATTCACTATTAAAAATAAAGATAAATTTTCAAGGTGCCTAGTCCATGTGATTTTAAATATTTTTGTAACTAAATCTTATGTACATAGCTCTCGAATTTAGGAGGGGTCATGGTTGGGGGGAGCTTGCTCAGTCTTGTGCATTGGTCGAGGGGTTTCTCACACTAACCAAATCAAAAAACAAAATCATATGTACATTTAATGCAAAGTAAGGTTTGAAATTTTTTTGTTGGAGTAGAATGCAAAGTACAATTAGGGCACAATTGGAGGACACCCTCTCCGAGGGCACAACAGGGGTATCCTTCCCTGTTATTAAAACTTGGGTACATTGAATGAGAGTCCAATGATATACCAATGGGGTATCTCAATGGGGACAAGGTTTGAGATAATGTTAATGTGGAAATGTTATTGAATATAGTAATAGTTAAACGTGATATGTATTGTCTTTAATATAAGATTACAATTACATGCATAATTTATCAAGTGGTTTATAATTATAGTCTAAGCATTTGTTGATGGGTTTAAAGGTCCAATGGGCATTGAAATGATGAAATATTTGATTATCATTTTTATAACTTCATTGACAGTGGTTCAAGCTATAGGGTAATTGATATTCTACAACTTTGGCCTTCCACTCAATTCATATATGAATAGTAGATGCTTAATCTCCCACCATCCTCAAAGGTGACTTCAAAAAATTTAAAAAATAAACTAACAAAAGATAAGGTCAAGAATATAATCATGGGACTCAGGTGTTGTAGGTGATTTGGAGAGGAGAGGGCAATCCTCCAAGGGAGGTCTCAGGTTCAAATCTCCACCCTACCAAAAAGCTGAATTGGGTATCCAAAATCCAATTGATAATGTTGGTGCGGGCAGGGGTCGGGTGTGACTCCCGGGTGACTTTGACGGTGTAGAACACCCTGTTCGTGGTCTCTCAGACCAAGGCGGCCCCGCAAGGGGTTTTTCGCTAAAAAAAAAAAATGTATATAATCATGGGCTTACAATTGGTAGCAATTTTCTTCACTTTAAGAACAACGGTGGAGTGGTAGCCATTAATGATTCCATCACTAGGAACATCCACATAAACTTTGTAAATGGTTTTCATAAGAGCCTTGCCCTAGTCAAGATACCAATACACAATTCTAAAATGGGCACTCTTAAGGAATTTAACTAGATTATTTTTCAAACCCTTATCATCCTATAGAGTTAAGGTAGTTAAATACTTAAATATGGGCCTAAGAGAAAACATGATTTAGGAGATTGCTATCAACGTTCCCATAGTATCTAGGTTATGATCTTCTAATTCCAAGGAATTAGCCATAGAAAAATAGATTTTGCAAACCTAGGAACAACATTGCAAAATAACAAAAGTTTATAAATTAAAAAAAATTGGTTGTCTCCAAGGTGGACTGATTTGCTCAAGTATCAATTTTTTGGAAGTGTTAATTTGCTCATAAGTATCAAATGGATCTAAAGTGATCTACTTGTAAGTGGCCTAATTGGTTAAATAGTATTTTGCTTGCAAAGTGATTTGATTGGTTAAGGAGTGATTCACTTGTAAAGTGGTCCAATTGGCCATAGGAAGTGAACCTCTTGGGGTCAATTAGCGATTTGCTAGCAAAAGCAAATTATTTGCTCACTTATTAGGACAAATTATAGCCAACAAAGGGGTAAAAACAAAGGCTTAGATCTGGAGGCAAATATTTTGAAAGTGACATTTTGGCATGTAGTGGCGTACTAACTAATTTTAGAAGTCTTCTAAGCCTATTAGAGGCATGAAATATTTTGAGGTCCATCATTTTGTTAAAGATGCCCCCAAATATTTACTTTTATTAGGAGTAATAGTTTATTATAGGTAACCTAGAGGTAAAATCCTACTATAAATAGGAGTCATGGACTCCATTATAAACATATTTTGGCCAAGAGAATTTAGGGTGACACTCTTTGAAACCCACATTATGCTTTGATCTCATGAGATTGTTGAGAAATTGGCAAGTCCTTATGCATTCCATTAGTGGCAGACCCTCCTAATTTGATAATTATGTAGTGATCAAGGCATTTCCTTTTTTCCCATCTTGTCATTCACTTATCATTTCATATATAATGAATGGGATAACATCGATGTTATTTGAATTCTCATGTATTGATTAATCACTTGCACTCTCTCGCTATTATTTAAATCATATTAATTTAAATCATTCACACCCTTAATATTTTATGCATGTTTGGTTTGTATACTTCACTTTTCATGCAACTAATGTAGATTAGTGTAGGATTATTTTCACATGGAAAGTGAGGAATCAACCTCAATCTAAAGGTTGGGAGGAGCCATTGGCATTCCCTTCCAACTTTTATGAAGGTAGAATTAGGGTGTAATTCTAAATTAGAGGTTAGGACAATTCCTTGATTCAACGTAGTTTATGGCATGTTCGATGGGACCAACCCCATTATTCCTTTTTTTTGCTTAATTGGGCTAAAAAATCCTTGATTTTTGTGCTAAATTTCCATTTATTACATGTGAAGTGATTTGCTTAAGATTAATTGGATTTTTGCTAAGTCTAATTAAAGGAAGGGATTTAATCCAAATTTAGAGCAATTCACTTTGTTTGATTTGACCATCTATAAATTACCTAAGTCTATTTCTATAAGTGGTTCACTTTGAATTATAAGCAATTCAATTCAAATTTGCATTTTCACAAGTTGAATCAAGACTAATTTGTTGAGGTTAGGGACCTAATTTATCAAGCCTAATCTCAAATTGACATTAACAATTTATCATTTTCATTATTTGTGCTCAATTTTTGTACATAATTTATGAGTGGCAACCCCTATATGTACTCCAAAATTTTAATTTTTTTGTAAATACGATGACAAGAACAACATAAGAGCACCATCAAACTCAAATATTACCTCAAATATACATCTTTCATGGACAAAAAGCATTTAAGGCTGATTATGAACCATTTTACCAAAAGATAAATTTGCAAGTGATTCACCCCAAAATAGTAAAATCTAACCAATTCATATTTGATAAGTGATTCACTTAGATTCTATTATGTGATTCACTAAGAAAGACAAGATTCTTCCTCACTCCCTATGAGGAAGGCAATATGCTTGGACCCCTTCATCGAAATTTTTTTAATTACAGGCAAATTGCTTAACTTTGCAAGTGAATCGTTCCCTTTCATAGGCAAATCACTTTATAAGTAAAATTTTACTAAGTCAATTCTTGATAGTGAATCACCTAAAATTGCAAGTGAATCACTTCATAGGAAAATTTTCAAAATTAAAAATATTTAACCTTAAATCTTTGTCCATGCAAATTTTGCATGCACAAATATGAATACACACTCAAAAACACAAATATTGAGAAAAGGACACTAATCAACAGGGATAGTTACATAAAATTGAAGGAACACAAAGGGAAAAAGAAAGACCAAATTATCAAGTGGGTGAATCTAAACAATAAGATTAAGGACATTATAGTGTCTAATCCCATATCCTCAAAAGGCAAGATCTTAATGGCTAACCCCATTAGTCAAAATAACATGCCCCTATACATTGGTTACTTAGGTTTATGAATGAGTTACCCATCCACTTTAGCAAACCAAACTTGGTCTAATATAAGCCCAACCTTAACATATAAAAACCCCCTTTGTGGTATACCCATATATGTAAATAACTTCATGAATAACCCACTTTTGGAATACAATACTATGTGGGTAGCATGAAGCCACCTTCTACCTATAATGCACAAAACATCCCTCCTACAAGTGATTCTTCAACACAAATCACACTTGGATCTATTTTACTAAATACATCCAACTTTCCACCAGGTTAATCCATAACCCTACAAGCACTTCTTCAACACAAAGCCCACTTGGATCTAGTTTACTAGATATATTAAACTTTCCACTAAGTCAATCCATAACCCCAAATATAATATCTTCAAGGAAAATCCAAAACCAAGGCCTTACTCAAAATGCACAAGTGTCGATTGGACGAATGGGGTTGTAAGTATCCCAGTGGAATACCTAGGGGCCAATAATACCTCTATCTAGTCAAGCATAGAAAAATGTGTAAGACCCACCTCCAAATTAATAGGTCCAACAATAAGCATTACCCCCCTCCATGTCCAGTTATATAGCCTCCTCTGAATCAATAGTGAGGTTATCAAAATCCACCATCTCATTACCCTCCATAACTATATCTTTAAGACCATCCATATCCACCTCATGGTTATGCAACGTACCCTTATTTGCCCATGTATTAACATTATGGTTAACCCCCTCCTCGACAAAATAATCCTACACCACTTCCTAGGCCACAAGTCTAACTTCTTGACTAGACCTACTAAGAACCATTAAATTTAGTGGCTTATTCTCCTATTCCCTTGGTAACTATAAAAGCATTGCCTACCTTTGATGGAAGTAGGAATAAGATGATGGTAGATCACCTCAGTGAGTTGTTAACACTTAAGTCAATTCACCACATCCAAGAGGAGGATATAATGGTACATTTACTAATCTATTCTCTTCATGATAAGGCTACATTATGGTATAGATGATTACCACAAAATTCTATTGCAAGTTGGGTATCATATGTAGAATATTTTATGCATATATTTGCTAGTACAGAAAATGGTTACTCTATTTTATTCCAACCAAAAACAATTAAAGTCATCCACAAAATATATACATTATTTTAATACTATATTCTTAAAAACATTTAATTTAATTTCATAAAATATTAGGCCAAATGAAGAAAAAACATTGCCTTACTACATTAAGGGTTTATAGTCTGATTTAGCTTGATGGTTTGTAATGTTAATTATTATACACTAATTATAGCTTGTGAAGAGGTATGCTAAGCAAAAGACGTTCTCCTTATAGTAATAGAACTACCTCCTCCTCTGTCAAAATCCTATGCAACCCATATTACCCAAAATATATTAGTGCCTCGTTTTACATCCATTCTACATCCTTGTCACTGCCAATTCATCATCACCACCGTACATTATCATGCATCTTGGCTATTTATCATCACCACCCCAATAATAATCTCCTAGCCAATTTTAGCACTAAAGAGACAGATGGGGAGTCAACATTTGAAGACAATGACATATGCACTAATCAACAAGGGGATAAGATAAAAGTGACTAAGGAACAACCAACTCATAAATGGAATAGGGATAATAAAGGTATAATGATGCTTAGGAGAGGTATTCTACCATTGGAATTGAAAGATAAATGATTGAAAACATCACAATAGGAGAAGCAAAAAGAAAAGGAGGTTGTTGAAATAGGTGCCATGAATAAGACACAAACTAGTAGGGATAAATGAATAGATAAAGACAAGGAACTTAAAATAGACAAGAGGAATAGAGGAAGAAAAAGCCCATGGATAAAAGGAGTGATGAGGGAAAAAATAACTTCAAAAAGAGGTTGAGTGATGACTAAAATGCCCCTCTCACCAACAAAGGTCATGCAATAACCATAAGGTAATATTGAAAATTCACAACACAAAGTGAGAGTACCTCTATGAAATTGAAGTTTAACATCACAAAGGAAATTAAAAAGACACCCACTTTAGTATGATGGATGCATTGGCCTTTCCTGGTTAGTGGTATTTATTCCAATAAGCTCTAAAGAAGTAGGAGAGGAGTTATGCTAAGGAAAAATAGCCAAAGCCTACTGAAACCAACATAGTTAAATAACAGAACTTGATAGCAAAGCATCCATAAAATATTCAACATGGTTGATATAAAAAATACCTCAAATCCCAATATGCATAAGCCACCTCCATATTATGTGATACTCACGATTGAAAATTATTTGCTATGGAGTTGTTTAGTTTATTCGAGGGCAAAAGTGATAGTGATGCTTAAAATATTTTTTCAAGAGATGGGTCTACCTTATACCAAAATGACTAGGCACCCAATCCAAATGGATGGCATTAGGGTAAATGTAATAGGCTTCTTAAAGACTTGGTCATGACCATAGCTATACATTCAAAGTTTACAATAGTGTAGGAAGTGATAGTTTTTGACCTCACCTGTACTTTAATATGTTGTTATCTAGAGAATCGACACATAGGTTGTTAGGATATGGTTACCTAGTAGTGGATTATACCCATATGACTATGCCTAAGGATGGAAACATGATCAAGATTGAAAATGAGCCACCTTATAACTATCTACTATACAAGTTTGATGATGACCATGTGGTGAATGGAAATAAGCTCTTAGAATTCATAGAGGATGAGGAGGATCTTGAAGATGACCAAAAATCAGAAGTCAAAATGATAATCAACTTATTAAAAATGAAGAAGATTCAAAGGTTGGCTATGAGGAGACTTAATTGGAAAATTGTCTTATCATAGAAGTATCATATAGTATCTTGGCTCTAACAAGTCGAGAAGTGGATAAAACTTGGATAATGTACTTTTATGTCATCCAAAACAAAAATAGGGCATGTGTTGTCATTTAATTCATTGACTTTCATCGTGTATAGATTCATTTCACATGTAAATTGTTCTTCAATTATACCAACAATGTGGTAAAATATGAAGCATTATGTACCATTTTAAAGAAATCCAAGAAGTTAGTGATTAAGGACTTAAGAATATATGGTGAATTCAAACTAATTATCAACCAATTTAATTACTAATGCACCATAATGAATAAGCATTTGAATTCATATAAGCACTAGGTCTAGGATTTGCTAAACAATGTTGATATGTATGAGATCAAATCAATTCCTAGAGAATCGAACACTATAGAAGATGAGTTGGTAGGTATGGTAACTAGATTCGATCCCACCATTGATATGTGGGATAAAAAAAAGGAGTTGGAAATAAACTTCAAACCATCCTTCTTAATAACTATAATCATTGGCAGTTCTTTAACAATGATAAATATTTCATATATTAGAGAGACCCAATACACAAAAGAAAAGAATGAGTACGAGGTTGACATCAAGGACGAGGTCATACAACTAAAGATAAATCAACTATATAAGGGGTTAATCACTCTAGAGACCCTGTTTAACATAGATAATAGTATATTGAAAACAAGACTCAAAGTAAAATCTTTTTCATATCACCTTGTCAAAGTGGTCAAAGAAAATAAATTGCTTGGAAAAGAGTACACCCAAGAAGAAATGGGTATTTTCAAAAAGCTCTATAGCAAGTACAAGGACATCATTGGATGGTCATATGAAGATATCAAGGTTTAAATGGGAAAATAATAGGGCACACCATTGATTTGGATCTAAGTGCTAGGTATTTTAGATAGAAATAACTCATGAATCCCAAAATCAAGGTGGTGATGAAGAAGGAACTTTTGAAGCTCTTGCAAGCTCAGATAATATTCCCAATTAAACACTCCACTTGGATCATTGATTTTTGTTCTTGTATGCAATAAGAATGGTGATATAAGGTTATGCATCAATTTTAGGAATCTAAATACAACTTCATTAAAGGAACTATCCTTTGCCTATCATAGATTAAATTCTACAAAAAGTGGTAGGGTTATAGATGTTATCTCATATTGATGGTTTCTTAGGGTATCATTAGATCTAGGTCAAAAATTAAGATCAACATACAACAACATTCACCCCCAAATGGGGGACCTTCATATATCAAAGAACATCAACATGCCTATTAAATATAGGGGTGAACTTTCAATAGACCATGGATATAACATTTGTCAGACTAGTGGGTGAGGCAATCCTCATATAACTTGATGATGTAACCATGTATTCCAAATATAGGAGTAAGCACATTGAACATCTTTAGTAGAGACTTCTAGAGGTGTAGAAAGTTTGGCAATAAAATTTTTATTTTTAGTCTCTAAGAAGGTAAATTGTTGGGTCATGTAGTTTCAAAAGAAGGTCTGTCCATAGAACCCAATAGGATAAAAACCATCCAAGACCTTTTATAACCTACCTTTGTCAATAGAATCATGTCTTTCCTAGATCAAATCCAATTTGCCATCAATTTCATAACAAATTTCACCCAAATGGTTAGAATGATCACCAAAATGCACAATAAATATGTTGCCCTAGTTTAGATAGATGAAGGTAGACAAGCTTTTCAATATATTAAAGATGTTATCACCTAAGTCCCAATCTTGATCAACCCATACATTTCTAAATATTTTAGGTCTATGTGTATGATATATAAAAGCATTGTCATCATCCTAACCAAAAAATTTGAGAAATATGAAGAACATCCCATTTTGTTCATGATCTAAGTCCACAACTACGAAGAGAGATACACCCTTATTGAAAAACAAGTGTTTACATTCATGAAATATCTTAAGAAATTCCAATGCTATATATCCAAAGTAATATTATGGTATTTATAGTACACCATGATGTTTGATCTCCTATGCTTCATGATGAGTTAGGAGAAAAAAAGGTTGGATGGATTACCAAAATCCAAGAATGATATTGAGATCAAACCCACCAAGCTCATTAGGGTAAAGGCTTTATGTGAAATCCTATAGACATGTGGAGATATATTGTTAGAAATAGATTATATTACATTATTTGGGTCATGTAAATGTACCTTACTTGGTACATACTTAGGACATTACATTAATTTAGGGGGAAGTTATCTAGTTACTTCATGCAATGTAATAAATGCACAAGTATCAATGTGCAAGCTGTACATGTACAAGGAGTCCCTTGTACAACTAGATAAATTGTTGGCCAAGGAACTTATCTTCCTATATAAAGAGCCATAGATAGTAGATGGATGGTAACAGTAGTGTAGGAAACTGTAGGATAGATACAACAATGTAGAATGTGTGAGCTATAAGATTAGAGCTCATTCATTGAGCAGTAGCTTATATCATGGAGTGTTCATTTCTTCCATAGCTACTATTATATTTATTTTTTTCATTTCTATTCATAACATATTTCAGTCAGATTGTAGATTTAATTTTTTTCTTATTATTTTGCATCTTGTGATTGCTATCTCTCATTGCATGTTGTATGAAAAGCTAACAGTGGTATTAGAGGTACGGTAGATCAAGCTACTATAAATCAATAGGAAAATCACCATTATCATTGACATTGAGTTTTTTGTCAACCTAATGCACCATTGGACTAGTCACTATCAAAATTTCTTAGAAGAGTCTAGGTGATAGAATTAGGGAGAGCCACAAGTAAGGACTGAGAGAAATCTCAGTTTCAGAAATATTGAGATTGTATATGGCTAGAGTCTTTCCATAGAGTTGCAAGAAAACTCATGAATACTAGGACGCAAAATTTGATCCACTAGTTTGATGAATCAACTAGTGAAGCTCATCTAAAAGATCTAGAAATATTTCCTTGAAGTTTCTTTTATTGCAGGGAATTAATTCTCAGATGATTGGGACATCTCCTACAATAGAAATCTAGGAGACCTCAACTTCATTACCCGAAGGTCAAAATGCCTTTATAGTGTAGATATTTGTTATTGCAGAGAGAAGAATACTTCAGAAGAAACTTTTGGAAAATAATCATGGTGAAGTTAGGAGATAGGAGATCTCCATTGCTAGATTGAAGAACTTCACTAAAAGAAAAAGGCCATAGAAAACCTGATTCAGAAGAAAAGGCCATAGAAGCCTTTATACTGAAGAAAATGCCATAGAAGCCTAGAAAAGGCCATAGAAGCCTTGATATTGAATAAAAGGCCATAGAAGCCTTAATATTGAAGAAAAGGCCATAAAAGCCTTGATATTGAAGAAAATGCCACAAAAGCCTTGAAAAGGCCATAGAAGCCTTGATACTAAAATAGGCCATAGAAGCCTTTATCCTGAAGAAGACTCCATAAGAGAGTATCTAATTTAGAAGTAGATTTCATTACTAATATTTTTTTTGCAAGAAAAGGAGATCTAGTAAGTTGGGAAAGCTTCTTACAAGAAAGTTAGGAAGAGTATCTTCTTTTGAATAAATCCAGCACCTAAAGAAAAATATATCAAGAGGATATCTCATTGAAGAATTTCCAGACTATAAGAAGAAGGACTAGGAGAGTCCTGCTCAAATCCAAAAGCAGCAGAATCAAAGATCCGGGAGAAGGTATCACCACCAACACTTCCAAAAGTAGAAGGTTGAAGATAAGATCTCAAGGAAGACTAGAAGAAGCTACAAGATCAAAGACCTTGGTGAGGTCTCGACGAGCATGCAATAAAAGGCTAGGAGAGCCTTTTTGAATAAATTATCAAAGGAGAACTCACTATAAAAATACACGACCAAGGAGAAGCCCCTGATAGTGAAGGACTTGGAACAATTATCACTGACAACAAGCCCAAGAGGAGGAGAATTTGGCAAGGAGTTTCAAATTCGAGTAGAAGAAGAATCTAGTGAAGACCTCAAGATATTCAGAATCTTGACAAGAAGATCCTGCTTGAAGTGAAAATTCAAAATGAAGACTTGAAGACATAAGAAGCTCATAAAATCTAGGAGATTTGAAGATTGCCTCCCACAGCAAGAGGACACTACTTCAGAGGTATAAACTTCTCCAAATATACAATAGAAGGAGGAGACCACAAGAGGAGAACAAAGTCACAAAATATTAGGATCGTGAAAGAAAGTTCAAGACCAACATTTGGTGAAGAAGGAGCTATTCGGAACAGTCTACTAAGAGCTACAATATCTTACTCAAGGCAAAATCTTGGTGATATTAGAAACCAATATCTACATCCTCTACAAAAGTGGCAAAGAAGCTACAAAAGCTTTTAGAAAAAAGGTAAGCGACTATTGGTGCAAGTAGATTCATTAATTGGATTACTTTACAGATTTGTTAAAGCACCTTAATCCAGATTAAAGTTGCAAATAGGAGATTTATATTACAGTCTTAAAATGTGTAAAAATAAAGGTTCTTTTTAAGGTTCATTTGCACATTAGGATTTGATTAGATTTCAGAATTTCAACTATCTATCAATTTCCTATCATCTACTTTGGAAAGCAAAAGAAGACTATCTCCTAATATCTTGCTTATAATAAATTTGCAGAATAATTCTTAAAGATTCATTTCAGTTTATTCTTGATTAAGTTGTAGTAAATTGATTAAGTGCACTTATAAGTTTTTGAGAGTTATTTAGAGTGATAAGGTGTAATTGTTAGTGCATTAAAACTGAAATATTAGTGGGTTCATTTGCACTACTGTATTACTCTCAAAAAGCTTTGTGTTTGTGTTCTTGAGAAAGGCACAAAATAAGAATTTATCAAAGTGTCTAAAGACACTATTGGTACACAAAAATCTGCAAATCATAGTGGCCAAGAGAAGCCACCAAAAAGTTTAGAATCCTCCAAAACTTGGAGAAGAAAACAACTAACCAAAATCAGAAATAGAAGCTTCAAATATTGAGACTTGGTGAGTCTCAAATCCAAAGCATTACAGGGTTTGATGCAAGAGAAATAAAATTGCAAAAAATTACATCAAATAAAAAGCTTCTATCTAAGCTTGAATTTATCATAAAAGTATCCAAGCAAAAAGAGGAAGGTGTCTAAAAAAAGAGCCAACCTCAAAACCCCTTCACTGAATTCAAAATTCTATCATAAAACCAGAATTTCAGACCTGCAAAAGAAGTGCAAGAAAGGGTGCAATAAAGGCATTCTATTTCACAAATATTGGTACACCTCATATTGCATTTCTCTAATACGTTCTATGCAATAAAGAGGGCAAATCTGAAGGTGCCATAAAGACAACTTTCTCCAGAAGAGTGCAGCCAAATACGAGCATTAAGAAGCCTCTCAAAAGGGCCTATTTCGTCATGAGTTGGATAACCATAATAGATGACCTAAAAAGCATAAGAAAAGAGGCACATTTCTCACTAAAGGGGACATATCCAACAACATAAAAGCAAAGGAAATCAAAGCAAGCAAAATAGGAAATGTACATCCAAGGGAAAGAGCTTTCAATACTACCATTGGAGCATCAAGAAGTCTCCACCATAGTGTTGTCGTTCAAGCTCCACCAAAGCTCCTCCATCTCTCCACCAAAGCACCACCACTAACCTTGCTTGGTTGGAACCATCTCAGTGGCATCGAAATACAACCAAGAAGAAGGTGGAAAAGTACGTAGAAAAGCTTGCAAGAAGGTGTTATAAGCATAAGGGCATGCAAGTGACATTTTTCATCCTCCAAAGGAAACCTTAGATGCTCTCAAGGTACATTGGAATTTCACACAAGTGAGGAAGCGTTACAACAAGATTTTGGTGCCCATTGACCATGTGGAAGAGGATCTACATTCCTCCATAAGTATTATCATTCAAACAACACAAGAAGGGAGAAATAATTTTAGATGTTATACTTGCAACGAAAATCCAAGAAAGCATTGAATTGTAACTGAAGTAACACTTATCACTGGGTTGACTGCTTATTAAAGGTTCCTTGGACCAAGAAGGACGTAACAATTTTAACGAAGCAAATTCAACGAGGCATTTTAATGCAAAATTCAGTGTAGTCTTCAACGCATTTACGTCCAAGACATGGGAGCCATCACAACATGAAAGCAAGGAGTAGATAATTCAATGCTATGGTTCGAATATAGTCAAATCAGGAGCAATAAGGGTAATAGAAGTTGATTTTGGTATTTACAAAACTTTACAAAATCAACCAAATTGAACTATAATTTACAAAAGCACTTTATATCTTCTCCAAAACATACTAGGGAGTCATAAGGTATTCTACAAAACTTGGTAATATCAACATTTACCAAATTTATCAAGTTGCAAATCAATTAGCAATATATAAACTTTCTACAAAACCTAAAAATCCTTAAGAGTATATACTCTCACTACTAGGGAGACATAAGGAAGCCTACAAAAACCAAGGATTAATAAAGGTTTTACCAAATCAAGCTTATATAATTATATCAGAGATCATATAAGGAGTCATAAGGTAGACTTCAAAGATTCTTATAAATTCAATTCTAAGAAATAGTAAGAAAAGATCTATCATGGATAATATCTTGAGAATTGCTTTCAATAATGAAGAATTATTTCATGAAGTAGAATACTACTCTCAAAATATAATAGATACTCTAGAAGGATACGAGTATCTATCCTCTATCGACAAAGATAAGTTCTCCTTTTTTCTTAAAGAAGCTAAATAAGGTATCTTTACAACATTGATTAGTTATCTTCATGATATTCTCTTCACAACATGGTGGAACTTACAAAGATTGGTTATACTTTCACCATAAGAATATCTGATGGTCTATCTATTTTTAATTACGTTTGTACTTAATAAACACAAGAACCAAGATAGAAATAAAGAAGAATATTATTGTGATGATAGACTAACCTATCATGTAGCAAAAACTCCATCAACACCATTGTAGAATCAAATGAGAAGAAGAAGAAGAAAAAGAAATAAAAGGTATATTAAAGAGAAACATGTCATCATGAAAATATAACCAGTTGAACACATACAAAAGGCATAAAAACCTTCAACTATATCTTACTTTGCATCATATGAAGACATGGATTACCTGTTGAACCTGATCACACTAAGCAATGAAGGAGAATACAAATTTCACTATCCATTAGAAGAATATCCACATTGAAGACTAAAGTCTTCAATACCCAAATATTGTAATACAAGGGGTGTTAGAAATAGATTATATTACATTATTTGGGTCATGTAAATGTACCTTCCTTGGTACATACTTACGACATTACACTACTTTAGGGGGAAGTTATCTAGTTACTTCATGCAATGTAATAAATGCACAAGTGTCAATGTGCAAGTTGTATATGTGCAAGGTATCCCTTGTATAGCTAGATAGAGTGTTGGCCAAGGAACTTATCTTCCTATATAAAGGGCCATAGATAGTAGATATATGGTAACGATAGTGTAGGAAACTATAGGATAGATACAACAGTGTAGACGTGTGAGCTATAAGGTTAGAGCTCATTCATTGAGCAGTAGCTTATATCATGGAGTATTCATTTCCTCCATAGCTATTATTGTATTCATTTTCATCATTTCTATTTATAGCATATTTTAGTCATCTCGCAGATTTACTTTCTTTCTTATTATTTTGCATATTGTGATTGTTATCTCCCATTGCATTTTGTATCAAAAGTTAACATATATGGCTATAAGATAAATACTAGAACAATTAACAACCAAGAAAAGAGCCCAATTTAGCAGAAAGCAATGTACTATTACTTGCTTGATGGTATCATATTTGGGAAAAGGTATGATGGTGTTTTGTTGTACTATATTGAGGATGAAAAGACAAATGCCTTGTAGGGAATTTTTCCCTACAACCCCACTTCACTCCAAGGAAACTTAGTCGAAAGCAAGATGAGTCAAAGAATACTATCGAAAGGTGCTCCATGCCTTTTATTGGAGGGAAAGGACTCCAAGAGAAAGGTAGATGAGCTAAGAAGCCATGTCAACCATTAGATATTCCATCAATGGTCGATGCTCATATACCACCCCAGGCTAGCCACATTGAGGGTGTCAAGGCCCACAAGCTATTGATTTTAATCCAATGGTCCACTTGGTCCTTTCGAAAAAGAAGAATATAGTATAGAAATAATGGCCTAGACAAGACTCAAAGGTGGACATGTGGCAACTAGTTGAGAGCCCAAGGAGAAAAGAACTCGTGCTCATATGAAGGAGGCTTCCTATTGGTCGAAGGAGGTTCCACCTCACTCAAGAACATGTGGTAGTTGTGTGCACAAGGAATGAGGTAGGAAAAGGAGCATTTAAGAGAAACACCTACCATTGGCTGCAAAGACTGAATTTCTTGACTAGCTTGTCAAAGCCATCTACGTGTTAGTGCAATGACCACCCATCATATATGTGAGCCTACCCTATCGATTTATGTCAATTAGGAAGCCCATACCTGCCACATTGACCAATAGAAGATCCTAGAGAAAATATGGTAAAGTCTTAATGTTGCAACCATTTCAACATAGCAAGCAACGAGAGATGACAATAACGTCCTCCTATTAGAAGGCCGAGAAGCTCTTGATATTTATGACCCTAGATACAAAGACATTGAAGCTATTGTTTCCAGTTGTAGAAGGGTTTTGGCTATAGAGCAGGGGATAACTTGTAAGCCTTCTACACAAAACTTTAAAGGGAAGAAACCCTTATCTTGGCTTATAAACAGGCCTAAATTTTATTATAAAGGCATTGTGAGTTGTTTGCTTATGCCTAGTATCTAGCCTTGTGGGCTCTTCATTTCACTCTTCTTATTTCCAATTGTAATAAGCAAATATTAAACCTTGAGTCATTTTTTAATGAGCATCGAACCCTCTGGGTCTCATTGTCTTGTAATCATCTATGACATATTAATGGAAGTTGTGATTAATTTTGCTATATCCTTTCTTTAATGTGCTTTTGATTCCTGGTAGTGTGTTTGTTTAGTTGTGTTCATTTCAACTAATAGTGGTGGGTTTCATGTTCATTTATGGTCACTTGTTGAGTTAGGGGAAGGGAATTTAATTCTTTGGTACATAACTCTTGTAGCTTAAGTTTGAATTTTGCAAAGTATATTTTTTTATTTTCATTGTAATTCCTTTCCTTGTAAACTCCCTAGGCCTTAGCTTGTGAAGACCGTTGTGCATCAAGGATTAAGTTTGATGAGGATTCAACCTCAATTGAAAAACCTCAAAGTTTTCCCCACAAATAGTCCTCCATCTATGATGCTTCCTATTGTTTTTCTCTATGTGAGGTGTGGGCACCCTTCCAAATGGGTAGGTGCATTCAGAGACAACAAAAAACCCTAATAAAATAGTTCCATGATAACGGAGGGCATTATTTTGTGCCCATTAGAACCTATAAAATTCAAAGGGTTTGATATTACTAGATTAAAATATTTACTAATTGCAACTAGTGGGTCAAGAATTATACATCCTATTGCATGTTCAAAGGAAATAAGAAGCGAGTGTTGATATCCCTAAAAACATCATCATGGATGAACCATTGCAAAAATAGGGCCTGGACTTCATAGGCAAAATAAATTTGCTATGAAGTGGAGGGCATGGATGGATTCTAACTACCATATATTATTTCATGAAATGGGTTGAAGCAGTCCCAACCAAAGACAATGATTTAATTGTTGGAAGATATCATCACTAGGTTTGGAGCTCCAACCAACATAGTAATAGATAAATCTAACTATTTCAAGGGGACTAAGGTGATAAAATTTACCTTATAATATTGGTTCCTTCTTAACACATCCTCTAATTACTACCCTTAGGGCAAAAAATTGTATAAATCAACCAATAACAACATTACTCGAACCACTTTTGAAGGACCAAAACACCATGCTACATAAAGCATTGTGAGAAAATTGAGTGACATCAAAAGCATCCTGTCTCCCTAAGAGGCTTAAAGAGCTATTTGATGATCCTTATTGAAGAATTGAATAAGGGTTATACACACATCCAATAGGGAAGTTCTAAAAATAGGCATTGAAGGGATTCTATTTAGAGCCTTAGATCAACTTGTAGAGTATCAATTGGATCTGGATATTAGGATTAACGATGAACCTAGTGCCTTAAGTCTAGAGTTGCCCTAAATTGATAGAAACTTTAGACCACCTCAATGTAGTGAAGACTCCTTTTACATTAAAGAGGGGGGCATCAGAAAAATACTCAAGGAAACAAATTACTAGACACATGGATGTATTACAACCCAAAGACATAAAAGGAATTTTTATTATTGGTTCATAAGTTCCTATTAGCGAGATTTCCTCAACCAATACCTTAAGAATCACTACCTACTAGTTGACTTCAACATTTTGTTGGAGTTAAGGATATTCAAGCAAGATGAATAGATTTTCATATTAGGGTCTGTCATAGTCTAGGGAGAAAGAAATAATTTGAAGACCTATGAGAAACACATTGATTTACTCCATGCAATGCAAACCTCTCTCAAGCATTCATAGATGAGTGATTGATACATTGTAGATCAGATGGATAGCCAACTAAGGGATCTAAAGAAGAAAAGGAAATTTACCTATGCCTCCTCCTTGGTTTGTATTATTATATATCAAAAGAAATAATGGTTTTCCAACCCTCTAATTGGACCAAGTAGAAGCAAAATCCAAATCACTTTCAATGGTTGAATGCACAAATATACCTTGTTGAGAAGCAAACAAGACCTCATTTTTCTTCTATGATAAGATGTGTAAAGTAATAATGAAGAAATTTATAGGTAAAGTATCAAGGATGTTAGGTGAGGCATAATAGCTAATGAAGTTAATGGAATGGCCATAATTGATATTTCTACCTAGGGAGGACTTGATCCTTCATCTGCCTCTATTGATTTTTTGCTATACCTTTCACATTGCCCACACATATTCCTAACTGCATATTTAACCTCAAATATGTGCAACAACTTGACTATGTATATCTAAGTATTTTAGGGGGTAGAAAAAAACCACATTATACCCACTTAAATAGCCAATCATGAAAATCATTCCGTTCCACTAAGTTGTAGAGGTAAGGTTGAGATGAATGTGGGTAAAATAGTTAAAGGAGCATTGATCCTATGTGTAGACATCCAATTTTTATGCACCTAACCAACCATCACTTTAGTTATGGCACCTAGCAATTTATCTTCAATCAACCAAGGTAATCCAAGTAAAATCCCACCCATTTCTTATCCCAAAGCAATAGTGTTTATTTTCAATGATAGCACTGCGCCAATGCTATTATAAAATCTTGGTGTTATCAAAATTTAACCCATTTTTAAATGTTTGACCCTCCAATAGTAAGAAACTAGCAAAAATATTTATCTAAAGCAATAGTGCTACACTAGTGCTATTGCAAAAACATAGCACTTTTTCTAGCATGAGCAAAATCCCTACAACACGAGCCTTTAGCACACGAATTCATTCTTCCAACCTTGATCCTGATCGTGCATGCTAACTCTCGTCCCTTGAGCTTGTAAAATTTGAATTTTCTTCCTTATCCAGAAGGTATCTCTGGTCACTTTTCCCTCAAAGAATTACTCTTCCAAAATCTATAAATAAATCCCATGGGATGGGCATTCAAAAAACAATTTTGAAGTGTCCAACTCTGTCAAAATTTCTCTCTAAGCTCTCTTGCTCTCTATCTTTCTATCTTGTTTTATTCATCTTCTTGTATCTTCAAGAATTTCTAGCATCATTTTGTGGCAAGTGAAGCAAGTCATGGGGGCATTCATATGAGTTTAGTTGTATTCTTACATATCTAACTCTTATTCCTTTTAATTGCTTTTTGCCTAAGCTATGCTTCTTGTATTGCCTTGCTAACAACACTAATGTTTACTTTTGCTAACCATTCTACTATCATGTTGGGGAATTTTTAGCTATAGATAATTGGTTAGTTTCCTCTTTTAATGCATTTTCTAATCATTTTACATCATATTCTCATCCCTTTTAGTTATCAATAACATTTTGCCTTCTCATATAACCTTTTTAGACTAATGCTCTGTTGTTAACATGTTTCTTGATAATTATATTTCCTCTTCTCTTCTCATTTTATTTTGCTTACATAGGTACACTAGATATTTCTCTTACACCTTGGTGCATCTTAATATATCCCTCCTAAATATCCCTATTGGGATTATTATCTTAACCTTTCATCCGTATTGGAAGGTTCACATATAAAATGTAGTCTCCTTTTGATATATGTTATCATTCTCTTTGTTGCATATTGACTTTTGGGTATCTTATCCTTTATATTGATACTTTTGTGCTCTTATCTACACCTACACTCCTTATCCTAATGTCTACTCACAACAATCAATCTTTAAGCATACTTTTATTAGCTTACCATTGCTATAGATCCTCATTTTTTAGTTGCGAGAACAGTAACACTGATAATATATCGAACCTCAATGATTTTGACACTTTGTCTATCACAATATGATAGAATGTAATATCTATGATAGTGCTACTATAGCACTATTATTAAATATCAATACTATTGTAGAGTTTGCAGGCTCCTTCCATTTTTAGGCATTTATTTTTCTTAACATATGAAAAAGGGGGTCTAAATAGTATGACCAAATAGTCATATGTTTCTTTGTGATTAGACATACCCCTAAACATAATCCTAGTGTCCTTTTTATTTATTTTACAAGTATTTTCATAATAGCACTGGAAATCCATGACAACGCTAGGGTAGTGCTTCTATTGAAAGTCAATATTTATGATCAAACATCAAAATTAGGTACTACACTCTTTGTTCTATTTTTCTAGTTTTTGTATCTTGATTTGTATTGTTCTTGTATCTGTAGTTGTAATTTATTTTCTAATATTAATAATTTCATCATAAGAAAAAGTGATAAAGTTGAGGTCAATTTATTCTATCAAATTGCATTATGCAAGGAATCGTAACAACATGTAGTTGAATCTAGGCTAGTTTTGTATGTTTACATAATCTCTTATTTGCCCTTGAAAGGAAAATAATCTTTACTTTCCTTGTAATAAGTGAAATTAAAAGAGCACATAGTTTAGGACCATTTTTTCTTGCATATTTGTATTATTACATTGTCTTAGAGGTTTAGGTCTATATTACACAACCTTAGGTGATTTTTTAAATTTACACATACAATATTCTCTTAAAAAATAAAATCTATACATAAAAAATATTGAGGTAGACCAACCCACGTGATTGTAGGTCCCCTTTGGAAAGGTATCTAGGGACTCAATGCATGCATGGCCTGTTGTCTACATTTTTGATGAACCCAATAGGAAATACATCCAATATTTAATAAAATATTAAAAAAAAATTAAACTGAAATAAGACCATATAAAATTATTTGAGTAGATTAGATCACAATAATTAAGATTAAGAATTAATGTCATTTATTAGTGTGTAAGTATCAATATTGAGTCATGTATATAGGTGTGGTTGATCCTCATACCATTTCTTATTTATGTACCTCAAGGCTTACCCCCACGTATGACTGCCTATATTATGAGAATTGATCCTCTTCCACATATCGACCAATATCTTTGGAGGGCAAGTATATCAAATTGATTAATGTATATCAAGAGACTCTCCTAAGGTATATCATCTAGTTTGGTATTCATAGCATTTGATACCTTTCTTAATCAAGATATAATTAATTAATCAACTCCTTTTTTTCCTAGCCTTTATCAATGGCCAGACATTGGTATAATACCTGTAGTAGGAGGCTACCATCCTCCTCCTATCCTTCTTTTCCACATGCCCAAGAAGAAAAATAATCCATGCGTAAACCCTAACTACAAAGAGGAAGAACATGTTGTAGAGAAAGTAACATTTGATTATGTATATCATATTAGGGAATATGTAAGACAAACCAAAAGTATATTTTTAGACTTCCTTGGAGAGGAACTTAAAAATAGGGAAGAACCTTCTCATCCTAATCCAAGAAATGAAAATGTTGAACATTCAAATGGTCAATTCATTGTTACCCAACTAAATGAAAACCAAGTGAGCACTTCAGATACTAACATGTTTGTAGCCCATCTTGTTGATTCGACTCCTCCTCCTATTGTTTCCATAGGTAGTAGGATTCAAAATATACCATTATCCTTAATAGATATGTCTACATCAATCACTTCTTTTAACATTCCTCTACATATTTCATCTATTTTAAACCCTATGTCTACTAACCATTTTTTATCAATTGTTTTAGGGTTTAATTATGTGCTAACACATTATCCATCCAATCAAACAATACCACCCTTAGTGTCGTTACCTCAAATATCTCAAACCTACTCACAACCCCCATTTATGTTGCACAAGTTCCTTTGAATCAACCTTCCCTTGAATTATAAAGAATAAATGCTAAATTAGAGCACATTGAGAAGTGAGACTCCAAACTAGAGGAGCTAGAATGACAAATAGCCTCTCTCAAAGGGGCCCTAGCTGAAAAAAAGTATTAATAAGTCAACCATTAGATCCTATAGTAACTAGCCATCCGTTTCCACCAAATTTTAAAACACTGAAATTCCAAATGTATGATGGTAAACAAAACCCTGTTAATCATCTTATATTTTCCAAATTGCTTGTAGTGATGTAACTCATGACGAAATACTTCTCCTTAGGTTCTTTTCCAAAAGCCTTAGTGGTTTAGCCCTATAATAAAAAAATATTCAAATACCTTGAAATTCTATCAAAAGCAAAGTATTCGTCAAACAATTTTTAGTATACATTGAATAAAAGTTCACTATAGATGACCTTTATCAATTAAAATAGGCCAAAGATGAAACCTTTGTTAATTTATTGGCTAAATGGAAAAATCCTCTTGGAATATTCCAATATATCCTTCCACCAAAAGAACTCTTGCATATTTTCATATGTAATCTTCATGACTAGTTATCCTATCCTTTAGAAACGACAAACATTTCCTTTTTTGAGGAAGCATTTAAATAAACCAAATATAAAGGCCACCCTCATACAAATGGGGCAACTTAAATTTAAGAAAGAAGAAGATAAGCCATCTTATTTTAGCAATAAATGATAATATAAAAATAAACATGTAGTGGGTGATGGTGTTATAGGCCAAATAAATAATGTAAATACAACAACCACTGCTCCCCAAAATATTATCTTAATAAAGCAAGACAAACCCAAATGTAAGATCAATAATACATGCCAATCTCAATAAACCATTTTGAAATTATTTCTTGATGTAAAAATGATAGAACTTCCACATATTAGGCCTATAGACACCACCAAAGAACTACCTAACTGGTATTGACATGATGAATATTGTGGTTTTGATCATGTCAATGGCCCATAAAATTGATAGGTGGAACACCCTACATAACCTTATTCAAAACCTTATAGATGATGGTAAAATTATATTTAATAACAAGTAAGCCTCACCTAACCAAGACTTAGGAATAATCTAAAATCCATTGTTGGACAACAACAAAAAGGTCACTAATTATGTTCAAGGTCATAATATGGTAGGTACAATCTATTTGACTAACTCCTGTCTAGTAACCCGACAACAAGGTAAGAAACAATCTTTGGAGCAACCCTCATGACTACCATTAGCCCTTCCCCCAAAAACAAAGGAAGCTTCCACTAGTAGACCTATTTTAGTTCTTAGACCTCCCAAAGATGACCATAATACTTTTAATCTTTGGCAACAATTAGATAGTATACTTATAATATCTCCATTTTAGAATTTCTAAGAACCTCTCTTACTCATAGAGACATTTACTTAAAATTTTAAGCAAACAAGGAGTTTTCCAAGATCTAGCCCCTAACGATATCACCAATACAGTATGATTTGTTAGGGTTAATAATGCAGTATTATCATTTCATGAAATTCATAAGCATTTATCCTCAATGTTAGGGGATTTACTCCTCTATATAACAACCCATATTGGGAAAAATATCATTAAAAGAGTTGTAGTTTATAATGGGTCAAGAATCAATATTTTCAATGTAAAAATCCTTAAATATTTTGGGTTAACCAAGAAAATTTACACAAATCTATTCTCATCATTAGGGATTTTGATAGAACCTCAAAGTAGGATCTAGAATCCTTAACACTCATTTCTATGTCATTCCTTGTGATGTAACTTATAACATACTCCTTGGATGACCCTGGATCCATGCTATGAAGGTTGTCCCTTCCACATTACATTAATGTATTGAATAAGAATATCAAGGAAGAGTGGTCCACATTCCTATTGATCTTGAACCCTTTGCCTATTCTCAAACAAAAGAATCAAAATAATTTGAACAAAACCTTTGTCCATATCTTCATTCAACCTTACCATCCATATTTTCCTAAACTAGGAAAGATAACAATTGATCTAAAAATCCCCTCATTAATCTAAATTATTATAATGAATCCCAACCTAAGGATCAAATAAATTTGATTAACTAAAATAAATATCCATTTGTGTATCTAGTTGGCATTTTTCTTTTGCTCAGTGCTTTGGGTTTACTTATTAAGAAAGGGATAAAGGTACAACTAGGGAGTTATTAATTTATGCTAGCACTACCCACGATGAACAAATCTATGGTATTAAATCCCTCCTAGCTAAATAACTATATGTGTCATGATATATGTCTCCTACATATCCCATTCCAAAAATCTTAGCCAACATGAGATATCAAGGAAAATGTTTAGGCCAACATGAGCAAGGTATTAAGAAACCATTAGAGGTTGAACCCTATATAGGACATTGTGGGATAAGATACATCCCTAGTAAAAATTCACCCTTCCCACTTCACTATTACTAGAGAATGACAATGAAACCAATTATTTCCTTAGGGAACCCCATAGTAATACCATTTCCTTGCATGGGTCACAATGGGGCAAGGAGTACAAAAAGGAACTTTGGTCCCTCCTTAATAATGGTCATTGTAGATTCACACTTTTGCTAGTGTCAACCTTTTGACCGTTGTTCATCCTAAACTTATAGCTAGTGTAGACAAACCTGAGGAAGAATAAATTCTCTATACTCCTTCTAACCAAGATAACTCTTATGTTAGGGGATCTCTTTCCCAAATATATAATATTACTTCCTCATAATCACCTAAATTATAACAACCACCTTTGGATTGTACATACTTTAAAGACCTAGGAGTCTTACCTGCTTCCCCTCAAATTGAGTATGGATCACATATGTTAATTGAAGAGACCATAGATGTCAATATTGGCACTGAAGACAACCTTGAATCTTGAAATTAGACAAAGATTTAACTAATGATGAACACATAGAATATGTTAAACTCTTAAAATAATTTAGTGATATTTATGTTTGGACCTATGCAGACATGCCTAAGCTTGATCCATTCCTTGTTGTCCATCATATTGTTTTACAACCAAATCCTAAGCCCATTAAATAAAAATTAAAATCAGTTGGGGTTGCTCAATATTTTTAGATTCCCCCTTAACAATAGCGAGTTTATTAGCCTTTTCAGTCAAATTATCAACTACTCGATTAATTCTACGGCGCTCTTCGTGCCATTCTCTTAGAGTCATTATTTTTGCTCCATCGTATACAAAAATACGAATTCATCCTAAGGTCACCATCCTTTTAAAAAATGAACTCCAAAAGTTTTTAGATGTTAATTTCATAAAAGAAATAGACTATTCTAATTAGATCTCCAATATTGTTCCCATCATCAAGAAAGAAGACACAATATGAATTTGCATCAACTTTAGAGACATAAACAAGGCTTGTCCTAAAGATAATTTTCCCTTGCCCAACATTGATATGATAATTGATTTTATTATTAATATAGAATGTTATCCTTTATGGATGGATTCTTAGGTTATAACCAAATTAAAATCTCTCTTGAGGATCAATAAAAGACTACCTTCACTACTCCTTGGGGAAAATTTTGCTATTAGGCCATGCTCTTCAACTTGAAGAACACAGGATGACATATCAAAGAGTGATGACTTACATTTTTCATGACCTAATGCATGATATAATAGAAGACTATGTAGATGATATCTTAGGATGCGCCCTCAATTGGGAGGATCATGTCTATGACTTACATCACATTTTTGAGTGATTAGAGAGTATGAGGTTTTCCTAAAACCACAAAAGTGTATCTTGAAGTCAGGAAAATTTCTAGGATTCATTGTATCTCACCATGGAGTCAAAGTAGATCCTACCAAAATATTGGCTGTTGTAAACATGTTGCCTCCAAATAATCTCATAGATCTTTGTAGTCTTCAATGAAAGTTTCAAGCCATCTGAAGATTCCTCTCACAACTCATAAATAAATTCTAACCCTTCTCTAAGTTATCGATAAAAGACACTAAGTTCAAATGGGATTAGGACTATCAAAAGAGCTTTGATGCTTAAAAATGTACCTCTTGACACCTCTCATCCTTGTGCCTCCTTATCCGAATAAACTATTATTTTTATATGTAGCTACTACAACACACACCCTTGAGGCCATGTTAGCCCAATATGATTATCAACATTGAAAAATGGCTATGTATTATATTAGAAGGATATTAGCTAGTTATGAGACTTAATATACACCATTAGACAAATTGTGCTTAGTAGTTGTATTCACTTTCCAAAATTTAAGACACTACATGCTTAGTAAAAAGATATATATTTTAACCAAGGTCGACCACCTACTTTACCTCGTGTCAAAGCCTCACCTTTCAGGGTGCACTACCAAATGGGTTATCACCCTTATTGAATTTGATCTTGAATTTGTCAATCAAAAGTTGCTAAAATGGCAAGTGATCATAGACCAATTAGTTACAACACTCTTAGAATCTAAGCATCCCCTGGTCATAAATGTTCCTGATGAAGTCATCCTTGTTATAGATACAAAAGAACCATATTCTTGGACCCTCTACTTTTATGATTCCTGATGTGTCAAAGGAGCAAGGGTAGGAATTATCCTTATCATTCCATAAAAACAACTTATATCGTTATCATTTAAACTTCATTTATCATGCACCAATAACATGGTAGAGTATGAGACTCGTATTTTAGCACTTAGGGATGCATTTTCCCTAAATATTAAGACTCTCATTGTATTTGGTGACTCCCAATTGGTAAACTAGATCAATGGCATCTATCAAATCAAGGATGACAAATTAAAACCATAAAAATACATTGTAGAGAAATTGATGGCTTCCTTCGATAAAATCATTGTTAATGCCATCCTATGATCAAGAAACCACTATTCAAATGCCATGGCTATAGCCACATCTCTTATTCATCTAAAACTAGAGGATGAATCAATAATCATCATCATATGACTAATCAAAGAGCCTATTGTAGACATGAAAATTGGACCCATCCAAATGAGTCGTTTTTCCTTTAGATCCCTATGAAATCATTCAAAATTGCTAAGTGTAAGTTTGAGCTCCTTTGCCCCCTCAATTTAGCCTTTTTTCTAGCCTTGCCAAATTCATAGTCATCTAATATGGGGCATGAATTCGATAATTTTAGGTTTTTACTCTTAAAAATCCTACTCTTGCATTGGCTCTTTGTGATATCGGCTCTTAACCAAGTTGTGTTTTGTTTTCCTACCTAAATTCATTATAAAGCTCCTATAAATAAAAGTATTGGATCCCATTTTCATCCAAACTAAGAATGAAGTAATCCAAAATATTTATACTCATTATAGTTGTCAAACTATGCTCCATTTCTCTGCATTTTGTGTTTAACTATTTTTGGTGAGCAAGTGGAGGAGCCTTGATGATAGATTGTGTACATAATTTGTCTTCTAGAGAAATAGGAGATGTCTACCATTATGATTTATTCCTTCACTCTTTCATTGCTCCTTGATTCCCCACATGTTTATTAGGTTTCTTTGTGCATCATTAGCTTTTAGAACATTAGTCTTCTATTTTTTGATGCTTTCTCTACATTGGTAGATTGGTTATAAATTTGTGCCTTGCTCTTATGGGGCATGAATTCGATGGAACCATTGGTTTCACCACTTTTTTTTTTGAATTAATGACTAGAAATTACAGGACGTGAATTCAATTACAATAGTTTGGGGGTAAAATTCTACTCCCAAAACCCTAGTTTATTTATTGCATATCTGGTTTCTATTACATCTCCTCCATTTGCACCCCATTTCATTGTTCTCTACTATTGTATCTTGTTTTGCTTGTTTTCCAAAGATCACCAGTAGCTTTCATTTTTGAATGGCCAACTAAAAGGACCAAGGGGGCTTGACTACTGCGCCTTCAAGCTCAATCACATAGTGGCCTAAGAAATCCCCCAAACATTGATTAATTTTTCCAAGTTTTTGTTGATAATTTTTAGGTTTGATCTAATTCACGATAGAGAATTTTGGAGCATGAAATTATCTAGAATCAATCGTCGGATCAAGAGTATTTTTTGATAGTTCTTTTAGGTTGCTTGTTGTGTGTTTGTGTCTCCTATCTATTTTATAGAGCTGAAAGGATAAAACAAAAAAAATAAAGGTTTGTTTCTTGCAAATTTTAGGGATATTTTTTGTTGAAATAAAGAATCATTTTAGGAATAACATTTTGCTTACCTATATCACTATTTTCCTTGCATTATTCTTTAGTTATTTATAGTTTAGTTCATAGTCATAGGCTAAAATTAGGTGCTTTCTCAATAAATACTTCAAACCTTCCACCCTAGACTTGGAGTGAGTCCTAAAACCACTCCATGTGAACCCTTCAATCCCAAACCCTCGAGTGTAGAGAAAAAATAAGCCTTGTAGTCACCTTGACTCCTAGTGGATCCTTTGAGAATAATTTGTAGGGATCATTATTTTCTCCTCTACATCTTTTATGGACTCAATGTGAAACATGTCCTTAGTAGCCATTTAGGAAACCTCTTCTCTTTATCCTCTTTTTTTTTTGGTTTTAAACTATAAGCAAGACCATTTAATTTATTTGCGTAGATTACAAAAAAAAAATAAAAATTAATAAATTCTTTTGTCCTTTGTGTTTTTGGGTTAGCTTTTCTCCATTTCTATTTCTCTTAATTCTATGGCCCCAAGTCTTTGAAGTAAACAAAATATGATAGAACCAAAAGAGAATCCTCTATGCCATGAGGATGATCAAGTGAATCCCAATCTAGAAGAAGAAGAGGATATAGAGACTAGTGATGAATTTGATCCTATTGAAGGACCTCATGGTCAACTCACCTTCAAATCACATAATCATTTCATTAATTTTTTTAGGTAAAACAAGCAAGTCCTGAATGAATCCTTGGATAGAGACATCGACTTTGAATAAGCTGGAACATATCAAAATCAAACCAATTCTCCTTATAATATTCTCATTAGTTATTTATTTCAATCTTCTCATAATATTGATCCATTCCATAAACTTATGTATTCTAAAACAACAACCACCAACATTGGGAGAATTTTGCAACCTCCTCCAACTAGTGGCATACCCCAAAATAACATTCAATTTCCTTCTCATTCTATTCCTTCTTCTTCCAACAATGTTCCTCCTCTTAACATTCCTTCTTATGTTCCTCCAAATGCAAATTATTTTCCATAGCAAGATACTAGACAAAACATCCCATTCCATAACCCAAACCACAACAATTTCAATGCTTCCAATGTTAACCAAGTTACCTTTCAATAGACTACCTATAACCTTGTGTAAACATGTCAACAACACCCCATGTTGTATTGCACAACAACAATCCAAATATGCAAATTCTAACAAGTATAGTGAAACAATTGGCATTAAGAATGGATACACTTCAAGCTCTAAGTTTCACTTATAACTATAAGAAAATGTGCAATCAACCTATAGACCCTATGGTCGCCTCTAGGCCTTACCCCAAGCATTTTCCAACACCCATTCTACCAATTTATAAGGGAACGAAGGTTTTTATAGAACACTTAAGGATGTTTAGAAAAACATATCATGATATCATATATGATGAAATGTTATTACTAAAGATGTTCCCTAAAAGCCTTGGAGGTATGGCTTTGGAATTGTATTGAACACAATGGAAAATCAGTAGTTGTTTGTTATATATAGATATGATCAAAAGAGTTACAAGAGATTCTCCTTTTTAAAAAATTTCCTTAGGAGACTACAAAACAGGTTTCATGAGGTGGAAACCCTTTCTTTAATAAGAGAGTCAACAACACTATATCAGTCTTCCAAGGATCCTTAAATTGAGTGGGCTTATTGCTCTTGTGCCACTATCGATCAAACCTATATTTGAGATCAGTATGACCTACAAAAAGGGGTTAAAACATTTGGGGGCCTGTCATTGATTAGTTCCCATATTGATGAAGACAAAATACACAAAAGAAACTAATTTGATGCATAATTAAAGTTGTTGAAAAATAACTGTAAATGAGGAAATACAATGAAAATTTACCTGTTGGAAGGATTTTGCAGCTTGTTGGTATCTAAAGTTGGACTCTGGATAGAGTCACACCCTAAGGGTGTGACTGGTTGTCTGTTAAGGGTCATAGGGTACCCTGCGACTCTACATGTAACTACTTTTTTTTTATTCTGGTGAAGTCAGATGGTGTCCTACAACTGTTGAAGCTCCTAGTCGACGTCGAGTCACTTTCAGAACATGTAGAACCTATCACAATAGAAAACAAAAAGAATGCAAAAGGATGTTTATCATGATGATTAATGGATGAATATTGATGGTAAAGATGAATGATTGTAAAATGGTTGGGTTTGATTGAATTTTGGTAAAGTTTTGTTATGTGAAATGAGGGTGATGCAAATAGAGGAAAAGAGCCATTATTTATAGAATTTGGAGAAGTTGGGGATGAGGTGTCCCTTATGAGGTGTTCCTTGTGAGGTGTCCCTTGTGAGGTATCACTTGTGAGGTGTCCATTCGATAATGAGTGGTTTTTGTGTGAGAGAATCCTCGACTCATGTGGAGGATGAGGTGGAGGGTGAATCACCTCTTCCCATGCCTTAAAGATTAAGATATTTTAAATATCAATTAGGATCATGGGTGCACACATGTGTGAGCAAGGGTTAATGTTAACCTTGATTAGGTTGACCATAGGTTAGACCAAGGTCAAAGGGGATGAGGTGGAGGGTGAATCACCCCTTCCCATGCTTTAAAGATTAAGATCTTTTAAATATCAATTAAGATCATGGGTGCACACATGTGTGAGCAAAAAGGTTAATGTTAACCTTGATTAGGATGATTAAACATGTGTTTAGCCCCTTAAGTGCACTTTAATCATAAAGTGACTTTTAACCAAAGTTAAGCTTTTGAGGGTGGTCACATGAGGACCAAGGTTAAGTGTAGGAAAGGGCTTAAGTGGTCCAAGGTGCTTATGAAGAATGCTTTTAATAAGTGCAAGGTATTTTGAGGCTAATTTATGCAATTTTCAAGGTAATTATAAATTAATTAGCCATGAAGATGAAGCAAGTTGCAATGTATAACTTTTGGATGTCTACATTTACCCCTTTTTGTACTGCATTGTGTGAAGATATGGGGCAATGCAAATATTTATGATATTAGATGATGATTTGATTTTGAAGAAGAAGAACTGATGATGGAGGATTGTGTATGATGATGGCCTTTGTCATGCCATGATGATTGTTGGGAGAGTAGATGCAATATTGCCTTACTATCATGATCAATGTAAAATGCTCCAATTGTGAAAGAAGTGAATATCTTTGAAACTTTGCCTTTGATGCTTCTTTGAGCTTGATTTGGTTTGATAAGTCGTTCAACCCTTGGTAAGGTTTTATCAAATGCTTCATTCGTGAGTGGTCTTACGATTGCCATTCTAAAGAAGGAAATCCATGATTAACTTATAGGCTCAGGCATTGGGCCTATCAAATATTCATTTCACCTGGATTTTTGTTGAGAAGAGAAATTCTGCTTTTGGTTGCCCCAGGAAAGGAGGGCTTGAGATAATATTTGGCAAAGGTTCTTGGATAAACACAATTTCCAAGATTAAGTGTTTGATTATTGATCATGTGTAAAGTGGTTTTATTGTTTGATGTCTACCCCCTCAAGCGATGAGGTGATAAGAGATAAAAATTTGAAGCAACAATGAAATGCTTGAAAAAATGGTCAATGAGGTAAAATAATGGTTGAAATTGCAATAAAATGGGTGAGAATGAGGAATGCGCATGCCATTAATGTGAAGGTCACCCTATAGGTCCAAGATGCAGGTTTGTAAGTAGTTTGGGATGGGTCACATGGTACCATGTGACTTAGCCTTATGTCAAGACTGCATGGTAGCATGTGATTTTGTGATGACCTTATAAAAAGGCCAGTTGCAAGGCAGGTGCCTCATTTGTGCACATGCAAATTGAGAGAGAGGAGAAAAAGAGGAGATATTTGCAATGAGATGCTATCAAATTGTGAATTGAAAAAGTACGAGATGGCTACAGATGCAATGCAAGGACATGGTGCTAGAAGCGTGGTATGGGTAAGTGGACCTCGAAACCCATATTTTGTGCATTTCAAAAAATTAAAAGGAACCCTAGGATCTTTTTAATTTAGAAATAAAAAGAAAGAAAAATGATGTTGGATGAGGAGAAAAATGATGGGTGAATTGCTTTGTGTGTGAATGTGTGTGTTTGGTGTTGTTTGTGTTTTATTTTTTTACATTTTTCAAGGTGCATGTGTGAATGCAATTTTGCTCTTTTGATGTGTTGCGAGTGGATGTTTTTGAAAAATAAAGTTATGCATATAAAAATGGGTCAAATGGGTATAAACTATCCAAAAATACCCTTTGTTTTTGTTTATGTGTCATGGCATATTTTAGGATGTGGATGTGTTGGCCTGTTTTTCCATTGGTTGGGTGAAATTTTTTTAAATTGTTTGACATGTATGTCCAAAACAGCCAAATGGGTATCCAAAAATATCCATATCTATATGGTCACAGGGTACCCTACGATTGTACAATTGTACATTATTTTTTGAAAACCACTATGGGACGGGAGGGCACAATGTGCAATGGTTGAATGCATGTATGAGTGAGTATGGATGTGAAACATTATGCATTTTTAAAACTAACAAAAAGTTACATGTGAAACAGGTGAAGGAGATAGACTTGAGGTACCAATTTCATCATTTTTTAGAGTATATAAAGGATATATTGGACGCAGATGAGCGACAGTGGCTATGGGATGTAGGCTTGTATGAAGTCACTGATATCCAGGTGGTGCACTATGATCATACCTATGTGAAAGCTCTATGCGATCAATGGGATCCAGATCATAACACATTCCATATCCCGATAGGGGAGATGACGATTAAAATAGAGGATGTATACCGGGTATATCGATTGCCCATGGAGAGGCTAATAGTGATTGTTGTAGGACTAACATAGAGGAAGGTGATGTTGCAGTGGTTGTTGGGTGATAGGTGGGCAGATGTGAAGGTGAGTAGTGGAGGGGTAGTATATGAGGAGTGTTATCATGAGCAGATGATATCATTGAGATATTGCATGACTATGATTATTATAACCAACCATATGATACCCGATGTGTTAGGTTACCAATTTTCATGAAGGTTGTTGGGAGTGGTGTGCAATGTAGTGGAACACGAGCATCGATTTGCATGGGTTCCTATTTTGTTAGCACAAACATATAGATAACATGCAATGTAGTGGATGAAATGACGGATGATGGGGGTTGGTATGCTAATACAAATTTAGGTATGAGAGCACGTTGCTATACTGAGGCCCGAGGGTTTTCCTTACAAGGTACATGAGCTGATGGGGATAGATTTACCTTACACATTACGATGGCAGACATACATGGAGGGACAGTTGCATAGGTCGCACAAGGGATAGATGCTCCACTATAGAGATGCATTTGGGAGATTAGAGCATTAGGATATCATCTGACAACCATGGAGAGGGGCACCGAATTAGGATTAGATGGGGTGTGAGATAATTTGAGTGAGGCATGGGTGATAGGTGATTGGGCGGGAGGTGATGTAGACTGGGTACTTTCTATTCAATCAAGTGTTTTGCAGTAGTTGGGATTGCAGTAGGAGGTACCTGAGTCACTTGTAGTGATTTTGTGGGTTAAGGGAGATCAAGGGTAGTGACCCAATGTGGAGCATTTGAATCAGAAGTTGATGTTGATATAGAGATTCCTAACATTGAGGATGTAGAGACCACATTGAGATATGATGCATGGTGGGCTACACAAATTTGGGAGCCAGGAGTGGGAGTAGTAGATGGTTCAAGAGTGGCAACATAGAGAGAAATTGGGGATTTGGGGTGGATTGGTGAAGATGTCATGGGAGGGGCTGGTAGAGATATCAATGGAGGGGATGGTAGCCCAGGTAGGATGGGAGATATTAGGATGAGTAGCCTTGATCAAGCAGTGAGGGTACTAGATGGTGAGGTCGATGAGGAGGAGATAGATATTGAGTTGCTATGGTGGGTGAAACAACGGGTTAATAGTGGAGAGGGTCCTTTGAAGAGATGATGGGTAGATCTGATAGTAGTTTTGAAGGTGAGTGAGGGTCCAATTATAGGTAAGATTTATTTGAGTATCTATTTGTGCAACATGATGCATACCTATGAGGAGGCACATATGTTGTGAGATAGAGTGCGATAGGTGGAGGCACAGTTGATACAACAAGAGATGGCATGGATGTAGGAGCAGACAACATTGGTAGTAGAGAGGGATGAAGCTGCATTGGATCAATTAGAGGTAGAGAGAGGGATGGAGAGAGTGAGGATATAGTTGTAGGACATGAGGGATGATATAGTGTGAGTGTAGGAGGAGGTTACACAAGAGATAGCATAGAGGGTGGATCTAATGATCGAGGTGACACAACTATAAGAGGAGGCTACCAAGGAGAGAGCCTAGAGGGAGGTCTTGGTGGTTGAGATGGCCCAAGTATGAGAGGAGGCTAAACAATAAGAGAGAGCCCAAAGGGAGGCCATGATGGTGCTACAGGCAAAGCTTTATTAAATGCACTGTGCAAAGGAGGGCATGGAGCGATTATTTGAGAAGGAGAGTAAGAGGGTCTATAGATATCAAGTATGATTGGCGATGTGGGGGATAGATGTTCAAACATTAGTAGAGTCAGGATCATGGTCCTACCAAAGTAGGAGTACACAGTCGATTGTGGTACCACAGACAAAAGAGGTGCCCCAAGATAGGGTAGCGATGGAGGGTCGAGGAGGGTGGAGGAGCCTCATGCCTGATGGAGGGGAGTGGCGAGACTCCGAGTGAGCTATAGAGTTGAGATAGTCTGCATCTATTTTTGTTGATATGGTGATAGTGCCACTAATTTCATATATTATAGCAGTTACCAATGAGATGATATATAACATAGTATTTATGTCTTGTAGCCTACGGGTAATTTTGATTATGTATAGATTGATCATTTTTTTGATATGATATATACATGATGAGTTTGGTTGTTTATCTACATTGATGTGATGTGTATCATGTATGTGCATATGAATTTAGATATGTGTGGTTGTTTATGTATAATGTGGCATGATGCATGGTAGATGATATGTAGCATAAACTTGATTGATCTTGAATATGCATAGATGAGGATGTACATATGTAAGACATAAAAATTGTATGTACATATTGGATGTGAAAACATAACAAGGTGAATAGAAATCCACATTAATTGTTAGACTATCTCAATTATTATGATTAATTAAAAAACAAATCCATAGTTGCACTAATCAATGACTGTAACATGCAATAAGCAAACATGGAATGTACAAACTAATAGGAATGTAAAAGACACCTATAGATAGAATGTAACTGATGATGTGGAATATGCAACGAATGAGAATGTATAAATTTAATGAAGAGAACACTTTTTGTAGGTAGAGTTAGCGATGATATTGTTCGCCCCTTGTTTTGAAGCTTGGCAGATGTTTAAAAGAATTTCTAGAAATGCAAACACCATAGTTTGATCTAAGAGACTCATATAGTAGTCAGTTAATATCCTATAGAAGTCTTGACTATCCTAACTGATATTGAGTTTATCATGGACCTGTGTGTGCACATGATGTTCATTTATCCATTTTTAATGAGGTTGGACTAACCAACTATAGCCAATTAAGCTAGCTCATCCACAAGCATGTAGTGATTTATACAAAAGGTCGCTAATGTGACAGACATGTTGCCACTTGTAAAGCTACTCCACTACCAGGCATGAATCTACAACGTATTGCTGGTGATGGAGATCACCCTAAAATTTTATTATGGACCTGAGGACCTCAAGGATTCAAGATTTTGTGATAGTACTCTTGAGGCTTTTCCTTTTGTTTTTAACCTCTTTTTTTTGTAGCTTTGTGCTTTGATTTTCTTTTGATTTACATTTTTTTTTTTTTTGAATAGCTTGTCCTTTTATCGATTCTCAGGCCTTTATGGATCATGCAAATGATAGGATGAAAGGTGTTGTCCTCCCTATACACAAAATTTTCTTAAGATGTGAAATGTGTGAGTGGTCCATGAATGAACTTAATTCAACCAGGGGAAGTCTTGAAATGCTTTAGAATTTGATGACTTTCGATAGAGGTTGATTAGACTGACTATGAATGGTTGAGCAATAGAAAAGCTTCTCGTTACCATGCAACGAAGAATAGGGTCAGAAACCACGACAGTCATGTTAATGTATGTATGTTTAACCCTTCAACAATATGTTATATATAAAACAGTGGATGCATATGTACAAGCAAAGTGATTGACATGATTATAAACAATGCTTATAGTATGAAATGCAACAAGACGTGATCCAATAGAATACCTAAAAATGTATATGAGTATGCGATCAACTTGTTTTCCAACAAATAAAATCAAGTGAAATAGTTAAACACAAGTTGGTGTATCTTGATGTGGTTCTTAGTGTACATAGCCAAATATAAAAGATGTAGATTGATGCTTTTGTTGAATGAATTAAATGCCAATGATTGGCGGTATCAACGTGATTGATGAGTATGAATGCATGTGGAAAGAATATTGATGTCTAGTGAGTAGTGGTACCCACAACATGGATGAATAAGAAGTATGTTTGAAAGACTCAAAAAATGGGGTTTGTGAAGGGGATAGAAAATGCAAAAGAGAGCAAAGGAAATATAAGAAAAGGTGGGGGAAAATGGAAGAAGGAGAGAGAAGAGAACAATAAATAAGGAATGAGAAGAGAAGAAAATCAAACCAAATCAAAGGTATGTAGCCACTTTTAGTGTGACCATACAACATTGACATGGTTCTAAATGGAATATAGATGTGGAGGAAATGGGAACAAAAAGTTGGAGAAAAATGATGAAATTGAGATGTAAGAAGACAAAGTGGATGACCAGTTTTGATTGATTTGTACTTGTAAGATGGTTGTTTATTGTTTGCAAGATTTGTACAATGAAACCAAGAAAGAACAAAAAATACATGACAATGTGGGAGTGCATCAAGCATAAAATGAATGAAGGTGGACGATGTTGAGATGATTAGGCTCCTCAATTACTTCTATATTGGCTAAGCAATAGGCATCATAACCAAAATTGCGAGTGATGATATAAGGTCCTAACTAGTTTCGAGAAAATCTATCACGAAGGTGACGCGGTTGATTAGTATTTTGTTGGTTCTTCTTGAGGACCAGGTCACCAATTTAGAACTCTTGTGGTTGGACCTAATTGTGATATGCATACTGGAGGCAACCTTGATAAACATGTGTGTGTTCAATAACATGAATATGGTGCTGATAAAGAAGATTAAGTTGATTGGATTGTGCCTGTCGAGTGGTGTCATCATCAATGAATTATTGTAGAGAGATCCTTAAAGAAGGAATCTCTAGATCTAAGGGCATAATGGATTTGGTTCCATAGACCAAGGAGAATGGTGTTGCTCTAGAAGGGGTTTGTATGTTGGTTCTATAAGCCCAAAGGGCTAAGGGCATTTGGTTATGCCAGTCTCAAGGTTATTTTGTAATGATCTTGTGAAGAATGATGCAATTGTTTTATTTGTAGCTTCAACTTGGACATTGCCCTGAGGGTAGTATGGCGTTGACAAGTTATGTTGAATATTGTATTTGTTGTATAAAGCACACACATTCTTATTTTTGAATGGAGTACCATTATAAAAAATGAGCTTCGAAGAAATACCAAAACAACATATGATATGTTGGATAATGAACTCAACAAATTTAGACCCAATGGTTTGAACAAGAGGGATTGCCTCGATCCACTTCATGAAATACTCGATAACAGTAATAATGGATTTATGGTTACTCGAGGATGCGAGAGTGATTTTATCGATGATATCTAAGCCCCATAAAGAGAATATCCATATGGATTGGATAGGTTGTAAAGTATATGATAGTAGATGAGTGAGCTTAGCATGTTGTTGACACTTACACACTTTTTGACATATGCACAACAATCATGCTCCATGGTGTACCAATAGTAGCCCATACGAAGGATACACTTTGTAATGGTGATACCATTGAAGTGGCCACCATAGGTGCCATCATGGGAAACCATAATGACTTGTTGTGCTTCTTGTGCTTCAAGACACCATAGGAGAATGTTGTCATAGCCATGTTTGTACAAGATGTCCCATAGCAAGGTGAAGCATATTGATCTTTGTTTGAAAGTATGCTTTGTTGTTTGAGATAAATCAAGTGGAAGTAGATCTAATTTGATGTTGACTTACGAAAACCAAGGATTTAGGGGTTCAACTTGAACAAGATTGATATTAGCAATGGAGTAGGATTCTTGGGGTGTGATGGATGAATGAGAAAGAATTTGTATAGGCACACAAGTGATTTCATTGTGTGGATCTTGGGGTATCAAAGACCCAAACAAAGCCATAGTATCAGCAAAGTGATTGGTGGAACATGGTCTGACATCAATTTCATACCATTCAAAGCAGTTGAGTAGTTGAATAGCCACATCCTTATATTGCTTGAGCAACAGGAAATGACATTGAAAAATACCTTTGACTTGATTTACAATAAGTAAGGAATCACCTCAGATTTGCAATTTCTCGACACGTATAGCAAGTGCCATCTTGAGGTCGAGAATAAGTGCTTTGTAGTCGACATTATTATTAGTGCACGAAAAATTTAATTTGAATAAAAAGGGTAACGGTACCCCTTGTGGTGTAATAAGGACAACCCTGATATTGATCCCTTGTTCACAATGTGAGTCATCAAAGAAGAGTGTCATATCTATAGTGGTCTCAGGTTCAATCTATTGTTTAGTTTCATAAGTATGAAATAAAACATTGTATAGAAGCTCAATGACAAGTGGGTTATCATTTGGTAAAGGAGCCTCTGCGAGATGGTCAATTATGACCTACCCTTTGTTGAATTTTGATTAATGAATTCGAGATCGAATTTAGTGAGCAGCATGATCTATTTGGCTATCTGATTGTTATAACTTTATCCCATCATCTATCAGAGGGGATTGTCACGCATAATGACATAAATCATATGGTTGAGCATGTAGTGGTGCAACTTCCTAGTGGTAAAGACCAATGGAAGGAAAAAATTCTCCATGTAAGCATATCACATTTCATAGCTGATTAGTGTACGACTAATGTAATAGATTACTTGTTCTTGGAGTGTTTCATTTTTTTGGGCTTATAATGTGCCCAATGCAAAATTTGTGGCAGATATATATAAGTGAAAAGGAAAATCAGGGCAAGGTGATGATAAGACAAGGGGTGAAGTGAGGTAGGTCTTGATGTTAGTGAAGACACGTTGACACTTGTGATCCCAATGGAATGATACTCATTTCTATAAAAGATGATTGAATGGCTTGCATTTATCTGCTAATTAGACAATGAAGTGATGAATCACTTAAATCTTGCCTTGCAAGCTATGTAACTATTTGATAGTGGTAGGAGGTGGCATAACGATGGTAGCTCTAACCTTTTTTGGATTGACTTCAATTCCACATGAAGAAACAATGAACCCTAGGAGCTTGCCTGAGGTGACACCAAAGATACTTTTTAGATTGAGATGAATATTATGCTCAAGGAGGTGATCAAAGATTTTGCTCAAGTTGTGAATGTGATCATTATATTTCTTTGATTTAGCCAATAGATAATCTACATAGTCCTCCATAATTTTATGCATATAATCATGAAAAATGTGGGTCATGGCATGCTGATAGGTGACCCCATCGTTCTTAAGGCCAAATGGCATTACCTTATAGTAAAAAGTCCCACAAGGAGTAATAAAAGATGTCTTGTGTTGATATTCAATATTAACCAAGATTTGGTTGTACCCTAAAAATCCATCCATGAGGGACAATATCTCATGACCCATTGTGGAGTCAACTAATGTATCAATGTTGGGAAGGGGGAAATTATATTTGGGACATGCTTTGTTTAGATCTCTAAAATTCGTGCATATCCAGATTTCTCCTTCAGGTTTTGAAATGGGGACCATGTTAGATACCCATTCAAGGTAATCAATCAATTGGAGGAACTTCGTATCAAGGAGTTTTTATAACTACTCCTTAACCATTAATGCGATCGTAGGATGCATTTTTTGCAGTTTATGCTTGATTGGATTAGCATTATCATCAAGCGTAAGGTTGTGAACAACTAAAGAAGGGTCCAAACCTGACATATTAGTATATGACCATGCAAAGATATTCTTGTATTCCTTGAGCAATGTTGTAAAACTTTTACGTTCATCGATGGAGAGGCCTTTGTTGAGTTTGACAATATGAGAATTTGATGAATCATCTTCAATGTCAACATAGATAATATCCTCTATAAGCATATGCGACCCATCCTTAAGTTGAGTTGGGATAGGAATGAGGTGCAAGTCCTTCGCAACATTAGGGAGAGGAATCCTGTCATCATGTGTTGTTGAGGATACTTAGGTTTATTTTATTAAGCCTAAGTTACTATATTGCATTGTACATGTGTGGCATAGTATGCCCACATTAGTTATTTGCATTTATTATATTTGTATTGCGTGAGGTATAGTATGCCCACGTTGGATTGGAAGTGGTTAGTTGTTAGAACTGCATTTGTTTTCTAGTAGTTCCTCCATTTATTTGCATTCATTCGGTTAGTGTAGATATCCCTGCTTAGCATGTTGTTGTAGGTTGTTGTAACCCTCTAATTTTAGTTTATGTTGTATAAATTATATATTGCATATCACGTAATAAAATTCTAGCTTCACTTTTGGATATTTGATATCAGTGGTAATTAGATCCGAGGAAGGTTGCTAAGAAAGTAGCTTGTTTCATAGCTAGTGCACCAGGTTTGAGGTAGGTGTTGCGAGAAATTGGCTTGAGGCCAGCCATAACACCTCTGTGAAGCTCTTGAGGTGACAGTGGGTGGAAATTTCCCCTGCATCGAATAACCACATTTGAGGGTAATTTGATTGCCTTGTGAAGGCAAGAAAAATTTATGTTTGTTTGGAGATTAAAAACAAAGGAATTGTGAAGGTTTATGGCATGATTTTTGGAAAATACAGTGCACCCTATTTTCCCTCACCTTCCTATTTTTCCCATTTATTTTGGGTTGCATCAAATCGACCCAATTCTTGGTCAATTTAAAAAGGTGTGGCTACTTGCCTAAATTCTCCATGCCCCCTTTCAATTGCTATTAGACCATCTATATGTGGCCGTAATACTCCACTAGGAAACGTGACATCGGATAAAACAACCCATCGTACAAGGAGTTTTCCTCCCTTCTGACACATTAAAACCGAATTGATGTAGCACCCTAGCATAGATAACTACAGACGGATAGCACCTCCCTAGCGTAGATTTTCATGTGGATGATCACATAAAAAATTATTGCATACGTCAACAAACCCTACAAGTTGAAATTTGTAGAACAGAGACATTCCTGCATCGATGAGAAAAAAATTAATTGCCCTTTAAGGTTTTAATTGCAACCAATCATGCAAAAGTTTCAAAACCCTAATGTGCCCTCCAACCAACGGATGACACATGGCACAAAGTGGACCTTCCATTATGAATCTTGACAATCAATAGTGGACATAAGGTGGTATGCAATTTTATAGAGTTTCCCGATGACATAAAACAGTCTCCCGATGATTGTTTACAAATATTTTTGATCAATTCCCATTTATCGATGAGTTTTACATGTTTTCGGTAGGTTCTATGTGTTATCGACGTATTCAATTGATTTTTGGCCTAAATTTTGACCTTCCAACATCCACAAACCTATTCTAGTAAAATTTTGTGATCCTAGCAAGCTCCTTCAAGCAGGTTACAATTTTTATCTCTTTTTTGATAGGGCTTCCCAGTTCTAGTGAGGCGTTCATCGACAGCTTGCCCGTCACAATGCGCAATCATGATTTTCAAGCAAACACAAAAATTTTAGGTGAAGCTACCCCTGCATTTCGATGAGAAAAGTCACCTCTGATATAAAAATTGGACACTCAATAGAGTTACCTATTTTCGAGCACCGTCCATGCATTTCGACAGATGGGAATCAGAGAAGTTTTAAAATTGTTTTGTAAACAATTATCACACATCGAGCATGTTTTAGCCTGACGGGGGTTTATCAAGGTGAAGACGCCTATAGTGGAGTGACCACCACTCCTGGTGGTCACAAAGGCCTTGCTCGTGCAGGGGTCAAACAACTATTGCTTATGTCATTTATGCTGAGGATACTTGGCAGAACTTGTTGCTTGACCCATCATTGAATCTGCTATTTGACCTATCGTGGACCATTGACTATGTGGAATGTCCATCTTTGAACATATACCTACACTATTGACTTGCGCAGTTGCTATAGACCCACTAAATTTTGGCATGTGAAACCAGTTTTGACCCAATTTTTGCATCAAATTTTTGTAAATTTTTCACAAGTATTTTTGCAAAAAAATTGTAATTTTGCAACTCAAAGGTCAATGTTTTTTTGCATGAGGGTAAAATTGACATGTTTTAAGTGCTATTGGAGGAGAAATTGGCATTGTGAAAGCACTAAAACTTACACCCATTGCAAATTATAAGGTAATTATTTTTTGTAAATCTAGGCAAAATTTGGCATTAGGAATTTCACAAATTGTTCCTAATAGTGCCTAGATAGTCTTGCAACCACATAGCTCTCCTAGACTGGCATACACAAGATTTCAAATGGAAAATGACCTTGCAACACAAGTGGAAAACATCACCACTATAGTAGGTGACTTAATGGATAGAGTGAAAGATATTACTATCCAATTGACTCCTAGTGATGTCAAAATTTATAACAACAAATTTACCAACAAAGCAAAATGTGATGTTAAACCTTATGATGGATCAAGAAATACGGATGTATTGTCCACTTGGATCTTGGATCTCATATGCTGAGGTTTCTAAATATGAAAGACTACCTTTTACCAAGGTCAAGCTCATAGATCTAGCAAAGATGTTGATTTTAGATGATAAAACCAAGGTCAACTCTTGGGAAGAACTAGTAGAACTCTTGAAAGACATCTTTTTTCTACCTAACTATCATGGATATTTTAGGATCAAGTGGCATAGGTGGAAACAAACCTTTAATATGTCAATTTTTGACTATATTTTTTAATTCAATAGGCTTAGAGTTCTTGTTGTAGTTAAAAATTTAGAAGAGGAGCTTATTGAAAAATTTGTCAGTGGGTTGCAAGATCCTATAATTAGAGAAGTGAAATTCATTTCATTTATCTCATTATCATCGACATTCAAGCATGCCATATTAGTGGAGGAGAAATTTGGTGGTTCTTATAGGTCGTGACCTTTGTAGGAAAGCTCTTCCAAAGGTTTGAATCAACACCAAAAAAATACAAGAACTCTTCTTCTCCTAATTCTTCTACTCCTCCCCATTCATATAAATCCCATTCTTCCTCTTCTAGCTCTAAAAATTTATCTTCTTCTACATTGTATTGTGATTTTTGTAAAAAGAATGATCATACCAAAGCTAAATGTTTTACATTTGGGATAATGAAGAAGAAGCCCATTTTGGTAAAGTCAAATGAAGGCACAAAATATGGTCTCATTATGACTACAGGGAGAGAGGAAGAATATCCTACTTTGAAGGGTAAACTCAACAAGGTTACCCTTATGACAAATGTCTCTGCTCATAAGGGTCATGATCATTTATTTGTCACTAAAACCCATCTTATACACAATATTTATGTTGATTGTATCATAGATAACAACTCATAGAAAAAATTGATTGTGAGGTCCGTTGTCGAGAAGTTGAAGCTTTCCACAAAGCCACATCCTCAACCCTATGCACTTGGGTGGAAGGACGTAGACTCTACATACAACATCACATACACTTACACTATGCCTTTTATCTTTGGTGATAAATTTGTGGATAAGGCTAGATGTGATGTCATAGATATGGATTTTTGTGGAATGTTTATTGGTAAAACCTATCAATATGATAGAAATATTGTGTATCATGCTAAAACAAACACCTACACGTTGGAACTGATAACAAACAATATCTGGTGGAATGCACCAAGGACACATCTAATTTGGTGCTAAGTTGTAGGTAAGCTCACAAGGCAGCAAATCAAGCACAAGAGTTGGCACTTATATTCATAACACCCACACAAAAGAAATACCAAGAACAAACTTCTAAATTCCACACAAAGAATGCTTCACTTCAAAAGATTTTGCAGTCACATCAGATTGTGTTTAATGAACCCACCACTCTACCACCGAAGAGAGATATTAATCATAGCATCAAAATCATTCTGGGTGTATCACTTCCAAATGCACCCATTTAAAGATAATCAATGCTACAAATGGATGAAATCAAACACCAAATTGAGGAATTGTTGAAAAAATATTCATTAAGCCTAGCACCTCTCCTTGTGCTTCCCCTATCCTTTTGGTGCTAAATAAGGATGGCTCATGGAGACTTTGTATTGATTTTTGTGCATAAAACAAAATAACAATAAAAAACAAATATCCTCTCCCTTGCATTGATGACTTGCTAGATCAACTTCAAGGGGTAAAGTTTTTCTCTAAAATTGATTTTAAGAGTGGCTACCATCAAGTAAGGGTTCAAGAAGAAGACACTTGGAAAACATCATTCAAGACCAAATTTGGGCTCTTTAAGTGGTTGGTGATGCCCTTTCGTATTAGGAATGCACCTACAACCTTCATGAGTTTGATGAATGAAGTGGTTAGGGATAGCCTAGATAACTCTATGATAATATACTTGGATGATATCCTTGTATATTTTGCTACTTGGAAGGTATATTTGCAACATTTAGATCAGGTTCTCCACACCCTTGAGAAGAACCAACTTTTTGCTAACCTTCCTGAGTGTTCATTTTCCCAAAATTCAATATCCTATCTTGGATTCATAATAAATTAGCAAGGAATCCATGTAGATCCCACAAAGGTAGAAGCACTCCAAAATTGGCCAACTCCCTCCTCTATCATTGATCTTAGGAGTTTTCATTGACTTGCAAATTTCTATCATAAGTTCATTCCTGGCTACTCTACCATTGCTCATCCCTTGCATAATATCATGAAGACCTAAGTTAGGTTTCATTAGATAAAGGATCATGACCAAGCCTTTAAGAACTTAAAACATAAACTGTGCACTACCTCTGTTCTTGTCCTCCCCAACCTTTCTCAATCATTTGAGATAGAGATAGATGCCTCATAGTTTGCAATGGAAGCTATTTTTAAGCAAAATGGGTACCCCATGGTATACCACTTTGAGAACTTTTTAGCTACCAAAAGATATTACTCCCCATATGACAATTAGTTGTATGCATTAGTTCAATGCATAAAACATTGGAGATATTATCTTCTTGGGAAAGGAACAATTGTACACACAGATCACATGCCTCTCAATTTTATTCAGTCATAAACCAAGATTGAGGAAGCTAGACATATGAAGTGGGCCATACATCTACAATAGTTCCACTTGGTCATCAAGTACAAGAAGGAAACAACGAATACAGTGGTTGATTGTTTGAGTCATCCACCCATGGCTCAATATTTGACAACAATTGTGACTACCTCCCATATTGGATTTAAGACTTGGCCACCTCTTTATGCTATTGATCCAAATTTCAGCAAATCATCATCATCTTGTACACCCTTCATCTTTCAACCTCACTTATTTTCAGGACTACCATATGAAGGATGGACTTTTATGCAAATTAGATAAACTTTGTGTACCATAAGAGCATAGGGTTTCTCTCCTTAAAGAAGCCCACTCAACTCTTTATGGAGGTCACTTTGGGAAACATAAAACACTCCACCACTTACAAAGGTTCTTCTATTGACCTCACATACAACGAGATATCCTATGATTCTTGAGATAGTGTATCGTATGTTGTCGCTCCAAATAAGCAAATATGAAGTTGGGCTTGAGTGTTCCATTACCCATTCCTTCACGTTCTTGGGAGAGCATATCCATGGACTTAGTGAGTGGATTTCCCTTGATAGTAAGGCATCATGATAGTATTTTTGTGGTTGTGGATCGATTCAGTAAGGTGACCAAGTTCATTTCTTGTAGGAAGACTAGCACAACACCTAACTTGGCATAGAATTTCTTTGAGATAGTGTGGAAATCCTTTGGTCTCCCACTAGCATTATATTTGATAGAGATCCACACTTTATGGGACACTTTTAGAGATATTTGTGGAAAATTTTAGGGATTTCCTTTAATTTTTCCATGGCTTTCCACCCTCAGTCAGATGAGCATACTGAAGTTGTGAATCATACACTAGTACAAAGTTTGAGGATATACCACCACACCTCATCGACAAAGTGGGATATGAGTCTCACTGACATAGAGCATGCATATAATAGATTAGTTCATAGTTCCACAATATATTCACCATTTGAGGTTTATCTTAGATTTTAGCCACTTGCACCATATGAGTTACCTTTTACCTTGCCCTCTCCCACCACTGCACACATGGAGAAGGATTAAGATAAGGCAAAATATTTCATTCAATATTTGTAGAGCCTTCAGGCTAAGGTAACACAAATCTTGCAGAAGACTCAACATGAAGAACACAAGCTTATACTGAGAGGGGGGTGAACAATATAAGACCACTTTTTAACTTTTTCCTTTTACTTTAGAAAGCAATGCAATGAACCAATAGCAAAATCAAAGCAGTAATAAAAATAGTATACAAGTCATCACACAATTGAAACACCAATATAATGTGGTTCACCCAAGGTGGTCTACTCCATAGAGAAAATATTTCACTAAATTTTCTCAATCAAATCCTTTGGGAATCCTTCCCAATTACAATGTTTATGGACTTCCTGCCCAAAGGAGAATCCTTCCCCTAATCAAATATTTATGATACTCCTGCCCAAAGGAGATGTCCTATCCCCCAAAGAAGTATTTATGAGCCTCCCCGCCCAAAGGAGATGTCCTATCCCCCAAAGCTCTGGAAATGATACTTCATAAGATCACTGCCTCTTCTGCCGCTAGCAGGTGGAACTCCTTTCCACAAAAGACGTCTTGTACTCCTTGCTTTGGCTCTAAAGACTTCTTTCCTCATTGATCACCTCCATAGCTGCTCATCAAAACCTGTACTAAACATAGTCAATCGGTCCAACACAAGTCCTCTCAAACTCTATCACAAATCTACACCAAAATTAGTCCTCTGGTCCAGCACAAATCTGCTCTCAAATCTCTGTCAGATCTATCCCAAGCTTAAGCCAAAAGCTTGAAAAAATCAATCACAACTGCTCACAAGTCTCCACCAAGACTTCATCAAATATGTCCACAAGTTCTTCAACAAGAACCTGTCCAAATCAGTCCACAAGTTCTCCACAAGAACCTATCCAAATTTTTCCTAGCAAGCTCACCAAGAACTTGCCCAAATCAGCTCAAGCAAGATTACCAAGAAACTTGCCCAATGTGAATACACAAAGAGAATTGTTAGAGACCCAATGTGTTTCATCCAATTATATCAAATCAATATCATAGAAGCATAAAGAGAATTGTTAGAGACTCAATATGTTCTATCCTTCAAATTTCAATCTCAACTCAAATCAATCTCATAAAAGCATAAAGAGAATTTTTAGAGACTCAATATGTTCTATCCTTCAACTCTCAATCTCAACTCAAATCAATCTCATAGAAGCATAAAGAGAATTGTTAGAGACTCAATATGTTCTATCCTTCAACTTTCAATCTCAACTCAAATCAATCTCATAGGAGCATAAAGATAATTGTTAGAGACTCAATATGTTCTATCCTTCAACTCAAAAACAAACTCTTTCTCAAATTAGAATAAATATAGAAGTAGTATACTTTCACAAGATCTTGAACCACAACCCAACAATTGTCAATAATGCAATATCAAGGAATCAACTCCTCCAACATAGAACCATAACTTGCTATCAAACCCTAGCCAAGTTAGTTTTCAAGAACTCAAAGCAATATCTCTCTAAGCATCAAAAAGGGATTCAAGATATTTTCAACTTCTCTCAAATGAGAATGCTCAACTTAACCACACAACCAAGTTTATAAAGCAAAGTACAAATTGATAAAATCAAATCTCAAAGGAGCAAGCCCAACTCATGTATCAAGTAAAGCATAACTTGATCAACTCAATCTCAAAGGAAGCAATCTCAAAACCAAACTCTCAACAACCAAACAACTCAATTAGGGTTTCAACAACTTATAGCAATGGCATAAGCTTCTCACTCAAAAATCCTAAAGCAAACTTCAAATGCTTCCACTCTCATAAACCAGAATTATGCAATAACTCATAAACTCATCATGATATCATAATGCATAATCAATATTTCCACTTATAGAAAATAAGATCCATGCCAAATAAGGAAACTTAATTTAATCCTTTTCACTCTAAACTTATTTTCAAAAAACCATCAATCAAAAATAACCATGGAATAATGTGCCCATACCTTTACTTTTATGAAGAAGGAGAACTCAAAATCTGTCACAACACTAACTCTCAATTTGCCACAAATTAAAGTTAGCAACAATGGAATAATGCACAATGATAAGATTCCTAATAACACCTTATCACTCCAACTCATCAATAATCAAAACTCACAAATATACATATCAACAATATTCCTTTACACCTTATAACTCCTACTTAATATATCACAAAATAATTTCAACCTCAAAAATAATTACAAGAGAATATCCACTCAATAACTCCAAAGGCTTTCTAACCCCAATATGACATTAAGCACAATTATTCCTTAAACCCTTAGAACTCCTAAAATACATTTACTTCTAAATGCATTTACCATATAAACTTTAAGCATCAATAATAACAACGTCAAAGCAATATTTCTATTTAACCTTATACCTCCATCCAATTACCAACAATAATTGCCAAGTCAAATCAAATATTCCACATTATCAACAAAAGATCTACCTTGGCCAAAAATCAATTCTCTAACCTTAGGAGAAGTGTGGAGACATCAACATAAGTGCCAAAGTGCTTCCTTCTCCAAACTCGTGGCCCAAAGCAACCACCATACCAGGTGCACAATAACCGCGACCAAGAAAAACTAAAACATGCCTGTCGTGAATCAAACTTGGCACCTCTGCTTAGCGAGTGCCTTCGCTCCACTGCCTCCACCGTTGGAGCACAAGTGCCCAATGAAACTCTCAAGTGCTACTCGTCATTTTACCTTCCCTTTACTTGCAAAAGACAACCAAAATTTCCTTCCTCACAGGCGCACGAAATCCAAATTTAACACAGACCAGATTTGTCTTCCTCACTACGCATGAAATCGAAATTTAACACAGACCATATTTGTCTTCCTCATTGGTGCACAAAATTAGAAATTAACACAGAGCAAAATGAGACTCGAAAATCACAACACAATCCGAAATCGAAGGTCACAAAGCAATACAAATTCGAAGGTAATTGCGCAAATCGAAGGTACTTAAAACCTTAGGAAATAATACCCTTTAATAGTCTTTCATCCCATGCAAATTGACATCGACACTCCTTTCAAACATTGTGTTTTTCATTCCATGCAAGTTGACATTGACAAGGTAAGTCTTTTACATGAGCGCCACTAAGGGTTTAGAAACCTTTTCAATAATAATTATTAAATTAATAATTATTATTTTATTAATAATAAACTTAACTTAAAACCTTTTCAAAGGTTTGAGTTAATTTATTTATTAATAATAAAAATGGACTTTTAAGGTTTTTTCAAGGAGCAAAACCTTTTCATTAAGCCAAGATGGTTTTAATAAAAACCCTTAATGAGTCCAGATGGTTTTAAGAAAAATATTTAACCTTGTCACCATGGTTTTAATAAAAACCCTTAAACAAACATCATGGAACTTTTCAGATCTTTTTGGCACCAAACTCTTTTTTACATCAACATAAATTCCTTTTGACATCAATACAAACTCCTTTTGACATCAATGACAACTCACAAACATGAAGCTAGGCAACATACCCAAAATTGCCAACACAACAACAATAGAAGAGAGCGATGGACAAGCATCGTATTCCTCATCCTTTTCAAGTTGGCAATAGAGTTTGGCTTCACTTGGAAAAACACCACTTTTTAGAGAAGGAACATAGCAAGCTCAAGCCTCTCCACTATGGACCATACACCATCATTCAGTAGATCTCTGAGAATACCTTTCGTTTGGACCTTCCATCACACCTTGGCATCCATAATGTTGTCAATGTTGATCTTTTGAAGCCATATCAAGACTCTACATTGGATATTACACCTGTCATCAGCCATGCAGTAAATGTGGTACGTGACTTTCAACTTTTGCTTAATACAGATAGAGTTTTCAACATGCAGACTCGTCACACTTGATAGGGTTCTTCCACTTCTTACCTTGTCGCCCACCATGGGCAGCTTCCACATCAAGCTCGCTGGATCTCTCACCATTATATGGCTCATGATATTCTAGATGTTTTGATAGCATTGGGATCCAATGCTTCTATGGTTGGGAGGAGTGTTGAGGATACTTAGGTTTATTTTATTAAGCCTAAGTTACTATATTGCAGTGTACATGTGTGGCATAGTATGTCCACATTAGTTATTTGTATTTCTTATATTTATATTACGCGAGGCATAGTATGCCCACGTTGGATTGGAAGGGGTTAGTTGTTAGAACTAAATTTGTTTTCTAGCAATTCCTATATTTGTTTGCATTCATTCGGTTAGTGTGGTTATCCCTGCTTAGCATATTGTTGTAGGTTGTTATAACCCTCTAATTTTAGTTTCTTCTGCATATATTATATATTGCATATCATGTAATAAAATTCTAGTTTCACTTTTGAATATTCCATATCATGTGCGATCTTGACGTTATGGACATAATGAGCCTAGAAAGAGGTGGAAGAAAATGGAGCATTACTTGAATACAATAGACACTTGGAAAGAAGGAATTCTTGTGGAGATGGTTCGAAAGAAATATGGTCAAAATCAATGTAGTTTGGATTGGTACAAAGAATTTAATCTGGATGGAGATCATAATGAAGTGGGGCAAAAATATCTACAAATATCATGTTCACCGATATGAGGGAGAAAACAGGTTGAAAATCTTAGTTTTTACTAAATTTGAGTTGGGAAAACAATCATAATGATATTCTGACAGTCACCAAACCTTTCTGTAAGACATAAAATTGGGTCATGGGGTAGGGTGCAACTCAGTTTGGGTCATAGGGTACCTTATGAGTGGTCTAAAATTAGTTACATAAACAAAAAAGTATTGGAACTGTGTCCTGATCTGTGTAAAACTTATTTTTGGTAGGTTTTTAGAACTTGTTTTGAGGGTTTTTCTAAGAGAAAAAAAATCTTGCAACAAAACTAAAGAAAACAAACACCCAAAGTTTTACAAAAGTGTGTTTTGATGTTCAAACAACTATAAAATATAGTAGAAAGTGGTGGATGTATTCTAAGAAGGTATGTTGGTAGAAAATTTCCTATTATGCCCAAAGGAATGCAAGGTATAACTGTATATAAATAGGTAAAAAGTTTCTAATGGAGGTAATGGCTTGAAAAATCTAAGTGAAATAAGATGCACCAAAATGTAAAATCCTCTTATGAAAAGAGGTAGCACTGTCTAAGACTTGCTATCGACATACCCATGCTTTCGCTTCACCCTTGGGTGGGCTTAGTCAAAAACAACAATTACCAACTCACTAATTATGTGAAGCCCTGTGAGTAGGGGCATTTAATCCTAACCTACCTCAAAGATCACTCAAGAGTAGGGGATTTTTTTGTGATGAAGTCCAAAAAACCACTCACGGGGGCTACTATGGTGTGTAAGGGGTAAGCTAGTGGAAGGAGATGAATTCCAACATCGCTAGTCTCGATTGGGAGTTGGTGATGAAATCCAACCTTACCAATGTTAAAAGAAACATGAAGTGTGTGTCCTACTTTATGAAAGTGGAAAATGCTTGAAAAGTAAGCTAAAGTAGAAAACAAATGCCTTTGTATTTTTTAATTTTCCAATCCCCTATTCTTATCTTTTTTTTTGACTTTTTCGAAAGTAAATTGCCTTTTGAAAATCAAGAGAAATGCAAAGAAATGATGCACATCACGGTTTGTAAAAACCCTAAAGCTATACAAGAGAAAACTATGCAAATTATTTTAAACATCAACTATGCAACTACTAAACTTTTCCAAAATGAATGAAATGAAAGGCCACATGTATTCAAAGGTATTATTAAAATGATTTGAAATCCTTTTCTAAGTGATTATCAACTTTTGTAAGAAAACCTAAAGCAATTTTGAGGCCTTTTATGAAAATAAAATATGGTAAAATTTAACAAAAAATTGTTGTTTCCGAATCAGACAGATAGGGTTTGTAGACTTACCTATGGTCTCCAGCTGCTGTGAGGGCTTGTAAGTGAAATTGAGAGGCTGAAGTGCATCTCAGCTTCAATCGCACCCTACCTAGCGACTAGGGTGAAATTCAGGATCGCACCCTACCATGTGGCTAGGGTGAAATTTAGGGTCGCACCCTACCACGCGACTTAGTGAAATATTGAAAAATTTGCTAGATGTAGGCTTACTAACAATTTTTGTGATACAATAGCTAGTTTGTGTAGAGGTACTTGCATCAAAAAGAAATAAAATATTAGTTTTGTGAATAGAACAAGTGTCTAAGAAAGACAAATGAAAAACATGAACCTTGCAAGATGTGGCGATACCGAGTTTTGCAAAAGCTAAAAAACACTTAGAAGATGGGTTGATTACACCTTTGTGGATGCCATTGTTCTTAGGCAGTTTAGGCCTATGGAGTCAATATGTGGTAAGGGGGGATAACAATCCCATGTGAGGTTAAATTAGTCCCCTAACTTACCTGTAACTATGCAGTTGTTGTTGGTTGTGTAGGAGCTCATTTTTGAACCAATTCTTGGAGCACTTGGGTGGGTTGCAAGGTACCATTTGATTGAGGTAAAATTGAGGGTCGCACCCTACCATGCAACTCTGGATCACAAACTAGAAAGATAGTTGTCTTAGACCTGAGTTGTTTTTCAAGGCTTTTGTAGGGTTATAGCTGGTTTTGTGTCACCTATTGCATAGAAAATCAAGAAAAATCAATCAACTACTTGAACAAGTTAACTAACAACAATAACATAGTGGGGATCCCACTGGGCATGCCAAAATGAATACAATAGAAAATCGATCGTTGTTTGTTATATATAGATATGATCAAAAGAGTTACAAGAGATTCTCTTTTTTACAAATTTACCTTAGGAGGCTACAAAATGGGTTTCGTGATGTAGAAACCCTTTCTTCAGTAAGAGAGTCAACAACACCATATCAGTCTTCCAAGGATCCTCAAATTGAGTGGGCTTACTACTCGTGTGCCACTATCGGTAAAACCTATCTTTGGGACCTGTATGACCTACAAAAATGGGTTAGAATGTTTGGGGGCATGTCATTGATCATACCCCATATTGATGAAGACAAAATACATAGAATAAACTAATATGATGCATAATTAAAGATGCTAGAAAATGACTATAAATGAGGAAATATAATGAAAATTTACCTATTGGAAGGGTTTTCCAGCTTGCTGGTGTCTGAATTTGGACTTCGGATAGAGTCACGCCTTAGGGTGCGACTGGTTGTTTGCTGGGGGTCGTGGGGTACCCTGTGACTTTGCTTGTAACTGCTTTTTTTTATTCTGGTGAAGGCAGATAGTGTCCTGCAACTGTTGAAGCTCTTGGTCGACATTGAGTCACTTTTAGAACCTACAAAAATTGTCATGATAGAAAAAAATTGGGTGCAAAAGGATTTTTGTCATGATGATTAATGGATGAAGATTGATGGTAAAGATAAATGATTGTAAAATGGTTGGGTTTGACTGAATTTTGGTAGAGTTTTGTTATGTGAAATGAGGGTGATGCAAAATAGAGGAAAAGAACCACTATTTATAGAATTTGGAGAATTTGGGACAGGGGATGAGGTGTTCCCTATGATGTGTCCCTTGTGAGGTATCCCTTGGGCATTAGGACTCATGAGTAGTTTTTGTGTGAGAGAATCCTCAACCCATGTGGAGGATGAGATGGAGGGTGACTCACCCCTTCACATTCCTTAAAGATTAAGATCTTTTAAATACCAATTAGGATCATGGGTGCACACATGCATGAGCAAGGGCTAATGTTAACCTTGATTAGGTTGAACATAGGTTAGACCAAGGTCAAAGGGGGTGAGGTGGAGGGTGACTCACCCCTTCCCATGCCTTAAAGATTAAGATCTTTTAAATATCAATTAGGATCATGGGTGCACACATGTGTGAGCAAAAAGGTTAATGTTAACCTTGATTAGGATGATTAAACATGTGTTTAGCCCCTTAAGTGCACTTTAATCATAAAGTGACTTTTGACCAAGGTAAAGGTTTACCAAGGTTAAGATTTTGAGGATGGTCGCATGAGGACCAAGGTTAAGCATAGGAAAGGGATTAAGTGGAACAAGGTGCTTATGAAGAATGCTTTTAATAAGTGCAAGGTATTTTATGGTTAACTTATGCAATTTTCAAGGTAATTATAAATTAATCAACCGTGAAGATGGAGCAAGTTGCAATGTATGACTTTTGGGTGTCTACAAGTATTATCAACTACCCCACCATTCCTTAAACTTTTTTGAGGAAAAAACTAAGTTATTTATCCACTAATTTGGAACTTATGTGGAGAAAGGAGAAACTCTCCAAGATTTATACCTTTTAAAGCAAGAAAAAGATGAAAGTTTCTCAGATTTCATATCTCGATGGAGAAGTTTAGTTGGATGATTAAGATACACCCTACCTCCTCAATAAATGCTAGAGGTATTTATTGGAAACCTATAAGATTAGATCTCATATGAATTGGAAACAACAACCATTAACTCTTTTGAATAAGCAATAGATTTGGCAAGAAGAGTAGAGAAGGATCTTATTCGAAGAGGTCAACTCAAGTTAAAGAAAGAAGAGGAAATACTAATGAAAAACCCATACAAGAACAATCATGTAGTTTGTGATGGGGTAATAGATAATAGATAAAATAACAATGTCAATGCCACTAGTACCTTGCAAAAGTTGGCACTTAGAAAAACCCAATGAATCCTACCAAGAAACTTCACTAGAATCAACCAACCCCTTTTATAGATACTTAAGCATATTTTGGATGCTAAGATGATCAAATTGCCTCCCATCAAACAACCTGACACCACAATAGTTTGATATAAGCCTAATATACATTGTGAGTATCATAGGATGGATGGGCACATGACAGGTTCATGTAAGAGGTTGAAACATGTGGTTCCAAATTTAATAAATGAAGGTCACCTTGTTGTGTGGATGACTCCCAACCCAATCCCAACTACAAACCTCCAATTGATCAACCACCTACTCAATAGAAACCTATAACTAATAAATATATTTGGATCTTCCAAAATCCACCCAATCATGCACAATAGAAAATCAACCAAGTGTCATACAGTAATGTGCCACCATCCTACAATAACATGGTTAGTATGATAACAACTGCAATAATACAACAAGCTCAAGATCAACCAACTCAACAAAATCAAGAGTAGACAAGTTTCACATCCAACCAATCATCTAGATCACCCTTAGTTATTAAGAGTACCTAAAAAATGAGCACAAGTGCAAAAAAAACAACCTTAGTGTTGAAGCCATAACCAAAAGTCTCCTTTGATCTCCAACAAAAATTAACACACCTTCCAATATATCGCTCTTAGAGATTTTATAGACTTCCCATTTTCATAGGGAAGCCATTATGAAGATTTTGAGTCAACAATTTGTCCTACAAGATCTTCCCCCTAGCAACCTAGCCAATTTTGTAGGTACTCTTGGGATAAATCACATATTTTTATGATGATGATTTTCCCTCATTAAAATTACAAGGGGATTCTCCCCTTTACAATACTAGATATATTGGGGAAAATCTCATCAAGAGGATCTTGGTGGACATTGGTTCTTCCATCAATATATACACTTATAATTTCTTCCAAAATTTTGGACTTAAGAAGGAATATTTAACCAAATCAGATGTCATCATAAAATATTTCAACAATGAGCCCCAAGAGCCCTACGACAACTTGTCCCTTCCCCTTAGGGTAGGACCCAATTTCTTAGACACTTTATTTTATGTGGTATCTTGCCCAAAATATTTTAATATTCTTCCCAAATGCCCTTGGATCCATGCCATGAGGTCCATCCCTTCTACTTTTCATCAATGTTTGAAGTATAAATTTAAAAATCAACTTATTATCATTTTGAAAAACCCTCATCCATTCCAATATTGTTCCATGGTTGAGCAAGTTCAATCTAAAATCAATTTCTATCCAACTATTTCTCTTCACAAACTCCTCCTTCCACTTCATCTACTTTTTTCATCATCCTTCTTCATCATCTAAAATCACCATGAAATTTAAAAAATTTAGGATAAGTGAGGAACCACCAATCATAATCTCATCACAAGATCAAGCCATTCAGTTCATTGAAAGTCCTCTTATAGATTTAGCCTAGCTACCACCTTCACCCTAAACCATGGATTTTCCCCATAAAAAGGTGAAGTAGTACACATAGGTATGTGTATCTTTTTCTACATGGGAATATCCCATGAAGAAAAGATTCATGGTAGGAATCCCTCCCTAGTAGAAAGAGCCTTCGCTCATTGCTATTTATCCAATGACTACCCAATCTCTAAGTAGATCCTATATAGTATGGGATATGAAGGTAGAGTTTTACGACCACAACAACAAGGCATTCAAGAGCCTTTGGAAGTTGACCTATGGCTTGAGAGATGTGGCATAGGCTACATACCCAATAAAAACCAACCTTTGCCAACTAATGATGATCAAGTTGTTACTTATGTTGAATTCATAAATCATCATGGCTTAGAGTGGAGTAATGAGGATGAAGGACCCCCTTCTCCCTACAACACATTATTTTACAATATGATAACTTTTGTTCATCACTTAAAAAATATAACCATAGAGTATGTCCCTAGATCATCCAACCACCATGCGAATGCCATGGCCATTGTTGCATCCCTTATTCCCTTAAATTTAGAATATGATTAACCAACAATCATCATAAAACAACTCTGAGAGCCTACAACCCTTTTCTCTAACCTAGTTCTATTAGATGTCCTAAACATCAGAGCCTCTCTATTTGAGTGATGGTACATAAACATATTTAACTTTCTTAAATATGACATGATGTATGATGGTTTAGATCACAAGTAAAAGCTTTTGCAAAAAAGAGAGTGTTAATTTATGATAATTGGTGATACTTTATATCAACATTCTTTGGAGGGTATCCTCTTATGATACCTTAACTTTGATGAAGCCTAACAAGTCCTTAGTGGAGCTCATGAAGGTTCATGAGGAGGTTATTTTAGCAGCAATGCCATTACCAAGAAGCTCCTTAGGATAGGTTACTATTGGCCTTCCGTGGAGAAATATGCATGTGACTATGTTCGACACTATGATAAGTTCCAACATCATGACAACGTTGTTCATACTCCTCAAAACCTTCAGGTTATTTCTTCCCCTTGGCCATTCTCCATGTGGGGGTTTGACATTATAGGAAATATTAATCCCATGTCGTCTGATGGTCATCAATTTATCATCACGACAAAAAATTACTTCACCAAGTGGATCAAAGCCATACCCCTAGGCATGGTGATTGGAGATCAAGTCTCCAAGTTCATCTTCAACCAAATCCTTTGTAAGTACATGATTCCTTCAATAAGTATCTTTGACAATGGCACTACTTTCAAGAACAAGGATGTCCATAAAATTTGTGCTAAGTAAAAGATTCAACACAAAATGGTCAACTCCATATTACCCTCTGGGTAATGGTCAAGCTAAAGCATCCAACAAGTCCTTGGTTAAAATCCTTAAGAAGTTGGTTAGTAATATCAATCGAGACTAGCACATCCAACTTTACCCTGTCTTGTGACCCTATCGTACTATCATACAAACTCCTACAGGTGCAACCCCTTATGTATTGGTCTATGGCACTAAGGCAGTCTTCCCATTAGAGCTAGAAGTCTCGTACTTGCATATCTTTTTGTAAGATACCTCGGTCAGTGATGGGTACCATTGATATTGTTTAAACCAGCTGGAGTTGTTGGATGAAAAACACATCCATGTATTAGAGCATCTTCGAACCTATCAAAATAGACTCAAGCAAACTTACTCTAAGAAAGTTTGCACTTGTTCTTTTGAAGTTGAGGACCTTGTCCTCAAAGAGAACCAAAATAACACTAATGCTTAGACATATTTGAAGGGTAAATTTTAGCCCAATTGGCTAGGCCCCTTTGTCATAATGGCCAATTTTGGCTCAGAAGCCTATAATTTAGCAACATTAGATGATAAATAACTAAAAGAACCAATGAACATAATGCACCTAAAGTGATATTATGCATGATTTCTCATTTTTCATATTTTCTTTTTTGCTTTCTTCTATCTTCTTCTTCTTCATAATATTATCTTCTTTTCTTCAGCTTCTTCCATGCTAACTTGCATTTTGGATTGCTTGTTCATATTGCATGATTTCTTGTCATAACTTGAAATAATTTCTTGAAATACTCTTCTTTTTGCACTTCTTCTTGTCATATAGATACTTAGTTGCTTGATCATACTTGCATCTGATTGCTTGCTCATATAGATTTTTGGGGACTTTGCAATGAGGCAAGTGATGAAACCTAGTTTGGTTTTAGCTCATATGCATTGCACTCATACTAAGTCATTGATGCTTAGAGAATCCTCAACCTAGGCCACAATATTTTGTTAGCACCAATCATTCTTATTTTCTATCTCATACATTCCTTGACCTTGAGTGTTTTAAATAATCATCAAAATTTCCCCAATTCAAGAGAAATATGTTCTATTTATTCTCTTTTATTCTCCTATGTTCCTTGACCTTGAAAGTTTCAATAATTATCAATTTCTCCAAGTCAAGGGATATAGTTCTTCATATCTTGTATATCCTTTGTTCTTTGCAAGTTTTCAATCATATTTTTTCCTCTCCAAGATGAAGGTTATACACTTTTTCTTCTATTTGCACATCATATTTTAATCACTCTTCTCCTTGTTTGATATTTTGATTGTTAAGTGGTTATCCTAGGATAGGATAGATACCGTATGAATATTGTTAACGATGTTCATATGGCCACTGAATATTCTGTGCATACCTCCTAGCTATTGAAGTTTTCACAAGGATACACACACACACACACACACACACACACACACACACACACACACACACACACACACATATTTTACTATTTTTTCTCATCTATCTGTCTTATCTCTAGAACATGCACACACGACACCTTTTTGCTTTTATTTGATCAATATTCTTACCTTCTTTAGTGAGCTAACATCCATATATGGTTACACTCATTTTTACCATCAACACGCACTACAACCCTATTAGGTTACACTCGTTTTGGCACTCAATGAGCACTACACTCTAAATAGGATAGCTTCATGGCTACCAAAGAGCACAACCTCCACCTTAGACCATTTGGGAGCACACATCCTAGTGGGTATCACTCCATAAACAACCACTAGCGATCACACACCCATAGCAACTTTTTGCTCCACCTTTTGGTCATTAGGAAGCACACAACCATAACAGGTAATGAATCACTACACTTGTCGACCATTGAGAGCATACATCCTCATAAGGTTTCACTCCATATTTTTCTCTTTTTGCATAACTTATGTTTGATTGATCACTTTGACATCTCGTGATCTATGATGATTCAAATGACATATTCTAAGCACCTCCTTTTGTTTTCTTTGATCTTTTGGTGACCTTCATCTACTTTTTTTCTTCATTCTTCTACTTTTGTTTCTTTTTTTTCTTTCTTCTTCCCTTTCCTTCTTTCTTCTCTTGTTGCAAATTTGCGGTCTATCCATATGGGGTGCAAATTTGCTCATTATGAAATTTATGATCATCCGTTATAAGGCATGAATTCGACCAGAGAGTTATTTTCTCTTATTTTCTTTCTTTGTATTCCATCAGCTTTTCTTGTTTCAATCTAGTCATCTAGTCCTTCATTGATTAGTTTCATTCATTAGTTAAATTAATCATGCTTCATTAGTTAAGTTCATCATGAATTTTTTAATAAAGTTCATTCCTCGTGCATTTAATTCATCCAATAATGCATAATAAAAGTAACAAACACATATAACATACATATAATAAAAAAAGGCAACTAGATGTATATAACTTGAAAGATAAAGAGTACATGTCAGTTGTATCAGTGTGCCACAATAGAAAAATTGGTACACTCGACCATCTCCTAGTCTAGGGATACATGTCACACTCAAAATTGGCATGTCCTCTTGATCCCTACCCTAGCTCTATGATCTTGTCTCCTCTACCCTGCCTGTTGGAGGTGGTCCTAGTGGAGGTATATTCATGAATCATGAAACATTTCATGTCCATGACTAATATTAGCTCCATGATCATATGGAGGACGATGGAGCCACCCTTTGGTCCATTAAAATCACATGGAAGTACAATGCCTAATAAGAGATCTCCCTTTGTGTCAATGCTTGTAGATTCTCTATTGCCCTCTACAACTCCTACAAAAAATGGGTCCCTTGGTCCTATTGCCCATAAGTGATAATGACCATCCCCTCTGCTCGAGCTTTTTGTCACTCCCTCTCTAGTTGATCCATCTCCCCCCTAAGGTGTGCTACCTTAGCTCTCACTACATCTCTATCCACCACCATTGTGTCTCACTCTACACTCGCCTAGTCATGATTTGAGATGATAGTATCCATAGCACCCCCGTAGCCCCTCTATCCTCTTGGCCTTATCCTCTCAAAGTAGGTCCATCTCCCTTAGCATGCAGACCATGTTGGCCCATATTACCTCCATCTCCTTAGCTAGGTCATTATAACTTGTAGTCCCACTAGGTCTCTCCTTTACTACCATATGGGCCTCTCTTGCTATCCCACTTGGCTCAACCTATGCCATCATGGGGGTAACTCTCATTACCCCTATCCTTGTTATCACTAAAATAGTGACAACAGTCCTGTTGACCATCACCATCTCCAACTTGACCTAACTGTGTCTATCTAGACTGGCCTACTACCCTCTGTCATTGCTTGATGATATGTTGGGTGGCTTCTCATAGTGCTAACTATATACCCTAACTCATGAGTTGGTGCCTTTGCATTGGCATTTATGGAGAGATCCTCAAGGGCACAATGCTCTTGTACCATCTCTTATACCTAAAGGCCACCCCTACATCATCTAACTTTGGGTCATTGTATAAGGATTGTCTAAGACCTCTAAAAATAGTGCCACATCAGTATCCCATATGGCCCTTGATGGATCCTTTTGCACCTTCTTGTACCATTAGTATAGTAAGTTTGACACCTCTTGAAAGATGTTAAACTATCGCTAGACTCGATCAAACTTTTAGAGCTCTAGCTCACCCTTCTCTATTATCACCCATCTAACCCATAGAACCCAATACAAATCCTCCCAATACTTTACCCATCCAAGGTGTTGAAACCATAGTATCCAGATGATCATGTGCTCCTATAGCTCATTTATAACTCACCTCTCTAGTGGTAAGATACCTGTGTAAGTCCTCTAGACACTCTCCAAGTGTTGGGCCCACCTATATGTTGTTGGATGCTCTAAGCTAGGTAATGGTCCATGTAATGCATGCAGTCTTGGGACTACCATGTGCTCCCAACACCATACCTAGAGTAGAGTGGTACAAATAATATTGCTTTGTTGCTTGTACATAATATTATACAACATCTTGTACAAACGAGCCAGTACATATGAGCCCCATCCAAACCTCATTTGTTGGTCATGGATTTCTGCCACTACCCCTACCAATGTCCATGGTAAGTGTAACCTACTCGTATGATACACCAAGAGCCCCGCCACCACCTCATAGAGTATAGTCATCAATGCCCCAACTCCATATTGTTGTTACATATTATCAACATGCAGAATGCTCTACCGAATATCATGTATTGGGTTTCTCGATAATATTTGTAATACTATCATAGGTGCCTGTGTTCTGGACACTACCCTCCCCTTTATAGGGATCCTCAAGATGTGCCACATGTTCTCTAGTGTGACAGTCATATTTCCTATCGATATTTGAAATATGGATGATTTTAGATACCATCTCTTAGTCAACGCCATTAGTAGTGCTCTATCTACCTCTACTTGGGGTATATCTACCAGATGCAATAGCCCCATAGCCCATAGAATATCTCTATCTACTACTGTGAGCTATCCCATAGCACTATCTAGAGTGTTCAATCACCACTCCTTGCTCTTGAGTACATCTTGCTACAAAAACAATATTAATAAAATTTAATTAGTTCGATCATCATAATAATTTATTAAGAAAGTAAAATATATAAATCTTAAGTCTCTCTCTCTCTCTCTCTCTCTTTATCTATTCTCCTAAAAATTCTTACCCTATTCTCATAGGGCATGAATCTGTGAATTCATGCCCTATAATCCTAGGTCACAAATTCATTCATCATCGAATTCCTGATCGAATTTGTGATTAACACCCAATTTTACGTCGAGGGTTTGTGCAATAAATTTCCTCTTGCATGGTGAAAATGAATTCATTTTCACCTCCCTTCTTTTATTCCCCCTTTTCCCTCTCCAATTTTCTTTTTCTCTCTCTTATTTGTTATTCTGTGTTCACCATTTTGAGTTTCTTCTAGAATGTTGCATTCCTTCTGAAACTTGAGGGGACACCCCAACCTTAGAGGTATTGATGCATCAAGGGGGTACCCCAATTTCAAATTTTTTAGAATGATACTATTTTTTACACCATACCTCTTATTAAACCTGCTATCCCTTTTTGTGTCCACCTTTTTTCACTCATAGGTGTCTATAGATTTCTTTGATGCATTTATTAGTGCATCAAAGAGGGGGTAAAATGTAGATACAAACAATTGATCCATCCAAATGAGTCATTTTTCTCTTAGATCCCTAAGAAGTCATTCAAAATTACTAAGTGCAAGTTTGAGCTCCTTTCCTCCTTAGTTTAGCCTCTCTTTTTTCTATCCTTTTTGAATTCGTTGTCATATAATACGGGGCACAAATTCGATAATTTTAGGTTTTTACTTTTAAAAATCCTAGCTACATTGAATCTTAACCAAGTTTACATTTTGTTTTCTCATATAAAAGCCCTCAAAACATCCTATAAATAGAATTATTGGACTCCCTTTTCATCCTAACTAATAACTAAGCAATCCATAATCTTTATGCTCATTTTAGTTATCAATCTATGCTCTATTGCTTTGCTTTATGTGCTTCTTGTGTTTAACTACTTTTGGTGAGCAAGTGGATGAGCCTTTATGATAAATCACGTACATAATTTATCTTCTAGAGAAGGATGTGAGGTCTACCATTATAGTTGTTGCCTTCACAATTCATTGCTCCTTACTTCCCCATAGATTTATCAGGTTTCTTTATGCATCATTAGATTTTAGAACATTAATCTTCTATTTTTAGATGCATTCTCTACATTGGTAGATTGGTTAAAATCTCTCTCACAAATTCATGCCCCATACTTACAGGGCATGAATTGGTTTTTCCACTTATATTTATGCTTCCAAATTCATAACTACTAATTACGAGGCACAAATTTGGTTATTATAGTTTGGGGATAAACTTTTTTCTCTCAAAATCCTAGTTTATTTCTTGCATATCTGATTTGATTTACATCTCCTTCATTTGCACTTTGTTTCATTTTTCTACGTTGTTGTATCTTATTTTGTTTTTTTTCCAAAGGTCACCAATAACTTTCATTTTTTAAAGGTAAGCTAAAAGGACCAAGGGTATTGACTACTGCACCTCCAAGATCAATCACATAGTGGCCTAAGCAGGCCCCAAACATTGATCAATTTTTCCAAGTTTTTGTTGTTGATTTTTAGGTTTGATTGAATTTATGGTCAGGAATTATGGAGTGTGAATGGCTAGGATGAATCATCAGATCAAGAAAGTGTTCTAATAGTTTGTTTATGATGTTTATTTTTTGTTTGTATCTCCTGTCTATTTTTGTAGCTGAAAGGATAAAATGAAATAAAGAAAGGTTTATTTCTTGTAAATTTTCAGTGAAATAAAAAATCATTTTAGGTATTTTTCTTGCCTGCATCATTGTTTACCCTAAATTGTTCTTTAGTTATTTATAGGTTAATTCATAGTCAAAGACCAAACTTAGGTGCTTGCTCAATAAACACATCAAATATTCAACCCCAAACATGGAGTGAGTTCTAAAATCGCTCCTGGTGAATCTTTTGATCCTCAAACCCCTAGGTGTAGAGAAACAATAAGCCTCATGGTCACCTCAAATCCCAATAGATCATTCAAGAATCATACTCGAGGATTATTTTACCCCTATACACTTGTAACAATAGAATCTAGATAAATCCTTTTAGACGTCTATGTTGTGTAGGCCTCTTCACCATAAGAACAGTGGTATTAGGACACCTTTAAATTTTTAAAGGAAGGTCCATTACTTGAAGGATTGAGCTATTAGAAATGAATATATTTTAGACTTATCTGTATATATGTCATCATAGGAGATAATCTCTATCATCGCTCCTTTAACAACATACTCCTCATATGTTTAAATGTAAAAGAGGCATAAATGATCATCAAAGATGCCTATGATGGGTGATGTGATGGATAACTTTATGGTCTATCTATTGCTAGAAAGCTCCTTAGAATGGGCTATTACCGATCATCTATAGAAAAGTATGCTTGTGATTATGTCAAGAAATGTGACCAGTGTCAAAAGCATGATAATCTTGTTCATGCTTCTTTTCAAGAATTACAACCCATCACTCCACCATGGACCTTCTTCATTTGGGGCCTTGATATTTGTATAATTATTTTCCTACAATCCCACTTCACTCTAAGGAAATAGTTAAAAGTGGGACAAGACAAATAATATAATCGAAAGGTGCTTCTTACTTTCAATCAAAAGGAAAGGACTCCAAGATAAATTTGAATGAGCTAAGAAGCCACACCGACCATTAGATTTTCCATCAATGGTCAATGCACATCTCTTAGGCCAACCACATTGAGGACACTAAGGCCCATGAGCTATTCATTTTAAATCCAATGGTCCACACAGTCCTTGCAATGAAGAAGAGCATGATAAAGAAATAAAGGCCCTTACAAGACTCAAAGGTAAACACATGGCAACCAATCTAGATCTAAAGGAGAAAAATATTTATTCTTAGATGAAGTAGGTTTGTCATTGGTCGAAGGAGGTTCTACCTCACCCAAGAAAATATGGTAGTCGTTTGTGTAAGGAAAGAGGTAGGTGAAGGAGAATTTAAAAGAAAGACTTATCATTGGCTACAAATATTGAATTTCATGGCCTAGCCTATTAGATCCATCTATGTGTCAGTGTAGTGACCACCCATCATATGCATGAGTTTGCCCTGTTGATCTATGCCAATCAGGAAGGCCATTCTCACCACATCGACCAATAAGAGAACCCGAAGAAAATCTAACAAATTATTAATGGTGTAATCATTTTAGCATAATAAGCAATAAGAAATGATGATGACGTCGCACTATTCAAAGGCCTAAAAGCTCTCAATATTTATAGCTCTAAATATAGAGACCTCAAAGTTGTTTCTAGTTGTAGAAGGATTTAAACTACAAAGCAGAGGATAATTTGTAGGCCTTTTGCATAGAACTTTATAGGGAAGGAACCCTCCTCTTGGCTTATAAATAGGCCCAAATTTTATTGTAAAGGTATTGGAAGTTTTTTGCTCGTGCCTAGTATCTACCCTTACGGGATCTTCTTTCACTCCCTTATTTGTTATTGCAATAAGCAAAACTTAAACCTTGAGCCATTGTATAAGGAGCATCAAACCCTTTGAGCCTCATTATCCTGTAATAATTTCTAGCATATTAATGGAAGAAATGACTAATTTTTCTCTATCCTCCTTTCTTTAATGTGTTTTTTATTCCTGAAAGCGTGTTTATTTGGTTGCATTCATTATAGCTATTAGTGGTAGGTTTTATGTTAATTTATGGTCACTTGTTATAGTCAAGGAAGGGACATTTATTCTTTGGTGCATCGGCCCCATAGCTTAGGTTTTAATTTTTTACAAAGTATTTACTTTTTCTATTTTTACTTTCATTTTAATTCCTTTCCTTGCAAAATCCCTTGGCCTCAACTCATGGGGGTCTTTGTGATTCAAGGATTAAGTCTGAAGAGGAGTCAACCTTGAATAAAAATATTGAAGGTTGATCTATTAGTGGTCCTCCATCCAGAATACTCCCTACTATTTTATTTTATGCAAGACATTAGTGTCCTTGGCTCATTGGGTTCTTTGCCTAGATGGGCAAGTGCATTTAGAGATGACAATAGTTTCTCTAGCATGCTTGGTGGAATGATCTATATTTACCCCATGAAGATTTAAGAGTTTTGAATATGATCCTAATGAAGGTCATAGTCCACCTACTTAAAGTTAACTATCAAAAATTCACTTTGGTGATTTTACATGATGACTCTACTTGAAAGGAAAAGACTTTGAAGAAGATAATTGACAAAAGATAGATCGAGATTTCAATAGGGGTCTATGTCTCATGAGATTGTTGAAGAAAAATCTCCATACCTGGTGATTTCATTCTGAAAGGAAGGACCCAAAATTATATGATCGAAAGGCCCATAACCAGAGCCTTTGCCCAAGCCAATTAGTGAGATTTGGTGCTATCATTGAATTGAAGATACAAAAGAAACCAACGACATAACATGGTGACTATAGTACACCATCCTTATAGACAGGTTTTGGCATGGAATGATAGAGACCCCCTAATTCCACCTGATGTATGGGGCCTAATTTTTGCCTTGGTACTCAAGTCCTTACCTTACTTCTTAAGAGAAGATGTTTTCATTCTGAAAAAACACTTGCAACACCTAGTGAGCTTGTGTGTTGTGCACTTCATTGTAAATAAAAAAATAGCCTTAAGGCTATTGGTGACTTATTTTAAAGGGAGATCTCATGAATGGTATCTTAACCTTAGGCCACAATTAGTCAAAATTTTGGACCAGTTGGCAGAGATCCTAACAAATAGATTCAGAGAGCAAATGGAGCATCTTTATTAGAACAAATTACAACCATCAAGAGGGTACCTACATAAACAATGGATGATTTCAAAATTTTATTCCATAGTAATTGGTGAATTATCCCAAACAAGATCCAACCACCTCTTGGTATAACATTTATTTACTACTTAAAATATTTCAATTATGAGATTTCCATGATGGTCAAATCTAAGGGTGGAAATTCACTACCACAGGCCTATGAGATAGTCATCTAGACTAAAAAGGATCTAATACAAATAGAAAGGCTATGCCCTAGACCATATTTTTCATTGTTTCCTTCCATTTAGCCCTCGTATCATTATCCTTCGACCATACAACCTGCTACCAATCTAACTCATCTTATATTATACTCAAAGCAAAATCAAACTCCCTCTCCTCTAGATGTCAAAATGGATGAATTGTTCAAAATTGACCCTCTCTAATGATGTCACAAACCTAAAGAGGTAGTATAATATTCAAAGGTTTCCCTACCAAAGTTATCCAAAGCCTACTTTCTAGCAAGCAAACCTAAATATCTAATCGCCTCCAACTGGATATCACAATCTTCCTTTTTTGCCCAATAGAAATCTCAACCACTCTTAGGCTCTGAGTGAGTAGATAGTACTTGTATCAATATCAGTCTAATAAATGCATGTAAGCTTAGCTAGGGACTTGGTTGCCACCTAGAACAACTATGTTGAATATCATAGTGGTTGATACTATCCTGCTCCTGATTTTTCATCTTACTATTTTTGGAATAGAATCTCAAGCTATCGAGACAACTCCTTTCAACCATAATATTGCATGTTTTTCTCAGTTAAAAGTCCCAATGCCAAGTCAAAAACCTATTGTTTACTCTTCTACCATAACATCAACTCCAAATTTCCAACTTTAGATTTGAATTTTGTTACCCAGGATGACGTGAAAGTGTATGCTATGTTAGATGAAGTAGGCCCCTCAACCTCTAGGAGGCCAAAGTTTCAATTATAGTATAACACTCGGGCCAAGAGAAAGGTTATTTATGAGTAAGGGGTACCTAGATTGACAGAGGTTAGAACTTAGAGAAGGAAAGTGAACAATGGAAGGGTTCCTTCAGGACAAGTTACATCAAAGAGTCAGGTATGAAAATTCTCGATAATTATAAGAGCTACTTGTAAATTTGTCAAGACCACCTTCGACAACAGAAAGGACTAGGCTCCCTACATTATCAACCACTCCAAGAACCCATTCTATTGGATCCTTCAATGTGGTGGAACACCTAAGGAGGTCAAATATAGTCATACCTCTTTAGGACATCATATTTATTCCCAAACAAATGAAGAACTTGGAAGAGAACCTAAAGAAGTAGAGAGAGTTGAGTAGACAAGGGATTCCTACCATGTTATAAAATTTAGACCCAAGTTTAGGCCATTCTACCTAATACTGATTTGTGGAGAGAAGTTGATACGTAACTGCATAGTCAACTTAGGGTCAAGCAACATTGGTTATGCTTATAAAGGTAGTGGAGGCACTTGATTATCTCTTGAGCATGCTAATAGTAGAGTAGTCTAGTTAGATGGCACCTCAATGTAAGTCTTTGGACTAATTTTGGACCTTCATCTGGCACTCTAACCATACCTTGACCTAACACTTTGCCAAGATATAATGGTGATTGAACTTCCAACGACATTTGGAATATAACTTTTGATAAACTTTAGTGCTAATATTAGAGGATACCTATCACTGGACTGGACTCACATTTTGCTTGAACTAGGTACGAGACCAATTTATTAATCCTATAAAATCCCCTCCACATGTACCATAAATATCTAATATTCTTCAATGAAATTAGAGAGGAGTGAGCCTACAAATTAGGATAGGAGTTGTTGGAATCTCTCTACTTCATAGATGAGGTGCATCCCTACATCCTTGATGATTATCTATAGCAATGGAAATCTAATACATGGGGAATAGATCCTGAAAAAGTATTCTAGATAGCCGGCATGGGGTGATCTATCACCAAGTATTCCTCTGTAAACTATATAAATATTGTATATAGTCAAAAAATCCTAGGGGAAGAATGATTGAAAAGGTTTTTTTGACACAAAAGGAGTTATTTGACGTAGAAGCCAAAACTCAAGACTTCCCTAATACCCATTTTATTAGAGGGAGATGTTTTCACACAAGGAAATATGGTAGGATATGACATCAATATTAAGAAGAATTCATCTACCATTTGATCATAGCTCATCTATGATCAACAATGCACTGCCCCAATATTAATGGTGGCACATGACCCAACCTTGGTTGGTAGGATCCCGACACACTCCTAAGAATGCATGCCTTAACCAATAACCATAGTGTAGATCTTTGAAGGGTATGATGATAAAAATTTAGAAGGCACATGTCAAATCCATGAGAAGATGGTGAAAGTTCTTGTAACACATATAACGACTAATATTGTATGCAGGTACAAGGAAGTGCTCTATGGCTTGACTAGAGCATTAGCACAAGTGTTGAGCCTCTTATACCAAATAATAATATCATATTTTGTAGGATACATTAATACACTTGAAGTAAAATTAATATGGAAAAGGTTCTTACCCTAGCACGATCGATGACTAACAACTTTAATAGAAGCCAACACCCTCATGGGGACTACTAGTTACCACCAATAGGCCAATAAAATGAAGGAAGAGATAATTGCCATGATCGAGCACAAGGAAGGGTAATGGTTAGATGTTCCTCTGCCAAATCAAATGCATGGAATTAGCCTACCTAGGGTGGAAGAAGCCTATAAAGAGGGGTTTCCTCATAGCAAAATGTATAAACTCCTGGGAAAACCTTCCCTAAGTAGATAAAGCTATCCCTCTAGGAATTCCACCTAGAAAGGAAGTTTTGAAGTAGTATTGCAAATATTAGTTGCACATTATGAGGATACTTGAAGATATTTTCACTTTTTAAATAGTTGTTACTACAACGATGCTAAATATATCGACTAGAAAAGGACCATGCAAAAAAATAATAATAGATCTAAAGATCCTCATACCATGAGGTGATGCTAATCACATAAACCTAGAAAATGAAAATCTTTAGTCTTTTTGGTAATAACTAATCCTAACCCTACCCTAAGCATAGAACCCAAAACCCTTTTGGTGTTAGCTAAGAGGGCTTTGCTAGTGGCAAGGTTTCCAATTACTCAACGAACATGGATCCTTTTGCCAACCAGGAAGATAGGTCCAATAATTGAGCCAATCTATATGGGTAATTAGGTTAAAATTGTAATCCTAGCACATTATATAAAAAGGGGCCAATAATATACCAATGAAAAAAACCAATGACCTTAGAGGAAAGGGGATGAAGTGATCAAAGGGGACTCAAAGAGGCTCATTTGAGTTGGTCGGTCCAAACAAAAATATTTGGGAAAGGATTATGGTAAAAATGTAGAGGAGAACAAAACAACCAAAGCTAGTCTTGAGAACACTCATAAAAAAAGTCCAGAGGTCCTTATCTATAGGTAAATTTGAAGCATCCAAATATTAGGTGAGAAGCAAGGTGGCATCTATCATACTGAGAGAAGAACTACGATAGAAACTATGGATACTATTAAGGACCAAGAGATATAATTGAAGCCATGATGCTCCCATAAATATTACCCTGATGACCTTCTACCCTAACTGGAGTCCCACTATAAGAACACATTTCTAGAAGGAATGAGTAACCAAAGGATATATCCAGGCAAAAGCAACATTATTCTTCCTCAACTTCCCAAATTTTATTATTCTCCTTACTCTATTTTTAGCTTCCAATTTTTTACTTTGTGCCCAATAAAAAAGGTAAATAGTTTGGGTTCACTCCATTTTCAGTAGTTGAAAGGCCTTAGGAGCCACAAAAGCTATAGAGAAAATTTCCCAACAAGTTTGCTTCACTCCAAATAAACTTAGTCAAAAGTCGGACAAGCCAAAGGATACAGTTAGAAGGTGCTTTCAACCTTTTATCAGAAGAAAATAGCTTCAAAGGAGAGGCAAACAAGCTCAAAATCTATGTTTATCATTAGATCTTCCATTGGTGGTCGATACTTCTGCTTCATCCCGAATCAACTACATTAATTGCAGTAAGGCCCATGAACCATTTATTTTTAATCTAATGATCTACGTAGTCCTTCCAATAAAGAAGAGCATGGAAAAGAAAGAATGGATGTGTCAATAATCAAAGCTAGACATATGGCAACCAATTTTGAGCCTAAAGAGAAAAGTGTGTGTGCTTATATGATGGAGGTACACCATTGGTTGAAGGAGGTTCCCCTAATTTGAGTACATTTGGTAACTACACTCACAAGGAGAAAGGTAGGCAAAGAAAAATTTAAGAGAAAGACTTGCCATTGGTTGTAAATATTAACTTTCATAGCCTAGCCTATCAGATCCAACACATGTCAATTTGATGATTGTGCATCATACGCATGAGCCTACCCTATCCATATACACCAGTTAGGAAGGCCATACCTACCACATCAACTAATAGGAGAACATATAGAAGATATGAAAAAGTCTTAATGACATAACCACTCCAACATAACAAGAAACAAGAGATAATGAAAACACCTAAACATCCAAAGGCCTGAAAGCTCTTAGCATTTATGGACCTAGATCTATAGACATCAAAGCTACTATTTCTAGTTGCAAAAGAATTTTAGCTGTAGAACAAAGGGTAACTTGTAGGCCTTCTGCACAAAAATTCGAAGGGAAGAAACCCTCCTCTCAACTTATAAATAGGTCCAATTTTTATTGTAAAGGCATCAGGACTTGTTTGCTCATGCCTAGTACCTGGCCTTATGGGTTCTTCCTTTCACTCCCCTTATTTTTCATTGTAATAAGTAGAGCTCATGCATTGAGCCAATGTCGAAGGAGCATCAAACCCTCTAGGCCACATTGTCTTATAATCATTTTTGGCATATAAATGGAAGTCATGACTAGTTTCATTATCCTCCTTTCTTTAATGTATTTTTCATTCTTGGCAATGTGTTTGTTTAGTTGTGTTGATTATAGCTATTAGTGATGAAGAACACAAGCTTATACTGAGAGGGGGGGTGAACAATATAAGATCACTTTTTACTTTTCTTTCTCAAAAAATATTATCCAATATAATTAATGGCAATATAAACAGTAGTAACCAAAGCAATGCACAAATAATCACACACAATAGAGACACCAATTTAATGTGGTTCACCCAATGTGGGCTACTCCATAGGAAATATCTTTCACTAAACCTCTTGGGAATCCTTTCCCTATTATAATATTTATGGACCTCTATCCAAAGAAGAAACCAATTCCCTAATCAAGATCATGGATCTCTATCCATAGGAGAATTCCTTCTCCCCTGTTCTAGCTGGTGATCTTCTATAAGAACTATTGCCTCCACTGCACTGGGTTATGGATATCTATCCACTGAAGACTCTTATTCTCACTCAAAAGACCTATCCTCACTACCCTGGCTAATGGACCTCTATCCACTGGAGATTGTCATCCTCTATACTCTGTCACCTCCAAAGATTGCTCTATGTACTAAACACGATCCTTCGTTCTAGCATCAATCTGCTCAATATCTATCTCTGATCTGCACTAAACACAATCCTTCGGTCTAGCACAAATCTATCCTCAATATCTATCCTCAAATATGTACTAAAAAAAGTCCTTCGGTCTAGCACAAATCTGCTCAACATCCATCATCAAATTTGCACTAAACACAGTCCTTTGGTCTAGCATAAATCTGCTCAATATCTATCCTCTAATATACACTAAACATAGTCCTTTGGTCTAGCACAAATCTGCTCAATCTCTATCCTCAAATTTGTACTAAACACAGTCCTTCAATATAGCATAAATCTGCTCAATCTCTATCCTCAAATCTGCACTAAACACAGTCCTTCGGTCTAGCACAAATCTGCTCAATCTCTATCTCTAGTCTGACACAAACCTATCCTCAAATCTACACCAAAATCTATCCTCAAATCTATCCTCAAGCTTTAACACAAAGCTTGAATCAATCACTAATCAACTCTACTAGATCTGCCCCAAACCTTAACCCATGGTTTGAATAAATCAATTAATCAAATCTGCTCACAAGTCTTCTTAAAGACTTGTCTCAAATCTACATTGTAAGCTTCCATAAAAGCTCACACTAATCTATCCACAAGTCCTCTCTAGAACTCGTCAAATCTGCTCAACAAGTATTCACCAAGACTTACCTCAAATATGCTCAAAAAGTCTTCACCAAGACTTACCTCAAATCTGCTCAACAAGTCCTCACTAGAACTTGTCCAATCTTCTTGACAAATCTTCACCAAGACTCACCTCAAATCTACTCAACAAGTATTCACCAAGAATTACCTCAAATCTGCTCAACAAGTTCTCACTAGAACTTGTCCAATATACTTGTAAGCTTTCACAAAGGCTTACTCAACTCAGTCCTTAAGTCCACTCTAGGACTTGCTCAAATCTGTCCACTAGCTTTCACAAAAGCTTTATACAACTCAACTCAACCTATTACAGAAAACCTCTTCAATATCATAAACAAGTTTCACATAGAATCTTGTTCAATCTCATAGAAACATATAGAGAATTGTTAGAGACTCAATATGCTTCACACTTACAACAATGCTCAATCACTTTCAATTTCTTTCTCAAACTAATTTGGAATATAGAATAATTTGTTTCACATAACTATCAATTCAAAACTTCCACTTGAATAGGCTCAATCAACTCCACTCAATCAATCACTCAATGAAACATTTATTTCTTAAAAACCCTAGTCGAAGCACATGAACACTCACTCAAATATTTCCAATAATGCTTATCAAACAATCTCATATAACAATGATACTCATGATCTTTCACAAACCTAGTTCAAGATAGTTCTCAGCTTCACATAACAATGATACTCATGATATTTCACAAACCCTAATCATGCACATGAAGGTTCATTCAATGTTTCCAACAATGCTTATCAAACAAGATTTTTATCAACTTTCACTCAGAAAAACCTTTAACAATCAAACTCAACAATGCTTATCAAACAATCATTTTCACTCCAACTTAGCATTCATAACATCCAACAATCACTCTTAAGGATAATGTTCCCTTACCTCTTGTTTGAAGATGATTTGAACTTAAACACCTGTCTCAATCACAACCACTCTTTTTGCCAATACTAGGGTTAGATAGCAAATATCTATCCTTAATAAATCCTCACAAAGATATTTCACCAAGTCAAAATATCAAAACTTAATCAACCTTATTTCTCCTTTCAATATAATTTATTAACTTTATTTTCAAAAAATATTTCTAACTCCTATGACACACCTTATTACTCCTCTCAATAAGCTCAAAGCACTCAAAAATTAAACCCTAACATAAAATAATGCTTATCCTTTTATCTCCCTCACAAAAACCTTTATCACATGCAATTTCCACTTTATAACATTTTAAAAATATTTTCCGCAAATTTTGGAACCAAGCAAACTATTGCATACCTTAGTCCTTCAGCAAAAGGTGCGTCGATGGGTTTTGAACGTAGAACCTTTCCACAACCAGGTGCCTTAGCAAGGCGTGTGCCCACCATGTGGGCTACGAGCCTCCACACAAAGAAAAAGGCTAGTGCATTTCCTTTGTATTCCACCAAGCACACAGACTTTACCAAAAACCTTCCTCCACTTCACAAAATACAAACCCGTAGGATTTGATCCCTGCACCTCACGATTGCCAATGTCTTAGCACCTCCCTTGTTCCAGTCATGCTATAGAGTGCCTTGGAATATGAAACTGAAACTCCTCCTCCTTGTCTTATCTTCTGCCTTGAAAAACCTTCAAAAACACACAATCGCTTCCCTTGCAATGCGCAAGAAAATAACACATAACTCTTTGATCGCGCATGAATTAAATGCCTTGGTTTTTACCCTCCTTTATATGTATAATGTGATATACTTCCACAACATCGATGATTTTTAATATTTCAAAATTTAAACTTTATAACCCTAACCTTAGGGTTAATTAATTTATAATTAGATTACAATTAATTTATAATTAATTTAATACTCTAAGAGTAAATTAAATTATTTTATAATAAAACTATTATAATATTTATAATTAATTAAATCTTTGGGTCTTGTCCTTTTAATATTATAATAAAGTATTATAATATTATTTTTCTTGGGCCTTCCTTTTGCCCTTTAGACCTCATATGACCACCTGGGAGCAAAATTTATTTTGCACTTGATTACGAAACTTGAAACTGATGTTGCCCACTGAAACTAATGCTTACTGATCCTATCTTCTTGACATCAATGACAACAAAACCTTGCTCATATTTTCAAAAATCTCCCCCTTTTTCATTGATGGCAACCCAATTACCTTTTACCTTTTCCTTAACCTTTTTCTGCTCTGCTCCCCCTGACTCATTGCTCTCCTCATAACTTAGATCTCTCCCCCTTTGACCTAGGTGTTGTAGGTGAGTTGGAGAGGAGAGGGAAATCCTCCAAGAGAGGTCCCAGGTTCAAATATCCACCCTACTAAAAAGATGAATTGGGTATCCAAAATCCAATTTATAATGTTGGTGCGGGCAGGGTCGGGTGCGACTCCCGGGTGACTTTGATGGTGTAGAACCCCCTGTTTGTGGTCTCTCAGACCAAGGTGGCCCTGCAAGGGGTTTTTCGCTTAAAAAAAAAATCTCTCCCCCTTTGACATCAATGGCAAAGGGTCACATTTGAGGCTCGGGGCTAAGAATAAGTATCTTAGCTTAGACCCTCCCCCACCTCCTCTTGAGATGATTATTTTTGGGTTGGGAGTATTTCTACTCCTAACATACACTGCTCATTAGTTTTCACTTTCCATACCTTTGAAGTCATACCTTTTTGAACCTTTTGAGAATCCTCTTTCTTGCTTGTCCTTGGAAGCTCTAGAAATTCTATTCTACACCACCTTGCTATATGTCCAACATTATTGCACTTATAACATTTAATGTTGTGATTCCTTGGAGGTGCAAATATCTTGAAGTTCCTCCTGGTGAAGCCATATCCTTTCCTGTCATTAACCTTGCAATTTATTGCCTTGTGACCAAATTGATTACAAGAGTAGCAATACCCTTGAAAAAGCTGCCTAGTTCTAAAACTTCCATATTCCTGTGTTTCATGTGTCCTACATTATGTAGCCTTGTGTCCAAACCTTTGACATGAGAAACATTGTCCATTGAAGAAACTTTGCCTTGAATCCATTGGTCTCTTAGTCTCTTCTACCCTATCCTGTTCCATCTATTTCTCATTTGTGCATTCTTCCTTTCCCTGTTGATCTTTCTATTTTCCAAATTATCTTTAGAAGTCTCACTTTCTCTTACACTCTCTTCTTCTGAAGCTTCTTTTCCTTTGTTTCTTGACTCTCCTTTTTCTGCTTCCTATTTTCCTTGTTCTTTTTCAAAACCAAGTCCTATTTTGGTGATTGATGATCTTTGTGCACTGATAATCCTGTCCAGGGATTTTAAAATTTTCTCAACCTTGTGTAGTTTATCCTTAGATTCTTTTACTTCCATCCTTAGTGAAACTATCTCATGTTCTAATATTTCACACTTTGGATATTTTATCTTCAATTTTTTAGCCATACCATCTTCAATTTTCCTTGCTTCTTCAACCTTAATTTTGAAGTTAATGAGTTCCTGTAGAAACTTTGTTTTTGTTTTCTCATCTTCTTGAGATTGAAACCTTAATCCTAAGTTCTCCCTTTTTAATTCTTCGAGATTAGTAATAAGTATTTCACATTCTAGCTCTTTTACCTTTGACTGTTCAACCATACCTTTTTCAACTCTTCTTGCCTTTTCAACCTTATCTTTCAAGTCAGAGAGATCTTGTAGAAGTTTTGACTTACACTTCTCATCCTCTTGTATTTGAGCCTTTAATTCTAAGTTCTCCATTTTCAACTCAACAAGTTCCTTAAGTGTGGCTTCCTCTTTTTATTTTTATTTTATTTTCTCTTTTCTTTGGTCTTCAATTTATTCTATTGTCCAAAGTAGAGTTTCTTCTTCATTCCTATTTTGACTATCCCTGTTATCCTTTTCTGAACCATCCTCTAGGACTTCAATTCTGAAAGCATCATATTCATATTCACCGCTACTAAATCCATTGCAATAACTTGCATCATGATCGAGTTTACCATAAATAAAACATTCTTCACCTTCTTGAGGATAATAAGCTGCATGGTGACCTGTCTTCCTACATCTAGTACAAAAATTTATCAATATGAACTTTTCTCCACTGCTTGATTCATCTCTTGAATCTATTTCTATTTTTTCTCCCAAAACAACAACATTAAATTCATCTTTATTTTCTTTCATGACCATGTGTGTTATTTTCTTCTTGTATCTCATGGTTCTACTTTAGCCTTTCTTTGCCATTTGTGTTCTTGTAATATCTTCCTTCAGGTTGTTAAACCTTTTTCGAAGGAACCAACTCTGATACTAATTGAAGAACACAAGCTTATATTGAGAGGGGGTGAATAATATAAGACCACTTTTTACTTTTCTTTCCCAAATAATATTATCCAATATAATCAATGGCAATATCAATAGTAGTAACCAAAGCAATGCATAAATCATCACATACAATAGAGACACCAAATTAACGTGGTTCACCCAATGTGGGCTACTCTACGAGAAAAATATTTCACTAAAATTTTCTCAAAAAACCTCTTGGGAATCCTTTCCCTATTACAATATTTATGGACCTCTATCCAAAGGAGACACCAATCCCCTAATCAAGTTCATGGATATCTATCCACAGGAGAATTCCTTCTCTTCTGCTCTAGATGGTGATCTTCTAGAAGAAATATTTCCTCCACTACACTGGATTATGGATCTCTATCCACTGAAGAATCATGTCCTCACTCAGAAGACCTATCCTCACTAACCTAGATAATGGACCTATGATAAATCTCTATTTTTGATCTGCACTAAACACAATCCTTAGGTCTAGCACAAATATATCCTCAATCTCTATCCTCAAATATGTACTAAACACAGTCCTTCGATCTAGCTCAAATCTGCTCAATCTCCATCCTCAATTATGCACTAAACATAGTCCTTCGGTATAGCACAAATCTTCTCAATCTCTATCCTCTAATCTACACTAAACATAGTCCTTCGATATAGCACAAATCTGCTCAATATCTATCCTCAAATCTGTACTAAACATAGTCCTTTGATATAGCACAAATATGCTTAATCTCTATCCTCAAATTTGCACTAAACACAGTCCTTCAGTTTAGCACATATCTGCTCAATCTCTGTCTCTGTTTTGGCACAACCTATCCTCAAATCTACATCAAAATCTATCCTCAAGATTTAACACAAAGCTTTACTCAATCACTAATCAAATCTGCTAGATCTACCCCAAACCTTAACCCAAGGTTTGAACAAATCAATAAATCAAATTTGCTCACAAGTCTTCTCAAAGACTTGTCTTAAATCTACATTGTAAGCTTCCATAAAAGCTCACACTAATTTGTCCACAAGTCCTCTATAGAACTTTTCAAATATTATAACAAGTATTCAGTAATACTTGCCTCAAATTTGCTCAACAAGTCTTCACCAAGACTTACCTCAAATCTGCTCAACAAGTCCTCACTAGAACTTGTCCAATTTTCTTGATAAGTCTTCACCAAGACTCAACTCAAATCTTCTCAACAAGTCTTCACCAAGACTTACCTCAAATCTGCTCAACAAGTTCTCACTAGAACTTGTCCAATATTCTTGTAATATTTCAAAAAAGCTTACTCAATTCAGTCCTTAAGTCCACTCTAGGACTTGCTCAAATTCGTCCATTAGCTTTCACAAAAGATTTATACAACTCAAATCAACCTATTACAGAAAACCTCTTTAATATCATAAACAAGTTTAACACAAAATCTTATTCTATCTCATAGAAACATATAGAGAATTTTTAGAGACTCAATATGCTTCACACTTACAACAATGCTCAATCACTTTCAATATCTTTCTCAAACCAATTTAGAATATAGAATAATTTGTTTCACAGAACTATCAATTCAAAACTTCCACTTGACTAGGCTCAATCAACTCCACTCAATCAATCACTCAATAAAACATTTCTTTATTACAAACCCTAGTCCAAGCACATGAACACTCACTCAAATATTTCCAACAATGCTTATCAAACAATCTCACATAACAATGATACTCATGATCTTTCACAAACCTAGTTCAAGATAGTTCTCAACTTCACATAACAATGATACTCATGATCTTTCACAAACCCTAATCATGCACATGAAGGTTCATTCAATGTTTCCAAAAATGATTATCAAACAAGGTTTTTATCATCAAATTTCACTCAAAAAAAAACTTTAACAATCAAACTCAACAATACTTATCAAACAATCATTTTCACTCCAACTTAGCATTCATAACATCCAACAATCACTCTTAAGGATATTGTGCCCTTACCTCTTGTTTGAATATGATTTGACCTTAAACACCCGTCTCAATCACAACCACTCTTTTTGCCAATACTAGGGTTAGATAGCAAATATATGTCCTTAATAAATTCTCACAAAGATATTTCACCAAGTCAAAATATCAACATTTACTCAACCTTATTTCTCCTTTCAATACAATTAATTAACTTTGTTTTCAACAAATATTTCTAACTCCTATGACACACCTTATTACTCATCTCAATAAGCTCAAAGCACTCAAAAATTACCCTAACATAAAACAATGCTTATGTTTTTATCTCCCTCACAAAAACCTTTATCACATGCAATTTCCACTTTATAACCTTCTAAAAATATTTTCCGCAAATTTCAGAACCTTCACAAATTTTAAAACCAAGCAAACTATTGCATACCTTACTCCTTTAGGAAAAGGTGCCTAGGTGGGTTTTCAACGTGAAACCTTTCCACATCCGGGTGCCTTAGCAAGGCATGCACCCACTACGTGGGCTACGAGCCTCCACACAAAGGAAAAGGCTAGAACCTTTCCTTTGTATTCCATCGAGTGCACAAACTTTACCAAAAATCTTCCTCCGCTTCGCAAAATGTAAACCCATGGGATTTGATCCTTGCACCTCGTGATTGCCAACGTCTTAGCGTCTCCCTTGTTGCTAGTTGTGCTATAGAGCACCTTGGAATATGAAACCAAAAATCCTCCTCGTCTTATCTTCTACCTTGAAAAACCTTCAAAAACACACGATCGCTTCCCTTGCAATGCGCACAAAAATCACACATAACTCTTTGATCGCGGATGAATTAAATGCCTTGGTTTTTACCCTCCTTTATATGCATAATGTGATATACTTCCACAATGTCGGTGATTTCGAATATTTCAAAATTTAAACTTTATAACCCTAACCTTAGGGTTAATTAATTTATAATTAGATTATAATTAATTTAATACTCTAAGAGTAAATTAAATTAATTTATAATAAAACTATTATAATTAATTTATAATTAATTAAATCTTTGGGTCTTGTCCTTTTAATATTATAATAAAGTATTATAATATTATTTTTCTTGGGCCTTCCTTTTGCCCTTTAGACCTCATATGACCACCTGGGAGCAAACTTTCTTTTGCACTTGATTACGGAACCTAAAACTGATGCTACCCACTAAAAATAACGCTTATTGATCATGTCTTCTTGACATCAATGAAAACAAAACCTTACTCATATTTCCAACAAGTGACATATTTTGTGTTCATTTATGGCCATTTATTTCAATTGCATGAAGGGAATTTAATTCTTTGGCACATCTCCTTTGTAGCTTAGGTTTATTTTTTTGTAAAGTATTTACTTTTCCTGCTTTTACTTTCATTGTAATTCCTTTTCCTAACCCTTTGGCATTAGCTCATGAAGGCCTTATTGCATTAAATATTAAGTTTGATTAGGATATGACCTCGATTAAAACACCAAATATTACCCCATTGGTAGTTCTTCAATTATGATGTTTTTTGCTATTTTAGTCTACATGAGGTATGGGTGCCCTTAGCTTGTCGAGTTCTTTGCCTAGATAAATATGTGCATTTAGAGATGACAATAGTTTATTTGGCATACCTAATGGGACAAGCTTCTACATTATCCCCATGAAGATTGAAGAGTTTTGACTATGATCCTGGTGAAGGTCATAGTACACCCACTTGAAGTATAGCATCAAAAAGTCTCTTGGTGACACTGCTTGAAAGGAAAAGATCTTGAAGAAGCCTGACAAAATATTAACTAAGATTCCAATAGGATATTTATCTTATGAGCTTATTGAAGCAAAATTTCTCCACTTGGTGACTTTGTTATCAAATGAAGGGCCTATAATTATATGATTAGAAGGTGCATAAATAGAGCCTTTACCTAAGGTAATCAATAAGAGTTGGTACCACCATTGAACCAAAGACAAAGAAGAAGGAACTGGTGATGTAACATGGCAGCTATAGTGCACCATCCTCCTAGAATTTTTTTTGCATAGAATGATAGAGGTCCCCTAATTCCTCTTATTCTACTTGAAGTATGAGATCCAATTATTTCCTTGATGCTCAAGTCCTTATATTAATTCTTGGAAGAAGATGTTGTCACTATGTCAACACACTTGCAACACTTGGTGAGCTTGTGCACTATACCCTTCATTGCATGATGTATTTTGTACTTTATTGCATGATCCATTGTGCACTTCATTGCTCAATTCCTCATTCTATTGGATGATTCTTTTAGAGGGAGAGCTCATGAATGGTACCTCAAACTCAACCCATAATCAGTCAAAAGTAGGGAATAATTGGAGGACATCCTGATAAATAAATTTAGAGAGAAGGTGGATGGAACATCTATCTTGGAACAACTTAAAACCATAAATAAGGTTCCTATAAATAAAATGGATGATTTTAATATCTTATTCTACAAGAATTAGTAAAGGATCTGAGACAAGATTCGACCAACTCTAGGTATAACATTTATTTACTGCTTAAAAGCTTTCAATTCAAAGTTTACCATGATGGACCAATCTAAGAATGGGAATTCATACCACAAGACTATGAGATAGCCATCCATGCTAAAAATAATATAATCCAAATAGGAAGGCTAGCCTCTAGGCCACCTTCACCATTATTTTATTCCATTCAACCCTCATATCATTCTCCTTCAACCATAAAACTCGCCACCAATCTAACTTGTCTCATCGTGTGCTCAAAGAAAAACCAAACTCCCTTTCCTCTAGATGCAAAAATGGATGAACTATTAAAAACTATGAGGGCCCTCTCTAATGACATCATAGCCCTTAAGATGTAGTATAATGTTCAAGTGTTTCCCTACTAAAGTTATCCTAGGCCTACTTTCCAACAAGGAAACCCAAATATTTGACTGCCTTTAGAAGGATATCACAAGCCTTCATTTATGACCCATAAAAATACTAGTCAGTTGTAGGCTTGAACTCAATAGATAGTACCTATGTTAGTCCTAGTTTAACAAATTCCAATAATCTCAACTAGGGACTTAATAGCAACCCATAAAAACTATATTGAATATCCTAATGGCTGGTACTATCTTGCTCCCAACTATCCATATTTTGATTGTTATGTTAGAAATGTATCTCAAGTAATCGAGACAATTCCTTATGATGACAATATTGCACATCTTCCTTAGTTGGAAGTCTAGATGCCAAGTCTAGAATCTGCTACTCAGTCTTCAATCATGTCATTAGCTTCCAACTTGCCATCTCTAGAGCAAACTTTTGTTACCTAAGATGAAGTAGAAATGTATGCCATATCAGATGAAGTAGGCCCCTCAAATTTTAGGAGGCCACAAGTTCGATGAGAGTATAACACTTAGGCCAAGAGAAGGGATATTGAAGAGAAAGGTGTACCTATCCTAATAGAGGTTAGACCTTAAAGAAGGAAAACAAATAATTGAAAAATTCCTCTACCATAATTTGCATCAAAGAATCAGGTTCAAGTGGTCTTAACAGTTATAAGAGATACCCTTGAGCCTCCAAGGCAACCTATTGCAACTACAAGAAGATCGTATTCGATGGGAGAAAGGACTAGGCACTTGACATCATCAACCATTCTAAGAGCCCCTTCTATAAGACCCTTCAATATGGTGGAGAACCTAAGGAGGTCAATTGTAGTCATGCCTCTTTAGGACATACTCTTTATTCTATAAAAAATGAACTTGGAAGAGGCCCTAAAGAAGTAGAGAAAGTTGAGAAGACAAGGAACACCCATCATGCAATAAATTTTAGGCCTATAACCTAATAGGCCTAAGCCTATGCCATTCTACCTGATACTGATAGGTGGAGATAAGTTGATACACAACTGCATAGTCGACTCAAATTCAAGCACATCGGTTATATTGAACAAGGTAGTGGAGGCACTTGGTTTATCTCTCAAGTACACCAATAATTAGGTAGTCCAATTATATGGTACCCCAGTGCTATTCTTTAGGCCAATTCAAAAAAATTCTCTAGCACTCCAAGCATACCCTGACCTAACGGTTCACCAAGACATAATGATGATCGATATCTCAATCTCATTTGGAATATGCCTATCTAGAGACTTCATCACTAAGATCGAAGGATACTTATCATCAGACTGGATTCATATGTTACTTTGAACTATGTAAAATACCAAGTTCAAGATCCCATAAAAAACCCTTCACATATACCACAGAGCAAAATCCCTTCAAGGAAAATGGAGAAGAGCAAGATCATATAGTAGAGGAAACATTGTCAGACTCTGACTACTTCCTTGGATGAGGTGCATCCATGCATCCTTGACAATTATTTGGATTATGGGACATATAAGACATAGGAATTATATTATGACAAAATGTTCAATCCAATTGGCATGGTGTGATCTATCGCCAAGTATTCCTTTGTACATATGTATATATTGTATACAGTCTAAAAAAATGATAATATGAAAAGATTTTCTATGCAAAGGGATCAAAGATTTACCAATATGAAAGCTATAGTATTCTTGACCATCAATATGATTGAAAGGGAGTAGTCTTTGCACCCAAAATTAACCATCCAATTTAAAAATCATCAACGATTGCAGATATTGCACTTAACTCAATCTTGGTTGATAAAAGACAAATTATTTATTCATGCCTAGGGGAGTATGCCCAGACATCCACTGTAACGCCAGTTCAATATTGTCGATACATTGTGTGTAAGCAAAAGGAACAAAGACCAATTTGTTTAAGTTTACCTTCACATTTGAAGGAGTTATCTTAGTGAAGCAAAAGGATCATGGGCTCCTAGAAAAGAAGCTCAAGGAATTTAAGATATAGAAGGTTCTTGATAGGATGTTTTTAGAGTGGCTAGTTAAAGTTAAAACCTCAAAAAAGTTCATACATGAATCCATGCCAAAATTGGAAGCTCTTCAAAATCCCATAGATGAGGAAGGTACACCCCTATTGAAGCGATTGTTGGGATAGGCTCTATTCCCACCATCGAGGAGGATACCTTATCATACCTTATATAAGGTAACTAAAAAGGTGGACTTGAACTATTAGATCCATGTATTTAAGTTGAAACTCCTTTAAAAGGAAAAATAAAAAAGGAGAAGATTAATGCTTGGTGGAAAATATGACAAAAAATCAATAATACAACATCGATTTTTGGTCAAAATGATGAGGATGGAGGATTCAAAGAATGTTGGTAGTTGGCACAAGGAACACATTAAAGAAAAAAACTCTAGCACATTCAAAGTCCATGGAGAAATGGTCATAGAGGCCATCACCTAGGTGATAGCAAACATAGAAGCAATATCAAAGGAGGTCATTCCCATGGAAGATTCTTGTTGTGGGATATAGAAGCTACAACACGTTAGCAACACTCCCTAACTTAAGAAATATTCTCCAAGGTGTTTTCCTCGACATGAGATAAGTTAAAGATGAAGGAATCATCTTGCAACACTGACTACCTACTTACTAAGAATAACAACAACAAGAAGGAAGACATTTCCAAGGCAAAATCCCAAGCCACCATGACCCAAATAGCTAGGAAAGCACCTAGTGCCCCTTCTTCCATGTTGAAGGTAATAACCCTTCCACATTAAGCACTAAACCTATTGACACTAATTCACATCGCTATTGCCTTAGCAATCACCCTTCCTTGAGAAACTCCCATTGCATTGATCCTCCACATGGAGATTATACTCCAAAATTCTAAGGCCCTCACACCATTGGCTTCCACTCCTACCATCCCATTGGTAGCCCTCTAATATTCCTTAGCTAGGGAAATTCTACCTTTCCCTACCATTCCTCAATAAATCCCATCACTACCCATTCTTTCAGCCAATGATATCACCTCCTCCACTAGGGTATTAGTTGCTAGTTTTATCACTTTTCTAAGTGTGTCTCCATACTTTAGAGAAATCCAAAAGAGGATCGCCAAATATTAATAAAATGAGACTAAAAGAGCAACCATGTCAACAGAGAGTAGAATCAAGAGCTAGATCGACCTACTAGGGAGGGTTCATTTTTCCTATATAGACCCAAAGATCTCTAATATAGAAGGGCAGACACAACCCCAAGATTATCATATAACTAGAGAGAACATTAGTTTGCAAGGCACTAGAACTAGGGGTACAATAGAGTTGGTCGATAACACGTATAAGCTCATCAAATACTATTTGAAAACCCTAAAGAGAAGATTGCAAAAGGAGAAATGGAACTCTAGGAGGTCAAGAATGCCCTTAAAGACTCGTAAACTAAAATCAAAGGGCTCTAGAATCAAGTGAAGTAGACTACAATCACCCAAGAAACAACTTCCATCTTGGATGAAGAGCGCAAGAAAATTCATGAACTATTAGACCAATTTTTCATTGAAGAGAGTTAGCTCAACTCATATAGGGCTTACTCTGAGAGAGAGCTAGAGGAAGAAAGAAATAAGTGCTCATAAAACCTATAACTAAATACTATTAGATTAATATGGGGTGTTTATGCCACATATTTGGAAAATATAACCAATTAGTGGTTTCAATATCATGGTTCATTGAATTTATTTGCACATCTCTACTAAGTACAAAAATCACTCTAGATATGGAACAAACCCTGGTGGTCGAATTTACAAGAATGAACAAAGTAGAGGATTTCTATGATAGGATCATCATTGTAAGTGAGTAATAGTTAGCGACATCTAACATCTAGGATCAAGAGGTAATATTTAAGAAAACTTGGGATACTCTCAACAAAAAGAAAGTGATGCACAAACACATATCTCAAATAGAAGCCTTAAACAAGGTGATCGATGGTCTGCATGTCCCTCTAAACTCTCTTATTCAAAATGATCTACCATATCCCTAGGCAAGGGATCATCCACCCCTCTTTGGGGAGGAGTACACTCGAGCATTATAGTATCATAAGGAAAGGGAGTTTAACTTCTAAAAATAACTATAATTCCTAATAGCTAAAGATGTACTAAAGGCCATTGGGCATGTGGTAGAACTTGAAGGATAGGTGTAAGAAGTCATGCACACAACAACAAATTTCTTATGCATAGATCAAATTGAAATCTTGAGGAGCCACTATCATTTTCAATATGCTAGAGTGCCCTCCAAAAATAAGTAGGAATTGAAAGCTCATATGAACAAGCTCCTATCTCACTAAACCTTACCACACATATTTTTACTTTTTATTCCTCACCCCTATGCTTTTATCATTTTTTTATTTTATTTTTATTATTTATGTTTGTATTTCCAACTTCTAATTTTTGACCCCATGCCGAATGGACAAGACAAGTAGTCTAGGTTCACTCCCTTGTTAATAGGCTAAAAGGCCCCAAGAGCCACCAAAGCTATAGGGAAGTTTTTCCTATAACCTTGCTTCACTCCAATAAAACATAGTCAAATGTGGGATAAGCCAAAAAATATAGTTGAAGGCACTTCCTACCTTGAGTCAAAAGGAAAGAACTCCAAGAAAAAGGGATAAAAAATATGAATCCACATCGATTGTTAGATCTTCCATAAATAATCAATGCTCATCTACCTCCCCAGGATAGCCATATTAGGAATGCTAAGGTCCAATGGCCATTCATTTTTAATCCAATGGTCTATGTGGTCCTTATAATGAAGAAGAGCATAGTAAAGAAAGGCCTTGACAAGACTCAAAGACAAATACATGGTGACCAGTCAAGAACCCAAGGAGAAAAGTGTATGTGCTTAGGTGGATGCCTGCCATTGGTCGAAGAAGGTTCCACCTCACCTGGGAACATGTGGTAACTGTGTGCACAAGGAATGAGGTAGGGAAAGGAGCATTTGAGAGAAACACCTACCAATGGCTACAAATATTGACTTTCATAGCCAATCCTATTAGATCCATTTGTGTGTTAGTGCAATGACTGCCCATCATATGCATGAGACTATCCTATCAATCTACGCCATCCAAGAAGGTCATACCCACCATATTTACCAATAGGAGATCCTAGAGGAAACCTGACAAAGTCTTAATGGTGCAACCATTTCAACATAGCAAGAAATAAGAGATGATGACAACATCTCCCCATTTAAAGGCATCAAAGATCTTAGTATTTATGGTCTTAGATCTAGATACCTCCAAGCTACTATTTCCAATTGTAAACGTATTTTGGTTGCAAAGTAGAGGATAACTTGTAGGTCTTTTGCATAGATATTTAAAGGGAAAGAACCTTCCTCTTGGCTTATAAATAGGCCCAAAATTTATTGTAAAGGCATTAGCAGTTGTTTTCTTGTAGGTCTCATCCCCTTATTTTTTATTGTAATAAGCAAAGCTTGAATATTGAACCATTGTCTAAGGAGAATTAAACCCTTTGTGCCTTAATTTATTATAATCATTTTTGGCATATTAATGGAAGCTATGGCTAATTTCACTCCATCCTCCTTTCTTTAATGTGTTTTTAATTCTTGACATCGTGTTTTTTTGGTTGGGTTCTTTATAGCTATTCATGGCAAGATTCGTGTTCATTTATGACCACTTGTTACAGTCTAGGGATGGGACGTTAATTATTTGGCACATTGCCCTTATAACTTAGGTTTCAATTTTCTATAAATTATTTGATTTTATATTGTTAATTTCTTTGCAATTCCTTTCCATACAAACCCCTTGGACGCATCTCGTGGAGACCTATGTACATCAAGGATTAAATCTAACCAGGAGCTAACCTCGATTAAAAATCCTAGATGTTGCTCCACATGCAGTACTTCATACACAATGCTTCTTGTTGTTTATTTATTAACTAAGCATGGGTGCCATTGGCTCATCAAATTCTCTATCGGATGGGCAGGTGCATTTCGAGACGACAACAATATCATTGGAAAAATCAACCTCAATCATTCAATAAAAATAAAATCATTATCATGGTCATTTAGTGTTTCATCGAGTGGGTAAAATCTATGCCATTATATTTTACCACTAGAGTCCAAATATCTTAATTTATACTCAATTAGATTCTCTACCACTATGGTATACCATCTATCTTGATTTCAAACAACGATACACCTTTTAAAAACAAAGGGGTCCAAAACATTTATTCTAAATATAAAATTCAAATATAAGTGGTCAACACCCTATTACCCTCAAGGTAATGGTAAGGCATAATATTCTAAGAAGACATTAATCAAGGTCCTTAAGAAACTAATACTAGCTATGACTAGCACTTACAACTTTACCCAACTTTGTGGGCATATCGTACTAGTGTTCAAACTTCCATTGTTGTGACACCCTATGCCTTGGCCTATGGAACTAAGGATCTATTTACTTTTGAACTTTAGATTCCCTCTTTAATAGTCTTACTCCAAGACTCCTCTATAGTATACGAGTATTGTCTTAGTTATCTCAATCAACTAGAACTAAAAAAAATAACACATGCCTTAGAGAATCAACATCCTATCATGATAATATTAGACATGTCTACAACAAAAGGTTGTGACATATATACTTATAAATCAATGATCTAGTTCTCAAAGAAAACCAAAAGAACACTAATTCCAACTTTGAGATTAAAGGTAAATTTTAACCCAACTGGTTAGGTCCATTTATCATCACTACAAAATTTGGATCCAAAGCCTACCTCCTAGGCACACTAGATGGAAAAGAATAAATAAATCCAATCAATATAATTCTTCTTGAAGATATTAATTTGAAATTTACATTATTTATTTGCTCATGTGCCTGATTACATGGTTGTCTGTATGCATGACTACCCAACAATCATACTTGCTTGAACACACATGCTTGATTGTATGATTGATTGAGTTTACTTATTGCATACCATAGAGTTAGGAGGTCCATGATAAGGCTATGATGATCCTAGCTAGAAAAAATAATCATATGCATTGCATTTGCACTTGGTACCTGATGCTAGCAAACTCTCCCAATCCCATAATTCTCATGCTTTTATTTCTTCTATCAAAACCACATATCTCTCTTTCAAATCAATATTCTTATGGTTATATTCCTTAAATTATATTAAGTGATGTATGATGCAATCATCCGCAACCCTGATGATCCAATCCTTTTTGTTTTTCTATTATATTTGATATCAATTAAAATATTACAATCTCAATCAAAGGTATATTATACAATTGATAAATCTCAAGTCATTTTTAATAAAAAAAATTGATATCCATTAGCTCTAAGTTGTTTGATAGGTCCTTGCAAGGCCCAGGATTATCCTTCTAGTGCCTTGTAAATTTGAAACCACTTGTAGATATTCTAGGCAATGGAAAAATAATATTGGATCTTACCTTCCCATATCAAGCAACCATGATTAAAATTTATAGTTTAGAATATCTGGTATTCTTCTTGAACTTGCTAAATTGTCCGATGGATCACCCATGGTTTTTAAACCCCATCATATTTAATATATTGTGGAATTGTAAGTGTTTACAAATATACCAGTTAATGGATAAAGGGTTCTGATCGCCATGGTTGGAACACTCAACAATGTACTTCTGAAAAGTCCTAATTGCCTCATATATCAATAAGAGGATTGAATATCTATGTCCAATGCCTTGTGGATTTGCAAATATTTATACATGTACCAGATAGTGGATACTATGCTTAGAACCTCCTATTGATATATGAAGTGATCAAGGGCATTCTTAAATCATCAATTCCTCGCAATCAATCCAATTGGTTATCACATACATTATTGTGAGGCTTAGGGCACGTGAATCAATGTTTTGAAAATATGTAATTATTTACAAATCTACAAGGCAATGGTGCATATGGCCTGATCCATTTAAGGGCCTATCAGCAAACCAAGCTTCAATAAATTTCCTGTATTTAAAATTCTTGATTCCTACTTTCTTCCCTCTCTTAAATCAATTTAAGTGTGATTTGGTTGCCTTATACACCATTATGAAGCCCAAGCCATGTGAGCCAATGTCTTGCAAATATGTAATTATTTACAGATCTACCAAGTAATGGGTCATAAGGTTTGGTATTCATAAGTATTCTATAAGGAAAAAAATATCAACCTCCTACTTACTTCCTTATCACCTCTTTATAGACATTTGAGAAAACGAGGTATGATTGATTATTTTTGTGGAAAACACCCCAATTGGGATGACACTTTTGGGTAATTCCCAAGGAGGCAAGGGTATCTATTCCACCAAAAACATCAAGGGCTCGCACCTAGCCTGCCCCCTTCAGTACACTCAAAGAGCATGCCTAAAAAAACAAAAACACAAACAAACACAAAAACAACAAAAAACAATAATAAATAAATAAAAAAAAACACAAAAACAAAAAAAGACAACAAAAAACGTAAAATAAACATAAAAACATAAAGACAACAAAAAACACAAAAATAAAAAACATAAAAACAACAAAAAACCTAAAAATAACAAACAACAAACAACAACAAAACACAAAATACACAAAAAAACCACAAAAACAACAAAACAACACACAAACACACACAAAAACACACACACACACAAAAAAAGAACAAAAACACAAAACACAAAAATAATAAAAAACAACACAAAAAACACAAAAATAAAATAGAACAAAAATAATACAAAACAACACACACAGTGAAAAACAAAAAAGGAGAAAAAATATAATACAAGTTTGGCCTTTCTAGGCCAAAAGGCTATTCAAGCAAGAATCAACAAAGAAAATATAAGAATGATCAGTTTGATTAAGGGAACTAAAATACCCTGACCGAACCAAAGAGAAGCAAAAACAAATAAAAAATGAACTGGGTACCTCTAGTACTGGATCCATCCAAAGAAAGGATAAAAAGAAGAACTTCCCTTATTTGTGAATCCCACCATATTGGAGGGTGGTCGTAGTAAGTAAGATCACCTTTGTCCAATGTCCAATTAGCTAAAGCATCAACAATCCTATTCTATTATTTGACCACATGATTGTATTCAACTTTTAAAAAGCCCATTTGGATTAATTGAATCTTCTCAACAATTATTTTTATTCTCCAATCAACCTTATGATTATTAGAAGGAGTCTTCAACAAATTAATCATGACTTGAGAGTCAGATTCAACCAATACCTTTTTCCATCTAACCTTAGTAGCCTCTTAAAGGAATCTAAGGATACCATACCCCTCAACAAGGTTATTGTAAAGGATACCCAAATTCTTAGCAAAAGTGAATATTGAGGAACCATCTGAAAGTCTACCAATTTCTCCTACACTAGCTTTTCTAGGGTTCCTCCTAGAGGCTCCATTGGTATTTAATTTTCTAAAATCCTTAGGAGGAGGCTACTAATTCCTTGTTCTATCCATCGTTTGATTACTCACATTCTCTTTAAGTTGGTTGCCCTTAAAAGAGCTAATATTCAATCTTTGCATCACCTAATCCCATATTTGGTGAGAGTTTTGGGGGTGTTTAAGGAGTTGTTGGACTAATTCAACTAAGTTCGTAATGTTATTTTGTGAGATATAGTGGATGTCCTTCCTTTCTTGATTAAAAATCTGGTTGTTTCTTTCTTTCCAAATATTCCAAGGCAGGATGGTAGAATCCATCCAAACTAGCTGCCTAATAAAGTGATCAACACCCTCCTGATTAGGCCAATCCCTCCAAAGGTATTAAAAATTAAAACAATTGGACCACTATAAGACAAGTAAGATGACCATTCTCCTCCATATATCATAGTCTAAGGTACACTCAATAAAAATATGGTTGAGAGTTTCCACATTCTTTCCACACATTTTGCATCTGAACGGACCATGAAAACCATGTTTCATAAGTTGCTCACTAGTAAGCACCCTATGATGCAATAAAATCCATGTAAATAACCTCACCTTAGGCAAAATATTTTGAGCCCACAACTGAGTAAATATTTCATATGATTGGTTGGGATTACTATGGCATAAGTTAAAATAATCTTGAGCAACTGAATACTCACCCTGAGTAGTGTTGTTCCATCCAAAATAGTCTTTATCATGGGACCAAGAGAGAGATCTCATATGAAGGATGCTTTGGATATATTTTCTTTGAATTTCTAGCATTTTAATAGGCCAATCCTCAATAGGGATCCAATATCTACCAACCTCTAAATTACCAGTATGGTATCAACAGTACTTAGAAATCTTTATCTCATTAGCCCGATGAAGCTCCTCCATACAAGGCCTCCAATCAGGAACCTAAGTTATCAAATGCTGGTGATCATCCCAAGAATCTATCCAAAAATTTACCTTTTGACCATTATGAATGATCCAAAATAACTTTTGCTTAATAAAATCCTCACCAGTATTAAGAACTGCTAAAATGAGAGAACCTTTGGTAGGCAATTGATAGTGAACAAGGTCTTTAGGACTTTTGTTCTCAACATATTTCGCATGAATATTCTTGCCCCAAATAGCATTGGGGTTATCCAAAATCCTCAAATATCGTTTAGCAGCTAAAGCCTTATTTTTATTAATAGCAGATCAAAAACCTAATTCCCCTTCATTCTTGGGAAGGCATAAAGTATCCCATTTCACCAAGGCCCATTTTATTTTCTCCTTAGTACCACTCCAGAGGAAATGATGATTGATTTGATCTAGTTCTCAAAGAACAACCTTTGGGATATTCAACACAATAGAAACATAAATAGGTATAGCTTGAAGGACTGATTTTACCAAGGTACTTCTACCCCCAAATGAAAGCCACCTATTGGTTCACTTTCCAATTTTCTTCCTAACTCTACCCAAAAACCAATTCTAGTATTTTTTTGTCTTTGAATATTGAGAGGAATTCCTAAATAAGCCATTGGAAGGAGGTCTTCTTATATATTAATTTATCCAAGACCATGTATTCCTATCTAGGAGAGCAGTGAAAGAAAATAACTTTAAATTTATCTTCATTGATCAATTGCCCGATAGCATTAGAAAAACAACTAATGATTTGCTTAATTTTAAAAAATTCCTTAACTATAGCTTTACCTAACAAAGTAGATTCATCAACAAATTGAAGATGAGAAATAGGCCCAACTCCACAAGCAATGGTAACTCCCTCAAGGGTTCTATTTTATCTATTTTTGGTTATAGTCCTGCCCAAGAATTCAACAATAATGATGAATAATTAAGGGGAAAGAGGATAACCTTGCCTAATACCTCTGGAAGTAGGGAAAAACTAAGAAGGCCTACCATTGATAAGAAGAGAGTAGGACACTGAAGAGATACATCCCATAATCTAGTCCATCCAATCCTGAGAGAAGCCAAATTGCCTTAAAACTTTGACAAGGAAGTGCTAATCCACTCTGTCATAAGCTTTAGATAAGTCTAAATGAATGAACATAGATGTAGATTTTTGCATTTCCATGGAATGGATGTCTTCCTGAGCAAGAACCATCTCATCCACTATTTGATCCCCTTCCACATAACCCCCTTGTTCAGGGGAAATAATCTTATGCAAAATAGGCTTCAACCTTTTTGCCATGATATTTATAATGATTTTGAGAAGAACATTACATAAAGCAATAGGTCTAAAAGTTGAGATATGATCTACCTGTTGAGATTTTGGGACAAGAGCTATATATGTTTTATTGATAACATTCAAAATTTCTTTGGATTTCCTGGCTTCTTCCATCACCTCTAATAAATCAACATGAAGAATATCCCAAAACTCTTGATAGAACTCAATAGGAAAACCATTAGAACCTAGGGTTTTTCCTTTTTGCATTTTAAAAACCACCCGTTGAAGCTCATTGATTGTAATTGGAGCAGTCAAAATAGAATTCTCATCAAAAGTGATAAGAGTAGGGATGGCTTGAAGAATATTCTATTGAGAATTTGAGTCAAGAGGTGCAACAATAAATAGATTGGAAAAGTAATTGACAACAACAAAGTTCATGCCATCCCAAGTGTAGACAACATCTCCAAAATCAAATTTTAGGGAAGAAATAAAGTTGTGAGATCTTTGAGCTAGAAGAGATTTGTGGAAGAAATATGTGTTTCAATCTCCTTTTTTTTTTTTTTTTTACCCAAGTGTTGTAGGTGAGTTGGAGAGGAGAGGGCAATCCTCCAAGGGAGGTCCCAGGTTCAAATCTCCACCCTACCAAAAAGTTGAATTGGGTATCCAAAATCCAATTGATAATGTTGGTGTGGGCAGGGTCGGGTGTGACTCCCGAGTGACTTTGACGGTGTAGAACCCCCTGTTCATGGTCTCTCAGACCAAGGCAGCCCCGCAAGGGGTTTTTCGCTTTAAAAAAAAAAAATCTCCTTCTTTTAGCCATTGGATCCTAGATTTTTGCTTCCATAAGAGTTCTTCTCTTTTTTCCCATTCCTCTAACTGAGCAGTGAGTCTAATTTCATTTGTACTTCTACTCTCTATGAGGCCAAATAAACAGATTTTTGTATTCAAATTTTCATGCTGAGCAATAACATCATTTTTTTATCGAACATATCCAAACTTTTTCCAGTTCTAAATATTGATTTTGGATTTAATGTATTTAACATTTTCGCAAAACAAAACATCTTAGTCCCATATATTGGTTTACTTTCCTTCCACCATTGTTGCACTCGAGGTCTAAAGGAACTGTCTCTAAGCCACATTAACTAAAATTGAAAAGGCGAGAAACTCACATTGGTTTTCCAAATTTCCACCATGACTGACCAGTGATCTAAACCAACATTGTTAAGAGTTTTCACCTTAGGAATGTGACCATGGATTAAGAAATTATTAGAGAATAAGAACCTATCCAATCTCTCCATAATACAAACTAAGCCTTGCCTTCTGTTAGACCAAGTCATAAGGCCATTATCTAGTTGGATGTCCACAAGATGAATGTTTGCAATATATTCACTCATGAGGTCAATGCTTTTTTCTAAAATTCTAGTTCCCCCCATTTTCTCATCCAAAGAGAGGATGGTATTGAAATCTCCTCCGATCAAGATCCAAGATTTAGGAAAATGAGAGATAATATAAGTTATATCCTTCCACTATCTTTTATTTTTCTCCAAAGTAGTTGGAGCATAAACAATTATGCAAAGCATAATTTGGTTAGAATGTCTACTTTGAATAGCTATAGCCAAAAGACCCCATCTACCAACCATATGGTGAATAACAACCTATTTTGGTTCCCAAAGGCAAGCAATACCACCAAAAGTCCCTTGGGAACTGAGAGAAGCAACTTTTCTAGTTGGCTAGATTTTACTAGCAATTGAATCCATATCCTTTATTGAGATCTTTAATTCTTGAAGGAAAACAAGGTGTGGATGGTTTATCTAAATTATTCTTCTAATTTCATTTTATTTTCAAAGACTCCCTTTGAGTCATCTAATATTCCAAGTGATGATCTTCATTAATAACAAGGCTTAAAAATTTGGTAAGGGCAATAATCTTACCTTCCTCTATAGGCTTTTCACCTTCTTTTATCATATGATGTTGATTGGTCTTGTGACTTACCTTTTGGTTGGAATCCATCTTTAGTTTTTTCCCTATTTCTTGACTTACCCCAATTGAATCTAGGATGGCTTCTAACCTCGATGATTGCGTGTATAAAGCAAAAGTGTTACTGGAAGGTTCAACATAGTCTATCATGAGACCTGCATTATCTGAAGTCTCAACATTTAAAAGATTATTTTTCTTGTGTATATTTCCTCCTTTTTTTTCTTATTGAAAACCTTTAATTTGTTGGTTTGTCTCTAAGTATTTCCTTGCATATTTAAATTGTGTTTCTAAGATTTTTGTCTCCATTATTTCCTCTTCTTCACCTGGGATATCATTTGTGGAAATAATTTCAAACATATTAGTTGATAACTTCGATTGATCCTTCATAATTGGTTTTTTCTAAGTGTTCTTATTAGGTATTTGAAATTTTGCTAAGTTTGTATCCTTTTTCTTTTGATCTAGGATTTTATTTGGGAAATTCGCTAGCCAAATGACCATATGATAAATTCAACAATGAAAAGGATTGTTCTCATAGTCCACCACTTGCTCCTAAGTGTTCTCTCCAAATTGTAATGAGATCTTTTCAAGCAGGGGTTTGTCAAAATCCATTTAAATACAAAACCAAACATAAATAATATGTTCAAATTTTTTAGTACAATCAGTAGTCATCATAAAAGTTCCCAAAGAGTTACCAATTAAAGAAAAACTGTTGGATTCTAGAATTCAATTGGGATGCCAAAGAGTCTAACCCATACAAAACGTGTAGAAGGCATCCCTTCTTTGGTTTTAAATTTAGTATGCCAAGGCTTCATGAAAAGCCCCGCCCTTCCAAAGAACCAGGTACCCCTTAAAATATTTTATCTCTATCTTCATTATTAGCAAATAAAACAAGAAAATAACCATTTGGATAAATAGATATTTGTAACTCACCTTTTGTTTTCCAGTTTTTTGCAGCCCAAACTTTGAAAGCAGACATGCTTGGATGAAAACCCAAGAAATGACAAATTAGGCATCTTTTGTCCAAATCAATGCTAGTCTGAATGATACCCATATCTAGCTTAACAATCAAAGTTCCATCAGCTACCCTAAGACTTCTCAACTCAGTTTTTCTAGGATTAACCTTAGGCATTCGTAGAGGTTTATGAGAAACCCTAAGATTAATGTTAGCATTAGGTTGAGTTTGTCCACAACAGAGGCATCCCTAAAATTCATTTTTGAGGACGAGTCTTTGAAATCCTTACCCTTGAAAGGGGTTTAGATATTGAATTTGTTTTGGGGTTCTCCTTAGCATTGAATTAACTTGAGATCTAGATCATTTTTTATCTGCTACTTAAAACTTATTTTGAGATCTCTATAATCCATGCCTTGAATGTCAAGAAAAGGTATGATTTCTATTTTTGTTTTGTGCAAAAAATTGGAAGTCATTTTCAATCAAGTTCACAACATTAAGTTCTATTGAAAGACATATTTCTAACCCATATTGAATCCCCTGCAACATATCCCACTAAAATATTAAGTAGAAACCACAAAATATTGGCTACTAGGGCCCAAAGGCCTCAAAAAACAACCTCTGGAGCCACTTACAGTCAACACAAAAGAAACCCTCACACAGTATCTTGCTCAAAGAGTTTTGTTTTTTAGACAACAATGTATTATCATGAGGTATGGTTGATGAGTGCACCAAGAATTCAATCAATTGTACCACCACTTCTCACTGGTTTACAAATTGGTTATGACATACCTTTTTCAATTATTATCATATCAGTCTTACATGTACCTATTATTATCTCTTTATAGACATTCAAAAAGGGTAGCTATTTCTAATTATTGTGCTGTACATATATAATTTTGTATACATGCCAAGCTATAAGGAGAAATACCCCCTCTTATTGATGGTTTATAAGGAAGCCAAAATGGATTTATCTCTAGTATTTATGATTAGAAATATATACCTATTGTCATGTCACACTCTTATATAAACCTTAAAAATAGATGACATTTAACCATTATTTTATGAATATATAATTTTTTAGATATAAGCCAAATAATGATTAGAAATAGCATCTCTTCTCAATTGCCTATGTGATAGTGGGACAAGATCTTTGAGACACATACATATTAGCTACATACTTGGGGATAATCCATTGCCTCCATAATATTTTATCCTGCACAAACCCTATCCTCATATATCCATGCTCCCTTATACACCCTCGTAGAAGGATCATGTTTGTAATATTTTCCTAGTGTATGTATGATGTTTTAGAAATACCAAGCCATGGTAAGAAACATCATCTCTTCTCAAATGTATAGAAAACACTACACCAAAAATCTATTTACCCCTAACCTCATATGGGGGTAAAATTCTTGTTTTTCCATTAGGGGTAAGTCAACAACTACAAATACAAAATATCTTCAAAACAAATCACTTATCTTAAAATATGCAATTTTCATTATATAAGGCTAAAACTATTGATATTTCCAAATGTTGTCATCAAATATTATCACTCTCCTATTTTGGTTAGGGGTAAAATTCTCTTTCACTTAAAATATCATATCACTCCCTGCAAGAGCATGTAATTATTCAAAATTCCTTATCTAGTCTTTTAATCACTCTTTATGTGGCATATGTATTTTTCACTTATCATTTATAAACATTTAAAAGTACCTCCTATGGGAATAGACATTTTAAAGTCCCCTTATGTACATGGACATTTGAAGTCCCCCTATGGCATAGACATTTAAAAGTCCCCCTAGTGGGCATATACATTTAAAATTTTCCCTTATACACATGGACATTTGAAGTCCCCCTGTGGCATAAACATTTAAAAGTCCCCCTATGGATATAGACATTTAAAAGTACCCCTTGTGGGAAAGAACATTTGAGGTCTCCCTATGTCATAGACATTTAACTGTCCCAATAGGGATTTTTTTTTAAGTTTTCTCTTGTGGGCACAAACACTTAAAGTCCCCTTGTGGCATAGACATTTAAAAGTCTCCCTTGTGTGCACATACATTTAAAAGTCACCCGTTTGGACATAAAAATTTAAAGTCCCCCTATGGCATAGAAATTTAAAAGCTCCCCTATGGGCATAGACATTTGAAGTCCCCCTTGTGCAATTATTAACCGAAGTCCCCCTGTGGTATTTACTAATCGAAGTCCCCTTGTGGCATTTACTAATTTAAGTCCTTATATGACAATTACTAACCAAAATATCATATTTCATTGTATTTTATTGTACATATTCTAGAATGATTATCATCATGGCTTGAGTGCTTGTCTTATATCTATCCCTGAAGACAACACTTGGGAATAATACATTTTGTACATATAACCAACTTATTCTTGCATCCTCTAGGTATTTATCCTTTATTAGGATCTTAAGCCACCGCTTAGAGATGAAATATTCATTTCTATACATATTTTTAGACATATTTTTCATTTTCTAAGTGGTTAACCATTATCAAGTGCATAGACCACCACTTAGGAATGTAACATATTTGTACATATTTACATGTTGAACATGAGTGCTTGTCTATCATCAGACTCATAGGTAACCACTCAATACTAAAATAAGTAATATGTACATATATTTTCTCAACATGTTCTTTTATCCACTTAAGTGCTTGTTACTATATGGATTACATACCATTGCTCAAGCTAAAATTTTGTACATACTCTTTCTTTCATTTAGGGCCTAGGCACTTTATTTTCATTTCCCTGTTTATATGTCTCTTTTCCAACAAAACTTCTCCCATCTCCTTTGGCCCTATTCATCATCTATGCACTCTTTCTTGTATATTTCATCTTTTCTCAAATTGAATATCCTAGTCATAAAATAATCTTTTAAATGGTAAAGTTTGATGTCACTCATATTGCAAAAACACTCATTTCACAATTTTCCAAATTCATTGCATCTTAAGTCAAAAATTCCTTGCACTTTGATATGTGTCCACCTTGTGACAAAATAAGCCAAAAATACCTCAAAAAATAAATAAATTTTAAACTACTAATAAGTTTTACACCCGATAATTCATGTCATTTCAAGTTTCTTTCATCAAATATAATACCTTGAGTCATGAATATTTATTCTTTCTCAAATCGTTAATTTATTACCTTGTAATCTTGTCTACTCAAAACTACTTCACCCAAAATTGTCAAATTAGCTAATGGTTATGCTTGTTAGGCTATGCCCCACTTAAAAAGTATAACCAAGTTAATAGCTATCCCTATTTTGATTTGCAAAACAATCAAACCATAATTGATTTACTTGACTAGTTTTTATTTTCTTACACCCAAAAATTTCAATCAAAATTAATTCATTAAAATATTGGTATTTGCCAATCTCACTCACTAGATGGTCTATAGAATTCTATCTTCATTATACTTCTCATACGAGAACTTTCAATATCATTGAAGAACAATGCAAATTTTAATTTAATTTTCCTTTTCTTAAATTTTCTCTAAATTATGACATTATCATGATCCATACAAACTTAGTAAAACTTCACAAAATTCATGCAAATTACACTTAATTCACCATAATATATTTACTATATCACATCTTTTCCAAATTTTATAATGCCTTAATATTTTATTCAATATCCAATTATGAGCCATCTTGAACACTTAGTTTGAAAACACATTATATTTCTCATACAAAATAAATTTATTAAAGTTATTAAATCATCATTTATTCATAAAAATCAGGTCATAACCAATTTCATTAATCAAATATAACTTGTTGATGCATCAAAAATGATAACCAAACCATGAATTTATTCTCAATTTAATCCAAAACTAATTAACACATCATAAAATCATAAGAAACAATCATAAAAGCAATGATACATCACATCATAATCAGTCGAATAAGTCACAAAAATAATAATGGCTATAACTATAACTATATATAATCGTAGGACCAATGTAACCCAAGAATTAAATAGGTACACTTAGACAAATATCTAGGATGGTGCATCACAATAGCCAATACTAGTGTACTCAACCTCAACAATATATAAATGGTTGGATACTGGTCATCAATAGCTAGAGCATGCATCCCCTTCGATTTGCACTAGTGGTGGTGGCCAAAATCAAGTAGATATCTATGACTATAGTGTCATGAATCTTGGACTACTCCTCAAGCATATGGGAGATGGCTCCCTTTATGAAGTAGGCACAAATGCATGGTAAAGGGCTTGATAATGAGAAACCCTCTCTTCCTCTACTCAAACCTCCTAAGTCACAGTTTCCACTTGCCCTTGTAGTTGAGCCAATTGTACCTCCTGCAAGGTCACCAATAGATTCATCACATAATAATCAATTAAATAAGTGCCAACAAATCATAATAACTATAACTATATATATGGTCATAGGACGAGTGTACCACAAGAATTAAATCATTACACTTAGTCTAAGATCCATAGGATGATGTACCATAATAGTCAAAACTAGTGTACTTGACCTAAACAATATATAAATAGTTGGAGACTAGTCGTCAATAGATAGACCCTACATCCCCTCTAACTGGCACTAGTGATGGTAGTGGCGGTGGTCAAAATTTGATAGATCTCTATGGCTACAATGTCATAGACCATGACTTACTCCTTAAGAATTCATGAGATGGATCCCTCTATGAAGTAGACATATATGCATGGTAAAGGGCTTGATAATGAGCAACCCTCTCTTCCTCTACTCAAGCTTCTTGAGTCATAGTCTTCACTTGCCCTTGTAGTTGATACAAATATACCTCCCACTAGGTCATAAAAAACTAAACCATGGCCCCTCTTGATCCATATTTTATTGCTACCATGATGTATCTACATCATATTCTATTGGTCTATAATGGTTCAATAAAATTGAGGTCTTATCTCTTAAACAATTCTTGTCGTTGTGACAAGTGCAATGGCATGAAGTCCCTCCTCAGTGGTATCCCAAATCTTTGTCATCTATTACATGTGGTCACAAAATCCTTTACATCACAATAGAGGATGGGCCACCATATTGCTACCAAAAGCACCTTCCTCGTAGTCGTATCTAGTCACATATACCCTCTTATCAGCCCCTCTTGAGCTTACTTTAGCAGTACATTCACTTCCTTATCCATTACACATCTTCATAACATCACATCAGGTCTAATATTATACAACAATCTAGCTATCAACTAAAAAGGTATTGATTTCATGATTAACTTCTTCTCTATTATCGTCAACTCATGTGGAAATTTTCCCTTTGACAAGTACTCTCCTAGGTATTTATACCATGAAGGTAGTGTAGTGAATAAAAATAGATGAGCACCCAAAAATTCATCCAACACCCCTCCCTCTATAGGATATTCTAAGCAAATCCTTGATAATCGATCTACTTTTATGTGTTTCTTACCTATTCTGACTACCACTCAAAATATGGATTCTTGCAATATGACAAGTCATCTACATACTCATCCATGAATAGTTATCTTGTTGATTAAATACAACAATGCCTAGTTATGAGTTTATTCAATTTCTTCTCCTATAGTTGTCTCTTTTGATTGGTCTTCTCCATTTCTTCTTAAATTTGAACACATGCTTCTTGCCATATTTTCTTTTCTCTAGAAAGGCTTGGGTACTATTATGCTTTATTTTTCTATGCATGTGTTACTACTAGCATATGTTTTTCCTTCTTCTACTAGCCCTATGAAGGTTTCTCAATGTAAAAAAGATTGGCATTTTGTGATTTGTTGATACTTGTTTTCTTTAGGTAATTTGCCTCCTTGTGATTGCCTGGTCTACACCATCTACACATCATTTCATTTTTTTTTCCACTTCCCCCTCCCACCGAGCCATTCTAACAATTGTGTGTGAAGTGTCCCCAAACCAGACATCTTTAGCATTGAGTGATTGACCTTTTGTTTGAATCATACTACAATCGATACTCTCCTACAAATTGATATCCTTGTTGTGATCGCTTTCTTCCATGGTAATTATTTTGATATCCACCACTTGTTGCTAATTGTCTACTCTTTGAAGTGCTTAGCTTTTCTTCCTTACTTTCCTTTTGCACTATCAATAGTTGGTACCTAGCACTTTTTAGATTGAATGAACAATTAGCAATAGTATACCCACAACTTCACAAATATTGCATAATACTTTCTTCAAATAGTTGACATTGGTGTGTCCTAATTTGCAATTAGAATACCAAATGTCCTTCTTTGTCTTCACATCATTAATCATGCATTCCAATCCTTTATCATGGCTTGGATTGTGGTGCTTAGGTCATCTCAATCACTATTTTAATCATCATGTCAATCATGGATTTCACTTCCTCCACATGTTGTGGTTGTCTTTGGTTCACTTTCTAAATTTAGTGCTCTATCACATGTTTCTTGATAGCTAGTTGTGGGAACTACCTTCATTTTATTTTTATAACATGATAGCAATCCATATAGGATCCACCATTTTTTAGACAATGCACTGGTTTTGCTTCTATTATACCAATAAGTTCAATCAACGATTGTATTACTTGATATTTTTCATGTTTCTATTACTTCATTGAGTAGATATCTCTAATGATATTTGTATAATCTTGAAGCAATCTAAATTCTCTACTAAATTTAATCTTCAACTCATCTTATGTTACAATGGGTTGTCCTCGTCAAGTGTTTATCCATTGTTATTCCATGCAATATGGCCGAAAACAATCGTAGTCATGATCCTTTATCATTTATACTATTAGCTCTCCATATCATTTCACATATTTTGATATGGCATTCTAGGTCTTCCTTTCCATCACCTATAAACTATAGCTATTTTTGCTTGCATATATACCTATAGCAATATTATCCATTGGTGGTCATAGGTCCTCACTTGGTTATCCTTTGCTTATAAATAGTCATCGACTACTACCTTGCATTCCCACACTTTGTGATCTCCATCACAAATATATGAGCATAAGATCTGGTATCTCAATCACACTTTCTTATGGTTGTCTTTATGCTTAATTTTTGTCCTCTACACCTTTAGGTGCTCTCCCCTACACTTGTGTTGGTGTCACCATTTACTTTTCCTTATCTTATGCACACTCCATATTTGCACCTTCTTTACAATTTGCATAAACATTCTCCTTGGCCCAAATCATGTTTGCTCATTACACCTCTAGTTGTGCTTCTTCTTTCATTGTTAAAACAACATTTACCATATTTCTCATTCCTCGTACAAACTAACCTCCAATTGAGCATTCCAAATCTATTCAACTTCTAGTATTTGTATCTCTTAATCAACAAGTTTTGTTAGTGTATTATTCTTTCATGCACTCCATTAAAAACATGTAAGTCTGTGTTGTGCTTTACAATCCCATGGGTTTCTTTTGCTTGTTTTTGTGTAATACTCATATTTCTACATATATTTTTGACCTCCCATGCTTTCACGTACATGTCTCCTATGTTCTTGCAGTAAGTTATCTATCATATAGATCTTCAAACTTCACATAGTGTTGGTTTGAACTTCAAATGGAAATGACATCAAATATTGCAAAGTGGTGGTATTCTATGATTTGAGGAACAATTTGGATTGATAGATTCAATGCTCAAGCTTGTAATAATGAGACTATATAGTCTACATAATATCCTTGCCTTTGACTGCTTTACTTCTAGGCTCAAACAACCCAATCTCAAAATAGGACATCCTACCCTTTTCTATATGGTTGGCACTATCTTGATGGCTTACCTTCAACCTTGATGGCATGGGATATTTATTGTACAACCCAACCACTTCCTTGTACAAGTTTATAATGACTTTGTATGGCTTAGAATTAGGTTGGATGACATATCAATTATATAAATGATCTTTTACAATAAAACTTGAAATAAATACAAATAAAAAATCGTTGCAATAACCCAAAATTTAACTACAAGAAAAACACATAGAAAAGAAAATAATTTTTTTTAGGAGAGGGATTCATAAAACCCTAACCGATATTTAATTGATCTATTGTTTAAATCCCCTAAGTTTTCCAAAGAGCTATATCTCACGAAATACCCTAACACAAGTCCATCTATGTAGGTGTATTATGTGTTATCACAAATAAGTTTATCCCTCTCATCATTCTCGATGAGCTAAACTTATCATATTCAGTCCATCGAAGGTATACGCCCATATCCATACCATACACAAGTCAGTCTATGTAGGTATGCTACACGTATTGTGAGTTAAGCTATCCATATCGTCTACACGATGATCTATCTTAACTTAGAGGTAATATTTTCATAACTTAGTTATCATTCTTCCTAAGGGGTCTTAATCCCTTAGGTCCCCTATGTTCACCCTAAAGGGGTCTCAATTACCTTATCCTCTAAGTTCACCCTATAACTCAATACTTAAGTTTATGTTGTTTTAGCAAAAAAGCAAGAATATATACTAAATCTAACAAAAAGCATAATTCATAAAGTATACAAAAGATACTAGAAAGGAAGCAACATTTAAAGAAGGTAAACATTAATTGAAATGAATTTAAATACAAAACATAGATAACTCGAGCAGTAATTTAAAGGTACATCCTCAAAATTATTACATATAAGCAAGCATGTTAAATATTCCATGCTCTTAAAGAATAACATATTACATCAATTTCATCAAGAAAATCTTCCCACAAATGCTAGTCTATTTGAGCATAAGTAAATCATTACAAGTAGAGAACAAACTGGTGCAATGGTTCCATCTGCCTCTTTGGTCCTTCTTCTCTTTCCATCGATCATTTGAGGATAGTAGGGGATCAGGGCACTCATGGTTCATGATAGACATGATTCTAGATGCATCTACCATTTACTTTACCAAATTGCAACTATACAAATTAAATCAAAGTATCTAACCATCTACTGCATAGTTGATATCAATAAAAATATCTATTTTCATTTTTCCCTCTCATTACCCAATGAGAGTCCTTCAACAAATGCAACTAGATTATAGGTTTTACTTTAATTAATTTTTTTCAACCTTTATAAAAAAAATTAAATTCCCATACCTTTAATATTTAAATAATCTAGGTTCCTTTATTTCATAAATCAAGTCCCATTACTTAATTCATAAAATAACTATTCCCTTCATTTCATAAATCAAAGTCCCATACCTTTAAACTATTCTTTTCCTTTACTTAATAAATCAAAGTTCCATCTCTTCAATTTAATAAATAAACTATTCTTTCCTTTACTTAATAAATCAAAGTTCCATCTCTTCAATTTAATAAATAAACTATTATTTTCCTTTACTTAATAAATCAAAGACCCATACCTTCAATTTAATAAATAAACTATTCTTTCCTTTACTTAATAAATCAAAGTTCCATCTCTTCAATTTAATAAATAAACTATTCTTTCCTTTACTTAATAAATCAAAGTTCCATCTCTTCAATTTAATAAATAAACTATTCTTTTAATTTACTTAATAAATCAAAGACCCATACCTTCAATCGTCTTGTCTCGCCTTAAGAGCCAACTACATGTCATTACTCTTCCATACCCATCCGTCGAACGGTAGGGAAGATATTTCCCCCTCTCCCTTACTTCAAGACTTCATCATAAATGAAGCCTATCCTTGCGACATGGATCGAAAGCTTCACCCTTGATTTCCTTGAGAGGGCGGTTCCCTCAAATCGAATATTGCAAGCCTTCTTTTAATTAAAAGAAATTCTATTATCTCTTTCATAAAAGTTTACCAACTATTAAATGAAATTTTCCATTATCATTTGAATAGAAGCTTATCTATTTTATTAAATGAATTTTCATTATTATTTAAATAAAATCTTATGTATTTATTAAATGAATTTCCATTATCATTTAAATAAAAGCTTATGTATTTGTTAAATGAATTTTCATTATCATTTAAACTAATATTTTTAAATGAAATTCTTTCATCATTTAAACTAAGACATTTAAATGAAGTTCTTTCACCATTTAATATAATAAGGTATTTATTTTCTTATTTAAATGAAATTCCCTTATCATTTAAATTAATAAATTACTATATATATATATATATATATATATATATATTCTCAAAACATAAAAATATTCTTTGGTCAAATACTAACATCATGCTACATGTATTCAAGTAATACTAGTAGTTTTAAAGGCAGTCAACTCATGCATGCTTCTTTTCAACCCATTGATGCAGCAAGTGATGAAGTAAAAGATAAATCAATAATATGCAATAGACAAGGAGGGAGTCTTTCCATCAACTCAGTCATCTACCTTAGCCTGAGAAATTATGATAGCTACCAGACTATCAACTTGAGGCTCAAGGTGACTAGTTATTGACAATTATCCCAAATTGATAATGCATGCTTATATGAAGGTATCCATCAATATTACTCCTGAGTTGCCTTAATCATCATTTATCCAACCTCAAGTACCCCCACTTTTTATGAATGATTTTACTTCTTCCACCTACGAGTGTACCTAATCCTGCACATTAGGCAATATGTCAGTAGTATCATGCTCTTCCAAATCAACTAAACATCGCATAGTTGGTCCAGTTTCTCAAATTAGGTATTAAAGCATAATCAATTAATACATTGTTTCTTTGTTCCAAAAATCCCACCAGGAATGGTCATGATAATCGAATCTAATATACTATAGTAATCATCAGTAATAGTGCATGTAAAGAACACACAATGGCAATAACAAGTCATTAAGAACTCGGATGAAGAAGAATCTATTTTTTGGAAAGGAGAGAATGATGGATCCTTCTCTATTAAATCTACGTATGACATTTTTTTTGATGATTCTGTAAGTTATATTCCTTTTAGGAGAATTTGGTTTAAGGTTATAACTCCTAAAGTTAAATTCTTTCTCTAGCTTGCCATCCATGATAAGATTCTCACTGTTGAAAATATTCAAAATAGAGGGATGATTATCCCTAATAAATGTTACCTTTGCGAGAATTTTGCCAAAACCTCTAATCATTTATTCTTTCAATGCTCCTTCTTCTTGGAGGTTCTTTCCTCCCTTTTGAACCTCCTTGGGGTTTTTGGGTGGTACCACACCTTCTCTTTGATGTTTTTGATCAATGGTCCTCCAACTTCTCTAACTCGATCTTACGATGCTTGTAGTACCTCAGTCCTCCCTATATTTTCCAAAGAATTTAGAAGGAAAGAAATAATATGGTGTTTAAGAGCTCAAAAAGAAATATTGCATCTATTTGGTCTAGGACTCTTTCAGCCATTGTGGAGAATGTGTCTTGCTTGTCCCCTGAAGATAGTATAGGCAGTGTGAATGAGGTCAACTTAATTAAGAGTCTTGTAATCTAGTTAATAAGGAATAGGGTGGGAGAGGGAAGAAAGTAGAGAGGGGAGGGCTCTGGTCCCTCCCCTGCTCCCCCTCCCATGGCTCCTAGTTTCTGCCCAGTCCCTGGCTCAACCCAGGTCATCCCTCCCGGGGAGTGGTTGTTTGCAGATGATCTCCTGGGGGGAGATCCTTCTCCACTATCTGCGCCCCTCCCGGTCGGCTAGGGTTTCCTTGGTTGTTTTTTCGAACTGGTGCTTCCCAGGGATCCCTGTTTGGTTGGGGATCCCTTCCCTTTTTCCCTCAGGCTTCCCCTTGGGGTTTTTTGTAGGTTATTCGCGTGGATTTGGTCCCCTGCGTTTCTCGGTGCGGTGGAGGTGACGATTTAGGGTTTGGCCAGCTTTCCCATTTTTCTTGTGAATCCTCGATGGGCTCTGTGCTTGGACGGGATTCTTGGTCCCTCGGCGGGCTCTATGCTTGGACGGGATTCTTGGTCCCTGCTGTTGGGATCCTCTTTTGTTTTCCCGAGGCGGGTTCCTTGTGGTGCAACTCTCTGGTCACTTCTTGATGGGCTGGATCCTCTCTGTGCTGGCTGTCGGCTTCTGCAGGATGGCTCTCGCTGAACCGAATGTTTTACTGGTGGGCGGGATGGTTTCTCCACAGGGCGGGATCCGCAAAATCCGCCGGTTTTCCTGCGAGGCGGGATCCTTTCTTTTCTGTTGGTTTCTCGGATTGCGGGATTTCCCTGTTGCTTCCGCTAGGCGGGACTCGTTTGTGGTGGTTTTGACTGCTTCCCGCGAGGCAAGATTTTATTGTAACATTTTTTCTGTGCTTCTCGTCGGGCGGGATCTTCTCGATGGTGGTTCTTGGCTACTCCCAGTGGCGGGATCTCCAAAACTACTTTCTTTCTTATTTGTTTGTTTCCCACTAAGAGGGATTGTTTCATGCTTACTGTTACCATCAGGCGGGATTTCGTTTTGGTGTTCAGTTTCAAGGGATTGATGCCCTAGGCCCATTGCTTATGTAATCAGGTTTTGGGATCCTTGTTAAAACCCGCTATAAATACAAACACTTATAACTATCAAAAAAAAAAAAAGGAATAGGGTGATTAATCCTTTGGAAAATCTCAGAGCATTAATTAAATGGCACCCCCTCCACCTTATTGGATCAAATTCAATTTTGATGAAGTTTTGAAAGGGAACCCTAGAAAAACGAGGGTCAGAGGGTTATTCAAAAATCATAAAGGGGATATTATTATTGCTTTTGCATAAAATATTGGTTCTTAGACCTGTAACTTTGCAGAAGATAGAGCCCTCTTTCAAGGAATCGCTTTGATGACTTCTCTTAGTTGTAAAAAACTTATTATTAAAGGATATTCCTTAAATGTCATCAACATTATTTTGGGATCTCAAACTCCCAACTAGAGCATAGCTAATATGATTGGAGAAGTTAAAGGTTCATACCTTGGAAGGTGTTCAAGTGAGACATACCTAAGAGAAGCAATTAAGGTGTATATTTTTTAGCAAACTTGGGCCTACATCAGATTTATCCCTCCTTTTGATGAGAAGACTTCCCCCAAGGAATTGAGAAAATTGATTAGTGTGGTTTGTTCAATCTCCCTTTATTGGCTATTTTTACATAGTTTTAATATGAATTATAGGGTAGACTTGGAGGTGGTGTTAGTGGTGGTGCTATTTATAGTTCCTGGTTGTTTTCTTATACTAATGTTGAGGATCTTCTTGCTCCCTAACAAGTTTAATTTTGAATTCATGTCCATGGGCACCAACTTGTCAAAAATGGGAAACCCAACTTGTCATTGACTACTCAGGGTTATTTAAGTAATACACACGTGGTTCTTTGGTGTCTTGGTCATCCCCTACTAATTAGGTAGGGGTTTGGGCATTTTATGAACAATCATGTTTCTAGCCAACCTAATATTATGTCCAATGACATAATTCATAGAAAGGAGCATAAGTATTGGGTCATTCCTCTTTGATCAATGGATATTCATGTGATGTTTTGACTGATGTGGCTCTAGGGTGGCAACCATTTTTGGGATAAACCGTACCTATGGTATATTGGGACCTATAAATATCCTAGGTTTTTGCCTTCGACTCACGTTAGTGCTTTGGAGCCTAGATGGAAGGTCGATGACATTTTGGGCAGTGTTTTCGATGGCTCTCTTCCAAAGGTTGCAATTATTAATTCTCACATCGAGCGCTTTAACTCTCAATGGTCCTCTTGATGAGTGTTGAAATTGACTATGAAATGCAACTTTATTCCCGAGTCTAAGTTATAAATATGATGGTTATGAATGACTTTTGCCAATTATTATGCTTATTTTATATGATTTTCATTGAATTTGATTTATAAAACTTTATGTACTAAATGTTGGTAATTTTACATAAAATGTCCTCTCTAAGCGTGATTGTTTTCCTTTTGATGCAACTACTGTCCTTTCTTTCTGGGTTTTGATCCTTTAGTCTGAAGGATAGTATGTTTTTTTTTGGTATGGGTTGATGGTTTTTAGTTTCTCTTTCTATTCCTTTGTCCCAGAGGATGTTTTCCTTTTGTATTCTAGGATTAATGCCTCTCTGTTGTGTTCCTCTTGAAATTCTAGTGCTCCTTTTTGTTTCACTATTGTACAAGGCGTTGGGGCGCCTTTCAAATGCCCTGTTTTGAATAAAATTAATTTACCAATTTTTTTAACATAAAATGTGTCAAATTATTGTGCTTTTAGAAAGTGGATGTTGTAGGTAACTTGCAGGGAAATGCTACAACCAAACACCATTGGAGTGATCTATGGAAAATCGTAGAAAATACGGTCTACAAAAAGGTGTTATAGAAACCTAGAAAGAGTCTATGGAAACCTATAGATTTCATAAAACCTGTTATGTGTAATAAACACACCACATATGCTACCAACTTGGTCAAATGCCACATGGGTAGTTGGAAGAATCAAAATTAGATGACTCATCATTCTTTACTTGGAATGATCGCATATAAAGTTATTCTGAGATTTGTTATAAATACACGTTTATGCTTATTAAAAAATATGTCCTTTCCTAAAGAAAAGGATAAAGTTCTTGTACTAATTCTAAATTAGTGGTTATGTTGTTACATATCTATTATACTAAGTCTAAATTAGTGGTTATGTTGTTACGTAGTTGTTGTACTAAGTCTAAGTTAGTGGTTATGTTGTTACGTAGTTGTTGTACTAAGTCCAAATTAGTGATTATGTTGTTACGTATTTTTAGAAGTCCAATTGGGATTCATTCAATGTGTAACAAAGAGAAGTCGTAGCTTCTATCGTAAAGAGCATAATGTAAAGCTATATAAATTAAAAAGCTCTGTATGTTAGAGAGGGCTAGATACACAGGAAAGAATAGGAGAATATTTTTACATCCATTTTACATTGTATGAGTCATGCTGATTGGAATAAAAGAATAAAGCTAGCATCATTTTTCTTTCTCCTATGAGTATTATAAAATTGTTCTTTGTCTTCTTTATGTTTTGCTTTTTGCTGTAACTTTCATTTATTTCTTGCACACATGAATTATGTAGCATTAGATTAATTTAAATGAAAATAGATTACTGAAGTTAAAGTAGAGTAAGAGAAAGGGGAGGAGGTTAATACTAACCTTGAGGAGGCAGGGCCCACACCGAAAGGATAGTTCCTAAATCTCTTCCCATAAAAACATTGTAGATATAATTAGAACATAGAATAAAATTAGAACATAGAATAAAAATTAAAATTGCATATCTTAAAGCTATAGAATACATTAGATAAATAATGCATTAGTAAATCGTTATGTGGATCCACATTAGACTAAGTCATAATTGTATTAAACGTAATTTCACTTCAATTTCATTTCTTGCAAACTTTTATTTCCTGCAAACAAGACTAGGAAAAAGGAATAAAGTTAGATGATTAATGATTACAAAATAATCTATATGAGATTGTTTTTTCTTTAAATCTAACTTGGATTAATTCAGATTGATAAATTTAAATGTAAGCAAATACAACTAGACATTTTTGTGCCATTTTCGGGGAGAATAGTGTCGTAATTTTTAATCAAAGACTACTGGTCTACACAAGAAGAGAGGCTTAACTATATGTGGAAAGAGGTACAAGTCCTTGGTGTGCATACGATTCATAGTGGCAAGAAGTCCCAACAAGCCCCTTTGTTCGACGTTGTCAGATTATTTTTCTTAGGATTGTTTTACTGCTTTCTTAGTTAATATTTGATTTTAGCAAATTTTCAAAGCATTGGGTGGTTGTTGTTGCTTGCTTAGGTATAGGTTCTCTAACCTATGAAAATAGGAAGTAGGTGTGATTGTGTGATAGAATCATAGTGAAATGTTCCTTAAAATCAAGAAGTAACAACAATTTAACCTTTTAATTTCAACATTTTATTTTCAGCAAAATTACTTTTCAAGCAACACTTTACTTTCATTTATTGTGCTAAGATTGGTTGTACAAATTCATTGACTGTGAATTGCACCTGGTTTTAGTAGTAGTAAAGTTATTTTAAAATAGAAAATTTATTTTTCTTTTGTTGTGCTAAGATTGGCTGTACAAATGTTGGAAATTTTGAGTAGATAAATTGTCATTGATGTCAAGAGTGAGTGGTCATTGATGTCAAGGAATAAGCTACCTTTGATGCCAACAGGTCCAAAGGAGCAATGCAAAAGGTTGATGACAAAGAGCTTCATAATATTTATTTTTAATATTATGTGAAGCATAAGTAGAAGGTTTTTTATTAAAACCATGGATTAGCAAATTAAAAGGTTTTTTATTAAAACCATGAAGGAACAAAATAAAAGGTTTTTATTAAAACCATGGATGAGCAATGTAAAAGGTTTTTATAAAAAACCAAGGAGGATTTTAATTTAAAATTAGAAAGCCCAAGGAAGTTTTAATATTTAATTTATAAATATTTAAATTCAAATTGAATTTAAATTTTATAAATAAATATTAGTTATTTATTCGAAGTGGCAAAACCTAAGTTTATTCCGCCGACATGCAAGTCAAATACTTTCCCCCACCGACATGATGAAAGTGATAATAAAGGCATATATATATTGCCTTTACTAAGGCCAAAAATGAAGTATGATATCTTTTGAAAAACGTGTTGTAACTCATGGAGGAAACATAGAGTTTTTCGTGCATTGCGTAAATCCAAAATTCGATGTGTTTAATATGTCGAGGTGCTTAGTTCCTAGCACCATACGATGGCTAGCTCAGGTGGCATTTGTCTTGATGCTTGTGGTAGAGTGGTTACGGGTTCAAAACCCGATGATAGTAATTTTGGAAGCCCTTTTGCATTTCTGTTTTGGCGGTTGCAGAGAAGGTAATAGAGTGCATGGGCACTCTAGCTCCCATGTGAGCACCTAGCTCATGCGGTAGCCAAGCCTGCGGCTAGGACACTTGGGGAGGTAGCATCATGGGTTCAAAACCCACTAAGGGCAAAGGTACATTTTTTATTTAATTTTCATTGCCCTAAGGTTTGACGTGAGGTAGTTGGGAGGCATAAGGATTAATTAAAGTTAATTTATTGTGGTGACTTTTCATGGTAAAATAGTGTTGGAAGTTATAAGGAGTTTTATCTTAAGTTTAAAATAAAGTCCTAATTGTTATATTTGCATATTGGAGGAGTAAGCCTTTAAAGGTGTTGATTTTATTTTAAAGAACTTTTTTCCAAAGGGATTATTGTGAAAGTAATTATTCTAATATTTTTAAGGTGTTGGATGTTATTTTAAAAATGAAGTGATAAGGTGTATTTGTGTTTGATATTATTTTGTATTGTGATTCCTTGAGAGAGAGAGATTATTATCTTCTAACCTTCTTGAGTTTGGCAAAGAAGTGTTTATGATTGTGGCAAATTTGTGTGGTCTACTCCTCATCAAGAAAAAGGTATGGACACATTCTTCCTTGGTTGAGTTGATTGGTTGGTTTTATGAAAACAACTTTGGAGTGAAAAGGACTTGATTATGTTTCCTTATTGAGTTGTTGAGCTATTGTGAAGTGAATGCTATGCACCTTGTTTTATAAGCATTGTTGTTGAAGTGAATGGTTGAGTGAAGAACTTGAACTAGGGTTTGAAAAGAACATGAGTATTATTGTTATGTGAAGATTATTTTATAAGCATTTTTGTTGAAGTGATTGGTTGAGTAAAGAACTTGAACTAGGGTTTGCAAAGAACATGAGTATCATTGTTATGTGAGATTGGTTGATAAGCATTGTTGGAAAAATTTGAGTGAGTGTTCATATGCTTGGACTAGGGTTTGTGAGTAAGTATTATTTCATTGAGTGATTGGTTGAGTAGAGTTGTTTGAGCCTAGTCAAGTGGATGTGTGAAGTAATTGTTCAAGTTCTATGAAACAAATTGTTCTATATTTTGAATTGATTTGAGAAATAGGTTGAGTGTTGATGAGTGTGAAACATATTGAGTCTCTAACAATTATATATATGTTTCTATAATAAAAGAGAGATTGAAAGTGATTGAGATTTTGTGAGTGTGAAGCATATTGAGTATCTAACAATTCTCTATATGTTTCTAAAAGAGTGATTGAAAGTGATTGAGCATTGAGGTAAAATTTAAGCATATTGAGTCTCTAACAATTCTCTGTATGTTTCTAAAAGAATAATTGAAATTATTTAAACTTTGTGATGAGTGTGAAGCATATTGAGTCTCTTAAAATTCTCTTTATGTTTCTATGAGATTGGAAAATTTATAGTGTGGACTTGTTAAGCAGATTTTAGGAAAGTCTTTGAGAAGAATTGTGGACAGGTTTGTGTGAGCTTTTGTGGAAGCTTACAATACAGTTGGAGAGAAAATGTGGATAAGTTCTAGTGAGGACTTGTTGAGCAGATTTGGACAAGTTCTAGAGAGGACTTGTGGACAAATTAGTGTGAGCTTTTGTGGAAGCTTACAAGGTAGAATTGAGATAAGTCTTTGAGAAGGCTTGTGAGAAGAGTTGATTGATTGATTTTTTCAAACCTTGAGTCAAGGTTTGGGGTAAATCCAGCAGAGTTGATTTATGATTGGATCAACCTTTGTGTTAAGGCTTGAGGATAGATATTAAGGATAGATTTGTGCTAGATCGAAGGACTATGTTTAGTGCAGATCAGAGGACAAATATTGAGGATAGATTTGTGCTAAATCGAAGGACTGTGTTTAGTATAGATCAAAGGATAGAGATTGAGGATAAATTTGTGCTAGACCAAAGGACTATGTTTGGTGTAGATTAGAGGACAGATATTAAGGATAAATTTTGGTGTATATTTGAGGACAAGTTTGTGCTAGACCATAGACAAAGATTGAGCAAATTTGTGCTAGATATAAGGATTGTGTTTAGTGCAAATTTGAGATAGAGCTTTGAAGGTGATAGATTATAGAGGATGATAGTCTTTATTGGATAGAGATCCATTAGCCAGGTTAGTGAGGATAGGTGTATTCAGTGGATAGATATTAATTAGCTAGAGTAGTAGGGACAATAGTTCTTCTAGAAGATCGTCAGTAAGAGCTAAGGAGAAAGGAGTTCTCCTGTGGATAGAGATCCATGAACTTTATTAGGGGATTGGTGTCTCCTTTGGATAGAGGTCCATAAACATTGTAATAGGGAAAGTATTACCAAGATATTTATTGATAAACATTTTAGTGAATTATTTTCTTTGTGGAGTATCCCACATTGGGTGAACCACGTTAAATTGGTGTCTCTATTGTGTGTGGTGATTTGTGCATTGCTTTGATTATTGCTATTGATATTGTTATCTATACATTGCATAATATTTATTGGGAAATAAAAGTAAAAAGTGGTCTTATATTGTTCACCCCCTCGTAGTATAATCTTGTGTTCTTCAAAAAATTTATTGACTGTGAATTGCACCTGGTTTTAGTGACAGTAGGATTGTTTAGAATAAGATTTTTCTCTTGTTGTGCTAAGATTAGCTGTACAAATTCATTGACTATGAATTGCACCTGGTTTTAGTGATAGTAGGATTGTTGTAGAATAAGAAATTTTATTTTCCTCTTGTTGTGTTAAGGTTGGCTGTAAAAATTCATTGGCTATGAATTGCAGACTTGGTCTTAACAATAGTAGGATTGCTCTAAATTTTTCAAAAAAAAAAATAAATTGTGAAAATTGAAAAAAAAAGTATAAGTAAAAGTTGCTAAATGGTATTAAATAATAACTTCTCTTTTCTATCCTAAGCAACAAAACATTACCTACTAAATAAATTGTTGCTTTATAATCTATTATATATATTAGGTAAACAAGTATAGCCATTAAAGAGAATGTAGTATAATTAGTCCTCTTGTTTGGAAAAGCAAGGCACCAGTAAATAATATGGATGGCAAAAATATTTACACCACTTGGCAAATGAAAGAAAATTATCATGGAACAATAATATTTCTTGAAAATAATCTAGAAGATCACTCTATGTTCTTTAAATGTGCTTCGTTTGTTTCATGGTGGAGTTCTAATATCTATAATATTTTCATCTTTTTATTCTTCACTCTTCAGTCTCAATATCATTTTGAAATGCTCCAAAGGAACCACACCCATTTGGTCAAATAGGTAAAGTACTACCACATCTTGCATAACACCTTGTTTGCTAAACAAACTCTAGGTGTTTTCAATCATTCATCCACCCTAGTATTTTAAGAAACCTCCATTGAAAATCAAACAATCCTTCGGTGCCATAGGTTGTTCCTGGTCAATCAAGTTTTCTCTTGGACAAATAAAAAACATTGTGAATTCTGATAATCTACTGTTGCCATAAAGTGAATGGTTTCCCCTGCTCATCTAATTATGTGCATGGTCTAGAAAGCTAAAGAATTGACAAAAGAATAAGATCCCCCTTCACCCTTTCAAAAAAAAAAAAAGAGAGAAAAAAATCCCTTGCTCCTCAAAATGAGCAAGTATCCCAAAAGAAAAAATCCCCTTGCTCTTCTTCAAAAATGAGCAAGCTCCAAAAACAATAAAAATCCCCTTTACTCCAATAAAAAATGAGCATAGTCCCAAATAAAATCTAAAAATCCAATAAAATAAGGGAAAGAAGATTGAATCCCTGAAATTCTTAGTTTTTCAAAAACCATGGGGTGATCCTTACTACAACAATGGGTTGAATGCAACCCGCCTGGCAATGAGGTGGCCTTATTTATGGCGATAAGTCTGTCACATTAGAAACCTTATTTTGTATAGACCTATGGATGCTCGTGGATGATCTAACTTGTTGGCATAAGTTACAAGTGATTAGTTTACCCTTATTCATAATAGGAAACGAACATGCATGACACACACAAATGGTCCTAGAGAAATTTGAAACCACTAGGACAACCTGGGTATCCTATGAATTTGCAATATGAATAGATGAGTTTGTTTGAGATCACTAGGATGTTTGAGTCTTTGTAAAACATCCCTAGTGTTAGTCTCACAATGACACTGAGAGGGGGGGTGAATCAGTGTAGCTCTTTAAAACTTAAATCTTCAACTCTTAAAGCCAAAACAATGAAAACTTAAAACCAAATAAAGCAAATATAACAAGAGAGCATCACACAACACAAGATGTACCGAGGTTCACCGATTTGGCTACTCCTCAAAAATTGATTGTTTGGACTCCCATCCAAATCCAGCCTTTGCAAAGCAACAAATTTACAATCAATTTACCAGCACCCACTGGAAGGAGCACCAACCCCTAATTTATCTGCACCAATAGAAAGGAGCACCAACCCCTGATTTACCAGCACCAACCCTTGATTTATCTGCACAAACTAGAAGGAGCACCAACCCTTGATTTATCTGCACCAACAGAAAGGAGCACCAACCCCTGATTTACCAGCACTAACTAGAAGGAGCACCAACCCCTGATTTACCAGCACCAACTGGAAGGAGCACCAACCCCTGATTTATCTGCACCAATAGAAAGGAGCACCAACCCCTAATTTACTAGCACCAACTGGAAGGAGCACCAACCCCTGATGCCAAGCACCAACTTGGACTTCAATTTTGAAACTAGAAGATTGACATATAAATGCCTTCACTTTTACAAGACCCTGATTGGTCTATTGCTTACTCAACATCTCTCACACTTCACACAACACACACCCTTCTCGCTCGCCTCTCACGCTCCTCTCACGCACTTCACCGAATAAATTCCCCCAATTAAATTCTCCAAGCAACACTCCTTTTATAACCATCCTTTCTCTTTGTAACTCCAGTTGTAACTCCTTTCATATTCTCATACGCCACTTGTCAATTGTAACTCCTTCTTTATGTAACTCCTTTTGTATATATAGAGTAGGCATTTCGTCAAACACGTTACATGCAAAGAATTGACACCATATTCTCCTACCATGACTGTTCGTTTTCTCCTTCATGACTGTTCATTTTCTCCTTTGTGCATGCATGCGTTTTGGTTTTCGAAAAGGCTTTTCATTTCTATTTTAATGACTGTTCATTTTCTCCTTCCATGACTATTCGTTTTCTCCACATGGGCATGCGTCCGTTTCTTTCCATGACTGTTCATTTTCTCCACATGGGCATGCGTCCGCTTCTTTCCACGTGTAACGACCATCTTAAATGATTTAAAATCATTAAAGATTCCTTATGGGTCCACGTCACTATGCAGTCTTCAGTTTCACCATCCTGGTGTTCATGTCGCGATATCGTGACACTTTTGTTTCTCTACCTGCCTTTTTGAGTCACGAAAATGCGACATGTCGCGATATCGCGACACTTTTGTTTCTCTGCCAGCCTGCTCTTTTTGAGTCACGAAAATGCGACATGTCGCGATATCGTGACACTTTTTCTTTCTCTGCCTGCCTGCCCTTTTTGAGTCATGAAAATGCGACATGTCGCGATATCGCGACACTTTTTCTTTCTCTACCTGCCTGCCCTTTTTGAGTCATGAAAATGCGACATGTCGCGATATCGCGACACTTTTTCTTTCTCTGCCTTCCTACCCTTTTTGAGTCATGAAAATGCGACATGTCGCGATATCGCGACACTTTTTCTTTCTCTGCCTTTCTCTTTGCTTCGGACCGTGAAAATGCTACATGTCGCGATATCGCGACACTTTTTCCTCCTTGCTCTTTCTCTTTGCTTCGGACCATGAAAATACAACATGTCGCGATATCGCGACACTTTTTCTCCTTGCTCTTTCTCTTTGCTTTGGCCCACGAAAATACAACATGTCACGATATCGCGACACTTTTTCTCCTTGCTCTTTCTCTTTGCTTTGGCCCGTGAAAATACAACATGTCGCGATATCGCGACACTTTTTCTCCTTGCTCTTTCTCTTAGCTTTGGCCCGTGAAAATACATGTCGCGATATCGCGACACTTTTTCTCCTTGCATTTTCTCTTTTCTTTGGACCGCGAAAATGCAACATGTCGCGATATCACGACACTTTTTCTCCTTGCATTTTCTCTTTCTTTTGGCCATGAAAATGCAACATGTCGCGATATCGCGACACTTTTTCTCCTTGCATTTTCTCTTCTCTTTTGGCCGCGAAAATGCAACATGTCGCGATATCGCGACACTTTTTCCTCCTTGCATTTTCTCTTCTCTTTTGGCCATGAAAATGCAACATGTCATGATATCGCGACACTTTTTCCTCTTTGCTTTTTCGCTTCTCTTTTGGATATGGGCCACTTCGGTCTTCTTGGACAACCTGTAACAACTTCACCCATACATCAAAAACATCCTCATAAGCATTTAACATCATTGTACATACTCTGAATAACCTCTGAACTCCTGTCCACTGTATCAACCGATCTATCTGACTGTGTTGACAACAATGACAATACTGTCGTTGCACCTTGCTCAACAATCTCCCCCTTTGGAATTGTTGGCAACACACGTGCAATTTCCTGTAACTCTTCTCCCCCTTTGACAACAATATCAAAGGGCTATTGCAAACTCCCCCTGAGTCCATGCACAACATTCTCAGGCAAAAATTATTACACTTAGCAAAAATCACAAACATGAGCAAAAAGATAAACAAATACACAAATGCTCCCCCTGAGAATGTGGTCCCGATAGCTAGTCAATTCTTGGGAAACGTGACCACTCCCAATTTATTGCGAAGGTACTCAAAGACTTCCTTGGGCAACGGTTTTGTGAAGATATCCGCTACTTGCTCTGTTGTTGGAACAAAATCCAACTTAACCTCACCTTCCGCAACTTTCTCCTGCGTACAACACGTTGTCGTTGCAATATATTCTGCCTCTACTATGGATAAGGAGATTGACTCTTGTTTCTTACTATGTCACGCGACCAACCTGTCTCCAAGATAGAATGCACCTCCACTGATACTCTTTCTGTCATCTACACATCCTGCCCAATCTGCATCTGAATACGCAATAAGGGTGAAGTCCTTACCTTTCGGATACCATAACCCATACTCCATAGTACCCTTGAGGTACCGAAGAATCCTCTACAAACAACTACATGAACTGAAACACACTTTGACAACTATACGACAACTCCCCCTGACTACTTGCCTTTCATCCTCAGATAACCAAACAACATAGGAGCATTAAAATAAAACTTTAAGATTGCTCCCCCTGAGGATGTGCTACCTGGAGCTGCTTAGTGCAATAGAGGAGTAGTCTCCTTCAATCCAAGGAGACACGATTTCCTCTCTTCTTTCTTTCTCCAATATTTCTTGAACTTGGGCTTGAGTTTTTCAACTGCATCCCTATTTTGAACCTTTTCGTGAACTTGAACATTTCTCTTGGGTGGTTGTCTCTTGTGCATCCTTGATGGATGATTATTTTCCTTTCTTTGATGCACATGATTTCTTCCCTGTCTGTGTTGCATTCTTTGTGTCTGATGAAATCTATTGTCTTGCCTTAGATTAGATACAAAAGTTCTTGGACAAAACCTTGCTATGTGCCCATGACCATTACATTTAAAACATTGCACATGGTGTTCAACAGATGTATTTCTACCACAATAACTCTTTGATTTATTATTCAATCCACAATAAATTGCCTTGTGACCATAATGGTTGCATCTAAAACAATAGCCATTAAAAGCATTATTATGAATAAAGTGAGAGTGATAGAACCTCTTTTGTTGTGGTTGCTTTGTTGTAGATCTCCTTTGAGATTTTCTTCCTTTTGAAGATTCAGCTTCAAACTTTTCTTGCTTTGATCCTTCAGAAGTGAACTTCTTCTCTGCTAGATTTAGAAGATGAAGGTTGTTCAACTTCATATCCAAGACCAAGCTTACACATGGGGCTTCTTTGTTGCCTTATCATTTTATCTAGCAACTCTGTGCTCTTCTCAAATTTGAGATTTGTATTGGCCTCTTCTAGTTGTTTCCTCAATAAAACAATCTCCTCTTCTTGTTTGCCGCAAACAATCTCTTTCTCATTGATCTGTGACCTGAGAGTTTCTTCAATCCTTTTGGACTCTTCTACTTGCAGCTTTAGATCACTAATAACTTTGTTAGATTCCTCTTCACGTTTGCTACATACATCGCCTTTATCATCCAGGTGTGACTTCAAGGCTTCTTCTATTTTCTTGGCTTTATGAATTTGTAAGAAGAGATCTTCAATATTATCCCCATATTCTTCCAACTTCTTGGACAGTCTTTTGTTCTTTTTCCTTTCTATACCCAACTCTTCAAGTGCAGCGATCAACTCACCTTCTAGATCTACTTCAGCCTCAAGGTTTTCATCACATACTTGTTCTTTTTCTATTTTTTCTTCTTTGAGTGCCATAAAAAGAGCTTCACCTGTTTCCTTTTCAGAATCCTCACTGCAGCTGTCTTCTGATGAACTGACATTCTTGGAGATGAAACTTTTCTTCTTGAAGTTGCCTTTTCTGAAATTTGTTTTTTTCTTCCAGTCACTTCTTTCTTGGTGCGATCCTTCATCACTTTTGTTCTTCTCATTGAGTGGACATTTAGCTGCAAGATGCCCAACGCCTCCACAATTGAAACATTTAAACGGTAACTTTCCTCTGTATTTTCCTTTTCCCATTTTTAGTTTTCGAACAAAGTTTGCTTCCATTTCATCTGATGTCTCTTCTTCCTCGGATTCTTGTTTTGCTTTCATATTTTTATGGGCTTTAAAAGCAGCTTCTCTATCTGTGGGTTTAGATTTTCCTATTCTCATCTCATATGCAGTCAAAGAACCATGCATCTCATCCATACTAAAAGAATTTAGATTTTTAGCTTCTTCTATAGCTGAAACTTTAGAATCAAATCTTTGGGGAAGAGATCTTAATACCTTTTTCATGATGATAGAATCTTCGATTTCCTCGTCGAGTCCTCTAATCGCATTAATGACTTCATTAACTCTCAGCATATATGCCTCTATGTTCTCATCGTCATTCATCTTTAATACTTCGAACTGAGCTCGATGTGTTTGTAACTTGGCCTCCTTGATCTTATCGTCTCCTTCATGAATGCTCCTCAGTTTGTCCCATATTTCTTTTGCCATTTTACAACTCATAATTTTTACTAGTTCACTGTCCACTAATCCGCACATGATAGCATTCTTTGCTTTTGAGTTATTCTCAAACAATTTCTTACCGGCAACATCGGTTGGAGAAGTGGTGGGTATTGTGTATCCACTATCTACCGAATCCCAAATGTCGTATCCCAAAGCACAAAGATATGTCTGCATCCTGAGTCTCCAAAATGTGTAATTAGTTCCATCCAACAATGGTGCTTTGTTTGATGAGAAGCCTTCACCACCTGCCATTGTGTTACTTCCAAGATCACCCTAGCCGGTTAAGCTTGTTCAGGAACTTGGCTCTGATACCAATTGTTAGTCTCACAATGACACTGAGAGGGGGGGTGAATCAGTGTAGCTCTTTAAAACTTAAATCTTCAACTCTTAAAGCCAAAACAATGAAAACTTAAAACCAAATAAAGCAAATATAACAAGAGAGCATCACACAACACAAGATGTACCGAGGTTCACCGATTTGGCTACTCCTCAAAAATTGACTGTTTGGACTCCCATCCAAATCCAGCCTTTGCAAAGCAACAACTTTACAATCAATTTACCAGCACCCACTGGAAGGAGCACCAACCCCTAATTTATCTACACAAACAGAAAGGAGCACCAACCCTTGATTTACTAGCACCAACTAGAAGGAGCACCAACCCCTGATTTATCTGCACCAATAGAAAGGAGCACCAACCCCTGATTTATCTGCACCAACAGAAAGGAGCACCAACCCCGATTTATTCACCAACTGGAAGGAGCACCAACCCCTGATTTATCAGCACCAACTGGAAGGAGCACCAACCCCGATTTACTAGCACCAATGGAAGGAGCACCAACCCCTGATTTATCTGCACCAATAGAAAGGAGCACCAACCCCTAATTTACTAGCACCAACTAGAAGGAGCACCAACCCCTGATGCCAAGCACCAACTTGGACTTCAATTCTTGAAACTAGAAGATTGACATATAAATGCCTTCACTTTTACAAGACCTTGATTGGTCTATTGCTTACTCAACATCTCTCACACTTCACAAAACACACACCCTTCTCGCTCGCCTCTCACGCTCCTCTCACGCACTTCACCGAATAAATTCCCCCAATTAAATTCTCCAAGCAACACTCCTTTTATAACCATCCTTTCTCTTTGTAACTCCAGTTGTAACTCCTTTCATATTCTCATACGCCACTTGTCAATTGTAACTCCTTCTTTATGTAACTCCTTTTGTATATATAGAGTAGGCATTTCGTCAAACACGTTACATGCAAATAATTGACACCATATTCTCCTACCATGATTGTTCGTCTTCTCGTTCATGACTGTTCATTTTCTCCTTTGTGCATGCATGTGTTTTGGTTTTCGAAAAGGCTTTTCATTTCTATTTTAATGACTATTTGTTTTCTCCTTCCATGACTGTTCATTTTCTCCACATGGGCATGCGTCTATTTCTTTCCATGACTGTTCGTTTTCTTCACATGGGCATGCGTCTGCTTCTTTCCACGTGTAATGACCATCTTAAATGATTTCAAATCATTAAATATTCCTTATGGGTCCACGTCACTATGCAGTCTTCAGTTTCACCATCCTGGTCTTCATCGTGAAAATGCGACATGTCGCGATATCGCGACACTTTTGTTTCTCTTCTGCCTTTTTGAGTCACAAAAATGCGACATGTCACGATATCGCGACACTTTTGTTTCTCTGCCTACCTGCTCTTTTTGAGTCATGAAAATGCGACATGTCGCGATATCGCGACACTTTTTTTTCTCTGCCTGCCTGCCCTTTTTGAGTCATGAAAATGCGACATGTCGCGATATCGTGACACTTTTTCTTTCTCTGCCTGCTTGCCCTTTTTGAGTCACGAAAATGCGACATGTCGCGATATCGCGACACTTTTTCTTTCTCTGCCTTCCTGCCCTTTTTGAGTCGCGAAAATGCGACATGTCGCGATATCGCGACACTTTTTCTTTCTCTGCCTTTCTCTTTGCATCGGACCGCGAAAATGCTACATGTCGTGATATCGCGACACTTTTTCCTCCTTGCTCTTTCTCTTTGCTTCGGACCATGAAAATACAACATGTCACGATATCGCGACACTTTTTCTCCTTGCTCTTTCTCTTTGCTTTGGCCCACGAAAATACAACATGTCGCGATATCGCGACACTTTTCTCCTTGCTCTTTCTCTTTGCTTTGGCCCGTGAAAATACAACATGTCGCGATATCGCGACACTTTTTCTCCTTGCTCTTTCTCTTTGCTTTGGCCCGCGAAAATGCAACATGTCGCGATATCGCGACACTTTTTCTCCTTGCATTTTCTCTTTGCTTTGGACCGCGAAAATGCAACATGTCGCGATATCGCGACACTTTTTCTCCTTGCATTTTCTCTTTCTTTTGGCCACGAAAATGCAACATGTCGCGATATCGCGACACTTTTTCTCCTTGCATTTTCTCTTCTCTTTGGCCGTGAAAATGCAACATGTCGCGATATCGCGACACTTTTTCCTCCTTGCATTTTCTCTTCTCTTTTGGCCATGAAAATGCAACATGTCGCGATATCGCGACACTTTTTCCTCTTTGCTTTTTCGCTTCTCTTTTGGATATGGGCCACTTCGGTCTTCTTGGACAACTTGTAACAACTTCACCCATACATCAAAAACATCCTCATAAGCATTTAACATCACTTTACATACTCTGAATAACCTCTGAACTCCTATCCACTGCATCAACCGATCTATCTGACTGTGTTGACAACAATGACAATACCGTCGCTGCACCTTGCTCAACACCTAGAACATTTATACCTAAGGTAAACAAAGTAATAAGCAAGCTTTCATTCCATACCACCATCGCATTGCTACACATATATCATAGTCCATTTCATCCTACAAAATGTGGCCTAAATTTCCAATGCATTAATATTCACTTATAGGGACAAAGCAAGTAAAAATAAGGTTACAATTCCCATCAAGAGTTGATAGAGTGGTTGGGAATTTGATTCCCAAAACTTTGCACCCCTGCAAGTTTGAAAAAATAAATGCACATCTCCATAAAATGGACCATCAAGATGTTACCAGAGTGACTATCTTATTTCTCCTCTTCCAAAATGGGTTTTGAGTATGCCTAAACCTTTTATGAAGACCTATTTTGCGAACCAAGTATTGATGATTGAAATCGGTTTAAAATTCATTATTTTTCTCTCACATAGAAATCCTTAATGAAGCTAAAATAAGTAAAACAAGAAATTGCTTTTTTTAGGGCATTAGAAGGATTTGTTATTAGACTATAGAATATTTTATTAAAAATTCAAGGAAGACATAAGTTTTTGCATAATATATTTACTATTTGTAAAAAGCAATACCGTTTTAAGAAGATTTATTATCCTAAAAACTTATTTGATGACTTGACATGAATAAATAATTAGTATATAAGTAAATACCCCCATATTTTGATTAGGTAAATAAAATAATATTGAATATATACATATTAAATATTTTCCATAAAATAAAATCTACAAAAATTTCTCTCCTTACCCTATTTTGGTCATATAGCCAAAATACAGTTTGGGGGGAAAGTAAAGGATTTATTTAATAAGTTTCATGATACAGTTTGGGGGAGAAAAGAAAAAAATAAATAAATAAATGAAAAATCAGGTAAAGTATTCCTATGGCTCTATAATTAATTTTCCATAGTTATTTTCTGTAACTATTTTCCATAGCTATATTCCCTAGTCATTTTCCATAGTTGATTTTTGTAGTGGGTTTCATTATATAGTTTTTGTAGATTTTTTTTCGTAGATAGTTCTTGTAGAAAAAATTTGTAGATACTTTTAGTAGCATATTTTTGTAGACATGCATTTCACAAAAATTTCCCTAAGTATTGATTGGCAAATCTACACATGATTTAAGATACATGCCATGATATAACAAGATGCCTCAAGAAAAATATCATTATCTCTTATTTATAAGGACTTGGGCATGAAAAAGTAAACTCACGCGGGTATTTAAATTTTAACCATGAAAGCCATCACACGGATATTTAAAACTTGTAAGCCATGGCATGAAAAACAAATACACAAGTCAACCTTGAGATTTGAGCACAATGGATTCAAACGTGCACCATACGACACCAAATTGGTAGGTTTTTGTGTACACATGACTTAAGCAATGTGTCATAAGGAAGCAAGGAACCATAGGGTGTTATTGTTTTTTTTTAGCAAAGCTTTTCACTCTATCTAAGAAATCACAAGGACATTTCACCTTGAAAGTTGAGCATAGTAGGTTTAGATGACCATAGAGCATGAGCTAGTAAATCAATGGAAAATCTAACCTTTGCACAAAGATGATTTAGATATTTCCAAGAATATAACCCAAAACATGAAATAGTGAATGTGGACACTTATGACTGGTTTGTGGTTGAAAGTACCACATGGATTACCAATAGGGCACATCACGATCCATCGCTTGGAAAGGAAGATAAAACATGGATACTCAAATCTTGAATACCTGCCAATTTACGAGAGGACTACGCAAAAACCAAGTAAGCACAATATAACTAAAGCACGGGTGAATGACATGGGCATTTATGATTGAGAGACAAGCAGATGATTTTCTCTAAAAACATTATGTGTATCACCACCTGTCCATGATTTGAGTACCCAGACTCAGGAGAGAAAGGTGAAATGATAGCACACCTATTGATAATAATACATAGATATAGAGGCATGTTTTTCATGGAAAATATTTGAATTGTATGGCTATAATAGATTTATGCCACAAGATGAAGCCATGCCTTAAGTGATGATTTATAAGATTATGGTATATAAAATATTTTGACTTTTAATAAATAAGCTCTACGGGATGGTCACCCTCAACTTTTACAGAAACTTTTGCATGTAAAAGAAATTTCATGTAAATTTCATGTATTTTTACTTCAAATGCTTCAACATGGAAGTCAAGTTGTGAATCAAACCTTAGATATTGAGAATAGGATATATGGATGACCCGATATTTGTCTCTAGGAGCATAGGAGCAAAATTTTTAGCATACAACATTTGAAAGAATGCCAACGTGAAGCCATGGATGCTCATTTATCGCCTTCATAGACACATTGTAGTCACAACCAACAAATTATGAAAGGGCATAATCTAAAAACCTCGATATATTTTCATAGGCGATGTAAATCTCAAAGTTGACATGATGATCACATAAGTGCATAACCTAGAAATTGTAATTGTTGTCGTAAACAAGCATAAAACTGAAAGCAAATTCCCTCGTTTTCCCTAATGCCTATCCAAGGGTGATGAAAACGATATATTATGAGGATACTCAGGGATGGAAAATGGATGAATAGGCTTCTTAAAAATGCTAATAATATTACGCATAGCATGGGTACTTGGATGCACTACTTGGAAAAATCTTGGATAGGACATGAAAGTATTGTGCAATACAAAGTTACAAATATTTCCCACACATAAAGCAACATGCAGTGGTTTCAAGCTAAAGAAAATAAATGAAGCATACTCAAATTGTGTATACGAAGGAGCTAACATTATATGGTGAAGGTGTATGTGGATAATATCGATGCAAATCATGAAATAAACTTACCAAAGCTTATCAGGTGTAAATTAAAAGAAGGTAAAAATCAAAAATTTGTATCATGGACCTTAATAAACCGATTAAGAGCGATTATCAGCCAAAGCACCCTAAGTTCCAGATCTAAAATTTAATAATATTCCACCCTAAATCATCCTATGAAAGACATTGTTGAAAGATAACATTGAACTTGGATAACTGGTCACCACAAATCATGGAGAGATGATGGTTTGTTAGTACATGTGCCATGTTTAGCATACAAATGGCCATTTCCAAAGGAGAAACGATCACTTTGAGTGAGATATGTCGATCACCAACACCTGGCCATACAAAAACAACTGCAATCACATCAAAAGCCATTGTCAGGATATACATATCTAACTTTTTGTGGTTTAGCTGCTTCCATACGAAAACAATCACAATACCCACCCCACAAGAAATGGAATGACCATGGCCATTGATAGGGGAATGTATTGAGAAATATCCTTTGGAAACATATCTTGAACAACATTAATAAGTAAAGTCCAAAGCAAAAGCACTATAACACATTTCTAAATAGTGCTTCGAAAGTGCAGAGAATCCTTCCACTCCTAGAATGGCCATATTTTTGTATATAAGTGCATAGGGAGCTTTGTATTCTCCATCAAGATTTCCTACATCGAAAGCATTGTAGAAGATCCAAAAAATTAGTGAATCAAATATACATCCCATTACTATCCCAATAAGTTGACTTGCAAACATGGACCTTGGGGATGAAAGTGTGAGATATCTAGTTTTGAAGTCTTGCATTAGATCTGAAGCATTAGAGAAAATAGACTTCATGCAACTAAGCCCACAAGAATGATTTAATAGATCAAATAAAAGATTATTATGTAAGAAACAATGGTTTTTGATAAGAGGAACAACAAAAATTGCAAGCAAACACTGAAGAGGAGATGCAAAAATTGAATGTAAGAATTGTTGTTTCAAAATTTTAAAAAATTGCAAAGAAATGTGATAGTAATTTTGATGAACATAACGAAATATTTTTCTCTTTTATTTCTTTGAAATATATGTCACATCAAAATGATAAAATAATTCTTCTAATATATGAACTCCAGTATTTGAAATTTTTAAGAATTTGTAGAAAAATATAGCAATAAATGAAATATGGAACGAAGTGCTATATGAACTTTTTCTCGGCACTTATTTGAAACATTGAATTTTTAAAATATTGAATATTTTTTCTACATAATCATGATAAACATATATGTAGTTTTTTCTTTGCAAGCTTTTATTTTGCAGCCAAAGCATGTATTAAGAAGATCAAGCATGAGAAATTGAAGGTAAAAGAACACCTTGAGCTTCGTCCTGGATCAAGGCTAAAAACATTTGATTTTTAATATATATTGCCACAAAAATTGCATAATTATGTTTATCTTATTTATGTATGATTTGTCTTTCCAATTTTTGGTAGTGCTATTTTTGTGTGCACGAGGACATGCACTTCCTTCAGTTTGGGGGAATGATGAGTGTTGAAATTGACTATGAAATGCAGCTTTATTCCTAAGTCTAAGTTATAAATATGATGGTTATGAATGACTTTTGCCAATTATTATGCACAATTTATATGATTTTCAATGAATTTTATTTATAAAACTTTATGTGCTAAATGTTGGTAATTTTACATAAAATGTGTGAGATTGTTGTGCTTTTAGCAAGTGGATGTTGTAGGTAACTCGTAGGGGAATACTACAGCCAAAAACCATTGGAGTGATCCATGCAAAATCATCGAAAATATGGGCTACAGAAAGGTGCTACAAAAATCTAGAAAGTGTCTACGAAAACCTTTAGATTTTGTAAAACCCATTTCATGTAATAAACACACCACATATGCTACTAGCTTAGTCAAATGCCATGTGGGTAGTTGGAAGGGTAGTTGAAAGAATCAAACTTGGGTGACTCATCATTCTTTACTTGGAATAATCACATATAAAGTTGTTATGAGATTTTTTATAAAGACACATTTATGTTTATTGATAAATATGTCCTTTCCTAAAGAAAAGGATAAAGTTCTTGTACTAAGTCTAAATTAGTGGTTATGTTGTTACGTAGCTATTATACTAAGTCTAAATTAGTGGTTATGTTGTTACGTAGCTATTATACTAAGTCTAAATTAGTGGTTATGTTGTTACGTAGTTGTTGTACTAAGTCTAAGTTAGTGGTTATGTTGTTATGTAGTTGTTGTACTAAGTCCAAGTTAGTGATTATAGATTATATTGTTACGTATTTTTAGAAGTCCAATTGGGATTCATTCAATGTGTAACAAAGAGAAGTTGTAGCTTCTATCATAAAGAGCATAATGTAAAGCTATAAATTAAAAAGCTCTTTATGTTAGAGAGGGCTAGATACACAGGAAAGAATAGAAGAATATTTTTACATCCATTTTACATTGTACGAGTCATGTGGATTGGAATAAAAGAATACAGTTAGCATCATTTTTTTTTCTCCTATGAGTATGGTAAAATTGTTCTTTGTCTTCTTTATGTTTTGCTTTTTGTTGTAACTTTCATTTATTTCTTGCACACATAAATTATGTAGCATTAGATTAATTTAAATGAAAATAAATGACTGAAGTTAAAGTAGAGTAAGAGAAGAGGATCAAAAAAGAGATAAGAATTGGGAGGGAGGGAAGAAAGTAGAGAGTGGAGGGCTCTGGTCTCTCCCCTGCTCCCCCTCCCCTGGCTCCTAGTTCCTGCCCAGTCCCTGGCTCAACCCAGGTCATCCCTCCCTGGGAGTGGTTGTTTGTAGATGATCTCCTAGGGGGAGATCCTTCTCCACTTTCTGTGCCCTCCCAACCAGCTAGGGTTTATTTGGTTGTTTTTTCGGCCTGGTGCTTCCCAGGGATCCCTATTTGTTTGGGGATCCCTTCCCTTTTTTCCCTTAGGCTTCCCCTTGGGGTTTTTTGCAAGTTATTCGCGTGGATCTAGTCCCCTGCGTTTCTCTGAATGATGGGGGTGATGGTTTATGGTTTTGACAGCTTCTTGGGGTCTCCCTTGAGGTCCTCACAGCTTTAGGGGTGGTCCGGGGGGGCCTCTTTCCCCCTTTGCTTGTGAATCCTCAACGGGATCCTATGGCTGTTGTTTCTTCTCGCTTAGAGGCTTCTTCATGCTAGTTCTGCTCCTTGGTGGACACCCTGGGCATCCGGTTTGGCCTTGGGGGGGGCTTTTCTCTACCTGGGTTGTTCCCATTCCCAGTCCCAGTTCCCTAAAGCTGCTTCTGTGCTTGGACGGGATTCTTGGTCCCTGCTGCTGGGTTTCTTTTGGTTTTTGTTGCATGTTTCATTCTTGGTGGGTCTGATCTATGCACGCAAACCTTAGATCCCACATGTTTGGCTCCTAGGGATCCCATCCCTGTGACTGTTTACCTCTTCCCGCTCGGGATTCCCAGTCCCTGGATCCCTGGTCCCTTAACCTACTTTTTTCTTGCTATTTTCTCGAGGCGGGATTCACATGGTGGAGCTTTCTGGTTGCTTCCCGCGGGGCTGGATCTTGGCTTTCAGCTTCATACAGGGTAGAATCCCCCTGTCTCTGGGCGGGATGGTTTCTCGCTGGGCAGGATGGTTTCTCCACATGGCGGGATTCACCAAATCTGCTAGTTTTCCTGCTGGGCAGGATTTTCTCTTTTTTGCTGGTTTCCCAGATGGCAGGATTTTCTTGGTGGAGTTTTTTTTAAGCTTTCTGCTGGGCGAAATCTTCACTGAGATGGGTTTCAGCTGCTTCCCACTAGGCAGGACTCTCTCTTTGGTGGTTTCTGATTGCTTCTCGCGAGACGGGATTTTATTGTAATAGTTTTTCTCTGCTTCCTGCTGGGCGGGATCTACTCGATGGTGGTTTTTGGCTACTCCCCGCTGGGCGGGATCTCCAAAACTACTTTCTTTCAAATTTGGTTGTTTCCCGCTGAGAGGGATTGTTTCATGCTTTATGTTCCCGTTGGGCGGGATTTCTGTTGTGGTTTTCAGTTTCAAGGGATTGATGCCCTAGGCCCATCGCTTATGTAATTAGGTTTTGGGATCCTATTTAAAACCCGTTGTAAATACAATCACTACTTACCAAGAAAAGTAGAGTAAGAGAAAGGGGAGGAGGTTAATACTAACCTTGAGGAGGCAGGGCCCACTCTGAAAGGTTAGTCCCTAAATATCTTCCCCTAAAAACATGGTAGATATAATTAGAACATAGAATAAAATTAGAACATAGAATAAAATTAGAACATAAAATTTATTAAAATTGCATATCGTAAAACTATAGAATACATTAGATAAATAATGCATTAGTAAATAATTATGTGGATCCACATTAGACTAATTCATAATTGCATTAAATGTATTTTCACTTCAATTTAATTTCTTGAAAACTTTTATTTCCTACAAATGAGACTAGGGAAAAGGAATAAAGTCAGATGATTAATTATTAATGATTACAGAATAATCTATACGGTATTTTATATTCTTTAAATATAACCTGGATTAACTTGGATTGAAAAATTTAAATGTAAGCAAATACAACTAGACATCTCCATGATTTTCAAGTATAACATTCTCCACCTTCCCCTATTGGACCCTTTTCCATTGTTCCTTGGTTTTTGTGTGTCCTTTTTTGTGATGAAGATCCATGCCATATTTATGATTACCTTAAATTTATGGATTAGTAGGCATGATTATCTTCCTTTTGGCTATGTCATTTCCATTCTCCTTTTCTTGAGGTTCCCCTCTCACATCCATAATTGACCGGAATTAAGGTATGATAGGTTTGTTTCATGCCCATTGAAGCTTCAAATTATGATTAAAGGTTCCTTCATCCTAGTTGTCTTTTTCTGTCTTCTTTCAATGGGCCTGACTGTTTGCTCTATCTCTGTGTTCTTGATTTGCTACAATCTTGTTAGTCTCCTTTTAAGCATGGAACCTACCATCCAAAATATATATGAGGATGTTAATACTATTGTGAGAAATGGTGGACTATTGGATTATCTTAGGAGGTTCAATGGTTTTGATATGAAGTTGTCTTATCAATTGGTCTATTCATGGAAAAGGGATATGGTGAAATCTGGGGAGATCGAGTTTGATATTTCTATCCCCCTCATTATGAAATTCATTAGGTTGTCTGGATGGTATGTGTTTGAACAAGGATAAGAAATCCCTTGCTAAAGAGATGAGGATGTTTGTGGGTGAGAACGAAGTGGTGGAAAAAATTTAGAATGGTTATTCATAGAATTCTCTTAAGGCACCTTCGAATAAGGTGGTTCTGGTTATCATGGACTACTTCACTCTTGAAAACAACAAATACATTCTCTAAAGCTTTCACTTTTTATTTATTAACCATCTTTGTCACAAAAGAATATTACATATCCCTATGTTTTTGTTTATCTCTAGAGAAGTTGATGCAAATCATGAAGAATGGAGATTCTTTAGATCCTCTACACTAGGGATTAATTAAATTCATCTTTGACCATATTTCTAATAAGAGTGGCAACCATAATAAGGTGAAGACGTCTTTGGTTGATTACCCTACTAACTTCCAATCTGATGAGGACCCTCATATTTTACCACATGCAAACTCTACCTACTATTAGGTCCTTAAATATGATTTGGCTATGTTAGAGTCCACCCTGGGTGACAGGGTGGTGGAGATGCTTCAAATGAAGGGGAACATGATCCCTAGGTGTATTGGTGGGACTAAAGGAAATAGTAGGAGCTCTAAACACCTATATTATAATATGGTTAAAGTGGAGAAGACTCCTATGTTTATTGGAGAATTTGATTTGGAAGACTCTAGTACAATTAAAAAGAAGATAAAACTTTCAGGCAGGACCATGTTGAGAAAGATGTCAAAACCTTAGGAGTTTCCAAACTCTCCTAGTGCAGGTAAAGAAATGAAGAAATAATTTCTAAGGTACCTGATTAACACCCTCAAAGTTGCTATCTCTTGTGCAAAACTTAAGTCTATGATGGATTGGGATCATTAGGATTCAAATGCTACTAAGGTGTGGAAGGACTCAAGAGGGAATTAAGGATTTCTTGGTTGCTTCCACTCTTTTGGCATTTTTTGGTCCTGAAGGTCTTTTGGTTTGTCTTGTTTTACTGTTGACATTAACCTTTATTTTGTGTTGGTTGGTTTGGCTTTACTTTAGGTTATCTGGTTCTGGTAAGAGGTTCTCTATGTTCTTGGGACATCCCTATTATGCTCTTTCCTCTTACTCCTATGGGTCTGGTTGGTTGGTTGTTGATCCTACTATGGGTGTTCTCGACATTTAGTTTCTCTTCATATACTTTCAATAATTTGTATTTCTCCTATATAAGGTTCAAGAATCCTTTCAAAACCCCTTATATTTAATAAAAAAATGGCAATAGCAAATAATGAATGAGTATGAAAAAATATTACATTAATGATAACCTATATGATAAAATATGTATGACATCTTCTACAATTATAGTATCAGATATTTATCCACATTGGTCAATTAAAAAATTCACTAATACATGAGGATGGGCTAGGATTTTGAGGTTCTAACATCATTGTGAGGAGAATAAAAGTTTGGCATCCAACATTTTGCTGGATCCTAAATTTGGCTAAGTCAAGACAAGTGGAAACAAGACCAAATTTTTAGAGAAGTTGACATCATTACAGAGGAAAAGAAATTCCAATGTTGTGTTCTTAGTTATATTTAAAATTATGCCAAGGCATAAAGCCCAACATGGAATAGGGCTAAAATTTCAAGGCAATGTCATCATTTGGCTACTCTATGAAGCCCTATTAGCAAGCAATCAAAAGGAACCTGGTAACACCTCCAATTTTTTATATTGAAAATAAGATCCCTAAACATATCCCTATCAACCAGATTTGCACGTGTTTGTCGGCTTCCCATAGCAAGGTTGTAAGGGTGAGTCGACACCTTAGACAAGTTGGCATTACAACAAAGCAAAGTGGCAAAAAGTGAACCTATAAAAAAATGCTTGAGATCTACTAGAAGCATGTGAATTTCATACTAGTAGAATAAATCAATACCAACCACATCAACATGGTAGAATCAAGACAATTAAGATAGACTATGTTGGACTGTTATGCTTATGCCCTACACTCATCCCTATAAAGCTTGTAAGCATTTTTATATAATGATTATAGCTAAAAAAGAGAGAATTGTAGGTCAAAATGAGGAGCATATTGTAAGCCCTTTCAAATCAAGCTAATCTACCATACTACAAAAATTTTGCTCAAATTTTGTTGAGACAGTTAACTCATATTTTTGTCTAAGCAACACAAGTAAGGAAATAATTCAAAGCACTTTAGAAAATCCAAAATTATGAGAAGCAACTAAACATGATAAATTTTAGCTAGAAGAAAAATCAAATAAGTCTCAAAGGGTTTTGGCAATGTACAAACCCAAAATTGATTAGTTCTAAACTTTTACATTGGTGACATTAGCAAAAGATATAACAAAGCCCAAAATCAAGGATCTAGAACAATGCAATTTTGACTTTACAAAAATTTGAAATGGAACTAAGTTGGGTCTTCCAAGTGGAATGATCCAATCATGCATAAAATAAAAATGGAGCAAAACCATACTTTGCAAGTACGTACATTAGCATAAGCATTATGAGAGTCTAAAAATCCACTGAAATACCACTATGGTACGAAGCCAAGCTTGCAAAGTGAAAGTACCAAAAGAGCCCAAAAATATGCAAATATAAAAAGCAAATTTTGGAAAGATGATAAAACGTTCCTTCCACAAGGATGTTGTTAGCAAAACCTCTCTCGAGATCTGAATTTGGTTCAAAATGCCTCCAAAGTAGTTAAGTAAGATCAACATCACTATATATTTTAGCATTGAGTTAAGCCAATCTGAGAATGTCCCTTTCACTTAGCTCACCCCTATAAAATGCCACAACTATTTGAATGTTTTCTAGATATCTAAACCGATGCAATTAAAGCTAAAAATGATAGGCCATTGTAGAGGCTAAGTAAATTGTAAAGGGAAACAATTGAAGATCAACAAACCTACTAAAGGCACACCATATTTGAAGCAAGATGAAGGAAATTGGGCCTACCACATCAGCAAAATGGTGTGGAACATAAAAATGACATCCACTCCCAAGAGTGCTCTTCGCCAAGCTATTTCTAACAAACCTATAACTGATTCCTTGTAAATATTGCATTGCAAGATTTATAAGTTGCATATCAATAGCTCAACACACCTCATAATGAGGGTCAGCTCTATAGCACTTGCTTGAATATATGTTGTATAATAATTATTGCCAATTAATATAAAGTAAATTTGTTTGGCCTCCATTGTGGTTGCATTATCAGGTTTTTATGAATGAAATTTATGTTTTAATGCATTTTTGTTACACTCTATGACTAGTTAATTCTGCTACAATAAATTTTGCTAAATTGGATTGCTATTTGGATTACTTTTCATATAGTATTTGGAATTTTTAAAATGTTTAATTAGTGCTTAACAAACTTAGTAGTGCTTCTATAAATGGTTGGTTTGTTAGGTTTCATTCAAAGTTAATTATGTAAGGCTTGTATATTTTACATATTTATTGTTGTTATTCTATATCCTATGCACTATTCAAGCAATTTCTATCCTTACTCCTTTCTAACCCTTCTATTTATTTCTTTTGTCTTAAACCCATGTTTTAATTTTGTAAGCATTACAAGGAGTCAACCTACTCCAAAGGTTGAACTTGGGAGAAAACCTAGTCATCCAATGTTAGCTAAAATCTAGACCGCACTTTACTAACTAGGCAGATTTTAGACCAATAAGAATGTAATCTTATAAATAGCTCAACATACCTCAGTAAGAGGTTCACTCATTAGAGTCTACTTATGTATATGTTGTATGATGACTGTTGCCTACCAATACAACCAAGTGTTGTTTGACCTCTGTCAAAATGTGTTGCAAAATTTATGATAATGTAAGTGTTATCTTAAATGTATTTATGTTTATGCTTCATGAATGGTGTATTATGTTAAGTAATTCCAATTAATCTATATTACTATTCATTTAGTTCTTGGAATTCTTAGAGGCATATAAATTGATCTAAATGTTCTATGAGATTGTATGCTAGCTAGTTTGTTAGGCCTTAAATTAGATTGAATGTGTAAGACTCTTATGTAGTGTACCCTGTTATTGTTAGCTAAATCCCATCCACATTTATATCAAAATAGGATTATGCATAAGGGGTTGGACTCAAAATGTACTTGTAAAAAATGGTGAATCCTAATCAAAATCAAGGTGAATCCTAGGCAAATCAAATCAATCATCTTCACACCAAAATTTGAGGCATTTGAATCCCTAAAAAGTAAGGTCATATTTGGGATAAATTTTGACCTATTAAATCACCTTATAAATTTATAAAAACACCACCATTAGATCATGATCAAAAAGAGCTTTCCAAAGAGTACACATATGCCTATGTTTGGATATATATTATGGTGAATTGACCCTAATAAAAACTTGATGCCAAAAACATTAGGCGAATGGGCTGAAGTCGAGGGTCCTCATATTCACCAATTTTTAATTTTAAAAATTCTAATATTCATCCAATTTGTGAATATTCACCACTATGCATAACCCTGGATCAAACTTTTGACCCTATATCCTTCCTAACCCTTGCAATTCTTACTTTTGTCTTAAACCCCATTTTCTTATTTTAGTATTTTGATAAGGAATCAACCTTCTCTGAAGGTTGAAATTATAAGATATTTTGAGTCTTTCAATATTGGTCAAGATCCAAGGTGCATCTCATCCAACTAGGTAAATTTTAAACCAAGAGTTTTTGGCATACCTGATTGGACCCAAATCTCACCACATTGTTTAGAATTTAGCTCCAATTCCTGATTGAGTAGGATCTTGGTGAAACTATGCTCTAAAATATAAAAACATATTCACCTAGTGACATTGTGGCTAATGAACCTAAGAAACTGGCCAATCCACTAACAAAAAATCCCTAAATTCATGTTGTAACAATATCGAATGCCAAGATAGCTCATTGTATTTCATTTGTATCTATGGATACACAATCATCATAATACATTGTTTTCAAAGCCATGGTCAGGAAAATTTTTTTGGCTTGGAATAGTGTTAGACACCTTATCCTTCCAAAACTCCATGAATTTTCCTAGGCCACATTGAAGGTTTTACCCTCTTACGATACTAATGGGAAAACAACTTATGAGCACTTCCAAGAAGTTTTTGCTTTGGCCAGCATTTATAATATTGCATTTGAAGATGCAATGGTGAGAATTCTTATACACATTTTTGAGGTAAGGTGTTGATATCATACCACTATTTAGAATATAATATAATTAGGACATGGGCAGACCTGTATGAACCCCTCATATTGGAGTTTGATGACCTAGGAGACCCCTTGTTGTTGCTCATCCTATTTTATTTTATTCAAAGTCATCCTCAAGAGGGCATTGTTGATTTCAATATCTGATTTAGAAGAACCTAGAATAGGATCCCTTAAGGAATAAGCTCATCACATGCCCAAGCATATATCTATTACATATTGGCTTTCATCCCAGACCTAAGCCTTCAAATATGATAGTTTAATGAAAGAATATTTTTACAAATCTTTCAGGTGGCTATCAGGGTAGAAAAGATGCTCATCTCAATGGTAAAGTTGCCACCAAGAACAACTATGTTAGATATCCCTCAAATCTTTCAAGTAAATCTACAAGTTTATTTTTTAGCCCCACTACTAGAAACATTTCTTTATTCATATCCTATCCCGACAAAAAATGTACTCATTATGTCTATCCAAAATTTCCAAAGGATACAAGAACTAAGAGTTGCAAATCAATATTTGATAAATTAGCTCGATATTGTAGAGCTATGAAATGTTGAAGTAGAATTTGAAGTATACCTTCAAAAAGAACCTACCTCTCCCTTAGAAGACCAAAATATGATGATTGATGAGGATGGTGGAAGACATTATTGCATTATCAAAAATAGGAAACAAAAAGCATTCTTTTATCCTATAAATGAATATTCAAAATTTGACACTCATTACAATGGTAAGCCATATCAAATATGCCAGACTCATTTCCACCCAATAGCAATGCAAGGATCAGGTCATTTTGAAGCTCTTGTAATGGATCTAGAGCAATATTTCACAATGAAAGTACTCTCTACAACTTGTCCAGTCAAACTAGTTGTAGGATATGGCATATTTATTACTAGCACATAATATAACAAGTTATTTCACACAGGATCAAAATATGATAGCCACAATATAATGAAGGTAAAAATAATAATATAAGCAAATTAATATGTATATCAAGGCTTATAGTAAATCAAATAACATTCAATAATATGCTATGAATGTAAATAGCTTGATTCATTCATGTATTGTGCATGAAATATAACTTACAATATAAATTTCTCAAAATGTATACAAGCTTTATTGCTCATATTTCTCTTACAAATGTATATGATGATAATGATCGTGATACCTGTAATGGAGCATTGTCTCCATAATATAGCAATAGTAGTGTGACTCTTTAGATACTTGACTATTGCTCTCCATATGCCAAGTCTCATGACTCTTGGCTTATCTACTTGGCACTTGCATACTTAATGAAAATTTACTCTTTAATGTATTCACACCTATACATGACTCTTACACTTCTACAACTTGCATACCTAACCTAAGATATTTGTGCACATATTTACATTACATATTTTTTCTCACACATGCAAGACACGTGCACATTTATTCAACTTACACTTGCACACTAACTCACATGACACTTGTGCATTTCCTACACATTACAACTTTACATGATACTTGTGCATTTCCTACACATTCACACTTACATAAAAGGGAAATATAAATCACACTCTAAACTATTGACTCAACCCTAATATACTATTTACAAATGTACCATGAAGGTACCATGGGGGTACATTAGCATGTGCCAAATAATATAATATACTCCAACGTTCAAGACACCAACTCAGGAGGAAATGAAATTTCCAAATGAGGCCAAAGATAGCATTGTGGAGAAAGTAAAAAATTTAAAATAAATTTTGTTGGCTCCCAAACAACTTAATTTGGTTGAAGCATCTTTGAAGAGCTCCTTGGCTAGTGGAGTTGTCCTTCAAAATTTCAATTTGACATATATGCAACCATCCCTCAATATGGATAAGACTAAGTCTCCACCCTTTTATTTGTCCTTATGCATGGAAGGTTGGGTGTTACATAATTGCATAGTGAATTTGGGAGCTATTGTCACAATCATGCCTTAGGTAGTCTATGATACCATGAGTTTAAAGTATGTTGAGATTGATTATGGGATATGGCACTTCAATGAAATACTAGTCTAGATAGTGGGGGTCATTAAAAATATTCCCATACTATTGCACAAACTACTAGACCTCACAATAGTCCAAGATGTGGTGGTCATTGACTTACCATATCTATTCAAGATATGCTTATCAAATGAATTTTTAGAGGGGAACCATGCATTAGATCATACCCATATGATTTTCCCTGAATTTAAAATATGGTCTATATCTATGGTAAAAGGCTCAAACCCTATCACATTGAAAGATACGAGGAGAAAGCGACAAATATAGGGTAAAATGGTATGCAGTATTATTAGGTGGAAATAGAAGATTGGCTAGAAGGCAAGGCACTATTAACATGGAAATATCTCCCCATGGTCATTCTTGAAGTGATTATTTTTTCAAACATGGGATTCAACAAATTCCAGAGGTCAACTATGATAAGTCTTGAAGCACAAGTAGTCACATGCTCCAACAAACATACCCAAAAAATAGGAGCAATTAGAAAAAAAATTTAAACAACTAAAGAATGTTCCATTCTCCACTATGAAGTGATAATTCTCATACTCCTAGGAACTTCCCAAATAATGAATATCAATCTGGCACATAGATTAAAATACATGAGAAAAATGACCAAAAATTCATGTGCTCAAGGATATTTGCCTTCCCTTATTCCCAATACCATTTTTCATATTAGTCTTGGAACTTATCCTTACTCAAAGTCAAGCCAATTGCAGTTATTTTCCAGAATAAGCTATATGTTCTAAAATGATAATCAAAGAGAAAATATCAAGTTTGGTACTATATGGTTGGATCATTGTAGATTTTGATGAAGAAGCAAATCCTATAACTAATGGCATGAATACACATGCCATATTTTGTGTATATAGGTAGGATGTAAATAAATCCTTGATTATAGGTAAATACAACTAGAGATAATAAGGTAGATGGCCAAATAGGTAGTTGAATGACAAAATAAAGGTCTCAAAAAGTGTAATCAATAGATCACATGTGTATATTGGGAGAATTGAAATGGTTTATTATGCAAAATGTTGATTTGGTTGCATCGGTAATGCTCCTCCTTACAAGTTGATGAGTTCAAAACTAGAGGAAAAGATGATGGACCTGATGATGGATCGATGACTTCCCTAGATGGAAAATCCTATTTAGGGATACTTTCTTCCTAATAATTGCATCACTTATGAGGATCACATCATTCATATGTGTAATATTGCTTGGAGTTTGTTGGTGCTATGAAAATGGTAGAGATACCCATGAGGAAAGGCCTCAAAATAAAACTGTAGATGGGTCTAAAAATTCCTACACCATAGGAAGTGTTGATCTACTAAAGAAAAAAATGATCAATCTTAGTCTTCCTAGGGTTAGCTAAGCCCAACAATATTATTTTTGATAGCCTAATAGAAATATCGATGTTAGCTAAAACCATCTAGATGTTTTCTAAAGGTGCTCCTCCATAGACAATACCTACACCTAAATCGTTATTACTGACAAACTTCTTAAAATGTGATGAGGGCTAGAACGAACAACCACACTCTTTTGATAATCGAATTTTTTCATTTTTGAAGGGCACCAAAATTATGCCAAAAGAGTGAAGTCCAAGGATAAAATAAAATAAAAATAAAAGGGATAATCTAAGAGGTCAGGAAGGTTGTCAAGTTGGAAAATATTGAACACTCGATAATATTATTAAGCAATATCAACCAAACAAAAGTCCTCTTTCAACCTATGGAAACTACGATGATAGAGCATGGACAAGAAAAAACCTAGATTCAGAAGAAACCCTCAATCAAAGGAAGGAGACTTCACCTTTTACCTTATTGTTATTTAATGTTTTTTGGGTAGCAAACAACAATAAGGTATAAAGGTGAAGCGAGAGATGAAATACAATGCTAAATAATTTAGAGGTCTTTGTCATCGAGATATCATTGCTTTCATATTTTGCTTTCATTCCCTTAATCAACCAAACATATTTGTGTTCTCATCCCACCTCCTTTCATATCCTATTATTACTCTCCCTTTTGCTCACTTCGCTTCCTCCAATTATTCCATACCCACTCGTGTTCGTTCCTCATTCTTTATACCAAAAATATTTTCTAATTTTACATCACCCTATAACTTTCCCTTACTTCTTTCAAACTTTATAGCCTAATGGATAGGCTAGCTACATTCTTCTTTTGAAAGTAATAGTAGATGCGATGGTTGATTAAGATATTGGTGAAGATGACACACAAACATAAGATAAAGACATATGAATCCCACAATATGACACCTCAATACCTTGGTGATGAAAGAAAATGCAAGGTGTTTTCATGAAGAAGACAATGATGGAAAAATATTGTTGGTTGTATAAAAGGATAGTGCTAAAACAAAATGTCAAAGCATTGATGGACTGGTACTGTTGAAGTCAATAAGTGAAAGGTGGCACAAAAGAATAAGATAAGATAAAGTAGATGATATGCTAATTTAGTCATATGCCATAGTACTTAGATTGTAAAGGCAATCATGTAATACCCAAAAGGAAAAGCATGCATGCAAGATACACACACGAAGTGTAATTTTTGTTTGGTAGTGCCAACTTTGACAAAAAGTCGAGTCTAATTAAGACTCCAATTGTTACTACCATATACATAGGATATAAAAGGAGATATGAGACCAGAGTTATTTATGAAAGTTCTCTTTGGTATTGGGACCTTATTCTATATTTATTCTATATAAAAAACCATGCACACCTCAAAATCTCAAAAACATTGTACAACTATCTATAATTATGAAGAAAAGTACCTGCATAATTTTGCAAATAAGAAAACAATAGAGTAGTGAGGTTCTCCTATTCCCAAGTTCTTGGGATATTTACATAAGACCACTTGCCTAGGCCTAAAGTAGTTGTTAGCTATGGTCGACTATACTCATGTAGGATTTAATTTTGACAAAGGTACTTTCAGTCAAGTATCTCCTTGTCTCTTCCTTTCCCTTCCTCTTCTCATATTTCCCTTATTTTTCTATATTTGCTTCTCATTTTTCTACATGGTTCTTCCCTTCATTCATTTCATTATCCTTCATCGTACTAAAAAATTTTAACTTCTCCATTTATTATTACTCCCACTCCCTATTACATATTATTCAGTATCACTTCTGACCATTCTTCATGGTTTCTAGAATGTTAGAATGTTTCCTCATTTTGTAGAAAATACCATATTTTGTAGGGAAATGGAATGGGTCATAAATAGGGTCATCTTCCAATGCATGTCTTAAAATACCTATTTTATATATAGAATTCATACTCACATAAAACCCTAGCACTCACCTCCTTCACATCTTTGTGTTTTTCTTCCCATTCCACTATCATTCTGCAGTTCTTTTATCTTCTATTTTTTTTTTGCATCAAATTGATAAGGCCTACTAGGTTCTCTATTTTCAAAAGAAAAAATACCTAAAGGTCACCAATAATGTGTGTTAATATGTTTAACGACATTCATAAGTCCTTGCAAACCTAGTTGAATTGTGATTTTGCTAAAATTTATCAAATTTTACTAAGGCAATAGTCGAGGAGCTTGACTAAAAATATCATCTTTATATAAACAAACTGCTAGAGTATATAATATTTTAAGACTTTGCTATAGTAGAGCAATAAGCATAGGATTATAGGGTAATATAGTAGCTATATCCTCAACAATACCTTATTGGCCTCAATTTTTTTTTAAGGCACACGAGTTTGGTATTTTTCTCAAGGAAAAATTAGATCAAAGTTGTTAGGAGCTAATATCACACCAAGGAACAAGGTCCAACATGAAGTTGTATTATTAGACCCAAAATTTTGTTGTTAAGAGAAAAAGCTAGAGGAAGGCTAGAATTTTTAGGAGATGACATCACACTAAGAAACAAGAAGGTCCGACATGAAGTTGCATTGTTAGACCAAAATCTTAGCTAAGTCAAGAGACTAAGCTAGAGGAAGGTCAGACTTTTTAGGAGTTGATGCATTTTTAGAGGTAAGAAAAGTCTAGCATCATTGTCGTATTTCTCAATTTAAAATTCCACAAAGGCATGAAGATGAGTTGGACTTTGGAGGTACTGATGTCATCGTGGGGAGAAGAAAATTCTAGTATCAAGCATCTTGCTGGATTCTAAATTTGGTTAAGTCAAGATGGTGGAAACAAGGTTGGATTTATGAAGAAGTCGACATCATCACAAGGGCAAAGAAAGTTTGACATTGTGATTCATAGTCAGACTCAAAATTCTACCAAGACATAAATCCCAATATAGAACATGCCTAGACTTTTAAGGCAATAGCGTCGTTTGGCTACTCTATGAAGCCTCATCAACAAGTAATCAAAAGGAGCTCAATAAACCCTTTAAGCTCTAGCACTAAAAATAATACGTCAAGACATGTCCCTATCAACTAGATTCACACATGTCAATCAATTACCCATATCAATACCCTTATGATGAGTTGACATATTAAACCAGAAAACACTACAATAAAGTATAGTGGGAAAAAGTGAACCTATCAGAATTGCCTAAGATCTACTGGAAGCATATGAATGCCAAGCTAGTGGAATAAATTAGGACCTACCATATCATCATGGTATAATCAAGATAGTTAATATGGGATCAACTATAAAGTTATGCCCACACTCTACACTCACCCTTGCAAGGCCTGTAATTAGTTTTTATGTAATGATTAGAGCTAACAAAAAGAGAATGTGATGTTCTAAATAGCTCAACATACCTTAGCAAGAGGGTCAACCATTTAGTGTTTTCTTGTGTATATGTTGTATGATGATTGCTATCTATCAATACAACCAAGTGTTGTTTGGCATTTTTCAAAAGGTGTCACCAAATTTATGATAATGTGAGTATTGTCTCAAATGTATTTATGTTTATGCTTCATGAATAGTGAATTTTGTTAAGAAATTCTAATTAATATGGATCATAATTTGGATTACCATTAATTTAGTTCTTGGAATTCTTAGAGGCATATAAATTTATTTAAATGATGTTTTGTAAAATTATATGCTAGCTAGTATGTTAGGTCTTGAATTAGATTGAATGTGTAAGACTCTTATGCAGTGTACCCTATTGTTATTAGCTAAATATCAACCACTTTTAGATCAAAATTTTGAGCCTATATCCTTTCTAACCCTTGCATTTCTTACTTTTGTGTTAGATCCCTTTTTCTTATTTTTGTAGTTTGATAAGGAACCAACCTTCTTCGAATGTTGAACTCATAAGAGATTTTGAGTCTTCCAATCTTAGTCAATATCCAGGGCGAATATCATCCGACTAGACATATTTTGGACCAAAAGGAACCATTCATTTTTTGATATAAAATAAGCCAAACTAGGTAGGGGGTATAGTTAATCTTTATTTTCTTCTTAAACACTCTTCACTAACTATCCATTCGATCTATTATATCTTTAGTGCAATCAATCATCTAGGAGTAGCAAAGATAGGTTTGTATCGTATGAAGTAAGGTGATATGATCCCCATAGATCTTTAAGTCACTCCTTTCCTCCAAAATGATAGTTATTCCAAACAACACCATTTAGACATTCTCCTTGAATAAGTCCAACTCCAGTGGAATACTAAAGTCGATTGGCAAGTTGGGTTTCTTTACATATAGAATTAAGAAATCCCATTAGTATATGTTGGTGTATCTATAGTAGAAGTTCTTTTGGATATTCAAGTTATAGGAAACCCAAATAGTCTATTCATCCATTGCCTTAAGAATTATCCTTATAAATCCCTCTCTTATAATGAATCCTTAGTCCATTATGAGAGTTTTGAAACTTCTGGTGAGGGGGTTCTCTCTCTTCACAACTATTTCTATAAAATTTGGATAGATGCAAACTTGGGGCACTAGGTTCATAACTACCTCAAAGGTCTTGATGTGACTTATGCTCCATGAGTTAGTCTGTGGGCCTAGGTTGAGCCTTCTAAGGGCATATTTCCTCACTTGATCAATTGAATGTGTGTAGTTTCCCTATTCCATCCTCCAATAGGGATCATCATAGAACTATTTTCTTCTCTTTGAGGGAGGGGATTCTTGCCACATTATTTTACTTTGGCCTCCTCTAGAAGTGTATATATTAATAAATGTGGAGTAGATGTGGGTAGGGAAATGGTACTAGAAGGTGATAAAATAAGATGTGCTTTAGGTAAATAAGGGATGGTAGATATAGAGGTGGTGTCCTAAACAATTCAAAAAGGAAAAGTGGATAAAATATGGGTTGATGGTGAAAATTTTGGAAAAGGAAAAAATGGCTAAGTTAGGAAAAGTAAGTGTTTTTCTTACATTTCAAAGTGATTTACTTGCTTTTAGGCACTTAGGGAAGTTTTGAAAAAAGGAGCAATTTGCTAACTTTTGCAATCCATTCACTTGCTTAAAAGAGTAATTCACTCACTTTAAGACACTTGGAAAACTTTGGAAATTAGAGTGATTTGCTCAAATTTATAAGATATTTGCATGCACAAGTGAGAAATTCACTCACACATGTGATTGGTTCACTTGGTTTATCAAAGTTATTAAATTTTATCATAGAGAACCAAATAGTTTTCTTGTGATAGACAAGTTTTACGCTTTTGATATCAAGGTGGTTTGCTCAAAAATTGATAGAAACACTTTTATGTTTAGCTCAAAGGTCATGAAAGGGGATCTTACCATAGGATTGACCCAAAGGAATGGGATAAAAACCCTTGTGAAGCGATTCATTTGAAACAATATTGAGTGTGTCCTTTTATATCCCTTGCTTGGCATAGTGGCCAGCTTGCACTTTTTTGCACCTTCACAAAGGTATTTTTAGGTAGGAAAGTTTCCCTTGGATGGTTGCTTTGCTTACTAGTTGGTTAGATCAGGTGATTGGCCTAAGTGGGCACTCCACTCTCTATAGAAAGCAATTTTCTCACCTTTTTGAAAATTAGTTTGTTTTTAACATCATGCATAATAATATGATGAAGAATACAAAGAAAGACATGTTAATGAGATAAGAGGGCTAGGAAACTTATGGAATAATGGGAATGATTAAAGTAGGTCCACAAAAAGAAAAGAAAAGAAATAACTACCAAGATAATAACCACTAAAGAGGATAATTATATGCACTTATTTACATATTCTTTTGACTAGAATCCTTGTTTTTAGATCAAATGGAGGTGCTATCTATTTAGAGAAAGAGGTAGTGTTTTCCTATCCATAGTGGAAGTTTGCAGATATTCAAACCTATGATAGAGCCTTCTCCACAAGGAGTAAAAATTTTGATGTTCCCCTAGCTTTACTCAATATTTGTCTCATTTGGATATGATATCACCCTCTTTGTAGTCTATCTTCATGGCTCACTTGTCAAACCACCTTTTAATGGACTTCAATGTTACACTACCCTCTTGAAAGACTTTTCTCTCTCTTCTTCTTGGGTAAATAGTTCATTCAACCTTGCTTGCATGGGTTCAATGTTGGAGGAAAGGGAGCTCTAAATTAATTAGTAATACAACCTCCTTACCATAAACTAACTTATAAGGTAGTTATCCTATGATGATTTTGGTGTAACTCGATCTACCCATAACACCTTATGTAGCTTGGTACATTAGTCCTTTATCACTAAAAAATTATTATCTTCAAGATCCTTAAGATATTCTAATTACATTACCCTAGGGATAGTAATTGGAGGATGTTTTGAGTAGGCAACTATATTCCAAGGTAAACTTGATCACTTTTACCCCCTTAAATTTGATGTCATTATCTATGAATATGGTGGTTGGCATCCCAAATCAAGTGATGATATCTTCTAACAATTGAACCATTATCTCTTGAGTGACTACTTTGGTCATAACTCCAACCCATTTGCTGAAATAATATCTAACAATGAGTATCCGTCTATATCATGCACTTGATAGTAAGTTGATCTTGCCTATGAATTCTAGGATGCATTATTGGGATGGCTTAGTCATGATGATGGAATTTAGGGGTATTGGAGCCCTCCTCTTCCTCCCTCTGAACATGTAATAGGATCTATAATTCTTGACCCACTAGTAGCAATCAGTGAAGATGGTAAGCCAATAGTTCCCATCCCTTAGGATCTTGTGAGTTGTGGACACAAATTAATACCCCATTTATCATGGTATTGTTTAATAAAGGCCTTTATCCTTTATTATTTTACGTTGTGTAGTAAGACACCATCATATGCTTTTCTAAACTAGACACCATAGTGCTAGTAATATTGTGTTGTTTTATATTTAAATCGAGGTCTCTACTTGGTTATACCCTTTTCATACATATATTATGGTCATGTACTTGGATATATCATCTATCCAACTAGTTATATCATTGATATCTATCTCTTTTACTAGGATAATCAAATCTTTGAGGATTGTCACTACTAGAATTTCACATAAGGATTTGCCCTTGATTATTTTGGTGGGTTTGATCTCAATGTCAAATACTTAAATTTTATTGATCCACTTGATACTCTTTTCTCCTAAATCACTATGCAACATAGCCAATTAGACATTAGGATGTATGACAAAAACAATGGTCTTACTTTAAGATAGATATTACTTGAACTTCTTAAGAGCTTTCATGATGGTAAATATCTATTTTTTACTAAGAGTATATCTTTCCTCGTATTTGTAGAGGGCTCATGAACAAGATGGGATGTTCTTCATCTTAAGAGATTTTTTGGGTTAGGATAGCAATGATGCTTGCATTTTTACCAAACACATATAACTTAAAATATTTGTAGAATTATGGGTTAATAAAGTATGGGGCTTTGGTGATGGTGCCTTTAACATCCTTGAAAGTTTTATTTCTCTTGTTTTTCCATGTTAGGGACGTGTCCTTCAACATTTTGGTTATGGCTCTGATCATTTGGGAAATGTTTATAATGAACTTGAAAATAAATTAGATTTGATATAGGAGTGACCTAATTTCTTTTATTGATGAAGGTAATGGGATGTCTTAGATGGCTTCTATTTAGTTAAGATATATGGCTAAACCTTCCTTTTATACCATGTGACCTATAATTTTATCTTCTTGAACAATGAAAAGAGACTTCTTAGGATTAAGCGAGATGCTAAATTTCCTACAACTATAGAAGATCTATTTGAGATATTTAAAATGTTTACTCTTATCTTTGGAAAATATGGTTATATCATTAAGGTATATGAGAATTGCCTCACCTACAAGCCCAATAAAATTTATGTCCATAGCCCTTTGGAGGTTGCCTCAAAATTTGATAGACCAAATGATATTATTTTATATGCAAATGTCCTCCACTTGATGGTGAAGGTTATATTGTACTTATCTTCATCTTTAATCTAGATTTAATTGTATCCTAAGAAGCTATTAAGGAATAATAGTATCTACGATCCAACTACCTTTTGTACAATATGGTATATGGAAGAAAAAGTATATTGATTCTTTAAAGAGGCATAGTCAAAGTTTTTGAAGTGGACAAATAGCCTTATATCATTATTTTTCTTGCATGCCATAACCAAATTGGCAACCCATGTGAATTCCTTGACTAGAAATATTATTTAGACCTATAGAAACTTTAGTAATTCATTTTTTATCATTACTTCTATTTTAGGATTTATTGATCTAAATGACCTAGCATAAGGTTCCAATTCAATGGTATACTCTATGATTTTCCAATTATAGACCTTAAGATCTTCATACGACCACATAATAACGTCTCCATACTTGCCATAGAGCTCTTTGAAAAGGTCCTTCCCTTCATCCAGTTCAATAGGACAATACAAGGAGGATTTACTTTGAGATTTTTCTTTCTCATGCTATCATCTAGAGTAAAGAGACTCTCTACAGTGATCATACCCATGGCAAACTCATTTATCTTTAGTTGTATAACTCCATCCGTGATGTCACCCCCATTCTCATTCTTTTCTTTGGCATATTGGGCTTCTCTAATTTATTCATCACTATTAAAAATCTACCAATGATTATAGTTATCAAGGATGACAACTCTAAATATTACCTTTAATTATTTAGGTTTATCCCATATATCATTTATGGTATGAAATCTAGCTGCACTACCTACTAACTCATCTGGTTTTGTGTTTATTTTTTGGGACTACTTTGATTTTACGTATCAAAATTTTCCAAAAAATCCAAACCTAATGCTTATATAAATTCAAATATTTTTTCTTTGTAGTACATAGACAAGTAACCTCATTTACAATTAGTTTAGAGTCACCATTTATTCTTAGTTTCTTAAGAACTAACTTCTTGGTCTTTCTCAAATAGATACAAATTGCCGTGCATTTTGCTACATTATTGGTGCAATTAAATGGTAATCTATAGGTAAATGAGTTTATGCACCCTATGGGATGATGAATTAAACACTAGTACCTACCTCATTCTTGGTTCTAGAATAATCAAAGTACATTTTCAAGTCTTATTTTCCTCTCAACTTGTTAGGCTAGAAGATTAGAAGGTGCCTTAGTGATGAGATGGGTACCCAGTTCAATCTCCTTATATCTAACCTTTAAATCTTCTTCATCCTATAATATGTTGATTATCATGTTGATATTTGAGTCTCGGTCATACCCAAGGTACTTATCATCTTCTATAAATTATGAGATCTCATTGTATCTTACCATGCTTTCATCATCCAATTTATGTGGTAGGTAGTTGCAAGGTAGTTCATTTTCAATCCTAATCACCTTCCCATATTTAGGCACATTCATGTGGATTTAATTTATTGATAGGTAATTATTTTTTAATAACTTGCATGTCCACTCTCTAGATAGAAACATACCAAATTATGAAGGTAGGTTCATGACTATCACTTCTTATAATACCAAAAAAATTGTATGTCTAGCTATAGTCATAACTAGGTCTTTGAGTACCCCTACTACATTGACCTTTGTACCATCCATTGGCTTGGGCATCTAGTTTTTTTGGTGTAAGGTAGAACCATCTCTTTACAAAAAACCTTAGGCATAAAAATCATTGTTATCCCAAAATAAACCATGCAACTTTTGAGTATGTATTTTTCAAACTTGAGGTTTACATAAAATAGGGGTAGCTTTAGCACCTTAGGCTTTAAGGCATTCAATATATTAGACACATTTACTTGTATGTCTATTGGATCCTCTATCATCAAAATCCATTGATTAGTTATACTGGTTAGAGGGAATTCTAATTGCTTACCCCTAGAATAACTCATTTCCTACTCCTCTAGAGCCTTTTGGAGTAGATCTTGCTACACTGATAGAGCTAATGCTTCTAGCATACTAAATTTAGTGGGTGTCTTTTTAATTTCCTATTTGATGTTGAACTTGAATTTCATAGAGGAACTCTCACTTCACATTGTGAACTTTTGATATTGCCTTATATTTATTGTGAATCCTTTGCTTGTGAGAGATGGGTATTTCATCCATCATTTGGATTCTTTTTTAAACCCCTTTATTTATTACTTTTATTTTTCAATAGGTTTATTTGTTCTTCCTCTATGCCTCTTACCCTCCATAGGCTCTTTTTCCTTATCTATCATTTTGTCTTTGTTGGATTGTTCCTGTTATCTTTCTTTATGAGGCATATATGTGGCCTTATTTTTTATGTTTTCATTTTCTTTATGCTTTTTTTGTTCTACCATAATGGGTCTTTTATATATAAAATACAATTGTGGTCTCTTTATCCTAAGGATCATCATACCCTTTCCAATTTTATTCTATTTCCTAGTTGGATATGATTTGGAAATTTTCCTCTTACCTTTATTTTCAACCCTTTACTAATTAGCATTTTATTGCATCATCTTTAAATGTTGACTATTCATCCATTTTCATAGTGATAAATTTGGCCAAGATGGTGTTATTGGGGATGGGTAAGGAAGGTATTTAGTATTGAGTTTAGGATTTTTGATACATAGGCTGATTAATTATATAGACTTGGGCATTAGAAAGTATCCTAATTTAATAAAGTAGCCTTATCATGAAGAGATTAAATTAGTAATTATATCATTGTCCTCCTTTGAATGTAGTGGATTAACTTGAGCATTGATAGTTCACTAAGATCATTCAATGCAATGTTGTTCATGTTCTCATAAAAGGTGGTTAAGAATTTCTTATATATTGAGGAATGGGATAATAAGCCATTAAATTAGTGGTCCTATGTAGTTACAATACAAAATTGGATTTTGAGGACTAGCAGGAACTCCTAGATTATTTTTGTTGAGAGGAAGGCTGATAATATTGTTGATGTGGAGGGAGATACAGATAAATCACATAACCATGAGATGGCTATGGAAAATATGTAGGATACAACTATGAAGGGTAATAAGGCAAGGGATACTAAGGTCGTGTGTTTTAGTAAACCCACTATTTATTTGGATGTAGTTGCATATTATGTTGTAAGGAGGGTAATATAGACCTAGTTGTAAAAGTTGTTGATTTTGAGGAGATGGGCCTTGCATAGATTGCTATGCTTGGCTAGTTGGAGGTGGTGTTAGCCCTTGGGTGTTTCCTTACAACACCTATAACCCCATTTTTCTAGATATCACTTGAGTATTTTGAGCAAGGCTTTGATTTTTGTTTAACCTTGAAGATCCTATATTGAGAGCCATAGACTAACCTAGAGGGATGTTAGATGTATTTGAAAAACTAGATCTAGGTGGGATTTGTGTTGAAGAAGATCTTATAGGAGGAATGTTTTAAGCATTAAAGGTCAACATTGGGATATTGCACTATTTTTCTTGCATGCCATAACCAAATTGGCAACCTATGTAAAGTCCTTGACTAGAAATATTATTTGGACCTATAGAAACTTTAGTAATTCATTTTTTATCATTACTTCTATTTTAGGATTTATTGATCTAAATGACCTAGCATAAGGTTCCAATTCAATAGTATACTCTATGATTTTCCAATTATAGACCTTAATATCTTCATACGACCACATAATAACATCTCCATACTTGCCATAGATCTCTTTGAAAAGGTCCTTCCCTTCAGCCAGTTCAATAGGACAACACAAGGAGGATTTTACTTTGAAATTTGTCTTTCTCGTGCTATCATCTAGAGTAAAGAGACTCTCTACAATGATCATACCCTTGGGAAACTCATTTATCTTTAGTTGTATAACTCCATCCGTGATGTCACCCCCATTCTCATTCTTTTCTCTGGCATATTGGGCTTCTCTAATTTATTCATCACTATTAAAAATCTACCAATGATTATAATTATCAAGGATGACTACTCTAAATATTAACTTTAATTATATAGGTTTACCTCATATATCATTTATGGGATGAAATCTAGCTACACTACCTACTAACTCATCTAGTTTTGTGTTCATTTTTTGGACTACTTTGATTTTACATATCAAAATTTTCCAAAAAATCCAAACCTAATGCTTATATAAATTCAAATATTTTTTCTTTGTAGTACATAGAAAAGTAACCTCATTTACAATTAGTTTAGAGTCACCATTTATTCTTAGTTTCTTAATAACTAACTTCTTGGTATTTCTCAAATAGATACAAATTGTCGTGTATTTTGCTACATTATTGGTGCAATTAAATGGTAATCTATAGGAAAATGAGTTTATGCACCCTATGGGATGATGAATTAAACACTAGTACCTACCTCATTCTTAGTTCTATAATAATCAAAGTACATTTTCAAGTCTTATTTTCCTCTCAACTTGTTAGGCTAGAAGATTAGAAGGTGCCTTAGTGATGAGATGGGTACCCAATTCAATCTCCTTATATTTAACCTATAATATGTTGATTATCATGTTGATATTTGAGTCTTGATCATACCCAAGGTACTTATCATCTTCTATAAATTATGAAATCTCATTGTATCTTACCATGCTTTCGTCATCCAATTTATGCGGTAGGTAGTTGCAAGGTAGTTCATTTTCAATCCTAATCACCTTCCCGTATTTAGGCACATTCATGTGGATTTAATTTGTTGATAGGTAATTGTTTTTTAATAACTTGTATGTCCACTCTCTAGATAGAAACATACCAAATTATGAAGGTAGGTTCATGACTATCACTTCTTGTAATACCAAAAAATTTGTATGTCTAGCTATAGTCATAGCTAGGTCTTTGAGTACCCCTACTACATTAACCTTTGTACCATCCATTGTCTTGGGCATCTAGTTGTATTGGTGTAAGGTAGAACCATCTCTTTACAAACAACCTTAGGCATAAAAATCATTGTTATCCCAAAATAAACCATGCAACTTTTGAGTATGTATTTTTCAAACTTGAGGTTTACATAAAATAGGGGTAGCTTTAGCACCTTAGGATTTGAGGCATTCAATATATTAGACACATTGACTTGTATGTCTATTGGATCCTCTATCATCAAATTCCATTGATTAGTTATACTGGTTGGAGGGAATTCTAATTGCTTACCCCTATAATAACTCATTTCCTACTCCTCTAGAGCCTTTTGGAGTAGATCTTGCTAAATTGATAGAGCTAATGCTTCTAGCATACTGAATTTAGTGGGTGTCTTTTTTATTTCCTATTTGATGTTGAACTTGAATTTCATGGAGGAACTCTCACTTCACATTGTGAACTTTTGATATTGCCTTATATTTATTGTGAATCCTTTGCTTGTGAGAGATGGATATTTCATCCATCATTTGGATTCTTTTTTAAACCCCTTTCTTTATTACTTTTATTTTTCAATAGGTTTATTTGTTCTTCCTCTATGCCTCTTACCCTCCATAGGCTCTTTTTCCTTATCTATCCTTTTGTCTTTGTTGGATTGTTCCTCTTATCTTTCTTTATGACGCATATATTTGGCCTCATTTTTTATGTTTTCATTTTCTTTATGCTTTTCTTGTTCTACCATAATGGGCCTTTTATATATTAAATACAATTGTGGTCTCTTTATCCTAAGGATCATCATACCCTTTCCAATTTTATTCTATTTCCTAGTTGGATATGCTTTGGAAATTTTCCTCTTACCTCTATTCTCAACCCTTTACTAATTAGCATTTTATTGCATCATCTTTAAATGTTGACTATTCATCCATTTTCATAGTGATAAATTTGGCCAAGATGGTGTTGTTGGGGTTGGGTAAGGAAGGTATTTAGTATTGAGTTTAGGATTTTTGATACATAGGCTGATTAATTATATAGACTTGGGCATTAGAAAGTATCCTAATTTAATAAAGTAGCCTTATCATGAAGAGATTAAATTAGTAATTATATCATTGTCCTCCTTTGAATGTAGTGGATTAACTTGAGCATTGATAGTTCACTACGATCATTCAATGCAATATTGTTCATGTTCTCATCAATCACTATTAAAGATCTACCAATGATTATAATTATCAAGGATGACTACTCTAAATATTAACTTTAATTATTTAGGTTTATCCCATATATCATTTATGGGATGAAATATAGCTGCACTACCTACTAACTCATCTGGTTTTGTGTTCATTTTTTGGGACTACTTTGATTTTACATATCAAAATTTTCCAGAAAATCCAAATCTAATGCTTATATAAATTCAAATATTTTTTCTTTGTAGTACATAGAAAAGTAATCTCATTTACAATAAGTTTAGAGTCACTATTTATTCTTAGTTTCTTAATAACTAACTTCTTGGTATTTCTCAAATAGATACAAATTGTCATGCATTATTGGTGGAATTAAATGGTAATCTATAGGCAAATGATTTTATGCACCCTATGGGATGATGAATTAAACACTAGTACCTACCTCATTCTTGGTTCTAGAATAATCAAAGTACATTTTCAAGTCTTATTTTCCTCTCAACTTGTTAGGCTAGAAGATTAGAAGGTGCCTTAGTGATGAGATGGGTACCCAGTTCAATCTCCTTATATTTAACCTATAATATGTTGATTATCATGTTGATATTTGAGTCTCGATCATACCCAAGGTACTTATCATCTTCTATAAATTATGAGATCTCATTGTATCTTACCATGCTTTCGTCATCCAATTTATGTGGTAGTTAGTTGCAAGGTAGTTCATTTTCAATCCTAATCACCTTCCCATATTTAGGTACATTCACGTGGAATTAATTTGTTGATAGGTAATTGTTTTTTAATAACTTGTATGTCCACTCTCTAGATAGAAACATACCAAATTATGAAGGTAGGTTCATGACTATCACTTCTTTTAATACCAAAAACTTTGGATGTCTAGCTACAGTTATAACTAGGTCTTTGAGTACCCCTACTACATTGACCTTTGTACCATCCATTGGCTTGGGCATCCAGTTGTATTGGTGTAAGGTAGAACCATCTCTTTACAAACAACCTTAGGCATAAAAATCATTGTTATCCCAAAATAAACCATGCAACTTTTGAGTATGTATTTTTCAAACTTGAGGTTTACATAAAATAGGGGTAGCTTTAGCACCTTAGGATTTGAGGCATTCAATATATTAAACACATTGAATTGTATGTCTATTGGATCCTCTATCATCAAATTCCATTGATTAGTTATACTGGTTGGAGGTAATTCTAATTGCTTACCCCTAGAATAACTCATTTCCTACTCCTCTAGAGCCTTTTGGAGTAGATCTTGCTAAACTGATAGAGCTAATGCTTCTAGCATACTAAATTTAGTGGGTGTCTTTTTAATTTCCTATTTGATGTTGAACTTGAATTTCATAGAGGAACTCTCACTTCACATTGTGAACTTTTGATATTGCCTTATATTTATTGTGAATCCTTTGCTTGTGAGAGATGGGTATTTCATCCATCATTTGGATTCTTTTTTAAACCTCTTTATTTATTACTTTTATTTTTTAATAGGTTTATTTGTTCTTCCTCTATGCCTCTCACCCTCCATAGGCTCTTTTACCTTATCTATCCTTTTGTCTTTGTTGGATTGTTCCTCTTATATTTCTTTATGAGGCATATATTTGGCCTCATTTTTTATGTTTTCAATTTCTTTATGCTTTTCTTGTTCTACCATAATGGGTCATTTATATATTAAATACAATTGTGGTCTCTTTATCCTAAGGATCATCATACCCTTTCCAATTTTATTCTATTTCCTAGTTGGATATGCTTTGGAAATTTTCCTCTTACCTCTAGTCTCAACCCTTTACTAATTAGTATTTTATTGCATCATCTTTAAATGTTGACTATTCATTCATTTTCATAGTGATAAATTTGGCCAAGATGGTGTTGTTGGGGTTTGGTAAGGAAGGCATTTAGTATTGAGTTTAGTATTGTTGATACATAGGCTGATTAATTATATGGACTTGGTCATTATCAAGTATCCTAATTTAATAAAGTAGCCTTATCATGAGGAGATTAAATTAGTAATTATATCATTGTCCTCCTTTGAATGTAGTGGATTAACTTGAGCATTGATAGTTCACTAAGATCATTCAATGCAATATTGTTCATGTTCTCATCAAATGTGGTTAAGAATTTCTTATATATTGAGGAATGGGATAATAAGCCATTAAATTTAGTGGTCCTATGTAGGTACAATAAAAAAATTGATTTTGAGGACTAGCAGGAACTCCTAGATTATTTTTGTTGAGAGGAAGGCTGATAATATTGTTGATGTGGAGGGAGATACAGATAAATCACATAACCATGAGATGGCTATGGAAAATATGTAGGATACAACTATGAAGAGTAATAAGGCAAGGGATACTAAGTTCGTGGGTTTTAGTAAACCCACTATTTATTTGGATGTAGTTGCATATTATGTTGTAAGGAGGGTAATATAGACCTAGTTGTAAAAGTTGTTGATTTGAGGAGATGGACCTTGCATAGATTGATATGCTTGGCTAGTTGGAGGTGGTGTTAGCCCTTGGGTGTTTCCTTACAACACCTATAACCCCATTTGTCTAGATATCACTTGAGTGTTTTGAGCAAGGCTTTGATTTGTGTTTAACCTTGAAGATCCTATATTGAGATCCATAGACTAACCTCGAGGGATGTTAGATGTATTTGACAAACTAGATCTAGGTGGGCTTTGTGTTGAAGAAGATCTTATAGGAGGAATTTTTTAAGCATTAAAGGTCAACATTGGGATACTAGCATAGTAGTAGTTCTCTAAGAAAGAATTATTCATGAGATTGTTCACATCAATGGGTATCTCATAAAGACAGTTGGTATGTGTCAAGGTTGGAGTTGTATTTGACCAGGTTTCATTAGATAAAGTGGAGGAATAACTCATTAGTTATAAGAAACAACTTATTTTTGGGGGTATGAATCCTTGACTAAGAGGGTTTTCCTTGGGGATTTTACCTTTTGACAAAACACGATTAGACACAGGAATCTCTTCAAGCTCCTCTTCTAGATGCATCCACGTTATTGTTTGTTCTTTTATTTCTCGTTCATATTTTTATGATGGTATTTAATGGTGTGTCTCTATATATGTTATTTTCCTATTTTTTATTTTTTGGTTATATATTCATAAGCTTGCATGTACATTACTACATGGACAAATTTTTAGGGTCAAAATTTAAAAGAATTTTTAAGAAATTCCTATAGAGAGATTCACTTGTAAATAAAAGCAATTCGCTTACAATTTGGAGTGATTTCTAGCAAAAAATGATTGTATCACTCATAAATGGAGTGATTTTCTTATAAATGTAAGTGATTCGCTTTGGTTTTCAAGTGATTTTCTCACTAATTGTGAACTTAGAAATTTTTTAGTAAGAAGGGATCCAAGCAAATTGCTTAGATTTAATCATCTCAAAATTGAAGTGAATCACCTTCCCTTGAGGGAGGGAGGAAGAAACTTGTATTTCCTAGCAAATCAATTTTTATATTCAAAGTGAAACACTTGTTAAATCTGACTTGGAGAGATTTTACAATTTTCGAAGTGAGTTATTTATTGAGTTGAGTGAATCACTTGTTGATTTGATCTTTTGGCATAATGACTCAACACTTCTCCTAAGTGAATTATATTAATTATAGATGCACACAAGAGGTTATATTCTAGTTTTGATTATGCTTAGATATTTTTAGAATCATCATATTTGCAAAAAATCAATAATTCTAGAGTTTGTGTCAAAGTCACCATTCATAATGTACCTACAAAAATCAAGCACAAAATAACAAAAAATATGAATTTCCAATTCAATTCGATATTGGAACTAAAAAATCAAGTTCTTGGTCTCAATGAATCACTTTGAAATCAACCTATAAAAGGGCATAAAATTTGGAGTGAATCACTTGCTAAACAGAGCAAATTGCTTCCAAGTTAGAGTAAATCACTCAATTAACTTAAAGAATTTTTAGGCACTTTGCTCGAAATAGATCAAATTGCTTCAATTTTGGAGTGAAACACTTCCTAAAACTAGACTTAGTGAACTTTTTCTCAATTTTGATCCAATCGGTTCATCCATGATGAACGGAATTTTGGAACAAAAATCGAGATATTAAGTGCATTTTGATGAAAATGAGGGTTTATTCCACTGGGTATATTCTAGAGACTGTTGAACCAAGGACTTTTCTTGACTTCTAATTAATAATTGTACCCCAATTATAGTTTCAACAAAGTTGTAAGGGATTTTCAATGGCTTATCCCAACCTTTGAATTTAGATTGGCTTCCCACTATTCCTTGCACAATACTCCTATGTTAACCTACATTAACTTGCATTGAAAGTGAATAATGGAAAATTAAATGCAAAAATAGAAATTCTTGAAATCTTATGGTTGCGAGTGATTCAAAGCAAATACAAGTTTAAACCATAGTGAGAAAAGTGTATGATCAATAAACACATGATAAGTTGAATAACATTAATATCCATCCATTCATTAGATTATGAAGTTGATAAGTGAATGACAGGATGGGCTAAAGGGCTATGCCATGATTACCACACACTTAGCAAACCAAGTTAGTGGTTTGTCTAATGGAATGCATAAGGACTTGTCGATTTCTCATAATATCATGAGGTCAAAGCATAATTTGTGTTTCATAGTGTGTAACTTTGATTTTTCATGGCCAAGAGATGATTACTATAAGGGCCCTAGGAAAGCATTTATAGTAAAATTTTACCCCCAAGTTACCTAGGTGAGAAACAATTACTTCTAGTAAAATGAATATTTTGTGGCATCTTTAACAAATGATACACCACCAAATGTTACATGCTTCTAATAGGCTTAGAAGGATTCCAAAATGAATTAGTACATCAATACATGCTAAAATATTATTTTCCAAAATATTTGACTTTAGATCTATGACTTTAAGTTTACTCCTATGATCATTCAAGTGATTTGCTCTAGTCGACACCCTTTTTCTTAGCAAAATACTCCTTGGAGCCAATCAACCTCTTTTACAAGAAAATTTGCACTTGTGTCATAGACAAATTTGAAAAAAATTATGAGGTATTTACTATTAGATTTATGTATTATAGGATTCTTCAAAATTTGCAAAATCTCACGATAGTGTCGGGTACTACACCTACCTTGTTCTAAGGTAATTACCTTGGTTTCATATGTATATTGAAAATTGATCTATGCTAAATCTTTTGATTGGTTGTATATGCCTTGCTTTTCACTTTGACTTGGTCACCTAATGAAAGGACTTTGAGTTGTTTTTATTTTAATGTATCACATTTATTGATACCAAAATTAAAAATTTTCTTTTCAATGAGGATTAGTTGAAGCCTATTTCTATGTGATAACCACCTTATGTTATATTGAAGAAAGACATCATGACAAGATTCTAACTTGATAATCTCTTTGAAATTGTTGTTTTAGAGAAATTTTGATTCATGCGCATGAGAGGAATCATAACATGTTCATACACTCATTTCTTCATTAAAAATAAAAAAATATTGCTACACTTGAGTTTTCAAAGAATGTTCCTTGGGAATTTTGATAACTTGGTTACATGCTTGGTAAAAGATATAGCCAAGACCAATTTCAAAGTAGTAAACTTATTCCTTGATAATATCCTTTAAAAATAAAATCCATTTAATATAAGATATATTGGGAGCGGTGTTTGCACCATACTATACACTCTTAAGTATATATAATCATGAATCCTATTGCAAATTTTGTTCTCGTGCATGTAGGGGCAATACATTGCTATATGTAAATAATGACTATAGTCATGAATCAAAATTATTTTATACTATTGTAGATTTTTGTTGTTTGAAACTAAGTTGTGTATGCTTTTTTATTGAGATGGTTAAATGACTTTTATTGGAAAATAAATATTAAAACAACTATATATATAATTGCACAAAAGAATGACTATAGATTTGAGATTAAATGTTGATGTGGAAAATATTTTATGAATAAATTATAGGGCCATTCATGATGGATTAATTTGATGAATCTATTGAACTAAGACCTTGAAAACTATTATTTTTCCTTTTTATGTGGTGCATTAAAATGTAGTTGCATGACATTATTGAATGTTATTCATTATGGAAGTTTTTCGAAGCAGTGAGTGACTATGTGAGGGTTTCATCTTTGATGACATCAAGCAGCTCCAAAGGTTGTTTTTTCGGGGCCTTCGGGCCCTAACGGCCAACATTTTTGTGGTTTCTACTCAATATTTTAGCAAGATATGTTGTAGGAGACCCAAGATGGGTTAGAAATATATCTTTCAATAGGCTTCATGCTATGAACTTGATTGACAATGGCTTTCAATTTTTTGCACAAAATTAAAATTAAAATCATATCTTCCTTAACATCCAAGATATTGATTAAAGAGACCTCAAAACAAGTTTCAAGTAGCTGATCAAAAAATGGTTCAGATCTCAAGTGAATTTGGTGCTAAGGAGCACCCCCAAAACAAATCCATTGTGAAACCCCTTTCAAGGGTAAGGATTTCCAAGACTTGATCCCAAAAAAAAATTGGGATTCCCTTCGTGGTGGACAACCTCATCCGAATGCTAACATTAATCTATGGGCTTCCCGTAAACCTCTAAGAATACCTAAGATTGATCCTAGGAAAACTATGTTGGGATGTCTTAGGGCAACTAATGGAACTCTAATTGTTAAGATAGATATGGGTAAAATTCAAACTAGCATAGAAGATATGGAAAAAATAGGACTAATTTATCGTTTCTTAGGTTTTCGTTCGAGCCTATCTACTTTCAAATTTTGGGCTACAAAAATTTGGAAAAAAAAATGTGAGTTATAAATCTCTATTTATCCAAATGGTTATTTTCTTGTTTTATTTGCTAATAATGAAGATAGAGAGAAAAAATTTGAAGGAGGTCCTTGGTTCTTTGGAAGGGCGAGGCTTTTCATGAAGCCTTGGCATACTAAATTTAAATTCAAAGAAGAGATGCCTTCTATAGGTCCCATGTGGGTTAGACTCTTTGGCCTCCCAGTTGAATTTTGGAATTTGACTATTTTTTCTTCAATTGGAAACTCTTTGGGAAATTTTATGATGATTATTGATTGTACTAAAAAAATTGTACATATTATTTACGATCGTATTTGCGTTTTAATTTATTTTTACAAACCCCTACCTAAAAATATCTCATTATAATTTAAGGAGGACACTTAGGAGCAAGTGGTGGACTATGAGAAAATTCCTTTTCATTGCAGAAATTACCATGAATATGGTCATTTGACTAGTGTCTGCCCAAATAAAATTCTAGATCAAAAGAAAGAGGATACAAACTTAGCAGGTTTCCAAATGCCTAAGAAGAAGAACGCTAAAAAAATAAAAACCAGTTATGAAGGATCAAAATGCAATTTAAATATGCAAGGAAAAACTTAGAGACAAACCAATAAATCAAAGGTTTTCAAAAAAAAAAAAAAGAGAAAATATACACGAAAAACAATCTTTTAAATGTTGAGACTTCAAATAATACAAGTCCCAAGATAGACTTTGTTGAATCTTCTAGTAACACTTTAGCTTTGTACATGCATTCTTCAAGGTTATAAACCATCCTAGATTCAATTGGGGTAAGTCAAGAAACTGGGAAAAAAACTGAAGATGGATTCTAACCAAAAGGTAGGCCACAAGGACAGTCAACATCATATGGTAAATGAAGATGAAAATCTTGTAGAGGAAGGTATGATTAATGTCCTTACCAATTTTTTAGCCTTGGTATTAATGAATATCACCACTTGAAATATTAGAGGACTCAAATGGAGTCTTTCAAAACAAAATGAAATTAGAAGAATGATTCGTACAAACTATCCACATCTTGTTTTCTTTTAGGAAACAAAGATGTCAATAGAGGAAATAGAATCAATTGCTAGTAAAATCTAGCCAACTGGAAAAGTTAGTTCCCTCAGTTCTTAGGGGAATTCTGGTGGCATTGCTTGACTTTGGGACCCAAAAGAGGTAGTTATTCACCATAAGGTTGGAAACTATGATCTTTTGGCTATAGCTACTCAAGTAGAAATTCTAACCAAATTATGCTTTGCATAGCTATTTATGCTCCAACTACTTTGGAGGAAAAGAGAAGACAATGGAATGATATAACTTATATTATCTCTCATTTTCCTAAAGCTTGGATCTTGATAAAAGGAGATTTCAATACCATCCTCTCTCTAGATGATAAAATGGGGGAAAATATATTATTGGACAAAAGCATTGACCTCATGAGTGAATATATTGCAAACCTTCATCTTGTGGACATCTAGCCAAATAATGGCCTTATGACTTGGTCTAACAGAAGGCAAGGCTTAGCTTGTATCATTGAGATAGTGGATAAGTTCTTGCTCTTTGATAATTTCTTAATACATGGTCACATTCCTAAGGTGAATACTCTTAACAATATTGGTTCGGATCACTGGCTAGTCATGGTGGAAATGTGGAAAACCAATGTGAGTTTCTTACCTTTTCAATCTTAGTTATGTGGCTTAGAGATAGTTCCTTCAGACCTCAAGTGCAACAATGGTGGAAGGAAGGTAAACCAAGGTATGAGACTAAGATGTTCTATTTTTCCAAAAAGTTGCCATACATTAAATCTAAAATCAATATTTAGAATTAGAAGAATTTTGGGGATGTTCAACAAAAAAAACATGAAGTGGTTGATCAACTTGTTGGAAATATGAGCAAGGTTTGTTGTCATTGATGTCAAGAAGAAAGCAAGGTTTGTTATCATTGATGTCAAGAAGAAAGCAAGGTTTGTCATCATTAATATCTTGAGGATGATGACCAAGTTTCAATGTCATCCATGCATTTATGTCAAAAGGTTGATGTCCAAATTCCGGTGTTATAAATGTCCTCCAGTGGTTTTTCCAGCAAGGTAAGAAGCAGGTTGATAAAAATAATAATATTATAATATATAATATTATAATATTTTCTAGTTATAGTTTGGTGTGAAGAGAAACAAAGGTTGTGGAGTGATAAATTTATTATTTTTCAAAATACCCATGTGAAAGTTTATAATGCCCTAAGTTTTAAATTATTTAAATTTAAATATTTTACCTAAAGGTAAAATTTAAATTTAAATTAATTTAAAGGGCCATAATTCGAATTAAATTCAAAATCAAATTATTTCATCCGTCGACGTGTTTGAATATATTGCCATGCATATAAAAGGGGGTAAGAACCCACCTTAGAAAAATTATCCATGCGATTGATTTGAATGAAAAAATAATTCGTGTGCCAACAGTCTGAAGGGAATCACATGTGTTAGAAGCTTTAAGGAGGCAGACTAAAGCATAAGTGTTGGTGGTGCGCACTTCTCAAATGCAAGGCACTGGTAGCATAATTGGCAGTGAGGGTAGTGGTAAGTTGCTCGCAGGTTACAGGTCACAGGATCAAATCCGTGTGACAGTATTTTGGGTAAGGCAGAGTTGGTTTTCATTTTGTTCGCATCGTCGAAGGAAGCTTAAGAGGGAGGCATGAGCCTTGTTCATTGTGTATGGGCACGTAGCCCACTTGGTGGGCATGCACTGTGCAGAGGCACTTGGGAGAATGGGATCGTGAGGTCGAAACTCATCGAGACTCATTTTGGAGGCATGAGCCTTGTTCATTGTGTATGGGCACGTAGCCCACTTGGTGGGCATGCACTGTGCAGAGGCACTTGGGAGAATGGGATCGTGAGGTCGAAACTCATCGAGACTCATTTTGCTGCAAGTAAAAGGTATGCGCTTATTTGCTAAGGTTTGATATTGTACGCGAAATTCATAAAGGTGGAAATTAAAAAATTTATTTCCTAAAGGTTTCAATTATTAAAATTTGCATAGTTAAAAGAGTTTACGAGTTATAAAGGGAGATAAAAGGGTATGCAAAGTTTTAATTTGGGTGTTTTATTTTTAAGTGGATAAAAGGAGTGATAAGGTGTGCCAAGGGTGTTAGATGTTTTGTTGAAATAAAATTTATATTATAAAATTGATTTGAAAGGAGAAATAAGGTATAGTTGATTTTTGATAGTTTGACTTGGTGAAATACTTTTGAAAGAAAATATTAAGGACAAATTTTTGCTATCTAACCTTTGAGATTGGAAAAAGAGTGAGTGTGCTTGAGACAAATTTTGAGAATCAAATCTTATTCAAATTAAAGGTATGGGCATATATTCCTTGTGAGTGAAATATTGTTGGATGTTGTGAATGCTAAGTTGGAGTAAAAAGAATTTTTTGATAAGCATTGTTGAGTTTGGTCTTGAGAAATTCAATGTTGATTGATGTGGGTTTTCTAGAATGAAAGTTGATACTAAAACCTTGTTTGATAAGCATTGTTGGAATAATGAGTATCATTGTTATGTGAAGTTGAGAACTATCTTGAACTAGGGTTTGTGAAAGATCATGAGTATCATTGTTATGTGAAGTTGAGAACTATATTGAACTAGGGTTTATGAAATATCATGAGTATCATTGTTATGTGAAGTTGAGAACTATCTTGAACTAGGGTTTATAAAATATCATGAGTATCATTGTTATGTGAGGTTTGTTTGATAAACATTGTTGACTAAGATTTCATTGAGTGATTGGTTGAGTGGATTTGATTGGGCTTAGTTGATTGGAAGTGTTGGAGTGATAGTTCAAGTTTTGTGAAACAAATTGTTCTTTATTCTTAATTGATTTGAAGAGAGTTTGGAAGTAATTGAGTGTTGTGTGAGAGTGAAACATATTGATTCTCTAACCATTCTCTATATGTTTTTGTGGCAAAACAAGAGAGATTGAAAGTTATTGAGTATTATTGTGAGTGTGAAGCATATTGAGTCTCTAACCATTCTCTATATGTTTCTATGAGATTAAAATAAGATTCTGTGTGAGCTTTTGTGGAAGCTTTTGTGAGATTAAAACAAGATTCTATGAGAACAAACTTTGGTGAAGACTTGTTGAGCAGATTGGACAAGTTCTAGTATGGAATTATTGAGCATATTTGATACAAATCTTGGTGAAGACTTGTTGAGCAGATTGGACAAGTTCTAGTGAAGACTTGTAGAGCAGATTTGAGATAAGTCTTTGAGAAGACTTGTGAGCACAGTTGATTGATTGATTTGTTCAAACCTTGAGTTAAGGTTTGGGGTTGATCTAGCAGATTTGATTTGTGATTGAGTCAAGCTTTGTGTTAAGGCTTAAGGACAATTTTAAGGATAGAGTTTGGTGTAGATTTGAGGATAGGTTTGTGCTAGACTAGGTACAGAGGTTGAGCAAATTTGTGCTAGACCGAAGGACTATGTTTAGTGTAGATTTGAGACAGAGATTGAGTAGATTTATGCTAGATCAAAGGACTGTGTTTAATGCAGATTTGAGATAGAGATTGAGCAGATTTGTGCTAGACTGAAGGACTGTGTTTAGTGCAGATTTGAGATAGATATTGAGAAAATTTGTGCTAGATCGAAGGACTGTGTTTAAAGCTAAGATCAAGATTTGGAGGTGATAGAGCAGAGGAAAATAGTCTCCAATGGATAGATATCCATTAGCCAAGGAAGTGAGGACATGTGTCTTCTAACTGAGGATAAGAGTCTTCAGTGGAGAGAGATCCACAAGCCAGTGCAGTGGAGGCAGTAGTCTTCTAGAGGATCACCAGCTAGAGCAGAGGAGAAGGAGTTCTCCTATGGATAGAGATCCATAAACTAGCTAAGGAGATTGGTGTCTCCTTTAGACAGAGGTCCATAAACATTGTAATAGAGAAAGGATTACCAAGAGATTTATTGAGAAAATATTAGTGAAATATTTTCTCCATGGAGTAGCCCACATTGGGTGAACCACATTAAATTGGTGTCTCTATTGTGTGTGTCAGGGTTATGCACAAGCGCGAAATATCGTAAATTGGCTCTATTTAGGATTTTTAAAATTTTGAAAAGGCTAATTTTGGATCCTTTCACTGGGGCCCATTCGCCCGAAATTTACGGGGTGGAAGTTTTTTTGGGGTAAATTCGCCCGTCGTTGATAATCATGAACCTAACTTTATTTTAATTCGTCGACCTCAAATTACATATGATTTTGATTTTCCCACCCAATTCGCCTTCAAATTATAAATGATTTTATATTTCCCACCCAAATCGCCTTCAAATTATAAATGATTTTATTTTTCCCGCCCAAATCGCCTCATATACTACCCGTATATATACTATACTGGGTACCGATAAACATACATCAAAAATACTCTAACTCAAAAATAGCTCTAAAACAATGAAAAACTTGAGAAGGTTGCAGAGGAGTGACTATCAAAATAAATCGATCGGTTGTAGAGGAGTGTCGATCGATGCAAGACGATCGGTTGTAGAGCCATGTCTATCGGTATAAGCCGATCGGTTGTAGAGCCGTGTCTGTTGGCATAAGTCGATCGGTTGTAGAGCCGTGTCGATCGGTGTAAGTCGATCGGTTGTAGAGTTGTGTTTGTCGACATAAGTCGATCGGTTGTAGAGTCGTGTTTGTTGGCATAAGTCGATCGATTGTAGAGTCATGTCTATCGGTATAAGTCGATCGATTTAGAGTCGTGTTTATCGATATAAGGAGATCAGTTGTAGATATGTCTATCGATGTAAGTTGATCGATTGTAGAGCCTGTCTATCGATATAAGCTGATCGATTGTAGGGTTGTGTCTATTGGCATAAGGAGATCGGTTGTAGAGTCATGTCTATCGATGTAATCTGATTGATTGTAGAGCCATGTTTGTAGGTATAAGCTAATCGATTATAGGGCCATGTCTATCGATATAAGGAGATCGGTTGTAGAGTCGTGTCTATCGATATAAGTTGATCGATTGTAGGGCCATGTCTATCGATATAAGGAGATCGATTTAAGAGTCATGTCTATCAATTGATTACAGAACCATGTCGATCATCATTAGTCGATCGGTTGTAGAATCGTGTCGATCATCATTAGTCGATCGGTTGTAGTGGTGTCGATCGACATTCATCTATCGATTATGAGGACTATCGATCAAAGTTTACCTATCGATTGTAGGGATTGTCTATCGATATTTTTAGTAGGTTGTAGATGTGTCGATCGACATTAGTCTATCGGTTGTAGGACCATGTCGATCGATATTAGTCGATCGGTTGTAGTGTTGTCGGCATAAGCCTATCGATTATAGGGATATTCGATCGATAGTGTTATTGGTATTTATCTCTCGATTGTAGAGGTTTCAATCGACATCATTCTATCGGTTGTAGGGATGTGTGATCAGCATTTGTCTATCGATTGTAGGGACTATCGATCGGTATAAGTCGATCGATTGCAGGGAAGTGTCTATCGGTAAAAGCGTATCGATTGTAGAGGATTCATGACTAAAAATTGGTAGAGTATTCTTCTTCCATTGTTCTTTTGTCCAAATATCTTTTTCTATAGTTTCATAGGCACTGTAGGTGAACTATACGCAACTGTGGTAGACAACTATCAATGTCATCTGGTTGTGTGTCAGGATCATTTCTCTTGTTAGAGACTGCTTCTTGTCTCTTAGAGTATGTTTCATACGTAGTGTAGAAGCACTATCTACAACTGTGGTCGATAAGTATTCCCTATCATGTTGTGTGTTAGGATCATATGTTCGTCTTGAGGGATGTCTGCTATTTTCCTTCAAATTCATATACATTTCCTAACATCTGAAGGTTTTTCTTTACAGATACAATGTCACCTACTGAAGATGGAAAGAAGGAAGGCCAATCTTCTTGTAAAAAGACAATTCTAAAATATTTTACACAAATATCAAAATGCAATGAGACATCAATCTCTACAGATTCTACACAACTTGCAGGTACAAACACCTTTTACCATCAGTTTTTTAAAATTTATGTTCTTCTTAAATGTAAAACCTTTCTCTATTAATAGATAAATGGTTTTCTGCTTATCTACCTCTTTTTAAATGCTTTGTAAAATTGTATTCTGTTAATTCTTTAAAATAGTACCTTTTTTACAACAAAAAATGATAGAGAACACCAAACATTGAATGTAGTAAACATTGTCGAGCCTGATGTGCGTTCACTCAAAGATATTCTAGCAGATGAGATGGGACCACATGATAATTTTTCTAATAACGACATTCAACAACCACTTCAGGAGATTTTAAATTCAGACACATCAACCAAAAAAGAAAAAGATAGTACAATTAAAATTCAGACCTCTGGGGAATCTTGTAGTCAAAAATCTAAACGTCAAAAGATAAGCGAATGGACTATTGGAAGGGATTTTAAAAATGAATGGGCACGGTTATACCCCTTTATTGAGCGAGATGAGAAACTGAATGTGTGTAAATGCATTGTTTGTACATGGAAGCTGGGAAAGGATCATTTATTGCAAAATAAGAAAGACACAATAGAAAAACATTGTGGGAAAGTTTACATCAAAGAAATACGAAGTGATGGAACAATTAACAGATCTCATAGGTGGAAGGATGCATCAGAATGTGTGCATGTGAGATATGCACTTGAATATGAAAAAGCAATGAAACAAAAACAAACTCTCATTGAGAAGGGTGGAACAATCGAGGCACAATTTCAAAAAATTAATAATATTGTATTAGCCTCAAAGAAATTGCAGTTTGCTATTGTATACAGTATTCTAAAAAAAGGTCGACCCATGTCTGATTTTGCTGATTTTAAGGAAATACTTCAACTAGCCAATGTACAAAACCTTACCAGTTCACATTGGTCGGATCGAAGTGGTTGGGAAATGGCAAAATGTCTATCACGGTTGAGAAGGAAGACCTGAGAGAGAATGTGAAACAAGCCAAATTTATTTCACTTTCCATTGATGAGGTAACAACTGTTGACAACACATCTTGGATTTGCATACATGTTTACACATTCAAAAATCATTTGAGACAACCTCATTTACTAGCACTACATAAGATGATTGAAAATTGTAATGCGAAAAATATTTATAATGTTGTTGTAACCGAGTTTAAAGGATATTGCCGGAATGGATGAAAAGGAAATTGCCACAAAGTTAATTTGTGTTGGAGTTGATGGTGCGGCTACAATGCAAGGACAAAGGAATGGTCTTTGTGTTAGGCTTCAGACTTCCATTGCCCCATATGTGATTCCTATTCATTGCATGGCTCATCGAATGAATCTTGCATACAAAATTGTGAGCAATTTTGATAATGTAGCTAGAGTGGAAGAACTCGTCCATGATATACACTCATACTTTTCATGCAGTCCAAAAAGGTTTGCAGAGTTTCAACAGTTTTCTCTAGGTGTAATTGAAGGCAGAAAAATGTTAAAAGATGTGGAAACCAGGTGGATTTCACTGTTTCTTCCTACAAAAAGGGTATTTTCAGAATATCAATCCTTGGTTGGGTTTATGTATGCACATCGTAGAGATGTTGACAAGGCAAAATATTTGCTTTTTCGTATGACTGACTTGGAAACTCTTCTCACATTATGTGGTATTCTACCAATGTTACAAGAAATGAATACTATGATTAAACTTGCACGAGAAAAGGGCAATTTATATTGTCGATTTCATGAGGATGAGAAAACAAATATGTATGGTTATTGACAGGATTTATTTATCCGAAAAATATTTTGATGATCCCAAGTTTGATAGTTGGAATACGTTAATTAATGTCAATGAACCGAACAACTTTTTAAAGTTCAACATCAATGACAATATTTGTATTGCTATCCATGGAAAGTTGATTCTTGTATATCATTTTGAAAAGTGATTAAATACTTTGACAGATGATATTGAACAAGTGCCCGTTACACATTCCGGATTCGATGAGGTTTTGGATAACACTAAGAATAAATTGAAAAGAATTGCAAATGCATTAACAAGTGAAATAAGAGATCATTTTAAGAGAGATGAGACACTTGAGGCCATGGCTATTGTTAATCCTAATTTCTGGAATCCTTGTGGTGACCAAAGTAGTAGAAGTGAGTTGTTTGTAAAATATATGGGTAATATTATGACACATTTCTCTAAAAGTGTGGAAATAAATGGCTTTGAAATCAATGGTATTCTAAACAAAGATCTTTTGAGATCTCAGTCAACCAATTTTGGAATAACAATGGATAATCAAATTGCACAATTCAAAAATCCACAAGAGACTGGTTCAATCACGCGTTTCTGGCAAAAATTGTATCGAAGTAGTGTCTTGCAAGATACTATGAGTGAATACTTTATTTTATATGAATTATGTCAGACAATGATTTTGGGATCTATTGAAGATGAAAGGGTTTTCAGTGCATTAACTTTTGTTAAATCAAAAGTTCGTAACAGGTTGGACAGAAATTTGGAAAATTGTTTGAGAATGTATGTGTCATCGTACGAGGTGGGTAACTTTCCCTATGACAGAGCGTTGACATATTGGAAGTCCCTAGCAGAAAGAAGAGGTCTCTCTAATATGGTTGATAATGACAAAAATGATTCATCTAGGAGTGATGATGAGATTATGGAAACGTAGAATTCACAGATTTTGCGTTCTTGTGGAGAAGTTGATAAAGCTTTGTATTACCTTCCAGAAATGTAAAAATTGCAATGATTATATGACAAATTCATATAATCTAAGATTTTTTCGGATTTGAAATCATTTTGTAAAATTTTAGTGATTTGAATAAATTCATATTATCAGTGATTTTTCGGATTTGAAATATTTCATATTATCAAAGATTTTTTGTATTTGATTTGTTGTAAAATCATATAATCATTCAATTTTCAATGATTATGCATGTTTGCTTTTTAATGTTATGGATTGTCTATGTTTTCAAAATTTATGATGTATGCTATAGCTTTGAGTAAGTTGAAAATTTGAAAACCATGTATACGTAATGATGCTATGTTATTGAACTAAATGTATATGTTGACAAAAAATAGTTATTTTTCCTTTGAATTTAAATGTATGTATGTATCATTAGTATCATTAGTTGTATGATATGACAAAATATAGTGATTTTTTATGATTTATGCTTTGTCATTGAGTAAACCTTGTATGCATAGTAAAAATTTCTGTACATATGTATGAAAAATGCATGTAGTATATTACTCTAGATATGGAAAATGAAAATTTAAACCCATTCATAGATATATCCATCGTAAACTCACTTCAAAATATAAAAACAATATAGCATAATACAAATTACCATATTCATTTTTATACAACTATAATGACTAACTATGAATGCACTAAAAATTGAAACCCATGCATAGATATATCCTTCGTAAACTCACTTGAAATATAAAAACAATATAGCTTAATAGAAATGAAAATACTCACTTTTATACTACAACAAGAATGAATATGAATAAACTGAAATTTAAACACATGCATAGATATATCATTCGTAAACTCATTTGAAAATTGAAATATAAAAACAACATAGCATAATATATGGAAATTGAAATTTAACCCTTTCATAAATATCTCCATCATAAACTAACATTGAATATAAAAACAATATAGCATAATAAAAAAGAAAAAACACTTTTCTATACAAGAACAAGAATGAATATAAATAAACTCAAATTTAAACACATGAATAGATATATCATTCGTAAACTCATTTGAAAATTGAAATATAAAAACAACATAGCATATTTGAAACACCATAATACTTAAAAGATGAAAATAACACACAATTATAAAAGTGTATCTCTTAAAAGTAAAATAATAAAAGCAAGTATCTTGTTTTCATACGAAAACATATGAAATGTCATAAAATTGTCTTTCAAAATATCAAATTTTAAAATTCAATTTCTTGCTCTAGAATCTTTTCCCGTTGGTAGTGGACGTAATGCAGCATGAGTGGGGGTTGTCAATGATCAGGAGAACTAGATGTTCTAGGTTTCCTTGTTGATCTTCTCCATACAGGTAGTGTTGTTTCCTTCATATGTGTTTTGGAGTCTCTTGATTCCTCTGGATTATAACCTCTGATAGCAACACCCCGCTTTGAAGAGGAAGAGGATGCCCTTTTCTGTGTATATATAAAATGTCAAAATTACAAAAAGATAAATAATGGAAAAATAAAAAAAATTATTTAAATATTGACAAAAAAATTACCTGAACCTGCAGTTCTCTCATGGCTGCATTGTCTAGGATTGAGTGCCAAGATGTTGGTACTGGAGTGTTCTACAAATTATAAAAATATTCATAAAAAAAGTAATAATATAATTGCATGTGCTAACTATCGACGAGGGTAAAGCATGGGTTATCACGTTCTCTATTTCCAATCTGATCCGATGTGAGACATAGGTGGACCAGTCAAATTTCTGGTGTGAAAGACAACGGACCAAATACGCTAAGGCCCACATCAGAATTTCTGTCGGCCTTCCTTGCAGAATGAGTCTAGCAAGGAAGAATTCACAACATGCCCAAAGAAATTTATTTTCAATCACCAATACGGTCAAACCCCTTCTAGACTTGGTGGATGAAACTACAAAAAAACAAAATCAATAATACACCAGTGACTAGAATTTAAATTCAATTAAATTAAAAAATAGTTATACCTTGAAAAGATTCCAACTGCACATTGAAGTTGGTCTCTAGGTAGAGTTTGTCTTCATTAGTTAATTGGTATTTGGAAGTGATAGGCTCAACACCAACGTGGGGCAATGTTGTCAATCTGGCGACATCTAGGCTGTGAAAGAAAGAACGATGTTTTTGTTGTCGACGACAACATTTACCTTACCCGAATAAATATTATAACCTACAATGATCTTCTCCAGTAGTTTTGTTTCTGTGTCAAACTACGGCATTGAAACTAGACCCCGAAGACCAGAGGTCGTGACCCACGACATGTCGTAACCCGATGTTGATAAAATTTTAGAAATCAGGGGTAAACCAGGTTTTTAAAATTAATTTTACACATTTTAGGGGTGGTAGGGGATGCCATAGGGTGTATGAATATGGATCAGAAGACATAGAGGATGGTACGTGACACTTGATAGAAAAGGATTCAAAATGGAGGAAAATGGTTAAAATTGGCTTAAAACTTATGGTAAAAGGTTAAAACTAAGATAAAACTGGAGGAAGAGGGTTAAGAATGCATTAAAATGAGAGGAAAAGGGGTAAGAATGTGTTAAAATAGGAAGAAAATGATTAAGACTATGATAGAATAGGCAAAAAAATGATTGTTAATCCCTTTATATAGACTTCTCTCCATACAATCAGCTTTTGGATGGGTGACATATGGCCTCTGCATGCAATTGTTTCATAGATTGTTGACACATGGCCTCTACATGCAATCATTTCATAGATGGTTGACACGTGGCACAAATGCAACATTGCTACCATCGTCATACCAATAGTTGATCATCATACCTATAATCGATCGGTATGTCTACAGTTGATCATCATGCCTGCAATCGATCGACATGTCTACAACTGATCGGTATGTCTAAAGTCGATCATCATATCTGCAACTGATCATCATGTTTATAGTTGATCATCATGTCTACAACCGATCGACATGTCTACAATCGATCGTTATGTCTACAATTGATCATCATGTCTACAACCTATCATCATGTCTACAATCGATCATCATGCTAGTAGCTAATTGTCATACTAGTAGTTGATCATCATGTCTGCAATCAATCAATGTAAATCGATCGTCATGTCTGCAATCGATCGGTATGTCTACAATCGATCGACATGTCTACAGTCGATCGTCATGTTTGTAACCGATCGCCATGTCTACAACTGATTGGCATGTCTATAGTGATCGACATGTCTACAGCCGATCGTCATGTCTACAATCGATCGACATGTCTGCCATCGATCGACATGTCTGCAGTCGATCGTCATTGATGATGTGACAAAATATAGAGATTTTTTATGGTTTATGCTTTGTTATTGAGTTAACCTTGTATATATACATAACTACTAAAAAATTTCTACATATGTATGAAAAAAGCATATAGAATAGTACTCTAGATATGGAAAATGAAAATTTAAACCCATGCATAGATATAACCATTGTAAACTCACTCTGAAATATAAAAACAATATAGCATAATATAAATTACCATATTCAATTTTATACAACTATAATGACTATGAATGCACTGAAAATTGAAACCCATTCATAGATATATCCATTGAATAACATTGAATAACATTCATTGATATATCCATTCATTTTTATATCACAACATGAATAACATTGAATAACATGTAAATCTATAGCTAAGAAATGAAACACCATAATACTTAAGAGATGAAAATAACACACAATTATAAATGTAAATAGTGCAATAGTAAAATAATAAAAGCAAGTATCTTGTTTTCCAATGAAAACATATGAAATGTCTTAAAATTGTTTTTAAAATTCATTTTTTCACTTCAGAATATTTTCCCCCTTCCTCCACTCCTTTTGCCTTCTCAATGGCTTCCACAGTCTCCATAGCAACGACCCCTCCCTCATCTTTCCCTTGTTCAGCTCCTTTTTCCTCATCCACATTCTGCATTTCGATGACTCTTTTCTCGGGCTGGGTAACAGTACTATCAATTGCTCCACAATTGACAAGGATCATCTCAACATTTTGCATTCCATCGAGAAGGGTCTTTTCTTCTTTGCCAACATCTTCAGATGTTGGTCCTTGAACTTCTTTACCCTTCTCCTTAAGCAGAACATCAGGATCCAATCCATTGCGGATAATGATTTTCCGCAAAATGTTGTTTTGTCGAACTGATTCTTGTGCTCTTTTTTCATTGACATGGAAGCGTTTAAGAACTCCTTTGCCATCCTGAGATAGTCTTGCAGGTTTTGAACCTGCTTCTTGAGATTTTCATACTTTCACCTACAAAAGAGAAAAAAGTTAATCAACATGAAAAGATAATTACATTTTAAAAAAAGAACAACAAATTTTTGAACACAAAAGTGATTAAGTCAAACCTCAACAACATTCTTTGCAGCTACAACAACAACAACCTTTTTCTTATCACTTGCCCATTCATTGTAATAAGCTTGGGCCTCACCGTTTATGTTCTCCAATTTGTTCATCATAAACTTTAAAATTTCATCTGTGTATGATGTATTCACCTTCAAAATGCCAGATTTTACTTGTTGTAGCAGAGCCTCCATCTTTTCAGGTTCATTTTCAACAACAAAAAAATTTCTTTCTCTTTTTGAAAAATTATTGTATCGGGCATTAATTTCCTTTATCAACACCTTAGCCCGATACTCCCATTTTTTCATTTTTGTTATATCTGGAAGTAGCAAATCCTTAATTGTAGATTCAACGTTATCAGAAACCAAATATTTTTCTAAAAAATTTATTATTTCATCCTCTTGTCGAGGAGGAGCCTGATGGGTGCTTCTTTCCCTTGGAGGAGATTTGCTTGAACATTCTGCACCTTCATTTACTTTGTCTTGAAGCAATTTTGATAGTTGAAATTGAGTGGGTGTGTTATCTTGCAAAAAGTAATCTTTATCAAGTGGAACATCATCCAACCCAGTACCAAAAGCTTTCGGTATATCCTTAAAAGTAAAATTATTAACAGAAATACGGTCGAAATCGGAAAAAGTCTTTGATGCTTCTCTCTCTGAAATTTGTTGTGTTGCTTCTCTCTGTGGCCTAGATGGAAGAAAGTGTTTTCCAACTGGGAAGCATTGACCTCGCATTTGAGTTGGGCGTTGTGGAGGAGGTGGCGGCATTTGTTGATTTTGTTGACGAAATTGTTGCAAGGGACCTTAAAACATAAAAAATAAAAATTAGTTATAAATTTTGTGAAGGTAGAAAATAAAAACTAGTTATAAAATTAAATTATGAAAATTGGTTGCAAAATTTGTTATAACACTTATCGGCAGAAGAAAAAACATCTTGCGTAGTTGCTGCTGCAAATGGAATGTGGTCATGTTGTACATCTAAAAAAAAAAAAATTAATTAAAAATAGTAAAAATATTGTAAAAATTTGTTTCGGTAGTAATTAAAACTTACTCCCAGAAGATGAAACCTCATGCGTAACTACGCCCGTTGGCAACGGACGTGCAGTCACAAGTGGAGATTGTCGATGATCAGGAGAAATAGATCTTCTACGTTTCCTTGATGATCTTCTCCTTAGCGGTGGTGTTGCTTCCTCCGTAGGTGTTTTGGAGTCTCCTGATTCCTCTGGATTATAACCTCTGACAGCAGCATCCCACTTTGAAGAGGAAGAGGATGCATTTTTCTGTGTTTGGTATAAAATGTCAAAATTACAAAAAGACAAACAATGGAAAAATAAAAAATTTACTAAAATATAAAAAATAATTACCTGAACCTGTTGTTCTGTCATGGCTAAATTGACAAGGGTTGAGTGCCAAGATGTTGGTACTAAAGTGTTCTACAAATTATGAAAAGATTCATAAAAAAAGCAATAATATAATTACATGTGCTAACTGTCGGTGAGGGTGAAGCGTGGGTTTTCACGTTCTCTATTTCCAATCTGATCCGATTTGAAACATAGGTGCACCAGTCGAATTTTTGGTGTCCAATACAACGGACCAAATACGCTAAGGCCCACATCAGAATTTCTGTCGGCCTTCCTTGCAGAACGAGTCTAGCAAGGAAGAATTCGCAACATGCCCGAAGAAATTTATTTTCAATCATCGGTACGGTCAAACCCCTTCTGGACTTGGTGGACGTAACTGCAAAAAAACTAAAATTAGTAATTGTACGGTCAATCACTGACAAGAATTTAAATTCAATTAAATAAAAAAATAGTTATACCTTGAAAATATTTTGACTGCACTTTGAAGTTGGTCTCCAAGTAGAGTTTGTCGTCATCAGTTAACTGGTATTTGGAAGTGACAGGCTCAACACCAGCATGGGGCAATGTTGTCAATCTAGCGATATCTGTGGCTGAGAAAGAAAGAACGATGTTTTTGTTGTCGATGACAAGATTTACCTTGCCCGAATCCATATTATAAGTTGCAATGATCCTCTCCACCAGTTTAACGTCCGTATCGAAATGGGGCATTGAAACTAGACCCCGAAGACCAGAGTCCGTGACCCAAGACATGTCGTAACCCGGTGTTGATAAAATTTCTGAAATCAAGGGGTAAACCAGGTTCTTATAATTAACTTTAAACATTCCAGGGGTTGTAGGGGATGCCATAGGGTGTACGGGTATGGATAAGAAGATACAGTGGAAAAGGTTTCAAACGAGAGAAAAATGGTTAAAAACCGCTTAAAAATTAAGGTAAATTGTTAAAACCAAGATAAAAGTGGAGGAAGAGGGTTCATATTGCATTAAAACGAGAGGAAAAAGGGTAAGAAAGCGTTAAAACGAGAGAAAAAGGGGTAAGAAAGCTTTAAAATGGGAGGAAAAAGGTTAAAACGATGATAGAAAAGGTAAAAAAATGACTGTTAATTCCCTTTATATAGACTTTTCTGCATGCAATCAGCTCCTGGATGGGTGACACGTGTCCTCTACATGCAATCGTTTAATGGATGGATGACACGTGGCACAGATGCACCACTGCTACCGATGGGAACTCGAGACTATTGCAGCACATCGACACGCATGCAACCGATCGGCATGCATCCGATCGTCATGGCTGCAATCGATCATCATGGCTACAATCGATCATCATGGCTACAACCGATCGTCATGGCTGCAACCGATCATCATGGCTACAATCGATCGTCATGGCTGCAATTGATCATCATGACTGTAACCGATCATCATGGCTACAATGATTATCATGGCTGCAATCGATCGTCATGGCTACAACCGATCGTCATGGCTACAATCGATCGTCATGGTTGCAACCAATCATCATGGCTACAATATATCATCATAATTGCAACTGATCATCATGGCTACAATCGATCATCATGGCTACAACCAATTGTCATGGCTACAACTGATCGTCATGGCTACAATCGATCATCATGGCTGCAACCGATCATCATGGATGCAACCGATCATCATGGTTGTAATCAATCGTCATGGCTACAATCGATCATCATGGCTATAACCGATCATCATGGCTACAACCGATCATCATGGCTACAATTAATCTTCATGGCTACAACCGATCATCATAGTTGCAACTGATCGTCATGGCTACAATCAATCATCATGGCTACAATCAATCGTCATGGCTGTAATCGATCATCATAGCTACAATCGATCATCATGGCTACAACTGATCAGCATGGCTACAACCAATCATCATAACTACAATTGATTAGCATGCCATTGGTCATCATGTCAGCTTAAAGTCTTTCATATCGACCTAAAGCTTTTAAGTATGTCGTATATTTTTAGATTTTGCAAGCTGCAACCGATCATCATGATTGCAATCGATTGTTATGGATGCAAATGATCATCATGGCTATAATCAATCATCATGGTTGCAATCGATCACCATGGTTGGAATCGATCATCATGGCTGCAATCGATTATCATGGCTGCAACCAATCGTCATGGCTACAATAGATTGTCATGGATACAACCGATCGTCATGGCTATAACTGATTGTCATGGCTACAACTGATTGACATGGCTGCAACTGATCATCATGGCTGTAACTGGTTGTCATGATTGTAATCGATCGTCATGGCTGTAACCAATCGTCATGATTACAATCGATCGACATGGTTGCAACCGATCATCATGGCTACAACCAATTGTCATGACTTCAATCGATTGTCATGGCTGCAACCGATCATCATGAATACAACCGATCAGCATGGCTACAACCGATTATCATGGCTACAACCAATCATCATGGCTGTAACTGATCGACATGGCTATAACTGATCATCATGACTGCAACCGATCGACATGGCTACAACCGATCGTCATGACTGCAACCAATCGACATGCTATTTGTCATCATGTTGACCTAAAGTCTTTCATATCAGCCTAAAGCTTTTAAGTATGTCATACATTTTTAGATTTTGCAAATGATATTCATAGCCCCCAACACAAAAATTCACCACGGTTTGAAATTTTTTTGAGAAAAATTAATGAAATTTGCCACGGTTTGAAATTTTTTTGAGACAAATAAATGCAATTTTCCATGTATACTTCTATAAATTTCATCGGGATTCCAAGATAATTCACCTTGATTTTATAAATAGATTTTGGGGCCGACCCCTTATGCATAACCCTAGTGTGTGGTGATTTGTGCATTGCTTTGATTATTGTTGTTGATATTGCATTGATATATTGGATAATATTGTTTGAGTAAAGAAAAGTAAAAAGTGGTCTTATACTGTTCACCCCCCTCTCAGTATAAGCTTGTGTTCTTCAATTGGTATCAAAGTGGGTTCCTTCGAAAGAGTTTAATAGCTTGAAGGAAAAGCTTACAAGAACACAGATGGATTCTAAGGATGGATCTTCAGGGAATTCAGCACCATTTTTTGATGGGAACAATTATGTACTTTGGAGTATGAGAATGAAGATTCACCTGATGGCACTTGGAAATGAGGTATGGGAAGTAGTTGAGAATGGATACATATCGCCAGCTACTCCACCTACAGATAAATATGGTAAGATTCTACATCATTACAATTCAAGAGCAATGAATGGAATTTTGAAAGGTTTGCATGAAACAAATTTTATAAAGGTTATGCACTACAAATCAGCAAAGGAAATTTGGGATAAATTGCAAGGCATATATGAAGGAGATAAAAAGGTCAAAAGGGCAAAGTTGCAAAATTACAAAGGAATATTTGAAGATCTAAAGATGAAGGATGAAGAAAACATTGCTGCATACCTACTTCGTGTAGACGAGGTTGTTAACTCCATGCAAGGACTTGGGCTTGAAGTTCAAGAATCTGATGTTTGTGATAAGATTTTAAGGTCACTCCCAAAAAGGTTTAGTGAAAATATTTCAGCTATAGAAGAGTCAAAAGATATTGATCTTTTGACAAGGGATGAATTACATGGCATTCTCACATCTTTTGAGATGAGAATAAAAGAGGAACCTATTTCTCAGAAGGAAGCAACCTTCAAAGCTACTAAGAAGACAAAGGGTAAGAAGTCAGATTCAAGCAATGAGTTATCCAGTGATGAAGAAGCAAATTATGGCAAAAGGAACAAGGACTCAAGAAAGTATAAAGGTACAAAATCAGTTAGATGTTTTCATTGTGGAAAGTATGGTCATTATGCATCTGATTTTCCAGAAGTTGGAAATAGCAATGATGAAGAAAAACAGGATCATAAGAACAGGGAAATAGAAAAACACAGGTACCAAAAGAAAAGTAGGGATGGACAAGGCAAGCAAGGAAAGAAATTCTTCCAAAGGCATAAGAAGAGTTTCTATGCAGACAAGGTAGGTAAGAGCTCAAGTGATAGTGATGAAAGTTCCTCAGATAATGATAAAGATGAAGTACTATTTCTAGCAAAAGAAAAAGAAGTGATTAGAAAAAGGTCACCAATGATTCTCAAGTGTTTTAGATGTGGTAACTTTGGTCATCTTGAAGATAGTTGTACAAAGAATGGATTCAGTTTTAGTGATGATGAATATGAAGATACACTTGAAGGACCAGAAGAAAGTCTTCTTATGGCAATAGAAGAAGAAGGAAGTGCTTCTAGTGGAAATAAATCAGAAAGGAATAAATATGATTCCAAAGGCAAAGAAAGAGAGGAAGAATCAGAGAAAGGAGAAGTTGATCTTGAAGGTGAACTTATTTCTGCCCTTGATGCACTAAGGGAGGTAAGAAAGCAAAACTCAAAACTCAAGCTTAAATTTCAAGAATGTGATGAAGAGAAAGGAAAGCTTATAGAGGATCTAACCAACTCAATAGCTAAGACAAGGAGGTTTAAAGAGAAGTTAGAAGCTAAGGTTTTAGAGTGTGAAAGGTTAGAGCAAGAAGTAGCTTCACTAAGGAAGGAAGTAAAAGAGTCTAAATATAAGCTACACAAGTTTGGGAAGAGCTCAAAAACCATAGACAAGATTATCAAGGTACAGAGGCATTCATCAAACAAAACAGGACTTGGATTTGAACAAGAACAAAGAAAATAAGGAGAGGAGTCAATCTCAAGCTCCGAAGAAGAAGAAGCTTTAGAAGAAGAGAGTGTAAGAGAAAGTGAGACTTTTGAGGATGATTTGGACAATAAAGAGTTCAACATGAAAATGAACAATGCACAAATGAGGAATAGATGGAACAGAAAGCAACACAGGGTAGAAGAGACTAAGAGACCAATGGGGTCAAGGCAAGGTAGTTTCAATGGATGATGCTTCTCATGTCATAGGTTTGGGCACAAGGCTTCACAATGCAGGACACATGGAAGACAAGAATATGGGAATTTCAAAAACAAGCATCTTTTTCAAGGGTATTGCTACTCTTGTAATCAATTTGGTCACAAGGCAGTAAATTGTAGGGTTCATGATAGAAATGGATATGGCTTCACCAGAAGAAACTTCAAGATAGTTGCACCTCCAAGGAATAACAATATTAAGTGTTATAAGTGCAATAATGATGGGCATACAACAAAGTGGTGTAGAGAAAAAATTCCAGAGACAAGCAGGAACAAGAATAGTCAGAGGAATCAGAAGGATCAGTTGAGGAAGAAAGTGGACAAAGGTAAATATCAGTGCTTGCTAGGAGTAGAAATACTCCCACCCTAAAATTAACCACCTCAAGAGGAGGTGGGGGAGGGGCTAAGCTAAGAGTCTCATTCTTAGCCCCAAGCCCCAAAGGTGACCCTTTGCCATTGATGTCAAAGGGGGAGAGATTTGAGTTAGGGGGAGAGCATTCAGTCAAGGGGAGTAGTTTCTCAAGGGGAGCAAAATAGAAAAGGTAAAGGAAATGGTAAAAGAAAAATGGGTTGCCATCAATGACAAAGGGGGAGATTGTTGGAAATATGAGCAAGGTTTGTTGTCATTGATGTCAAGAAGAAAGCAAGGTTTGTCATCATTAATGTCATGAGGATGATGACCAAGTTTCAATGTCATCCATGCATTTATGTCAAAAGGTTGATGTCCAAATTTTGGTGTTATAAATGTCCTCCAGTGGTTTTTCCAGCAAGGCAAGAAGCAGGTTGATAAAAATAATAATATTATAATATATAATATTATAATATTTTTCGGTTATAGTTTGGTGTGAAGAGAAACAAAGGTTGTGGAGTGATAAATTTATTATTTTCCAAAAGACCCATGTGAAATTTTATAATGCCCTAAGTTTTAAATTATTTAAATTTAAATATTTTACCTAAAGGTAAAATTTAAATTTAAATTAATTTAAAGGGCCATAATTCGAATTAAATTCGAAATCGAATTATTTCATCCGCCGACGTGTTTGAAGATATTGCCATGCATATAAAAGGGGGTAAGAACCCACCTTAGAAAAATTATCCATGCGATCGATTTGAATGAAAAATGAATTTGTGCACCAAAGGTCTAAAGGGAATCACATGTGTTAGAAGCTTTAAGGAGGAAGACTAAGGCATAAGTGTTAGTGGAGCACACTTCTCAAATGCAAGGTGCTGGTAGCGTAGTTGGTAGTGAGGGTAGTGGTAAGTCGCTCGTAGGTGACAGGTCACGGGTTCGAATCCATGCGATAGTGTTTTGGGTAAGGCAGAGTTGGTTTTCATTTTGTTCGCACCATCGAAGGAAGCTTAAGAGGGAGGCGTGAGCCTCGTTCATTGCGTGTGGGCACGTAGCCCACTTGGTGGGTATGCACTGTGCAGAGGCACTTGGGAGAAGGGGATCGTGAGGTTGAAACCCATCGAGACTCTTTTTGTTGCAAGTAAAAGGTATGCGCTCATTTGCTAAGGTTTGATATTGCACGCAAAATGCATAAAGGTGGAAATTAAATTTTTAATTTCCTAAAGGTTTTTATTATTAAAATTTGCATAGTTAAAAGGGTTTATGAGTTATAAAGGGAGATAAAAGGGTATGCAAAGTTTTAATTTGGGTGTTTGATTTTTAAGTGGATAAAAGGAGTAATAAGGTGTGCCAAGGGTGTTAGATGTTTTGTTGAAATAAAAGTTATATTATAAAAATTGATTTGAAAGGAGAAATAAGGTATAGTTGATTTTTGATATTTTGACTTGGTGAAATATTTTTGAAAGAAAATATTAAGGACAAATTTTTGCTATCTAACCTTTGAGATTGGCAAAAAGAGTGAGTGTGATTGAGACAGGTTTTGAGAATCAAATCTTCTTCAAAACAAAGGTATGGGCATATCTTCCTTGTGAGTGAAATATTGTTGGATGTTGTGAATGCTAAGTTGGAGTGAAAAGGATTGTTTGATAAGCATTGTTGAGTTTGGTTTTGAGAAATCCAATGTTGATTGATGTGGGTTTTCTGGAATGAAAGTTGATACTAAAACCTTGTTTGATAAGCATTGTTGGAAATATTGAGTATCATTGTTATGTGAAGTTGAGAACTATCTTGAACTAGGGTTTGTGAAAGATCATGAGTATCATTGTTATGTGAAGTTGAGAACTATCTTGAACTAGGGTTTGTGAAAGATCATGAGTATCATTGTTAGGTGAGGTTTGTTTGATAAGCATTGTTGACTAAGCTTTCATTGAGTGATTGGTTGAGTGGAGTTGATTGGGCTTAGTTGATTGGAAGTGTTGGAGTGATAGTTCAAGTTCTATGAAACAAATTGTTCTTTATTCTTAATTGATTTGAAGAGAGTTTGGAAGTAATTGAGTGTTGTGTGAGAGTGAAACATATTGAGTCTCTAACCATTCTCTATATGTTTCTATGGTAAAACAAGAGAGATTGAAAGTGATTGAGTATTGTTGTGAGTGTGAAGCATATTGAGTCTCTAACCATTCTCTATATGTTTTTGTGAGATTAAAACAAGATTTTGTGTGAAGCTTGTTTGTGTGATTGAAGAGGTTTTTTGTAATAGAGTGAGTTGAGTTGAGTAAGCTTTTGTGGAAGCTTACAATCAAATTGGATAGTGTTGAGGCAAGTCTTGGTGAAGACTTATTGGACATATTTGTGTGATTTTTGGAAGCTTACAATGCATATTTGAGACAAGTCTTGGTGAAGACTTGTTGAGCAGATTGGACAAGTTCTAGTGTGGACTTATTGAGCAGATTTGAGACAAGTCTTGGTGAAGACTTGTTGAGCATATTGGACAAGTTCTAGTGAGGACTTGTTGGAGAATATTTGAGGTAAGTCTTTGAGAAGACTTGTGAGCAGAGTTGATTGATTGATTTGTTCAAACCTTGAGTTAAGGTTTGGGGCAGATCTAGCAGAGTTGATTTGTGATTGAGTCAAGCTTTGTGTTAAGGCTTGAGGATAGATTTGAGGATAGAGTTTGGTGCTAGACCGGGATAGATATTGAGCAGATTTGTGCTAGATCGAAGGACTATGTTTAGTGCAGATTTGAGATAGATATTGAGCAGATTTGTGCTAGATCGAAGGACTATGTTTAGTGTAGATTTGAGGATAGAGATTGAGCAAATTTGTGCTAGATCGAAGGACTATGTTTAGTGCATATTTGAGATAGAGATTGAGCAGATTTGTGCTAGACTGAAGGACTGTGTTTAGTGCAGATTTGAGACAGAGCTGAGAGCAAGCTTTGGAGGTGACAGAGAAGAGGACAGTAGTCTCTAGTGGATAGAGATCCATTAGCCAAGGTAGTGAGGATAGAGGTCTTCTGAGTGAGGATAGGAGTCTTCAGTGGAGAGAGATCCACAAGCCAGTGTAGTGGAGGTAGTAGTCTTCTAGAGGATCACTAGCTAGAGCAGAGGAGAAGGAGTTCTCCTATGGATAGAGATCCACGAACCAGCTAAGGGGATTGGTGTCTCCTATGGATAGAGATCCACGAACTTGATTAGGGGATTGGTGTCTCCTTTGGATAGAGGTCCATAAACATTGTAATAGGGAAAGGATTCCCAAGAGATTTGTTGAGAAAATTTTAGTGAAATATTTTCTCCGTGGAGTAGCCCACATTGGGTGAACCACGTTAAATTGGTGTCTCTATTGTGTGTGGTGATTTGTGCATTGCTTTGATTACTATTGTTGACATTGCATTGATATATTGGATATTATTTTTCAAGTAAAGAAAAGTAAAAAGTGATCTTATAATATTCACCCCCCCCTCTCAGTATAAGCTTGTGTTCTTCACAACTTGAAATTTTGAATAAGAAAAGTATCACGATGGGATGGCATTGAACATCACTTGAAGAGCAGGAGGGTATTGGTCATTTTATTAGGTAGTTAGTTTGAATGGGTCCTACCATTCTACCTTGGAATATTTGGAAGGAAAGGAACAACCAAATTTTCAATAAGGAAAGAAAGGATATTCACTATATTTTGCAAACGACCATTGCCAACTTAGTTGAATCAGTCCAACAACTCATTAATCACCCTCAAATATTGAAGATTAAATTTTCTAAGGGTAACCAACTTAAAGGGGGTGTGAATAATCAAAATATGGATAGAACAAGGAATTGGTAGCCTCTGCCTAAGCATTTTGGAAAAGTAAATACTGATGGAACCTCTAGGGGGAACCTTGGAAAATTTAGTGTAGGAGGAATTGGTAGACTTTCAAATGGTTCCCTAGTTTTCACTTTTACTTAGAACTTAGGTATCCTTTTTAATAACCTTGTTGCAGGGTATGGTATCCTCAAAGGCATTCAAGAGGCTACTAATATTGGATGGAAAAATGTGTTGGTTGAATCCAACTCTCAAGTCATAATTAATTTGTTGAAGACTCCTAAGAATCATAAGGTTGATTGGAGAATAAAAAGAATTGTTGAGAAGATTCAATTAATCCAAATGGAATTTTTGAAATATGAATACAATCATGTGGTCAGAGAACAAAACAAGAGTGCTAATGCTTTAGCTAATTGGAATTTGGACAAAGGTGATCTTACTTACTATGACCACCCTCTCGGATGGTGGGATTCACAAATAAGGGAAACTCTTCTTTCTATCCTTTCTTTGGATGGCTCCAATACAAGAGGTACCTAGTTCCTTTTTGCTTTGTTTTTGCTTTTCTTTGATTCGGTTAGGGTAATTTAGTTCCCTAGATTAGATAGATCTTTCTTATGTTTTCTCTATTGAATATCGCCTAAATAGTATTTTGGCCTAGAAAGGTCGAAGTCGGTATCTATTTTTTTTCCTTCTTTTTAGTTTTTCGGTGTGTGTTTTTTTTTGTATTTTTTTTGTTATGTTTTGTTTTTTTTTATGTTTTTTTTTTGTGTTGTTTTTATTGTTTTTGTTGTGTTTTGTGTTTTTTATTTTTTTGTGTTTTTATATTTTTATGTTTTGTGTTTTTTTTTTTTTTGGGTGTTGTTTTGTTGTTTTGTGGTTTTTTTGTGTGTTTTGTGTTTTGTTGTTGTTTGTTGTTTTTATGTTTTGTTGTTATTTTTTATGTTTTGTTGTTGTTTTGTGTTCTTTTTTTGTCTTTGTATTTTTGTTTGTTTGTTTGTTTGTTTGTTTGTTTGTTTATTTGTTGTTGTTGTGCTTGTTGTGTTTGTTTGTTCTTATTTTTGTTGTTTTAGGCATACTCATTGAGTGTGCCAAAGGGATAGGCCTGGTGTGAGCCCTGGGTGATTTTGGTAGAATAGATACCCATGCTTTGGGAATTATCCAAAAGTAGCATCCCAATTGGGGTGTTTTCCATAAACAAAAAAAATGTTATTCATTATGATTCTGTAGAGGGGGAAAACCATGCACCATTTTATAATTTTCAAGGCTAGATCTGCGGGGAAGCCTTGAGGTGATCACAGTGGTTGTTATAACTCTACACTCAATGTAAAGGGGATGGGTTCATCAGAAATGGTTTTAGGACTCACTCCAATTCTAGGGTGGAATGTGTTTTTATGTGTTCAATTCAGCATACACCTATGTTTGGCCACACTAAGCTATGGAAAATGAGATAATAATGCAAGATACAAGATGCAAAAATACAAGAGCTAAGCCTAGAATTATTCTTTGATTTAATGATATCTAACCCTAGATTGCAAAATAAAACCTTTTAAGCAAGGTTTCAAGAAAATGCACAAACAAAATCCTAGATGCACACTATATGCTCTTATTTATTCAAATGACTATGAAACTTAATTATACTTTGCTTATGATATAGGTTTTCCATAAAATTGGGTAGAAAGCAAACAACAAACAACCTAAAGATCTATTAGAGCACTTATCTTATCTGGTGGTTAATCCAAGATTTATCTTGCATCCAAAATATCCAATAGCTTCAATCTTGCAAAATAGCTTCACAAAACCCTAGAAAACTTGATCAACGTTTGGGGATCTGCTTAGGTCACTATATAGTTGAGCTTGGAGGCACAATATTCAAGCCCCCTTGGTCCTTTTAGCCAACCTATTTGAAATAAAAATTATCTTTGACCTTTATAACATGAACAAATACAATAAAAAATATATGCAATAGTAATGTAAAATTCAACTAAGATGGACACAATAGAAAGCTTCAAAACAAGGTGCAAATTAGGGTTTTAAAGTGCAAATATTACCCCCAAAATCCTAACTTACCAAATTTACACCCTCTAACTAGGAGACGTAAATCTGGTTTACTAAATTTATGCCTTGTATGGGCGAGGTGTGAATCTGGTTTAGATGCCCTTTTTGGGGCCTGAAACAGCAAAAAACGAGGTACAAAATGTAGAAAATAGAGTTTTAAATGCTAACAAAACAAATACAAAACCTAGTGAGCTGATGGAGAAAGCAAGAAGCAATTAAGAGGTGGAAGAAGCACTCCAAAATGGTTTATCTATCCAATCATCAATACTTCACTCAATCCCCAAGGGTATCAATCACCAAGCACCAAAACAACCAAAACATCAATTTGCAATAGAAATCCACTTGAAAGCATGAGCATATGAGCGAGTCAAAAGTTAGAACCTTTATCAAAAATAATTTATTGCAACTAAGAGGATCCAAACCTTTATTTATAAGAGCTTTGGAGGGCAAAAGGGGTAAGAAAGGGAAATTTCACTTTGGGCAAAGCCAACCTCAAAGGGGTTTAAGTTAGAAAAACCCCTAAAAGACTAAATTTGCACCCGGTCCATACAAGGCATGAATATGGCAAGCCAAACTCATGCCCAATATGGATTAGGTGTGAATTTAGTAAAGCTAGGTAAAAAAGGTAAAGGGAGAAGGCAAAAAGATCCAAAATTTGCACTTAGCAAGTTTGGGTGGCTAGCTAGGGATCTAAGGAAGATTTGAGTCATTTTGGTGGGTAAAATTTATGTATCTACATTTTACCCCCTCTTTGATGCATTTATGGCCAAGTAAATGCATCAAAGAAAGATGTAGACTCCTATGGGCAAAGGTGATAAACACAGAAAAGGGGTGGTCAGGGTTGGACAAAGGGGTAGAAAGGGGTATTATTTAAATCATCATAATTTTTCATGCAAAACAAGGTATTACATCCATTAATACCTTTAAGGCTGAGGTGCCCCTTCAAGTTTTTATAATAAAGGTAAAATTCCTTATAAAAAATCGAAAAAGGTGAAAAAGGGCAAAAAAAGGAAAAAGGGACAAAAAACATGAGGGAAAGAAAAAGAAGAAAAAGGAGGAAAGAGAAGAAAAATATGGGAAAATAAAGAAAAATAAAAAGGAGGGAAAAGGAAAAATATGAGAGAGAAGAAAATGAGGGAAATGAAAAGAGAGGGAAGAAAAGGGGAAAAGAAGAAAGGGGAGGCTCATTTTCACCATGCAAGGAGGAGAAAAAGGAGCCTGGGAGAGAGAAGAAGAAGATGGCTTTACCAACTCACCATGCTACCGTGGTGAGAGTCGGTGCTGGAAAAATTGCTAATCAGGTGAAGGTATGATCGAAATCTATTTGCTCTTATGATGCTTCTCATGCACACACAAAATTTTAGCAAAATTTTGAATTTTTATTATTTTTTAGGGTTTTAGTGTAAAATCATCGTCAGGCATGAATTCGGTTGTGGGGCACAAATATAGTAGCCCTACCATGCCAAATTCATACCTTGTTCATATAGAGCATGAATTTGTTTAATGAAAAATGCTAGATTCATGCCCTATAACTTCTAGGGTGCTAATTCGGTGAAGTTGCACTAAAATAGGTATTTTTAAAAAAAAAACATTTTTTAATGCATTTTTAAGTTTTAAAAACGATGATATAATAATGAATTCATATTATTATGTAGCTATATGTACTCAAGAGTAGAGAGTGGTGATTGAGCATATTGGAGGTTGCACTAGATTAGCTCACAACGAGGGAGAGGGAGACACTAGAGAGGGTGGGGCTACTACACCTAGCAGAGATGCCTTGAGTGGAGATGGATAGAGCCTTACTGATGGCTCTGGCTGAGACATGGTACCCAGAGTCTTCCACCTTCTGATTATCAGTGGAGTAAATGACCATCATACTATAGTATGTGTGGTGCATCCTAAGGATATCGATTTTTAGGAGAACGGTTTACATGGTACGAGTGTCGAGGGTGGCATCAGAGTTGATATCAAGATATCTAAAACATGAGATCTATCAGAGTGGATTCCATGTCAACAAGATGCAACAAGAGTATGGTATTGGTGCACTGACATATATACTATGCAGAGTGGTCGTAGGGATGTTGGTGTGTCACACGAGTAGATGACACCTACCATGGGCTCTAGCAAGAGTAATGATAGACATGTAGTATCAAAGGATAAGATTCACATGGGGACTGTATGTATTGGCCCACTTGTATAGGATACTACATTATGTCATGTATAAACGATAGGTAAGGTTGTTTTGCACAACTTTACTCCAGGTGTGGTGCTAGAAGCATATAGAAATTTGGAGACTGAACACACTACCAGGACCACTTTCCATTGTGGAGTGGCCACTGACATACAGGTGGAGCCAAAACTACAAGTGTGGGTATAGGTCATATGCTAGTGTCTTACCACTAGGTAGGAGGGTAGTAGAGGAGTTGTGAGTGCATCAAGTCATATAACATCCATGGAATCTACACCCAGGCTGCAAGGAGGACATGATGAAGCTGGCTAGGGTGAGGAGTATCTAGTGGCTTCTCACTGAGAAGCGTGAGTGGGAGTTGTTCAAATTTGATTGAGTACAATACCAATTTGGTATCTTCTATGAGATTCTATATCTAGGAGAGTACTGGTTCTGGTGGGCTAGGAAAGACCCATCAAGATGTGGAGGTGCTCCTGATGTGGCTAGGTGGGTGAAGGAGGATCAAAATGATCCACTATACGTGGATCCAAGGGTGGATGATGTTAGGGTGGCTCTTGGATATTGGAGATGGTAAAGGGAATTTTTCCCCCAAGGATCTCCCCACCAGTTCCAGTGTAGTATCGCTAGATGATCAGATAATAGGTACAGTTAGTAATTTGAGAGGTCACCTGATGGGCTAGGAAGAGGGGTACGGTCCCACTAAGGCCATATCAATCATTCGTACGGGTGGAGGTAGTTGCATCCATGAGAGAAACTATTATGATCTTAATTTTGAAAAGAGGGAGGACTATAGAGGTAGCCCCTACAACAACACAGGTAGGACCTATCGAGGTGGCAAGTCTAGGGGAGGCAGTGGTCCTACGAGTGAGGTTAGAAACTATGGAGGTAAATATGGCCATCCTTCAAATGGAGCTAGACCAGGACTAAGTAAATATATATACAACATGAGCTAAGGTGGAGCACCTTGAAGGGGAGAGGGGTTAGCAAACCCAAGCAATAGGGATGGCTATCACACTGAGCAACCAAAAGAGAGAGGGAGTCCATCTACTGATGGTAAAGCTGCAGAGAGTGAGGGAATAATATAAGGAGGTGACACAGAGACCAACCTACTATAAGGAGGATTATTACCATATTTTCCCTAATGATTAGAGGGTTTTATAATCCTCATCTTGATGATCATAAAGTTGTTCGCAATCGAGGGTACGTACTATGTCATGATCTATGAACATGACTTTACCACCTCCAACAGATAGAGCAAAGGGAGTAGGCTTGCACAACTAGGGTTAGGATCGAGATGATATGCCAATTTTGGATTGAGGCATGCATCCCTAGGGAGGGTCGAGTGTTCCAGGCTCTCTATTGTGGCACATCAACCAACTGGCACATACTTCGTGCCATCGAGTAATACTAGCTACTATTTTTATATATGCAAAAATGTGTGTTTTGTGTGATTGTTCATTTTTATTACTTGCATGTTTTTAATTAATGATGGATAATAAACACAAACATGATGGATGCAATGCATAATGGAATTAAATAAATTAATATAACTAAAAAAATACCTAATATGTAATATAATAACGAATGTAAGGGTGAAGTGCATCAAAATGGAAGAAAAAGAAGGCAACAAAATAAAAGAAGAGATGAATAGCAATGGTAGAGAGAGCAAAAGCGAAGACAAAAAAAAGCCCAAAAAGGTAAAAGAAGACAAAAATCCTAAAAAATATATATTCTCACAAATGGCCAATATGGAGGTTGTCCCTCGCATATGGTCATGAATATCCTTGTATGGACTGCAAAGATGGACAAATGGATTTATACCCACTATGGGTGTAGCACTTGCTAGGATGATCAGATGGTCAAATGCAAAGCAAGACTTTCTATGAGTACCATGCTCGCTAAGATGGTACAGATGAACAAATGGACAAAATATACCTGCTAGGATGTATGCTCACAAATGGATGAGATGGAGGCTACTCCTCACGTGTGGCTATGAAGTTATCCCATATAGGGTGTGCTATGTATGCATGATGTGTTTAGCGAATGTTATCTCGATAGATGGGTGATGTGTGTGCAATGTGAATGGCCAAAACAAAGCAAGTTAAACACAAGGGAGAAGAAGAGAAGATAGGGACACAAAAATAAAAAGGGTATATTCATTGATATTGGAGAGGATTTATGGTTGTTGAAAAAATTTCAAATTCAAGGAATACAAGACAAGAAAAAGGGGGAAAAGAAGAAGAAGAAGGGATATGCACAAGGATAGGCCCTAGGTTGAGTATTTTATAGGAATCATTGCCCTAGTGAAAGTGCAATGCATGTGATATACGACCTAACTAGGTGTCATCACTTTCCATTATCACAAAATACCTAGAAATCTATATGATCAAGTAGTCATGAGTAGGCATAAATGCAATTATGACAAGCATAAATGCAAGAAAACAAAATGTCAGGAAATCATACAAAATATCATAGGTAACCATGTAGCATGAGCAACCAAAATGAATGCAATATAATCTATGCTAGATGCATGCTTACTTTAGTGATTTATTATTGTTGTTTTATTAATGAGTGGAATGATAGTCAATACATAATCTGATTGCACCTCATATCTTAACATAAAGAATAGGCATACAAGATACTAATCCATCAAAGAAAAATCTAGAAGGAGGATCATCTTGATGATCAAAATCACAAGGATATTCCTTCGTAGATTTTCCTCTGGCAATCTTTGCATGAAAGTCTTTACATACTCGAACAAAACCATATTTCTTAACATAAGGAGGGGCAATCCCTAATTTTGCAAGATCTCTAAAATATAGTGAAGCAGGGTCCTTTTTAGAAGCAAAATACTTACCTCTAGAGCCCAAAGAACCTATCACATTACAAAAAAATGTTATAAGAAAAAGGAGGGTCCTCATCCTCATCACTCCAATCCAACTACTGACAATCAAGATATTATGCATAATAAATAAGGTGATCATCATCATAAAATGGTAAAGGTTGGTTTTTATTAGGTATGTAGCCAACGCCACATCTCCTAGGCCAAATCTTGACATCCAAGGGCTCTTGAATACCTTTATGTTGTGGCCCCAAACCTTTACCTACATATCCCATTCTAGATAGGATTTATTTAGGGAGTCAGTAATCATTATATAAGTAGCAATGAGTAAAAGAACGCTCAATACGAGAGGGGTTCCTACCATATATATTTTCTTTGAAGGCTATACCTGCAAAGATAAAGGTACATATGCCAATGTGTACAACTTCACCCTTCTTATAGGGCAAGCCCATAGTTCGAGGTGAAGGTGGTAGCTTAGCAAGATCCAAAAGAGATTCTTGAAGAAATTGATTATCTTAATCCCATGATGAAGCTTTGATTTGAGGTTATTCACTCACATTTAAACTTTCAGGTTGCTCAGATATTTAAGATGAGGAACTTTGATAAACAAATGATGAAACTGATGGATAAATATTAAAATCAAATCTATCTTGGTCAACCATTGAATAGTATTCAAATGGATGAGGGTCACCCAGAATGATCACAACTTGCTCCTTAAATTAAAAATTCAAACATTGATGAAGAGTAGAAGGGACGACGTTCATCGCATGGATCCAAGGATGTTCGAGAAGAAGATTAAAAGATAGAGGGCAAAGCACCACATAGAAAAATGTATCTAAGATTTTGGATCCAACCTTAAGAGGGAGGGATATAACACCATAGGCTTCTTGGGACTCATTGTTGAAAGATTTGATAATGATGTCAGATTTAATTAAGTCTTCCTCTTTTAATCCAAAATTTAAAAAAAAATGATAAGTGCATAAATTAAGGGAATAGTCATTGTCAATCAAGATTCTTTTGACAAAATTTCCTCAATAAATGTTATAATGTATAGAGAAAACTCCCCTTGCAGGTTCGAGGAAGGCTTATCATCATCCGATAATGTGATATGATGTATCCCAATAGAACCTACAACATTAACTACAAAACTAGGGGAAATATCTGGAGGAACATATTATTGTCTTAGAAGTTCTAACAAAGCTTACCTATGAGTAGGAGAATTTTGCAAGAGTTCTAAGATAGAAATCTTGGTTGGAGTACTAGCTAACTACTGGTGAAGATCAAAGGAGACTTGAGGTTTCAACACTAAAGGTAGAGTTCTTGTTCCTGTATTCTTTCTCTTATTATTACTCAAAACCAATATTGGTTGTGATGAAGAAATCTTCTTCTACTGAGGCTGCTAAGGCGACTGAGCTTGAGCTTGCTTCCTTGTTGTTGCTCCAACTATATCAACCATATTACCATATGTAGGTGGAACATTTTTATGAGATACTTTATTAGCTACCTACTATCCATGCTTAGGTAGTGGATATCATAAAATCTGCATATGTTTATTAGTTGTAGGCGCTTGTTGAGTAGGAGGTTGATTTTTTTATGAATGAGAACCTTCTATGGTGAGATGTCCTGCATCAATTAGATCTTAAACCACATGTTTTAACCTCTTACAAGAATTTGTCCAATGTCCTACCCTGTGATATGCACAATTTTGACCTACCTTGTACCAATTTGTTGTAGTATCAGGTTACCTTATGGGAGGCAATTCAATCATATTAGTTTCCAAAATTTGCTTTAAAACCACTTCCATGGGCATATTAAGTCTTGTAAAATTCCTCTATGGGGGCTTTTGAAGTATCATATTTTATAGGTTTTTAATGATATTTTTAATAGGCCTACTATCCATTACACCATATCCTACCACATGCTTACTCTTATGTTCTAATTTAATGGTTTTATCTTCTTTTACTTTGAGTTGTCTTCTTCTAATAAGAGCTTGTTCCACTTTCCTTGCTAAATAAATTGTTTGATCAAACAATGTGATAGTGGTAGTTTCTAATGCATAAGATAATTGTTCTTGCAAATTTCCAATAAATATCTCAAGCATATCTCAAGGAGGTAAGGTATATCTCAAGTGACCAATTAGACTTCTCCAACAAGCCAAGAATTTTGAAAAACTTTCCTCTTTTCCTTGCTTTAGATTGTAAACATCTTTCATGGATACATTCTTTTCTACATAAGCATCAAACTATTAATAATTTAGTTGTTTCTTCAAAATTCCTTAGATAATGGCTAGGTACTGATAATACCATTCTAATGCCATGCCAACAAGACTCTTAGGGAACATATTCAGTAGCAATATATCATCATATATGATATCATGGCAAGTTTTTTTGAAGATCCTTAAATGCTCAATTGGATCATTTTTTCCTTGTATGTAGGTAGAATCGACATGAAAAAATTCTTAGGACAAGGTCTAGCAAAAATAATAGGATCTAGGGGATGATTGCAATATTTATTTATAGTTGCAGGTGAAACTAGAGGGATGAATCATCTCCACCTTTGAAACCAATTATTTCACCATATTAGTTAAACTTTGCACCTCATGATTACTGCCTTGCAATACCCCTAGATTCCCTAATTAGGGGTATAGGTGGGTCATTGTATGAGTACTTGGCTCATGTTATAGGTATTAATACTATTGTGATATATGATACCTTGTTGGAGAGGATAACTAACAATTGGTGAAACATAAGCAAGAATGTTGAGATTTTTAGATTGAGGAGAAAATTGAGCATAATTTTGGGTGACACTACTAGTTGGAAGGACTTGTGGACTTCTTCCAACGTTGGTGGTTATAATAGTGGCACAAGCTGGTTACACAAGATTATTATTATGCAAAGACTCAAACATAGGGATATCATGGCCATGCATAGGAGAGACTACTAGAGGAGGAGGAGGAGTCTTAGCTCTTTTGGTTTGGGCTTCTCGCTCCATAGCCTACAATAATTTATTTTTATGATGTTTCATAAAACCCCAAACATGCTTAAAATATTTAAAAATGAAACCACCATTGGGCCCTTCAAAGGTATCATAGGTTGCACCCAGGTGTTGTAGGTGAGTTGGAGAGGAGAGTGCAATCCTCCAAGGGAGGTCCCAGGTTCAAATCTCCACCCTACCAAAAAGCTGAATTGGGTATCCAAAATCCAATTGATAATGTTGGTACGGGCAGGGTCAGGCGCGACTCACGGGTGACTTTGACAGTGTAGAACCCCCTGTTGGTGGTCTCTCAGACCAAGGCGGCCCCGCAAGGGATTTTTCACTTTAAAAAAACAAAAAGGAATCATAGGTTGTTTCAGTTTTAACATTTTCTTGTTCTTATGTATCAATATTAGGATTCTCTCTATCAGCTTGATCATCTTCCTGAAGAATCTGATCAAATTCAAGATGCTTTCACTAGCTTCCAAGGAATGGAGCCATTAGAATAAGAGAAAGGATAGAAGAGAAAACTAATGAAAGACACACAAGAAAGTTCTTAAGATATTTTTTAATGTTCTTCTAACTCTAAGCAAGCAAATTAGCGATCTTTATTAAAAGTTTTAAAAGCAAAAGGAAGAGGCTTCCTATTTTGGCCACTAAGATGTGTTTTCAAGTCAGGTTCACCAAAGATGTAAAGGGGGAAAACCATGCATCGGTGTACGATTCTCAAGGTTGGATCTGTAGGAAAGCCTTGAGGTGATCTGGCAGCCATTATAACTCTACACTTGGTGTAAGGGGGATAGGTTCACCAAGAATGGTTTTAGAACCCACTCCAAGTTTAGGGTGAAATGTGTTTGAATGTATTTAATTTATCATACACGTATGTTTGGCATTTCTACACTAAGCTATGGAAAATGAGATAACAATGCAAGATACAAGATGCAATAATACAAGAGCTAAACCTAGAATGATTTTTTTATTCAATGATATCTAACCCTAGATTATAAAATAAAAACTTTTGAGCAAGTATTCAAGAAAATACACAAAAAAAAATCCTATATCACACTATATGCGCTTATTTATTCAAATGCTTATGAAACTTAATCAAATATCTATACTTTGCTTATGATCTAGGTTTTCCACAAAAGTGGGAAAAAAGCAAACAACAAACAACCTAAAGATCTATTAGGGCACTTATCTTATCCATTGGTTGATCCAAGCTTTATCTTTCATCTTAAATATCCAATACCTTCAATCCTACAAAATAGTTTCACAAAACCCTATAAAATTTGATCAGCATTTGGGGTCCCGCTTAGGCCGCTATATAGATGAGCTTGGAAGCACAATAGTCAAGCCCCCTTGGTCCTTTTAGTTGACCTATTTAAAAGAAAATTTATCTTTGACCTTTGGAACATGCACAAATACAGTAAAACAAATATGTAACAGTAATGTAAAATGTAGCTAAGATGGACATAACAAAAAGCTTCAAAACAGGGTGCAAATTAGGGTTTTAAAGTGCAAATCTTACCCCAAAACTCTAACTTACCAAATTCACATCTTGTAACTAGGAGGAACAAAACTAGTTGATCAAATCCATGCCCTATATAGGTGAGGTATGAATCTGGTTTAGATGCCCTTTTTGGAAACTGAAATATCAAAAAACAGGGTGCAAAATGCAGAACACTGAGTTTTAAATTCTAACAAAACAAATGTGAAACTTAGTGAGCTAATGGAACAAGCAAGAAGCAATGAATAGGTAGAATAAGCACTCTAAAATGGTTTATCTATCCAATCATCAAGACTTCTGCACTCAATACCCAAGGGCAATAATCACCAAGCACCTAAATAGCCAAAACAATAACTTACAGCAGAAATCCACTTGAAAGCATGATCATATGAGCAAAAAAGTATTAGTTGCATCTAAGGGGATCCAAACCTTTATTTATAAGAGGTTTGGATGGAAAAATAGGTGGGAAAGTGAAATTTTACTTTGGGCAAAGTCGACCTCAAAACGGGTCGATCAGGGGCGGGGTTTAAGTGAGAAAATCCCTAAAAATCTAAATGTGTGCCCAATCCATATAGGTCATGAATATGGTAAGCCAAATTCATACCTAGTATGGATCAAGCACAAATTTGGTAAAGCTAGGCAAAAAAGGCAAAGGAAGAAGACAAAAATATCCAAAATTTGCACTTAGCAAGTTTGGGTGGCTAGCTAGGGATCTAAGGAGATTTGAGTCATTTTGGTCGGTCAAATTTTTGTGTCTATAGATTCAATAATTGAATCAAGAATTCATCTTGGAAATATAGACCTAAGATTTGGATGATCAAATTTGTGTTCTATAAATATAGGTATAATATGCTAGATTGTATATGAGAATAATGGTTGTACAATCATGGATAAGGTTATTATATATATGCATAGAAATTGCATTATTTATGGTGCAAGTTGATCATTGTACTAAATATAGATCTCATTATGAATGTATATTCATTAAATGAATGGAAAATATGCATGTATGCATTGCACAAGATGGTCTCTTTGGATAGGTTGGTTCTATGTATATACCCCTTAGTGAAGGGTTGAAACAACAAAAATTCAAGTTAAGAAAAGTATATTCAATTTATGTTACTTGAATGGATGGTAAAATGCTCAAATAATATATTCTCCTATCTTAACAATGGCTCATAAGACTTCAAAATAATGTGTTAAGGAAGAAAGTTGTATCTTGAAAAATGGCTAGCTATTTGTACTTGTAATGTTTGATCAAATGTTATTGTATATAAGTAGAACATTATGTTGATATTTGTGATGCAAGTTGTTGATGATTATGCTTGGTTGAATATATTACATTATTGAATGTAATTAATTTTTCTAAATGACATAAAGTACGTTGTCAATATATCTACATGTATCAATTATTACTCTTTGAATAGATATGAAGGCATATAATTGTTATCAATAGCAAAGACATTTGAGATGACTTATGTTAATTAGCCTTGAGGTAGTATGATTTTTGGATTGTACTCAATTTATGTGATTGTACATACAAGTTTTTATGCGATCACCTAAGCAATAGAAAAATGGAATATCATTTGTTATGTGAATGTTCAATTAGAAAGTATTAATTTTTAACTATTATAAATGGGTTAATTATTTTTATTATTTCAATACTTCCAAACCATAATGATTACATTAATATAATAAAATTGAATTAGTATGATAACAGTTAGACTATAGCAATGACTACTTATAGAAAACAATGAGATAACTCGATCTTGTCTATAGTAATGGATTCTTAGGACTAGTCTAAAAACATGGTAAAAATACAATATTATCTTCATATATCAACCTAGTTAGGGGATGGAACAACACTATAGTTGGTGTGTTCTCTTCTTAAAAAATGAACTTTATTAGATTTTTATCATGAACGAAACATGCTTAAAACCATAGTGGATTAAGTACCCTATCTTATACATTGGTGACTTTAGCTATAAGTAAATGATATGATAAAATGATACATAAACCTTGTTTAGGAAAAATATACTATACAAAAATGTTTGTTATCAAGATAAATTAATATGTTATCTTCAAGGGCTAAGTATGGTTGTTTAAAATGGAGAGGAAACTCACTAAGTCTAGAAAGAGAGGGGATCTCTTGGACCAATGAGAATTAGATTCCTTTATTACTATTAAACATAGATGGTAAGGTCTTATTGAAATCATCCAGTATGAGGTAGTTAATTTATATTTGAAATTAATTAGGATGGTTTAAGGTATTAAATAATTTGAAAATATTAAATATATTAAGATATTTTTGTGATTTTTTAAATAATGTTATTGTTACACCATCAATATTGACCAAATCAAAGTGATTTAGGAGTTGCATTTACCCTCATCAATTAAAGGTATTAGTGTAGATGCAAAAGCAAAACATCAAAATACATATGACAAGATAAATTGAAATCAAGATTCAATATTGTACAAAAGAGATGCTTTTATTAATATGGGGGGAGCCTCAAATCTCCAATGTTACAATGAAAGAATTATTTTCTTTGATACAAATGTTTACAATAACTAGGGTTCTCTGAAACCCTAGTGAATAGCACTGGTGGTGTCTTCAATATTGCTTTTGATCCCAACAAGGGTAAGAGGACTTTGTGCTTATCCAATACTGGGCCACTCTAGCTTAAATAGTTGCACAAAGCTTATGTATCTTCCCAAACCTGCACATAGAAAATAACAACAGATTAGTAGCAACTGTGAGGGCTCCACTGCGTGAGACCCTCAGACATGAAACAACAAACACTAGTTGTGCAATAGAAAAAATATAAATAGATATGAGAAGATTAGAATAAATATAACAATGAAATATTTACCTTGTTGAACTTGTCATTTTCTTATTTGTGATGGTTGTTGCAGGAACTTGATGCGGTGATGCCCTAGCGACACCCGAGGATTTTTATAGTCTTCAGTAGTAGGTTCTGAGATACCCACAGACTCCCTATAGCAGCAAGAAATTCTCGTGGGCACTCGACAGAATGGAAAAATACCCGTAGGCACTTGACAGAATAGGAAATTCTCATGGGCACTCGGGAAACGCCCTTGGGCACTCAATAGAATGGGAAATATATGTGGGTGCTTGGGGAGGTTGTAGGGAATGTATCATAACTAGATTTAGTTCATGCGAGGTGGGCAGCAACAGATGCGAAAGCGATGGTGAGCAAAAGCGAAGGCAAGGAGGTGAGGAAGAATCCAAAGATTGTTAGGAATCTTAAGAAAACTTAGGGAAAATTGCTTAGGGGTTGAGCCATCAAAATGGCTCCTATTTATAATCTCACCTAGGGCACATTAGGGTTTTGATGACACAATTTGTGTGGTCAAGATTAAAACATGACGGAGGGTGGAGATTAAATTTGGGTAAGTGATGTGGATCAAGGCAGATGAATGGTTGGGATTAAACCAAAATGAATGGTTGGGATTTATTTACACATATATACATTTATTAAATATATATAAAATAAATATACATAAATATATATAAATTATGGGTGAAAATGGTGGGAAGACCTGGATGGATGACAAGTGGCTATATTTTGGTGTCTACAGATGCCCCTTTTTGTACCGCGTTGCATGAAACATAATGCGGTGTAAAAATATGAGACATTTGTTTTGGCTTGATGGAGAAGCAACTTTGTTGAGATGTGGACATGAGCTTGGAGATAAAATAATTTTGATTGCGTAGCTTATCCCATCAATTGGCGAATGAGTTTGTGGATGAATATCACAAGCCAATTGAAAAATGAGTACAAATTATTGTATTGATGAATGGTGTAATTACGGATGATATGAATGATGTAAAATGATTCCGTTTTTGTCCCAACAGTTAAAAAGGGGTTTTTGTCAAGTGTAGATGCCATGATCATGTAAGATGTATCCCATTGTGGGAAATTCAAAACCAAATGTGGTTACCCCAAATTTGGGGTGATTCAATGTTGTTGAACAAAATGTTGTATGGCATCATTGAAATGCAAGTATGCAAATGCAAAAAGAAAAGAAAAATAGTCTATCCTCGGGGCCACTCATGATTGTAACAATTCCTACATAGAATCCCTAAACGGTTGCTCAATCACTTTACCTGGCTTGCATCCTTGAAGACTGGTGTAATTGCAAAGGAGATGATGAAAAGTTATGATTTTTTCTATGTTTCAAGCCCCACGAACAAGGCCATCAATGATAACTTTTGAGCAAATTTGTCTTGGCATAGTCTCACCCAAAAGGTGAAGTACCAAAATTGATTTTGTTTTCGAACAATGAGATATGGAATGATGAAAATGACCAAGTGTCCTTATTGTAATTTATTCATCTTACCGACTTGCATGGATACCAATCGCTGCAATCACCAAGTAGATAGAATAAACCACTAGATATGAGGTTCACTTAAATTTTTATTTTGAACTTGGCAAATGTTGAATGTAAATGCAATTATTGATGGATTTGATGATGACATGAAGATGTGATGATGAGAAATGTATTGATGGATGTAATGTGGAGTGATTTTGTGGAGGTAAGCTACATTTTAAATGTATGGATGTAAGTGATTATGTTTATTTTGTCCCAACAGATGAAAGGGATTTTTTGACATGTGTATGATGCAGTAACTGTGAAAAATATAATGATTATGTATGTTATTTATCCCAACAATTGAAGGATTTTTAATAGTGCAAGTGTCCTTATGGTGATCTATCCATCCTACCAAATTGCATGGATAATCAGTTGTTGTAACCACCAGGTGACTAGGATAAACCTCTAAATATGAGGTTCACTTATACTTGTGTTTGTTCTTTACCCTAATAGATGAAAGGTTTTTGAAATGGGAAAAATGCGATGAAATGATTGTGTCTATTCTTTACCCCAACAGATGAAGGGATTTTTTAAATGGGAAAAAATGCAATGAAATGTTGTTCTTTGCCCCAACAAATGAAGGGATTTTTGAAATGGGGAAAAATATGATGAATGTGTTTGTTCTTTGCCCTAACATATGAAGGGATTTTTGATATGTAAGTGTCCTTATGGTGATTTACCCATCCTACCGGATTGTATGGATAACTAGTCACTGCAACCACCAGGTTAATAGGATAAACCACTAAATACAAGATTCACTTGTACTTGTGTTTGTTCTTTGCCCTAACAAATGAAGGGTTTTTAAGATGGGAAAAGTGATGAAATGATTGTGTCTATATTTTGCACAAACATATGAAGGTATTTTTGAAATGGGAAAAAATGCGATGAAATGAATGTGTTTATTCTTACCCTAACATATGAAGGGGTTTTTTAAACAGGAAAAATGTGATGAAATGATTGTCTATTCTTTGCCCTAACATATGAAGGGATTTTTGAAATGGGGAAAAATACGATGAATGTGTCTATTATTTTCCCTAAAATATGAAGGGATTTTTTATATGTAAGTGTCCTTATGGTGATCTACCTATCCTACCGGATTGCATGGATAGCCAGTCATTGCAACCATCAGGTTAATAAGATAAACCACTAAATACAAGGTTCACTTGTACTTGTGTTTGTTCTTTGCCCTAACAGATGAAGGGTTTTTAAGATAGGGAAAAGTGAGGAAATGATTATTTCTATTTTTTGCCCCAACAGATGAAGGGATTTTTGAAATGGGGAAAATGTGATGAAATGATTGTCTATTTTTTGCCCCAACAAATAAAGGAATTTTTGAAATGGGGAAAAACACGATGAAATGAATGTGTCTGTTCTTGCCCTAACAGATGAAGGGGTTTTTGAAATAGGGAAAATGTGATGAAATTAATGTGTTTGTTCTTGCCCTAATAGGTGAAGGGTTTTTGAAAAGGGGAAAAAAAGGCGATAAAATGAATATGTTTGTTCTTGCCCTAACAGATGAAGGGGTTTTTGACAAGGGGAAAAATAATAATAAAATGAATGTTTATATTCTTGCCCTAATAGATGAAGGGATTTTTGACAAGGAATGAATGCAAGGCAAAGTGCGCAACCTTTGATAAAATAACATAATATTTTAAACCTAGCAATGGATGTGTTGATAATGTGAGGTGTATGCATGATTGAATTGTTTGTTGAATTGGTGGGGAAGGTGTGATACCTTGAACACCCCCAAGTTGTGATGTTGTTTGAACTTTCTAGCAATATTTGCATATGTGAATTATATATATATATATATATATATATATATATATATATATATATATAAGCTTTTACTTTTGTGTTATGCTTTTATGTGAATGCTTGTTGTGGAAATGCTTTTGTGGATGCAAATGTATATGGATGATTAATGCAATGGTAATGTGTATGGATGCAAATGTTCTAATGATCATTCATAGTTTCTATTTTTCTTGGCCAATGTTTTAACATTGTTGTTTAATCAGAGGCACCAAACTTGGTGATATGTGGGGTGAAAGACTCATGAACTGACATGGATGTTGACATGGCAAAAGATATGGATGTTGATATGGAAGAATATATGGATGTTGATATGGAAACTGACTATTTTACAGAGACTTAAACATACTAGTGATAACAAATAAGCTTACTAAATACTAAATAATTCCTCTAGGATCAAATGTGTGTGCAATGAATTCATTTACCAAATCATGAGTTTGGTAATGACTCGAGGCAATCAAGAACCAATGTGTGTGCAAGTGAGTTCATTAATCCATCTTGAGTAAATTGGGTAAAACCTATTATGGAGAAGATCAAGAAGCTAGCTTGTCCTTATGTGCGGTTAGAGGTCTCTTTGAAAGAGACATGTTGCCATGCATGAGCATATTCCACTGCCAGTCAAGCGTCTATAGCTCCGATGGAGGCTAACTCCATAGTCCAAGAGTTTGATCTTTAAGCTTTGAGAATAACTACTTAACCATCTGACTAAAAATGTAGTACTATCCTTATATATTGAGGATTTGTGGTGTGTGATGAAATATTTAGAGCTTTGGGAAATCAGATTCTCAACCTAAGTGTGATGAGAATTGTACCCTATCCTTACTACTTTGTCTTTTGTATTTGGAAGCAACTATGATAGTGGTAAAAACCACTATTTTTGTGGACTATGTTGCATGATGGGACAAGCAAGGATTACCCTTTTCACTTCAAGGTCCAAACCAAGTATGGTGTTATTCCTCTTTGACACAAGATGTTTTTTAAGATATAAAATTGTGTTTGGTTCAAAAATGTTTTGGAGTCAATTCCTAAAACTCAAAATTTTCTTAGTGAAAACTGTGTCTTGGTCCTAAATAAAACTTGAGATGTATTTTAAAGTTGCTTAAAACACTAGGAGTGATTGAGTGATCGAAAACACCTAGGAATTATGGAAATATGGCTTTGCAAATGTCAATTTTGAATTTATGGATTGGTGTGGATGATGTTGTGAAGGTATCCCTGATCAAGAAGACATGACTTTATTGGACCAATTTATATCTTGAACTAAATAAATTATCCCTAATATGACATGTGAAATGTGGATGGAATGTATGAAATACAATTTAGTAAATGGAGTGAATGAATGCATTTGTTGTTAAATGAAATGAAATGTGTGCAAATGAAATGCAATGTCATTTTTGTGTAATAGCCATGTATATATACATATATATAAATCACAATAAGCATGGAATGCTTTCAAGTGTATGATGTTTAGTGGCTCGGGTTTTTCTACTCCCCCTAGATTGGTAAGCTTATGACCAAAGGGATTAGGTACCTTTGGAGCTTTTTTGGAAATGAGATGTGACCAAAGGGATTAAATACCTTTGGAGCTTTTTTAAAATTGAGATGTGACCAAAGGGATTAGGTTCCTTTGGAGTTTTTTTTTTAAATTGAGGTGTGACCAAAGGGTGTAAGTACCTTTGGAGATTTTTGAAAATTGAAATGTAACCAAAGGAATTAGTTTCCTTTGGAGCTTTTTTTTATTAAATTGAGGTGTGGCCAAAGGGATTAAGTACCTTTGGAGAATTTTGAAAATTGAGATGTAACCAAAGAGATTAAATACCTTTGGAGATTTTTGAAATTGAGATTTGTCCAAAGGGAAAATACTTTTTGGAGCTTTTTTTTTGTGAGGAAGGTGTGATACCTTAAGCATCCTTAATTTGCTTGATGATTGATGATGTGAGTTACTGGGAGGATGCGATATCTAAGAATCCCCAGTATGCTTTATGATTGAATTGGTACCAATGTCCTAATCATATGGGTTCGATGAACCATTGGTGGAAAAGACTTTCAGATCAATAAGATCTTGGACAATGTCTTTAAATACATGGTAGTTGTTGATGTCATGGCCCACTTGTTGATGGTAGGGATAATACAAGTGCTTCTTATAATTATTTCCATGTGGCTTGTTAAGATCACTTGATTTGATTTCTGTAAGTACAATCTCTTGTGCTTCATAAAGCCTTTGAAAAATGGTTGAATAAGATTCTGAAAGCATTGTGTAGTTTCTACAGGGCTTTGTAGGATGCTTGATGCATTTGTACAATTGTGTTGGATGTTGAATTTTTGGTACAGGTATCGTAACTTGAGATGTGGATTGTGGAACTAGATTTTGCAACTATTGTGATTGTTGAGATGGATGATGATGAAATTGATGACTCAACTATAAGTCAATGTCAGTGAGTCGAGTTAAAATATGTTGCAAAATTAAAGTATGTTGATAATTTGATTGTAAGCCCTAGTTTTCTTATTGAGTGTATTGAGATGTGGTGGATGGATTAATGGATGGATGAGATTGAGTGTGTTCTTGGAGATGTGATGAATTGGAGGGCATGGAGTGAAATTGATGATGATGAGGTTGGTGAAGAAATAATTATGAATGAAGATATGGAGATGATGTATGAGTATTTTGGCTAGGTTGACTCATGGGAATGGAATAGGTTGATGGAGGTATGGTACTAAAAACCATAGAATATTGTGGTGCCCATGATGGACTTTGGGTGATGAAGGTGGGTTGACTGGAAATTGGTTGAGGCTTAGGGTTCACTTGAACTTGTTGTTGAGTTGTCTACCGCTTCTTAAGTAATTTGTTCAAATTTTCCCATGCTTTATTAATTTCCATATCATTATTGGAAGGTATGGATGAAGATGGAATAGATGATATGGTTTGGGGACAAGTGGCAATGGGAATTGCAACTTGATTGGATGAAATGGGCACTTGTGAAGCAGCATTGACTTGTGCTTTATACAAGGGTTTGATATGGGTGGACACATATGAAGTGTTAGGAGCACATGATGGTTGGGGAATGGAGACATGGGATGAAGGTGCAACTGATGCCTCAAAAATAGGGTTAGTGTACACCTAGGTGAAGTTGGATGGCTAGGAAGGAATAAGTTCCTATTATAAAGAAGGATCTTGATCTGGGACATTATGGATTGGGCTGTAAGATATAATTAGCTAATTTGTAGAAATCCTCTACTTGGGCCATGTTTATGTGGGTAATGTTATGGTCAATTGTAGGTGAGGATGATTCAATTTGCATAATATATGTGGAGGTGTATCTATGCAGGACATCAGTAGTTTGTACAGTGTGTGATGGACCCGCAAACAAATATAGTTGTGTCACATTTGCAGAATCTACCATAAAAGTGGTGGGGAAGGTGGATGAAGGTTCCATGGAATTGTTTTGATTTAATTCTTTCTATTGATTTATTGTTAAGACCATAAGCAATAAAAACAAATACAAATTGTGCAGTAAAGTGAAATGCAGAATTGAAACTTCACAAAAATCAAATTAAGACCAATCAATGCTAAGTTTGTTTAATAAATGTGTCTTACCTTATTGATTTTAGATTTTAGATTTTATATTTTGTGTGTTTCAATGTGCTAATCCAAATTAGAAAATGGTGAATACTATGTCTAGGTTTGGGAAATGATATTGGTGGATGGAGATGAAAGCCACCGTCACCAAATCTCAAGCAATGGCTGGTGATGAAATCCAACCACTATTGTTTAACATGAAACGTGAAGTGTGTGATTCTTTTTAAAGGTTTCCAATTATCTATTGTGTACATACAATGTTAGAAAAATGACTACTTTCAATAGTCTAAATCAAAATCCAATATCCAGAATACCAATTTCTCCAAAGGATGTAGAGTACACCGCTTAAGACCGCTCTCTAAATAGAGGAGGGTTCATCTACTCCTCCATATGGAATCACCCACACGTAGGGATACTTTTGGTATCTTGATATTGTTCCTATTTAGACTTACAAAAATAGAAATCTCTAACCCTAGGATGCAAACTAATGTATGCGCTTGACAGTTCAAATGCAAACAATAATGCAGCACACCAAAAAATTAGGGAATATTTAAGCAAAAATGTGTATTTATGAATGCAATGATTAATCTAATGCCTAAGATGCAACTAAAATAAATTTTTTTACCAGATTTATTAATGATGTTCATTTTAATCCAAAAATATGAAAAAGAAAAAAAAAACGTAAAAGTGCTAGAATACGTAAAAATAAAAAGTTAGGATTTGATAGTAAAATTACCCAAAAGCCTACGTTTTTACCTCAACTCTCTGTAAAATACCCCTAGGTGATTCTAAAATGCAACTGGGTTTTTTTGGGTGTCCCTCGAGCACCGCAAAGAGTTCGTGTACCTTTTGCAACCTTTTACAAAATCCTCAAAAACCCTAATCTAGGAAAAACTATGAAATCTGTGCTTTTGAAAATCCTGCAAGATGAGACAGAAAATAAAAAATTAGTCAATAAGGTAAATCAAAATGAGAAACCCTTAGGGGGTCCCACCATGATCACCATTTGTATATGTAAAAATGAAATTCCAAAATACATATGACAAGATAAATTGAAATCAAGACTCAATATTGTACAAAAGATATGCTTTTATTAATATGGGGGGAGCCTCAAATCTCCAATGTTACAATGAAAGAATTGATTTCTTTGATACAAATTTTTACAATAACTAGGGTTCTCCAAAACCCTAGTGAACAACGTTGGTGGTGTCTTCAATCTCGCTTCTGATCCCAACAGGGGTGAGTGGGCTTCGTGCTTATCCAATACTGGGCCACTCCAGCTTAAACAACTGCACAATGCTTATGTATCTTTATAAAACTACACATAAAAAATAAAAACAACAAATTAGTAGAAACTATGAGGGATCCACTACGTGATACCTTCAAACATGAAACAACAAACCCTATTTGTGTAATAGAAATACTATAAATAGATATGAGAAGATTAGAATAAATATAACAATGAAATATTTACCTTGTTGAACTTGTCTTTTTTTTATTTGTGATGGTTGTTGTTATAGGAACTTGGTGCGGCGATGCCCTAGTGACACCCGAAGGTTTTTTTAGTCTTCAGTAGTAGGTTCTGAGATGTTCGCAGGTACTTTGCAACAACAATAAATGCCCATGGGCACTCAAGGAAACATCTGTGGGTACTCAAAAAAATGGGAAAATACTTGTGGGCACTCAGGGATATGCCTATGGGAACTCGACAGAATGGGAAATGCCTGTGGGTGCTCAGGAAATTCTCATGGGCACTCGGTAGAATAGGAAACACCCATGGGTGCTTAGGGGTTGAGCCATAAAAATGGCTCATATTTATAATCTCGCCTAGGGCACATTAGGGTTTCGATGACACAATTTGTGTGGTAAATATTAAAACGTGATGGAGGGTGGAGATTAAATCTGGGCAAGTGGTGTGGATCAAGGTGGATGAAGGTATGGGATTAAACCAAGATGAATGGCTGGGATTAATTTACACACACATATATATATTTATTAAATATATATAAAAACATAATATAAAATATTAATATTTAAATATATAAAACAAATATATATAAATATATATAAATAATGGGTGAAAATAGCGGGAAGACCTAGATGGACAACAAGTGGTTATATTTTGGTGTCTATAATTAGACTATTCCTTGGGGACATTCAATTTATGGTCAATGTCATAACTAAATTTGCATGACTAGTTCAATCTAGTACTATGATGCTCAGAAAGGATACCATATTTACTTTAACCAAATAAATATAAATAAGCTTTCCAAGATATTGTAGTGCCTAGTCACTACCTTGGAATTCACCATTTTGGAAGTATATAGAATAGTGTAATCAAACAACCAATGTCTTTTAAAACCCCTCAAATTTTGATTAACTATAGCTTAGATGTCATTTTTCTCAATAAGTGTTGATTGGTTTAGGAGTGATCCACTTGCAAAGTGGCCAAATTGGCCTATGGGAGTGAAGTGCTTAGGGGTGGGTAACAATTCACTAGAAAAATAAAGTAATTCACTTGCTTCCTAGAGAAAATCACTTGCCAACTACAAATAAGTAAAATTAAAGATGCAAATTTCGAGGAGAATATTTTGAGAGTGATAATTTGGCATGTAGTGGTGCACTAACTCATTTTGAAAGGCTTTTAAGCCTATTCGAGGTATATTTAGAGGAACGTAACATTTGAGAGTGCACCATTTTGTTAGATATGTCCCTAATATTTCTATTTTACTAGGAGCCATAGTTTATCACCTCACATATCAAATCACATTAGCTTAATCAATTATATTTCTTAACTTTCAAGGAGATGACCAAGGTTTAAAACTTTGTAAGTCATACATGCATAGTATCCAAGTTGTTGTAATACCATCATGTAGTCATGTTGTAAAATGGGTGGGCCCATTTCAATCCCATACAACCCACTAAGAAAATAATTTCTTGCCCCAGGTAACTCATAGGTAAACTCCAACTATAAATAGGAGCCATGGGATCCATTGTAAACATCTTTTGGCCATGAGAAAACAAATCTACACTCTTTGAAACCAACATTATGATTCATATCATATGAAGTGGTGATAAATTGACAACTTCTTTGCATTCCACCAATGGCACTACCCTCCTAAAATTTAGAATACACAATGATTGAGACATGATCATTTAGCTCATCTTGTCCTTGCTTAATAATTTCATACTTGCTGAATAGAAAACATTGATGTTATTCAGATTATCATGTGTTTACTATGGTTACAACGTATTTTCATTTGAATTTCTTACACTCTTAAACTTTTTATTTTGCATATACTAGAGGAATTGGTAACTTGTAACATTTTATCATCACCTCATCGTGGGTTTGAATCTTATTCCTTGCTATCACTATAACCTCCAATTGCACCAGGTAAATTTTTTAACATAATCGATGGTGCTAGTGTGATACATCCTTCGATACTACGAGGTCCAAGTATTCAATCCAAGGTCTCCACACTCTTGTGGGAGTGCTTTGACCAACTAGCATGGTCCTTGAGCCTTTGCACCCTTAATTTTTTTTTGAGTTTACATGGTGGAATCAGTAGCCACCACGATGATCTAGGTACCCTTAATTTTATGGTTACCATAGTATTTTACGTTGTCTACCTCAAAAGCCACCACATAGTACTCATGCAGTATGCCCCTATAATCACCATGTTGCAATCATTTTAAACCTTTTACATCGTTAAAAGAACTAGGAAAGGGACAAGCGTTCAGTCCAACGAGGCCCAAGATTTTAATCTTGGACCCCTACCCCCCTTATGGGGTTTGGAAGAACCAATTGGTCTACACCTCATACCTTCACCCTTAAACTTAAAATTTACTTTTCCTACATTTAATTTCCATTTTTAATTTTCATGCAAATATAGTAGGTTAGAGTAGGATTTAATAAGGATAATGGGTATTGTTCTAAATCCATATGTTAGAGGGAGCCATAGCTCCCTTCCTCCAATGAATTATTTAAATGATAGAATTAGGGCACATCATTAAAATAAAATTCAGGAACCATTCAACATAGTTATTTCTAGCATGTTTGGTGGGATCCAAACCCATAAATTTGGTAAAATTCCTCGATTTTCATGCCAAATTTGTGTTCATCATGGATGGAGAAATTGGCTCAAAATTGAAGGAATTTTTCTAGGTTCTTTTTAGGTAGTTATTTGTTATGATTTTGGATAAATTTTCTCCATTTGAGTCAATTTCCTAAAACAACTTCTAAGTCAATTATGGGGAGTGATTCACTCTATTTTGCTAGCAATTCACTTTGAATTTTTCACATTTGAATAAGTTGAGTCCAGAGCAATTTGTCGAGGCTAGGGACTTGATTTATCAATCTCAGATTCATATTATTTTCATTATGTGTTCAATTTCTATAGGTGTTTTATGGATAGTGGCTCCAAAATGAACTTTAGAATTTTAAGATTTTCACAAAGTAAGAAATACAAATAAGTTCTTGTAATAGACCTCAAATATGATCCCAATTTTACATCTACCATGGACAAGAAGCATTTAGGATAGATTTGAATTTATTTTTATATAGATTGGATCAATAAGTGATTCACTCTAAATTAGTGATTTTCCCTCAAGTTGAATCTAAAGAGTGATTTGCTCATAATCTACATAATGATTCACTAGGAAAGACAAGTTTCTTCCAAAGTCCTCTTTGGAGTGTGATTCACTCTAGTTTTTAAGAAATTCACTTGGTCCCTTATTCTTTGAAATTTTTCAAAGTTCAAATTTTGCTAATAAATAACCTGAATCTGTGATCAAATCAATATGGTTTATAGGCAAATTGCTCCCTAGACCAACTTTTACAAATTTTAAAATTTTATCCCAAAAGTTTATCCATGAATTCATGCATGTACAAGCTTATGAATGCACACTCATGCATAATTATCATGAAAGGAACATCAATATATAGAGATAATTTCATACCATCAAAGTAACACAAAATGGAAATGGAAGGAATAAACCAAACCACTTCATGGGTACATCAAAGCAATAAAATTTAGGAGGTTTCATTGACTAATATTATTTCTTAACAAGGAAAAGTCCAATGGAAAACCCCATCTATCAAAGTCCTGTATCCTAAGAAATTGGTTACCTTATCTACTAATTGAGTTAATCATCTCGCTAACCAAATTTGGTCAAATACTGATCTTACCTCAACCTACACAAATACTCTTTATGGGATGGCCTTTGACATAAATAACCTCACAAACAATGCATCCTTTACCATGTAACATATCATAGTTAATACAAACCAATATCCTACATATAGTGCTCAAGTCACACCTTCTACTAGTATGGCTTCAATCCAAAGTCCAACTAGATCCAATCTATCCAACACATTCAATATTCCTCCTAGACAATTCATAGCTCTAGATATAGGATCTTTATAATAGACCTTTCCAAACATTCAATATTCCTCCTAGACAATTCATAGCTCTAGATATAGGATCTTTATAATAGACCTTTCCAAACCAAAGGCAGTGGCTTGCTCAAACTTTAAAAGTGTCAACTAGACAAGTGGGGATGTAGGTGATCTAGGGAAACCTATAGGAGTAAACATTGTCTCTAGCTAATTAGGTACAAAAAACCATATAATAATGTCCATATCATCTAAATCAATTGGTTCTTGCACATGGCTTGCAATATCCTCCTCCATTCCTAAACATGCAACCTCCTTTGAATCAATGATAGGCTTATCAAATCCACTATGACCTCATTTCCACATGTCAAATCTTCATTTTCCTCCACCTTACTATGCTCCATACCTGACCTAAGGTTATGTGATATACCTTTATCCACCATCACAACAAAAATATGGTCAACCATCTCCTCCATAAAATAATCAATCACCTCTACCTGGACCTCAAAACCAACTTTGTGATTGGACCTACACATTCAATTGAATCTAAAAGCCTATTTCCTTACCCCACCTACCACTATGAAAGCTTTACCTATCTTTTATGGAAGTGAGAATAAGACAATATTTGATCACCTCAATGAGTTATTTAGACTCAAATTTACTCATCATATTCAGGAGGAGGACATTATGGTATGCTTATTAATTTACCCTCATGATAAAGTTGTATTGTGCTATACAAGTTTATATGATAATTCTATCACTAGTGGATGTCAATTGTAGAACCATTTATGCATAGAATTAAAAGTATGGGCAATTTTTATTCTATTTTGTTTTAATTGAATATAATATAAATATACCTTATTCATAATTACAATACCATTCTTAAGAACCTTAAATCTAATTCCACAAAATGTTAGGCCTAACAAAGAACAAGCATTGCCTTGGTATATAAAGGGTCTAAAACCTAACCAAGATTCCATGGTTTGTAATACTAATCATAATACACTAGCTACAACCTTTAAATAAACAACTTGTGTGAAAGATGTTTTAATTAGGATAGGTAAATTACCACATGCCCTACCTATGGCCTATGCTACCCATGTTACTCAAAACCCACCAATCCATGGCTCTAAACCTTTTATTTCACCTATTCCAAACATTCAACTAGCTTCCTCTACCAACACATCACCCTCTCCATATATTGTCATCCATCTTGGCCAAATAATTGACTATTGACTTTCAACCACAATTGTCATCCCTTCCCTCTCTACCAAAAAAATGTGTCCTCTTATAACCTTGGGATGAGAGAATTATTGGAAATGTTGAAGACCATATTATATTAGAGCAATGTTGGATGGAGGCAATAAAAACAACCTAAAAATTATCAACCTTGACATACCCTATACCTTACTAATAACCAAGTTCCTTGACAATATGCCAATCATGGGATTAGTTAGGTCCAAAACAATAATGTGAATGCTAATTTAGAGATTAATGCATTGTGGTGTTTTCCATATGTAGGATATAATCCTATAGAATGTGTTGTAGCCATCAGATACTCCCATAAAAACTAATATTACCAAAAGTGCCAAGCTCAATGAGTCATCATCTTGAGTCAAATAGCACCTAGAGTAAATCAACCCACATACCAATGACCTCAATCGTAATAGCCAATATCTATCTTGCCAAACACCAATAAAGTAATATTTACCAACTTAAGTGATGTCAAAATAGATAAAGATTCTATTTTTGAAGATGATTCTATATATACTAATCAATAGGGGGTTGGGACTAGAGGTAAATAAAAACACCTAAGGATCAACCCATAACTCATAAGAAGAGGCAAAAAAGGGCAAAACAATACCTAGAAGAGGGAGATTGTAATTACATTTGAAAGATAAGAGGCTGGTAGTTATGCAATAACAAAATCAAAAAGTTGAGAAGAAAATCACAAATAGAGACATAATCCAGTAAGTAAAAATAGACAAATAAGGGAAAAAAACCTAAAAGTGAAAGGAGGAATGCAGAAGGAACAAAAAAATATGCTAAAAATAGGAGTGATAAGGAAAGATACCATCTTCAAAATAAGGTAAAACAACATCTAAAATGTCCTTCTCTCACTAACGAAGGTCATGTAATGGCTACAAGACAATATAGGAAGTTTACTAAACATAGTGAGATTGGCCCCATTGAATTCACATTTAACATTGTTAAAGAGATAAAAAAGATACCTTCCAAAATGATCATGTTGAAGGCACTAGTTTTGCTCAATCATTGGGATCTACTTAAAGAGTCCTTGAAAGAGCAATAAAGGAGCTATATTAAGAACAAGTAATTATATCCTTACCAAGCCAACATATCTAAACAATAATGATAGCAAAGCACCCAATGAGTATCTAGGTTAATGCAACCAACATACTAAATTCCCCAAAATCTAAGACCTTGAAGCTACCTCCATTTTATATGACCCTAAAGTTTGAAAATTATCTATTAAGGATTTGCATAGTCGATTCAAGGGTAGTCATGATAGTAATATCAAAGGTAGTATGTGAAGAGATGGGCTTAACTTACACTAAGACTATTAGGAACCTAACTCATATGGATGGAATTAAGATAAATATTGTGGGAGTTCTTAAATATCTAATCATGATCATATCAAAATACTTTGAGTTGGTATTTCCTTGTACTTCAGTATGTTATTGTCTAGAGAGTGGACCCACAAAATGTTAGGAAATGGGTACTTGGCAATGGATTATACTTACATGGAGGTTCCTAGAGTTGGTAAGATGATATAGATTGAGAATGAACCTCCATGAAATTTTCTATTGTACAAACTATATGAGGATGACACGATAAATTAGAACAAACTCTCAGAGTTAGTAAAGGGTGACGAAGGACCTAAATATGACCAATCTCAAAGATAGTGTGTTTTAAGACAATAAGATCTAGAGGTTTATTTTAAAGAGACCAAGCTTGGGAATTACTTAATTTTAAAAGATTCATCCAACATCCCATATCTAACAAGTTAGGGAGCAGATAAGACTTAGACAATACACTTTGATAGTGCTAGAACAAAAATATGATAGATGGTGGTATTCAATTCGTTGATTTGTAAGGTGCATAAACCAATTTTCCTATTTTTGAAGATGATTCTAAAATTTTATTTCCTAATATATAGATGTACCCATGGTGGTACATTGGCATGAATCAAATGATGTAATATATTCCAACATACCATCACCCTGTCCACATATGCTCCACCTTCACCCATACCAATGTTGATATAAGAAATTGAATCATCAAAAGGGAAAGGCAAGAAGAACAAGATCAAGAGAAAGAGAAAGTCCTCCCCTCCTCCTTATATATCAAAAGAGATTTTCAACAAATAAAGAGGAGGAAAAACATAAACACTCCATTTCCCTTATTATAAAAGAGGCTTTGAGATAGTACATAGACCCCCAAACTGACTTTTGGAGTATCAATAAAATATGGACTTTCAGGTTATTTATGTACCTAGTACCACAAGTATGGAGCTATCAAGAGTTGGTAGAATCATGTGTTGAGAGGCATGACCACTCTAGGAGAATCTTTAGACCCTCACAATGGGGGAAGGAGTCATCCTATATATGTGAGGGGTTATTATAAAAATGTTAAAGGTGGCAAATGATCCAACCATGTGGGTCTCTTACAACTTGACCGAAGGGACTTCTATTTTAGGTGTATAAGCAATCATTGGAGGGACTTAATATTATCTAGATGTCTATGTAGAGGAAAAATATAGTACAATAATATGGATAGATAATCTAGGAAAAAAGAAAGAATACTACCTTGTTGAAGCTAATCCCACACAAGAACAATATTAGGGAAAACATCAAATAAAAAGTAATGCTGCCTATGACTATATTAGGGACTAATTCACATCAACTTAGATTTGAGATAGGTAGATGGGATGAAAAAATATGTAATTTTTATATATCAAGAGTAACAAAATAAAAGCAAACCTTTGTTTTGGAAGGAACAATTATAATGATATATGTGTTAGTTATGATGATATGATTGGCTTTTAGGGTATCTAAACAAGATTGAAAATATGTATGTAAATATATTACCAATAGCCATGGTAGGAAAATATTTGAACTAAAAAAAGAATACATGGATTAAAGAAAACAAACAAATAGATGAATACAAAGGATACTAAATTTAACTCAATGTCCAAATAACAACAAAGATATATAAGTCTAAATTAGTAAAAAATTCTAGGAGACAAGAAATAATACTGCCTTATTTGTGTTAGAGTATATTACATTATTTGGTACATGCTAATGTACCACCTTGGGTACATTTATAGATTAGGAGTGTGTCTTAGATTAGAGTGTGAGTATTTACTTTATGCAATGTAATAAATGCACAAGTATTATTAGAATGTGCAAAGTATTTAATAATGTAAATGTGCATAATAGTCCATGTGCACATGAGTCCATAGAGTAGGAAAGTGAAGAGTCTCAAGAAGAGTGAAGGCCAAGAGTACTCCATATGAAGAGTCACATTCCATTATATATGTGTCTCTGTGTGTGTATGTGAGGAGAGAATGTGTAGTGAGAGTGTGTGGAAGTATGGTGTATTTGAGATCTTTATTCTATATCAAATACAATTTTTGTGAGCATTTGTTAATGGCATTTTTATGAGTTGTTGAAAGTTATTTATGAGTTTTATATGTTTAGAATATTGTCATTATCTTATATTTCATATTGCAACTTTATTTTAGATCTTGTGGTTATTTTACCTTAAGTATTTAGCTTCAAAAGCTAACAATGGTATCAGAGCTACAACAAGGTTTTGTCTTGCATAGGTTTTTTAAAGTTGCAAAGGAGATTTCCATTGGTTAAGGAGAAACCAATGAAGTTGAAGAAATTACCTCTAGAAAAATAAAACCAAGGAAGATAGTTTTTTCCACTATGTTGAAGGAAAACCAGTGAAGGAATAGAAGGAGATTTACAGGTCTTGAAGATAGACCTTGATATTGATAAGATTAAGAGACCCAAGAAGGAGGTCCTATTGAAAATTTTGATAGATAGAAGAAGATTCCATATTTCTATTTGGCTAGAGTCTTTCCATAGGGTTGAAGGAAAACTCGTGAAGACTAGGACTTAGCATAGATTTATTTCCACTAGTTTTGAGAATAACTAGTGAAGTTTATTGATTTTAGAATTCTAGAAATTTGGTTGTATTTGATTGCTACTATCTAATTTTTGTTGTAAAAAATTAGTTCTCAGAAGTTGAGAAGCTTCCTACAACAGATAGAGAAGAATTTCACCTTTGATTGCCTAAAATTATATGTGCTTTCCTTGTGCAGGGATTAGTTTTTGAGTTGCAGCAAAAGAGTAGACATTGAAGATTAAGGAGGTCCAAGAAAGAGGTCCCATTGGAGATTGAAGATTGAAGGAGACCCAAGGAAGAGGTCCCTATTGAATATTTGAGAAATAATATAGAGGAGGACTAAGAAAAGGTCCAATTGAAGAGTTGCAAAATTTGAAGACCCAAGAGAAGAGGTCTCAAGCAAATTTGGAAGGAGAAAGAAGAAGGCTAGAGAAGCCCTATTGAAGAAGTTGAAGAAGTGACCATTGGAGAAGATTTGAAGAAATAATATTGCAAGTAGGAGAAGCTCCTAAAAAGAAGAATTTGGGACAATTATCGCCATCCAACAACAAGCCCAAAAGGAAGAAGGATTTGGCAAGAATTTTGCCAAATTTTGAGAAGGTATATTTTGAAGACCTCAAGACATTCAAATTCTTGAGGAAGAGGCCAATGAAAGAGGTCATATTTGAAGATAGAATTCAGCAAGATCTAAGGAGAAGAAAGAGGATTGAAGAGGTCACCGATTTGAGAAATTTGAAGACAACCATTAAGAATTTGAAGGCTGATTTGTGGAGGAGAAGATTGCTGATTTTTGTGACAGAAGTTGAAGGGTCATAGGACAAAAAATTGAAGGTGACATAGAGCTACAAATTGAAGAATATTTGAGCAGATTTTGAAGTGCCTTTGAACAACCAATTGAAGGAAGGCTTGACAACAAACTAAGGCAATGGATTGGAGGAGTTAGAGACTATTTTTGGACAACAAGATATAGGAGAAGAAATCAGATTTTGTGAGCAGCAATTTAAGAGATTTGGGCTGCAAAATTAGGTAGCATTTGAGGGAGATAGTAGAGCTATGATTTGAAGAATTTTGGGGTAGATTTGAGAGAGCTTTGGACAACAAAGTGAAGGAATATTTGGCAGTAATTGAAGCTACAAATTGCAGAGTTTTTGGACAACAAGAAGGCAACATTTGGAGCTGCAAAAATCAGAGAAGTTGAAGATTAAGAAGGTTGATTTCAAACAATATTTGAAGAGGAAGAAAGGCTGAAAATTTTAGCATTCTATAATAGCCTTTTGGCAAGGAGAAAGAGAAGATTCAAACAACATACTTTGAAGAAGGTAGAAGCTGATTTTGGGGAAGCAAAGTAAAAGGAAGTGGAGCTACAAAATTTGTACATTTGAGACAGCAAAAAGGTGAATCAAATCACCAAGGATATTAGCTTTAGAAGGAGGCCAAAGAGGTTTGTAATATTGGTGCTATAAAAGTTCATTATTCAAGCATTCAAATTAGCTTATTATAAAGTTTTTTGAAAGCACCATATTAGAGTTATTAAAGCCAAAAAGATAGTCTAAGCTAAGTGTCTCCAAGCCAAGGAAGAAGGCATCATTATCATCCTAGAATCTGTAAAACACAAACAACAAAAGTGAAGTTAAATATTGTTTGAAAGGGAGTAATAAGAGAAGGAAAAATCAATCTATATGTTGTTTTTTATAATCCAAGGAAAAGTTTGCAAATAAGTGTTTATAGTTGCAGCATTCAAGGAGAGTGTTTATGATAAGCATTATAAGCACCATTATCGTTATTAAGGACAGCAAAAGGAGAAGCTAAAGTTCTAGTTGAAGCCAAAATTCAGAGCTTGCTATCACCATTGAACTTGCATCAAACCTGCAAAAATAATAGCAAGTCAATAAGAGAATAATAAGCTAGTTACTATCTTGAAAAAAGAGCAAGATAGTACAAGGATCAAAGCAAGCAAGTTGCAGTCTTGAATGGAGGAGAGAAGATAAGGAGAAATCATCAAGTGTGTGGAGGAACCACCAAGTTTGAAGATAGCGAGCAAGGAGGAGGACAAGCAGGCTAGAATTCGAAGAACAATGACATAATTTGTAGTAGATACAACATGGCAAAGTTGCAATCATAGCACAAGGGGGTAAGCATCCAAGAGCCATCAAGTTCGATAGCGGACCACCCTACAAGAAAGGAGGAGCCACCATGGTGAAAGGAAGAGCCACCACATTGAAAGGTGGAGAACCACCATGAGAGGAGCAGCTATTGAAAGTAAAAGGAGGAGCCACCATGTTGAGGAGGAGAAGCAAGTGTAATAGCCACCATTAGCTCCATTCCAAGGAGCACAAGCGTAGTCTACGAACGTTGGAAGAATGAGCAATTGAAAGGATAGTTGATGGACATCGAAAAGCCAAGTATCAAGGAGTCAAAGCATTGTTAGGGTGAGTTGAAGGATCAAAATGGAAGCCAAACATTAAAGATCCAACCACCAACAAGGAAGAATAACACCATAATACCATCAAGCAAGGAAGAGTAATACCAGGAAGTAATAACATCATCAACCAAGATAGAATAACATTCCAAATTCATCATTGCCAAGTGTTACGTAGGGAGAAGAACATAGAAAATATTTGGAGTGCCAAAATATATTGTATGCCATTTGGAATTGTGCACAAAGAGCACCAACAAGTATTCAAGGAAGATAAGGTGTTTCACAGTAGCCATTAAATGCATGGGCGAGTCAAACGATAAAAAGAGAACAACTACAAGCCTTCATTGAATCTTAGGTCTAAGAGCGGTAGAGTGGATACAATTGCCATATGTGTAGCAAAGTGGAGTAATTTCATTGAGCAATGCCATTTTAGGGTAGGTCAAATGACTTTGACTGGTTATCTTCGTGCCTCAAGTGGGAGGTAAAGCAATTCATTTACAATTTGATTATTTTCTCAACAGTTAGGAGTTATAAGGTTGGATAATGTTATTATTTTTCTAAGGTTGAAGAAAAAATTACCTCATTTGCTTGATTATTGGAGAGATAAGACGTAAAAGTGAAATTTAAAACCTTAGAAACATTATTAGTCATTTTTGGAAAATCTAGAGAAGCCTTGAAATATTTTTTGGAAAATTATTGAGAATTCAATTTCAAGTTTTGAGAAGTTTAAAAAATGAATTATTGAATTTTGTGAAGCATTTTTTTTTGGTAGATAAGATACTACAGCATTAATACCGGGTTTTATAGGTTGACCCAAAACCTTTTATAAAAATCAGCCCAGGGTTGTTGATGAACATGTCCTTACTAAGGATCCTATATATGTAAAATCTGCATGCCACCAAAGCCATTACATCCGGTAAGGCACATAGCCTGTTATCAAAAAGAAACTTCCCATACAATATTTTGGGTATATCCCTAGAAAACACACTTGCATCATAATTACAAAAAAAAGAAACAAACACAGATCCCTTCCTTGAAATAGTGGAGAAACAAAAAGCTGCAGACACACAGCAGAGTACTGAAAAAAACTCCCACAAGCTCTGTATTGACAGTTACTCTTAATAATTCTTTGGTAATTGCTTTCTTTCGTATATGACATGCTTTGGGACCACATCTCGTCTTGGCCAATCAGCCTTGGAGAAATGAACCTACTAGATAGATTTATGGCGTTGGCTATCTAGTGGTCCACATGGCTCTGGTTCGAAGTCTTATATTGTCGTTTCTTTCCTACCCTATGATTATCAACCAACCTCAAATTACTAAGACGACTAGGAGCCATGTTATCTGACATGTGACTGTCCCCATTAGTCTTTGTGGTATTTCCAAGCAACATCCACCAAGACTGACAACTCGGATAATTTTTATTATGATTCCATTTCAAAAAAGAGACGAGAATACTCATAGCCTTCGAACTTACAGTGTCTTCCCTATTGGTAAATTTGACTATCATTCTTGGCATTCTTGTTGAATAAGCTCATCTACTTCACTTGGGACACTGTGTTCCCATTTGAAAAGTTGATCACCATCGACACCCAAACTGGCCAGCTTATCAGCAACTTTGTTAGCTTCTTGAAAGACATGTTTGGCTTTTATGTCCTGTCTTCCCTAGAAAAGGATCTTAGCCTCTTCAAAAATTGTTTTAATCCTCCAAGGAGGTGTTTTCCAATTATTGAGGAGATTTATAACATGCATAGAGTCTCCTTCTACGATCAAATTGCCTTCTAAGTCTTGAGTCATTTGAAGGCCTCTCCACATAGCTCTAGCTTCAGCTTTGTTGTTCGTCCTTGTTCCCAAATATTTGAAAAATGCAAGCATCATATTACCATTATGATCTCACACAATGTTGCCAACGCCTGCTCTACCAATATTTTCCTTAGTCGCTCCATAAAAATTAATCTTAAACCAACCCGTAGGAGGTGGGGACCACTTAACATTGGCTTTGGGGTTGACTACCCTAGGCATAGACTCGTCTAAAAAGGTTAAGCTTAAATATTGAGCAACCGTGGTCTCCTACAGATGAGGTTTACGACTATCAAAAGGTATAAGGTTCACATTATCATTGGCAAAGGATAGGATCCTGACAATGATAGTTTGATGATCATGGATAGACTCATTAAAGACTCTATGGTTCCTTTCTAACCACACCTGCCAAATATAGTAATTGAGACAAATTTTCCACATGTATCTAAGTCTTTGGATTGAAAAGGGGCAAGGCAACTAGATGAAAAAATCAAGTATGATGGCTGGTTTAACCCAAAAAATATTGAAGGCCTAAAAAACCCCACTTAGGACAATCAAGGAAAAAGGGCACTCAAGGAAAATGTGATAAATGGTCTCCCAATTAGCCCTACACAAATAACAGTGATTAGTGATACAAATACCTTTACGCATCATATTATCAATGGTTAGAATTCTTCCTTGGATAACCAACCATGAAAAGACTGCAATTTTTGGAATTAAATTTTTTATCCAAACTAAGTCCTTTTGGAGGACAAAATCCTCGTCATCAAGCAGAAGCTTGTAAGTTGATTTAACAGTGAACTATCCGTTTTCCGTAGGAGCCTAGGTCACTTGATCTTCCTTGGGTCTCATGGGGATAAAATATTGCCCGAGAATGTTACAAAGATCATTTGATTCCGCTTGAAATCCCTGAATCCTTATTTGTTTCCACATCATTCTGCCTCTGTCCTCAACCATATAATCGAAGACTTTTATGCCAATGAGTTCTTTCTTGATATCTCTTATTTAGGCTAAGTTGGGATATTGCGTCAGTGGTTCGTCCTTAGCCCACATGTCATTCCAACAATTTATCCTCTCACCATTGCCTAAAATGCATCTTAAACCTTTTTTGATGATTTCCTTACAATTGAGAATTGTTTTCCAAAAAGTAGAACCTTTGATTAGAACTAATTCACTTAGAAATTCCATATTTTGAATATAATTTTGTTTGATGATAGTTGTCCATTCATTTTCTTCACCAAAAATGAGGCGCCACGCCTGCTTAGCTAGTAAAGCTAAATTCATATGAGCAATTCTCCTCAGACCTAAGCCCCCATTTTCCCTAGGTTTGAACACTTTGGTCCATCCTACAAGGTGTATCATTTTTTTCTCCTCTGATCCAGTCCATAAAAATTCTTTTTAGAGTTTCTCAAATTTATGGAAAACCTTCACAGGGGCTTTGAAAACGAAGAGGAAATAGACTGGAATGCTCTGAAGAGAGGCCTTAGTGAGGGTCAACTTTCCTGCTTGAGATAGAAGATGACCTTTCCATACAACAAGTTTTTTTTTGAATTCTTTCAATAACCTTGTCCCACATTGACTCTCTCGGAGAACCAATGAAAAGAGGGAGACCAAGATACGAAGTGGGGAGGTTTGCTATATCACACCCTAAAATTTTTGCAATCCTTCCTTGCCTCTGAATGGGGGTGTTCAAGAAATATAACTTACTTTTACTAAAATTAACTTTCTGACCAGCAGCATCCTCGTAGAGTTGCAGGATGTATTTAATTCTTTTGGCCTCAACCACCGATGCCTTAGTCAATAGAAGGGTATCATCAAAAATTTGTTGGTGAGAAACAGCCCTAGTGAGAGATATTGCCTTGATTCCTGATATTAGCCTTGAACTATAAGCATTTTTTATGGTTCTGCCTAAAGCTTCTACCACAATGATGAATAACATGGGGCTGATAGGGTCCCCCTACCGAATTCCTTTATGACTTTGAAAGTAACCAATAGTTGTTCCATTAACCAGAATAGAGAACCATGCTTTAAAAATGCATTATTTGATCAAATTAACCCATTGGTGGTGAAAACCAAACTTAAGGAGGACAACAATCAAAAAGTCCTAATTTAGCCTATCAAATGCTTTGTTCATATCAAGCTTGAGGGCAAAAACATACTTGTTAGTCTTATGAGAAGAGTGTAGAGCTTCATGAACTGTGATAACTCCATCCAATATTGACCTACCCTGGACAGAGCTTCCCTGGCATGGATCTATGATGTGGGGCAGAACATCTCTCATTCTATTTGCAATGGCTTTAGTTAGGATTTTTTAAGAAACATTGCACATACTGATTGGCCTGAAGTCAGCCATAGATTCAGGGGTTTGCTTCTTAGGAATTAGAGAAATAAAGGTAGAGTTGAGACCTTTTGGCATATGATTGTTTGCTTGGAATTATCTGACAGCAGAAATTACATCCTCACTTACGATGTCCCAAAAATCTTGATAGAAATGAGGGGGAAAACCATCGGGTCCCGAGGCTTTGTCTGGATCCATGCTAAACAAGGCTTCATTAATTTCCTCATCATAAAAGGGAGCTAGAAGCTTAAGGTTTATATCCTCATTTATTATGATAGGAATGGATTGCAAGAGAATATATTTGGCCTCCTCATTGCACTACGATTCCTGACCAATGATAGAATTGAAATAAGTTACCGCCTCCTTTCTGATTTTTGTTAAGTCCTGAGTAATAGAACCATCTGCTTTTTAAAAAAAAAATTATCTTGTTATTGCTTCTATTTCTAAGCATGGTGACGTGAAAAAACTTGGAATTTGAATCTCCATATTTCAACCAAAGAGCCCTTGATTTTTACCTCCAATAGATTTCCTCACAGGCCAAAATGTTATTAAACTTTGATAGTTTTGTTTGTTCTTCCTGCCTAGTAGTTTCATCAGCATCACCATGTTGAATCCTCTGATCAATTATCTTCAAATTTTCAACAACCTATTTTTTATTTTCAAAGAGGTTCCCAAAGACCTCTTTGTTCCAAGTTTGAAGCTTTTCCTTAACAAACTTTAATTTGCCAATAAGTTTAAAAGTTGCACTACCCTCGACAGTCGCTGCCACCACTGAATTAAGTTATCTCTAAAACTGGAATGTTTGATCCACATAGATTGAAATCTGAAAGGTTTCTTAAAGGATAGAGAGTTAGGGATCTCCAAAAAAATGGGATTATGATCAGAGGAAATTTTAAGAAGGGCTTGCAGGGTAGAATCACCGAACAGAGTTGTAGCCTCCTTTGATAGAAAAACCTGTCAAGACTTTCTTGAATGATATGACACCCTATCCGCCGATTGCTCCAAGTATAATTCGCTCCTCTAAGTTTTACATCCATCAACATGTTAGATTTCACAAAGTCATTGAACTCATCCATGATCCTGATAGGTGGTCCATTTCCACCAATTTTGTTTGAAGGGTAAAGAGGGGTGTTAAAATCCCCAGCCAGAATCTAGGGGACATTATGGAAGATTTCACTCAGATTGCCTAAGTACTCCCACAGTAGAGCTCTCCCTTGAATTGAAGTTGGGGCATAAATATTTGAAAGGATCCATGACCCGTTGTTGTTTATTTCTTTAAATAAAACACTAAGAACCCTATCATATTTCTAAATAATGGTGCCTTCTACTATCCGGGGATCCCACAAAGTCATAAGGCCTCCAGATGCTCCTCTGGCTGATTTGCAAACCATCTCCCCTTGATTCCATAGTTTTTTTGTTACTTTTTTTATTGAATCTCATCAGTTTTTGTTTCTTGCAACATGATAATAGTTGGATTCACTTGATTTCTTATTGCACCGACCTCCCTGTGTTTGGGTAGGCCATTGAGGCCTCTCATGTTACATGAGAGGAAATTCATTTATATTGTTTGGGATTTCTTCCTCTCCCCCTCCCTTGAGAGGGTTTTCCTAATTTGTTGTCTTCAAAACCCAGAATAACCTGTTGAAATGAGGTTCTCTGTTTTCCATTGGCAATGTCATTATTAGTTTTAATTTTTTGATGCTCAGCATTTGATATTCTCCCTCTTCTTTTTCACTGCCAAAATCTATAGGAGACTTCACAGTGCTCCTGGTTTGTTTAGGACTAAACTGGGGGAGGCAATTTGTTGTAGAAATGGACTGCCATATTCCTCAGTTTGAAGAGTTTCACATATCTCCACCCCTACATCCAAGTATGCGGGATGACCCCTCAGTAGGATTCACCTGGCTCCTAGTGATGATGTTAGGGAGATGAGATTTTTTATTTTTCAATGCCTCAACTTTCTTCCTAAGTTATTCAACATTAGGGTTTGGCTTTGTGATGCCCATGGGGCTTACAGTAATTTCAGCATTAGAGTTTGAGGATCCTGACTTGGATGGGGATTCTAGAGAGTCAGAAAGGTTAGCTTGAAGGTTTTGGGCTTCCATGTCTTTCGATAATCCTCCTACTCCCATAGTGGATAGAATTGAAAATTTATTTGAAACTAGAGGATTGGAACTTACCTGAGTATTTTGATTGCCAAAAACCTGTTGTTTTCCTTTGTCTTATTGGGACCCTACACCCTCTCTTTTCTTTTTTTGGTAGACATAGTTTTCCTAATTGAAATCACCTCTGCCAGGAAAACTCCTCAAATTTCCTCTGTCTAGCATTCCCTGCTTCTACTTTTCTCTATTCATTGCTAGGTTAGGGCACTGATTGCATAGATGTCCTTGATTTTTGCTTCTACATAGAATTTCGGTATGTTATTGTATTCTATCGACTATTTTTTATAGTATTCTCCATACTCTAGCTCCAAAAACCTTGGCAATTCATTATCTAAATTAACATTTACGCATATTCGTGCATGAGTCATCCTTGTCCTAGCCAAGGTCGCATGGTCAATGGATATCAGGTCCCCTATAGTTCTGGCTATGCCCTACAGCCAATATTCATTGAATAACTGGGCAAGGTAGACTCGAGAGACAAACCCAAATAGGGGCAATGTTAATATTTTGTTTTTCAGGGTCAAAATATTCATCCCATTGTCTGAGAAAAAGGCTCCTTTTGCCCAAAAACCAAGGACCTCTTGTTAAAATGCGGTTAGCATCCTCCATATTGTTAAAATGGATAATGAAGAACCCTCAAGTTAGAGCTACCAAGTCCAAGCTGACTACCAGACGCCATTTACCCATCGTCCAAGCCCTGATAGTCTCCATGTCCGGCCTACCTACCAAAAACTTGCCTACCAGGGAGAATTCTTCCATTGAAATAAAAGGGCTCATGGAACTTGCTAGGGCCAAAATTTTATTATTTACTGGAACTAGGGACATAAGAGAGAGAACCTCCTTTCTTTTTCCTCTAAGAGTCTCAGCAAATTTTGTGAAGCATTTTTAATATTTGCAAATATTTTGAATTGTGGAGAAATAAGATTTCCTACATCAAATTAGGAATATAAAATTGAAAAAAATATTTTTACTAGATTTCTAAATTTATGAATTTGGAGTTATAAGGAATTCAACATCAACATAGGTTTGTGAAATTTAGAATCTTGAAATTATATTTTTTGAAATTTGGGAGATAAAAGGATTTCCACCTAGAGTTTTGAAGAATTGAAACTTTTGTCAAAACTATTGTTTGATCATTATCCAAACATTAGGAAATACAAGGCACTCTCCAGAATTCGAGAATTCCATCAAAATTGTCTTTAGTATTCTACTTATAATTAGGGAGACAAAAGGGATTCAACTCAAAGGAAACCTAGAAAGCTAAGTATTTTATCAAAGCTATATTCAAAACACTAGGGAGACATAAGGAATACAACAATAAAACTATTTTTGAAGATAGTAATGGATAAGTTAGAAAGAGGAACATATAATCACAAAGAACACTATGAAAGGATCCAAGACCAAATTTCATACAATATTTCATATCAAAAATAAAAAATTACTTCAAGCACAAATAATTCTACAAGTCAAAATAGTAAATATCTTTGGTTTATTGGTTATGGTGCAGGTCATCATATGATACAAAATTTACAATGGTTTGATTGCCTTGAAGTCACAAACAATTTAGGGTTGAAAAATGCAAATGGAAAAACCTATATTATACATGGATATGGGTGTGTAACACCTAGTACATCTTTTCCAAATATTTCATTACATAATGTAATGCATGTTCCTAGATTAACATAAAATATTATTTCAGTAGCCAAATTGGTTGAGAGCAAAAGGATGATTGAGTTTAGATATATAAATGGAGTTAATAAGTGTCTCATTATAAATTAAAATGAGATAAAAGCTACTGGATCAATTTACAATTATATATATACTATAGACTCAATTGAGATTTCACAAGATATTGTTGTAGTTCAAAAAACACTAATGGATTTTCTGAGGAACAAATTGCAAGAATTGAAAAACCTATTTATCATAAAATTCGATGGGCAAATTGAATATTCAGAATGAGAAATATGAGAGGACAACAATACTTTGGACTACTTGGTCATCTATAGATTAAAGAAGAAGAATAGGAACCTGATCAAGTTGAAGGACTTATAAAACATGAAGATAAAAGTCTTCAATAACCAAAAAATCTAATATAGGGGGTGTTAGAGTATATTACATTATTTGGTACATGCTAATGTACCACCTTGGATACATTTCTAGATTAGGAGTGTGTCTTAGATTAGAGTGTGAATATTTACTTTATGCAATGTAATAAATGCACAAGTATTATTAGAATGTGTAAAGTATTTAATAATGTAAATGTGCATAATAGTCCATGTGCACATGAGTCCATAGAGTAGGAAAGTGAAGAGTCTCAAGAAGAGTGAAGGCCAAAAGTACTTCATATGAAGAGTCACATTTCATTATATATTTGTCTCTATGTGTGTATGTGAGGAAAGAATGTGTAGTGAGAATGTGTGGAAGTATGGTGTATTTGAGATCTTTATTCGATATCAAATACAATTTTTGTGAGCATTTGTTAATGGTATTTTTATGAGTTGTTGCAGAAGTTATTTATGAGTTTTATATGTTTAGAATATTTCCATTATCTTATATTTCATATTGCAACTTTATTTTAGATCTTGTGGTTATTTTAGCTTAAGTATTTAGCTTAAAAAACTAACAATTTGATTTAGACATGTAACCTTATTGCCCCAAAAATAATTGAAAACCTATTTTTTTGGTCCTAACCACATTATTAGTGGTATAACATTATGCTCGGGACTTTATTTTGATCCATTAAAGAAGCATTGGAAAACTTAGAGAAGAACAACAATTTCAGTGGGCAAGCTTATCATCAACTCTTTGAAAAAATGCTCTGAAGGCTCGAAAAATGCAAAACAAAATATTTGCTAAAAATAATATTTTTCTATTTTTAGATTTTTGTAGCCAAATGCATATCTAGCCTTGTTAGTACATTAATAAAAAATAAAACACAAAAGGGCAAGTTCTATGTGTATAATTTTCATTCAATAAGCACTTTGTAACTCATGGAAGGTGAACCACCACATTTCCATATGGGTGACCACCTAATTCATGGAAGGAAAACCACCACATTTTCGTGCAAGTGACCTTCTATATTTAAAATGATGGATTTTCAACACATCAAAACTATTATATAAAGAGAGATGCACCCTTGATTATAAAAAATATGAGTAATGGATGCAATGTTGTACCCTCACTTCTCTTCTTAGAGATTGGTTACATTATCCTTTCTTTTATGAGCAATAAATTATTCTATGATTTTGCTTATATTTATGTGTTTTTATTTGTTACGCTCTATTATTTCTAAGTTGCACTCTTTCTCAATATTCCTTAACTTGAAATTTAAAGTTTTGGATCATTGTTAAGATCAACCCCAAAGATGAACATCAACAAAATACTTATATTAAACTAAACATCAAATGTCTATGATCCAATTGAGGACTAACTCACATTAACTTAGATGTAAGATAAGTAGATGGAAGAGATCTTCAAAAGGATTAAGAGGATATGCAAATTTTGTATATCAAGGATAGTAAAATTAAATTAGCACTTTAACTTGAAATATGATAGTTATATATAGTAGACTATCATGGTTCTAATATCCACGAAGTCAAGCAACCTATGGGACAACAAAGCTTCGTTATCACACACAATATACTATCTTACTTATTCTTTTAGATGGAAATAAAATTATCTAAAAAATCAGAGTTGTCATCATTCTCTCTTTCTAAAGAATTAATCTTTGTTCTTGATCTTGCTAATAAATTCGTCTAACTTTAACATTCTTAATTTTTCAAACAATTCAAACATGAAATTCATTGCTAACGTATGAACACAACTATCTTGAATCTCGTTAAAATCTTTGCTTTCCATGATAAACTGTTTTTTTATTTACACTACTTCTAAGTGCAATAGGTACATATTCTCTCTTATCATTAGGTATCTTCCATGTAGTTGTCTTCCATCTAAGTCAAAATGAGCTAATCCTAGATTGAATTATAAACATCTTTGCTCTCTATTTGATATTTGCATTTATATATGCTTTTTGATGATGTTTATATAAAGGGTTGCATTTTATTTTTTCCAGTGGGTAAGCTTATCATCAACTCTTTGAAAAAATGCTCTGAAGGCTTGAAAAAATGCAAAACAAAATATTTGCTAAAAATAGTATTTGTCTATTTTTATACTTTTGTAGCCAAGTGCATCTCTAGCCTTGTTAGTACATTAATAAAAAATAAAACACAAAAGGACAAGTTCTATGTGTGTAATTTTCATTCAATAAGCACTTTGTAACTTATGGAAGGTGAACCACCACATTTCCATATGGGTGACCACCTAATTTATGGAAGGAAAACCACCACATTTTCATGCAAGTGACCTTCTATATTCAAAATGATGGATTTTCAACACATCAAAACTATTGTATAAAGAGAGATGCACCCTTGATTATAAAAAATATGAGTAATGGATGAAATGTTGTAGCCTCACTTCTCTTCTTAGATATTGGATGCAATGTTGTAGCCTCACTTCTCTTCTTTATGAGCAAGAAATTATTCTATGATTTTGCTTATATTTATGTGTTTTTATTTGTTACGCTCTATTATTTCTAAGTTGCACTCTTTCTCAATATTCCTTAACTTGAAATTTAAAGTTTTGGATCATTGTTAAGATCAACCCCAAAGATGAACATCAACAAAATACTTATATTAAACCAAACATCAAGCGAAAATCATGTCTATGATCCAATTGAGGACTAACTCGCATTAACTTAGATGTAAGATAAGTAGATGGAAGAGATTTTCAAAAGAATTAAGAGGATATGCAAATTTTGTATATCAAGGATAGTAAAATTAAATTAGCACTTTAACTTGAAATACGATAGTTATTTATAGTAGACTATCAAGGTTCTAATATCCACGAAGCAAAACAACCTATGGAACAACAAAGCTTCGTTATCACACACAATATACTATCTTACTTATTCCTTTATAAGGAAACAAAATTATCTAAAAAATTAAAGTTGTCATCATTCTCTCTTTCTAAAGAATTGATCTTTGTTCTTGATCTTGCTAATAAATTCGTTTAACTTTAATAATCTTTATTTTTCAAACAATTCAAACATGAAATTAATTGCTAATGTATGAACACAACTATCTTGAATCTCATTAAAAGCTTTGCTTTCCATGATAAACTGTTTCTTTATTTCCACTACTTCTAAGTGCAATAGGTACATATTCTCTCTTATGATTAGGTATCTTCCATGTAGTTGTCTTCCATCTAAGTCAACATGAGCTAATCCTAGGTTGAACTATAAGCGTCTTTGCTCTCTATTTGATATTTGCATTTATATATGGTTTTTGATGATGTTTATATAAGGGGTTGCATTTTATTTTTTCCATCACTTTTATCCACATTGCCACCCTAAATTTTCTATTACATAGAGATTTGCATCCTTATTAAAACTCCATGATAAACCGTTTCTTTATTTCCTCTACTTTTAAGTGCAATAGGTACATATTCTCTCTTATGATTAGGTATCTTCCATGTAGTTGTCTTCCATCTAAGTCAACATGATCTAATCCTAGGTTGAACTATAAGCGTCTTTGCTCTCTATTTGATATTTGCATTTATATATGGTTTTTGATGATGTTTATATAAGGGGATGCATTTTATTTTTTCCATCACTTTTATCCACTTAAAACTCTCTCTCTCTCTCTCTCTCTCTCTCTCTCTCTCTCTCTCTCTCTCCTTCATATTACAACCATAGGCTACTTATTTACATCAATTTGTTCGATCTAAAGATAAATCATTGTGATTGCCTCAATAGACAAAATACTTGTTTTTGCTAGGAATGTTTCCTATGGATTGAAGCTTTTATTTTTAATTTGTTTGTAATCAAATGCTTTTGGATCCTCTTGTTTGCCTTCATTTTAGGTCCAATGTGCTTTTGGCCCATACTTCACACCCATAAAGCACCACTGACACTATCAATGGTATGGTGCTAGTTTTAAATAACGATGATAATGCAAGAGAAGGAAAAAGAATCATAGTTTTAGTAATGAATCATAGATAAAATTGATGAGGATACTCAATCAAATGATATAATTCAAATAGTTCAATGATGTCTTTCCACATCATCCCAAGTTTAATAAATACAAATGAAAAGACAGGAGTGAAAGGACATGCCTTTCCAATATAATGTGATAAGTAATTTAGTGATTAATAAAATATGTTAGGAGTGGTGTCCTAACATGCCACCCTCCTTTGAAGGAGCTTTGTCCTCAAAGCTGGAATTGCGGAAATTGTTGTTGAATATGATGGAGTGTCTCCCACGTAGCATCTTTTGGAGGTAGACCTTTCCATTGAATCAATACCTCGGTGATGGTGCGGTTGCGGAGGTGGCGCATACGACGGTCTAGGATAGCTTCTGGTTCAACCATGAGAGCCCCATTATCGAAAAATTTTGGAAGTTGAGTTTGTGTAGTGATGTGAGTGCCTATTACGGCCTTAAGACAAGAAACATGGAATACAGGATGGATTTTGGAGGATTCTGGTAATTCAAGCTTATATGCAACTGGTCCAATACGTTGTAGAATTTTATAAGGGCCATAAAATTTTGGTGCTAATTTTTGAGACCCTTTGATTTTTAAAGAAGTTTGACGATATGGTTGGAGGTGAAGAAATACCATATCCCCTTCTTGGAAAACCCTCTCAGTTTGATGTTGGTCCGCTTGTTGCTTCATGCGGTGTTGAGCGATGTGTAGATTGTCTTTCAGAGTGCGAATGATATTATCTCGAGTAACAAGCTCCATCTCTACGACTGGCACTTTTGTACTTCCTAGAAGGTAAGAGGTTAGATATGGGGGTGATTGGCCATATAATGCTTCAAAAGGGGTCATTTTAATGGTTGTGTGATATGTGGTATTATACCACCATTCAGCTAGTGGAAGCCATTTAACCTAGTGAAGGGGTTTTGTGGAAATAAAGCATCGAAGATAGGTTTCTAAGCATTTATTGACAACTTCTGTTTGACCATCTATTTGGGGGTGGTAAGCGGAGCTCATCCGAAGTTGAGTACCTTGGAGTTTAAATAATTCTTTCCAAAAATTACTAGTGAAAGTGGGATCATGATCACTAACTATAGTAGAAGGCATGCCATGTAATTTGAAGATATTGTCAAGGAAAATTTGGGCAATAGTACTAGCGGTATAGGGGTGAGCTACTGGAAAAAAATGGGTGTATTTAGATAAACGATCTACCACAACTAGGATAGTCGTTTTTCCTGCGGACTTTGGAAGGCCTTCAATGAAATCCATTGAAATATCCACCCATGTCTTTGTTGGTATGGGAAGAGGTTGAAGAAGGCCTGGTGTTGCCACTGTTTCACCTTTATTTCTTTGGCACGTTTCACATTCATTGACGAATCTCTTGATATCATTTTTCATCCCTCTCCAATAAAATGATTTAGTCACTCTTTTGTAGGTTTTTAGGAATCCAGAGTGTCCTGCAGTAGGTGTAGCGTGTAACTCATGTAGAAGCTTTGGACGATAAGCAGATGTGGGTGAGAGGACCAGACGTTCTTTGTAACGGAGTATGTTATCTTACCAAGAGTAGTGGGGTTTGCTCATGGGGTTTTGTTGGAGCTGTTGAATTATGGTATGTATAGTAGGGTCTGCATACCATTCTTCCTTGACTTGTTCGATCCATGTAGGGATAGGGCAGGAAAGAGCATGTAATTGGGAAGTTTCTTCGAACTTTCTGGAAAGTGCATCCACAACCATGTTATCTTTCCCTTTTTTGTATATGATTTCATAATCATAGCCTAATAGTTTTGTCACCCACTTTTGTTGTTCTGGGGTGGTTATCCGTTGTTCCAGAAGGTATTTTAGGCTATGGTGGTCGGTGCGGATAATGAAATGTTTTCCAATAAGGTATGGTCTCCAATGTTGGATAGCATGGACAATAGCTAACATTTCTTTTTCATAAGTGGAACGTGCTAAATTATTTTTTGAAAATGCTTTACTAGTGAAGGCTAAGGGTTTCTCATTTTGCATGAGCACGACTCCCATTCCTAATCCTGAAGCGTCACTTTCAATAATAAATGGTTGGGAAAAATTTGGCATGGCTAGGACAGGGGTGGTACACATGGCATTTTTTAAGGTCATGAAGGCTTCATTAGCTTTTGGAGACCATAAGAAGGCATTCTTCTTAAGTAGTGTTGTTAAGGGTGCTGCTATTTTACCATAATCCTTGACAAATTTGTGATAATAGCCAATTAATCCTAAGAACCCACGCAACCCTTTTAGTGTTTTTGGAATCGGCCAATTTTCCACATCTTCAATTTTACGAGGATCTACTTTAACTCCTTCCTTGGAAACAATATGTCCGAGGTATTCAATTTCTTGCTTTCCAAAGGAACACTTTGATCTCTTTGCGTATAATTGATTTTCTTCCAAGATCTTGAGTGCTTGCTCTATATGTGTTAAGTGCTCTTCCCATGTCTTGTTGTAAATCAAAATATCATCAAAGAAAACTAAAATAAATTTTTGAAGGAAAGGAGAAAATACCTTGTTCATAAGGATTTGAAATGTGGATGGAGCATTGGTGAGGCCAAATGGCATCACCAAAAATTCATAATGTCCCTCGTGAGTGCGAAAAGCTGTTTTGGGTATATCACTTTCCTTAACTCGAATTTGGTGGTAGCCAGATCGTAAATCGAGTTTAGAAAAATATGCGGCTCCATTAAGTTCATCGAGTAATTCATCGATGATTGGAATAGGAAATTTGTCTTTGATCGTTATTTTGTTGAGGGCACAAAAATCCACACATAGGCACCATGATCCATCCTTTTTTCTTACTAGTATGACTGGAGAAGAGTAGGGACTTCTACTAGGTCGAATGACCCCTGCCCTTAGTAGGTCTTGTACTAATTTTTCTATTTCTATCTTTTGTAAGTATGGATATCGATAAGGTCTAATATTTGGAGGTTGGTGTCCCGAAAGTAATTGGATAGCATGATCATGGCTTCGCTGTGGAGGCAATCCCTCTGGTTCTTTAAATATTTTATCATGTTTCTCTAGGAGTTTTATTAATTATGGTGCCTCTGGTTGTTCTTCATTAGTGGTTTGCAAGGAAAATAGTTGGGCAACCATGCCTCTTCCTCCTTTGCGAAGAATATTTTCCATTCTATGGGAACTTACGATTTGTGTGGGACCCATTTTTAAACCTTGAATTGTGTAAGTTTGGTTGTTTTGTATAAATTGCATCCATAATTCTTCAAAGTCCCATTGAATTTTGTCGAGCGTTCGTAGCCATTGTACTCCCAAAACAATGTCACATCCTCCTAATGGTAGTACATACATATCTGCTTTCATGTTATACCCTCCCATAGTGAGTTTGATATTCCTACATTTGCCTTTGCATGCAATTTTTCCACCATTACCAATCATGACTTCGAAGTTATTGCAGGGGTATATAAAGCAATTAGCTTGTTTGGCCAAACTGGGGTCTATAAAATTGTGAGTGCTACCAGAGTCTAAGAGCACAATAGGGTTTTGTTTCTTAAAATACCCTTTTACCTTCATCGTTTGTGGAGTCGAATACCCTGCTAGTGCGTTAAAGGATATTTCTGTTTTATCCTCTTGATTTTCTTCTGCAACATCCGTTATTACTTCAACTTCGATGTCATCCTCTTCTTTGGGGGTGCAATCAATTGTGTCCAAAATATATAATTTTGGTGAAATGCATTTGTGGTTGGGTGTAAATTTTTTGTTGCAATGGAAACATAGGCCCTTTTCTCATCTTTCTTTCATTTCCTCCTAGCTAATTCGTTTGATTGGCATGACTTTATTCAGTTTTTGGCTGGTGTAGGTGTTTGGTGGTTTTCCTGTGAAAACTCTTCCTATTCACCTTTGGTTATTGTTCTTCTCTTCTATCATTTGTGCTAATGCCACGACATGCATCATATCGATAGGGTTTTGTATTTGTACTTCCATTCGAATGTCTTCTTTTAGGCCACTGATGAAGCAACTTTGGAAGAATGATGCATCTAGTCCTGATGTGAGGTTCACCAACTTCTCGAATTGCGCTTGGTATTCCCTTACGGTGGATGTTTGGCAAAGTTTGGTGAGGGCTCTTATGAAGTCTTCAAATTTGGTAGGGCCAAATCGCAACATTAGGTTCTTTGTGAATTTGGTCCATGTGGGAGGACCTTTTGTTTTTTCATACCATTGGTACCATTGTGTAGCAATTTGTTCTAAGTGAAATGATGCAATACGGACTTTCTGAATCTCTAGAATTTGATATAAGGTGAAATATTGATCTGCCCTATATATCCAATTTGTGGGGTCGCCTCCATCAAATTTTGGAAAATCTAGCTTTGTGGTACGAGGAAGGATTGATGTATGTGGTCCCCCTATTAATGTTTGTTGCGGTGGCATAGTGTTTTGTTGTCCGCTATGCATTAACATCAAATTTTGTTGTACCAAGTCCATGGAGTGGGTTGTAGCATCCAACTTAGTGGATATCTCCGTATTAGAGTTGTTGATGCTCATAGTTAGGTCTGCTATTTTGGCAGCGATCTTATCCTCTAAATTATCCTTCCAAAATGCCATTCCTTGCATCACTTCTTTCATTTCCTTTGAAACCTCTTTCGAGACCTCTTTCGCAATATCCTTTGCCACTTCTTTTGATACTTCTTTCGCAATCTCCTTCATCGTATCTTGAGATCACCTTCCCTCGACCATTTAGGGCATGATTGTGATTTACAAGAGGTTTTAGATTTCAAGGGTTAGTTTTGAAAAAATATGTTTTTGCCAAGATTTTTGCAAATAATTTTTTTGTAGAAAGGTGTTATTGTCGCCGAATTACAAATTGTGTGCAAAATTTTGATTTCTTGTCAACAATAATTTGCAATTTTTTTTTTCTTGTCAATTTTATTTTGTAAAATTTGCAAAAAAATTGTTTTGTTGTCAACAGGACAGAGTGGCGGCGGCCATAGGGCAGAGTGGAGCTGATCGTGGGGTGGAGGCGACCGTAAGAGAGGAGCGGCTAAGTGTGGGGCAGAGCAGCTGAGTGCGGGCAACGACAACAATAAGGGAGGAGCGGTTGAGCGCGGGATGGAGCGGTTGAGCGCGGGTGACGACGACAGTAAGGGCGGAGCAGTTGAATGTGGTTGAATGTAGGCGGAGGCAGAGGTAAGGTTGTTTGACGTGGTTTGGAAAGTCAACAAGCACAAACTTCTATACGTCGACGGTGACCCATGTGCCCACCACTAGCATGGCCTATGCGCGTGACGCTTTATGCCTAGTGCACTAGGCACTTTACCTAGTGAGTCTTCTTAATTTTAAACCCCTACATTGCCCTCCCCCACAACAATGTGGGATAAATGAGTTTACTTATTTTTTTCTACCCTTGATTCCAACATCGAAGAAGCTCGTGTCGACGGTCGAATTTTCTAAAAACTTAGGGCTAAAACTTATAAATTTTTTAATTTTTAGCCTACTGCAAACTTTAATTGTCAAAAAACGATGTAGAGTCTTCGACTATTATTTTTGACGCCTGGTTCTGCTCCGAAATTTGTCTTTAATCGTTATTTTGTCGAGGGCACGAAAAACCACACATAGGCGCCATGATCCATCCTTTTTTCTTACTAGTATGACTGGCAAAGAGTAGGGACTTCTACTAGGTCAAATGACCCCTGCCCTTCGTAAGTCTTGTACTAATTTTTCTATTTCCTTATTTTGTAAGTATGGATATCGGTAAGGTCTAATATTCAGAGTTTGGTGTCCCGAAAGTAATTGGATAGCATGATCATGTCTTTGTTGTGGAGGTAATCCCTCTGGTTCTTTAAATATTTGATCATGTTTCTCCAGGAGTTGTATTAATTCTGGTGCCTCTGGTTGCTCTTCATTGGTGTTTTGCAAGAAAAATAGTTAGGCAACCATGCCTCTTCCTCCTTTGCGAAGAATCTTTTCCATTCTATGGGAACTTACGATTTGTGTGGGACCCATTTTTAAACCTTGAATTATGTAAGTTTGGTTGTTTTGTATAAATTGCATCCATAATTCATCAAAGTCCCATTAAATTTTGTTGAGCGTTCGTAGCCATTGTACTCCCAAAACAATGTCACATCCTCCTAATGGTAGTACATACATATATGCTTTCATGTTATACCCTCCCATAGTGAGTTTAATATTCCTACATTTCCCTTTGCATGCAATTTTTCCGCCATTACCAATCATGACTTCGAAGTTATTGTAGGGGTATATAAAGCAATTAGCTTGTTTGGCCAAACTCAGGTCTATAAAATTGTGAGTGCTACCAGATTCTAAAAGCACAATAGAATTTTGTTTCTTAAAATACCCTTTTACCTTCATCGTTTGTGAAGCCAAATACCTTGCTAGTGTGTTAAAGGATATTTATGTTTTATCCTCTTGATTTTCTTCTGCAACATCCGTTATTACTTCAACTTCGATGTAATCCTCTTCCTTGGGGGTGCACTCAATTGTGTCCAAAATATATAATTTTGGTGAAATGCATTTGTGGTTGGGTGTAATTGTTTTGTCGCAATGGAAACATAGGCCATTTTCTCATATTTCTTTCATTTCCTCCTGACTAATTCATTTGATTGGTATGACTTTATTTAGTTTTTGGCTGGTGTAGGTGTTGATGGCTTTCCTATGAAAACTCTTCCTATTCACCTTTGGTTATTGTTCTTCTCTTCTATCATCTGTGCTAATGCCACGACATGCATCATATTGATAGGGTTTTGTATTGGTACCTCCATTCGAATGTCTTCTTTTAGGCCACTGATGAAGCAACTTTGGAAGAATGATGCATCTAGTCCTGATGTAAGGTTCACCAACTTCTCGAATTGCACTTGGTATTATCTTACAGTGGATGTTTGGCAAAGTTTGGTGAGGGCTCTTATGTAGTATTCAAATTTGGTAGGGTCAAATCGCAACATTAGATTCTTTGTGAATTTGGTCCATGTGGGAGGACCTTTTATTTTTTCATACCATTGGTACCATCATGTAGCAATTTGTTCTAAGTGAAATGATACAATACAAACTTTCTGAATCTCTAGAATTTGATATAAGGAGAAATATTGATCTACCCTATATATCCAATTTGTGGGGTCGCCTCCATCAAATTTTTGAAAATCTAGTTTTGTGGTACGAGGAAGGATTGATGTATGTGGTCCCCCTATTAACGATTGTTGTGGTGGCATCGTGTTTTGTTTTCCGCTATGCATTAACATCAAATTCTGTTGTACCAAGTCCATGGAGTGGGTTGTAGCATCCAACTTAGTGGATATCTCCGTATTAGACTTGTTGATGCTCAAAGTTAGGTCTGCTATTTTGGCAGCGATCTTATCCTCTAAATTATCCTTCCAAAATGCCATTCCTTGCATCACTTCTTTCATTTCCTTTAAAACATCTTTCGAGACCTCTTTCACAATATCCTTTGCCACTTCTTTTGATACTTCCTTCTCAATTTCCTTCACCGTATCCTGAGATCACCTTCCCTCAGTCATTCAGGGCATGATTGGGATTTACATGAGGTTTTAGATTTCAAGGGTTAGTTTTGAAAAAATATGTTTTTGCCAAGATTTTTGCAAATAATTTTTTTGTAGAAAGGTTGATTTCTTGTCAACAATAATTTGCAATTTTTTTTTTCTTGTCAATTTTATTTTGTAAAATTTGCAAAAAAATTGTTTTGTTGTCAACAGGGCAGGAGTGGCAACGGCTATAGGGCGAGAGCTGATCGTGGGGTGGAGGCGACGGTAAGGGAGGAGTGGCTAAGTGCGGGGCAGAGCGGCTGAGTGCAGGCAATGACAACAATAAGGGAGGAGCGGTTGAGTGTGGGCGATGATGATAGTAAGGGCAGAGCAGTTAGATGCGGTTGAATGTAGGCAGAGGTAGAGGTAAGGTTGTTTGACGCGGTTTGGAAAGTCAACAAGCACAAACTTCTATACGTTGACGACGACCCATGTAACCACAACTAGTATGGCCTATGCGCGTGACGCTTTAAGCCTAGTGCACTAGGAACTTTACCTACTGAACCTTCTTAATTTTAAACCCCTAGATTGCCCTCCCCCACAACAATGTGGGATAAATGAGTTTACTTATTTTTTTCTACCCTTGATTTCGACATCGAAGAAGCTCGCGTCGATGGTCGAATTTTCCAAAAACTTTGGGCTAAAACTTATAATTTTTTTAATTTTTAGCCTACCGCGAACTTTAATCTTCGAAAAATGATGCAGAGTCTTCAGCTGTCATTTTTGATGCCTGTTTCTGCTTCGAGTTGGGATTTTAAGCTGTGGATGGCCTTAAAAATGTTGTATGTGTAATTTTAATCAAATTTTATGTGTCTAGATCGTTGAAATGTAGCTGTGTTCTATGGTGAGCGCTCATCGAAAACGAGGAGTGCGACTGTAAAAAAAATGAGCTGCTTGTGTTTTTGAGGCCTTAAGAGGTGAGGACAACAGACGGTAGTAGGTTAAAACCGGGTTATCAAGTCTGATGATCCGTTTTTCTGCACTGAGTGTGATGGATGAATAACCAATGCTTGTATCTCGGAAAAAAAAAATTATTTGCTAAGATGCCTAACTTGATAATGGCTCTGTACCAGATGATATGGTGCTAGTTGTAAATAATGATGATAATGCAAGAGAAGGAAAAATAATCGCATTTTTAGTAATGAATCACAAATAAAATTGATGAGGATACTCAATCAATTGATTTAATGCAATAGTCTGACGATGTCTTTCCTCATCATCTCAAGGTTAATAAATATAAATGAAAAGACAAGGAGGAAAGGACATGCCTTTCCAATAAGATAAAAGAAGTAAATTAGTGATTAATAAAATATGTTAGGATTGGTTTCCTAACAATAAACAATACGAGTAAGACCCAAATGGTCTTCTCAATCCATGATTTTGCTTCCCTACATTTATTTTGCAAAGTAAAGAGTTCTATATAGTCTTCCATTTTTCCTTTCAATCCCAGTTAAGTGTTAGCTTTTGAAGCTTTAATACTAATGTAAAACTCACAAGAAAATAATCACAGGATTGAATATAATGAAGTTACAATATAATAAATCAAATAATAACTCAAAATATAATATCAAATAGAATAACTCATAATAATACTCATTGAATAATCATATAAACAATGCTCACAATACTACACATTAAAATATTGAAAATATTATTGAATAAAGGTCTATAGTGCAAGCATAAAGTTGTGCACATTTGATGATAATTACAATACTTTGTCACATATATAGTTGTATGTGACTCTTCATATGTTGCACTTATCTTACCTTCACTCTTCTTTACAACTCTTCACTTTTATATTCTAAGGACACATATGCACACTTACATATTAGACACTTGTGCATATTTACACTCATAACACTTGCACACATATTTACATGATACTTGTGCATTTCCTGCACATTATTACATTACACAAAATATTTACTCACTCACTAATCTAAGATACAACTGTATTCTAGTATTTACAAATAATGCACCAAGATGGTACATTGACATGTACCAAATAATGTAATATTCTCCAACACCCCCTTGTATTACATTATTTGGTTATTGAAGACTTTAGTCTTCAATCAAGGTCTTTGTCTTTCCTTATTTAATTTGTAGATGACTTTGTAGTGCAACCTACTATTGTACTCTCATCGTTTTTATCATCTTGAAATTTGGATTTACCCAACATCTTTGATGGTAGAAATATTCTTGATTCTCATTTCCTATATTTTTTCTTTTAGAATATTCAAGAGTGTTATTTTAGACTAAGATAAGATCTTGAGACAAACTAATTGAGTCTAAAGCATATATTCCATTTTTAATTGACCCTGTAGCTTCTATTTCATTTTGATTCTTAATGAAACATTTATTAACTTTGTTTATATGTTTGAACTCAATCAATCTTCCACTTTCAACTAATTTAGTCATTGAAATAAGATTAGTTGTCAATCCTAGAATATACATAACATCATGTAACACAAAATCTGAGAATGGTGCACTAGGTGTTACACATCCACTTCCATGAACAAGATAGCTCTTACCATCCGCAAGTTTCAAACCAAAATTATCTTTGACCTCTAAGCAATCAAACCATTGTAAGTTACCTGTCATATGATGACTAACACCAGAATCTATGTACCAAAGATAACTTTCTTTTTTAATCATATGATTATCTCTATTTGAAGTTATTTTGCATTGTTGATAAGAGTTATGAAGAATATTAAGTGAAATTTGACCTTGAACCTTTCCATAATGTATTTTACGTTGATAAGTTCCTCTTGATAATTTCTCCATTAGTCTTAATCAATTTCCTTTGATGTGGACTACCTTATGTCTCCCTAGGTTTTAATAATAAATTTTAAGTTTCTAAAATTTTCAAAAACCTATGAAGTTGAATTCCTTATGTCTCCCTAATTGTTTAGAAACTAAGAAAGTAAGAACTTTGCAAATTTTATATTTCTCTAAATTTGAAGTAGATTTCCTTATCTCTCCAAAATTAAATAATTTGTAAATATTCTATGAACCTTGAATTTCAAAAAATAAATAAAATAAAAAAGCTTTCAAATATAAACAACTTCAAATAACTTAATTACTAACACTTCCTATTACTACTTATCACTCCAAAAAACTTAACAAATAATTAAAAACTTAACTATACTATTAACACACTTATCTCTCCAAATAAAACTTTAGAAACCTTATAAAATAAAAAATAAAGTTATAAACCTTATCACTCCTCTTAACCTTAGATAACTTAAAAAATATAATTTTAATTTATCAAAACCCTAATATTATACCTTCCTTAGGTGCAGCTTCTTGAGACGATTTTGGCGCTAGACTTGGCAAGGAGATTCTAAGTGTTTCGTTGTCCTTCTCTAGGCTTGAGCGTGTGAACTTGTGTGAGACTTTACATGAGCCACTACTTGAAATCGTTCAAGGTAAATGTTTCAATCTTTGCCCTTCTACCTTCCATGTTTCAACATGTTATTCGGGCAGATTACATGACTCTTTCATTTGCCGCTTAAATATTATTCTAATGTTCCAATATCTTGCTTTCTTGTAACGTTCTAATATGGCATTCCAAAATTTTGAACTCCTCAATGTGGTATTTGGTTCAGACTGCGTATAACTACACTGCGTTCGACTCAGGTTTGTGCTCTCTTATACTTGATGTAGAGGTTACCCTTGGAGAAGAGGACCCAAGTTAGGGCCCATTGCTAGAGATAGAAATATAATCATCCTCATGAAAACACATGAGCACGATGGATGTAGGACTCCAGACTTTGTGGGATATAAGATAATAGCAATATGGAATAAAACAACATAAAATGGCAAGGGACATAGGGGGTATTATGATTTTAATAAAAGAAGAGTGGGATAAGGTTATTAAAATTGAAAAATAAGATGAAAACAAACAATTCATTTGGATAAATATCCTAGAAAATAAATCAGTTATTAGCATAACAACATGTTATTTTGGTTTCAAGAATTCTAAATTCTATAAGAAACATGACCTTGACAAAGAAGACCCATACTTCTCCCTAAAAAGAGACATTTTGACATACAGTAAGTTGGGGGAGATTATATTAATTGAAGACTTCAATGAAAGGATAACAAATAAGCAAGCTAATATTCTAGTAGGTAACAAAGATGTTGATATTAATCCTCTTTGGATGCCATAAGAGGAAAATCAGCAGTGGACCAGGACTTCAGAAGATGAGCATGGGGTTATCATGCAATATGTAGAAGAGTTGTTAGGCCTTTGCAACATACACAACTTGGTTATTTGCAATGGGATAAAAATTTGGAAAATTTTAAGAAAGTATACATGCAAAACATATAAGGGACAAAGTGTAATAGACTATGTAATATGCTCATAAAATTGCATACCAAAAATAGAGGAGCTAGAAGTGGAATATTCCCCAATGGAACTTAAGTCAGATCACAACCCAATTGTTATGAAACTTCAAATGCAAGGAGATAAACCAAGGGAAAAACACATGCAAAGCAATCAAAAAAATCTTCCTCGCAAGGGGAAACATTCTCTTAACAGAAAAAATCGATAGAGTTTCAAGGCGACATTGAATAACAAGTTACAGGAAAGAGAAAGAAAGGTACTACCTCATAGTAACAGAGATTACAATAAGAGTGAATGGTTAATGCACGTTATCCAAGAATCTCTAAACAAATGCAAGAGAGCTAAACCTAGAAAGAAAGAAAGAAATAGCTTCCCAACCAACTCGTGGTTCAATGAAGATTGTAAGGAAGCACAAATATTACTAAAGGAACCAACGAGTAAAACAAGAGCAAATAAAAAAGCATATGAGAAACTGGTAAGGAAAAAAGAAGAAGGATACACTAGAACAAGGAGGAAAGAACTGATTTATTTAGGAAAACATGAACCAAAGAGATTTTGGAAGGAACTAAGCGTGAAAAATATGCAAACTAAAATAACATAACAACTAGTCAGTGGTTGGAGTATTCAAAACAATTGTATGAGCGTAGTAACCAGTAGGAGATACCCCCTACTATCATTGTCAAGAAAGAACTTTTCACAAATGAAGACATTATTCAAAGGATAAAAAAATTAGCAACTGGTAAAGCCCATGACATAAAAAATCTTCAGGTAGAGCATATAAAATGGGGGGTAGATATTCTTGCACCACAGATCAAAGAGATTTTCAATGAGATCATACAAAATGGGTTCCCTACAGAATGGACAACTAGTTTGACCATTCCTTTGTTTAAAAGTGGAGATGTAAATAATCCCTCAAACTATCAAAATATCATGATCAACCCTCTCTTTGCAAAGTTGTTTGGGAGTATGATAGAGCGTAGGATCAGTAGATGGAAGAAAGAAAATGGAAACAGAGCAAAGGGGCAAGCGGGTTTTAGGCCCAAGCACTCAACTATTGATCACTGTATCATGCTTAGACACATGGTGGAAAAAGTATGAGATAAAAAAGTGGAGGCTTTCTATTGTTTTGTAGACTTCAAAAAGGCATTTGACACAATGCCAAGAAAAAAATTATGGAGCAAAATGGAAGAGCTAGAGGTTCCAATTCACTATAGGGCAACAATTCACAGATTATATGAGCATGTAAAGGCTAGAATCATAATGCAAGAAGGGTTATTTGAATGTTTTAGGAGTGACATAGGTGTCAAACAAGGTTGCCCTCTATCTTCGATATTATTTGGGTTGTACATTGAAAAGTTAGAAGAATGGATAAACAAATTTGGGGGAGAGGGTGTGCACTTAGCCAAATATGTGGTAGAACGCCTCATGTATGCAAATGATGTAATTCTTATGGTCAAAACAACTAAAGATCTAGAAGATCACCTTCGGGTTCTATAACTCTTTTGTAAGAAAGTTGGGATGCAGGTGAATATGAGCAAAATAAAAATCATGATTTTTCAGCAAAAAAGAAGAAGCAACATCTCGAATTTCAATTTGTAGGAGAACCTCTTGAGGTAGTGGTAGAATACAAATACCTAGGCATAGACTTTCATGACAAGCTCAATTGGAATACATGTAGGATGAAAAGAACTCTAAGTGGTTGGAGAGTGCTATATGCACTTCAAAATTGGTGTAGGAATGCCAAGTTGTGGAATTGGAAGACCACCAAGGTCTTATTTGGCCTACTTGTCACATGGATTGTGTTGAATGGTTGCGAGGTGTGGGTCGGTGGCACGAAAAATACAAAATGGAGGCAAATAGAAAGGATTCAAAAACATATAATTACAAATTTTCTTAGAATTAAGGCCATAGTCCCTTATAAAACTGTTCTAACTGAAACTGGAATGTTCCCTTTAGAGGCAATTGCTATGACCAAGTTGTTATGTTACTTCAAAAAAATAGAAAACATGAAAAACAACTGATGGCTTAGGGCAATTAGGGACGCAGAGCTGCATAGACAGAACAACACATAGATGAAACAAAATAAAAAATGGATGAAACATTGAGAAATCAACATAAATGAATGCCCAAATTTCAATAAAGACTTAAAAAACTATGTGAACGAAAAGTTTAGAAGTGGAATGTAGAAAAATACAAGCAAGAAAAGACAATACTATATTGCAAAGTTTAACCCAATATATGACCACAAGGAAAAAGCATATATAGGCATTGAAATCAAGTGGAGGGAAAAAATCCTCATTGCTCAGATAAGGACTAGCTCTCATAGGCTTAGATATGAAACAAGAAGATGGACAATGCCTAAGGAACAATGGGAAGAAAGGATATGTACTCTGTGCAGCATAGGGACAATTCGACAAAGGAACATTTCATCTATGAATGTCGAGGTTTTTCAGACATCCGTAACAAATACAAAGAAACGCTTGAAACAAAATCTATGATAGAGTTATTTGAAGACCGTAAAATAAAAAAAGTTGGGAAGTTGCTACATCAAATCAACAAGGGAAGAAACAACCTTCTCAAGGATATTAATGGTCATATGATTTGAATAACTGTACTTCCATATTTAAGGATATCATAAATCATGATTGAATCTCACGAACTTAATTAAAATCTTTCCTTTCATTTCAATGATCATCATTAATTTATAACAAATTTTTTATACATAAAAGTCAAAAACTTTGAGTGTAATGAACACTGTATAGTACCCCTCATATCTCAAACCTATAAATAACAATACGCCTCGTATCTCAAATCAACATGAAACGTATAAATTAAAATTAAAATCAGCCAACTTCCTAATTTTACATTGTAAATTTTTCTCCCCTTAAGAAACAAATAAAGTAATAAGTCGCATGAACTATTTGGCTTGACGACGTTCAAGAGCATTCTATTCTATGCTAGTCTATTTTGTATGTTGGCAGGTTTTTGAAAAGCTTGATGTTGCATTTTCTCTGTAACGTGCTTGTGTTTGATCCTTGTCCCACGCATAAACATGCAAAAGGCGATAGCAGGAGGGTCAGGTACCTCCTTTTCCCACACGCCCAGGCGAAGAATACAGGGAAAGTTTTGCAACATTTCCTCTCCCAAGGTTACATCACGGTGCTCTGCAAAGGGCAAGGGCAGAGCAGGAGTAAGAGCAGCAGGGGCGGCAGAAATCTCAACAAGGGAATGGAAATCAAAAAGGGAAATGTCAGGGGAATACCGGGTCTCAACGCAGTCAAAGCCGAATGCGGTGGTGCTGGAAGCACAGGCGAAAATCTGCACGGGTCCCACTCAGACCAGACCTCTAAACGAAGAACAGGCCTTTAAGGTCCTCGACACCATCCTTAATTCAGGTATTCATTTCACAGCGCTTAAGTGGACCAACTCTAAATAGAAGGTTCAAGACAAGTAGGTTGTATACTAATATCTATAAATTAGAGTATGATTGAATAACACATTAGATAACTAACGTTTTGATAAAACCATATAATTTATAAAAATAAAAAAATAGCTCTCCTTCTAAAATACAGTGTCTAGTAATTAAGAACTGTTCGGTTGTAACCAACAACAAACAAAAAAAAAATTAAGAGCTGTCCGTCTATGAAATGTTGATACCCTTGTAATAAGTTATGACATCCAATGATAGAAAAACAAGAATGTGTCAGTAATTAAGAGCTGTTCATCTATGAAAAGTTGATACCCTTGTAATTAGTTATGACATCCAATGATGGAAAAAGAAGAATGGCTATGTTTTATATTATCAGTTCAATCTGGGAATGATGTTCCAAACATTAGGGTTTTGCTCGGACGGATAGTCCACTTTATTATTAAACCATTATTGTCTTGGAACGTGTGGTCCATACTCCAACTCTAGGAGAGCAATAAAGCACTAATAGAGAGGTTGGGTTGCCTGACTTTTTAAATTTGTGATCAATAATATAATACTTACATATTAAATCTAAATAACTATTAGATTAAATAATTTAATAACCTTAATCATATATATGTCTTGAATTATTTTAAAGTTGTTTCATCACTTAGGTAAGTGTAATTCGGGGATGGTTAGTTTTGGAGTTTGTTTAATTAATCCTATTTAAAATTGAATATCATTTTTGATTTGTTTGGTGAACTCTGTGGATGTGAATTTACTATTTAACCTTGACCACAACAAAAATTATAAAAGACTTTGACTAAATTAAAAATAGGAACGTTGTCATCGAATCAAACTTCATTCAACTTTCAAATGACTCTTTCCATATTGGGCACGGGCAAGGGCAAGGGCATGGACATTGGTAAGCTCCTTCCTAATGCAAACTAACTGTCTCCTGATGATATGGACAAGCCAGATGACCTGCTATATACCCCCCAAATGACATGTGTTGACTCATTAACGATGGGTTTATGGTTTATGCTTTCGAATGGTGTGTGCAGACTACCAAATGGCATGAATAGCGTGTACAAGGGAAAAACTAAGGCACACGACCTCTTTCAATTATCTGATGTGACCTACTTTCACTTAGTTGGCATTTACTTCCCCTTGGATGGCGTTTACCCTTTCTCGAAAGACATTCACTCTTTCCGAGATGACCCACACAAAAACAACAGATGGCCTAGGGCAGCTAGGGACGAAGAGCTGTATAGGCTGAAGAACACATGGATGAAGAGCTGCATAGGCGGAAGAACACATGGATGAAACAAAATCAGAAATGGATGAAACGTTGGGAAATCAACATAAATGAATGCCCAAATTTCAACAAAGACATAAAAAACTATGTGAATGAAAAGTTTAGAAGTGGAATGTAGAAAATTGCAAGCAGGAAAAGACAATACTATATTGCAAAGTTTAACCCAACGTATGACCACAAGGAAAAAGGGTATATAGGCGCTGAAATCAAGTGGAGGGAAAAAATCCTCATTGCTCAGATAAGGACTAGCTGTCATAGGCTTAGATGTGAAACAGGGAGGTGGGCAACGCCCAAGAAACAATGGGAAGAAGGGATATGTACTCTATGCAGCACAGGGGCAATAGAGACCGAGGAACATTTCATCTATGAATGCCAAAGTTTTTCAGACATTCGTGGCAAATACAAAGAAAATCTTGGAAAAGGGTCTATGGCAGAGTTATTTGAAGACAGTAAAATAAAAAAAATTGGGGAGTTGCTAACCCCAAATTAGCAGAAGGAACAGCCTTCTCAAGGATATTAATGGTCATATGATTTGAATAACTATGCTTCCATGTTTGGGGGTCCCATAGGCCATGTTTGGGTCTTGTGGACGTAATTAAAATCTTTCATTTCATTTCAGATGACAATCTATTCCACTTAAAACAACAATATATCACAACCAAAAGACAATCTCATCCACTTGGACGACAATCATGAAGTCATGGTCGAAATGAATAATTCAAAATGCTTAGGGTTTATACTTGGAGGACATCTTCCATGCTTTTGATTGGAAGTACAAGAGCTTGGTCAGTCTTCTTTTCCTCCCTGATGACCATCGTTTTTCACAAAATTTCAAAATCGTGGCATTCCTTGTCTTCCTCTTTGCATTGCTTTCATCTTTTGGCCGAGTGGGTATTTGGATGAAGAGAGCATTATCTAAACAAGATGAACTTGCCCCTTTGTTGCTTTTTCTCTCCTGTGCAATGTTCAGGTGAGGTTGACATACAAGATTTCTCTATTAGTAATGTTAAACATGGAAAAAAGTTTTTTAATTACAGTTAAAACTGTTATCACTTGAAAAACAGGTATGAATCTGTTATGCTCTCTTGTATTCCTCTACTATTGTGAATGGGCCTTTGTGTTGGATGTTCCCCTCTGAACTCTATTGTGCGTTCCATGCCATCTGTTAGAAACCTTGCAGTGAAATAAAAGCATATCCACATGATATTGCAATAATAACAGAAAATAAGTTTGAAATTAACAATATTGCAATACGAAATAGAAATGCATCAGATTATATTGCAGAAAACAAGAACACATTACGGAATCACAAGTCTCTTCGAGGGGGCAACCTCCTTAGAACCAGAGCTTCAATACAACAAAATATGAGATGCCTCTTCTCTTGTCCCCTTGGCTCTTTTATAGACTTTGGCTACCCTAACGCTCAAGGTTTCCGATCCACATGCAAGTGGGGGCCCGAGCAAGTAATTCCTACATAATAACCATTACATCTTTAAATAACGTCTTTTTATAAAAAAATAACGGTTACATGGGCCCATAAGCCTAGGTGGCCGAAGTACCACATGACGAAACAATTATTAACAATATTAGCATGGGGTCGTAACATGCCCATCCCCTTCAAAAAAAGCTTTGTCCTCAAAGTTGGAGATGAAGAAATTGCTGTTGAAGTTGTTGGAGAGGCTTCCATATGCCATTTTCCTGTTGTAAACCCCGCCACTAGACCAAGACTTCAATGATGGTGTGGCTACGGAGAGTGTGGGTTTTGTGGTCCAAAATGTTTTCAGGCTCCATGATGACTGAACCTTCATCCAACTTAGGGAGTGTCGATTGGACCTGAATGCAGTTGCCAAGTACCTTCTTGAGACAAGAGACATGGAATATTGGATGGATTTTGGAAGAAGGTGGTAATGCGAGCTTATAGGCCGCTTGTCCAATTCGTTGCAATACCTGGTAGGGTCCATAAAATTATGTGGCCAACTTTTGATGAGCACGAAGTTACTCTGAAGATTGCTTGTAGGGCTGGAGTTGAAGGAAGACCATATCACCTGCATTGAAGCTACGCGTGGAACAAGAGAGCAATTCGATTCTAAGCCATAACCAAGTTCTCCTTCAACTGTTGTAAAAGTTGGGTATGTTCTTGAAGAGTTGCATCCACTGCCTGAACTTTGGAGTTTCTAGGAACATATGAAGAGGGCAACGAAGGTGGGTACCCATAAACTACCTCAAAAGGAGTCATTTTGGAGGCTATGTGGAATGAAGTGTTGTACTACCATTGTTGTACTACCATTCAGCCAATGGCAGCCACTTGGCCCACTGTGTTGGGTGCTTTGAGGTAAAACAACGAAGGTAGGTTTTCCAAGCATTTATTGACAATTTCGCTTTGACCATCAGTCTGTAGATGGTAGGCTGAACTCATTTATAGTTGCATTCCTTGCAGTTTAAACAGTTTTTGCCAAAAACGACTGGTGAAGGTGGGGTTGCGGTCAGACACAATGGATTTTGGCATACCATGGAGTTTAAAATTGGAGTCCATGAATATTTGAGCAATGGTGGAGGCATGGTAAAGATGGATGAGGGGACAAAAATGAGCATACTTCAAGAGACGATCCACCACCACAAGAATGACTGATTTCCCCCGGATTTAGGAAGCCCTTCAATAAAATCCATGGACATATCAGTCCATACATTTTCTGGGATTGGGAATGGTTGAAGAGTGCTTGGAGTACGAACCGTTTCTTCCTTCATTTATTGGCAGATTTCACATTCCACCACAAAATTTTGGATATCTTTTTTCATTCCCTCCCAATAGAATGACCGTTTAGCTCGGTCATATGTCTTCAAAAATCCTGAATGGCCTGCTGTGGTGAAGCATGCATTTCCCTCATGATGTCCTCACGGAGCGGGGAGGTTTTAGGAACCACAATGCGAGCTTGGTATCGTAACAATTGTCCATCCCATGAAAACTTGGTGTGTTAATTGGGATCTTGTTGGACCTGTTCCTGCAAAGTTTGCAATGGCAGGTCCTTGGCTACTTCTTGCAGTTGGGAGACCCATTGAGGGAGTGGGGATGAGAGGGCTCATAATGTTGCCTGATCCTCAAATTGATGGGAGAGAGCATATGCCACAATATTTTCCTTCCCTTTCTTATAAACAATGTCCTAGTCATACCCCAACAATTTTGAAACCCATTTTTGTTGTGCTGGAGTAGATACCCTTTATTCCAAAAAAGTATTTCAAACTTTGATGGTCTGTTTTAATAGAGAAATGCCTCCCAATGAGATAAGGTCACCAATGATTGCCAGCATGGAGGATGGCCATCATTTCTTTTTCATAAGTAGACTTCCCCAAATGTTTTCCCGACAATGCCTTACTAGTGAAAGCTAGGGGTTACCCTTCTTGCATTAATATGGCACCAATGCCATGGCTTGAAGCATCACTTTCAATTATAAATGGTTTGGAAAAATTGGGAGTGGCTAACACTAGTGTCAAAATCATGGCTTCCTTGAGATCTGCAAAAGCTTTTTCTGCTGGAGCTGGCCACATAAACGAGTTCTTTTTTAGCATGGCAGTAAGTGGGGCTGCTGTTTTTCTATAACTTTGTACAAATTGTCGGTAGTAGCCAGTGAGACCCAAAAATCCTTGAAGCGCCTTGAGAGTTTGTGGTTGGAGGCAGGCAAATTGATATGTTTGCGAAAACAATGAGTAAGTTTTGTTATTTGGTGTTATTTTGTAGTTGTATGCAAAGTGTTTGACGAAATATGCGTACGTATAATAATAATGTTATAAAGTGGCAATATAATAATATGTGATAATGTGAAATATTAGGATGTACGACAAAGTCATAAAGTGACTTATGAAATGAAATGTAAATGTAAGTTAATGCAAGTCAAATGTAATTTAGGAAAAGGATGAGGTGTTAGGTAGTTAGTGGGTGAAACTAATTTGTAGTTGTATAAATGTTACCCTTGCCTCATTCATTCGGGAGTATGGTGTGAGCGTATGGTAAGGTTGATTATGCTGGCCGAAGGGTGTGGACATTGCTGGCCAATGTGAAGGTTGTGGCTGACTGGTTGCTGTTGGCTGTAAATGGTTGATTGCACCGAAAGGAAAGTGCATTGCTGTAACCAATTAAGTCTATGTAATGCTGTATGTACAGAAAACCCTGTATGCAAGTGCTGTACAATTGCTGTTAATATAAAATCTGCTTATATTATTTATCATCTGTTGTTGTTATTGGATGTTTCTTGTGTGTATTGTTAGTATTAATTATTGCAGGTAGATCTGTGGAATTATATAAGTACAAATGGAATTGAGTTTCAGTACGTTAAATTTCGTTTCTATAGTGGATTAGGCCAATTTTGTATAGCTTCAATTTTCTTCGGGTCAACCTTAAGTCTCTTCTATTGAACAATATGCCTCAAGTATTTGACCTCCTGCATTCCAAAGGAACATTTGGATTGTTTGACAAATAACTGATGGCCCTGTAATAGTTGCAAAGTTTGATCCAAATGTTGCAGGTGCTTTGCCCAAGTGCGATTGTAGATGAGAATGTCATCGAAGAAGACCAAGATAAACTTGTGAAGGAATGGGCGGAATACATTGTTCATGAGGCTCTAGAATGTTGAAGGTGCATTAGTTAGGCCAAAAGGCATGACCAAAAAATTGTAATGACCTTGATGCGTTATGAATGCTGTTTTTGGAATGTCTTCTTCCTTGATCCTTATTTGATGGTATCTAGAGTGGAGATCCAACTTGGAGAAAAATTTGGCGCCATGTAACTCATCCAACAACTCATCAATCACAGGAATAGGAAATTTGTCCTTAATGGCGAGTTTATTGAGTTCACAAAAGTCTATACACAGCTGCCACGACCCATATTTTTTTCTAACCAATAGCACTGGTGAAGAATAAGGACTGTTACTGGGTCGAATTACCATTGTTTTCAATAGTTCTTGGACCAACTTCTCAATTTATGATTTAGAGCATATGGTATTAGTAGGGTCTGATGTTAGGTGGCAAGCTTCCTGGAACCAACTGTATTTCATGGTCATTGGAATGGCATGGAGGTAATCCCGTCGGTTCCGCAAAAATGACACTATGTTTAGTCAAAATGAGTTGCAAATCCCCTTGTGGTTCGACTGCTTCAATATTCTGGGGTTGGATTGCAAACAATTGGGCTACTACCTCATGTGAGGATTTTTTCAATAATTTCTCCATTCGACTTGAATTGATAACTTGCGGGGATCTCGCGTGTGAACCACAGAGAGTGTATGACCTCCCATTTTGAGTGAATTGCATCCAAAGTTCGGCAAAGTTCTAGGCTTATTCTCAAGGTATGGAGCCATTGTGCCCCCAACACAACATCACATCCTCCTAACGGAAGTGCGAGCATATCAATTTTAAGTTCATAATCCTCTATCTTCAAATTAACATTTGACATTTCCCTTTACAAGCTAATGTTCCTCCATTTGCCACCATGACTTCGGAAGAATTGGAAGAATGCATGTAGCAATTTGCTTGCTTAGCTACTCGGGGATCAAAAAAATTGTGTGTATTACTTGAATCAATAAGAATTATAATTCTTTGGCCGTTGAAATATCCTACGACCTTCAAAGTTTGAGGGGTCGAGATTCTTGCAATTGCTTGAACTGAAATATCTGGCTGTGGTTCTTCTTGTGCTTCATCCTCATCCTGATGCTCTTCTTCTTGCAGTTCTACTTCTTCGTTAGGTACTTCATTTACCGCAAAGTCATCCATATCCAACAGATACAATTTCTATTGTACACATTTATGTCCCGAAGAATATTTCTCTTCACAATTATAACATAACCCTTGTGCTCTACGAACATCCATTTCCTCCCTAGTCAATCTCTAAATGTTGGAGATTTATTGCCTATAGTCGATGTGATCTTGGATGGAAATGAGGGTTTGGCTTATGGAAATTTAGATGAATGCCTCTAAACAGTAAATTTTCCCTCCGCTAGTCTAGCCAATCCTATGGCTTGCATCATGGGTTTGAACATTTTTACCTCGGCCTTGATATCATCCTTCAACCCACTAATAAAACAACTTTGAAAAAATCCTTTGCTCAACCCCTTGTCCTATTAGCCAACTTCTCAAATTGAGTTTGATACTCACAAACAATAGAGGTTTGTTTCAATTTTCTTAAAGCTCATGTAAAGTCCTCATATTCACTGGGGCCAAAACGAGTGAGTTATTGGGATTCAAATTCTTCCCAAGAAAGGTCAGGAATCATATGTTGTACCCACTGATACCAAAGAAGGGCTTCAAATTCAAAGTTAAAGGATGCCATTGCGATCCATAAGTAGCGGGGTACATTGTGGAGTTTGAAAAACTGATCCATTTGACGCAACAAATCATCGGGGTCCTTTCCGTTGTAGAAATGAAATTTAACATACTTATACACAATTCCATTTCTACTTAAATAATTCTACAGAATTGCAGCCATTAGCAATAACAATACGCAACAACAACAACAACAATAGCATATGACAAATAAATAAGAGCAGATTTGTATTAACAATGGCATATCTAGTTACATCATTTCATATACAGTCTGCAAACTCTATGCACGACTGCATACAAGACCTGACTGCATGATGCCCTACGCACATATGCACCAGCCTTCTCTCAGACGTATCTAAGCTCTTGCATCAATCCTTGGATGAATGAATGAGGGGAGGGACTTATTTATACAATAAAAAATTAGTTGCACTCTCCAACTACCTGACACCTCATCATTCTTCTAAATTACATTTCACTTGCATTTACATATCATTTCCCACTACAGGACAAATTAACTTATGACTTATGACTTTATCGACATACATAACATTATATTATTACGTACAATATTTTTTTTGAAAAAATTGAAAAAAACTTGTATTAAAACAAAGATCAGTTACAATTGGGAGTAGACACATCCCAGCCGAAAACAAAGAAAGCATATGATTACAAGAGAAGAGGAAGATTTGCAAGCCAAATCTCTTGAACCAATACCAGGCTAGCTGAGGGAGCTGATTGGTCTGTTACAACAACTGGTCGCGAAATCGCGCAGCAAACACCAACTTCACCTTTGGCCGCGAAAAAGCTGCAAGTCGCGAAATCGCGACACAAGACTCTTCTGACCGCAAAAAGTCAACCTGTCGCGAAATTGCGACATGTCGCGAAATTGCGACAACAATCCTCCCTTGGCCGCAAAAAGTCAACCTGTCGCGAAATCGCGACATGTCGCAAAATCGCGACAACAATCCTCCCTTGGCCGCGACGGAGCAACAGGTCGCGAAATCGCGACACCTTTCCACCTTTGGCCGCGACGAAGCAACATGTCACGAAATCGCGACAACTTTCCTCTCTTGGCCGCGACGAAGCAACATGTCGCGAAATCGCGACAACTTTCCTCCAGCGGCCGTGACGGCGCAACACGTCGCGAAATCGCGACAACTTTCCTCTAGCGGCCGCGATGGCGCAACATGTCGCGATATCGCGACAACTTTCCTCCCTTGGCCGCGACGGCGCAACATGTCGCGATATCGCGACCAAATCCTCCAGCGGCCGCGACGGCGCAACATGTCGCGATATCGCGACAACTTTCCCACAGCGGACGCGACGGCGCAACATGTCGCGATATCGCGACAACTTTCCCACGTGGCTGCGACGGCGCAACATGTCGCGATATCGCGACAACTTTCCCACGACGGCGCGACGGCGCAACATGTCGCGATATCGCGACAACTTTCCCACGGCGTCGCGACGGCGCAACATGTCGCGATATCGCGACAACTTTCCCCCCGACGGCGCGACGGCGCAACATGTCGCGATATCGCGACAACTTTCCCACAGCGACCGCGACGGCGCAACATGTCGCGATATCGCGACAACTTTCCCCACTGCGGCCGCGACGGCACAACATGTCGCGATATCGCGACAACTTTCCCACAGCGGCCGTGACGGCGCAACATGTCTATTACGTACAATATTACATTGCCACTTTATAACATAATTAAATATATGTATGCACATTTCGTCAAACACTTTGCGTACAACTACAAAATAACACAAAATACCAAAACTTATTCACTAAATGTAGACATATCAATTTGCCTATCTACATCTATCCCCTCCTCTAAATTGGTCGGCGTCCTCGACGACACATGAGCTAAACACTGGGAATAGAAGCACTAAACAACGTAATGGAATCTCTTGTTGTGCTCCTTCCGCTTTCTCCTATTCCATACATATTTTGTAATAGACTTCGCTTTAAACTGCTTCTCGCAACACCTTGTTCTCCAATTGTGCACTCCACTTGCTGCAATTAGTTGTAACATCAACTGGATCAATATGACCATTATTCTTTGATTGTTCACTTCACTTTTTGCAATCAGCCATATCATCAGCTTGATCAACATCATCAACATAATGAACATGACTGGCAACGCTCGTCTTTGCCTGTGTCGGGGGTCAAGGGATAGCGTTCCTTGCAGGGTCGAGGGGCAGTGCCCTTCGCGGGTACCTTGTGGCAAAAGCAATAAAACCATCACTGCTTGAACTAAATTTTTCTCCTCGTCAACATTTTGGGAGTCTTCATTCGACCCACTGAAACAACTTCCCCTCATCCCCAATTCACTACTTGCTTGATCCAATCGACTACTTGTCAACCTCTGACAGACATCTCCCTTGTCGAACGGTACTTCTGACAACAACTCCTCTGACTGACACCCAAAACTCACGACAGGTCTTCTAATGACAATACCTCTAACGATAATATATGTGAAGGCAATAACCTTGACAACAATACCTTTGCCAGCAGTACCCATGACGACAACAAGTATGATGGCCGTACACATGATGGCAACAGGTATGACGACAGTGTCGATGACGGCCCTGTCCATGATGGTAGTGTACATGACGGCCCTGTCCATGATGGCCCTGTCCATGACGGCCCTATCCATGACAGCCCTGTCCATGACGACAGTAGTCCTGACGATAGTTCCCATGACAGTAGTCTCCATGATGGCAACAAGCATGACGACAGTACCCATGATGGCAATGACCATAGTGCTTGTGTCGGTTCTTTCCTTGTTGACATCTGTGACAACAGTGATGATAGTGCTTGTGTTGGCTCCTTCCTTGCTAACATCTGTGATGGTACTTGAGACATCAATTTCCTAGACGACACTTGCTCCTCCTCCGTCATATGATTGCAGTCATCAACCGTCCTAGCCTTATCTGTCTGACAAACCTCTTGACAAAGCCCTGTTGTTTGGCCTTCAGTCTTATGACACGTTGCCTTCTTGCCTTCCTGATGGCACCTTGTCGTCTAGCCTCCTTGCTGACTGCACTCTGCCGACACACCAACTTCCTGAACCGTTTCAACTTCTTGCAGGAAGTCTCCATCCTCAATTGAAATCAAATTCACTTGCTCAATTTGAATCAAGCTCATCAAGTTAACCATCTCACGCAGGTTCACTTCCTCCATTGCGATTGGCTTCACCACCTCTACTTCCTGGCAAGGGCTATAACTCTTCTCCGACTCTTCAAACTCTTGATGAATCATTGATTCTTGGATAGTCACAGGCGAAGTGCCCCCATAATTGGCATTGCCAACATTGCACAATAGGTCTACCCTCACTATCATACTGAATTCTTCGTCTGCGAGTTCTTCGACGGTTGTCACAAATTGCTTCACCAATGGTATCCCTCCTTTGTACAATCTCCCTTGGTGTTGCATATACTTGTAGTGATGATCTTGCACTCTCTAAGTCATACTCGTCCTTGGAATCATCGTTCGTCTCTTCGGAGTCGCTTCCTTCCTTAAGTTCTCGAACCCAGTACTTTAGCGATGAACTACGCTCCTACCCAAAATCATCATTCTCAGTGTCCGAGTCATTCTCCATATCATAATCACTTTCATCCTAAAAATCACTCTTTTCTATATTAACATGATGCCAATACTTCGATGATGTTTTTGCATCACTTTCCCAAATCAAGGCATATTTCAGAGCCTCTTGGTATGACGTCGGAGGGACCATTCTCATCTTCTTTCGATACGTAGGAAGAAGTCCATCTATGAACCATCTCCTCTTCAATGCATCTGATTGGTCTTCCTCCAAATGGTTAAACAACCCACTCAACTTCCTATTGTAGGAATGAACAAACTCGTTCTCACCTTGTTTTAGTCCATAGATTTCAGCAATGATTGTGTCATCATTGTCGAACAACCAAAATTCTTTCACAAATGCATTGCACAACTCTTCCCATGTTTGGTACTTGTCCTCAGGGAATTTCATGTACCAATCCATTGCGAATCCACGAAATGTCGCAGGAAACAACCACCTCCAATCTGCCTCATTATTCTGTCCAGTCGCTTTCCACATCATGCGGCAAATTCTCCAATGCCTTACTAGGTCTTCTATTGATTCTCCATGAAATAATGGACACTTACACGATATGCCCAAATTAACCCTCGGTTTGATAGATTGTCTATTATTGTTTGCATATCTCTCCCTTACACAAAGCCTTAGGTGTATCACCTTGCAATTGCTCTTCCATTGTACTCTCGTTCTTACTATGAAACGTTCAAACTTGCAGTTGCCCCCATGTTGCACTCTTGTCTTGCTCACCATTGAGCACACTAATTTGTAGTTTCCCTAGTGCCAAACTCCTGTTTCATGCACTTTTGAATATGTCACCTGTCATTTGCACCGATGTCGGACTCCCGTCTCACACACCATTGGGCATTTCCACTTGCAATTGCTTCAATGCCAAACATTCCTCTTCGACATACAACCTTCCATGGACACATTTCATTAACTGTTGTATTGGGTTTGCAGGGTAGTCTGTCGTTTGACCATCCCTCTGACGGCACCTTGTTGTCTGATGACCCTGTTGACGGTGTCCTGCTATCAGGCCATCCTGTTGACAGCTACTTATCCTATCGTCTGACTGACGACACCTTCCCTTGCCATCATCCTAACGGTTGACTATTTTTTTGTCGTCATTCTGGCGGCTGACTGTTTTTCCGTTATCACAACGGTTGGTTGTTCTTCTGCCGTCATCCTGATGGCTGATTGCTCTTTTGTCATCATCCTGACGGCTGACTTCAATTTTTTTGACTGCATATTCTCCGTCTGCAGTTTTTGTGTCAGCAATTCCTCCGTCAGTGGTTCCTGCGGTTGCTACATCTCCGTTTGCAATGATTGCGTTTGCAAATCCTCCGTCTGTAGGTGTTGCTTCGACAATGTTTCCGTTTGCAACATCTGCGTCTGCAGTTTCTGTGACTGCAGTTTTTGTGTTTGCAGTTTCTATGACTGCAATGTCTGTGACTTTAGTTTTTGCATTTGTAGTTTCTGTGACTGCAGTTTTTGCGTCAATGACTGTGACTGCAGATCCTCCGTCTGCAATGTCTGTGTCTGTAGATCCTCCGTCTGCAACATCTGCATCTGCGGATCCTCCGTCTGTAACGTCTATGTCTGCAGATCCATCATCTGCAATGTCTGCGTTTGCAGTTTTGCTATCTGCAAATTCATCATTTGTGTTTGGACGGCAGTCTGCCCTGCATCCAATTTGTGTGCTTGCCGTGCACGTCTCATTAGACGGCCCTTTGTCTATATCAACAAACAAATCTACTGTCTCTTCACCGACTTCTTTGGCTGTATTCCATTGCTCTCGTTGCGCATCTTCCCAAGGGTTTTGCTTCTCATAACTCAATGCCACCAGATTGGACCCAACTTCATACAGGCAACAGCGCCAGAATGTAGAAATGAAATTTAACATACTTATACATGTTGGTTACAAATCTGCCATGAGGAAAGGATTTGGTGTTGTTGCGCCCTCGATTCGTCCAACAACTTGAAAGGTCGGAAGGAAGGGATGCCTTCCGCGCTAATCTCCGGAGGAGGCAGGCTTCCTATGTAACTTTTCAATTTCAAGATAAGAGAACTGGAAAGAAATAAAGAGATAAGGGATAGAAACAGTGGTATTTATCTTTGGGAAAGAACAAGCAGCACGATCACTAACTAGCAACTAAACCAACAACAATCAAAACAATACATGTAACAGAAACCAGCTATGAGATTCTTCCCTATGTATCCTTAAACATGCATTCCAGGCTCTGATAATTGCCAATGTTGCGATCCAGAATTCAGAATGACAGCAATCAGAAAAATAAATGAGTAAATGCAGAAATGACACGAGTAAGGCAGCATAAAAGAAAGAGACACAATTGGAGCCAAAGTATGAATTGCATTTGAAGCAAACAGTCTTAGCTATAGCAGCTTTCTTTAGCAATATGTTCCCTCCCTATTACAATAGAATGAGTTGCTATTTATAGCAGAATTTCCCCCCAGATTACAATGTATGCGCAGATGCCCAAACCTGCAAAAGCTGCAAAATGCGGCCATATTTGATCTTTGTCGGCCGTATCTGTACTCGCAGCATGTCTTTCCTTGATTCCGGTGTGGCTTTTGACATATTTGGTAGCTGGGAGGGAATGGCCCATTAATGCGGTGGATGTAGCGGTACTTTGCCTCAAATGCCCGCTACTATTCGTCTTCATTGGTCACCCACCATGATGCTTGAGTATGGCCTTGGCTGTACTGAAACATGCCCTGATCCCGAAAAATCTTGACCTTTCTCCTCTGGGGAAGCTAGATGCTTAGCTGGCTAGATTCGGGCGGGAAACAACATCAAAATGCTCAAAAAGGAACACTGCTGTCCTGGAACTGCTCGGCTGCCAAAATATTCAACATTTTTATAAGTGTCAAAATGCTGCCCTGAAGCGCTCCAAACTGCAGCGATCTGGGGCAAAATATCCAAACTGCAGCGATCTGGGGCAAATTTCCATATTTAGAATATTTTTGGGCTCTGTTACTTTTTCTTTGACAGCACCAAAATTGCCCCAGAGCGCTCCGGAAAGGGAAAAAACGCCCGGAAGCGCTCCAGACTTCGGCGATATAGGGCAGATTTCCATACTTAGCCAAAAAATGGCATCTCTCGCACATTTCACAATTCGGCCGAGAATTGCTCCAAAGCGCTCTAAGAAAGGGAAATTTGCCCTGAAGCGCTTAACACTGCAGCGATCTGGGGCATTTTTCCAGACTTGGAAAATTTTCGGACATTTCGTCCCGAATTTGAGCTTTCTGGTTCAGCTTCCCGGGGCTATAACTTTTGATCCACTGACCCGATTGCCTATTATAATATATCGTCCGAAAGCTTGCGAAAATACCTGCGATGATAAAGTATCCAAAGCTCATTTCATCCATTTTATCATCCCCGTTTAGGGCCCGCGAAAACCTAACACCTCTGCATGCTCTTTGCCGCCTTGAAGCTCCAAATTTTATCAAAAAATTTAATGTGGCAAAAATGCCAACATTCCTGGCGGCTCGTGGGGCATTGAGCCCGCCTCAATGTGAGGACCCAGGCCTTTATCCATTGGGCAATGGAGTCACCCTCACTGTCTTCCTTTGAGTGCTCACCGACGGCGGCAAACTTCTTATTCCAACTCTCCCCCTTCTGCTTCAGACTGGTCTCCCTGGCCTTCTAAAAAAAAAACTGTGCAAACTAAACTAAGAAAACAACTGAAACTTTACTTATTAGCCGGTCTATTTACATTATTTACACAAAATTTTGCGACATGATTGGCATGCCGCCACCACAAACCTAGCTTCGGGTGCCTATCCGGTGAATCTGCAGTGTCCGGACCAAATCTGATTGTACTTCAGTCGATCTTTGAAATCCGGCTGGCCTCCCAAAGTTTGCCAGATTGTGAACAAGGTGCGACACGGCTGGTTATTATTCACGCCGGTACCTATACAATTGATGAACAATGTGGCAAGGAGATTTGCCACACGAGAGCCCTCTTCGGGTACCGGTTGCGGTGATGGTTGGAGCCAATACCACCACTTTAGAGAGTCCACAACCTGTGGGCTCTCGAGTACGGGCTCCTCCAACTCCTTGATGCGATAGCAGGAGCTTTCCGGCGATAGGCCTTCTGCCGGGGTCTCCTCAGGATCAGCCTCCTGGTGGGGCATGCTTATTGGGCTTTGGAAAAATGCTTGCGTGCTATGCCCTGGGACACAAAAAGGGTGCAAAAGTATGCCCTCTTTGCTCTCAGGTTCTGCCACTGGATCCTGTTCCTCTTCCTGGCCCATCTCCTGATGGAAACTGGAAGCAACCATATTATCCATTGCCTGGGTCGTGCTTGCATATCCCCATTGTAGGCCTTGGATGAGATCTGCTTCTTGAGCTCCACACGACTGCATTCGAGGTCTCTGCTCAGTATGAGGGATTTGCCATGGATACTGCGCGGGATAGACAGGAGCTGGAGCAGCAACTACCGGAGAGAGTGATGGAGTTTCTCCCGACTGCCACTTTCCTGAAAGGAGCAAAAGATGCTCCGCACGTATTGCTTCCTCAAATATTTGAGGGAATCTCCGTTCTCTTGATTGTAGTAGGAGGAGGCTTATGTCCGGGTGGAAAGCCCGAACGTAGAAGAGGTGGGCCTGGGCGGGTGTTGGTTGGATCTCCCCTGGAATCCTCTTCCAACTCCTCCAGAATCGGACATTGAAGTCTATGATGTCCTCCAGAGGTGCTCTTGTGATGGTGGAGAGGTGCATCAAGAGCTGGAAGGGATCCTGAGAGCCGTCAAATTCTTTGATGAGCGCTCTCGCTAAGTCGCCCCATGAGCAGATGCTCTTAGGCCCGAGTAGTCTGTACCACTGCAACGCTCTTCCTTCCAAAGACGAGACCAGAAGTTTGATCATGACGTCTTCGTGTGTTATGCCATGGAAGTTTGCTAGAGCAACAACATCTTCAAGGTGCTCTCGGGCCATTCCCTTAGTGCCATCATATTTTGTCAGGGTCTTCCGGGCACTTTTGGGAATCTCGTGCCAAATTTGGAGATTCAGAGGGCCATGATCATCCCAGCTGGGATAGTCTGCCATTATAGTAGTGTTCTACAGAGATCACGGTTCTCGCCACTAAGTCGGAGTCGCCAAGTGAACATTCTTTTCTCCGCTTGTGAGGTCAAGGCTGCTCACCAAACCTTGATTCCTCCCGGGTGTCTTCTTTCAGCTTAAAAGGCGCCTATGATCAAGAAATCTGGATCTTCAGCTCAGTCAAAATCGCCAGGTGATTTTGCCAGATGAAGGCAAGCCAAAGATTCACCAAACTCGGGCTTCCTTAAAATATGGAGACTGTTCGTCCCACCGGGCGTGCCAGAAAAGTACTGTTGGTTACAAATTTGCCATGAGGAAAGGATTTGGTGTTGTTGCGCCCTCGATTCGCCCAACAACTTGAAAGGCCGGAAGGAAGGGATGCCTTCCGCGCCAATCTCCGAAGGAGGCCGGCTTCCTATGTAACTTTTCAATTTCAAGATAAGAGAACTGGAAAGAAATAAAGAGATAAGGGATAGAAACGGTGGTATTTATCTTTGGGAAAGAACAAGCAACACAGTCACTAACTAGCAACTAAACCAACAACAATCAAAACAATACATGTAATAGAAACCAGCTATGAGATTCTTCCCTACGTATCCTTAAACATGCATTCTAGGATAATTGCCAATGCTGCGATCCAGAATTCAGAATGACAACAATCAGAAAAATAAATGAGTAAATGCAGAAATGACACGAATAAGGCAGCATAAAAGAAAGAGACACAATTGGAGCCAAAGTATGAATTGCATTTGAAGCAAACAGTCTTAGCTACAACAACTTTCTTTAGCAATATGTTCCCCCCCTATTACAATAGAATGAGCTGCTATTTATAGCAGAATTTCCCCCCAGATTACAATGTAGGCACAGATGCCCAAACCTGCAAAAGCTGCAAAAGGCGGCCAGATTTGATCTTTGTCGGCCGTATTTGTACTCGCAGCATGTCTTTCCTTGATTCCGGTATGGCTTTTGACAGATTTGGTAGCTGGGAGGGAATGGCCCATTAGTGTGGTGGATGTAGTGGTACTTTGCCTCAAATGCCCGCTACTGTTCGTCTTCATTGGTCACCCACCATGATGCTTGAGTATGGCCTTGGCTGTACTGAAACAGGCCCTGATCCCGAAAAATCTTGACCTTTCTCCTCTAGGGAAGCTAGCTGCTTAGCTGGCGAGATTTGGGCGGGAAACAACATCAAAATGCTCAAAAAGAAACACTGCTGTCCTGGAGCTGCCTGGCTGCCAAAATATTCAACATTTTTATAAGTGTCAAAATGCTGCCCTGAAGCGCTCCAAACTGCAGCGATCTGGGGCAAAATATCCAAACTGCAGCGATCTGGGGCAAATTTCCATACTTAAAATATTTTTGGGCTCTGTTGCTTTTTCTTTGACAGCACCAAAATTGCTCCAGAGCGCTCCGGAAAGGGAAAAAATGCCCGGAAGCGCTTCAGACTTCGGCGATATAGGGCAGATTTCCATACTTAGCCAAAAGATGGCATCTCTCGCACATTTCACAATTCGGCCGAGAATTGCTCCAAAGCGCTGTAAGAAAGAGAAATTTGCCCTGAAGCGCTTAACACTGGGGCATTTTTCCAGACTTAGAATATTTTCGGCCATTTCGTCCCGAATTTGAGCTTTCTGGTTCAGCTTCCCGGGGCTATAACTTTTGATCCGCTGACCCGATCGCCTATTATAATATATCGCCGGAAAGCTTGCGAAAAGATCTGCGATGATAAAGTATCCAAAGCTCATTTCATCCATTTTATCATCCCCGTTTAGGGCCCGCGAAAACCTAACACCTCTGCATGCTCTTTGCCGCCTTGAAGCTCCAAATTTTATCAAAAAATTTAATGTGGCAAAAATGCCAACAATACACAATTCCATTTCTTCTTAAATAATTCTACAGAATTGCAGCCATTAGCAATAACAATACACAACAACAGCAGCAACAATAGCAGATGACAAATAAATAAGAGCAGATTTGTATTAACAATGGCATATCTGGTTACAGCATTTCATATACAGTCTGCAAACCCTATGCAGAATACTCTTCATGACTTACAAGACCCGAATGCATCATTCCCAATGCACATATGCACCAGCCTTCTCTCACATGTACCTATGCTCTTGCATCAATCCCTGAATGAATGAATGAGGGGAGGGACTTATTTAGCTCGACCCTTAGACTTTAGAACCATAAAGAACTACGAGTTTAGTTTTACAATCAAAGAGTCTCAACTTGGAAGGGATATCTTGAAAATGCCTTTAGAAACACTGGCACTTCAAAACACAGAGAGGGGCATATACCTTGCAAAGTGGTGATTGGGAGGGGGGTTTGAAATTTAAAGACAGACCTGAGAACTGAACTGCCAAGTAAGAACAGATGTTGTGATTCTTAAGAAGTTTGATTTTGCTAAAAAACAGAAATTGGAACATATATTTAATTTTACAACAATGATGGAGCTAAAATATTCTTAAACAATTATAGTGAGATGTTATTATTGAATATATTTTTAATTCATATTCACTGTTAGCTTGAATGTTTTGTGAGAGGGGTTGGTCAGAGTCTGCAACAATTTTGTCAAGTTTCTTAACCTCCTATTTCCGTTTTGAGGAAATGCAATTTTACATCTCCTTTCTTTCTGCTTTTCAATCTTTGTGAGAATGTGAAAATTGGTGAGTCCATTCTCAACAGGTCTACTTTTGATCCAAGAAAGTCCCTCTTGCTTTTGGTAAATTTCAGTAACAGAAAATGCATATAATTTTAAGAAAATGAAAAGTACATTTCATCTTTATGGTTCTTTCCATGATGATTTCTCTGTTTTGTGAAGCGAGAGGAGCGCTCAGAAATGAAGAACCAGTTTCAGCAGCACAGCTTGGGGCATTTTTTGCGGGTATGACAATAAGGGCTAATGCTTTTCCTGTAACAACACAATGGAGCAAGGAAGAAACACGAGCAATGAATACCTATTGGCCACTTCTCGTGCAGGTTTTGCCACAAGATGTACTTTTCATAGCAGACCCGGAGGGCTCTTTGATGGGTGGCACTTCTGTTGGACCTAGATTCCTTGGAAGTCATCCTGCAGAAATGAGGTTAGTAGGTGCTTTGAGAGAGGTTTTGGCTGGTGGTCATCTTGGTTATGAAGAGGTTGCAGGTCTTCTTAAGGATATACTTCCATTTTATGGGCATGATGGGAGGTCAAATACTGTGAGTGAATCATTGCTTGCAGCATTTTTGATTGGTCAACGCATGAATGGAGAAACAGATCGGGAACTTAAAGCATATTGCCTAGCTTTTGATGATGAACTTGGTAAGTGTCCATAAATTTGTTTGTTATATTCTATACACTTGATGTGTAAGTTTTGCTGCATTTGCATATTGATCTATGTATATTGCTCCTGTGCTTCTAAAGTACAAATTTGTTTGGTTTGCAATTTTACACTCTGGTATGATGATTAATTTATCTGACTACATGAAAAATGTTTGCAGTGTCATCAATTGTTTGAAGTATGGTACGGTTGGCCTCTTCAGCAGGATAACGAGTTTAGTTAATTGAAAATATTCTAGACTCTAGTTCTTCCAACATAATTAGTTTTGCACTGATGTTCAACCTATACATCGAAGAAAAGAAAATGTGCTGTCTTGGATCTCCATCTGTACTGGAATGTCCTACAGGTCAATTTAGCCTTAGGTAATTGTGAGATGTGGTCGCACTCTATAACAAAGCTTGACACAACATTGAAAGGAGAAAATGAAATTGCATAAAAACCCTCCAAAAAACACTTCATCAATCTTCAAATCTATACATACTACTTCAATACAATGCCCTATACTTATATATATACAATAAGATGTCTCTTGGTTGTCTCAAGAGACTCTTGGTGCTTCACATTCTCTCCAAATCTGGGTGAGAATATTTCTTTTTCCTTTTTTTTTTTAAATTTTCCACTTGCAATTCTATTTCTGTCCTGTTCTGATTTTTGTCTTATTCTTGTTCTCTTCTGATTTTTATCTTATTCTTGTCCTCTCCTGATTTTTGTTTCATTCTTTTCCTGTTCTACTTTTTTGTCTATTCTTGTCCTGTTCTGCTTTTTTGTCTAATTCAGTATCACATTTTCCAACATTCTCCCCCCTGAGACTGAATGAGAAAATTTTCATTGCCACTAGCTTTGTAAAAATGTCTGCATACTGATCTTTCGACTTGTAGTGTTTCAATTCAACTTCCTTGTTCTGAACCATGTCTCTAATAAAATGATGCTTCAAATCAATGTGCTTTGATCTTCTATGAAAAACAGGATCTTTAGTCATTTGAATTGCACTCATGTTGTCATAAAAACTAGTATTTGGTCTTTCTTGCTTTTCACCAAGGTCTTGTAGGATCCGTCTCAACTACACTGCTTGTGTGCTTGCTGATGCAGTTACTATATACTCTGCCTCTGCTGTTGGGAGTACAGTCATTGCTTGTTTCTTTGAACTCCAAGTTACAAATCCATTTCCTAACGAGAAATAATTTTTTGATGTAGATTTCCTATCATCAGTTGAGCCTGCTCAGTTTGAATCACTGTTTCCAACTAACTCAATCTTATTGGCTGGAGTACAATGGATTCCTTAATTTAAAGTACCTCAAAATTCTCTTAGCTGCTCTCATATGATCTTTTGATGGCTTACTCATGAATCTTGAAACCAAAGAGACTGCATATGCAATATCTGGTCTTGTTGTTGTCAAGTACGTAAGGCTGCCAATCAAACTTTTGCACTTCCTCTCATCCACTCTTCCACATCCATCCTTCTTGCACATTCTCTTTCCTTGTGCAAGTGGGGTAGCAACATCTTTGAAACTTTCCATGCCAAATTTCTTCAACATATCATGTCAATATTTAGATTGACAATGAAGATCCCATCATGTGTTTGATGTACCTCCATGCCAAGAAAATAATGCATCAAAACCAAACTGCTCATTTCAAACTCTTGCATCATGGATTGCTTGAACTCTCTACAAGCAAACAATCGACATATCATCGCCTTCCCTTTTGTAGTACAATGTGGGCTCATTCATACTTCTTAGAATTCCACACTTCAATAAGAATGCATCAATTCTTGAATATCATGTCCTTGGTGCCAGTTTCAGTCCATATAATGTTTTTTTAACTTGTAGAGATGTCCTTCTTTACCTTTGACTTCAAATCCTTGTGGCTATTCACATACACTTCTTCAATTTTACCATTCAAGAATGCACTCTTTACATCAAGTTGATGTACAGTCCATCTTTTTGGGGCTGCCAAGGCTAAGACCATTTTTATTGTGTCTTGCCTTGCAACAGGTGCATATGTCTCATCATAATCTATGCCAATTTGTTGTGCATACCCCTTTGCCACTAGCCTTGCTTTGTGCCTTTCAATTGATCGATCACTATTTTATTTGGTCTTGAACACCCACTTCACTCCAATTACATCCTTGTTCTTTGGAAGTTTGCACGACTCTCAAGTATCATTATTTTCAATTGCATTCAATTCTCCTGTCATGATTTTTGTCCATACTTTGCTTTGGGCCGCTTCTTCAAAACTTGAGGGCTCCACTTGAGTCTTGGACAATAGTGCATGAACGCTGTATCAAAGAATAATTTCAGAATACACAAATGGTTTTATTGCATCACACAGCCCATGTTCTAGACATACTCACTCAGGCACTTGACAATAATATGTTTGAAAGGTTTACAGTTCAATGAGTAATCGTTGATTACAGAATAAAGATGAACGTAGGGTGTTTAATAGATATTTATAATGTTATCAAATGACATTAGCTCAACTGGTTAAGTTCTTAAACTTTCAAGGAGGAGACCCAGGTTCAAATCTTGCCAAGCAATACTTGCATAATAGCCAAGTTGTTATAATACCACTATGTGTTCATGATGTAATATGGGTGGGGCCATCTCAATCTCATATAACCATTTAAAAATAAAAAGAAAAGAAAAGAAAAGAAAAGAAAGATATTAGTAATGTTCACTTTGTAAACAAAATTTTCAAGTTTTATTAGAACAGACAAAAGCCTTATTTTGAGGTCAATAAAAAACAGGAAACTCTGTCAGAGACTAAAGAATAATGTCCTTGGGTTTTTCTTGTTTGCAGGTCCTCCACCAGTAGCAAATGTCAGGTCATTGACTCATTATGGAGAACCATATGATGGACACACACGTTTCTTTAGAAGCACATTGTTTGTAGCGGCAGTCAGAGCAAGTTATGGAGAAGCTTGCCTTCTGCATGGGGTGGAGTGGATGCCTCCAAAGGTCAGATAGCAATTTAAATGGTCTTTAGCATATAGCATTTTCATTTTGCCATTCTTACCCAAATATGTCCTGGAATTTCTCTGGGATATGCGGTGATGCTTTCCTATGATTATTTGCTAGTTGCCCGTTAATTGCAGGAATACAATATTTTTTGAATTACATGATCACGTCTTAGTCATGCTGAAATTATTTAAAATAATAAAAATGAATAAACTGCAGGGGGGCATTACAGAAGAACAAATGCTTGAATTCATGGGAGCATCTACAATGCTGTCACCAGCAGCAGCTGTGAAACTTCTTGAGGTAGTTCAATAAAACATGTGAAAATTATTTAGACAGATGAGATTTTCAAGCTTACTGGTGATGGGACAAAGGATTATGTTATTTATGGGTCTTGATGCCTTGAAATCTAAAATGTCACTTGTACTATGGATTCAGGATGACCAGGTTGGCTTTGGGTATGTTAGTCAGCGGGAAGCACGACCTTCCATGTAATAATTAACTGAACCTTTTTTTTCTTTTCATTATTTCATCAATTGGCTATATGGGATTGAATGGGCTCCACCCATATTACATCATGACTATGTTACCGTGGTATTTCACTAAACCACATAGCTGTATTAAACAAACCATATTATCACGGTGCTCATGGGAATTGAACCCTGGTGAGATCTTTGCAAACCAAACATTCTTATCACTCGGACTTCAACTCCATGGACCTAATGACTGAACCTTATAACATCCTTTATACTTTTGTATATTTGTGGGGAAGCTAGTATCTAAGCTAATGAATACACGTTTGTTAGAAATGAAGCTAGAAAGTATAGGATGTGAAGCTCCTTTCATGCAAATTTTATTTTCTTCACAGGGCTGGATTCTGATAGGCTATTGTCACTTACTTCAAAACTTATAATTTGCATCAAAAAAGCCTCAACGGTAGGCTTCTTAACATTGTGTGGTTTTTTTGTTTCACTAATGCATCCTGGGTTCTTGAATCAGGCCTCTTCTGGGTATCTTTAGAATTTCTTTAAATGGTTATTGTGCATTTTATCTATAACCAAAACAAGCACATGTAGTAAAATATTTTGTGCTGTTATAATTTTCTGGATCATGGTGACTATTTCCTCCTTTGAAATATTTGTACAGATTTTTCTTTTACTCAAAAATTTGGCATTTGATCTACCGAGTTTCATTGTGAGCTTAGTCTTTTGCTAAATTTCAAACAACCATTACTTTCAGCAACTTATGTTGACATAGGTAGCTCTTACTGTTTCCTTTCACTTGTTTTGTAAATATTGCATATTTACTGCAGGAAGTTCAAGTTTCCTTTGTTTAAATGCATAGTGAAACTATTGTTTGCACCCTTTTCTTGAGAAAAGGCATATTACATTATGTCAAAGAGAAGTAGACTAAATCAGAGAGCATATCAGGGAGCACATTAAGTGGTCTTATGGGGCATATGAATGCTTTGTCTCCCAGCAAGGGTAAGAATGACCACCTTGTCAGCCTTAGCATGAAACTGGAGAGATTCTACATTTTTCTGTTGGGCAGCAGTGTTTGCTTAAAAAACAGTAAACTTGCCTATTTGAAAGCTGAAGGATAATTATTAATGTTGCCTTGCATCTTCTGTAAAGGAATGTGTTCCGCATCATTTTAATACTGCTTTAAATTCTCCTTGATGACATCTAATCTCCACAAGTATCTCAGAATAGTTCCCTTCTAGTGACCCAGTCGTTTAAGGAGGGTGCATATTCTATAAAGACATGGTTTGTGCTTCCTCAAACTTCAGACAGCATGCTTGAACGTTTACACTAAACACAAATTCTATGTGAAAATCGACCTTTGAAGCCTAGCGTTGGCTGCTAAACTATAACATTCAACTCCATATAGGGTTTGAATGGAAATGTCTTGAAATATTTTTTGATCCTTCTGCCTTCTTTGACCTAGATACCCAACCTTCTATAAGTACCAAGTCTGTCTACAATTGTCTAAAATTCAAGAAATTAAAATTATCCATATAGCTTACTTTTCTCGTAGCACAAAGATGACTTATTATTCCAATCCACATAGATAGGTCGTAACACAATTGCGTTTTGAGTACTGGAGGGTTCTGAGCTCCACTTTGCAAAATTCTTTTATATATTTTCACACAAGTCTAGATGATTTGGATCCTAAAAGCTAATTGGAAGATAACATAGTGAGTGGTAGTTCTTTCATGATATAAGGTGAAAGCAAGATAACCATTACACATGTGAAAACAATTGAATGCGTAAAGGTAAAAAGGTAAAATAGTTTTTAACGTCCACGAGACCATAGGCCATATGAGATGACCCTCATAGAGGATGTTATTTACCCAATATATGTTTATCCAACCAAACTCCGGTTACTAAAGTATGGTGTACAACTCTACCCCCCATTGTTGAACGTCTTATCTGGAGTTCCAAAGTCTTACTGTTAGGCCCTCTCAAGTTGTAAACAAAGATAGAGAATTAATGATTTTATCTCATTTTATGAAGTGAGTTGTGCATGTAACTCCTTTGAGAAACACCATTATATCCTTTTTATGAAGAATGGTGTGTAAGGTTGATCTAAATATAGCCCAAACTGAATAAGATATGTTGATATTTATAGTACATATGGTAGAGATGAAGAAATTGGTCTCTATGGCAAGTTAGAGTGGTTTGACTTCCATGTATTGCAGGAACAGGACTTGTAACCAATGCTACCATCGTAGATGTGCTTGTTGGTATTGAGCACAATGGACGCATTACATACTCGCATATTAGATAAAGGTAACAAAAAGATGAAGAATAAACAACAAATAGCTAAATGAAGCATAATTAAGTCTCCATCTTTTCACAACCAATACACACACATTTCATATATATATATAATACTTTAAATTGCTTATATGGGATTGAAACAAGCCCCAACCATATTACATCATCACCATGTTGCCATGGTATTTCAGTAAACCACATAGTGGTATCATCTCACTTGACAAGATTTGAACCTGGGTATCACCATTCAAAGTCCACATTTTTAACGACTTGAGATAATGACATTTGATATATAATAAGGCTCAGGATTGGAACCTTGGTTTATTGTGTGAAACTCCTTGCTTCCCATGACATGCCTTGCAGCCTTTGGGCAAATCTTAAGGTTCACCTATGGAATTGGAACCTTGGATTATGGTGTGAAACTCCTTGCTTCCCATCAATTGCTTGAAATCCAGTAGTTTGTTTAATGATAATTTGATTAGGTATACTCTCAATGTATCTAAAAGAACTTGTGAGAAAGTGATGGTACAAACTTTTGCCTTTGTAAATCTACCATTTAATTTTCAAAATTTTAGCAATTTAGGAATTTATGTCTAATAGAGCATTAATGTCTCTCATTCTAGTCCTTTGTTTACATTTGCTTTGGAATAAAAAGGAAAATTTAAAACTGCCTTTTGGGTCATCTTGAAACGTAAAATTGGCTAAGTGTTCGCCTTCTATGGGCGGAGAGAACCTCAGAGTCATTTTCATTTTGAGAGCCTTAGGTGTGAAGGGTAGTATCTGCACAAGCACAAGTCTCCAAGGGGCTCACCGTTGTGCCAAACTTAACTCGATTTGACCCGTCTTGAACTTGACATTCCATAGTTGACGCCCATGACATAATCAAAAATGCCAAAATGAACTATGTTTGGTTTCCTCTGTGGAACTGGAATTAGTGGTCTTATGACCAAAGCTGCCTGAGGAAGCCGCTAGCCCGTAACTCCATTGACCCACAATTGACCTTCCATTCAAGCCTGCCATATGGCCACTTCGTTGTCCTCCACTCTACTTGTGCCTCGTATCCTTCACTTGTTGCTCATTCTTCTCGTAGCGTGTCACATCAAGATCAGCTGACAACTGCCATGCTAGCCTGTGATGAAGTCTAACGTTAAAAAAGGTGGAAAAAAATCAAGTGGCATTAAGATTATTAATGGCAGTTTCCTACCTGGAATTATTGCCATTAATAAACCTATTTAAACCCCCAAATCTTTGTCGTTTGTCATTTTTGGCGTTCGTGTTCTTTGGATTTCCATCTGTGACCAGTCTGAATTCTTGACCCCCATTGCCTTGTTTGCCATTGAATAATGCTTATGATTTCTACCCACTTCATGACATGGCATCCTTTGTCCAATGGTGGTAAAATCACGAGTTTTTGATGGTGAGATTTTCAGCAGCAGCCATCTTACCAGTTAGCTGAAGAATTAGGTAGGGTTTTCGAGTCCATCCTTTTATCTTTGGCAATTCTCCCAAGGTTGCATAAAGGTTTGTCTTGGATTATGAGTTTCAAGTTAAATTGCGTCATACTGCATTATGAGTACTTTTCCCTTTGTTACGAATTTTTGATGCATACCATTGGTGGTAATGACCGAGCTGTGATTTTAATGGTTTAATGCTCTGGTAGCGTAAATATTTTTTTGCTAACAATTTTGGATTTGTGGTTGGAAGCAAATATCATCTGTTAAATTGACCTGGTGTCCAATTTACTGAGCTCTTTAATTTTTGCTTTTACTTTGAAACATTTCTTTAGAAAATTCCATTTTCCCACGTCATTCTAGAAAGCGATACTGAGTCATCTCTGTTGTCTCAAGTTTTGTTGATGAGGTTTATGTCTTTTTGAGTTACTGAACTGATGTGTTAACCCCCTTGATGACATGTATGCCTTGCTGGTCTCTTAGCAATTGTATGCCCAAAGTCTAATCTTTGTCAGTCAAAGTCGAATTTCTGTCATCAACCTTTGGGCGAGTTGTGTTTCTCTGCACTCCACAGAAATCTATTTTCTTGAAAATGCTAAGTCTATTCTGTGAAAGTGGACGACTGTGAAGTGACATTGGTAGAGGAAAGAGTGAAACAGAGTTGTCTTGGATCCGTAGTTTGCATATTTGCTCGAGTTCTTCAAAATGCCTAAGTGTTAGTCACTCTGAGTGCGAGTAAAGTGAAAGTTGAGTTGTCTGATTTTGAGTGCGTGGTGTCCAAGGACTTAGCAGTCCGCAGATGCTGGGAATTGCCCAAGTGTTCCCTTTGTGGGTGTGGGAGACTAGTACTCATATTCTGCTCTAGGTACTTGTGTGCTTAAGTTATTAGATTTTCTATGCTCTTAGTTCTCCATCCAAAAATGTCTAGTATGATTCCTTTGTAGGTGTGGAGGTATTCAAGTTTCCTTACATATGTTGAAAAAGAGGTCATTTGTCTCCATGGCTCCGCAACCCGCAATGATCGTAAATTTTGCTAATTGTTGTATCTGTACATGAGGATGAAGGCAAGGTTGGGAACCTATTTAACTAAGTAGCTTGTTGTCCTTCCACATCTGCATATCCCCTTGGTGTAGGCTGAGACACAGTCTCTTTTTTTGATAAGATACTATAGGAGCCAGTATACGTTGCCACCTCGAGACTGATGGAGTGCGTATGGAGTGAAGTACGCACATATGATTTTGTTTGTGTAAATAGTTTGTAAATTTGAGTTGTTTTGTAACACGTGCACAAAGTGTTTGACAAAATGTCGTATGTGTAATTAGGATGTACATGTAATTCAAATGTTGGGTAATTGAATGTACATGTAATCAAGAAATCATGTAATGATGTGTTGGGGTAGTTAGTTGGAGGAAGTTGAGGTTGCAACAACCTCCCCTTTTGTAGGAATTTGTATAAATAGATACCCTCACAAATTCAAATGGACATGTAGACATTTATGTGCATTTGAGACATGTATATGCAGACCTGAAGATAATCAGAATACATCCATTCAGCCATTGTTGTGTTCAGACTTATGGTGATGTTGTGCATGTGCCTGTGAATTATTCTTGCTGTTATATATTGCTGTACATGGCCGTCTGAGCCTATTTCCACTATTTAATGCATGCCTGTCTGATTATATCCATCAGAATACTTGTGCATGGCCACCTGGGCATGTGTTGCTGTTTTAGACTTCTGTGCATGGCCGACTGAGGGTATTTTCCAGAATATTTGCCACTGTTCTTGGATTTCCAGATCTGAATATTGATTTCATATTTTTTGAAATGCTGTACGTTGCTGATTTTTCTTGTCATCCATCATTCTTTGTTCCTTCAATTGCAAAATGCCATTGCTGTGCTACATTTTGCACTGTTGTTGTCATAAGTGTAAACTAGTGACCGCATGGACATTGAAGACAGCAGAAGTGGATGACAGATAACCTTCGCGAGGATGTGGTAGACGTGGACGTGCAAGGATGAGTGAAGGACTGACGAGGAGAAGCCAGAGGATTGTACAACGACGAACTTTCAAGGTCCCATGAAATCCAGACCCCATCCTTAAAGGTCCCATGAAATCCAGACCCTATCTTTCAAACAATTCTTTTAGCTGTGATAGGTGCAATGGCATGAAGTCCTTCTGCAGTGGTCTCCCAACACGCTAACACGTATTGCATGTTGTCATGAACTCCTTTGCATCACAATAGAGACTGGGCCACCATAGCCCTGCCGGAAGAACTTTCCTTGCTGTTGCATCTGGCCCCATATGCCCTTCTGCCAGCCTTTCATGAGCTTTCCTTGAGTGTTGTGTTCACCTCCTCATCCATCACATACCTCTGGAATATCCTGTCTGGTCCAATCTTATACAACAAGCCTGTAATCAACTGAAACGGTGCTGATTTGATGATGATCTTTTCTTTTGCTGTCATCTACTTTGGCAACTCCCCCATCAGCAATTACTTCCCAATGCACTTGTACCATGACGGTAGTGCAGTTATCACAAACAAATGAGTTTCTAGAAACTCATCCGACACTCCTCCCTCTGCAGGTCTCCTGAGCAAATCTTCAACAACTGATCCGCTATCACATGTTTCTTGCTGGGTTTCACCATCATCCGGAACACAAAATCTTGTAATGTAACGAGCCATTTGCTCGCCCATGTATAGTCGGTTTATTGATTAAATACACCAATGCTTGATGATCCATGTAGAAAGCAAAAAGGTTGGCTAGTAGATAGTGTCTGAATTTTTGAACTGTGTACACCTTCCCTAGAGCTTCTCGCTCTGTCGTGTTGTAGTTATTCATTGTTCTTGACAATAACCTACTTGAAAAATAAATGGGCTGATCTAGCCCAAACTGCCCCTTCTGGACCAAACCACATCCAATTGCAAAATTTGATTCATTGACATGGGCATGAAACTCTTTATCCCAATCTAGAAACACCAGAATGGGTGCACAAACGAACTTCAACCTCAATTCCTCGAAGGGCTTTTGATGCTCCTCTGTCCATCGAAAAGGAACATTCTTGCACATTAGTTCATCTAATGGGTGGGACACTTGTGCAAATTTTTTGATAACCTATTATACCCGACGTGTTGTGGAAAGGACTTCAACGAACTTATGTCGTATGGCTCTTCCATGCTCATCACGTTGCAAATATTATCGGGATCTTTCTTCAATCCTTCCTTGCATATGACGTGTCCCAACAACTTCCTATACAAAACCAACAACTTGCACTTCTTAGGGTTCAATGTCAAACGAGCATTCATACACAACTTCGTGCACTCTTCTAACGCTTTCAAGTGCTCATCCTTCTTCTCGTACAAAGACCAATCATCTAAGAAGACTTTGAACTTGCCAGTCGACATTTGCTCAAAAATGTACAAAATTATTCGTTGAAATATGGCTGGGGCATTGCATAAACCAAATGGCATTCAATTATATGCATAATTCTCATTCTGTATATGAACGTTGTTTTCAGCTTGTCTTCTTCGATGATGCTTATTTGATTGTAACTTGAGAATCCTTCAAAAAATGAATAGATCTCATGCTCGATTACCTCCAATCTTGAAACAAAAAATGGAATTGGAAAGGTATCCTTTATTGTAACTGCATTCAAACTTCGGAAGTCTACTTAGACGCGGATTTGATTCGCCTCCTTCAAGATAATAACAATTGGTGACACCCACTCACTCATTGTGACCTTGAAGATTATCCCTGCATCCAACATCTTCTAGATTTCCGCATTCACTAGGGTCACATTTTTGGGGTTCATTTTGTACGGCCTTCTCCTTACTGGTAGTGCACCCGGAACCAACTGAATCCGATGCACACACAACTCTGGTGGTACCCCTTTCAAATCCTTGTTTGTCCATGCAAAGATGTCTTTATATTGCATAAAGATCTTGAGAGCTGTTACTTTCAATACTAGGTCCCAATCGTCCTTGCAATGGATGATCTTCTCTTCACCTTCTTTACTGAGGTTTACCTGAACCATTTTTGGTCTTTCATACTTGATGGTATCAAATTCACTTGTTGCTTTTGCCACGCCAATGGGGTGAGCTGGTTTGTCATCGATCATAGCATCAACAACAGTGTACTCTACAAAATTCTTTGGAAATGTCCACTTTTCTTTCCTTCGCGTGTGCAAATTTCTTTTTCTTATTGCTTTCACCAACCTCGTACACAACATTCCTTCTTTCATCATGTTCTTCCTCTTCTACTTGAATGCACAAGCAATTTGGTAGAAAAACTTTATAGTCCTCCATTTTCTAATGGAGAAGCCCGCTATCTGAGTGTTCATCATACTTCGAACATTCTTCAAGTTTCAGCACACCTTCCTCATTTGGTTCATGTCCGCTTTCCTCTTCTAAGGATGAGCTTCCTAACTCATCCAACGTTGCAATATCTTCACACACGGTTTGATTCTTCAAATTTATCATATATTTGTGTTGTCCCTTCTTGATGTCAAGTGCTCCTCTTAATTATGATTGATTTTTGCCATGTGCAGCCATCCTTGCCCCAACAGTGCATCATACACAGGTTTCTGCATGGCAATTACTACGCTGTCCATGAAGAATTCTTGGTCCATGATCTTCACTTTTTGAGTAGTTAGAACTTTATCTCTATACCATACTGATTTGCACCATATAGTCAAAAATTTGGAGACCACAAAAATGGTGCTCCAAGGTCCCTCCATGTCTTCTCTGGAAGCACATTCACACTAGACCCTTCATCCACGATCACTTGAGTCAGCTTATGATTCAATAGTTCCATGTGAATTAACGCCGACTTCTTTCCAACTTCGGTCATGAACACAATTGGATCAATGAATTGATTCCTTTTGATCATGGCTTCTTCGTGTTGGCATTGTGGCTGCACGACTCTTCTCATCTGCATCATCTCCCCTACCTTTGCATAGAGCTCCGGTATGGTGCTAAGTAAACTGGACACCTTCACCTCCACCATTGTGTTTAGTACTTGCATCGCTAGTTGTTCTGTTGATGTCGGTTGTACTTCTCATAATTCTTGCGTAATCGGTATTTTCAATTCATCTCCTGGAAGAATTTTTGCTTGGTCTTCTGTAACTCTTCTTCTGGCAAATCATGTGCTTCTTGCCATCTCTCCTTCTCCTTCGCAGGATTTGGGTACTGCTCAAATTTCTTTGCTTGAGCCCTTGTCACAGCTAGCACATGTTTCCTAGCCTAGTATCATGGGCCTTTCGGCCACCAATGTTAAGTGTTGGAAGTCTTTGCCTATTCCACGTTACAGTTTAAAAATTTGTGTCACAATGTTCATTTCATCTTCTTTGGTGGAGTTCTTGAAACACACACGGGGCCCACCATGATTACAATTGTAAAATAAATTAATGCATTGTTTCTTAGCTTCTTTATTTTGCCTTTCTCCCATTCATTGCCATATCAACTCTCGAAGTTTCTCAATTCCATTCCGTTGTTGCTACTAGAGCTCGTCCATTTGGTGTTGCAGTTACCCCCTCTCACATCATGGAATATAATGGGTCCATCATGTCCGTCACTAACCTTGTCCTTATTGGCATTGTTTTGTACAATTATGTGCCCCATCTATTCACAAACACATGCATTGCTGTGTGCATGATTTTACCTCTTTTGGAAATTGTGTGTGCATCTCTAGTCTTCTCTAGCTTGGGTAAATTGTCTGCTCAATCATTGACCATTGAGTCGGTTGGTGTATGCCTGGCACCATCATATCCCATGGCTATTTGTTTTTTAATTGTTTCGTGTTGTTGGTGGCATTGCTTCTAGTCAAATCCACGTCTTTGGAGCAACTACACTCTTCAACTTCATAAATTGTGATTTCTTGAATGGAATCCTTTGTGCACTGAATATATGCATTAAGCAACCCATTTGGGCTCTTCATCTCAAGGCCATTGAAATTGACCTATGCTCGAATTTGTGTGACCTTAGCTTGGCTCAATTCACAAAATTGGTGCACAGTTTTGCGTCTACTTGTTGCAGTTGAATAAATCTGTTATCCATCACCTCATCTACTTGGAACAGGCTAAGCCACAAGGTCTTCAATTTGGCTGGCTTGATATTTTGCTTCTTTTTTAACCATAAGACAAGGTCCCCCTTCTTAAGTGATATATTTGACAAGTTATTATCGTGCCCATGTTGTTGTCATCATTTGGCTATCTCAATATCCCTTTGAGACATCGATTTTCACCCGTCTAGTTGACATAGTAAGAAGAGTCTCTCGTTTAGACTCTCTTGATCTCTTAGCTGTTTTCTACTACCACTCTTAAACTCGAGATCAAAAACTCCATTGGTACAATAGGATCCTACCTATAATTTAATTGGAATATGTCTAGTCTCTGGCTTATATGTCATCTTGTACACATAAAAGACTAGTGGCAACCTTTCTTTCTAGATTGCTCTTTAGACTTTGAGGGTTTTGTGAATTATGAAGACAAGCACCTTGTTTGTCACCTTTGCCTGTTTGTTTGCTCTAGGGTAATTAGAAGTTGACAATGTATGATAGGTTCAAAACTTTGACCAAACCACTTCCTTCACAAAGTGTCCACCACAATCACTGATGATGTGCAGTGGAATTTCAAACCTTGTGATTCTTTTTCTATAAATGAAATTGGTTGTACTCTTCATTGAGTTGTCAAGCAATGCTTTTGCCTTGAACCACTTTGTCATATATTTCTTAGAGACCAACATATAGGTGCTTCTTCATCCTTGAGTTGGCTTCAAGGTTTGTTGAAGTTGAAATTTCGTCAATCGAACAATTCTTGTGGCTGGGACAAATGTAGGGGGCATGAAGTCCTCCTTTTGTAGTTTTCTATCATTTGACATGTGTCACATGACTTCAAGTGCCCCCTTGTGTCACGAAATAGGGTTGGCCACCAATGTTTGGCTAGCAACACATTTCTTGCCATTATGTCAAGTCCCACGTGCACTCCAACCAATCATTCATGTGCTTCTTTCAAGAGTCTTTGCACTTCTTCCTCCACTAAACATTGATGCAAATATCAAATAAGTTTTCATCTTGTAAAACAAGCCTTCAATCAACTGAAAGGGCCTCACTTCAAGCACAATTTTTCTTTGTGAAGTTGTCGACAACTCCCTTGCTAGGGAACGTATTTTTCAATAGGTCCTTATGTGGTCATACAAAGACAACAACATTGCAAAGAGAAATAGATGGGCATGCATAAACTTGTTTGGAACCCCTCTTGCATGTTCCCTTGATTGTATTTGAATGGTCAGTTGAAAATCATATGCTTCTTCTCATGAGTGCTTCTTGAAACATGAATTCCTGTAGTGTGACGAACCACTTGCTGATTCATTCCTAGATAATTTGTTTGTTGATCAGGTTCAATAGTGGATGATGATTGACATAAAATGTGAATGGATTTGTGAGCTGAAAATGTTGAAGCTTCTACATTGGATACACCATTTCAATTGCCTCGTCGTATTATAGTTCTTATATCTTAAAACCATTGATTTCTGAAGTAGATGGGTTAATCCACTCCATAACTGTCCTCTCGCACCTAGTTGCAAAGTTAGACGCATAGACATGAACATGAAATTATTTGTTCCATTCTGGAAAAACTAGAGTGGGTGCATTGATTAGTCTGACCTTTAACGACTCTAAGGCCTTTTGGTATTCCTTCGTTCACTTGAAGGGAACACCCATTCTTGTGAAAACATCAAGGCGGTGTGAGAATTCAACAAAATTCTTAATGAATCTATGGTAGTACCCCACATGCTTGAGGAAGGATCGAAGCAAGCTAACATTAAATTGTTCCTCTATGCAAACCATCACATAGATCTTGTCAAGATCCGTGTTCAACCCAATATTACAGATTGCATGCCCTAGCAAATTTCCATTGGGCACCAACAAATTGCATTTCTAGAAGTGAGCAAAAGTTTGGTGCTCATGTAGAGTAGCATGGGTTCCACCTTCTGATGCTTTTTCGTTTTGCCCAAATAGTGACCAAATAGTAAGGAATAACTTACATTTACCAATTGACATCTACTCAAAGATGTACAAGATGGTTTTTTGGAATGTCGGTGTAGTGCACAATCTGAAGGGCATCTAGTTGTACATGTTAAGTTCATTATTTGTGACAAATGTTGTCTTCAACTTATATTCTATTATACTGATTTAATTTTAGCCTGAGAAATCATGAAAGAAAAACTCATGCTTGGGTTCCTTCTCAGAATCAAATTAGTGAACGAAATCGGGAAGGGATCCTTCTGGTGACCACATTTAGACTCCATAAATCCACACAAATTTCAATCGTTGTGATCTTTTTAAGATTGATCACAATTGATGACTTCTAATTGCTTATAATCACCTTGAAAATAATGCCAACATTCAACATATTTTTGATCTTCACATTGACAAGTTTTGTGTGTTTAGCATTTATGCGATATGGCCTTTGAAACATTGGTTGTCCTTGGAAGTACGGGCATCTGGTGAACACAACTCACAAGGAATCGCGTATAGTTCTTTGTATGTCCATCTAAAGACCTGCTTATATTGCATGAAAATTTTGAAAGCTACTGCTTTTAGTATAGGATTTTAGTCACTGCCTATGCTAATGAACATTTCCTTGTCTGGTGTTCCAACCCATACCATCTTGGGACCTTCATATTGGATCATGTTAGGTAACTCGATTGCCTTATGTAGCACGAGTGGTGAGATTCCCAACAATGGAATGGTGGAATGATAGGTTTAGAAACTAATCAGGACTGCAGTCATAAGACTGTCATCACAGTCGTACGACATCATGATTTGAGACGGGACGGTATCAATTGTACATCACAGTTCTTGTATGGTTCAATCTGCCGTACAACACAGTCTGTTGTATGGTGTAGTATTTCATACAACACAGCCTCTTGTACGGGACAACCTCTCATACTGTATAGTACGAGACTTCCACTGACAAATCCTCAATCCTATGTACGGCAGTGACTTGTACGGTAATCACACGTACAAGATCACAGTCCCAACAAGCAACAATATACTCTTAAGTTGGCAACACACCTATGTTTTGCCCTCGTACTGTCTAGTCATCGTATGGCCTGCTGGTCATACAGCCTACAACTGACTAATTTCCATACGGTCTTCTTGCCTACAACTGACTAATTTCCATACGGTCTTCTTGCGTATTGCAACCTTTAATTTCTACAACATTGCTGCCATGCAAAAGACTAACAAATCTGCAACTAAGATGAGAACTATACAATCTGCAAATACAAGAAACGATTCATGCAATGTCCTAACAGTCCCATTCACAAGCAATGATAATAAATGGCATAATTGTATGTAATAATCAAGGACTGCTGTAAGCAGCAGTAACAATGGCGAACTTATACAACTAGCCTGCACAATATCCTCTCATAGTATCTCACAGCAACAACAATAACCTGCTATTCTCTCTTACACATTTATTCCTTATGTAGGTATCATACATCAACACATACTCATGCTATGCTATCCCATGCTGCAAAATAAAGGAGGAGGGAGGGGAGCTTTTAATGCCTGCCTTTTCAAGTGGTTCCCAGGACAGCACATCAATTACAACTGCCACCTCAAACCGGACGTTCATAACTTTATGAAATTATCAACTTTTCCTAAAGTCCTAAGTGCAATTTATTAAATTGCCTTTCATTCTAATTTTGTCCTCATTTCATTTCATTTCACTTTACATTTCATTTTATGCCATTTACATTAATTTCATGTGTATTTCATATAAATTTCGCTTTACAAAAAAGTCTAATAAAACTTTGTATATTTTTCACTTTTTCTTCTTTTGGGAAGCAGTTTTGCTGCCTACATCTGTCCTCCCCTTTAAACCAGTCGATGCCCTTGTCCTCGACGCTTTCTGTTGTTCTTTTGTACTTGACTGTTTCTGCTGAGAACCAGCAATAGGTGCTCCACCCATCTCGGTTATTTGGAGTCATAGGGCTGCCCGTTCATCCTTCAGTCTCTCCGCATATTTACTAAAGTGAAGAAAATGTAGCCCATAGTGGTTTGTTTTTTTCTCCATCTCTGCCAATTTTACCACCAACTCCTTTTTCCGTTCAGTGGCACCCTTTTGTATTTTCTGTTTCATCTCAACCTCAGTATTGGCTGCAATAGGCAACTGTTCATCTCTGTTGGCAATGAGCTGATCTTTATGTTTGGACTCCTTTTCCTAAGCGTCATGTACATGTGAACTTACTGCGAATTCTGCTCTCAAGTGTACAATGATCTCATTGCACTTTTCCATATCTTTCTTTGTTGCAACAAGTTCATCGTCCCTAGCTTTCAATTGTTCCTCAAAATTCTGTTTAAGGCGAGCAACTTCCATTTCTACTTCTTTCTTCATTTTTTCTGCTTCTCTTTTCATTATTTGCAGCTCTTCTCTGTATTGGTTACCTTGTTCCTCTTTGGATTGGTGTATATTTTCCAGCCCCATTGTTAACCAATCAATCCAATGTGTCAAAAAAATAATTTGTTTATATAATGGTGCCATTTCTGGTGGAATCTTCATTTATTCCACTTCAGTTGTATTTGCTGGACAAGGTTCCAGGGTGCCTACGTCTATGTACACTCTCCGTGGTACCCTGCAATTGGTTTGCATACCTTCCGGTAGCTCCTTTACTCCAATCATATTTGTCATGCCTTTAACCTGTAATTCCCATCGTTCTTTTTCACAGATCTCAACGAGCTTTTTTGTGCTCTCCTCCTCTTGGGCCTACTGTAGTGCTTTCTCCATTTCATTATAAACCATGGACCTCCATTGCCTTAGATGTCCGACATAGCCCATCCTAAACTGTATATATGCAGAGTCAAAAAACTGCATCATCTTTCCAAAGAATTCATCAACCTGATCATCAGTTTGGGCTCCTTTTGCAGCAGTTAACCCAAAACTAGGCACTTCAATAATGAAATGCTTCCCTGGCACTTGAAGTGTCTCTTCCTCTTCCTGTTCCATGCTTAATTCTTCCCTGTTTTCTTCCAGCTGATCAGGCTGTACTACAGTTTGTTCTTGCAGTTCTGACAGATCTACAGTGGCTGATCTTTGGCTACTACCGCCTCTCCTAACAAATCTAATTTTCTTCTTTTTCTGAGACTCTTGTGCAATCTCAACCTCCTTGCCCCTTACTGGATCTTCAACTTCTTTTGGCACCTCTATATCTTTTAACAAGCCTTGAGCTGCCATTGAAAGCTCAAACTGCCTTGTATTTGGCGTAGGTGGTGATGCACTAAAATCTACTTGCTGCTCTAAGTCACCAAGTTCTGGCAGTTCTTCGTCCACATTGTCTGTTACATTTGATTCTTCTTCCACCACTTCAATTTCTTGCATTGATTGTCCTATTACTTCTTCCTGCTGCTACACAGTTTCTACTAAGGGCTGCCGTTCCTGCGACATCAATCTTTCCTGTTCTCGCTGTCTCCTTGTTCTTACAGGACTGATTTGCTGCCCTTCTTCCTCCCTTGTTTTGTCTTCTTGCTGCTCTTGAAGCAACTCCTCTCTTTGTTCTACTTGAGTCACTTCCTCAGTCTCCTGTTGCTACTCGACTTCTAATCTTCTCCACCTCTTCCGTCGGGGTGCTATTTCCTCCTCCGACATGCCACTATCCACCAATGCAACCAAGTCTGATCTTCACAGTATTTTCTTAGTTTGTGCTTTGATTGGAGTGGACTTTGCTACTGGCACTGCATTGACCCATCTCAATACTGTGGGTTTATTGTTTGACAACTTTCTTGGAGTAGTTAAGCTTGGAAATTCCATTTTGGCAAAAGACGCCGCATTCAACATTATTCCAATGGTGTGGAAGGCCATCAAAAAATTCTTAGTCTGTTCTTACAGGACTGATTTGCTGCCCTTCTTCCTCCCTTGTTTTGTCTTCTTGCTGCTCTTGAAGCAACTCCTCTCTTTGTTCTACTTGAGTCACTTCCTCAGTCTCCTGTTGCTACTCGACTTCTAATATTCTCCACCTCTTCCGTCGGGGTGCTATTTCCTCCTCCGACATGCCACTATCCACCAATGCAACCAAGTCTGATCTTCACAGTATTTTCTTAGTTTGTGCTTTGATTGGAGTGGACTTTGCTACTGGCACTGCATTGACCCATCTCAATACTGTGGGTTTATTGTTTGACAACTTTCTTGGAGTAGTTAAGCTTGGAAATTCCATTTTGGCAAAAGACGCCGCATTCAACATTATTCCAATGGTGTGGAATGCCATAAAAAAATTCTTAGTCTGCCGCTTAAAGAAATTCCAGATATGATATGACAAGTATGATGCCCAGTCGTACTATACTCCTTCCGTAATGCCTTATATGTATTGAGCTAGCCATATAGGCATTTCAGACGACCTTGTTTCTCTTGATAGCTTGGACATTATGATGTTCATGGAACATCATAGTTCGTCATTCTTCAAGTGGTTCCCAGGACAATGCACCATTATAATTGCCACCTCAATTCCAACGTTGCATGAATTAATCAACTTTTCCTAAGGTCTAAAGTACATTTTTATTAACATTTCATTTCATTTACATTTCAGCCTAATTTCACTTTAATTTCGCTTATCATCATTTCATGTGCATTTCATATAATTTTGCTTTTACCAAAATTGCAAACAAAAGTTTGTACAACTTTTATTTCTTCTTTTTTTGAGAAGCAATTTTGCCGCCTACACCTTTGATAGACATCCCTCTCCTTGTACAACACCTCCTTGTACGACAAGTCCTTGAACGACACCTCCTCCTGTACTTTGACTTCACTTGTACGACAACACTTATTGGTACCATTTGTACGGCATACCTTGTCGACACCATTTGTACGACAGTTTTCTGTTCTGCCATACACAACCTCTTGAATGACATCAACCTTTATCAATTGTATGACAATATGATTTTAACGACACTTCAGCTTGAATGGCAAAGTGCTTGAATGACACTTGCTTGAATGGCAAGCACTAGAATGGCACACAAAATGCACTTCCTCTGATGACACTTCCTTCGATGGCACTTCCTTTGACGACACTTTGTCAAATGACACTTTTGTAACTTTTTCTTATGCAGCTTCAACTACCTACTGGATTTCTACCTCCTCAATTGAAATCAAGTTCACCTTCTCAATTGCAATCAGGTTCATCAAGTTTACCTCTTCAATTGCAATCAAGTTCACCTCTTCTTCTCGGCTAGGGATGTGACTCTTCTTTGGCTCTTCAAATTCTCTATGCAATCAAGTTTACAAGTGTTGGAACAACATGCACTAGAACAACAGTACGTGGAGCAACAAGTGCTAGAACGACAGGATCAACTTGGCAGGTGCTTCACACTATTGGAATGACAACTTGCACTGGAATGGCCACAATCAATCTACTAGAATGGCATGCTCAACACCATTGGAACGACAACCTCAGCAATTCCACTTGTACGACGTTTTGGATTGCAACTCCCTGTTCCACATTCTGACTACAACAACGATCCCTGCACACAAAGAATCCAACACATAACTACCAACTACTAATGGCAATCATACTTGTACACAAATTACACACAACATGGATAGAAGATGAGTCATTTGCATTACTCAATAATACAACATTACAGAGTCTCATACAATGCATACACAATCTGCATACATGCTGCACTATCTACACAAACATATGGTTGGGCAATACATGACTCTAGTCTCTATATGGATGATTATCTTTCCCTAGACATCCTAAATCCATACATGGTATTGAATGAAGGAGAGGGGGGGGGGGGGGCTATTTATTTTTGTGTCTTGTCCGTTGCCAATAGCAGCTTCCAGGACAACACACCACCCAACTGTCTCCCCATTCGGATGTTCACATGGCACCTTTAATGCAACAATAGTCTATTACAATTTATCAAACTTATGATTAAATTGCATTACATTATCATTTCATCTACATTTGCATTTTCATGTCACATGCATTTGACTCATGTTTACATCTACATTTCATTACAATTATTTACACTAAGTGCATTTTGCACTTATTCCTACTATGTGCATTATTTCTTTTTATGAGTTCCAGAACCAGTGCCTACATCTACCCACCCTTTACTTTGGTCGGCATCCTTGTCGACTTCTGTTTCAGTGCATGGGGACTCGACTGCTGCTGTTGAGGTGTTGGAACAGGTACTCTTGCCATCTCCATGATTTGCAGCTTCAGTGCGTCCTCATATTTTAGTCTCTTGGCATAATTATGGTATCTAGCTCCGTCTATACCATAATGATTGGCCCTTTGTTCAATTTCAGTCAATTTTGCCAAAAGCTCTTTCTCCCTTCTTGCAAAGGCATCTTCGGCTTCTTTCCTCGCTTTCTCAACTACTTCTGCAAGCTGCTCATCTCTTTTTGCAAGCAACTGCTCTTTGTGTTTCAATTCCCTAGTCTTTGCTTCCATCATCTGTTCTCTAATTGAACACTCAAATTTTAGCTATGCAATTAATACATTATTTTCCTCTCGTGTCTTTGTCTTCTCCTTAACCTCTTGCTTTAATGCAACCAATTCAGCCTCAACCTCTTGCTTCAAGGCGACTAGTTTTGCCTCAACTTCCTCTTTCACTTTCTTCAACTTCTCATATGGATCAACGTGTGCTTCCTTTGACCGATGGATCTTCTACAATCCTGTAGCTAACCACTCTATCTAGTATGCTAAGAAATTTATTCTTGCATACACATTCACCAATTCAGGTGTGATCTTCTTGTACTTCACACCTGCTCCATCTTTCGGACAAGGCATTATATCTGCTTCACCAAGATATATTCGGGCTGGTTGCTTGTATAGTGTCATCATTCCTGTTGGCAATTCTTTTATTCCAACCATCCTCTGTATATTACCAGTTTGCAATTCCCATGTCTGCTTTTGATGGATTTCAATGAGCTCCTTCGTCCTTTCTTCATCCTGAACCCACTATATTAATTCATCTCTTTCTTCATATACCATTAACTGCCACTTCTTCAATTGTCCAACTCAACCCATCTTGAATTCCATTCTTGTTCTATCTATGATCTTCGTCATCTTTTCAAAGAGTACATCAATCTATTCCTCCACATAATCTCCTAGATCTGGTGGTTGTCTGAGATTTAGCACTTCAACCTTGAAATCCTCACTTGTCTTTGCTGGAAATTCAACCTCAATTTCTTCCTCGGTGAAGATCTCCTCTTTGTCTCCGTCATCGTCACTTCGCAGATTGATGGTTTTCTTTGTTGCCTTGCCTCCCAATATCAGTTGCTCTGCAATATAAGCCAATTGTTCCATCCTTTGGCTGTTACCTCCTCTCTTTATCACTTTGTATTTTCCAGCGATCTACCTTCCTTTGTCTATTGGCACTGTCTCTTCCCTTGCCAGTTGTTTTCCTCTTCGTAACTTCGGCTGGCACTGTTTCTTCTCGTTGTTGTTCTTCACTTGGCTCTTCTTCACTTCGTGCACTATCACTAGCAAACAATCTTCAACCGATATGAACACTTCGTGACCTCCTTTGCGAATATACATGCGATGATTTTGGTCTACTCGCCCAAGCACTCTCCTGTGGTTGCTCTGGTCCCTGACTTTTGTCCTCTATACCTCTCGGCAAACTCCCTCGCTCTTGTGTCGGTGTTACCAGCCAATCAACGTCGTCTCCACGTGCTCTCTCCAAATTGGTGCTTCCATTAGCGTGAATGTTCTCCACGGTCTCTGCATCGTTTGCTTGCGTATTCTCTTGAACTTTTTCCATTGTTAACAGCAATGTTTGCCACCTCTCGTGTGTTTCACTTGGATTCTTCTCCTCTCGAGGATGCCACACACGTTCAACTAATAGTTCCTCAAGTTCGATTTCTAGAGACTATAGTACTTTCTTGGCAATGTTTTGCTCAACACCTTATTACTTAGCGATCCTCGTACTTCTCATAGGAATTTGGTTTTCTCCACGACCTCGTCTTCCACGTCCTCACGGTATTGCATCTGTCATTCACCTCTTCCTACTTCACGCGTGCTGATTCTTCTTCAACTAGACCCAATTCCGGTACGATAACGACAATACCTAATGTAGGACAGTGGTAAGCATTCCAAAGATGGAGGAATAGGATGACAAATTAGAGGTCAAACAAGGCTGCAATCAATGTAGTTCTGCTCAATATTCTGCACTAGAACGATATCAACACTTGACTAGTACAACAAAGTGCTAGAACAACACTTCCATTTATACACTGGAAGGACACTTTCATTGGAACGACAATCACTAGAACGACAAGTGCTGGAATGACATGCACTAGAATGACAGTATGTGGACCGACAAGTGCTAGAATGACAGGATTAACTTGGCATGTGCTCCACACTATTGGAATGACAACTTGCACTGGAATGGCCATAGTCAATCTCCTAGAACAACACGATCAACATCGTTGGAACGACACCCTTAGCAATTCCACTCATGCGACATTCTGGACTGCAACTCCCCTGTTCTGGAATGGCGCTATTTATTTTTGTGTCCTGGCCGTTGCCAACAGTGGCTTCCAGAACAGCGCACCACCCGATCGTCTCCCCATTCGGATGTTCACATAGCACTCTTAATGAAACTATAGTCTATTTCAATTTATTAAACTTATGATTAAATTGCATTACATTGTCATTTCATCTAAATTTGCATTTGCATTTCACATGCATTTGACTCATGTTTACATTTACTTCATTACAATTATTTACACTTAGTGCATTTTACATTTATTCCTACAATGTGCACTATTTCTTTTTATGAGTTCCAGAACCAATGCCTCCAGGGATTGCCTCGAGGTCTTGGAAGGAATGTTATAAGGCAGCCAAAGACCTCAAAGTAAGGTATGTGAGACATGTCAGAGATTAAGGAAGCTTGAAGAGGCAGCTCCATGAACAACATTATTTCCTGTCTCTAAATCAATTTCTGTAACAACTATGTGACAGTTCCTATCCTACATAGTGGTTTAGCTGATTTATTGGCAGGGATGTGAACGAGTTTAGAAGAGTGGTAGATGTGGATAGAAACATGCTCAAGTCACGAGGCTTTATTTATCACATTTTGTTACGCTTTGTATTTAGAATAAAATAAGCAATCAATGGCGTGATGTCCTCGAGGTTAGTCATGCTTTATTGGAGGGGCATGTATTTCATTTTTGCATACAAGTTATTGGGAAGCATGTACAGCCATTGTATCCCCTTCTCTCCACAGCTATATGTATTTTCAGATGAAATTTGATGTAGAGTCACCCCATTGGTATTGTTGTACTTGCTTGGAGAACTGATATAAATAGGTTCATGCCTGTCACATTCATTGATTGTGTACTTGTGTGTATGCGTTGCTTGTTTTCTTGATCTATATTTCATTATTTTCTATTGGGAATGCTTTTCACATACAATGTTCTCTTGAGCTTGTCTTTTGTCTTGGCTATGGGCATCAGGTTCACTCACATGACATGCAGCTCCATCATTTTGGAGAGCAGCTGTTGGAACAACTAGTAATGGGGAAGAAGTGACAATTTGGGACAGCACATGGCTTAGTACTTTTGTTCTTTTGTGGTTTGAATGAGATCAAGCCTCCATCATTATATTAAATTATATGAGCTGGTATTTATGTTTTTTTATATATTTCTAGTACTTTTAACCTTTTATACTTTTATTTCAACCAATTAACCCTGCTGAAGTGCATCACGAGGGTCCTCACGATCTTTTGTAGGAATTTATTGCTCTGTTGGACAAAGTTCTATTGTGAATGACAACATATGCTATAACAATATTGCACTTCTAATTTCTCTGAAATCTGAATGTTAATGTGATAAAGAGACAAATGTTAATAATTTAATCATACTGTATTGACATTCAAGGACTAAACTCTATGTGGTAGAAGGTAAACTGGTGATGTTGTTACTGACTACTTGAGTACACGATCTACCCTAATATGTTGACAAAATTGGAAATATAGAATTTACTAAGAGCATGAAAAACAGCTTTTAGGCCTTTTTTTTTACAGTTATGAAATATCTTTTAGGTCATGGTTTGATAATTATTGCTGAGATTAAAAAATTATTTATCTTCTTCTGATGTAATGTAAATTTTGAAGACTTTGTATTGCTCATTTTGCAGATATTCACTCATTCATCTAAGGGAGCATATCAAAAAGCGTCCACCCATTGCAACAACCGAAAAAGTTCAGCAATATGTCAAGGTGGTAGTATTCTTGCTAGGTCTTCCATTATTTGTAAACAATGTATTGGATGCAAACAATTTATCATATTTGTGCATTTGAAACCCCTTACAAAACTTCGATATACGACATAGGACAGACATAATTAGTTATTTTCGCTAATTATGATCCTAGTTCTTTGTTATTCAAACTTGGAATTGGTCCTTCAGTATGTGATAATTAGATTGGACTTGAAAATTTGAGAAGCCCTTCGTATGTTATTATCCCTTTGAATTTATTGGTGGCCCTTTGTGTGTTATAATCCCTTTGACTTTATCAGTGGCTGAGGCATTCCACAACTTTGGAAAGAAAGCTCAAAAATTATTGGAAGCTTAAACCCAAGCTTTTGTCTTGGTTGATGATAGGGACCTGGAAAGAATTTAGGAAGAAAGAAAAGCCTGTTTTGCATGGTCTGTAGATTGCAATGTCAGCCTTGTGTAAATACCAGCTTGGCTAGGATTGTGTGCTCCTTGACATGTTTTTTGTGGCAAATGTGAATCTACCAAACATGGTTTTGGCCAAAATATCTATATGGCCAGCCATAGAGCCTGTTACAATGTCAATATATGCTACGCTTACAGTAGGAATGTTAATTTTGAGAAATCAAGATAAACTCTTTTTGTGGAAGACTGTCGTGTGGTATTATTTGGAAGCCATTCATATAATATTGAAAATTGAAATCACCTTAATTGACAATTGTGTGATTGCCAGTTTGTCTCTGTAGACATACTGCTGAGTTTAATAGATAGCAGTGGAGCTAGACAACTTATACCACACTGTATGTTCGATGCCCTTTTCATAAAGTTGTCATTGGGGGAATCCATGGGTGTTCAACGAGACTATGCCAATGTTAATCCAGAGCACACTGGAGCTAGTCTAGCAGGCAATTTCAAAGAGCTAGAAGAAACAATGCAGTGTCAAGAGTGGTCGAATCATGTCCCATCTACAGATCTGTGCAATGTGGATGATAAGCACTAAAAAGGCAGTAAATCTCCTTATTACGTGGATCTTTTATCTCTGGACTCTGATTGAATGCTGATTAGACTTATGCTTGTCATGGGTATGTGCAGATGTTATGGTTTTTATCATATGCCTCTCAAATAGGTGGACATTTATCCTGATCATATGCTTCTTTATTGATAAATTGTTGGTTTCCACCAGTTTTGGGTTTTTATGGTAATTACTATGGGAAGTCTGGTGGTAGTCAACATACATGAATCCAAGGACTCCTTGGGGTGGACACTTATGCTGCCCAATATTCCTTTTTGGTACAAACATTTTATATATCATTAAACATAAATATAAATGTAGAATATCTCTTACAAAAGGAAGATGAAAATACTAGATTTTTTCTATCATGGAAGTCTATTTGACATGTCATAGTTAAGGTGACTGTTCAATGTAGACATTTCATGTTGCTCATTAATATTCACAGCAATATGGTGTCATGATTTATGTTTAGCTATGCCACTTTGTGAACCTGCTACATTGGCTATTTAAAGGCTTTGCAAAAAAAAAATCTTTAATTCAATGTAAAAAAGCATAAAACCCAACAAAGGATTGCACAAGTGTTGTGTTATTTCTTGGACTTCACAATGCACCAGCAAAAAACATGTGTGTGATGAATGATGCCTCTTGTACTTTCATTAGCATATTGGTTTATAGTGCGACACGGGAAGAGCACCTTAACCATTTGAAACAAGTGTTGCAAGTTTTGAGGAAGAATCAACTAAAACTGTTTTTTCTGGGTATTTGCCAAGCAAAGCTTGGTGTATTTTGGGGGTGGTTGTCAAAGATGGTGAATTCAAAAGTGATCTAACAAAAATTTAAGGCATTTTGCGATTGTTAACATTCATTGAGGAGAGTGAAGTGCAAAGTTTTGTTGAGGTTATCTAATATTGAATGAATGAATGAAAGATTTTAATTACGTCCGCGAGACCCAAATATGGTCTATGGGACCTCAAAAATGGAAGTACAATTACTCAAATCATATCATATGATCTTTAATATCTTTGAGAAGGTTGTTCCTTCTCCTGCTGATTTGTGTTAGCAATTCTCCAACTTTTTTTATTTTCTTGTCTTCAAATAAATCTGTAATAAACTCGTTCTCAAGTGTTTCTTTGTATTTGTCACGGATATCTGAAAAACTCGGGCATTTATAGATGAAGTGTTCCTCTGTCTCTACTGCCCCTGTGCTGCATAGAGTACATATCCTTTCTTCCCATTGTTCTTTGGGCGTTGTCCATCTCCCCGTTTCACATCTAAGCCTATGAGAGCTAGTCCTTATCTCGAGCAATGAGTATTTTTTCCTTCCACTTGATTTCAGCGCCTATATACGCTTTTTCCTTGTGGTCATACGTTGGGTTAAAATTTGCAATATAATATTGTCTTTTCCTGCTTGCATTTTTCCACATTCCACTTCTGAACTTTTCATTCACATAATTTTTAATGTCTTTGTTGACATTTGGGCATTCATTTATGTTGATTTCCCAACGTTTCATCCATTTCTGATTTTGTTTCATCCACGTATTCTTTCGCCTATGTAACTCTTCGTCTCTAACTGCTCTAGGCCATCTATCATTTGTCATGTTTTCTGTTTTTTTCAAGTAACATAACAGCTTGGTCATAGCAATTGCTTCTAAAGGGAACATTCCAGTTTCAGCTAGAATAATTTCATAAGGGGTTGTGGCCTTAATTTTGAGAAAGTTTGTGATTAGATATTTTTGAATCCTTTCTATTTGTCTCCATTTTGCATTTGTTGTGCCACTAGCCCACACTTCGCAACCATACAACAGAACCGGTGTAACAAGTAGGCCAAATAAGACCTTGGTGGTCTTCCAGTCCCACAACTCGGCATTCCTACACCTGTTTTGAAGTGCATATAGTGCTCTCCAACCACTTTGAGTTCTTTTCATCCTACATGTATTCCAATTAAGTTTGTCATGAAAGTCTATGCCCAAGTATTTGTATTCTACTACTACATCAAGCGGTTCTCCTGCAAACTGAAATTTGAGTTGTTGCTTCTTCTTTTTTGCTGAAAAAATCATAATTTTTGTTTTGCTCGTGTTCACCTGCATCCCAACTTCTTTACAAAAGAGTTCTAGAACTTGAAGGTGATCTTCTAGATCTTTGGTTGTTTTGGCCACAAGAATTACATCATCTGCATACATGAGGAGTTTTACCACATATTTGGCTAAATGCACACCCTCTCCCCCAAATTTGTTTATCCATTCTTCTAACTTGTCAATGTACAGCCCAAATAAGGTCGGAGATAGAGGGCAACCTTGTTTGACACCTATGTCACTACCAAAACATTCAGATAACCCTTCCTGTGTTCTGATTCTAGCTTTTACATGCTCATATAGTCTGTGAACTGCTGCCCTGTAGTGAATTGGAACCTCTAGTTCTTCCATTCTGCTCCATAATTTTTTCCTAGGCACTGTGTCAAATGCCTTTTTGAAGTCTACAAAACAGCAAAAAGCCTCCTCTTTTTTCTCCCATATTTTTTCCACTATGTGTCTGAGCGTGATACAGTGATCAATAGTTGAGTGTTTGGGCCTAAAACCTGCTTGCCCCTTTGCTCTCTTTCCCTTTTCTTCTGCCCATATGCTGATCCTCCGCTCTATCATACTCCCAAACAACTTTGCAAAGAGAGGGTTGATCATGATAGTTCGATAGTTTGAGGGATTATTTACATCTCCACTTTTAAACAAAGGAATGGTCAAGCTAGTTGTCCACTCCGTAGGGAAGCCATTTTGTATGACCTCATTGAAAATTTCTTTGATTTGCGGTGCCAAGATATCTACCCCCCATTTTATATGCTCTGCTTGAAGATTGTTTATGTCACGGGATTTTCCAGTTGCTAACTTTTTTATCCCTTGAATAATGTCTTCAATTGTGAAAAGTTCTTTCTTGACAATGATAGTAGGTGGTGTCTCCTGCTGGTTACTACGCTGATACAGTTGTTTTGAATACTCCAACCACTGATTAACTGTTATGTTATTTTCAGTTTGCATCCTTTTCACGCTTAGTTCCTTCCAAAATTTCTTTGGTTCATGCTTCCCTAAATAAATCAATTCTTCCCTCCTTGTTTTAGCGTATTCTTCTTTTTTTGCCCTTACCAGTTTCTCATATGCTTTTTTGTTTGCTCTTGTTTTACCATCAAATTGTATATGCTGCAAAGACCTAACAACTCTTCTCCATATTGCGTGATAGCCCCATGCTCATCTTCTGAAGTCCTGGTCCACTGTTGATTTTCCTCTTCTGGCATCCAAAGAGGATTAATCTCAATATATTCGTTACCTTCTAGAATGTTAGCTTGCTTATTTGCTGTCCTTGCATTGAAATCTCCAATTAATATAATATCTCCCAACTTACTGTATATTGAAATGTCTCTTTTTAGGGAGGAGTATGGGTCTTCTCTGTTAAGGTCATGTTTCTTATAGAATTTAGAATTCTTGGGAGCAAAATAACATGCTGCTATGCTAATAACTGACTTATTTTCTAGGATCTTTATCCAAATGTACTGTTTGTTTTCATCTTGTTTTTCAATTTTAATGACCCTATCCCATTCCTCTTTTATTAAAACCATAATACCCCCATGCCCTTTGCCATTTTTTGCTGCTTTATTCCATACTGCTATTTTTTTGTATCCCACAAATTCTGGAGTCCTACATCCATCGTGTTCATGTGTTTCTGTCAATATGATTATATCTTTGTCTCTAGCAATGGGCCCTAACCCGGGTCCTCTTCTCCAAGGGAAACCTCTACAGTTCCAACTTACCATTGTAAGATGTTCCCGGGCGAGCCATACTCCCTATTTATTTTGGATTTGTTTAGATGTGATGTATGCCTTTCTATTTCTTAAATATGCCTGTTTCCCTTCATTCCTTGCTGCCCTCACCTTTTCCCATTCCTTATTTCTTTCTTCCTGCTGTAAAAATGTTAGGTCGTCATCTAAATAAAATTGTGACCCTCTCAGCATGCCTCTGTTTCTAAGTAACCTTATTTTATCCTCGTAGCTCATCAATGTGACCCGAATATGTCTATCTCTGCCTCCTTCTCTCAGCCTGCCAATTCTACTTACTTTTTTTATCTGACCCTTCCATTGTAACCGATCTGACAAGAAGTTCCTGGTTAAACGATTTGTGTCTTCCTTGCCCCCATAATCTTTCAACCCTTTGATGATTATATTTGTTAACTTCTCATGTCTTTCTTTCTCTTCTGTTATTTGAATTTTTACTTGCTTCTCTATCAACTCTTTTTGTTGATTGACTGGTTCTTTTACTACTTGAGACCATGTCTTTGTCTTTGCTAATTCATTTCGTAGCTCATTTTCTCTTGTTTCAATGTTTTGGAGTGTTTTCTTTACCTCTTTTATTTGATTTGCATTTGTTTTTTCCACCTCTATTGCATCATTGATTGGGGGATGGATGGCTTGTTTGAGGACATGCCATTCACGTTGACCCATGTTTGCTAGGTTTTGTAGCTTTGACACTGTTGTCACATTTTGCACGGGGTGCAATGTCTTCAATATTGTTTTGTAACAGTGCTGCTCTTCTTTTCCTCCTTCCGTTTTCCTTCCTTCTCTCCCTTTCCTTTTCTTTCCCATTCTCTTTCTCTCCCCCTTTTTCCTTGGAGTCCCCCAGTTGATTTTCCAACTTTGCAGCAAGTCTACCTAAAATTGGCTAAGTGTTGGTGCGAAGTTCGCACTTCGCCCAGTCTGGGTGCGAAGTTCGCACTTCGCCCAGTCTTGGTGCGAAGTGCGCACTTCGCCCAGTCTTGGTGCGAAGTCCGACTTCGCCCCACTTTCTGGGCGCACCTTGCACTGGCAGACTGGCAGGTCAACACAGAAGAAAGATAAAATGCCGGAGCAAGTCCATATGGCGGCAGACACCAGTGTTCGCCTGTGCGCAGTTCGACTTCTCAACATAGCCGGAATGCGCCCTTGACAGTGTACGTAGGGGAACAAACCCGGAATTTGACCAAGGCGTGAAGGCCTTCCCAACCGCACCGTTTTCTGCCCACGCATCCCAAGGAGCTCCGATCCCAAGTGAAGATGGATAGATCGCCCTCTAAGGCGGGCATGTGTCACACAAAGATAACCCATCATCGACAAGTGTCCAGCTTCGGGATTTGAACCAAGACCGCCGACCAAAAGGGATAAGCATGGACCGCCCGCACCGCTCGCGTTAATAGCCTCATTCAAAGCTGATCCGAGGTTTCACCCGCTCCAGCCTACCAGCCGAGCTCGCCGACTTGAAGATTTACCCAAGACTCCGCCACGTAGCTGTCCAGCCTTCCAGGAAGACCATGTCGCGGGTACAGCCCGACCCGACAAAAGGTCAGCATTTGCAGCCTCTTTCGCCGCTTCGTCAGCCTTATGTTTGATCGGGACTCGTGCCCATTAATGTAACGGGTGGGACTCGGGCTATAAAAGCCCATCGTGAATTCATTGTAAAGGGTGGAAGGGGAATGTTTGTTAGGGAACTACTGTGCTTATCGTAACCGTGCTTCTCGCTTACAAATACAATCTGTATGCCCGGTTCTGTTCTACCGCTTTTATTTCTTCCTGTTTATGCTTTACGCGATTCTGTGTCATGGCTTGTTGATTCACTTCGGCATTTGATGGTCAAGCGCCTTTAGCATTATTTTTGTACTTTTAAATTTCATATAATAGATGTGGTAGCAGCTCCATCGCTTATGTGTGACGTTGCTGGCCCGTATCCGGTGATTGATGCGATCCCCTCGCCGTTAGTTCCTTGTAGGGAATGTTTGCTAGGGAGCCATTGAAGCTCGTGCGGTTAAACTCTCTCGCCTAACACATATACCCGGCTCGACATCTCTAGGTTTACTTTCTACCCCCGTCGCTGTACGTATCCGGTGATTGATACGATCCCTCGCCGTTAGTTCCTTGTAGGGAATGTTTGCTAGGGAGCCATTGAAGCTGTGCATACACTGCTTGTGTATCGGCAGTACGCCTAGGTTTTGCGCTCCTTGTCATGCTCTCGTGTTTGTATGCGTAAGTAGCGGTGATTGGTGTGTTCCCGCATCGTTAGTTCCCCCCACCAACCTTTGGACATATTTGTAATCTCTTTCTCGTACATTTGTCTCTTTCAGCTTCATTTATTTCTTTCCCTGTTCCCTTTAGCTTAAATTAGAACCCCCCCAAAAGGAGCCGGCCTTCTCCGGAGATTGGCTCGGAAGGCATCTCTTCCTTCCGGCCTTTCATGCTGGTGGGCGAATCTGGGCGCATTAACCCAAAATCCTTTCCTCATGGCGCTCGGTGGGACGCTTGTCCCACGATTTAAAGAAAGAGTACCCGTTCTGTCTCCACTTAGCGCAACAGTTTTTCTGCTACGCTCGGCGGAACACGGGTCCCACATCTGAAGAGAGATTTTCCGATCCGTCTCCACCTGGCGCTGACAGTTTCTGAGCTCTCTGTGAGACAAGGAAGTTTCTCACCCCCGACAAAATCGAAGCATCGGTGTTCGCTTCATTGCTGTTCCAAATCCGAGCACCCGGCGACTCGCACGAACAAATCCTCTCGAGTCTAGAAGACCGGTCCCGTCACCTTCATGCACACGAGAAGGTGGCGAACAAGAAATCCGAGAAGCCCGCCCGAGTTCTACGAACTAGACATCCACGCCGAGGCGAGATCCCCAGCCGGGCTGATCCGCGAGCTCGCTTCGACGAAGCCGAGGCCGAGATCCAAGAAGAAGCCGAAGCCGAGGCTCGGAAGAGCCGAGTACGAAGTAGAAGAGGCCGAGGAAGAGGAAAATCCCGCATCCTCGAAAAGTACCGACACCGAGTACACAACCGACGGCGGAGAAGAAGAAGAAATGGCCGCTCAACGACCCGAATGACGATGATCTCTTCCCGGCGGTGGACTCTACGGGGCCCTTGGCCCCGATCGGTCGCCAAGCCGTGCCCCCCGCCGCTTTAAAGTCTATTCCCACATACGACGGCTACGGTAAGACGGCGTACGAGCACATCCAGGACATCCTCGCCCTGGCCGCGCCGCATACCATCACCGATGAAAGTGTGAAGACCCGTCACGGCCCTTTCCCCGAGGGGAAAGCTTCTCTACCGGTGGAGATCGCCGCCGTAAGGATCCATCACGGGGTGGCCCCGCCTTGCCAGGAGGCTCGTAAAAGGATGCAACGAGTCCGCTGATCCTACCTCTCTACCGCATCGGCTCCAAGCAATCCGGAGGCATCCTCAAGAGGAGGTGTCCGATTTTAACATTAGGTTTGCGAGATCCCGGAAACGGGTACCTCGCGAACTTCGGCCTTCACCGGCATGGTCTGCTCACTACTATCCGAGGTCTTTCAACTCGTACATATGCCTCGCCGCCGAAGATCGCCCGAATTGACGAGTTCCCCGCACCGTACGAAGCCGCCCAGCAAGTCGAAGCCGACATTATCTCCATTGGCAAAGCTTCCGTCCGTAGTGCAGGAGCCGATTCATCCCGACTTTCCCGCATCGCAGGATCCTTCTCGCTTCCGGTGGTTTGCCGTCCACTTCGTGGCAGCAACCCCAGCCGCAAGTGGAATCCGGCGCCGGTCGTAACTCAATACGGCCCGCCTCACTTGCATTACCCTCATCCGCCTCCTCCTGCTCCTCATTTTCCAGCACTTCCTTCTCCCCCGCAGTATGCGTCCTATTCTAACCCTCCTCCATTGGCCGCATTGCCTCCACCGGCACAGTTACCGCCGCCCGACAAAGAGATCCGTAACACGATTCTACAAGAAGTGCGGGCTTTGGCCTCCGGATATCATGCCATGTCCAATGACATGACCGCTATGAAAAAGAAGCAGCCCAAATGGACTTTGCTCCTAGAAGGCCGTATGCGCCACCGGCGCCGACAAAAGATAAAGCCCCGTAAAATCAACAGCAGAGGCGTCCGCCTCCGAGGAATGCTCGCTATAGAAGACCCACCTGGTCCTCCGGACCGAGTCAACCGGTGCACTACGTGCAATGACCCGCATTCGGAGGAAGACTGCACTTTACACCAACACTACATCCAAACCTTGGCCGGCAGCACTATAGAAGATGATGAGCTCTACATGATCTTGGACGGCGAGGCCAATTTTGCCCTGCCATAAGAGAATCCAGTGACGCCCGCCAAGGAAGAAAAGAAAGTTGCGGACGCGGCTAAACCTTTGCAAGTATACGCAAGAAGAGAAAAACCGCAGCCCGACGGGCTGCCACCGTACAAGCGGCTGTGGCCTTACACAGCCCAGGAGAAGGCGTCCAAAGATAAAGCTCCCGCTAAACCTTCTCCAAAGAAAGGCCGCCGCTGCTCCAGCCTAAGCCTCCAAAGAAAGGCCCCAACTCCCGCTAAGCTTCCTGTACTTCAGCCCCCACCTGAAACCAAAGAACAAGCCCAGGAGAAGTCGAAGTACCCGTCTCCGACCAAGAGACAACGAGTTGAGGCCACCCAACAAGATCGAACCAAGTATGAACCGGCTAAACCAGCAGAAGGAGCTAGTACCCGGGCTACAACGATTGTAGACGAGTTGAAGAAGACTCCCGCGGAATCAGCATGTACGATGCTCTTCCGCTTCTGTGCCGGTAGATCTCGCCGCAAGAATCACCGAAGAACATGAAGAGCGGCAAGCGGATGCACCGCTGTCCCGGTTCAACCTTTGACAGCCTCCGCCACCGGGAAGAACAGACCGCCACCCTTTTATCTCGTCTTTGCGGATGCAAGGGCACATAGTTCACAACCGCATGGTGGATTCTCGGTGCTTCCTCGACCGTAATGCCGAAGGCCGTCTCGCGATGAGATCGGGATGGAATACACACGGAGCAGCCAAGGTGTGCCGCAATTAGACGGCACCCCCGTCAAGACAAGCTTGGTGTCATAAAGGACATCCCTATCCGGCCGCACAAAGCTCTCGACATTATGGTCATCCAAGAGGTCGTGATTGTTGACCTGGAGCCTTACTTCGGCATGTGTCTCTCTCGGGAGTTCACTCGCGGGTTGGGCGGGTACCTGTCTCTAGACTACTCGCACATGGAAGTGCCCTTCAAAGGAAGGAGACCGAAAATTTTCAATGAGAAGCCTTCCCCTTTTCTAGTAGACAAGATACCCGGAGGAGAGATGGACTGCATGGTCCAGTTGTCAGAGGAAGAACTGGTGACAGTGGAACTGACCGAGCAAGCTCTCGAAGTGCTACAGCTTGAAGACGAGTTCTCGTTGCGGGACTTCAATGCCGTAATCGGGACAGAGCAGTGGTTGTTACTCCATTAAATGCACCTCGAGGAGCTTGACGTGTCGGGCTATGAAAGAAGTAGGACCCGCACCCGAAGAGCCGTGGAAGCTTTTCTTTGACGGCGCGCGTTGCAAGAATGGCGCCGGTGCAGGGTACTCCCGGTTTCCCCAACCGGAGTCCGGAGGGACTATGCCTACAGTGCTGGCCTGGAGCTGTACTAACAATTCGGCGGAATACGAAGCCCTGTGCTTGGGTTTGCGAAAGGCGGAAAGGCTCGGAATCAAGCATCTCCAAATTTTCGGAGATTCAGAGTTAGTGTGTCATCAAGTTATGAATAAATGCGCGTCCAAGCATCACTATCTTAGAGCGTACCGCAATCGGGTCTGGGACCCGATGGAATCGTTTGACTCATTGAATGTTAAGGCAATATCGCGTGAGAGAAACAAGCACGCCGATATTCTCGCGTCTCGTTGGAGCCGTGCACGTTCCGGCCGAAGACGTCGTCCGTAAACCGAAGCCGGTCCGCACCATTTACAGTGCCTTCCGTGCTCGATAGGGATACCTTCTCGCGTGTATTCAGCCGTGACGAGGAGATCGTCACATTCCTGGTTAACGAAGTGTGTGTAATCGAAGGTAGAGACCCTGATGACGAGCAATATGAGGGGTTGATACAGTTACGGAATAATCACGTCCCAAAAGGACTGATTACATTAGAGAGTCTCTTTGATCGGAATGACAGAGCGATATCCCACAGGATCAAAGTAGACCCGAGGCAGTATGCTGACCTGGAACTCGAACCCGGTAAATCTATCAAGGTCGGAACAGACTGCACGTCGGAGGAGCTGGTGCAGATTAGATCACTGTGCCAGGAGTTCCCCGACATCGTGGCCTGGTGCTACGAGGATTTGAGGGGGTATGACAGATCTGTCATCCAGCAAGATACCATCGAGCTAGAGGAAGGCGCCAAGCCGTTCCGACAAAAGCAAAGGGCCGTAAATCCAAAGATTGAGGCCATGATGAAGACCGAGCTCTTGAAGATGCTGGAGGCCAAGATCATCTACCCCATCAAACATTCATCCTGGGTCGCGAATTTGGTGCCCGTGAGGAAAAAGAATGGCGACATACGTCTCTGTGTCGACTTCAGAAACCTAAATCAGGCTTCCCTCCGGGACCACTATCCGCTTCCCCAAATTGACCAGATTCTACATATCGTTGCTGGAGCCCAGAGATTTTCACTTTTAGATGGATTTTCCGGCTACAACCAGATTTGGGTCAAAGACGAAGACCAGCATAAGACGGCGTTTACCACGAAGTGGGGGACGTTCGCCTATCAGCGCATGCCGTTTGGCTTATCTAATGCCGGTGCCACGTTCCAAAGGGCCATGGACCCGGCCTTCCGAGAGCCGCTCAACAAGATTATTGTCATCTACCTCGATGACATGACCGTTTTCTCTCACCGACGAGAAGATCGTTTCCCCCCCCGCCTTATATTTGAGAGTTGTCCCGAATAGCCTCTCTATAAACCCGAGGAACCCCTCCCCGTGAAGGAAGGAAAGTCCGCCGGGACATGTCATCTCCGAGGAAGGCCTCGCCATTGACCCCGACAGAGCGTAAGCCCTCGCTCGCTTGCCAGCCCCCACTGATAAAAAAGGGCTGCAGTCCTTCTTCTGTCAGATTAACTTCGTGCGGAAGTTCATCCCGGACTTCGCACAGGTGATCAAGCCCATGGCCGAACTGTTGAAGAAAGATACACCTTACGAATGGACTGATGAGAGAGAGCAAGCCTTCGAGGAAATCAAGGCTCGAATTGCGCAAGCTCCGGTGTTGACAAACCCGGACTACTCCAAGGACTTCATCCTGTATGCAAGTGGGAGAACCCGAAAGTTACGCTGCAGTCCTGACTCAGAAGGGAGACGACGGTGAGGAGCGCCCCATTGCGTTCCTAAGCCAAGTGATTTTGCCGCACGAAGAGAAGTACAATTTTATAGAGCGGCAGGTCCATGCGGTCATGAAGTCCCTTCGAAAGTTCAGGCACTTTGTCTCCCAGAGCAAGACCACTGTCTTTGTGATTCACCCCGATGTTCGCAGTTTCATCTTGCAAGGAGAACCGGGTCACAAGAGAGCGGGATGGATTGCCAAGATCCAGGAGTTCGACATCGAAGTACGGCCCACCAAGCTTATCGTAGGCCGAGCCTTGTGTCGTGAATTGGCCCGAAGCGCCGTAGCCGGCATCTCCGCCTCGCAAGTGGGAGGACACAACGACACGCATCTACCTAGCCAACTCCTTATCGGAGGGGAGTGATTGGACAGATGAACTGGTGAGATACTTCTGCACCGGAAGATGTCCCGATCACCTGAACGCCTCACAACGAAGGAGATTTCGGCTAGGTGCACTAAGGTACACTCTTCGCCCCGAGGGGCTTTACTTCAAAAACATTGACGGCATCCCGTTGCGGTGCGTCATAAAATCCGACCAGCCTAGGATCCCCGGAGATTTTCATTCCGGGATGCCCGGGGGTCACCATTCTTCAAGGCCAACGGCCTTAAAAATAATAAGGGCTGGATACTATTGGCCCACTCGCTTGCGTACGCGCATGCGGTCCGCGCCAAATGTGATCAATGCCGAGGTATGCCGGCCGAAACGTAAAAGCACCCCCGCCCCCTTCAACCGATTCAAGCCGAAGCTCCGTTCCAAAGAATGGGGTCTAGACTTCATTGGGGTGATTTCTCCTAACTCCTCCGCCGGCCACAAGTTTATTCTCACAACTCATCGATTATTTCACACGGTGGACGGAGGCAATCCCGACCAAGAACGCCGACCAAGAAACGGTCATCGTGTTCATTGAGAGCCCGATTACCCGCTTCGGGGTTCCGTAGTCGATTGTGACAGCATAACGGTCCGGGATTTGTAGGCGCCGTACTCACGGAGTACACCAACAGACTTGGCATCTATCACAAGATGTCTTCTAATTACTACCCGCAGGGGAATGGCCTTGCCGAGTCTACTAACAAGAACCTCCTGAAAATTCTCCGGAGGACCATTGAAAAGAATAAGCGGACTTGGCACTTACTCCTGAACCGGGCGCTGTGGGCGGACAGAGTTGCGTTCAAGAAATCCCTCAGAACGTCCCCCTACGCGCTCGTCTATGGCAAGGAAGCTGTTATGCCATCACACATTGAAATCCCCGCCCTGTGGATGATTGATGAAGACAGGAGCAGCGGAGACCCGGTAGATGACAGATTGTGCCAACTCCTGCAGTTGGAAGAAGACAGAGAAAGTGCATACCAGGCCTTCGCGGATCACATTGCAGCCACTCAAGGCTGGTTTGCCAAAGGCACCACTGCCCGAGTTTTCGAGTCGGGGACCCGGTGCTTGAAGTGGGATTCATACAAGGCAAAACCGGGTAATCACGGAAAATTTGATGCTCTCTGGGAGGGCCCTTATCAGATTGCCCGGGTGAATCAGTTCAATGCCTACATACTTTCGGATATGGAGGGTCAGCTCCTCCCCATCCCCGTCAACGGGTTCCACTTGAAGCTTTATCGCTGTTGAAGGCGCCCGAGTGGCCCTTCCTTGTAAAAATTTTTCCTTGTGTTTTTTATTTTTCCCCGCATGTATAGTTTCCAGTTTTAGCTTTCAATTTATTTTTCCTTCTTTGAGCTTAATTGCGGCATGGGAGAGAAAGACAGACTTCGCAGCAAAGTCTGTCGTTGCCCCGCAGGAGGGGCGAAGTTCGGCTATGCAGAGAAAGAAAGGAGAAAAAAGAGCAAAAAATTGACTAAGTGTTGGCCGAAGCCCGACTTCGCAGCGAAGTCGGACTTCGGCCCAGCCGAATTGCGAAGTTTGTTCGAGAAAATGCTCGAAGCACACTAAGAAGAAGCTCCGCTCAGCCTTTGACCGAAGTACGCACTGGCACACCCTTCGTGCGAGTACGCACCGCGCAACTTTTGCGCAAGAGTGCGAACTTCGCAGCAAGCCCCGACTTCGCCAGCGCAAGTGCGCGCTGCGCTCTACTCTCGTGCGAAGTGCGAACTTCGCGCGAAGTTCGCACTTCGCACCAAGCTTCGGCCGAAGTCCGAACAAAGCCAGCATCGCATTGCGCAGTTCGACCAACGAGCGAAGGTTGCAAAAGGTGTTAAGTGTTAGTGAAGCCTGAAGGCGGCCAAGACCCAGACCGCGCCCGAAGCCTTGGGCGCAGCAAGCAAGCAGAAGAGTTCAAGCACGCGCTTCGCGCGAGTTCGAACTTCGCCCAAATTCGGGCGAAGTCCGACTTCGCCGGCGAGGTCGGGCCGCGCCCAACTTCGGGCGAAGCCCGGCCGCGCCTAGTTTTCCGGCCGCATTGGGACGCGGTTTAAAAAAATAATAATAACGAAAAATTCAAAAGCCCCTAAGCCGGGCCCAAGGCGCGCTTGCACTTGTTTTAATGTGGGTTTCCGCGCCAAAGGTTTTGTCTTGAGCAGTGTGCCCAAGTGGTGGAAGCAACGTCAGCCATGGTGCAGTCCCCAACGCTGAATTAATGATTGCGCGTTTTTCAAGGAAAAATGCAACCAAAGAAGCATGGCACGTCTGCCGGGGCGCGTTTTTTTTCAAACGTTCTCCTGCGCAGCCACCAAGGATTTTAACTCAGCCGACCTACCCCCTCCTGCGTTGCATTAATGGCGCTGTTTTTATCTAGAAAAGGGGGTCAGAAACATGCCAACATTCCAGATTGCAGAGATTATTCCTCGGACAGTGCTAATTATTCCTCTGATAGCGAAATTTGTTGCAGACAGCCTGAACCTATCATTATTGCTGACTCAGAGAGATGGACAAGGGAAAAAGGCCCGTGTCAACGCAGTCCAGCGAAAGCAGCGAACCGGGGGATTTGCCGCGGCCAGGAGTTTTCAAAGGCGATCCCCCGCCAGAGAAGAAGTCAAAGGCCCGGACGAAGAAGGTACAGCGTGGGCAATCCCCACCACCTCCGGTCAATTACCTGGCAGGATATGTGGACGGCTTGTTTTCCATGAGCCTAACTCAGTCGCGAGCGAATGTGGAGAGTCGGGTCGACAAAGTTTCGCCCTCCCATCATTTTGGAGCGGCGTACAAATCAAATCTCTTCATATTCATGTGCCCTCCTGTCCACCAGTGCCCGGAGCTGATAGACTTAATTGTCAGACACTATAAACCAGCTTCCCGGCAAATCTGCAGTTCCGTCGGCAAACCCTTGTTCGCACTGCGCAGGGAGACCGTGCAGCCGCCTTTCGCCTCAGTGGCTGGAGTATGACTCCGGCACCATCCTCGTAAAGATCAGTCCGGGCGAACAAGCGGGACGTTTCACGCACACTAAGCGAATGAGGGATTTCCTCAATTCGTAGCCGAACGCCCCGCTTCCACTCGGACAATGGCCGACCGGCCCCATGCCTTTGACGAAATTTCAGTAGCAAGTATCTATATACCATCCTCGGCATGGATTCTCGGCCGCGACTCCGATGAGCCGGTGCACCCGTACCAGCCTAGCGCCGCGCAATGCCTCCCGTGTGGAGAATCTTACGAACCAGCGGCGCAATGGAGCGGAAAGCGCCCCATCTCTTTCGATCGGGCAGACCGGTCGGCTTACGCCATTCATTCCAGCCTCGTTGAAGATTCGTAAGAGGCAGCCAACCGATTTTCGTTTTAGCTCGTTCCGGCCTCGGCTTTGTTTGTACCATCTGCACCCCCAAATGCCGATCCTGAACCTGAAGAAGGTTAACGAGAAAGGAGAGCCCCAGCCCGTCTATAATTGGACGGATGACTTATACCGGAAAGGGTCCTACTACAAGTTCAACTTCAACTTTCTGGGATTCGTCATGTCAGTCTTCACCGAAAGTGAAATCCCCCGTCCCCCGAGAGAAATGACGAGTGCTTTGATAAATCAGAAGCTCGGGGACGTTTCGGACCGACGCAGGGATTGTGATCAGAATCTACGGATTCAAGGGCAAACCCTATTTGCTGCCCTATTGGTGCTCAGAGCATCTGTTCGGGATGGAGGTTGCCCGACATATGGACTATGTGGAAGAAGAGTTTGGCCTAGGGAAGAAAAGAGGACAGATTTTCCAATACCCTCTTTCCTGGGCCAACGTTGAGATTACTGAGGTAGGACAACATGTCTACCTAGAGCAAGCGCTGTCATGGGATAAGGGGAAAGTTTGCACATTTGTGCCCCCGGGATATAACCGAAGATAGATGCGACGTGGTCCATGTGGACCTTGACTCGGAGATTGAATTAATGGAAGCTTCTCTCCCCTGGCAGGATTTCTACTGCGAGGAGGTGACATATGACCCCAAGCGAAACCCGGACCATCACTTCTCATCTCCAGGGTTCAAATTTCTGTCCAAGATTGCAGTGCCTTAACCGGTCTAAAGAAAAGATTACCGAATGCTCGGAAAATGAGATGCCGCACGCAAAGACGATAAATCCACAAGGAGAAACCCGGCCGTAGATGACGACTTTTCGGTTCTCTATGACCAAGGATCATGACAACTGGCGGCCGTTCGCATATCAAGGTTACGTTCCCCGAGGCCCCTTTGAGGATTATAAAAGTGGGTCTCCTCCCAAACAGTTGTACACTTCGGCAATCGCCAACAGCGGCCCAGCAAGTACCCAGGCCGATCCAATGCAGCCCGTGGCTCCTAAGGCGGCGCCTGAAAAGGCGAAAGAGTTAGTCAAGGCAGCGCCCGAGGCACTCCCTCAGGCAAGAAAAGCGCCAGCGCCGCCAGAAAGCAGACCGGTCGCGGCAGACATTCTGCCAGTCAAACCCCGGTACAAGTTTACCGTGGGAGCATCAGCGCCGTCGCACTCGCTTCGTCTCCTTCCCCCGATCCGACAGCTTGTTCCGTAAGAGAAGAAGCGGAGGAGAGTTGAGAAAATCAGGCGACCTAGCTCGATAGTGCAGCAGACCGGCCGCAGAGCCGCAGCTCGCGTCCCGCCGCCGCAGAGGCGCTCCTTTGGGCAGTCCCAAGCCGCCCGCCGAGACAAGAAGCGAAGACATCCCCCCGCATCGGCTCGAGCGGAGCCCGCAGGTACGTTTGCTGTCCCCGTCTCTCTAGTCTCACCCGGCTCTACTTCCACTCGCCCCCCGCTCAACTCGGGCGAGCCATGACCACATCCTCCCCCCCGTCTCCGCGTCCTTCTAGCGGTCCCCATTCTTTCGATCGCCTTGCTCGTAACCCTAACGTCTCTCTTCTCTGAGCACAACTCCAAACCCTTCGCCCGAGGTCAGTGCTGAGGCTGTCCGTTCACCGTCACATCCTCCGCCTCAGCCGCTTCAAACCCTCGCAGTGTTAGCCGCTCCCATTTCCATTTCCCGGTCGCCCCCACAAGCGACCGATTCTTCCAAGGTCTGTCCGGTTCCTCCTGGTTCCATTCCCGCAGGAGAGACGTCTCAGCAGATCCCTAGGCTGGGGGAACCAGATTTTATGGACGACCTCCAGAACTCAGATGACTTGCCCCTGGCAACGAGAGCCGTAGAGTATTCTGTCTCTTTCCGCCAAGACCTGAAGCGGAGGAGACACGAAGAGATAGCCGCCCCGGCGAAACGCGCAAAGTATGATTTCGGAAGGAGAGTGATTACAACGGAGAAAATAATCCCAATAGTGAAGAAGCCTCTCCGAGAAATGACTAAGGCGGACTACGTGCTCCAGACAAAGGAGAAAAGCTTTGACGACATCAATAAGCAGTATGAGATTCAGACGATCATGCGCAAAGCTGACAATCTCTTTGTCAAGAGTCTGGAGGAGCAGGAAGAACTTTTCGCGTTGCAGGATAAAGTAAGGCAGCTTGAAGAGGACCTGTCTAGGTCCACTGAGCAGCTGGAAGCGGCGCGGCAAGAAACAGATGAACTCAAAGCCCAGCCTGGCCGCTTCTCAAGAACAGAGCCGCAACCGAAAAGAAAGCAGCCTCTGAGCAGATTTCTCAGCTCCAGGAGTCTTTGAAGCAGCACGATCGCAGCTTGCAGAGAAAACATCTCAAGCGACGGTCTTTTCAAAGACAAAGGTTAAGGAAATGAGGGCTGGTTTGCTGAGGGAATGCAAGCCCCATACCTTTAAGGCGATGGCAGTCCAGGACTTCGCATCCAGGATTCAAGAAGTTTCTGCCCAGGGAAAGCCTGTGGTAGAGGAGGCCGAGCGCCGTGCGAAGCAATGGCCGGACTCGGCGGTTAATCTTCGAGAGCGCGAGCGCAACGGCGTCCATTTTTCCCCCGTGTCCTCATTCGCCGCAGAATGGGCAGGTGCAAGGGTGACCTTGCACAAATATTTCGTAAAAGTTGAAGAGGTGAGAGTGGCTAGACGAATGCTTGACGCATTCACGCATGAAAGAGATATCTGTCTGGCCCCCTTTCACGCTCTTTCAGAACTTGGGTGTCCAGGTTTTGTTGAGAATGGCGAGCTCCTCACCCTAGATCGGGTAAAGAAGAATTGGCAGTCCTTTGAAGCAGATACAGCTGAAATTGATAGCTGGACTGAGCCAATTCAAGACAGTCAGGTCACTCAGATGGTGTCCAGATATTCCAAGATCCGCTCCTATTTCCAGGAGTTAGAGAAAAGATACCTCACCATCGACCTGCACGCGGTCGCTGCGTTTCACGGAGCATTAGAAGATATAGCTGACCGCAAGCCATTCGAAGCGTAAGCCTGGCGCTCAGCCCAAGTGGCATACACTCGCATGTGCGAGGCAGAAGCAGGAAATGAAGAGCTTTCGGAAGGAGATTCTGACGAGGCAACTGACAAAGATGAATCTCAAGAACAGTTGCCGCAAGGAGAACAGCCTAGAGCAAGCAAAAGGCAGGGGAGGTAAGTTCCTCTGCACCCAAAGGATGAAGGCATGGATTCTTTGCGCCGAGGCGAGCTCGACACCCCGCGAGCCGCCATAAATGTTGTCACATTTTGCACGGGGTGCAATGTCTTCAATATTGTTTTGTAACAGTGCTGCTCTTCTTTTCCTCCTTTCGTTTTCCTTCCTTCTCTCCCTTTCCTTTTCTTTCCCATTCTCTTTCTCTCCCCCTTTTTCCTTGGAGTCCCCAGTTGATTTTCCAACTTTCCAGCAAGTCTACCTAAAATTGGCTAAGTGTTGGTGCGAAGTTCGCACTTCGCCCACTGGGTGCGAAGTTCGCACTTCGCCAGCTTGGTGCGAGTGCGCACTTCGCCGCTTGGTGCGAGCGCATTCGCCGGGTGCGAGGCGCGCTTTGGTGCGAAGTCCGACTTCGCCCCACTTTCTCGGGCGCACCTTGCACCGGCGGACCGGGCAGGTCAACACAGAAGAAAGATAGAATGCCGGAGCAGGTCCATATGGCGGCAGACACCGTGTTCGCTCGTGCGCAGCTTCGACTTCTCAACAGTAGCCGGAATGCGCCCTTGACAGTGTACGTAGGGGAACAAACCCGGAATTTGACCAAGGCGTGAAGGCCTTCCCAACCGCACCGTTTTCTGCCCACGCATCCCAAGGAGCTCCGATCCCAAGTGAAGATGGATAGATCGCCCTCTAAGGCGTGCATGTGTCACACAAAGATAACCCATCATCGTACAAGTGTCCAGCTTTCGGGATTTGAACCAAGACCGCCGACCAAAAGGGATAAGCATGGACCGCCCGCACCGCTCGCGTTAATAGCCTCATTCAAAGCTGATCCGAGGTTTCACCCGCTCCAGCCTACCAACGAGCCTCGCCGACTTGAAGATTTACCCAAGACTCCGCCACGTAGCCGTCCAGCCTTCCAGGAAGACCATGTCGCGGGTACAGCCCGATCCGACAAAAGGTCAGCATTTGCAGCCTCTTTCGCCGCTTCGTCGCCTTATGTTTGATCGGGACTCGTGCCCATTAATGTAACGGGTGGGACTCGGGCTATAAAAGCCCATCGTGAATTCATTGTAAAGGGTGGAAGGGGAATGTTTGTTAGGGAACTACTGTGCTTATCGTAACCGTGCTTCCGCTTACAAATACAATCTGTATGCCCGGTTCTCGTTTCTACCGCTTTTATTTCTTCCTGCTTATGCTTTACGCGATTCTCGTGTCATGGCTTGTTGATTCACTTCGGCATTTGATGGTCATGCGCCTTTAGCATTATTTTTGTACTTTTAAATTTCATATAATAGATGTGGTAGCAGCTCCATCGCTTATGTGTGACGTTGCTGGCCCGTATCCGGTGATTGATGCGATCCCCTCGCCGTTAGTTCCTTGTAGGGAATGTTTGCTAGGGAGCCATTGAAGTCGTGCGGTTAAACTCTCTCGCCTAACACATATACCCGGCTCGACATCTCTAGGTTTACTTTCTACCCCCGTCGCTGTACGTATCCGGTGATTGATACGATCCCCCGCTCGTTAGTTCCTTGTAGGGAATGTTTGCTAGGGAGCTATTGAAGCCGTGCATACACCGCTTGTGTATCGGAAGTACGCCTAGGTTTTGCGCTTCCTTGTCATGCTCCGTGTTTGTATGCAGTAGTAGCGGTGATTGGTGTGTTCCCGCATCGTTAGTTCCCCCCCACCAACCTTTGGACATATTTGTAATATCTTTCTGTACATTTGTCTCTTTCAGCTCATTTATTTCTTTCCTGTTCCCTTTAGCTTAAATTAGAAACCCCCCCAAAAGGAGCCGGCCTTCTCCGGAGATTGGCTCGGAAGGCATCTCTTCCTTCCGGCCTTTCATGCTGGTGGGCGAATCTGGGCGCATTAACCCAAAATCCTTTCCTCATGGCAGATTCGTAACCAACAGACACTTGCTCCTTGAGCTGGTTGTTTTCTTTTTCCAGCCTTCGAATGGTGTTTATAACCTCATCTGATTTAGTTTCTCTTAATTTCTCCCTCCTTTCCATGCTTTCAAGTTTCTCTTTCATCTTCATTAGCTCTTGCACACAAAGTCTTGGTGCCCACATGAGTGGTGTAGTTGTCGGACTGTAAGTTTCTTCCTCATCTGAAAACTCATTTTGGTGATTTGCCTTTGATTGTTCCTTATTCTCCACCCGTTTATGTGGTAGAATATTTTTTGTTGTTATTTTTTGATATGCCCTTTTCATTGTTGTTGCCCTTGCTCGTGCTTGTCGACGCCTTAATATCCTCCAATACTGTTTCTCATTGACATATATTGGTTCTTGCAATTGTTGCTTCCCTTCTTCCATTTTCAAACCCTTTATAGCCGAACCCTCTGTACTATTGATCCGTTGAAATAAATGTGTAATAAAACCCTCTTGCTCTGCAAACCCTCTGCTGCAAACCCTTGCTGATAATAAAACCTTCTGCCGCAAACCCCTATAACGAATGTATTTCTCCTACCTACTTAAATTGTTTTATAAATCGAAAGAGGACAAAAAAATATGCTTACCCGATGAAATAGATGTTTAATACAATACTCCGCCGCAAACCCTCCTTGCTCTGCAAAAACCCTTTGCCGCAAACCCTTTAATTTTTTTTTGTGCTGATATTTCTTGTCTGGAGTGTACAGTTCAAATATTCTTCGTTCTATCGGCTCTGCTTCAGTATCCCCGTGCTCTGCTTCAGTCCTGCTTCAGTATCTTGCCGTAAACCCTCTATAAACCCTTCTGACCAAAGTCCGCAGTAAAATGCATGGTACTCTTCTATAAAATAACAACTCCTCTTTATGTTGTAGCTGCAAAAAGAAAGGTTTTACCCTGTCTTGTCTGGGTGGGAATCTGCTCATTTTTGGCTCACTCGAGATGCACCTAAAGGCAAACTGATTGACTTATGTGATGGCTTTTGAAGCCTTAATATATATTTTTTATTAGATGGACGAAGGAGTTTTGAAAGGATCTCCAAACCTTGTACAAAAGAGACTAAGCCCCGCCCAAAAAGAGGGAGCCAAAATTACTTACATCCGGTAATAATCGAGGAATGACCAATCAGAGGAGTTACCCCTTCCAAAGCCAAACCAATACATAGGTAAGACCATACATAATTTAAAACTTAAAACAAATTGAAACCAAATCAGGATGTCAGAGATAACCAACCGAACACAGATCAGTAGCAGGACCTGAACCACGAACCGAGCCATGCACCAGTCCCATTCTCCCCCATGAGGTTGTTGCTTTCCCAGGCCTGCCAGCCCATCAGGGCAAGAATTTCTTTCGCATTGGAGATTGTGGCTTGCAGGGAGGAAACAATAGCTTGGAGATATGAAATTTGGTGCGAAAACCCAAAATCAACAAGCGCCCCCAAGTTTTGCAGCCAAGTCATCAACAACAACTCGACCAGAGCAGGCTAATTGTGTATGAGGTCATTATCGATAGAAGCAATATCCACTGGGAAATTATCCCGCCACACCACTAAACCATTATGAATAACTCCTTTGTTAGCCAATAGATCGGCCGCTCGATTACCTTCCCTGTATGTATGCTTAAACTGAACCTCTTCCAGATTTTGGATGTATCTCTGAACTTCCAGAAGAAGGTTCGAAATAGTCCAGGTAGGAGATTGAGTCCCTCTTGCCATATTTATAATATTAAGGGAGTCCCCTTCAATGATTAGTTTCCTGCAACTTACAAAATCCAATAGAGAAACTCCTTGGAACAGGGCCCTGGCTTCGGCGAAGTGACTGGTTTGATGGCCCAGATTATCAACAAAGGCTAAAATTATCAAGCCATCATGGTTCCTTACAATCCCTCCAATACCTGCAGGACCCGGATTCCCTTTAGATGCACCATCGAAATTCAACTTCAGCCAACCAATTGGAGGTGGCTCCCACTTAACCCTGGCTCTATCCGGAGGCACAATAGGTCTGACTGGTTGAGGATTGGCATTGAATCCAAGAGATCTCTCCACTAATCGTTCTTGCTCTGTAGTCACAACATTCAGATTTAGGGTTCTAATGTTCTCCACGGAAAAAGAAATCGCCTGCAAAGCCACAACTTTAGCCGAATGAGCAACATCCTTAAACGCCCTTGAGTTTCTTTCCTTCCAAATCCGCCACCAGATATGAGGAAGGCTGAATTTCCAAAACCAACGAAGGTGGAGAGATAGGAAGGGAGAAACCCATTGGGTCAGCACATCCTCTAGGCTGTTCGAAAACACCCATTGGATGTTCAAATATTTGAAAAAGTAGTTGAAAACCTCCTGCGAGAAAGGACAGCTGAAAAGAAGATGGAGCGGGGATTCCTCCGCATTTTTGCACAAGAAACAAGCATTAGGCAAAATCATACCTCTTTTTTTGAGATTGTCTAAAGTTAGAAATTTTCCTTGTACGACCAACCAGAAGAAAATGTTGATTTTCGGAGTCAGTCCTTTCAGCCAAATTTTATCTATCGAAAACCAAGGATCAAAAGGACCATCTGCTGCAAAATAAGCTGATTTGATAGAGAATTTCCCATCCTTCTCTAATCCCCAGATGAATCTATCCAGAATTTCTCTTCCAGGAATTATAATCCATTTAATGATATTAAAAATTTCATCAAATGCCCTCCTTTCCTCCACCAAAAGTCTTGGGAAGTCAAATGGTTTCCATTGGGGGCGGTCTTCAATCCTTTCAATGAAATCACAAACCTTATTCCCCCAGAAATGATCTGTAATTGGTTTGACTAAAGCCAACTCTGATCTTGACTCCAACGGAACCTCAATCGCCCACACGTCACTCCAGAAGTCGACAGACCTGCCATCTCCCAAACACCACCTACCCCCTCTACAGATATCCGATCTGCACCAAATCAGGCTAGACCAGAAAGCTGAACCCTGGAGGGGTAACGAGTCTCTAATAAACTGCTTCCCATCATTTAGGTATTTGGCTTTGACAATATCAACCCATCCCACTTTCTCCTCTTGAACCAGTCTCCAACCTTGCTTGGCAACAAGAGCTTTGTTCATGGATTTCAATCTTCTAAGGCCTAAACCGCCCTCCTCCTTCTTGTTGCATACTTGGTCCCATGCCACTAGATGAAATTTATTTTTCTCACTTGCTCCTGACCAAAGAAATGAGCGTTGGATCTGTTCTATTCTTTCAAGAATCTTACTCGGGATTCGGAATAGAGAAAGGAAATATACCGGGATGCTTTGAAGGGTGGCCTTAACTAACATCACTTTTCCTGCTTGGCTTAGGAGAGCCCCTTTCCAGCTTGCAAGCTTTCTCTGGACACGCTCCACAACCGGTTCCCACAGGGATGATCTTGAAGCCCCAAAAAACATTGGCATCCCCAGGTAGGCTGAAGGGAGAGACCCAATATTACATCCCAGAATATCCGCAATCCTCAACTGCCTTGTTGGAAGAGTATTGATGAAAAAAATAACACTTTTCCTAAAATTAACCTTTTGACCCGCCGCTTGTTCATAATCTTCCAGAATACTTCTGATTGATTTTGCTTGCGGAATTGAAGCTTGAAAGGACAAAAGAGTATCATCGACAAATTGATGATGGGATATGGGACTGATGGGCGTAGCCGGCTTAAGGCCTACAATAGAACAATCAGCTTTGATGGCCCACCCCAGAGATTCTGCCAGCAAAATAAAAAGGTATGGGGACAACGGATCTCCTTGACGAATTCCCCTACAGCTCCTGAAATATCCTGCCGGAGAGCCATTCACCAGAACCGAGAACTTGGCTAAAGAGACACATGATTTGATCAAACTTATCCACTCTTGACTAAAGCCAAATTTATGCAAGACTTTGAAGAGAAACTCCCAATCAACCCTGTCGTAAGCTTTGTTCATATCCAGCTTGAGCAAGGTCCCAGAATTACCGCTTTTGGTCATCGAATGGATGATTTCATGGACTGCAATGATTCCATCCAGAATTTGCCTCCCAACCACAAAACCGCTCTGCGGGATATCAATGATGCCTGGTAATAAAAGTTTCAATCTGTTCGCCAGGGTCTTCGTCAAAATTTTAAAAATAGTATTGCACAAACTGATAGGCCTATAAGCTGCAAAATCCTTAGCATCAACTGTTTTAGGGATAAGCACCAAAAACGTAGAGTTGACATCTGAAGGGATCCGTTTCAAAGACTGAACATCTCTGATGGCATCACAGATCTCTGGCCCCAAAATATGCCAAAATTTCTGAAAAAATATTGGGGGAAACCCATCAGGTCCCGGCGCTTTGAGCCCGCCCATTGCAAAAATTGCTTTACTGATTTCATCATCTGAAAAAGGAGTATCCAAAACATTATTCATATTTGCAGAGACCAGAGGTGGTATGTTATTCAGTAAGCGAGCTTCAACCTGTTGATTTTTTGCTGACGTGGAACATAGGAGGTCCTTAAAAAAATTTACTGCCTCGGATCTAATCTCTTCGATGTCTTCAGAGAGTTCTCCATTTGCTTTTGTAATCACCCTGATCCTATTATTACTCCTATGCCTCAGCGTAGTGGAGTGAAAATTTTGTGTTTCGATCACCCTCCTTAAGCCACAGGGCCCTAGCTTTCTGCCTCCACATAATTTCTTCCCCTGCCAAAACATTATGGAGCTCTGTGAGAATAGATAGTTCTTGCCTCTTTAATTCCGTAGAGTAACCCTGAGTTTCGGCTATTTGCTCAACCTCCTGTAATTGGTTGCGAATCTCCATCTTTCTGGCAACAATATTTCCAAAAACCTGCTTATTCCAATCCTTTAGCTTTGCCTTTATAAATCTCAACTTGGAGGCTATTTGTGCCATTCGAGAACCTGAAAACCTGTGACTCCACCATTCCTCAATGTTGGATTCTAGACTAGGGTGTTGAAGCCGCATTGCTTCAAATCTAAATGGCCGGGGAAAGAAGGCCGAATCCTGTGTCTTCTCAAGCAAAATTGGATTGTGATTCGAGGCCAGCTTAGGGAGAGAGCATAAGGATGCATCACCAAAAAATGGGATACCTTCTTTAGACACCAGCATTCTGTCCAGCCTAACCTGAATGTTTTGACTCCCAATTCGCCTATTACTCCATGTAAATCTTGACCCTTTCAGGTCCAAATCCATCAGCTCCTGGGAGTAAATAAAAGAGGTAAATTCATTCATGCTACTGAGCACCGAGGTTCCTCCTTTTTTATCAGACGAATATAAGGGTGTATTGAAATCGCCCACCAAAAGCCAAACCTCTCCTTTAAAACGTTCTCTCATAGAACCAAGGAAATCCCAAAGCATGGTTCTAGAGGGTCCCAAATTTGGGGTGTAAATATTCGAGGTTATCCATTTAAATCTTGACTCCTTGGAACAAAACAGGATGCTAATCACTCGGTCAGATATGAACATAGTCGACCCATCAATGGTTTTAGGGTCCCACATGCACAAGAGACCCCTCGAGGCGCCGTTAGCCGAGTTAGCTACGAACTCAGCCTCCTTCCAAACCTTCCTCTTAACTATTTCAGCACTACTATCCATTTTTGTTTCTTGCAGAAAAATTATATCTTGTTTAAAATATTTTCTGATGGATTCCAATGCACGATGTTTAGGTAGCCCATTAAGGCCCCTAATATTCCACGATAAAATTTTCATTTGGAAAGAAAACCCCCATCCTTAGATTGGGGGGATTGACAAAATGAATCTAGCTTCAACTGCTTACCTTTTGTATCCTTTTCCTTTTTGAACTTGAGCTTGGATTGAACTCCATCTACAATATCAACTTCCGCCTCTCTGCTTCTTTGAGCTTTATTGGATGGTTTGCCTACCTTCCTTGTAACTCCCACGTCAATTGGGCCCTTGCGCAAGCTTCTAGTTTTAGGACGCAACATCCTTACCCCTGAGGAACCTTCACCAGAGGGGGATTTGACATCGCTAGAAGGGGATTTGACATCACCCAAAATTGGGAGGTCCATTTTTAACTCCATCTTCTGAGGAGATCCCTCTCCCACTTGAGGGTCTTCAGAGCCATCCTGCTCAACCTCCTTCGAGTTTAGGCATTGAAAAGAGTTTTGGAGAAACTCCTTAGGGATTGGAGTCTCAGAAGTTAAATCTTCATTTTTGAGCACTGGTAGGCTAGAATAAGTACTTCTCGAAATCATACACCCTTTTTCGTCGTCGTTTGAAGCCATTTGTTGAATATCTTCCTCAATAACTTCCTTCGGGCCAGGAGCCTCGCCTGAGGGACCTGCAGAATCAAATCTTACCTTATTTCCCATGAGTTGGTCTCGGTTTTGCTTTGGATTCCTTTTCTCCTAGTTCTGCTTGAAATGGGCCTTCCTGTTTTGGATCGGGCATGAGCCAGGGACATGGCCAAACTTATTACAAACCGAACATTTCACTGGTCGATTCTCATATATAATAGGTTGAATCCATGACCCGAACTTCTAAAGCAGATTAATGTGATCCGAAAGATTAGCTTCAGGGTCCACCATAACACTGTTGGCATTTTTGCCACATTGTTTTGATTTGTGATTATTCATGCATAAATTGTAAAATTCTCATTCCTCTGTGTTTCTTTGCGAGTTTTGGTGCTAAAACAGCTAAAGTCCGAAGACTGTCGCGATATCGCGACGTGTTCCAAAATCGCGGTCAAAATGGTCAACGGAGGTAGAGCAGTGAAATTGTCGCGATATCGCGACATGTTTCGTTTTCGCGACTTGCGATGGCCATGGAGCAGAATGTTAGAAATTGTCGCGATTTCGCGACATAATTGAGCAAAGGGCAATGACAATGAAAGACGTCGTGATTTTGCGACAGAAAAATAAACAAGGGCCAGAATGTCAAATCGTCGCGATATCGCGACATGTCGCATTATCGCGGTCAAGGTGGACAGAAAAGCTTAAGGCATGAAAGGCGTCGCGATTTCGCGACACTTTTGAAGATGTGACCAAGCAAGAAGAAGACGTCGCGAAATCGCGACAGAAAGTGGCAACAGTAGAGAAAGCAAGGAAACGTCGCGATTTCGCGACATATTGTGGAGAAAGAGCTAAATAGACAAGAAGTGTCACGATTTCGCAACATGTCTTGTTTTCGCGATGTGAAAGCGTGAAAAGAGCAAAATGGTACGGAACGTCGCGATTTCGCGACATGTTCCATTTTCGCTACCTGCAAGAGGGTGAAGGCCAAGGAAGAGAAAACTGTCGCGATTTCGCGACATGTTGCAGTTTCGCGGGTAGACAGAAGAGAAAGGCACAGAAAGTAGAAGACATCGCGATTTCGCGACATGTCGCATTTTCGCGACGGGAAGCAGTGAGAAAGCCGAAAGAGAGAAAGGTGTAGCGAAATCGCGACTTGTCGCGTTTTCGTGGTTTGAAACAGCGCAATGACAATATGAGGAAAGAACGTCGCGATTTCGCGACAGGTCATAGTTTTGTGAGAACAAGGCAGAGAAGGAGCAGAATAGTACGGAACGTCGCGATTTCGCGACCTCAGGTGATAAAGGAGAACAAAGAGCCGAATACGTCGCGATTTCACGACATGGTTGGTTTTCGCAATCCAAAATGACAAGCGTACGGAGGAGAAACATGTTGAGATTTCGCGACCTGTTATAGTTTCGCGCCAGAAAGCGGTTCAACGGCTCGATGAAATATTGTGATTTCCAAGGATTAAAAGCACTCCAGAATTGAATGTTTTGCTGCTTTCCAATGCATGCAAGGTAGAAGAACATGCCCAGGCCTGTAGTTTTCGAAGCACTCCAGAATTGAAGACGCCTCCATTATTCAAAGCTTCTGTTCGTAATTTTCTAACGGTTCTAGCATGTTTCGAGGATGACCATTCAATGAAGACGACCGGTTCCTTGTTTCATTTAATTTCTGGTTTCTCCGAGGCTGGTTTAAGGGGATCATTTCCTTATTTCTGCTGCACATTTTGTAGATCTCGAGGAGGTTCGTTTCAAGTTTTAAATGCTACAAAGAGGCAAGACCTCTATAAATATCAATGTAGATCTCAGAAAGAGGGATCGAGAGAGATACTTTTGCTGAAACACTTTTCAAGTTCTTTGCATGAATGAAAGATATTTGGCCTCTGGTTTTACAAGCAACTTTCTATGTGTTTTTCCTTCTATCTCATGCATTCCTCATTTACGCTCGTATTTCTTATTTGCTGCTTAATTTGAATTCTGCATCTGAGTTTAAATATTGCTATTGAGGAAGTGAGTTCTGGAATGCAATTCTGAAGGTTATCTGCGCAAGGTTGTAAGTGAATTACGTTGCTGTCTTCTGTTATATGCTGTTAATGTGCTTAAAGTTATCTGCTGCTAATCTTTCCCGATCTGACAAGTTTGGCCTGTGCTACATTTCCCATCTCTTTCCGTAATTTCTTAATTCTTTCTGCATATTTCCAATTCCTTTCCTACAACTTTAGTCTGAAATCAAGCTTAGATTTAGTAAGGGAACCAGCCCTCTCTGGAGATTGGTCTGGAAGACATTTATTTCTCCCAACCTTTCAATGTTGGCCGGGTCTAGGGCGCATTTTGTATGAAATCCTTTCCTGTGGCAGATTCGTGACCAACAAACACACATACGGGCAAAGACTAATCTGGATTTGGCCCTAGTTGTCGAGTCAATTAGGACTAGCTCACCTATGGCTTTAACTATGCCTCTGAGAATATCAACATGCCAAAGGTGGAAGGGTAGATCTGGTAATCTAACCCACAATAGAACCAGATTAATTGTTTGGGTTCTGGGATTAAAATCCGGTCCCCTTTTTCGCAGAAAGAGTCCTCGCTTTCCTAAGAACTAGGGCCCTCCACCCAAAATCTTCTTTGAATCCTCCTCGTAGTTAAGCTTAATGAGGAAAAAACCATTGGAAGCTGCCACAATGTCCAGAGCTCCCTTAGGCTTCCACTTAACCAGGGCCCACCGTCTTATGGCATTAATGTCGGGCCTCCTCACTTGAAATTTGCCAACTAGGTTCCAGGAACCCTCTTCCATGGTGATGGACAAAAGCTCATCCGGATCGGTAAACTTTCCTTCGAAGGAAATAGGTCAAAGAGAACCAGCGACTTTCTAGCCACAGAACCAAAAGCGGTAACCTCAGCATACGAACACTTACTTGGAGATGAAAATTTCCCTAGGGATTGGGACCCACCCGAAGATCCGATAGGTGGAGCCCCAAGGGCCCCTGATTTAGGAGAAAACACGACCGCTCCAGCCACCTCATCAGACTGCACCTCCCGAAACGGGACTCCAGAACCTTCTGCCACTTGGGATTGAATCTGGTTCCCAGGGGTCTCCACCTGATTTCCAACCTTCAGACTATCAGGTACATTCTACTGCAGAACGCTCACCTCCCCACCCACGGCCACTCTCTCCAAACTCTGCACCTTCCCGCCATCGCCCATTTCAAATTCTTCGACTCTCATCCTCTCTCCCCCCACTGCTTAGATTTTTATTTTGATCAATTATTGACTATTTCAAAATTTTCCACAAAAATCCTCTTACGCCGCTGCTCAGTTTACCACAAAACCCTTTGATGCCGCTGCTCAGATTTTCCATAGAAACCCTCTTACGCTGCTATTCAGTTTTTTCCACAAAGCCCTCGGATGTTGTTGCTCAAATGTTTTCCATAGAAACCCTTTGACGTTGTTGCTCAAATTTTTCCACAAAAATCCTCTTACACTGCTGCTCAGTTATTTCCATAAAATCCTCTTACATTATTGCTCAATTTTTCCACAAAACCCTCGGATGTTGCTGCTCAGATGTTTTCTACAGAAACCACAAAACCCTCGGATGCCGCTGCTCAGATGTTTTCCATAGAAACCCTATAACGCTGCTGCTCAAATTTTTTCATGACAATCCTCTTACATCGCTGCTCAATTTTTTCCCACAAATTTTTTCCACGAAAATCCTCTTATGCCGTTGCTTATTTTTTTCCACAAAACCCTTGGATGCCGCTGCTCAAATGTTTTCCACAAAAACCCTCTAACGCTACTGATCAAATTTTTTCCACGGAAATCCTATTATGTCGTTGCTCAGTTTTTTCCACAAAACCCTCGGATGCCGCTACTTAGATATTTTCCACAAAAACCCTCTAACGACACTGCTCAAATTTTTTCCATGAAAATCCTCCTCGGATGCCGCTGCTCAGATGTTTTCCATAGAAACCCTGTAATGCTGCTGCTCAAATTTTTTCATGACAATTCCCACAAATTTTTTCCACGAAAATCCTCTTATGCCGTTGCTCATTTTTTTCCACAAAACCCTTGGATGCCGCTGCTCAAATGTTTTCCACAAAAACCCTCTAACGCTACTGATCAAATTTTTTCCACGGAAATCCTGTTATGTCGTTGCTCAGTTTTTTCCACAAAACCCTCGGATGCCGCTACTTAGATATTTTCCACAAAAACCCTCTAACGACACTGCTCAAATTTTTTCCATGAAAATCGTCTTACGCTGCTGCTCAGTTTTTTCCCACAAATATTTTCCACAAAAATCCTCTTATGTTGTTGCTCAGATTTTTCCACAAAACCCTCGGATTCCGCTGCTCAGATGTTTTCCACAAAGCCCTCTTATGCTACTGCTCAGTTTTTTTCCACAATTGTTTTCCACGGAAATCCTCTTATGTTGTTGCTCAGTTTTTTCCACAAAACCCTCGGATGCTGCTGCTCAGATATTTTCCACAGAAACCCTCTAACGATGCTGCTCAATTTTTTCCATGAAAATCCTCTTACGCTACTGCTCAAGCCTTAATAAAATTTTAGGTTAGTGTGAGAAACTCCTACGACCAACGCACAGGGCTGAACAGTCTCTTCCCAACCATGACCCCTTGTAAAGCCGAGAGCTATGCTTATCAATAGGGAATTTAGCATACAGCCTTTGTGTCTCCCTTTGCATCGCAGAGGTTCGAACCATGGACCTCTTGTTCAACAGGGCCAAGCTCGCCTTCTCCACTTGCGCTACAAAGACGGACTTAAAATTTTAGGTTAGTGTGAGAAGCCCCTACGATCAACGCACAAGGCTGAGCAGTCTCCTCCCAACCATGACTCCTTGTAAAGCCGAGAGCTATGCTTATCAATAGGGAATTTAACACACAACCTTTGTGTCCCCCTTTGCATCGCAGAGGTTCGAACCGTGGACTTCTGTTCAACAGGGCTAGGCTCGCCTTCTCCACTTGCGCTACAAAGACGGACAAAGCCTTAATATTAATATGAAACTCACAAGATAAATCTCTCAGGATCAAATATATGATAGCTGCAATATAGTAAGATCAAGATAATGATATGAGCCAACTAATATGTAAAATCAAGGCTTATAATAAATCAACTAACATTCATTAATATGCAGAAATATATGAATGTAATAGCCTGAATCATACATGTACAAAACATGTAGCACAACTTACAATATTAGTTGCTCAAATGTATGCAAACTTTATTACTCCTCTTTTCTCCTACACATGGCCATAGTAGAATGACTCTTTGTATGCTTGACTCTTCCTTTCCATATGCCAAGTCTCATGACTCTTGGCTTCTCTACTTGACACTTGCATACACATGACTCTATCTTGTATGCACACCTAGACATGACTGTTCACTTAGCATACTCTAATCTAAAGACACTTGTGCACACTTACATATGAGACACTTGTGCACATCTACACACATTACACTTGCACACTTGCACACATGACACTTGTGCATTTCCTGCACATTATTACATTACATAAAATATTTACTCACACTCTAATCTAAGACACAACCCTAATCTAATATTTACAAGATGTACCAAGGAGGTACATTAACATGTACCAAATAATGTAATATTCTCCAACATCATGAATGTTATGCTTACATGAGTGAACATTTGCATGAACATACGAGTATATAAACACATAATGAATGCATGCGCATGCACACATGTTGGTGATACATGTAAAATAGGATTGTCTTAAGTGTTGTCATGTTGTCTTATTGTGTGTTTACGTGGCAATATAATTGTTTTTAATACTGTAATGTAATGTTATGGGTATTTTAAGGTTTTGACGTATATGGCTAGTTTGGTGGTAGTTAGGCAGTTGCCAAACATCCTCCAATCCTGTAATACCTATTCACATGTATCTATGTGGAAAATGTTAGGGATGCTTGTTGGTGGAGTTGTTGGTGGAGTTATCATGTTGGTCGATGCTGGTCAAGACAAGGTTGTGTTTGTTGCTTGACTGGATTGTAATTTATTGTATATAATTGGGTTGTGTAGGATACATACTATGTGCACCTTGCATCCATTTGTATTTGTAAGTTATTCCCATCGTGTACCTCTCTTAATATGTTTATAATGGAATTATATTGTAGTATGTTGTACTCTATTGAACATAAAAATCGGTAAGTGCAATTTGTTCCTGTGACTGTAGTTCAACAAATGGATGGGGAGGTTTCTACTCTCCCCAACCTTCGGATCTCAGGCCGGTTCCCTTTTACCTTCTATCTAAAGCTAAAAACAAAGAAAGAAACTATGTAGAAAATGAATTAAGTAGTTTGATCTAAAAAATGCAAGAAAACAAATCTAATTTATTCGTTTGAGAAGGGTGTAAGAGAAAGAAAATGCAAAAATACGGCGGGGTCATAGCGGGGTTTAATTTGGTGCAATTGGCATTTTCAGCAGAAAATGAATAACTTCATCACGTAAGATCTCCGAAACCTACAACAACAATCAAAGAGAAGGACTAACAGGGGAAAGAAGGGCAGAGCCATTGATTTCACACATCCATAAAGCAAAGGTCAAAGACACAATCGAATATGGATGCCATGCACAACTCTTTATTGATTTTGAGATTTGAGTGTTTTACAATTCTTACTCCAAAGAGTAGCTCTCATATTACTTCAAAGGCCAAAAGACCCTTACAATGAGCATTTAACTCTTATTTATACTTGAACTTGTAGCCATGAAATGGACTACATACAATGTACCTTGATGATAATTACGAGGTGATTACATCATCCTTATCTTTTTACTAAAGAAAGACACATACAAGGTGCCTTAGTAGCAGGTCGCTCTACGAGCTCTACGAGCGGGGCGCCTAGAGAGTGCGATTCCCTCTTCCCAACACTTATCCAATTCTTGATGTCTGCCTTGCTTTGTCTTTTGCCTTAGTTTGTGTATCAAACCTCCATTCGGGAAGTGAGGTCGCTTGGGAAGTGGGTTGCTCACAGAGCGAGGCACTTTGGCAAGTGGGCTTCTTATAAAATGGAAAATGCTCAAAACGAATATAAAGTCTGGGTTGGTCCCTTCACATTCTTCATACTGATTGTGTGATAGAACTTGTTCTGAAAGTGATGGTTGTATTCAGCTACTACAATTTTGGCAACTTGTAGGGACGTCAATCTTGATTGATGGGAGATCCTAGATGGTGCCTTATCCATTGAGCCACAAAGTCTTTTGTCTGATTTCTTGTGCCCTGCTTACTTTGGCTAAACCATTGTTCGTAGGATTTCCCAGTTTGTGTTAGAGGGAACCAAAAAACTGTTCAACGCATCGATGTCATCTGTCAGTTCCTCATATGTATCTCTTTGAAGATCCTCCGCTTTCATTGCCATATGCCTTATCCCTTCATATAGTTCTTCCAACTTGCTTATAACTTCCTACAAATCATCTGATTGAACGACCTTTTCTTTTTATTCTTCAATAATCTCGGCAAGCTGCTTTGTCATAGTGTGTTAAGATTTGGTAGTCCCTTTTCAATCATCTGGTTCTTTTTTGCTCCACCGATAACATCTTGTAAATTGCGAGGTTCTCATAATTCTCCAATCTGCTTATTTTATTATAGATGATCTATGCTGCTTGATGAGGATAGCTTTATCTGTTAGACCTTGTTGCTTCACCTACTGAACAGTCATCTTCTGAACTAGTTGCATGATTTCACTATGCCCCTTCCTCAGTTCTAGTGGTATGCTGTTCTATTCTATAGTTGGGGCCACTTGGTCTATTAGCTCCTTGCACTCCTTAAAGTAAGAGAAAAAATCCTTGGTGTGTTGAATCTCTCTGCTGATCACATCCCAAAGGAATGTCACTCGCTCAGGTGCCGATGATTAAGATTTCAATTCTGCTATTGTTGCTTCTGCCTTGGTCCATGCTTGTGTGAGCTCGACAATTTCTTTATCTTTTTATTCTTGTAGCTCTTGGATAGTGGCCTTCAAATGTTTTATCTGTTCTTGCAGAGCATGTTCATTTTTCTTTTTGCCTTAGTCTCATTCCATTCCATTCCTCTTCTGTCTGCCTTAGCATGGTGGTGATCTGTTGTTCCATCTATTCTTCCCTCGCCTTTAGTTGTTCCCATAGGGCCTTAATTTTGCTACTTTGCTTCCTGCCTCCCACGACTTCTGTCAGCCTCTAATCGCTTCTCAAATTCTTCTTCCTCTTGTTCATGCAATTGTATGCGTTCCTCTTGGGACTATTTTTCTTGCCCTACTTGCTTTTTGATCTCTTCATTTTCCATTAAAGCAGTTTGTAATTGATCCCTTAGTTGAGCTACTACCTACTACTCATGTTCAATGATCATTTGCAACTGGCAAACTTCACTTTTTGCTTTAACATGCTCCTTGTAGTGTTGGGCTTCTTGATTTACGTGTAACACTTTGGATTTTAGGATATCTAGTATGTCCATGGTCTAGACCTGGTCAAAATATAGACATTCAACTGTTGTTTGTAGTTTAGGCTGATGTGTGGGGATATCTGGAATTATGTTTATAGGTAAAGGGGCTATGGTGTGATGGACGGATTAGGGGGGTATTGAGGCAGAAGTGGAGGGACCAATGGCTTCTTTAATTTGTGTGAAAACCTGTCTTATAATAACATCAGTGTTAGTCATTTTAGGTTACAGGAGAATAAATCTCTTTTTCCTGTGTTGTTTTTGATTTCAGGGACGATGACTGTACAATTGATGCGGGTCTATATGGGGAGGCACTTGGTCCATGGGCTTTGGGTTGCTGTGCGTAGTGATGGTGGATTGAGTGCAACAGAAGAATGAAGAAGAAGAGGGAATTGAAGAAAAGGGTGGGAAAGAATTATGGGGATTAGAAAAAGTGGGTGGAGTAGGAGTGAGTGAGTCATGAGAAAAGGGGTTAGGATAATTTTGAGCCTCTAAAGCAATTGTTTTGTTTCAGCCACTTCTTCATTGGCGAAATGTTGTATAATCGCTTCTGAGTCAAGAGGGTCCATACCTTGGAAATCCGCATCGCCTTCGCTTCCCAAGTCAGCTCCATGGTACATTTCAACATGTGCCCATCGAGGGTCCTGGGGTATCTCCCCCTCATGTTCTTGCTGTTCTTGTTTCCCTGACAACTTCTTGAGTGGTTTCTCCATTCCTTTTCCTTGGGCTTTCTGCCCTTGTGCACCTTGCTGATCCTTTTTGCTTCTGGGCCGGGTTGAACTTAACTTTAAACCTTGTCGAAGCAATGTCTCCTTTTGTCCTTTTAGATGTACCACCTTTCCCTATTATGGGTGGCTCCTTTGTTGCCTTTCCAACTGAATAATCCCCTTCTGTCCTCTTTTTGTCGGGGTGATACTGATCCCAAATTACAGAGAAAATTTGATCATCTAAATGTTTTTCTGTAGGAGTATCCACCGCATCTAGCTCAAAACACATACGTCTCCATGCAAGCATCTTCTTCAAACTCCATTTGTGTTTTTCTAGGAAGAACTTAAAAAGCATCAAGTTGACTTTCATATCTGGGTCAAAACCAATTCCGACCCTCGTAAAAGTGTGCCATTCTGGTAGTTCTCTATACCATTTGTCCAGTTCATCCTAATATCCCCTCTGGGTGTTGATTCTGGCCCTTGCAAGTTCTTCGTTCAGGTTCCTTTCAGCCTCCAGGCCTGTTTCTTGGGCCTACTTCTGGTTGACCTTACAACTTGCCAATGTCTGCCTGAACAATGTCTTTGGGTCATAAGACCAGAATTCAAACATTTGCTTCAACCCCAACTATGTAAGCGTTGCTTCCAACTGTGGATTACAGTTTTTATGCTCTGCCTTAATTAATAGATTCTTCCCCGGTATCTTGTATAGAGTGGCCCTCTATTTTCTGGAAAAATTCTGATCAATAGTCTAGCTGTCGGACCACCTCGATGCTGCATATATAATTGGACACATAGATTGGTAACTCAAACCGTTGTTCCGAGTATCCTTATTTGAACAATCCCCCTTGGTAGAAAGCAAAGCCCTGGCAAACCTTGACATATTGGGTGCTCCCCCTTCCAATTCTTGCACTATGGGGGATATACTTTATTGTAGAATTCATAGCAATCCCGATCCCTGCTCCTAATATGAACATTGGTCTAGTCACACGCTGGTCATGGCTTCCCTTTTTCATCAAACTGGTTTAGTTGGAGATCCTAAAATCGTTCCCTTTTTTGATGAATGACTAGCCAAAATAGATAGGATGAGTATCCAAAGGTGAACAACTCCTAGAAGTTCTCCCAATTGAACTCTTAGCTGCTGTGCAACATATTTTGCGCAGTCTATAGTATAAGGTAGACCAGAGTGCTTCTGGACCACGCTTAGGACAGCCACATGCTCCTGCCACACTCTTTTGTTATTATATTGCGCTAGTAGTGCAACCATTCCAGACAAAGCCATCTGTGCGTTGACTTTGAACTGCCCAATCTTCAGTAGGAATTTGAAGTTTACAGCCTGTTCGGGTTTCTCTAGTCGTGTCTTCAAAAAGTCAACCCATATCTCCCTTCCGTAACTTTCGTAGTAAGGCTTCCATTCTCCATATTTGGGTTCGACGCACATCATCTCCTTGATGGTCTCTGCGGAAATATGGATTGGTGCCTCATGCTTATCTCCCTGGGTTCGGATCATCTTATTTTCATTGTCATACCTCCGGGCGCAGAATTCCATGATCTCTAGACACTCCCATACTTGAGGCACTAGGAACTTCACTATTCCAGAGGTTCATAGTTTGCTAATAGACCAAGAATTAGTTTGTGGATTCTCTAAGGGCCTCTTCCCTAACTACCTCAGGAGGATACCAATACTTCCCTTCTCGAATTCCGGAGTACGGATCATTATACCTGATGTTTTTGGGATTTTTCTCTCAACTTTCCTTTGTCATTAGTGTCTCTCTTCCTTTTCCTTATCTACTGGAGCCGATTTGGCTGTGGTGGCCTATACACTTCATCTCCACTGTCAATCTCTAATTCTGTGTTTCCTGCCTTTGACATGATTTCCATTGTCTGTTTGATATCTTCAACCAAGAAGTCATCATTTGTCGCAGCATCCATATTGTAGCGTAGGGCATCCTCCTTGGAATATTGGACACAAGTAAGAGTGGGGTGCTCGAAGAGTGAGTGGCTTTGGGAGCAGGTTGCTCGAAGAGCGGATCACTTTGGGAATGGGGCACTTGAAGAGTGAGTTTGCTTAGAGAACGAAGGCACTCTACTCTATTGTGCTCGAAAGTATTTCAGTCCTAAATATGGGTGCTCTAAATGGTGGAATCCTTTGCGTTGTCAAAAAATAAACAAAGAAATTTCAAGAATCCCCTTGCAACAATGAAACCATGGTTTATGTTTTTCTTTTGCATGCACTCTAATGGGTCCTTCACAGAATCAGAATCAAAATCCGTTGGGCAGATTGTTGGCAGTGAAAAAAAAAACTTTCCAAAACCTGTAGCCTGTGGAAAATTGTAGTGCAAACACGATTTTTGAAGCATGAAACCATGTACTATATCTTCTTCCCTTGAATCAGTTGACCAGATCGATGGTAGTGGAAAATTTCTCAAAACCCTCAGGCTGTAGAAAACTGTAGCTCAAATGCATTTTTTTGAAATATGAGATTGCATGCTATATTTTTCTCTTTCGTGCTCAAATGGGTCTTTCACAGAATTTGAATCCGTTGAGCGGTTTGATGGTAGTGGACGACCTTGCCTGAGTGAAGTTGTGAGCTCTTGCACAATGAAAAATAAAAGTGATTTGTGAGAATCACTTTACCCCTTTTATAAGTAGCTGTTTTTTTTTTTAATTAATTAATTATTTCTTTTGGGAGGTAGGGAAGCAGCCCTTGCGCCCTCGGAGCGAGGCCCTCCAAAAAGAGGTGCCCACTGAGTGAGGCACTCCAGAATGGGGTGCTCGGAGGGCGAGGTGCTTCAAAAAAAGAGTTTTTTGTTCTTGACTGCACTTCGGGGCAAGGTGTGGCGCAAAACATCTTCCTTTCTATTTTTTTTATAAGGAAAAACGGGGAGCAAGTCTCGTGTTTTGGGGGTGATGCGCCCTTGGAGCGAGACTCAATTTTTTGTGTTTGGAAAGAGATCATGAAGTTGCCCTAGAGGCACCTCAAATGTTGCTTGTTGATTGAGATGGGTAGTGGACGTCCCTCCAGAGTTGCCAATTTGAAAGTGTTATCGCTTTTCATTTGGGTGACTTGATAGGGCTTGGACCACAAAGAATCAAATTTCGTATGCTGATTGGGCTTGGCTCAATCTTCATCCCACTTCCAGACTAGGTCCCCTTCCTTGATGTCAAGTGGCGTTGATTTCCTATCAAACCATCTCTTCACTGCAGCTTGGTGCTTCATGCACTTTGTGAATGCTTTTTCTCTTTCTTCTTCGTGGAAAAACAATTCGTTCAGCTTGGTCTGTAGGGGTGTCATATTTATGTCCTCCATTTCTAGGTGCTGCATGAGTTGCAAAGACGGGAGTTCCAAGTTAATGGGTAGATTAGCCTCTTTGCGATACACCAGTTTGTACAACAAATGTCTAGTGGATGCTTTCGGTGTTACTCTCTTTACCCATAATGCCTTTTGTAACTGTGTGCCAATTTTTTTGGGATTGTGTGATCGTTCTTTTCAGGATCTTGATCAAATTTTTCTTAGTCGCTTCAACTTGGCCATTCCCTTGTGGATATTAGTTTGAAGATGTTTTCAACAAGAAACTAAGTTGAAGCACAAAATGAACCATCTTCTCTTTGGTGAAAATTGACACATTGTCAGTGATGACAACAAAAGGTACCCCAAAGCGAGTTATGATGTCTTCCAATAGTTGTATCATCATTTCTTGGTTAGCTTCTTTAACTAGGACTGCATTTACACACTTGGTGAAATAATCGATGGCTGTAAGAATCCACCCATGGAGTACACTGGAGAGGGGGTTGATCTTGCTTATGAAGTCTAAGCCCCATTGTTGAAACAACTTTGAGATTATGATGGGCTGTAGGGGCATCAGACCTTCTTTCTCTTCCCCACAAACAAATTACATGACTTACAACCTTTTACCCATTGAAAAGTATCCCTTATGATTGTGGGCTAGTAATACCTTGCCCTAAAAATTCTGTGGCTAGTGGTATATGCTCAGTAATATTCCCCTTCATCATGATAAGCTCTTAGTAGACCGTCTATTCTCTCCACTTCGATGCATCTTAAGAGGACTCCATTGGACCCTCTTTGGAATAAGATGTTCACCATAGAGTATGTCATTGCCTGTCTCCTGAAATGTTTCCTTTCAATTCTCATCTTAGCACTTGGAACCGTACTGGTTTTGAGGTACTCCATAAGATTACTTATCCATCTTAATCTTTGTCCCGCGGTTGTATGCCCCTTCAGTTGTTCAATCTCATCTATAAATGCTACCTATTCCTCTCCATAAGATCGTGCCAAATTCTCGCATAGAGCTCGGCCCCTGATTAGTTTAGTTGGCTTAATCTCGATGTCAAATTTCTGAATCTTGTTGATCCAATTGACTCTCTTTTCTCCTAATTTTCCTTGTAGGATGGTAGATTTGACATCAGGATGTACCACTGATATTGTGGTTCTGCTTTGTGAGAGGTAATAGTTGAACTTCCTTGGGGCTTTCATCACTGAAAACGCTTGTTTTTCAATGAAAGTGTACTCCTCATAGTTATGCAAGGTCTAACTCAATCCCCTTTGTCTTTTTGTGTGAGGACTACAACTATGTTGACGTTTGTACCGAATACATATAGTCTAAAATCCTTTGAGAAGCCAGGATTCACAAGCATTGGAGCTTTGGTGATCGCATCCTTAATGCTTTGGAATGCTTGCGTGCCCTTCTGTGTCCAAGAGAAGTTAGCATCCTTTTTCATCATTTTTGTTATTGGCCTGACTATCGTGGCAAAGTTTGTGATAAAACGAGAAACCAACTGAATCTGCCCATGAACAATTTGACCCCTTTCACTGATGATGGCAAAGTTAGTTGTTGTATGTCCTTGACCTTGTCCGTATTGATAGCTAGTCCATCCCTTCTTACAACATGACCCAACGATTTCCCTTCTTGGACTAGGAAATGGATTTCTTAGGGTTTAGTGGGATCCCAAACTCTCTACACCATCCAAAAATGGTTTCCAAGTGCTCCAAATGCTTGCTCCTATCTTTCGAGAAGACCGTCATGTCATCGAGGTATATTAATATGATATCTTCCAACAAACCTGTGAAAGCAATGTCCATAGCTCTCTGGAAGGTGGCTCCTGCATTGGACAACCCAAAAGGCATTCTTTGATATGCAAATGTCCCCCATTTTGTGGTAAATGTTGTTTTGTATTGATCTTCATCTTGGACCCAAATTTGATTGTACCCTAAGAATATGTCAAGCAGGGATAACATCTGCGAATTGACAATCTTCTGTAAGATCTGCTCCATAGGGGTTAAGGGGTAATGATCGTTGCATTAATCTTTGTTTAGATTCCAAAAGTCTACACATAGTCGAATGTCTCCATTCTTTTTCCTGATTGGCACCGGATTTGCCACCCAGGCGGAGTGTTTGATCGGGAAGATGATGTAGGCAGGCAAATTAACATGTTTGCATAGTTAGTGAATTTGTCATTTTGTGTTACTTGTAGTTTGTATGCAAAGTGTTTGACGAAATGTGCGTACGTATAATAAAGTTATAAAGTTGTGATGTAATATTATATGTGATAATGTGTAATGTTTAGTGAAGTATTAGTTATGTACAAACAAGTCATAAAGTGAGTCATCAAATGAAATGTAAATGTAAGTCAAATGCATGTGAAATGTAATTTAAGAAAATGATGAGGTGTTGGGTAGTTGGAGGTTGCAACTACTTTTTAGTTGTATAAATAAGACCCTTCCCTCATTCATTCGTGTGGTGGAGGTTATTGGTATGGTTGGTCGAATGAGTTGTTGGCAGAAGAGTATGGTTGGTATTGTTAGGCATGGTACACGCTATCAAGGTTGGTAGGAAAGGTTGGCATGGTATTGAGGGTTTGATGTGGCTGCTGTACATTGGCATTGCACGTAGTAGAAGTTGGCTGTTCCAGGCAGATTGAGTGCTGCTGCAGGCAGATTGGATGCTGTTCCAGGCAGATTGAGTGCTGTTCTATGCAGATTGCGTATTCCAGGCAGATTGAATGATGTTCCAGAAGTCTGAACTGCTGTTCTAGGCAATCTGATATGTGTTGTATGCATTGTAAATGTAAATTATTGACATTGTATATTTTGTTTATTTAAGTTGAAATGAAATTGTGTTGCAGTATGTTATATTCCATTTCAACAGATGATTTGCGGTTGTAGCAGCTTTAGCAGCTCCCTTTTCATCACCGCTTCAATTGTTGGACATTTTGGCCTCTGATTTTGCCTGATAGGTTTGGCTCTAGGCTTCAAGTCAATAGTGTGGTCGATTGCCTGCCTGTCATAAATTTTCAGGTCCTTGTAAGTCCAAGCTATGACATTATTATACGTGGCACACAATTCTGTGAATAGGTGCCTTTCCTGGTTTGTGCATTCTTTCCCAAGCAAGAGAGACTTCCCTTCCCCGATCTGAACTGGTTGATAATTAGATGTCTTGAGTTTGAGACTGGACTTCCTCACATTGTCGTTTGGATTGAACAAACTCTCAAGTGTGATTAGACCTTTTGGCAGTTGATTAATCTTTAGCTTAATGATTTCGTCCTTGACATCATCATCATATTCATTCTTATTCTCTGCATGTTGAGCTTCTCAAATTAGAAACTTGACAATCTGTTCATCATTGCTGAATACCTGCCAGTGTTTTGAGTTGCCTGACACTTCTGCCCTGTATACTATCTCTAGTTCCCTGGGTTTGGTCCATATATCAGTCGTAGGGTTGAAATGGGCATTCAAAGATGCTAGTTCATTGACTTTCATGTTTTCTTCCTAGGGCACCAGTTGAATTTGAACAGGTCTGAAAATCTGTGCTTGTATGCTTTTATTAGCTTGTTTTTAGTAGCACACTCTGAGTTAACTTGTCTGATGACCAACTGTCACTTAAGATTGTCAAATGCTTGACCCTGAATTTTTCTGCTTTCGGGAAACCTATACATAAAGCTTCATACTCAGCCATGTTATTAATGCAGTTGAAGAACAATTGACAGGCAAAACCAAGAGATTCTCCTTGAGGACTTTTCAATTGAATTCCTACACAACACCATTTCGAGTCCTTGCTCCATCAAAATTCATGACCCAAGGCTGTTCTCTACCCTGTATATGCCCCTTAGTCAATGTTGGTAATCGTTTTGGCTCTTCAAAAACCAAGTAATTACCCATTCTGTCTCTTCGAACAACTCATTATTCCCTTCATCATTCTCCCTGATCATGCCTATGATCATGTCTCGTTCAGAAATTAGCTCCCCTTCATCAAGTTCTTCATCCATGAACTCAGGCAACTCATTCCAGTTTACTGTCTCAGCATCCTCTAGCTTATGTAACAGATAGTTACAAGGGGGCTCATTCTTGATCCTGATTATCTTGCCATCCCTTGGCACTTTCATAGCCCCACTAGCTGATAGCTTTCGCGTTCAATGTCTCGATAAAGCATGCCGAAATAAGGAGGCAGGTCTACCACTACTACTTGTACCACCACTAGTTCTGGTGTCGGGCTTCCGTGATGACTAAGTCTTTCAGGATTCCCATGGCGTTCATGTTGGTTCCATCTGTATGAATAGGTGCTTTTGTGATAGTAGTATACGTTAGACCCATGTTTTCACAGACTGGTCTTGGCATTACTGTCACCGCAGCTCCTGAATTAACTATGCAGCTACGAAGAAGGTACCCTTCAATTTTCAAAGTGATGTAGAAGGGTAATGGTTTCATGTCTTTAGGCTTTGGGGCATTAAATACGTTTGCAACACTTACTGGTATATCTGCTGGATCTCCTACCATGAGATTCTGTTTGCCAACACCTATTGCTTCAACCGGAGTTTGTCTTGCTTCTGCAACTCTAGCCGTAGCATAGGTTTTTTCTTGCTCTTTTAGAACCTCTTGTAGTAAATCTCTTTGATCAGGTAGTGACAAGGCTTCCAACATGCTTACTTTGTCTGGATTCTTCCTCAGCTTGTTGGTAATGTTATATCTAGATTCTGATTTGCTATCTTTAGCCTCATATGCTCCATGTGTAAACCGCCTGTACTGCCTTATTATAGCCGCTCTTCCCTCACTTGTCAATGAAGGATATCTTGTGTTTTTCTCGGCTTCCCTATCTTATTCATTTGTCACTTTTACTTTGTCTACTTGAACCCTATTCAATGACCCTTTTAGGTTCTCCACTCTTGGGTCCCCTACTTTGTGGTGTGGCGGTAATTATTTGAGGGCATCCTCCTACCTACTTCCCTTGCTGAGCTGACAATGTTGGCTTTTGACCTAGGGTTTGCAAAGATGTTTGGCGTTTTCTCAATACTATGGTTTAGGAACTGTTGTGGCACTTGCATTGGATTATGGGGGTGGAGGGGAAGGTCTGATTTTTGGTGGAAGTTTGGGAGCTCTCCTCTTGCGTGGAATCACATCTTGTTGTTGGTTCATCCATAAGGTTGAAAGGGCAAAATTCCCCTTCTTCAAACATTGTGGAATTGGCCAGTACGACATTGTTAGTGTTTGAATTTACTTGCATATGAGGTGCACCTGTGACTTGTTGATTTGTTTATTGTTGGTTGACGACTTGCTGATTTATCCACTATTGATCAACAACTTGTTGACTCGCCATCAATGGATTAGCCCCAACAAGTGTGTTTGTTGTTGCTTGGCCAGCCATTGCAGCCTGTTGGGCTTGGCATTGCTGGTTGTAAATCATGGTTTGTGCATAATGTATTGCAACAATGCACTCAATCGAGTTATGCCCAACATTACAAGTGAAGCACCACAAGGAATTCATATTGGGATCAACATTTACCATGTTATTTTGTGATTGATTTACGACTGATCCACTAGCTCATTGAGGCACTTGGTCCTTGGTTAGATACAAAGTTCTCCTCTGTTGCCATCCTCCTGTTTGCCTTTGATTGATTGTCATTTTGTTGCTCAAGTCCCTGACCACAACTTTTAACTCATTCATGTCCTCCATTATATTTGGCACACCTTCGGCTTGTGGTTGGCTCTAAAATGGATAATCATGGGTGGGTGTAGGTCCGGTCAATACCAAAATCTGATTTGGGTAAACGACAAAGCTTGGTGTGGATTGGCTTGGGTATGTGATGGTGTATAGAGTGTTTGATTGAGCTGGCATCTAGTTGTTAGAGGAAAATGATGCAACTTGAGAAGGTGGAATGATGGTCTAAGGTTGTTGGTAAGCTTGGGCTTGAGGCTGTTGATACGTTTGTAAATATGGAGAAATGGGGACAAGGGCTAGTTGAGGAGGCGATAAGTATTGAGCCTGTGGAGAAGCACTTGGGGTTGGATGTGTTACATGAGTCATGGGGGGAGTTGGTGGTAACTTACCAACTTGGATAAGAATCTCCTCAGCGTGGGTGGCTTCTTTAAATGTCGTGGCGAAAGTGACTAGATTTGCATTTTGCACCATCATAGCCAAGTCCAGATGCAATGCCCTCACATAATAAACCAAAGCTCCTTCATCTAATGGTCTAACATTGGAGGGTATCTACTGAACGGTGCGAAGGAACCTTGTATTGATGTTATGAATGTTATCATTCGGGTACATCACCATGTTGTTCAGCTAAAAGGAGGATTGGATATCCATTGGATGGATAGCCAAAATGCTTCATGAATGGTTTGCGATTGAGGCCCAATTCACTACTGATCCATTGGGCAGTCTTCGATACCATGTAGCAGCCTTGTTTGTTAATGATCCAACCAAAAGTCTGACTATCACATCTTCTTCACAAATCTGGTATATTGATTTCAAGGTTAATAGATTGTTCAAGTGTTCGATCGCTGTCCGGCTATCATTCCTCGAAAAGGACGGTAGGGACTTAAAGGCCGTAGTTGGAATTGTAAATATACTGGTAGATTAAGAGGCCCTTGGAAATTCTAGCTAGGGATATACTGTTGAGGTCTCACCTACACTTGTATTGGGTAGAGCTATTGCCCTTAGCAATATTTCACGAGCTGGTTTTGACTGTAAGGTACTATTGTTTTCCCATAGGGTGATTGGTATCCTAACTGTCCTGGATGTCCTTCGTACATCTAATGGAAGGTTCTATGGCATTTGAAAATTTTGCCCAACAGGGTTCAAGTTTTGAAGTTGTTGCTAAGGGAATTGAGCAAATTGTTGTGGGGCATTCTGTGCAACCTGTTGCAGTTGGTTTTGAACACCCTGTTGTGGTTGGTATTGCTAGAAAGGGATGATTTGCAGGGGCTGGCCCATTTGTACTTGTGGATTTTGAGAAGCATTAGGGTTCTAAAACGTTTGTTGTAGCTATGTCAATAGATTCTACAGTATGTTCTACACCATCTGTTGCTACGGGTTTTGCACATGTTGCATATTCTAAGGGACTTGTGATAATAAGTTTTGGGCCACCAATTGTTGTAGGTTTTGCGCAACTTGTTGTGATAGATTTGGTGCAATCTGTTGTTGCTGGTTCTGCGCACCTTGTGGGTGCTGTGTAGCAGTTGCTTATTGCAAGTGTGGGGTTATGGGTCCTTGAGAGGTTTGAGGCATTTGTTGTATCTGCCCCCCAAGGGCTTGATTTTGTCCAACTAGTGTTTGCTGACCTTGCAACAACTAAGGATTTTTGGGATTGTTGTAGTGCTCGTTGCGTGATCTGCTGCCCATGGTGTTGGAATTGAGGATTTTGGGGACTGGGCGGCTGATTGGGTGCAACCTGCAGCCCTTATGTCACTTGTTGAGACATTGGGGCTTTTTGACTTGAGGGTACTACTTGATGTTGTGGCCCACTTATAGTAGGCATACTCAAAAGGTTGGGAGTAAGACTAAAGAAGGGGTTTTCAATTGCCTTCGTATTTGGTGTTGAGTTCTATGACCCTCTTGTTTCCCTATCTGAGGGTAATGTTGCACTTGTTCCACAATAAGACTAGGGTTTTGGGCTTGTAAAATAGCTTCTGTAGGTATCATGTTTGAGATTGATAGTTTATGTTCTTCTTTTGAGTCTGAATTGACTTCTTCGACCTGTGATTCCTCTTAGGGGTGATCTGAGTCTTGTACCCAAATAGCTGTACATGTTTTCTTCAAGTTTTTCTTCTGGTAAGTGAGTAGTTTGATAGGGTTGTACTGTTTCCATGTTAAACGCGATTTGGATGTATCCATAAGTAGAGCCAAAGAGCATTGAAAAATGATGAGTCGGTATATTTGATGGAATAGGTTCATGCTACAGGAATAAGGCGCTTTAAGAAGCGAAGGTGCTTGGAGAGTGGGTTACTCAGGGAGCAGGTCACTTGGGGAGCAGGGCGCTTTGAGAGCGTCACTTTGAGAGTGGTGCATGGGGAGTAGGTCGCTTGGATGCTTGGCTTTTTTTGTTTTGCATAGTCTCATTCCCGCTCACACCTATCTTTGCTTGTTGCCGCTTTAGTCCTTTCCTGAAAAAAGTGATATTCACAAATCACAATTTAGGCAAGATTATGGATAAAACAGAGTCGCCATTTGCATGAAAAATTATGAAGGACGAAATCTGAAACGGAACACAACTCATAAATTTTAATGCAAAAGATTTGTGGGTTTTGTGCATGTTAGTGTAACACACAACCCTTTTTGTAGATTTGGAAGGATATGAAGTATACTTGCGTGGATCTACAATATTATGTGTGGGTAGGGTAGGATTAATTTCATACTAAAATCGCAATTGTGTGTCCCATCGGGCGTGCCAGAACTATTGACCTCTCGTGTGGTGGTGTTTCTTTGTGAGGCAAATTGGATTTGTCCCACCGGGTGTGACAAAATTGTTGAACACGAAAATTGGTAAGTGCGATTTGCGCCCATGACCACAATTCAACAAATGAATGGGAAGTTTTCTACTCTCCCCAACCTCTAGATCTTGGGTTGGTTCACTTTTACTTTCTATATAAGGCTAAAAACAAAGAAAGAAACTATGCAGAAAATGAAATAAGCAATCTTATCTAAAAAATGCAGAAAAACAAACTTAATCTACTTTGTTTGAGAAGGGTGTAAGAGAAAGAAAATGCAAAAATATAGTCGGGGCCGTAGCAGGGTTTAATCTAGTGCAATTGGCGTTCTCAGCAGAAAACAAACAACTTCATCGCATAAGATCTCCAAAACCTGCAACAACAATTCAAGAGGACTAATAGGGGAAAGAAGGGCAAAGTGATTGATTTCACACATCCATAAAGCAAATGTCAGTGACACAATCGGATATGGATGCCATGCACAACTCTTTATTGACTTTGAGATTTGTGTGTTTTACAATTCTTACTCCGAAGAGTAGCTCTCGTTTTATTTCAAAGGCCAAAAGACCCTTACAATTAGTATTTAACTCCTATTTATACTTCAACGTGTAGCCACGAAATGGACTACATACAATGTACTTCGATGATAATTATGAGGTGATTACATCATTCTTATCTGTTTACTAAATATTGATACAGAGTGAGATGCCCTAGCAGTGGGTTGCTATGAGAAAAGGGCGCCTAGAGAGCGGGTCACCCTAAGAACGAGGTGCCTAGAGAGAGGGTAGCTCTAAGAGTGGGGTTCCCTCTTCCAAACACTTATCCAATTCTTGATTTCTACCCTGCTTTGTCTTCTACCTCAGCTTGTGTGCCGGACCTCCGTTCGAGAAGCGAGGTTGCTTAGAGAGTGAGGTGCTTTGGTGAGCAGGCGTCTTATGAAGTGGAAAATGCTGAAAATGTCTATGAAGTCTGGTTTGGTCCCTTCACATTCTTCATACTGATTGCATATTCAATAAATTACCTATATTATGTCTCATTCACCTTTGAAGAATCTTTCCAATTTCCATAGGAGTGTTGCAAGTGTTCCAGTCAGCCATATTGAACTTCTTCAGTAATTTGGCAGTGTATTTGGATTGTCAAAGAAAAATGCCATTTTACCTTGCCTTACCTCAAGACTAAGGCAATCATACAAGAATCCAAGGCTTGTAATACATCATAAGCACTATTCAGACTACATTTCTCACTGGCAATAAGTTCACATGTGCTTCATTGGGGAATCAAATCATCTACATACACAACTACATGACCATTTATCTCCTTCACATAAAAATTAGAATCTGAACTGTTGCTGGAAAATAAGCATGAATTCACTATTCATGGAAGTGGTGCCTGCTTTAGCTCATTTAATGTGTTTGTTAGTTTGCTAACCATATGCTTAATGTTCAGGGTGCAGCATAAAGACCTGTTCTTGCAACTCACCAGTTAGGCAGTCACTCTTGACATATATTTGATGAATGTTCCAGCCAAACAGAGTCACTACAAACAAAAACAAGTTTGATTGTTTGCATCCTCATTGGTGATGCAAAGGTTTCATTGTAGTATATGTTAGCATTTTGGGCATGACTTTTGGCTACCATTCTAAGCTTTGAACTTATCAAACTAGCTCTTATACTTATGTTTTGCCTTACAAACCAACCTGCAGTATTTGTACATCATATAAATTCATAAAGCCATAAAGGTGGTGTTTTCATGTACTTGTATGTATCTTTAACGTCGAGCCTTAGGTCCTAACTCTGGCCAAAGTGAGGATGTTGATAACTTTTGAATCTGTATTAAGATCCAAAGTTTTGTAGGCGGTTGCCCATGCAGTATATATGGCATTAGGCTTCTTTCAGATTTTTTGTAGTTTCCATGCTTTTGAAGGGTCATTAGTGACCTACTAAAGCATTGCAGTCTTTTCCCATTGGATTGGACCTCTTCAGAGTAAGTTTTCCATTTGATTATGGATGAAATTTGGTTGGATATTAGAAAACAATAACAGATTGAGAGAGGATTGCCTGTCCAAAATTGGGTGATAGCAACCTTGTATAAGTTTTCACATTGCTTGGTTTTGACTGTGGGTGACCACTTGTTATTCATAAATGGCTATTGTTGTATGGTATGTAACTATCTAGCTCTAGCACACATGGCCTCTTTGTAGAAGCCATTTTGTCAATATTTATATGCTTTTAAGTTTATTTTCTCATGGGTAACATGATTTTCTGGGTTTGGTCATCATTTTAGCACAATTTTATTTGTTTTTTTTTGGATTCTCCACAATGGTTGTTTTGGAAGCATTTTGTGACGAGGTTACAGCATATTTCTATACAGGGCAAGTTCAAGAGTAAGAAAAATCAAATGGACCAGAAAAGGGCTTTTAGCCCAAACCAAGTTTGGCAACAGTCCTCAAATAATGCATGATTGAATTACTTAATGCTTAAATTCTTCATCTAATCTATGCTCACAAACAAGAATCTTTCTCAGGATCCTTTGTTCTGTTATAGTTCTTTCTCAGGATCCTTTGTTCTGTTATAGTTTATAGTATGCAAGTACACGTGGTCAGGAAAACAGATACTTTTCTAAATGTAAAAATATTTAATATTATCTAAAAAAGATGTTGGTGGAGTTAAGGCCATATCGAAATTATTCCGTTATTATAAACTAAATTTTGCAAGAAGAGCTTAAGTTTGTTATGCATGTCTCCATGTATTCACTAATGTTGTGGGAAGCATTTACATCAATTAAACTATACATGTGACATGAAAGTGATCTTCTCATTTCTAGTGTGTTGAAATCTCACTTATTCGTGAATGCAGTATACACCATCTGTGGTTTCTATGTCTGTGATGTCTCAGAGCATGCAAGCAATTTAATTGCTCCTACTTGGGACTTGCTCTTTGATGCATCATTTCTTGAAGCCTCTTTGTATTAAAGAAGCATGGACCAGTCAGGATTTGGACTTAAGGTCTCCTAGGAAACACTTCAGGTACTCTACTACTAGGCTACCGACCATTTTGCGTCACTGGGGGTGGGGTAATGAGTGTGACAAGCTCCAGCATCAACCCCTTATGGGGTTTACCTGGCCGAATCTGATACCATGTTAATGAAGCATGGACCAGCCAAGACTGGAACTTAGAACCGCTCAACAAGTTCTTTGTGTGCTCTATCACTAAGCTATTGGACCTATTTGGGTGAAGTAGTAAGTGTGGTAGGGATTGAGTAATGACTGTGTGTTAACAAGCTACAACACGTTGCACATGGAGGAAAAAATGAAATATGAGTAAAATATTTACAGTATATGCTTAGGTACATCAATGCTTGAGGGGGTCTTAGAAAGCATTTCACTCTATTGGAAGTTTTCACAAGAATACGTAAATATACACAACGAAATAGTGGGTGTTACATCTGCTTCTCATGTACAATGGAACATTTTGAGTTATTATGATGAAGACAAGGAATGCTTGTGCATTATCCATTTTATTATGTTTGTATTCTAGGTCCAAGAAAGAGACACCAGCTATCTAAAAGAATATGTGTCTGTTTTCTGTGCAAAATTAGTCTTCAAAATACCCGATTTCAAAATTCTTGTTTATTGCTTTTTCTCGTCCTTCTTAATGCTTTTCTATATATGCAAGTGACTATTCTATGATAGACGGTTTGTGGTGAATGTGCAATCTTTTTGTTTGAAGAGATCCTTTCCTTGTCTGACTTGCTGCTTGTTTTCTAGAGCTTTGAATAAGACTCTAAAGGTATGATTTCAAACAACAGTTTAGTTCATATGTTTGAAGGTGATAGAAGTTGACTTGGAACCCGTTCACCTTTTTACATCTAGCAACAAGAAGGTGCAGCTTGCTTGTCTAGTTTTTTTGATGTTTTGAACCTATATTTGGTTCATCATCTTGGCATTACATTTTAAAACTTTTGAAGAATTTTTAAATAGGAAATTATTAGTACAAGATAACATAAATCAAATGGGATATAAAATATGTGTTTTTCCTTTTCTTGTAGCATTTTAGAGTTTCTGTGTCTGTGGTATTGGATTGGAACCACTTTGTAGGGAGGCTGTAATGAATTGGTTCCTTATTTGTTTATACTCAGAATGCATCAAAGAAGAATAGAAGTGTTGTATTGAGAAGTGCCATTACATAACGAGGTTATACCTTTGTATTGTTGGACTGCAGGCAAGTGGAAGGGAGGCTATTATGGCTGGCTTTTATCATGAAGCTTATGAAGATTCTTTGTTAATGCTCATGAGAAGAAGGGGAGTTGATTCTGGACTTGTAATAAAGGTTAGCATTGGTATTCCTTGATTTTGATATGAAACTTGATAACCAATAGCATAAATCATGCTCTAGTATATACAGAAATTTCAAATAGAACCACCATGCCATTGACCAAATATGGAAAATGCCCTTAAGGGAGAACAACAATAATACTTTTCAAAGAAGAAATTACACCACAAGATCTCACATTATAAGAGTGGCAAGTACAATACTCCACACTTGATATGTCATAAACCGTGATGGCAATATAAAGTCATCCATGCATATATCTGACCTGATATTTCTAGAGGAGGTTAAACCCTTTCACTTACTAACTAATCTTTGACTATTTGACCAATACAGTTACCCAAAACAATGATCTGAGGGTTATGTGTGCCCTGTATCAACTACTCCATAGCCCTATTATACAATATAATACACATGCAAAACATGTTTCATCCGCACAGAATGAAATGCAACCAAGTAATATGATACAAGTATTGTGGACATAGGACTGGCCTTGATAATCTGTCCATCAATATGAAAATTTTATTCCTGACATTCTTCAATGTTGCGTTGTGTCCACTGCACCACTTTGGTATCCATAGGTGTTGCTTCTCTGGTTTCATGTGCATCCGTATTTGTTGCTTTCATTGTCACAATGTTTGAAAAATTCAGTCCAGATGCAGGGATAAAAAGGTTCACTGACTCAAAACTCCAAGGAAGTTAATTTTTCAGGTTTAGAACTTTCAAAATGGTTTAGTTTGGTTCAGAATAATTCCATTGTGTGTATATATATATAATAGTTAATAAAATATTTTTTCTTTGTTATATAAAAAATATCTTAATAATGATATATATAAAATTTAAATAATGTTTCTGAATCCCATCCTTGTCCAAGGCATCCTGGGTCAAAGGTAGATGAGACACAATTACATGAACAGCGGAGAGCAGGTGTGGATGGCCATTCTTGATAAGAGTAGGTGCTTTCCTTCATTCTTGAATATATTGCATAATTCTTCATGGTATTAGAGTAGTTGCAGATCTCCATTCTTGATTTCTCATATCAACGATTCTAGAGGAGCTGTGTTTTCTAGTGGAGTAGCTGCGGAGCAAGGATTGTTGGACTGAAATTGTCTTTCTTAAGGTTTTCTAAAAATCTTGGTTTGTGCTTCAGGAGCTTAATTCATAACCATCCTGTGGCACTGCTTAAGAGAATTTATTTATAAAGAAGTGGTTACGGAATGATGGATTTGTGAACCAGCTTTGTTGGATTCCTTTTCGCCTGTGTGAATATTCAACCCCTTTTTCACTTGTCATGACAGATTCTGGGCAAGTGGTGGTTCCTAGAGGAGCAGCTATGGAGCAAGGGCTTGGATCAATTTCTTTAAGGTTTTTCAAAAACTACAGTTCTTCGAATTTGTGTATATGGGATTGAAATGAGGCCCATCCGCATCACATCATGACCATGTCATCATGGTATCTCACTAATTCACATAGTGGTATTACAATTGTCAATTACGCATATATTGCCTTGCAAGATTTGAAACACAGTTTCCACATTGAAAACCCATGTTTCTAACCATCTGAGTTCATGCCATTTGATTTTAAATACCTTAGTTTTACTTTTAGGGTTTTAAAAAAGGAACTTCTAATTTAAGTTAGAATTTTTCAAAAGGTTTAGTATGGTTCAAAACAGTTTATTAAATAAGTTATATATATGTAAAATTATTGTTATATAAAAGGAATAATAAGAATATCTAATGAATCTAATGACATTAACTCAATTGGTTAAAAATGTGGGCAGCCAACAGGGAGACCCAGGTTAAAATCTTGTCAAGTGATATAATACCACTATGTGGTTCTTGATGGCAATATGGTGATGATGTAATATGGACGTGGCCTGTTTCAATCTGATGAAATCAGTTTAAATTTTTTTTTATAAGAATGATATATGTAAATAATGTTTTCAAATTTATCTTTGTCCAAGGCATTATGGGTTAATGGTAGATGAGATGCTATTGTATTGGTGCAAATTGAGTTAAAATCCTCAGATTGGGATGAAATTTTGTGATAAGGTGACTTGTGCTAATACAATTTGTTGTAATAACAATATAATGTGTTTTGTTGAAATACTAAGATACTGCTGTCATGGTGTGATACGGGCAAGACTATTGAACGCCACATAATCAGGTCAAAAAGATAATAGAGGAACATAATTCCTTAATTATAATGTGTGGTGGTCATGTTTTCCCGAAAAAAATCATTTTTTCCCATTGCATTAAAAAATTGCTGTTGAGAAGGTGTTAATCTTCACTTGAGGCCATGAAGCTGTTGTCCAACACTCTACGATTTGAAATAGACCAAGCCCAGGGCTTTCAGCTTATCCAACTTGATCGCCCTCTTCCCATTAAATCATAAGACAGGGTGCCCCTTCTTATTTGTTTCAGATGCTTGTAATGCTAGTTCTTATGACTACATTGGGATACTTCAATAGTTCATTTCTTTAGCTTGCTTAGTGAAAAGACTCACTCCTCCAGACTCTCCTAGTTATTGAGTTAGTTTTGCACAACCATTCCCAAACGTTGGACCAAGAACTCCATCGGTACAACTACCTCCTTCTCATAAATCAGTTGAAACGTAGTTTTGAATGCCCATAGGACTGTTGGCAATGTCTCCAAATCGACATCTTTCACTCCACAAAATTCGTGAATCATTGATACTAGTACCTTTTTCATCGCTTCTACCTGCCCATTTGCTCCGAGGTAGTATGGGCTTGATCGTGTATGAAAGATATGAAATTTCATTGTCATCCTTTTGATGACCTTGTGCATAAAGTGCCCATCTTTATCATTTGTGATTCGCAATGGTGTCCCAAACCTTGTAATGATTTGTTCATAGATGAATTAGGCTGTGCTTTCCCAAGAGTTGTCTATTATTGCCCTTGCCTTGACCCATTTAATCATGTACTCCATCGTGAAGATGATGTAGGTGCTTTTGTTCCTCCTGCTTGCTTACAAGGGTCCCACAAAATCCAACTCCCATCATTGAAACAACTTTTGCAGTTGAGATGGATACAATGTCATGATGTCTCACTTTAGTAGTTTCCTTGTTCTTTGATACGTGTCACAAGAAAGCATGAACTCTTGCGTGTTGCGGAATAGGGTAGGCCACCAAAATTTGCCAAGCAGGACCTTCCTTGCTATTGCATACAGTCCACCCTTTAATCCATTATTGACTTCCTTTAAGACATTGCACAATTCTTCACACAATGTTGCAGTATCCAATCAGGTTTAATCTTGTATAACGAACATTTAATTAATTGGAATGACATTTGACTTGATGATCACATTTTTCTTTTTGTTGTTGATATTGATAGTTCTCTTGGTACTTCTCTTGTCAATAGGTATGTACCTATGTGTTCATACCAAATTGGCAACATAATAATGTGAAACAAGTGGGCATCTGAGAAAGCATACGACACCCCATTATTTACAACTTTATTAGAGTGTATCTAGGATAGCTGTTTGGTGTTTACATTTTTCTTTCTCAATTGAACCACAACCCGAAACACAAACTCTCTCAATTTGGCGAGCCACTTGTTGACTCGCCCATTAATAGTCAGTTTGTTAATTAGGCACAATAGTGCGTGATGATTGATGTAGGAAGTGAATGGGTTTATGAGTTGAGAAAAAATATCTGACACATGAATGGATGCCACGTTTGCATGAACACACGAGTATATAAACATAGTTATGCATGGATACATGTGTCACATGATAATACAGGTAAATAGAATGTCATAAATATGTTTTATCCTATATGTACATGGCGACGTGTTTGCAATTTATTGTATTGTTATTGGGTATTTTAATGTTTTTTATATACAAGGAATTCGATAGTAGTAAGGTAGTTGCAACTGCCTATTGGTCCCATAATACATATATGTACACTTCTATTTTGGTAGAGAGGCAAGTGCTAGGGATGTCTATCATCAGGTAGAGATAAAGTTATTTGTTGAAGTATGTTGGTTTATGCTAGTCAAGGCAAGTCTATGTACACTTGACTAGACCATGATGTATTGCAGATAACTGGGTTGTGAAGGATACATGTGTGCAATGTATCCACATGTCTCTATAAGTTTTCCCATTGTTTACTTTTGCTTATATGTTTATAATAGAATTATATTGTAGTGCGTTGCATTATATTTATACATTTTGGCACTGTTGCTTGTATGAAGTTGGGTTGAACTTGGTGACCAAGTTGTGACAAGCATCTTGCTTGAGAAAGTTTGCAATGACAACAATGGGACGATTACAACATGGTTAACAAGCGTCATAGTCCATGTGTGCCCTTGCCTTTTTAGGAGATGTGAATATTGGAGTCTAATAAAAAGTGTTGTAGACTTGTTAATTGGTGTTGATGTAGGGACAAATGATGAAGCCGTTTGAGACAGAGGTCGTGCAAATGGAGAAGGTGCTGCCAACAAGAATAGACATACAAACAATGATTGTCGTACTGACGATAATGGATGCAAAGGTAACAAAGGTACTACCAACAACAATAGACATACAAACAATGAATGTCGTACTTGTCACGCGTGCTAGTTCTTCTTCTCGACCCAACTTCGATTCAATAACAACAATGGCGCCAAATGTAGTATGGTGGTGAGGTTCCCAACAATGAAGATAGAATGACAAGCTTTAGGGGTTAACAAGTCTACAGTCAGCACACTGGAACAATGTCAACTTGATCATTTGCTAGACAACAATACATGAGACGACAGGTTGAACTCAGTCTGCAGTCAACAAGATGACATCAACATAACGACATGTCCTCTAGATGACAATCTTCTAGACGACAAGCCTTCAGACGACAAATACACTCAACATGACGACGATTTATCCTTAGCAATTGTCGTTGGTAACATCTGACTGTGGTTTGTAACTCTTGACTGCAACCTTCGACTTACAACACTTGATTGCATCTTCCAACCTGAAACCATAATACCTTGACAATGCACAAGTCTAATGATCTAGCATACTGGTATCAATACATAGACATCCAAAACATTGACAGAGAATGGATAGATTTCATTGATAATCTATCTGTACGACAATTACAAATTATAGCACTTGTATACAAACTCACAAGATGCTCTCGTATGCACTTGCACATATGCTCTTGTCTCTCGTCTATGCCTAGTATGCGTATATGATGATATGCAACAATGAATGGGGGGTCCTTTTTATAACTCAGTCCTGGCCGTTGCCAACAACGGCTTCCAGGACACCTAAGTGCATAACTACTTCCCCCTTCTGACACACATTAGACACATATGCCAACTTTACATTATATGCAATGTATTAATGTATGATGACCTAACATAACATTTGCATTTCAATTATATTTCAATAGCATTTGACTAAACATTTGTTTACGGTGCAATTAGATCGTATTGCACTCAAAAAATTTTGCACACAATGTTACTTCGGTTGTTGCCATTTTTGTCCAAAACTTGCGTCTACATGCCCATTGACGAAACTTCCTCAATCTCCTCTTGATAGCGTCGAATATTCCTCTGCATAGGTGTTGTACGACATCTGGCCGTATGAGATTGTGTTGTACGACGACTTGTTATTTGCGCCTCATTTGTACAACGGTTTGTTATACAAGGCTCATTTGTACGACCGCTTGCACTTGTATGACATGCCCCATTCGTACGATAGGCCCTATTTCTATGATTGTCTACCCTGTCTCTTCGTCTGCCTTCCTATTGTCATCGTCGTCCATTTTGCTTTGTCTGGTCTGAGTGGCCAGACTATATTCCACTTCTCCTTTGTTGTTGCCTTCTTCTCCGCGACAATCTACCAAAATCAGATTCCTCTTGTTCTCTACTCACTCCTCCCAAGCGGCCTTCCATGACTTGGGACTATCTACTCCTTACTCCAGACTGTTCGAGGTCCGTTTGGGGTTTCCTTCTATTTCTACGTCTCCTATTCCTATGTCGTCTTTCATTTGGGTGATAACCAAGAGATGATCCTGATGGCCAACCTTATGGCTGTGCGGCATTTGGTTGTTTCCTATGTGGTCAGAGGGTGGTCTTGATGGGCCATTCTGCTAACTATGTGACCTAGTGGCAGTCAGAGAGAAAAAACTTCCCCTCAAATTACCAGGAAAGAGGTCAACCAACCTCCCCTTTTTGCGGGGCAATCTCAGGCGGCCCAGGGAACCTAACGGTCCTCCCAAACTTCCTAAATTGCCTATTCCTTGTATATGCCCTGGGTTGTCTAGTTGTCCTTGCAAAGCACTCTGACTTCCCAAGGAATCATTCAAATTTAATGGAGGATCTCCAATATTTCTTGTCCGTCTTACTTCCTTAGAGGTGGTTTGTTGTCTTTCATTTCTTGCAACTTAGGGAACTTCTTGTGCTCTTGGTGTCTCCCTTCATACATTTCTGAGTTCTTTGCTTGATCTGTCATTGGTTGAGTCTTCTCCATTTCTATTAGAACTCATGAAAGACATATTACTGAAGTCTGTTCTTCAGTTCCTAACTTCTCCTTATGTTGATGAAGGTATTTCAAAAATGCCTCTCCATATCACTTCATTTGCTATAAGTCTTCTAGCTCTTTTGGCTTGAAGATCATCTCACAATCTTGCTATCTCTTGATCAACTTGTTCTTTCAACTTTTTGTTTCTCCTATGCAACTGTTTGCTTTGCTCCTACAGTTGTTGCGTTTCCCTACACATTCTTTGTTGTGCAAGGCCAATTCTTGCCAACAAACTCATTCCTTCATATTCACTTCCATCATTTCAAGGTTCGTGATCTAGTGGCTCTTCCTGTCCATTCTCCGTTGCCACCTCTTGCTGTGTGTTTTCTTTGTGTAATGATCTCAGCTTGTTTTCTTTTTCTGTGTCCAGAAATCTTACATGCACCCGTAATATTCTTTGTTCATTAGGGAGGGGGTCTAATTCCTTCTGTTCAATGGCGGGTGGTTCACCGTTTCCATCTCCAAATAACCAAAGTTTGAGTCACTGTCTTCCTCCTCTACACCATCTTCTGCTTTAGTTCTACTCGACTCACCATCTTCGTGGACCAATATTCCTTCAAAAGGTTTTGAATGCTGATTTGGTGTTGCGGTTAGCTTTCCTACACTTTGCTTCTCTTCTACTAGTACAAGATTAATCAGAACGACTTGGGCTTTCACTTTATATGGCTTTAATGTTGAGCCATTAATTGTCTAAAGACACAATGTCCTGTCCAATTATTGCAATTTCACTATGTCGTTTTCCATCATCTCTACTACTTGGAAGGGTCCAAGCCACAAGGTCTTCAACTTACCTGGCTTGATCTCTTGCTTGCCATTCAATTTCAATACCAAGTCACGGGGCTTCAACTTCATTTTCCTTAGGTGCTTGTCATGCCAAAGCTTCCTCCAACATTGAGCGATCTCCGTTGCCCACTATGCCATCACTCTTTTTCATCTAGTTTCACTAGTGTCACTAGCCTCTCCTCTATCATTCAAACAACTTCTGCGACAGATGGTTGCAAAGGCATGAAGCCCCTCTATAGCAGCTTCCCGACCTATTGGCATGTGCCACACCCAATCACAAACTGCTTCGCGTCACGATAGAGGGTGGGCCACCATAGCCCCACTAGAAGCACCATCCTCATGGTTGCATCTGGACCCATGTGCCCCTCTACCAATCCCTCATAAGTCTCTTTTAAGGCTACGCTCACTTCCTCGTCCATCACACATCTTCGTAGAATTCCATCAAGTCCAATCTTGTAGAACAAACCAACAATCCATTGAAATGGTGCTGACTTAATGATGATCTTCTTTTTTTCTGCTGCTGTCAACTCCTTTGGCAGCCCCCTTGTTGACAAGTATTTTCCCACATACTTGTACCATGACGGTAGCACAATGATAGTAAACATACGTGCGTCCGAAAATTCATCCTAGACTAAGTTGATTGTGGAACACATTGTGATCATCCAATTGTCATTGTTGTGTACCATCTCGAGCAATAGGCTCATCACAACTCTATTTCACCGAGTTTAACCCAACTTTGTACAGGCAAGAATGCCAAAATATAGAAATAAAGTGCAAAAAGCTACAATAATGTTCCATTACAAATATATAAAGAAAGACACACAATGGGAATATCATACAAATACATGTGGGTAGACTACATACACAGCATATATCTTGTACAACCAGTTATCTGCAATACATCATGGTTCAGTCAAGTATACAACACACAGACTCTTCTTGACGATATCAACCAACATCTTACATTGATGAAGATGGTATACATATATATACGATGGGACTGGTAGGCAGTTGGTAATTGCTTACTGCTAGCAAACCACTCTAACCACCAAAACATTAAAATACCTCATACTATTAAACTGCATAATTACAAACACTTATTGCTGTGTACACATGCCACAACACTACTCTATGCGACAACACTTACAATAATTCTATTTACAATAAAATAATTCATCCAACGTGGCACATACATTCGTGTACTCATGTAGAGAGGACGTTCATTCATGTGCCAAATTGTATACCTATAGTTATGAGGAGACTATATAGAAGGTTCACCTCCTACACTTTCGTCCCTCCATGGAAGGGGCTGTCATGGTTTTTTTGGACTTCATTGTGCATCTCCATGCATGTTTTCACCGTGTTCAACCCTGTTTGTTATTTGTTGCAATCATACATTGGGTGATACCCTCGAACTTGCATGTAAGATCACTTCATGTTTGTTGTTGTCTATGTCCATGTGTGTTCCGTGGGTAGTCACTCATTCAGTTGTGTTGTTGTGATTCTTGTACCCAACCTTGATGTGGCAGCAATGCCAAAAGTAGCATAGCATTTTCATATCCTGCAATGTGCAAAAAAATAACTTAAAACAGCAGTGAACTCACAAGAACTCACAGAACATGTATGGCATTGTCTTATTCAACACATTTGACAATTGAGTCATGTACACGCGCAAGATTCATACAATGCTCAAACAATTATGAACATCAGAATATCATTATCATACAAACCATACCTCTAATGATAGTGTAAAGGAACAAATATATACAAAGGGGTTATCAGGGGGATGATTAGTAACTGGCCAACTACCTGCTATTCAATACTCATATATAAAAGCTAAAAGCATCCTCCATTATGTTTAGCATACTTTATTACAATACTTAGGTGTTGTGTATGCATATGTGAGAACCTACATACGACAAATTATGACAACTATGCACATATAAAAATGCCCACGTGTGTGATCATGCATGTGATGACTCACTGCTGCGATGACAGATAAGCTGGTGCTATGTCAGATTTGCTGGCTACACCAACATTATCAGCAAAAATAGTTTAAAATTAATGAGACTGCTAGATTAGTTATCTTGGAGAGGTTATTGGACCAGTAAGTCCCACCTATGTCTCTCCCACATTCCCCTTATGGGATTAAAGGTGCACATAGTTTGGAAATCTCATAAACAATAATCAGGGTATCAACATCGTCTCTGTCATAATTTACAATGAAAGGTGGCATTACCAGCGTAGAACTCATTCATCTTTCTAGGCCATTCTCCCAAAAGTTATGCTTTTACATGTGTATCAATAGAATCCCAAGTGCCATTATTACTGTAAGCATTATTGCATAAAACATTCTTTGAACACATCAGAATGTCTTATAGTCATTGTCCAAAAAAAGATGTGGTGAAATCTTTCTTTAATCTATGCTAATAGAGAGATCAGATTATGGACATGTCTAAAATGAGCTATATTACAATCTATTTATTTACCAAAATGCTGATTTTGTTCTTTCTAAGTCAGCCTGCAATCCTTCAATTTGACACTGATTTCTATTTTCTGGGGGTGAGTCGATCTGCTTCCTTAATGCCTCCTTTCTCCGAGCTGTCCTTTGAGGAGAAGTTGATGAATTGAGCTTCAATATATCCATTGTACCCAAGAATTTTTTATGAGCTTCAATATGGATGTAAACAATTATTTTCTTTTAGATTTGTAGTGATGGGATGTGACACAGTTCAGGATATATTATGGGGATTTATTAGATCAAATCCTGATTCTTTTAGGAGGCTTAGTGTAAATAGGAAAAGGAAATCCCTTCATCCCAAGTGAAATTCTTTTCATACTTGTCTTACTTTACAGTGATAAGTGTTCATCTTCTTGGTTGCTTCTATATTTGTAGTTGTAGATGAAAGAACTTTCAGCTTTCCCTCATGCTTTTCTTTATATCCTGTTGACAGACTTTGGTTATTTATAGACACTAATATGTTTGCTTTCTTTCTTTTATATTGCACATCTTTTATAGTTTAGCTCTCTAATAATGCATTTCCTGCAGGGGGAGGAAGGCTCACTGTCTTTAACAACCAAGGCACGGTCAGTGGATGCTTCAAAAGGTCTCCCTGTCAATCATTGCGCTGGATTTCGTGCTCTGAAATCGACTGAGAACAATCCATCTCAAGCTGATGGTATGCTTTGATAATATGCAAATTGCAGGCACTTTCTAATTATCAATGTAAATCATGCTTGTATAATATGGAAAGTTTTGGGCTTTCTTCTTGATTTTGATGTAGAGTAAACTTTGATTTGACATTTTTTGAGAGTGGAATCTTTTTATATTGATTTGGCTCTAAGCTTTGCTGTTCATCTGATGAACTAGCCCTGTTATTTTTCCTTTGTCTTATATGACTTTAAAAATGTTTTTTTAACTACAGATCCATTTGTGGAACATATTGGTGGGCACAACATATTGTTGCTTTCATTTCAAAATGTGGTTCTTATAGTAAACAGATGTTGTATTTCCACACTTTTACTCCCAGTTATTTTCAGATGTTTGCATTTGTAATTTTTAATAAATCATGGCATCTCACAGTATTGAGATACTCAAAATGAAATCTGTGTTCACATAGGTTCAATATCCTCTACACATGAAACATGTTTACTGACCTATGTATTAGATGTGTTTGGGATCATGATGAGTTTGAAGGAATGCAGGTCACCATTTTACTTAGTCACGAGTCATAACTATGTTGTTTGTTATGTTACATATTTGAAATGTTCCATGAAGTTTCTGGGACGAGGATAGTGCAAGATGTTGGTGCATCTCCAGGATGGTAGGGTAAATTTACTGTACGGTTCTGAGATGGCAACGTGTGTTTCTGAAATGACTCACAGATCTGAGGAATCATCCCCATGGAACTTAGATAAAGGAACAAAGACATGCCATATTGTATGTACTTGATTAATGTTTTTATTAGGGGGACAATTTTTGTGTTTTTGTACAACAAGATGGAGCTGGTATGGTAGTTGCTCTTTGCCACCCTTTTATCCATGATCATATATACCATTGCTGACACTATGTAGGGAGCACATTTACTTGGATTTTCTGTGATGTATGGTTGTAATTTGTATCTAATTGGAGAATACGATAAATACTCATGCCTTGATACATTAATTGTTGTGTACTTGTATCTGTTTATTTCTAAGTGGAGTTTTTCATTGCATTGCAATCTATTGTTTGGTTGGGACTACTTTTCTTGCATATTGTATTTTTAATGTATAAGTGGTTATAATGCTTAAGTAATGCAAATATGAAATACGACTTAATCCTTTAGTAAATACTAACCCTTTATGGAGTCTTCAGATGCACTCTACAATTCTTTAGTATGATCAGATATACCATAGTTCATTAATGCAACAAGGTAATGCTACAATTGCAAGCAAAAATGGTACATATTGCATCAAGAGTGTACAGTTGTAAAATGTATGTTTTTTTTTGAGTAAGCTATGTGTGGCTTCTATTGGGGGCCACTCCCATTATGAAAACAAAACATTACATTGCTCTCATTACATTTCTAACAAGTTAATTAAAGCATACCCAACTTTGTCTTTCTATCAGATATATTCTTCATTTACCCTTCTATCAAAGATATTCTTTATCTTCCTCAAACTGCTAAGTTCTCACAATCAACTCCTTTTTATATCATATGCTTTCAAAAATTAAATTCTGTCAAGATGAAATTCAACACTGCAAATGGCTAATTGTAAAATGTATGTTAAGTCATTCCTCATCAATATTTTAAACTAATATGCAAGAGTTTTTCATATATTCAAGGTCACAGCCAATGCTATCGTTATGCAATGTATTCATAGCTGCAGCAGTCGTCTTAACTGTTCGTAGAGGATGCAACAGTTATGCAATTATGTGACACATGCAATCTCTGACAGCCCATTATGCCAATATATCACAGCCCTCTATGTGCAACTGGTGGCAACCCATTATGCCAATAGATGACAACTTTATATGTTTTATGTATGGCAGCTAACCATGCCATTATATGACAAGCCTCCATGTGCAATATATGGCAGCCAACCATGCCATTATATGACAAGCCTCCGTGTGCAATATATGGCAGCCGACTATGCTAATACATGCTGCTCTTTATCAAGCAGTGTCAAAAAAATCAATCAATTATCCTGAGTATTGTACAGATCGCAAGTTCTTTAGTTACATTGATTTATATCCCAAAAATCGGTTTAATTGTATTATTATCTCAGGTGGGTGATTCCTTTAAAAAGTCGTCAAGTGCTAGAAAAATGTCCCAAAAATTGGATTAGTTGCATATGGGCAGGGAGATGGATTAAATGCCATTTCAGGGGATCTTTTGTCTCATTTTCTCATGCTGTTTCATTACTGTGCATGAAGGGTTTTCAGCACCAAGCAAAATCACCTGTATTCTAAACAAGTCCAGTACCATTAAACACCAAGCAAATCAGAGATTAATAATTCAGATGGCAAATATTCTGCTATACCTTCTATTCTAGACAGTTCAGCGTGATAATTTTGTTGTCTTGATGGAGAAACATCATACACTTTTTTGGTCTCCACGTGTTGTGCATTGCAATGATCTCTATAGAAATGGAATACAACACATTGCAAAGGCTACCTAATGACCCACGACATATTTCCAAATTAAGTAATTCAAGTAGTCTAGGAGAGCCGTTAGGACCCCAGGCCATCTAGATCAGTTGGGCCAAGGGGGAGGTCGTTTGAAGGGAAGATTTTTCCCTCAAACTTGCCCTAGGTCATATAGCCACCAAGGTAGGCCATCTGGACCACCCCTTGGCTGTCTAGGAATTGACCAAAGGACCAAGACAAACCTCGGATAGTCAAAGTTGAGGGCTAGGCCGTCTAGATCTGCCAAAGGCCGTTTGGGAGGAAGAAATTTGAGATCAAGTGCAACTAGGCTGTCCAGAGTGCCAATTCGACTAGTAGCTATGGCAGGGTCGTCTTGTAGAAGTGAAACTAAAGGAAGAGAGGTCAGGCTGTTCGAGAGAAATGCTATGGAAATATTAGATGAGCAGTAGAATGGAGTCGAATTAGAGCCCGAAAGATTGTCATGAAGGAGCTGGTAATGGAGGCAATTAGGACGAGGTGGTGGGAGTCTGGCCACCCAGGTTGTTTGAAGTATATTGTTCGACCAAGCCGACAACCAATCAGATAGTGTCGTCTGGGTTAGCAGCCAAGGCCATCCATGCAGACTAATTGTCAAACAAAATAGGCAAATGAGCCGTCAGGGCAGTCAGGTAGGTCGTCTGGTCGTCCAGGCAAAGGTAAAGGAAAAATTGAAGTGTGGCCATATGGGTAATAAAGTGTGAGTTGGACATGCACAAGGTGGCAAAAACAAAACAAAAAAAAACAAAAAAAAGTACATGTAGTTACATTGAAAGCAGTTAAAGGTGGTGAGGTGGTAGTGAAGGGGCAGTTGCTGCATGCAAGCCAATTGCCCCCCTACCACTTCCATCTTATTAATAAGCGTTGGGAGTTGGACATAATGCATTCGAACGCACAACATTGGAGAGAAACTAGAGGAGAAATCTAAATGTTGTACGAATGAGAAATGAAATGAAATGAAATATTATTAATGTCCACGGTGGGCCAAAAAAGACCCAAGGGACTATAAGAAGTACAATAATGACTGCCAGCTAGTAGGCTAAAAGCCCAACAAAGAAAATAACTAAGATAAAAACAAGACGAAACCCGACAATCGGGCTAAAGAGAAAGGGAAAAAAAAAGAAGGGAGAGAAGAGGGGGAGGGGAAGGGCTGCAGTCCAAAAGAGTGAAGTGCATGCCAAGAAGAACAGGGAGAGAGAGGGAGGGGGGGAGGGAGCAGCCCAGGAGGGGCAAGCTCCAAGAACCCCCTAGAAACTAATCTCTCCTAGCAGTCGAGGCCGAAGTATCAAAGTTGAAGAAGTCCATGATATGTCTTTGTCCATCGCTAGAGTGGGACCTTAACAGACTGTGGGTGCGTTGTCTAGTGACCTTGCTCCCGTCCTAACTGGATGATGTGGGGCGTTTCCGTCCGGTGTCCCCTAGTCCGTAGAGTGCTCCGAGCACAGACCATTGTGCAAAAGTAGTAGACCATAGTTGTAGTGTGGAAGAATGCCTTGAGGAAGTAAGAACTTGTGTTGTAGAAGGAAATGACCAAGTGTTGGATAGGGTTTCTGCAGAAAATCCTTTTCCATTGTTGGTAGATAATATCTTTTGTAGGAACAAGAGTTGTAGCAGAGGATTGTAGTTGCAAAAGATGGAAGAAACCACGATAACCAGATTTTGTAGAGGAGAGAACACGAAGTCGTTGCAATTAAAATTGTACGGAATGTCAACAGAAGAGATAAACTACGATTGGAAGCTAGTGTATGGGCTGTCCAAGGAATTGCAGATGTCGCCATACAAATGTAGGAAGACTACGTAGGTTGATCCGTCCAAAGTTGGACCGTCAAGGACAAAGCCGTTTGAGGTACCAAATTGTCTGAGGTTGGGCTATTTGGTAATAGGTCGTCTAAGATCGTACCATATGGAGGTAGACTGCTAGGAGATGAGGCGTACAAACAGTTAGGTCCGTATTGTCGATTGTGAGTAGAGCCATGAAGAATAAAGTGAAGGAACGTGCCACGTGGAGCTACAAGAGGAAGACAAGTCATTGGGGAAATAGTTGAAGCAGTTCGAGGTAACTACTGTCGGAAGTGGGCGAAATTCGAAGCCAAGGAGATTGATTGCAGGAGGAATGTAGAGGAGGCCACAAATTTTGGAGAGAATTTGAACGGGTGGAACTGAATAGGAGATTCCCACTTGAGGATGTGTTGCAGGTAGAACCTCGCACCCGTGGAGCAAGTGTTGGAGTTGGCTTTGGGAGAGGCCTAGTTTGGCATGTGTGTGGTTGAGAGCGAGCGTGGAATGGACGTTGAAAGAGGGAGAATGCGGCAACACGATGTGCAGTCGAGGGCAATATCACTAACCGAAACCCTTGATGAAAGACAAGTTCATGGCAAGGAGCCAACAACTTCACCTCAAGTAAAGAATAAGGGGAAAGAGAGGATTCGGATCCCCTAGGAAGAGAGTACATAGACAACACCAATGAGAGAATTTTGTAGAACATGGTGGTTGGAGCATCCAAAGGAGGAACCATTGAGAACCGTTGTTCAGAACTCATGAGTGCAGTTTATTTTGCAAGTCTTTGGATTTGATAAAGACTTTTTAAAGTCTTACCTACTAGAATTGTTGTAAACATATAATGTTGAGTGAAATCAGAGTAGAATCATGCTTGGTGATAAGGAAGTACGGGTGTCATTCTCCTTGAATGGTTTTTGAATAGTATTTGGCTTACCAATGTCCACGAGACTGGTGAAAAAAGAGGGAGTGAAGTCTGGTTGCGGATTTTTCTTGACAAGGTCACTGATCTCAGTTCGCAATAAGTGGCTAAGCTAATGAAGCACGGTAGTCGTAGACTGAAGATGCAACATCTAAAGTCAGACGAGTTGTTGTGTACAATGAACATGATGTCCAGATTATCCAATGAGCAAAGAGCCTCAAAGATGCCCACTTGGCTTATACCATATATGGAGGGAATCATGGCCGAAGGACAGTATGATTGGGCTAATTTTGGTAGACTGTACTCATAATTTTTTGATGCAATATACAAAGAATTTTTCAATAGCTTTCCATGCCATTGCTTTGATTCTGGATGCAACATCGCATGAGAAGATTGAGTTTCCAGGATTAAATCCCCTTCATACTATTCCAAAAAGTGCATCGACCATTTTTTGTTAGGTGCATGTTGCCCCATTGATGAAAGTTGGAACCCAGGAAAGGTAGCACTAGGAAAGAAGAAGAGTGCATCGAAGAAGAAGAAAGAACAAGAGGCATTAGGAGATGAGAAGGACGAGATGGATGCCATGGTTGAAGAAAGTGAAGATTATGATGGAGTTGAGGAGCAGCTGCAAAGTGCCAAGGAACCATTCAGGAAAGAGAACCCGAGGCAGTTGGAGCAGCAGTGGCAATGAATGGAAACGCAACTGTGTAGGCACCGGTTTTGGATGTCAGAAGAAAAAGAAATAGTGCATATAGTAGGAATAAGTGCCAAATGCACTAAGTGAAAATAATAGTAATGAAATGTAACGTAAATGAGAGTCAAATGCAATCAAGTGGCATTAGCTCAACCGGTTAGATTCCTCAACATTTCAAGGAGGAGACCCAGGTTCAAATCTTGCCAAACGATACATGGATAATATCCAAGCTTTGTTGTAATACCACTATGTGGTGATGATGTAATACGGGTGGGGCCCGTTTCAATCCCATATAACCCATTAAAAAAAAAAGAGAGTCAAATGCATATGTAATGAAATGCAAATGTAGACAAAATGGCAATGTAATGTAATTTAATCATGTGATTTGATAAATTGCAATAGACTATGGTTGCATTAAGGGTATATGAGAACGTTCGAATAAGGAGATAGTTGGGTGGTGCGATATCCTAGAAGCCGTTTTTGGCAACGGCTAGGACACAAGCTTCAATAGACCTCCCCTCCTTCATTTGAGATGATCCATCCATGTATTGATGAGATATGTAGGACGTCTAGGGAGAGACTTGAGTTGATGAGGATATCTATTAGCATAGGCATATTATTTTAAAGACGTGAGCTCTATCCTCATGTGGGCTTTAGCTTAGGTGTTAGTTTGTTTCTGCCTAAGCTTTAGTTAGCTAAGTGTTTGTTACAAACCGTATGCTGTTATTGTAATATTGGCATGTTATGTGCCTATAAAATCATTTCCATCCAAATAAGATAAGTTGGATTGAATCCTTAACACTAGTATTAGAACAGTTCGATTTGATTGTCTGTGAGGGGGGATTGCCCTGTTGGCAATTCACCCTCAACAATTCTCCCTCCAATTTGATGAGGCTTATTTTACCAATTGTGTTGATTAGTGCTTTGTTGATATTGTCTTCTAAAATTATTCCCTACCAATTCATCCATGAATCTCATGTCATAGGAGCCGACCACGTCCATTGTACCCAGATCTTTGTGTCAAGTCTATCTCACCACCTTAAGGCTTGCCATTACTGTCATGGATCTTCGCTTCTCCTTGATTATCCTCTTAGTTGCCCGAACTTGAAGCCATGCACATATCCAGCGCATGCTCCCACGAACTAGATTTATTCTTCTTGGAAACATCGAAATCCTCCCACACGTTACTTATCGTTGTTTCCAATTATCTTCTAATGGTTGACGTATTTTGAAAATACTGACTGCATTTCTCCTTCATTTCATTGGAAGGAGCCCCACATTCCTGGCCACATCCAGTGTGTATTTATTCCGGCACATTGTCTTTCATGGAGGTGACTTCTAGTGGTCGCTTGATAAGGACATTTTCGACACATCTATGGAGAATCAGAACCTTCCACCATTGCTAGATGGGACGTGGTCCCTAATGGCTCATACACATGGGGTTATTGTTGGATCAACAAAATAAATTCACCCTTCAATTACTGATAAGGCAAATCAACAGTGGCCTTGTGTTCCTGAAAAGGCATATTTTGGACGAGGTCCCATTCAATTATCTTGGAACTACAACTACGGGCAAGCTGGAGACGCATTGGGGCTAGATTTGCTAAGCAATCCGGAGATCGTTGCTACAGATCCAGTTATCGCGTTTAAGACTGCGATATGGTTCTGGATGACTCCTCAATCTCCAAAGCCTTCCTGCCACGAGGTGATGGCAGAGCTGTGGACTCCATCTGAGACTGACATTGCTCTGGGCAGACTTCCCGGCTATGGAATGTGCACCAACATTATCAACGGTGGGCTTGAATGCGGCCCTTCGCAAGGGTTGGACACCATCAAGAAACAATAAAGAGTCACATTGGGTTCTACAAAAGATATTCTGATGTACTGCAAATTTGCTATAGTGGTGAGAAGCCACTTTCACACGCCGAAAATCCTGTGACTTTTTGACGAGGGTTTTAAACTCCTCCCGTGCTTTGCATGGCTCATTGGATGCACAAGCCCCGACCTGGTCGATAAATTACCAAGCTCTATTGGACCGGTCGCAGCTCATGATTCTTGATCATCGGAGCAACCACAAGTTCCTCAACGTCGGGATTATGTGTCAAACGACATTAGAAATTGGATTCTTTAAGTCGATCAAAGTTATTTAGCTCAAAGATCTTGATGTCGCGAGCCAAATCCGGCTGATGATGGTGACCATAATTGAGAAAATCGGAATCAGCATGGAAAAGAATTAGGAAAAATTGGGAATCGACAAAAAATCGGGGACAAAATCGGCAAAAAATCGGCATTTTTCATTGAAAAAACCGAAGAAAATGCAAATTTTCATTGAAAAAAGCTTTTTTCATGCATATCAGAATTTTTTGGGAAAAATCGGATCGAATCGGGATTTTTTGCAGATTTTCTCAACTATGATGGTGATGGACGTGCTCTTCGGGATCGATGACACGAGGTTGATGAACAACATTTTTCTACTAGAGGGTGGCGTCGTGGTCCACGTTCGGTCATACGGCTGCAAACATGCATTGCACAATATTATTCCACATGAAGTGTGGGAGGGCATATTCATGCCCTTATATGTTGTTTCTTTCTTTTTATAAAATGCACGTGGACAAGAAAGCTTATGTAATATTTTACAACACCGGAATATTCTTAAAAGATTCTATTTGGAGGGAGAATCACCCTTATCTCTCTTTTTGCCCTGCGAGACTATTTTCTCACAATTCTAGGCATCAATTACTTCTTGAGTATAGGCTTATATATACTCGTTGGAAAACATTTTTCGACGCCAATCCAGTGGAAGCAAAATTTTCTACTTGTAAAAGTCTACTATGACTACTAGGGCTCCAAAAGTTCTTGACTTTTGGCTACTACAATCCTCGTTCCAATCTTGAGGATTTGGGTTACCTTTTTGATCCTCTGATTTGGGGTTTTGAGGCTCTCTTCAGTAAACTTTATGTGGAAGTGTTCATTAGTAGTGCATTTTTGGTAGTACTCAACACTCATCATTAGTGCATACCTTCATTTTTTCTTCTTTACCAAATAACAACTATGCTAAACCCTCTATCTTCCCAGTCATGTATTTTTGGGTACATCCCTAGTCTTTGTTGGGGTATTTCATGGTCGCTTACTGCAGTCTTGTTCATGTTTGAGACTTGTTTGGAAGTGGATTTTCTTCATGACCACGGTACTCTTGTTTGATTTCGTCAAGATTTTGTGTACTCCTACAGTAGGAGTTGTTTTTCGATCATGTGAATCATTTGGGTACTCTAGTTTTGGAGTTGTCGTTGTCTCTTCCTTTGACCATGGCCCTTTTATTTTGATGCATTTGATCATGGAATCATGGGTACTCCTACAGTAGGAGTTGTCTTTGTGATGCGTATCTCATGGATTTTATGCAGTGCTTCCACCTTCGCTGTTCAAAATCTTTGTCGACAGCATGCATTGCCAACAACAGTTTTAGGGCAGTACCAAATCAGGATTGTATTTTGGAAAGCATTGGAGTCCAATGCTTATGTTGTTGGGAGTTAAGTGATGATGAGGATATCTTTTAGCATAGGCATATTACTTTTATTGTAATTATAAAAAACATGAGCTTCTATCCTCATGTGGGCTTTAGCTTAGGTTGTTAGTTTGTTTCTGCCTAAGTTAAGCTTCAATTAGCTAAGTGTTTGTTACAAACCATATGCTGTTATTGTAATATTGGTATGTTAAATGCCTATAAAATCAGTTGCATTTGAATAAAGATATCAAGTTGGATTGAATCCTTAATAAGAGCCATATATTGGCAAACCATATATGCAAATAGTGTAGCATGTATGCAAATTTTGTATGCATTTTGTGGTACTCTGTAATGCCATACCATTGAGAAATGCAAATGACTCATTTTCTATCCATGATGTGTGTAATTTGTGTACAATATGATGTCCATTGGTAGTTTGTAGTTGTGTGTGTTGGATTATCTATGCGCAGGGATAATTGTTGTAGTCTGAACATGGAACAGGGGAGTTATAGTCCAGAACGCTGTATGAGTGGAACTACCAAGGCTGCCGTTCTAGTGGAGATGATTATGTTGTTCTAGTAGATTGACTATGACCGTTCCAGTAGTGTGAAGCACTTGCCAAGTTGATCTTACCATTCTAGCAAGTGTCGTTCCAACACTTGCCATTCCAACACATTGCCACTCTAGTGGAACTATCGTTCCAACACTTGCTGTTTCAATAGTGACTGTTCTAGTGCAAGTGTGGTTACATTGCATGTCGTTCTAGTACTTTGCCGTACTAGTCAAGTGTTGATGTTGTTCTAGTATAGAATGATGAGCAAAACTGCATTGACTGCAGTCTTATTTGGCCCCTAATCTGTCATCCTATTCCTCCATCTCCGGAATGCTTACCACCATGCTACAGTTGGCTTCGTTGCTGTTATCGAATCAAAATTGGGTCCAGTTGACGACGAATCAACACGTGTGAAGTGGGAGGAGGTGAATGATAGATTCAGTACCGAGAGGACGTGGAAGACGAGGTCGTGGAGAAAACCAGATTCTTGTGAGAAGTACGAGGATCACTCAACAATGAGGTGTTGAGCAGAACATCGCCAACCAAATACTGCAGTCATAAGAGACCAAACTTGAGGAACCAGTAGTTGAACATGTGTGGAGCCCTTGGGAGGAGAGTCCAAGTGAAACACACAAGAGGTGTCAAACGTTGCTGTTAACAATGAAAAAATTTCAAGAGAATATGCGATCAAACGAAGCAAAGGCCATGGAGAACGTTCGTGCAAGCAAGCGCGCCAACATGGAGAGAGCATGTGGAGATGACGATTGGTTGGTAATGATGGCACGTGCGTGGCGAAGTTTGTCGAGAGGTGCAGAGGACAGGAGTGAGGCACCAGAGCAACCGTAGGAAAGTGCTTGGGCGAATAGACCAGAACCAATGCACGTATATTCGCGAAGGAGGTCGTGAAATGCTTATACCAGTCGAAGATTGTTTGCTAGTGATAGCGCGCGAGGTGAGGAAGAATAACCTTAAGATCAATAGCCACCCATGGCAACTATGCAACAAGTTGCAGTAGCTGCAGGCAAGCAGAAGTGCCGACCATTTCTGGGTGATGGAAAGGAAGACCTAGAATGCCATATAGGAACATGTGTAACCATATGGCGAGTGAACGGAGTTGAAGACAAGCAAGTATGGTTAAGATAATTTCCGATGACATTGCGAGGAATTGCAATGGACTAGCACCTGAAGAGGATGAAAGATCAACCCTTTGCATCATGGGAAGTGTTAACAAAAGCTTTCATCCAAGAATTCAGAAGAGTTTGACACGACATTGAGATCATCGGAAAAATATACGCCATGAAGTAGAAGGACAAGGAAGTTAAATCCTATAGTAGAAGACTAAAGGAACTCATCGACAAGATGGAAGCTGCGCCAATAGATGGATTGCAAAGGCGATGGTTCCTTGATGGGTTGCTACCGACATAGAAGAAGAAGATGAATATATTTCCACCAACTTCCTACAAAGAGGCGTACAACAGAGCAAGCACATTGAAGAGCAAAGGAAAGCAAACGACAATAGGCCTAAGTCACTACAAGGAATCTGATTTAGATAGTGATTGTGATGACTTACACATGGCAATCCAGGCCATGAGAAAAGACCTAGAAAGGATGACTCTAGATGCAAAGGAAAAGGAGAGGCAAGATGTTTGGTGTTTTGATTGTAAGATGAAGGGACACACAAATATTACTTGTCTGAAGAACGCCTTCTCCAACTGTATTAAATACAATTTTGCCATAGCATGGAATGCAGATTATTGTCATTGTTGTGGATCAGGTTGTTATGATATAATGCACATCATTCCCTCATATTTACAGATTGTATTGCTATTCTCTTAATTGCAGTTTGTTAGTCCTTTGCATTGTAGGAATTACAGGGTTGCAGTACACAGGAAGGCCATATGAGGGTTGCAGCAATTAAGTACATTACGGGTCGTACGACCTCTAGAACACAAGAGGGCAAACACATAGAAGTGTTGCTAATTTGGAATGTAAGTGTTGCTTGTACTTGTGATAACGTACAAGTCGTTGCCATACAAAAGACTGAGGATTTGCTAGGAAGAGTCTTGTACTGTGTCGTATGAGGGATTGTATTATACGATGATTGTGACATACAATAGACTGGACCGCACAAAGGGTTGAACTATATGACGTATTGGATTGTACAAGGACTGAGTTGTACAATTGATTAGGATGTTGTAAGACTGTAACAACAATATTATGACTGTAGTCTTGATTAGTTCCTTAAACCTATCATTCCACCATTCCATAGTTGGGAATCTCACCATTCATGCTACATTTGGCACGATTGTCATTACCAGAGTAAGGAGGGTCAAGTAAGGATTACTATGCTTGACGAGAGGAAGGTGGAAGACGAGGTCGTGGAGAGGATCAAACAAATACAATTCTGTGAGGACGTGGAAGACGAGGTCGTGGAGAGGATCAAGTGGCGGTGAGAAGCACAAGGATCGCTCAAATGAGGAATCCGACTAACCAAGCACTGCAATTGCGGGAAATGGAAGAACCAATGCTTGAAAGAGTTTGGAGTCCATAAGAAGAGCACAATGAAAGGTGGCAAACGTTGTTGTCAATAACGGAGGATGAAGTACCTCAAATAGCTCAAGAAAATGTTTGCGTAAGTGAAGACGCCAACGTGGAGAGTGCATAAAGAGACGAAGTGTGGATGGTAACACTCAAGCAAGAGGGGAGGAGTTTGTTGAGTAGTGCAGAGGACATGAGTTAGGCACTAGGGAAACCTTGCCTAAGTGTTTGGGTGAGTAGACCAGATCCTAAGTTCGTACATTTGCAAAGAAGGTCGCGAAGTTTGGAAGGAGACTATTTGAAGGTAACACGGAAGGTCAAGAGACACCACAAGTGTGTTAGGAAAAAACTTCAGATTTATCACCTGCAAGAGGAAGCACAATAACAAAAATAGAAACACGGAAACAGTAACACAAGTGACACAGAGATTTACGTGGAAACCTGCAATGTGCAGGAAAAACCACGGGGCAATGGCAACTTCTCTTTTATTATTTTCAGCAAAATTTACATCCACGTCTTTCAACGTTTTCCACAACTTCTACATTCATATGCAAGGGATCACATCCCTTTTATAGAGCTGAAGGAAGACTCCAACTGTTCGTTTCCTCTCCCGACGGAAGCCTCCAAAAACTGTTCGTTTCCGCTCCCAAGGAAAGCCTGAACCTGTTCGTCTTCCGTGTTAGTCGTCTATTTGGACATCTGCTTGGTATGACGTCTACTTGGTATGTCATCTAGCTTAGACGCCTACTTGGTTAGACGTCAGGCCTAGACGTTTACCAGCCTAGACGTCTAGCAGCCCAGACGTCTGGCCTAGACGTCTGCCAGCCTAGACGTCTGCCAGACCAGGCATCTAGACGTCTGGCCTAGACGTCTAGCAGCCCTGCTGCCTAGATGTCTGGCCTAGTCGTTTAGCAGGTCAAACGTTTGGCTTGTTGCCTAGACGTCTAGCAGGTCAGACGTCTAGCTGACCTTCTTCCTGTATGCTGTCTTCATACCTAACAAAGTAGACGAGGTGCCTAGGACTGAAGTATCGGAAACAAAACAACTAGTAGAGTCATTGTCGAGTTACGAAAAAGTGGGAGAGGACAACCACTTACCGATGGCGAATGTTGCAAATAGAGCGGGCAAGCAAAAATGCCCACCCTTCACAGGAGAAGGGAAAGATCCTACAAGGCACATAGGCAATTGCATAAAAATTTGGAAAGCGAATGGGATTAGACGACCTGAGGGGTGGTTACTGTTATTTCTTGCTACATTGCGAAGAATCACAATAGATTGGTACTTAAAAAGAGAAAGCACGGTACCCTTCACCTCATGGAATACGCTAGTAGAAGAATTCAAAGCAGAATTCAGACCTCTAAGAGATGACATAGAGATTATAATCGAAATTTATTCCACTAAATAGAAGGATGAAGATATTAAGATTGATAATTGATGATTGAAGCAAGTCATGGATACGATGGAGTTGTTGCCAGCCGATGGAATGGTCAAAAGATGGTTTTTCGATGGATTGTTACCTTGATATAAGAAGACGAAGATCATAACAATTTTGACATACGCGGAAGCCTATGAAAGGGCAAGGAACTTTGAAAGTGAGGCTAAGCAAACAAGGACTAGAATTGAAGGTCATATAAGAAGTGACGATTTTGATAGCGATAAGTATGAATGGTAGAATGCAATTCAATCTATGAAAAAGGAGATTGATAGAATGATCAAGGAGGTTAAGGGCGAAGTTAGAAAAGAGAAAAAGGATATGTGGTGCTTAGATTGCAAGTCTGAAGGCCGCACAAACGCAAATTGTCTGAAGAGTGCATAAAGCAAACAATGACTGGATTGGAGGTCATATTAGAAGTGATGATTCTGATAGTGAGAAGAAGGTGAATTGTCCGAAGAAGGCGAGTATTGCATAATGTCAATTTTCTTGACATTGGGGAGCCTCCTATGGAGAAGAAAAAGGAAAAGGAGGATGTACTTGTGGTCACAAGGGGACAAGCAAAGAAGGATCAGTATCCCGATCTTGCCATAGAAAAAAGAAGATGGTAGGAAGCACAAAAAGCAATAGAAGAAGAGATAGAGAAGGCTAAGCAAGAGAGGCTAGCAAAACATAAGAAGTTGAAGAAGCCATTAAGCTTAGAGGGAAAGGTGTCAACTCATGAACTGGCAGCACAAGTTTTGAATACAATAGTAGAGGTGAAGGTGGCAAGTTTGTTTAGCGCCATACCAATGCTACATATAGTTATAGAAGAATTGCAGCCACAACGGGTGATGGAACTGCAAAACTAGTTAAAAGAAGTGAAGAGGAAGGATCAATTTATTGATCCAACTGTATTCATGATTGATGTTGGGAAAAATCCAATATTGATTCATATTGAAATATTTGATCATAAGTTGACGTAGGTTATTGTGGATGTAGGTTCAAGTGTGATCCTGCTCCTAGAAAAGACATAAAGGAGATTGGGGCTTTATTTTTATGGTCGCTGAATTTTAGGTTATACGCGTAGACCGGTACGGTATTGAAATGAAGGGAGTCTTAACGACTCAAAAAGTGAAGATTGCAAACCAAGAGTTCATCATGGATTTTGTTGTGATAACAATGCAAAAACTAGCATATGATGCATTGTTGGGAAGAGGATGGCTAAGGATGGCCAAAGTTAATCACAACTGGGAAAAGGATTGGCTTACATTCAAGAAAGGACAACATAAATATATGATTAATCTGAAAAATTAGACTGTGAACAAAGATCTTGCGATGATGGATGAGTCGGGCAAATCTTCAGAGGAAGATAGTTCACATGAACTGAATGAGGAAGGAATGTTGTACCTAAAAGAATGTAGTGAAGATGAGAACCGATCGGATAGTGGGCTCCTTCTTTGGTAAATGGAGGATTACGAGATATTTCCTCTCATTTTCCTCTGTATACAGGCACGCCCAATTGATGAACAAGGTTAAAACTACGAGGAGCACCAAGACATGGAAAATGATGAGGACCACCAGGAAGAAAACGACGAGTGACAAAATACGGAGAATAATGAGGAATGCCAAATCCTGGACGGGAATGAGAATCGCCAAGATCAAGAAGATGATATGGGATTGAGAGGATTATTTACGAAAGATAGAGAAGTGCAACCCATAATAGAGCAGCAAGAATTAGTACCTCACCCATATTAACAAAGAAGAGTATGGGTGCACGTACGATTCCCAGATAGAATAAAGGTATACAAGTAGGATATGTCGATTCTCGAGAATGCAGAAAGAATTGGGAACGAGTTGGCAGGGTTAAGCTTGTTAGCTCAAATTGGGCTCGTACAACAAAGAATGCGGGAAGAAACGCAACAGTTGCAAGAGGAATATGATACTATGCATAGGAATAACACAAGAATGAGAGCGCAAATTATCCAGGAGTTGGATGATACAATACAAAGAATAGATGAATGAGCAACTAGAATGCGGCAAGAACAAGAAGCAGAACTTGAACAACAAAGAATAGTTGAAGAGGGAGCAAGGCAAGAAGAAAGGCGATAGGAGGAATCTGACGATCCGACACAATATTGGCAAAGGAGGGAAGAAGTCGCCGAGATATTGTGGAGAGATGTAATGGACGCGCCAACATCATCGAAAGATGAAGGAATTGGGTGATTGATAAACGTAGCGATAGCCTTCCTCCGATTAATATTGAGAATGATAGTTCAAGTTCTGAATTTGATTTCTTAAGAAGATATAGAGCTGTAAATTTGTCTTGAGGTACAGAGCTATTTAGATGCAAATAGGCAACTTAGAAGACAGAGAAGGCGTTTAATGGATGCACCTCTAAGGATCCAGGTAGAAGGAGAATCTAGTAGACCTCAAGAACAGGAACAAAGAGGTAACTTAGGCAATGCGGGGAGACAATAAAGTCTTCTCGGTCCTAAGGTTACCTAGCCAAGGGAGGAGTTTGGTTGGTCTCCCTCCCGGTGGCTCGAGGGGAAGAAATTTCCCTCCTGCTACCCTTAGGCTACAAGATCGACGAAGTGGGCTGCAAGGAACGTTTGTTGATCCGACACGAAACAATCAACTGGTGTGTGACCGTCAGGTTGGGCCATCAGGACCACCTCGAGGGCCATGGCAAAATTGAAGACGTCGTCCAAAACAACAAAGGAACTAGACGGAGCTTGGATAGCTTGGAGTTGGGAGAAGGCAGTCCCAAAACAGAGAGATTCACTTGATAATTAGGGGAAGGGCCATGGCACGAATGCATGGCCAAGGAAGGAACCAACGAAGAAATGAGGAAGTACAAGTCCAAGGATGAGTTCACTAAGTTCTCAAAGGGAATAGGAGGTGAACTTGGTCATCAAGTCTAGAAGGGGACTTAGTCCAAAGAAGCGCAAGTAGGAGTCGTACGAAAGATGGTTTACAAGGCAAGAGGGATATTGTACGACAATATGCCATACATATTAAATGTTAGAAAAGGACTGTACGACAAGACTCCTGACAAGTCAAATAGAAGGGGACTGTATGACAGGACGTTGTACAAGTCAGATAGAGGAGCAGAATTGTATGGCAGGACGTCGTACAAGTTAGGTAGGTTAGGAAGATTGTACGACAGGGCACCGTACAAGTCAAGAGGATGGTACGATGCAGTGTTCCACGGGGACGCGTCCCCCCGTTTCCCTCATTCCCCAGCACGGGGGGACAGCAAGGGGGACGTTTGTCCTCGTCCCCCTTTGTGGGGGACGGTTGGGAAACGTCCCCGAGACATCCCTTTTTTGGGGCGTCCCTGGGGACGGCCAGACGGCCCGAGCGTCCCCAATGGGGCCCAGTTGTCCCCCACTTATGTTTGTTCCATAATTGGTGTGATCGAGAAATTATATAAACGTCTGTTCATTACATTCTTTCATTAGTTTATGGCTGTCTCTTGTTAAGCCACAGCCTTGTCTGAAAATCAAATAAAAGGAATGTGCAAAAATGCCTTTACATATGCAGGTTGTACCCCACTTACTTAGGGCACATATGAAGCTGAAGAAAGTGCTGGCATGCATTAGAAAGATGAGGCCATAGGTCAAGCCCATAAAGGTTTTATTGGCAGATTATATGGATGATGCAGTTGCTCTAATTTTTCTCTGTTTGCAAAATAACATTACATGCCAGATTCTTCTATCAGTTTAATAGGAATTCAAGGACCCAAAAGGCATTAGTTTTTATTATATTTCGCAGGAAGTATGGTCAGTTATTGCTGCCGTTTTTAGCCCAGTTTGGAAAGAATCAATGCCACTTACTACTATTTTCAGGTAGTTAATTGCTCCCTTCAAAAAAATAGTATCTTCTATTGTAACAAAATTGTTTGCTGTTACTATTGTACAGCCTGAGTAGCCTAACAGTGGAGACTGGAACTTTGAATAGAGGTCCAAGGTTTGAATCCAGAGGGAGGTAGGGTTGTACACCATGCTTCGTTAACCAGAGTATGGTTGGGGATAATCATATATTGGATAAACAATATCTGTCTCATATGGCCTATGGCCTTGCGGACATTAAAAACTATTTTACCCTTTACCCTTTATAATCGGTCATATCTATTCTAAAAAAGTCAATGACACTATAAGTTATTCTGTCTGGTTTCACCTCATTTTTAGTAAGAATTTATACTTGACTTGATGCATATGTAACTCCTCCCAGTTAAATAAATGCATCATTTCAATGACTGATGTTGATCTATTTTTATATATGTTTATAACTTTATATCACCATAAGTCAAGTCGGCCCAATCTAGCTATCGATAAGATTGATGAAGCACTAGGAAGAAAAAATATATCATCTTTAGAGGCTTGGCATTTCATACTTACTTTGCATTCAATGCAAGTAATAGGAGATATTCATTCATGTCTTCTGCAATATTTAGCGGCCAGAGAATTTTGGTCTTAGTTTCAAGGGGAATTTGACTCTCTCCATGTTCTTCCTCTCATGGTATGGATCCCTCTTGAAAGAATTGTAAGATATTGAGGAAGCTTAATGGTAACCCTTCCATTTGGCTGCAATTATTTTTTGTGGAATGCTCAGTGGCCACTCTTAAACACACATATATCGTTGTTTAGTCCAAAGGACTTGAATAAATTCAAGCAAGACTTGGCTCTCTGCTCATCTAAGCCAATTTCCCTTATCTAAAAAATATTGATTCCTATTTGTTGATGCTACAGCTCCAGTGCTTTCTGTTCTTGCTCTTATTGGGAAAGAATTTCATAGTAATGCTGTCCTCTTGATGTAAATACTTTGGTTCTTTGAAGTTAATATATGATGTATTCTTTTCACAAAAAACAATTAAATTATATTTACTTATGTGTTAGTAATGCTGTCCTAATACCACTTATGTGTTAGTAACTAATATGAATATGAATGGCTGCACTTACATAATTGATTACTAATATGAAATATCATTTTTGTTGGGTGTAGAATTCTGAATGTGTAGATTATTCTAAATTTTTTAAAAAATTCAATTTTTATAGTATTATACCAGCCGTCCCCCCCAGCCGTCCCCGAGCCGTCCCCTAAAATCTGCTTGCCGTCCTTCGAAACCCCTCCCCCCGTCCCCCCGTCCCCCAGACTCGTGGAACCTTGGTACGATGGGTAATTGTACGACTGAACCTCTTGTTGACGATGTTGACCATATAGACCGTGCGACCGAGGAACTAGTAGGACTTCAAGATGACACGTCACCAAAAAGCGTCGTACAAGTCCAAGTCAATGTGGCCGTACAACTCCTACGATGAACTTGAGATGTTGTCAAGGGATAAAATACGTGTAAATATGTAAATAAAGATGATATTAAAAAAAAAAAAAAAAAAGAGAGTTAAAAATAAATAAGACCAAAGGAAAGTCGATGTGGCGGCAAAGGAGCAATTATAACTGTTTTCCCGCTCACGTTTAAAATTTTAAATAGGGGTAGGAGGGGATGCATGAAAACAGTGTAATAGAAGAAATAAGAAGAAAATGAAAACCACCACCAAGAAGATGCTGCAAAAAGACCAAAGTGCAGCCAAAACCCGGAATTGAAGCCACAAAAAAAGGAAAGCAGTGTATTAGGGTATCAGAAAGTGCCCTAATTGCTAAGAGTTGTGTTGGTTGTGGAGCCTGATTAATTCGGAGGCCTTGTTTTTAGCTGCACTTGGACCCACTCCACGAAGGGGGGTGTAGGGGGGCACCGCCCCCTACTACTGTCGCCAGGGGGGTCCAGGGGGGTGGCACCCTCGAAGCCAAAAATAGATGTTTTTTCTCTATGTAAATATGGACCATTTATTATTAGGTCACAGATTGGACGACGGATTTTAGGCGGGCTTTTTTGCCCTAAAATTGTAACGCGCTTTTTACCCTAAATTTTTTTTTTTTTTTTTGTTTTTTTTTGTATTTACATGGTGGAATCGGTAGCCGCCACGAATCCGGGCAGGCTGTCCAGCTTTTATGGCCGCCACAGTATTCTGCGCTGTCCGCCCCGGAAGCCGCCACACAGATCTTCACGCAGTCCGCTCCTATAACTACCATGCCACAATCATTTTAAACCTTTTATGCAGCTGAAAGCACCAGGAAAGGGACAAGCGTTCAGTCCGGCGAGGCCCGAGATTTGAACCTTGGACCTCCGATTTTACCCTAAAATTGTAACGCGCTTTTTTGCCCTAAAATTGTAACGCGCTTTTATAAGAGGATGATGTATGGCGGCTATAATGTATTGTAGTGTGCGCGGCTGTGTATGGTAATTGACGACGATAGAGCGAAGAGGAAGTTACAGTTGGATCTGCTGTAGGTTATATCCCTTCGCGGTTTTTTGGACAGAACAAAAAGGCCTGGTTATATTCTCCGTGAACATAGCCCACATTGGGTGAACCACGTAAATTTGTGTCTCGTCTATTGCTTTATTCTTTTGTGTTTTATTTCCGCATTTATTTATTGCTTGCATTTTTATTATTTAATCCTAACAAGTTGCAGGTGTAGGGATGGTCATACAGTCATACAAAAAACAAAGGGAAGAGTAGAAGAGCCTTTGCTAAGGAGAAACATTTCAGATATAAACGGATAAAGGGAACGCCATACGAAGTTTGAAGAAGACGACTAACTTTTTCAAAACCCTCATATCGTGTTGGCACAAAGAGGGCAATCTGCTGTTCGGAAAGGGAGGAATTGTAGTCTAGGGTTTTTGCGCAAGATAGGGCAGAGGAAACTGCTGTACGGATGAATAAGCCAAGGAGGAAGACGGCTTGGTGAAGTCACTGTACAAGTGTGTTGAAGGAAGAATTGCGAGGAAGACGCTTGCAACCCAAGGAAGAAAGTGTAGTACAAACTGAGGGAAGATTGTTGTGAAGTTGTCGTACAAAAGCAGGAAGGTTATCGTATGACCCTAAAAGGCCATCGTACAGACATAGGACGACTATCCTACAATTGAAGGGGATCGTTGTACGATTGAAGGAGATCGCCGTACAATTACAAGAAGCGTTGTACAAGTGTACGAAATGGGCTCTATAGATGACGACAAAATTGTTGTACAGTCATAGTCTTTGTATGATAGAAGGCAAGGAAGCATGACGGTTGAAGTATGAGTGGAGAATAAACTCTGGTGAGCGACTAGCAAGGATTGAAGCACGAAGGAGTCAACGATCGCTTGGCCCGCTACATAGAAGAGAACGCCAAGGGAGGGAAGAGGAGAGTAGACTCAATGGAAGACAAAAGCCGAAAGTTATGAAGAACAAGAACAATTATTGTTAAGAAGACAAGGAATGAAGTCACAAGGCAAAACCAATATATGCAACAACAATATCAAAGGCCTCCTCCCCCTCCTACCGAAGACAATGATAAACTTGAAAGTTGGCGGAGAACATAAATCTTGAACTCAAGATAATGAAAGATCAAGTGACTTTTCGAGATCTCGTTGAAACAAAAAGTTTCACCACGTGGAAATCCAGATGGTCTTCAATTGTATACCTCTTTCATTTCCTTAATCATCAAGCTTGTATAAGGATTCCTTCCTCTGTAATTTTCATGCAATGGGCAAATTCGGGGGGAGGGTAGGCTTCATTCAATCTAATCCCAGGGAAGTAAGAGAGGTGGAAGAAGACCATGCCACTGGCCTCACTTTTTTGCTGCCTATTTCATGTCTATTTGGGTCTTTTATTTTCTTTCTATCGCATATAGTTTCATATGCACATTTTAAAAAGAATGTAATAACAATTTTATGCTAGACTGTTTCCTTTGCTTTATAAAAGAAAAGCAAGCAAGCAATATTAGTACATCTTATTGTACACAAGCCATCATAACCATGAAAAAATAAAAATTAGAATTGCAACCATGTTTTTAAATGTAACTTTACCATTTGATGCCCTTAGATGTCATCGATGCCAGCTTTACTCCAGCCCCTTGCCACTGCTAGTATTGATCTTCTGTAAACGGTGCCTTTCAAAAAGTCCAATAAAACATATCATTATCCTTTATGTGCTAAACGATAAATATATAATTTGATCATAAAAATATCCTTGTTTACATCTTAGCATGTAATCAAAATCACACAAATAATCAGGTGGGCCTAAATTACATGGAGGCCCCACTCATTTGTTAAAAAATGTAAGTCATCTATGAATTCTCTAAGGTAGGGTACGACAGTTCCTTCCCATGCAACAATCAAATTATCAAAGATGCTTCTGCCTTCAATGAAGCTAGTTTACTCACATTAATTATTCTTGACATTGAACACATAACCTTGTACTTGTGGATATGGGTCCCTAAACAAAAGCCCAAACCAGGGGCTATGGCAAGGTTACCACTTTCCAAGTGTTATTGACAACAGATTGGTAATAGACATGCAACAATGTAGCAATGTCAAGAATAGGTTGCTAATAATCAAAAGTTTGATTATTCTGGCAAGGGTTTTGGACAGAATTTTGTATGAAATATTTAAAAAAGGTAAGAGGGCGCTATCCATAATATCACCCCCCTTTTTGTTCCTTAAAAGATAGGACTGATCAGACATGGATTAATTAGACCACTGGGACACTGGCATTAAAAAGACCACCATGATACCTCCATCAATAAACTCTCAACACATTTTGAAAAAAAACTGGACCAACAACATGCCATATTAGAGATGACTGATGACTTGCACTTTTAAAACAAAAATTTTGAAGGTAAGTTTTATCTGCCAGTGCATAAAATATTTTTTATTATTTTTGGTAACTTCTAACACGCATTTGGGCCTTTAACTACAATAGTTTTTAAAATTGATCCTGAATTTGAAGTTGGGTCGTTTGTTATGATACAATGGAATGAAAATATATTTCAACACAATTCTCTATATTAACTATTCATGACACATATTGTAACTACAAACTACATCACAGGATGACCTACACATGATTCCAGTATAGAAAATTGAAGAGGTCATTGCAAACTTTCCATTGTAAGAGCTCTAGGAGGGAGCCTTCCCTAAATAGATCCTGCAATGTTCTTGACAATCATCAATGTTCGTAGGAAGAATGGTTCACAATATGCCTCCACTAGCCCTTTGCCTCTTTCATGGTAGACAACTTTCCTTTAATGTCTTGAGACTTTTTGACTAGACAGGTCTAGCCTTATCCCTTATATCCTTAATTGGATTTTCCCTATTGTCATAGTGCCTTATGACTCTAAAACAAACATCATAATGAACAATTAAAAGTTAAGATGAATTGATATAACAAGATGCTATACATTCAAGCTAAGCATGTAGTGGTCTGTAAAGAAAATAGAGCAAAGCATACACTGGTCTTTGCTACATGCGTTATTGACAGGCTGGATTCAAATTACAGCAAATTGCTTATCATTGACAAATTTCTTAAAGTAAAATAGGATGATTTTTTGCATGGACCTTTTAAGTTGCTGTTAGTGTCTTAACCAATATTTTGCTAGCTTATAAAATTCATTTTGTTTTCAGCCAATGTAATGGATATTTGCCAAAGATATTATCCTGTAAATGGTCATGGTCACTGCAAATGCAATTACATAGAGGAAAATATGGATAAGCTGAATCAATTTGCAATTAATTCAATATCATGATATGTGGGCATTTTGTAGGAGTTCTTCGTGAAACTTTCAGTGTTGAGATTAATGCAGCAGATTATGGTTTTCAACCAACTCAAACTCCAAGAACGGATAGATCGGTATATGTCCGACACCCTTGTAAACATTTCGGCTCCTTAACTATCTTTTATCAATTATAGATTTACAAATGATAAACTGGCAATTCAAGAAGATTGGTGTTTGAGCAGGTGGCAAAAAACATTGAACTAGGATTATCTGCTCTTCGAGGAGAAAAAGGTCCAGCTTATGATCGTATCTTGTTGAATGCTGCTGTGGCTGACCACTTACTAGGATGCTCGGGTGCAACGGATATCCTTTCTGCTCTCGAAAGGTCAAGAGAAGCTATTGAGAGTGGCAAGGCATTGAATAGATTATTAAATTATATAAAAATGAGTCATAAAGTGAAATCACTAAAATAATTCTGTATTTGCATTGGTTGTGGCAACAAGCATGCCAAGACAGAAGGCATTAAAGCATACAACACAGTCTGGTCTTGTGCATGTTAAATGATATTTGGTGAAGGAATGAATGCATGTTGAATATTGTTGCCTAAGAGGCATTTTGGTGTGATATTTAAACTCCGGACATGTAGGCTTTGAAAGCCAGCCACACAATGGCATGGACTCGCATTTTGGCATATCATTGCCGCTAGGTGAGATGAGGGACTGAACCCTAGGTTCATTTGTAGTTTGTCTCATTACCCAAAACTTTTGCATGGTTCTTGTTTGATACTATGGCATGATTTTGTCAGATAACAAATAAATGTTTTTGTTACCATTTTTGTAATGACCAGGTCTGAAATTTGACGGAAGGCATTGCCTGTCATAGAAAGTTTAAATGAGTCCACGTAATTGAAACGCCTTGCATTTGACATTCAAAATTTAGTATTGCGAGTGATTTTTGTCATTTGTATCTTGATAACATGTGTATTTACAAGAAACTTTTGCAAAATTTGTATGGTTTCTAACGAATTCTATATCTAAATCAATCTTATAAATATAAGTAAGAATTGTATAGAAAAAAATACATGGATACAGAAGTTAAATGGTTTCTTGAGATCCAATTTTTCATTCATTCTTGTCTGTATTGCTTCACAAACCATAAAATAAAAAAATGTTGCAAGTGAACAGTCAAAATATTTTCTACCAAACTAGCTTTCTGTCAAATTTGTTTGAGGCCATCAACTAACTATATCTGCACCAATCCTCGTAGCTTGCACATAAATCAGTTAAAATGGACTGACAGTACCTGTAACATATAAGCCAATTCTTGATGTTTGCATATAAAATTTCTTGAAATGGTTTGAACACCTCAAGATTGTATTCATTGTTAAAAATAATTTTCCACACTCAACCAGCCAATCTCATTGAATCTCCTCATACAATCCCCATCAATGCAGAATAATTTGTATAACTTCATGTAATAGCAAAAAATCCTTTTTTATTTTTATTTTTAATGAGTTTATTTCCCACAATTCTTTAAGTATAGCTGTATGTAAACTTTTTTAAAACTTGAGTTCAAGTCTTACAATTTTGCTCAGGCCATGCCTGGCATTTCTTGGGTTAATTTATGTGTATTTACTGTTTTCTATCACACTTCGTTATATGCTTAACACTGGAACAATATGGTTGATCTAAATAACTTTATGTACAACACATACTGGGTCACTCTCCCCACTTAAGACGGGCAGTACTCTGAAATGAACATCATTATGATGGATCTACAAATAATGCCTCCATCTTCAAGACGTGTAAGAGAATATTGTAACCATGTTTAGACGGATAAATGTGTTCCATGACAGATTTATCTGTCAAATTCCAATCTTGGTCATGACTTGTTGAAGGTATCTATAAGTTCCTATTTTGAAAATAACTTGGCTATTAAAAATATTGTGGGACTGCATGACACTAGTGGTTACATTGGCACAATGAAAATTGAAGATTCACTGAAGCATATCTCTTATGTAGATGTTAATGGAAAGCCTAGACTCAACAAATTTTACCTATTGGACTATGGCTATATAAATAAACTAAAAACAGATAAAATAAAACAAAATAAAAATACATATTGACAATAACAAATAATAATTAGTGTGGGAGGAAACCATATAACCAAAATAAAGTTGTAATAATTTTTTTTTTTTTTACAAACTTCAAAATAAAACCAGAAGCCGGAGTGAAATGGCAATCTAGGGCAATATATGCAGAAACTCCATTCGAGAGCAATCTTGTAGAATTAGCAGATTAAAAGCCCACTCCCACAAAAACTCTTTAATTCATCTACACATGGAACTGTCAAAATACCATGGCTGAAGTTTAATATTTATGTCGTGCGTAAGTATTCTATTATTTGCTTTGGTATGGAATTTTATAATTTTGAATCATATGTAAGACATAACAGCGTGAAACTTAAGTTGTAATATAAATTTCAACATAATAATTGTTGTTAATGTTAACAATAAGTTGTTGGTTTATCTTTTCATTAAACCGAATATGTGTGGTATTTTAATGCATACTAGCAATTGTGCCCCAGGAAGTATCGTTATTATATTGAATAGGTGCCAAATATCATTGAGGACTTTTGTTGTTTTTATCCTTTTAAAGTAAATGGTTTAGCCTAGAACTCTTTGGTATTTAAATTTTATGTGGAAAGGTGAAGGCATCTTGTTTGCAAAGGTGATTGAGTGTTTGGTAATATGTTTGGGAAAGGCAAATTTTTTGCAGTGCAATTGTTATTAACTATTTCCTCGTGTTTATGGATTTATTGTTGGTAACTGTTTTCTTTTGTGATAATGAAGTCTAAGAATATATCACATGGCAATGCTCATCAATTAGGAAGTATAATATTTTAGTTTATAGTTAAGCATTTAATTTAGAATATCATGCATGTTATTGTTTTCCATGTTGTACTAGCCCTATCAATAGGGGAGTTATAGGGATGTTAAACATGATCTCCTCTTCCTCTAAGAAACTTTCCCATTAAATACATTTAGTAACGCTAAAGCATAACTTATTGTTGGTAAGAGTGTTTGATGGTGAAACTTTAATTTTAATGCTAATCTATGATGGAAGAGAAATGACATTAAACTTGGATTAAGTCAAGTTTTTCGAGTTGCAATGACTCCCTTTTACCAAGTTTGTACCCCATGCACAATAGACTATTGTTCAACTCAATTTGAAACTTCAGAAAAATAAAATAAAAATCTAAAAAACCCTAACAAAGAGGTGGGAGAGAACATAGAGAGGATTTATTTGCATATTGTTCCTTTAAGCACATGTTTCACGAACAATAAAGGTGGGGGAAGACATAGTCTCCAAGGTCAAGCCTTCAATTTTGGATTTCGATGAAATATCTTATCCTTCTACATGATATTTCCTTATCCTTTTAATTAATGGACTAGGACTTGATCATAACCCATGAAAAGTCTCAAGGGATGAATTATAAAAAAGGGATTTACCTTTTTTGGGGTAAGGCATACACATTGATTTGAGGATTCAAAGTGGAAAAGGGATTACTTTCCTATATTTCTTGGTATTTTTGCATTAACACAAGTATGCCCTTATTATGGTTTAAGATCTTATGGGTTTTGTTGGAGGATGTAATAGCTTAAGAAGTTTTTTTGTTTGGAATGTTCAAGGATTGAACTCTATAGCTAAAGTATTTGTTGGTAAATTGCTTGAACATTGTTTAAAATAGTAGGAATGCTTCCTTTAAGATGAAAAATACCATTCTATAGAGAGTGAGAAAATGGTCTTTATATCATGTTTTCCTATTACACGCAGAAATGGTGTAACAACCCACCAAAACCAACCCAAGAGAGATTTTTGTTTTTTACACAAGCAAAGGTTCGCAAAAGAATCCCAATATTTTTCAGCATTGTAAGGCATAACCACATTTTGAGTTCAATGTCGTTGCAGATAACACTCAAGTGGATAGGAGTGGCCAACATCCCATATTTATGGGGTTCACCTTTCTAAATATCACCATTTAGAAAGGACATCAATAGTGGTCCCCCCACCTTTTCTATACCCTCACCAATATAGAACTTGATCACGACATAAGGATTATTCTTTAAGGCCCATAACACTTAAAGGGAGATGCCATTTTATTAACCCTAAATAAGTTCGTCTATGTAATATTACTCTAGCGTAATGCCTTAGTGCTTAGTTACCACATCTCTGTGGACTGACTAAGGCCATTACCACTCTCATGTAATAAGTATGGTCACCTGATTCTCATCATTCAAGGTGCCACCACTATACTATCTTGTGATTGATTCCAAAAGCCTTACCACTTTGGAAACACTTGAGCCTCACCGTTCAAGGTGTATCATTCACAATTATCTAGTTATTGCATCATCACAACTCCTCCCAGATTTGTAAATACTTGGTTATTGCATCACCACAACTCCTTCCAAGATTCACATCTACTTGGTTATTGCATCACTTCAACTCCTCCCAGGATTGGGTTATCTTCTTGACTCAAGGGTTTTCTCTAATATGGCTCTAGATTCAAGCCCAAGAACCTCCTCAACCAAACCCAAAAGATATAAAAATATCAAGGATAACAACTCTCTCTTAAAAGGAAATAAAGTGTTATAATAACATGCTCAAATATAACACAATGCTAAAACTAGGAACTTGAATATTTCCAACCATAACAATAGCATTTAACATTTTATTTATTTCAAAAATGAAAGTATAACCATCATCATAATCTAGGAACTATATTCCACCATTATTTTCGATAAGATATACTTTCCATTTGACACATAATAATCATTTCAAGATCTCATAAAAGAATTTACAACATAATAATATTTCCTCTATGCACAAGTCTTGAAATGTTATACAAGTACATTGCCATACACCTTTTCCTAAAATAAAATTTACTTGAAATCAATATATTTATTCTCAAGCAACTCTTTCTTTAACAACGCCATTACATAGCAATATAAAGGATTCATCATCATTTGCTCTTACATGCATATGCAACTTAACATGGACCATGCATAAACACAACAACCATGCAAAATGCATACCATAAATGTAAGAACATCATACAAGCATAAGCACACAACATAATTGAGAGAATCCCGTACTTCTCTCTATAATAGATTCCTTACCTACATAAGCCTCAAGAACCCCATTATATTAATCTTTCCACAAAATCTCCAAAATTAAAAGCTACATATAAAACAATATACTACACTAAATCCTAAAAAGCCTTTTATCATTGCTTATCAACTTATATATCAAGAGTATATAGATAATGAGTTTGCTTCGCTATTAATTCATCAAGTAATGCTCTTTCCTAAGTTTAATAATTTTCAAATATTGTTCCATTCCTTAGATATAATCTCATTGGATATTTTACAACATCAATTAAAGCTAACTTAACTAACATTTTCCGTAATATAAAAATACTCATTTAATACTAGTATGATAAAGACTTCCAACTATTAATAGCTTCTTTCCTCTTAGCCAAATAACTATAGATTTAATGAGCAGTAAAGAAAAGAAAAACTTTACAAGTCCATCCATTAAACTACCAAATTAATCTAGGCTTAATAATATAACAACATTAATAATATCATCCGCATAATACATATGCCATCTAATAAACATCAACCACAGGTTACCTTAAAACATAAAACGACACTTCCTTAAACGTTGTCAGCGAGAACTCTTGAGCCTATATTCAGGATCCACACAAGACCTCATCATAAAATAATCTTAGACCTGAACAAGGATTTCCTTCCCATATTCAAGACTTGGCTTAAACAAAACGATCCAAAACTTTTTCGAAGCCTTAAAAAACGAAGGAGTTGGGATAACATGAAACTAACTCTAACCCTACAGAGCATTGCACTACAACTGTAAGAAAGCATACTACAATGCAACACCCAACAAGCAACAATATAAAACGACATAATGGATCAAGGAAAGCCAATCACCTGAGAATGTACTAACATAAGACTGCAAGCTGGATTACCCGCGCTAGGCGGTTAGAACAAAAAGAACATTGAGCAACATTGCTCATAGTCAAGCGGGTTGACAACAGATCTCAAGCCTAACCAAGGTCTCCAAAAACAAAACACAAGAAGATACAGACTACGATTTATTGAGAAACCATAGGCTCAAAAGCTTTAAAGAATAAGTTGAAATTCAAGTTTCATAGAGAAACGAAAACTCATCGATCTCCAAACATCAACACTTGGAAACAAATTTAAACGTTTAAGAAATCAACACATATTAACAAGCAGATAGAAGCAACATTCAAAATAAACCAAGAGGAGAATACCTTTGCATAAGCCAAACCCGGTATTATTCCTCCTCGACTTCGTTTTCAGATATTTTTCCAAATGTTTTGTTCCCTTCTTCCTTCTTTTGCTAGCCTCTTTTCCAGCTCAGGGAATCCCATAAAAACATCTCGATAAGTCATGGTTGGAATAGATTCTTTCTTTCCAAAGCCTGTTGGCCATCCCATCCACCTAAGGTATTTTTGATCGATTATGAGAAAAGATAACGCTCCAAGACTCTTTGTTTACCAAAACACCACCTTCCACTAATTCGGGTTTTCTCTCTTTTATTATTTTAAAATAGAAGATCTCCTAATATAGTTTTATTTTTTGATATATTTTAATTTTAGACTTACTAATGTTCATAAGGTAAATCATTAGAGAACCTTTCACCTAGTTCATCAATTAATATCATTACCTCTTAATTCTAGTTTAACATTAGCATAATTAAATTAATTACTCATTAATTAATTTAATTAATACCAAACATTAATATTAACCATTAACACTGATATTAGTATTCCAAATATTAATAATACCACCTTATTTTTTTCAATTGGTTATATGGGATTGAAATGGGCCCCACCCGTATTACATCATCACCACATAGTGGTATTACAACAAAGCTTGGCAAGATTTGAACCTTGGTCTCCTCTTTAAATATTGAGAAATCTAACCGGTTGAGCTAATGCCACTTGATAATAATACCACCTTATTATTAATACTTTATTTGATTAATTTGTAACCAAACAATTCTATGCTTCAAAACACGAGCATCACAAAGACTTTTGCAAACAAAATATGCAACAATATTTTCCTTGAGTAGAAGGTTTTACGATAACTGTAATGCTATCACCCTTCTACTAAGGATGGCTCCTTTTCTTAATAGCAACCTTCTTGCTCAATGGTGCATTAAATCAAATATACATATATGCAATGCACCTATATGAAGGGTTTCTTTTTACCCTTGAGTTGTTGATGAACAAGTCATCTATCATTTACCATTCTCTCAACTTTGGTGGTTGTCTCATACTAATCCATTGATGAGAGTACTTTGTCCTGCAAACACAATTTTTATCAGCAGTACCATATTCCAAAAGCAGTATAATCAAAACAGAAAGTGCATCTATCAACACATCTTAATAACATAAAATGATATTATGCATTAAATATCCACACATCAATTCATATATCAAGTATCAAGATCAAATCCTGCCAAGGAGGGTCGTTACAATTGGAATACAACATACTACAACACAATTCCATTACCACTTATATAAACAAAATATACAATGCGATAACTTACAATTACATGCATACATTGTGCACACAACATATATCAAATGACCTAGTATAGCAAATTAGATGACCCAACACAACAATTTAGACAATCCAACATAGTAGTTCAGATGGCCCATTGTCTCACATCTTATTTCATCCAACTACAACCATGTGCAATGCCTATGTACAATACCAACCTTTGAATGAATGAGGGAGGGGTCTTATTTATACAACTAGGGAGGTAGTAGCCTGTTCCAACTAACTATAAGACACCTCATCATATTCTTAAATTACATTTGACATGTATTTTATTTACATTTACATTTCATGACTTTATTAATTACAAGTACGCATTTTGTCAAACACTGCATATGAACTACAAAATAACATAAAATGACAAAACTTGTTCATTGGTCAATTTCCCTGCCTACATCTATGCTCTCCTCTAGACTTGTCAGTGTCTTCAATGACATAGGAGTTAAACACTAGGGATAGAAGCATCAAATATCATATTGGAATCTCTTGTCATGCTCCTATTTTTTATTGTTCCAGATATGTTTTACAACTGGCATCACTTCAAACTATTTTGAAAAAAACATTTTTTTATTGTTCACTCCACTTTCTATACAGATCATATCATCAACATGACCAATATGACCAATATGATCAACATAATAGGCAACACTCATTTCCACCTTTATCAGGAGTCAAGGGCATGAGAGTCCCCATACAGGGTCAAGGGCTAGTGCTCGTTGTAGGGTTGAGAGGCAGTGTCCCTATAGGGTTTGAGATAATGTCTTGAAACCTCAACAAAGAAACCATTATAACCCTCATTGTTTGAATTGAATTTTTTTCCTCATTTGCATGTTGGTAATGTTTAATTGACCCTCTCAATCAACTTCCTCTCAAATTTGAATAACTTGTCTTTGGCTCCAGATGACTTATTATTGGCCTTAGATATCCATACCTTAGCCTTTGACAGACATCCCTTGGTCTTAGACAACCTACTTCATGTGTTAAATATCCTAACTATTAATGATTCTTCCTCGGAAAACCCAACTCTAAATGGTCCTTCCTCAAATGAACTAGATGTGGATGGCTCATATTGCACACTTTTCCAATCAAATGAAATCCTTACCTCAAAATTTGTGCCATTTTGCTCTGACAATATTCTCTTTGCATAATACAACGCTCTTTATGGTTCATGCGGTATTGCTCAAGCTTTGGATAGTCCTCTCCAACCCTTGGATGACTGGACTCCTCTTACGCAAGTTTATTTTCTAAACACATCCTCTTTCTTGTGTGCCCCTTCATTTTTTTCATGCTTCTAACATACAAATTCCACCCAACTAGTTTTACCAGTAGGGGTTTGGAATTGCAGCTCCCTCAACAATTGTAGCACAGTGGTGGTATTCCAACCTTGGAGAAACAATTTGAATTGATAAATTTAGTGCTCAGGTTTGCAATGATGAGGTTGTATGACCTGCATCATATCCTTACCTCTAAGTGCTTTACTTCTCGACTCAAATAATACAATTTAAGAATAGGATGAACTACCCTTTTCTAGACAATTGACACCATCTATATGGATTGCCTTGAATCTTGATGGCCTATGATCTTCACTATATGGCCCAATAACTTCCTCATATGATGTGACACTGCTTTGTATAACTTAACTCTAGGCTGGACAACCTTTCAATTTCCTAGACAACCATATACAACAAAACTTGAAAATAATACAAATAATAGATTGAATCTAATCTACAACAATCATCAATAACAATACATGTAGATCACACACAATAGCAATAACAATTATGAAAAAGTATGAATAAATGTTGCATTAATGATAGCATGTTATGGCATTCTGATAGCTTGGTACAAACTTCAATATCATGCCAACCTTGATAACCACATGCGTTGCAATATTTTCCTTACATACCAATAACACAAATGAATGAGGGATGGGTCTTATTTATACAACTAAGGAGGTAGTTGTGTTCTCCAACTTATTAACTACCTGATACCTCATCATTTTCTTAAATTACATTTGACATTCATTGACTTGCATTTGAATTTCATTTCATGACTCACATTATGACTAATAACTTATTTATACATAATTAATACTTCAATTAACATTGCACATTGTCACATGTAACATTACATCACAACTTCATAATATCAAATATATTAAAACTCTTAATGTGTGTGTATTTGACTTCTAATGCATTTATTCGATTTGGTTGCCTACATCTATCCCCTCCTCTAGACTTGTCAATGTCCTCAATGACACATGAGCTAAAAACTAGGGATAGAAGCATTAAACACTATTATGAAATCTCTTGTCATACTCCTTATGCTATATTCTATTCTAGACATATTTTACAACATACTTCACTTAAAAATGCTTTCAGGAATATTGCTCTATGATTGATCATTCTAATTTTTGTAATTAGTTGTATCATCAACATTGATCAACATGACCAACATGATGGGGAATGCCCATTGTCAGGAGTCAAGGGGGCAGGAGCCCCCTTGTAGGGTCAAGGATTAGCATCCATTGTAAGGTCAAGGGGTGACACCCTTCATGCATACCATATCACAAAACAGGGTAGGGTCAAGGAGCAATACCCTTCGAGGTATGGGATAGTGCCTTAAAAACTAAATGGTGAAATCATTGAAACCCGCACTATCTAAACTAAATTTTTCTCCTTGTCTGTATTTTTGTAGCCTTTACTTGCCCCACTTAAACAAATTCCCCTCTAATATGAATGAATTCTCTTTGACTCTAGATGATTGCTTCTTAGGTTTTGATAGACATCCCTTGGTATTTGATGGCTAACTTCCTGGCCTAGATGACCCACATTTTGAGTTAGATAGCCCTAGGTCACACAATATGACTCTGGATGATCTACTTTTGAATAGTCCTACATCAAAATTTGATGAATATCCCTTGGTCTCAGATGACTCACTTCCTAGCCTTAATGGTCCATCTCTTAAGTTAGATGACCTTGGACTAGACAACTCACTTTCTATGACAAACGATTCGATTTTGGATGGCCTGCTTTTGAATGGTCTTGCCTCAGATGATATAGGTCTAGATGATCCTACTTTGGAGTCTAACTCCTTTGAAATTAGACAAGTTCTTCCTTACCTCAAAATTTATGCCACTTCATCCTCTTTCTTAGTAGCTCTACATGATCTCTAGATGACTTGACATCATATTGCTCCCAAAATTGGGCTACATATGGCCCTTCATTACTATCAGACAATCGTGATCTATATTTTTATGGATTGGGGTGTTCATATAATGATCTAGGACAATATTGAGATTCAAACGATCTAAGAAGGGTCTAGGTGACCCTTCCCTTAGGATAGATGACCCAAGGGTCAACAAGGGACATGTTGTCCTTGCTAGATAACTAAGGTTCCAACTTAGATGACCTATGCTTGGAAAACCTAAGCTCTGATAATTGAGTATTGGGTCCAAATGACCCAAGTCTAGATGGCCAACAACCCTAGTAGATGGCCAAATGATAAACAATCTCTCTCTTTATCATTTGCATCATATACTCCATGTGCATCACTCACTTCGTCGTCTACATCAATCACTTATGCAACTTATTCCTACACAACTTCAACTATTTGTTGGATTTCTATGTCTCCAATTGAAATCAAGTTCACATACTTAATTACAATCTTCATCTCCTCTACTTATCAACTAGGGTTATATCTTCTCCATTATTTTGAAATATTTACACATCATTAGGTCATCTTGACTTAGCATTTTGACATTCACATGAAAAGTGCCCTCACAAATGTCATTACCACCATTATACAATATGTTTACCCTCAATATCATACTCAATTTTACATCTTCTAGTTCTCTAGTGATTATCATAGATCGCATCACCAATGGTATCCCCCCTTGGTATAATATCCCTTTATGCTGCATATTTCTTTAGCAATGATCTTGCGCTCTTCGAGTCACACATCCTTAGAGTCATCATTCTTCTCTTTAGAGTCACTTAAATTTTTTATCCCAACAATTGGACAATGAACTACTCTCATTCTCAAAATCATCACTCTCGTTGTTAGAATAATTGTTAGCATTATAGTCACTTGCATCTCTAGGGTCACTCTCGTCCACATGATCCTAATACATTAATGATGTCTTTGTATCACTTTATAAGTTTAAGGCTCAATCCAAGGACTTTTGATATTATGTCAAAGGGATGTCAAGGAGACTACTCTGATATTCTTATAGTACATAGAAATAAGTATTTCTATGAAACACCTCTTCTTTAATGCATATGATGGATCTTCCTCTAGATGGGTAAACAACCCACCAAAACTTCAATTGTATGAATGACTATTATCTTTATCACCTTGTTCCATTTTACAAAATTGAGAAATGACCACATAATTATTATGGAACAACAAAAATTCCTTCATAAATGCTTCATGCAGCTCATCCCACGTGTACTTGCCCTCTGGAAATCTCATGTACCAACCCATTGTGATTCTGTAAAATATTGCAAGGAATAACCTCCTCTAATTTGCATTATTATTCTACCCATTCACTTTTAGGATCCTATCCTAACACTATGATGTAATAACCCTTGCTTAACATGGGGGACATCCATGATAATATTTTGTAATATTTTGTAATAGTTTATGGCATTAGAAGCGCCTAGACAAGTGGCACCATTATATGTATCTGTTATCAAGAATGTAATTGTTTTGTTGGTAGAATATTCTAGCTTGGGTGGCATTTTGCATGTAATCCAACCTTGAGCATTAGGTAGAGAGATGAAGTCTTTAAAACTATGAGGGGTAGGAATGAATGTATATTTTTGCATAATTGAATAAAAGTATTGAAGGAGGTTGCCCCCTCAAAGTGGCCTACGATTTTGTGTTACTTTGTGAGATTGTTTTATTTCTACACTTATATTTCATATTGCAATATCTTATATTTCATGCATTTATGTTTTATTACAATATTTTGTGAATGTGTTGATTTTAATGAGAAGGTTCCTAACAAGTGGTATTAGAGCACTTTCTAGGGCCATGTTCTGCTACAACTATGATAGTTCTTACCTTACCATTTCGACTATTAGGTATAAGATTTCATGTTTTGTTTTTTGCCAGTTTCCTTATTAAAAAAATCCAGCCTTTGTTTTCTACATTAGTTTATTAGGTTAGAAACCTTGTGCTAGGGGTTTTAAAATATCACAGAGGAGCTATCATTATTGGCTAAGCTAGATTACTCATAAAGAATTTAGTGAAGTGAGGGGTGATCAAGCTCCAATACCTAGGCCTCAAACAACACTCATCTACGGAATTGAGCTCCCACATATCTTTGGGTATATCAAGAGACCCCCTAGGATTAGGAGAAACCTTTAGCCCTTAGAAATATTTTTGACCTTGTATTATCCATAGTACACTAGACACAACATCTAAAAAGATCACCCTCCCATACTGTTAGAGAGGCAAGTAGTGTGCTCAAGGGTATGCATGGAATCCTCCTTTAGTAGTGGCCTAAAATATTGGTCTAAGCACTATCATTCGTCACTATGGTATAATAGAGGGCCTATGGGTAGTACATATACCCTGTCTTAGAGTACCCTATTGTGTTGAATATTAAGCCTATAATAAAATATTATTCTATTGAATATTAAACCTATAACCATAACCCTACCATAGAAATTGAGCATATGGAGAAGACATCCCTATTCCAGAATTACTATATGAAAATAGATAAAATAAATTATAGAGGAACATAATAGTCAAGACAGAAATAGTTAGAGTTAGAAACAATGAGAACAAAATTGTTAGTGTTAGTAACAGTTAGGAATATTCAATCATAGTCAGTAACATTCAATACAAAGTTGCTAGTTGTTAGTGTTAGTAACTATTGTCTATAATAGTCAAAATTCATAATAGACAATGACTACAAAAATTTTTTACGGGCCCCCCCAAAAAATTGACCCTATTTTGGGAAAAAGCATCGTGGGACCTAGTCCATTATGATCACCTTTTCGAGCTGATCATTTTGATATATAGCACCCAAACCATTTTTTGGGCTCCTTACTAAAAATAGTAACCCTTGAAATCAAATTTCTATTTTTAGTAAGTATCACCAATAGGTCATAACTCTTAGAACATGGCTTCAGGTACTCGGGAACAACAAAAGCAACAAGAATTAGAGGTAAAAATTGCTATGCACGTGGATTATTTGGGAAAATAGTTAGGGAACCAATTAGGTGAAATCTTAAACTAATTAAGGATAGAACTCAAAAATTTCTAGGAGTCTATGAATTTTGTCACCAAGACATAGAGGGAAATGAAGATAGAATTAAAAGAAAAACTTGGAGAATTGGACAATCGTTTCTCTATTGATCCCCTCCCACATGATAGATTGGGTCATCATGATCAAAAGGATGAAGGTATGAGTCACCATCAATGAAACGTACCCAATAACAATGGATTTAAGCTACCCAAATTAGACTTCCCAAAATTTGATGGAAAGGATCCCGAGGGGTGGATTTGTAAGGCAAAACAATATTTTAATCTTCATAATGTCCCACACTACATGTATTTGATGATTGCCTCTTTTAATTTTGAATTAGATGCACTACATTGGTTTTAGTGGCTTAGGAAGGCCCAACCTAATCTTACTTGGCTTGAATTTGAGCAACACCTACTCACTTGCTTTGGTCCTAGTGAGTTTGAAGATTTTATAGGAGCCCTTTCTAAACTTAGACAAACTTCAACCATTTGAGAGTATCAAACTCAGTTTGAAAAACTAGCCAATCATACCACTGGTTTGAGTGCCGACTTCTTTCAAAGTTGTTTTATGAGTGGTTTGAAGGATGACATTAAGGTTGAGGTTAAAATGTTGAGGCCCCAAACATTACAATAGGCAATAGGTTTGGCTAGATTGGCAGAAGATAAATTCAAGGCTCAAGGATGCACCTCCAAATTTCCTTAATCTTGACCACCTTTTTATCCAAGCCTATGCCAAATCCTACCAATAAATATCCAACCATAAAAAAACTGACTTGTGAAGAGATGGAGAATAGAAGGGCCCAAGGGCTATGCTATAATTGTGATGAAAAGTATTCCCTAGGGCACAAGTGTGTGCACTAAAAATTATATCTACTTGATATGGATGAGGCACCAACCATAGAATCTTTAAAGGAAGAAGAGGATCATCAAGAGGCAGAAACCACAGAATAGACAGAAGTTCTAGAGGAATCCCAACCAAAAATCTCAGTGCATGCTTTAGTAGGAGTATCAACTCCCCAAATGATGAAAGTGATCGGATACTTCAAGGGATAAAGGGTCATCATTCTTATTGACTCTAGTAGTATACATAACTTTATTGATCCACATGTGGTCAAATAGGGAAACTGTTACATTACTACATGTAATTCCTTTGAAGTCATGATTGCTAATGGAGGCACCCTACCATGCAAAGGAAAATATCATAATGTCAAACTCCAAATTAGGGAATATAATCTCAAGATAGATATGTTTGCCCTACCATTAGGTGGGTGTGATATTATTTTGGGAGCACAATGGTTATAGATGTTAGGTCTAGTTTTATGGGATTTTTTTGAGTTGTGGATGAAGTTTAGTCAAGAGAAGACCAAATACACTTTACGTGGCATGAAAGTTGGTGCTACTCAGTTTATTTCCACCCATAATATGGAAAAGTTATTGAAAAAGTCCTCTCATGGAGTGGTGGCACAAATTTTTGCTATAGATGCTTTCGAGGAAGGGGAAAGGGACCATCCAGTGCAATTGCAAGGTTTATTGAACAAATATGCTCAAGTTTTTGAGGAACCCAAGGGACTACCTCCTCATCACTCTCATGACCATACAATTCAAATTTTTCCTAGTAGTCTTCCTCCAAATGTTTGTCCCTACTAGTATCCTTATGCTCAAAAATATAAAATTGAGAAAATAATTCAAGAGCTTCATGTTGTAGGGGTTATCCATCCTAATGTTAGTCCCTATTCTTCTTCGGTGTTATTAGTACGGAAAAATGGATGGATCTTGGTGCTTGTGTGTGGATTATCGGGACCTCAATAAAATCACTATTAAAGATAAATTCCCTATTCTAGTGATTGATGAATTACTTGATGAGTTGCATGGGGCTCAATACTTTTCCAAGTTGGATTTGTGGTCAGGGTATCATCAAATTTGAATCAAGGATGAGGACATTCCCAAAATGAGTTTTAAAAACTCATGAAGGGCATTATGAATTCTTGGTTATGCCATTTGGATTAACCAATGCACCTTCCACCTTCCAGAGTTTGATGAACTCCATTTTTTGACCTTTCCTTCACAAATTCATTTTAGTCTTTTTTGATGATATATTGATTTACAATTGTTCATGGGAAGAGCATCTCCAACACTTGGATCAAGCACTCCAACTTTTGTCTAACAATCAACTCTATGCAAAGAGGTCCAAATATTCTTTTGGACAATAAGAGGTTGAATACTTGGGTCACATTGTCACTAAGGATGGAGTTCACGTTGATCCCAAGAAGATTCAGGTTGTTCAAGATTGGCCTAAGCCTCGTACCATAAAGGGACTTCATGGATTTTTGGGACTCACTAGATATTACCAAAAATTTATGAATAATTATGGAAAGATAGCAGCTCCCTTGACAACTATGTTGAGGAAGAATTCTTTTATGTGGATAGAACTTGCAAAGAAGGCTTTTGTAGAGTTGAAGCATGCCATGACCACTACCCCTATGTTAGAAATGTCTAATTTCTCTAAATATTTTATCATTTAAAGTGATGCATTTAGAAATGGTATTAGGGCAGTTTTAATGCAAGAAGGTAGACCTTTGGCCTTCACTAGTCAAGCACTCTTAGGCAAGTCTACTTATGAGAAGGAAATGCTTTCCATTTTACATGTTGTAAGTCATTGGAGATCGTATCTCATTGGGAGACATTTTTCCATCAAGACTGATCATCAAAGTCTCAAATACTTCTTAGAACAAAGGGTGACCACACTAGAACAACAAAAATAGATTTCTAAATTGTTGGGTTATGACTATGACATCACCTATAAGAGGGGTAAGGAGAACATGGTGGCAAATGCTTTGTCTTGACTCCATGAAGAACAAGAAATGCTACATGCTATATCCACACCTCTTCCACAATGGATTCATCATCTCTAGGAAGAACTCATCAAGGACTCCTCTTTGCAAATTTTAATCCATAAAATCCAAGCAAATCCTCATGCATGCCTTGGCTATAATTGGGATGGTCAATATATATGGTATCGTGACTGCCTTGTTGTACCCCAATATTCACATTTAAAGGACCTCATACTCCAAGAGATGCATGCATACCCAAATATTGGCTATTTTGGGTTTCTTAAAACCTATAAAAGGACCAAGTGTACTTTCTTCTAGAAGGGAATAAAAATAAATTCATACTTTTGTGGTTGAATCCGATCGTTGTTGTCATGACCTACCTTGGCAGGTTATTTTGTATGAGAGACTATGTATTGATGAATGATAACTTGATACCTAGTTTTGATACATTTAGATGGCTATACAATATTTATATTGATTTATCTTTGGGGAATGTGGTACTGTTGATGTATTGTCGATTTGCAAGACCAGGTACACTCATGGGTGGAAGAGGTAGAATCAACCATAGAGAATAGGGTACTTGAAAATGGAAATGATTATTATGATGACTCAAAGTAACATAAAAAACTACCCTCATATAGATGCATACATTCTTGCTTTCACGGTGATCATCAACAATCCAACCATCCAAAGCTAGAAGTTGGTAACTTGGAAGTTACCGTAAGTCTTTGGCTAGGATAGACAATTGGATTGCAATCAATTCACTCACCATGTTTGATGCACTTGATTGATCACATTTGTTTACATATGTGTTGTTGTATAAGTGGATTTGGTAAAGAATTCCCTTCAGAAAGAATTAATAGATATAGAGGTTCTATTAATTCTTGGCCCATTTAAATACCATACTAATGTTTAATATTAGTATAGGTATTTTATTTGAATTAATCAAAATAGGAAATGATTAATGGCTTTTATGGTTTGAATTAAATTGAATTCAATATTATAAATATTAATGCTTTAAATATTCTATCTAACTTTAACTTCTTACCTTCTTGAATTAAATAAAGAAATGAATAACTTTATCTTTTATAAAGAAATGAATGGATTTATATTTTATATAAAGAAATAAATGGTTTTTATTTGAGGCAAGACATTTGTAAAAAGGTAAGAATCATATTTAAATTCAAATATCCCTTTCTTGTCGCCTTGGGTAAGCACAAATTTAATTTTGGTAGATGTTATTTATGTTTAATTTGGACTTTGGCCTTAGGTAGATATAATTTCCCTTTTTTAAGAAGGTCGAGGAAAGAAGAGCAAAGGATTCTGGGAGAGGGCCATTCGCGTGAAGAGGGTTCTGTGAAGAGGGTTCTGTGAAGAGGGTTCTGTGAAGAAGAAGTATATGAGGCCACAAAGAGGAAGCTTGAAGAAATTATCTGATGAAGGATTCTAACTTATCAGGTGTTTCAAGTTGGGGGTTTAACCATAGCTTGTTTATAATCAGCGAAATATAAATTCCTTACATCTTAATGGACCTCCCTATCTCATGGTAGATTCTATTAAACTTTGTATTTAAAACCTTTGTTAGATGCAAGCTTGGATATTTTAAATCATGTTTAAGCTTATGGTTAAAAATTTTGTATCCCACTTTATTGTTAATACGATTCACATATTTTATTGCTATTTTCATTTGGTTGGCATTTGGATTTTCTCTCTAAAACCTTACCTTTGTAATCTTTGTTCAGCCTACATTTAGATTCAATCCTGTAACTTCAATGGATGATACTTGTGCCTTGTTGTTGAACATTTTTTAACTTAAGTGTTAACCGATTTTAGTGCTTAAAACTATTGTTTAAACCCCTATTAGCTTCACATAAACCTGAATTATTTTGTGATTGTTCATGTTTGAACCAGTTCTTGTTAATATTTGATTTTGCTTTGGATTAATTAGTTTTGTTTTCATTGTTATTGCCCTTGTTTCGATGAATTTGCTCTATTTTTGATGTCACTATAACTTGTGACTTTTATCACCTCTACAATGATCATAAGGTCCATTTCTATGTTGTTAGACATTAGGTATCTAAGCTCCATGGTGACATAATATCAGTATTTCTTGCCTTTCTGTTGGCTCTTAATAGTCGAGATCGTCTCTTGGTACCTGTCTTATTTTTTCTCAAGCATATTCGTTCAATATACAGAGACGAAGGTGGTGGTAGTAGTTAATCCACTACTTAATAAAGGGGTTTAGCCTAAGGTTTAACCTTGGGCTTTCCCTTTTATTTCTTGTGTCATCACCACCGTCAAGCACATGTCATCACAACGTGGCATCTCCACGCTCGAGAAGGCACAGACAAGGGAAAGGTTGCTTGGGCTTTTCCACTACATATCTCACATGGGATATGTGGGAGGTCCGAGCTTGCCTTAAAGGGAAAATACCTCCACTTGTTGAGTGAACACCACTCGATGGTTGGGGAAGCCATCGAGTTAATGGCCCACCTAACTCTAGTTTGATGCGCAATAGAATACGCGTGGCCTTATGTGGACTGTTGCTTAAACCTTATCACCCTCTATTGTTTGATGAATTAATATCCATTGGGTACCACATGTTGGTTTGTTTTATTATCAGGTGGTTTAAACAATTTTTTTGCTCTTCATTGTCAGACGAATATTTTTGTGTGCTTTCCTGAGGGTTTATTCCATATAGTCAATGTGGGGGCCCCCTGATGCCAGTCAATGGGAAATACTTCCACTTAGGGGTGACCACCTCTAGGTAGTCATGAGGAGCCCACTTGGGATATCTTGGTATTAGTACTAGTGGTTGGGTACAAATTGTGTTTGACTATGTGACCCTTGTGCATAGTTTATCCAAGCTGGCCTTGCTATAGTTTTTTTTTTTTATTTTGTTTTTTTTTGAATTCACATGGTGGAATTGGTAACCACCACGAATCTGAGTAGGCTATTCAGATTTTATGGCTACCATAATATTCTGCGCTATCCACCCCATAAGCTACCACATAGTTCTTCACGCAGTCCACCCCTATAACCACCATGCCACAATCATTTAAAACCTTTTACACCTCTAAAAGCACTAGGAAAGGGACAAGCGTTCAGTTCGACGAGGCCCAAGATTTGAACCTTGTACCTCCACCCCCCTTATGGGGTTTGGTTAATTCAATTGTTCTACACCTCAGACCTGGATTTGTTGTAGTTGTTGATTGTGTTGGCTATGACCAATTGAGTTAGTGGTCATTTATTGAAATCCCCCTTTTGGAAAGATTGACTCCTAATTTATATAAATTGAAAGAAGGATGTTTAATTTATTTAAATGAAAAATGATGTTTAATTTATTTCAATTGAAGGAAGGATGTTTAGTTTATTGAAAGAAAGATGATTTAAATAAAATAATGATATTTCATTTAAATTAAAAGAAAATGGGTTTTTAATTGATTAAAGAAAATGCTTTTTATAAGTACTTTAATTGGTTAAAAGTATGGGCTTTTAATTGATTAGAGGAAATGGTTTTTATAAGTACTTTAATTGGTTAAAAGTATGGGCTTTTAACTGATTAAAGGAAATGGTTTTTATAATTACTTTAATTGGTTAAAATTATGGGCTTTTAATTGATTAAAGGAAATGGTTTTTATAAGTACTTTAATTGGTTAAAAGTATGGGCTTTTAACTGATTAAAGAAAATGGTTTTTATAAGTACTTTAATTGGTTAAAAGTATGGGCTTTAATTGATTAAAGGAAATTGTTTTTATAAGTACTTTAATTGGTTAAAAGTATGGGCTTTTAACTGATTAAAGGAAATAGTTTTTATAAGTATTTGATTGGTTAAAAGTATAGGTTTTTAACTGATTAAAGAAAATGAGTATTGAATTTATTTCATGCATTATAAATGATAAATGAATTTCATTTTTAAAGGATAAAGTGACTCTCCTTCTATGATAAAATGAATGATAGATGACTTTCATTCTAGATAATTAATGCACTTTGGGTGAATAATGAAATAAATATGCTAGTATAAAAGAAGGGAATATTAGATAAAAGAATGAATTTGGGGAAATTATGAGGTTACCTCCAGATGATTTGATTGAATGAGTTATGCATAATTATATTGTGTTGATTGTATAGTTGCAATTTGGTATCCAATTTATAAATGCACATGTTTCATAAGTCATATAGCAAATGCATTTAGTTTTATGCTTCATAAAATCTATGAGTTGTCCTGATCCCTTACTACCATCAATTTAGTGATGGAAAAACAAGAAGGACCAAGGAGCACACTCAGGTCCAAGACGTTGACCCCTTTTGATTACATATTGTAGTGAAACTCTTATTATGGAAACTCGTTATGGAGTAAACTCTAGGATGAGTAACCTCCTAGTTGGATAAGATGTAATGCTATATTATTTTAGTGTAGAGGTACTTTTACCCTACTTGAATTATGTAATGATTTAATTTATGAATGAAAGAGGTATCTTTTACTTGTTATAATTAAAGGACCTATGATGTTATAATTTCATAAGTTTTCATGTTTTGTTAATATTTTAGGTAGAGATTACATATTATATATGTATCTTCCTTGATGATATTATATATGTTATCCAATGTTTAATTAAGTAGGTAGACTTAATCAAAACCTTTTAAGGAATGAGAGATTTGGAGATCTTGATGTTTTAATCTAGTTTAGATGATTAGAGCTGGTATAAAAAAAATGCTTATGCTTATGTGTTAGAAGTAGAAAAGAAACTTAAGGGATTATGGGATCCCTTATGGAGAAACTTTAAATAATCTTGTTTTTTGAGGAAATTTCCTAAAACTAAACTAGCTAGATGCATGAAAACATTAAATAGATTAATATAAACGAATTGGGTTAACACTAGAAGTGATGGATGGAATAAGTTATCTCATAATGAGGATGTGAATAATAGCTTATTTGCATTACGCTTAGTGCTGCATAGATGGACTTATGCATGTGTAGTGATGGGTGTACCATTTTAAAAGATAAAAAAGGATAAATTTCATTCGTGGGGATGAGACTAATAGCTTATTGAAATACGTTTAGTATGCCTACACAAGCGAACTTATGTATGGTATAGGGATGGCCATATCCTTTGATAGATTAAGGAAGGGGATAAGTTGGATAATCGTGGATATGAGACAAACAACTTAAAAAATTTAGATTAAACTTAGATAACTTCGTAGATTGACACATGCTAGATGGAAATATATAAATCCCTATCGAGTATATGTTTGTAACAAAAAATATTTCTTAGTTTGTTAGTTAGATTTTTTTAGGTCATTACATTTGCCAACATATGAAAGGTGAAAATATATGTTCCCGTAGTACCCTTCAACTATTGCCAATTCCTAAAAATTTTTAGGTAGATATCTCTATGGATTTCATAGAAGGGTTACCTAAATCTACCAAAAAATTGGTTGTTATGGTGGTGGTGGATCATCTTACAAATTATGCTTAATTTTTGTTCCCTATCCCACCCTTACACCACCTCCGTTGTTCAAATATTGCTAGAATCTATCTTTCATCTCCTTGGAATATCTAAATACATTGTCTTTGATAGGGATTCTACCTTCACCAGTCATTTTTGGTAGGAAATTTTCAAGTTGCAGGGAACCCAACTCAAGATGAGTTTGACTTATTATCCTCAAACTAATGGTTAAGAATCATGGAATATCCTTCACACCTAAGCACATCCTTGATGGATAAAATTTTGGAATATGGGAATCAAGGATGAGGGCTGAATTTCAAGCAAGAAAGTTATGGCCCATTGTGAATGGATATGAAGCAATCCCAACCCATGCAAGGGCACTTGAGACATACAACAACAAGAGTCACCTTGCACTTTCCATGATTATCAATAGTGTGAGTGATGAGATATTGCTCACTATAAGCCATTGTGAGCATGCTAAAGATGCATGGGATTTGCTAAAACAAGTCCATCTAGGGTCCAACACATCAAGGAAATTCACTTTATTATCCAAAATTCTTAGCACTATGCAAGGTGAAGAAGAAAGTGCCTTGATATTCCTCTCAAAGATGAAAGACATGAGAAATCAACTATTGGCTTGTAATTGTGATTGGATAAGTGAGAAGATCTTAAGCTCTATCATTTTGAGGAACTTTTCAAGCAAGTTCAAGAATTTGGTCACCATTATTGAGACTAGGCTAGAGCAAGAAGATGATGGCATTCCTCTCAACACTCTTTCACAATTATTGATTCAACATGAAGAGTCTCTTAATAGAGACAAAGTGAACGGTCAAGTTTTTAAGGAGAAGAATGTTGTCTTGAGTGCCACTAAGGCTTCCTTCAAGAAGAAATACAAGGGAAGGAAAAATCAAAATTTCCAACCCAATAAGCCTAGAGTTGATTTCACTTGGAACTTTTGTGGCAAGAAAGGCCACAAGCAACAAAATTGTTTCAAGAATAAGAAGATTGCAGAAAAGGAAGAGCAAGAAAAGGCTAAGGGACAAGGACCTAAGAAATGGTTTGGCAAGGGAAAGAAAAATAACAACAATGTAAAGCAAAATTCTAATAAAAATGCCTTTGTTTGTGCCCTCTACTCCATTGACTAGTCTACTTATAATGAATGGGTGTTAGATTTTGGATGCACTAACCATATGTGTTTTGAAAAGGATAAGTTTGTGGACTTTCATAAGCACTCTTCAGATTCAGTTGTCATTGGTGATAATACTAGACTTCAAGTAGAAGGTGTTGGAAATGTTGTAATTGAAGGGAAATTACTTGATAATGTCCTATATGTGCCTAACCTTAGGAGAAATTTAATTTTAGTTTTGCAAGTTGCTAGAAGTGGTCACACTATTGAGTTCAATGCAACTTCATGGAGCATTAGGAAAGGCATGCTACCAATCATTATAGGTTATGTGAAGAATAATATTTATGTGTTAGGTGATGCTCCTCCTAAAGTGTGTTTAGCAACTAATGTTTCTCCTAGTAGCAAGCTTTGGCACTTAAGGTTAGGCCATACAAACTATCAAAATATTCAAATGATGAAGTCCAAAAATTTGGTTGAAGGCTTGCCTAACATTTCACCTATTCATGGTTTGTGTGAAACATGTATCTTAGGCAAGATGAGCAAACAAAAGTTTGCAAAGGACAAGTCAACAAGGGCCACACAAATTCTTCAACTCATTCATACAGATATTATGGATCCATTACATGTTAGATCACTTGGTGGTGCATCCTATATTCTCACCTTTATAGATGATTATTCAAGAATGATCTTTGGGTATCTACTTAAGAATAAATCAGATTGTTTTGAGACATTCAAGGAGTTCAAAGCTTTGGTAGAAAATAAAAAGGGATCAAAGATAAAAATGATTAGAAGTGACAATGGAGGGGAATACAATAGCAATGATTTCAATGAGTTTTGTTCTTATCATGGGATCAAAAGGCAGTTTACTTGTCCATACACTCCTCAAAAAAATGGTGTTGCAGAGAGGAAAAATAGGACAATCATGGAGATTGTAAGATGCATGCTTGGTGACAACTTACCTCAATTTCTTTGGGGTGAAGCAGCTAGTACAAAAATCTACATTCCTAACAGGTGTCCTTCAAAATCAGTTGAGGGGAAGACTCCTTATGAGGTTTGGAATGGTAAGAAGCCAAATTTGTCACACCTAAGAGTTTTTGGATGTGATGCATTTTCATATATTCCTTTAGAAAAGAGGAAGAAATTGGAAAAAAAGTCTCAAAAATGCATCTTTGTTGGCTATGATGTAGAACATAGGGGCTATAGGTTATACTCACCTTCTTCACACATTGTATTTGTTTCAAGATATGTCAAATTCAATGAAGACCTTCTTGAGTTAGAAAAGGGTGGGCCTTGTGTCAAAAGGACCAAGTGGTTGGATCATTCTCGAGGTCCTTAAGAGCAGAATTCAATTAGCCAAAGGATAACTAGAAGTATGACCCTTAACATGTCTCTTCTAGCTAAGATAGAGAATGATCATGAGCCTACTTATTACCAAGAAGCTTCACAACACTCTTGTTGGGTTGATGCCATGAAGGTTGATATGGATTCTTTTCTAAAGAATAAAACTTGGGATCTAGTGCCTTATCCTAATAAGAGAAATGTTATTGGGAAAAAATTGGTCTATACAATCAAGTACAATTCTAATGGAGAGATAGAAAAGTATAAAGCTAGATTGGTTTCTAAGGATTATGCTAAAAAACATGGCATTGTCTATGATGAAACCTTTGCACCAGTTGCAAAAATGCCCACCATTCGACTTCTCATTGCTATTGCTCCTGCTCAAGGTTGGCAAATTTTTTAGCTTGATGTGAAAAGTGCCTTTCTAAATGGTGATTTGGATGTGGATATCTACATGAGTCAACCACAAGGATTTGTTGTACAAGGTAAAGAAAAACTTGTGTGTAAACTAAAGAAAACCTTGTACGGTCTGAAGCAAGCACCTAGAGCATGGTACATGAAGATTTTAGGTTACTTCTTATCTCTTGGTTTTGATAAATGCTATTCAAATACAGATCTCTATGTGCTTAGGAATGATAACTTGGTCATTTTAATTTCTCTACTTGTTGATGACCTTGTTATGAATGGAAATGAGAATGAGGCCATTTTTTATTTCATCTCCAAATTAAAGTCAAAGTATGAAACGACTGACCTTTGTCTTCTACACTAATATCTTGGCATGCAAGTTTATCAGCATGAGGATTGTACCTTTTTGATTCAATCCAAGTATATTGAAGATCTTCTTAAAAGGTTTGATTTGGAGGATGGCAATCCTACTTCCATTCCTATTTCTATAGGGGTTAAGTTGAAAGTAAGTACAAAATCTCAGTTGGATGATGCTACATTGTATAGGCAACTCATTGGTAGTCTTCTTTATGTTACCATCACAAGACCAGATATTGCTTTTACAGTTGGTATGATGGCTAGGTTCATGTAGAAACCTTATATTGAGCACTTACAAGCTACCAAGAAGATTTTGAAGTACCTTTGAGGTACTAGAGATTTGTCACTCAAGTATTCTAGGCTTCCTTTGCTCTTTTTGGCTATGTTGATTCTGATTTTGGAGGGGATAGAATAGATAGAAAGTCTACCACAACATATGATTTTAGTATTGGGTCTGCAACTATCTCTTGGTATTATAAGAAGAAAGATACAATTGATATTTCTACAATGAAAGTGGAGTATAAGGCTATGATAGCAGTTGCACAGGAAGCGGTTTGGCTTCGTACCCTCATGAAGGAAATTGGCTTTAAGCAATTTGGTCCTTCACGTTTGCTCTTCGATAATCAATCAGCTATTGCCTTGGCTAAAAATCCTGTAATGCATCAAAGGACAAAGCATGTTGAAATCCAAGCCCACTTTATTAGAGAGAAGGTATTGGATGGGACTATTCAGTTGGAGTATTGCCCATCATCTTCTAATTCTGTTGATTTGTTCACCAAACCTCTTCCCAAGGAGTAGTTTTGTAAGCTGAGGGACTCATGTGGTTTGGTAAAGTTATCCTTAAGGGGGAATGAAGTGTAGTTACACTTGTGTGATGACAAATTCATCCTTATGAGGTGTTTTGTGCTATATATATGAGTTGATATTTGGTGATAATTGCTTTTTGCATCTCTTTTGAACATGGTACTTTCTTGTTTGCCTTGTGCAACTTTTGTACATGTTACTTTGTAGATGGCATTGTGTAATTATGGTATATGATGCAATTACTTTATGCAACTCTTTTACATGGTACTTTTTTGTTGCCTTGTGCAACTTTGTACATGTTTTTATGTAGTTGGCATTATGCAATTGGTTTATCATGGTACTTTCTTGTTAGCATTTATGCTACTTTTATACATGATATTTTATGGTTGGATTTATGCAACCGGTGTGCACACTTTATTATTTTCATATACCTTATGCAACTTTTGTACATGGTACTTTAGAGTTTGCATTATCATGGTACTCGTTGTTTACTTTATGCAACTTTGTACATGATATTTTTTGATCAACTATATAGCACGTGACTATAAGTATGGATTGGCATCTTTTTGTGATGACTTATAGTTCACTATTTGTTAGATAAGTTTTGTTATCATATTTGGATATTCATATATGCTGTTGTGAATATATTTATGATGATGTATCTAACTGATCTTATGTTGAGCTGCTTGTAGCTTGCACGTACTTTTGTTTGTGGTTTTTTAGGCTTACTGAAGACATCTTTGTGATGTTTTCTTCTTGTAATTTGCAACCACTTGTGTTTGATGGATGGCTTTGTAAGCTGCTTGTATCTAAAGCTACTCCATTGGGGGCTTGCAGTCTCATTTTGGCCCATTTTGTATTGGTGCCTTATTGTAGACTATTCTTGGTCATAGAAGCTCATTGTAACTATATTAATCATTTTATTCTCATCCCCATTTGTATCTTTAGGAGGAGAATATTTCTTACCAAATGTGAGACAAGAAAAGTATCCCCAAGATCGAAGAATACTCCACAAGATCAATCACACACAAAAGAGGAAAACCCACAACACCAATATTAAGTGGTAAAACACTACTTCAAATGAAGAAGGGAAACATCCACTATGAATCTCACTATATTACTCAATGATTAAACAATAGAAGAATGCTTCAATGTAATGCAACAATATGCATCAACATGATATGACAAGATGTAGTAGACAACACCCCTATTTAAAGAGAATATTTTCTACTACAACCCTAAAATTACCCTAATATATCACAATATTATCTTGACATGTGTGACAAATATGATCACAATATTATCTTGATATGTGTGACAAATATTATCACAATATTATCTTGATATGTGTGACAAGTGGCATCTATCAAATATTAAAAAGTGATTGGTTACTTTTTAATATTTGCTAGAAAAGGGGAAATGACTTTTTCCCACAAAGTAAATATTACTAGCACCCTTATTTTATTTATTAATTGGGTGGGAATATTTTTACATAAAATAGAATTATTTTTTAATTCAAATATTATTCTTTAGACTTTATATTTTAGTCTAAGAATAATTTACACAATGTTGCATTACATATTCCAACAATTTTTGGTAGGAACTTTTCAAGTTGCAAGGAACCCAACTCAAGATGAGTTTGGCTTATCATCCTCAAACTAATGGTCAAACAAAAATTGTAAATAAATGCTTGGAAACATACCTTTGTTGCTTTACCTTTGAACATCCTACACACTAGGCCAAGTGGATTCCTTTGGTTGAATGGTGATTTAACATAACCTATCACAATTCTACTAAGGTGAGTCTATTTGAAGCAGTGTATGGTCATCCTCTACCAGCACCATCCTCTTACATTCCAAGTAGTTTCAAGGTCCAAGTTGTGGATTCCACTCTCTGGTAGTGTAATTCTATTCTTTGCTAACTTAAGGTCAATTTGGACTTGGCTCAAAATTGTATGAAACAACAAGCTGATCAACACCGCTTTCAAGTTAGGGGTATGGTTTTCCTTTTTCTTATAGCCATACAAAAAATCCTCACTCTATATTTGTGGTTTTTAGAAACTTGCTATAAAATATTATGGTCCATATCAGGTATTACAAAGGATTGGATTAAGAGCCTAGAAACTAGAACTTTTGTCTACTTCCATATTTCATCCAATGTTCCATGTTTATTCTCTCAAGTAGGTTATTGGCAATAAGTTCTAGGTGAAATCCACACTACCAGATTTGGATAATGAAGGCTCCATAAATTTTGAACCTACATGCATTCTCAACTACAAATTGTGTTCCATTCATCGTCGTGTCATTCATAACCCTTGCTTAACGTGGGGGACATCTATGATAATATTTTGTAATAGTTTGTGGTATTAGAAGCACCTAGACAAGTGGAACCATTATATGTATTTGTTATCAAAAATGTAATTACTTTGTTGGTAGAAGATTCTAGCTCGGGTAGCATTTTGTATGTAAGCCAGCCTTGAGCGTTATGTAGAGATATGGAGTCTTTAAAACTATGAGGGGTAGAAGTTAATGTATCTTTTTGCATAATTGAATGAAAGTATTGAAGGAGGTTGCCCCCTCAAAGTGGCCTATGATTCTGTGTTACTTTGTGAGATTGTTCATTTCTACACTTATATTTTATATTGCAATATCTTATGTTTCATGCATTTTTGTTTTATTGCAATATTGTTGTGAATGTGTTTATTTTAATGAGAAGGTTCCTAACATTCATTTTCCACATCATGAGGCAGATTTTCCAATTCTTGACAAGGCCTTCTATTTCCTCTCCATAAAATATTGGACACTTACAAAATATGCTAAAATTGGTATTTGTTTTGATAGAATGACTTGATATTGGAAATGGTTGTTCATGTGGCTCTCCTTCACACACATCTTCAGGTGCACCACACCACCAATTACTCTTATTCCAAACTCCCATACCATGCACCATAAAATATGCCAACCCATAGTTGTTCTGAAGTTAGAATCCCATCCCTTTTACCATAAAACACATCAACCTGTAGTTGCTCTGGTGTTGGAATCTCATATCATGAACTATTGTACACACCATATTTTATTTGTAGTGATGCCAAATTCTTATCCTACTCACCATCGGGCACATAAAATTGTAATTGATCTATAACCATATATTCTTTATCACCATGCGATTCCTCACCATTTTAACCTGCTATTGCATTATTATCTACTGCTATTAGGTAAATCTCCATCATCATCATGTAATTCACCATCGTTGACATGTAACTCTTTGCTATTAGTCGGTAACTCTCACTCAATGACATGCAACTCTCTATTGTTGTCATGGAAATCTCCATGCATAAGTCCTTGCATATATTCTCCATGTGTGTTTGATTGCATGTTTGATTGTGCATCCACTTGCACCTCTACTTCATGCATTGGCCCTTCATTAGTTTTAACAAATAAGTTTGAAAATTCATTTACTTCATTGGATGCATTGTAATCATTCACTTGTTGTTGTAATGCACCTTTTAGAGTAACTTTATTACAATATCTCCATGTCACTAGGCTTGAGTCAAATTCAAATAATCAATAGTGCCATAATATGGAAATGGATGATCCAAATTTGGATAGGTAATGATACCAAAATGTACAAATGGAATACAACATGCTACAACATAATTCCATTACTACTTTAACAAAATATATAATGTGAATAACTTACAATTATAATGGATTCACTGTGCACACAACATATATCTGACAACCCAACATAGTTGTTCATATGACCTAATATAAGAGTTTAGAAAACCTATCAAATTAGTTCAGATGATGTGACACAACTATTCAAACCTTGAAAAAAGTACTTCATGAATAAATATTTGATACAACCAACTTCTACTACCACATGCAATGTCAACGTATAATAGCAACCTTCAATACCAATCCTCAGAATTCTATATACTAGATAATATATTATTATTCTATGTCCATGCATCCCATGTCCTCATGGTAAGTTATGCCATCCAAATCTCCAAGCTTTAGATAGTGTTGGTTCTAACTTAAATGGGAATGATGCCAAATATTTTACGATGGTGGAATTCCATCCTTGGAGGAACAATTCAATGTTCAAGTTTGTAATGATGAGGTTGTATGGCCTATCTGATATCATTTCCTTTAATTGATTTACTTCTAGACTTAGAGGACTAAGTTTGAAAATAGAATGTCCTACCTTTTTCTAAACTGATAGCACTATCTACTTGTCTTGACTTGAATCTTGATGGCCTAATTTCTTCACTATACGACCCAAAAACTTTCTTGTATGAATTGACACTGCTTTGCATGACTTAACACTAGGCTAGATGACTTGTCAATTGCCTAGATGACCTTGTATGGAAAAATTTGAAAATAATATAAATAACAAGTTGAATCTAATCTACTGCAACAATCATCAATAACAATACATGCAAATCACACATAATAGCAATAACAATGATGAACAAGTGATATTGCATTAATGATAACCTATTATGATATTCTGACAACTTGATACAACACTTCAATACCATGCCAACCTTGATACTCACATATCATGCCAACCTTTCCTTCCATACCAAAAAAACAAATGAATAAGGGAAGGGTATTATTTATACAACTAAGGAAGTAGTTGCATCCTCCAACTTACTATTTGATGCCTCATCATTTTTTTAAATTACTTTTGACATGAATTGACTAATATTTATATTTTATTTCATGACTCACTATATTAAAAATGACTTATATGTACATAAATAATACTTCACATAACATTACACATTGTCACATACAATATCAAGTCACAACTTTATAACATAAAATATATCAAAACTCTTAATGTGTGTGTACTTGACATCCAATGCACTTATTCAGTTTGCTTACCTATAACAATTGTGTTTCTTTGCTACAAATGTTTCACCTACACATAAACTTGAAATTTTTGAGTTATTGAACAATAGTTTTTAGCAAAAATATTGTTTTTATTGTTGTCTTGACTTCTCCTAGCTTCAATTCTCTAGTGCAATCCTATTATTTGTATCTATTTTTCCATTATCCTTTATCACCTCTAAAGGTTGTGCGATATAATATGATTTTTTCATCTAATGAACATCCTAATGCATGTCCTAGGTCATACCGTAGTTGGTTCAAGTTGAGCTAATAAGCACACTCTCCTTTAGATCCTTCTTCTTGCTACTCCTTGGCTCTTTGTGTAATAATGAACAAGTGAGATATTTTCACCTCTTTTATAAATTGAGGAAGGTAAGGGGACACTTGGCTTACATGCAGGAATTTACCCTCCACTCTGTTAACTACCTTTTAAACACCAATATTCCACATATCATACTTTCTTATGTGGCTTTGGATCCTTGTTACTCCTTGTGCATGGGGGGACTATTGAATAAGCATGCATGCCCCATATTATACTATGAACACACTTCAACTTAGATGGTCAAGTCCATGAGGTAAATTTCCTATATGTCTAGATGACCTTGTATATCTTTGGTTTGGAGACTAGACACCCTACTTGGTCATTTAGATGACTCTATCCTTTATCCCCTTACAATGTCATGAATTCCACTTGATTTATGTTTTTTTTTAGATGTCTCCACTTGTTCTCCTAATGGTCCATCTTCATCCCAGACTCTAGATAGCTCATCCTCTTTCTCATATGGCTTTGTATGATCTCCAAATAGCTCGACATCATATCCCTCCAAAAATTGGGCTATAGACAACATTATATGACTACCAAATGGTTATGATATATCTTTAGGTGGTTTGGGGTATTTTTCTAACAATCCAAAGGAAGTTTGAGGCTCAAATGATATAGCAAGGGTCCAAATGGTCCTCCCCTTGAGATAAATGATCTAAGGATTGCTTGGAGACCTATTATACTTACCACACAACTAGGATTCCAACTCAAATGGCCTCGACTTAGATGGCCTATGCCCTAAAAATCAAGTATTGGGTCTAGATGGCCCAAGTCCAAATAGCCAAACATCCCTAGTAGATCATAGTACATCGAATAATCTCTCTTTGTCATATGTATCACTCACTTTATTATTTGCATCATGTAATTTATCATTTGTATCATCCACTTATACTATATACTCTTCTTATTTAGTTTTTCCTCCTTGATTGTAATCAAGTTTATCTCCTCAATTGCATTCAAGTTTCTCAAGTCCTCTGCTTCCCAATTAGGACTATGATTCTTCTCTAACACTTTGAACTCTATACACATCACTAGTTCATATTTACTTATAAAATTTTGACATTCACATGCAAAGTATCCCCACAAATGGAACTTCCAACATTACAATGGGTTTACCCTTAATGTCATACTCAATTTGGCATCTTTTATTTTTATGGCAATTGTCACAGATCACATCATTGATGGAATCCCATTTGGTACAATCTCCCTTGGTGTTGCATATCTATATAAAAATGATATTGTGCTCTCTATATCATACACATTCTTGGATTAATTATTTTTCTCTTTAGAGTCACCTCCTTCATTGATTTTCCAACCCCAACACTTGGACAATGAGATACTCTCACTGTCATGTGAGAGAAGCAAAGTCTCCCCAAGATCGAAGAATTCTCCACAAGATCAATCACACATAAAAGAGGTCAACCCACAACACAAATATTGAGTGGTAAAACCCTACTTCAAATGAAAAAGGGAAACATCCACTATGAAGCTCACTATATTTCTCAATGATTCAATAGTACAAGAATGCTTCAATGTTATGCAACAATATGCATCAACATAAACTACAACATAAGTCAATATGACAAGATATGATAAGATATTATAATATGTAGTAGAAAACGCCTCTATTTAAAGTGAATCTTTTCTACTACAACCCTAAATCTTATCACAATATATCAAATATTAGAAAGAGCTTTAGTTAATTTCTAATTTTATCGCAATCTAATCTTTGAGATATGTGATAAGTGGCATCTATCAAATATTAGAAAGTGATTATTTACTTTCTAATATTTGCTAGAAAAGGGAAATAATTTTTTCCCAAGAAATTAAATATTCTTGGCACCCTTAATTTATTTATTAATTGGGTGGGAATATTTTACATAAGATAGAATTATATTCTAATTCAAATATTATTCTTTAGACTTTATATTTTAGTGTAAGAATAATTTACACAATGTTGCATTACATATTCCAACACTCCCCCTTAATGCAATATTGGGGAAAGGAATTATGAGACAAAGAAACATTCTCCCCCTAAAGATACAAATGGGGATGAGAATCAAATGAGTAATATAGTTACAATGAGCTTCTATGACCAAGAATGGTCTACAATAAGGCACCAATACAAAATGAGCCAAAATGAGACTATAAGCCCCCAACGGAGTAGCTTCAGATACAAGCAACTTACAAAGCCATCCATCAACCACAAGTGGTTGCAAATGACAAGAATAAAACATCATAAGGGTGTCTTCAGTAATCCTACAAAATCCCAAATGAAAGACCTGCAAGCTACAAGCAACTCAACATAAGATCAGTTAGAGACATCACCATAAATATATTCACCACAACATATATGAATATCCAAAGATGATAAAAAAACTGATCTAACAAATAGTGAACTTTAAGTTATCACAAAAATATGCCAACCCATACTTATAGTCACGTGCTATATAGTTGATAAGAAAATATCATTTACAAAGTTGCATAAAGAAAACAAGGAGTACCATGATAATGCAAACTCTAAAGTACCATGTACAAAAGTAGCACAAGGCTAACAAAAATGTACCATGTACAAGAGTTGCATAAAATATATGAAAATAATAAAGTGTGCACACCGGTTGCATAAATCCAACCATAAAATATCATGTACAAAAGTAGAATAAATGCTAACAATAAAGTACCATGATAAACCAATTGCATAATGCCAACTACATAAAAAAACATGTACAAATTTGCACAAGGCAACAAGAAAGTACCATGTAAAAGAGTCGCATAAAGCAATTGAATCATATACCATAATTGCACAATGCCATCTACAAAGTAACATGTACAAAATTTGCACAAGGAAAACAAGAAAGTACCATGTTCAAAAGAGATGCAAAAAGAAATGATACCACCAAAGATCAACTCATATATATAGCACAAAACACCTCATAAGGATGAAGTTGTCATGACGCAAGTGTAACTACACTTCATTCCCTCTTAAGGACAACTTCATCAAACCAAGTGAGTCCCTCAGCTTACAAAAATTCTCCTTGGGAAGAGGTTTGGTGAACAAATCAACATAATTAGAAGATGATGGGCAATACTCCAACTGAATAGTCCCATCCAATACCTTCTCTCTGATAAAGTGGGCTTGGATTTCAACATGCTTTGTCCTTTGATGCATTATAGGATTTTTAGCCAAGGCAATAGATGATTGATCATCATGAAAGATAATCATGAACTACTATAACCATATTGCAATAAACAACTATAACCATATTGCAATTGAATAAACCAAGATCAACTTGCAATAAGAAGGTAACTAACCATAACAATCATCTTGCAACAAAATAAACTAACTTGAATTGAACCATAAAATATTTGTTAAATGTTAGATAGTCAATAAGTTAGTAAGTTAGTGTTCATTTTAGGTTTTGCTATAGCCTAATGAATTGCCAATTCATCTCACCCAAGGTCAACCAAGCTACCCAAAAGGGTACGGGTATGCGGACCCAAAAAGTACTTGCTACCGATAGAGAGGATTATTTTGGATTCAATAGGTGTTTAGCAAATATAAAACGTGTTGCAATATTAAGTAAATTTTAATCAAATACTAAAGTTGTGGTTAGGAAGTTGATTCATTTTTAACCTTCTTGATTAATATGAAAATTAGTAAATTGCAAGTTAGTTGGTTAGTAGATTGTTTAGTAGCAAGTTAGTAGTTAGATTAGTTGAGATGCAAAATGTAAGAAAGATGAACAAGAGATAGTGGAGACACAAAGAAAAACACAAACACACACACACTCTCTATTTCTCTCTCTCTCTCTCTCACTCTTTTCATTCTATTTTACTTTCATAATGAGAGATACAAGTTACATTAATTTACAGTATGCTTCAAGCAAATACTGAAGATAGATTAGAAGAAATTAATAGAAATAGGGGAAGAGAGTGAAAAAGTTGATCCGAAATTGCCTTGTATACTACAAAACATACTTGGATAAACTTGAAAAACAAGCAAACTCACAAACAACCATTGTTAATGTGAGAAAAAAAAAAAAAACTATTTTTTTTTATAAAGCAAAACTGTTATATATATAGCCGACTGTTTTTTTTAAATAAATAAAAAAATGACTATATATGGAAATAGGGGTTTTTGGGTCTTTCGGACGCAACCATGGGGTCCGTTTGGCTCCAAAAACCTTTTCAGCAAAAACTTAATAGGTTTTTCACCCTCAAAGGATTGAAGACACTTGATGGAGATCCCAACCGCTCTGATACCAAATGTGAGACAAGAAAAGTCTCCCAAAGATTGAAGAATGCTCCACAAGATCAATCACACATAAAAAAGGTAAACCCACAACATAAATATTGAGTGGTAAAACCCTACTTCAAATGAAGAAGTGAAACATCCACTATGAAGCTCAATATATTACTCAATGATTCAATAGTACAAGAATGCTTCAATGTTATGCAACAATATGCATCAACATAAACTACAACACAATTCAATATGACAAGATATGATAAGATATTATCATATGTAGTAGAAAATACCCCTATTTAAAGAGAAGCTTTTCTACTACAACCCTAAATCTTATCACAATCTATCAAATATTAGAAAGTGCTTTAGTTACTTTCTAATTTTATCACAATCTAATCTTTGAGATATGTGATAAGTGGCATCTATCAAATATTATAAAGTGATTAGTTACTTTCTAATATTTTTTAGAAAAGAAAAATAACTTTTTCCCAAGAAATTAAATATTCCTAGCACCCTTAATTTATTTATTAATTGGGTGGGAATATTTTACATAAGATAGAATTATATTCTAATTCAAATATTATTATTTAGACTTTATATTTTAGTCTAAGAATAATTTACACAATGTTGCATTACATATTCCAACATGTCAAAGTCAACCTCAACATCAGAGTCACTTTTGTCTTTAGCATCACTCTTGTCCATGTTAACATGGCCTAAAAATTTGACTTATGTCTTTGCATCACTTTCTCAGTTCATGGGCCACTCCAAGGCCTCTTGATATGACATAGAGAGGACCAACTTAATATTATTGTATGTTGAAATAAATCCCTCTACGAACCACCTCTTCTTTAATGCATTTAACATTTTTTATTCTAGATGGATAAACCCACTCAAACTTTGATTGTATGAATGAATAGACTCTTTCTCACCATCTTCCATTCTATGAATTTTAGCAATGACCTTATCATCATTATGGAACAACCAAAGTTCCTTGATGAATTCTTCATGCAACTCTTCCCAAGTTTGGTACTTTTCCTCTATAAATCCCATGTACTAGTCTATTGAGATTCCACAAAAATTCATAGGTAACAACCTCTTCCAATATTTACCATTATTCTACCCATTTGCTTTCCACATCATGAGGTAAATTTCTAATGTCTGACTTGGTCTTCTATTTTCTCTCCATGAAACATTAGAGTTACATGATATGCCAAAATTGGTCTTTGATGTGATAGGTTGACTTGGCATTAGCAATGATTATTCATATGTTTCACCTTCTTCATGCAAATTATTTTCCCTTATGTTAGCAATGTATAATTTATCTAAACATTTTGTCATTGAAAGTGATGCATTTAGAAATGGAATTGGGGCAATTTTAATGTAAGAAGGTAGACCTTTGGCCTTCACTAGTCAAGCACTCTTAGGCAAGTCTACTTATGAGAAGGAAATGCTTTCCATTTTACATGTTGTAAGTAATTGGAGATCGTATCTCATTGGGAGACATTTTTCCATCAAGACTGGTCATCAAAGTCTCAAATGTTTCTTAAAAAAAAGGGTGACCACACTTGAACAACAAAAATAGATTTCTAAATTGTTGGGTTATGACTATGATATCACCTATAAGACGGGTAAGGAGAACATGGTGGTAAATGCTTTGTCTTGACTCCATGAAGAATAGGAAATGCTACATGCTATATCCATACCTCTTCCAAAATTGATTCATCATCTCAAGGAAGAACTTATCAAGGAATTCTCTTTGCAAATTTTAATCCACAAAATCCAAGCAAAGCCTCATGCATGCCTTGGCTATACTTGGGATGGTCAATATTTACGGTATCGTGACTGCATTGTTGTACCCCAATATTCACAATTAAAGGATCTCATCCTCCAAGAGATGCATGCATACCCAAATATTGGCTATTTTGGGTTTCTTAAAACCTAAAAAAGGACCAAGCATACTTTCTTCTAGAAGGGAATGAAAATAAATTCATACTTTTGTGGTTGAATCCGATCGTTGTTGTCATGACCTACCTTGGCAGATTCTTTTGTAAGAGAGACTATGTATTGATGAATTATAACTTGATACCTAGTTTTGATACATTTAGATGGCTATGCAATATTTATATTTATTTATATTTGGGGAATGTAGTACTTTTGATGTATTGTCGATTTGCAAGACCAGGTACACTCATGGGTGGAAGAGGTAGAATCAACCATCGAGAATAGGGTACTTGAAAATGGAAATGATGATTATGATGACTCAAAGTAACATAAAAGACTACCCTCATATAGATGCATACATTCTTGCTTTTGCGATGCTCATAAACAATCCAACCATCCAAAGCTGGTAGTTGGTAACTTGGAAGTTACCGTAAGTCTTTGGCTAGGATAGACGATTGGATTGCAATCAATTCACCCACCATGTGTGATGCACTTGATTGATCACCTTTGTTTACATATATGTTGTTTTATAAGTGGATTTGGTAAAGAATTCCCTTCAGAAAGAATTAATAAATATAGAGGTTCTATTAAATCTTGGCCCATTTAAATACCATACTAATGTTTAATTTTAGTATAGGTAATTATTTGAATTAATCAAAATAGGGGATGATTAATGGCTTTTATGGTTTGAATTAAATTGAATTCAATATTATAAATATTAATGCTTTAAATATTCCATCTATTTTTAACTTACCTTCTTGAATTAAATAAAAAAATGAATAACTTTATCTTTTATAAAGAAATGAATGGATTTATCTTTTATATAAAGAAATAAATGGTTTTTGTTTGAGGCAAGATATTTGTAAAAAGGGAATAATCATATTTAAATTCAAATATCCCTTTATTTTCGCCTTGGGTAAGCACAAATTTACTTTTGGTAGATGTTATTTATGTTTAAGTTGGACTTTGGCCTTAGGTAGATAGAATTTCCCTTTTTTAAGAAGGTCGAGGAAATAAGAGCAAAGGATTCTTGGAGAGGGCCATTTGCATGAAGAGGGTTCTGTGAAGAAGACATATATGAGGCCACAAAGAGGAAGCTTAAAGAAATCATCTGATGAAGGATTCTAACTTATCAGGTGTTTCAAGTTGGAGGTTTAACCATAGCTTGTTTATAATCAACGAAATATAAATTCCTTGCATCTTAATGGACATCCCTATCTCATGGTAGATTCTATTAAACTCTGTATTTAAAACCTTTGTTAGATGCAAGCTTGGATATTTTAAATCATGTTTAAGCTTATGGAAAAAAATTTTGCATCCCACTTTATTGTTAATACAATTCACATATTTTATTGCTATTTTTATTTGGTTGGCATTTGGATTTTCTCTCTAAAACCTTACCTTTGTAATCTTTGTTCAGCATACATTTAGATTCAATCCTGTAACTTCTATGGATGATGCTTGTGCCTTGTTGTTGAAAAATTTTCAACTTAAGTGTTAACTTATTTTAGTGCTTAAAACTATTGTTTAAACCCCTATTAGCTTCACCTAAACCTGAATTATTTGGTGATTGTTCATGTTTGAACCAGTTCTTGTTAATCTTTGATTTTGCTTTGGATTAATTAGTTTTGTTTTCACTGTTATTGCCCTTGTTTCGATGAATTTGCTCTATTTTTTGATGTCACTATAACCTGTGACTTTTATCACCTCTACAATGATCATAAGGTCCATTTCTATGTTGTTAGACATTAGGTATCTAAGCTCCATGGTGACATAATATCAGTCTTTCTTGCCTTTCTGTTGGCTCTTAATAGTCGAGATCGTATCTTGGTACCTGTCTTATTTTTTCTCAAGCATATTCATTCAATCTATAGAGTCGAATGTGGTGGTAGTAGTTAATCCACTACTTAATAAAGGGGTTTAGCCTAAGGTTTAACCTTAGGCTTTCCATTTTTATTTCTTGTGTCTTCACCATCGTCGAGCGCATGTCGTCGCAACGTGGCATCTCCATGCTCGAGAAGGTGCAGAAAAGGGAAAGGTTGCTTGGGATTTTCCACTACATATCTCACATGGGATATGTGGGAGGTCCGAGCTTGCCTTAAAGGGCAAATACCTCCCCTTGTTGAGTGAACACCACTCGATGGTTGGGGAAGCCACCGAGTGAATGGCCCACCCAACTCTAGTTGGATGCACAATAGAATACGCATGGCCTTATGTGGACTATTGCTTAAACCTTATCGCCCTCTATTATTTGATGAATTAATATCCCTTGGGTACCACATGTTGGTTTGTTTTATTATCTGGTGGTTTAAACAATTTGTTTGATCTTCATTGTCAGATGAATATTTTTGTGTGCTTTCCTGAGGGTTTATTCCACACAGTCAATGCGGGGGCCCCCTGATGCTAGTCAAGGGGAAAGACTTCCACTTAGGGGTGACCACCTCTAGGTAGTCATGAGGATCCCACTTGGGATATATTGGTATTAGTACTAGTGGTTCGGTACAAATTGTATTTGACTAGGTGACCCTTGTGCATAGTTTACCTGAGCTGGCCTTGCTATAGTTTTTTTTTTGTTTTTGTTTTTAATTCACATGGTGGAATCGGTAACCACCACAAATATGAGCAGGCTATTCAGCTTTTATGGCTACCATAGTATTCTGCATTGTCCACCCCAGAAGCTACCACATAGTTCTTCACGCAATCCACCCCTATAACCACCATGCCACAATCATTTAAAACCTTTTACACCTCTAAAAGCACTAGGAAAGGGACAAGCATTCAGTCCGACGAGGCCCAAGATTTATACCTTGGACCTCCACCCCCTTTATGGGGTTTGGTTGAATCAATTGGTCTACACCTCAGAACTAGATTTGTTGTAGTTGTTGATTGTGTTGGCTATGACCAATTGAGTTAGTGGTCATTTATTGAAATCCCCCTTTTGGAAAGATTGATTCCTAATTTATCTAAATTGAAAGAAGGATGTTTAATTTATTTAAATGAAAAAAATGATGTTTAATTTATTTCAATTGAAGGAAGGATGTTTAGTTTATTGAAAGAAAGATGATTTAAATAAAATAATGATATTTCATTTAAATTAAAAGAAAATGGGTTTTTAATTGATTAAAGAAAATGCTTTTTATAAGTACTTTAATTGGTTAAAAGTATGGGCTTTTAATTGATTAAAGGAAATGGTTTTTATAAGTACTTTAATTGGTTAAAAGTATGGGCTTTTAACCGATTAAATGAAATGGTTTTTATAAGTACTTTAATTGGTTAAAAGCATGGGCTTTTAACTGATTAAAGAAAATGGTTTCTATAAGTACTTTAATTGGTTAAAAGTATGGGCTTTTAACTGATTAAAGGAAATGGTTTCTATAAGTACTTTAATTGGTTAAAAGTATGGGCTTTAATTGATTAAAGGAAATTGTTTTTATAAGTACTTTAATTGGTTAAAAGTATGGGCTTTTAACTGATTAAAGGAAATAGTTTTTATAAGTATTTGATTGGTTAAAAGTATAGGTTTTTAACTGATTAAAGAAAATGAGTATTGAATTTATTTCATGCATTATAAATGATAAATGAATTTCATTTTTACAAGATAAAGTGACTCTTCTTCTATGATAGAATGAATGATAGATGACTTTCATTCTAGATAATGAATGCACTTTGGGTGAATAATGAAATAAGTATTCTAGTATAAAATAAGGGAATATTAGATAAAAGAATGAATTTGGGGAAATTATGAGGTTACCTCCGGATGATTTGATTGAATGAGTTATGCATAATTATATTGTGTTGATTGTATAGTTGCAATTTGGTATCCAATTTATAAATGCACATGTTTCATAAGTCATATAGCAAATGCATTTAGTCGCAAGCTTCATAAAATATATGAGCTGTCCTGATCCCTTACTACCATCAATTGAGTGATGGAAAAACAAGGACCAAGGAGGACACTCTGATCCAAGACGTTGACCCCTTTTGATTACATATTGTAGTGAAACTCTTATTATGGAAACTCATTATGGAGTAAACTCTAGTATGAGTAACCTCCTAGTTGGATAATATGTAATGCTATATTATTTTAGTGTAGCAGTACTTTTACCCTGCTTGAATTATGTAATGATTTAATTTATGAATGAAAGAGGTACTTTTACTTGTTATAATTAAAGGACCTATGATATTATAATTTCATAAGTTTTCATGTTTTGTTAATATTTTAGGTAGAGATTACATATTATTTATGTATCTTCCTTGATGATATTATATATGTTATTAAATGTTTAATTAAGTATGTAAACTTAATCACAACCTTTTAAGGAATGAGAGATTTGGATATCTTGATGTTTTAATCTAGTTTAGATGATTAGAGCTGGTATAAAAAAAATGCTTATGCTTATGTGTTAGAAGTATAAAAGAAACTTAAGGGATTATGGGATCCCTTATGGAGAAAATTTAAATAATATTATTTTTTAAGGAAATTTCCTAAAACTAAACTAGCTAGATGCATGAAAACATTAAATAGATTAATATAAACGAATTGGGTTAACACTAGGAGTGATGGATGGAATAAGTTAGCTCATCGTGAGGATGTGACTAATAGCTTATTTGCATTATGCTTAGTGCTGCATAGATGGAATTATGCATGTGTACTGATGGGTGTACCCTTTTAAAAGATAAAAAAGGATAACTTTCATTCATGGGGATGAGACTAATAGCTTATTGCAATACGTTTAGTATGCCTACACAAGCGGACTTATGTATGGTATAGGGATGGCCATATCCTTTGATAGATTAAGGAAGGGGATAAGTTGGATCATCGTGGATATGAGACAAACAACTTAAAAATTTAGATTAAACTTAGATAACTTCGTATATTGACACATGCTAGATGGAAATATCTAAATCCCTATCGAGTATATGTTTGTAACAAAAAATATTCCTTAGTTTGTTAGTTAGATTTTTTTGGGTCATTACATTTGCAAACATATGAAAGATGAAAATATATGTTCCACTAGTACCCTTCAACTATTGCCAGTTCCTAAAAAAATTTAGGTAGATATCTCTATGGATTTCATATAAGGATTACCTAAATCTATCAAAAACTTGGTTGTTATGATGGTGGTGGATCATCTTACAAATTATGCTTAATTTTTGTTCCCTATCCCACCCTTACACCACCTCCATTGTTCAAATGTTCCTAGACTCTATCTTTCATCTCCTTGGAATATCTAAATCCATTGTCTTTGATAGGGATTCTACCTTCACCAGTCATTTTTGGTAGGAAATTTTCAAGTTGCAGGGAACCCAACTCAAGATGAGTTTGAATTATTATCCTCAAACTAATGGTTAAGAATCATGGAATATACTTCACACCTAAGCACATCCTTGATGGATCAAATTTTGGAACATGGGAACCAAGGATGAGGGATGAATTTCAAGCAAGAAAGTTATGGCCCATTGTGAATGGATATGAAGCAATCCCAACCCAGGCAAGGGCACTTGAGACATACAACAACAAGAGTCACCTTGCACTTTCCATGATTATCAATAGTGTGAGTGATGAGATATTGCTCACTATAAGACATTGTGAGCATGCTAAAGATGCATGGTATTTGCTAAAACAAGTCCATCTAGGGTCCAAAACATCAAGGAAATTCACTTTATTATCCAAAATTCTTAGCACTATGCAAGGTGAAGAAGAAAGTGCCTTGATATTCCTCTCAAAGATGAAAGACATGAGAACTCAACTATTGGCTTGTAATTGTGATTGGATAATTGGATAAGTGATAAGCTCTTAAGATTTATCATTTTGAGGAACTTGTCAAGCAAGTTCAATAATTTTGTCACCATTATTGAGACTAGGCTAGAGCAAGAAGAGGATGACATTCCTCTCAACACTCTTTCACAATTATTGATTCAACATAAAGAGTATCTTAATAGAGACAAAGTGAACGGTCAAATTTTTAAGGAGAAGAATGTTGTCTTGAGTGCCATTAAGGCTTCCTTCAAGAAGAAATACATGGGAAGGAAAAATCAAAATTTCCAATCCAATAAGCCTAGAGTTGATTTCACTTGCAACTTTTGTGGCAAGAAATGCCACAAGGAACAAAATTGTTTCAAGAAGAAGAAGATTACAGAAAAGGAAGAGCAAGAAAAGGCTAAGGGACAAGGACCTAAGAAATGGTTTGGCAAGGGAAATAAAAATAACAACAATGTAAAGCAAAATTCTAATAAAAATGCCTTTGTTTGTGCCCTCTACTCCATTGACTCGTCTACTTATAATGAATGGGTGTTAGATTCTGGATGCACTAACCATATGTGTTTTGAAAAGGATAAGTTTGTGGACTTTCATAAGCACTCTTCAGATTCAGTTGTCATTGGTGATAATACTAGACTTCAAGTAGAAGGTGTTGGAAATGTTGTAATTGAAGGGAAATTACTTGATAATGTCCTATATGTGCCTAACCTTAGGAGAAATTTAATTTCAGTTTTGCAAGTTGCTAGAAGTGGTCACACTATTGAGTTCAATGCAACTTCATGGAGCATTAGGAAAGGCATGCTACCAATCATTATAGGTTATGTGAAGAATAATATTTATGTGTTAGGTGATGCTACTCCTAAAGTGTGTTTAGCAACTAATGTTTCTCCTAGTAGCAAGCTTTGGCACTTAAGGTTAGGCCATACAAACTATCAAAATATTCAAATGATGAAGTCCAAAAATTTGGTTGAAGGCTTGCCTAAAATTTCACCTATTCATGGTTTGTGTGAAACATGCATCTTAGGCAAGATGAGCAAACAAAAGTTTACAAAGGACAAGTCAACAAGGGCCACACAAATTCTTCAACTCATTCATACAGATATTATGGATCCATTACATATTAGATCACTTGGTGGTGCATCATATATTCTCAACTTTATAGATGATTATTCAAGAATGATCTTTGGGTATCTACTTAAGAATAAATCATATTATTTTGAGACATTCAAGGAGTTCAAAACTTTGGTAGAAAATCAAAAGGGAGCAAGGTTAAAAATGATTAGAAGTGACAATGGAGGGGAATACAATAGCAATGATTTCAATGAGTTTTGTTCTTATCATAGGATCAAAAGGCAGTTTACGTGTCCATACACTCCTCAACAAAATGGTGTTGCAGAGAGGAAAAATAGGACAATCATGGAGATGGTAAGATGCATGCTTGGTGACCACTTACCTCAATTTATTTGGGGTGAAGCAGCTAGTACAACAATCTACATTCTTAACAGGTGTCCTTCAAAATCAGTTGAGGGGAAGACTCCTTATGAGGTTTGGAATGGTAAGAAGCCGATTTTGTCACACTTAAGAATTTTTGGATGTGATGCATTTTCATATATTCCTTTAGAAAAGAGGAAGAAATTGGACAAAAAGTCTCAAAAATGCATCTTTGTTGGCTATGATGCAGAACATAGGGGCTATAGGTTATACTCACCTTCTTCACACATTGTATTTGTTTCAAGATATGTCAAATTCAATGAAGACCTTCTTGAGTTAGAAAAGGGTGGGCCTTATGTCAAAAGGACCAAGTGGTTGGATCATTCTCGAGGTCCTTAGGAGCAGAATTCAATTAGCCAAAGGATAACTAGAAGTATGAACCTTAACATGTCTCTTCTAGCTAAGATAGAGAATGATCATGAGCCTACTTATTACCAAGAAGCTTCACAACACTCTTGTTGGGTTGATGCCATGAAGGTTGAGATGGATTCTCTTCTAAAGAATAAAATTTGGGATCTAGTGCCTTATCCTAATAAGAGAAATGTTATTGGGAACAAGTGGGTCTATAGAATCAAGTACAATTCTAATGGAGAGATAGAAAAGTATAAGGCTAGATTGGTTTCTAAGGGTTATGCTCAAAAACATGGCATTGACTATGATGAAACCTTTGCACCAGTTGCAAAAATGCCCACCATTCGACTTCTCATTGCTATTGCTGCTGCTCAAGGTTGGCAGATTTTTTAGCTTGATGTGAAAAGTGCCTTTCTAAATGGTGATTTGGATGTGGATATCTACATGAGTCAACCACAAGGATTTGTTGTACAAGGTAAGGAAAAACTTGTGTGTAAACTAAAGAAAACCTTGTATGGTCTGAAGCAAGCACCTAGAGCATGGTACATGATGATTTCAGGTTACTTCTTGTCTCTTGGTTTTGATAAATGCTATTTAGATACAAATCTCTATGTGCTTAGGGAGGATAACTTGGTCATTTTAATTGCTCTACTTTTTGATGACCTTGTTATGACTGGAAATGAGAATGAGGTCATTTTTGATTTCATCTCCAAATTAAAGTCAAAGTATGAAACGACTGACCTTGGTATTCTACACTAATATCTTGGCATGCAAGTTTATCAGCATAAGGATTGTACCTTTTTGAGTCAATACAAGTATATTGAAGATCTTCTTAAAAGGTTTTATTTGGAGGATGGCAATCCTACTTCCATTCCTATTTCTATAGGGGTTAAGTTGAAAGTAAGTACAAAATATCAATTGGATGATGCTACATTGTATAGGCAACTCATTGGTAGTCTTCTTTATGTTACCATCACAAGGCCAGATATTGCTTTTGCAGTTGGTATGATGGATAGGTTCATGCAAAAACCTTATATTGAGCACTTACAAGCTACCAAGAAGATTTTGAAGTACCTTTGAGGTACTAGAGATTTGACACTCAAGTATTCTAGGCTTCCTTCCTTTGCTCTTTTTGGCTATGCTGATTCTAATTTTGGAGGGGATAGAATAGATAGAAAGTCTACCACAACATATGTTTTTAGTATTGGGTCTACAACTATCTCTTGGTATTATAAGAAGAAATATACAATTGTTCTTTCTATAATGGAAGCAGAGTATAAGGCTACGATAACAGCTACACAAGAAGCAGTTTGGCTTCGTACCCTCATGAAGGAAATTGGCTTTAAGCAATTTGGTCCTTCACGTTTGCTCTCCGATAATCAATCAATGATTGCATTGGCTAAAAATCCTGTAATGCATCAAAGGAAAAAGCACGTTGAAATCCAAGCCCACTTTATCAGAGAGAAGGTATTGGATGGGACTATTCAGTTGGAGTATTTCCCATAATCTTCTAATTCTGTTGATTTGTTCACCAAACCTCTTCCCAAGGAGTAGTTTTGTAAGCTGAGGGACTCACTTGGTTTGGTAAAATTATCCTTAAGGGGGAATGAAGTGTAGTTACACTTGTGTGATGACAAATTCATCCTTATGAGGTGTTTTATGCTATATATGAGTTGATATTTGGTGATAATTGCTTTTTGCATCTCTTTTGAACATGGTACTTTATTGTTTTCCTTGTGTAACTTTTGTACATGTTACTTTGTAGATGGCATTGTGTAAATATGGTATATGATACAATTACTTTATGCAACTCTTTTACATGGTACTTTCTTGTTGCCTTGTGCAACTTTGTACATGTTTTTATGTAGTTGGCATTATGCAATTGGTTTATCATGGTGCTTTCTTGTTAGCATTTATGCTACTTTTGTACATGATATTTTATGGTTGGCTTTATGCAACCGGTGTGCACACTTTATTATTTTCATATACCTTATGCAACTTTTGTACATGGTACTTTAGAGTTTGCATTATCATGGTACTCGTTGTTTACTTTATGCAACTTTGTACATGATATTTTTTGATCAACTATATAGCACGTGACTATAAGTATGGATTGGAATATTTTTGTGATGACTTATAGTTCACTATTTGTTAGATAAGTTTTGTTATCATCTTTGGATATTCATATATGCTGTTGTGAATATATTTATGATGATGCATCTAACTAATCTTATGTTGAGCTGCTTGTAGCTTGCACGTACTTCTATTTGGGGTTTTACAGGCTTACTGAAGACATCCTTGTGATGTTTTCTTCTTGTAATTTGCAACCACTTGTGTTTGATGGATGGATTTGTAAGCTGCTTGTATTTGAAGGTACTCCATTGGGGGCTTGCAGTCTCATTTTGGCCCATTTTGTATTGGTCCCTTATTGTAGACCATTCTTGGTCATAGAAGCTCATTGTAACTATATTACTAATTTTATTCTCATCCCCATTTGTATATTTAGGAGGAGAATATTTCTTACCAAATGTGAGACAAGTAAAGTATCCCCAAGATCGAAGAATGCTTCACAGGATCAATCACACACAAAAGAGGAAAACCCACAACACCAATATTAAGTGGTAAAACCCTAATTCAAATGAAGAAGGGAAAAATCCACTGTGAAGCTCACTATATTACTCAATGATTAAACAATAGAAGAATGCTTCAATGTTATGCAACAATATGCATCAACATGATATGACAAGATGTAGTAGACAACACCCCTATTTAAAGAGAAGCTTTTCTACTACAACCCTAAAATTACCCTAATCTTATCACAATATTATCTTGATATGTGTGACAAATATTATCACAATATTATCTTGATATGTGTGACAAATATTATCACAATATTATCTTGATATGTGTGACAAGTGGCATCTATCAAATATTAAAAAGTGATTGGTTACTTTTTAATATTTGCTAGAAAAGGGGAAATAAATTTTTCCCACAAATTAAATATTCCTAGCACCCTTATTTTATTTATTAATTGGGTGGGAATATTTTTACATAAAATATAATTATTTTTTAATTCAAATATTATTCTTTAGACTTTATATTTTAGTCTAAGAATAATTTACACAATGTTGCATTACATATTCCAATAATTTTTGGTAGGAACTTTTCAAGTTGCAGGGAACCCAACTCAAGATGAGTTTGGCTTATTATCCTCAAACTAATGGTTAAACAAAAATTGTAAATAAATGCTTGGAAATATACCTTTGTTGCTTTACCTCTGAACATCCTACAAATTAGGCCAAGTGGATTCCTTTGGCTGAATGGTGGTATAACATAACATATCACAATGCTACTAAGGTGAGCCCATTTGAAGCAGTGTATGGTCATCCTCCACCAACACCATCCTCTTCCATTCCAAGTAGTTTCAAGTTCCAAGTTGTGGATTCCACTCTCTACTAGTGTAATTCCATTCTTTGCCAACTTAAGGTCAATTTGGACTTGGCTCAAAATTGTATGAAACAACAAGTTGATCAACACCGCTTTCAAGTTAGGGGTATGGTTTTCCTTTTTCTTATAGCCATACAAACAATCCTCTCTCTATATTTATGGTTTTTAGAAACTTGCTATAAAATATTATTGTCCATATTAGGTATTACAAAGGATCGGGTTAAGAGCCTAGAAACTAGACCTTTTGTCTACTTCCATATTTCATCCAATGTTCCATGTTTCTTCTCTCAAGTAGGTTATTGGCAATAAGGTCTAGGTGAAATCCACACTACCAGAGTTGGATAATGAAGGCTCCATAAATTTTGAACCTAAATGCATTCTCAACCACAAATCGTGTTCCATTCATCGTCATGTCATCATCGATGTTATTGTCCAATGGCATGGCTTACAACCTGAAGATACTATGTGGGAACCCCTTCAACAACTTCAGCAGTAATTTTCTCATCTTTAGCTTTGAGGAAAAAGCTTTTCGAAGGGGAAGGGTATGTTAGGACCCCATCCTAACACTATGATGTGATAACCCTTGCTTAATGTGGGGGACATCTATGATAATGTTTTGTAATATTTTGTAATAGTTTGTGGTATTAGAAGCACCCAGACAAGAGGCACCATTATATGTATTTGTTATAAAAAATGTAACTACTTTGTTGGTAGAATATTCTACTCGGTTGGCATTTTGTATGTAAGCTAGCCTTGAGCGTTAGGTAGAGAGATGAAGTCTTTAAAACTATGAGGGGTAGAAATGAATGTATATTTTTGCATAATTGAATGAAAGTATTGAAGGAGGTTGCCCCCTCGAAGTGGCCTATGATTATGTGTTACTTTGTGAGATTGTTCATTTTTATACTTATATTTTATATTGCAATATCTTATGTTTCATGCATTTATGTTTTATTGCAATATTGTTGTGAATGTGTTTATTTTAATGAGAATGTTCCTAACATTCATTTTCCACATCATGAGGAAGATTTTCCAATTCTTGACAAGGCCTTCTATTTCCTCTCCATGAAATATTGGACACTTACAAAATATGCTAAAATTGGTTTTGTTTTGATAGAATGACTTGACATTGGAAATGGTTGTTCATGTGGCTCTCCTTCACACACATATTTAGGTGCACCACACCACCAATTACTCTTGTTACAAACTCCCATACCATGCACCATAAAATATGCCAACCTATAGTTATTTTGAAGTTAGAATCCCATCCCTTTCACCATAAAACACATCAACCTGTAGTTTCTCTAGTGTTGGACTCTCATATCATGCACTATTGTACAAACCATATTTTATTTGTAGTGATCCCAAATTCTTATCCTACTCACCATCGGGCACATAAAATTGTAATTGATCTAGCACCATATATTATTTATCACCATGCAATTTCTCACCATTTTTAACCTGCTATTACATTATTATCTACTGCTATTAGGTAACTCTCCATCATCATCATGTAATTCACCATCGTTGACATGTAACTCTTTGATATTAGTCAATAAATCTCACTAAACGACATGCAACTCTCTATTGTTGTCATGAAAATATCCATGCATAAGTCCTTGCATGTCTTCTCCATGTGTTTTTGATTGCATGTTTGATTGTGCATCCACTTGCACCTCTACTTCATGCATTGGCCCTTCATTAGTTTTAACAAATAAGTTTGAATGTTCATTTACTTCATTGGATGCATTGTAATCATTCACTTGTTGTTGTAATGTACCTTTTAGAGTAACTTTCTTACAATAACTCCATGTCACTAGGCTTGAGTCAAATTCAAATAATCAATAGTGCTAGAATATGGAAATGGATGATCCAACTTTGGATAGGTAATGATACCAAAATGTACAAATGGAATACAACATACTACAACATAATTCCATTACTACTTTAACAAAATATATAATGTGAATAACTTACAATTATGACCCAATAGCACTATCTACTTGTCTTGACTTGAATATTGATGGCCTAATTTCTTCACTATATGACCCAACAACTTTCTTGTATGAATTGACACTGCTTTATATGACTTAACACTAGGCTAGATGACTTGTAAATTGCCTATATGACCTTGTATGGAAAAAATTGAAAATAATATAAATAACAAGTTGAATCTAATCTACTACAACAATCATAAATAAGAATACATGCAAATCAGACATAATAGCAATAACAATGGTGAACGAGTGATATTGCATTAATGATAACCTATTATCATATTCTGACAACTTGATACAACACTTCAATACCATGCCAACCTTGATACCCACATATCATGCCAACCTTTCCTTCCATACCAACAACACAAATGAATAAGGGAAGGGTATTATTTATACAACTAAGGAAGTAGTTGCATCCTCCAACTTACTATTTGATGCCTCATCATTTTTTTAAATTACTTTTGACATGCATTGACTAATATTTATATTTTATTTCATGACTCACTATATGAAAAATGACTTATATGTACATAACTAATACTTCACATAACATTACACATTGTCACATACAATATCAAGTCATAAATTTATAACATAAAATATATCAAAACTCTTAATGTGTGTGTACTTGACATCGAATGCACTTATTCAGTTTGCTTACCTATAGAAATTGTGTTTCTTTGCTACAAATGTTTCACCTACACACAAACTTGAACTTTTTGAGCTATTAAATAAGATTTTTTAGCAAAAATATTGTTTTTATTGTTGTCTTGACTTCTCCTAGCTTCAATTCTCTAGTGCAATCCTATTCTTTGTATCTATTTTTCCAATATCCTTTATAACCTCTAAAGGTTGTGCGATATAATATGATTTGTTCATCTAATGAACATCCTAATGCATGTCCTAGGTCATACCATAGTTGGTTCAAGTTGAGCTAATAAGCACACTCTCCTTTAGCTCCTTCTTCTTGCTACTCCTTGGATCTTTGTGTAATAATGAACAAGTGAGATATTTTCACCTCTTTTATAAATTGAGGAAGGTAAGGAGACACTTGGCTTACATGCAGGAATTTCCCCTCCACTCTGTTAACTACCTTTTAAACACCAATAACTACTTTACATGCAATTTCTTATTCCACATATCATTCTTTCTTATGTGGCTTTGGATCCTTGTTACTCCTTGTGCATGGGGGGACTATTGAATAAGCATGCATGCCCCATACTATACTATGACAACACTTCAAATTAGATGGTCAAGTCCATGAGGTAACTTGCCTATATGTCTAGATGACCTAGTATATCTTTAGTTTGGATGATCAAAGAGACTAGACACCCTACTTGGTCATTTATATGACTCTATCCTTTATCCCCTTACAATTTCATGAGTTCCACTTGATTTATGTCTTTTTTCAGATGTCTCCACTTGTTCTCCTAATGGTCCATCTTCATCCCAGACTCTAGATAGCTCATCCTCTTCCTTATATGGCTTTGTATGATCTCCAAATAGCTCGACATCATATTCCTCCAAAAATTGGGCTATAGACAATATTATATGACTACCAAATGGTTATGATATATCTTCAAGTGGTTTGGGGTATTTTTATAACAACCCAAAGAAATTTTGAGGCTCAAATGATATAGCAAGGGTCCAAATGGTCCTCTCCTTAAGATAAATGATCTAAGGATTGCTTGGAGACCTATTATCCCTACCACACAACTAGGATTCCAACTCAAATGGCCTAGGATTAGATGGCCTAAGCCCTAACAATCAAGTATTGGGTCTAGATGGACCATGTCCAAATAGCCAAACATCCCTAGTAGATCATAGAACATCAAATAATCTCTCTTTGTCATATGTATCACTCAATTTATTATTTGCATCATGTAATTTATCATTTGTATCATCCACTTATACTATATACTCTTCTTATTTAGTTTTGCCTCCTTGATTGTAATCAAGTTTATCTCCTCAATTGCATTCAAGTTTCTCAAGTCCTCTGCTTCCCAACTAGTACTATGATTCTTCTCTAACACTTTGAACTCTATACACATCACTAGTTCATATTTACTTATAAAATTTTGACATTCACATGCAAAGTATCCCCACAAATGGAATTTCCAACATCACACAATGGGTTTACCCTTAATGTCATACTCAATTTTGCATCTTTTATTTTTATGGCAATTGTCACAGATCACATCATCGATGGAATCCCCTTTGGTACAATATCCCTTAGTGTTGCATATCCATATAAAAATGATATTGTGCTCTCTATATTATACACATTCTTGGATTAATTATTTTTCTCTTTAGAGTCATCTCCTTCATTGATTTCCCAACCCCAACACTTGGACGATGAGATACTCTCACTATCATGTGAGACAAGCAAAGTCTCCCCAAGATCAAAGAATGCTCCACAAGATCAATCACACATAAAAGAGGTAAACTCACAACACAAATATTGAGTGGTAAAACCCTACTTCAAATGAAGAAGAGAAACATCCACTATGAAGCTCACTATATTACTCAATGATTCAACAATACAAGAATTCTTCAATGTTATGCAACAATATGCATCAACATAAAATACAAAACAAAGTCAATATGAAAATATATGATAAGATATTATCATATGTAGTAGGAAACACCCCTATTTAAAGATAATCTTTTCTACTACAACCCTAAATCTTATCACAATATATCAAATATTAGAAAGTGCTTTAGTTACTTTCTAATTTTATCACAATCTAATCTTTGAGATATGTGATAAGTGGCATCTATCAAATATTAGAAAGTGATTAGTTACTTTCTAATATTTGCTAGAAAAGAGAAATAAAATTTTCTCAAGAAATTAAATATTCTTAGCACCCTTAATTTATTTATTAATTGGGTGGGAATATTTTACATAAGATAGAATTATATTCTAATTCAAATATTATTCTTTAGACTTTATATTTTAGTCTAAGAATAATTTACACAATGTTGCATTACATATTCCAACACCCCCCTTAATGCAATATTGGGGAAAGGAATTATGATACAAAGAAACATTCTCCCCCTAAAGATACAAACGGGGATGAGAATCAAATGAGTAATATAGTTACAATGAGCTTCTATGACCAAGAATGGTCTACAATAAGGCACCAATACAAAATGAGCCAAAATGAGACTGCAAGCCCCCAAAAGAGTAGCTTCAGATACAAGTAGCTTAAAAAGCCATACTTCAACCACAAGTGGTTGCAAATGATAAGAAGAAAACATCATAAGGGTGTCTTCAGTAAGCCTACAAAATCCCAAATGAAAGTACCTGCAAGATACAAGCAACTCAACATAAGATCAGTTAGATACATCATCATAAATATATTCACCACATCATATATGAATATACAAAGATGATAACAAAATTGATCTAACAAATAGTGAACTATAAGTCATCACAAAAATATGCCAACCCATACTTATAGTCATGTGCTATATAGTTGATAAAAAAATATCATGTACAAAGTTACATAAAGCAAACAAGGAGTACCATGATAATGCAAACTCTAAAGTACCATGTACAAAAGTAGCACAAGGCTAACAAAAATGTACCATGTACAAGAGTTGCATAAGATATATGAAAATAATAAAGTGTGCACACTGGTTGCATAAAGCCAACCATAAAATATCATGTACAAAAGTAGCATAAATGCTAACAAGAAAGTACCATGATAAACTAATTGCATAATGCTAACTACATAAAAAAACATGTACAAATTTGCACAAGGCAACAAGAAAGTACCATGTAAAAGAGTTGCATAAAGCAATTGCATCATATACCATAATTGTACAATACCATCTACAAAGTAACATGTACAAAAGTTGCACAAGGCAAACAAGAAAGTACCATGTTCAAAAGAGATGCAAAAAGAAATTATACCACCAAATATTAACTCATATATATAGCACAAAACACCTCATAAGGATGAAGTTGTCATTGCACAAGTGTAACTACACTTCATTCCCCATTGAGGACAACTTCACCAAACCAAGTGAGTCCCTCAGCTTACAAAACTTCTCCTTGGGAAGAGGTTTGGTGAAAAAATCAGCAGAATTAGAAGATGATGGGTAATACTCCAACTGAATAGTCCCATCCAATACCTTCTCTTTGATAAAGTGGGCTTGGATTTCAACATGCTTTGTACTTTGATGCATTATAGGATTTTTAGCCAAGGTAATAGCTGATTGATCATCATGAAAGATAATCATGAACTACTATAACCATATTGCAATAAAAAACTATAACCATATTGCAATTGAATAAACCAAGATCAACTTGCAATAGATTAACTTGCAATAAGAAGGTAACTAACCATAACAATGATCTTGCAACAAAATAAACTAACTTGAATTGAACCATAAAATATTTGTTAAATGTTAGATAGTCAATAAGTTAGTAAGTTAGTGTTCATTTTAGGTTTTTCTATAGCCTAATGAATTACCAATTCATCTCACCCAAGGTCAACCAAGCTACCCAAAAGGGTACAGGTATGAGGACCCGAAAAGTACTTGCTACCGATAGAGCGGATTCTTTTGGATTCAATAGGTGTTTAATAAATATAAACTGTATTGCAAGATTAAGTAAATTTTAATCAAATACTAAAGTTGTGGTTAGGAAGTTGATTCATTTTTAACCTTCTTGATTAATATGAAAATTAGTAAATTGCAAGTTAGTTGGTTAGTAGATTGTTTAGTAGCAAGTTAGTAGTTAGATTAGTTGAGATGCAAAATGTAAGAAAGATGAACAAGAGATAGTGGAGACACAAAGCAAAACACAAATACACTCTCTCTCTCTCTCACTCTCTTTTCATTCTCTTTTACTTTCATAATGAGAGATACAAGTTACATTAATTTATAGTATGCTTCAAGCAAATATTGGAGAGAGATTAGAAGAAATTAATAAAAATAGGGGAAGAGAGTGAAAAAGTTGATCCGAAATTGCCTTGTATACTCCAAAACATACTTGGATAACCTTGCAAAACAAGAAAACTCACAAACAACCATTGTTAATGTGAGACAAAAAAAAAACAAAACTATTTTTTTTCTTATAAAGCAAAACTGTTTTTTTTTTAAAACAAAACATTTTTTTTTATAAAGCAAAACTATTTTTTTTTTTTAAAACAAAACTGTTTTTTTTTTTATAAAGCAATTTTTATTTTTATTTTTATTTTTATATATATAGCCGACTATTTTTTTTTTTAAATAAATAAAAAAATGACTATATATGGAAATAGGGGTTTCTGGGTCTTCCGGACGCAACCATGGAGTCCGTTTGGCTCCAAAAACCTTTTCAGCAAAAGCTTAATGGGTTTTTCACCTCAAAGTATTGAAGACACTTGATGGAGATCCCAACCGCTCTGATACCAAATGTGAGACAAACAAAGTCTCCCCAAGATCGAAGAATGCTCCACAAGATCAATCACACATAAAAGAGGTAAACCCACAACACAAATATTGAGTGATAAAACCCTACTTCAAATTAAGAAGGGAAACATCCACTATGAAGCTCACTATATTACTCAATGATTCAATAGTACAAGAATTCTTCAATGTTATGCAATAATATGCATCAACATAAACTACAACATAAGTCAATATGACAAGATATGATAAGATATTATCATATGTAGTAGAAAACACCCCTATTTAAAGAGAAGTTTTTCTACTACAACCCTAAATCTTATCACAATCTATCAAATATCAGAAAGTGCTTTAGTTAATTTCTAATTTTATCACAATCTAATCTTTGAGATATGTGATAAGTGGCATCTATCAAATATTATAAAGTGATTAGTTACTTTCTAATATTTGCTAGAAAAGGAAAATAATTTTTTCCCAAGAAATTAAATATTCCTAGCACCCTTAATTTATTTATTAATTGGGTGGGAATATTTTACATAAGATAGAATTATATTCTAATTCAAATATTATTCTTTAGACTTAATATTTTAGTCTAAGAATAATTTACACAATGTTGCATTACATATTTCAACATGTCAAAGTCAACCTCAACATCAGAGTCACTTTTGTCTTTAGGATCACTCTTGTCCGTGTTAACATGGCCTAAAAATTTGACTTATGTATTTGCATCACTTTCTTAGTTCATGGGCCAATCCAAGGCCTCTTGATATGACATAGAGAGGACCAAATTAATATTATTGTATGTTGAAATAAATCCCTCTACGAACCACCTCTTATTTAATGCATTTAACATTTTTTATTCTAGATGGATAAACCCACTCAAACTTCGATTGTATAAATGAATAGACTCTTTCTCACCATATTCCATTCTATGAATTTTAGCAATGACCTTATCATCATTATGGAACAACCAAATTTTCTTCATGAATTCTTCATGCAACTCTTCCCAAGTTTGGTACTTTCCCTCTAGCAATCCCATGTACTAGTCTATTGAGATTCCACAAAAATTCATAGGTAACAACCTCTTCCAATATTTACCATTATTCTACCCATTTGCTTTCCACATCATGAGGTAAATTTCTAATATCTGACTTGGTCTTCTATTTTACCTCCATGAAACATTAGAGTTACATGATATGCCAAAATTGGTCTTTGATGTGATAGGTTGACTTGGCATTAGTAATAATTATTCACATGTTTCACCTTCTTCATGCAAATTATTAGGTGCACCCCACCATAATTTTTGTTATATTGGTTACCCATATTTTACACCATAAAATATTCCATCCTACGATTGCTTTGGTTTTAGACTCCAATCATGCTCACAATTGAGCACACCAACATGTAGTTGTTTTATTATTGGATTCTCATATCACACATTGTCTACACATTTTATTGCATTTACATTGATGTAACACCCATCCCATTCGCCATCAGATACATCAAATTACAATTGCCTAGCATCATACATATTTTATGTCATGCATTTCCTCACAACTACATAACTTATCGTTGCATGATTCTCAACTGTTGTAGGTAACTCTCTATCATCATCATGTAATTTAACACTATCAACTTGTAACTCTCCATTGTCTACATGTAACTCTTTGTCTTAAACATACAACTCTCTATCATTGAAATACAACTCTTCTTGTACAAACCCTTGTGTGTATCCTTCATGCACATTTGGTTGTGCATCCACTTGCACATCTGCTTCATGAGTCACCCTTTCATCGATGTCAATAAATAAGTTTGATTCTTCATCTATTTCATCAATTATATTGTAATAATTCCATTATTGTCATTGTGTAACTTCCCAAGTGATTATATCATCATAACTCCATATCACTAGGCTTGACCCAACTTTGAATAGGCAACGATGCCAGAATATAGAAATGGAATACAACATGCTGTAACACAATTCCATTACCAATTACAATAAAAAAAATATACAATATGAATAAATTATAATTACAGTACATACATTGCACACACAACATATATTAGATAACCTTGTATAGCAATTTGAACAACTTGGTATAGCAATTTACATGATGCAATGTCTCACATCTAATTTCAACCAACTACTACTATGTGCAATGTCTATGTATAATACCAACCTTCGACACCATGCCAACCTTCAAATGAATGAGGGAATGGTCTTATATATACAACTGAGTTATTTTCATCCTCAAACCAACTACTCGATACCTCATCATATTATTAAATTACATTTGACATGCATTTTAATTACATTTACATTTCATGATTTTATTAATTACATGTACATGTTTTGTCAAACACTTTGCGTACAAACTACAAAATAGTACTAAAATAAAAAAACTTATTCATTTATCAATTTTCCTACCTAAACTACACCATGTTTTGTAATTTATGAAAATTTTGTATGAGGACACAGAGTATTCGTAGTTTGATAACTGACTTGTCATGGATCTTGAGTAGCATTAGTAGCTTATTGATGAATGAAATTGGTTCATTGTTTATGTTTGAATTAAAGTAATGTAAAATTACTAAGATAAAACTCAAACTATGGTATGACTTGAAACATTTATACTTAGTTTGAAGTCTATTTTTCATATGTTCTTTTTCTTAAAAAATATGAATATCTATGTATGGACCCCTTTATAATCAATGTTATTATTTTACATAAAATAGAATAAATTATTATTTTTATGATGATTTTATCTATGATTGTGTCATAAAATCATATGCCTTGATTGTATAAAAATAGTTTTACTTAATAGTACATTGGAAGGATGCTTGCCATCTATTTGATAAAATGTCTTAACCAAGAAGAATGGGACAATAGGTAATTTTTTAATTTCTAAAAATCCCTTGTTAAAACACCTTAATAGGTAGAACATCATAATGATTCTTTTACACTTATGACTTCTATAAAATTTTGAGTAAATTTGAATCCTTTTATATGGATTTGAGGATGCCTTTGTTAGTATAATTTGTTGGACTTATCTATAAATGTTGAAGATTAATACCATAAATTGAGTTTTAATTTTGTGGGAAATCCTACAAGGTTTTTATTTGACTTGAATATTTGCTTGAGTATAAAATTGTGTTAAGCTATGTTGTCATTCTATTTGTATAGCTAAAATTTATTTAATACTACTTTATATTACTTTTGTTTGGCAGTTAATATTGCATAATGATAATAGGTTGCATGGTAAAAAAAAGAAGATAATAGGTTGCATAGTAGACACAGGATGTGGTAGTATATTCTCTTAATGGTATGACTTGGCTATAATATCAAGTGAAGTGTCAATTGTTTAATTCCATGTTGAGGTAAATAATGAGTTTATCAAAAGGACTCTATAAAATATGTGTAATTTCCCTAATAGTTAACGACCTTAGGGCATAAGTATTAAATCATTTTATTCATGTTAAAATATTGTTAAGCTGATAACAATCACAAGAGGAGAGTTTTCGTGCTCTGGAGATTTGGTAGGAAAACTTTTGAATCGGCGTCGGGCGCTGCTCGTGGGCCTCTGGCCCGACAGATCTTCCCAGAGCCTTTGTTTGATTGTTTCTGCATTACTCTGAAGACTTGTAAGCTGTTCCAGGAGGGCCCGATGGGGTCTCCTCCAGTCTCTTCTCTTTGGAAAAAAGAGTTCATACTGTTGAGATGCTGAAAGAAAACCCCTCGCCCTCCACTGGTGAAGCGCAGAGGACTGCTTTTCAGATGTTACTCAAGAACGCTGGCAAGGGTGCTTCCACACACCGAGTTAACGGTTGCCTTCCGCAATCAACTTCCAGACCAAAGATTATTATAGAACCGAAACTGGTCGAAGACACAATCTCCTATCGTGCTCATCACGACCTGATTTGCAAATTCATGGGTATCCGTCCCACTCTGAACTTTCTGCACACCTGGGTTAGACAAAATTGGGAGCCACTAGGTGAGTACTCCTTATGGCCTATTAGTAATGGATATTTCATTATTAGTTTCTCTTCTTTAGCAGATAGAAACAGAGCATTTGAATCAGAGAAGAGGAACCATGGCCCGGCTGGGTTATTTGTTCAACCTTGGAGAGTGGGTTTTGACCCTCGTATCGAACCCACAGCAGTCCCAGTCTGGATCCGACTGTATGCTCTCCCGATGGAGTTTTTGGGTGAGCAGGTTTTAGAAATGATTGGTAATTCATTAGGCAGATTTATAGGAGTCTCCAGAGACACTATAGAGGGAAACACAACTGTCTTTGCTAGGATCTGTGTTGAAATGGACATTAGCCAGCCTCTACCAGTCGAGGTGGAACTTGAGTTGACAGGGCTCTCCTGGATACAATAGTTAGATTATGAGGCACTACCTTTTAGATGCAGAGTCTGCCATAAGCACGGCCATCTGGTGAGGTTCTACCCAAATATTCTAAGCACAAAAGTGGAGGTGCCACTTGGAAATCCAAATCGCCCCAGAGAGGGCAAGTTTACCCCTGTCCAAGATCCATCTAGTATTCCTCAAGATTCTGATCTCCAGAAAGATGGTTTTGAACAACCGAAGCGAAGGAGAAATAAAAAGAAAAATTCCAAGGAGCAGGCACAACTTAAACCAACCAATCAGTATGAAATCTTTAAATCCCTAGTAGATCAAGAGGACCAAGTTATGGAAGGAGTGGATGGGAATGTTGAGGATATTAACATTCACTCTCAGGCTTACCCTTCTTCTACTCCGGTATTAGAACAGGTAATGGAACCCTCTGGGACAAGGCAGCCAGAGAACTCAGGGACACTGGTAATCCACTCCCCAGCACAGTCGGTTATTAAGGACCTCAATATGGGAAGCTCTGAAAAGAACAGGGAAAGGCCGGTTCTAGGGATTACCCAGTGGAGAAGAGGTCTAAAAACGATGAATTCCCAAGGAGCAAGCAGAAAATCCAATAAGGATCTACTAGCAGTACAAGGAGACAAGCTGATCAATGGAGGATCGGTGAGGCCAATTGAGTCTTATTGCTCACAAGGTCCTCAATGATTATTCAATCCTGGAATGTTAGGGGTTTAAACAGCAGAACCCATCAATCTCCTTGTTCAAGGAATTTTAGGAAAATGTAAAACGGACTTTTTGCTCATCCAGGAGACAAAAATGTCTGTAGATCTTATGTGCAAGACTACTAACAGAATATGGCGGGGTGCTGATTATATGGATGTGGCTGCTCAGGGTGCCTTGGGGGGGATTGTTACTCTCTGGAACCCTCAAGTATGGACAAATTTAGAACACATAGCTTGGATGGGTGTTCTCACTTCTTTGTTTAGAAACAATGCCACAGCTGAACATGTTCTTATTACAAACTTCTATGGGGCTCAATGCTTTGATGGCCAGCGGCTCCAATGGCAAGCTATACACAACATGAGGTCATCCCGGGAAGTTTTTGACTGGATCATAGATGGGGATTTTAATGCCAAATTGTCTGTTAGGGATCAGGAAGGTGGTGCCCCAGTTTTGGATCCTAGGGACCGGTTCTTGATTGCCCAAATCCAAGCCTTTAATCTGGTTGATATCAAAGGCCCTGGAACCTACTTTACTTGGACAAACAAGAGGAGAGAGCCACACAGCAGGAAGGTTAAGTTAGACCAATTTTTGGTTTCTGAAGAGGCATTTATTAAATGGAATCTTAAGTTCCAGATTTTGGAAGGTCCAGTCTCAGACCACTATCCCCTTTTGTTGGAGGGAGGGCCGATGACAGGTCAACACCATAAGCCATTCAAATTTGAAAATTTTTGGTTGCAAAAGGAGGATCTCCGAAGGAAAATTCCACAGTGGTGGGAAGAAGGCCGCCTACCCTTGGGGACTGCAATGTTCAAATTCCATAAATAGCTCCATTTTGTCAAGTGTAAATTGAAATAGTGGAGACAAAACAATAAGTCGGACTTCCAGCTCCAAAGGGCCCCCTTGATGGCTAGATGGGAGGAGGTGCAAAAACACTTCAGGGAAGGTACCATTATCGAGCACCTTAAAGCTGAGGATGATGCTCTGCACAAAGCGGTTGAGGACATTGATAATCAAGAGGAAATTTATTGGAAACAGAGAGCAAGAATCACTTGGTTACTAGAAGGTGATAGAAATACAAAATTTTTCCACCGCTCAGCCTGTGCAAGGAGACAAATGCATAACATGGAAGTCCTTCACGATGAGAATGGACACTCCTTTGATACTCTCCCTGGAATGCATTTCCACTCAATGGATTATTTCTCAAACATTTTTAAGGAAAGTAGGGAACAAGATGTGGAAGCCCAAAATGAAGTTATTAATGTCATACCTTCTATTATCTCTCACGAAGAGCATCAGACTTTCCTTAGACCCATTGACAGTGATGAACTAAAGAAAGTGGTCTTTGGGATGAGCACGGGAAAATTGCCAGGTCCAGATGGCTTTCCTATAGAATTCTTTCAGGCCTTCTGGGATACTCTGGAGAAAGATGTTTTGGCTGTCGTAGAGGAGTCCAGAACTAATAAAAGAATGCTTAAGGCTCTCAATCACACCTTCATCACTTTAATTCCAAAAGGGGAGGGGGGGTTCATCTCTCTGATTTTAGACCGATTGCCTTATGCAATGTTATTTATAAAATAGTCACGAAGATTATGGCTGAACGGCTAAAACCTTTTCTCCATAAAATAATTTCCTCTGAGCAAGGGGGTTTTGTTGAAGGAAGACAGATCTTGGATGAAGTGGTCCTTGCTCAGGAGGCAATCCATACAATGCAAACTTCGGGCAACAAAGGAATGTTCATAAAGTTGGATATGTCTAAGGCTTATGACCGGGTGGAGTGGGGCTTCCTGGCAAAGATTATGGTAGCCTTTGGCTTCTCTCGGAGCTGGATTGACTGGGTCATGAGTTGTATCTCCACACCTTCTTTCTCTGTTCTAATCAATGGGCTCCCCTCGACTCCTTTTGGAGCCTCTCGGGGTCTTCGTCAAGGGGACCCTTGCTCTCCTTACCTCTTCCTCATCTTAGCAGAAGGATTAGGCAGACTCTTCCTGAGAAGACGACAACTAGGTGTGATAACAGGTATTAAAGTGGGGACAAAAGTTTTGACCCACTTACAGTTTGTGGATGACACAGGATTGGTTGGAGTGGCCAGCCTCAGGGAAGCAAGAGGAATTAGAGATACTTTAAACATCTACCTTCGGGCCTCAAATCAAGTCATTAATGATAAAAAATCCAAAGTGGTCTTCTTCAATCTTGACCGAAGGTTACAGGAAAGAGTTACTGAGATCCTGGGATTTACTAGGACTTCTCTACCTGTTGTTTACTTGGGGGTTCCACTGCATTTCAAAAAACTAAAAATTGATATCTGGAAGGATCTTTTGGATGGCATCAAAGAGAAAATGAATCATTGGTCTCATAAATGGTTAAGCTATGGAGGCCGACTAACTTACTTACAATCAGTTATTCAGGCAATGCCAATATATAAATTCTCCATCCTGGCTGCCCCACATTCTATATGGAAAGAGCTTGACAAAATGGCTAGAAGCTTTTTATGGGAGGGTGCAAAAGGGAAGAAGAAATGGGCCTTGGTTGGATGGGATAAGGTCACCCAACCCAAGGATAAATGAGGGCTGGGACTGAGAAGTTTCAAGCTTAATAATCAAGCTTTGGCTGGTAAATTGTACTGGAGGTGGATTTCCCAGCCAACATCCCTCTTTAGCAGAATTCTTTCTAGAAAATACCTAGGCCATGCTCACCCCAATGATTTAGGACATTCCCCTTTGGAGGGTAATGGATCCTTAGTATGGCAGACTCTCAAGCTGGGAGCTCAAGTTATCAAAGATCAATTGTTTTGGAAAGTGGGGAGAGGGGAGAAGGCCCGTTTCTGGACTGACTCCTAGGATCAGCACCCTCCCATCATTGTTGTGTTTCCAGAATTGCAACCCATTAAATCAGCCATAGAAGACAAGGGCTAGATTCATATTGAGAGTTATTTCAATACCAGCCACATTGGGGAGTACAAGTTCAAAAAGTTCAAGAGGTTGGAAGAGTGGCCAATTCCAATCCCACCGGAGCTGGCACCAATCTTAGAAAAAAATTTGAAAGCTAGGTTTCTTACTGGGCGGGATGAAGAGGATGAACTTTCCTGGGGCTTTGGGAACCTTGGGGTTTACACTGTGAAGGTGGGATTTAACCAGATTCTTCCAGAGCCCCTCCCACACTCTTTCCCGGTCCATGTTTGGAAGAAGATATGGCACCCCAAGGGTTGGCCGAAGGTGAATTTTTTTGCCTGGTAACTTATGCACAATGGAATTCTCACCTTTGACAATCTTAGACACAGAGGCATCATCGGTCCTTCTCGGTGTGTTTTATGCCGCAAGCATGAGGAAACTGCTGATCATTTGATGTTTGAATGCCCCTTCACACGGCAGATTTGGATGCGCTGGTTTTCCCACTTCAAAATTCAAGCCAACAGTGAGGTGACTCGGACCAATATTTGGAACCGATGGAAGAGAGGCAGATTTAAATCCAAAGCTCTCCGAATTGGCTGGGAGCTGGGCTTTCTTTTTATTTGGTGGCAGGTGTGGCTGGAGAGAAATGCCCGCATTTTCCGTGAAACATTCTCTTCACTTGATGGAATATGGCAGGTTATATGGAGCAAAGTGGTGGAAACAGTTGCCATCTACGTTGAGGAGGAACATCAGTCTGTTTCTGTGCCACTGGTTGATGGAGTTGTTGCTCTTGAAAGACAGGCTCATGATAGATGGCACCCTCCCCCAGCAGGCTGGATCAAAATCAATACTGATGGAGCTGCAAAAGGAAATCCGGGTAGTGCTGGTACTGGAGTTGTGTGCCATGATCATGGTGGGACCGTGCTTTACTGGGAACTGCACGGTCTGGGTCATGCCACAAACAATGAAGTGGAGGCCTTGGCTGTTAAATTTTCTTCTATCTGGGCTATCAAGCAGGGCCATAGAAAGATAATCCTTGAGTCCGACTCCCAAATTCTGGTGGGCGCTCTCGATTGCATGAGGAACTTTTATTTGCAAGCCTGGAGGTTGCAGAGTCTTGTCTCCCAGATAAAGGATCTCTAGAAAGAATTAGATGATGTGGTTCCCATCTATGTGAGTAGGGATTTCAACAAGGCGGTCGATTTCCTTGCTAAGATAGGTACTGAGAAGGAAGTTGGAGTGCAGATGCATAGTGATATGCCTGTGGAGGATGCTGGGATTTGGCAAGGCCTTGAATGCTACCTATGATAATGTGTAAAGTTTTTGCTGCTAAGGAAGGTTTTTGTCATGATTTCGCGACATGTAGCGGCGTCGTGGCCTCTTGTTGGAAGTTGTCGTGATATCGCGACAGGTTTTACCTTCTCAGCCTCAGAAAGGAACATGTCACGAAATCGCAACGTTTTTGGCGCAGGGATGATAAGGAGGATTATCGTCGCGATATCATGACATTTTTGGTAAACTTGAGCAAAGGGCACATTTCGTCGCAATATCGCGACATTTTTGTCGATTGGAAGCTGAATGGTAAAACTGTCACGATATCACGACAGTTGGGGCACACTGGCGTCATCTGGATTTCTTGTCGCGATATCGCGACAATTTTGAAGACTGGCTGCAATGAGGATTATCATCGCGATATCGTGACTTTTTTGGTGAACTTGAGCAAAGGGCACATTTCGTCGCGATTTCGTGACATTTCTGTCGATCGGAAGCTGCATGGTAAAATCGTCGCGATATCGTGACAGTTGGGGTGCACTGGCGTCATCTGGATTAATTGTCGTGATATCGCAACAATTTTGAAGACAAGTTGCAATGAGGATAACTTGTCGCGATATCACGACAGTTTTGAAGATTGGGAACTGAAAGGAAAATTCGTCGCGATTTCGTGACACTTTTGGCACATTCATGGCTTTGGTAAAAATTGTCGCGATATCGTGACACTTTTGCGGATTGGGAGTCAAGATGAGAATATGTCGCGATATCACGACACTTTTGCTGGCTGGGCGCTTCGAAGAAATTTCGTCGCGATTTCGCGACCCTTTTGGAGATTTGATGCTTCCTGGAGTTCTTGTCGCGATTTCGCGACGCCTGTGATGATAGACCGTCGGAGGGAGTTGCTGTCGCGATTTCACGACTTTTTTGGTGATCGAACGTGGAGGGCTTTGTCTGTCATGATATCGCGACATGTCACGATATCGCGACATGTCACGATATCGCGACATGTCGCATTTTCGTGACTGATGGCGCTGCTGCGACCGCGACGAGGTTGATTGCCGTGATTTCGTGACATGTCACGATTTCATGACATGTCGCGTTCTCGTGCCTTGTTGTATTCTGTGCTCTATGGGGGTTAGTGTTGCCTTTGTGCTCTTCGCTTGTTGTCTAGTTCTCTGTTGTTGGTTGGGATGAGTTTTCTCCCTTGTGTAATTGCCTTTTGTATTAATACAAGTTTTTCAATTTTTTCAAAAAAAAAATATTGTTAAGCTAAACATTATTTTTCCATCTCATGTTGGTATCAAAGGTTATGAATATTTGTAGAACCTTACATTCAATACAAAATAGTGGAAAATAGTGAATGCATTGATCATATCACAAAATGATAAATTACTATATAGGAATATGGATTATCTTATTTATGCATATTTTGTGTGATCAACTTGATATTGATGCTAATATAGTTCAATGTGAGCAAATAAATAGCATTTTAAATGGTATGATGGTAAGTGTTATTGTGACCAGTTACTTAGATGTCTATGTGCATTTTTATATACCTTATTTATGTTTTAATTTGTTGTACTTGTGTGATTTTGGGTAGTTATATTCTAATGGAGACCTTTAGCTAAGTAGTAATTTTTTTTGCATCTAAATTTGCTTTAGAAAGTATTGATAATATCATCACAACTTATGATAAATTTATTAACCTATTCTACAAAGGTAAAGGCAATAACTATATTTTATAAGTCCATATTATAAGAAAATTATATTCCAAGATAAAATCTTATTGAACTTCATAAATATTAATGAATTATGAGTTTATTCTCCTTGATGAGATTAGTTAATTATAAACAACAAAACCTTCTATTGGGATATTGTATCCTTGCTAAATATTATACATTAGAAGTCTACCTTGATTTAGATTTGTTCTCTTTATTATTACTATCATCATTATTGTCATAATTTTACATCTTTGTAGTGATTGGACTCCCCCTCTTCTTGGATGGTGATTTTATCAAAGGACCTCGAGGATTGATTGGATCTATATGAACTTATCTCTAGTGATTCATAATCAATAGGTACAACTATATATGGTCCTTGTAGGGTTTCAAATTTGAGCTATTCATCATGCTAGGACATACACTCCATATAATTGTTTGAGACATACAAAACCTTTTCCGAAGACCTCATCAACTTGGAAGGGTCTAAGCCACATGGTTTTCAATTTAATATCTATTTCAATATGAGATATTGATTTAGGTTCATGCTTCAAATGTTCTTGTTATACCAATTATTTTTTCATTATTAGGCTATATTCATAGCTCATTGTTAAATCACTTCTCTTCTAAATATTCTAGTGTGAACAACCTCTCCTCTAAGATTTCTTGGTCTCCAAGTTGATTTTGCACTCCTACTATCAAAATTGGGATAACAAATTCAACTGATATAGATGTTATTTCCCATACATAAATTGGAATGGATTCTAATTTGTAATTGATTTATACATCGTCCTATACATCTACATGACATTGAAATTATATCTTCCCCAATCTACACCTATTATATAGGTTTTATACATAATTAAGACTAGTATCTTGGTGGTTGCTTTTGCTTACCCATTTGCTCGAGGGTAATATGACCTTGATAGTTAATGAAATATTCAAAAATTAATTACCAAATTTTGGATATCTTCATTTACAGTGCCTTGCATAATCATTTGTAATTTTTAGTAGTTACCAAATTTTGGATCTCTTCATTTACAAAGTGTCTTGCATAATCATTTGTAATCTATAGTAGTATGCAAAATTATGTGATAATTTTCTTGTACATAAAGCATGTAATAATCATTACAAAGTTGTAAAATAATGCCCTTATCTTGTTCCACTTTTTTTTTATATTTTTATGAATGAGCCTTGGGAGATATCAATCACAAGATGCAGAATAATATGAAAGAAAGTAAAACTGCTAGATGACTAAAATATGCTGTAAATAGAAATCATATAAAAAATTACAATGTAGCTAAGGAGAAAATGAACACTCCATTAATAAATCTATTGAAATACATTGTATCCATATCCAATGGATGGTGAGGTACATAAAACTATACTATCCACTAAGCTACACTATCTGACTATGTCCGCCGACTCTATATCTATCTATCTATGAGGCCGCCAACACTCTATATAGCTGATCTAGGGACAAATTGCACATGTACAATTTGCACATTGAAACTTGTACATTTATTACATTGCATTATGTAACTAGATAACTTGCACATAAAGTAATCTAAGTATGTATCTTGGAATATACATTTACATAACCCAAATGATGGAATAGACTCTATTTATAACACCCACTGTATTACATTATTTGGGTATTGAAGACTTTAGTATTCAATATGGATCTTCTTCATCACTTCTACTTGATCTTTGTAGTCTTATTCCTTTGCATTCTTTGTATTTAGGTTTAGAAGGTAATCTATATTTATTTGATGCAGAGTGACCTGTAGCTGGAGCCATTATTTCAATTGACTTTGCATTGTAATCCTCCTTTATCTGCTATATCTTCTTCTTTATCTCTAGCTTTGCATTTGATTCTAGTTTTTGTGTTCTCACAGGAGGTTGAGTTGCTACTTGGTTCTCGTAAGAAAGATTCTCCTTTCCTACCTATAATATGTACAATAGTTTTTGAACAACCACTTAAGGCATCATGATAAGATTTTGAGTTAGTAGAATAGGAAGTGTCGATGCTGCATGAGGATTGAAAAACTTTTCTACATATGATTCGTCAAGTTTTGACTTCTTTTTGAGTAATTATAACAATCCTTTTTGTTCTTCATTTTCTACCTTGTAGTGTTTATATGTGAGCAATGCCATGTATAATATACTTGCAAAGTTTAAGGAAAGTAAGATATCTTTTTTTTCATTGTAAATTGCTTCATTGAGACGTGTTTGAAGATAACATTCCATAGTATCAAAATTATCTTCTAAGGCTTCACTATGAATTATTTTTGAAGCTAGATCTAACCCTCCTTTTGATAAATTCATGATCCCAAGTTTTATGGCATTGAATTTTTCCTTTCTAAAGCACTTATTAGAATTGTGAGAAGTAGACATCCTTATAGCTCCCTAGTATTAGAATATGTGCTCCCTAATTGAAGTATATAAGCTTGATTTAATAAAACCTTTATATATTCTTAGATTTTTAGAATACCTTATGTCTCCCTAGTGATAAGAGTATGAACACCATATTTTAGGTTTTGAAGAAAGCTTATATCTTCTCAACTCGATAATATTAGACAAATATTATATTTATCAAGTTTTGTAAAATGCCTTATGACTCCCTAATGTTTTGAAGTATGATATAGTGCTTTTGTAAAAATATAATTCAATTTTGGTTGATTTTTTACAAGTTTTGTAAAGATAAAAAATCAACTTCTTAACACCTTATTACTCCTAATTGAACTAAGCACTTTTCAATTTTTGAAGAGGTTTTAATGTTGGAATTATTTTGTCCCTTTTTGAAGGTTTGAGACAAGTAAAAATATATTTATCCAAACTTAATAGAAACCCTAATAACCTATTTTGTATCCCTTGGATTATGTATAATTTCCAATAACATAAATTTGATGGAGTAACCCTTGTGGCTCCCAATTTTGGAAAATTATAAACAATAATAATATTTGCAAAATGTTAAATTATTTAATCTAAGTAAAATTCCTTATTTATCCTAGGTTAAATTGCAAATATTAAATCAATGAGATAGGTTATCCCTTATAGAATTTTCTTTCAAAATCTAAGTTTTAACCTTATTTTATAACCCTTATATCTCCAACTATGAAAGCAATAATAAATGGGATTAAACATTTGGTCCTAGAATCAATGGAGATCCCTTGGAGTTGCTTGTATTTAATGCTAGTACATAGGTATTAAAGGTTTGACCTTAAAAATACAAGAGCCTTTAATGCTCCTTATTCCTTCCTTCCATGTTGCACTTCGAACATCTTTTACTATGCTTCCTCTTTGTATGTCTTTGACTATACTTTGCTCACCCTTTGAACTTGGACCTTGAATGCCTTTTATGGACAACTAATCATGGAATTTGTGACATGTGTCACTTCCATTACAAGTGAGTATTCCCTTATTTTTGTAACATCCCAAGTTCTTTATTCAACACCCTTAAAGCAATCTAAAATGTATGTGCACTCGTGTGAAGATGGTGGAAAATACCAAGTGTCATTGCTTCGCTGTAACAGTTTCTTGAATATTGAAAGGAATTATGTCTATTATTCCAAGTGGTATCTCTACATGGAGTTCCTTCTTGTAACATCTTTGAATATGGAGATTATAACTCCTCAAACCATTCCTTTGCTTTGCTACATTGCTTGGGCAGCAAGCAAGCCATTCTTATGCAGGTGGATAGATGATGCACTATGGATCTTGGACGATGATTTGGAGATTTCTTTGGTGGATGGTCTTCTCCAAGTTAGAGACCATGAATGTAACACCTTTTATTATTATCTTTTATACCTCCAATCATGTTGAATCCTTTGTATATTTTCAACATCTTTTAGAAGTAGATGTGCACTCTCTTGTCTACGTAAATATAGCTTGAATATAATCTAACATGAGCTTTGATTCTACATGTACGTACATCCAAGATGATCCCTTTGAGTGGCTCCTTTTATATTAGGAAGAAGAGTGCTGACATCTGACCTTCCTTGGATGATTTACCCTGTAGTTAATGTGCCCTTTAGTGGCACTTTCAAATTTGCTCTTTTGCTGTAAAAACTAGATTAGAGTAGTGCAATATAATGTCTTATGATATTGTATATAAGGCTTCTTTTAATATACCTTCTTTTACACTCTATTACCAAATCTAAAGTTCTGATTTTGTGGTAAATTTTTCCTGCAATACAAGGATTTTGAGGTTATATTTTATGAGTAGACACGCCTTTCCATTTTTTCTTGGATACTTTGATAACAAATCCAAGCTTCAATAATAGTAGATAGAAGCTTTTCAATTGATGCAATTTTCTGCACTTTCTTTCCTTGCATCCAACCTCGTAATACTTTGTATTTGAGACTCACCAAGTCTCAATATATGAAGCTCCTATTTTTATTTTTTGTTAGTTAATTTCTTCTCCAAATTTTAGAGGATTCTAACATTTTTGGGTGGCTTCTTTTGGCAACTACAAGTTACAGATTTTTGTGCTTTAATAGTGTCTTTAGACACTTGATACAAATCAATTTTGTGCCCTTCAACAAACATAAAACTAATTTATTTTTGAGAGTAGTATAATAGTACAAGTAATTCAATTTTAATGCACTAATATTACACCTTATCACTCCAATAAACTTTTAAATTTACTTCAACTAATCAAGAATAACCTAAAATGAATCTTTAAGAGTTATTATGTAATTTCACTAAAATCAATGTTGTAGGACTTAGTCTTCTTTTTCTTTTTCTAAATAAGATGATATGTAGTTGATAGAAGCTAATATGAAATATAATAAACTCCTAATAAATGTGCAAATAAATTCTTAAAAAGAATCTATTTCCTTTTGCACTTTAGAAGACTGCAATTTAATTTTCTTCTTGCAACTTTAATCCAAATTCAGGTGCTCTAATAAATCTGATAAGTAATCCAATTAGTGAATCTTCTTGGACCAAAATTTGTTTACCTTTTTCTGTAGCTCTTCTCCCACTTTTGTAGAGGATGTAGATCTTGGTGTCTAAAATCACCAAGGTGCTACTTAAAGTAGGATGTCCTGAACAACTCCTTCACCAAATTATGGTCTTGAATTTTCTTTCATGAGCCTAGGATTTGGTGGCTTGTCCTCCTCTTGTGTTCTCCTACTTTTGCTATATATTTGGAGAAGTATATGTATCTAAAGTTGTACCTTCTTTTTGTGATAGGTAATATTTAAATATCCAATATTTGGTGAGCTTATTCTCTCTTCAAGTCTTCTTTTTGAATTTTGACTTCAATCAGGATCTTCTTCTTGGATTTGGTACTCCTTGCCAAATTATTCTTCACAAATTTATCACTCCTTACCAAATTATTCTTCATAGATTTGGAACTCCTTGCCAAATTATCCCCTTGGGCTTGTTTTTTGATGGCAACAATTGTCCCAAGTCCTTCACTATCAGGGACTTCACCTTGGTTATGGATTTCTCAATGACTTCTCCAAAGAACTCTCTTGATATTTAGCAAGGCTCTCCTAGCATTTTTTGGATGCTCGATGAGACCTTCTCAAGGTCTTTGATCTGGAAAATTTTGGTGGTCTTCCTTGAGATCTTCTATTTAACCTTTTGCTCCTAGAAGTGTTGGTGGTGAGATCTTCTCCTAGATATTTTGATTTTGTTGCTTCTAGCTTTGAGCAGGACTCTCATAGTTATTATTCTTCTTCCACTATTAGAATTTCTTCAATGAGACCTTATCGTGATCTTTGTGCTTTTGCTGAGTTGATTCTGAAGAAGATACTCTTCCTAACTTTCTTGTAGGAAGTTTTCTAACTCACTTAATCTTCTATCCCTACAACAAAAATATTAGTAATAAAATATTTAGTTTATTTTTGAATCAAGGCTTATATGACCTTTTTCAATATCAAGGCTTATGTGGTTTATTTAGTACCAAGGCTACTATGGCATTTTTAGTATCAATGATTCTATGGCCTTTTCAATATCAAGGCTTCTATGGCATTTTTAGTATTAAGGGTTCTATGGCATTTTTAGTATCAAGGCTTCTGTGGCTTCTTCTTCAAGGCTTCTATGACATTTTTGTATCAAGGCTCCTATGGCATGTTATTCAACTGTGGAATTCTTCAATCCAACAATGGAGATCTTTAATATCCTTTCTTCACCATAATACTTCACTAGAAGTCTTCTTTTGTAGTATTATCCTCTTGCACAATGAACTAATATCTGCACTATGAGAGCACATTGACCTTTGGGAAATGAAGTTGGAGTCTCCTCGATTTCTATCGTAGGAGTCCCAATCCTCTGAGAATTAATTTTCTACAATAGAAGAATATTTAGGTAATAGTTAGAAAATTCCAGATAACCTGGATGATCTTCATTGAATTATTTGTCAATCTAATGGATTGAATGTTGAGTCCTAGTCTTCACGAGTTTTTCCTAAAACTCTGTGGAAATAATCTAGTCACATGCAATCTCAGCATTTCCTGGAACTAAGACTTCTTTCAGTCCTCACTCATGAATCTACCTAATTATTCCACCTAGATTATTCTAAGAGCTTTTGATAGTGGTTGTTCCAACGATGCATCAATTTTCTAAAATACTTAGGCTCTATAATAATGGTGTCTTCCCTATTGACCTGCACAGACTATATCTACTATAGCTCTAGTACCACTATTATCTTTTGATAAAAATTCCTTGGGAGATAACAATCACAAGATGCAAAATAATATGAAAGAAATAAATTTGTTGGATGACTGAAATATGATGTAAATAGAAATCATATAAAAGATTACAATGTAGCTATGAAGGAAATGAACACTCCATTAATAAAGCTACTGAACTACATTGTATCCATATCCAATGGATGATGATGTGCAAAGAACTATACTATCCACTAAGCTACACTATCTGATTATGTCCCCTAACTCTATATATATCTATCTATGAGGCCATCCTTATATAGGCAAAATAAGATACTTGGCCAACACTCTATCTATCTATGCAAGGGATAACTTGCACATGTACAACTTGCACATTGACACTTGTGTATTTATTACATTGCATGAAGTAACTAGATAACTTGCACATAAAGTAATATAATTATGTATCTTGGAAGATAAATTTACATAACCCGAATGATGGAATAGACTCTATTTCTAACATTTATCAGGTATTTTGTTGTGATTGAAATGTACCTACACTTCCTTATCTTACTAGTATTTAGGGTTTTGATGAAGTCCAACCCTCATATTTTAAACAATTTTTATGATTGTGATGAATGTGAAGACATGAAGTGTCATCATAGTGGCTTCCATGTCATTTGATGGGTATCACACATTGTAATAAAATCCTTTAGAACATGATATAGGATAGACCATAACAATTTGAAAAGGAGTCCCCTATCATCATGTGAGATCCTACATGTGCTCATGCCAAGCATTCATATGCCTCCTTTAGTACCTTGTGTACTACTTTCATTATGCATTAACATAAAATCTTGTCAATCCCATATTGTACAATAATATTGTAATCAACTAAATTGGTCTTGACTTCAAGATTATTCTTTATTGCTCAATTATCAACAACACCCATGTCAGGTCTCCTATGGAAAATATATCCCAATGTATTTGTACTAAGGCAACAATATCATGATTAAAAACAAGTGAGCATCAAGAAACTTGTCCATATTTCCTCCCTCTATAGTTTCTCTAAAACGTGTCTATGGTAGTTGATCTGTAATTGTATATTTTTTCTAGGTCTTACTACTACATGGAATACAAATTTTTGTAAAGTGACAAGTGACTTACTAACTTATTCATTGATAGTCTACTTGTTGATCAAGTGAATGGTGGGATTGGTGATAAACATAATATGTGAATGATTTTGTGAGTTGATAGTGTTCAAACTTCACCACTATATAAACCATCACCAGTGCATTGTATTTTGTAGTGCTTCAAAACTTCTCCTTGCATGATGACAATTGACTTACAAAATATATTGGTTGGTCCATCCAATGTAACCATCCTAAAACAAATACAAAATAGAAGGGTTGGTCTAGAAATTGCAACCATTCTACAACAACCTATATCTAATCATAAATTTTGACACATTAATGCAAACATTAAACTCATTTTTCAAATCTAAAAATACTAGAACAGATGTATTGACTTATTTATACTTCACTTGCTCAAAATCCTATTGGTGCTTTTCCATTCACCTAAAAGGAATACCTTTACTCATGAGCCTATCTAATATGTGGGACATTTCCATGAAGTTCTTGTTTAACATTTGGTCATATCCCATATGCCCCATAAAGGATTTTAGTGAGTTGATATTCTATGGTTCTTCCCATACTCATCATAACATAAATATTTTTAGGATTTTCTTTATCCATTTTTTATATACAACATGGCCCAAGAGTTTCTTGTAGGGCATTAGCAACTTGCACTTATTTGGATTCAAATATATATGAGCATTCATACACTGCCTCACACATTCTTCTAATATTTTTATGTGCTCCTCCCCCTTTCCTTAGAGCAACCAATCATCTAAATTTTCTTATCAACATATTTTAAAAATACAAAAATTAAACACTATAATGTGGCATGTACATTGTAAAAAATGAAGGGAATTTTGTTGTACAATAAAATTCAATTCTCTAAAAATATGGGGTTTTTTGAATTTTCCTCCTAAACAATACATATTTTGTTGTACCCTCATAATCCATCTAAAATAAAATAAATTTCATGTTGGACTACTTTAACTAAAAATTAGTTGGTGAATAATATTTGGAACATCCCATTTATTATGGTTGTATTCAAGATCCTAAAAATTAAGTAAATTAAAATTTGTGCACTCTCCTTAATTAGACTAATAATGATCAAGGACACCCAACCACTCATAACCACCTTGAAGGTAATGTCAACATCTAGAATCTTCTAAATCACCATATTCATGAGGATCATATATTTGAATTTATGGGGTATGACCTCCTTAAAGTTTATTCATATGGTACTAATTTTATATTTTATAAACTTAATTGCAATTCCCTTGAGGTCTTTCTATGTCCATGAAAAACATCTTAGTACTTCAAAAATATCTTTGATGTTTCTACGTTTAGCATCAAATACCAAACTTATTTTTAGATGATCATCTTCTCTTTATCATGTCACTAAAATTCACCTACACCATGCATGGTCCTTCATATTTAATAATGTTAGGATACTATAACACTTTTTTTGTATCAAATGGGTGTGTTGGCTTCTAATTAGTCTATGTGTTATTAGTATTTTACTCTATAAATTTTAGGGGATTACATATTTTCATATTTCTCCATGCTTGCATTTATCACCTTCATATCTCCTATTTTGTGGCTTGATTCACCTACTTAATAAGAGTCAAATGATATCATATTCTCCCTTTTTTATCATATCTTATACTTCTTACATATTCACGCAAAAAAATGTTGGTTGGAATAAAATAAAACCCTCCATATACTAATGGAGGAGACAGTTATCTAAGTTCTCTTCATCTTGTTAGTAAGGTGTTGTACATTCTGCTTAAATAATGTATTTTATTCTAGTAGGTTACCTAGGTATTATGGAAGAACTTTTTTAGTTGTTTTTCTAAGTTGATAACTTATAACTATGTAAAAAAACTTCTAAGGATATTCTTGGGATACTAGGCATGTTGTGTGGAGTGAGAATAAGGTGGTTAAATTGGCTAATAATGACTTTACTCACCCCTCATATTGGGCAAGTTGTTGGTATGTGCAACCAACAACCTTATCACATCTTAAAGTAGGCTTAGAAAGGGGCTTTGGGATTTGTGTTATCCCATGGAGATAGCTATGGGATAGCCCATGGTTTTGGAAACCACTAGTGGTTTCCAAGTTTACCTCTAGCCTATATAAACAAGCCTTGGATGAGTGGTTTGGGAATTCTTGGTCATCCTAATTTTTGAGCATTGTAGGTTGCAGTTGGAGATAATTTACCAGACTCTTCATATGTGTAGAAGATTGTGTTTGCATGGTTATGCTCTTGGATTGTATGCTATGCATTGAAGCCTAAATATCTCCTAAAAGGAGTTAATCTCTAAAGTGTACTATATTCAATTTATTGCTAATAATACATTGATACTCTCTTATTTTTGTGTTCTTCCCCTCCATGTGTTTTCCCATTGTATATCTTGTGTTATTCTCTTCTATATTATAAATTTCTTTCTATGTGCTAATATTATACTTTGATAATTTTAGATTTGGTTAAAGAGCATAACTTATGTCATTGGACTAAGTAAGAAAATATTATATTTTTGTGCATTATTTCCTTTTATGTGGTATCAAATCCTAGCTAGTTTATTTTATCTATGGAAGGAGTAGGGCTATTTTTATAGTTAATCCTTGATTTAGTGGGAGTTGTGTAGTGTTGATCTTGTTTTTAGAAATTGATATGGTAGGCACTAGAATGGAGATTGAGAAATTCAATGAGAGTGAATTTGAGCTATGTAATTTCAAGATAGAGGATCTTATTTTTTATTAAGACCTTCATACAATAGTATCTAGTAAAAAACCATCTGGTCTATCTATAGAAGATTGGGTCATGATTTTCAGAAGGAAATAAGTCTTGTTAGGCTATCTTTTGAATTCAATGCTCCTAAATTTTTTAGTATAAATGACCATAAATAATATTTGGATAAAGTTAGGTGCCCTATACCAAGCTAAGTATATTTTAAACAAGATTTTTATACAAAATAAGTTCTATTCATTTAGAATGAAATATAAAATTTTTATTACTGAGCATCTAAATACATTTAACATCTTGGTGAGCTAGTTGGCATCTATGGACATGAAGATGAAAGATAAAAACCAATGCATAACACTCCTATGTTATTTTATTTATTTGTGGAACAATATTTTCATGGAAATATGTAGCACTATCTCAAATATGACATTGATAAGGTGATGGATACCTCAAAGGAGATGAGGTCAAAAAATTTTGAGTCTATCAAGGATGCACTGATTGTTAGTGGTCATTCAAAGAAGAAAGAAACAAGAACAAGAAGGAAAAGTGATCAAATTCTAAGGGGAGATACAAGTCCCTTGATAAGTCCAAGGTGAAATTTCAAAACTTTGACAAGACAAGACACATTCAGAAGGACTACAAGGAGAAGACATTTAGCTTTTGATGTAATGTGCAATGGGAGATAGCAATCACAAGATGCAGAATAATATGAAAGAAAGTAAATCTGTGAGATGACTAAAATATGCTATAAATAGAAATGACATAAATGAATACAATGTAGCTATGGAGGAAATGAACACTCCATTAATAAAGCTATTGAACTACATTGCACCCATCACCAATATATGGTGATCTACACAAAATTGTGCTACTACCTACGAATATGCTCTAAGCTTCTCTATCTGTCTATATATCTCTATTACAATGAGGCCCTTCTTATATAGGAAGATAGGTTCCTTGGCCAACACTCTACCTAGTTGTGCAAGGGACAACTTGCACATATACAACTTGCACATTGACACTTGTGCATTTATTACATTGCATGAAGTAACTAGATAACTTCCCCCTAAAGTAATCTAATGTCCTAAGTATGTACCTTGGAAGGTACATTTACATGACCCAAATGATGTAATATACTCTATTTCTAACACCCCCTGTATTACATTATTTGGGTATTGAAGACTTTAGTCTTCAATATGGATCTTCTTCCATTGGATAATGGAATTTGTATTCTCCTTCGTTGCTTACTGTGTTCAGGTTCAGCAGGTAATCTGTGTCTTCATATGATGCAAAGTAAGTTGTAGCTGAAGCTAAAGATTCTTCTTTCAATTGACTTTGCATTGTATTCCTCCTTTATCTGCTTCGTCTTCTTCTTCATCTCTAGCTTTGCCTTTGATTCTGGTTTCTGTGCTCTCATAGGTGGTTGTGCTGCTACTTGGTTCTTGTAAGGAAGATTCTCCTTTCCTATCTTCAATTTGTATAGAAGTTTTTGAACAACCACTTAAGGCATCATGATAAGATCTTGAGCTAGTAGAACAGGAAGTGTTGATGCTGCATGAGGATTGAAAAAGCTTTTCTAGATATGATTCATTAAGTTCTGCCTTCTTTTTGAGTAGTTCTATCAATCCTTTTTGTTCTACATTTTCATCCTTGTAGTGTTTATATGTGAGCAATGCCATGTATAATATGCTCACAAAGTCTAAGGAAAGTGAAATGTCACTTTTTCCATTGTCAATTGCTTCATTGAGATGGGCTTGAAGATAGCATTCCATAGTATCAAAATTATCTTCTAAGGCTTCACTATGAATTACTTTTGAAGTTAGATCTAACCTTCCTTCCAATTTCTTGAGTAGATTCATGATCCCAAGTTTTATGGCACTAGATTTTTCTTTTTTGAAGCAATTATTCTTATAGGTATTTTGAGAAGTAGACATCCTTATAGCTCCCTAGTTTTAGGATATATGATCCCTAATTGAAGTATATAAGCTTGATTTGATAAAACCTTTATTAATCCTTAGGTTTGTAGGCTTCCTTATGTCTCCCTAGTAATGAGAGTATGTATACCTAATTTTAGGTTTTGTAGAAAGCTTATATCTTCCCAACTTGATAATATTTGATAGATATTATTATTATCAAGTTTTGTAGAATGCCTTATGACTCCCTAGAGATTTTTGGAATATGATATAGTGCTTTTGTAAAATATAGTTCAATTTATGGTTGATTTTGTACAGTTTTGTAAAGATCAAAAATCAACTTTTTTAACACCTTATTACTCCTATTGAACTAAGCACTTTTCCAATTTTGAAGAGGTTTTAATGTTGGATTTCTTTTGTCCCTTTTGAGAAATTTTTGAGACAAGAATATTATAAATTTCCAACCTTAGCAAAAAATCTTAATAACCTCTTTTTATATCCCTTAGGATTTTATTTAAGTGTTTCTAATTTCCAATAACCTAGTTTGGTGTTGTAACCCTTATAACTCCCAAATTTGGAAAATTAGAACACATTAATATTTGCAAACATTAAATGGATTAATTCCAAGTAGTATCCCTTATTTCTCCTAGGTTGTGTTTTGCAAATATTAGACTACTTTGATATTTAATTTCCCTAAGTTTTGCTTTCAAATAAATATTGATTTCCTTTAATACTTCAACCTTAGAATATAACCTTATAACTCCCTTTTTAATGAAAGCAAATTAGATGGGGGAAATTTTACCTTAATAAGGCTTTGCACCTTTATGAAATCAGTGGTAGTCTATCCTTCTTGGGTGTTGTGAGTAATGATAGATTCTCCAACTTGCTATTGGCTTCAACACTCTCTTTAATGCTTCCTTGACCCATTTGACCAAGAGTACTATTCTTTACCACTTTTGAATACTCTTGAATTGCTCTTGATACCAAATTTATTGCTGAGTTGCTGAGTTGCTTGGTCCAAGTCACCTTTAATAGGTGGTCAATCGAGTGACAAGTGTCACAACAGTTTTAAGATACTCCAAGAATGCTTCGGGTGTTTGGTGGAGATATTGATCTTGTTCTAACGCTTGTGACAAGTGTCACCTCCACTTGAAAATATATTTTTATTCCCTCTTCATGCATTATCCAAGAGATATTTCTACTTCAACGTATATGAGGCTTCTTGCTGTAACGCTTCTGGCTGTAAGTAACTCCTCTTTCGCATGGAGTATGGACACCAAGACAATGTTGTAACATCTCCTTCGTGGGTATTTTTTAGGGTTCTTTTGGAGAATGACAAGTGGCACCTTCTTTCCTTTGCATGCCCTTGTCTTATCAATGCCTTCTTGCAAGCCTTTCAAATGTATTCTTCCACCTTGTTCTTTGTTGTACTTCATTGGTGCTGAGATGTTTCCAGCCAAGCAATGCTTATGGTGGAGCTTTGGTGGAGATATGGAGGAGCTTTGGTGGAGATATGGTAGCACTTTGATGAAGACTCCATGATGCTCCACTTGAGGTAGTGAATGCTCCTTGATTGGATGTATGGTTCCAATCTGCTTGCTTCGATTTCCTTTGCTTATACACTGCTTGATTTCTCCCTGGCTTTGTGCCTTGTCTTTTGTAGGTTCGATCATCCAAGATACGTAGAAGATGAGCCTATATGAGTGGCTCTTTGCTATGCTTGGGAGAATGCTAGCGTTCGACCACCTTTGGTTGTTTCACCCTGCTTATATTGTGCCTTTGAGGCACTTTCCAATCTACCCTTTTTCCTGCGTAGAATGAGTTAGAGAAGTGCAATACAATGTAACAATATTTGTAAATAAGATGCCTTTTGCACCCTTTCTTGCACTCCTTTTTGTAGGTCTAATATTCTGATTTATATGGCAGAATTTTTGAATGCAGTGTAGGGGTTTTGAGGTTGTCTCTTTGCTTAGACACCTTCCCCTTTTTTCTTGGATATTATGATGACAAATCCAAGCTTAGATAGAAGTAGATAGAAGCTCCTTATATGATGCAATTTTCTGCACTTTTCTCCTTGCAACTAACCCTGTAATGCTTTGGATTTGAGACTCACCAAGTCTCAATATTTGAAGCTTCTATTTCTGATTTTGGTTAGTCATCTTCTTCTCCAAGTTTTGGAGGATTCTAACCTATTTTTGTGGCTTCACTTGGCCACTATGTGTTGCAGATTTTTGTGCACTAATAGTGTCTTTAGACACTTTGACAATTTTTGATTTTGTGCCCTTCTCAAGAACACAAACAATAATCCTTTTGAGAGCAATAGAATAGTGCAAATGAATCTAATAAAATTTATTTTAATGCACTAAAAATTTCACCTTATCACTCCAATCAACTCTCAAATTAATGCACTTAATCAATTTACTGCAACTAATCAAGAATAATCTGAAATGAATCTTCAAGAGTTATTCTACAATTTCACTACAATTAATATTGTAGGACTTAGTCTTCTTTTTCTTTTCCAAAGTAGATGATAGGTAGTTGATAGATGTAATTCTGAAATCTAATCAACTCCTAATTAATGTGCAAATGAACCTTAAAAAGAACTTTTCTCTTTTTGCACTTTTGAAGACTGTAATCCAATTTTTCTTCTTGCAACTTTAATCCAAATTAAGGTGCTTTAACAAATCTGATAAGTAATCCAATTAATGAATCTACTTGCACCAAAATTTGCTTACCTTTTTGAAAGCTTCTATAGCTCTTTTGCCGCTTTTGTAGAGGATGTGGATCTTGGTGTCTAAGATCACCAAGTTGCTGCTTCGAGTAGGATCTTGCAGCTCTTTGTAGACTATCTTGAACAACTCCTTCACCAAAATATGGTCTCAAACTTTCTTTCATGAGCCTAGGATTTGGTGGCTTGTTCTCCTCTTGTGGTCTCCTCCTTCTATTGTAGATTTGGAGAAGTCTTTGTCTCTGAAGCGGTGCCTTCTTTCTGTGAGAGGTAATCTTCAAATCTCCTAGGATTTGGTGAGCTTCTTCTGTCTTCAAGTCTTCTTGTCAAATTTTGACTTCAAGTAGGATCTTCTTCTCAAGATTCTGAATGTCTTGAGGTCTTCATTAGATTCTTCTTCTAGGATTTGGCACTCCTTGCCAAATTCTTCTTCTTGTATTTGGCACTCCTTGCCAAATTCTTCTTCTCTTGGGCTTGTTGTCGGATGGCGATAATTGTCCCAAGTCCTTCACTATCAGGGGCTTCTCCTTGGTAGTGGATTTCTCCAATGAGTTCTCCTTTGAGGATTTCTTCAGTAAGGCTCTCCAAGCCTTTTACTGGATGCTCGATGAGACCTTCCCAAGGTCTTTGATCTTGCAGCTTCTATTGGTCTTCCTTGAGACCTTTTCTTCAACCTTCTACTCTTGGAAGTGTTGGTGGTGAGATCTTCTTCTGGATATCTGATTCTGCTACTTCTGGATTCGAGTAGGACTCTCCTAGTCCTTCTTCTTCTTCCAAGATTGGAAGTTCTTCAATGAGATCTTCTCCTGATCTCTTCAATTTTGCTTCAGGTGTTGAATTGATTTTGAAGAAGATACTCTTCCTAACTTTCTTGTAGGAAGTTTCCCAACTCACTGAATCTTCTTTCCCTACAATAAAATATTAGTACTAAAATCTTAATCTACTTTTAAATCAGATATTCTCTTCTGAATTCTTCTTCAAGATCAAGGCTTCTGTGGCCTTTTTTAGTATCTAGGCTTCTGTGGCCTTTTTAGTATCAAGGCTTCTGTGGCCTTTTTAGTATCAAGGCTTCTGTGGCCTTTTTAGTATCAAGGCTTCTATGGCCTTTTTAGTATCAAGGCTTCTGTGGCCTTTTCTTCAAGGCTTCTATGGCCTTTTCTTCTGGATCAAGGCTTCTATGGCCTTTTCTTCAACTGTGAAGTTCTTCAATCTAGCAATGGAGATCTTCAGTCTCCTAACTTCACCATGACTCTTCTCCAAAAGTCTTCTTCCATAGTATTCTTCTCTTGCACAAGGAACTAATCTCTGCACTATGAAGGCACACCGACCTTCGGGCAACGAAGTTGAAGTCTCCTAGATTTTTGTTGTAGGAGGAGTCCCAATCATCTGAGAATTAATTTTTTGCAACAAAAGAAACTTTGGGCAATAGTTAACAAATTCCAGATATCCTGAATGATCTTCACTAGATGATCTATCAATCTAGTGGATTGAATGTTGAGTCCTAGTCTTCACGAGTTTTTCTTGCAACTCTGTGGAAAGACTCTAGTCAAATGTAATCTCAGTATTTTTGGAACTGAGATTTCTTTCAGTCCTCACTTGTGGCTCTCCCTAATTCTACCACCTAGACTCTTCTGAGAGTTTTTGACTCAAGCTCAATGATAATGGTGGTTTTCCTATTGATCTACTATGGCTAGATCTACCGTGGCTCTGATACCACTATTAGCTTTTGATGTAATGTGCAATGGGAGATAGCAATCACAAGATGCAGAATAATATGAAAGAAAGTAAATCTGCGAGATGACTGAAATATGCTATAAATAGAAATGACATAAATGAATACAATGTAGCTATGGAGGAAATGAACACTCCATTAATAAAGCTACTGAACTACATTGCACCCATCACCAATATATGGTGATCTACACAACACTGTGCTACTACCTACGAATATGCTCTAAGCTTCTCTATCTGTCTATATCTATCTATTACAATGAGGCCCTTCTTATATAGGAAGATAGGTTCCTTGGCCAACACTCTACCTAGTTGTGCAAGGGACAACTTGCACATATACAACTTGCACATTGACACTTGTGCATTTATTACATTGCATGAAGTAACTAGATAACTTCCCCCTAAAGTAATCTAATGTCCTAAGTATGTACCTTGGAAGGTACATTTACATGACCCAAATGATGTAATATACTCTATTTATAACAAGGCCAAGAAATATTTTGATGAATATTTTGACTCAAGGTCCTCTAATGAAGACATTAGTAAGGTGCTTTTTGCATACCTTTCCACACATGTACTTGAGGATGCACACTAAATTGAATTGGGTTCTTCCTAACACATGAATCACCATAGGGAGTTAATTTCAAATTATGAATACTTTGATGGTAGGATGGTTTATATGGAAAATCATCTCTCAAGATCAGTTTTTGTGGAAGAGTCATGCTTATGATTGGGGATGGAATCACCAAATCTATTTCTATTATTCTACATAGTTTGGGTGTGGTGAGAAAACTAATTTTTGTAAGTAAATCGAATGATGTTGGTGTGCAAGTGGTCAATGTCAAGGAAATATGTAATATGGTGCATGAAGCCATGAATTTGGCTAAGGGAGTCCATTCTAGAACTTTACTTCATCTTGCGGTAAGCACTATAAATTGTAATAATTTTAAGGTTCTTATTTTTGATAACCTGAAAATTTCTAATAATAAGACCATATTGTGAGATGAGTGCATGGGCCACATAGGTGAAAAAGGTCTTAGGATATTAAAGTATAAGTACTTGGTTGAGGGGTTATTTAATTTATCTCTTGATTTTGATTTTTGTGAATATTGTATCTATGAGATGCAAAATTGTGTAAATTTTTATTCAAGCTTTGCTACATTTATAGGGGTTTTAGATCTAATTCATAATGATGTATTTTGTCCTATTGATGTAACATCACTAGGAAAATCCTTGTATTATGTATCTTTTATAGATGATTTCTCTAGGAAAATATGGGTTTTATTCCTTAGGCACAAATTTGAGGTCTTCTCAAAGTTCAAAGAGTTTAAAAATTCTTGTTGAGAACTAGATGAAAATGAGATTAAGGTATTAAAGATGGAAAATTGTGTAGAGTATTGTTCTAAAAAATTTGATAAATTTTACAAAGAGCATGATATTGCTAGGTAGAAGATGAATACATAAACCTCTTAGTAGAATGGAGTTGTAGAGCGGATGAACACAATGTTGATGAAAAAATATAGAATTATGATTAGTGGAGCTAGTTTGGATTAGAAATTCTGGGTAGAAGCTATAAGTACAACTTGTTACCTAGTTAATATACCTTCTAAATAAGATCCTATGAACAAAAAACCTAAGGAGGCTTGGTCAAGAAATAAGCCTTCATTACGGTATATCAATGTTTTTGTTTATGAGGCATATGTATATGTGCCTAAGGACAAGATATCCAAGTTGGATTTCAAAATAGATAAATGTATATTCATTAGATATAATTATGGAGTCAAAAGATACAAGCTTTCAAATCCTAATACTTCATAGACATTATACTATTAGAATTAAATCTTTAGGGAGATAATATATTTTCTTAAAACCTTATAACCTAAATATGGGAAGAGATGGTGTAACTAAATCCAAATACCAAGGATCCTACTCTTGAGGTTGAACAAGAGGTTCATGATGGACCTAAAGAGAAGGTTTATTTAGAGAGTTTAGAGGAAAAATAACAACCTCAAACCCCACTCTTGAGGAGGTCCACTTGATAGAGAATGTAACCTTATAGGCATAGACCACCTAATTTTAGATGTATTATTTATTTTTATACTAATGATGATGACCCTAGAACTATGAAAGAGGTAATGATGTCTACAAATAAGAAGTTATGGAAGAAGGCTATGAATTAAGAGATGGCAGGGCTAGAGAAGAACAACACATGGGAATTGGTGAAGATTTCTAAGGATAGGAAACCTATTGGCCACAAATGTGTTTTCAAGAATAAATTTAGTTTTGATGGAAATATGAAAAAGTAAAAGGCAAGGTTAGTGGTTAAGGGCTGTTCCCAGGTAGAGGAAATAAAATTTAGTGAGATCTTCTCTCCTACTGTAAAGTTGACATCTATAAAAAATTTGTTATCTATTGATGCTCTTTTGATCTTAATGTTGAATAGTTGGATGTGAAGATAGCATTTTTGAATGGGTATTTGGTGGAGGAAGTCTTAGTTTGTACATTAAAGAAGTCCATTTATGGACTAAAGTAGTCATCATGGATGTAGTATTAAAACTTTGATTTAGTTATTTTGAAGTTGGGTTATATTAGAGCTATGTCTGATTATTGTGTCTAATTCAAACAATATGGTGATTAGTTTATTGTTATATCACTTTATGTTGATGACATTATTTTTTAGTAATAGTAAGGACATGATCAAGGCTCTTAAAACTTAACTTTCCTTTTAATTTGATATAAAAACCTAGGGAATGCTAAGATTATCTTAATAATGAAGATTAGGAGGGATAGAGCTAACAAAAAAATTTGGCTATGGTTTCTCTTTTAGATGATAGAGGTAGAGTACATGGAATATACTCATACCTATAAGGAGGCAATATATTTCTAGATATTGTGTTTGGATATTGGGTTAAAGTAGGATATAGTAGTGATTTAGCATGAGAATTAGAGTGCCATCAGATTGAAAATGAATCCTACCTTTAATGTGTAGAAAAAACACACTTTATTTGTGATATGTTGGAAGAAAAGAGGGTTGTGATAGAGATGGTGGACACTTATATGATTTTTTTTTTATGTATAAATAAAACCCATGAGCATAGAGAAGTTTATATGATGTTGGTTGGCTATGGGGGTAATCCTGTAACCTATACAATGTATCCAAAAAGTATGATATTCTTGGGAATGTATTGTACACATTTCATAAATAATGTATTTTATTCTAGTGGTTTATCTAGGCATTAGAGGATAAATTTTTAGTTGGCATACAATGTTTATAACTTATAACTATATTAAAATGACTTCCAAGGGTATCCCACTTGGATAGGGTAATCTTGAGATACTTGGCATGTTGTGTTGAGGGATAATAGGGTGGTTAAATTATCTAATAATGAATTTACTTACCCCCTCATATAGGGTAAGTTGTTGGGATGTGAACTACTTTTAAATTAGGTTTTTGGGATATGCAACCAATAAAATTATCACATGTTGAAGTAGGATAAACAAGGGGCCTTTGTATTTGTGTTATCCCATGGAGATAACTATGGGATAGCCCATGGTTTTGGAAACCACTAGTGGTTTCCAAGTTTATCTCTAGCCTATATAAATGAGCCTTGGGTGAGTGGTTTGGGCATTCTTGGTCATCCTAATTTTGAAGTATTGTAGGTTGGAGTCAAAGATAAATTATTGGATTGTTCATGTGTATTTAATATTGTGTTTGCATGGTTATGTTGTTGGATTATATTCTATGTGTTGAAGCCTAAATATATCCTAAGAGGAGTTAATCTCCAAAATGTATTGTAATAGATTTGTTGTTGATAAAACATTAACATTCTCTTCTTGGTATATTTTTCCACTTTATGGGTTTCCCTAGGGTATAAATTGTGTTATATGTTAGAATAAATCTTTAGTTCTTAAGTTCTACTAGGATAGTCTAAACTTGAGTTACCACTCTTCCATGAGGTAAGTGAAGTCTTAGTTTAGACTAGTTCAGATTTGTTGAGTTGTTGTAATCCAACGGCTCACATTGATCAACTTTGCTATTTATACAAAGTTGATCCCATGGAATAATCAATCAGTTCTTGATCTTTTAGTAATGCTTTGCATGTCTAGTATCAAAATTCCTACATGGTACCAGAGCTAGGCTAGATTTTGCTTGCATTCAGGTTTTCATAGAGCTGGTTCACCTTCTTTGGATAATTTTTTTTACTACAAAAGCTTGCTTAGAGTTAAAGTAGTCATACTTTTTATTCATAAGTCACTGATTTTTTTTTAAACAAAAAACTTATTTTATTTTGTTGAAAAGCAGTTGAAAATTACCTTCTGCTTCATTTCTTTGAATCGTGCACCCATGACACGAAGCTCTCCACTCGAGGCTGCCAACTCGATTTTTTTATTTGATGTAACGAACATTATTTAGAGTGTTTTTTCTCCCACAGGTTATCTTCTACTCAAAGCAAGAGTGCCTTGTTTCTCTTCCCTACAAACTTCATCAAACTCTAGCTTCATGGAAGTTTCTTTTTTTTGTGGTTGCTCCCCCCCCCCCCCCCCCTCTTTTTTTTTTTTTTTTTTTTGTTGGGGGTTGTTTAGATGGCGCTACACCCTCTCTATTTGGTCTTTTTTTTTGTCGAAGTTATGTCACATTCCATTGCATGGAAGATGCAAATCAGCTTGGCGCCCTTCTCTTGTTGTCCCATTTATGAATTGGCACCCTTGTGTTACATGTGCACCCTTGAATCTTGTTTGGTGCCCTTGTGTTACACGTGTTCCTAAATACTGTAGTGTTGAGGAATTTTCTATCTTCACCCACCCACCAATAGCTTGGCATACATACCAACGGATATCTTCCAACATCTTCCACCTCTTATGCAATATCTCGACGTCATTGTTAGCTTCAGATCTCTAATAGTCGTGGAGATATTTTTCATCCTCACACGCCAATATCCAAGCTATAAATCCAGCCTCCCACTCTCTAAAAGCACCTCATATGCAATGCTTTGAGTTAATAATATTTTGCAGGAAGCCATATAAATGGAGCATCCAGTGAAGAGAATGCTTTGACTTTGCTCGTGATGTTTTTTGTGTTCTAAGAAATTCAGTGAGCAGCATCTGCTCATTCGTGGCATCTCCTTGTATCTTTTTGATACAGAGCCACCTCAAGCATGGAGCTACCTTCACACCTTGAGGCTACAAATCTTAGTGAGCAGCATCTGCTCATTACATGATGTCTCCTCATTTATTTTCAATGTAGATCCACCTCGAGTGTGGAGCTACCCTCACCTTGGGGCTATATTTTTTTCATGAGTGAAGAGACACCACGAGCACAGAGTTGAGACGTCGATCACCTATAGTCGAAAGAAGGAAGACGATTCAGAATACTAACACTCAATGTCAGATTGAAGCATGGGATTTAATGTGGTAGAAACCAAGTTTGAGGGTAGTGTTGTTTTCATTAAGCAACTACAAATAGGGTGGGCATGTTGGGTATATTTGCTGCAAATAGGGTGCTAGTTGATGTAAGTGAGCTCATATTTTGTGAATGAGCTCACAATAAAACTCTATAATATCCTCTTCAAGGAAAGAACAACATTGTAATAGATTTTAAAAAAAAGCTCCTCTCACTATTCTCTACCTATTTTTAAAGGTATTTTAAGTGAGACTCTCCTTGTAAAAATCATCAATAAAAATATATTTTTGGGGGGTTGTTTATGGTGGTGCTGCTTCTTGCACCTACTCTTAATGGCTTCAAACAAGGGGGGCTTCTTCATGTGTCTCAATTTATTGAATTGCAGTCTCTACTACTGCTGCAATATTTTTGTATTTCTACATTACTACTGCTGCATTACTTCTTGAAGGTGATACTTAGCACAGATTGTTGCATTGGTTATGGACCCACTCTCTTGGAAATTTGATGTTTGATGCTTGCACCTCATTCCTGAAGCATTTCATACATGTACATGTTATTACATTTTGGTATTACATGTTATAGTTGCACCAAACATATTCAAGAAAGGCACCAAAAATTGGCCCAAATATTTGAAATAATCACCTATGTTCCATGTATCATTCTCCTCATTTACCTATAGTCTCCCTCACGTAAGGGTGGGTCATTGAGAAGTTTTGGTATAAAGGTCTAGCAGATTATTCTTGCTTCAAATTGCCTATGTTCCACGTATCACTCTCCTCATTTTACTTATAGTTTCCCTCACGTAAGGGCGGGTAAATTGAAGAGTTTGGTATAAAGGTCTAGCTTCTGCTACCTTGTTTCAATAGGGATTCTTGCTCCACACTACTCTAATTGAAGGAAGGTGCATCATTGTCTTCTCTAAAGCTTCTTGCAGTTAAAGGGGGAATAATTGGTTCACTGCAATATTCTTTTTGCAAAATGAATACAATTGACCCACTCACCCCTCATAACTATCATACATGGAAACCAAAAATATTAAATCTCATTTCTCAAAAAGGGCTCACACACTTGCTAGAAGAGAAGCAACCTGAATTTGAAAAGGAATATGAAATATTTGTTCATAAAGGGAAGATGTATGAAACAATGGGTATTATAAGCACAAATGTAAATGAAAGCTTATGGTTTCACATTTCAGAATGTAAAACCCCATTTGAGAGTTGGCAAAAACTAAAGAACTTGTTTGGTAAAGTGGATCAAATAAGGTCAATGCAGCTAGAGGCAGAGTTAACAACATTATCTCCTGAAGACTTCAACAATATTGTTGACTTTCTCACCAAATTTAAAGAAGTCCTCACTCAATTAAAAGGTAGTGGCAAGAATAAAATAGAAGAAGAATGCATCTATCTTATTCTTTCTAAGTTAAATGGAGTATTTCAAATTTTTGCTACCACCTTTTTGTCTACAAAATATGCACTTGGTACAAGTTTTAAAATGCCCTCTTTAGAGGAGTTTTGTGATAGGCTAACTAGAGAGGAAATGAAACTTGCAAAATATGAGATCTCTCCCTCTTCCTCAAAAGCATTAGTAGCATCCACCTCCACTAAAGAAAAATTCAAAAAGAAAGAAAGAGGCCCTATAACTTGTACACATTGCAAAAAGGATGGTCATTCTGTGAATAAATGTTGGAAAAGACTACAACAACTAGAGGCAACAATGAAGGATCACAAAATAGACATCAAGAAGCAGATAGGAAAAGCCTTAAATGTTCAAGGCAAAACTATAAAAACTTCATCAAAATATTGGGTTCTAGATTCAGGGGCAACTCATCATATGACTTCTTCACATGAGTCATTCACTTCAATCTCCTCAAGCTCAACTTGTAGCATAGAAGTTGGTGACTCATCCTTTATCCCAGTCAAAGGAAAAGGTGACATATCCATTGATGGTGGTTATATCAATAATGTTCTCTATGTCCCAAATATAGCTACAAATCTCCTCTCCATCTATCATATTTGTACTTCTACAAAGGGCAAAACAATTCTATTTTCACCAATAGGAGTTGAGATAAGAGACTTTCAAGAACCACACTCTCTCATAGCAAAAGGAGATATTGATCATAACACTCACCTATTTCACTTCAATGGATTCAAAAATTCATATGGGGCCTCCTATTTTGTTGCACATGGAGATCTTGAAAGCAAAATTTGGCATGAAAGGTTTGGACATCTCAGTTATAGCTATCTAAAAGAGTTGAATACTCATGAAATGGTAACAGGGTTGCCAAAAGTCTCTTCTATTGATGGAGTATGTCCTGGATGTGCTCTTGGAAAACAACATCAAGATCCTTTTCACCCAAGTGGTTCTCAAAAGGCCTCATCCCCTCTAGAGTTAATCCATAGTGACTTGATGGTCTTCCCAGAGCCTTCTTTCAAAGGAGCAAAATATGCCTTAACCTTCATTGATGATTTTTCAAGAAGAACTTGGGTCTACTTTCTAAAATACAAAAGTGATGTTCTATCCCACTTCAAAATCTTCAAGGCCTTAGTTGAAAATCAAGCCACTTGCAAAATCAAGCAAATTCGTATAGATAATGGGGGGAATACTTCAGTAATGAGTTCTCCATATTTCTCTCAACTCATGGCATAATTCATCAACATTCAGTCTCCCATAATCCTCAACAAAATGGCATTGCAGAAAGGAAAAATAGATCTTTGAAAGAAATGGCAAACTGTATGCTCCACTCAAGAGATCTTCCAACAGTTTTTTGGGCTGAGGCAATTAACTGTGCAAATTATATTCAAAACCGCACACCTCATAAAGCTCTTGGCCATTTGACTCCCGAAGAAGCATGGACTGGCTCAAAACCTGATGTCTCTTTTTTCAAAGTTTTTGGGTGTACTGCTTGGGCACATATCCCAAAGAAAAAGAGGAAGGCTCTAGACAAAAAGAGCAAGCAACTCATCTTTGTTGGTTATTGTGAGGAAATGAAAGCCTACAGGCTCCTTGATCCCACAACTCATGAGGTCTTTTTTCATAGAAATGTTCAATTTGATGAAACATTCCCTCATAAAGATCCTCAATCATCTTCCCAACATTAATTCTCTTGAGCCATCTCCAATATTTGAGCCTCAATATAATGAAGATCCCATCCTTGAGATAGATGACCAAAATGAGGATCCTATACTTCAAACTCCAACTCAAAGTCCTGCCACACCCATTACTCCTTCCACAATGCCAAAATGGGCCCGCACCATAGTTCAAGAGGCCACTCCTTACATCCAAAATCTTCCATCATCCAGATTAAGCAACTCCATGGGTTCTGGTCTTGTCTGTCAGTCCATTTCCATAGATCCTCAATCCTTCAAAGAAGCAACTGGTATAAAAGAATGGGATGATGCCATGGAGAATGAATTTTCTTCCTTAATCAAAAACAAAACTTGGGATCTAGTCCCTCTACCTAAAGGAAGAAAATTGGTTCATTGTAAATGGATTTACAGAACTAAGTATGGACCTGATGGAGAAATTGACAAACACAAAGCTCGCTTGGTAGCTAAAGGTTTTTCACAAATTGAAGGCATTGATTATTCTGAAACCTTTGCACCAGTTGCAAAAATGGATTCTGTTAGGCTGGTACTTGCACTTGCTGCTTCCCAAAAATGGCCAATTTTTCAAATGGATGTTAAAAGTGCTTTCTTGCATGGTGACTTAAAAGAGGAAATATTCATGGAACAACCTACTGGATTTATTCAAGACTCCTCCCTTGTTTGTAGACTAAGGAAATCTCTCTATGGTCTCAAACAAGCTCCTAGAGCTTGGTATGAAAAAATGGACTCCTTCCTTCTTTCCTCAGGGTTTTCTCATTGTGAGTCTGATGCAACAGTCTACATTTGGAGGGATGAAGAACACATCACCATACTTGTTCTCTATGTTGATGATCTACTACTCACTGGTAGTGCCATTTCTCACATCCAAACTATCAAAGACTCCCTTTCTAAGAAATTTGAGATGGTTGATCTGGGTTTAGCTCATTACTTCCTTGGGTTTCAGATAACTCAAATAGATGCAGGAATTTCATTGTGTCAATAAAAATATACTCTAGACCTTCTTCAACGGTTTAAGATGACTGATTGTAAGCCTTCTTCCACACCTTTTCAGTCTGGAGTCACTCTAAGTACTTCCTGCAAGTCCCCTCTATGTGATGCTACTCTCTACAGACAACTTGTAGGAAGTCTATTATACCTCACTCATACTCACCCAGATATTTCATATGTTGTTGGCTTAATATCTAGATTCTCACATCAACCTCATTTCAGCCATTGGCAAGCAACAAAGAGAATCCTCCGCTACTTGCAAGGAACTACTCACTTTGGGCTCTTATATGAGGGAGGATCCATGGATATCATTGGTTACACAGATTCTGATTGGGCAGGTTCAGTTGAAGATAGATGTTCCACTTCTGGCTATGTTTTTTGTCTTGGTTCTTCACCTATTGCTTGGTCATGCAAAAAATAACAAGCAGTAGCATTATCATCTACAGAGGCAGAATACAGGGCAGCAGTTTTGGCCAGTCAGGAAGCTCTTTGGCTTCATCAGATACTAAGGGAATTTGGTTTTTTCCATGACCAACCCATTACCCTTTGGTGTGACAATCAGAGCACAATTCATATTGCCCATAATCCAATTGAGCATCAACGCACCAAGCACATTGAGATTCACATGCACTTCATTCGACAACATATTCAGCAAGGGGATCTAAACTTGGAGTACATTCCCATAGAAAATCAAATTGTAGATATCTTCACCAAATCCTTTCCTTCTCCATGTTACATTCAGTTACGAGAGAAACTTGGGGTTAGGCAGTTGCATTAGAAGGGTGCATAGAGGTTTTCACCTCTCTCTTCTTCTTATTGTTCTTTTTCTTCTTGGAATATGGTTTTTCCCATGTGGTTTTTTCACCATCTCTCCTATATATAAGTACATTGTACATGAGTACCTAATAAGGCCATATTGTCGGGACTCATTTTTTTTGGTGTTCAATAGAGGACAATCTTCGCCATCCGAAGACATGCCTCTTCTTCTTCTTCTTCTATAAGAAGTTCATTGTACATGAGTACCTCATCAGGCCTTGTTGTCGGGACTCATCTCCTGTTGTTACATTCACCCCTAGTATCACTTAAGGGGGGTGTTAGAATAAATATTTGTTCTCTTAAGTTCTACTAGGATAGTCTTACTTGAGTTACCACTCTTCCATGAGTTAGGTGAACTCTCAGTTTAGACTAGTTCAGATTTGTTGAGTTGTTGTAATCCAATGACTCACATTGATCAACTTTGCTATTTATACAAAGTTGATCCCATGGAATAATCAATCAGTTCTTGATATTTTAGTAATGCTTTGCATATCTAGTATCAAAATTCCTACATTATAATCTTATTATATATTCTATATTTATTTTTAAGTGCTAGTACTCTATTGTGGTACTTTTAGATTTGGTTAAATAGCATAAATTTCCTCAATGGACTAAGTAGAAAATTATTGTATTTCAGTGCATTATTTTCTTTCACATATTTTGTGCAATTTTCCAACTCCAACACACTATCATTTATTTTTTCCATTTTGGTCCTTCTATCTTCATTATCAAATGTGAAAAATTCAATTCATATATGGATGCAACATCCTCATTCACTGACTAGTTTTTGACTTCTTTTTGAGTAATTCTATCAATCATTTTTGTTCTTTATTTTCTACCTTGTAGTGTTTATATGTGAGTAGTGCCATGTATAATATGCTTGCAAATTCTAACTCTCCTTTTGATAAATTCATGATCCCAAGTTTTATGGCATTGACTTTTTCCTTTCTAAAGCACTTATTGGTATTTTGAGAAGTAGGCATCCTTATGGCTCCCTAGTCTTAGAATATGTGCTCCCTAATTGAATTATATAAGCTTGATTTAGTAAAACCTTTATAGATTCTTAGTTTTGTAGAATATGTGCTCCCTAGTGATAAGAGTATGAACACCATATTTTAGGTTTTGAAGAAAGATTATTTCTTCTCAACTTGATAATCTTAGACAAATATTATTGTTATCAAGTTTTGTATAATGCCTTATGACTCCCTAATTTTTTTAAGTATGATATAGTTCTTTTGTAAAAATATAGTTCAATTTTAGTTGATTTTGTACAAGTTTTGTAAAGTTCAAAAATCAACTTCTTAATACCTTATTACTCATAATTGATCTAAGAAAATTTCAATTTTTGAAGAGGTTTTAATTTTGGAATTATTTTGTCCCTTTTTGAAGGTTTGAGACAAGTAAAAATATATTTATCCAACCTTAATAGAAACCATAATAACCTCTTTTATATACCTTAGATTATTTCTAATTTCTAATAACATAAATTTGATGGAGTAACCCTTGTGGCTCCCAAGTTTGGAAAATTAGAAACAATAATAATATTTGTAAAATGTTAAATTATTTAATCCAAGTAGAATTCCTTATTTATCCTAGGTTAAATTACAAATATTAAATAAATGATATAAGTTACCCCTTATAGCTTTTCTTTCAAAATCTAAGTTTTAACCTTAGTTTATAACCCTTATATCTCCAACTATGAAAGCAATAATAATTGGGATTAAACCTTTGGTGCTAGAATAAACGAAGATCCCTTGGAGTTGCTTGTCTTTAATGGTAGTCCGTGGGTGCTAATTTTTTGACCTTCAAAATACAAGAGCTTTTAATGATCCTTCTTCCTTCCTTCCATGTTGTGCTTTAGACATATTTGATTGTGCTTTCCTCCCTCTTTGGATGTCTTTGAATGTGCTTCGCTCACCCTTTGAAATTGGAATTTAAATGCCTTTTATGGACAATTAATCATGGAATTTGTGACATGTGTCATTTTTATTACAAGTGAGTACTCCCTTATTTTTGTAACATCCCAAGTTATTTATTCAACACCCTTGAAGCAATTTGAAATGTATGGGCACTCGTGTGAAGAAGGTGGAGAATACCAAGTGTTAGTGCTTCACTATAACTCCTCCATGGGAGTTTCTTGAATGTTGAAAGGAATGATGTCTATTATGCCAAGTGGTATCTCTGCATGGATTCCCTTCCTATAATGTCTTCGAATATGGAGATTATAACTCCTCAAACCCTTTTGTAACCATTATTTGCTACGTTGCTTGGGTAGCAAGCAAGCTATTCTTTTGCAGGTGGATAGATGATGCACTATGGAGCTTAGACGATGATTTGGAGATTTATTTGGTGGATGGTCTTCTCCAAGTTAGAGACCATGAATGTAACACCTTTGCTTCTTCTCTTTTATGCGTCCAATAATGTTGAATCCTTTGTATATTTTCAACATATTTTAGAAGTAGATGTGCACTCTCTTGTGTATGTAAATAAAGCTCAAAGATAATATGACATGAGCTTTGATTCTATAGGTACGTACATCCAATATGAGAACTTTTAGTGGCTCCTTTTAGCTTTGGAAGAAGAGTTCTGATATCTGACCTTCCTTGGCTGATTTACCCTGTAGTTAATGTGCCCTTTTGTGGCACTTCCAAATTTTCTCTTTTGCTGTAAAAACCATATTAGAGTAGTGCAATATAATGTATTATGATATTGTATATAAGGCTTCTTTTAATATAAATTCTTTTACACTCTATTACCAAATTTAAAATTTTGGTTTTGTGGTAAAATTTTCCTGAAATACAAGGGTTTTGAGGTTGTATTTTATGAGTAGACACACATTTCCCTTTTTGCTTGGATAATTTGATAACAAATCCAAGCTTAAATAATAGTAGATAGAATATTTTAAATTGATTCAATTTTTTACACTTTCTTTCCTTGCATCCAACCTCATAATGCTTTGGATTTGAGACTCACCAAGTCTCACTCTCTGAAGCTTCTATTTCTATTTTTGGTTAGTTAAGTTATTCTCCAAATTTTAGAGGATTCTAACCTTTTTGGGTGGCTTATTTTGGCCACTACAAGTTGCATATTTTTGTGCTTCAATAGTGTCTTTAGAAACTTGATACAAATCAGTTTTATGCCCTTCAAAAAACATAAAACTATTTTATTTTTGAAATTATTATAACAGTACAAGTCCTTCACTTTTAATGCAATAATATTACACCTTATCACTCCAATCAAATATCAATTCATGCACTAATAGTTTACTGCAACTAATCAATAATAACCTAAAATGAATCTTTAAGAGTTATTCTAAAACTTCACTACAATCAATATTGTAGGACTTAGTCTTATTTTTCTTTTCCCAAAGTAGATGATAGGTAGTTGATAGAGGCTAATATGAAATCTGATAAATCCCTAATAAATGTGCAAATAAATACTTAAAAATAATCTTTTTTCCTTTTGCACTTTAGAATACTATAATCTAATTTTCTTCTTGCAACTTTAATCCAAATTTAGGTGCTCTACTAAATCTGATAAGTAATCCAATTAATGAATCTTCTTGCACCAAAAGTTGCTTACCTTTTTATGTAGGTATTCTCCTACTTTTTTAGAGGATGTAGATATTGGTGTCTAAAAATACCAAGTTGCTACTTCAAGTAGGATGTCCTAAATAACTCCTTCACCAAATTATGGTCTAAAATTTTCTTTAATGAGCCTAGGATTTGGTGGCTTGTTCTCCTCTTGTGTTCTCCTCCTTTTGCTGTAGATTTGTATAATTCTATGTCTCTAAAGTGGTGCCTTCTTATTGTGAGAGGTAATATTAAAATATCCAAGATTTGGTGAGATTATTCTATATTCAAGTCTTCTTGTTGAATTCTAACTTCAAGCAGGACTTTCTTCTGGAATTTGACACTCCTTGCCAAATTTTTCGTCACAAATTTGACACTCCTTGCCAAATTCTCCTTCATAAATTTGGCACTCCTTTCCAAATTCTCCTCTTGGACTTGTTGTCAGATGGCAACTATTATCCCAAGTTCTTCACTATCAGGGACTTCACATTGGTTGTGGATTTCTCAATGAGTTCTCCAAAGAACTCTCTTGATCTTTAGCAAGGCTCTCCTAGCATTTTTTGGATGCTCGATGAGACCTTCTCAAGGTCTTTGATCTGGTAGCGTCTTGTGGTATTCCTTGAGACCTTCTCTTAAAAATTCTACTCCTAGAAGTGTTGGTGGTAAGATATTTTTACTATGCTACTTTTGGCTTTGATCAGGACTCACATAGTCCTTCTTCCAAGATTGGAAGTTCTCCAATGATATTTTCTCCTAATATATTCACTTTTGCTTGAGGGTTGAGTTGATTCTAAAGAAGATACTCTTACTAAATTTATTGTAGGAAGTTTCCCAACTCACTGAATCTTCTATCTCTACAACAAAGATATTAGTACTAAAATATTTACTCTACTTATGAATTAGATATTATTCTCAAATTCTTCTTTAGGATCAAGGATTATGTGGCATTTTTCAATATCAAGGCTTATGTTGCCTTTCTCAGTACCAAGGCTATTGTGCCCTTTTTAGTATCAAGGCTTCTATGGCTTTTTTAGTATCAAGGCTTCTATGGCCTTTTCAGTATCAAGGCTTCTATGGCCTTTTTAGTGTCAAGGATTCTATGGATTCTTCTTAAAGGATTCTATGGCCTTTTGTATCAAGTATCCTATGGCCTGTTCTTCAACTATGGAATTATTCAACAAAAAAATAGATATCTTCAGTCTCCTTTCTTCACCACAATCCTTAACTAGAAGTCTTATAATGTAGCTATGGAGGAAATGAACACTCCATTAATAAAGCTACTGAACTAAATTGTATCCATGTCCAATGGATGGTGAGGTACAAAGAAATGTACTATCCACTAAGCTACACTATATGACTATATACCCTGACTCTATATATATCTATCTATGAGGCCATCCTTATATAGGAAAAATATGCTACTTGGCCAACACTCTATCTATCTATGTAAGGGATATCTTGCACATGTACAATTTCCACATTAACACTTGTGCATTTATTACATTGCATGAAGTAACTAGATAACTTGCACATAAAGTAATCTATGTATGTATCTTGGAAGATACATTTACATAACCCAAATTATGGAATTGACTCTATTTATAACATTTTTTAGGTATTTTTTTGTGATTGCAATGTACCTACACTTCCTTAGATTACTAGTCTTTAGGATTTTGATGAAGTTCATCCCCCATATTTTAAATAATTTTTATGGTTGTGATGAATGTGAAGACATGAAGTGTCATCATAGTAGCTTCCATGTAATTTTATGGGTATCACACATTGTAATAAAATCCTTTAGAACATGAAATAAGATAGACCATCACAATTTGAGAAGGAGACCCTTCATCATCATCATGTGAGATCCTATATGTTCTCATGCCAAGCATTCATATGCCTCCTTCAGTACCTTATGTACTACTTTCATTATGCATTAACATAAAATCATGTCAATCCCATATTTTAAAATAATATTTTAATAAACTAAATTGGTCTTGACTTCAAGATTATTATTTACTGCTCAATTGTCAACAATACCCCTATTAGGTCTCCTACGAAAAAATATACCCTAATGTGTTTGTACTAAGGCAACAATATCATGATTGAAAACAAGTGAGCATCAAGAAACTTGTCCATATTTCCTCCCTCTATAGGTTCTCCAAAATGTGTCTATGGTAGTCGATTTGTAATTGTATATTTTTTCTAGGTCTTACTACTACATGGAATATAAATTCTTGTAAAGTGACAAGTGAATTACTAACTTATTCATTGATAGTCGACTTGTTGATCAAGTGAATTGGGAGATTAGTGATAAACATAGTATGTGAATAATTTTATGAGTAGATAGTGTTGAAACTTCACCACTTTATAAACCATCACCAGTGCGTTGTATTTTGTAGTGCTTTAAAACTTCTCCTTGCATGATAAAAATTGATTGACAAAATATATTTGTCGGTCCATCCAATGTAACCCTCCTGCAACAAATACAAAAAATAAGGGTTGGTCTAGCACTTGAAACCATCCTACACCAACCTATATCTAATCATAAATTTTTACACATTAATGCAAACATTAAACTCAATTTTCAAATCTAAAAATACTAGAACAGGTGTATTGAATTATTTAGATTTCACTTGTTCAAAATCCTATTGGTGCTTTTCCATTCACCTAAAATGAATATTTTTCATCATGAGCCTATCTAATATGTGGGAAATTTCCATGAAGTTCTTGTTTAACCTTTTGTCATATCCCATATGCCCCATAAAGAATTTTAGTGAGTTGAAATTCTATGGTTCTTCCCATACTCATCATAACATAAATATTTTTAGAATTTTCTTTATCCATTTTTGACATACAACATGACCCAAGAGTTTCTTGTAGGGCATTAGCAACTTACACTTCTTTAGATTCAAATATATATGAGCATTCATACACTACCTCACACATTCTTCTAAAATTTTTAGATGCTCTTCCCCCTTTCCATAGAGCAACCAATCATCTAAATTTTCTTATCAACATATTTTTAAAAATAAAAAAAATTAAACACTATAATGTGGCATATACATTGTACAAACTGAAGGGAATTGTTGTACAATTAAATTTCATTCTCCAAAAATATTGGGGTTTTCAAAATATCCTCCTAGGTAAAATGTATTTGGTTGTACCCTCATAATCCATCCAAAATAAAAGAAATTTCATGTTGGACTACTTTAACTAAAATTGAGTTGGTGAATAGGATTTGGAACATTCCATTTATTATGGTTGTGTTCAAGATCCTAAAATTTATGCAAATTAAAATTTGTGCACTCTCCTTAATTAGACTAATAATGATCAAGGACACCCAACCACTCATAACCACCTTGAAGGTAATGTCAACATATAGCATCTTCTAAATCACCATATTCATGAGGACCATATATTTAAATTTATGAGGTATGACCTCCTTAAAGTTTGTGCATATGGTACTAATTGTATATTTCATAAACTTAAGTGGAATTTTCTTGAGGTCTTTCTATGTCCATGAAAAGACATCTTAATACTTCAAAAATATCTTTGATGTTTCTACCTTTAGCATCAAATCTCAAAAATATTTTTTGATTATCATATTCTCTTTATTATGTCACTAAAATTTACCTACACCATACATGATCATTCATATCTAATAATGTTAGGATACTCTAACACTTTGTTTGTATCAAATGGGTGTGTTGGCTTTTCATTAGTCTATGTGTTGTTATCATTTTACTATATAAATTTTAGGGGATTACATTTTTTCATCTTTCTCCATGCATGCATTTATCACCTTCCTCTTGTGGCTTGATTCACCTACTTCATAAGAGTCAAATGATATCATATTCTCCCTTTTTTACCGTACCTTGTACTTCTTTCATATTCACACAAAAAAATGTTGGTTGGAATACAATACAATCCTCCATCTACTAATGGAGGAGACAATTATCTAAGTTCTCTTCATCTTGTTAGGAAGGTGTACATTCTGCATAAATAATGTATTTTATTCTAGTGGGTTACCTAGGCATTAGGGGAGAACTTTTTTAGTTGGTTTACCAAGTTGATAACTTGTAACTATGTAAAAAAACTTCTAAGGATATTCTTGGGATACTAGGCATGTTGTCTAGAGTGAGAATAGGGTGGTTAAATATGCTAGTAATGATTTTACTCACCCTCCTCATATTGGGTAAGTTGTTTAGATGTGAAACCAACAACCTTATCACATCTTGAAGTAGGCTTAAAAGGGGCTTTGGGATTTGTGTTATCCCATGGAGATAACTATGGGATAGCCCATGGTTTTGGAAACCACTAGTGATTTCCAATTTTACCTCTAGCCTATATAAACAAGCCTTGGATGAGTGGTTTGGCAATAATTCTTGGTCATTCTAATTTTTGAGCATTGTAGGTTGTAGTTGGAGATAATTTAATATACTCTTAATGTGTGTAGAATATTGTGTTTGCATGGTTATGCTCTTGGATTGTATGCTATGCATTGAAGCCTAAAGATATCCTAAAAGTAGCTAACCTCTAAAGTGTACTATATTCAATTTATTGCTAATAATACATTGAGAATTTCTTCTTGTTGGGTTCTTCCCCTCCATATGTTTTTCCATTGCATATATTACATTATTATCTTCTATAATATGAATTTATTTCTATGTGATAATATTCTACTTTGATAATTTTAGATTTGGTTAACTAGCATAACTTACATCATTGGACTAAGTAGGAATTTATTGTACTTTTGTGCATTATTTCCTTTTATTTGGTATCAAATCCTAGATAGTTTATTAGATCTATGGAAGGAGTAGGGCTATTTTTATATTTAATCCTTGCTTTAGTGGGAGTTGTGTAGTGTTGATATTGTTTTTAGTAAATAGATATGGTAGGCACTAGAATGGAGATTGAGAAATTCAATGAGAGTAACTTTGAGCTATGGAATTTCAAGATAGAGGATCTTATTTTTTAATAAGACCTTCATACAATAGAATCTAGTAAAAAACCCTCTGGTCTATCTATAGAGGACTGGGTCATGATTTTCAAAAGAAAATAAGTCTTGTTAGGCTATCTTTTGAATTCAATGCTCCTAAATATTTTAGTATGAATGACCACCAAGAATATTTGGATAAATTTAGGTGCCTCTATTCATTTAGAATGAAATATAAAATTTTACTACTAAGAATTTAAATACTTTTAACATATTGGTGAGCTAGTTGGCATATATGGACATGAAGATGAAAGAGGAAGACCAATGCATAACACTCCTATGTTCTTTGCTTGATTTTTGGTACAATATTGTCATGGAAATCAATAGCATTATCTCAAAGATGACATTGATAAGGTGATGGGTGCCTCAAAGGAGACGAGACAAAAAACTTTTGAGTCTATCAAGGATGCACTGATTATTAGTGGTCATTCAAAGAATAAATAAACAAGAAGAAGAAGGAAAAGTGATCAAAGTCTAAGGGGAGATACAAGTCCCTTGGCAAATCCAATGTGAAATGTCAAAACTATGATAAGACAAAATACATTCAGAAGGACTACAAGGAGAAGACCTTTAGCTTTTAATATAATGTGCAATGGGAGATAGCAATCACAAGATGTAGAATAATATGAAAGAAAGTAAATCTACGAGATGACTAAAATATGCTATAAATAGAAATGACATAAATGAATACAATGTAGCTATAGAGGAAATGAACACTCCATTAATAAAGCTATTGAACTACATTGCACCCATCACCAATATATGGTGATCTACATAAAACTGTGCTACTACCTATGAATATGCTCTAAGCTTCTCTATCTATCTATATATCTCTATTACAATGAGGCCCTTCTTATATAGGAAGATAGGTTCCTTGGCCAACACTCTACCTAGTTGTGCAATGGATAAATTGCAAATATACAACTTGTACATTGACACTTGTGCATTATTACATTGAATGAAGTAACTAGATAATTCCTCCTAAAGTAATCTAATGTCCTAAGTATGTACCTTGGAAGGTACATTTGCATGACCCAAATGATGTAATATACTCTATTTCTAACACCCCCCTATATTACATTATTTGGGTATTAAAGACTTTAGTCTTTAATATGGATCTTCTTCCATTGGATAATGGAATTTGTATTCTCATTCATTGCTTACTATATTTAGGTTCAACCGGTAATCTGTGTCTTCATATGATGTAAAGTAAGCTGTAGCTGAAGCGAAATATTCTTATTTCAATTGAGTTTGCATTGTATTCCTCCATATATTTCATATTATTCTTCATCTCTAGATTTACCTTTTATTATGGTTTCTATGCTTTATAGGTGGTTGTGCTGCTACTTGGTTCTTGTAAGGAAGGTTTCTTTTTTGTCTTCAATCTATACAGAAGTTTTTGAACAACCACTTAAGGCATCATGATAAGATCTTGAGTTAGTATAACAAGAAGTTCTAATACTGCATGAGGATTAAAAAAATTTCTAGGTATGATTAATTAAGTTCTACCTTATTTTTTAGTAGTTCTATCAATCCTTTTTGTTCTATATTTTTAGACTTGTAGTGTTTATATGTGAGCAATGCCATGTATAATATGCTGACAAAGTCTAAGGAAAGTGAAATGTCACTTTCCATTGTCAATTGCTTCATTGAGATGGGCTTGAAGATAGCATTCCATTGTATCAAAATTATCTTCTAAGGCTTCATTATGAATTACTTTTTAATTTAGATCTAATCTTCCTTCTAATTTATTGAGTAGATTCATGATCCCAAGTTTTATGGCACTAGATTTCTCTTTTTTGAAGCAATTATTCTTATAGGTATTTTGAGAAGTAGACATCCTTATAGCTCCCTAGTTTTAGATATGTGATCCCTAATTGAAGTATATAAACTTGATTTTATAAAAACTTTATTAATACTTAGGTTTTTAGGCTTCTTATGTCTCCCTAGTAATGAGAATATGTATACCTAATTTTAGGTTTTGTAGAAAGCTTATATCTTCTCAACTTGATAATATTTTATAGATATTATTATTATCAAGTTTTTTAGAATGCCTTATGAATCCCTAGATATTTTTAAAATATGATATAGTGCTTCTTGTAAAATATAGTTCAATTTATGGTTGATTTTGTACAGTTTTGTAAAGATCAAAAATCAATTTTTTTTAACACCTTATTACTCCTATTGAACTAAGCACTTTTTGAAGAGGTTTTAAAGTTGGATTTATTTTGTCCCTTTTGAGAAAATTTTGAGATAAGAATATTATAAATTTCCAACCTTAGAAAAAAATCTTAATAACCTCTTTTTGAATCCCTTAGGATTTTATTTAAGTGTTTCTAATTTCTAATAACCTAGTTTGGTGTTGTAACCCTTTTAACTTCCAAATTTGGAAAATTAGAACACATTAATATTTGCAAACATTGAATGGATTAATTCAAAGTAGTATCCCTTATTTCTCCTAGGTTGTATTTTGCAAATATTAGTCAAATTTGATATTTAATTTCCCTAAGTTTGTGCTTTCAAGTAAATATTGATTGAGTTGTTCTTACAAAAAATGGAAGAAGTGTCTCGCTGGGGTGTGGACGTTCTGGGTTTCTATGCAGTTGAATGTGTTTTTTTGGTTAGTTATTATGCAGGGTCTTCATATTAAGTATCATCTAGCCAAATGTATGCTTGCGTCGGATGCTTGTTCCAGTTGTGAAAAAAGTCAAACAATTAAGCATATTTTTTTGGAATTTTTGAGAATGAGAAAGGTATGGAGAAAGGCAGTCTAGTTTTATGACAATGTTGTTCAAGGGAAGCTAAGGTGGAAGGTAGTATTTTTTGGAGACTCCATTGATTATGTGAGCCATAGAAGGATATTTTGGCACATTATCAGACTCTCTCTTGTTCAGTATTTGGAAAGATAGATGTAGTCTAATTTTTAAAAATGAGGAGATGCAGGTTGTTGTTACTGTTAGTAAATCTACTGAGCTTATTTCTAATCAACTTAAGGTGTTTAGGTCTGAGATTATTTAGGACTGTATTAGAATTGATAAAAGTGTTAGATCTGATTGTTTGTTGCTCATTCACAAACTGCTATAATGTTGCTATGATGATGTATTTTTTTATTATTATTTAATATAAAGTATTTTTTCAATAGAAAAAAAATATTGATTTCCTTTAATATGTCAACCTTAAAATATAACCTTATAACTCCAATTTTAATGAAAGAAACTTACATGGGGAAATTTTACCTTAATAAGGATTTACACTTTTATGAAATCAACAGTAGTCTGTACTTCTTAGGTGTTGTGAGTAATGAAAAATTCTCCAATTTGCTATTGGCTTCAACACTCTCTTTAATGCTTCCTTGACCTATTTTATTGAGAGTACTATTCCTTACCATTTTTAAATACTCCTAAATTGATCTTTCTTCTGAATTGCTTTCGGGTTGCTTGTAGAGTTTCTTGGTCCAAGTTACCTTTAATAGGCGCTCAGTCAAGTGACAAGTGTCACAATAGTTTTAAGATGTTCTATGAATGCTTTAGGTGTTTAGTGGAGACACTGATATTATTCTAATTCTTATGATAAATATCACCTCCACTTGAAAATATATTTTTATTCCCTCTTCGTGCGCTATCCAAGATACATGTCTACTTCAACGTATATGAGGCTTATTGCTATAACACTTTTGGCTGTAAATAACTCCTCTACCACATGGAGTATGGACACTAAGATATTGTTGTAACATATCCTTCATGGGTATTTTTTAGGGTTATTTTAGAGAATGACAAGTTGCACCTTCTTTCCTTTGCATACCCTTGTATTATCAACATCTTCTTGCAAGACTTTAAAATGTATTATTCCACCTTCTTCTTTGTTGTACTTCATTGGTGCTGAGATATTTCCAGCCAAGCAATGCTTATGGTAGAGATTTAGTGGATATATGAAGGAGCTTTGGTGGAGATATGGTAGCACTTTGATGAAGACTCCATGGTGCTCCACTTGAGGTAGTGAATGCTCCTTAATTGGACATATGGTTCCAATATGCTTGCATCAATTTCCTTTGCTTATGTACAACTTGATTTCTCTCTGGATTTGTACCTTGTATTTTATAGGTTTGGTCATCCAAGATACGTAGAAGATGAGCCTATATGAGTGGATCTTTGCTATGTTTGGGAGAATGCTAGCGTTAGACTGCCTTTGGTTTTTTTACCCTGCTTATATTGTTCCTTAGAGGCACTTTACAATCTACCATTTTTCATGTGTAGAATGTGTTAGATAAGTGCAATACAATGTAATAATATTTGAAAATAAGATACATTTTGCACCCTTTCTTGCACTCCTTTTTGCAGGTCTAATATTATGATTTATATGGTAAAATTTTTGAATGTAGTGTAGGGGTTTTGAGGTTGTCTGTTTTCTTAAACATATTCCCCTTTTTGCTTGGATATTATGATGACAAATCCAAGCTTAGATAGAAGTAGATAGAATCTTCTTTTAAGATGCAATTTTTTGCACTTTTCTCCTTGCAACTAACCCTGTAATGCTTTGGATTTGAGACTCACCAAGTCTCAATATTTGAATTTTCTATTTATAATTTTGGTTAGTAATATTCTTCTCCAAGTTTTAGAGGATTATAACCTATTTTGGTGGCTTCACTTGATCACTATGTGTTGTATATTTTTTTGCACTAATAGTGTCTTTAGACACTTTAAGAATTTATGATTTTATGCCCTTCTCAAGAACAAATTCAATAATCCTATTGAGAGCAATAGAATAGTGCAAATGAATCTCATAAAATTTCTTTTAATGCACTAAAAGTTTTACCTTATCACTCCAATAAACTCTAAAATTAATGCACTTAATCAATTTACTACAACTAATCAAGAATAATCTGAAATTAATCTTCAAGAGTTATTCTAAAATTTCACTACAATTAATATTATAGGACTTTCTCTGGTTTCGTGGCATACTGTTGGGTCTGTTCCTGCTTGTCTCCTCTTTTCTGCCTTCTGGTGCTATTCCTTTTTGTTCCTTTGTGCTAAAGGATCGTTGGTAATCCTTCAAGTTGCTTTTTGAGTGTAATGGCTTCAGGTCTTTCAGTTTTGATGAGCTTTGCTCTGTTCTTCATGTTTCTCTTTTCCTCCTCTTGTTCCTCTAAGTTCCTTTTTGTAAAAGGCGACAGGGCACCTTTAAAATGCCCTTTTTGAATTAATATAATTAACTTACCAAAAAAAAATTGTAGGACTTAGTATTCTTTTTATTTTTCCAAAGTAGATGATATAGATGTAATTTTGAAATCTATTCAACTCCTAATTAATGTGCCAATGAAACTTAAAAATAACTTTTCTCTTTTTGTACTTTTAAAAATTGTAATCCAATTTTTCTTCTTGCAAATTTAATCCAAATTAAAGTGCTTTAACAAATATGATAAGTAATCCAATTAATGAATCTAATTGCACCAAAAATTGCTTATATTTTTGAAAGCTTCTGTAGATATTTTGTCACTTCTGTAGAGTATGTGGATCTTGGTGTCTAAGATCACCAAGTTTCTACTTCGAGTAGAATATTGCAACTCTTTGTAGACTATCCTGAATAGCTCCTTCACCAAAATATGGTCTCGAAATTTCTTCAAGCAGGATCTTCTTCTCAAGATTTTGAATGTCTTGAGGTCTTCATTGGGTTCTTCTTCTAGGATTTGGTACTGCTTACCAAATTATTCATCTTGTATTTGGAAATGCTTACCAAATTTTTATTCTCTGGCTTGTTGTTGGATGGTGATAATAGTCTCAAGTCCTTCACTATCAAGGGATTATCCTTGGTATTGGATTTCTCCAATGAGTTTTCTTTTGAGGATTTCTTAGCAAGGCTCTCCAAACCTTTTACTAGATGCTCAATGAGACCTTCCCAAGGTCTTTGATCTTACAACTTCTATTGATATTCCTTGAGACATTTTCTTCAACCTTCATCTCTTGGAAGTGTTGGTGGTGATATCTTCTTTTGGATCTCTAATTTTTCTACTTCTAGATTCTAGCAGGACTCTCCTAGTTCTTCTTCTTCTTATTCGAGGACTACAAGTTCTTCAAGGAGATCTTCTCTTGATCTCTTCAATTTTGCTTCTGGTGCTGAATTGATTTTGAAGAAGATACTCTTCCTAAATTTATTGTAGGAAGTTTTCCAACTTACTGAATCTTATTTCCTTGTAACAAAATATTAGTACTAAAATTTTAATCTACTTCTAAATTAGATATTCTCTTCTGAAGTCTTCTTCAATATCAAGGCTTTTGTGGCCTTTTTTAGTATCAAAGCTTCTGTGACCTTTTTAGTATCAAGGATTCTATGGCCTTTTTAGTATCAAGGCTTCTATGGCCTTTTTAGTATCAAGGCTTCTATGGCATTTTATTCAAGGCTTCTATGGCATTTTCTATATCAAGGCTTTTGTGGCCTTTTCTTCAAGGCTTCTATAGCCTTTTCTTCTAGATAAAGACTTCTATGGTATTTTATTCAACTATGAAGTTATTCAATATAGCAATAGAGATTTTCAATCTCCTAACTTCACCATGACTCTTCTCCAGAAGTATTCTTCTCTTGTATAAGGAAATAATCTCTGCACTATGAAGGCACGCCAACCTTCAGGCAATGAAGTTGAAGCCTCCTAGATTTTTGTTGTAGGAGGAGTCCCAATCATTTGAGAATTAATTTTTTGCTACAAAAGAGACTTTGGGTAATAGTTAAAAAATTATAGATATCCTAAATTATCTTCACTAGATGATCTATCAATCTAGTGGATTGAATATTGAGTCCTAGTCTTCACAATTTTTTCTTACAACTTTATGGAAAGTCTCTAGTCAAATGTAATCTTAGTATTTTTGGAACTGATATTTCATTCAATCCTAACTTGTGTCTCTCCCTAATTATATCACCTAGAATCTTTTAATGGTTTTTAACTCAATATCAATAATAATTATGGTTTTCCTATTGATTTACTATGACTAGATCTACCGTAGCTCTGATACCATTGTTACCTTTTGATGTAATGTGCAATGGAAGATAGAAATCACAAGATGTAGAATAATATGAAAGAAAGTAAAGCTGTGAGATGACTGAAATATGCTATAAATAAAAATGATATAAATGAATACAATGTAGCTATGGAGGAAATAAACACTCCATTAATAAATCTACTAAACTACATTGCATCCATCACCAATATATGGTGATCTACACAGAATTGTGCTACTACCTATGAATAAGCTTTAAGATTCTCTATTTGTCTATATATCTCTATTACATTGAGGCTCTTATTATATAGGAAGATAGGTTCCTTGGCCAACACTCTACCTAGCTATGCAAGGGATAAATTTCACATATACAAATTGTACATCGACATTTGTGCATTTATTAAATTGCATGAAGTAACTAAATAACTTCCTCCTAAAGTAATATAATATCCTAATTATGTACCTTGGAAGGTACATTTACATGACCCAAATGATGTAATATACTCTATTCATAACAACTACAAAAAGGATTTTGATGAATATTTTGACTCAAGGTCCTCTAATGAAGATATTAGTAAGGTATTTTTGCATCCCTTTCCATACATGTACATGAGGATGCACACTAAATTGACTTGGGATATTCCTACCACATGAATCACCATAGGCAGTTAATTTCAAATTATGAATACTTTTATGTTAGGATGGTGTATAAGGAAAAATCATATTTCAATATCAATGGTTATGGAAAATGTATGCTTATGATTGGAGATGGAATCACCAAATCCATTTCTAATATTCTACATAGTTTAGGTGTGGTGAGAAACCTAATTTTTGTAAGTAAATCAAATTATGTTGGTGTGTAAGTGGTCATTATCAAGGACATATGTAAGAGGGTGCATGAAGCCATGATTTTGGCTAAGGAAGTCCATTCTAGAACTTTACTTCATCTTGAGGTAAGCACTATAAATTGTAATAATTTTAAGGTTCTTATTTTTGATAACCTAAAATTTCTACTAATAAGACCATATTGTGATATGAGTGCATAGGCCACATAGGTCAAAAATGTCTTACGATCTTAAAGACTAAGTACTTGGTTGAGGGGTTATTTAATTTCTCTCTTGATTTTGATTTTTGTGAATATTGTATTTGTGGGAAGCAAAATTGTGTAAAGTTTTATTCAAGCTCTGCTACATTTATAGGGATTTTAGATCTAATTCATAGTGATGTATTTGGTCCTATTGATGTAGCATCACTAGGAAAATCCTTGTATTATGTATCTTTTATAGATGATTTATCTAGGAAAACATGGGTTTTCTTTCTTAGGCACAAATTTGAGGTCTTCTCCAAGTTCAAAGAGTTTAAAAATCTTGTTGAGAACTAGATGAAAATGAGATTAAGGTATTAAGGATGGATAATGGTGTAGAGTATTTTTCTACAAAATTTGATAAATTTTACAAAGAGCATGATATTTCTAGGTATAATATGAATCCATAACCTCTTAGTAGAATGGATTTGTAGAGCAGATGAACATAATGTTTATGCAAAAATATAGAAGTATGATTAGTGGAGCTAGTTTGGATTACAAATTCTGGGTATAAGCTATAAGCACAACTTGTTACCTGGTTAATATATCTTCTAAATAAGCTACTATGAACAAAAACCCTAAGGAGGCTTTATCAATAAATAAGCCTTCATTACAATATATCAATATTTTTTTTATGAGGCATATGTACATGTGCCTAAGGAGAAGATATCCAAGTTGGATTTCAAAGTAGAGAAATGTATCTTCATTAGATCTAATGATGGAGTCAAAATATACAAGCTTTCAAATCCTAATACTTCAAATACATTATACTATTAGAATAAAATATTTAGGGAGATAATATCTTCTCTTAAAACATTATAACCTAAATATGGGAAGAGAGTGGTGTAACTAAAGCCAAATACTAAGGAGCCTACTCTTGATATTGAACCAGAGGTTCATGATGGACCTAAAGAGGAGGTTGATTTAGAGAGTTTAGAGGAAAAATAACAACCTCAAACCCCACTCTTGAGGAGGTCCACTTGATAGAGAATGCAACCTAATAGGCATAGACCACCTAATTTTAGATGCATTATTGATTTTTATACTAATGATGATGACCCTAGAACTATGAAGGAGGTAATGAAGTCTAAAAATAAGAAGTCATGGAAGAAGGCTATGGATGAAGAGATGACAGGGCTAGAGAAGAACAACAAATGGGACTTGGTGAATATTTCTAAGTATAGGAAACCTATTTGCCACAAATGGGTTTTCAAGAATAAATTTAGTTTTGATGGAAAGATCAAAAATTAAAAGGCAAGGTTAGTGGTTAAGGGCTACTCCCAGGTAGAGGAAATCAATTTTAGTGAGATATTCTCTCCTATTGTAAATTTGAAATCTATCAAAATTTTGTTATCTATTGATGCTCTTTTGACATTAAGGTTGAATAGTTGGATGTGAAGATAATATTTTTGCATGGGGATTTGGTGGAGGAATTCTTAGTTTGTATATTAAAGAATTCCCTTTTTGGTCTAAAGTAGTCATCATGGATGCAGTATTAAAATTTTTATTTAGTTGTTTTGAAGTTGGGTTATACTAGAGATAAGTATGATTATTGTGTCTACTTCAAATAATATGGTGATTAGTTTATTGTTATTTTATGTTGATGACATTATTTTTTAGTAATAGTAAGGACATGATCAAGGCTCTTAAAACTTAACTTCCTTTGAATTTGATATAAAAACCTAGGGAATGCTAAGATTATCTTAATAATGAAGATTAGGAGGGATAGATCTAACAAAAAAATTTGGTTAGGTAAAGGAATTATACAAACTCTATTTTGCATGGGTTTAAGATACATGATTGTAAAAAATTAAGTGTTCCCATTTTTATATGAACAATGTTATCTATTGATCAATTTACTTTGACAAAAAGTGAAATAGAGGACATGAACCACATCCCTTATAAAAGTGTATTTAGGAGCCTAATGTATGATATGTTCCACACAAGACCAACTATTGGCCAAGCAGTATGGTTTCTAAGTAAGTATATGTCCAATCCAGGAAAGGAGCATTGGACTACGATGAAAAAAATCCTCAATTTTTTTTAGTGGTACTTCATATTATTTTATTTTCTACCAAGGAGGATATAATTTAATCATGATGGTGAATATACATGGATTTATATATTTATATTGGGTTGGATATGTGGATAACAAGCGGTCTACCAGTGGGTATATCTTTAACTTATTTGGTAGTGTGATAAGTTAGATGAGCAAAAGATAAGCTATGGTTTATATTTTAATGATAGAGGTAGAGTACATGGAATCTACTCATACCTATAAGGAGGCAATATATCTTTAGATATTGTGTTTGGATATTGGGTTAAAGTAGGATATAGTATTGATTTAGCATAAGAATTAGAGTGACATCAAATTGGAAAAGAATCCTACATTTAATGTGTAGACAAAACAAACTTTGTTTGTGATATGTTGGAGGAAAAGAGGGTTGTGATAAAGATGGTGGACACTTATATGAATTTTATTGATGTATTAATAAAACCCATGAGCATAGAGAAGTTTAGATGATATTAGTTGGCTATGGGGGTAATCCTGTAACCTATACAATGTATACAAAAAGTATGATATTGTTGGGAAGGTATTGTACACATTTCATAAATAATGTATTTTATTCTAGTGGGCTATCTAGGAATTAGAGGATATTTTTTAGTTGGCATACAAATTTTATAACTTGTAACTATGTAAAAATGACTCCTAAGGGTATCCCACTTGGATAGGGTAATCTTGAGATACTAGGCATGTTGTGTGGAGTGAGAATAGGGTGGTTAAATTGGCTAATAATGAATTTACTTACCCCCTCATATAGGGTAAGTTGTTGGGATGTGCATTACTTTTTTAGGAGGTTGTTGGGATATTTAACCAATAAAATTATCACATGTTGAAGTAGGATAAACAAGGGGCCTTTGTATTTGTGTTATCCCATGTATATAACTATGGTATAGCCTATGGTTTTATAAACCACTAATGGTTTCCAAGTTTATCTCTAGCCTATATAAATGATCCTTGGGTTAGTGGTTTGGGCATAATTTTTGGTTGTCCTAATTTTGAAGTATTATAGGTTGGATTTGAATATAGATTATTGGATTGTTCATGTGTATTTAATATTGTGTTTGGATGGTTATGTTGTTGTATTATGTTCTATGTGTTGAAGCCTAAATATATCCTAAGAGGAGTTAATATCTAAAGTGTATTGTAATAGATTTGTTGTTGATAAAACATTAACATTCTCTTCTTGCTATATTTTCCACTTTATGGGTTTTCCTAGGGTATAAATTATGTTATAATATTATTCTATATTCTATATTTATTTTTTAGTGATAGTACTCTATTGTGGTAATTTTAGATTTGGTTAAATAGCATAATTTTCCTCAATGGACTAAAAAAAATTAGTCCATTGAAGAAAATACATCAAATGGACTAAAAACTCATTTGATGTCCATTTGACATCAAATAAAGGGAAAATAATATCCCAACATAGTGCATTATTTTCTTTCACATCTTTGGTGTAATTTTCCAACTCCAACACACTATATTTTATTGGTTCCATTTTGGTCCTTCTATACTCATTATAAAATGTGAAACATTCAATTCATCTATGGATGCAACATCCTCATTCATTGACTAGTTTCTAAGTTTATGAACTGATTTGTACTCCTTACAGTTTGTCCTAATACTTCTCTATTTGTTTCATCATTTCTTGTCCTATGCACTAACTCCCCTACCATAACATGTAGGTTTAGTATTATATTATACTAGGTTTCTACCTTAACAACAATATTTAACTCTATCAAATGCATCACCAAGCTTCATGTTATAGTTCAACATGAGATCACTTACCTTCAACTTCAACTTTTGCATATGCCTAACATGAAGAGTTTGTACTAAAAACAGGTAATATTTATGGCCTGTTACACCATTACATGCTTCTCATAAGGAATTATGAGTGTCATAAAAATCTCCTTTGGGTATCCTATTCACCAAGATAATTATCCATTTCCACCCTCAAACTTGGCACCAAAAACTCAAGTAGGACTATTGCCTCCTAACCATACATAAATTGGAATGGCATTAAATTTATTATAAACTTGTATGCTATCCTATAAGCCCATAGAACTACTAGCAATTTCTCCTCCTAGTCAGTAGTTTCAATTTCATATGTTTTATATATTATCAAGATCAAAACTTTATTTGTTGATTTTGCATGATCATTGACCCTTGGATAGTATAGGCTTGATAACAAATATGAAATTTTAAAAGATTCTATATCCAATGTTTAGCTCATTTGTAATTGAGGATATCAACAAGTCTAGAGGAGGGAATATATGTAGGTATATGAATTGACATGTTTGCATAATAAATGAATAAAATTTTATCATTTTGTGTCATTTTGTAGTTTGTGCATGAAGTGTTTGATAAAATGTCATATATTTTATTTATAAATTTATGAAATATAAATGAAATCAAATGCATTTAAAATTAAATTAAAGAAATAATGAGGTATTATGGTAGTTACTTAGAGGAATTTGAGAATGCAACTACCTCCTTAGCTATACAAATTAGATCCTTCCCTCAGTCATTCATACATTGGTATTGCACATGGTAGTAGAAGTTGGGTATAATTAGACATGTATCTATGATATACTTATGCCAAGATATTTAAACTAATATGCAAGGCTATATAAACTACTATGCAAGGTTGTATGACTATTGGACTAGGCCATTTGATATATGTTGTGTGCATAGTGTATCTATTATAATTGTAAGTTATTCACATTTTATACTTTATTTCTTTAAGTGATAATGTAATTTTGTTGTAATATTTTGTATTCTATTTCTATATTCTAGTGCCATTGCCTCTTCAAAGTCATGCCAAGCTTAGTGATATGGAGATGCCATAAATAAATAACTCAAGAAGGTGCACACCAACAATAATGCAATGATTACAATGTAACCAATGAACAATGTAGTTTTCCTTGAGAGGAGGATAGATTAAAGGTAACAATAGATGAAGATGTAGATTTATTTATTGAAGCTAACAAAGGGCCAATGCATGAAGTAGATGTGCAAGTTGATATGGAACTAGACACACATGGAGGAACCATAAAAGGGTTTGTGCATAGAGAGTTGTATATTAGTAGTAGAGGGTTGCATGTCAACATAAATAAATTGCATGCCTATGACAAAGAGTTATGTGAGAGAAATTTAGAGTTAAATGTCAATGATAGTGAGTTGTATGGTGATGGTAGAGACTTTCATGTCAATGAAGTGAGTTAAATATTGGTGGTAGTGAGTTACATGTTGATGAAAAAAGTTATGTGACTATGACAAAGTATAAAGTGATGATGAATTATGTGGTGAGAAATTATATTATGGTAATGTCCAAGTGCTCTTGCATAAGGAAGAAGCACAAGAGTTTATGTAGTACGGTGATGTGTAAATATTTGAGCATGATGTATATGTGGGTGATGACATGGAAGTGTATGTTGATGAAGATACACAAGTGCATGATAAAATATATGAAGGTAATGACTATGTATACACAAATAAATATATTTGTGCAAGTGAAGTTATACATGAATACATGCACACAGATAGGATAATTCATATTCATATTTATGAAGTTGAACATGATGAAGCTGACAACACATTTGATGAGGGAGAAAAATTGGTTTGGTAGGAAAGGCTAGGAGCTATTAAAGCAAGTTGTATGGTAGAAAGCATTCATAACACATAAATGGAATTAGAGCAATTACAAGTTGGTATATTCAATGGTGAATAAGATACCATACTTAAATTAGTGCAAATGCAAGATGGTATAAACAATATTTCATGAAATGGGAGTTTGGAATTAGAGCAACTATATGTTGATATTATTTATGGTGAGTGGGATAGGACTCTAACATTATAGTAGATATAGATTAGTAAATTTTATGGCATGCAGAATGATATTCTATAATGAGAGAAATTATGGTGAGGCGTACCTAATGATGTGCGTAAATAGGGTGAGACATATAAACAACCATTGCTAATGTAAAATCATCCTATCATGACAAAGATTAATTTTGGCATATCATGTAAGTGTACAATGTTTTATGGTGGGAATATAGAATATGTAGTCAAACTTTGGAATATTTGATCCATGATGTGGAAAGTAAATGGCTAAAATAAAAAATATTGGAGGAAGTTATTTTATATGATATTTCATGGAATTGTAATAGGACATTGGTAAATGGGAATACCAAATGGTGAGTACCATACTTGGGATGAGTTGCAAACAATATTTGTGAAGGAATTTTGTTTGTTTCATAATTATTATGAGGTCATTGCAAACATTTATATAATGGAATAGGGTAAGCAAGAGTGTATTCATACATAAAACTAAAGGTTAAGAGTGACTTTGATAGAGAGAGTGATAATTTTGAAAATGAGAGTAATTCATTATCCAAGTATTGGGGTTGAGAAATTAGTAAAGGAAATGACTTTAAAGGTAAGAACAATGACTCTAAGGAGAAGTGTGACTCAGTGAGCACAAAATCGTTGCTATAAGTATATGCAATATAAAAGGAGATTGTTCCAAATAAGAATGTCATTAGTGATGTAGTCTATGATAACCTCTAGAGAACTAGAAGATATTAAATTGACTATAAAATTAAGGGAAGAAACATTGTGCAATGTTTATGATGCTATTTGTGGGGGCACTTTGCATGTTAATGTCAAGTTCTACAAGTTGAGATGAACCAGTGATATGTAAAGGGTTCAAAGATCTAGAGAAAATTTGCATCCCTAGCTAGGAAATAGAGGAGGTGAACTTGATTACAATTAAAGAGGTATAGAATGAGTAGATAGTAGAAGTTGCATAATAAGAGGATATTTTGCAAGTGGATAATATAGACAATAAATTAGTGATGTAGGCAATTAAGTGAGTGATCTAGATGAGAAAGAGAGAGGTTTTTTTTAATATAACCATCTACTAGGACCATCTAATCATCTAGACTTGGGTCATCTAAACCCAAGGACCAATTATTGTGGGCCTAAAATGGCCACATCCTTAGAATTTTTTTGAAACATTTTCTAAGTCATGAGCAAGGTTTTTCTACCCCGCGATAGCAGTACAATGCATGATGTTCTACCCAATGGTCAAAGAAGTCAAAGTGATACTTAACAAATTTTTAAGATCATGGGTCATAACATAGCCTAAGAATAGTGGTTTGCAGCAATGCTCCATCCCCTTTGGCACAGAATAAGGTTCTAGCCTGTGGTCAACTCAGTCAACCTTGGCATATCCACTCCCCAAAATCATGGTTCACAACACCACTCTACCCCGCATGGGTCATAATGTATTCCATAATGTGTAGTTCAACATATTGCTCTAGCCCATGGTCAAAGAGGTCAAAGTTCATGAAGGAGCTTTCCAAGGCATAAGCCAATGCAAGGTTTTATATCGTGCAGTCCAGTGCAAGGTTCTATATCATACGGTCTAGCACAATGCTCTACCCTGCGGTCAACATCGGTCAAACTTGCATGAGAAAATTTTAAGGTGCGGGCTATAACATGGCTAGGATGTTGTTCTACGTCATGGTTCAAAACAAAAGGAAGATAACCCAAAGATTAAAAGGTGTGGGTCAATGCAATGCTCTACCCCATGCGGTTCAAAGCACATTTATACAATGAAGCATTCTTTGCTCCAGCCCATGGTCAAAGTGGTCAACTTGTGTGAATAACATTTTCAATGAGCGGGCTACAACATGGTCCCACGTTGTTGAGCTAGCTAAAGAAGCATGGGCTATGACATGGTTCTACGTTGCAAGGTTGATGATAAAGTGAAGCACTAATCTCAGCCATCCATGAGAAGATCAATGATCTATTTGTTTTAATGCTCTCCAAAGCACATAAAAGCAAGAAGTCTGTAATATGACTTGGTCGATCGAAGTGAACTAGAAGGTGAAGCAACGAATGGATCAAGAACCAAGAAGTGAAGACAGTTGCAGATCTATGGCTGGATATTATCTACAAGAATAATGAATGGTCTGGATGATATTTTTGCACAGTCTGGAGCCAAACACCATGAAAGTCCAGCAACTTGCAGAGGCCGAGTTGTAGAGAAGCGCAAGATCACATAATTTCTTCTTTCATCCAAAACAAATAAGAGGTTGCCACCTCAACACCTGGCTGATCTGGCATTTCAATTCCTTGTAATGTTCCATTTTTTTTTAATCTTTCAAACATGTAAAACTATAAATAGAGGTCGAACCCTCATTTTTTGGGGTCGGCTCTAGAGTGTTTGCTTGCCCTACTATGTAAATACTTTTGCAAATCAATAGAAGGAACATTACTTGGATGTTTGCCTCAGGCTGGTGTCTTCTACATATTTTGGGAGATTTTGAATTGTGAATGCATTTCTACTACTGTTGCTATGGTTAGTCTATTCTATTGATATTGAATTGCTGACTTAGAGCACCTTGAAATATTTCATGGTTGAACATATGCTTGGAAGGAGTTATTTTCTGTTAGTCTAGGTATTGATCTAATTCTGCTATTTGGATTATTAGTATCTTAGATGTTTGAAATGATTTCTTGAAGTATGTCTCTATTTCTTTAATTGATGAAGATTACCTATTTTGAGTGTTGTTAATCGCAAGTGTGGGACACTAGAAATTGATTGGCAAGGGTTTTCCTGTAGATGCCTATGTTGTTAGCTTTATCCAGCCACTATTTAATCATTACCTTTCTAACCCTAAACCCATTTCTATCCCTATATTTTAAACATTTAACTGAGCTTAAATGAGTCAACACCCAATCAGTTGACAAGGTATACCATCCTACTCTAGAGGTTGGATTAGAGCAATATTTAATCCATCCAATGTTGGGGTTTGGACTATGATTAGCGGGTGCATGCCTAATCAGAATGCTAAAGATAATAGTCATAGTTTTGAGCTCTCCTTGATGTCAATTCAGATCCCAATAGTTTTGGCACGCCCGGTGGGACCCTATTTACAAGAACACTAGCTAACCCACAAATTTTCATTTTTACCTTTCCTAGAGGAATCAAGATTTAGTGGATTGTCTTGACCTTATTAAGTGGTGAACATTAAATTCACTTGGTGACTCCCTGAATGCAAGAAACCAGAAAAGCCATTCCAATAGCTCATATTTTTCATGAATACTAGGTCATCTATCAAGAACAATCAAGATCCTATTATCTTTTATGAGCTCCCTTTGAGAGGATCCAATATCATAAGAAATTTATCCTTATATTTTTAGTCAAGAGAGGTTCCAACTGAGCCAGCCCCTAAAATACCTCCAAGACCACCTCCATCAAGAACAATGCCTAGAAATATGGTTGGGCAGGTGAATGTGAATCCAAATCAGCCTCTATAGAAATACCCTAATTGGAATACAACTGGTCCCCTAAGACTTGCCCAAATGCATGATATCCCTCAAGTTGTATCCAAAGCTATACCTACTTATGATGGATCAGGAAAAACTACTTACGAGCATTGCCAAGATATCCTAAATCTAGCAACAATCCATAACATCAAAAATGAAGATGTGATTGTCAGAATACTAGCCCTATATTTTAGAGGGAAAATTCTACATTGGTTCAGGACCTTAGAGGATAATAACATTACTTCATGGGCTGAATTAGCTGAGCCCTTTGTAGAAGAATTCAATGAGTCTATTGATCCCTTTTCTCTCCTAAATCAGTTCACATCCATGCAAAAGCATCAACAAGAGTCAGTTTCAGATTTTAATCTAAGATTCAGTAGAACCTAGAAAAGGATTCCACCTTAAGCTAGGCCAATTGCACCCCTTGATTTTATGTACTATATCAGAGCCCTTGGGTCAGAACTTGGTTTACAAACTCAATAGTCAGGAGTATACACCTTCCCTCAGGTCTACAATGCAGTTGTGTAGGCTGAGAATATCCTCATTAATGTAGGAAGGTTACCTCCAAAAACTGTGATGCCCTACTATTCTGATATTCCTCATATCCAAAGTCAGATAACTACATCTTCTTACATGGACCCCCCTCCTTTGTCATCCCCACTTCCTCATATGGCTCCAATTCCACCCCCTAAAATACCATCTACTTCAGTTCCCTTTCCACCACTTCCATCTCAAACACCTCAGGAATCCACTGTGTTGCTTGATATTCAAAGTACTTTGAAAACACTCAATAACAAGATGAATGCAATGGAGAAAAGAGAGATAGAGAGGTCTCAACAAAGGAGATTTCCCTATGTCAATAGAGATCAAAATCCTGGTACTAGTAATAGCACAGGGATCAGAGTTAATGCAAATCAAGAAGATCAAGAATATTCCCTTGAAACTAGTCTTGTGAATGTATGGTGCCTTGTGTGTAATGATCCTCATGATTCAGAATCATGTGTTATGTACCAACGTCATGTGCAATAGGCCATGGAAAAGGTGGAGAGAGAAAGGTAGAGTTAACATGCTATGGCAACTAGATCAAATCATGGTTGGGCAAGATCTTGATGAAGAAGAACCTATCTCTATCATGACAAGATCAGGTAAAAAGATATTGCAGGTTGATCCCCAGAAGATGGGTCAGTTTTAGGTCCCCTCTCAAAAGAAAAAAGACCCTCCCTTACAAAGTAATGATCAATTTCCTATTCCTCAAGCAGCTAAAAAGAGGGACTCAGTTCCTAAGAGCTAGGAGAGAGAAGTCAATTTTCCTAAGAGATATGAGAAAGAGAATGACAAAGAAGGGATGAGATCCAAAAATGAAGCACAAGAAAAGTTGAGATTTCCTTCCATCACTAAAAGACAAAGGATTGAAGCTACACAATAGTATAAGAGGAAATATGGTGAGCTAGAAAAGAAGTATGAGAGACCCCTTTCAGAAAAATTAGAGTATAACATTGTGGAAGAAATGAAAAGAATCCCCTCTAAGGCTAGTCTCTATGATACTCTCTTCATCCCTGGTCAAATAGATCTGCTTAAGGCTTCTTTGAGTAAAAATTCCCAAGAAAAGTAGACTACCACCATCCTTAGCATGCCTTCTGGTAAAGAGAAGATGTCTCCTACTACTATGAAGAACAAACCCCCTCCTTTTTATATATCCTTGAGAATGGAGGGTTGGATAGTCCACAATTGTATGATTGATTCAGGGGCCTCTACCATAGTCATGCCCAAAGTAGTCTGTGAAGAGATGGGTATGGAATATACTAGATCTTGTCCTAGAGTTTTGTAGTTGGATGGGACACCAGTTAAGATAGTTGGAGTAATAAAATATGTACTAATGAGATTGCATAGAGCCCCAGAAGTGACCATTGTGCAAGAAATTGTGGTGGTAGACCTAGAGCCTTATTTTGGCCTATGCCTTTCTAGAGAGTTCACTACCAAGCTAGGAGGTTATATGTACTTGGATTACTCTAGCATGATAATCCCTTTCAAAGGAAAGAGGATAAGGATAACACCTGAAAAGCCTGTGTCCTATCACATTGAGAAGATTGAAGAAGATATGTGCAACCTCACACCCCTAGATGAGTTTGAACTAGTAGAAATTTTTGAAGAATTAGAGGTAGAGGATGAATTGCCATTCAGAGAAGATTACAACTAGTTTGGGATAGGAATGGGCACATACAACATTTCTTCAGAAGTAGAGAAAAATATCCCTGCTATATCCAATCAATCCCTGAGAGAGATAGATACTTGGACTATGCATTTTGATGGTGCAAGATGCAAAAATGGAGCTGGTGCCGGTGTAGTTTTGCAGTCTCCCTCAGAGGGTGTAAAATTTTTTGCATATAGATTGACATGGTCTTGTACTAACAATGCTATAGAATATGAAGCTTTATGCTTAGGATTAATGCAAGTTAAGAGCATGGGTATCAAAATACTTAACATATATGGTGACTCTAAGTTGATAGTTAATCAGGTAAGAGAGAGATGTAGTAGTAAGCACCATTACCTGAGAGCATACAAAAATAGGGTATGGGATTTTATGGAATCTTTTGATGCTCTAAACATTCATTTTATCCCCAAAAAATAGAACATGTTGGTTGACTCCTTGGTTGTTAAAGGTTCCAATTTTAGTCCTTCTTTAGATATGGGATCATCTAGAGACAGGAGGGTCAAACTAGTTTTCAAGCCTGCAGTACCAGATAGATAGATTTTTTGGTAGGTTTTTGAAAGTGATGATCAGATTATTGATTTTCTTGGTAAGAGAGGCTTGCTTATCCAATGTACAGGAGGAACTTCCTCATGAGATAGATCAGCAAGATGTTATCCAATTAAAGAATAATCATATCCCTAGAGGTTTGGTCACCCTAGAAAGCCTCTTTGATAATGAAGATGGGAGAAAAGCTAGAGCTATGGAGATCAATGAAAAAATCTATAAAGAGATTGAGATTGAGAAGGAAAAGAAGCTCAAAGTTGGTATCTATTGTTCTCCAGAAGAGGTAGAGGAGATCAAAGCCTTGTGCTTTAAATACCAAGACATTGTGGCTTGGTCATATGAAGATCTAAAGGTATATGATAAAAAAGTGATCCAACATACTATTGAGCTAGAGCCTGATGCAAAGCCTTTCAGATAGAAATAGAGACTTGTAAATCCTAGGATTGAATCCATAATGAGAGAGGAGTTGCTCAAATTGCTGAAGGCTAAAATTATATACCCAATCAAGCACTCCACATGGGTAGCTAATTTGGTCCCTATCAGAAAGAAGAATGGAGACATCCATCTATGTGTAGATTTTAGGAATCTCAACTAGGCATCATTGAAGGACCACTACCCTCTCCCTCAGATTGACCAAATTTTATAGATTGTTGTAGGAGCAAAGAGGTTCTCATTGTTATATGGTTTCTCTGGATATAACCAGATCTGGGTAAAGTATGAAGATCAATTCAAGATAACATTTACCACTAAATGGGGAACTTTTGCTTACCAAAGGATGCCTTTCGGTCTATCTAATGCAAGGGCCACCTTCTAGAGAGCTATGGATTATGCTTTTGGAGAGCTAATCAATAAGGTCATTCTCATCTACTTAGATGATATGATTGTGTTCTCTCATAAGAAACAAGCTCATTTGGAGCACCTAGAGCAAGTATTTGAGAAATGTAGAGAATTTGGTATCTCTCTCAACCCAAAGAAGTCATTTTTTGTAGTCCATGAAGGGAAGCTATTAGGGCATGTGGTTTCTAAGGAAGGAATGTCTATAGACCTAGATAGGGTAAATTCAATTCTAGCTCTCCCCTTGCCTATGAACAAGAAGGCCTTGCAATATTTCTTTGGGTAGATCAACTTTGTGAGGAAGTTCATCTCAAACTTTTCTCAAATAGTAAAGCCTATCTCAGAGTTGCTAAAGAAGAATGCAGATTTCAAGTGGATAAAAGTAAGGAAACAAGATTTTCAAGCCATTAAATAAGCTATTGCCACTACCCTAGTCCTGGTGAATCTTGATTTTAGTAAGAATTTCATTTTGTATGCTTATGGAGTTGAAGAGAGCTATGCAATTGTGCTTACTCAGAAGAATGATGATGGAGAAGAACATCCCATATTTTTCTAGAGTCAAACCCTTCATGAGTATCATATCAAATACAACTTTATTGAGAGACAAGTGTTTGCAGTAATGAAGTCATTGAAGAAGTTTAGATAATACTTGGCTCAAAGTAAAACCCTTGTTTATGTGGTCCACCCAGATGTAAGAAGCTTTATTTTACAAGGAGAACTGGGAGATAAAAGAGCTGGTTGGATTACTAAAATCTAGGAGTATGATGTAGAAATCCATCCTACTAAGCTAGTCATAGGTAGAGCACTATGCCAAGGGTTAATAGAAAAGGTAGTTGTAGAATAGATGTCAGCTTGTCAGCCACCAATAATAGATCATGGTGAAGAGTTTTCATCAGAAGGTTCAGATTGGGTTGATCAGATGATAAACTATTTTCAAATAGGAATCTATCCTCAAGGTCTTAACCCATCATAGAGGAGGAGATATAGGCTTCAAGCCTTGAAGTATGTCCTATTACTAGAGGGATTATATAGAAAAAATCTTGATGGAGTCCTCCTAAGATGCTTGAAAGATGATCAAAAGAAAAAGGTCATTAAGGAATTCCATGGAGGATTATCTAGAGGACATTTTTTAGGAAGGGTCACAACTATGAAAATTATCAGGGTAGGCTATTATTGGCCTACAATTTTTTCTGACACCTTCAAGATAACAAGGACATGTGATGAATGCCAAAGGTATGTGGGGAGGAATAGAAATGCATCATTCCCCCTCAAACCTATTCAAGTAGAAGAGCCTTTTCAATAGTGGGGACTGGACTTCATTGGAGTAATAAATCCCAACTCCTCAGTAGGACATAAGTATATCCTGACTACCATAGATTATCTTACCAGATGGGTTGAAGCCATTCCCACCAAGAAATCAGATCAGGAAGTGGTAATTGAATTCATGGAAAGCTTGATCACAAGGTTTGGTATCCTTGAAGCTATAGTAAGTGACAATGGTCCAAATTTTATAGGAGCTAAATATATTGAGTTTGCAAGAAAATATGGTATAAGTTTAAAAAAATCCTCTAACTACTACCCTCAGGGGAATGGATTAGTTGAGTCAACTAACAAGAATCTACTTAGAATTCTGAAGAGATCATTGGAGGATAACAAAAGGAGTTGGCATCTACTTTTAGAGCAAGCTCTATGGGCAGACAGGATTACTATCAAGAAATCTATCAAGACTACCCCTTATGCATTGGTGTATGGTAAAGAAGTAGTCCTGCCTATTCATCTAGAGATACCAGCTTTAAAGTTGGTAAACCTAGAAGAAGAATCTAATTGAAACTAGGTTGATGCATCTACTACAATTGGAAGAAAAAAGGACTCAAGCATATGAAGATTTCTAGAAGCACTCAGTTGACACTAAAGGATGGTTTGACAAGAAAGCCAAATTCAAAAAGTTCAAAGTGGGTGACTCTATTCTAAGGTGGAATGTAGAGAGAGCCAAACTAGGCAATCACCAAAAGTTTGACTCTTTCTGGGATGGTCCTTTCAAAGTGGCTGAGGTTAAAGAGAACAATTCTTTTCAGCTCCAAGATCTAGAAGGAAACATTCAGCTGATTCTGGTTAATGGATTCCATCTAAAACTCTACTTTGAGTAAGAGTTCTTTTCATGTAACATATGTATATATTTGTACTATAATTTTATTTTCTTTTCTAAAGTTTTCTATACAAAGAAAAGAAAAGGTAGTATAGTGGTTCACAACATGTCGTTAAACAAGAGTCAAGATGGTCAAAGTTAAGAATGTGCTCTCTCCCATGTTGTGCTCCATGTCATGATTAAGAGAATAAGACTAAGGCAGTCACGAGCCATAACATGTATTCCACACTACACTCAAAGAAGAATAAGATAAAATTAGCCATGAATTGTAATGTGTGCTATGCCATGACCAATCAATAAATCACATGATGTTTTCCACCACCAAGCCACTCATATTTTGAATTGAAAAGCATGCAATGGGTAGTTGTCCATCAATCACATTAATGGTGGAAGGTGTGCATGCAGGATATTTAAACTCAAAATTCAATTGTCATTCATTTTGCAAGTAGTGTCAAATTACCATAGAGAGCTAAAGAAGTAGTGAGATAAAGCTACCAAGTATAAAGAAGAGCAAATTCCTAATGAGTTTTCTTAGAAATGGCACCAAAAGTAGCTCAGGAAGTTGTCCAGTAGGTGATTATTGAGCTAGAATGCTATGTGGATAAAGCAAAAGTAGTGGTAGACACTAAGATGACATGGATGAGAAGGACTAAGCTTAGATGAGAAATTGATGATAAGTACTTTAAAGGGGTGAACCAATGATAGTTCAAGGTAGTTTTGCTGTAAATTCCTTTTTGTCATTTTATATCTATGATTCTATGCATCCTTACCCTGAGTTAATAGCTACCATTGTAAAGTTTTATGATATTGTATAAAAGTAGTAAAAATGGCTAAGGGTAAAACCTTGTTCAATATAACCACTAAAGCCTATCGAGATTTGTTTGCCATAGGTGTAGACCCTCCTGTGAGCCCTAAGACCTTTGAACCCATCAGCTCAAGCCAAGTATTACTCATTGCAGGGATGTGCTCATGATGGTGAACCTTTTAGAAAGTGGGTTTATAACCAATTTAAAACTATCAAGTCTAGGAGTACTTTGCCAAAAACCCCAATTGCTACTGAATAGTTTGCTTACCTAGAGATTTTTACTATGTTGGCCTACCTAGAAGGTCTAGATTCTGATCGGTATGTAAGGGATTGGAAAATAGCCATTGTTTATTGCATATCCAATGAGAAAATGTATAAAGCTTTGGTAGAAGAAGAGGGTATCAAGCCAATTTATTTTGATTGGTCGACCTACCTCTCTAAAAGAATGCATGAACAACTGGTTAGTATGAAAAGAGATTCAACAAACCCCTCCTTTCGACATTGCTCAAATATGATATGGATGTTCTATAGTATCATAAGACACATGATGCCCTGGATTCCAATGGTGGATAAGAATGATAATGGAGACCCTATACCAGTTTATCAATGGACTAGTCATTTGAGGAACACAGAGTCATACTACAGATTCAACATGGAATTTATAGGGCCAGCTCTAAAGGTTATGTATGGTCAATGCCCTAGGATGCCACCTCTTGCTAAGGAATTGTTGTGAGTAGAGAATGTTGAAGAGGGATATTGGTATATCCTCACTAAAGGGAACTATCATCAGACTCTACGACTTCATTGGTAAACCCTTTCTTGCTACCTCATTTTGTTATTGATAGGCTGTTAGCTCTGGAATATTTGAGGTAAGCTGACTTTATCAATGTCAACTTTGACACTGATAAGGGAAGGAAGGGGACTATGATTTATTCTCACAATGTAGATGATATAACCATAACCAAAAAGGGTCAACATGAACAAATTACTCAATATTTGGAGAGACTCGGTCTTCTATACATTCCACAAATATGGAGATATGACCTTGATGACAAGTTCTTGCAAAGGAATATTGCCCTAAATGGAGAAAGGGCCCTCAAATTTGAGAAAACTTTGAGGTCTCATTTTGAAAAGGGTAGAAATAATAAGGAAAATGCTCCACTGGAATGGAATGTCAGCAAAATGGAACAACTTCCCCCATGGAGAGATTTTTATGAGCAATTAGTTGATTATGATCTTGAGAAAAACAAAGGCCACCAATTGAAAGAATCCAAGATTAAAGAAATGGAGGATAAACATAAATGGGATAATGGTAAAATTGTGGAATGGTGGCAGATGAGAGTTGAAATAGGTACATAAAAGGCTAGATTTGGCCATCAAGTGAACACTAATTTTTTTGAGCTATATGAAAAGCATATCAAAACCTGGAAGGCCAAAAATGGTAGGAATTTGGTGTTAAGTTACAAGAAGTCAGGAGTAAAGGGAAAGAGGAAAAATCAAGTATCATCAGATTCCCCTTCTCCACCTTCACAAGAAGAAGTACAAGAAGTTATGATAAATGCTCCATCAACAATCGAGGGAACCCAAACTATATTTGAGCCTTCACAAGAGCAATTACAAAAATATTCTGTGGGTGCTCAAATTATGAAGAAAATGCATTATTCTGGTGGTGGTTTGGGTAAAGATGAAATGAGAAATATAGAAAATATCCAGGCAATAAAAATACTAGAGCATCTAGCCTTGGGTGGAGAACCTCCTCTAGAAGATATAGAGGGAAAGAAAAAGGATGACAGTTTTGTGTTCACCCCTATAAAATTCACCATTGCAGCTATAGTAAAGTCAACCCCTATTGCTGAAGTTGCATCACAAGAAGCACAACATGAAGGGAATACAAAGAAAGATAAGCCTACAGTTCCTATTATTTTCAAGAGAAAGGCTAAGGATTCAGTAGGGGAGTCTCAGAAGGAGGTCTACAAGAAGTAGAAAATGGATCAAAAGCAAACTACTGAACAAACCCCTGTATCAGTTGCAGAGCAACAAGTTCAACAAACACAACATCAAAGTGCAGATGATATTTTCCAATAAACTACTTTGGTAGGTGAAGGTATGATTTCTATCCCTTCTTCTCCTTCTCCTTCCCCAAAAGGATCCCCCTCCCATTCTCAAGAAAAATTGGAATAGAAGGTACCCTCTCCCCCTCATAGTTCACCACCCACTTCACTAGTCATTACAAAGTCTCAAACTAATCCATCTCCTCCACATTCATCAAAAATTCTAGTGACATCATCACCCATTCACTCACCTCCACCCTCAAAGTCATCACTACTGGTAATATCATAGGGACAACCTCCTCCATCTCCCCCATATCATTCCATGGTTTTAACATCCACCACCATGTCCTTCCCAACTATAACTTCTACAATAAGCATAAACTCCACTATCCTCACAACCACTCCCCTTTCATCAGCATCCGAGTCATTTTTCCCTTCACTTATGGCTACTTCCACTCCTACAAATTATCCCACAGTAGCCTCTTTATAGAAAGGAAAGGAGGTTTCATAAAAAATCCAAGATTTTTGGGCTAAGAAATTGTCTAAGCCTTCAAAGTAGATGGCTAGATGAAGGAAAACTATGATCATTGATCCAGTGACTAGGCAAAGGACAACTAGGTCCATCACTCCTCTCGTCAGCAAACTAGAAGAGGATATGACTGTAGAAGATTATCAATTGGAGGAGCATATAGAGGATATTGATCAATTGCCAATGGAGGATGAATTGGTTATAGCAAAGGCTCATCTTGAAACTTTTTATGTCAAGACTGACATCTACAAGGAGCAATGTGGAAAACTAGAGGAAAAGATTGAGAAGTTGGAGAAAACTATTAGCAATCATAAGAAGGTGGAGAAGGTTATAAGAAATGAGGTCAAGAGCTGGCAGAATAAATAAGAGGGAAAGCTCAGGCCAAGGAAATACAAGATTTGAAGCATCAACTCTAGATTGAAAAGGCTAGAGCTGTAGGCTTTTCTAAAGAAGGGGTCAAATAGGTTAGGAAGCAGATATGGTCTGAAATCCTTGAGAAATGTTCAGAAATCCAACCTGTAATTGACTACATGGATGATGCCAGCCATTTACTACAAGCTACCAAGGAAGATCTGGATAACTTCACTAAGGAGCTACAACCTATGGTGATACTAATAGAGCAAATATATAAACTATCTAAGAGCAGATTCAGTGAAGTTGCCAAGCCTATTCCAAATAAGGCATGGAACACTTCTAGATTGGCCACTAGAATTGTGATTGACAAGAATAAGTTGCTCCAAAAGGGTTGGTTACTATCAGATAAAATTGAGGGTAAACTATAGGAAATTGTAGATATCCATCAAGAGATGATGCAGTATGGTTTTGGAGGACTTTGGGTTGAGAATAAGACTTTGTTAATAGAAGAAGACATCCAAAATAATGTGGCCTCAATCATCCAGGATGAGTCTAAAATAGATGCTTGGGAAGAGCCGATCAATCAAGAGCAGGTCTCTCAAATGATCAAGGACTTAACTAGGCTCAAAGATTTAATGGAGGACTTGGTGAATAGAGGTAATTCTATGTCTTATGAAGAGACCTCTAAATTGGAGTATGTTCATAAGTAACTCAAAGAGATGACCAATCCTACTGAGTCATCTTGGAGCCAAGCATTACAGACCTTGAAATAGATGATCCAATTGTTTGGAGCAGAGCCAAAAGCTGAGGATAAAGAAGAACCTTCACAGGAAGAAGAAGAAGCTGAAGAGGACCAAGAAGATGATAATGGAGAAGAGAAACAAGAAATAAATGAGGAGGAAACTCACCAAGAGGAGAAGGATCAATCAGAGAAGGTTATTGAAGATACCCAAGAGGTACAGGATGAACAACTCAAAGTGCAAGATCAACAAGAGAATGAATAAAAGTAAATAGTCTTGTGGCAAAGTGAGCTAAAGCATTTTTGTATCATAGGCCAACAAATGAGGCTATATTTTTATATTCTTTGTAAATTGTTTTGACTCTGACATTGTCAGAGAATAGTCATAAAGCATGAAGCTATGACAAGGAACATGAAAATGCCATGAAGATATTTTTGCAAGGGAAGGTCTGATCTGGTTAAGGTTATAAAAGGAACATAGTTTTATATAGCCAGAGCGAGACTGTGCTCATGAAAGGAGTTGTAGAGTTTATTGCTTCCTACATGATTTCCATATGAACCATTACTCTCTGAGTATCTTCACAAATGTTTTAGAGAGTGATGGCCATATAGAAGTTATTCTATGAAACATGGCTCATTGAAGATTGTAGTCTATCCCTTTTTCTTCCATATTTTCTCCTCTCCCACTACATACACTCTTTTCCTCACTCCATACATATCTTCTTTTAAGAATTTTCTTCCATTCATCTAGCTCACTCTACTATTATTTCTCTTCATCAATTTTTGACTCCTGATGCCCAATGGATAAGATTCTGAGTTCTCAAGATTTGCGAGAAAAACCCCCAAGAGGTGCTAGAATGTAGGCCCAAAATGGCCACATCCTTAGAAAATTTTTTGTAAAATTTTCTAAGTCATGAAGAAGGTTGTTCTACCCCATGATAGTGGTACAATGCATGATGTTCTACCCCATGGTCAAAGTAGTCAAAGTTATACTTAATAAATTTTAAGATCATGGGCCATAACATAACTAAAGCACAATGGTTCATAGTAATGTTCTATCTCGTACAACATAGAATAATGTTCTAACCTATGGTCAACTTAGTCAACCTTGATGTATTCATTCCCTAAAATCATGGATTACAACACCACTCTATCCTATGTAAGTTATAATGTGTTCCATATCATGCATTTCAACATATTGCTCTAGCCCATGATCAAAGAGGTCAAAGTTCACGAAGGAGCTTTCCAAGGCATGGGCCAATGCAAGGTTCTATATCATGTGGTCTAGCGCAATGCTCTACCTCATGGTCAACATCAGTCAAACTTGCATGAGAAATTTTAAGGTATGGGCTATAACATGGCTAGGATTTTGTTCTACACTATGGTTCAAAACAAAAGGAAGATGATCCAAATATTAAAAGGTATGGGCCAGCATAATGCTCTATCCCACGTGGTTAAAGCACATTTATACATTAAAGCATCCTTTGCTCCAGCCCATGGTCAAAGTGGTCAACTTGTGTGAATAACATTTTTGATGAGTAGGCTACAACATGGTTCTATTCAGAGTAGATAAGAAGCATGGGCTATAACATGGTTCTACATCGCAGGGTTGATGATAAAGTGAAGCATTGATCTCAGCCATCCATGAGAAGATCAATGGTCTATTTGTTCTAATGCTCTCCAAAGCACATAAAAGCAAGAAGTCTGTAATATGACTTGGTCGATCAAAGTGAACTGGAAGGTGAAGCATCGAACAGATCAAGAACCAAGAAGTGAAGATAGTTGCAGATCTATGGCTAGATATTGTCTACAAGAATAATGAATGGTCTGGATGATAGTTTTGCACTAGTCTGGAGCCAAACACCATGAAATCCCAGCAACTTGCAGAGGCCGAGTTGTAGAGGAGTGCAAGATCATGCAATTTCTTCTTTCATCCAAAACAAATAAGAGGCTGCCACCTCAGCACCTGGATGATCTAGTATTTCAATTCCTTGTAATGTTCCATTTTTCTTTCAATCTTTCAAACATGTAAAACTATAAATAGAGGTCGAACCCTCATTTTTTAGGGGTCGGCTCTAGAGTGTTTGCTTGCCCTACTATGTAAATACTTTTGCAAATCAATAGAAGGAACATTACTTGGATGTTTGCCTCAGGCTGGTGTCTTCTACATATTTTGGGAGATTTGAACTATGAATGCATTTTTGCTACTACTGCTATGGTTAGTTTATTCTGCTGATATTGAATTGCTAACTTAGAGCACCTTGAAATATTTCATGGTTGAATATATGCTTGGAAGGAGTTCTTTTCTATTAGTCTAGGTACTGATCTAATTCTGCTATTTGGATTATTAGTATCTTAGATGTTTGAAATGATTTCTTGAAGTATGTCTCTATTTCTTTAATTGATGAAGATTACCTATTTTGAGTGCTGTTAATCACAAGTGTGGGACACTGGAAATTGATTGGCAAGAGTTTTCTTGTAGATGCCTATGTTGTTAGCTTTATCCAACCACTATTTAATCATCACCTTTCTAACCCTAAACCCATTTCTATCCCTATATCTTAAACATTTAACTGAGCTTAAATGAGTCAACACCCTATCAGTTGACAAGGTATACCAGCCTACTCTGGAGGTTGGGTTAAAGCAATATTTAATCCATCCAATGTTGGGGTTTGGACTATGATTAGCGGGTGCACGCCTAATCAGAATGCTGAAGATAATAGTCATAGTTTTGAGTTCTGCTTGATGTCAATTCAGATCCCAACAATTATCAAGGCTTAGGTCATCTTATCCTAGGCCATATGAGTTGGAACTTTAGTAGTTTTGTGGGGATAATAGGTCCTTATATGACTTGGGTTTTATAAATTGAGAGGGTTTATAGACCTTCCCTAGGTTATCTAACCCTTAAAATACCTCTAGGACATCAAAACTATCTTAATATTTTGAAGATATATCATAACCATTTATTAGTCATGTAGGGGTGTCTATAGTCCAAGTTTGGGAGGAAGATGATGTTGGACCATCTAGATAAAATACAAAGCATTTAAATGAAGAGGATGAGTCATCTATATTTTGGGATGAATATGTGATATTATGATAACAAGTGGAGCCATTTTAAGAAATACATGAGTAGGATGAAATTCATGATGGCATAATAAGACAAGGGACAATGTTGTTTGGAAAACTAGGTAGGTCGTATGGCCCTCTAAGCCATCTAGACCAAATATATACTAGGTTGTTTAGATATCCAATAAGGTAATTTGGCTTCTTGGTATGTCCAAGCTAAAATTTCAATGCAGTATAGGACATGACACATGATTTCCCAATGGAGATTACATGTGCAAGAAGCAAGGAGTCAAAATATAAGAAAAATATGAAAACAATACAAGGAATGAGTAGTTGCATGTAAATTAGTTACTAATATTGAAGTGGTAGTTAGAAGACTGGAGGGGCACTTGTTGCATGTAAGCCAAGTGTCCCCCTACACCCTCAACCTATAAAATGAGGTAAATATATCTCACTTGCTCATTATCATGCATGGATTTGAGTAACAAGGAGGAGTCAAAGGAGATCACATCAATTAGTTGAAACTGAACCAACTATGGTATGGCCTAGGGCATGCATCAAGACATATAATAGGTAACACAATCACATTTTATCATGCATATTTAAAAGGAAACAGAGGATATGTGTAATTCAACTGTAAGGGATAGGGTTGCACAAGAGTTTTGGAGTTAGGGCATATTGAGATAGTAGAAAAATAAGGTTTTTGTTGAAATTCCTTATCTAGCAACCCAAAAATTTAGGTTTCTATGTTGGCAAGATATTTATAGTGGAGAAACACAATTTTTAAAAAGGGAGTTGTAATTCCAAACACTTGCTAACAGAACCAACTAGGGCTTTAGAACAATTTGTGTGCCAAAAGTAGTGTAAGAATAAAAATAAAGGAATACATGAAAATAAGGAGGATTTATTTCATGAAGAAAAAAATTGCATAGGAAGAGTTGGACCATCCAAGGGTTGGAGAGAACCATTTAAAGCTTGAGCAATGTCATATAGACCATAAGGAGCATCATATAGAGTGAGGAACAAACCATTAGGGCAAAGCAACATAAATTTTGAGACAAGGAGTTCAAGCATGTGATATAGATAATCTAAAGTTGGATTGTTTGAGGTAGGGCCATCCAAATCTAGGTTATCTAAGGTAGGGTAGTCTAGAGCTAGGTCAACTAAGGCTAAGTTATTCAGATCCAGGTCATATGATGTAGAAAGTGGGTCATTTAACCTATAAAGTTTAGGGTTAATTGAGGTCAAGGGATATCCATTAGAGGCTAAGGCAAGGCCTTCTAAGGTTATTTGAGAGGGTTGAGTTAAGGCTACTAAAATGTAAAAGAGGAGAAACTTTTAGTCTAAATAATAAGGATTTCAATGGTTTTTCTCTCTTGATCCATAATAAATGTGGCAACGAGCATTTCCCATCATGTTGGTTATGTTGATGATACGACTAATTATAGGAATTGGAGTGAGCAATTGGAAAATAATATTTTATTGGTAGTAGTTTGAAGTGAAGCCAATTGAAAAAGATATTTGGAAAAGAAGAATGTGGAAGGAGTGTGACAAGAGATTCCAATATGGTGTTCAATGCTTCTATCCCTAGTGTTTAGCTCATGTGTCGTCAAGGATGCCAACAAGTCTAGAGGAGGGAATAGATGTAGTTATATGAATTAACATGTTTGCATAATCAATGAATACAATTTTATTGTTGTGTTATTTTGTAGTTCATATGTAAAGTGTTTGAAAACATATTATGTAGTCAATAAAGTCATGAAATGTAAATTAAATCAAATGCAAATAAAACATAATTTAAAAATGATGGAGTGTTAGGGTAGTTTGTTAGAGGAATTTGAGGATAAACTAAATTCTTAGTTGTATAAGTAAGACCCATGCATCATTTGTACATTGGTATTGTAGATGTAGTAGTAGATGAATATAATTAGACATGTATTCATGATATAATTTTACTAAGACTTCTAACTATTATGTCAAGTTTTATAAATTACTATGCAATACCATCTAAATATTATGCGAGGCTTTTTTAATTACTATGTAATGTTTTCTGACTATTGGACCAATATTTTTGATATATGTTGCGTGCTAGTGTATCAATTATTTTTTTAAGTTATTTACATTGTATATTTTATTTATTTAAGTGATAATAGAATCGTGTTGTAGTATGTTGTATTCTATTTTTGCACAAGATAATCCTTTGAAGTATAATACAAACATTAAATTAATAAAAGGGTATTTGATTAGATGCATAAATATTTTTCTTTAAAACAAAATTTTTCTTCAACCTATCTTAATTAGTGATACAATTTGATTGTCCCTCAAAAATCCATCTAGAAAGGAATACTTTATGTGCCCTCCTACTTCCTCTAGAATTGAATTGGTTAATGCGATTTAAAAGGGATCCTTTATCATTATAAAATTGACTACTCTCCTTTGAATTTATGATGATGGGAGATACCCATTTGCTCACTATTTCTTTTGAAAATTATACCCACATCTAGCATCTTCTCAATTTCCATGTTGACTATGGGTGCATACTTAGGATTCATCTTATATTGCCTTATGCTTATAGGTTGCATACTCAAAATTAAAAAAATTCAATATATGCACAATGCTAGTGGGATTCCTTGCTAATACTTATACATCCATGAAAATACATCCTTACGTTACATAAATTTTTTAAATGTTGTTGCTTTTAATACTGGGTCCCATTAATTTCCATAATAGATTATCTTTTCTTCATCACCTTCAACAATTTTAGCCTACTGCACCATCCTTAGACCCTCATACTTGATAGTGTTCAGTTATTATGCTACTCTTGTCATGATAAAGTAATGTGTCGACCTTCCATCAATCTATGTATCACTAACATTATATTTAGAGAAATTCTGTGGGAAAGATATTTTCTTCTTGTTGACTTTTATGATCAATTTTGAAGTTTGACTACTTTCACCTACTTTGTATGTGATATGAAGTATGTCATCTTGATATTTGTCCTCCATTATTATGCATAGAAATTTGGATGAAAGGTTTCATAGTCTTCCATATTCCAATGAAGTAACCCAATGTGTGAGTACCCTTCATATTTTCTGCACTTTCACTCCAACACACCTTGTTTATTTGGTTCTTGACTACCTATATAATATTCTTCATCTAGTGAAGATTCAACATACTTATCATATCCCACGAACTATCTACTAATAGATTAGTTCTTCAAAGTTATGACATACTTATATTAGGCTTTATTAAATATTAGTCAGTCCTTTTCCAAGTTATTACTAAATTTTGTCATGCATAACCACTACCACCTCAATAATGCATAGTAGGTTGGTTTTTGTATGGTGATAACTACAAAGTATAGAATGAATATTTGGTCAACACATTTTAATTTTTGTGTTTTTAATACACCCCTTATTTCAATGTTGTACTTATCCATACCATACAGTCAAAAATTGGGTGACCATAAAAATGGTGTCTCAAAGTCATTTCAAATATTCTTAGGTAATACATTAATACTAGAATCCAATAAATAGTTACTTTCATTAGATTAAGCTTATAGACATCCAATTTTGCACACCCAACCAACCATGATTTTTCTCAATCAATCCCATAGCTAGTCAAAGCAGTCCAAAGTATCTTAGTCCAATAATGAGGAATTTACCCCCATATGCAATTGTGCTAGCTAGCAAGCATTTACATTAGTGAAGCAAATGTATTAAGGGAAAAATAAATGAAAAACCACCAATCCTATTTTTCCCACCTAATATGTGATTTTAAATGGTCAAACAACATTTTCACCTATTGGCATCTGCACCTAGGTGCAAATATGATCAACACAAATGCTCTAGAATTAGTGGAATCTCAAAAACATACCTCATAGGCATGCCTCCACCCATACCATGATTGCACATACTTATTCCCTATCCATACCCTATTCCTTTTGAATGTTGAACCTCTAGAAACTTCCCTCCAAGTATTCCCCATGGAAAAACTATAAATAAACCCTAGGGGAAAGACAAATAAAGGGAACAATCTTCTTATTTACATGCTACTATAAATTTTCTTGAATACTCTTAGCTATATACTACCATTATAGTTAGTTTCATAATTTTTTAGTCACTACCCCTGTAAAGGCACTTGATGAGCATAATAGAGCAAGAAAAGAGGATCATGAAGCCATCATTTACAATAACGAGGCAAGGAGTTCCCTGAACAACAACTATAATAAGGCTAATCACCAAGCTTGGGTGATGCCATTTCTCTCTTTCCATGCACTTTTGGCTTCCCTCACTTTTATTTTTTATTTCATGTAATCTAACCATTTATTTTGTCTCATGAATTAACTAACATATTTCTCTAATATTCTTAGTTTATAATTGCTAATAAATTTTATATCTATAGTCCTCTTTCATTTTATCAATTTAGTATTTATCTTTGTATCCTCATTTTATGTATTTATGTGATATTTCTAACTATGTATAAAGGGTATTAAAGTATTTCTCCTACCTAGACCTATTCCTCCTCTATATTTATCTAAAATAGTTTCCCTTTCTCCTACTTGTGTGTCCTTTATCATTTGCATCTCCCTAGTTGTAAGAGATCACATTTGTGATAAGCAAATTTTTAGTCTCTTCTTTCTAAAAATAAGGTTCTTATGGTAGTTTGTGGTTGGATACTCATTCTATTAGTTAAATTACATCTATTCTCTATCTATACCTATTGTACTCAACCTTATATATCTTGTTTGCCTACCTTGAGTACTTGTATTACTAGGATTACATGAGGTGGATAGACACTTGTATTACTTGGATTACATAATGTGGGTAGGCACTTATACTACTTGGATTACATGAGGTAATGTATTTGTGATCTATAACCCTTTATAAACCTATTACCTTAATATAGATATTCCACCACATATGCAATAAAAAGGACATCTCTACCAAATATAGTTCATCTACATTTTAACATATCTTACATTAGATCCATCTAATTTTTTATCACAATCATTTGCACTGGTCACTCTCATGTGGGTAGTGCAAAAATCATTAGGGTATGGTTTATATATCTTATTTTATTTTTCTAAGTTTTATTAAGTGGCCAAAGGGTATGACACCTCAAATCATACATTTTAACATCTATCTCAGTTGGGAAGACCCCCTTGCTATTTTGTCTATTTTTGCAGGTTTCTCATTTGTGCTAATGAATAGCATTTGTGTCAGGTAAACTAAAAGCAACAAATTCAAACATAGATGGTACATTTTTCTATGAGACATATCTAGATAACCTTATTTAAACATTTTTTTTCTTGTTTTTATGAGTTTTGTGGTCTAGTTTTGGTCACTATATTCCTTACTCTATATTTATTTTTATTGTCAGTTTAATAAAAGATAAGATAATAGAATATTCATATTTTATTTAATTTTTGCTTTCAATTTATGTAAGGAATAATAATATCATATAGCTACCTTTAGGGTAATCTTGTATGCTTGCATAATACCTTGTATGCCCTAAAAAGAATATACTTTTTACTTTTCTCACAATCATTTGAATTGCAAGAGCATATAGTTAAGGTTTGTTTGACTACATAACTTGATTTTTTATATATTTTTATTTTTCTATTTTAGACTCCTCCTCAAGAGGCTTAGGCATATCCAATTAATCCTAGGTGTTTTGCAAATTTAAATACACAATATATTTTATGACTTGAACATAAAATATATTGAGGTAGACCATTATGTGATTAAGTCCCCTTTGGAAAGGGATATTGGTAATCAATGCACACATGAATCACTGCCTACATATTTGGTGAACCTAACATGAAAACATCCCATGGGTCACTAGATAACTCAAACCCAGCCTTAAAAAAATATAAAATTAATTTAAACCTAAGTAATATCATATAGGATTGTTTTATTAGATTATATCACAATAACTAATATTAAGAACTTTTCCCTTTTACTACCTTTACATATTAACACTAAGTTATATATCTAGGTGTGGTTGATCCTTGTACCATTTATTATTCATGTACCTCAAGGTCTTCCCTCATGTACAACCATGTATATAAATGGGACCAAGCCCTTTCCACATATATATGGGTATATTGGGAGGGAAGGTATATTAGATAGGTTTAGGTATATCAAGAGACCCTCCTAAGGTATATTGTCTAATTTTGTACTCATAGAATTTGTTATTTTCCTAATCAATATAAAATTAATGAATTTATTTATTATTACTAACCCTACCATATATCAAAAAATTGATACAATAACCATAGTAGGGGTAACAATTTTACTCTACTCCTTTTACAAGAACCCATAAACAAGAAAACCCATGGCCAAACCCTAATTTTAAAAATGAAAGAATCTATTGTAGAGAAAATAGTTTTTGACTTTATAGACCACCTAAGAGATTATGTACAAAAAAACAAATACATAATTTTTAAATTAGAGAAAATATTGATAATAAAAGTAGGGAATAACTACCCAATTCTTATCTAAGGCTATCTCATGAAAATAGTGAACACTCAAACAATAAATCAAACATTACAAAACTAGCCAACGGGTCCTTGGTTCAATGATTGGGATAAATAGTTGATGTAGACCACACCAAGGTTCAAATATTGGTGTTACCAAATAGCTCAATGTGACTAATTTGATGTAAAAGGAAAAGGAAAACCCTTTCAAAACCCTACTTCTAAAAAAAAAATTACACAACTAAATAAAAATATTTACCAAGTGAGCACCTCAGGCCCTAATGTTTCTATTACCCATTTTATTCATTCTACCAAACCCTTATACTATTGTAGGTAGTAGAATTTAAAACATCCCATTATCCTCCATAGATATTTTATACCCTAAAGTAACTACCTTTGTCTGCTCTTATAGAATTCCTCTACACATTCCACCTATTTCAAATCATATCTCCATTCATCCTTTCATATCAAGTGTTTTAGAGGATAATTATGTGTAAACACGTTTGGTATTAATTCACATGGCATCATATTTTATGTCATTCCATCAAGTCTCTCAAGAATATTCCTATGTTAACTCTGAAATCCCATTGGTACCATAAGCATATTTGGATTAGCCCTCCCTTGAACATCAAAGCATGAATGCTAAATTAGAACATCTTGAAAAATGAGACTCCGAATTGGAAGAGTAGAAATGAAAAACAACCTCTATTAAATGGGTATCATCTAGCCATAATTACTCTTATGATGAATTTTATAGTCAACATTTAGATCCTATGGTAATCAATCATCCATTTCTATCAAACTTTGAAATGTAAAGTTTTAAATGTATGATGGCAAGCAAGACACTGTTAATCATATTAAACTAACCAACATTTCTTGTAGCAATGTTAATCATGATGAAATGCTTCTCATTAGGATATTTCCTAAGATCCTTAGTGACCTAGATTCATAATGGTATTTTTAAATGCCCTATCACTCGATTAAAATATTTAGAGAGCTTATGGAGGTATTTTTCAAACAATTTTTGGTATACATTGAAGGGAAAATAACTATTGATGACCTTTACTATTTAAAGTAAGACAAGGATAAAACTTTTGTTAATTTCTTAGCTAAATGGAAAACCCTTGTTGGAAGACTTCAATATATCCCTCCACCAAATTAACGTTGACATATCTTCATATGTAATCTCCATGACCAATTACCCAATCCTTTAGAAATAGTGAATATCTCTTCCTTTGAAGAATTAGTTGATCTAGCTAATTGTGTAGAAGCCACCCTCCTATAAAGAGGGAAACTTAAACTCAGAAAATAGGAAGATAAATCATATTCTTCTATCAATAAGAGATAATATAAAAATAAACATGTAGTGGGTGATGGTGTTATTGACTCTTGCCAAGCCATTAATGTAAATATGGAAACTACTATCACATCCCAAAATCTTGTCCTAATAAAAAAATAAAATCCTAAGTGTAAGTTCATTAATATTGGTCAATATGAATCTACAATTTTGAAACAAATTCTTGAAGCAAGGATGATAGAACTCCCACAAATCAAACCTATAGACACCACCAAGGAATTGCCTAACTATTATCAACATGATGAGCATTATGATTTTTGTCATATTGATGGCCACAAAAATTATAGGTGTAACACTCTACGTAACATTATTTAAAACCTTATAAATTATCGTAAAATTATCATTAGTAATACCACTAACCAAATATCCTTTAATCAAGACCTAGAAATATTCTAAAAAGCTTTTCCTGGACATAACCAAAAATATAATTATGTCCAAGGTCATAATATTATAGGTATGATTTATTTGGCTACCTCCTATATTGTAACCTAACAACATGCCAATAATCAATATTTAGAACAACCCTCACAACCACCATTGATCCTTCCCTAGAAAACAAAAGCATCTCACTTGAATAGACCTGATCTGTTGATGGTAACCAAAACACTTTCAACCTTCATTAGCAATTAAAAAGTATTCCCCCTAATATCTCTATTTTATAACTAATAGAACCTCACCTACTCATAAGGACATATTGCTCAAAATTTTGAGTGAACAAAATTTTTTCGAAGATCTTCCTCCTAATGATATCACTAATATAGTAGGGTCTATAGGAGTTAACAATGTTATGCTAACATTTTACAAAACTAATTTTTCTTCATATTCAATGTTAGGAGATTTACCCCCTTATATAATAGTGTATATCCTTGAGAATATCATTAAAATAGTTCTTGTTAATACTAGGTTAACACTTAATATTTGTAATATAAAATTCCTTAGACATTTTAGGTTAACTAGGCAATATTTACATAAAATTGATCTCATCATTAGGGCTTTCAATAATGAGGAGTGAGAAGTTAGTGGTAAAATAACCTTACCCTCAAGGGAGGACCCCAAATCCTTAATACTCTCTTCTACATCATCCCTTGTAATATAACTTATAATATCTTTATTGGATGACCCTAGATCCACATCATGAAGGTCATTCATTTAATGTTACATCAACGTATTGAATATGAATATTACAGAAGCATGGTCCACATTCTTGCCAACCCAAAATCCTTTTCCTATAATAAAAAAATAGAGAAAGAAATCTGAACAAAATATGTTTTCATGCCTCCATCCATCCTTATTTTCTACCTCATTTCAACCTAAGAAAAAAACAATCAACTTGAGGATTCTCTCATTAATATAAATATTGATAACCAAGTATCCAAACAAATATTAATCATCCAAATAAAGACCCCTTTGTTGTCATGACCCTCCTTGATGGACCTTGTGACATGGAAAACAATGTATTAATTGATGGTGCTTTAATACTTGATTTTGTGCAATTAAGCAGCTATGCGATGTTAGTAGATATTGAAGAGCATGATACTACTAACAAATTGCCAATGTGTAGGATCAGGTACACTCATAAGTGGAAGAAGTTGAGTCATCCACCAAAGGCGAGGGTACTTGAGGTTGGGGAAATGATGATAAGGCAACTCGGAGGTAACATTGATGGATACCTTCATATAGGTATGCATTCGGTTAGGGATAATCATCAATAGCTAGCCACCTTGAGCCCCAAATTGATAGCCTAGTAGCTATCGTAAGTTCTAGAGGCTGAGACAGGTGACCAAATTGATGGAAAGATTCCCCTCTTTGTCTGTTGCACATGTTTGATTATCTTTTACTTCATCACTATTTGCCTCAATAATTTGGGAAGTATAAACGGATAGGTTGTCTTCATAACTCCTTGTGTGTTTAGGCAAATAGTGTGATAAAGTAAATACTTTATTTTAAATGATAGTAAGTTTCATTTAAAATTTATAAATGTTTTATTTTAAATGATAGTAAGTTTCATTTAAAATTTATAAATGTTTTATTTTAAAAGATAGTAAGTTTCATTTAAAATTTATAAATGCTTAATTTTAAATGATAGAAGGGTTCATTTAAAAATTAATGAATTTTGTATTTTAAATACTAATAGATTTCATTTGATAGAGTAGATGCTCTAATTTAAATGATAATATAACTTCAAAAAAAATAGTGGACTATTTAAATAATGAATGAATTTCATTATAAATAGAAACTGGCCATTATTTTTAGATGATAAAGTAAATTTTATTATTAGTTGTTTTATTTCTTTAATAAAATAATAATAAAATATTTGTTTACTTTAAACAACAATGACTGATTTCATTTCATGGGAGACTACCCAAAATATCTCATTTTTAATATTGTTAAAAATAAAGAAAGAGTTCTTTAGTCGGTTGAGTTGAGCGAAGGACTGGAAACTTCACACCAACGTTAGGGAGTTTCATGCCTACCAAAATGAGGATGAATGGCTTAAAGGAAAGGAGAAAATATCTCCCTATGGCTAGTGGATATTAGACAGGAGTTAAGTTTGGTAGAGGAGTGCATTGATGAGGTGGTGGGAGCATTGAAGGAAATGAAAGGAACGTGGTCCCTTATGGAAGAAGGAAGAAAATAAATACTATGAAGCTTTTGGGATCACTCTCACTGGGGAAAATAAAAGAGGAGCTTTGCACAAACTCGAAGAAGAAACTAGGATTTACAGTCGTGTTAAACGAAGATCATTCCTAAGAAGGGAAGAACCTTGCTGAATTTGGAGGATTTCAGGTTGGTTGGTTACCTTAACCTCATTTTTAATGGTTTAAATGAATAAATCTAGTCGTTGGCTGGGAATAACCTCTTCCTTGTAAGCCATGTGGGTTGGACATTTGTCCATGCCAGGTCAAGAGAACTTCTTGTCCCTGTGCACCTCTTGTTGGGTTATTTCCTTTGGTGGAGTAGGACAGGTTGTTTTGAGTTGGTTTGCCAATCCTCCTTCCATGTTGAAAGTGGTTCACCGTCTTCCCTAACCACTTGCTAGGGCATAGTGTTCAACTATGTTTTTATGGTAGAGTAGAGCCAACTGTGTTGGTAGAGGTCACCTCTGCTAGTGTTAGGCACACGAGGCTCGGTAGTGTGTTTCTCGTGAGCGTGTTATCGTTGCTAGCAATGATATCACATGGGATGGTAACCGTTGGCTGGCATCAACCATGGCTAGTGCCCTTGTAAGGCATATCGGTCATTGTGCTATGATAGGGTAAAATCCCCCTTCATCTTGGGAAGCACTCTCTCCCTTCGTAGTTGTTTGACGTCGAGTTAGGCCATGATTGACGAGTTTTTCTATGCACCCTATGGGTAGTAGAGGACTGGGTCCTCTATCTCCAACCTGTGTTGAGGATGGGTGTCATCCATCATGTACTCTCCTTTTGCACCCTGTGTTGAGTAGCCTTCTATGTTCCTTACGAGGTCTAGCTTTGGTTGTTTGGGGAGACTACCCTCTCGTTGTAGAGATGGGCGTTGTTTTAAGTTGTTGGGTGGATAGTTAATTAAAGGATGTTTTCATTTTGGAAGCAGTTGGATTCATTTGATTATTGTAAAGAAAATTTATAATTAATTAGATTTGGATTCATTTGATTATTGTAAAGAAACTTTATAATTAATTAGATTTGGATTCATTTGATTATTGTAAAGAGATTTTATAATTAATTAGATGTGGATTTATTTGATTAATGTAAAGAGACTTTATAATTAATTAGATATGGAATTATTTGATTAATGGAAAGAGACTTTATGATTAATTAATATGGATTTATGAAATGAAAGGAAAGAGTTTTATGGATTAATGTTGATTTAATTAATAAATAAATATATAAGTTTGTTTTGTAAATTAATGGTATGGGCTTTAATTTATGAAATGAAAGGAAAGGTTTATTTATGGATTAAAGTAGTTGACTTTAATTTAATAAATAAATATGAAATTGGTTTGTTTTGTAAATTAAGGGTATGGGACTTTAATTTATGAAATGAAAGGAAAGGGTTTATTTATGGATTAAAGTAGTTGACTTTAATTTAATAAATAAATATGAAATTGGTTTGTTTTGTAAATTAAGGGTATGGGACTTTAATTTATGAAATGAAAGGAAAGGGTTTATTTATGGATTAAAGTAGTTGACTTTAATTTAATAAATAAATATGAAATTGGTTTGTTTTGTAAATTAAGGGTATGGGACTTTAATTTATGAAATGAAAGGAAAGGGTTTATTTATGGATTAAAGTAGTTGACTTTAATTTAATAAATAAATATGAAATTGGTTTGTTTTGTAAATTAAGGGTATGGGACTTTAATTTATGAAATGAAAGGAAAGGGTTTATTTATGGATTAAAGTAGTTGACTTTAATTTAATAAATAAATATGAAATTGGTTTGTTTGTAAATTAAGGGTATGGGACTTTAATTTATGAAATAAAGGAAAGGTTTATTTATGGATTAAAGTAGTTGACTTTAATTTAATAAATAAATATGAAATTGATTGTTTGGCAATTAAGGGTATGGGACTTTAATTGTTGAATAAGGGTTGAGTCATTTATTGCAAGTAAAGCCTGTAATCTAGATGCATTGTTGAAAGACTCTCATAGGATGATGAGAGGGGAAATAGAAAGAGTAGTTTCTATGATATCAACTATGCATTAGATAGTTAGATTGCTTGATTTGATTGTATAGTTGCAATTTGGCAATGAAATGAGTAAATGCATTTAGAGGTATGCCTATCTTGAACTATGAGTGTCCTGATCCCCTACTATCCTCAATTGATCGATGGAAGAGTGGGAGGACCAAAGTTACAGATGGACCAATGCACAAGTTTGCTCTCTACTTTACATCTTGTTTACTTATGCAAATAGACTAGATTTATGGGGAGATTTCCCTGATGAAATTGATGTAATGTATTGTTTAAGGGTATGGAGGTTTTACCATACATGCTTATGTAATAAATGATCAATGTGGTAGATGCACCTTTGTATTCTATTTGATTTATTGTGAATGTATCTAAATATTTTCTAGTTCATGTCTATTCTTTAATTATTGCTCTATGTTTCTAGTTATCTTTTGTATGTTTAATGAATTATGTTTTGTTAGATTTAGTATCTAGATCTATCTTTTATTTTCTTGATTGAATAACTTTTATAGAATTTAGTAGTAAGTTCTAGGGTGAACTTAGAGGATAACCTAAGGGCTTGAGACCCCCTTAGGGTAAACATAGTGGACCTAAGGGATTATGATCCCTTAGGGAGAATGGTAACTAGGTTTATAGAAGATCGTACCTGAGTTAAGATAGCTTGTCAAAAGATAATATTGATAGCTTAACTCATAGTACATGTAGCATACCTATGCATAATGGCTTGCGTAGAATATGGAGATGCGTGTACACCTTCTAATGATTGAAGGTGATAAGTCTAGCTCATCGAGGATTGATGAGATGGATGGACTTATGTGCATAACATGAGATATGCCTATGTAGAAGGGACTTGCATGAGGGAAATATTGTGAGGTATAGTTCTTGAGAAACTTAGGGGTTTGTTAAACATTAAGTTAATCTAAGGTTGGTTAGGGGTTTATGAATCCCTCTCCTTAGTAAAAAAAATCTTTCTTTTTGTGTGTTTTCTTATTTCTTGATTTTAGGGTCATTACATTTGGTATCAGAGCTCTAGGTATGAGGGTATAGAGCTTCTTATGTGCTAAAAGAGATTTGGATGTCTCCAATGAAGGCTTGCTTAAGTTTAAGCTAAAGTTGGGATGACCTAGAGTCTCTACTTATTAGAATCTAATGGGAGTTGATCCCAAGGGTGGATGAATGTTATGATACCTCAGTATGGGCTTTGGTATTAATGATACATCATAATATTGGAATATTATCCTAGTTAGATTACTAATGTTTTGGCAAAGAGAACTTTGTATTGTGGCTTGAATTAGTGGTACAATTTAAGATGAAGTTGTAACCTAATCTTTTTCTTGGTTGAAACTAGGTCAAGATGCCACCTAAGGCTAGAAGAGAGAGGCCTACACCTAGGTAGACTCGACAAAGTAATGTCGAAGAAGGGATCCAGAATGAGGATCCAAAAACTCCCAATAAGGGAATGGAAGATCTCACTACCATAGTTGTCGCCATGCAAGATCAGTTAAGATAGGTGTTAGAAACCATTATGAACCAAAATTTGCAAGCTAGAGGTTCAAAAGTTAACCAAGTTGAGGGGCTGACTATGAAGTAGTTACAAGCTAGAACCCTCCTAGAAAAGGAAATGGTAAGAGACCTAAAGAATGTTTGTATCTCCAAGTTTTATGGAGAAGGATATGGAGATGCAATTGAGGCTTGGTTAAGGGAATTAGAAGTTTACTTCATGGTAAAGGGATATTCCCTAGGAACCCAAACTATTTGGGCTACTATCTACCTTGAAGGAGCTACCCTAGACTGGTGGGAAACTTATTATGAGGAAACTAAGATTGAACTAGTAGATATTCCATGGAAGGAATTTATAGTCATCTTCAAAAAGAGGTTCCTCATAGAACATTTCTATGCCTTGAAATTTGAGGAGTTTGCTAGTTTAAGGCAAGGAACCAACTTGGTGGAGATATACTACAAAAATTTGGTAAAATTGTTGAAGTATGTACCTACCTATAATGAGAAAATGTGGGTTCATAAGTTTACTCATGGGTTGCAATCTAGGATAAAGCATGATGTAGAGATGTAGGAACCTAAGTCATTACAAAAGGTATATGACCTAGTGAAGAAAGTAGAGTCACACTTTCATTATAAATATGACACCTTGTCTGAGCAATATCGATAGGAACTAAAGAAGAGGAATAGCAATGGGCTTGTAAAATGGGAGGCTGAACAAGATCAGAAGGCCAAAAACCCCCAAAATCTTGAGAAGAAATCTAATGGAAACCAGAATAAGTTCAAGAAGAACTTTTATAAGAAAGGCAACAACCCCAATAATGCTAAGCCTCAACCATAAAAATCGTAAGCTTCAGTTCCAACAATCAAAGGAGAGGATCAAAAATTAAAAAAGTGGCAAGGGCCCAAGGATGGGTGTTACCATTGTAGAGGCCCACATTTTTCTAATCAGTGCCCACACCGACCAGGGCCAAGCACATCTAGTATTAAAGGAAAGGAACCTACACACCAGATCTACGCTACAACTGGGAGTCAAAAGCTTGAGGGGCAAACCACCCCATTGATTATAAAAGGTAATATTTTTGATAAGCAAGTGAATATTTTAATTGATAGTGGGGCCACTGATAGCTTCATTTCTTGTAAGTTAGCAAAATATATGTTAAAAAGGCTAAGATATTTAGCTCATGGATGGAAGGTCGAGTATGGTTCTGGATAGACCTACTCCATAAACCAATGTTTTCCTATGATAGAAATTGCTTTAGCTAGTGGAACCATGAAAGGTTGCTTATATGTAGCTCCACTTCATGCCTTCGATGTGATCCTAGGGATGGATTGGTTACAAGCCCATAAATCCATAATCAATTTCTAGGATAGATGGATCAAATATTCTGAAGGAGGCAAGGAAAGACTATGAATTCATAGCGAGTAGGGGCATTCAAACCCTAGATGTTGTCAGCTATGCAATTAAAGAAATCCCTCAGGAAAGGAGGGATAGTCTATGTAATTAAGCTAAATGAAGTTGGAGAAGATCGAAAGAAAGAGGTGTTGGAGACACACCCAATTTTGTAGGATTTCAAGGATGTATTTCCTAAGGATTTACCTGGACTCCCTCCTGTGTGAGAATTTGATTTCACTATTGATCTTATGCCAGGAGCGAAACCAATTCATAGATCTCCATATAGGATGACACCTATCGAGATGCAAGAATTAAAGGTACAATTGCAAGGGTTATTAGAAAAGGGGTTGATAAAACCAAGCGTGTCACCTTGGGGTGCACCTATTTTATTTGTGAAAAATAAAGATGACTCTTTAAGATTATGTATTGATTACAGGATGTTGAATAAAGCTACAATCAAGAACCAGTATCCCCTACCTAGAATCAAAGATTTATTTGATCAACTAAGAGATGCCATGGTGTTTACTAAGATAGATCTGAGGTTAGGGTATCACTAGTTAAGAATACATGAGGAGGATACTCACAAGATGACATTTAAGACTAGGTATGGACATTATGAGTTTATAGTCCTACCCTTTGGACTGACTAACACCCCAACCACCTTCATGAATTTAATGAACAATGTGTTCAAAAGGCACCTAGACCAGTTTGTCCTTGTATTTCTAGATGATATCCTAATATACTCTCGAAACAAGGAAGAACATGATAAACATCTCAAGATCATGTTAGAGTTACTGAGGGAAAATCAACTCTACGAAAATCTGGCCAAGAGCAATTTCTATGTTTTAGAGGTATGATATTTAGGGCATATCATATCAGTAGAAGGAATTGTTGTGGATCCAGAGAAGATCAAAGCCATATTAAATTGGCCACCCCTTACTAATATTACTAAAGTAAGAAGCTTCATGGGGTTAACGGGCTATTATAGATGTTATATAAAGGATTTCTCAAAGATTGCTTCGGCAATAACTAACCTTCAAAAGAAAGGGAAGGAATTCAAATGGATAAAAAAGTGTGAAACTACCTTTGCATTGTTGAAGTAGAAGCTCACTACCACACCAATATTGAAGATTCTAGACCCTCAAGGAGATTTTTTAGTATGCATTGATGCATCGTTGGAAGGGTTAGGAGGAGTACTCATGCAAGAAGAGTTAGTAGTAGCTTATACTTCAAGGAAGCTTAAAAATCATGAAGTCAATTATGCTACTCATGATTTAGAGCTAGCCATTATGGTGCATGCCCTAAAGGTCTAGCACCACTATCTGGTGGGGAGACCTTTCGAGTTAAAATCTGACCATCAAAGTCTAAGGTACATATTTACCCAACCAATACTCAATGCGAGACAGAGAAGGTGGATCAAGTTTCTCATTGAGTATGACTTTGAAATTGAGTACATAAAGGGAAAAGAGAATAAGGTTGTTGATGCCTTGAGTAGAAGGAGACACATAGCAACCATAACTAGGAGTCACATAAATCTCATGGATCAAGTGAGACAAGAGCAATATCAGGATGAATATTGCCAGGAAATTCGAGCTAGAATAGATAGAGACCTTGAGGGCAATAAGGAGTTTGGGATGATAGATAACCTTTTGTGCTACAAAGGTAGAATTATCATACCAAAATTGGGTGATTTAAGAAAGCTAATAATGCAAGAAGCCCATAGATCTCCTTATTTAGCTCACCCTAGAGGGGTAAATATGAGGGAAAACATGAAAAGAACCTTCTTCTAGGTAGGAATGAAGAAGGATATTACCGATTTTATCGCTCGATGCCTCGAATGTCAGAAGGTTAAGGTAGAACACAAGCATCTCGTAGGATAGTTGTATCCACATAGTATACCTACATAGAAATGGTAGGTCATATCTATGGATTTTATAGTAGGTTTACCTAAGACCAGGTACCAACATGATGCAATCCTAGTAGTAGTCAAAAAATTGACTAAGGTTGCACATTTTATACCTAGGAGCACCAAGGATGATGCTCAGGTGGTGGCTAATAGATTTGCCAAGGAAGTGTTTCGATTGCATGGATTTCCTGAGGTAATCATCTCAGATAGGGATTCCAAGTTCACTTCTAAGTTTTGGAAAGCCCTTCATCAGGCAATAGGTACAAAGTTGAACATGAGTTCGGCATACCACCCTGAGATAGATGGTCAAATAGAGTGGGTAAACCAAGTACTAGAAGATATGCTCCACATGTACTACATGGATCACAAGTCTCACTGGGAAGACTACCTACCTTTGGTAGAGTTCACCTACAATAATGGGTATCACTCATCTTTGGGAATGGCACCTTTCGATGCCTTGTATGGATGAAAGTGTAGAACACCACTATCATGGGATAACCTAGAGGATAGAGTTGTGATTGGACTAAAAATGGTCAGAGAAATGGAAGAGCAATTGAAGGTAATCAGGCAAAGACTCAAGGAAGTTGTTGATAGGTAGAAGAGTTATGTTGACTCCAGGAGTGGGGGAGAAAGTGTTCCTAAGGGTTAAACCAATGAAAAGTGTGATCAAATCCACAAAATTGGATCCACGGTTTGTAGGACCCTTTGAGATCACTAAAAATATTAGTCCAATTGCATACCGACTTGCTTTACCTCCTAATCTATCAAAAATCCATGACACCTTCCACATATCTTTTCTTAGGAAATATATTGCTGACCTTGAACATGTGTGGGATGTTTCTAATTTGTAGATGGCAAATCTAGAGGTAATTGAAGTAATGCTAGTAAATATTCTTGAGTTCCATTCTAAGACTATGCGAAATCAGACTCTTGAGCAATGTAAGGTCTAGTGGGACCATTTCTCTGAAAGGAATACCACTTGGGAGAAAGTGGCGGATATGCAAAAATATTTTCCCTTTTTGTTTGAAGATCTCTAAAATGTAATAATTTACTTTTTTCTTGTGTTGTGATTATGTAAAATTGGAAAACATCGGGACGATATTTAGTCCTAGTGGGGGAGGATGTCATGACCCTCCCTGATGGACCTTGTGACATGGAAAATAATGTATTAATTGATGGTGCTTTAATACTCGATTTTGTGCAATTAAGCAGCTATGTGATGTTAGTAGATATTGAAGAGCATGATACTGCTAACAAATTGCCAATGTGTAGGATCAGGTACACTCGTAAGTGGAAGAAGTTGAGTCATCCACCAAAGGTGAGGGTACTTGAGGTTGGGGAAATGATGATAAGGCAACTCGAAGGTAACATTGATGGATACCTTCATATAGGTATGCATTCGAATTAGGGATAATCATCAATAGCTAGCCACCTTGAGCCCTAGATTGATAGCCTAGTAGCTATCGTAAGTTCTAGAGGCTGAGATAGGTGACTAAATTGATGGAAATATTCCCCTCTTTGTCTGTTGCACATGTTTGATTGTCTTTTACTTCATCACTATTTGCCTCAATGATTTGGGAAGTATGGATGGATAGGTTGTCTTCATAACTCCTTGTGTGTTTAGGCAAATAGAGTGATAAAGTAAATACTTTATTTTAAATGATAGTAGGTTTCATTTAAAATTTATAAATGCTTTATTTTAAATGATAGTAGGTTTCATTTAAAATTTATAAATGGTTTTATTTTAAAATGATAGTAGGTTTCATTTAAAATTTATAAATGCTTAATTTTAAATGATAGAAGGTTTCATTTAAAAATTAATGAAGTTTATATTTTAAATACTAATAGATTTCATTTGATAGAGTAGATGCTCTAATGTAAATGATAATATAACTTCAAAAAAAAGAAAAGAAATAGTGGACTATTTAAATAATGAATGAATTTCATTATAAATAGGAACTAGCCATTATTTTTAGATGATAAAGTAAATTTTATTATTAGTTGTTTTATTTATTTAATAAAATATTTGTTTACTTTAAACAACAATGACTGATTTCATTTCATGGGAGACTACCCAAAATATATCGTTTTTAATATTGTTAAATAAAGAAAGAGTTGTTTAGTTAGCTGAGTTGAGCAAAGGACTAGAAAATTCACACCGATGTCAGGGAGTTTCATGCCTACCAAAATGAGGATGAATGGCTTAAAGTAAAGGAGAAAATATCTCCTTGTAGTTGGTGAAGATTAGACAAGAGTTGAGTTTGGTAGAGGAACGCATTGATGAGGCGGTGTGAGCATTGAAGGGAACGAAGGGAACACGGTCCCTTATGGAAGAAGGAAGGAAAAATAAAGACTACAAAGTTTTTGGGATCGCTCTCACTGGGGAAAATAAGAAGAGGAGCTTGTGCAAACTCGAAGAAGAAAACTTGGATTTATAGTCGCGTTAAATGAAGACCGTTCCTAAGAAGGGAAGAACCTTGCCAAATTTAGAGGATTTTAGGTTGGTTGGTTATCTTAACCTTGTTTTTAATGGTTTAAATGAATAAACCTAGTCGTTAACTATAAATAACCTCTTCCTTGTAAGCCATGTGGTTTGGACAATTGTCCATGCTAGGTCAAGAGAAATTCTTGTCTCTGAACACCTCTTGTTGGGTTATTTCCTTTGGTGGAGTAGGACAGGTTGTTTTGAGTTGGTTTGTCAATCCTCCTTCCATGTCGAAAGTGGTTAATTGTATTTCTTAACCACTTGTTAGGGCATAGTGTTTGAATGTGTTTTATGGTAGAGTTGAGCCAAATGTGTTGGAAGAGTTCGTCTCTACTAGTGTTAGGCTGATAGGGATCGGTAGTGTGTTTCTGTTGGAAATATGAGCACGATTTGTTGTCATTGATGTCAAAGGAATACTAAGCAAATGTCAAAAGAGTGTTAAGCAAATGGTTCATGGTTGATTTTCTAAGAGGTAAGGATATAATATTCAATTTAAATAGTATATGGTTGAAGCATCAAAAGAGAAGCAAGAAGGATAACAATATTATAATATTTGTGCAAAATAAAATGGTTGAAAAGATATATCTGTTCTATGGTGGTTAAAAGAAAATAATAAGGTTATTTTGCTAAAGTGATAATGGCAAAAGGTTTCCCTAAAAACCTAAGGAAGTTTATATTTTAGAAGGCCCAAAGGACATTTAAATATTTAATTATAATTGTATCGCCCAAATTTTTTGCACCCTTACCTTCAGGCTAAAGGATCCGTACCCGAAAGGGGGTGAGAAAAGGATGGAACAATACCTCGGATGGAGAGGCCCTTTGAAGGTCGCGCCTCTCGGGGGAGGGGTATAAAGGTGAATTTTTGATGGATGGTGGGGTTCACCAGGAAACTTTGAGTGGCAGTTTCCACGCCTAGGTTGAGAATGGGTTTGATTTGTTCATTTTATGTTCAATCATTCCGATTCCTAGGTTGGCCAAAATGAAGCTAAGCTATTCTATATGAAGATTCTGATTTATATGAAGACAAAAGACATAAATGAATCCTAATGTGATTGAATATAGAGAATATATAAAATGGAGAAGAGTACACCTGATTTCTGATGTCTGATGAAGATTCTGAAGCTTGTAGGAGTCCAGATCATCCCGGATATGACAGGATCATCTATAATTGTACAGAATCATCCCAAATCATAGGAGATCATCCGAGATCACCCAAGATCATCAACGACCTGACGAATTCATCAGAATTCATCAGAAACTTGCAATCAAGAAAATAGACACCAAAAACCAAAAATACAATTGCAAGAATGATGCAAAATGATAGAAATAAGAGTATAGATGTTTGAATGATAAATCCAGATATCAAATTAAATGAGATGCACTATTTTGGAAACTTATTTTGAATTTTATCATGCAATTATGCTAAATGAGGTGAACTCCAAGATGCAAAATAGAAGTAAATTAATCTAATGCACCAATAAATAAGGAAAATGAGATAGAGAATGCAAACTCAGGGCTCTGATTGCCCCCAAGCTGAATTGCAGACCAGATCATCTGTAATCATACAAGATCATCGCCGATCTTGACAGGATCATCTAAAATTGTAGTTGAATCGCTTGCGACGATCCGAGCTACCTCCGTTGAAACACAGTGAAATCCTGCAACAAAACTTGAAAACACAAGTGCAAATGATGGGAGATCACAACAAAAACTAAAATTATAGGGAAATAATCACAGGAAGTAGGGAGTCGGGGGATAAACTAGGAAAATCCCAGTTTATATAGGATTAGGGGAGGTTAGGAGGTTGGGGATCATCCCAATCTGGAGATCCCCAACGTGGGAATCTCCAACCCGTGCGGACACGCTTCGCCCAAGTTGGAGAGGTCGTTGGAATAGAAGCTAATTGCAAAAATTTGGTTTTGGGATGAAATCGTCTGGACATTCTGTTCCAGATGAATTCATCCGATTTGGGATGATATCATCGATGATGAGATATCGTCCAACGGTCACAACAACCTCTAAAAATGGCATGAAAAATGAGGTAAGCGGTTAACGGGCGGTTTCGGGGTTAAAATTCAAATTTCTACTTTTTATTGATGGTTTAACTGTGCCAATTTTAGGGTGCTACATTTTGCCCCCTCTTTAGCGAATTTTCCAAAAAAAATGCGTTAAAGATGAGTTCTTCACGCTTTATGAGAAAGCAAAAATTTATTCCATTTTTTAGAACGTTTGAGGTAAAAGCGCGAAAAAGCAAAAATTAAAAAAATGTCGTTTTGAATAAAAATAAGAAAAATAGGGTAAAACCCTAATTCATTTTTACTGTTCACTTTCGCTGTTTCAGAGCTCTGCAGGCGAAATGGTGGAAACGATGCATAGATCGACAGAGATCCGATGTGGGTTGCGGGTAAGGATCTAAACCTAGTTTACTATGTTTTTAACTTGATTTACTTGATTTTTGACTTGAATTTTAAGTGTTTTTGGGCATCACGGCCATTTTTAGGCCACCGACGAAATCGTCTCTATATTGCCGATTTCGTCTAGGGACGAAATCGAAGAAATAGGGGCGATCCCATCCAATAAGGGGCGATCCCCAAATTGAAGAACGGAGACGATTTCATCCTATTAAGGATGATTTTATCTAAATTTGGTACGATATCATCCAATAATGGGCGATATCAACTTTTATGGGATGATTTGATTTTAATTGATTTTTTTTTAATGATTATGTACTAATGATTTTTGTTGTTTTATTGCTTATTTTGTAGAGGGGATTGCTAAAGAGTCGGGAGTGGAAATATGGAGGTCTAAGAGATGATTTGGCCATGCTCGATCAGGCCGAGCGAGATAGATTGGTAGAGGTAGGACTGCAACATGTGGCAGAGATGCCACAAATTCCTATAGACATGGGGCTACTGACAACCCTAGCAGAGAGATGGTATCCGGAGTCATCCTACTTTCGGCTATCGATAGGGGAGATGACTCCCACTCTAGAGGATGTATGGAGGATCTTGAGGATCCCCATACATGATCGATTCATGACCCCTTCGACCAATCAGGGCCATGCTATGATGAGATTGTGCGAGGACCCGAGCTTCATCCTGGAGAAGGGCGGAGTGAACATCGAGGCTTTGAGGCGGATGCCTAGGGCATCTCGGTTGACCCGAGTTTTGGCAGGGGTGGTGGGTGGCCTTCTTCTATGCCACCAGAGTGGATGCAGATTATCGTGGCTACTTTCAGATGTGGTCTGTGACATGAGAGACCACGGATATAGGTTTTCTTGGGGTAGCTTTGTACTGTGCCGCTTGTATAGGATCCTTTACGGGGTCGTATACAAGGGGGTCGATGTCTGGTGTTGACATCGCTTCTACAGGTTTGGTGTTGGGAGCACATTATGGTGCGAAGGCCGGTAGGGCTTCCACTGATAGGAGTTGATCGAGAGAGACCTCGGGTTTTCTATTGGTGGCTCTAGAGAGGGTCACAATGGCGGATAGATCTGTCGATGTCCCGAAGGTTGTTGGATGACCTCACCCTAGATCGGATCACCTGGAGACCATGGAGAGAGCATCCAGGGTGGGTAGAGGATGGACAGGAGTTGGCTCGCATCAGGCGAGTCATATGGTTGAGGATAGAGCAGGGAGAGGTAGAGCTCCATCGCTACGACCAAGTTTTGAGGTAGTTCGGTCTATAGTAGGGGATCCCTACTCTTAGGGATTATGAGTACTCTCGGACTATGCGGGATAGTACCACACTGAGCGGGGCTCCAAACATGCATCGGTTCTAGAGTTAGGATGCTGATGATGCCCCCATTCAGCCAGTGGATGGGGATGATGCGGGGATAGCAGACGGATATGATGCCTGGTATGCAGGCATCCACCCTCCTCGGATGATGAGGGCATAGGGTCCGATGCACGCTATAGTGCAATGGATGGAGAGGCGGTGCCAGGCTACCATCGATGCAGCGAGGGGTCATAGAGGGAGGGATCAACGATGACCTCCTCAGGAGAGACATCGAAGAGTACCATAGAGAGAGACAACAGCAAGGGGAGAGGAGAGAGGAGAGGAGAGAAAGACTCCCTCCTCAGTAGAGGGATAGGCCACCATCGCTCGATAGGGGCAAGGGTGTCGAGGTGGGGGAGAGCAATGAGATGGCAGCTCTTCGGGTGGAGAATGCCCACCTACGAGCTCAGGTGCAGACTCTACAGGATGAGGCTACACGGCTCAGGGCTCGGAGCGGAGGGGTGAGCATTCTGGAGCTGGCACGGTCGGTTGCTCAGACCATGTTCTATCAGGGAGTGTACTACCAGCTGGTTCCAGAGGGCCAGAGGATACAGTTGCTAGTCGACATTGCGGAGCCGATCAGGATGGGGTCATCGAGGACATCATCACGATCGACGTCGAGGACCCACGATACAAGACGGGCTTCGATGGGACCACCTCCTCCACCTCAGGGTGGGAGAGGAGATGAGGCTGAGAGCTCGAGGTCTTCTCGAGACTAGATGCACATTGTACATAGACTATTTTTGAGATGATTGAGTATGCCAGGGTATAGATTGTGGCATACCAATCCGTTTTGATATGATGTATATACTTCTTGATATATATATGATGTTCTTTTTGTGATATGACTTGTGCATATGTTTTATGATGCTTTAATATTTTAATTGTTGATTGACTATTCATGTAATTATGTCGTTGAAAATATTATAATTTTATGTCATGCTATAAAATTAAATGAAATAATCTGATGTAAACAAACTGGTTGTTGTGGTGTGTTTTGATGAAAATAAAGTGACTTCTAACAATAATTTCAAAGGACATTGTCGTTGTTACATGACCATTTCATGGAGTCGCCGCTCGCTAGGTCATCAAGCTAATCCCGGTATGAGAGAAATATTGCTAAAAGTAAAAGGGTGCTTAAGAGACTTTCTTAAGACTTTGTGTTGTGATGATGAAAAATGATGATAGTGATGATTTGTTTTCAGATTTCCATGAAAATATTATGCATGAAATATTAAAAATATGATTTTTTCTAGGCATAAAATTCCTAAGTATGATAGAAATTTGAACAATTCCCTAGGAATTATACCATCGTCGCAAAAAAAATGAATGTTGACATAATGAAATGAAATAGGAAAGTTTTCATTCTTTTTAAAGCACAATTGTGTAACATAATGATTTAAGCCATATGCTTTTATGGATTAAATAAATGGGAAATAAAATTAGAACGATGGTTTGCGCTAGGCATAGAATTTTAGGTATAGACTTATACCATCATCGCGAAATCCAAAGAAGAAATTGATATAATAGTTTTATTGCATAGTTGATTTTTGATTTTGAGATAAACAAAAAATATAAAAATGAGGACTTGCACTAGGCATAAAATTCCAATTTAGGTTTAGGAACTATACCATCGTCGCGAAAGTCGAAAATATATAAATGTGACTTTATTGCTAGATTTTTGAACATGTTTTGCAAGAAAATTTTGGATTTTTGAAAAAAATGTATTTAATTGATTTTACGCTAAGCAGATATTCTCAAGTAAGAAAGTCAAATTATTCCAGAAGATTTGAATAAATATTTTAAATTATCTCAAAGACAAAATTTAGATTTATAAGGAACCCCGTGTGCATACGTGAGTTCATTGCCGATCTTGATCTATCATAATGATACAAAATCTCTCAAACACAAATGTGTGTGCAATTGTAATGTTCATTTACCGATTTTGAGCAAGATAATTTGATACAAGTAATTTGAATTAACCAAATGAGTGTTCGTTGACCATGATTTATATGCATGTAACCGTACTAGACTACTATGTAAGTCGGGTCATCAAGAGCTAGCTGATCCATAAGCGGACATAGGTCTGTACAAAAGAAGGTCGCTAATGTGACAGACATATCACCACGCTAGGAGTTACCCAATGTCAAGCAAGTTGGGCACAAATCACTTGTTATGGGGTTTACCTCACAGTTTTCGAATAATTGAGAATTCCAGGGATTCAAGCTTCACACTTCCTTCTTTCAAAGGGGGAGGGATTTATTGCTTTTTGCTTTTTCTTTTCTTTTCTTTTTCTATTTTTTTTTTTTTTGCTTGACACTGAGATAATGCTGAAATATTGCTGAGATGGTACAAAATGATACTGAAATAATGCTTCTGAATAATTTCTCTTTTTCTCATGATTTTTCTTGATTTTCTTTTTCTTTTTCTTCCTATACTAGGGATACTTGCTCGGATTGGCCGTAGAGCAAGGGATTTTTATTCTGGGCAGGGGTGAGCTTGTCCTTTTGTCAATTCTCAAAGATTCTAGACCATGTGCATGATAGGATAGCAGGGGAAACTTTTCGCTCAAGAGACCACTTCTACTGTGTAGCATCATTTTGAATTTGCAATGAAATCATTTTAATGTGAAAAGGTGTACTTGGTTCAAGTAAATAACAAGATCAGTTCTCTATGCTCAAAACTTTATTTAATTCAACTGTGGACTTCGATATAAGAGAGATTAATAATCATACCAAATAAGATCAAGATATTTATTCATGTGAGTGTGAAAGTGAGGGATTCCAGATAAATGCTAATTTATCCAAAATAACTGAAAATATAACTGCAATACTTCAAGAATTGACAGGTGCAAAATAGAAGATGTTTTTGAGGATTTTGATGATTTTGATTTTTTTATATTTTGATTTTAATTTATGAATTGAGAGAATACATAATATTACTATTTTTGAAATTTTTATATGAATTACTAATATGAGACAATATGTATAATATATACAGTGACGAAATTACCATATTTATGCATAATAGCGCTTAAGATGCATAATGTTCATAGGTTCTTTAAGATCTTTACCATCTAAGGTAGCTAATCTGTATGCTCCCGATCCAAATTTAGCAGTGATAATATATGGCCCAAGCCAGTTAGGCTCGAATTTGCCTTTAAGGTCTTTAGTTGCATTAGTATTTTTTTGATTTTCTTTTAAGACGAGGTCACCGATCTCAAAGGATCGATTATGAACTTTCTTGAGATATGCTCGTTTGAGCTTGTTCTGGTAGGCACGAAGATGCTCCAAAGCATTAATGCACTTCTCATCTAGGAGTTCCAGCTGACTAAATCTACCAGCACGATATTCATCTCCTACTTCAGTATCTTGAAGTAGCAGAGCCAAAGAAGGAACTTCTAGTTCAAAGGGAAAAACAGCTTCAGCGCCATAAACCAAAACAAAAGGTGAAGTGCCCGTGGGAGTACGAATGCTAGTTCGATAAGCCCACAAAGCAGGATATAATTGAATGTGCCAATCACGGCCAGATTTATTGACCAGTCTCTTGAGGATTTTAATTAATGTTTTATTAGATGCTTCTGCTTGGCCATTACCCTGAGGATAATAGGGAGTGGACCAACGATGTTGAATTTTATATTTTTGACATAGTTTCTTTACATCTTTGTTTTTGAAACAAGTTCCATTATCCGAGATGAGATTTGCAAGAATTTTGAACCTACAAATAATTTGATTAAGAATAAACTTGGAAACTTGCGTTCCAGTGCAAGAAGCTAAGGGCATAGCTTCGACCCACTTCGTAAAATACTCGATGGTGGTTATGATGAATTTGTGTCCATCAGATGACACAGGATTGATTTTTTTGATGATGTCTAAGCCCCATTTTGAAAAGGGCCAAGGAGATGAAATAGCCTGCAGTTCTTGTGCAGGCGCATGGACAAGGTCAGCGTGTTTCTGGCACTTGTCGCAATGGCGCACGTAATCATGTGCATCATTCTCCATGGTAGGCCAAAAATATCCTATCCTAAGGAGCTTCTTAGCAATGGCGCTACCACTAAAGTGTCCCCCACAAGATCCATCGTGGGCTTCACTCAAAGCTGATCTAGACTCTTCTAGATTCAAACATCTCAATAGGATACCTTCAAAAGATCTCCTATATAACGTATTGCCAATTATTACGAAGCGACTTGCTCGTCTACGTAATAACCGATGCTGGTTTCTATTAAAACCTTCAGGGAAGGTCCCATTTTGAAGAAAATTGAGGATGTCAGTGTACCAAAGTTCAGGAATAGTTTCGTTGATTAGAAACACGTCCAAAGGTTCCAAGCATGATTTAGTTGAAGCGGGTTCCTGGAGTCGATGAATAATGATGGTAGCATATTCGTCATCTAACTCCAAGGGTAAAAGAGATGCAGCTGCGGCCATAGCATCAGCCACATGATTGCTAGTTCTAGGAATAGCTTCCAAGGTAACTTGATCAAATAAAGATATTAATTGTAATACATATGCTTTATATGGGCGCAATTTATCATCTCTGGTCTGATAAACATCGTTAATTTGATTTATAACAAGTTGAGAATCATCAAAAACTAATAGATTTTTAATTTTTAGTGTCAGGGCAGCTCGTAATCCAAGGATTAGAGCCTCATATTCAGTAGTGTTATTAGTACAGGCAAACATTAATTTAAAGGATAGAGGTATGAGATGTTTCTATGGAGATATCAAAATAATACCTGCACCAGCCCCACTCATGCATCGGGCTCCATCAAAGTATAGGGACCATTGCTCTGAATGATCCGCCTCTAGGTTAAGGCATTCGTCAGGAAACTCAATGACGAGGGGATGGGTGGACTCTAAGGGTGCAGCAACTAATTGATCTGCTATGATTTGACCCTTAATAGACTTCTGTCCTATAAACATGAGTTCAAACTCGCTTAGAGCAAGAACCCACTTCGTTGTGCGACCAGATAAATAAGGTCGACTCATGAGATACCGCAAGGGATCGGATTTAGCAATAACGTATGTTTTTTGACTGAGCATATAATGGCATAGTTTCTGTGTAGAAAATATGACTGCTAGACATAACTTCTCTAATGTTGTGTAGTGGGTTTCATAACTAATTAATGTTCTGCTAATGTAATAATTAGCACGCTCTCTTTTCTCATCATCAAGTTGAGCTAACATAGCTCCTAAAGCAAAATCTGAAGCAAAAATATACAAGATAAATGGGCGATCAGGTTTAGGTGGTGAAAGTATAGGTGGGTTAAGAAGATATTGTTTGAGGAGTTCAAATGCTTCCTTACATTCGTCGTCCCAATGGAAAGAGACATCCTTCTTAAGAAGCTTAAGAAAGGGTCCAGTTTTATCCGCCAGCTTATCGATGAAGCGACGGATAGCTTGAAGCTTACCTTGTAGACTCCGTAATTCAGATATATTTGTAGGTGCGGGCATATCGTTGATAGCCGTAATCTTGAGAGGGTCAATTTTGATGCCACGTAAAGAAACTATAACCCCCAATAATTTACCCGACTTAACTCCGAATATACATTTGGCTGGATTCAATCGGATAAGATATTCCCTTAACCGATCAAATACTTTTCTCAAGTCATCTAAATGGTCATCTTCTTCAGTAGAACGAGCTATAATGTCATCTACATAATCATGTAGTATATCATGCATCATATCATGAAAGATATAAGTCATGGCTCGTTGATAGGTTGCACCTGCATTCTTCAAACCGAATGGCATCACTTTCCAATAGAAAGTCCCCCAAGGGGTAATAAAGGTTGTTTTAGCCTGATCTTCAGGAGCTATCCTGATCTGATTATAACCAAAAAATCCATCCATTAAGGATATCATTCCACTCCCAACAGTAAAATCAATGATCTGATCCATATTGGGAAGGGGAAAATCATCTTTAGGGCATGCAACATTAATATCTCTAAAGTCTGTACAAACCCTAATCTTAGTAGCTTCTTTCTTAGTTACTGGAACTACATTCGAGATCCATTCAGCATAATCAATGGCTTGTATAAAAATAACATTCAGGAGTTTTTCTAACTCCCCTTTGACTAGTAAGGCCACTTTAGGATGCATTTTTCTAAGCTTCTGCTTAACAGGTTTAGCATCCGGATGCACTACTAGGTGATGCATAACTACATAAGGGTCTAAACCTGGCATATCTTCATATGTCCAAGCAAAAACATCTTCATATTCTTTAAGAAATGCAATGTATTTATCCTATTTTTCTTGACTCAATTCTGATCCAATGTTGATTATGTGAGGGTTATCATCGGTTCCAATGTTAATTTTTATGACATTTTCTACTTCCATGTGTAGATCTCTCTCAAAATTAGGTGGGGTGGGTGAAACGCCCAATTCTTGTAATTCTTCCAAGGTTAGCTTGGATAATTCGTCTTGAGGAGTCGTGGCCTCAAGCTGGGCTATACTAGGTATAGAGCCATCAAAATAAAATCCATTATGTAATAATTCCTCAATGGAGACATCGTGAAAGATATCTCCCTCCAACTCATCGTCGGATTCAACGATCATCTCAGGATAAGCTATAGATAGCATATTACATGTGAATGTCTTATTCGTTAAACGCAAAGCATCACGTTCATCTAAATAATCTTGGTAACATATAAGATGGTCATCATCCTCAAATGGGAATGGCTGACCCTTACTAGAAAATAGGCCCACACCACATCGGGCGGGCCACGCTTCTACCTCAAAAGGTTCTTTCATACCATTCTGGAAAGGTCCCAAACCTTTCCCTTTATATCCCAATTTAAGCATTATAGGTTTGGCTTTAATATACTCATTAGTAAAATAACATCGAGCATATCCATCATAATGAGTTCTGATGTTTCTGGGTATTCTACCCTAGTCATATCCCTTATAAATAAAGGCACAGCTCCCGACTTGGTAAATACTTCCCATAGGTTGTGGGAGGCCCAAGGTATGAGGAGATGGTGGCAAATTATTTAAAATAAGGGAATCTTGCATAGAAGCATTCGTTTCTTCTGATATAAGAATTTTAGATAGATCGGGTAAGAGCTCATCAGTAAGAGCATAAGAGGTAGAAGGAACATTCCCTACATCTTTCGATGCAGAAAATATGAATTTGGTGGATGTAGACGGTGTAGAGGTGTCGATAGATGGGTCTATTATAGGTATGGAAGTTATAGGAGTAGAACAAGAGACATTGGTTGTGGGATTAGGATCTTTCTTAGGTCCTAATGCGGTTTGTTCAGAAGATGGTTGAGCTATATGTGGAGGTGCAACTGATGGAGAAGAAGTAGATGACGTTGTGGGTGTGAGTTTCACACGTTTAGATGGATAATGAGAATTAGGATGTGTGGATGACAGAGCGGGGCAAAATTGAACTCCAATAGGTTCTGCCAAAGCACACATATCAAAGGGTCTTGGATCACCATGAATGGTAACCAACCGATTCTTAAATTCGAACTTAACACATTGATGTAAAGTTGAGGGAACAACTCGCATCACGTTGATCCAAGGATGACCCAAGAGTATATTGTACGATGCAGGGCAATGTACAATAAACACAATCGTATCCAAGGTTCTTGGACCAACCTGCAATGGAATGGTAATAACTCCACACGTTTCTTGTGTTTCGTCATTGAAAGCTTTTATGATCATATCAGTTCTTTTCATTTCATCACTTCTAAACCCAAATATTTGGTAGAAGTCAAAAGTGCAGATATTTAAAGATGAACCATTATCAATCAAAACTCGTTTGACTGCTACATCTCCAATTAAGGCAGTAATATACAAGGGGTTATCTTTATGTAAACTATGTTGCGGTATGTCTCTATCCCGAAAGTCAATACAATCAACTTCATGAGTTATTATAGTATCGGCCATGGCTTCAGGTTGAATGTCTTGTGGTACCATCATCTGACTTAATGTGAGCATTAATTCATCTCTATGTGTAGGAGAAGATCTTAAAAGGTCCAAGAGAGAAATTCTAGCTGTAATATTTGATAATTGTTCATTAATATTATAAGGAGGTTTAGGTTGAACATTAGGTGAATGATTCCCTTTATTAGGAACCTTCAAAACAAATGGAGCTGATCCACCATTCTGAATTTGATCTTGTTGAGAATTTTGAGCCTGTTGTCTAGTAACAGCTCCGATGGTACCCACAATATTATTCTATGGATGATGAATGGGTCTTGGTCTAGCATTTATAGCTAGCTCATTAGAAAGTAATCGGTGAGACGATGGTCTAGTAGTGACTCTTCTTGGAAATGGCTCTTCTGGAACCATATAACTTGTGATAGGGTGAATAGGATCTGATTCATCTTTAGAACTATTCGATTGATTTGATGTGATTTCCATATCACTCCTAGTCTCGTATTCTGTATCACTAAGATCGGTATCTGAATATTATATAGAGGCCTGGTTGTAACCATGGATAAAGTTGTGTCAAATATTTCCAGATCATGAATAGGTAAATGCCCACTAATAGTTCCTACATATCGGGCAGGAGGAGGGACATTATGATGTTCAACTTGATTAGCCACCTCCTTACCATGTTTTGGTAAGGGATGTTGAAAGATGTCCAATGACTGATTGGCATTCTGATTCTGGTTTTGTGGGGTGTTCTTTTGAACATTATTAGGAGGATTTTGCTTAGGTTGAAAGGCTTGCACCTCCATCTCATTGTTATCAATCAAGTCCTGTATTTTATGTTTTAATATTTTACAAGAGTTGGTAGTGTGTCCAGGTCCTCTATGGAAGTCACAGTGTAAATCTGCTCTGTATCCGGGTATAGTTGGATCAGGTTCTTGAATATTTGGTAATTGAATCAAACCTCATTCTAATAATTGTGGTAGAATAGTTGATAAAGGTTGATTTAACCTAGTAAATTCTCGAGGAGGTCTATCAAGAGGTTTCAGTACAAACTTCTCCGTTGTCTTCGCAGCATTAACATTAGCAGTATTTCTGCTATCGGTGACTCCATCACCCACAACTTGTTTATTCTTATATTGATTTTTGGATGTTTTCTCATCGTCTCTCTTTTAAGCTGGCCTCTCCTAATGAGAGCATCTTCCACTCTTCGGGCTAAGTCTATAGCCTGATCGAAGGTGGTCAAGGTAGCAGTTGATAATTCGTAAGATAGTTGCTCTTGCAAATTATTAATAAAGATGTCCAACATCTCCCTATAAGGTAACACAAAGTGCAATTTTCCTATCAACTGTCTCCACCTAGCTAGGAAATCAGCAAAGCATTCATCTTTGCCCTGTTTTAAGTTATACAAATCTTTAATGGTCACATATCTTTCGATGTAGGCACTAAATTGATGAACAAAAGACTCGGCAGTTTCTTCGAAATTCCTCAAAGAATTAGTGGGTAATTGATAATACCACTCTAATGCCATTCCTCCCAAGATTTTCGGGAACATTTTTAGTAATAACAAGTCATCATGTGATATATCATGACATGCTATCCTAAACATACGAAGATGCTCTATGGGATCTTCGGTTCCTTTATATATGGGAAGAACAGGCATAGGAAAATGTTTAGGATACGATTGTGCTACGACTATAGGATCTAAAGGCTGACTACACATCTCTCGATAATTGTACGAGGGATGGTAGGGATCTATCTGGTCCATGCGGGAAACTAACTATTTCACCACGGCTTCAAGATTGCTAGTTTGTCCACCATATTGGTTCGGTGGCACATAGGTATGGGATCTATGAGTGTATGATGGTGTGACATAAGGATTAGATGTTATATTGCTATTATGCAAAGTGTTGGTAGGAAGAGTATTATGAAGGGGATTTGTAATAGTATTATGTTGTACCTTAGATTGTTGGTAATTGGTGTTCGGTTTTGTTTTGGGTTTTTGTTGATTTGAGGTATGTTGATCAAGAGCTTGGCGAAATAGAGTAGTAAATGATGGTTTCTTTTGTGCGGGAATGACCCTAGGCTTGTTAATAGGCACTTTAGATTGTTGGGTAACCTGTTGTTGTTGCATGCTCTGGATCGCAGCTACTATATCCAAATTGGATGGTCCAGCTTGATCACTCTCTTGTTCAATAAAGGACAAGGGATTAGTGCGTGTTTGAAATACTTCTTCTAGAGTTGCTTGAGTGTCACTAATTCGATCCTTGTCCATATGGGCTGCTCTATTAAAAACACCAATATTAGTGTTAATGAACTTCCAGAATTGTTCCATGTTCTCAAAAGTGATAGCTCCTCCCGGAGACATTTTAGGGGATGAGGATCCTTCCTCTCTAATAGTTTCTTCTTGTTCATTTCCTACAACAAGCTCTTCTTCTTGCTGGTCTAGGGTTTCTTCTTCCTGAACTTGGTCCTCAGGAGGGACATTTTGGTCACTTAATGGTCTTCCTAACCAATCTTCATCTTCTTCGGTTTGTTTTCCATTCCTAAGTCTAGGCATTGTGCTAAACTTAGGTTTTAGCAAATATATATATTTATATATATATATGTGATAGGGTTGAGAGGTATATATTTTAACTATATACCTACTATAATACTTTAAAAGGAAATGTTTTGTTGTTTTTTTTTTGTGTGATTTTATTATATTATTATTTTGCGAGAATAAAAATAACAAACAACATGCTAGTTGTAAGAAACAATAGTAGAAAGAATCACTTAGCTTTCTATGAATAGTTTATGGATATCATTGATAGGGTCAAGTTCATCAGGAGTCATGAAATGCTCCTCTTCAAATTGGAAGTTGTTTTTCAAGAACTTGACAAAGTGTGCTATGGTAATATGATCTATTTCAGACTCTGACATGTAAAAATAAAGTTCATGGCAATACTCTCGATACAACACAGCTCTAGGAACTCTATTCCATCTCTTTCTATCCGTAAGAATGACTTCTTGATCCTCTACATGAGATAGAAATTTATGTACTACAACTGCGTTCTCAAGGTATTCCTCAAAGGTGTATAATTCAGAAGACACAAGTGCTCTTTTATCGGCTAACCACCTATGGCAAGCTCTCTGAAGTTCATGATACAAAGTCACCCGATCAGGATCCAGGATTCTATCTAGGACAAACCTCTTAATTTGCCTAAGTTCTGCAGATCTAGATTCAATAATACCCAATCTCCTATCAAGTTCATCCCACAAAGGTTGGGCTCTATATGTTTGAGGTACTCTAAGCACATAAGTAATCTCTATGGCCGTTAATTGATTTTCAACATTTATGGAGACAACTCGTCTTCTATTATAATCTACCATCTAAGTATGATATGCAAATTTAATAGTTTTCTAATGATTCTAGATGTTCTTAATAATGTGTTTTTTTTTGGATTGTTTTCAAAAGGTGTTTTTAGTTTCACGTCGGGTTCACCAAAATGTATCGCCCAAATTTTTTGCACCCTTACCTTCAGGCTAAAGGATCCGTACCCGAAAGGGGGTGAGAAAAGGATGGAACAATACCTCGGATGGAGAGGCCCTTTGAAGGTCACGCCTCTCGGGGAGGGGTATAAAGGTGAATTTTTGATGGATGGTGGGGTTCACCAGGAAACTTTGAGTGGCAGTTTCCATGCCTAGGTTGAGAATGGGTTTGATTTGTTCATTTTATGTTCAATCATTCAGATTCCTAGGTTGGCCAAAATGAAGCTAAGCTATTCTATATGAAGATTCTGATTTATATGAAGACAACAGACATAAATGAATCCTAATGTGATTGAATACAGAGAATATATAAAATGGAGAAGAGTACACCTGATTTCTGATGTCTGATGAAGATTCTGAAGCTTGTAGGAGTCCAGATCATCCCGGATATGATAGGATCATCTGTAATTGTATAGAATCATCCCAAATCATAGGAGATCATCCGAGATCACCCAAGATCATCAACGACCTGACGAATTCATCAGGCGAATTCATCAGAAACCTGCAATCAAGAAAATAGACACCAAAAACCAAAAATACAATTGCAAGAATGATGCAAAATGATAGAAATAAGAGTATAGATGTTTGAATGATAAATCCAGATATCAAATTAAATGAGATGCACTATTTTGGAAACTTATTTTGAATTTTATCATGCAATTATGCTAAATGAGGTGAACTCCAAGATGCAAAATAGAAGTAAATTAATCTAATGCACCAATAAATAAGGAAAATGAGATAGAGAATGCAAACTCAGGGCTCTGATTGCCCCCAAGCTGAATTGTAGACCAGATCATCTGTAATCATACAAGATCATCATCGATCTTGATAGGATCATCTAAAATTGTAGTTGAATCACCTACGATGATCCGAGCTACCTCCGACTGAAACATAGTGAAATCCTACAACAAAACTTGAAAACACAAGTGCAAATGATGGGAGATCACAACAAAAACTAAAATTGTAGGGAAATAATCAGCCAGGCAGCTAGGTAGGGAGTCAGGGGGATAAACTGGGAAAATCCTAGTTTATATAGGATTAGGGGGAGGTTAGGAGGTTGGGGATCATCCCAATCTGGGAGATCCCCAATGTGGGAATCTCCAACCATGCAGACACGCTTCTGCCCAAGTTGGAGAGGTCGTTGGAACAGAAGCTAATTGCAAAAATTTGGTTTTGGGACGAAATCGTCTGGACGTTCTGTTCCAGACGAATTCGTCCGATTTGGGACGATATCGTCAGATCGACGATGATATCGTCCAACGGTCACAACAACCTCTAAAAATGGCACGAAAAATGAGGTAAGCGGTTAACGGGCGGTTTCGGGGTTAAAATTCAAATTTCTACTTTTTACTGATGGTTTAACTGCACCAATTTTAGGGTGCTACAATAATATTTAAATTCATTTTGAATTTAAATAATTAGAATTAAAATATTATTTTTGAAATGCAAAGTGTAATTTCTCTATCCACCAACGTGAAGGCAAATACCTTGAAAGGTATATTAATAAAGCCTAAATCAAAGGCTTAAGGTAACAATTTGAAAATCGTGTATGCTTTGCTATGCTTGTTGATCGAACACGAAATGGAGAAGAAGTGTGCCAGTGCTAACTCTAAGGGAGAGAAAGACATAAAGGGAAGCAGTGCTAGTTTCAAAGTACCATCTAGGTGGCTAGCCCAGACAGTGATTCTCTTGGGCACTATGCTGCAGCATAGGGGAGGTCTCAAGTTTGAGACTTCACGACAGTGAAAGGAGGAAGCTTTTTTGGTTTAAAATATTTTGGAGGCAGCTAGAGAATAAGTGTGTTCGAACACTTAGGTCCCACCCTAGCTCACATGGTAGTGGAAGCCATGGCTAGGGTGCTAGTGGCAGTGCAGCGTGGGTTGGATTCCCACCAAGGGCAAAAGGTATTTAAATTTTTAAATTTAATTGTTTATCCTAAGGTTTGTCGACATGAGCATTTAGAGAGGTATAAGGTTTATGGAAATAAATTTTATATTGTGATTTTTGGTGATTAAAGTGTTGAAAGGAGTAATAAGGCTTTAGAGGAGTTTAAATATTATTTTAAAATAAAGTCTTATTGGGTTTAATAGTTGAAAGGAGTAATAAGGTGTAATTGAGATCTAATGTTTTGTATGGTGAAAATAATTTGTGAGGAAATTATTGAATGAATTTTTGAGAAGGTTTTTGCTACCTAACCCTTAAAGATTGGTAAAAGAGTAATTGTATTTGAGAATTTTTTTTAAGAACAATTCTTCATCAAACAAAAGGTATGGGAAAATCTTCCTTGTGAGTGATTTTTGGATGTTGTGAATGCTAATTTGGAGAGAAAATGGTTTTTTGATAAGCATTGTTGAGTTTGATTGTTAAAGAGTTTTTTGAGTGAAATTTGATGATAAAAATCGTGTTTGATAAGCATTGTAGGAAATATTAAATGAACCTTCATATGAATTATTAGGGTTGGTGCAAGATCATGAGTATCATTGTTATGTGAAGTTGAGAACTATCTTGAAACTAGGGTTTGTGCAAGAACATGAGTATCATTGTTATGTGAGATTGTTAGATAAGCATTATTGGAAATAATTGAGTGAGTGTTCATATGATAGACTAGGGTTTGTAAGCAAGGAGTGTTTCATTGAGTGATTGATTGAGTGGAGTTGATTGAGCCTAGTCAAGTGGAAGTGTTGAAGTGATAGTTCAAGTTCTATGAAACAAATTGTTCTATATTCTAATTTGATTTGAGAAAGAGATTGAAAGTGATTGAGCATTGTTGTGAGTGTGAAGCATATTGAGTCTCTAACAATTCTCTATATGTTTTTGTGAGATTAAACAAGATTCTATGTGAAGCTTGTCTAAGTGATTGAAGAGGATTTTGTGTTAAGTTGAGTTGAGTTGAGTAAGCTTTTGTGGAAGCTTACAATACAGATTTGAGGTAAGTATTGGTGAATACTTTTTGAGCAAATTGAATAAGTTCTAGTGAGGACTTTTTGAGAAGATTTAAGGTAAGTCTTGGTGAAGAATTATTGAGCATATTAGACAAGTTCTAGAGAGGACTTGTGGACAGATTAGTGTGAGCTTTTGTGGAAGCTTACAAGGCATATTTGAGATAAGTCTTTAAGAAGAATTGTGAGCAGAGTTGATTGATTGATTTGTTCAAACCTTGGGTTAAGGTTTGGGGTAGATCTAGTAGATTTGATTTGTGATTGAGTCAAACTTTGTGTTAAGGCTTGAGGATAGAGACTGAATAGATTTGTGCTAGATAAAAGGACTGTGTTTAGTGCATATTTGAGGATAGAGATTGAGTAGATTTATGCTAGATAGAAGGACTATGTTTAGTGTAGATTTGAGGATAGATATTGAGTAGATTTGTGCTAGACCAAAGGACTATGTTTAGTGCAAATTTGAGGATAGAGATTGATCATATTTGTGCTAGATCGAAGGACTATGTTTAGTGTAGATTTGAGAAAAGAGATTGAGAAGATTTGTGCTAGACCGAAGGACTATGTATAGTGCAGATTTTAAGACAAATATTGAGTAGATTTGTGCTAGACTAAAGGACCGTGTTTAGTGCATATTTGAGAATAGATATTGAGCAGTTTATGCTAGATCGAAGAACTATGTTTAGTGCAGATTTGAGACAAAGCTGAGAGCAAGATTTGGAGGTTATAAAGTATAGAGGATGATAGTCTCCAGTGGATATAGGTCCATTAGCCAGGGCAGTGAGGATAGGTATTGTAAGTGATGACATGAGTCTTCAATGGATAGAGATCCATAAGCTAGTGCAGTGGGGGTAGCAGTTCTTCTAGAAGATCACCAGCCAGAGCAGAGGAGAAGGAGTTCTCCTGTGGATAGAGATCCATGAACTTGATTAAGGGATTGGTGTCTCCTTTGGATAGAGGTCCATAAACATTGTAATAGGGAAATGTTTTCCAAGAGATTTGTTGAGAAAATTTTAGTGAAATATTTTCTTTGTGGAGTAGCCCACATTGGATGAACCACATTAAATTGGTGTCTCTATTATGTGTGGTGATTTGTGCATTGCTTTGATTACTACTATTGATATTTCCATTAATATATTGTATAATATTGATTGGGAAAGAAAAGTAAAAAGTGGTCTTATATTGTTCACCCTTCCCTCTCAGTATAAGCTTGTGTTCTTCAATTTATCATGAGCATGTTATCACTGTTGGTGATGATGTCATGGGATGGTAACCATAGACCAACATCAACCATGGCCAGTGCTCTTGTAAGGTACATCGATTTTTGTCCTATGATAGGGTAAACCCCCCTTCATTTGGGGAAGCACTCTCTCCCTTCATAGCTGGCTAACATCGAGTAACGCTGCAAATGGTGGGTTTCGCTATGCACCCTATAGGTAGTAGAGGAATGGGTCCTTTGGCTCCAATCTATGTTGAGGATGGGTGTCGTTCACCATGTACTCTCCTTTTGCATCCTATGCTGAGTAGCCTTCTATGTTCCTTACAAGGTCTAGTATTGGGTGTTGGGGAGACTACCCTTTAATTGTAGAGATCAGCGCTGCTCTAAGTCGTTGGGCGGATAGTTAATTAAAGAATATTTTTATTTTGGAAGTCGCTAGATCCATTTTATTATTGTAAAGAAACTTTATAATTAATTAGATTTGGATTATTTTGAATATTGTAAATAAAATTTATAATTAATTAGATTTGGATTCATTTTATTTTTTTGGTAAATAAAAGTCTTCATTAATTACCGGGTTTTGCAGGTTAACCCAAAACCTATTACAATATCCAGCATTTCACTGAGATTATAGATCCTAGTCATCCTTGAAACTTTCTTACCAGAAATTGTGTTGAATCCCCTACAACACCTTACTAACAAAGCACACCCATACCTAAATATAATTGTAAACATTACTTACATTGACAAGAATTGAAGTTTGGAAGTTTGGAATATTCCAAGGCTTACAATAGGAAACCCCATAGTTATTACCAACTCCATGGGAAAAGAACACCCATTCATCTTTCTCCTTAATGGGTAGGTTTCTTTTCATGACTAATAATTTTTTCCACTTCATGTGGCACACCTTATGTCCATGTCACCAAACTACCAACATCAACACCTATGTTGGATAATTTGTCAACTGACCTGTTGGCCTCATAGTACACGTGACGAGCCCTCCTATTCTGTCTTGCCGCAAAAAGGATCCTCACTTTATGGATGACTCCCTCGATTCTCCATGGAGGTTTTTTGCCATTGGTTAATAGGTTGATGGTGTTCATAGAATCACCTTCAATCATCAAGTTACCTTGAGTTGCTTGGGCTACTTGCAACCCTCTCCAAAGATCTCTAGCTTCTGCTTCGTTATTAGTTCTGATTCCCAAGATTCATTTTATTATTGTAAAGAGATTTTTAATAATTAGATGTGGATCTATTTGATTAATGTAAAGAGACTTTATAATTAATTGGATATGGAATTATTTGATTAATGTAAAGAGAATAACATATGACCTTATGATTAATTAATATGAATTTATGAAATGAAAGGAAAGGGTTATTTATGGATTAAAGTAGTTGACTTTAATTTAATAAATAAATATGAAATTGGTTTTTTTTGTAAATTAAGGGTATGGGACTTTAATTTATGAAATGAAAAGAAAGGGTTATTTATGGATTAAAGTAGTTGACTTTAATTTAATAAATAAATATGAAATTGGTTTGTTTTGTAAATTAAGGGTATGGGACTTCAATTTACGAAATGAAAGGAAAGGGTTATTTATGGATTAAAGTAGTTGACTTTAATTTAATAAATAAACATGAAATTGGTTTGTTTTATAAATTAAGGGTATGGGACTTTAATTTATGAAATGAAAAAAAGGTTTATTTATGGATTAAAGTAGTCGACTTTAATTTAATAAATAAATATGAAATTGGTTTGTTTTGTATATTAAGGGTATGTGATTTTAATTTATGAAATGAAAGAAAATGGTTTATTTATGGATTAAAGTAGTTGACTTTAATTGAATAAATAAATAGGGAGTTTGATTTTTTAGCAATTAAAGGTATGAGACTTTAATTTTTAAACAAGGATTAAATCATTTATTGCAAGTAAAGCCTGTAATATAGATGCATTATTGAAAGACTCTCATAGGATGATGAGAGAGGAAATAGAAAGAGTAGTTTCTATGATATCAAAAATGCATTAGATAGTTATATTGCTTGGGTTGATTTTATAGTTACAATTTCGAAATAAAATGAGTAAATGTATTTAGAGGCATGCCCATATTGAACCATGAGTGTCCTGATCCCCTACTATCCTCAAATGATCGATGGAAGAGTGGGAGGACCAAAGTTACAGATGGACCAATGCACAAGTTTGCTCTCTACTTTACATCTTGTTTACTTATGCAAATAGACTAGATTTGTGGGGAGATTTCCCTAAAGAAATGGATGTAATGTATTGTTAAAAGGTATGGAGGTTTACCATATATGCTTATGTAATAAATGACCAATATGGTAGTTGCACCTTTGTATTCTATTTGATTTATTGTGAATGTATCTTAATATTTCTTTTTCATGTCTATTATTTAAATATTGCTCTATGTTTCTAGTTATCTTTTGTATGTTTAATGAATTATGTTTTGTTAGATTTAGTGTCTAGATCTATCTTTTATTTTCTTGATTGAATACATTTTATAGAATTTAGTAGCAAGTTCTAGGGTAAACTTAGAGGATAACCTAAAGGATTGAGACTCCCTTAGAGAGAACATAGTAGACCTAAGGGATTAAGACCCCTTAGGGAGAATGATAACTAGATTTATGGAATATTGTACCTGAGTTAAGATAGCTTGTCGAAAGATGAGATTGATAACTTAAATCATAGTACACATAGCATACCTACACATAATAGCTTGAGTAGAATATGAAGATGCATGTACACCTTCTAATTATTGAAGGTGATAAGTCTATCTCATCAAGGATTGATGAGATGTATGGAATTATGTGCATAAGATAAGATATGCCTATACAGATGGACTTGTATTAGGAAAATATTGTGAGGTATAGTTCTTGAGAATTTAAGGGTTTGTTAAACATTAAGTTAATCTAAGGTTGGATAGGGATTTATGAATCCCACTATAACATCCCCTCCATTTGGCTATCTGGTTACTTGTTACCTTCTCAATTTAGCTATCTAATTACTTGCTACTTTTTTTTGGAAAAAGGTACTACTATTTATTTTTATGGATGCAAGAATAGGTACAAGAGCATAATTTTATCCTCGAGAGAGAGCAAAAGTCAGTAGCTCCTATTACTCTCCTTAAATATGGAAGGATAGGAAAGGTCCACAGAGGTAAGGAGGGATATGATGGATAAACGTGGTCTCGTGAGTACACAAAAGCTCACAGTTAGAAGAATCATATTTTATTATATATATTTCATCGAATCAATAGTATAGTGGATTCAACAAGGATTTGCAGTGGAGGAGGGTTTGCAGTGGAGGGTTTAATTACAAATCTATTTTATCAGATCAATAGTATAAAGGGTTCAACAATGGAAGAAGGGAAGCAAAAATTGCAAGAATCGATATATGTCAATGAGAAATAGTACTGGAGGATATTAAGGTGTCAACAAGCTCAAGCAAGGGCAAAAAAAATGAAGAGGACATATCAAAAAATAAAAATAAAATTATTCTACCACATAAATAGGTGGATAATAAGGAACAATCAAAGGCACTAACCATAATCAAACGAGAAGATAAATTAGCCCAACATAGGGGAGAAAAGAGAGAAGATAAAATAAACGAAGGAAAAATGACAACACAAGAGAATATAGAAGGAAAAAAAATGAGGAGAAAAAAATTAGAAATAACCGCAAGAAAGCATTCAACATGGAAAATGGAGGTCACCAAAATGAGTTTTCAGATAGGGAAGAAAATTACAGTCCCACAATCACACCACTCATGTAGGCACCAAGAATTTATGTGCAAGAACTAATGAATATGAAAGAGAAACTTGAAAGCATGTAAAGGAGGGAGAAATTAAGAGATACTAAATCAGATGAGGTTATAAACACCATTCAGAGGTTGGAACAGGAAAACAGCCAACTCAAGGAGCAAGTGTCAAAGCTACAAAACCTTACAATCATGGGTCAAAATGAATGACATGTCCTCAAACAAGCCATCCACCCCCAATCAATGATGCAATAGTGGTGGAAAAAACAAATGCAAATTAAATAAAAGAGGTACAAGAAACACTCCAAAACATGGAAATAAGAGAAAATGAGCTACACAATGAATTAACAAAGGCAAAGATATGGTCTCAAGTAGTAAAATAACTAGTCAATCAACAAAAAGAGTTGATAGAGAAGCAAGTAAAACTTTAAATAATAGAAGAGAAAGAAATACATGAGAAGTTATGAAATATAATCATCAAAGGGTTGAAATATTATGGGGATAAGGAAGACACAAATCGTTTAACCAGGGACTTCTTATCAGATCAATTACAATGGAAAGGTCAGATAAAAAAAGTAAACAAAATTGGTAGGCTAAGAGGAGGTAAAGATAGGTATATTCGGGTCACATTGATGAGCTACGAGGATAAAAAAGGTTAATAAAAAATAGAGGCATGTTGATAGGGTCACAATTCTATTTAGATGATGACCTAACATTTTTACAGTAGGAAGAAAGAAATAAGGAATGGGAAAAGGTGAGGGTAGCAAGGAATGAAGGGAAATGAGCATATTTAAGAAATGGAAAGGCATACATCACATATAAATAAACCTAAAACAAACGGGAAGTATGGCCCGTTCGAGAACATCTTACGATGGTAAGTTGGAACTGTAGGGGTTACCCTTGGAGAAGAGGACCCAGGTTAGGGCCCATTGATATAATCATACTGACAAAAATACATGAACATGATAGATGTAGGACTCCTGAATTTGTGGGATACAAAAAAATAGCAATATGAAATAAAGTAGTGGAAAATGGCAAAGGGCATGGGGGTATTATGGTTTTAATAAAAGAGGAATGTGATAGGGTCATTAAAATTGAAAAATAAGATGAAAATAAATAGTACATCTAGATAAAGATCCTAGAAAATAAGTCATTTATTAGCATAGCAGCATGTTATTTTTCTCCCAAGAATTCTAAATTCTATAAGAAACATGACCTTAATAGATAAGACCCATACTCATCCCTAAAAAGAGACATTTCGATATACAGTAAGTTGGGGGAGATTATATTAATTGGAGATTTCAATGCAAGGACAACAAATAAGCAAGCTAATATTCTAGAAGGTAGTGAATATATTGAGATTAATCCTCTTTGGATGCCATAAGAGGAAAATCAATAGTGGACCAGGACTTCAAAATATGAGCATGGGACTATCACACAATATGGAGAAGAGTTGTTAGGCCTCTGCAGCATACACAACTTGATTATTTGCAATGGGATGAACAAATGGAAAAATTCAGGAAATTATACATGCAAAACATATAAGGGATAAAGTGTAATAGACTATGTAATATGCTCACAAAATTACATACCAAAAATAGAGGAGCTAGAAGTGGAATATTCTCCAGTGGAACTTAAGTCATACCACAATCCAATTGTTATGAAACTTTGAATGCATGGAGATAAACCAAGGGAAAAACACTTGCAAGGCAATAAAAATAAATATCCTCACAAGGGAAAAATTCTCTTAACATATGAAAATTGATAGAATTTTAGAGCAGTATTAAATAATAAGTTATAGGAAAGGGAAGAACTACCTCACAGTAGCAGAGATTACAGTAAGAGTGAATGGTTAATGCATGTTATCCAAGAAATTCTCAACAGATGTAAGAGAGATAAACCTAAAAAGAAAGAAAGGAATAGCTTTCCAACCAACCCATGCTTCGATGAATATTGCAAAAAAGTGTGAAGATTACTAAAGGAACCAACGGTTAAAACAAGAGCAAGCAAAAAATCATATGAGAAATTGGTAAGGGAAAAAAAGAAGAATACACTAGAATAAGGAGGAAAGAATTGATTTACTTGGGGAAGCATGAACCAAAGAAATTTTGGAAGGAACTAAGCATGAAAAGGATGCAAAATAAAAATAGCATAACAATTAATCAGTGGTTGGAGTATTCAAAATAATTATATCAACATAGTAACCAAGAGGAGACACCTCCTACTACCATTATCCAGAAAGAAATTTTCACAAATGAAGACATTATTCAAGGGATAAAAATGTTAGCAACTGGTAAAGCCTATGATATAGACAATCTTCAGGTAGAGCATATAAAATTGGGGGTAGATATTCTGGCATTGCAGATCAAAGAAATTTTCAATGAGATCATACAAAATGGCTTCCCTACAGAATGGACAACTAGCTTGACCATTCCTTTATTTAAAAGTGGAGATGTAAATAATCCCTCAAACTATCAAAATATCATGATCAAACCTCTCTTTGCAAAGCTGTTTGGGAGTATGATAGAGTGTAGGATCAGTAGATGGACAAAATAAAATGGAAAGAGAGCAAAGGTGCAAGCGGGTTTTAGGCCCAAGCACTCAACTATTGATCACTGTATGATGCTCAGACACATAGTGGAAAAAAATGGGATAAAAAAGAGGAGGCTTTTTGTTGTTTTTTAGACTTCAAAAAGGTATTTGACATAGTGCCAAGGAAAAAATTATGGAGCAGAATGGAAGATCTAGAGGTTCCAATTCACTATAGGGCAACAATTTACAGACTATATGAGCATGTAAAATAGAATCAAAACACATGAAGGGTTATCTAAATGTTTTGGTAGTGACATAGGTGTCAAACAAGGTTACCCTCTATCTCCGACCTTATTTGGGTTGTACATTGACAAGTTAGAAGAATGCATAAAATAAATTGGGGGAGAGGGTGTGCACTTAGCCAAATATGTGGTAAAACTCCTCTTGTATGCAGATGATGTAATTCTTATGGCCAAAATAGCCAAATATCTAGAATATCACCTTCGATATCTAGAAATATTTTGTAAGGAATTTGGGATGCAGGTGAACACGAGCAAAACAAAAATTATGATTTTTTAGCAAAACAGAAGCAACAACTCAAATTTTAGTTTGCAGGAGAACTGCTTGAGTGTTAGCGTATCTAGCATACTATTGTTATTCCATTCTTTGGCATACTGTTGTAACTACGCCTCGGGTGGTTCCGTAACCTCCGAGGCTATTCTAGGCATTGTAATGTTCTATATATTTCATCAATACAATGCCCCAATTGCTCCGCATTCTAGCATGGTATCAGAGCGAGGTTTGGACTGGACTGACTGGTCATGGGCACGGATCTCGAGGTCGACTGTGGTCTGACTGGACGTAGGCACGAATTCCAAGGTCGACACTGGACCTGACTCAAGCGACCGACGAACTCGAGCACAATTCTTGAGGTCGATCATCGACTGGACCGGGCATAATTCTCGAGGTCGATCGTCGACTGGACCTGACTCGGGCGACCGACGGACTCGGGCATAATTCTTGAGATAGACTCAATAGACACGTGGCAGAGAGCGCCACTTGGACTGACCAGGACCGACATGGCGATCAGGCCGATCGAGACTCGGCGACCGACGAGACTCCCCCTGTCGCGTGGCACGGCAAAAGGAGGGCACCGTGATTGCCCGAAGGCAATCACTAACAAAGGGGGGAACCTTCCCTTTTATTCCCCCCTCATCCACCCCGTAGGAGCGATGTGGGACTAAAGTCCCACAACATTTTTTCGCTCCTCGCGAGGGTCGTGAGGGAAGAAAGGGAAAGGATTCCCTTTCCCTCCCATCGGGCGTGCTAGCCCAGCTGGCAAGATCGCCAGGCTAGCGCCCGTGGGGTCGGGGGATCAAGTCCCCACGGGTCCAACGAAGGTAATTTATCTCTAATGTTTTTTTTATTTTTTTTTCTTAGGTTTAATTAAAAATTTTTAATATTTTTTCAATTAAAAAGAATTATTTTAAATATTTTTTTTATTGAAATAATTTTTTTTTATGAAAAAAAAAATATATATTTTTAATTGATACCTAGGAAAATTGATTTTTTAAAAAAGGCATTAGTAAGATTTAAAAAAAAAAAGGGGGGAATTGAGAGTATTTTATGCAAGGGCAAATTTTGGCATTTTTTTTGTAAAGGTGCATTTTCGACAGCGCCCGACACCTAGTGGTTTATTTCTGTGGGCACTTTTATGTTGTATGTTGCATATTTTCATATTTTTTGCACTACATCATTAAAATTTAAAATCAAAATCACTCCCTAAGTCCCCGGAATAATTAAAACCCATCCGTGCAATTTATTGCACTGCAGTGTTCGGTATTTGTGATACCTCTGGCCAGCACTTACAGGTAAAGCTGTCGTGATTGCGCTACTGTATCCGCCGCCTAATATAGCTGCCAAAATGACGTCTGAGCTTGTTCTCTATAAATCGTCGGGGAGATATAAGTTTGCCATTTTGCTATTTTTTTACTCCATCCACTACCCTAATCGTTCTTGTGTTTAGGCGTAAATCCTGATGAGAGTTCTGACATCCACAGTGTTTAGGGGAAGTTACGCCCCACGCATGAGGATTGATGACTTTCTATGGTAGGTGCCATCAACAAGACGATTCCCTTTCAGTACCGCCTAAGTACCACGTATCATATAATCTTTAAAAATTACCTATAGTCTCCCTCACGTAAGGGCGGGTAATTTTTTTTATTTTTCAAAATACCTATAGTCTCCCTCACGTAAGGGCGGGTATTTTGTATGGTATAACGGCCTGGCATTAAGGTATATAGAAAGGGTGACCAATTGGTGATATAAGGAACCTTCACTATGGCTTCTGCTGCAAAGTTAATGACTGATGCTCATCAGTTATTGAAAGGTCCTAATTATACACCATGGAAAAACAAAATGAAGGCGAGTCCTCATCATGGAAGATTTATGGGATGTTGTTTCTGGAGCAACAACGAGACCTTCACCAACAGTTGGATCCACAGCTCTCACTGCTGATCAGATCGCATTTGATAAGAAAGACAGTCGAGCAAAAGTGCTCATTTTGTTTGCTGTTTCAGATGAAGTTCAACCTCATATAGCTGACAAAGCAAGTGGTAAAGAGGCATGGGATGCCCTTCAAACCATTTATGAGGGAAATAATGATTCCACCATTCTTCATCTTCAAAAACAACTTCACAATCTGAGTTTGAGACAGGGTGAGACAGTTGAACTCTTTCTTTGCAGAGTTTCTGAATTGAAAGGCAAATTGAATTCTTTGGGAGATACAGTGGACGACAAGCTTCTCACTTCAATAGTCATGAGAGCTTTGCCTGATTCCTTTGATACGTTGATCACCTCCATTCAGGTGTCACAATGACAAATTACCTTTATTGAGTTGGTCAATTTGCTTCAACAACAGGAGGCACGCCAACTTCACAGGGATGATTCTTCTAATACAACCCTATACTCCAACCGACAGGGTTCTAAGAAGAAAGGTAATTTTTAGAAAGGAGGTAATTCTCAACAGGATTCAAAAGGAAAAGGGAAACAACCTCAACAGAAGAAGAGGTATTGCAAAATTTGTGATAAAGACAACCATGACACCAACAGGTGTTGGCATAAGAATAAGCAAAAAGGCCAGAACAAACCACAAAACAAGAACAAGCAACCCAAGGTGAATGTTGTTGTTGAAGAATCTGACTCAGATTTTGAATGGGCACACAAGGTGCTCATGACTACCACAACCTCCAAGGAGAAGGATCCTGTATGGTATGTCGATTCTGGCGCTAGTAAGCATATGACTGGTGACAGATCATGGTTTGAATCATTTGTGGCCAAAGAGGGCAGACCTGTCACTATTGTTGATGACAAAACCTACAAGGTTCAGGGAGAGGGTACAGTTTTAGTCACTCTTCCTGATGGCAAGTGTCATATTGACAAAGTCCTCTATGTTCCAGGATTGGCTAACAATTTGTTGTCGGTCACACAAATCCTGGATAAAAATATGGTTGTCAACTTTCGTGTTGAGGATGGCAAGAAGTGTTGTACAATCACCAGTAAGGGTAAGAAGATTGCAACAGCTTCCTATAAGCATGGCTTATTTGCCCTAGATGCTATCTCTACTCCCCATGTTGCCATGACAGTCTCTACCAAGGAGGCAACTTCCCTATGGCACAAGAGATATGGGCATCTTAGTTCCGGCTACTTACTTGAGCTTAGTAAGTATGAGATGGTAAAGGGTCTTCCTTCCCTTTCTTCCACATTGCCAGTGTGCTTTGACTGCTTGGCAGGAAAGCAACATCGAGTACCTTTTGAGAAGAGCTCAACAAGAGCACAAAAACCTCTGGAGTTGATTCACACCGATCTGTGCGGTCCTTTCACACCCAACAGTTGTGGGGGGAAGAGGTATTTTTAGTTATTTGTAGATGACTACTCAAGAAAGATGTGGGTTTTCTTTCTTCGACTGAAATCTGAGGCTTTTGATTTCTTCCAGCAATTCAAGAAATCTGTTGAGAAGGAGTCAGGGACTTCTATAAAAACCCTCCGCTCAGATCGAGGGGGGGAGTTTACCTCTAAAGAATTTTTAGCATTCTTAACTGAGCATGGAATCTCGAGACAGTTAACTACTGCTTACACTCCTCAACAAAATGGAGTTGCTGAGAGGAGGAACCGTTCTATTATGGAAATGGTTCGTTGTATGCTCACAGGAGCTACTCTTGGGCAACAATATTGGGCAGAAGCTGTCACCACTTCAGTATATCTGTTGAATAGGGCACCCACAAAGGCCCTAAAAGGAATAACTCCATAGGAAGCATGGAGTGGCCGTAAACCCTCCATATCTCATCTTCGTATTTTTGGGTGTCAAGCTTTCATGCACATACCGAAAGAGAAAAGGAAGAAGCTAGATGAGAAAACATTGAGATGCATTTTTCTTGGCTATGATGAGCACTCTAAAGGTTATCGTTTGATAGATCCTTTGACCAAGAAAATTCATGTCAGTAGAGATGTTGTTTTTGATGAAGCTTTCACATCACAAAGCACATCTAATGTATACCTAGATCTTGTGGAATCTAAGGAAGAGAAGTTTCCTTCGTCAACACAAACAGGAGGTCCTTCCACCTCTTCTTTATCACCACAAAATAAGAATCCAAAATGGTATACAAGTACAATCAGGGACGCAAACTTATCCACTCCACCAGATTTGACTTTGGATAGACCTCGTACTCGTAGTATGGCTCAAAGGGAAAGAGCAGCAGCAGAGACTAGTGAGGTTGATGATCTTTGTCAATATTTTGAGGAACTTTCTATAACTCCACATAAAGAAATAGAGGATATGGATATAGATGATGACAGGGTGTTTATGTCTTCAATGAATGAACATGAACCTGTTTCTGTACAAGATGCTCTTAGCAAGCCACAATGGAAGGATGCTATGGATGATGAGTACAAGTCTCTGAAAAAGAACAAAACTTGGGAGCTTGTCGATCTGCCACAAGGAAAGAAGCCCATTGGCTGCAAATGGGTATATAAAGTCAAGTACAAGGCAGATGGGACAATTGATAAGCATAAGGCCCGTCTTGTTGCAAAGGGCTATGCTCAAAAGGAAGGCATTGACTATGAGGAAACTTTTGCACCTACTGCTCGGATGACCACAATTCGAGTCATTTGTGCCATGGCAACATAGTATGGGTGGAAAGTTCACCAAATGGATGTCAAGAGTGCTTTTCTAAATGGTGATCTCCAAGAAGAAGTATACATGACTCAGCCTGAAGGATTTGTACAGGAAGGCCAAAAGCAGAAAGTGTGCAAATTGGTCAAATCCTTATATGGCTTGAAACAAGCTCCTCGAGCTTGGTATATAAAAATGGATAATCACCTCCTACAGCATGGGTTTAAGAGATGTCCGTCAGATGCAAACCTCTATTTTAAGAAACAAGGTTCTGAAATAGTGTTGCTTGTACTCTATGTTGATGATCTGCTCATTACAGGGAGTTCAAAAACTATGATCTCTACTGTCAAAAGAGACTTGTGTCAATATTTTGAGATGTCAGATCTCGGACTTCTACATTATTGTCTTGGTCCGGAAGTAAGCCAGAAGGAGCACTACATCAAAGTGTCTCAGAAAAAATATGCCAAGACATTGTTGGAAAAATATCGCATGACTGATTGCAAGCCAATGGCAACTCCGATGGAGACAGGAATTCAGTTATCATGATATGATGATTCACCTCAGGTAGATGGTACTCTCTATCGACAGTTGATTGGGAGTCTCATATATCTGACCAATACTAGGCCAGATATCGTATTTGTTGTCAACTATCTTTCGAGGTTCATGCAAGAGCCTAAGACCACGCATTGGAAAGCAACAAAATGTGTTCTTCATTATGTCCGTGGTACTATGGAATATGGCCTAGAATACAAGAAGAATAACAAATTCTTCTTGCAAGGATACACGGACTCCGACTATGCCGGGTCATATGATGATCGCAAGTCAACTTCAGGATATATTTTTCATCTTGGATCCGGTCCTGTCTCTTGGCACAGCAAGAAGCAACAGGTGGTTGCTCTTTCATCAACAGAGGTAGAATATCGCACCGCACGTGAAGCTGTGTGCGAAGTGATATGGTTGCATCGCATTCTAACAAGTATGGGTCATCCATCAAAATCTCCAATACACTTGTTCTACGACAACCAGGGTGTTTTGAAACTTGTTAAGAATCCAGTACATCATGAGAAAACCAAGCACATTGACACACAATGTCACTTCATTCGAGATGAAGTTCCAAAGCACCGAATTCAGCTTCAGTACATTCCCACCGATGCTCAAGTTGCAGACATTTTCACTAAGGCACTTGCTCGTGTCAAATTTGAATTGTTTTGCAGCTCTCTTTGTATTGCTAAATGATGTAATCAGGGGGGATGTTAGTATAGCTAGTAGTTATCTTATTACCCAAATAATGTAATAAGGGGGGATGTTAGCGTATCTAGCATACTATTGTTATTCCATTCTTTGGCATACTGTTGTAACTACGCCTCGGGTGGTTCCGTAACCTCCGGGCTATTCTAGGCATTGTAATGTTCTATATATTTCATCAATACAATGCCCCAATTGCTCCGCATTCTAGCATTGAGGTAGTAGTAGAATATAAATACCTGGGCATAGAATTTCATGACAAATTTAATTGGAATACATGTAGGATTAAAAGAACTCAAAGTGGCTGGAGAGCACTATATGCACTTCAAAACATATGTAGAAATGCTGAGTTGTGGGACTGGAAGACCACCAAGGTCTTATTTGGCCTACTTGTTACACCAGTTTTGTTGTATGGTTGCGAGGTGTGGGCTAGTGACACAAAAAATGCAAAATGGAGGAAAATAGAAAGGATTCAAAAATATATAATCAAAATTTTTCTCAAAATTAAGGCCACAACCCCTTATGAAATTATTCTAGCTGAAACTAGAATGTTACCTTTAGAAGCAATTGCTATGACCAAGCTATTATGTTACTTAAAAAAATAGAAAACATCAAAAATGACAGATGGCCTAAGGCAGCTAGGGTGAAGAGTTGCATAGGTGGAAGAATACATGGATGAAAAAAAATAAGAAATGGACGAAACGTTGAGAAATCAACATAAATGAATGCCCAAATGTCAACAAATACATAAAAAATTATGTGAATGAAAAGTTTAGGAGTGGAATGTGGAAAAATGCAAGTAGGAAAAGACAATATTATATTGCAAAGTTTAACCCAATGTATGACCACAAGAAAAATGCGTATATAGGCGCTGAAATCAAGTGGAAGGAAAAAATCCTCATTGCTCAGATAAGGACTAGCTCTCATAGGATTATATGTGAAATAGAGAGATGGACAACACCCAAAGAACAATGGGAAGAAAGGATATGTACTCTATGCAACACAAGGGTAGTAGAGACAGAGGAACACTTCATCTATAAATGCTCGAGTTTTTTAGATATCCATGGCAAGTACAATGAAACACTTGGAAACGAGTCTATGGTAGAGTTATTTGAAGACAATAAAATAAAAAAAGTTGGGGAATTGCTAACCCAAATTAGTAGGAGAAGGAACAACCTTCTCAAAGATATTAAAGATCATATGATATGATTTGAGTAGTTGTACTTCCATATTTGAGGTCCCATAGACCATATTTGGGTCTCGCGAACGTAATTAAAATCTTTCATTTCATTTCATTCATTATTTAGAAATAAATACCTCTACATCATGAAAACAATGTTTTATTACATATTTAGTTAATTAAATATATATATACACATATTTAAATAATAATAATAATTAATATATATAATATAAAATATATACATATAAAATATATAAAGTAAATATTAACAAGGATTGCAGTACATGATACTAAACTACTTAATTAAAATCATATTTTAATTTAAGAACTTCCAACTAGCATTCTTTATGCCAGATTTGAACAAGTGTCCGAACAATTGTTGATTAAAACATCCTCCTTACCTATAAAAGAAGTATGAAATAGAAGAAAAGGGGGGTATATGCTGGTAGAGTAATATTTTATTGGGGAAAAATTTGCTGCGACTGAGTGGTGAAGCTAGATACAGGTCAAATAATGTGAATTCTCTCTCTAAATATATAGAGATGTATATATAATTATATAAATATAGGGACTGGTAAAGCATAAGAAAATATTTTTTTGAGAGCACAAATAATCGAAATAGCCACATCTTCTGATTTCTTAGGAGAAGTTCATGTCTTTATGCTTTATATATGTTCTATAAGTAAATTGTATGTACCTTAATTAGATTTGCTATGGTGAATTGAGTGATGAGTTGACATCTGCTTCTTCTTTAAAGAATTTGAGAATTTTTTTGAAATGTGTAAAAAATCTGTAAATTGCACAATATAATTAGGCATGTAGGAGTTAGCTTGCATCATCATAAAGGGCCACATATGACCTTGAACTGCACCTAAACCATACTTCTGCCTAACTTTGAAGACGATTGAGTATCCCGTAGAGTAATCGATAGAGGAAACTTAGGTCGGGCAAGTCCGGTGTTGTGAGGACAACATAAGTTATTCTGGGAGGATAGGACTATTTTAGTAATTATTTGGTATGATGTAAGTTTTTAAAAAAGTAGTGTGAGATCACATAAGTATTCGTGTAATAAGAAATATGTATTTTCTTATTTACAAAAAGAGAACTCTTTTTCCTTGATTAAATGACCCTATTATTTCGATTATTTTTATTTTAGAAATTTTATTTTTGAATTGTTAAATTTATTGATGATGATTGTAGTAAAATAAATACCTAATATAGTGAATAAACACTTGTAGAATTTTTTTTTGGTATATTGCTTCAGTTTTTGGCATTTTTTAGGCTAAAAGTAAACAAAAGTTTGAAAACCAAAACTTGTCCTCTTATTACCAAAACTAATGAAAGACCCTGTAGGTTGAGGACAACGCAAGCTTGAGAGTATTTGATTTTGTTATTGAAGTTGAAAGTCGGTTTTAAATTTGAATTTTTAACCAAGCCGTGACAGTATTTATTTTAAATAAATTAGTCACAGTGGCTATAAGTTGGATTTAACCCTGCAACATTAGTGTAATATGGTTTACGAGCAGTATTGATGAATGTTCATGCAATATCTCTGTGACATAATTATCAATTTTATTGACTCATTAATAATTATTGAAAAGGCTAAAGTTTGATTATTTTGAAAATCATTAGTAAGGGAGGTTTTAATTTTTGAAGACACAAGACAACGTTTTACACCGCCCAATGTTAGCCTTTCGAGAAAGAAATTAATGTCATATTCTTTTAATGTTACCAACGATTGTTGAAACCAAAGTTTAAAGTATAGCTTAATTAATTATGTCATGCTTTGGAATAAATTTGATAAGGCATTTTCCTTTCATGGGTTATCGAGAGGAGTCTATTGGTTCCAGCAAGGAAATCCTTCCAATGACAATGTTCTTATGTTTTATATTTTTCCCAACCAGATTGTTCATCCATTTTAAACTTCCTTCTTGTCATATTGTATTATGTTGAGCTGCATATTCAGTTGGAAAATATATTTTTTCCAAAACCGTTGAATTCATTACCTGATGATATCTCAGAGTTGGTACAGTTTAATCACATCATTTTGGGATCATGGAATAATTAGAGTGTATCTTATGTAGGTTTTTTGTCAAAGTAAGATAAATTAGTGTCATCAGTCCTAGTTTATTTGCACCATCATTTATGTTTTTCTGAGGAGCATAGCACAATATTACTCTTATAGCCATCAACTCTTATGTTCAGGGGGTTAATTCTCTCTATAAATACTCTCTTATTAAAATACTTTAATTTTCCTATAGCCATTACCTCTATAGAAACTTCTAGATGATTGTCGGATTAACTCTTTTGAGGACTAAGTAATGAAATGTTTATTTATCTATCAACATACATTTCGTTCATTCTATTTTGCATAGAAAAGAAAGGCCATGCACTGCAATTATCCTTGTAAAGGTAAATATGAAGCTTTAACCATGAATTTTAGGTAATTGGACCAACCTTTGAAATCGTAGAAATTCGAACTTCATTTATCACAAGTAGTTATAAAAAAATATTAACCTAGCATATCTTATAAAATAGAGATAAAACTTAGTATATAAAAGTAATGTCTTTGGTAGAATATATGCTTTTATAAGTGTTAAAGCATTTTCATATGTGTTCATATATAATTTGTTAATTAAATTTATTTTTAGCTGTATATCTCTTTTTCATAATCAATGTGGTAAATTTAGTTTATCTCTCATGGTCTAGAAATTATAGTTAATATAACTTATTAAATATTATAGAAATTTCAATATGTATTATAGAAGTTTCATGAATAAATTTGATAGTATACATTTTGAAAATAAGTATTATTCCTGTATAAACCTATGTTGAATTGGCAAGAAGAACATTAATATACCTTTGACTAAAATATATCGGATACCAAGAATATTATTGCAAAAACAATAAAACCATCAAGGAGGATGGAATATGCCATCGAGAAGGATGTCATTTTCCCAACTCCGACAACTTGTAGGTGGTAGTTGTTGTGATTCAAAGATAACTGTTCTCTAGCAAATTGTAAAATTTGGTGGACCACATTCTATGGAGAGTAACAAACGATGGTATAAGATGTCATTCTAGGTTATCATACGAGGTAGTACATGAGGGTTCTCATGATTCATATTCTAGTTGTGGAATAACAAACAATAAAATCAAGACTAGGGGATTTGGTCTTAAGGTTGGAAGGTCCAACGGTAAATGGTATGAGATATCTTATCATCAACTACGATGTGATATGAGAATACCTGGACCCAAAGCTAGAGTATTTATGGGCCCTGATAGCATCCATAGAGTGATGAATTGCTATCATGCACTAGGTATAATAACGCTAACTCTATCATGGGATTAAAACTTAATCATATATTAGGATGAAGAAAAGGTTAGTGAACCAATGTCCTCCATGCTACGAGATGGGAAAAACATGCATCCATATTTCCAGGTGTTATGGTCCCTAGAAATATAACCCATTTCCAATGACCCAAAACTCAAGCCAAGAGAAGGCGGATCTCATAAATGGTAGCCTATTTTTGGATTTGGCCAATATCGAGTACTCGTGATTCTATCTGCAAGGGTATTTTATCTCAGAGTGTTGAATATTATGCCTATGTACTAATATAAAGTTGGGTGTATATGTGTTAGTTTGTGACTTTGTTTTAAAATAAATCAAAAATTTGAATTTTATATTAGGTGAGTAGACCTAGGTTGTTACAGTTGGTATCAAATCCTAGGTTGTAAAAATATGAATTATTGGTTTGACATAGCTCTTTTATTACCAGGTATAATGGTGAGGACCTCAAAAAGGGCAAGTGCTACTCTGCAATAGGGGATTGTAGAGGTTCTAATAAAGATACTAAGATGACTCATGAGGGAGTCAAATCATGTACAAACAATCAAAGTATCTCGACGTGTTTTGAGAAAAGAGAAGGAGCCAACAATAGGAAGGGCTGCAAAAAATGAAGATAACATGAATAAAATGATTTAGATGATGCAAGAATAGTTGAACTAGCATAAGAAGCAAATGGAAATTCAAAGGGCTCATATGAGTGAGCACATGGAACAATAGAGAGCACAGTTGTCTCAACAACAAGAAATTATTGCTCAACAGTAGAAGGTAATAGAAAATTTGACTAAAAGTAAAAAGTCATAAAGAATACAAAGTGAATTTCCTAAGGGATCATCAAGAAGAAAAGTTGGTGTGGAATTACAAAAATAAATAAAAAAGTTAGATATATCTAAATTTTATGGGAAGGGGGATGGTGAAGTAGTTGTAAATTGGTTAAGTGAGGTTGAGGGATACTTTACCATACAACCCTTGTGTGCTAAATCTAAAACTACATGGATTGTAGCACACTTAACGGGTCCTACCAGAGATTGGTGGACCACATATAAGAAAACTAGTCAAAAGGAGGCTACTGATATTCCTTGGGATGTGTTCAAGAAATAATTCAGGGATAGATTCCTCACACCACAATTTTATATTGAGAAATATGCATAATTCACCAATCTTCATCAAGAAAACATGTTAGTGATAGAGTATTATCAAATATTTTTTCAACTATTAAAGTATGCACCTGGATATGACAAACATGAGGAGTTTAAAGCTCACAAATTTTTGTTAGGCTTGCACCCCATAATTGGAATCCTATTGGATATATCAATCCAAAGAATTTGATTGAAGCCTTTGATGTTGCATCATGTTATGAAGAATTAAGACAGAAGAATAAGAAGTCTTATTATCAGAGGTTTGAGAAAGATGAATCTAAGAAAAGAAGATACACAAAACTCACTAAACGAAATGACCAATACAAGAAATATAGGGATAGATTCCTCACACCACATATATTGAGAAGTATGTATAATTCACCAATATTCATCAAGAAAACATGTCAGTGATAGAGTATTATCAAATATGTTTTCAACTATTAAAGTATGCACCTGGATATGACAAACACGAGGAGTTTAAAACTCACAAATTTGTGTTAGGCTTGCATCCCATAATTGGACTGTTGTTGGATAGATCAAGCCAAAGCATTTGATTGAAGCCTTTGATGTTGCATCATGTTATGAATAATTAAGCCAAAAGAATAAGAAGTCTTATTATCAGGGGTTTGAGAAAGATGAATCTAATAAAATAAGATACACAGAACCCACTAAAGGAAATGACCAATACAATAAATATAGGTAAGGTGACCATTTCAGAGGGGACAATAGGAACAGAGGAAAATATCAGGGTAACAAAGGGCAACAAGACAGGAGAAACTTTTTCAAGAAAGTTGCACAGAGAAATGTGACACAAGATAAAAGAAAGAATGTTACTAGTCAGCATAAATATGGAGACAGATGGAAAAATAGAAGTCCTAATATATGCTTTGTCTATGGAGCTAAATATCATTATGCAAATCAATGCCTAGAGAGATTAGATAAGAGAAAACCAATTGAAGAAGCTCCTCACAAAATTTATTTGCCATTGATAACCCCAATATTTTAGGGTAAGCCACTCAATTTATTTTAAAAAGAAAACTAGGCGAGAAATATGTTCGTATTTTAATAGATAGTGGTACAATTGATAGTTTTATATCTTCTAGCATTGTGAGGGACATGTTAGTAAGACCTGGGATTATGGCAAATGGGTGGAAAGTTGAATATGGATCAGGACAAACCTATATGGTCAACCAATATTTAATTGAATCCCAGATAAATATACCCCAAGGAAAAATAAACTAGTACATGTATGTAGCACCTTTACATGCTTTTGATATCATCTTAGGTGTAGATTGGCTAAAAGCTCATAAAGCCTTGTTAAATTTTGAAGAGAGATGACTTGATTTCACAAATGATTCTAATCAACAAATCCATGTCCATTGTAGTCGAGTGACTCTAGAACCTCACTTACTGACTGCTATGAAAGTTAAAAGGGCCTTAAGGAAGGGTTGTAGGCTTTATGTGGTCAAAATGAATAATAAAGAAAAAACTAAATCAAGCTTTGCTCTGTTCCAATAGTATCCAGTTCTGAATGATTTTAGAGATGTTTTTCCTGAATACCTGCTTGGACTTCTGCCCAAGAGAGAATTTTATTTTTCTATTGAGTTATTACCATGAGTGATACCCATAGCTAGAACCCCCTACCATATGACTTATATTGAATTACAAGAACTTAAAACTCAGCTTCAAGATTTACTAGAAAAGGGGTACATCAAACCCAATGTTTCACCATGGGGAGCACCAATTTTATTTGTTAAGAAGAAATATGGATCCTTGAGATTGTGTATTGACTATCGTATGCTCAACAAGATGACTGTAAAAATAAATATTCTTTACCAAGGATTGATGATCTCTTTGATCAACTAATAGGAGCAATAATTTTCTCAAAAATTGACCTTAGGTCAAGATATCATCAACTAAGAATTAAGGAAGAAGATACTTTCAATACTACCTTTAGAACCCGTTATGGACATTACGAGTTCACAGTGCTACCTTTCGGTTTAACAAATGTCCTTGCTGCTTTCATGAACTTGATGAATAGTGTGTTTTAGGAACAATTATATTATTTTGTGCTAATATTTATGGATTGTATCTTGATCTATTCTCATAGAAGGGATGAACATGATCAACACATGAGAATAGTTTTGGATACTTTTAGGAAAAATTAATTGTATGGAAAGTTATCTAAGTGCAAGTTTTATTCGTCACAAGTACAATACTTGGGTCACATAGTATAAGCCAATGGGGTTGCAGTTGATCCTAAAAATATGGAAGCCATAGTAGACTGGTCAACATCCACCAATGTATCAGAGGTGAGAAGTTTCATGAGAATGGCTGGATATTATAGGTAATTTGTAAAGGATTTTTCAAAAATTATCTTTCCCATTACCAATTTGCAAAGGGAAAAATTTTCAAATGGACTCCACAATGTGAGGAAGGCTTCAAAATACTTAAAGAAAAGTTGAAAACTACATCGATTCTTCATATTCCAAATCCAAGTAAACCATTCACAGTTTGTACAGATACTTCTCTAGAAGGGCTAGGAGGTGTCTTGATGCAGAATGAGGCCATGGTGGCATATGAATCTAGAAAATTTAAGAAGCATGATGTTAATTTTGCCACTCATGACTTAGAGCTAGCTTTCATAGTTCATGCTCTCAAAATGTGGTGACACTACCTGTTGGGTAAACCTTTTGAATTAAAAATAGATCATAAAAGTTTTAAGAATATCTTCACCCAACCATTATTAAATTCTAGAAAACGATAGGGGATGGAATTTTTGGTCGAATATGATTTTAAGATAGAGTATATTAAAGGGAAGGAGAACAAGCTATATGATTCACTCAACAAAAGGAGACATGTAGTCACTTTAACACAATGCCAGTATGGACTGGTAGAGTAAATTAAAGAATTGTAGAAATATGATGAATTTTGTAATCAATGCTAGATTAAGGTCGAGCAAGGACCAAATATGTATATGGATTTCAAAATCAAAGAAAATCTGCTATATTTCAAAGATCATATAATAGTCCCAAATAATGATGAGATAAAAAAGTATTATATTACAAGAGGTACACTATGCTCCATACTCTACTCACCCAGGAGTAGTGAAAATGTGTGAAAACTTGAATAAATATTACATCTGGCCAGGAATGAAGAAGGATGTAAGTCATTTTGTTGTAAGGTGTCTCGAATGTCAGAAGATTAAACATGAACATTAACATCCTGGGGGACGACTGTACTATTTTGATATTCCAACACAAAAATGGCAAGTGATTTCCATGGACTTTATAGTTAGTCTTCCCAAGAATCGATTTTGGCATGATGTAATTTTTTTATAGTTGATAAATTAACTAAGGTGGCACATTTTATACTTGGCAATGTTCATGATGATGCTCCTACAATAACTCAAAATTTTTCTTAGAAAATTGTGATACTACATAGTTTGCTTGAGATAATTATCTCTGATAGGGATTCACGATTTACTTCTAAATTTTGGCAAGCTTTGAACCAAGCATGGGGTACAAAGCTTACCATATTGATATGGATGGATAGACTGAGAGGATAAATCATGTAATGGAAGATATGTTATGTATGTATTGCATGGATCACCAGAGTAAATGGGAAGATTACCTATTTCTGGTGGAATTTGCTTATAATAATAGTTACCATATCACATTGGGTATGGCCCCATTTGAAGCCTTATATGGGCGTAGGTGTAGAACACCATTAACATGGGATAACTTGGCTAATCGAGAAATGATCAATTATGATGCTATGAAATGAATGGAGGTTCAGTTGAAATAAATCTGCCAGCAACTTTGAGAAGTTGTAGATCATCAAAAGAGCTATGCTGATCTAAAATGATATCTTAGAGAATTTTATATTGGTGATACAGTCTTTTTGAGGGTTAAACCTACTAATATCTCCATAAAATCCACTAAATTAGCCCCATATATATAGGTCCATTTGAGATCATTGCCAGAATCAACCCTGTTGCTTACAAATTAGCCTTGCCACCTAATTTATCCAAAATTCATAGTACTTTCCATGTGTCCCTCCTTCAAAAATATGTAGAAAACCCCTCACACATTTTGGATGTTTCTAATTTGTAGATATCAGACCAACAACTCATCAAGGTTTGTCCCATCAAGATTCTAGGGTACAAGACCAAACAGTTAAGGAAAATAGTTGTTGATCAATGTAGAGTTTAGTGGGATCTCTACTCAGAAAGAAACACCACATGGGAAGAAGTGGCAATAATGAAAGAGCAATTCTTGTTCTTTTTTGAAGACTGATATTTACATAAATATTTGGACAGTGATATACATTTATGATTGTATTTTGGTTTTTAATACAAATTTTGATATATAAATGGTATAATGCATGTATCTTTTGATAAAATTTATAGCTTGATGTTTATATATCTTTAAATTTCTTAAATATAAAAACTTGCAAAACCATGGTTTTTTTTTATAGTAAAAGGTAAAAATTTTATTCAAAAAACTGATCAACTTATACAAATCCATTTTGATATCCTGCCTTTCTTGGCAAGGCTCAAAATGCAGTTTTTCTATTTTCTTTTATCTACCTAGGATCTCTGAATCCCTTGTTCTTTAAACTTTACCTCCTTCTTAACTATATATGTCCTCTTCCAACAAAGATTACTAAAGCCCTCTTTGTTCTTTTTCTATTCCTGATATCTTTCATGTTGCATTTGATTCCATAGTTGTGCCCAAATGTCTTGTTCTACCTCTGTCATTGGAGATTCTTCTTGTACTTTGGTCTGCACTATTTCTAATAACTTCCTTAACATAATCCCCTAGGTCCTCTCTTCTAAACCGAATTCCTCTTTAAAAATTCTTTTGTTCCATTCCAACCATATTTGCCAGTAGATGAAGCCAATCCCTAAATTCCAAGCTATGCTTAGTGTTTTAGATTTGAAGGTGTTATGTGACCAATAGTCCCAAAAATTACTACCATTAGGAGGATACCATTCTGTTTGGCTAAATATGGAGTACCACCAATTCCATATTGTGTAAGCATAGGAGCAATAAAAAAGGAGGTGGTTTATAGTTTCTACCTCTTGGAAGCACATTACACATCTACTGGATCCAATGAACCCCTTTCTCCTCATATTGTCCTGAGTCATAATGCTTTTGTGAGCAACTTGCCATATAAAACAATTAACCTTCGGCCAACCTTTTGGTTGCCATATTTCTTTCTAGGGATGTTGTTGTTGGGGTTGGTTCTTGCTACTTTGGTGAGCCTTACGGTAGCCTGCTTTCACTGTGTAAGTGCCTTGTTTCCCATATCCCCATGCTAGTTGGTCAGGTCCATATTTCCATAGCCATGTTCTTTTTTCTAGGATTTCTTTCAGTTCATGTTTTTTGGCTTCCCATTCTTCACCTAGCCATTGGTCCAAATTTTGCCATCTTCCTGAAGCTGCTAGTTTTTGGCTTGGGGGGATGAGATACTAAGATATAAGAGTTTGGCCATGATTATGAAGAGTCTCTCTGATGCCACTAAGATGAGGGTATTGTTTGATAATGGGGGGGAAATTCCCAAGAATCATCCCACAAATTGACTTTTCTCCCATCACCTACTTTCCAATGTAAGTCTTCCTTAATCAGTGAGGCCCCTCTTTTGAGTGTTTTCCATATCTCTGATCCCACACATGTAACTAGAAACCATGGGACATCCTCCATTTCGTGTGTAGGGTAATATTTAGCTTTTAGAACTTGACTCCATAACTGATCTGGGTTTGTGATCCACCGCCAGTATAACTTCCCTATTAGTGCTAGGTTATTTGTTGTTGTAGCTCTGATTCCAAGACCTCCCTCTTCCTTTGGTTGACAGACTTTCTCCCAGCTTACCAAAGCATTTTTTTGATTTTCTTGTGCTCCTGACCATAAGAATTTTCTCATCAGTTTTTCCAAATATTTGAGTATGCTCTTTGGGGCTACTAAAATGGAAAATTTGTAAATTGGCATTTCTTGTAACACTGACTTCAAAAGTGTGACTCTGCCTCCAAAGCTTAACCATCTATGAGACCAGTGTGACAACTTTGAGAAAATTTTATCTTTTATGGATTTCCAATATTTCTTTTTTAGGCTTTTTTTTTGTTAAAGGAATTCCCAAGTAATCTAATGGACACGAGGCCATTGAGAACCTAAGAATATTTGCTATCCGATCTCTGATTCTCTTATGTACATTAAAGAAGACAACTTTGGATTTTTCTTCATTTAGAAGTTGGCTAGTGGTTGCAGTGTAGCAGTCTAATATTTCTTTGATACTGGTTGCTTCTTTTATTGTTGCTTCCCCCCATAATCCTATATCATCTACGAATTGTAGATGAGTGATAGCTATATCTCTGTTTATTTGAATTCCTATAATTTTTTTCTCTACTTTTTTCTTCTGTATGAGTCTTCCCAGTCCTTCTACAAAAATAATGAACAAATATGGAGAGAGAGGATCTCCTTGTCTAATTCCTCTGCTGGCCTTGAATAGTGGGGAGGGAGTTCCATTGATGAGCACTAAAAAGAAGACTGTGGAGATGCATTCAAGTATCCAGTTGATCCATTATTTCTAGAATCCAAATATTTGCAAAATTTGATCCAAAAATTCCCAACTCACTCTATCATAGGCCTTGGATAGATCTAACTTTAGGAATATTCCTTTGTTATTTATTTGGCCCATCTAATGTATAGTTTCTTGTGCTATTACAATCCCATATAATATTTGTCTGCCCTACACAAATCCCCCTTGTTCAGGAGATATGATATTTGGTAATATAGCTTTTAGTCTGTTGGCTATTACCTTGGTGATGATCTTGTAGATCACATTGTAGAGGGCTATTGGTCTATAATTGGTTAGATTCTCCATCTCTCCTCCCTTTGGAATCAAATCTAGAAAAGTATGGTTGAGGGATTTGAGAATCCTACCACTGGATCTGGCTTCTTCTATTGCTCTAGTTATATCTTCTCCTATAATATCCCAAAAATATTTGTAGAATTCTATTGGTAATCCATCAGGACCTGGGGCCTTTCTTGATTGCATGGAGAATATTGTTTCTTTCACCTCTTCTTATTTGATCTCTTTCATAAGCTCCTCATTCTACTCTTGAGAGACTAGTCTGGGGATACTTCCCAAGATTTCCTCCTGGGATTGTTTTGATAGATGTGGATCTGCAGTAAACAAAGTGGAGAAATACTCATTAGTTGCTTTTTGCATACCTGAAGTGGTGGTTTCTAGGAGTCCTACATTTGTTAAAGCATCAATCTGGTTATAGTGTTTTCTAGTTGTGGTCAATTGGTGAAAGAAATTTGTATTCCTATCTCCTTCTTGAAGCCAAGTAATTCTAGATCTCTACTTCCAATAGGTTTCTTCTTTCTTATCTAGCTCCTCTTCCTCCTACATTAAGATATTTTCATGGGAGAGTAATTCCTCTGAAAGGGGTTTCGAATGAATTATTTCTGCAACTCCTTGCATTCTCTCGACTAGCTCTGCTCTTTGTTGCTGAAAATATGATCTTTGGAATTTGCTCCAATTTTTCAATTTATATTTGATATATTTCAATCTGGAGTGTAGCTAAAATTGTGCCTTTCCAAATGTTGGTTTCCCTTGTTGCCACCATTGTTGAACTAACTTTGGTAATTCTTGGTTTAGAAGCCAAAAGTTCTCAAATATAAAGGGGTGGTTTTTGGACTAGGGTATTCTATTTGTGATATTTAGACGTACAGATAAATGGTTGAAAGATAACAGGTTTATGATTTTTGAATGATAGCTCCATAACTAGTGAATTTCTTCCTCTATCAATATCCTATCTAATCTTGATTTTATTGCTTGGTCTCCTTTCCTTTTATTGGTCCAAGTAGTACCACATCCTGGAGGTGGAATGTCAATCAAATTTAAATTATTAGCTTGGACAATTAGGAGTTTGTCCTTCTCATTGAGATGATTTAGGCCTCCCTCTTGGTCATTCAATGACATCTTGGCATTGAAGTCTCCACCCACTAGGAACCTATCTTCTGGGTAAGCTTCTCTAATAGCCTGGATTGACTTCCATTGGGTTTTTTGTTCCTGCACTTCCTTCATCCCATAAAAGTTAATAATTAGCTAGACTGAGTCTGATTCTCTATCTCTCAATCTGGTCATCAAGATCCCTCTAGCTGATGCTGCTCCTACCTACTGAAAAGTGTCTCTATTCCACAAAGTGGCCATTCCCCTAGAGAAACCATGGGAAGCTTGGGCCTCATAGTCTCCATTCCTCCAACATCTCTTGGATATTGTTTGCATTACTTCCAATGATGCTCTAGTTTCCTATAATAAAACCACATATGGGTGGTTATCTTCTATCATACGTTTAACAACCAATTGTCTGGGGTGGTCGTTTAATCCCCTTACATTCCATGTGTGTATAATCATTGGGAACCCATGTTGTAGAATTTGGCTATGGGTTTAACCACGCTTGCCTCTCTCAACTATTCTCCTTGTTATTGTATTTTTTTTTTTTTGTCTTTCTACCTACTCCTTGAGAGTTTGCATTTTTCAACCTTTTCTCCATTTGGCTTATCCCAAGGGTTGGATTTTCTCTATTTTTCTCTGCTATTCCCATAATTACCTCCTTAGATGTATGTGGTTCTTTATTATACAATACTAGTGCTCCTTCTGTATATGGTTGTGGCTGCTCTTTATATTCTATTTGTTGTTCTTTGGTTGATGCAAATTGTACCTGTATGGATTGTCCTTCTTCTACCCCTCTCATTACTTTTAGGTATTGTTATTTTTCTGTATCTGTATGTTGTGGATGATGAACCTCTTTTGCTATCGATTTCTCTAGATTTTTTGTTTTATTTGAGTGTGGTAGTTCCTCTCCTTCCATTGGATCATCTAGCCTAAGGATCTCATATTTGTTGGATGGAGCCCTTCCTTATTGGTGTTGATTTGTATTTCCTCCCTTCTATTGATTTCTTCCTCTTTCTTGGTTATTATTTTTTGTTCCTTTTCTCATAACCGTCTGAAATCCTTGTTCATTTTCTTTTTTCTGAGGTTGGTTTCTTGGGTTTGGATTCGATGGATTTGTCTCTCCTTTGGCTAGTTTGGGGTAACCTCTCACCAAATATCCGTATTCATGACATGCTCTACATCTGAAAGGCATAGATTCATAGTCTATTTGTTGTCTCCATATATTCCTTCTGACTTTGAGGTCAATTTCCATTGGCAATGGTTTTCCCAAGTCCATCTCCACACAAATTTTGGCATACACTATTGATCCTCCTTCCACTAATTCTCTTGATCTGCCTATGTATTTGCCCAAGAGATTACCTATCAACTCCAAAATTTCCTCTTTCCAGTATTCTAAAGGAAGTGCAAATAATTTTAGCCAAATTGGAGTTGCCAAGGGTTCAATTCTAGGATCAAAAGTGGGTCGCCATGGTTGCATGAATAGACCTGTAGGGCCTATGTTATATGGACCTCCCTCGAAAGCTCTATCCTTGTTAGATATCATTATGAATTCAACTATGAAGTATCCATTCGGTAATGTGAAGATATCCAATTCCCCTTGTGGTGCCCAATGCTTTCTAGCCCAAGAGTACAAGAACCTTGCAGAAGGTTAGAGTCCCACAAACTTGCATATTAAGGTATGCTTGGATTTATACACAATATCATATGCTATGAGTTATTCTATAATTTATAGCATTGGGATTGTTTCTATCTAAGGTAAACATCCATTTATTTTGGCTTTTTCAGCTTTAGTCTCCTTTCTTTTACCCACAACTTGTAGGATTTTTTGGGCCTATTCTCCTGTATCATCTCTCTTTTTGTTACTACCTCTGACCACTTTCATAAAGGATTACGTATTAGGTCCCTTGGGACTCTAAGTCCTTCCCGTAGAATTCCCTTGTGTGAATCCTCCTACCGAGGATTCTCCCATTGAATTATTCCCCCTTGTAAACCCTAATTTTTCAATTTCAAGCATTCTCTATTTTTCAAGATTTCTATTAGGGTTTTCTATTGTAACCCAGAAACAATAAACCAGTTTTTTTTCTTTTGCCATAATACAACTTTGATCTCCAGCAGAAAAACCCTAGTTTCATCGATCTTCTCCCTTCTACCACAATACAACTTTGATCTCTAGCAAAAAATCCTCAGTTTCTTCTGTGGTTGTTGTAATCCCGATATGTGGCAAAATTATCTCCTACAAACTATGTTGAGTAACATAGAGACTGTGTTAAATTCTTGTGGGGGAGAATATAACATCCCATCCATTTTGCTATTTTGTTACTTGACTTCTCAATCTAGCTATTTAATTGCTACTTTGTTTTGGAAAAGGTACTACTTTTTAATTTTATGGATGTAGGAATAGGTACAAGAGTAGAATCTTATCCTCAAGAGAGAGCAATAGTCGGTAGCTCCTGTTACCCTCCTTAAAGGTGGAAGGATAGGAAGGGTCTGTAAAGGTAAGGAGGGATATGTGGATAAACTTGGCCCTGTGAGTACATGAAATCTCACAGTTAGAAGAATCATGTAGTTGCATTCATTCTTCAGAAATAAATACCTCTGCAATCATGAAAATGGTGTTTTATTACATATTTAGTTAATTAAAAAATAACAAAATAATATATATCTATATATATATTTATAAACATATTTAAATAACAATAATAATTTAAATATACATACATATATATATATATATATATACATATAAAATATATAAACTAAATATTAACAAGGATTACAATACATGATGCTAAATTACTTAATTAGAATCATATTTAGTTTAAGAACATCCAATTGGCATTCTTTATGCCGATTTTGAACAAGTGTTAGGACGGTTGTTGTTGATTAAAACATCCTCCTTCCCTATAAAAGAAGTATGAAATAGAAAAAAATGGGGATATATGCTAGTAGAATAAAATTTTATTGGGCAAAAATTTGCTGCGACTGAGTGGTGAAGCTAGATATAGGTAAGATAATGTGAATTCTCTCTCTAATATGTATATATAATTATATAAATATAGGAATTGGTAAAGCATAAGAAAATAATTTGCTGAGAGCATGAATAATATGAATAGCCACATATTATGATTTTTTAAGAGAATTTCATGTATTTATGCTTTATATATGTGCTATAAGTAAATCGTATGTACCTTAATTATATTTGTTGTGGTGAATCGATTGATGAGCTAACATCTGCTTCTTTAAAGAATTTGAGAATGTTGTTTAAATATGTAAAAACTCTATAAATTCCACAAGATAATTTGGCATGTAAGAGTTAGCTTGCATCATCATAAGCGGCCACATCTGACCCTGAACTGCACCTAAACCATCCTTCCACCTAAATTCAAAGACGATCGAGTATCCTACAGATTAATCGACAGAGGAAACTTAGGCCAGGCAAGTCCGATGATTGTGAAGGAAAAAAAAATTATTCTGGGAGGATAGGACTATTTTAGTAATTGTTTGGTATGATGTAAGTTTTTGAAAAAGTAGTGTGATAGATTGCAGAAGTATTCATGTAATTAGAAATATGTATTTTATTATTTACAAAAAGATAATTATTTTTCCTTGATTAAATGACCCTATTATTTTGATTATGTTTATTTTAGAAATTTTATTTTTAAATTTTTAAATTTATCGATAATTATTGTAGTAAAATAGATACCTAAAGAACATGTGCTTATACTAATATGGGGGGTGAACAGTATAAGATAAAACTTCTTACTTATAAATCCATATGATAACATCAACAATATTAAAGTAGTAAACATTACACAAAGCATCACACACATGAGAGACATGATTTAACATGGTTCACCCAATGTGGGCTACTCCGCAAAGAAAATATTCCTTTTAAAATTTTATTAATAAATTCTCTTGGGAATCATTTCCCTATTACAATGTTTATGGACCTCTTTCCAAAGGAGACACCAATCCCCTAATCAAGTTTGTGGATCTCTATCCATAGGAGAACTCCTTATCCTCTACTCTAGTTGGTGATCCTCTAGAAGACTATTGCCTCCACTGCACTGGATTGTGGATATCTCTCCACTGAAGAATCTATCCTCACTCAAAATATCTATGTCCTCACTACCTTGGCTAATGGATCTCTATCCACTAGAGACTACTATCCTCTGCTCTATCACCTCCAACTTCTATTCTTACTCTATTTTGTTCTCTGTCTTATATTTGTATTGAACACTATCCTCTACCCTACACAAATTTTCTCGATCTCTATCTCAAATCTACACTAAACACTGTCCTTCGGTCTAGCATAAATCTGCTCAATCCTTGTCTCAAATCTTCTCAACCTCTGTCTCAAATCTGCATAACAAGTTCTCTCTAGAACTTTTCTAACTTGCTCAACAAGTCTTCACTAAGACTTACCTCAAATATGTCCACAAGTCTTCACCAAGACTTGTATCAAACCTGCTTGTAAACTTTCACAAAAACTCGCACAGATCTATCCTTAAGCTTTTACAAAAGCTGTTTAAATCAATTGCAAAACTTGCATACAAAATCAACTCAATCTCTTTCAGAAAACCTTTTCAATCACACAAAAAAATTTCACTCAAAATTTTGTTTGACTCACAGAAGCATATAGAGAATGGTTAGAGACTCAATATGTTTCACACTCAATTAATTTCAATCTCTTTCTCAAATAAATTTAGAATATAGAACAATTTATTTCACATAACTTGAACTATCAGTCCAACACTTTCCAATCAACAATACTCACAAACTCCAATCACTCAATGAAACACAACTTTCTTACAAACCCTAAACAAGTGTTTCACAATGCTTTCAACAACACTAACTATGGAAATAAAACTTAACTCAGGATGATTCCAAATTCACATAACAATGATACTCATGATATTGCACAAACCCTAATCAATAATATGAAAGCTTACTCAATATTTCCAACAATGCTTATCAAACAAGGTTTCTAGTATCAACTTTCATTCCAAAAAATATTCATCAATCAATATTGGATAGTTCAAAACCAAACTCAATAATCTTATCAAACAAACCTTTTCACTTCCAACTTAGAATTCACAACATCCAATCCAAAAAATTTTCACTCACAAGGAAGATATGCCCATATCTTTTTCTTGATGGAGAAATGACCTCAAAACCTGTCTCAATCACAATCAACCTCTTTGCCAATCTCAATGGTTAGTTAGCAAAAATATTCACTCAAATATTACAAGATTAAAAAAACTCAAGTACACCTTATTATCTCCAAAATTTGTCAAATAAAGACTTCAACCATTCAATTTCACAATAATCCCTTTCAAAAATTTAATGCAAGAAATAATCCAAACACTACTTATGTCTCCCTACTCAATATTGCATTTTTCAAGTAATTTACTTTATAAAACAATGCAATATATTTTAACCCTCAATAAAAATATTTTTCACTTTTCTAAGGTAAAAATTAATTACCTTACCCTTTTATCTCCCTAACACTTTAGAAAAATCAAATAACTCACATTGATAATTTTTCCCCCTCCACACTATAGTCCAAGTGCAAAATAAATCATGCGTCTTAATGCCACCAAAACCTTAGGCAATGCAATATTTAAATAAAAAAATAAATACCTTCCTTGCACACTCTTGTAGGATTTGGTCCCTGGTCAAAGCGCCTACAATACCTTAGCCACAACTCCCTAGCTACATGACGGGGGACTGGGAGACAACACACGTAGTCACTCACGCAAATTCAGAAATTTTTCTTCTATTCATTCGGAAATACGTACATCAACAGACAAACAGCTCGCAGGCTTACAATCACCGGCCCTCGGCTCGATTTTCTCCACTGCACTCTTCTACATAATAAATCTGAAATCAAACCCTACTTTTTCATTATGAAATCTAAAAAATACATGCATACAGCCCGCAGGCTTACATTAGCTAGCTCTCGGCTTAGCTTTACACTTCTCACACTCAGCGTGTCTTCCCCGATCCACCCTCGACCATACATCAAACTGGGTTTTTATAGAGGCCCCGACCCTCTGAATCTACTTCCCAAAAATGGGTTCACCAACCCGATTAATTACAAGGACATGAAAACCGGGACACCAACCCGATTAAAGACCCCTCTTCGCATGGTCCCTGTCACTGCTGATTCTGTCAGATTCTCTGCACGCCCATCCTTTTCGTCTCCCATGCTTTTGGGTAATCCCCCGCTTTAACTTCAGCTTGTGCCACGTGTCATCTTTGAACGGTCCTCAAAAATGTCATTCCCGCCATCTCTTTCTCCTCTCGCACCTTTTTCTCTCTCCGTCGCGATATCGCGATGTTTCTATTCCTCTGCGCTCCTTTGCCATTTTGGTCGTGATATCGCGACATGTCGCGATATCACGACCAACTCTCGCTGCTCGCTCGCTTTCAAGTTCTTGTCGCGATATCGCGACGTCCCCGCTGCTCCCTTCGTCCGCTTCATTCTGGTCATGATTTCACGACAGTCACGATTTCGTGATGTGTCACAAAATCGTGACACTTCCGCTGCCTCCACTCTGCCATCGCTCCGTTGTCGCGATTCCGCGACATGTCGCGATTTCGTGACATGTCACGAAATCGTGACATTTTTCCCACTGTGCCTCCTCTTCTGCTTTGACATCGTGATTTCATGACGTCGTAAAATTGCGACGTCACGATTTTGCTACGCTTTTTGACTTCTGCCTCCGCCTCGTCGACACGTCACAATTTTGCGACGTCATAAAATCATGACATCATGATTTTGCTACGACTTTCTATCTCCTCGTCACGATTTCGTGACGGTCGTGATTTCACGACACGTCACAAAATTGTAGCCCTTTCTACTGCATTTTCTCTCTCCTGCTGACTGTCGTGATTTCACGATGTAGTGAAATCATGACAGTTTTTGCTCTGCTTGCTTTCTACTTCTTCTTTTTCTTCCTAAGCCGACTCTTCTGAAGTGGCTTTCCCGAAACTGGGTGCTTCTGCTACAGGTGCTACTAGATGCTCCTTCATCAGACACCCGGGGTAAGTGGAGAAGTGATCTTCACTTTTGCTTGGTCTGGTTGCTGCCTCCTGCAACACCTCCAGACAGATTCTTTCACTGCTGCATGCTTCTTCATCTGCAGCCTTCTTCAGCTTTCGATGCACTCCCGCATCTCTCTTTCTCTGTTTTTCCTCACGCTGTCTGCGCAGCTCCCTTTGCAGGGCCTTCACTTGCCTCTGCAAATCTCTCTTGAGCAGTTCCTCCTGCAAGGTTTTAAATTGCCGCTGCAATGCCAAGAACTCTTCCTCTGGCACCACATCGTTCTTGCTGTCCCGGCTTCTTCGGGGATGCATTTTTTTTCTCAGCCTTTCTCACAAAGCTTTACTGATTCTGGTGTAGCTGCCTCACGTTCGACGATCTGCTAACATGCTCCAGGATCTTAACTCTCTCTCTCTCAGAACCCTACCACAGATCCTAGTGTAACTGCCTCACATCCGGTGATCTGTTACACACTCAGGAACATTAGCTCTGATACCACTGACGGGTGACCGGGAGACAACACACGCAGTCACTCACGCAAATTCAGAAATTTTTCTTCTATTCATTTGAAAATACGTACATCAACAGACAAACAGCCCGCAGGCTTACAATCATCGGCCCTCAGCTCGATTTTCTCCACTGCACTCTTCTACGTAATAAATCTGAAATCAAACCCTACTTTTCATTATGAAATCTGAAAAATACATGCATACAGCCCGTAGGCTTACATTAGCTAGCTCTCGGCTTAGCTTTACACTTCTCACACTCAGCGTGTCTTCCCCGATCCACCCTCGACCATACATCAAACTAGGTTTTTATAGAGGCCCCGACCCTCTGAATCTACTTCCCAAAAATGGGTTCACCAACCCGATTAATTACAAGGACATGAAAATCGAGACACCAACCCGATTAAAGACCCCTCTTCGCACGGTCCCTGTCACTGCTGATTTTGTCAGATTCTCTGCGTGCCCATCCTTTTTGTCTCTTGCGCTTCTGGGTAATCCCCCTCTTTAACTTTAGCTTGTGCCACGTGTCATCTTTGAACGGTCCCTAAAAATGTCGTTCCCGCCATCTCTTTCTCCTCCCGTGCCTTTTTCTCTCTCCGTCACGATATCGCGACATGTCGCGATATCGCGACGTTTCTGTTCCTCTGCGCTCCTTTGCCATTTTGGTTGCGATATCATGACAAACTCTCACTGCCTACTTGCTTTCAAGTTCTTGTCGTGATATCGTGACGTTGCGATATCACGACGTCCTTGCTGCTCCCTTCATCCGCTTCGTTCTAGTCACGATTTCACGACAGTCGTGATTTCACGATGTGTCACAAAATCTTGACACTTCTGCTGCCTCCACTCTGCCATTGCTTCACTATCGCGATTCCACGACATGTCACGATTTCATGACATGTCGCAAAATCATGACATTTTTCCCACTGCGCCTCCTCTTCTGCTTTGACGTCACGATTTTGCGACGTCACGAAATTGCGACGTCACGATTTCATGACGTCGCGAAATCGCGATGTCACAATTTCGCTACACTTTCTGACTTCTGCCTCCGCCTCGTCGACACGTGATTTCGTGACGTCGCAAAATCAAGACGTCGCGATTTCACTGCGACTTTCTGTCTCCTCATTGCGATTTCGTGATGGTCACGATTTCGTGACGGTCACGATTTCGTGACACGTCATAAAATCATGGCCCTTTTTGCTGCATTTTCTCTCTCTTATCGACTGTCGCGATTTTGTGATGTAGCGAAATTGTGACAGTTTCTGCTCTGCTTTCTTTTTGCTTCTTCTTTTTCTTCCTGAGCCGACTCTTCTGAAGTGGCTTTCCCAAAATTGGGTGCTTCTGCTGTAGGTGCTGCTGGATGCTCCTGCATCACTACATGAGCTAAGTACTCACATGGTGATATTCTCACAATGACACTGAGAGGGGGGGTGAATCAGTGTAGCTAAAAATTTTGATCTGCAATTCTTAAAACTGAAGCAAAGAGAACTAGAAAATAGATAAAGCAATAATGACAAGAGAGCACACCACAACACACAATGTAACGAGGTTCACCAATTTGGCTACTCCTCAAAAATGACTGCTTGGACTTCAATCCAAATCCAGCCTTTGTAAAACACCAATTTTACAAACACTTTACCAGCACCCACTGGAAGGAGCACCAACCCCTTATTTTTCTCATGCAATAGATAGGAGCACCAACCCCTGATTCCAAGCACCAACTTGGACTGCAATTCTGATTTAATATAGTGACATAAAAATGCCTTCGCTGTTCATATGACCCCGACTGGTCTCCAATTAAATAATCTCAATAAAACTCTGCACACTCTCACGGCTCTGCTTATTTTTCTCTCGACTCTCTTCTTACCATCTTTGCACAACAAATACTCACTTCCTGCAGCAGCAGTAATATTTACTCAGACCTGCTTTTATTTTAAAAAATGTCTCTATTTTAAGCTTTAATTTTTATGCATGCAGCCCATAACTGTTCTTCTAAAAATCACTTCTGCCACTTGACAACTGTAACTGCTTCTTTGCGTAATTTATTTTCGTATATAAATGAGGGGCTTTTTGTCGAACACGTTGCATGCTTCAAATACCTCTCCTATGACTGTTCGTATTTATTTCTGTGCATGCATGCAATTTACGATTCTAAAAATACGACTGTTCGATTTCTCCTTCTACGACTGTTATTAAAAAGCTGCATGAATTCTATCAATAAATCCACCTGTAATTGTCGCATTTACTCCAGTTAACTGTTATTAAAAAGTTGCATGCCTTTTCTCTACTACTGCCCCTTTAACTGTCGTTCTGTTCCAGTTAACTGTCTGTTTAACGTGTTGTTGCGACCTGTCGTGAAATCATGACACTTCTGTCTCTTTCTGCCCTTCTCGGCTTTAACCCATGAAAAAATAGCATGTCACGAAATCGCGACATTCTCGGCCTCCTAGTTCTCCTTCTGTCTTGCCGTCGCGAAAACCAGCATGTCGCGAAATCGCGACATTCTCGGCCTCCTTGTTCTTCTCCTGTCTTGCTGCCGCGAAAACCAGCATGTCACGAAATCGTGACATTCTCGCTTCCTTACTCTCTCTCTTCCCTTCGGGTCATGAAAACCCAACATGTAGCGATATCGCTACACTTTTGTTCCTTGCACTTTACCTTTGCTTCGACCCGCGATGCTTCAACATGTAGCGATATCGCTACACTTTTGTTCCTTGCACTCTACCTTTGCTTCGACCCGCGATGCTTCAACATGTAGCGATATCGCTACACTTTTGTTCCTTGCACTCTACCTTTGCTTCGGCCCGCGATACTTCAACATGTAGCGAAATCGCTACACTTTTTCCCCTTGCACTTTTTCTTTGCTTCGGCCCGCGATAATACAACATGTAGCGAAATCGCTACCCTTTTTCCCTTTGCACTTTCTCTTTGCTTCGGCCCGCGATAATACAACATGTAGCGAAATCGCTACACCTTTTTCCCTTTGCACTTTCTCTTTGCTTCAGCCCGCGATAATACATGTAGCGAAATCGCTACACCTTTTTCCCTTTGCACTTTCTCTTTGCTTCGGCCCGCGATAATACAACATGTAGCGAAATCGCTACACCTTTTTCCCTTTGCACTTTCTCTTTGCTTCGGCCCGCGATAATACAACATGTAGCGAAATCGCTACACTGTTTCCCTTTGCACTTTCTCTTTGCTTCGGCCTGTGATATTACAACATGTAGCGAAATCGCTACACCTTTTTCCCTTTGCACTTTCTCTTTGCTTTGGCCTCCAAAAATGCAACATGTCACGAAATCGCGACAACATTTTCTCTCTCCTCTTTCTCTTGCACTATGTCACGAAATCGCGACACTTTTTCTCCTTAGCGCTTCTTCTCGCAACTTGTCACGAAATCGTGACACTTTTTCTCCTTAGCGCTTTTTCTTGCAACTTGTCACGAAATCGCGACACTTTTTCTCTGCAAGCGCTTCTTCTCCAAACATGTCACGAAATCGTGATAGTTTTTCTACTTGCTTTCTTTTCTGCCAACATGTCACGAAATCGTGATAACTTTCCTTGTGCTTTCTAAACATGTCGTGAAATCATGACAACTTTCTTACTTGCCTTCTTTGCTTCCAACATGTCATGAAATCGTGACAGTTTTTCCACTTGGCTTCTTTGCTTGCAACATGTCGTGAAATCATGATAGTTTTTCCACTTGGCTTCTTTGCCTGCAACATGTCATGAAATCATGACAGTTTTGCTTGCGCCTTCTCTCTCCTCGTCCATGTCATGAAATCATGACAATTTTACTTGTGCCTTCTCTCTCCTTCGATATGTCATGAAATCGCGACGTTTTTCTTTCTGCCTTCTAACTTCTCAACCTGTCGCGATATCGCGACAGTTTTCTTACTTGTCTTTTTCTTTGATTTTTTGAATCTGGGTCACTTCTGTTTTCCTAGAATTTCATTGTACATGATCTGACTGACCTCTGAACTCCTGTCCACTGCTTCAACTGCATCAATTGATCTATCTGTCTATGTTGACAACAATGACAATACTTTTGCTGCACCTTGCTCAACAATCTCCCCCTTTGGAATTGTTGGCAACACTCATGCACTCTCCTGTAATTCTTCTCCCCCTTTGACAATAATACCAAAGGGCTGCTGTAGACTCCCCCTGAGTCTATGCACAACATTCTCAGATACACATTGTTATAGTTAGCAAAAATCATGAATATGAGCAAAACTATAAACATAGGCATAAGTACTCCCCCTGAGAATGTGATCCCAATTGATAGTCGGTTCTTTGGAAATGTGACTACTCCCAACTTACTCCGAAGGTACTCAAAAACTTCCTTGGGCAATGGTTTTGTGAATATATCTGCTACTTGCTCCGTAGTTGGAACAAAATCCAATTTGACCTCACCTTCTGCAACTTTATCCTTCAAGAAGTGATACTCGGATTGCAATATGTTTGGTTCGAGAATGCATAACCGGATTCTTTGATATGTTTATAGCATTGGTGTTATCACATTTAACTGAAATTGGCTCTTTGAAGTGAATACCAAGATCTTTCAGTGTTTGTCTCATCCATAATATCTGTGTACAACATGTTGTTGCTGCAATGTATTCTGCCTCTGCTGTGGATAGAGAGACTGATTCTTGTTTCTTGCTGTGCCATGCTACCAGCCTGTCTCCAAGATAAAATGCTCCTCCACTGGTACTCTTTCTGTCATCAATACATCCTTCCCAATCTGCATCAGAATATGCAATAAGAGTGAAGTCCTTACCTTTTGGGTACCACAACCCATACTCCATAGTACCCTTGAGGTACCTAAAAATCCTCTTTACAACTGTCACATGAGTCTCTTTGGGACTAGCCTGAAATCTTGCTACCATGCATACTGCCTGTAATATATCTGGTCTAGTGGCTGTCAAGTATAGCAGGCTTCCAATCATAGACCTGTACATGGTTTGATCTACATCTGGAGATTTGTCATCCTTGCTCAACTTGCAACCTGTTGTCATGGGAGTGCTAACAGGTTTACTATCCTCCATTGTGAACTTTTTCAGCATTTCTTTCACATATTTAACTTGAGAGATAAAAATGCCCTTTTCACTTTGATTGACTTGCGATCCGAGGAAATAAGAAAGTTCACCAATCATTGACATCTCAAATTCAGTCTTCATTTTATTTGCTATGTCTCTACAAGATTTATCATGACTGCTGCCAAAAATGATATCATCTACATAAACAACAAGGACAATAAGATTGCCATTTTCTGTTTTAACATACAGATTGCTGTCCACCAAACCTTTCTTGAACCCTTGTTTAATAAGATAGTTATCCAACCTTGCATACCATGCTCTGGGTGCCTGTTTCAGACCATACAACGCTTTCTTTAACCTGCAAACAAAATCGGGATTGTCACCGAGTTGAAAGCCATCTGGCTGTTCAATGTAAACCTCTTCTTCCAGATTTCCATTCAGAAATGCTGATTTTACATCCATTTGATATACTTTGAAGTTTTTATGGACTACTAAAGCCAGAAACATTCTGATTGCTTCTAGTCTGGCAACTCGGTGCAAATGTTTCCTCAAAATCAATGCCTTCAACTTGAGCATAGCCTTTATAGACCAATCTTGCCTTATTTCTGACAACCTGCCCGTCTTCATTTAATTTATTTCAAAAAATCCATTTAGTGCCAATTATGTTTTTATTTGTTGGCCGTGGTACTAATTCCTAGGTTTTGTTTTTCTCAATCTGATCTAGTTCTTCATTAATTGCCTTCATCCAACTTTCATCTGTGCTTGCTTCAACAATATTTTTGGGTTCAATGCTGGATAATAAAGAGTAGTTCCGTATTACTGCTCTTCTTGTCTGAATACCAACTGTTGGGTCCCCAATAATCTGTTCTCTGGGATGATTTTTTTGCCAGCTACCTGTTTTGAATTTATTGTTCTCTTCTTCTTCTGAGTCGATTCTTAAATCAGTTGGGTCAATTTTTTGATTTTCTTCTTTTTCTATTTCTTCATCTCCTTCAATGACGTCTTCATAAATAGGGTAGTTTTCTTGATACGTAACTTCTCGTTCTCTACCTTCATCAACTTTAACATCAGCACTCTCAATAATTTTCTTTAGCCACTTGTTGTAACATGTGTAGGCTTTGCTTTTTGTTGAGTATCCAAGAAAAATACCTTCGTCAGCTCTATCTTCAAATTTATCGAGATTATCTTCAGTTCGTTTGATGTAGCACTTGCTGCCGAACACTTTGAAATATCTTGTTGTAGCCTTTCTGCCGAACCACAGCTCATACGGTGTTTTGCTTTCATGTGTTCTTAGCATGCACCTATTTTGAATATAAACTGCAGTATGTACTGCCTCTTTCCAGAATCTGTCAGCTATTTTGTTCTCAGCCAACATTGTCCGTGCCATTTCTTGCATAGTCCTGTTCTTCCTTTCAACAACACCATTCTACTGAGGTGTCCTTGCTGCTGAAAACTGTCTTCTAATCCCATATTTTTGACAGTATTCTGCAAACTCCTCTGAGATAAATTCTCCTCCTCTGTCTGATCTTAGGCATTTAATTCTTTTTCCAATCTGATTCTCAACCTATTTTTTAAAAATCTTGAACATCTCAAAGGCATCTGATTTAAGCTTTAAAAATAGTACCCATGTCATTCTGGAGTAGTCATCTATGAACAACATAAAGTATTTGTCACCATTTATGCTTTGTGTTCTCATGGGTCCACATAAATCGGTATGTATCAGCTCTAACGGTTTGCTGGTGAAATATTCCTTTGCTTTAAATGTGGATCTGGTTTGCTTCCCTTTTTGGCATGAAGCACAGATGCTATTTATTGGTTTGCCAATGTTAGGTATATCTCTTACTACTCTTTTTGAACTTATTTTTACCAGATTGTCAAAGCTAATATGCCCGAGCCTCTTGTGCCACAGCCAGTTTTCATCTTCCTGTCCAATCAAGCATGATCCTTCTAAAGTTTCTGAGAGAGTGTATAGATTTCCAGAAGTCCTCGATCCAGTAGCTACCAGCTTCCCACTGTGTGCTTTTCTTACTTCACAACCCTATTTTTTAAAGATGACTTCATGACCTCTGTCACAGATTTGACTTACGCTCAGTAAGTTGTGCTTCAAACCAACTACAAACAGAACTTCTTTGGAATTGATCTTTCCATCACTTATCTTGACTGATCCTTTTCCAACTATTTTGGCTCCATCATTATTTCCAAACTTTATCGAGCCCCCTTCATATTTTTGTAATTTTTCAAATTTTTGTTTATCTCCTGTCATGTGACTGGAGCATCCACTATCCAATATCCATGGAGCAGATTTGTTCTATGCTTTGAAAGCTGTCTGTACAATCAATGATTCCTTTTCTTCCTTGAGTTGCTCTTTTTCTTTCCATTCTGATTTGACTGTAGTTTTGGTCACTTGTTTAGACTTTTCTTTGTCAGTGGTCTGTGCATGTTTATCTGGGAATTTTTTGTTTTGCCTTAAACTGTTTGGTTGAGTTCTTCTTCCCTGAAATTTATTTGCTGCATATGTGCTTCTACAGTTTCTTGCAATGTGACCAAAGTTATGACAGTTGTAACATTCTACTGTATAATCCATCAAGGGTGCAAAGACATTTCTACTGGTAAAATTTCTTTGTCCTATATTATAAATGCAGTCTGAAATCTTATGACCGTAAGTATTGCATTTAAAACAATAACCAGAAAAGGAAAGATTGAACCTGGGAGTTGGTCTTTGCCAATTTGTAGTAGGAGCCACAAATTTTCTTCTCCTTTGATGTATGACTTTTGTGAATCCCTCTTTGTCAACAGTCTTCTCGTGCCTGGCATTGTTGCTTTCTTTTGCAAGATTCATTTTTCTTTGGTCAACCTTGATCTTATCCTCTTTCTTTATTGGTTCTATAGTTATGGCCTTTGATCCACTTGATGATTCTCCTTCGACAAACCCCAAGCCAAACTTGATGTCTGTAGACCTCTGACTATTTATAATCTTTTCAAGCTTTGTAGAACTTCCTTCAAGTTTGTGATAGCAACTCAATTTTTGATTCTTTTCTTCTAGCCGCATTCTTAAGACAACAATCTCTTCTTCTAGTTTGTTGCACTCATCTATTCTCATGGTTAACTGTACTTCAAGTTCTTCAGACATTTTCTTAAATTCTTCTCGTCTGTACTTTCAAACTGTTTATTATTTCATTCGCATCCTCAAGCTTTCTTGAGACCTTATTATTCTTTTTCCTTTCTGACTTCAACTCTTTAAGTGCAGCAACCAACTCACCTTCCAGATAAACTTCAGCCTCATCCTTATTTTTTGTATCATCTTCCTATTTTTCTTCTCTTTTTGCTTCTTCAAATGCCATGAACAGAGCTTCACCTGTTTCTTCTTCAGAATCTTCACCTGAGCTATCTTCGAAGAGCTGACATTCTTGGATATGAAACTTTTCTTTTTGAAATTGCTTTTCTTAAAGTTTGGTTTCTTCTTCCAATCACTTCTTTCTTGGTGTGACCCTTCATTACTTTTGGTTTTCTCATTCATGGGACACTTAGCCGCAAAGTGACCGACCCCTCCACAATTGAAACACTTAAATGGCAACTTTCCTCTATATTTTCCTTTTCCCTTTGTAAGTTTTCGAACAAAATTGGCTTTCGTTTCATCCGATGTCTCTTCATCCTCAGATTCTTGTTCAGCTTTTGTATTCTTGTGTGCTTTAAAAGCAGCTTCTTTGTCTATGGGCTTAGTTTGTCCTATTCTCATTTCGTATGCAGTCAAGGAACCATGCATCTCGTCCATGCTAAAATTGTTTAGATCTTTAGCCTCTTCTATTGCAAAAACTTTAGAATTAAATCTTTTGTGAAGAGTTCTAAGTACCTTTTTCATGACAACCGCATCATCGATCTCTTCATCGAGTCCTCTGATTGCATTAATGATTCCATTGACTCTCAACATATAGGCCTCTATGTTCTCATCGTCATTCATTTGTAATGCTTCGAACTAAGCTCGATGAGTTTGCAGTTTGGCTTCCTTGATCTTGCTATCTCCTTCATGGATGCTCTTCAGTTTGTCCCATATGTCTTTTGCTGATTTACAGCTCATGACCCTTATCAGTTCACTGTCTACTAGCCCACACATTATGGCATTCTTTGCTTTGGAGTTATTCTCAGATAGTTTCTTATCGACAATATCTGTTGGAGGAGTAGCGGGTGCTGTGTATCCACTTTCTACCGACTCCCAAATGTCGTATCCTAACGCACTCAGATATGTCTGCATCTTGAGTCTCCAGAATGAGTAATTAGTTCCATTGAACAGAGGAGCTTTGTTTGATGAGAAACCTTCACTACTTGCCATTGTGTTCCTTCCAAGATCACCTTAGCTGATTAAGCTTGTTCAGGAACCTTGCTCTGATACCAATTGATATTCTCACAATGACACTGAGAGGGGGGGTGAATCAGTGTAGCTAAAAATTTTGATCTGCAATTCTTAAAACTGAAGCAAAGAGAACTAGAAAATAGATAAAGCAATAATGACAAGAGAGCACACCACAACACACAATGTAACGAGGTTCACCAATTTGGCTACTCCTCAAGAATGACTGCTTGGACTTCAATCCAAATCCAGCCTTTGTAAAACACCAATTTTACAAACACTTTACCAGCACCCACTGGAAGGAGCACCAACCCCTTATTTATCTACAGCAATAGATAGGAGCACCAACCCCTGATCCAAGCACCAACTTGGACTGCAATTCTGATATTAATATCAGTGACATAAAAATGCCTTCACTATTCACACGACCCCGACTGGTCCCTAATTAAATAATCTCAATAAAACTCTGCACACTCTCACGGCTCTGCTTATTTCTCTCTACGACTCTCTTCTCACCCTCTTTGCATAGACAAATACTCACTTCTGCAGATAGCTGTAATATTTACTCAGACCTACTTTTATTTAAAAAACGTCTCTATTTTAAGCTTTAATTTTTATGCATGCAACCCGTAACTGTTCTTCTAAAAATCACTTCTGCCACTTGACAACTGTAACTACTTCTTTGCGTAATTTATTTTCGTATATAAATGAGGGGCTTTTTGTCGAACACGTTGCATGCTTCAAATACCTCTCCTATGACTGTTCGTATTTATTTCTGTGCATGCATGCAATTTACGATTCTAAAAATGCGACTGTTCGATTTCTCCTTCTACGACTGTTATTAAAAAGTTGCATGAATTCTATCAATAAATCCACTTGTAACTATCGCATTTACTCCAGTTAACTATTATTAAAAAGTTGCATGCCTTTTCTCTACTACTGCCCCTTTAACTATTGTTCTGTTCCAGTTAACTGTCTGTTTAACGTGTTGTTGCGACCTGTCACGAAATCGTGACACTTCTGTCTCTTTCTGCCCTTCTCGGCTTTAACCCGCAAAAAAATAGCATGTCACAAAATCATGACATTCTCGGCCTCCTAGTTCTCCTTCTGTCTTGTCATCGTGAAAACCAGCATGTCACGAAATCATGACATTCTCGGCCTCCTTGTTCTCCTCCTGTCTTGCTGTCGTGAAAACCAGCATGTCACAAAATCGTGACATTCTCACTTCCTTACTCTCTCTCTTCCCTTCGGGTCATGAAAACCCAACATGTAGCGATATCGCTACACTTTTGTTCCTTGCACTTTACCTTTGCTTCGACCCACGATGCTTCAACATGTAGCGATATCGCTACACTTTTGTTCCTTGCACTCTACCTTTGCTTCGACCCGCGATACTTCAACATGTAGCGATATCGCTACACTTTTGTTCCTTGCACTCTACCTTTGCTTCGGCCCGTGATACTTCAACATGTAGCAAAATCGCTACACTTTTTCCCCTTGCACTTTCTCTTTGCTTCGGCCCGCGATAATACAACATGTAGCGAAATCGCTACACCTTTTTCCCTTTGCACTTTCTCTTTGCTTTGGCCCGCGATACTAACATGTAGCAAAATCGCTACAACTTTTTCCCTTTGCACTTTCTCTTTGCTTCGCCCAGGATAATACAACATGTAGCAAAATCGCTACACCTTTTTCCCTTGCACTTTCTCTTTGCTTCGGCCCGCGATAATACAACATGTAGCGAAATCGCTACACCTTTTTCCCTTTGCACTTTCTCTTTGCTTCGGCGCCCGATAATACAACATGTAGCGAAATCGCTACACTTTTTCCCTTTGCACTTTCTCTTTGCTTCGGCCCACGATAATACAACATGTAGCGAAATCGCTACACTTTTTCTCCTTTGCACTTTCTCTTTGCTTTGGCCTCCGAAAATGCAACATGTCACGAAATCATGACAACATTTTCTCTCTCCTCTTTCTCTTGCACTATGTCACGAAATCGTGACACTTTTTCTCCTTAGCGCTTCTTCTCGCAACTTGTCATGAAATCGTGACACTTTTTCTCCTTAGCACTTTTTCTTGCAACTTGTCACGAAATCGCGACACTTTTTCTCTGCAAGCGCTTCTTCTCCAAACATGTCGTGAAATCATGACAGTTTTTCTACTTGCTTTCTTTTCTGCCAACATGTCATGAAATCGCGACAACTTTCTTGTGTTTTCTAAACATGTCGTGAAATCATGACAACTTTCTTACTTGCCTTCTTTGCTTCCAACATGTTGTGAAATTGTGACAGTTTTTCCACTTGGCTTCTTTGCCTGCAACATGTCACGAAATCACGACAGTTTTTCCACTTGGCTTCTTTGCCTGCAACATGTCACGAAATCGTGACAGTTTTGCTTGCGCCTTCTCTCTCCTCGTCCATGTCATGAAATCATGACAATTTTACTTGCGCCTTCTCTCTCCTCCGATATGTCATGAAATCATGACGTTTTTCTTTCTGCCTTCTAACTTCTCAACCTGTCGCGATATCACGACAGAAAACATGTCGCGATATCGCGACAATTTTCTTACTTGTCTTTTTCTTTGATTTTCTGAATCTGGGTCACTTCTGTTTTCCTAGAATTTCACTGTACATGATCTGACTGACCTCTGAACTCCTGTCCACTGCTTCAACTGCATCAACTGATCTATCTATCTGTGTTGACAACAATGACAATACTTTTGCTGCACCTTGCTCAACACATGGGAGTCAAAGGCACTCAAAGCATTTTGACTCTCCCTTGCCTACCAAGATCTAAAATGCTCTAGTCCCACATCGTCGACAGGAATAAAATGTAACACCCCTATGTTACAAATACTTCACACACCTCAGATCACCGCTAGCTGAACCACTAGTTGGTGTTTAGCATTTCTGCATTTATCGCTTGACTTCTACAAATATAGAGGTAAAAAAAAATTATCACCTTTTCCTTAGTATTGCTCACAAAAATATTTTGTCGTTTCCTCAAGTCGCATGCATAAAAAATTACGGAGTTTACTTCCTTAGGGGTAAGGCTATAGTATTTATACCATATGCCTCCCTCTCTCCCACGTCGGTAGATACAATAAAAATTTAATTATATGCCTTCCATTTCCACATCGGCGAAGATTAATACATGATTTTTGGTGCCCAACCCAACTTTGGGTTATTTAAAATATTGTTTTTATAAATAAATTTATAATGTAAACATTATAAATTATTTATAAACTACCTTAGGCATAATTAACCTTTTAATATTGTAATATTATTTCCACTGGGCCTAGGTGTTTTTCTCTTTTGCCTTTAGACCTTTTCTGACCACCTTAAATATTATAATAATGAATATTATAATATTGTTCCTTTTAGGTCTTTTCTTTAGGGTATTTAACCATATTTTTGACCAATCATGTGGAGCTCTTAAACCAAATATTTTGGGCTAAAAAATAACACTTTAACCCTTCTTTTGCCAAGTCCTACACTGATTCCTAACACTGACTCTTGACATCAATGAAAACACAACTAACTCAAAATTTCCAACAATCTCCCCCTTTGTCATTGATGGCAACCCCCCCTTTTTTTTACCAAATTTTTTTCTTCTTTCAAAACTGCTCCCCTTGACTGAATGCTCTCCACCTAACTCAAATATCTCCCCCTTTGACATCAATGGAAAAAGGTCACCTTTGGGGCTCGGGGCTAAGAATGAGACTCTTAACTTAGCCCCTCCCCCACATCCTCTTGAGGTGGTTAATTCTAGGGTAGGAGTATAACTACTCCCAAATTTTCTCGAAGGTACTCAAAAGTCTCTTTCAAAAGTGGCTTAGTGAAAATATTTGCAATTTTCTCCTTTGTAGTAACATATTCCAACTTGACTTGCTTGTTTTTCACTTGTTCTCTTAGAAAGTGATACTTGATCGAAATGTGCTTTGTACTGGAGTGCATCACTGGATTATTTAAGATATTTATAGCACTTGTATTATCACACAATATGAGGATAGGATAATCATACTTTATCTTAAAATCCTCTAGAGTTTGCTTCATCCATAATACTTGTGTACAACTGGTAACTGCTGCAATATACTCTACATCTGATGTAGATAAGGATATTGATGTATATTTTTTACTTAGCCAAGAGACCAAAAAGTCTCCAAGAAATAATGCTCCACCACTTGTACTTTTTCTTTCATCGGTATTGCCAGCCCAATATGCATTTGTATAAGCTATGAGAGTGAAAATATCACTTTTGGGATACCAGAGCCCAACATACATAGTCCCTTTCAAATACTTGATAATCCTTTTTACTGTTGCTACATGTGTCTCCTTGGGTGATGCTTGAAATATTGCCACTAATCCCACTACCTACATGATATCTGGTCTAGTAGTTGTGATGTACAATAAGATGCCAATCATAGATCTGTATAATTTTTGATTTACCTCTGGAGATTCATCATATTTACTTAACTTACATCTTGTAACCATGGGAGTACTTAGCATATCTTTTATATACTTGGTTTGTGAAAGGAATACCCCTTTATCTGATTGTTAAATTTGAAGTACAAGAAATAAGGACAACTCACCAAGCATAGATATCTCAAATTCATTCTACATGCTCTTTGTAAATTTTTGACACATCTAATCATTGTTCCCTCCAAAAATGATGTCATCTATGTAAACAACCACAATTAGTAGATCATTCCCTGCATTTTTGATGTATAAATTACTATCCACCATTTCTTTCCTGAACCCCTATTCTTGAATATACCTATCCAATCTTGAGTACCATGTTGTAGGAGCTTTTTTTAGAACATATAGTGCCTTCTTCAATCTGCATACATAGTCTGGTTTACCTGTTAAGTTGAATCCCTCTGGCTGCTCAATATAAAATTCTTCTTCTAGAACACCATTTAGAAATGCTGACTTAACATCCATCTAATATACTTTAAAGTTTTTAAAACTTGAGAAGGCTAAGAACATTCTTATAGCTTCAAGTCATGCAAATGGAGCAAATGTCTCATCGAAATCAATTCCCTCAACCTGTACATAACCCTTGCACACTAACCTTGCTTTATTTCTGACTACTTGACCATCTTCATTTAAATTTTTTTTAAATACCCATTTAGTGCCAATCATATTTTTTTCTTTTGGTCATGGAACAAGTTCCCAAGTCTTACTTTTCTCTATCTGATCTAATTCCTCATCCATTGCCTTAATCTAGAACTTATCTTCACTTGCCTCATTGAAGTCTTTTGGCTCAATTTTGGAAAATAAAGAAAAATTTGCTTGTTGATTTATTGTTATTATCCTTCTCCTTTTCTGTCTCTCATCTAGATTCCCAATGATTAGATCTCTTGGATGATGTTTCTGCACATACCTGGATGGAATCTTAGGAATAAGTTTTTGTGTTTCTTCCTCTTCTTCTTCTAATTCCTCATGAAACTCTTCTTGACAACTTTCATCTTCTTGATACACCATTTCTTGAATTGGTTCTCTTAATCCTATCTTATCATCAAATATTACATTTATACTTTCTACAATAGTATGTGTCCTTTTTTTGTAGCATCTATAGACTTTTTTCTTAGTAGAATAGCCAAGAAAATACCCTCATCACATCTTGGGTCAAACTTGCCCAAGTTTTGCTCTTCCCATATTATGTAACACTTGCTTCTAAAATATTTGAAGTATTTCACAGTGGCTGGTATTCCCTTCCAAATCTCATATGGAGTCTTGTGATAGTTTACTCTTATTTAAGCCCTATTGATGATAAAAAATATTGTGTCAACTGCATCCCTCCAAAAGCCATCTAAAATCTTGGATTCATTTAACATAGATCTAGACATATTCTCAACAGTCCTCTTCTTTCTTTCAACTACTCCATTTTGTTGAGGAGTTCTTGCTGCTAAGTATTCTCTCTTGATTCCATGTTGTTCATAGAAATCTACAAATTCATTTGAGATGAATTCTCCTCCTCTATCTGATATCACACACTTAATCCTCTTACCTATTTTATTTTCAACTTGTTTTTTAAATGCCTTAAATTTACCAATGCTTCAGACTTATCTTTCAGGAAGGCTACCCAAATCATTCTGGAGTAATCATCTATAAAAAATATGAAGTAACTTTCACATTGAATACTATGTGTTCTGGTAGCACCACATAGATCAGTGTGAACTAGCCTCAATGGCTTAGATGACACAAATTATTTTGACTTGAAACTTGTTCTAGTTTGCTTCTCGTGCTGACATTGTGAAAAAATTGTGTTTTATGGCCATTTTAGCTTTGGTAGATCCTTGAAATCCTGCTTGTTTCTTATGCTTACTATGTTGTCAAAGTTTAAATGACCCATTATTCTATGCCACAACCAACTCTCATCTTCTTGTTATAGAAATCACTTCTCTCCTTTGATCTCACTGAACATATAGAGGTTGTTTGTAGTTCTATTTACATTTGCAATAATTTTTCCTGTTTTAGAATTTCTAATCTCACACCTACTTAGATTAAAAGTAACCATGTGCCCTTGATCACAAAGTTGGATCACACTTAGTATATTGTGCCTCACATACAATACATTCTCTGTTTTTGTTTTCCCATTATCTAAACTTAGAGTTCCTTTTCCTCAAATTTTTGCTGATCCATTATCACCAAATCTCACTGACCCTCCATCATTTTTTTTTAGTACTAAAAATTTACATTTATCTCCTCTCATGTGACTGGAACATCCACTATCAAGATACCATTGTTTTCCCTTATCCTGAACATGAAGAGTTGTTTGTACTAACATTGATCTAGCTTTCTCATGCCATTTTCTTTCTTTCCTAATTGTTTAAGTTGTATTCCTTTTACTTGAATTTATATTACTTTTGTTTGAAGTCTCTGCTTATGAAGGCTTGACTCCTCTCTATGTTTCCCTAGCTTTATACCTTGTAGTTCCTTGGTCTTTTCAACTTCATTTCTTAGGTAAAAAATTTCTTCTTCCAATCATTCACATTTTGTTTCTCTTGCTCTTAGTAGATCTGTCATATCCTATTCAATTTTCTTTCCCTCTTCTACCTTTATCTTGAGTTTTGTGAGACTCTGTAGAAGTTCTATCCTTTCTTCTTCATTCTCTTGAATTTGATCCTTAAAAATTGAGTTCTTATTTCTAACCTTTTCAAGGTTCCTAAGAGTAGCAAAGAATTCCTCTTTTATATCAAACATGGTCTCTTCTTCACTCTCTGAAGTCATGTGTGTTTCTGATGGATATTCCTCCAAGTTGTTAGTCTTTTCATGGAGAAACCCGCTCTGATACCAATTGAAGAACATGTGCTTATACTGAGAGGGGGGTGAATAGTATAATATAATTTTTTTTTCTTTTCAATCCATATGATAACATCAGCAATATTAAAGCTATAAACATTACACAAATCATCACACACATGAGAGACATGATTTAACGTGATTCACCCAATGTGGGCTACTCCATGGAGAAAATATTCCTTATAAAATTTTCTCAATATATTCTCTTGAGCACTTTACCTATTACAATGTTTATGGATCTCTTTCCAAAGGACACACGAATCCCCTAATCAAGTTTATGGATCTCTATCCATAGGAGAACTCCTTCTCTACTCTGGCTAGTGATCCTCTAGAAGACTACTGCCTCCACTACACTAGCTTGTGGATCTCTCTCCACTGAATACTCTATCATCACTCAGAATATCTCTATACTCACTACCTTGGCTAATGGATTTCTATCCACTAGAGACTATTGTTCTCTACTCTATCACCTCCAAAGTTTGTTCTTACTCTGTTCTATTCTCTGTCTCATATATGTACTGAACACTGTCCTCTACCCTGCACAAATTTGCTCAATATCTATCTCAAATCTACACTAAAAACTATCCTTTGGTCTAGCATAAATCTTCTCAATCCTTATCTCAAATATGTTCAACCTCTATCTCAGATATGCTCAAAATTTCTCTCTAGAACTTGTCTAACCTGCTCAATAAGTCTTCACTAAGACTTTCTCAAATTTTTCCACAAGTCTTCACCAAGACTTGTATCAAACATGCTTGTAAGATTTCACAAAATCTCACACAGATCTATCCTTAAGATTTTACAAAAGATGTTTAAATCAATTGCAAAACTTGCATACAAAATCAACTCAATCTCTTTCAGAAAACCTCTTCAATCACACAAAAAAAATTCACTTAGAATTTTGTTTGACTCATCGAAGAATATAGAGAATGGTTAGAGACTCAACATGTTTTACACTCAATTACTTTCAATCTCTTTATCAAATCAATTTAGAATGTAGAATAATTTATTTCACAAAACTTGAACTATCACTCCAACTCTTTCCAATCAACAATGCTCACAAACTTCAATCACTCAATGAAACCCAACTTGCTTACAAACCCTAAACAAGTGTTTCACAATACTTTCAAAAAATCTCATTATGAAAATCAAATCTAATTCAAGATGATTCCAAATTCACATAACAATGATACTCATGATCTTGCACAAACCCTAGTCAAGCATATAAAAGATTACTTAATATTTCCAACAATGCTTATCAAACAAGGATTCTAGTATCAACTTTCATTCCAAAAATATTTATCAATCAATATTGGATAGTTCAAAACCAAACTCAACAATGCTTATAAAACAATCCTTTTCACTTCCAACTTAGCATTCACAACATCCAATCCAACAAACTTCACTCACAAGGAAGATATGCCCATAGATTTTTCTTGATGGAGAAATGGCCTCAAAACTTGTCTCAATCACAATAAACCTCTTTGCCAATCTCAATGGTTAGATAGCAAAAATCTTCACTCACAAATTACAAGATTAAAAAAAATCAAGTACACCTTATTATCTCCAAACTTTGTCAAATAAAGACTTCAACCATTCAATTTTATAATAATCCCTTTCAGAAATTTAATGCAAGAAATAATCCAAACACTACTTATGTCTCCCTACTCAATATTGCATTTTTCAAGTAATTTACTTTATAAAACAATGCAATATATTTTAACCCTCAATAAAAATATTTTTCACTTTTCTAAGGTAAAAATTAATTACCTTACCATTTTATCTCCCTAACACTTTAGTAAAATAAAATAACTCACATTGATAATTTTTTCCCCTCCACACTATAGTCCAAGTGTAAAATAAATCATGTACCTTAGCGACACCAAAACCTTAGGCAATGAAATATTTCAATAAAAATAAATAAATACCTTCCTTTCACACTCCCGTGGGATTTGATCTCTGGTCAAAGCATCTGCAGTGCCTTAGTTGTGGCTCCCTAGATGTGTGAGCTAAGTGCTCACGTGGGAGTCAAAGGTGCTAAAAACACTTTGACTCTCCCTTGCCTGCCAAGAGCCAAAAGGCTCTTATCCCGTGTTGCCAATGGGAATCGAACGCAGCACCCCTGTGTTCCAAAGATTTCACACACCTCAGATCTCTTCTAGCCCAACCATTGGTTGGTGTTTAGCCTTTCCACCTTTATCGCTTGACTTCCACAAATATTGAGGTAAAGAAAATTATCACCTTGTCCTTAACATTTCTCACAAAAAATATTTCACCATTTCCTCAAGTCGCATGCATTAAAATATTTTGGAGACTTACTTCCTTAGGGGTAAGGCTATGGTATTTATACCATATGCCTCCCTCTCTCCCACATCGGTGGATATAATAAAAATTTAATTATATGCCTTCCATTTCCACGTCGATAGAGATTAATACATGATTTTTGGTGCCCAACCCAACTTTGGGTTATTTAAAATATTATTTTTATAAATAAATTTATAATGTAAACATTATAAATTATTTATAAACTACCTTAGGCATAATTAACCTTTTAATATTATAATGAAATATTATAATATTATTTCCACTGGGCCTAGGTGTTTTCCTCTTTCACCTTTAGACATTTTATGACCGCCTTAAATATTATAATAATGAATATTATAATATTGTTCCTTTTAGGTCTTTTCTTCAGGGTATTTAACCGTATTTTTGACCAATCATGTGGAGCTCTTAAACCAAATCTCTTGGTCTAAAAAATAACACTTTAAGCCTTATTTTTTCAAGTCCTGCACTGATTCTTGACACTGACTCTTGACATCAATGATAACACAACTAACTCAAAATTTCCAACAATACCTAAGATAGTGAATAAATATTTGTAGAATTTTTGTTGGTATTGCTTCAGTCGTTTGGTAGAATTTGGGCGTAAACACAATTTTGAAATCCAAAACTAGTCCTCTTATTATTGAAACTACTGAAAGACCTTGTAGGTTGAGGATAGTGCAAACTTGAGAGTATTTTCTTTGGTTATTGAAGTTGAAAGTCGGTTTTAAATTTAAATTTTTCACCTTTGTATAACTTGATTTTAATGTGATATCAATGATGCTCGTATTATAACCTGGTCTTGCTTGTTTTTCGTTTGAATTTTTAACCAAGCCATGGTATATTTTATTTTAAAGAAATTAGTCACAGTGGCTATAAGTTAGATTTAACCCTGCAACAGTAGTGTAATATGGTTTACAACTAGTATTGGTAATTGTTCGTGCAATACCTCTGTGACATAATTATCAATTTTCTTGACTCATTAATAATTCTTGAAAAGGTTGAAGTTTGATTAATTTAAAAATCATTAGTAAGGAAGGTTTTAATTTTTGAAGACATAGGAAAATGTTTTACACCACCCAATGTTATCCTTTCAAGAAATAAATTAATGTCATATTCTTTTAATATTACCTACGATTGTTGAAACCAAAGTTTAAAGTATAGCTTAATTAATTATGTCACACTTTGGAATAAGTCTGATAAGGCAATTTACTTTCATGGATTATCGAGAGGAGTATGTTGGTTCCAGTAAGTAAATCCTTCTAATGACAGTGTTATTATGTTTTATAATTCTCTCCAATGTGATTTTTCATCCATTTTAAACCTTCTTGTCATATAGTATTATGTTGAATCATGCATTCAGTTGGAAAATATATTTTCTCCAGAACCATTGAATTCATTACATGATTACATCTCAGAGTTTGTACAGTTTAATCACATCATTTTGGAATCATGGAATAATTAGAGTGTGTCTTATGTAGGTTTTTCACTGAAGTAAGATAGATCAGTGTTGTCAGTCCTAGTTTGTTTGCACCATCATTTATGTTTTTTCGAAGAGTGTAGCACAATATTACTCTTATAGCCATAAACTCTTATGTTTAGGGGGTTAATTCTCTCTATAAAAACTCTCTTAGTAAAATACTTTAATTTTCTTGCAGTCGTTACCTCTATAGAGACTTCTAGACGATTGTCAGATTAACTTTTTTTAGGGCTAATTAATGAAATATTTATTTATTTATCAACATATATTTGATTAATTTTGTTTCACACAGAAAAGAAAGGCCATGCACTTCAATTATCCTTGTAAAGATAAATATGAAGCTTTAACCATGAATTTTAGGTAATTGGACCAATATTTGAAATCATAGAAACTCGAACTTCATTTATCAAAAGTAGTTATAAAAAAATCTTAAACTAGTATATCTTATAAAATAGAGATAAAAATTAGTATATAAAAGTACTTCAATATATTATAATGTTAATTTTGTTTTAAAACATAAATGTGATGGGGGACGGGAAAATCACATGCTCTCACACTCACGCAAATCCAAAAAATTTCATCTATTAATCTGAAAATGCATACATAAATAGCCCGTAGGCTTTACAATGACCAGCGCTTGGCTAGGTCTTCTCACTTCCACACTCTGCATGCAATCTCCGATCCACCACCACCAATAATACATTAAACTGGGTTTTTATAGAGGCCCCGACCCTCTGAAACAACTTACGCATTAAACTAGGACACCAACCTGATTTATTACAAAGACTAGGTTTTTATAGAGGCCTCGACCCTCTGAAACATCCTTCATGAAAATCGAGACACCAACCCGATTTATGACCCCACTCTGCACTATCCCTGTCACCTCTGAATCCGTCAAAAAACTTTGTGCGCCCATCCTTTTCATCTCCCGTGCTCCTGGGTAATCACCCACTTTTACTGCACCTTGTGCCACGTGTCATCCGTAACACCCCTTGAAAATACCGCCTGTCGTGGTTCCCGCCATCTCTTTCTTCTTCTTCGTCTTTTTCTCTCTTCGTCGCGATATCGCGACATGTCACGATATCGTGACGACTCCTGCCTTCGTCTTGACCTTTCCCTTTGATGTCACGATATTGTGACATGTCGTGATATCATGATGACTTCTGTCTTCGCCCACTGCTTTGCCTGCTCTTGTCACGATTTCGCGACAGTCGCGATTTCATGATGTGTCACGAAATCGTGACACTTCCGTTGCCTCCACTCGATCGTTGCTCCGATGTCACGATTTCACGACAGTCACAATTTCATGACATGTCATGAAATTGCGACATCCCATATACTCCCCTCATCCACTGCTCTTCTCCATCTCGATTTTGTGACAGTCGAGATTTTGTGACATGTCACGAAATCGTGACAACCCCATTGCTTTCTTCTGCTGCTTCCCTGCTGTCACGATTTCGTGACCTCCCTGCTCCTTCGCCCTCACTTTTGATTCATGTCATGATTTTGCGATGTCACAAAATCATGATGTTGCGATATCATGACTTCCCTGCTCCTCTGCCTTTGCTTCCGATTTATGTCGCGATTTCACGACATCGCGATATCGTGACTTCCCTGCTCCTCTGCCTTTGCTTCTGTTTCACGTCGCGATATCGCGACCAACCTCTGCCTTATCTTATAAAAACTCAAAAAAAATTTGGTCGATGCCAGATTGCTCTGTTGTTGCCGGATGCTCCTACATCAGACACCCGGGGTAAGTGGAGAAGTGATCTTCACTTCTGCATGGTCTGGTTGCTACCTCCTGCAACACCTCCAGACATTCCTCTACCTCTGTAGACTGCTCCAACCCCGTCTACTGGTCCACATAACTTTTGTCTTCCTCCAGATATATTTTACTGTTGTATACTTCTTTTGCAGCCTGCTTCAACTCCTCTTTCCCAAAAAAAATTATGCCTTCTTCCAGGTAGATCCCGGCACTGTTGCACTCTTCTTTGCATGCAGCCTTCTTTAGCTTTAGCTTCTGATGCACTCCGACATCTTTCTTTCTCTATTTCTCCTCACACCTTTTACACTTCTCCTCTTGCTCCCATAATTTTATGCTGAGCCACTCCTCTTGCAGGGCTTTGAACTGCCTCTGCAAAGCTTCAAACTCTTCCACTGTCATCATATCGCTCTTGCTGTCCTGGCTTCTTCGGGGATGCATTTTTCTATCGGGTCCTGGCATAAACTGCCTCATGCTCGACGAATCTGCTTATGCACTCAAAGACCCTAACTCACTCTCTCTCTCAGAACCCTACCACAGATCCTGGTGTAACTGCCTCATGTTCGGCGATCTGTTACACACTCAGGAACATTAGCTCTAATACCACTGATGGGGGACGAGAAAATCACACGCTCTCACACTCACGCAAATCCAAAAAATTTCATCTATTAATTTGAAAATGCATACATAAACAACCCACAAGCTTTACAATGACCAGCGCTCGACTAGGTCTTCTCACTTCCACACTTTGCATGCAATCTCTGATCCACCACCACTAATAATACATTAAACTAGGTTTTTATAGAGGCCTCGACCCTCTGAAACAACTTACGCATTAAATCGGGACACCAACCCAATTTATTACAAAGACTAGGTTTTTATAGAGGCCCCGACCCTCTAAAACATCCTTCATGAAAATCGAGACACCAACCTGATTTAAGACCCCACTCCGCACGGTCCCTGTCACCACTGAATCCGTCAAAAAACTCTGTGCACCCATCCTTTTCGTCTCCCGTGCTCCTGGGTAATCACCCGCTTTTACTGCACCTTGTGCCACGTGTCATCCATAACACCCCTTGAAAATACAGCCTATTGCGGTTCCCGCCATCTCTTTCTTCTTCTTCGTCTTTTTCTCTCTCTTTCGTGATATCACGATGACTCCTGCCTTCGTCTTGACCTTTCCCTTTGATGTCGCGATATCGCGACGACTTCTATCTTCGCCCGTTGCTTTGCCTGCTCTTGTCATGATTTTGCGACGTGTCACAAAATCGTGACACTTGTGCTGCCTCCACTCGACCGCTGCTTTGATGTCGTGATTTCGTGATAGTCACAATTTCACGACATGTCATGAAATCACGACATCCCATCTGCTCCCCTCGTCCGCTGCTCTTCTCTGTCGTGATTTCATGACAGTCACGATTTTGTGACATGTCACGAAATCACGACAACCCCACTGCTTTCCTCCGTTGCTGCCCTGCTGTCGCGATTTCGCGACCTCCCTGCTCCTTCGCCTTCGCTTCCGATTCATGTCATGATTTCGCGATGTCACAAAATCGCGATGTCGCGATATCATGACTTCCCTGCTCCTCCGCCTTCACTTTCGATTTATGTCACAATTTTGCGACGTCGCGATATTGCGACTTCCCTGCTCCTTCGCCTTTGCTTCCGTTTCACGTCGCGATTTCGCGATGTCACGATTTCGCGACGTCGTGATATCGCGACCAACCTCTGCCTTGTCTTCTAAAAACTCAAAAAAATTTTGGTCGATGCCAGATTGCTCTGTTGTTTTCGGATGCTCCTGCATCAAAATGTCTTTGGTAGAATATATTATTTTATAAGTGTTAAAACATTTTCATATGCGTTCATATAAAATTCATAAATTAAATTTATTTTTAGGTGTATATCTCTTTTTCATAACCAATGTGGTAAATTTAGTTTATCTCTTATGGTCTAGAAATTATAGTTAAGATAGCTTATTAAATATTATAGAAATATCAATATGTATTATAGAATTTTCATGAATAAAGTCGATAGTATATATTTTAAAAACAGGTAGTATTCCAGTATAAAACTATGTTGAACTGGGAAGAAGAACATTAATATACCTTTGACTAAAACATATTGGATACCAAGAAGATTATTGCAAAAATAATAAAACCATCGAGGAGGATGGAATATGCCATCGAGACATATGTCATTCACCCAATCTGTCAACTTGCAGATGGCAGTTGTTGTGATTTGAGGAAAATTGTTCTCTAGAAAATTATAAAGGTAGATGAACCATATGCTATGGAGAGTAACGAATGGCGGTAAGGGACATTGTTCTAGGTTATCATACTAGGTAGTACATGAGGGTTCTTATGATTCGTATTCTAGTTGCAGAATAGCCAACAATAAACTCAAGACTAGGGGAGCTGGTATTAAGGTTGGAAGGTCCAACGATAGGTGGTATGGGACATCTTATCACCAACTATGATGTGATCTAAGATACCTGGACCCAAATCCAAATTAAGGGCTTAAATCTTAATAATGAATTAGGATAAATAAAAGGTTAGTGAACCAATGTCCTCCATGCTACGAGATGGGTAAAATATGCATCCACCCTTCCAAGTGTTATGGGTCTTGGAAGGATAACCCCTTACTAAGAATCCAAAACTCGAGCCAAGAGAAGGTGGGTCTCATAAATGGTAGCCTATTACAGGATTTGGTCAATATCAAGCACTCGTGATTGCATATACAATGGTATTTTATCTTAGAGTGTGGAATCTTATGCTTAAGTACTAATATAAAATTGGGTGTGTATGTATCAGTTTGTGACTTTGTTTTAAAATAAATCAAAATTTTGAATTTGAGATTTTGACAACCAGGTAGACCTGGGTTGTTACTGAAGAGACAAAATGCAACACTAAATAACAAGATATAAATTGAACTCAAAATATAATATTGCACAATGAATGATTTTATATTAATGGAAGGAGCATCAAAATTCCATTGTTACAATAAGAATCTTTGAATTCTTTGATACAAATTTTACAATAGCTAGGGTTCTCTGAAACCCTAGCAAAAAATATCGGTGGTGTCTTCAGAACGTGTTCTTGCTCCCAATCAAAGTGAGTGGGCTTCTGCTTATCTGATGCTGGGCTACTCCAGCTTAAGAAACTACATAATTCTAATGTAACACTTCCAAATATGCACACAAGAAGATAGCAAATAGGTCAATAATAACTGTGAGGTCTCCACAGTGTGAGACCCTTAGAAAGAAGTATAAAAACCTTAGCTATGCAATGTAAATAAATGAGCAAAACTTGAAAATACATAAAATGAAATAACAAATAAAAGATTTACCTTATTTATTTTTCATTCTCTGATCTTATGTAATATGTTGTAGTGGATTAGTATGGCGATGCCCTATCATCACCCAAGGGATAGGAGGGCTATAGAACTCTGATGTAAAATATTTGCGAGTGCTTGGTGGTTACATGAAATGCCCATGAGTGCTCAAGAATAATGGAGGATGCCTAGAGGTGCTTGGCAGTGGAGGAGAAGCACCTGAAGGCACTCGAGAATGGTAGGGAGAGCCTGAAGGTGTTTTACGATTGAGGGGAAAGTTTACAAAAGTAGATCTAGTTGGGAAAGAGGGGCAGCAATGGATGCAGAGGCGATGGCAAGCAAGGACGGAGGGTGAGAGTGCTTGAATACTCTAGGGAACTCAAGGGCGAATGACTTAGAACTCATGGATTATGAAAAACACTTAGGGATTGAGCCATTAAAATGGCTCCTATTAATAATCCAACCTAGGAAATGTTAGGGTTTCAATGATACTAATCGTGTGGATGAGATAAAATCATATCGAAGGGTGGATATTAAATTTGGGGTGTGGCATGGATTGATATGGATGAATGGATAGGATTAAGTGAAATAATATAGTTGGTATTAATTAATTTATATAAATATATATTAATTAAATATATAAAAAATATAATATATAAAATATTAATATTTAAATATATAAAAAATATATATAAATATATATGAATAGTGGGCGAAAATGACGAGAAAGCATAGATGGAGGACAAGTGGCTAGATTTTGGTGTCTACATATGCCTCTTTTTGTACTATGTTGTGTGAAACACAATGATGCAAAAAATGAGATACCTGATTGGATTAGGTGCAAAAGCAGCTTCTCTCTTGTTGGAATGTGGAGACGATCTTACAAACAAAATAATAAAGAATTATTTTTTGTGTAGCTTACCCCCTCAATTGGCGAATGAGTTTGTGAATGAATATCACAAGCCAATTGAAAAATTTGTGCAAATTATTGTGGACAATATGAATGATGTAAAAATGGTACCATTTTTGTCCCAACGGGAAAGGGGATTGGTGAAAAATGTGAAATGATTTCATCTTTTTTTGCCCCAATAGATGAAGGGTTTTGTGAAAATGTGATAAAAAAATGTGTCTGTTTTTGCCCCACCAAATGAAGGGAGTTTTACCAAGTATAGATGCCATGATCATGTAAGATGTATCCCATTGTGGGAAAGTCAAAATCAAATGTGGTTGCCCCCAAATTTGGGGTGATACGATACTATTGAAGAAAATATCGCATGACATCATTGAAATGCAAGTATGTAAATCCAAAAAGAAAAGAAAATAGTCTATCCTCAGGGCCACTCATGATTGCAGTAATTCCTACACAAAAATCCCTAAACTATTGCTCAATCACTTTACTCGTCCTGCATCCTCGGATACTGGTGTAATTGCAAAGGAAATGATAAAAAGTTATGATTTTATCCGTGTTTCAAGCCCCACAAACAAGGCCATCAATGATAGCTTTTTGAGAAAATTGGTCTTGGCATAGTCTCACTCTAAATATAAAGTGCCAAAAGTGATTTTATTTTTGAACAAGGAGATAGTGAATGATGAAAATGGCCAAGTGTTCTTATGGTGGTTTATTCATATTATTGAATTGCATGGATAGAAATCGTTGCAATCACCAAGGAGATAGAATAAACCACTAGATACGAGGTTCACTTGAATTTGTAGGTGAACTTGGAAAATGTTGAATGTAAACGCAATTGTTGATGGATTTGATGGTGACAAGATGTGATGATGAGAAATGTATTGATGGATGCAATATGGAGTGATTTTGTGGATGTAAGCTATTTTTGGATTTATGGATGCAAGTGATTGAGTCTATTTTTACCCCAAAATATGAAGGGTTTTTGTGTAAATGAATGTATGGAAGATGCAAGGAATGATTCTATTTTTACCCTAACATATGAAAGGGTTTTTGACAATGCAAGTGTCCTTATGGTGATCTACCCATCCTAACGGATTGCATGGATAACTAGTTGCTGCAACCACCCGGTTAATAGGATAAACCACTAAATGCAAGGTTCACTTGTACTTGTGTCTATTCTTTGTCCCAATAGATGAAGGATTTTTGGAAATGGGGAAAATGTGATTAATGTATCTGTTCCTTGCCCTAATAGATGAGGGGGTTTATGAAAATTTAAGTGTCCTTATGGTGATTTGTCCATCCTACCAGATTGTATGGATAACTAGTCACTGCAATCACCAGGTTAATAGGATAAACCTCTAAATACAAGGTTCACTTGTACTTCTATCTATTATTTACCCCAAAATATGAAGGGTTTTTGGAAATGGGTAAAATGCGATGAATGTGTCTATTATGTGCTCTAACAGATGAAGAGATTTATGAAATGGGAAAAATGTGATGAATGTGAAAATGCAATGATTATGTCTACTCTTTGTCCCAATAGATGAAGGGTTTTATTGATATATAAAAATGTAAGGATTGTGGAAAATGCAATAATTGTGTCTGTTCTTTGCCCCAACATATGAAAGATTTTTTGACATGGGAAATGCAATGCAATGATTGTGTTTGTTCTTTGCCCCAATATATGAAGGGATTTTTATAATGCAAGTATCCTTATGGTGATCTACCCATCCTACCAGATTACATGGATAACTAGTCGCTGCAACTACCAAGTGACTAGGATAAACCGCTAAATACGAGGTTCACTTGTACTTGTGTCTTTTCTTTGCCCCAATAGATGAAGAGTTTTTTGAAATTATGAAAATGTGATGATTGTGTCTGGTATTTGCCCTAACATATGAAGGGGTTTTTGAAATGGGGAAAATGTGATAAATGTGTCTGTTTTTGCCCTAACATATGAAGAGGTTTTTGAAATGGGGAAAATGTGATGAATGTGTTTGTGTTTGCTCTAAAATATGAAGGGGTTTTTGATATGTAAGTGTCCTTATGGTGATCTATCCATCCTATTGGATTGCATGGATAACCAATAATTGCAACCACCAAGTGACTAGGATAAACCACTAAATACAAGGTTCACTTGTATTTGCAAATGAATGAAGATGTAATAATGAATGAAATGGATGATGTTGAATGTAAACTATGTCTATTTTTCTCTAATAGATGAAGAATTTTTTATAATGTAAGTGTCATTATGGTTATTTACCCATCCTAATTAATTTTATGGATAACCAGTCATTGCAAGCACCAGGTTAATAGGATAAACCACTAAATACAAGGTTCACTTTTATTTGCAAATGAATGAAGGTGTAGTAATGAATGAAATGGATGAAGCTAATGTAAAATGTGTTTGTTTTTACCCTAATAGATGAAGGATTTTGATAATGTAAGTGTCCTTATGGTGATTTACCCATCCTACCAAATTGCATGGATAACCAGTCACTGCAATTGCCAGGTTAATAGGATAAACCACTAAATACAAGGTTCACTTGTACTTGTAAATGTATTTGATAAATGTTGAATGAAGGTGTAATGATGAATGAAATTGATGATGTTGAATGTAAATGTGAATGTGATATATTTTTACCCCAACATATGAGGGGTTTTTTGAAATAGGACTATGTCTATTTTTACCCTAATAGATGAAGGGGGTTTTGAAAAGTAATGAATGCAAGGTAAAGGGCACAACCTTTGACAAAATAATGTAATATTTTTAACCTAGAAATGGATTTGGATGATGTGAATGCAAGGTAAAGGATGCAACCTTTGACAAAAGAACACAATATTTTAAACCTAGCAATTGATGTGTATGCGTGATTAAATTGTTTATTGAATTGGTGGGGAAATGTGTGAGACCTTAAGCACCCCCAAGTTGTGATGTTTTTTTCTTAATTGAGGGGAAGGTGTGGTACCTTGAACACCCCAAATTTTAATGTTTGTTTTCTTGATTTGGAGTAAGGTGTTATACCTTGAACACCCCCAAGTTGTGATGTTTTTTAAACTTTCTAGTGATCTATGCATATGCAGATTATATACATGGCTTTTACTTTTGTGTTATATTTTTGTGTGAATGCTTGTTGTGGATGCATGTATATGGATGATTAATGTATGTGATAATGTGTTATGGATGCAAATGAACTAATGCTCTAATGATAATTCATAGTTTAGATTTTTCTTGACCATGTTAAGCATTGTTGTTTAATCAGGGGCACCAAACTTGGTGGTATATAGAGTGAATGACTCATGAAATGACATGGATGTTAACATGGAAGAAGATATGGATGTTGATATGGAAGAAGATATGGATGTTGATATGGAAAACTAACTATTTTGCAAAGACTCGGACATACTAGTGGCATCAAAAAAACTCACTAAAAATTACCTAATTCTTCTAGGACCAAATGTGTGTGCAGTGAATTCATTTATTGAATCATGAGCATGGTAATGACTCGAAGCAATCAAGAACCAATGTGTGTGCAAGTGAGTTCATTAACGCATCTTGAGTAAATTGGGTATGACCTGTTATGGATGAAACCAAGAAGCTAGCTTATCCTTATGTGTGGCCAGAGGTCTCTTTAAAAGAGACGTGTTGCCACGCATGAGCATACTCCACTGCCATTCAAGCGTCTATAGCTCTAGTGTAGGCTAACTCCATAGTCCAAGTATTTGATCTCTTAAGTTTTTGGGATGAATACCTAACCGTCTAATTGGAAATATAGTATGATCATTACAACCGAATGATCAATGGTGTGTGATGAAATATTTAGACCTTTACGGAATCATATTCTCAACCTAAGTGTGATGAGAAATATGCCCTACCCTTACTACTCTATCTTTTGAATTTGGAAGAAACTATGATAGTGGTGAAAACAACTATTTTTGTGGACTATGTTGCATGATGGGACAAGCGAGGAATACTCATTTTAATTTGAGGTTCAAACCAAGTATGGTGTTATCCCTCTTTGATACAAGATGTTTTTAAGATGTGGTATTGTGTTTGGTTCAAGAATTTTTTGGATTCAATTACTAAACTCAATATTTTATAAATGTATATGTGTGATGGTCCTAAAAGTAACTTGACATGAATTTTGGAGGTTGCTTAAAACACTAAGAGTGGCCGAGTGACTGAAAACATCTAGGAATTTATGAAAATGTGGATTTGTAAATGATAATTTTGGCTTGGTGGAATGTATGATGATGTGAAGGTGCCCCTAATTAAGACAACATGATTTTATTGGACCAATTAAAATATTGAAATTAATAAATGATCCTTATTATGAAATTTGAAATGGGAATGGAATGTGTGAAATGAACTGTATGAAATTCAATATGAAATGTGTGCAAATGCAATGTTTTGGAATGAAATGAAGTGCAATATTTTTGGAATGAAATGTATGCAATGTTTGTGGAATGAAGTGTATGCAAATGAAATTTAATGTTTTTGTGTATTAGCCATGTATATATATATATATATATATATATCATTATGCATAGAATTCCCTCAAGAGTATAAAATTAAGTGATTCAGGTTCATCATCTCCCTCTATACTGGCAAGCCTATAAGTACAGTTACCCACTTTTTGAGTAAAAATGTATGGACCTAACCAATTAGCCACAAATTTATCATGAAGATGCAACAATGCATTAGTGTTTTGTTGATTCTCTTAAAGAACAAGATCTCCTACCTGGAATTCATGTAGATGAACTTTGGTGTTGTAAGCATGCCTTAGGCGGTCTTGATAAACTCATAAATACTCTAAAGCATTGACTCACCTCTCATCCAAAAGTGTGAGTTGGTCAAGACGTGCTTGTCTAGCAATGTCATCATCTATGAATTCCTAAAAATAAATTTGCAAAGATGGGATCTCAATCTCAAGAGGCATGATTGCTTCAGCTCCATAGACCAATAAAAATGGTTTTGCCCTTATAGGCATGTGGATGCTTGTTATATAAGCCCATAATTCCAAGGGAATTTGTGTATGCCAATATCTATAATTTTCTTTAACAAGTTTCTTGAGAATATCAATTAAGGTCTTGTTGGAAGCTTCAACTTTTCCATTTTCTTGTGGGTAATAAGGAGTCGAGAAACTATGTTGAACATTATATTTCTCACAAAGTGCTTGAACATCCTTGTTCTTGAAAGACTTACCATTGTCAAAAATAATTTTTGAGGGAATACCAAAATGACAAATGATATGATGAAGTATAAACTCCACAATTCTAGATCTTGTCATACTAGTTAGAGGAATTGCCTCAACCCACTTTGTGAAGTATTCAGTGGTTGTGATGATGAATGTGTATTGTCCCAAGGAAGGAGGAAAAATGTTACCAATTAGATCTAGACCCCATTGTGAAAATGGCTAAATGATTTGAATAGGTTGTAAATCTTGTGATGGTACATGAGTTAAATTAGCATGTTCTTAACATTTATTGCAATGTTTAACATAAGTGCAACAATCATGTTCCATTGTGGGAAAATAATAACCCATGCATAAGATATGATTTTCAATGGCTATTCCACTAAAATTACCACCACAAGTACCATCATGAGCTTCAAATATGGCTCTTTGTGCCTCACTAGACTCGAGACAACGAAGGAGAACTCCATCATAACCACATTTATACAATATATCCTCCAAGAGAACAAAATGAGCTACATTTTTCTTGAATGTGCATTTGGAAGTCCAAGATGTGTCATATGAGAGTGTTCTAAACTTTAGAAAGGCTACTATATAGCTTGACCAAGGCTCATATGAATTTTACTGGATAAAGCAAACATCCTTTTCATCTTTATATTTATCACAAACAATTGTAGATTTAGAGACTATCAAAATTATAAGGGTTTGTACCTCCCCAAAGGAGTCTTTTAGAATCAATGATCCAAGGGAGGCCATCACATGTACAAATCTATTAGTCAAATGTGGTAAAATATTGATTTTATACCAATCAAACTTAGAGAGCAATTTCATTGCTACTTCGTGATAAAGCTTAATGGTAGGTTTTTTGCATTGACATTCTCCATTGATTTGCTTAACAAGTTGAGAATCACTAAATATCCTAATATGCTTAATGCTCATAGTTATAGCCGATTGAAGACCTAATGTTAAGGCTTCGTATTTTGTAGTGTTGTTTGTGCATTGGAAGTCAAGTTTGAACGATAAGGGGATTGGTACCCCCTGAGGTGTATGAAACATGACTCCAACACCCTAACATTTTGTGCACTTAGAGACATCAAATAATAGTGTGATATCAATGTCTTCCTTCAGAATGAAATCTTCTTCTTATTCAGTGATAGAAAGTACCGAATCATCTGGGAGCTCAATAATCAAAGGATGATCATTAGGTAGTGGAGCTTCCACAAGTTGATCGGCTATTACCTAACCTTTAATGGATTTTTGGCTAATGAATTCCAAGTCAAATTTAGTAAGAAGCATTATCCATTTAGTGGTGCAGGTGTTATTGTAAGTGCAAGACATCATATAACACAAAGGATTTTCTATAGCTATGACATAAGTTGTGTGACTAAGAATGTAATGTCAAAATTTCTTAGTGGCAAAAACCACTGCTAAGCACAACTTTTCTACATAAGCATATCTAGTTTCATAGCTTACCAAAGTTCAACTAATGTAGTAGACAACTTTCTCTCAATTTTCTTCATTCTTTTATGCAAGCATTATCCCTAATGCAAAGTCTATTGCTGAAAGATAAATATAGAATGGAACCCTCGGATGAGGAGGAGCTAAGACTGGCAGAGAAGCTAGGTATTGCTTAATGTCATCAAAGGCTTTTTGAAATTCATCTATCCAATAAAATGGCACCCTCTTTTGTAGTAGGTAATTGAATGACCTAAATTTGTCAAAAAGTTACATAATGAAATGATGGATCAATTGAATCTTTCCTTGTAAACTATACAATTATTTTAGGTTAGTTAGGGGAGGCATATCCATGATGACCTTGACATTGTTTGGGTGCACCTCAATGCCTCTTTTGGAGATAATGAATCCTAGAATTTTTCCAAAGGTAACATCAAAGACACATTTCTTGGGGTTCAACCTTACATTATGTTCTATAAGTTGGTCAAAAACTTTATCCAATACACCAATGTGCTCTTGTCAAGTTTTAGATTTAGCCAAGAGATCATCCATATAATCTTCGATAATCTTATGCATGTAGTCATGAAAAATATATGTCATGGTACGTTGATAAGTAGCACCTACATTTTTAAGGCCAAAGGGCATCACCTTGTAATAAAATGTTCCCTAGGTGTAGTGAATTTTGTTTTGTGTTGGTCATTAGGATTTATTCAAATTTGGTTGTATCCTAAAAAATCATCCATGAGTGAAAGTATTTCATGGCTAGCGTAGGTGTCGAAAAGAGTATCAATGTTTGGAAGAATAAAGTCATCCTTAGGACACACTTTGTTAAGATCTTGAAAATCAGTGCAAACATGTATCACCTCGGTAGACTTGCGAACGGGTACCATATTTGAGAGCCACTCGAGATAATCAATAGGTACGATGAAACCCACATCTAGAAGCTTTTGGATCTCTTCTTTGACCAAGATGGCAATGGTAGGATGCATCCTTCTAATTTTTTGTTTAATAGACTTAGCATCAAGATGTAAGGTGAGATTATGGACAACTAGACTAGGGTCAAGACTAGGCATGTCCTTGTAGGACCATGCAAAAATGCCCTTTTTCCTCTTGAGGAGAGCAATTAATTGCTCTTGTTCTTCGAGTGATAAAATTTTTCCAAGCTTGACAATTTGAGGATTGTCTTTGTTTGAACTAAGGTTCACATCGATGGTATCTTCAATGGACATATGGGAACCTTCCTCAAGTTTATGGGGTGTAGGGATCAAATTAATGTCATATAAGATGTCATCAAACTCTTATGACTTATCCTCATCAATGTCTGCATAGAAAACCTTGGTATTCGAAGGTGAAGGTAAAGGCAAAGGCGGAGGGGATGGAGGAATGTAGTTGGATGAAGCCCTTAACAATTCCTCAAATAATACAAACTCAAAAAATTATAGAGGTAAGGAAATATGGTCCATATTAATAAGGCTTATGTCAATTGGAATTAGTTTAGCCAAATCGTATGGAGTATAGAGGGGTGAATAAATCAACAGGATTCATGTTTACTTATGGGCAAAGTGGATAATATTGGATGGAATGGATGGAACATAAGAAATGATGTTATGAGCTTGAATAACCTGGACAATAATAAGCAACACAAATAAATGCATTTAACTAGATGATATATACATGCAATGCTAAAAAGAAAACATGTTTTTGTTTGATTTTTTATTTTTTGATTTTTTTGTTTTTATTTTTTGGTAGTGGTGAAAACCACTATTTTTATGTTATGTACATATGTTACAAGTTTGGCTTATGAAATGGCTTAATGGAATGGAGGTGGTGGTTCACTGGTATGGTCGACTCGCTCTTGTGGAAGAATCAAGTGAAATATGGGCTCATGGATGGGGAACATTCTGAGATAAAACTCATCTTGTTTAGTATGGAGAATAATGGGATATGATTCTTCTTAGATTCATCCAATATTATCGACATAATTTCAACTTCTTCATTTATTTCATCGTCAGATTCATCAATATGGAGGGCTTCTTACCCTGAATTTAGATTAAGCCTTTGGAAGGCTTGTTTAAGAGAAGAGGTGGTGGAAAGTGAATGATAACCTAGACCTGAACAATCATGCACTTCTTGATATGGAACATCAATAGGCTGAAGCACTTCTTGTTCATACAATCCTAGGCCATGACCTTGCCAATTAACTATATGAAATTAGCAAGATGGAAATATCGACATGTTTGGAATTTTGGCAAGTGTTGGTTCCTTGTGTTCTTCTAGGGGAGCTAGATTTGATGAAGAATCAATCTCCCCATATACAAAATTTATGCTATTTGGAGTTGAAACCATGTTATATACTACTCATATGGATAAAGGTGGGTCATGTGGGTTATCGAAATCCTTAGCATTAGGAATGGTGAGTGGTGTGATAGTGATGTCTTGGACCACATATTCACCAATATCAAGATTAGTGAGGTGGACCTCGACTTGGTATGACGTGGAAGGACCATGATTGGATGATGGCTTGGGGAATGGTAACTATAAATATGTCTCACAATTCATCAACTTGACTTTTGAAACATTGGATGATGGAGATGGATTATATTTGGAAGGTTGTTGGATGGATGACAATGATGAAGTGGAAGGTAAATATATGGATTGACTTTGACCACATGTGCATGTAGTCAATGATGAAGATGATGGGGGTATGAGATCTTGATATGTATTGGTGATAGGAAGCTCCTAAAGAATGGGATATTTTGATGAGCAAATTTGTGGAGTGGTAGATGGATTGGCTAACAGTGAAATAAAAATGTGGGTGGAAGGAAGCATGTATTCATAAGAGTTTGAAATGAAATTGCAATACTTGAACGGTTTGACATCCATTGGTATACAATGTACTTGTCCCTCATGCACATAGTTTAAATATTGGTTTAAAATGGAAGGGACACATCTCATTACCCTCATCCAACGTATTCCAAGGAGTACATTGTATGCCATGGATACTTCCAATATGTGTAACATATTGTGCAATGTTTTGACCCCTACTTCAATGGGCAAAACAATAGTGCCAACTATGGAATACAAAGCATCGTTGAATGCTTTTAAGGTGAATGATGACTTGGTTATATGAGATGGAGGAAGATTCAAATGATGAAGGGCAGACGTGGTGATGATATTTATGGAAGAACCAATATCAATTAGAACTCTTTTAAATAACTTCTTATCAATTAGAGCCATGATATGCAGTGGAGGATCTACTGAGTTCGATGAGATTGGCTTAATCTCAAAGTCATAAAATATGATGGATGACTCCATGCATGTTTGAATGCTCCCTATAAATTTGTTAAAAGCATTAAAATATTGATATTGTAGTTCAATGGATTTGAAAATATCCATTAATGCCTCACAATGTGGGGGATATTGTTGAATTAACTCATAAATTGACAATTTAGCGGAAGCCATATTTAGACTTGTGGTTAACCGGGTACTCAATGAGATGACTGGTTGTGGTGGATGATTTATGGGTGGAATTGGGAAATTTGATTGACTAGGAATGTGGATTGGTGATGAAGTATTGGGGGAAATTTGGATGGGTGGTGATTTGGGAGGTTGTGACACACTTGTTTGAGGTTGTTGCCTTGCATTTTGGTGATTATTTCTTTGACCTCTAGTGACCACGTGGATGGCCCCTACAAACCCTTGGTATTTTTGGACATGATTGATTTGATTAGGAGGAGTTTTGGTGTTAGCCCCTCCTATATTTGGTTGCACTTCCTCATGATGAGAAAGCGTGTTTGAAAAATACCAAGGTTTTTATTTTGTTGAGCAAGGAGGTTTTCAAGCTTGATCGTCCCCAAGTCAATAAGGTCTTGAATGGAAATTATTAATATCATACCCATTTTGCCTATGATAAGGATAAAATAAATGTTCCCAAGAATGTTTTCCATGTTTACTGAGATCATCTGGTCTAATTTCGGACAAAGCAAGTTTGTTTGTGTCACACAACCTTTGAAAAATGGAAGCATATGACTTGGTCAAGGGGTGTATTAGCAATTATATTGGATAGACTATCATAGAGGATGGTTTTATATAGCTAGCATTGTGTTTTATATGGCTTGAGTTATCGAGGGTACCGTATGATAAGCAATTTGTTGTGGTGATTTTTACACTGATTATTGCTGAACCATTATCGGATGGCTCATGACCACTTGATTAATGTGATTGAACTGACTAGCTGGGGTAGCCTGTGTGGATTTTGATTGGACATAATATTTTCTTTTATATTGGCCCTTGTTTTGCCATTCCTTTTCCGTAGGCTTAAGTATTCCCTCTTGGATTTTTATTTTCTCGATGACACTAGTCTGTGCTAGAGTTTCTTCAAATGAATGATAAGTTTGTAGTTGAAGCATCCAAGAGATAGGTTTTAAACAACTCTTGGTGAATAGTTTTATTAGCTCATCCATTGGCATGTTGAATGGCAACTTGGTAATGACAACCCTCCAATAATTTCCAAAATCATAGATAGAATCATCATCATGTTGTCTTAAAGCATAGACATTAGACAATGAGACTTTCTTTCTAACATTTAGGATAAAAAGTTCAAAAAATTGGTCAACCAATTGCTCAAAATTATAAATACTATGATTGGGTAATTGGTTATACCACTCTATGGCATCTCCTCCTAATGTTTGAGGAAATGTTTTAAGCATGAGAGCATTGTCATTTTGGATTCTACAACACGAGTATATAAACATGCTCACATGCTCTTTAGGATTCGCAGTTCCCTTGAATTTTTCAAACTTAGGCACCATGAAATCTATCGAATATAGAAATTATGGTACCGAAGGATGAATAGGTTGGTTGATCAATTGAAGTAAGGTTGGCTTTTGATTTTTCAAACCAAGAGTATATTGTATCAATTGATCTATCTATTTTTGCATGGCCTTAATTTGAGGGTCTTCCCTAGGAATGTGGAAACTCTAAATTACCTAATAATTTTGAGTTGAGGTGGAAAATATTGTGGGGTGACCAAATGATGATGAGATTGATGATTATGACTAGGTGAATTTGATGGAAATTGATGAATGAGAGACTAATGATGAAAATATGGAGAATTTTGGAATGGGGTCGATGCATGAAGGTTATGGTTAGGTTTTCCAATGGGAATAGGATGGGTATTGGTATGAATTGGTGGAGGAATAGTGATAGAAACCATAGAATATTATGGTGTCCATGATGGACCCTAGTTAATGAGGATAGTTTGAGTAGAGGTTGGTAGAGGCTTAGGGTTCACTTGTACTTGCTATTGAGCATTTTGATGTTGCTTAAGCAATTTTTTCAAGTGTTCCCATGCTTCATTAATCTCTCTATCATAAGTGGAGGGCATGGAAGTAGATGGTATGGAATATGTGGCTAGGGGACAAGTTACACTTGGTATGGTAACTTGTGAGGCTAAAACTTGTGAAGCAACATTTACATGTGCTTCATACAAGGGGTTAGTGTATGTGGATGTGTATGAAGTGCTAGGAGCACATGAGGGTTGGAGAATGGACATATGAGAGGAAGGTGTAACTGATGCCTCAAAAAGAGGGTTAGTGTACACCTGGGTAAAGTTGGATGGTGGCTGGGAATAAAAAAGTTCCTACTATAAAGTAGGATCATATATAGGTGAGTTGGGGACTAACTCTAAGACATAGTTAGAAGACTTCATAAGAGCTTCTACTCGTGTCATATCTATGTGGGTAATATGGTGATCAATGGTTGGTGAGGTTGAATCTACTTGGGGAACAACCATATGAAAGGTTGTGGGTGACAAGGAATGTGAGGGACCTACAGACAAATATGCCTATGTCACATTTAGGGAATATACCATAGAAGTGGTGGGGAAGGTGGATGAAGGTTCCATTGAATTATATTAATTTAATGCTTTCTTTTATTTTTTAGTTAATACCATAAGCAATTAAACCAAAATATAGATTATACAATAAAATGAAACACAAAATTTAAATTTCACAAGAAAAATAAACAATCAATGCTAAGTTTGTTTAACACATGTGTCTTACCTCATTAATTGATTATCTCCTTTTAATGTGAATTCATTCTTTTAGATTTTGATCTTGTGTGTTTCAAATGTGCTAATATAAATTAACCAAATAAAGGTAAAAATTATGGCTAAGCTGGGGCAACGAGATTCTTGTTGGTGATGAAATCCAACAAGTTTGCTCGAGGGTGACCTAAGTTTCTAAGGGCAGATATTGGTGGATGGATATGAAAGACATCGTCACCAAATCTCAAGCAATGGATGGTGATGAAATCTAACCACTATTGTTAAATGTGAAGCATGCAGTGTGTGATTCTTTTTAAATTTTTTGATTTGCTATTGTGTACATACAATGTTAGAAAGATAACTACTTTTGATAGTCTAAATCAGAATCCAATACCCAGAATACCATTTTTTCCAAAGGATGTAGAGTACACCACTTAAGACCCGCTCTAGACATCTGGGGGGTTTGTCTACTCCTCTGTATGGAATCACCCAAGTATGGGAATACTTTTGGTATCTAAATAATGTTCCTACTTAGACCTAAAAAAATAGGAATCCCTAACTCTATAATGCAAGCTAATTATTCAATTTTTCAATTCACATGAAATCCAAATACAATATTTTCAATTTGTGAATACAATAGAAAATCAAAAACTTCAAATAGAAAGTGTCGATGGATACAAATGATTAATCTGAAGCCTAATATGCAAGATAGTATGAATTTTTTTCCCATTATAATTAATTATGTTTTTTTTAGCTTAAAAATATGAAAAAAATATAAGATTGCCAGAATACGTAAATAGAAAAGTTAGGGTTTTGATAGTAGACTTACAAAATAACCTACATTTCTACTCCAACTCTCTTTAAAAAACCTTTGGGTATTTTTGAAATGCACTTGGGTATTTTTGGATGGCCCTCAAGCACCGTCGAGCATTCATGCACCTTCTCCAACTTCCTGCAAGTCCTCAGAAATCCTAACCAGTGAGAAATGCTTGATTCATGCCTTCAAAAATCCTGCAAAACAAAACAAAAAACATCAAATAAATTAGCAAAGAAAATCATAAAAATAAACCCTTAGTGGATCCCACCATGATCACCATTTGAAGAGACAAAAATGCAACACCAAATAACAAGATATAAATTGAACTCAAAAGGCAATATTGCACAATGAATGATTTTATATTAATGGGGGAAGCCTCAAAACTCCAAAGTTTTTTGAAAAATAATTTGAAAAAACTTTTATTAAAACAAATATCATTTACAGGTTGGGATGAGACTTTTCCCAGCCTTAGCCAAAGAGAACACATGTTTACAACAGTAAAATAAGATTTGCATTGGAGCCAAATCTCTTAAACTATATTTCTACAATGATTGTTCACCTATGTACAACTATAAAATAATATCTACATTGAAGCACAAATCTACTAAAAAGTATTTCTGGAATGGTTATCCAAATTAGCTAAGCACTGGATTTTCTCACCAACCTGCCTAATCATATCATCCTTAATAGCCATGTCACTGTGTCACTGAACCCTACCTCCTTCTCAGTACCCATCTTAGCTAGGAAGTACACCACTTTATTTAGATCTCTACTCACATAAAATGGAATCACATCATCTAATTCCCTCCATAATTACTTAATTTGAGTGACAATAATTCTCAACATCTATGTTTTCAAAGCAAAGTTCCTCATGCAATCTAGAGCTCCAACCATTATTTGAGAATCTGATTCTAGGATTATCCTCCTGTGACCTTGTTTTACTACCCAAATAGAAGTAGATTTGATAGCTAAGGCTTCTACTTCATTGTTTGTGGCTCTTCCCAAACCTTGCAGTTCCCAATAGAGCATTGTTCCAACATGATTCCGAAAAACCACTCCAATTCTAGCTCTACCCAGATTGCATTTTGTAGCTCCATCAATATTAATTTTAATCCAACCTTCTAGGGGTGGTTTCCAACTAGCTCTATCCTGCCCCTCTTGCACTTTAATTTCCTTCTCCATCGCCCCAAAAACAACCTAAGTTTCCTCTTTAGCATAGATTGCCACAGTTTATGTGACTTTGCTCCAAATTACCTACCAAACTCCATCTAAAGAAGAAAAAGTTTCTCTAAATTTTTTGGCATTTCTCTCTAACCACACTTGCCACCAAATGAAGTTTAAACCAAGATCCCAACCAATATAAATATATTTAGATTTAAATCTACCCTTGTTCCATTTTTCCCAAATATTAATCAAATTCAAATCACCATTAACTTGAATTTTATAATATAAAAACCATCTCTCCCAGATCTGGTGCATGAATGGGCACTCAAACATCAAGTGATCAGTTGTTTCCTCACTCTTGTAACATAAAACACATTTATATGGACCAATGATTCCCCTAAATATGAGATTATCAAAAGTAAGAATTCCATTATGCATGAACTGCCAGGCAAAAAAGTTTACTTTCGACCAACCCTTGGACTACCAAATATTTCTCCAATCCTCAGCTTGATATGTATGAGTAGGAGGCTCTGGAAGGATCTTATCATATCCATCATTCACTGTGTAGACACCAAGGCTCCCATAGACCCAAGCTAATTCATCCTCCTCATATCTACCTGTGAGAAATATTTCTACCAAGATTTTAGTCATGATGGGTGTCAAATCCGGAGGGATTGAAATTGGCCACTCATCCAACTTCTTAAACTGCTTAAACTTATAATCCCATAGCTGACTAGTGTTGAAATAAATTTCAATTTGGACCCACCCCCTGGTTTCTATAGGTGTTTTTATTGGTTGTAGTTTAGGAAATTCAATAATGATAGGTGGGTATTGATCCCATGAATATATCCAAAATCGTGCCTTCTCCTCTCTCCCCACTTTCCAAAATAATCCATATTTTACTACTTGAGATCTTGCCACACTAAGGATCCATTACCATCCAAAGGGAAATGACCCACCTCATTTGGGTTTACCTGTCCCAAATATTTACTAGTTAAGATTCTACTAAATAAAGAAGTTGGTTGGGAAATCCACCTCTAGTAAAGCTTTCCATCCAAAGATTTATTATTTAACTTTGATCTTCTCAATCCCAAACCTCATTTTACCTTGGGCTGGCTTACTTTATCCCAACCTACTAAGGCCCATTTCCTCTCTCCTTTTGCTCCTTCCCATAAAATTTTCTAGCCATATTGTCCAACTCTTTCCATATGGTATATGGGGCAACAAGGATAGAAAATTTATAAATTGGCATGGCCTGAATGACTGACTATAAAAAAGTTAATCTACCCCCATAGCTTAACCATTTGTGAGACCAATGATTAATTATGTCCTTGATATAGTCCAAAATATTCCTCCAGATATCTATTTTTAGTTTTTTAAAATGCAAAGGGACCCCCAAGTATACCACTCGGAGATAAGTCCTTGTGAATCCCAAGATCTCTAAAATTTTGTCTTGAAGCCTTTGATCAAGATTGAAAAAGACCACTTTGGATTTTTTATCATTGATGACTTGGTTTGTAGCCCTAAGGTGGACATTAAGTGTATCTCTAATCATTCTTTCTTCCTTGAATCTGGCCACTCCCACCAATCATGTGTCATCCACAAACTATAGATGAATCAAAACTTCCTCACCCACATTGATACCTGTTAGCAAACCTTGTTGTCTTCTCCTCAAGATGAGTCTATCCAATCCTTCAGCCAATATGAGAAAAATATAAGGAGATCAAGGACCTCCTTGAAAAAGGCCTCGAGTAGCTCTAAACGGTTGTGAGAGAAGACCCTTGATTAAAAATGAGTATGTCAGAGTAGAAACACAACTCACGACCCATTCTATCCAATCCTGAGAGAAACCAAAGGTTGCCATCATCTTTGAAAAGAAGCTCCACTCCACCCTATCATAAGCCTTAGACATATCTAATTTTATGAACATTTCTCTATTACCAGATGTTTTCATTGAATGGATTGCCTCCTGATCTAGAACCACACCATCCAAGATTTGCCTACCCTCTACAAAACCCCCTTGCTCTGAGGAGATAATGCTATGTAGAAGAGGTTTTAGCCGCTCAACCATTACTTGTTGATGTATGATTCTGTCCATTTGCCAAAATCATCATAACATAGAACTTTTGAATGTTCTCTCTTGTAAAGATAGTTTAGAATCTCCAAGGTTTAATATATATGCTTTGATGTAATGATGGATATCTCAATGGTTCACAAATGTCTATCAACAAGGGGCTTGGAACTTTGGATACACGATTTCAATGTTTTATAACTCTTTTCTTCTTCAAGGAATCATTTCATTCAAATTGATTTTCATTTATATAATCATCTTTCTTTTCATTTATAGCATGTGATTTTCTTATAATGTCCCTTTATAAATGATAACTTTTAAATCCTCTTTTTGTTAAATATCCTTTTCTTTGATGATTTTTTTATCCTAAGTGCATTTATGACTTCAAGCCTAAAATAAAAGAAACAAAATAATTAAATACAACTTTTAAACACCTAAGGAAAATCTTTCAACCAATTTTTATATTCCTATTGAATTTGTTTTGATGCTTTCTTATCTCTACTTAAATGCATTTAAATGTTATTACATCTAACAACCTATTTTACTTTAAATAACAACAATGTGTCTACTGTGAATAAATGAAAAATTCATAGGATTTAAATATTCCGCTAGACTATGCCTAACAAATTCTTTTCCTTTGTCTTCTACAAATGGATTTTTTTATCAAATACAAAAAATTTATACTATCAAAAAATCTTTCAATGGAATTTACAATAGAGGATTCACAATGTATATTCCAGATAACTGATATTTGATAGTGCCTTTAAATTATTTCCTTCAGACAAATCACATCATGCAGATATGAATACAGATCCTAGAAAGTAACCATTATAGGTAAAACCAGAAATGCTATCACAGTTTACTCCTATTATGGTGCTAGCTTCTGAGGAATGAGAACTTTTAATTATGATAACCACTACTTGTTGCATAATCAAATCCAGAATTTCTCACAGATGAGATTAACAAGGCTTTATCATAACATATAATAAGTATTACAATTCGATTTTATAAAACTTTCAAACAAAAACTTGTCTTCCTATTGCTTCAGATTTGGTGCTCCATCAGACATTCACCGCCTCTCCCCTACCAAGATGATTTCGTCCAAACTCTTGACCGCTTCTTCTCATGCATCTATCTTTTCCAAAAAAAATTGGTCCCCTATATCTTCATTCTCTCTTCCTTTTAAAATGATTATAAATCATTTACATTTCAGTTGCTTCAATTTCAAAAATTGGTTTCGAAAGACAACCATTTGTGTATAATTCATAACGATACCTTTCGCAAAGCTTTTAACTAATCCTATAATTTTTAATGAAGAAAAAAAATACATGATATTACTCAACCCACCAATGAGGATTTACCACAATATTTAATGCATATAAAATATGAACATTAACATCCTTTAATATTTGACGCCAAACGGGACCTTTCCTACGATTACTATGTTCAGGATTAAACTACCATTGATGCCATGCATCTTACCCACAGTGTACCTCTTCCTGAGGCTAATGTCAAAACTGCCATCCTTTGAAGACCATTATATCTTCTTCTTGGGACCATCATGGCATGCCTCTTCCTAAACCATTTACTGAATCATTCGAGTTCACAGTGCACCACTATCGAGAGATTTCCTTACTGAACCATTCCCGCTTCATCATTGGTGAAGACAAGGCATCCATATTTTAAGAAATGTAATGTTTCTTTGTCGTCGCTATTCCTTTTGTGCCCATATCATTTTATCTATTCTGCTCTGCATGCAAGCACTTCTCAATCTGACGCCCTTCCTTACTTCGTATTATTGCTCTGCTGCTCAACATGTCAGCACTTCTCAATCTGACGCTCTTTCTTACTTTGCATCATTGCTCTACTGCTCTGCATGTACGAATTTGTTAGTCTGCCACTTCATTTGAGAAACATATGTTGTTCTATCCACATATCTTCAAAACACAACGTCATTCATGTGCCCTGTTCAATTCTCATTTCTCCTAAATCTTCTTCTGCAATCTTGCCTTCCTTTTTTAGCCATTAGAGTAACCCAAATGTGTTCTTTTTTTAGGGCAAATAACTTTCTTGTGTGGACATGCCACCTTATAATCCCAACCAGCTGGTCTTCTACTCTCGTAGCCTATTTTCTTATGTTCCTTGTGCAATTTGGCAGCATGGAGTTACTTTCGACGACACCACCTTCTGAAATGTTAACCAAAATTCAGCTTTCGAATAGCCACTTGGCCCTGAAAATACCTGCTTCAATCCCTGCATACGTTGTTCCTTCCAATTCACTGTATTCTAAAACTTCTCAGGATTTCATTACATGTGTGACATGTTTGAAACATATGGCCAATATCCTTCTTTACATGATGGTGGTGCCTCATTCCTCATACCCACTTCGTGAACATTTTCCATGATATGAAAGCATGGGAAACGTCTTATTAACGAAGTCACCACGATTTTTTTATTGCCTTTATAACCTATAATGACCCCAAGGCTAAATTATTTAATGATTACTTTGCACTACGTGGGTTCTACCTCATTGGCATCTTTTATCATGATCAACATATATTATATGGTCCTAAAGCTGGTGCAACTCACAATATAAATGAATGCTATAATAAACCTTCTCAACGCTTGGATAAAGCCCTTTTAAACCATGGGTATAAATGTTATATTACCACTTCTTTTAATATAGGATTTTGATTCATGATTTAATAAAAAAAAGACATATATTCCCTTTTGGTCCCACCTCTATTGCATAAAGACATAATATTTTAACCTTTGAATTTCTCTATGCAATGTCTTAACTGAAATTTGAGTTTTTCTAAGGGATTTTAAAGAACCATGTCCATGAGGAGAAATAATCATTCCAAACCATGAAATGCAATTTTCAATTTTTTAAAGTGGGTCCCCAAATGTTTTGGGGTCGTTGTGAAGTAATCACAACAATTACCTTTGTGATTATTTTATATATGACATTGCATAATGCAATAGGTCTATAATCTGAAATATGTACCCCTTCCTCCCATTTTGGAATTAAGGTAATCAAAGTATGATTTAATGCTTTAAGTATTATTTTACTAGCTTTGGACTCCTCTATAATAGCCATTACATCCTCCTCCAAGTTATCTCAGAAGTTCTGAAAAACTCAATTGGAAAGCCATCTGGACCTAGTGTTTTTATGGTGCTCATTCCAAAGACTACATTATTCAGTTCCTCTCTATAAATGGGTTTAAGTAGGGCCTGATTTTTTTCTTCAAAGATAACAGAGGGTATGACAACAATAACTTCTTTTTGAGCCTCTTCATCTTGCACCATACTTTCCTTAAATAGTTTAGAAAAATAATCCATTGAATGGAATTGCATACCTAGAATTGTATTAAAGGAGTGTCCTTTCTCGTCTTGAAGAGCTTCCATGTTGTTCATCTGTATCCTAGCACAAGCAGTCCAATGGAAAAAATTTGTATTTTTATCACCTTCTAATCACCAAGTTGTTCTTGCTCTCTATTTCCAATAGGTCTCCTCCTGCTTGTCAATGTCCTCAATCGCTTTACACAATGCATCATCCTCTTATTTGAGCTGCTCTATAATTGTTCCTTCCCTAAAGTGTTTTTGAACCTCATCCCATCTGGACACCAATGGAGCTCTTTGGACCTGGAAGTCTATCTTGTTAGCTCGCCTCCATTGTTTCAGTTGATATTTGACATAATGAAGTTGTTTGTGGAATCTAAACATTGTTGTCCCATATGTTGGGCGACCTTCTTCCACCATTGTGGAATTTTATTTCGAAGTTCCTCTTTTTGTAACCAAAATTTTTCAAATTTAAATGGTTTGTGATGTTGCACTATATTGATCCCTCCTTCCAACAAAATGAGAAAGTGATCCGAAACTGGACCCTCCAAAATCTAAAATTTTATATTCCATTTTACAAATGCCTCCTTTGAAACAAAAAAATGGTCTAACTTCACCTTTCTACTATGTGGTTCCCTCCTCTTATTAGTCCAAGTATAGTTGGTTCCAGGGCATTTAATTCTTTGATACAAATTTACAATAGATAGGGTTCTCTGAAACCCTAGCAAACAATGCTAGTGGTGTATTTAGAATGCATTCTTGCTCCCAACCAAAGTGAGTGGGCTTCTAATTATCCAATGTCGGGCCACTCGAGATTAAGCAGCTACACAATGCTAATGTAACACTTTCAGATATGCACACAAGAAGATAATAAATAGGTCAATAATAACTGTGAGGCCTCCGGAGTGTGAGGTCATCAGAAAGAAATATAAAAATCCTAAATATACAATGTAAATAAATGAGAACTTGAAAATGCATAAAATGAAATAACAAATAAAAGAGTTACCTTACTTATCTACCGTTCTTTAATCTGATGTAATTTGTTATAGTGGATTGGTGCAACGATACCCTAGTGTTTCTCGAGGGCTAGGAGGGTTGCATAACTCTAATTTAAAATGCCTACGGGTACTTGGTAGCTATAGTAAATGCCCATGGGTTCTCAAGAATAATGGAGGATACCCAGATGTACTTGGTAGTGAATAAGTGCTCGAAGGTGCTCGAGAATGACAGGGAGCGCTCGAAGACATTAGGTGGATGAGGGGAAAGTCTACAAAAGTAGATCTGGTTGGGCAAGAGGGACAATGATGAATGCAGGGGCAATGACAAATGAGGACAGAGGGTGAGAGTTATTGAATAATATAGGGAACTTGGAGGTGAATGACTTAGGACTCAGGGTGGATATTAAATCTAGGGTGTGGCATGGATTGGTATGGATGAATGGATAGGATTAAGTGAAATCGGATGGCTGGGATTAATTCACTTATATAAATATATTTATTAAATATATCTAATATAATATAAAATATTTATATTTAAATATATATATATATAAAATAAATATATATGAATAGTGTGTGGAAATGGTGGGAAAGCATAGATGGAGGACAAGTGGCTAGATTTTGGTGTCTACAGTTACACCCTCTCCTTAGTCAAAATAATAATAAAAAATTCTTTCTCTTTCTGTCTGTTTTCTTGTTTCTTGATTTTAGGGTCGTTACATTTGTGTACTTATCTAGTCTTTTTCTTTCTCATCATACCTTGGATTTACCTACTAAAAAAAGGATAATCATACCAATAGGAAGTTGCTCTTTCATTTGTGCTAACACTAGTCATGAAGAATAAAGTTTTGGTAGTAACATTCTCCCAATAGAATGACTATGTGCTTCATGCTATTTTTCCTTTGCATATCCCATTCCTAAATAGATTTAGTCAACATGGGATATCAGGGAAAATATTTAGGATGACATGAGAAAAGTATTAAAGAACCAATTGAGGCTAAAACCTAGCTAGAATCATGTGATATAAGATATATCCCTAAGAAGAACGAACCCCTTCCTACCTCACTATCATTAGAGAGTGATGATGAAGGTAATTATTTTCTTAGGAAATCCCCTATTGATACCATGTCCTTACATGGGTCACATTGAGATGAGGAAGATAATGAAGAAATTTGATCTCTCTTTAGTCTAAGTTCTTGTAAATTCACACACTTTGCCATTGTCAACATTTTGACCTCTGTTCATCTTGAACTCATAATTGAATACAACTTTTAAACACCTAAGGAAAATCTTTCAACCAATTTTTATATTCCTATTGAATTTGTTTTGATGCTTTCTTATCTCTACTTAAATGCATTTAAATGTTATTACATCTAACAACCTATTTTACTTTAAATAACAACAATGTGTCTACTGTGAATAAATGAAAAATTCATAGGCTTTAAATATTCCGCTAGACTATGCCTAACAAATTCTTTTCCTTTGTCTTCTACAAATGGATTTTTTTATCAAATACACAAACTTTATACTATCAAAAAATATTTCAATGGAATTTACAATAGAGGATTCACAATGTATATTCCAGATAACTGATATTTGATAGTGCCTTTAAATTCTTTCCTTCAGACAAATCACATCATGCAGATATGAATACAGATCCTAGAAAGTAACCATTATAGGTAAAACTAGAAATGCTATCACAGTTTACTCCTATTATGGTGCTAGCTTCTGAGGAATGAGAACTTTTAATTATGATAACCACTACTTGTTGCATAATCAAATCCAGAATTTCTCACAGATGAGATTAACAAGGCTTTATCATAACATATAATAAGTATTACAATTCGATTTTATAAAACTTTCAAACAAAAACCTGTCTTCCTATTGCTTCAGATTTGGTGCTCCATCAGACATTCACCGCCTCTCCCCTACCAAGATGATTTCGTCCAAACTCCTGATCGCTTCTTCTCATGCATCTATCTTTTCCAAAAAAAATTGGTCCCCTATATCTTCATTCTCTCTTCCTTTTAAAATGATGATAAATCATTTACATTTCAGTTGCTTCAATTTCAAAAATTGGTTTTGAAAGACAACCATTTGTGTATAATTCATAACGATACCTTTCGAAAAGCTTTTAACTAATCCTATAATTTTTAATGAAGAAAAAAAATACATGATATTACTCAACCCACCAATGAGGATTTACCACAATATTTAATGCATATAAAATATGAACATTAACATCCTTTAATATTTTACGCCAAACGGGACCTTTCCTACGATTACTATGTTCAGGATTAAACTACCATTGATGCCATGCATCTTACCCACAGTGTACCTCTTCCTGAGGCTAATGTCAAAACTGCCATCCTTTGAAGACCATTATATCTTCTTCTTGGGACCATCATGGCATGTCTCTTCCTAAACCATATACTGAATCATTTGAGTTCACAGTGCACCACTATCGAGAGATTTCCTTATTGAACCATTCCCGCTTCATCATTGGTGAAGACAAGGCATCCATATTTTAAGAAATGTAATGTTTCTCTGTCGTCGCTATTCCTTTTGTGCCCATATCCTTTTATCTATTCTACTTTGCATGCAAGCACTTCTCAATCTGACGCCCTTCCTTACTTCGTATCATTGCTCTGCTGCTCAACATGTTAGCACTTCTCAATCTGACGCTCTTTCTTACTTTGCATCATTGCTCTACTGCTCTGCATGTACGAATTTGTTAGTCTACCACTTCATTTGAGCAACATATGTTGTTCTATCCACATATCTTCAAAACACAGCGTCATTCATGTGCCTTGTTCAATTCTCCTTTCTCCTAAATCTTCTTCTGCAATCTTGCCTTCCTTTTTTAGCCATTAGAGTAACCCAAATGTGTTCTTTTTTTAGGGCAAATAACTTTCTTGTGTGGACATGCCACCTTCTAATCCCAACCATCTGAAGCAATAACCAGCTGGTCTTCTACTCTCGTAGCCTATTTTCTTATGTTCCTTGTGCAATTTTGCGGCATGGAGTTACTTTCGATGACACCACCTTCTGAAATGTTAACCAAAATTCAGCTTTCGAATAGCCACCTAGCCCTGAAAATACCTGCTTCAATCCCTGCATACGTTGTTCCTTCCAATTCACTGTATTCTAAAACTTCTTAGGATTTCATTACATGTGTGACATGTTTGAAACATATGGCCAATATCCTTCTTTACATGATGGTGGTGCCTCATTCCTCATACCCACTTCGTGAACATTTTCCATGATCTGAAAGCATGGGAAACGTCTTATTAACGAAGTCACCACGATTTTTTTATTGCCTTTATAACCTATAATTACCCCAAGGCTAAATTATTTAATGATTACTTTGCACTACGTGGGTTCTACCTCATTGGCATCTTTTATCATGATCAACATATATTATATGGTCCTAAAGCTGGTGCAACTCACAATATAAATGAATGCTATAATAAACCTTCTCAACGCTTGGATAAAGCCCTTTTAAACCATGGGTATAAATGTTATATTACCACTTCTTTTAATATAGGCTTTTGATTCATGATTTAATAAAAAAAAGACATATATTCCCTTTTGGTCCCACCTCTATTGCATAAAGACATAATATTTTAACCTTTGAATTTCTCTATGCAATGTCTTAACTGAAATTTGAGTTTTTCTAAGGGATTTTAAAGAACCATGCCCATGAGGAGAAATAATCATTCCAAACCATGAAATGCAATTTTCAATTTTTTAAAGTGGGTCCCCAAATGTTTTGGGGTCGTTGTGAAGTAATCACAACAATTACCTTTGTGATTATTTTATAGATGACATTGCATAAGGCAATAGGTCTATAATCTGAAATATGTACCCCTTCCTCCCATTTTGGAATTAAGGTAATCAAAGTATGATTTAATGCTTTAAGTATTATTTTACTAGCTTTGGACTCCTCTATAATAGCCATTACATCCTCCTCCAAGTTATCTCAGAAGTTCTGAAAAAATCAATTGGAAAGCCATCTGGACCTAGTGTTTTTATGGTGCTCATTCCAAAGACTACATTATTCAGTTCCTCTCTATCAATGGGTTTAAGTAGGGCCTGATTTTCTTCTTCAAATATAACAGAGGGTGTGACAACAATAACTTCTTTTTGAGCCTCTTCATCTTGCAACATACTTTCCTTAAATAGTTTAGAAAAATAATCCATTGAATGGAATTGCATACCTAGAATTGTATTAAAGGAGTGTCCTTTCTCATCTTGAAGAGCTTCCATGTTGTTCATACGTATCCTAGCACAAGCAGTCCAATGGAAAAAATTTGTATTTTTATCACCTTCTAATAACCAAGTTGTTCTTGCTCTCTATTTCCAGTAGGTCTCCTCTTGGTTGTCAATGTCCTCAACTGCTTTACACAATGCATCATCCTCTTCTTTGAGCTGCTCTATAATTGTTCCTTCCCTAAAGTGTTTTTGAACCTCATCCCATCTGGACACCAATGGAGCTCTTTGGACCTGGAAGTCTATCTTGTTAGCTCGCCTCCATTGTTTCAATTGATATTTGACATAATGAAGTTGTTTGTGGAATCTAAACATTGTTGTCCCATATGTTGGGCGACCTTCTTCCCACCATTGTGGAATTTTATTTCGAAGTTCCTCTTTTTGTAACCAAAATTTTTCAAATTTAAATGGTTTGTGATGCTGCACTATCTTGATCCCTCCTTCCAAAAAAATGAGAAAGTGATCTGAAACTGGACCCTCCAAAATCTAAAATTTTATATTCCATTTTACAAATGCCTCCTTTGAAACAAAAAAATGGTCTAACTTCACCTTTCTACTATGTGGTTCCCTCCTCTTATTATTCCAAGTATAGTTGGTTCCAGGGCATTTAATTCTTTGAATTCTTTGATACAAATTTACAATAGATAGGGTTCTCTGAAACCCTAGCAAACAATGCTAGTGGTGTATTTAGAATGCATTCTTGCTCCCAACCAAAGTGAGTGGGCTTCTAATTATCCAATGTCGGGCCACTCGAGATTAAGCAGCTACACAATGCTAATGTAACACTTTCAGATATGCACACAAGAAGATAATAAATAGGTCAATAATAACTGTGAGGCCTCCGGAGTGTGAGGTCATCAGAAAGAAATATAAAAATCCTAAATATACAATGTAAATAAATGAGAACTTGAAAATGCATAAAATGAAATAACAAATAAAAGAGTTACCTTACTTATCTACCGTTCTTTAATCTGATGTAATTTGTTATAGTGGATTGGTGCAACGATACCCTAGTGTTTCTCGAGGGCTAGGAGGGTTGCATAACTCTAATTTAAAATGCCTACGGGTACTTGGTAGCTATAGTAAATGCCCATGGGTTCTCAAGAATAATGGAGGATACCCAGATGTACTTGGTAGTGAATAAGTGCTCGAAGGTGCTCAAGAATGATAGGGAGTGCTCGAAGACATTAGGTGGATGAGGGGAAAGTCTACAAAAGTAGATCTGGTTGGGCAAGAGGGACAACGATGAATGTAGGGGCAATGACAAATGAGGACAGAGGGTGAGATTTATTGAATAATATAGGGAACTTGGAGGTGAATGACTTAGGACTCAGGGCTTAGGGAAAACAATTAGGGGTTGAGCCATCAAATTGGCTCTTATTAATAATCCAACATAGGGCACGCTAGGGTTTCAATGACACTAATCATGTGGAGATAAAATCATATCAAAGGGTGGATATTAAATCTAGGGTGTGGCATGGATTGATATGGATGAATGGATAGGATTAAGTGAAATCGGATGGCTGGGATTAATTCACTTATATAAATATATTTATTAAATATATATAATATAATATAAAATATTAATATTTAAATATATATATAAAATAAATATATATGAATAGTGTGTGGAAATGGTGGGAAAGCATAGATGGAGGACAAGTGGCTAGATTTTGGTGTCTACAGTTACACCCTCTCCTTAGTCAAAATAATAAAAAAAATTCTTTCTCTTTCTGTGTGTTTTCTTGTTTCTTGATTTTAGGGTCGTTACATTTGTGGACTTATCTAGTCTTTTTCTTTCTCATCATACCTTGGATTTACCTACTAAAAAAAGGATAATCATACCAATAGGAAGTTGCTCTTTCATTTGTGCTAACACTAGTCATGAAGAATAAAGTTTTGGTAGTAACATTCTCCCAATAGAATGACTATGTGCTTCATGCTATTTTTCCTTTGCATATCCCATTCCTAAATAGATTTAGTCAACATGGGATATCAGGGAAAATATTTAGGATGACATGAGAAAAGTATTAAAGAACTAATTGAGGCTAAAACCTAGCTAGAATCATGTGATATAAGATATATCCCTAAGAAGAACGAACCCCTTCCTACCTCACTATCATTAGAGAGTGATGATGAAGGTAATTATTTTCTTAGGAAATCCCCTATTGATACCATGTCCTTACATGGGTCACATTGAGATGAGGAAGATAATGAAGAAATTTGATCTCTCTTTAGTCTAAGTTCTTGTAAATTCACACACTTTGCCATTGTCAACATTTTGACCTCTGTTCATCTTGAACTCATAATTACTCTAGATGAACTTGAGAAAGAAGAAACTCCCTATAGTTCTTCTAACCAAGATATTTCTTGTGTTGGGGGATATCTTTCACCAATATTTAATATTACTTTCTCATAATCACCTAATCTAGAACAACCACCTCTAAGTGTAGCTGATCATGAAAATTTAGAAGTCTTATTAGCTCCTCTTCAATTTGAAGATGATTCACATATCTTAATTAAGGATACTATAGATGTTAATATTGGAATGAAAGATAATCCTCTAATATTGAATCTAGGAAAAGTATTAACTACCAATAAACACATATAATACATATAAAATTTGAAATAATTTAGTAATATTTTTTCTTAGACCTATGTAGATATGCCTAGACTTGACCCAACCCTTATTTTCCATCATCTAGTTGTACAAATTGGTGTAAAACCTGTTAAATACAAATTAAAAAAATGCAACCTAAGGTCACTCTCCTTGTTAAAGTTGAACTCCAAAAGCTCTTAATCAAAGTAATTGATTATTTTAATTGGATTTCGAATATTGTTTCTATTTCCAATAAAGAAGGCATAATATGAGTTTACACCAAATTTAGAGATATAAACAAATCCATCCCTAAAGATAATTTTCATTTACCTAACATTGACATGGTAGTTGATTTTACAACTAGTTTTAGAATGCTATCTATTATGGATGGTTTCTTAGGTTATAACCAAATTTAAATCACCCCCAAGGATCAATCAAATTATACTTTCACTACTCCTTGAGTAACCTTTTATTATCAGGTCATGCCCTTTGGCTTGAAGAACACCATGCAACATATCAAAGAACAATGACCTATATCTTCTATGATTTGATGCATGACATCATGGGGGATTATGTGGATGGCCTCTTAGGAAATTTATTTAATCATAAGTACTATGTCCATGAATTACGTCACATATTTGAAAGTTTGTAAGAATATAAGGCTCATCTAAAACCTCAAAATACATCTTTGGAGTGACATTAGATAAATTGCTAGAATTCACTGTATCCTACCTAGGAATTGAAGTAGACCTCATCAAAATATCATCTATTTTAGACATGCCAACTCCAAGGAATATCGTATATATCCATGGCCTTCAAGGTAAGTTTCAAGACATTCAAAGATTCATCTTGTAACTTGTCAATATATGTCATCTTTTTTCTAAACTTTTGAGAAAGTACACTGAGTTCAAATGGGATCATGAATGTCAAAATACCTTTGATGCTTTAAAGCAGTATCTTCTGACATATCTTATCCTTATTCCTCCTAATCTATATCAACCATTATTTCTATATATAGTATCTACAACACATGCCCTTGGAGCCATGCTATCCCAATATGATGATTAGCACTAAGAAAGGACTATTTCTTATATCAAAAGAACATTAGTTAGTTATGAAACCATTTAGACACCATTATAAAAATTATGCCTAGTAGTCATATTTACCTCCCAAAAATTAAGATACTATATGCTTACTTAGAAAATATATGTTATAGCAAGGGTCAATCCCTTGCATTACCTCAAGTTAATATCCTATATTACTAGTTTAACCTCCAAATGGGTCATTTCCCTTAACAAATTTGACCTCAAATTCATTGGCCAAAAGTTGCTAAAAGGAAAAGTGATTACAAATCAGTTAGCTATAGCACCCTTAGAATCTAGACACCCTTTTGTTGTCAAATTTCTTGATGACTATTTATTTCTATAGACATGAAAGATCCAGATTTCTAGACCCTTTACTTTGACAATACATGATGTGTCAAAGGAGTGGGGGCAAAAATTATCCTAGTCACTTCACAATGATAACTTATACCTTTTTCATTTAAACTTCAATTGTATTGCACCAATAACATGGCCAGATATGAGGCCCTCATCCTAGGAATTTAGGCTACATTGGCCCTAAAAATCAAGACTCTCACTATATTTGGAGAATCCTAGTTAGTAGTTTAGCAAGTCAATAGTGTTTACCAAAGGATGAAAAATTAAGACCATATAAATAAATTATGGATAAATTGATGGCCTTCTTCAATAAAGAAACTATGGATACCATCCCTTGGTCAAGCAACCATCATGTAGATTCCATGGGTGCAACCACATCACTCATTCCTCTCAAATAATAAGAGTAATGATCCACCATTATCATATGACTAGTCAAAGAGCTTACAACATTAGACTCCTTTCAAATTTTATTTAGATGTATTCACTATTAAAGTTCCTTCACCACAAGAATCATGGTATCAAAAAAAAATTTCCTTTTTGAAATAAGGTACATTACCCAAAGGATTGAACCATAATGATCTTAGTAACTTTAGATAATATGCCTATCAATATGTCACCATTGGATATACTCTCTATCATCACTCCTTAGATGGCATACTCCTTAGATTTCTAAACATAGAAGAGGCATAAATAGTCATCAAAGAGACCCATTATGGGTCATGTGGTGGAAACTTTAGTGGTATATCTATCACTATAAAACTCCTTATAATGGGTTATTTCTGACCATCCATGGAAAAATATGCTTGTGACTATGTCAAGAAATGTGAATAGTGTCAAACACGATAATCTTATTCAATATCCTTTCCAAGAATTGCAAAAAATCACTCCAATGTGGCATTTCTCCATATAGGACCTTGATATCATTAGGAATAATAACCCAAAATAATTTTATGGGCATAAATTTATTATCATGACCACTAAGCATTTTACCAAATGGGTCAAGACTATACCACTATCTACTACCATTAGATTCCAAGTCTCTAAGTTCATCCTTAATTAGATTATTTGTCATTATGGCATACTATTTATCTTAATTTAAAATAATGCTACACCTTTTAAGAATAATTAGGTGCCAAAGATCTATACTAAATATAAAGTACAACATAAATGGTCAACATATTATTATCCCCAAGGCAATGGTCAAACAAAAGTATCCAAAAAGATGTTAATCGATGTTACAATTAGAGCATATTACATCATTTGGATCATGTAAATGTATCACATTTGGTACATAGTTAGAGTAGGATATTACTTTATGGGGAAGTTAGCTACTTACTTCAAGCAATGTAATAAATGCACAAGTGTTAATGTGTAAGGTGTACCCTTGTACAACTAGGTAGATTGTTGGCCAAGGAATCTCTCTTCATATATAAAGGGCCTCATAGTGATAGATTAGAGAGTAAGAGATATATCAAGCATATCAATTGTATTGTAGTAGATAGTGGTAGAACTCTTGTATGGAGTACAATATAGTTATTTATCTTGTATTAATGGAGTGACCATTACCTCCATACTACATTGTATTTTTTCCACTTTCTATTTATAGTATATTTTAGTCATATTGTAGAATTACTTTCTTTCATGTATTTTGCATCTTATTAGGACCTGTGATAGGTCTCTCCCACTGTAGATATCCTCAAAATCTAAAAGTAGTATCAGATCCATTATGAATCAAGAATAGAAGGGCCTACATCCATCATAAAAGAAGTCCAATAGATCAATATGAATAGGGAGAATTACCATTACTACTGTTGGCCTACATATTTTCAAACTAGATCTACCATTGTGCACCGTTGCATGTAAACATTACCATTAGAATTAATTGATAGAAAAAGCCACGATAGTCAATAGGATTAGAGAGAATCACATTTGAGGATTAAATATCAATTACAAAAATTCTAAGATTACATTTTGCCAGAGTCTTTCCATAGAGTTACAAAAAAATCTCGTGAAGACTAGGACTCAACAGTAATTCTGCTAGTTTGATGGATCAACTAGTGAAGTTTTTTCCATTAAAGTTTCTAAAAACTTGTTGTAGGAAAAAGGAGATTGAAAAAAAAGTTGAGAAGCTTTCTACAAGAGAGTTAGGAAGAATATCTTTTAGAATCATTCCAACACTCGCAGCAATAAGGAGAAGACTGAAAATTTCAAAGACCTAAAAAAAGGTCCCATTACAAAAGCTACAATCCTACAGACTGTAAAGAAAAGGCCACATTTTTCTTATAGAAAACTCTAGGAATAAGAGACTCCAAAGAATTATTCAAGTAGAATATAGGATATTGATGATCTCCATCAATACATGTAGAGTGCAAAATCTAAAAATACCATAGTTGCCTTATAGTAGACTCTAGGAAGAAGAGACTCCAGAATATGAGTCAAGGAGAAGATAGGAGATTGGTGATCTCCATAAATACAAGCAGAGTGCAAAAGCTAAAAATACCATAGAAGCCTTGATCCAAAATAAAAGGCTAGAGAAGCCTTGATATAGAATAAAATGCTAGAGAAACCTTGATCTAGAAAAATAAAATGCCAGAGAAACCTTGATCTAGAAGAAGAAAAGGCCAAATAAGACTTGATCTAGAAGAAGAAAAGGCTAGAGAAGCCTTAATTATGAAGAAAAATTTTGAGAAGAATTTCTAATTTAGAAGAATTTTTTTTTTGATTCATATGAAGATTCCAAATAAGATTTCTTAAAGAAGACTCCAGAGAAGATTCCATGAAATAGGATATTGGTGATATCCATTAAAACCTACAAATTGTAGAAGAAAAGGACCAACAAAGGTCCAATTATAGAATCCAAAAGTAGTAGATTTCATAGATCGGAGAAGAAGGTCTCATCACCAACACTTCTAGAAGTAGAAGGTTGAAGAAAATGTATCATTTGGAAGACTAGAGAAGCTGCAAGATAGAATACCTTGGAAAGGTCTCAAGGAAGAAAAGAAGAAGGCTTGGAGAGCCTTATTGCAAAGCTCGTAGAAGCATTATAAAAATATTTCCTAGGAGAACTCATTAAAAAAATCCACTACCAAGGAGAAGTTTGTGATAATGAAGGACTTGGAAAAATTGTCACCATCCAACAACAATCACAAGAGAAGAAGAATTTGGTAATGAGAGTGCCAAATCCAGAAGAAGAATCCAGTGAAGACCTCAAGACATTTAGAATCTTGAGAAGAAGAAGATCTTATTTGAAGTTAGAATTCAACAAGAATATTGAAGGAAGATTCAGATAGAAGAAGCCTACCAAATTAAAAATATTTGGAGATTACCTCTCATAGCAAGAAGGCACAATATAGAGATAAGAGTTCTCTAAATCTATAGCAAAATATAGAATATCACTGGAAGGATTAAGCCACCAAACTCGAGGCTCAATATAGAAAGTTCAAGACCACAATTTGGTAAAGCAAGAAGCTATTCTAGACAACCAACAAGAAGTTGCAAATTCATCCATTACAAGACAACAACTTGGTGAATCAAAATACCAAGATCTACATCTACTACAAAATCCATTAAAGGTAAGAAACTAGGGTGCAATTAGTTGAACTTCAAATTAGGGTTCATTATCAAATTTTATTAAGCACCATATTTGGATTAAAGTTGCAAGAAGAAGGGTTCATATTATAGTCTTCAATGCAAAAATAATAGTTCATTTTAAGGATATATTTGCACATTAAATAGGATTTGGATATTTTTTGAAAGAAATAAAATTATCACCTACCTATGAATCTATCTAGAAAGCAATAAGACTATATCCTACAATATTTATTGTAGTGAAAATTGTAGAATATTTATTAAGGATTCTTTACATATTACTCTTAAAATTTATAGAGATTATTAAGTGCATTAGAATTCATTTTGAGAGTTTATTTATAGGATCAATAAGGAGAGATTGTTGTTACCATTAAAAGTGTATTATTAATCCATTAAGCACTATACTAGATATTTAAACTAGCTTCTCTTAATTAGTCTACGTTTTTAAAGGAACAAAACTAGCACATAATATACAACATTTCATGTCAAAATAATCCACCAATACAAATCAAAATGTGGAGAAGGAATCCACCATAAAAATTCCTTGAAAGAAGCCTCAAATTGAGACTTGGTGAGTCTCAAGATTCAAGGAAAATATAAGGGTTTCAGAAATCCTTACTTAAAATCTGCATTAGCTTGGATTAACTATCATTAAATTATCCAAAGAATAAAGGAGTTGCCTCATAAAAATAAAAAAGTATTTCAAAAAGGTCCTTCATATTAGTGCAAATCTAACTATTACAAAGCACCTGTTTTGTTCTTTCAAAAGGATAAAAGTATTTCTCTTTACAGGTAGCAGCTCATCCATCATATTCAATAGGTAGTAGGGCATATTTTGAGCAATAAGAAAAAGCCATCGAAGAGCACATACTTCATGAAAATAAAGGTGTTTAAAAACACCATTTCTCCACATCCAATATAGCCCTAGAAGCAAGTGTATCACTTGCAGCATTGGAGCCATTACAAGAGGCTATTATCATTCAAATTTATGTAGAGAAAGGATGACATACAAAATGAGATTATCTATGTCAAATAGCACTATCGATCTAAGAACAAGGGGATGTTACACAAGCTATAAAACAACACCATCAGTCAGTTTTTACAAAGGATACACAAACAACATACTACAAGCATCAAGGTATAGAGGGAAAAGTGCTATACCCAAGGGCATTACTTGGAGAGAATGACCACCAAAAGGAAGCACAAAGAGCTACTATAGGACCACCATTAGGAGAACCATAGAACCAAGGAGTATTATAGTTGGAGCCACCCATTATCCTCATCAAGACAATGTGAAAACAAAAGAAAATATGCTTTAATTTCAAGAAAAATAGCAAGCCAATATACAATACAAAAATATAGGGCTACAACGCTCATATTTAGAATGTTAGAAGAAAGGCTATATGCACAAGCTATGAGTGCCTCTTGGCACAATAGTTATAAGTGCCCCAATATTCATGAATAATCCAACACTCACCTAAAAAAAAGTTACAATTCTTGGGAGGTTACCACCAAACTTATCATTGCATAGAGGAATGTTGGAATATCAACATCTATTCGATAATGCTCAAGTGATATTTATCCATAATTAGAAAGGAAACAATCCTATTTAAGATACCCATTTTGGAAGAAGGAGCAAGCACAAATTCAAGGAAATTCAAGCATTGAATGGTGTGAAGCACATTCATAGGAGAAGGCTAATTCAAGCATGTGCACCATTCAAAGGTGTAAGCCTACATTTAAGAAGTTTTCATAGACCAACAACACCAGTGCCCCATTTATGGAGGATATTCATCATAGACCAGCAACACTAGCATCCCATTCATGGAGGATATTCATCATAAACTAGCAACACCAACATCCCATTCACATACCAGTAACATCAACATCCCATTCATGGAAGATATTCATCATAAGACCGAGTAGATATCAACATCGTTTACAAATAATAGAGGTGCTACTCAAGGGAGTAACCGATAGTGGTCAAATAAGGCCTTGACTGTCCATTCCAAAAGGTTTCAAATCCACCACCTCACAACAGCAATGCAATATAATTTGGAAGGGCTATTAAGGTAAAATATCATATTATTTATTGCTTGCTATAAACTAAATATATATTAGAGTTATAAGGGTACATTATATTTACTATTGCAAATCATTCACTTAGCATTAGTAATATATTAAGCAATCAGATTTCAAGAAAATATATATTTGTAAATAATAAAGTAGGTGGAATAAGGATTTCAACTTGGAAATTAAATATCCATTATTTCAAATATTATTGTTTTCTAGTATTCCAAATTAGGGAGTTACAAGTAATTATACACCGAATAAATTATTGGAATTTAGAAACATTAAAAATCAAATACCAAAGGCTATAAAATGAGGTTCATTAAGGAATATCAAGAGGTGGAAATTAATTGGTATACTTATCTCATAATCACATTAAAGGGGTAAAAGAAATTTAACCATTAGAACCTCATAAAATTAGAAAGTGCTTAATTTCAATAGGAGTAATAAGGTGTAACAAAAGTTGATTTTGGTATTTACAAACTTTACAAAATCAGCCCAAAATTGAACTTCTATTCTAAAAAATCACTTCATCACTCATATAGCATATCCAAAATACTAGGGAGTTATAAGGTATTCTACAAAACTTGATAATAATAGAACTCATCAAAATTTATCAAGTACTCAATCCATTTGGGAGTCATAAGTTTCTACAAGGATTTTATTAATTCACATCTCTTAAACTAGGGAGACATAAGGAAGCCTACAAAACCTAAAGCTCTATAAAGGCTCATATACTTTAAGGAGCTATAAATATGACTAACAACACATTAAGAAACACACTTAGAAGTGGAATGATAAAAATACCAATATGGATTAAAAGCATGATTGATAATACAATGGATAACAACAAGGAAAATGCAAAAAGAAAGGAAGAATCAATAATATGGGAATTAAGTTATGAGACAAATATCTATGGAAAAATAGATTCTTCTAATGAAATTGATGATAACTATACCAATGAAAAACACGTTCAAAAGGGATAAGGAAATATAGATCAAGAAGACATCATACACAGAAGTAAAAATGAAATAGCTTCAATTGTGCACATATGGTTTAAGGATCTAGTAAAGGATATCAACAAACATGATATCCCAAATATATATTACAAAGTAGTCAAAAAATATTTATTATGCACCTATTGCAATCAATACGGTTATGAAAATATCAATTGTTGGAATTTCCATCCTTGCAAATACTGTGAAGGGAAAAATCACTCATCTTTCTTCTACTACTATAAATACAAGTATTATAAAAGTCATGAAGAAATATTACTACACAGAATAGACTACTACTTTCAAAATATTATTCCAAAAGCATCTACTAAAAATGAGCTCAAGTTTGATACTTATGAAGGTCAAAGAAACAACTCATACAGAAATCCAAAGGAGAAAAAATGGTTCAATTTAGATTCACTTTAGAAATACAAAATCATGATATCACTATTTCATCAAAGATATCCGATATAAAAAAATAGGATTGAAAAGAAGCTATAACATGAAGACTAAAGTAGCTAAAAAAGAACCTGATCAAGTCAAAGAGCATCCACAAGAAGATATATATTGAAGATTTCAATCTTCAATATCCAAATAATGTAATACAAGGGGGTGTTAAAGTTACAGCATATTACATCATTTGGATCATGTAAATTTACCGCCTTTAAAACATAGTTAGAGTAGGAGATTACGTTAGGGGGAATTTAGCTACTTAATTCAAGCAATGTAATAAATGCATAAGAGTCAATGTGCAATGTGTCCCCTTGTACAACTAGGTAGAGTGTTGGCCAAGGAATCTCTCTTCCTATATAAAGGACCTCATAGTGATAGATTATAGAGTAAGAGACATATCAAGCATATCAATTGTATTGTAGTAGATAGTGGTAGAACTCCTATATGGAGTACAATGTAGTTCTTTAGCTTGTATTAATGGAGTGACCATTACCTTCATACTGCATTGTATTTTTATCACTTTCTCTTTATAGTATATTTCAGTCATATTGCATAATTACTTTCTTTCATGTTTTCTACATATTATTAGGACTTGTGATAGATCTCTCCCATTGCAGATATCCTCAAAAGCTAACAACCAAAATCCTTAATAATTTGGTTAGTACAATTAACTGTGACTGACACCTATAATATTACTCATATTTATGGGTATATTGCACTAGTTTTTGAACTCCTACTACTCAACACGCTATGATTTGGTCTATGGCACTAAGTCTATATTTCCCTTTGAGCTCAAGGTTCCTTCTTTAAGAGTATTACTTCAATACTCCTCTATCGAATATGGATATCATCTTGGCCATCTCAACTAGCTAGAGCTTCTAGATTAGAAATGAATTCATTCCCTAGAGAACTTATGAGCCTATAACAATAGACTTAGATGCTACTACAATAAGAAGGCATGACCTAGATATTTTGAAATTTATCATCTAGTCCTCAAAGAGAATTGGAAGAATTATAATGCCAACATCAAGCTTAAAATCATGTTTTAACCCAATTGGCTAGGCCCATTCATTATCACCACTAAATTTGAATTAATATCCTACCACCTAGCCATGCTTGATGGCAAAGAATAGAAGAAATCAATCAATATAATACATATTAAAATATATTATGCTTAAATATATATGATCTACTTGCTAATGTCCTTGATTGCATGTTTGCCTAAATGCATGATTGCCTAACAATTATAACTACATGACACACATGCTTTATAACATGGGTGTCTATGCTTACCTATTTTATATCATCGATTTAGGAGGTTTGCAATAATGCTATGATTATCCTAGCTATCAAAAAGATTCATTTTCATTGCATTTAAACTAGGTACCTGATGCTAGCAGACTCTCACAGACCCATAACATTTTGCTTCTATCAAATTCCTCTACTTCTAAAATCCTCTTTTCTTTAAAATAATTTTCTTTTTCTTATCCTTTATCTCAATTGGGTTAAGTTACGTATGGCATGATAATCTATAGCCCCAATGATCCTATCCTTCTCCTTTCTTATGTTCCCCAAATATCATAGCAATCTCACTCAAATATGTGCTAGGAATTAATGGATTTCATTCCTCTTTCATCATCAAATATTCACACTAATTTTTTATCAAATGATATAGGTAGATAACATCATCACATCCATGTCTCACAAAACCATATGAAATTATAATTCATAACATTATATACACTTCCAAATATTACTAGGCAATTTTAACATGGTATCCCTTTGTAACCATCATTCGCCACTAGCTCTAGCTTATATTATAGGCCCTTGAAAGGCCCAGGATTATAAATCCACTATCTTACAAGTTTACAATTAATTGTAGGTATTCCAAGCAATGGATTTATAAAGTTGGATCTTTCCTTGGCCTACCAAGAAACCATGAGAAAAATATATTTCTATCACATCAATTGTCATCAACTTTGGGTTACCTAATGGATATTTGAAAGACCCAAGACTATTGATCCATTATCTAGTAAATATATAATTATTTGTAGGTCTACTAGGAATTGTATCAATGGGGTTGGACCTTTCCATGGTCTATGATGAGCACCAGAAATGCTCATATTTTGTACATATTTCTTTGATCAATATGTGGCTGTATAATAAATATTGCGTACTTTTATGAATGATTATATAGATATTTGATATAATTATGCATGTTATCTAATTTGTGTGTTTTTAGTATGTTTTGTGGAATTGTAGTTGATTTAGTTAGATTTGGAATGATCGAGGTCCTTTTGATGGACCTGGAACTTTATTTCATCGAGGGTCAATGTAGAGAACATAGGTGCCTCCCTGCAACCAAAAGGCACCAAGGTAACAAGCACCTCCCTGCAATCAGAAGGCACCAAACCAAAGACGAGCGCCTCCCTACAGTCAGAAGGCACCAATTGAATACGAGTGCCTCCCTGCAGTCGAAAGGCACTAACTGAATGTGAGCGCCTCCCTGTAGTAGGAATGCACCAACTGAATACAAGCACCTCCATGTAGTTGGAAGGTGCCAACTAAATGCAAGCACCTCCCTACAGTCGAAAGGTGCCAACTGAATGTGAGTGCCTCCCTACAGTCGGAAGGCACCAACTAAATGCGAGCGCCTCCCTGCAATCAAAAGGTGCCAACCAAAGACAAGTGCCTCCCCACAGTCGGAAGGCGCCAACAGAAGGCAAGCGCCTCCCCATATCCAAAAGGTGCTAATAGAAGGCAAGCGCCTCCCCACAGTCGAAAGGCGCTAATAGAAGGCAAGCGCCTCCCTACAACTAGAAGGCGCCATGATAACAAGGTACCTTCCTCATAAGGAAGGCACCACTGATTCTTTGCCCGTTGACCAGATTTGAATGACATGGACGATAGTGGCTGGTTTAGTTCCATCTCTACGTCATGCAGAGCTAAATTGGAGATAGCACCAACGTATCAAAATGTCTTACTGATGCCAGGAAAAGCATGAACCGAAACAAACATGCCACCATCAAAACAGAATGCCAGACATCAATTGCATTCGCCAGACTGTTCTAATTTAGTCTGGAAAGAATCGACTATTGTAACCACTTCTGTAATAGAAGTTCTACGGGTGTGTTATATAAACACACGTAGATCGTTTTGAAAGATATATAGAAATAATTAATAAAGATCCATTTAGAGTTACAGAAGATAGATTGTAATACATTGATAAATATATTACAGTTCCAGAAGTTCTAAGCGCGTGTTCGATCGGGAAGAAGCTGCTGGAGCCTGGGCCCACTCCAAGCCAATATTTCTCCCCCATTTCCTTTTTGTTTATTTATTTTAATTAGTTTATTGCTTTCATAAGAATGTTCATTAGTTTGCTAGTTCCAGTATTTGCAGTAGATTTATTTTCAAGAATATGTACATGATTTATTTCTGTAGATTTAATTTTGTTCTTCTTATGTAATTTATTGAGGAGTGCGTGAATGATTGAAAACCATCTCAAGAACACCCCCCAAATGTAGGATTAGCAGATTCACCTCCAGTGGTATTGTAGTAACCTAATTCCGACTCTTCACAAGTTTACGAAGCTCTCTAGGTTGATAATTAAATGCACGGGCATGTGACAAAAATAGGAAACCATTCACCTTGTTTGGCCCACAACATTTTGGCACCGTTGTCGGGGAAGAGTCTTAATTAGATTACTTACAATACCCTGAAACCTTCCATCCGACCTTGTATGAGTTCTTCGAGAAGAAGAGGACCCGACGGTCGCTTTATAAGAACTAATCCATCGGGACTCGAGTCACTCGAGCATTTTGGATTTGAGTTAGACTCGCTCGACCTACCAGCAGTCCATTGGAGTGAGGAACCGCACTTTGTGCAAAGTGCCGCATCATCCCATCAACAAGGGGATGAACGAATCATCATAAATCCCCTATTTAATAGGACTCCTCTAGAGGAAGCCCTGTTCTGGAAGGTTGTGGAGGATCAGACGATCTCGCCAGACAACCTTAGAGCATTGACTCAAAAAATTTTGAATGACCGGAAGGCCATAAATGTTGCATTAGAAACCACATTTCCCAAAAAAATGACATATAATGATGAAGTCTCATCTGGCTTTAGTTTCCCAATAGAGGAGGGAGTATGAGATACCAAAATGAAAAACATATCCCCTGCTCACCTTCCGTCCTTCAGAGGACACCCGACTGAGGACCTTGACCTATTTTTATTCAAGTTTGATGTTTTGTGCAGGTCTATGGATTACAAATCAAACACGCAGAAGTTGAAATTATTTCCTTCTACATTAGATGATGCAGCTCTGCGATGGTTCATCGATCTGGGAGACAAACACATCACCAGCTGGGACCAGATGAAGAAGCTCTTTCTAGAGCAATATCAAGATTTCGGGAGAGCAAGAGACTCTAGGGAGGAGGTCCTGAGCATGACACAAAGAGAAGATGAGTCTCTAGAGGAGTATTGGGAGAGATTCAGCTTTAATCTTCAACGGTCCCCTCACTCGAAGCTATCTGATAAGTCCCTCAAAAGCATCTTCTTAAGGGGACTTACCAATGAGTCACTGGAGGCTCTCAACATGATCTCTGGAGGTGATGTCTATCAGCATGCTATGGACGATATCTGGCAATTATGTTAGAACTACTCGAGAAGGCGAGGCAAAATCACTGCCAGGATCATGAAGGCGACTGCTTCAGTCACCAAAATAGAAATAGGCAATATGTTGGAGGATTTAAAGAGTGAAATGCTCCCATCTCTAGCACTATAGATGGATACGCTATTGTTAGAAAAGAAGAAACAATAAAATGATGCAGCATTAGCCTATTTTTGCCCAAAATGCAGAGGAAGGCACACAAAGAATGCATGTCCAAAAAACAAGGTCAGAGTATGTGTAGTTTGTAGGTTGAATCATAAAACTCGATTGTGCCCACAACTGCCCAGTAACTAGGAAGCGACTGAGAGCACGGAGGCCTACTTCATAGGCAATAGGAAGAGTTGGCCATAGCCCCCTATAGGGAATATACCAACCGGAATGCCATAATATGGGGGAGGGCCATACATGCACCAAGGACCCCCTCAACCACCTAATATGGGGTGGTGGGGACCATCACCCTGGACTAACACACACCCAGCAGCATTTTTGAATCAGCAGCCATGGATGCTATATCCATACCCTGGGCAGTAGTGGAGAGGCCACAATGCATGGAATCAGACTCCATAGAGTGCAGCACCTGCTCACATCCAATAGAACTTACCAGCATTGCCAGCAGCAAGACCTGCGTAGCTACCAGCACAACCGACAACAAACCCAAACAATAGAGTAAATCATCCGGCATACAATGTAGAAGGTGAGATGTATCATATGTACAATATTTAGCTTAGATCAAGTAGGCAGCTAGGAGTAGAGACACCGCCTCTAGTAGAAGATGAGGAAGAAATAGTAGAGACACCTCCACTGGTAGAAGAGGAGGAAGAAATAGAGGAGACACCTCTGGTAGAAGAGGGAAAAGCACTTGAGAGAGCGAAGGCTCCATTTCCTAGCCAGCTACAGGAACAAATAAAAACAACACAGCCAGAATTCGACATCTTGTCAAGCTTGAAGAATCTCACGGTGACAATCCCATTATTTCAAGCAATTCAAGATGTCCCCATTTACACCAAGGCAATTAGAGAAATGTGTCTAAGGAGACCGAGACGAAAAGATACCCAGACTATCAACGTCGTGGGTAAACTGGGAGATCTAATGATGGGTAGAACATGTCATCCGAAGTATACAGATCCAGGCAGCCCAGTGCTGACCATAAAAATTGGAGGACATTCCCTTTCCAACACATTGGTTGACCTCGGGGCAGCCATCAATGTGATGCCTCAAGAGACCATGAAGAGGCTGCAGCTCACAAACCTAAAGCCAACCATGATAGTGTTGTAGTTAGCCGATCGATCAACCGTGTCGCCATAAGGGATGTTGGAAGATGTGATCGTAACAGTCAGTGCATGGGAATATCCAACCGACTTTTTAGTTTTGCAAACCAAGACCAGGCTGGGCGGTTACCCGCTCATTTTGGTAAGGCCATGGCTGGCAATAGCTGACGCTTACATCAGCTGTCGGGATGGGCTAATGACCATCTCCAATGGGTAAAATGTCAAAATGCTAACCATTTCACCGCCAGCTCAGTCTATGGAATCGGTAGAAGAACCTAGGATCACCGAGCATGGAACTATGGAGTTGTCCATAATCCAGTCGGTGATGACCTTGGAGGAGGTGGTAGAAGAGGACGAGGATGGTGCTATCATGGAGTTTCTCCATGGAGAATCATCCACCCCCACACTTGGATCGCCGTTGACTGGCGCCCAAGATTAGCACATCTAAAAAATACACATTGGTCTAGGGAGGATATTAAACGTCAACAACAAGTTGATGCCCACACAACTAGAAAAATTGGAAGAGCTTCTGGTAAAACACCAACAAGCATTTGCATGGGACTACGTAGATATGCACGACATCAGCCCGAAAATATGTACCCATCGGATTTATTTAGATGACCAGGCAACTCCTAGTCGACAGCCACAAAGAAGGATGAACCCAGTAATGAAAGACATTGTCAGAGAAGAACTGCACAAAATTTTGGCTACCGAACTCATATATCCAATTTCTAACAGTGAATGGGTATCACCATTAGTGGTGGTCCCAAAAAAGAACAAGAAATGGTGGATCTATGTGGACTACCGGGCGTTGAACAAGGTGACTAAGAAAGACCACTTCTTACTCCCGTTCATCGATCAGGTCTTGGACACACTCTCAGGAAGAAAATACTTCTCCTTTCTGGACGGTTTTAGTGGTTACAACCAGATTCAGATAGGGGAAGAAGATCAAAATAAAACAATGTTCACCTGTCCATGGGGAACGTTTGCCTATAAGGTATTGCCTTTTGGACTGTGCAACACACCGGCCACTTTTCAAAGGGCGATGCTTAGCATATTCTCTAATATGATAGGATACGGGGTGGAAGTATACATGGACAACTTCACCACCTATGGAGAAACCTTCGAGGAGGCAATGACAAATCTGGAAAGAGTGCTCGACAGGAGCAAGGAAAATCATTTGTCCCTAAGTAATGAAAAATGTTTTATGATGATGCAGGAAGGCATCGTGTTGGGACATCACCTCTCTACGAAAGGAATAAAAGTAGACAAGAGGAATATCAAGGTCATCAGAGACCTACCTAGCCCCAGAAAATAGAAGGAGGTAAGAAGTTTCCTTGGATCAGCTGGGTACTATCGGTGATTTATCGTCGAATTTAGTAAGATTTCCAAACCACTGCACACCCTAATTTATAAGGACATAGAGTTCAATTGGATAGGAAATTGCGAAGAAGCATTCCAATTGCTGAAAGAAAATTTGATATCTACATCGGTCTTGAGAGGACCAAATTGGGCCATACCATTCCATATTTACTACGATGCATCTAACGGTGCGATCGGAGTAGTCCTCGGGCAGAAATACGACGAAGAATTTTATGCCATCTATTATGTCAGTAAAAACTTGGCGAGAGCAGAGCTCAACTATACAGTGACAGAAAAATAATTCCTCGTAGTTTTCCATGCAATAAACAAATTCTGCCACTATATAACGGGATACAAGGTCTTTGTCCATATGGACCACACGGCTATCAGGTATCTGATGAGCAAGCCGATCATTGGTGGCAGAATTATCAGATGGCTGTTGCTATTGTAGGAATTCAACATCACTATAGTCGATAAACTAGGCAAGGACAACGTCGTGGTAGATTTTTTGTCCAAATTTCCAGTAGATCATCAACTAGTGGAAGATCAGTTTTTGGACGAACATATGTTCGCTATTAGTGAACAAACTCTGTGGTATGCAGACAACCAATTACTTGGCCACTGGAAGGACCTCACCTGCTCTCTCCTACCGAGAAAAGTAGGTGGTCATAGAGAAGAGTGCATCATTCCTTTGGATGGATGGTCTCCTATTTAAAATAGGATGGGACCAAATTATAAGAAGATGCGTAGCAGAACAGGAGTTTTCGAAGTGCTCAAGGCATGTCACGATGAGCCATGCAGAGGACACTTTGTAGGGAAATGAACTGCCTACAAAATCCTGTAGGCTAGGTATTTTTGGCCCACTCTGTTCAAGGACGCGACAATGTATACCAACAAGTGTGACAAGTGCCAGAGGATGGGGAGACCAACCCACCAAGATGAAATGCCCTTGCAACCCCAGGTACACCTAGAACATTTCGATAAATGGGGCATGGAATTAGTGGGACCATTTAATCCACCTTCAATGTGAAGGAGGTTTATTATGGTCTACACGGATTATGTCACCAAATGGGTGGAAGTGCAGGCATTAAGGGACTCAAAGGAAAGAACGGTCATCGATTTCTTATTTGCCCATATTTTCACATGATTTAGGGTTCCTCGGGAGATAAAAACAGACCAAGGGCCCCAATTGACCTCCAAATTTATTGAGGAGCTGATGGAGCAGTATAGATTTTGGCACAATAAAACCATGCCCTACCATTCACAGGCGAACATGCAAGTAGAAGTGACAAACAGGGAGATAGAAAACATCCTGACCAAAACCATGCAGCAACACAAGAAATATTGGGCCACACGGTTGCCGAAGGTAGTTTGGGCATACAACACCATGTGGAAATCCACCACAGGATGCACACCTTTCCAACTGGTCTATGGAAAAAATGCGATGATGCCCATCGAGTTAGAAATCAAAACTCTGAGGACGGCTTCAGAATTAAATTTGAGCTTGGACGAAGCTCAAAAATAGAGGATTTGCCAGCTAGATCAGCTGGACGAAATATGACTGGATGCTTTGTAGAGGACAAAGATTATACAGAAGCAGAGAAAGAAGTGGCATGATAACCACATCAAGCTGAAGAAGTTCTAGGTAGGGGAATGGGTATTGTTGTACGATTCCTGATTCCAGGAAAGGAAGGGCAAACTTATTTAGAGGTGGATGGGGTCGTATGAGGTGGTAGAGCTCATTAGGAACGGGGTGGTGTGTGTTAAGACAATTGACGACAACAACACCATGTTCACAGTCAATGGCCATCGACTACTCCCCTATAATACGTCCAAAATGTTACAGGTGGAATCCAGAGTAGGCATGGGGGAAACCCCATCTTCCTAGATCTGGACTGAACTCTCACAGGTGAAATGGTGGGCATGAAAGTGCTCACCCAAATTTTTTTAGTTAATATAGTTTTTTTGTAATGTGTGTTTTTGCAGGGACGATGCCTGCATGCAAGCTACAGGTATCCTAATCCAGGGCCTAACAGGCACGTAATGCGTCTAACTGCCTTTATTTTCCTTTATTTTTGGTTGCTTTTTGTAGGTGGAGTACCTGACAGCATGAGGGATAGGTATCTAGGAAACCAGGCCTGATTTGGCTCAGCATTCTGACACCGACTCGTAGGTAGAATCTGGGTAGCATGAAAAACTAGGAAGGTTTGATCACCCTTTTTCTAGTCAAATCACCATCCAGAAGAAGGCGCCTTACTGCATCCAGAAGAAGGTGCCAAGTCCACAAGAAGGTGCCTTACTACACCCGAAAGGCGCCCATCCAGAAGAAGGCACCTTACTGCATCCGAAAGGCGCCAAATCGGAAGACAGCGCCTTCCATCCATTCAAAAGTTCCAAAAAATAAAAAATAAAAATTAAATAAAATAATATATATATATATATATATATATATATGTAGGCGCCTTCCGTGGCAGGAAGGCACCAAACCAAGTCTTAAAAAAAAAAAAAAGCCAGCCGAATACGCCTTCCAACATCAAGAAGGCGCATTCATCCAGTCGAATACGCCTTCCAACATCAAGAAGGCGCATTCATCCAGCCGAATACGCCTTCCAACATCAAGAAGGCGCATTCATCCAGCCGAATACGCCTTCCAACATCAGGAAGACACATTCATCAAGACGAATGCCTTCCAACATCGGGAAGGCATGAACTAGAAGGAGGCACCTCCCACTTTGGAAAGACGCTTTCAGACAAAAGCGCCTTCCACCACCAGACGATAGCCAATCAGCACTTCCTACAGCTGGAAGGTGCATTCGTTCGACGAAGAGCACCGACAATGTTGGAAAGGTGCTACAAGGGCACCATCCACATGGGGAAGGTACCAAAGAACACCTCGAGCAAAACAAAGCATCGCACGAATAAGCGACATCAAATGACCATACCCCTCCCTCATGTCACAAGTCAGCAAATCAACGGCTACCACGATAATTGGAATGCCGAATCAGGTATGCACATACTAAATCAAATCGTTTATATAATTATTTATAAATACGCAGTACCAAAAAAATACCATCGTCATAGAGATCATATCCCCCCATAGCCGAAATCGCATGCCAATGATAGGGCGTCTTCCATAACTGCTAGGGTTAGGCATCTTTTCTATAAGAGGGCACCTTCCTGAAGAAGGAAGGACAAAAAATATATATATATATACAGTAGTAGAAGGTGCCATGGGAGGAAGGTCCAAGAACCACGCGATCAAGAAGAATGAACCCAGTGATACTGATGGGAATAGAGGGGCAGTGAAGACCCAATTCAAAGCCAAGGGGTGGCTCAAATACTGCACCCTGGTCATTCAGGGCCAGGACGTGGAGGTAGCTAGAGAATTCACTGCCTCTTTGAGGGGCGATGTGGCCCAACTATGAGGGGTGGAAATTCTAGTCACCCCTGAGTTCATCTCACAGGTGACCGGATTGCCTCTCACAGGGGAATGTACATACAAGGGCGGAGTGTTAAAATTATACGTCGAAATACTACTGCCAGGAGGAAATGTGCAGATAGATAGGGAGGGGTTACTCAAAAATAGTCTCCCCATGAATATGCAAAAGATGTTCAAGCAGATTGCTCGATTTTTCACATGCACAGGAAAGTATACCCATCTGCACCTTAATCATGTGCACTTCCTCAATCACCTAGTGCATAGGAGGAAATTAAACATACCTTTCTACCTAGAAAATGCTCTGAAAGATGAAGCGGCTCGGTACCAGAAAGGGACATCGTCCACATTAGACCACCATGGGTTGATATTGACATTGGTCCACCACGTAGAAGCACAAGGACAGAACCACGACGCAGAGGGAGATGATGGCCAAATAGAGCAACACAATGCGGTTGTCTAATTAGGGCAATACGAAGCATCCCCTGTAGAGGATATAACAAACATCGAGCAATTGGCATTGCCTTATTTTCCAGGAGTAGAGTAGTCACCGATGCCCGAAGACATAGAGGACAGAGGGCATTCCCCAGTGCCTGAATATGAGGAGGAAGGAGCACCACTCTCTGGCGGTGAGGACGAGCCAATCCCTAGGAGGAAACTTTTATGATGATTCCTCTCGATAGAGGAAGGACAGAGTGACTCGGAGATAGACGTTGCTGCCAAAACCCTTTGAGAATTAACAAATCAGAGCCCACAAAATGAAGGAACTTCTAGGAGTAACAACCAGATCGATGCGGCCTTGGAGGAGGCACTCGAATGGCAAATTTATTGCTAGATGGCACAAAAGATTCTGGAAGATTGCCAGAATCAGCATAAAAGAGAATTGGAGGAAAGGGAGAGACGAATCACTCAGCTCAAGTAGCTAGTCCGACAGTTGCAGGAGGAAAATCAAATATTTTAGGATAGAGGAACAACAAGATAGGAGGCATCCACTTAGACTGATTGGGCAGAAGAAGTGCCGACGAACTCTCCCACATTCGCCGAACGAGTATTCTCTTCGGGGGATATTCGATCGAACGCCCGACAAAGCAGCTCGGAGGCAGGGAGGATTCCTCTATTTTTAGGGGTGAAAAGGAAAGAAGTCCTATGATGCCACCTGTCATTATCCTGAGTGACACAGAGCAGGACAAAGGTCTCCAGCAACAAATAAGACCAGAGGATAAGGAGGACCTCCCCAGGCCTGAAGAAGGAGAAGAACCTGAGGGGTCGACACTAGGTAGATAGGAGAACGAAGGATCACCCCTGGAGATAGCAGCACAATCGATCCTTCAGAGTAAATAGAAGTCCCCAAAGGAAAAAGAAGAGATTTCGGTCTGAGCTACCACATTTCCTGTAGAGGCCAAGGCAAAGAGGCCCAGGACATCTCGAAAGAAGTCAAAAGTGACCTTCACTGACTCTGAAGAGGAGGACGAATGGGACATGTAGCTTTTTGTCGAAAGGAAAAAATATTTCGAGCAACTGTGCAACAAAATGAAAGCATCCAAGGAGGCCAGGAAGGCATCCTCGAGGGTAAAATGAGATTCTGGCATCTGCATCAATCCTGCAGAAGACAGCTAGTTTTGGGACATCTATGGTTCATCTCGAGGGTGGCCTTCCATGATGAGGAGGTACTGGGGAGTATATGGCCCACAATTGGAGGCCACTACGATTGCAAAGGAGAATGCAGGGCTTACCCCTGAAGCAGTCAGATTATACAAGGCCCAAGTAGTGCCTTCCAGAGGGGATAACTTGGATATCCCTCTAGCAGTGGTCAGACCTCCATAAATTGACCTCTGGCAAGCTATCGAAGCTGCATTTCAATCAGTAGGAGCAACGCTGGCTAGACCACCACCAGTAGTGGCCAGAACAAGAAGAGGACAATTTACAACCACAGTTTCCCATAGGCAAAGGCGAACCACACCTTCAAATGACAGCACAAAAAGATAGACTTGGGCCGCAGGGGTAGCAGAATCCTCCAAGAGATGGTGATGATGAAAAGTCAGAGGGCTACCTGCAGCTTGGATGCCATGAGGGCATGTCATATGTTAGGCGTGGGGGGATGATGAGCACCAGAAATGCTCATATTTTGTACATATTTCTTTGATCAATATGTGGTTGTATAATAAGGATTGCGTACTTTTATGAATGATTATATAGATATTTGATATAATTATGCGTGTTATCTAATTTGTGTGTTTTTAGTATGTTTTGTGGAATTGCAGTTGATTTAGTTAGATTTGGAACGGTCGAGGTCCTTTTGATGGACCTGGCACTTTATTTCATCGGGGGTCAATGTAGAGAACATAGGCACCTCCCTGCAACCAAAATGCGCCAAGGGAATAAGTGCCTCCCTGTAATCGAAGGCACCAAACCAAAGACGAGCGCCTCCCTGCAGTCGGAAGGCACCAACTGAATATGAGTGCCTCCCTGCAGTCGAAAGGCACCAACTGAATGTGAGCACCTCCCTGCAATCGGAAGGCACCAACTGAATACAAGTGCCTCCCTATAGTCGAAATGTGCCAACTAAATGCAAGCGCCTCCCTACAGTTTAATGGCACCAACTGAATGTGAGCGCCTCCCTACAGTCGAAAGGCACCAACTGAATGCGAGCACCTCCCTGCAATCGGAAGGTGCCAACCAAAGACAAGTGCCTCCCCGCAGTCGAAAGGCACCAACAGAAGGCAAGTGCCTCCCCATAGCCGAAAGGTGCTAATAGAAGGCAAGCACCTCCCCATAGCCGAAAGGCACTAATAGAAGGCAAGCGCCTCCCTACAACTAGAAGGCGCCATGATAACAAGGTACCTTCCTCATAAGGAAGGCGCCACTGATTCTTTGCCCGTTGACCAAATTTGAATGACATGGACAGTAGTGGATGGTGTAGTTCTAGCTCTACGTCATGCAGAGCTAAATTGGAGATAGCACCAATGTATCAAAACGTCTTACTGATGCCAGACAAAGCACGAATCGAAACGAACATGCCACCATCAAAACAGAATGCCAGACATCAATTGCATTCTCCAGACTATTCTAATTTAGTCTGGAAAGAATCGACTGTTGTAACAACTTCTATAATAGAAGTTCTATGGGTGTGTTATATAAACACATGTAGATCGTTCTGAAAGATATATAGAAATAATTAATAAAGATCCATTTAGAGTTACAGAAGATAGATTGTAATACGTTGATAAATATATTACAGTTCCAGAAGTTCTAAGCGCGTGTTCGATCGGGAAGAGGCTGCTGGAGCCTGGGCCCACTCCAAGACAGTATTTCTTCCCCATTTTCTTTTTGTTTATTTATTTTAATTAGTTTATTGCTTTCATAAGAATTTTCATTAGTTTGCTAGTTCCAGTATTTGCAGTAGATTTATTTTCAAGAATATGTACATGATTTATTTATGTAGATTTAATTCTGTTCTTCTTACGTAATTTATTGAGGAGTGCGGGAATGATTGACAACCATCTCAAGAACACCCCCCAAACGTAGGATTAGTAGATTCACCTCCAGTGGTATTGTAGTAACCTAATTTTGACTCTTCGCAAGTTTACGAAGCTCCCTAGGTTGATAATTAAATGCACGGGCATGTGACAAAAATAGGAAACCATTCGCCTTGTTTGGCCTGCAACAGTCTATTAGACATATGTGAAAAAAATCGTGTCCATATCATCTCTTTCCATGGCCAAAGTATTAATGATTGTTAAAATAATAAATCAGTGGTAGCCTATTTAAGAATTCCTAGTAGGATTTGATTATTAAGTTGAGATTGATATAATGGTACTTAGCTCTCCTTATCATGCTCTCTTTTATTTATCATTAAATAACAAACATATTCTTACCCATACATCTACATTTCCTAGTAGACCATTGCTTGACTAGGGGCCTTCGATCCTTTTCCTTGTAGATATATAAATACCATATAGATGTGCTATATAATGGATCAAGGGTTTCACAATAAGGTAGTTCATGTGTTGGGAAATTAAGAAAACCCAACTATCCTTATTCTCCATATTTTTATATTACCTAGTGAATCACTAAGGGGCTCAAAAACCTCCATATCCAATATCCTATGGACATGTAATTATTTATAGTTGTTCTAGTTAAAGGATAGAGGGTTTAAAGCCTCCATGGTTGGCACACTAGGAAACCTAGGACACTCTAGTCACCATATACCTTTCCTAATAAATTTGTATTGCCTATTATATCACCTAGAAGCTTAGGTTTCGTATATCTAATATCATGTGGGCATGTAGTTGTTTACAAGTATGCCAAGTCATGGATATAAGGTTCTAAACCTCATAGTAGGTACACTAGATAATTACTCCTTGCAAATCCACATTGCCTCATAGACCAACAAAAGGTTTGAATCCCTCTATTTAATACCTTTAGATATATAAATATTTATACATGTGATATATAAAGGATAATGAGCTTAAAGCCTTTGGTTGATGTAAAAATCAATTAATATTATCCTAAATCATTATCTCATACATTTGTTCCCTCTCAATCAACTCAATTCAATTGGTTGTGTCATACACCAATGTGGGGTCCAAGCCATATGAACTACTATATTGCAAATATTTAATTGCTTACAAATATACCATGCAATGGTACATGGTATTTGGCCCTCATAAGGGTTTATTAGACAAAAAATCTTCCCTAAGTCTTAGTTTAAATACCAATATATTTCAAGACATCACTTCCTAATACCTTTGCTTCCCTCTTTGATCAAATCAAGTTTATTTGGTTGTCTTGTACACTGTTTTGGGATCTAGGCCATGTGAACCACCATCTAAAAAATATGTAATTACTCACAAATATACCAGGCAATAATTCATAAGGGTTGTTCCTCATAAGGTTTTATTAGGAATTTGATCCAACATATAGCATATTTTTCCTCAATCATCCTTCATCTACTTATAGACCCCCAAGAGGGTGGGACATGGTTGACCAATACTTTACAAATGCATAAGATCTTATGGATACACCAAGGATCCAATAAATCTTATCACCATATATCCTTGGTCTATAAGTTGTATATGATACATCCACATTTACTATTCATTCATCCTCACCTACTTATAGACCCTCAAGAGGATATTACATGATTGATTTATGATTTATGAATTTATAAGACTTTATGGATTCACCAAGCAATAGATAAATCTTATCACCATATCTTGATGACCTATGAGTTGGCTAGGAAATCCTCAATCAAAGCATATTTCTTCCATTCTCATCAATTTTGTTGCTCTATATACTTCATCTATTTTTTCTTGTCACCTTATAGACCCTTGAGAAGGGTGGTTATTTTTTATCACCTTTTATGTATATATAATCCCTTGTATATAAAATAGATAATGATGAGAAATAATCCCTCTTCTCGCTAGCCTATTAGAAAGCTAGAATAAAATTATTTCAAGTATCCATATATTTTTTCTTCCCTATTTGATGATGGGCACCTATTGTCATGTTGCACTATCACATAGACTCTTGAGAAGAGTCAACATTTCCAACTATATTTCTATGGATATATAATTCTTTATAATACATTGAGAAATGATTAGAAAAACCATCTCTTCTCAATAGTCTATGGGGTAATTAGGCAATACCTATAATACACATATTCACTTTTATTAGGCAACACATCCTCTCTACACCCTAGCTAAGTGCTTGGGAAAAATTCATAAAATCTATAATCTTCTATTCTACAAATGGATTATATTGATTTTTCCATGTCTCCTTATATACCCTCATAGAAGGTAGATGTTTCCAATCATTTCCTTGCACATGTATGATGTCTCATACACTAGGCCATGGTCAAAAATATCATCTCTCCTCAATGGTCCATTAGATAGTATTGATAATATTACACCAATTCTATTCATCACCTAGCCACACATGAGGGAAAATTTCTTATTTTCCTATTTGGGGGCATCTAACCTCTTCTTGATTGCATAGAAAAAATTTCCTTTGAAGCACATTCTCTCAAAGCATGTAAAATTTGCATTCTTTAATATAATTAGTAAGCACCCCCTTGGGCATAGACACTTAAAGGCCCTCTTGGGTGCAATTATTTTGAAGTCCCCCTACGGAATAGATAATAAAGTCCCTCTTGGTCATAGACATTTTGAAGTCCCGCTATGACATACATATTAAAGTCCCTCTTGGAATAGACATTTTGAAGTTCTCTTTTGGCATAAACATTATATTCCCTCTTGGGTATAGATATTTTTAAGTCTCCCTATGACATAGACACTTAAAGTTCCTCTTGGGCATAGACATTTTGAATTCCCCCTATGGCATAAACATTTAAATTCCCTCTTGGGAATAGATATTTTAAAGTCCCCTTGTGGAATGTACTAACCAAAGTCCCCCTTTGGTATCTATTAACCAAAATATTATATATCTCTTTGTATTATTTTGTACATACTCATAGATAGAGTATGTCATTACCTAAGTATTTTTATTATACCTGGTTTTGAGGCTGCCACTTAGGAATGACACATAATATATATATATATATATATATATATATATATCATAAGCATTATTCTTTGATCCCATAAATGTTAATATTTTATTAGGCTCCCAGGCCACTACTTAGTAATATGATAAATTTTTATACATATTATTAGACATACACACTTTGCACCTAAGTGTTTGTCCTTCATTAGAATTTCAAGATTTTGCTTAGGAGTAAAGGAGTAATTATCGTAATTTTACTATCTTGAGTGCTTGTCCATCATTAGATATATGGGCCACCACTCAAACATGAAATATATATATATATTATTAGGCCCTATAGACCACCATTTAAGGAATGCATTTCATATTCTATAGGACCTACATTCTTAGAAATTTTTCATATTGGTATTTTCCTTTTGATTCAACATCAACCATCCTTATTCTTTTCTCATTTGACTTAGAGAAAATATTGAGGATAGCTAGTGCTGAATTAAAAAGGTTCCATTGTCATATTGCATGCTATCCTATACTTCTTGAGATAGGATCTTCTATTAGTCCTCTCAAACCTACTCTTATCTTACCCAAAACCCTACTTTTAGAAAATGTACTTCCCAATTATAGTTAACCAATGCATTTGCTCTACTAAATATCTTATTCAATTGAACACCCCTAGTGCCTTTGCCCTTACTTGATTAGCCTAAATCCAATCCTTTCAAACCCAAATTTCTTATGACACCTTTTATTCCTCCATAATTATCCTCAACACATTAGCATTACCTGACTCCAAACAAACAATTCATTTGCTGTTAAAAAATATTACTCTTCTGCATACCCTCAATAAATATTATGTTTATTTAAATGGTATACACTTGGTCCTATTTTCTTTATCTAGCTCATCAATCCCTTATTTTGGGAAAATTATTGTGCTACATATTTTCACCACTTGAATGCAATCAGATGGTGCATTGCATTTTCATCGATAAATATTTTACTCATTTCTTTCACCTCAATCACAAAGGTTTATTCAGGCCTCATCCTAAAACCAATTATTTCTCTTCAATATTTATATATTATTTTTACAATTTGGATTTTTATCACAACACCAATTATTGGGTTATCCATCCAAACCATCAAATAAATAACACTTAACCCAACAAAAATAGATCACTTACATCATCATTATGAAAACACATTGGCACAAGAAATGGATAAAATAATTATATGTATATTATAAGATATGCATACACCAATATCAAGACCAATGTACCACAATAAAAAACCTAGTATACTTAGTCAATTCCATAGGATGGTATGCCACATAATATAAAATTGGTGCACTCAACCTCAATGAATATATAAAACTGGTAGGTAATCCTTAAAATGGTGATCCCTTAATAAGAAGACCCAATGTATCCACCTGTGACTAGTGGTGGTGATGGTGGAATATATAGTGGTTGCATTATGGACCTTTAATACTATCTCATCATAAAACATGATCAATAATGAGTCTTAGACCATGTGGGAGAGGTAACCTTCTAGTCAACTAGTACAATGATATAATATAAGGTACAATAATGCATTGCTCATTTTTCCTCTACCCATGCATCATGCTAGGTATCCTAGGTCTACACCTGAGCCTTCACCAGTTAGCTCAATAACATCTATACAACACCATCTCTACCAAATCCTAGACCTATGTCACTATTACATCCTACTCTATAGTCAATTTCTAGACCTAGGCTAGTGCCTGATCATGCTTTTAATAGAGTGCTAATATATATACAACAACCTAGTTCTACGTGGATATTACCTAATCTAGTTGGGACCACACTATGGCCAATTCATTCCTTATCCCTTCCATATCCACTTACCTTCCATATAGCTCCATGCATAGTGCTACTTCAACATGGCCCACCTCTTCCTTTAGCTTCCTCACTTGGGCAATCAAAATTTATACCTAAAACAATAAGACCACTCTTTGCTGCCTATGCCTCTATAAGGATTTGAATCATCCTTGCTTACATTGCCACTAGTGGTATCCTAGGCATTTTAGGCTCTATTGGACCCATACTCATCACCATGGTTGGAATATTGTTATGACCTTCAATAGGGACACATCCAATAACACATTACCTCTAGATCCAAGTGCTCCCTTTATAGCTCCAATCACTCCCCTTGTTGATTTGGGAACTCGTGCTACTTCTCCTACTTCTCCCCCTACTACTACCTACGTCAACTCTCTTCATCAAGTGACCTCTTGTATGGTCCACATAAAATTCAATTCAATCAACCTCCTCCTAGGTGCCTTGGCTATAGGTGTCACCCTTGCTGGCTTGAACCTAGCATACCATGTCCCATAGTCCTATGTCATGCCTACATCATACTAATATATAATCACTATGATTAGACCATCCTAGTCCACCTCTATAAAATTTGTGGGGTCAATATGCCCATAAAACTCAACCTCTTGTATGGTCCACTTGTAACACTTTAAATCCTTAGAAATTTCTTGCTATACACTAAACTACCTTAGCACTCAATTGTACTAATGCAACTATCTATCTCTACATTTCCCAAGAATAAAACTAACCCTTCATATTTAGTGCAAATAATATGTATCATTATACCATTCTAGATGTTCCCTCCAAGGGTACCAAATGATCTAAAATAGAGCCAAGTCATCCAACTATCTATGCACTACTTCTAATAAACCTCTCATTGGCCTTGTCTCCCTCCTCTAAAACTTAAGGTTTTATCTATAAGTCATTGGTTTCTCACTATATACAATATGTAGTAAATTAAGTTCCACCCACCCCAATAAACCACTTAGTATAGTGTGTGGTATAGATGAGCCAAAATTAAAGGGACCCATAAAATGATTATCTAAAAATAACACATCATACCAATCATGAACCCCATACTCTAATACAACACCCTCTTACTAGGATTCCCTAGCACCAAACCCAACATGATAGCACTTAAAATTATTGTATGGCAATCCACACCCTTTTGCCAAGCAAGATTGCAATCCAATATTGAAGTGGCCAAGCAATTAAAATGGTCCCTTGTTGACAAATCCATGGCCCATAATTGAATCCTGACTAGAATAACCATAGTACCCCTAATATAAACACAAAGAATATACCACATATCCTCCAATGTCATGTTCATATCCCTTATTAGAAGATGAAACATGTTGATCTCTAAAACCTAATGCTCTGCCAAGGCTTTCAAAAATGATCTATCAAATACCACCTTGGGTATCAATGCCACTTGGTATAATCCCACTACCTATAGCAAACCATAATAATCAACATATCTAAAATATTTGGTAATCACTCCCTCGACTCCAAGATAACATATCACATCTACAAAAACATAAATAAGTAGCATCAATCATCTATTCCATCCACTTTTTAGAATTTTTTTACCAACTATGCATATGCACTAGGTAGCACAAATACATTAATGTAATTTCATTGATCTATGGCAAATACATCAATGCAATTATGCTAGTCTATGAAAATTGCTTCAAGCAATCTAAAAAATTAAAACTTAAGCAAAAATTTTAAAAATTGCAAGTCAAGGTTTTCGAACTTATATGAAGTATGCCTACTACTTCTATTAACAACTATTGAACAACATCCAAATGATGTCTAATTGTCCTCTGCTATGCCATTAAAAATATCCATCACTATTCTCTAGGTCAAAGTTCCAAAAACTATAATTTATTGTGATAAAAATGAATTCATATTTCCCCTTTGGCTCTATTTAAACACCCAAACCCACATGAAAAAGTTGTTTCTAATTTATATCATATTTTTTCTTGTACATTGTATATACTTACAAGCCAATTAAGTTTCCTTTATAATTATTATTTTCCCTCAAAGTATTTTCTCCATCACCTTCACCAAGGTTGTCTTGGTGCATTATCCTTGGACCCTCATACTTGATGGTGTTTTATTATTATGTTGTGCTTGTCATGTTAAATAAATGCATTGACATTCTATCAATCTATGTATCCCTAGCATTATATTCAAGAACATTCTATAGGAAAGACATCTTCTCCTCCTTGAATTTTATGGTTAGTTTTGAAGTTTTAATAGACTCACCTATTTTATATGTGCTATGAAGTATGTAATACTAATATTTTTTCTTCATTTTTATGCATATACAAGTTGGATAGAAGGATTCATATTCTTCCATATCCTAATGGAGTAAACCGCTATATGAGTGACTTTCCTCTTTTCTACACTCCTACTCCAACACACTTTTTTATTTGCTTCTTTTCTACCTATCTAATCTTCATCTAATGAAGATTAACCATACTTATTATATGTCACCAACTATTTATTGATGGATTAGTTCTTAAAATTTATGACATAGTTATACTAGCCTTTATTAAATATCAGTTAGTCCTTCTCCCATAAATGACCAAATTTTGTCATGCATAACCACGCCCACCACAATAATGCATAGTAGGATGGTTTGTATGGAAATAACTACAAAGTATAGAATGCATATTTGGTTTATAATTTTTCCTTTTTATGCTATTAACACGCCCCTTATTTCAATGTTATACTTATCCATACCATATAGTTAATAATTAGGTGACCATATAAATGGTGCCTCCAAGTATTTCCAAATCCTCTTAGATAATAGATTAACACTAGAATTCCATCAATAATTACTTGCATCAGCGTATGCTTATAGACATCTAATTTTATGGACCCAAAAACCATGAATTTTATCAAACAACCCTATAGCTAGCAAAAGTAGTCCAAAGTATCTCAACCTAATCAAAGGGTATTTATCCTTCCATATGCAATTATGCTAGCTAGTAAGAATTTACACTAATGATGTAAATGCATTGAGGGTGACACAAATGTAAAAACTATCAAACTTAGTTTTTATACCCAATACATGCTTTCAAATGGTTGAACAATATTTGTGCCTAGGAACAAATGTAACTGACACAAATACTCTATCATGAATAAAATATTAAAAACATACCTCATAGGCATACCCTCACTCCCTTCCATGGTCATGCATGCTTCTTCTCTATCTGTTCCCAATTATTTTTTAATGTTGAACCTCTAGAAACTTCCCTCCAAGAATCCCCCATGGAAAAATAAACTATAAATAAACATTAGGGGGAAAGAAAAATAAAGGAACAATTTTCTTACTCGCATGTTACTACAAATTTTCTTGAATACTCTTAGCTTTATACTACCAGTATAGTTAGCTTCATATATTTTTTGTCACTCCTCTTGAAAAGGCATTTGATGAGCATAATAGAGTAAGCAAAGGGGATCATAAAGCCATCATTTATAGCAAATGGACAAGGAGTTCATTGGGCAACGACTGCAAGGAGGCTCATCACCAAGCTTAGGTGATACCACTTCTCTTCTTCCAGGTACTTTTGGCTCACTTTCCCATTATTTTTATTTCATGTAATATAACCATTTCTTTCATATCATGCATTGACTAATATATTTTCCTGATTTTCTTAGTATATTATTGCTAATAAATTTTATATCTACATTTATTTTTTATTTTATAAATTTAGTATTTATCTTTGTATCCTCATTTTATGTATTTATGTTATATTTTTAATTGTGTTTTAAGGGTAGTTGAATATCTCTCCTACCCAAAATTGTTCCTCCTCTATATTTATCTAAAATATTTTTTTTCCTATCTCCTTCTACCCATGTGTCCTCCATTAGCATTTGTGCCATCCTAGTTGTAAGAGACAATGCATTTGTGCTAAGAAACTTTTTATTACCTCTTCTTTCCAAAAACATGGTTCCTTTGGCATGTTTTAGTGGGATACCACTTCTATTAGGCAACTTACATCTATAATCATCTAGACATACTATACTTGGCTTTATATCTCCCTATTTATATACCTTGAGTATTTGTGCTACTTGTATTGGAGGAGGAAACGCATTTGTGATATGAAACCCATGAACAACCTCTTCCTTTGATATGGATATTTCACTACATCTATATCAAAGGTACATCACTTCCAAACATAGTTCATCTACATTTTAGCATATCATGCATAAGACCCATCTATTTTTCTATCACAAATATTTATGACATATAGTCTCCTAAGGGCAGTGCAAACATCATTTGGGTATGTTTTATACATTTTATTTTATTTTTATATATTTTTTGAAGTGGCCAAGGGGTTTGATATCTCAACTTAGAAATTTTAACATATATCTTAGTTGGGAAGACCCCCTTGCTCTCATCCCTATTACTATTTTATCTATTTTTATAGGTTTCTCATTGTACTGGTTGAGAGCATTTGTACTAGGTAGATTGTAGGTAATGCTTTCAAACATAGGAAACACATTTGTATATGAGATAGATCTGGGTAACCTTGATTCAACATCATTTATACCTAGTTTTCCTAGTCTTGCAGTCTTGTTCTGGTCATTGTATTCCTTACTCTATTTCTATTTTTATTGTTAACTGAATAAAAGGGAAGATAATAAACTCAACATATTTTACTCAATTTTTTATTTTAATTTAGGTAAGGAATAAGAACAACATATAGCTACATTTGGGTTAATATTGTATGCCCTGAAAGAAAAGGCTCTTTACTTTCCTCATAATAATTTGAATTGCAATATCATATCATTAGTTTATTTTTACTACATAACTTGTATTTTTGCATATTTGTTATTTCTCTATTTTAGACTCCTCCTTAAGAAGCTTAGGCATATACATTGAATCCTAGTTGTTTTGTAAATTTACATAAATAATATAGTTTATTATTTGAACATAAAACATATTGAGGTATACTATCATGTGATTAGATCCCCTTTGGAAAGGGATATTGGGAATCACCCCACATGCATCTTGTTGAATACAATGCTAAAGTAATTCAATAAGGATCAATGTTGGATTATTCCCAATTTCTATCATCATCATTAGGTCTATGTACTAATCCTTGGATATTTTCCTTGTAGAATATTGGTAATGTATGTTTCTTATTTTTTTTATTCACATCAATTCTCCTATAGTCACATAGATATCTAGTACAACATAAAATAAAGTGTACATTTTGACTGTATTATTCATGTCTAGAAACTACATTTCCAATTTATTTGTCGATGTCTTTCCTTCAACCATGGTGGGTTATTTTAGTTTTTATCTTCATCACTATTTTCTTGCGTATCTTCTTCAACTTGAACACATGACTCTTATTTTTTCTCCTTCTCCTTGGTAGGATTTGGACACTAATCCATATTCTTCATTTATGCAAGTATCACTACTAGCATGTATTTTTCTTTATCCCTCTATTGGTCCACCTAAGGCTCTTCAATGTCAATAAAATTAATATTTTATGAGTGTTTATACTTACCTTCTTTAAATAAATATCCTACTAATGGTTTTTAGGCCCATGCAATCAAAAAATAATTGTTATATTGTTCCCACCTATGCCAACTAATGTGTCTCTACAATTGCATTTGAAGTTTCTATACTCTTGACATCTTTGATGGTTGATGATTGATCAGTCTTCCAATTTTAATTACAAATGACCTTAAAGTTGCTATGATCAAACCAGTTTCTAGATTGTAGTTGTCTTCTCTCTTGGTAATTATTATGATAACTACCACTTGTTGCTCCTTGTCTATTTTTGGAAATATTGTGTTTTTGCTCTTTTTCTTCTTTTACTCCATTGTCATTAGTGCCTTGCACTTATCAAGCTAAACAAATATTCTATAATCATGTGTACACTTTACAAATATCACAGTGTACCTTATTCAAATAATTTGTGTTTATATGTCCCTTTGTCTTGCATTCTAAACACCAAATATCCTTTTTCTCCGTATTCTCAGCTTTCATGTCAATGATCACCATCTCTAGTCATTTTGCATTAGCTATATTGTTGCACTTAAATCATCCCAATCATTGTTTGAATTATAATCTTGACCATTATAATTACTCATACTCCCAGTACCTACTATTTCTATCTTAATTTTATTTTCTAGGTTTAGTGCATGGTCAAATATTTCTTAGTAGATTGATGGTGGAATAATCTTCTTCTTCTTATATCGAGTTAGAAATCCATCTAGAAATCAACTTTTTTGTAACCCATTAGTTGGTTTCACCTACATAATTTTGATAAATTATTTCAGAAATGGTTGATTTTATGTTTTCATATTTCTTTTGCTTCATGAATTATATCTCTCCAATAATATTTTATCATCCTAAAGCAATCTAATTATTTTATTGAATTCCTCCTTGTTATATCCCTAGTCATTGAATGCTACTTTTCTCTTCAAATACTAATCGATTGTCACTCCATGCAATAATTTCATTGAAAAAAAGTGTAAACATAAATTTTTATATATCATTTCATTTAGTTTCCATATTATTTTATATATAACAATATGGAACTTGGGATTTTCCTTCCTATCTCCTATGAATTTTAGGATTTTTTACTTGTTTAATTCTACTGTATCCATATCTATTGTTGCTAGTAGTGGTTCATTGGATTCCTTATCACTCAATGAACCTTCTTTGAAAAATATATCTTCTATAAACAATTATTGACCACTACCTAATACACTTACAATTATGATCTTCCTTGAAAATACATGAATACTAGTTTTGATCTATCAAGCATACTTCATTGTTGTTTCCTTTGTGGTTGACATCCACCCTCCACGTCTCTAGGCACTCTCCCTACACTTGTGTTAGAGTTACTAGTTGATATGTCTTGTCTTGTGCACTGTCCACATTGGAACCTTCTTTGTCACTTGTGTAAGCATTTTATTTTTTCTGATTTTGGTTTGCTTGTCATGCATTCACTTGTGTTTCTTCCTCCATTGTCAAAAATAATATCTCTCATTCCTTATATTGATATCCTCACATAATTAATTTGTAGTGATAAAAATCCAACTCCACCATTATATTCTAGATATATTTCTTTGCCAACAAGTCCACTCAACACATCGATAGTTTGCACATCACAAACTTCACCATTGGGTATTTTTTTGTCATGTGATTCTTTGTTGTCATGAATTTTTATATCATATCTTTAATCATTGTTGCAAATTAGTTCACTTTACCATCACAAATTTCCTCATAGTCATGTGTTTCATCACTGTCATGGATTTTCTCACCATTACAAAGTTTCTCATCATCACAAATTTCTCTATTACCATGTATTTCTCGAATGTCATAGATTTATCCATTTTCATGTATTTATTCATTACAAACTACACTATCAGGAATTATTTATCTTTTCTATTGCACAATACTCTAACACCTCAAGTTTCTCTCATTATTCTATTTGTCCTTCCATATCCACATCTCCCAAGTCCTTAGGTTATTTGTGATTCACTGCCTACCTTATTCAAATGTCACTATTATCACTTGTTTGAACTTTAGATGGAAACAACACAAAATATAGCATATTTATTGTATTCAATATTTGAAGGAACAAAGAAGATTAAATGGCAACAAAAATTAATAGTAGAAAACCTTCACATTTATTATAATAAAATATATTTAGTAAGTAAAATGGAGCAAAAATACACATTGACATTGTATTCATTTATGAACAACAAATACACAAGTCAAGTAAAATAGTAATATGTCAATTCTACATGTATTCTTCTCAGTAGGTGCTCATATATATGACATAATCATATAGTATGAAAATGTGATGTTACTTGGATACTGTAAGGGGTATACTTATACTACTCCCAAATAATGGAGGCATCTATAAAATTTTACAACTTTCTTGTACTTATCCATAACTATCCTTACATGATAACTCATAATGCATGAAAATATTTGTATTCATACACTAAAAATATTCATTATTTAACATATGATGATAATTTAACAAACACTTAGTATGTGAAATATGCAAAATGATTAAACTTATGCATAATAAAAATTGGTATGTGTACTTGTATTCATACACACTCATTCATACTTGAAGTTGTGCCATGTCACAACTGGCTACTACTCCAATCACCAATAATAATGAATTGCATGGTAATTCATTGTAGTAGAAGATTGTTCTCTATTCATCCTCTAAACCAATCACAAGCCACTTGGTGACCTTCTAAACATATTATTTATAAACCATTTTAGGAGAATACTAAGAGGGATAATAGGCTTATTGCACTATTCCTTATTTCCAATTAAGAAGTTGCTTGTAGTTGGCACTTGCCAAACTAAGTCATCCCTTTGTCCTAAATTGTATTATTTCTCTTAGAATTTATCCTTATATCAAGGACATGGTAGGGAGTAATTAAGCCAAGAAATATGTATTTAATAAGAATTTGTAAGTATCAAAGAAACATAAGCTTAAATATCAAGGAGTCAAGTATAAGCATCAAGTCAAACATTTCTAATAGTGAATATATTAATTTTTCATATTTGTAATCTCTTCACTCAACTTGTATTTTATTTTACTTGTATTGTACTTATGTTACTTAGAATCCACCACAATAGTTGATACTAGTGTTGTGTGTAAGAAACTCATCCTACACATTTGTACACTTCTAGATCATACATTAGTATTACCCATTTAAATTTTCTAATCCAAAATTCACTATCCATTTAGTATTACCCAATTTGGGCTTATACTAGTTTGCTTACATTCAAGGGTATAATGTTATCCTAGACATGTTTGAATTTTAGTAAAACATCTTGATGAACCTAACTCCTTGTAAGTTCAAAATCCTTTGTCAATGTAGGAAACTAGCTCTCTTTGTCAAAATGAATTGTCAACTGAAATGAATAAAGAAAATATAAACCTAGAAGATCCTAGTATTTTTGACTATATAACTAAATAATATATGGAAAACCAAGCCAAACATGAAGAATACAACTATGATAGGAAAAATTAAGGCTTTAACAATCCACATTATCCTAAAAATGGATATCTAGAACCTCCTCATAAGGATTATAAAATTACTCAAAAAATAATTCGATTTTCAAGCATGTCATAATTCAATACTAAAAGAAATAGTTCAAGGTCTACAAGAAAAGTATCAATGAAAATTAGCCAACCTTAGTAAGGATAATGAAAAATAAATTGAACAAAGTGATATACCTCAAACCAATGAGCAATATATTATCACAATAATTGAGGAATTATTACAAGAGAGAAACGAGATATATTGTTACAAGGGTTACAATGTCAAAAGCCCAAAAAATCAAGGTCCTAGTACTATAAATAAAATATTACAATTAAATCTAGCATTTGAATATTTTACAAAAGAAGAACAAGAACAATTATTTTTAAGAAGATAAAGAATTAAGTCACAAGGAAAAACCAATATATGCAACAACAGTATCAAATGCATCCCCCTCTTCCTCCTAAAGACAATAATAAACTTGTAAAATTGGAAAACATAAATCTTGAACTCAATATTATGAAATATCAAGTGACCTAAACTTGAATGACTAAGTATCATGGAAACCTTTATAGGAGGGGCAATAATTTTATCCAAGGCAAAAAATGATAATACCTCCACTTCATCCAATAAGGTGAATACCTCAAGATGTAGGACAATTGGATAACCCTTTCTTAAGAAAGTGACTCAATGACCCTTTGGTATCTTAGTTTGTAAATATTATATTACCTCAAGTTCCATTATTTCATATGATAAAATAAAGATGTCAAGGTAATTATAGAATAATTGTAATACTTATAAAAATTGGATAGATGTGCATGTCAATCCTACAACTAGATTTCTAGCTAGTGTTATTCCTCAAAACTATCTGAGATGTGAGCAACAAAACTATGAAGTTTTCTAACCTCCTACTATACTCTACTTAAAGTTAACACATTGAACAATTAGCATGAGAAGGTAGACCCTCATTAAATAAAAAATGTAGATATTAAATAAATTAAATAAATATATCAAAACAAACTATATAGGTAGCCTTATCTATTGGTTTCTCAACATCCACTTCCATGAATATAAAAAGTAAGGATAGAAAATAGAAACATATATAGGATATGTAGTATTGGAAAACATATACTGAGAGTTTTATTAATAAATATTTTTCTTCAAAAGGAGGTTATAGTGCAATTCAATTTGGTATACATTGGTCTATATAGATCTAAACCTTGTGTGAAATACAGGGAAAATTCTTAAATGAACACACTCTCTCTCTTTCTTGGTTATTCTACAATGTGTAATGGGGGCTATGAAACTTAAGTGTGGAAAATACTATAGCAGTGTAGTAATATCTCATATATTTATTTCTTGGTGATCTTAATTTAATCAATTTTACTCTCTTATAATTGTCTTTTCTAAGTTGAGAATGTAGGTAGATGTTTTGACACGTTTGAATGAGTGCATGTTTGATGAAGTGCATGAATCCATGTCTAGATAAGTGCCTAAATAAATGCATGTAATTTGATAATATGTATAGAAATTATTGTTGTGTTTCTATCACATTGTGTTGTGTGTGTATGTGGTAAAGTGAAGTGTCAATACTAATGTAATTGTCTCTTCTAAGTTGAAAAGGTAGGAAGAAAACTTGACATGTCTATACAAGTACAAGTTTATGCGAGTACATGAATGCATGTTTGGATGAGTGTGAAAAAGAAAATGTAGGAGTTGATAATATGTAAATAGTATTACTATATGTGTATTCTATCACATAGTAGAGTATGTGTATGTGGTAAAGTTAGGTGTTTGTAATAATGTAATGTAATGTAATGGGGTATTTTAATTTTTGTTGCATACAAGTAGTTTGATGGTAGTTTGGAAGTCAACTACCTATTAATATTGTAATCCTATAATAAAGAATATATGTGGGAGAGTAAAGGAATTATATTCTAATATTATACTTTTAGACAAATGAACTAACATACTTGCATAATCAATTAATAAAGTTTTATCATTTTATGCTATTTTGTAGTTCATACACAAAATGTTTAACAAAATTTGCATACCCATAATATATAAATTTCATGAAACATAAATGTAAGTTAAATTTATGTTAAATAGAATATAATAAAATGATGATACGGGTAGTTTGTTGGTAGAAATTAAGGATGAAACTACCTCTTTAGTTGTATAAATAAGACCCCTCCATCATTAATTCATATGTTGGTATTGCATATATTAGTAGAAGTTGGGTGTAATCAAACATGAATTTATGAGATACTAATGCCAAGTTGTTTGAATATTGTTCCAGATCATATGATTACTATGCAAGGTCATATGAACTACTATGGAAGGGCATTTAAATTACTATGCGAGGCCATCTGACTATTGGGCCATGGCATCTAATATATGTTGTGTACTTAGTGTATTCATTGTAATTATAATTTAATATTATTGTATAATTTGTTTATTGAAGTGGTAATGGAATTGTGTTGTAGTATATTGTATTCCATTTCTACATTCTAATATCATTTCTTATTCAAAGTTGGATCAATATTAGTGATATGAAGTTGTGACAAGAAAATTACTTGAGAAGGTACATAATGATAATAATGGAATATTTACAATGTAACTAATGAATGATGTAGTTTCCCTCATAAGAAGGGCATATTGGAGGTAATAGTAAATGAAGACGTAGACTTTTTTGTTGACACATATGAAGGGGTGACATACAAAGAAAACATGCAACTAGATACCCAACTAGACATGCAAGTAGACATGTATAAAATAGATGTGTAAGAGTTTGTGTATGGATAGTTGTGTATTAGTGGTAGAGAGTTGCATGTAAGATAGGTAAATAGTAAGTTACATGACAATGGTAAAGAATCACATGATCATAAATTGTATGGTGAAGAATTGCATGATGAAAAATTTGATGATGTCCAAGTGCTCCTGCATGAGGAAGAATGACAAGTGTTCATGAAATATGATGATGTACTAGTATTCGAGCATAAAGTAGAAGTGAATATCAACATGGAAGTGTGCATTGAGAAAGATAAATAAGTGCATGATAACATATAAAGAGGTGAAAAAGACAAATGCATAAATGAATGATTTCACATAAGTGGAGACATACATGTAGATAGATAAGCTCATGCAAATAAAGACATACATGTAAATATTACATTTTATGTTCATGCCAATGAATTTGGACATGATAAAGCTAACAAGAAGTTTGATGGAGGAGATAACCTAGTTTTATAGGAAAGGGTAGGAGTGCTTGGAGCAAGTTGTATAGTAGAAAGAAAGCATACCAAATTTATGCCACTAGAAAAATTGCAAGTTGGTGTATTTAATGGTGAGTGGAACAAGAGTCTAAAATTAGTTAAAATGCAATATGTAATGTGTGGCTATGCATGTAATAAGAGTTGGGTATTAGAACAACTATATGTTGATATAATTAATGGTGAGTGGGATGAGAATCTAACATTAAAGCAAATCTAGGCTATCACATTTCATGGTGTAAAATATGGAATTCTAGCATGAGATAAATTATAGTAAGGAGCATATGATGATGTGCTTGAAGAGTGTGTGACATGTGAACAAACACTACCAATATAAAATAAACCTAACATGATGAGGACCAATTTTTGCATATCATGTAAGTACCCAATATTTCATGGTGGGAAAATAGATTATCTAATCAAACGTTAGAAAATTTACCCCATGACGTGGAAAATGAATAGGTAGAACAATGACACAAATTAGAGGAGGTTACTTTGGCTCTTCAAAAACATTTGAGTATCTCTCAACTAAATTTCTTAACGTAGAGCGTATTAAATTTTTAGGGTACCTAGGAATAGATATATGAGGATATATAATTATATTGTATAAGTATTGGCATGGGCCACACATAACCCAAGATTGATTGTATTATAATATTATATTATAATATAATATAATATTAGTAGTAGGCTCCCCAAAGTAGAAGTAGAATATGGGTATATAAGAAGAGATATTTGTCATTGTAATCATCATGAAGATCAATCATATGTAATCATCTTTGCCCATGAAGTGGCTTATGGTACTTTACCCTCCTTAAGTGGCTCTCTCATCTTGGGAGATCTTGTGGAGTTATTCCTTAAGGATTATTATTGTTGTTTCTCTACCTTAAGGGTATTATCTATCTCTCTCTAATTTGTGGATAATTATTTGTGGATGAATGAATTGATATTTTTTCATAGTGATGAATGATTTATGTTAATGATAATAAATTTTTGTAACACATATACACTTTATTATATTCCTTAGGTTGGTAGATAATACAAAGTATTAAATATTTTGATAAGTTTACCTACTTTATGGTAGGTTTTATTGATAGGAAATGTGATTTAGAATTGAAAGTAGAAGTAAGCTAATACACCTTACCATGTTTTTGAATCTTGTAGGTGTTTAGCCATACATCATAAATTACACTATGGTCATACTGTAATGGGTTCCTAAGAAGGATATCTAAGCAATCCAAGAGTGTGACATCACATTCAATTATATCTTGGAAATACTCAATATAAAAAGTAACTACACAAACCTTGTTAATTAGTGATGAGGACCATGTTATTGTACTCATCCTATATGATATGTATGAGGATGAATGTATGTGGGGAGGTAAGGAGTGGTGATGAACCTTTCATTTTCTCCCATTGTCAATGATTAGGAGAGCCATCCTTTTCTTGATTTGGTAATTATGTATAAAGAAAAACTCTTAAGATGCCTTAGAATAGTTCTTAGTTATAATAATAAGGGTAGGGTCAAGATCTATAGGATTTTCAATTTCTACCATAGGCAAGTCCTCTACCTCATATGTTTTTTTCTTGCTACTCTTGTAAAAGGAGAGTTTTACCTTCTTTATTACTTTGGAGTAACCTGAACTCCTCAGTTGAATGAACCCAATGCTTGTGATAGCTACAATATTTGTTTTATTACTAGTAGTAGGGGAGGAGGATTTATTGGAAAATTTTGATTGGCCGCTATTATTTATGGAGGGCTTAGAGGTACCCCATTGAATTTTATTTTTAAAGAAAAACTTATTTTATACAACCACTACAAGCTTAAAAGCCTTATATCAGGATTCAAATTCAAACATAGCCAACTCTTTATGAACGACAAGGGAAAGACCAAAAAAAAATTTAACAACTAGTACCTATTTTGCATCTAAAATATTGAGCTTGACCTAAAACTTATTGGAGGTATTTCCATACTACTAAATTGATTGATCTTGAGCTTACTCAAGTTGTATCTAGTGAGCTAGCATGTTCCATATGTAGCAAAGGGGTAAAATATTTCCTTGAACTTTGCTTGGAGTTTCTCCCATTGATATTTCTCCTCTTATCTTGCTACAAGTATTGTTTGATAATTTTACAAGTCTAGGGCTAAATATGACATATGAAATTTAGCCATTTGGATATTTTGATGGTTCGTTAGATTAGGCCTAGTTTTGAAATATACCTTAAGGTTACATAGCTAGGAGTTCAACTTCTTATCATCAAAGCATCTATAAAATTTTAGAATGGAAACCTTTATTTCTAGTTGTAAGCCTTGGGTTTGATCCACATACATATTTTTGAGAGTGCACTAGAGAACCATTTGAAGTGTTGCCATAAGATCTTACATGCTATGATTTTGGCTCTTTGTTTGACTTTGTAGAATCTATTGGAGAGTACTTATATTCAATAATTCTTTAGAAATCCCTTATTTCTATGTATCTTGTTTAGGATCCATTGCAAAAGGTATGAGCAATTTTTTTGGAGGGTTTTTGATGTAGGTAACCTTCTAGAGGGTGTAACTTTGATTTGGAACACTTATTATAAACTTAAAAAAAATCAAATTTCTTGATGATATGGATGCATTAAATGGATCAAAGATAAGTTTGGTGCTCATTAAAACCCTCACAAGACCTTGAAAATGAGATCCAAAGTATTTGCAATGCAATATCTTAGAAACAATTATAGATATATAGTAAGGATAATATGCAAAAATTTTAAAATTATTGTGGCATGGTGGTTATAGGGTCGAACTGCGCGAAGATCTATGTGGCGGCTTCTGGAGCAGACAACGCAGAATACTATGGCGGCCATAAAAACTGGACAGCCTGCCCGGATACATGGTTGCTACCGATTCCACCATGTAAATTCATAAAAAAAAAATATGCAAAAAGTCAAAAGGAGGCTAGATCTTTGCCAACCTAAGATGAGGGATCTGGTAAAGATTTATCAAAATATTTTAGAAGACCAAATCCAAGGTCGTGATCATATAGTTTTTAAGAAAAAATAAATAGAGATCTAGCAAGGTTAATATGTTGAAACCCTTAAAGAGGCTTGGTCTTTGCCAACATAAGATACAGAATTTAGTAAAGATTGATTAAGATCTTTTAGAAGACCAGATTCAAGGTCATGATCACTTAGAATTTGATACCAATTGATATGAGCATGCATGAATAAGACACAATGGTATTTTTCTCAATAAATTCCTCTATCCCAATATAATTCATATTCAATATTATAAATGAATACAAAAAAAAAATTAGAAGAAGAAAACTTCAAGAGATATGGAAGTTTCCAAAAATAAGACAAGTACAACACAATATGGAAGTTTTCAAAAATAATGATCTACTATATTAAATAATCAAATATTATCTCTTATGTAAATACTAAGCCTTATTAATGTCAAACATGCTTTTATAGTGGGCCTACCATACATCAAGATAAATAATTTATCTAAGCCACATAAGATAAAAATGATACATGGAATGAGTGGTTGCATGTAAATCAGCTACTAGTGTTGAAATGGTAGTTAAGGGAGTGGAAGGGAACTTATCACATGAAATACAAGTGTCCTCCTATATCCCTTAATTTATAAAAGAGGTGAAATTTATCACTTGCTCATTCTCACACACAAGGACCAACAAGGAGGAGCCAAAGGAGAGCATACTGATAAGCTAAACTTGAACTATCTAGGGTACAACCTAGGGCATGCATTAGGATGTCCAGTAGGAAAAAATATCTTATAATGTATATTTCAAATATGACAAAGGAGAAGTGCAAGAAAACTACAAATAAGATGGTTGCACTAGAGTGTTATAGATGGGGCATGCCAAGCCAATAACAAAAATAAGGGTTTTTCTAAAAAAAATTTCTCTAACAATATTAAAAAATAAAAAAATTTAATAGGTGAGATTTTTACAAATAGAGAAACATAGTTTCTAAAGAGGAAGCTATAATTCCAAACCCTATCCAAAAAAATAGCTAGATTTTTAGATGAATTTGTATGTTAAGAGCAATGGAAGTATAAAAAATAAAGGGATGCATGACAATGAGGAGGACACATTTTTTAAAGTAGAAAATGACTATCCAAGGGTTGTAGAGGGTTTTTTGAAGCTTGAGAAATTTCATATGGACCATAAGGAGTGCCAACCAAAGTGAGAAGAAGACCATTAAGTTAAGTCAACACAAAGTTTAAGGTAAGAACAAATTCATTTCATTGGAAGAGTATGTGGTATAAGGTATCCAAAGCTGGTTCATCTAGGATAGTCTATAGATTTGGGTCATCTAAGACAAAGTCATCTAATGTTGGTCTGTCTATAGTTGGGCCATCTAGATTTGGGTCATCTAAAATAGGAACTGGCTTGTCTAGCCTAGGGCTATTTGACCCAAAATTTTGGTTGTCTAGCCTAGGATGAGAGCCATCTGACACCAAGGGACATCCATCAAAAGGAAAGGAAGGGTCATCTAAGACTAAGAAGAAGTTATTTTGAGAAAAAATGAAGTCATCTAGAGTTTAAAAAAAAAATTGAGAGGTTTAATTGAAGAATACTAAAACATAAACAAGTATAAAAATTTAGTTTAAATAGCGAGGGTTTTAATGGTTTTTTGTTGAGGTTTTAGGGCATTGCCTCAAACCTTGTGTATGCAAAAAGGGAGATACCCATAAAACTTGCAAGGGCACTTCCCTTATGCCCCAACAAAGGTGGCAATGGGTATTGTCTGTCATGTTGTCTATTTTGATATAGACAATTGTAGGAAGTGGAGTGAGTAATTGGAAAATAATGTTTTATTAGAAACAATTTGAAGTGAATCAAATTGCAAATATATCTATAATAAAAAAGTGGAATAAAAATTATAACATATTATAGTAGTGTTCAATGCTTCCATACCCAGTATTTAGCTCATGTGTCATTAAGGACACTAACAAGTCTAGAGGAGGGGATAGATATAGGTAGATGAATTGATATATCTACATAATGAATGAATATTTGTTCTCTTTTTTTGTTATTTTGTAGTTCATATATAATTTTTTTTAATGAAATATGCATACACATAATTATTAAATTTCATGAAATAAATGTAAGTCAAATGCATGTCAAATATAATTTAAGAAAATGATGAGGTATTGGGTAGTTAGTTGGGGAAAGTTGAGGATGCAAATACCTCCTTAGTTATATAAATAATAACCCTCCCTTATTCATTTATACATTGGTGTTGCACATAGTAGTAGAAGTTGGGTGTAATCCAACATATATTTGTGATATGGTTGTACTGGGCCATCTAACTATTATGCTAGGCCATTTGACTATTATGTAAGGTCATCTGAATTGTATGCAAGGCTATCTAAACTTTTTGTAGATTCATCTAACTATTGGATTAGTCCATCTAATATATGTTGTGTACATAGTATATCCATTGTAGTTGTAAGTTATTCACATTGTATAATTTTTTTATTTAAGTGGTAGTGAAATTGTGTTGTACTATGTTGTATTTATTTCTACACTATTCCATTTCTATATCCTAGTGTTGTTGCCTATTCAAAGTGAGGTTAAAATTGGTGACATGGAGTTGTGACAAGCATATAATTAAGGAAAGTACATAAATATAACAATGGAAATATTATAATATAGTAATTTTGGATACCTAGTTCTATGCATCTTGAACATTTAATACCCAGGGCAAAGCCATTACTTTCTTCCTCATAGAAGTTAGAAATACACCCATGCCATATCCATACCTACTTAGCTTACATTTGTGGAATCTATGCTCATATATTTATCCATTTTAATTCATATTTTTCATTCCTTGGATTGGTCTTCAAGATATAGAAAGGCCTATGAGACATAGATTGACATTAAAGATACAAATATGCTCCTATATTGAGTGATTCAAATATTCCTCCATGATGGTTGATCTTTTGTCATGGCATAGATTGTTTGAGCTAAGCCTAATTTTCATATTTTCTACTAACCTCCCTATGACACATGCATCCCCATATTTGTCTCACAACTCCTAGACTGATAAGTGATAGGGCATGGAATAGACTAGCACTAGAAGAGGATGGTTGCTTTTATGAGTTGATGCACTATGGTATAACCAAAAATTAATGCTTCACATCCAAGTGCAAGTGGTCCAAGTTATAAAATCAACCAAGATCTTCTCACCTAGCCATTACAAGAAAAATCCTAGGATGCTTCCCCCAAGATAATTAAATGAGCTACCTATTTTAGAAAGTTATTATGATCATCTCAATAAGCCCATCCTAGTCAACCATATCAAGTCATAATGACCAACCTAAAACAACTATCATTCTCAACCATTGTAAATAGTTGCCACAATTTGAGGTAGGTGGAATCTCAGTCTAGTGATGTACCCCTTACAATGGTCTAAAAAAATCAAGGCTTGAAATTCTATTCTAAATATTATCTTTAAAGAGGAGGTAGGTAATGATAAATGATAAATGAGTCACTTAACAAATGAATTAATGCTCATCAATTGTAATTATAAGAGCAATTTCTTTGAGTTTTTATGCAATATTTTTATGGTACAACAATTATAAAAATCCTAGGCACTTCACATACATGGGCATATGATGATTTACATCATGTTGCCATATGATAATTTGCCTATGCATTCTTTTATTCTCTCTGCATATACTATTTTTCACTATTAAATTTTTTACATAACATAGCTTGTATGCTTTCATATTTGGTTATATATTATTTATTTATTATCAACAATAAAAGGAACTAGGTATTGGCTATCTAGCTAAGGAATTATCCCACATGTCTAAATCACAACACTCCTCATAAATGCTAATGCCATTTGTTGTTTCTTCACAAAATTTTGATTTGTTCTTTTCCATATAGACAATGGTCTAGCATTATTTGTATCAAAGAGCTAAAGTTGACCAACTATAGGATAGATACATCAGTATACTCAATCCTCTTACTTATGCCTTCATTGCTTATATATTATTTTCTACATGTATCTCAAATACATATGGGTCTAACTTTATTTTGATATCTTATTGCTTTATTTTTATGCATTAATTATTTTTTATTGACTTTTAGAGTCCTACCCACCCTTTGTTATTACATGTATGTTGTATCCATGTTGAGGTAGGTATAGGAAAATGATCAACAATCCCTACCTAGCGCTTTGTCATATCCATATTTGGGTGAATCCAAGTGAGAAACTTTATGGGTTATTCATAATCCCCTTGAATTCCTTACTCAATCATACCTATAAGCCTTCCATGATAAAATATTTTCCATGCTTAAATTCATGGATGATCATGACTACTTTCTATGTAGCAAGACTTATGTGGACCTCTCTCTTAATTCATATTTCAAAAATATTCATGAGGAAGAAAATACTTTCAATAATACTATCTATATTGAAGGTGAGGAAGAAAATCAAACTCCTCTTAAGGAAAACATTCTTAATAGAATAACATTTACCTCGATAGATCACCTACATGAGTTCATGAAGATGAACCACTATCTTCATGGATATCATTTAGGAAGAGGAGCAAGACCAAGGCCTACCCTAAGAATGAACCCAATAGTTAGCATCCACCAGTGCTACTATTGACCCTCATGATCAACCTCATGATAACAATAATCCTCTTAAAGAAAGTGTGAACCAAGTTGCTATCACTAGTCCCAAAACACTTATTCCCCAATATGTTGACTCTACCACCTCTCCTATTGTATCTATAGCCACTGACTGATCCCAATAACTTTATTTTTTCACCATTATAGCATGCCTACCAGTCATGTTTAAATTCTATTATTTAAATACAACCTACTTGTATTATGACATAATGTTCCCCGATTACATATTTCTATAACTCCATCATATAGCTCCAACCACACTCAAAATATACCTTACTTTGTCCCTCCAGTAATTTATACCAATCATTTTATTCCTAGTGGATATAATATGGTTTCTCTTCCTCCTATAGTCTCATTCCCTCAAATCCATCTGATTTACCTAACTACTCCTCAACCTTGTTCAAACGTCTCTCCCCTAGAGTTATCTCATCCTAACTCAAGAGTCAAGTTCAAACTGAAGCATATAAGTAACTTGCTACAATCCAAGGAACTTATTTAAGTTCACAATATTTCTTTGATGAGTTTTCTAATAAGCCTTTGGACATGTTCATCACCAATAAACCTTACCCAAAAAAATCTAGGTATCTCAATTTTATATGTATAGAGGATTAGATGACCCTATTAGCCATCTTCAATATTTTAAGATTACCTATGCTAGCATTACCCATGATGAGTTTGTCTTCCTATGATTTTTCCCTACCAACATTGGATATATGGACCAAGAATGGTATATTTCCTTACCTCGTCACTCCATAAAGAGATTTCACCAATTAGCAAAACTATTTATCTAGTATTTTGTTATCTATATCAAAGAGTGTGTCTCTATTGATGACCTTTATTAGATTAAGCAAGCCAAGGATGATCCTTTTATATAATTCCTAGCTAGGTTGTAAGATCTTATAGGTAAGCTTCAATATATTCCTCTATCTAAAGACCTTAAAGTATTCATATGTAGTCTACATGAACAATTGTCTTACCATATAGAAAATATACCCATTACCACTTTTGAGGCTATAGTCGATATTGCTAAGTAAGTCAAAGTCATTCTTATCCATTAAAGTTAGCTTAAAATCTGTAAAGAAGAGGATAATCCCAAGAAATAATATAAGGATAAGCATGTTATGGGTGATGGAGTTGTTTACACTTGCTAGGTGAATAACATAAATTTGGTTGCTCTTGTAGCCCAAAAGATCACCTTAGCTAAGCAAAAAAAATGTAATAGAAAATTCACTAGATTAGCATATTTTTAATCAACCATCCTTGGTCAACTCATTGATGATAATTTAATCAACCTTCCATAGCCAAGACCAATTGAACTATCGTAAGGCACACCTAATTAGTACAACCTTGATGAACATTGTAATTTCTATTGAGTGGTGGGTCACAATACTGATAGGTGTAATACCTTGGGTAACTTCATCCATAATATAATTTAATAAGATTATATTATCATAAATAAGTCTAATGATCAACCATCTACATACAACAAGGACCTTTGGATTTTCCAAAATCCCCTACCTAATCACAACTAGAGGATTGTCAACAATGTATCTTATTAGAATATGGTTAGAATGGTTTCCATACATCTGGTCATCTAGAAGAAACATAGATACCAACCTTCTAGTTTGTCCTTTTGACCTCTTATGATTATTCAAAATAAATATAAGAACCCTATGTTAGGTAGGCTCCTATTGTCATCCTTGTTGCTCCTACTAGTTCCTTTGATCTCCATCAATAGCTACAGAATGCCCTTCTAATATTTCCATCCTAGAATTGTCCAAAATGTCTCTTACTCATTGTGACATGCTCCTCCAACTTCTTAGTGAGTAGGTGGTCCCTTAAGAATTATCACCTAATGAAATCACTAATATTATCAAGACCTTGGGAGTCCATCATCTTATATCCTTTTAAAAAATTGAGGTTCCCCTATCGACTCTTCCTAGTGATCATCCCATGCATATCACATGCCATATAAAAGAAAAATACATTAAGTGGATCCTAGTAGATAATGGACCTAGCCTCAATATTTGTAATTTGAAATTTATTCATCACCTTGTTCTAACACCACACGATTTGTAAAATATGGAATTGATCATCCATTCCTTTGATGGTAGGGAATGTGGATCTTGTGGTACTATATATTTACCTTTGAAATTCGACTCCCATGTCCTTGATGCTCTGATCTATGTTATTCCATATAAAACATCTTATAACATCCTCTTAGGACAACCATGTATTAAATTCCATGCAAGTTGTACCTTCCACTTATCATTAGTGCCTCAAGTATGAGTATCAAGGTAAAATAATATATATCATTGCTAACTCAAAATATTTTTCTTACTACCAAATGACCTCAATTCTTGAGATCTTTTGTCCTTTCCTACACCTTGTACCTTCAACCATACCTTGAACTACAACTTCAAAACCATCCTTTCTAGATCAGCCTATCATGATCACCCATAATCCTTTATCACCTAATCCTCTTATTTCAACCCTTGTTAAAACCTATCCCAATCCTATATCTAACATTACCACTTTGTTTACTTCCCCTCATGACTATGTTTGATCCACTGCTAAAGGTTTAACCATACAAATTATAAGTTGTTCTTTAATGTGTGCTAGCATGTCTAATTATGAGTACATATGTAGCAAGAATATATTTCCACCCAAAAGGTAATCTACATCCTATTATATATATCTCTTGATAACCTTATCCCTAAGAAAATCCTTATCAATATGGGGTACCTCAAGAAGGGCGGTTGACATGAACAAGGCATTAAAGATAATTTAGAATATGATATTTAGCTTGGCCATTGTGGGATCAATTACATCCCCAATAATACCAAAACTTTACCTTTTATCCACTCATCTAGCACTGTCACTATTGAAGATCATTATTTACCATCCCTTTGTATGGATAATATCTCCCTTCATGGTTCCCAATGGGGTGAGAAAGAACTTTGGTCTCTCCCTATGCCTAACGCCCTTTGCCTTTGTTATATTATTGATGTATATTGTGCCACTCTTATCTCTATTGCATCCATTGTTAGCAAGGTTATGCACAACGATGAATATTCACAAATTGGGTGAATATTAGCATTTTTAAAAATGCAAATTGGCAATTTTGGGGGACCTTGGACGTCGGCCAATTCACCCAAAATTTTTGGGACAAAAAATTTTAGGTGTCGATTCATCGTGCATTGATAATAGTATTATGTATTTTTTAAAATTCACCAACACTCCCGCCTAAATCGTGGACCCTTTTCACCTAAAATTTTTAAAATTTTTAACTTATCCCACCAAATTTGCCAACTATACCACTATATATAAGTAACATGCCAGAGATACTTTTTCATTTAAAACATTCAAACTATTAGAAAATTGAGCAGGCACAACGAAAAGTAAAACCTTCCAAGCGAAAATATGAACTGAAACATTCGATCTATTGCAGAATTCCACCAAACTTCAACCGTGTGCAAAAACCAGTCGATTCGGATCAAAACTCTACTCAAACTGAAACCAAACCAATATCTGCACTCGAACAAAACTAGTTCTCAATTTTCACCCAGATGGATTGCTAGACTCTTTTCTACACCAGTATCAATAGCCATACTCTATTTCCACCCGGACCAATTAAGGACCTTTTTTCTACTTGGATCGACTATCGAACCTCTTTTTCCACCCGAACCGACCATCGGACCTCTTTTTCCACTCGGACTAACCACTGGATCTCATTTTCCACCCGAATCAATATTTGGATCTTATTCTTCACCTGGACTGACATCCAGATCCTGTTCTACATTTGAACAGACTAACAAACCCATTTCTCCACTGGATCAACTATCAGATCTCTTTTTCCACCTGGATCGACTGTCGAACCTCTTTTTCCACCTAAACCGACCACCGAACCTCTTTTCCATCCGAATCGACTAGTCGAACCTATTTTCCACCCGAGACCGATTGTCGACTTTTTCTACACTAGGTTCTCTATTTTTGCACTAGGTTCTCTGTTTCTCTTAAGACATTGTGAATCTGTGATCCTATGTTTTTTTGGTTTTTTAGAGAATATGAGTTGAAGCAGTTGTAGTAATAAGATCTATTTTTCTGTCATCTAATTGTTGGTTTTTATTTTGCTATTTTTTAATCATTTATTAAAAATAAGTCAATGCTCGGTTTTCTATATATTTTTTTCCTGTTCTCCATGTTTTCCCCTATTTTCTCTCTTTGTTAAAACTCTTTGATTCTCTGTTTCTATTGAGATCTGCTTTTTTGTTATAAGATTATAAATAGGTAAATGCTTTGGTTCTCTAAGGACATTGTGATGCTCTGTTTCTCTAAAGATATTTTGATTCTCTATTTCTTGTCCATTTTGTACTAGAATCTTATATTTTTCCACATTTGTATCTCTAATTATATTTCGCATACACAAGTTTTTTTCTTACATTGATTTGAATTTTTATATTGATTAGTTTTTTGCTCTTATTAGTTACAAGTGCTATCTCTAGAAAATAGAGTATTTGCATACACTAAAAAAATCACAATAAAGAATGCCTGGAAATAGGTATTTATTTTCTACCAACCATCCATATGTTTATTCTAATTACAATATTATCTTGAGGCTTCATAGAAGTAAGATGTCTTCAATATTTTATTACTTTTCTAAATTGAAAAATATTTTCTTTACAAGTAAAATGTCACCTACTAGTGATGCAAAGAAGGGGGCCAAATCTTCTGCTGAAAAGAGTATCCTAAATTATTTTAGCCATATGTTGAAATCCAATGAGCCATCGACATCTGTGCAAATTCAAGGTACAAATGATTTTTGACTACTAAATAGTTAGTTGTATATTTCATGATTATTTTAAATAATGCTTTCTTCCTCAAATAGTTAATTTTTAGTATGTGCCTCTAGCCATATTGCATGATGATATGAATCATATTTTTGTTTGTTAGTTTTTTTGTTAAATCTAAAAATGATAAAGAATATTATTGTATGCTACTATGCAGAATACCCTGTTGACCCTGATATGCCTCCACTTGAAGATATTCCTCACCAAGAGATGCCTTCTAATGAAAATTCTCTTAACAATGACATCCAACAAACACTTGAAGATAATCCTCAAAATGACATGCCAGTTGAAAATGAAAGCGATAAATCAAATACATTACAAACTTCTTTTGAATCTTCAAGCAAAAATACTAAAAAGAGAAAGGCATCTAACTGGGCTATTGGAAGGGCATTTAAGAATGAATGGGCAGAAAAATTTCCCTTTATAGAGCTTGTCCTAACTGAGGACAACCAAGTCGATCAAAAAGTATGTAGATGCAAAATTTGTAGTTGGAAACTAGGTAAGGATCATAGGCTACAAAATAAGATAGATACAATAGAAAAACATGCTGGCAAAGCTTATGTAAAAGTTATAGGAAGTGATGGTAAAATTAATAAAGAAGTTAGGTGGAAGGATGCATCAGAATGTATGCATGTCAGATATGCAATAGAATATGACAATCACTTTAAGCAACAACAATCTCTTGTTGAGAAAGGTGGAACGATTGAAGCCCAATTTCATAAAATTCATAAGACCACCTTAGCTTCAAAAAGTTTGTAGTTTGTTGTTGTATATAGTATTCTCAAGAAGGGTAGACCCATGTCCGATTTTATTGATTATAAGCACTTGTTTCAACTAGTTGATGTGCAAAACCTTCCTAGTTCCCATTGGTCAGATCGAAGTGGTTGGGAAATGGTAAAATATCTATCATTAGTTGAGAAGGAGGACCTGAGGGAGAAAGTAAAACTTGCCAGATTCATTTCACTTTCTATTGATGAGGTGATGATTGTGGACAACACATCTTGGATTTGCATGCATGTGTACACATTTCAAAATCATGTAAGGCAACCTAGTTTGCTAGGATTACATAAGATGGTTGAAATTTCAAATGCAGAAAATATTTATAATGTTGTTGTGACTAGTTTAAAGGATATTGCGAGAATGAATGATATAGACATAGCCACAAAGTTAATATGCGTTGGAGTTGATGGTGCTGCTATAATGCAAGGGCATATGAATGGTCTTTGTGTTCGACTCCAAACCTCAATTGCCCCATATATGATACCCATTCATTGCATGGCTCATAGAGTGAATCTTGCATATAAAATCATGAGCACTTTTGAAAATGTTGCGAGAGTGGAAGACCTCATTCATGAAATACATTCTTATTTTTCTTGCAGTCCAAAAAGGTTTGCATAGTTTCAATAGTTTGCACTAGGAGTTACAGAAGAAAAAAATTGTTAAAATATGTGGATACAAGGTGGATTTCATTGTATCAACCTGCACATAGAGTTTTTATAGAATATCAATCATTAACGGGGTTTATGTATGCAAATCGTAGGGCAGTTGATAAGGCAAAATATTTGTTGTTTCATTTGATTAACTTTGAAACCCTTTTAATATTATGTGGTATTCTTCCAATGTTACAAGAAATGAGTAGATTGATTAAACTTGCACAAGAGAGATCCATCTATATCATTGATTTCATGAGGATGAGAAAACAAATATGTATGATTATTGATAGGTTATATGTGTCCAAAGGAGATTTTACAGATCCCTTGTTTGATAGTTGGAATACATTGACAAATGTGAATGATCCAAAAAATTTTTGAAGTTTGACATCAATGATCATATTTGTATTAATGTTCATGGAAATTTGATACCTCTTTATTGTTTTGAAAGGTAATCAAGTATAGTTATGGATGATGTTGAATAAGTTCCTGTAACACACAATAGATTTCATGTTGTTTTACATAATACTAAGATAAATTTGTTAAAAATAGTAGAATCATTGATAAGTGAGATAAGAGAACGGTTTTAAAGAGATGAGTTGCTTGAGGCCATGGGTGTGGTTAACCCCATGTTTTGGGGTCCTTGTATTGAATACAATTCTACAAATGAGTTGTTTATTAAATATATGCTCATACTTATTAAGCATTTCAGTAAAAGTGTGGAAGTCAATGGTGTTGAAATCAAAGGTATACTCAACAAAGATCTTTTAAAACAATAGTCATCACATTTTGGAAGAACAATGGTTGAGCAAACATCACTTTTGAGTAACATCCATGAGAATGGTTCCATTGCACGTTTGTGGCAAAAATTGTATCCAAGTAGTGTCTTACAAGATACTATTAGTGAATACTTTTATTTATATGAATTATGTCAAACAATGATTTTGGGATCTGTGGAAGATGAGAGGGTTTTTAGTGCACTATCTTTTGTTAAATCTAAGCTCTACAATAGGTTGGACAAAAATTTAGAAAATTGTTTGAGAATTTATGTGTCATCGTATCAGTTGGATAAATTTCCCTATGATAGAGCATTGGCATACTAGAATTCCCTTGCAGCTAGAAGGGGTACAATGAATACAAATGATAAGGAGGATAATGATGATTTCAGTGATTATATGGTGGAGACACAGATATCCACTATGCTTAATAGTGATTTTGGACAAGTTGAGAAGTGTTTGTTTTAGCTACCTGAATTGTGATTTTTCTAGTATTTCACAACATTGATAAATTTGAATTCATTTGATATCATATTTCACAATATTGTTTCAGATTTATTAGATTTCACAATATTGTTTCATAATATTGATAAATTTGAATTTAATGATAAATTTGTTGTTTTGGAAATGGTTTTAACTGCTTTCATATAATAGTATTGTAAATGTATGAATATTGTTAATGTTTTTGAAATTGTTTTAACTACTTTCATATAATGATAAATGTATGAGTATTGTTGTTTTTGAAATGGTTTTAACTGCTTTCATATTGCCAAAGTTTTGGACAAGCTGAGAAGTGTTTGTTTTAGATTTTGAATTTTAATTTTTCAATGATTTCACAACATTGATAAACATGAATTCATTTGTAATTTTTAATGTATGAATATTACTGTATTTCCAAAGTTCTTATGTTGCTTAATATAGTAATATTTCTTTTTGTTTGAGATTAATATAGTATATAAAATTGTATTGTCATAGATGAAAAAAGCATCAAAATATTATAAACAGCAACAACCATTAAATGAAAGAGGACACAAAATTAGTAAATATCTTTTTCATATATTGATTCAAAATATATTACATGGTATTTAATTGTTGACTGAAATACAACAAAATATGTAGTCAACTTGTAAACATTTCAACCTAATCCTGAGATTGGGGGTTTGCTATCGAGGATTCTCCTAGAGTTGCCTCTTCGATTGCTTTTTCTCCTTCATGTACACCATGTGTTGGTAGTGCTCTAGATCTCATTAAACCTTCTTCTACTTTGTTAAAATTCCCCAACAATGCACCTTCCTCTTGGGTAGGATCTTCAAGCACTGTTAAAATAGGATTTTTCTCCTTCGCCTCCCTTAGCACGAGATCTAGATCCACTTAAGTTTATCCTTGATATATCTTCTTAAAATGTTATTATCTCTTACTTTCTCTTGCATTGTCTTCTTCATTATTATTGTCATTTCTAGAAATTTCTTTGCAACCTCTATATTAACTTGCATGCTCTAAACTTGTAATTTCAAATTTTTAAAATTTGACTACAAAAGAAAAAGAAAACATAAGTTAGTAGAGTTATATGACAAAATTTAAACAAAACATATGCAACTAAATTCTCACCTCGACCACATCTCTTGCAACCTCAACAACTTCAACTTTTTTCTTATTGGAAGCCCATTGGTTATAGTATGCTTGGGCTTCAACATTGATGTTCTCAATTCTATTCAACATAATGGTTAAAACTTCATCATCGGATGAAGTCCTAGACTTCACTGATCTTGATGTGGCCTGATTTAGTAGACCACTAAGCTTCTCTAGTTCATTCTCAACCAGAGAAAAAATTGACTCCCTTCTAGAAATTTTTTATAACGGGCATTTATTTCCTTTATAAGGACTTTAGCCCAAATTTCCTAGTCCTTCATAACTTTTAAATCTTGAAGCACCCTGTCTTGGATGGTTGCTTCAATACCATCACACATTGAATATTTTACATCAAAATTAACTTTCTCATCCTCGGATTGAGGATGAGAGTGGGCTTCCCTAGCAGAAGGTGATAATATTTGCTCAGTTGATGGGGTTGTTGTTTGTTGTGCTTCTATATGTGGATCTTGAAGCACATCTATCACTTGAAAGCCCAAAATGTTGCCCTACAACAAATAATCTTCATCAAGCAGAATATTATCTAATCCCACCATTGATAATGATACCTCTAGTATGGAACTTGTGTTAAATGAAAAAGAGGAAAATTCCCCTACGATCTCGGTTGAAGAAGTGTTTTCCCCTTCCATGGGCCATATTGATCTGGCCTCTCATTTGTTGCACCTATGGTTGTTGTCGTGGTGGTGGTGGCCTCATGATATGCTGGTCCTGGCTTCTCACCGATCGTTCTTGAGAGCCACTTAAAAATAGTTAAATAAGAACTTGCCAAAATTATTAAAAAAGATAAAAAAATATATATTAATTTCAAGTAAAGAGACAATGATTTACCTGACGATGATTGGATCTCATGTACAATATTGCGGATGGGGGTGGTGCACAATTCTGAAAATATGAAAATATTTAATAAAACTTATTATAATTTTATGTAACAAATATATAGATAAAATATTGAAAGAGAAACTTACGTGTAGGAGGGTTGATCTAACTCGATTCATATTGCACATTTTGTGCAAATATAGGTGGAAGAGAAGAAGACCCAGGAGAAGGAGCCTACCATGTATATTTTTGTGGCCTCACCATTGGTGATGATTCTGATTCATTGTCTTCAGAATCACCACATGCCTCATGCATGTGACCCCTTATGCCAACATCCTATTTTTTACTTTTTGTCACTGCCTTACTCTGCATTTAGGTGCAAATAAAAATTAAAACTGAAAATAGAGCTAAAATATATTAAAAAATGGTTGTGAAACATGGACTTACCCTCAACTCCTCTGGTCTCATACCCATGTTCAGTAGTGTTGGATGCAATATAGTTGGTACTTCAATATTTTTCAAATCATGAAAACTTTCATAAAAAAGAGCTAAAATAAAATTAACCATGGCCACCATGTTGACTTTCTCCATCTGGACATCATGCAACTCTATTCTGATGCATTCTAAAATGTACGTGCACCAGTCAAACTACACGCATTGAAGGTAGTGAATGATATACGCCAATGCCCATAACAAAAGTTTCGTTCTTCCAAGCAAAAATAGTCTTGCTTGGAAGAACTCAATAATGGCCTTCAGATCTTGATTTTCAATAGAGCTGTTTGTTAAGCCTCTTTTAGACTTAGCCATGGAAGTTGCACAAAAAAATTAGATGGCAAATAAAAAATGTTAAATTTTGAACAATAATAGAATCAATTGATGAGAATTATACCTTCCACCAATTTTTATGGGAGATCGTAATTCTCCTCCAAGTACTCTTTATCATGCTGAGATAGAGAGAACTTTGGAGACATGATAGGCAAACCCTTGTGTGAAAGATCTATCAATCTTTGGATGTCAGAAGGTGTGATTGTGAATGATAGTTGTTTATTTTAAACTATCACATTCATTATTGCATGGTCGTGGTCGTAACCATCAATGATAGTTTGTAGAAGGTGCTTGTCTATCTTGAAATGCGATATTGAAAGCAAGGGCTGCAAACCTGCTTTAGCTAGCCATGAAATGTCATAACTAGGGGTGGTTGACAAATCTGACATGGTGGTACAAGTAGCATTCTTGAACACTAAATTTCTAGTGGTAGTAGTGGTGGTAGCGGTGGCCATTGTTCATTGTTAAAGGAGAAATTAGATTTGAAAGGGTGTGGGGTGATGGTGGATCGAGGAGGGTTCGAGTGCAATCGTAGAAATGAAACTAAAAAATGACTATCGATGTCTATTTATAGATAGAAATGACTAGATGTGGACACATGGTAGAATGTCATTCGACATGCAATGAGGTTGATCGATGGCGTGACACATGGTAGAGTAAACATTGGTCTAGTGATGGACCTTGTTTTTCACCTGATCCATTAGTCGAACCTTATTTTTCACCTGGTCCATTAGTTGGACCTTGTTTTTCACCCGATCCATTAATCAAACCTTGTATTTCACCCGATCCATTACCTAGACCTTGTTTTTCACCTGGTCCATTAGTTGGACCCTATTTTCACCCGATCCATTACATGGACCTTGTTTTTCACTTAATCCATTAGTCAAACCTTATTTTTCATCCCATTTGTGAGCCAAATCATATTTTCACCATGTCCATTAATCAAACCCTTTATTCCACCTGGTCCATTACCTGGACCTTGTTTTTCACCTAATCTATTAACCCGACCTGGTATTCTACCCAATACGTTACCCAAACCTTATTTTTCACCTGGTTTGTGAGTCAAACCTTGTTTTTCATCTGATCCATTAGCCAAACCTTTTTTTTCACCCAGTTCATTAATCGGATCTTGTATGCCACATGGTTTCATTACATCGACATTGTTTTTCACCCGGTCTATTGGTCGGACCTTGTTTTTCACCTAGTCCATTTGCCAGACCTTGTTTTTCACCCGACCCATGGTCGGATGGTGTTTTCCACCCGAACCATTATTGGATGGTGTTTTCCACCCGATCCAACCAAAACTATCAAATTCACCAAGGTTTTACAATTTTTTGTAAAAAATAAGGTAATTCACCATTTCCTCCTACATGAAGTTGGCCAGGATTCACCAAGGTTTCGAAATGGATTCACCAATTTTTTACAAGTACATTTTGGGTTCGACCCCTTATGCATAACCCTAAATATTAGTTTATGCCTGTATAAAATGGAAGATAACCCTTCTTATTCATTATTCTAAGTTTACATAAAAATGAGTCCAATTCTATAATGAATGGTTTTTCTATCTCGCATATGCATGCACCCTATTTTTTTAGTTCCATGGACCTTTCTTCTCAACTCAAATATGACTCATCTTCTCATAAAAGATACTATAGATAGTAACATATGGATTTATGTTGACCCACAAATCCTTAAGTTAGGTGTTATCCAAATGCCTAATAAATACCAATAGTATGTGATATTTTCTAGGAGTCCTATGACATCTTTCTATGGACGTATGCCTATATGCCTAGGATAGATCTATCCTTGGTTGTTCATCACTTAGTCATCCATCCTAAAGCTAAACCAATCAAGTATAATCTCTATAAGATGTACTCTAAGGTCACTCTCCTTTTCAAGGATGTATTGTAGAAGCTCCTAGAAATTAACTTCATCAAAGACATTAATTATTCTAATTGGATCTTAAACATTATACCTATCATTAAGAAAGAAGGAGACATATGAGTTTGAACTAACTTTTGAGATATTAATGCAACTTGTTCGAAGGACAACTTCCTTTTACCTAACATTGATATGATGGTATATTTCACTACTTGATGTAGAATATTCTCTTATGAATGGATTTTCTAGATATAATCAAATCTAGATAGCTCCTAAGATTTAGAATAAAACCACATTTATTACTCCTTGGTCTACCTTTACCTAGTAGGTCATACCTTTTGGTCTTAAGAATGTTGGTTCCACATATCAACAGACCATGCTATATATTTTTCATGATATGATGCATGATATCATTTAGGATTAATTTTATGACCTCCTTGGATAATAAACTAATCATAAAGATCATACCGATGATATTTGACACATATTTCAATGCTTGAGAACCTATAACATCCACCTGAAGCCATAAAAGTGTATCTTCGATATTACCTCAAGAAATTTATTGGGCTTAATTATCTCCCATCAAGGCTTTGATTTTGAATTGTCTAAGATTAAGGTAATTACTAACATGCCTCCCTTTAATACTCTAACCTAATTGTATGCTTTTCAAGGTAATATCTAGGCTCATAGGAGATATATTACCTAGCTTGCTGACAAGTGTCATCCATTCTCTAAGCTTCTCCATAAGAATAATACTTTTATGTGGGATATCAAATACCAAATGGTATTTGAGACTTTAAACAACTTTAAGAACACAAGATTATACTGAGAGGGGGGGGGAAGTATAAGGCCACTTTTTACTTTTATTTCTCAAACAATATTATGCAATGTATAGATAGCAATATCAACAATAGTAATCAAAGCAATGCACAAATCACCACATAAAATAGAGACACCACAATTTATGTGGTTCACCCAATGTGGGCTACTCCACGAAGAAAATATTTCACTAAAATATTCTCAATTAATCTCTTGGGAATCCTTTCCCTATTACAATGTTTATGGACCTCTATCCAAAGGAGATACCAATCTCCTAAATTAGGTTCATGGATCTCTATCCACAGGATAACTCCTTCTCCTCTGCTCTAGTTGGTGATCCTCTAGAAGACTACTACCTCCACTACATTGGCTTGTGGATCTATATCCACTGAAGACTCTTTTCCCCACTCATAAGACCTATCCTAACTACCCTGGATAATGGATATCTATCCACTGGATACTATTGCCATCTCTCCTCTATCACATCCATAGCTCTATCTCAAAACTACATTAAAAATAGTCCTTCAATCTAGTACAACTCTACTCAAACTATATCTCTGGTGTAGCACAAATTTGTCCTCAAGTATACACCAAAATCTATCCTTAAATCCTGCTCAACAAGTCCACATAAAACTTTCTTAAATATGCTCAAAAATTCCACACAAAACTTACTCAAATCTGCTCAACAAGTCCACACATAACTTTTCCAATCTTCTCAACAAGTCCACACAGAACTTGCTCAAATATGCTCAACAAGTCCACACAGAACTTGATCAAATATGCTCAACAAGTCCACACATAACTTTCTCAAATATGCTCTATAAATTGCTCAAATATTTTCTACAAGTCCTCCCTATAACTTGCTCAAATATGCTCTACAAGTCCTCTTTAGAACTTGTTCAAATCTGCTCTACAAGTCCTCTCTAGAACTTGTTCAAATCTTCTCAATAAGTCCTCTCAAGAACTTGTTCAAATATGCTCAATAAGTCCTCTCAAGAACTTATCCAAATCTATATTGTAAGCTTCCACAAAAGCTCACACAAAAATCAGTCCACAAGTCTCCTTAAAGACTTGCCTCAACTCTGCTCAACAAGTTCACACAGAACTTATCCAATCTCATAGAAACATAAAGAGAATTTTTAGAGACTCAATATGTTCTATACTAATAACAATGCTCAATTACTTTCTCAACTCAATTATGAGCACCAGAAATGCTCATATTTTGTACATATTTCTTTGATCAATATGCGGCTGTATAATAAGGATTGCGTAATTTTATGATATATAGATATTTGATATAATTATGCGTGTTATCTAATTTGTGTGTTTTTAGTATGTTTTTTGGAATTGCAGTTGATTTAGCTAGATTTGGAACGGTCGAGGTCCTTTTGATGGACCTGGCACTTTATTTCATTGGGGGTTAATGAAGAGAATACGAGTGCCTCCCTACAGTCGAAAGGCACCAACTGAATACCAGTGCCTCCCTACAGTCGAAAGGTGCCAATTAAATACGAGCGCCTCCCTGCAGTCAGAAGGAGAAAACTGAATACGAGCGCCTCCCTGCAGTCGAAAGGTGCCAACCAAAGATGAGTGCCTCCCTGCAACCAGAAGGTGCCAACCAAGGGCAAGTGCCTCCCTACAGTCAGAAGGCACTAGCAAAAGGCAAGTGCCTCCCCGCAACTAGAAGGTGCCACTGATTCTTTGCCCGTTGACCATATTTGAACGACATGGACAACAACGGCTGGTGCAGTTCCAGCTCTGCTTCATGCAAAGCTAAATTGGAGATTGTACCAACATATCAAAACGTATTACTGATGCCATACAAAGCATGAAACGAACAATGAACATGCCGCCATTAGAACAAAATGCCAAATGTCGATTGCATTTACCAGACTGTCTTGATTTAGTCTAGGATAGATCGATTATTGTAACTACTTCTGTAACAAAATTTTTGCGGGTGTGTTATATAAACATACGTAGATCGTTCTGAAAAATATATAGAAATAATTAATAAAGATCCATTTAGAGTTACAGAAGATAGGTTGTAATACGTTGATAAATATATTATAGTTCCAAAAGTTCTAAGCGTGTGTTCGATCGGGAAGAAGCTGTTGGAGCCTAGGCCCACTCCAAGCCAGTATTTCTTCCCCATTTCCTTTTTGTTTATTTATTTTAATTAGTTTATTGCTTTCATAAGAATGTTCATTATTTTTCTAGTTCCAGTATTTGCAGTAGATTTATTTTCAGGAATGTGTACATGATTTATTTTTGTAGATTTAATTATGTTCTTCTTACATAAATCATTGAGGAGTGCAGGAATGATTGAAAAACCATTTCAAGAACACCCCCCAAAATGTAGGATTAGCAGATTCACCTCCAGTGGTATTGTAGTAACATAATTCTGACTCTTCGCAAGTTTATGAAGCTCCCTAGGTTGATAATTAAATGCACGGGCATGTGACAAAAATAGGAAACCATTCACCTTGTTTGGCCCGCAACATTTTGGTGCCGTTTCTATGGAAGAATCTTAATTAGATTAATTACAATACCATGAAACCTTCCATCTGACCTTGTATGAGTTCTTCGAGAAGAAGAGGACCTGACGATCACTTTATAAGAACTAATCCATCAGGACCTGAGTCAGCCGAGCATTTTGGATTTGAGTTAGACTCGCCCAACCTACCAGCAGTCCATTGAAGTGAGGAACTGCACTTTGTGCAAAGTGCCACCTCATCCCATCAAAAAGGGGACGAACGAATCATCATAAATCCCCTGTTTAATAGGACTCCTCTAGAGGAAGCCCTGTTGTGGAAGGCTGTGGAGGATCAGATGATCTTGCTAGACAACCTTAGAGCATTGACTCAAAAAGTTTTAAATTATCGGAAGGCCATAAACGCTACATTAGAAACCACATTTCCCAAAAAAATGGCAGATAACGATGAAGTCTCATCTGGCTTTAGTTTCCCGATAGAGGAGGGAGTAGGAGATACCAAAATGAAAAACATATCCCCTGCTCACCTTCCATCCTTTAGAGGACACCCGACTGAGGACCCTGACCTATTTTTATTCAAGTTTGATGTTTTGTGTAGGTTTGTGGATTACAAATCAAACATGCAGAAGTTGAAATTATTTCCTTCTACATTAGACGATGCAGCTCTATGATGGTTCATCGATCTGGGAGACAAACACATCACCACCTGGGACCAGATGAAGAAGCTCTTTCTAGAGCAATATCAAGATTTCAGGAGAGCAAGAGACTCTAGGGAGGAGGTCCTGAGCATGACACAAAGAGAATATGAGTCTCTCAAGGAGTATTGGAAGAGATTCAACTTTAATCTTCAACGGTCCCCTCACTCGAAGCTATCTGATAAAAGCATCTTCTTGAGGGGACTTACCAATGAGTCACTGGAGGCTCTCAACATGATCTCTGGAGGTGATGTCTATCAGCATGCTATGGACGACATTCAGAAATTATGCTAAAACTACTCGAGAAGGCGAGGCAAAATCACCGCTAGGACCATGAATGCGACTACTTCAGTCACAAAAATAGAAATAGGCAACATGTTGGAGGATTTGAAGAGTGAAATGCTCTCATCTCTAGCACTGCAGATGGATACGTTGCTGTTAGAAAAGAAGAAACAAGAAAATGATGCAGCATTAGCCTATTTCTGCCAAAAATGTAGAGGAAGGCACACAAAGAATGCATGTCCAGAAAACAAGGTCAGAGTATGCACAGTTTGCAGGCTGAATCATAAAACTTGATTGTGCCCACAACTACCCAGTAACTAGGAAGCGACTGAGAGCAAAGAGGCCTACTTCATAGGCAATAGGAAGATTTGGCCATAGCTCCCCATGAGTAATATACCAACTGGAATGCCATCATATGGGGGAGGGCCATAAATGCACCAAGGACCCCCTCAACCACCTAATATGGGGTGGTGGGGACCATCACCCTGGACTAACACACCCCCAGCAGCATTTCTGAATTAGCAACCATGGATGCCATATCCATATCTTGGGCAACAGTGGAGAGGCCACAATGCATGGAATCAGACTCCACAGAGTGTAGTGCCTACTCACATCCAACAAAACTTACCAGCATTGCTAGCAGCAAGACCTACGTAGCTACCAGCACAACCGACAGCAAACCTGAACAACAAAGTAAATCAGTCGACATACAACGTAGAAGGTGAGATGTATCATATGTATAATATTCAGCTTAGATCAGGTAGGTAGCTAGGAGTAGAGACATCGCCTCTGGTAGAAGAGGAGGAAGAAATAGTAGAGACACCTCCATTGGTAGAAGAGGAGGAAGAAATAGAGGAGACACCTCTGGTAGAAGAGGGAAAAGCACTTGAGAGAGCGGAGGCTCCATTTCCTAGCCGGCTATAGGAACAAAGAAAAACAACACAGCTGAAATTTGACATCTTGTCGAGCTTGAAGAATCTCATGGTGACAATCCCATTATTTCAAGCAATTTGAGATGTCCCCATTTACACCAAGGCAATAAGAGAAATGTGTCTAAGGAGACCGGGATGAAAAGCTACCCAGACTATCAACGTCATGGGTAAACTGGTAGATCTAATGATGGGTGGAACATGTCATCCGAAGTATGCAGATCCAGGCAACCCAGTGTAGACCGTAAAAATTGGAGGACATTCCCTGTCCAACACATTGGTTGACCTCGAGGCAGCCATCAATGTGATGCCTCAAGAGACCATGCAAAGGTTGTAGCTCACGAACCTGAAGCCAACCATGACAATGTTGTAGTTAGCCGATCGATCAACTGTGTCACCGGAAGGGATGTTGGAAGATGTGATCGTAACAGTTAGTGCATGGGAATATCCAGTCAATTTTTTAGTTTTGCAAACCAAGACTAGGCTGGGTGATTACCCGCTCATTTTGGGGAGGCCATGGCTAGCAACAGCTGATGCTTACATCAACTATCGAGATGGGCTAATGACCATCTCCAATGGGCAAAATGTCAAAATGCTGACCATTTCATCGCCAGCTCAGTCTATGGACTCGACAGAAGAACCCAGGATCACCAAGCATGGAACTACGAAGTTGTCCATAATCCAACCGATGATGACCTTGGAGAAGGTGGCAAAATAGGACGAGGATGGTGCTATCATGGAGTTTCTCCATGGAGAATCGTCCACCCCCACACCTGGATCGCCGTTGACTGGCACCCAAGATCAGCACATCCAAAAAATACATGTTGGGCTAGGGAGGATATTAAATGTCAATAGCAGGTTGACGCCCACACAGCTAGAAAAATTGGAAGAGCTTCTGGTAAAACACCAGTAAGCATTTTCATGGGACTACGTAGATATGCACGGCATCAGCCTAGAAATATGCACCCATCAGATTTATTTAGATGACCAGGCAACTCCTATTCGGCAGCCACAGAGAAAGATGAACCCAGCAATGAAAGACATTGTCAGAGAAGAACTGCACAAAATTCTAGCTGCCGAATTCATATATCCGATTTCTGACAGTGAATGGGTATCACCATTAGTGGTGGTCCCCAAAAAGAATAGGAAATGGTGGATCTACGTGGACTACCGGGCATTGAACAAGGTGACTAAGAAAGACCACTTCCCACTCCCGTTCATCGATCAGGTCTTGGACACACTCTCAGGAAGAAAATACTTCTCCTTTCTAGATGGTTTTAGTGGTTACAACCAGATCTAGATAGGGGAAGAAGATCAAGATAAAACAATGTTCACCTATCCATGGGGAACGTTTGCCTATAAGGTATTGCCTTTTGGACTATGCAACACACCGACCACCTTTCAAAGGGTGGTGCTTAGCATATTCTCTGATATGATAGGAGACGGGGTGGAAGTATACATGGATGACTTCACCGCCTATGGAGAAACCTTCGAGGAGGCAATGACAAATCTAGAAAGAGTGCTCGACAGGAGCAAGAAAAATCATTTTTCCTTAAGTAATGAAAAATGTTTTATGATGATGTAGGAAGGCATTGTGTTGGGACACCACCTCTCTGTAGAAGGAATAAAATTAGACAAGAGGAAGATCGAGTTCATCAGAGACCTACCTAGCCCCAGAATGCAGAAGGAGGTAAGAAGTTTCCTTGGATTAGCCGGGTACTACCGATGATTTATCATCGAATTTAGTAAGATTGCCAAACCACTGCACACCCTACTTTCTAAGGACGTAGAGTTTAATTGGATGGGAGATTACGAAGAAGCTTTCCAATTGCTAAAAGAAAAATTTATATCTGCACTGGTCTTGAGATGACCGAATTGGGCCATATCGTTCCATATTTACTACGATGCATCTAACGATGCGATCGGAGCATTCATCGGGCAGAAAGACGATGAAGAATTTTACGCCATCTATTATGTTAGTAAAAACTTGGTGGGAGCAGGGCTCAACTATACAGTGACAAAAAAATAATTCCTCGCAGTTTTCCATGCAATAAACAAATTCTGCCACTATATAATGGAATACAAGGTCTTCATCCATACGGACCACGCAGCTATCAGGTTTTTGATGAGCAAGCCGACCATTGGTGGCAGAATTATCAGATGGCTATTGCTATTACAGGAATTTGACATCACTATAGTCGATAAACCGGGCAAGGACAACATCATGGCAGATTTTCTATCCAGATTGATACCAGAAGATCATCAAGCAGTGAAAGATCAGTTTTCGGATGAACATCTGTTCGCTATTAGTGAACAAACTCCATGGTATGCAGACATAGGCAATTACTTGGCAACCAGAAGGACCTCATCTGCTCTCTCCTACTGAGAAAAGCAGGCGGTCATAGAGAAGAGCGCATCATTCCTTTGGATGGATGGTCTCCTATTTAAAATAGGACGGGACCAAATTATAAGAAGATGCATAGCAGAACAGGAGTTTTCAGAAGTGCCCAAGGCATGTCACGATGAGCCATGCAGAGGACACTTTGCAGGGAAACAAACTGCCTACAAACTACAAGCTGGGTATTTTTGGCCCACTCTATTCAAGGACATGGTAGCGTATACCAGCAAGTGTGACGAGTGCCAGAGGATGGGTAGACCAACCCATCGAGATGAAATGCCCCTGCAGCCCCAGGTACACCTGGAACATTTCGATAAATGGGGCATGGACTTCGTGGGACCATTTAATCCACCTTCGATGGGAAGGAGGTTTATTCTGGTCTGCACGGATTACATCACCAAATGGGTGGAAGTGCAGGCATTAAGGGACTCAAAGGAAATAACGGTCACCGATTTCTTATTTGCCCATATTTTCACATGATTTGGGGTTCCTCGGGAGATAACAACAGACCAAGGGCCCCAATTCACCTCCAAATTGATTGAGGAGCTGATGGAGCAATATAGAGTTCGGCACAATAAAACCATTTCCTACCATCCGCAGGTGAACGGGCAAGTAGAAGTGACAAACAAGGAGATAGAAAACATCCTGACAAAAACTGTGCAGCAACACGGGAAAGATTGGGCCACACAGTTGCCAGAGGCAATTTAGGCATACAACACCACGTGGAAATCCACCACAGGATGCACACTTTTCCAACTGGTCTATGGAAAAAATGCGATGATGCCCATCGAGTTCGAAATCAAAACTCTGAGGATGGATTCAAAATTAAATTTGAGCTTGGACGAAGCTCAAAAATAGAGGATTTGCCAACTAGATCAGCTGGACGAAATCCGACTGGATGTTTTGCAGAGGACGAGAGATTATACGAAGCGAGAGAAAGAAGTGGCATGATAACCACATCAAGCTGAAGAAGTTCCAGGTAGGGGAATGGGTATTGTTGTACGATTCTCGATTCCAGGAAAGGAAGGGAAAACTTATGCAGAGGTGGATGGGGTCGTATGAGGTGGCAGAGCTCATTAGGAATGGGGTGGTGCATGTTAAGACAATTGACGATAGCAACACCATGTTCACAGTCAATGGCCACCAACTATGTCCCTATAATATGTCCAAAACATTACAGGTGGAATCCAGAGTAGGCATGGGGGAGCCCCCATCTTGCTAGATCTGGACCAAAATCTCACAAGTGAAATTGTGGGCATGAAGGTGCTCACCCAAAAAATTTTAGTTAATATAGTTTTTTTTGTAATGTGTGTTTTTGCAGGGACGATGCCCGCATGCAAGCTGCAGGCATCCTAATCCAGGGCCTAACAAGCATGGAACGCGTCTAACTGCATTTATTTTCCTTTATTTTTTGGTTGCTTTTTGTAGGTGGAGGACCTGACAGCATGAGGGATAGGTATCTGGGAAACCAGGCCTGATTCGGCTCAGCATTCCGACAACGGCTCATAGGTAGAATCTGGGCAGCATGAAAAATTGGGAAAGCTTGATCACCCTTTTTCCAGTCAACTCGCCATCCAGAAGAAGGCACCTTACTGCATCCAGAAGGTGCCAAGTCTAGAAGAAGGTGCCTTACTGCATCCATAAGAAGGTGCCAAGTCCAGAAGAATGTACCTTACTACATCCAGAAGAAAGCGCCAAGTCCACAAGAAGGAGCCTTACTGCACCCGAAAGGTGTCCATCCAGAAGAAGGCACCTTACTGCATCCAGAAGGCGCCAAATCAGAAGACAGCGCCTTCCATCCATTAAAAAGTTCTATTAAAATATATATATATATATATATATATATATATATAGTAGGCGTCTTCCATGGTACGAAGGCACAAAGTCTTCAAAAAAAAAAAAATCCAGCTGAATACGCCTTCCAACATCAATAATGTGCATTCATCTAGCTGAGACGCCTTCCAACATCAAGAAGGCACATTCATCCAGCCAAGATGCCTTCCAACATCAATAAGGCGCATTCATCCAGCCGAATACGCCTTCCAACATCAGAAGGCGCATTCATCAAGACGAACGCCTTCCAACATCAAGAAGGCGTGAACTAGAAGGAGGCACCTCCCACATTGGGAAGACGCATGCAGGCAAAAGTGCCTCCCACCAATCAGAGGCACCTCATAGCATTGAAATGGGCATTCATTCGAAGAAGAGCACTGACAACGTCGAAAAGGCACTACAAGGACACTATCCACATGGGAAAGGTACTAAAGAATGCCTCCCGCGTGCAAAATTTACATCTATCGGACGCCTTGAGCAGAATGAAGCATCGCACGAATGAGTGGCATCAAAGGACCATACCCCTCCCTCGTGTCACAAGTCAACAAATCAGCAACTACCACAACGACTGGAACGATGAATTAGGTACGCGCATACTAAATCAAATTATTTATATAATTATTTATAAATACACAGTACCGAAAAAGATACCGTCGTCATAAAGATCGTATCCCCCCATAGCCAGAATCGCGTGCCAATGATAGGGCATCTTCCATAACTGTTAGGGTTAGGCATATTTTCTATAAGAAGGTGCCTTCCTAAAGAAGGAAGGACAAAAAAATATACAGCAGCAGAAGGCGCCATGGGAGGAAGGTCCAAGAACCACGCGATCAAGAAGAATGAACCCAGTGATACTGATGGGATCAGAGGGGCAGTGAAGACCCAATTCGAAGCCAAGGGGTGGCTCGAATACTGCACCTTGGTCAGTCAGGGCCAGGACATGGAGACATCTAGAGAATTCACTACCTCTTTGAGGGGCGATGCGGCCCAAGTACAAGGGGTGGAAATTCTAGTCACCCTTGAGTTCATCTCACAGGCGACTAGATTGCCTCTCACGGGGGAATGTACATACAAGGGCGGAGTGTTAAAACTATACGCCGAAATACTACTGCTAAGAGGAAATGTGCAGATAGATAGGGAGGGGTTACTCAAAAATAGTCTCCCCATGAATATGCGAAAGATGTTCGAGCAGATTGCTCGATTTTTCACATGCACAGGAAAGTATACCCATTTGCACATTAATCATGTGCACTTCCTCAATCACCTAGTGCATGGGAGGAAATTAAACATACCTTTCTACCTGGCAAATGCTCTAAAAGATGAAGCAGCTCGATACCAGAAGGGGGCACCGTCCGCCTTAGCCCACCATGGGCTGATATCGGCATTGGTCCGCCATGCAGAAGCACAAGGATAGAACTGCGACGTAGAGGGAGATGGTGGCCAAATAGAGCAACACAATGAGGTTGTCGATTTAGGGTAAGATGAAGCATCCCCTATAGAGGATATAACAAACATCAAGCAATTTGCGTTGTCCTATTTTCCAGGAGGAGTAGAGCAATCATCGGTTCCCGAAGACATAGAAGACAGAGGGCATTCCCCAATGCCCGAGTATGAGGAGGAAGGAGCACCACTTGCTGGTGGTGAGGATGAACCAATCTCCAGGAGGAAATGTCTGCAGTGATTCCTCTCGATAGAGGAAGGACAGAGTGACTCGAAGATAGACGTTACCGCCCAAACTATCTGAGAATTAATGAATCGAAGCCCACGAAATGAAGGAACTTTTGGGAGTAATGAACAGATCGATGCGGCCTTGGAGGAGGCGCTCGAATGGCAAACCAATTACTAGATGGCATAGCAGATTCTGGAATATTTCCAGAACCAGCATAAAAGGGAATTAGAGGAAAGAGATAGGCGAATTGCTCAGCTCGAGCAGCTGGTTCGACAGTTGCAGGAGGAAAATCAAATGCTCCAGGACAGAGGAACAGCAAGACAAGAGGCATCCACTTAGACTGATTTGGCAGAAGAAGTACCGACGAACTCTCCCACATCCTTCGAACAAGTATTCTCTTCAGGGGAGATTCGATCGAACACCCGACAGAGTAGCCCGGAGGTAGGGGAGGATTCCTCTATTTTTAGGGGTGAAAAGAAAAGAAGTCCTACCATGCCCCCTATCATTGTCTTGAGTGACACAGAGTAGGACGAAGGTCTCCAGCAACAGATAATACCAGAGGATAATGAGGACCTCCCTAGGCCTGAAGAAGGAGAATATCCTAAGGGGTTGACACCAGGTAGACAGGCGAACGAAGGATCACCCCCGAAGATAGCAGCACAACCAATCCTTCAGAGCAAGGAGAAGTCCTCGAAGGAGAAAGGAGAGACCCCTGTCCAAGCCGCCACATTTTCTATAGAAGCCAAGGCAAAGAGGCCCAAGAAAGCTTGACAGAAGGCAAAAGTGACCTTCATCGACTCCAAAGAGGACGAATGGGACATGCAACCATTTGTCGAAAGGAAAAAATATTTTGAACAGTGGCACAACGAAATGAAAGTAGCCAAGGAGGCCAGGAAGGCATCCTCGAGGGTAAAAGGAGATTCTAGCATCTGTGTCAATCCGATAGAAGACAACCAATTTTGGGACATCTATGGTTCATCCCGAGGTCAGCCTTCCATGATGAGGAAGTACTTGGAATGGTGGGGAGTATATGGCCCACAATTGGAGGCCGCTATGATTGCAAAAGAGAATGCAGGGCTTACCCCTGAAGCGACTAGATTATACAAGGCCCAAGTAGTGCCTTCCAGAGGGGATAACTCGGATATCCCTCTGGCAGTGGTCAGACCTCCAGACATCGACCTCTGGTAAGCTATTGAAGCTGCATTTCAATCGGCAGGAACAATGCTGGCTAGACCACCACCAGTAGCGGCCAGAACAAGAAGAGGACAATTGACAGCCACAGTTTCCCATAGGCAAAGGCGAACCACACCTTCAAATGTCAACACAAAAAGATAGACTCGGACTGCAGGGGTAGCAGAATCCTCCAAGATATGGTGATGATGAAAAGTCAAAGGGCTACCTGTAGCTTGGATGCCACGAGGGCATGGCATATGTTAGGCATGGGGGGATGATGAGCACCATAAATGCTCATATTTTGTACATATTTCTTTGATCAATATGCGGCTGTATAATAAGGATTGCGTAATTTTATGAATGATTATATAGATATTTGATATAATTATGCGTGTTATCTAATTTGTGTGTTTTTAGTATGTTTTGTGGAATTGCAGTTGATTTAGTTAGATTTGGAACGGTCGAGGTCCTTTTGATGGACCTGGCACTTTATTTCATCGAGGGTTAATGAAGAGAATACGAGTGCCTCCTTACAGTCGGAAGGCACCAACTGAATACCAGGGCCTCCTTGTAGTCGGAAGGTGCCAACTGAATATGAGTGCCTCCCTGCAGTCGAAAGGCACCAACTGAATACGAGCGCCTCCCTACAGTCGGAAGGTGCCAACTAAATATGAGCGCCTCCCTGCAGTAGGAAGGTGCCAACTAAATACGAGTGCCTCCCTGCAGTCGAAAGGCACCAATCAAAGATGAGCACCTCCCTGCAACCGAAAGGTGCCAACCAAATTCAAGTGCCTCCCCATAGTCAGAAGTCGCTAGCAAAAGGCAAGCGCCTCCCCACAACCAGAAGGTGCCATTGATTCTTTGCCCGTTGACCAGATTTGAATGACATGGATGGCAGCGGCTAGTGCAGTTCCAGCTCTACTTCATGCAGAGCTAAATTGGAGATTGCACCAACGTATCGAAACATCTTACTGATGCCAGGCAAAGCACGAGCCGAACAACGAACACACCACCATTAGAACAGAATGCCAAATGTCGATTGCATTTACCAGACTGTCTTGATTTAGTCTGGGACAGATCGACTGTTGTAACTACTTCTGTAACAGAAGTTCTACGGGTGTGTTATATAAACACACACAGATCGTTCTAAAAAATATATAGAAATAATTAATAAAGATCCATTTAGAGTTACAGAAGATAGGTTGTAATACGTTGATAAATATATTACAGTTCCAAAATTTCTAAGCACGTGTTCGATCGGGAAGAAGCTACTGGATCCTGGGCCCACTCCAAGTTAGTATTTCTTCCCCGTTTCATTTTTTGTTTATTTATTTTAATTAGTTTATTGCTTTCATAAGAATGTTCATTAGTTTGCTAGTTCCAGTATTTGTAGTAGATTTATTTTTAGGAATGTGTACATGATTTATTTTTGTAGATTTAATTATGTTCTTCTTACATAAATCATTGAGGAGTGGGAGAATGATTGACAAACCATTTCAAGAACACCCCCCAAAATGTAGGATTAGTAGATTCACCTCCAATGGTATTGTAGTAACCTAATTCTGACTCTTCGCAAGTTTATGAAGCTCCCTGGGTTGATAATTAAATGCACAGGCATGTGACAAAAATAGGAAACCATGCACCTTGTTTGGCCCACAACAAACTTGTTCAAATATGCTCAATAATTCCTCTCAAGAACTTATCCAAATATATATTGTAAGCTTCCACAAAAGGTCACACAAAAATCAGTCCACAAGTCTCCTCAAAGACTTGCCTCAACTCTGCTCAACAAGTTCACACAAAACTTATCCAATCTCATAGAAACATAAAGAGAATTTTTAGAGACTCAATATGTTCTATACTAATAACAATGCTCAATTACTTTCTCAACTCAAATCAGAATATATAATATTTTGTTTTATGGAACTTGAAAAATCACTTCACACATCCACTTGACTAGGCTCAACCAACTCTACTCAACCAATCACTCAATGAAACAACCCTTGCTCACAAACCCTAGTCCAAGCATATAAACATCAACTCAAAATATTTCCAATAATGCTTAACAACAAGTCTTACATAACAATGATACTCATTATCTTTGCAAACCCTAGTTCAAGTTCTTCACTCAACAACTCACTTCAACAACAATGCTTATGAAACAACTCACATAACAATGATACTCATGTTCTCTTCAAACCCTAGTTCAAGTTCTTCACTCAACAACTCACTTCAACAATAATGCTTATAAAACAATATTCACATATCAATGATACTCAAATCCTAGTTCAAGTTCTTCACTCAACAACTCACTTCAACAACAATGCTTATAAAACAATCTTCACATATCAATGATACTCAAACCCTAGTTCAAGTTCTTTACACAACCAATAGCTTCAACAACAATGCTTATAAAACAATCTTTTATTCCAAAAAACCTTGAAGCATTATCTCAACACTCTCAATAGGAAATCCTAATCAAGTCATTTTCACTCCAAATTTATTTTCTATAAAATCAATCAATCAAGTCAACTATGGAAGAATGTGCTCATACCTTTTTATTGATGGTGAAGGGATCTCATAAATCTGCCACAACAAAAAACATTATTTTTCCAAGCTTAAGAAGTTATAAGATGATAAACTCCCTAAAAAATTACAATGTAATTATCAAAACATATACACCTTATCACTCCATATTTAAGGAAACATTCTTCAATATTTACAAAAATATTAATTCACCAAATACACCTTATAATCTCCCAATGATAATAATAATCAATGACAAGAATAATGTTAATGCAATCTTCTTTCTCAAAAATAACTCTATGCAATAAATACCTTTTTATCCTTTAAATCCTCAACAAATCAATGTGACAAACACTTTATTCAAAATAAATCTAACTGAATGGTCAACATGCAAATTTTTGGACAGATTCTTGGGATGGTCACAAGCCTTTGATAACTCAGTTTCCCGATTGGAGGCCTTGGATGGAGGAGCTTCACCGAGCTAATTGGATAAAGGTGGCTAATTACTATCTGTACCATATTGGTAATTCAAATGTTGGTAGATATTGGATCCCTATTGAGGACTGGCCTATTCAAATCCCAAAAATGCAAAGACAAGATATCCAAGGCATCCTTCATATGAGATCCCTCTCTTGGTCCCATGAAAAATATTGTTTTGGATGGAAGAACACTACTAAGGGTGAGTATTCAGTTGCTCAAGGTTATTTGACCTTATGCCATAATAATCCCAACCATTCTTCTAACATATTTTCTCGATTGTGGGCTCAAAAGCTCTGGCCTAAGGTGAGGTTCTTTAATTGGTTGTTATTGCATCGTAGGGTGCTTACTGGTGAGCAACTTATGAAGCGTGGTTTTCATGGCCCTTTTAGATGTGAAATGTGTGAAGAGAATGTAGAAAATATCAACCATATTTTTATTGAGTGTACTTTAGCCTTTGAGTTGTGGAGGAGAATGGCCACTTTAATTGGCTTACAGTGGTCCAATTTTTTTACTTTTGAATAGCTTTGGAGGGATTGGCCTAATCAAGAGGGTGTTGATCATTTTATTAGGCAGTTAGTTTGGATGGGTTCTACCATTCTTCTTTGGAATATTTGGAATGAAAGGAATAACCAAATTTTTAATCAAGATAGGAATGATATTCACTATATTTGGCAAAAGACCATAGCCAACTTAGTTGAATCAGTCCATCATCTCCTTAATCACCCCCAAAACTCCCACCAAATATGGGATCAAATGATGCAAAGATTGAATATTAAGCCTTCTAAGGGCAACCAACTTAAATGGAATGTGAGTATTAGTAAGATGGATAGGAATAGAAATTGGAAACCTCCTCCAAAGGATTTTGGAAAAGTCAATACTGATGGAGCCTCTAGAGGGAACCCTGGAAAAGCTAGTGTGGGAGGAATTGGTAGACTTTCAGATGGCTCCCTCATTTTTACTTTTGCTAAGAATTTGGGTATTCTTTCCAATAACCTTGCTGAGGGGTATGGTATCCTCAGAGGGCTTCAGGAGGCTACTAAGGTTGGATGGGAAAAGGTGTTAGTTGAGTGTGACTCTCAACTTATGATTAATCTCTTGAAGAATCCTTCTAAGAATCATAAGGTGGATTGGAGAATAAAAATAATTATTGAGAAGATTCAGTTAATCCAGATGGGATTTTTGAAAGTTGATTACAATCATGTGGTCAGAGATCAAAACAAGAGTGTTGATGCTTTAGCTAATTGGGCTTTGGACAAAGGTGATCTTACTTGTTATGGCCACCCTCATATGGTGGGCTTATCAAATTAGGGAAGCTCTTCTTTCTATCATTTCTTTGGATGGCTCTAGTTCTGAAGGTACCTAGTTTCTTCTTGTTTTTTTTTTTTGCTTCTCTTTGGTTCATTCAATTTTTTTTAGTTCCCTAGCTCATTCTATTATTTATTTTGTTTCCTCTGTTGATTCTTGCCTTAAATAGTCTTCTGGTCTAGATAGGTCATTGTTTTGTTCATTTTTTATTTCTTTTTTGTTTTTTATTTTTTTTGTTTAGTTTTTTAAGGTGGGTGGGTTTTTTTATTTTGTTTTATTTTTGTGTTCTTTGTGTTTTTTTTTGTTGTTCTTGTGTTTTTGTTGTTTTTTTTTTTTTAATGTTTTTTGTTATTGTTCTTGTTTTTTTTTCGTTCTTGTTCTTGGGTTTCTCTTTGTTTGTGTTATTTCGTGTTTTTATGTGTGAGTGTTTTCTATGTTTTTTTTTTTGTTTATTGTCTTTTGTTGGTTGTTTTTTATTTTTATTTTTTAATTTTTTAGGTTTTGGTTGTGTTTATTTTTCATGTTTTTTTTGGGTTATGTCTTTGTAGTGTTCTATTATTTTTGTCTTGTTTGTGTTTTGTTATGTGGTTCTTGTGTTTTTATATGTGGTTTGTGTTGTGGTTTCTTTTATCTTATTGTGCGTGTTTGGTTGTGATTTTGTTTTTGACACACTCAAGGAGCATGTTTTTTATTTTATTTTATTATTTTTGTTGTTATTTACTTATTTTTAATTTGGTTTTGTGTGTTTGTTTGCTACTTGAGTATGTCAAAGGTGGTAGGCCAGGTCCGAGTCCTGGGCATTTTTGGCAGAATGATACCCCTGCCTCCTTGGGTCTTACCCAAAAGTAGCATCCCTTTTGGGATGTTTTCCACAAATAAAAATAAAAAATAAAAATAAAGCTAACTCCTTATTCCTCCAATATACCAAAAATAATAATCAATATAAAAACCTCAAGCAACCCTTTTATCTCCCTAAGACCTCATGTCAAACCTTAGGCACATAAAATATTACACACAAAAATTAATACCTTTGCCTTGCCTTGGAAGGGATTCAAACTCATAGCGCTTTCTCAACCAGTGCCCTAGCCGCGGCTCCAACCACCATGCAAGCTAGGCGCTTGAATTTCCTCCAATGTATTAGACGTCGGCTCTTGTCTATCCCTTTGACCTTATTAATTTATAATATATTTAAATTCATTTAAATTTAAATTTTATAAATTACTTCTTTAAAACCCTTTGTTTTATTTAGGCCACCTTTCATTTTGCAACTTGGTATAAATAATAATTATTTATAAAAGTTAAATTCATTTTGAATTTAAATATTTTATCAAATAAATATTAAACCTTCCTTTAGATTTGCAATAAATTTTCTTGGGTTTTTATGAAAAACCTTTTAACTTATGCTTCCACATAATATTAAAAATATTATTGAGTCCTTTTGCCTTTAACCTTGTCTTTAACCTTTGCATTGTATTATGGAGCCCTTTTGCCTTTGACCTTACCTTTAACCTTTGCATTGTTCCTCTTGACCTTTGACATTATTAGAAGCTTCTTCCTGGATATTAATGACAAATTTTTTTCTTGACAAATTCCTTGACATCAATGACAACTCGACTTAATGACTCAAAATATCCAACAATATCCCCCTTTGTCATTGATGGCAACCCAAATTATTTTTACTAAAAACTTGGCTTTTCCTTTGTTCTACTCCCCCTAGGATATTGCTCTCCCTGGCTCAATGCTCTCTTAAATACCAAATCTCTCCCCCTTACTCAAATCTTTCCCTCTTTGACATCAATGGAAAAGGGTCACCTTTGGGGCTCGAGGCTAAGAATGAGCCTCTTAGCTTAGCCCCTCCCCCATCTTCTCTTGAGGTGGTTAATTCTAGGGTGGGAGTATTTCTACTCCCAGAAAGCACTATTCTTTACCTTTATCCTCTTTCCTTATTATTTGATCCTTCTGATTCCTCTGACTATTTCTTTCCATGTCCATGTTCCTATCCATGTCTACATTCCTATCCCTATTCTTGTTCATATTCGTGTCCATGTTCATGTTACTATTCATATTCATATTCTTATTTCTATTCATGTTTATGTTCTTGTTCATGCTTGATTTTGGAATGTCTGCTCTACACCACTTTTTTGTGTGACCATCATTATTGCACTTATAAAACTTAATGTTATTATTCCTTGAAGGTGCAAATATCTTAGGATTTCTCCTAGTGAAGTTATACCTTCTTCTATCATGAACCCTACAATTCATTGCCTTGTGACCAAACTGATTATATGAGTAGCAATACCCATGGAAAATTTGTCTGATTCCATATTCATGTCTTTCTTGTGTCCTGCACTGTGAAGCCATGTGCCCAAACTTGTGACATGAAAAGCATCTTCCATTGAAGCCTGCTTGCCTTGGCATCATTAGTCTCCTAGTATCTCTTGACCTATTCTAATTTTTGTTCCATTTGTATCTTCTTTGTGTATTTTTCCTGTCCTTTTTGAACTCTCTATTGTCCAACTCATCCTCAGATGTCTCACTCTCTTTTACATTGTCTTCTTTTGAAGTATCTTCATCTAAATTTTCTTCTCCTTTATTTTGATCCTATCCAAATCCAAGACCTATTTTACTTGATATAGGCTTTTGTATCTTGATGAACTTATCTAAGTTCTTTGAGCTATTTTTGAACCCTTTTAGCTTGACTTTGGAGTCTTCCAAATATTCTCTTAGAAGTGCCACTTCTTGTGCTAACTTTTCACATTCTAAGATATTTTCTTCTAACTTATCCTTGAACCTTTTTTCCTTAGCCTTTGATTTTTCTAAATCCTCTATAAGAAATCTTCTCTCTTCATCACATTCTTGAAATTGAATTTCAAGTTTAGAGTTTTGCTTTCTTACCTTCTTTACTGTTTCAAGAGCATAAATAAGTTCTCCCTTGAGATCATATCCATCTTTCTCTAAATATTCCTCTATTTGTTTGCCTTTGTCCACATCTTTATTTTCTGTTGGCTTATCTTCTATAGGATCACCTACTTCTTATTCTAATGCTATTGGAAGGTTTGCATCTAGTCCTTCAAGTGCATCTTCATATTCATTATCACTAAAACTATAGCCATCCCTTGTACAATAATCTTGAATATGTCCAAAGTTACCACATCTAAAACACTTGAGAATTACTGGAGTCCTTTTATTAACTTGTTCTTTTTCTTCAATCATAAATAGGACTTAATCGCTATCATTATCTAAAAAAACTAACATCACTATCACTTGAGTACTTACTTGCATTATCCACATAATAGCTCCTATTTTGCCTTTAGAAGAACTTATTTCCTTGTATGCTTTGTTTATATTTTATTTTATTTTGGTGCCTATATCTTTTTGGTTCCCTGTTCCTATGATCCTATTTTTCTTCACCATTGTTATTCTTAGCTTCTTGACAATCTATTGCAAAATGTTCATACTTTTCATAATTGAAACATTTAACAGATTTTAGATCTCTGGATTTTCTATAATCCTTATCTCTTCTACCATAATTAGCTTCTTCATCATTGGATGACTCATTGCTTGATTTTGAATTCTTACCCTTTGTATTTTTTATTGCTTTGAATGTTGCTTCCTTCTGGGGAATAGGATATTTTTTTCTTAGCTCATGTGTTGTAATAATACCAAGCAACATATCTCTTGTCAAAATATCACCATCCATTGGCACTTCTATAGCATAAACCTTTTCACTGGATATTTTTGGAAGAGTTCTTAAGAATTTATCACAAACATCTGATTCATAAATATTTATTCCAATTCCTTGCATAGCATTAACAACCTCATCAATTCGAAGTATATAATTACTAATGTTTTCCTCATCCTTCATTCTTAATTCTTCAAATTGTCCTTTGAGATTTCGCATATTTTCTTTCTTGACACATTTATCTCCTTCATATATATTTTGCAATTTATCCCATATTTCTTTTGCAGTTTGACAATGCATAACTTTCATAGACTCTGTTCTATGCAAACCTCTCAAAAGTGCAATCATTGATTTTGAATTATAATGTTGTAGGAGCTTACCTTCCTTATATGTAGGAGGATTAATTAAGGGATCATATCCAAATTCAATTGCTTCCCAAATTTCATTGCCAAGTGCTATAATGTAGATCTTCATTCTCATACTCCAATACATATAGTTACTTCCATAAAATACTAGTGTTGAATTATCTGAGGACACATTCTTAGAATTCATTGTGTTCTTGTTAGCTTTTCCTTCAAGTTGTTAAACTCTTTTGAAGGAACCCGCTCTTATACCAATTGAATACCACAAGCTTATACTAAGAGGGGGGGTTAACAGTATAAGGCCACTTTTTACTTTTCTTTATCAAATAATATTATGCAATGTATAGATAGCAATATCAATAGCAGTAATCAAAGCAATGCATAAATCACCACACAAAATAGAAACACCATAATTTACGTGGTTCACCCAATGTGGGCTACTCCACAGAGAAAATATTTCACTAAAATATTCTCAATGAATATTTGAAAATCCTTTCCCTATTACAATTTTTATGGACCTCTATCCAAAGGAGACACCAATACCCTAAATTAGGTTCATGGATCTCTATCCATAGTATAACTCCTTCTCCTCTCTAGCTGGTGATCCTCTAGAAGACTATTGCCTCCACTACACTGGCTTGTGGATCTCTCTCCACTGAAGACTCTTGTCCCCACTTAGAATACCTATCCTCACTACCCTAGCTAAAGGATCTATATTCAATGGAGACTACTATCCTCTCTGCTCTGTCACCTCCAAATATCTATCTCAAAATTTCACTAAACAAAGTCCTTCAATCTAGTACAACTCTACTCAAAATATGTCTCTGGTCTGGAACAAATCTATCCTCAAATCTACACCAAAATCTATCCTCAAATATTTCTCAACAATTCCACACAAAACTTGCTTAAATATGCTCAACAAGTCCACATAAGACTTTCTCAAATCTGCTCAACAAGTCCATGTAGAAATTTTCCAATAAGCTCAACAAGTCCACACATAACTTGCTCAAATATGCTCAACAAGTCCACACAAAACTTGCTCAAATCTGCTCAACAAGTCCACATAGAGCTTGCTCAAATCTACTCTAGAACTTGCTCAAATATGCTTAACAATTCCACACAGAGCTTGCTCAAATTTGCTCTAAAATTTCTCTTTAGAACTTGTTCAAATTTGTTCTACAAGTCCTCTCTAGAACTTGTTCAAATCTTCTCAATAAGTCCTCTCAAGAACTTGTTCAAATATGCTCAATAAGTCCTCTCAATAACTTATCCAAATTTGTATTGTAAGCTTCCACAAAAGCTCACACAAAAATAATTCCACAAGTCTCCTCAAATACTTACCTCAACTTTGCTCAACAAGTTCACACAGAACTTGTCCAATCTCATATAAACATAAAGAGAATTGTTAGAGACTCAATATGTTCTATAGTAATCACAATGCTCAATTACTTTCTCAACTCAAATCATAATATAGAATAGTATTTTTATGGAACTTGAACAATCACTTCACACATCCACTTGACTAGGCTCAACCAACTCTACTCAACCAATCACTCAATGAAACAACCCTTGCTCACAAACCCTAGTCCAAGCATATAAATATCAACTCAAAATATTTCCAATAATGCTCAACAACAAATCTCACATAACAATGATACTCATTGCAAAACCTATTTCAAGTTCTTCACTCAACAACTCACTTCAAAAAAAATGCTTATGAAACAACTCTTACATAATAATGATAATCATGTTCTCTTCAAACCCTAGTTCAATTTCTTCACTCAACAACTCACTTCAACAACAATGCTTATAAAACAATATTCACATATCAATGATACTCAAACCCTAGTTCAAGTTTTTCACTCAACAACTCACTTCAAAAACAATGCTTATAAAACAATATTCACATATCAATGATACTCAAACCCTAGTTCAAGTTCTTTACACAACCAATAGCTTCAACAACAATGCTTATAAAACAATCCTTTATTCCAGAAAACCTTGAAGCATTATCTCAACACTCTCAATAGGAAATCCTAATCAAGTCCTTTTCACTCCAAACTTATTTTCTAGAAAACCAATCAATCAAATCAACTATGGAAGAATGCACTCATACCTTTTTCTTAATGATGAAGGGATCTCATAAATCTGCCACAACAACAAACACTCTTTTGCCAAGCTCAAAAAGCTATAATATGATAAACTCAATCAAAAATTACAATGTAAATATCAAAACATATACACCTTATCACTCCATATTTAAGGAAACATTCTTCAATATTTACAAAAAAATTAATTCACCAAATACACCTTATAATCTCCCAATGATAATAATAATCAATGACAAGAATAATTTTAATGCAATCTTCTTTCTCAAAAATAACTCTATGCAAGAAATCCCTTTTTATCCTTTAAATCCTCAACAAATCAATGTGACAAACACTTTATTCAAAATAAAGCTAACTCTTTATTCCTCCAATTTACCAAAAATAATAATCAATATAAAAACCTCAAGCAACCCTTTTATCTCCCTAAGACCTCATGTCAAACCTTAGGCACATAAAATATTACACACAAAAATTAATACCTTTGCCTTGCCTTGGAAGGGATTCAAACTCATGATGCTTCCTCAACCAGCACCCTAGCCACGGCTCCAACCGCCATGCGAGCTAGGTGCTCGAATTTCCTCCAATGTATTAGACGTTGACACTTGTCTATCCCTTTGACCTTATTAATTTATAAAATATTTAAATTCATTTGAATTTAAATTTATAAATTACTTCTTTAAAACCCTTGGTTTTATTTAGGCCACATTTCATTTTGAAACTTGGTATAAATAATATTTATTTATAAAATTTAAATTAATTTTGAATTTAAATATTTTATCAAATAAATATTAAACCTTCCTTTAGCTTTGTAATAAAATTTCTTGGATTTTTATGAAAAACATTTTAACGTATGCTTCCACATAATATTAAAAATATTATGGAGCCCTTTTGCCTTTAACCTTACCTTTAACATCTGCATTGTATTATGGAGCCCTTTTGCCTTTAACCATGCCTTTAACCTCTACATTGTTCCTCTTGACCTTTGACATTATTAGAAGCTTCTTCCTGGATATTAATGGTAACTTTATTTCTTGAAAAATTCTTTGACATCAATGACAACTCAGCTTAATGACTCAAAATGTCCAACAGAGCTATCTTCTATCCCCATCTATCTTAATTCCACCTAATTCTCTCAAACATTTCCTATTATACATGTATACATTTATTCATTAATTGGGTGTCATTCTAGCTCAAGATGATGATCAATGTCACAATTGTGTCATCTATTATGTGATTTGTGCCTTAGTTAGCTATGAAACCTGTTATACATTTATAGAGAAGATTTGTATTTTTGTCATCTTTCCTACTTAAAAGCTTTGACACTACATGCTTAGCTTAAAAACCTATGTTATTTCCAATACAAATCCCCTATGATACTTAATGTCCAAACCTCACTTATCTAGATGGATTGCTAAATGGATAATGTTGTAACAACCCTCTTTGGCAGAACTCTTTATTGACAATGAACTATGTATTAATGTAAATTCTTAATTGCATAGCTTCATTTTATGATGTCTATATGATGAGATGATTGTATTATTTTGAGCTTGGAATATGGTACTATTGACATATTTATGGGTGAAATCCCGTATGCTCTCTCTGGTGGGATCATATGGGTGAACCACCTATAATAAGAGATATTTTAGGAAATGGTGGTGATGAATTGATCATTGAAATCTCAAGGTAACAAAATACCCTTCATGTAGATGCATTTGCATTTTGCTTGTTTTCATGTTCACACCATTGGGTTAGGAAGTTGCTTGTGCAATGAGTCTCCTTAATAGGTTGGTGATAGCATTAGACTATCTTAAAGGAGACCGTCTACTTAAGGATAAAATAATGGTGTGTAATATTGTTGGTGTGAATCTATGTTTGTTTGAGGTATGCATAGATTTTTTTGGTAAGAATTATTAAGTGTTAATTAATACCTTGGAAATTAATTAAATGATGGCTTTAATACTTTAGACTAGTAAAGTATTAATTAAATTGGTGACATTAATATTTGGAAATATTAATGTCAATATTAAAAGTTAATATTAGCAATTGAAAATTAATAAAGTGAATTATTGAATTAATTCTTGAAGATACTTTCATTATTGCATTATTCCTCTAATGTTTGGAATAAAAATTGAATGGCTTGCAAAATTTAGTTTTAGCCTTCTTTTATAATGGTTGTGCTTGGATGGTGCCTTTATGAGCAAAGGTGGTATTGTTTAAGTAACGTCTTCTTGAGCTTGAAATAAAATGCCACTTCCTCCATGCAAGAAAGGTGCCTCATTCTATTTGAATGTAGTATATTTATTGGGGAAAAAAATGGAGGAAGGAAATTTTGTTGGGAGAGCTTGGAAGGAAAGATAAACTCTAGGTATTGTGACATTGAGTAGGGAACACTAGAAATATTTTCCTAGGGTGAAGTTTTTATGCTTGGCTGAAATGTGTCTTTCTATAGCTTAAATATTTCCTTTGGATGTTGGTTCTCTTGTGTTGGCATTGTTTGTATCACTCCCCTCATTTTTGTGCTACTTTGAGCTTAATCAGAGTCTATCTATGTATTTTTTGGTAGACTCCTTATTATCCATTCAGCTCTTGGATGTTAGTCTTTCTTCTATGTTGAGTTTGGTCATTGTTAGGGGCTGAGGATATGCTTTTGTTAGTATGTTGATGTTGGTGTTGTCTTCGCTTGTGGGTATGGCTATTCGCCTATAGAAACATTTTTCCTCCTTGTTGTCACATTGGTCAGAATTTTCTTTAATTTGTGTACCACCATCTCTTTAACCTATGTATAAGTCTTGAGTAAGACCATTAAGGTAGCTTGTTTTTTATAGCCACGAGTCATAATGGTTTGAATCACAATCATCTTCGCTAGTAGTAGTAGATCAGTATGAGTTTCTTTTTAAGCTTCATGTACCAATATTTCCCTTGTGTTCAAAGGTTGGTCTACATGCAGGTCTTGGATATTAATCTTAGGTGGTTGTGGATTGATCGTACATTAGCTTAGACATGCTTTATTTTGGAATGAATCTCTTTTAAGTTGCAATGTTCAAAATGTGGAAATCTTCTTCTAGTTATGTTGCTTTCTTATAATGGTAAACTTCTTAGTTTTGGAGAAGTTATAGCTTTGGAAAGAGATTTGTTTTGTTGGATATTAACTTACTAAGGAAGATATGGTTTTTAGTTTGTTTACTCTTTTATTTTCAATGCTTTAGTTTTCAGTTATAAACTTGTCTTTGGAAATTAATGAGAAGTAAGATTCTTTACTTTAAAAGTTAGTAAAGGAAATGTTGTTGGTTGCAAAACTATAGTTGGATATTATAGAAAGAGAACTCCTTTAATTTTATGTTGTAGCTTGGTTTTTGGGAATGTATTCTCTATGGTAATGGATTTCTTTTATAAATTGGATTATTGAATTTGGGGTTTTGAAAGAGAAACCATTATAATGATTCCTGAGACTTATGTAGGTTAAGGGATCATTATAAAGAGAAGTATGGGATTCTCTTTTATAAATTGGATTAATGAATTTGGGTTTTGAAAGAGAAACCATTATAATGATTCCTGAGACTTATGTAGGTTAAGGTATCATTATAAAGAGAAGTATGGGATTCTCTTTATAAAAATTGATTAATGAATTTGGGTTTTGAAAGAGAAACCATTATAATGATTCCTGAGACTTATGTAGGTTAAGGGATCATTATAAAGAGAAGTATGGGATTCTCTTTTAGAAGTTGGATTATTGGACTTTGGTTTTGAAAAATAAACTATTATAATGGTCCCTAAGACTCGTGTGGGTAAAGGAACCATTATAGAAATAGGAATAATGGAATCCTCTTCTTAATGACTTGGTTTATTATGTTTATGGATGTATTATTGCATAATAGAAAAGACATGATTAAGTTGCATTGCATTTAGAGTTGTCTTGATCCCTAAGTATTCCTCATGAGCTATGGTGGGTTCCCTATCATGAAGAAGCTTGCAGATTTTTAGATGGCTTGAATATCCTTGGTGGATGGTTTCATAGTACTTTGAATGTATAGATGATATGGAAAAAAAAAGGCTATGTAAATAATATTTTGTTAAATTGAGTTTTGTAACTTGATTATTGTACAAACTAAAATATTATGTTGCTTTAATGTTACCTTAGGTTTTGTACATTAAGGTGATTGAGCAATATTTTATTTGGATAGATAGTATTGAGTTCTATCAATTATTGGAATGCATATTTATGTTAAATACTTTATTCATTTATGTTATTACATCTAATTTAAAGGAATACATCTTTTGAAGCTTTAAGTCAAGCATTTGAGTTAAGAAAAACATGGATTTTATTTAAGATGCATCCTTGTTTATCTATTATAGCATTTTGGATTAAATAGATTATGACTTGTGTTAAAATGCTTTTGATATTATGTGATGCATGTTGATTTACTTTAGAACTATGTTTTAAAGTGCAATATTATTTGAGATAAAATTATCTTGGGGTGGTTAGAATCTCTTGTGGACCCGAGTCAAAATAAATCCCAATCTTGGGAGGAGTTGTGTGAATGCAATAACTAGGTAGATATGAGTCTTAGAAGGAGTTGCAAGAATGCAATAGCTAAGAACTCATGAACCTAGAAGGAGTTGTGTGAATACAATAGTTGGATTTCATGTGAATCATTGTTAGATGAGTTTGTGCCTAGGGTAGTCAACCCCAGAGCCAATGTTAAGTGGTCCCCCCATCCTATGGATTGGTTTAAGATTAATTTTTATGGAGTGGCTAAGGACAATACTAGAATAGCAGGCACTGGAAGCATTGTGTGAGATCATAATGGGAATATGATGATTTCATTTTCCAAATATTTGGGAACAAGGACGAAAAACGAAGTTGAAGCTAGAGCTATGTGGAGAGGCCTTCAAATGACTCAAGACTTAGAAGGTAATTTTATCGTAGAAGGAGACTCTATGCATGTTATAAATATCCTCAATAATTGGAAAACACCTCCTTGGAGGATTAAAACAATTATTGAAGAGGCTAGGATCCTTTTCCAAGGAAGACAAGACAAAAAAACCCAACATGTCTTTCGAGAAGCTAACAAAGTTGCTGATAAGCTGGCCAATTTGGGTGTCGATGGTGACAGACTTTTCAAATGGGAACACGATGTCCCGAGTGAAGTAGAGGAGCTTATTCAACAAGAATGCCAAGAATGATAGTTGAATTTACCAACAGGGAAGGCACTGTAATTTCAAAGGCTATGAGTATTCCCATCTCTTTTTTGAAATGGACTCACAATAAAAATTATTCGAGTTGTCAATATTGGTGGATGTTGCTTGGAAATACCATAAAGACTAATGGGGATAGTCACATGTCATATAACATGGCTTCTAGTCATCTTAGTAATTTGAGGTTGGTTGATAATCATAGGGTAGGAAAGAAACGATAATATAAGACTTCAAACCAGAGCCACGTGGACCACCAGATAGCCATCGCCATAAATCTAGCCAGCAGGTTCACTTCTCCAAGGCTGATTGGCCAAGACGGGATGTGGTCCCAAAGCATGTCATATACGGAAGAAAGCAATTACCAAAGAATTATTAAGAGTAATTGTCAATACAGAGCTTGTGGGAGTTTTTTTCAGTACTCTGCTATGTGTGTCTACAACTTTTTGTTTCTCCACCATTTCAAGGAAGGGATATGTGTTTGTTTCTTTTTTTGTAATTATGATGTAGGTGTGTTTTCTCGAGGTATACCCAAAATGTTGTATGGGAAGTTTCTTTTTTATAACAGGATATGTATTGGCTTTTGCGGCATGTAGATTTTACATATATAGGATCCTTAGTAAGGACATGTTCATCAACAGCCCTGGGCTAATTTTTGTAAAAGGTTTTGGGTCAACCTGTAAAACCCGATATTAATGCTATAGTATCTTATCTACCAAAAAAAATAATAGGTAGGATCGAGTGTATTCCAACTAAGAGTTATGGAACCATTCATAAGACAATAGTGATCCCTTGAACATGTAGGATCAAGTTATCATGTTCATTGTCAATGAAGTGGTAATGACCTTAGTTAGCCCATGGAGGTGTGGTAACTAAGCACCAAGGCTCTACGCCTGATTAACCTACCTAGATGAACTTAGAGTAAGGTTAGGGAATAAACATTCCCATTTAAGTGTTATGGACCTTAAAGGATAATTCCTACATAATGTTCATATTGTCCTATGTCGATGAGGGTATGGGAAATATGGGAGGACCACTTTTGGCATCCTTCTAAACATGTCAGTTTAGTAAGGTGAATCCTAGAAACCATGGGATTTGGCCACTCCTATCCACTAAGTGTTGTCTACAGTGACTTGGAACTCAAATGTGGTGAAGCCTTGTATGCTAGAAATATAAAAGAAGGGTTTTTTCTTGTGAACCTTTGCTTGTAATTATTATTAAAAAAAATGGGTTGGTAGTTTTGGGGTGTTACACTTGTCTCTTAATAAGGTTGACATAGAATTCACTAATTAGAAGTTCATAAAGGGCTAGGTAGTTGTATATTTATTAGTAGTCTCTCCTTTGGAATATAGTCATCCTCTGGTTGTTAACTTTTTGGATGTCTCCATCTTCTCTATTGAGGCTAATCCTACTAGAACTTATATCTTGCTCTTTGATGGTTATCATTATGCTAAAGGTGTAGAAACGGGTATCATCTTGACAAATCTGCAATAATAACTCAATCCTATATCATTCAATATTTAGTTCTCCTATACTAACAACATCACTTAATATGAAGCCCTCATCCTAGGTCTTTATGTAGCACTCACCTTGAAATTCAAAGTATTATCCATATTTGGAAATTATCAACTAGTCATTAACCAAGTCAACATTATTTGCTAAACTAAATATGACAAACTAAAGCCTTACAAGGCCAAAAACTCATGACTACTTTTGATCATATCACTATTGAGGCTATCCCTCATTCTAGCAATCACCATGTAGAAAATATGTCTACCATGGCATACTTAATACCCTTAGAGCTTGAATATGAGTAGACTACCATTGTTATTCACTAAATTTGAGATCTTTTTACCACTTATACCAGTGTAACTTTTCTAAATCCACTAGAGGTAGGATTGTTATTTTCACTTATTCTCTAAAATACCCATTTAGGTGATCATTCTTTGAAACACCCATTTGGATGAACATTCTTTGAAACACCTATTTGGGTGAGCATTATCTAAAACACCCATTAGGATGAGCATTTTTGAAACACTTGTTTGGGTGAGAATTTTTGAAACACCTATTTGGGTGAGCATTCTCTAAAAAACTTGTTTGGGTGAGCATTTTTTGAAAAACCCATTTGGGTGATCATTCTCATAAACACCCACTTGGGTGAGCATTATTTGAAACACCTATTTGGTGAGCATTCTCTAAAACACAAATTTGGGTGAGTATTCTCTAAAATAACTATTTGGGTGAGTATTCTCTAAAACACCCATTTGGATGAGAATTCTTTGAAACACCCATTTGGGTGAGCATTTTGTAAAATACCCATTTGGGTGAGAATTATTTGAAACACTTATTTGGGTGAGCATACTTATGAAACACCATTTGGGTGAGCTTATTATTTAATATTATCTAATATTTTATAGGCACTTCTTAATAACACTTATGTTTGTTGTGGGTTTTATAATACATACATACATTTCCATTCCTTTTGTAATATATCAAGCACACTCACATTAATTACCAAGCATTGCAATCATATTAATATCATTTTATTCATTTTTATTTCATATTATAAATTTACATAGCCTGCCTTCTCCTTCTCCTATGACCCTCAACCCATTGTTATGCTAATCAATCACTAAAATTATATGCCTCCTATGCAATACTCATAGAACATAGTTTTACTATTGTAATCATCCTACATATCTCCCATTTCTTCCTCAAAAGACTTCTTATAGTTTGGTACTATATACCTCAACAAGGGACCGTAGCCCTACCCAAGCCAACATATGCTCTTGCAAACTTATTTCTAACCATGTGGTTCTTATTCATATTGTTGCCTAGTTGGGTGTTGAGATTGGATCCTTTTGTTGTAATACTATAGGTATCTTGTCAAACCTCTTCAAACTCCTCTCAAGTACTTCTTATCCTAGTTTAATGGTTATGACTTGGAACTACTAAAAACATTGCTAGATTGACTTGTGATGTAGGAGCATCCGGTGGCAAAGTTGCAATCTTGCATCACCCAAAATGTGTTTTTTTTCTTAAGTACTAAAACTGTCGCAATATCGCGACGCTTTTTGAAGAAGGGCGCCAGCGGGCCAAACTGTCGCGATATCGCGACGTTTTTTTGAAAAGCACGGTCGGGACGCAAAATTGTCACGAAATCATGACATTTCTTAAGAAGAACAGTCGGGACGCCAAACTGTCATGAAATCGTGACATTTCTAAAGCAGTGCAGTCGGGATGCCAAACTGTCGCGAAATCGTGACATTTCTGTTGCAACATGGTCTGGACACAAAATGGTCACGAAATAGCGACACTTCCGGAAGCAGGGTTTGAAAGCACAGGGACATCTTTGGCAAAAAGGTTCTAAGGCACAAGAATGGTCACGAAATCGTGACACCTTCGAAGGCAAGCTTAAAGGATGTCACGAAATCGTGACACCTTCAAAGATAAAGTTTGAAAGACGTCGCAAAATCGTGACACTTCTGGGAGGCAAGACTTGGAAGCATAAAGACATCGCAACACCTTCGAAGGCAGAGCTCAAAGATGTCGTGAAATCGTGACATATCCGGAGGCAAGGTTCCACAATGCAAAGATGTCACGAAATTGTGACACTTTCGAGCCAAGGACGTACGGAATGCAAAGATGTCGTGAAATCGTGACATATCCGGAGGCAAGGTTCCACAATGCAAAGATGTCGCGAAATCGCGACACTTCCGAGCCAAGGACGTACGGAATGCAAATATGTCACGAAATTGTGACATATCCGGAGGCAAGGTTCCACAATGCAAAGATGTCACGAAATCGTGACACTTCCGAGCCAAGGACGTACGGAATGCAAAGATGTCACGAAATTGCGACATATTCGGAGGCAAGGTTCCACAATGCAAAGATGTCACGAAATCGCGACACTTTCGAGCCAAGACATATGGAATGCAAAGATGTCATGAAATCATGACATGTCACGGTTTCACGGCCCAAGGGAGGAAAGTGAGTAAGAAAGGCCTAGACGTTGTGATTTCGCAACGTGTAGTGAAATCGCGGCCCCAAGGAGGAGAGAGAAGCCTAACGTCAAAACGTCGTGATATCGTGACCAAAGAGGAGAGAGAAAGTGTTGGGGCAAAAATGTCGTGATATCGCGACAGGGCACTCACGACGTTGACCAGCCGATGACTGTAGGGACCAGTGCAGAGGGACACGTGGTGTGAAGTTACAGGTGGCCCGAGAGTATGAAGCGGTTACAGGAAGCATGGCAACAGGACACGTGGCATCAACTGCAAACGGCCATGGCTTATTCTTGTGAATGATTGACTTGGCAGTGGATCGACAGGCGGCTGCAGGGCATGCCGCCACTATAGGCCATGATTTTTTTTTTTATGCACCTGGCAGCATCATGCAGGCGGTACAGAGCATTCGTGCATGTGGTATGGGGAGTCTTGCATTCAAGGTAATGATGGTCCAAAGAGAGTCGGACTGGGGATAAAGAAAAAGGCCCACACTTTGCGTAATGATAGAGAAGGAGGTGGTGGCCAAGGATAAAAGGCACGCGTGCATTGTATTGAAGGGCTCTTGGCCATTTATTTTTGGGAAATTGCTATGTATACAAGGAGAGACCTCTATTTTTAATGAAGCTTGTTGGAATTTTGCCTGTGCATTGTTAATTTCTGCATTCTTGCTGTGTGTTGTGCGTAGCTCTATATCAAGTGGTATCAGAGCAGGTTGGTTCTGAGAGTGCAAACCGATCGCCGAACAGAGAGGCAGTTTGCGCCAGGACCATGGTTGTGGGGTTGTGAAGAAGAAGCAAGATGCCTCCGCATAGAGCCCATGGTGGTATAAGGCATAGACAAGAAAGAAGGGAGGAGGTCGATCTAAGAGCCCTGCAAAGGCAAGTTGAGGCCTTGCAAGAGGAAATTAGAAGAGGAGTCGAGCCGAGAAGGGAAGAACCCAGCGAAGATGAAGCGTGGGAAGAAGAAGTTCCATCTGATGCGGAAGAGGCCTTGGACCCAGCGGAGGCTAGGCTGTACAGGGCTATCTCCCGGATTGGGAAGAAGCCAAAATTTGACGTCTCGACTTACTCTAGAAACCTCAACCCTGAGGAATTAATAGACTGGATCAACGACATGGAGGAGTACTTCGAAAACGAAGAGATCGCAGATCCAAATCAGATCAGATTCACAAAAACCAAGCTAAAGGGGCATGCTAGCATCTGGTGGAAAGGAGTGCAGTTATAAAGGAATAGGAGGGGAAAGGAAAGGATCACCAGATGGGATAGGATGGTAGAGAAACTAAAGAGGCAGTTCATCCCTGCAAATTATGAGCTGGATTTGTTGAAGAAAATGCAGGGTCTTTGATAGGCTAGTAAGTCTATCAAGGAATATAATGAAGAGTTCTATCAAATCTCTATCAGAACCGACCATTCGGAGGCAAAAAAAGAGAAGGTCACACGTTACATAAATGGATTGCGAACCAGCATTCAAGAAGAGCTGGGGCTAGTTAGAATGAGCACAGTGGAGGATGCATATTAGTTTGCATTAAAAGTGGAAGAGAAACTAAATAGAAGGTTTGATGGCAAGCAGAGAGGGAAGGACAGGGGTGGAAGAGCTGGTGGAAGATGCAGTGGTGGAAGATACAAAAATTTTGGGAAAACTGGTGAAGCTAGTAGCGGCAAAAAATAGAAAGAGGTGAAATAGGAGGATGACCGACGCCCACGCAATCAGAGCAACAACTACCCAAGAGGAAGAGGTAGGTCTGGGCGAGGGTTTGGAAGAGGTGTCTTTAGAGGAACCTGCTTCAACTACGGTGAAGAAGGACATAGGGCATACAACTGCCCACAGCATCAAGAGAGGCCAAATCGAAGACCAGAGGGTCAGGCCCGATCTGTTGTAGCAAACGAAGGTGTAGAGTCTAAGCATTCAGAGGAGGTAGAAAGAGGAGAAGCCATGATTATCAGAAGATTCTTGCTAAATGAAGAGGAAAAGGTAGACCAAAGGAATAGCCTATTTCGAACAAGATGCAAGTGCGTAGGCAAGGTCTGTAATATCATCATTGATAATGGAAGCACTGACAATTTGGTTTCAGAGGAAATGGTTTCCAAGCTGCGGTTGGAAAGGAGAAAACACCCACACCCTTATAGAATTGCATGGTTGCAAAAGGACCATCGGGTCTTTGGTGAGTGAGCAATGTCCGGTGAAGTTCAACATTGGAACTTACCAAGATGAAGTGTTATGTGACATCTTGCCCATGGATGCATGTCACCTGCTGCTTAGGAGGCCATGGCAGTTTGACCGAAGTGTTGTTCATGATGGTCGAGCCAACACATATTCTCTGTCAAAGAATGGAGTTCGCCATAAGTTAAAACCCTTGAAAGAGGCGGATGAGAAAGTATGCAGCAGTGCACGAGTCTGTCTAGTTGATGGCAGAAGATTCTTGGAAGGCCTGAAGCCGGATCATGTGTGTTATGCTATAATCCCCAGAGTTAGGGAAGAAGGATGCAAGGAGATTCCAATGGAAGTCATGGGACTGTTAGAAGAATTCCCTGATATCATTTCTGACAATGTTCCTGAAGGTTTACCACCTGTTAGGAAGATCAGTCACCACATAGATCTGGTGCCTGGATCGAGCTTGCCAAACAAGGCTGCACATCGAATGACACCGGTGGAAACTGAAGAATTAAATCGGCAAGTTCAAGATCTGTTGAAGAAAGGCTTGATAAGGGAGAGTCTTAGTCCATGTGTTGTACCAGCAGTATTAGCACCCAAGAAGGATGGATAATGGAGGATGTGCACCGACTCTCGAGCAATCAACAAGATCACCATTAAATACAGGTTCCCCCTGTCGAGAATGGATAATATCATGGACTGCTTGAGTGGAGCTGAGTACTTCAAAAAAATTGATTTGAAAAGTGGATACCATCAGATCCGCATTAGAGAAGGGGATGAGTGGAAGACAGCCTTCAAAACCAGAGAAGGGTTGTATGAGTGGTCGGTTATGCCATTTGGATTAACCAATGCACCTAGTACATTTATGAGGTTAATGAATGAAGTTCTGAAGGAATATGGGCAAATTTGTTATTGTTTACTTGGATGATATACTGATTTTTAGCAGAACCTTAGAGGAGCACCTGATGCAAATCAGGAAGGTTCTTGAGAAACTGCGGGAGGAGCAGTTATTGATCAATCTGAAGAAGTGCAACTTTGTGAAGAAGGAGCTGGTATACCTGGGATTTGTCATATCAGCAAATGGTCTCAAGATGGACCCCGAAAAGGTGAAGGCTATCCTAGAATGGCCTGTCCCAAGGAGTGTGACCGAGGTTAGATCATTTCATGGTCTGGCCAGTTTCTATAGAAAATTTATTAGAAACTTCAGCAGTATTTGTGCATCTCTTACTGAGACAATGAAGGGAAACAAGAAGGAATTCCAGTGGACAGTTGGAGCAGATAAAAGCTTTGCTATGCTAAAGAAGAAGGTCACTGAGCAACCCGTTTTAGCACTTCCAGATTTCAATAAGGTGTTTCAGGTAGACTGCGATGCGAGTGGCAGTGCGATAGGAGCCGTCTTGAGCCAAGAAGGTAGGCCTGTAGCTTATTTCAGAAAGAAGCTCAATGATGCCAGGAGAAAGTATTCGGTATATGATCAAGAGTTCTACGCCATAGTTCAAGCACTCAAGAAATGGAGGCACTATCTATTGCCGAAATAGTTTGTTCTCTATACCGACCATCAAGCGCTGCAGTTTATTAACAGTCAGGGAAAATTGAATCAGAGACACCTAAAATGGGTAGAGTTCTTGCAGAGCTATACCTTTGTGCTTGAAGCATCGAAGTGGAAGATCCAATAGGGTGGCAGATGCATTGAGTAGGAGGCAATGTCTGATGACAGAAATGAGAGTGGAGGTTGTAGGGTTTGCTGAGCTCAAGAACTTATACCTTGCAGACCCCGATTTCATAGAAGCTTGGAAAGCCTGCACTACGCCTGTTGCGTTGGACAGGACTAGATGGTTGGATTACCTTATTCAAGATGGAATGATGTTTAAGGGGAACTAGTTGTGCATTCCGAAGAGCTCAATGAGAGAGAACCTCATTAAAGAGAAGCACAGTGGGGGTTTAGCTGGAAACTTTGGTCATGACAAGACCATCTCATTGGTTAGTGAAAACTATTACTGACCACAATTACAGCAGGATGTGGCAAAGTTTGTGCAGAGTTGCAGGATTTGCCAGATGGCAAAGGGTGTGAGGCAGCCTACTGGTTTGTATCAACCGCTACCTATACCTGAGCGGCCGTGGGAAGATATTAGTATGGATTTTGTGCTTGGTTTGCCTCGGACGCAGAGGGGGCATGATTCCATCTTTGTGGTAGTGGACAGATTTTCAAAAATGGCACATTTTATCCCGTGCCAGAAGACTAGCGACGCGGTCCATGTAGCTGGTTTGTTCTTTAAGGAAGTGGTACGCCTTCATGGGCTGCCAAGAAGCATTGTGTCGGATAGAGATACCAAGTTTGTAGGTTATTTCTGGAAGACCCTCTAGAAGAAATTAAAGACGGAGTTAAAGTTCAGTTCTGCTTACCACCCGCAAACAGATGGCCAAACAGAGGTGGTTAATCGGAGTTTGGGCAACCTACTGTGATGCTTGGTAGGGGACAAGCCCAAGGGATGGGATCTAATTCTGTCACAAGCTGAGTTTGCATACAACAACTCGGTCAATCGGAGTACCAACAAGTCACCATTCCAGATTATCTATGGGAACAGCCCAAGGAACGCTTCAGAGTTAAGAAGGCTAGATACAAGGGAGAAATGCAGTGCTGAAGCAGAAGACTTTGCTGAAAAACTGAAGGGAGTGCATGAGGAAGTGAAAAAACATATTGCCAAGATGAACGTTCAGTACAAGACAAGGGCAGATCAAAAACGCAGAGCTAAGGAGTTCCAAGTAGGAGATTCGGTCATGGTCCATCTGCGGAAGGAACGGTTTCCTGCCAAGACCTACAACAAACTCAAAATGAAGAAATTTGGGCCATGCAAAATCATTGGCAAACGGGATTCGGGTAATGCCTACGAGGTGGAGTTACCAAGTGAACTTAACATCTCCCCCGTGTTTAACATCTCGGATTTGGTTGAGTATCATGAAGGAGAAAGCAGTGAGGTACCCAGTCCAGATTTGTGGAGCATTTCGACAGTCACCCCAGTTGCGGACGAGATAGAAGAAATTATGGATACGCGTGAGGGTCGCAGTACTCGAAATAGGAGTTATTCTGAGTATTTAATCAAATGGAAGGGCCGACCCATAGAATATGCGACTTGGCTATCCAAGGCAAAGGTTGATCGCCTGGGTCTACCTCGGAAAGATCAGAAGTGAGGTCACTTCTCAAACTCACCCCGGGTGTCTGATGTAGGAGCATCCGGTGGCGAAGTTGCAATCTTGCATCACCCAAAATGTGTTTTTTTTCTTAAGTACTAAAACTGTCGTGATATCGTGACGCTTTTTGAAGAAGGGCGCTAGCGGGCCAAATTGTCGCAATATCGCGACGTTTTTTTGAAAAGCACAGTCGGGACACCAAACTGTCGCAAAATCGTGACATTTCTTAAGCAGCACAGTCGGGACGCCAAACTATCGCGAAATCGTGACATTTCTAAAGCAGCGTAGTCGGGACACCAAAATGTCGTGAAATCGCGACATTTCTGTTGCAACGTGGTCTGGACGCAAAATGGTCGTGAAATCGTGACACTTTCGGAAGCAGGGTTTGAAAGCACAGGGACATCTTTGGCAAAAATGTTCTAAGGCACAAGAATGGTCGCGAAATCGTGACACCTTCGAAGGCAAGCTTAAAGGACGTCACGAAATCGTGACACCTTCAAAGATAAAGTTTAAAAGATGTCACGAAATCGTGACACTTCTGGGAGGCAAGACTTGGAAGCATAAAGACATCGCAACACCTTCGAAGGCAGACCTCAAAGATGTCACGAAATCACGACATATTCGAAGGCAAGGTTCCACAATACAAAGATGTCATGAAATCGTGACACTTCCGAGCCAAGGACATACGGAATGCAAAGATGTCGTGAAATCGCGACATATCCGGAGGCAAGGTTCCACAATGCAAAGATGTCATGAAATCGTGACACTTTCGAGCCAAGGACGTACGAAATGCAAAGATATCGCGAAATTGTGACATATCCGGAGGCAAGGTTCCACAATGCAAAGATGTCACGAAATCGCGACACTTCCGAGCCAAGGACGTACGGAATGCAAAGATGTCACGAAATCACGACATATCCGGAGGCAAGGTTCCACAATGCAAAGATGTCGCGAAATCGTGACACTTCCGAGCCAAGACGTACGAAATGCAAAGATGTCGCGAAATCGCGACATGTCACGGTTTTGCGGCCCAAGGGAGGAAAGCGAGTAAGAAAGGCCTAGACATCGTGATTTCATGACATGTAGCAGAATCGCGGACCCAAGGAGGAGAGAGAAGCCTAACGTCAAAACGTCGCGATATCGCGACCAAAGAGGAGAGAGAAAGTGTTGGGGCAAAAATGTCGTGATATCACGATAGGGCGCTCACGACGTTGACCAACAGACGACTGCAGGGACCAGTGCAGAGGGACACGTGGCGTGAAGTTACAGGTGGCCCGAGAGTATGAAGCGATTACATGAAGCATGGCAACAGGACACGTGGCATCAACTGCAAACGGCCATGGCGCATTCTTGTGAATGGTTTTTTCAGAGATCCACCACATCTTTTTCAAAATAGAGAGGGGCTCGCCTCGTGATAGTACGTCATGATTGACTTGGCAGTGGATCGACAGGCGGCTGCAGGGCATGCCGCCACTACAGGCCATGATTTTTTTTTTATTATGCACCTGGCAGCATCATGCATGTGGGACAGAGCATTCGTGCGGGCGGTATGGGGAGTCTCACATTCAAGGTAATGATGGTCCAAAGAGAGTCGGGCTGGGGATAAAGAAAAAGGCCCGCACTTTGCGTAATGATAGAGAAGGAGGTGGCGGAAAAGGATAAAAGGCGCGCATGCATTGTATTGAAGGGCTCTTGGCCATTTATTTTTGGGAAATTGTTGTGTATACGAGGAGAGACCTCTGTTTTTAATGAAGCTTGTTGGAATTTTGCCTATGCATTGTTAATTTCTGCATTCTTGCTGTGTTTTGTGCGTAGCTCTATATCAACTTGGTAATTTGAGCCACACACTGGTCATCCATAATTATGGAATTATAGTAGTTGAGTATCTCCTTCATATTGGGATGCTCCACCCATACCATCAACCCCTCTATCTTCTCTTAGATCCTATATATATATATATATATGTATTATTTTCTCACCTTGTTTACCTCTATTTGCATTACCTATAGGAAATATCATAGCTATACTTCACCTATGATTAGATTTGGCATCCATCCTATCCTCCCTCACACCATGTAGTTGTATAGATATAAATCACACAATAGATCTTGGTGTTGTTGGAAATAATGAGTTGTCATTGATGCCAAAGGCAGAAATATCTTCAAGGATGAAATGTTGATGTCAAAGGTAGAAATATCTTCAAGGTTGAAATGATGAGTTATCATTGAAGTGCAAGGCAGATATCTTCAAAGATGATTTAATGTTGTCAAAGCAAAAGTGATATTATATGCTTTAATATTTAAATATTAAAGAAGGAGGTTTATATTTAAATCAAAGGATTTAAATATAGTGTAAAAGTTTAAATATTTAAATGTTTTAAAATTCAAATTATGGGTGACCTCCTTAAGAGCACCATGCAAAAGGTAATTAAATATTATAGGCCGATCATGCAAAATTTTGAAAATTCAAATATTAAAAAATATTGGGCTAACTTCATTGGGCGTGCATGAAGAAGCATATAAATATGAGCTCCTAAGTTCACTTTGGATAAAAGCGATGCAATTAAAATAATATCGATAGAGCGAAAAGCGGCAACTAGAAGAAGGAGGGAGGAGAGGAGTGTAGGTTTTGGCAGCATCACAATGGAAAGAAAAATTTAAACATTGGTTTGTGCTATTTTTATCTCAACCGTGTGGTTAGACCAGTCAGTAGCCTAGCTCATGCTAGGGCACTGTGTTGCAAGAGGTTAAGGGGTTGAATATCTTTAACATTGTTTTGCTGAATAGTTGAAGACATAGCTACAAAGGATTTAAATATTGTTTTTACACATTTGGTTCCATCCGCTAGGGTAGCCAGTCAGTTGCCTAGCTTGTATGGAGTGCTGCTGTGCAGGAGGTTAAGGTTTCGAATCTCTTCGATGTTGTTTTGCTAAAGAAATGAAAACAAAGCATCGAAGGAATTAAATATCATTTTACACCTTTTGCTTTCATGTGTTGCGTTAGCACATCTGGTCTGACAGGTTTATGCATAAGGGGTCAGCCCCGAAATCTATTTATAAAATCAAGGCAAACTGTCTTGGAATCTTGGAAAAAAATTTAGAAGTATACATGGCGAATTGCATTTATGTCTCCAAAAATTTTCAAACCGTGGCAAATTTTTCTATGTTGGGGGCTATGAATATCGGTTTGCAAAATCTAAAAAATTTATGGCATACTTAAAAGCTTTAGGTCGATATGAAATACTTTAGGCTGACATGATGACTGATAGCATGTCGATTGGCTACAGGCATGCCGATTGGCTATAGGAATGTCGATTGGCTGTAGGCATGCCGATCAGTTGCAGGCATGCTGATCGACTAGAGACATGTCGATTGACTGTAGGAATACCGATCATCTGCAAGAATAATGATTGGCTATAGGAATGCCAATCGACTGCAGGAATATCAATCAGTTGCAGGCATGATGATCGATAGTCCCTGCAACCGATAGACGAATGTCGATCGACACAATTTTGCAATCGACTGACTAATGTCGATCGACACCTCTACAACCGATAGATAAATATCGATCAAAAATCCCTACAAATAATAGGTTGATTTCGATCTAAACCTTTTTAACTGATAGACATACCTCTGCAACTGATCGGCTTATGCCAACAGACATAGCTCTGCAATCGATCAGCTTATACCGACAAACATGGCTCTACAACTGATCGACTTATGCTGACATACACGGCTCTACAACCAATCAACTTACACCGATATACATGGCTCTACAACCGATTAGCTTATGACGACAGACATGTTTTTGCAACCGATCGGCTTATACCGATCATCTTGCACTGATCGACACTCCTCTGCAACCGATCAACTTATTTCAATAGACACTCCTTTGCAACCTTCTCAAGTTTTTCATTATTTTAGAGCTATTTTTGAGTTAGAGTATTTTCGATGTATGTTTATCGATACCCAGTATAGTATATATACGGGTAGTATATGAGGCAATTTGGGTAGGAAAAATAAAATCATTTATAATTTGAAGGCAATTTGGGTGGGAAATATAAAATCATTTATAATTTGAAGGCGAATTGGGCAGGAAAATCAAAATCATATATAATTTGAGGTTGGCAAATTAAAATAAAATTAGGTTCATGATTATCAATGGTGGGCGAATTTACCCCAAAAAAACTTCCACCTCATAAATTTCGGGTGAATGGGCCCCAGTGAAAGGATCCAAAATTAGCCTTTTCAAAATTTTAAAAATCCTAAATAGAGCCAATTTACGATATTTCGTGCTTATGCATAACCCTGGCTGGTCACTAGCTCGAGTTAGGGTGCTACACTTTTAGAGGTCAATGGATAAAATCCCATCCACGGTTGTGCAAGGTATTTATAAATTTTGTTTTATTAAATAAGGCATAGTATTGGGATTTTATTTTTCCAAATGATAAAAGGGGAGATATAAGGCATAGTATTGAGATTTGATTTTTGCAAATTAAAAAAGGGGAAATATAAGATGTAATGCTGTGATTTGATTTTTACAAATTATAAAAGGGGAGATATAAGGTGTAATGTTGTGATTTCATTTTTACAATTTAATAAAAAGGAGATGTTGTTAGAATAAAGCTTTATATTGTAAGTTTTAAAAGGGAGATATAAGGAGTTATTTTTAAGCTTTATTGTGTATGTTTTTGAAATAAGTGATAAGGGTTTTAAGTGGTTGATTTGATATTCAAATAAAAAAGGAAAAAGAGAATTATTGTCCAGATTTGAAAAGCACATGCAAGAGGAAGATCATCATCACTAAGGTAGATTTGGAGGGCACAAATTTGGAATAATTCAAGGTGTCAAGTACATATATTCACCCAAGAATTCAATTGACAAGGAAGGATAATTCAACCATTTCAAGAAGAAGAAAAGGTGCACATGATAGTGGAAGAAGAGCAAGGTATTAGAATCTCCAAGTCAACACATAAGTAAGTTATCCAATGCTAGACTTGAGCTATATTTAAAATGTAATAAATTTGAGATATGTGGAAGCGACGAACTTAATGGATGTAAAGAACATATTGGTCATTTGAAGCTTACTACATTAGTGCATATCATTCTTCATATGTTATTGAAGATCTCTAGGTAGAATATGTGTGTATTGTTGTTAGTTGAAGAAGCAAAAAGAAAAATTATAGATCATATTTATGAGCAGATTTATGCATTGTTTATGACTATATTTGGGAGTATATGAGCAGATTTATGCAAGGTTTTGGAGCAGATTAGAGCAGTTTTTGTGAGCAGATTTGAGTAGGATTTGTGAGAAGGTTTTGGAGCAGATTTGAGCAGGTTTTATGAGCAGGTTTTGGAGCAGATTTGAGCAGGTTTTGTGAGTAGGATTTGGAGTAGATTTGATTAGGTTTTGTAAGAAAGTTTTGGAGCAGATTTGAGCAGGTTTTTTGAGCAAGTTTTAGAGTAAATTTGAACAATGTGTATGAGTAGGTTTATGAGTAATATTTGAGGACAGACCTAAGCAGATTTTTGAGCAGACCTGAGTTAGGGGATTGGTGTCTGGTAGGGTACCTAGGAATAGATATTTGGGGATATATTATTATATTGTATAAGGGTTGGCATGGGCCACACATAATCCAAGGTTGATTGTATTATAATATTATATTATATTATATTAGTAGTAGGCTCCCCAAAGTAGAATAAGAATATGGATATATAAAGAAGAGATATTTGTTATTGTAATCATCATTGAAGAAGAATCTTATGTAATCGTTGTGCCCACAAAATGGCTTATTGGACTTTACCCTCCTTAAGAGGCATATCTCATCTTGGGAGATCTTTTGGGTTCTGCAACAGTGTCTCCTGTGGATTGGTGTCCATGAACTTGAGAGGGAATTGGTGTCTCCTGTGGATTGGTGTCCATGAACTTGATAAGAGATTGGTGTCTCCTATGGATTGGTATCCACAAACTTGAGAGGGAATTGGTGTCCACAAAATTGATAGGGGACTGGTGTCTCCTATGGATTGGTGTCTACAAACTTGAGAGGGGATTGGTTTCTCCTATGGATTGGTGTCCATGAACTGGAGAGGGGATTGTTGTCTCCTATGGATTTATGTCCACAAACCTGATGAAAGTGGATTGGTGTCTCCTGTGGTTTGGTGCCCACGAAATAGCAGAGGGGATTGGTGTCTCCTATGGATTTATGTCCATGAACCTAAGAAGAGGGGATTGGTGTCTTTTGTAGGTTGGTGTCCATGAATTTGAGTAGAGGGGATTGGTGTCTCCTATGGGTTGGTACCCACAAACCAGCAGAGGGGATTGGTATCTCCTGTAGATTGGTGTCCATAAACTTGAGCAAGGGGATTGGTATCTCCTTTGAATTGGTTTTCATGAACATTGTAATAGGGGATTGGTGTCTCCTATGGGTTGGTGCTCACAAAATTTATTGAAGAAATATATAAGCAATATTTTGTTGTGGTTTTCTCCCAAGAGGGAGTTTCCACATAAAATATTTATCTCTTATGTGTGTGGTGATTTATGTATTATTTCATTATTGCATTGATATTATTTGAAGTCATTGCTTTGGATAGAAAAGAGAAAAGTTGTATCTTATATTGTTCATACCCTCTCAGTATAAGCTTGTGTTCTTCAATTGTGGTGGACTCAAATAGTATACATCCTTAAAATACTTGGGACATTTTTGTTTCCATGACATCTATGAAATTATCCTGCTTATCTGGTATAGATGGAACTACTCTTGGATCATTGAATAGTGCAATAATGTTGGTCACCTACATTCTATTAAATCTAATATCAATCTCTCCATGGTTGTCATCTGCTCCTAGGAATATTTTATACCTACCCATAGGGAAGTTACCTCCTAATCCTTTTCCTTTCCATGCTTCCCTAGTTTCTTTTACTACTCTTATAACTCTTCTATCTACCTCTACTGATTCTACCAATGCCTATTCCATGCCACTTTTTTCCACCTTAGTAACCTCTCATGCTACTCTCAAGAAATACTTGTGACTTGCACTCGATCCTTTGCATTCATCATCACTCCTCTATTTTTGCCTCCTTTATCATTTTTGCTACTTAAGCTCTCGGGTTAATCAAATCTAGAAATTACCTATATTTTCTACCTATTTTTTCCTCTTTAATCTTTATTCTCCTTGCCTTGTGTCATTCCCTGAGTTATTTTGCTCTACTCATTAAGACTCATAGGATTACCACACATGTATAATGACTCACTATATGAATAATTGACAAAGGATTTTTCCTCCCTTGCTTTGTCCCCAACCTAGTAAATCCATACCTTATTTCCTATATTACTTTAAATCATGAAGACTTGTCCATCCACCCCAATCCTCTCCACATTCTCATTCTAGTACCTCTCCTTTATTTTATTGCTCTTTGTTATTTTTTGTTCTTCTTTTCTTCTCACCTTTACAAGCATGTCCATTCCTTTTGAGCCAATCCTAGATCTATATAATCTCCCAACATTACTTTCCTCTTCCTTTCCCTTAGGGTCCTCCATGCTCCAAACCATCAAATTTACCTTTGTGCATTGATCCACCATGTTGAGAAATATTACATTATTTGGTACGTGTTAATGTACCCCCATGGTGCCTTCATGGTATAATTGTAAATATGTAATATATTAGGATTGGGTATATAGTTTAGAAATGTGATTTATATTTTGCTTTTATGTAAGTGTTAATGTGTAGGAAATGTGCAAGTTTCATGTAAAAGTGCAATATGTAGGAAATGCACAAGTGTCATGTAATTTAGAGTGCATTTGTAGATTGAGAGGATGTGAACAAGTGTAACAAACCATAAAAACTAACCCAAGAGAGAAAAAAAAAATTCAAGTAAGATTCTTAAAGAAGTCTCAATAATTTTTAGCATTGTAAGGCATAATCACATTTTGAGTTCAATGTTGTTGTAGACGACACTCAAGTGGATAGGAGTGGTCAATATCCTATTTTTTTGGGGTTCACATCTCTAAATATCAATGTTTATAAAGGATTCCAATAATGGTCCCCCCACATTTCCTATACCTTCATTGATATAGGAAAACTTGACCATGATGTGGGGATTATCCTTTAAATCCCATAACACTTAAAGGGGGGTGTCATTTCCCTAACCCTAAATAAGTCCATATATATAAGATTATTCTAGTGTAATTCCTTGTGCTTGGTTACCACACCTCCATGAGATAACTTAGGCTATTACCATTCACCTGATAATAACATGGTCATCTAACTCATCGTTCAAGGTACCACCACTATACTATCTTGTGAATGATTCCAAAGACCTCACTACTTTGGAACACCCAAGCCTCACCATTCAAGGTGTATCATTTCACAAATATTTGGTTATTGCATCACCACAACTCCTAAATTTATGAATACCTATATATTGCATCACCACAACTCCTTCCAAGATTCACATCTACCTGGTTATTGCATCACCACAACTCCTTCTAGGATTGGGTTACATTCTTGACTCAAGGGTCCTAATATAACTCTATATCCATGCCCAATAACCCCCTCTATATCCATGCCCAATATTTGGTTATTGCATCACCACTACTCCTAAATTTATGAATACCTATATATTGCATCACCACAACTCCTTCCAAGATTCACATTACCCGGTTATTGCATCACCACAACTCCTTCTAGGATTGGGTTACCTTCTTGACTCAAGGGTCCTAATATAACTCTAGATCCATGCCCAAGAACCCCCTCTAACCCAAAAAAACTACATAAAATATAATAATATCTCTCTATAAAGTAATTAAAGTGCTATAATAGAAATAACATGCTTAATATAACACAATGTTAGATTAGGATAATTAATAATATATTTTCATCCATAATCCTAACATTTAGCAATTCCTTTATTTTAGAAATAAATAATGAACAATATATGAAATCATAATATTCAATCATCCATGAATTTAAGATCTACCTCATTCTTTCCCATTTTCTCATTTCCATACAAAAACAAATAAGATTCAATAGCATATAATCCTTCCATTTTTTGTTCAAGTTTTCAACAATAACAAGAGTAATACTCAAGATATCCTTTAAAATATCTTTCCATAAATAAAAACACCACTTTATTTTATCCTCAAATACAATAATATAAATTCCACCCAAGTGGATTCTAGCATCATCTCTTTTCCATGATCCTATTCAAGAAGAATTATCCACCATGGACTTTGAAGAAAATATTAGGGATTAGGACAACTCTTGATGCAATACAAGCCTATATGTGATATGCAAAAGCATTCCAACAATATGTAAAAACCATCACACAACAAAACCATATTGTAGACACCAAAACATCACCAATATGATTATGTGACTACAAGCACTGACCGAATTGGCATACATACCCCCTAGGGCAGCCTCCAAAGGTTAAACAGTGGTCCTAACCACTCCCAAATTAGTTTTGGAAGGTCAAAGGTCAATTTGGCACCTTTTAAGCACTTTGCTCCCTATTCATCCCACCTTGGGATGATTAGAATCCTATTTGCCCCACCCCGGGATGATTAGCAGTAATCGCTCTAGGGTGGGATGAGTAGTAGGTTTGACTAGCAAAAAGTCAAGCCTTGACAAATGGTAGCCCAGATTTGCCACCCAACTTCACATTCAAGGCATGCAATTGTGAGGAACGATTTCAAATCAGAGAGAGGGACTTTAGTCAAGCATACCTTGATCATAGAGGCCCTAAATCAGGGAGGAATCTTCTCTCTCCCAAAAGGGCATGGTGAGCCATGTGGCACCCTCGCATGCACATTCAAAGGAGACCCCTGAGGTATATAAAATGGTGAGCCTCCTCACCCCAAAAGATAATAGAGCTAGAGCATTTTGGAGCAATGGAGTGCTGCCAAATTATACCCCCATTCCCTTTTGCACTTCCTACATCCCTAATCTCTCTCTTGGAAGGGAGGTTATCGAGTGAACACTAGGAATGCAATCCAGACGCAAAACCTGAGCAATCGGCTACAATCCCACACCAAACTTGTTGACACAACCCCTAGGAGGTTTTGGACCCATCCCACTTGGATTGGTGCCAAAACCAAGCCCCAAACGGTGGGCGTCCTGCCCCCGGGCACCCCCCACACTACTGCAGTCCTAATAACCCCACCCCGGAGTTATTAGAAATATATGCTTGATTTCTCTATTTTTATTTTTTCATTATGTTGTATCTAATTCACTTATGCTGTTGTTCAATTTTCATTGCATTCTGACTTGATTTGACCTTGTTTTTATCATTTTATGCGTTTACTAACATACAAGGAGTGCCTTCGGATACAGGATAATCTGGGAAGAATATGCCAAATCTGACCTTCTGGGTCGTCCCAAAATACCCCTTTAGCCTAACCCCAATTTTACAGGAGTTTTGGAGGCCTCTAGGCAGGACATTTGCAAGGTCACTCTTGCACATTTTGTGACAGTCCTAATCGTCCCACCCCGGAGCGATTAGAAATCCATACATGATTTCCTGAATATTATTTTTGCAATGGGTCCTTGATGATGTCTTGATTCTTTTATCAAATTTTGTGTTCATTATGATATTTTTTTACCATTGTTTTACTATTTCATGTACTTACTATCCGAAGGCTTTGGGGATTACATGTTTTCCTACATCCGCATATGCTATTAACTGTTTGTTATTTTTTTATGAGTAGGATCTCACTATCTGGTACGCTATCACTCTGCATTTTACTTTCAGTGGCGATCATGATGGGACCTTGTCCCCTACTATTAAGATCAAGTTTCTGATCCAAATTTTTTGGTTTTCTTTGTAGGTGTTACTCCTTCGGACGCTGGACTGCTACTCGTGCCACCCTGTAATGAATACAAACCTGCTACTTGTCGCACCTTGGGATGAATATGTATTCACCCCACCCTGTGACAAATGCAGACCTGCTATTCATCCCACCCCAAGATGATTAGAGCTTTATGCATTTTTTGAGTAGAAACTCAAAGGCATCTAGTTTAGACAGAGAGGAGGTAGGTTTTCTAAACATCCTCTATTTTTTTTTTTTTTTTGTTTCTGTAATTTCTTGTTTTCCTTGCTTGCATAGAAAAGCTAAGTCATTTGTTTTCCTTCTTGCAATAAGAAAAATAAAATAAAAACATAGAGTAAATTAAATGGAAATAACTTGATTAGGAATGCATTCTTCTCTGGTTTGCTTGCATGATACTTGCACCAATGGCAAGTCCTCATCATAGGTGTCAGTTCTAGGTAGGTTTTGTGATTTCCTTCTTGCTGCTGATTGTTTCTGAAAGATAAAACATACTTTAAAACATTACATTAGTGAAAATCATCTTTTGTTGTATGTTTTCTTTCTTTATACAATTAAAAGGAACCACACACACACCACCTAATAAATTTAACATCAAGGAGTTGGTCTTAATACCCCAACACTTGGTCAAGACCAACGGTGGATTTCACAACCACCTTGGCTTGGATTTTGCATACATATACCCTGATCGCGACTATTGCTAGATGTAAATCCTGACAAAACCTGACCAAGTGTAACAGGGGTGATTCCCCGTGCATGAGGATAAGTCTTCTATGGTAGGTGTCAAAAATAGAGCGATTCCCCTTCTGTATTGCCTATGTTCCAGTACTATTCTGCTATCGCGTACCAATAGTTTCCCTCACGTAATGGCGGGTATATTGAGAGGTTTGGTATAACAGCCAGGAAATGGTATATTGAAGGGGCAACCATTTTGGGTATACAAGAGCCCTCATTTTGCATGCATAACAAAGTTTCCTTTACAATATTCACATAACAAAAATCAAACACACTAAACCAGATCTAGGGCACACATTTAATCTGTAAACAAGATAATCATTTCTTTTTTGTGTGATCCCCTTTTGTTTGGTGTAGCATAAAATTTTTGTAAAGGAGATAAAAATATACATATCTTTCTAGAAAGACCACCACCATGGTTTATACCCATAACCAAGCCCAATCACAGGTGAAAGCTACGAAAAGTATGCAAGGAGGCACAAGTCACCTCCGTTATAGCCCCAAGGACTTGGTTATACCACCTTGGCAACCTGGCCCACAACATAGTCCACACTATGCCACTATAGAAAAGGACTATAGAGGCACCCCTTTGAGGGGCACTCCTGTTCAACACAGACCCTCTCAAGAGGAGTACACACATGGGAAGGCTCCCTTAGACACTCATTATGAGTGGCCACTGTGCGATGAAGTGCTAGAGCGGCATAGGGTTCATAAGGAGGGACCACATGATTATATCATTCCTCCTCCACCCCTCATTACTATTATAACTAATAGGACAAATCTAGAGCGCAAGGCTCTTTAGGCAGGGTGAGCCAACTCTGCCTGTCCCTTTCATATGTATGAAAGGAAGCATGAGGAAAACTAGTATATTCCTCAAGAGCAATACACCATGCGGGAGCAATGCGCCTCCACACCTGCTAATTATCAAGATCACCTATTGAGGCCATAGCCTCGGGTGAATGTTGCTAACCTCGATAGAGGAAAGCGATCCATAGAGATCTCGGATCACCACGACCAAGATAGATATGTAGGAGAGGCATCTAAGCCTCCTAGACATAGGACGGTAGAAAAAATTGACTTGGCATTTGCCAAACATGTCGTCCACCAAGTGCAAATCACGTAGCTTAGGCAATATTAGTAGCAATTAGAACAACTATATAATATTAACAAAGAATGCATCCAGCACCAGACAAATGAATTGCTCTATAACACTATGCATGAGAGGATTCCAACCCCTTGCACACATAGGACATAAATTTATGAGATGCACAACCCCTTAGTATGGGACAGGTCTCTGCAACCTTATCAAGCATTGCCTCCAAGACCTACTAGACCTGAGTGGGAGGCCACTCCTAGAACCAATGATGGGTGCCTTCCTCAGGCACCCATCCATGTTTATAGGTCACGCCCAAAAACTCTGCAAGAAGCCTACGAGGAATTTGAGCGAGAATAAGAGTAGGCTAAAATGCCCTACCAAGGCAGGGGAGGCGCTACCCGACTGCCCCTCCATAGGCCTTAAGTTCCTCACAATTCACAACGAGAACAAACCAAAGAAGAGGAAATCAAATCCTCTGATGCATACAAAGTTTTGATAGAATTCTTAGAGTCTATGGAGACTAAGACTTCAGGGCCCCAAAATCCCACCTTACGCCAGCTCCGTAGTCACCCTGTGCATCCTTCTGTTTTGGCACCCCCATACCTCGACCACTTCGAAATGCCTCAATTGGCAATTTTTAGAGGGGATGAGGATGCCCAAGAGCACGTAACAAGGTTCCTGAGTCAATGCTTTGGCATTCAATACAATGATGCATTGCTTCTGAGAATGTTTATAACCACATTCACAGGCCCTGCCTCGGATTGGTTTACCCAGTTGCCAAAGCATAGCATCAAAAATCTAGACCAGCTAGTGGACGCGTTCCTTGAATGTTTTGCCTTCAACACCAAGAAGAAGGCATCCTTAAGCGACCTATCTGGCCTTAAGAAGTATGATGATGAGACCATAGCCGCTTATGGGAATCGATGGAGGACATTGCTTTCAAAGCTACCTTACATCCCTCCCATGGCTAACATGACTCAGATGTTTTCAAAGAGTTGCATAAGGTCAATCTCCATGCTATTGCAGCTGTAGCAATATGCCACCCTAGAAGAAGCCCTAGCATAAGCAAGGATAATTGAGGAGATCAAAATTCAATACAATGAGATTGCCAAGCCGCGCAAGAAAGAGTGGACCAAAAATACCAAAACTGGGCCCACGCAACCGAAACCCGTCGTGGTCAATCAGGTTGCCATAACTGTACCATCACCTACACAAATGGCAAAGCCCCAAAAGGCTAATTTTTAGGTAGTTCCTCTTGATAACTATGAAAAGGAAAACCACAAACAAGAGCAACATTAGCAGCGTCACCCTAAGCGACAATTTACATAATTCACGGAGTCTAAAGACTCCTTGTTTGACCGCTTGTTCATGGAAAACCTGATAAAATTGCCAAAAAGTTGACCCATAGACCCCAACATGCCAAAACCCAAGGGCTATAGGGAATATTTATATTGTAGATTCCACCGACAGAAAGGACACGACATCTTCACTTGTTGGAAATTCAAAAACTTGGTGCAGGACTTGATAGACAACAAAACACTCACGGTGGATAATCCTGTAGCGCTGAGCAACCAACAGATGGAAGTATTCAAATACCCCATGCCTTCCCATGACGTGCAGGCAAAGACTTTAAAAGTGAATGAGGTAACACAAAACTACCCCATGAAAGGATAAGTGGGGATGATAAGCATCATGACACGGAATAGAAGATACCCAAACATGGTTGCACCTGCTGCAGCTACAGGAGATGTTCCATCGATGTCACAACATCCACAACGTCCTATGCAACCTCCCCCACCTAGACCAATGGCCATGATTCAGACTAAGCTTACTCAAAGTTTAAGGACCATGTTGGCTAGGCTCTCCATTTATGAGCTCATCCAACAATCACCGCCCCATTGGGAGGCTCTGATGGAGATACTCAAATCCATTGAGCTATAGCCCCATGAACCTAATTCTTTCAACAACTTTGTGGGACATGTGAGACAATGCATAGAACTAGTCATAACCTTTATGGAAGACAAACTAAAATTGGTGACTGGTGATATGGTGGATCCACCCCTGCATGTCATTGCACGGGTCAATGGGATTCCATTCAAGAGGGTATTGGTGGACACGGGCTCGTCCAACAACATAATCATGATAGTGGCATTAAAACACCTTAAGCTGCCAGCATCCCACATTGTGGCATCCACTTACACTCTTCGATCATTCAATGATGCGTTATGTTCGATGGTTGGCACAATTGTCCTACCCATCCAAGTAGGACAAACGACCATTCCTACGTTGTGTCACATCCTAGAGGGTGATATGGCCTATAATATCTTGCTAGGCTGGCCTTGGATCAAGGATATGAAGTGTGTCCCTTCGATAGCCCATGAATGCCTCAAATACACATATGAAGGGCAAGTACATGTAGTCCCAGCAGAATTAGAACCCTTTAAGTATTACAATGCGATGCAGCTAATACCACAATCGACCCTCCCATCGATACATTTGGACTTTCAATTGAATCCGTCCACTCAGGGTTTGATTTTTCCTACATCCCCGTTGTTGAGTCCCTCAAGTAACCGACCTGGCCCATCTTCATCATTTGTCCCTTCACCAACAATGCCACCTATGGTGGCCACACCGAAGGACAATGAGAAGAAGCCCCTAGAGGAGGCACCACCATTAGTCTCAACCATATCTATCGAGGAGGTGCCTAGCCGAATGGAAGTCGAGACACCTGATTCACCCAACATGGAGTGGACTCAAGGAGAACTCCCATTCCCTCCCCCTCAATCGTCAATAATTACCGTAGAGATGGCCAATACGGGCCTAGGGGAGTACCTAGTGCAGAACATTGTGGCAACACCCATGCTCGAAACCATGCAAGACATGGGGAGACCCTGCATTCCCATCAGAACTATCATCCCTTTAGGCTACCTGCCAAATCAGACCAACTTTGTATATGGGGGCCTCAAGAACTACCTGGAACCCTACCTACAAAAGGAAGAGGATGAAGATCCGTTTGCTGAGAATGTTGATTATCTGTCCAACCCAGACTTCACCTTGAAATACCTAGACCAATGTAATTGGCATGGATATGGATTGGGCAGATATGAACAAAGAATGCGCACTCTTTGTCAACCAAGATACCAGATGCCATATGATAAATTAGGAGTAGGGTTCAACCACCCTTTGCCCCTTGACATATTGGTAGAAACCATGCAAGGCTTAGGTCTAGGCAACAGGGATGGGTTGGCACAAGATCCATATGCCAATCCCAACACTACATACACATTGGGGAATTATTTCCCATTGTTAACAACAAACCTTGTTGACCTCAACAGCCCCTCCCCTTTGATTGAGGAAATGGAAAGTTCAAGAAGTAAACTCCAAAAAGGATATGAACAAAATCAAGGGAGGTCTTCGAAAGATGATTCGAATTATGAAGTAGCACATTGGGACCCATTTGAGTCTGATAGTAATCATTCACAGTTGACACCCCTTGATGATTATCAGGAGGACTTCATGGTAATGTTCCCCTTTAATGTTCCAATCAGGCAATTACCACCTCTAGAGAATCCAGACCTCCTACAAAGAGCAGAACAACCCATAAGGGACCAAATAAAAATTCTTGAACAAAACAAGCCTCCCATGCTGGCCATAAGGCCAGGTGATCAAGAAAATGCCTAGTGGAAGGCTATACCAGCCAAAGGGGGACACAGTTTTCAAAGCCAATGAAGGCCTATGGATATCTGATAGCGACTATGAGGATGAGACTGAGATGGCATATCTCAACCATATGAGGCAATAGGAATACCCCATAGACATAGATGATATGTTTGAACATTTAAATATGGGACCAAGGCATAGGCGACATTTAAACCAAGCACAGTTAAACCAAGTGCTTCATCCACCACTTCAGGCATACAGAGAGCACCTCCCATCTAGAGACCCTATAGGGACATCAGTACCTAGGGTAGACCCTATCCTTCTGTCTACACATAGGGCTGATCCTTTTATGCCAATACCCATAGAGCCAGATCCGAGGTGCAAGGATCACCAAGAACATCTGAATCAACACCCACGCGGTAATGGAGACCAAATTAATTCCATAAACATGATCTCCATTGATTTAACCGCCCCCATCCACAACCCAGCTGATCCAACATGACCATTGTATCTAGACCTAGATGCCATAGACTGGGATTGCACTAACTCACCACCATCCCCATAAGAGAACTGGCCTTGCAATGAGATGTTTCATTTTGCCCCAAGAGAGACTCAAGATATCTTCCATGCTGAAGAGGAACCCGACATTCCCAATGCATATCTAAATTCAATGAATGATATCCACCTGATCCCAACTCCACACCAATTGTAGGATGGATCCCACATGTCATTCAAAGAGACGACTGACATAGACATCGGTTCTGATCCAATGAATCCATAAGTCATCAAGCTGGGGGCAAGTCTATCCCCCAAAGAGCAATCCAATTACATTGCCCTTCTCAAAGAGAAGAAGGAGGTTTTTGCATGGTCCTACAAAGACATGGCGGGGCTAGACCCGTAGCTAGTCATGCATAATCTAAAACTTGATCCGACAGTCAAGCCAGTCAAGCAAAAGCTACGTAAGATGCACCCAATAGTGGCCTTAATGGTCAAAGATGAGCTACAAAAGTTTTTGGATGCACATTTTGTCATCTGCATAGATTACCCACCATGGATTTCCAACATGGTACCCATAATTGGATGCACATTTTGTCATCTGCATGGATTACCCACCATGGCTTTCCAACATGGTACCCATAAAAAATTCATACGGGAGGATTCGCATATGCACCAATTTTTGAGATTTAAACAAAGCGAGTCCTAAGGACAATTTCCCCTTGCCTAGCATCGACGCATTGGTAGACGCTACAGTAGGCCACGAAATGCTTTCCCTCATGGATGGTTTCTTAGGATACAACCATATTTGTATCAATCCCGATGATCAACTAAAAATGACGTTCACAACACCTTGGGGGACATTTTGTTATAAGGTCATGCCATTTGGCCTTAAAAACATTGGCGCAACTTACCAACGCACTATGACATACATCTTCCATGATCACATGCATAAAACTTTGGAATATTATATGGATGATTTGTTGGCCAAATCTCTTTTGCACCAAAATCATCTTGATGACTTATGCAAGATCCTTGATCGCCTCATCGAACACAAGGTTAGGCTAAACCCCAAGAAGTGCATATTTGGCATCACATCTGGAAAACTCTTGGGTTTCATAGTCTCAAAATGAGGCATCAAGGTAGATCCAAATAAATTCAAGGTAATCCTTGAAATGCTTCCCCCAACCACCATCAGGCAGCTCAAAAGCTTGTAGGGTAAGGTCACGTCGATCAAGCGCTTCATAGCACAGTTATCTGACAAGTTTCGACCCATGAATAAATTATTACACAAGGGGGTAGCATTTCATTGGGATGATGAGTGCCAGTCAGCCTTTGACGACATCAAACAATACTTGGCTTCATCACCAGTATTGGCACCGCCTAGACCAGGAGTGTTGTTCTACTTATACATCTCAGCTATTGAGGTGGCACTGGGCACCATGCTAGCCCAAAAAAATGAATTACATAAATAACAAGCTAATTATTATCTTAGCCGCACCCTGGTCAATTATGAGCTTAATTATGCATACGTAGAGAAGCTATACTTGGCAGTGGTATTTGCCACCAAAAAGCTACTCCATTACATACTGAGAAATACAACGTATGTTGTGTCTAAGGAGAATCCATTGCGGTAGATGATGAGTCGTACTTATCACAGTAGTCACACGGAAAAATGGATCATGTTGTTGACAGAGTTTGACATCGAATTCATTGGATAAAAGTCCATAAAAGGTCAAGTCATCTCTGATCATATATTATTATTAAATTTTTTACTTTAATTTAGTCATAGACCAAATGTTAGCTTAACATTTCTCATAACTCCAATACCAAGGATGATTACCTTTATCTAAGAATTAATCAATTATTTACCTCCTATGTTTGATTAATATATATTGAGTGTCAATATTAACCATTAACATCGATATCATTTTATTTTTAAGTATTAAATACTAATACTTAACTCAATAAATTATTCACCTTCCAACTCATACAAGAAAATATCACAATCATAATTTACTATGCTACTAAGAAATCATGACTTGCATAAACAATGCTTATTCCTTGAGTAGGTGGTGTTTTTATGATAACTAAGACATTTTCACCTACCTACTAAGGATGGATCTTTTTCTTAAGCAACCTCTTTGCCCAAAGATATAATAAAACAATATACATAAATGCAATGCATCTATATGAGGGTACTCTTTACCCTTGAGCTGTCAATGAGAATTTCATCCATAAATTCTCTTTTTTCTCTCAACTCAGTGATTATCCCATACCAATCCACCTATGAGAGTACCTGGTCTTGCAACCACAAATTCCATCAGCAGTACCATATTCAAAAAATATATATTCAAAGCGTAAAATACAACCATTAACGTATCTTAACAATAGAAAATAAGATTATGCATTAGAAAACCACACATCAATACATAAATCAATTATCCAGATCATGTCCTACCAAGGAGGGTGATTACATAATCACCCTTTGGACTAAACACAATATTTTGTGTTTATTGAAAATAAAGCATGCATATTTAATTTAGATAAATAGAGGAATTGCTTTCGTATTTTCTCAAAATATTCCCAAGCTGCACAATTTTTAGAATATTGGTCCCACTGGACCTCACATTGATCTAGGATTTGTTTCCTCAACATCTTGGAATGAAACCCTAGATTTTTTTTTCACACCTCAATGGTTGAGGGATCTACCATCTACAATTTTAAAACATTCCAAATGTGATAAGGATCAACAACATATTTCCTTATTAGGTTTATGTGGAAAGTATCATGAATCTTTGATAGGTTAGGTGGCAAGGCGAGCCTATAGGCTATTGGACTAATCTTATCAATGATCTCAAAAGATACAACATAATAAGAATCCAACATAGTTGACTTGATGGTACTTTTCATGGGTATCACCCTCAAGAAGACTCTATCTCCCATAGAGAATTCTCTTGATGATATTTTCATATTATCATAGCTCTTGTGGTGATTGACAACTTCCTTGAGACTTTGTAGAATCACTCTAAGATGCTCCTCCATATCTTTGATAGTTTTTGGTTTGATCACCACCCTATTTTTTGGATTATCCCATGATTGAGATGCTTTGCATATTCTACCATACAAAGCCTCAAATGGATCCATTCCTAATGATGCATGGTATCCATTATTATATGTAAATTCAACTAGATGCAAAAATTCTTCCCACTTAGACTTTTGATCCATGAAATACATGCGAAGCATGTCCTCTAGGAATTGGTTCATCTTCTCCATTTGTCCACCTATTTTTGGATGGTATGCAAAACTGATATTCAACTTTGTGCCCACTACACAATGAAGAGCTTGCCAGACTTTTGATGTAAACTTGAAATCTTTGTTTGATATGATCACCTCAGGAAAACCATGTAATCTAAATATTTCTTTAGCAAACCTATTTTCCACAACAAGTGCATCATTTTTTATGTTTTCATGTATAAAATGTGCAACCTTGGTCAACTTATCAACCACCACAAGTATTGCATCATGCTAGTACCTAGTCTTAGAAAAAACCATGATATAATCGATAGATATAACCTGTCACTTATGAATAGGTATATCATGTGGGTATAATTTCCCTATTGGATGATGATTATTTGCCTTAACCTTATAAAAATTCAAGAATAAAGCAATAAAACTAGTGATATCTTATTTTATTCCTAACTAGTAGAAGGTATTTTTCATGTTTTCTCTCATCTTTGCACCTTCCAAATGAGCAAAATATGTATAAATATGCACCTCTTGTATAATAATTCTCCTTAAATCACCAATTTTGGGTACAAAAATCCTATACTTGAAGCATAAAAGTCCATATTTTAGGTTTAAATCCTTGTTTTCCCTAGGATTTACCTCAACTTTTATCCAAATTTTAATGCAATACTGATCCTGTAGCTACATTTCCTTGAATTTGTCCAAAAAATCTATATGAATTTGGGTCAATGTTGATATATGCCTTATCCTACTTAAGGCATCAACAACCTTATTTTCCTTTTCTTTGATATAATCAATACTAAAGTCATATTCGACTAGGAACTCTATCCACCTTCTTTATCTCACATTTAGCATAGGTTGGGTAATGATATACCTTAAGATTTCGTGGTTTATCCTTAGCTTGAATGGTTTCCCAACAAATTGTGTCTCTAGACATTTAGTGCATATACAATTGCTACCAACTCTAGGTCATGTGTAGCATAATTCAACTCATGCTTCTTGAGTTTTCTAGACTCATATGCTACAATAGCTTCATTCTAATATGACACTTTACCCAAGACTTCTAAGGAAGCATCTATATACATTGTAAAATTCCCAAAAGGGTCTAGTATATTGAGAATTAACATTGTAGTTAGTTTATTTTCTAGAGTCTCAAAGTTAACCTCACACTTATCCGTCCATTTAAAAAAAATTCCTTTCTCTAAAGTTTGGTGATAGGATAGGCAATTTTTGAATAGTCCTTCACAAAATGCTTATAATAACTAGTGATTCCCATGAAGCTTCTAACATTTTACACATTAGTGTATGTAGACCAACTCAATATAGCATCAATATTCTTAGGATATACAACAATCCCTTCTACAGATATGATATGTGCAAAATACTAAACTTGTGAAGCATAGAACTCACACTTAGTTTTCGTAAAGTTGGTTTTTCCTCAACACCTCTAAAAATAATCTCAAATATTGGTCATGATCCTCTTTGGTGTGAGAGTATATCAAGATATCATCTATAAATATCAAAACAAGTCGATCCAGATATTTCCTAAACACAGTGTTCATAAAACTTATAAAATTTATTGGTATATTTTTCAACCCAAATGGCAACACTACAAACTCATAATACCCATATCTAGTCTTAAATGTCATTTTGTGAGTATCCTCCTCATGAATCCTCAACTGATGATATCTTGATCTTAAATAAATCTCTAAAAATATAGTGGCATCCTTTAGCTGATCAAAGAGATCATCAATCATTGGCAAAGGATACCTATTCTTGATGGTCACCTTATTTAGCATTCTATAATAGATGCACAACCTCAAGGAGCCATCTTTATTTTTCACAAATAATAATGGAGCACCCTAGGGTGACACACTAGGTTTAATTAGACCCTTCTCCAACAAATCTTTAAGTTGCACCTTCAACTCTTGAAACTCAATAGGAGTCATTTTGTAAGGTGTTCTTGTAGTAGGTTCAACTCTAGGCATTAGTTCAATGGTGAAGTCAAATTCACATTGAGGTGGTAAGCCTAGGATATCTTTAAAAATAAATCTCTAAATTCATGTAGAATTAGATGTCTCTTAAATATTTCCTCATCCCCATTATTACCTATCTTACCATTTATCATTATTACATACAACATACCACCTCTTTTAATTTCTTTCTTTAACTACATGGCTAGAAGTAGATGTGGTCAGAAATACACTTGCCTACTTTGGACCCTAATGTTTTTCTTATCCTTATTGGTATATTCCATCCATATTTCTTGGAAGTTTATTAGGGATCCATGAGCCATTAACCAATCCATCTGTAGTTCCACTAATAATTAAAACTTTAACATTCCTATTAAACAACTTACCATCTATTAACATGGAGGTTGCTTGTCCATCCAGATTTTAACTTTCGATGGTTGAATAGATTCGGTGTGGTTGCTCCTTGACTTTGACCATTGGGGACACTTATTTACATAATGAGAACCCACATAAATGAAATAACCTATCCTAGGTGCTTGAGATATTTTTTACCTTTTATCTCATATTCCTCTTTCTAAGCTAACTCATTTTGCTTCTAAGGTTGGGGTTTCAAATTATCCTTTTTCTAGAAATTCTTCTTATAGTTCCCTTGGTTTCCATTGTTCTTATTCCTAAACTTTGGGTTCCCTTTATTTTTCTTATTTTTCTCCTTATTCCATTTCATAAACTGACGGCGGCCGGGAAAAATACACACTTACTCGTACCCTACTTTTTCATTAAGAAATCTGAAAATATACAAGCATATAGCCCGCAGGCTTACATTAGCTAGCTCCCGGCTTAGATTTTTTCTTCTACACTTATGCGTGCATTCTCCGGTCCACCGTCTCGACTAATACAAAAGACTAGGTTTTTATAGAGGCCTCGACCCTCTGAAGCATTAACTCACGCATTAATCGGGATACCCCCCCGATTAATTACAAGGACTGGGTTTTTAAAGAGGTCTCGACCCTCTGAAACAATAACCCAAAAATCGGGACACCAACCCGATTAAATTCTCCTCTTCGCACGGTCCCTGTCACCACTGAATCCGTCAGATTCTCTGTGCGCCCATCCTCTTCGTTCCTCGTGCTTTTGGGTAATCCCTCGCTTTAACTTTAGCTTGTGCCATGTGTCATCTTTGAATGGTTCCCAAAAATACCGTTCCTACCATCTCTTTCTCCTCCTGTGCCTTTTTCTCTCTCCGTTGCGATATCGCGACATGTCACGATATCGCGACGTTTCTGTCTCCCTGCGCTCTCTGCCCATTTTGGTCGTGATATCGCGACATGTCACGATATTGTGACCTTTCATCCTTCGCACCTTCTCTTCTGATTCTTGTCGTGACATCGCGACATTGTGATATCATGACAGTTCTGCCGTTCGACCCTTCGCTCGCAATTTCATCACGATTTCGTGACCGTCTTCTACCTTGACCTGTGTCCTCCGTTGATGTCACAATTTTGCGATGTCGTAAAATCATGACATCATGATTTCGCTATCGACTTCTGCCTTTGCTCCCACCTTGCCTGGACGTCATGATTTTGCTACAGTTTTTAACTCCTGCCTCTGCCTCGCTGAGACGTAGCGATTTTGTGACGTCGTGAAATCACGACGTCGTGATTTCGCTACCATTCCCCGCTTCCTCCTCGCTGCTATTTCGTCGTCGCAATTTTGTGACAGTCACGATTTTGTGACATTCCTCCTCGCTGCTATTCCACCATCACGATTTTGTGACAATCATGATTTCGTGACATGTCACGAAATCGTGACCTCTCCATTGCCCTCGCTGCGCCACCGCTCCGCTGTCACGATTTCGTGACATGTCACGATTTCGCGACCTGTCACGAAATCGCGACATTCTTTTCACTGCGTCACCTTTGCAATTTTTTGTTGCGATTTCGTGACATGTCGTGAAATCACGACGTTCCTCTTCCCCTGCCTTAGGAAAAAATTTCCCGCCTTCTTCTGCTTCCTGAGCCGACTCTTCTGAAGTGGCTTTCCCGCAACTTGATGCCTCTGCTGCTGGTGCTGTTGGATGCTCCTGCATCAGACACCCGGGGTAAGTGGAGAAGTGATCTTCACTTCTGCTTGGTCCAGTTGCTGCCTTTTGCAACACTTCCATACTTTCTTCTGCCTCTGCATACTGCTCTAACCCCTTCTCCCAATCCACACAACTTATGTCTTCTTCCAGACAGATTTCCCCACTGTTGCATACTTCTTCTGTAGCCTGCTTCAATTCCTCCTCTTGCACAGAAAAATCTGTGCCTTCTTCCAGGCAGGTCCCGGTACTGCTGCACTCTTCTGCAGCCTTCTTCAACTTCTCCTCTTTCTTTCTCTATCTTTCTTCCTGCCTTCTTTGCCGCTCTTCTTGCTCCCGTAATTTTATCCCGAGCCATTCCTCTTGCAGGGCTTTAAATTTCTGCTGCAAAGCTAAGAATTCTTCCTCTGGCACCATATCAAAATTCTTATTGACACGGCTTCTTCGAGAATGCATCTTCCCTTGCTTCTCTCACAAAGCTTTACCGATCCGATGTAGCTGCCTCACGTTCGGTGATCTGCTAACACGCTCGGGGATCCGAAACTCTCTTTCTCTCTCTTAAACCCTACCACAGATCCTGGCATAACTGCCTCACATCCGGCGATCTGTTACGCACTCAGGAACTTCTGCTCTGATACCACTGACGACGATCGAGAAAGATACACACTTACTCGTACCCTAATTTTTCATTAATAAATCTAAAAATATACAAGCATATAGCCCGCAGGCTTACATTAGCTAGCTCTCGGCTTAGCTTTTCGCTTCTACACTTATGCGTGCATTCTCCGGTCCACCGTCTCAACTAATACAAAATATTGGGTTTTTATAGAGGCCCCGACCCTCTGAAGCATTAACTCATGCATTAATCGGGACAACCCCCCGATTAATTACAAAGACTAGGTTTTTAAAGAGGTCTCGACCCTCTGAAACAATAACCTGAAAATTGGGACACCAACCCAATTAAATTCTCCTCTCCGCACGGTCCCTGTCACCACTAAATTTGTCAGATTCTCTGTGCGCCCATCCTCTTCGTTCCCCATGCTTCTGGGTAATCCCCCACTTTAACTTCAGCTTGTGCCACGTGTCATCTTTGAACGGTTCCCAAAAATACCGTTCCCGCCATCTCTTTCTCCTCCCGTGCCTTTTTCTCTCTCCGTCGCGATATCGTGACATGTCATGATATCGCGACGTTTCTGTCTCCCTGCACTCTCTGCCCATTTTGGTTGCGATATCGTGACATGTCACGATATCGCGACCTTTCATCCTTCGCACCTTCTCTTCTGATTCTTGTTGCGACATCGTGACGTCGCGATATCGCGACAGTTTTTTCGTTCGACCCTTCGCTCGCAATTTCGTCGCAATTTTGCGACCTTCTTCTGCCTTGACCTACGTCCTCCGTTGATGTCGTGATTTTGTGACATCGTGAAATTGCGACGTCGTGATTTCACTACCAACTTCTACCTTTGCTCCCGCCTCACCTGGACGTCACGATTTTGCGACATCGTGAAATCACGACGTCGCAATTTCGCTACAATTTCTAACTCCTGCCTCTACCTCGCTGAGACGTCATGATTTTGTGACATCGCAAAATTGCGACATCACGATTTCGCTACCATTCTCCGCTTCCTCCTCGCTGCTGTTTCGCCATCGCGATTTCGCGAAAGTCACGATTTCACAACATGTCGCGAAATCGCGACCTCTCCATTGCCCTTGCTGTGCCACCGCTCTGCTGTCATGATTTTGCGACATTCTTTTCACTGCGTCACCTTTGCAATTTTCTATCGTGATTTCATGACACGTCACAAAATCGCGACGTTCCTCTTCCCCTACCTTAGGAAAAATTTTCTCGCCTTCTTCTTCTGCTTCCTGAGCCGACTCTTCTGAAGTGGCTTTCCCACAACTTGATGCCTCTGCTGCTGGTGCTGCTGGATGCTCTCGCATCATAAACCCTGCACTCTTCATATTCTTGAGCTCCTTCCTCTCAACCTCTATCAAACTTGCATAGTTGAAGAATGTATTTTTGATTTAAAGATTGGTCTCTTCCTGTCATGCCCAATCATAAGCTTTTTGAATGGTTTTGGGTTTGAGCAAATTAATTACTATCCTAGTCTTAGTATCCACCTCCAATATGAACTTATGCACCTCTAGTTGTTCATTTATCTCATACTCAAGGACATACTTTAAAATTTTAACGAATCTTTGATAGTATATCTCTATAGTTAATGTACCCTGCTAAAGTGTAGAGAATTCCTCAAACTTATTTACATAAAACTAATTTGATAGAAATATATTCTTAAATATCTTTATGGAACTATCCTATTCAAGGTCCATAACTTGGATTATTTTTCCTACCCTAAATGTGTTCCAACATTCTAAGGTTGCATCGTAAAGATGAAGGGTTTCCCAAACCATTTGGGTTTTGGGTGAGAAATTCTTCATGGAAAAGAAATTTTCTAACTCTTTCAACCATGACTCTACTGCATCACCCCCTTCTATTCCATTAAATTTTTCTACCTTAACATTTGTAAGGTCCTTGGCAAGCTCAGCCTCAATATAAGCCTTGCCTACATGGTTTTCTCTAATAGGATTCTCTTCCCCTCCACCATCTAAATCCTTGTTACACATTTTCTTATTAATTAGGGTTTTTGATTTTATGTTATTTTTCCATATATTCTTGAAGCAACTTAACTATGAAATAAAGGTCTTTCACCCTCTCAATGGAGTCCCTTCTTCTTCTAGTTTTCTTGTTGGAGTTCATTGTCCTTCCAAATTTCTTACTGGAGTCCTTTGTTCTCTCATTTCTCTTGTTGGAGTCCATTTTATTCCACACTTATTTTGGGGACACACTACAACTTCCTCTTGTGTAGTTGAACCCACCTTCTTATATGATCTTCCTATCAAAACAAGTGCCATATCCTATCCACAAAAAGAGTTGGGTAAGTTACAATTTCTTCTAAATTGTACTTATAATCAGTTAGTTTCATTTCCCTATGAAATAACTTAGACCATTATCATTCCCCTAGTAATTATCATGGTCACACTTGCCTCACTATAGGGTGCCATCCCCAATAATAAACTATACTCTCTAGGATTTTTACTCCTTGGTTTGACTGATCCAATAATCATGCAATACCCATCTTATCCTAGATCAAGTTAAGGTCCCTAGCAGAGTAAGTCTTACCAACTTATATCATCCATTCAAGGCTTATCCTAGGTTATTCCCATGGAAGCTTCTAGTCCTATGACCTAGAGCTTTGAGACCAGCTGTAACAACCCACCAAAACCAGTTCAAGAGAGGTATTTTTTTTTTACAAGGCTATGTTACAAGATCACCCACTAACCAACGTTACCACCTTTATTTTAATAAAAGAGATTTATATTCAACTTATTAAAGTTTTTACTTTAATTTAGTTATAACCCAAAGGTTAGAGTAACTTTTTTCATAACTCCAATACCAATAACTCAGCAACATCATGCGGTGAATAGGATCTTGAATATTAAATTTTGGGTACCACTCCATCCCTTTACACCTCGAAATCTTACCCTCGCCAGTGGAGACCCATCGATCATTAACTTTGTTTCGAGAAGGAGTAAGGTCACTTTGAAAATGAACCAGATCGTACCAAAATCAGGGATGTAGCATTTAATTCTGGCAACCTTTTAGCCAAAATTTTGGATCATCGCTCTTATTGCCCCAAGCATTAAATTTTGTCAATATTTGATTCTTCCCAAGAAATATCAGCAATAGGGGTGCATTGAAAGAAATATTTGCTGAGGGGAGAGAGCAAGAATTGATTTCGCCTGAAGAAATGGTGTTTTCGTCCTTCAACATACTTTCGCCCTTCTCTTGAGTAATTTCACCCAAAAATGACATGAAAACGTCTTCTGCAAGAAAAGAGGCGAAGATGATTGATTTCACCCCTAAGAGGGGCGACAATGATTTTCACCCCACCCTAGGGGTGACTTTGACTTTGATCGACAGGTGGAGATACTATTTTTAGGGATGTTCACTCCAAAACATTTCCAATTGGAAATTCACCCTAAAGAAGGGCGAAAGGGATTTTCGCCCCTCCTGAGGGGTGCCTTTGACTTTGACTTTGCAATCTTCACCCGGATGACATCGTCTTAATGTTTGCACTCCGAAAAGCGTCTTTAACTAGGATTTCACCCCAAAGAAGGGCGAAAGGGATTTTCGCCCCTCCTGAGGGGTGACTTTGACTTTGACTTCTCCAAGCATGCATTGCACTTCGATTTTCACCCGAGAATGCTTTTAACTGGAAATTCACCCCAAAGATGGGCGAAAGGGATTTTCACCCCCTTCCAAGAGCGCCTTTGACTTTGACTAATTTTCGTCACTTGTAAAATTTTTCCTTCTTCTTCATTTGGATGAAATCTTCCATCATGGTAGTTTCACCCCAAAGGAAGGGCAAAAATGATTTTTGCCCCTCCATGAGGTGAAAACGTCTTTCCCTTCACTTTTACTGGTGCTTTCCCTTAAATAAAAACTGCCAAAGCTTTAGAGTATTTCCATTGATCCTTCGATCCCGAAACGTCCATTGTCATACAGTTCTTCCTTTTATATTTTGTCCCATGAATTCTTACTAGTAAAAATTTACTATGCATCTCCAGGGATAAAATCAACCTTATTTATTTAATAAAATTGCTCAAAGGAAGGAAACAAAAATATTACATTAAAATAGTAAAATTAAAACAACTACAACATTCATCTGATATTCTTTAAATTTTTACAATAAAAAATTTAGTGTGGTAAAATTGCCAACACTTTTGGTGGCTCTCGGGGTATTCAGTTCTTCTAGATGCAATCGACCCTAGGCCTTCATCCATTGGGCTCAATTGTCACCATCATTGGCTGCATCAGGTGGTACGTTTGATTTCGTAGCCTCCTTCTTCCTTCTTTCCTCTTGTGCCTGCTTCTCCTGCTCTTCTATACTTTTTGCTCTACTTCTGCCCATGCTCGTGCTTCTTGCTTGGTGAGGCTTTCATTGGTAGTTTCATACATGATAACTACCTTGGCCTAGGAATCTAGAGTGAATGTAGAGAGTGTACTTAGTGAATCAATGATAAAATGTAGTATCTGGATATGATCCATGCTGATGCGATTAGCTCATTATTGGAGTTCCAATAGGGATGATTCGATGTGGGTGAGCCTCTCCATGTATGGCAATACTTGTTCCTCTATGATTGGCTCCTCCTAGCTATCGATCTCTGAAGTATCTTCTACAAAATTTTGCTAGGTTACCTTCAATTATTTGGTTGGTAAAAGCTCACCCTACTCATCAACGAAGCTTGAAAACCTAGCATCGACTAGAGCCTTAAAATAAATGAGCGAAATGGAATGCTCTTGTTCGAACATAGTCATCAAATTTCGGCCTTCTCTCACTAGCTCTAACTTGGAAAAGAAGTTGCACAACATCATCCTAGCCTTGGCCCAACCATGATCCATCCCGCTCATCGGCTTAACTTGGAAGTCAGACTGAGCCAATACCTGAATCTTTAGTGCCAATTCTAGTTTTGGTTCCATCTGTTCCTCAACATACTCCAAGGTTCGATCTCCAAGAAAAATCACTATCCGAGCCTCATGAATATACAATAAAACTTTGAGAGCTTCTGTTGCCAATGTCACACAATATTTCATTAAATGGTGATGAGTTTCTTTGATTTTCTCCTTGGAGAAGCCCACTGATTGTGTGGCTTTCTCGACTAGCTATTTCTGTAAAACCTCAAGTTGGGCGGTTAATGCTTGCACTTGTTTCTCCGCTCCTACCCAAGTTGTATGGTATCCCTTGGCTTCTTTCTCCAACTCTTCTACCCTCTACTGCTAGTGCTCTGCCTCTAATTTTGTTGTTTCTAGTTGGTCCTTATTTTTGGCTAGAGCATCATTCAACTCAATAATATTTGCCTCAACCTCGAAAAATATTTTCTTATAATGCTCATCATGCAAGTAAAGAGAGCTCATATCCACCTGTATATTCCCCAACTTCTTCATGGTATCAATATTCGTCAGGTCCTCTATAATGACTTCATAAGTGTAATCACTTGGAGCCATTTCTCCTTGGGGCTTCTGGACCTAGGGAATCATTTTTATAGTATGAGACTCCATAGCTTCAGGGTCAAAAGTGACCTTCTTCAATATCTTTTCTGGAGCTTGAGCTTCTCTTCTCTTACGGCTCTTCAACCACTATGATGAACTTTGTCGAGCTTGGCTCATCTTCATTGCAATAGGATGCTCTGGCACAATCTCCATCTCTGGCTCCGATAGCACCTACAACTCAATAAAAGGAGTAGGAGGAAAATGAGCCTACTGAGGTTTTGGCTTGGGAAGGGAAGTGGAAATGGGAATGGTTGGTGGAATAAAAGTGGTTAAGGGGATGAAAGTGAGGGTTTCAATGATAGTTACACTCACTCGAGGAGGAGCTTGCGTACTTATAGCCATGGTAGAAATTACTGGAATGGATGATGAAGGGAGCAAAAATGGATTGGGACCAGATGCAAAAGAACTGAAAGAAAGGGAAATAGTAGAAGTAGGAATAGAAGAAGAGGGAGCATCGGTGACTAGGGATTGGGAAACTAGAAGTGAAATGGAAGTGGAGGGTATACCGAATGGAGGTGAGATAGAAGTGACAACTACGGAATGGGGTGCAACAATCATCGAATGCTCAAGAGAAAGGGAAGAGGGTAGAGAAAATGTACCTTCAGGCTCTAACACCTTTTGAGCCGATGATGAGGGTGGTTGTGACACTGGTTCACCCTTGTCTTGTTCCTCCTCTACCTCCTTCTCTAGATCTATAACTTCCATGTGCTAGCCAAGTTGTCCCATCTGAACCAAAGGAGGATTTCTCAAAACATCAAACTGTGTGGCTTCAGTTTTTAGGAGGGTTTGCACTTGATGAAGGAACTGCACCTGTTATTGGATTCTTGGAGATCTTAGGAAAAGGAAGTGCCTCATGTTTATTTTATTTTTTGTTGAGATTGCACTTTCGATGATAACTATTTTTATTCTTCCATAAGTGGCGCTTCCTCAACCACATGCTACTCTTATTCGACCATGATCTCTTCATTGTCAGATCTTTGAAATGTCTAAGGTACACTCTTAGCGAAAGATATTGATTGATAGCTATCATAGTATTCATCATAAACATTTGAAAATGCTTCATCCATTGCCAGACCATAAGCTGACCTAGTTTTCCCTCTATGGGCCCTCATAACCCACCAGTTAGTAATTTTCTCCTCGGACCAAGTGGGCAACTACTCTTTCATTTTTTCAAACAAACTTAGAGGAGGAATCTGGTGCTTATGAACTATAGGATTATACTCAACCTCCATCTCATAAAAATCATGCCATGGTGGGGATGTCATCATCTACTCAACATGCCATTCGAGATCATGCCCCTCTAGATTATTTCTCATCTACCCAATATTTACCTAAGGGTAACAATGAAAATTTTTGACTTTAATCACATCTGTGAACCACCCCAAAGGGTCATACTTCCACCATTGAGGTAACTCCACCATACCCATGTCGTAGAGCGCTTCATTAATCAATTTATTCTGGCCAACCTGGTCTATCTCAATGCCATCGAAGTGAAATGGCATAGTGCATGTAGTCTTCTTGCCTCGTCCTACCCCATAGACATCATTGATGTAGTCGTTCTGATGGACAACTTCCATCATGAAGAGGCACTCGGTAGTAAAATATGGAAGGAGAAATGACTTGCTAGTGAAGCCAAAAATTTGCACCACGATGCCCTACATCAACAAGAAAATATCTCCTTTCTCCTTAGCAACAATTTCTTCCCTCATCGCCCTTGGCACTCTCTCACATGTGCCAAAAATAAGTTCGAGGGTGGGGCCCAAAAACATGCGATTGAAATTGTAAAATGACTCCCTCCTGGACAAGCTTGGAGTCCATGAATAAACTGGTAGCTTCTTGTCTACCCCATCAACTTGCTTGACTACTATGAAAGAAAAATGTTGGTGCATATGGAAGAAGAAATACCAGGCCAAAAATGATGTGTGCCTAAATAAAATTGCTCCTTCACTTTGTATTCTCTCCAACTGGGTGTGCATTTCTCGAGCCACATAATCTACCCAATCAAATAAAATGGGGTTTGTGCTTGCTTGCATTGTTGTCGAGGCATAAAATTCCACCTATAATATACATTGCACCAATGTTGCTTACCATTTGTACATTATGGTATCAGTAGGAAGATCGAATACCCAAGCCAACATGGAATACATGTCTAGACTTTTAAACTCTATTAGAGGCTTTGATAAAGTTAATAATTCTCTAAATTGGGGTACCTTTATCAGTTGGTTCTCCATGAACTGGTACAATATTATAGTTGACTGGTACCTCTCTTCTTGTTCCTTGAGATTCATCTTCTTGAACATGACATCCAAGGAAGGCTTCACCCCACAAGAAAATGCCTCTCTGACTATATTGGGTGAAATGGTGAATAATTTTTCTCCCTTCGCATTATGGATGACCCTTGTTGTAGGTTGATAAAATTTTGAAATTACCATCACTAGCTTAGGGTAAGGATGAATAGGTGTACATAGGTACTAGGAAAGCTATGCATGATAAGCAATGGTTAATGGGATTTTCGATGTCAAACCTTGCCTGACTGTAGTCTCCACATCCTAGCACAATTTTTCTATGCCTTTGTTCGAAATAGTATAGTCTCCAATCTGAGCCAATGCATCATAATATGGGTCAAGCTCTATATTTTCATTCCTCCTAGATTTTTTAGCTTTTTTACCTCCTTGTGCTTTCTTGGGCTCAATAAATTTTGTTGATTTGATAGCTTTTCTTCCCATCCTCGTACGATCAGATTTACTACAATAGTCTAATAAATTTGTAATAAAGCAACAATTCAGGGTATGAAGGATAATCTGGCAATGCTTCAAAAAATAATCTCAATCCTTTCTTCAATGCAAGCTTCTAATTCATCTTTTTATAACTTTCACCCCCAACTACCAGATTTAATGTAGGTGGCACTTCTGAGGAATTCGAGTGAACGTGCTCCTTGGTTCTCTTCCCGACATATTTTTTAATGAAAACTTAACTACCAATAATGCCCTTGCATTGTAAATCTTCCTTGAACTTCGAACTCAATCACTTTTATCTTGAAAAGTATAATCTAGGTATTTAATGACTTACTCCAGGAATGAAAAATGCCATGTGTGAGTGATGGGCGCTCTTAGGGTGAAAATATTAATTGCACTACATTAAACTACCAAAACATCTTCTGAGAGCTTTCATCGGTAAAATTATCTTGATTTCCTGCAATTAACTAGAGCTCACTCCAAAATTAGCACAAGCCAATGAAAAACGTCAGCTAGGTGTGCCCTTCCTATAAAATATCTGCTAGGCAAAAATACCAAGACACTTGCACTCCAAAAATGGTCTCCCACTTGTTGCTTGGTGAAACTCCATGCTTGAGGGTCCTTTTAAAATAATTCATCTCCAACTTCACCCCGAAAAAGCTTATTGCTAAAAAAAAGCTTTAACTGAGAGTGCTTTGCATGAAAAAGCAAGGCAAAATTAATTTTGCCTCCTTCTTTCCGAACTTAGCACTGCCAACTGGAGTTCTTAAAAAGCATGCATTTTTTTTTTTTTAGTTTCACTCCAAAACATCTTTGGGGAAATACTTGAGGATTTCACCCCAAAAATAGAAAAAAACATGGTGAATCTTCTTTGTGGGGTGAAAATAAAAGTTTTTTTTTTTTTTTTCTTTTCTTTATTTTCCTTCTTTTATCTCTTTTTTGGCAATTTTAAAAAGTGGGGCACTTTTTAAAAGCAAATCATGCCTTTGAAAAAAACTAACTTTGACTTTGCCTTCGAAATAAATTGCCAAGGAATTATATTTTTTTTTTTTTTTTTTTTTTTTAAAATATTTTTGGGCAGAAATGTTTTACTTGGCAAGGACATGATTTCGGGGTGAAAACACTTGCTCGAGATAGAATTAAATTCTCCTAGCAAAAATATTTCATCCATTTTTTTTTTATATTTTAAAAATACTTGATTGAAAATAAAATAACATAACAACTTATGTACATATATACATACTTGATCAAAATTCTGTCACTGATGGTAGGCCTTCAAATGAAGACCATTTATAGGAATTGGTAGTGCACGACCATCCATATCCTACAAATAAAATGAGTTGACCTGATTCACACCTGAAATCTAGAATGGACCCTCCCATATCACTTCAAACTTGTGATGCTTGCCAGGCTTAGCCTTGTTTTCATTCCATTTCAGCACTAGATCACCTACCTCGAATGACTTCTCGAAAGTTTTCTTGCCAAACCATTTTTGTGTCATCCGAGCATGTTCCATGAAGGTATTGTATGATTTCTCCCTCTCTTCCTCCAACTGTAAAATTTGTGCCAATCTCGTGCTCATGGGGTCAGATTCATCATCTTCACCATACAACAAGTGCCATGATTGAAGAGCTGACAATTCAATATGAATAGGTAACACTACTTCTTTATCGTATACCAAGGAATAAGGGGATGTCTTGATGGATTTCTTCATGGAGATACGATCAGCCCATAATGCTTGGTTTAGGAGCAAGTGCCAATTGCGCTTATTATCTCCAAGGGTTCTCTTTAGAATTCTTAGTAAATTCTTGTTTGTGGACTCAGCCAAGTCATTCCCCTATGGATAATAGTTAGATGATATCTTCAAATAAATCCCATACTTACCCATGAATTCATTGATCTTGGCATCGATAAAGGGAGTCCCATTGTCTGTTATGATTGCATCTGGTATGCCAAAATGAGTGATTAAACCTTCAAGGAAAGTAATAATTATTGCTTGATCTACCTTCTTGGTGGGGATTGCTTCTGACCATCGGGTGAAATAGTCGGTTGCAGTCAGGATGTATTTGTGTTCGATAGAGGAATTGGGATCAATGACCCCAATAAAGTCTAAGCCCCATTGCTGAAATGGTGCTTCTACTTGAATTGGATGAAGGGGTAATGATGCATTCTTGCTTCTATCGACATATCTCTGGCACTTGTCATAATTTTGACTGACTTTGAAAGCATCTACAAAGAGAGTAGGCCAAAAATATCCTACTTTGATAATCTTCAATGCCATTGGCCTCCCTGCATAATGGCCTCCTGATAGACTAGAGTGAAACTCCTCTAGGATTCTTTGTTTCTCTGATTCTCGGACACACCTGAGAAGTACTCCATCAATATTTTTATGGAACAACCCATTTGGCATCATCACGTACCTAAGGGCCTGAAGTCTGAATCTCCTTCTCTGTGAGGCATTAAGGTGTGGAGGACATCTTCCTGAATGGAAATATTTGACAAGGTCCTCTATCCAATCATGATCACTAGAGCGATTAGTGAAATTGCTTATTGAATCTTCAAGTTGGCAAACCATGGATTCAGATGCAACACTTTTTGCAAGCTCTTGACACAATGCTCGACCTCGAACTAGCTTGGTTGGATGGATTTCAATGTCATACTCCTAGATTTTAGAGACCCAACCAACTCTCTTGTCTCCAAGCTCTCCTTGAATGATGAAACTCTGAACATCTGGATGAACAACATAAACTATTGTTTTGCTTTGAGAAACAAAATGTTGAAACTTCTTCAAGGATTTCATCATCACATATACTTGCTTTTCAATGAAATTATATTTTTCTTCATGCGGTTGGATGACTTGACTCAAGAAAGCAATCGATCGCTCATCTCCATCATCTCCCTTCTACGTAAGAACTACTACATAGCTCTCTTGCTCACCAATGACATATAGGATAAAATATTTTGAGTAATCTAGGTTCACTAGAATCGGAGCTTGAGCAATCCTTTCTTTGATTTCCTTGAATACTTTCTTCCTCTACTCAGTCCATTTGAACTCAACATTCTTCTTTAATAGCTCAGTCATCGACTTTACCACTTGGGAAAAATCTACAATAAACTTTCGAACAAAGTTGATCTACTCAAAAAATGATTGCAAATCCTTCTTGTTAGCTGGCAATGGAAGCTTCAGGAGGGCTTCAGCTCTAGCTGGATCAATCACCAAACCTTCTTCTAAAATAACATGGCCTAGGAGCTTTCCTTATTTTACCATGAATATGGACTTCTTTGGGTTGATTGATATTCCAAACTCCTAACACTTTTCGAACACTTATCTCAGATGTAGACTATGTTCCTCCCTATTGTGAGAGAAAATAGTCATGTCATCCAAATAAATCACAATAACATGATTCAACAACTCACCAAAAGCTACGTCCATCGCTCTCTAAAAAGTTGCACCAACATTTGAGAGACCAAATGACATCCATTGATAAGCAAAAGTTCCCCATTTTGTGGTGAACATCATTTTATATTGGTCTTCATCCTTGACCCAGATTTGGTTATAGCTAGAGAATCCATCTAACAAAGAGAATCTCTGAGCACCAACAACTACATGAAGAATCTGATCAATTTGTGGTAGTGGATAGTGATCCTTTAGAGATGCCTGGTTTAAATTTTGAAAATCCATACATAGGTGAATATCTCCATTCTTCTTTCTCATGGGGACTAGATTTGCTACCTAGGTAGAGTGCTTAATCGGGTAGATGATTTTGGCTTCCAACATCTTCAGTAGTTCTACTTTCATCAGGGTTTCAATCTTGGGATTGATCGATCTCTGCTTTTTCCTGAAGGGTTTCACTCCTTCCTGCAACTCAATGGTATGTTGGATTACATATTTATTGTAGCCTTTCAAATCTTGGTAGCTCCAAGCGATAATGTCTGGGTACTCATGACATAATTCTTTAATCTGCTCTAGCTCTTCTTGAGTACAATCAGTGTCGACTTTGATCGACTTCTCGGGTCCCAACTGTAGTTCAGTATACTCCTTTTCGTCCACCTTGATCTTATGCTTTTTTGCTCTATCATTTTGATCAAAGAGACTCTCAAGTGTAATCAACCCTTTCGGAATATGATTATTCCACAACTGGATCAAACCCTCAACTTCTTCCTCATCAAGTGTTCTCTCTTCCACATTACTAGCTTCTCTTATCAAGAAATTAACAATCTGCTCATCACTTTCGAACACTTTCTAGAAGATATTTTTTTCAGGGACTGAAGGTCTATAAACTAACCTCACAGTCTTGGGCTTTCTCACCACATGCTCAACTAGGGAAAAATTAGCACCAAGGGATGCCAGGAGATCGACATGCTTGTTCTGCTCCCATGAGATTGCTTGGATGTTCAATGTTGTATAAGCCTTGAAGAGGTCCCAAAATTTATTATGGTACACCTTCAGGTAATGTTTCTTGGAAACACACTTACTAGTTACCTAGTTGATGATTAGCTCAGAATATCCAAAAATCTATAGTTGTTTGATCTCGAGCTTCTCTACCTTTTTTAGACCCAAGTAGAGTGCTTCATATTCGATGGTATTGTTTGTATAACTCTAGGTCAGTCGGTAAGAGTACATATTTTGTATGCTAGAGGGAGAAATGAGAATGATCCTAGCTCTTGCACCATTCTTACATCTTGCACCATCAAAGTACAACTTCCATAATTGATTAAGAATAGGATCTTCATCATCAGACACCTTCGCTTCAACTTTTTTAGGCTTAGTAATGGTGTAGCAACCAATTTTGGTCTCCATCATGGCATTAAAATTGAGCATTGAAAACTCATCTTCTATTCGAAGCTCATCCAGAACTTCTTCCATCAAATCTAATTCCTCCAATTCTTCGATCATCAAGTTGATAGAATTCATGGGTTTATCTTCTTCTTCAATTTTCTCTATGTGATAAGTTGAAGGCTTCTCATTATAAATTTAGATTCTCCTCCCTTTGATAGGAATATCCAAATGAGAATAGTCTAGAGAAAGGTAGCCTCCCAACTTGGTAGTGAACTCCCATGATAGGCACATGCTGAAGTAAGGCTCCAGATCAACCACAACCACCTCTTGGATCATAGTGATCTGAGGTATTTTATGCAACATGATGGGGATGTCTTTGATGACCCCCACTATCCTCATAGGGGTTCCATCTAATTGCAAAATTCTAGGGCTGCTCCTTGTATATTCCATACCCATAATATCATAAACTACCTTTGGCATGATAGTCATTGTAGCATCGAAGTCGATCATGCAATTGTGCACAATCTAACCTTCCATCTTGAGAGACAAGTAGAAATGGGGTGGTCTATTCTTTCTAGTGGTAGAAGTCATCAGTGTTTGAGCTAACACTATCTGAGTCAGATTCTTCCCCTTATATTTCACAAATTTTAGTGATTCTTGCAACAAGTCCACTTGTCCAAGCAATTGCAGTGCATCATAGAGACTCACCTTGGTTGGAATCCTCTTTAATTCTTCAATAATGTTATATGTGGATGCACATGACTCTTTTCCTTCATTGGTAACCTCATATCTACTCTGATACTATTGTGTAGCTTCTACCCTCTGACGCTTGGTCAAGTATGGGTATTTGAGCTTTTCTCTGGCTTGTTCCTCTATTTTAGCTCTTGCTTATGAAGTTGAAGCCTTTTCTTGCACTCTTTCTTTTTCTCATGGAGGTAAAATATATTTTAATAGGATAGGTGCATCTGGCTTGGGTGTCGGAATAGCTACCTTTACTTGCACTTGTTTTTTCTCACCTTGCACCTTTGAGTCAATGGGTACCTTCAGGGGCTCCATCTCAGTTGGGTCCATGGTGATGGGTTTCCTTCTAGCTCTTGTGAGAACTGAAACTTGCTCTTCAGAAGGGACCATGAAATTATGATCAACTTCTGTGATCATGTTGATTTGACCACTAGAAGAACTCTCCACCAATGTCTGCACGTAGTTCATGTGAACCATGCAAGTTTCCTCACCATGTGGATCATTGCACGTAGAGCACCAATATGCTTTGTCTGATGTGCTAACTTCTTCATTTGTCAATATAGTCATATTTCTCTTAGGTACCTTGTTGGTTGAAGTTGCTTGCTCCCTGGTGATCGATGGTGGTTGAAATATCCTAGGTTGGAAATCTCTTTCGGCCTACTTCCTTTTAATAATTATGATCTCATTACCCATCGCTCTTATGGCTGAGTTCATTGACTACAACTCTTTCAACACCTTTTCTTGTGGATCAGGATTTGAGGGTGTTGGAGGAGTTGGTAATGGAAGAGGTATAGGTAGAGATGGTAGTGTTGGGATTGGAACTAGAGAGGGTAACTATGGAATGGTTGGAGTGGGTAGTTGAGGGATAGAAACTATCATCATGGTTTGAGATGTACTCAGATTCCATGAAGGGATTGGATACATGGGGGACATGGGCAAGGGCTGAGAAGATGCATTAGCATACAAATACTATGGAAGATCAAGAAAAATAGGCATTACCATTTTTGGTGGAAGCTTACCAATAGCAATCAGGTCAGCTTCGACCTTTTGTGCAGTAGAATATATATCAAGAAATGTGTTGACATTGGATTATCGGATGGCCATACTGATGTCGAAGTTGAAAGCTCAAAGGTAGTAAAATATCGCTTGCTCAGGAGTCAATCGGAGACCATCAGGAACTCTATGCCAAGTTTGGGTGAACCTGACATTGAAGTCCATGATTTCCTCTTGTGGATGCCTCTGAATGGTGGTAAACTGATGCAATAGAGAGAATGGATCCACTTGTTCATTGAAACCTTTGATCAACAATTCAGCTAACTGGTCCTAGGTAGTAATGGTGGTAGGTTGTAATGATCGGTACCAGTAAAGCAACTTACCTCTGAGAGAGAGCATGAGCAATATTACCATTATATCCTCATCTGTGATGCTATGGATCATCACCAAGGTAGCCACATCTTGGACATGCTCATAAGTCATCTTCCTCGTACCATCATAAGTAGGCAAAGCCTTCATTGTTGCTTGCAGAATCAGGTTCTGAGCTTGTAGATTTAGAGGTCTAAAGTGGTTCCATGCTAGGAACTACCTTGGTGGTTGTGGTGGTGGATTTTGGGCCATTTGGACTGGAGTGTTTGGTTGGGGAGGAGGGAAACTAGTGGTTGTGCTAGCAGGACTCGAAGGAATAGAGAACACACCAACTAACTGTGAAGATGTTACACTTGATAGGCCAGTCGGAGTGACTAACCTAGGATGTTCTCCTAACACTTGGGTGTCAAGTTCATAAAACTCAATGGGATCTTCTAGATTTTTGGCCTTCGATCTTGTGATCATGAAGAAATCTTTTGCTCACTTCACGTTTGGAGGCTTCTGGGTAAAGCTGAGTCACCAGATGTTCTAATCATACAGTATAAAGGTGAACATCAAACCTTAATACTGTTCAAAGTGGAACTTTTTAGAGTCCCCCCGGGTGCCAAAAACTATTGGTCACGAATCTACCTAAGTACAAAATATTATGTGCACCCTAGACCCGACCAACATTGAAAGGTCGAAGGAAAGAGATGTCCTTCGGGCCAATCTCTAGAGAGGGTTGGTTCCCTTACTAAACTAATGATCGGTTTAAAGCTTAGGGTAATAGGAAAGAGATGGGAAATGATAGAAAGGAATGGGAAATATGGCTATGAGCCAGATATGAAAGGTGGGGATAAACTAACAGCAAAAATTCACATCAAGTGTTAATTAGCATATAATAGAAAGAAAGGCATATGAACCACTCACAGTTTGTAGAGATAACCTCCAAGAAGCATTTTAGTATTCATTCCCTCACTAGTAGTTAAATTTAGATGCAAAATTTAAAATCAGCTAATAATGGACATGAACGTAAGCAGAAATGATAAGCAGAAAGAGATCAAACACAACACTACTCAAGGAACCAGAAGCCGAATATCTTTCTATTGATGCAGAAAACTCAAAGTGTTTTTCTGCAGAATGTCTATCCTCCTTCATTACATTGAAATGCTTAGTATTTATAGAGGATTTCACCTCTAAAATTAAATGCACATACAAACAAAATGTTGACTGGTCAAAAATTAGCAAGAGCAATTCTCTCCTCGATAATGGCGATGCTCGGATCAGATCATTCTTCAGGGAGCAGCGATCCGGTTTTCATGGAGTGCACCTAGGAAATCAGCAGAGATGGATGATGGGAAAAATATTCCAAGCATCGGTGCATCGAAACTCAGCAACATCATGCGATGAACAAGAGCTTGGATATTAAATTCTGGGCACCACTCCATCATCCTACACCTCGAAATCTTACCCTCACCAGTGGAGACCCAACGAACATTAACTTTGTTTCAAGAAGGAGTGAGGTCACTTTGAAAATGAACCAGATTGTACCAAAATCTGGGACGTAGCATTTAATCCTGGCAACCTTTTAGCCAAAATTCTGGATCATCACTCTCACTACCCCAAGCATTAAATTTCATCAATCTTTGATTCTTCCCGAGAAATATCAGCAACAGGGGCACATTGAAAGAAATATTTGTTGAGGGGAGAGAGCAAGAATTGATTTCACTTGAAGAAATGGTGTTTTTGCCCTTCAGTATACTTTCGCCCTTCTCCCGAGTAATTTCACCCAAAAATGACATGATGGTGGAGAACAGATCATGCGTAACACAGAAAAACCAGAAAAACAAGAGCCCAAGATTTTGTATTCAATATCAAGGAAGAAATTTTACAATATACAGCCAAACTGCCGTTTGCCAACCCCTTCTCATTACAATCCATGGGTTTTTATTGAGGTCCCGATCCTCTGTGCTTTCCCACTTCCCATGATCTACAATTGCCACTTGGACCAATTCTAGAAAGTTGCATTGATGAGACTCTTGGTGAGGTGCGTGATCGGTCGCCATATCCAACGGAATCTACTTCTCGATCTCGTCGCTTGTTGTTAGATGCTTTAAATGCATCTTCCAGATATCCTGCACGAGTGGCCAACATGCCCATTGAAATCCTCCTTTGGAACTGCTGCTTCACTGCCTCTAACTTGCCGCACACGAAGGGACGTCTTTATGAAAGTTGGAAGTGCATGTCTTTCTGTTTGGTCACGATATCGCGACATGTCGCGATATCGCGACCATTTTCCTTCTGCACCTTCTTTCTCCATTTTGGCCGCGATATCGCGACATGTCGCGATATCGCGCCATTTTTCCTATCGGCCTCCGTTCTCCTGCTTCGGTCGCGAAATCGTGACATGTCATGATTTCGCGACCATTTGGCTTTCGCTCCTTGCCTTTCCTGCTTTGGTCACGAAATCACGACACGTCACGATTTCGCGACCTTGCGCCTACCGTGCCTTGGCTTCCCTGTAGTGGCCATGATTTTGTGACCCTTGTGCCCCTTGGCTTGCCTTCTCCATTTGGGTCATGATTTCGTGACCCTTGTGTCCCTCGGCCTTGCCTTCTCCGTTTGGGTCACGATTTCGTGACCCTTGTGTCCCTCGGCCTTGCCTTCTCCGTTTTGGGTCACGATTTCGCGACCCTGTGTAACACTTAGTAAACAACAACAAAAAAATAACTTTGTTACACTTAGAAAGAAATAACAACAAAAGTTTGGTTGATGCTCGATTTCTTTGCCGCCCTCGGATGCTCCTGCATCAGACACCCGGGTGGATTGAGAAGTGATCCTCACTTCTGATCTTTGGGAGGAAGACTCAGGCGGTCAACCTCTATTTTTGATAACCAAGTTGCATCTTCAATAGGTCTGCCCTTCCACTTGATCAAATACTCAGAATATTGTTTGTTCCTTGTGCTTCTGCCTTCACGAGTATCTAATATTTCCTCTATCTCTTCTTTGGTTGGGCTAGACGCTGGAATGCTCCACAATTCTGTGCTTGGTGCCTCTGTACTATCTCCTTCATGGTATTCTACTAAATCAGATATGTTAAAAATAGGTGAAATGTCAAGCCCACTTGGCAATTCCACTTCATATGCATTGCCTGAATCCCGTTTTTCCAAGTATTTTGCATGGCCCAAACTTCTTCATCTTCAACTTGTTGTAAGTTTTGGCTGGAAATATTTCTTTTCCGAGATGGACCATGACTTCATCTCCCACTTCGAACTCTTTGAACCGCCGCTTTTGGTCCGCTCTTTCTTTATACTGAGTATTCATTTTTGCAATTTGTTTCTTTACTTCTTCATGCAGGCTTTTCATCTGTTTTGCGAATTCCTCACCTCTCGCACTGCATTTTTCTCCTTTATCTAATTTTCTCAGCTCAGAAACGTTTCTCGGACTATTTCCATATATGATTTGGAATGGAGATTTGTTTGTGCTCTTATTGACAGAATTGTTGTATGCAAATTCTGCCTCACGGCAAAACTAAATCCCATCCCTTGGGTTTATCTGCTATCAAGCATCTTAGCAAATTACCCAGACTTCTATTTACCACCTCTGTCTGTCCATCAGTTTGTGGGTGGTATGCAGAACTAAACTTCAGATCTGTCTTCAGCTTCTTCCACAATGTTCTCCAAAAATATCCAACAAACTTTGTATCTCTGTCAAAAACTATGCTTCTTGGTAGACCGTGAAGTCGTACCACTTCCTTGAAAAATAACCCTGCAATGTGAACTGCATCACTTGTCTTCTGGCAGGGAATAAAATGTGCCATTTTGGAGAATCGGTCAACCACCACAAATACAAAGTCATTTCCTCTCTGTGTTCTCGGCAATCCAAGAATAAAATCCATGCTTATGTCCTCCCACGGCCTCTCAGGTACAGGTAACGACTGGTATAATCCTGTGTTTTGCCTTACGCCTTTTGCCATCTGGCATATTCTGCAACTTTGTACAAACTTTCTCACATCTTGCTGAAGTTGCGGCCAGTAGTAATTTTCATTTACCAGGGCAATGGTCTTATCCCGACCAAAATGCCCAGCCAGTCCTCCGCTGTGCTTTTCCTTGATTAAGTTCTCCCGCATGGAACTCCTTGGAATGCATAATTTACTTCCCTTGAACAACATTCCGTCTTGGATTAGGAAATCTAACCATTTTGTCCTGTCCACAGTAACAGGTGCCAAGCAAGCCGTCCAGGCTGCTGCAAAATCAGGATCTTCAGGATAAAGACCCTTCAGTTCTTCGAATCCAACCACCTCCACTGTCATTTCAGTCAGTAGATTCTGCCTTCTACTCAAAGCATCTGCAACTCTATTTGATTTCCCGCTCCTGTGCTTTAACACAAAGGTATAGCTTTGGAGAAACTCTACCCACTTCATGTGCCGCTGATTCAGTTTTGTCTGGCTATTGATGTACTGCAATGCCTGATGATCAGTAAATAGAACAAACTCTTTTGGCAACAAGTAATGCCTCCACTTCTTTAGAGCCTGAACTATAGCATAAAATTCCTGGTCATAAACTGAATACTTTTTTCGAGCATCATTGAGCTTTTCATTGAAATAAGCTACAGGTCTGCCTTCTTGGCTCAGTACAGCCCCTATTGCACTGCCACTGGCATCACAGTCGACCTGAAATACCTTGTTAAAGTCTGGAAGTGCCAAAATAGGCTGTTCTGTGACCTTTTTCTTCAATGCATCAAAGCTCCTTTCAGCCCCTAAGGTCCACTTGAACTCTTTCTTATCCCCTCTCATTGTTTCTGTGAGGGGTGCACAAATGCTGCTGAAGTTTCTTATAAACTTCCTGTAAAAGCTGGCTAGACCATGAAATGATCTTACCTCTCGTTGTGCTTCTTGGGGTAGGCCATTCTATGATAGCTCTCACCTTCTCTCGGGTCCATTTTCAGACCTTCTATTGAGATTACAAATCCCGGGTATACTAACTCTTTCTTGACAAAATTACACTTTTTTAGATTTATTAATAATCGCTCCTCCCGCAGCTTTTCAAAAACCCTCCTGATGTGCATCAGGTGTTCCTCCAGGGTTCTGCTGAATATTAATATATCATCTAAATAAACAATGACAAACTTTCCTAGAAACTCCTTCAGTACCTCATTCATCAGCCGCATGAAGGTACTTGGTGCATTGGACAGCCCAAATGGCATGACCAACCACTCATACAAGCCCTCTCTTGTCTTGAAGGTTGTCTTCCACTCATCTCCTTCCCTGACACGGATCTGGTGGTAACCACTCTTGAGGTCAATTTTGGTGAAGTACTTGGCTCCACTCAAATAGTCCATTATGTCATCCATCCTTGGCAAGTGGAAATCTGTATTTTATTGTGATCTTGTTGATGGCTCGAGAGTCTCATGCACATTCTCCACTCTCCATCCTTCTTGGGTGCTAGTACTGCAGGTACCACACACGGGCTAAGACTCTCCCTAATCAATCCCTTCTCCAAAGAACTCCTGGACCCCGCCTCGTTTAGTTCTTCGGTTTCTACGAGTGTCATTCTATGTGCAGCCTTATTTGGCAAGCTTGATCCCGGCACCAAATCAATATGGTGACTCGATTTTTCTTACTAGGGGTAAACCCTCAGGCACATTGTCAGATATGATATCTGGAAATTCCTTCAACAGCTCTTGGACTTCTCGCTGGTGCATCTTTGCATTCTGTATCCCTGACTCTAGGAACTAATGCATAACACATATGCTCATGCTTCAAATCATCTAAAAATTTTCTTTCGTCAACCAAGCAAATTCTTGCACTGCCACATACCTTTTCTTCCACCTCCTTCAGGGGCTTCAACTTATGGCGCATTCCATTCTTGGTCACGAAATAAGTGTTGGCTCGGCCATCATGAACCGCACACCTGTCAAACTGCCATGGTCTTCCCAGCAGCAAATGGCACGCATCCATGGGCAGAATGTCGCACAAAACCTCATCACGGTAATTTCCAATGCTGAATTTTACCAGGCATTGTTCATTGACCAAAACCTTATGGTCTTTCTACAACCACGCGATCCGATATGGATGCGGGTGTTTCTTTCTCTCCAGTTGTAGCTTTGTAACCATTCCCTCTGAAACCAGGTTATCTGTGCTACCGTTGTCAATGATGATGTTGCAAACCTTACCCGCGCATTTACACCTTGTGCGGAATAAGCTTTTCCTCTGATCTGCAGCTCCCTCTTCATTCAGCAGGACTCTCCTTGCAATCATTACTTCTCCTCTCTCAGCTTCTTCTGAATGCTCAGACCCAAGCATCTTCATCCACGACTGCTACTCTGGCATTTCCTTTCGGCCTGCGATTATTTCTTTCTCGTTGTTGTGGGCACTCATATTGGTGATGTCCCTCTTCACCACACCGGAAGCAAGTCCCTCGAAATCTTCCTCTTCCTTGACCTCGTCCAGCTCGGCCTCTTCCCCCTCGGTAACCATTATTCTGATTACGAGGGCGGTCTGCATTTTCCCTCCTTTGTTCTTGATTGCTGCTACTTTCTCCATTTTTTTGAGATTCTTCATTTCTTCTTCCACTGTTCCTTCCATCGGTCCTTCCGCCTCGACCTCTTCCTCTTTGCTTGTTTTCAAACCTCCTATTGAGCTTCTCTTCAACCTTTAAAGCAAATTGGTAGGCATCCTCTATGGTGGTCATCCGGACTAGACTTAGTTCCTCCTGAATGCTGGCTCGTAACCCATTAATGTAACGGGCTACCTTCTCCTTGTTGGCCTCTGAGTGGCCTGTTCTAATCATTATTTTATGAAACTCTTCTGTGTATTCTTTCACATACTTGCTTGATTGCCTCAATCCTTGCATTTTCTTCAAGCAGGTCTAACTCATAATCACCAGGGATGAACTGCCTCTTTAGATTTTCTGCCATCCGTTCCCACTTAGTTATTCTCTCTTTCCCTCTTTTATTTCGCTCCAACTGCACTCCCTTCCACCAAATGCTAGCATGACCTTTCAGTTTGGTCTTTGCGAATCTGACCCTATCAGGGTCCTCAACCTCTTCGTACTCAAAGTACTCTTCCAGATCGTTGATCCAGTCGATCAATTCCTCTGGCTCAAGGTTCCCGAAATATGTGGAAACCTCCATCTTCGGCCTCTTCCCAATCTGGGATATGGCCTTGTATAGTCTGGCCTGAGCAGGATCTACTGCTTCTTCTTCCTCCTCAGGTTGGTCTTCTTCTTCATCATCTTCCTCTTCACTACCTTCATCTCTTCTTGGCTCCAATATTCTACGCATTTCTTCTTGCAGAGCTTGCATTTGCCGCTGCAAAGCTCGAACATCTTCTGTTGCTGCCATGCCTCTCCCACCAACAGGATTTCTCCTTGGAGGCATTCTGTTCACCCGATTTCAAGCCCTTCCACAGGTCCTGGTGTAACTGCCTCTCCTTCGACGATCTGCTACACGCTCAGGAACTACTGGCTCTGATACCACTTGGTGGAGAACAGATCTTGCATAACACAAAAAACTAGAAAAACAAGAGCCCAAGATTTTGTATTCAATATCAAGGAAGAAATTTTACAATATACAGCCAAACTGCCGTTTTCCAACCCCTTCTCATTACAATCCATGGGTTTTTATTGAGGTCCCGATCCTCTGTGCTTTCCCACTTCCCACGATCTACAATTGCCACTTGGAACAATTCTGGAAAGTTGCATTGATGAGACTCTTGGTGAGGTGCGTGACTGGCTGCCATATCCAACGGAATCTACTTCTCGATCTGCTGCTTGTTGTTAGATGCTTTAAATGCGTCTTCCAGATATCCTATGCGAGTGGCCAACATGCCCGTTGAAATCCTCCTTTGGAACTGCTGCTTCACTACCTCTAACTTGCCGCGCACGAAGGGACGTCTTTATGAAAGCTGGAAGTGCGTGTCTTTCTGTTTGGTCGCGATATCGCGACATGTCGCGATATCGCGACCATTTTCCTTCTGCACCTTCTCTCTCCGTTTTGGCCGCGATATCGCGACATGTCGCGATATCACGCCATTTTTCCTATCGGCCTCTGTTCTCCCGCTTCGGTCGTGAAATCGTGACATGTCACGATTTTGCGACCATTTGGCTTCAGCTCCTTGCCTTTCCTGCTTTGGTCGTGAAATCGTGACACGTCGCGATTTCGTGACCTTGCGCCTGTCGTGCCTTGGCTTCCCTGTAGTGGCCGCAATTTCGTGACCCTTGTGCCCCTCGATCTTGTCTTCTCCATTTGGGTCGTGATTTTGTGACATGTCACGAAATCGCGACATGTCGCGATTTCGCGACCCTTGTGTCCCTCGGCCTTGCCTTCTCCGTTTGGGTCATGATTTCGCGACATGTCACGAAATCGTGACATGTCACGATTTCATGACCCTTGTGTCCCTCGGCCTTGCCTTCTCTGTTTGGGTCACGATTTCGTGACCCTTGTGTCCCTCGGCCTTGCCTTCTCCGTTTGGGTCGCGATTTTGCGACCCTGTGTAACACTTAGTAAACAACAACAAAAAAATAACTTTGTTACTTAGAAAGAAATAACAACAAAAGTTTGGTTGATGCTCGATTGCTTTGCTGCCCTCGGATGCTCCTACATCACATGAAGACATATTTTGTATGAAAAGAGTCGAATATGATCGATTTCGCCCCTAAGAAGAGCGACAATGATTTTTGCCCCACCTCAGAGGCGATTTTGACTTTGACCGACAGGTGGAGATACTATTTTTGGGACATTTGCTCCAAAAAATTTCTAATTGAAAATTCACCCTAAAGATAGGCGAAAGGGATTTTCACCCCTCTTGAGGGGCACATTTGACTTTGACTTTGCAATCTTCATTTAGATGATGTTGTCTTAATGTTTGTGCTCCAAAAAGCATCTTTTATTGGGATTTTATCCCAAAGAAGGGTGAAAGGGATTTTCACCCCTCCTCAGGGGCGACTTTGACTTTGACCTCGCCAAGCATGTGTTGCACTTTGAATTTCACTTGAGAATACCTTTAACTAGAAATTCACCCCGAAGAGGGGCAAAAATAATTTTCACCCCCTTCCAAGAGTACCTTTGACTTTGACTAATTTTTGTCACTTGTAAAATTTTCCCCTTTTCTTCATTTGGACGAAATATTCCATCATGGTAGTTTCACCTCAAAGGAAGGGTGCAAATAATTTTTGCCCCTTCCTGAGGTGAAAACATATTTCCTTCACTTTTAATAACCCTTTCCCTTAAAAAAACTACCAAACCTTTAGAGTATTTGCATTGATCCTTCAACCCTAAAACATCCTTTGTTATACAGTTATTCCTTTTATATTTTGCTCCATGAATTTTTATTGGAAAAAATTTATTGTGCATCCCCAAGGATGAAATCAACCTTATTTATTTAATGAAATTTCTTAAAGGAAGGAAACAAAAACATTACATTAAAATAGTAAAATCGGAACAACTACAACATTCAAAATGATTCCAATTGGAAATTCGCCCTAAAGACAGGTGAAAGGGATTTTTGCCCCTCTTGAGGGGTGCCTTTGACTTTGACTTTACAATATTCATTTGGATCATGTTGTCTTAATTTTTGTGCTCCGAAAATTATCTTTCACTAGTATTTTACCCCAAAGAAGGGTAAAAGGGATTTTCACCCCTCCTCAAGGGCGACTTTGACTTTGACCTTGCTAAGCATGCGTTGCACTTTGACTTTCACCCGAGAATACCTTTAACTAGAAATTTACCCTGAAGAGCGGTGAAAATAATTTTCACCCCCTTCCAAGAGTGCCTTTGACTTTGACTAATTTTTGTCACTTGTAAAATTTTCCCCTTTTCTTCATTTGGACGAAATCTTCCATCATGGTAGTTTCACCCCAAAGGAAGGGCGCAAATGATTTTTGCCCCTTCCTAAGGTGAAAAAATCTTTCCTTCACTTTTACTGGTGCTTTCCCTTAAACAAAACTACCAAAGCTTTAGAGTATTTCCATTAATCCTTCGACCCCAAAATGTCCATTGTTATACAAATTTTCCTTTTATATTTTGCTCCATAAATTCTTACTGGCAAAAATTTATTTTGCATCCCCAGGGATTAAATCAACCTTATTTATTTAATGAAATTGCTCAAAGGAAGGAAACAAAAACATTACATTAAAATAGTAAAATCGAAACAACTGCAACATTCATATGATATGCTTTAAATTTTTACAATAAAAAATTTAGTGTGGCAAAACTGCCAACAATACTTAACTCAATAAATTTTTCACCTTCCAACTCATACAATAAAACATCACAATCATAATTTACTATGATACTAAGAAATCATTCCTTGAACAAACAATGCTTATTCCTTGAGTAGGTGGAATTTTTACAATAGCTAAAACGTTATCACCTACCTACTAAGGATGGTTATTTTTCTTAATAAACCTGCTTGCTTCAAGTTATAATAAAACAAAATACATATATGCAATGTGTCTATATGAGGGTACTCTTATTTTTTAAATTGGTCATATGGGATTGAAATGGGCCCCACCCATATTACATCATCACCACATAGTGGTATTACAACAAAGCTTGGATATTATCCATGCATTACTTGGCAAGATTTGATCTTTGGTCTCCTCTTTAAATATTGATTAATCTAACCAATTGAGCTAATACCACTTGATTATATGAGTATACTCTTTACCCTTGAGTTTTTGATGAGAATTTTCATCCCTCATTTCCCTTTTTTGTCTCAACTCGGTGGTTTTCCCATACTAATTCACCTATGAGCGTACCTGGTCCTATAACCATAAATTCCATCAACAATACCATATTCCAAAAATATATAATAAAAGCATAAAATACAACCATTAACCCATATTTCCAATATAAAATAAGATTATGCATTAGAAAACCACACATTAATACATAAATCAATTATCAAGATCATGTCTTGCCAAGGAGGGCCGTTACAACAAGTTACATGTATGTAAGTATGAAAATATGTAATGTGAGGAAGTGCACAAGTATCTTAGATTAGTTTTTCATTTAAAAGCATAATATTCTTGTAGAAGTGTGCAAATTTCATAGAGTTAAGTGTACATGCAAGAATAAAATGAAGAGTCTAGTATGCAAGTGGCAAGATGATAAGACAAAGGTCAGGGGACTTGTCATATGAAGAGCAACAATCAAGTACTTGAAGAGTCACATTACTATGGCTATATTATGGAGATAATGCTCCATAAAAAAGCAATAAAATCCAAATATCCTATTATTTTTTTGTAAGATGAAGGAAAGTAATAAAGCTTGTAAATGAATTTTTGAGCAATTGATATTGTAAGTTTTCTTCATGCATAGTTCATGAATGACTTATGTCATTTACATTCATATTTGGTTATATAAGTGAATGTTATTTTTAGTATTATATAGGCCTAGATATACATATTAATTTGCTCATATATTATTATACTCTTCGTTATTGATATTTTGACCTTTAATATTGTGGCTTCTTTATATTGGGACCTGTGATATTTTGTGGTAGTAAGGCTTAAAAATCCAATAGTGGTATCAAAGCTATAACCTAACTCTATCCATTTTTATAGAGTTCATTTTATTAGCCACCATTATCAATATTTAACTTTATCCATTTTTTATAAAATTAATTTAGAGTCTTTCCACTTTGAATGCAGTGCAAACTTGGACTCTATTTTTAAAGGTCTTATTGAGTAGAATTTAAGGGGCAAGGAGTAGTCATCCTGATTTGGAGGCTAGGGTCTTTCCACTTGGTTGAAGGAAATCCAATGAAGTCTAGGACTCGACTATATTGATATAAAGGGCCAAATTAGGTGCAAAGTTATACATTTTATAGAGGAAGACAACTCAAAATAAAGTTGGATATTGATTAATTGGAAACCAACTCAAAAGAAAGTTGGATATTGATTGATTGGAATCCAAGTCATAAGATAGTTGGAAATTTGAGGACATACAAAGTCACCCTAATAATATTTTGGATTCTTTAGAGAAAAGAGGAGAATCATTACTGAATATTTTAAAGAACCAACTCAAGATAAAAGTTGATCATTTGGGATATTTATAGTCACCCTGACATTGATATTGATTTCTTTAAAAAAGGAGGATTATATTTTGTTCTTATGTGTAACCTACGACATTGAAGATAGTATTTTAGAGGTTGATAATCTTCCTATGTAGAGAATAATTTTAGCTTTGAAGTATATAGGAGCATCTACGATTCCATAGAACATTAAATTTCTAAGAAAAAAAGCGATACAAAGCTTCTGTAACAGAGGTTAAATAGAGCACAGAGGAGAAGAAAGCATTGTAAGCTTTCTAAAGTTTTTTAAAGAAAGAAGACATTCACTAAAATAATTAAAATAATAGACCATAATATAAAGGCCATTATATAGGCTATCTAAGAGCATAGAATTATATCTAAGGTAAGTGCTAGTCTACAAATATTTAGGCGTTAATATACAGTGAATTATTTCTTCCAAGTCAAGTGTAGGTTTGATGCTAGTCTTCACTGAAAAACTAGAAGACATATGCTACACAGGTAGAATATAAGAAAGCTATTGTCTTCAAGGTAGAATAAGTTGGATTGAGCACCTAAAAAATAAGTAGTTAGTGCTAAGAAGATAAGGAGAACCACTAAGGTTTGAGAAGTGCTCAGATTACCAGGTTGAACAACATACAACCACCATCCAAATAATATGTAAATGCTCATAGAAGGAGCAAGAGATAAGATAAATTCTCATAAAAGGAGAAAAAAATAAGAGGAATTCTCATAGAATGAGAAACTAAGAAGAGGAACACTCACAAAAGGAGCAACTAGATGCCAGTAAAGAGGAACACTCATAGTAGGATCAATTAGATACTAGTGAAGAGAAATGCTCATAGTAGGAGAAACTGAATAATAGAGAAGAGGAACACTCATAGGAGGAACACCAAGTGAACATCAAAATAAAGGAACACTCACTCATGGGAGAAGAGAAACATTCAACCATCACACGACAACTAGAAAAATACTTGAACACTAGTGGAAGACTTGTCCACCAATGAAAGACTTGAGCACCAAGGAAATAATTGAGCACTAGTAGAATATTTGAGCACCAACAAAAGATTTGAGTACCAACATGAGGAAAATGTTAGAGCAAAAATACTAGCAAAGAATGTATAGTTCATGAATGACTTGGGTCATTTATATTCATATTTTATTATATAATTGAATGTTATTTTTAGTATTATATAGGCCTAGATATACATATTAATTTGCTCATATATTATTCTACTCTTCATTATTGATATTTTGACCTTTAATATTGTGGCTTCTTTATATTGGGACCTATGATATTTTGTGGTAGTAAGGTTTAAAAATCCAATAAAACCACTCTTTATCCATGCTTTGAGCTACCAAATTCACCTCTATGCTCTATGCCATCCACTCCTCACCCATGCTTTGAGCTATTAGATTCACCTTTGTGCTTTGATCCACCCTCTCCCCATCTATGCTCTAAGTTGGATTCACCTCTTCAATCCAAGCCATCCATGCTATAATTCATTAGATCCACCTCCATGCTTTGATCCACCTACTCTTCATTTGCACTATGAGCCATCAAATTCACCTCTACACTCTAAGATATCATACTCACTTTTGTGCTTTGATTTACCTACTTTGTCCCCATGGTTTGCACCACCTATTCTTCATCCACTCTCAAAGCCTCTTCTCATCTCTCTAATACTTCAACTAAGTTGTATGTTGCTTCTCACTAACTCATCCTTGCCTCAATTCTTCTACCCACTATTTCATACTTGTTCGAGCTTTATCTATAAATGGGCTATGAGCACCTCCATGGCTTTCCTCACCCACATTGCTTAGTCAATATGATTTGTCCTCTCATCCGTCATTTTTTATTTCTTATGCCTTGGTCCATTGTAGTTGTAGTTCTATGACTTGTACCTTTATTTTTTCCACCTATTATTATGTAATTTTCAACTCTAGTTGCATCCTTCTTATGACTTCCACTATTTATACCTACTCATCATTCCTTGCTTTTGCTAGTCCCTTTATAAATTCTCTTTGTTTTGTTTATGGCCCCTCTTCTAACCCTCCCACTATAGACCCTCTTTCACTCCTGCTATCCTATAATTTTCTCTTTTTCTATTATATTTGTTATGGTGGATTGCTCGTTGGGGATCACAACACACTCCTTGGTGGTTCTTAGGACCCCATCATATTAATGACTAACAGAGCCATCATACCTTGGTGTGCTAGCACTCATTTATTTCCACTCTAGTGATACTAATCATATGCTAGCTCCACCAACCATGTCAAGTAATATGGCAGGTTAATCCTATATTCTTTGCCTTATCCCACTCTTTTCAAATATATCAAAAATCATAGGTGATTCCCTACCAACACTAAGTATCTCTTAGTGTTGGTTAAATATTTTAAGAAAAACATGGGTATCGTATTGTATGGCACTGATAGAGATGATTTGCATATATATCTATGCACCACTTGAATATTTTATCCTTCATCTCTAAAAAAAATCTCCAACCTATCAGTTATATTCAATGGCTCCTACAAGTGTTCTTTCTTACCTTTTGGCAACCCTGTAACACTAGCCACAATTTCTTAGGATACTATTATCTCCATTCCCCAAACCTTATTTTCCCATATTCTATATTTATGGTAAAATATTCTATGATCCATTTTGGATATCTGCTAAGACTTTGATAGAACTCTAGCCATCCCTCCTACTCGAAAATCCTCTACACTTTCAAATATCTCTACAATTTCTAAGATGTTTTCTAGCTCTTGCTAATGGGATTTCTTTCCCTTGATATCTAATATTTTAGGTCCTTCTCATGTATTCTCACTCCTACTCCTTACATTAAATAATCCTACACTTTGAGTGCTCTTATCCCTTGTTATCATTCCTTGTGTCCCTCTTTTACATTTTTTCCTTCTCTATATTCCTCCTATTTAAACTTCCCCATGGTTGCTCCTTTCCTCATGATTTTTGTCCTACCAACGATTCTTTTTATTTCCATTTGCAATATCATCCATCCATTTGTCTACTTATAATCCCCTTCTATGAAATTATCTTCTTCGTATCTCTCTTAAACTCTATGCCCACTTTTCAAGTAATGTTCACAAACATTTTCATGTATTCATAACAACTCACTTGTCTTATCATTTTAATTGTTATGTTTTCTTCCATTCTCTACCTCCACTATCATTTCCTATTTTTTGACTACTTTTTTCATTCCATGCATCCTTCTCTACTCTTCTTCCTAATTCCACACCATTTTACTTTTTCTATTTTGTTTTTATTTGTGGCCCTCTTGCCATTTTTTTATCAACCAATCACAATGTTTTCCTTTTATGCATATTACTCACTTTTTTTTCTTTTCCTATTAATATTTTTACCCATTTTTAATTTTCTTTCCTTTTCACCATTATCCCTGGACCTTTTACTCTATGTTTCTTTCATATGCCTTTCAATTTCCACACCTATTTAATCATAACATCATGTCACATATTCATCACTTATTGCTATCACATCCACACATTTATTGCAATCATATTTATACATTATGTCAAAAACTAATGTAATATCATTTATTCATATTTATTATCATATGCCTATTGTTAGAATAAATAATTATTCTCTTAAGTTCTACTAGGATAAACTTACTTGAGTTACCACTCTTCCATGAGTCAGGTGAACTCTCAGTTTAGACTAGTGAGTTGTTGTAATCCAACGGCTCTCAATGATCAACTTTGCTATTTATACAAAGTTGATCCATGGAATAAATCAATCAGTTCTTGATCTTTTAGTAATGCTTTGCATGTCTAGTATCAAAATTTCTACATGGTACCAGAGCTAGGCTAGATTTTGCTTGCATTCAGTTTTTCATAGAGCTGGTTCACCTTACTTGGATAATTTTTTTGACTACAAAAACTTGCTTAAAGTTGAAAGTAGTCATACTCTTTATTCATAAGTCATTTTTTTCAACAAAATTATTTTATTTTGTTGAAAACTGTTTGAATCCACCTTCTGCGTATATCTCTTTGCATGAATGTAATTTTTGTTGTATTACTACTAACATTTCAAGACTTATATCTCTTTTTGAATATTTATAAAGGAATTGGTTTTGTTATAAGTATATATATCATGCAAAGTCATGCTTCAATTTCCTTTAGAAGCATGTTCTAACACTCTTTGCAGGCCATTCACAAGATATTAAGTTATGATCGCAAACACAATAGGGGGTATGCTGACTTTATTATGCATATACAATGAATTAGCACCTACCTTTTCATATAGCAAGGGGTCTTTAGAAGAATATTTCATGTTATATATCTCTTCATGCATATATGCTTTCCATATTGGTGGCCAAAGATATTCATGTAAAACGCCATGCACCATCATCCTATTGTGCTACTCGTGTTGTTGCAATCTATTGAGCAACACCCGATGGATGTTTGAGCTTGTTATGCCAAACATTGGATCCCGATGGACGTTTGAGCATGTTGTGTCAAAAATTGTACACCATCCTCCTTGTGCACTACACTTTATTTTTTTGTGCAAGAACTCAATCGATATATTCTTGATATGATACCAGCATGTGGCACATCTAATCAAATCATTGAAAGCACATTGAGTGGCAAGGCAACACGGCACGGGAGGGTGCATTGAGTGGCGAGGTGATCAATGTGAGATCCAATAAAGAGACTTCATTTCAAACAACACGTCGAGTCATAAAGACATTCCAAAAATCTCTGATGCATCGAAGGTTTCATATCTTTTTACCTTCACTCTAAAGTCATAGTGTGCATTATTCATCCTCTTTTCTCTCCGATACTCACGTCTATCACTCAAAATTATTTTACTTCTCTCTTATAAATTATTTCAATAGCTATTATAATCTACGGGATGCTCAAACGAAAGATCTACTCGAGTTCATTTTCTATAACTGATGTAGCTTCATCTATTTAATCCCTCTCCTTTAGCTACTCTAGAAAATATCCATTTTCATCCTTGTAATTTTCATCCTTATGAGAGGCCATACTAAGCTTTGCTACGTAGGTTTCAAGAAATTTAATGTTGTAAAGTTTGACTATGATATATACATGAGTGTTTGACTGTGCTTCTCTCGAGATAGGTATGTTGTGATTGCGTAGGTCTGATAGCGATATTCAGAGATTGACGACACCATACTAAGAGGAGCATGGAGATATTGATGATGCTACTGGTACGTAGGTATGACAATGCTATGGAGATATTGACAACACCAATCTAAGCAAGCGAGAAACTAATTTATCGAAGGATCTCTTTCGATAAAGCTATTGCTATGGTGTTTGACTACAATATATATACTGTGACTTTTTGACTGTGCTTCTCTCTCAAAAGTATTGATGTGCATTCACTAGCCTCTATCACCTTCAACCTGCGCTCAAGAAAGCTCAATCATCACGATCTTCTACCACAGGAAAATTACAAAAACCAAGTTTACTTGTATGTTTTTTTCCTTTGGCAACAATATATTGTAAACGAGTCAAATTTTTTTGACTCTAAAAATCTACCTCTACAGATATTTTCTCTGATGAAAAACTTTGTAACCTTCATACATTTTTAGACTCCTCTCCTTATTCTTCAGCCTGTTCAGATTATCAAAGTGAAGAGTCAAATTGTAAACTCATATCAATACAAAGTTTTTTTTTTTTTTTTGGGGGGGGGTTGGTGCTGCTTCTTGCACCTTTTTTGGGTCTTTGGAATTCCTTTGGTCTTTCTTTTATCATTATTTGTTGTTGCTGCATTCCTTGTGTGGCAATATTGAAGGATAATATTTTTTGGTGGAGTCATTCTATGGCAATCTTTGGCCACTCAATATTATTTCTTAAATATCCCTATTTCAAGAATCTACTACATGTTCTAGAAGCACATCTGTTTTATTTTATAACACACTTGATAACATACAACAAAACATAAGGTGCAAATATCCAAGAAGATATCAAAAGTTGGCCCATTTCTTTTCATAATCGCCTATGTTCCACGTATCGCTCTCCTCAATTACTTATAGTTTCCCTCACGTAAGGGTGGGTAATTGAGAAGATTCGGTATAAAGGTCTGGCAGGTTATTCATGTTTCAAATTCACCTATGTTCCACGTATCGCTCTCCTCAATTGCTTATAGTTTCCCTCACGTAAGGGTGGGTATATTGATGAGTTTGGTATAACGGTCTGGCTTCTGCTGCCTTCTATCAACAGGGATTTTTTCTACTGGTCCTGATCATTGAAAAACATTGTTCTCATTAAAGGAGAGTGCATCATTGTCTTCCAAAGTTCTTGCACTTAAAGGGGGGAATTCTGGTTCACTGCAATTCTTTCTTTGGCAAAAATGAATACAATTGACCCACTCACCCCTCATAACTATCACACATGGAAACCAAAGATATTAAATCTCATTTCTCAAAAAGGGCTCACACACTTGCTAGAAGAGAAGCAACCTGAATTTGAAAAAGAATATGAAATATTTGTTCATAAAGGGAAGATGTATGAAACAATGGGTATTATAAGCACAAATGTAAATGAAAGCTTATGGTTTCACATTTCAGAATGTAAAACTCCATTTGAGAGTTGGGAGAAACTAAAGAACTTGTTTGGTAAAGTGGATCAAATAAGGTCAATGCAGCTAGAAGCAGAGTTAACAACATTATCTCCTAAAGACTTCAGCAATATTGTTGACTTTCTCACCAAATTTAAAGAAGTCCTCATGCAATTAAAAGGTAGTGGCAAGAATAAAAAAGAAGAAGAATGCATCTATCTTATTCTTTCTAAATTAAATGGAGCATTTCAAATTTTTGCAACCACCTTTTTGTCTACAAAAGATGCACTTGGTACAAGTTTTAAAATGCCCTCTTTAGAGGAGTTTTGTGATAGGCTAACTAGAGAGGAAACAAAACTTGCAAAATATGAAATCTCTCCCTCTTCCTCAAAAGCACTAGTAGCATCCACCTCCACTAAAGAAAAATTCAAAAAGAAAGAAAGAAGCCCTATAACTTGTACACACTGCAAAAAGGATGGTCATTCTGTGAACAAATGTTGGAAAAGGCTACAACAACTAGAGGCAACAATGAAGGAACACAAAATAGACATCAAGAAACAGATAGGAAAAGCCTTAAATGTTCAAGGCAAAACTATGAAATCTTCATCAAAATACTGGGTTCTAGATTCAGGGGCAACTCATCATATGACTTCTACACATGAGTCATTCACTTCAATCTCCTCAAGCTCAACTTGTAGCATAGAAGTTGGTGACTCATCCTTTATCCCGATCAAAGGAAAAGGTGACATATCCATTGATGGTGGTTATATCAATAATGTTCTCTATGTCCCAAACATTGCTACAAATCTTCTCTCCATCTATCAAATTTGCACTTCTGAAAAAGGCAAAACAGTTTTATTTTCACCAATAGGAGTTGAGATAAGAGACATTCAAGAACCTCACTCTCTCATAGCAAAAGGAGATATTGATCATAACACTCGCCTATTTTACTTCAAGGGATTCAAAAATTCAGATGGAGCCTCCTATTTTGTTGCACATGGAGATCTTGAAAGCAAAATCTGGCATGAAAGGTTTGGACATCTCAGTTATAGCTATCTAAAAGAGTTGAATACTCATGGAATGGTAACAGGGTTGCCACAAGTCTCTTCTATTGATGGAGTATGTCCTGGATGTGCTCTTGGAAAACAACATCAAGATCCTTTTCACCCAAGTGGTTCTCAAAGAGCCTCATCCCCTCTAGAGTTAATCCATAGTGACTTAATGGTCTTCCCAGAGCCTTCTTTCAAAGGAGAAAAATATGCATTAACCTTCATTGATGATTTCTCAAGAAGAACTTGGGTATACTTTCTAAAATATAAAAGTGATGTTCTATCCCACTTCAAAATCTTCAAATCCTTAGTTGAAAATCAAGCCACTTGCAAAATCAAGCAAATTCGTACAGATAATGGGGGGAATACTTCAGTAATGAGTTCTCCATATTTCTCTCAACTCATGGCATAATTCATCAACATTCAGTCTCCCATAATCCTCAGAAAAATGGCATTGCAGAAAGGAAAAACAGAACCTTAAAAGAGATGGCAAACTGTATGCTCCACTCAAGAGACCTTCCAGCAGTTTTTTGGGCTGAAGCAATTAACTGTGCAAATTATATTCAAAACCGCACACCTCATAAAGCTCTTGGCCATTTGACTCCAGAGGAAGCATGGACTGGCTCAAAACCTGATGTCTCTTTCTTCAAAGTTTTTGGGTGTACTACTTGGGCACATATCCCAAAGAAAAAAAGGAAGGCTCTAGATAAAAAGAGCAAGCAACTCATCTTTGTTGGTTATTGTGAGGAAATGAAAGCCTACAGGCTCCTTGATCCCACAACTCATGAGGTCTTTTTTCATAGAAATGTTCAATTTGATGAAATATTCCCTTATAAATATTCTCAATCATCTTCTTCCAACATTGATTCTCATGAGCCATCTCCAACATTTGAGCCTCAATATGATGAAGATCCAATCCTTGAGTTAGATAACCAAAATGAAGAACCTATACTTTAAACACCAACTCAAAGTCCTGTCACACCCATTACTCCTTCCACAATGCCAAAATGGGCCCGCACCATTGTTCAAGAGGCCACTCCTTACATCCAAAATCTTCCATCATCCAGATTAAGCAACTCTATGGGTTCCGGTCTTGTCTGTCAATATTTTTCCACAGATCCTCAATCCTTCAAAGAAGCAACTGGTATAAAAGAATGGGATGATGCCATGGAAAATGAATTTTCTTCCTTAATAAAAAAACAAACTTGGGATCTAGTCCCTCTACCTAAAGGAAGGAAATTGGTTCGCTGTAAATGGATTTACAGAACTAAGTATGGACCTGATGGAAAAATTGACAAACACAAAGCTCGCTTGGTAGCTAAAGGTTTCTCACAAATTGAAGGCATTGATTATTCTAAAACCTTTGCACCAATTGCAAAAATGGATTCTATTAGGCTGGTTCTTGCACTTGCTGCTTCCCATAAATGGCCTATTTTTTAGATGGATGTTAAAAGTGCTTTCTTGCATGGGGACTTAAAGGAGGAAATATTCATGGAACAACCTGTTGGATTTATTCAAGACTCCTCCCTTGTTTGTAGACTAAGGAAATATCTCTATGGTCTCAAACAAGCTCCTAGAGCTTGGTATGAAAAAATGGACTCCTTCCTTCTTTCCTCAGGTTTTTCTCATTGTGAGTCTGATCCCACAGTCTACATTTGGAGAGATGAAGAAAAAATCACCATACTTGTTCTCTATGTTGATGATCTACTACTCATTGGTAGTGCCATTTCTCACATCCAGACTATCAAAGACTCCCTTTCTAAGAAATTTGAGATGGTTGATCTGGGTTTAGCTCATTACTTCCTTGGGATTTAGATAACTCAAACAGATGCAGGAATTTCATTATGTCAACAGAAATATACTCTAGACCTTCTTCAACGGTTTAAGATGACTGATTGTAAACCCTCTTCCACACCTTTTCAGTCTGGAGTCACTCTAAGTACTTCCTACAAATCCCCTCTATGTGATGCTACTCTCTACAGACAACTTGTAGGAAGTCTATTATACCTCACTCATACTCGCCCAGATATTTCATATGTTGTTGGCTTAATATCTAGATTCTCACATCAACCTCATTTCAGCCATTGGCAAGCAACAAAAAGAATCCTCCGCTACTTGCAAGGAACTACTCACTTTGGGCTCTTATATAAGAGAGAATCCATGGATATCATTGGTTACATAGATTCTGATTGGGCAGGTTCAATTGAAGATAGATGTTCCACTTTTGGCTATGTTTTTTGTCTTGGTTCTTCACCTATTGCTTGGTCATGCAAAAAACAACAAGCAGTAGCATTATCATCTACAGAGGCTGAATACAGAGCAGCAGTTTTGGCCAGTCAGGAAGCCCTTTGGCTTCATCAAATACTAAGGGAATTTGGTTTTTTCCATGACAAACCTATTACCCTTTGGTGTGATAATCAAAGCACAATTCATATTGCCCGTAATCCAGTTGAGCATCAGTGCACCAAGCACATTGAGATTCACATGCACTTCATTCGACAACATATTCAAAAAGGGGATATTCAATTGGACTACATTCCCACAGAAAATAAAATTGCAGACATCTTCACCAAATCCTTTCCTTATCCTCGTTACATTCAGTTGCAAGAGAAACTTGGGGTTAGGCAGATGCATTAGAAGGGTGCACAAAGGTTTTCACCTCTCCCTTCTTCTTATTGTTTTTTTTGGAAGATGGTTTTTTCCCATGTGGTTTTTTTTACCATCTCTCCTATATGTCATAACATTGTACATGAGTACCTCATCAGGCCCAGTTATTGGGACTCATTCTTTTTTTGTTCAATGAGGACAATCTTCGCCATCCGAAGACATGCCTCTTCATTTTTTTTTTGATAGATGGTTTTTTCCCATGTGGTTTTTTTTACCATCTCTCCTATATGTAATAACATTGTACATGAGTACCTCATCAGGCCCTATTGTCGGGACTCATTTGTTACATTCACCCCTAGTATCACTTAAGGGGGGGTGTTAGAATAAATAATTATTCTCTTAAGTTCTACTAGGATAGACTTACTTGAGTTACCACTCTTCCATGAGTCAGGTGAACTCTCAGTTTAGACTAGTGAGTTGTTGTAATCCAATGACTCTCAATGATCAACTTTGCTATTTATACAAAGTTGATCCATGGAATAAATCAATCAGTTCTTGATCTTTTAATAATGCTTTGCATGTCTAGTATCAAAATTTCTACACCTATTACATTCATTTTCCATTTATTATTAAAACCCTAATCATTTATCCATTACAAAAAATCAACCATCATTGACCCATCCATTAAAATTATATGGGGATTTTTGAGGTGTGATTTTGTCAGGTTACAAAACCACTCGACAACTTAAAATTTACAATTCTCTCTTTCAAATAAAATAAATTTTCTTCAAGGTTCTCACTTAATGTTTTATATATCATATATGCATGTAAATAAGTGCTTGAAAAACTCTTTATGGTTTGAAGGTTACTGTTAACAAGGGTCCTGGGAATTAGGTAAATGATTTCAATTTCATAATGTAAAACATGTCTTTCATACCCATTTATTTATCCAATAATGAAATAAAGTTTACTTTATGATGTTAAATTTACGTATGCAACATTTACTTTGTTATCTGGATACAATATCTCAATCAAATATTTTTTAAATAAATTTAGCATTTAAAAACAAACTTCACCTAAATTTAACAAGATCAAAGTTAAGGAAACAAAATAGACCTTTAAATAGCACAAGTTATTATGATTCAACTTCCAAGGTCTATGGTTTTTTTGACATTTGAAATCTTGCAAGTTTGGTATCATTAGAAAGAGAAAATCCATATATTTTTACCAATTTTTGAATGAGATCAAACGGAGTTGCCTACCTCAAGATATATCCATTTCAATTTTGCATTAATTTTAGGGCTAACCCTAAAATAAAATTTAATTATTTAAATGAAATTTAATTATTTAAATGAAAATTAATCATTTAAACCTTTGAAAATTATTTTAATCAAATTATTTGATTTTAAATAATGCAATTAATATGCAAATAATCAGGTCCGATGTGTAGACCAAGTGGTTCATCCAAACCCCATAAGGGGGGCGAAGGTCCAAGGTTCAAATCTCAAGCCTCGTCGGATTGAACGCTTGTCCCTTTCCTGGTGCTTTCAATGGCATAAAAGGTTTAAAATTATTGTTGAATGGCGGTTATAGGGGTGGACTGCGCGAAGATCTATGTGGCAGATTCTGGGGCAGACAACGTAGAATACTATGGTGGCCATAAAAAGCTAGATAGTTTGCCTGGATTCGTGGTGGCTATCGATTCCACCATGTTAAAAATATATATATATATATATATATATATATGCAAATAATCAAAATATTAATTTTGAAGCATTGCAACTACATTCAAACCTTCAAAATGCAAATATGTCAGCAATTCCAAAGTGAAAGCAAATTTTCAAAGATCTTAATGCGAGCAAAATTGGATAAACCCAAAATCACAAAATTTAAGGTGGGTCCCCAATTTTGGGGTCGTTGTGAAGGACATCACAACAATGACGACTCTACTGGTAAATATCCCTAGACATTTTGGATTTAAAAACCAAACTCTGGAAACACACAAAACCTAAATATAAGAATTACAAGCATCAGTAAGTATTCAGAGAATGAGAATAGACCAATTTGACATGAACCACTAGAATCATTCAACATCAGCTCAGTGTGTGCAAAGTGATTCATTACTTATCACCTGAAACCATTCAACATTCCATCGTTAGTTCCACATTTCAGGCTATGAATAATTCCTCTTTGAAGATAAAACCTACACCCAATTCTCTTTAGATCTTGCTCTACTTCCAGTCGAGCATTCATAGCTTCGATAGAGATTATCTAAAATACCCAGATATTAGGTGGATGTTACATTTCCTTGATTCTAAACATTGCTTCACTACCAGTCGAGCATCTATAGCTCTAGTGAAGATTATTTAGTTCTGGATGATAGATTTATCATTATAGCTCTTTCATGACTTTTCTCTAGACCTTGCTTCACTACCAGCCGAGCATCTATAGCTCCGGTGAAGATTGTCTTACTTTTTTTAGTAATAGATTTGACTCTATTTCCAACTCTCTTTTTTTTCTTTTTCTTTTTTTATCTCTTTTCTCCTTATCTCTCTCTCTATTTAAATCCGGTAGAATTGTACTTTGTAACAAATACACTTGCCACCTAGGTTAGATATGAGGTAAGGTTGAAAATAGTATATAAGATATTTTTCCCTAATTTGGTAAACCAACAACTTCATGCATCCAAATTTCAAATAATATTTATTAATGTGTTTTGTGATATTCATGGAGATTTTACAATTCTAATTTTTCATATTTGCCTTATCTCAGTTCACATTCATGAGGACATAGACCAATATCTCATTTTCCTTTTCTCCAGGTTTCACAGGTTTTCAAAATAGGTAATTTCATCCTATACAATCCAGGATCAAACATAAACAAAACCAGCAAGTGACCGGTGTCTCAATCATAACTACCTTACTTTTGAAAAACCCACTTCGAAATTATATCAACTTGAATCACACGTCAAAATCATGAAGCTCCAAAACTGGCAAAGTCAATTTATCGTTGTACTCAATAAAACACAACAAAATGTGACAACACTTAACAACAAAATAACAAAACATCAACAACATCACACATTAACACACCAACAAAATGACTAACTAACTAACAAACTCACAAAACAACAAACTATACAAAACACAAAAACAAGAAAAAAAAGATCCAAAAGACTATTTACAAAAATATACATTATGTACAAGACACTGCAAAATTTCTACCATCATTTCCCTAGATTCCAAACATGATAGGCACACCTTAAAAGACATATATCATGATTTGCATTCCAAGATTTACATAGATCTGACCAAAACAAGATTAAGTCAAACAATGCAACCTTCATTTTGTATCTCACACCCCACTGATTTAATTCAAGTTGATAAGCAATTCCATGTTTAATATTTGATCCATTAACCTTATAAGTAAATACATGATCTTCCATGATCTTATGCTTATTCAACAAGATGGGAATTTCAAACCCTGATTCATCACTTTGACCTAAATTCTCATTTTCACAAGTATATAGGATTTCTTTCAAATATGAAGCAACTTCTAAAAGTTTTAAAGCAATATCATCATCCATGTTTTTAGGCCAATCATATTCATGCAAGAATTTGCAAGAATCTAGGATATTTATAAAATAAGAATCATTATAGTTTTGTATCCTAGATTGAATTATTAACTATTGATGAACTTGGTTCAATTATTTAAGCATATCTTCTTTTTCATTTAGCAATGCAATCTTATTTGTAGTGGGAAAATAAATCCAGTTTAATTCTTGATCAACCTCCAATGGAATTTTATTATAAACATCTAAATCCAAGAAATGATTATACAAACTTTTACCTGATTATTGAATGTTTGAATACAAAGGATAAGATTCTACCTTTTGTACACTTTCATTTACCATTACTTGATAAGCCATTATAGTATTTTTTTTTCTTCATGATCTCTATCATCACCACCATAATTTTGTATTCTTTCATCAATGACCTGTTTTTCAGAAGCATCAAAACTAGGCATCCAATCAAGAATATGTCCATATTTTTCAAACCATAAATCTTGTTGATCAAACAAAGCAATAATTTCTTTAGGATGAATATGAAATTCTAGTTCTTTGTTAGCCATACATGAAGTTTCTTCATATTCAATACAATCATGAAAATTTTCACTCAAATCTTCAGTATTCGAGAATGAAAGAAAATAATTTACATCTTCTTCATATAAAATAGATGAATCATATGAAACATTTACCATTTATTCCTTTTCTATTGCAGAAGAATGTTCTACAAACTCATGTTCAAAATGATCAAATCTTGGAACCTTCTCTACTTCTAAAATTGACATGTCATCTTCCAATTGGATAGAAATTGCCAAATCTTCATGCAAGATAGAAGTTTCAACATCTTGCATATCAAGTGAAATGGAAAATTCATCAGTAGGATAATTAGAAACAAATACTTTCTCATATCTTCCCCAACCATTATAATAATCTTCTTGAAACATTTTATGAGATTGCATCCCTTATTTCATTTCTTCTTTATCATTATTTTGAGAATACTAAAAATTTTGATCATTATTTTCAATGATCTCATCCAAATTTATGAAAGGTCCTGATTTATAATGTGTTTCAAAACTAGCCCACTCTAGGACTTCTCCACTGACCAAAAGAATATCACTTTTAGCATATTCGATATTTGTATCATGAGAATGATTTATATAATTATCTAGATATGCATCTTGATGCATTTGTCCCTGTGCTTGATCATTGTTTCTTTTAAGTTGTAGAATTAACCTTTGCAACTTGTCCTACAATTTAGGTGAAGCAAGTACTTCATTAGAAAGAGAAGCAAAATCTTCCCATTTATTCCACCAACAATAATCATCTTCTAAAATTAGGGAGTGATATTCAACCACTTCTTCACACTCTGAAAATTCAACAATCGAAAGCTTTTCTAGTTCACGTTCATCACTTTCAAAAAAATTATCTTCAATGAAACATTCATCTTCCTCAAGTAATAAAATTTTATGATCAGTCATAATGAAATTACCTCTAGAATCTTGCAATTTTGTAGCTTCAATTGTTCATTCAACTCTAAGGATGATTATATTCTATCATATGTTTCAAAGCTAGTTAGATCTAAGATTCCTCCAGTATCTGTAGACTCATGCATTTCTACATTTTGATAAACTTGATTACTACAATCCTCATTGATAGATATTGGATTTGAAACTTGAACTTCCTCTTGGACAATATCAAAAGTAGTTGAAAAACTAGGACATTCAATTTTATTTGATGGTGTCGAAAAATGCGTATCATGACTCATAGGTGGTAATTGATTTGAAATCTTAGGGTTAAGTAATGATAATCTACCCACATCAATTCCTCTTGAAATCAACCATTGTTCTATAGCTACTACCCCACCATAGACGTTAGATAAGGATACATATTTATGAAGCTTTTCTAACAACTTAACAATAAAAGGATCTAAAGCTTCCAAGTATATTTGAACTTCTTCTGAAATGATAAATGTATTTCTATTTTAGTATACAACTTATGAAACCTATAATTAAATTGACTCATGGATTCATTAGGTTTTTTACATATAGAGGAAAATTGATTTGATAACAAATTTGTGTCAACCAATGTTCCAAAATGTTCAAGAAACATTGTTTCTAGTTGATTCCAAGAAGCGGTAGAACCTGCAGGTAAATTGATAAACCAATCTTTAGCAAATTCATCCAATGTGTATGGAAACATTCTATAGAGAACATCTTCTTGCATAATTTGAAAATGAAACATAATGTTTTTATATGTTTGAATATGTTCTTCAGCTGTAATCATCCCATCATGCTTAAAATAGGGTAAATCATTTTTTGCCATTGAACCAGTTTTAATATGCAAGGCTATGTATGAAAAATTTGTAAAAATTGAATCATAACCAAATTTTTGAATTTATGACAGATTAACATTAATGCAACATAAATGGAAAATTTTCAATTTCATTTTTAAACTAATATTTGAAAGACTTCAAATGAAAATAAAATATTTACCTTTCAGGTCCTCCTTCTAGCGCCAATTTGTTGAGGTGTGATTTTGTCAGGTTACAAAACCACTCGACAACTCGGAATTTACAATTCTCTCTTGCAAAGAAAATAAAGTTTCTCCAAGGTTCTCACTTAATGTTTTATATATCGTGTATGCATGTAAATAAGTGCTTGAAAAACTCTCTATGGTTTGCAGGTTACTATTAACAAGGGGCCTGGGAATTAGGTAAATGATTTCAAGTTCATCATGTAAAACATGCCTTTCATACCCATTTATTTATCCAATAATGAAATAAAGTTTACTTTATGATGTTAAATTTACGTATGCAACATTTACTTCGTTATCTGGATACAATATCTCAATAAAATATCTTTTAAATAAATTTAGCATTTTAAAACAAACTTCACCTAACTTTAACAAGATCAAAGTTAAGGAAATTAAATAGACCTTTAAATAGCACAAGTTATTATGATTCAACTTCCAAGGTCTATTTGATAAAGCAACTATTTGTTCGTATCTCCTTATGAAATTATGTCCAAAATATCAAAGAGGTAAACAAATTGCTATAATGTCTTGCCCAATTTCAAAAGGTATTAAAACCTTTATTAATGATTAAAACATAGGGCTTGATATGAAACTAATCTATAAACTTTGGATTTTATGATAAAATAAAGTTTATAAATTAGATTTGCTTGTAATATTTACCTTTTAAAATATTTATGAAATTAAATATTTAAAAGAGTAAATGTGATCTCTGATTTGAAATTTGGATTTCTAAAATAAATGGAACTATATTAAAATCAAATCCAAATTGAATTCTAAAGATATTAATTCTAATTCCTCAACCTTATGAGATTAAGGTGAGAATTAGAATATTCATTTATCCATTCCTAAATTTATTAATTCGAATATTAATTAATGTAATATTCGAATAATAAATTTAATTATAACCTAGCCATATAATTTCACTTTATAAAAATTATACTAGGTTATAATATATAGTTTTCAGAATGAAAATAAAATAATAAAATATTTAAGCTTTAGAAATTAAACTAATGTCTCGGACAAATTCAACAGAACAAATTTCCATCTACAAAATTCTAAAACCAATCCAATGTTCACCAGTATTCACACAGTGAAATCAAATGAATTGATGCAATCTTCTAAGGTATACAAACTATTAAGAAATTGTAATAAACACTTTATTAATTCCAAATACAATCTGTGCACAAATCTGGATCCAAAATGCTTAAAACAATTTATAAAATCTTACAATAATTTCCACTGTTCTGCAAATGGCTTTCTCTATTTTCCTCCAACGAAGATGTAGCTTTGCTCCTCCCAATCGTTCCTCTCCTTCTCTGTATAAAATGTCCGACCTTTTCCATGAATCTCAATGATTTATTTATAATTTGAAAAGTTTAGTTATTTCGTTTCATCATCGGGAACGGATTTTATAACTATCTTCTTCAACCCTTGCCCTTGTATTACCTGCATAATGAAATAATAATCATAATATTAAAACAAAACCAAACTTTACTTTCCCATAACTTTCCTTTTTTTCCAAAATTATTTCAAAGTTCTCATATTGCTAAATTAACCTGCTATTTTTTGGTGAAATTGACATTTGAAATCTTGCAAGTTTGGTATCATTAGAAAGAGAAAATCCATATATTTTTACCAAGTTTTGAATGAGATCAAACGGAGTTGCCTACCTCAAGATATGTCCATTTCAATTTTGCATTAATTTTAGGGCTAACCCTAAAATAAAATTTAATTATTTAAATGAAAATTAATCATTTAAACCTTTGAAAATGATTTTAATCAAATTATTTGATTTGAAATAATGCAATTAATATGCAAATAATCAAAATATTCAGTTTGAAGCATTGCAACTACATTCAAACCTTCAAAATGCAAATATGTCAGCAATTCCAAAGTGAAAGCAAATTTTCAAAGACCTTGATGCGAGCAAAATTGGATAAACAAAAATTCCTCGAAATCACAAAATTTAAGGTGGGTCCCCAATTTTGGGGTCGTTGTGAAGGAGTCACAACAAATGGTGACTCTACTGGTAAATGTCCCTGGACATTTTGGACTCAAAAACCAAACTCTGAAAACACACAAAACCCAAATATTAGAATCACAAGCATCAGTAAGTATCCAGAGAATGAGAATAGACTAATTTGACATGAACCACTAGAATCATTCAACATCAGCTCAGTGTGTGCAAAGTGATTCATTACTTATCACCTGAAACCATTCAACATTCCATCGTCAGTTCCACATTTCAGGCTATGAATAATTCCTCTTTGAAGATAAAACCTACACCCGATTCTCTTCAGATCTTGCTCTACTACTAGCCGAGCATCTATAGCTTCGATAGAGATTATCTGAAATACCCATATATTAGGTGGATGTTGCATTTCCTTTATTCTAAACATTGCTTCACTACTAGTCGAGCGTCTATAGCTCCGATGAAGATTATTTAGTTCTAGATGATAGATTTATCTTTATAGCTCTTTTCATGATTTTTCTCTAGACCTTGCTTCACTACTAGTCGAGCATCTATAGCTCCGATGAAGATTATCTATTTTTAGTAATATATTTGACTCTATTTCCAACTCTCTTTTTTCTCTCTCTTTTTTTATCTCTTTTTTTTATCTCTCTCTCTATTTACATCCTGTAGAATGGTACTTTGCAACAAATCCACCTGCCACCTGGGTTAGAGATGAGGTAAGGTTTGAAAGAGTATATAAGATATTTCACCCTAATTTGCAAAACCAACAACTTCATGCATCCAAATTTCAAACAATATTCTTTAATGTGTTTTGTGATACTCGTGGAGCTTTTGCAATACAATTCCAATGTTTCATATTTGCCTTATCTTAGTTCACATTCATGAGGACATAAACCAATATCTCATTTTCCCTTTTCTCCAGGTTTCACAGGTTTTCAAAATAGGTAATTTCATCCTATACGGTCCAGGATCAAAAACCAAACAGAGCCATCAAATGACAAGTGTCTCAATAACAACTACCTTAATATTTGAAAACCCCTTTGAAACTGTACCAACTTGAATGACATGAAGCTCCCAAAATCTGGCAAAGCCAATTTATTTGTACTATAAAACACAACAAATTCAAAACTTTTCACAAAATAATAAGAATATGAGACAATTACATACACACAACAAAATTTCACGAAACAACAAATTATGTACAAAATAAAACAAAAACACAAAAACCAAAAAACTATTTACAAAAATATACACTATGTACAAAATGATAACAAATTTATGCTATCACCTTCCTGGATCCCAAATATGATTGGCACACTGTAAAAGACATATATGATTTGCATTCCAAGCTTTACATAAATCCAACCAAAACAAAATGAAGTGAAATGATGTAACCTTCATTTTGTCTTTCACACCCCACTGATTTAATTCAAACTTATAAGCAATTCCATGTTTAAGATTTGATTCATTAACCTTACAAGTAAATACATGATCTTCCATGATCTTATGCTTATTCAACAAGATGGGAATTTCAGACCTTGATTCATCACTTTGACCTAAATTCTCATTTTCACAAGCATATAAGATTCCTTTCAAATAAGAAGCAACTTCTGAAAATTTTAACGCAAAATCATCATCTATGTTTTTAGGCCAATCATATTCAAATAACAATTTACAAGAATCTAGGATATTTACAAAATAAGAATCATTATAGTTTTGTATCCTAGATTGAATTGTTAACTATTGTTGAACTTGGTTCAATGATTTAAGCATATCTTCTTTTTCATTTAGCAATGCAATCTTATTTGTAGTGGGAAAATAAATCCACTTTAATTCTTGATCAACCTCCAATGGCATTTTATTATAAACAACATCTAAATCCAATAAATGATTATACAAACTTTTACCTGATTCTTGAATGTTTGAATACAAAGGATAAGATTCTACCTTTTGTACACTTTCATTTACCATTACTTGATAAGCCATTATAGTCTTTTCTTTTTCTTCATGATCTCTATCATCACCACCATCATTTCGTATTCTTTCATCAATGACCTATTTTTCAGAAGCATCAAAATTAGGCATCCAATCAAGAATATGTCCATATTTTTCAAACCATAAATCTTGTTGATCAAACAAAGCAATAGTTTCTTTAGGATGAATAGGAAATTCTAGTTCTTTGTTAGCCATACATGAAGTTTCTTCATTTGAATATTCAATACAATCATGAAAATTTTCACTCAAATCTTCAGTATTCGAGAATGAAAGAAAATAATTTACCTCTTCTTCATCTAAAATAGATGAATCATAAGAAACATTTACCATTTCTTCCCTTTCTATTGCAGAAGAATGTTCTACAAACTCATGTTCAAAATGATCAAATCTTGGAACCTTCTCTACTTCTGAAATTGACATGTCATCTTCCAATTGGATAGAAATTGCCAAATCTTCATGCAAGATAGAAGTTTCAACATCCTGCATATCAAGTGAAATGGAAAATTCATCGGTAGGATAATTAGAAACAAATAATTTCTCATATCTTCCCCAACCATTATAATAATCATCTTCTTGAAACATTTGATGAGATTGCATCCCTTCTTTCATTTCTTCTTGATCATTATTTTGAGAATACTAAAAATTTTGATCATTATTTTCAATGATCTCATCCAAATTTATGAAAGGTCTTGATTTATAATGTGTTTCAAAACTAGCCCACTCTAGGACTTCTCCACTGTCTAAAAGAATATCACTTTTAGCATCTTCGATCTTTGTCTCATGAGAATGATTTATATAATTATCCAGATATGCATCTTGATGCATTTGTCCCTGTGCTTGATCACTGTTTCTTTTAAGTTGTAGAATTAACCTTTGCAACTTGTCCTACAATTTAGGTGAAGCAATTACTTCATTAGAAAGAGAAGCAAAATCTTCCCATTTATTCCACCAACAATAATCATCTTCTAAAATTAGGGAGTGATGTTCAACCACTTCTTCACACTCTGCAAATTCAACAATCGAAAGCTTTTCTAGTTCACGTTCATCACTTTCAAAAAATTTATCTTCAATGAAACATTCATCTTCCTCAAGTAATAAACTTTTATGATCAGTCATAATGAAATTACCTCTAGAATCTTGCAATTCTGTAGCTTCAATTGTTTCATTCAACTCTAAGGAAGATTCTATTCTATCATATGTTTCAAAGCTAGTTAGATCTAAGATTCCTCCAATATCTATAGACTCATGCATTTCTACATTTTGATAAACTTGATTACTACAATCCTCATTGATAGATATTGGATTTGAAACTTGAACTTCCTCTTGAACAATATCAAAAGTAGTTGAAAAACTAGGACATTCAATTTTATATGATGGTGTCGAAAAATGCGTATCATGACTCATAGGTGGTAATTGATTTGAAATCTTAGGGTTAAGTAATGATAATCTACCCACATCAATTCCTCTTGAAATCAACCATTGTTCTATAGCTACTGCCCCACCATAGACGTTAGATAAGGATACATATTTAGGAAGCTTTTCTAACAACTTAACAGTAAAAGGATCTAAAGCTTCCAAGTATATTTGAACAACTTCTTCTGAAATGATAAAGTGTATTTCTATTTTAGTATACAACTTATGAAACCTATCATTAAATTGACTCATGGATTCATTAGGTTTTTTACAGATAGAGGAAAATTGATTTGATAACAAATCTGTGTCAACCAATGTTCCAAAATGTTCAAGAAATATTGTTTCTAGTTGATTCCAAGAAGCGGTAGAACCTGTAGGTAAATTGATAAACCAATCTTTAGCAAATTCATCCAATGTGTATGGAAACATTCTATAGAGAACATCTTCCTGCATAATTTGAAAATGAAACATAATGTTTTTATATGCTTGAATATGTTCTTCAGTTGTAATCATCCCATCATGCTTAAAATAGGGTAAATCATTTTCTGCCATTGAACCAATTTTAATATGCAAGGCTATGTATGAAAAATTTGCAAAAATTGAATCATAACCAAATTTTTGAATTTATGACAGATTAACATTAATGCAACATAAATCAAAAATTTTTTTTTTTTTAAACTAAGATTTGAAAGACTTCAAATGAAAATAAAATATTTACCTTTCAGGCCCTCCTTCTAGCGCCAATTTGTTGAGGTGTGATTTTTTCAGGTTACAAAACCACTCGACAACTCAGAATTTACAATTCTCTCTTGCAAAGAAAATAAAGTTTCTCCAAGGTTCTCACTTAATGTTTTATATATCGTGTATGCATGTAAATAAGTGCTTGAAAAACTCTCTATGGTTTGCAGGTTACTGTTAACAAGGGGCCTAGGAATTAGGTAAATGATTTCAAGTTCATCATGTAAAACATGCCTTTCATACCCATTTATTTATCCAATAATGAAATAAAGTTTACTTTATGATGTTAAATTTACGTATGCAACATTTACTTCGTTATCTGGATACAATATCTCAATAAAATATCTTTTAAATAAATTTAGCATTTTAAAACAAACTTCACCTAACTTTAACAAGATCAAAGTTAAGGAAATTAAATAGACCTTTAAATAGCACAAGTTATTATGATTCAACTTCCAAGGTCTATTTGATAAAGCAACTATTTGTTCGTATCTCCTTATGAAATTATGTCCAAAATATCAAAGAGGTAAACAAATTGCTATAATGTCTTGCCCAATTTCAAAAGGTATTAAAACCTTTATTAATGATTAAAACATAGGGCTTGATATGAAACTAATCTATAAACTTTGGATTTTATGATAAAATAAAGTTTATAAATTAGATTTTCTTGTAATATTTACCTTTTAAAATATTTATGAAATTAAATATTTAAAAGAGTAAATGTGATCTCTGATTTGAAATTTGGATTTCTAAAATAAATGGAACTATATTAAAATCAAATCCAAATTGAATTCTAAAGATATTAATTCTAATTCCTCAACCTTATGAGATTAAGGTGAGAATTAGAATATTCATTTATCCATTCCTAAATTTATTAATTCGAATATTAATTAATGTAATATTCGAATAATAAATTTAATTATAACCTAGCCATATAATTTCACTTTATAAAAATTATACTAGGTTATAATATATAGTTTTCAGAATGAAAATAAAATAATAAAATATTTAAGCTTTAGAAATTAAACTAATGTCTCGGACAAATTCAACAGAACAAATTTCCATCTACAAAATTCTAAAACCAATCCAATGTTCACCAAGTATTCACACAGTGAAATCAAATGAATTGATGCAATCTTCTAAGGTATACAAACTATTAAGAAATTGTAATAAACACTTTATTAATTCCAAATACAATCTGTGCACAAATCTGGATCCAAAATGCTTAAAACAATTTATAAAATCTTACAATAATTTCCATTGTTCTGCAAATGGCTTTCTCTGTTTTCCTCCAACGAATATGTAGCTTTGCTCCTCCCAATCGTTCCTCTCCTTCTCTGTATAAAATGTCCGACCTTTTCCATGAATCTCAATGAATTATTTATAATTTGAAAAGTTTAGTTATTTCGTTTCATCATTCGGGAACGGATTTTATAACTATCTTCTTCAACCCTTGCCCTTGTATTACCTGCATAATGAAATAATAATCATAATATTAAAACAAAACCAAACTTTACTTTCCCGTAACTTTCCTTTTTTTCCAAAATTATTTCAAAGTTCTCATATTGCTAAATTAACTTGCTATTTTTTGGTGAAATTGACATTTGAAATCTTGCAAGTTTGGTATCATTAGAAAGAGAAAATCCATATATTTTTACCAAGTTTTGAATGAGATCAAACGGAGTTGCCTACCTCAAGATATGTCCATTTCAATTTTGCATTAATTTTAGGGCTAACCCTAAAATAAAATTTAATTATTTAAATGAAAATTAATCATTTAAACCTTTGAAAATGATTTTAATCAAATTATTTGATTTGAAATAATGCAATTAATATGCAAATAATCAAAATATTCAGTTTGAAGCATTGCAACTACATTCAAACCTTCAAAATGCAAATATGTCAACAATTCCAAAGTGAAAGCAAATTTTCAAAGACCTTGATGCGAGCAAAATTGGATAAACAAAAATTCCCCGAAATCACAAAATTTAAGGTGGGTCCCCAATTTTGGGGTCGTTGTGAAGGAGTCACAACAAATGGCGACTCTACTGGTAAATATCCCTAGACATTTTGGACTTAAAAACCAAACTCTAAAAACACACAAAACCCAAATATTAGAATTACAAGCATCAATAAGTATCCAGAGAATGAGAATAGACCAATTTGACATGAACCACTAGAATCATTCAACATCATCTCAGTGTGTGCAAAGTGATTCATTACTTATCACCTGAAACCATTCAACATTCCATCGTCAGTTCCACATTTTAGGCTATGAATAATTCCTCTTTGAAGATAAAACTTACACCCAATTCTCTTTAGATCTTGCTCTACTTCCAGTCGAGCGTTCATAGCTTCGATAGAGATTATCTGAAATACCCAGATATTAGGTGGATGTTACATTTCCTTGATTCTAAACATCGCTTCACTACCAGCCGAGCATCTATAGCTCTAATGAAGATTATTTAGTTCTGGATGATAGATTTATCATTATAGCTCTTTCATGATTTTTCTCTAGACCTTGCTTCACTACTAGCCGAGCATCTATAGCTCCGATGAAGATTGTCTTACTTTTTCTTAGTAATAAATTTGACTCTATTTCCAACTCTTTTTTTTTCTTTTTCTTTTTTTTATCTCTTTTCTCCTTATCTCTCTCTCTATTTAAATCCGGTAGAATTGTACTTTGCAACAAATCCACTTGCCACCTAGGTTAGATATGAGGTAAGGTTGAAAAGAGTATATAAGATATTTTGCCCTAATTTGCAAAACCAACAACTTCATGCATCCAAATTTCAAATAATATTCTTTAATGTGTTTTGTGATACTCATGGAGATTTTGCAATACAATTCTAATTTTTCATATTTGCCTTATCTCAGTTCACATTCATGAGGACATAAACCAATATCTCATTTTCCTTTTCTCCAGGTTTCACAGGTTTTCAAAATAGGTGATCTCATCCTATACGACCCAGGATCAAACACCAAACAAAACCAACAAGTGACCAGTGTCTCAATCACAACTACCTTACTTTTGAAAAACCCACTTCGAAATGATATCAACTTGAATCATACTCACAAAATCATGAAGCTCCAAAAATCTGGCAAAGGCAATTTATCGTTGTACTCAACAAAACACAACAAAATGTGACAAAACTTAACAACAAAATGAACAAAACATCAACAACATCACACATTAACACACCAACAAAATGACTAACTAACTAACAAACTCACAAAACAACAAACTATACAAAACACAAAAACAAGAAAACAAAAATCCAAAAGACTATTTACAAAAATATACATTATGTACAAGACACTGCAAAATTTCTACCATCATTTCCCTAGATCCCAAACATGATAGGCACACCTTAAAAGACATATATCATGATTTGCATTCCAATATTTACATAGATCCGACCAAAACAAGATTAAGTCAAACAATGCAACCTTCATTTTGTATCTCACACCCCACTGATTTAATTCAAGTTGATAAGCAATTCCATGTTTAATATTTGATCCATTAACCTTATAAGTAAATACATGATCTTCCATGATCTTATGCTTATTCAACAAGATGGTAATTTCAAACCTTGATTCATCACTTTGACCTAAATTCTCATTTTCACAAGTATATAGGATTTATTTCAAATATGAAGCAACTTCTAAAAATTTTAAAGCAATATCATCATCCATGTTTTTATACCAATCATATTCATGCAAGAATTTGCAAGAATCTAGGATATTTATAAAATAAGAATCATTATAGTTTTGTATCCTAGATTGAATTATTAACTATTGTTGAACTTGGTTCAATTATTTAAGCATATCTTCTTTTTCATTTAGCAATGCAATCTTATTTGTAGTGGGAAAAGAAATCCACTTTAATTCTTGATCAACCTCCAATGGAATTTTATTATAAACATCTAAATCCAAGAAATGATTATACAAAATTTTACCTGATTCTTGAATGTTTGAATACAAAGGATAAGATTCTACCTTTTGTACACTTTCATTTACCATTACTTGATAAGCCATTATAGTATTTTCTTTTTCTTCATGATCTCTATCATCACCACCATAATTTTGTATTCTTTCATCAATGACCTGTTTTTCAGAAGCATCAAAACTAGGCATCCAATCAAGAATATGTCCATATTTTTCAAACCATAAATCTTGTTGATCAAACAAAGCAATAATTTCTTTAGGATGAATATGAAATTCTAGTTCTTTGTTAGCCATACATGAAGTTTCTTCATATTCAATACAATCATGAAAATTTTCACTCAAATCTTCAGTATTCGAGAATGAAAGAAAATAATTTACATCTTCTTCATATAAAATAGATGAATCATAAGAAACATTTACCATTTATTCCTTTTCTATTGCAGAAGAATGTTCTACAAACTCATGTTCAAAATGATCAAATCTTGGAACCTTCTCTACTTCTAAAATTGACATGTCATCTTCCAATTGGATAGAAATTGCCAAATCTTCATGCAAGATAGAAGTTTCAACATCCTGCATATCAAGTGAAATGGAAAATTCATCAGTAGGATAATTAGAAACAAATAATTTCTCATATCTTCCCCAACCATTATAATAATCTTCTTGAAACATTTGATGAGATTGCATCCCTTATTTCATTTCTTCTTTATCATTATTTTGAGAATACTGAAAATTTTGATCATTATTTTCAATGATCTCATCCAAATTTATGAAAGGTCCTGATTTATAATGTGTTTCAAAACTAGCCCACTCTAGGACTTCTCCACTGACCAAAAGAATATAACTTTTAGCATATTCGATATTTGTATCATGAGAATGATTTATATAATTATCTAGATATGCATCTTGATGCATTTATCCCTGTGCTTGATCACTGTTTCTTTTAAGTTGTAGAATTAACCTTTGCAACTTGTCCTACAATTTAGGTGAAGCAATTACTTCATTAGAAAGAGAAGCAAAATCTTCCCACGTATTCCACCAACAATAATCATCTTCTAAAATTAGGGAGTGATATTCAACCACTTCTTCACACTCTGAAAATTCAACAATCGAAAGCTTTTCTAGTTCACGTTCATCACTTTCAAAAATTTATCTTCAATGAAACATTCATCTTCCTCAAGGAATAAAATTTTATGATCAGTCTTAATGAAATTACCTCTAGAATCTTGCAATTTTGTAGCTTCAATTGTCATTCAACTCTAAGGATTATTATATTCTATCATATGTTTCAAAGCTAGTTAGATCTAAGATTCCTCCAATATCTGAAGACTCATGCATTTCTACATTTTGATAAACTTGATTACTACAATCCTCATTGATAGATATTGGATTTGAAACTTGAACTTCCTCTTGGACAATATCAAAAGTAGTTGAAAAACTAGGACATTCAATTTTATATGATGGTGTCGAAAAATGCGTATCATGACTCATAAGTGGTAATTGATTTGAAATCTTAGGGTTAAGTAATGGCAATCTACCCACATCAATTCCTCTTGAAATCAACCATTGTTCTATAGCTACTGCCCCACCATAGACGTTAGATAAGGATACATATTTATGAAGCTTTTCTAACAACTTAACAGTAAAAGGATCTAAAGCTTCCAAGTATATTTGAACTTCTTTTGAAATGAAAAATGTATTTCTATTTTAGTATACAACTCATGAAACCTATAATTAAATTGACTCATGGATTCATTAGGTTTTTACATATAGAGGAAAATTGATTTGATAACAAATTTGTGTCCACCAATGTTCCAAAATGTTCAAGAAACATTGTTTCTAGTTGATTCCAAGAAGCGGTAGAACCTACAGGTAAATTGATAAACCAATATTTAGCAAATTCATCCAATGTGTATGGAAACATTCTATAGAGAACATCTTCTTGCATAATTTGAAAATGAAACATAATGTTTTTATATGTTTGAATATGTTCTTCAGCTGTAATCATCCCATCATGATTAAAATAGGGTAAATCATTTTCTGCCATTGAACCAGTTTTAATATGCAAGGCTATATATGAAAAATTTGTAAAAATTGAATCATAACCAAATTTTTGAATTTATGACAGATTAACGTTAATGCAACATAATTTTTAAACTAAGATTTGAAAGACTTCAAATGAAAATAAAATATTTACCTTTCATCCTCCTTCTAGCGCCAATTTGTTGAGGTGTAATTTTGTCAGGTTACAAAACCACTCGACAACTCAGAATTTACAATTCTCTCTTGCAAAGAAAATAATTTTTCTCCAAGGTTCTCACTTAATGTTTTATATATCGTGTATGCATGTAAATAAGTGCTTGAAAAACTCCCTATGGTTTGCAGGTTACTGTTAACAAGGGGCCTGTGAATTAGGTAAATGATTTCAAGTTCATAATGTAAAACATGACTTTCATACCCATTTATTTATCCAATAATGAAATAAAGTTTACTTTATGATGTTAAATTTACGTATGCAACGTTTACTTTGTTATCTCGATACAATATCTCAATAAAATATCTTTTAAATAAATTTAGCGTTTTAAAACAAACTTCACCTAACTTTAACAAGATCAAAGTTAAGGAAATTAAATAGACTTTTAAATAGCACAAGTTATTATGATTCAACTTCCAAGGTCTATTTGATAAAGCAACTATTTTTTCGTATCTCCTTATGAAATTATGTCCAAAATATCAAAGAGGTAAACAAATTGCTATAATGGCTTGCCCAATTTCAAAAGGTATTGAAACCGTTATTAATGATTAAAACACAGGGCTTGATATGAAACTAATCTATAAACTTTGGATTTTATGATAAAATAAAGTTTATAAATTAGATTTGCTTGTAATATTTACCTTTTAAAATATTTATGAAATTAAATATTTAAAAGAGTAAATGTGATCTCTGATTTGAAATTTGGATTTTTAAATAAATGGAACTATATTAAAATCAAATCCAAATTGAATTCTAAAGATATTAATTCTAATTCCTCAACCTTATGAGATTAATGTGAGAATTAGAATATTCATTTATCCATTCCTAAATTTATTAATTCGAATATTAATTAATATAATATTTGAATAATAAATTTAATTATAACCTAGACATATAATTTCACTTTATAAAAATTATACTAGGTTATAAAATACAGTTTTCAGAATGAAAATAAAATAATAAAATATTTAAGCTTTAGAAATTAAACTAATGTCTTGGACAAATTCAACAGAACAAATTTCCATCTACAAAGTTCTAAAACCAATCCAATGTTCACCAGTATTCACACAGTGAAATCAAATGAATTGATGCAATCTTCTAAGGTATACAAACTATTAATAAATTGTAATAAACACTATTAATTCCAAATACAATCTGTGCACAAATCTGGATCCAAAATGCTTAAAACAATTTATAAAATCTTACAATAATTTCCATTGTTATGCAAATGGCTTTCTCTGTTTTCCTCCAACAAAGATGTAGCTTTGCTCCTCTCAATCGTTCCTCTCCTTCTATGTATAAAATGTCTGACCTTTTCCATGAATATCAATGATTTATTTATAATTTGAAAAGTTTAGTTATTTTGTTTCATCACCGGGAACAGATTTTATAACTATATTCTTTAACCCTTGCCCTTGTATTACCTACATAATTCACACTCTGAAAATTCAACAATCGAAAGCTTTTCTAGTTCACGTTCATCACTTTCAAAAATTTATCTTCAATGAAACATTCATCTTCCTCAAGGAATAAAATTTTATGATCATTCTTAATGAAATTACCTCTAGAATCTTGCAATTTTGTAGCTTCAATTGTCTTTCAACTCTAAGGATTATTATATTATATCATATGTTTCAAATCTAGTTAGATCTAAGATTCCTCTAGTATCTGCAGACTCATGCATTTCTACATTTTGATAAACTTGATTACTACAATCCTCATTGATAGATATTGGATTTGAAACTTGAACTTCCTCTTGGACAATATCAAAAGTAGTTGAAAAACTAGGACATTCAATTTTATATGATGGTGTCGAAAAATGCGTATCATGACTCATAAGTGGTAATTGATTTGAAATCTTAGGGTTAAGTAATGACAATCTACCCACATCAATTCCTCTTGAAATCAACCATTGTTCTATAGCTACTGCCCCACCATAGACGTTAGATAAGGATACATATTTATGAAGCTTTTCTAACAACTTAACAGTAAAATGATCTAAAGCTTCCAAGTATATTTGAACTTCTTATGAAATGAAAAATGTATTTCTATTTTAGTATACAACTCATGAAACCTATAATTAAATTGACTCATGGATTCATTAGGTTTTTACAGATAGAGGAAAATTGATTTGATAACAAATTTGTGTCAACCAATGTTCCAAAATGTTCAAGAAACATTGTTTCTAGTTGATTCCAAGAAGCGGTAGAACCTGCAGGTAAACTGATAAACCAATATTTAGCAAATTCATCCAATGTGTATGGAAACATTCTATAGAGAACATCTTCTTGCATAATTTGAAAATGAAACATAATGTTTTTATATGTTCTTCAGCTGTAATCATCCCATCATGATTAAAATAGGGTAAATCATTTTCTGCCATTGAACCAGTTTTAATATGCAAGGCTATATATGAAAAATTTGTAAAAATTGAATCATAACCAAATTTTTGAATTTATGACAGATTAACGTTAATGCAACATAATTTTTAAACTAAGATTTGAAAGACTTCAAATGAAAATAAAATATTTACCTTTCATCCTCCTTCTAGTGCCAATTTGTTGAGGTGTAATTTTGTCAGGTTACAAAACCGCTCGACAACTCAGAATTTACAATTCTCTCTTGCAAAGAAAATAAAGTTTCTCCAAGGTTCTCACTTAATGTTTTATATATCGTGTATGCATGTAAATAAGTGCTTGAAAAACTCCCTATGGTTTGCAGGTTACTGTTAACAAGGGGCCTGTGAATTAGGTAAATGATTTCAAGTTCATAATGTAAAACATGCCTTTCATACCCATTTATTTATCCAATAATGAAATAAAATTTACTTTATGATGTTAAATTTACGTATGCAACGTTTACTTCGTTATCTCGATACAATATCTCAATAAAATATCTTTTAAATAAATTTAGCGTTTTAAAACAAACTTCACCTAACTTTAACAAGATCAAAGTTAAGGAAATTAAATAGACTTTTAAATAGCACAAGTTATTATGATTCAACTTCCAAGGTCTATTTGATAAAGCAACTATTTTTTCGTATCTCCTTATGAAATTATGTCCAAAATATCAAAGAGGTAAACAAATTGCTATAATGGCTTGCCCAATTTCAAAAGGTATTGAAACCGTTATTAATGATTAAAACACAGGGCTTGATATGAAACTAATCTATAAAATTTGGATTTTATGATAAAATAAAGTTTATAAATTAGATTTGCTTGTAATATTTACCTTTTAAAATATTTATGAAATTAAATATTTAAAAGAGTAAATGTGATCTCTGATTTGAAATTTGGATTTCTGAAATAAATGGAACTATATTAAAATCAAATCCAAATTGAATTCTAAAGATATTAATTCTAATTCCTCAACCTTATGAGATTAATGTGAGAATTAGAATATTCATTTATCCATTCCTAAATTTATTAATTCGAATATTAATTAATATAATATTTGAATAATAAATTTAATTATAACCTAGACATATAATTTCACTTTATAAAAATTATACTAGGTTATAAAATATAGTTTTCAGAATGAAAATAAAATAATAAAATATTTAAGCTTTAGAAATTAAACTAATGTCTTGGACAAATTCAACAGAACAAATTTCCATCTACAAAGTTCTAAAACCAATCCAATGTTCACCAATATTCACACAGTGAAATCAAATGAATTGATGCAATCTTCTAAGGTATACAAACTATTAATAAATTGTAATAAACACTATTAATTCCAAATACAATCTGTGCACAAATCTGGATCCAAAATGCTTAAAACAATTTATAAAATCTTACAATAATTTCTACTGTTATGCAAATGGCTTTCTCTATTTTCCTCCAACAAAGATGTAGCTTTGCTCCTCTCAATCGTTCCTCTCCTTCTATGTATAAAATGTCTGACCTTTTCCATGAATATCAATGATTTATTTATAATTTGAAAAGTTTAGTTATTTTGTTTCATCACCGGGAACAGATTTTATAACTATCTTCTTTAACCCTTGCCCTTGTATTAACTACATAATGAAATAATAATCATAATATTAAAACAAAACAAACTTTACTTTCCCATAACTTTCCTTTTTTTCCAAAATTATTTCAAAGTTCTCATATTGCTAAATTAACCTGCTATTTTTAGGTGAAATTGACATTTGAAATCTTGCAAGTTTGGTATCATTAGAAAGATAAAATCCATATATTTTTACCAAGTTTTGAATGAGATCAAACGGAGTTGCCTACCTCAAGATATGTCCATTTCAATTTTGCATTAATTTTAGGGCTAACCCTAAAAAAAAAAAAATTATTTAAATGAAAATGAATCATTTAAACCTTTGAAAATGATTTTAATCAAATTATTTGATTTGAAATAATGCAATTAATATGCAAATAATCAAAATATTCATTTTGAAGCATTGCAACTACATTCAAACCTTCAAAATGCAAATATGTCAGCAATTCCAAAGTGAAAGCAAATTTTCAAATATCTTGATGCGAGCAAAATTGGATAAAAAGAAATTCCCCGAAATCAAAAAATTTAAGGTGGGTCCCCAATTTTGGGGTTGTTGTGAAGGACGTCACAACAAGGCTCCATTGCCTACTTTATTTCTTTCCAAGAACCATTCTGAACCTATGTACTACTCAAACTCCTCTCCAATTTATTTCATCATGGCATTGAATGGTCCTTGGTAATCTAGTACTAGATACTATAGGAACAAAAGATAGAAGTGCAATCCAATCTAGTCCAACCTAGGATTCCTTGCTATTGCACCATTCATTGACCATGGATTATGGCCACCATCCAATTCATCACCAATGTAGGTTCCCATCTCAATAACACTTTAGATAGTATCATTCACCACAACCAACTCCCATTCAAAGCTCCTTATTCAAAATTCCTTGTTACTTTCTCATAATGCTATGCACAAATATTCCATCCATCTAGATATTTTCTCCATATTGAAGACTTCCCCATAGTTCCCCAAAATATTCCAAAATTGCATTATGCACCACATGTTCCCCCCACACCATTAGCCATGTTTGTTGCTTTGTTTGATGGTACTCTACCCATTGGCACCCTACCTTTTCTTTTCCTACCATTATATACATGAATACCCTCAATTAGATATCACCCACAAACAAATTCAAGTTCCACTTTACATTACCTAGGATTGCTATGTTGTGCACATATATATCACACAATAAATCTTGATGCTTTGGGACACTATTGAAAAATAAAGCAAAAACTATTCTGGTGTGTCTGCCTCATAGCTTGAATCTGATAAAACCTTTGACATATTAAACAAAATCTACCGCTCCTTTAGAATTAGTGCATACATGTGTAGTGTATTCTACACTATAGCAAACCTGAGACTATTATTCCAACACTCCCCTCTATGCTTGCATTTTCTCTAGCTTCAATCTCATATTTGTCCTTTCTTCCTTCAAATTCTCTTTTTCTTCTTCGTTCTCTTCCATCATCTTCTCCAACTTGTGGTTCTTTATCAACAATATCCCTATTCACTTTTCTAATAGCCTTTTAGCCTTTTCAAATTCTTGCTCTTTTTCACCACCACTATCATAGCTTGTGTCATCAAGTCCACTAGGTGGGATAACATCTTAATCGAATTGGTTTTGATGGCTATTCTATAGGCCAATTAACTAATAGTTACTCCCAATACAAACTCCCATGAATGAAATTCCCTCATTCTTGACTATCTTCCTATTCTTGGAAGTCTTATCGAGCTATTCTTTTGGTCCCTCCTACATGTACCTATGCTTATCTTCACTATTGCACTTCTACCTCTAATTTGGTTATACTCTATTATGCATCCCATAGTTGTTCTTCCATGCTTTTCTCCTCTATTGACTTTTTTCTCTTACCCTTCCTCAATACCGCTTACCTCCTTCATTATTCTAAACTCTTTGACTGAAACTCTATGGTATCCATTTGGGATATATTTTTTCTTCACCATGCATATCTTCACTTGAGCCCTCCCTTTTGCTTTCTTCCTATCATTGCCTCCTTTGTCATAATTTTTCTTAGCTTTCACTTTGGTCATTTGCTTGTTGCAAATCCCTTCAGTGGACCACCTGAATACTATGTCCCCTTGCTAGCGAAGTATCCCAATTTATTTTCATATCTCTTAAATTATCCAAAATTAGCAACTTCACCAAACCCTGGTGTGACAAGCTCCATACTATCCTATGTTAATTATAATGGATGTTCATGCTCTCTAGCACCCATAGGTAGTATGGTACATTTAAATTATTCTATTCTCTTTCATTTCCACTCTTGACATGGATCAAAAACCTAGATTTTTTATCCATAACCACTGAAAATAATCCATCGCCCATGAAATACTCCAATACATACAAAGCTATTACATCAGACAACTTTGGTAATGACATCCTCATAGTCATCCCATCTTCAAAAACCTCATAGCAATTTTTTATAGTATATTACATCATTTAGGTTATGTAAATGTACCACCTTTGGTACATAACTAGAATAGGAGTTTAGTTTAGAGTGAATTGAGTTAGTTGCTCCAATTATTGTAATAAATGCACAAGTGTCAATGTGCAAGTTGTAAATGTGCATGTAGTCCACATGTACATAAGTCCTAGGTAGAGTAAGGACCAAGGAATCTATCTTCCTATATAAAGGCCTCATAGTGAGTGTTTTATGAGAGGCAGTAAATATAGAGTGTGTGTGTTATATTTTTGTAGTATGGTACAATGTAGTCCTTTCATTTATGTTCATGGAGTGTTCATGTCCTCCATTATATAGCATTGTACTATTTTTTTCACTTTCATTAATGGCATATTTTTGAGTTATTTGTAAATGTTCGTCTTATTATTTTCCTCCATATTATTGTGCTATTAGTTTAAATTTATCTTATATTAGTTATTTTACATCTTGTAGTTATACTACCTCCCATAAAAAGATAACACAATTGTTCTCCCATGACAAGAAGAACATCTCATGTGCATGTTGGGTAGGCTAGGACTTCCAAAAGTATCTTCATCCTTCCACCTGTAGACCTGTTACCTGTGTTATTGCTACCTCTTATGTGTCTATCTCCATACTACACACTTGACTATGACCATCATTGCAATTTGATATAAATTTCACTATTGCATCATCATAAAATCCCCTTGTTGACAAAAGTACGTCATCCAACCTACCCACTTTAGGCCTGCCTCTGCTCTTATGCTCTTTGGCATATCTACAACATTTTTTGTCTCATGATGATTCACTTTGGTTATCCTATCTATACCTTTACTTTTGATTATTTACTACAAATTTTCCCTTGACTTTTTAATACCATGGCCCTATTCCCCATGATATTCCTTTTTCCCATGCCATAAAATTGCTTCACTCATGTTTTCCACATGTCTCCCTAAGTTTGTATTTTCCCTTGCACTTTATTCCATGACACATTCTACTAGATTTCTTCATAATCTCCTTATTATTTGTCTTTATTCACTTACCCTAATGATATTTTTATGTATTTTCTCACTCATTATGTTCATTCACTTCTTTGTGTTTTGATGTCATTGGTCATATATGCTCTTTTCATCCTATTTTTTTATCCATCCCTTATTATCCATTGCCACATATTTTCTCCCCCAATTTACTTCCAATGTTTTGTTGCTTCTTTTAATTTCTTTCAGACACCATCCTTCAAGAACTTGAGAGGGCATACATTAGATAAAAATTTGCTTACCAACCCATGTTTTATTATTACTTGTCATAAAATTAATTTATCCAAGCAAGGCATGACATTTTCCCTGGTGAAATCAGGGCACAAATAAATATTTTTTTGATGCACACATCAAAAAGAGGAAAAATGTGGATATCCAACTCAACACACCTTGAAACTTTAACTAATTCCCAAGGAAAAACCATTATTTTATTTCCTATAGAAGTCAACAAGCCACTCATGCCATATTTGTATTTGCTTAGCTCACATCCACCAAATCCATGTTGATAGATCTATTTATGTTGATTCGTATTTTTTGTACCTTAGATTGGTATATGAGGCATGAAAATGTATCCAAGGAATGAAGAGACCTTTGAGATATAGATTGACATTTGAGATACATATCCACTTTTATATTGAGTTAAATATCCCCTTGTGATGTTTGATCTACATTCATGGCACAAACCATTTGAGCTAAGCCTACCTATAACATTATTTTTTGGTCTCCTTATGATACATTCATCCTCATCTCTATATTTCACCTCTTAGGTTGATAAGTGATAGGGCATGACATAGATAGTTACTGATAGAGTATGACTTCTTTAATGAGCCATCACACTACACCACAACAAAAAATTAATGTTTCCCATCCAAGCACAAGTGGTGAAAATTAGAATTTTAGTTGAGATCTTCTTGCCTAGACATTATAGGAAAAATCCTAGGATGCTTCCTCCAATATATTTAAATGACCTACCTATTTTAGGAAGTTATTATGATTGTCTTGATAAGCCCATACTAGTCAATCATATCAAGTCTAGTGATGTTTTTATTGTTCTTAGTCACCATAAAGCAGTTGACATGATCTGAGGTAGGTGTCATCTTAGTCTAGTGATGTTCCCCCTACAATGGTCTAAAAAAAAAAGGCTTGAAACTCCATTATAAATACTATCTTTGAATAGGATGAAGGCAATGATAAATGATGAATGAGTCACTTAATTAATGGACTAATGCTCAACAACTATAATTATAATAGGCAATTTCTTTGAATTTGCAAGAAAACTTAGTATAGTATAAGAACAAGATAATTCTTGAGCACTTTGCATATGTGGGTGTCCAATGATTTATATCACATTTTCATCTCATCATTCACCTATGATTTATTTTATTCTCTCTACATACACTTCTTTTCACTATTATCTTTCTTACATAACCTAACTCATATGCTTTCGTATTCAATCATATTTTATATGTTTATAACCAAATATAAAAGAAAATAGGGACTGATTGTCTGGCTAAGTACTTATCCCATATGTCTAAATATTGATATTCCCCATAAATTCTAACACTATTTGTTGTTTTCTCACATAATATTGAGTTGTTTTTTTCCATGCAGATAATGGTCTAGCATTATGCTAAATTTGACTAGCTACATGATAGATACATTAATATACTTAGTCCTCTTACTTACACATTCACTTCTTATGTCTTCTTTTCTACATGTATCTAAAATATATATGGGTTTGAATTCATTGTGATGTCTTATTACTTTGTTGTTTATGCATTAACTATTTACTTCTAACTTTTAGATTCCTCCCTACACTTTGTTATTATATGTATATCGTATCCATGTTGAGGTAGATATAGGCAAATGATCAACATTCCCTTCTTGGTGCTTTTTTGTATCTATAGTAATAAACAACATAGTAGACGAGGGAATATTAGAGTTTGTAGATGAAGGTGGTGTAGATTTATTTGTTAATTCCAACAAAGGGATAAGTGACAAAGATGTATGTGTCGACAAGAAGTATATGAGGAGAACCTATGTGATAAGTGATACAACAATCCATGATAATGTATGTAAATTTCATACAATCATGCATGCCAATAAAGAAGACTATAGAAGTGAAGATATTTATGTAGTTGTGCATATAGATAAATAAATTTGTGTAAGTTAAGTTATTCACATCAATGTGGAAGTGCATGGAAATAATAATGTTACAGTGACTTGTATAACCACATGCATGGCCATGTGCATGGTGACTTATATGGTCACATGTGCAAAGGTAAATATAGACACGTACATATAGAAAGACAAGTTTACATAGATAAATGAGTTTGTATAAGTGAAGACATATACACAAATGAAAAAGTATGCATAGACATGAGCATAATTAAACAAGGAGAGAAGAACGTGAAGGATCAACTAAGGTGATTCAATATGCTTCCCCCTTTCTTGTCACTTTAAGGATGGGATAGGGAATATTATGATATGAGATCTAGTTTTATGTTTCAATTGGTGAACACCTATGTTTTCAAAATAAATTTGAGGTTCCTTATTAGATCTCTTTTTACCTAACCTAGTGTAAATACATAAACAATAAATTCAAACACACAAAGACCTAAGACTACAATATAGTTTTTATTTTAATAATAAAACAAAGATAAACAATTTTTTAAATCAAGGGTGCAAGAAGGAATGAAACATGAAATATATACTAGGATTCAATCTATGTGATATTTAGATTTGATGCCTAAATATTAGAAAGATTCATTATCTCCTATAAATATTAAACAGGTTCAACATTTTATTTTTATCAAACTTAATTAAATGTAGAAATAGAAACTAGTTTCATGGATAGCAAATAGATATTAAGCACTAAAAATAAGAAATTATAGAATTAGTGAGTTGAGGAACCTTGTTCTTCCATAGAATAAAAATCATTGCCCTCATACAAAAGCACCATCAACATTTGTTTTAGCTACTAACATTTTTACTAATACCTTCAAAACAAATAAAAATGATAGGGATCAGTGTAGGGAGTCAGCCAAATTTGATGGAAGATAGATAGCGTCCTTGATCTAATGGTCAAACCTCTATTTAAACACGAAAATATTGATAAAATGCTAGGAAATCATTAAATATATTAATAAATACTTTAACAGTAGAAGTGTCGTCTGACAGAATCACTGGTAGTGCTTTTGATACCTGCACTTCTAATCTATGTAAAATAGAATAAGAGCTATATTGACCTATAATTAGGAAGTTCTTCTGAATATATAAGTAAAATAGATAGACAAATGCAAGATTATTTTAGGATTAACAATGAAAAAATGAATAGTATTGGCCCAAGAAGCACAAAAACCCTATTATATGAGAGAATAATGTAAATTTCAATACCTAATGACAATATTAAATGACCAAAGAGCAAGCCTAGTTTAATACAAGCATGAAATACAAGATTAACTAATCTAGATAAGTAATATAAGCTATGATAAGCAATATTAGCAAGTATATAATATGACTAAAATCACAATATCAACAAAATAATAGTAAGATAAAGGTGTTAGTAAAAACCTCACAAGCTTACAAGATAAATTGTAAGAGAAATAATCAAGGAGAAAATGGGAAAGATACAACCCAAGGTAGTGGATTTTCCTCCTTTTTTCTTGTTGGAGACACCAAATTATTGAAGATTATGCTTGTTGAGTGCTTTAATGTTGGATTGATATATATTTTACTATAATTCCTTTCCACCCTTAACAAAATATGACTTGCAAAATAAATATGTTGATCCAGCCTAAATTATCCTTCTTGAGCCAATGTGCATCATATTGTAAAATTTGAAGCATCAATATGGACATGTAACTCTTTATTCCAATCTAGAAACACAAGGATGAGGCTACTTACAAGTTTTGCTTTTAATTACTCAAAAGCTCCTTGATGCTTGACGGGGTCTCTGAATATTAAGTCACTTTCACAAATTCCAAATTTCTCATTAAATTCTGCTGAAGATATTTACATGCATCAAAATAAAACAGCCCGTAGGCTTTACAAAGACCAAGCTCGGCTTCGGTCTCCCTACTGTGCTTCTCCCCCTCCGTTCTCCGGTCCACCCCCGACTATTACAAAATTTCAAGTTTTTAACGAGGTCCCGGTCCTCTAGGCAATTAATGCCCCCCCCTAACAAAATTCAAATTCGATTTTCCCTCCGGCCGAGTTTTTCAAATTCTCCGCCATTAATGGGCAACCGCCCGATCCACCATGACGCTTGCATTGATGGCCTCCCTTCACCTGCACCGGCCGCTTTGTTTTGACTGTACTCTGCACTGTTGTCTCCTCCATACTGCCCATGCCCTGCAATAACTGTTTTGTTGAAATACTTCCATAAGGTGGTTATCCCCGTTTAATGCACGTGGCTGTCAACTTTATTTTATGATACGTGGCCTTCATCTTTAACTTGATACACGTAGCTAACCGCATGTTAAATTTGGCTTTGCCCTCTCCTTATTGCACAATCTTCAATACACGTGCCCTCACAACTGTCTTAACACACGTGGCTGGCCACGTGTCAAAAATTGGCCTTGCCTGGCCGTCCGCTTGCTCACTTTTGGCTGTATCCTTACCTGGCCGCGATATCACGACAGGTCGCAAAATCGTGACAGGTCGCAAAATCGCGACAGGTTGCAAAATCGTGACATGTCACGATATCGTGACCAACAGTGCCTCCACTATGCCAAAGTCCTTTGGGGTCATGATTTCACGACATGTAGCAAAATCGTGACCCCCGCTCTCCATCTGCGCCTTTACCTTGCCGAAGCTTCGCCACGTGTCGGCCTTTGACTGGCCGCGATATCGCGACCCGTCGTGATATCGCGACGTCACTTCCCCTTCCGCCTTTGCTTTGACTAAAGTCGTCGCGATATCGCGACGTCACCTTTCCTTCCACCTTTTCTTTGACAATAGTCACGATATCGCGACGTCGCGATATCGCGACGTCGCGATATCGCGACGTCGCGATATCGCGACGGCTCTTCCCCTTCTGCCTTTGCTTTGTAAAATAGTCGCAATATCGCGACGTCGCGATATCGTGACAAAACTGGCCGAGTCCTGCCCAAGCCTTTTGAGGTCACGATTTCGCGACCCCTCCCCATGCTTTAAGAAACTTATCCCCCTTGCTCCACGAAACTTCCCCTCTTGGAAAAGCTAAAAATAAATCAAATTCAAAGTACTTAGAAACTCTAAGAAAAATTTTTGGAAGATGCAAGACTGCTCTACTGTCACCGGATGCTCCTGCATCAGACACCCCGGGTAAAAAGGAGAAGTGACCTTCACTTCTATGTTGTTCGGTCCGCGTCCCTTGTAATATCTCCGAACACTCATCAACCTTTGCAACCTGCTCAAATCTCGTTTCCTGGCAAGAAAATTTTTTGCCCTCTACCAGACAAATTCTGGCATTACTGCACACCTTCTCATCTACGGTCTGCAATGGCTTCAACTTGTGCCGCACTCCATCTTTCATCAAGGTGTAAGTATTTGCACGACCATCATGCACTGCACTTCGATCAAACTGCCATGGCCTTCCTAACAGCAAATGGCAAGCATCCATGGGGAAAACATCACACAGGACTTCATCCTGGTATCTCCCAATATTGAACGTGACTAAGCACTGTTCACGGACCCAAGCTCTGTGGTCCTTCTGCAACCACGCAATCCGGTATGGGTGCGGGTGTCTCCTCCTTTCCAGCTACAACTTAGCAACCATCTCCTCGAAAACTAAGTTGTCTGTACTCCCATTGTCTATAATAACATTACAGACTTTGCCTGCACTTTTGCACCATGTGCGAAATAGGCTCCTCCTCTGATCCGGTTTGTCTTCCTCAATCAACATGGTCCTCCTCACAATCATTGCTTCTCCTTTTTTAGCTTCTTCAGAATGTTCTGAGTCAGCATCTTCAACTGCCACAACTGCTCTGGCAGGACCCACTTGTTTCTTGTTTACTCTCTCGGGGTGCTGGGGACACTCATATGCCCGATGCCCCTCTTCTCCGTAGTGGAAACATGTTCCTCGGAACACTCCTCTTCCATACCCGCGTCCAGATCTACCTCTTCCTCTTGGGTAGCCATTGTTCTGAACTTGCGGTTTGGGTTCTTCATCTTCTTTTTGATTTCGACTGCTGCTAGTCTCTTCTTTCTTCTCTTCCTTTCCTTCATCTTTTCTCCCACCGGTCTTTCCTCCAGGCCCTCTTCCTTTTTGCTTGCTCTCAAACCTTCTGTTCAGTTTTTCTTCAACCTTCAGAGCAAACTGGTAAGCATCTTCAATGGTGCTCACCCGCACTAAGCTCAACTCTTCCTGGACACTGGGTCTCAACCCATTAATATATCGGGCCACCTTTTCCTTGCTTGCTTCTAAATGACCGGTTCTGATGGAGATTTTATAAAATTCCTCCGTATATTCTTGGACAGTTTTATTCATCTGTCTCAAACTCTGCATTTTTCTTAGCAGATCCAGTTCATAATCCATGGGAATAAACTGCCTCTTCAATTTCTCCACCATTCTGTCCCATCTTGTTATCTGTTCTTTTCCTCTTCTGTTCCGCTCTAGCTGTACCCCCTTCCACCATATGCTGGCATGACCCTTCAGTCTAGTCTTGGCAAATCTGACCCGCTCGGGATCTTCAACCTCTTCATATTCGAAGTATTCTTCTAGGTCATTTATCCAATCTATTAATTCCTCCGGATTCAAGTTCCTAAAATACGTAGGAACTTCTATCTTCGGCCTCTTCCCGATCTGAGATATGGCCTTGTACAGTCTGGCTTGTGCCGGATCCACAGCTTCTTCTTCTTCTTCTTCAAACTGATTTTCTTCTTCATCCGCTTCATCCTCACTGTCTGCATCTCTTCTCGGTTCATGTCCTCTGCGTAGTTCTTCTTGCAGGGCCTGAACTTGCCGCTGCAAAGCCCAAAAATCTTCTGCTGCCATGCCTCTTCCACCAACGGGGTTTCTCCTTGGAGGCATTCTACTCACCTGATCTCAAGCCCTCCCATAAGTCCTGGTACAACTACCTCTCCTTCGGCGGTCTGTTGTACGCTCAGGAACCACTGGCTCTGATACCACTGATGGGGTCTCCGAATATTAAGTCACTTTCACAAATTCCATATTTCTCATTAAATTCTGCTGAAGATATTTACATGCATCAAAATAAAACAGCCCGCAGGCTTTACAAAGACCAAGCTCGGCTTCAGTCTCCCTACTGTGCTTCTCCCTCTCCGTTCTCCGGTCCACCCCCCGACTATTACAAAATTTTGAGTTTTTAACGAGGTCCCGATCCTCTAGGCAATTAATGCCCCCCCCACCTGACAAAATTCAAATTCATTTTCCCTCCGATCGAGTTTTTCAAATTCTTCGCCATTAATGGGCAACTGCCCGATCCACCATGATGCTTGCATTGATGGCCTCCCTTAACCTGCACCGGCCGCTTTGTTCTGACTGTACTCTGCACTGTTGTCTCCTCCATACTGCCCATGCCCTGCAACAGCTGTTTTGTCAAAATACTTCCATAAGGTGGTTATCCCCGTTTAATGCACGCGGCTGTCAACTTTATTTTATGATACGTGGCCTTCATCTTTAACTTGATACACATAGCTAACCGCGTGTTAAATTTGGCTTTGCCCTCTCCTTATTGCACAATCTTTAATACACGTGCCCTCACAACTGTCTTAACACACGTGGCTGGCCATGTGTCAAAAATTGGCCTTGCCTGGCCATCCGCTTGCTCACTTTTGGCTGTATCCTTACCTGGCCACGATATCGCGACAGGTCGCAAAATCGCAACATGTCACGATATCACGACCAACAGCACCTCCACTATGCCAAAGTCCTTTGGGGTCATGATTTCATGACATGTCATGATTTTGCAACCCCCGCTCTCCATCTGCGCCTTTACCTTGCCGAAGCTTCGCCACGTGTCGGCCTTTGACTGGCCGCGATATCGCGACGTCACTTCCCCTTCGCCTTTGCTTTGACTAAAGTCGCGATATCGCGACGTCACCTTTCCTTCCACATTTTCTTTGACAATAGTCACGATATCGTGACGTCGCGATATCGTGACGTCACGATATCGTGACGTCACGATATCGCGACGGCTCTTCCCCTTCTGCCTTTGCTTTGTAAAATAGTCACGATATCGCGACGTCGCGATATCGTGACAAAACTGGCCGAGTCCTGCCCAAGCCTTTTGAGGTCGCGATTTCGCGACCCCTCCCCATGCTTTAAGAAACTTATCCCCCTTGCTCCACGAAACTTCCCCTCTTGGAAAAGCTAAAAATAAATCAAATTCAAAGTACTTAGAAACTCTAAGAAAAATTTTTGGAAGATGCAAGACTGCTCTACTGTCGTCGGATGCTCCTGCATCAATGCTCCTCTGTCCAATTGAAAGGAATGTTCTTATTTTTCAATGAGTTCAATGGGTAGGACACATGTGTGTAATTTTTGATAAACCTTCGATAATATCTTGTGGATCTTAAGAAGGTTTTTTATGAACTCACATAATATGGATCTTCCATATTCAAATTGACACAAATTTTATTAGGATCAATATTCAACCCTTCACTGCACACTATATGTCCTAGTAAATTCCTATTGGTACCATCAAATAACATTTCCCAAGATTTGGGGAGATCTGTGCATTCCTACATTGGCTCATACATTCACTTAGGGATGATAGATGGTCCTTGATATTACCATATATAAACCAATCATCCAAGAATACCTTGAACTTCCCTATCACCAACTAGTCAAATATATACTGAATAATCCATTGAAATGTGGTTGGGGAATTACACAACCTAAATGGCATCCTATTGTATGTATAAATTTTATTTTCTATAAAAAATGTGGTATTCAATTTATCTTCTTTGGATATACTAATTTGGTTATAGCCAAAAAATCCATCCAAGAATGAATAAATTCCATGTCCTACTACTTCCTCCATAATGGAATCTATGAATGGAATAGGAAAGAGATCTTTAATTTTTACTACATTCAAAATTTGAAAATATATGCAAATATTAATCTTATCCACTTTATTTTTCAATGTGACCACAATAGGAGAAACCCATTCACTCGTGGTAACCCTAAAAATAATACCAACATCCAGCATCTTGTCTATCTTTGTATTTACTAGAGCTACATACTTTAGGTTCATCTTGTATGGCCTCCTTTTCATTGGTTTTGACCCAAGAATTAATGTAATATTGTAGACACATAATTATGGTGGTATGCCTTTCAAATCCTTATACTTCCATGTAAAAATATCCTTGTATTCAAATAATATTGTGAAAGTTGCTACTTTAAAAACTGGATCCCAATCATTACCATAATGGATTATTTTGGGTACATTCTCCATTCTTATATTTATGTCTACAATCTGAGGTGCTTCATATTTGATACTATTTAGCTCTACCTTAGCCTTTTCCACATTTTTCATATGTGTTGATCTTGCATCTATCTCTACATATCCGGTTGTATATTTTGCAAAACTCTTAGGAAATGTTCATTTATCTTATTCCTCTTCTTTTGGTTTCTTGTTGACCTTCTTCTTATCTTGTTTTTTCATGATCTCCTCTATATTAATACAGAGGTAGTTGGGCTGAAATACCTTGTACTCCTCCATCTGCCAATGGATAATTCTACTATCAAATCAAGTTTTACCCTCACTACATTCTTCAAGATACAACATCCACTCTTCATTGGGATCATATTCTTCTTCACCTGAAGAACTGCCTGACTTATCCGTCTTGGCAACATCCTTGCTAATTCTTTGATTTTTCAAGTTAATCATATACTTATGTTGTCATTTCTTAAATGTGATATGATATTTTCTCCAATTGTGATTAACTTTGGCTACTCACAACCAACCTCTTCCTAGTAGTGCATTATATGCAAGCTTTTGCATAGTAATCACAATAAAATTCAAGATAAACTCATGGTCAACTATTATCACTTATTGTGTTGTGAGTACTCCCTTTGTCTTAATACCATATTGGTTAGCACTATACAACCTAAAACTTAGTACCCATAATGATGGAGTATCAATCTCCCTCCAATTTTTCTCTAGTAGCACATTAACACTGGATCCTCTATCCGTAATAACTTGTGTTAATTTATGCTCCAATATCTCCATATGGACCAATGCTAGTTTCTTACCAATATCAATCTTGAATATGGTTAGATCCATAAAATAATCCTTTTGTTCCTCTTCCTATATTAGTTGGCTCTAGATATCCATCACCTTTTATGGTTGTATCTCCTCCTCCATCGCCTTATGCAGTGATGGTATGGCTTCAAGCAAACTAGCTATCTTGATTTATATTGTTGCATTTAGAACTTATTTTGTCAGGTCTTGTACAAATTCTTTGTTTTTTGATATGCAAGGATTATTTAATTCTTTCTATTTTGCAACCCTTAATTGCTTAGCTTTATGTGCCTCTTTTTCCATTACCTTTTTAACCACCTACCATATCTTCCTTTCATTTTTAGGTTTTGGGTAATTATCCTTCTTAGCCTAACTTTGTGTCATTACTAGTACGTCTTTCTCGATTTCCTCCTCCTTTACTAAGGGTACATCAATGTCCAAGAAATTCATATTTTGTGAGCCACTCATACCTACTTTCTTGGGATAGTTGACCTCCTTGTGGTTACCTAGACCACACCATCTACACATGTGTGTAGCATTATTTTGCATTATCTCCTATGTCTAGGGAGGATAATTCTTTGTAAAATACCCTCATTCTTGGCAATTACAACATTGTATGATTGGTCTTCATTTTGAATCATATTGCAATTGGCTTTGACATCCTTACATGTTACCTTGATACAAACTTTCCCCTCTACGATTATTTCTATAACCTCTATTGGTTGTAGCTTATCCATTCCCTTGAGGATTTGGCTTTTCCTCCTATTCTTGAATTACGAGTCTTCTATCAAACTTTTAAATTGAATGGATATTTTACTACTTTGTGTCCCATCACATTACATATGTGGTGGTATTAATTTAGAGGATAATTCACATTTATATGCCCTTCAGTCTTACATTTCATACACCAAATATATTTTTGGTCTTGCCTTGTGTCTCCTTTGGCCTCCTTTATAATCTTATTAAATTCCTTTTAGAATTATTGGATAGTCTAATGTATTGTATCATCTTCACTGCTATCTGAGTCCTCATGCTTGGAATGTGTCATGATTCCTACTACCATCTACTTTACCTCACTTTAAAAAAAAATTGATTTCTCTAGCACTTCTTCATATGTTGAGGATGGTACTGCCTTTATCTTCTTCCTATATCTTAGTAGTAATCCATTGAGAAACTATTGTTTAACCAATGCATCTACTGGTAGCATTTGCATCTTGTCTACTAATTATTTTAATCAATGGTTATATGTTTTAATGTCCTCATAAACACCTTATTTTGTGGTGTATATTTTTTTTACAATATCACCATCATCCCTCAAAGGATGAAATTCCTTGATGAAGGCATCTTTCATTGCATTCTATACTCAAAATGTTGGTGTATTTTCTCACTTGAGATACCAATCTATTATGATTTTACATAATATGGTAAGAAATAGCTACAACCATTCATCTGGTTGGTCTACACCATTTTATTTCTATATGGTTATGCATGTATTGATAAGTCTTTTTGGGTCCTTCTTCCTCCCATGAAAGGTGGATATCTCTACTTTCCTACTTTTGTGGCTACGTTAGCCATTGGTGAGGTTCCTCCTTCGTCACTTGATGAAGTGTCCTCTGAAATACTTGATTGATTCCTCCTTTGTATGGATGATCTTCTATGCTTGTCCTTGTTATATGTTTCTATCCTTAGCACCTTATTTTCACCAAATAATCATCTCTCGACCTCCTGTGCATCCTCACTCTATGATCTTCTTAACTAGTATGTCATTTGTGGCTCTCCTCCTACTTCCTGAGATCTTGTACATTGTTGCTCTGGTGCCTGAATCCCATCCTCTACACTCCTTTGCAACCTTTATGTCACTTTTTTAGGTATTACCATCCACTCATCATATCCTTGCACAATTTCTTTATCAATATCTCCTATTATACCAATGTTCTCCTCAACTCTTAGTGACTCTTGTACCCCCTTCTATTTCTATCAGTAATGTCTCCCACCTTTCCATATCTCCTTCGTCTGAAGTCCACACTTGTTCTATCACTGGTTCATTTGTATTTTGTGTGGAATTATTCATGAAATTCCTCTTTGAGCAATTCTAGTACTCCTTACTAAAATCTACTCCTCTCCTTGATCTCATCTCCCATGTCTTCACAAACTTGTATCTATCATTCACCTCCAATTAGTTCTTACTCAAAATTATCAATCACAGGTCCTCAACTATGATAATTTGACCTAATTTTGATAATACCACTTCAAATCCTCAAATTTTGATTAGGAAATGATGTCAAATGTAGCACAGGGGGAGTATTCCTAGAAGGTTGGATGAAATGAGAGGTTTTGGGATGAATTCTAGAGTTTTATAACTATTTTGGTCCAAATCATACAGTTGTATGGTTTGCAACTGTATGATTTATAAAACTCATAAAAAGGGATTGTACAATTCCAAATCATACAATTATATGGTTATAACTGTACAATGCCCTAAAATGTATGATTTATAACTTGTGCAATATGCCAAAAGTTAGTTTATAGGTGAAAACTTGGCATTTTTGCAATCGTTCATTATGAAACTCTTATTTTCCACCTTGGATAAGTTTGACTATGCAATTGTGAACACAAAACAAGGTAATTGATCAATTGTATGGTTTAGGGAGGTTAAATGTACAGTTTACAACAAACCCTTGTTGTAATTCCTCAATATCATATCTACAAATTTATATGCAAGAATTTATTACAACAAACAATGATTAGACCTAATGGTGAAACTGCTACTATAGTAGTCCAACATGCACATCCAGAATTACCATTCTTAGTCTATACCAAACATTACACTTTATTTTTCATTTCCATAAACCATAAAATGCTATGAAAATGTATCAATTGCCATATCTAGAGAAATTTATTGGTCAATATTCACATCCACAATCATCATACATGGTTGGAAATCAATTATCATATCAGTTCCACTATAGAATTATCCATCTACACTATCATTTTAGCCATACTTGCATAGAACGTATCATTCAAATTCAATGGGAATAATAATAAACAATATGTATAATCATCAATGAACAATTCTCCATTAGTCATGGGTAACTATCAACAGTAATTAATAGTAATCAATAACCTTCAATGAATCATATGTAAGCATGAACTAGAATTTATAGCAATAAACAACCATCAACATCCCGTAAGCATGGACAATCATCAACATTCATGAACAACCTTGAAAAATTGAATTGGGGGATTTATAATGCTTACCCAAGCCATTCCAAAGTAGTTCCTGAGACAACGCATTATTCAAAATTGCCATCTCGCAATATCTTAAAACAACAAATGCACTAAGGTTTTACTAAGTCCTAATCTGATTTTTTTCAAATTACCTTTCATCACTTTATTTTATTTAAATTATAATTGTATGTTTATGACCAATTTTACAATTACACAATTATATATTTGCAACCCTATACTATACAATTAGATAAAATTTTGTAAATCCAAGTGCTATCATTTCTTCTTCTTTTGGGAGGTGGATTTATTGTCTGCACATATAGTTTTCATTCTAGGGTTAAATTTGCTGGTGACTTCTCTAAAACCCTTTCTAAAAATAAAAAGATGTATTATATTGCAACTTAGGGTTTAGTCATCATTGAAAATAAAGAATCATCTTAGGGTCAATTTCTTGTCTTCTTGCATTACTGTTTGTCCTCCATTATTCTTTCATTTTCCATAGCTTAGATCTAGAAAATTTAAACATAGGTGTTTACTCAATATACACATAAAACATTCCATCCCTGGACTTGGAGTGAGTCCTTAAACCATTCTTGGTGAACCTTTCGATCCACAGCCCTTGAGTATAGAGAATATGACACACCACCATAGTCACCTCAGTTCCTAGTGGATCCAGCCGAGAATTGTACACAATAGGGTAGTTTTCCCCCTCTACAGGTACATAATGAATACTACAAGGTTTCATAGGTCTTGATATCCTAATCAACCTTATCATATATTGCATTCCCACATAACACCTTATGTGTAATGGCAAAGGGTCAACAAGCTTTTCTCCCAAATGGGGGCATCATTTGTTGCCACATAGATCAATCATAAGTCCCATATAATTCTTCTCTATGAGGTAAATCATATTAGATTAATATACCCTAAGTTTAATAGGCAAGATCTACAATTAAAATTCCCCAAAGTTAAGGGATAAATCAATCAATTAAAACAACACAAGGCTTAGGGATAAATTTCAATCAAAATCTCAATCAAGCTATTAAAATTTTCCTTTAGGCCTTTGCCTAAAGGTAATCAAAGCATATCTTGTAAAAAATATCCTTTAAGCCTTTTGCCTAAAGGTAGTCAATTAAGTATCAAAATGTCCTTTAATTAGGTTCTTAAAGATAATCAAATCTATCAAAAAAATCCTTAACCCTTTTGCTTAAAGGAAGTCAATCAATTATGAAAATATCCTTTAAGGAGGTGATTAAAGATAGTAAAATCTATCAAAAATATCCTTTAAGCAAGTCTTTAAAGGAAATAAATTTTGTCATAGTATCCTTTAATCCCTTTTGTAAAGGTAATTCAATTTAAAATTTTCTATTAGTCTTTTGATTAAACATAATCAAAGCAAGCAATCAAAATATCCTTTAAGCAGGTCCTTAAAGGAAATAGATTTTTCCATAATATCCTTTAATCCATTTCTTAAAGGTAATTCAATTTAAAAATTTCTATTAGTCCTTTGATTAAAGGTAATCAAAGCAAGCAATCAAAATATCCTTTAAGTAGGTGTTATAAGGTAATAAAAGAAAGCTCACTTTTTGACATATATCACAACTAACCAAGTTCTTCAAGAAAATCTTAGCATTAAATAAAAATTTTCCTTTAGGTGTTTTCCTAAAGGTAATCCAATCAAAAATTTCCTTTAGGAACTCGCCTAAAGATAATCCAAACAAAAATATCCTCTAGGTTCTCACCTAAAGGTATTACAATCAAATTATAAGTACTTCAAGGATGAAGGATGAATCAAATTAAAAGTCCTTCAAGCATGAAGAATGAATCAAGTTAAAAATCCTTTAGGCATGAGCTCATGTCTAAGGATGAATATTTGTATATGTTTGTACATATATTTTATCATATCAAATAAAATCCATTCAAGTGAATGGGATCTAAAAGCTAACTAAGTTCTCCTAAGTGAGCCAAAAGCTAATATATTGCAACAAAAGTCCTTTAAGTGAAGGCAATCAAAAAATATAACTAAAGTCCCCTTAGGAAATCTTGCAATAAAATTTCTTCTAGTGAAGATGATGTATGTTGGAAAATTCCTTCAGGCAAAGAAAATCTATGTTTAGTGGATCTCTTACCACAAAATTTCTTTAGATGAAAGCAATCTATCTCTAAATGATATCTTATAGCAAAAATCCTTCAAGTAAAGGAAAATATTTTAGTATATCTCAAAACTATCACAATTTGCTTAAGCATTTGTCGACAAACTAGGCAAACATGCTACTACCCAAGGGTGAATCTCTTTTTATAAAAGCAAAAGTCCCCTTGGATAGTCTAAAAAGTATCACAAACCACTTAATAATTTTTCTACAAGACAAACGCATAGGCCACTTCTTAAGGGTAAATCTCTCTCTCTCTCTCTCTCTCTCTCTCTCTCTCTATATATATATATATATATATATATATATATATATATATATATATATATATAACAAACCTTTCCAGAGTGTTGGCTCACCTTCCTCATTATCTTCCTTCTCTATCTCAACCTTTACTCTTTTGAAAGACTTATTATCCTTTAACCAAACCTATAATAAATCTTATTTATACCAAATACTTTCCAACTCAATCTAATCTTAACCTAAATCAATCCATCCTTATCTAATCTTTCAACCTTAAATTAATCCCATCTTAATCTCTTTCATCATCTCTATCCCAATTTTTTCATCACTGCCCTAGTGTGGATTATAGCCAAATTTAGTTTCTTCAATCCAACTTGGTTCTCCCTCTAAAACTTGAGGGGGTTCACTGGATCATGGTGGCTTCTAATTCTTTTCTAAAACCTATCCCTTCTAAGCAATCGATCTCAACATCTCTCACTTGTAGTCATTTTTAGCATCCTAAATATGTGAATAATTACAGTGAGAGCATATCCTTTGGTCATAGTAGTCATTCTTGAAGATAAGGATTATCTTCCCCAATCACCCTTCGCCAAATCACTGTTCACACACGTGGCTATCCAAATTTTCAAATGGTAAATTGAGTTTTGGATCCCTTTGGCCAAGCAATCATTCCCAAAATTACACTTTTTGGCCTAATCTCCTATGACAAAAATGATTGTGTCAAACTTTCTTTGTGGAAAATGGTGATAAGAATTATCTCTGAATCATCAATGTGACTAGTCACACTATTTCCTCTAATGGCATGGACAATGGGGATAACTCAAACCCCTATACCATGTATTTCAATGGAAGCAATAGTTTCAAAATAAACTGAGCCCAAATGTGTAGATAAATTTGGCATCATCATCAACATTGGAGCAATGATACCTCCAAGAAAGATGACATGCGCAATTGGAATACTTATGATCTTCTGGATTTTTGTTTTTGTATTTATTTAAACACGCATGAATGTGGTGGCCCTTGCACCTCCTTCCCTAATTCCTCTATAAATTATCTAGTTCTGCAATAGATCTGATTGAACCTGAATCCCTGCATTTGGATGCCAATGTGGAGGTAATCTTAAAGAATCGTAGATTCATGCCATTCCTTCAAAATTTTAGCGGGAGTGATTATAAAATATCTCAAGATTTCATTAAAACCTAAGATAATGGGTGTGTTGTAGTCAAGGGACTAAAATTCAAGGTTAATATGTGTCTGCTTGCAAAGGTTACAAAGTTAATTAATGATGGGGACTTAATTAAGCGTGATAGACATTCGTTGGTTGAGGAGCTCAAGAACTTTTTTGATAAGGTTAGGAAGTTGGTGAGAGATAAAGGAGAAATAGTCATAGTTGGGCTTCCAGAGCCCTAGAACAGAGTCCTAATTCCAATAATACAATATTTTATAGTGGATGAAATTAATGTCCCTCTAAGAAGCTTTCATTTAGCTTTCTTGAACCACTTGAGGGACATTAAAGAAATCAATGTGTCAAAGTACTTCGTGAGATCGATGGAGCTATCAGTTGAGAGTGTAAGGGATGGTTCCTCAACCCATCTGAAGCACTAGGGTCTTCATCTAATCTTGTATAAGCATGCTCTACAGAAATAATCCCAAAATGCTTTCATCACTGCCATCGGTAATCTTGGAGATGGGTCCAGTCATGACAATCCTTAGAGGATCATGATATACGAGGAAGATGAGAAGATCTCCACTAATTCTGGTAAATCTAAAAGAAAGAAGACTCTGACACTGATTTCTAGTAAAATTGAATCACAACATCACTCTTCTAGATGCAAAGCTTTGGCAATGAAATAGAAACTTTCTATCAGCGAACAAGAGTCTTCCAATGATGCTCTTGTCAAGCTCAAAAACTTAAATATTGAATTTGGATCGTCCAAGGCCCTCTAAATGAAGGAGGATGATTTCCAGCCTAATACCAATCTTACCTTTGGTAGTTCTCATGTAAATGCTATAGAATGCATCCCTAAATTTTAATAAAATATGGACCATCTTTCATCAAGTGGTTAAAATGGCCAAAGTAATTAAATCGAATAAAAATGAAGGTAGGAAGGTTGTTAAGGACACCATTATAAGCAATAGTGAACAAAATATGTTTGAGTAACCATTGCCACTTTGATTCTATTTTTATTGGTCCATGGGTCTTTTTGGTCTCTATTGTTTTTTGTTTTGTTTCATCCTTTGGTCTTGTCTGGTTTGTTTTCCCCGAAGTTGGTCCTTGGTATTGATGATTTTGTGCAAGATTATCTTTTTTATCCTTGTTGGTAACCTTGTAGAGGTTATATTTTTGCTTTCTTTGTAAAAGGTTTAGGGTACCTTTCAAAACCCTTTTTCCAACAATAAAAAAAAATAGGGATGACACCTTACGGGTAGGTAAGTGTGACCAAGATCATTATCAAGAGAGTGATAATCATCTAAGTTAGTTCATGGGGAAATGAAACTAACTAATTGTAAGTAAAATTTGGGATAAATTATGACCTACCTTTCTCCTTTTTATGGATATGATATGGCACCTATTTTGAGAGGAATATCATCCAGTAATATGGGTAAGCTTCACAAGAGGAAGTTGTAGTACATCCCCAAAAGAATTCTAGAATAACAATGGACTCCAACAAGATGACTGGAAGAACAATGGACTCTAGTAATAAGTTTGGTAGAAAAATGGACTCCAACAAAAAAATTGGAAGAACATATGGACTCCAGTGAGAGGGTGGAAGATCTTTCTTTCATAGTTAAGTTGTTACAAGAATAGATGGAACAACAATGTAAAATGTTGGAAACCCTTATTAATAAGGAAATAAATAATAGGAAATTAGAGGGTAGATGAGAAGAGAATCTTGTTAGAGGAAACCATGAAGGCAAAACTCATATCAAGACTGAGCTTGCCAAAGACCTTAAGAATTTTAATGTAGCTAAATTTAATGGAAGAGAATGGGTGATGCTATAGAGTCATGGTTAAATGAGTTGGAAACTTTCTTTTCCATGAATAATTATTCATCCAAAACTCAAAATGCTTGGCCTACCCTTCATCTTTAGGATGTTTCCTTAGAATGGTGGAACACATTCAGGGTAGGCAAAGGAATTCAAGTTATGGACCTTGGGATAGTTTCATTAGAGAATTTAAGAAGAGATTTCTATCATATCGGTTTTATGTAGAGAAGTTTGAGTTCTATCTGCTCCAATAGGGTGCATTATTTGTGGAGGTATATCATCAAATATTCATTAAACTATTGAAACATGTTCCTAAGTATGAGATAAATGAACAACTAAAGGTGCATAAGTTCATCTTGGGGGTAGATATTAAGATTAGGATATTGATTAATTTGCTAAAACCCAAAACCCTTCAAAAAGCTTATGATTTTGCCCAATAGGAAGAAACCAATCTATAAACTAAAAATAACTTTTTCAACTATGTCGGGTTGATAGAGAGAGAAAGACAAGAACTTAAGAAGAGGAAAAGTATTGGGTTTATGAAGTGGGATAAGGATAAAAACAATAAAATTAAAGGGAATCTAAATTTGAGAATAAGAATAGTGGGATCCAAGGGAATTATAATAAGAATTTCTAGAAGAAGAAAAATTCAAAACCTTGATCTCAAAAGTAGAATGAGTCAGCTCAAAAGGAGAAAATATGAGATAAAAGATAGGAAATATCTCAAGCAACCAAGATAGGTTACTTCATTTATGGGATCCTCATTATGCAAATAAGTGTCCCCAATGGCTAGAGTCAAGTAACAGAGTCGAGGAGCAACCACACCAAATCTATGTAGACAAAGGAAGTCAGAACCTAGATGGACAAGCAACTCTTATGTTACTAAATTGTAAGTTGTTTAATAAGAATGTTAAAGGTTTAATTGATAGTGGAGCTACATATAGTTCTATTTCCACTAGTGTTATCAGGGATATATTGGAAAGACCTAAATTTTTGGAACAAGGGTGGAAAGCGCAGTATGGATTTGGACGGACCTACTCAGTGGATCAATGTTTACCTATGTATGAGACCACTTTACCCAATGGATTGACTATTTGGAAATAATATGTAGTTTTGCTACATGCATTTGATATTATATTAGGGATGGATTGGTTAAAGTATCATGGAGCCCTAATCAACTTCCAAGAAAGGTGGATGGACCATACTGATAAGGCTAAGAATATAGTAAAGGTTTAAAGTAGGTAAGGGTCTTTTTGACCCCATTTGTTGCCAGGTATGTAGCTAAATAAACCAATCAAAATAGGCGGTATGTTGTACGTAGTAAATATAAATGGAAATACATGTGATAATGAGTATGAGAAAATATTTAGGAGACATCCAATTTCTAAATTGATTTAGGGATGTATTTTTAGATCTCCTAGGCCTACCACCTTGGTGTGAATTTGATTTCACCATTGAACTAATACTTGGAGCTAAACCTATTGCAAGGACACCCTACAAAATGACTCCTATTGAGTTGTAAGAGCTAAAGGTGCAACTCCAAGATTTTTTGGAGAAATATTTGATTAAACCTAGTGTGTCACCCTAGGGTGCTTTGGTATTATTTGTGAAAAATAAGGATAGTTCCTTAATATTGTGCATTTATTTTAGGATGCTAAATAAGATAACCATCAAGAATATGTATCCTTTGCCAATGATAGATGATCTATTTTATCAATTAAAGTATGCCACTATATTTTTAAAGATGAGGATATCACCAGTTGAGGATTTGTGAGGAAGATATTAAAAAAATATCTTTTAAAACTAGATATGGGTACTCTGAGTTCATAGTGTTTCCATTTGGGTTGACAAATGCACCAACAACTTTTATGAATCTAATGAATAGTGTTAGGAAATATCTGGATCAATATCTTGATATATTCCAACACTAAAGATGAACATGACCAACATTTAAGGTTAGTTTTAGAGGTGTTGAGGAAAATTCAACTTTACGATAAGTTATCTAAGTGTGAGTTCTATGCCTCATAAGTTCATTATTTGGGGTATATCATATCTATAGAAGAGATTGTTGTAGAACTTAAGAAAATTGAGGCCATTTTGAGTTGGCCTACACCCACAAATGTGTTATAAGTTAGAAGCTTCTTGGGTATCATTGGTTATTATAAGCATTTTGTGAAGGACTATTCAAAAATTACCTACTCTATCACTAACCTTCAGAGAAAAGGAAAAGTGTTCAAATAGATGGATAAATGTGACACTACCTTTGAAACTCTAAAGAATAAGTTGACTATAGCACAAATTATCAAGATATTGGATCCTCTTGGGAATTTTATAGTATGTATAGATGCTTCCTTAGAAGTCTTGGGTGGGGTGTTGTCCTAAAATGAAGTTATAGTAGCATATGAGTCTAGGAAACTCAAGAATCATGAGTTGAATTATGCTACACATGACCTAGATTTGGAAGTGGTTGTGCATGCAATAAAGGTCTAGAGGCACAATTTATTGGAGGAACCATTCAAGCTAAAGATAAACCACCAAAATCTAAGGTATATCTTTACCCAATCTATGTTGAATGCCATACAAAGAAGGTGGAAAGAGTTCCTAGCCATGCATGACTTTGGTATTGATTATATCAAAGGAAAATAAAATAAGGTTGATGATGCCTTAAGTAGGATAAGTCATATATCAACATTGACCCAAAGTCATATAGACTTGATGGACAAAATCAGGGAAATGTAGCTATAAGATCAGTATTGCATCAAAATCTACGTAAAAATTGAGAGAAATCGTAAGGAAAATAAGGATTTCAACTTAAAATATGGACTTTTGTGTTTCAAGGATAGGATTATCATACCCAAAACAAGTGATTTAAATATAATTATTATTAAGAGGTGCATAGTTCTCCATATTCTGATCATTCAAGAGGTGTAAATATGAGAGAAAACATGAAAAAGATCTATTGGTCAAGAATGAAATAGGATATCACTAGTTTTATTTTTAGATGCTTGGAGTGCCAAAAGATTAAGGTAAAGCATTAGCACCCAATAGGAAAATTACAACCACATGATATACCTACTCAAAAGTGGCAAGTTATATCTATAAATTTTATTATGGGATTACATAAGACTAGGTACCAACATGATGCAATACTTGTGGTGGTCAACAAGTTGACTAAGGTTGCATATTTTATACCAAGAAACATCAAGTATGGTGAACTGGTTATGGAAAATAAGTTTGCCAAGGAAATTTTTAGGTTAGATGGTTTCCTGAGGTGATCATATCAAATAGATATTCTAAGTTTACATCACAATTCTAGCGGGCTCTTCATCATATAGTGGGTGCTGAATTAAATAGTAGTTCTACTTACCATCCAAAAATAGATGGGAAAACAGAGAGGGTGAACCAAGTCCTAGAAGATATGCTTCACATGTCTTACATGGATCAAAAGTCTAAATGGGAAAACTCTTTGCATCTAGTTGATTTTTCATATAATAATGAATACCATGAATCCTTGGGAATGACTTTGTTTGAAGCCTTGTATGGTAAAATATGCAAAACACCTCTATCATGGGATAATTTGGAAGATCGGATGATGATCAAATCGAATATTATCATAGAGATGGAGTAGCTCAGAATGATTTGATAAAGGCTCAAGGAAGTAATCAATCGATAAAAGAGCTATGCTAATATAAAAATATAACCAAGAGAATTATCTATGGGAGATGGAGTCTTCTTAAGGGTAAGACCCATGAAAAGTGTCATCAAGTCAACTAAGTTGGATTCTCATTATGTTGGGCCTTTTGAGATCATTGATCAGATTAGTTCAGTAGCCTATAGGCTAACCTTGTTGCCCAACCTATCAAATATCCATGATACTTTCCACATATCTCTACTTAGGAAATATGTTGTTGATCCTTCTCATATTTGGAATGTTTTAAAATTATATATGGTAGATCCCTTAGCCATTAAGGTGCAATTGTTAAGAATTCTAGGGTTTTATTCCAATATGTTGAGGAAACAAACCCTAGATCAATGTAAGGTCTAATGGGATCAATATTCTAAAAAATTTGTAACTTGGAAAGATGTTGAAGAAAGTATTTTCCATACTTATTTGAATGGAAATATATGCTTTATTTTTAGAAAACACAGAGGACTATGTTTAATCCAAGGGGGGAGTATGTCACGACCCTCCTTGGTAGGACTTGTTCTTGGTATTGGATTTATGTATCGATGTGTGATTATCTAAGCCATAATATCATTTTATGTTATCAAGATGTGTTGATAAATGTACTTTATGCTTTGATTATGTAACATCCCTCCAATTTAGCTATTAATCTACTTCCTTTCATTATTAGTGCAAGGTATTGTTGATGGCGTTTGTAGATGCAGGAACAAGTGTTTATCTTCGAGCAAGCAGATCATATGAACTTGGTGCCCACCTTCTGGCGAAAAGTTAGAGGTTTTTCGCATGAGGTAAGGTGGGATATGATATTTAGTGTTTAAAGGCATCACAATCATGAGTACATGCATATAGGAACATCATAACTATTGAATACCTTATGCATATATTTGTTTGATGCATCTATTCGTATTATGCATATATCTTTTGAAGAATTTGAACAAGTGCAATGGTTTTGTTTATATATATATATATATATATATATATATATATATATATATATATAAATGATAATTAAATATACTATTATTTATATATTAAAATAATAATAATAATTAATATTATTATTATTATTATTATTATTATGATGATGATAACATAAAATAAAGTAAAATTAAATTATAAAATGAATTTAATTTCTTATTGCTTCCTTATGTTGAGTTGCCATCAGTTGTGCCACCCAACAACCATCCAAAGCGGCTTATGGTGGATATTTTTATGTATCATCTAATATGTACATTCCTCTCCTATAAAAGGATGGATAAAATAATTTGTATCAATCTGGTTCTTGGCGAATGCATACTTTTGGTTGATAGTGTGGAGTTCACTCTGTGTCTTGGATTGGTTTGTATTTTCTCTTGACTTGCTATCAAATATCAATCAGGTTGGATTCCTTCTATTATTCTACTAAATTTACCGAATGCTTGATATTTTTTTATTAAACCTATATTATGGTTTTGGACACATAATGTTTGTGAAATATTAATATTGCTTTTTAATTGTGTATGCCTTAGTTCTATCATCACCTTGTTTTGACAATTAAATACATCTTTTGAATGTATTTTGATAATTTTTGTCTTCGACTTCTCAAAAGGTTAGTGTGTTTTGGTTGATGATAAATTATAACCATGAGTGTGTTATGTGGAAATGTGTGATTTCAAAGGAGAAAAGTGTTGGGTGGAGTAGCCAATACTACTCTGTGTTAGCCTCGACTAATTGCCTGTTAGTTAAAATAATAAGTGAATATTTATAAACTTGATAATAATAAGTAGAAATGCATATATGTTATGGTTGAGTGTTGTTTTCATGTAGTTTGCATTCATAATATGACTATGCTGACCCAAAATGCCCAACTCCTATCTTTCCGCCATTAATACCAAGCAAGTCATTTGATTGGTGAGTTGTGCAGGAGTAAAAGTTATCTATGCTTTGCTATTGATATTAACCTTGCTGCCAATATTAAAATGTACACAAATGTTACCTTATGTGTTGGGCTCATACACCATAATGAAGTGCTTCCTTTAAGAGCATATTGAGGCTTATTAAGATCTTTAATAAAAAACTGGCAATGACAAGGTGGTTGTTGTGTGGAGTACTCTAGTTGTTTAATAAAAGAGTAAATGAATATTCATATGTCTAAATATTTTTGGTATTTCTAAAAGCCATAGTAAACTTAGTATTATTTTTAGAAATCATATTATCATTGTGGTTTAATGACGTATTTTAATTAGATGATGATTTTATACCTTTATAACATCTGGAAATAATAATAATTCATTTTAAATCTTCATTCCTAAGTGTGTCTAACAATAGATTATGGTAAACACTTAATATGACTTGTTGTTTTGTCGCTGGCAGCTCTAGCGACTTGTTGTGCCCACGTCTAAGTTAGAAACCAAGTCTATTGTTTAGTAGGATGCCTTTTGATTTAAAAAATAATCATAATCTATAGTGCTCTCTAGTATTTGCTCAAGGAGAAAGGCATATAGCACAATTATGCTCATATAAAATAAGATGGTGTATTATTAAAGTATCTTTATGGTGACTAATATTTGGTTTTACTTTAGAAATGAATTGATGAAGTGGATATGAATTATGTAGTGCAAGCAATAAATCTTTGTTGTAGTTGAATGGATAACAATATGAGGAAGAAAATATTTTTGTTTATTTTTGAGGTGTCACAAAAAATAACAGATCTCAACTTTGTTTTAATATAAATATATATCTTTGTGAGGCTATGGTGCATTCCCAGTAGGAACTCTGATTGATGAAATAATTCCCAAATTAACCACACACACACATATATATATATATATATATATATATATATATATATATATATATATATATATATATATATTTATATATATATATATATATATATTTATTTATTTATTTATTTATTTATTTATAAGGGAGTATCTTTTAGTAAGTGAATGACTTTTTGGTCAGTATCATCATTATAAAAATTGATATAATCATCCATTTATAAAATGGTGAGGTAATATTTATCTTCGGTGGAGAAAATGGATATCATTGGATTGCACTGGAATTTAATCCAAATATAATTACTTTAGGTTAGTTTCATGAAGGAAATAAAAACCTTGAATATAAACTATGTTTACAGATAGTATTATTGAAAATTGATTTCGTTTTATTATAGGTAGTCGTTGAGGGATAAATCTGTAAGAGTGAATTGTGTAGAACAGTAACCCTAGGATAGTTTTAGATTAATCATGTTTATATATAGATATTAGATATAAAATTAATCCTTACAATTCATTAAAATATTTGGGTAATTAGTATTTGTAGAAAGGTATAATGTTTATATTAGAGAATATGAATTACTTCAATAGGATATGATTGTAATCAAACAACTTTAATATAAATCATTTATCTTCAATAAATTTTATATTAAAAATTCTTGCTTGCGTGAGTATTTGAATACCTATTATTTTCATCTAATTTTGTTAGTTGAACAATATTTTATGAATGTTTAAAAGGAACTCCATTTTATCAAATTAAATTATAATATGATTATGCATTCCTTTGAAATTGTTTGTTAAAAACCCAACACCTAAGTTAAAAGCTTAATCCCGATGGTGGTATTGCTCTATAAAATCCTAATAGATGTATAAGCTTTCATTCGTAGAATATTTGGAATTAAAAGCTATATAGTAGTTGAAAGTAGGAACCATACAAAATAGTTGAACCACTCTTCTTATCTTAGAAGATGCTTTTATACCTTGTATGTAATATTGAGTTATTTCAATCTTAGGTATGAATTTCCAGATTAAAGTTTCATTTCAAAATATATTTAAGCATTAATTTACTATAAAGAGTTACAGTTAAGTGGTATCATTATAAATTCATTGATGTATATACCATTTCACTGGTTAATAGTTTAATAATTTAAATAGTAAACAACTTCATAGTTTATATAGGGAGAAAGACCTTAGAAATAGGGATGACTCCTTTATAATATTGTTAGTTCGTTTGATTGAATTTCCTTACTATAAAATGATGAAGTTGTAAAAGTAAGTGAATTTTGTTTATGATGGATCGTTTACAATATTAGGCAAATAAAGTAGTGTAATTCGATTTTATTTAAGTGGACATTTTCTTTCCTTTGGAAAGTGTGTTCCTTTTTATTAAGGATTATTTTTCTTAAAAGGGTACATTAAAAATCTATTTTATTAAAATAAAGTGTTTTATATTATATGTATTTCACCACAAAAATTAATTTAAGGTAAGGAAAATGGTGGAGCATAGAAACCTTCTTAAACTCTCATTCATAATAGCTAGATAATTTATATTATCAACTAAATAGTTGTAATAGTAAAAATAGATAGCCTTACTTAGTGAATGAAATAAACCCTTTTCCTCTTAAGCATTAAATAGCAAGATTATTATTTATACATTGAAAGTGATGATTTATTCAAAGAGAAATATTTTATAATATGATGATTAATATTTTGATGTTTCATCAACTTGGATGAACATCCACCCAAAATCAGTAATTACAGGTAGGCAATTACTACGATTCGATAGCAGCTACAATTTGACAAATCTACCTAGGATAAGTGGTCCTTTTACCAAGAATAAGTAACAAGGGGTGGTATGATACATCATCTCCAGGCTTCTATACGAGTAGTGTGATTAGGGGTCTCTTGTTTATCATTCTATTGGGGAATTGTTAGCATAATATTGGTACTAGAAGTAGCTAGATATTGGTACTAGAAGCTTTAGCAACATGTTGGAATGGGACAACTCCTCGTCAATTGTAACATGATCTAAGATACCTGGTCCCGAGCCAATGTAATGGTGGGCCCTAATTGACTCCATAGGACATTGGACTCTCAATTATGTATTAGACATATTTACGCTATACCCTAGCATGTCTTAAAAAATAATAATACACTAAGGACTGAATTTAGACCAAAGGAACCTAAGTCCTCCATGCTATGGGGCGGGGAATTATGCATCCACCCTTCTAGGTGATATGGTCCCTAGAAGGACAACCTCCAACTATGAACTTAGACCTCTAGTAAAGGAGAAGAATGTGTTCACAAAATGGCACCTATTGTGGGATCTGGCCAATCTCGACCACTTGAGAGACCGTTTGCAGCGGTCAGTATTCTCAAAGTGAGTAATTCTATGCCTATGTACGAATTAAATGTTGGGTCTACAAAAGTCTTTCTATGGTTTAAACCTTGCGTTTGGTCAAAATTTTCTCTTTATGATTCTAGGGAGCAAGATTGGAATGGACAATCAGATGTGTTAGATCTGGTTTATTATAAATTATACTGCTTTAGAATATGGTACAACTGATGAAAATTATGGTTGTAGGACCAGGTACTCTCATCGATGGATTGGTATGAGAAAATCACCATAGTTAAGAAAATATGGAAAGTAATAGATGATATTCTCATTGAAAACTCAAGGGTATAAAGAAATCCTTCATATAGGTGCATCACATATATGCATGTTTGATTGAATGCACCATTGGGTAAGGAGGTTACTATCTAAGAAAAAGAGCCATCCTTAGTAGATGGGTGATAGCATCATAGCTATCATAAAGCCATCTACTTAAGGAAAATTTTGTGGTGCTTATTGTTTGATTGCATTCTAGTGAAGCTAAGATGGCTTAGCAAGAGCCTTTGTATTGTTGTTGTTTGATATCGATGCTAATGATTAATATTAGTATTCGATGATAATTAAATTAATTAGGTGGATGATTAATTTAATCACACAAGTGTTAGTAAATATCATTAGTATTGGAATTTGATGATGTTAGGAAGATGATCTTATTATTAATATTATGCCTTGTGAAAGTTAATAGGCTAATATTGAATTTAATAGATTTATAAAGGAAGATTATTTTTTCTTTTAAAAGTTGTAAAGTGGAAAGGATTAAAAGGGAAATCCATTAATAGAAAAACCCTAACATTAGCAAGATGGAGATAGTGTTACATTGTTATAATTGGTATTAGAATATTTTATGCAGGAGCATCCAACAGCACCTACAGCAGAAGCATCGAGTTGCGGGAGAGCCACTTCTGAAGAGTCGGCTCAGAAAGAAAAAGAAGAAGCAGAAAGCAAGCAGAGCAGAAACTGTCACGATTTTGCTACGTCGCGAAATCACGACAGTCGATAGGAGAGAGAAAATGCAGCAGCAGGGGCCATTATTTCGTGACATGTCACGAAATCGCGATCGTCGTGAAATCGTGACGTAAAAGCAGAAGCGGAGGTGAAGGTAGAAAGCTGTAGCGAAATCACGATGTCGCGAAATCGCGATGTCCTGGCGAGTTGGAGGCAGAAGAGGAAAGCTGTAGCGAAATCACGACGTCGCGATTTCACGACGTCCTGGCGAGTTGGAGGCAGAAGGAGAAAACTGTAGTGAAATCATGACATCGCGAAATCACGACGTCAAGACGGAGTTAAAGTAGAGCAGCGGGAGTTGTCACGATTTTGCGACATATCACGAAATCACGACGTCACGAAATCACGACAGTAGGGCAGCAGCGAAGTAGAGCAGCGGAAGTGTCACGATTTCGTGACACATCGTAAAATCGTGACAAAAATTTGAGCAGAGGAAAAGGCAACGAGGATTTCGTGATATCGCGACGTCACGACGTCGTGACAGAAAATTGAGCAGAGGAGAAGGCGACAGGGATGTCGCGACGTCGCGACAAAAAATTACAATCAGGGCCCGGAGGAAAAATGGTCGCGATATCGCGACATGTCGCGATATCGTGACCAAAATGGGAAAGAAGCGCAGGGAGGCCAGAATGTCGCGATATCGCGAAATGTCACGATATCACGGCAGAGAGAGAAGGCGATGGAGAAGGAGAAGGAAATGGTGAGAAAACCGCGACAGGCGGTATTTTCAAAAATTGTTGCAGAATGACACGTGGGACCCAGGGTGCAGTAAATGGCATACAAATACCAAAAGCGCGGGAGACGAAGAGGATGGGTCGCGCAGAGAATCTGATGAAATCAGCAGTGGCAGGGACCGTGTGGAATGGAGAATTTAATCGGGTTGGTGTCCCGGTTTTCGTGTTATTGTTCCAAAGGGTCGGGGCCTCTTTAAAAACCCAGTCTTTGTAATTAATCGGGTTGGTGTGTCCCGATTAATGTGATAGGAGGTTTCAGAGGGTCGGGGCCTCTATAAAAACCCAGTAAATTGTATTAGTCGGGGTGGTGGATCGGGGAATAGAGGCAGGAGTGTAGAAGTGTAAAGCTAAGCCGGGAGCTAGCTAATGTAAGCCTGGAGCTAGCATTTTGTAAAGCCTATGGGCTGCATTTGAATGTATTTTTTTTTTTAGATTTAATAGAAGACAAGTTCTGGATTTGCGTGAGTGTGACTGTGTTTATTTCCCCGTCCCCGTCAATGGTATCAGAGCTAGTGATTCTGAGTGTGTAACAGATCACCGAACGTGAGGCAGTTACACCAGGATCTGTGGTAGGGTTCTAAGAGAAAGGAGAGAGAGTTAAGATCTCGGAGCGTGTTAGCAGACCACCGACAGTGAGGCAGCTACATCGGATCGAAAAAGCTTTGTAAGAAAAGCAAGGAAAGATGCATTCCCGAAGAAGCCGTGTCAATAAGGAAGATATGGTGCCGAAGGAAGAGTTTGAAGCTTTGCAGCGGCAATTTAAAGCCCTACAAAAAGAGTGGCTCAGGATAAAGTTACGGGAGCAAGAGGAGCGACATAAAAGGCAGGAAGAAAGACAGAGAAAGAAAGAGGAGAAGCTGAAGAAGGCTGCAGAAGAGTGCAGCAGTGTCGGGACCTGCCCGGAAGGAGACCCAAATTTTTTTGTGCAAGAGGAGGAGTGCAAGCAGGCTGCTAAGGCAGAGAAAAGTCTGGAAGTGCTGCAGGAGGCAGTGATCGGACCAAGCAAAAGTGAAGATCACTTCTTCACTTACCCCGGGTGTCTGATGCAGGAGCATCCAGCAGCACACCTGCAGCAGAAGCATCGAGTTGCGGGAGAGCCACTTCTGAAGAGTCGACTCAGAAAGAAAAAGAAGAAGCAGAAAGCAAGCAGAGCAGAAACTATCACGATTTTGCTACATCGCGAAATCGCAACAGTCAGTAGGAGAGAGAAAATGTAGCAGTAGGGGCCGCGATTTCATGACATGTCACGAAATCGTGACCGTCACGAAATCACGACGTAAAAGCAGAAGCAGAGGTGAAGGCAAAAAGCTGTAGCAAAATCGCAACGTCGCGAAATCGTGACGTCCTGGCGAGTTGGATGTAGAAAAGGAAAGCTGTAGCGAAATCACGACGTCCTGGCGAGTTGGAGGCAGAAGGAGAAAACTGTAGTGAAATCATGACGTCATGAAATCACGATGTCAAGACGGAGTTAGAGCAGAGCAGCGGGAGTTGTCGCGATTTCACGATATGTCACGAAATCGCGATAGCAGGGCAGCAGCGGAGTAGAGCAGCGAAAGTGTCATGATTTTGTGACACATCGCGAAATCGTGATAGAAATTTGAGCAGAGGAGAAGGCAACGGGGACGTCGCGATATCGTGACGTCATGATATCGCAACGTCACGACAAAAAATTGAGTAGAGGAGAAGGCGGCGGGGACGTCGCGATATCGCGATAGAAAATTGCAATCAGGGCCCGAAGGAAAAATGGTCGCGATATCGTGACATGTCGCGATATCGCAACCAAAATGGGAAAGAAGCGCAGGGAGGCCAGAATGTCGCGATATCGCGACATGTCACAATATCGCGACGAGAGAGAAGGAGATGGAGAAGGAGAAGGAAATGGCGAGAAAACCGTGACAGGCGGTATTTTCAAAAATTGTTGCAGAATGACACGTGGCACCCAGGGTGCAGTAAATGGCGGACGAATACCAAAAAGCACGGGAGACGAAGAGGATGGGTCGCACAGAGAATCTGACGGAATCAGTAGTTGCAGGGACCGTGCGGAATGGAGAATTTAATCGGGTTGGTGTCCCGATTTTCGTGTTATTATTCCAGAGGGTCGGGGCCTCTTTAAAAACCCAGTCTTTGTAATTAATCGGGTTGGTGTGTCCCGATTAATGTGATAGGAGGTTTCAGAGGGTCGGGGCCTCTATAAAAACCCAGTAAATTGTATTAGTCGGGGTGGTGGATCGGGGAATAGACGCAGGAGTGTAGAAGTGTCAAGCTAAGCCGGGAGCTAGCTAATGTAAGCCTGGAGCTAGCATTTTGTAAAGCCTGCGGGCTGCATTTGAATGTATTTTTTTTTTTAGATTTAATAGAAGACAAGTTCTGGATTTGCGTGAGTGTGACTGTGTTTATTTCCCCGTCCCCGTCAATCTTGGTAATGTAGAATGGGATGCTACTCCTTTGGTATGCAATAATTTATACCTCTTCGTTGCTCTTTCTGGAGGAAAGTTCCACCAAGATAAAATGGGAATGAGATCACCAATTTTTGTTCAGAAGGAGAAGTTGGCTGAAGCAAAGAGCAAGGAATGAAAGTGGAAAGAAGCAACATTGTTTGGAGTGTCTTTGGTGGAAGGTACTTGTTCCTTTTTAATTGATTTTAGTAAATGTATGCTTCATGTTGTTTCTCATGCTAGATGCTTGCTTTAATACATTTATGCTTATTGGGTGAGTGCTTGTTTTCCTTTTTGTTTTTCTATTTTAGTTTCGATGGATGAATCGTTTCCTTAGAAGCCTAAGCCATAGATTCTTGAGTTTCAATTGTAGAGTTTGGGAAGTGGTTGGCATGGCTAGGTAGCCTTGTCTTTGTTAGACTACTTGCATAGATATCTGGTATGGGTTAGCTTTGGTTTGAGAGCTCAATAGAGTAGGAAAGCTTCCTTGTGGCTAGATAGTTGTAGTCATATCCAAGCAGGCATCATTGTTCTAAGAGTGCTTCTTAGATATCATTTGGATATTAATGTACAATAGTAAGGTTGGGTGAATCAGTCTAAGCTTATGTTGGATTGCAAGTGTATCTCATCACTTTTTATTTCTAGCTATCCTTGTTGGTATCTTGTTCCAAAAATCCCTTAGCATGCTTTTTTTAAGATCGGCACTACTATTATAATGTCAAGCTCATGTATTAATTCCAGCAAAGAGTGAGGTTCATTGGCTTGTGAGTCTTGGTTGTTGGCATAGCACAAGGTATAGTCAACATTAGTGTTAGAGTCAGATATCTAGGGAGATATGCATTTGTGTTTGCATGGTTATTATTGCATTCTAGTTGCTACATTGGATTAGAGCATGAAAACATGGCACTAGAAACCCTAAGTGGTGAGTTAAAATTAATTAATGAGTTGATTTATTTTTTTAAAGGTTTAAAACTTTGGAAATTAGTTGAAGAATAGATAGAATTTTATTGTTAGTTTATTAAATAGATAGACTTCTATTGTTTGGCTTATTAAATGATTAATCTATTACCAAAGTATAGAGATGGAAACTATTGAACAAAATTGTAGATTTGATTTAATGATGGTTTTGTTTTATGGTTTCAATGTTAGCCAATGTTGTAGTAGATTCATAGAGATTGGTTTATGCAAAGGTTTTAATTGGGTGAAGATTATTTTTATGGAAGTTATGTGAATGGTTTAGTAATGGTTTCCTGAGGCTTGAGTAGATAAAGGAATCCATTATGGAGAGAAGTATGGGATTCTCTCTTGGTTGTATGGAAATGCTTTGCATCTGTATGTTATGCATTTTGGATATGATATTTGCATAGTAGGTTGCATATGCATATCATGAGTTGTCTTGATCCCTAGAATTATTCTCACTACTCTTGGAGATAAGCTTATAAGTAGAATATCTAGAGGAAATATGGAAATTTTGTGCTTATGATAAAGGAATATATTGTAATGAGAATCTTTTTTAGTATTCTAGGTTTTTGAGGAAGAATTGTATTCTTCAAAATATGGATTTATTATTTGTGATTGATCATGGAAAGGAAGATTAATTGTTTTAATATTTATGTAAATATATTTTGAATGTATAGCAATTATGAATATGGAATGGTTGTGTTATCATAATGAAAAAATAAATTCTAATTTATGGAATAGGGTTTAAGCTCTTTGGTTAAAGTTTAATCTTCTTATAGATAAAGTAAATGCTAGAACCTATGTTAAGGAAATAATGAGTTAGAATCAAATCTATGGATATGGGTTTACATTTCATTTGATGATGTTTTGTTCTTTCATTTATGAGGTAAAAAGGAAATGCTTTAATTTAGTATTATGTTTGGAAAACTTAAGATACTAGTTTTAGCCATGTGTTACATTTAAGCATGTTTTAATGTAGCACTTTATTTCCTTTGAAGAGAGATGTTATTTGGTTATTTATATGTGATTCTTGGGTTAGTGGGGGCTTGGAAAATAATTAGAGCCATATTATAGTTATGGTGATTCTTTAAATCACACAAGAGAATCACATACTTCTCTTTATAATGATTAAGTAGATTAAGCATTCAAAATCAAAACAAGAGAATCACATACTTCTTTTTATAATGATTCTTTAAATCACACAAGTGTCAAGAATCATTATAATAGTTTCTCTTTCAAAATAAAATAAGAGAATACCATACTTCTCTTTATAATGATTCTTTAACTCACACAAGTCTTAAGAATAAGTATAATAGTTTCTCTTTGAAAACCACCATACAAAAGAGAGAACTTAAGTAAATTTCTAACATAAATCATTCTTCAACCTTAAATAAAAAACACTCAATTTAACTTTCTTTAACAACAACTAAAGAATGATCTTAAGCAACTCTCTCTAACTCAAAACATTCTTCAACTTTTAAAAAAGAACAACCAATTTAACTTTCTTTATAACAACTAAAGAAAGAACTTAAGCAACTTCTCTAACTTAAAGCGTTATTCAACTTTAAAGAAATAACAATCAATTTAACTTTCTTTATAACAACTAAAGAAAGAACTTAAACAAACTACTTTAACATAAAAAGCATTCTTCAACTTTAAAGAAAAAGCAATAAATTTAATAGCTCAAATTTCCAAACACTATCTTGCTTCTTTCTAAATTATCTACAAATCAAATATGACATCTCTTACTGATCCAACATTTATAAGGAATAAATAATCATAAAATATGAGTCTCTCAAACTCAATATTAATTCAATTAACAAAATCAAGCAACCACATAATAATCTAAATGATCCCTTATCCAAACTTATATTTAAAATGCAAAAAAAATAATGCCCACCTCCAACATAAAACATAGAATCCTCGATAATAATTAACCCCAAGCACATGCTACGAATCCAAGCATAGGAATACGACTCACCTAGAAAACCGATTGAATCAAAATGACTGAAATGCAACACAATTCAAATCTTAGCCAAAATAATTTCTAAAACTTACAAGAATGGCTAACACTTTTAAGATACAAATCATATAAGCCAATAGGTAGCTAGGATCTACACAATTTAAAATATGTGGATAGGGTGCTTCAGACCTGACTAGGTTGAACCAAACATCAATAGGAAAGCAAACAAAAATACACCATTCAACCACTTAAATTGTACATAGATAAGGATGATCACTCAGACGTTAAGGAAAAACATAGATAATCGATGTACTAAGGCAATGAAAGGTGAGATAAACCAAATTACAAAGACAAAAAAGTTACCTTAACTAGCTGGTGTGACATCCTCTTGTCTCCAAACTAGAATAAAGCTCCATCCTCTCAAAAACCATTGAAAAGAAAAAAAACAATTCCTTCCCCACTCCCCTTCCAGTCTCTTTTTAAAAATAGTGTGGTGGGGTCTTCATGCATGACTTGATAATGCAAGAACATTTTCAAGAATGCCCACACCTTAATTGACGTTGAGCACTCATCAACGCATGCCCAACAATGATTATGGAGGTTCATTAAACTAAAGGAACCTTAAAGATTTAATTATATCCTCCTTATACAATATTTTTGAATTTCAAAGACCAATACTCCTTATTGACCTTAATACTAATATTTTTAAAGCATTAACAATGTTTTTTAAATAACAATAAATTAATACTAAGCCTACCATACATGCATACTTGTCATACAAGTAATAATATTAATGCTTACCACACACAATCATTTAAGAAAAACAAACAATAATATTACACACCATTGTTTTAATCCTTAAGTAGATGGCTATTCATATTTAAGGTAGTTCAAAGCTACCACCAACCTTATCAAGGAGGCTCATACACAAGCATCTTCTCAACTCAATAGTATGAATATTCAACATGCCTAAATGAAATGCACCTACGTGAAAGGTATTTATCCATGTTACCATTATCTATCGATGAATAAGTCATTATTATCATTTCTTTAAATATCTCTTTTTTTAGGTGGTTCACCCTTATGGTCCTACCAAAGAGAGCACCTAGTCTTGCACCCACAAATACATTAGCAGTACCATATTCCAATCTCAAATGGATAAAATCATCTCATAAAAAGACATCATAAAATGAATTTATGACATTATATAAATACATAAACACATGCTCACTATCCATGATGAGTTCTACCAAGGAGGGGTGTTACAAAGTGGTTGAGTTCCTATGACTATAAAAATATTACAATCCTTTGCTCTACTATATCTCTAGATGTTTCACCTTGATAGTAAGGGTCATAACAAAAATATTTTCTAGGAGGTCAACCAATTTTTCAAACTCCATGATACTCCTCCAAATATTTTTTGGTTAGAGAGGATTTATTCTTATTCTTGGTTTCTGGTTAGAAACTAATAAGTGTTATAATGTTTATTGTACATCATATAGAGTGGGCTAGTGCTTTTATATATATATATATATATATATATATATTCCAGTGGTTAGCACACAAAGCACATTAATGCATGCATGTGTTTTGCTTTAACTCGAGTGTTTATCCCATGGTTATGGTTGGTGAAAGGTATTAGGTCCAGTTCCTACTAAATTTCATTGCCTATTTCAACCAATAGTATTTACCAGCTTTTGGTTTTATTCAAATGCATATTTAAATTTAAGTCTTTTATCTCTTCTATTTTCCTTGTTTTTTTCAATCTTGTGTTCTTGTGATATATAAATAGTCAATATGAGTTATCTTTTTACGAGATAAAAATTCTCTATGAGTCACCAATAATGTCGATATTTTCAATCATCACCCACATGCACTTTAGCAAGAAAGTGCAAAGATGAACAATGCAACATAGTTAGGAAAAGGTCAAGCATTATTAGTTGAAGCATGATAAGCTTCATAAAAATAGCTAAGTATGGGATGCGTTAGAATTTTTGTACCTGGTTGGGACCAGTCAGGGTACCAATTTCCCGTCCCATGATTAGAGGTTATCAAATGCCAAATTTGGCTAAGTGTTGAAGGCACCAAAAGACCTACACCTGGTCGAAGCCTGTCGCGATACCAAAATATTGGCATAGCCATAGAAGCTAGAAGTAAGAACAGAAAGAAGTATTTGGCTAAGTATTGGAGCCACCAAAATACTTGCACCTGGTTAGAGCCCATTGGGGTACCAAAATTTCATCCAAACCCTAGAAGCTAAAATGGCTAAGTATCGAAGGTGCAAGAAGATTTGCACCCAATCGAACATCGTTTAGGTACCAAAAGTCTGTCGTGATGCTAGAAGCAAGAAAGAATAGAAATAAGCATTTGGCTAAATCTTAGAGCCATCAAAATATCTATACCCGACCATATCATCATGGTACCAAATCTCTGTCCTAATGCTAGGGTTCCAAGATATGTGCTAGAAGTTTTGTACCTGATCGAAGCCCATTAGGGTCCTAAGATTCCATCACCTTGTCTGAAGAAACAAGTATGTAAAGATCTAGCAGTGATCCTAATAGGCACCTAGCAACCATAAATGAGCAAAAGCAAATTGAGACTAGAATTCGGTATCAACCTATCAGCACAATAATTGTCATCATTCCAGGACACCTATTGGACAGGATCACCTGTTAGAATATCTTAACAGTATGTCTCCTATCAAGGCCATCGTGCAGGTAAAAAGGTAGTTTAACTGAAAAGTTAATTAAAATCAACAAACTAGATGCGAGTAGCAAGGTCGACATGACTCAATATGATGCAAAACCTTGCTAGGTTAGCTAGCCATGATTGGGTAGTTAGAGCAACCATGCCTCCAAGCATTTCAACAAGTTGGTGAACCTTATGACATAAGGACAATCCATTTCAAAGGTAATGATGCCTTGTCAATTGAATACATTGTAAAAGACTATAAATACTAGAATATAGAATGAAATAAAGGTCAACTCTTAGGCTTTTACAATTTACATGTAAGAAGATGCTTTGGCATATTAATACAAAGGGATTGTTGTCTGGCCTCTGGTTCAATTCATTTGTAGAATGTGTATGTATGAATGACTACTTATTTCTAATTTAAACTTGTTGAATGCTCATAGTGTCTATTCTACTTTTTGGATTTATGCTTATGTTCATTCGCTTGTTCTAGAATCTGTAGTCTGATAAGCTACATTTAATGAAGTCAAACATTCTGTAATTGATAGTAAAACTATTTGGTTTGTTAGGTAATTCACTTGTTTATTTGCATAGTCTACTATTTTACATGTATCTTGATGTGGCTTAATCTACACCAACATAAGTTCTAGCTTTAGCTCCTTTTTACTTCTTTCAGCATCCTTTTCCTCCATATTTTAGGAATAGTTAGCTATAATTCTAAAGGAACTAGTCTCCTCCGAAGATTGACCATTGAGTCCTCACAACTTCTATGTCATTCAATGTTGGTCAAGGTCTGTGAGTGCACAATATTTCCTTAGATATATTTATAGACCAACAACTCCCACTAATATTTTAAGAGTCAAATATTACTGGTCAACAATCTTCTTGGATGCATTCAAACTGGTCAAAGCATGTGATAAGTTCCAAAGGTTCATTAGCAAGAACAAGCACCCGATAATGCTCCTGCATTAAATAACTATGGAAGAACCTTTCCAATAGTGGGGATTAGATTTTATTGGGGTGATCAATCTTAATTCATCAGCCGAACACAAATATATCTTGACAAGAATGGATTATTTCACTAAGTGGATGAAAGTAGAAGCCACCAAACATGCTGACTAGGATATAGTCATTCAGTTTCTAGAGAGGCTTATTACAAGATTTGGGATCCCATCTACCATTATCGCAAACAATGTTGGATCATTCAAAGGTGTTAATACAATTGATTTTGCAATAATGTATGGCATATATTGGAATGCATCTTCCAGTTATTACCCCCATGGGAATGGTCTTACGAAATCTACCAACAAGAAACTATTGAAGATAATCAAGAATAGTATTGAAAGCAACTCCAGAAGCTGGCACCTACTGCTTGATCAAGCACTATGAATAGATAAAATTATAACTAAAAATTCATTAAATACATCGTCGTATGCTTTGGTATATCGAAAGGAAGCGGTGCTACACATCAATATAGAGCTTTCAACACTTACGTTTATTAGTGAAAAGAATCCAAAAACATTTAGTCAATTGAAAAGAGGATGTCATAATTGATCCAATTGGAAGAAAAGTGTGATGAAGCATACAACAACCTCTATAATCACCAAATGACTATCAAATGTTAGTTTGACAAAAGAGTTGTGCCTAAAGTATTCAACAAGGGTGATTTAGTGCTAAAATGGGACATGGATAGAGCCAAGTAGGGAAATCATGACAATTTTGAATCTTGTTGGCAATTTGAGTTATTTTATGTTGTCATTGATGTCACATGGATCACATTGAGTTTTGGTGGCCAAATGATATTTTGGAAAGCATGGATAAATACAAGGTTTTTGTGAAAACCAAGGCAGGTAAAATAAAAGTTTTTATTTAAAACTATGGATGGCAGATTTGAATTGGGTTTTTCTTAAAACCCAAGTTGGCCTTTCGTTTCATCGAAAAAGGTGCCCCGGTGATGGAGATATATAATTTTTAATATCTAGTTTAAATTTTAATTATTTAAAATTTAAATTTAAATTTAAAACTAAATATGCAATATTTTTGTCGACGTCATCGAAAATAATGAGGCTATATAAAGGGGATACCTAAGGTTCATAAATTGATCCTTGCTTGTGGTTAATAATCATTGGCTAAGAATCCGAATTGAGCTCGTGCAAAAATATTTTAGAAAGTAGAAGCAACGAATAAATGAAGGTTGGTCGAAGTCCAAAGTCATCATGGGCATAGTGATGCATTGACAGTTGGATTTTGGCTAATGTGTGTGGCAGCACAAATGTCAAGGTTTCGAATCCCCTTGACTACGTTTGAAAGGCGTTGGAAGAAAAGTGCTCGAAGCACTTTTGATTTGCAAAAAGGGAGGAAAGGTTTTAAGGCATGTTGTGTCTTTCCCTTTCGAACAAGCGGCTAGCTTGTGTGGCAACCTTAGCCCCGGCTAAGGCACTCGCGGTGTGGGCAATTCAGGGGTTCGAATCCCCTTGAGGAGGTAAATACGTTTTTGCTCTAATTATTTTTGTTAAGCCCTAAGTTGGAGTTATAAGGTGGTTAGGAATAATTAATTTTTTTAATAAAACTTTGTTTTTAGAAGGGTTGTGATTATTATTTCAAAGGTGGATGAGTTGTTGATTTAATTTGATGTTCATGAAATTGAGAATTAAGATTTAGGAGAAATAAGGAGTTGTTATAAAATAATTTTTGAGAGGTTTATTGATTATTATTTTTTGATAAGGGTTTTTATTAAAAGGACTTTGGTGCATGTGTTTATTAAGTTTGATTAAAAAGGTGTAAATTGAGTTATGCTTTATCTTGTGATTATTATTTGAAGTCCACTAACCCTTATTGATATTGGAAAGGAAAGTTGTGTTTAGTGTGGTATATTTTGTGGATAACTTCTTGGCATCAAAAATGTATGGGCACATTCTCCTATTGATTGTTTATGGTGGAGTGAAAAGGATTGATTGTGGTTTCCTTTTTTAAAGTGGTTGGTTGAATGGTTCAAGGTTTTTTGGTTTGAGAGTTGTGTTTAAACCTTGTTTTATAAGCATATTTGTTGAAGCCCATTGGTTATGAAAAGAATTTGAAAAGAACATGAGTATCATTGTTATGTGAGATTTATGGTTGAGCATTGTTGGAAACATTTGAGTTGGTTGATACATGCTTAGACTAGGGTTTGTGAGAAAGAGTGTCCCTTATGGTGATTGGTTGAGTTGATTTAATTGAGCCTAGTCAAGTGATTGTGTGAGGTGATTGTTCAAGTCCCATGAAACAAACTATTCTATAATTCTGATTTGAGTTGAGATTGAGCTTAGAACATATTGAGTCTCTAACAATTCTCTTTATGATTCTATGAGTTGACTTGAGTTGAGATTGATTTGAGTTGAGTTGAGTTGAGATCATTGTGGATCATTGTTGTCATCCATTGTAGATTGCATTTCCATTCATTTTTGAGTTCATATTTGAGCCTTTCCTTCATAGATTTATAGATGAGATTTGAGTACTACTTGAGCATGATTGATTGAGCCTTTGGGAAGGCCTTTAGGATATATTTTTGGATAGATTTGTGGCATTTTGTGTATGATTGATTGAGCCTTTGATAAGGCTTTGTGGACAGATTTGTGGACAGTTTTAGACAAATTTATGGATAGATTTGGGATAGATTTTGATGAGGTTTTGAGTGAGCCTATTGAGCAAAGTTGAGCAAGTTATTGATGAGCTTGCTAGAGCTGTTTTGAACAAGTTCTGTGTGAGCTTGTTATTACCTAGCTTTGAGCAAATCAAAGAAATTTGGACAAGTTCTATGTGAGTTTATTGAGCAGTTTTGGACAAGTTCTATGTGAGCTTGTTATGCATATTTGGACAAGTTCTGTGTGAGCTTATTATTGCCTAGCTTTGAGCAGATCAAAGAAATCATTGTATTAGATAAGGATCCTTATTTCTGTGTGAAATATTATAAGGATATTATCTTTTAGAGTACCCCACATTGGGGGAACCACATTAAATCTTGTGTCTAAATTATGTGTGGTGACTTGTGCTCTTTATTACTATTGCTATCTGAGTTATTAATGCACACTGCTATATTTGGTTATTTTAATTAAGGAAATTAATTGATATTGGTTTGGAAAGAAATTTAAAAGTGGTCTTATATTGTTCACCCCCCCTCTCAGTATAAGCTTGTGTTCTTCAATTGGTATCAGAGCGGGTTTCTTCATAAAAGCTAACAGCTTGAGGGCATATTCTATAAGAACACATATGGCTTCATAAAATGGATCATCTACAAATAAGGCTCCACTATTTTATGGTAACAATTATTCTTTCTGGAGCATGAGGATAAAGAACTACTTGATATCACAAGGATATGAGGTATGGCAAATGGTTTAAAAAGAGTATAGGGTTGAAGGTGATCCTGAGGCAGATAATACTATCAAGAAATTGGTTGAGATCAATGCAAGAGCAATGAATTGTATTTTTAGTGGGCTACAAGAGATAAATTTTGCAAAGGTTATGGTATGTAATTCAGCTAATGAGATGTGGACCAAGTTGTGGAATACTTATGAAGGAGACTCCAAGGTAAAGTTGGCAAAACTATAAACTCATAGAAAAAGATTTGAAGAATTGAAAATGGAAGATTCTAAAGATATTACAAAGTTTTTACTTCAAGTTGATGAGATTACTAACACCATGAGAGGTCTAGGATTTGAAATGAAAGAATCAAAAGTTACTCAAAAGGTTTTGATATCACTTCCCATGAAATATGATGTTAAGGTTTCAGTAATAGAAGAAACAATGGATATCAACAAGCTAACAATGGAAGAATTGCAAGGAACTCTCACGGCTTATGAGATGAGGGTAAGTAAGCATCAGGTTCCAATAAAAGATATTGCATTCAAGGCTTCAAAAAAAGAGAAAGGGAAAGTTCCAAAAATAGATAGAGTTGTAGATAATGATGAGGAAGCTAACTTCATCAAAAGGAATAAGGACTCAAGGAATTTTAGGGATATAAGGAAATTCAGATGCTACAAGTGTGGTGATCTTGGTCACTATGCATACAAGTGTCCACATGAAGAAAACAATGATGATGAAAAATAGGATCATAGAAGAAAAGAATATGGAAAGCATAAGCATGACAAAGATGAAAGATACAAGCAAAACAGGTATGAGAAGAAGAAAATTTTTTGTAAGGCAAAGAAATCTTACTACATTGTAGATGCAAGTGATAGCTCAGATCACAGTGATAGAAACCAATCATATGAAGAAGAATGTACATTCTTTGGAATAAGTGAATAAAGGCAAGAACACCTATTCCTAGGTATTGAAGTTAAAGAAGAGGATATATCTATTGAAGAAAGACATGAAGAGCTTTCCATAGCCATTGAGCAAGCAAATAGGTACAAGAAGGGTCTAAGGATACTAAAATGCTTCATATGCAGAGATTTTGGGCATATAGATGATGATTGCACATACTACAACAATTGCAACAAGGAAATTTTATATGTTGAAAAAGAAAGCAGCAGTTCTAGTGACAATTCCAGTAGTAGTGATGATGAAGAAGAGGATTCCATAAAATAGGAAAATAAAATTAGGAGGTTGGAAAAGAAAATCAAGAGGCTTGAAAACAAGGTTCATGAAAATGAAAAGGTCAATATGATGCTTAATCAACACATTCAAGATTTGGAAAAAGAGCTTCAAGAAACAAAAGAGCTTTGCATCACTATTTTTGAGAAATTGAAGGAGAGAAAAGAAATATGTAAGTAGTTAGAAGAAGAAGATCAAAAAATTTGGGTACCTACATAAATGAGTTAGCACGATTTCAAAGGAATTCAAAAAGTCTGGATAATTTTTTGGATTTACAACGAGATCCATTTATAAAGACATGGCTTGGTTATGAAGAAGGGAAATAAAAAATAAGTACACAAGGACCTATATTTGTATCAGGAGGCTTTGTTTCAGAAATCTATAAGGAAGAACTGGTTCCTAAAGAAAAATAAGCAGCATAAATGGATACTTATATTTCATAGGCTATAGATATGTGTGCCAATTTTCTACTTGACACAAATAAAGATAAATAAGAGGAAGATTCCAAAGCATCGAAAGTCTCATATTTCAGGTTTGGAAAATCACACTCAAAAGGAAAGGAAGTTATAAAATATGAAAGCAAGGAAACTCCTAAGTGTTATGAAGAAAGTTCCAAAGTTCCTATGACTTCAAATATTTAGTTTGGATCTTGTTTTGAGATAGGTGAATCAAGTTCAAAAGAAAAAGAAATGCTTAAAGAGAAAAACAAGGAAGAAACTAAGGAAGAGGATTTAGATACTACAAAGAAGGTTCAAGAATGCAATGAACAAGTTGAAAATGATCATAAGGATAATGGTCAAGAAAGGTATGAAGAACCAAGGCATGAACAAAGGGCTTTTCAAGGACATTGTTTTTCTTGTAATGGATTTGAACACAGGGCTATACACTGCAGGGTCTATGGATCAAAGAAGTTTGATTTTTCTATAAGGAACATCAAAGGAAGAAGGTATGGTTTTCAAGGACATTGCTTCTCATGTAACAATATTGGTCATAGAGCTTCTTAGTGCAAATGAAATGAGCAACATGGTTTTGGTTTTAGAGCTACACAATTCAAAAGTCATGGTCATAATGGTCATGAAAACAGAACTTCACAATACAAGGTTCAGGAAAGGAATGGATATGGAAATTATTTCAAGAAAGATTTCAGGATATGGGCACCATCCAAAGGCTACAATATCAAGTTTTTTAATTGCAATAACTTTGGACATATTGCAAAATGGTGTAGGACTCAATTCCAAACAGGTTCAAAGCAAGAAGGTCAAACAGGTTCAAGGCAAGAAGGTCAAACAGGTTCTAGACAAGAAGATCAAGAGAAGGATATTAGAAAAACATAGAATGAAGTTGATAAAGGAAAGAAACAATGTAAGATGAGATTAAAAGTACTCCCACCCCAAAATTAATCACCTCAAGAGAGAAGGTGGTGAGGGGACTATGCTTAAGAGTCATATCTTTTAGCCCCATAGGTGTCCCTTTTGCCATTGATGTCGAAGGGGGATAGATTTGAGTAAAGGAGAGAGCATTGAGTTAGGGGGAGTAGCCTCCAAAGAGAGCATTGATTTAGGGGGAGCAGCCTCCATAGAGAGTATTGAGTCAGGAGGAGCAGCTTTGATTCTCAAAAATGGTTTTTGTAGTGATTATAGTTTTTGCATTAGATGTGTTGCCATTAATGACAAAGGGGAAGATTGTTGTCAATTTGAGTTATTTTATGTTGTCATTGATGTCACACGGATCATTGATGTCACATGGATCACATTGAGTTTTGGTGGCCAAATGATATTTTGGAAAGCATGGATAAATATAGGATTTTTGTGAAAACCAAGGCAGGAAAAATAAAAGGCTTTTTTTTAAACTATGGATGGTAGATTTGAACTGGGTTTTTCTTAAAACCCAAGTAGGCCTTTTGTTTCATCGAAAAAGGTGCCCCGGTGATGGAGATATTTAATTTTTAATATTTAGTTTAAATTTTAATTATTTAAAATTTAAATTTAAATTTAAATTTAAAATTAAATATGCAAGATTTTTGTCGACGTCATCAAAAATAATAAGGAGGATATATAAAGGGGATACCTAAGGTTCATAAATTGATCCTTGCTCGTGGTTAATAATCGTTGGCTAAGCATCCGAATTGAGCTCGTGCAAAAATATTTTAGAAAGCAGAAGCAGCGAATAAATGAATGTTGGTCGAAGTCCAAAGGCATCGTGGGCAGAGTGGCGCATTGGTAGTTGGCTTTTGGCTAAGGTGTATGGTAGCATAAATGTCAAGGTTTTGAATCCCCTTGACTACGTTCGAAAGACATTGGAAGAAAAGCGCTCAAAGCGCTTTTGATTTACAGAAAGGAAGGAAAGATTTTAAGGCATGTTGTGCCTTTCCCTTTCGAACAAGCGGCTAGCTCATGTGGCAACCTTAGTTGTGGCTAAGGCGCTCGTGGTGTGGGCAAGTCGAGGTTTCGAATCTCCTTGAGTTAAATACGTTTTTGCTCTAATTATTTTTGTTAAGCCCTAAGTTGGAGTTATAATGTGGTTAGTGTTAGAGTTACTATGTTAGTAACTATGATTATTACCTCATTTAGGTAATATTTAAGTTTCACCTAGGTAGATATAATTTACCACATGGTAAAAAGTATTTTCTTACTTTTTACCACTAGTAGTTACTATTACCAGTTACCTTGGTTAGTAGTCTACCTTACCGTCATTTCCCTTTGGACGACAGATAGGTTAGTTGTTAGCGTAGACATAGCATCTATTGTTAAATAATCTATTTTGTAACCTACTTAATCCTATAGCTATCCTATGCTATAGTTGATGACATTAATCAATTATTAATCTTGTCTTACCTCTTGTAACATTGGTATCATCGCAACTGGGTGGCCTAATATGAGCTTCGCTCATTCCACCCGACCTAGACCTGGCACGGTCTTTGAGGGCCTTGCTGGCCCTCAAGACCTGCATGGATCCCGAGGCGGATCCCAGGCAGCAGGGCCCGTAGGCCCATGTCATCGGGCAGCCACGGGAGAGAGCTCGTAGGCCCACGTAATCGGGTGGCCACGGGAGCAGGCCCATAGACACCGACAGTTCGGATAGCACTCTGTTGTCTGACCTGTCAGGCCTGATAGGAGGCCAGAGCCTGCAACACAGGGCCCGGATCTCAAGGGCAGGAGGCCCTCCGATAACCGATAGCCCCTAGTGTTACCCACGTAGGGTCCAGCACATAATCAGGATGGTAGGTGCACCCTCCCAGGCAGAGATCGGACCCAAACCCGAGGGCAGGAGCACCCTCGGGTCTGACCCCCACTAATAGGGAACATCCCTGTCAAACCCCAAATGACAAGGAACATCCCTGTCAGACCTCCGACGACTGGGATCTGAGAGGGCAAGCGCACCCTCCGATCCCCGGAAACCGATGGCCAGATTCAGCTATCGGGATCTGAGATGGAAGGGGCGCCCTTCGATTCCCAACGATTGACAGCCAGAGACCCTACAAACTACGGACCATCTTGGGCACAAATCTCAAGGAAAAATCGTAGATGGAACCCATGCGTGCTCAAGCATAGATCCTGAGGCACTGACTCAGACCTGCCACTAGACAAGGACACGTGGCAGGCTGACGCGACCTCTAGCATAGATCCTGAGGTGCTGATGTGGCACTGCCACTGGACTCGACCTGGACCGGACATGTGGCGAACAGCCACTGACCTTGGCATGCACCTTGAGGTGCTGACGGGACTGGACCAGACACGACACGTGGCGAACAGCCACTGAACTTGACCTGGACCAAACACAACACGTGGCAAACAGCCATTGGACGAGGATGGACGTGGCGGACAACCACTAAACGAGGACAAACATGACACGTGGCAGACAATCCACGTGTCATCGAACCTGACACACGGGTGACACGTGGTGGACTGGCCACGTGCCACCTGACCCGACTAGCTGTGACATGGCGGCGGACAAAAGGTCGACGAAGGACTGCAATTGCCCACAGGCAATCGAGTCCTCATAGGGGCTCAGTCGTTTAAAAATGACTTACATGCGCCTTCACGCGCATGTGGGACTAATGTCCCAAAAGATTTTTTTCAAAAAGCTTTAGAGCGCGCGAAGTCGCGCGCTCCAAGCCCTAGGGAGGGGAGGCTTCAAGATGAAGTCTCCTCCCTCATATCTCCGTCGGGCTAGCTAGCCCGACTGGAGGTTTAGCCCTCGCCAAGGCGTGGCCCGACAGGGAGGTCGGGAGTTCGACTCCCGTCGGGGCCGAAAATTATTTTTACGCGGGCGGTGGAATGGACCAAGTCCAAGGTATAAAAAATTATTTTTTTTGTAAATTTTTTTTATTTTTAATCATTTTTTTTAATAATTTAATATCTTTTGTCTAAAATCAATTTTTTTTTTAAATTACATTGATTTTTTACAAAATTAAATTTTATTATTAATTAAATAATGATTAGATTTATTCAAATTTTGCATTAAAATAGAGAATTAAGGTTTTTTTTTGCAAACAAATCAAGAAGAGCTTTTGTTTTCTCCACGAGGGGATATAAGACATAGAAGAGCATTTTTTTTGCAAATAAGAAAACCCTAAACTCTTCTCAACCTTGTTAATTTAGCATACAATAAAGGTTCAAACATGAATTCTTTTTTGCCAAATTGTAACACAAGGAGACCAAAAATTTTGTAATATTCAAAGGCAAAGTGTGCATTTGTTTTCTCCAAAGGGGGATATAAGACATAAAATTGCACATTCTTTTTTTGCAAAAATTTGAGAAGTAATTTTAACCTTTGGTCCATCAAAAACTAAGTCGTGTGTCGACTAGTTCTGGAAGCCTTCCAAATGCGGGTCGTGTGTCGACTTGTCTTGGAAGGAGTGCTCAAAATTGTTAATTTTGCAAAATTCAGGGGAGAAGACAACATTGTACTTCTTTTGCAAAATTGGAAAACAAAGTAGGAGACATAAAAATATCATTTTTTGCACAACACAAAACACACATTTTGTTGCAAAAATTAAAAGGTGCATTTTCGATTTTACTCGACACCTTTATTGGCAAAATTAGGTGCATTTTCGGTAGCATCCGACACCTAGGTGATAAGAATTTTGTGGGCATTCTTGTTTGATTATTGCATTATTTCTTTTGCAATTATAAGTCATAGAATCAAGAACACACTAAACCCCAAAATTTCACAAATTTGTGTAAATCCTTGCACAGATTTAAAAGCCAAAATTACTTGATATTCTCTCCTAAATCAACAAAACCCCTAATTCACTCTTATTTGTTTGGCTTAATTTCCTCAAACTTTTCATCCTTCTTGAAGGGAGTTAAGGCAAGTGCCATTAAATATCTGTTTGAGTGAATTATATTTTGATACTCTCTTAGGGTAATCAAAAGAAAGAACAAGTTTTTTGAAAATAAGGAACCTTCAAAGTAGCAATCCTTTGCACTAAGGGGGGATAATTCCTTTCTTCCTTCAAACATAGATTTTGATAAGAGGGAAATAAAACTTGTAAAGGCAATCAGAAAAGTCCAAATCATCAACAATTAAACCTTTTCTTTTAGACTTCATAATAGCAATCATGCTTGAAGTACTTGCAATAAGAAAGGACAAATTGGTGACCTTTTTTGATCAAATTGCCTAGAAAGCATAGTTTTGCACAAATTGTAAAAATGAAAACCATGACACCATTCAATGTTGGTTTCAAAACAAGCAAAACTAAAATGGCAAAGGCACATCACAGAAGCCATATTTCTAGTGAAGTGTCTCATACTGATTCTGTTTCTGGTTCAAAGATAGCACAAGGAGTGCTAAATTGCTAAAACAATTTTGTAGAGGGAAAACACATGAGTCCCTTGGGCAAAAGCACCATTTTCTCTCACTCTTCTTTTAGGTTTCATAAATAGCATAAGTTTTTTGTTTGAAGACCTTGCAATAAGGGGTGCTTGTACCTCTTTTAGGCTTCATAAATAGCAAATTCTAGGTGTTTGAAGTACTTGTAACAAGAGGAGCGATTTTTTGTGGTGTACAATTGTCTAGGAGGCAATATTTGTAAAATCCTTCACAACACTCTTGAGTTGCACACTTTTTTGCAATTGAGGGGGATATCCATTTCTTTTCTTCCCTGATTTTTGTAAATAGGGAAGATGACTTATAAGGGTGCATTTTCGGCTTTGACCGACACCTTAGTCACACTTCCTTCAAAAATTAATTACACTATGTTTTGCAACAAGAAGGGGGAACTTATAAGGGTGCATTTTTGGCAGCGATCGACACCTTAGCTACCTTATCTTTTGCAAATTCATATTGTAAATGAATGAACCTTGTATGAAGTGATCTATTCTACTACACCTAGCGATTACAGCGGTCGGTTACCCATGCAAATTCGGTTGGATGATGTGATTACCATAAGGACATTCATTGGCGTGAAGACATAGTGAGGAATGACCCACTTTTTGCTTAGGAGCAGCCAGAGCACTGTGACAGAGCAAAGAACCAGCAGATCAACATCTTCTTCACTGTATTGGGGCAATTATATACTTCACCCAAATATTGTTGTATAGAGGGATATGTATGTATTACCCAAATAATGTAATAAGGGGGGATGTTAGAGTTACTATGTTAGTAACTATGATTATTACCTCATTTAGGTAATATTTAAGTTTCACCTAGGTAGATATAATTTACCACATGGTAAAAAGTAATTTCTTACTTTTTACCACTAGTAGTTACTATTACCAGTTACCTTGGTTAGTAGTCTACCTTACCGTCATTTCCCTTTGGACGGCAGATAGGTTAGTTGTTAGCGTAGACATAGGATCTATTGTTAAATAATCTATTTTGTAACCTACTTAATCCTATAGCTATCCTATGCTATAGTTGATGACATTAATCAATTATTAATCTTGTCTTACCTCTTGTAACAGTTAGGAATAAATAAAGTTTTTAATTAAACTTTGTTTTTATAAGGGTTGTGATTATTATTTCAAAGGTGGATGAGTTGATTTAATTTGATGTACATGAAATTTAGAATTAAGATTTAGGAGAAATAAGTTGTTATAAAATAATTTTTGAGAGGTTTATTGATTATTATTTTTTGATAAGGGTTTTTATTAAAAGGACTTTGGTGGATGTGTTTATTAAGTTGGAGTAAAAAGGTGTAAATTGAGTTATGCTTTATCTTGTGATTATTATTTGAATTCCACTAACCCTTATTGAGATTGGAAAGAAAAGTTGTGTTTAGTGTGGCAGATTTTGTGGATAACTTCTTGGCATCAAAAATGTATGGGCACATTCTCCTATTGATTGTTTATGGTGGTTGATTTCTGAAATATCATTGGAGTGAAAAGGATTAATTGTGGTTTCCTTTTCGAAAGTGGTTGGTTGAATGCTTCAAGGTTTTCTGGTTTGAGATTTGTGTTTAAACCTTGTTTTATAAGCATAGTTGTTGAAGCCCATTGGTTATGTAAAGAACTTGAAAATAACATGAGTATCATTGTTATGTGAGATTTATGGTTGAACATTTTTGGAAACATTTGAGTTGGTTGATACATGCTTGGACTAGGGTTTTATGAGAAAGAGTGTCCCTTGTGGTGATTGGTTGAGTTGATTTGATTGAGCCTAGTCAAGTGATTGTATGAGGTGATTGTTCAAGTCCCATGAAACAAACTATTCTATAATTCTGATTTGATTTGAGATTGAGCTTAGAACATATTGAGTCTCTAACAATTCTCTTTATGCTTCTATGATTTGACTTGAGTTGAGATTGATTTGAGTTGAGTTGAGTTGAGATCATTTTGGATCATTGTTGTCATCCATTGTAGAGTGCATTGCCATTCATTGTTGAGTTCATATTTGAGTCTTGCCTTCATATATTTGTGGATGATATTTGAGTACTACTTGAGCATGATTGATTGAGCCTTTGAGAAGGCCTTTGGGATAGATTTTTGGACAGATTTGTGGCAGTTTGTGTATGATTGATTGAGCCTTTGATAAGGCTTTGTGGATAGTTTTTGGGATAAATTTATGGATAGTTTTAGACAGATTTGTGGACAGATTTGGGACATATTTTGATGAGGTTATGAGTGAGCCTATTGAGCAGAGTTGAGCAAGTTATTGGTGAGATTTCTAGAGCAGTTTTGGACAAGTTCTGTGTGAGCTTGTTATTGCCTAGATTTGAGCAGATCAAAGAAATTTGGAAAAGTTTTGTGTGAGCTTTTTGAGCATTTTTGGACAAGTTTTGTGTGAGCTTGTTATGCATATTTGGACAAGTTTTGTGTGAGCTTGTTATTGCCTAGCTTTGAGCAGATCAAAGAAATTATTGTATTGGATAAGGATCCTTATTTCTATGTGAAATATTATAAGGATATTATCTTGTGGAGTACCCCACATTGGGGGAACCACGTTAAATCTTGTGTCTAAATTGTGTGTGGTGACTTGTGATCTTGCTTACTATTGCTATCTGAGTTATTAATGTACACTGCTATATTTGGTTATTGCAATTAAGGACATTAATTGATATTGGTTTGGAAAGAAATTAAAAAGTGGTCTTATACTATTCACCCCCTCCTCTTAGTATAAGCTTGTGTTCTTCAAATCCATATGTTCAGGACCATATCTCATAGAGCAAAAAGATAGATGTAAATGCATTTGAATTGTGATACCTAGACAGTTAGGTGTTACCAATTTCGGTAAATGGCTAACACTTGAAGCACTATGCCTAAGAAGAAAAAGGCTCACACTTGTATATATGTAAATAAACCTTGTGTGTATATGTATCTATACTAAAATGTTTGTTTAACATAAGGATAGTGGTGGGTAATTTTGGACCTTCACCCACTTGTAAGTATGTAGAATGCCAATTTTTTTACCTCTAGCTTTCTAACTAATTGGCCTCTAAGTCCCATCATGACATGAGGAATGAAACAAAAAACTAGCCAAGTCCAAAGTCTATCAAACTTTTTGTATCCCCCTAAGTAGTAGACAGGTACCTAGAATGCATCACCAAGTAGCAATGGAAGCTGACATCAAAAATATCATACCTAGCCTAGCAACAGATGGGTATGCAAAATCCATCTTCTGGTGGAAAGCAAAAAAAATATCCAAGTAATGAAGCCATCGAATATTTTGCCCCCTCAAGAGCAGTTGGTAAGTACCAAATCTTTGTCACTAGGCTAGAGCAAGAACAAGATTCGACAAAGTTAGAAAGCTATCAAAAATCTTGTACTTTGTGTGGTAGTGGATAGGTAACAAAAATCCATCAACCAACATTTTTTCTAAGGAAAAAAATAGCTAAGTTTAATCCACGTTGAACATTTGGTACTATGAAGGTGAGAAATATGGTACAAGAAACCTGTCACCTAGAAGAAAGCATAATTTGACTAAGTCTAGCGATCGCCATAGGTTTGGTACCATGCAAGACATTAAATATGTATAAAATATTTGTCACCCCATAGGAAGCACAAATTACCAAAAAAAATATCCCAAACCAAAATGCGAATGCATGGTAAAAAATCCATCACTAGAATGCTAGAGAAATCTTGTTTTACTCATGAAAAATGCTCAATAGTCAAGTGGAAAGCTCTGGCCATTGCTCCACAAGATCGTAAATCCACCAATGACTTTGGATCATAAACATTCAACCAATAAAGATACAGGCTATATATAAAATGTACCAGTAGGGATGCCCAAGTGGTAGGTTGTGGATCGCTTGAAATCTCTTAGACATAGATCTTTGAAATGTTATTGGCTAATGAAGCCATCACAAATATGCATCACTAATACTGTAATAATCACCATAATGCAGACATGCACAATCCTTCTAGCTAGCTAGTCGTATAGTAGATATAAAACATGTGTCATTAATGTTGCAATGATGTGTGATCCCCAATAAGATTTTCCTAGGTGAGCATACACTTGCAAGCTGGCAGTTAGCATGGTAATAAACATAGTAGTCAAAAGTAGTTGGGCAGAAGGTACCTCCAAAAATGAACCAAGTTGATGCAAGCCATCGAATCATGAGCATGATGAAAATTCATTGGATAATGTTATGCCTCCCAAGAGTATGCATCAAAATTCTTCATAGGCTTGCACATTTCCAAGTAGATCTTCTTTGGCATAAATCTTCGACATACAAAAAATTATGGTCATATGCCCATTAAGTTTACAATTAAAATATATAAATATTTTTCAAGCCCAAATCGCATAAATCTACTACGATCTTTGTTTTAAGGAGAGATGAATGCTTTACAAATTGAGTAAAGAGGTTGCAAAATGTGAATAGTAAATTTTACAGTGATGGTTAGAGGAAATAAAAGTGCAGCAATCAAGAAATAATCTAATGAATTGTAAGATAGTGTCATGACCCAACATTTGGCAGACTCTTATTTTTATGGATTTATTTTTGCTATATGGCTTATGGATGAAATGATGGACTATTTTAGTTTTAGTATTCAAAATACTTGTTTATTATTGAAAATGTGATATGTAAATTTTATTGTGGGAGGTAGGATAATTCCATGTTTGGTTTTGTGAAAACCTACATTTTATATATGAATACGATGTTGCTAATGAAAGTGCACTTTTGCAAGAACAGGTTCCTTTATGGTGGTAGAAAGAACTAACCACCGAGAAAAGGGAAGCCTTGGGGAAATGATGTGATGGATTATTTGTCAGATTATTTGAGGAGGCAACATGGATGAATACCCCTTTTCATGAATATGCATATCATAATTTTTCTTGCATCACTATTTTTCTCTAGGATGGAAGTTTTACTAATTTAAGATTTTGTTTAAGTATTCTCCTTTTTGAAATAGCACATAAGGAATTCATCCTTGATAAATTTCAATTAATGGTAAGGAAAGGGGGTTATGATTATTAAAGATAGAGGAAATGGTTTTTCTTTATTACCTTATAGAAAAATGAAATATAGAGCCTTGCATTATTCAAACTATATTATAAGGAACATGATGAACCATAGTGTTGATTTACACTATAGATAGTTGTGAACTTCTTAATTGAAAAATAACTTTTGTTCATAATTTTTTAATTAAGCTTGAGTGCGGTTTGTGGTCGATCGTGTTATGGTGGTTGGCCAAGATATTTTCATTTATGGGTAAAACAAGTGGAAAATAAATGAATTTGGTTAGAGGCAACGGACATGAGAGAACACGGGAGAGTTGGATGGAGGAAGTATGGTAAAAATATTTTGGAAAGAAAAAATGGAAATTGACGGATGAAAGAGGAGAGGATGGAACATCTGAACATAGCAAATTCGAAAATTTTTGAAAGAGATACCAGATTGTTTTTTAAATTCTTTGGCTTGTCTTTGATTAGTGTTGGATACATTGGCTTGTTTATGATGATTCCCTAGTAAGAACATTTGTATATCTAAATTCATGTTTAGATTAGAATAAATGAGTCATATTAAAACCTTAGCCTTCGATTAGGGAAGGAATGTTACATTGTGGAACAATTGAGTTGGATTGTTTACTTTTACTGAGTAATGAAATACAAAACATGTAGTAGATTTCAAAGATATTAGAAGACGTTTTTGTTGTCGTTTTAGTAAATATGATGGTTATAAATATATTCAGATGCTCTACATTTTCTAATTTATATAGAGGAACCGTGTTTGTGTGGTTTCTGATAAACTTGTAGAGATGGAAAATTAGAGTAACTCTGTTATGTGTGAGATGAGGTATTGAGTATCCTATTCCAGTTATTTATGCAAGAGACTGGATGTTACTATCTATTTAATGAGAGGTAGTAAACTCGAGGTTTGAATTTGATTTCCATAGGAAAGAGAACAAAACCTATGTATGACTGATGTATATGGGTTTGTGATTGTTTGATATTGTTGTATGATGGATATACTTTTAAGACAAAGAAAGGATAGGATGCTTAACTAGCTGGTTTATCTCATTATTTGGATGAATTTAAATTTCATATTTATGAAATTATTGTCAAATATGTGTTGCCTGTGGATAGGAAAGAGTTTTACGTATTGAATTGATGAATAGAATAAAATGATTGATTTGTAGTTAAAAAGCAATGTCACTTCTTTTACAATGATTTAGAATCATGTGACTGTGAATGTTTGTAGAATGGATAGAAAACCTTGTGTTTTAAGGAAAATGTCTGCAATGATTTTGTTTGCATATTGGGAATGGTTTGATAATATGGATATAATGCATTCATGAAATCCTTATCTGGGGATGGATACCTGAGATGTGGTAGTTGAAATTATACTACCGGAAAAATACTTGCTTAACATAAATATATGGGAGCCATCTCTGATCCCCGTTGGAAGGTAACCTATCTTGGTGGTTAGTGAAGACGCATTGGAAGGGAAGGACATCTTTTACTGGATGGAACGATGGTGGAGTTACTATAAAGGGATAACCTATTAATGCAATCAAGGGGAAGATAGAGCACAATCAAAGTTCTTTAACTATAAATACTTAATGTTGGGTTACAAGTTCTAGATGTGGAACGCCGACCTTAAAAGGAAATTAGAAACAAGATCAATGTCAGATTGAGATCATAATGTAACTTTGGTAACGAGTGCTTACTGAGTAGCACTCTAGCTCAAATGGAAATGTTATTTTTTGAGTTACCATAAAGTATGATTTTTGGCTTTTAAGAGTATTGATTGTATCGTGTGGTCTAAATTACTCTAGTGGTGATGCTTTGACGTTGATTGTCATGTTGATGAGGTGTAATTAATTTAATATAATTTAAGTAAGAGTTTAAATATCAACTTTGTGCCATGGAAGATTGTATAAATGAGTCTTCTGGAGTAAAGTGAATCAAAAAATTTCTTATTCGAACCTAGAAATCTCTACGTCAAATTTGAAGGGAATTTATCTTGAAGTGATTAATGGTGATAAATCTTCTAGTAAATTACGAACTTATGGTAGTCAATGTATGTACGTTGGAAGTTTTAGATTACCGTACATTATGGATTTTATTCTTTGAACTTATAATAGAGAGTTTGATTATGGATATTGTGTTATAAAGAGATGGACCACTTTATGGATTTAGTGATATATTTTTAACCTAAACTCTTGTAAGTAGATAAGTAGATCTTAAAGGTAGAATATTTAAGATACATGTGATAGATAATTATTATGAGTTAAAAAGGAACTCAAAAATGTGATGACTTGCTCTCTAATAGATGTGAGAGGAATTCAACACCCATAATGATAAGTACTCTCACTCAAAGGAATTAAGTGAGGGTAGGGATTAGCTATGATACTTTTCGATTGATAGAAAAGAGAATTAAACTAGCTCATCTGGCCAATGAGAATAATAGTTTAAAAGGGTGTGACACCTAGTACTCTTGCATGGACAGAATCATGTAAGAGTAGTGATTGGTGAAATGAATATCTAATTAATGTAGTTTGAGTTCACTTTTAATGGAAGTGTAGTTCTTTAAAAAAAATTAAGGGGTTTGGAATGAGAAAATTTGGGATATGATATTTGGTATCAGAGCATGGTTCATAGTGGAATAGGTTCACTGCATAAGACTAGTTGCAATATGTGATAGAAACATATTTAAATAATGTCAAAAAGAGAAACTAGTAGAAGTAAACCTATTTGGTTATTTGAGTTGACTGGGTAAATAATTATTAGTAGGAGGAGCAATTTGAAAGAAATAATTGTTAATGAAATTCCTACTGTCTCTTTTGTGTGTGGCTAGGGATAATGCCACCAAAGAGAAGAAGAGGAAGTGTTGCCCCATCGACAAGGTAGACATGATAGAATAATGTAGAGAATAGGAACCTCAGATGTAGGTTTAGAGAACCCTAGTAATGAAAGGGAAAATCTTACTGAGATAGTGGCTCTACTTCGGGAATAGGTAGAAACACAAAAATAGTTGTTGGATGCCATGTTGAATCAAGAAACATAGGCTAGGTAACTCTAATAGGAGATAGGAAAATGAACCCCTTACTGAGGCACAACTGGCTAGGATTCAACTTGAGGCCGAGTTGGGCAAAGAGATGAAACATTTGAAATCTTCCAAGTTTAATGGAGAGGAAGATGGTGATAAGGTCGAGGTATGGTTGAAGGAAATAGAAACCTATTGCAATATGAAGAATTTTTCCTCGGGTACTTGGACATCCTATGCCACATTGCATTTGCAAGGAGATGGTTTGGATTGGTGGGAAACTCTTAGTGCAGATCGAAAACTAGCAACAATAGTCGATCTAAAATGGGATGAATTTGTAAAAGCCTTCAAAGATAGATTTCTCATGGAACACTTCTATTCCTAGAAGTTTGAGGAGTTCACTAAGCTTCAATAGGGAACTAGAATAGTGGAAAAGTACTATCAAATATTTGTCAAGTTGCTAAAATATGTGCCTGCTTATAATGAGAAAATGAAGATTCACAAGTTTATACTAGGAGCAGATCCTAGAATAGGGTAAGAAGTAGATATGAGGGAACCTACTACTCTGCAAAAGGCCTATGATTTGGCTAGGAAAGCTGAAACATATCTCAAACCCTATTTTGACTATGAAGGGTTAGATGAGCAGGGTAGGGAAGCATTAAGGAAAAGGAATAGCGCAGGTTTTGTTAAGTGGGAAAAAGAACAGGTAAACAAATATTCCTCTAAGCATGATAGAAGGAATGACCAAAAATAGGGGAAGTTTAGAAGAAGGTTCCAAGGAAAGAATCATACTTCCAACAACCGTGACAAAGGAAACAATAGACCATCATAGGGATAGGTTAATTCTCCACATGTAGATAAAGCAGAAGAGGGACAAAAATGGAAAGAACATCCAGGATTGAAAGAAGGATGTTATCTTTGTAGAGGACCACATTATGCTAACAATTACCCACAAAGAGTAGGAATGAGTTCAAAGGGAAAAGAACCAATGTACAAAGAAACTACACCTAAAGAGCCCACACACAAGATTTATGCAGCTATAGGAAACTAGAATCTTGATGGTCAAGCCACGCCACTATTGATTAAAGGTAAGATTTTTGGTAGGAATGTTAAAATCTTGATTGATAGTGGTGCTACAGATAGTTTTATTTCCACTAGTTTAGCTAAAGATATTTTAGAAAGACTAAGAATCTTGGCTCATGGGTGGAAGGTCGAGTATGGTTCAAGATAAACCTACTCCATTAATCAATGTTACCCTATGGTAGAAATTACCTTACCTAGTGGAATAATAGTAGGATGTTTGTATGTAGCACCTCTGCATGCTTTTGACATAATCCTAGGAATGGATTGGTTGCAAGCGCATAAGGTAGTACTCAACTTTCAGGATAGATGGATTGAGTATACAGAAGATAGGGGTGTTGTGCGAAGGGTGTATAGCCTACAAGGGGCTTTTCAACCTCAAATCCTATCGACAATGCAACTTAAGAAGGCCATAAAGAAAGGAGGAATGGTCTATGTAGTTAAGATAAATGAAATTGATAAAGAGAAGAAGGAAGAGGTGTTTGAGAAACACCCAATTCTTCAGGAATTTAGGGATGTCTTTCTAGAGGATTTACCTGGATTACCCCCTAAATGAGAATTTGAATTTACTATTGAGCTTCAACCTAGAATAGAACCCATCCATAGAGCTCCTTACAGAATGAATCCCATAGAAATGCAAGAGTTGAAGGTGCAATTGCAAGGGTTATTAGAGAAAGGATTGATCAAACCAAGTGTATCACCTTGGGGTGCACCAATACTATTTGTAAAGAAGAAGGATGGTTCCTTGAGATTATGCATAGATTATAGAATGTTGAACAAGGCAACTATCAAGAACAGATATCCTCTACCGAGAATCGAAGATCTCTTCGATCAACTCAAAGATGCCACAGTATTTTCAAAGATTGATTTGAAATCAGGATATCACCAATTGAGAATCCATGAGGAGGATACTCACAAGACAACCTTTAAAACTCGTTATGGACATTATGAGTTTGTTGTCTTACCTTTTGGTTTAACAAATGCTCCAATGGTATTTATGAATTTGATGAATAACATCTTCAAGAAGTACTTGGATAGATTTGTTCTGGTATTTTTGGATGATATTTTGATATATTCTAGAAACAAGATAGAGCACGATGAGCACCTCAGGGTTGTGCTAGAGCTATTAAGGAAAAATCAGTTGTATGGGAATTTATCCAAGTGTGAATTTTATGTGTCAGAAGTGCAATATTTAGGACACATTGTTTCGGTTGAAGGGATCATAGTGGATCCTAGGAAAATAGAAGCCATTTTGAATTGGCCACCACCTACAAATGTGATAGAAGTTCAAAGTTTCATGGGCTTAACTAGATACTATAGGCGTTATGTGAGGGACTATGCTAAGATCACCTCACCAATAACTAACCTTCAGAGAAAAGGAAAAGAATTCAAGTGGATAGAAAAATGTGAGGAAGCCTTTGATTTGCTTAAGCAAAAGCTTACCACGCCTCCTATACTAAAGGTACCTGATCTTCAGGGAAGTTTCTCTGTTTGTACTGATGCATCATTAGAAGGTTTGGGAGGAGTGCTCTCACAGGAAGAAGTAGTGGTAGCCTATGGATCTAGGAAACTAAAAATACATGAGGTTAATTATGCAACCCATGACTTAGAGTTGGCAGTTGTAGTGTTTGCTCTCAAGAGTTGGCGACATTATCTGGTCGGGAGACCCTTTGAGCTAAGGATAGACCATCAGAGTCTACAATATATATTCACTCAACCTTTACTCAATGCTAGGCAAAGAAGGTGGATGGAATTCCTCGTAGAATATGATTTTGGCATTGAGTATATAAAGGAAAAAGAGAATAAAGTCATTGATGCATTGAGTAGGAGGAGACATATAGCAGTTTTGTCTCGCATCCATGTCGACTTGATGGAACAAGTCAAGGAAATGCAAAATCAAGATGCATACTACAACCAAATTTGGGAAAGGATGGAAAGGAAACCTGATGAAAACAAGGACTTTGGCATCAAGGATGGTTTCTTATGTTTTAAGAATAGGGTAGTAATTCCTGAGACCAAAAATTTGAGAAAGATGATTATGAATGAAGCGCATAGATCTCCATATTTTTCTCATCCAGGAGGAGCAAAGATGAGGGAGAATATGAAAAAGATATTCTTTTGGCTAGGAATGAAGAGAGACATAACTGAGTTTATCGCTCAATGCCTCGAGTGCCAAAAGGTAAAAGTAGAACACAAACATCTTGCTAGATTGTTGTATCCGCATGATGTGCCTATGCAAAAATGGCAAGTGATTTTGATGGATTTCATTGTAGGGCTGCCTAAAAATAGGTTTCAGCATGACGCAATTCTAGTAGTGGTCGATAGACTGACCAAGGTTGCACACTTTATACCCGGGAACACCAAGGATGATGTCGTGGTTGTGGCTAACAGATTTTCCAAAGAAATATTTTGGCTTCATGGTTTTTCAGAGGTAATCATATCAGATAGGGACCCAAAATTCACATCTAAGTTTTGGCAATCCTTGCATCATGCCATTGGTACTAGATTGAACATCAGTTCTGCTTATCATCCAAAAACTGATGGGCAAACTGAAAGAGTGAATCAAGTGCTAGAAGACATGCTTCGCATGTATTGTATGGATCAGAAAACCCATTGGGAGGATTACTTGCATCTGGTAGAATTTACCTACAATAATGGTCACCATTCGACCATAGGCATGGCTCCATTCAAAGCTTTGTATGGCATAAAATGTAGAACACCATTGTCATGGGATAATCCAGAAGATCGAATTGTGCTTGGACCAGACATGGTCAAAGAAATGGAGCAACAATTGAGGGTGATCAGAGAGAGGTTGAAGGAAGCTGCAGACCATCAGAAAAGCTATGTCGATCTTAAGAGATCACCAAAAGAGTTTGTTGTGGGTGATAGAGTGTTTCTGAGGGTAAAGCCAAGAAAGAGTGCAATTAAGTCCACAAAGCTAGATCCTCACTTTGTCGGACCCTTTGAAATCATAGAGAAGATTAGTCCTATGGCATATCGACTTGCCTTACCACCCAATCTATCCAAGATTCATAACACTTTTCATATTTACTTTAATGGAAAAAGGAAAGCAGTGGGACCGTTATTTTGAAAGAAATGCTACTTGGGAAAAAGTAGCAGATATGCAAAAACACTTTCCATTTCTGTTTGAAAATGTTGTATAAATATTATTTTATGTTTATAATGTTTTAAACATAGAGGATTGTGTTAAGCCTAAGGGGGGATGATGTCATGACCCACCCTTTGGCAGACTTTTATTTTGATGGATTTATGTTTTCTATATGGCTTATGGATGAAATGATGGACTATTTCAGTTTTAGTATTCAAATACTTGTTTATTATTGAAAATGTGAGATGTAAATCTTATTATGGAGGTAGGATAATTCCATGTTTGGTTTTGTGAAAACCTACATTTTATATATGAATATGATGCTGCTAATGAAAGTGCACTTTTGCAGGAACAGGTTCCTTCATGGTGGTAGAAAGAACTAACCACCGAGAAAAGGAAAGCCTTGGGGAAATGATGTGATGGGTTATTTGTCGGATTATTTGAGGAGGCAACATGGATGAATGCCCCTTTTCATGAAGATGCATATCATAATTTTTCTTGCATCATGATTTTTCTCTAGGATGGAAGTTTTACTGATTTAAGATTTTTCTTTAAGTATTTTGAAATAGCACTTAAGGAATTCATCCTTGTTGATAAATTTTAATGAATGGTAAGGAAAGGGGGTTATGATTATTAAATATAGAGGAAATGGATTCTCTTTATTACTTTATAGAAAAAAGAAATATAGAGCCTTGCATAATTCAAAACTATATTATAAGGAACCCAATGAACCGTAGTGTTGATTTACACTATAGAGTGATAGTTGTGAACTTCTTAACTAAAAAAATAACTTCTATTCATAATTTTTGAATTAAACTTGAGTGTGGTTTGTGGTCGATCATGTTATGGTGGTTGGCCAAGATATTTTCATTTATGGGTAAAACAAGTGGAAAATCAATGAAGTTGGTTAGAGGTAACAGACATGGTATAATATGAGAGAGTTGGATGGAGGAATTATGGTAATAACATTTTGGAAAGAAAAAAGAGAAATCGACAGACGAAATAGGAGAGGACGGAACATCTGAACATAGCAAATTCGAAAGACTTCAAAAGAGATACCAGGTTGTTTTTGAAATCCTTTGGCTTATCTTTCACTGATGTTGGATACGTTGGATTTTTTATGATGATTTTGGTAAGAACATTAGTATGTCTAAATTCATTTTTAGATTAGAATATATAAGTCATATTATAACCTTAGCCTTCTATTAGGGAAGGAATGTTACATTGTGGAACAATCGAGTTGGATTGTTTAATTTTACTAAGTAATGAAATATAAAACATGAAGTAGAATTTGAAGAGATTAAAAAACGTTATGTTGTTGTTTTAGTAAATATGATGGTTATAAATATATTTAGATGCTCTACATTTTCTAAGTTATATAGAGGAACCGTGTTTGTGTGGTTTTTGATAAACTTGTAGAGAGAAAAAATTAGAGTAGCCCTATTATGTGTGAGATGAGGTATTGAGTATCCTATTCCAGTGATTCACACAAGCAACTGGATGTACCCATCTATTTAATGAGAGGTAGTAAACTCAAGGTTGGAATGTGATTTCCATAGGAAAGAGAACCAAACCTATGTATGACTAATGCATTTGGGTTTGTGATTGTTTGAGATTTTTGTTTGATGGATATACTTTTAAGATAAATAAAGGATAGGATGCTTAACTAGCTAGTTTATCTCATTATTTGGATGAATTTAGTTTCAGATTTATGAAATTGTTGTCAAATATGTGTTGTCTGTGGATAGAAAAGAGTTTCATGTATTGAATTGATGAATAGAATCAAATGACTAATTTGTAGTTAAAAAGCAATGTCACTTCTTCTGCAATGATTTAGAATCGTATGACTGTGAATGTTTTATAGAATGGATAGAAAACCTTGTGTTTTAAGGAAAATGTTTGCAATGATTTTCTTTGCATACTAGGAATGGTTTGCTGATATGGATATAATGCATTCATGAAATATTTATCTAGGGATGGGTACCTGGGATGTGGTAGTTGAAATTATACTACCGGTAGAAAAAATTGCTTAACATAAATAAATGGGAGCCATCTCTGATCCCCATTGGAAGGTAACCTATCTCGGTGGTTAGTGAAGATGCATTGGAAGGGAAATACATCTTTTACTAGCTGGAACGATGGTGGAGTTACCAAAAAAGGAGCACTTATTAATTTAGTCAAGGTGAATATAGAGCATAATCGAAGTTCTTTAACTGTAAATCCTTTATGTTGGGTTACAAGTTCTAGATGTGGAATGTCGACCTTAAAAGGAAATCAAGAATGAGATCAATGTCGGATTGAGATCGTAATGTAACTTGGGTAATGAGCACTTATTGAGTAGCACTCTAGCTCAGATGGAAATGTTATCGTTGAGTTACCATAAAGTATGAGTTCTGGATTTTAAGAGTATTGATTGTATAGTGTGGTCTAAATTACTCTGGTGGTGACGCTTTGATGTCAGTTGTCATGTTGATGAGGTGTAATTAATTTAATATAATTTAAGTAAGAGTCTAAATATCAACTTTGTGTCACAAAATATTGTATGAATGAGTCTTCTAGAGTAAAGTGAAGCAAGAACTTTCTTATTTGAACCTAGAAATATCTACGCTAGATTTGAAGAGAATTTATCTTGATGTGATTAATGGTGATAAATTTTCTAGTAAATAATGAACTTATGGTAGTTGTATGTATGTTGGAAGTTTTAGATTACCATACATTATGGCTTATTTATCCTTTGAACTTATAATAGAGAGTTTGATTATGGATATTGTGTTATAAATAGATGGACCACTTTATGGAATTAGCGATATCTTTTTAACCTAAACTCTTGTAAGTAGATAAGTAGATCTTAAAGGTAGAATATTTAAGATACATGTGATAGATATTTATTAAGAGTTAAAAAGGAGCTCAAAAATGTTATGACTTTCTCTCCAATGGATGAGAGAGGAAGTCAACACCCTTTATGCTAAGTGCTCACTCAAAGGAATTATGTGAGGGTAGGGATTAGCTATGATACTTTTCAAATTATAGAAAAGAGAATTAAACTAGATCATCTGGATAATGAGAATAATAGTTTAAAAGGGTGTGACACCTAGTGCTCTTGCATGGAAAGAATCATGTAAGAGTAGTTATTGGTGAAATGAATATCTAATTAATGTAGTTTGAGTCTGCTTTTAATGGAGTGTAGATATTTAAAAAATAAAAATTAAGTGGTTTGGAAATAGAAAGATTGGGATATGATAGATAGAGTGGCAAGAATTCATGATACAGTAGTTACTGGCAAGGCAAAACACAATAGCTTCAGAGATGTTCAAAATCCAAGGAGAAAAATTATTCACACGACCACCCAACCAATGTTGCATAGAGCTCAGGGCTAGATAAGTACATGCCTAGACTAGTACACCCATGCCCGAAATTGATAAAATCCATTACAAAATTCTGACTCGAACATAGCTACAGTTTGTAATTCTAAATTGGAGAGGTTGTTCATACTCTCAAAGGAGATGATTATTGGGGCTTTTGTAGCACATGATACACTAGAAGAAAATCTTAAAACAATAATCTTGGAAGATCAAAGAAGCTATATGTCTAAATATTTTGCAAAAATATGGTTCATTGGTTTTCTTGGCAAGCTCCATAATGATTATATTGAGAAACCAAGGAAGATGAGAGCCTTTAAATCTGATGCATAGCCAATATTGTCCATGTTGATCCTTGTGTTGGGATTAATGATGGATACTTTACCCCTAATAGTTGGGTCTAGCTAATGCTATCATGAGCATCTAAAACTATGGGGGGCAGTCGACATATTGCCCTATCATATTTGATTGGGCAAAATTTTTGGTATTGAGCATACATGAGCAATTGATTGCTTTAAAAAGGGGCTAATATGAACTATTTACATATTCATCGTATTTGGTCTAGCTCATATTATTTCACATGCCCAAGGACCAACATGACATGAAGCTAGACATGTGAGATGAATAAGGATTAGCACATCCAATAGTGTACTGGACCCATGTGCTGAGAGAAAGCTCTTCATATCTAGAGTTCAATAAACAGTTCTTGGGACCTGCTATTGCTGAAATTTATGGAACATACCCTCGCATCACCCACGAAGTTGAAAACATATTGTAGGGACATAAGCGAGAGTTGGGGGACTAGTATTTTCTCAAGGAGAGAACAATTATTAGGTAATATAGTTTCCCATGGTTTCCACGTCTATTTCCCTACTACATTATAAACTAGATCTTTGGTCTAGAGTTTTGCAAAAAAATATACATCATAGAGCAACATTTTGACCCTAGAGCAAAGAAGACAACAATATTCAAGTTGCCAATTAAATCTGAAGACATCATTATATCAAAAAGATAATCGAAGCAATACCAGGATCTAGAAAGGAATATGATGGTCTTGCAACTACCAGTGGTCCCTCATAAATGGCACTATAACTCGAATGACCTTTTCAAAGCAAAATTGTCAAGCATAAATCACAAAGTGCCACAATTCAAGCATATTCTAAACACAAAAATTGGTAGGTTCAAAATTCTAGTAGGTCACATAGCGCCACTCAATATCATGACAATGAAGGAGAGGCCACCATGGAAGGAATGCTACAAATATAAGCAGAATTTTGACCCAAAAAGAAATCCAGGCCAGTGGATTAGCTCATCCCTCATTAAAGACATCAAAAATAAAAAGGGGTGGGAAGAGCACAAAATAGAAGAATGGTGGGTCTAACGATGTGAGCGTAGCTAGACAAAGAAAACCCTCCCAAACAAGTTTGATGATGATTTTAGTTCAAAATTTGACAAGAATTACATCAATTGAATAAGATACCATGAGAAAGAGATCTTCCTAGAGGTTAAAAGGCTACCGAAATTTGATGAGGAAGCGGAGGAAGAATAATTTGAGCTAGAAACCCTGAGATAGTATCAAGCTTCTCCCATCGCTAATAAGGTTGAAGTTGAATAGGAATCCTTACCTAACAACGTTGAAGTTGAAGAGGAATCCTTACCTCAGACTTAGAAAATTGTAGGGGGACATGTAAAATCTAAGGAGGTACAACTTGTAGTATATACTAGGAGGTCAAGTACCCTTATAAATTTCAAAGCACAACCATTATCATCAACTATATCACCTAGACAAGGCCACAAATAAAAAATGGAAGGACCACCCAAGTCTAGGAAGCTTTGATACAGAAAAGGATGTGGCCAGAAAGCAATGGCTACAAGACGAATTAAAACAAGTTACATTTAAGAGATAACAACTATAGTAGAAAATATAAAAGTCTGAGCAAGTGGTGGCTTTATCAGAGGCTCCAGTGTCAAAGAGGAAATAACTAGAAATGTTGGTGGTCAAAAACACCCAAATGGAGGAGCCAGAGTCAAAAGTGCAAGGATAAGGTATGTCCCTGAATCCCTTTTCATCATCCCCCTAATCATCCTCTTTAGTATAAGTTATCTTTTCCATGCCCTAGTCACCATTGAAAACATCACCATAGCCTGCATTAGTCAACCCACAAGCACTATCACCCACTCCCCCATTGCCACTAAAACATCCGTCATTGCTCACCCCTTCATCCACAAGCCATAAGTTCCAAGAGAGACATGGCAACTTCAATCCAATGAAGGCAATGGAATATTACCCACTTACACCTATTCTCGTATTTCTAGCCACTCCCCTCCTTCCCCTCACCACTGAATAACCACTCCTAGAGGTCTTATCCATCATCTGGAACATGCAAGATAACTAGTAAAAGTGGATGGAGGAAGAACAACAACTGCAACTATAGGAAAAGGAGGAACAAGTAGTCACTTTGACTTATGATACCTTGGACCCAATTTAAGGAAAAATAATAAAAGTGACTACCCAACTAAAGGTCAAAATGGCAATCTCAAATATGAGGCTAAAATATTGGCAGTTAGAAACGTAGATTCGGGACATCTCCAATATATTCAAGGTGGAAACACTCTGAGCTATTCGTACTGATGCAGACACTCTATTCCTATGAACCAAGAAGATGGATAGAGACCTGAAAGCTGCTAAGAAAAAAATTGAAAACCTTGGAGGTGAAGCTAAGCAAAGAGGAAATAGATCAAAAAGCACTCAAGAATGAAATTTGGAGGCTTAAAAAAATTATTGACAAGTCTCCTTCTGAAGAAGAATTGTGGAAAAATGAGAAAAGAATCAAGACCCTAGAAATAGAGTTGCAAGCAGAACAGGGCATAAGGCAACAGAAAGACCCAGAGCTACTAGACTTGAAATTCAAACCCCAAAAACAAGAGGATGCCTTGGTTACCACCTTGGCTCAAATACAAGAAAGAGAGAAACCTCATGACCCAAATATTTCAAAGGAGTGGCTAAAGCAAATCCAAGGGCATTATTGGTAGAAGATCGAGGAAGTCACTCTGAAAACTCTCCCTCCTTTCATAGAAAAGGTAAATGAGACTGTTGTGATATCTACTGAGGTAAATGTGAAGTTTATCAAAGATAGAAATAACCTGGTGAACAAATTTGTAGTAGCACAAACAATCAAGAGGATGATAATAAACAAAAAAAACATCCTCATGTGGAAAAGCAGTCAGATAAATTCCTGGAGAAATGCAAATTACTAGCCAACCAAGCATTTCATGCAACATAACTACTGTTGGAATATGTAATGCAACATTGTGTAAATTATTCTTAGACTAAAATATAAAGTCTAAAGAATAATATATGAATTAGAATATAATTCTATCTTATGTAAAATATTCCCACCCAATTAATAAATAAATTAAGGGTGCTAGGAATATTTAATTTCTTGGGAAAAAGTTATTTTCCTTTTCTAGCAAATATTAGAAAGTAACTAATCACTTTCTAATATTTGATAGATGTCACTTATCACATATCTCAAATATTAGATTATGATAAAATTAGAAAGTAACTAAAGCACTTTCTAATATTTGATAGATTGTGATAAGATTGTGATAATATTTAGGGTTGTAGTAGAAAAGCTTCTTTTTAAATAGGGGTGTTTTCTACTACATACAATCATATCTTGTCATATTGACTTGTGTTGTAGTTTATGTTGATGCATATTGTTGCATAACATTGAAGGATTCTTGTATTGTTGAATCATTGAGTAATATAGTGAGCTTCATAGTGGATGTTTCCCTTCTTCATTTGAAGTAGGGTTTTACCACTCAATATTTGTGTTGTGGGTTTACCTCTTTTATGTGTGCTTGATCTTGTGGAGCATTCTTCAATCTTGGGGAGACTTTGCTTGTCTCACATTTGGTACTTACCTCAATTTCTTTGGGGTGAAGCAACCAGTACAACAATCTACATTCTTAACAGGTGTCCTTCCAAATCAGTTGAGGGGAAGACTCCTTATGAGGTTTGGAATGGTAAGAATCCGAATTTTTCACACTTAAGAGTGTTTGGATGTGATGCATTTTCATATATTCCTTCATAAAAGAGGAAGAAATTGGACAAAAAGTCTCAAAAATGTATCTTTGTTGGCTATGATGCAGAACATAGGGGCTACAGGTTATACTCACCTTCTTCACGCATTGTATTTGTTTCAAGAGATTTCAAATTCAATGAAGACCTTATTGAGTTAGAAAAGGGTGGGCCTTGTGCCAAAAGGACGAAGTGGTTGGATCATTCTAAGGGTCCTAAAGAGTAGAATTCAGTTAGCCAAAGGATAACTAGAAGTATGACCCTTAACATATCTCTTCTAGCTAAGATAGAGAATTATCATGAGCCTACTTCTTACCAAGAAGCTTCACAACACTCTTGTTGGGTTAATGCCATGAAGGTTGAGATGGATTCTCTTCTAAATAATAAAACTTGGGATCTAGTGCCTTATCCTAATAAGAGAAATGTTATTAGGAACAAGTGGGTCTATAAAATCAAGTACAATTCTAATGGAGAGATAGAAAAGTATAAGGCTAGATTGGTTGCTAAGGGTTATGCTCAAAAACATGTCATTGACTATGATGAAACCTTTGCACCAGTTGCCAAAATGCCCACCATTCGACTTCTCATTGCTATTGTTGTTGCTCAAGGTTGGCAAATTTTTCAGCTTGATGTGAAAACTACCTTTCTAAATGGTGATTTGGATGTGGATATCTACATGAGTCAACCACAAGGATTTTTTGTACAAGGTAAGGAAACACTTGTGTGTAAACTAAAGAAAACCTTGTACGGTCTGAAGCAAGCACCTAGAGCATGGTACATGAAGATTTCAGGTTACTTCTTGTCTCTTGGTTTTGATAAATGCTATTCAGATACAAATCTCTATGTGCTTACGAAGGATAACTTGGTCATTTTAATTGCTCTATTTGTTGATGACCTTATTGTGACTGGAAATGAGAATGAGGCCATTTTTTATTTCATCTCCAAATTAAATTCAGAGTATGAAATGACTGACCTTGGTCTTCTACACATGCAAGTTTATCAGCATGAGGATTGTACCTTTTTGAGTCAATACAAGTATATTGGAGATCTTCTTAAAAGGTTTGATTTGGAGGATGGTAATCCTACTTCCATTCCTATTTCTACAGGGGTTAAGTTGGAAGTACATAATCTAAGTTGGTTGATGCTACATTGTATAGGCAGCTCATTGGTAGTCTTATTTATGTTACCATCACAAGGCCAGATATTGCTTTTGCAGTTGGTATGATGGCTAGGTTCATGCAAAAACCTTATATTGAGCACTTACAAGCTACCAAGAATATTCTGAAGTACCTTGTAGGTACTAGAGATTTGGCACTCAAGTATTCGAGGCTTCCTTCCTTTGCTCTTTTCGGCTATGTTGATTCTAATTTTAGAGGGGATAGAATAGATAGAAAGTCTACCACAACAAAAAAATGTAGTATTGGGTCTGCAGCTATCTCTTGGTCTTCCAAGAAGCAAGATACAATTGCTCTTTCTACAATGGAAGCAAAGTATAAGGCTAAAATAGCAACTGCACAGGAAGCGGTTTGGCTTCATATCCTCATGAAGGAAATTAGCTTTGAGCAATTTTGTCCTTCATGTTTGCTCTCCGATAATCAATCAGCTATTGCCTTGGCTAAAAATCTTGTAATGCATCAAAGGACACAACATGTTGAAATCCAAGCCCATTTTATCAGAGAGAAGGTATTGGATGGGACTATTTAGTTGGAGTATTGTCTATCATATTCTAATTCTGTTGATTTGTTCACCAAACTTCTTCCCAAGGAGCAGTTTTGTAAGTTGAGGGACTCACTTGGTTTGGTGAAGTCCTCAAGGGGGAATGAAGTGTAGTTACACTTGTGTTATGACAACTTCATCCTTATGAGGTGTTTTGTGCTATATATATAATTTGATCTTTGGTGGTATAATTTCTTTTAGCATCTCTTTTGAACATGGTACTTTCTTGTTTGCCTTGTGCAACTTTTGTACATGTTACTTTGTAGATGGCATTGTGCAATTATGGTATATGATGCAATTGCTTTATGCAACTATTTTACATGGTACTTTCTTGTTGCCTTGTGCAACTTTGTACATGTTTTTTTATGTAGTTGGCATTATGCAATTGGTTTATCATGGTACTTTCTTGTTAGCATTTATGCTACTTTTGTACATGATATTTTATGGTTGGCTTTATGCAACCGGTGTGCACACTTTATTATTTTCATATACCTTATGCAACTCTTGTACATGGTACTTTTTTGTTAGCCTTGTGCTACTTTTGTACATGGTACTTTAGAGTTTGCATTATCATGGTACTTCTTGTTTGCTTTATGCAACTTTGTACATGATATTTTTTTATCAACTATATAGCACGTGACTATAAGTATGACTTGGCATCTTTTTGTGATGACTTATAGTTCACTATTTTTTAGATCAGTTTTGTTATCATATTTGGATATTCATATATGTTGTGGTGAATATATTTATGATGATGTATCTAACTAATCTTATGTTGAGCTGCTTGTAGCTTTCAGGTACTTCCGTTTGGGATTTTGCAGGCTTACTGAAGACACCCTTGTAATGTTTTCTTCTTGTCATTTGCAACCACTTATGGTTGATGGATGTCTTTGTAAGCTGCTTGTATCTGAAGCTACTCCGTTGGGGGCTTGCAGTCTCATTTTGGCCCATTTTGTATTGGTGCCTTATTGTAGACCATTCTTGGTCATAGAAGCTCATTGTAACTATATTACTCATTTGATTCTCATCCTCATTTGTATCTTTAGGGGGAGAATGTTTCTTTATCTCATAATTCCTTTCCCCAATATTGCATTAAGGGGGGGTGTTGGAATATGTAATGCAACATTGTGTAAATTATTCTTAGACTAAAATATAAAGTCTAAAGAATAATATATGAATTAGAATATAATTCTATCTTATATAAAATATTTCCACCCAATTAATAAATAAATAAGGGTTCTAGGAATATTTAATTTCTGGGGAAAATTTTATTTCTCTTTTCTAGCAAATATTATAAAGTAACTAATCACTTTCTAATATTTGATAGATGTCACTTATCACATATCTCAAAGATTAGATTGTGATAAAATTAGAAAGTAACTAAAGCACTTTCTAATATTTGATAGATTGTGATAATATTATATTGTGATAATATTTAGGGTTGTAGTAGAAAAGCTTCTCTTTAAATAGGGGTGTTTTCTACTACATATAATCATATCTTATCATATTGACTTGTGTTGTAGTTTATGTTGATGCATATTGTTGCATAACATTGAAGCATTCTTGTACTGTTGAATCATTGAGTAATATAGTGAGCTTCATAGTGGATGTTTCCCTTCATCATTTGAAGTAGGGTTTTACCACTCAATATTTGTGTTGTGGGTTTACCTCTTTTATGTGTGATTGATATTGTGGAGTATTCTTCGATCTTGGGGAGACTTTGCTTGTCTCACAACTACTCTATGATGGAGAAAACGTATGAGCCACCTTCATACGAGAATATGAAGAAATGAGTACAATCACCAGTGAAGTCAAGGTACTAGCTCTAGGATTCTAGAATGATAATAAGCATCTCTACACTCCAAAACAAGTCAGCCAATTGTTCAATCAATGACTCCAAGATGATAATGACATCAAAGAGTTATCATAACCACTAGATATTGAGAAGACCCTTTCAATATTCCATAAGCTCTCTCATATCTTAGACAAATCTGAGGACATGGCTAGAAGATACATCGATCCCTCTTATGAGCACCAATATAAATTGAAAAACATATTGTCTGAGCTCAAGGGGATTCCAATACCCTTAGTATATACTTGGAATAGAATATATCAAATATTCCAGATCCCCATAACTCTAGTCAGTCAGCTAGTTGCTCAGCATGATGGATAATCCACAACAACTTTTGAGGCACAATTCCATGAGCAAGAAGAATTAGAACATCCTTCGAAAAAGGGTGATTTATAGTAAATATGTTAGGATAAATAATATGGTGTACTCAGTTGTTTTGCCTTTGTATATAGTGGACGTTTTTATTTCTTGGTAATTACAACCCCATAGCCCAATTGATCTGATCAGAGGGATTTGGCTTGAATCTGGAGCAACAACCAGTTGCGGTCGTGTTTTCTCAATGGAATACAATTTGGAGGGAATGTCCTAGCATACAATCAATATCCCCAATAAAAAGAATACCAATATGGGTTCTCATTTTCCACTAAGGAAAATGCCCTATGAGTCACCAAGAATGTGGGTACTTTTAAGCATTACCCACACGCACTTCGATGAAAAGTACAAAAGATGGCATTAGAGGCTCAAACAGTCGAATATAGAGGGATCAATATATCTTTGCCTAGATATGGTATGGATGGATCCTCAAAATATTAGCGTTGGATGAAAGATGAAAGAAACAAAATGTGGCTAAGTATAGATGGCGATGGAAGCTTTGCCCTCTCGAAAAAAATGGATGGATGTAAAAAACCTATCAAATGATAAAAAACAAAGCAAAAATAGGTTAAGTTAGGAAGTTGTTGAACACTTGGTACCGAACCAAGCAACGGACAGGTATAAGATCCATCACCCAGGGCTTGTGATAACCCCACCTAGCGAGAGACATGTACCAAAAAATCCATCAACCAGCAGCTTGTAGTACCAAAATGAGCAAAATTTGGGTAAGTCTGGGACCTGATGAAAAATATGTACCCATCTAAGCAGTGGAGGAGTACCAAATATTCATCACCTAGTTGAAGCAGAGATAAAAAATTTCTAAGTCTAAAAGCTTATGGGAATTTTATACCAAGGATAGAAGCTGGTGGGTGCCAAAAACACATTGATTGCCAAAGAATGAAGCACAAAATATACCAAGTATGGAACCCACTGAAGGTTATGTACTAGACCACACAACAATGGGATACCAAAAGTCCATTGCCTAGCATAGGAAGGCAAAGTGGAAGCAAAATTCACCAAGTTTTGAAGCTTCATAGATTGCATACCAGACCACTCAAAGGACGTGCCCCAAAATTTTAGCAGCAAGGTGAGTAAAGGAAAATGAATTTTGGCTAAGTCCTAAGGGTGTCGAACATTTTTCCCCCATAGTGAGGAAGCAAGGGTACAAAAAAATCATCTTTCATCAGCATGGGTAGAAAAAATTGGCTAAGTCATGGAGGCATCAAACATTTTACACTAATATAAGTGAGGGTAAGTTCCAAATAATCCATCGTTCGACAATCCTCAAGGGATAAAAGGCTTCATCTCACCAAGGACCCAAACCACCAAAAAAATTGGTACCTAGTGAAGGTCAAAATAGGTACATGAAACTCGTTGATAGGCAGAAAGAAGGGTTAGAAATAGCCCAGGTATGGAACTCGTCGGAGATGATGTACCTATCCATGTAGCAAAGGAATGTCAAAAATTTATCAAGTGGAAAAGAGGCAATAGTTCATATTCAGCTAAATCCAATAGTTGCCAAATATCTTGCACTTGGGACATAGGTATTTGGGTACAAAAGTTCCGTCAAGACAAAAGACTCAACAAAGAGCCTATCCTCTATCGAAAGGCCCCCAACATTCAACATGTGAGCAGATGCACACATAGTGCAAAGGTTAGTATCTGACAGAATTTCAATTACATGAGGGTAGTCATCATCATCAACTCCAACTAGATAAATCACTAGTCAACTTATATGAGCCATTACCCCACTATTGGTGCACTCGTGTGGATTCTAATGACAACTCAACAAAAATATCAGAAGGATCAATGAACCAGATGCAAACAATAAAGGCCACTACTTATCTAGATGAAGTGATTCCCTACCACATCAATAGGCTATAACCAATCAGTTACAACAAGCATGTTGTTGAGCACCTGTACAGGTTTGCAGGGATTTTGACATAATGCAATCCACACTTAGATAAATGATGCCCTAATAATATAACTCATTGTAAAAGGTTATATATACCTGAATGTAACAAGTTCAAAGGGTCAGCTCTTAAGATTTTACAATCTACATGTATGAAAGTATATTGCATTTCAAGAAATAAAAAAGGATTGTTGTTTGGCCTCTAGTTCAACTTCATTGCAAAACATGTATGTATGAATGGTTGTTTATTTCTAATATTGGCCAAGTGAATGATCATAGTATTAATTCTATTTTGGATTTACGCATATATTCATTCTTTGGTTCTAGAATATGCAATTTTATAGCTTTAAAATGTATGAATGAATGTTCTGTAGTCAATTAAAACTAGTTCGTCTATTAGGTAATTCAATAGATTTCATGTTTGCATAAACTCTTCACATTGCATGTATTTTGATGTGGCTTAATTTGCACCATCATAAGTTCTAGCTTTAGCTCTTTTTACTTATTTTAGCACCCTTTTCCCCCAATATTTTAGGATTAGTGTAGTTAGGACTTGAAGGAACCGGTCTGCTTTGAATATTGACCTTTGAAGCCTCACAACTACTAGGTCTTTCAATGTTGGTCAAGGTCTTTGGGCGCACATTTTAACCATAGGTGGATTTTCATACCAACACTCTCAACCCTTTATTATTTCTATTTGCTTTGCTTTTCACTATTCTTCTAAACTTCCCTCCAAGATTCTCCTCTCGCTCATGTTGTTCCATTGTCATCGCTCACTTTATTACCTCTTCCACAATAGACTACTCACGAACACTTGCAATGCACACCTTGGTGGTTCTCATTATCCCATTGCATCTACGAATAATAATGCTATTAACCCATGGTGGACCAAAACATGTTTATCATTACTTTCACAAAACTACTAACCCACATACTCCATCGACCATGTTAGTAATATGGCAAGTTGATTTATATTCCTCTCCCTCACTATCTCTCTTTAGGTGTATTAATAAATCATAGATGGTGCCCTACCAACACCAAATATATCTTGATTTGGTCAAGTATTTTAAATATAATATGGCTACAACATCATATGGCACCAGTAGCAAAGCCCTTATCACTTCTCTGCACACCACTCAAACCATGTTCCTTTCATCCTCAAATAGGATCGCCAACCCTCAATCCAAATTTAGCAGCTCCTAGAAGCGTTCCTACCTACCTTCCATCAACCCCATAACCCTTGTAATAGTCTCCCATGACACTATTACCTCTTCTCATTGAACCTTTGTCTACCCACTTTCCAGATTCATAGTGAATTCTTCCATGATCCCCTTTGGATACTTGTTGAGCCTTTGACAACACTCCATCCATCCCTCTTGCTCAAAGACTCTTAGCACTTCTAGATATCTCTCTAGCTACGTAGTGTTTTCTGATTCCTATCGGTGGGAATTCTTCCCCTTTTTCCCTAAAATTATAGGTCCATCTCATGTATTCTCTCTCTCGCCTTGCATATTGTCACTCTCACTCCTAGCATCCAAGAATCCTACATTATGGGTTCTCTTCCTCTTTTTCATCACTTTCTATTTTATTTCAATTCTTTCTACCACCTTTCCTCATTCATTTAAAAAATCCTTGATGTTTACCTCCTTCATGATTTGTTTCCCCTCATCAGCACTCTTTATAACCATTTCAAACTATGCCTACTCACTTGTTTGCTCTTGATCTCCTCTTAAGACGATCTCCTTCTCATATCTCCCCCAATATCTACACCCACTTTACAAGTCATGTTGGTACCTATTGTCACGTGCTTGTTGTAACTCACCTCTCAAGTCATTGTTAATTATTTCCCCCTTTTACCTTCTTCCATATTTTTGGTTGCTTTCCTCCTTTCAATCCTTATGCATGCCCATTCTAACCTTGTGTTCTAAACCTATCCTCTTTATGCTCGGTTTTCATTCCCCTTTTCAATCCACATCTTCTCCTATTATTATTTATTATTTATTTTGCTTCTCATTTTATTCCATTTCAAAGTTAAAACATTTTCCATCTTTAATTCCCACACTTCCTCGTTATATTATTTTTTTCTTGATTGGATTTATTTAATTATTCATCCTTTTTTTATCCTCAACACCTTTTTTTGAACAAGGTGCAGCAAAAGTATTGTCATTGTTGTCAACACAGACATAAATTGATGCAGTTGAAGCAATGGACAAGAATTCTGAAGTCAGTCAGATCAAGTACAGTGAATTTCCAAGAAAACAGAAGTGACCCAGATTCAAAAATTTGCAGAAAAAGACAAGTAAGAAAACTGTCGCGATATCGCGACATGTTTTCTGTCGCGATATCGCGACAGGTTGAGAAGTCCGAAGGCAGAAAGAAAAATGTCACGATTTCACGACATAACGGAGGAGAGAGAAAATGCATGCCAAATTGTCGCGATTTCGTGACATGGCCGAGGAGAGAGAAGGCGCAAGCAAAATTGTCGCGATTTCGTGACATGGCCGAGGAGAGAGAAGGCGCAAGCAAAATTGTCGTGATTTTGTGACATGGTCGAGGAGAGAGAAAAAAAGAAATTGTAGATTTGACATGGTGAGGAGAGAAGGCGCAAGCAAAATTGTCACGATTTCGTGACATGGCCGAGGAGAGAGAAGGCGCAAGCAAAATTGTCACGATTTCGCGACATGGCCGAGGAGAGAGAAGGCGCAAGGAAAATTGTCACGATTTCGCGACATGGTCGAGAGAGAGAAAGTTCAAAGAAAATTGTCACGATTTCGCGACATGGTCGGGAGAGAGAAGGCGCAAGAAAAAGATGTCACGATTTCGCGACATGGCCGAAGAGAGAGAAAGTTCAAGGATAATTGTCACGATTTCGCGACATGGTAAAAAGCAATAAAAGAAGATGTCACGATTTTGCGACATGGGAAAAAGCAAGAAAAGAAGATGTCGCGATTTTGCGACATAGTGAAAAGCTAGAAAAGAAGATGTCACGATTTCGTGACATGTATGAGAAAAAGAGCCTGCAAGGAAAAATGTCGTGATTTCGCGACAAGTAGCGAAGAAGAGTGTACGGAAGAGAAAGATGTCGCGATTTCGTGACATGTCATATTTTCGCTGGAGTTTGCGAAGAAGAGTGTACGGAAGAGAAAGATGTCGCGATTTCGTGACATGTCAGATTTTCGCTGGAGTTTGCGAAGAAGAGTGTACGGAAGAGAATGATGTCGCGATTTCGTGACATGTCAGATTTTCGCTGGGGTTTGCGAAGAAGAGTGTACGGAAGAGAATGATGTCGCGATTTCATGACATGTCAGATTTTCGCTGGAGTTTGCGAAGAAGAGTGTACGAAAGAGAAAGATGTCATGATTTCGTGACATGTTCCATTTTCGCGGCTACAAGCGAAGCAGAGTGTATGGAAGCGCAAAGTGTCACGATTTCGTGACATGTTCCATTTTCGTGGCTACAAGCGAAGCAGAGTGTACGGAAGCGCAAAGTGTCACGATTTCGTGACATGTTCCATTTTCGTGAGTGCATGCCAAGATAAGGTCGAGGAGGCAGAAAACGTCACGATATCGCGACAGGTCAGGTTTTCACGGTCAACAGCCCAAAAAAAGTCAAATGGGCAGAAATGTCACGATTTCACGACAGGTAACAGTTTGGCTGGTAAATGCCGAAGGAACATGCAAGGTGACACGTGTCGAAAAAGCATAAAGGAAAATCATGCAGCCAGTTACGTAAGAAGTAACTGGAGTCAGATCTGTAGTTACACATTGACAGGTGTTGGAAATGCACTGGAACAGCTGTATATGCATGATTGGAAAAGCATTCGAAGAGTCGCATATGGAGAATCAAAAATGTATTCGAACAACCGTATTTGTAGAATAGTCGAATATGCAGGATCGTAAAAGCATTCGAACAGACGTATTTGCAGCATTCAAATAGCCGTATATGCAGGATCGTAAAAGGATTCGAACAACCGCTTATGGAGAGGAGAAAAGAATTCGAACAGTTAGAGTATGTCATTCGACTGCATGCAGGATTGAAAAGTGATAGAAGACGAAGAGTCTCGATGAGAAAAAGGGGTTATAAAAGGACAGTCGTGCAGAGAATTAAGTTGCTGCTGTAAGAGTGAAATTACAGAGAAAAGAGGGTTAGAAGAAAGCCAAGAGAGAAATAAGCAGAGCCGTGAGTGTGTGCAGAGTGTGTTTAATTGCAGACCAGTCAGGGTTGTATAAACAGTGAAGACATTTTTATGTCATTTTAAATTGCTCAGAATTGCAGTCCAAGTTGGTGCTTGGTACTAGGGGTTGGTGCTCCTATCTGTTGTAGCAGAAAATTAAGGGGTTGGTGCTCCTTCCAGTAGATGCTGGTAAAGTGTTTGTAAAATTGGTATTTTGCAAAGACTGGGATTTGGATTGGAGTCCAAGCAGTCATTTTTGAGGAGTAGCCAAATTGGTGAACCTCGGTATATTGAGTGTTGTGGTGTGCTCTCTTGTTCAATTTGCTTTTCTGGTTTTCAAGTTCTCTTTGCTTCAATTTTAAATGTTGTAGATTTGAATATTAATAGCTACACTGATTCACCCCCCCTCTCAGTGTCATTGTGTGAATATCAATTGGTATCAGAGCAGGTTCCTTGAACAAGCTTAATCAGCTAAGGTGATCTTGGAAGAAACACAATGGCAGGCGGTGAAGGATTCTCATCCAACAAAGCTCCCTTGTTCGATGGAACTAATTACACTTTCTGGAAACTCAGGATGCAAACATATCTGAGTGCATTGGGATATGACATTTGGGATTCTGTAGATAGTGGATACACAACACCCACTACTCCTCCAACAGATACTGCTGAGAAGAAAAAATTTGAGAACAACTCCAAAGCAAAGAATGCCATAATGTGTGGGCTTGTAGACAAGTGAACTGATAAGAGTCATGAGTCTGTAAATCGGCAAAAGACATGTGGGATAAATTGAAGAGCATCCATGAAGGAGACAACAAGATCAAGGAAGCCAAGCTGCAAACTCATCGAGCACAGTTCGAAGCACTACAAATGAATGAAGATGAGAACATAGAGGCTTATATGCTGAGAGTCAACGGAATCATTAATGCAATCAGAGGACTCGGTGAAGAAATTGATGATGCAGTTGTTGTGAAAAAGGTTCTCAGAACACTTCACAAAAGATTTAACTCCAAAGTTTCTGCAATAGAAGAGGCAAAAGATCTAAACAATTTCAGCATGGATGAGATGCATGGTTCCCTGACTGCATACGAAATGAGAATAGGACAAACCAAGTCTTTAGACAGAGAAGCTGCTTTTAAAGCACACAAGAATATAAAAGCTGAACATGAATCTGAGGATGAAGAGACACTGGATGAAACAGAAGCTAATTTTGTTCGAAAACTCACAAAGGGAAAAGGAAAATATAGAGGAAAGCTACCTTTTAAGTGCTTCAATTGTGGAGGAGTCGGTCATTTTGCAGCCAAATGTCCAATGCAGGAGAAAACCAAAAATGGTGAAGGGTCACACCAAGAAAAAGGTGACTGGAAGAAGAAACAAAATTTCAGAAAGAACAACTTCAAGAAGAAAAGCTTCATATCCAAGAATGTCAGCACTTCTGAAGAAAGCTCAGGTGAGGATTCTGAAGAAGAAATAGGTGAAGCTCTGTTCATGGCACTTGAAGAAGAAAGAACAGAGGAAAATCAGGAAGGTGATGAAAACTTCAAGGATGAGGCTGAAGTGTATCTGGAAGGAGAATTGGTTGCTGCACTTGAAGAGTTGAGTGCAGAAAGGAAAAAGAATAAAAAACTTTCAAAGAAACTAGAGGATGCCACTGACATAATAAACAATCTGAAAATACAGACAGAGGAATTCAAGAAAATGTCTGAAGTTCTTGATGAACAATTAACTGTAAAGACAGTTGAATGCAGCAAGCTAGAAGAAGACATTGTTAAGTTAAGGATACAGCTAGAGGAGATGAATAGGAAATTGAGCTATTTTCATAAGTTTGAAGAAAGTACTATAAAGCTGGATAAAATGTTAAATAACCAAAGGCCTTCCGGCATCAAATTTGGTTTAGGCTTCGATGAAGGAGAATCATCAAAGGGTTCAAAGGCCTTAAATGTAGAACCCATAAAGAAAGAAGAAAAGATCAGGGTTAATCAAGAAAAAACAAATCATGCCAAAGAAAGCAATAATGCCAGACCCAAGAAGAGTATTGACAAAGATGGATTCACAAAAGTCACACATTCAAGAAGGAGAAGATTCATGGCTCCTACTTCAAACTGGCAAAGACCTGCACCCAGGTTTAATCATTCCTTTTCTGGTTATTGTTTTAAATGCAATGCTTATGGCCATAAGATTTCAGATTGCAGTCATAATGTACCTCAAAGGAATTTCACCAGTAGAAATATTTTTTCTCCTTTAATGAATTATGCAGTTGAATGTTATAATTGTCATAATTTTGGACATATAGCAAGAAACTGTAGAAGCACTTTTGCATCAAAGAATTATCAGGGTAGAAAATCTAAACCAAATGGGTTGAAACAAAACAAGAAATTTCCTGAAAAACAGGCACATGCTAATGAAAGGGCACAGGCAAAACAAGTAGCCAAATCTGCTATCAAACCAGAATGGAAAGAAAAGGAATCTTTGATTGTTCAGACTGCCTTTAAAGCACAGAACAAATCCGCACCTTGGATACTTGACAGTGGATGCTCCAGTCACATGACAGGTGACAAGCAAAAATTTGAGAAGTTACAGAATTATGAAGGTGGTTCTGTGAAATTTGGAAATAATGATGGAGCAAAGATAGTTGGAAAAGGATCAGTCAAGATCAGTGATGGAAAGATAAAATCAAAAGAAGTCTTGTTTGTGATTGGACTGAAGCACAACTTGCTGAGTGTAAGTCAAATCTGTGACAGAGGTCATGAAGTCACTTTTAAGAAGGAGGGCTGTGAAGTGAGAAAAGCACACAGTGGGAAACTGATAGCTACTGGATCAAGGACTTCTGGTAATCTATATACTCTCTCAGAAACTGCAGAAGGAACATGCTTGATTGGACAGGAAGATGAAAATTGGCTATGGCACAAGAGGCTCGGTCATATTAGTTTTGACAATCTGGCAAAAATAAGTTCAAAAAGAGCAATAAGAGATATACCAACCATTGGCAAACCAGTAAATAGCATCTGTGCTTCATGTCAAAAAGGAAAGCAAACCAGATCCACATTTAAATCAAAGGAATACTTCACCAGCAAACCGTTGGAGATAATTCATACTGATTTGTGTGGACCCATGAGAACTCAAAGCATAAATGGTGACAAATACTTTATGCTGTTCATAGATGACTACTCCAGGATGACATGGGTATTATTTTTAAAGACTAAATCAGATGCCTTTGAGATGTTTAAGATTTTTAAAAATCAGGTTGAAAATCAAACTGGAAAGAGGATTAAATGCCTAAGATCAGACAGAGGAGGAGAGTTTATTTCAGAAGAATTTGCAGAATACTGTCAAAAATATGGGATAAGAAGACAGTTTTCAGCAGCAAGGACACCTCAACAGAATGGTGTTGTAGAAAGGAAGAACAGGACAGTGCAGGAAATGGCACGGACAATGCTGGCTGAGAACAAAATAGCTGATAGATTTTGGAAAGAGGCAGTCCACACTGCAGTTTACATTCAAAACAGGTGCATGCTAAGACCGCATGAAAGCAAAACACCGTATGAGCTGTGGTTCGACAGAAAGGCAACTGCAAGATATTTCAAAGTATTTGGCAGCAAGTGCTACATCAAACGGACTGAAGATAATCTCGGTAAATTTGAAGATAGAGCTGATGAAGGTATATTTCTTGGTTACTCAACTAAAAGCAAAGCCTACACATGTTACAATAAGAGGCTAAAGAAAATTGTTGAGAGTGCTGATGTTAAAGTTGATGAAGGTAGAGAGCAAGAAATTTCTTATCAAGAAAAATACCCTATTTATGAAGAAGTCATTGAAGGAGATGATGAAAAGGAAATAGAAGAGAATCAGAAAATTGATCCAGATGTTTTAAAAACTGACTCAGAGGAAGAAGAAAACAAGAAATTTAAAACAGGTAGCTGGCAGAAAAATCATCCCAGTGAACAGATTATTGGGGACCCCACTGATGGTATTCAGACAAGAAGAGCGGTAGTGCGGAACTATTCTCTGTTATCTAGCATTGAACCTAAAAATGTTGCCGAAGCAAGCACAGATGAAAGTTGGATGAAGGCAATTAATGAAGAACTAGATCAGATTGAGAAAAACAAAACCTGGGAATTAGTACCTCGGCCAACAAATAAAAACATAATTGGCACTAAATGGATTTTTCGAAATAAATTAAATGAAGATGGACAAGTTGTCATAAATAAGGCAAGATTGGTCTGTAAAGGCTATGCTCAGGTTGAAGGCATTGATTTTGAGGAAACCTTTGCACCGGTAGCCAGACTAGAGGCAATCGAATGTTTCGGCTTTAGCAGTCCATAAAAACTTCAAAGTATATCAAATGGATGTAAAATCAGCATTTCTGAATGGAAAACTGGAAGAAGAGGTTTACATTGAACAGCCAGATGGCTTCCAACTTGGTGACAATCCAGATTTTGTTTGCAGGTTAAAGAAAGCTTTATATGGTTTGAAACAGGCACCCAGAGCATGGTATGCAAGGCTGGATAACTATCTAATTAAACAAGGGTTCAAGAAAGGTTTGGTGGACAACAATTTATATGTCAAAACAGAGAAGGGCCATCTTATTGTTCTTGTTGTTTATGTAGATGATATAATATTTGGCATGACAGATGGATGAATATTGCAAAGACATATCAACTAAAATGAAGAAAGAATTTGAGATGTCTATGATTGGTGAACTTTCTTATTTCCTAGGACTCGCAGGTCAATCAAAATGAAAAGGGCATTTTTATTTCTCAAGTTAAATATGTAAAAGAAATGCTGAAAAAGTTCACAATGGAAGATAGTAAACCGGTCAGCACTCCCATGACAACAAGTCGCAAGTTGAGCAAGGATGATAAATCTCCAGATGTGGATCAAACAATGTACGTGTCTATGATTGGAAGCCTCGCTGTATTTAACGACCACTAGACCAGATATATTACAGGCAAGTATGCATGGTTGCAAGATTTCAGGCTAGTCCCAAAGAAACTCATGTGACAGCTGTAAAGAGGATCTTCAGGTACCTCAAGGGTACTATGGATTATGGGTTGTGGTACCCAAAAGGTAAAGACTTCACTTTGATTGCATATTCTGATGCAGATTGGGCAGGATGTATTGATGACAGAAAGAGTACCAGTGGAGGAGCATTTTATCTTGGAGACAAGCTGGTAGCATGGCACAACAAGAAACAAGAATCAGTCTCTCTATCCACTGCAGAGGCAGAATACATTGCAGCAACAACATGCTGTACACAGATATTATGGATGAGACAAACGTTGAAAGATCTTGGTATTCATTTCAAAGAGCCAATTTCAATTAAATGTGATAACACTAGTGCTATCAACATATCCAAGAATCCAGTTATGCATTCAAGAACCAAACATATTGCAATCCGGTATCATTTCTTGAAGGATAAAGTTGCAGAAGGAGAGGTCAAATTGGATTTTGTTCCAACTACAGAGCAAGTAGCTGATATATTCACAAAACCATTGCCCAAGGATGTTTTTGAGTACCTTCGAAATAAGTTGGGAGTGGTCACAATTCCCAAGAACTGACTATCATTTGGGATCACATTCTCAGGGGGTGCATTTATGCCTATACTTATAGTTTTGCTTATATTTATGATTTTTGCTAACTATAACAACATTTGTCTGAGAGTGGTGTGCATAGACTCAGGGGGAGTCTGCAGCAGCCCTTTGGTATTATTGTCAAAGGGGGAGAAGAATTACAGGAGAGTGCATAAGTGTTGCCAACAATTCCAAAGGGGGAGATTGTTGAACAAGGTGCAGCAAAAGTATTGTCATTGTTGTCAACACAGACAGAAATTGATGCAGTTGAAGCAATGGACAAGAATTCTGAAGTCAGTCAGATCAAGTACAGTGAATTTCCAAGAAAACAGAAGTGACCCAGATTCAGAAATTTGCAAAAAAAGACAAGTAAGAAAACTGTCGCGATATCGCGACATGTTTTCTGTCGCGATATCGCGACAGGTTGAGAAGTCCGAAGGCAGAAAGAAAAATGTCACGATTTCACGACATAACAGAGGAGAGAGAAAATTGCGAAGGCGAGGAGAGAGAAGGAAGCAAAATTGTGCGATTTGGATTGGAGGAGAGAGATGGGAAAGGTGAGAGAAGGAAGAAAAATGTCACGATTTCGTGACATGGCCAAGGAGAAAGAAGGTGCAAGAAAAATTGTCATGATTTCGCGACATGGCCAAAGAGAGAGAAGGTAAGAAAAATTGTCACGATTTCGCGACATGGCTAAGAGAGAAGAAGAAAATTGTCGATTTGCGACATGGTAGAGAGAGAAGAAGAAGATGTCACGATTTCGCGACATGGTGAAAGAGAGAAGAAAAAAAGATGTCACGATTTCGCGACATGGTAAAAAGCAAGAAAAGAAGATAATGTCGCGATTTCGCGACATGGTAAAAAGCAAGAAAAGAAGATGTCACGATTTCGCGACATGGGAAAAAGCAAGAAAAGAAGATGTCGTGATTTTGCGACATAGTGAAAAGCTAGAAGAGAAAGATGTCGCGATTTCGTGACATGTCAGATTTTCGCTGAAGTTTGCGAAGAAGAGTGTACGGAAGAGAAAGATGTCGCGATTTCGTGACATGTCGTATTTTCGCTGGAGTTTGCGAAGAAGAGTGTACGGAAGAGAAAGATGTCGCGATTTCGTGACATGTCAGATTTTCGCTGGTGTTGGCGAAGAAGAGTGTACGGAAGAGAAAGATGTCGCGATTTCGTGACATGTCAGATTTTCGCTGGTGTTGGCGAAGAAGAGTGTACGGAAGAGAAAGATGTCGCGATTTCGTGACATGTCAGATTTTCGCTGGAGTTTGCGAAGAAGAGTGTATGGAAGAGAAAGATGTCACGATTTCGTGACATGTTCCATTTTCGCGGCTACAAGCGAAGCAGAGTGTACGGAAGCGCAAAGTGTCACGATTTCGTGACATGTTCCATTTTCGTGGCTACAAGCGAAGCAGAGTGTACGAAAGCGCAAAGTGTCACGATTTCGTGACATGTTCCATTTTCACGAGTGCATGCCAAGATAAGGTCGAGGAGGCGAAAAACGTCATGATATCGCGACAGGTCAGGTTTTCACGGTCAACAGTCCAAAAAAAGTCAAATGGGCAGAAATGTCACGATTTCGCGACAGGTAAACAGTTTGGCTGGTAAATGCCGAAGAAGCATGCAAGGTGACACGTGTCGAAAAAGCATAAAGGAAAATCATGCAGCCAATTACGTAAGAAGTAACTGGAGTCAGATCTGTAGTTACACATTGACAGGTGTTGGAAATGCACTGGAACAGCTGTATATGCATGATTGGAAAAGCATTCGAAGAGTCGCATATGGAGAATCGAAAATGTATTCGAACAGCCGTATTTGCAGAATTCGAACAGCCGAATATGCAGGATCGTAAAAGCATTCGAACAGACGTATTTGCAGCATTCAAACAGCCGTATATGCAGGATCGTAAAAGGATTCGAACAGCCGCTTATGGAGAGGAGAAAAGAATTCGAACAGTTAGAGTATGTCATTCGACTGCATGCAGGATTGAAAAGTGATAGAAGACGAAGAGTCTCAATGAGAAAAAGGGGTTATAAAAGGACAGTCGTGCAGAGAATTAAGTTGTTGCTGTAAGAGTGAAATTACAGAGAAAAGAGGGTTAGAAGAAAGCCAAGAGAGAAATAAGCAGAGCCGTGAGTGTGTGCAGAGTGTGTTTAATTGCAGACCAGTCAGGGTTGTATAAACAGTGAAGACATTTTTATGTCATTTTAAATTGCTCAGAATTGCAGTCCAAGTTGGTGCTTGGTACTAGGGGTTGGTGCTCCTATCTGTTGCAGCAAAAAATTAAGGGGTTGGTGCTCCTTCCAGTAGATGCTGGTAAAGTGTTTGTAAAATTGGTATTTTGCAAAGACTGGATTTGGATTGGAGTCCAAGCAGTCATTTTTGAGGAGTAGCCAAATTGGTGAACCTCGGTATATTGAGTGTTGTGGTGTGCTCTCTTGTTCAATTTGCTTTTCTGGTTTTCAAGTTCTCTTTGCTTCAATTTTAAATGTTGTAGATTTGAATATTAATAGCTACACTGATTCACCCCCCCTCTCAGTGTCATTGTGTGAATATCACTTTTATTTCATTATTATCATTAATTTTATTTGATATCTCCTTTCTATTCGACCTGATTTTTTAATTATTATATCCCTCGTACATTTGCGTCATGTTTTCTTAACATTTACTCTATTTTATTTATCGAAACAATTCCATCATAATTACACTTGCACAAGCCAAAAATCATATCATTTTTATTAATCATCATTTTCTTTTACATCCACATATGCAACATGCCCGATATAATTTCTCATTCCAACAACCATTTGCAACCCACTGACTAAAGTTGTATGGCTCCCAATGTTCCACTTTGTTCTTTGACAAGTAACCATCCAGTACCACATGCTCTTAAAACTCCTCTCCAATTTCCTTCAATGTTGCCATCAATGGTCCCTATAAATCTGGCACTAGGTGCCATAGGAGTAGAAACCAAAATTGTAGCCCAATCCAACTTGGCCTCATCTCCCTTACCCATTTCACCATTCATTGATCCCAAACCACTATTTTTGCCCAATTTGTTATGGATATTAGTCTTCACCTCTATAATACCCTTGGTACTATGACACACTACTTCCAACTCTTTTCCAATACCTCTTGTTCAAATTTCCTAGTCACCTCCTCAAACCATTGTAAACAACCCTCTCATACTTGGATATTTGTATCTCACCTCTAGGGATTTTCTCATATTGCCTAGTACTCTATAATGACCATGTTTAGAATTTCATGTTTCCATTATACCATTAACCCTGCTTGTTGTTTCATCTATTTGTACTATGTTCATTGGCACCTATCCTACGCTTTTACCATCATCACGAACATGAATTCCTTTAGCTAGACATCCCTTACAAATGAATTTAAATTCCATTATGTGTTTCTCTACACTACTAAGTTATGGACGTATATTTTGCACAATAGGTCTTGATGTTTTGGGACATTGTTGTAGAATAGGGTACAAAACTTTTTTGATGTATCCATCTCATAGAATGAATCTAATAGCACTTTTAAAATTTTGAATATAATCCATAATTCCTCAAGCATCAACACATATACATGTGGTGGAATCCTACAAGCCACTAGATCTAAGACCATTCATCCCAGCACTCCTCTTTGTGTTTGTAACTACTCTAGCTCTAATCGCATTTTTGCTCTCTCTTTTATTTAACTTTTTATTTCTTCCTCATTTTCCTCCACTTTTCTCTCTAACCTCTAATTCTTCATCATAAGTTTTCCTATTCAATCATCCAATCACCCTTCCATTTTCATCCATTCTCATTTGTTATCCCCTACTATAGTTATCATGGCTTGTGTCATTAATTTTGCTACTTGAGACAACATCCTTGTTGAATTTGTCACAATGGCTATACCACAAGGTATTTTCCTTGCAACTTATCTTGCTCTTGGATCCTGTGAAGGATCCACCCCCTCTTCATATTCCATATTTCACCCTTGTAAATCTTACAATAAATCCATCCTTGTTCCCATTGATTACAACTTGGTCTCTTCCCTCCACCATTGCACCTCTATTTCTAGTGCGATGATTTGTCGTTGGGCATCCTACAATTGTTCCTCCATGTCATTGGGCACACCTTAGAAATGTTATAATCTAACCTCCTACATATTAAGTAATCCACCAATAAAAATATTTGACCATGTTTCTCATAAAATTAGGGCACAAATACTTAAAATTAATTTTTATGTACCCATTATATTAATGCATATATAAAAAAGGGGTAAAATTTGGATACCCAATTTTGTGCATTTCAAATATTTAATTAACACCTAGGGCAAAAAGCATTGTTCATCCCATAGAATATCAGCACCTCGTTCATACCACATCTAATTTCGTTTAGCCCACATTTGCCAAATATACGCTAATGAGTCCATCCACATTGATTTTTGTTTTTCATACCTTGAAATGGCTTTTGAGGCATGATAAGGTCTCTAAGATTTGGATTGATCTTCGAAGGCATGAATCTGCTGCCATGCTAAACCAAAAAAATCCCACCTTTCATGACACAAGCCATCCAAGCCAGAATCCACCTATCACATAGTTTATCAATCACCTTGTGATGCATGCATCTCTTGTCCATTTCATGCATCTCTCGAGTTGTTAGAAAATTGGGCATAGCAAAGACCAGTACCAATCGAGGTTGAATGCCTTTACAAGCCAATGCATCATGTCATAACCAATAATTAATGAATTCCACCTCGACGCAAGTGGTTCGTATGAGAATATCAACTAAAATCTTCTCACCTTAGCCATTATAGCTAAAGTCTTAGAATGCTTTCCCAAGCCCTTTAAATGATTGACCTATTTTAGAAAACCATCGTAATCATCCAAGTAAGCCTACCCTAATCAACCATACCAAGTCATAATGAATAGCCTAAAATAGTTATTACCCTTAGCCATCGTAAAGCAACAATCACAATCCAAGGTAGGTGGCATATCATTTTAATGATGTATTGCCTGCAACGGTCCTAAATAGGCAATATTTTGAAATTTTACCTATAAATACCACCTCCAAGAAAGAGGTGGTTAATGAGTAATTTAATGAATGATTGAATACACTATTCACAAAGTTCACAATTACTCATATACTGACTTCTTGATAATAGGAACTCTCGCCATGGCTATGTTCATGTTGGCATTTGACAATTTACCCAATGCTTCTTTGATTGATTATCAATGTACTGTTTATTCCTCATGAGAATATTTATTTTAACATTAAATTATTGTTATCTTTCTTTCTTAGCTTAACTCATATGTTTCCATATTCGGTCATATTTTTTCTTGTTTATCATTCACGAACTGGAAACTGGCTATCTGGTCGAGGATATATTTCACGTGTCAAGATCCTGATAGTCCCCATAAACACTATTGTTATTTATTGTTTTCTTGTAGGCATTGAAGTCATTTTTCCATGGAGGTGGCAAAATTACATTGTTCAGACTAGAGCATTGTAACTAATTAATCTGAGATGGAGATATAGGCATACTAAGTTCTCTTACTCAAATACCTATTGCTCATGCCTTTTATTTATGTACATTTCCTAGATTTATGTGTTTGTATTTATCATGATAGTTCATTGGTTCATTTTCTTTTGCCCTTGCTTTAATACCTTGTTCTTAATCTTAAGGAGTCATCCCAAACCCAAAGTTACTGTAAAAACTTGCATACAATCCTTAATTTTACTTCACCCCTTTATTATTGTATGTATAATATGTAATGTTGAGGTAAAGACAAAGGCAAAGTATCATTCTTAGATACATGACACTTTGTCGTCTTTACAACAAAAACAAGATTATGCTTAAAATTTGCATGCATTCCTTCTCTTTCTCATGTCAAATTGCTTACTCAATCTCGGTCGTCTCCTTTTAGCAATATAGCTCTCATAATCAAGCACTTGAGGTGATCTACTTAGTAACTGAGGCTACAAGCATTCGATGGGCTCTTTAAGGGCAAGGAAGGGGAACAACTTGCTACTATTTGGTTTTGTCTCTCCCCTCTCTTTCTTGTTCATTTGGCCCAATATTTTTCTTACTCTTGGCTAACATTTTATCTCATTTATTATCTCTTGTTTTCACTAACATTTCGGCCTTAACTACTTATAATCATTTCATTTTGATGTTACTTTTGTTCATTTCCATTTATATTCTTGTTAGTTTACCTTGCTCTTAGTACTTGTTAGCATATACCTTCATTTCAAGCATTTAATCATAGTTGGTAAGTGTTTATTAGCTTATTTCTATCGCATACCAAGATATTCACCCTTCTAGAGGGTACCCTGCATTTGAACTCTTGTAACATTTAAGAATCTTGCATTTTTCTATTAAATTTTCTCTCAAAAGCATTTGCGCTACATGATTGGAGGTAGACAACAAAAGCACCATTAGTGTATTTATTGCATGTTTTTACCAATTTTTTAATATTTTCTTAAGAAAACAAGGGTCTGATCAACTAATCAAGAAATCTCTCTACCTACTCTCAAGTCATGCAGACCCCTTTGTACTAACTTTTATTTTCTTTGTCTATTTTGTAGGTTTTCCATTTGTGCTACCTGAATATATTTGTGCTAGTAGCACATTTGCAGGCATTGCAATCGTAGTTAGGCAGTGCATTCATGGTTGTGACAAAATCAGGTGCCCAAGTTCTAGAATCTCTATCTTCTATTTCTACAGGATAGTTTTACTTGTTGTTTGTCATAATTTAGGCTTTCTATTATGTTTTATTAAAAATTCAACAAAGAAAAAATTAAGAAACCTAGCATAATATAATCATGATAAGAGCAATCATGTCATTTCTATTTCATACAAGAAAAAAACTTGCATGTAGTTACACTTAGGATAGTTGGTTTGATTGCATCCATCTCTTATGTCCTTGCCTTTTGAAGAGAGAAATATTTATTCTTACTTGTATCATGAAATTGAAATATTATAGTGTAGATCATGTATTCTTGCATCTCTTGTTTGCTTGTATTTTAGACCATAGTTGAGAAAATCAAAATTAGATTGGAATCGGCATGGAAAAGAATCAGGAAAAATAAGGAATCGGTAAAAAATCGGGAACAAAATCGACAAACAATCGGTATTTTTTCATTGAAAAAACCAAAGAAAATGCAATTTTTCATTGAAAAAAAAAGTTTTTTCATGCATAACAGATTTTTTCGGGAAAAAATCTGTAAAAATCAACTAGCCTATGAATCGGGAAAAATCGGATCAAATCGGGATTTTTTGCAAATTTTGTCAAGTTAGGTTTTAAAGATCTTATGTAGGGAATATTAGATGGATAACTTGGTTTTCCTTAGAAATGCTAGGTTTTTGTGAAAGATACACATAAAACATAGTCTAGGCCCTTATAACATATAATATACCCCTTAGATTTTATAGGCAATAAGAGTTTGAACTTCTCATGTTATTGAGGAGACCTTGAACCCCTTCTTACAAGGACATAATGGTCATATAGTGTACTCAAGACTTTGTCATCTTTCCTTCCTCCATTGCCTCAATCATATTTAGGATTTTGTGTCTTAATAAATTACTAAATAAAAAAAAGCTCTCTTGGAGCCTCGTGAAGTTGTCAAGAAGCATCATGAAACCAAAGTTAAAGCCAAAAATGACAAACCTTCTACATTCCACTTTGATAAAAACCTCCACCTTAACACTTAGATCCTTCACTTTTATGGAGCAAGAAATGATTTTTGGGAAGGAGTGGGTTTCTTTCTCAAGTCTCCAACTAGCCTCATTGTTTCTATGGTCATTTGCTTAGATTTTCTAGCATTACTACTAATTTTGCAAAACATGAGGCTTTAATTTTAGGACTTCTGATCATCCAATCTATGAATGTTAAACACATTAAAGTATTAGGTGACTCTCAAATTATTGTCCATCTAATCTCTGGTGAATACGCTGTCAAAACTCTCCATTTGATCCCTTAACACCAAGTGGCTAAAAATTTAATCAATGTTTTTGAGTCCTTTTCTATTAGACATTTCCTAAGAGGGAAAAATGTCAAGTTTTACTCTTTAGCTTGTTTAGCTAGTAAATTAGTACCACATGAAAACATTAGTGAAACTAACTTTGTGGTAAAAGTTCATAATGAACATTTTTTTTTCATTGATGGCCCTATGGAGATGCATAAAATTGAGTTCAATGTTATCAATTTCCAAATCCCCATGATGATCCTCGATATGGCAACATTCTATGCTTTCTTGATAATCAAACCTATCCACCTATGGCTAATGCTAAGCAACAGACTCACATTCTTAAGAGAGCATTTCGATATGTTGTCTCAATTGGGTCTTGTACTACCATAATCATGATGGTGTTCTCTTGCGATTCCCTATAGAAGTTGAGGTTCTCAAAAATCTATTTCATGACCGTAGTGGTGACTGTGGAGGACACTTTAGTGGACATTCCACAAGTAGTAAATTATTAGGAATAGGTTACTTCTAGCCAACAATGGAAGTTGATGCTAATAAGTATGTCAAGTCCTATAATAAATGTCAATTCCATAAATATGAAATTCATGCCCTTGCTTAGGTTCTTCATCTAATTGAGTTTCCTTGGCCTATCTCCACTTGGGCCTTGACCTTGTAGGACCTATTTCTCCTATTTCATCGGATGGGCACAATTTTATCATCACAACCACATAATATTTTTCAAAATAGGTGGAAGCTATACCACTAACAAATCAAACAACACTCATCGTATCTAAATTTTTCTTTAATTATATTGGGTGTGGCTTTTATATCTCATCTACTCTCCTTTTATAATAGGATGGATATTCCTTTCAAAAAAAAGAAATGCAAAAAATAAATTCTTAGTTAGGGGTTCAACATCATATTTCCACACCTTACTATCCACAAGGGAATTGTCAAGCTAAATCTAGTAATAAGATTTTGGTAAACATTTTGAAAAATACAATTAAAGAATCAAATAAATATTAAGACTTACAGTTATATCCTATATTATAGGCATATCACCAATATTTAGACGTCTACAGGGGCAACCATTTTCTTTTTCCTATGGTACCAAAGTTGATTTGCCACTTGAAATTGAATTTGCTTCTTTGCATGTTTCTTTGAAGAATTTATTTTGTCATGATGAAGACCATCAAGAGTATCAAGAGACCCATGTTGCTAAACTTACTACTCTTAATGAGGCATCTACACTCTCTTGAGCATAATAGAGCCTATAATAGTCATATTACCAAGAAATATATTAAGAAAAGTTGCCATCATAATTTCAAAGTCATGGATCTTATCCTCAAGCTTGATAATGTGCATAAGAAGCGTAATGACGAGTTTATATAAAAAAGGCTACGTCCATATACTGTCAAAGAGTTATTTGGGTCCATTAGACAGTGATGAGGATTCCCCAAGATGAGGAAATGATAGTTAGTCGAAGGAGAAATGGCAATGTTTCAAAGAAGACTACATTTGTGCTGGCGTGACTCCAATGATGGCAACACAACTTAGATGGCAATGATCTAATGACAACCAGTATGATGATCAAGCTTTAGACGATAGCTCTACATGATGGTATCTAACTTGACAACATCTACCAAGATGACACTCAGCATGACGGCATGATGGCACTCATCATAATGGCAACTAATATGATGACACTCAGCATGATGACACATGACAACATTCAACATGATGGAATGACAACGCTCAACATGACAGCATGGTAGTTTATCTTGGTGTTGGTAGCTAGGTTGACAATGTCAGTCTAGTATGTCAAAAATCCAATTTCGATGCTACTCTTCTATGATGGCATCAATTAGAGGTTATCTGTGACTTTTTCTCGTTCGTTTGAAGGTCCCTTGAATCCAATATTTGTCTAAGTGATTATACCTACAATATTTACAACAAGAAAACACAAATCTAACATAACACTAACATCATGCAGAGACATAGTTTGGCAATAAGTGAATGATATTGCATTATCAAAGGCATATAATACAATTTACAGACTATAACTACAACAATACTATGCCCAACCTTACGCTGTGATAGTCTGGTGTCTCCCTCTCATACATAGACTTGCTTATGAATGGAATCTTAGATTGAATTGTAAGGGGTCTATTTATACCTTAGCCCTAGTAGTTATCAAAACCACTTCAAGGTGACGTGACAAAACTACCAAAACTTCCTATCCTAAACAGCCTTAATCAAATCAATAATTAACATAATTGTTAATCTTTTACAATGACGGCTGTATTTGCATTTCATCTACATTTCATTCAGACACATTTCCATTACATTTCATTTTATTGCAAAATGTGTAGACCTTTTTACAAACACTTTTACTTTTTCTTAGTGTTGTTGTCTACATCTATCCTCCCCTTTACATTAGTCGATGTCCTCAACGACTTCCTTCGTTGTTTTGCTAGAGTTTTTGCCTCTTTTGGTTTTGACACGTGCAGACTTTCTAATTCTTGAACCTGAATCTTGTAGGCTTCTCGTTCATCTTGTAGTTTCTTGGCATAGCTATAGTACTTGGCCCATTCCACACCATAGGCATTGGCTCTATCCTCCATTACTTGCAATTGCTGCAAGATCTCTTCTTCTCGTTTGGCAAAAATTTCTTTCATTTTTTGTTGCGTCAGAGTTGAGAAATTCGGTTTCTTTTGCTTCAACTCGTTCTGCAATGTTGCTTCTTGTTGTGTCTAAGCCAATTCCTTTAGCAATGCTTCCTCCCTCTGCTTTGTCTGTTCAAGCTCCTTCAGCAAAGCTTCTTCGCGTTGATTTTTCTAGGCCACTAATTCTTCTTGTTGTTGCTGCAATAGTGTATTTGTCGATTGTTGTTGCAGCAGTTTAGCTTCCATCTCCACAATGATCTTTTCCCTTTCCTTGACTTGCTCATTAAGATTATGCAGTTCTTTTTGAGTTGCCTGAATTTGCTTCATGGTTTCATTCAACTGAGCAATATCGTCATTCACCTCTTGTTCGGCTTTCTACAACTTTTCCTCTAATTCATGCAATTTACCTTTAGTTTCTTGCAACTTTTGCACAAGGTTCTGTTTCACCAAGTGTAGTTGCTTAATCCCTTCAGCTAGCCAGTATATCAAATGTGCCACAAAATTCATATGGCCATACATCGGAAATAACTCTGGTACTAGTTCTACCTATTGCCTTCTTCCCTCAATGCTTGTAGAAGATGCATGATTCCCATGACCCAATATGTAAATTTGAGTGGGCTCTAGGTATAGTGTCGGTGTTTTGTGTGGCAGTTTTTCTACCCCTTCCATGGTCTTAATGCTTTCCATTGGTAATTCCCATGGTTGTTCTTGGTAAATGTTGGAAATATTGGACCATCATTTTCCTTTTCCAGCCCATTGCACCAATTTATCAAGTTCTTCCTCTACCATCAACTGCCATTGTTTCCATTGTCCAACACAACCTACTTCAAATTCCAGTCGTATCCTGTCCATGACTTGGGTCAGCTTAGTAAAACAAGCCACAACTTGTTGATTGATGCATGCCCCAAGTTCTGGTGGATCTTGAAAATTAGGAACTTCAATCATTACATGCTCATTCAAGCCATCATCTTCCTCTTTAGTTTCTTCCTCTTCTGAAATTGTCTCCTTTTCCTTGCCTAAGAGATCAAATTATTTTGTTTTTGCTTTCCCCTCCATGATCACCTATTGTTCCAATGGTTGATGTGGTTGGCTACTTTCTCCTATAGCTGATACCAACTTCCCAAAAGGTATTTCCTATTGTGGATCATCTTCCTACTTGGTTAGCAACTCTTGTTGTTTGAACTTTTTCCTTCATCTACTGTGATGGGATCCAAATGAGTTCCTAATTGCTGACCTAACGCTCCCATCTCTATTAGTGCTAGTTCTTCCCTTTTCTTCTCATGTTCTTCATCATTTTCCTTTCTAAGTTCCACTATTTGTTTAGTCTCTTTTTTCTTTGTAGCAACAAACATTTCCTCAAATGAATGGGCTCATAATGCTTGTGTGACTGAGGTTTTCTCATATTAAAAATTTAGGGGTATGATTGGTGATGCCAAGGGATCAATATACTCAGCTTCAACCATAAATTATGTGGGCCCAATGTGTACACTGCTACTACTTCCTTCTAGTGGGGCTATATTAAGAGGTTCCAAAATTTCAAAATCCTCTTCTTGCTATTTTCAAATCGTGTTTCTAGTGGTATATTTTGTGCTTGCTCCAATTTATGTTGTATGTCATGAACCACGGCCTAGATTTTTGCAATTTTTTTATCTATTATCTTCTGAACTGATACTAGCGATGGTGATTGTGACGATACTGGTAGTATGAATTTCCTCCTTTTCTCTGGTGGTGCAACTTCCTCCTTTGATTCCTCCATGGGCTCCTCTAAGAGTGAGGCTTTGTTGAATCATTGTTTCACTCTTTGTCTTTTTTGGAGTGTTCTTCTTTTGCTGAGGTTTTGCATCCATCCACCTCAGTATTGTTGGTGCTAACTCAGGTAATGCTTTGGGAGGATCCAGTTCGGTAATTTCCACGCCTTTCCTATATGCAACATCCAAAACCAACCCTATAGCGTGCAAGACCATCGAAAAATTCTTTGCGATATGCATAAAAAATTTATGAATACATGTCACTAGATAAGTTGCCTAGTCATAGGCTACGCCATTCTTAATACTTTGTAGGTAGGGTATCAACCAAATAGGCAATTCCAAGGCTTGTTGCTCCCTACACAGTCTTTCCATCAATACATTCATGATACATTGTAATCCTATATCCTTTAGTTGGTTTGGTTTTACCCCACGACTTCCATGTGACATCAATGTCTCAATTTCTTCCTTCGTCAACTCTGTGACACTCTAAATTAATTGTCGGCTTCTCTTGGAATCTACCCCTTCTTTCACCACTGGTTGTCCTCTTTTCGGCAACCCAAATGTCCTTCTGAAGCTTTCGGCTGAGAAAACAATGGTTATGCTTCTTTCTCCTACCTGCACTATACTGGCATGTTTTGTAGGGTCATATGTTTGCAACATTTGCAACAAATACTCCTTGAAAAATTCTTTGTCAAAATTAGGAACCTGCAGTATGAAATGTATGCCTGCTTCCTTTATCTTTTGTCTGAGCGTATTTTTTGGTGGTGTTTTCTCCCACCACTTTCTATAGTGATCTTCGATGGCATGAATCCATGTGATATCCTTAAGAGGTATCTGCTCTCATTCAGGTTATCAAATTTTCTTTTCTTTTTTTTTTTGAAATAATTTCTACTTGTGAATGTACCTGCCTCTCCTAAGTCTACCCTTGCTCAGGATTATGTTCCCATTTGCATGCTCCTCCATTAGCACAAGAATGTTCCTGCTAATGTCAGAGTCATTTTTTAGACACTAACTTCGATGGAAATTCCCATCTTGATTGTTCATGTGGTATTTCCTATCTAGATTGTTTTGGATATGTTAATCTAGTATGATTTGGGTGACTCCTACTCAACTTGTTCCTATTGGCTTATGATAGTCTTCCCCCAACAACAATGATGGCGACTTCCTACTTTTGCAATGTGACAATGGTGGCACCTATGTCTGAGATGGCAGACCTCTATTTGACTATTGTGTTGGTCGCTCCTTCTTGCCAACTTGTCTGACGGTCACTCTCTCATGTTTACTTGCCTAATAGCATCGCTTCTCCTACCAACTTTCTTGATGATATTTTGTTCCTGTCGACTTGCTTGACAACACTTCACTTTTGTCAACTTGTATAACAACGCTTCTCACCTACTGACTTGTCTGACAGTGCTTCTCACCTATCGACTTGTGACAACAAGTTTCTTTCTATTGACTTGTGAGGATGATCTCTTGATTCCTAATAGTTGTGGTAGCAATATCCTGACAGTAAGGGTGATGGCAACAAGCACCAGACTTGTCTATTTTTTGCATTCGTAGACTCAATGATAGCACTCCACTTTTATCGATAGTCTTGTGCAGGCCATAATATTTCTTCCCCTGGTGACAATTCTTTAGCCTCTAGCTTCTATCGATATTGGTTGTAATCATCAACTAGTGCATTTGACTATGAATGCATTAGCAAAATTACCCTTTTATTAATGTATGGATGATTGTTATAATTTTCACAAGTCCCTTAATTATGTCAATTTATTATTGGCTATGGCATCCATCATATGGTGTGGTAATATGTCTGATGCACAGGTGTTTTCTTCCAACTGAGTCTTTGAACCCTTCTGTTGGATACTTTGTGAATGCTTCAAATCTTGAGTTGTCTTGCTTGCACTATGCATTCTACTCTTCGGCCATCCCTATTTTTAATCGTCGCTTGATGTCGTTGTCATCCATACAAATAATTATTTAACTTCCACTGCTTGTTCAAATTATCGCATGTTTTCCACCTCACCACATTGCATGCATCTGTCATATTTTTTCTATTTTGTTTTTTTCTATTTTTTGTCTTTTCTATTTTTTATCTTTTTCTATATTTTGTATTTTTCTATTTTTTGTCTTTTTGTCTTTTTATTGTCTTTTCTATTTTTTGTCTTTTTCTTTATTTACACTATATACAATGTGAGTCCCTACCATATGTCATCAACGTCATGTGAATCGCATGGCTATGCTAATGTTAAATTTACAACATATATGTCGATGATGGCTCCTGTTTGTGATGACACCTTCCTTCACTCATTGAATCATCGTCATCATGCATTGGTTTTGTTTGTTGTTTGTTTCAACAATACCCTTAGCTTCAAGGTGTTTTCAGTTGTTGCTTTGTCTAATGATTATTCCTAGTTCTCTTGATAATACTCCAATCCATCATTTCTTTCTCTTGGTGACGATGTGTCATATCTCTAACATATGGGTTTCTTTCCTCTTCCTAATTGCATCTAAATTTTATTTGCATACAAATTTTTATCCTTGTCAATGATTGACGATCTTCCCTTTTGTCGTCATCCTAACTGTTATTCCTCATGTTGTCATCATGACAGATTGCTTCCTTGTCATCATGAATGATTGCTCCTCTATAGTCATCTTGATAGACTGCTCTTCTACCGTCATCTTGATGGATTGCTCCTTTGCTATCATCCTAACGGATTGCTCCTCTATTGTTTCCCTATCGGTTGTCTATTCTACCATCATCCTAATGGTTGATTGTCATCCTGTTTGTAGTTTGTCGTCCCCTTCTATTGTCCGTCATTCCTCCTAGTTTCCAATCTTCCTTGGCATGTCGGACTTGGAACTGGAGTTCTTGGTGGTACTTGGCTTATGTTCTGGAATCCTTGTCTCCCCCAAAACCTTTCCAGATGTCCTCCCTTTCTTTTCGGGCAAATATCCCTTGTGTGGGATTGCCGAACTCCTAGCTGTCCGAGATTCGTTCAGTTTCTTAGTCGCTCAAGATGACTTCTTCGGTTTCCATGGGTCTTGCGAGGTGGTCCTGATGGGCCATCCTCGTGAACTCGTGGGTGTTGGTTGTTTTGTATTGAATCTGTGAATAGTCCTTGCAGTCTATTCTATCGATCAGTCGACCTACGGGTAGCAGGAAGGGAATTTCTCCCCCTCGAGCTACCGAGAAGGAGATCAACCGGACTCCCCCCTTGGTCAGGTATACTTGGGTTACCAAGAAGACCTATCAATCCCCTTGGATTGCCCAAGTTACCTCCACTCCTCTCTCGATCAAGTAATTCTGCTCTTGTTGGTTGCCCTACATGGTTTTGAGTTCCTGGTGACAATTGTCTTAGAGTTCTCAACCTTTGATCTGCCTGCAACAATCGTCTACGCCATCTTGCTTCTTCAAATTGTCTCTGTGGTTCACAATCTGCCAATGCTCCTCGATATTGAATTGAGAAATCAGAGTCAGTGTTGGAGTCATTTCCTTCGCCTGTTGTATACATAGGCCATCTGGATGTTTCTTGCACTCTTCTTTGTAACCTTCTCACTTCTCTTCTCTGCCTTCTCAATTGTCTTGCTGCAATTCGGTACTCTTGTACCTCTGGCCTCCCTTGTGGTCCTCTTATTAGCTCATTGTCACTACTTGAGCTATTCTCTCTTCTTTCATCCTCCTCCTCCTGGGGAATTAGTGGTTCATTATTTTTGGCTTCTTGAACCATTTCAAGGAATCGTACCCCTGCTTGCTGACTTCGATCTTCATCCCTTTGCCTTCTTGTATGATTGGGACTTGGATATGGGGTATTAGGGTCTCTTTGAGTAGGAAGATTTTCATCACTACTTGAATCTTCAATCCATCCTCCATTTCTGGATTGTTCTGGCACTTCCCTAATATCTCTCCATAGAATTTCAGCAGTTTGTTCTCTACTTACTCGATATTCTATGGAATCAGCAAGTCCTTGTTGTGGTCTATCCTCAATTCTTCCTTGTGGTTCGATTATTTCATCTTGCCCCTATCTTTGAGGATTTGGTGGCATCATGTTTCTATGCCTTCTAGACCTTCTCGTCAATGGGGAAGTAGTACTAGTAGTACTTCCACTGTTCAATTGAATTCTTAATGTTTCTGAAGACGAGCTACTGGAGCTTAAGGAGAAAAGGCTACTTTCTGATGGTGCTACTTCATTGCCATTGGCGCTTCCCCTTAACTCCTTTGTTTGTCTTTCTATCCCTTGTTCAAATTCATCTAACTCTACTTGTCTTAGTTCTTCCCTTTCATTTATTCATTGCATCGTTTCTTCCAATTCGTGAAATTGGATATTATACATCCTCAGGGTCTCATACTCTTCTTGTAATTGTTGCATTTCCCTAATCATTTGTTGTAGAATCCTTGATTCTTCATTTTGAGTTCCATCCCTTGCTTCTCTTGCACTAGATTCTCTTTCTTGCAATGCAACATTAGTGAGAGTTTGAAGTCTATCTTCTTCCTCATTATTCGGAAATCTAACATGAACTTGTAATCTTCTATGCTCCATTGGTCGAGGTTCCAATTCTCTTTGCTCAATTACAGGTTCTCTTTCTGTTCCGAATAGCCACTCCAAGTTCATTTGTTCATCTTCTCGAGCAACATTATGATTAGCGATTCTACTAGGTTCTCCTCGTTCGTAAAACCGCATTCCTTGGTGTGGTACTTCCATTGTTCTCCCATAAGTTTCTCCTTGTGATGACTCTAAGTTAATTACATTTACATGTGCCTTTGCCTTATACACCTTTAACTTAGAACCATTCACTGTCTCAGGGCAAATTGTACCATCCAATTTCTTGAGTCGAACAGCCCCATTGTCCAATACTTCCTCTACTTGGAAGGGTCCAAGCCATAAGGTCTTCAATTTACCTGGCTTGATTTCTCTTTTCCCATTAAACTTAAGCACTAAATCACCTGTCTTCAAGTCCATCTTCCGTAAGTGCTTATCATGCCAAAATTTCCTTCGTCGTTGGGCAATCTTCGTTGCCCATTGTGCCATGACCCTTTTCTCTTCCAGTTGTACTAGTGTCGTGAGCCTTTCTTCTAAGCTCTCATCGTCACTCAGGTGGTTTTCCACTGCTACCCTCAAACTAGGTACCAAGAATTCAACTGGCACTACCGCCTCCTGCCCATACATTAACTGGAAGGGTGTATGGTTCGTTGTTGGCTTGAAGGTTGTCCTGTATGCCCATAGGACTGCTGGCAACCGTTCCTCCCAATCGGCTCCTTCCATGCCACATGTTTTGTACATTATGGAAACCAGGACCTTATTTGTTGCCTCTGCTTGTCCATTTGCTCTAGGATAGTACGGACTAGACAAAGAATGGAAGATCCTGAATTCCATGGTCAAGTTCTGAATGATTTCATTGACGAAATGACCTCCCCTATCACTTGTCAACTTCAGGGGGATCCCAAACCTTGTGATAACTTGTTCATATAAGAAATGAGCAATGCTTCTTGCAGAGTTATCCGGTAGAGCCCTTGCTTCTACCCATTTCATCAAATACTCAGTAGCCACCACAATGTATCGACACTTCCTCTTCCGACTTGTTCGAAGTGGTCCCACGAAATCCAACCCCCATCTTTCAAAAATTTCTTGAGGTTGGGAAGGGTGTAATGGCATGAAGTCCCTCTTTAACGGCTTTCCCATTCTTTGACACGTATCACATGCCTTAACATACTCTTTGGCATCGTGATAGAGGGTGGGCCACCATAGTCCAGCTAACAACACTTTCCTTGTTGTTGCATCGGGCCCCATATGACCTCCGGCTAATCCCTCATGTGCTTCTTTCAATGTTTTCTGCACTTCATCCTCCATGACACACCTCAAAATGTGGTCCTCTCCCATCTTGTACAACAAGCCTGCAATCAATGAAAATGGTGCCGCTTTTGCAATAATCTTACGTTTTTCTACTGTCGTCATCTCCTTCGGCAGCTCTCCTGTTGACAAATATTCCCCTATGTGTTTGTACCATACTGGTACCACACTTATCATGAACAACTATGCATCTGGGAATTCATCTTGTATACCTCCTTGTGCAGGTTCTCCAAAGCGAATCCTTGAAAGTTGATCCGCTATTACATGTTTCTTCCCTAGGTCTTACTACCACTCGAAACATGAATTCTTGTAATGTGATGAGCCACCTGCTCACTCGCCCATATATTGTCGGTTTGTTGATTAAATATAGCAATGCCTGATGGTCTACGTAGAAGGCAAATGGGTTGGCTAGTAGATAGTGTCGGAACTTTTGTACTGCATAGACCATTCCCAATGCTTCTCGTTCTATCGTGCTATAGTTCTTCTCCGCCCTAGACAACAACCGACTTGCAAAGTAGATGGGCTGATCCAGCCCAAACTGCCCCTCCTGGGCTAAGGCACATCCAATCGCAAAGTTTGATGCATCAACATGGACATGAAATTCTTTTTCCCAATCTGGATATACCAAAATGGGTGCCTTTACCAAATGTGCCTTGAGTCCTTCAAAAGCCTCTTGGTGTTCCTCCGCCCACTTGAAAGGAACACTCTTACATGTGAGAGCATCTAGCGGGTAGGCAATTTGTGCATAGTTTCTTATGAACCTTCTATAGTATCCCATTGTTCCTAAGAAGGTTTTCACGGAACTTACATCATGGGGTTCTTCCATCAACAATATCACGCGTATTTTATCTGGATCCGGCTTCAGGCCTTCCTGACAGACAATATGTCCCAATAACTTCCCGTAAGGCACCAACAATATGCATTTTCCTAGGTTTAGTGCTATTCGAGCTTTTTGGCACAAACCCATACATTCATCTAACGCCTTTAAATGCTCGATTGTTCTGCCATATAGGGACCAATCATCAAGAAAAGCTTTGAAGTTTCCTGTGGACATTTTATCAAAGATGTATAAGATGATCCTCTGGAAGGTAGCAGGTGCGTTACATAATCCAAATGGCATTCGATTGTATGCGTATATGCCATTTTCTACTATGAAGGTAGTTTTCAACTTATCCTCCTCCGCAATACTGATCTGATTATAACCCAAAAATCCATCCAAAAATGAATAGATCTCGTGCCCGGCTACCTCTTCCAGTATGGAGTCTATGAATGGGATCGGAAAGGGGTCTTTTATAGTTACGGCATTCAAGCTCCAGAAATCTACACAAATCCGGATTTTGTTTGCTTCTCTTTTTAAGGTGATCACTATTGGTGACACCCATTCACTTGTCGTAACTTTGAAAATGATGCCAGCCTCCAACATTTTCTCGATTTCGGCATTCACCAGAGCTGCGTACTTTGGGTTCATCCTGTATGGTCGTCTCCTTACTGGCTGCGCACCCTCGATCAAAGGTATCTTGTGTATGCACAATTCTGGTGGTATCCCCTTCAAGTCCTTATAGGTCCATGCAAACACATCCTTGTACTTCATAAAAATTTTAAAAGTTGTTGCTTTTAGTACAGGATCCCAATCATCTCCACATTTGATCATCTTTGCTTCTCCATCATCGCCAAGGTTTACCTGCACCATCCTTGGTCCTTCATACTTCACCGAATCTGGTTCTTCTACTGCCTTAAGTACATCAATGGGATGGGTTGGTTTATCTTCAATAACCGCGTCACCCATAGTGTATTCTGCGAAGTTCTTTGGAAATGTCCACTTCTCATTCTCTTGGTCTTTCCTTATTGCTGATCTCTTTCGACTACTTTGGCCCTCTTCCGGTTCCTTCTCTTCATCTTGGTTTTCGTCTTCTGCGTGGATGCATAAGCATTGCGGTGTGAATACTTCATAATCTTCCATTTGCCAATGAAGGAGTCCTTTATCGTCATCTCGTTCATCTTCTGTGCAATCCTCCAACTGCAATACCCCTTCTTCGTCAGGTTCATATCCTGTTTCATCGTCTGATGATGAACTCCCTGATTCGTCCGAGGTTGCAATATCCTGACTTACAGATTGATTTTTGAGATTTATCATATACTTATGCTGCCCTTTCTTGAATGTAAGGTGCTCCTTCTCCCAATTATGATTCACTTTCGCCATCCGTAGCCATCCACGTCCGAGCAATGCATCATAAGCAGGTTTTTGCATTGCTATTATCACGAAATCCAAGGTAAAGTCTTGTTCTGCTATTCGTACCTTTTGATTTGTCAATACGCCTTTCATTTCTATTCCGTACTGATCAGCTCCATACAACCTAAAATTTGGGGACCGTAATGATGGTGCCCCAATGCTTTTCCATGTCTTCTCTGGCATTACATTGACGCTCGACCCTCCATCTACGATTACTTGAGTTAGCTTATGATCCAATATCTCCATGTGGACCAAAGTTGGTTTCTTTCCTGCTTCAATCATCAATATTGTGGGGTCGATAAATTGCTCTTGCTTGATGGTGGCAACTTCTTGTACTTCTGCTTTCTTGGTCTTCATCATTTCGCCTACTGTGGCATATAGTTCTGGTAGTGCACCAAGCAGATTGGACACTTTTACTTCCATTGTCATACTTAGTACTTGTGTTGCCAAACGTTCCATTGATGATTGCTTGCTTAATATTACCTCAGGCTTTTTCAAGGCTTTCTCCTGGAGCAATTTCCCTTGCTTGTCCTTCTCAAGCTCCTCCTTCACCATGTCATGGGCTTCCTGCCATCGCTCCTTTTCTTTGGCAGGGTTCGGGTACTGCTCCATCTTCCGAGCTTGAGCTCTTGTTACCGCTAGTACTTGCTTCTCATTTTCTTGATGGTCACTCACTTCACCAATGTCAATTAAGTTGACATTCTGCGTTCCACTGGTACTTGCTTTGTTTGGGCAATTTGCCTCCTTGTGGTTACCCGGTCCACACCATCTACACATGTGAGTGGTATTATTTCCATTTGAATTCCCTCCAATCTGTGGTTTGGGGCAATTTTTTGCAAAATGTCCCCATTCTTGGCAATTCCGGCATTGTATGATTGGTCTTCCATCTGAATCATATTGTAATCGACTTTGACCTCCTTGCCTTCCTCCTCGATGGTTATTTCTATATCCGCCACTCGTTGCGCCTTGTCCATTTCTTGAAGTATTCATTTGTTCTTCTTGTTGCACCGTCATGGTTTGGTGCCTTACTCCCTTCAAGTTAAATGGACAATCCGAGACTGGATGTCCTGCTATATCACATATATTACAATATGCGTTTTTGGGGCAATTGACATTCGTGTGTCCTTCCGTCTTACAATCCGAGCACCAAATGTCCTTTCGATCCTTCCGTGCTTCCCCTTTCACTTCTTTCATTATTTTGTCGAACTCCTTCCTGAAAGAATAGATAGCATTTTGTACCTTGTCATCGGTGTCGCTATCTGATTCTTCATTTCTAGGATGCCCCACAATTCTAGCGTTGTTTGCTTTGCTTCACTCTCGAAGTTCTTTGCTTTCTCTAGTGCTTCTGCATATGTGGAAGATGGTACAACCTTCATCTTCTTCCTATATTTAGGTAGTAGCCCATCAATAAACCATCTTTTTACCAATCCATCAACTAGTGGCATCTGCATTTTATCAGCTAATTGTTTTAATCTTCTATTATAGTTTTTGACATATTCCTCCGGCTTTTGCTTTGTGGCATAAATTTCTGTTATGATTTCAATGTCATCTCATAACGGTCGGAATTCATTTATAAATTCTTGTTGCATAGCATCCCATTGTCCAAAGGGTTGCGTACTTTCTCTCTTTAAGTACCAATCAATTGCCATTCCTCACAATGTAGCAGGAAACAATTGCAACCATTCATCAGGTTGTGTTACTCCATTTGCTTTCCATATGGTGGTGCAAGTACCAATATGTCTTGTTGGATCTTCTTTTCCCTCTCCAATAAAGGGTGGGCATTTCTGCTTGCCCACTCTATTTGCAACATTTGCCATTAGGTCTCGTTCGACCTCTTCGTCACTTGATGATGGTTCTTGTGGAATTCTATCCCACTCTCTTTCTACCGTTGGTGGTTCGACTTCTTGTTCTTGCTCTGGTGCCTCTCTTCCAAATAGTCTTCGTCCCAGTTCTCGTGCGTCAATGCTTCACGACCTTCTTCACGAATAAATGATATGTGGTTTTGGTCTTCCTTCCCAAGTGCCCACGCGTGGTTGCTCTGGTGCCAAACTCCCGTCTTCCGCACCCGTTGGCAAACTCCTCTCCGCTGGCTCAGGTGTTACCATCCGCTCTTCGCTTGCTATGTTAGCCTCTCCGTTATGCAAATATTCTCCTCGACTATTTGATCTTGCACCTCATTCTCCGTTGTCAACAACAATGTTTGCCACCTTTCTCTTTTGGCTCTCGGACTCTCGTCGTCCAAGGGATTCCACACCCTCTCCACTTCTGGTTGTGTAAACTCGTCTCTACTTTGTACTCCTTGATTAGCCAGTCTTGCACTTCTCCTCACCGGTTGCTCTGCAGTTTGTGTTTGATTTCGTCGTCGTCGTCCTTGCAACCTTGAATCTGTCATTCACCTCTTTGTTTGTCACGCTCACTTCTTCTTATCGACCCGAACTTGCTCTAGGCAACGACGCCAAATGTAGACAACGATGAGGATTCCCCGAGATGAGGGAATGATAGTTAGTGGAAGGAGAAATGGCAATGTTTCATAGAAGACTGCATCTGTGACGGCATGACTCTAATGACGGCAGCACAACTTAGACGACAGTGATCTGACGACGACCAGTATGACGGTCAAGCTTCAAACATCTTCATGACGACATCCAACTTGACGGCATCCAATAATATGACACTTAGCATGACAACATGATGACACTCAGCATGATGGAGATGACAACACCTCATGAGTACGACATGATGGCCTCAACATGATGGCATGACGCAACATGATGGCATGTAATTTGTCCTGATGTCGGCAACTGGGTTGACGACGTCAGTCTTGTATGTCGACAATCCAATGTCGGCGCTACTCTTCTATGACGGCGTCGGCTACTGGTTGTCTGCAACTTCTGCTCGCTTGTCTGAAGGTTCCTCGAATCCGGTCTCTGTCTAAGCGATTATACCTGCAACACTTACAACATGGAAACACGAATCTAACATAACACCAACATCATTCAGAGACACAATTTGGCAACAAGTGAATGATCTTGCATTATCAATGGCATCTCGTACAATTTACAGTTTGTGACTGCAACAATGCTACGCCCAGCCTTACGCTGTGATAGTCTGGCATCTCCCTCTCGTACATAGACTTGCTTATGAATGGAATGCTAGATTGAATTGTAAGGGGTCTATTTATACCTTAGCCCTGGTAGTTATCAAAACCACTTCAGGGTGACGTGACAAAAACTACCAAAACTTCCTATCCTAAACAGCCTTAATCCAAATAATAATTAACATAATTGTTAATCTTTTACAATGACGGTTGTATTTGCATTTTATCTACATTTCATTCAAACACATTTCCATTACATTTCATTTTATTGCAAAATGTGTAGACCTTTTTACAAACACTTTTACTTTTTCTTAGTGTTGTCTACATGGATGGAGTTGAGTTGGATGAAGCCACTAATTCCATGCATGTCAAACGCTTTTATGCATAGCCCCTTTCGGCCCATTTGTATAGTCTATTTGTTTTTTGGTTTGCTTGTTGACTTTGATGTCTTTTTCACTTTGCTTGCTTTGATTGTTTGTTTGTGAGTGGCATACCTATACATTCTTTGGTTTGGCACATCTTCATGTGTTTTGTGGTGTCTCTTCCCCTTGTTATTATAATCATCGCAATAAGTGACGATCCTAGTCATCTTAAATTTTTTCTACTCCTTTTTGGTCTGATGTGCCTTGCTTTTGCTTTTGTTTTCCTAGTTGCATGGTGTTTTTTGTCCATGTTTACTAGAGTTTATTATTGTTGACTTTGTTTACATTTTGTTTATCGCCTCAATCTTTGTAGAGAGGAAGGGTAGAAAACTACACTCTCTATATCATGGTGTTGCTCTTGCCAGTAAGAGGCACCATGATTTCTTCAAAGTCTTCTCTGTCCTTTTGTGTTAGTATCATTCTTTAAATATCATAAAGCGAACACATTAACTCAACCCATGCCATCTCCTATGTGGTATGTGGTTCGAACACTAAGGCAACATTACTTTAAATTTTTAAGCAATAAAATTCAATCTATCCAGTCAATCAATCATTTTTGGTGCCCTATTGTAGTGGCAAACTGCCTTGTTGAACAACATGCTTGACCAGATATTATAGCATGGAACCTCTTTGCAATAGGGGTATAGTAACTTTCCCTTCCATGGGATCTTCCTCTATTGGGGAATGCTACAACGCGTATATAGCCTACTTTATCTTTCTTCTCCCTCTGTCATGGTGGGCATACGTTGTCGAACAATACATCCATTGTTAGCAATAGGGCATGAGTTGGTCTTAGGGACATATACTTGCATATAATTCATGGCATAGGTTGGCATCCCCTAGGCCACCCTACAAGCAGTGGGTGGACATGATTAGTTGTCATAGTATCCTTCTATGCTTGTCTAGTAGTTTCTTTTAGGATTGGGGGATAGATATTTTTCTATACATGGCATGAGTTGGATTCTCTCGGTCTTCCCCATTGTAGTGACAATTGTGTTTGTTGGTACTTGGCACTTGTTAGATACTACATGTGGCCTACCTACTATAATGGCATATATGGTTGGTATATCACCTCATGCATGGCCAATACTAGATGGAGGCAATGTATAAAGAGCAGGTCACTGAATGTTATCCAAATATTTTGTGCTCTAGATCAATTAAATTGTATAAAGCATATCATTGAATATTTGCACAAATTGTACGTGTTGTCTATGATGCATATTTTGAATGTTATTCAAATAATACATGCACAATTAGAAATGACATGTTAATGCTACACAAATTCTAAGTGTATATCATACATAAATAGGCATGTCAGCGAATGCTACACAAATTATATACATATACCATAAATATAATAGACAATCCATACACATAGACACAATGTAAACATAGCAAATGAAAGAATTTCTCTCATATATATATATATATATATATATATATATATATATATATATATATATAGAGAGAAATTCTTTCATTTGTTATGTTTACATTGTATCTATGTATATATATATATAATACATCAGGGTACAATATAGTTTATGGGACACCACATGTCCTCATCCTAAGCTACCATGTGTCCCAAGTATATGGCCCCATAACCCAAAAAATCCTATATATACTACCATGGATTGCCATGGTGGCTACAAAAGAATGATATCATATATACACTAGCAGGGACAGTGGTTGCAAAATCAACCCTTTTATGCTTTTGACTATATGTCAGATGCCTATGTTGTGGTCCATGAGGTGCCTATGCAAGATCACCATAAAACAAGCATCCTGAACCTCTCCATGTGCTTGTGCCAAGTCCAACTATGCCTAGGTCAACTATCACTATAGTGCACGCCCCTTCTCTCCCACCTCTTGCCAAAGTTGTAGCTCCAACTCCCTCCTATAAAGTTGGAAATCTATGTAATCTACCCTTGGTGCCTGAGTCAAAATAATGATAAGCTAGTGTGCCCTACTATACAAGTTGGTCAACCTCTTTTATGGTCCATCCTATGAAGGTGATGTTGATGGCAGCCTATCAAAATCCAAGAATCCTAGGGTGACTTGATACAGTCTATCTATTAGTGTCCGCCACTCTTAGGAAATCTCTGTAATCACAATGAAATGAATTAAAGCAAAGCATATCATATAAATCTAACTCTAAGGGTGCAACGCAAATCAAGATGAACTTTAAAAAGTACTATGCTAGATAAGCAAGGGAGATTTTACCTGAGTCACTTGGTTGTCGAGTCAAGATGTCATCAAATGAAGGAGATTGAAAGGTTGTGATGTCTACCTAACCTCGTAGACAGAGCTCATCTACGTCTATATCCTCCTCAACCCTCTTCCTCCTATAGAAATATCTCCTTGGTTGTGTCCTCCTCGAACACCATCTCTTCAACCATTAATCCTTTAACTATGGCCTACTTTAATAGTGCCTCCTCCTCCATTGGAGACTCCTTGTCGCTACTCAAAATCTCCATGGATGTCACATTGGTTGGGCACTCCATAGTCGACTCACAATGATGGCCTCTCCAAGGCCCCTCTAGCACTATCACAAGACCCCCTACAACTCCCTATGTCAGCGATGACCCCATGTTAGTGGTGGCTTGCTCGCCCTATCTGTTGTCCGCTCTCATCGATGTCATCATCAAGGCTTAGGTAGAGGGAGCTCATTGTCTGGGTGTGGGTCTTCAAACTATCCTAGGACCCTCTCTGCCTTACGAGGCTCTATGACCTCTGACTAGTGATCTTGCATCACGATCACCTGTATTCTCTATTATTTGCTTAAGGTCCTATTGTTTGGTCTACCATAGGTAGTGATAGGGAGTCCAAATGATCTAACCTAGAGGAATCTGAATCAAATGTGGTATCTATAATCGAGTGGTCCTTACAACATGTCTGCCTCCTCACTCAGATCCCCCTTGGTGCTATATTGTGGGGTAAGCTTGGGGGTCTATACATCGCAAATTATTTGTAAATCTACATTTGCAATAAGAATATTAGGATGATAGTGTGAGTACGATAGTCCTAAATATGATACAAGTCATGGTATAACAACGCCAATAAAGTCCTCCCCTAGACAAACCCCCTCTTTGGTCTAGTCTAGCCCTCCTCCACGACCAGGTATAGTAGGTATATCAACAACGTCGGGATTCTATTTGTGCCCTTATGACAGAACATGTAGGTGAACAAGAGGATCCTTGCACACCATGCAAAAGGTACCATTGTGGTTGATCGAATGTGCTCTAGCATGATGGTCCTTTGTTGATCCACTCACCTCTACCTAGTATCCCACACAGTCATCCTTAGTTGTACCTCCTCTATGGTGCCTACATGGGGATTTTATCCAATAATTTGCAAGCTCGTGATGAAGTACACGTCCTCTAAAGTCATTATCATCTCGATGACCTCATCTGATACGAACCTCCATAAAAATGGGTTGGTCATTATGCCCCAAAACAACATAAACTCGTAGCACAATGACCAATGTGGGGAAATGTAAGGCATATCTACTTCTCGGTCTAGTTCGACCTAACATAGCTTTGCTTGTACCTAGGATTTCATCCCCTATCTGAGCCACTCTTGCATCTAGGAGGGCTCCCTGTGCCACCATAGACGGTCATCTCCTTGCCTGTTTGTCCTAACTACTCCATTAGTGCTAGCCTCGACATCATGTCAGCCTCGACCTCGACATCATGTCAACCTTAGCCTTGGCATTGACCTCTACCTCATCCAAACTCGCCCTGTCAAGTCACGTGTGAATGACGCTCAGTCTCAAAAAATAGTTTGTCTGCAATCGTCAGTCAAGGCCAAGATTGCCCTAGCTTGGAAGGCTCGTGATCACCCCTGGCTCGACATGCGACCTTGATCACAACCTTTCGCCATGATCGATTTTTTTAACCACAATCATCCCTTTTTTTCAAGGGTGACCATGATTGCCCCATTTTTTTTGTGATCTCCTTTGGGCATTGATTGTCGTTTTTTGCAATTTTCAAAGATTACCCATTTTAACCCATATATATATATTACAATACAAAAGTGGTTTTGGGTAAAATTTTGCCATGTTTTGCAAGGATATTGCTTCTAGGTGTTTTTGGCATGCTCCGTATTTGCCTACACATTCCATTTTTGTTCATTCCACACCCATGTTTTTTCAATACTTTGGACATTTTTATAGGTGAATTCATTTCTAGCTACATGGGGCAAGTAAAAATCAATTTCTTCCAGCCAAAATTCTAAGAGGCACGTACACATAAGTATCAAGTATGTTTCCCTCTACTTTCACTTTTTTGGTTATTTGTTTTTACATTTTATTTTGTTGTTTATTAAAAATTGCACTTTCATATATAGTATCAAAAATCACTAAAATTTTGTTTTTTGTTCCATAGCATGGAATTTTCATTTCTATTGCTTTGATTATCGTATATTGCTCATTTTTTCTAAGGACTCGCGATTGGCTATTCCTTGCAGTGTTTTTTGTGGTCCTTTGGAATGGGTAATATGTATTTGTAAAAAGAGCACTAACCACTAACTTTGCAAGTGGTAGAGAGTCTTATCCTCCTCTATATAGTATAGGCGTAGACTAACTTTGTTGGTCCTTGGGTAGGAAAATAACGAGTCATGTTGGTTGATGGTTTTGGTTCCCTTTCTTCGTTCAATTATCACTTTTTTGACACCCTTCTTGATGCCTTCGCTTGTTAACTCTCACAAAACCCTGAAATAAGGATAAGAGTTGTGATTATGGGACATTTTGACATGCATCCTAAAATTTGATGATGCAACACCGCCACTTTAAGTAGGAGCTTGGTCGTCAGATGAATTTTAAGTTATTTTATGTATTGTCATGATTTTAACATGTTTTTACACCTATGGTTTGAATGACGCATTGTTTGGACCAATGATTATGTATTTAATACCTTAGAAAGGGAGAAAATCAATCGTTGGCTCCAAAGGGAAAGTTAGTTCACTTCCCACTAGAAAAACTCATTTCACTTCCTTCTTTTCACACCATACATTTCACTTACTGATGATTTTTATTGCTAACATTGCTCTCTAGCCTTTTGCCTCGGTTGCTTTTGCATCATGCATCTCTCTTGCTCTCTTTCTCCCTCTCTTGCCCTTGCTTTGATGGAGGAGACACTCTATTAGGATTTGCAGCCAAAGGTCACTGATTGTCATTGGAGGACCAATTTCCAAGGTAGGTCAAACCCTCTACAAATGATCGAGGTGTGATCTCTACTTATTGTGGTAACATAACAAGCAGGATAGAGTAGGAATGAGCTTTTATCATGCTTATTTGATGAGGTGTCAAGTAATTTATTTAATTGTGTTAGGATTAGCCCTAGCATTCACATTTTGTGGATAATCCTAGTGTTGTTTATTTTTTAATGCTCTTTCATTTATATTTGGATTAGGATGATTGTCAGCTCTAATTGTTAATTTACTATTAAACTTACTTTAAGCATTTTTAGTTATCTTGTATCAAATCATGTAATTGTGTAACAGACCCTCCTTTTCTCAAAAACAAAGAACAAGGTTTAGATCTTTCCAAACAATACATGCATAATTGCTAAGTTGTGGTATTGTCATTATGTGGTCATGATGTAATACAGGTAAGGCCATTTCAACCCCATACAACCATTAAAAAAGTATTCAAAGAGAAAGGACAACGTTGCATGCTAATCCAATCAGTTTGCAAGGACTAGATGCTACACAACCCTTGTTTAATCAAATTTAGAGCTTGGTCAAATAATTAACAATGTAATATCAACTTAAGTCATTAGAAAAATCCAAAGATCCTTCATATGTACAATTTACATTAAATTCCTCTAAGATGTAAAACTTTTAACATATTGTGCATTAAATATTGGTTTGATAATCTAATAGAATTGATCTATTGACATCAGATGCTACCCACATCAATATGTTTTTTTCCTCCATGTTCGTGAGTCTATCCTTATAGGTGAAGGCTCTAAGTACTTACCCTTTAGATTCTCATTGGATTTGTAAATTGCTGATTTATATGCATGAACATAAAAGTTGACGAAAATATTTAAGCAACTTGGAAAAGATTTGCAAGAGTTCTCTTTTATGTGTTATTGTTAGAATTTCTCAAAAATAGACATGCAAAGCATCACAAAAATAATTAAGAGAAGAGTAGAACTGATTGATTTATTTCTTGGATCAACTTTGTATAAATAGCAAAGTTGATCATTGAGAGTCATTGGATTACAACTCATAAAATTTGAACTAGTCTAAACTGAGAATTCACCTGACTAATGGAAGAGTGGTAACTCAAGTAAGTCTATCCTAGTAGAACTTAAGAGAATAATTATGTATTCTAACACCCCCCCTTAAGTGATACTAGGGGTGAATGTTATAAATGAGTCCTAGCAACAGGGCCTGATGAGGTGCTCATGTACAATGATTCGTATGAAGAGATGGTAAAACCACGGGAAAAAACCATCTATCAAAAAGAAAAAAAGAAGAGGCATGTCTTCGGATGGAGAAGATTGTTTTCATTGAAGAAAAAAGAAATGAGTCCCGGCAAGTGGGCCTGATGAGGTACTCATGTACATATAGGAGAGATGGTAAAAACCACATGGGAAAAACCATCTATCAAAAAGAAAAATGAAGAGGCATGTCTTCGGATGGCGAAGATTGTCCTCATTGAACAAAAAAAGAAATGAGTCCCGGTAACTAGGCCTGATGAGATACTCATGTACAATGTTATTACATATAGGAGATATGGTAAAAAAACCACATGGAAAAAACCATCTTCCAAAGAAAAAGAACAGTAAGAAGAAAGGAGAGGTGGAAACCTCTTTTGTATTTTCTAGTGCATCTCCCTTACCCCAAGTTTCTCTCTTAACTGAATGTACCGCGGAGAAGGAAAGGATTTGGTGAAGATATCTGCAATTTGATTTTTTGTGAGAATGTAGTCCAAGTGAATGTCCCCTCTCTGAATATGTTGTCGAATGAAGTGCATGTGAATTTCAATGTGCTTGGTACGCTGATGCTCAACTGGATTGCGGGCAACATGAATTGTGCTCTGATTATCACACCAAAGAGTAATAGGTTTGTCATGGAAAAAACCAAATTCTTTTAGTATCTAACGAAGCCAAAGAGCTTACTGACTTGCTAAAACTGTTGCCCTATATTCTGCCTCTGTAGATGACAATGGTACTGCTTGTTGTTTTTTGCAGACCAAGCAATTGGTGACAAACCAAGACAAAAGGCATAGCCAGAAGTTGAACATATGTCTTCTACTGAACCTGCCCAATCAGAATCTGTGTAACCAATGATATCCATGGATTTTCCTTCATATAATAGCCCAAATTGAGTACTTCCTTGCAAGTAGCGTAGGATTCTTTTTGCTGCTTGCCAATGGCTGAAATGAGGTTGATGTGAGAATCTAGATATCAAGCCAACAGCATATGATATATATGGACGAGTATGAGTGAGGTATAACAGGCTCCCTACAAGCTGTATGTATAGAGTAGCATCACATACAAGGGATGTGCAGGAAGTACTTAGAGTGACTCCAGACTGAAAGGGTGTAGAAGAGGGTTTACAATCAGTTATTTTAAACCATTTAAGAAGGTCTAGAGTGTATTTCTGTTGAGACAATGAAATTCTTGCAGCTGTTTGATTTATTTGAATCCCAAGGAAGTAATGAGCTAAACCCAGATCAGCTATTCCAAATTTTTCAGAGAGGGAATCTTTAATAGTTTGAATGTGAGAAATGTCAATACCAGTGAGTAGTAGATCATCAACATAGAGAACAAGGTGTTTTTCTCTTCATCTTTCCAAATGTAGACTGTGGCATCAGACTCACAATGAAAAAAACCTGAGGAAAGAATGAAGGAGTCCATTTTTTCATACCAAGCTCTAGGAGCTTGTTTGAGGCCATAGAGAGATTTCCTTAATCTACAAACAAGGGAAGAGTCTTGAGTGAAACCAGCAGGTTGTTCCATGAATATTTCCTCTTTTAAGTCCCCATGTAGGAAAGCACTTTTAACATCCATCTGAAAAATAGGCCATTTTTGGGAAGCAGTTGATCCAATTACCAACCTAACAGAATCCATTTTTGCAACTGGTGCAAAGGTTTCAGAATAATCAATGCCTTCAATTTGTGAGAAACCTTTAGCTACCAAGCGAGCTTTGTGTTTGTCAATTTCTCCATTAGGTCCATATTTAGTTCTGTAAATCTTTTTACATCAAACTAACTTCCTTCCTTTAGGTAGAGGAACTAAATCCCAAGTTTTGTTTTTGATTAAGGAAGAGAATTCTTTCTACATGGCATCATCTCATTCTTTAATACTAGTTGTTTCTTTGAAGGATTGAGGATCTGTGGAAATGGCCTGACAGACAAGACCTGAGCCTTTTCCAGAAGTACAAATCTGATAGACGAAGAGGAAATTTGTTGTTATGTTTGGGACATAGAGAACATTATTGATATAACCACCATCAATGGGTGTCACCTTTTCCTTTGACTGGGATAAAGGATGAGTCACCAACTTCAATGCTATAAGTTGAACTTGAGGAGATTGAATTGAATGACTCATCTGAGGAAGTCATGTGATGAGTTGCTCTTGAATCTAGCACCCAGTATTTTGATGAAGTTTTTATAGCTTTGCCTTGAACATTTAAGGCTTTTCCTATCTGCTTTTTAGTGTCTATCTTGTGATCCTTCATTGTTGCCTCTAGTTGTTGTAGTTTTTTCCAACATTTGTTCACAGAATGACCATTCTTTTTGCAGTGAGTACAAGTTATGATACTTCTTTCTTTATTTTTGAATTCTTTAGTAGAGGTTGATGCTACTAAGGCTTTTGAGGAAGAGGGAGAGATCTCATATTTTGCAAGTTTTGTTTCCTCTCTAGTTAGCCTATCACAAAACTCCTCTAAAGAGGGCATTTTAAAACTTGTACCAAGTGCATATTTTGTAGACAAAAAGGTGGTAGCAAAAATTTGAAACACTCCATTTAACTTAGAAAGAATAAGATAGATGCATTCTTCTTCTGTTTTATCCTTGCCACTGCCTTTTAGTTGAGTGAGGACTTCTTTAAATTTGGTGAGAAAGTCAACAATATTGTTGTAGTCTTCAGGAGATAATGTTGTTAACTTTGCCTCTAGCGCATTGACCTTATTTTATCCACTTTACCAAACAGGTTCTTTAGTTTTTCCCAACTTTCAAATGGGATTTTACATTCTGAAATGTGAAACCATAAGCTTTCATTTACATTTGTGCTTATAATACCCATTGTTTCATACATCTTCCCTTTATGAACAAATTTTTCATATTCCTTTTCAAATTCAAGTTGCTTCTCTTCTAGCAAGTGTGTGAGCCCTTTTTGAGAAATGAAATTTAATATTTTTGGCTTCCATGTATGATAGTTATGAGGGGTGAGAGGATCAATTGTATTCATTTTGCCAAAAAATTGAAGTGAACCAATAATTCCCCCTTTTAACTTCAAGTGATTTAGTGAATACAATGAATTGTAGCAGAAACACTTTTGTAAGGAAGGAAACAAAAGCCCTTTTTTAATTACCAATTTCCTCAATATACCCACCCTTACGTGAGGGAAACTATAAGTATAGAGGAGATTTGGTAAAAATAAGGATTGACCAGGCCTTTATACCTTTTCTTCTCAATTACCCACCCTTACGTGAGGGAAACTATAAGTAAATGAGAAGTCTAGTACGTGGAACATAGGTGATTAAAAATTATTAAGTGGTTTCTTTGAAAAGATTATGAGTTTCTTGCTTGAGTTAACAAATGTTCATGTGTTTTTATAAAAAACAGTTATATTTGATGAACTTTTAGAAGACTTTTAGAAGATGCTGAAATGAGATTGAAGCAACATAACTTAGTGGCCAAAGAAAAAACTGCCACACTTAGGCTCCACCACCAAACTTTCCTCCTATATCTGCTTACCTAAAAGGATAGCAGTAAAATTGAGAAAAATAAGGAAAGGACCATTAGAAATGATGCAAGGACCAGCAATAACAACCCCCTTGAAGTATTGAGAATAGGTGCAAGAAGAAGCACCCCAAAAAAAAAAACCCCTGAAAAGATATTTTATTGAGATTTTACAAGGGGACCCATCACTCTCTTGCCTTTATATATTGGGGAGAGAAAAAGTCTTTATATATTAGGGAGAGAAAAAGTGAGAGGGGTTATAATTGACGCATGCTTTTACAAATATTTTGGAAAAAGATATAAAAAAGTTAATACAATAACTTGTGAATGTATATCAATGCAAAGCATGATTTAATAGCTCACTGAGATGGCTCCCATTGACCTGCGAATTCAATGGTTTAGAAACCACTTTAGTGCATACGCTGTTCACGAATGTTGTCCTTTTGAATGTCATCTTCAACGCAGTCCACAAACGAATGCAGTCCTCTGGAACGCAGTTGTCAATGCAACCACGAATGCTATGGAGCAACGCAGTCTTCCGGAACGCAATCCTTAACGAACGCAGTCATCAACGCAGTCCTCACGAACAGTGTCTTAACGAATGCAGTCCTCACGAACAGTGTCTTAACGAACGCAGTCCTCAACGCCTTCCACGAACGAACGCAGTCCTCAACGAACGCAGTCCTCAACTTTCCTTGGAGGCAGAGGAGCAACGTAGTGGTGTTATCAACTTGCAGGGCTCCTTCCTTAACGCAAGCCCATAACGCAGTTTGTCCGTCTCCGAATAGCAAAGAAAGGAACAATTTCTCTCTGCACTTTTAATTCCGTCAGTAGATAGCTTACAAGCTTTTCGAATGTAAGGAGAAAGCAAGGAAGTCTATCTTATATAAAAATTTAGACGTTAGCAAAATTCCACAAAATCGAAGATTTTGATATATTGGAGTGCAATAGATTTGACGAAGATAGAACGCCAGCCAAAGTGCAGTTAAGACATTCGAATCTCGAAGAGAATCGATTGATATTTCGAGAAGGGAGCAAGATATCACGAAATAAATTCGCTCCAATGTTCAAGAGAAGAGGACGCCGAGGATCGGATCTTTCTATTGACACGTACGCACTATCAAAGCCGAAGTGGACACGTTGGCTTTGGCCAGCATGTACGATTTTTAGGACGTTGGCGCCCTCGATAGTCTCAACAAAAAAGACGAACACTTCGTTGCTACGAGAATGATGGCGCTTCTCCTTCAATGATGGCGCCTTCTATTGGCTTGCTTGAGGTGGAGAACGGAGGATGTTGTATTCTCCTTGGAGAGGAGAGAAGGATGGACTTGGGCGCCGAGGCTCCAAGAAAACCTTGAGATTTTTTTAGAAAAAAAATTAGAGATGTAAAAGTAAAAAAATTGGAAGCCAAGATTGCAATAGCAATCTTTAAAAAAAATCGATTTCACTAAAACAATAGTGAATTTTTCCTGCAGATTATTGAAGAAGACAATATCATTTAGAAGAAACCTTTTACATATATCTCAAAAAAATATATAGTTAGAAAGAACTATATATAAAACTTTTGTAGACTTGAACAATGCAATGAGTAGTCTACAAGAGATATAAAGAACCAGCTCCTAAAAACTTCAAGAGAGAATGCTAGCAAAATCTATCCTGCTCTAGTACCATGTTAGAATTTCCCAAAAATAAACATGCAAAGCATCACAAAAACAATGAAGAGAAGAGTAGAATTGATTGATTTATTTCATAGATCAACTTTGTATAAATAGCAAAGTTGATCATTGAGAGTCGTTGGATTACAACAACTCATCAAATCTGAACTAGTCTAAACTGAGAGTTCACCTGACTCATGGAAGAGTGGTAACTCAAGTAAGTCTATCCTAGTAGAACTTAAGAGAATAATTATTTATTCTAACAATTGTATCTACATCCAAATATATGATTTGATGCCTTCCACATACTCAAGCTCACTTGTTAAATGCCTCTCATCTCACCTAAAAGATAGGAAATTGTGAATTAGATGCTTTTCCAATCCTTCATCATATAGATCCGAAGACAACTATAGTTAATGAATAATTAACACAAATGTCAAAATCACTTTTTATTGATCATATTCTATGGACTCTTCTAGGTCTTAAAATAAGTTCATGGGTTGATGCCTTTTAGTATGGCCTGCAAACAAATACAAATTGTTGAATAATACGTTATTATAATTTTAATTGCATTCATTACCTAGAAAATACCCTACTATAAAGCAAGGATGGATAGTACCTGTTCCTCAACTCCAATGGACAGGCATTTGACGTCTTTTCATGTCCAAGAAAGCCAGGCTTTGGTCAACAAAGCCAAGTCCCAAAACATTCAACTTTTTAAAGCTAAATAGAAAAGTTTCTGAAGCTTTGTTATCCATGACCTTTCCTTGTCCAAGTAACCATAAACTTCAAGCCTATGAAAAAATGGCAGCATCCTAAATGGCTCGATCACACCAGAGCATCTACATTTCTAGCAGGGTTGGCACTGAATGCCAAATTCTAACCACCACTTGCTGAAAATCTTCAAACATGGGTAGACAAACATTAAGCTCAAAATGTACAGGGAACACTGTCATATGTCAGCATATCAAAAGATATTCTACAACGCAGCAAGGAAATTTAGTTACAACAACAATTAAATCATAACAAAACCCACTAGCAACTCTGCAAACTCGTGCAATAAAAAAAAGAGAGCACTTTAGAGCAAAGTTCATCATAGTCTTCTATTTTTTTTTAGTTTTGTTTACATTTTTTTCCCAAGGAACTAAGGTCATAGTACTTGAACATCCACAATTCTGAATGGGAGTACTGTCACTAGAATAAGTAAAGAATTAGTTTCCATACAGCTTAACATAACATCATTAAAAGGTGGCCCCACAAATGCTAGACAATCATTCACCAAATCACCTCGATCATGCATAAATTTCTCCTCTCACAAACAATATCCAAACAGAACTAAGTTATATCCAAATGTTCCACAGGATATATGAATAGAGACACATATGCTTCTCAGTCCTATCTGATGATTTATCTCATATACATGATTTAATCACAGAATTTATTTGAAGAAATTTATGATTGAAAACAAAGACTTCCCAGCTAAAGAGAGGTATGAACTGAGGACTTGAACCATGACTTACATATATAAAACACTTAAGTTATTATTTGCCGAAAATGGCATATAATACAAGGATAGTGACCAAACTCCCTTCAGAAAATTTATGTACTAGAGTACTAATGTCCAAAAACAAGATTGTAAGATGAACCAGGACAATGGGGCAACTAAGGATGAAAAGTTTTACTTTACCACTTCACCCCTTCACCCTTGATACTTATTTACTGCAAAAATCATGACATATTACAAATGATATTCACTCATTTCAGGTATTAGTGTTGACTCTTTCAGGAGTTTGCATACCAGTTTTGATCTCATATTTTTGTTCCAAGGCCTGCATAAAGAAAACAATAACCAAGCAAATTAGTTTTTCTTCTACAGATATTTCATTCCATCAATATCTTAAATGACCTACAAAGCCTTAAGTAGCATTAACAGATTCAAAGGGGTTTGAGATTGAATTAATCATAAGATACGAGTTTGTCTATCAATAAACCTGTAATTGTGGTAGAATAGTTTCAAGAATTTCCGGCTGCATCCTCTCGAAAAATAGAACCCCCTGCAAAGAATCATCTATCAATACATCCAAAAATGTAAGATAATATCTAGATGATTGTGGTTATGACTGATTTCAAGACTGCAACATTGCATGTTTTTAGAGCTGTTGCATCATTTTTTACCTAATCACTGCAACTGTTAAAAAATAATAAGCATATAAACAAGCAATAGAAGTGGCCAGCAAGTTAAGATTAAATACAGTGAACAATATCAGATAAGAAATTTTGCTTTGTCCAATTCAAAATGTTTCTTTATTGTATCAAATGGTATGAGCTCAAGTTGGTTAAAAATGTGGGCTTCCAATGTGGATACCCAGGTTCAAATCTTGCTTGGCGACATATGCATAATTGCCAGTTGTAATACCACTAGGTGGTTTGTTGAAATACTATGGTAACACGGTCAAGATGTAATACTGGTAGAGCATGTATCAATCGCATATAACCACTTTGAAGAAAAATAAAATTTTAAATAAAACACAAAGGGGAAAAACAAGAACTTTATTGTACACTAAACTCCTTGATTATCCTTCCGTAAACCAAGTTTTCTATGGTATTTGCTTAGGACTCATACAACTCCTTGTTTATCCTTCGGTAAACCAAGTTTTCTATGGAATTTGCTTAGGAGTAATTTTTATAAATAAATTTGGAAGCATGTTAAAACAATGAAAAAAGGTGGACCCAGGTTTTGATATCATTTGATCTGCTCTATTCGTGTACTCTGAATTGATGTTGTATTTTGAAACAGGAAACATTTCTCTCTCTCTCTATCTCTCTCTCTCTATGATAGATAGGCTGCATGAGTGTGTCAGGTATAGGTTCGAAGTACCTGGTACAAACTCCCAAAACTTCAGTACGCAGATATATGGGTGTAAGGGTATCAAGGGTATCAAACTGTTATAACTTAAGCTTCAATTGAATTGCATTATGATAGTAAAGGATATTTAAGTATATAGGATGCCTAATTTAGGCATAGCAAACCTTCAAACAAAACCAAACAAACTTGCAAGATAGGCTGCATGAGTGTGTCAGGTATAGGTTAGAAGTACCTGGTACAAACTCCCAAAACTTCAGTACGCAGATATATGGGTGTAAGGGTATCAAACTGTTATAACTTAAGCTTCGAATGAATTGCATTATGATAGTGAAGGGTGTTTAAGTACATAGGATGTCTGATTTAGGCATAGCAAACCTTCAAACAAAACCGAACAAACTTGCAACTACCTTGTCCTTTATTACATGCATGTACCTTGTGAGGGATGGTTATACCACTTGAATACTCACATGGTCTACGATGTAATAACTCCTAACATACCTCCCCTATAACATCATAGTCAAAAGCTCTATTTTGCTTATGACCAGACAATAATATCTAGGGTAATGTTGGAATTTGAGAGAATTTTCCACACCTTAATGTAGAGTTATCATTTTCAATACTTAGGAGTGTCAGATTCTACCGATAATGCACTCCAAATAAATTTATTACAAAATATTTGTTCAATGCTTGTAGACTTCAATGCTTGAGGCATGTTTCCTCAATGTGGTGGATCTTCATTGAATACGTCAGGTGATGACAGCAGGACATATGGCCAATGGGAGGTCGACAACATCAAAGGTCGTCAAGAGGTCAACAAAACAGAGAGGGATCATTTGCATGTCAGTGGAGTGAGGAGGCACCATCAACAAGGAGAGAGGACAGCGGATTGGCAAATAATCAAGACGATGAGGAATGTTCCGAGAGAGGGTCGTCAACCAAATCAATGGCCGACAGAAGGAGATTGTCCAGAAATACCCTAAACCCAAGGGAACCGTCGCAACAAGCAATAGACAGAAGAAATGTATAGTGACAACGAAACAATAAGGGAGTCGCCATCACAAAAGGGAACATGAGTCGTTGGTGGATGCACTACAAATTTGCATTGGAGTCGCCATGCGATTTACAAGAAGAAGGTGACACGTGGCAAGGGCCACGATGTAAATATTGTAAATAGCCGAATAGTTGAAAAATAATATAAATAAAATAAAAAACAGAAAAAGACGAAAAAGCAAGAAAAAGACAAAATAAGGAAAAAGACGGAAAACAAAAAAAGACAAAAGCGGGAAAAGGACAACAATTGCATGCAAGGTGACGAGGTGGTGATCATGCGACAGTTGGAACACAGAGTGGCAGTTGGCTAATGGTTTGCATGGGCAGCAACCGCACAGTGCAAATAGTATAAATAGAGGTAAAGAGGCAAGGCGAAGGCACAATGCAAGCAGATTTGCAAAGAAGAAGTGCAAAAGTCGAAGATGCCTCAAGTGCAGAAGACGGAGGGACATAACAGCAAGGGTTTCCAGACTAAGGGATAGAGAGTACCTATGCACCAGGAAGATAGAAAAACCAAACAAAGGTCGTCGTAGCCGTATGAACAGCAAATACGGCTAATAATTACGAAGGCTTCGTAAAATTTATATATACAGTGCACAGAAGTGTAACTGCTACTTCGAAAAGTCACAATCAAAGGAGGACGAGTTGGGGCTTCTACCATAAAAACACCGGTAGAGGCCGAGGGCCAGAGGAGTTGTTGTCAGAGGAACGAAGAGTTGTCGTCTGCGGTGAGGGAAGTCGGAGAGTTGCCATTAGAGAAAGTCGTCCGAAGACTGCAAAAGGAGTTGGTCATCTGAAAACCTCATCGTCTGTAGAAGCAAGTTGTCGTCACAATCATCGACTAGGGGAGGTGTCATCACAAGATGGTCGTCACAAGGTGTCGACCAACTAGAAGCTGCAGTCATAGTTATCGGCAAGGGAGCTACCATCACAACCGTCGACAAAGAAGGGGTCGTCACAGTCATTGTCGTCACAAGCCTATCGTTACAAGCAAGTGTTGTCTAAAGGAAGAGGTTGACGAGAAGATTGTCGGAATTGACGTTAGGCGCAATTGTCAAAGATGAATGTGACCCTCGATTCATGAGAGTATCAAACACGAGGAGCAACAAAGGATAACACCGCAGGAGTCCGCACCCGAAGAACAAATAAGGCACCGCCAAGGACATTCCCGAGAAAGTGGAGCAAGTGAACGGGAATACGATTCAGAGATGGGACGAGCTTGCGAAAGGCAAGCAAGGTGGCAAGAAGAGAGCATTCTCGAGGAAAGAGGAAGGGATGCCAAACAAAATAAGAAAGAGAAAGTACCCCTATGGGATATGACGTGGATACACTCCACAGGCGAATACTGCCGCACATGGTGCGAAAAAACCCCAAAGGAGCATATATTATGGCAAAAGTTGTAGGAAGCAAGAGTAAATTTTATCCTACAAGTACCAGACTTTGATAAAGATTTTTTCAAAGAATACTTGTTGCAAATGCTGGAAACCTACGACCCGAATGAGAATGCAAGCAAAGTGCAAGTTGGGAGTAGGCAGTTAATTGTTGTTTTTCCTAAAGAAAACTTTAGGAGGACGTTCGGATTGCCAAGAAAACTTTAGGAGGACGTTCGGATTGCCAAGACAAGGGAGTGCAATTGTCAAAGAAGTGGTAAATTCCAAGAGGATTAGGCAGTTAATTCAGAGTGTAACAACTCTGGATAAGGATGAGGTGCAAACGTTGATGTCACATGGAAGTAGAGGAGTTAAGCAATACCAGCTGAAATATGTAGGGCTGTAATGTATCATGAACGTGATTATGGCTAGGTTGTCTGAAAAACATAGGGCTTCAGAGTTACCCATTTGGTTGATACCATATATGCAAGGAATAGAGAAGGGTCAAGCCTATGACTAGGCAACTTACCTATCATCGCCCATTAAGTCTTTCTTGATGCATACTACGAAGAAGTTCTTGATGGTATTCCATGCTATTGGTCTATTTCTTAATATTGCATCTTAGAAGAAAGTGGAGATTCCTAGATTGGATCCTCCCAAAGAATTGTCGTAGTTAGCACCAACGATGTTGAGCTGGGTGAATGCACAACCTAAGCAAAAGAATAACACTCTGAAGAAGCCAAGGGTAAAGCAGATATTTAGACGGGAGATGCTTCTAGATGAACCTCTTCGAAGTTCAGAGGAGGCAACAACATCATCAAAGCAAGAGCCACTCTAGAGAAAGAGAAGAAAATTTGTGCCACCAGAAGAGTCACACAGTCTCCACAACAGATTTCAGTCCAACAAATAACAATGCAACAAATCGCAAGGAGACAAGTTGTAGTGGACAGAATACAACAAACATTGGAAGAAGCACACTAGCAAACAAGAGAAATGCCAAAAGATATAGAGGCAGAAGCTGCAGTTGATAAGCAGCAAGACTAGGAGTTTCAGATGAATGAGCCCGTCGATAAGGAAACCAAGGATGGAACTGGGGATGTGCAGATCAAAGAAGCTGAATTTTTGGCAGAAGCTCAGCAGACAAATCTGATGGCATCACCCCCACTACAAGGAAAACCTCCTTTTGAAGCCACATCCATCACAGAGGTGCGAGCTTGAAAAATAGTCACGCCTGTCAAGGTGCCAGAGGAGTAAAATTCAACTGAACTGGCAAGGACACCAAAAAGAGGGAAGGAGGAAGAGTCCGAGCAGTTGGAGCAGCAGTAACTGCTGGAACAACAGAAATCAAAGTCATAAGATAGTGAACTCTCTTGCAGAGGTGGAGTATTTCAAGGGGGAAATAGCGAAAGACAAAGCAGATAGGATGAGGAATCTCAGAAAGTAATTATTGAGGGAAAAGTAACAAAGAAACAAATTGATCTGTCAGCAAAGTGGAGAGAGAAGGTACCAGAAGTTGAAACAAAAAAAGAGGCAGACGATGGTCTTAGTGAGCATGTGTTGATCAAAGTGCCAAATTTTAGGTAACCACCAGATTTGGGGGTGCACATTAACGGACAAGTTAACACTTGTCTCACTAAGTTGTCTCAAGTAATTGACGTATCAAAACCATGGAAGGGGTAAGGAAATTACCAAGACTCAGGAGGCCCAACACTACACACAGAACTAGCCTGTGTGTACATACATGGACATGGACATCGCAGTTTATCTGACCTGGAGAGTGATGAGACGGTACAGTACATAGAACTTGTACCAAAATTATTCCTGATGTATGCTCAGATGAATTTTTTGGCATACTTAGTGCAGTGGCTAGCTGCTAGAATTAAGTTGCAGAGTGTGGGGTGAGACAAGGCTCAACAATTGCAAATCAAGGAGGAGAAATTTCAGCAAGCAAAACGGACGATCGAAGATGATATAGCCAAGTTGGAAGAGCAGTTTAATAAGATACAGGAAGACCAAAAAGAACTGCACACAAAGGAGGAATTGACGGAGAGAGAAAGGATTATTGTGGAACAAGAGGAACAAATCATACATCTTAAATATGAAAACTCACTTAGACAACAGCGGGAGGAAGCACTATTGAAGGAGTTAGAGCAAAAGAACCAGCTAATTGCAGAGCGAGACACAAGGATTGTAGCACCAATGCAAGGGATTGCAAATGAGGCCTTTGCAAAGAGGGAGAAGGAAATATTGACAAAGTTGGCGGAAATGGAGAAGGCCAACCATTTTGGTATTGAATGGGCCAAGTACTTCAACTACACCAAGAGGCTCAAGGATGAGGAGGCCTTAAAAGTGCAAATTCCTGAATTAGGAGGTATGCCTAATCCTCGATCACAGCAAACACCAAAGCCGATTGTGACCCCAACAAAGTAGAGAAGTAAGTCAATGAGGACATCGACCGTTTTAAAGGGGAGGATAGATGTAGGCACTAGTTCTAAGAAGCAGAAATGAAGTGTTTGTGAAAATGTCTAAGTAGCAAACACCAATTTGTATTTAATGAAATGAAATGCAGTCAAAATGAAATGTAATGAAATGCAGTCAAAATGAAATGAAATGAAATGTGCCTAAATGAAATGTAATGCAGCCGTCATTTGCCAAACCTTAATATTTGATTAATTATAAGGTTGGCTAAGGTGATTAAGTAGGAAGGTAGGCAATTTTGTAACGAAGTCCTGGAAATCGTTGCTTCCAACGGCCAGGACAATGCTTTAAATAGACCCCCTACTTCATTTTGGATATATGCAATACAATGTCATGGGAGGATATGTTGTGTTGTCGATGTGTGTATGATTGGCTGATAAGAGAAGTATGATTGTAGTTACAGAGATAACTGGAATCTCTGCATGTATGCCATGGAAGCCATTCTAATAATGAAAGATATATTCTTTTGCTCTCAATCTATGTCCAATGGTGTGATGCTTGTATGTTAGATTCCTAGTGCAAGTAGTTGGTTGTAGGTTGACGAATTCAGACGCTATCTAGGGTTGCAATTTTCGTTAGGTTTGTAGTAACGATTGGAGTTGTAGACGTCGTCAGACCATGGCCGTAATCAAAGGGAGCCGACAAGGAGTGGAAGCGTCGTCGTCTAAGACTGCCGACATTGACATGTTGCCATGCTGTCACGCCGTCATGAGGAGTTCTGTCTAAGACTGTAGTTGTCGTCTAGGGCGTTGCCAACTGCAATATGCCATCAGGCCAATGTGCCGACTGAAGCGTGCCATCTAGCCACGTTGTCGTCTAAGACCAACCTGCCGGCTAGAATTATACCTTGCCATCAAGGAATGCTGCCGTCAAGGACTGAATATTCTTCCCTTCACTGCATTTCCTTGGCTTAAAACCTGTCATTCCCTTATCTTTGGGAATCCTCACCGTTGTGCTACATGTATTACTTCCTTGGAATGGAGGTTCATCAACATGAAGATGAAATTTTTATTTTCCAAACAAAGTATGCTAAAGATATGTTGAAGAAGTTTTGTATGGACAAACGTAAACCAGTTCCCACTCCAATTGCTCATGGAGTAGTGTTGTGCAAGGACGATGAAGCTGACAAAGTAAATGTGACAGGTTATAGGAACATTAGGGAGAAGTTTGATATTTCTCACTAACACTACATTGGACATTGTTTATGTTGTTTCTCTTGTTTCAAGGTACATAAATGAACCATCTCAAATTCATTTGAAGGCTGCCAAGAGAATCTTATGTGAAAGGTACTCTTGATTTTGGCATTCATTATTATGCAATTAAGAAGATGGAGCTTGTTGGTTTTAGTGATTCTGAGTGGGGCAGCAGCTTGGATGACCAAAAGTCTACTTCTGGCAATTGTTTTTCTCTTGGTTCTGGACTGGTCACACAGAACTCAAAGAAGCAAGGACCAGTTGTTCTTTCCTCCACAGAAACTAAGAATATTGCAGTCACTTTAGCTAGTGCATAAGCCTTGTGGCTTGGGAAGGTATTAGAGGAGATTTGTGAGAAACAATGTCATCCTACACTTATTTTTTGTGATAATATGGGTACAATTCAATTGGCAAAGAATCCCATATATCATGGCAGGTCTAAACACTTTGATTTAAAGTATCATTTTATCAGGGATATTGTACAAAAGTAAATAGAGTTAAAAGTATTGTAGCACTCAAGAGCAGCTTGCTGATGTGTAAAGGAGTTATCAAGCTCAGTTCTTAGAACTTAGAGACAGTCTTGTGAGACCTCTTAGCATCAAGGAGAAGAACATTGGAAATATGATGCTGAGCAAAACCCATAGATGTGGAAATTTTGGAAATGTGGTGCTAAGCTTGTAACTCCAGCTGTGCAGATTCTCCGCTGAGCTTGTAACTGCAGTTGTGCAGATTCTCATCTGAGCTTGTAACTGCAGTTGTACATATTCTAGCTGAGTTTGTAACTGCAGTCATATATATTCCAGCTGAGTTTGTAACTTCAGCTGGGCATTTTCCTAGGTGTGCTTGTAACTGTAGGGAAGAATTAGTTTTGTTTGTGTGTGTGTTGTGCGTGTAAAAATAAAATAAAATAAAATGCTCTTGTTCTGTAATTTTTCTAAGATGTGAAAAATTTCTCTACAAATTGTACTTCAAAAATTTGTGTTTTGCTGAGTAAAAGGGCTGCAGTTATCACCTAGTTAGAGGTGATGTGTCCCAGGTGGTAGTAGTTAACTATCAGCCCTCAAGAATAAATAGGACCCCCCATTCATTTGGACAAGAGAGAGAGGATATCATCATGTGCCGGGGATTGTACCATAATATGTATTGCAGACCATAGAGAGTAGATATGTTTGTGCAAACAGTGTTCTAGGAAATATCTGCGCAGGATCGCAGAGGATTATGTAATGCAAGTGTCGTACAGGCAGGAGTGAATACAATATCTACTCATTTCATTCTTCATCTGTTGTGATTGTGTATGCATTGTGTGTAATGCCATTGTGGATTGTTGTAGCAAGGTAGTTCTGTAGATTGTTCCTCTTATGCAGGATTGAAGAATCAGTCAGAGTATTGTATGAGAAGTTGCCAACATGTGATACCATTAAAATCTACGCCATACAAGTGACATGCCATACAAGTCATTGCCATACAAACAGTTGCTGAACTGAGTTGTCATCAGCTAGAGAGATAAGTTTGCATACTGAAGTGTTGAGATTGACTTGATTGCAGTCATTGCTGATTGCTAAATCTGTCATATCAAATTGTTCCTCTAAGAGTGGAGTACAAACCACTGTGCTACAGAGGCTTAGACTGCAAGCTCAACAATATGAATTGCTTTCTACCTTTGACCACTTTAACCCATGAACTATGTTCTTGGACCTCCTTCTAAATGGACTCTTGGGTGCTGTAGTTTCAGTCTTTACATTCTCATGTTGAGGGAGAATATCAGCTTGCTTGATTTGAAATTCAATCTTCTTGCCTTGGATGTCAAATTGTTTGCTTTAAACATGAGGCACATCCTCCTAGAGAAAGCATATGCCATTTGCTTAGTCTATTGACATGCTTCATCTGTGTGAGTTGAATAATGCACTCCTCATGCAACCATACTTCTTGTTTTAGGTGTGCAATTGCAACAATATAACATCCTTCTCCCTTAATTCTTTTTGAAGTTGGGGAAGCTGGTAACCCAATTGGTCGAGATCCACAACACAACTAGTGAGATGCCTATACAGATTCTTTTGCATTGGAACCACCCACAGCAAAGGGGTCTACAGGCACCAAGGACTTGAATCTGACAGATTGAGAGAATAACCCTCATGGGGTTGGGGTTGGGGTTGGGGTTGAATTCAAAATCACCAGACGTCATCAAGAAGACCAAGTATCTTTCAATAGAAAGGCAGGTTTGAAGCAGCAAAAGAAGGGTGTGGAGACCAGATGAGATACTTGAAAGAACTGAGATTCTAAGAAACTGAATGGAAACAAGCAATGATAGCAAGCTGCTCCAAGAATTCCACAGCACCAAAATGTTACTTTTGGGGGGATTCCATTTGTCTGCATGCATTGGAGCAAAATTACTTCAAAATGTAGCAAACTTCAAGAAATTAGACAAAATCAGTCCCAAGGAGATGAAAAGAAAAAGAAGACGACAAAAGACAGACAAAATAAGAAAAATATGAGCAAATGCAATCTCCAAGTTTGTTAATCTCGCAAGCCATAACAGTTTTATAAGCATGGTCCCTCAGTTCATGGCATGATCTCCCCAACTAAGTAGGCATTCAAAGCTGAGATCAAAGGCGAATAAGAGATGGACTCATTCGGGCATGGTTTGTACATGTGTTGCAGAAATATACTGGTAGAAGGAGATTAAAAACTGCAACTCCGTTGTGGGTGTAGTAAAATGGGAGAGTTGATGTGGACACAAGTGGTGCTTAGGGTAGCCTTAAGGCTGAAATGAGGAAGAAAGGACTGCAATGTGCAAAGAAAAGTTGTTATGATTGCTATTGCTGAGCAAAATTTGTTACAGCAAGGAATTCAAAATAGAAGATTCACCAATCAAATGGCATTAGCTCAAATGGTTAAAAATGTGGGTTTCCAATGGGGAGACCTACGCTCAACTCTTCCCCAGAAAATATAATACCAATATGTAGTTTGTTGAAATACCATGGCAACGTGGTGATGATGTAATACATGTGGAGCCCATTTCAATTCCATATAACCAATTTTTTTAAAATAAAAAATAAAAAAATAGAAGATTAATCATTTGCACTAATATAAATCTCAAATAGCCATATCTAAATGTTCAAATAACTGCATGCAGTGTGATAATGAATAAGATGTGCAGAGTTCTAATAAGAAAAAAGCCGGTATATATTTTCCTTAACAAGTTGTGCAATTTAAGTTCTTGGCGTATAGTATATTATATCACATTCTGAGAACAGTAACAACAATGTCAGCAAACATCAGTAATCACAAGGCTAATCTGAAATAAAATCTCAAATGCTGAGTCCTTATGATAGATAAAACAATTTTTTCCAATGCATTCAGAGCATGTGCAACATTTAATAAGAAAATGCATCTTACATGGTGAAAGTTTGAGTTTAAAATATTTGGTAAATGGAATCTATGATTCAGTTTATAGTCTTTTCAATTACAGGTTAATGGTCCTTCTCGATTTTCAAAATTAGATGGTGCATTCACAAGTTCATGCATTTTAGTTACAATTTAAAAATGATACAGAATCAACTATAAGATTGAAGCCTTTCATATTTATGTTATTTCTTTCATTGCTGTACTTTCACATGGAATTGCCATAGATGCAACTCATGGAAATGCACACAACCAAAATACAAGATTAAATGACTATCCAAATATAACAAAATGCATGAAATAATATATAAATGAAGTTCAACAAACCTGGAGATGATCATATTCATGCTGGAAAATCCGTGCAGGAAATTCTTCTAAACGCAAAGTAAATTTCTTCCCAGTAATATTCCGAGCTTCAATTTTTACAGTCAATGGTCTCTGCATAGGGAATTGAAAGATCAGAATAGATCAGAACAGATTTACATAAGCAATAACAAAGATTTTTTAAACTTCCTATTAGAAATGCCAAATTTGCCTAGAAAGGGAGAACAATGAAATTAATGGGAAATTTAATGTAACATTTTTTTTCAATGAGTTTACACAGGTTTTCATGAGGGGTCCTGGTCCCCTCATACTGAGTGGGGTTTGAACCTTGGACCTCCCAAAGAGAGGCCAAAGCCCTTACCACTACAGTAAGCTTGCAGCTACAATTTAATGTAACATTTTATCATTCAGTAATCTCACAATTAAAAAAAAAACATAAGTCAACCATACTGAAACAACACTCTAGTACTACAAGAGAATTTGTCACACTGAATAAGCCAAAATCCTCTAAGCTAATACCTATAGGCACTAGTTCTGATGTACCACCTCAGCCAAAGAAGTAGAGTAGTCAGCAAAATAAATAAGTGCGTTGGATGTCAAAGACGCGCACAATATAATTTTGGTGTCATAATTTTTGACGTCATTAATTGTGATGTAATAAATTTAATATTCCAAAGTTTTGTAATATGAAAAAAGTTGTACAATGTAGTGCATGTAATCATGAGTTAAGTACGAACGTAGGGTAGTTATCACCTTGTTAGAGGTGAAGTGTCCAGGGTGGTAGTTGTTTTTAACTACCAGCCCTTAAAGATAAATAGGCCCCCTCATTCATTTGAGCGGGTACCTTGTACATTGTTCCATTGCATAGGAGGATACTGGGTATTGTGGACACATCCACATGAGGGAGAGTAGATAAGTTCGCACAGACATTGTATTGAGGGAGATACTTTGCGCAAGATCACAGACTGTATATGTAAGATAGTGTCGTACGCATTCCATCATACAAGCAAATGCTAATGCAATATCTACTCATATTCATCCATCACCTATTGCCTTTGTATGGTCATTGCATGAGTTGTTATTGTTGATTGCTGCAGTAGATAGATTTTGTTAGTTGTATCCTTCAAGTTCTGTTATGCAGGGTTGAAGTTGTCGTACAGCAAAGTTGTCGTACCATGATTGTTGTACATTGAAGATGTCGTACCATGATTGTCGTACAATGAAGTTGCCATACTGTGATTATCATACATTGAAGTTGCCATACCATAATTGTCGTACAGTGAAGACTAATTGCCATATAGTGGGAAGTTTGTGCAGTACATTGAATGTTAGCAGTCTGGAAAAGGGCAGGCCGTCCTATTTGCAGACTGAATTGTCTGAGGTTGATATCAATGCAGTCATAGCTGATCATTAAATTTGTCAATTCAAATTGTTCCTCCAAGGGTGGAATACCACCATCATGCTACATTTGGCACCTTTGCCATTTTGAAGTTCAAACCAGCACCGCATGAAGCTTGGAGAGGTGAATAAAAAATACCTTGCCGCGAGGACGTGGGAGACGTGGATGCAAAAGAGTTGAATATTAGCCAATACGAAGGAGTCGAAGAATTGCATAACAATGTCAGAGTGGAAAGCAAATTGAAGACTTGAATGTTGTTGATGGATTGCAAAGAAGACTGACAAAACGTGAAGTACCGAAAGTTGAACGAATGTGGAATCCTCACTTGGAGGATAGTTTAGATGAAGAAAGCAAGAGCTGGTAAACATTGTTTCTAACAACGGAGGAAGAAGCACAAGAGGAGGTGCATCGAGCAAACATGGTTTGGACAGAGGAAAACGTTCGCACAAGTTGGGAAGCCGCAAACGTGAAGCGTGCACGATAAGATGAAGCAGGACAACTGGTGACACCAACACAAGTGTGGGGGAGAGTGCCTAGAGGTGCAGAGGATGGGAGTCAAGCACAAGAGAAACCACAGGAGAGTGTGCTTAGGAGATCAAAACCAATGCTCATGTATTTGCGAAGGAGGTCGTAGAGTGAAGGTGCACAAGACAGCGGTCGACCATTGTTTGCAAATATAGAATTGTCTAGTGACGAAGAACAGCCACCTATGGCAAATATTGTTGCAGCTACGAACAAGCAAAAGTGCCCAAAAGTTTTGGGTGACAGCAAGGAGGACCCAGAACACCATATTGGAACTTGTGAAACAATATGGCAAGCGAACGGAGTGGATGATGAAGGTTTGTGATTAAGATTGTTTTCGGCCACATTGCATGGAATTGCAATGGATTGACATTTTTAAAGAGCACATCCCTTCACAACATGGGACGAATTGAAGGCTGAATTCAACAAGGATTCAGATTGCTTCATGATGATACAAAGATCATTGGTGAAATATATTCAACGAAGCAAAGAAAAGATGAAAATATCTAGTCATATAATCGACGCTTAAAGGATCTCATCAATAAAATGGAAGCAAAGCCAACAGATGGGCTACAAAAACGATGATTCCTAGATGGACTGCTAACAATATAAGAAGATGAAGTTAGTCCCACCAATTAGAGAAATCAACTTGGAGAGCGAAATGAAGACAACCACAATAGGAGGAAGTGCAATTCACTACCAAGAATATGATTTAGATAGTGATAGAGATGACTTGAGTGCCACAATCCACGTCATGAGAAAGGACCTGGAAAGTATAATAAATGATGTGAAGGCAGAAAAGAAGAAAAGCGAGAGTTGGTGTTCCAACTATAAATCAGGACAAACAAATGTCAATTGTCCAAAAAATGCATTTTGTAAAATATGTTAAGTTGTTGGACATGTTATTATTGATTGTCCGTTTAATCTCAGAAGCACTAGATATCAAACCTTGACAATGCAAAAGGAGACCAAGCAAGAGAAGCCAAGTACTACGAAGAGTGGACAAGAAGCAACGAGTGGCAGATACAGGAACAACCACCAAGGTAGAAGATGGCCACAACAAGAAAATTGACCAACAAGGGGACAAGGTCGATTGCAATACAATTTGGACGGAAGGCCATTTATCCAATGTCGAAGATGACAGGAATGGAGACACTTCGCACGCAACTATCAAAAAGGCCCAATAGGAGGAAATGTCAGAAAAAATAATGGGATGATGTGTCGGTGGTGTGGACTGAACAATCATAAGAAGGCAAACTGTCTGAAGCAGGCGAGTTCAAGCAACTCGCAAAATGTCAATTTTATTGACATTGAAGAGCCTCCAAAAGACCAGCAACAGAAGGAAAAACATGTGCTAGCAGTTACACGGGCACAAGCAAAGAAGGTTGAACAATACCCGGATCCTACTAAAGAGGAGAGATGGCAAGAAGCACATGTTCAGACAGAGGAAACAAGGAATACCAATCAAGAAATATTACTCCAAGAGAAAAAGTTAAAGAAACCCATCACGAGTGAAGAGGAGGAGACGTCAACACATAAATTGGCTGCGCAAGTTCTAAATACAAGCATTAAAGTGAAGGTATCCAGTTTACTATGCACAATACCAGAGCTATATGCAATGGTGGGAGAGATGGCAAGGTTGAGGAGAGTGGAGGAGCCGCAATGCCAACTACGAGCAACAAGAATAAGTAGGGATCGGCACATTGATCCAACAGTCTTGATGATAGACGTCAGAAAGAAACCAACATTAATCCATATTGAGTTGTTGAATCATTGGTTGACACAAGTGATTGTTGATGGGGGATCAAGTGTTAATGTCTTTCCTGAGAAGACATGAAGAGATTTGGGGATACCATTTTTATGGTCTCCCAACTTCAAATTATATGGTGCAGACCAATATGGGATAGAGATGAAAGGAGTCGGACTGCATAGAAGGTGAAAATCACTAATCAAGAGTTCATCATGGATTTCATGGTAATTGCTATGTAGAAACCAGCCTATGATGCATTATTGGGACATAGATGGCTACACACGGAAAAAGTGAACCACAATTGGGAGAAGGATCATCTGACATTCAAGAAGGGCCAACACAAGTATATGATTAACTTGAAGAATCAGTCTGTTAATGAGGAGTTGGCGACATCCAATGAGTCTAGGAGTTCCACATCTGAGGATGAGAACAAACGTGAACCAAACGGATAAGGCGTGATGGAGTTGGAGAAGTGCACAGAAGATGAGGAGCACTTAGATAGCAGACTTCTTCATTGGCAAATGGAACACTATGAAGTCTTCCAACCAAACTGCATTTGCATCCATGTAGAAGAAGAACAAGATGAACCAATAAAGAGTGTGTATGAGATCAACAAGTGTAGTCAGAATATTAAGTCTGCAGCCAAAGATGAAGAGGAGAATGGAATTTTCCATGAAATTTTGCATAGTGTGGGTAATGCATTGTTTGATGAAAAACCAGCACATCCATTTGATGTGGCAAAAGTGGTAAGAGAACCCGATACTATACAGTATGAAATACCAAATATGGTAGAGGTAAACCTCGGCAAAGGTGATAAAGAAAAAATGATTCATTACGGAGACGACTGGGATCCAATCTTGAAAGCAACAGCTTTCAAAATTTCCATGCAATACAAGGAGGTCTTCATATGGACATACAAGGACTTGAAGAGGATCCCTCTTGAATTGTGTGTGCATTGGATTTCGTTGGTTTCAAGTGCCCACCCAGTATGGAGAAGGCTGTATAGAATAAGTCCAAAAGCCTAGTCAATCCAAGAATCGAGAAGATGTTGGATGCTAGAATAATTTTCAAGTTGACTGTGAGTGAATGGATGTCAATGATAGTGATCAGAAGAAGGAAAGCAATCAGATCTGCATTTGTGTCAATTTTCTAGGATTGAATGTAGTGACTATCAAAGATCCGTTTCCAATACCTTTTACTGATTCGATTTTGGAGGTAGCAAGACACATGATATATTCATTCTTGGATGGATTCTTGGGCTACAATCAAAACAATATTGCTGAGGAAGATAGATTGAAGACCACTTTCGTAGTGGAAATGGCTCTTGGGATGGCACCACGTCAAAACTAGCGCCTATATCATGGACTAGAGACTCAATCCCATATTTGGAAAATCCATCCTGTAACCCCTCGTAGTTAAGTGTTTTGTCGGTGCATAGCTCCCAAATCACTCTTTAAATATCTTGTAGGAAAAAGAAGTAACAAGATGTAGGGAGAGAGGGGAGCAAGGTGATGGAATAGGACATGTTATGAAGAGAAGTAACATGCAACCCACAAGTATGTGTGTCAATGCCAAATGAGTGGAATGTAGATAGGCATATTGATATATCCTTAATTGCTGAACCAGTTTTGATATTATGTGTTATATTGTAAATGCACGCAAAGTGTTTGACGAAACGCCCACGCATATATTTTAATGTTGTAAGTGGAATTTAATATTGTACGTAAAGAATAAAGTCATGTAAAGTCATATTAAATCATGTAAGTCGGCTAAATAAGTTATTTCGTCCTGTAGTGCAAATGAAATGTAAATGAAAAGCAAATGCACATAAAATGTAATTTGAGGGTAGTTGCAAGGTAGTTGGAGAAAGTAACTACTTGGTGGGTGTATAAATAAACCCCCCCTCATTCATTAGAGTTGCTCCAGATTGGTACGTGTGAGGATTGATGCTGTGCAGAATGCAGTTCAGTATTATAGGCAGCCATGAAGGATGTTCAGCCTAGGGTTGAATGGTTGATACGTGGAAGAAGTATTGCAGGGCAGTCAGGCAGATTGATGGCAAAGTGCAGTCCAGTCCTGTTCAATGCTGGCTGTAGATTGTATTGCTGAAACTGTAATGCTGTATCACTCATGCCATTATTAATATGAAACTGTTGTATTTACTGTTATCTGTCATTGCTGTATTTTCTGCCATTACTGCTGTTATTAATGCTGTTGCAGGATTTTCTGTGCATTATTATTGCTATACTACAATGCTTGCAGATCTGTAATTTATTACGTGGAAAGGGAACTGTTGGGAATATGTAAAATCCCTTTCTACATGGAATTTCCTAGAGGGAACGATATGCCAAAAGGCCTTAGGTGCACGAAAAGGAGGTCACTTTCGAGCTTCTTTTGTTATCTTAACTAGAGGTGTTAGGCTTTATGTCTTCAAAAAGCTATTATCCTATCAAACGTCTGACCTTGAAGAGGACCTCATGGTCCAAATAGCCTACTAGGTTCATTAAATCCTTGCAACCGCTTCTAGTAGCAAGGGCCATTATATGTTTGCCTGATGATATGGCCACCTCCACCAATGATGTTAGATTCTTGAGACATTTTCCTCACAAAGCAGCTACCAAACAGCAAGTTCAATCTCGCTCATACCCACAGTCTGAGACATCCAAATAAACCTATATTCCATGGGGACACATCTCAAGATCCAAAGGTAGTCTTGGAGATGCATCCTATTGTCTCGAAAATATGTCTTGTCATCTATCATCTTGCAAACTTGTCCTTCCATCCCATGACACATCACAGCATCTCACACAATCAAAAGATGAACACACACTGCAAGATTCCTCACTCCCATCTAGAGCATATTCAGCCTTTAGATGGTATGGAAACATTCTCTTTGGTTATAATCGAGACCCTCTAGACCGTATCCCAACATCATCAAGACTCACATTGGCTCATTCATAGTGATTTCCAATGACTTAACACATATAGACAAATAATTGATGACTACTGTTCCACCATTCTCCCTTCTCTCATCAGTGGATCTCCCATGACTATTTGAGCCTTGGCTACATAATCCTTGGACAATATATGTATCATATTTGAGACATAATAGCATCACATGACACATGTTACATAGTTCAAGTTTGTAGTGTTTTGTACTTTGTCTTTGGAGCATTGTGTTGGGTCCCACCCAATGTTATTGTAACCAAATGTACATCTCAAGTACCATTGACCTATGTTGGTCACCAAGACATAGATATAATTTCTTTCTTTCTTTGTATCCTTCTTTGAGTTTCATTCAATACCAAGATCAGATTGTGAGACAGTCGCTATATTTCACATCCACTATGTAATCAACTTGACCATGAAATGCATAAAAGGAAATTTAGTTCTCTTTTCAATTATTTGGACTTTTAAGGTCCACTAGCTTTGAGAAATATCCCAATTTCTGCACTTCAAAGTTCATTGGCTTTGAACTTTTAGACATTTTCACTTCCAAGATGCCTTAGCCTCTTGGGAATCAGGATCATGTGTCACAACTTAAATTTTCAATTCTCTTTCTATTCGCAAGTTTCCACATTATGTATATAGCAACAACATATGCTATAAAATATGGGACTCATCTAGGCTTTTATTTCGTCGTCGTAGTCATGCATTTGACATTGAAGGAACTTGTTTCTCCTTTTGCTTAGAGTGACTTCTGCATCTAAATTTCCCTTTCTTATGCACCTAATAGATCCCCACATTTTAAGTCCTCCCCCCTCCTCTCTTTGCTTCTTATAAGCTTTTGGACTTTTCTTTCAAATTGCAAGGGTCCTTAATAATTTTGCATTTGAACGTAGGAAACCTTACAGCAAAATATAATTTTCAGCTTGATTGTTTAGAAAATTATTCATTCTTTTGTCCCTGTGTTTCCAAATTCCAAGTTTAGTAACTCACAAGATCAATTCCCCAGCCTCAATATTTTGGCATAAACTCTTCCCCTACTACTTCTGAATTTCTTTTTGGGACCTTCATATAGTTTTCACCATTTATTGCAAGAACAGTCTCTAGTTAACCTTCTATAATTTTTTTTTTTTTTTTCAATTTAGAAATCAACCTCATAGCATTTTATAGACTCCATATTATGTATTGTGTCTCTCTTGGTGACCCTTTTCTTCTATCCTTTGCTATTCTCGCCTTTGTTTATTGAAATTCTTGCACTTTTCCTCAGATCAACCTGTAAGGTTGCACCCATCTCTTTTTCTCAAGGCATACATCTTGTTCTTGTCTAGCTCCTGCTCTCCAACTTGCCTTATTGTCCTCTTTTAATTTAAATGCTTTGGTTTACCACAATTTGTACTCTGTTGCATGAGCATTCTGATCAGCATATCATATCTAAATTGCAAAATTGCTCCTACTACTATTAAAGCTAACTAAATTATCTGTTTTGATTTCCAACTTTTACCATCTTTCCTGGATAATAATCCTATGACTCGTAATATCTGAGGATTTTAACGCAATTTTGGTTTGTTAGTAGTAAACTTAGGGGCTTCCTTATTCTACACAGCTTGCACGTCCCACAGCAGAGTATCTTTCCTTAGTTGTCATTTCAAAAAAACAGTTACTTGGAACCACAAGTCCTTCCTGAAAGCTCTAATCAATTGTGTAATAAGATTGCCCTCTTTTTCCATCCTTCGCTCCTCTCACCTTACTTTGTTCGTTGAAATTCTTGCACTTTTCCTCTGATCACCCTGTAAGGTTATAACCATCTCCTTCTCTCAAAGCAGACACCTTGTTCTTGTCTAGCTCCTTCTCTCCAGCTTGCCTTATTGTACTCTTTTAATTCTAATGCTTTGGTTTACCACACTTTGTACTCTGTTGCATGAGCATTCTGATCAGCGTATCATATCTAAAAAGCAAAATTGCTCCTATTACTGTTAAGGCTAACTAAATTGTCTGTTTTGATTTCCAATTTTACTTCTTTTCTGGATAATAATCCCGACTCCTAAGGTTTGAGGATTTTAACACAATTTTGGTTTCTTTGTACTAAATCTTAAGGGGCCTCCTTATTCTGCACAGCTTGCACATCCCACAGTGGAGTATCTTTCCTTAGTTGTCATTTCAAAGAATCAATTACTTGGAACCAAAGTCCTTCCTGAAAGCTCTAATCAATTGTGTAATAAGATTACCCTGTTTTCTCATCTACTATAGTCTCCTGAACTCAACTCTTTTTTTAGCTTTATCAAGAAACTGGCATGCAGCTATTTAATGAAACAAAAATGATGGCATGGATCAGAACTAGACCAGCAGACAAGAAATCTATCACATCCATTCTGCATATACAATTAATCCAGAACACAGAAATATCAGGAATCACACGATCAATCTGCTCAATATCATTTACCTCAGATAACCGCCCAATGCTCAGCACTTACCACCCTGTAGGACGTAAATTCTTCTCCATGTGTCTCTACATTTAGAATGTACTATATAAAGATATGTTGACATGTACTGAGCAGCTTGGTTGTGTAGATAAGACAGTTTCCAAGGTCAGTGGCATTAAGAGCACAATATCTTCATGTCACTATAATGTCAGACATTAAGCAATTAGTTAAGATCAACAAGATCCAATACATTTAGTCACATATATTTATGTGTCACATGACCCTCAATTTAAAGGCTAATTGCATCATAACTGATCCCACAGTCACATCAGCATCTTGGTGATCCATCTACTAGCATATGATTGTCTCATGCTAACTTACTGTCTTTACTACTTGATTGGTCTACAGTAGTTCTACCTAACACTTTGTACAGTCTCTTTAAAAGCATGAGGCTCACCCTGCTAGGCATGCATTGGCCGATGCACTTGCAATATATTTACATGTGGTTATCTCAATATAAGGCATGAATAATTGAAATCATCTGCATGTATTGGATGCAAGATGCCAACTCTTAAAATCCTTGTGTCTCTCTTCTCTCTGATGGATATTGCTCTTTCATCGCCATGAGTTACAGGGGCATGGCACTTATTCCTAACTATTTCCCCATTGTTCTCATGTCTCCCTTCTCTCTAATATGTGTTGCTCTTTCATTGTCATGAGTGACTAACGCATGTCACCTATTCCTAGCTATTTTTACATTGTGCCCACAAAGCTTGGTACAAGTGAAGATGACACAAGGTTCTCCCCTTTTCATTATGATTCCCATGCTTGCAATAAGTCTGTCTTTCTGAAATCAGAGTTTATGCTTATATTTCTCAGAATTCTTCTTAGGGCTGTGACACAGTAGCTTCTTAAATAGGTTCCCATCGTGCATCATAAAAACCATCAAAGTATGTCCTTAAGACTCTCATTGTCAGACAATCTCAAACCTTGGGGATGTTTTTGTATGATTACATCTTTTAGATGCTGTACCACTGTTTTCACAGCATGGTGTCTATATTCATCATTTGTCGCTGCTGCATGTAGAATTGCAAATTTCCAGTCCATCAGCTTGGAGACTTGCCAATTCTTTATTCTCCTAATGATAGCACTAGCCAGTCTGCTTGTCCCTGCACTCCTCTCACTTGCCCTTGCAGTAGAGTTATAAATAGCAACTGGCTGAAAAAATGCAAATACTTGTCCACTACTAAAATGGATACTGTAGCATTTAAAAACACGCTCCAAATAATTCATAACTAAATAGTAAAATGTCCTTTGTGGGAATTCATATAAAATCTTTCATCTTTAGGAGTATAAGGTAGAAGCTAGAAATTATAGCAAAGTCCTAACAGTTTACAATAAGAGAATTCTTTTCGCAATTGAGGGACCAACCTTTTACAAATGTCAAATACAATTCCACTCCAACATAATCCCTACTCGCCTCTGTTTTAAAGCCTGTCAAGCCAATTCATTTCTAAGTTAAAACTTTAGAAAAATACCTTAGCAGTGACCATAGTGGATTGCTGTACAATTTGGATGCCAGAAATGTCCATTTACTGCATTCCAAATGCTTTCAAGGATACAAATTAACAAAACCCTGCCTGAGAGAACATAGTTGAGTACAAGAGTTTCTAAATGAGTTTTGGATACAGTGAACACAATCATTCGGAAAGTGGCTGAATGATCTAACAAAACCCATCCCAAGCAAACACATGTCCTCTGAAAGCCAAAGGAATTGGGCTGAATTTTGCAATACCATGACCTCAAATTTTCAGGTGACAATTGGAAAATGCATACGACCCCACAGCATCAAAAATAATTGCTTGATTATGACATATGCTGTGGACAGCATAGATCAATAGAGAAGCTTATCATATTTACCTGTTTCCTTTGGCCTGTATGCTAGAATGAAAATCAGTAAGTCTAAATCTTTACCTCCACATCAGCATATATTTCTGGAAACGACAAGCACCCCTCTGTAAACACTTCCCTTTTCTTAGAGTACTTGTAAATTATTGGATTTACAAGAACAATCTCCTCTCCCTTACCACGTTCGCCAGCCGGATTGAACACCATAAGCTGAACATTTATTCCTACTTGTGGTGCCGAAAGACCGACACCATCCGTTCTACACCACAGAAATACCAAAAGAAACACTTAATGCCCTCCAATAAGAAAACAAAAAGACATCACTGAAAAAACACCAAATCCATGTCACCCAGAGATAAGAGTTCAAAATTCTAGTCTGCAAAATACAAAATGAGTTTTCAAAGAAACCATACCTTGAGTAAAAGATATCTGAAACCAAATGTCCAGAATTAATTCTACTTTATTTCCAGATTTCTTGTTTTTTCTGAGGAATGGGGGGAAGAGGGGAAAATTTTCAACACCATTTAATATGTAATACTATCCTAGTGACAATAAATGTGACAATATGCATAACGTCAAAATTATCAGGAACAGCTTTTAGAGTGGAATATTTTAGAAGATAAAAAGCTGTTATAAGGGATGATACTCAAATACCTACAAGGAAGTATCATAAGCTTGCACAATTGTATGGATAAGTGGTTACAACAATTTGTTAAAAATATCAACCACTCTCTTATCTCCTTGATGTTTAAATAACTCCTTCAAGTAGAATGAAAATATTGCATTTTCCATCAGGCATGAAATGCTTGTGTGATGCTGTTGCTTGGGAAAGAGTTGCAGTAATTATGGTTGAAGCACCCACGAAATCTGGACATACTGTGTTTTGGAATGTCAGCCTATTGTTGAACTCAAGGAGAAAAAGCAGTCAACATATTCTGTGTTGCCACGAGTCTTCTGCTTCATAGCTTTTGCAGACATCTGCTTACTCTCCACCGCTGCAAATTGACACGATTGTCTTTATCAAAGACACTATGCACAGACGAAATGCACATAAATTTGATAGTTTTGGCCATAGATTTTGATCTGTCTATAATGTGAGGTGTAGAAATAGAAGTTCCAAAATACACTCAAGCAGAGAACTCTTATAATCAGATTTTGTTGTAAGAGACTTTATTTAGGGAGCTCATAAATGTTGGAGATTTCTTGTTCAAATCTCCAAAGGAAACCATCCGATTTGAAAGCATACACAAACCAATGCAGATGTGTCTTGAAATGTGTCCAAAAATGGTGGTAAACTACCCAAGGGCAAGCATATTTTTTAACCTTTTAATCCAATTTGGATAAATTTATTCCTTTTTAAGCGCATTGTCATGTCACATAATGTGTCTATGTCTATGATTTTAAAGCAATGAATATACTCCTCTAGAGGGTTATTAGATATATCTTTTATTTATGCCCCATGTGTCTCTCACACTGCTTAAAAAGTGTGTTAATTTTCTTATTTTTTTTAGAAGTTGAGTCAGAGTTTTGAAGATTGAAGTTGCATGGTTTGTCACGAGATAGCCATGTAACAGAAATTTCATTCAGCCACATTGTAAAGCTTTTTCTTTCAGAAGCATGCAGGTGTTTTGTCACTACAATGACTAGTCATAGATTACATAACAAGAAAAGTCGTATTCATGAAGTCATTAGAAGTCGAGATCCCTCACCCCCCTTTCAAAAAAAATAAAAGCAAACATTTGGTTTAACGAATTTAGGCCTCACAACCTCTTTACAACCAACAACTGCTGATTTATGGCATTCTGTTAAGCCCCTTAATCAATGTTTCAAATTGGAAGCAAGAAACGCAATAATTTTTCAGAATCCAAGGCTCTTATAGCACTTTTTATGGATCAGACATGTCAGACAACGTATATATTAACATTTATATGTTGAGAAAGATGTGTTTATGGATGATAGTCGGTCTAGGGCATGTCACTTCAGAAATATATATTGGATAAATATAAGTATATAACTATTAGTTAGGATTCATACCCTGTTCTCAGATTTTATCCCATCATCCCTTCCATTGTCATCCATCGGTGTTTTCAGAATGAACAAAGTTTATGTATTACAATAGGCTAGAGATCATCGTTCATAGCTTCAACCACTTTAGATATGGAAAAGTCAAGCATTCCACAATCAATCTTGCTTTTCCTGGGGCTCTTGTGGGCATATGAATCATGGGTGCCTAAGATGTAAATTTTCTATAATCTCACCCAAAATTAATTCATCCAAACACAAAGGCCTAGGATATTAGATTTACTAGCATCTACATAGCTCTTTGCAATGATGCATAGGACTTTGGGATCTTTTCTACAAGGATGGCTAGAACATTTTTAAGGAAGAACATCTTTGATTTGAGATGATTCATAGTCCATTTGAAGCTTAATAGTGATTCCAAGGGATGGCCCAACTGTGAATCATGGTACAAATCTTCTTCTTCAAACCCAGCACCCACTAACGAGCCCTAAACCACTAACAAGCCTTGAATGAACTTCTGAATCTTTGGAGCTACACACAAGTTATTCTCCAATGCTTTGTCTCAACAAATATCTGGTACATAGAGTGTGAATACTAATGTGATTTGAGTGTGCTTTGATTTGACATTTGGATCTAATCTTTCTAGAGTAGGATAAGCACCCTCTAACTCGTGTAGCCACCATCTATTCCATTTGTCAATCCTACTAATTGTGGGCTTCAAACCAGACTGGCATGGCCAAGCATTAAATTCAGAAACATGTATTGGCATTATCATTTTGTCTAACATTACTCTAGAAGTATCCCAAGCATTTTCTCTATTTGACTAGAGTGTGTGTTCAATTTTGGAGAAAGATTCTTTCTATGACCAAAGCTACCTAGCTGCCCTCTAGCTTTGAAGTTAAGTAATTTTCAAACATAGTTTATGTATCTATTGAGAATTTGAGCCTATGAGAACTTCCCTGATGGTCAAGCACTTGTTTTCCTAACACTTCAAATCATTATGTCATGGCCTCATCAGCATCAGCCATTTGTAGTCAAACTAAGATAATTGGTTTCAATATGCTTTCCACTAAAACATGTCAATCCAACTTTGCTTTGTCTAAGAAATATCCTTTGCTACAGCAAATCTAAGACCCACTTCATTCCATTCAAAGATTACCACTTGCATCAAAGGTTTTTCAGTTCTTAAGTACAAAACTTCAAGCCACTAAATTGGATGGGGAGCCTATTGAATTTATTTTGTGTCAAGGATCCCTTTATTTGGCCTAATCTAAGAGGGCTTTCAAAATTAAATTTGGCTCTAAAATCAATCATGGGTGCCTTTGCAAATCCAATCTCACTAACACCTCTTACGATACCTCTCTTAGAGCTATGTATTTTTTGCAATGTTCTTTTCCTTGGAGCATTATTTTGGAATTGTTAACAAGTGAAACATTTGAGTCCCATTAACCTATTTTCATCATCTTTGGACAATAAAAAAAAAATTCTTTCTTTCCTTTTGTTTGGTGTAAATGCACTCTAACCCAAGGTCGGCATTGCTCTTTGATAGGTGGGTATTGACGTTTGATGGAGACCACTAAAAGACTGTAAATTAACTTGCTTCAAAAGGTTTTGACACGGAAGCATCCTTATACTATGGAGCTAAAGCAACTAGAGCACAACCTTCAAGATCCATATGCCCAGTTCCAAAACTAATTGTACAAGGATACTACTCATGATAACCTTAAGCTTCAAGTACAGTTGCATGAAGAGCATATTTCTTAACTCATATAGATACAGCAAGTCCACAGACATCCCATAGATAGCCTCCACCATTTCTAGGAGGTTATGGTCGATATCCAAAGCAAGCCATTGAAATCCAGATCAAGAAAGATAAGGTTCAAAGCAAGCAAATTGAAATTCTTGCAAAACATGAGAACCTAAAGGCTAAAACTGCAATCCGACAACATTCAATTCAATAGCAAGTTGAACATATCTCATAGGTTTAAGTGGTCAAAAGAAAGGACCCTCTACTTGTCAAGCTTGCAGTCCAATCCAAATTCGATGAGGAATAGGCAAGGGAATCTAAATAACTAAGTCGTTGAGTTTAAGACATCCAAAAGGCCCCAAGTCTTATGGAAGCAAGGTGTGCCTTCCTATATGACACCATAGATATTAATGGAGTTACTTTTAATAGACATGGGTGAGCCTTCTTCTAATTTGCTTTTGCACTATAGAGGATTGTCTAGCAATTTTATATGCTTAAAGGAATCTGTTTACTCTCCTTACTAGAATATACTTAAATGAGAATCTTATAAAATTCCTAATGGGGGAATTGAGGCAAGCTCATGCATAACTTGTGGCTCCCAATAAAGGATAATTCACAAGGGAAGCAATTATTCATCATTCACCATCCAAGATAGACATGCTTGCCCTTCTAAATGGAGGAATTTGCAAGTTCCAAACAATAATGGCAATTTCTCCATTGTTTGTTGGAACAATAATGGGGAAATGTGGTCAAGTTCCTTCCATGATAATGTCTTCCTTGTTTATACTCATCAAAGCACCAAAAAATCCCTTATGTCGGTGGTCACATATCATCAGATATTGACCTTTACAAATGAGACCCATTGCTTAGGTCATCTTCAGGGCTCAAGCAGGGTTGATGCATTCATGATTGCAGCCAATGTGAGATCATTTTGGATGCCTCAAATAAACATTTCAAGTGTGTGATTTCAAATCTGGACAAAACCTCCCCCTCTTCAAGACATTTACATTGCAATATGTTACTTTCCTCCAGCATCATATTCCTATGTCATCCACATAGAAGGCAATCCATTCCTCAACTTCTAATGAAGACTTTTGTGTATTACTTGAGCGATATTCTCTCTCTAGGGTATTTTAATGCTTATATTAAGACTCACTAAGCACCACTTTATGACCGAAGGACAAGCATTGCCTTTTTGAGCTAGAGGACAAGGACCTCGAGCATTAGAGAGATTCAATAGATCAAGGCAATCTTGTCAATGCCTATAGAAGACATTTTCTCTCTTGATTCTCAACGAGCTCCCTTGCTTTATGCAGTCCACTGATCTGCTTGCTTCTTGCATGATGTCGATGCAACTATAATTTAAGTCCTCACTAGTTAGGCCTTGATTCCCTATATCTAACAATTCTTTTTTGTCAACCAGCTCCCACTAGGCAACCAATTAGTGTTATCTTGTACCCTAACTATCTCTTCATCAACCTCTTCCATCCCTTGGACCTCAAGCTCTTCCTTGTGCATGTTTTCAAAAAATATAGGTGTGTTTCTTTTGATAGTTGAGGGTTTTCCTTTTTGAAGAGGATATAGAAGTTACGCTTTTTCTGTATTGATTTTTTTTTTCAAGAACAAATTTGCTGCCTTCAATGAAATTAATGAAATGCAAACATTGCTTTTGTTGACAGCATTAAAGTATTTGTATAAAAAGTTCAGTTTAGATATCCTTATTGCTTCATTTTAAGAAAATATGTCGGTATTTCTCAACTCGTCTTTGTAAAAACAAGCAATCAATTTCAAGGAAAGAGGATTTACAAAGAAATCAGTGATGTTTATTATTTATGTTAAAGATATCCTTTCAAAATGAATTCCACATGAAGTTTCTAGGAAAGGTTGTGGATCCAATGGAATTTTCCTCGGGATTTATCGGTTGAATTTGATAAACAAAATGGTCTTTTTCCGTTTTGCCTTCATTTCAAGAGCTTTGTGGTTTAACGTTGAAGATTATGTTTTATTTACTCATAGACTCTGATGAAAATTGAAAAGTTGTTACAGTTACAGTGCCCTTTAAAGTTTTTGTGCATTTTGAGGAAAATGCTATGGTTCTTAGCTAGCAATCTCTCATGTCCTCACCTAAAAAAAAAAATGTTTGAATAAAATTTTAATGAGTTTTCTCAGAGGAGATCTAATGTCACATGGATTTTTGTCTTCATTCTGTATAGAGGTTTTCCGGTTTGTTAGAGTTTGCTTCATGGTTCAATATAAGAATATATATATATATATATATATATATAGAGAGAGAGAGAGAGAGTCTATTCTGTTTTCAATCCCATGTTGAACTTTGCCATTTAAAGTCTGCTTCTGCTATGAGAAGCATGCTTCATGCATGTTTAACAATAGTAGTCTGTCGCAGATTGTCGAGCATTACATTGTCACTTCAGAGAAAGAAAATGATGTTGGCTTATTTGTTTGGTCTGAGATGCTGTTTGAAATGATAAAGTACTCTTATTTTCTTACTTTGTTGAGAGCAATTCTTTCTCTTTTCAGTTTTCTTGCCTCCATTTCAGTATTAAGAAAAAGATTTCGGTTAACTAGTGTTACAAGGAAAGTTGAAGGGGCCACGATAATTATAATTAACTGAGACAAATTTCTTGCCACTATAATTACAATTCATGGAGATAATTTTCTTGCCACTGTAATTACAATTCATTGAGGTAACTTAACTTGCCTCCAAAGTTTAGTTCTTTATTGTCCCCCTTTTTGAGATATTTTTTACAAACAGCCGAAAAGGAAGGGTCAATTTAATATGACATTTGCAGTTTGGATGACCCTCCCCCCTCAGGCAACTGTTGTGCCCATAAAAGGAATTCTTGAAAGAAAAATTGCCAGTCAGAAATAAGGATCATTTTGGCCATTTTTCTCAGACGGCAAATTCAGAAATTCTGCAGTTGCATTATAATCATACTTTATTTGAGCAGTCTGCTCAGACAATAATATTACTCCTTTATCTATTCTCTTTAAATGAGGTTTGACTCTCAAATTGAACACATAAACTTGTACTTGTGGATATGAGTTCTTACCAAAAGCCCAAAGTGGGGGCCATAAAGAAGGACAAACTGTCAAAGCTGTTGGAAGATATGTTAAGAGCAAGGTTCCACGAGCCTGGGGGGCGGCGGGATGGGGGGACGCGTTTCGGGGACGGCAGGGGACGGCAGGCCAATTTTAGGGGACAGCTGGGGCCGGCTGGGGGGACGGCTGGTATAATACTATAAATATTTTTAGAAATTTAGAATAATCTACAAATTCTACACACAACAAAAATGAAAAATACTATAAACTTAAAAAGTATGCATGTTCTTAAAACGTGTTTCAATCTGAAATGAACTCAGCTATTAGCCTATTACTAAGTGCAGCCATTTCAACAAATGTAACTTGAAGGTTCAGTCAGGGATATCAAGTGCAATCTCTAACAGGCAACCAAAATAGTTGTTATTGCTCAAGTAATGAATGCCACGCTGTTCAGCTTTTAACATTCAAACAATAACAATCATCATTTTTAAAGCCACCAATGTTCAAGCAAAGACCATTTTTTAATTTTTTTTCAGTCACCAATGTTCAAACAAAGACAGTTCTCAGTTTTTACTTTTTGGCCATCAATGTTCAAGCAAGATAGTCATTGGTTTTCACTTTTCTCTGTTCAGGCAAGATAGTTATCTATTTTTTCAGCCATCAATGGTCAATCAAGACAGTCATCAGTTTACAGCCCTCAATATAAATTATAAAAGCAAGACAGCTTTACTGTTCAGTCTCTAGCAATTCTGCACTGCTGTCCAATCATTAAAGTAATACTTAAACATTGACAACCACCATTGTTCAGTTCCCACCATGTAAGCAATGACAGTTACTCCTAACTGTTCAATCATTAAAGTAATACTTAAACATTGACAACCACCATTGTTCAGTTCCCACCATGTAAGCAATGACAATTACTCCTAACTGTTCAAATATGATGGCCCTTTTTTTTAAATTTAAGTTTGTATCATTTTTTTTTTTTTTTTTTGCATGAGACGCCCAGCCATGGGGGACGGCTGGGCATATCCCCTGGGATGCCCGGGGGACGGCTGGCCGTCCCCTAAAAAGGAACGTCTTGGGGACAGCTGCCCTGCCGTCCGGGGGGGAAACGTCCCCCATGCCATCCCCTGTCCCCGGGGATGCAGGGGGCAGGGGGCAGGGGGGACGCGTTCCCCAGGGGGGGAGGGGGACGCGTCCCCGTGGAACCCTGGTTAAGAGTCAACACTGTCTACTTTCTCCTTAAATTCATTGGGATGATTTTTTTACCAATAACAAACTGTCAAAGCTGTTGGAAGATATGTTAAGAGTCAACACTGTCTACTTTCTCCTTAAATTCATTGGGATGATTTTTTTACCAATAACAAACTGTCAAAGCTGTTGGAAGATATGTTAAGAGTCAACACTGTCTACTTTCTCCTTAAATTCATTGGCATGATTTTTTTACCAATAGCTATATCAAGGAGGAATCAGGGTTTTCTTTTATCAAAATTCCCTCTAACAAAATTTAAGGCATCTCACATGAACTTTTCTTCTCTGTATCAAAGTTTTGATTTGAAGGTAAAAAGGTAGAATAGTTTTAAACATCCACAAGGTCATAGGCCATATGGGACAATCCTCATGGAGGATGTTGTTTACCCAATATATGGTTATACAACCATACTTCAGTTATAGAAGCATGGTGTACAACCCTATCCCCCACAAGATTCAAACCTTGGACCTCCTATTCAAAGCTCCAAAGTCTTCACCGTTAGGCCCACATCAACATTAGATTGACATTACATTGATCAGCATTTTGTTATAGTGATTTCTTTTAATTTTGTCTAAATGCAAGGGAGCAAGTTTAAATTTGATTCTGACTCGATCCACTTCTTGGAGGACATAAGAGTTTTTGGAAGTTTCTTGTATTGTTTGTCAGAAACTTCTCCTTTGAAAATTATGAAATAGGCCCCTTTCTGAGAATGAAGCACCTGCATTGTTTGCTCTTAAATATCTCCGATTTCCATAGTCACTAGGAGACAGGTACTGGTATGGGTTAGACAATAAATACACGGGTACTACGAAAATTCATAAATAAATAAAAACTCTAATATTTAAAAGTTTAAAGCTAAAATATTCTGAATGCACAAACGATAAAAAAATAAAAATAATCAAGATGCAAAATGCACAATATTTTAAGTAATCTATATGAGTACAAAGTAAACTCATAATTTAAGGTCCATAAAAGAGGTTATTCTAGTTATAAACCCTCTTATTGACCTCTTAATAAATACCCAAGAAATCCTTATGAACATGTTAACATATAATGCCATGTTTAGGGTCTCTCAAAGAGTCATAAAACAGGCTTTCTTGAGCAACTACGTCTTCTTTCAGGCCTTTCTTTATTGGAAATGCCACTGTTTAGGGTCTCTCAGAGAGTCATTTAATGATTTGACTTTGTTTAGAATCACTTGTAAAAATCCTCACATTTTTTCTGGATGAAAGGCAACACCATATGCCAAATGCAATCATTTATATCTAACCTTATTTCTAAATCATGATTTGTCAAGTTGGTACTTTAGAGCATAGTTGAGAAAATCAGAATCGGCATCCTTTATTGGAAATGCCACTGTTTAGGGTCTCTCAGAGAGTCATTTAATGGTTTGACTTTGTTTAGAATCACTTGTAAAAATCCTCACATTTTTTCTGGATGAAAGGCAACATCATATGCCAAATGCAATCATTTATATCTAGCCTTATTTCTAAATCATGATTTGTCAAGTTGGTACTTTAAAGCATAGTTGAGAAAATCGAAATCGGCAAAGAATCGGCATCGGCAAAAAATTGGGAAAAAATTCGGCAAAAAAAAAAACCGAAGAAAACGAAAATTTTCATTGAAAAAAGTTTTTTTCATGCATATTACAATGAATTAACATTATGCAAATCAAATATTGCAATAAAAGCAATAATTCATGTCAAGACATCATACATGGCCCAAGCTTTAAGTACACATGAAAGTGACAAAACACATCTTGTATTGCTTATAATATGAAAAGGTACAAAGTTACAAGTAACAAGAAGGAAAAAAAGGTTTCATTTTTTATATGCCTGCACATGGAAACAAGTAACAACAAAGTTACAATCACTTGAAAAAAAGGAAAAAAAACCTAAACCTTAAACCAAAAGGCTAGGGTTTAGGGTTTAAAATTGAAACATTGACAGCTGAAAAATGGGCTTGCATACATAGTTATCAGGCAGCAGTGTTTACTTAAAAAGAGGAGGAACAAAAAACCCCAAGGCCTAGACTAGGGTTTAGGGTTTAAACTTGAAGTTCAAAGTTCAAAGTTTCAAATTCAAAATTTAACAGCTGAAAAATGGGCTTGCATACACAGTTACCAGGCAACAATATTTACTTAAAAAGAGGAGGAAAAAAAAACAAAACCCTAAACCCAGGGTTTAAACTTCAAAGTTCAAAGTTTCAAACATTAACAGCTGAAAAATGGGCTTACATACATAGTTATCAGGCAGCAATATTTACTTAAAAAGAGGGTTTCGGGTTTAGGGTTTAAACTTTAAACTTCGAAGTTCAAACATTAACAGCTGAAAAATGGGCTTGCATAAAAAAACCCTAAATCAGCCGCAGCCTAAAAAAAAAAAAAAAGAAAAAAAATTGCAGATTTTTTGAAAAAATCGGCAAAAAATCTTCAAAAAATCTTTGCATCGCCGAGAGTTTGCCGATTGCATCGGCATTTTAAAAAATCGGGATTCTGCAGATTTTTTGCAGATTTTCTCAACTATACTTTAGAGTTTCAACTGAACAGGGTACACAGTTTTTGAAGTGGAGACAGGTGGAAGACGTCCAAAAGTCTCAAGAGGTGTCTTCGGGTATCCAGAGAAGACTCTGAAACAAGTATCAATATCCAAAACAAGTATCAATATCCAAAACAAGTATCAATACCCGATACAAGTACCACGTAGGGGAGTGAGGGGGATGAGTCTCCAGGTGACTATGCAGATTCCTCTTTGCCTTGTTGGAGAGATAAAATGTTATACTTTTGTCTTAGCCTCTGAGTTCCAGAAAATAATGTTTCATGGCTCTGCTTTGCATTGGAAAAACAAAAACAAAAGTCTTTTTTTTTTCTGTTTTAATAAATAAAAAGTCGATGACAATCAGGTGACTATTCAGATTCCTCTTTGCCTTATCGGAGAGATAAGATGTTATACTTTTGTCTTAGCCTCTGAGTTCCAGAAAATAATGTTTCATGGCTCTGCAAATAATGTTTCATGGCTCTGCTTTGCATTGGAAAAACAAAAACAAAAAAGTCATTTTTTTTCTGTTTTAATAAATAAAAAGTCGATCACAATAAAAGAAAAAGGACAGACCATAGCATTTGAGATTATTATGTTGGTGGTGTATCAATCAGGGGATCCATTGAATTTTCTATTATTTCTTCACACACGAGATAATAACCATGGTTGTAACAGGCACAAGGGTGCGTCAGGTGGGGTACGGAGCACCTAATGCTAACTCCCAGAACTTGGGTATACAAGTATGTAGGTGGAAGGGTATCAATGTCTTTTTAAATATTTATTTTTATTTAAATATATAAATTATTTTTTTAAGTAAAAATTAAATATATGTTTTCTTAATTTTTTTTTTTTTTTTGAGTAAATACTTCTTATACACATCCGCCGTGGGGATTGAACCCGGATCACATCACCGATAATGCAAGTGGCATCCTTGCCGGTAGACCACATCACGCGGATATCTTTTCTTAATTTTTATTAATTCAAAATCTGTAATTTAAGTAAATCATATAAATGGTATTTTTACACAGTTTACTAACACCCAACACCCAAGATTATTGCTTACAAATCAAAAGTATGATTTTCAAGGCCTCAAAATGAGGTCATATCATATCATTTTGTAATAAATATTTGTGCAGTAATAGGTATAGGAATATAAATTTCAAATATATAAATTTTGTTTAGTTTTACATATTTATATATTTATATTAATTTTTGTGCTGACAGAGTCACAAACACAACTTTGGAGATCACATATGGGTTAAATCATATCACTTTACCACAAAGTTGTGTAAAGATAGGTAATGGAATGCAAGCATATAAATTTCATTTAGTTTTATTATAGTTACATATTTTTCATTTATTAATTATTAAAGGTATGTCTAAAATGAAATGAAATGAAATATTATTAATGTCCGCGGTGGGCCAAAATAAGACCCAAGGGACTATAAGAAGGACAATAATGACTGCCAGCTAGCGGTGGGCCAAAATAAGACCCAAGGGACTATAAGAAGGACAATAATGACTGCCAGCTAGCAAGCTAAAAAGCCCAACAAAGAAAAGAACTAAGATAAATACAACACAAAACCCAACAACCAAGCCAAAGAGAAAGGGAAAAGAAAAGGGAGAGCATAGGGGGGAGGGCTGCAGTCCAAAAGAGAGGAGTGCACGCCAAGAAGAACAGAGAGAGAACAGGAGGGAGGGAGCAGCCCAGGAGGGACAAGCTCCAAGAACCCCCCAGAAACTAATCTCTAATAACAGTCGAGAACGAAGTACCGAAGCTGAAGAAGTCCATGATATGTCTCTATCCATTGCTAGTTCGGAACCCTGACAAACTGTGGGTGCGCTGTCTAGTGACCCTGCTTCCGTCCGAACTAGATGATGTGGGGCGTTTCCGACCGGAGTCACCTGGTCCGTCGGAGCTGGTGAAGTATGTTGTGATGAGCCAATGTTGAGGAGGGTGAGATCCATCTGGAGAACTTTTATGTCATAGAAGCTGAGTTATTTCCCTAAGAAAGAGTGTGAGACACCGTTGGTCTGGGTATCTGAAAAAGGTAGAAACATATCGAGAGTTGTCTCTGAAAAGGCAATGGAATCTGATAATAAATGAGACAACAAAAAATAAAGTGATGAAGGGTTTCAACTTCACCCAAGGAGCAAAACAAGCAAATCCGCTCCTCTACTGTTCCCTGGCTTTCTAAACTTTTATCTTTAGGTAAATACAAAAATTTTAAAAACATGTTAAACATTATAGATCACATATTTTCCCTACATCTATTTGTTTAATTTCATTCTATATAAAATTTGTAAAACTTTATTGATGTTTGGTCTCCCAACATAAAGCGTCGCAACAATTTATCAAAAAAATTATACTCCTTGAGTTGAAAATCAATCAAAATCAAAATATTGAAAGCAAGATTATGAAAATTATGTCTTCCCCTAGATCTATTTGTGGGGAATATATATTCATAAAATATTTGTCAAAATACTCATATGGAAACATCTATGAATCACACTCAATCTGTCCTAATAAAACTTTAATTTATAAGGACAACCTCTACTAAAATACACAATTTAATATATCTAAATATTTATTTTTAGAAAACAAAAATTATATTCTTATTTTGTACTTCATTTACAATGTTTTGTCAATTTACACCTTCATCTAATTCTCAATCAAAGTAGCACTTATACTCCATGATGAATCTCAATCAAAGTAGCACTTATATTCCATGATGAAGTTGAGCATAATGCTTTTTCAAGAAATTAGTGTAATAAAATAGACTAAGACACTGGCAGAATACCATGCTTTTACCTATATATAAACTGAATTTATGTATTGAATTATAATTCACTTAAATTTAAAGTATAAAATTTTTAAATTAAAATAATTACTTTAAACTCTAATATACATGTTTATATATTATAATATAAAGAGATCTTTTTTAGGTGAACAATGACTACAATATTTTCAAGTTGTGTCATGTAACAAATTTCTAAGTTACCATGTATATAACCCCTCTAAGAAAACTTACCCCTTGCACTGTAGCAAATTAATGATATATTTAAAGTCAACACATTTGCATCTTTTATCCTTACATTAATAAATAGTTATTTAACTATTATCATTATTGTTTGCTGCCCTTTCAAAGAGAAAAAGTATCAAACATTAGAGCAGTAATATACCATGAAACCTGTTATTTAATTGTATTTTGACAATAGCAATCACACCAATAGCTATGAAAAATATTATCTGATTATCAAAGTCAGCATTCTTAACTGCCAATGCATTATATACCTTTAACGCACTGCTTCAAATGGCAAAATCATAGTTACCATATCTGCAATTCTTTTGCTCAGATACTTGTATCCGCATATTAGATATGGATCTGGATACAATACTTCTTGGATACTGTATCCAGACGTATCCAAACACACAGGTACCATACCCAGACATAGCCATATATATAGATATTATATCCAAACGTATCCCAATACAGCCTAAGTGAGCCTAACGGTGAAGGCTTAGGTGCTCCAGATAGATGGCCCAAGGTTTGAATCCAAAATGGGGTAGGACATGTACACCCCTAGAAAGACAGTACAACACAAGTGCCTCCTCCCACACATAATGAACCCGAGGAGTACAGGGTAATTTATGATGCATAATACTCTTGGACCTTTAAAGTTGCTTTTTAATTTAATACACGGGTACCATATCTAGATGTACCCAAATACATGTCCCTATTTACTCCATATCTAATATGTCCTGGAGTGGCCTAGGCACATCTATCATTGTATTCACAACATGAGACTAAAAGAAGAATGGGCAATTTGAAAAAAAAAAATTAAAAAATTAAAAATCAATGACAATCATCTTCTTAGTCAGCCATATACATACTAGGAGGTCTTGAAATTTTGTTGTATCCATATCCGATACCATACTTGTATCAAATACTGTATCCATTTCCATGCATCATAGGGCAAAATCCTAGTCCATGGACATAGAAAGCAATCTTGCGTGTTGGTCACAACATGTCTAGTCCCAGATATATCTCACTAATCACTGGGTAGTGCTGCTGAGTTGTTTTGAATAGTTTTTCATCATTGATTCCAACAGCACAACTTTTAACACTTTTAGAGCCTCCTAACTTGTTGCTTACAAACCTGAACTGAGCAAAAGTCCCAATCAAAACTCTTGAATATGAACTAACATTATACGTCCATTTAATTCTGGGAAATTCATAGTTAGACATTTATTAAGCACTAACAGATACAACAGTCAAAACAATTGCAAATTTACAACAGTTTCCCATGGGCCTAGAAAATTGCAACGAGCAAGGTGATGATAGACCATCAATTGGCAAATAAGATTCTGCATAATACTTCTTAATTGCTGGTTCTTTCAAGGCCCTGAAGCAGACGATAGCAACAGGAAGGTGAAGGCTTTATTCCGTTAAGAGATTATCATGTACTAAAGGTATGATGGAGTTGCCATCCCCATTATCACCATTGGTTTCTACTGCTTCAATAGCACAAATAGGTGGCCACGGTCCCATGTACATTAGAATCTCTCTAACTCAAGGCATTTTTGAATGCTGCGTTCTTTGGAGCTGGAAGCATTCAAAACCATCATCACTAAACTGAAGCATATCTCCTCAAATTGGCACCAAGGAAGAATTCTGAGACTGTTGATAGTGATGGACAGCTTGATCTTGCAGCCACTGATCACCTGCTTGAACTTGTCGTACATGCCCAAGTTCACCACTGGCACAAACTTGTCCACCACATCTCCTATAACTTTTGACCAGGTGTGCATTGAAGTGTAGTCAGCATACAGCATTCCCAAGCTCCAACCAAGTACATGGTGGATGCAGCAATAGGCTAGTGAGGATGCGTTTCAGATGCTATAAGAATTTGTTCAGGTACTTGCAGTTGGAAAACTCTGTTCTGATGTTAGGTAGAGTGCAAGAAGATGTTACAAGATTCGTATGAGTTAGCTGGACAGCTAACCATGGGTACATATTAACCAGATTCAAGTCAGACAATTGACTGGACCTCATCTACAACAAAGAGGACTGCTTAACAACACACTATTATCCCATACTTCATCCAAACATATGCATATCATTTATTATCAAAAAGTTCTTACAATGTACTTTTCAAGGTTGATCCTTGTCTCATGAATTTGCATTTCCTATTGCATCATAACATGGTTCATCTGGTCCACAAAATACTTCCCATTTAAGATAGGTTTGTCATGTATTATTACAAAGCTCTTGCAATGTAAATTGCAATGTTATATAGCCCATCTAATGTTATCAATATTTTTGGGCCATATCAGAAATATGATGTATTGTGTAGAGCAAGGTAATGAATGGAATCAGAAAATGGATTATGAATGCAACCCCTTTGGATGTCCTGCTTGCCATGAGGATGGACATCTGGTCAGAGATCAGCCATCTTTAGCCACTCAAACACAAATCAACAAATCGATTGAAGAGGAAGGTTTTAAGAAACCAAAAGCTAAGCAGATGGGAAAGGATAAAAATAAAAAGCCAAGAAATGATGGAAAGGAGGTTTTGACCTTGAACATAGTATAGAAAAAGGTAATGAAGGAAAAACAATCCTGGAGACTCGAGCAATGCAGACAGAGAAATCAAACAAAGAGTTAGGGAAGACTGAAGATTATGCTTTAACGAAGAAATAATATTAAAAAATTAAAGAAAAGTTAAAACTTGTCCCATTTGTGTAATTCATTGATAATCTTCTTGAATCTCTTCTACATTTATACAAAGTAGCAGTTGAAACAAAACACACAAGGAAAAAGTTAAAAACAACCTCAATGGAAATTGGTCTTAGGCCATTCATAAAAGTTTTTGCAAGTCAATCTCAGTCTTGCAGAAAATGTGAAGCTCTTATACACATTTATATTTTTTTTAAATGGGTTAAATGGGATTGAAACAGGCCCCACCCGTATTACATCTTGACCATATAGTGGTATTACAATAGCTTGGCAATTATGCATCTATTACTTGGCAGGATTCGAACCTGGGTGTCCTCCTTGAAAAGCAAGAGATTTAACCGATTGAGCTCATACCATTTGATGAAATGTTAAGGTTCATCCAAGACATTTGAACCTTGGTTTAAGATGTGAAGTTACTCTTCTCTAAACCCCATAGGATTATACATATTTAGATTTATTATTCAAATTAATAATATATTTACTTATAAATTTTGAACTTCATGGCAAACTTTGTAGCTAATTTTCTCAGTAAAGTTTTCGTTTATCCTTGTTGAACCTAAACACAAATCCAAACCCCATACCACATAGGCAATAATGGAAAACAGTGGGCAATTGGCAACTACCATACCAGCTCAACAACCTAACTACCAGCATACATGAAACATTAAAAATAAATCATAAACTATGGCATGCTAATTAATACTTTACCACATACCACCAAAAGTTCACATAAACACCCATGCTGCAACACTATGTCAATAAATTATCACAAACTCATCATCAATGTGTCTCATGTGTTCACACATTCATGTGGACCGACTCATCTGCATACACATTTAGAGTTTGCGTCAATGGTGGAAGTGTTTTAGCAATCTCAAAAGTAGAGCCAGGCTCAAATACGTTAAAATTTATCACTAAGCTCAAGATTTTGAAATGAAAGTTGAAATAATGAAATAAAAGTGTTTTCAAGAATGTCTTGGAAACACAATTAGAATACAAAATGGGATGGGAAAGATACATGAAAAAGTCCAAGTTCAAGTGATGGATTACCAACTTAAGGTGGAAGAGGAAGGGTTATAGAAGAAGCTAGATGAGATTTATATGAAAGAAAAAAAATATTCTCAAAGCAGAAACTATGCATAAAATGGTTAAAGGGGGTAGCAACTCTAAATTCTTTTTTGCCAACAATGGTCCTTAAGAAATGGAATAAAATAACACTGATAATCATTCTCGAGGAAGTATCAAATGTCATGAGCTCAACTAGTTAAATTCCTCAATTTTCAAGGAGGAGACCATGATTTGAACCTTGGCAAGTGATACATGCATAATTGTCAAGTTGTTGTAATACCACTATGTGGTCATGATGTAATACAGGTGAGACCCATTTCAATAGCATATAATCAATCAAATAAAAAACATTCTCGAGAAAGTTCATTTGCAATCCTTAGAGATGGATTGCGAAGCCCTGGACTATTTCAAGAACTTGTTACTAGAAAGGATATAGACAGAAGAAATCATGTGGGATTCAATTTCAATAAGTATCACAGGCAAGTATAATGCTTTTCTAAATGCACCAATTTAATGAAAGGAAGTAAAGAAAGCTCTTATTAGTTTCAAAGGGGATGACGCCCTAGATCCATATGGTTATCATGTTGTTTTCTTTTAGACTCTCCTACTCAATAGGAGAGCAAACATGGCAAGTAGTGGAAGAATCAAGAGTGTCAAGAAGAATTATTAAGGCACTGAATACAACATTTATCTCTCTTATTCCTATAGGTCGGAAACAGACTATTTTGATGGATTCAGTCCAAAATCCTTATGTAACACAGTCTACAACAGAATAACAAAGGCCATTGCTAAGAGAATGAAGCTTTTGCTCCCATGTATGACATTGCAAAAACAAAGTAGATTTGTCAAAGGAAGGCAGATTATGAATGGATTAGTTATGAAGGGGGTAGCAACTCCAAATCTTTTTTCAAATGGTGGCTGATAGAAAATGGAACAAAATGATGAAGATATTCACTCTCATTTAGAATCCTTGGAGGAGATGGACAGAGAAGTCATGGACTATTTCAAGAACTTGTTACTTGAGGAGGATATAGACCAAAAAAAGAGGCGTAGGAAATCATGTTCGATTCAATTCCAACAAGTATCACAAGCAAGTAAAATGTTTTTCTAAATGCACCGGTTCAAAGAGAGGAAGTGTGGACCCCAATTCTGGATGAAACCCGAAGTAGAATTTTGTACACAAGAGTTGAGTGCAAAATGCACTTAAGTTTTGTAAATGTAAATAAATGTAGAGTCAAATGTAATTCAAATGAAAGTCAAATGTGAAATGAAATGAAATGTAAATGTCATGGAATGACAATGTAATGCAATTTGGGGTTAAGTTTGATAAATTGCAAATATACTATAGTAGGCATTAAGGGGTCATGTAGATGTCCGAAGGGGGAGACAGTTGGGTGGTGAGCTGTCCCTAAGGCCATTGTTGGAACGGTGAGGGCCTCAAGCTTAAATAGAGACCCCCACCTTCATTTCATCATCGTATGCATAGGAGAGTGAATCATACATAGAGGAGAGCAAACCATATGCATATCATGCCATTGTGTTGGTAGAGAAATGTGTGCATTGAGAGCATAGTGCAGGAGACAGGATCCAAACTATCCTATGAGAGGAAGTATTCCATGTACTGCAGTTGCAGTCGTGTATGTAATGACAGTGTCGTACAAGCCATGAGATAATGCCAATTACATCTCATTTCCATTTCCATCTCTGAGTGTGTGTATGCATTGCTATTGTAGAGTTGTAGGATTTGTTGTGTATGTAAGTTGTAGGTTGTAGGCAGAAGACAGTGGTTGCAGGTTGAAAACAGAAGTTACAGGAAGTTAGCGTAACTGTACAAGAATCGTTGTACAGTTGGACTTGTCGTACAAGGATGTCACCAAGTGTCGTACTAGGGAGAGTGTTGTACGAGAAGGAGACATCGTTGTTGTTGTACAAGAATATTGCTGACTAGGGTGGAGCTTGTCATCAGGAAAAAGTGCAGTATGAGTGGAAGTGCCGTACAAGTGTTTGTCATACAACTGATTGTGCTGTCAAGAGTTGATGATGTGTGGAGTTAAACCCGCAATGACTGCAATCTTAGTTGGATCCTAAGGATTTGTTAATCCAATTGTTCCTCCAACCGTCGAAATACCCATCGTTGTGCTACATTTGGCATTGTTGCAATTTAAAGTTTAAACCTAGCAGACATGAAGATTGGAGAGGTGGATGACATATTCCTTACCACAAGGACAAGGAAGATGCAATTGCGAGACAAGTCAAGATCAACCCGATGAGACAAAGTTAGAGAATTGCCAACTGAGAATTGTAGTCAAGGAGAACAGAACTTGAGCAACCATAGGTGCAACAGGTGTGGAATCCTCAGGAGGATACTTTTGGTGATGAAGGTAGAAGGTGGTGTACGTTGTTTTAAACAACAGAAGACCAAGTGCAAAGTGAGTTGCAGCAAGCAAACAAAGGAGATGTTCGCATAAGTCAAGATGCCAACGTGGAAAGTGCACGCAGAGACAACACTGATTGGCTAGTAACGTCGACACAAGAGCGGGAGAGTTTGCCAAGAGATGCTAAGGACGGGAGTCAAGCACCAGAGCAACCACAAGTGAGTGCTTGGGCAAATAGACCAAAACCAACGCACGTATACTCACAAAAGAGGTCGCAAAGTGAAAGTGCACTAGAAATTAGTCAAAGATTGTTTGCTGGTAACAACACGCAAGGTGAGGAAGCCTCGAGAGTCGAAGAAGTGTCAATATCAGAAGCACTAAGAGAGGAAGTGCTATCTAAGCCATCACTAAGTGGGGAAGAATCAAGTGAAGAAAATCAACCCCCAATGGCGAATATTGCAATTGTGGCAGGAAAGCAAAAATGCCCACCTTTTCTAGGTGATGGGAAGGAAGACCCAAAACATCACATAGGAACCTGTACTACCATATGGAGAGCTAATGGGGTGGATGATCCAGACACATGGTTGAGATTGTTTCCAACTACATTGCAAGGAATCGCAATTGATTGGCATCTAAAGAGGGAGAGAACAAACACCTTCACAACTTGGGCAGACTTAGTGGATGAATTCAAGAAGGAATTCAGGTTGTTGAGAGATGATATGAAGATCATAGGAGAAATATATTCCACTAAGCAAAAGAAGGATGAAGATATAAAGTCCTACAATAGACGACTCAAGGAACTTATTGATAAAATGGAGGTGCAACCAACAAATGGATTGCAGAAATGGTGGTTCCTTGATGGATTGCTACCATGCTACAAGAAAAAGATGAAGGTAGTACTGCCTACCACATATGAAGAAGCGTATGAAAGAGCAAGAAATTTAGAAAGTGAAGCGAGACAGGCAGCAGTAGGATTAAGACACTTCAAAAGTGACAACTTTGATAGTGACAAGGAAGAGTTGCATACAGCAATCTAATCGATAAAAGACTTTGAAAGAATGCTTAACGAAGTGAAGGGCAATAAGAAAAAGGAAAAGAAAGAGATATGGTGCTTAGATTGCAAATTAGAAGATCACACGAATGTAAATTGTCCGAGAAATGCATATTGCAATATTTGCGAAGTGATGGGGCACGCAATAGGAGAATGTCCATTCAATCTGAGGAGTGCAAGGCACCAAAAAATGACAATGCAGAAGGACGAAAAAAAAGAAAAACCGAGCACTTCTAAGAATAGACAAAGGGCGACAAGTGGAGGTTGCGGAAACAATTGTCGCGATGGAAGACAACCCCAACAAGGTAATCAACAACAAGGTAGACAGAGTCAATTACAATATGACTTGGATGGTAGACCAATCCTTCAGTGCAGAAGATGCCAAGAGTGGGGACATTTCACGAGAAATTGTCAGAACCCACAAGCAAGAGGAACGAATGGAAACAACACAAACATGTGTAGGTGGTGTGGACCAAGCAATCACAAGGAAGTGAATTGCCCAAAGAAAGCAAGTTCCAGTGGAACGCAGAATGTCAATCTTATTGGCATTGAGGAAACTACGATGAACCAATAGGACAAGGACAAACATGTGCTTGCAGTAACAAGAGATTAGGTGAAGAAAACAGAGCAATATCCAAACCGTGCCAAGGAGAAGGAGAAGTGGCAAGTAGCACATGATTTGATCAAAGAAGAAATGCAAAAGAAACAAGATAGACTCCTCCAAGACAAGAAACTAAAGAAATCGATCACCATAGAAGAATTTTCGGAGAGGCAATCAACAACAAAGCACTTGGTGGCACAAGTGTTGAACACGATAGTGGAAGAGAAGGTGTCCAGTTTACTTGGTGCAATACCTGAGCTACACACGAAGGTAAAGAGAGATAGCACGCATGAAGGTTGTGGAGCCAAGATGTTAGGAGGTGCCTGTGATCAAGAGAGATCAGTTTATTGACCCAACAGATGATTGAAGCTAGAAAGACACCAGTGTTGATTCATATGAAGTTGTTGAATCACAAGTTACTGCAAATGATCGTGGATGGAGGGTCTAACATGAATGTTATGTTAGAGAAGACCTAGAAGGATATTGGAGCACCGTTCTTGTGGTCTCCAAATTTTCGTTTATATGGTGCAGATCAATATGGCATAGAGATGAAGGGTGTGTTGAAAAACCAGAAAGTGAAAATTGTCGATCAAGATTTTATCATGGATTTTGTGGTGATCGCAATGCAGAAACCAACTTATGATGCATTGCTAGGACGTGGATGGTTGAGAATGGCAAAAGTGAACCACAATTGGGAGAAAGAGTGTCTAACATTTAAGAAGGGACAACACAAGTATATGATAAATCTCAAGAATCAGTCCGTTAGTCAAGACATTGCAACATCTAATGAATCGGGAAGTTCGTCATCAGATGAGGATATGAACCTAATGAAGAAGGCGTGTTGGAACTTCAAGGTTGTATAGAGGACAATGAGGACTCTGATAATGGACTTCTCCATTGGCAAATGGAGGACTATGAGATGTTTCTCCCACATTGTTTGTGTATCCACGAGGAAGAACGAGACCATGATAAACAAGGAGGAAGTGTGTTTGAGATCGAAGAGTCTAGTCAAAAAAATAAATATACACCGAAGAAGGAAGAAGAAGAGAAGCGGACATTTCCCAAGAACTTTGCAAAGTACACAATAGGAGAGGCGGTAATTGATGATTGATATACTCAAGGCAACAAAAGAACCTGACATCATCTAGTATGAAGGGTCAAAGATGGTGCAGGTAAATCTCAATGAACAAGAGGAAGAAAGGTTCATTCAATGCGGAGATGAATAGGACCCAATGCTGAAAGCAACAACTTTCAGAATTTTCCTGCAGTATAAGGATGTATTTGCATGGACGTACAAGGATCTGAAGGGGATCCCGCCAAAGTTGTGCATACACCAAATCCCACTAATTCAGGGTGCGCAGCCAGTAAGAAGAAGACCATACAGAATGAATCCAAAGTATGCAGCCCTAGTGAACGCATAAATCAAGAAGATGCTAGATGCGGGTATTATCTTCAAGGTGACAGTGAGTGGGTGTCACCAATAGTAATCACCTTGAAGGAGGCAAGTCAAATCCGTATTTGTGTGGATTTCCGGAGTCTAAATGCAGTAACAATCAAGGACCCCTTTCCTATTCCTTTCACAAATTTAATATTGGAGGAAGTAGTAGGACACGAGATCTATTCATTCTTGGATGGATTCTTAGGTTACAATCAGATCAATATCACTGAGGAGGATAAGTTGAAGACTACCTTTATCGTGGAGAACAGAATCTATGCATATAACCAAATGTCTTTTGGTTTATGCAATGTACCAGCCACGTTTCAAAGGATAATCTTATACATTTTTGTGCAAATGTGCACAGGTAAGTTTAAGGTCTTCCTAGATGATTGGTCGTTGTACGAGAGGAAGGACAAGCATTTGAAAGCATTGGAGGAATGCATTAGTTTGAGTTAGAATTCGTCTAGCATTGAATATGAAGAAGTGCAAACTATTGGTTCCTTATAGAAAGTTACTAGGACATATTGTCTTTAAGGAAGGGTTGAAGACAGCCCCCAACAAAGTACGAGTTGTAACGGGCATGGAAGATCCATATGACATCAGTTCAGCAAAATCTGTTTTAGGAAGTATCGGTATTATTGAAGGTTCATCAAGAACTTTTCACAAGTGTCCCACCTATTAGATGCCCTAACGTGCAAGAATGTTCCTTTCAAGTGGATGAAGGAACATCAAAAGACCTTTGAGGAGCTAAAGGCAAAGCTGGAGTGCATGCCCATTCTGGTATTTCCGAACTAGGACAAAGAGTTTCATGTCCACGTTGACGCATCGAATCTTGTAAGAGGGGCAGTTCGGGCTTTGACCAGCCCATCTATTTCTCGAGTTGGCTGTTATCTAGAGCGGAGAAGATTTACAACACTACGGAGAGAGAAGCCTTAGGGATGGTGTATGTAGTGCAGAAATGTAGACATTACCTACTTGCCAATCCCTTTACCTTCTATGTTGATCATCAAGCATTTTGTACTTGATTAACAAGCCAACAATACACGAACGAGTGAGCAAGTGGCTCATCATGTTGCAAGGAATTTGTGTTCCGAGTAGTGGTGAGACTCGGGAAAAGATATGTAATAACGGATGACGTCACGGATTCGCTCAAAACCTACTGAAGGAGGAGTATTGGACAAATTTCCGGATGCTCATTTGTTCTTGTTGAATGCAATACCCACACGGTACAAGTATGTTGGGGAATATTTGTCAACGGGAGAGCTTCCAAAGGAGATGGCAACAGCAAAACGAAGACGCATCATTATCAAGTAGGCACTGTTTTAGTTGATTACAGGCTTGCTATACAAGATCGGACCTCATGGAATTTTGTGAAGATGTGTGTTGGATGAAGAAGTAAATGCAACATTGAAAGAGCCTCATGAAGGACTGGCAGGAGATCATATGGGGCCAGACGCAACAACAAAGAAAGTACTGTTTAGAGGGCTATGGTGGCCTACTCTCTATTGTGATGCCAAGGAGTATGTGAAAGCATGTGATACATGCCAACGAACAAGGAAGCCACTAAAGGTAGATTTCACGCTGCTACATCCATCACAGCCATAGGAATTGTTTGAGCAATGGGGTCTGGATTTTTTTGGACCACTGAAGACAAGCCGAAGGAGGAAATGTCGATATATTATAGTAGCAACTAAATATTTGACAAAATGAGTAGAGGCACGTGCCTTACTAGATAATTCTACAAGAAGCACATCTAGATTCTTGTACGAACAGGTGATCACAAGATTTGGAATTACCTTGCAGTTGACGAGTGATAGAGAAGGACACTTTGTCAATGAAATTATTCAAAATTTGACCACAAAGTTCAGGATCTTTCATTCTTTGTCAAGGTTACCAGGTGCGGGGGTGCGGGTGCGGCGGGAATCGCGGGTGCGGGTGCGGGTGCGGCCCCTGTCAAAAATAGGGTTCGCCGGGTGCGGGTGCGGCTAGTTTTTATATATATATATATATATATATATATATATATTTTATCAAAAAAATTAAAAAATAAATAAATATGCACATTGCGAAATAATTAAATAAATGATAAATCATACACATTGTGAAATAAAATAAATCATTCATACACATTGCAAAATAATAAATACTGTGTAACCGGGTTCTCGCACCCACTTGGCTGGGTTCGCAAACCCACACCCGCACCCGCACCGGGTTCGCAGGTTCACGATCGGGTACGGCTAGGCCGAACCCTATTAGTCAGGGTTCAGCTTTGCTGACCACAGGGTTTGGTTTCGCTGAACCCTGTCAGTCAGGGTTCAGCGAAGCCAAACCCTGTGGTCAATCAGGGTTCACCCAGTCGAACCCAACCCGGTTTGGGCATTAACATAGGAAAAAAAACGTTTTTTTTTTTTATTATTATTATTAAGGTGGGCCCGACCACACCCAGCCCATACGAGCTAAAAAAAATTATTAAAAAAAATTAGAGAACATTTTAATTTTTTTGAAGTTTAAACTTTAAAGTATTATAAATTATAATTTTAAATTTATTATAAAGTTTTTAATTTAATAAAGGCGTATACTATTAAAAAAAACAGATATACGAGAGATATACGATATACAAGAGGTATAATAAAGTTTTTAATTTAATAAAGGGGTATACAGATTCTGAATGTCTAGGAGAGATATACGAGGGTATAGATTCCATGTGTGAGAAGATCAAATCCATTACTGATGTTAAAGATGTTAATTACAGACAATCTTTCATTGGAGGTGGAATGCCCTCAACTCACTTCACATGGCAGCTTATGCTCTTAACCCGAAGTGGTATGATGTAGAAAAAACAAGGAAGAGGGCACCAAATCAGGATCCAAAGGTGACTGCAGGGTTTCTACAGGCAGTTAAGGACATATATGGCATTGGATAGGAGGCAGCAGAGTTAGAGAGCAGTTTGCATCTTTTGTTTGTGCACGAGGTACATTCCAATCTATTGAGGCCTTATATGACAGGAGTTTGAAGAACCCCATATTTTGGTGGACATTGCACTGACATGGGACGCCACAGTTGCAGCGACTAGCATGTTGTTTGTTGTCTCAGGTGGCTAGTTCCTCGGCTTGTGAGAGGAATTGGAGTACATATGGATTTATCCATTCAGCGAGGAGAGGTCGATTAGAGGCGAGTAGGGCAGAGAACCTCGTGTATGTCCATAGTACTCTTCGACTCATGTCTCGTAGGGACAAGGGTTATATAGAGGGTCCTTTTGCACATTGGGATGTAGTTCCTGATGACACCAGAGATGATAGTAGTTGTGATGGCTTTTTAGATCTACCACCATTAGATCCACAGGAGGAGGGCCTATAAGATGATGATGAGGAATATGACGAATGAGAGTCAAATATCAGATATTTGATGTTATCTTTGTACATGTCCACTACTATATAGTATATTGTTATCTCTTGACTCTTTATGACTTGACATCGTGTCATTTGTTTACATGAATATGAAATATCATATATCAATATGTTTTTATGATGTCATATTTAAATATTTATTATTTTGTAGTGTGTATGAATGATTTATTTTATTTCACAATGTGTATGATTTATCATTTATTTAAATATTTCACAATGTGCATATTTATTTTATTTTTTAATTTTTTTGATAAAAATATATATATATATATATATATATATATATATTAATTAAAAACTAGCCGCACCCGCACCCGCACCCGCACCCGGCGAACCCTATTTTTGACAGGGGCCGCACCCACACCCGCATCCGCAACCGCGATTCCCACCGCACCCGCACCCCCGCACCTGGTAACCTTGAATAAATATTTAAATATGGCATCATAAAGCAATATTGATATATGATATTTCATATTCATGTAAAAAAATGACAGGATGTCAAGTCATAGAGTCAAGAGATAACAATATACTATATAGTAGTGGACATGTACAAAGATAACATCAAATATCTGATATTTGACTCTCATTCATATTCCTCATCATCATCTTCTAGGTCCTCCTCTTGTGGATCTGGTGGTGGCAGATCTGAAAAGCCATCACACCTACTCTCATCTCTGGTGTCATCAGGAACTGCATCCCAACGTGCAAAAGGCCCCTCTGTATAACCCTTGTCCCTACAAGACATGAGTCGAAGAGTACTATGGACATACACGAGGTTTTCTATTTTTTTTTAATAATTTTTTTTAGCCCGTATGGGCTGGGTGTGGCTGGGCCCGCCTTAAAAAAAATAATAATAATAATTTTTTTTTTCCTATGTTAATGCCCAAACTGGGCTGGGTTCGGCTGGGTGAACCTAGACTGACCACAGGGTTCGGCTGACTGACAAGGTTCGGTCAAAGCTAAACCTTGTCAGACAGGGTTTGGATGGGATTCGGCCCAGCCGTACCCGATCGTGAACCCACAAGCCCAGAGCGGTTCCGGATGCGGGTTCGCGCACCCAGCCAACTGGGTGCGCGACCCCGGTTACACTGATTCTTTGTCAAGTCCATATTACCCCAGAGCCAATGGGTAGGCAAAGGTGACAAATAAGCTCCTAATCTTGATTACATATAAGACATGTGAAGTGTAAGGAGTTGACTAGGAAGAAAGATTGTAGGTTGTTTTGTGGGCGTACAAGACAACTTTCAAGCCAACAATGAACCATATGTCATTCCAGTTAATGTATGGTCAGGAAGCAGTAATGCCAGTAGAGTTCTTGGTACCCAGTTTGAGGGTGGCGGTACAAAACCGTATGGATGACCAGGAGAGCATGGAGGAGAGGCTCGCAGCTCTAGTACAATTGGACAAGAACGGGTAATGGCTCAATGGGCAGTGAAGATTGCCCAACCGCAAAGGAAGCATTGGCACAATAAGCACCTTAGAAATATGGAGTTGAAGTCAAGTGACTTAGTGCTAAAATTCAATGGCAAGCAAGAGATCAAGCCAAGGAAGTTGAAGACCCTATGGCTTTGGCCCTTCCAAGTGGTTGAAGTACTAGATAATGGTGCAATCAGGTTGCAAAAATTGGATGGGATGTAATGTCTTGAAACGGTCAATAGCTCAAAGTTGAAGCCATATAAAGTGAAAGCACAAGTCAATATGGTGAATTCCAAACCATCGAAGGAAGAGACTATAGGAAAACTAGTTGAAGCACTGCAACAATCTTCAGGAAGTTTTGAAGGCATACAGGTCTAGAAGAGAGGAGAACCAAGTCGGACCTACCAGGAACAAATTGCAACACAGGATTTAAGGAATGAACCTGGGATGGTTATTTGGGACAACAAATGGAGAGCAACCAATTAGTGAACCAGAAGAGTTGGAACCACACCCAACAGAATGAAGAAGATTGAGGGTGCACATAAGATTCCCAAGAACAGATCAAGAGCAAGAACAACGATTGTTGGCTATGACGAATGAAGAAGAGCCAACCAATCGTGAACCTCAGAGCGAAGGCAGTGATGAAGACATTAATTTGCTTGCAAGAGTTGGTTTGCAACACTAGCATATACGCCTTGAATCACAGCAATTGCAAGAAGAATGTGAATGACTTCAATGGCGTAATATGCAGATGAGGGAGCAAATTTATTAAGAAACAGGGAGAATAAGATAGAATCTTGAGGAAAGAGAAACAAATAGACAAGTGTTAAATGACCTTGAGCAATATAGATTGACTAGAGAAGAAACGACTAAGATACTATGGCGAGACGTTTTTGAAGCACCTACATCTTCAGAGGGGATGTAAGGAATGGGCAGACAAATACCAGTAGCTTATTCTCCACAAACTCGAGTAGTTTGAGTAGCAACTCAAGTTCACCATTGACAAGACGATCTAGAAGGATCATGACAAGACCTCAAATAACTCCCCAACCAGAAGAAAGGAGGAATCTGTAGAATGACTCTGAGGATGGAAGGCAAACAAGAAGGCGATTGGATGATACACCAACATTGGTTGATGAAGAAGGAAGCAGTCCTAGTAGTTAGCAAGGATTACTAGGTGCCCTAGTTGTCATGCAAGAGATTGGCAACTTGGGCAACTTGAGAAGGTCGTCAGGTCTTCTCAATCGTCTAAACTTGCCTGGCCAAGAGAGGAGTTTGGTTGGTCTCCCTCCTAGTAGTTCGAGGGGAAGGATTTTCCCTCTGGCTACCCCTAGACCACGTGGTCAAAAGGATGGCCCGCAAGGACCATTCATTGTTTATGTACAAAACAACCAACTACTGTGTAATCATCAGGTTGGCCCGTCAGAACCACCTCATGGTTCGAGTCGGAACCGAAGACGTCCGGAAAAACAATTGATGAACCAAAGAGGAGAACAGACAGATCTCAGACAACCAGGAGGGAACAAGCAATCCCACATTATGAAGGCCTGCCCGGTGGAATAAAATGTGTCGAGTGTGTTTGAAAGAGGAGAATCATCGCAAGGAATAAGATGACGACAAGGAAGAAACAGTGAGGAGCGAAACTTGATAAGACGAGCGAAGACAACAAAGTTGAGAAGAAGTCAAAAGAGCAATGACCTATGGCTATTGTACAATTGCAGAAATTCAGGGAGATATCTGTACGAAAGATTGTTGTACAAGTATAGGCCATACAATTCAAGGAGAAAATGGTCGTACACGCACAAGGGATGGTACGGCAAGTGGCCATACAGGTGCACAAGAATGTACAGCAAAGTAGGGTTGTACGGCAGGCAACAGCACAAATGCAAAAAGCCGTACAAATGAGGAGCAAGGTGTTGGTATGGTAGGGGTCCGTACAAGTGGCAATGATTAAACAACAAAAGAAGATCAGGGATTCATGCGGTTCGTCGGCAGATGACGTAGTCAAGATTCAAGTCTGCATCGTCGTATGAATCGTATGGTTGAGGTAGTCAGACACGTGCTTTAATAAAAAATGTAAGTAAAAAATAGAAAAAGACAAAAAAAATACGTAGCAAGAAACGTACCATTAGTTGCTTGCAAAGGTGACGAGGTGGCAATCATCTAGCGGTTATGTATGGCAAAAACCAACTCCGCCAACTTATAAATAAAGGCAGTTGGGCAGACTTGAGCATTGTAGACACTCAATGCCTAAAGGAGAAGGTTAAATGTAGGTGCATGGATGCGGCTGGAGGCAGAAGTGCAAAATACAGTGCTGAAAACACAGGGTGCAACACTAGGGAGAAACGCACAAGAGGGTTGCCTAAATTGCAGAGTAGTGGGAGTTGTCAACCAAGGAAGAGTAACTGCTAAGGGAAATTGTAGTATTGAAAAGTGTGCCTTGAGGAGAAGCCAAAGGAAAAATTCGCAAAGGAAAATAACTGCAAAGAAGGATTTTTGCAATGTGAAGTCGTATGGAGTTCTACCTGGTACAGATAGCCAATGGAAGCAGTGGAGTGTAAATGGAATAAGGGTTTCGAAGTCTACAAGTGAAAGCGGTCATACAAGCAAGGGTTGGAGCGACTAGAAGAAAGGAGACTGTTTGTGTGCAAAGAAAGGGAAGAAAATGTTGTTAGAGAACGAAGCACCGTACAAATTGTTGTCGAAGGATGATCATACAAGATTGGGGAAGACACTGCGAAAAGGGAATTTCCGATGGCAATGCTATTCAAGCAAGCATGAAGGTTGTCGTACATTTCAAGTGGTTGTTGTACAAGTAATAATTTTGTCGTACAAGTCCAAGCAAAGGGGCCATACAAGCAATCAATGTGACAACAAGGGCCGTACAAGCAGAGTCAGAGTGTTGAAGTGTAAAGATGTAGAGAAGACCAATCATCATGGAGTGGATTCATCAGACAGAGCAGCATCAAGGAAGAGCTCTCCCTGATCAGGTGCTATGGGAAGAACCTTGTTCTCGAGGAGAGGTTGTCCAAAGGAGTGCACGGAGTCTCGTAGAGGGAGGGAGAGAAAGAGATCACGCTCAGACACCAAACAAGGCAACAATACACATCCAGGTCCTTCCAGAGAAAGGACAAGAATCAACGCTCCAGAGAAGTGAGAAGTTGAGGCTTCGCCTCAAGAGGAGAAGAGGAGTAAAGAAAAGGAGGAGACAGTATTTTCCTTAGGAGAGATCAGATGGATACAACCAGCAAGAGAATATTGCCATAACCCGTGGGAAAAGAGTCTAAAGGATCATCCGCTAAGGCAAAAATTCATGGATGCAGGAGTGAATTTCATACTGCAAGTACCGAATTTTGACAATAAGTACTTCAAAGGATATTTGTTGCAGATGCTACAATAATTCGCAACAGAATACAAGTGAGGTTAGAGTTGGTGGTAGAGAGCTGATAGTGGCATTTTCAGCTGGCAACTTCAAGAGGACATTTGGGTTGCCAAATCGTGATTACCGGTGAGAAAAGAGCCAATGGAGGGAGTTAATCCAAGAGATTACTAACATCACTCCAAAAGAGGTGGCGAAGCTCTTGAAGCATGGGAGCCGCAAAGTGAAAATGCAACTAAAGACACCAGAACTACAGTGTGCAATGAATGTGATCATGTCCAAACTGTTTGACGAACATATATCCTTAGAAATGCCCACCTCTTTGATATTGCATGTACAAGGAATAGCGGCTGGTATGGCCGATTGGGCATCTGATTTGGCATCCTGTATTAAGACTTTCCTAATGCAATATATGAAGAACATTTCGATGGAATTCCATGCTATTGCACTATCAAAAAATATTGTGACGTAGACACAAATTCGTTTCCTAGGACTAAATCCTATGAGGGATTTGCCGAAGAAGGCACAAACAATTTTGAAGTGGATGTATGTGATACCACTCACCAAGCTAGGTACTCCAATGAAGAAGAAGACATCGAACAGAAAAATATAAGAACCTAAACAGGAGGAAGAAAGAGAGGATTCACGGGAAACCGAAAAACAGCCAAGGACAGAGCCAATGCAAAAGGAGAAGAGGCATAGGAGGTTAGAGCAACAGTGGACAGAGACTCAACCTCAAGGAGAGGACCAGGTAGAGGAGCAACAACCACCATAGCAAACCACAACAAATATTGGTGGTAGTACGAAGAAGATAGAGGAGGGTGGAAGCGAATAGTGTGGAAGCGCACAAAAGATGGTGCAAGTGGAGAAGCCTACACAGCCAGTGAGTCAAACTATGCAAGAAGGCACTACAGGTAGAGATATGACTCAGGAGAGGGTTGTAACAGAAGAACAACAGCCTAAAGAAACTATTGCGCAGGTTGAACAAGGAAAGGAACAAAAGACCGTGCAGAAGCAAGTGTTAATTGAAGATGTGGATGTAGGAGAAACTGCAGCACCAAATGCAGTGGGAGGTCAAGAAGAAGAACACATGCAGAATATCGAGTCACCCAATATTTGCAACATTCGAGCATCCTCAATGCAACAGGAGGATCTATGTGGATCACCACCGTTGGAGGAAGCAAAATTATGAAATTACATCTGCAACAGAAGAATTGGCAAGGAGCAGGGCAGTGTCAGTCAGACAAAGAAACAAGGGAAAAGGAATGCATCAAAAATCGAAGTGATGTCTAGAAAGGAGCCTGTGAGAGCAGGAAATGATGGTAGCTGATGCAGAGCGATTGGTATAGCAGGGCAAGGCGGCAAAAAGGCCTATCAACTTGAGAGGTGATGGTGGAGAAGACAGGGAAGAAACCAACACGAAGGATGATACAGACATAGAGATGGATGGCAATGATCATTTCATGGTACAAGTGCTAAATTTCAAGGCACCACCAACTCTAGGGCATTGTATAGACTATAGATGACCAGGTTGATATGTTTTTCAAGAAGATTGTTGGAGCCATAGAATGAGATTGGAGTTCCAAATTGGATGTGGAAGAAATCGTAGTTGATGGGGGAGAACAAGATAGACAAGCTAGTGCAGTGGACACAAGATAAAGAAAGAACGAAGAAGCCTGCAGATGTTCATCAAAACTTAGAAGCATCCATGGGAGTTAGAGACTTGCAGTGTGCGAAGCATCACTAGCATAGAAAACCTGCTAGAAGGAACTTATGCCATCTATAGGCAGCGAATGAGGATATACGTTGATGAGGTTGATAAGACACCTTGTCCATAGGAGGAATCAGATGTGAAGCATGTAAAACTTCCACTTGAGTTAGTGCCAACATATGCCCGAATTAATATTTTGGCACACTTGATTGAGTGGTTGGCCAAGGGTGTGGAGAAGATTCACAAATCTAAGGAAGAATTGGCTAACCAAGTGGAGGAGAGACTTCAACCGATGAAGGAGAATGCAAAATCAGAACTAACAGCGCTTAAGAAGGAGCTTGAGGAGGAGGAGATGCTGATCGGGCAGCTGAAATCTGAGTGTTCACTAAGGGAACAAATGTTGGAAAATAAAAATGATGAAGTTAAGACACGAGATCAGCTTATTGCAAAGGAGGAGGAGCTACAAGATGCAGCCAAGTGTGAAGCAGAGATGGTCAAGAAAGTTGTTGAAGCAACAAGAAAAGAAGCTAAGGTAACCATAAAAGAAGAAGAAGCTGCATTTGCAAGGAGGGAAGAGCAAATATCGGCTAAGTTGGAAAAGACTGAGCAGAGGACGAATACCTATGGAATCCAATGGGATCAATACCTCAACTATGCTAGAAAACTCAAAGGAGAGATAGAGGTTCTTAAGATGCAAATCCGAAAGATGGTTGGAGTACCTGTCCTTTCTCCTCAGCATTAGCAGAACCCCAGCCTGCAAGAGCAGAGACGGTCGTCGACGAGGACGTTGACCAAGCAAAAGGGAGGGCTGATGTAGACCCTAGTTCTAGACAAAAGCCGAAGTAGAAATTTGTACATAGGAGTTAAGTGCAAAATGCACTTAAGTTTTGCAAATGTAAATATATGTAGAGTCAAATGTAATTAAAATGAAAGTCAAAACTGAAATGAAATAAAATGTAAATGTCATGGAATGACAATGTAATGCAATTTGGGGGTAAGTTCAATAAATTGCAAATATATTATCGTAGGCATTAAGGGGTCATGCAGACATCCAAAGGAGGAGACAATTGGGTGGTGAGCTATCCCCGAGGCCATTGTTGGAACGGCCAAGGCCTCAAGCTTAAATAGAGACCCACCCCTTTCATTTCATCATTGTATGCATAGGAGAGTGGATCATACGTAGAGAAGAGCAGACAATATGCGTATCATGCCATTGTGTTGGTAGAGGAATGTGTGCATTGATAGCATAATGCAAGAGACAGGATCCAGACTATCCTGTGAGGAGAAGTATTCCATGTATAGCATTTGTAGTCGTGTATGTAATGACAGTGTAGTACAGGCCATGAGATAAATCCAATTACATCTCATTTACATTTCCATCTCTGAGTGTATGTGCGTATGCATTGCTATTGTAGAGTTGTACAATTTGTTCAGTGTAAGTTGCAGGTTGCAAGCAAAAGACAGAGGTTGCAGGTTGCAAACAAAAGTTATAGGAAGTTAGCATTACTATATGAGAGTCATCGTACAGTTGGACTTGTCGTGCGAGGACGTCACCAAGTGCCATACAAGGGAGAGTATCATACGAGGAGGAGACATAGTTGTTATTGTACAAGAATATTGTTGACTGAGGTGAAGCTTGCCGTCAGGCAAAAGTGTCGTACAAGTGGAAGTGTCATATAAGTGATTGTGCCATCAAGAGCTAATGATATGTAGAGCTAAACTTGCAATGACTACAGTCTTAGTCGGCTCCTATGAATCTGTTAATCCAATTGTTCCTCCAACCATCGGAATACCCACCATTGTGCTATAGGAAGTAAAGAAAGTTCTTATTAGTTTAAAAAGGGATGGTCCCCTAGATCCATACAATTATGTTGTTTTCTTTTAGAGACTCTTCGACTCGATAGGAGAGCAATTGTGGCAAGTAGTGGAAGAATCAAGAGTGTCAAGAAGAAATATTAAGGGAATCAAGAATATCAAAAAGAATTATTAAGGCACTTAATACGACTATTATCTCTCTTATTCCTAAAGGTGGGAAATAGACTATTATGATGGATGGAGGCCAATATCCTTATGTAATACCGTGTACAACATAATAATAAAGGTCATTACTACGAAAATGGAGCTTTTGCTCCCACATATGATGTGACAAGAACAAAATAGGTTTCTCAAAGGAAGGCAGATTATGAATGGGTTAGTTATGCTCACGGACTCATTAGTTCTTTGATTGCAAATGGGAGTAAAGAGATGCTTTTAAAATTGGATATGTCACAGGCATATAAAAGAGTGTACTGGGATTTTCTAGAAGGGGACATGCAAGAAGTATCACAGAATGGCTAGACAATGCTTGACAAGTCCAACTTCCTTTATAAGTTTATACTATTTAAAGGATCTCTAGAAGGATTCTTTCATGCAATGTGTGGCCTGTGACACAAAGACCCACAATTGCCATATATATTCATAATCATGGGTGAAGCATAAGTCTGGCCAAACGTAAAGGCAGATTACAAGAAATAAATGTTTTAAGAAATAGTGAAGCTATGGCCCATTGATAGATCGTAGATGATACCTTACTGATAGTTCATCCCATGATCAAAGAATCAGAAAGATGAAATCTCTACTTAGTGATTATGTATGTGCATCAAGGCAAAGTATAAACAGAATAAAATCCGAAGTGTTCTTCAACATGGAATTGCAAGAACAGGTATACATCACTTAGGTAAAGCATAAGTCTAGCCAAACATAGAGGCAGATTGCAAGGAATAAAGGTTTCACGAATTAGTGAAGCAATGACCCACTCACAGTTCGTAGATGATACCTCACTGATAGCTCATCCCATGATCAAAGATAAGGTGGTTAAACGAAGGGGGTGGTAACTCCAAATATTTTTTCGAAGAAGCAGAAATCAAGGAAGAAATCAAGAATAAAGTGGTTATAAGGAGTACCAACTTCATATTCCTTTTTCAAACTAGGACATGTAGGAAATGAAAGAAAATAATGAAGAATCACTCTTGAGGAAGTTCATGTTGAATCCTTAGAGGATATGGGTAAAGAAGCCACGGACTATTTCAAGATTTTTTTCTCAGAGGAGGGGATAGACAGAATAAAGCCTCAAAAAATTGTGTTGGAATTCCAACAAGTATCATAAGCACGTAAAATGCTTTTCCAAATGCACAACTTCAAAGAGAGAAGATAAAGAAAGCTCCTGCTAGTTTAAGAGCAGTGTAACCGGGTTCGCGCACCCAGTTGGCTGGGTGCGCAAACCCGCATCCACATCCGCTCCCGCACCGAGTCCGTGGGTTCACGATCGGGTACGGCTGGGCCGAATCCCATCCAAACCCTGTGGTCAGTCAAGGTTCACCCAGCCGAACCCAGCCCAGTTTGGGCATTAACATAGGGAAAAAAAAAATTATTATTATTATTTTTTTAAGGTGGGCCCAGCCACACCCAGCCCATACGGGCTAAAAAAAATTATTAAAAAAAAATTAGAGAACCTCGTGTATGTCCATAGTACTCTTCGACTCATGTCTCGTAGGGACAAGGGTTATACAGAGGGGCCTTTTGCACGTTGGGATGCAGTTCCTGATGACACCAGAGATGACAGTAGGTGTGATGGCTTTTCAGATCTACCACCACCAGATCCACAAGAGGAGGGCCTAGAAGATGATGACGAGGAATATGAATGAGAGTCAAATATCAGATATTTGATGTTATCTTTGTACATGTCCACTACTATATAGTATATTGTTATCTCTTGACTCTTTATGACTTGACATCCTGTCATTTTTTTACATGAATATGAAATATCATATATCAATATGCTTTTATGATGCCATATTTAAATATTTATTATTTTGCAATGTGTATGAATGATTTATTTTATTTCACAATGTGTATGATTTATCATTTATTTAATTATTTCGCAATGTGCATATTTATTTTATTTTTTAATTTTTTTGATTAAATATATATATATAAATATATATATATATATATAATTAAAAACTAGCTGCACCCGCACCCGGCGAACCCTATTTTTGACGGGGGCCGCACCCGCACCCGCACCCGCACCCGCACCCGCACCCGCACCCTCGCACCTGGTAACCTTGTTTAAGAGGATATGGTGCCCTACATCCATACAGTTATTATCTTTGTGTTGTTTTTAGAGACTCTTGTACTCAATACGACTAATTGTGACAAGTAGTGGACGAATCAAGAGTGTCAAGAAGAATCATCACATCACTTACTACAGCTTTTATCTCTCATTCCTAAAGGTGGGGAAGTAGACTATTTTGATGGATTCAGGCCAATATCCTTATTTAACAAAGTCTACAACTTCGTCGCAAAGGTCATTGTGAACAGAATCAAGCTTTTGATTCAGCATATGATATCACGAGAACAAAGTGGGTTTGTCAAAGGGACACAGATTATGAATGGATTAGTTATGACTCGTGAACTCTTATTCTCTGAATATTAGTGGGAGTAAATGGATGAATTTAAAATTAGAGATGTCAAAGGCATGTGAAAGAGGGTATTGGGATTTTCTACAAGGGGTCTTGAAGAAATTTGGGTTTAATATAAGTATCAAAGAATGGCCAAGGGAATGTAGACAACTTCAACTTCCTTTATACTAATTAAAGGATCTCCAAAAGGATTCTTGCATGCAACATGTGGCAAGTGACATGGAGAACTGCTATCTCCATATGTATTCATAATCATTGCAAAATATCTTAGGCAAAGCATAAGTCTAGCCAACCATGAAGACAGCTTAAAAGGAATAAAGGTTTCAAGAATTAGTGGAGCTATCACTCACTCAATTCATAGACGATACCTTACTAATTGCTCATCCCACGATCAAAGAAAACAGAAATATGATATCTCTATTATGTGATTATGAATGTGCATGAAGGCAGAGTATAAACAGAAAAAAGTCTACAGTGTTCTTCTTTAACACAAGTATTCTTTGAGAGGTAATTGAGCCTCGAAAAATCAACACCACCAAAGCGTTATTGGGGGATTCCTCTCTTTCCAGGAGAGTGAAGAGCATAATCTGGGCACCTTTTCTAGATAGATTATACTCTAAACTTATTAATCGGAAAGGAAAATGATTATATTCAGTTAGACAGGCCATGTTGACTCAGACAGTTCTGTCCACTCTTCCCACTTACTGGTTTTCCATTTTAGACGCTCAAATGGTGAAAGAAATGGATAGGAATATAAGAAAGTTTTTTGGGCAAGGGACATGCAAAAAGAGTAAGTTTCTTCCAGTCTCTGGAAGCATGTATGATTGCCAAAGAACTTGGGAGGTAGTGGGGCCTGTTATACAAGGATAATCATTTTGGGTCTTTTATCAAAATTGGCTTGCTGGGCATATTCAGAGAGAAATATCTTGACAACGATGAAGAATGATTTTTCACTTCACAAGCTCTTCCAAGAGGTTCCACAATATGGAATGTAATATCGAAATGCAGGAATTTTCTCATCAAAGGACTATCGTGGAAATCATCAAATAGAGGAAAGTTAATTTCTAGAACGACACATGGCTAAGAGAACAAACATTGGCGGAAATTGAGAACTTAAGGGAAACAAGAATACGAACACAGCAAGAAAGGAGTTCAAAAGTTCAAAATTATTGGTGTCCAAGATCTTGAGGATGAGAGCTGAGAGCATATGGAAACCAAAAAAGACTCTGCTAACTATTTCAGAAAATGATTTAATTAGATGGAAAGATCTGTTCAGTGGGTCTCCTCCACCGCAATTAACAAAGGCCAACTCCCTTCGATAGGAAAGGAAAAGGAACGGTACACGGTTAAAGTCAATAATAGAAGTCCAATAATAAAGAAGAAAGAAAAAACACCTGCAGAGTTTGGAAAGAGATTGGAAATGACGCTTTGGCCCAAGGGAAAACAAGATGTTTATGGATTATGCTCAGAGGAAAGATTCTTTACAAGAGAACAAGTGAAAAAGAGAGGTATCATTGGCCATCTCATTGTGTGCTGTGCAAAAACTGTGAAGAAGACCAAAGATGCCACCCACTTAATAGTCATGACTATTCATGAGAAACATACGCATATTTCATGCAAAATTTCCACATAACTTGGATTTCCCCAAGGATTTGGCATGTTTGATAGCAGGTTGGACTATCTCATGAGAACTTCAACAACTAAAACCAATATAGGATGTAATTCCAGCAATGGTTACTTGGGAATTATGGTTACAGCCAAATCAGAGGATCTTCCAACAGTCAGGAACTACAGAGGAACATCTAGTCATAAAGGTATCCAGAACTGTTGATAAGGCCCTTAAATACCTTGAATGACAAATCACAAAGGAGTTATCAAGACTCAAAAACGAATTCTGCAAAGATGGTCATCTCTTCAAATAGTGGTTAGAAGAAGCCCACAAATAACGAAGAGTGCAAAGATGGGGGGAAAATGGAAAGTTCCACACGAAGCATGGTCTAAGATGAACTTCAATGGAGCATCAAAGGAAATCCAGGGAGTTATGGAGCAGGATTTGTGATCAGAGATTGGGAAGGAAATGTCCAAACTATGAGGGATTTTAAAACAAAGGTTCAATCTGAACCATAGTTGGAAAACTTGCAACTCGCAATAAACTCAGCAGCCCAATTTTGGAGATTTTATTGGCAACTCGGGAAAACTCAGCAAAAACTCAGCCAATAAAAAATCCAAAGTAAATTTTTCAATTAAAAAAATAAACATTTAAACAACAATTGGAGAGCCAAAAAGTTGGTTTTATATTAGATATTCATAAAAAATAGTACAATTACAGTTCATGAATCAGCAAATCCAACCAAATAAAAATGCAACATTTCAAAATATGAAGCAGTTTTTAAACTGCTTTTTGTTTTCCCTTCCTCCCCCTCGCACTAGATGGTTGGCCTTGGCTCTGAACTGGTGGATGAATTGGAGGCTCCTTAGATACAGTATCATCCTAGTATATCTATTCCAAACCTTTTAAATGTTCTGCTTCCTCCTCAAATGCCTCAATGTCCTCTGCAGTAAATCAAGTTTCCATAGGACTCTCAGCAATCCAATAACATAGTATATCTAGCTCATCCAATTCAATTCAATCGTCAATGCGATCCAAAAAGTGGTTTAAAATTTTTGTTTTCACTCTTAGAAGGAAAAATGAGCAAATGAGAAGAAATGGGTTTATAAAACAAAATTGTGCATTTATCCTCTGTTTTCAGTGAGTTTTTGGCGGAAATCTCGCCGCAAATCGACAAGTTTCTCAGCACCGAAAAATTTAAAAAAAAAAATCGCAGGCCGTGATATCTTGCAAGTTTTGCAAGAAAACGCAGGTTCCCGTTGATTATTCTAACTATGATCCAAACAATTTTAGGAAAGGTGAAGCATTAATAGAAGGCATCAAAATGGCAATAACTAGAGGAATCAATAACTTGGTTGTTGAAGGCAACTCCCTTTCGTTGACTAGTATAATGAAAGTTCAAAGACAAAGGCAAGGCACTTACCCAAAACTAATGATAATCACAGGCAGCAAATAAGGTGACAGACTGGCCAGAAAACTTTGAAGCTGAAGCTGGATTGGATAGAACAGAAGAGATCATTCCTTTACTGGAAACAAATTCTTCTCTTCGAGTGCTAATAAAAATGTTTATTCAATGTCTAATCCTTAGGGATAGTTTCTTCTCTTTTTTTCCCCTATATTTTCTAGAATGTGCAGTTTTTAAGTCAACTATGTTAGTCGGATGATTGGTCATTATAGACATCAAGATAGGAGTTCCAAGGTTCAAATCTTACAGGAGGGTAGGGTTGTGCACCATACTTCAGTAACCAGTATGGTTGGATAACCATATATTGGGTAAGCAACATCCTCCATGCGGATCATCCCTCGTGGACATTCAAAACTACTTTTACTTTACTTTAGGAAAATAGTCAATTTCCATTGTAGTTTTGTTATAACAAAAAGTTGGATCCTTTTCAATTTTGTTAAACAAAAGAGTATATGTCCAAAGTCTTTATAAAGGGGGCCAGTTCTAATTTCTAATTTAACATGTCTCTAAGTATTTTGTTTTTCCTCCAACATAGAAGAAGTGGGTTCAAGTTGGTGATGCAGAGTAACCATGTAATCCTCAACATTTTCCTTTTTTTTATGTGCTTTGATTCTTTATGGCTTCTTTGCCTGAGGGGTCATCAAAGCAAGTTACAGGTGTTTTCTTTCTTCCCACTTTATCTTGTTTTGGTCTCAAGAACATGCTGTACTTTATCTTGTTTTGGTTTCAAAAACATGATGTCACTTTATCTTGTTTTGGTTTCAAAAACGTGCTTTGATTCTTTATGGCTTCTTTGCCTGAGGGGTCATCAAAGCAAGTTACAGGTGTTTTCTTTCTTCCCACTTTATCTTGTTTTGGTTTCAAAAACATGCTGTACTTTATCTTGTTTTGGTTTCAAAAACATGCTGTCACTTTATCTTGTTTTGGTTTCAAAAACATGCTGTACTTTATCTTGTTTTGGTTTCAAAAACATGATGTCACTTTATCTTGTTTTGGTTTCAAAAACGTGCTGTTAGGTGTTAGCTTTTCTTTGTGCTGATGTTTGTATGCAGGATGCCTGATGGAATGGAAGACAATGGAAACAGGGATCAAGGGAGATTGTCATGTCCGGGATCTAGCTAGTTTGGAATCTTTGGAGAAAGAGAATAGTAGCATCATGTCACAAGAATCAAAGCAAGGATAAGAAAATTATGTGGAAGATCATTTGAATGAAGGCATTTTGGGAGTAAGACACTTCATTTACAGCATAGGTAGTAATAGTATTGATGCCAGTGTCAAATACGATAAGGAACAGAAAGTGTTTGAAGCTGCAAGGAGGATGAAGAATCAAATGACAGACTGATTGAAAGCCTCTGGAGACACCAAATCAGAAGCAGAAAGAATAATTGGCAGAAGCTATCACATCCAAAGAATTAAACCACTTATTCCACACTTAAATATGGCATCTAAACTAAAGTTTAATACAGCTGGTATGGAGGACAGTCAATAGGATGAATGGAAAGGTTAAAATGGAATTTCTTGTAAGACATTAGGTGATGAATAGGGAATTACAAAGAATATATGATTCCAAAAGAAGAAGTGCAGACTCTGTTTAAAGCAAACTGGATTGAATATCAATCGATCAACATCTTGTCAGTCTGATTCTGTAAAGGAAAGAAGTTATCTTTGGGCAAGAAATGACGTAAATTTGTAGGGATTAAAAAGCATCAAGATTGGAATGAGAAAGGCAGGAAAATTCAAAGACCAAAAAAATATAGGAAGTTAATGGATAAGAGGACGCAGATAAAATGTAATCTAAAACCGAAATCAGTGTAACCTCCCAAAGTTGTTAAGAGTAGAAAGGGAAGGATGATAAAAGGCCAACAAACAGCAAGCACTTTTTTGCCTTCTTGCTGTTAGAAATATTGAGTTGTCATTGATGTCAAAGGTGCATGGTATTCAAGGCAGAAATATTCTTCAAGGGTGATAAGTTTATAAGGTTGGACAATATATCAATAATGTCAGAGATGGACTTGATAAATAGCAAACAGCGGAAAATCATCCAAGGCAAAGATATATTTCAAGAGAAGCAAGGAAAGTATATTTCAAAGCAAGGCAAATATATTATAATATTTAAAAGAGAAGGACAAAGGTTTGGACAAAGGCTTGAAATATTATAAAGAGAAGGACAAAGGTTGGGACAAAGGTTTGACATATTTAAATCAAAGGATTTAAATATATAAGAGTCTAAAAGTTAAATATTATAATATTTAAATCATAGATTTAAATATTATAACCTAAAGTGTTTGGAAAATAAAATGTGCTGACATCTTTGGAGAAGATATAAAGTTGAAAGCAAATAATAAGAGCCGACCTCCTTGACGAAATCGAAGACAATGGGAAACGTATAAATATGAGGCATTATTTCACCTTTGTTAATGTGCAATATAATCGATTAATCCGTCGTGGTGAGTGCGAGCGGCAGACAGAGGAGAAGAGCAGCAAAAAATCGGCGGCAGCAAAAGACAAGGATAAATATTATATCGTGCCCCTTTGGTTTCACCTGTTGGGATAGCCCAACCGGTTGTCTAGCTTGCGTGGAGCACTGTTGTGCAAGAGGTTAGAGGGTCGAATCTCTTCGACGCCGTTTTGTTGTGGTTTTGATGTTTGAGGGAGCGCAAAGACAAGGATAAACATTATATCGTGCCCCTTTGGTTTCACCTGTTGGGATAGCCCGGCTGGTTGTCTAGCTTGCATGGAGCGTTGTTGTGTTGTGCAGGAGGTTAGAGGGTCGAATCTCTTCAACGCCGTTTTGCTGAAGAAGTTGAGACAGAGCTATAAGGAGTCAAATATTCGTGCGCCCCTTATAGGTTTCACCTGCTGTGGTAGCACAGCTGGTCACGAGCGCTTGTGAGGGCGTTGCGCTTCTAGAGGACAGGGGATCGAATCCCGTCGTGGTTGTGCAAGGTATTTAAAGTTTTATTTTATTAAATTTAATAAAGGGAGATATAAGGGTCATGGTGCTAGTGTAGAGTTTTATTTTTGCATATTAATAAAAGGGAGATATAAGGGTTATGATGTTAGTATAAGGTTTTATTTTTGCAAAATAATAAAAGGAGATATAAGGGTTATGATGTTAGTATAAGGTTTCATTTTTTAAAATTAATAAAAGGAGATATAAGGGTTTTAGTTGTTAATAAAGCTTTATATTGTGAGTTTCAAAAAGGGAGATATAAGGAGTTATTTTTTAGCTTTATTGTGTATTTTTTTGATAAGGGATTTTAAAGTGGTTGATTTGATATTTAATCAAGAAAGGAAAAAGAGAATTGCTAACCAGATTTTGAAGGGACAAACAAAAGGAAAATTATTTTTGTAAGACAGGTTTGGAAAGCTCATGCAAAAGAAGATCATCATCATTGATGTGCATTATTTTTTATTGAAATTGGAAGAAAAATGTGCAAAGGTTATAGATCAGATTTGTGAGCAAACTTGTGCATTATTTTTTATTGGAATTGGGAGTAAATGTGCAAAGGTTATAGATCAGATTTGTAAGCAAACTTGTGCATTGATATTGGTTTTGGAGTGCATGTGGAAATAAGCAAAATAGTATAGTCTCTCACAAATAGAAGGGTTTTTTAAAACAAGTCAAAGTGTCATCTAGTGCAAGAAATAGTGTGAAAGGATTCAATTGAAAAGAAGAACATTTTCAGCCATCTACAAAAGGAAGGAAAGGTGCAAATCAGCAATTACAAGGTCAGTTATCAAGTGCTAGAATAGAGCTACCTTTTATGTGAGACATGTGAAAGCGAAAGACTTAATGAATGTGAAGTGGATTGTTATGTTTGGATTTGGGAATAGATGAACATTGTTTGTATGCAAGATTTGGGAATAGATGAGCATTGTATGTATGCAAGATTTGAGCAGAGTTGTGAGCAGGTTTTGGAGCAGATTTGAGCAGGATTTACGAGCAGGTTTGGAGCAGGTTTGAGCAGGATTTTGAAGCAGATTTGAGAGAAGACTTGATCAGAGTTTGGGCCAGGTTTGTGAGCAGATGGGATTGGTGTCTCCTATGGATTGGTGTCCACGAACCAGAGCAGAGGGGATTGGTGTCTCCTGTGGATTGGTGTCTACGAACCAGCAGAGGGTATTGGTGTCTCCTATGGATTGGTGTCCACGAACTTGAGAGGGGATTGGTGTCTCCTGTGGATTAGTGTCCACGAACTTGAGAGGGGATTGGTGTCTCCTGTGGGTAGGTGCCCACGAACTTGTGAGAGGGGATAGGTGTCTCCTGTGGATTGGTGTCCACGAACATTGTAATAGGGGATTGGTATCTCCTGTGGGTTGGAGCCCATGAAATTTATTGAAGAAATTTATAAGCAATATTTCTCCGTGGATGTAGCCCATATTGGGTGAACCACATTAAATCTATGTCTCTTATGTGTGTGGTGATTTGTGCATTGTTTTATTAATGCATTGATATTATTTGAAGTTATTGTTTTGGAAAGAAAATAAAAAGTTTAATCTTAGACTGTTCACACCCCCCCCCCTCTCAATATAAGCTTGTGTTCTTCAGTTGCATACATGGAATATGCACTTATACTAATTTTGAGTACAATGGAACATTTTAAAGTTACGATGACACGGAAATGTCTCATGATCTTTCTGGTAACCAACTTTGCAGTAGGAAACAGAGGCAATCAATATTCCCCGCAGACTCCAATAGTGTTAGTTCTCGATATATCATCATCCGATTCAGAATAAGAAGAAATTCCAGATCTCAATAAGGAGGTGGAAAAAGGTTGAAGAAGCTCAGGAAAGGACACCAAGGAATGAAGAAGAAGAAGAGAACTGTTGGGCATGTTAAAGAAAAGTGGAGTCTTTGGAGAGGAAACAAGTGAAGAGGCAAAAGATAAGCAATGCCCAAAGAAATGACTTCATATAGGAACAAGCATTTCCATCTAGGAACAAAACATAGAATGAACGTTCAGAGACAGCACTAAGAAGAAACTAGAGGGAAGGCAGCACACAACCAACTTTTCAGAATCATGCAACTCTGTCTCCTGTGCAGAAGAGAATGCAACCATCTCTGCTTCAGATCCTATTAGGTATCCAAGGAGAATTGGCAGCTATAAGATTGGTTCAATTATGCAATTCACAAAGGCAAATTCAGACAAGGCATGAAACAGCCAGAAGGGTGAAAACAATCAGAAAGAATTAATCTAAACTCAGCTTGCTGTCGTACACAGATATGGATAGAGTCAGCTTTGGTAACCAAACACTGCTGCTCAATGAGAGGATCCATCACGGTAATGAAATGATACTCCAATAGATGCATCAAGCTAGCCCTCATGGTGGACCACCAAGAAGGAATGAGAATTAATTTAAGTTTCCATAAACTGAATAAACATAATCACTGAAAAGTGAAAAGAAAGATAGGAAGATTAGGTAGCCTGACTCTTAATATTTAATAAATAAGATCAGCAAAGTCTGTAATTCTGGGGTTGAGCCCAAAATGATGAAGGAAGAAATTTTCAATTTAATCATTTAAGAAAAATATATGTGCTATGATTGGGCAATAGCATTTAATCCTCAAGTAATTTAATATAAAATAAACCCACTTTTGAATCAATTCCAACTTGTTATCAAGGCATGTCCGGCAAGCCTGGTTTAGTGGCAAAGGCAAAGTGATGTCACCAAGAAGACCAGGCTCGAAGCCTTGCCAAGGGTAGCCTTCTCATTTTTATGCAGACCCATGAAAATTGGGGTCAAATATGGTTGGAGCCAGGTGTGAGCCATGAGTGATTTTGATGGTGTAGATTGGCCCTCCATCCATGGATTCTTAGGCCAAATGGCCCTCCATCCATGGATTCTTAGGCCAAATGGGGATCTAAGCTTGGCGGCGCTTCAGTTGCTTCCATCACATTAAAAATGCAGTTCTGAGGACTTCTCAAATCACGCTGCGAGGGAAGGACTAGCTGAGGTTTGTTTGCCCCAGAAAGAAAAATAAATTAAACAAAAAAGAATATAATCAAGGCATCATGATATCCAGTGGTCAGTGACTTGCCAATCAGATAAAAAACTTTAGGTGTACCTGCACAACAAAGGAAGCCCTGTGAAAGTAATTTATAGCCTAATTCAGTTAGTGCCCGATAAATTGGAACAAATGAAGAACAGATGGGATAGAGATCATAAATGCAAATTAAATGCTTTTTCCAAGCAAAAGTAGAATATTCCATGGAATGACTAAACAATACTATCATAATCTTTTGACACATATAGCACATAAACATAGGAAATAGTAGCACATCCACTAATTCTCTCTTTGTTTCTTCCTTACAGGTGCATATAAAACTCACCACCAATATAGTGAGACAATAACTAAATAGCTTTATTCAAGTTCCTATTGTTCTTTGCTTCCTAATATAACAATGGGAAGTTATAGCCACCAAGTGAGTCATAATAAAATTCACTAACATCTTTCACTCCCATAAGAATACAGTCTTGAGGAACAAGCACTATGAGGAGTGATGACAAAATAAAGGCCACTTTCTCAAAATAAAATGCATAATATTTAACACTTACTTATACATCAAATCAAACATCTCGTCTACTAACTGTTTAAGCTTCTCATCAAATCGATTTATAAGCTTGTTCTTGGCTCTCAACCTTGGATCAGGATACTCAATAATTTCCAATGGGGATTCATATTCGAGGTCCAAATCTATGCATACAAATACACCATTAAAAGGTCACTTCATATAGCAAAACATGCACTTCCCAGTAAAAAGCAAAATTTATATACAAAATTTGACATTAACATACAAATACAGAATACATGTTTATGATATAACAAACATTCACCAAATGAAACAGTAGCAATGCCATAGCATAAAGCAAGAGAGAAGGGGAAGAAGATTAGGAATTAAAATACCTTTGGACCAAGATTCACATAAATAAAAGCTAGAGATTTTTTTATTTTAAATATACAATTTATCATTTAAAATTGTGGAATCTTCGCCACGATCTAATATAAATGATAGGATCCAATATATAGTTGCATTCATGTTTGAACCTAAAGAAGTAGAAAAACCAAGTTTGCTTAGGGTTTTAACCCTTATATATATATATATATATATATGATAGGATCCAATATATAGTTGCATTCATGTTTGAACCTAAAGAAGTAGAAAAACCAAGTTTGCTTAGGGTTTTAACCCTTATATATATATATATATATATATATATATATATATATATATATATTTCCTCATGTTCTATTTATATATATTTTTATTATTAGATTTTCCCTGTCATCAAAAAGGCCACTTGATTACTATTTTAATGCATAAGGGAAATTTGTATTAATCCTTGCCAACACTTACTATCACCATTACTTATATTGCCTCATGTTCTATTTATATATATTTTTATTATTAAATTTTCCCTGTCATCAAAAAGGCCACTTGATTACTATTTTAATGCATAAGGGAAAATTGTATTAATCCTTGCCAACTCTTACTATCACCATTACTTAAAAGTTAAAAGGCTTAAACTAGATTTCAGAATTTCTAAATTCATTATCATTGTTTCTGTCAATGATAAAAAACATGTTTCCCAGAAATATTCACTCACAAAAAGAATTGAAAGCACCTAGTCGAATGGATGATGTCATAATCAAGAGTACTACACCTGTTCAAATTTGCCCTCCGGCCAATTATAAAAGTTTAAAACATTGCTGTATCCAAGTTGAGGATATTTCTAATACTGATTGCACTATAAGGTGCAGTAAACAACACCACTGGTTGTAAGAAGATTGATTTTTTTTTTTTAAATAAATCTTAAACACTTACTATGAGCTTTATGAGCTTTAATTCAAGCAGCATGGGCCATGGAACCAATGAGGTCCGGACTGCAGTACATATAAACAAGTCTTATGCTTTTACAAAGACTATTCACTCTTTTATAGAGCATTGTGCAATGTATTAACCTAATGCATGTCACTCTTATGGTTGTTAGTTTAAAAAAATAATAGATTTGTTGTGGGATGCATGGTGGACTATACTTGTTTTGTGTTTACTGATGGAAGGTCATAAACACAATAATGTGAACCTATTACCTGAATGTCTTGATATACACAAATCGACTCTTGGAACTCATACTAATGCAGAGTGATTAAAGGATAAGTAGGAGAAATTCACAGGCAGTACACATATTAGTTGAGGCAGTCTAGATGAGGGGGTCAAATGGAAGACGGCCCCTTCTGGCAGCCCAAATATCTCAAAACAAACTCACAAAACCAGCAAATGAACAGCCACAAATTACTTGCATTTCTCCAGTACAAAAATCAAAATGACAGCAGCAACAAAAATATTGCAGTCACTAGACTTCCCTTGCCGGTAAAGTGGAAATTACAACAAAACTCCATTAATTTGCTTCCTTTGTGGGGCCACTGGAAATGCAGCAATACATCCAATTTATGCTTTTCCAACGAAGGTGGGATATGGAAGTCTAAAAGTCACACCCCTTCCTCTTCTCTTGGCAGTTGGAAATATCCTTTTTTTTTAAAACCCAAATGCTCCTTCATCATTAGTTGATAGGAATACGGTCTCACTAATAAGCATAAATCCCTGCATATCAGTGATAACAAACTGGACTATAATTAGATTATGTTCTAATACCCCCTCCCCTCAATGACTAAACTGGATACAATCCCAAAAGTATCCCTGAATTTTACAAAACGGTTTAGTCATTAAATCTGCAAACTGAATCTTGGGGTGATATGTCACTGTTTCAACAGCCTGCAATGAAAAGGACCAACTACATCATTGAGCTTTCACCCAAACTTGAGCAGACCCCTGCCTTGTTCCATATCTTGAAGCAGACCTCCATCCCTTCCAATTGAAACAAGCATTCAGCAATCTAGCTTGGCACGAACTCATCTATGTCCTTTACCAAACCCTCGGCTCAATCTACATCCAACCACCTATGCACACATTTTTTTTTCGCTAATGGGACCTCTAGACATGATCAGATCTCCAATTAAGATCTATTGTGCACAAAGAAGCATGCCTTAAACAACTACATCTATAGGTCTTACAAAAGCCTACCACCATTAGACTTATGGCCAAATACAATTGCTTCTTCATTTTATTTCTCTTTAACAAACCAATGTTTTGTTGTGGAGCCTACAAAGCTGCATGTTTCTCCTACCACCACTTGGCTGAGTGTACAGAGTGGACTATCTCCTTGCCACTGCTCAGCTAAGTGTACGGAGTTACATATATATGTCTTTTTTTGTACTCTACCTTGAGAAAACATTTGGCATGTACTGTTCGTTTTTGAGTGGCTTCATTTTGGTTGGAAGGATTGCACACTCAAATAGCTTAGATTTTGAGAATAAATGGCTGGCATGGTGAAGCACTTGTGAGCGAGGGAAGTGATATTTTTTGTCAGAATGAACATTCCTCTATGTATCAAGAGAACAATCATTATCAATGTTGATAGATATAATGCTAGATCGTGAATCGGTCTAGACTCTACAATAGCTGTCGTTGATATTCATCCTTCAATAAATGAAAGCACACTCTTATGAGGCATTCATTGAATTATAAGAAGCAGATCATGCATTGCACCAACAATCTTTTGATAGGACACAGTATATCAACTATCGGCTAGTCAGGAGTGTCAAAGAACTATGTTTGTAGTTCTGATTTAGGCGCTCTATCACCAAAAAGCCCTATTTTGTTCACTACAACAATCACTTGATAGCAAAATAAGGGAAAAATTTGAGCACCAATCTCTTAAAAAATAGGTATGAGGCCATTGGAAGCACCCCTTATGATTCGATGCACTAGTTTCTTGTAGCATCATTGGCAAGGTCCTATCCAGTTAATGCCTACTTGACATTAAGTTTCAACAATGCGAACTCAAGCTAGCTAGTGAATCGGGAAGACGTGTGACCAGATGCTAGCTCTTCCATATGATGCAGACAATTGTTCAAAATCAATCAAAAGCCAGCAAGATAAGTATTGATCAACGAATAGCAACAAGACACCACCAAATCACCTGCGATTCAGGCATTGCACCAACCTACGTTTGAAGCCTGGATATCTTTCTTTTATCTTGGGGTATTTCGTAATTTGAAGCGTCCTTTTTCTAGAGATATCCTCCGGAGTTGACAATGTCTTGGAAGGGCATGTAATGCACAGCCAAATAGCATATACGCAATAAACTCGTTGGGAAACTAGCCATCTCATACAATTTGAAGAAGGACCTATGGAATGGTTAAGCAGTTTTCTGTGAGTATTGTCACTTCTCCTCTCACTCCTTATTTTGTCTCACCACCATATTTAAAACAAAAAAAATCCAATGTGAGGTTGAGGCTCCAAAAGGGAATACGTGAAGGTTATTTGTGTATCTGTTGGAGTCAGATTATCACATTTTGGTCATTCATGTCGAAAGATATAATTGAGATATAAAACATATACATATATCACAAGTAAAAGGACCCAAAGTTATTTTCTGATGGAAGCAGTATTAACCCTACCTTCGAGACGGTTTTATGTCATTATGCCCTCCTAGTTGCATGATGAGATTTATCTCGTAGAGGTTTGAGTTTTTAATGTTTTATAATTCTGACAATTTGCTGAGTTTGATTTGGTGAGGGGGCAAAACGCATATAAGTTGTTTATAGAACTTTATGACCTTATAACCTTGTCGACTAGTATCTATAATTGTTGTGTAAATACTCATTTTTACGGTATTGGTGATCCCAGTTATGGTAGACAAGGTCTCTATCCTTAGTTTTCTATTACGTGATGTTTAGTCCATTGAGAATCTTTGTTTTAAAGAACCCAATGTCAATCAAATTTTTAAACATTGATATAGTTGTAAGCCATCAAGGTGCATGATTGGTGATATGACCTCTTATGTCCAAGACTGTAAAACAGGTCATATTTTCAGTATAAATGAACAATTTCGACATGAGAAAAGGAAGCAAGGAGCTGCACACAACTCATCCAGAAGTAAATATTTTAGATTCATAAGAAGAAATTGACAAGCTACAGGAAGAGAACAAGTAGTTTAAAACTCTAATTGATTTGCTTAAGAAGATTGGAGCCCAGAAAGACGAGTCCATACAATCAATACCATTGGATTTGTTATAGAAGAGGATACCAATGATATTTGATTTATCATGTGAGACTATGAATTTGCTTCAACAGTACGATCTGACTAGTAACCTAGTTTATTTGGACAATGCAACATATGATGATTCCTCTATTAATGTTGATACTACTCATATTCTTGGTGATGATAATGGCCATGACAATGCAAATATTGTTCACAATGATGGATGTCATGATGAATTTGGGTGCTTTGAAAGGCATAGCAAGGAATCAGTTCAAAGCTGATGCAGAAAATGGGGTATGGAGACAAAGGATTAGGCAAATATGGCCAAGGAATTTTGCCCATAAATCAATCATGGGGCCAAGACATACAGATCATAACTATGTTGGTGAACCAAGTAGAGCAAAAACTACTTTTATCAAAGGTGAAGCTGATGATGCAGATAAGACATCCACAATAGGTACAAGTGTAGACCAACAAGTTCCAAAACAAGAACTTGGTCGTAGCCATTGTGGCATAAAAAACCATACACAAGAAAGATGTTGAGATCTTCATCCTTGTGGATTTTGCAGTTTGAGAAACCATTTTGAGCAGGTATGCTAGAAAAAGCAAAGGTTATATAAGAAAATTTAAATCAGCCATGGTTGGAAAAATGATCTTGAATGGCACAGAGTTACACACATCTTGAGAAAATATTTTGTGTGCAGATTTTCCTAAATGAAGGGAAACGTGAGGCAAAAACCTTGTTAGTGTGCACAGTCAAGGGTAAGCCATGTAAAAAACCTTGTTGCAAAGATGCTTGTGAGGATGGTTGAGGATATGCCAATTGAAAACCTTGTGTTGCAAGTATTTGAATTTGCTAAGGTGGTTCAGAGTAAAGTTCAAAACCCCATGTTGATAATGGTTGAGAGTAAACCAGTTGTTTAAAAACCTGTATTAATAATGGTTGTGGCCTAGTTGAGAAAATCGGAAACGGATCGGAATTGGCATGGAAAAAGAATCGGGAAAAATCGGGAATTGGCAAACAAATTGGGAAAAATTGGTAAAAAATGGTAATTTTTCATTGAAAAAACCGAAGAAAATGCAATTTTTCATTGAAAAAAAACTTTTTTCATGCATATCACAATTTTTTGGAAAAAAATCGGGAAAAATCGGCTCGAATTAGGATTTTTTGCAGATTTTCTCAACTATGGAACTTGTGGGTACACCAACAAAACATTGTGTTAATGGTTGAGGGTACACCACCAAAAAACTGGTCTAATTGGTTGCAGGTACACCAACAAAGGCCTGTGTAACTAATTGAGGGTCAACTTACATATGTAACTCTTGGAACTTTCTTTCTTTATTTATTTATTTATTTATTTATTTATTTATTTATTTATTTATTTCAATTAAATATTTCAACACAAATATGATAATATGCCTCCAAAAGACACACAATAACCTTCACATATCCCTTTCCATAGACTCAACCTCATATTAGGAATTTTTTGTTTTAAATATGGTGGTGAGACAGATTGAGTGAAAGGAGAAGTGACTAAACTTACAAAACCCCCCTCTACCATTCAATAGGTCCTCTTCAAATTGTACAAGACAAGTTTCTTAATGAGTTTACTATGTATATGCTAATTGGTTGTGCATTATCTTCCCTTCCAAGATGTTGTCATCTCCAGAGGATATCTCTAGAAAAATATGCTTGACATTACGAAATACCCAAAGGAAAGATATCTAGGCATCGAACATAGGTCAGTGAAATGCTTGAGTTGCAGGTGATTTGGCAGCATGTCTTGTTACTTATCAAAGGCAAACACAGATCTTGTTGGCTTTTGATTGATTTCGAACAATTGTCTGCATCATATAGAAGAACTAGCATCTAGTTGCATGTCTCCATCATCTCTTGATTCACTAGTTAGTTTGAGTTTACATTTTCGAAATTTTATGTCAAGTAGGCATTAACTGGATAGGACCATGCCAACGATTCTACAAGCAACCAGTGCAGCAAATGATGAGGGGTGCTTCTAGTGGCCTCATATCTATTTCTTAAAATATTGGTGCTCAAAATGCTCCTTTATTTTTTTATCAAGCAATTATTGTAGTGAACCAAATAGGGCTTTCTTCATGACAAAGCGCCTAAATCAAAACTACAAACAGAGTTCTTCAACACTCCCGACGAACCAATAGTTGATATATTGCGTCTTCTTGGTGCAAATCACAATCAGCTTCTCGTAATTCAATGAACACCTTATAAGAGTGGGGCTTTCATTTATCAAAGTGAGGATGGATTTCGACGGTAGCTATTGTAGAGTATAAATCGGCTCATGATCTAGCATTATATATATATATATATATATATATATATCAACAATTATAATGATTGTTCTCTTGATACATAGAGGAATGTTCGTTTTGACAAAAAATTACACCTTTGCCTTACTCACAAGTGCTTGACCATCCCAGCCATTTTTCCTCAAAATCTAAGCAATTTGAGTGTGCAATCCCTCCAACCAAAACAACACATATATATATATATATCAACAATTATAATGATTGTTCTCTTGATACATAGAGGAATGTTCGTTTTGACAAAAAATTACACCTTTGCCTTACTCACAAGTGCTTGACCATCCCAGCCATTTTTCCTCAAAATCTAAGCAATTTGAGTGTGCAATCCCTCCAACCAAAACAACACCACTCAAAAATGAACAATACATCTTTGAGTATGAAAATTATCTACCTTGAGAGTACATCCAAAGAGGGCCAGGTGTCACCTTAGCACACAATTTCAAATGCAAGGCCTCTTGTTTGACAACTTCATCTTAATTCCACCAACTTGTGGAAACTCTTTAAGGTGATGTAATTGTTGTTGTCGCTCTAAGGCTTGATCTTCTTCTAGTTCAGCACCATCAATGCCACAGAGAATGGCTCCTTCAAGTTGCAATTCCATCTTTATAAACTCATTGATATCTTCTAAAAGGTAATGGAATTCCACAGAGAATGGCTCCTTCAAGTTGCAATTCCATCTTTATAAACTCATTGATATCTTCTAAAAGGTAATGGAATTCCACATTGTTATTATGAATGTAGGGAAAGCTATTGTTATTAGTATCACAGCAACACTCTTGCTAGAGTTTGTGGCCAACCTTACATGCTCAGCACCCTAGTGGGATGCGTGGTCAACCTTACATGCCTATAACCACCCTCTTCCTCAATCAGCACCCTAGTGGGATGCATGGTCAACCTTACATGCCCATAACCACCTTCTTCTTCAATGTATGGACACTTGAAGAATCACACCTACTTGGATTTAGAAGCAAGCAAATACAAAGGCTCTAATGATAATGTAAGCGAAATTCACATGCCATACTTGTATTTGTTGTATTTAGAGGAACATATATAGGAATGCTACATAAGCATAAATCCCTAATATCAGAAATAACAAACTGGCCTATAATTAGACTATATTCTAATAGGATAAAAGGTTGATAAGGTGAGTTTAAGTTGTGAGACCAGGTTAGTTTATAACATAAGTTGAGGTTGATAAGTTGTTCCACGTATGGGTATCAATATTATCACTATTTGTGTTAAAAACTTTAGTAAATTGTAGTCTTTGCAAAAGCAACCAACTTCAAACCATGCACCCGTCTTTTCTGAACATAAGATGCATTTTCCCACTTACTCTCTTTGGTATATACATCAATAAGCTCAAGGACATTACTTGGAAACACACTCATGTAGAGGAGGGGTATCCTTTACCTCATGTCTTGATCACTATGTTACTCTTTGTTAAGGATGTGGTGCTCTTTGCTCACACTCGTGTGGTTTAGAAAGGTATATGGATGCACTTGCATTATTTTAGACCATAGATAACTTAAGGTAAACCTTGGGAAATCTAGGATTATGATCTTAAACACCTCCAACAATGCTCTCTCCCAAGTTTAAATTTTTCTAAAATGGGTGAATCTATAGAGATCACCACATATTGTAACACATATTATACTTACTTGGGGTTCCAATCCTCAAGTCCATCCCTTAATCTCAAACTTGCTTCCCAATCACAACTTTGTATGGGTTATGGAACGTTCTTTGTTCTAGAATGGCAATGTTTGCAAATTCATTTTCAAGATATTCCTTTAAAATAGGAGGTTTCCTAACTACATCATCAAGTCCATAGGCCTTTACAGATCTTAAATTTGGGGGCCAAGATTAGGACTTGCTATTTGGACATGCATTGAGGGAGTTCAGACCATTTTGCTTCAACGGTGATCCACTACAGAGTACAGTTCCTCAAACCATTGAACAGACCAAGTTTGCAGCCCACTTCATCTTAAGAGCATCCACAACCTCATTTTAGATCCCTGTTGATTACAATGCATGGAGGACCATACTTCAAGCAAGGACGGATACCCTTCTTATCCCTTTCTTCTATGGTGAATTAACTCCGTGAATTTCTCAAGTTGGAAGCATGGCTGGCACTTGAAGACTGACTACCTTACTTCTCCAATTGGTTGGGATTTCCATAGATTGTGTGACCCTCCTCATCTCCTTCGATAGAAAAGAGTGATTTATAAGCCTTTCCTAAAAAGACATCTACCTACAATACACTCAATCTACATGGACCTCTCCTCAGCCTCTTGGCCCCAATCTAGCCTTTGATGTTAAGGACTTCATGTAGATTGTCGATGGTTTAGATTGCCTTAGATGAAGGTAAGCTTCGACCAATTCCAGATTGAGGCCAACCATCACATCCCTAAAAGAGTCATTCCTGAAGAAAGATGAACACGCTGCAATTTCTTTGCAACCACACTTTGCTCTAATACCAGAGAAAAGAACATTGCAATTTATATGCAACTTTTAAAAAACGAAATTTAAGAACACACAATGAAGAGACAATTTGCGAAACTCAATTTACATTATTTCTTCCTTTGGAACCAAGAAATATTTCTTTTCTTTTCTTTTTCTAAATAAAATAATATTCTAAAAACATGATGTGGTTTGATGTCCATCAACTATTGTTGGAGACAGTATCTTGGAAATGTAAGCATATCTATAAAGAAGGAAATCAGGTAACAGATAAATTAGCCAATTGCAGTGTTGATCTTCATCTTGGCAAAATTCAAAGGGAACTGCCCAGGGAACTGCCCAAATAAGATTTTATTCCTTAATGAAAATGATATCAAGGATTTGCTTGCAAATACATAGCAATTTGAGGAAGATGAAGAATATATATATATATAGAAAGGCAGATGATGAATATTTTTGATAAAAGGACAAGTTGGATATGGTTTAATTTACCTGACAACAAATATAATGTTTACTAATTTTGCTGGGAGTGGCCCCAATAGAAGCCACACATAGATTTTTTTTTTTTTTTTTAAAGGAAAGATATTCTAAAAACATTTTTTCTTCTCTTCTAAAAAGTCTCTTTACATGCCTTTTTTTTTTCTGCATTGAGCATTATTTTTATCAACAATTCCTAGGGGAGATGTGACCTCTACTATACGCAGGAGGTAAAGAAAAAGGAGCACCTTATATTTAAGTAGCCTATACACTATAATATCTTATGGTGATAATATACTATGTATCTTGTGGATCCCCTCACCTTAAGGGGTGGAGGCACCTTTGCCTAAAGCATGATCCCCTCACCTCAAGGGGTGGAGGCACCTTTGCCTTTCTAAAGCATAGATGTAGGCGTCTAGCTAACTTGGCTAGCCTTAGATGCTTCCCACCCAAGGAGCAAAGGTTCAAGTCCCGATGATCCCCCTTCTCTTTGTTGACTATGCATGGGATCTTGGTCTTGGCTAAGGTGGCTGCAAATGTGGCAAATCGATGAAGAAAGAAAACAAATTTTTATATATAAGTAAATTGACCAATTATTTCAAATAGTGTGTCATTCCCCAATTTTCTAGGAGGTGGCAAACAAGTGACAGGATCAAAGTGGCTATAATCCATGTATCACGATGCAGCAAGTGGCAAATGCTGGTTGGTTCTAAGGTTTGGTAAATTAATATTTTTTATTGCCTAGGGGATTAATTGGGCATAAGGTTGGATATCATTAATGTCTTCTCTCCTTGGCTCCTTAATTCAAATTAAGGAGTGTATGTATAATCTGTCCTCATTAGCCAAGGCTGACATTGTATAATGTAATCTGCTATGCAAGCCTGCAAACTAACATTGTATAATGTGATATGGGGTTTACTGTATTAACCTACAAGCCTACAAGCCTATAGTTAACTTTGTAAGGTTAACTTTATTATATCCTAACCATTAACGTATGTCAATTATGGGTTTCATAATTAGTGTCTGAATGCCTGGACTGGTCCATTGTATCAATGTGTGACCTTTGTATTACCATTAGTGTGGGTGCCCAAAGGCATCCTTCAATTGTTGTGTCTCATTATTCCTTTTTTTCTTTTTTCTTTTTTGTTCTATATTCCTTTTGCTATGATATTTGAGTAATGTTTGTTTTTGTTTTTGTTCGTTCAACCTGTTAGTTATTAGAATTTATATTAGATCAGAAAATTGTACTTCCCTATTAGTCAATAGTTGTGTCTCATTATTCCTTCTTTTTGTTCCCTGTTCTTCTTGCTATGAGATTTGAGTAATGTTTGTTTTGTTTTGGTTTGTTCCAGCAAATCATTGCCAAATTCAACCTGTTAGTTATTAGAATTTATATTAGATTAGAAAGTTGTACTTTCCTATTAGTCAATCGTTGTGTCTCATTATTCTTTCTTTTATTCTCTACTCTTCTTGCTATGAGATTTGAGTAAGGTTTGTTTTTGTACGTTCCACGGTTCCAGCAAATCATTGTGAAATCCAACCATTTAGTTATTAGAATTTATATTAGACCAGTCACTTGTACTTTCCTATCAGTCAATTGTTGTGTCTAATTCTTTTTTCTTTTTGTTCTCTATTCTTCTTGATATGAGATTTCAGCAATGTTTGTTTTTGTTCATTCCAGCAAATCATTGTGAAATCCAGCCTGTTAGTTATTAGAATTTACATTAGATCAGGCAGTTGTACTTACCTATTAGTCAATGTAATTATATGTGAAGTCTAGTTATCCCACGTGCCAAAGACAAAAGAACAAAGTGGAAACGTTCACTTTAAAGAGGCTCTTAGGCATTAGATGGGAGATATTAGGTAGGTGATTGTTGTACACAGATAATCTAAAGTTTGTTTTCTTCTTTTGAATCAGTTCTTTATGAATTTCTAACATATTGTATTCAGCTGACCTCTGAATTCTTAATATATATGTTCAATTTGCTATTGAATTCCAGTGGTCAGATTATTAGATGCAACACCTTGATTCTCTTGGTATCTATTTGTGACATTTTTACTTTCAGCAAGTGGTATTTGTGGAGTCTCTTTCCATTTACTCTTTGTTGAGTTTCTTGCTATGATAACAGTTCAAATCACCTGCTGCTAATCTGATGTACAGAAATATATCTTTTGTTTCTTCTACAATTAAGATGTTGTAGATCAGTATGTGCTGTTTTCCACACTAAAAATCCACCAAATAGAAACAATATGCAAGTTTTTGAAACCATCAAATTTGAGTTCATAACAGCTATTCCGCAAAAATTTTATGCATAGGTGGATACTACATAGGAATAGACCCTGTGGTCCTTGGTGACAGGCTTCACGTCACAAGTCCCAAGTTGATAGCTTTTAGGCATGAGGAGAACCAGCTAACCAGTTACTACCCTCCAAACATGTATTAGCTATAAGATGGGGAGGGTGGAGGAAGGAAGAGACTTGAGCTCTAAAAGCATTATTAAAGATCATGTTTGTCACTCACATTCCTGTTTAGCATAAATGTGGAGTTCCATGGATTGATGATCCCAAAGATTTTGATTGATATATTTATGGTAAGGAATTACTTCTCTTTTTTATTTGTCTTCACATGTCAACTAGCGCATTCCTTTTATAATTTTTTTATTAAGAATAGAATGCTTTTAACGTCCATGAGACCAAATAGCCTATGGAACAAGTTACAAATACAGTATTATCAATCGGTATATATAATCTTACTTGCTCTTTTAGAAGAGAAAAAATATTGTTTAAAACTGTTAAGTCTGACCCATCATTTTTTTTTTTTTAAGTAATGATATTTTGTTGTTGATTTTGATTATAAATTCCCCTAATTTTTCGATTCTCAGTTCGTTAAACAGTTCATGCATAGAATCCACTGCTAGAGAATCACCATAACTAATTTGTATATCATTATAAGCATTGCATTCCAAGACAAAAAACGTCTCTGTTTCCACTGTCCTTGATGTGCAAAAGGTACATATCCTATCCTCTCATTTATCTTTTGGTTTCTTCCATCTACCTGTCTTCACACTTGAGATGATATGAGCTAGTCCTTAGTTGGGTCATAAGCATCTGTGATCTCCATTTGATGTTTGCCTCTATATATGCCATTTGCTGCTGTTTGTATGTCAGCGTAGACTTTTTTCTTCCTTCCTAGATTCTTTATTCACACAGCTTCCCTGAACTTTTTCTTGACATACACTTTTATATCCTTGTTATTGTTCGGACATTCAGATAATTTAACATTCAACCTATTCATTCATTAATTTAAAAAAAAAAATTTAATAAACTGGTTATATGGGATTGAAATGGGCCCCATTCATATTACATCATGACCACATAGCAATATTACCACAGCTTGGCAATTATGCATTTATCGCTTAGAAAAATTCGAACCCAGGTCTCATCCTTGGAAGTTGAGAAATTTAACCAATTGAGTTCAAGCCATTTGATTTTTGATAAACAAGATAGTATTCTTTTAAAAATCAACATCTATGGTGGCAGAGGCAGCCTCTCTTTCCCTATCTTTTATGACAGTCTTAGACTTTACATCCCTATATGTTCTCTTTTGACAATGTCTTTGTATCATAATTGAGAAAATCAGAATCGGATGGGAATCAGCATGGAAAAAGAATCAGGAAAAATCGGGAATCGGCAAAAAAAAAAAAAAACGAAGAAAATGCAAATTTTCATTGAAAAAAACTTTTTTAATGAATATCAAAAAATTTTGGAAAAAATCGGCGAAAATCGCCAACTTTTGAAAAAATCAGGATTCCGATGCGATTTGATCAGCAACTCTGCTGAATCGGACAAATCAGATCTGAAAGGGATTAAATTGGGATTTTCGTAACTATGCTCTGTATTATAATTTAATTTTTTATTATGCATTTTCTCTGCTGCACGCTTACTCAAATGGTTGTAAAGAGGCTGTAGATCAAAGTGTATATGCATGTTGGCTATGACCTGTATCTACAAATTGCAAGATTCATCCAATAAGGAGGTGGCACATCCTATATCTTGCATTGTATTGCTATTGCAAAAAGGATAGACAGTGTCAAAGTGGCTGCATGAGGTGGCACATGCTATATCTTGCATTGTATTGCTACTGCAAGAAGGATAAACAGTGTCAAAGTGGCTGTGGTTACCAATGAAGGTGCTGATGATTGTGGGTGGCTCATTCAGAAGCTACAGGTTCTATTCTGTTGAACCTTCGAAGCATATATGATCCTCTAATGGAATACGGAATGATGCCCATAGACCAAGACACATTTGTAATTTTATATTTTTGAACTCCAAATAAAAGGTTCAAATCTGAAAAGGGTAATATTTTTGAACTCCAAATAAAAGGTTCAAATCTGAAAAGGATAAGGTTGTACACCATACTCAAGTATAAATGGAACCACACTTAAATAATCATATCATTCCATACGGTCTCCTTATAGATAATAAAAACTATTTTACTTTACTTAATGCTTGTTCAGGATAGAAAATAATCATATCATTCCATACGGTCTCCTTATAGATAATAAAAACTATTTTACTTTACTTAATGCTTGTTCAGGATAGAAAAGGCTGCAAACTTGGTTTCCGAATAAATATAATATCATACTGATTTAATCCCATATAATCAATTAAAAAAGTTTCAAACTTATCCCATATAATCAATTAAAAAAGTTTCAAACTTATTGGCTTCAATAGTTTTAGAATATGTAATTATACAAAGTTAATAAATATAAATATTTAGGTATTTTTTAACCCCCAACTGTTTGTCCGCCTTCTTCCCAGGAATTTAACCGAGTCTCAACGAGTTATGACTCCAGACTTTTCTAGATTGTTACTGAGGTTTAAACAAGAATTTACCGCAATCAATGGGGCAAGCGAAGTATATAACCAAGTAACACTTATTACAGAAGGAGAGAAATGAGACTCGGAAGTGTGTATCTTAACAATAAAATCGCAATTTTTTTGCGCAACAGGCCTTGCTTGTCATAACAATAACGTGTGTATGAGAGAGAAGCAGCAGTAGAAATAATTACTGGAAAGTTCAAGTTTGAATAAAAAATACTAACCAAAATTTTCTTCGTCTTGGCGCTGGCGTTGTTTAAATGGGATGGCTCTTCTGCCTTTGGCCTGAGCAGTCATTGCTACACGTTTCATTCTACTGAAAGCTCTGGAACAATTCAAAGACAACCCCTTCACATTCACGTTTCCTTGTGAGGATGAGAAGGACGACGCTGCCGCCACTTTTATTTGACTACCCCTTAGGTGCTGCAATTGCAATGTCTGGCAAGGGATTAAATACGATAGGGGAACATCCACATGAAATACCGAACAAGCTCTGGCTCCACTCGCAATGGAAATGACACCACGAGCAGATGCATGTGTCATCCACATCCTCTTCCTCTTCTTCCTCCCAATCCTCAGCCTCGTTTTTTCTTTGGTGGTGCCCGCTCACTCAAATGCAAACGGCTGGCAGCGATGGAGGTATCGGACTACAGTGTAACGAACATTACGCGTGTTAGAGCATTTGGTGTTTTTCTTTTTTTATTAATGGTGAAAAATAGGGTTTTGAAAGGTCCCAAAACCTTTTACATTAGAGGAGGCAGAGAAAGATAAGGCCAATTAAGCACAGGCCAGCCTCCAAGGCCAAAAGAAATAGAAATTAAACCAAAACAACCATCCAAAAGCAAAGACCAGCCCACCACCCAACAGGGCATAAAGGAGAATTTTTATTCAACTTTCTTTTAGAGACACCAACGATCCTGCTCTATTTTTGCATAAGACTGGAAGGGCAACAAATACATCAAGATGCAGATAACAAAACCCCAAACTCAGAGAGCAAGGGTGAAGGCAAAACACCAAGCATATTCCTTGAGAATGGTAACCACCAAGGAGCAAAAGGGCCAACCCCCAAAAAAGACCCCCTAGAGAGAGGATCACTACAACACAAAGGAGATCTCATCCAAGCAGAAAGACAATAAAAATGCCTACTGGATAGGTAGGCCCAATGCTTCCAAAGCAACAATTATCATTAACCACGAAGGGAAATTGTCTTCCCAAATTCTGAATTGGCCACTATCCACCCCCAAATTGGCCATAACATCAGCAACCTAGTTACCTTCCCTATAAATATGCTCAATTTTAACTTCTAACATACCTTCCAGAATCTTTGATGTGTCCTTAATAATATTCAGGATGAAACAATTATCAGTCTTTCCAACCTGTAGATCTCGAATGATGTTCAAGGAGTCACCTTGAACGAGAAGTCTTCTGAAGCCCCTCTCAAAAACCTGATGAACACCCAAGAAAAGTGCCTTAGCTTCAGCTAGGTGGTTGGTTTGAATACCATAATCTTCAACGTAAGCCCAAATGACCTCACCATTATCATTTCTGACAACACCCCCTCCACCAACCCTCCCAGGGTTACCTTTGGCAGCCCCATCAAAGTTTAGAATGACCCACCCTTTAGCTGGTTTATGCCATCTAGTAGCCAATATTTTTTGAATAGTGGATACAAAAGCAGAATTCCCTAGATTCAAATTCCAACTAACAACAACCCCTTTCTCCACAACTTTCTCCCTACCATTTCCAGCAGCAAAGACAACCAGGTTATTCTCAATAGCAACTTTAATCCTTCTAAAGACAAAGGATTCATCCCTAGCAATATCCTTGAAAATTATTTTGTTCCTCTCCCACCAGATACCCCATAAAAAATGAGGAAGAACCAGATCCCACACCCTAGTGAGGTTGTGACTGATGAAGGGGGATTTCCACTGAGTGAAAAGTTCCTCGAAAGTTTGAGGTAACATCCATTTGATAGAAAAAGAATCCAATAAAGCATTGAGCACCTTATTTGAGAAATCATAATGGATGAAAAGATGATCCATAGATTCAACATCCTTAGAACACAAGAGACAAATATTGGGAAGATGGAATCCTTTCTTACATAAATTATCAATAGTCAAAATTTTGTTTTGCAAACACAACCACAAAAAAATGTAATCTTGGGGATCAAATGAGGATACCAAACCCTTTCTTCTAGAAAATATCCTCCCCTGGACAATGATTGGGCCTCATATGCAGTCTTGATAGAAAAAAGGCCTTTAGGAGAATGAGTCCATAGAAGGAAGTCCTTATCATTCTGTTGAGGAAGAAAGTATTGTTGTAGCAACATGTTCAAATTTGCCAAACTCTGAAGGATCTGAAGATCAGTTGTATGTAAAGTCAGATGCTTCCAAATCCTCTTGCCATTAGTGATGATTATGTAATCAATTACTTTTTCTCCATATTTCAATGACAAAGGAGCCTTCAACTCATAAAACTCAGGACTAAGAAAGAGGGGTTCAGGAAGAATCCAAGTATCCTCCCAAAAGAACACATCCTTACCATTCCCAATCTACCATCGCATACCCTCCGTAACCAAACTTCTGACCCCCAACAAACCATTCCAGATCATAGAGCCCCTAGGAGGAGCAACACTTCTAAAAAAGGAATGTGATTTTCTAGATACTTACCTCTCATAATATCTTTCCATAGTTGGTCCTCCTCAACACATAATCTCTAGGTTATTTTTACAATCAATGCCTTATTGAACAACAATAAATTTTTGATCCCAAGACCACCTTCTTTCCTAGAAGAGCAAACCCTATCCCAAGAGACAAGGGACACCCTCTGTTTATCCTCCACCCCAACCCATAGAAATATCCTAAATATCTGGTCAATCCTCCTCCTAACTTTGAAGGGCATTCTGAAAAGAGACATATAATAGATGAGAATGCTTTGGAGGGTAGCTTGAAGCAATTGCAACTTACCTGCTTGGCTCAAGAGATTACCTTTCCACCCAACTAACTTACGTTGAATCCTATCCAACATAGGAGACCACAACTCCTCCTTCATCCTCCTAGTAAACAATGGCATACCTAGATATAAAGAAGGAAGGTTAGCAATGCCACAACCAAAAATCCTTACAATTCTATGTTGAAGTTGCCCCCTAGTATTCACAAAAAATATTTGACTTTTATGGAAGTTAATTTGTTGGCTGGAAGCTTTCTCATACAACTACAAAATATTCATGAATTCCTTAGCCTCTCTCACAGTAGCCTCCCCAAGAAGTACAATGTCATCTACAAACTATTGATAAGAAACTACCTCTGCAATACCAGCAGGCCTAATACCCTTAATCTTAGAGGACAAGGTAGCAACAAGAATCAATCTTCCTAAAGCTTCAACCATCAAAATGAAAATATATGGAGACAAGGGATCACCTTGCCTAATACCTCTTTGACCCCCAAAAAACCACTCAAAATCCCATTGATGATGATAGAAAATTTTGCAGAGGAAATACAAACTCTAATCCACTTCCTCCATAGATCCCCAAAGCCAAATTTCTGCAACACCTTGTCAAGGAACTCCCAGGAGACCCTGTCATAAGCCTTTTGCATATCAAGTTTAAGAAGCATTCCAACCAACCTACTTTTGGACATAAAATATAAAGTCTCATGAACTGTAATGATCCCATCCACAATCTTCCTACCATGAACAAAACCACCTTGAAGAGGAGAAATCAAGATGGGGAGAAGCCTTTTCAACCTATTAGCAAGTGTCTTAGTAAGCAACTTATATAGGGTATTGCATAAGCTGATAGGTCTAAAATCCCTTAGAGAAGAGGCACCATGTTTCTTCGAAACCAAAACAATAAAGGTAGTATTCCATGCCTGCAACAAAGAGGAAGAAGATTGGAATTCTCTTAAGGCTTTCAAAATATCTGAACTAAGAAGGTGCCAAAACCTCTAAAAAAAACGAGCAAGAAACCCATCCGACCCAGGTGCTTTGTCCTTATTCATACTAAATAGGTTGGTCCTGATCTCATCATTAGAAAAGGGGGCATTCAAAGCATTATTCATATCAGTTATCACCACCTAGGGAATGTTCCTGAGAAGTTCCTCCGAAGCATCCCCATCTTCCTCCCTGTCTCTAGAAAATAAATCTTGAAAGAAGGATATCGTGGTAGTAGCAATTTCTTCCTTATATTTAAGGCATTCATCGGAGTCCAATGTAATTTCTCTTATTTTGTTAGCACTCCTATGTTTCAAGGTTGAGAGGTGGAAAAACTTGGTATTCCTATCCCCCTCCTTAAGCCATGTAGCTCGAGATTTTTACCTCCAAAAAGACTCCTCGCTGGCAAGAATATTATGGAATTCTACAAGAGTAATTTGCTCTTTGTTGGCTAGCTCCTCTGACCAACCTTCACTTTGGCCTTTTTCCTCAATTTCCTACAATTCTTGAAATATTTTTTGCTTCCTATGGAAGAGGTTCCCAAAAACCTCTTGATTCCACCTCTTCAAGTTAGCTTTTATGATTTTTAGCTTCTTGGCCACTTGGAACATCTTAGTGCCATAGACATTCGTATTCCACCAAGCCTTAATCAAGCCTTCAAGATCTGGATGAGAAAGCCACATTGTCTCAAACCTAAAAGGATAACCTTTCAAACGTTTCTCCTCCATGAATTCTAATAGTAATGGGTTGTGGTCAGAAGCAATTCTCGGTAAAGTCCTCAAAGAGCAATCTTGAACCATGGTAAGCCAACTCATCAAAGCAAGGGCCCTATCAATCCTAGATTGAATCAGACCCCCTCCCCTTCTTCTGTTGGACCAAGTGAATTTAGAACCTTGCAAATCAATATCTACTAGTCCCATGGAGGTCAAGAACTCACCAAACTCCTCCATACTATCCAAAAAATAGTCGAGCCTCCAAGTTTCTCACTAGGGAGTATAATGGAATTAAAATCACCAACAAGCAACCATGGAAGGTCAAATGAAGAACCAAGGGCTTTTAAGTCAACCTAGAGTTTCCTTCTATCCACAACAACATTGGGAGCATACACATTGGTAGAAATCCAAGAAAAATTAGTTTTTTTACAATAGAATAAAAAGGAAGAGAATCTATCAACCTGATGAATGAGCTTGCCCTCCATAGAATCAAGATTCCAAAGCATCCACAACCCTTCGGAAGAACCACGAGCAACCCTACTCACACCTTCACACCCCTTCCAAACAAACCTTCGTAATCTATCAAAATCCTCATCACCCATCTTAGTTTCTTGTAAGAAAAGAATATCAAGCTTGAAACTTTTTCTAAAATATTTTAGCACTCTTTGTTTAGTCGGGGTATGCAGACCCTGAATATTCCATGAGATAATCTTCATTACTTCAAGGATTGTGGAGCCTTCCCTCCACTCAAAGGTAATGTAGGCTGGGAGCCATTATCCACATCTTGAGCTATTTTCTTTAAGAGCACCTCAGATTTTTTGGTCTTCCTGGCCCCTTCCCACTACTTAGATTCATTGTTTTTTGGGTGTTTCTGATGGGCTACATAGAGCCAATCATTCCCTTCTTGCTTGCTTCTACTGATTGAGGAAGGAGTTGTTGTTGCTGAGCTATCTTCTTTAGTTTCATATTTTTCTTGTTTAGAACTTCTTGAAAGCCATCTTCCTCTAAGGAAGACAAGACCTCCTCTGATTCCCTATCCAAAGAATTTGTAGAAATCTCTCCTCTTCTACATCCCAAAGAGACTTCATGATAGCTTCATATTTTTCCTTATCAAGAGGGGCATCAACCCTCTTATTATACAAAATAAGGGTAGTTGCTCTTGAAAACATCTCAATAGGAGCCTGAGTAGAAGGTAGTTGATCCCCTTGATGATCTAGGATCTCCACTCCTTTATCTGGAATAGCATCCAACCCAACCTCAAGACTAGAAGGCAACAACTCTCCTAATACAACAAATTTATTTGTATTCACCTCTACACCCTTGGAATGCCCACCAACTTCTGGAAAAACCCTAGCAACTTTAGAGTAGTCTTCTTTTTCTCTAAGCACTTTCCATCGATTTCATCTATGATAAGGCCTTCAACTACACCAACAACCAAGATTTCTATGGGAATAAACTCCTTAGGAGCACCATGAACACCTTTTCTATCTACCCTTGACTCAGATGCCAGAAAACTTGGATTTGGGGTCTGCTTCCTTTCCCAAGCCTTTTTTCCTTTATCAGCTTTTTGAGACAGAGTGCAAGTGAAGCTGGGATGACCAAACTTCTTGCATACCGAGCATTTCCCAGCTATGTTCTCATATTCCAAAGGTTGGGTCTAGACCCCAAACTTAGACTCAATTTCAATTGACTTTGAAAGGTCCTTATCAAGCATAACATTAACATAGAATCTAGCATACAAAAACCTAGATCTAGCAATGGTAATAGGATCTATCACCACCATCTCTCCTATTTCACTTGTGATTTTAGCTAGGATCTCCTCATGCCAAAGATATAAGGGAAGGCCAAGAAGGTGAACCCACATAGGAGCTTGGTCAATGCATTGGGAATTAGGGTTGAAATCGGGTGCCCACTTCCTTAGGAATAAACCTCTACGCCCAAAGAACCATGGACCACCTTGAAGAATCCTATCACGGTCCTCCAAACCATTGAGCCTAACCAAGAAAAAACCCTTAGGTAATGCAACAATCTCCAAAGAACCCTTAGGATGCCATTTTAATTGAGCCCACTTTTGAATAGCATCTAGATCTGGATGAACCCCAACAAATTTCCCAACAAGAGCAAAATCCCCATGGGAAGCAACCATATCTGCAAGAGGGTCTGGAACCACAAGTCTTCCTAAACAAGAAAGGAGATTTAACCCTAGGCTCATTGATTTTTGCTTCCCCTTAAGAAGACTAACCCAATATTGGGCCCCTAAGACAAAAGGTTGATGAAATGGCACATGTTCGAGATCCTTTTTTACTATCACCACTCATCATAGCTAGACCCACAATGCTTCCTTTATCTTGACCAACACCACTCCCTATAGCTTGATTACCTTCACAAAAATAACCCTTACCCCCAACACTCCCTATGCTCTAACCTTTATAACTCTCCTCACCATCCCCACCATCAATCTCCACACCTTGACCTCCACTACTCCTCACATCTTGACCTCCACTACTTCCACCTTGCCCACCAATCAAACCCTACAAACCACCCTTGCCTTCTTGACTCGAGTTCTCCATCACCTAACTTAACTATGGATTACAAACCCTCTATAACTACCATCACTTAACTCAATTGTGGATTGAAAACCCTCTAGAGTCACCGCTACCTGACTTCAAACCCTCTACAACTATCATTGCCTGACTCAGTTGTGGATTAAAAACCCTTCAAAACCATCATTACCTGGCTTCAAACCCTCTAAAGCCATCATTGCCTAACTCAGTTATGGATTGAAAACCCTCTAGAGCCATCGTCACCTGACTTCAAACCCTCTACAGCCATCGTTGTCGACTCAGCTATGGATTGAAAACCCTCCAAAGCCACCACTGCCTGGCTTCAAACCCTCTACAACCACCATCGCCTAACTCAGTTGTGGATTAAAAACCCTCTAGAGCCATCGCTACCTGGCTTCAAACCCTCTACAACCGCCATCGCCTAACTCAACTATGGATTGAAAACCCTCCAAATTTGCCACTGCCTACTTGATCTATAGAGGCTACAAGGGCCACATTTTCTCTTTCTTGATATCTGTGGAGTTCTTCTATCTCAATTAAGAAAATTCTAATTCTTTTTGCAGGCATTAGACCATTTGGTGTTTTTTAAGATTGTAAGAGACAATTTATTAGATACATACCATTTTTGTGATTTTAGAACCTTAAATACAATTTTAAGGTTTAAATTTTAGAAAGATTAAGATTATGTACACTAATTTTTTGTTAACTACAATATGATTGAACTATGGTTGAATAAATTCTTTATAAATGTTTTAAAACTAACTTCAAAAAATTTATATATATTACTTAACATTTAGTAGTACTAAATTAAATTGTAAACACTAATTTTGTGTTTTTAAAAAGTGTTCAAACTTTTACAATCAACCAAAGTAGAGGTGTATCAAAGACCTTTGTTTAAGTGATAATCTTGATATTCTTTATATCCAAACTAAAATGACAAAGGATGGAGTTTTCAAAACTATGAAAGTGGTATGGGAAAGATATGAATGGGATGCTATGGATTCCGAAGGAGCGACAAGGAGAATTCTAATATGTTAGAACCTCCTATGCAACCATTCATAAAACTAGGCACTGGATAGCCTTATTAGTCACATGTTATTTTGCAAATATTCAATTCATCCTTATCAATGTCTATGGACTTATAACTTAGTTAGGTAGATTAGAAGTATGGAGTGGGATTGAAGCCTTTATAAGAAGTAAAGACCAAAAAACTCAATTCATGATCATAAGAGATTTTTATGTCATAACCAAGTTAGATGCAATATTTGGGGGAATTAGAAAAATAACCCAAAGTTTCTATTCAAAACAATAATCTATGGGAGGTTGAGTTTGAAGAGGATAGTTATACATGGACTAACAACAGGAGAGGCTAAAACCTAATAGCAAAACAACTAGACAAATGCATACACTCAAATCATTAGCTAGATGAAGGGACTTGTGCTAAAATTAATACCTTGACAAGGATTGGTTCATATCACTGGACAATGAGAGTTAAAATGGTGGTAAGTGAATTTAAAAAATAACGTATTTTAAATTTGAACATATGTAGGAAGACCATCCTCAATTTGTTGATATGATAGCGCAAACATGAAATTCTTCAAGAAACGGTGGGTTGTATGCACTTCCAAAACAAACTAAATCAATGACATATAAATTAAAAGAATGGAACGATAACACTTTTGGAAACACTTATGAGAAGAAGGAACTAAAAGAGAAACCTTCAAAATTAAAAAATGATCATAATAATCCAAGCTCACAGGAAAGGGAGTTTCTTAGTGAATATCATAATATTTCGAGTAAGGAAGATAAATTTTGGAGATTAAAATCAAGACAGACTTGGTTAAAAGGAGATAAAAACAAAAAAAAATTTCATAGGATGACAATGTACAGAGATCAACATCCAGAATTAGTAGAATTAAATCAATATAAGGGGTTTGGATTGAAGACCATAGTGAAATAAAAAATAAGGCAAGGATTTTTTACCAAAATATTATAGGATCAGAGGACTTTGAATTTATTAATGATAAACTACTACAAGAAGTTTGTTCCATTATTATAGATGAAGACAATAGGAAACTGATGGAGCTTATTACTCTGGAATAAGTTTAGTTCACTCTTTTCTCTTTTGATATAGATAAATCCCTAGGTTTGTATGGGCTCTTTGTAGCATTCTATCAGCATAATTTGAATATAGTGAAGGATTCTTTGTTGGGTTCAGTGGAACAGTCGGGTAAAACAATACATACCTTATAAAATAAATGCACCATATCTTACCTTGATTCCAATAAAGAAGGAAGCAAAATTGTTTGTTTCGTTTAGGCCCATAAGCCTATGTAATATGGCATATATGATAATCTCTAAAGTGATGGCAAATTGGTTAAGACCATTGTTAGACAAAATTATTTTAGAAGAGCAAGGAGGAATTGTGAAAGGGAGAGATTCTAGACGGGAGCATAGTAGCTCACGAAGTTATGCATTCAGTAGCTTTAAGAAAAGAGAGCAATGATCTTAAAACTTTATATGAGTAGAGCTTATGATAGGGTTAAAGGGGATTTCTCTTTGCAGTATTAAAAAAGTTTGGATTTGGGAAGAAATGGGTTAATTGGATTAAATCTTGTGTCTCTATCGTATCATATTCAGTGTTGGTCAATGGGTTAGTAACAAAATCATTTAAATCCAAGAGAGATCTTAGGCAGGGAGATCCTCTATTACCATAATATCTCATGCAATTATGCATTCAGTAGCTTTAATAAAAGAGAGAGAAATGATCTTAAAACTTGATATGAGTAGAGCCTATGATAGTGTTAAAGGGTATTTTCTGTTTGTAGTATTAAAAAAGTTTGTATTTGGGAAGAAACGGGTCAAATGGATTAAAGCTTGTGTCTTTATAGTATCATATTCATTGTTGGTCAATGGGTTAGTAACAAAATCATTTAAGGCTAAGAGAGGTATTAGGTAGGGAGATCCTCTATTACCATATGTTTTCATTATTATGGCAAAGGTATTGGGTAGGAATTTGAAGAAGGCTAACAAATATGGGCTAATAAGTGGACTTAAGGCTAGTAATAACATCAACAACATCATCTATCAACAGTTTGTAGATGATACAACCCTTTTTTGGAGGGTAAGGATAAACGAGGCCAGAGCTTTGAATAACATATTAAAGGAATATAAAAGAGTGTTAGGGCAGAAAGTTAATAGGATAAAATTCAAAATTTACTTCCTAAACACTCTAGATATAATATCAAAGCAAGGATATGTAGGTTACTTCAAATGGACGAGGCAAATTTGCTAACAAATTATCTAGGGATGCCCTTATTTGAGGGGAGAATGAGGATAGATTTAGGGAATCCAGTTATAAGTAAAATTTATAATAGACTACTGGCATGGAAAGGTAGAGGGTTACCATTAGCAAGAAGAATACAACTAATTGAATTAGTCTTACAAGCCATTCCAACATATTATATGTCCTTGTATATTATGCCAAATTGATAGAAAAAAGTTTAATCTATATTATGCGATCAAATTTGTGGTCAAGATTACATGATAAAAGGAAATTTCCTTTCGTGAAATGGAGCAAGGTGTGTGATGATAAAACTAAGGGAGGTCTCAATTTAAGAGTTCTTACGGATGCAAACTTAGCTCTTAGGGGAAAAGTAATTTGGAGATTATACAAAGAGAGTCAAACACAATGGGCAAGAATTCTTCTAAGTAAGTACATTGAGCTCAATGACCCAAGCTTAATATTTACTACATTCTCACTACCAGATGGTTCTATTCTATGAAACAATTTTAAAAAATCAATTGATCTAGTGATTAAAGGTCTAATATGGGTGGTGGAAATTGAAGAAAAAATTCTATTTGGATGGATACTTGGTGTGATAAAAAACCACTTAATCTAGATCCAATTTTGAAACCATTTATGAGATTACTTAAAAATAAACATGGTGATAGGGTTTCAAACATTATGTGCAAGAAGGAAGATACAAATGGAAAGAAGATTTTTTACAAGTATACAAGATATTGATGCTAGGAGGCAATCGAGCAGAAAGATAACAATGGTGATTATTCTTATAGTCAAGGATAAGTTGATTTGGGAGTTGAATAGCTTATGAGAATACACAACAAGAAGCATATATAATGTAAAGCATTGACAAAATAGGAATACCACAAGAATATGGAGAGATATTTGGGATAGCCCGAGCATTCCTAAAGTCAAAATGTTTGTTTGGCTAGTAGATCATAGAATTTTTTTATCCTGGGATAACCTTATGAAAAAGGGGTTTTCATGGCCCCTCACAATGTGTTCTACGTAAAAATATGGAGGAGAGTATAGAGCATCTCTTGGGACATTGCTCAATAGTCTGGAAACTATGGCAATGGATTCTTAATATGTTTGGTAAATTCATGGTGATGAATGGTAGAATTAAAGAATGGTTAAAGCAATGGTAGATCACTTTTAAAAATGAGGCTTTACAGACAATCTGGGATATATCAAAAGATACAATACTTTGGACTATATGGCTGGAAATGAATAGAAGACTATTTAAAGGAAAGGAAAGAAGTTTAGAGGTAATCAAAAGGAATATTTTTTAGCCATAGAGAAGTCTAAACCAACCCTATCAACTCACCCAATCCCTAATCTTGAAGCAAAGAGCCTTGATAGATGGATTCAAGTCATCAAATGGAATTATGATATTGGGTACAAGAGAAACAAAAGGAAGGAAAATAATATAAAGTGGAAACCACCATAAATGGAGTTGGTCAAATTGAATTTTGATGGAGCATCTAAAGAAAATTCAAGACCAACAAGAGGAGGAGGAATAATTAGAAATAATAGAGAAAGGGATTTTGTCACATTACACTTTCAATAGTGGATTTAAGACAAATAATGAAGTTGAAGCTTGGGTAACTTTGGAAGGGTTAAAAATATATAGAAAAATGAAATGGAACAGAGTATGGATGGAAAGTGATTCAATAATAGTAATAAATGTAATTTTGAGGAAAGCAAAGGCTCCATGGAACATATAAGAGATAATTGTGGAAATACAAGACCTTACTATAAAGTTTGAAGAAATCAGGTTTACACATATGTTAAGGGAAGGAAACAAATGTGTAGATAGGCTATCCAATAGAGGGGTTTTAATTGAGGATCATGAAGTTAAATTATCTTTTCCATGGTTAGAGGAAGTAGTAAGTTTAGCTAAAGCTAACAATAATATGTTGACTACCTAAATTAAATAATGATTAAGATTTACTTTAATGTTTTCCATTGGTAATATTTGCTTTATTTTATAATATTAATGTGTTTTCATATAAACTATTTATTACAATTCTTGTAGTTGCATTTATGCTTCAAGAAGAAAACTAACGATCCATATTTGGTAAAGTAGACTATGATAACACGAAGTTTTGGAAATATTACTTTACTAAGATGCAATGCATAGATAGTAGAGGTGGAGTTTTAGTATTGTGAAGGATGTTGCAGGAAAATGTCAAGAAGGATGTTGAATTTTGGAATATTTGTATTCACACAAAAAATTGAAGGAAAATTGAAAGAAAGATTATATAAAAGATAAAAATTTAAGGGAAGAGAGAAATTGAAATATTTAAAGATGAAGAAATTGATTGTGAAGAAATTAATTGAAGGGAAATTAAATTGAAGAAAGAAATTGAAATTGAAGAATATTGAAGATTGAAGGAAAAAAATTAATATTTGAAATTTTGTGAAAATTTAATTTGGGAGTAATTAGGATTTCATTGGTCTCCATTGTTTATTGTTATTATTATTATTATTTTAAAAGAAGTATATTATTTAATTTAATACAGGGATTACAATGCTAGAAGGCATGAAGAGAGCAAACAAATCACTCACTCTCAAGTACTTTTACAATTATTAAGATGACTTGGACATATTTTACTAATTTTGAACGATCCATACTGACCATATAGAGCCCTAATCTAGACAAGACTAAATCATAAATGGCATATACTCAGTTTATACATTTTTAGTATAACCAACAATGTTAAAAAAATATTGCACTCCATGTTGGTTGGGTGCTACATGTGCCACAGTTGCAATATTCTAGTTTGAAGTGTGGCCCCTAAATTTGTCATTCTATCCGCCTCCACATTGTATTTCCTTCTAATTTGCCGAAATTTCGTCTAAGAGAAAAGTTTAACCATTTAGTTGATACATTTGATTGAATAAGCAAATACCAATTGATTTAAATTTGGTCTTTGTGACAACATTAACAATAAGTTGAGAATCTCCTAAAACCTTGAGCCTTTGTGATAACAATAACAATGAGCTGAGAATATCCTAAAAATTCAAATAATCAATCCCTTCATCTTTGGCCAGAGAAAGCTTCAATTTTAGAGCTTGGATTTTTGCATTAGTATTCTTAATGATGCCAAGATTGGTTGTATGTCTCAAGTGAGTCTTTTTATTGAAGAGAATAATTCCTCCTCTACAAGCAGGTCTTGGATTTCCCTTTGAGACCCCATCAAAGAAAAGGGTGTAGCCAATACTGAGAAGAGGAGGAACACTCTTATTCTTCTGATTTCCTTTCTTGGAGGGCTTGAAGCTATTTAAATTTGTCTCCTCGAGCAGGAAATGAACTAAGTTAGATGTGACCCATGAAGGGCTGGTTTGATCTCTAAAAATGAGAGCATTTTGAGCCTTCCAAATTTCCCTAAATAGGTATTGGGGAGCAAGGAGTTTGGTAGTTGCAGGCTAGCTAATTTCTTTTCTCACCCTTTTATAGATGATGAGATATACATCGTTGTTTGAAAGGAGGTAGGGGCAACAATTTGGGGAATGACATTACTCAAAAGATATTTCCATACTTCTCTAGCATACACACATTGTATGAAAAGATGATCTCTACTTTCTTCAATTGCCTTACAAAGGATACAACAATTTGGACCCATAATGCCTCTTTTCCTCAAGTTGTCAAAAGTGAGTTGTCGGTCTTGCATCACTATCCAATAGAAGAAATTGACTTTAGGAATTGCATCCTTGTGCCAAATATGTTTCCATTTGGGTATAGTTTGAAAGTTACCTTTGAGAACCTTGTACTCCTTACTAACTGCATACATCCTTGAGCCATTAATGTTGCCCCATATGAGTTTTTCAATGTCGTTGGGATCTAAAAGGAGCCTTCCTTCCATAGAAGATATGAAGGAGATCTAGTCATCATTCAAATCTCAAGGAATGTTGAACTCTTGCCTAAACTTGATGTTGGGAATAGTCTAAAAGTTAACCACTTGATTAAGAAAACATTTGTTTTTTTTTTTAGCCAATCTTTTAGGCGATCAAAAATTTGTGGCCTAATTTTGAATTGAATTTTGCCACCATTTCTAGGCATTCAAGATAGCTGGTTAGAAATTAACCCCATGGCCTTTTCTAGGTTTCTTCATATTTGAGTTTTCTTCCCTAAAGGTTTGCATATGAGACAACAAATTGACATATAGTAGTTGCATTTGTGGTATAGGAAGGAATCCCACCATTTATCTTTGTCAAAGACCATTCTCCATATGAGTTTAGTTGCCAAGGCCATTTGGTGGTTATGCAAACACCTCAAGCAAAGACCCCCTTCCTTATTGCTCTTAATGATTTGCTCCCACTTGACAAGGTGGAATTTCCTTTTGTCATCTTGTTTTCCCCATTCCCACATAAATTTCCTGATAAGATGCTCCATCCTATTCATAACGCTCTTAGGTGCATTGATAATCCTCATTTGATAGATAGGGAGGTCTAAGAGCACAAAGTTTATAATCAAAACCCGTGCAAGAGGGGTTAATAATATATTGGATCAAGCATTTATCTTGGCCTTCATTTTACATAGGATTGTTTCCAAATGTAGAGCTTTGGGAAGATTAAAAGAGATAGGCACTCCTAGGTAAAATAATGATTGATTTGGACTTATCTTGTAAGAGATATTTCTTTAGCTTCCCTAAGATGGGATTGGGATAAATAGATAATAGACTTGTTATCATTCTCCATGCAACCTATTGCAATAAAGTAAACTCTAATAACTAAGGCAAACCTCCAGACAATTTGAGGGGAACTTCCCAAAAGAATAGTGTCATCTACAAATTGGGCGTGGTTTAGTTCCTTTCCACCTTGACAGGTGGATATGCCAAGGAGAGTCTTTTGTTGTTTTTTGCGATCTAAGGTTTGGCCAAGAAGATCTATTGAGATGATATAAAGATAGGGTGAGAGGGCACACCCTTGCCTCAGACCCCTAGAGAGTCTAAAAAAAATTGTTGGGATACCATTAACCAAAGCGACAATCCAAGGGTAGTTGATGGATTCCTTTATCCATCCCATCGTATTTTCATCAAGTCCCAGCTTGCAAGGGTGTCAGATTACATTGTGGTTTAGCCTATCAAAAGCATTTGCCATATCCAATTTGATGGTCATGATCTTATTATTGGCCTGCTTATTGGAGTGGATGGCTTCTTGGGCGAGGATGATTCCTTTTAAAATATTCCTGATCAGAACAAAGCCAATTAGCTCTTCTAAAACTAGATATTGAATAAGCTTTTCAAGCCTCTTGGAGATAATCTTGGTAACAATTTTGTAGGAAGTAATGCATAGCGAGATAGGTCTATATCAACCTATACTCACTACTTGCACTTCTTTTGGAATCAGGGCTAGAAAGGAAGAGTTAATCCCCCTATGGAGTCTATGATGTTGTTTGGAGTCTTCCACCATTACTAAAAGATCATTTATTATGACCTCCCAAAAATCTTGGTAAAAAATTGCATTAAAACCATCGAGGTTGGGGGCTTTATCTCTTCTCATGCTGAAGACAATCGTTTTCAACTACTTCATTGTCACAATTTTGTAGCAGTATTTGTTTTGTTCTTGGAAAAAAATTTGAGAAATATTAACTAGGAGTTCATTTAATGCCTCTTCTTGGTTCACATTTTCCTCCTGATATACCTGCATAAAATGATTAGAAACATGTTCTTTAAGGTCTTTCACTAATTCAAAGCTCTGTCCATCAATAATTTGGAGCTTTGTTATGGTACTAAAATTTCTTCTTTATTAGGTTTTTCGATAGAAGAATTTGGTGTTTATGTCTCCTATAGAAACCTAGAGCATTCTAGATTTTAGTCTCCATGTGATTTCTTCTATGTATAGAAGATTAAGTAGTTTGTGGATTTATCCCTCGTACCAGAGTCAAACGTAACTAAATCCCCCATTGCTCTCACAATTCCTTTTAGGATTTCTTCATGCCAAAACTAGAGAGGGAGGCCAAGGAGTTTGATCCACAATGATGTTGTATAGATCCTTTGATAGTTTGGATCAGAATCCAAACCCCATTTACGAAGGAACAAGATTCTGGGGTCTCAGGATATTACAAGAAATTTGTGAAAAATTATGGCAAGTTAGCAGCTCCCTTGACAACCATATTGAGGAAAATTTCTTTTTTTGTGGACTAATTTGGCCGAGAAGGCTTTTGTTGATTTGAAGTTTACTATGATCACCACTCCTGTTTTGGAAATGATGCTTCAGGCACGGGAATTTGGGCAGTTTTAATGCAGGAGGATCGAGCATTGGCTTTCGCTAGCAAGGCACTCTCCTCGAAATTTGGGCAAGTCCACTTATGAGAAGGAAATGCTGGTCATTTTACATGCGGTCACTCGTTGGCATCCATATCTCATTGGTCAACATTTTTCCATTAAAACTGATCATCAGAGTCTAAAATATATTTTAGAACAAAGGGTGGCTACTCCGAAACAACAAAAATGGATCTCCAAATTGTTGGGGTATGACTATGACATCTCTTATAAGAAAGGTAAAGAGAATGTGGTGGTCGATGTCTTGTCTTGTCTCCATGAAGATCAGGCCATGTTACATGCTATCTCTACACTTTTGCAATGGGTTCTTCACCTTCGTGAGGATTTGGCCAAGGATTCATCATCGTAAACTCTCATTCGCACTCTCCAAGAGGATCCTCATTCCCACCCTGGTTATGTTTGGGATGGTCAAGATTTACGATTTTATGATCGTTTGGTTATCCATCTAAGTCTCACATCAAGGACCTCCTCCAAGAAATGCATGCTTCTCCCACAATTGGTCATTCGGGTTTTCTCAAAACATATACCCGAACCAAACGTACTTTTTTTCTAGGAGGGAATGAAATAGGACATCAAAATATTTGTGACCGAATGTGATCGCTACCAGCACATGAAAGGTGAAACTGTGAGTTATCCAGGGACACTTCAATCTTTGCCTATTCCTGAGTGGGTTTGGACATATATATCTGTGGACTTCATCGAAGGGCTACTAAAACCTAGAGGCAAATCAATTATTTTGGTGATAGTGGATAGTCTTTTGAAGTATGCTCACTTATGTTCCCTATCCACCCCTTATACTACATCCATTGTCACCCAAATCTTCCTTGACTCCATCTTTCGCCTCCATGGGATGCCTAAATCAATTATATATATTTTTGAGTAAATACTTCTTATACACATCCGCCGTGGGGATTGAACCCGGATCACATCACCGATAATGCAAGTGGTGTCCTTGTCGGTAGACCACAACACACAGATGCCTAAATCAATTATCTTTGATCGAGATCCTACCTTCACAAAACGCTTTTGGCAGGAACTGTTCAAGTTGTAGGGGACACAACTCAAGATGAGTTCAGCCTACCATCCTCAAACTAATGGCCAAACCGAAATTGTCAATAAATGCTTGGAGACCTACCTTCGCTGCTTCACTTTTGAACATCCTACTCATTGGGCTAACTGGCTTCCTCTGGTTGAATGGTGGTACAACACCACCTATCACTCTGCCACTAAGGTGACTCCATTTGAAGTAGTCTATGGTCAACTCCCACCGAGTCCAACTTCTTACATTCCAGGTAGCTCCAAGGTTCAGGCGACGGATTCCACTCTCTGCCAGCATGACTCCATTATGTGCCAACTCAAGCTCAACTTGGACATGGCTCAGAATCGTATGAAACAACAAGTAGATCAACATCGTACCAAACATAGCTTTGTCATTGGTGACATGGTCTTTCTTCGCTTACAACCCTACAAACAATCATCTCTCCAGTTACGTGGTTTTCAGAAACTTGCCGCCAAATACTATGGTCCTTATCAGGTATTGCAGAGGCTTGGAGCGTCAGTGTACAAACTAGCCCTTTCAGCTAGTTCCAAAATTCATCCAGTTTTCCATGTGTCATCTCTCAAGAAGGTTATTGGCAACAACGTGCAGGTGTAGTCTACAATTTCAAAGTTAGACAAGGAAAACCTGAATGTATTCTTGACTGGAAATCGTGCAACCTTTGTCGACGTGGCTTGTAACCAAAAGATGTGATATGGGAACCTCTTCACCAAAGCTAGTTGTTCCCTCACCTGTAGCTTTGAGGACAAAGCTTTTTGAAGGGGAAGGGAATGTTAGGACTCCATCCTAACACTTGATGTAATAGTCCTTGTGAAACGTGGGTAGTACCCAATATAATATTTTGTAATGTTTTATTATAGTTTTGGATTAAGAAGTGCCTATGCCAAATGGTGTCCTTCTATGCACCCATTTTTCAAGAATGTAATTGATTGTAGGTAGGAGATTCTAACCCGGGTGGCATTTTGCATGTAAGCCAACCTTGAGAGTTAGGTGCTCAAGGAATTCCTTAAAACTGCGAGGGGCAGTATTGTATGTATCTTTTTGCATAATTGAATGAAGTATTGAAAGAGGTCGCCCTCTCAAAGAGGCTTGCGATTCAATGCTATTGTGAGATTGTTCCTATTTTGCAAATTACTTTTGTATTGTGCATTTTATTTCTAAGTGTGTTATGAGCATATATGTTTATTTTCAATATTTGTGTGAGAGTGTTTATTTTTAATAGTAGGTCCCTAACAATTGTCCTAGGTATCTCCTTCAACTTTGGATTTTGTCTTGGTAAGCTCCTTTCTACATGTGGAAACAAAATGCTGCTTGCACATGTTTACATGATGGCTTTTCTTGTCGCAATGCTTATATGGATGGAAGTTCCAATAGAACTAACTAGTATATCTTCTTATTACACAATGGTCAAAAAATTGGCATATAAAAGGCTTGCACTTATACATCTTAATATTATGGTTTTCATACTTATGCCTATCTTCTTTAGAATAGACTCGTTCTTCTCAATAAATTGATTCATTTTTCTTAGTTAGGAGGTTGCTCCTTTCTTGTAGATGCATTTCATTATTACTTGGCTCCTTTGGTGGAATGCTCATGTCTTTGAAGATTATATATATTTCTTTTTTTGGTGTCAATAACTCTCTTAGGCTTTTATAATTGACTTGCATTCTCTTTGAAGTTTTATCTCATACATTGTAATTTCAATTATTTCCACCCTCATGATAACCAACATCTAGATTCCTCCCCTTGGTATTTAGATCAATTGGCTTTCCTATTTTTATATGAAAACCACTTGGTAGAAAACCAAAATGATCTTATTTTAAGCACTATATGGACATGTGACTCAAACGTGAGAGATCCTTTGTTTTCTCAAAAAAGAGTTACAAATGGCTCAAAACATAATGAAGCATTAGACCGAGAACTAAATATCAATTTGTACCAAAAGATTAGAAATACCTCTGCCTATAAAAAGGCTTATGAATCATGTAAATTCATAAGTAGAAAATAAGATGAAACACATGATTGGTTGGCCAAATAGAAATACAAGTTTAAAAAATTGAAAGCACTACACACCCTGTAGATGTTATCTTGTGAATGTCTAATTTTCTGACATTTTAAAATAATACGCATCTTTATGGCAACAAACACACACATGCATAATGGTAAGGTTGCAAGCTTACCACAAATAGTATGTGGGGTTGAAACTAGGTAAAAAGCAAGTACAACTACATAAAGGTTTATGAATCATGCACATTGCTAAATAAAAAATAGAAGAATATGTGATTAGTTAGCCAAACAAAAAAATAGGTTGCTATCTTGAGAATGTCTAATTATTTTTTACTTTTGAAAATGTAACACATGGCAGTAAACGAATACACATAATAATGGTAAGTTTGTATTGCCATGCCTAAGTTGTAGGATGAAATCTAGGTAAAAAGCAAGTACAACTACACAATGTATAGATTTTTTAAAGAATTAGATATTGTGTAGCTTTGAGAAGCCCTATGCCCATTGACTAGTGAACAAGCTAAAAAGTGTATAATAGTTACAATTATTGACAAGTTATAATAGAATCCTCTTGACACTCCACTCAAAATCATGAAAAAAAATGTAAAGTAATTTTAATGTCCAGAAGGCCATAGGCCATATGAGACAATCCTCATGGAAGATGTTTGTTTATCCAATTGTACTCTGGTTACCAAATCATGGTGTACAAAAAAATGTCTCATATATTTTATCAATCATACAAAGTGTTAAAAAAGGTGAGGTGGCATATGCTCTTGAGCTATCTGAAATATCTTATATTCATAATGTTTCTTAAAATTTAAGCATATAAATAGAATTAGTTCATTAATGAAAGGAAAAAAATACAAATGAAACCAAAGGGACTCTTAGAGAAATGTACCAAACAATCACATTCAAGAGAAGTTAACAAATACAATATCAAATCCATGAATGAGCCACATGAAAGAATGAACAATTTGTACAAAACCAACCTAGAGCCACCACAATTTATTGCAACTGGTGCTCTGTAAAACATATCAAAAAAGGGAAGAAGGTAGAAATAATGAATCCAGCCTACCATGGGATCATGTGTTGGATTACTCTTTATGAAAAGCATCATAATTATAATGACTACTCTTCAAGAAAAGCATCAAAAATATTATTATTTGGGGAAACCAAAGTAGCCACCATACATAATGATTGCAGTCCTCGATCAAGTGGTATTAGCTCAATCGGTTAAATTTCTCAACATTCAAGGAGGAGACCAAGGTTCGAATCTTGTTAAACAATACATGGATAATATCCAAGCTTTGTTATAATACCACTATATGGTGATGATGTAATATGGGTGGAGCTGTTTCAATTCCATATAACTAATTGAAAAAAAATGATTGCAGTCCTATGTTTCACAGTGTTATCCTTGAAGATCCATCCTTCTCGAATAGGGTTAATTTTCTAATATTCTATTCAACAATGCCATAATTTATAAATAAAAACATTATTTGTTAATATACACAAATATTTTAATGTGGGTCAATCTTATAGTGATCAAGGAAAGAAATAAAGCATGAACTCAAAAGTAGTCATAGTAGGGTTATCTGCTTGTCCTCTTTATACATTTTTATCAATACAAATGCTTTAATTCTTGTCATTAAAGCAATTAAGCCCTAGTTTGTGCCCATGTTATCCAATTTGTCAAGGCTACACTAGTAGCTAACTTAAATACAATAGCCATAAAACTGTATTAAAAGTCGCGGCCCCTACCTCAATAATGTACATTGTAAAACTAATACACTAAGAAATTATTTTAGTAGAGTTTTTTTTATGGGGCATCTTAAAAACCATTAGGTAAAGTTACAAATCCATCTAGAGATGGAACTCATCAAAGCCCAAATGAAGATGGTTCACTTAGATCATTGGATGGAACCTAATGGTTTACTGTTATTTTGGATAAAAATAATTCACAGAATAAACATTTATTGCAATACGATTACAATTATTTTGGGCAAAATGATTTAGGAAAACCAAACAAATCAATTGAATAAACAAAAAAAACCTTCTTCGCCATAAAGCACTTTTTTTTTAAAATCCCCTCCTTCAACATAGGCATGCGCTGCAAGGCTTGTAACTCTCTTGGCAATAACCCATATACGACTCTTCCCATACAGCATTCAACCTCGTTGTGCCATGGAACAAAATGCTACCATAGGGGTAGGCTGAATGCAGATCAACAGCTTGCAAAGGAAGGGGGAAGAATTTCAAGTGCCCAAATAAAGGTCATCGCCAACCTCTTCTTCTTGGCATATAGAAGACCTCAGTTTATATAGTTTGTGATAGTTATAGTTAGATTTCCATTGAGTATGGGAATTAATGGAAGAGTAAGTGTGATAATCAAGAGAAAGGTAATGTTGGTTCGTTTATAAAAGATACTCAGTTCTGAACTGGAACTACAGTAAAAAATTCATACAAAGACCAATATACGACCAGTGTTTTGTAACTTTGTTTATAAATTGTAATCAAGACATCGTTAAGTTAAGAAATTCGAATCAGATTTGACTAGTTTCACTGCATAAAGGAACCTTTTTAAGACTAATTTCAGGTAGGAAATACACATTTTCAGTATTACAACAATTAGAGATTCAAACTATATCATTGTCAAATGCATGAGTTTGATGTTACTACATTGCAATGGTCAGCAATATTTTACCAGCAAACAAAGATCTGGGCAACTGGATATTTATGCATTGATTTTTCTTGAAAGTGATTTCAGCTAGCTAACAAACTATCTATTTCACAATAACAGTGATAGATGGCTCTACTACCAAAGTAAATAGCATGGTTTAGACTTTCGTGATGACAAACTTTAAATGCTGGAAACTTGTTAGCTGCTGGCCAAGATCTCAGTAAACACTATATAGATCTTCAGCTTCATCAAACATAATGTGCCAACATGAGACTTTTTAGCATTAAGAACTATGATGTATAAGTAGTGTCCATTAAAGGTCCCGTGAACTTCTAGGATACACCTTGATGTGTTTTAGTGGGGAGAGACGGAGCCATTGAAGCTGTGGGTGGTAGGAATAAAAGTGCATACATTTAGTTGAGCTTGATTTCCTACTTTCCACCAACATTAAGATTGGAAGATAAATGCGACCGCCCTTTAGCAGCAAACACTTTACTGAAGATGAATGGCCTTCAGCTGATCTGACAGCTCCTTTATGGAAATTGTTCCAAGTAACCATGTCCATTTCATAGTGCAAAAGCTAGATCATCATGAAAAGCTATCAAGTGTTACTCACCTTCTACATATATTTCTGTTAAAGAATTTCCTTTGCTATAGTAGAGAATTATATCTCTGCTAAGGCCTACTCATTCTTAGTGACAACACATATTCTTTAGCCTGATTTTCTATAGTCTTTTCATCTCACGGTGTTTCATTGTACAGCTATTACGTGCTTTGTAGGGGAATTAGGCATTGACTATCAAGCATGCAGGATAGAATGACATTAAATATTGAATAGCCAACTCATTATGTATGCCACACCTTGTCACATGATCTAACAAATGAATTATTCAAGGATTTATTTGACTTCATTTTTTAAATTACATAAATTGCATATGTATCTATTTATAAGAATCAAGAAAATTCATACCTGTATAAAGCACACCTCTCGTTAATGCCCTGAATTAAACCAGAACTTGGAAGCTTTTAGACATTGCGAGGCTTGAGAATTAACAGCTCTAAGAGGTTGGACTGCATATCCCTCTTAAATGCATAATTGTTACATCCTTCCTGCCTAATTCTAGAAACAAGAGACGGTAGTTGGCATCATAACTGTTGCAAAATACTTACAGATGATCTGGTAATCAAGTCACAAAGTTCAGATGTAGGAGATTAAGATTGATAAAAACGTAAAGGTAAATATAAATTTTTAGGTTACAGTCAAGCCAGCATGCCTCTTCAGCATATAGGACCCACTTGCTTCAACAAGAAAAGTTTTCACTTTAACCTATACTAATAGCCCACTTGTGTACCTCTAGTTTCGGTCCTTTGACCAAGCTCATCATAAATTGAATCTTACCCATCTGGTGAAGCTTGTTCAGTAAGAGTTCAATTTAAGACTTTAAATAAATAAACCAAGCTGGCTTAGCTGATGTTAGTGGGGTGAAATATCCCACAAACCAAAACAAAAGTTTAACAAGAAACCCTAGAAGAAAACCCCTGCATGTTTCTAGTTATCTGTAAAGTTCTAGAGGCCAAATTTTGAGAAATAAAATTTGGCTCAATCTATATCTCAAAATCAGAAAATCTGACACACCTGCAAAACAGGTAGAGTCCAAAAAGTTTATATCTTTCAGGATTGACACTTTAAAATCTAATGTCACTAATTCACGTCCTGTCAAATCACCTCACATTCACCGGCAACATGGGTTTCAGATGAAACATATTCTTTTGCTGCTATTGATTGTTCAGCTCTTAGGTTACAATCTGAATAAATTTGGAGTTTTAGGTGGAGCTGCCTGTACTCGACATCACAAGTTTTTTCTTTGTAAAACAGATTGAAGAAAATTTCTCGTTGTTATCTGATCTGCTATCAGCAGTAAGGATTGACCACAATGTTTTGCTGCTGGAGGCACCGAATCTGCAACAGCAAAGTGAACAACTGTTCAAAATGACAAACCAGAATGCATGCAGAAAACTTTTCCAGAAAAGAAGGCCAGCAAAAGGTGAATGCTGGTGTGCAGGGAAAACAAAATAGCACTTGGGCCAAAACTTCAAAAAAAATTCCACTACTGTATGAAGCAGCCAATGCAGAAGGGTAGTAAAGCAAGCAGCCACATCCAAGGTCAACTTGACGTCGATCAAAATGCTACTAGGCAAGAATGGATCCCAAGCCATAAAATAGGTATTTAGAGACCTCAATGAGGCTCTGACACCGAATGATATGACCTTGTATTAAAATTAAGACTGCAGAAAGCAAAAACTGATATTAAATTGAGAAAATATAGTTGCCAAATCTGATAATGTACACTCTCCATTAGTCACATATAAATAGGTTTATAAAAATGAGGTTGAATGGTTGCAAAGTGCTGTTGAATTCCACATGCATAAAGATCTCAATTAGTCTGACTTAATGGAGTTAGTGAACTGTACATGTGCATGGCCATCTCATTCAGTCTCATGGAAACTAAGACTAGCACGGATTTCCTTTGATAAGATATTGTCTCCCAGATAACAATTTAGTATAATAAATGGATAAAGCTTTAATTAATAATAAATGGTGTTGTTATATTTTTTAACTTTGAAGAAAACATCAAAGTTTAAATTTTGTTAGATTATATATACATAATTACCATATTATCATCAAATATAATTATAATTTAATAAAAATAAAACTATTTTTAAAAAATTGAAAAAAATGAAATCCATTATAATCCAACATAACCAATTACAATATACATATAACTGAACTTTTAATAACAAGATCTTGCAAAACGGTCTTTCTATCTCTTTGCACATTTCTGGATTGAAGTAAGATACGAATTATTAACATATAATTTTTAACATTTATCTTAGGTCAAGACGATGACTGTGCTTAAATCACAAAAATATGTTAGTTCCATGACCATGAGAAAGATATTATAAAACAAGCCTATCTATCAGATTAATAAAACAAAATTTAAATGCAGGAGACGCAGACACTGCAATTGCTGAAGCAAACAAGTCAATCCAATAGGTAGGTTTGTGAGTAGCCAGAAGTAAAGTTAAAATAATTTTTAACTCCATAAGACAGTCATATAAAATGACTCTTAAACAAGTTTACTCAACCATACAACTCTATCCTCTGTCCTTTTGGATTTGACCCGGAGAGACCCTAATGAAAATCAAGAAACATTCTATATGCATGACGACCTGGAGCATAGTAAGAATCAATGAGGGCATCAATCCTGAAGCCAAGTTTTTGATATAGTGAAAGAGCAGCCGTGCGCAAAGGATCCACGTGAAGGCTTATGCGTTGAATGTTATTCCGTGTTTTGCATTTCTCTATCCCTGCCCTTAACAATGCTTCTCCGTAACCCTCCCTTCTGCAATCTTGCCTAACTGCATGTGCATATTTATAATTAATCCCCTAAAAAAAGGCATAAAAGCTTAAAACTCAAACAACATGATTTATGGGTCATAGTCAATCTTGTCCAAAGAGCTGTAAAACAAAACATTGCTGTAGAGAGCTTGAATACAACACTGGTGTTTCTGAAGTCAATAGAAAAGCATTTCATGTTCCATTTTCGATTGGAAGTTTTTTCATTGGTAGGTAGGTCTACCGCAAAAATCAATATAGAAATTTGTGAACAAGTAAACATACGGACCTGCAAGTTTATTGATGGAAGCAAGCAGACACGACGGCCATGAGTACATCAGATAGCCAGCTACTATTGTTTTTTGGGCGTTGGCGTTTGCAACGGGAGAGAGGGCGTATAGCAACCCACAATTTGGTTTAGCTAATTCCTGCAAAAAGGACGATGCAAGTGACTCGTGTTTTGGAAACAGCCTCTTTTCCAGTCTTCCAATTTCCTCTACCACGGCCCTCTTGTCCTCCTCATTATTATTGTCACCTGTATGTGCATTTCTGCCATGGTGACGACTGTTGTATGAAACTATTTCTTTGGTTACTGCCATTTCCATTTGTCCAGGGAAGGGAAACATGTCACATTAAAATTCGTTAGAGACTTTGGCTTCAACTTAGTCCTGTCTTTCCCACCCACCTAAAACAAGAAAACGTTAAATTACATTATTAAGGATAACATTATCACAGGTGAATTACATTTTCCTCACACCATCACAGTTAAATTACATTTTCCTCACAGATTTTTGTTAGAGCACACTAAAGAATGATGTGCAACTTTATGGAAGTAGATTTTTCTCATATCATTATTATTAAATTACATTTTCCTCATATTATTATAGTTAAATAATATTTTCCACAAGTTGTTATGGTTATAGATTTTTGTTAGAGTGCATTATAGAATGATGTGCAACGTTATTCTATAAAATTTGAACCTTAAACTTTTTTATTAAAAACATTTTGATTGGTTATGCGCAATTAAAATGCTACAAATCAAATGAAAAAACAAAATGTAAATAATTTGGAATAGACTTTGAAAATGAATTTGATTGGAAATATGTAGAATGAAGAGAGTTGTGTAAAAATGGAGAATATTTTGAATCATAAAATAAGTATAAAAAATAAAACTATAAGATTATGATGTTGGGTATGGGGCACCGTGCTTCCCTATCACATTAATCTTGTTTGTAGTCATTTTTGTATCCGAAAAACCTTGAGGATAGAAAGACTGTGCCATTGGGATTTCTACTATTTGAGTCTTAAAAACTTATATTATGCATACTCTTTGCACTAGTAGTCCAACATCTGTTGAGTTATAATCTGGATTTATGACCACCATGTTTGTTAGGAGGATTGAGCGAATGAGGTTGTTGCTTAAATGCTCTGCATCTTGGTTGGTGCATGTGTCATTGGAAGATGTGGTTGCATGTATCTCTGATTTTGGTGTTACATGGATGCTAATCCGTGATCTTGTTGTTCTTCCTATTTTAATTGCTATATTATCGCTTGTTCAAAACCTTTGGCAATAATGAATTAGCGTGCAATGTTAATGTTTGATTTACTTCTATGTTTTATATTTTTAATGTTCATGTAATAGCCCTACTAGAAAAACTATTATTTTAACAATGATCTATGCTTGCTTTTATTCCAATGATATGGTACTACTGATGGATTTGTGGTTGCAAGACCAGATTTATATCTTAAGGTAGGCAGAGTAAGATCAAGAGGACCAAGTACCCTTCCTTTAGGCGGGCAGATGAAGGGTTATTGTGAGAGGTAAGGAGGGATATGATGGAGGTGTGAAAAACACCATGGATTGTGAGTACATGGAAGCTCACAAAATTGCATCCATATAACTGCATTCATGTAGTTGCATTTTAAATATTTGGTTTATATTATATGTATGTATTGTTTGCTAAACTACATGCCAAATATTCCATGTTTTGAATAAAATGTAGAATTTAGATCTTCGATGGCAATGATAATGCTAAAGCATAGAAGTTATTATTTTATGGCAGATGGTGACATCAAATTGCCAAAAGGGAGGATGAATTGGAGGAATAGGTCCAAGTGGCAATTTCAATAATTGTTTGATGTTGTGTTTATAAATTATAAATTGATTAATAATATCTATATATAACAAAATATAATATATAAGGCGGGAAAATGAGCTCTGGCGATTTTTTCCTCTGAACTAGGGTTTTTGGAACTTCGAAGATTCTTGGGCATCAGCTGGATTGCAGAAGTGCCTTCGGGGTACGGTGGTTCTGAAGGTTAGATCGGTGCCCCAGGAGAGTCCAATGGGGACTTCTCCGGCTCCTTTTCCAGGGAGTACCGGCTCTTATGCGGACTTGTTTAAAGAAAACTCTTCCCCAAAAAATGTCGAAGCTCAAAAAATGGCATACAAAATGATCTTCACGACTGCTGGGAATAAGTCGGCGAGCACCTCGTGTGAATGGTTGTTTGCCGCAGGCCGAAACCAGGCCAAAAATAGTCATTGAGCCAAGTATGGTTGAGGAATCAATCATCTACAGAGTTGATCACGATCTAATCTGCAAGTTCATGGGGATACGTCCTTCCCTGAATTTTTTGCACTCCTGGATCCGCCAAAACTGGGAGCCTCACGGTGAGTATTCATTGTGGTTTATTAGCAATGGATATTTTATTATTAGCTTTTCGTCTTTGGCCGATAGAAATAAGGCTTTCGAGTCAGAGAAGAAAAGTCATGGCCCGACAGGGCTATTTGTTCAGCCATGGAGAGTGGGATTCGATCCCCGAGTTGAACCTACCGCTGTCCCAGTATGGATCCGACTATATGCTCTCCCAATGGAATTTGGAGTGAGCAGGTGTTGGCAAGGATTGGCAATTCCATTGGTAGACATCTGGGTGTTGCCAGAGACACACTTGAAGGGAGCATGGCGGTGTATGCTAGAATATGTGTGGAGATGGATCTCAACCAGCCTTTGTCGGTAGAGATGGAGATTGAACTGGCAGGTCTCTCCTGGATTCAACAATTGGACTATGAGGCCCTACCCTTTAGATGTAGGGTTTGTCACAAACATGGACATTTGGCCCGTTTTTGCCCTAATAATATGAATGCTAAAGTGGAGGCCCCTTCAGGAGTGCCAAACCAGCCTAAAGAGGACAAGGCAACACTTAATACAGGTTCTAATAGGACCGTTCAGGGCCAGGAAGCTCAGAGAGAGGGTTTTGAACAGCCCCGAAGAAAAATACGGACAAAGAAAAAAGAGGGAAAGGAGCAATCCCATCTCAGACCTGCCAATAGGTATGAGATATTTAAGTCATTGGTTGACGAAGAGGAACAATTTATGGAGGGCATGGAGGGTTTTAAGGAAACTTCTAATATTCCCGGGCAACTCCCTCTCTCTTCTTCTCCTGTCATACAGCAGGTAGTTGATCCCTGTGAGGTATCACAACCAGTGTGCTCAGGTGCTTTGGTAGTGCATAACCAGGAGCAGACAGTATCTCAGGATGTCAGTATGGGAATACCAGAGAAAAACAGGGAAAGGCCAACTGCGGGGATAACCCGGGTAGAAAAAAGATCAAAAAATAGCAACTCTCAGGGAGTAGGTAGAAGATCCAATAAGGAGTTGCTAGCAGCCCAAGGAGACAGATTGATCACGGGAGGATCGGTGAGGACAATAGACTCTTATTGCTCCCAGGGTAACCAATGATTATACAATCATGGAATGTGAGGGGTTTAAACAGCAGAACCCATCAATCTGCTGTCCGAAGACTTTTAGAGAATCGCAATACTGATTTTTTGCTTTTACAGGAGACTAAGATGTCTTTAGATCTTATGTCCAAAACAGTCAACAGAATTTGGAGGGGTGCTGGTCATATGGATGTGGCTGCCCAAGGTGCCTCAGGGGGGATTGTTACTCTGTGGAACTCTCTTGAATGGTCTGCAATAGAACATCTTGCCTGGAGGGGGGTTCTCACTTCTCTTTTTAGGAATAATGTCACTGCGGAACACGTTCTAATCACAAACTTTTATGGGTCTCAAAACCTAGATGGTCAGAGGCGACAGTGGAAGGCTATGCAGAACATGCGAACCTCAAGGGAAGATTTAGACTGGATTATAGCGGGTGACTTTAACGCTAAATTATCTTCTAGAGACCAGGAAGGGGGAGCTCCCTTTTTGGACCCAGGGGACCGGTTCATGATTGCCCAAGTCCAGGCTTTGCGCTTAGTGGACATTAAATGTCCTGGCATTAACTTCACTTGGACTAATAAAAGGCGGGAGCCACATAGCAGGAAGGTTAAGCTTGATCATTTTCTGGTTTAGAGGAGGCGTTTGTAAAATGGAATATAAATTTTTAGATTTTAGAAGGCCCGAGTCTCTGATCACTGTCCCATTCTATTGGAAGGCGGGACTAGGATGGGGCAACATCACAAACCTTTCAGATTTGAGAATTTTTGGCTTCAGAAAGAAGAACTTCGGGAGAAAATTCCACAGTGGTGGGAAGAAGGCCGCCCGACTTATGGGAGAGCAATGTTTCGAATCCACAAACAACTACAATATGTCAAAGCTCAGTTGAAGTGTTGGAGGCGTGCTAATAAAACCGACTTCCAGGCCCAAAGAGCTCCATTGGTGGCCAGATGGGATGAGGTCCAAAAATAGTTCAGGAGAAGGAGTAATTACAGACCAGCTCAAAGCTGAGGATGATGCCTTGCGTACGGCGGTGGAGGACATTGACAACCAGGGAGGAGACCTATTGGCGACAGAGAGCAAGAACCACCTGGTTATTAGAAGGGGACAGAAATACAAAATTCTTTCATCGGACTGCTTGTGCTCGAAGACAGATGAATAAGATGGAGGCCCTTCAAGATGAGAACGGTCATTCCTTTGATACACTTCCAGGTATACATTCCCATGCTATGGATTATTTCTCAAAGCTTTTTAAGGAAAGTGTGGTTCAAGATGTAGAGGCCCAAAATGAAGTTATTTCTGTCATACCTGCTATTATTTCTGAGGATGAAAATCAGGCCCTCCTCAAACCCATTGATAGAGATGAATTGAAAACTGTGGTCTTTGGAATGAGCACTGGTAAATCTCCTGGTCCAGGACGGTTTCCCAATTGAGTTTTTTCGGGCTTTCTGGGACTACTTAGAGGAATATGTTAGGGCTACGATTGAAGAATCCAGAGAAAATAAGAGAATGCTTAAAGCTATAAACCACACTTTCATTACCTTAATTCCAAAAGGTGAGGAGGGGGTTCATATTTCAGATTATAGGCCTATTGCCTTATGTAATGTGTTGTACAAAATAATCACAAAGGTAATGGTTGAGCGCCTAAAACCTCTTCTTCACAACATTATCTCCTCTGAGCAAGGGGGTTTTGTTGAGGGTCGGCAGATTCTGGATGGGGTGGTTCTGGCCCAGGAAGCAATCCATTCAATGCACACTTTTGGGAATAAAGGGATGTTCATAAAACTGGACATGTCAAAGGCTTATGACAGGGGTTGAATGGAGTTTCCTGGCCAAAATGATGGCTGCCTTTGGTTTCTCTCAGGATTGGATAGAGTGGGTCATGAGCTGTGTCTCTTCCCCGACTTACTCTGTTCTAATCAAGGGCCTTCCTTCGCAACCTTTTGGAGCTTCTCGGGGTCTTCGCCAGGGGGATCCTTGTTCTCCTTATCTTTTTCTCATTTTGGTTGAAGGTCTTGGCAGACTTTTCTTGAGGAGAAGACAACAAGGCAGATTATTGGGTATTAGGGTGGGGGACGAAGTTTTAACGCACCTGCAGTTTGTGGATGACACTGGTTTGATGGGAGTGGCCAGCTTCAGGGAAGCAAGAACGATTAGGGATACTCTTAATGTCTATCTCAGGGCTACTCAACAGGTCATTAATGACAAGAAATCCAAAGTGGTCTTTTTTAATCTGGAGCAAAGGCTTCAGAACAGAATTTTAGAAATCCTGGGATTCACTAGGACTTCTCTCCCTGTGGTTTACTTGGGGATCCCCTTGCACTTTAAGAAGCTGAAATTAGACACTTGGAGGAATTTGCTGGAGTGTATCAAGGACAGAATTAATCACTGGTCTCACAAGTGGTTAAGTTATGGTGGCAGATTAACGTTCTTACAGTCAGTCATTCAAGCCATGCCAATCTACAAATTTTCTATCCTGGCTGCCCCGCTTACAATATGGAAAGAGTTGGACAGGATGGCTAGAAAGTTTTTGTGGGAAGGAGCAAAGGGAGAGAGAAAGTGGGCCTTAGTGGGCTGGGATAAAGTCACCCAGCCCAAGGTAAAAGGTGGGCTGGGACTGAGAGGATCCAAGTTAAATAATAAAGCTTTGGCTGGAAAGTTGTACTGGAGGTGGATTTCCCAACCAACTTCCTTATTCAGTAGAATCCTAACTAGTAAATATTTGGGTCATGTTAACCCCAATGAGGTGGGCCGTTTCCCTTTGGATGGTACTGGATCCTTAGTGTGGTAGGCTCTCAAGCTAGGATCTCAGGTTATTAAAGACCAATTGTTTTGGAAAGTGGGGAGAGGGGAGAAGGCTCGTTTCTGGACCGATTCATGGGATCAGTACCCACCCATCATTGTTGAATTCCTCGAGTTACTACCAATAAAATATGCCATAGAAACCAAGGGTTGGGTCCAAATTGAAAGTTATTTCAACACTACTCAGTTGGGGGAGTATAAGTTTAAGAAGTTTAAGAGGTTGGAGGAGTGGCCAATTTCAATCCCCCCGGAGTTGGCACCCATCTTGACCAAAATCTTGACAGAAAGGTTTCTCACAGGGAGGGACGAGGAGGATGAATTAGCTTGGGGCTATGGGAGCCTTGGTGTATATACAGTGAAGGACGGATATGACAAGATCCTCCCAGAGCCTCCCCCCCATTCTTATCCGGTTGAGGATTGGAGAAAGATTTGGCACTCCAAGGGCTGGCCGAAAGTAAACTTTTTTGCCTGGCAGTTTATGCACAATGGAATTCTCACTTTTGACAATCTCAGATGTAGAGGAATCATCGGTCCATCTCAATGTGTTTTATGCCACAAGAACGAGGAAACAATTGATCACCTGATGTTTGAGTGCCCTTTCACGCGTCAGATTTGGAAGCGATGGTTCTCTCACTATAAAATCCGAGGTTAATGGTGACATGAATCGGACTAATATTTGGGAAAGATGGAAGAGGGGTAGATTTAAATCTAAAGCTCTTCAAATTGGTTGGGAGCTTGGCTTATACTTCATTTGGTGGCAAGTGTGGTTGGAGAGAAATGCTAGAATTTTTAGAGAAACCTTTTCCTCGCTAGATGGAGTTTGGCAGGTCATCTGGAGCAAAGTCACAGAAACTGTTGCCGTCTACGCTAAAGAGGAAACTCAGGTTGGTCCTGGGCCAATGGAAGAGGGAGTTGAAAAGCAAGAGGGACAGGACAGAGCTAGTTGGAAACCACCCCCAGAAGGTTGGATTAAAATCAATACTGATGGAGCTGCAAAGGGCAATCCGGGTAGTGCCGAAATTGGCATGGTCTACCGAAATCATGAGGGATCAGTGCTCTATTGGGAACTGCAAGGCTTGGGAAGAGCCACAAACAATGAAGCAGAAGCCATTGCTATCAAATCTGCTTCTATTTGGGCAGTTACTCAGGGCCACAGGAGGATAATTCTTGAATCTGATTCTCAAATACTGGTTGGAGCTCTAGACTGCATGAGGAACTTTGCGTTGAAAGCATGGAGGTTGAGGATTCTGGTCTCTCAAATCAAGGAATTATGGAGGGAATTAGATGATGTGATTCCAGTTTATGTGAGTAGAGATTTAAACAAAGCGGTCGATTTCTTGGCTAAGATGGGTGCTGAGAAAGAGGTAGGGGTGCAGTTGCACAGTGACATGCCTATTGAGGATGAGGTGATTAGGCAGGGCCTTGAAAGATCCTTGAGCCAATGATCAAAGAAAAAGCAAAGGGTGGTTTTTGTCGCGATATCATGACCTGTTGCGCCATCGCGGCCATTGGAGGTAAGCTGTCGCGATATCGCGACATGTTGCGCCGTCGCGGCCATTGGAGGAAAGTTGTCACGATATCGCGACATGTTGCGCCGTCGCGGCCGTTGGAGGAAAGTTGTCATGATATCGCGACATGTTGCACCGTCGCGGTCGCTGGAGGAAAGTTGTCACGATATCGCGACATGTTGCGCCGTCGCGGCCGCTGGAGGAAAGTTGTCGCGATATCGCGACATGTTGCGCCGTCGCGGCCATTGGAGGAAAGTTGTCGTGATATCGTGACATGTTGCGCCGTCGCGGCCGCTGTGGGAAAGTTGTCACGATATCGCGACATGTTGCGCCATCGCGGCCCCTGGAGGAAAGTTGTCGCGATATCGCGACATGTTGCGCCGTCGCGGCCGCTGGAGGAAAGTTGTCGCGATATCGCGACATGTTGCGCCGTCGCGGTCTCTGGAGGAAAGTTGTCGCGATATCGTGACATGTTGCGCCGTCGCGGCCGTTGGAGGAAAGTTGTCGCGATATCGCGACATGTTGCGCCGTCGCGGCCGCTGGAGGAAAGTTGTCGCGATATCGCGACATGTTGCGCCGTCGCGGCCATTGGGGGAAAGTTGTCGCGATATCGCGACGTGTTGCGCCATCGCGGCCGAGGGAGGAAAGTTGTCACGATATCGCGACATGTTGCGCCATCACGGCCAAGGGAGGAAAGGTGTCACGATTTCGTGACATGTTGCTCCGTCGCGGCCAAGGTTGGAAAGGTGTCGCGATTTCGCGACATGTTGCTTCGTCGCGGCCAAGAGAGGAAAGTTGTCACGATTTCGTGACATGTTCCTTCATCGCGGCCAAAGGTGGAAAGGTGTCGCGATTTCGTGACATGTTGCTTCGTCGCGGCCACGGGAGGAAAGTTGTCACGATTTCGCGACATGTTGCTCCATCGCGGCCAAGGGTGGAAAGGTGTCGCGATTTCGTGACATGTTGCTCCGTCGCGGCCAAGGGAGGATTGTTGCCGCGATTTCGTGACATGTCGCAATTTCGTGATAGGTTGACTTTTTGCGGTCAGAGGAGTTTTGTGTCGCGATATCGCGACTTGTAGCTTTTTCGCGGCCAAAGGTGAAGTCGGTGAAAGCGGCGCGATTTCGCGACAAGTTGTTGTAACAGACCAATCAGCTCCCTCAGCTAGCTTGTTATTGGTTCAAGAGATTTGGCTCCATTGCAAATCTTCCTCTTCTCTTGTAATCATGTGCTTTCTTTGTTTTCGGCTGGGAAGTGTCTATTCCCAATTGTAACTGATCTTTGTTTTAATACAAGTTTTTTTCAATTTTTTCAAAAAAAAAAAAAATATAATATATATAATAAAATAATAAATATCTATATATTAATATATTTTTCTTAAAATTAAAAGGAATGTGCATTGGTCTAAAAGTTTTATATATGTTCATATATAATGTTTGTTCTATAGCTCGGAGTCGGGTTACCACCTGACAAATGTTAGAGATAGGAAAATGCATGGATTTTCCACTTCTTTGAACAAAATTCTTCTGAGTCTTCGATAAATTGATGAATGGTTTGGGAGAGTTGGACATTCTACATGGTGGGAAATCAAAGAGGAAAGTGAAAGATTTTAGAAGAGGGAGATATTTTAAGTTCAGGTTGGAATCTGGTCTCTTTGGTTGTTGATGTTCTTCTATGATTGATGTTGATTGTTCACTGAATTTTTATTTAGAAATTTCTTATCAATTGGATAGTTGCTTCTTATATGTTAGAAATAAAAAAAAGGATTGAAGAATCATTTTTGGTATTCTATGTGCGCTATAGAATTACTAAGGAAAAAGCCCTTTTGAAATATTAATAAATAGAACCCTTATTGGTCTTACCATAAAAACTAAGCTTACACTGCGATGGTATCTTTTGTATATTTTTTAGAAATAGTTACATTATTGGTTTATAAATACATATAGATTGTCTACATGTATAGACTAGAGCATTTAGGTCTAATCCACATTTTTTTTTGGAGTCATCTGATCCTACTCTATGTCCCTCTCTCGGTCGTCAGACTCAAGGATGGAGCTCACAGATGAACCACCCTGATGCCATAGCAAAGATTTTTCGACAAAATAGTATGCTAGAAGTTTTTATCATTTGGTCAGACCTAAATTTACTTTGGGTTGAGAGTCCAAGATATTGTCGTTCTCCAGCGAGAATGAGCGCTGCCTTATGCTGTAGAATATGATTTATGAGTTTTTAAAAACTTTTAATAATACCGTTGTTGTGTGCACCCAGTAAACAAATGATATTGTAAACTTTATAAAATCATATACAATGTTTACATTCAACAAATTTCATATATTTTTTTTTGAAGAAAGTGAAAAGCTTATATTAATACAAAGAGTATATACAAGAGGGATCGAAAACATCCCAACCAAGAACCAGGAAGCAAGAAGCCAGCACAAAGGGCAAAAGGGCAGCACTTCCCAACACAAAGCACAAGAAGAAAACCAGGCGCGAAATCGCGACATGTCGCGATATCGCGACAGTCAAGGCAGCCAAAGCCACAACCGGGCAACCGGTCGCGAAATCGCGACAGCCAAAGCCAACAACTCCTGACCACCAACATTGTCGCGATATCGCGACGGGTTCTCCTCAGAGCAGTCATCCCTCAAAAAGGTCGCGATATCGCGACACATTTTCCGTTTGCCCCCTTTACGCCAAAAGTGTCACGAAATCGCGACAAGATTATCAATCTGCAACCAGTCCTCCCAAGTGTCGCGAAATCGCGACGAATTATCCTCATGATGCACAAGCTCCAAAATGGTCGCGAAATCGCGACGTCTTTTCCAGAAGTCTTCAGTGCGCCAAATGTGTCGCGAAATCGCGACAGTTCTTCTATCTGGCTCCCAGGCATCAAAAACGTCGCGATATCGCGACGGATTTTCCCCTTGTCTCCGAAACACAAAAACCGTCGCGATATCGCGACTATTTTCCTCCTTGTTGCCCCTGCTCTCAAAGCGTCGCGAAATCGCGACGGGAACCTTCCAAAGGCCGTGGCAACAACAATTGTCGCGATATCGCGACGGTTTTTCCCCTTGTCTCCAAAAAACAAAAACCGTCGCGATATCGCGACTGTTTTTCTCCTTGATGCCCCTGCGCTCAACGCGTCGCGAAATCGCGACAGAAACCATCCAAAGGCCGTGGCGACAAAACTTGTCGCGATATCGCGACGGTTTTTCCCCTTGTCTCCGAAACACAAAAACCGTCGCGATATCGCGACTGTTTTCCTCCTTGATGCCCCTGCGCTCAAAGCGTCGCGAAATCGCGACGGAAACCTTCCAAAGGCCGTGGCGACAAAACTTGTCGCGATATCGCGACGGTTTTTCCCCTTGTCTCCGAAACACAAAAACCGTCGCGATATCGCGACTGTTTTCCTCCTTGTTGCCCCTGCGCTCAAACTTGTCGCGATATCGCGACAGTTTTTCCTTTTGTCTCCGAAACACAAAAACCGTCGCGATATCGCGACTGTTTTCCTCCTTATTGCCCCTGCGCTCAAAGCGTCGCGAAATCGCGACAGAAACCTTCCCAAGGCCGTGGCGACAAAACCTGTCGCGATATCGCGACAGTTTCCTGCCAAGGGCCGCGACAGCAAAGCAGGTCGCGAAAACGCGACAAAAATCATCCTTAGTACAAAAATTTCTCATTGATTCAAGAATTTTGCAAGTCCCTGTCGAATCTCAGCATTTTCCACAGGCATGTCACTGTGTAGCTGAACTCCAACCTCCTTTTCCGCACCCATCTTTGCAAGGAAATCAGCCGTCGAATTTAAGTCACGACTCACATGGATAGGGATCACATCTTCTAATTCCTTCCAAAGGTCCTTGATTTGAGAGACTAAAATCTGTATCTTCCAAGCTTTCAAAGCAAAGTTCCTCAAACAATCAAGAGCGCCAACCAGAATTTGAGAATCTGTCTCAAGGAGTATCTTTACGTATCCCTGCTTGACAGCCCAGATGGAAGCAATTTTGATAGCATAGGCTTCGGCTTCATTATTGGTGGCTCTTCCCAGACCCTGTAGTTCCCGGTAAAGCACGGTTCCGAGCATGATCACGGCACACAACACCAATTCCAGCATTGCCCGGATTGCCCTTTGCAGCTCCGTATGTGTTAATTTTAACCCAGCTTGCTGGGGGGGGCTTCCAACTGGCTATGTTCTTTCTAACTTGTGCAATAGCTCTCTCTTCCTGAGGACCCAGCTCAGCCGTAATTTCCTCATCAGCATATATGGCAACCGTCTCTGTGACTTTGCTCCAGATAACCTGCCATATTCCATCAAGCGAGGAGAAGGTCTCTCTAAAGATTCGAGCGTTTCTTTCCAGCCACACTTGCCACCAGATGAAGGAAAGACCAAGATCCCACCCCAGACGGAGGGCTTTAGATTTAAATCTGCCTTTCTTCCATCTTTGCCAGATATTGTTCCGAGTCAGAGCACCATTACTCTGGAGTTTAAAAAAGGAAAACCACCGATTCCAAATCTGACCTGTGAAAGAGCACTCAAACATCAAATGATCAGCAGTCTCCTCATTCTTATGACATAAAATACACTGAGAAGGGCCAATGATTCCTCTGTTTTTGAGGAAATCGAAGGTGAGAATGCCATTGTGCATAAACTGCCAGGCAAAGAAGTTCACTTTCGGCCAGCACTTGGAATGCCAAATCTTCTTCCAATATTGAACCGAAAATGAATGCGGGGGAGGCTCTGGGAGGATCTGATCATATCCAGCCTTCACAGTATAAACCCCGAGGTTCCCATGGCCCCAAGCTAACTCATCCTCTTCATCTCTGCCCGTGAGAAACCGTGTTGTCAAGATGTTGGTCAAAATGGTTGCTAGCGCCGGAGGGATTGTGACCGGCCACTCCTCCAACCGCTTAAACTTCTTGAATTTATACTCACCCAACTGGCTAGTGTTGAAATAATTCTCAATAGTGACCCATCCCTGGGATTCTATGGCAGTTTTAATTGGAAGCAATTCAGGATATTCCGCAATGATGGGTGGAAACTGGTCCCAAGAGTCAGTCCAGAAACGTGCCTTCTCCCCTCTTCCCACTTTCCAGAACAATTGGTCTTTAATAACTTGAGAACCCAACTTGAGAGCTTGCCAGACTAGGGATCCATTACCATCCAAAGGGAAGCGGCTTATTTCAGAGGGGTGAACTTGGCCCAGATATTTGCTGGTTAAGATTCTATTGAATAAAGAAGATGGCTGGGAAATCCATCTCCAATACAATTTACCAGCTAAGGCTATGTTGTTGAGTTTAGAGCTTCTCAATCCCAGCCCTCCTTTTTCTTTGGGCTGCGTAACTTTATCCCAGCCAACCAAGGCCCATTTCCTCTCACCCTTTGCTCCTTCCCATAAGAATCTTTTGGCCAATTTATCCAACTCTTTCCAAATAGAAGGTGGGGCAGCCGGGATAGAGAATTTATAAATTGGCATGGCTTGGATAGTCGGTCGTAAGAAGGTTAATCGGCCGCCATAGCTTAACCATTTAAGAGACCAATGGTTCATTACTGTCTTTGAAGCCATCCAAAAGATCTTTCCAAATGTCAATTTTCAATTTCTTGAAGTGCAAAGGAACCCCCAAGTAGACTATAGGAAGAGAGGTTCTAGTGAAGCCCAAAATCTCCATAATTCTGTCCTGAAGCCTTTGATCAAGATTGAAAAAGACCACTTTGGATTTTCTGTCATTGATAACCTGATTGGAGGCCCTAAGGTAAACATTGAGAGAGTCTCTGATTCCCCTGGCTTCCCTGAGACTGGCCACTCCAACCAGGCCTGTATCATCCACAAATTGCAAATGAGTCAGAATTTCTGAACCAACCTTAATACCTGTTAACAGGCCTTGAAGTCTTCTTCTGAAGAAGAGTCTACCTAATCCTTCAGCCAAAATAAGGAATAGATAGGGAGAGCAGGGGTCCCCTTGTCGGAGACCGCGAGAAGCTCCAAAAGGAGGCGAGGGAAGCCCCTTAATTAGAACAGAATAAGAAGGCGTGGAAACACAGCTCATAACCCAGTCTATCCAGTCCTGGGAAAAACCAAAGGCGGCCAACATTTTTGACAGGAAGCCCCACTCCACTCTATCATAAGCCTTGGACATATCCAGTTTGATGAACATTCCTTTGTTGCCGGAGTTTTGCATTGAATGAATAGCCTCCTGGGCAAGAACCACTCCATCCAAAATCTGTCTACCCTCAACAAATCCCCCTTGTTATGAGGAGATGAGGTTATGAAGGAGAGGTTTAAGACGTTCAGCTATTATCTTTGTGATAATTTTGTAAATCACATTACATAAGGCAATAGGCCTAAAATCAGAGATATGAACCCCTTCCTCCCCCTTAGGAATTAAAGTGATGAAGGTGTGATTTAGAGCCTTAAGCATTCTCTTATTGATTATGGACTCCTCTGTAACAGCCAAAACATCTTCCTCCAAGGTATCCCAAAAGGCCTGGAAAAACTCAATAGGGAAACCGTCTGGACCGGGAGATTTGCCTGTGCTCATTCCAAAGACCACAGACCTCAATTCATCTCTATCAATGGGTCTAAGGAGAGCCAGGTTTTCTTCTTGAGTGACAATAGGGGGAATAACATCAAGAACTTCATTTTGAGCCCCCACATCTTGCTCCCTATTTTCTGCAAAAAGCTTAGAGAAATAATCCACCGAGTGGGAGTGCATACCAGGAAGAGTATCAAAGGAGTATCCATTCTCATCATGTAGAGCTGCCATGTTATTCATCTGTCTTCTAGCACAGGTTGATCGATGGAAAAATTTTGTATTTCTATCTCCTTCCAATAACCAAGAATTTCTAGCCCGTTGTTTCCAGTAAATTTCCTCTTGGTTATCAATGTCCTCAACAACTTTGCGCAGGGTATCATCTTCAGTTTTAAGCTGTTCAGTAATTATTCCTTCCCTGAATTGTTTTTGTACCTCCTCCCAGCGGACCATCAAGGGGGCTCTTTGCAGCTGGAAATCCGACTTATTGGCGTGCCTCCACTGTTTCAGTTTACTTTTGACAAAATGAAGCTGTTTGTGGAATTTAAACATAGCTGTCCCAAAAGGTGGACGACCTTCATCCCACCATTGCGGAATTTTCTCATGAAGATCCTCCTTTTGTAGCCAAAAATTTTCAAATCTAAACGGTTTGTGGTACTGCTCTGTCTGAGTCCCACCCTCCAGCAGGATGGGGGAATGATCAGAAACAGGGCCATCCAAAATCTGGAATTTAACATTCCACTTAACAAATGCCTCCTCTGAGACCAGAAAGCGATCTAACTTTACCCTCCTACAGTGTGGCTCCCTCCTCTTGTTAGTCCAAGTGAAAAAAATTCCAGGACCTTGGATATCCACTAAGTGAAAAGCCTGGACCTGGGCAATCAGAAGCCTGTCCCCCGGGTCCAAAACAGGGGTTCCACCTTCCTGATCCCGAGTAGATAATTTGGCATTAAAATCTCCAGCAATGATCCAGTCACAAACTTGTCTAGAGGACCTCATGTTGTGAACAACTTTCCATTGGAGCCTCTGGCCATCAAGGCTTTGAGCCCCATAGAAATTTGTAATTAAAACATGCTCAGCTGTGACAATATTCCTGAAGTGAGAAGTGAGAACACCCCTCCAGGCAATATGTTCTAGAGCAGTCCATTCCAGGGGGTTCCAAAGAGTGACAATCCCCCCTGAGGCACCTTGGGCAGCCACATCCATATACCCAGCGCCCCTCCAAATCCTACTAACAGTTTTACTCATAAGATCCAGCGACATTTTTGTCTCTTGGATAAGCAAAAAGTCTGTTTTATACTTCCCTAAGAGTCTTTGAACAGCAGATTGATGGGTTCTACTGTTTAAACCCCTAACGTTCCAAGATTGAATAATCATTGAAAACCTTGGGAGCAGTAAGAATCAATTGACCTCACCGATCCTCCATTGATCAGCTTATCTCCTTGTCTCTGTGAGCAGGTTCCTTATTGGATTTTCTTCCCGCTCCTTGAGAGTTATTGTTTTTAGATCTCTTCTCCACCTGAGTGATCCCTAAAGCTGGCCTTTCTCTATTTTTATCTGCATTTCCCATAGTAACATCTTTAATAGCCGGCTGTGCTGGGGAGTGTATCACCAATGCCCCAGGGTTCTCCGGCTGCATACTCTCAGAGGGTGCAGTCACCTGATCGGCAACAGGAGTGGATGAAGGAGAATCTTGAGAGTGAGTGTTGTTAATCTCACCATTCCCATCCACTCCCTCCATGACTTGGTCTTCCAGATCCAGTAATGACTTAAAAATCTCATACCGGTTGTTTGGCTTGAGATGCATCTGCTCCTTACCATTTTTCTTTTTGTTTCTCCTTCGTTTCGGCTGTTCAAAGCCATCCTTCTGAGCATCAGGACCTGGAGAAGTGTTGGAAGGTTCATTGACAGGGGTGGGCTTACCCTCTCTAGGGCGGCTTGGCATTCCAGTCGAAGCCTCCGCCTTTGTGCTCGAGGTGTTAGGACGAGAACCTTGCCAAATGTCCATGCTTATGGCAAACTCTGCACCTGAAAGGTAGGGCCTCATAGTCTAACTGCTGGATCCAGGGAACTCCTGCCAACTCAAGCTCCACCTCAGCTGATAAAGGCTGGCTAATGTCCATTTCTACACAGATTCTGGCAAAAACAGTTGTATTTCCCTCTATGGTGTCTCTAGAGACTCCAATATATCTGCCTAGGGAATTACCTATTATTTCTAGAACCTGCTCACCCCAAAACTCCATCGGGAGAGCGTACAGTCGGATCCAGAACGAGGAACGGCCAGTGGGTTCAATGCGAGGATCAAAGCCCACTCTCCGAGGGTTGAACAAATAACCCTGTTTGGTCCGTGGTTTCTCTTTTACGATTCAAATGCTCTGTTTCTATCCGCTAAAGAAGAGAAACTAATAATAAAATACCCATTGCTTATTGGCCATAAAGAGTACTCACCTTGTGGCTCCCAGTTCTGTCGAACCCAGGTATGCAAAAAATTCAGAGAAGGTCGGATGCCCATGAATTTGCAGATCAAGTCATGGTTAGCTCGGTAGACAATTGTTTCCTCGACCAGCTTGGGTTCGATAACAATCTTAGGTCTGGAAGCGGATTGCGGGAGGCATCCATTAACGCGGTGAGCATTTGGGCTGTTGCCAGCATTCTTGAGTAGCGTTTGAAAAGTAGTCCTCTGAGCTTCACCAGTGGAAGACGAGGGGTTTTCTTTCAACATCTCAGCATATGAACTCTTTCTCCCCGCAAGAGGGACTGGAGGAGACCCCATCGGGCCCTCCCGGAGCAACGAACAAACCTTCAGAGTAATTTAAAACCAAAACGCCAAAGTCTCTGGTAAGATCTAACGGGCCAGAAACCCTCGAGCATCGCCCGACGCCAGTTCAGAGGTTTTCCCGCCAAATCGCCAGAGCCCTCACACCAAGTTGTTCCAATTGTTGCACATTCACAAATTTGATATTAACTGTGTTGTTTCCCTATTATTTATGTATTTACACCTATTTAATTATTATTTATCCGCAACACACATGTTATAGTTAATCATTAAAGTCTCATGCGTAGGTGAATATTAGATATAATAGAAATGTTATTTAGAGCTCAAAGTCTGATCAAGCGATGTATTAAACTGTGTGGGTAAATAATACCTATTACAAAAGCATTAATGCTGGAATATATTACATTATTTGGTTATTTCTAATGTACCATCATGGGTACATATTTAGATTAGGAGTTTATTAGCATTTAAGTAAGTTGATTAAAACAATGTAATAAATGCATAAGTGTTAGAATATACAATGATGTAAATGTGCATGTAGTCCACATGTACATAAGTCCTTAGAATAGAATAGTGAGGTGTCATAGAAATATTGAAGGAAAAGAGTTGCATCTCATTAATAGGCCTTCATAGAGTAGAAGTAGGAGATGATTATGGAGAGTATAGGTAGAGTAGTAGTAGATACAATGTAGATCCATTTTGTGGAATGGAGGGGTTGTGAGAGGTTGTGACCTCCATTGAATAACGTTGTATATTTTTGTGAGCTTTCATTAATGGCTATTTCTTGAGTTATTTCAAAATTTTCTTATCATATTTCATGCATATTAGTTAGCCATTATCATTTTTTTTGCTTGATAATAAGGGGTTGTACTCGGGTCCCCCACCCTTGAAAAATTACATATCTCTTCTTTAGAGCTTGAGAGTTTACAAATAGATACCCTTCTCATCTCAATTGAGATGCTATAGCTAAAAACCTACATCATTTTACATAAAATTTCTGAATTCTTGATTTTCAAATATTTGTATGAATACAATTACTCCAGAGTTTAGCATCTTTCTTGACATTTTCCTATAGAAACCTTCACAATCCCAAAAATTCACCTCTACTATCTATATCTTGCATCTTAGTAGAGTAATATTTCCAAAACATCGCACTATCATAGTTCACTTTACCAAATCTAGATTGGTTGTTTCCTTCCTAAAACAAAGTGCAGCCACAAAAATTATAATAAATAGTCTAAATGAAAACACATTATTGTTACAAAATGAAATAGATATCACCAATGGAAAATATTAAAGTGAATCTTAATCATTAATTGATTTAGGCAATCAATATTTTTTGTCAGCTTCAACTAAGCTTTCTACTTCCTCTAACCATGGAAAGGAGAAATTAACTTCACAATTCTCAATCAAAATCCCTCTATTGGCTAGCTTATGTACACATTTGTTTCCTTCCCTTAATATATGTGTAAACCTGCTTTCTTTAAAATCTTTAGAAAGATCTTGAATTTCCACAATTATCTCTTGTATGTTCCATGGAGCCTTTGCTTTCCTCAAAATTGTATTTTTTACTATGAGAATCACCTTCCATCCATACTCTATTTAAATTCATTTGTTTACATAATTTTAATCCTTCTAAAGTTGCCCAAGATTCAACTTTATTATTTGTATTAAATCCACTATTGAAAGCATAATGAGACAAAATATCTCCTCTTTTATTTCTAATTATTCCTCCTCCTCCTGCTGGTCCTGGATTTCCTTTAGATGCTCCATAAAATTTTGATTTATCCCACTCCACATCTGGTGGTTTCCATTTTATATTCTTTACCTTATTTTTGCTTCTCTTGTACCCAACATAATTCCATTTAATGACTTTACTCCATCTATCAAGATTCTCTGCCTCCAAATTAGGAATTAGATGAGTTGAAAGGGTTGGTTTAGACTTCTCTATGGCTAAACATATCTTCTTTTTTCATTACCTTTAAACTGCTTTCCTTTCCTTTAAATGTTCTTATATTCCTTTCTAGACATATAGTCCAAAGTATTGTATCTTTTTATATATTCCATATTGTCTGTAATACCTCACTTTTATAAGTGCTCTACCATTGCTTTAACAAATATTTAATTTTGCTATTCATCACCATGCATTTACCAAACATATAAAGAATCCATTGCCATAGATTCCATACTATTGATAAATATCCCAAGAGATGGTCAATACTCTCATCCTCCTTATTATAGAAAACACATTGAGAGGGGTCATGAAAATCCCATTTCATAAGGTTATCCCAGGATAAAATTCTTCTATGACCTACTAGCCAAACAAACATTTTGACTTTAGGAATGCTTGGGCTATCCCAAATATCTCTCCATATTCTAGTGATATTATTATTATGTTGGTGTTGAATATTATATCCACTTCTTGTTGTATATTATCTTGAGCTATTCAACTCCCAAATCAATTTATCCTTGGTACCCCTCAAAATAATCACAATTGTTATCTTTCTACTCAATTTCCTCCTAGCATCAATGTCTTGTAAACTTATAAAAATATATTATTTCCACTTGTATCTTCCTTCTCGATCCTTGTCAAAATGTTTGAAACCCTATCACCGTATTTATCTTAAAGCAATCTCATCCAAGGTTTCAAAACTGGATCTAAATTGAGTGGTTTTTTATCACACCAAGTATCCATCCAAATCTAATTTTTTTTCTCCAGTTCCCACCATCCATATTAAAATTTTAATCATAAGATCAATAGATTTTTAAAACCAGTTAGCCATTATCATAGTTATAACATTTTTTGCTTATTTCCATACTTGTGGTTGCATTTCCTTTAATTTTATAGCTTCAAAATATAATAGTGGTATGAGAGCACTAGGTAGATCAATAGGAAATAGAGAGAGCCACAAGAGAGATTGAGAGGATATTACAAATCTCATTTTTAGAATTTCTAAAATTATCTTTGGCTAGAGTTTTTCCACAGAGTTGCAAAAAAAATTGTGAAGACTAGAACTCAACATTGAATCCACTAGATTGTTAAATCAACTAGTGAAGATTATTTCTATAGATTTATAAAAATTTCTATTATCATTTCCTAATACTTTGTTGCAAAAAAGGAGATTCAAATAAATTTGGGAAGCTTCCTACAAGAGCTAGAAATAATATCTTCTTTGGAATCAATCTAGTACCTGAAATAACAAGTTGAAGATTAAAGATTTGGAGGCCTAAGGAGAAAGGTCCCATTACAAGATTTGTAGAAAAAAGACTCCAAGTTAGATATTAAGGATATATCTAGTGGCTAAGAAAGCCACATTAAAGACTGCAAATCAAGGAGGAGGTCCTAGAAAGAAGACCCCATTGAAGGAAGAAGAGACTCAAGGAGAAGAGTCCTAGTGAAGATTGGATATTTGTGATCTCCATTGAATATTAAAAACTTCACATTGAAGGAGAGACCCATAGGAGGTCCCATTGAAGAACTTCCACATTTGGAAGATTGAATATTGAGAAGAACTAGCAAAAGTCCCATTGCATACTTCAAAAGTAGTAATTTTCAGAGATCCTAGAGGGAGATATCATTGCCAAACTTCCATAATAGAATATTTAAGAAAATGTCTCATTGGGAAGACCAAAAAAGCTGCAAGAGTGAAGATCTTAGAGAAGATTTTTCAAGGACAATTCATTTGAAATTTGAATTTTGGGGGTAAAACTTCCTGGGGTCATAACTCCTCGCTCGTTGCTCGGATTGACTATTAGTGCATATTTTTGGAAAGCTCTCAAAAAGAGCTACAACAATATAGTGCCCTAAAGGGCACTACGACCAATTTTCACCCCTCTACGAGGCCTCTAAGGCCTTCAAAATTCACCCTTAAGTTTTAGTGGTAGGATTTTCACCATTTTGGCAGGATTCAAACTAACTAGTTTTAGAACAGAATAAAATTAATACAAATTTTGGATGATGCAAGATCACTCTTACACCATTGGATGCTCCTGCATTAGACACCTAGGGTAAATTGAGAAGTGACCTTCACTTCTCTGGTGTTGGAGGAAAACCAAGGTGGTCAACCTCTATCTTCGACAACCAAGATGAATCCTCAATAGGCCTGCCTTTCCACTTAACTAGATATTCTTCATACTACCTATTTCTTGTACTTCTATCGATGTGGGTATCCAGGATTTCTTCTATTTCTTCCTTCTCTGGAGTAGACGTTGGAATATTCCAAAATTTTGTTGTTGGTCCATCATCATTGTCTCCTTCATGATACTCTACCAAATCAAAAATGTTGAACATAGGTGATATGTTAAGCCCACTCGAAAATTCTACTTCATATGCATTTCCTGAATCCTATTTCTTTATGATCCTGCATGGTCCAAACTTCTTCATCTTTAGCTTGTTATAAGTTTTAGTAGGAAACCTTTCTTTTCTCAGGTGAACCATAACTTCATCTCCCACTTGGAATTCTTTAAACCATTGCTTCTGGTCTACCTTTGTCTTGTACTGAGTGTTCATATTATTAATATGCTTCTTTACTTCTTCATGCAAGTTCTTCAGGTGCTCTGCAAAGTCCTCAGCCTCAGCACTACTCTTTTCCCCTCTATCCATATTCCTCAACTCAGAAGCATTCCTTGGGCTGCTCCCATATACAATATGGAATGGGGATTTATTAGTACTCCTGTTGATAGAATTATTGTAAGAAAATTCTACCTATGGTAAAACCAAATCCCATCCCTTGGGCTTATCTCCTACTAAGCATCTCAGTAGGTTACCCAAACTCCTATTCACCACCTCTGTTTGTCCATCAGTCTATGGGTGGTATGTAGAACTGAATTTCAAATCCATATTCAACTTCTTCCATAAGTTCTTCCAAAAATACCCATCAAATTTGGTATCTCTATCTGAAATGATGCTCTTTGGTGGACCATGTAGTCGTACCACCTCTTTGAAAAATAACACTACAACATGAACTGCATCATTAGTTTTATGGCAGGAAATGAAATATGCCATCTTTGAAAACCTGTCAACCACCACAAATATGGAGTCATTCTCCCTCTGTGTCCTTGATAGGCCAAGAACAAAATCCATGCTGATGTCTTCCCATGGCTTCTTTGGTACAAGTATTGGCTAATATAATTTGGTGTTCTGTCTCACACCCTTGGCCATCTGGCATACTCTGCAACTTTGTATAAATCTCTTCACATCTTGCTGTAACTATGGCCAATAGTAATTCTCACTAATGAAGGCAATGGTATTATCCCAACCAAAGTGTCCTGCCAACCCTCCACTATGCTTCTCCTTGACCAGATTCTCTCTCATCGAACTCCTTGTAATACACAATTGGTTTCCTCTAAACAATATTTCATCTTCGATTAGGAAATCCAACCATTTACTTTTGTCCAAAGTAACTGGTGCCAAGAAAACTCTCTAATCTTTTGTAAAATCTGGATCTTCAAGGTACAAACTCTTATGTTCATCAAACCCTGCAACCTCCACCTTCATTTATGTCAATAAATTTTACCTTCTACTTAAGGCATTTGTGACTCTTTTTGACTTCCCACTTCTATGCTTCAACACAAAGGTATAACTCTACAAAAACTCAACCCATTTTAAGTACGTATGATTTAGCTTCCCTTGGCTATTAATATACTGTAAGGCCTGATGATTAGTATATAAAATAAACTCTTTTTGCAACAAATAGTATCTTCATTTATTCAAAGCCTGAACTATAGCATAAAACTCTTGATCATAGATGAAATACTTCATCCTAGCCTCAAGCTTCTCACTAAAATAGGCAACAGGCTTACCTTCTTGACTCAATACAACTTCTATGGCACTACCACTAGCATCACAATCTATCTAAAATACCTTATTGAAATCTAGAAGTCCACTTAAACTCATTCTTATCCCCTCTCATTGCTTTTGTTTGGGGTGCATAAATACTGCTAAAATTCTTAATAAAATTTCTTTAAAAACTTGCTAGACCATGGAATGATCTTACCTTTGTCATGCTCCTTGGGGTAGGCCATTCAATGATAGCCCTCACTTTTTCTAGGTCCATTTTAAGACCTTCAGCTGAGATGACAAATCCTAGATACACCAACTCCTTCTTCACAAAACTGCACTTTTTCAAAATTAATCAGCAACTGCTCCTCACTCAGCTTCTCAAAAACTCGTCAAATATGCATCAGGTGCTCCTACAAGGTCTTACTAAAAAATAAAATTTCATCCAAATAGACAATGACAAATTTTCCTAAAAATTCCTTCAATACCTCATTCATAAGCCACATGAATGTGCTTGGTGCATTGGTTAGCCCAAATGGCATGACCAACCACTCGTACAAACCCTCTTTGGTCTTGAAGGCTGTCTTCCACTCATCTCCTTCTCTGATATGGATCTGATGATACCCACTCTTCAAGTCAATATTTGTGAAGTACTTGGCTCCACTCAAATAGTCCATAATGTCATCCATCCTTGGCAATGGAAATCTATATTTTATGGTAATATTGTTAATAGCTCAAGAATTTGTACACATTCTCCACTCCCCATATTTCTTTGGTGCTAGTACTACAGGTACTACACATGGACTCAAGCTCTCCCAAATCAGCCCTTTCCTTAGTAGCTCTTGAACTTGTCTGTTTAGCTCCTCATTTTCTACAGGAGTCATTCTATGGGCTGCCTTATTTGGTAAACTAGCTCTTGGTACCAAATCTATCTGGTGACTGATCTTCCTCACTGGTGGCAAACCCTCAGGTACATTATCTGATACAATATCTGGGAATTATTCCAATAGACCTGAGACTTCTACTGGAATATCCTCACATTGTTCTTCCCTAACTCTAGGAATTAACGCATAACACATATGCTCGTGCTTCAAACCATCCAAAAATTTTCTACCATCAACTAAACAAATTCTGGCACTGCTACATACCTTTTCTTCCACCTCCTTCAGGGGCTTTAGCTTGTGGCACACTCCATCCTTTGTCAGGGAGTAAGTGTTGGCATGTCCATCATGTATTGCATGCCAATCAAACTGCCATGGCCTTCCCAATAGCAAATGGTAAGCATCCATAGGTAGGATGTCACACAAGACCTCATCATGGTAATTCCCAATATGGAACTTTACTAAATATTGCTCATTGACCAAATCCCTATGGTCCTTCTACAACCACGCAATTCGATATGGATGCGGGTGTCTCCTTCTCTCTAACTGTAATTTGGTAACCATCCCTTCTAAAACTAGATTATTAGTGCTACCATTATCAATGATAACATTACAAACCTTACTTGCACATTTACACCTTATGCGGAATAAACTCTTCCTCTGATCTGGATCTTTCTCCTCATTCAACAAGGCTCTCCTTGTGACCAGAACTTCTCCTCTTTCTGCTTCTTTAGAGTTCTCAGATTCAACACCTTCATCTACAATAATAGCTTGGGCATTACCTTCAGGCCTTGTATTCATCCTCCCTTGGTGTTGTGGACACTCGTATGCTCGATGTCCTTCTTCCCCACATTGGAAATAGGTTCCACAAAATCCTCCTCTTCCAGGTCCTCATCCAAACCTTCCTCTTCCTCTTTGGTAACCATTATTTTGCTCATAGGGGCGGTAAGCATTATCCCCTTTCTGGTCTTGATTGTTGCTAGCTTCTCCATTCTTCTTTTGGTCCTCATTTCATCCTCCATTTGTTCTCCCACCAGTTCTTCCACCATGACCTCTTCCTCTCTGCTTGCTTTCAAATATTCTATTCAACTTCTCTTCTACCTTCAAGGAAAATTGGTAAGCATCTTCTATGGTGGTCATCCTGACTAGACTTAGCTCCTCTTGGATACTTTCTCTCAACCCATTTATATAATGGGCTACCTTCTCCTTGTTGGCCTCATAATGGCCTGTTATGATTAAAATATTGTAGAACTCCTTTGTGTACTCTTTGATAGACTTGCCTGACTGCCTCAAACCCTGCATTTTATTCAACAAATCCAACTTGTAATCAGCTAGAATGAACTATCTCTTTAACTTCTCCACCATCCGCTCCCACCTTGTTATCCTTTCTTTTCCTCTTCTGTTTTTGTCTAGTTGTACTCCCTTCCACCAGATACTAGCATGACCCTTCAACTTGGTCTTAGCAAATTTGACCCTCTTAGGATCTTCCACCTCCTCATACTCAAAGTATTCTTCCATATCATTGATCCAGTCGATCAACTCTTCTGGGTTAAGATTTCCAGAATACGTAGAAACATCAAACTTCGATCTCTTCCCAATCTGGGATATGGATTTATACAATATGGCTTGCACAGGATCTACTGCCGCTAAGGCCTTCAAAATTCACCCCTCTAAGAGGTCTCTAAGGCCTTCAAAATTCACCTTTAAGTTTTAGTGGTAATATTTTTACCATTTTGGGAGGATTCAAACTAACTAGTTTTAGAACAAAATAAAATTAATACAAATTTTGGATGATGCAAGATCACTCTTACACCACTGGATGCTCCTGCATAAAAGGATAAATAAGGAGAAGGTTTGGAGAGCCTCATTGAAGGAGTTCCTAGGAGAGCTCATTGGAGAATATTTGAGGAGAACTCAAGGAGAACCTTTTGATAAAGAACTTGAGATAATTGTCACCATCCGACAATAAGCCTAAGAGAGAAGGATTTGGTAAGAAGCTTTCTAGATTTTGGATGAGAATAGTGAAGACCTCAAGATAGTTAGAATATTGAGAAGAAGGCCATTAGATATGCCAATATTGAAGTTAGAATTTGACAAGGAAGTTGAAGGAGAAAGGAGATAGAGAAGCCACCAAATCTAAGTGATTTGGGGATTACCATTGAAGGCTTAAAGGTTATTTTAGAGATAGGATATTTGTTGGTTTCTATAGTAGATTACTGAAGAGTTCTTGAAGAAAAACTCATTTACAATTTAGAGGAGTTCCCTACCAAATTTTTGAGGTTCAAGAACAACATTTAAGTAAAGAGATTAACTGTGAAAGGGCAACAATTAGGACAACATTACTAGCTGTAAAAATTCAAAATTACAAAGTGCATTTTGAAGAAGAATTAAATGCACTAAAATATAGTATTGGGAAACAAGTTAGAGGAGTCTCTAAGATGCAAATAAGTGAGTTAAATATTTGTTTTAGATAGCCTAGAAGAGCTGCAATTTCATCTACTAAAAGGTAGAATTTAGGTGATTCAAATCACCAACATCATCACCATCTACAAAGGTAGAAAAGGTATGCAACTAAGGTGCAAAGGGTTCATTAGTTGAAATTTTATATTTGGTTCCTTATGAAGTTTAGGGAGTACCAATTTCAAGGTTTAAGAGGTTGCATAAATAATTTTCAATTTAAAGTCTTCAAGGTGGTGTAGAAGTTATAATTTTCAAGGTTCAACCTACACATAAGAATAGAAGTTAGATATATTTTGAGAGAAAAAGCAATATCAACTTTCTATTGACTATTCTAAGCAAGAGAAGACTCTAAATATTTGTGTATACTATAGTGCAAAATATTATTGGAAAGCTTGGAATTATTAGTGTTAAAGTAGCCAAGTAAAGAAAGTATTGATAAGGGTTAGAAGACAACATTGACTTCAATTTTATCTCATCCTACAAAGGAAGTTGGAGCCAACATTTCGAGAAGCCAAGAGAGTCAATTTAAGAGTACAGGGGGGTAAACATCTACACATATTATTCTACGTTTGCATAGCATCTCATTAGAGCCACTCAATAGAGCTCTAAAAGTGAAGTATCTCCAAGGATAAGGGAGATAGCTCAAATAATATTAACCTGCATTCATCACCTAAGCAATAACAAATATTGCTTACAAGTAGAAGATAATGAAGAAGGTGAAAGCATAAGAAGGATAAATAGCTAGGCTAAGGACGCTAATACAAGTATGTTCAACATCTAGGAAGCCTTTGGTGAAGGCAAAATAAGGTACATCAAAAGGTCTTTGAAGGTAAAGCAAGGTATCTTACATATTCGATAGCCTTTGGTGAAGGCATCACAGGTAAACTTAGCAAAGTCTACCTCTAAGCAATGCAGTCAAATGACTCAGAGGACACATCTCTATTTAGCCCATGTAACTGTATTGGAAGTAGCTTTTTTGGCACTTAGACAAGCCTCCATTTTTACCCACGCAATTACACTAACTTGCACCATTGCAAGTGTTTCATTCAATTCAGATATCCAACATGGAAGTCATCACAAGTAGCAAGGTAAACTTAGTAAGACTAAGGAGGAGGTACATCGAACTACAACGTAGATTAGCAAGTTTGAATCAATTTTGAATAAGGTTTAATCATTTCTTGAAGCCAGTGCATAGCCTTGGTCAAAACTCAACTAAAGCGTTAAAGGAATAAGCCATTTTTACCATTGAAACATTGGAGAATAACTATCATTCATCTATCATAGATGTGTTGGAATTAGAGCAAGAAGTGTAGTTTACAAGTGTTGAGAAGCGAGACTCAATCGATTGAATAACCTAAGGCAGTTAGGAAAAAGTGGTGAAAGACTTGCACCACATGGAAGAAGGCGATACATGCAAACCAGTAGGAAATTGCCACATCATATAGGATAACTCGAGCACAAAGTGTAAAGGAATCCTTGAGCAAAGACATCATCTGTATAATGCTCTTGAATAAGTGTTGATCACAGATCATAGATATTTAAGGAAATGAATAACTCTCCTAACACCACTTATCATTTGACGTTGGAAGAAGGTGCAGTAGAAGTTTTTGGAAGGAGTTAGATAATACAAGTGTCACTTGAAACTATTCATCTTACACAAAATTCTATTTTAGAGAGATGCCCTTAAGATAAGCACTTGTGTAGTGCTCATAAAGATGAAGCTAATTCAAAGTGAAGAGGCTCAAATTTAAGGTAGCATTTAAGAGTTAAAGTGGTGCGGAGATCGAGAAGTAATAATATTGTAAGCTCACCAGTTGAATAGAAGTGTGCAAGATAGCATATCAACATTGTAGAAGAGCACATTCGCTAGGTGAAGAGAAGTGCGTAGACCAACAAATCAACATTGAAAAGAAGCATGTTCACTAGTTGAATAGAAGGGCACATGACAACATACTAACATTGGAGAAGAGTGCGTAATTCGGTGAAGAAAATAAGTGAAAGATTTATATAGCATATCGAAGTTGATAAGGAGTCAACCACCATCTAATTTATAGATATTCGAGTTGATTGTAGGAAGCTTGCAAGTCTAAATTAAGCATTGGAAAGGTAAAATTTATTCTAAGGACTATTGCAAGTTTGTTAAAGTTGATATAAACTAAGTTATATACTCTAGGATATTGAATATTAGGAGTAATAAGGAGTTGAAAATGAAAACTCATTATATATATAAGCTTACCCCAGGTTACATTTATATAGTGTTTGATTAGAACAAAACATAGCACAATGTAGTTGGAAACCATTTATTCTTGTACATCAGATCTGCTTAACATAGCTCTATGACTAACATAGCCAATTCCTAATATAACTCCTAGATGCTCTTAACAACTCTCTATAATAATACCTATTAATTAGCTACATAGAAACAATAACATTCAAAGTCCAACATTCTCCCTCTTAAAGTTGAGAGGGCTGACCAGACAGTCTCTCAGTTTTAAATATTGAGCTTTAGCAACTCCTTTGGTGAAGATATCTGCTATATTTTCCAAAGTGCTACAATGTTTTAGCTCAACCATAATTTTCTCCACCATGTCTCTTATGAAGTGATACTTCATATCGAAGTGCTTTGACCTGCTGTGGTGGATAGGAGTATGTGCCAATTAGATGGCACTCATATTGTCACAATACAATATGGTAGGACCACTTTGTCTCTCACCTATTTCTTCAAGTACTTTTCTCAACCATAAGGCTTGGGAACTAGCATTTGTGATTGCTATGTACTTAGCATCAGTAGAAAATAGTGCAACAAAGTTTTCTTTTTAGAACTCCAAGTAATTAGTCCTAACCTAAGACAAATAATTCCCTGAAGTAGATTTCCTATCATCTAGATTGCTTCCCCAATCACTATCACTAAAGCCAACTAATTTTACATCATCATTTTTGTGGTAATGGATCGCATAATCCATTGTACCCTTTACATATCTCAAAATTCTTTTAGTTGCTTGTAGATGAAGTTCATATGGATCAGCCATATGCCTTGATACTATAGAAACAACATATTGAATATTCGGTCGTGTTTTGGTGAGGAATATTAGACTACCAACCATGCTCCTATAAGTGGTCTTGTCAACTTTTGATGCTCCATCTTCTTTGCATAATTGTATCCCATGACCTGTTGGAGTTGCAATAGACTTGCAGTGCTCCATAGAAAATTTCTTTATCATGTCATGAGCATATTTATGTTGACATATGAAGATCCCATTTCCTATTTTATGTACCTCCATTCCTAGGAAGTAATGCATCAAACATATATCCTTCATTTCAAACTATTTCATCATGGAACGTTTGAACTCCTCATTCATTTTATCACTACTACCCATGAATATTAGATCATCCACATATAAGCACACAATAAGGATATCTTTACCTTGTTTCATGTAGTAGAGAGTAGGTTCACTTTTGCTCCTTATGAATCCATATTTTTGAAAGTAGCTATCAATGCGTGAGTACCATGCTCTTGGTGCTTGCTTTAGTCCATAAAATACTTTCTTCAATTTGTAGACAAGGTTCTCCTTACCTTTTCCTTCAAATCCTTGAGGTTGTTGCACAAAAACCTCTTCTTTCAAGTACCCATTAAGGAAGGTACTCTTAACTTCCATGTGTTGAATATTCCACCCTTTGTGGGCAGCCAAGGAAATTACTAGTCTGATGGTCTCTTGTCTAGCAACCAGAGCAAAGGTTTCCTCATAGTCAAGCCCATACTTTTGAGTAAACCCTTTTGCTACTAGCCTTGCCTTGTGTCTTTCAATGCTCCCATCAGCATTGAACTTGGTATTATAGACCTATTTACATCCAATACATTTCTTTCCCTTAGGAAGCTCCAGTAGCTCCCAAGTGTCATTATTTTTTATAGAGGTCATTTGCTCTTTCATGGCTTGTTGCCATACATCATTAGTACATGAGTTTTCATAACTAGATGGCTCTAGATCTACACTAGTTATTAAATCATAGTTTACAACATCTCCCTTAGGTTCTTGGGAGTCTTCATCACCATACATGTGCAAATTTTTAAGTATTTTCAAGACTTCATTCATCTCACTAGCTTGGCTTCTAGTGTACCTTATTTGAAAATTATTGTCCATCATTTGAAAATAAGGATGGTAATGAAGTGTTCTTTTACCTCTTGATGGTGGATCTACTTCCATTGGAGAATAACTTGATGATATTTGTGGAGAAGAATTTGGAGTAGAACTTGTTGTAATTGAAGTAGTACTCTTTCTTGGACTTGGAGGAGGACTTCCATTGCTATTCTTGTTAATGGGCTGCATTTGGGAGGAGCTTACACCTTGAGATCCATCATCAAAAAAAATTTTTTGATGACCCCATACTCCCCCTTCATCAAAAATTACATCTCTTGAGATTACAACTTTGTGTGTTTTTGGATTGTAGAGCCTATATGCTTTTGAAGACTCACAATACCCAATGAAAATACATGCTTGAATTTTGGGATAAAGTTTCTTTCTTGTCTCATCAGGAATGTGTGCATATGCAAGACAACCAAAAACTTTAAAGTGCTTTACATTTGGATTTTTGCCATACCATCCCTCATATGGAGTTATCCCATCTAAACTAGAAGTGGGACTCCTATTCAAAATGTAAACACTTGTCCTAACAACATCAACCCAATACATGTTACTGAGTTTCTTTGTTTGAAGCATTGATCTAGCCATTTCTATAATAGTACGGTTCTTTCTTTCAACCACACCATTTTGGTGGAGGGTGTAGGCAGTAGTTAATTACCTTTTGATCCCACAATATTTATAATATTTGAGAAATGCATTTGAACAAAACTCTCCTCCTCTATCAGTCCTTAATTTTTTACAAGAAACTCACTTTTATTCTCTACATTATTTTTGAAATCCTTGAAACATTCAAAAGCTTCATATTTAGTTTTCAAAAAATAAATCTAACACATTCTAGAGAAATCATCAATGAAAGTGATAAAGTAAGAATTGTTACCCAAGCTTTTGGTATGCATTGGACCACAAACGTCCAAATGTACCAATAATAGTGGATGGCTTGCTATCCATGCTTGACCTCTTGGAAACTTGGTTCTTAAGTGCTTTCCCAAAGCACATCCTTCACACACCTCCTTGTGCTCTTCAACTTTTGGTAATCCACACACCATAGCTTGTGAAGTCAACAACTTCAAGCTTGCAAAATTAAGATGACCATATCTCAAGTGCCAAAGCACACTTAGATTTTCTATGGTCACACTAGCAAGTTGAGCACCCCCTTGTTCTCCAAAATTAAGAGGAAATAACCTATTCTTTGTCATAGGTACATTTGTGACAACTCTATTACAATTTTTTTTGTCAAAAATTACACATTTTCCATCTTCAAAAACAAGTTTATAGTTATTTTCCATGATTTTTACAACACTAAGAAAATTATGTTGGAGTTTAGGAGTGTAATAGATATTGTTCACCTTCTTTGTGCCTTCTTTTTTTGGAACCTCCATGGTTCTCATGCCTTTAAATTGTAGTGCCTTTTCATCTCCCAATTTGATCTTGGACTTGTATGTGGAATCCATTGTAGCAAATAACTCTTCTTTGCCACTCATATGATTTGAGCAACCAATATCCAAAATCCAAGTTTTATTAAGATTTTGATCTGATTTTCCATATGTGAGGAACAAATTTGAAGAAGTTCCTTCCTCTTCTCCATAGTTTCCATAATTATTAATTCTTCCTTCTTGAGAAGCCTTTAGTCTACAATCTCTACCAAAGTGACCAAGCTTGCCACAATGAAAACAAGAATTTTTTGATTTGTCACCTCCTCTTCCTCTTCATTTTTCGTGGTAGCCACCTCTTGATCTACCTCTTCTTATTTCTCTTGAATATTGTCCTCTCCTTTGTCCTCTTCCTTGTCCTCTTCCTTGTGCATTGCCATGAGTCTCACCTTCCTTGTATGAGAATGATTTTGCATCACCTCCAAAGCTTGATGATGTAGAACCCTATAGTCTCTCTTCATGGGACATCAAAGAACCAATTAGAGCATCAAAAGTTAGAGTAGACAAATATTTATATTCTTCAATAATAATAGCAATATGATTCCACTTATGAAGAAGTGTTCTCAACACTTTATTCACAATCACTTTAGTTTTGATACCTTATCCAAGTGTCTCCATTTTGTTGACAATTGCTTTCACTCTAACACAATAATCTCCCACTCTTTCATCATCTTGAATTTTGAGATTTTCAAAATCTCTCTTCATTTTATATGTAGTTTTTGCACAACAAAATATGCACAGTAACACATTATTCTTCTACTCTCAACGTTCACGGTCTCAACACGGTATCCAAGAACACTCAGAACACAATCAATGGAATCAATCTCAACGATCACAGGTTTCCTTTGACGTTCCAAACACATTACAGATCTAAAATCACGATGGGTAGATCTCTTTTTCTCTCACCTCTCCTAAAGCTCTGATACCACAATGAAAATGAAAACTCATTATATATAAGCTTGCTCCAGGTTACATTTATATAGTGCTTGATTAGAACAGAACATAGCACAATGTAGTTGGAAACCATTTATTCTTGTACATCAGATCTGCTTAACATAGCTCTATGACTAACATAACCAATTCCTAATATAACTCCTATATTCTCTTAACAACTCTATATAATAACACCTATTAATTAGCTACGTAGAAACAATAAAATTCAAAGTCCAACAAGAGTGAAAAGAAATCCTAGAAAGCATACTAATTACGTTGAGAAGGAAGTAGAAAATATAAGCATTAAAATATTTATTATTATTACTTCAAATATTTGCAAACCTTAAACAAGGAGACATAAGGTTAGTGAAATATAATTTGTAATTATGTAGTCTTTCTAAATTTCTAACTTGGGAGATACAAGGAATCCTACTTCAAATTGAAATCATAGAAATTTAGAAACTTTATTATACAAAGGTAGAAGGAAGTCAAACTCTAGTTGGAAGATTGATTTTATTAGTCTCATACTTGAATTGAAGAGACATAGAAAATCCAACTTAAATATCTCAAAGAAATTGGAATCTTATCTTTTGAAATTGCATTTATAATCTTTCTACAAGAAGAGATAAATAGTTGATTGCAAGTGATAAAAGTTGAACATATTTCTAATATTGTTATCACATAACTAGGAATACAAAAGGAATTTAACTTAAAGCAAATATAGAAAGCTAAGCATACTATCAAGTTCATTATTTACTCAATTACTTGCAACTCAAAAGGATATTTTTACAAAATTTGAAAAATTGGAAAAGTATTTCCAATATTGATTCTACAAATTGAAGAGTACTTAATCATCTTACTAGGGAGTCATAAGGTAGACTACTACAAAGGCTCTATCAAAATATACTCAAAAGTACTAAAGAATCATCAACTAGTATTTATTCATATACTCCAAACACTAGTGAGCTATTAGGAAATCATCTTCAAAGATTTATCTAGAAGAAACATGGATGAAATTATGAGGAACTATTGCATGAGTTGGAATTTTATTCTCAAAATATAATAGATACTTTTGAAGGATATAAATACTTGTCCACTAGTAAAAGGGAAAGATTCTCAATGTTTCTCAAAGAAGAAAAGGAAGGGAATTTTTTGACATTAATTGGTTATGTACGTGAAGTTCTTTTCAGAGAATCGTGGAACACTCAAAAAGTAGTTATACTTACTCCAGAAGAATGTTTGATGATATATCTATCATTTATTGTTTTTGATTTTTTTTAAAAAAAAAGCAGAACATCAATCATTATCAATATTATTGTGATGATAGTCTAACCCATCATGAAGAGGATATACCACTGACAAAATTGCAGAAACGACAAAGAATAAGAAGAAAAAAAAAGGATGATGGAAAGATGAAGATGGAGGAAAGTATGTTCAAACTGAATTTAGATCAAAGCAAACAAGAGAGACAGATGGAGAAACACATCCAAATACATATAACAAGTACAAGGAGGAAAGCAAGAAAGAAGAACTGAAACTTTAAGATCAAAATAAAATCCATATTGAAGACATATACGAAGATATTATTTAAGACTAAAGTCTTCAAAATACAAATAATGTAATACAAGGGTATGTTGGAATATATTACATTATTTTGTTCTTTCTAATGTACCATCATGGGTACATATTTAGATTAGGAGTTTCTAGGATTTAAGTAAGTTGATTAAAACAATGTAATAAATGTACACATGTTAGAATGTGCATGTAGTCCACATGTACATAAGTCCTTAGAATAGAATAGTGAGGTGTCATAGGAATATTGAAGGCAAAGAGTTGCATCTCATTATAAATAGGCCTTCATAGAGTAGAAGTAGGAGAGGATTTTGGAGTGTATAGGTAGAGTAGTAGTAGATACAATGTAGATCCATTTTGTAAAATGGAGAGGTTGTGACCTCCATTGAATAACATTGTATATTTTCATGAGCTTTCATTAATGGCTATTTCTTGAGTTATTTCAAAAGTTTCTTATCATATTTTCATGCATATTAGTTAGTCATTATCATAGTTATAATATTGCTTTATTATTTCCGTAATTGTGGTTGCATTTCCTTTAAGCTTATAGCTTAAAAAGCTAACAATTAATAATACTCAGGTTGGGATAAATGATGCTTTGTATCTTGATTTAAACTATGGGAATTAAACATAAGAGTTAAAAAAACCAAAGCATTTATTTGTTTGCTTATAGAACTGCGTGGAAATCATACCTCAACTGAGTAAATATGGAATTTCTATCAAGTGATTTGTAGAAAAATCAATTATTATATTTGTTATATATGTGTTGTGTTAGAATTATTGAAGACAATATTCTATTCAAATGAAAAAATAGTTGAGCAATACATCACAAGAGTATTGTGAAGCTCCAAAGACTGATTGATTATTCCATGGGATCAACTTTGTATAAATAGCAAAGTTGATCAATATGAGCCGTTGGATTACAACAACTCAACAGATCTGAACTAGTCTAAACTGAGACTTCACTTACCTCATGGAAGAGTGGTAACTCAAGTTTAGACTATCCTAGTAGAACTTAAGAACTAAATATTTATTCTAACACCCCCTCTTAAGTGATACTAGGGGTGAATGTAACAACATGAGATGAGTCCTAGCAACAAGGCCTGATGATGTACCAATGTACAATGAACTTACCAATAGAAGAGATGGTGAAAAAACCATCTTTCAATAAGAAGAAAAAGAAGAATAAGAGTGGTTAAAAATAGAGGCATGTCCTTGGATGGTGAGGATTATCCTCTTCTAAACACCAAAAAAAATGAGTCCCGACAATATGGCCTTATTAGGTACTCATGTATAATGAACTTACATATAGGAGAGATGGTGAAAAAAACCACATGGGAAAAAACCATCTTCCAAGAAGAAAAAGAACAATAAGAAGAAGAGAGAGGTAAAAACCTCTGTGCACCCTTCTAAGGCAACTGCCTAACCCCAATATTCTATCACAACTTAATGTAATGCAAAGAAGGAAAGGATTTGGTGAAGATGTCTGCAATTTGATTTTCTATGGAAATGTACTCCAAGTTTATATCCCCTTGCTAAATATGCTGCCTAATGAAGTGCATGTGAATCTCAATGTGCTTGGTGAACTAATGCTTAACCTGGATTACAAGCAATATGAATTGTGCTCTGATTGTCACACCAAAGGGTAATGGGTTGGTCATGGAAAAAACCAAATTACCTTATTATCTGATGAAGCCAAAGAGCTTCCTGCCTGGCCATAACTGCTACCTATATTCTGCCATTGTAGATGATAATTATACTTGTTTTTTTTGCATGACCAAGCAATAGGTGAAGAACCAAGACAAAAAACATAACCAAAAGTGGAACATCTATCTTCAATTGAACCTACCCAATCAGAATCTGTGTAACCAATGATATCCATGGATCCGCCCTCATATAAGAGCCCAAAGTGAGTAGTTCCTTGCAAGTAGCGGAGGATTCTTTTTGCTGCTTGCCAATGGCTGAAATGAGGTTGATGTGAGAATCTAGATATTAAGCCAACAACATATGAAATATCTGGATGAGTATGAGTGAGGTATAATAGACTTCCTACAAGATTTCTGTATAGAGTAGCATCACAAAGAGGGGACTTTTAGGAAGTACTTATAGTGACTCCAAACTTAAAAGGTGTGGGATAAGGCTTGCAATCAGTCATTTTAAACTGTTGAAGAAGAACTAGAGTATATTTCTATTGACACAATGAAATTCTTGCATCTGTTTGAGTTATCTGAAACCCAAGGAAGTAATGAGCTAAACCCAGATCAACCATCTCAAATTTCTTAGAAAGGGAGTCTTTGATAGTATGGATGTGAGAAATGGCACTACCAGTGAGTAGTAGATCATCAACTAAAGCACAAGTATGGTGATGTTTTCTTTATCTCTTCAAATATATACTGTTGCATCAGAATCACAATGAGAAAATCCTGAGGAAAGAAGGAAGGAGTCCATTTTTTCATACCAATATCTAGGAGCTTGTTTGAGACCATAGAGAGATTTTCTTAGTCTACAAATAAGGGAGGAGTCTTGAATAAATCCAGTAGGTTGTTCCATAAATATTTCCTCTTTTAAGTCACTATGTAAGAAAACACTTTTAGCATCCATCTAAAAAATATGCCACTTTTGGGAAGCAACAAGTGCAAGTACCAGCCTAACAGAATCCATTTTTGCAATTGGTGCAAAGGTTTCAGAATAATAAATGCCTTCAATTTGTGAGAAACCTTTAGCTACCAAGTGAGATTTGTGTTTGTCAATTTTTCCATCAGGTCCATACTTAGTCCTGTAAATCCATTTACAACGAATAAATTTTCTTCCTTTAGGTAGAGGAACTAGATCCCAAGTTTTGTTTTTTATTAAGGAAGAAAATTCATTCTCAATGACATCATCCCATTATTTTATACCAGTTGCTTCTTTGAAGGATTGAGGATCTATGGAAATGGACTAATAGACAAGACCAGAACCCATGGAGTTGCTTAATATGGATTATGGAAGATTTTGGATGTAAGGAGTGGCCTTTTGAACTATGGTGTGGGTCAATTTTGGCATTGTGGAAGGAGTAATGGGTGTGGTAGGATTTTGAGTTAGAGATTGGAGTATAGGATCCTCATTTTGGTCATCTATCTCAAGGATGGGATGTTCATTATATTGAGGCTCAAATGTTGGTGATGGCTCAAGAGAATTAATGTTGTAAGAGGATGGTTGAGGATATTTATGAGGGAATGTTTCATCAAATTGAACATTTCTATGAAAAAGACCTCATGAGTTGTGGGATCAAGGAGCTTGTAGGCTTTCATTTCCTCATAATAACCAACAAAGATGAGTTGCTTGCTTTTTTTTCTAGAGCCTTCCTCTTATTCTTTGGGATATGTTTCCAAGCAGTACATCCAAAAAATTTGAAGAAAGAGACATTAGGTTTTGAGCCAGTCCATGCTTCCTTGGGAGTCAAATGGCCAAGAGTTTTATGAGGTGTGCGGTTTTTAATATAATTTGCACAGTTAATTATCTCAGCCTAAAAAATTGTTGGAAGATCTCTTGAGTGGAGCATACAGTTTGCCATTTTCTTTAAAGTTTTTTTTTTCCTTTTTGCAATGCCATTTTGCTATGGATTATGGGAGACTGAATGTTGATGAATTATGAGTTGAGAGAAATATGGAGAACTCATTACTGAAGTATTCCCCCCCATTATCTGTACAAATTTGCTTGATTTTGCAAGTGGCTTGATTTTCAACTAAGGCTTTGAATATTTTAAAGTGGGATAGAACATCACTTTTGTATTTTAGAAAGTAGACCCAAGTTCTTCTTGAAAAATCATCAATGAAGGTTAAAGCATATTTTGCTTCTTTTAAAGAAGGCTCTGGGAAGACCATCAAGTTACTATGGATTAACTCTAGAGGGGATGAGGCTCTTTGAGAACCACTTGGGTGAAAAGGATCTTGATGTTGCTTTCTAAGAGCACATCCAAGACATACTCCATCAATAGAAGAGACTTTTGGCAACCCTGTTACCATTTCATGAGTATTCAACTCCTTTAGATAGCTATAACTAAGATGTCCAAACCTTTCATGCCAAATTTTGCTTTCAAGATCTCCATGTGCAACAAAATAGGAGGTCATATATGAATTTTTGAATCCCTTGAAGTGAAATAGGTGAGTGTTATGATAAATATCTCCTTTTGCTATGAGAGAGTTTGGTTCTTGAAAGTCTCTTATCTCAACTCCTGTTGGTGAAAATAGAACTGTTTTACCCTTTGTAAAAGTACAAATCTAATATATGGAGAGGATATTTGTAGCTATATTTGGGACATAGAGAACATTATTGATATAACCACCATCAATGGATATGTCACATTTTCCTTTGACCGGGATAAAGGACGAGTCACCAACTTCTATGCTACAAGTTGAGCTTGAGGAGATTTAAGTGAATGACTCATGTGAGGAAGTAATATGATGAGTTGCTCCTGAATCTAGAACCCAATATTTTTATGGAGTTTTTATAGCTTTTCCTTGAATATTTAAGGCTTTTCCTATCTTCTTCTTAATGTCTATATTGTGATCCTTCATTGTTGCCTCTAGTTGTTGTAGTCTTTTCCAATATTTGTTCACAAAATGACCATCCTTTTTGCAGTATGTATAAGTTATAGGGCTTATTTATTTCTTTTTGAATTTTTATTTAGTGGAGGTGGAAGCTACCAATGCTTTTGAGTAAGAGGGAGAGATCTCATATTTTGCAAGTTTAATTTCCTCTCTAGTTAGCCTATCACAAAACTCCTCTAAAGAGGGCATTGTAAAACTTGTACCAGGTGCATATTTTTTAGATAACAAAGTGGTTGCAAAAATTTGAAATACTTCATTTAACTTAGAAATATTAATATAAATGCATTCTTCTTCTGTTTTATTCTTGCCATTACCTTTTAATTGTGTGAGGACTTCTTTAAATTTTGTGAGAAAGTCAACAATATTGCTGAAGTCTTCAGGAGATAATGTTGTTAACTTTGCCTCTAGCTGCATTGACCTTATTTGATCCACTTTACCAAAAAAGTTATTTAAATTCTCCCTCTCCCAACTCTCAAATGGCGTTTTACATTATGAAATGTGAAACCATAAGATTTCATTTACATTTGTGCTGATAATACCCATTGTTTCATACATATTCCCTTTATGAATAAATATTTCATATTCCTTTTTCAAATTCAGGTTGCTTCTCTTCTAGCAGGTGTGTGAGCCTTTTTTGAGAAATGAGATTTAATATTTTTGGTTTCTATTTGTGATAGTTATGAGGGGTGAGTGGGTCAATTGTATTCATTTTTCACAAAAAAACTGCAGTTAACCAATATTTCTCTTTTTAACTGCAAGAACTTATAGAGAAGACAATGATGCACCCCCTTCAATGAGACAAGTGTGGTGGAAGAAATCAGCACCAACAAAAAATCCTTTGAATAAAGGCAACAAGTTCCAGACCGTTATACCTAACTCTTCAATTTACCCACCCTTACATGAGGGAAACTATAAGTAAATGAGGAGAGTGATACATGGAACATAGGCTATTTGAAGCAATAATAACCTACCAGACCTTTATACCGAATCTTCTCAATGACCCGACCTTACGTGAGGGAGACTATAGGTATATGAGAATAATGATATGTGGAACATAGGTGATTATAAAATGAGATGCTTTGAGATATTACAAGTATGAAAAAATTATTGTATATTTATACTTTGCTTGAGAATCTTGATCATGTGTGCTTGCTTGTTTATAAAAGTGTTTACAACCATACTATGTAGAAGATTTAGTAGTAGAAGATTTACCCCCTTCAGAAGTGCACATAAAGATATGCAACAATGATAATTTACCCCCAGAAATAGACAACAAGACTCCCCTTGACCAACAAAGGTGCAAGAAGCAACACCAATAACCCCCCCAAAAAAACTTTGTATTATGAAAAGTACAAAGGGACTTGTCACTTTGAGAGTGCCTTTATAGAATAGGCACAAGTCAAAAGTAAAGTGAGAGAAGTCCAATAAGAGGTATGGAGAAAGGTTACAAAAAATGAGATTTTTTGAAAGAAAAAATATCTGAAAAAAATTCTTTGGCATTGTAATTAGAAAATAACAGCAATCTTCTTCTTCATTTGTAATGATTCTTTGCTGGTCCTTCTGAAAAAATAATTATTTTTTGATTCGAATTGCTTTGAGGCCCCTTATTTTTTTGTATTTCTAACATTGAATGTAAATCCCTTTATATGGATATTGTCCTTTAAGAAAAGTGATAATATAAAACAAATTAAAGGAATATTTGCTTTAAGAACTTGGAGGAACTCGATAAAAATCAAATATTTGAATGTTGTCTCCACTACCCTTAAAAATGACAGAAAAATACCTTCAGCGAGCTCAATAAAAAAAAAATTAGAGACTATGAACCAGAATCAGTTGGGGAGTGCGATTAGAAGCGGTTCCCTCCAATGATGATAATATCGAGAAGCTTTGAGCAAACCATCAATTCACTTGATGAGCGTGAAACAGAGATCAAAGAGGTAAAAAAAGAGGTCCGTAGGCCTTTGCAAACTAGCAAGAGTGAGAAATGAAGTTGGGGTTTGTGATGAGCAACATCTTCCTCCAAAGACGTCAAGGGGTCAGTGACATTAACCAAGAGATAAGTGCAAATGATGAACCAGATATACAACAACACAAACACGAGCTCAAACCAGCAAAATAATGAATAAGGAGTACTCCATTAAACCATGAACCTACAAAAAGGAGGAATGAGCTCGATAACCAATGAGGTAAATTCAGTAAGCAAGAGGATGCTATCCTTTGTACACAACTAAGATTTTAATAGCTTTCTCCATGACTGCATCGAGCATGGGTAATTAAAGATCACTGCCAAATCCAGAAGATGAGGAAGAGAAGTGGTCTTGGTCAGGCAAACATTATGCCACCTCATTTTGCTCAAAGAAATTTGTACGTAAATATGAGCAAAAAGCCTTTGATAATGTCACCCAAGAATATCGAGAATGGAGCTCAAACTTATAGGTACGTTGGATAACGTTCCCCATGATTAATTGAACGTAAATTTAGGCATTCCAATGCTGAGCGCTCCAGGATAACTATGATTGCAAGTCCACCCAATTTAATTACTTTCACCAAATAAGGAGAGACTTTCAAGCTTTAATTAATGTCCTCCAATGATGGCAACTCGAGAGAGCGCTATTCTCTTACGTCCTCCAATGATGGCCACGTGAGAGGATGCTGCCAAATGAAAGGAAAGGCACTCCGCCTGTAACCATCAATACTTGCATCAGTTGCAAGGTTAAAAAAAATAGTACCTCTTGCTGTTCTGGAGAGAACTCCTAATGGGGAGATTGTTTGCTTTCAGCATCGATGTTGCCGATGAGAACAAGATGCAAAAAAATATAGGAGTTAAAGCGAGTAGTGCAAGATGCACAAACATTTTTTTAGGCTTTCAAATGAACATTAATCTAGAGTTAAAACCAGATTTATATCAAAGAATAGCAACCATTAAACATGGAAGAAAAATATAGAGGTGCTTCTCCCCTTTTTTTAAAAAACTAGGATATAATTTCCTAATGAGGCACCAATAACAACAAGGAAGGTGGCCAAGTGATGGCTATAGTTGAAACAAGCAAGTAGTAAAACTTGACAGATATTTTCCAAGAGAAACCATCAAAGAGCCAGATTTCCAATAATGAACCAGAAAAAAAACTTCAAAAAACTTGAATGTATGCAAGAACTATCCTAGCTCTGGTACCATGTTAGAATTATTGAAGACAATATTCTATTCAAATGAAAAAATAGTTGAGCAATACATCACAAGAGTATAGTGAAGCTCCAAATACTGATTGATTATTCCATGGGATCAACTTTGTATAAATAGCAAAGTTGATCAATGTGAGCCGTTGGATTACAACTCAATAGATTTGAACTAGTCTAAACTGAGACTTCACTTACCTCATGGAAGAGTGGTAACTCAAATTTAGACTATCCTAGTAGAACTTAAGAACTAAATATTTATTATAACATGTTGTAATTTATAATTGGTGAAAGTTTGATTTACATATCACTCTGTAATTATAGCAGAAAACAATAGTTTGTGTAAATAATATAAATGGGTGATTACACGTATTACATAGTCTCATAAAACTAAGCATGTTGAAACCTTAGCTGCTGCTTGTTAGCAATATATGGAAACCTTAAACTAAATCTAGCTAAGGGTTGTGCATAAACTTGGCTTTAAAATCACCTTCAATCAATTCAGCTAGCAAATTACAACATAAAATAAAGCTTTAAACTATTAGAAAATCATTGAAGGATTTATATTAATCATTTAGGATTTACCCTATGATGTCTTACAACCTTGATTTCTGTAACATAAACTTTATATTTCCATTTTAAAAAGCCTTGCAATATGTGCTAGATTAATTATAGAATACCTTACTTGAAAACATTATTAAACATTCAAAACAGTTGTTGACTAATACATACACTCTTTCGAAGAGATCCTCAATTGAAGTTTAACAAGGAAGTTAAACTACCTTTATTGTCCACTATGAAATTATAGTGAAATGAGGATGCTAAAAGTTATTTTAGAATTTTAATTACTTCCTTTCGACGTGCGTTAAATGGAGTGCTTTTTCTTTATTATGTTTTTTCTTAAAGGTTGCTTTGATATATGTGTAAAAATATTCTTTTACTATAAAGATTAGAATAAGCTTATTAGTGCTTTATAATAAAGTGTAATAATTATTCTTTTAGACGTAATTAATTATATGTAGATTGTCTTACTTAAAAATATTATATGCTTTTATAGGATCTAGTTATATAGAATAATAATGGTTTAAAATATAATGCTCCTATAGAACTCACTTCATTTTTTTGAAATATTATGTGCTGAGTCTTTCCTCGTCATAAAATAGGAAAAATAATATTTAAAAGAACATGTTTTATTATGATTTTATTATAAAAGTAGTATGTAACTTTTATGGTATTTATATAGTTGCTTTTAATTTAGAAAATATTAACCTTTGAGTAAGTTGATAAGATCTTACATTAAAGAAGCAAGTCTAGTTTCAAAATGACAAGAACTTGAATGTGTCCTTTTATAGAGCTAGTAGGGTTATAGTTATAAAGTGTACTTAACCAACCTAAGTTCTCCAAAGAGGGTGAAATGACCTGATATACATTAATCGTGGAGGATGAATAACCTTGACACCTTTTCATCATGAAAGATAATAGATATCCATCATGGAGGATGGTAGAACCTTATTCACCCAACATTGGTGATCGCAAGTATGGTTATCAATGTGATTCGAGAGCGACTGCATTCTTGATGAGTAAGGTCAAGACATGAAGGTAATGAGGGATGGTATGGGACATCACATCTAGGTAATTGAACGAGTAGTAAAGTGATGGGTTCCTTGCTCATTGTATGGTTAGGAGATAGCTAGTAAATTACTGTGCTAGGAGTTAGCTAGAAAAATATTGGTGCTAGTATACTTAATGATGAGTTGGTATGGGACAAATCGTTGTTAATCATACAATAACAAGCGATACTAGGTCTTGAGCTAAAGTAATGGTGAGCCCTAGTTGCCTCCAGTGAAGTAGGATTCTCAACTAAACACAAGGTATAATATGCTAACCCCTTGCATGAATATAATCTGAGACAAAAATTAGGTCAAAAGGAACCCAAGTCCTTCATGCTAAGGGATGGGGAGAATATGCATCCACCCTTTAGGTGTTATGGACCTTAGAGGATAACCCCAGTCGTGAACCCACACTCCAAGCTTGGGAAGATAGGTTCACAAAAAGGCACCTCTCTATGGAATTTGGCCAATCTTGTCCACTTGGGAGACCGTCTTCAATGGTCAATATTCCCAAAAGTAGGCTTGTTATGACTAGTACTAATAAAAATTGGATAATATTCAAATTAAATACATCTAAATTTTCATCTTATGTCTTACCTAAACCTGAATTCAACCAAAATTTAATCTTGGTGAATCTAGTAAGCAATATTGGGTTGGAAAACCATGTGAGTTAGACTTAGGTTTGTTATAGTTGGTATCAAAGCCCTAGGTTGAGAACCCCTAGGCTACAAATCCTTAGGTTGGAGGATTATTTGTGTCATCTTTCTGAGATTGTAAGAGAAAACCTAAACCGAACCATTAACATAGCTCTTTTTCATCAAGGGAAAAATGACTCCCGAGTTAACAAGAGAATCATCAAAGTACCCCATAACAAGTCAACATGAAGAGCAAACTATTAAGTCCAAGAAAGGGACTCTGATAGGCAGTAAGAGAAGAAACTAGAAAGGAATATAGGGGTAAGGATGTGAATAATAGATCCCAAAGGGAAAGACCAATAAGTAAAATCAATGAGCCACAAGTTAGAAAACCTATCAAGGAGGATGAGAACTTAACCAAAATAATATAGCTACTCCAGGGTTAGATGAATCAACAAAGGGAACACATGGAACAACAAAGAGACCAAATAGCTTAGCAACATGAGTTGATATTTCAATGATAGAGACTGATAGAAAATTTGACCAGGGGTAAAGAACCTAAGAATAAGCAAGATGAAGTGCCTGTAGAATCAAAGGGGACTAGTAGGAAATGAGTAGGGGCTGAGTTAACCAAAGATATGAAAAATGTTAAGATATCCAAATTTTATGGTAAAGAAGATGGAGATGTAGCTAAAAATTGGTTGAATGAGGTTGAAACATACTACTCTATGAAACCTCTTTCATCAAAGTCCAAAACATCATGGGTAGTTATCCACTTAGTTGAACCAACCTTAGATTGGTGGACTACCTACAAGAAGTGTTAGAACATTAAAGTTTCTAATATCTAATGGGAGACCATTTTGAAAGAATTCAAGAAGAGGTTTCTCACTAAGTAATTTTATGTAGAAAAGTTTATTGAATTTTCCAATTTACATCAAGAAAATTTGTTAATTCATGAGTACCACCAAAAAGTTATACAGCTATTGAAGTATGTACTTGAGTATGATAATAAAGAGGAGATCAAGATACAAAAGTTTATTTTGGGACTGCACCCACAAATCAGATCCATTCTAAGGATTTTCCTAAAGCCTACGATTTGGCTCGACAAGAGAAGAAAAAAAAAAGGTTAGGAAAGAAAATATCAATTATCAAAAGACTTTGTAAGATGGGAAAAAAGGACCATGGCAAAAGAGTTAAGAAATGGGATAAGACTAACAGGAACATGTTTCAATATAATAGGGACAGACAAGATAGGAAAGACTTCATAGAAAAACTCAATACAACTCAGGCCTTTTCCAAAAATATCCTATGTTGAATGACTTTAGGGATGTATTCCTAGAAGATTTTCCAGGTCTTCCTCCCTGAAGAAAATTGATATCTCAATTATACTTTTGCCTAGAATGACATAGATGCAAGGTCACCATATGTAATGATCCCATTGAATTGTAAGAGCTTGAAACTCAAATTCAATATTTTTTAGAAAAGGGACTCATTAAAACATAGTGTGTCACCATGGGGTGCTCCTGTCCTCTTTGTTAAAAAGAAGGATATCTAAGAATGCTCAACAAGGTAACTATCAAGAATATGTATTCTTTGCTAGAATTGATGATCTCTTTGATCAATTGAAAGGGGGTCACAATATTCTCCAAAATTGATCTCAGATCTGGGTATCATTAGCTAAGGATTCAATAGGAGAATACTCATAAAATGGCATTCAAAACTAGATAGGGTTATTATGAGTTTATAGTTCTAACATATGGCTTAACAAATACCCTAGCTACATTTTATGGACCTCATGAAAAAACACATTTTAGGAATGATTAGATCATTTTGTTCTTGTGCTTTTTGATGATGATCAGCACATGAGGACTGTACTAGAAAATTGTCAAGAAAAATTAGTTGTATGGGAAGTTGTTTAAGAATGAGTTTTATACACTGCAAGTATAGTATTTGAGGTATATTACGTCTATTTAATGAGTGGTTGTGGACCCCAAGAAAATTGAAGCCATAATAGATTGGCTTGCACCCACAAATATCACTAAGGTACGAAGTTTTATGGGTATGGCAGGCTATTATAGATGTTTTGTGAAAGGGTTTTCAAAAATTGCACATCCAATAACAAATATTTAGAGGAAGGGAAAGGCTTTCAGATGGACAAATTAATGTAAAGAGGCCTTCAAGGCTTTGAAAGAGAAATTAACTAATGCCCCACTCTTAAAAAAAATAGATCCCTCTAAGAAATTTATAGTTTGCACATATGCTTCTATTTAGGGGCTAGGAGGAGTCCTTACTCTAGAATCTAGATGAAGCAGTTGTAGCATATGAATCTTGAAAGTTGAAGAAGCATGAGGTAAACTCTACTACCCATTATATAGAATTTACGGTAGTCATGCATGCTTTCAATATCTGGAGACACTATCTACTTGGAAAACCCTTTGAACTTAAGACTAATCACCAAAGTCTTAGGTATATCCTTACATAGCTCCTGCTAAATACCAAACAACATCATTGGATGGAGTTTTGGTAAAATATGATTTTGGCATAGAATATATTAAGGGAAAGGAGAATGGGATAGTGAATGCCTTGAGTAGAACGGGGTATATAGCCACTATATCACAATGTTAGTATAAGTTAGTTGGCCAAGTAAGGGAGTTGCAATAGAAAGATAATTTTTGCTTAAAATGTCAAGCTTAGATCAAGCAAGGGCCTGACAAGGACAAATATTTTACAGTCAGGGATGACTTGTTATATTTTAGAGATAGATTAGTCATTTTGGATAACAAAGAGTTGAGGGATAATATTTTGAAGGAGGCACATTGCAATCCTTATTCCGCACACCTAGGTGGGGGAGCAAAAGTATGAGTGAATCTAAGGAAGATCTTTTACTGAACAAATATGAAGTAGGACATAAAATATCAAAAGATCAAAGTATAACATTTACATCCAACTAAAATATTGTACTCACATACCATCTACTAAAGGTGAAAAGTTGTTTTCTATGGCTTTATTATGAATACTACCAGAGTTACATGGTGGTAAAAAGAAATACACCTAAAAATATACAGGATGATACACTTGTTCAGTTATGTAAGTTTATCATCCTGGATAGAGATATCAAATTCACTCAGAGTTGGATAGATGGTCAATCGAGGAGGATTGACCCAATATTTTGAAGAAATAAATCATCAGAATCAGGAGAGGATTGAACTGGATAGTGTTAAGAAGATAGAAGAACAACTTAAAGAAATTGAACCAAAAGGAATAATGCACTTTAAAATATCAAGATCACTAAGAGAATTATCTAAAGTAAGACAAAGAATTTGTAAGGGTGAAATTCAAAAAAGGAAAAGAAGAGAAAATATCACCATGGGAAAATTCTTTGAAGAAAGGTAGATATTTCATAAGGGTGATATTCAATAGATAACCACCATGGGAATCCTCAGAAGAAAGATAGAGTTTCTATAAGGGTGGAATTTAAAATTTTAAATAAAACATATTATAGAATGGGAAGACTACATATATTTGGTAGAATTTTCTTATAATAATAGTTGTCATGCAGCGTTGGGCATGGCTCCATATGAAGCCATGTACGAGAGAATATGTAGGAATCCTCTATCATGGGATAATTTGAAAGATCGTGTAGTGATCGAACCGAACACTATTAAAGAAATGGAAGCACAACTAAGGAAGATACGTTAAAACCCAAGAAGGCCTTGGATCGCCAAAAGAGCTATGCAGATCTAAGAATAATTCTAAGGGAATTCTATATGGGAGATAGATTTTTCTTAAGGATAAAACCTACCAAAATCTTCCAAGCTCGACCCTAGACTTGTAGAGCCTTTTAAAATTATTGGTTAGTCTAGACTAGTTGCCTATAAGTTGGCTATACTACTCAGTTATCAGAAATCCATGACATCTTCCATGCGTCTCTTCTTAAGAGATATATTGCTGACCCCTATCATGTTTGGAATATTTCTCATTGTAGATTTCAAGTCCCCCATCACATTGAGATCCGATCGATTAAGATTCTAGGCTTCATAATTAAATTGTTAATAAAAAGAAAAAATAATCAATGTAAGGTCCAATGGGACCAATACTTTGAGAAGAATGCCACGTGGGAGAATGTGGTTGATATGAAAATATAATTTCCTTATCTTTTGAATGAATACAAACTTATTTTATTATTGTATGGATTTATTTGATGTGGCATTATGATGAATGTATAATTTGTTTATGGTTTGTGAATGCATTAAAACACAGGGATTGTGTTTATTCCTAGTGGGGGAGAATGTAACAACCCCACTAGAACAACTATTATTTTAAAAATGATCTATGTTTGCTTTTGTTCCAAAAATATGGTACTAATGATGGATTTATGGTTGCATGACCAAGTTTCCACCTTAAGGCAGGAAGAGTAAGATCAAGAGGACCAGGTACCCCTCCTTTAGACAGGCAGATGAAGGGCAACCACAAGAGGTAAGGAGGGATATGATGGAGATGTGAAAAACACCATGGTTCATGAGAACATGAAAGCTCACAAAATTTCATCCATATAGCTGCATTCATGTAGTTGCATTTTAAATATTTGATTTGTAATGTATGTATATCTTGTTTGCTAAACTGCTTGCCAAATATTCCATGTTTTGAATAAAATGTATAATTTAAATCTCTGATGGCAATGATAATGCTAAAGCATAGGAGTTATTCTATTTTGGTAGATGGTGACATCAAATTGCCAGAAGAGAAGAAGAATTGGAGGAATAGGTCCAAGTGATAATTGAAATAATTATTTGATGCTTTGTTTATAAGTTATAAATTGATTAATAATATATATAAAATAAAAAATAAAAAATATAAAAAATAAAAAATAAAATAATAAATATATACATATTAATATATATATTTTTAATTTAAAAGGAATGTGCATTGATCTAAAAGTTTTATATATGTTCATGTATAATGTTTTTTCTATATCTTGGAGTCCGATTACCACCTGACAAATATTAGATATAGGAAAATGCATGGATTTTCCACTTGTTTGAACAAAATTCTTCTGAGTCTTCGATAAATTGATGAATGGTTTGGGAGAGTTGGACATTCTGCATGGTGGGAAATGAAAGAGGAAAGTGAAAGATTTTAGAAGAGAGAGATATTTTAAGTTCAGGTTGGAATCTGGTCTCTTTGTTTGTTGATGTTATTCTATGATTGATGTTGATTGTTCACTGAAGGAATTTATTATCAATTGGGTAGTTGCTTCTTATTTGTTAGAAATAAAAAAAAAGGATTGAAGAATCATTTTTGGTATTCTATGTGTGCTATAGAATTACTAAGGAAAAATCTCTTTTGAAATATTAATAAATAGAACCCTTATTGGTCTTACCATGAAAACCAAGCTTGCACTGCAGTGGTATCTTTTGTATGTTTTTTATTGAATTCATTCTATACTGCAAATGGATCTTTGGTTGAAAGGTGTTGAATGTAAATTGGTGTGTGAAATTGGATTATTGCCAGTGGAGTGGTCGTAGATTATTTGGCAGCACAATATTTCAATTATGTGGAAATTCGTTGCTTCTCTTGTTTTGTCAACAGATGATTTCTCTTAGAAATAGTTGCATTATCGGTTTATAAATACATACAGATTGCCTATGTGTATGGAATAGAGAATTTAGGTCTAATCCACATTTGTTTTTGGAGTCGTCTGATCCAACTCTATGTCCCTATCTCGATCGTTGGACTCGAGGATGGAGCTCGCAGGTGAACCACCCCGATGCCATAGCAAAGAGTTTTCAACAAAACAATATGCTAGAAGTTTTTCTCATTTGTTCAGACCTAAATTTACTTTGGGTGGAGAGGCCAATAAATTATCTTTCTCTGATGAGAATGAGCGTTGCCTCACACTAGATAATCTAATTTATGAGTTTTTATAAAACTTTTAGTAATATCGTTGTTGTGTGCACCTACTAAACAAATGATATTTTTAACTTTCTAAAATCATATACAATGTTACATTCAACAAATTTGATATTAACTGTGTTGTTTCTCTATTATTTATGTATTAACACCTGTTTAATTATTATTTATCCACAACATGCATGTTATAGTTAATCATTAAAGTCTCTTGTGTAGGTGAACATTATATGTAATAGAAATGTTATTTAGAACTCAAAGTCTTATCAAGCGGTGTATTAAACTATGTGGGTAAATAATACCTATAACAAAAGTATTAATAATGCTCAGGTTGGGATAAATGATGCTTTGTATCTTGATTTAAACTATGGGTATTAAACCTAAGAGTTAAATAAACCAAAGCATTTATTTATTTTCTTGTAGAACTACATGGAAAACATACCTCATCTGAGTAAATATGGAATTTCTATCAAGTGCTTTGTAGAAATGTCAATTATTATATTTATTATATGTGTTGTAACCTATAATTGGTGAAAGTTTGATTAATTTATCACCCTGTAATTATAGCATGAAGCAATAGTTTGTGTATATAATATATAGTTTGTGTAATTATATAAGAAGCAATAGTTTGTGTATATAATATATAGTTTGTGTAATTATATAGGAAGCAATAGACTCATAAAACTGAGCACGTTGAAACCTTAGTCGCTGCTTGTTAGCGAGATATGGAAACCTTAAACTAAATCTAGCTAAGGGTAGTTTATAAACTTAGCTTTAAAGTCACCTTCAATCAATTCAGCTAGCATATTGTAACATAAAATGAAGCTTTAAACTATTAGAAAATCATTGAAGAATTTTTATTAATCAATTAGGGTTTACCTTGTGGCATCTTACAACCTTGATTTCTGTAACATACACTTTATAGTTCCATTTCAAAAAGTTGTACGATATGTGCTAGATTAATTATTGAATACCTTACTTGAAAACATTATTAAACATTCAAAACATTTGTTGACTAATACATACACTATTTTCAAAGAGATCCTCAATTGAAGTTTAATAAGGAAGTAAAACTACTTTTTTGTCCACTATGAAATTATAGTGAAATGAGGATGCTAAAAGTTATTCTATAATTTTAATTACTTCCTTTCGACGTGCGTTAAATGGAGTGCCTTTTTTTTTTTTTAAAGAAAGGTTGCTTTGATAAAATGTTCTTTTACTATAAAAATTAGAATAAGATTGTTAATGGATTATAATAAAGTATAATAATTATTCTTTTAGACGCAATTGGTTATATGTAGATTGTCTTACTCAAAAACATTATATGCTTTGACAAAATCTGGTTATATAGAACAATAATGGTTTAAAAGAGAATGCTTCTATAGAACTCACTTCATTTATTTGAAATATTATGTGCTGAGTCTTTCTTCGTCATAAAAGAGGAAAATAATAATACTGAAAAGAACATGTTTTATTATGTTTTTATTATAAAAGTACTATGTAACTTTTATGGCATTTATATAGTTGCTTTTAATTTAGAAAATATTAACCTTTGAGTAAATTCATAAGAGCTTAAATTAAAGAAGCATGAAGAAATTGAATGTGCCTTTTTATAGAGCTAGTAGGGTTATAGTTAAAAGTCCATTTAACCAACTTAAGTTCTCTAAAGAAGATAAAATGACCTGATATACATTCATCATGGAGGATGAATAACCTTGATACATTTTCATCGTAAAAGATGATAAATATTCATTGTGGAGGATGGTAGAACCTTATTCACCCAACATTGGTGATTGTAAGTATGGTGTTCACTGTGATTCGAGAGAGACTACATTCTTGAAAAGTAAGGTCAAGACATGATGGTAATGAGGGATGGTATGGGATATCGCCCCTAGGTCATTGAACGAGTAGTATAGTGATGGGTCCCTTGCTCATTGTATGGTTAGAAGATAACTAGCAAATTACTGGTGCTAGGAGTTAGCTACCAAAATATTGGTGCTAGTATACTTAATGATGAGTTGGTATGGGATAAATCCTCATTAATCATACAATAAAAAGCAAGACCGGGTCTTGATTCAGAGTAATGGTGAGCCCTAGTCGACTCTAGTGAAGTAGGATTCTCAACTAGACACAAGGTATAATATGCTAACCCCTTGCATATTTATAATCCAAGACAAAAAATAGGTCAAAAGGAACCTAAGTCCTTCATGCCAATAAGTAGGATTGCTATATATCGTACTAATAAAATGTTGGGTAATCTTCAAATTAAATATGTCTAAATTTTCATCTTATATCTTGCCTAGACCTGAATCCAGTCAAAAATTTCTCTTTGTAAATCTAGTGAGCAAGACTAGGTTGGACAACCAGGTGAGTTAGACTTGGGTTGTTACAGTTTGATTTTTAAGTTTTATTGATTATATTGTTTATTCTTTTGTGTGCTTATAATAATGAAAGCACTATTAGATTAGTGGTGACTGTTGATGCATTCATACTAGCCTACACTTGTGTTCATGGTCATATGATCCTACTCCTTACCATTGAAACCTGAGCATCAGATAGTGGAGGAGCACCAAATTTGTTGTAGTTTTCCATTGTGGCTGGTTCAGATGGATCTCGAATCTCTTGGAGACTGCGTACGGAGCAAAAATTGCAATTATATAACCCATCGAGATGGAATTTGTTCTGAACCACCTTTGTGTATAACATCTTCTAGAAATTCTTATAGAATGTGTATTTATTTTTCCAAAGTATGAAGTAACATTAAGGTTTCAGTGCACAATTTATGAACCACCCTAGTGACGTATTCCTTGTATTGGAGAAGAAGCTTGTATAATTTTTTATAGATTTTTAAAGTATTAATCATTTCTTTTTCTGTAATGTTATTATTATCTAAAATCTATTATCTTTTCCTTGCTCGATTTAACTATCATCCCACCCTTGGGACATTAAAAAATTAAGGATTATTGACTTTTTGAAGGATTGTTTTATTCATCCTTATTAAACTCCATGATCAGAAAGATATATGATTAATGTTTTGTTTGTATCCACAGTAATGACTCTCCATGATTATGTTAGATTATTATTATAATGTGGACTATGCCTTACTTTGACACTTTGACACTTGTCTTCTACCACTTGTTCTATGTCTTCAGTTTGAGTTGGAGTTGTGTCTTCTGTTTTGAAACTTCAAGTGGAGCTTATGACACTTGTCAAATCTCCCTCATAGGCTTTATGCCTATATATTGTAACACAACTTGTAAATACATAATGCCTTTTGTTCATCTCATTTTAGTCCCGACATCTGGTATCAGAGCGGGGAGATCCACCTGAGGGACTTTAGAGTTTGAGTATGGAGTCAGGGAGTATGCTCTCCACTCATTGAGTGGATCAAAAACCACAAACTCCATAGAGGACAATCCTTGTCATCCGAGGACATGCCTTTTTTTTTCTATTGAGAGCATTATGAGAAAATTTTCTTGTGAGAAGTCTGTGAAAAGGCTAATATATGATATCTGTCTAGAATATTTGTGTGGCTATTTACTTTGGTTTACTTTCGAAGATCTCTACCCAAACTTGTTAGAGTTTATTTTAAACTCCTTTGACGGTGGCCAAGAAAGAGGTGACAAGGTTACCAGTGAGTCTCTTTCAGTAGAAGAGACGCTGGAGCGGTCCCCTGATAGTCTAAAACAAGCACTTGATGTATTGTGAGATCGTGCGTGAGCCGCACTGTTTAGAGCATATTTTTTTAGAAAAGAATTCATTTAAAAAAAAGAGTTGATTGTAGCGAAGTCCATATATTGCAGTGAAAAGCAAGTAATATTTGATGCTGAAGTTGCGTGGGAAGAAGATTTGCGCTATGGTTTGCAAAGCTAATCGAGAAAAAAAAATTACGATTGGAGGTTTTAAATTTGTCGATGATGAAGGCTTCTAATTCTCACACAATGGACATATGACTTTGGGATTAATTCTTAGACACCTACCGCCCTCACTCAACAAATAATCGAACCAGATCTGCTCGGAATGATCTGCTGGTTTCCATACAAAGGTGTGGGTGAGAGCGAGGGCGACTGGGTGTTATCGATACTGTGATCACCTGCTTTCGCAAAAGCTCATCAGAATAGAACCCAGAATGAGCCACACAGCATTGAAGGAGAATCACTTATGTTATCACTGCATTTTTTTATGATTTTTTTTTACAGACGCTGAGTCCATAAGTAAATCTGACATATTGTTGAAGAATCCAGTGCATTGATGCAAATGACCCCACCCCCCTTGTTGATTTATGTTGTTGTTAAACATCGATCGAAGCTTTGTTTTGTTGCAGTTGATAATTCAGGAATGTTTCCCAAACAAAGTTGTATCAGATCTCATCAGTTGATAATTTAGGAGATGATTCATTTGGTGCCAGAGAAGAAGCATTGTGATGACGTGTGATTCATCTGTCAGTTTGTTGATTGCACACTGCCAATTTTATGTTAGTTCGTCAAACTCCTGGTGCACACTGTTATTTTATCCATGCCTATCTTGTAAAAGTTTGATGAAGCACAAGTAAAGCATTTATGATCCCGTGTTCAAGGTGGAGTTTCTATTTTATATTTCTATCACCAGCTCGAATCTTAGCCACAAAGTAAGGCCAATTTGGTGCCTACAACATGCATCATCGTCGCTTGGCGATGATAAGACCAGCGACTGCAATAATTAGAAGGGAATCTTAAGGTGCTATATTTACTGTCAATAATTTCGAGAAGGCATCCACAACACACTCGCACACCACTAAAGCTCACTGGGTGTTGCCAAGGAGGAGTGCAGTGTTCTATTATTTTTAACTAACACGGGAGTAGTGGATGGTCACAACATAATATCAAGGTAAAGCACTTTTTTGAACTGGTGCTAAGTGAATGATGCACATGTCAAGGCATTGAATATTTAATGCCCACGTGTTTGTTTAAATCAAACTTAATAGATACTATAATTACCTTTAAGGATGTAAAGTTCGTGTAGGAGGTGTGGTTCAAAAGAACCCTGGGAGGCAGTGGTTCAAAAGCAACCTTATTTATTTATAAGAGCTTTAGTTGTTGAAATATGATTAAAATGCTTTGACTAGTTAAATAGTTGATTTTTTTTTTTTTGATAAGTAGCGATATATTTACAGTGGGTTTTTTAGAGAAGGATCCCAAAACCTTAGTTACATAACCAGTCGATGCTGAAAATACAAATAAAAGTCGGGGCAGCGCCCATGGGCAAAGATCCGGGGCCCGGGGCCCTGATGCCTACAAAAAGAACCGACTAGGAAACATAACATCAAAACTTGGCCTGAGCTCACCATGACCAGTAAAGCCGAACCACGCCAATCGTCAAAAATGCAAAAACTGCATGCCATTGCATCGGTGGGCCCTGTGCCTGGGCCTGGCCTGAGTGGGGCCCAACCTGATAGGACAACATTAATCCCTATCGAGACCATCACCCAGCCTGCATCGGAGCTCGTCCAGGGCATTGGCTGCAGAGGAGGCCGCTTGGGCAGACGTAGTCAGGGATCCAATTGTCATGTCGAGAAGGGCCCTCATAGCCAAATTTTGTAGCCTACTACCGGAGTCGAAACTGACTTCGATGGGCTCCGGGGCCTCCACCTTGGCATTTTTGGTGCTGCCCGTAGCCCTACTACTGCTAGGGAATGGGCCTTTGTGAGTGGCCCCAGGAGTCGGGGCCCTGCCTAGGCCCTGAGCTGGAGTCCTGCACGTCTGAGTGGGTCTATGTCACTGCGAGGGGGATCGGGATGACCAACTCACGGGCAGGAGAAGGATAGGATCCAGTTGACATGGTGAAACAGAGGGAGGAATCCCCTGGCCATTGGAAGCCATGACGGTGAAACTTTGGGGCCTCGACTTGGGGTATGCTATGCATCGGGGTCCTCATCGTTGCTAGAAAAATCTTGTGAAGTAATTTGAATCAAAGCTCAGGGAAAGTTCACTGTCTAGGTGGTGAATTCTTCAGCTAATATGGCTTGGTTTGCCATGAGATCAACCACCTTGTTACCTTCTCTGTACACGTGCCAAAAGGCGTGGTCGGGGAGACCCTAGATAATGGAGAGGTCTTCCCAGATGATGTTGTGAATGTGCCAAGAGTAGCTTCTTAGGCTACGGGCGGCTCTGATAATAACTTGGGAATCACCTTCGATGATGGCTTTTGAGGGTGACTCCCTAAGGGCAATCAGACCGCTGAGCAGAGTTGTTGCTTCGGTGAAATTGTTAGTCTGGTTGCCAAGTGGGGTAGAATACGCCACGATCAGGGCCCCGTGGCAGTCTCGGATGACCCCGCCTGCACCAGAGGGCCCAGGATTTCCTTTAGAAGCACCGTCAAAGTTAAGCTTGACCCATCCGGGGGGCAGTCCACCTTGTCAACGATCAACGGGAGGGGGCGGGGGGGACCAGGGGGGGGAAGCAGAACTCCAAGGGAGGAAAGGAGGGTGGCCTCGCCCAGCCACCGGGGTGCCTCAATCAAGGGGATGGAGCAGGAATTATCAAGGGCAAATGTCACCACCTTGGTCGTTATCCATAGGGGGGAAGGGGCCAGGGAGGAGAAGGCTCTATTGTTGCACTCAAGCCAGAGTTGCCAAAGCATATGGGGAAGGCAGGAGTTCCAAAGGAAGCAGATGAAATGATGAGCAAAGGGGTTGGTCCACTATGATAGGAGGTCAGATATGGAGTTGGGGGTCACCCACTGGATAGAGAATTGGGAAAGGATGAGGCCCAAGAATTCAGAAGAAAAGAGACAGCTGATAAAGAGGCGATTAGTGGACTCCCAGGCAACACAACAAAGGAAGCATTTGTTCAGGATCTGAAAGCCTCTCCTGATCAAATTCTCGATCATCAAGATCTTGTTTTGGATGGCCACCCATACGAAGTGGTTGATTTTGGGGATCAGCTTCTTGGCCCACACTTATCGAGTTGGAAAAGGGGCCTCATCAGGGACTCTTTGAAGGTTGTAGGTAGATTTGACAGAAAATATGCCATTGGGAGTGCCATGCCAAACACATCTGTCGTTTCCTCCAGAGGACGATATAACAGTCACCGTGAAGAGGTGCTGGAGCCTAGCAGCTTGGAGCGGGTGCCTGGGATTTAGGATGGGTTTCCAGGTAGCCCACCCCTGGTATTGGGAAAGATAGCCCGACACCCTGGGCCCTCTGTCCGCCAGCCCTGGCTTGAGGATGAGGAGATCTCTATTAGTAGTCAGGGCCTCGTCATGAATCCATGTGTCATCCCAGAAGTCGATCTTGGCTCCGTCCTTGAGGATCCATATGGTCCCTTTTCGAATAATGTCTTTGGTGGAGATCAAGGACTTCCAAAAGGTTGATCCATCTCGGGGCTGAGATTCATTGAGGAAAGGGTGATGATGACAGTATTTCCTGCACACAATGCTGACCCACTCATTAGGGGTATTTGTGAACACCTTCCAGGCATGAATGGATAAGAGGGCCTTGTTCATGAGGGTCACCTGCCTGAGCCCAATCCCTCCCTCACATTTTGGGCGACAGACCAGGGACCAGGAAACCATGGGAATCCTCTTCTTATCTTCATTGCCCGACTAGAGAAAGTGTTTCTAAATTTGTTCGATGTGAGCTACAATGGAGGTCGGGATTCTGAAGATCGACATGAAATATATCGAAATGCTTTGTAGGACTACCGCCAAGAGGGTGGCTCTGCCAGCCTGCAAGAGGAGGTGACCTTTCTAGGGGGCCAACTTCCTTTGGATCTGATTGATCATCCCACCCTAGAGGGCCTTGGAGGACACACCTGTGAACAGGGGAAGCCTGAGGTAGGAGGAGCGAAGGGAGCCCAGGGTGCAGCCTAATATCTGCCCGATTCTGATTTGCCTAGCCAAGGGAGTATGGATGAAGAAAATCTTACTTTTCTAGAGGTTGATTTTTTGCCTAGTTGCCTCCTTGTACAAGGTCAAGATATTCTTGAGGGCCTTGGCTTGAGGGATCGAGGCTGAGGTGGCAAGGATGGTGTCGTCCACAAACTGTTGGTGGGACACGGGGGTAGGCCCGGCACAGGCCTGATGCCTAAAATGAGACCGCAGGAAATGACACTCGAGATGGTACGACCTAGGGCCTCAACTAGGATAATGAAGAGGATCGGGGACAGGGGGTCACCTTGGCGGAGGCCTCTAGAGCTAGGGAAGAACCCAGTAGGGGATCCATTGATGAGGATAGAGAACCAGGGGGAGGACATGCAGTTGCTGATGAGCCTAACCCAGGAGGGGTGAAACCCGAACTTAAGGAGGACCTTGGAAAGGAAGTCCTAGTCAACTCTGTCAAAGGCCTTGTTCATATCCAGCTTGAGCAGAAAGGAGGCCTTTTTGGAGAGGACGACCGAGTGGATGGCCTCATGCATGATTATGACACCGTCTGTGATCAGTATACCTTTGAGCTTCCCTGATAGGGGGCAATGATCCGGGGAAGGATATCCTTGAGCTGGGAGGCCATGGATTTGGTCAGGATTTTGTACAGGACATTGTACAAGCTGATGGGGCAAAAATCCATGAGGGATCTGGCTGCCTGGGTCTTGGGGATTAGGGCTATGAAGGTGGAGTTGATACCTCTAGGGATGGAGCTGGTAGTCTGAAGGTCCCAAATGGCAACACACACTTCTTGCCCGACGAGGTCCCAAAAAGATTAGAAAAATTGGGGGAGAAACCCGTTCGGGCCCGGGGCCACCTCAACATTCATGGAAAAGGTGGCAGCATGGATTTCAAAGTCAGACAAGGGCTGCACTAGCATCTCATTTGTCGTGGTCGAGACAGATGAAGGAATATGTTCCAAAAGGGATTCTGTCGGTTCTGAGGACATGGGGGCTGTCGCCCAGGAGCTCCTGGAAGAAGTGGGTGGCTTCAGCCCGAATGTCCTCTTCTTCCTTGATAATTCTACCGTCGCTACCCACTAGCTTAGCAATTCTATTGGACCCCCTATTTTTGAGCATTTATGTATGGAAGAACTTTGTGTTTGCATCGCCCTCTTGGAGCCACAGGGCTATTGAATTTTGCCTCCAAAAGGTTTCTTCCCTGTCTAGGATGTTGTGGTACTCGCTGAGAGCGAGGCGTTCCTCTGCCCTAAGCCTCGGGTCTTGGGAGCCTGCTTGAAATCTGGATTCAAGGACTTCGAGTTTTTCCTTTACTGTCGCTTTGCTTTCAAAGATGTTTTCGAACACCTCTTTATTCCATACCTTGAGTTGCTCTTTGAGGCATCTAATATTGAGAAATAATTGTTCAACGGGACATCTAGGGACTGGGGGCGCCCACCAGCGGCCAACCTAGGCCCAGAAGTCGGGATGATGCAGCCACATGGACTCGAACCGAAAGGGCCGCTTGGGGGAGGGGTGATGATCGGTATCGAGGAGGAGGGGGCTATGATCAAACCTGATTTTGGGGAGGGCCAACAAGGTGGCATTGGCAAACATGGGAAGGGATTCCTTGGACAAAAAAAATCTATCCAACTTGACCTAAATATGGCTTGCTCCCGCTCTTCTGTTAGTCCAAGTGAACCTGGCTTCTTTCAGGCTGACGTCCATGAGCTCATTGAGGGCGGTGAAGGCTCCAAAGTCCTCCATGCTTTTACCCAGAATAGTTGACCTCCCGCTTTTGTCAGAGAGGAACAGGGGACTATTGAAATCCCCTACCAGGATCCAGGGAAGGGGGCAAAGGATTCTCTCATCGAGCTGATTTATTTCCATAAGGTTGCTTTCTCGACGGGGCTATTAGGAGCGTAGACGTTGGACAGAATCCACGAGCACCTTGACTTCATGCAATGGACCAAAATGTTGATTATTCTGGGAGACGAAGATATGAGTCTCCCATCGAAAGACATGGGATCCCACATGCACATCAAACCCCCGGCTGAGCCAGCCGCAGGGGTGGACAGGGACTCGCAATTGCGCCAGGTAGCTTGGGCTACACGTCGGGCAACAACATCATCTATTTTGGTCTCCTGGAGTAGGAGGAAGGACGAAGGGTGATCCCTGCGGAGTTGGCTAAGGATCCTTTTCTTGGGGGCCCCATTGAGCCCCCTGATATTCTAGGTGATGAGCTTCATTTGACATCCTTGTGGGGTCGCTTGCCCCCCTTCTCGGCCTGAGCGGGGGGTTTGGGTCGGATGGCATCCGTCTTGGAGAAACTCATGCCAACATCAGAGAGAGTTTATTGGGAGCCATTGGCTATGTCATCTTTAGTGATCCTTGATCGCTGGTCGCCTAGGGTGGGCCGCCCTCTTTTGAGTTTGCTACCAAATTTTGTGGCAAAAGTCCTGCTTCGGGTCATCTTGGGGCTGAATTCATCAGGCCCAAACTGAGAACTGCCTTCAACCTCTTCATCTGACCTCTCATATCCACACTCCAAGGGGGGAAGCCTAGCAGGAGCCATCGAGAGGGGCAGGAGAGGGTCGAGGGTGGGATAGCGAGAGTGATGGGGGGAGAAGGGAACCCCGACAGAGGTGGGAGCCAACAGGGAAATGAGCCCAAGTGACTGACAGGCCTGGGGGGGCACAAGCCGGGGCCTACGGGGAGGGATTCAAAATGGGGGGAGGGAGAACCTGGGATCGAGGCCTCAAAAGATGACCTAGGGGAGGGAGCAGCGAAAGGGGAAACCTGAGGAAGACCGACCTCTAGACCAGGGTCCACATGAGAGTCCTTTGGGACAGAAGGGGGGGTCTCCTTGTTGGTCCAGGCCTGGGATTTGAGGCCATCGCAAGGGGGCCCTCGAGACGAGGCCCAACCTAATTGGGAAGGGAGTTTGGGGATAGGGCCATCAGCATTTCTGGAAACCAGACATTGGTGGGAGAGGTGACCATGAGTGCAGCAGGTGGGATAGAAGGCAGGTTTGTTTTCGTAGATCAGGGACTGGCACCAAAAGAAGGACCTAGAAGATATGGTCACCGAAGAGGGAAGTTTAGATTTGAGATTTGCATTGACATAGAATCTGGCATGCACTATTCAGGATCCTGCCTTGGTAGCAGGTTCGAAGGCCACCAGATCCCCGACCGACTAAGCAATGAGTCTTAGGACGTCTTCATGCCACATGTGGAAGGGAAGGTATAGGAGACAGACCCATACCAGAGCAAAGTTGATGCTTTGGGTGCTGGGATGGAAGTCAGCTCCATAGCGCCTGAGGAAGAGGCTTTTGCATCCCAGAAACCAGGGCCCGCCCGATAGGATCTTTTTGGCATCCTCGCTATTATTTAGTTTGATGGTGAAGAAGCCCTTGGTGAGGGCAACCAACTGAATATGCCTAGAAACCTTCCATTTGGACGTCGCCCATATGCGAATAGTTTCCATGTCTGGATGCCCTCCCAGGAATTTTCCTACCAGGGAGGCAGAGGATCCAGTGACCAGGGAGGAGTAGACCTCCTCCTAGATAGAAATATGGGTGCCCTCGAGGGAAAGTCCTAGCCCCAGGGGCCGAGAAGGGGCCCTGGAACCCGCAAAGATCTGTTGATAAGAGGTTTTGGGCCTGCTAGGGACAAAACCCTGCCCAGGATTAGGAGGATTTTTCTCGAGGCCTGCACTCACATCGAGGCTGGACTGAGGGCCCGAGCCCAAGATGCCATCCCCACCCTGGCCACCATTTAGCTCAGGCATAGAGCCATCCTATGGGCCCACTGAGGGCCCTACTGGCCCAGGCTCGGGCCCAGACATACCCGATCCCGCCTAGAAACTTGCACCAATCTCTGAACCTGTCCCCAGTCCTACTCGCTCTCCTGCTCCTACGCCTGCTCTCGCCATATCCCTAGGTTCTATATTTTTGAACAGTGTTGTGTTCCAAATAGTTGATTTTTTAATTTCAGTTTGGAAGGTTGATATTTTGGAAGCATATTTTATAAAAACTCCCAAGTCATCAGAGCACAACTCGGATGGGTGACCACTTGGGAAGTCCCGGGCTGCACACATTTTTGAAGGTCATTGTTTTTTGCCATTTTGAAGCATCAATTTGTATCCGACTATAGGCTTATATATAGTCGTTGGAAAGAGAATTTCGAGGGGGATCCATTGGTGAAATTATTTTTCAGTTTTGAGATCATTTACTCAGCTGAATTTTGACTCAAAGTTGAGATTGTAAATCAGAGTGCATTTTCGGTTGCATCCGACACTCTTGAACAAAAGTTTGGCAAAATTGTGAGAGGCTCAATTCTAAGTCTTTGGGGGGACTTTAGGCCAAGTTATTCATTGAATTTGGCAATATTGGAGGTAATTTTGTAAGTGAAGGCATTGATCTTGTATCATATTTTGGAGGCACATTTGGGGCTAGTTTTTTAGCCAAGTTTCCTAATAAAATCATCAACTCAAGGGGTGATTTAGGGCCCCTTGTCCCTTGCTGGTGGAGTCATTTTGTGGCACTCTCTTGGCCACTTGGTGTTTGTTGCTTGCATCTTCTATTTGGGCTTTGTCTACATTTTATGCTTGCTATTACCCTTGCATGTCTTTGGGTTTTATAATTGTAATCAAGTGTAGTTCCATTGCATACACACTTGACACTAAGCCATATACAAGCAAGCAAACACATACAAGCATCTTCTCATAAAGCAATAATACATTGGCACATCTATTGTAACAATTCTAAAAGAAGCAAGCAAGCATCACATTTTTATAACCACCTATGTTCCACGTATCAATCTGCTCATATACCTATAGTCTCCCTCACGTAAGGGCGGGTTATTGAGTAGTTTGGTATAAAGGTCTGGCAGGTTATTCCCTTTCAAAAACACCTATGTTCCACGTATCAACTGCTCAAAAACTTATAGTCTCCCTCACGTAAGGGCGGGTTATTGAGTAGTTTGGTATAAAGGCCTGACAGTTTTCTCCCTTTCAGAATCGCCTATGTTCCACGTATCAACTACTCAAATACTTATAGTCTCCCTCACGTAAGGGCGGGTATATTGAGAAGTTTGGTATAAAGGTCTGGAAAAATTCCAATTCTTACTCTCTTTGGATAGAAAAGGGCACTTGTGTTCAACTTAACCCTCCCACTGTTGGAATCACTTGAAGATTCAGAGTGGAAAAACTAGGTGAACCCTCCTCTGGATCTTCAATGGTGTACCCTAGATTTTTTTGAGGGCTCTAATTTGGCATTTGTGGTTCTTACTTCATCCTTTGTTGAGCTCCCTTTTCTTTTGATCCTTTTCTAAATCATGGCTACTACAAATATATTAAGTGGACTCACAAAGAAACTTGAAGGAGCACAAACTTTTACAAATTGGAAGTATGAGATGGAATCAATATTAATGATGAATGACATGTGGGACTTTGTGAGAGATAGGAAGGCTAATGAAGACCCACTCACTGCACCTATAGACCCTAAAGAAAAAGCACAATTTGAAAAGAATTCCAATATAGCTTTAAGTCTAATCAAGCTAGCTACAAGAATTCAATGCAGAGAAACTGTAAGGGCTGCAAAAACACCTAAACAAGCATGGGATGCTCTCAATAGATTGTTTGATAGGCCAATTCAAGATAATATTTTGTATCTCAAACAAAAATTACACAATCTATGTATGAAAGGCTCACTTACCGATTATCTTATGGAAGTGAAGTCTATTAAGAATGATTTCCTAGCTACTGGTAAAACTCTAGAAGATAATGAATTGATTCCAATAATGTTGCATGGCCTTCCTTCAAAGTTTCACTCTTATGCTACCATGTTAGATCTGAGTGGAAAAACAATGAGTTCCACACTTGAGGAAATTGAGATTCTATTGAAGAAACATGAGCAAGCCTTAATAAAATATGAAGAAATTGAATCAATTGCAACAACTTTTGCCACCAAGGCATCCTTACAACAAAACAAGGGTCAAAATCAACATAATAAGAATAAGAGGGGTAAACAACATCAGAGATACCCACAGTACCAGTAGTAGCGACGTTAGCAACAGTACCACCAACAACCAAATCAGTAGTACCAGCAGCAACCACGTCAACAATAGTACCAACAATCAACAAATATGGCAAACAAGACCTCAAGGGGGTCAAAACAACAATCAACAAGGGTGTGAATATTGTGGAAAATGGAATCATAATGTTGCTAATTGCTATCAAAGGCAAAGAGAATAGGGGGAACCACAAAATAATAATCTGAACACATTGTATGCAGCCAACCAAGTTAATGTTGAAGATAAAGAATGTTGGTATATTGATTCTGGAGCAGCAAAGCATATGATAGGAAGGCAAGATTGGTTGACCAAGGTTCAGCCTACTTCAAATCAATTCATTACTTTTGGTGATGAAAGTGCTCTTCCCATTGAAGGTGTTGGGGAGGCACCACTTACTTTGCATGATGGGAATAATGTTCCTGCAACAGATGTTTTGTATGTGCCTGGTCTTAAAAGGAGCCTTCTTTCTATTGGGCAGCTTACAGATAAGGGCTATAATGTCTATTTTGAAAAAGACAAATGCTACATTAAGGAACCCAATGGCAATGTCAAGGCCATGGGAGTCAAAAAGGATGGTGTTTACTACCTCCTTACAAAATCTGTAACACAAACATCTTTGCATACAACAACTACTTTCTCTTTGGAGTACATGTGGCATGAAATATTGGGACATTTAAATTTTAATAATCTTCAAATGATGGCTAGGAAAGGATTAGTTAAAGGACTTCCACATCTTAAGGAGTCAAAATATTTTTGTGAGCCATGTGTAATAGCCAAACACCATAGGCAACCTTTTGAATCAGGAAAGGCATGGAGAGCCAATAGACCTTTGCAATTGGTTCATTCAGACATTTGTGGGCCAATGTCTGTTCAATATTATATTGGGGCTAAATACTACATCACTTTCATTGATGATTATAGTAGAAAGGTATGGATCTACCTAATTCAATATAAGTGGCAAGCCCTTGATAAGTTCAAAGAATTCATGGCACTTGTTGAAAGAGAAAGTGGCTATCAAATCTCCACCTTAAGATCAGATAATGGTGGAGAATATGTCTCCAATGAATTCTTCAATTTTTGTAAGTACCATGGGATAAGGAGGCAATTCACAACCCCTTATACCCCACAACAAAATGGAGTTGTTGAGAGGATGAATCAAACAATCACAAATAGGGCAAAATCAATGTTACATGCTGCTATATTACCTAACTCATTTTGGGGAGAAGTTGTTCTTACTATTGCATACTTGACTAATAGGTCATACACAAAGGCCTTACATGAAAGAACACCTGAAGAAGCATGGAGTGGAAGGACGCCCTATGTGGGCCATTTGAGAGTCTTTGGATGTGATGCCTATGCTCATATTCCTCATAAGAAAAGGAAGAAGTTTGATGATAAGAGCCAAAAATGCATCTTTGTTGGCTATAGTGATAGTGCCAATGCATATAAGTTATATGAGCCTATTTCCAAGAAAATAATTTTATCTAGGGATGTTACCTTTCATGAGTATCCCCCATATAATCCTCCTAAGGCCCCCACTTTAGAAATAACTAATGAAATAGTTGCTCCATTCATGCATACAATATCATCTAGTCCTTCCCCTTCACTCATAAATCAAGAAATTCATCCACAAGAAGAACTTCCCACAAATGATCCATGTCCTCCATCTCCTCCTAGTCCTCCATCTAATGATCAAGCAACATCATCCAATCCTTTACCTAAGTGGGTTCAAGCCACAATAGATGAAGCCCAAGGTCATTTGCCTACTTATACAGGTAAAAGGCCTTCAACCCTAAGACACCAAGTGAATTATGCCCTCATGGCCAAAGTCCTTAGCCAACCTGAACCTTCTAATGTCAAAGAAGCACTTGGTGATCCTAAATGGGTTCATGCCATGGATCAAGAATTGGATTCCATTGAAAGGAATCACACTTGGGAGTTAGTTGATTTACCCAAAGGTAAATATACCATTGGCACAAAATGGGTGTACAAGGCAAAGTATAAAGCAGATGGCTCACTAGATCGCTACAAGGCTCGCCTAGTAGCTCAAGGCTATAAGCAACAAGAGGGAATTGATTATGAGGAGACCTTTGCTCCTGTGGCAAAGATGACTACAATCAGGACAGTTATTGCTATGGCAGCTCAAAAGCATTGGCCCATATATCAAATGGATGTCAAAAGTGCATTTCTCAATGGTCACTTGAAGGAGGAAGTGTATGTGAAACAACCACCAGGGTACACAGTTGAAGGCCAAGAAAACAAAGTCCTTAGATTGAAGAAAGCTCTATATGGGTTGAAGCAAGCACCCCGAGCTTGGTATGCAAATATTGACTCCTATTTCCTCAACCTTGGTTTCACTAGATCTGCAGCAGAATCTACTCTCTATGTGAAACATTGGAGGAACCGCATCATTTTGGTTACATTGTATGTGGATGATCTTCTCATTATAGGTGATGACATAGAAGGAATAAGGTTGCTCAAGGAGGACTTATGCAAGAATTTTGAGATGACAGATTTAGGCCTCCTCCACTATTGCTTAGGCATAGAGGTATGGCAACAACTAGGTAAGATTTTTATCTCACAGGCTAAATACATTCAGTCTATTTTGGAGAGGTTTCGCATGGAGGAGTGTAAGCCCTCTCTCACTCCCATGGAAACTAGGTTGAAATTGGTCAATAGTGATGATGAAGAAAGGGTTGATGGTACCCTTTACAGGCAGCTAGTTGGAAGTTTGATCTACTTAACTTCAACTAGACCAGATATTTGCTATTCAGTTGGCCTTATTTCCAGATTCATGCAAGATCCTAAGAAGAGCCATTGGATAGCAGCTAAGAGGATTGTGAGATTCCTCAAGGCCACACCTCATCATGGCCTTATGTATACATCAAGTGATGATTTTTCTTTGATTGGCTACACAGATTCAGATTGGGCTAGTTGTCCTGAAACTAGAAGATCCACATCAGGTTATTGCTTTCAATTGGGCCAAGGTTCTATTTCATGGAGCACAAAGAAGCAGAACACAATTTCATTATCTTCAACAGAAGCTGAATATAGAGCAACAGTTGAGGCAACTAAGGAGGCAATTTGGTTGAGGCAATTACTTCAAGACATTGGGCTATTCATACATGGTCCAACATATATATATTGTGACAATCAAAGTACCATCAAGATGACCAAGAATCCAGTTTTCCATGCTAGAACAAAGCACATTGAGATCCATCATCACTTCATCAGAGAAATGGTCCAAGAAGACATTATACACATGGAGTATGTACCAACTCAATATCAAGTGGCAGACATCTTCACCAAGTCACTTGGGAAAGACAAGTTTTCTCAGTTTAGCAAATTGCTATATCTATGTAATAGAAGTCAACATTAAGGGGGAATGTTATCTAATGTTGACTTATCTTTTTAGGATAGTGCACATTAAGGGGGAATGTTAGAATATTATTATAATGTGCACTATGCCTTAGTTTGATAGTTTGACACTTGTCTTCTACCACTTTTCCTATGTCTTCAGTTTGAGTTGGAGTTGTGTCTTCTGTTTTGACACTTGGAGTGGAGCTTATGACACTTGTCATATCTCCCTCATAGGCTTTATGCCTATATATTGTAACACAACTTGTAAATACATAATGCCTTTTGTTCATTTCATTGTAGTCCCGATAGATTAAGGTATCTTTGTGTCCGCATTAAATAGTTGATATATTGGGGTTTTTGGCTCATACAAAACAAGGAAATGATAATGATTGTGAATTTGAAACTATTAACGAAGTTGTACATATAAAGATATCTTATCTTTTTTAAAGCTGGTAGAATTGTTGAAATCAACCTTATTAAAACACTAATGCTAGCTTAGAAGGAGTAAACTATTATTAAATAAGTTAATATTTGAAGAGTTGTTCTGATTTGTGTTCTTTTGATGCATATAGATTAAAGTATTTGCTGAAAATAAAAGGAAACCATATTTTTTTCATTCTCTACTCTGAAATTATATGTATATGTTCTCTGTCTCTTAATGAAATGGAACAAAGAATATTAGAGAATAATTTTACGTTCTTTAATTTATAGAATTTATAATAAAAAATATAAGATTTCTTGAATATGTTTTTATTTAAATATAGTTTGAATAAATTGCTAAGTGAATATAGCTTTTATTTGACGAGATAACTTAGCTGTAATTTGTAATAAATATTATTATAATATTGATAAAATAACTTTAAAGTTAGGGTTAGATACAAGTTTGTGGTATACAGTTATAGAATAAAAATATTTATATTTAATATGCATTCTTAAAAACCTTTGTTAGTACATAGTAAAATGTTATACGATAGAGAGTGAACCGTGGAAACGAAATTTTATCCTTTCGTTTGTAATTTACATATTTTCTTTATGCCTCCATTGCTTTTAAAAGGGGAAGATATATTGTATAATGGCTTTCTATTCGAATGCATAGCTTATCGAATGTAATTTTAATTTGCGTAAATATTTAATAATGCAAAGTTGATTATTGGAAATTGGGTAGAATCCATCATAAATCCTTTTATGTCTCCTTTTGGACTTAGAGTCTTATTAAAATTCTTATTAGTAGCCATACATTTCAAGTACAAAGTTATTCCCTTTCATCATTCATCTAGTTAAATATTTTTTATTTATTTTTATTTGTGGAAGATATCCCAAAAGGGATGCCACTTTCGGGTAAGACCCAAGGAGGCAGGGGTATCCAAGTTAAATATTTATTTATTGTTATGAAATAGACTTTATTAGATAATCCATAAAAAATTAGAGTTAAGATTAAGACTTCATTAAATTATGCTTTCTTCCTCTTACTTTTCTATTAAAGAAAAATAAATATTTTCTATATTTTAATTTATCTTAGAACAAAATATAAATGTATGAAGGAATTTAAGGCATGGGATTAGATAAGTTGTGAATCCTTCTCAAAAACCTTAAAACTATATTTTTTTCATCGAGAAGGATGAACAACCACACACACCCGATACCGATGGTTATAAGTTGGTAATAACTGTGATTCAAGAACGATTGCTTTTCAACAAAACATATTGAAACAAGTGAACTTTATCAGAACAAGTGACAAGGGGCAGTATAAGATATCACCTCTAGGTCGTTGCCTGAGTAGTACAGTGATGGGTCCTTTTTTAGCTTACGATTAGGATAAATCTAACAAGACCCGAAGCTAGATTAATCCACAATGGTTGGTATGGGATAACTTGTCGTTAATCATAACTTGGCAAGTGATACTAGGTTTAGATCCAAAGTAATGGCATGGCCCTAGTTGACTCCAATGAAGTGGACACTCAACTAGGTACTAGGCATATTACGTTACACCCTTGCATGCTCAATTCAAAACAGAAAGGCTAAAATTAAGTCTAGGTTCATCATGCTAAGGGATGGAGAGAGTATGTGTCCACCCCTTATGTGTTATAAGCCCTAGAGGATAACTCCAACAGTGAACCTGCTCTCGCATACTAGAACATGAGGATGAGAACATAGATCCACAATATAGCACCTTCTATGGGATTTCTCCAATATCGTCCACTTGGAGAGTTATCTACAACAACAAAAAATCCCAATATGGCTGATTATACCTCATACTAATATAATATTGGGTGATCATCAAAATCGTTTTTCAAAAATTCACCTTAGCTCATGCCTAGTCAATAAATCTAGCAATTTTTTTTGCCTTGTGGAACCAGTAAGCTAGAATGGGTTGTACAATCAGGTGAGTTAGACTTGAATTGTTACAGTTGGTATCAAAGCTCAAGGTTGAAAGATCCTTAGGTCATATGATCCTAGGTTAGAAGACTCTATGATTTGTATTTTATGACTTGGTCAAGATTAAAATTAAAATTTACTTAAAAAAAAAACTGATATAGCTCTTATGTACTTAAAGGGAGAATGGAGGACATTTCAACTACAATCAAATTGTTTCAAGGGCAGTTGGAACAATCCACATCCATGATGAAATTATTAATGGAAAATATGGAATCACAACAACAGATGATAGAACTTCTTGTTGAGCAAGAACATAGAAGTAAAAAGGAAGGAAAGAGATCAATATTTATGAAGATAATTAAAAGGACCAATTTGGGAAAGAATTTGGTTAAGAAAAAGAACTATAAAAGTAATATGGAGTCTATAGGTAATCAAGAATACAAGAAAGAAAAATTTTGAGCACCAAAAATGGGTTGCTATATTTGTGGAGGGTCGCATTTTGCTAATAAATGCCCTTAGATACTTGATCCAAATATGGGTTGCTATATTTTTGGAGAGCCACATTATGCTAATAAATGCCCTCAAATATTTTATTAGAAGAAAGCATTTGAAGAACAACCTCTTGAAACATGTGCAATATTTGGAGCTTCAAACCAAGAGGAACAAGCCACCCAGCTTTAAAAGGTAATATAGATAAATTACTTGTTGATGCATCAGATAGTTTGACTTTCAATCAAGGACATACCAAAAAAGCCTATATTTTTGGAAAATGGGTGGAAAGTAGAATATGAGTTAGGATAAACCTATTCAGTCAATAAATATCTATTTGACCCTTATATATTTTCCTACCTCAAGGAATGACTAGATGGCATCTATATGTAGCTTCCTTGCATGCCTTCGATATTTAGCTTAAAGTTCATAAAACCCCTCTTAACCTTGAAAAAAGTTGGTTAGAATACACCAATGATTCCAATCAACAGATTAGGATCCATTGTGACCGTGGCTCCTTTAAAACATATTTATTATCAGCCTTACAAGTTAGAAAAACATTGAAAAAGGGTGGAATAATATATGTGGTCAAGTTGAATAATAAAGAAGAAATAGAGGCCAACTCAAATATTTTTTAAAAGTATTCCATACTGAATGAGTTTAGAGATGTATTTCTCGAAGACTTACCAGGTTTTCCACCACAACGAGAATTTTATTTCTCCAAATAACTCTTACCTAGAGCTGTGCCAATTGTCAAGTTGCATTATAGGAAGACCCCTATTGAGTTGCAAGAACTAAAGATATAACTTCAGAACTGCTAGAAAAAGGATGCATCAAACCTAGTATCTCCAAAGAAAGAATTTGGTTGTGGAAGTCTCCTTAGAAAGGTTTTAGATTCACATCAAAGTTTGGAAAGCTCTACATTAGTACTACTTACCGGTAAAATATAGATGGCCAGGTGAAGAGAGTTGATCCAAAATCTTGAAGACATATATTCGCTCTATGGTTGGAAGAATGGCTTAAAACAATTGAACACGAGTTCTAGAAAAAATAATACATATTTTTTAAAAAATTACCGAGACAATTCTTTGAAGTAAGATAGATATTTTGTAAGGGTGAATTTCAAAAGTTTTATTGTAAAATTATTAATCAAGTCCTAGAAGGCATACTACAAATTGGGGAGACTATCCCATTTTGCTTAAAATAGCCATCATGCTCCTCTAGAAATGGCTCCATTAAAAGCCCTAAATGGAAAACAATACATAACTCCTCTATCATGGGGTAATATGAAATATTGGGTTGGACACTATCAAGAAGATGGAGGAACAACTAAAAAGGATACATCAAATGAAGCCTCGAATTGACAAAAGATCTATGTAGACCTTAAAGTGATACCGAGAGAATTCTCTATGAGAGATAGAGTCTTCTTAAGGGTGAAACCTACCAAAAATCTCCATTAAGTTTTCTAAGATTAATCCAAGAATTGTAGAACCTTTTGAGGATATAGGTAAGATAAGTACTATCACCTACAAGCTTGCTTTGCCACGCAGTTTGTCAAAGATCCATGACACCTTTCATATGTCCCCCCTTAGGAAGAATATTGCTAATTCATCTCACATTTAGAATGTCTTTAATTGTAGATGTTAAATCCCCTCCATATTTAGGATGCCAAGTTTCAAGGCTAAGAATATAAGAAGAAGAATTTAAGAGCAATATTCTAATAATATGTCTCATGGAAAAACGTTAATGATATGGAGAAACAATATCTTTTTATTTTGATTGGATATATATATTTTTGAATACTGTATGGACTTGTGAATGAACATATATATTGTATGGACTATGAATGAATATATATATTTTGATTTGTATAAACATACATTAAAACACAGGGACTATGTTTAATATTGGGAGGAGAATGTAACAACTCTCCTAGCATGACTATTATTTATAGATGGACCGATGATTTGTACTTTGCCTTTTGCTCCTAGAATATGGTATTGCTAATGGTTTTTGTGATTGTAAGATTAGGTACACTCCTTCAACGAGCATATACAAATCGACCGAATAAGGTAAGATGGGAAATTATGGCAATGTGAAAAGCATTGTGGTGGGGTACTCACGTAGATAGGTATGGAAAAAACTAAAATAGTGATACACTCACCAACGACTATGAATACAAGGAGGCTCATTAGCTGCATTTCATATAGATGCATTTTATGTATTTTAGTGTATGCTTTGAATTATGCTTTGTATTTCTATGCCTACTTTATGTGTTGAGTGTTTGAAATTATTAATTATGAGCAAGTTAATTAAAAATAAAATGGAGATTTATAAAAGCTATTATTATAAAATAAGTAAATGTTAAATATGTATATTTAACTTTATCATAATAGTTACATACTTAACTATGAGTAATGATTAACTTAACATATTTTGTTTAATATATTAGAACTTCACCTAAATTATTACTAGATGAAAATAAATAGCAATTATAAGGTTCAAATGTGTTTGGTTGAAACTTTAACACCTGGTGGGATAAGCTCGATGGATGTGGGATTTGCATGGGGTCCCACTTGGCTGAAATTTCCCCACCTTATTTTTATATATATGATTTTTTGGGGAAGCAAAGTGTGTCTCATATTTACCCAAAAATGATAGGAGAGCAAGGATGAAGGTGAAGTAAAATCCCAATTGAAACAAGAAGCCTCAGGCTGAATTATTTCTTACCAGTGCATGGAATATAACTGTTCTAATTTTATTTGGGTGTTTGCTTAATTTTTTGAAATGTAATTTGATGAATGGTATCAAAGATGCATTAATTATCTTGTATAGTTGAATGACTTTCTCTATTAAATCTAGTAGGATAAAAATCAGGTTGCACTATACCATTGAGGTGTTCTCATAGTTCTCTATATTTGACTGATTGTAAATTATTTGAACTATTATCTACTGGGTGTTCTAATGAACTCTTTTATCTAGTTTCAACTTAATTTATGATGTTTGAAATGGTTTAACTATGGCCAAAGCCTTTTACCCATTCTAGTTGTTATGAGCACAAATGCTTCCTGTGTGATAGGGAAAGGGGGTGGGAAACCTTGCGTACATCATTACCAACTGATATACTCTTTTGCTCTATTTACATTTTTCTTAATTGTGGGAGCCATGTGTAAAATACCCTGTGGTGATGGCCTAAGTCTATTTTTATACTGCTTGAGATGGGTTTTACCTGCTATATTGGTCCTTCACTGGAAAAATTAGCAAGCCACTTGCATAGAATAGGGTTGTCGGGTATGGGACACCGTGATTCCCTATCACATTAATCTTGTATGTAATCCTTTTTGTCTTTGAAAAACCTTGAGGATGAAAATATTGTGTCATTAAACTCTCTACTGTTTGAGTCTTTAAAAATTATATTATGCACACTCTTTGCATTACCAGTCCAACTTTTGCTGAGTTATAATCCAGATTTATGACCACCGTGTTTGTTAGGAGGATTGAGTGAATGAGGTTGTCACTTCAATGCTCTGCATCCTAGTTGGTGCATGTGCAATTGGAAGACGTGGTTACTTGTATCTCCCAATTTGGTGTTACATGGATTCTAAGCCATGATACTATTGTTCTTTCTCTCTTAATTGCTATATTATTGCTTATTTGCAACCTTTGGAAATGATGGATTGGTGTTGGATGTTAATGTTTGATATCTACTTTAATTGAATGTTGCTTCTATTTTTTATGTTTTGAATGTTTGGCTTTTAAGTTTTGTCTATTATATTGTTTATGCTTTCGTATGCTTATAATAATGAAAGCAATGTTAGATTAGTGGTGAATTTTGATGCATTCAAAATAGCCTACACTTGTGTTCATGGTCGTCTGATCCCACTCCTTACCATTGAAACTTGAGCACCAGATAGTGGAGGAGCACTTGATTTACTGTAGTTTTTTAACGTGGTTGGATCAGATGGATCTTGAATCTCTTGGAGACCACGTATGGAGTAACGACTACAATTATATAACCCACTATACTGAAATTTATTCTAGGCCACATTTATGTATAACATCTTTCAAAAATTCTTATAGAATGTGTATTTATTTTCCCTAAGTATGAAGTAACATTCAGGTTTCGACGCATGATTTATGAACCGCCCCAGTGACGTATTCCTTGTGTTGGAGAAGAAGCCTAAATCATTTTTTCTAGATTTTTAAAATGTTAATCATTTCTTAGTCTGTAATGTTGTTATTATCTAAAATATATTATCTTTTCCTTGCTTAAATTCAATGTCATGTCGCCCTTGGAACATTAAAACATTAAGTATTATCGAGTTCTTGAGGGATTGTTGTATCTATCCTTATTATTCTCCATGATTAGAAAGATATATGATTAATGCTTTGCTCGTATCCATAGTAATTACTCTCCATGATTAAGGTATATCTATGTCCACATTAAAATGGTTGATGTATTAGGGTTTTTAGCTCATGCAAAACAAGGAAATCATAATAATTGTGAATCCAAAACTTTTAACGAAGTTGTACATAGAAAGATAGCTTATCTATTTGAAAGCCAGTAGAATCATTGAATTCAACCTTATTAAAACACTATTTCTAGCTTAGGAGTAAACTATTATTAAATTAGTTAATATTTGAAGAGTTGGTTTGATTTGTGTTCTTTTGATGCATATAGATTAAAGTATTTTTTGAAAATAAAAGGAAACCATACTATTTTCATTCTCTACTCCAAAATTATATGTATACGTTCTTCTTCTCTTAATGGAATGAAATGAAGAATATTAGAGAATGATTTTACATTCTTCAATTTATAGAATTTATAATTAGAAAGATAAAATTTTTTGAATATGGTTTTATTAAAATATATTTTGAATAAATTGCTGAGTGAATATAGCTTTTATTTGATGAGATAACTTAGTTATCATTTGTAATAAAATTATTATAATATTGATAGAATAACTTCAAAATTAGTGTTAGATATAAGCTTGTGGGGTTAAAGTTATATTTTTAATCGTGTATCTTGAGGATAAGAGATCATTAGAATTAGAATATTTATATTTAACATTCATTCTTAAAAACCTTTCCTAGTACATAGTACAATGTTAGATGACGGGGAGTGAATCATGGAAAAGAAATTTTATTCTTTCATTTGTAATTTGCGTATTTTCTTTATGCCTCATTTGCTTTTAAAATGGGAAAAGATATTGTATAATGCTTATCTATTCGAATGCATAGCTTATCGAATGTAATTTTGATTTGCGTAAATATTTAATAATGCAAATTTTATTATTGGAAACTAGGTAGAATCCATCATGAATCATTTTATGTCTCCTTTTGGACTTAGAGTCTTATTAAAATTCTTATTAGTAGCCATACATTTCAAGTACAAAGTTATTCCCTTTCATCATTCGTCTAGTTAAATATTTCTTTATTGTTATGAAATAGGCTTTATATGATGATCCATAAAAAAATAGAGTTTAAGATTAAGACTTCATTAAATTATGCTTTCTTTCTCTTACTTTTCTATTAAATAAAAAGAAATGGTTTCTATGTTTTAATTTAGCTTAGAAGAAAATATAAATGTATGAAGGAATTTAAGACATGGGCTTAGATAAGCTATGAAACCTTCTCAAGAAACCTTAAACCTATATATTTTTCATCTAGAAGGATGAACAACCATACACACCCAATACCGGTGGTTATAAGGTGGTAACCACTGTGATTCGATAATGACCGCTTTTCAACAAAATAGGTCAGAACAAGTGATGAGGGATAGTATAGGATGTCACCTCTAGGTTGTTGCACGAGTAGTACAATGATGGATCCTTATTCTGCTTACTATTAGGAGAAATATAACAAGACCTGAAGCTAGACTAATATACGATGGTTGGTATGAGATAACTCATCGTTAATCATAACTTGGCAAGTGATATCAAGTCCAGAACCAAAGTAATATCATGGCTCTAGTTGAATCCAATGAAGTGGATACTCAACTAGGCACTAGGCATATTACACTACATCCATGCATACTCAATTCATAACCAAAAGGCTAAAAATTAAATCTAGGTTCCTCATGCTAAGGGATGGGAAGATTATGCATCCACCCTCTAGGTGTTATGGGCCCTAGAGGATAACCCCAACCATGAATTTGTGCTCTCATACCAAAAAATGAGGATGAGAAGATAGATCCACAAAATGACACCTACGATATCTGGCCAATCTCGTCCACTTGGGAAGTCATATACAACAACCAAAAACCCCAAGATGGTTGATTATACCTCATACTAATAAAATGTTGTGATCATAAAAAAATTTTGACTCATAAAATTTCACCTTAGGTCATGCCTAGTAAGTAAATCCAATAGAATTTTTTTCCTTGTGGAACCAACGAGCTAGATTGAGTTGTACAATCAGGTGAGTTAGACTTAGGTTGTTACATTGAAATTCCAAAAAGGATCATCCTTTGTTATGAATGGTGTACAACAAAACATATCAAGAGAAATTATTAATAAAGGTAAGAAAACACTTATTCTTGGAGAGAGATGCTGCTTCATAGGTCTATAAATATCACTATCAATGATCTCCAAGGATAATGTAGCAATCCTAGTAGTCCCTTTTGGAAAGGAAACTCTATTATGATTTCTCAAAATACATCCCCCACAAACACCACTAGGGAAAGATATAGGAGGAAGCCCCATGGCCATCTGATGCCAACTCATGTATCTTAAGGATCCATAGCCAATTTTTTTTAATTATATGATGCCACTAATTACTAACATCATATGCCTATGCCACCATAAACACAAAGTCTTTTATTCAAGATGAAGGATAAATTGTACATTCACAAAGTTTAGATGTTAGATATGGCTCATCACAATATTATTAGAAAATATCTTGAAGCTATCACCAATATCTTTATTCACCCAAAATTCTACCTACTTATTTGTATGGGTAATGTGATGAATAAACATAAGATTAAGGACTATAGACATGAAAAAGTGATCCACCTAAATGAGTCATTTTCCTAGAGCCCCTGAGAATTCCATCAAACCTGTCAAATATAAATTTGGATTTCTCTCTTCCTCTGCTTTTTTACTTAGTTTTATCGAATTCACAATCACCTAGTACGAGATGCAAATTCTGCAAATTAGGGTTTTCTCTTAGAAAACCTAAATTTTGAGCCAACCTCCAAGACATCGGCCCTCCTATAGGTTTTTAATTTTTTTTTCCCACCATATTTCCCTCCAAACCTATTATAAATAGAGGTTTTGGATCCACTTTCTCTCTTGGAACAATTTTTTTGGGCAATCTAGCAAGTTTTTCCTAACAAATGGTTCTAAGCATTTTTGACAAATTTTCCTAGCAAGATCAAGCATATTTTAGTGTTTTTCTGTTGCTATGCTTTTATGATTTGTTATTATTGGTAGACATGTGTTGGATCCTTGAGGAGGAGTCTACCATCTATGGGGACCTTCATTCTTTTATTTATTCTTTCGTTGCCACCAGGTTCCTTCTTACACTTTAGTTTTTATAGATTGCTAATTGCTCATTTTGCATTTTGTTCTACATTAATAGATCATTTTGACACTCCTATTGTGAATTCACACCCCATCCATATAGGGTATGAATTCAGTAGAGTCAAATTCGTGGTCACCCCTTATGGGATGTGATTTTGGCTCCTTTAATTTTAGGGGTAAATATTTTCTCCTAGACCCTTATGCTTTTACATGCTTCATTTAGACTCATAATATTATCATTTGTACTATGTTTTTTGCATTGTTTCATTTTGTCTTATCTTTTTCACTTCCAAAAAGGTCAACAATTGCTTTTGTTTTAAAATAGTCAACTAAAAGGACCAAGGGAGATTGCCTATTGCACCTCTAAGCTTAGTCACATTGTAGCCTAAGCAGACCCCCAAATGTTAATCAATTTTTCTAGGGTTTGTGAAGCTATTTTGCAAGTTGTGAAGCTGTTGGATATATCTGGACATAAGTTAAAATCTAGGATCAACCATTGGATCAATTAAGTGCTCTAAATATACTTCTTAGGCTATTTATTGTTTGCTTTATGCCCATTCCTATTCTAGATCTAGATCATAAAGAAAAGAAAAGATATTTTGATTTTATTTCTAGGCATTTGAAAGTAAAAAAGTATATAGTGTGCATTTTAGGTCAAATTTGTTTGTGCATTCTCTTGAACCCTTGTTGAAAATAAAAAGCTTACTTTATTGCAAGTTAGGGTTTTAGTCCTCATTGAAAATTAAGAATCATTTTAGGGTTGATCTTTGCTTTCTTACATCATTGTTTTCCTTGCATTGTTATTCTATTATTCATAACTTAGATCTTAGAAAATCCAAACATATGTGCTTGCTCAATATACACATCAAACATCCTATCCTTAGACTTGGAGCGAGTCTTTAAAATATTCCTGGTGAAGCCCTTGATCCTCTAGCCCTTGAGTTTAGAGAATATAACACACCCCCATAGTCACCTCAGCTTCCAACTGATCCAATCAAAAATCATACGTGGTAGGTAAGTTTTCTCTGTCTATGGGGCCAATAGTAGGAACATGAAGGACCTCATCAAATGAAGAAGATTCAACCATTACCTCAACATATCTAGAAACTTATACTATGGAATCATTTCCAGTGTTAATATACTTATACTATGGAATCATTTCCAATGTTAATATGCTCTCTTGAATATTGTGTTATAATCATGTGTTGAGTTTCCCCTAAATATATAATGCACTCTCTAAATAATATATATGTCCAATATGCTAAATGAATAGCTACATGTATCTACTATGTGTTACCGTCATGCCTATCCTGATCATGAGCATAAAAGAGAGACAACCTCTTTTTTAGTTGCCTTCTTGATATTCTTAATATAGATATGATAAAAGTATGCCTTGTATTATTCCTTCTTACAAAAAGTATAAACATGCTTCTTGAAGAGATTTTTATTCTTCTCCTCTCTACTTTGTATTTATGTCAACTCCTTTGACAATATAAATGTCCTCTTCTATATTCTTAAATTGATCGATATAATTATTTGCAGTTTCAAAGTTATCCATATTCAAGGTAGCAAGCTCTATCTCCTATATATTTATTTGCATATAGTTAATGCAAATACATAGATTATGAAACTTATCCAATAGTTCCTTGGGATCCAAGATGTTATTGACATAGGTGTCATATATTTTATCAATATTAAGAGCAATCACACTAAGAGATTCATCCTTCTCAATATTAAGTATTTGCTTTCTCTTATCATAATCAATGTCTTGAGGGACCTTATTCACATACTTGAGTAGTCCCTTACTTTAGATTAAAGCTCAAATCTTGATTTTTTAGGTGGCATAATTTGTCCCATTGATCAAGGGCACATGTTGATCCATTGAATATTTATCATAATATAGTATCTTACATGTAGTTGTGATAAAAAACAATATTGCTAATATAAAGAGCTTGAGAAAATGTGAAATCTTAAAAAAAGTCTTAAAGTAATTTAGCATGCAAAATTTATGAGCCCTTGAAGTTTAGCTTAAAAATCACACAAATTGCAACCAAAACCTTTCAAAAAAAAAAAAAATTGTACCTTCAGTGAATAGGAAGGCAAATGAGGGGGTGCCAACAAAGTATTAATTGATCTACCATTGATATAGTGTAACACTAAATTAACTTCCACTAAGTGTTATTGTTCTGTAAGGGGGTGCCACTAGGATGCTAAATATGTAGGCCATTGCATAGAGTATCAAAAAATTAAAAACTATCATGTTTCACCTTTTAGATCCAATTCAAACCAATAGTTTTCCATGTTTGGTCATGTTTGTGTGAGTATTGGAATAGTGCTTTTGATGATTTATATTTCTTTGTCTAGTTAATCTTATTTTTATATACAAAATTTAGTGTTCATCTAACCAATTTTTCCATATCAATCACTAACACATCATCATCCAATATCAACCACTCATCAAGTGCCACATTATAAGGTGACATATCATAAGGTGATAAATCATTAGGTTATATGTCATCAAACCATACATCAAAATTTTATGCAAGGGGTTTTCATATTGGACTCTTAGGGCCCAAGTATTGATATTCTCTCCTCTAACCAAGGTGCCAAGAGCACATATACAAACAATAAGAATATGATATTCCCATATCCATGTCAAGGTTTCTTGTCTTTTAATCAACCACAAGGGGATTTGAACCCATAACCATGTAGGGGGGTAAGTTTCTTATGACATGATATGCTAACCAATACAATAGACCCTTCAATGTATTCTATTTTACGTAAACCCTATGACACAAGAGGAAGTATGCCCTCCAATTTATAGAACATGCCATTATACACATGGAGAATTTCAAACATCAAACCAGGTACCCCAAATTTTTTGACAAAGGGATGAATTTCGAATGCATCAAATCCTTTCCTATTAAGTAAACAATATTAAAGTTAAAATACTAATCTAAAAGAGTTGATCCACCAAGATCACAAAGTTTTTTCTATCTATTATTGGAGTAGAATGAACACATGCATGAGTAGTTATCAACCAATTAAATAAACACTATTTTAATCATTCACATAAAATATTCACACATAAGATGCATACAAGAAATAGGGTAGAGTGAAAATAGCCATAACTTCTTATATTATGATCTTTGTGTTACATAAACATCAGATTAAAAGAGGTTCCAAGACTGTAACAAAAATGATTCAAGGTTCAAATATAAACTTAATACATAGAAAAAGAGTGAAAGGAATTACAAACAATGATATATACTAATCAATTTCCAATCCTTAACAATGAATATAAAACTACTATTTATATGAAAAATAGTAGGGATTTTCCCTTTAAATATTTTATAAGTAATTCAACCCCCCCCAAAAAAAAACTAAGTGAGAGATTTAATTATAATTAATGTTGATGGACTTGAGATCTCTAGATTTAGAGCCTCTACAACTACAAACTTTAAGATGTCAACTACTTTCCTTGGAATGTCATGTTCGAGTGGTTCAAGTATATGGACTCAAGGCTTTTCCATAGTTGTTGCCTTTATAAGCCAAACTGCTCTTTTTTGGAAGATCATATCTTAAGGGTATTTGCAGTAAATGCATTCACCTACCATTAAGTTATTTGTTGTGTGCAGGTAGAAGGTTGGTGATAAAATTTGAAGGGATATTTATACTACTTTCAAAATAATGGCCTATTGGATTAGATTACTTTGATCAAACAACTGATAAAGCTTCCCCATATCTTCTTCTTGTTTGCATATTCCTTCTTGTGTTATCGACCTCTAAGATCATATGGTTTATGAGACTTGTTGATGCTACATTATCCAAGTCTTTATTAAATTCTTATGAGTCATCAGATTGATATTGACTTAATCTTTGACCATTGGTGTATTTTTGAATGTGGTGTGAGGAGGTCATGCAACAACCATGTGGATAGTCGCTACGATAATGGAAAGGACAAAATAATTAATTTATAACTATTGACTTTATTGTACCTTAACTAGTGGCAAGACCACATTTAACATCCTTGAAAAGATTTTAAGGGTAACGTGGATCATCGATCACTAAGATCAGACAACTCAAGGCTTTACAACTCAAATATCTCAACTTTTTCTTCAAAATTTTATAGACTACTAGGTTTTCCATCTGTACAAAATCAATGAAATTTTTTATTTTAATGCATGCCTTGAAAAAACAACCACTTAGGTCCTTGTGGGTTGTCAATTTATCTTCCATGTATCTCAGGTTTCAACCAATGACAAGGATTTGTATTGATACTTTCAACATTAGGTTCATGAAATGGCATGGGTTGTTGTATGTACAGTAAATGGTTTGTGAGGCTTTGAGAATTTCTTTTTATTGTTCCTATTGAAACCAATGCCCATAATTGATTCAATGAGATTGATGACCCATGTTATTTCTTCATCTCCACCTACTAATCTCCTCCAAAATCAATACCCACCATAGATCAACTCAATCAATGGCTTGCATGATTTTGAGATTTTTTATGGCTTTCAACTTCTCAAATTAATGCATGTTGTCAATTGATTATATTGATGACACTCATGGCATGAAGATTTTAACAAAGCTTATTTATGCTAATTTAGCACACATTGTAGATTTTCCAAAATTGATGGTATGCTTCACTCTTACTTTTCTTTCTACCTCAACTCGTCGATATGTTTTTTTTATCAAATTTTACTTGCAAAAAGTGATTGATGCATAAATCCTCCCAAGCATAGTGTAATTCCACTAAAAAAATCATCATAGATTTCTAACTCGAGATACAACAAGTAGTCTAGGCATAGACAAGCATATGCGTACAAGCAAATATGAATTCAACCAATTTACAAGTAGGTAATGTCAGGCAGATAAATGAAACAAGCAACCAATGTAGACTTAAATGTACTACCTTTTAAGATGCATTTTGTTTATTGGTTCTTTAAATTATTTTCCATAAAGCATAGTAAAGTGGTAGGTTGTTGAATTAAACTTGGTAGTTATAATTAATAGACCTACCCAATTAGGCTCAAACTTACCTTTGAGTTCAACTTTGGCATTGGTGTTCTTTTGATTCTCTTTAAGAAAACAATCACCAAACTTGAAGGAGTGAGATCATAAATTTTTGTTGTAGGAATGATTAGGCCTTTTATGGTAGACCCACAAGTTCTCTAAGCCATGGATCCATATTTTTTAAGCAGTTCTAATTGGATAAGATGCGTGAGATGATATTCATCTTTGATAAATGAGTCCTATAACAAAATGCACAAGGAATATACCTCAAGCTTGAAAATAAATATTACTTTAGTTCCATAAACCAAAGCATAGTGTGTCACATCAATAGGATTTTGAACACTAGTGTGATAGGCCCATTGGAAAAGATAAAGCTAAGATATCCATCTCGATCAGTTTTTCTAACAAGCTTCTTAAGTATCTTGACAAAAGCCTTGTTAGAAGCTTTAACTTGGTCATTGCCTTGAGGATAGTAAGGTGTTGACCATTTATGCTAGATATTGCATTTAGCACAATTTTTTTGGAAATATTTATTCTTGAAGGGGTTTCATTGTTAAATATTAGCATGGAAGGAAAACTAAAGCAACAAAAGATTTGGTTAAGGATAAACTTGAAGAATTGAACTCAAATTATTGAGGCTAAAGGTATGGCTTCGACCCATTTGATGAAGTACTTAGTAGACATGATGATAAATGTATACCCCTAAAATGATATTGGATTGATCTTCCCAATGCTGTCTAAGCTCCAAATAAAAAATTCCAAGGAGAGGTCAAAGGATAGAGAGCTTGGGATAGAGTGTGGATAAGGTTTTCATGCTTATAGCACTTATCACACCTCCTAACATACTCACAAGAGTCATTTTCTATATAGGATGAATAATAACCCATATATAGGAGTTTCTTGGTGATGGCAACTCCACTAAAATGACCACTACATGATCCATCATGAGCCTCTTTAATGATAACTTGGGCTTTGACTAAGGTTAGGTATCTAAGGAGGATGCCATCAAAGGAACTATGGTATAAGATATCACCAGTTATGACATGCCATTAGATGCATTGATTAAGATTCCCATACTCATTACAGTTCAAACTATTAGGTATGTACCATCTTTAAGGAAGGCAAATATATCCATATGCTATGTATTAGGATAATGATATGATTCTATGGAAAAGAATCCTATAAGAATCTAGCTAGACTATAAGGTTGAAGGCTATCTAATTTTTTGAGTGAAAATTATAGCTTGTTCATCATTCAAATTTAAGGAGATAAGGAACGCAGTTGAGGCCATAACATTGGCATGGCAATTGTTAGACCAAGGGATGGTTGATTGTGATAAATTGGCTATAAGATAGCAACATAATTTTTGGGAAAGATCCACCAAAATAGAAGTCATTTTAGGCTAGATAGTCCAAAGGACCATCTTGAGAAGGATCATGTAGGACATCCTTCATATCATAGTATTCTTCATCAACAATTAGCTCAAGATAAGCTAAGGTTAAGAGAAGAAAAGTATGTAAATAAAAGGAGCTAGTATCATTGAGGAGAGATGGCCCATTGTCATCCTTCTCATGCTAATTCAATCCATTTAAGAAAATGACATCATCATGGGATAGACTAGGGGAAGGATTAACTTAATCTTTGTTGTTAGATGAAGAAGGGGGAAGATGCTGGCTATGGATTAGGATGTAACCTATCATATATTTGCTAGAGTATATTAAATTATTTGGTACATGCTAATGTACCACCTTGGGTACATAACTAGAGTAGGAGTTTACCTTAGAGTAAGGTTTGAGTAGTTACTTCATGCAATGTAATAAATGCACAAGTGTTAGAATGTGCAATGATGCAAATGTGCATGTAGTCCACATGTACATGAGTCATAGGTTTGGTAGATGAAAGGCCAAGGGACTTATCTCCCTATACATATGCCTTTGAGGTATAAAATAAGGGATAGAAGATACAATAGTGACTAGTTGCATTAGTAGTTAGAGAGGTACAATGTAGATCTTTCAAACAATTTATGGAGTGTTCATGTCCTCCATTATATTACATTGTACTATTTTTGTGAGCTTTCATTAATGGTATATTTTTGAGTTATTGTAGAAGTTTCTCTTATAGTTTTCCTACATATTATAGTGCCATTATCATATAGTTATCATTGCTTGCTCATTTTACATCTTATGGTTGCATTTCCTTTAATATATATCATCAAAATCTAATAGTGGTATCAGAGCACATGGTAGATCAATAGGAAATAGGGAGAGCCACAAGAGAGATTGAGAGGAGATAAGAAATCTCATTTTTAGAATTTTTGAAAATTATATTTGGCTAGAGTCTTTCCACAGAGTTGCAAAAAAAATTGTGAAGACTAGGACTCAACATTGATTCCACTAGATTGACAAATCAACTAGTGAAGATTTATTATCTCTAGATTCAAATAAATTTCTATTATAATTTTTAATACTTTGTTGCAGAAAAAGGAGATTCAAAGAAAGTTGGGAAGCTTCCTACAAGAGCTAGGAAGAATATCTTCTTTGGAATCAATCCAATACCTGAAGCAACAAGTTGAAGATTGAATATTTTGGAGGCCTAAGAAAAAGGTCCCATTGCAAGAGTTGTAGACTTGCAGATTACAAATTGTAGAGAGAGAAAAAGGCCAAAGGAGCCTTATTGCAAATTGAAGGAAGTAGAGACTCTATAAAAGAGTCTAGGAGAAGATTGGAGATTGGAGAATCTCCATTGAATATTGAAGACTACATACTGCAGAGTGATAGAAGGAGAAAACAACTTAAGAAGATGAAGAGACCCACAGGAGGTCCCATTGAAGAACATCCAGATTTGGAATATTGAAGATAGAGAAATACTAGCAAAAGTCCTACTGCATATTTTAGAAGCAACAGATTTCAGAGATCCAAGAAAGAGATCTCATTGCAAAAATTCCATAGTTGAAAATTGAAGAGATCAAGGGAAGGTCTCATTGAAGTTTTGAGAAGACTAGAGAAGCTGCACAAAATTTGAAGACCTTAGAGAAGAGGTCTCAAGGAGAAGGCTATGAAAGCATTATTGAAGGATTTAGAGAAGGCCATTGAAGGATTCAAATAAGGCCATTGAGGAGATTTTTAAGGAGAACTCATTGGAGAAGATAGCTAGCAAGGAGAAGTACATGATAGAAGGATTTGGGATAATTATCACCATCCAACAACAAGAGGGAGGAAGATGGGTGATTAAAACAAGCCCAAAAGGAGAAGAATTTGGCAAGGAGCTAGCGAAATTTTAGAGGAGAATACTGAAGACCTCAAGACATTCAGATTCTTGAGAAGAAGGCCACTAGATAGGCCAAGGTCAAAGTCAAAATTTGACAAGGAGGTTGAAGGAGAAAGGAGTTAGAAGAAGCCACCAAATCTAAGAGATTTGAAGATTGCCATTGAAGGCTTGAAGGCTGATTAGGAGAAAGGAGGTTGTTGGTTTTTACAACTAAAAATTGAAAGTTTCTAGAAGGAGAGTTTAGTTGCAATTTGGAGGAGTTTCCTACCAAATTGGGGAGATTCGAGAATAATATTTTGGAGGAGAAATTAGTTGCGTTAGAATCTGAAAAGTTTAGAGTTACGGGAAGCAATTTGGGCAGCATTAATAGTTGCTAATTTTTAGAGTTCAAGGGAGCATCGTGAAGGAGAGTTGAAACCACCAAACCACATTTTCGGGTAGCAAGTTAGAGGAGTTTTTAAAGCTACAAATTGGTGAGTTAAAAAGTTGTTTTGGACAAAAAGGAAGAGCTACAAATTCATCAAATATAGGGCAGCAAATAGGTGAATCGAATCACCAATCAAGATTGCTACAAGAAGGTCAAAATAAGGTTTGATAATTGGTGTTATTAAAGTTCTTATTAAGTATTAATTAAGTTCATTTAAAACACCATCTTAAGAGTTATTAAAAGTAGCAATAAGGAGGTTGAAATTTTAAGGTCTTCAAGTTGAAATAAGGAGGTAGCACTATTATCTTAAAACCTACAAAATATATTAACACTAGTTAGTGTTAGTAAGTTCATTAAAAGGAGCAATAAGGAGAAATTAATAGTGCATCATACAAGTTAATCTTCAAGAGTTATTTAAAGTGCATTAAGTATTTAGCAAAGGAAGGAATATTAGTGCACAAGCAGGGTTGAGTTGGAGTGTCAAAAGACACCATTAAGCACATGTGAACAACAAAAAATCTTGGTGAAGAGAAGCCACCAAAAGGAGCATTATAACCACCAAGGAATAGGGAAGAAGCTGCCATATCAAGTCAAGAAATAAAGCTACATAAAGAGACTAAAAGAGTCTCAAAAGTCAAGGTGCAACTAAGGTATTCTATCTTAGTCTATTGTAGATTTATTTCTAGGTTTTAATAAGCATCATATTAGTCTTCTATAAAGCATAAAAGGAAGATAAAGCTTCAAGTGTCTTAAGACACCAATGTAGCACAATATTACAGTCAATAAGTGATAGTATTTATCAAGGTTAAAGCACAAGCTACGATGCTAAGGAGATAGAGCCATCTAAAGGGCTCAATACCATCCTCTTCAAGGTGTCAAAAGACACCATATTCGGCGCCATAGTCCCATGAATGTAGCACCACAATAAAGACACTTGTCATAGAAAAAGGAACTTACAGCAAGAAGAAGACTAAGTAAGACAACTTAGCATCAATAGCAAGGATAGCATAAAGCAACAATAGTGCAAGTTGCATAACATAATACAAGTGGCAAAGATAAGGTGCAAAGGAGGATAACTTCAAATATTACCCAAGAAGACATGGAAAGGAGCTTGGATGAATGACCACCATGAAGAAAGTATTGAAATGCCACTAGAAGAACCACCTTCATTGGAGAGGAGCCACCTTGGTTGGAAGAGGAGCCACCAAACATTGAAGCTCAAGAAAGCATGCTATAAAAGAATCGAAACAACTTGCAAAGGAGTTGGAAGTGCATTAAGGTGATAAGGATGTTGAAGGGTTTGGTTGCATGCAAAAGAAAGAGCCTCCACTTGCCATATCAATGAAAGGAATCTTGTGCCACTTGGCACAAAGGAAGTAGAGCATCTATGTATTCTTCATTAACCTAACACTTGCACAAAGGAGCCAAAGAGCACCCAGGTTGAAGTAATGCTCTAGTCAAGCCAAAGAGCGCCTAGGTTGGAGTAACGCTCCTCATTAATCATCATTTCAATGCTCAAAGATTATTACCAAGCCTGCACCACGTAAATTAATACCTCTAAAAGGTAGTAACCTCCCAATTCCACCTAACAAGAAGGCATACATTCTAAGGCAATGTAAGTGCCACTTGGCATACATTTCAAAGGAGGACAAGAGGTATTAATAGCCCCACACAGGAAGAGCATGCATATCCAGCATATAGAGGTCAAAGTGCATTGAAGGGAGTAAAAGACCATCATAAGAGAGCGCCATTCAAAGTAGAGCATTGAATGCTCACTGTCATGTTATGAAGACAAAAGAAATACAATGCTCCAAAGCTTGGAAAGTGAAGACAAGATTAAAGCCAATCAACACACAACATTAGAAAGGTATATTTATGTTGATTTTAATATTTGCTTTCATTAAAGTGCAAAAGGAGATATAAGGTGCATTATATCTAAGGTTAAGCTTATATTGCATTGGAGAAATTACAACCTTAGTGAATTAGAAAGCAAATCAAAACAAGGAGTTTATATCCTTAAGTGATATTTCAAAAGTGCATTAGTTGAAATATAAATATCATAATATTTGCAAATAATTAAACTAGGAGATATAAGGTTTTCTACCTTGGAAAAATTGAAGCATTATTCTTTTGCAAATATTATCATTTTCTAAATTTCCAAATTAGGGAGATATAAGGAGTTCTACACCAAACTTTAGATCATTGGAATTTAGAAAACTAAACCATTGAGAAGTAAAGGATAAAGGAAGCAAATTCATTAATTGCTTAGAAGTTGGAATTTATTATTCATACTTGTCTCTCATACAAATTAAAGGGACAAAAGGAATCCAACTATAGAGTCTTGAAAAATAGAGAACTTCATCAAATTAAAAGTGCAAATATCAATAGGGAGAAATAAGGAAAAATAGGAGTTGAACAAAACATTAGAGAGTCAACTCAAAAGGAAATTTAAATCAAGCACTTAATCAAGACCATAATTTCAATCACTTGGGAGATATAAGGGATTCTACAAAACCTAAGATTTGATAAGGTTTTATCAAGCTTGATCACATATTCTAAACTAGGGAGATATAAGGTAGCCTACAAGGACCATCATGACAACAAAAAAATTCATTCTCACTGAATCCCAACTTCTTAAAGGTCCAAATTACTCATCATGGAAAAATAAAGTGAGGGCAATTCTAATAGTTGAAAAGCTTTGGGATATTGTCAAAGGAACAAAAATTAAACCTACTTCAGGTGATAGTGAGATTCAAAAGTTTGAAGAAAATGAAGCAAAAGCACTAATGATAATAACTTTTGCTATTACATATGAAATACAACCTTACATTAGTTCAACAACAACATCTACAGAAGCTTGGAAAACTTTAGCCAAGATATTTGAGGGGAAGAATAAAGCCACTATCTTAAATCTTCAAACTCAATTGCATTCTCTGAAAGTAAATAGTGGTGAAAGTATAGAACTATTCCTAAGGAAAGTAGCAGATATAAAAGGAAAATTGTTAACCTTAGGAGAAAAGGTAGAAGATAAGTTTCTTGTTCAAGTAACCCTGAGAGCACTTCCAGATAGCTACAAGCATTTAGTTACATCTTTACAAATCCTAAGTAAAGATACATCTTTTGATGAGTTAGTCAATATTCTTCAAGAATATGAGGTGGAAAATACAGTTAAAGATGAAATGACTAACAATGCATTAGTTTCAAAAGATAATCCATAAGGAAATGTTGCCTCATCCACAAAAGGACGAAGACCATGGAATAATAGATATTGTCAAGTATGCAGGAAGAAAGGACATAGTACCAATTACTGCAGATTCAATCCTAGAAACCAATATCAAGGAAATCAAACAAATTATGGAAGCCAATCAAATAGGTCATTCCAACCAAGACAATATCAGATTCAATATAGTCCACATCAACAACAATTTTAGTGTCCATATACTTCTTAGAACCAATACAATTATCCTCAATTGCAATATAAAGAAGGGAAACAAAAAGGTCACTTGGTTCAAGAGATTCAAGAAATTCAAGAAATGGAAGAACCTACAGATGAACATGAAATTAAAGCTCTCTCAGCAAATATAGTATTTTATGAAGATACTAACTAGGAAACAAAATGAAGAGGAGCTCAAATTCCAGAACCAGGATGAAGATCATATTGAAGACTAAAGTCTTCAATACCCAAATAATGTAATACAGGGGGTGTTGGAGTATATTACATTATTTGGTACATGCTAATGTACCACCTTGGGTACATAACTAGAGTAGGAGTTTACCTTAGAGTAAGGTTTGAGTAGTTACTTCATGCAATGTAATAAATGCACAAGTGTTAGAATATGCAATGATGTAAATGTGCATGTAGTCCACATGTACATGAGTCATAGGTTAGGGAGATGGGTAGATGAAAGGCCAAGGGACTTATCTCCCTATATATATGCCTTTGAGGTAGAAGAGAGAAGAGGGATAAAAGATACAATAGTGACTAGTTGCATTAGTAGTTAGAGTGAGTACAATGTAGATCTTTCATGTATTTATGGAGTGTTCATGTCCTCCATTATATTACATTGTACTATTTTTGTGAGCTTTCATTAATGGTATATTTATGAGTTATTGCAGAAGTTTCTCTTATAGTTTTCCTACATATTATAGTGCCATTATCATATAGTTATCATTGCTTGCTCATTTTACATCTTGTGGTTGCATTTTCTTTAATATATATCATCAAAAGCTAACAATATTATCTCGGCTAGGCTTCAACCTCCAAGGGCTCTTTGATGTCCTGTTCATACAGGCCTAGCCCTTTACCTTGATATTCTATGTTGGAAAGCATCTATTTAAGAATGAGATACAATTTTGACAAGTAGCACGTAGCATATTGTTATTCAACCTAGATAGGGTTACTTCCATGGATTTGGTCATCATTAGTAGTATCAACATAAACAAAGGAGCAAATTGTTATTTGCACTATTTTACTCTTGCTACAAGAAGGCAGACTTAAGGTTCGAGGAGATGGAGGGATCTTAACTAGGTCTAGAAAGGATACATTTTTATCTTAATTATTATTGTTAAGCTTAGTTAGATGAGAGGTTTGAGATCTATATTGATTTTAAGTTTATTATTTAAGGTTAGAGACCATGCATCATTGATGGGAATCTAAGAAAAAGAAGAATATGGGTTAAGATAAGAGCAAAGATGAGAATTTAGACTTTCAACCTCAATCACCTAATAAGAGAAAAATGGCTTAGGGTTGGCTAAAATATGATGTCTTACCCTGATATTCATATTTTAGGCACTGAGAGAGTTGAGTATATATTCAATATCACATGGATCCACAACCTTCCAAGAAGAATGTTATAGGTTAGGTCAAAAGGCATGATCTAGAAGAGAGTGATGAGATGCGAAGTCCAATGTTGAGGGGTAAGACTAGTGTCACTAGCCTCACATTCCATCTTATCAAACATCCTAATAACAAGATTGAATTTATTCAAATTTTGTTTGGTTACCCCAAAATTACTCATGCATTTTAGGCTATAGACATTGAGACCAGAGCTATTATTGACTAGGATTCACTTGATGAAGGTGTCATTGATATGGCTTGTGATGTATAACAAAAGCTCTCTAACCATAGAGGGTACTAGAACATATTTCTTATATAATGATATGGTTAAATGATTGAACCCAATGAATCCCACTACAAAAGTGAGATTATTAGGGGTAAGATCTTGAGGAATAACCTATTTAATCAAAAGTTTTAGCAAGATGTTCCTATGCACAAAGATATCCTAAGGAGCTTGAGAAGAGAGATTTTTGCTAAGATACTTTCAAGTTGGTGATGCAAATCAAAAGTACCCTTATCCTTATTTTATTATTGAATTATTAATGGTGGTCCTTCTAGGGCAAAAGTTTATTTTATGTGAAGGACCAAAGAAGGTCTAGAAGGTTGATCAAGTGAAGGATTTTTGTGTTATTTCCTTGTTAACACAAGTCGAAGAAGATTAATTAGAAGAATAGGCCAACACCTCTTGGTTTGGAGGTATAATGTTCCTAGACTGAACTATTTTTTTTGCCTTTTTATTATGATTATAATTTTGTAGTAGATCTTGAAAAATTATAAGATCTTTATTAGAAAGTTGAGAGTCAAAGCAACTAAAAACAACTTGACCGTTCTTTATTAGGTCTTGGATAAGGTCCCTAAGGCTTAGGCACTTATTTTTCATATGATCATTGGTGCGATGGAAGGCACAACGGTCACTATAGTGGAAACAATGAATTTTTTTCCTTTTGGTATCTAAAGGCTTCACAAGTGGAAGCTATACCATTTTAGCTTTAAGAATACAGTCTAGGATGGCTGAAGGAGGTTAGTCTAATCAAGAGTAATGTCTCCTAGGTTATGATCATCAATTATTACATAGAACAGGATTTTGAAGTGACACCACAACATTCATGTTGTTGGTTTGGCGAGAGTCTATAAATCCATTGCTTCTAACATGCTTATTTTTGTACTACCCCTTTGGGTGGGAGAAATACTGATCTTCTTCATTATGAGATTTTGCTTTTAATTATCATATTTTAAGGAGGGATTTCTCCACTCTCTTAGCCATGTCAATTGTATCTTCAAAAGAAGGTACATTGGTCACCTCCAAATAGAATTCCAATTGCTTATTTAGGTTGCCTATGAAGATAGCTAGAAGGTCTCCTAATAGAGGGATGTATCAGAGTCCCCCCACCAAGGCCCACCATATTGCCAAGAAATTAGAAAAATTCTCATCTTTGGAGTGCTTAAGCTTATATAAGTCACTAATCATGATATTTTTCTTGATGTATATAGAGATCTGCTTGGAAAACATCTTAACAATATCCCTAAAGCTCTTAAGGGAATGCCTTGGTATTTGGTAGTACCATTCCAAGGTAAGGTCATTAAGGATCTTATGAAAGATCTTAAGTAGCACTATTTTATCATGGAAAATGTCACTACATGTATTTTGAAATAGTCTAAGATAGTTGATGGGATCTTCCTTTCATTTGTACATTTAAAACTTAAGAGTTTCAAAGTTGGGAGGAAAAGGGTGACTAGCTACAAAAGGATCTAAGGGTTAGTTGCACAAGTCCTCATGAGAATACTTGTGGCTGAAATAAAACCCTTGGATTGTGTCATATGTTGTTTTATCAACCTAATTGAGAGGTTAGAGATTGAAACTCAAAATAATTTGAATTTGATTGCACATAAGGCATGTGTTAAGAGACAAGAGGACCTTGATAATTGACATGAGGATAAGATTGATATATTAGGGTGAACAATATTGAGGTTATCATCGTATGGATCATCCCTAAGATAGTTGAAATAAAAATATTAGAAGATGAAGGATAAGATATTGTAGGAGTATATTTGGAACAAAATGTCATGACCCTCCCAGATGGACCTTTGAATGTGGAAAAACAATGTATTAACGTATGATGATTTAATACTCGATTTTGTGCAATTAAGCAGCCATGCAATATTATTAGATATTGAAGAGTATGATACTGCTAACAAATTACCAATGTATAGAATCAGATGCACTCATGAGTGGAATAAGTTGAGTCATCTACCAAAGATGAGAGCACTTGAGTTTGGGGAAATGATGACAAGGCAACTTAAAGGTAACACGGATAGATACCTTCATATAGGTATGCATTCGATTAGGGATAATCGTCAATAGCTAGCCACCTTGAGCCCTAGACTGATGGCCTAGTAGCCATCGTAAGTTCTAGAGGCTGAGACAGGTGACTAGATTGATGGAAATACTCCCTCTTTGTTTGTTGCACATGCATGATTATCTTTTACTTCAACACTATTTGCCTTAATAATCTGTGAGCTATGAATGAATGGGTTGTCTTCATAACTCCTTGTATGTTTCAATGAATAGTATATATATATAAAGAGGATATCAATTTAAATAAATGGTTGATTTATTTAAATAGCAAAAGATATTTTTTAAATAAATGGTTTATTTATTTGAAAGACAAAATATATTGTTTTAAATAAATGGTTGATTTATTTAAATAGCAAAAGATATTATTTTAAATAAATGGTTGATTTATTTAAATAGCAAAAGATATTGTTTTAAATAAATGGTTGATTTATTTAAATAGAAAAAGGTATTGTTTTAAATAAATGGTTGATTTATTTGAATGACAAAAGATATTGTTTTAAATAAATGGTTGATTTATTTGAATGACAAAAGATATTGTTTTAAATAAATGGTTGATTTATTTAAATAAGCAAATGGATGTTATTTGAAATAAGTGGTTGATTTATTTAAATAGCATAAGATATCATTGGTTTATTTAAATAAGCAAAGAAAGATCATTTTAAATAAATGATTAATTTATTTAAGCAATGAAGAGCTCTTGTTTTAAATAGAAAAGAAAAATATAATTCATTAAACTTATAGAGGACAGGCCTTAACTAGTTGAATTGATGGGAAGCTATTGAAATACGAGTGATCAACCCATAAGGCTTAAATGTGATGAGACTACCTTCTGAGAAATGGGTCGGGCTGCCCTTTGGAAGTCTGATCGGACCAGCTATACGAAGCTCCCTCTGACGTGAGGGGATGGCTTCTTTATGGCAATCACCTTGGGAAGAGGAAGAAGGCATGTTCGCCCTACCACCTTATGGATGTGGTTAGAGATTAATTGCGAGTAGGCAAGGGATGTAAATCAAGGAGAAGGGGCGCAGATAGGAAAGGAAGTGGTAGAAGGGAGCATAGAACAAGGGAGAGAAGTGCAACAAGCATAGGAGAGCATAGAGTAGAGAGAAAGGAGTGGATGACGAGTAACCATTCGATCAACGTAGGTGAACCACTAACAATGAACGTACCAGGTTGGACTTGTATTATTTTGACATGTTTAAATAATTTATTTTTACTAGTTCTCATTATTGTAAGGTTGTGGGATATTGCTTGTGTGTCAATTCCTAAAGCTATAGCAACCCATGCCTTAAGTTTTATGCAAAATTAGTAAGGTGGTATTTTTGCCATCCTCTTGTTGACCACCTTAGAGTCGTAGCAAGCTCATGGTCATTTTTGCACCTTGCTATTTGGCTAGTTGTTTTAACACGTTGCTATTTGGCTAGTCATTTTAGCACCTTATTGTTTGGCTAGTAATTTTAGCACCTTACTGTTTGGCTGGTCATTTTAGCACCTTGCTATTTGGCTGGTCATTTTAGCACCTTGTTGTTTGGTTGGTTGTTATAGTACCTTGATGTTTGGTTGGTCGTTTGCACCTTATTGTTTGACTGATTGTTTTAGCATATTATTGTGGGGTTGGTTGTTTATACTGAACCTTACCCGTCACCATGATCGTTGCTCCTAATGACTAAACCTTTTTTGGTAAGAGTAGACTTCTCTAAAATAGGAGGACATTCGGGTAGCACACTCTTTTGTATGCCAAAGGCAAATCCTTCCCTTATCGTTCATAATCATGCTTGGAAGTCACCTGATCGTTGATTGACCATGGATGACCTGACCACGTTGTGGCCACCATTGATTCCATGGAGATTCTAAACACTCCACCTACAACTTGGTCTATTGCAGGGAAAAAACCATCTTGGTTGCACCTTGTCACCTTTGCTCTGAAATTCGCCTATAATGATCTGTCCTTCCTTCATTTTAGCAGTCGAGAGTTAATCGTTGTGTAGAAGAGAACTTAGGATATGATATTTCATTATCTAAAATTGTAGATTTTAGGGTAATGAAAGTGTAGAAGCTTTAAATGTTATTTCATTATCTAAAATTGTAGATTTTAGGGTAATGAAAGTGTAGAAGCTTTAAATGTTATTTCATTATCTAAAATTGTAGATTTTAGGGTAATGAAAGTGTAGAAGCTTTAAATATTATTTCATTATCTAAAATTGTAGATTTTAGGGTAATGAAAGTGTAGAAGCTTTAAATGTTATTTCATTATCTAAAATTATATATTTTAGGGTAATGAAAGGATAGAAGCATTAAAGGTGATTTCATTATCTAAAAGTGTAGATTTAGAGTATTGATAGAGAAGAATCTTTACTATCATGGCTTTAATTGGATAATGAATGTGATTATGGTTTGTTATGTAAATTAAGGGTATGTGACTTTAATTTATAAAATGAAGAAAAAGTTTTATTTGAAGATTAAAGTAGTTGGCTTTAATTGGATAATGAATGTGATTATGGTTTGTTTTGTAAATTAAGGGTATGGAACTTTAATTTATGAAATGAAGAAAAAGGTTTATTTGAAGATTAAAATAGTTGACTTTAATTGGATAATGAATGTGATTATGGTTTATTTTTTAAATTAAGAGTATGGGAATTTAATTTATGAAATGAATAAAAAGGTTTATTTTAATATTAAAGTAGTTGACTTTAATTGGATAATGAATGTGATTATGGATTTTTTTGTAATTAAGGGTATGGGACTTTAATTTATGAAATGAAGAAAAACATTTATTTGAATATTAAAGTAGTTGATTTTAATTGGATAATGAATGTGATTATGGTTTTTTTTGTGAATTAATAATGAATGTGATTATGATTTTTTTTGTAAATTAATGAATGTGATTATGGTTTGTTTTGTAAATTAAGGGTATGGGACTTTAATTTATGAAATGAAGAAAAAGGTTTATTTGAAGATTAAAGTAGTTGGCTTTAATTGGATAATGAATGTGATTATGGTTTGTTTTGTAAATTAAGGGTATGGGACTTTAATTTATGAAATGAAGAAAAAGGTTTATTGGATATTAAAGTAGTTGGCTTTAATTGAATAAAATGTGAGAACCCAATTTACTTAGCAATTAAGGGTATGGGACTTTAATTTTCAAGTAAGGGTTAGACCATTTATTGCAAGTAGGCCACATGGTCTGATGCATGGTTGAATGAATCTCATGAGTAGATGAGAGGGGAAATAGAAATAGTAGTTTCTATGATATTAACTATGCATTGGAAATTTGAATTGCTTGGGTTATTTGTATAGTTGCAATTTGACAATAAAATAAGCAAGTGCATTTAGAAGCATGTCTATCCGGATCCATGAGTATCCTGATCCCCTACTATCCTCACTTGATCAATGGAAGAGTGAGAGGACCAAAGACATAATATGGACCAACACACAAGTTTGCTCTCTACCTTACATCTTGCTTAATTATGCAATAGATTAGATTTGTGGGGAGATTTCCTCGATGAAATGGATGTAAAGTATTGTTTGAAGGTATGGGGTTTTCCATACATACTTATGTAATGAATGAAAAATATGACTGATGCACTTTGTATTTCATTATTGAATGTGATTGTAATTATATCCCTTTTATTGTATGATATCCTTTAATCATTGCTTATGTTTCAGTTATATTTTGCTTGTTTAATGATGCATGTTTGTTAGATTTAGTATCTTAGACCCATTATTTATTTTATTGCTTGAATAAATTTCACATAATGTAGTAGTAAGTTCTAGGGTGAACTTAGAGGTTAAAATAATGGCTTGAGACCCCCTTAGGGAGATTGGTGCTAGGTTTAGAAGATAGTACTAGAGTTAAGATAACTTGTTAGAGGATAAAATTGATAGCTTAACTCTTAGTATACATAGCATAACCACACATAATGGCTTGTGTGGAATATGGAGATGCGTATAAACCTTCTAATAATTTAAGGTGGTAAGTTTAGCTCATAAAGATTGATGATATGGATGGACTTATGTACATAACATAAGATATGCCTACGGAGAAGGGACTTGCGTGAGGGGACTCTTGTGTGGTATAGTTCTTGAGAAACTTAGGGGATGTTAAACAATAAGTTAGTCTAAGGTTGGTTAGGGATTTGTGAATCCCTCTCCTTAGTTTAAAAAAAAAATTGTTTCTATCTTTGTGTGTTTTCTTATTTCTTGATTTTTGGGTCATTACACAAAATCCATACTCGCATTTGTGGGAATAGAAGGAAGGTTTTTGACAAAAGGATTGGGGATTGGGACACTAGAGAGTATATTTGGATTTAAAAAATAACTTGTGTCCACTTGCTAAGATGCAAGGCAATTTGCATTGACCCATAAAAACTCCTCAAGATGAGGTAAATATGAATGATATCCCAAAGAATATGGGATGTTTTGCATCCTAGCTTTTGTAGAAGTGGTGATCACAAAAGGATTAGAATCAACAAGATTATAAGTTGATACATTTTAGGTCTTCATTTAAGGATCCAAAGGATGGGCCTATTTGATTAAAAGACAAAGCTATTGGTGATGGTCTAAGAGTGAACCACCCATGTAGAAACACTGTTAGGAAAATTCTATTAAAAATAAACTCATTCACATAAATATTACAATTAAAATAAAATTTCATGAAATAACAGTATATTGCAGTACATAATGTAAATGCAAAATTAAAGCAATATCACAAAACAACATAGAATCGTAGCCTCTTCGAGGGAGCAACCTCCAATAATTTCATTAATTTTCCAAAAAGATACATTCATTTATGGATTCATGTATTTTAAAGATACACTTCATGCAACCATAACCTAATTCTCCAGATTTGGCTTACATGCAAAAATGCCACTCGAGGTAAAATCTTCTACCAAACATTTATTATATTCTTGACAACGATTACATGAAATAACCCCACTTGTCTAGATGCCTTACGTGCCACATGCCATTACAAAGTATTAAAATATAACATTATAAAGGGATCCCCTTTTTGGAAGGGGGTCATTATATAATCATATGAGAATTACAAAAATAGTGTTAGGATGGGGTCCTAACATGCCATTCCCCTTAAAAAAAAATTGTCCTCAAAGCTATAGATGAGGAAATTGGTGTTGTAGCTGATGGAGAGACTAACAAGTGGCATCTTCTAGTTGTAGTCCATATCATTGAACAAGAACCTCAATGACTATATGGTTTTAATGAATGCACGATCTGCGGTCTAATAGTTATTCTAGATCAAGCAAGATAGAACCTTCATCCAGTTTGGGTAAAATAGATTGAACCTATACCTAATTTCCCACAATATTCTTAATAGAGGAGACATGAAAGATAGTATGGAGCTTGGATGTTAGCAAGAGGGTCAATTTATAGGCCATTACACCAATCCACTTTCAGACTTGCTAGGGGCCATAGTATTTAGCAACAAGTTTTTAGCACCTACAAAGTCGGAGTGATGACTATTTGTATGGTTGCAAGCAGAGGAAAACCATATCAACTTCAAAGTTATGCTCAAAATGGTGTTGATAAATTTCTTGGTGCATCTAGTTTTGGGCCAATTCTAGGTTCATATTCAGTTGACGGAGGACTATGGCATGTTGGTAGAGTGTAGTGTCAAAAACATGGACCTTGAAGCTGCCTATAATGTAGGAGGAGGGTGTTGATGGAGGTAAACCATAAATTGCTTCAAAGAGGTAACCTTGGTTGTAGTGTGATAGAAAGTGTTATACCATGATTCAGCTAAGGGAAGCCAAAATGCCCATTGTGGAGGATGATCATGGGAAAAACAATGAAGGTAGATCTCCAAACATTTTTTGAGAATATCTATTTGATCATTTATTTGCAAATGATAGATTGAAATCATTTTGAGTTGATTTCCCTACAACTTAAACAATTCTTGCCAAAAATTACTAGTGAATGTAGGGTCTCGATTAGACACAATGGATGCGGGCATGCTATGAAGGCAAAAAATAGAATCTAGAAAAATTTGGGCAATGATTGAGATCGTGTAAGGATGGGAGAGGGAACAAAAATGAGCATACTTTGTGATATGATATATTACCACCACAATAACTTATTTGCCTTCGATCTTAGGTAAACCTTTAATAAAGTCCATGGAAATATCTATCCAAATTTATTCTAAAATAGGTAAGGGTTGAAGATTTCTTGGAGAATGCATTATTTCTCCCTTCATACTTTGGCATATGTCACACTTTACCATAAAATTTTGAATGTCCTTCTTCATACCCTTTTATAAAAAAGTACACTTAATTCGTTCATAGGTCTTGAGGGACCCAAAATGGTCTGTAGTGGGTGAAGCATGCATCTCCTTCAATATGAATTCCCATAGTTGAGAAGTGTGAGGAATAACAAGGTAAATATATCTCAAATATTTTCCATCCTAAGTATATCTTGGACATAAGGTAGACACTATTTGAAGTATGGCAATCAAAGTTTGCATTCCTGAGTCCTTGAGTACATCCTTGTAGAGATAATTTGGCCACTGAGATATGGGTGAAGAGATGGCACATAGCATACTTTGAGCCTCAAATTAGCAAGAGAGTGCATCTGCCACAATGTTCTCCTTGTATTTTTTATAGGTAATCTCATAATCATATCCCATGAGTTTAGAGACCCTCTTTTGTTGTTTTGGGGTGGAAAATTGCTACTCCAAGAAGTACTTAAAACTTGGTGGTTTATTTTGATGGAGAAATGACACCCAATGAGATATAGTTTCCAGTGAGTAACCACATGCAGTATTGTGAGCATCTCCTTCACATTAGTTGATTTACCTAGATTTTGACTTGAAATCACTTTATTAGTGAAGCCTAAGTGTCATCCTTTCTACGCCAACACAACTCCAATACCAATAAGAGGGCCAATTTATAGTCCATTAAATCAATCCACTATAAGACCTAGTAGGGACCATAGTATTTAGTAGCAAGTTTTTGGCACCTAAGAAGCTGGAGTGATGACTATTTATATGGTTGCAAGCAGACGAAAACCATATCATCAACTTCAAATTTGTTCTCAAAACAATGTTGATTAGCTTGTTGATGCATCCGATTCTAGGCCAATTCCAGATTCATCTTCGATTGACGGAGGACTATGGCATGTTGGTGGAGTGTAGTGTCAACAATATGGACCTTGGAGTTGCCTAGAATGTAGGATGAGAGTGTTTATGGAGGCCATCCATAAATTTCTTTAAAAGGGATAACCTTGGTTGTCATGTGATAGGAAGTGTTATACCACCATTCGACCAAGGGAAGCCACTTTGCCCATTGTGTAGGATGATCAAAGGATAAACAACGAAGGTAGATCTCCAAACATTTGTTGACAATATCTATTTGACCATTCATTTATGAATGATAGATTGAACTTATTTTGAGTTGAGTTCCCTACAACTTAAACAATTCTTTCCAAAAATTACTAGTGAAGGTAGGGTCTCGATCAGACACAATAGATGCAGGCATGCTATGAAGGTAAAAAATAGAATCTAGAAAAATTGGGTGACGACTGAGGTCCTGTAAGGATGGGAGAGGAAAAAAATGAGCATACTTCGTGAGATGATCTATTACCATAAGAATAACTTATTTGCCTCTAGACTTAGTTCCCTTCAATATGGAAATATTTATTTGGATTTATTCTGGAATAGGCAAGGGCTGAAGAATTCCTTGTAATAACCTGGAAATCTAAGGGGTTGTGTTTTTTTTAAACATTAACATATAATACACATATTTGAGAGAGAGATATTTATCCTAATTACTATGTGCATCACTATAAATATATCTAAACTAACCTAATATCTAAAGTTGCATATCTTCTCTTCCAACAAAATAACATTATTTTTAAAATCTATTTAAGATACGCCCATCTCCATACCATACACAAGTCTATCTGTGTAGGTATGCTACGTGTATTGCGATAAGCTATTAGCCACATTTATGTGAGGGTTAACTTAACTCCTTCTGTCAATCAAAGGGTATGCTCATATCTATATCATACACAAGTCTATCTGTAGGTATACTGCACGTACATCAAATAGGCTACTCATCTCATCTTTGTGACAAAGTAACTTAATCCTTTCATAGATAGTCATTTTCATTTAGACTACTCTATTGTATAGTCTATTCAGTTGTTTCTTGGAATATATTCTCTAAATGAAGTTTATCCATAAACAATCCTAAGAGATCCCATTATCTCTTAGGTTATTTTTCTCTACTTCTAGCACAACTTGTAACCATACTAAAATATCTATTTAGCTTATTTAACTAGTTTAAACATTTAAGATCCTTCAAATCATAGGAGGATAATTACTAAGACTATCTAATTAGATCAAGCATGGAAAATAATAACTATAAAGAAACATTAAAAAGAGATGCTTAAAGAGATGTCAAGATCTAACTAAAGCATAAATAATAAAATAGCTTGTGAAACTATAACATCAAGATACCTTATTAAATAACCAGTAAGAGATACATTTTCCATTCATTAAACAAATCATTACATAGTTCAAGTATGGTAGGAGTAATCCATACTTTTAAAGAATAAATCATTACATCAATAAATCAAATAGAGGTTGCTCAACTATAGTCTACCCCTTAATCTTTATCACAACATAAGTCAAAGGTATCCGTCTTGGTTCTTAGATGTTCTCCTTGGTCCTCTTGCTTACCCATTGTTCAATTGATGGTAGTAAGGGATCAAAATAGCTCATGAAACTATGAAGTCAGAAGCATGCAACTACTAGATGATTCTTAAATCTAGTGCATTTATAGTTCCATATGCCAAATTGAAACTATACAATCACCAAATGCACAAATCATTCACTCAACATCAAGGAAGGTCATCCATCAAACATGAGTAATTTAGTATTCCATCCTTTTATCAATCAAGGGTTTATGTTTTACCATTATAGCCATCCCCTAGATTGATTAAACTCTTACAATCATTCATTTATTTAACTAATTAAGGCCCAATAAACCCTAATCAATTAAATACTTAAATTAAGGCCCCATAAACCCTAATCAATTAAATACTTAAAAACATTCATTTCTTTAACTAATTAAGGCCTCAAAGGTGATCTTACTTGCTACGATCACCCTCCCATATGGTGGGCTTCACAAATAAGGGAAGCTCTATTTTTTATCTTTTCTTTGGATGGCTCCTTTTTGCTTTGTGTTTGCTTCTCTTTGGTCCGATCAAGGTATTTTAGTTCCCTAGCTTAGACATATATTTCTTGTGTTTCCTCTGTTGAATCTTGCCTTAAAAGTATTTTGGCCTAGAAAGGTCGTAGTTGTGTTTTGTTTTGTTTTATTTTTTATTTTTTAGTTTTTTGAGGGGTGTGTGTGTTTTTTTGTACTGTTTTGTTTTTGTGTTGTTTTAGTTTTTTTTTTTTTTTTGTGTTTTTATGTTTTTGTTGTTTTTTGTGTTTTTGTTTTTTTCATGTTTTTGTCTTTTGTCTTTTGTGTTTTTGTTTTTTAAGTGTTTATGTGTTGTTTTTTTGTTTTTATGGTTTTCTTATGTGTTTTGTGTTTTGTTTTTATTTTTATTTTTTTATTTTTTTGAGTTTTTTGTTATTTTTATGCTTTTATGTTGTTTTTGTTTGTTTTATGGGTTTTATTTTTGTTTGTTTGTTTTTTGATGTTGTGTTTTTTGTGTTTTTGTGTTTATTTATTATTGTTTTTGTTGTTTTAGGCATGCTCGTTGAGTGTGTCGAAGGGGGTAGGCTAGGTGCGAGCCCTGGGTGTTTGGTCCTTGATCATTTCCTATAGGGTTTCTCCTACCAAGATTTGGATTTCCTCAAGGAACTTATACTGATCCTTGTATTCCTCGAGGAGGGAGTCCGCCTGAACCATGAGGGAAGTGATGGTCCTGGCCACCCAATAAATTACTTTAAGGATATTCTGGATCTCTTGGATGTGCCCACGATTAGAAAGATTCAGATAATTCATCACTCAAGAAGCCATAAAGGGAGCTTGAGAAGAGGTCCCCTCATTGGGGATTGTTCTCCTCACCAACTTGTCCCTCTTGGCCTGGAAGGATAGAAAGTCATCTGAAACATCGTTGATGACAAGAGGGGCCTTCTATTTGCTACATCCTACCTTGGCTCGAAGGGGATAACATCAGGTTTTAGATTTATAGGAACCTAGGGTGTCATTCGTCCTGGTTAAAAAGCTCAAAGTGCAATTGGGAGGAGGGGTGACTAGGAAATCTCCCCCAATATCTCCCTTGATGTTAGTAGGTCTTGCAATAATGAGAGCAGTCTCGGTAAGCACAACCATCCTATGGTTTTGCTCTGCAACCATGAAGTTAAACAAAATAAGGTGGAGGTCCTGGTGGAGGAGGAGGAGGAGATTCCCCTCTTCACATTCAAGATGGACCTCTCCATAGACTGAAACATGTACTCAAGGATTTTAATTATATTTTTCCCCTAGAGGTGGTTTAGGAATGCGAGATGAAAATTGTGAAGAACAATATTCAGGTTGTCAAGGGTGAAATACTATAGAACCATCACCATAACTGTGTCCCATGGTTTTGACAAAGTTTCCCTCAATATGCCACCTTTCTCTTTGTTGAGGGACTATCCTTTGTCCCTGAATAGATCCAATTCTCCTTGGAGGGAATGCTTTTTGTGATTGATGATTTTCTCATCATTAGGGAGGCCAATGAATTTCACCAGTAAATCCACCATGACAGTGAAGCCCATCCCTCTAAGAATGATGTGTCCTCCATTCCAAGAGTGAATGAAATCCATGGATAAATATGGCTCATTCTCATTGATAAGCTGCAAAAAATTGAGGAGATCATGGTCTCTGAAAATATCTTCGACCAGGGGAGTAAGCTAAAGGGAGGTTGGTTCAATTTAGGCCATGGTAGGATGAAATTTTAGAGGTGAAAGATATATTTTAAGGGGGTGAAAACAATGAGGAAATGAAAGGGTGATGAAGGTGGAAATAAAGCTATAGGAAGACTCCAGAAAAATCCACCACCCAAGGTGACCCGTGCTCCATGTCAACAAAATAGAATGAAAATCAAGGGACACGGGTGAAATGGCACACCAAACAAGGGGGAGGGCCAGGTGGAGGAGAATGGGGGTGGCACCAAGGCCAACTAAATGGGTGGGCCAGTTCAAGACATTATGGAGGGGATGAACATCCTCATTGGACAGGTAGACATGGCAGAGGTGCATGATGGGGGTGATGATAACGAAAGCCAAGGGGTTGCTAAAAAAAAGGGGGAAAACCTAATAATGGAAACACACCAACAGGTCAAAGCTAAAAAATAACCTTACCCAAAAACCACTGGTGGGGCAATGAAAAGTCAATGAGGTTTGGTTGAAGATGAGGAAACGAACGGGACACCCATCGAGCATTGGAACTACAATGGTGACCAAAATGAGAACATGGGTGAGGGAGGTAAAAATTTCTAAGGTATGGGTACCCCTACCAAAGTTGGACAAAAGGGTGATGTGGTTCTCAAAGCTTACACTTTCTATGATGATGTCCTCCCGATTCCACTTGTATGAGGACTGATTAGTGTGCCACCAAGGGGTGGTATTGGTGGGCTAGAATGACAGCTAGATGAATCTATGAATCCTTCTAACATTTAAATGATTGGAGGGGTCTACCTAGAGGTGATAGATATGAAAAATTCCCAACATAAGAGATGACCAAAATCGAAGCTTGCAGTGCAAAGTTGAAAACTTGCCACTCTAGCTCTAGGTTGACAAATCAACATGCTGAGGTGGTGACGATCTTGAAATCGATGGAGATAGTTTCTAATCCTGGCCCACTTCAAATCATTGGATGATGACATTAGCAACATTGGCATTGATGAGAATATATATGAAGGAATCTTTCCACATAGTGATGCCATGATCTAAGATTTATATATTGGCTAAATGATCAGCTATGATTTCCTTCCCTATAGATGTGGTTCAACCTTATATTTGAGAAGGAGAGCATAAAATTATTGACTTCTATGATAATATTGGATATGTTCCATGAAGCTAAGGAAATTTTGGAGGTTAGGCAGGTGATGATGTTTTTGTAATCACCTTCCACTACAACATTAAGAACTTACAAGCTGTGAGTAAGGAAAACACCTTGGTAGAAAGCCCTAGCTTTAGAGAAGTGACTAGAATTGAGCCTCAGATTCTCGATGTAGGCTAAGATGATATTTCTATTATGATCTTGAATGATGCCACCCACACTAGCTACTTCTAGATTCCCTGTGGCTGCCCTATCAAAATTTAGTTTAAGGAATATTGGAGGGGAGGATTCCACATAACAAGGGAGCGATTAGCTTTGGGAGAGACCTACTTGTGCATACCTTCAGAGATTCTAAGAAAAGATGCCAGGTGAGCTCCACATCATGGTTCAATATCACTCTCACCCTAGGAGATAGACACATTCTCAATGGTAGCAGCTAAAATTCTGGAGAGGACATACTTCTCACTGTGGGTAGAGTCTTGCAAGGCATGAGCATTGCGTTCGTGCCAAACCTCCCATAGAAAGTTGGGGAGGTAGAGGGACGTAGAGGGACTAGAAAGTTTTTAAATGTGACCTCTGAACGAACTCGACCACTGAACACAAAGATCACTTAGCCAGATGGGTGGAACCCCGGAGATACCAACTAAGGATAACAAGGAAGAGAGAATGGATTGGGATAAGGGACAAGAAATGAAGATGTGTTGGGTAGATTTACAATATGAAAGGTACAGGTAGCAATGGTTGGAGAGAGACATACCATGATGATGGAGGTTTGGAATGGTGAGGATCTTATCCTGGATAGCAAGATAAAGAAAGAAGTTGACTTTAGGGATAAGGTGGGGTTTCTAGATGAGATTGGAGGGAAACCAGGGAGGACCAGGATTCTTAGAGAGGGCATAGGATGATTTGATGAAGAAGATACCAGTTGAGGTGGGAGCCTAAATAATAGAATCTTCCTTTGGGGAGGAGGGAATGACACAAAGGTAGAGAAGGTTGGAGAGGTCAACAGAGGCTAGCTTCTGCTCATCAGAGAGGAAATTCATCGATAAGGTTTTTTAGAAGAGGCTCTCAGGAAGGAAGAAATTACACACCTTTGGTATGAACAAGGCATCAGTCACTGGCCTGAGACACACAAGATTCTCATGGTTCTGCAATGGATAGTTGCCCAACTAAAGGTCATCCCAGAAGCTAATCCTGGCATCATTTCCCAACTTCCACCTGATGCCCTTTTGAAGGATATGCTTCATCTTGAGGATTGAATTCCAAACCATAGATTCATGAATGGGATTAGGGTCATCCAAAAAAATTTGGTTGTGCCAAAGGTATTTTTCCTTGATGATGGAAACCCATAGAGAGTTTTCATTGGTGAGGATCCACCAGCCTTGCTTGGAAATGAGAGCTAGGTTCATATGGCGAACCTTCCGGAGCCCAATGCCACCATACTCCTTCCCAAAGCAGACCTGATTCCAAGCCACCAAGTGAATCTTTTGCTTGTTATTTGATCCTGACCAAACAAAATTTCTTTGTAATTACTCAATGCGGTTGCAAATTTCAACAAGAATCTGGAATATGGAAAGGAAGAATACGAGGATGCTCTAAAGGGTAGCTTTGACTAAGGTGGATTTGCCTGCTTGACTGAGGAGGCTACCTTTCCAACTGTCCAAATTTTTTTGGATGCACTTAATGATAGGGTTCCATAAGTATTTTTTTGGATTGGCCTTCGAAGAGAGGGAACCCAGGTATGTGGCAGGGAGGGTGTCAATGGAGCATCCAAGGATGGTAGCAATGCAATTTTGGTGCCTCACTGGAGTATTGAATAAGTAGATCTTACTCTTGTTAAAATTCACCTTTTGACCTACTGTAGCCTTAAAGTAGTGGAGGATGGATTTGATGCGCTGGGCTTGGGGAACAGAGGCATAGGTAGCCATAATGGTGTCATTAAAAAACTATTGGTGGGAGATGGCCTAGAGAGAGGAAATAATTTTGATTTCAGAGATGGACCCTTCGAGGTATGCATGGGTAAGAGCCCTCCGAAGAGCTTTAGCAACAATGATGAATAAAAAAGAGGATATGGGGTCTCCTTGCTTGAGGCCTTTGAAGTTATTGAAGTAACTTGTTGGGGATCCATTGACCAGGATAGAAAATTTGGCCCAAGTAACACAACCTTTGATAAAATAAATCCAGTCCAGATGGAAGCCAAATTTGTGGAGCACCGCAAACAAGAAATCCCAAGAGACTCTATCGAAGGCTTTCTTCATATCAAGCTTTAGGAGGAAGCCCGCTTGACCACTCAAGGAGATAGAATGAATGAGCTCATGGATGGTGATAATGTTGTCAGTGATTTTCCATCCATGGATAGAGTTACCTTGGTTTGGGGCTATTATTCAGGGAAGGATAAACTTGAGCCTAGTGTCCAAGGCCTTGGTGAGGATATTATACAGGACATTGCACAAGCTTATGGGGTGGAAGTTGATGAGGCCTATAAATGCCTCATTATTACACTATGTTTGACATATAAAAAACTGCCATATTACCAAACATGACAAATTTAATTGCCAAATAGTTGATTAAAATATATTATTTGTTAATTATTTGCATGATTTTATGTTAGGAATATTATACCCCTGTTTTGACTATTTTCAGCATTTTATGACTGATTTTGCTTGATTAAGTAGCAATTAAAACATGCATTTCAATTAGCCAAATGTGGTATGCTGATGTCCATTAATTTCACAAAGGTGTTTGAATGTTTTCCCACCTTTTGAACTTGTTTGAAATCCACATTGGAGCCAAATTTCTAGGACTATCATAAATCTGGAAATCTATAGAGGACAACCATATAAAAACCAACAAGCTGTCACTTTATAGGAGCACCTTGAAGTTGTCAAGAAAAGCATGAGGAAATGGATGGAATGAGTTCAGAAGGACTAAAGAAGACATCTGACCTATTTAGAAGCATTCCCACATGGTCTAAATAGACAGCAACATGGTATAACAAAGCAGCACTATTGCACAGTTTCAACATGGTTTCCTGATAAATGAAATGCATGATTTTGATAAGCAACATGATATATTCCCTTGTATTTATATTTAAATTATTTTCCATGTGCTAATTGGTCTAAAAACTTGCAAATAGCACCAAATTTGTAACTGTTGCAGTAGAAGCATGGAAAATACAATAATTTACCATGTAAATTCCAACCAACTGCCAATGAATGGCAAGGCATGGAATTTACCAACTAAGGAAGGTAAAAATAGTTGGGATCACCTCCTGGAAGTTGAGTTAAATGACCTACCTAAAAAAACCAGCTAAAATAGACATTCTAAATGCATTTTGGGCATAAAGTGCACCTACAACCAGTTATTTCGAAGATCTTCGGAATAATAGGGGAACACGCCTCTTTTTGAATATTTTGATGTTTTTAAGCGGTTGAAAGGGTAAAGCAAGGAGGAGGAGATATAGGAACAACCTTCTACATCTATCCCCACCATTCCCTACTACCAAGAGACACAACTCACAAGCAAACACCCACTGATGCAACCTACCCTATCCTGAAATAGACCCAATCAGTTGCAGAATATTAGGCAAATCAAATGTAAAATAGAAATAGGATATTTTGTGCATGTAAAATAGAAATTAGACATTATAAATAATATAGCTCCCATATTGGTAGAGCTATTAGGAAATAGGAGTTAGCAACAATAGATATCATATTGTAATAGAGTGCAACAAGTAGAAAGTGTAATGTTATTTTTAGAATAAATAAAAGTGCAGTTTTTCATCATCTTTGTTATGCATGAGTGTGTGACATTTAGCAAGTAAGAGGAGCTCTTATACCTTCTTCTAGAAAAGGAAGCAAGGGCCACTTCCAGGCCTAGGAGAAGGACTGACTGATAGGTTTTCTTTAGATCTCTACTGCAGTAGAATTTAGTTGGATATTTGTCAATTTCTTTATTTGTTTCACACTAACCATTGTTGTAGCTTTAAGATTTATTTTCCATGTTTAAGAGTGAACTTTTAGATTGCATAAATGTGTGACAATTGATAGATTAGTTAATCTGTGATTTCTTGATTCCATGTTTCAACAATTAAAGTAATTTGTAGTATTGTATTTGTTTCTTTACTTCCAACAACTTTTCAAGTTTTCTTGCATTTTCCTTTTTGTTGTCAACTACTGTGATAGAATATTGACAACCTTCTGAAATAGAACATTGACAGGTGTTCAACTTGTGTGTTTACTTCAAGCAATTTCCCTTCTGCAAAAGTAATTAGATTTAAATTTTGCAATTGTACTTAGATTTCAGTTTCTGCAATTTAGAATCAGGTTTCCATTTTTACAAGTAAATTAGTTTATTTTATGCAAGATAGGATTAAAAGGTGATCTAAAACCCCCACATAATCTGTTCTACCAATAAAACCTGTTGCTCCCAAATGAACTAAACTGCAACCCTGCTTAAGTCTTCTCTCGTAAATAGCCTTGGACACCACCCTGGATTGACAAATCATTGAGATTTAATGATGCTAATAATGACACGCATCATTTTGGCACCATTGTTTAGGGACATGGTGTTGTTAGAAGGTGAAAAGCAGCCCAATAATTGTTAAATGTGCTAAGTTGTGAACTTCAGAGTGAAATCTGGATAAATAACTGGTATAAGTAACTATTTTTGGTAAATTGCATTTCAGTCCATTTAGGAAACAAGCAAGAAACCACAGGAAGAAAAATTTCACAAGAGGTTGAAACTATGTCAAAGTTGTCTAAATTTTTTATTTCCAAAAATGTTGGAATTTTCAAAGAATCACAATCATCCACTTCAAGCACTACAAGATCCTTTGAGAAATCATTACAAGGAGGAAAAATCAGTAGTTCAACACCACTTTCTCTTGATAAATCCATACAATCAGGACAATTTGACAAGATTTATAATTGTTTTTGGGAACCTATAATGGAAGGTTCACTAGAGAATCCAAGGAGAGCCAACAATGTGCTCCACCCTAGTGCAACTAGTGCACCTGCCAGAACTTTTCAAAACCCAATTCAATTAGATCCTAATCAAAATGCTCCCATGAAGGTCATTTCACCTTCAGTGTTACCAACTTTCAAGGGAGTTACATCTGAAGACCCTGATATATTTTTATTTGAGTTTAAAATTGTATGTCAAGCTCATGATTACACTAATGACAATCAAAAGCTCAAATTATTTCCTTCCACTCTTAAAGAGTTAGCTCTACGATGGTTTATTACCTTAGAACCTGATTCAATTAGAACTTGGGATGATATGGAAAACATATTCTTGGAGAGATACCAAGAATATTGTCAAGTCAAGAATCAAAATGATGAATTTCTTACAATGAAACAAGAGGAAAATGAAATCTTAGAAGACTATCTAGACAAATTTTCTTTTGTTCATAAGAGATGTGGAAGTGTTGAACCTAAAATTTGCAAAGTCATATTCTTAAGAGGACTGCAAGATGAATCTAGGGATGCATTGGATATCTTGGGAAGAGGAGATGCAAATGCACTTGAATTTCAGGAAATCCTTAAACTCTATAAAAATTACTCTCATTCAGGGCATAGAAAACACATAATTGGTAATGATAAACATGATTTGAAAGAATGCATGAAAGAGGCTGATATTTTAGTACATCTTGATAAAACATTAGATGAAAATAATGAATCTGTTGAACCTTCAGTCATCTATTGTTCAAAATGTAGTGAGAAGCAACACTCTCTTCATGACTGTCCTTTGAACAAAACATTTATACCTACTACATGTAGCATTTGTCAAAAAGGACACCCCACAGATCAGTGTAGTTTATTGCCAGAACTCAAAAGTGCCTTTGAAAAATAGTCTCAACCTATGAAAAAACTCAATTTTGTAGGACAAGGACAAGGGAATAATTTTCATAAATTTCCATATCAGAATGCTTCTCAATTTCCTGCACATTGGAGGAATAATCCTTGGTATATGCCATGGTCTGCTTCAGGTCCACTTCAACAATGTTGGAGTCAACCACCATGGGCATATTCCCAAGAATGGTCTCAACATGGTTGGATGCAACAACAATGGAATCAACATCATCCACCATGGTTGCAGCCAAAACTACAGGGATATCAATGGGTACAACAACAAAAACTGTACAAAGGGCAACAACATTATCAAAAATATAAATCAAATTTGTTGCCTACTTATACCCATAATTTCTCTCATGGACAACAACAACAAAAACAAAACAACCTCTATTTTCAGCTCAACCTATGGCCAATTCAAACATTGTTAAATAGGTAACCCCTGTCTCTATGGCTGAATCAAAAAATACAACCATAATAAATGCTAGTAACTATGATAAAACTCAGTTGTGTTCAGGTAAACCACTACTTGAACCTATTCCACTTATTAGTGTAGAAAGGGGAGTTAAAAATAATGAACATGAAAACAAATCCACACTGAAATATCAAAAAGAAAAAGAAGACCTTCCACAAGATAACTCATCAAAGAAAGTACCATATTTTGAATAGTCTGAGATATCAAAAATAACATCTTCACAATCAGATTTGATAAAGGAATTAGAACATTTAACTATTAAAATCCCTTTACTTCAAGCTATTAAAGATGTACCAATCATTAATAATATTGTTCAGGAAATGTGTTTTAGGAAACCAAGAAAAAAGAAGAAAGTATATCCTGAAACCATACAAAAAGGTGGAAAATTAGTTGACTTGCTTGCAGGAAAACTTACTCCACCTAAGTGTGATTGTCTAGGAAGCCCAGGGTTTCTTGAATCACATAAGGAAAATGAAAAGAACATTGCAACTTTGGCCTCCATAGTTGTAAAGGGTAATGTAGAAGAGTTGGATTCATCCAAAAAGTTTGTTTTTGCTGAAAATGTTCATATTTCAGATTTTAAAGATGAACCAACTACTATTCAACAATTATTATGGAATGATGAAAAGCAAAATTTTGAAAATTTGTCACCCATTCCAATACAAAATAGTTTTCTTCATTTACCACATGGATGTCATCATTTTTTCTCATCTTTTCATTATCATTTATCAAAGTTAATTCTTTCAAGAATTGTTTTTGGTAAACATACACATATTTTCCATTCTTTTCCACCATATCATTGCTCTCTTAATTCATTAATGCATCATTCTCCAAGAACCAATTCAAAACATCCTGGTACAAAACAAACTGAAATGCAACCAAAACAACCTTTGAACAACAATAGTTGGTTGACTAAAAACCAGGAAGCAAATTTGTTTGATGTATTGATCCAACATCCTAATGCTTTACTAACACTTTATGCATCTTTAGCAGTTGGCATTGAGTTGTTGCAGGTACAAAAAAATAAATTTTGCATTTGAATGCATTTGATGAACTTTGGTTGGAAGCACTTCACCAAATAGAGTTCATTCAACAAAAATGGAAAATATGGCATGATGATCACATTAAGAGCAGCAAGGATGAACTAGAGGAGTTTGAGAATGAAGTTGTTCAACTTTCTTCGGTTGATGATTTAAGGAGGACATTAGTGGTGAATGGACATCTTTTACAGGTGTACCATAAACCACTAACAAAGGTGGAATTTGCTCAATATTTCACACAGTCAAATTTGCATATGATAGAAGAGGCTTCCTCTTCTGACAAAGATTCCAAATGATCATATTTTTGAATCTTGAAAAAATAAAAGAAAAAAAAAATAAAAGAAAAAAATAGAGACAAAAGAAAAGAGAGAGAAAGAAAGAGAAAAAAATTGTAGCATAAGGCATGTCCCACAAAATGGGGATACATGAGGATATGCATCAATTTTAGCATGGAGGAGGAACAATGAAGTCAATACTTCATTTCCAGCAATAAGGAGTTAATGATGACATAAGAAGGCTCTTATTACTCATATGGAAAGAAAGGTTGCATCATTGTTGCAGCTTTCAGTAGAAAAATATGGTGTTTTCATATAAATATTGACATGTTTTTGTAGAATAAGGATTGTTCTTATCCAAATAAGAATGAGAGACATTCTCTCTCATTGAAGCACTTGAAAAAGGATAGAATTTGGTTGAAAACCATAAATGGCAGCCTCTTCTGATATAAAAAAAATGAAAAAAAGGAAAAGAAAGATGAAAAAAAAAAGAAAAAATGATGAAAAAAATGAATAATTTAGTAGTGAAAACCTCCTTGGAGGCGCTGCTGAGTTGGCTTGCATGAAAACCGGTTTTTCGGCATGCATTGCCTTGTTGATCCACCCATCATTGTTCCACCATTGTACAAATCTCACACTGCACATGTGTTATGTTTATGTTTTTAGATAGCTTGCTAACAATCATCGAAGCAGCTTGTAAGGTGCATGATAAATTTTTAGGATAGTAAGGTATGTGTTTCTTGCATTTAGTCATAGTAAGTATTTAGCATTTAGTGTATGATAATCGGTATTTGGCATAAACTATTCATACAATATTGGCAAGTTAAAAAAATGGAACATGTTGTTCAAAATGTCAAGAAACACCCCCTTCTGCCCTTATTTGCATGGGAACTTCAAAACTATGCAAAAATCTGATTTTGGGATAGACATGGCAACAATTCTATTTGAATTAGTAGGGCAGGTTTCAGAAGGAGAACTACAAGTTGATATCTCACAATTGCTTCATAAATTTGAAGAGGATAATCTGGAAAATGCACCTGAAGATTCTGTTTTACTACTATTTGCAATAAAACAACAACATACAAAATGAAGAATAACATCTAAATAAAAGGATGGAGAAGGGATTTTTGATGTTATGGAAGGCTTATACACTCTAGAGATGGGCCCATAATAGAATCTACAACTAACTTTTGCATAGGAGGTCATTTCTGCATTTTTGGATGCATCTTTGGAATAAGATAATCTTTAACATCTTTGGAATAAGAAAAATTGTACCAAAATTCTTGAAAATGCTACAGAATAGCAAAATAAGTAGGGCACATCAAATATTGAGGTTCCTAAAGCTCAAAATCATCCCACCACAAGTAGTACATCCCTCCAAAAGATTCAAATTCAAATTTTGTCAAGTCATACATGTGCTTAGTTGTAAAATGCTTGATATAGTGCAGCAAGGAGAAATTTCTCAAGTAGCAGGTGGCAAAGGATATGTTTTCACAAGGATAAAACCTGCATATTACTATGGCCTACTAGGATGCATGAGGGCATGCATCAGTTCAAGTTGGGGGGATGATGAGGCCTATAAATACCTCATTATTACACTATGTTTGACATATAAAAAACTGCCATATTACCAAACATGACAAAGTTAATTGCCAAATAGTTGATTAAAATATATTATTTGTTAATTATTTGCATGATTTTATGTTAGGAATATTATACCCCTGTTTTGACTATTTTCAGCATTTTATGATTGATTTTGCTTGATTAAGTAGCAATTAAAACATGCATTTCAATTAGCCAAATGTGGTATGTTGATGTCCATTAATTTCACAAAGGTGTTTGAATGTTTTCCCACCTTTTGAACTTGTTTGAAATCCACATTGGAGCCAAATTTCTAGGACTATCATAAATCTGGAAATTTTGCAGAGGACAACCATATAAAAACCAACAAGCTATCACTTTATAGGAGCACCTTGAAGTTGTCAAGAAAAGCATGAGGAAATGGATGGAATGAGTTCATAAGGACTAAAGAAGACATCTGACCTATTTAGAAGCATTCCCACATGGTCTAAATAGGCAACAACAGGGTATAATAAAGCAGAGACAATTGTGCAACACTATTGCACTATTTCAGCATGGTTTCTTGATAAATGAAATGCATGATTTTGATAAGCAACATGATATATTACCTTGTGTTAATATTTAAATTATTTTCCATATGCTAATTGGTCTAAAAACTTGCAAATAGCACCAAAAATTTATAATTGTGCAATAGAAACAGGAAAATACAGAAATTTACCATGTAAATTCCAACCAACTGCCAATGAATGGCAAGGCCTAGAATTTACCAACTAAAGAAGGTAAAATTAGTTGGGATCACCTCCTAGAAGTTGGAATAAATGACCTACCTAAACAAACCATCTAAAATGGATATTCTAAATGCATTTTGGGCATAAAGTACACCTACAACCGATTATTTCGAAGATCTTTGGAATAATAGGGGAACACGCCTATTTTGAATATCTTGATGTTTTAAGCGGTTGAAAAGGTAAAGCAAGGATGAGGAGATATAGGAACAACCTTCTACAACTATCCCCACCATTCCCTACTACCAAGAGACACAACTCACAAGCAAACACCCACTGATGCAGCTTGCCCTATCCTGAAATAGACCTAGTCAGTTGCAGAATATTAGGAAAATCAATGTAAAATAGGAATAGGATATTTTGTGCATGTAAAATAGAAATTAGATATTATAAATAATATAGCTCCCATATTGGTAGAGCTATTAGGAAAATAGGAGTTAGCAGAATAGATATCAGATTGTAACAGAGTGCAACAGCAGAAAAGTGTAATGTTGTTTCTAGAATAAATAAAAGTGCAGTTTTTCATCATCTCTGTTATGCATGAGTGTGTGACATTTAGCAAGTAAGAGGAGATATTATACCTTCTTCTAGAAAAGGAAGCAAGGGCCACTTCCAGGCCTAGGAGAAGGACTGACTGACAGGTTTTCCTCTAATCTTTGCTGCAGCAGAATTTAGTTGGATATTTGTCAATTTCTTTATTTGTTTCACACTAACCATTATTGTAGCTTCATGATTTATTTTCCATGTTTAAGAGTGAGCTTTCAGATTTCATAAATGTGTGATCAGTTGATAGATTAGTTAATCTATGATTTCTTGATTCCATGTTTCAACAATTAAAGTAATTTGCAGTATTGTATTTGTTTCTTTACTTCCAACAATTTTTCAAGTTTTCTTGCATTTTCTTTTTGTTGTCAACTACTATGATAGAATATTGACAACCTTCTGAAATAGAACACTGACAGGTGTTCAACTTGTGTGTTTACTTCAAGCAATTTCCCTTCTGCAAAAGTAATTAGATTTAAATTCTGCAATTGTACTTAGATTTCAGTTTCTGCAATTTAGAATCAGGTTTCCATTTTTGCAAGTAAATTAGTTTATTTTATGCAAGATAGGATTAAAAGGTGATCTAAAACCCCCACATAATCTGTTCTACCAATAAAACCTGCTGCTCCCAAATGAACTAAACTGCAACCCTGCTTAAGTCTTCTCTCGTAAATAGCCTTGGACACCACCCTGGATTGACAAATCATTGAGATTAAATGATGCTATTAATGACACGCATCATTTTGGCATTATTTTTGGGGAACATGGTGTTGTTAGAAGGTGAAAAGCAGCCCAATAATTGTTAAATGTGCTAAGTTGTGAACTTTAGAGTGAAATCTGGATAAATAACTGGTATAAGTAACTATTTTTGGTAAATTGCATTTCAGTCCATTTAGGAAACAAGCAAGAAACCACAGGAAGAAAAATTTCACAAGAGGTTGAAACTATGTCAAAGTTGTCTAAATTTTTTATTTCCAAAAATGTTGGAATTTTCAAAGAATCACAATCATCCACTTCAAGCACTGCAAGATCCTTTGAGAAATCATTACAAGGAGGAAAAATCAGTAGTTCAACACCACTTTCTCTTGACAAATCCATACAATCAGGATAATTTGACAAGATTTATAATTGTTTTTGGGAACCTATAATGGAAGGTTCACTAGAGAATCCAAGGAGAGCCAGCAATGTGCTCCACCCTAGTGCAACTAGTGCACCTGCCAGAACTTTTCAAAACCCAATTCAATTAGATCCTAATCAAAATGCTCCCATGAAGGTCATTTCACCTTCATAGTGTTACCAACTTTCAAGGGAGTTACATATGAAGACCCTGATATATTTTTATTTGAGTTTAAAATTGTATGTCAAGCTCATGATTACACTAATGACAATCAAAAGCTCAAATTATTTCCTTCCACTCTTAAAGAGTCAGCTCTACGATGGTTTATCACCTTAGAACCTGATTCAATTAGAACTTGGGATGATATGGAAAACATATTCTTGGAGAGATACCAAGAATATTGTCAAGTCAAGAATCAAAATGATGAATTTCTTATAATGAAACAAGAGGAAAATGAAATCTTAGAAGACTATCTAGATAAATTTTCTTTTGTTCATAAGAGATGTGGAAGTGTTGAACCTAAAATTTGCAAAGTCATATTCTTAAGGGGACTGCAAGATGAATCTAGGGATGCATTGGATATCTTGGGAAGAGGAGATGCAAATGCACTTGAATTTCAGGAAATCCTTAAACTCTATAAAAATTACTCTCATTCAGGGCATAGAAAACACAGAATTGGTAATGATAAACATGATTTGAAAGAATGCATGAAAGAGGCTGATATTTTAGTACATATTGATAAAACATTAGATGAAAAGAATGAATCTGTTGAACCTTCAATCATCTATTGTTCAAAATGTAGTGAGAAGCAACACTCTCTTCATGACTGTCCTTTGAACAAAACATTTATACCTACTACATGTAGCATTTTTCAAAAAGGACACCCCATAGATCAGTGTAGTTTATTGCCAGAACTCAAAAGTGTCTTTGAAAAATAGTCTCAACCTATGAAAGAACTCAATTTTGTAGGACAAAGACAAGGGAATAATTTTCTTAAATTTCCATATCAGAATGCTTCTCAATTTCTTGCACATTGGAGGAATAATCCTTGGTATATGCCATGGTCTACTTCAAGGCCACTTCAACAACATTGGAGTCAACCACCATGGGCATATTCCCAAGAGTGGTCTCAACATGGTTGGATGAAACAACAATGGAATCAACAACATCCACCATGGTTGCAGCCAAAACTACAGGGATATCAATGGGTACAACAACAAAAACTATACAAAGGGCAACAACATTATCAAAAATATAAATCAAATTTGTTGCCTACTTATACCCATAATTTCTCTCATGGACAACAACAACAAAAAACAAAACAACCTTTATTTTCAGCTCAACCTGTGGCCAATTCAAACATTGTTAAATAGGTAACCCCTGTCTCTATGGCCGAATCAGAAAATATAGCCATAATAAATCCTAGTAACTGTGATAAAACTCAGTTGTGTTCAGGTAAACCACTGCTTGAACCTATTCCACTTATCAGTGTAGAAAGGGGAGTTAAAAAGAATGAACATGAAAACAAATCCACACTGAAATATCAAAAAGAAAAATAAGACCTTCCATAGGATAACTCATCAAAGAAAGTACCATATTTTGAATAATCTGAGATATCAAAAATAACATCTTCACAATCAGATTTGATAAAGGAATTAGAACATTTAACTATTAAAATCCCTTTACTTCAAGCTATTAAAGATGTACCAATCATTAATAAGATTGTTCAGGAAATGTGTTTTAGGAAACCAAGAAAAAGAAGAAAGTATATCCTGAAACCATACAAAAAGGTGGAAAATTAGTTGACTTGCTTGCAGGAAAACTTACTCCACCTAAGTGTGATTGTCTAGGAAGCCCAAGGTTTCTTGAATCACATAAGGAAAATGAAAATAACATTGCAACTTTGGCCTCCATAGTTGTAAAGGGTAATGTAGAAGAGTTGGATTCATCCAAAAAGTTTGTTTTTGCTGAAAATGTTCAAAATTCAGATTTTAAAGATGAACCAACTACTGTTCAACAATTATTATGGAATGATGAAAAGCAGAATTTTGAAAATTTGTCACCCATTCCAATACAAAATAGTTTTCTTCATTTACCACATGGATGTCATAATTTTTTCTCATCTTTTCATTATCATTTATCAAAGTTAATTCTTTCAAGAATTGTTTTTGGTAAACATACACATATTTTCCATTCTTTTCTACCATATCATTGCTCTCTTAATTCATTAATGCATCATTCTCCAAGAACCAATTCAAAACATCCTGGTACAAAACAAACTGAAATGCAACCAAAACAACCTTTGAACAACAATAGTTGGTTGACTAAAAACCAGGAAGCAAATTTGTTTGATGTATTGATCCAACATCCTAATGCTTTACTAACACTTTATGCATCTTTAGCAGTTGGCATTGAGTTGTTGCAAGTACAAAAAAAAGATATTTTGCAGTTGAATGCATTTGATGAACTTTGGTTGGAAGCACTTCACCAAATAGAGTTCATTCAACAAAAATGGAAAATATGGCATGATGATCACATTAAGAGCAGTAAGGATGAACTAGAGGAGTTTGAAAATGAAGTTGTTCAACTTTATTTGGTTGATGATTTAAGGAGGACATTAGTGGTGAATGGACATCTTTTACAGGTGTACCATAAACCACTAACAAAGGTGGAATTTGCTCGATATTTCACACAGTCACATTTGCATATGATAGAAGAGGCTTCCTCTTCTGACAAAGATTCCAAATGATCATATCTTTGAATCTTGAAAAAAAAAAGAAAATAAAAAGAGAAAAGAAAAAAATAGAGACAAAAGAAAAGAGAGAAAGAAAGAGAAAAAAATTGCAGCAAAAGGCATGTCCCACAAAATGGGGATACATGAGGATATGCATCAATTTCAGCATGGAGGAGGAACAATGAAGTCAATACTTCATTTCCAGCAATAAGGAGTTAATGATGACATAAGAAGGCTCTTATTACTCATATGGAAAGAAAGGGTGCATCATTGTTGCAGCCTTCAATAGAAAAAAGATGGTGTTTTCATATAAATATTGACATGTTTTTGTAGAATAAGGATTGTTCTTATCCAAATAAGAGTGAGAGACATTCTCTCTCATTGAAGCACTTGAAAAAAAGATAGAAGTTGGTTGAAAACCAGAAATGGCAGCCTCTTCTGATAAAAAATGAAAAAAAATATGAAACAAAAATAAAAGAAAGATGAAAAAAAGGAAAGAAAAAAAATGAATAATTTAGTAGTGAAAACCTCCTTGGAGGCGCTGCTGAGTTGGCTTGCATGAAAACCGGTTTTTCGGCGTGCATTGCCTTGTTGATCCACCCATCATTGTTCCACCATTGTACAAATATCACACTGCACATGTGTTATATTTATGTTTTCAGATAGCTTGCTAACAATCATCGAAAGCAGCTTGTAAGGTGCATGATAAATTTTTAGGATAGTAAGGTATGTGTTTCTTGCATTTAGTCATAGTAAGCATTTAGCATTTAGTGTATGATAATCGGTATTTGGCATAAACTATTCATACAATATTGGCAAGTTAAAAAAAATGGAACATGTTCAAAATGTCAAGAAACACCCCCTTTTGCCCTTAGTTGCATGGAAACTTCAAAACTATGCAAAAACCTGATTTTGGGACAGACATGGCAGCAATTCTATTTGAATTAGCAGGGCAGGTTTCAGAAGGAGAACTACAAGTTGATATCTCACAATTGCCTCATAAATTTGAGGAGGATAATCTAGAAAATGCACCTGAAGATTCTATTTTACTACTATTTGCAATAAAACAACAACATACAAAATAAAAAAATAACATCTAAACAAAAGGATGGAGAAGGGATTTTTGATGTTATGGAAGGCTTATACACTCTAGAGATGGGCCCACAATAGAATCTACAGCTAAATTTTGCATAGGAGGCCATTTCGGCATTTTTTTACACATCTTCGGAATAAGCAGTCTCATTCCAAAGGCATCTTCGGAACAATAGTCTCAGTCCAAAGCAAGCTTCAAAATGAGAGAAATTATACCAAAATTCCTAAAAATGCTACAGAATAGAAAAAAAAGTAGGGCACATCAAATATTGAGGTTCCTAAAGCTCAAAATCATCCCACCACAAGTAAGTACATCCCTCAAAGCATTTAAAAATCAAATTTTTCAATTTTGTTTAAAGGTGGGAGAAAAAAGGCATACATGTGCTTAGTTGTAAAATGCTTGATATAGTGCAGCAAGGAGAAATTTCTCAGGTAGCAGGTGGCAAAGGATATGTTTTCACAAGGATAAAACCTGCATATTACTATGGCCTACTAGGATGCATGAGGGCATGCATCAGTTCAAGTTGGGGGGGATGATGAGGCCTATAAATACCTCATTATTACACTATGTTTGACATATAAAAAACTGCCATATTACCAAACATGACAAAGTTAATTGCCAAATAGTTGATTAAAATATATTATTTGTTAATTGTTTGCATGATTTTATGTTTGGAATATTATACCCCTGTTTTGACTATTTTTAGTATTTTATGACTGATTTTGCTTGATTAAGTAGCAATTAAAACATGCATTTCAATTAGCCAAATGTGGTATGTTGATGTCCATTAATTTCACAAAGGTGTTTGAATATTTTCCCACCTTTTGAACTTGTTTGAAATCCACATTGGAGTCAAATTCCTAGGACTGTCATAAATCTGGAAATCTAGAGGACAGCCATATAAAAACCAACAAGCTATCACTTTATAGGAGCACCTTGAAGTTGTCAAGAAAAGCATGAGGAAATGGATGGAATGAGTTCAGAAGGACTAAAGAAGACATCTGACCTATTTAGAAGCATTCCCACATGGTCTAAATAGGTAACAACAGGGTATAACAGAGTAGAGACAATTATGCACTATTGCACTATTTCAAGCATGGTTTCCTGATGAATGAAATGCATGATTTTGATAGCAACATGATATATTCCTTTGTATTAATATTTAAATTATTTTCCATGTGCTAATTTGTCTAAAATCTTGCAAATAGCACTAATGATTTGTAACTATGCAATAGAGATGGAAAATGCAATAATTACCATGTAAATTCTAACCAGCTGCCAATGAATGGCAAGGCATGGAATTTATCAACTAAGGAAGGTAAAACTAGTTGGGATCACCTCTTGGAAGTTTATATAAATATCCTACCTAAATAAACTTTCTTAAATTGATCGTTTTAAATGTATTTTGGGCATAAAGTACACCTACAGTCGGTTATTCTGAAGATGCTTCAGAATAATAGGGGAACATGCCTATTTTGAATGTTTTGATGTTTTTAGCGGTTGAAAGGGTAAAGCAAGGATGAGGAGATATAGGAACAACCTCCTATAGCTATCCCCACTATTCCCTACTACCAAGAGACACAACTCACACACCAACACCCAATGATGCAGCTTGCCCTATCCTGAAATAGACCTAGTCAGTTGTAGAATATTAGGTAAATCAAATGTAAAATAGAAATAGGATATTTTGTGCATGTAAAATAGGAATTAGACATTATAAATAATATCAAATCCCATACTAGTAGAGCTATTAGGAAAATAGGAGTAGCAACAATAGAGTATCGAGTTTGTAACAGAGTGCAACAACAGAAAAGTGTAATGTTGTTTTTGGAATAAATAAAAGTGTAGTTTTTCATCATCTTTGTTATGCATGAGTGTGTGACATTTAGAAATTAAGAGGAACTCTTAAAACCTTCTTCTAGAAAAGGGAGCAAGGGCCACTTCTAGGCCTAGGAGAAGGACTAACTAACAGGTTTTCTTTAGATCTCTGCTGCAGTAGAATTTAGTTGAACATTTGTCAATTTCTTTCTTTGTTTCACACTAACCATTGTTGTAGTTTCATGATTTATTTTCCATGTTTAAAAGTGAGTTTTTAGATTGCATAAATGTGTGACAGTTGATAGAATAGTTAATCTATGATTTCTTGATTCATGTTTCAGCAATTAAAGCAATTTGCAGCATTGTATTTGTTTCTTTACTTCTAGCAACTTTTCAAGTTTTCTTGCATTTCCTTTTTGTTGTCAGCTACTATGATAGAATATTGACAACCTTCTGAAATAGAGCACTGATAGGTGTTCAACTTGTGTGTTTACTTCAAGCAATTTCTCCTTCTACAAAAGTAATTAGATTTAAATTTTGCAATTGTACTTAGATTTCAGTTTCTACAATTTAGAATCAGGTTTCCATTTTTGCAAGTAAATTAGTTTATTTTATGCAATATAGGATTAAAAGGTGATCTAAAAACCCCCAACATAATTTGTTCTACCAATAAAACCTGCTGCTCCCAAATGAACTAAACTGCAACCCTGCTTAAACCTTCTCTCGTAAATAGCCTTGGACACCACCCTGGATTGACAAATAATTGAGATTAAATGATGCTAATAATGACACACATCAAAATTCGGATAGGGTATGGGCCTGGTTAACTTTGGGGATGAGAACTAAGAAGGTGAAGTTGATGTCCCATGATATCTCCCTATATTTTTGCATCTTCTAGATGGTCAAGACCACATCTAGGCCCAGGATGTCCCAAAAGTGTTGGAAAAATGGGGGAAAGCCATCTGATCCTGGAGCTTTCCCTCATTGCATAGAAAAATAGCAGTCCTAATTTCTTTAGTAGTTAGGACTTTGAAAATTTTGGTTTTTGTTGACGGTCACTAACCTAGGGATGTTTCGAAGAAGGTCCTCAATGGTTTGGTGGTCACATCTGAGAGAGGGGCCGAGTAGCTCGAATAAATGAACTACCTTGGATCTGATTTCTTGAATATCTGTGACTGTGGCATGGAAAGACTTAGTGTTCGAGTCACCTTATTTGAGCCACGTAACCCTAGACTTTTGTTTCCAAACTACTTCACTTCTGAGGATGTTGTGATAGTCAAAGAGGAGGATCCTTTTAGAGTCTTGAAGAGTGGGGTCAGGTTCTCCATTCTACAAAGTGATTTTGATATCTCTAAGCTGGGACTGGATTTGTTGTTTCTTGTGAAAAATATTCTTGAAAACTTCTTTGTTCTAGCATTTCATATTGTATTTCACATGTCATAATTTGTTGCTCACCTGAGAAATTTTGGATCCGTGGAAGGGGTGGGCCCACCATTGGGAGATTAAGAATTTGATATTAGGATCGTGGAGCCACATGGATTCGAATCTAAAGGGGGATTTGAAATAGGAGGCATGAGGATGACAATCCAACAAGAGGGGATTGTAGTTGGAGCTAATCCTAGGCAGATAATGCATAGTTGCATCACCAAATTTTGGGATGGTATTGGTGGAAATTAGAACACAATCAAGGTGCATCTAGATCAGTTGGTCACCCTTCCTACGGTTGCTCCAAGTGAATTTTAGCCCTTTAATACTAATGTCCATCAGTTCATTGTTGTCTAAAAATCTTGTGAAGCATTCATAGAATCTCTCAATGATTGGATATCCCCCTTTCTTTTCAAAAGGGAAGAGAGGGGAGTTGAAGTCTCTGTCCAGTATCCAAGATTTTGAATAAAAAAAGTCCCTTAACTGGCTGAGAGTTCCATAATAGGTTCCTCCAAGAGGGATCATTCGGGACATAAACATTTGATAGGACCCATCAAAACCCATTCTCTTTGTTAAAGAATAAAATTTTAATATAGCTCTCAACTATAGACAACACCATCCCGTCAACCTTAGTTGGGTCCCATAAGCACAATGGGCCCCCTGAAGCTCCATTGGTTGAACTAAAACAGGAGGTAGAGTCTCTCCAAATGTAATTTGAAATGCAAAAAACATCCTAAGAATCAAGCTTGGTTTCTTGGAGAAGAAGAATGGTGGGTCTGTGTTCTCTCCTCATGAAATTGACTAAGCATTGCTTATTTCATCCATTGAGGTCTCTCAAGTTCCATGAGAGGATCTTCATTTGGAAACTCTTGAAGATGTGTGCTTTCCTCTCCCGAGTGGGGGGAGGGGGGGAAGGTTATTTTTGTTCTATTCCTAGGTCTCAAAAATTTGAGAGGACCCTCTGAGAGTGAGTTGGGTGTCATTTGTAACTTTGTCTAAGGCTTCCCTATTTTTGATGTCCTGTACCGAGGGGTGACCCCTCTTTTTAACTAAACCCACATCCGCCATTGGTTTCCTCAAAGAGCGGGAGTGGGGAGGACTAGGGGGAGGCATGAGGGGAGGAGGGAGACTGCTCGAGGATGTCAAGGCTCTATGGGAGAGGGAGGGGAGGGTTGCGGGTGTAGTGGGCAATTTAAGGTAGGTTCAAAAGGATCAGATGGAGGGTCATCAAAGGACAAGGGGGAGAAGTGGTTAGACATCAGGATAGACATGTTGCGAGGGGGATGGGTCCAACTATAGGGGTTTTAGAGGATCCATCTCCTGTTAGGGGGCCATAGAAGGGGAGACGATATTTGAGGTTGGTATCAGGACCAGGGGGTAACTAGTTTTAGGAAAACAATGATTCTTTCAGGAGGATATGGCTGGGGGTTAGAAAGTGCATTGGAAGTTTAGATGATCTTATTTGGAACAAAGGCTATAAAAAGTAGATTTGTTTTCATATTCAATAACCTGAGAAAAATTACAGATCTTGGATATGAGGTTGATAGAAGATAGAAGGTCGGTGTTAAAGTTGGCATTGACACACATGCGAGCCTGGGTCATCTAGGTCCCTGAGCGTGTTGGAGAATCAAAGGAGATCAGTTCCTCAATGGTTCTCGCTATGCCATGGAGAATCTCTTCATACCAAATTGGATCATAAGGACAAGAAGATGGATCCAGACCAGGGAAAAGTTAATACTCTAGGTATCAGGGTCAAAATCCACTCCCCATTTCTAGAGGAAGAGGTCTCTTCGATCGAAGAACTAGGGCCTACCAGTGAGAATCTATTGAGAATCTATAGGGTTGTTTAGTCAGATTAGGAAAATTCCTCTAGGGAGGGCTACTAGCTCCATGGATCCGATCAGGCGCCAGGAAGTGTTGACCCATTTGCGGATGGACTCCATGTCAGGTCAGGATCCGAGGAATTTTTTGATCAATGAGTTGGAGTTACGATCGATCATGTTGAACATGATTTCACAAGGGATCTCAAGGTTGTCGTTGGAAGGGAGCAACTTGATCCTGGGCCCTGTCTTTGGATTAGGGTTTTGGTTTACTATCTCTACATAATATCGATAGGGGTTTGATGGTCTTCTTGTTGCTCTTGAGGCTCCCTCTTCTAGACCTTAAGGTCCATAGTTTTTTGGTTCTAGGTTGAATTTTGACCTCTGGTATCAAGATCCTATGGTGATCAAATTTTTCAATCCAGGGTCCTTCTCTTAGGTTGCACAGATGTCTTCCTAGTTGATTTGGGTGGTCTGAGCAGGATAGAATCCATTCTTTGTAGTGTGGTGTAGCCTGTCCTTATCCAAATTATTCGACAAGCCCCTGCTTCTGCCAAGATTTTCTTTGTCCTCGCTGGTGTGATCAGGATTGTCTCTGCTACCTCCTCTAGGTTTACTGATGTTGGGATTCCTATTGTCATTCGATGTTGCTCGTGCTTCCTTTTCATTCATTGCTGCTCCTGCTACCTTTTCATCTACTACACCTGCTTCATTTTCGCTCACTTGCTCCTCCATTTTTAAAATATCCCTCATATTATCCATGGAACTTCCATTTAATCACGTAATTAAACATCCTCTAATTGATACAATTAAAGTTAATCAATATAATTAAATCATTCCTAAGTTTTTTTTGGTAGGTAAAAAAAATTATTTACTTGTCGGGTTGAAGGGCCCAATCCCTGTTACAATAGGTATTTGGTATGCCAGTCATACAAAATTTGGCACATCCCATCAACTCAGGGCTAGACAATAAGAGATATACAGTCTGGAGACCCCTACAATAGATAAATACTAACTAAGAGAAAAATAAACCAGATCCAAGGGTGGAACCCCTGAAGAGGGTGTACAAAACATCAAGCAAAAGATAAAATAGACACGGGTAGGCCATCTGCCAGCTACCACCACCTCCAACCTACTGGGACTCCTCCTCATCCTCCTACTTAATGTCATATTTCTGGTCTTTTACGAGCAGGATGTTGATCACAGTCGGGAGCTCCTGGACCTCTTTGATGATGTTGGAGAGGATGGCACCCAACTCCTTGATCATATTAGCAATAACTTTGAGATGCTCCATTGCTCTAGTGGCGTGATTGATAGTCGTGGTATGCAACAAATCTTTTGCACTATTTTTGGCCTCTTCCTCATCATCCAAAATGATCTCAGGTGAGGGACAAGAAACGTTCTTACTTTTCTTCTCCAACCAACATGATTTTCTACTTTTTTGAGGGGGATAGACAACTTTTTTTTTCTCCTTAGGGTTGGAATGGTGGGGCAGGACTCTGGAGGGGTTGTGACCTTGGGGTTAGGTGTAGGTCTGTCCTCCCCATTACCACTGGGTTGAGAAGGGTTGATGGTTTTTGGGGTATCGCCAGAAGGGGGAGCCGACTATGAAGGGGTATCGACAGAGGGACTTTGGGAATCCTCTAGGGGGTTAGGGTCACACGACTCGGCCTTATGAGTAGGCTCAATGGAGGGCTCTGAGATCGAGGGGGAAAGGAAGGGTCACCTCTAGGTTGAGCCATGAGGGCATGCTTGTAAATAACTAGGAACAAACCCTGGTGCAATGGGAATTTGGAGGATTTCTTATCCCTAAAGTTCTCAATGGTGATGTTGATGGACCTAATGAGAAAATCAAGGATGTTTATGGGCTTGATATCATGGAGGTGGTTGATGAAGGCTAGGTGATAGGAGTGGAGGGGGCTACTGAGGTTGTCAATAGTGATAAACTGAATGATGGGTACAATGGCGGAGTCCCAAGGATGGGGGAGAGAGGATCGAGCAACTCCCCCCTTCTCCCAAACCAGTTCCTTACCTTTATCAGGGAAGTGCTCGGTTTTATATTTGAAATTATGTTTATCCCTTCTAATAGCCCTCCCCTTAGGAGCCAAACCAAAAATTTCAGCAATCAAATGAACATTTACCTCAATGTGGAGCCCTTAGACCTGGACCACCCCATTGTTCCATGAGCTGACAAAGTCATTGGTGACTTGCTCATCCACACCACTGAAGAGATTGAAGAAAGGGATGAACCCTTTGGCTTCAAGCAGAGCTTTGGCTATTGGTTTGAGCTGAAGCTTCATTGGTTCGAGGATGGCCATCTTTCTAGAATGACTATAGGTGTTCATGCAGTTGAAATGGAAACCACCAACTTGATGTCCGCACCACAAGTGAGGATGCACAAGAGGGAGGGAGAGGCATAAAAAGGGCCTAGGACTAAGGCATGGGAGAAAACTAGACGATGGGCCCTTTTCAAAGCAAATTGGAAAATGGCAAAATCACATACCAACCTTGTCACCTACACAAGATAGGGAGGCAACCCAAATACATGAGGGGTTTGATTGGGTGCCATAATGGAAGGGACTAACCATCAGAGTGAAGCCTAGGGCATCAAAAGTGGGATGGAGGTGGAAATGGAAGGGGAAGCGGGCAGACAAAGAGGAGTGGAGGAAAATGAGGATGGTGAGGTGGTGGCACGAGGTGACAAAATGGATGTAGATATGACTAAGAGCTTTGCCATGATTAGAATGACTCGCATGGTTAGTGGTACAGCCAACTTTACGGGAGACAATGATGATTTGGGTAGGGGAACAAAAATCCTTGGTGTTGAAATGAACACCCTTGGTGTTAATAAAAACACCTTTGGAGAGCCACTTGTTATTAGTTGGAGATGCGCTCCACATCATTTTTGGTAGCGTCAATGATGTCTTGAGGGAAGGATTCTTCCCAAATGGTAAGGTTGTTTTGATTGGCTGCTCTATTAGCCATAAGGTTAGCCACCACATTTGCCTCTCTGAACACATGTTGGATTTTGCTGAGAGGGCGCTATCTGAGGGTAAGTTGACACTCTTGGATAATGTTTTGAATGTTCCATCCTCTTGTGGTGTTGTTCTTGATGTGGTTGACCATGTTTAAAGAGTCCCCTTCAAAAATCATGGGGTTAGTCAGACCTTTGCTGACTTCAATGCTTCTCCATAGAGCTCGGGCTTCGACATAATTGTTTGACTGAACTCCAAGATTTTTGGTGAAGGCTTTGATGATTTTTCCTTCGTGGTCCCTGATGACTCCTCCAGCCCCAACATCCCTAGGATTTCCTTTAGATGACCCATCAAAGTTCACCTTGAGCCATCCTAGGGGGGAGGGTTCCACTTGGCATTGGATCTGTAGTTGGTAGGGGTCTGGGATTGGGAGCACTCGGTGGATATGCCCAAGGACTTAAATAGGGAATATTCCAGTCCAAACGTAGGTGTGTCCAAATAGGGGACCATATTTACATTTTCAATTGCAAAGCACAGGGCTTTTTTGGCCACAACTTTGGGGTCCCTTGAGCGATCATTGAAGATTTTGTTGTTATGCTCAAGCCATATTTACCACATCATGTGATGCAGTAGTGCTTCCCATAAGAACTTGAGCTTGGGATTCTGAAAGACTTTGGGCCACTGAGTAAACATATCAATGATTGACTGGGGCCACACCCATTTGACCTAGAACAAGCTTACCAACATGGAGAAAACATTGTAGGTAAAGGGGCACTCTACCAAGATATGTTGAGTGGACTCCCATGCTTGTAAGCACAAATAACACCTATTGGGGACTATGATACCCCTCTTAATCATATTTTCAATGGTGAGAATCCTATTTTGGAATGCTAGCCAACAATAATGGGCCACCTTTGGGATGAGATGCTTGAGCCAAATTCTTTTAACTACATTAAGGGCACCCTTGTTGTTGTGCATATTCTGTGAAGTGTCCATCAAAAGAAAAGCAGACTTAACCAAAAAGTAACCATCGTTAGTGCCTTTCTAGAAGGGTTTGTCTTTCTTCTAGGTCTTAGGAATAAAATTTTCCCTAAGAACTATCTGCAAATATGAAATGGCTCTGTCTAGAACTGCGTTGCTAACTCTGAAGTGAAGCTTCTTCCATTTACGATAGTCTTGATTTTGCACGATGAAATCTACAACTTTGGACCCAAACCTGCTATCAGTGAGGTGTTTGAGTGCAGCGATGTTGAGATCCCTGATGAGGGGCTCATCCCTTGCCCATGGATCATGCCAAAAATTGATGTCTTTCCCATCTCCAAGCTGCCACCTGGTACCTTGTTGTAGCAGATGTCTGGTTTGGATTATAGATCGCCAGAAATGGGACCCTACATGGGGAATCCCTTCATCCCTAAAGGAATGGTGTTGCAGGTATTTTATTTTAATAATGGAGACCCACTCCAGGTTTTCATTAGTGAACACCTTCCATGCCTGTTTAGCGAGGAGGGCCTGATTCATCTTATTGATCCTACGAAATCCAAGCCCACCCTTGTCTTTTGGAGTACAAACTTTATCCCAGGCGACTAGATGGAACTTTTTTTGATTGTCAGCTCCAGCCCATAGGAAGCACTTTTGAATTTGCTCAATTGTTGCCCCTACTACTATCAGGATTTTGAAAACTGATAAAAAATACATAGGGATACTTTGAAGAACAGACATGACCAAGGTGGCCTTACCCGCCTGAGAAAGAAGAGCCCCTTTCCACCCAGCCAACTTCTTATGAAATCTCTCGGTGAAATTATTCCACATTGACTTGGTTGGTCTCCCTTGAAACATTGGGAGGCCAAGGTAGGTGGTTGGGAACGTTGTAATGGAACAACCCAGGATATTCATAATTTTGACTTGCCGGGTCAACGGAGTATTGGTAAAATAAATCTTACTTTTGGTGAAGTTGATATTTTGCCCTACAGCTTCCTCATAGAGGTTGAGGATAGATTTGATGACTCTTGCTTCAGTGACAGAGGCAACAATAGCCAACAGGGTGTCATCCATGAATTATTGGTGAGTCGAGGGTTGGAGGTTGGATGCTACTTTAATTCTAGAGATCAACCCTCTGGAGCAAGTGAATTTAATAGCTCTACCAAGGCTCTCAGCCAGAATGATGAAAATAATGGGGGAGAGGGGGTCCCCTTGCCTCAACCCTCTGGTGCTAGGGAAGTAACCTACCATAGAACCATTAACCAACATAGAAATCCAATATGAGGAGATGCATTGCAAAATCAGATGAACCCAACTATCATGAAACCCAAACTTTTGAAGGACCTTGGCCATAAACTCTCGATCAACTCTATCAAAAGCTTTGTTCATGTCGAGTTTAAGGAAGAAAGCTGATTTGTTAGAATTAAGGGTAGAATGAATGATTTCGTGAATGGTTATGACCCCATCCACTATATTTTGACCCTTAATAGAACTTCCTTGGTAGGGGTCGATCAAGGATGGGAGGATGCCTTTAAGTCTGTTGGCCATGGCTTTGGATAGAATTTTATAGATGACATTACACAAACTTATAGGCCGATAGTCAAACAGGGATTTGGAGTTGGGGCCTTTAGGAATGAGGGCGAGGAAGGTGGAGTTCACATCCCTTGGAATAACTCTAGAATTCTACATTTTTGAGATGGCTTGATAGAGATCGAGGCCGATGATGTCCCAGTAAGCTTGGAAAAACCTTGGGGAGAAACCATCGGGGCCTGGGGCTTTGTCTGGTTGCATGGAAAATAGAGCTTGGTGGATCTCCTTAGGACTTAAAGGGCTAAGCAGGTAGGCATTCATGCTATCAGATATGGTTTTGGGGATGTGCTCAAGAAGGGAGTCCATGGCTTGGCCATAGGGGGAGGGGCAGGAGCCAAGGAGGGACTCAAAGTGATAGACCGCTTCATCATGGATCTCATGGATGTCTGAAGTGAAAGTGCCATCTTGCCTGATTAGGCCCTTGATCCTGTTTGCTCCTCTATGTCTGAGAGTGGAAATGTGGAAAAACTTGGAGTTGGAGTCTCCTTCTTTGAGCCACAAATGCCTCAATTTTTGGTGCCAAAACATCTCTTCCTTTCGCAAAATGTTGTGATATTTTGAGAGTAGAAGTTTTTCTTCGGCTCTCAGGCTGTCATCCCCCTGGCCCTGCTAAAACTAGTTTTCAATCCTTTGGAGCCTGTCTTTGATGTTCTGCTTGTTTTCGAAGATGTTTCCAAAGGTTTCTTTGTTCCACACCTTCAGTTTGGCTTTAATAGACCACAATTTTTGAGTAACCTGGTTTGTGATAGTTCTAGGGAAAATTTCCCCCCACCATTCAACGATATGATCTTTAAGGTCAGGATGTTGGGTCCACATTGCTTTGAAGTGAAATGGTGTTTTGAACTGGGGTTTTTTGACTATTTCAAAGATTAGGGGGTTGTGGTCAGACCCGATCTTAGGCATAGCCTATAAGCTGGCATCTCCGAACAGGGGGAGTGCATCCTGAGATAGAAGGAAATGGTCAAGCCTTTCTTGAATGAGGTCACCCCCACCCTTCTGTTACTCCAAGTAAACTGAGACCCCCTCAATTGAACATCCATTAATTCATTTGTATCCACGAAGTGACTGAAGTCCCCTATGATTTTAGGAGTGATCTCTTTCCCACCTCTCTTTTCTAAGGGGTGTAATGGGGCATTGAAGTCCCCAGCAAGGATCCAGGGGATATTGTTGAATGCTTCTCTCATCTGAGTGAGATTTTTCCACAAGGCTAGTCTATCCTATGAGCTATTTGGGGCATATACATTCGTCAAAACCCAAGAGTGTTGGGTAATAGAGTCATGAAAGAAAATGTTGGAGATTCACCCTTCGCCTAAAACTACTCTTCCTTCCACCTTGGTTGGGTCCCAAAGATAGAGGAGGCTGCCAGATGTTCCAAAGGTAGGGGTAAAAGAAAACTCACATTTTCTCCAAATAATCTTGGCAACTTTAGGTGAACATTGCATGCCTAATTTGGTTTCTTGAATTAGAAAAATTATGGGATTTGAATCCTTTCGCATGGAGGCAGCCAGTATTTGTTTTGTTGCCCCATTTAACCCTCTCGCATTCCAGGAGAGGATTCTCATTTGGAACTTTTGGAGGGTTTTTTGCCTCCTTTGCCTTGCTGTGCAGGAGGTTTGGATCTCTTTGATTCTTCTCTGTTGGAAATTCCCAGTTCCTGGAAGAGAGTTTATTGGGTGCCATTGGCTATGTCTTCTGTTGTGTCTCTACTCCTCAGGTCTACACTAGAGGGTCTACCCTTCTTTTTGTCACCTCCAACATCTATCTAGGATTTTTTAAAGCTCCTAGTCTATTTAGGGCTCCAAGCCTCTAGGGAATCATGGGATGACTCAACACTATCAACCTCATCATCATGGGTTTCGTATGGGGAATGGGATGATCCAGACCTGTTGGGTGGTGGGGAGTTGGGCAGAGGGTTGGGCGATAGGGGGGTTGGTTGGTGGGCCCAGGGGCTCGGGAGCACTGGTCGATGGGGAATTAGGGCATGGGGATTGGGGATGAATATTGGGTTTGTTGGGGAAGGCTTGCCTTCGAAGATGGTTGGTTTGGCTGGTTTGATCCAGGGATTTCCTCATGAGGACACTCCTCATCATTATTATTTGCATTGAGACTAGTATTATTGAGTAAATTGAACCTATTGGAAAAATAAAACAGAGTACTTGCCTTACTCGTGTCACCGATTGGAGAGGAGGGAGCATGTTGCTTGCCTTTGAGGTCTTGGCATGGGCCTACTTTGGCTTTCATCTTCTGGGCTTCTCTGTTGGGTGGGTGAAGTAGTTTTTGGTAATCATTCTGCATAGGTTTTAGTGTTGGGCACTAGGTTGAAGATATGCCCCTGGGAGTGGCATTCAGTACAGAATGAGGGCTTATTCTCATACTCCATTGATTGACAATGGCGGTAGGACCCATAGATCAGATTCACATGGTCCGGGAGTTGGGTCTCCAAATTTGCATTAACGCAGATACGGGCCTGCATCAGTCATGATCGGGCATGCATTGCTAGGTCGATAGTGATAAGCTCCCCAATCGCTCGAGAAATCCCCTGAAGCACATCCTCATGCCAGAAGTGAGGAGACAAATTTGGAAGGGTAAATTTGGGAGCCAGATCCAAATGGGAGTGAAATTGATATTCTGGGTCTCTAGATCGAAGTCCACTCCCCACTTGCGAAGGAAAAGGCTCCTTCTTCTAAAGAACCATGGGCCCCCTGATAGAATTTGATCTGCATCCTCCTGGGTGTTGAGTCGTATCATGAAGAAACCTTTGGACATGGCTATCAGTTCTAGGTAGCCCTTGGTTTTCCATTTTATCATCACCCATCGACGGATAGCATCCATATCGGGCCTTCCACCTACAAACTTCCCAACTAGGGAGAAAGAGTCGAGGGTAATGTACCCTTCCATGACTTCATCTGGTAGAATGACATCACAACCCTGAGGGATAAAGGTGCATGGTGCAACTGGCAAGGGTTTGGGATTTCCCTTGAGTGCTTCTATGAATGATGCTGAGTGAGATTTCTTGCTTCCCACAAATGCTTTGTATGGAAGGTCCCTTCCTCCCCCAAGCACCGTTCACATATTTTAGGACCCCCGAATCAGATTTAGCTATTGTTCCATTCCCATTCTCTTGGATGGCCAATTCGTTGTTGGTGTCGATTGTGCACACTCTCGATCCGCTCCCTGGTACCTTATTGTCACCTCTCTACTTCTCGCTCATCGAATATTTGAATTTTAGAAATTTTCTCACCATCGCTCCTATATCCTAACCCTTAAAATAAATATCATTGCATTCCTAAGTTATCTATTTAATGTTATCAACTATTCTTTTAATCAATAATTTTTTTTTTCAATTTACACATAGTCCTTTTAATCGATAAAGTCATTATTTCTTTTGTTAAACCATCATTTAATAGAACTATGCTTTCTTTTATTAAATCATCATTTAAAAAATCTATGCTTCTTTTTAGAAGTTTCAACAGTCAATCACTAATCCATCGACAAAAGGGGGTTCTATCAACACCGTTCGCCAACATAGTCGATCCACGATCAAGCAAAAGTTGTCAACAACCCTTAGCCAATCAAACAGTGCCAACATAGATTACATATATGTCAACAAGCAAACAACACCAACATAGGCAACACAGAGATCGATAGGATGAAAGAGGATTTATGGAACGCCACACAACCCCACCCGCTCAGTGGTTTCCCCAACCACTGAGGGGTGATCACAAATTAAGGCGAGGGCTTCACCTTTTAAGATGAAATCAACCCTCCCACATATTCCATGTTGGATATATTGTGAGAAGGTCGAGCGGCCCTCCCTGGGTTGCGCTCTTCCCAAGTACAGTGGCACTGCTCAGTGATGTTGTCACTTGGCGAGGTGACGACCCAACAAAAATAAAAATTAAATTTCTTTTAAAAACCAATCATAGGGGTCTTAGTGATAAAAACCATTCCCACAATCGTCCCACTTATGGGGACAACTTCGATGGATAAAAACCTGACACAGTTGATTCAAGGAGAAGGCAGGCAGGGTTAGAGGTACAACAGGCAAGCTCAAGCTCCCAATCCATAGTTAAATAGGGGTTATATTTAGACAATGAACAAACATGGTCAAGAATCAATCTTACATAGTCCATTAAAGAGAATTTAGTAGTTCGTAGGTGCAAGCATCAAAGGATATCATCGAGGGTCCTTCAGGGAATGGTGCACCAGATAACACAACATGACCATGTGAGTAGCAAAATAGAGTTTTAAAATAGTCGTTCAACAGGGTTAAGCTTACTACCATAGAACTGGTCAAGCTACAAGTAGCTCACAGTAGGAAACAAAACAACTACCACGTTCAAAGGAGACTAAAATTAGGTGCAACATCTTTGCTAAGTTATGCAAGCTATCATAGATATTAATAGCAGAAAAACATTCTGACAGTTTTAACAACAAAAGAATAATATATTAACTCTTAAGCGTTTTGATTGTTTTTACAACCTAAATATTTTGTAGTGATCAAATCCTTCGCTAGTTGATTGCTCTATCTTTCCCCTTGCCCTGCCTTCATTCTTCTCTTTTTTGCAGTCATCGAACCTCATCGAGAAGAGAGAGTCCTCCCTTTCCCAAGCTCATCATCTCTTAACCTTTGAATTCTATCTACTAATCCCCAAAGTATTCATTTGATATCAATACCAACAACCAAGAGTAATGGCATTGTTATCTCATGTGACTGAGAGATATTTTTTAGTTTAAAATTATTTTATTATTTTAAAATATCTCACCTCCAAAAGGAAATCATTTCATTTTAAGTAAAAAGTCTCTTTGTTTTAAATGAGACTTTTTATTTCATTTTAAAAGTCACTTTTTATTTTAATGAACGTCTTATTCTAGTTTTAAAAAAAGATCAATCTTTGTTTTAAATAAGATATTATATAAAAACATTTTATTCTATTAAAATAAAAATCATTCTTTATTTTAAATAAAATAGTATATCCCATTTTAATAAAAACATAGAGTTCTTTCTCCTTTTAAAGTAAAAGTCCTTTTGTTATTTAATTAAAATATTTATACTAATATCAAGCAATATTGTGGCATTTTAAGCGGACTTAAAATTAATGGATCCTCTATATCCATTAGTCCTTTTTTTGAAGGGGTTTCTTAACCAAACATTTTTACACACAATAATCATGCAAATAGATCAAAAAATCAGGTGCATCAAAACCAGGTGGGTGATTTATCACCAACCTAGTCATCTGTCTTGGCTGAGGATTTATAATAGCTTCTAGGCTACCACTTTGGTTCTAAGTTGTTGGATCATCGAAAATCATCCTTAAAAGAAAGAATGTATGTCTATATGAGGATAGTCATTCATGTTACCCTGAGCTATCTAAATCATCACTTCTCTTTTCAAGTACCTCATCCTTGGTGGTCAATTCTACCTCTTCCACCCACGGATGTACCTGGTGTTCCATATTGATAATACATTAGAAGTACCATATTCTTCAAAGATAAATTATTATAAACAGTGTATAGTCATTCAAAGCATCAAAACTAGGCATCAACTAGTCATTTATTAGTACATAGTCTATTAGGCAAAAGTCTTGCCAATATGGGGTATGACATTCCTGTGGAATGCATCATTTCTCCTTTCATTCTCTGGCATATGTCACACTTTGCCACAAAATTTTAAATGTCCTTCATACCCTTCCAAAAAAGTACACTTAATTCGTTCGTAATTCTTGGGGAACCCAAAATGGCCTGTAGTAGGTGAAGCATGCATCTCCTTCAAGATGAGTTCTCGTAGTTAATAAGTGTGGGGAATAACAAGGCAAAGATATCTCAAATATTGTCCATCCAAAGTGTAGTGTGGATAAGAGGTAGGCACTATTTAAAGTGTGGTAATCAATCCTGAGTCCTTGAGCACGTCCTTGTAGAGAGAATTTAGCCACTGATTTATGGGCGAAGAGATGGCACATAGAGTGCATCTACCACAAATGTTCCCCTTATATTTTTATGGGTAATCTCATAATCATAGCCCATGATTTTAGAGACTCACTTTTGTTGTTTTAGTGTGGCAACTTGCTGCTCCAAGAAGTACTTGAGACTTTGGTGGTCTGTTTTGATGGAGAAATGATGCCCAATGAGATAGGTTTGCTAGTGAGTAACCACATGCAGTATTGCAAGCATCTCCTTCACATAAGTTGATCTACCCATATTTTGACTTGAAAGCACTTTACTAGTGAAGGTCAATGGTCATCCTTCCTGCATCAATACAACTCCAATGCCATTGCCCAAAGCATTTATTTCAATTACAAAATATTTAGAGAAATTAAGCATTGCTAAGACTGGAGTGGTTGTCATAACATGCTTTAGATCAAGGAAAGTATGTTCAACTACGCCTGTCCAAGTAAAAGAATTATTTTTTAACATGGTCATTAGAGGAGCAGTGATCTTGCCATAATTGCGGATAAATTTGCGATAATAGCTTATGAGTCCCAAAAATCCATAAAGGTCCATAAGAGTATGAGGATTTGGCCAATATTGAATGACTTGTATCTTCTTAGGATCAAATTTAACTCCATCTTTAGTGACATTGTATCCCAAATACTCTATTTTGATCAACCCAATAGAATACTTGGTCTGCTTAGCATAAAGCTGATGTTAAGCCAAAATATACAAAGTCTAATCCACATGGATGAGATGCTCTTACCAAGAGCAACTATAAACCAAAATATCATCAAAGAAAACTAAATTGAATTTACGAAGGAATGGGTGGAACATATTGTTCATGAGGCTATGAAATATGGAAGGGACATTTGTCAAGCCAAATGGTATAACCAAAAGTTCATAATGGTTCTCATGAGTACGAAATGGTGTTTTGGGAATATCCTCCTCCTTAAGCCATATCTGATGGTAACCCAAGCAAAGATCTAACTTGGAGAAAAACATAACATAAGGAAACTCATCTAACCTCAAAGGAATTTTTTTAAAAAGAAAAAATCATAATTTTATTTCAAGAGTGAAAGAAACTTATACTTCTCAAGTGCCTTAGAAAAAACAAAAACCTAGATAAAAGCATATTATTGGGATTCAAGATATAATTACAGTCGAATAGATCAAAGAGAAAAAAATCCCATCTTCAAAATAACATGGGGATAATAAGGATAAATATCCTTATATATCAATACTTAATCATCCAAACAACCTCCATGACCAAAAACTGGATAGAAATTAGTGAAAAAGAAACCAACAGAATAGAAAATAAATAGTTAGAAACTGCCATAAAGCTCTAATCAAATAAAACAGGCCCACAGTAAAAACCTAGATTTAGCATAGAAATTAGGGATATGATATGTGGGTAGAAGAAGAAACTCCATCTATATTTGTTCTCTTCCATTTGCAAGAAACCTTCTAGAACCTGTTTACCTTCTTTTGATATCCTATATGTTTCTTGATTTAATTTCCTATAAACACATGTAAAAGAGATATTTTCAAAAATGGAAACCACCTCTAGTATTTCATCTCCCATCGGTCTAAGTAGATTATTTTTTAATTGAGTATATCTATTCATCCAATTGATGACTAGAGTGGAATCTCCAAAAAATTGTAATTTTTTCATATTTCTCTCCACAACACACTTCATTAGCAATATCAATGCCTAAAACTCAATAAAATTGTTGAAATTTGTCCCAAGAATTACTTTAAATTTGATATAGTGGGTATCCAAGAAGTACAAAATGCCTCTCGTTCTACTAAAATATGACTGTCTCTGACTAGCCCCATCAAAAAACCCCATGGTTGAGACTTTCCAATGAACAAATTGTCTACTTGTTGAGGTTTCTTATGTTTGTCAGGCCCTTTGTTGATTGAGACCAAAGTCCTCACCTAAAATATGACTTGAAATGGGGGAATTAACTTCCCTTCAAAAATAGTTGCATTTCGTGCCAACCATATACCCCAACATATAAGACATGGTAAAGAAAGAAATTGTTTTAACTCTTTTTTCAAGAATCATTATCTTAAGCATACCTCCAATGTTTCTCCTTCCCATATATTTTGTACACCAGTTATCTGTTCACCTTCTAACCAAACCTGTTGAGAAAAAGGGTATTTTATTAACAAATATGTGATATTTTCCTCCTCTGAATGACACAACATACAAATACTTGTACCTTGTATGCTTCTATAAAACTTCCCAAGTCAAAGCCTTATTTCTCAAAGCTAACCACATGAAAAAAATTGTCTTTTTCGGGGCATATAATTTCCAAATCTATTTCCACCACCAAGTAGGCCCTTGAGGATGTAATATCCCCAATTAAAATTTACAAACCCTAGCTGAAAATATTATAACTTTTCTCCAATAAAATTATGTACCATGCAAATAAAAATCAGATCTAAAAATATGTGCAGAAAATTTGACACAAGAAACCCCAAAGTGGCAAATGTGGCCACACGAATTTATTAAAAATATTCTGCAAGTTGCAATGGATAGATCAGCCCAAATACATCTCAAATTCACCACAAAATTGCATAAAAGAGAAGCCCTAGGCTGGACGTCCTCCTCTAGGAGGTAGGGCACACAATAGACTCCACAAAAATCCCTCCAAACACCACAAAAAATTACCCAAAGTTGGGCGACCCTCCTCTAGGGTAAATCTGATCTGAAAACACACTAAATATGGCCCCCAAAATTGGGCGACCCACTCCAAGCACAGCTACACACAGAAAACATTGAAATCTGAAGCACAAATTGTGAATCCTGAGGTAGATCCACCAATCTCCAATCAAGAGCAAGGGCACATCACCTTGTCTACAAGATTGGCTTCTCCTGAAGACTAGGGCACATCACCTAAATCTGCAGAAGATGAGTAAGGGTTCAGCCCTCAACTCTCATACAATATCACAAATACCAAATAACCTCCACAAATGGGGTGCACCTCTCCCTTATATAACATGAGCTTCTAATTCTTCATTAAGGGGGGCCCACTTTATTACTAACTTATGACACAAGTTTAAAACATAAAATAACTCCTACTAATACATAAAAAGTGCGTCCCACTTTTCCTAGTCTAATTTTACATTACATAACATAAGGATGAGTGGGGTCCACAAGACACACAAAAAAGGGGACATTACAAGTATGCCCCTCCCAAATTGCTTGTCCTCAAGCAATGCAAACTGAATCTGGTAATCCCTTCCACTGAATCAGGTATTTGGCAATAGCTTTGTTCATCACTTTCTTCTTCTTGGTCTCTAAAATAAGATCTGATACCAACTGAATCTCATTCCTACCCAATATAGATGGTATATCAACATTGAAGCACTCTTTATTGTTCCAGGAAACAACTTCTCCTTCAATATATTTCAGAGGTGATTGCATGTCAGCTTCTTTTGCCACCTGATCAAAGCCTAAAAATGCAGACATAACAACCAATTTTTATCCCATAGAAAATGTCATCTCAGTTGGAAAGAATGCTCTCACTCCAATCTCACATGGGCCATAAGTGAGTGTGTCTAATACACCTTCAACACTCCTCATGCTAGCTTCAATATGAAAATATGTCAAGCCTACAGATCCAAGTATGTTAGGTTTAAATATGAAACCATCATTCAAAATTCGAAGTAAAATATTGAAGACAACTGCTACATAAGGCTGTTTTCAAATCAGAGAGAACAAAATCTGATCATGACTGATATAACTCCAGGGGACTTCAACAACTATCTGATCTGTTGTGTACAGCTGAATCAGACATCCATAGGACACTCTGCTATTCACTATATGTCTTCCAGCAATGACCATTGAATGACCCTGTTTGGGTGATTGTCTCTTGTCCATGTCAATCTCATTCATGGTAGGATTCTTTGAGCCACCAGTCACTCTAAGAACTTCAGATATCTGCATATTGACCACAACATCTTCTCCACCCAAAGGGATATCCATGGATGCAATACTTTCAAAATATCTTGTTTTAGAATGGCATTTTCCATTAGGATTCTGATTTGGAATGTTTAGCTTTCTTAAGCTTCTAGATACTTCTGCTATGTCTGATGATGTTCGACTATGTTCCAGACTTTGAGGATTTAAATTAGGCACAACTCTCACATGTTCTTCAGAATCTTGGTTAGAATGATGAAAGTCATTCATGACTTCTGGGTACCCTTCAAAATTGCCACCTTGAGAACCACAACTGCTTCCACTACTTGATACTTGTAAATGACCTGAATTCATGTTTTCTTGTATACAACCATCTTTCAACCAATCCATTTGGAAAGCTGAAATAACTGAATGGATGTTTGACACAGGGTTTCTTTCCTGCTGCATGCTTTTGAAGTTATGATGAGGCTCAAATACTGGCACCAAATCTGTCTTCCTTGCTTCAAGAATACGAGTAGGGATGTTTTCAATATCTATTTCCCCACCAAGGTGAACTACATCATAGCTTTCCTCTTTTGTAGTCTTGGACATCATAGCATGGAAACATATCTCAACAACTTCTGCTTTATCCACCTGTTCATCGTTTGCATTCAAAGTGAAAGGTGCAAAGTTTTCCAAGGATGATGACTCTTCATCACTCATTCCTAAGGAAGAACATCTTCCCCAGCTTTCATGATTTGAGCTCGAATATGAGAAGCATTCATCATTTGGTCCATTTCCTTTACCCTGTCGTGAACATGACTTAACCTCATCTCTCCCCAGGTCAATGACAACATTATTTTGCTCTAAATTTCCTTCTGGTACAATGATTTTTTCAATTTCAGAGGAAGACTTTGACAGCTGAAGTGCTTTGTTTGGTAAAGGCATGCTGGAGTCATTGGATGTGCAAGGAGCTGAAGAAAAGCTAGTTGTGCCAGGTTCTATCATACGAAGGTCTGTAATAATCTCATACAACAAAGTCTGATCCACTACATTCCCAAGTTGTAAAGCTCCAAGTTTGAAATATTTATCAGCTACAAGAATGACTGTAGCTGACAATTGTGGAGGGTGAAGGACATTATAGAAGAAAATAGAAATAGAATCATAGTAAAACTGAGGCCATGCAAAGTTATGATTACCCTCAAATTTGATAATATTCTTGTCCCCCACATATGATTTGAAAATGATGTCAGAATGGTGTGGTTGGATGAATGCATTCTCTATTGCATGTCCAAACAATGTTGGAATGAAGGTTTTTGGAGCTATCTGAGTGACGTTTAGATTCATAGTATCAAAACTAGCTCTCTTTTGGATAACCCATCACATATACTGGACAACTACCTTCACCGTAAACTTGGGAAGATGAATTTTATAGACATCCACCCGCTCCATCATGAGATCAAATAAATTAGAGAAAGGGCTATCCAATATCATTCCAGCAATCAATGGGTCTTCTGCTCCATATAGAAGGCTTGTAACAGCTCCCATTGATCTTCCCCAAAGTCCAATACAAGAAATATTTTTCATATCATGCAGGTATGAAACAGCTGATTTAAGATCATCTTTCTCATGCCATCCGAGACTCACATATTCACCATCCCATAGACCTGAGCCAGAGAAATCAAGAGTGAACACAATTATGTTTGAAGGTAGAAGGATCATTGTTGCCTCATTTGTATCTGCTCGACAACCACTATTTCCATGGTAGTAAATAACACAAGGAAGTGGTGTGTCTTCTAAAAAGGGGGATGGAATATAGTAACTACATTGCAAGACATGGCCACAACTATTTCTTATCTCCAAATCTTGTCTGCAGTACTTCCACCCTGCGAGAGTAAATTCCTCCTCCCAAAAGTACTGATCTGAAGTGTACTCAGCCACTTGTTGGAATCACCATTCAAGAGCAGCATCCTTCTCAATACAACGTAGCCCTCCTCTTCCAAGCATAGGCTTCAAAAATTTGCTTGCATCCATAGCTCCACTCATAGCACCTACTCCAACAACTGTATGAATTTCATCAATAAAGAGAATGGTCTATCCATTTGATGTTGTCACCTCTTTCAGAACAACTTTCAGTCTAAATTCTTCATGAATTTTGACTCTAGTTGTCTCTGCCTCATGACTACACATCACACCTGGATCCCATATTTCTCTTGTGTTACTAACATCAGGAGGTACATCATCTAATTCAAAAAGTGGATTTTCAAAAGATAGTTCAACATCCATCTCAGATAGTGGGTTATCAACAAACTAAAAATTATTTTCATCTTCTAGCTTCAACTCCTCCATTATGCTTTTAATATTTTGCAAATCAGAAATGGAAACAGTTTGTTCATTCTGATTTCTAGGTGTCTTTTGGATCAGATTGTCAACAAATCTCTTAGCATCATCAAACTTAGACAGGGTATACACCTCTTTTTCAGTGTTAACTAACAATTGTTTCTTCCAATCCTCATGAATGTCAAGACTATGCCCATTTAATGAACTGCTGTTATAATGCATATCAAAACCAGAAATAAGTTCATACCTTTTAGCAATGTCTTCATGGCTGTCCCAAGACTCAAGTGCCTCTTCTTCAAAATATTTATTGCTATGCCCTAGATCAAAATCAGCTCCATGAAACAGTAATTCTGATTTATCTTTATCAGCACAATGATCAAAATCAGCAACATTACACTCTTCAATTTTGTTCACTGAAGTTAGGGCAGATTCATGCTCAACCCATGAATCATCCCATGGCTGCAACTCCTCATCTACTATTGTTTTATCAATGTCTACATCAGGGCACTTTATGATCTCATCATCATTGAACACTTCTCCAGTAATGGATGCACAAGATGAATTAATTTCATCTTCTAGATCTGCAACAATGTTAATTTCATTGGAAAAATCTCCTTCCAACATCCTTTTGATGCTTTCCAATTCTGATGCATCTTCTCTAACATCAATTTCTTCATTAAATTTAGGAGTTGGAGATCCCCTATTCCCACAAACTTCATCAAAAACACCACCATTATGCATGAAAGGACTGCTATTAGGAAATAAACATGTTTCCTCATACCTGTTATCAAAAATCTCACTATCTTCCATGGATGAAGACACATGCATTGTGGTAGATTCATTTTTGCATACCTCTTGAGACAAGGCATCTTCTTCCAAATCTGAAATTGATGAAACTTTCACTTCAGGATCTGATTTTTCTTGCTTCTCTCCAAGCTCATCATCATTAATGGCAGATCTATGAGTGCTTGACTTTCCTCTCAAAATTCTTGCCCAATGAGAAGCTAAGCTCTCACATCCATGATCTCTTGTAACCCCATGAGATGTGGGTTTTTGTGGCTGAGGGTTTCCACCTTGACCTAGCTTGGCATCCAATTTAGTCAACACATCAAGCATTGCATCCAATATTTTCTCATTAATCTTCATGGTGGCTGATTTATTTGAGTTCCTCCTTGTGTAATAATTGTGCCCTAGCTGCATAAAAAACCCTCACAGGCTGGCAGGAAACCAACTCTGATACCACTGTAATATCCCCAATTAAAATTTACAAACCCTAGCTGAAAATATTATAACTTTTCTCCAATAAAATTTTGTACCATGCAAATAAAAATCAGATCTGAAAATATGTGCAGAAAATTTGACACAAGAAACCCCAAAGTGGCAAATGTGGCCACACAAATTTATTAAAAATATTCTGCAAGTTGCAATGGATAGATCAGCCCAAATACATCTCAAATTCACCACAAAATTGCATAAAAGAGAAGCCCTAGGCTGGACGTCCTCCTCTAGGAGGTAGGGCACACAATAGACTCCACAAAAATCCCTCCAAACACCACAGAAAATTACCCAAAGCTGGGCGACCCTCCTCTAGGGTAAATCTGATCTGAAAACACACTAAATATGGCCCCCAAAATTGGGCGACCCACTCCAAGCACAGCTGCACACAGAAAACATTGAAATCTGAAGCACAAATTGTGAATCCTGAGGTAGATCCACCAATCTCCAATCAAGAGCAAGGGCACATCACCTTGTCTACAAGATTGGCTTCTCCTAAAGACTAGGGCACATCACCTAAATCTGCAGAAGATGAGTAAGGGTTCAACCCTCAACTCTCATACAATATCACAAATACCAAATAACCTCCTCAAATGGGGCGCACCTCTCCCTTATATAACATGAGCTTCTAATTCTTCATTAAGGGGGCCCACTTTATTACTAACTTATGACACAAGTTTAAAACATAAAATAACTCCTACTAATACATAAAAAGTGCGTCCCACTTTTCCTAGTCTAATTTTACATTACATAACATAAGGATGAGTGGGGTCCACAAGACACACAAAAAAGGGGACATTATAGAGGATGAGGGTAAAAACTTGCTTTGTAACCAAGTCTAGCCATATATTGACCCCCAGATTTGTTGTATACCCAAGCAATAGTATCTGGTTCAGCTCTCAGCTTGATATGACTCTTATTAAGACTATCAATGTAAGACTTCCACAAAACAACCTGCTCATCAAAAAATCCCAAGACTTGAGCCTGCTTCCAACCTTGGGTCCAAATACTAGAAGAATATGATTCCCCCACCTGATGAAGAAAGTAAAAACCCTTGTCTTGTAAATAACTTATCATAGATTTCGACAACAAAATGTTTTCTCCACAACCCAAAATAGAATCAACCCCTATTCTAACTTGTTCACCGTTGCCCACTTTCCAAGCCAAATATTTTCCAATCATAGGAAATGCCTGTACTAGTGCCTTCCATTGAATGGAAATATTTTTAATGCTTTTCTATGGACTTTTGATCCAATCCATAAAGGTCCCTAGACAAATATACTTATGTTCAATAATCTTCTTCCATAATCCTTCTCTGGTCAAAATCCTCCATAAACTTTTTGTTGCCAAAGAAGAACCAAAAATATGGATATTTTTAAGGCCCCAACCACCTTCCTCCTTTGGCCTAGTAATACTCTACCACTTAACTAAAGGAATGCCTTCATGTTCCTTGCATCCAGTCCAAAGAAATTTGAAGCAGAGTTTTCTTATTTTCTCTAGAACTCCTTTGGGAATGAAGGCCAAGGAGTGTCAAAATACATGAATTACCTCAAGAACCGACTTTACAAGTGTTAATCTCCCACCAATAGACAACCATATATTACACCAATGGTTAATCCTAAATTCAATCTTCTCTAAAAGTCATCCCCAATCTCTCTTCCTGTAAGTATTTGGCTTCAATAAAAACCCCAAATACTTAAAGCCTTCCTAGAAATATAAGATATTAAAAGAAAAAAATTTGATTAGATCCTGTTTAGTCTCCTGCTCTAGACCATTAAAGCAAATAGAGGATTTTTGAAAATTTATCTCCATGCTGGTAGCAATATTGTAAGTGTCCAAGATTTCCTTCAACTTTCTAGCTTCCCTTAAACTTCCATTTGTGAACAAAAATACATCATCAAAAAATAATAAATGAGATAAATAAAGGACCTCCACTTTGATCCTGGATAAGGATCCTGCCCTCTTTGCATCCAAAATAACTCTACTCAATCCTTCAACAACCAATAAAAAATTAAAGGAGATAAAGGACATCCCTATCTCAGTCCTCTCGAGGGTCTAAAGAATTTGGAAGTTGATCCATTGATAAGAACAATAAAATATATAGAATAAATACATCCCATAATCCACTTTACTACCGGATAGCTAAAATCCACATGTAAGAGCATCAATCTGAGATACAACCAGCTAGTTCTATCATAAGATTTAGATAGATCTAGTTTAAGGACCATTGCAGGAAGATTTTTAGTTTTAATAGAGTGAAGGTCCTCTTGTGCAACTCCTATGGCTTCAAAAATATGTCTACCTACTAAAAACCCAAACTACTCCTGGAAAATAACTTCAAAGAAAATCTTCTTCAATCTAACAACTAGAATCTTTGCAATGATTTTATAGATACAATTACACAACAAAATAGGTCTAAATTCATCAAATATTTTAGGCTTCTCCTTTTTTGGAATCAAAGCTAAAAAAGTGGAGTTAAAAGCCCCCAAAACCTGACCACTCAACCTAACTTCCTCCATTACTCTGAGAAGATCCTCCTCAACCAGATCATAGAAAACTAGGAAAAACTCCATAGGCCATCCATAAGGCCTTGGAATTTTATCCTTTTTGAAAGAAGTCAAGACAACTTTCAGTTCTTCCTTTGTGACCTCCTTCATAAGTAACTGATTGTCCTCCTCTATCACAAAATTGGGGAAGAAAGTAGTTAACTTTAAAATTTCCCCAATATTGACTCTATCAGGTTCTTTATAGATTAGATTGAAAATGTTTTACTCCCAAATTTTCTAACTCAAAAAAACTCCTAATGAGGACCCCTTCTTCATTCTGCATCTCCCAGATAGTGTTAACCTTCTTCTTGTGATTAGAAAAATTATGAAAAAACTTAGTATTTTCATCCCCTTTTTTTAACCATACAACTCTACTTTTCATTCTCCATTCAGCTTCCCTCCACTTCAAGAATTTGTTCTTCTTAATTTCTAGTTCAACCAGTCTTATTTTCTCCTCCTCTTTAAACAAACCAACCTCATTCTTTTTATGAATTTCTAAAATTTCCTTCTCCACCAACTTAAGATCTCTATCCATACTCTCCTTTTTAACTGCAATCCAAGATGACACAACTCCTTTTATTTTTTTAGAGCAGCAACAAATTGAAAACTTGTTGATGACCTAGAAATTTGGTCATAACCAATCCATTATTTTTTAATCAGTTGTTAAAATCTTCTTCCTCCAACCAAATTGGATTGAGCTTAAAAGGATTGGCAGGTTTTGCCTCTTGACTTTCTAATTGAAGAAAAATGGGAGAATGATCTGAGCCACCTCCAATATCAACCCATGACCATTTTCTATCTATTTCATTGTATAATGTCTTTGAGATCAAAAATCTATCCAACCTCTTTGAGATCCCAGCTTCCCCAACTCTATTATTTCTCCACGTAGGCATTAATTTTATTGGTTCCAAATCAATTAAACCAACTTCTTCAATCTTATGCTTGAAGTAATCTGTAAGTCTATCAAGTCTTGTAGATTCTCCCCAGACCTCACTTCTATTCATAGTAAAATTTAAATCCCCACCAATCCAGAAGACCTGCCTATCTTCATAGGGACCATAACAATTAATAACTGATAACCTCAAACCCAAGTCTTTAAAAAATAATTATATCCACAAGCCTAAAACCATAAAGGAAGAATTAATTAAGGATATTGAGTTCTTCCAGCCAATCAAAACACCCCTTGAATTTTTGGTAGCATCTAGAGCCAAGAACTCCTAGTCCCTAAGCAATTTACTTAACCCTTCAATGACTTTTGTACTTGCCCCCATGGTTTCTTGTAGAAGGATAACATTCAAATTATGAATTTCCACCAGCCTAGCTAAGGCAAGTCTTTTAGAGGGACTGCCAAGACCTTGAATATTAAGGGATAACAAGATCATTTAAACATCTTAGAGGGGTTTTATCCCACTCTAAGGACCCCTTTGATAGATTTTTGTTTACCCTACTGAATTTCCCTCAAAGCCTTCTCCTGTGCATGAAACAAAAATGATTTCCTACCTGCTAAAGTAGTGGAATATTCCTTTATATGGTCTTAGACCTAACCCTAACCTTCCAACAACTACACAAGTTCTCAGCTCGGATTTCCTTTTCCTAGAATGTAACAAATATCTGCAAGAGGAACCTGTCTCTAAACCATCCCTTGAAATAGATACCTCCCTAGAAGATTCACCTGATAGGTCACAAAGACTTCCTCCAATAGTAGAAATATTTGGATCACAATCCCTATTCAATGTGTTTGAGGTTGCCAACCCATTTTCCAAAATCTTAGAAAATTCCTTGTCCCTTGGACTTCTCTTCGAACATTCATAAGGAAGTGTACAAAGTTCTTTATTACCTAAGTCCATATTATTCTCATGTATTGGACAATAATTGTCATAAGGCTTAGATGTCTGACCAACAAACTTAATAGTATTGGGTTCCAATCCTTTCATAGTTTTCTTTATGACTATGTCTCCTTATCTAACAACTTGTGAACAGTGAAATGGAGATAAATCTAGGCCTAAAATTTCTTCCTCCTTCTCCAGAGTTTTGGTTCTAGGTTCAACAACATTCTTTTTGCTTGTTTATGCCAAATCAGGGAGCACTATTGAGCTCTGAAAAATAGGTATCTCTTGATTGTTGTTAGCTAACTTGAAATCCCCACTAGTCATTTATTTTCTCCTCCATACTTTTTGTGTGAAATCTTGAGAACATTCCTTAGCAATATGTCCATAAACATGACAATGAACACATCTAAAAGGAATCTTCAAATAATCCAAGATTTGAGTATGAACTATATTCCCCACAACTATCTCCATACAGTCTAGTAAGCCTTCACTGATATCCATCTCAACCAAAACCCAAGCTACAGACCAAAAAACACTAGATTTAAAAGAAATATCTATATCCAAGGTTTTACCTAATGAATCTCCAATCACTTTCAAAGCTCTTTTTGACCATAACTCCATTGGTAGACCTGGAAGTTTTACCCAGATCGGGATTCTCCTAGCAACTTCAGTCCTAGGATCAAAGCAAGTCGTCCAAGCCTTCAAAGCCAAAAAAGAAGACCCCCAATACCAACAACCTCCCAAAATTTTATGTGCATCTTCCTCAGATCAAAAATGAAACCTATCCATCCTCTGGAAAGTAAGTGAAAAATTGACCCATATCCTAAGATTGGGACCCATACCTTCTGCAACCACTCATTTAGTGTATTATCAACTATTTGACATCCATGAAACTTTCCAATAAGGGTCTTCCCTGAAAACTCCAAAACTTGTTCCATCCTCAAGTCTTCCCCAAGTACCATTCTGATCTTTGACCTTCTATTTTTAACCACTTTATGTGCCTTACGCACTTTAGTAACCGAAGTTGTAGACTATGTTGATTGTAAGTTTGGACCCACTCCACTTAGGGCCTCTAAATCAAGAATTTTACCAATAAAACCAAAACCAAACAAAGGAAACTTTGTTAGACAAAGTGAGTTTGGATTGTTTGGAGCCTGCTCAAGTTTTTCTTCCCGTAATGAAATGCTTGCTCATTCATTAGATCCATCACTTGAGTAGAGTGTTCTGAGACACCTAAGAGTGAGTAGTCAATAGGATAATTGACTTGATCTGAACCTTTTGACATAGACTCTCCTCTGTCCACTAAATTTTGATAACCTATAGTATTATTTTGGTCACTCAAAAAACCCAAGGACCCCCAGTTCTCAACTTCTAAATCTTGTCCAAAAATGGGACCCTTGGCCCTTGGAGTTGAAAATATGTATTGCCCCTCAAAGGGGTCCTCTGAGAAGTCCAAACGTTCCTCTTCATTCTCCATAAAAAACAAGAAACCAATTTCCCAAATTATACTACCATTTTAAAAATACCAAATAAAAAATATTTTTACTTTGCTGCCCTAGCACTGTTGTACTAGCCTTCACTGCCCTAGCATTGCTATGACATTGTTAAAATATTTTTACTTCACTACCCTAGCACTACTACACTCACCTTCATTACCCTAGCACTATTGTGGCACTATTAAAATATTTTTACTTCGTTTCCCTAGCACTGCTACACTTGCCTTCACTACCCTAGCACTACTATGGCACTGTTAATTTTTTTTACTTCATTGCCCTAACACTGCTGCACTCGCTTGCATTTCCTTTGCACTACTGTGACTCTGTTAAAATATTTTTACTTTGCTACCCTAGCACCATTGCACTCACCTTCCTGCCCTAGCACTGTTGTGGCATTATTAAAATATTTTTACTTCACTTCCCTAGCATTGTTGCACTCACCTTCTTTCCCTGACACTATTGTGGCACTATAAAAATATTTTTACTTCGTTGTCCTAGCACTACTACACTCACCTTCGCTACCCTAGCACTATTGTGGCACTGTTAAAATATTTTTACTTCCCTTCCCTAGCACTGCTACGCTCGTCTTTTCTACCTTTGATGGGGAATCTTTGAATATCAAAGAATACCATTCCATGTATTTTTCTCTTTAAGTGGAGTGATATTTTGTTTCCAATAAAATTTATACACATAAAATGCACCAAAAGCTACTCAACATCACCCAAATAACTAAAAGGTATTCAAAACAAGTCTACTTGTAAATTATGTCAGCTCAAAATATTTTTTTAAGATAATCTAGTGGACGCTCACTCTCTAGATTCCTTCCCATTCTCTTCTCTCTTCCCCCCGGCTCTCCTCCACCCATTTTCAAACCCTAAATAGATAATTAAATATATTTATACCTTAACATCAAAGGATTTGCATGCATGTATGTAATAATTGGCTTGATTGGTGACTCAAGGATCAATAAAGTTGTGTGTGCTTCTTGAATCAATGACAATTGTAAGACAACCTTTGAAAAACTACTATTTCCATTGTTTATGGGATAGTAATCCTTGTAAGGGCATGAACAAAAATTTGTGGTTGTGGCTCTTCTTATGTTTCACCCTTATCTTGAGGTGGTTCCTCTGATGGTTTTACTTCATCATCAAGTTGTTCACTACTTGCCCTCATGAATATTTTTGTGTTATAATTATAACACAAACCTTGTGCACGTCGAGCATATATCTCTTCAATAATCAAGCGCTTGTAGGGGATAGATTTATTTTTAGTATTGGATGTGAACTTGGAAGGAAAGAAGAGTTTGGCCTAGGAAATTTAGGTATCCTCCTTTCAGCCAAAAAAATTCTTTGGCAAACCATACCAATCCTATGGCTTGCATCATAGTTTGTGGTTTGAACATCTTGACCTCAGCCTTGAGATCATCTTTCAAGCCACTGATGAAAAAACTAAAAATAAATACTTCATTCAACCCCTTGGTCCTATTAGCCAATTTCTCCAATTTGGCCTGGTAGTCACGAACTATAGAGGTTTATCTCTATTTGGTTAATGCTCCTATGAAGTCCTCATACTCACTAGGGCCAAAATGAGTGAGTAATTACGACTCAAAACATTTCCAAGAGGGGTAGAGAATTATGCATTGTAACCATGGATACCAATGTAAAGCTTTAAATTCAAAGTTAAAATATGCCATAGTGATCCACAAATATTTAGGGACATTGTGAAGTTTGAAAAATTTATCTGCACGACACCCATTTGCATCCTTTTTGTTGAACCTAGGAAAGTCTAATCTAGGTATCTTAAAGGTAGCATCATGGTCAAAAAGAGTGTGAGAGCCTTCTCTGTCCCTATAGATTCCTTTTCCTCGATTGGAGTGGTCAGTGTCACTATGCTCAAACATCATTGTGCCCTCCTTGAGTTTTTTCTTGACCTCAAGAAAGTGTTATTCAAATGTAGCCTTGGAGCTTATGTAGTCACCTCTCAAGTGTTGTATTTCATCTCTCATTAGGTTAGTTTCATTGAGAAGAGTACTAAGTGTGGTTTGTATTTTCTCTAGAAATTTGGTTTGTTCTACCTCTTTGTGGTGTCCTCAAGTACCACTATTCATTTTGGTGTGATTTGAACCACTACCACTGACTTGCTAAAAATAGAAGTATGGTTTTAGGAGTTACTATTTTTAGTAAGGAGCCAAAAAAGTGCTTGGGTGTTATATATCAAAATGATCAGCTCAAAAATGAACCATATACCTCAACATTGGTTTTAGACACCCCATACTTATATATATATATTGTTATCGAGGTTGTTGGTGTTGTTAGTTTTCCTCTTGGAGGTTTGGTTCATAAAATAGGTTTTTTGTTGGCAAACCCCTTATGACACTACATCTGCACTATCGGTTATTGACACAAGGTTTCTAACCTAATAAACTATTACAAAAAATGACTTTTTGTTGGTTTTTTAAGTAAAAAACAAGTAGAAAATGGAAAACACAAAAAAATTATACCTAACAGTCATAATGGAAGGATAATAATTGTTGCAGTAGCAACGAAACTCAGCCTTAGAAAGCACTCTAATACCACTTGTTAGGAATATTCTATTAAAAATAAACTCATTCACATAAATATAATTTCATGAAATAACAATATATTGCAATACATAATGTAAATGCAGAATTAAAGCAATCTCACAAAATAGCACAAAATTGTAGGTCTCTTTGAGGGGGCAACCTCCTTCAATACTTTCATTAATTTTCCAAGAAGATACATTCATTCATGAATCCATGTCTTTTAAAGATACACTTCATGCAACCCTAACCTAATGCTCAAGAGTTGGCTTATATACAAAATGCCACTCGAGCTAGAATCTTCTACCAAACATCGGTTACATTCTTGATAACGGTTACATGAAATAGCCCCACTTGTCTAGGCATCTTATGTACCACATACCATTACAAAGTTTTACAAAATAACATTATAAAGGGATCCCAATGTTGGAATGGTATTATTACATAATCATATGAGAATTACAAAATTAGTGTTAGTATGGAGTCCTAACAAACACCTTGGGTATCATTGCCTTCATTGATAGTGGCTACTATGACTTCCCTTTGTCTATACACGAAGTAATCCATGTCATCAAAGTATTTTAAGACTACTCTTCCTTGATCATCATGGACAAGGGTTAGAGAACTCAAGGGGAAAGCATCTTCTTCTTATTATTTGAAGTTAAGATTCTTAAAAATAGATAGTCCTTGGAACCTTACACTAAAATACTAGGGCTGATGTCCAATTGGTGAGTAGCACTACAGGTTAGAAAATGTCTCTCGACCATGGGTTGGAAGAAAAAGGAGGATTTAATTAATTAAGTTTTAAAGTGTATAAGATTTATTAGAGAAGAAATAGAAGATGTTCTAGCAACCTATATACCACATCTAACCTATATACCTCAAGGTCCACCCTGAATACAAGAGGTCCCTATATACTGAAGGTCCCTGTATACTTGAATCCTCTCTATATACCCATTGGTACATGAGAGAAAGTTGATACATGGGTCACCAATGATATGTGATCAAGATGTTATGTGAGGGGTTATGATCTACCTCCTTATGACTCCCACAAGCCCATTGTAATGTACTCTTTACTAGGTATAATTATGTGTGAGACCCTATATGGATGGCTAGAAGCCTAACCTCACTATATACCTAATCTAGCCTTGTAGCTATATACCATGAAAATCCTTAGTTGTAAAAAACCTTAGTAGGACTAGCACTTGGTTATGTTCTTGTTATATTTATTTCATGTGATCTAATCTAAACAAACAAGATTAGGTGGTTTTGATTAAGTTTGATAAATTTTAGTTGATTAAGTTTCAACTAGGACAAAGAGGGATCGTGGGAACTATGGTGGTGTTCATGTCAGATTCACAAAAATATTATAAAGGAAAAATATCATGAAGGGGCCTCTAAGGGGATTCAATGTGTCTTTCCCTCTCTTATCACTTTGAGAGGACTAGGGGATGTTATGACCTAATGACTAGTTTGATGGATTAATTAGAGAATACCTATATTTATAAAGAAAATTTATTGTTTTTAAGATTCCCCTTTTACTAAGCCTAACCTTAATATAGTCTTCAATACATATACAAGAATGCAACATACAAGATCTACAACTAAATTTTTTTTTATTTGATGATGAAATGAAATAACACTTTTTTCTTTCAAGATCAAGGTTGCAAGAGGGAATGCAACAAATAATATGTAGCCTAAAATCATGCAAGTTTGATTCAATACCTCAATCTAAAAAATATTAGATATATCAACTATATGTTTAATATTAACTAGTTCCTTATTTCCACTTTATCGAATTTATTGATAAACATAAAACATAACCTAGTCTAAGAAAATAACAAACCAAAGCATTGTCCTAAATGCTAAAAATGACAAAGTGGGAGTAGAAAAACCCATTTCTACCATATATGCAAAAGTATCACCTGCTCATAGAAGTGTCACTAGTGTTGTCACTTGTTGCTAGCAGTCAAGGTAGTGGATTCCATTTAATCTCATGGAAGATAGTTGAATTCCTTGCTATAGTGATTAGTATTTAGTTCAAATGAAAAAATGCTAAAGATGAGAAAAATCTAAAATAAATGCTAGGATGATAGAAGTGCCACTAGTTAATAGCACTATTGGCACTCTCACTTTTTGTACTTTTGCTTTGTATAAAATAGAGAGCAATAGCCAATCGACCTACAATCTGGTAGAACTACTACTTTTGTGAACAAAAAAACAAGATTAAATACAATATAAGCTATGATGATCATGATAATTATGAATAGCCTTGACTTGCGAGTATAGAGGCTCAGTTAAATAGTAGAATGACAAAGATTTTCTAGCTTAAAAATAATATTAAATGATCAAAATGACAAGACTATGCTAGATGAAAATATGATATGTAATATGAAAACGCAAAGATTAGCTAAAATTTAAATCTAAATATAAAAGCAAAGAAGATCCAATAAGCAAAGGTGAAGGGAAAAAACACAACCCAAGATAGTGGGTTATTTCCCCCTCATTGGAAGCTTGTTGGAAGCTCATTTGTTGCTTATTGATGGCCCTCTTGAATGCTTGATCTTGAATATTACTTGATGCTTGGTTGAGATATTGATTGAGAGCTTGCTTGGAGACTTGTATGCTTGGTTATATGCTTTATCAAATTTTTGTAAGGATGAAATCTAAGTGCTTACAATATTGAGCCAAAATTTTAGAATAACCTTTCCATGCAAAGTGCTAAAAAAATTAAGAGCCTAGAGAGAATTTGACACAGTTTTGGTGCATGAAAAGCTTGATGAAAATGCCACCCTAAGGGCTTAATTTAAAGGTATCCATGGATACTTGGGGGGGAGATGCAATGAAAGGTACATGATGGAAGAAGGTAAGGATTTGAAAGGGATCAAAAGGGAGTCAAGAGGAAGAACATGAGAATAGAAAATCTTGGGATTGGGATTCTATTGTAAGGGTGGAAGATCAGTAGGTATGGTCAGGCATATTAAAGGAAAGCACATTGAAATAGATAGGGAGTCATGCATGTGAGATTTAGCACATGATAGGTCAAAAGCATTGTGAGGAATTAGTGTTACTAGTGTTATCACATTGATGCTAGCATAATTTGACCATTGTAAGTAAAAAATGGTGGGAAATATCAAGGGTTGGTTGAAGTGGCAATAAGGTCTTATTAGAACCATATATGCTATTGCTCATGCCATGGCACTATCGCTTTTAGAGCAATAAATGCTCCAAATTTGGGCACAAGGAAGGTTAAGTCAATTTGGATGGCTAGAAGGTTGAGTGACAAAGGTATTTACAACTTGAATATTAGCCCTTCACACTTAAATTAGGTTTATACACCAAGTTATCAAAAATTCATCAACATCACTTCCTCAAGTGACTATCCTCTTGATAAGTACAAGGATTTACTAACACAAAGCAATGATTCATCAAAATATCAACTACTAATTTGTAAAACCTGGCTAAATTTACGATAAAATTATAGGATGGACCCTAGAAAATCTTGTGTCAAGTGAAACCATAAGGAATTAGTCTAAGAAGAGAATGCCAAGCAGTGCAAGAATGAGGCTACAACTCACACCAAGCCAACTATCCACCTTAGGCAAAAGTTGAGGAATATTCCAAAGTCAAAGGAAAAAGGGTCATCACTCCTCCATAGCTCAAACAAACTAAAAGGAGAAAGAGTGGAATAAAAATATTCCAAATCATTTATGATGGCATTAAAGATCCAGATGCCAACATTTCCCCTAAATATTCCAAAAAGAAGCCTTGATGAGGTACAATATGAACCCTAGTGGCTCTTGGATAGTCTCTAGACTATGTAATTATGGAATGAGATAATTCTTAGTGCTAATAGTATGGGATTATCTTGAGTTGGTACATGCATATTCTCAAAGATACAATAAAACCATCAAATTCATTATTCCAGTAAGACCCTATACCCCTCCAACTCTGATAACAGTAATAGCTCTTAGAACCATGATGTGGGTACCAGATAACAACATTGTTTAGATACCCTACTTTCCAAATCATAGGCAAGTTTCTTTAATCAAAATATCAATTTTATTTGGATAGATTCTTGGCATGACAAATGAATAATTTTGGAGAAGCTAAAAGATTAAATCTACCCTTGAAACTAGAGTAGTTTAGGGAGGATGTGCAAATAACGCTATTATTAATTATCTTTCTAATAGGATTTGAGTCAAACCAATTTATTAGAAAGGAGCACCTTGGCATGCTATACATTTTCATGGAGGTAGAAAAGTATCCTCAATTGCTTAACTACATTAATCGACCAAAAAATGGCCCGTTTTTATAATTCTAGGGTGTTTAGTTCACTTTGTATATGGTATGGCTAATCATTTATTAGTAAAATGAATGGTTCCCAAGTGTGGAACTAGAAAATTTTAACTGAACAAGGGAACCTCCCACTCTTTGGTGCAACAAACATTCCTTGCTCTAAATATCACAAAACCTCATATAACTTCAATATAGAGTTATATAAGACTATTATGGATAGGTTGGTAGGGAAGCCACCTAGAGTATTTCTAGCCTATAGTTATCTAGTGCAATACAAGGGAAAGGATAATGGTAATTTCTACCTATGGAAGTATTCCTCATTTATACAATTATGTAGCTTCTCAAAGTATGTATTCAAACTTCTAATGTCATCCTAGATTGTCTTTGTGTTTGAAGTGGTAAAAAAACTTGACTTGATTGATAGAAATTTTGGAAAACGCCAGAAGAAAGTTAGCCTATTCATCCAATACAAGAGTTATTTGGTCATCACTTCATTGTAAAGATGTTGTATTGAAGACATTGTATGGGAACTAAAAAATGATGGCTCAACTATAATTAGGGATCGATGGGCCTATGATCCTGATGCTAGGTTTATAAAAAAAATTCTCAAGAAGAATCTTCAGATAATATACATCCATAATAATAGACCTATGCTCTTTAAAGAAAGAAAAATGAGTGAAAATAAGATAAAGGAGAAGTTGGACAAGAGAGGTACATAGGAAGAAAAGATAATGGATCTCAAGGAGTAACCCTTTTTCTAGTTTCATTTTTATAATAAAACCTTAGCTAAAAAAGGTAGGGAAATTAATTATAATTATGATCCTAGTACCTACATTAACCACCAAACAATAAAACCATTGATGATACCTACTCATAACTAGAGCTTGAAAAATATGTCTACTTACATAAGAATGTGGTACGAGATAGAGGATCCTAAACTGTAAAGCAAGCCATGGCCTATGAAAATGCATTTCAACAAGCATTTCTCGCTAATCTAGGACAAGTAGCACCCATAACAGGTAAAAGGATAAATAAGAAAAAAACACATGCAAGGCATACTTCTTAGAGTTTCAACCATCCAAGAAATGATAGGTGTTATTGCTCAGATAGTGGAGAGAATAACAAAATAATCCTACATCAGATTCCATAAGGTAAGAAATCTAAATATAAATTTTCATTGGAAGCATGAGCATAGGGAAAATTGGAGGTGTTAGCTTTGAAATAGAAGGAAACTATTTCACTAATAATGATAGTACCATGAAAAATTCAACCAATGAGGAAGTTGCACACATAGGATCTACCATTTATGAGGTAATAAAAGCAACCACAACTATTTTTTCCATCATATTCTCTTTTAGTCCATGTTATACCATCTCTACTCTCTCTCTCTGATCATCTCTCAACTCTTCACAACCACCTTTGACAAGTGGGTCTTGACATAGTAAATTTTGTTAACCATGGGAGTTGACACCCAGATATAAATAAATTTAGTCAGTGTCAAGTCATGCCAGAGACTCAAGAGTTATTAAAGGGCCTTCTAGTCCCATATATGCCATAAATCACTTTCCAATGTAAACCACCTTCTCACCCTAGGAATCAAGTATGGATACAATTAAGGATTACCCATGGAAGGCATAATAGATCATAAATTAATTATTTGTAGGTAACTTCATTACCAATGAGGGAATGTTAGCCCTCATAATGCAAGTGGTAAATAGATAAAAAATATCTTATTTTCTAAAAACCAAACTGATTGATCCAACTTGCCCTACTATAACCTCCTTTGATTATATGACCAAGTTATCCATCCCAATATTACAAAAGGAAATACCTGATAGTCTTGTCTAATTTTATGAACAAACAAACCTAGCCATGTCCTACAATTATTTGAGCTAGTCGGTGAGACCTATGCTAAAAAAAATAAGGAAGTTGTCATGGCATTGGAACAAAAGAAAGTTGAGATATGCAAGGGAAGGAATAATTACAAATATTGAAAATCAAGTTGGAATCTACTATAAAGGAAAAGGATGATAAGAAATAGCTAACCAAATAGCTAAGGTATAAAAATCAAATAATAGGAGAAAGAGGAAGTAGTTAATAAAAAAGACAATGGAATCTTCCAGCTCAAAAAATAGAGAGGAAGCTAAGAAAGTAAAGTAAGTCTATGAAGTCTAAGGCCTCAACCATAGATATCATCAAAAGCCTTTGGGACCCGATCTTGGCTAATTAAAGTATGTGAGATCATACCTATAACATTTATAGGCATGTGATGTCCTTCTTGCGAAGGCTAAATCATATATGAAAATTGTGATATCCAACTTGTTGCTTAGATAAAACTACATGCTAATCCCAAAGTAAACTTACAAAGTTATATCAAATCAATTACAATATTTAGGACTTCTTGCTAAGCAAACGTTTTAGGTAGACAAACAACAATTATTTGCTACTTATCAATCCTCCTACGATAGAGTGAAGAATGGTACAAAGAACTTAAGAAATCATATCATCCAAATAATCCAAGGACTTCCAAGTCCTCTTTCAAGCTAGGGTATAATTCCATTTGAGAAAAAAATACACAATTGGTTGAGGAACAAAAGAAAGCACCGTCTCAAGCATATAAAACCTCGTTAGTTAATGTTATAACAACTACACCAAAAATCATAATGTAGCTAGAGAGCCTTTTGAAATAGGTAAAGGTAATCCCTATCTTAGGATAAATTATCCCATGAGGAATAATATGATTTGGGAGTAGCATTTTTTTAGCTAGAAAGCATTAAGATCCTTTTAAACATGGAATGGGTAGTACTGCAAGGGTTTCCCACAAAGTAAAGTTTCAATACATGGTTACAATTTTGTATTTCCCCTCTCAACTCTATAGCCTAAGGATTAAGGTTCTTCACTAACCAAGCATGGCATCCTTACAAGTCACCAAAAATATAGTATGAGGTACTACCTTTGACACATAGCAAGTGGATCTATAATGGCCATTAGTCAATGGAATCACAATACCCCAAAACAAGCAAAGATAATTCAACAATTTTAAGGTCAAAATGTAGCACAAATTTCTAATTCCTAATTCATCGATACTTTTATCAAATTGATGTTACAAGCAACTTGTCCAAGCTAATCCGGTTTGATAATGATATGTTTGTCTTCTTATTGTATTGTGTACCAGTGAAGTCTTTTCACCTAGAGTGAACAAGGTGAGTTTCTTGATATAAATGGGGGCCTACGACCTACTATAAATAATATTTCGGCTATATGGAGAAAGGATCAAGATACACTCCAAATGTACCTTTCATATTTTAAATAATTGAAAATATTGCATAGCCTTCATCCAACGTTGTGGATCAATTTATCAAACCTCTTTTTGTATGCCTGTGTGAGTGTCAATGCCCTATATTTACTTGTTAGTCATTTTTTACATTTTGGTTTGCATATAAGATGAATTTAAACTATTGTTTTCAACCTTCCTAATGTATTTTATTGAAAAATGTATTATTCCTCCTATAGTCATTGGTTGTATTTTACTTATAATCTCCTTGTCATTTGTCAATCCTCCTATGATATATTGAAGAATGCTACAAAAAACGTAAGAAATCACAACATATAGATACTTCTATAAGTACTCCCAAGTCCCCTTTCAAACTAGGGTACAATTATTTTTGAGGATAAATACACCCATTTGGTTGAGGAACAAAAGAAAGTAATGTATTAAGAAAATAACACCTCATCAACAAACATTGCAACTAATATCTAAAATATCATAGTGTACCTAGAGATCCTTTTGAAAGAGGTAAAAGGAATCCCTATCTCATGAGGAATTATCCCATAAGAAATATAATGATCTGACAGTAACATTGTTTCAACAGGAAAGCATTAAGATCCTTTCAAACATGGAATTGGTAGCATTGCAAGGGTTGTTTACCAAGTAAAGTATCAACACATGGTTAATATGTTTTATTCCCTCTCTTGACTCTATAGCCTAACGATTAAGGCTATATAGGGTTCTTTTGCAACTAGGTTTGACATTCTTACAACTCACCAACAGTGTAGTACAAATTTACTATTTTTGACAAATAACAAGTGGATCTGTAGTGGCCATCAGGTGATGGAAGCATGATGTCCTCGAACAAGGAAAGATGAGTTGAAATTTTTAAGATCATAATGTAGTAAGAATAGTTAATTCCTACACTAAAGTGGCAATTCATAGAACTATTATCCTCCATACTTCAATTCATTGATAATTTTAGCAAATTGATGTTACAAGCAAATTTTCCAAGCAAATCTAGTTTGATAATTATATTTTTGTCTTCTTGTTGTATTTTGTTCCAGTCAAGTATTTTCACCCAAAGGAAACAAGGTGAGTTTCTTTCAATAAATAGGGTTCTAGGGCTCTGTGTAAATAATATTTTAGGGAAATGCTAGAGCTATTCTCTCTAAATATTATCTTTCATCTTTAGATTAATAAAAAACTTTGCATAACCTTCATAAAACATTGTGGCTCAATTGATAAAACATATTTTTGTAGGCATGTGTGAGTGATGATGCCCTATATTTTCTTATTAGTCCCTTTTTCCAATTTTGGTTTGCATCTAAAATGGATTTAAACTATTTTTTTTAACCTTCCTAATTTAGTTGATTGATCAATACATTATTCTTGCTACAACCACTAGTTGTATTTTACTTTTAGTCTCCTTGTTGTTTTTTAATTATCCTATGATAGATTGAAGAATACTATAGAGAACTTAAGAAATCACACAATCCAGATAATCCAAGAAGGACTTCCAAGTCCTCTTTCAAACTAAATTACAATTCCATCCAAGCACAAAGACACCAAACTATTGAGGAAAAAAAGAAAGCAATATCTCAAGCAGATAAAGCCTCATCAACAAATGTTGTAGCTAATACCCTAAATGTCACAATGTAGCTAGAGATATTTTTCAAAGAGGTAAAAGTAATTCTTATCTCAAGATGAATTTTCCCATGAGGAATATGATGATCTAGCAATAGCATTGTTTCAACTGTAAACTAAAAAATAAAAATGTTAGATTCAGTGATAATAATTTATACTTGTAGGTGTGTGGGTGTAATTATAATATATATGGTGTATACTTCCAAATACAATATACATGGATGCAAGGGTGTTAAGGTATGTAGGATGCAAAATAATTCAAATATGTCTGGGTAAGTGGGTTCTTAGGGTCTTTGTGAAGTTGGGTTTTGAATTCGACGAACGAAGAAGGAAGCTAGAACGACTTATTTTTTGGCAAGATTTTATGATTCTACTACTTTACCCCTAGTCTATGGTAATGGAATACCATTCTTAGCCCCAATATGCTTTACGAAATCCCCAATTGTTGTTGCTTCCTTATTTACTCCAGGTAATGGCTCTTTTTATCTATTTTCATATCCTCCTCTCTTTAATATAGGAAAGATAGATTCAATGATTCAAGCTCTTAATCCAAGAACCAAGCTACAAACTCAACCAAAGATGCATGCTCATCCTTCCAAAGGCACCTTCGTACCCAAACTAGATGTAGCCCCTGTGGTTGAGGTACCATCAGCTTTCACTCAACACCCTATTCTTACCTTATCTACTCAGGATTTAGCATGCAAGTTCGTGGGTTTATGGCCTAGTCCTGCTATGATACAGAAATGGGTCAACATGAACTAGGGAGCCAAAGTCTCTTATTAAAAATTTATGATGGCATGAAAGGATTACTTTGTAGTAATTTTTACCTCTGTAGAAGACAAAAACACCATATTTCATGGAGGGCCATGGTTTCTTGGTTTTAGACCATTGTATGACTCCTTGGACCACAACATTTGACCCGTAGGAGGAAGAACCCAAAGAAATATCATTATGGGTAAGATTACCTTTCTTGCCCCTCCACCTATGGAATAAACCCACAATGGAGATCATAGGAAATGCCATTGGATCTTTCATATATTGCCCCCCAAAAGCCAACAATACCATCTATGCACGAATATGTGTGCAGGTTAACCTAAAAAAAGGATTGCCAAGGTACTTTGGAATCAAGGTGTTAGACTGGGTACATAATCAGCCCCTTTATTATGAACACATCTCATTCAAATGTATTACCTACAATGAACATGGTCATTTCTCTAGGAACTATCCAACTAGAGTAGCACATGAGGAGAAAAAGGATGAGACACAAGTTTTCCAAGAAATCAAAAGAAAATCAAGATCAAGAAGCAAAAAAAGGAAACCACAACAAAATCCTACTCATAAAAATACAAAAAAGTTCTATGTTCTTAGTTTAGAATAGGGGGAGAATCCAAATACAACATCAAAATCAAATCAAAGCACGTCTTTCCAAGATAAATGGAAAGACACTCCACGGACTCCAATGGAAAAAAACTTATAGGATATCCTAGGAGAAACTTAGACAAAAGAAAAATATCCTCTAAAATAAGAAACAGAAGAGGAGGTTGAAGAAACACAAATTGAAGTAGTCATTCAAGTAGGAACCCTAGAAACATGATATACTATCAATGGGAGGTGTAGACACCAAAACAACACCAATCCGATTATGTGACTACAAGCACTGACCGAATTGGCATACATACCCCCTAGGGCAGCCTCCAGAGGTTAAAAAGTGGTCCTAACCACTCCCAAATCAGTTTTGGAAGGTCAGAGGTCAATTTGGCACCTTTTAAGCACTTTTCTCCCTATTCGTCCCACCCTGGGATGATTAGAATCCTATTCGCCCCACCCCGGGATGATTAGCAGCAATCGTTCCAGGGTGGGACGAATAGCAGGTTTGACTGGCAAAAAGTCAAGCCTTGACAAATGGCATCCTAGATCCGCCACTCAACTTCACCTTCAAGGCATGCAATTGCGAGGAACGGTTTCAAATCAGAGAGAGGGACTTCAGTCAAGCATGCCTTGATCATGGAGGCCCTAAATCAGGGAGGAATCTTCTCTCCCCCAAGAAAGGCATGGTGAGCCAAGTGGCGCCCTCGCATGCGCATTCAAAGGAGACCCTCAGGTCTATAAAATGGTGAGCCTCCTCACCCCAAAAAAAGAATAGATCTGGAGCATTTGGAGCAATGGAGTGCTGCCAAATTGTACCCCCATTCCCCTTTGTGCTTCCTACATCCCTAATTTCTCTTTTGGAAGAGAGGTTATCGGGTGAACACTAGGAACGCAATCCAGACCCAAAACCCAAGCAATCAGCCACAATCCCACACCAAATTCATTGACACAACCCCCTAGGAGGTTTTGGACCCATCCCACTTGGATTGGTGCCAAAACTAAGCCCCAAACGGTGGGCGTCCTGCCCCCGGGCGCCCCCACTGCTGCAGTCCTAATCGTCCCACCCCGGAGCGATTAGAAATATGTGAAGGATTTCTCTACTATTATTTTTGCATTCTGTCATATTTCATGTACTTATGTTGCTGTTCAAGTTTCATGTTATTCTGACTTGATTTGACCTTGTTTTTATCATTTTATGCGTTTACTAACATACAGGGAGCGCCTTCGGATACAGGATAATATGGGTAGAATCTGCCAAATATGACCTTCTGGGTCATCCCAAAATTCCCCTTTTAGCCTAACCCCAAGTTTGCAGGAGTTTTGGAGGCCTCTGGGTAGGACATTTGCAAGGTCGCTCTTGCACATTTTGTGACAGTCCTAATCGTCCCACCCCGGAGCGATTAGAAATCCATGCATGATTTCTTGACTATTATTTTTGCAATGGGTCCCTGATGATGTCTTGATGCTTCTATCAAATTTTGGGTTCATTATGACATGTTTTGACCATCGTTTCATTCTTTTTTACATTAACTAGCCGAAGGCTTTGGGGATTGCATGTTTTCCTAATATCCGCATATGCTATTAACTATTTGCTATTTCTCTATGCATAGGATCTCACTACCAGGAACACCAGAGGGGCAGCAAGGAATCATGAACACATAGATGCAAGCGGCGGCAACGTTTGGCCCACCCATTTCGAATGTGGGCATGCGAAAGACACTGGAAGCGTACCATCCATTGATGTAACGAACTGTATCAAATGTTCTGAGCCCTAGAGGGGGAGACGTATTGTAACTAGATTGAAAGCAAAATTAATAAAATAGGCCCCACTTTGTTTTTCTTACATCTCGTTTCTTTTTGCTTTATTTCCTACATGCATTTGTTCATCGCATTCGTAGGACTTAGCATCTACCTTATATCAATTTTGTTTGCATCATAATCTGGTACGTCGTCACTCCGCATTCAGATTTTAGTGGCGATCATGGTGGGACCCTATCCCCTACTATTAAGATCAGGTTTTTGATCCAAATTTTGTGGTTTTCTTTGTAGGTGTTACTCATTCGGGCGTTGGACTGCTACTCGTGCCACCCTGTGATGAATACAGACCTAGAATTCATGCCACCCTGGGATGAATATGTATTCATCCCACCCTATGATGAATATAGACCTGCTATTCATCCCACCCTAGGATGATTAGAGCTCTGTGCATTTTTTGAGCAGAAACTCAGAGGCATCTGGTTTGGACAGAGAGGAGGTAGGTTTTCTGAACATCCTCTGTGTTTTTCTGTTTTCTGTTTCTGCAGATTTCTGTTTTCTTTGCTTTCTTGCAATAAAAAAAGAAAAAAAAACATAGAGTAAATTAAATGGAAGGAACTTGATTAGGAATGCATTCTTCTCTGGTTTTCTTGCATGATACTTGCACCAATGGCAAGTCCTCATCATAGGCGTTAGTTCTAGGTAGGTTTTATGATTTCCTTCTTGTTGCTAATTGTTTCTGAAAGATAAAACGTACTTTAAAGCATTGCATTAGTGAAAATCATCTTTTGTTGTATGTTTTCTTTCTTTACATGATTAAAAGGAACCACACACACACCACCTAATAAAATTAACATCAAGGAGTTGGTCTTAATACCCCAACACTTGATCAAGACCAACGGTGGATTTCATCACCACCTTGGCTTGGATTTTGCATACATTTACCCTGATCGCAATTGTTGCTAGACGTAAATCCTGATGAAAGCTGACCAAGTGTAATGGGGGTGATTCCCCGTGCATGAGGATAAGTCTTCTATGGTAGGTGTCAAAAATAGAGTGATCCCCCTTTCGTACCGCCTATGTTCCACGTATTGTTCTGCTCTCGCGTACCAATAGTTTCCCTCACGTAAGGGCGGGTATATTGAGAGGTTCGGTATAATGGCCTGGCAATGGTATATTGAAGGGGTGACCATTTTGGAGATACAAGAGCCCTCATTTTGCATGTATAACAAAGTTTCCTTTACAAGATTCACACAACAAAAATCAAACACATTAGACCAGATCTAGGGCACACATTTAATCTGTAAATGAGATAATCATTTCTTTGCTTGTGTGGTCCCCTTTTGTTTGGTATAGCATAAAAATTTTATAAAGGAGATAAAAATATACATATCTTTCTAGAAAGACCACCACCATGGTGTATACCCGTAGCCAAGCCCAATCATGGGCAGAAGCTACGAAAAGTATACAAGGAGGCACAAGTCACCTCCGTTATAGCCCCAAGGACTTGGTTATACCACCTTGGCAGCTTGACCCACAACGTAGTCCACACTATGCCACTACAGAAAAGGACTATAGAGGCACCCCTTTGAGGGGCACTCCCATTCAACATAGACCCTCTCAGGAGGAGTACACACATGGGAAGGCTCCCTTAGACACTCATTATGAGTGGCCACTACGCGATGAAGCGCTAGAGCAGCATAGGGTTCATAAGGAGGGACCACATGATTATATCATCCCTCCTCCACCCCTCATTACTGTTAGAACTAATAGGCCAAATCTAGAGCGCAAGGCTCTTCAGACAGGGTGAGCCAACTCCGCCCGTCCCTTTCACATGTACGAAAGGGAGCACGAGGAAAACCAGTATATTCCTCAAGAGCAATACACCGCATGGGAGCAATGCACCTCCGCACCTGCTAATTATCAAGATCACCTATTGAGGCTAGAGCCTCGGGTGAATGCTGCTAACCTCGATAGAGGAAAGTGACCCATAGAGATCTCGGATCACCATGACCGAGATAGATATGTAGGGGAGGCATCTAGGCCTCCTAGACATAGGACGATAGAACAAATTGACTTGGCATTTGCCAAACATGCCGCCCGCCAAGCGCAAATCACGCAGCTTAGGCAAGATCAACAACAGTTAGAGCAACTGTATCATCTTAACAAAGAGCGCATTCAGCGCCAGATAGATGAGTTGCTCCAGAACACTATGCATGAGAGGATTCCAACCCCTCGCACGCATAGGACAAAAATTTATGAGAGGCACAACCCCTTAGTGCGAGACAGGTCTCCACGACCTTATCAAGTGTTGCCTCCAAGACCTCCTAGACCTGAACGGGAGGCCACCCCTAGAACCAATGATGGGCGCCTTCCTCGGGCACCCATCCATGTTTATAGGTCATGCCCAGAAACTCCTCAAGAGGCCTATGAGGAATTTGAGCGAGAAGAAGAGCGGGCTGAAATGCCCTACCAAGGTAGAGGGGGCGCTATCCGGCTACCCCTCCATAGGCCTCAAGTTCCTCGCAATTCACAATGGGAACAAACCAAAGAAGAGGAAATCAAATCCTCTGATGCATACAAAGCATTGCTAGAGCGCTTAGAGTCTATGGAGACTAAGACTTCGGGGCCCCAAAAGCCCACCTTACGCCGGCTCCATAGTCACCCTGTGCATCCTTCAGTTCGGCACCCCCATACCCCGACCACTTCAAAATGCCTCAATTGGCAATTTTTAGAGGGGATGAGGATGCCCAAGAGCACGTAACAAGGTTCTTGAGTCAATGCTTTGGCATTCAGGACAATGATGCATTGCTTCTGAGAATGTTTATAACCACGTTCGTAGGCCCTACCTCGGATTGGTTTACCCAATTGTCGAAGCATAGCATCAACAATCTAGACCAGCTAGTGGACGCGTTCCTTGAATGTTTTGCCTTCAACACCAAGAAGAAGGCATCCTTAAGTGACCTAGCTGGCCTTAAGTAGTATGATGATGAGACCATAGCCGCTTATGGGAATCGATGGAGGACATTGCTTTCAAAGCTACCTTACCTCCCTCCCATGGCCGACATGACTCAGATGTTTTCAAAGAGTTGCATAAGGTCGATCTCCATGCTATTGCAGCTGCAACAATATGCCACCCTAGAAGAAGCCCTGGTGCAAGCCAGGATAATTGAGGAGATCAAAATTCAAGACGGCGAGATTGCCAAGCCACGCAAGAAAGAGTGGACCAAAAATGCCAAAATTGGGCCCACGCAACCGAAACCCATCGCGGTCAATCAGGTTGCCATAACTGTACCACCACCTGCACAAATGACACAGCCCCCAAAGGCTAATTATCAGGCAGTTCCTCTTGCTAACTATGAAAAGGAAAACCACAAACAAGAGCAAAATCAGCAGCGTCGCCCTAAGCGACAATTCACACAATTCACGGAGTCTAGAGACTCCTTGTTTGACCGCTTGTTCATGGAAAACCTGATAAACTTGCCAAAAAGTCGACCCATAGACCCCAACATGCCAAAACCCAAGGGCTATAGGGAAGATTTATATTGTAGATTCCATCGACAGAAAGGACATGACATCTTCACTTGTTGGAAATTCAAAAACTTAGTGCAAGACTTGATAGACAACAAAATGCTCATGGTGGATAATCCCGTAGCGTTGAGCAACCAACAGATGGAAGTCTTCAAAGACCCCCTGCCTGCCCATGATGCATAGGCAAAGACTTTACAAGTGAATGAGGTAACACAAAACTGCCCCATGCAAGGATACGTGGGGATGATAAGCATCGTGACACGAAACAAAAGATACCCAAACATGGCTGCACCCGCTGCAGCTACAGGAGATGTTCCATCAACGTCACAACCTCCACAATACCCTACGCAACCTCCCCCACCTAGACCAGTGGCCACGATTCGGACTAAGCTTACTCAAAGTTTAAGGACCACGTCGGCTAGGCTCTCCATTTATGAGCTCATCCAACAATCACCGCCCCATCGGGAGGCTCTGATGGAGATACTCAAAGCCATTGAGCTACAGCCCCATGAACCTAATTCTTTCAACAACTTTGTGGGACATGTGAGACAATGCACAGAACCAGTCATAACCTTCAGGGAAGATGAACTAAAATTGGTGACTGGTGATATGGTGGATCCACCCCTGCACGTCATCGCGCGGGTCAACGGGATTCCATTCAAGAGGGTGTTGGTGGACACTGGCTCGTCCAACAACATAATCATGACAGCGGCATTAAAACACCTTAAGTTGCCAGCATCCCACATTGTGGCATCCACTTACACTCTTCGAGCATTCAACGACGTGTTATGCTCGATGGTTGGCACAATTGTCCTGCCCATCCAAGTAGGACAAAAGACCATTCCTACATTGTGTCACATCCTTGAGGGTGAGATGGCCTACAATATCTTGCTAGGCCGGCCTTGGATCAGGGACATGAAGTGTGTCCCTTCGATAGCCCATCAATGCCTCAAATACACATACGAAGGGCAAGTACATGTAGTCCCAGCAGACTTAGAGCCCTTTAAGTTTTGCAATGCGGTGCATCTGATGCCACAATCGACCCTCCCATCGACACATTTGGACTTTCAATTGAATCCATCCACTCAGGGTCCGATTCCACCTACATCCCCATTGTTGAGTCCCTCAACTAACCGACCTGGCCCATCTTCATCGTCTGTCCCTTCACCAACAATGCCACCTATGGTGGCCACACCGAAGGACAATGGGAAGAAGCCCCTAGAGGAGGCACCACCATTAGTCTCAACCATCTCTACCGAGGAGGTGCCCAGCCGAATGGAAGTCGAGACACCTGATTCACCCAACATGGAGTGGACTCAGGGAGAACTCCCATTCCCTCCCCCTCAACCACCGATGATTACCATTGAAATGGCCAATACGGGCCTGGGGGAGTACCTAGTGCAGAACATTGTGGCAACACCCACGCTCGAATCCATGCAAGACATGGGGAGACCTCGCCTCCCCATCGGCACTATCGTCCCTTTAGGCTACCCACCAAATCAGACCAACTTTGTATATGGGGGCCTCGAGAATGGCCTGGAACCCTACCTACAAGAGGAAGAGGACGAAGAGCCATTTGCTGAGAATGTTGATTATCTGTCCAACCCAGACTTCGCCTTGAAATACCTAGACCAATGTAATTGGCATGGATATGGATTGGGCAGATACGAACAAGGAATGCGCACTCTTTGTCAACCAAGATACCAGATGCCATATGATAAATCAGGAGTAGGGTTCAACCACCCTTTGCCCCTCGACATCTTGGTAGAAACCATGCAAGGCTTAGGTCTAGGCAACAGGGATGGGTTGGCACAAGATCCATATGCCAATCCCAACACTACATACACATTGGGGAATTATTTCCCATTGGTAACAACAAACCTTGTTGACCTCAACAGCCCCTCCCCTTTGATCGAGAAAGGGGAAAGTTCAAGAAGTAACCTCCAAGAAGGATATGAACAAAATCAAGGGAGCTCTTCGAAAGATGAGTCGGATTATGAGGTAGCACCTTGGGACCCGTTTGAGTCCGATAGCAATCACTCGCAGGTGACGCCCATCGACGATTATCAGGAGGACTTCATGGCAATGTTCCCCTTTAATGTTCCAATCGAGCAATTGCCACCTCCAGAGAATCCAGCCCTCCCGTAGAGAGTGAAACAACCCAGAAGGGGCCAAATCAACATGCTCAAACAAAATGAGCCTCCCATGCCGGCCATAAGGCCAAGTGATCAAGAAATGCCTAGTGGGAGGCTATACCAGCCACAGGGGCACATAGTTGTCAGAGCCAATGAAGGCCTATGGATCTTCGATAGCGACTATGAGGATGAGACTGAGATGGCATATCTCAACCATATGAGGCAACAGGAATACCCCATAGACATCGATGGTATGTTTGAACATCTAAATATGGGACCAAGGCATAGGTGGCATTTAAACCAAGTACAGCTAAACCAAGTGCTTCATCCACCACTTTGGGCATACAGAGAGCACCTCCCACCTAGAGACCCTATAGGGCCACCAGTGCCAAGGGCAGACCCTATCCTTCTATCCACACATAGGGCCGATCCTTTTGTGCCAGTACCCACAGAGCCAGATCCGAGGCACAAGGATCACCAAGAATGTCCGAATCAACACCCACGCGGTAATGGAGACCAAATTCATTCCATCAACATGATCTCCATTGATTTAACCACCCCCATCCACAACCCAGCCGATCCAACATGACCATTGTATCTAGACCTAGATGCCATAGACTGGGATCATGCTGACTCACCACCATCCCCATCAGAGTACTTGGCCTTGCGGTGAGATGTTTCATTTCACCCCAGGACAGACTCAGGATATCTTCCATGTTGAAGAGGAACCCGACGTTCCCAACGTAGATCTAAATTCAGCGAATGATATCCACCTGATCCCAACTCCACACCAGTTGGAGGACGGATCCCACATGTCAGTCGAAGAGACGATTGACGTAGACATCGGTTCTGATCCAATGAATCCGCAAGTCATCAAGCTGGGGGTAAGTCTATCCCCCAAAGAGCAAGCCGATTACATTGCCCTTCTCAAAGAGAAGAAGGAGGTTTTTGCATGGTCCTACAAAGACATGTCGGGGCTAGACCCACAGCTAGTCACGCATAATCTAACACTTGATCCGACAGTCAAGCCAGTCAAGCAAAAGCTATGTAAGATGCACCCAACAGTGGCCTTAATGGTCAAAGATGAGCTACAAAAGTTGTTGGATGCACAAGTTTGTCATCTGCGTGGATTACCCACCATGGCTGTCCAACATGGTACCCATCAAAAAGCCTGACGGGAGGATTCGCATATGCACCGATTTTTGAGATTTAAACAAAGCGAGTCCCAAGGATGATTTCCCCTTGCCTAGCATCGACGCATTGGTAGACGCTACAGCAGGCCACGAAATGCTTTCCCTCATGGATGGTTTCTCGGGATACAACCAGATTCGTATCAATCTCGATGATCAACTAAAAATGGCGTTCACGATGCCTTGGGGGACATTTTGTTATAAGGTCATGCCCTTTGGCCTTAAAAACGTTGGCGCCACTTACCAACGTGCTATGACATACATCTTCCATGATCACATGCATAAAACTTTGGAAGATTATATGGATGATTTGTTGGCCAAATCTCTTTTGCGCCAAAATCATCTCGATGACTTACGCAAGATCCTTGATCGCCTCATCGAACACAAGGTTAGGCTAAACCCCAAGAAGTGCGTATTTGGCATCACATCTGGAAAACTCTTGGGTTTCATAGTCTCAAAATGAGGCATCGAGGTAGATCCAAATAAAGTCAAGGCAATCCTTGAGATGCTTCCCCCAACCACCATCAGGCAGCTAAGAAGCTTGCAGGGTAAGGTCGCGTCGATCAAGCGCTTCATAGCGTAGTTATCTGACAAGTGCCGACCCATGAATAAATTATTACACAAGGGGGTAGCATTTCATTGGGATGACGAGTGCCGATCAGCCTTCGATGACATCAAACAATACTTGGCTTCGCCGCCAGTATTGGCACCACCTAGACCAGGAGTGTCATTCTACTTATACATCTCAGCTACTGAGGTGGCACTGGGCGCCATGCTAGCCCAGAAAAATGAATTACATAAAGAACAGGCTAATTATTATCTTAGCCGCACCCTGGTCGGTTATGAACTTAACTATGCATACGTTGAGAAGCTATGCTTGGCGAGTGGTATTTGCCACCAAAAAGCTATGCCATTACATGTTGAGCAATACGACGTATGTTGTGTCTAAGGAGAATCCATTGCGGTACATGATGAGTCATACTTATCACAGTAGTCGCACGACAAAATGGATCATGTTGTTGATGGAGTTTGACATCGAATTCATTGGACAAAAGTCCATCAAAGGTCAAGTCATCATCGATCAACTAGCAGAGGCTCCTCTCGAAGACGATCAGCCTCTGACCATAGAGCTACCCGATGATGGGGTCTTCCATGTCTCAGAATCGCCAGATTTTGATGAGCCTGAGTCACGGGCCGACATAACCTTATTTTTTGATGGTTCTAAATGTGAGCAAGGGGGTGGCACGGGAATCATGTTTTTCACACCGCAAGGGGCTCCAATGCCTTTATCATTTAAACTTGATTTCCCGTGCACCAATAACAATGCTGAATACGAAGCCTTGCTCATAGGTCTTCAGACGACCATCACCATGAACATCAAATGCTTGAATATCTTTGGTGATTCGTTGTTAATTGTCAACCAAGTGAAAGGGGTATTCCAATGCAAATGCCCAGTTCTACAGGCCTACAAAGCCCTTGTGGATAAATTCTTGGCAAATCTTGAATGGTACGACATCGAGGCACTCCCTCGATCATCGAATCATTTTGTGGACACTATGGCCTCCTTGGGGTCACTAATCCCGCAAGACCCTTCTGGTGAGATGACAACCATTCAAGTCAAAACATTATCGCAATCCACGATGGAGCGTGCAAGCTCTGACATAACGCCAGGAATCCACCGATCCAGATTGAACCATCTCAGGATAGGTTCTCTCGAATCCATGATAGTCTGAATCATGCCAACTAGGGGTCTTTGTTCTCCCCAACCCCTCTTAATAGCAACACAACGCTATTTCTACAAGTTCTTTCCCGCTCGGCTTTTGCTAGGGATGAACTTCAAGAGGGATCGGCCATTCATACCATCGAGGTTTCGATCAGCAGGATTGGTACACACCCATAAGAGACTATCTCAAGTTAGGTAGCCTCCCACTTGGATTGTCGCATGCCACAAAAATATCATTCAAATAGAAAGCGGCAAAACATGTCTTGCTAGGAGACATTTTGTACCGTCGGAGCTATGAAGGGATCCTCCTCCGTTGCTTGGACCAGTAGGAGTCCACTTGGGTGATCACCCAAGCGCACGATGGTACATGCGGTGGCCACTTCAGCGGTATGGCCATCGCCAAGCGCATTCTTCGCATGGGCTATTATTGGCCATCTTTAGAGCGATATTGTTGCGCATATGTGCGGAAGTGCATGAAGTGTCAACACCATGCTAACTTGACACACGTACCTTCTCAGGCCTTGCAGCCGATCCAATCGGCTTGGCCATTTTTGTAGTGGGGCTTAGATCTCATCGAAAAGATCTCCCCTGCGTCGTCAGGTCATCACACGTTTATCATAACGGCCACAGAGTACTTCACTAAGTGGGTGGAAGCAATTTCGCTTACCTCTACGATTGGGCCCCGCATTGCGGAGTTCATTTTACATAACATCATATGTCATTTTGGTATTCCATCCAAGATCATCTCGGATAATGGGACGTCATTTAAGAACAAAGATGTGCGTGCTTTGACAACAAAGTACAAAATTCAGCATAGTTTTTTGACACCCTATTATCCATAGGCAAATGGGCAAGCAGAGGCGTCAAACAAAATGCTAGTTGCCATCCTTAAAAATATGGTCGTAGATAATCATAAGGATTGGCACATCCAAATACCACTTGCCCTATGGGCTTATCGCACTAGCATTCGGACGCCCACTGGGGCAACTCCATTTTTGCTAGTGTATGGCTCCGAGGCAGTCATGCCTCTCGAGTTGGAAATACCCTCCCTGCGCATATCAATGCAAGAGTTCATCGATGATGACACTACATGGTAGGCCCGGTTAGACCAGCTTACGTTACTCGATGAACGATGCGTCAATGCTCTCGAGCATTTACGTATCTATCAAGAGCGACTTAAGAAAGCATACAACATGAAAGTTCACCTGAGGGACTTTCGGGTTGGTGACCCGGTCTTAAAAGAGAACCAACAAAATTCTAACTTGCCACCCCATTTAAGGGACAAGTTCATGGCAAATTGGTTAGGTCCTTATGTAATCGATAGTAAAATAGGACCTGGAACATACCGGCTCGCCTCTCTTGAAGGAATCAAGGAACTAGAACCCTTGAACATCAGTCATTTGAGGCCATTCAACATTTAGAGAGCCATAGCCCACCCCAAAAGCTCCAAGGGTTCCCACAATCGCTTGGTCAAACCAAAAGCTCCAAGGATTCCCACAATCGCTTGGTCAACCAAAAATGCCCCAAAGGTATCCATAATCCCTTTGGTCAAACCAAAATCCCCAAGGATTCCAGCAATCGCTTGGTCAACCCCAAAAATGCCCCAAAGGTATCCATAATCCCTTTGGTCAAACCAAAAGCTCCAAGGATTCCAGTAATCATTTGGTCAACCCCAAAAAAAATGCCCCAAAGGTATCCATAATCCCTTTGGTCAAACCAAAAGCTCCAAGGGTTCCCACAATCGCTTGGTCACCCAAAAATGCCCCAAAGGTATCCATAATCCCTTTGGTCAAACCAAAAGCTCCAAGGGTTCCCACAATCGCTTGGTCACCCAAAATGCCCCAAAGGTATCTATAATCCCTTTGGTCAAAACCTCCAAGGATCCGTAAGAATCACTTGGTCCGCACCCATTCGGGTTAAACCGTCCATAACAAATATCCAAAAAACAACAGATAATCAAAAATAACAAAAAAATTGCATCTCACTTTCATGCATATTCTTAAAAATCAAAACACAAAAAGAAAAAAAGAAAAAGCTGCATTAGGCATCGCATACATACATTGCATATTTGCTGGTCATACATGTCAAAAGCACCATAGACTGTAATTACTTGGCAATTCCATCATTTTCCAAATTCAGTCCATTTTGTAAAAATATCCATCAAGAATAACGCCCTTCGCATTTTTGCCATATCATAGTCAGTTGTCTTCTAATGTCTTTAGGGTTTTCGTCATTTAGCTATCTTTAGATTTCTAGTCAAATGCTGTACAAAGTCAGACCGATTTTTACAAGGTAGAGTTTTACTTGGATCATGCCTTGTTACATAGCATCCCAACACAAGCTTAAAACACATAAAAATTCCCAAGTTGTGTGAACGCAAGATGAAACCTACAAAGCAGTCTAGGGTACCATAGGTGAAAAATTATCCTGCTCATCCCCCTGTGCGAATGGTTCAAGAATGCTGAGAATTGACAAAAGGACAAGCTCTTTCCCATCCAATTCCCCATAATAAATAGTGGTTTTCACCACTATCAAAAATTCCAAACACCTTTGGTCCCCAAAGTCGTAAGGATTCGTACTACACATCCCTGAGAAGGATGGGTAGTCATCCCCAAGGCCTAAAAGGATCAATGCCATTCACAAGAAAAATCCCAAAAGTCCACCATAAAAAATCCCAAAACACCTTTGATCCCCAAAGTCGTAAGGATTCGTACTACATGCCCCTGAGAAGGATGGGTAGTCATCCCCAAGGCCTAAAAGATCAATGCCATTCCAAAGCAAAATTCCCAACCACCTTTGATCCCCAAAGTCGTAAGGATTCATACTACACGTCCCTGAAAAGGATGGGTAGTCATCCCCAAGGCCAAAAGGATCAATGCCATTCACAAGCCAAAAACCCACGAGCTCAACTTTGAAATCAAAATTCAAAATCTAAATCCTCAAAAGGCAACAATAAAAATAATAATAGTGGTTATCACCACTACTCAAACCCCTTGCTCAAGAAAAAAAAAAAAAGAGAAAAATAAACAGTGATTTTCATCACTATGTATGAGAGCAAGTATCCCAACAAGTTGAGCAACCGAAAGACGCCTAAGCTTGAATCCTTGGAATTCTCAGCATTCGAAAAACCATTTAGGTGATCCCCATTACGGGTTTTGTGGACAGCCTACGTAGCAATGGCGGTATCCTCAACGCATGACGATATGTCTATCACATTAGCTTTGCGTGTGTGTAGACCAATGTTTGCATGTGGATGAGCTAGCTTATGGTATCCTAGATTGCACTGGAGATTAATCTTACTAAATACAACAAAGGAGTTAGTGGAGCTAATTAGGTGATCCTCGATACAGGTTTGGTGGACAGCCTACCTGGCACTGGCGGTATCCTTATGAATACCACATAAACAAACTCAATCGCACACACAGGGATGTGAAATAACTTGGTCAAACTCAAGTCTGATTCGTACCTTGTTCAAAAGTCTTATAAGATAATGTACAGTCTTGATTAGTTAGTTAAAGCATCTAAGTCTCAGAAAAACCTTAACTACATTCTAAAACAATTGTTGTACATTTCATTACTTACATCACCATCAAAAAATACAAAACAAAAATTACAAATGCAAAGTTCTTCCATAAAGCAATCACATAGCACAACAAGCCAGTAAATCCTGTACAGTCTATGGTGCCATCACCTGCATACCGTCAAATCATTCCATCCATTCCATATGCATACATCTATATCATATAGCTAAAATCATTCGTAGTGATAATAGCATATGCATACATAAACATAAATAGAGGTGCATAAAAAGAACAATAAACCATGACAAGCATATCATCAAACCAAAAATGATCCATGTATATATGTCAAGTCAAAATGCCCTCAGGCTACAATAAGAAGGTCCTCTAACCTCACAAAAAAACCAAAAATTCAAAATCCCCAAAGCCTAGGGAGTCGGCCACCATGATCATGCAAGATCGGTGCGACTGGAACTACCCCCAATAGTATGGGTCCTATGGGACCTCTTAGGGCAGCTGCTGCCAGCCCGTGCACCAACGCTACCATCATCCAGTCGCTTGTGACGAGAGGATGCAAACTGTTCAGTCTCACTACCTCTCATACGACGTGACAAACCACCTCCATCGAGCTCAGGCAACTGTCCACCAAGGTAGACAACCTCTGTTTCTAACTCTACCTGATATCGTCCCCACTCCACATCTTTTTGGTGGTACATAGCCAATGTGTTGTCCCACTATGCCAACTGATCCCTCAAGAGATCCCTCTCCTGCAATACATCTCTATGCACCTCATCCTATCTCTGTAAAATATCCTCCAATCATGTTATCTCAGCATGAAACCCAGCCTCCACATCACCTGGGACAGTTGACAGCATGGGCACCTCCAAGATGGCTTGCTGCGACACCCACTGCTTCGGGACATGTTGTACATCTGGCTGCTCTAGAACCCTAGCATCATCTCCATCACCAGTGAAGTCATCGACCTCCACCATGTTTGCATCATACAACGGAGCCCCCCAACCCTCCATCGGGGCCTTTGTACCCCCACCTCCTGCTGCTGCTGCATCCACACCCCCTAGATGCCCCTCACCCCGCCATCGCCGCATAGTCCACCATCGGTCATACTCTGTAGTTACCCTGACATCATCCATGTTGGGTACATCAATAACTGCATCAGACCCCTCGCCTAGTAGCTCAATGATAGGCCAGACTAGGGTCCTCTCTTCCTCGCATCATCGATAGATCAAGGGGTCACCAGGCAATCCCTGGCACACCCCAAACTATCATGTTACCCAGACATACAAGAAGTACTCCTGCTCTATCCCGTGCCACCCAATCAGCCACTTACCCCTATGCACACGCTGAAGCCACTCTCCAGCCTCAGGATAGGCTAGACAGTCCTGGTACAATCACCAAAACACCTGCCCTGGAATGAGACAAGAGAAGGCATTAGTATAGTGACCTACGTCACCTGCCTGTTGTCGAATCTATCCATGCTCCTCTGACTACCACCACAGATTGGCATACCCAATCTCTCCATCCACCATCTCACCTTGGGTGGTCCAAGGCAAACCTTGTGACCGCTCCACAGCTATGTGTTGCCACCCCCAGCACTACAAGAGATAGCTGCACCCGATCCCCTTCCACCTCTGGTAGTGGACCTCGTACAGCTCGTCATATAGTTGTGCCAACAACGTCTGACCCCATCTCATAATCAGTGGAGCTGATGTCGGACACTCCACCAAAGTGAAAATCAACTCCAACAGGTTCTAAGGGAACCTCGCACCTGAGCAGTTTGAAAGCAGCATATTAGAAATGAGGGCCATGAGTAAAGCATACCTCACTCCCAATACGCCCTTCTCCATCCACCACCGCACCAGAATACCGTCTATCTGGTAGTCAGCCTTTGCCCTCTCCATATCCCTCTCCACCCCCATCTCCCTTGCTCGACCAAAACACCATGTTAGTACTTCTATCCACTGGTCCCGATGGGTCATCCAGATAGGAAGCCCATCTATCAGAATCTATATAATTCGATACACATCCTCTAGAGTCACAGTCATCTCCCCTATTGGGAGATGAAAAGTATTAGTGCGGGGATCCCACAGATTGATCAGGATAGTCAAATATGTTCGATCTCCCACCACAGGCTCCAAACGCGTCACCTGCTTGAGCCCAAGGGCATCAATCCACTCCCAATCCCCAACTGTCAAGGCCTCCCAGGCATCAGAGAAAACAGTCGGCTGGCGATACCGACTCTTCACAACCTAAAAAACAATAAAAAAAAAAGCAAATGATATTAAGTACATACTTCATATCAACAAAAACAATACAATAAAAATGTACAAAAGAAAAACAAAGTACAGAAAAACAAAAGTATAGAAGCATTCAAAACCAACTGTACAGCAATGATCGCAGACATAAAAATAGCCGTACAAAAACAAAAAACAAAACACAACAAAAACAAATTCATCCTAGGGTTTCAACCTTAGTGTGAACAAAAAAAAAAAAAACTAATACTAGGGTTTCGACCTTAATATTAATGCAAAACAAAAACAAAATAACGCAAAATAAAAACAATTATGTGCAAGTTTTTAACTTCATATAAAGCAAAAACAAATAACAAGCAGAAGGAAGGAACATCATACCGGTCTCACCTCATCTCCTCCACTCGAATATCCGGTCCTCCCACTCATGATTTCCATGAAATTTTGACAGCACTCCGCTATGCAAACTCGCACTCCTCCTCACTGCTCCAAATCGATAGAAAAAAAAAATGTTGCAAATGAGCCCAAAACCTAGTTTTGGTCCTTTTATAGGTTGTTATGCCTATAATCGTTCCACCCTGGGATGAGTGCTCTGGTTAGCACTCGTACCACCTTAGGACGATTACCAAATTGGTATTCTTCCCACCCTGGGACGATTACAGAGCAAGAAATAAAGCAACAAAAACATAATCCAAAAAATGCACCAAAAAAGAGCAATAAATCTGTCGAACAAATGTGCCTTTGCACCTGACATTCATGGCATAAAAACCGGCCGTCGGGGTCACAAATGATCACTATCCTACTCCCTAAGAAGGCTAGCATAGCCGGACCACTCCACGGGCAAGAGGATTTTCGATAATTTCAACCCCAATAGGCGTCAACAAAAGGGTCAAAACCCACCAAAAATAGGTCCGATTGTTGGAAAACTGCATACGTGTTCAACGGAAAACAACTGAAGGCACCCTTACAAACATCATCTTGGGTCAAGCGACTCGTCACTTTTCTCATTTTGGTCATACCCTCATCGATTCGTCGCTTAAGGGGGTAGTCACACTTAGTCACCAAATAACCAAATACACATCCATTCAAGGAAATGGTATGCATTCAAATAATCATTGACAAAGACAATCACGCTCCTACTTGGGGCAGCAAACAAGCAATAATCACAAGCTGAACAAACATTTGGCATTCTGGAAGCATGAAGACAAGGTTCCTCAGACAAAAGGTTGCGCCCTTTGCCTATTCATGACTGAACAATGTCCAAGGTCAAGTACACCTCACTAAAAAAGGTTACACTTGAGTTGAGTTCCTTAACTCATCAAAAGCAAGGATTTACGAATGTGTGTCCCTTTCCATACTTGGGGCATCAAAATTTGGTTAGGTCACTAAGAAACCCTAATCATTAATGTACTTTTATTATCTTTTTTTTTTTTTGTCAGCACTGCGCCACACACAGCGCATCCCAAAAAGGGGCATCTGTAGACACCAAAAGGTTGAACCATCTCAGGATAGGTTCTCTCGAATCCAAGATAGTCTGAATCATGCCAACTAGGGGTCTTTGTTCTCCCCAACCCCTCTTAATAGCAACACAACGCTATTTCTACAAGATCTCTCCCACTCAAATTTTGCTAGGGATGAACTGCAAGAGGGATTGGTCGTGCATACCATCGAGGTTTCTGATCAGCAGGATTGGTACACACCAATAAGAGACTATCTCAAGTTAGGTAGCCTCCCACTTGGATTGTCGCATGCCATGAAAATATCATTCAAACAGAAAGCGGCAAAACATGTCTTGTTAGGAGATATTTTGTACCATCGAAGCTATGAAGGAATCCTCCTTCGTTGCTTAGACCAGTAGGAGTCCACTTGGGTGATCACCCAAGCGCACGATGGTACATGCGATGGCCACTTCAGTGGTATGGCCATCGCAAAGTGCATTCTTCACATGGGCTATTATTGGCCATCTTTAGAGTGAGATTGTTGCATATATGTGTAGAAGTGCGTGAAGTGTCAACATAATGCTAACCTGACACACGTACCTTCTTAGGATTTACAGCCAATCCAATCGACTTGGTCATTTTTGTAGCGGGGCTTAGATCTCATCAAAAATATCTCCCCTACGTCATTAGGTCATCACATGTTTATCATAACGGCCACAGAGTATTTCACTAAGTGGGTGGAAGCAATGCCGCTTACCTCTACGACTGGACCTCGCATTGCGGAGTTTATTTTACATAACATCATATGTCATTTTGGTATTCCATCCAAGATCATCTTGGATAATGGGACATCATTTAAGAATAAATATGTGCGAGCTTTGACAACAAAGTACAAAATTTAGGATAGTTTTCGACACCCTATTATCCACAGGCAAATGGGCAAGCAGAGGCATCAAACAAAACGCTAGTTGCCATCCTTAAACATATGGTCGCAGATAACCATGAGGATTGGCACATCCAAATACCACTTGCCCTATGGGCTTATCGCACTAGCATTCGGACGCCCACTAGGGCAACTCCATTTTTGCTAGTGTATGGCTTCGAGGCAGTCATGCCTCTCGAGTTGGAAATATCCTCCCTACGCATATCAATGCAAGAGTTCATCGATGATGACACTACACGGAAGGCCCGGTTAAACCATCTTACGTTACTCGACAAATGATGCATCAATGCTCTCGAGAATTTATGTATCTATCAAGAGTGACTTAAGAAAGCATACAACATGAAAGTTCACCTGAGGGACTTTTAGGTTGGTGACCTGGTCTTAAAAGAGAACCAACAAAATTCTAACTTGTCGCCCCATTTAAGGGACAAGTTCATGGCAAATTGGTTAGGTCCTTATGTAATCGACAGTAAAATAGGACCTGGAACATACCGGATCACCTCTCTTGAAGGAATCAAGGAACTAGAACCCTTGAACATCGGTCATTTGAGGCCATTCAACATTTAGAGAGCCATAGCCCACCCCAAAAGCTCCAAGGATTCCCATAATCTCCTGGTCAAACCAAAAGCTCCAAGGATTCCCACAATCGCTTGGTCAACCAAAAATGCACCAAAGGTATCCATAATCTCGTTGGTAAAACCAAAAGCCCCAAAGATTCCAGAAATCGCTTGGTCAACCCCAAAAATGCCCCAAAGGTATCCATAATTCCTTTGGTCAAAACAAAAGCCCCAAGGATTCCAGCAATCATTTGGTCAACCCCAAAAAAAAAATGCCCCAAAGGTATCCATAATCCCTTTGGTCAAACCAAAAGCCCCAAGGATTCCCGCAATCGCTTGGTCATCAAAAATGCCCCAAAGGTATCCATAATCCCTTTGGTCAAACCAAAAGCTCCAAGGGTTCCCACAATCGCTTGGTCACCCAAAACACCCCAAAGGTATCTATAATCCCTTTGGTCAAAACCTCCAAGGATCCGTAAGAATCACTTGGTCCGCACCCATTCGAGTTAAACCATCCATAACAAATATCCAAAAAAACAATAGATAATCAAAAATATAAAAAATAATTGCATCTCACTTTCATGCACATTCCTAAAAATCAAAACACAAAATGAAAAAAAAGAAAAATTGCATTAGGCATCGCATACATACAGTGCATATTTGCTGGTCATACATGTCAAAAGCACCATAGACTGTAATTACTCGGCAATTCCATCATTTTCCAAATTTAGTCCATTTTGTAAAAATATCCATCAAGAACAACGTCCTTCGCATTTTCGCCATATCATTGTCAGTTTTCTGTTAATTTCGTCAGGGTTTTCGTCATTCAGCTGTCTTTAGATTTCTAGTCAAATGATGTACAAAGTCAGACCGATTTTTACAAGGTAGAGTTTTACTTGGATCACGCCTTGTTACATACCATCCCAACACAAGCTTAAAACACATAAAAATTCCCAAGTTGTGTAAATGCAAGACGAAACCTACAAAGCAGTCTAGGGTAACTTAAGCAAAAAAATGTTATCCTGCTCATCCCCCTGTGCAAATGGTTCAAGAATGTTGAGAATTGACAAAAGGACAAACTCTTCCCCATCCAATTCCCCACAATAAATAGTGGTTTTCACCACTTTCAAAACTTCCAAACACCTTTGGTCCCCAAATTTGTAACGATTCATACTACACATCCCTGATAAGGATGGGTTGTCATCCCCAAGGCCTAAAAGTAACAATGCCATTCACAAGCAAAATCCCAAAAGTCCACCATAAAAAAAAATCCCCAAAACACCTTTGATCCCCAAAGTCGTAAGGATTCATACTACACGCCCCTGAGAAGGATGGGTAGTCATCCCCAAGGCCTAAAAGATCAATGCCATTCCAAAGCAAAATTTCCAACCACCTTTGATCCCTAAAGTTGTAAGGATTCGTATTACACGTCCCTGAAAAGTATGGGTAGTCATCCCCAAGGCCAAAAGGATCAATGTCATTCACAAGCCAAAAACCCATGAGCTCAAATTTGAAATCAAAATTCAAAATCTAAATCCTCAAAAGGCAACAATAAAAATAATAATAGTGGTTATCACCACTACTCAAACCCCTTGCTTAAGAAAGAAAACAAAAGAGAAAAATAAACAGTGATTTTCATCACTATGTATGAGAGCAAGTATCCCAACAAGTTGAGCAACTGAAATACGCCTGAGCTTGAATCCCTGGAATTATCAGCATTCGAAAAACCATATAGGTAATCCTCATTACGGGTTTGGTGCCTACCTGGCAATGGCGGTATCCTCAATGCATGATGATATGTCTATCACATTAGCTTTACGTGTGTGTAGACCAATGTTTGCATGTGGACGAGCTAGCTTATGGTATCCTATATGGCATCGTAGATTAATCTTACTAAATACAACAAAGGAGTTAGTGGAGCTAATTAGGTGATCCTCAGTACAGGTTTGGTGGACAGCCTACAGCAGCGGCGGTATCCTTACGAATACCACATAAACAAACTCAATCGCACACACAGGGATGTGAAATAACTTGGTCAAACTCAAGTCTGATTCGTACCTTGTTCAAAAGTCTTGTAAGATAATGTACAGTCTTAATTAGTCAGTTAAAGCATCTGAGTCTCAGAAAAACTTTAACTACATTCTAAAACAATTGGTGTACATTTCATTACTTACATCACCATCAAACAATACAAAACAAATATTACAAATGCAAAGTTCTTCCATAAAGCAATCACATAGCACAGCAAGCTAGTAAATCCTGTACAGTTTATGGTGCCATCACCTGCATACCGTCAAATCATTCCATCCATTCCATATGCATACATCTATATCATATAGCTAAAATCATCCGCAGTCATAATAGCATATGCATACATAAACATAAATAAAAGTGCATAAAAAGAACAATAAACCATGACAAGCATATCATCAAACCAAAAATGATCCATGTATATATATCGAGTCAAAATACCCTCAGGCTACAATAAGAAGGTCCTCTGACCTCACAAAAAAACCAAAAATTCAAAATCCCCAAAGCCTAGGGAGTCGGCCACCATGATCACGCAGGATCAGTGCGATTGGAACTACCCCCAGTAGTATGGGTCCTATGGGACCTCTCAGGGCGGTTGCTGCTAGCCTGTGCACCAATGCTACCCTCATCCAGCTGCCTGTGATGAGAGGATGCAGATTGTTCAGTCTCATTGCCTCTCGTACGACACAATAAACCACCTCCATTGAGCTCAGGCAACTATCCACCAAGGTAGACAACCTCTGTTTCTAGCTCTACCCGATACTGCCCACACTCCATATCTCGTCGGTGGTACATAGCCAATGCATTATCCCATTGTACCAACTGAGCCCTCAAGAGATCCCTCTCCTGCAATACATCTCTATGCTCCTCATCTCGTCTCCACAAAAGATCCTCCAATCGTGCTATCTCAGCATGAAACCTAGCCTCCACATCACCTGGGACAGCCGACAACATGGGCACCTCCAAGATGGCCTGCTGCTTTGGCACCCACTACTCTGGGACATCCTGTACATTCGACTGCTTCGAAACCCACATCATCTCCATCACCAGTGAATTCATCAACCTCCACCATGTTTGCATCATCCAACGGAGCCCCCCAACCCTCCATCAGGGCCTTTGCACCCCCACCTCCTGCTGTTGCGACATCCACGCCCCCTAGAGGCCCCTCACCCCGCCATCGCCGCATAGTCCACCACCGGTCATACTCTGCAGTTACCCCGACATCATCCATGTCGAGTACATCAATAACTACATCAGACTCCTCGCACAGTGGCTCAATGATAGGCCAGACTAGGGTCCTCTTGTCCCCACACCACTGATAGATCAAGGGGTCACCAAGAAATCCCTGGCACACCCCAAACTGTTGCATCACCCAGATATACAGGAAGTACTCCTGCTCTGTCCCGTGCCACCCAATCAACCACCTACCCCTGTGCACATGTCGGAGCCACTCTCCAGCCTTAGGCCAGGCTAGACAGTCCTGATACGGTCACCAAAAAACCTGCCCTGGCATGAGACGAGAGAAGGCATCAGTATAGTGACCCATGTCACCTGACCGTCGTCGACTCTGTCCATGCTCCTATGATCGCCACCACAAATTGGCATACCCAATCTCTCGATCCACCATCTCACCTCGGGTGGTTCAATGCAAACCCTGCGACTGCTCCACAGCTATGTGCTGCCACCCCCAGCACTACAAGAGATAGCTACACCCAATCCCCTTCCACCTCTGGTAGTGGACCTCGTACAACTCATCATATAGCTGTGCCAACAACGTCTGACCCCATCTCATAATCAGTGGATCTGATGTTGGACACTCCACCAAAGTGAAAACCAACTCCAGCAGGTTCTAAGGGAACCTCGCACCTAAGCAATCCGAAAGCAGCATATTGGAAATGAGGGCCATGAGCAAAGCATACCTCACTCCCAATATGCCCTTCTCCAGCCACCATCGCACCAGAATACTGTCTATTTAGCAGTCAGCCTCTACCCTCTCCACAGCCCTCTCCACCCCTATCTCCCCTGCTCGACCAAAACACCATGTCAGTACTATTGTTCGCTGGTCCCGGTGGGTCGTCCAGATAGGAAGCCCATCTATCAAAATCTGCATAATCTGATACACATCCTCCAGAGTCACAGTCATCTCCCCTGTTGGGAGAATAAAATTATTGGTGCGGGGATCCCACGGATTGATCAGGACAGTCAAATATGTTCGATCCCCCACCACAGGCTCCAAACGCGTCACCTGCTTGATCTGAAGGGCATCAAGCCACTCCCAATCCCCAACTGTCAAGGCCTCCCGGGCATCAGAGAAAACAGTCGACTGGCGGTACCGACTCTTCACAACCTAAAAAACAATAAAAAAAAAAGCAAACGATATTAAGTGCATACTTCATATGGCAGATCTGGCTGGAACAAAACAGAAGAGCCTTCGGTAATCCAGAAAGAGACCCCTCCACTGTTGCTTCCAAAGCACTAGCCTTCGCTATGGAGAATGCCAAGATTGTCTCCTTTGGGACCCAAAAACTTCCTCACTTCGAAGCATCCATCCTCCAATCCATTAGTGTTCCGACGGACGAAGCACCCCGATCCCAGAACATTTGTCCGAGACGGGGAATCAAATGGGAAAATCCTCCCTCGGGGTGGCTAAAATTGAATTTCGATGGGGCATCCAGAGGAAACCCGGGAGACGCTGGCGCTGGAGGAGTTATCCGTGACTGCCAAGGGAACATCGTTCTAGCTTACTCCGAATTTTTGGGAACACAGTCCAACCATGTGGCGAAAGCAAGAGCCCTTTGGCGAGGTTTGACAATCATGAAAGAGGACCCCAGGAACATCATAGTGGAAGGTGATTCTAAGAATGTTATAAATTATCTTAACAATACCCAGACCCCCTCTTGGAGGGTGAGCACTATCATCTTGGAGGCTAGACGTCTGTTTTGAGCTCATGAATTCCCTATGGCGCAGCATAGGTTCAGAGAAGCCAATAGGTTAGCGGATCTCATGGCCAATCAGGGCATTGATGACCGAGCAACAAACATATGGAGGCTAGACTTCCCACCGCACCTCACTGCTATCGCTAATGAGGAGAAAACCGTCGATGGCGTCACCCAATCATGAGCGTAAGAACCTCGGGAAAGTAGTCAAAAGGATGGAGCATCCAATAAACTTTAGCCAAGTGGAGCATACCTTTCCAAGGAAAAGACCAAGGCACTGCTGCGTCTGAGGAGTGATCGATGTCCTGTTTTACGCTTCTTTAAGGCTTTGGCTTAAGTTTTGTGGGGCAATATTGATCGTGATGCCCGAATTAGGCTTGCTGGTTTGTTCTTGGGCTGTCTCTTGTGGTAGAACGGGTTACCTAGGGGATTTGTGTAACCCTTGGGTATTGGCAACTTGGGTTTTGTCCCTTTCCTTTCTTCCACCGGCTGTAAGTAAATTTCAGATTTTCCAGTTTAGCAGCAAAGTTACAGTGGCCTGCGGCCCTTTTTGTAGTGAGGTTTTGGGATCCTCCTTAAAAAAACCCGTATTGTGAATATAATACCTCCACTTACCAAAAAAAAACAAAGTACAAAAAAATAAAAGCATAGAAGCATTCAAAACCAACTGTACAACAATGATCACAGACATAAAAATAGCAGTACAAAAACAAAAAACAAAACACAACAAAAACAAATTCATCCTAAGGTTTCAACCTTAGTGTGAACAAAAAAATGAAATCAAAACAAAAAAAAATCATCCTAGGGTTTCAACCTTAGTGTGAACAAAAAAAACTAATACTAGGGTTTCGACCTTAATATTAATGCAAAACAAAAACAAAATAACGCAAAATAAAAACAATTATGTGCAAGTTTTTAACTTCATATAAAGCAAAAACAAATAACAAGCAGAAGGAAGGAACATCATACCGGTCTCACCTTAGCTCCTCCACTCGAAGATCCGGTCCTCCCACTCATGATGTCCATGAAATTTCGACAGCGCTCCACTACGCAAACTCGCACTCCTCCTCGCTGCTTCAAATTGACAAAAAAAAAATGTTGCAAATGAGCCCAAAACCTAGTTTTGGTCCTTTTATAGGCTATTAGGCCTATAATCGTTCCACCCAGGGATGAGCACTCTGGTTAGCGCTCGTCCTACCTTGGGACGATTACCAAATTGGTATTCTTCCCACCCTGGGACGATTATAGAGCAAGAAATAAAGCAACAAAAACATAATCCAAAAAATGCACCAAAAAAGAGCAATAAATATGTCGAACAAAGGTGCCTTTGCACCTGACATTCATGGCATAAAAAACTGCTTTCGAGGTCACAAATGATCACTATCCTACTCCCTAAGAAGGCTATCATAGCCGGACCGCTCCACGGGCAGGAGGATTTTTGATAATTTCAACCCTAATAAGCGTCAACAAAAGGATCAAAACCCACCAAAAATAGGTCTGATTGTTGGAAAACTGCATACGCGTTCAACGAAAAACAACTGAAGGCACCCTTACAAACGTCATCTTGGGTCAAGCGACTCGTCACTTTTCTCATTTTGGTCATTCCCTCATCAATTCGTCGCTTAAGGGGGCAGTCACACTTAGTCACCAAATAAACAAATACACACCCAATCAAGGAAATGGTATGCATTCAAAGAATCATTGAGAAAGACAATCACGCTCCTGCTTGGGGCAGCAAACAAGCAATAATCACAAGCTGAACAAACACTTGGAATTATGGAAGCATGAAGACAAGTTTCCTCGGACAAAAGGTTGCGCCCTTTGCCTATTCATGATTGAACAATGTCCAAGATCAAGTACACCTCACTAAAAAAGGTTACACTTGAGTTAAGTTCCTTAGCTCGTCAGAAGCAAAGATTCAAGAATGCGTGCCCCTTTCCATACTTGGGGCATCAAAATTTGGTTAGGTCACTAAGAAACCCTAATCATTAAAGTGCTTTTATCATCTTTTTTTTTTGTCAGCACTGCGCCACACACAGCGCATCCCAAAAAGGGGCATCTGTAGACACCAAAACAGCACCAATCTTATGCACAATTCCAAAAAGTGAAGAATGGTACAAAGAACTTAAGAAATCATATCATCCAAATAATCCAAGGACTTCCAAGTCCTCTTTCAAGCTAGGGTATAATTCCATTTAAGAAAAAAATACACAATTGGTTGAGGAACAAAAGAAAGCACCGTCTCAAGCATATAAAGACTCGTTAGTTAATGTTATAACAACTACACCAAAAATCATAATGTACCTAGAGAGCCTTTTGAAATAGGTAAAGGTAATCCCTATCTTAGGAGAAATTATCCCATGAGGAATAATATGATTTGGGAGTAGCATTTTTTTAGCTAGAAAGCATTAATATCCTTTTAAACATGGAATGGGTAGTACTGCAAGGGTTTCCCACAAAGTAAAGTCTCAATACATGGTTACAATTTTGTATTTCCCCTCTCAACTCTATAGCCTAAGGATTAAGGTTCTTCACCAACCAAGCATGGCATCCTTACAAGTCACCAAAAATATAGTATGAGGTACTACCTTTGACACATAGCAAGTGGATCTATAAGGGCCATTAGTCAATGGAATCACAATACCCCAAAACAAGCAAAGATAATTCAACAATTTTAAGGTCAAAATGTAGCACAAATTTCTAATTCCTAATTCATCGATACTTTTATCAAATTGATGTTACAAGCAACTTGTCCAAGCTAATCCGGTTTGATAATGATATGTTTATCTTCTTATTGTATTGTGTACCAGTGAATTCTTTTCACCTAGAGTGAACAAGGTGAGTTTCTTTATATAAATGGGGGCCTACGACCTACTATAAATAATCTTTTGGCTATATGGAGAAAGGATCAAGATACACTCCAAATGTACCTTTCATATTTTGAATAGTTGAAAATATTGCATAGCCTTCATCCAACGTTGTGGATCAATTTATCAAACCTCTTTTTGTATGCCTGTGTGAGTGTCAATGCCCTATATTTACTTGTTAGTCCTTTTTTACATTTTGGTTTGCATATAAGATGAATTTAAACTATTGTTTTCAACCTTCCTAATGTATTTTATTGAAAAATGTATTATTCCTCCTATAGTCATTGGTTGTATTTTACTTATAATCTCCTTGTCATTTGTCAATCCTCCTATGATAGATTGAATAATGCTACAAAAAACGTAAGAAATCACAACATATAGATACTTCTAGAAGTACTCCCAAGTCCCCTTTCAAACTAGGGTACAATTATTTTTGAGGATAAATACACCTAGTTGGTTGAGGAACAAAAGAAAGTAATGTCTTAAGAAAATAACACCTCATCAACAAACATTGCAACTAATATCTAAAATATCATAGTGTACCTAGAGATCCTTTTGAAAGAGGTAAAAGGAATCCCTATCTCATGAGGAATTATCCCATAAGAAATATAATGATCTGACAGTAACATTGTTTCAGCAGGAAAGCATTAAGATCCTTTCAAACATGGAATTGGTAGCATTGCAAGGGTTTTTTACCAAGTAAAGTATCAACACATGGTAAATATGTTTTATTCCCTCTCTTGACTCTATAGCTTAATTATTAAGGTTGTATAGGGTTCTTTTCCAACTAGGTTTGGCATCCTTACAACTCACCAAAAGTGTAGTACAAATTTACTATTTTTGACAAATAACAAGTGGATCTGTAGTGGCCATCAGGTGATGGAAGCATGATGTCCTAGAACAAGGAAAGATGAGTTGAAATTTTTAAGATCAGAATGTAGTAAGAATAGTTAATTCCTACACTAAAGTGGCAATTCATAGAACTATTATCCTCCATACTTCAATTCATTGATAATTTTAGCAAATTGATGTTACAAGCAAATTTTCCAAGCAAATCTAGTTTGACAATTATATTTTTGTCTTCTTGTTGTATTTTGTTCCAATCAAGTATTTTCACCCAAAGGAAACAAGGTGAGTTTCTTTCTATAAATAGGGTTCTAGGGCTCTGTGTAAATAATATTTTAGGGAAAGGCTAGAGCTATTCTCTCTAAATATTATCTTTCATCTTTAGATTAATAAAAAACTTTGCATAACCTTCATAAAACATTGTGGCTCAATTGATAAAACATATTTTTGTAGGCATGTGTGAGTGATGATGCCCTATATTTTCTTATTAGTCCCTTTTTCCAATTTTGGTTTGCATCTAAAATGGATTTAAACTATTTTTTTTAACCTTCCTAATTTAGTTGATTGATCAATACATTATTCTTGCTACAACCACTAGTTGTATTTTACTTTTAGTCTCCTTGTTGTTTTTTAATTATACTATGATAGATTGAAGAATACTATAGAGAACTTAAGAAATCACACAATCCAGATAATCCAAGAAGGACTTCCAAGTCCTCTTTCAAACTAAATTACAATTCCATCCAAGCACAAATACACCAAACTATTGAGGAAAAAAAGAAAGCAATATCTCAAGCAGATAAAGCCTCATCAACAAATGTTGTAGCTAATACCCTAAATGTCACAATGTAGCTAGAGATATTTTTCAAAGATTTAAAAGTAATTCTTATCTCAAGATGAATTGTCCCATGACGAATATGATGATCTAGCAGTAGCATTGTTTCAACTGTAAACTAACAAATAAAAATGTTAGATTCAGTGATAATAATTTATACTTGTAGGTGTGTGGGTGTAATTATAAGATATATGGTGTATACTTCCAAATACAATATACATGGATGCAAGGGTGTTAAGGTATGTAGGATGCAAAATAACTCAAATATGTTTGGGTAAGTGGGTTCTTAGGGTCTTTGTGAAGTTGGGTTTTGAATTCGACGAACGAAGAAGGAAGCTAGAACGACTTATTTTTTGGCAAGATTTTATGATTCTACTACTTTACCCCTAGTCTATGGTAATGGAATACCATTCTTAGCCCCAAGATGCTTTACGAAATCCCCAATTGTTGTTGCTTCCTTATTTACTCCAGGTAATGGCTCTTTTTATCTATTTTCACATCCTCCTCTCTTTAATCTAGGAAAGATAGATTCAATGATTCAAGCTCTTAATCCAAGAACCAAGCTACAAAATCAACCAAAGATGCATGCTCATCCTTCCAAAGGTACCTTCGTACCCAAACTAGATGCAGCCCCTGTGGTTGAGGTACCATCAGCTTTCACTCAACACCCTATTCTTACCTTATCTACTCAAGATTTAGCATGCAAATTCATCCCAAGGTTTCAACCTTAGTGTGAACAAAAAAATGAAATCAAAACAAAAAGAAATCATCCTAGGGTTTCAACCTTAATGTGAACAAAAAAAAAAATAACTAATACTAGGGTTTCGACCTTAATATTAATGCAAAACAAAACAAAATAACGCAAAATAAAAACAATTATGTGCAAGTTTTTAACTTCATATAAAGCAAAAACAAATAACAAGCAGAAGGAAGGAACATCATACCGGTCTCACCTCGGCTCCTCCACTCGAAGATCCGGTCCTCCCACTCATGATTTCCATGAAATTTTGACAGCGCTCCGCTACGCAAACTTGCACTCCTCCTCACTGCTCCAAATCGACAAAAAAAACAATGTTGCAAAGGAGCCCAAAACCTAGTTTTGGTTATTTTATAGGCTGTTAGGCCTATAATCGTTCCACCTTGGGATGAGCGCTCTGGTTAGAGCTCATTTCACCCTGGGACGATTACCAAATTGGTATTCTTCCCACCCTGGGACGATTACAGAGCAAGAAATAAAGCAACAAAAACATAATCCAAAAAATGAACCAAAAAAGAGAAATAAATATGTCGGACAAAGGTGCCTTTGCACCTGACATTCATGGCATAAAAAACCATTGTCGGGGTCACAAATGATCACTATCCTACTCCCTAAGAAGGCTAGCATAGTCGTACCGCTCCACGGGTAGGAGGATTTTCGATAATTTCAACCCCAATAGATGTCAACAAAAGGGTCAAAACCCACCAAAAATAGGTCCGATTGTTGGAAAACTGCATACGCGTTCAATGAAAAACAACTTAAGGCACCCTTACAAACGTCATCTTGGGTCAAGAGACTCGTCACTTTTCTCATTTTGGTCATTCCCTCATCGATTCGTCGCTTAAGAGGGTAGTCACACTTAGTCACCAAATAAAAAAATACACACCCAATCAAGGAAATGGTATGCATTCAAAGAATCATTGACAAAGACAATCATGCTCCTGCTTGGGGCAGCAAACAAGCAATAATCACAAGCTGAAAAAACACTTGGCATTCTGGAAGCATGAAGACAAGGTTCCTCAGACAAAAGTTTGCGCCCTTTGCCTATTCATGGCTGAACAATGTCCAAGATCAAGTACACCTCACTAAAAAAGGTTACACTTGAGTTAAGTTCCTTAGCTCGTTAGAAGCAAAGATTCAAGAATGTGTGCCCCCTTTCATACTTTGGGCATCAAAATTTGGTTAGGTCACTAAGAAACCCTAATCATTAAAGTGCTTTTATCATCTATTTTTTTTGGTCAGCACTGCGCCACACACAGCGCATCCCAAAAAGGGGCATCTGTAGACACCAAAACAGCACCAATCCGATTATGTGACTACAAGCATTGATCGAATTGGCATACACACCCCCTAGGGTAGCCTCCAAAGCTTAAACAGTGGTCCTAACCACTCCCAAATTAGTTTTGGAAGGTCAGAGGTCAATTTGGCACCTTTTAAGCACTTTGCTCCCTATTCGTCCTACCCTGGGACGATTAGAATCCTATTTGCCCCACCCCAGGACGATTAGCAGCAATTATTCCAAGGTGGGACGAGTAGCAGGTTTGACTGGAAAATATTCAAGCCTTGACAGATCTACCACTCAAATTCACTTTCAAGGCATGCAATTGCGATGAACGGTTTCAAATCAGAGAGAGGGACTCCAGTCAAGCATGCCTTGATCATGGAGGCCCTAAATCAAGGAGGAATCTTCTCTCCCCCAAGAAAGGCATGGTGATCCAAGTTGCGCCCTCGCATGCGCATTCAAAGGAGACCCTTGAGGTCTATAAAATGGTGAGCCTCTTCACCCCAAAATTAATAGAGCTGGAGCATTTGGAGCAACGGAGTGCTACCAAATTGTACCCCCATTCCCTTTCGTGCTTCCTACATCCATAATTTCTCTTTTGGAAGGGAGGTTATCGGGTGAACACTAGGAACGCAATCTAGACCTAAAACCCGATCAATCAGCCACAATCCCACACCAAATTCACCGACACAACCCCCTAGGAGGTTTTGGACCCATCCCACTTGGATTGGTGCCAAAACTAGTCCCCAAACGGTGGGCATCCTGCTCCCGGGTGCCCCCCGCACTACTGCAGTCCTAATCGTCCTACCCCGGAGTGATTAGAAATTTGTGAAGGATTTCTCTACTGTTCTTTTTGCATTCTGTCATATTTCATGTACTTATGCTGTTGTTCAAGTTTCATGTCATTCTAACTTGATTTGACTGTGTTTTTATCATTTTATGTGTTTACTAACATATAGGGAGCGCTTTCGGATACAAGACAATCTGGGCATAATATGCCAAATATGACCTTCTGGATCATCCTAAAATTCCCATTTTAGCCTAACCCCAACTTTGTAGGAGTTTTGGAGGCCTCTGGGCAGGACATTTGCAAGGTCGCTCTTGCACATTTTGTGACAGTCCTAATCGTCCCACCCTGGAGTGATTAGAAATCCATGCATGATTTCTCGATTGTTATTTTTGCAATGGGTCCTTGATGATGTCTTGATGCTTCTATAAAATTTTGGGTTCATTATGACATGTTTTGACCACTGTTCCATTATTTTTTACATTAATCAGTCGAAGGCTTTAGGGATTGCATGTTTTCCTAATATTCGCATATGCTATTAATTGTTTGTTGTTTCTTTGTACGCAGGATCCCACTCCCAGGAATACTAGAGGGGCAGAAAGGAATGACGAACACATGGACACAAGTGGTGGCAATGTTTGGCCCACCCATTTCGAATGTGGGCATGCGAAAGAGACTGGAAGCGAACCATCTATTGATGTAACGAACTGTATCAAACGTTCTGATCCCCAGAGGGGGGGAGAGACGTATTGTAACTAGATTAAAAGCAAAATTAATAAAATAGGCCTCACTTTTTTTTTCTTACATCTTGTTTCATTTCTGCTTTATTTCCTGCATGCATTTGTTCATCGCATTCGTAGGATTTAGCATATACCTTATATCAATTTTGTTTGCATCATAATCTGGTACACCGTCACTCCACATTCGGATTTCAAGAGGAAAAAAAATTAGTAGTTAAGAAATCAATAGACCTAAAAGGAAATACAGGCTAAAACACAAGCCAACATATTATAAAGCTTCTCCAAGAATAAGAAACTGTCTAAAAAATGAAGTTACTCTCATGGAATGGGAGGGGATTAAATAGTCATTTAAAAAAAAACTACTTAAAAGTCATTAATTTAGAAGCATCATCCACATTCAGTCTGTATCCAAGAAAAAAATGATAGAAAAAATAGCTATAGCATAATGGAATAAAATCTGGCCATAGTTAGAAACAATCGTGGTAGATGTATCAAGAGCTTAAGGGGGTCTAATTCTAGCATGGGACCCCAAAATCTTAACTTGCATCAACAGGCACAAACACAACTAGATAGCAGCTAAATTTGAAATGACATATGGATACCCCATAACAGTTATCAACTTTTATGGGCCAAATCATCCATAATAGAAGAAAGAGACATGGTAACATCTTGCTCAATGGTTGATCATTGAAAAGCCTGAAAACTTAATCATTGACGAAGACTTGAATATGACACTCAGACATTGGGAAAAATTTGGAGGAGCTAGAAAAAAATGTCCTGACTAAGGAATAATAGAAATAATTATTTTTGATGAATATCTCCAAGATGTTATCCTAAAAAAAGGAAAATACACTTGGACTAATGGGAGATCTAGAACACATTTCAAAGTTGAAAGGCTTGACAGGTTCCTAGTGAAAGAAGATCTATTGGTTCATTTTCCACTCCTCTCAAGCCACATAGTCCAAAGTTTCATATCAGATCATAAACCCATCATATTGGACAATGGATAAAACCTTTTGGAACCAAGGAGAATCCCTTTCAAACATAATCTAGATTGGACAGCTCACGAAGAATTCAACACTTTGGTTAAAAATACTTGGCAACAGCAAGTCTTGACAACTAATCCCCAAGAGATATGGAAAAGGAAAATTTATGACCTCAAAACAACTATATGGAAATGGCTATTATATAAAATCAAATTCAAGACATAAAAATCCATACTTCTTCAACAGGCTGAACAATTTGAAGCAAAAATTGGAGACTCTCCTCCTCTACCATACCAAGAGGATTCAAGGAGAGAGCTGCAACAAAAGTTCTAGAAGCTATATGCAGAAGAAGATGCATGGTGGAGGGTATACTTAATTAGGCTAAAAAAATGTGATAAGAACACCAATTATTTCCATCTCAAGACAATGCAAAACTATGTGAGGAACTCAATTAGAGAAATTGAGCACGAAGGGATGAAATATATAGGAAAAGAGCAAATCAAAGAGTTGGCAAGCAAGCATTTTTTACCTGCTAACCAAATAACATGGGAATATTCAAGCTCAAGAGTTGCTTCTACAATACATTCCAACGGTTCTCAATGAGGAGGACAAACAGGAAATGAGAAAACCACTCACAATGGATGAGTTAGAAGAAGTTGTCAACTCTCTTCCCAAGGATAAATCTCCAGATCTTGATGGGTTCACCAATAACTTCTACTAGCAATTTTTCATCTTATTCGCGAAGATTTGTTGAATATGATTGAAGATGTCAGACTAAATGGTAAGCTCTTGGGTGCTATCAACTCCACTTTTTTGGCCTTAATCCCTAAAGAGAAAAATGTTTTAATATTTTATAAATTTAGACCAATATCATGCAATTATTCTTATAAAATTATCTCCAAAATTATAACCAACTAGATAAAACAAAAAATTAGCAAATTAATTGTTGAAGAACATGGAGGATTCATCCCCAAGAAACAGATATATGAAAACATTATAATGGTTCATGAAGCTCTCCACACCAGTATGAAATCCAAAAAGAAGCATATAGCCATAAATATTAATATGGCTAATGCATTTGATAGGATAGATATTCAATTTCTTGAACAAGTGTTAGTTAAGTTTAGATTTTTCTTTCAGCTTACAAGATGGATTGGAGCATGCATCACTACCACTTGGATATCCCCCTTGATCAATGGGGAACCTTCAAAATTTTTCAAGGCTTCCAAGGTCATCATATAGGGTTTCCCTTTATCCCCATATCTTTACATCCTGCTAGCAGAGACTCTAGGGAGATCTCTTAATAAGCTAAGAAGGGACCAAAAGATCATAGATATTAAGGCAATTATAGGATACAGACAAGTTACTCATGGTAAATTAGCTAACGACACCATTCTTATGGGAGAATCATCAAGGCAAAATGTGAGGCAGATCAAAGAATGCTTAGATTGGTTCACACAAGCCACAGGGATATTAATTAACATAAAAAAGCCAAATTTTCACCCAAAACACCTCAGAAACTAAAAATAGAAGATTCAGTTTAAATCCTTGGATTAAAACAAGGAAAAGAACAACAATTCAAGTATATTGGATCCCAATGAGTTTCCACCTGAAGCCTAAGGATAACTAGAGTCCAACGTTAAAAATTTTGATTAAGAGAATTCAAAACTACAACAATGGTTGGTTGAGTCTAGTAGGTATAATAGTTGATGAGGCCTGAAAATGCCTCATTTTATTTGACATATAAAAACTACCATATTATTAATTTAAATGCCAAATAGTTGATTAGAATATATATTTGTTAAGTGTTTGCATGATTTTATGTTAGGAGCATTATATCTCTGTTTTTGACTATTTTCAGCATTTTGTGATTGCTTTTGCTTGATTAAGTAGCAAATAAAAATATGTATTTCAAACAGAAAAATTTGGTATGCTCATATCCATTAACTTCACAATGGTTTATAATTTTTTTCCAAACTTGTTTGAAGTCCACACTGAAGCCAAATTATTAGGATTGTTCTAAATCTGGAAATCTGTAAAAAATAGTCATATAAAAATCAACAAGTTGTCACTTTATAGGAGCACCTTGAATTTGTCAAGCAAAACATGAGGAAATGGATGGAATAATTTTATAAGGACTACAGAAGACATATGACCTATTTAGAAGCATTCCCACATGGTCTAAATAGACAACAACATGGTATAACAGAGCAGGGATAATTGTGCAGCATTGTTGCACTATTTCAGCATGGTTACTTGGTGAATAAAGTGTATAAATTTGGTAGCAACTTGATGTACTTATTCATGTTGATATTTGAATTATTTTCCCATGTTCTAATTTGTTGAACTTGCAAGAAATGCCAACATTTTACAACTGTGTAGCAAATCTAGAAAATGCAGCAGTTTACCATGTAAATTTCAACCAGCTACCAATGAATGGCAAGACATGGAATTCACACATGTAGAAGGATAAAAGCTATTGCAATCAGTTCCTGAGAGATAACCCACCTGAGAAAATCAACTGAGATCACTTGAAGACAACACAGTTAATCAATCCGAAGAGTTTCTAATTGAGCAGACATCTTTGGATTGACAGAATGCAGTTTCTTTGGATTGAGTCAATTATCTTCGGATTGACAACAAAAAGTGCTTTTTGACTTCTTGACTATTTTTTGACGGTGGAAAAAGGAAAAGAAGGTTGAGAAGGTTAAGGGAAAATATACCCCAACTTTCTTTGTCGTCCTTGCCATCCAAAAGCCACCATTCATGGAAAATGATCAATTGATCCTCTTCTAGGATAAAACCAGGAAATGTTGTAGCATAATAGGATTTTATCTGTAGGATAGGAATAGTATATTTTATGTTTGTAAATAGATATTATGCATCTATAAAAGGATAGCTCCCTTCTTGGTTGAGCTAGGTAGGAATTAGAATAGAGGAGAGTAGTAGCAGCAGCAAATAGGATTGTATAGCAATTATCTGTAACAGTTTTCAGCATGTTTTGATAGCAATAAAAGTGCAGTCTTTTTGTCAATTTCTATTTTGAGTTTTAATTAGTTAAGGAGTTTTTTTACACCTCCTTATAGATCAGGAAGTATGGGCCCAATTTTAGATCTAGAAGGAGGATTTTTATGGCAGGTTTTAATCTATAATTCTATTGTAGCAGAATTAACAGATTGCTTGCCAAATTTCATTTTCTTATTTTAATTTTGTATTATGTTATTTATGTTTTCTATTATGTTTGTGTACAAAATTTGTGTGTGTGTCAGCTGACAAATTAGATTAAACATTTTTTTTCCTTGTTTTCTCTGCTTTCCATGTTTCCCTATTTTTTTATGTTTCAGCAACTTTTAATTTTTAGCAAATTTTATTTTGCTATCAATTCCTGTAGAAGCTTGATGACCTTTTGTGGTAGGACATTGACAGGTGTTTTTATTTCCAAGCATCATTTCAATTCTGCAAAAGTAAAATAGGTTTCAATTTTGCAAGTGTAATTTAGGATTTCATTTCAGTAATATTTCAATTTAGCAATTTCAATTCTGTTATTTCAATTCTGCAAAATTAGAGTAGATTTCAGTTCCTGCACTTGTAGTTAACTTTACATTTTTGAACTTAGAATAAGTTTTCAATTTCTTCAAGTTTTTATTCTGTAGATTAGGTTTAGTGTGACACCAAAAGGCTAAACCCAATCTGTCTCACCCAATAAATGCTTAAAATTTGAATGCCCGAATTGTACTCTACCCTAACCTTCAATCGTAGACAACCTTGGACATTGCCCCAGATTGATAAATCATTGAGATTAAATGATGGTATTAATGACACTCATCAATAGTGTTGATTAAATCCATTCTATCCACTCTCGCAATATATCAGCTTCCTGTTTATCATACTCCCAAAAGTATTCTTCATATGATTTATGGCATACACAAAAATTTCCTATGGCAGGGAGGAAGGAAAATAGAAAGGAAGAAAATCCATTTAGTAAATTGGGACATGATCACCAAAGATAAAGAGCATGGTGGCTTAGGTATCTGAAAAATGGAAAATGTAAGCAATGCCCTAGGTGCCAAGCTCCTGTGGAACATGCTAAATCCACCCCAAGCTCCCTAGAAGAATATCTTGATCAACAAATACACAAATAACTCTACAAGCATGCAATTATTAAGAAATATAGAAAACCAACCAGGTGCATTGTTAATATGGAAGCATATAGTTGAGGCCAAGGCAATAATTGCAAAAAAAAAATCTCTTAGATCCCTGGAGATGGTAACAAGATCAATTTGTGGGAATTTTCGATCCTTGGAAATCCTCCATTACAAGAAAGATGTAACCTGATCTCCAAAACCAACTACAAAGTTTGGGAATTGAGAAGCTTAGTGACCTTATAGAATGGTTAGAAGAGGAACCTACCTAGAAATCACCTCCTCTCCCTATGCATATCCAAGATGAATGAGAGTGTTTCAAAAGGTAAAATACTGGTATAAGACCCATCAAGAGGCATATTTTAGATCAACTTATGTGGGGGGCATAAGAAATACAAGGGAGTATACAATTAAACTTGGAGTTCACTCCCAATTGGTTGGAACAGTCAACAAAAAATTATTCTCAGTTTGAAAAAAGAGGATTCGACCTAAGTTGCAAGTCTTCATTTGGCTGGTGCAGTAGAACAAAATCTTAATAGGGGATAACTTGCAAAAAAGGAACATAGTTGGGCCTCATGTCTACCCAAGGTGCTTAAGGAAGAGTGATACCATGAACCACCTCCTATTTGAATACCCAAAAGTGATAGCTATATGGTTAGAAATTACTAACTTATTTACTTTGATCAAACATTGAAAGTTGTTTAAACCATTGGAGTGAAAAGTATAGAGGAGGCCTCAACAGAAAGCCTCTAGTGAAATTTATATGGAAATCAATCCCACACACTATAATTTGTCACATCTGAATGGATAGAAACCAACGGATATTTGAATAGAAAGGAAACAAAATAGATGTAATCATAGGGAGAATCATTTGGAATATCACAACTAATGTCAAATTAAATTTTACTCAATAGAAAATTCAAGAAGACTTGACTCCAAAAGAGTGTCATATGATTAAAAGTCATGATCTCCATGCATTATTGGCAATAAGGTACTATCATTTTGACTTGGAAGCTCATGTAATCCACTAACCTGCATTGTTCTTTGATGAAGCATCAAAGTCCACTTCAAGACAAGCGGCAAGAGGAGGACTGAACCTTGCAGGCCCAAGGAAGGTGCTAATTAAATTCAAAATCAATTTGGGAATCACATCCAACAACATGGTTAAAATTCTTGGATGTGATATGGGGATGAGACTCATAGTGAAAGAGGGAATTAGACACCTATTGGTGTATGGAGATTCAAAACTAGTCATGACAATTGAGGATTGTCCAAGACAGGATCAGGTGTTGGGAAAAAAATTTGACTACCATCAAATATTTCCACATCAAGAAAAAATTTAACAAGGATGCAAATGCCTTTGCTAATGAGGCAATTAACACCGCTCATATCCAATGTAGAGTCACAAAGATCAAAAAATAAAAATAAATAAGGAGTTGCATGTCATGGAGTGAAGGACTACTCTAATATCTAGTGCTCCCTCTCTATGTGCTTTGTTTGCTTTTGATGCTTAGTGTTGCTGATCTTAGTATGTTACACATTAATTTTGTTATGGTTCTTGTTAGGTATTCTTGCTTTTTGTTGTATTTTTTCTATACTCAACTCTAGCTTCAACTTCCTTTGCCTACTAGGAGACTTTGTTTATGTTTTTCATGCTTATTAATACAACTCTCTTTTTGAAAAATAAAAAATAAGCATGTAAACTATGTTGCAATGAATTTCTACATGGGCCTTGTTTCCCATTTCAAAAACTTGAAAACTTCTTGAAAACTCCCAGAAACTCTCTTCTTAACTTCTCATTTTTCCTCACATATCAAAGACACATTTCCAAGGGTATTTCCAGTATTTTTGGTCCTTTAAACGAAACAAAAAGTTCAAGGTCAATATTTTTAGAGGTTTCATTGGTATTGCATGAGCTCCATACGGGACACACATGACCAACTTCAATAAAAACCCCATTCAATATAAAATAAGATCTAAGATGAGAGAAAGGAAGCAAAATTAAAGATGACTTGAAAATAATTACAAGTTGAGATCAATGAAGCTATAAAATTTAAAACAAGTGGTAGGATATTCAATACCAATAAGGAGTTAAATACATGGATTCACTCATTTGGTGAAGAGAAACTAAAAAAAATAGAGGATCTAGTTTTTTGCATTCTAATTTGTCTTGTATCTTGTAAAAAAGAACAGTACACATAGGGAAAAAATATTGGGATTCCTAAAACTTCTAACTTGAATATTTCTATGGTTGCATATCTTGAGGACAATGACAGTCCTCTTCATGCACCTATTATTGGGGCTTCTTCTTATTTTGGTACTAATTTTTAAGATTAAGAACTAAGTTTATAATATGTCCCATGTAATTTAGTTTTGCATGACATGCATAACCTGATCTATAAAGGTTGAGATTTGACATTAACCATTGCACTCCATATGAATTTTAATGTGTTTTTCATCCATTTGTGACATTTTTTTTATTAGGGTAAAAATAGGATTTTGAAAGGGCTAAAACCTTTTTACAACACAAATTCAGCCCATCAATTACATAACTACCAAGGGCAAATAGCCAGAGATCCCTTGGATGCAAGACAAACAGTATCCATCCTAGATCCCAATTAGTTGTAGTCCTCCATTGTGAACTTTTCTAAGTCCTCATGGACCACCCCAGGGGGGATCCATCTTGTATCCTCTTCTTTAATGGCACCAAAGTTTGTCAGCCAGTCTGTTGGTTTGTTACCTTCTCTATAGACATGAACAAAGTCAACTTCTTCAAAATGCTTTACAATCTCTCTAATATCTTGCACAATGTAATCAATTTTCCAATTAGCTTCTCCCTCATTTTTTAAAATATTGATAATATTCAAGGAGTCTCCTTCAAAGATAATTTTTTTAGCACCTAGATCCTTGGCTAGCTTTGCACCCAGATGTAAAGCATTAACTTTAGCTTTATGAATAGTAGTAATTCCCAAAAACTTGTAGGTTGCCCCCACCAATCTACCCTGATTGTCCCTCCAAATTGCTCCTACTTCGGTCTTACCTGGGTTACCTTTGGATGCCCCATAAAAATTTAACTTCAACAAATCATCTCGAGGTGGTTTTCATTTTACATCAATTCTAACCTGAACATGTCTCTTCACCACTAATAGGTTCCAAATTCCATGCCTTAGCTATCATAGTCTCTTCAGTATTCTCTGGCTTGATAGGGTACTTGATAGGTTTAACATTCTCCTCTAAAAATTGGGTGATACTTCCAAAACTTCTTATTGCAGACCTTTTTTCCCTCTAAAAATTCTCCTGTTCCTCTCTAACCAAACTCCCCACACAAAATGAAATGGAATCAGGTTCCAAATTACATTAAGACGAGGAATGAAAAAGGGGTTCTCCCATTGTTGTAACCACAAAACCATATTATAATGCATCACCCAAGAGATGCCCATCCTATTGATGAGGAGCTGGAAAATATTTAGAGCATAGGGATATTCCAAGAAGATGTGTTCCACTGATTCTTCTACATTTTCACATAAACTACATCTATTAGGAAATTGAAAACCTCTCTTCTTAATATTATCCATTGTTAGAATCTTATTATGGAATGCTTCCCAAAGAAAAATCTCTAGTTTAGGAATAGCTTTCTTACCCCAAATTATATTCCAAGGGAAACCATTATCTACAATAGAATCCAAAAGATCATAGGTTGTCTTCACACTAAATTCCCCATTCTTAGTTCTACTCCAAACCACAGAATCTCTATACTAACAACACCTAATTAATAAGATTTTAGTTTAGCTTTAAGGAGGTTTAAAGCCTTAAAATTCTCAAGGTCTACCTCTAAACATTTCCAACTCAACTGGTTATCCAATAAAGTCATGTAATCACAAACATTTTTACCATATCTATCTTCTAGATCCTCTTTCAGTTTAGATAAAATATCATTGTTGGCTAAAGGGTTGTCATCTAACCAAGCATCTTGCCAAAAACTTATACAGGCCCCATCTCCAACACAACATTTCACACCCTTCCACAAGGCCTCCCTAGCCTCCACCAAGTGGTTCCATAAAGAAGAGTCACGATAAGGGTCTTGAATTGTGATAAATTTGATATCCTCCTAGCTATCAAGATATTTTTCTTAAGAAATATTTAAGGTAAACAAAGTATTTTTAGAGGGGCCTGGACCCCTATCAACAAGGTGGGTGTAGGATAATGGAGCCCTATTGACCTCTACCAGCACATAGGATATTTCTAGCTACGACGTATATCTTCAGTATGGAGGTAGAGAGAATGGAACCTGGGTCGACCTCTACCAGCACCCAAGACTTTCACCAACTACACTACACAAGCAGATAAAAATTTGTTTAGGGTAAACACAAGATTTTTAGAGGGTCCTAGACTCCTATCAACAAGGTGTGTGTAGGAGTAATAGAGCCCTATCGACCTCTACCAACACATAGGACATTCTCAGCTACACCATATATCTGCAGTATGAAGGCAGGGAGAATGGAACCTGGGTCGGCCTCTACCAACACCCAAGACTTTCACCAACTGCGATACACAATCATACATCTTTAATTAAATTTTATCTATAAATTTTAAAAATATTTCATTTTGTTTTAACTAGGTGTTTCCCTTCCCGTTTCTGCGTTTCCATAGGGTTTGATGACTCTCGTCTCCTAAGGCATTTCAATTTCGAAAAATTTACTTGTTACCAAGTTTCATGCAACTTATCAAATAAAAAAAACAAAGGAACATGAATCTTTTTTTCAGCTAATGCCTTAGATTACATATTATTTTTAATTTGAAAAATAACAAAGACATCTTCCTTGCTAATGAAGTCTTTCAGATTATACAACAAGTATAAACAGTGTCAAAGAAAATTTGAATTTGAACCAATGCCAATTATGATTGGGAGAATTTTCAGCCTAAAGCTTGCTTCCAACTGCTTGTGCACCTCCAACCACATCCTTCCTAGCACATCATTGTAGTGAGAGGAACCAATACCTTCAACTATAATTTTGTACCAAAATCCCTAGCGAGGGAGCATTCAGTCCACACCAAGGTGCCCTGGATGCTCTCCACATTGGAATATAAACCATTTTTAAGCTAGAGAATATGTTGGGGTGTTCAAAAGCAGTGCACCATGACTCATTCTAGTATTCTTATATTCATTATGCATGGCAATAGAAGTCATGATGATCATTATGTATGTCCTCTTGCTTTCTACATGTAAGCACCAATGTGCCATGATTAGTGCTTTCCTCAAACCTAGCTTGACCACCAGAAAAAATATGTTTGTTTATCTACTCATAACATGAAATGACTTATGTTATTAATAGAATAAAGGAATTTCCCAAGCCCAAGATTTGATATTCTAAATTTGGGATCATGAGAAAAGGAATTGCCTTCTCTTAGAAAACCACAGGAAAAGGGAATGCTCTATCTTTCACGTTTGATAAAATTGGTGGAATAAAGACATTTTACCACAGAGCAGTGATTATTTCCCATTTAGAAGGAAATGGAGGGATATCAAGGCAAGACAATAACTACTCATTTTTGTATCAATAATGAATTTACACAATAATTCCTTGTTGCCTTATCAAATACTATAAATAAACATCAAATACAACAAATAAACATCAAATACAAATCTCTTGAACTGAGTTGTACATCATCAAAACATTGAAAGGGCAATTTTTCTATGGTCAAGTTCAAAACCATTTAAACTATGCATGATGTAGAAGAACCCCCCAAAAAAATAATTTTGAGTACTTTCCAAGAGACTGTTCTAGTCAAGGCATTAGACATGTCTTTTGATAGGATAATATTATATTATTCTATAGTTAGCTCACGAGAGATATTAGTTTGTTTTTATATACAGGTTATAAAAATTATAACCAATCTATATGCATTTATCTTAAGCATCAATGAAGGTGAATTGATTATGTCCAATGGTATTAGAGTGGGATTTAGAGGTCTTGACCGAGATAACATTCCTTAGTAGTTCTCCATGAAGCAGATGAGGCCGACATCGCCTAGGCGCACCTCGTAGTCAAAACCCACCATGATGTTGATAATGCCATGGTGAACTACCTTGTAGGAATATCTTCTATGGTGGTTCGACAAGAAGGCAAGGAACCCCACAACTGGGTGGAAGCGAAGATCAAATCCCTAGAGTAGATTGTGGAGAGCATTCTAGACCCCCAACTAAAGGATGAGGTCATGAATATTATGCTTGTGTAGAATAAAATACCTCTAAAATAGAGGAAGCGACAGTGGTAGGAGCACAAGGACATCCTTTCTTTATCAAATTTGATTGACTTATGTATGTCTAAATACCATGAATAATCATCGACACATGGGTTTGTTGGCTTTCCAGATGGTACAACATGTGACGTGAGGCTTAGTGCCACTAAGGACACATTCAACTTTGGCCTATCTACGCACGTGAGTCACCCACTATGAACCAATGTATATTAGCGATCCCCAATGTGTACTATGCAAACGACACTGATCTTTGGCTGCATTTTGCACCTCATGACCCCAATAATTTTGCAATTCTTTTCTATGAGGTGACATTTTTGAATCTTCCTACTGATAAGACCAACATTGAAAGTAGTCACAAATACCCCACACATGTAAAAATTGGGACACACCTTACCATACTGAATGACAAGATAGTTTTAGTCCTTATATTTATGGCTTTCAATCCATTGATCTTTGTATCCCACGACACAATCGAGAGCTGCCCAAATGCGACCATTGCCACCCACGTGGGTAAGAGCGACAAGAAGCACAAGACCCCAACCTCCATTATAGGGAGTATTAAGGTCTATCTATTTTCTTATTATACACACATCCAAGTGTGTCGTTTGAATTGTTGAGTGGATTTGGTTGGGTCAATTGTGCTCAGGATTAGGCACCATGGTGGAGTATGGCCAGCCAGTGGGCATTGGCCACGGTGTGGAGGGTGGACATCATTGAGTAGACCAAAGCCCATGCTAGGATGGCAGGGCACCTTAGGCAGAGCATGACAGAGTTTTCAGGCTTGGCAGCGCCTGCCAGTCATCCAGACCAACTTACAACGGGTGCCTTTGGAGGTAGCTCAAGGGTGCAGTGAAGTCAAAAAAGTGTCAGGTTGTCAGTCCTAACATGGTAGTGTCTTGGGATGGGAATTCCAATGTAAATGTGCTACGGGAGCAGCACAAGGTACTTAAGATATTTAAGGCAATTGGTTGGCTTGTAACGGGCATGAGCTCGTTTGGACTGTACCCTATCTGACTGGTCAAAGTTATGTGGCTACCTACCATAGGTTTTGAATATTGGGTAAATGCAAGAGCAAGTCGTTGACTAACTTGGCCACGTGCTTATTTAAGCACCCCACCTAGCCTTGTAATGGTTGTTGATTATATTGTAACCTTCAGATTTTGGATCAATATACCTATGACTGTGACCTAGGTATGCTATGGATTTGATAACGTGTCTTGAGTCAATGGGCATCTAACTGAACCTTCGCACTTAATGAAGTATGGCATTAACAAAAATGACTAAGTATCTTGACCTTGCTCATGTGCTAGTCTGGAAGCCATAGTCCCTGTGAGGCCACGTGTGCATGGTAGAACAGGGTGTCACGAAGGGTCGTCCGGTTATGGGACCTTACCCCTCCGATAGATGGTATCAGTGCTTGGCTTGGGGGTCATGATAGAGCCTATGCACTAAGATTTTTGTTAAGCGATGTTGAAATAAAATGATCACGAAAATTAGAAAATATTATTTAATGTAGGTGTTTAAATAACAAATAACTTGGGCTAAGAATAGCCTAATATTGGGATGAAATAAATCCCCCCATGAAGGTAGCTAACAACTAATTAATTAGCGCTAACTACTAACAATAAAATATTCACTAACAATGTGAATATTGCCTAACTAATATCTCACGTCTAACAATAATATGCTAATAAACTAACGCGTAAATAATAACCATAATATATTCGAACAATGAATATCTTCATGGTAAAACAAAATAAGGTAATAACCTAACTTACTAAGGTAAAAATGAATTTACCCTAATAATCTACCTAGGATAATTTACATATAACCAAATGAGGTAATAATCATAGTTACTATAGCATAGTAACTCTAACATCCCCCCTTATTACATTATTTGGGTAATGTATATAACTGCCCCAATACAGTGAAAAACGATGTTGATATGTTGGATCTTGCTCTGGCTCAGGCTTTGTCACACTGCTCTGGCTGCTCTAAGAAAAATAAGTACTTCCTGAGTACTTTAAGCAAAAAGTGGTTCATTCCTCACTTTGTTTTCACATCAACGAATGTCCTTATTGTAATCTTTTCATCCTATTGGATTGCATGGGTAACCAGTTGTTGCAACCGCTAGGTGTACTAGAGTAGATCACTACATATGAGGTTCATTCTGTTACAATATGATTTTGCAAAATTTTTGATAAGGTAGCTAAGGTGTCGATCGCTACCGAAAATGCACCCTTATAAGTTTCCCTCTTTTTGTAAAATATTTTTTAATGGAATTTTTGCAAGAAGTTTGACTAAGGTGTCGATCACTTCCAAAAAATATGTTGATATGTTGGCCCTTGCTCTGGCTCGGGTGGTAGTTTGATGGCAGGGTTCGTTTCTCCTTCGAATGATTCTTAGACAACGAAGAGCTTTGGTGATCCAAGGTCTATGCTTCATGAGACAAAACTTGTACTCTCAAAACAAATTGTTAGAAAAAAATTCAGAGCAAAGTCATAGGAGTCTCAATGTCTGCAAAAAAATAGTGCTTTGCTTTTTGTCTCTTATCCCCCTTGTGGAGAAAACAAAAAAATACTTATTCTTGTATTTTGCAAAAAAAAAGCCTTTTAATTTTCTATTTTAATGCATAAATTTAATTAATTTAAGCATAATTTAATTAATAATAAAATAAATTTGATTAAAATCATGATAATCTAAAAAATTTGATTTTATATCAAAAATATTAAATTATTAATAAAAATACTAAAAAATAATTAAAAAATACAAAAAAATTAAAAAATTTATACCTTTAGGATCGAAAATTTAATTTTCTTTTAGCAAAAAAAATCTTTTGTCCCCAACGGGACTCGATCCAAGCACCTCACGAATGTGCATCCTAGACTGGTCACGCTTGCCAGTCGGGCTCCGTGGCTGATCTGAAGGCCAAGGGGAGCCAGGTTTACTTTATTTCGTCTTCAAAGTTGGATATGGGAAAAAAAATATGGGATATTAATCCCACATCTGCGAAGCGGATGTATTTATGCAGTTTAAAACCATAATTGCACCCCTTTGACGTGATTGCCTGCAGGCAATCAGGACGAGCCTTTTTTGCCATGCAAACCAAGACAATTGCGTCCGTCACGTGTTTGCAGATGGAATTGCTCGCCTACCACATGTTGCCAGTCAAATGCTACCAAGTCTTCGTGGATGGAACTGCTCACTTCCCATGTGTCACCAGTCAATTGTTGCCAAGTGTACATTGGAAGTCGTATCTCCAACTGGTTAGTGGGTTCGAGCAGTTCCAGGTGTCGCAGATCAGGATTGTGAGATGGTGGTCATCTTTGGAGGGGTCACCTGCCCTACGTGGAGGTGGGCTTTAAAGGACCTGTCAGGTTAGATAGGCTATCAGATCTACAGGTTTCTATCATCGTCAGAGGCCCACAAGCTTTCAGGATTGGATGTGGAGTTTCGTGCCCAACGGTGATCCACGAGTTCAGTGCTTCGTTGCTCAGAGTTATCAGTTTTAGCAGGCTTCGTCTATGGGATTCATGTAGTCAGTTCCCATAAATGGGATCCTTGCAATGTTGTTAGGGAGCCTCGACATCAGTGAGCCGACAGGTCTGCACGCTGTCAGGTCCCGCAGATATTATCCAGGACAGTGTCAGTCGTTGACAATGTCAACACTGATAGGTTTTGTACCTTTGATCTACCAAAAATGCATCTTTGATCCACCATAGGTTCAGTGGTTGTTCACATCAGATCATGAGCCTCAATATGTGTGCCAAGATCCAACAAAAAATTCACTTCAAGATACGTGTCAGGATCCATTAGAAAATTCACCTCGGGATATGTGCTAGGTTCCAGCAGAGCGATGCCTCAAGAAACGTGTCAAGCAACAATGTACTAGAGGGGGTCTTGTCTTAGGAATTGTGCCCCATTGTCCAGTCGCCTTAGTTTCGCTCGCCCAGGTAAGTGCTCTAATACCAATGAAATAAAATGAGCACGAACATTAGAAAATATTATTCAATGTAGATTTTTAAATAACAAATAACTTAGTTTAAGAAAAGCCTAATATTGGGATGAAAGAAATCCCCCCATGAAGGTAGCTAACAACTAATTAATTAGCGCTAACTACTAACAATAAAATATTCACTAACAATGTGAATATTGCCTAACTAATATCTCACGTCTAACAATAATATGCTAACAAACTAACGTATAAATAATAACCATAAGCTATTCGAACAATGAATATCTTCATTGTAAAACAAAATAAGGTAATAACCTAACTTACTAAGGTAAAAATGAATTTACCCTAATAATCTACCTAGGATAATTTACATATAACCAAATGAGGTAATAATCATAGTTACTATAGCATAGTAACTCTAACAGATGTGTGGAAGTCTGTAAGGTTCATGGAGTCTAAAAGTTTGTGTTCCTCGACTGCATGGTCTGTGTAATGGTATATGTGACCTTTGAACTCCCAGTAAACCCGCCAGGTGGCCTGCAAAAGGTGAGACTAGAAGCTAGTGCAAGAGATAGAGGTGGTCGATAGAACATGCAGATGCACGCCATGGAAGAACTCGAGCAGTGCATTGTCCAGCAAATAGGCGAATTTGAGGACACCATCCAGGCCATGGAATGGTTATTTAATGATTGGAAACCCATGGTGGATGAGGCCCTTCTCAGACTTGTGGACTAGCGTGTTGCCAATGAGAAGGCCACTACATAGTTGTAGAAGTGCCTTGACGAAGATTTGCTAGCCCAAAATAAGATGCAAGATAAGTTGACCATGCAATGTATGGTTGTTGTAGCCACTATGAGCTAGAACGTTGGCGTTGGACATAGTGCAGGCACCTCGATTGCAAAGACGTCCAGGTTGAAGGAGCTAGAGACGTATGATAGGCTATTGGATAACTTCTTCTAGGACATGGGGGAGTATCTCGAGACCTTGGGCGACTTGACAGGCAAGCAAGAAGTTAAAACAACAACGACGTATCTTAAGGGTATCATCAAAACTTAGTGGAGGAACCTCGTGACCAATGCTAAGGTGGGTAAAATTATAAAAAAAGTAGAATCATGGGACGAGCTGAAGGAGGCCCTAAGGGGTTACTTTTGCGTGGAGAACGTTGAGTGGTGGGGGAGGTACAAACTTCGTAACCTGCACCACACCAGCAATATTTGGAAATATTATCAAGGCATTCGAAGAGTTGATGGTATACATCAAGGATATGTTTGAGGTGGACCGTCTATTTTTATTCGAAGATGATTTGCAATCGTGGGCTCAAATGGAGCTCCAATGGCATAAGTCGAAAGACATCACCTTGGCTATTGTTGTAGCCGATAGTTTCTTCGACTTTAAAGTGAAAGACACAGTGAGATAGAACGCTTTGGGCCAACCAAGCAAGGGTAATTCGTCGCTAGGTGGCAAGGGTCCAAGCCAATTTTCGGCCAAGACAAAAGGGTTGTTGCCTAATCAATCAAAGCCCACGCCTTAGTCCTCCATGGGTTTCGGTAAGTCAAGGAAGTCGATGACTAGTATCAAGAGAAAATGACATCAAGATGAGTAGTCAAAAATTGAATCCGATAAGTCTTGAATGTGACGTTGGACCTGTCAGGATCCGCACCCTCAAAAGGAGTGCTCACAATGGGTACAAGTTACGATTGTTCAACAGGAGACTAAACTAAACACTCTAGATAAATTCCATGCCATGGCCACGATAAAGACCTATCTAAGTGAAGGGAAAGTCGACGACATCCATCGCCTAATGTATGTATGTACGTTAATCAACGAGCGAAAAACAATTACCTTGGTGGACACGGGGGTAACCCGACGATATTTTGCAAAGTCGGTTGTACATGCCCAAGTGGGGTGGATTATGTCAAGAATTCATCATGGAGTGCCACGATAGTCTTTGGGTGGGTCACCCAGGGAAAGGGAGCACAATGGTGTTATTGGAACGCAAGTTCTACTATCCACACATGGATACGGACGTGGATGAATATGTCTGAACATGCTTGTTGTGCCAACTAGACAAGCTCGTTAGTAAGGCACCAGGTGGCCTGTTGCAACCATTATCAGTTTTGATGAGGTCATGGGCTAGTGTTAACCTCAATTTTATCACAGGCCTCCTAAAAGCAAAAGGATTCAAGTCCATAATGGTGGTGGTGGACAGGTTTTCAAAGTACACTATGTTCATTAATTGCCCATAGCCCTATCCGATAGAGGTCACGACTGAGTGCTTCTTCAAAAACGTAATCAAGCAATGGGGGATACCACTTAGTATTATTTCAAACAAAGAAACCATATTTACCAACAAATTTTGGAGGGAGTTGTTCCATCTAATGGGAATGAAGCTTACGATGTCTGCTTGCTTCAAGCCGTAAACGAATAGGTAAACTAAACAGGTCAATGTTATGTTAGAGATATACCTACGGCATTTTTGTGAACAATGACCAATCAAACTAGTCGGTCCTGTTGGACATGTCTCAATTTTGTTACAACATCGAGAAGAGTCGTTCTAGTCACTACTCATTTGAGTTGACCACGGGCCAATAACCATTAACCCCGCACACCGTCTTGGCAGGTTATTTGAGTGCATGCACTACTGCAGCAGAATACTTGAGTGATGCAGGAGCTTTAAAAGGGGATATGATGTGGTAGTTTCTTTTATTTATTTTTTATGAGTGGAAAAGAGAACTTTTTAGAATTCCTATAAACAAAATCTTTTTTTAAGGAAATAACGAAGTTTCCGAAAGAATATAGAAATATAGAGAAAATCAAAAAGGTAAATAACAAAAGTTTCGAGAAGAATATAGAAATATAGAGAAAATCAAAAAGAAGCTTCTAGAGGAAGTAAACAAATAATATATATATATATATATATATGAGATAGAGCAGCAACAAGAGGGGATATAGAAGACCACCGAAGCCTATAGCGAGAGAGGGAATACATGAAGAATCAAAGATTGTATGTTGTATGATGCCCTTTAAATTAATACAAAAATATTAGTATTTTTTGTGCCTTGTTGGTACGTTGTGTACTCTGTGTGATTGGAATCAGGGTATAAACCCTCTGTTATGTTTCTCATAGCCTGTGCTTGCATCATTGAGGCAATGGTAGAGTCTCGTGGACTTTTCCAGGATGCACCTATTGAAAGCTATCGAGAGGATGAATATGGGGGTCAATGCTAAACGTAAACTTGAAGAGTTTAAAGTGGGGGATCGGGTTTTGCTAAGGATGGAGTCGGAGGTCTTCTAACTGTCAAAAGGGAAATCCAAGGCATTGATCCATCGATATGATGGTCCCTTTGTAGTGATCAAACGCATCAGCATGGCTGCTTACTAACTGAAATTGCCTGCGCACTTGAGGGTTTAGCCTATATTCTAGGTAATCCAATTGAGATCCCTTCTTGCCAATGAGACCACACCTAAACATTAGTAGCCCAATTGACCACCAACAAACATCTAGGATAAAACTGGATTGGCCTTGGAATGAATATGGGATGTGAATATGGTTAAGTGGCGAAACAGGGAGCATAAGGAGTACTTGGTCAGTTGGAAGGAGAGAACAACAGATAGTTGGGAGAGGGAGGAAGCCTTATGGAAATGGAAAAGCATGGTGGAGGTGTTCGAGAAGAGGAAAGCCTCAAGTGACACTGCTATACCCTGAATTTCAAAAGAATGGGGGTGACCCGATTGAGTTCAACGATGGGAAATTGTGCCACAACGTCGAGGGCATTTTCGAATTCAGTGGGGGAGGATGTAGGGAGTATTAAGGTTTTTCTATTTTGCGCGTCCAAGTGTGTCGTCCAAATTGCCAAGTGGATTCGATTGGGTCAGTTATGCATAAGATCAGGTGCCACAGTGGAGTGTGGTCAACTAGTGGGCAATGGCCACAACGTGCAGGGTGGACATCGTTGGGCAGACCAAAGCCCCTGCCAAGATGGCAGGGTACCTTAGGCAAAGTGTGGCAAATTGTTAGGTTTGGCAAATCTATAGCATACCTAGGTCACAGTTGTAGGCAGAATACTGGGTGTCACGGAGGGTCGTCAAGTTATGGGACCCTGTCCCTCCAACATCTGGTGTCGCTGCAACAGAGAGCCCTCCTAGGGAACTGGATAGATGTCACCCTTCATGCATGTGAGAAGGGATCCTTTGTGGTAGTCCATTACCAATGAAACAGTTGAGGTTGACTCAAGTAGAGGCTATATTTCTACATCGGTGGATCCGATAACATAATATGAGGGATGCAAGGCATTGTGATTCATAACATGTGAAGTCATGATGGCCATTAGAACCACCACCACGAGTACACTAGTGCAAGCCACCCCAACTACACTCATCTTGAGTAAGACCTCGCTACAATATACCGAGATTCAGATCTAATATGGAACAAAAATTACGAAGAATAATCAGGGCGCCGACAAGTTGTTTTCTTTCATTTGAGTCTGCAAGTGAAAGATGCATGCACAACTTGGATCATAACCTTGTCGACTATTAAGAATAAAACAAGTTGACTACTTGTAGTTGATGCAAGATTAATTAATAATTAATGTTGCATTATGTTCTTTAGAGCTTTCTTGGGTGGCACGTGGAGAAAATGCAATAACTATCAATTTTATGAGGTAGAAAGGAGGAACACAAACAAGCAGATAGCAGAGTTGGAATTTTTCAAATGTTAAAATCTCTCAAGGCTAAAAGTCTCATGTTCAATTGTCACCCTCAATTTTGTTTTCTTAAAAGTGCAATATTTTTATTTTTAGGAGTTAGAAGTAGTATTTTCCCTTTTTTTAATGCACATAGTAGGGAAGATAGCAAAGCATGAACTTCTAAAGTAGGGTAAAGCCCCGTCAAAACCAATCTTATTTCTACTACCTGGAGAAACAATTTATTTTAATTTTGCAATTTTTTTAACCATGAAAATTTTAAAAAGTAGTGCAATTTTGTAAAATATGCACTTTTTTATGAACACCTTAAATTTTTCACATAAATGCTTTAAAATTTTCATGTTTTGTATATCCATTCAACATGTACTTAAGCACAAAAGCAACGTTCAGTATCAACGACATCTTTGCTTGTGTTTACAAGTAAAATTTTTGCATTAAGCTACTATGTCTAACACCTAACACAGTTGTCATAACAATGTCTGGACATCGACTCTTTAGATCGTTGGAGAAATATAAGGCCTTCTTCTCTTGATACTTTCACTCCATCATTAAACCCTATTCGTCATAATTACTAGACGTAAACCCTGAAATTGAGAAATTTCGAGTATAAAGGGAAGTTACACCCACATACAAGGATTTCTCTTTAAGTAGGTGCCATTGATACGACAAATCCCTTTTCATATTGCCTTGGTACCTCATGTCATTCTCTTTTGTACCTTAAATTTCCTCTCACGAATGACCACATATATCGAGAGGACTAGCTTCTTCCATGTACTAATGGGTATATAGGAAGGGCATGTATATAGAAAGGTTTGATATATCGGACTAGCGGTATGTTGAAAGGGGAACCATTTTGGAGATATAAGAAACTCTTACCATGGCAACATCAAAAGTCTTTCTTACATATTCACAGCTACTAAAGGGTTCAAACTTTGGACCTTGGAAGACTAAAGTGAGAACCATTTTGGTAGTTGAGAAACTCGGAGACATTGTCACTAGCAAAGTCGCGCAACCTGAAAATGATGAAGATGTGATGATGTTGATGCCAAAGCATTGATGATTATCACCCTTGTCACAACATATGTTATTCAACCACACATTTGTGAAGCACAAACATCCAAAGAGGCATAAGACACTTTCTACCATCTACGAAGGGAAGAATGAATCCACAATTCTTCACCTTCAATCACAACTCCACATATTAAAAATTCAAGATGGAGAAAATATTGAGGCATTTCTTCACAGAGTTGGAGTTGAAAGCAAGATTAAATGTCATGGGTGAGATAGTGAAATATAATCTCTTAGTACCCATCATACTTTGAGCTCTACCCGATTCATTCATAGTCTTGATAACTTCCTTGCAAGTCTCAAATAGGAAGGTCTCTTTTGATGAGTTGGTGAATATGCTTCGATAGGAAGAAGCAACCAAAAAATTGATGGATCAATTATCAAACAATGCACTCATCTCTATGATATCTAGGAAAAAAAAGCCACAAAAGGGTGTCCTCGTCATCATCATTATCATCATCACAAAAGCAACCTTAGAAACAAAAGAGGTATTGCCACATCTGTGATGAAGAACACAATACAAAGCATTGTTGATATAACTCAATGACTCAAGGAGATCAAGTCTCACAACCTCGTCAAAAAAAGACACAAAACAAACCACGTCCCAAGCAAAAGCGACAACAAGGGCATGTTGTGCTTGAAGAATCAACTTCATATTTTGAACAAGCACATAAGGTGCTAATGTCCAAGGCCATGACAAGACCAAAGGATGATGTTTGGTATATTGATTTAGGTGCTAGCAAGCACATGACTAGGGAAAAAGTGTGGTTTGACTCCTTACAAGCCAAATATGGGAAACTAGTCACTATTATCGATGATAAAACGTATCATGTCAAAGGAGTGGGAGATGTTCCTCTCAATCTTCTCGGAGGCAAATGCACAATTGAAAAGGTACTATATGTACCTGGATTGGCAAACAACTTGTCTATCCCACAAGTGCTAGATCACAACATGGTGGTTGAATTCCGAGTTGTTGATGGCCACAAGAAATGTTTTATCACCAAAAATGGCAAGCATGTGGCAACTGGTTCCTACAAAAATGGCTTGTTTGCATTGGATGGTCTATCTTCTCCTAATGTCACACTATCAACGACCACAATAGATGCTACCTCCCTTTGGCATTGGAGATAGGAAAAACTGAGTTCTGGATACTTACTCCAACTAAATAAGCATCAAATGGTGTTAGGTTTGCCACACCTTTCACCAATATGCTCGGGTTGTTTAGCAAGAAAACAACACCAAGTACCTTTTGAGTTGAGCACTCAAAGCCAAAGGATCGTTGAATATGATACACATCGAACTGTGTGGACCCATAAGCTCCAGTCTCGGTGGACAAAGATACTTCCAGTTGTTTGTCAACAACTACTCATGGAAGATGTGGGTGTACTTCTTGCAACTGAAGTCCGATGTGCTCAAGTATTCCCAACACTTCAAGCTACATGAAAAAACCGAAACTAGGCATCCCATTCGATTTCTTTGCTTAGATCAAGGGGGGAATATACATCCAATGACTTTTTAAGGTTTCTTGCACACAATGGGATCACAAAAGTCTCTACAACATATACTCCACAACAAGATGGGGTTGATGAAAGAAGAAATTGTTCCATCATAGAAATGGTTCACTGCATCCTCATAGGAGCTAATCTAGAGCAATTATATCGGGTTGAAGTTATGTCCATGACAGTGTATCTTCTAAACAAAGCACCTACAAAGGCAGTGCAAGGAGTTGCATCTATATAAGCTTGGTCTAAGAGGAATATTTCAATCACACATCTCAGAGTCTTAAGAAGCAAGGTATACATGCATGTGCCAAAGCAAAGGAGGACCAAGTTGGATGCAAAAACCCTATCATGGATATTTCTTAGGTATGTTGATAAGTCAAAAGATTATCGACTAGTAAATCCAATCCCCAAAAAAATTCATATAAATTGAGATGTGTTTGATGAAGAAATTGAAACTAAGTCAAATACTGAGGATTCTACGGAGCCTTAAGATGCCACACCTCTGGTTGTGAGCATGGAGTTTGATGAGGAAGTTCATGAAGAAGCTCAGGCAATTGTCGAAGAACCTATAACAGTTGCTCCTTTACAACGACTTAAGACTCCAAAATAGCTCAAGTACCATCAGAGATGCTAATCTTGACGCGCCTCCTGATCTCACTTGCACACAACCACATACTCGCACTATGACATGTCAAGAAGTAGATTTGAGGTTGATGTCTTTAGTATGGAGAATTTAGAACCAGCATCAATAAAGGATACACTTAGCTCGCCATAGTGGAAGCTATGGATGCATAGTATAAATCTCTAATGAAGAACAAAACATGGGGTCTTGTTAACCTACCAAAAGGAAAGAAACCCATAGGTTGCAACTGGGTCTTCAAAATCAAATACAAGGCAGATGGATCCAATGATGAATATAAGGCACGACTCATTGCAAAGGGCTAAGCACAAAAGGACGGAATTGACTATGAAGAGACATTCACACCCACAAAAAAATTACAATCATTTGTGTACTTGGTGCACTAACAACACAATACGACTGGAAACTTCAACAAATGGATGTCAAGAGTGTCTTCCTTAATGGTGATCTCCAAGAAGAGGTGCACATGACACAACGTGAAGGCTTTGTTGTCAATGGGCAACAAAAAGGTCTGCAGACAAATCAAGTCCTTGTATGGGTTGAAGCAGGCTCCCAGAGCTTGGTACATCAAAATTGATGATCACCAATTGCAGCACGGTTATACAAGTTCCTCTAATGTAAATCTCTATCTCATGAAAGTTGGAACTGAGATAGGAAAACTTGTATGTTGATGATCTAATCATCACTAGCAATTCAAATCATTGTTGGGAAAATCGGAAACGACAAAGAATCGGCAAAAATTCGAGGAAATAATCGGTAAAAAAACCCGAAGAAAACGAAATTTTTCATTGAAAATAAGTTTTTTTCATAAATATTACAATGACTTAACATAATGCAAATCAAATATTGCAATAAAAGCAATAATTCATGTCAAGACATCATACAAGGCTCAAGCTTAAAGTACACATGAAAGTGACAAAACACATCTTATATTGTTTATAATATGAAAAGGTACATGTAACAACAAAAAAAAAAAAAGGTTTCATTTTTATATGCCTGCACATGGAAACAAGTAAGAACAAAGTTACAATCACTTGAAATAAAAATAAAAAGAAAAAAAAAAATTGAACCTTAAACCAAAAGGCTAGGGTTTAGGGTTTAAAAATAAAACATTGACTGCTGAATATAGAGCTTGCATACATAAGTTATCAGGCAGCAATATTTACTTAAAAATAGGAGGAAAAAAAACCCAAAGCCCTAGGACCTAGACTAGGGTTTAGGGTTTAAACCTGAAGCTCAAAGTTCAAAGTTTCAAATTCAAACATTAATAGCTGAAAAATGGGCTTGCATACATAGTTATCAGGCAGCAATATTTGCTTAAAAAGAGGAGGAAAATAAAAAACCTATACCCAAAACCCTAGGGTTTAGGGTTTAAACTTCAAAGTTCAAAGTTTCAAACATTAACAACTAAAAAATAAGCTTACATACATAGTTATCAAGCAGCAATATTTACTTAACAAGAGGAGGAAAAAATACACCCGAAACCCTAAACTAGGGTTGTTTCGAATTTAGGGTTTACACTTTAAATTTCGAAGTTCAAACATTAACAGCTGAAAATTAGGCTTGCATAAAATAAAATAAAACCTAAATCGGCCACAGCCTTACAAAAAAAAAAAAAAAACTTACTGAAAAAAAAAAAAAAATTGCAGATTTTTTGAAAAAATCGGCAAAAAATCTGTGTCACCAAGAGTTTGCCGATTGCGTCAGCATTTTAAAAAAGCAGCAAATAATCAAGATTCTGCAGATTTTTTGCAAATTTTCTCAACTATGATTCAAATGATTTGGTGAATGGTGTGAAGAATGACTTGAAAAAGTCATTTGATATGACAAATATGGGACTCATGCGCTATTATCTTGGCTTAGAGGTTTGGCAAAGAAAGAATCACATTGTGATCTCATAGACAATATGCCAAGAGACTACTAGAAAAATATTAGATGACAAACTGTAAACCTAAGGCAACACCAATGAAGGGTTACAATTGTCCCGATATGACAAGTCACCTCAGGTATCTGGTACTCTTTATCATCAATTGATTGGGAGTCTCATATAACTGACAAATACCAAGCCTGATATCAACATTGTTGTGAGTTATCTTTCGAGGTTCATGCAGGAACCTAATGTGAGTCACTGGAAGGCAGCGAAGAGGATATTGCATTATGTCCATGGTATAGTGGAATATGGCTTGGAATATAAGAAAAATGATAAATTCTTCTTACAAGAATACATGAACTCAAATTATGTTGAATCTATAGATGATAGGAGGCCAACATATGGACCTATGTTTTGGCATAGCAAGAAACAAGCAATGGCATTGTCGTCCACGGAGGTAGAATATCACATTGCATAAGGAGTTGTGTGCGAAGCGATATAGTTACGTCACATATTAATATATTATCAAGGTGTATGGAAAAATAGACCAACACTATTGAATTGTGACAATCAAGGTGTCCTAAAATTGGTCAAGAATCCAGTTTTTCAAGAAAGAGCAAAAAACATTAAAGCTCGATGTCATTACATTCAAGAACAAGTTTAGAATCACCAAATTTAGCTCCAATACATTCCCATCAAAAAACAGCTTGCAGATATTTTTATAAAAGCACTTACATGTGTCAAAATTGAATTGTTTTGCAGCTCTCTTTGAATACCAAATAATGTAATAAGGAGAGGATGTTAGGACAATATTACATTATTCTATAGTTCGCTCACTAGAAATATTATAATTGCATCATTTACAAAGGTACAACTATTAGTTCATTTTTATATATTGGCTATAACAATAATAACCAATCTGCATGTATTTATCTTACTATCAATGAAGGTGAATTGATTCTATCCAACGTTAACTTGTTTTTCATTATATCATGTTTAACCCAATTTGAAATAAAACATGTTTCTTAACATGTTAAAAATGTTTAACCCAATTTGAAATAAAACATGTTTCTTAACATGTTAAAACAGTATAGAGGTTAAATAACATATCAACCATGTCAATTCCTTAAAAATTGTGTCTCTCAAAAAGAACTAATTTTGATTACTTTCCAAGAGATTGTTCTAGTCAGCACATAAGACCGTCTCAAAAATGAATTAACTTGCTATTTATTATGTCATTTCTAACCCACTTTGAAATAAACCATGTTGCTTGACATGTTAAAAACTTGTCTCAAAAATGAATTAACTTGCTATTTATTATGTCATTTCTAACCCACTTTGAAATAAACCATGTTGCTTGACATGTTAAAAACTTGTGTATTACGTCATATTTAAACCACTTTGAAATAAACCATGTTGCTTGACATGTTAGTAACTTGTGTATTATGTCATATTTAAACCACTTTGAAATAAACCATGTTGCATGACATGATAAATTGTATAATAGTTAAAAAACATATTAACCTTGTCAATTCCTTAAAAATTATGATTTCCTATGCATTCAATTGATTGAAACACCAATAAAGAAATTGACACAATTGAGTAAAGAAAATAGAAACTGTTGGTAGGCCCAACAACAATTTGGTTTGAAAGATTTTCTGAAAGAATGGTTGTTATCTGCCTTGCTAAAAAGAACTCTTGTAAATTTATAATGCTTTGGCAATGCTTTCCACGCCCTAGGAATAAACAACTTCACGGTAATTGAAGCGAAGACATTATCCAGTTTAAAAGCATCCTTCCCACATACTATGTCCCAAAATTTCTACCATGCTACAAACCAAATGTTAAAATACAAAGTGCAGAACGTTCCTTCAAATAATAATCTGACTCGCCCAAATCCAAATTCATCATGCAATTTGTCAAAAGGTGCTCAATCCAGTTTAACACTGGAATATAGAAGAGTGTCGCGAGTGAGAGGCATATTAAAAAGATAGAGAACCTGTTGCACAAAACAGCATAATTCATGTCCCTGCAGCAATCTCATAATCTTTGAAATAAATGTCAAGGGCAACAACAAAGGTTATTTTAAATATTGGTGCTAGCCCAATCTTATCCATCTATGGAAGATGATAAAAAATTTAATGGATTTTCCAGACCTACAATAGAGTGTTATTTACTGAGATATGTAGAAAGCTATTTCCAATAAATATCTATTATTTAAACCAAATATCATTCAAAAGCCATGAGTAAGAACTTACCCCAATGAGTGTTGCTATAAGCAGAATAACTGCTGTAGACCAAGCAACAGCTTTCCTTACAAGTTTTATTTCTGCAATTGTAGAGCCTGACATAGATGAAGTTTTAGAAGACCCTAGCTCACTCAACCAGCGTGAATTCCTTACGGACAATTTGACATCAAACATGCCTTCTGGAGCATAAACTGAATTGCTGTTTATTGCAATAACTCCTACAATTTGGCCTGCCACATTGCACCATTCTTTAATATTTGAACTTGACTGGTTTCTAGACGGGGAAGAAATTACGTTAGATCAGACATTGCAAAAGCAATCAATGATCAGCAACTGAGCAGTACATGCATGCCAAAGTTCAGTATAATCACCTCTGTACGATATTTGCAATGAATGGAAGAGCTTTGCCACTGCATTTAGGAAGAGTTCGAGTCCTTGACGAGGAATGATTCCTTCACTATAATGTTTTTGCAAAGCCTGCATCAAATTTCATTTAAGCCAAATTTATCAAGAATATATTGTAGTGAAAGGCATAACTATTTTCATTCTGGTTCTCTAGTGGTTAACGGTGAGGTAGATTTCACCTTGGCAGCAAAAAGATTTAGTTGTCTGGATGGCCTTATTAAGGCTTCAGATAGATTTGTTTGGAGTTCCTTTTGTCACTACTAAATGAATAGGTCCTGTTATAAGCATGAATAAAAAAGTACCTATCTGGTTCTTGTTCAAACTCAGATATTGTTTTTTTGTCGGTGCATTTTTAGAGGTCTTATACTCCAAACAATTTACCTCCTACAACAGGTCTAGTGATTCAATACCTCAACACCTGCAAAAGAGCCCATTAAAAGATACGATGTATCCTGAGAGCTCCCCACTTGCTCCTTATGCATAGAAGCTACACGTCTAATGTTCCGATGAAGAGAAACAAGCTCTTTCACATAGCTTTGATCTGTTTTCTGTTGAATGTGTTATAAAATATATCTATCAATTGATATATTCTGAAAGAATAACACAAACTTTTTCTTCTATTATTATAGATTTTATGCCCTTTAAGTTTTTAATTTTCCAATTTCTTATCTTACCACTATGGGAAACTAGGGCCGAACTCAATGCATACCTCTAAAAGATTCAAAATCAGAAAAGACTCGGACAAAGGAATACTCAGGTTCCCTTGCAACAGTTGCTGTCCTGCAGTATACGATCCTCCTAGCCAGAGAGCCTGGATAAAAGATTGTTTGGGACATACATCACCATTATTAAAATACTATATTTCAAAGCAGGAGATATCTGAATCCTCAACTCACTTACAAGATCCAGAAGATCTCTTTCCATACAATGTGTATCACATTCATTATCTGAGGCTTCATTCAAAGAGTTAAACATGACCTCATCCTCTACAATAAGATATCAACAGAAACATCACATCAGGCATCAAGTATAAATTTCAATGATCAAAGTTCATCAGAAAATAAATTAAGTTAAATAAGTTTTCATTGGAGAACATGTCATTTTCAAACCATGAAGTTCAATAGACGTTTGAGTGGGTTCAGCAACTAGCTGTCTATAGCTATATGATTTTAGTCCAACTTTGGAGAAATCTACTGCACTTAACAGTTCTGCATCATCAAAACACAAAATATGGATGTCAAGATTGTTGCAATTATGTTGCAAAAAAGATAGTGCATTGCTCGAGTCCTAAGTTTCAAACCTTGACTAATTCCATTGGCTTCCATCATAAAAACAGCATGTGGCCGGTCAAACGGATTAGGTATAAGAAGTGTATCTAGCTGAAAGTACATCCAATTCATGCGTCAGAAAAATATAAACAAAACAACCATACAGATTATCGATAGAAATAAACATGTGCTTAAAACACTTGACACTCAAATACAACCTCAGAGGAAGACATAAAGGAATGTAAACCAGAGGGTGCAAAACCAAGAAGCACTGAAATAGTGGCTGCAACATCAGATTTTGTCATATAAGCTTCCTGCAAAATGTCGACTAATATACTTAGAAATACTCAAAGGGTAAGTTTTGTTTTTAAACATTGATAATGACAAAAAAAACAGTCAATAAACATCAATTATGTACACCCAGAGATTAGGATTTGAACAAGGCACCAAATATTATCACACATACGTAGTATCAGTCACTAAACAGTGTTTATGTACACCAACAGAAAAGTGCACCAAAATATTAGAATTTGAACAAAGGTGCCAAAAAAAGTTATCACAAACACATAATAGTTTGAATAATGTGAAATCATAAATGAATTGCTGAGATTCAATGAGCAAATCATTTGGGATTAGGCATTTCATTAATAACGCAAATCATTATGAAGCCAAGACCATTTGCTTTTGATGTTTTAATTTTTAAATGCACATCAAAAGATTAACTTAAACGCCTATCTAAAACTACAAGGTGATTCACCCCATTTGTTATATCTTCCTCTATAGAGTAATGATTTTGTCTGCATCATTCCTCAGCAATTTCTGTTCATTTTTGGGTCCCAAGAGTACTCGCATTGCTTAACATCCAAATAAAGAGAACTTAGAAGTAATTGTCCTACAATGATGATACACAATAATGTGTACACAGATATTAAGTCTTCATAAAGATCCTATTAAATCTTTAATAGCGCTACTTCTGCAATAATGCCAAAAGTTACTGAAAATTGTGTATTTAGCTCTTCCAATCACATAGAAGTTAAACCATTAAACAGAAACACTCCTAGAACTATTCAGAATTTGAATCATCACTGAAAGCATAAACTAAAAATTAAAAAACAAGGGAATATTGATGTACTGTGTAAGTGCCATTTCCACAGGAGGACCCAGTCAGCTTACAACTAAATTTGTTTCATCAGTTACCACAGATGTATAGGTCTCTATTACGGAACTCGGCAAGTCCGAATCTGAGTCGGCCTCACCAAGTCCCTCGGACTCAACTCGGGGAATTTTTTAACTCAGTCGAGTTTTATTTTTTTACTCGCCAAGTCCCGGGAAAAAACTCAGTCATCTGTGCAAGCATAGAGGGAAGTGGCATAAAAAGGTTTTCATTTTTCAATGGCCCTCATTTTTGCTGTTCCAAATTGCAGAGAGAGCAGAGACTAGCTGATACCAAACCAACAAAAACACAAGATAGCATCCTAAAACCAATTTTTTTTCAGTTTCAAAGAATCTAATAGCCACCCAACTGTTTCATCTGAGGTATAAAAAAACTCTAATTCAGCTGTCAATTTTTTTTCTTTTTTTTGTTTATTTTCTGGCATTTTTTTTGAAGTTTCTAACTAATTGCAACAGCCACCCAACTGTTTCATCTGAGCTTGAAAAACTTGGTTTCATCTGTCAATGCTTAAGACCTAGGGCATTTTTTTCTTTTCCTTTTTAAAGTTTCTAACTAATTGTTTGTTGTTTCCATGTGCAGCCACATCAAAATGATGGGGAAAAGAGACGCAGCATGGAAGTATGCAAAGGATGGGGAAAAGAAAGGGGAGGTTTACTACAATTTTTGTGGGGAAAAAATTCATGGAGGCATAAACCGCCTCAAATACCATTTGGCAAGGAAACAAGGCCATGATGTCAGGCTATGTTCAAAGGTGCCTGTTGAGGTTGAGAGGGAATGCAATGCCATCTTGTCAGACTACACTGAGAGAAAAGAGCTAAAACGAAGAACAAGCAAGGCCATGGCAACCCCCCTTCTCAACCTTGTACAGAGGGTACCGGCAGCACCTATAGCCAGTTTTATCACCGGAGTGGGTCCAGTCCATCAGTTGCACATCCGAGGAGTGGGACAAAAGAGTCTTATTTTATGGAACGTTCCGCGCTAGGATCACAACCCACACTTGAGGGTATGACCACGTGGAACGAGGAGAGGCACAAGGCCACCAGGAAGGCTATTGCAAGCTTCTGGTATTTTTCCGACGTTCCCTTTGATGTGGCAAGGTCTCCATATCTGCGAAGAATGGTAGATGCCCTAACAGTTTGCGGTACAAGACTTAAACTACCAAAATATAACGATCTATGGAGGATACTCAGGTGTTGGTCGAAGAACAACACAAGGTATGGAGGAAGAGGGGTTGCATAATTATGTCCGATGGGTGGACCGATGGGAAGAATCGGACATTGATTAATTTTTTGATTAAGTCAGTGGATGCACTGGGACAAGTTAAGAATGTCGATATGCTTGCACAGTTGCTGGAGGAGGTTGTGTTAGAGGTGGGGGAGGAGAATGTTGTCCAACTTATCACAAACAACACAACAATGGATGTAACAGCTAGCAGGATGTTGGATAGATTCCCCACCATTTTTTGGACACCATGTGCAGTCCATTGTCTCAATTTGCTACTCAAAGACATTGAGAAATTACCGTAGGTGTCGGAGGTTGTACAAAAGGCCAGATGTGTTACAAAACTTATCTACAACCATACGTTGGTCCTCCAGCTGATGAGGCAATTTACTGGTGGGAGGGAGTTGGTGCGACCTGGAGTTACATGCTTTGCCCACCAAATAGTGGTTTGATTCTTGCTATTGGTGTGAATTTTAACATCAAGCAAAGTATTGTCCACCAAGAGTAGTTGAATATCTGGAATAGAATCTTCACAATGAACAACAGAACCCACCTCCAAGTGGGATGGCTTGTACTGCTTTAGCTGGCTCATATTGACAACATCATGAATTTCAGGTTGAGCTAGGAGATCCAATTGAAAACCATTGAGCCCCACCACTCGGAGAATTGTATAAGGCCCATATCTGATGCATTTCAACTTCTGATGTTGGTCATGAAATTTTTGCTTGTCAAGTCGAAACCAAGCACATTCACCAGCTTGAAAAGGAGGAGCTAAAATGGCGGTCCAAGAATGTTTTTAACTTTGTTGTGAATCTTTGCCGAATTTTGCACAAAGAAGCTTTGTCTTTCTCCTCTTCATGGGACATATGCACAGCTGGAAGAGAAAGCAGCACCTCATAAGGGGCCAAGCATTGAAAACCATACACATTAAAAGGAGAATGCCCTATAGAGTCATGAGAACGTCGATTATAGCTATGGTGAGGAATATGTAGACAATTGTTCCATTGCTTGATCTGTTCATGAAAGATGTATAAAGCATGGACTAAGATGCAATTAATAACCTTAGTTAGGCTATCAATTAGTGGATGAAACAAAGCAAAGAAGGGCAGGTAGAGAAGTGCAAATGACAACCAAGAAGCTTCCACAAAGATTTAGAAAAAAGAAAAGAATCAAGAAACGGGAATCACAACCAAAAATACTAGCAACTTGGAGCCTAAAAATGCTCCAAACAAACAAGTTGGCTACTTGGGGAGCATTTTTAGACATGGTGCATGCATAAAAATTGTCATTTTTTTATATCTCCACACTATAACAAATATGCGATTATGTTGGCATCAAGTTGTAGGCAAGTCGATAATGAAATCCATGGAAAAATAATCCATGGTCAAGAAGGAACCATCAAAGGCTGTTACAATCCAAGATTCCAATTAGAAGGCTTAGACTAACTACAAAGTAAGCATTGATGAATGAAGTCCTCAATTTTCTTACCCATGGAAGGCCAATAAAAGTAGCATTGAGGGAGTTGCAAGGTCTTCTACACACCAAAATGCTCACCATAGGATGATGAATGAGCCTCCTTGAGTAGAAGTTGACATGAAAGGCCAATAGGAATGTAAAGTTTATTCAACTTGTACAGTAATCCATTTCTCAAACAATAGTCAAGGAAGAGTATCCTTGAAGTAGAGATATTTTCACTCATCGTAGGCTAGATGCCAAATAGCCAGCCAAGATGCTCAACACACAAGTAAGATAATGTAGAAATGAAATTTAACATACTTAAACACAGTTCCATTTCCACTTAAATAAACCTACAGATCTACCTTCTACAACAATTAGCAATGATAATACATAGCAGTGTTGTCAAACTCAGTCCAAGTCCCAGGTACTTAGTCGAGTCCAAGTTTGAGTGGACTCAACCGCATCAAGTCCACTTGGACTCGTTTTTTTCCTGGACCCGGCCAAGTCCGAGTCCGACCAAGACTCGCAAGTCCCGACGTTGGGACTCGGCCAGCGCAAGAAAACTTCAAACTTAAAATTAAAATTAAAATCCCGTCGGCGCACTTCGGGACTCGGCCAGCCCAAGAAAACTTCAAACTTAATATTAAAATTAAAATCCCGTCGGCGCGCTTTATAACACTCATTACACGTGCTTTATAACATATTAACACTACATTTTATTATAAAAAACAAAACGTGAAATATTAGGTTAAAACTTAAAACTTAATATTGGGCTCAGCGCATTGCTCTCACAATACTGGAAAATTCGTTCCAAAAGCTAAGGAGGTTGCAGAAGACGTTGGGTCGTTGTGACGGTGGGCAGCCGGGCATCCATAGACCAGGTTTGATCTAACCCTGAACTTCTGTGAAAATCGCAGAATTTTTTCATGCTTTACATTAATTTTTGGTGGACATTAATGTGAATCTTAAATATGTAAACTTTGGGAAAATTTGTATGCTTTCCTTGGATTATTTGTAAATATCATGGGTAGAAACGATGTACATATTAAAACTGCAAAATTTTCGCTGTAAAGACATGAATGTTAAATTTCTCAGGTTAAATTAACTCCAGACACAGGCAAATCTAGTGATGGCTTGATAAACTCATAAAAGACTGTTTTATGTGGATATTATGTCCGGAAATGAAGTATTTATTATATTTTTTAGCAGAATTTAACTCCATGGGAAAGAACTGTGTGGTGATTTTAATTTTAAGCGAGAATCTATTTTTTAAAGGTGATGCCCCTAGCTCCCAAAGCTTTTTACAACACCACTCCAACTACCACTTTGAGACTAAATTTCTTTTCTCTTTGCTTATGTAAGAAAGTTTTAATGAAAAAGAGACACAGAAAGTTTAAGAAAGGTTTAACATTGTGATTTCGTCTCTTTCCCGTGAAAACTAGAGTGGGGTAAAAATTAAAATGTGTTTAGTTCATATTAAATAGGCTAATATTAAAGTATTTATGATCATTTGGCATTAGGTTAACTGTTATACCGTTATAAACTTATATTACACAATTATGATAACAAACTTTTTTAAGTTATATATAAAATAATAAACTTATTTAAGTTATAAATAAAAATAAAAATAAAAGTTTTATTATTATTTTTTTATTTTAGGATAGATAAAAATGAAATTAGTAAAGTTTATTATTATTTAATGTTTTGTAAAATTTTAATAATGTTTTTAAACTTTGTATATTAAATTTTATTTTATCATTATATTATTTATTTATTTATTTATAAAACAAAACTATTAGCTTTTGGTTTCCATATCCACAACTATTATTTGTTGTATATGATATTATTTACTCTTAGAGTCTTAGTTAAGGCTGGACATGGATGAATTCTAAGACTTTGGTTTTTAACTTTTTATTATGTGTTGTTTCCCTATGAGTGTATTCTCTCTTTTATTTTTATTTTTAATTTCCATGTTCCATGTGCTTAGATTGCATCCAAGTTTGAAAGGTGTGGCATATATTTGGCTTCCTCTATGAGTCTTTTTTTCCTTTTTCTTTGCATATATGGTTTCTTAAATTTTCTATTAGTCTTATGAAATTCTCTTTGAGTTATGAGTTATTAGCACATTCTTAGAAAGGGAGATTTACAAATTAGTGGCCACAAACTTAGGTATTTACTATTTATGTATCCATGTGCAGGATAATGGCAGGCACAGGAAAACAGATTCTATTTGGAGATATGGAACTGAAGATACAAAAAAGGGGGCATAACTTGCAATTTTTGTCATAGGAGGATGATTGGAGGCATAAACTGCCTCAAGTATCACTTAGCTAAGAAAAAGAATCACGATGTTAAACCTTTCGACCATGTGCCCACTGATGTTGAGCGAGAATGCAATGCAATTCTTGCTGATTATGGTGAGAAGAAGGTGCTGAAAAGGAAACAGAGTGAGACCATGGCATCCACCCCTTGTGCAGCAAACAAAGGTAGCACAATTGGGCCATCGCCATTTGGCAGGATTAGACAGCACAGTGGCTCCAGCGGCAGCCCCTCAGTTGCACACCCTGGGAGTGGCACCGATGACTCCTTTTTTGCAGCACGTTCCACGACAGGGGCACAACCCACGCTACGGGGTATGGCCGCGTGGAACGAGGAGAGACACAGGGCAGCTAGGAAGGCGATAGCCTCCTTTTGGTATTTTTCGGACTTGCCATTCAATGTGGCAAGGTCTCCATACTGGCGGGGCATGGTAGATGCCATTGCAACATGCGGCTCAGGATTTAGGCCGCCCACCTATGCTGACCTCAGGGGCCCTCTCCTTCAGGAGTCTGTGCAGGATATTCAGACTTTGCTTGAGGAGCAACACGAAATTTGGAGGGTAAAGGGTTGCACTATTATGTCAGATGGGTGGACGGATGGGAGGAGCAGGACGCTGCTCAATTTTTTGGTTGCTTCATCAGATGGCATCGTATTCCTTAAATCAATAGATGCATCAGCGCATGTGAAGAACACAGATCTTCTTGCACAACTGTTGGGTGATGTAGTGGAGGAGGTGGGAGCTGAAAATGTTGTCCAGGTCATCACGGACAATGCTTCAGCTTATGTGGCAGCAAGGAAGCTATTGGAGGAGAGATTTCCCACGCTGATTTGGACCCCATGTGCAGCCCATTGTCTCGATTTGTTGTTGGAAGACCTTGGGAGATTGCCTTGGGTGATGGAGGTTGTGCAGAAGGCGAGGACGATGACAAAATATATTTACAATCATACATGGGTGTTAAATGTGATGAGGCAATACACTAGCGGGAGGGAGATAGTACGACCTGACGTGACACGATTCACCACTAATTTTATTACATTGCAAAGTCTCTTCAATGCACAGGGGGCATTGAAGAAAATGTTTGTTGGCAATGAGTGGAACACGGAGCATGGAACTAGGTACAAACACACCGCCAAATGGAAGAGAGTGTATGACATCATATTTGAGGAGCCCTTCTGGATGGCCATGGAGGAGGCCATCAAGGTACAACTTACAAGATTAAGCTTTTTATTTTTTATTTTTGTTTATTAGATGATTTTACATGTTTATTAGAGGAGGCATTTGCTAATAATGTTTTTTTTTTTCAGGTATCAGAGCCTTTGGTGAGAGTTCTCCGTCTTGTTGATGGAGAAAAACCACCAATGGGTTATGTGTATGAGGCTATGGAAAGGGCCAAAGAGGCAATTGCCTCTTTTTATAACCATCTGCCACACAAATACAAACCCATTTGGGAAATCATTGATCGGCATTGGACAGCCCAGCTTCATAGCCCTCTTCATGCAGCGGCATACTTCCTTAATCCCCAATTCTTTTTTGGAAAAATAGTTTGTACTGACTATGAGGTGATGGCGGGCTTAAGGATATGTATTGACCGCTTAGTGGTTGATCCAGAAGTTCGTTCAAAGATACAGGGTGAGCTTCAATCTTATAAGAAAGGCGAGGGCGTCCTTCTGAAATCCCCTGAATGCACCAAACAAAGTTCAGCTTTGTTGCCACGTAAGTTATTTTATCTTTTAATCTCAATTTCAAATTTTACATGTGAACTTGTGAAGTATTAATTCTCTTTTTTCTTGGCTTTTTTCAGATTTATGGTGGGAGGACTTTGGGACATATACGCCCAACCTGCAGCGCTTTGCAATCCGCATTTTATCTCAGCCATGCAGCGCTTCAGGTTGTGAGCGCAACTAGAGTGTTTTTTAGCACATACACTCCAAGAAGAGGAACAAATTAACACAAGAGAAATTGAATGATCTTGTGTTTGTGCATTACAATCTACTCCACCACAAACAAATAGCAGGTTCTGATTATGAGGCCATTGACCTAGACCAAATTGATCCATCCTCTGAATGGATCACGGAGGAGGAGGAGCAGCCTCTAGAAGATCCTACCATCCCCTTGCAGGAACTTGAAAACCTAGCAGAGGAGTTAGTGGCGAGGGAACAAGAAGAGCAAAGGGCACGAGAAGAGGCACAGGGATCCACATTGCAGAGGGAACTTAGAGCTTATTCTAGGTCAAAGGGCAAATCATTTCCCAAATAGTTTGACTCTTGAGAGATTGTATTTGCTTAGTGCTACTGCTATTTGATTTTGTATTTTGTCATGGCTCATGAGCACATTTTGTACTGTAAACATTTTGATGAATACAAGAAAGAATATGCCCCTTCCTCTTGTTAATTTCTTATTTGTATAATGTTGAATGTTGAGTAAGTGTGTTAGAAGATACTAATAACTAAGTAATATGCATGAAAAATTTTATTTTTTCAATGAAAATTTGTATTTTTTTTTTCATTTTTTCTTTTTGCCAAGTTTTTGCTGAGTTTTGCCGAGTACCGATTTCGAGCCCCGAGGGGACCGAGTTTGACAACTATGATACATACAAACATACAATAACAATAGCAGTTAATAAATGAATATGAGCATATCTTATATTAACAATAGCCTGTATGGTGCTTGCATTACATACACATTTTGCAACCTTGTGCAGAATCTCCTTCATGCCAACGACCACACTTTGGCCAACAATGCCCACAACCTCTTACCACACACATCGGCCAACTCCACAACCATACGACACATCTATCCCAAATGAATGAGAGAAGGGTCTTATTTATACAACTAAATAGTAATTTAATTTACATTACCCGACACCTCGTCCTTTTCCTAAATTACATTTCACATATATTTAATTTACATTTACATTTCAGAAGAGCAAGGAGGATTGTGAAAGGGAGACAGATTCTGGAGGGGATCATAGTAGCTCATGAAGTAATGCATTCAGCAACTTGTAGAAGAAAGAGAACAAAAATCTTAAAACTTGATATGAACAAAGCCTATGATAGGGTTAAATGAGATTTTTTTTTTTGAATTATTATAAAAGTTTGGATTTGAAAGGAAATGGGTAAGATGGATTAAAGCTTGTGTCTCTACAATATCATATTCAATGCCGGTCAATAGGCTAGTAGCATAATCATTTAAAGCCAAGAGGGGTCTTAAACAGGCAATCCTTTGTCACCATATATGTTCATTATTATGGCAGAGGTATTGGAAAGGAACCTAAAGAAGGCATATAAAGATGGGCTAATAAGCGGACTTAAGGCTAGTAATAAGATTGACAACATCACCTATCAACAGTTTGTAGATGACACAGCCCTTTTTGGGAGGGAAAGGAAAAACAAGGCCGGAGCTTTGAATAACTTATTAAAGGAATATGAAAGAGTGTCTGGGCAGAAAGTTAATAGGACAAAATCCAAAATTTACTTCCTAAACACTCCAGCTAGAATCAGAGCAAGGATATGCAGGTTACTTCAAATGGAGGAGGCAAATTTGCCAGCAACATATCTAGGGAATTGAGGGGAGAATGAGGATAGAATTGTGGAATCCGGTTATAAGTAAAGTTCAAAATAAACTACCAGCATGGAAAGGTAGATGGTTATTGTTAGCAGGAAGAGTGCAACTAATTATATTTCCTTGTATATTATGCCAAAATTAGTAGAAAAAAGTTTAATCTATATTATGCAGTCATTTTTGTGGTCAAGATTAAATGATAAAAGGAAATTTCCTTTGGTGAAATGCAACAAGGTGTCTGATGATAAAACCAGGAGAGGTCTTGGTTTAAGAGTTCTTACGGATGCAAACTCAGCTCTAAGGGGAAAAGTAATTTGGAGACTGTACAAAGAGAGTCAAAGACAATGAGCAAGAATTCTCCTAAATATGTCGAGCCCAATGACCCAATCTTAATCTTTACTGCATTCTCACTACCATATGGTTTTGCACTATGGAACGGTTAAAAAAAACAATTGATCTAGTGATTAAAGGTCTAAGATGGGTGGTGGGAACTGGAGAAAAAAAATCTATTTGTATGGATACTTGGTGTGATAAAAGACCACTCAATCTAGATCCAATTTTGAAACCATGGATGAGATTACTTCAAGACAAATATGGTGATAGGGTTTCAAACATTATGTACAAGGATCAAGAAGGAAGATACAAATGGAAAGAAGATTTATTTACAAGTATACTGGACATTGTTGCTAGGAGGCAGTTGAGCAAAAAGATAACAACAGTGATTATTCTGAAGGGAGTTGAATAGCTCAGGAGAATACACTGCAAGAAGAGGATATAATGTAAAGCATAGTAGATAAAATCGGCAAAAAATCGACAAAATCGCGATGTTTTCCCAAGTCAAATCACAAAGAATCGCCGATGCCCCTATTTGCCAATTGTTTGAAAAAATCGGCCGCAACCGCACACGTAGAGGCTGCGACCGATTGAGTAAAAAAGTGAAAAAATTTTAGATGGCTTTCATTTAACCTTTTGCAAACGACAAAAGGAGTCTGCCTACCTGCTACCACCCCAACCCAAACACACTAGGGCATCCTAAGAGCGAGCGGATTGTGGTTTGAAGGAATCCGACAGCCAACAACAACCGCCCAAAGGATTCATCCGAGGTAAGAAAATATTTTGAAAACTCTTTTTTTTTCTCCAATGTTTAGAATCTAGATTAGGGTTTTTGCAAATGTTTTTGTCAATGTTTGAAGTTTAAACCCTAAACCCAAAACCCTCAAGGTTTTCTTTTCCTCCTTTTAAGTTAATACTAAATATTGTTGCCTGATGTATGCAAGCCTATTTATCAATTGTCAATATTTCAAGTTAAACATTAAACCCTAGGGTTTTTTTTCTCCCTTTAATTGCTTAATGTTGCCTGATAACTATGTATGCAAGCCAATTTTTCAGTTGTCAATGTTTGAAGTATGAACTTTGAAGTATAAAAATTTAAACCCTAGTCTAAGGTTTCGGGTTTAGGGTTTTTTTTCCTCCCCTTTTTAAGTAAATAATGTTGCCTGATAACTATGTATGCAAGCCCACTTTTCAGATGTCGATATTTCAATTTTCAAGTTTAAACCCTAAACCCCCCTTCTTTAGTTGAGTTTGCTGTCCAGGCTAAGTTCGAAGAGAAAAGAGTTCGCAATGCTAAGGCCCTCAATCTCAGTATTCGTGGAGTGCCCAAACCAACAAATCCACTTCAAGCCAACAACACCTTCATTCATAACACTCTCGAGTTAACAAACATCACCCTAGAGAAAGCATGGGTCTCTCCTGATTCCACATTGGTCATACGCTTCAAGAATGCGAAAGAGCGTATGAAGGCCTTAAGGGCCAAACCGAAACTATTCAATCTCCAGGACAAGATCTTCCTTGATAAGGGCCTTACACGACTCCAATTTGATGAATTGGAGAAAGCCAAAGAACTACTAGCCACAGCCAGAAAAGCCAACAAATGGGCAGTAATCCGTAATCTGCATGCAGTCATCAAGGACTCCCCTCCACCAAGGTGGTCCAAACCCTTACCTACCAAATGACTCCTTCGACACGGAAAAGGGGGGATTGTGTAGTTGGCTATAGCTTGTTGGAATTGTAATGGTATGACATGGTCTACCCCTGGGTCCCTTGTAGATCTGATCAGCGGACATGATATCATCCTCATTTGCGAGACACACAGGAGCCTCGAGCGGGCCCTACCAACCATCACAGGTTACTTTTGGTGATCCAATTGTCAGCAAACTACTTGTCGTTTTGGGGGGTTAGAGGGTCAAGAGGTGTCGTTGCTCTTATCAGGGATATACTTCAAGGTTCTGTGACACTGGCTTCCTCGAATCCCCACTCTAGGTTCCTATGGATTAAATTTTGTCGTCACCTACCTCTTCAGGATATTTTCATTGCCATTTGTTACTTCCCCCGACCACGTTCAACTTTGCTATACACACTGATGGGGACCCTTTTCAAGACCTTTATGAGGACATCACTACGTAGTCGGCTTCAAGGGAGGTGCTTTTTCTGGAAGACTTAAATGCCTGGACTGGACCTATGCAGGTTTCTCTCTACGACCTCACAACGGATGAGATGTAGACTAGTGAATTAGATCCCGAGGACCTTGGTTTTGCTAGAACCTCCATTACCGCTTACGAGAAGCATCTTCTTGAGTTGGGAGAATCCAACAGGTTCGTTATTATCAACGGCTTATCTTGTTTTCTAGATTCTAGTGGGCTCACTTGTTTTCCTCGCAGCAGTGGTACCAATGTCGTGGACTATGCTCTTTCTTCCACCACCCTCATCCCATTCATTTCTCAGTTCAGCGTCTCTGATCACCCTCCCTCCTTTACAAATCACTCCGTACTCTCTCTCACTTTCTCCACTGTCACACTCCCTATTAATCCACCACCCCCTTCCTCCACTCCCACCCCTCGGTTTTCTATAGATTTTGACTACTACTATTCCTTTACTTACATGGATCATTTATGTCAGGTTCTTCCTAGGTTGTCTTCTCTCCCCATTGCTACCAACCATTCTGCTTTCTTAGTCCAAGCAATTTGGAAGGCAGCGATGGACTCTTACCCCCACACCATCCGCCCCCTCCTTGCCCTCGCCCCCCTCCGTCATTGTCCCATGAACATCTGGTACGACGCGGACTGTAAATCTACCCACCGAAGGTTGAAACATACCATTCGGTACTCTTCCCAACTCACAGCCACCTCCCACAAAGACTACAGGTCACTCCTTCGGACGAAGAAATGTCTCTTCCTCTCTCAACATAGACCAGATCTCATTCATTCCCTCCACCACTCTCCTAAATCCTTCTGGTGCCTTATCCTCCCCCGAGACTAGGTCAACCATGGGATCAATCTTTCCTCTTGGACCACTCATGCCTCATCCCTCTATACCATCCCAAATCAACTTCCTATCAAGGTTCCTTCCCCCCCTACTTCCTCCTACCTCTTCTCTACTAGACTTATTAGGCAAGTTATTCGACAACTTTGCACGAGCAAAGCAGTAGATTTGGATGGGTTACAGGCGGGATTTCTGAAGCATGGCATCGACTCTCTTGTTAAGCCCCTCACCAATCTCTTCAACCTCACTGTCTGCTCGGGTTTCCCCGACTCTTGGACTCAGTATATCATCCACCCCATCCATAAGGTGGGAGATCCCCACGAAACCAACAATTACAGGACAATCATGATTGGGCATGTCTTTGCCAATCATGATGAGGATTGATGTTTGATCACTCATATGACCCCTCTAGTAATTCCTAGCTAGGTTTGCATAGTTTATTTCTTGCAAATTAATATTGTAAGTGAGTCTCCTTCTCACATGCACTTGTGGGCACTAGTTATTTTCTAGTTGTCATTTAGGAGTGTTAGTTAGGAAGTGTGAACTCAAAGTAGGAAGTGTGTACTTCAAGATAGCTAAAATGGATCTTATAGTTAGCAATATTCCTTTCCTCTTAACTTAGAAGTTACGTGCATTCTCCTTTGCACTTTTGTAGCTTATGGTTAAGCATATTGGATCAAATCCATGATTTGATGGGTTTGGTTATGTATTTTGGGCCATTAGAGCCTATATAATGAGTTTGTAAATAATATGAAGTTAGTTGGATTTTCAATCCTTTTCAACTATGCTCTTTCTTCCACCACCCTCATCCCATTCATTTCTCGGTTCAGCGTCTCTGATCACCCTCCCTCCTTTACTGATCACTCCGTACTCTCTCTCACTTTCTCCATTGTCACACTCCCTATTAATCCACCACCCCCTTCCTCCACTCCCACCCCTCGGGTTTCTATAGATTTTGACTACTACTATTCCTTTACTTACATGGACCGTTTATGTCAGGTTCTTCCTAGGTTGTCTTCTCTCCCCACTGCTACCGATCGTTCTGCTTTCTTAGTCCAAGCAATTTGGAGGGCAGCGATGGACTCTTACCCCCACACCATCCGCCCCCTCCTCGCCCTCGCCCCCTCGGTCATTGTCCCATGAACATCTGGTACAACGAGGATTGTAAATCTGCCCACCGAAGGTTGAAACATACCATTCGGTACTCTCCCCAACTCATAGCCACCTCCCACAGAGACTACAGGTCGCTCCTCCGGAAGAAGAAATGTCTCTTCCTCTCTCAGCGTAGACTGGATCTCATTCATTCCCTCCACCACTCTCCTAAATCCTTCTGGTGCCTTATCCTCCCCCGAGACCAGGTCAACCATGGGATCAATCTTTCCTCTTGGACCACTCATGCCTCATCCCTCTATACCATCCCAAATCAACCTCTTATTAGGGTTCCTTCCCCCCTACTTCCTGCCACCTCTTCTCTACTGGACTTATTAAGCAAGCTATTCGAAAGCTTTGCACGAGCAAAGCAATAGATTTGGATGGGTTACAGGCGGAATTTCTGAAGCATGGCATCGACTCTCTTGTTAGGCCCCTCACCGATCTCTTCAACCTCACTGTCTGCTCGGGTTTCCTTGACTCTTGGACTCAGCATATCATCCACCCCATCCATAAGGTGGGAGATCCCCACGAAACCAACAATTACAGGACCATCATGATTGGGCATGTCTTTGCCAAGCTTTATGCCACAACATTAGATGTGCTTCTTTCTCACAAGCTGGAGGAGGGACACAGGGCCATGGGCCAAGTTGGTTTTCAACAAGACCACCAGACCACAGATCATATCCTAGTCCTCAAGGCTATTATTGAGGAGGCGCATTCCAGGTCCTCGAGAGTCTATTGCTGCTTTGTCGACTTCAGGAAAGCTTTTGACACAGTACCTCGACATTTACTACTTGAGAGACTTCGGTCGGTTGGCATCTCTGGACAACTTTTGACAACAGTTTTGCGGTTGTATGAGACAGTGATAGGACGGTTTCGCTCTCCACAGGGGCTTTCAGACAACATTCTCAGCACCATAGGAGTGAAACAAGGTTGCCCCCTTTCTCCGACACTCTTTGGGATCTTCATAGACGAGCTTGAGTCATTTATCCGAGAGAACACACAGGCAGAGGATGGTTGCCTTCTCCACCATGTGCTGATTTCTATCCTCCTCTTCGCCGATGACGTTGTCCTTCTAGCTTCGACCCCTGAGGGGCTTCAACGTCATCTGGATACTTTAGCCGCTTTTTGTACCTTGAGACAGTTGACAGTGAACCTCTCTAAGACCAAGGTTATGGTGTTCAATACTACCAAAGAGGCTCTATCCCATCTCCACTTCTATCTTCAGGGGCGAGAGGTTGAGATCACCACCTCCTACGTGTACTTGGGGGTTCTCTTCACTGGACCCACCTTTGGGTTGAAACCCGCCGCCCAGGCCCGAGTTTGTAAGGGGTATGCAGCTCTTTCTTTGCTCGAGAGGAGTTGTTTCAGAGCACATTTCCAGGATATTCCAATAAAGATGAGAATCTTTGATGCCTTGGTCAAACCAACTGTAACCTATGGGTCAGTGATATGGGGTCCTAGTCTTGGCCCGACTGAATGGTCTCGTGTTGAACGAGTGCAAACACTTTTTCTTCGAAGATTCATTCGTTGCAAGGGCATGGTCCCTCGTTCCATTATCCTAGCAGAGTTTGGGGCCTCTCCTCTTCGGCTCGAGATCATCTTCTCGATTATCACCTATCTTCACAGGGTCCGTACTTTGGGAGATACCCCCTCGGGTTGTAGACGGTACCCTTACCTTGCCCTTCGCTCCTCGATGGACCTCTCTTCGAGCCCTCGGGGGGGTCGAAGGAGCTGGTATTTTCAGGTCTCTACACTTTTGGCCAACATTCAGATACAGATTGATAGACTTCCCCCTTATTCCTTGGGTGCTCTCCCCCCTTCTCGGAATAATAAGGAGAAGATACTACACGAGATCCGAAAGGACATTAGCCTCCAGTATACCAATTGCACATGGATCTCTCCCGCTGCCCCTCTTTCCCCCAAGTTGTCTTTCTACCACGAGCACTTCCTTCAGATACAAGATGGTTGGATAGTCCCCCCACAATACCTCCAACAGCATACGATGCATAACATACGAATCCCGATTGGACAGCTCAGAGTGTGCTCCCACCAACTTCGGGTTGAGTCAGATCACCATCTTCCGAGGGAGGAGCGGGTCTGCCTATTTTGCTCCTTGGGAGAAGTAGAAACCTTGCATCACTTTATTTTTCGATGTCCCATCTACTATGAGATCTGAGGCAGATTTCATTGCCTTTTCAGGGATAACTCACGATCTCTATCCACCTTCTTCAGATACTCGAACCAGCGATGTCTCGCACTCTACTTTAGGGAGGCGACTCAGTTTCGTCGACAGAGGAGCTCTCCTCCAGGCGGCTCTCGCCCCCCACACTCTCGACCCATCACAACCTACTTCACCAGCTCAAATGGACCAAGGGAGGATATCGGACGGAAACGTCACATATCGGACCGTTCAGACAGAGGCAAGGCCACTAGACAGCGCACCCACGGTTCGTTGGGGCTCCGGATTAGTGATGGGCAGAGACAGATCATCGATTTCTTCAGCAGAGATTCTTCGGCCTCGACTGTTAGGAGGGACTAGTGTCTGGGGCCGTTGGAGAGCGCCCTTTAGGGCAGCTCCCCCCCCTCTCTCTCTCTCTCCGTTCTTCTTGGCGAACACTCCACACAGTTTGTTTCTTATGGATTGCAGCCCACTTCTCTCCTCTCTTCTCTCTTCCCATTCCCTTTGGCCCGCTTATCGGGTCGCGTCTTTGTATTTATCTTTGTTTCTTTCTTTGTTGGGTGCTTTGGCCCATTCGCTTGTAGTTATTGTTGTCCTTTTTATAGTCCCTTGGGTCATCTTTGGCCCACCGTGGACATTAATAATATTTCATTTCATTTTTCTCCCTGTAAATAAATATTGCTCAATGTTGCCTGATAACTATGTATGCAAGCCCAATTTTCAGCTGTCAGTGTTTCAATTTTAAACCCTAAACCCGAGCCTTCTGGTTTAGGGTTTAGGTTTTTTTTTTTTAAGTAATTGTTTGCATCTTTGTTGTTACTTGTTTCCATGTGCAAGCATAGAAAAAATGAAACCAAAAGATCCAACATGGGTGTATGGAATGCACGGGGAAAAGAAAGGGGAATTTATATTCAATTTTTTTGGCGAACGTTTTAGTGGAGGCATTTTCCGCCTCAAATTCCATTTGGCAAAGAGACCTGGCAATGATATCAAGACATGCTCTAAGGTGCCATATGAAATTAAAAATAAAATAGAGGCCATGATCTCTAGCTCAAAGGAAAAAATAGATCTCAAACGAAGTCAAACCGATGCCATGTCAACCCCCTTCTCGAATTCCCCGTACCGCCAGCAGCTTTAGCCGGTTTCAGCAGGAGAGTTCAAGTCCATCGCGTACACAAGCAGTTAATGGGACGGGAGAGTCCCATTTTGTAGAGTGTTTTATGCCAAGGGTACAACACACAACTGAGGGTATGGCCGCGTGGAACCAAGAGAAGCACAATGAAGTGAGGACAGCCATTACCACTTTTTGGTATTATTCTAACATTCCCTTCAATATGGCAAGGTCTCCATACTGGCAGCGCATGATAGATGTTGTCGCAAGTTGCGGCGCAAGATTTAAGGCTCCAACTTATGATGACCTTAGGGGCCCTCTCCTTTGACAATTTGTGGACAACATTTAAGTTGTGCTTGACTAAATTTATATATATGGCATGACTAAATGTTTTTTAATATATATGCATGACTAATTTTTTTTTTTTACTTCAGGTTGTGCTTGAAGACTGTTGCCACATTTTGCACGGGGTGCCATATCTTTAGTTTTTTTCTGTAAGGATGTTGCTCTCCCTTCCCTCTTCCTTCTCTCCCTTTCTCCACTATCCCCTTTCTTCCCTGCCATCAGTTTCATTCTCTTATTCCCCCCACTTCTCCTTCTTCTGACAGTTTCTCCAAGAGGGCAAAAAGCCCTAAAATTGACTAAGTGTTGGTATTGCGCAACCCGACTTCCCAGCGAAGTCGGGTTGCGCCCTTGATCTTGAGCGCACTTGGGGAGCCAACGTGGGGAGAGATGAACCCAGTTTTTTAAAGTATAGAGCGAACCCCAACTTCGCAGCGAAGTCGGGGTGCGCTCTCAGTTCTGTGCGCAGCAATTGTCCATTCAAACCCCCACCCCAGCAATTGTCCATTCAAAAACCTCCCACAAAGACGCCAACAAGTAGTCAGGTGGGCCCGATATTGTCTCCAGCTCCCGAAGCGTCGCCTCAAAAAGAACAGGAGCTAGAAAAGTCAACCGGTGAAGCAGTGCCTCAAAAGGAAAAGGCGCCAGAAGGGTCAACCGGTGGGCCAACGGCAGTGGGCGTCCCTCCATCAAAGCCCAAGTACAAATTTACCGTGGGAGCGCCATTGCTCGCCGCATCAACCGCCTCCGCCTCCTCCGAGCAAACTGCCGCTCCAGGAGAAAAGAAGAGAAAAAGGAGCGAAAAGGCCAAGACAAAGCGGCCGAAAAAAGAGGCTGCGCAGCAGACAGCTGCGGCTCCACGAACAGAAGCAGCCGCGCCAGAAATCATCTCTCTGGATAGCCCAGGGAAAGAAGCAGAGGTCTGGGCAGCAGGCGTCCTCCAAGCATCGGCTCAGGCGGAGCCCGCAGGTACGTCCTCTTCCCCGGTTACCCAAATCCCAGTTGGCCCTGTCGTAACACCGTCCCCCTCTGTATCAGGGCAAGCCTTAGTCGCATCTTCCTTGTCGCCTATCTCCCAGTCCTTCCACAGTCCCCATTCTTTCGAACAGTTTGCCCAAGACTTGAACGTTTTCCAAACCCTGGGTCAAACCCTAGACCCCTCATCCGCGGCCAGTGCCGAAGCCGTACCTACATCGCCACTCCGCTCACTCACATTATTCAAGACCCCGTCTCCACCTCCCACTCAACCGCCCGTTCCCCCTAGGACCCAATCGCCCTTGAAAGCGGCCTCATCTTCTGGAATATCTCCTGCTTCATTGTTTGCAATAAGGATGCCGCAGCAGGATTTAGCCTCGACATACCCTATGCTGGCAAAACTTGACCTCATGGGGGAGCAGCTGCAAATTACAGACGATCAACCCCTAGCCGCGAAGGTCGTAGGGTGTTCCGCTTCTTTCCTCCAGGGCGTCAAACGAAGAAGAGCCGAGGAGATAGCCGCCCCGGTGAAGCGCACCAAGTTCGACTTGGACAGGAGGGTGCTGTGAACCGAGAAATTGATCCCTAAAGTTAAGAAACCTCTCCGAGAGATGACCGAGGCCGATTATGAACACCGGATCAAGGAGAAGAATTTTGATGATATAAGCGAAGAATACGAAATCAATGGTATTCGTCACAGGACTGACAATCTCCTTGTCAAGCGACTCGAAAATCAAGAGAAGTTGTTTCAGCTTCAGAACAACTCGAGACAGCTGGAGGAAGATCTGGCCAAGGCCACCACGTGGCTGGAGTCTGCCCAGAAAGAGATTGAAGACTTGAAAGCTCAGCTCACCGCATCCCAGCAGGAGGCTACAGCACAAAGGAAGACGGCCGAACAGCTGTCGGAAGAAAAGAAGGCAGCGCTGGAACATATTTCCCAGCTGCAGGGTTTGTTGAAGCAGGCCCAATCTTAGCTGAAGGAGAAGGCGTCCCAGGCGGCTGCCTTTTCGAAAAACAAGATCAAGGAGATGCGGGCTGGTTTGCTGCAGGGATGTAGGGCTAATGTGGTCAAGTCCCTGTCCGTCCTGGATTTCGCATCCAGGATCCAAGAAGTATCTGCCCAGGGAAATCCTGCGGTAGAGGAGGTCGAACGCCAAGAGAAGAAATGGCTGGACTTGGCGATAAAACTTGAAGAGTTTGCGCGCAAGGGCCTCCGATTCCCCCCTATGTCCCAGATTGCCCTAGATTGGGCGGATGCAAGGGTAACCTTGCATAATTATTTTGAAAAAACGGAGAAGATCAGGGCCGCCAGGAAGATGTTGGACGTGCTAAACCATGAAATGAATATCTGCCTGGCCCCCTTCAACACTCTTTCTGCGCTCGAATTTCCGAGCTTTGTCAAAGATGGGGAGTTTCTGCCCCTTGAACAAGTAAAGCTGGATTGGCTGTCTTTCGAGGCAAATACATCAGAAATTGATGGCTGGACTGAGCCAGTCCAGGAGACGCAGGTGACCCAAATGGTGTCATGGTTTTGCAAAATTAACACCTCCCTCCAGGAGCTGGGAGAGAGATATGACACCATTGATGTGCACATGGTAGCAACATTCAGAGCAACGCTGAAAGATGTCAGCGATTTAGAGCCCTTCCAGGCAGCGGCTTGGGATCAGGCCAAGACTGCATACAAGCACGTCCGCGAGCGGGAGCAACCTGCCGAGCGAGAGGGCGACGATGGTGAGCATTCAGATTCAGAGAGAGAAGAAGAAGAAGAATCAGAAGAAGAGACTGCTGAGAGTGAGTCCGAAGAAGAACATTTACCCAAAAGGGGGACTCAGCAGCAGCAGCAGCAACGGGATGCAGGGGAAGGGAGTTCCTCCCCGCCCAAAGGATAAAGGCCTGGTTCGTTGCATCGAGGCGAGCTCGACACCCCGCGAGCCGCCAGGAATGTTGCCACATTTTGCACGGGGTGCCATATCTTTAGTTTTTTTCTGTAAGGATGCTGCTCTCCCTTCCCTCTTCCTTCTCTCCCTTTCTCCACTATCCCCTTTCTTCCCTGCCATCAGTTTCATTCTCTTATTCCCCCCCCCTTCTCCTTCTTCTGACAGTTTCTCCAAGAGGGCAAAAAGCCCTAAAATTGACTAAGTGTTGGTATTGCGCAACCCGACTTCGCAGCGAAGTCGGGCTCCGCCCTTGATCTTGAGCGCACTTGGGGAGCCAACGTGCGGAGAGTTGAACCCAGTTTTTCTAAGTATAGAGCGAACCCCGACTTCGCAGCGAAGTCGAGGTGCGCTCTCAGTTCTGTGCGCAGCTGGACATCAGTGGAGCCCTAAAAAATTCTAAGTGTTGGGAGCGCAACCCGACTTCGCAGCGAAGTCGCGCTGCACTCCCAAGTTCATGCGCAGTTGAGCGATTCATCTGAAGAAGCGACTGAGTTTGGGTGCGCAACTCGACATCGCTGCGAAGTCGGGGTTCGCCCCGGAAGAAGAGCACAGTTGAGCAGCTCATCATGGTACCTCCAAATGGCTAAGTGTTGGGTGCGCAACCCGACTTCGCAGTGAAGTCGGAGTTCGCCCACTTACTTACGCGCACTCGGACAAGAATGTTGAAGCTAACCCAGGAATTTTCTAAGGCACGGAGGCCTCCCCAACTGCGCTACTTCCCCCTTGCACTGTCTGATTGCGCTCCAATTTTGGGCGAAGTCGGGCGAGAAAGGAAATACGAGATCCTAAGGCAGATTTTTCCCCTTATCAGATTCTGACAGGTGTCCAGCCTAGGGATTCGAGTCAGACGGGTGGTGTGCGAGCGTGAACTGGATTATTGTACTTAAGCTGCCCTCAGTCAAGCTGACTTGGAGCATCATCCCCACACCGCCACGTAGCTGCCAATCCTTCAGGTGGACCTTACCGCGAGCACGTTCCATACCGGCAGAGGTCAACATCAGCCGCTTTTGTCAGCTTTGTCAGCTTTTTCAGTTATTGTCAGGTCTGGGATCCTGTGCCCAACGATGTAATGGGGGGAAATTTACGCTATAAATAGCTCGGCAATATCATTGTAAAAGGGGGAAGGGGGATATATTGCTAGGGAACCATTGTAGTTGTGCGTTTGCTTCTAAATACAAAATACACTTGGCTCTATTGACTGTTCTCATCTTGTATGTTGCCTTTACTTAGCATTTCTGCCTCATGTTGCTTATGTTATTGCTTACTGTTAATCTGCTTTCTGGATATCGGTATTTAATAGTTAAGTATTCTTGGAATGCAAATGTAGAGGATACATAGGATGAATGGCATTGATAGTTTCTGCAAAGTATTTTGTGGTTAATTGATGTTAGTAGTGGTGATTGGTTGTTACTGTGCTGCTTATCCTCCCCACCCATAACATACACATTTACATTTCTTTTTGCATTTATAATTTCTTTCTTGCACTCTAAGCTCATAAATAGTTGAGAAAACATAGGAAGCCGGCCTCCTCCGAAGATTGGCACGGAAGGCATTCCTTCCTTCCGGCCTTTCAATCTACTGGGCGAATCTAGGGCGCATTACACTAAATCCTATCCTAGTGGCAGATTCGTAACCAACAGTTTCTTTGGCACGCCCGGTGGGACCCGAGAGTTTCCCACCCCAAAACAAAATCGAAGCATTGGTGTTCGCTTCATTGCTGTCAAATCAGAACACCTGGCGACTCTGCAAGTACCTGAATATTCTCTTGAGTCCGTGAGACAGGTCCAAGCGCCTTCATGCATACAAGGTGTAGAGCAAGGAACCCGGGAAACCAGCCTGATCTCTACGAAATCGACATCAACGCTCCTGGAGAGCGCGTAAGGCTGGCTGACTACCAAGCTCACATAGACGAACTCGAAGCTGAAATTGAAGAAGCCGAGATCGAAGAAGCTGAAGTCGGAGAGGCCGAAATTGAAGAGCAACCTACAACTTCGGACAACACTGATACCGAGTACACGACCGGAGAGGAAGAAGACATGGCTGCCCAACAAAACGATGACGACCTCTTTCCAGCAGTTGACTCCACAGGGCCCTTGGCTCTAGCTAGACAAGAGGTTGTGCCCCCCGGTGCCTTGAAATCCATTCCTACTTACGATGGCTCTGAGAAAACAGCATACGAGCACATCCAAGACGTTCTGGCCTTGGCTGCACTATACTCTATCACGAGTGAGAGTGTTAAGACCCGTCTATTGGCTCTTTCTCTGAGAGGGAAGCTTCTCTACTGGTGGAGATCTTTGCCAGAAGGAGCTATCAATGGATGGCCCCAGTTAGCAGGCAAGCTCGTAAAGGGATGCAACGAGTCTGCTGATCCCTCTTCATTGTTGCATCAGTTTCAGAGTATTCAACGCCACCCGCAAGAGGAGATATCAAACTTTAACGTGAGGTTTGCGAGGTCCTGGAAGAGAGTACCTCACGAACTGCGACCTCCGACGGGACAAGCTGCGCACTATTACCTGAGGTCTTTCAATTCCAATATTTGCCTACTTCTCAAGATAGCCCGACTCGACACTTTCCCTGCACTATATGAAGCTGCCCAGCAAGCAAAATTAGACATAATCTCTATAGGCAGACTTCCACATAGAATGCAGCCTCCCATTTACCCTGATTTCCCTCAGTCACAATACCCATCGGCGTCTGGTGTAATGCCATCCTCGTCAAATCAGTACCCCCAGCAGCCATGGAATCCAACGCCGGTTATAAACCCCTATGGTCAGCCTCAGATCCATTATCCTAATCCGCCACCTCCACCTCCGCAATATCCCGCACTCGCAGCCCCCCCTCATTACGCGGCGTATTCTGCACCTCCACCATTAGCTGCAATACCTCCCCCGGTCGGCGCCTGCTGATAATGACATTCAAAATAAAATCCTTCAGGAGGTACGAGCTCTGGCCTCTGGTTATCATACTATTTCCAAATGATATGACAATAATGAAGAAGAAGCAAGCCCAGATGGAGTTTCTTCCGACGAGATCATATCCTCCCCCGGCGCTAACAAAAGATCAAGCTGCGCAAGCGCAAAGGCCCCCGGCAAGGAATGCAGCCAATGAGGTTCAACCTGGCATTTCTGACCAAGTTAACTAGTGCTCCACATGCAATGATCCACATGGAGAGGAGGGTTGCATGCTGCATCAGCATTATCTTCAGACTCTTGCGGGCAGCGCCATGGAGGACGAAGCATACATGATCCTGGACGATGAAGGCAACTTTGCAGTCCCAAAAGAAGATCCTGTGTCACTCTTGACCAAGGAAGGCAGAAGGCCCATTGAGGCTGCCACGGCCCAAACAAAGCCGTTGAAAGTATACGCCAGAAGAGAGAGGACGCAGCCTGTTGGGCTACCACCTGACAATTCACCTTTGCCTCCTACAGCCAAAGAGAGGTTCCCTATGCTCAAGGCTCCCGCGATGAAGGCTCACGCAGCCCAACCTCTAGCCGAAACAAAAGAACAAGCTCAAGAGAAGCTAAGGTATCCGTCGCTGACGAAGAGACAGAGAGTCGAAGCCACGCAGCAATACCGGACCAGGTATGAGCCAGCGAAAGAGATAGAGGGAGTCGGCACTTCAACCTACAATATAGTTGATGAGCTCAAAAAGACCCCGGCAAAGATAAGTATGTATGAGGCTCTTCTGCTCCCAGGGCAAGTAGACCTATTGCAGGAATCCTTGAAGAGCGTGAAAGATGGAAAGTCGACGCAGCCTGCTGTGTTAGCTCAGCCCTTGACAGTATCTGCTACCAAGAAAAACAGGTCGACACCTTTCTATCTGTCGTTGCGGATGGAGGGCTATATAGTACACAACTGCAAGGTGGATTCTGGTGCTTCCACTACTATCATGCCGAGAGCCGTCTACGAGGAGATTGGTATGGAATATACAAGGAGCAGCCAAGGTGTGCTGCAGCTAGACGACACCCCTGTCAAGACAGTTGGTGTCATCAAGGATATCCCGATCCGACTGCATAAAGCCCTCGACATAGTGGTCATCCAAGAGGTCGTTGTGGTCGACTTGGAACCCTACTTCGGCATGTGTCTCTCTAGGGAGTTCACTGCGAAGCTGGGTGGATATCTGTCTTTAGATTATTCACATATGGAAGTGCCCTTCAAAGGAAGAAGATTGAAGATCTATAATGAAAAGCCTTCCACATTTCTGGTAGAGAAGATACCTGGGGAGGAGCAGCAGAACGGCATGGTTCAGCTGACAACCGAAGAACTGGTAGAGGTGGATATGGCAGAAGAGGCCCTCGAGCTATTACAAGTGGAGGATGAGTTCTCCTTGCTAGACTTCAATGCCATGATTGAGACCTCCGTCACCCAGCCTGAAAGACTTGACCAGTCAGTAAAGAAGGATGTTGGACCTGCACCAGAAAAGCTATGGAAGCTATACTTTGATGGCGCTCGATGCAAAAATGGCGCCGGTGCAGGTGTACTTCTGGTTTCCCCATCCGGAATCCAAAAGGACTACACTTACAGGCTGGCTTGGAGTTGCACTAACAACGCGGCGGAGTATAAGGCTTTGTACTTGGGTTTGCGTATAAGTCGAACCTATATTGGTTCTTGTGCCCTCCCGTCCACCACTGCCCGGAGCTGGTTGAGTCTATTGTGACATATTACAAACCAGCTACCCGGCAAGTCTGCGACTACCAAGGAAGGGTGTTGTTCACCCTCTTCAAAGAAAGCGTCCAGCCAGCCTTCGCCCCGGGGCTCCAGTACGACCCCGATGCCATTGTCAGAAGAATTAACTTGGATGAGTAGGCGGGTGAGTAGGCGGGCAGATTCATTCAGAGCAGGAGGATGAGAGAGTTTCTCGATTCAGAACTGAAGTCCCCACTACCAGCAGGACAATGGCCGTCAGGCCCCATACCCCTGGAGAGGTTTGAAAACAAGTACATTTATATTATCCTTGCATGGGTACTCAGCTGCGGCACGGACAGAATGGTGCACCCGTATCAGCTGGCACTCGCGGGGTGTATCTTACATGGAGAGTTTTATGACTCCACTGTGCAAAGAAGCAGAAGGCGACCGATTTTCTTTGATTGGGCAGATTGGGTGGCATATGCCATACATTCAAATCTGGTCAGGATATAGCAGAAGCAGACAACCGAGTTCCGGCACTGCTCATTCCTCACATGGTTGTGCTTTTACCATACGCACTACCTTATCAAAGTGCCTGATCTAAAAAGGGTAAATGAGAAGGGAGCGCCGCTGCCGGTGTACGAGTGAACGGAGCGCAACCAAGGACCAAGAAGAGGCACATGCACAAGAAATGGCAAGGGCACGTCAACAAAGAGAGACTAGGTCTTCTGCTAGGGCAAAGGGCAAAGCAATTGAAAGACAATAGATAATGGGCCTATTGAGACATTTTAACACATTTTGTAATTTGTACCTTTTCATATTATAAGCAATACAAGATGTGTTTTGTCACTTTCATGTGTACTTTAAACTTGAGCCTTGTATGATGTACCACTTGCCACTTTCACATGTAGTTTAAGCTTACAATCTTACATCATTAATATTTGATTTGCATAAAGTTAATTCATTGTGATATGCATGAAAAAAACTTTTTTTCAATAAAAAATTTGCATTTTCTTCAGGGTTTTTTTTACCCATCTTTTGCTGATTTTTTCTCCCAATCCCCGATTTTTTCCAAGTCTATCATTTGTCGATTCCAATCCGATTCCAAGTTTCTCTACTATGATGTAAAGCACCAACAAAATAGAAATATCGCAAGAATATGGAGAGATATTTGGGATAGCCCAAGCATTCCAAAAGTCAAAATGTTTGTATGGCTAGTAGGTCACAAGAAAATTTTATCTTGGGATAACCTAATGAAAAGGGGTTTTCATGGCCCCTCACAATCTGTTCTATGTAAAAAGGAGGATGAGAGTATACGCCATCTCTTAGGACACTGCTCAATAGTCTGGGAACTATGGCAATGGATTCTTAATATGTTTGGTAAATGAATGGTGATGAATTGCAGAATTAAAGAATGGTTAAAGCAATCGTAGAGCATTTTAGAAGTGAGGTATTATAGACAATCTAGGATAACTGAAAGATACGATACTTTGGACTATATGGCTGGAAAGGAACAGAAGAATATTTAAAGAAAAGGAAAGTAGTTTAGAGGTAATGAAAAGGAAGATTTGTTTAGCCATAGAGGAGTCTAAACTAGCCCTATCAACTCACTTAATCCCTAATATTGAAGCAGAGAACCTTGATAGATGGAGTCAAGTCATCAATTGGAATTATGATGGTGGGTACAGGAAGACTCGTTATTGTAAACCCGTATCTTCGTTGCATGTGGGAGCTGAGGGAAAATGGTGGTGAGAATAATATATGGTCTCAAGTTCACATAAGTCTACCAAAAGCAGTTAGAGAAGTGGCCATTACGAGACTACTAAACTATTTATTAAAATAATACCATTGTGATTTGTTAAAATGTCATTATAAAATGTATGAGATTTATTTCATAACTCATTAAGATAAAATGTTTTTTTAATTGGTTATTTGGGATTAAAATGAATTCCACTTGTATTATATAATGACCCATAGTTTAAGGTTGGAGGGTTTGGCCTGTTGGTCAAAGCGCTCCCTTAGGAGGGTGGAGACCACAGTTTGAATCCCTCAAGCCTCGTAGAACCGGAGTGCGTATCGCACCAGCACCACCGGCTACGTTAAAAAGTTTACCCAACACGACTAGAGGTTATAGTGGCAGCAAGGAGCAGGATTCGAACCCATGACGAGGCAATGAAAAAATGTAACGAGTTACCGATTCCTCTAGTATATGCAAAAAAATAAAAAATAATAATGACCCATAGTTTAGTTACTATGTATATATTCCTTGATAAGATTTAATCATGAACTTTCAACTTTTTGAGACTGCTAAACTATTTATTAAAGTTCTTGTGGTTGCACTTATGCTTCAGGAAGGAAACTAACAGTCCAGAGCTGGTAAAGCGAACTATGATAACGTGTAGTTTTGAAAATATTACTCTACTAAGATGCAATGCGTAGACATTAGAGGTGGAGTTTGGGTATTGTGAAGGGTGCTGCAGGAAAATGTCAAGCTGTAAAGGAGAGAGTTGTTATTTTTCAAGGGTGGGGGACCCAAGTACAACCCCTTTTTCTGAAGAAAGAAAAAAGGATATTTTAGAATATGTACATTATAAATATGGACCTAGGGAAAGAGTTATCAAAGAATTAAAGGGCTATCTTTGTCCTATAATTGTTTTAATCCATGAAATAAAAATAGGTAGTGGGGAATGTTTGGAGGCATTCACAAGGATCAGGAAGTTATTGATGGATGCAACATCTAGGAAATGTCAACATATCTGTATGGAAGGAAATCAAGTGGCAAATAAATGAATCTTACACTTGATGAAATTCAAAGACCAAAAGGTAATTGGACGACAAAGATTCTATCTCTCAATGAAAATGATATCAAAGCATTGACAAAGGGAAAATAGTGGCTTGAGAAGTAGGAAGAAAAGGGAGCTAAAGAAAAATGGCGATCCAAAAGCAATTCATGGAAATCATGCTTGGATACGGTCTACTTAATATAATAGTAGATATAATGTTTTGTTTTTTAAATGGGAGTGGCCCCTTATAAAAGCTACGTATGACTCATTTAAATATTATTTTTTGAAAGAGGTTATATAATGTCCAAGGCATTGGCCCATGGGGTTTAGGGCAACTGGTCAAGAGTGGAGACTTTCATATCATAGACTAAGGTTCAAATCTCAAGGGTGAACCTTAACATTTTAAATCAACTGGCATAAACTCAGCCAGTTAAACTCCTTGACTTTCAAGGGAGAGACTTAGGTTCAGTTGAAATATGTGTAATCTAATCTTGTTAGGCCAAGGCCAAAAGTGTGAAGAAGTGCTTATAATGTAGCCTACGAGCATGTTCATGTAAGCCTAAGGGCACCTTTCACATTTCACCCTTAGTGATACTAGTTAATCCACCTTTATGGATAACCTTGCTTAAAGGATATAATTTATTATTATTTTATTATTGTAAGTTAACCTCAAAGTCAAGTCAATGTCGACTTATATTAACTACTCAATATAGTTTTGGTATCACTATAAATACCACTCAATTAGTGATCATTTGTATAATATGTGTCACAGACACCCACCTTCCTTTATTTCTTTTTGTTTCTCTCTCTATACTTCGTTTACTATTGTTATCTTTAATTAGCTCCTACTTCTTTTCTGCATACAATTGTGGTGAATGCATGTTTCGAAATGTTTCTTGAAAGTATTGTGAATTCCGACATGGTATCATAGCAAGGACTAAAGCTACATCATTCATAAACAGAAAAGCACTCCCTTTTAGCAATTGAAGACATCTCTTCCAAACCAAATCAATTTCAAGATTCAGGTTGTAAAGTTTCTTCATTTTTTTTAATTTTTTAATTTGATTTTATATTGGTGCCAAAATTTTCTCGTCGGATTCAGCACCCTTTTGCAACAATTTTGTGTGCGCCATGCACTCACTCTACCCACACACTTCCCTGAATACAAGCATTGCATAAGTGAATGCGCCCATAGGGATAGCACAATGGTAGAGGCGTTTGGTGTCGACCAGAAAGATGCGGTTTCAAATCCCGCTTGCGTTAGTTTTTAAAAAAATTCTAGGCTCCATTTTTTCTTCGTTTTTTAGGAGACTTTCGTCAACGTTCATTCACACTAAAGAGAGTGACACAACAACAAGAAAATTGGCTTTTAAAGGCCTAGGCATAGGTTTGAAACTTTGAGATTTGATTGTTGCAAATGGAACCTTTTTGATGAAGTGGACACACTTGCTAAAAGGTGAATCGTGCAATTTCCATCCAAGCCCAATGCAATGGTGCAATGATTGGACATCCTCCTTGTTGAGTTGAGATCATCAGTTCAAATCCCGACAATATCTTTGTTTGTGCGTAGTCTCTCCTCGAAGACACATCAAAAGAGATCTTCCTTTCCTCAAATTTAGTCAAGCTTCCTTGGCACAATGATTGGATGGCTCCCTTGTTGCATATGGGTCGATGGTTCAATCTCCACAAGCAACCTTTTTTTTTTTTTTTTTCCCATGTGAAGGAAGGTGTATGCGCTGAGGTAAAAGGCTCCTCTTCTTTCCCACCAACACTCTTGGCATACTGGTTGGCAAACAGGTTCCAAGTCCAAAACTCGACACTAGCTTTTTCTCCTTTGCTCCAAGGTATACATTCGGCACTATCTTTAACTGCAATCTTTCTCTGTATTGCTCAAAGGCGTGCATCACATTGGTCCGCTCATATGTTTTAACACAGAAGGTTATGGGTTTGAAACCCATTGGCTCCGAACCTATCCAAAAATGCAATTTTTTTATATAGATATGTGAGGATCTCCAGTCAATCAAATAAGTCAACTTGTCAACCCAATTTTGCCAAATTGAAGAAGGCAGTATCCAGTATGATTGCACAAGTGGCCAATTTTGAATTTGGCAAAAAAACTTCTAAGGTTTGAAAGTAGTTTTTTCCTTGATTAAAGTGCTAATATACCAAAACTTCTGAAGGCCATAACTTTTGTATACATAAGCGTTTGGAGCCCATTTTGCCCAAATTGCACGTAGTGGTGACATCAGTTTACGGACCTGTTATAGTTCTATGGGGGATTTGTGTGTGAATGGATTCCTTAGGATATGTTACCTCAAAGAATGAAATTATAGCATTTGCAGTTCAAATGGCAGGATTACTTAGAAGCAAGAATCTCTAGTTCATTTTCAATGATGAATCAAAAGAAGGTCCCAGTGATCATGAACTTGATAAGAAGAAGATGGAAGCTATTGGCCTCTTTTTCCTGTTACTTGAACCAAACATCCTTTTCCACATTAGAGAGAAAATTGACCCTATTGAGGTATGGACCACTTTGAAAGATCTCTATGGAAAAGTAAATGCTAGTGAAGTTAACAGAATAGAGATAGAGCTTTCCAATCTCAAAATTTCAGATTTTAGTAGTGTTGAAGACTACATATCTCACTTCAAAGCTCTAAAGCTGACCTAGCTATAACAAGAGGTAAGATAAAGGGTGATGAAGAGTATGTCAAATCTATTACTTCCAATATTTCTCCTTTTCATACAATTGGTTTGGTTCTTTATATGAATGTTATGACTATCAAGGATCCACAACCTATCTCTCTTGAAGGACTTTTCAAGCTTCTTATTCATTATGAAGTTGCAATGAAAAATTGTGGAGCTCTTTCTCATACATAGGCTCATCCAAAGGAATTTAGTCAATGGAATCTAAGGCTCAGTTTCCCAAGGGCAAGTCTAAGGTTTCAAAGAAGTCAAATACTTGTGAGTATTGTAAAAGGAAAGGACACTCCATCAAAAATTTCATTACAAGGTTGAAGAAGATTGAGACAAAATTCTTGAGGGCTGGACACAAGCTTTTCGATGATGAAGATGGTAAAGCGGAGGCCCACTAGAGCATCCATTAGGGGGGGTTACTTCTAATGCCTCCTCTCCTTGGCCCCTCAATTTAGATTACAAGGGGGTGTTGAAATGTGTAATCTGATCTGGTTAGGCCATGTCCAAAAGTGTGAAGAAATGCTTATAAGCACTATTAATGTAGCCTACGGGCATGTGTATATGTAAGCCTATGGACATTCATCATTTTATGTAAGCCTACGGGTATGTTCATGTAAGCCTAAGGGCACCTTTCACATTTCACCCTTAGTGATATTGGTTAATCCACCTTTATGGATAACCTTGATTAAAGGGTGCAATTTATTATTATTTTATTATTGTAAGTTAACCTCAAAGTCAAGTCAATGTTGGCTTGAGGTTAACTACTCATTGGGGTTTTGGTATCACTATAAATATCCCCCAATGATTGATCATTTGTATGATAAGTGTGAATAAAATGTGAAATATTGGGCCTTCATTTTTTCTTGTCGTCCCCCCCCCCCTTTCTCTCTCTCTCTCTCTCTCCCTCTCATTTACTATTGCCATCTTTAATTCACTCCTTATTTTTTGTGTACGATTGTGGTGAATGCATGTTTCAGAATGTTTGTGGAAAATATTGTGAATTCAAATAGGTTAAAATCTTTCCAAGCGTGATAAATGCATAGCTGCAAAGTTATTGTACTACCACTATGTCATCACAATGTAATACAGGTGGGGCCCATTTCAATCCCATATAACCATTTCAAAAAAAGGTGTCCAAGGCATTGTGCAGCAATGGTAAATGGGATGCAAACATTTGAGTGCAAACCAAGTTCAAATCTACACATTGTGTTGCCCATAGGTCCTTGGTTCAACAGTTGGGACAAATAGTTGATGTAGCCCATACCAAGGTTCAAATATCGACGGCACAAAATAGCTTAATGTGACTAAATTGATGTAAAAGGGAAAGGATAACCCTTTCAAAACCCTTTTTTTTTTTCATTTTTTTAAACCTGCACATTGTGTTGGACATTTCCTTGATAAGGCATCCTATGACAATCCAATGTAGTGCAATACCAGAATAATGTCGGGATGTAATAGTAGTGGGGCCCAAAATGTAATAAGGGTGGGGCCTCTCTCAACCCAATATAACCAAATTATTTATTTTTAAAAAAAGGCTGTAAAATATAATAATTATTATCAAATGGCACGAGTTCAAGTGGTTAATAATATAGACTTCCAAGGTGGATCCCAAGGTACAATTCGTGCCAAGCGATATGTGCATAAATGCGAAAGTGATATTTTATTAAAAACACTAGGTGGTTATTAGAAATAACATGGTAATGCAGTCATGATACAATATGGGTAAGGTCTGTTTCCATCACATATACCCAGTTAAAAAATAAGAGAAGAACAAGAACCCAATGTAATACCTTTGCCAGTACATTTTTGGGCAAATAAAGTCAAGTTTTGCATTCTATGCACCAACTATCTATTTTTGAATGAATTAAATAGTTCATATCATAATTACAAAACTCGGCAAGTTTTTGAAAAACTCGTCAAGTCCATGTTTGAGTCGGCCTTGCCGAATCACTCAGGCCCAAACTCGCAACTCATCGAGTACTCGAGACTCACGTGTTATTCAAAAAACTCAGCAAGTCCCAAGTAAAAACTCAGTTGGCACCACAGGTTGAGGAAATGCAATAAACATTGTTTTTTGTCATTTTGCCTCATTTTCTTGTTGCAAATTGGAGAGAGAGCACTGCCTACCTGCTACCAGACCAAACAAAACGCTAAAGTGCATCTTAACAGCAGATTTTTTGCAGTTTGAAGGAATCTAGCAGCAACCAACAGCCGCCCAATGGATTCATCTGAGGTAAGAAAAACTATATTCAACTGTTTTTTTTCTCTTTTTCAGTTTCAAGCATGTTTTTTGTTCTTTTTTTAAGATTCAAACATAATGCAACAGCCACCCAATTGTTGCATTTGAGCTAGAAATTTGAAAGACTCTTTCAAAGTTTCAGCTGTCTTTTATTTTCTCTTTCAACCGTCTTGTTTTTTTTTCTCTTTTTAAGTAATGCTGCCTGATAACCATGTATACAAGCCCATCTTTTCAACTGCCAATGTTTAAACTACGGTTTAAGCCCTAGGGCATTTTTTTTAAGTTTATATATAATTGTTTGTTGTTAGTTGTTTCTATGTGCAGCCACAAGAAAATGTCGGCGAAAAGAGATCCAACATGGAAATATGCAAGGGAAGGGGATGAGAAAGGGGAGGTTTTTGCAATTTTTATGGGTCTCACATTCATGGAGGCATAAACCGCCTCAAATACCACTTGGCAAGGCAAAAAGGGAAAGATGTTAGGGAATGCCCAAAGGTGCCAACTGACATTCAATGAGAATGCCATGCCATTCTCTCAAACTACTCTGAAAAAAAAGAACTCAAATGAAGACAAAGCCAGGCCATGGCAAGCCCCCCTTCTCAACCTCCTACAGAGGGTACTGACAGCACCTTTAGCCAATTTTACCACCACAATTCCAATTCATCGGTTGCACACCCAGAGAGTGGGACGGAAGAGTCCTATTGCGCAGAACGTTTTGCGCCAAGGTCACAACCCACGCTTGAGGGTATGGCTGCATGGAACGAGGAGAGGCACAGGGTAGCGAGGAAGGCTGTTGCAAGTTTGTATCACTTAAAATATTAATTTTTTATCTGTATAATGTGAAAAAAAAAAACTTTTTTTCAATGAAAATTTGCATTTTCTTGGGGTTTTTTTTGCCGAGTTTTTCGACAAGTCCCAAATCGGCCTTGCCGACTCTGAGCTTCTTAACTATGGTTCATATAGCATTCCTTAGTGGCAAATTAAGAATGATCTAGGATTTCACCCATGCCTGCTCACGGGTTAAGTGGCAGCTCCCCTTGTGCAGACAGGACCTCAAGCTCCATTTTGCCTAAAACTCAGTTCCAAAATCTGGTTTTGGCTTATGTCGCTGAGAAAAGGAATGGTGCTTGCAAAATGACACAGCTAGCTAGTGCGAAAAGATGAGGAGATTCCAGTTTTAGACCTTTGTCCTTAGATTGCCCAAGATACAGCTAATTTCTTATTTGGATTATTGGGCAAGCTGAGTTAAATTTAACCAGCCCACACATCTCCAGATGGATCTTCAATTGAAAACAAATGAAAAATGTACCAAGAAACACATACATGCCACCAATGCCTACGGAAAAAAGGGACTTTTGACTCCTTTATTTGGAATATGGATGAGAGAGGAACATGAGTTTCAAGAGTAAGTACGGCCCTGGTTTCTTCGGTCTAGTGGATTTTTTCTGACCAAATTAAGTCAGAGCTTTGATCCCTCCAAGGATTTACCAACCACTGTTCCAGTAGGCATATGTGTCCTTTGCATTTCTGTTATAAAACACATTAAATAAAAACAGGCGACGAAACAGGGAAATGTATGGATTAAAATTCTACATTTGCAAGGCATTGCAGTATATTTGGAGTTGACAAAGCACAGCAAAAAGAAACTCGGACCACAGGGACAATGGCAATTTTCAGAGGCAAACATCACTGAAAATTCAGAAAATAATAAAGATCAAAAGAATGAAATCCTTTTTCAAATATCATTAGCTCAACCGGCTAGATTCCTGGACTTTCAAGGAGGAAACCAAGGTTCGAAACTTACCAAATAATACATGCATAATTTGTCAAGCTTGTTGTAATACCATCATATGGTCATGAATAATCCAGGCAGGCCCATTTTAATCCCATATAACCCATAAAAACAAATAATGAAATTATTTTAAAGTTCACACTAAAGTGGCCTTAAGACATCACTTCCAATAATCCTGACATCAAGCCACAAGAAGAAAAGAACACTTTGAAAAACTTGAAGAGGGAAACTTTCAGCTCACCATGTTCAAAAAATGCCTCCCTCAAATTCTAAAAGATATACCATCATATGGTCATGATGTAATACAGGCGGGCCCATTTCAATCCCATATAACCCATAAAAACAAATAATGAAATTCTTTTAAAGTTCACACTAAAAGTGGCCTCAAGACATCACTTCCAATAATCCTGACATCAAGCCACAAGAAGAAAAGAACACTTTGAAAAACTTGAAGAGGGAAACTTTCAGCTCACCATGTTCAAAAAATGCATCCCTCAAATTCTAAAAGATATTCTACGTGACCGAATTGTCAAGTATACAAACAGGTAATAAAGACGTCAGGAATGATTTTCAGCCGGAAAATCAAGTTGGCATCTTAGATTCTAAAGCAATTAAAGTTGCTATAGTCTCTTCCCATAGCCATAAACCCTAAGATAAAAAAAGATTCCAAATTAAAAAGGAAAAAGGACTGCTCAGCATGAAACTTAAAATTTAGAATCCATTCTCAGAAACCATGAAGCATTTCTTTGGTAATGAACCCTCCGTAGCTCCCAAGATCAAGACGGGCAGATGGCAGCTGAAAACGAGTGTGAACGAAAGTATGAAATGAGGTAAGAAGGATGCTGAGGTTTTCTTTTGTGGGGGCCAAAAAAAAGGTGTTTTTTAAGAGGCGAACCTCCTCATTGGATAGGTACGACCAGGCAAATGAATGAAGATATACCGTGCTGGTAAAAAAAAAAACTGTGTTAGACGACACAAGAAGACCAAAAAAAGAGACGGTAAGTAATGGCATCTACAGATTCTCTCACTGCTGATACCATTCCAACTTCTTCAATAAAGAAGATTTTGTTCCGAAAGAAACACCTAAAAATAAATATCTTCTGCATTGGCAGACTGCATCAGGGAGCAAAGTTCAATTGCTTAGTTCCTAACACTGACAAAATTCAAAAATCAGATACCACAGTTGCAGAACAGAGGTTGATCGATAGGTTTAATCTTTTAGTAGTCTTGTATTGGTCACAAAGTTTTAATAATTCTGTGCCCACATTAAAATCCCTTTTTGATTTTTGCTTTAGGAACTTCGATAGTTTCTCAAGTTTTGCTATGTCCATAAGAAAAGTTTTGCTAGATGTTCAGCGCCATCTAATTTTAAATATAGTAATTTAACTGATTACAACAATTAAAACTACGCACACTCAAATTTAATATATGTTCAACGAAAATATAGTAACTTTACATAAATAAACTTACGGATTACATAAAAATATGTTGTTAAACTGTTGAATGGATATGTTGTGAAACTTTGAAATTTTGAGAAAGTTTGAATTAAAAAAGAGTAGGGTTTTATATTTTATAAATTATTTTGATCTAATAAAGGTAATTAAAATCATTTCCTTTCGTTTCTTGTGTTTCAGTAAAACAAATCAAACCGTCTTCGTCTGATCCATTACCTTTAACATTGCGCGGTGTAGACAGATCTTCATCTATCTATAGCATTAGAGTGCAAATTTAACGAGGAAAACATTAATCACCTGGGAATTCGATTCTGGACGGAAAAAAGGATGATCCGGGTTGTCCATGAACAGCACTGAACCCTCACCCTCACCCTGCACCCAACACAACCTCGCTTAGAATTTGTTACTGTCCTCCGACGCATAGAAGTACATGTTTGAAGAAGAGAAGAGAAAATGGCGACATCAAACCTTGATTTGTAGAGACAGCGCCCTGCATATTAAGATAAATAATAATAACATAACATTGGCTCGTCTGTTCGAAGAGGAGAAAGTACTGAGGAATCCCATGGATGTCGAATCTATGGCAGCCTCGCAGGTACCTTCGTTGAGACGACTGTAAATTTTCCAACGAGTTTGGGGTTCGAGATCCAGACGAAAATTATAGTTTAGATTCAATTACAGTAAGTCAGATCAAACGAGGGGCAAGTCCCTTCGAATCAAAGGCGAACAACACATACGCGCGAGCTTATAAGAGGTTCACCTTTATCGGATCTCTCAAGTCCCCTCCAAATGAGATTGAAGTTACAAATAGAAATTAGCTATGGCGTGTTTACATAAACCTGCCTTTTTATATTTATCCTCATTATTTTGTTAGAATTACGGTCAGGTTTCCAAATGTTACATATTTGAACAACTTTCTCAAAGATATTAAAGATCATATGATATGATTTGAGTAATTGTACTTCCATATTTGAGGTCTCATAGGCCATATTTGGGTCGGGTGGACTTAATTAAAATCTTTCATTTATTCATTCATATATTTTTTTTTTAATTTGACTAGTATAAGAAATCTTACGGTTAATAACTATGACTCTTGTAAAGTTGAGCTATGTTTATCAATAGAAAATTTAACACACACCCATTCCACATACATCCACCCCGTGACACACTCGCCCACACTACGGTTTGAACCTTGAACCTCTCAAAAAAAAATCAAAACCCATGCTATCCCTTAAGATTTTTTTTTTCAATCTTATTTAGTAATAATACTTAATATGAGAAGTATTTTGGGATGCAACTTCAAGAACGGTATATGAGATCAAGGTTGAGTAGCCACTTATTTTTAAATAATAATGTTTATTAATTTTTAATTAGTTGTAAGTTTATTGCGATAAGGGTTTAAATTTTTTTTTTTAAAAGGTTTAATGTTCAAACCCCATTTAATATAAGGGGACCAAATCTATCATAAAAACCTACATAAACTCATTGAAAAAAAAAAATTTGTTATTGGGTCTTTCTTGCTCCGGGTTGCGTTTACGGAGGAGAGGCACGGTTATAGAGGCAGCTTCAATAATTTGACCTATGTTTGGAGGCAAAAACCTCGAAGAGAATGTTTGACCTTGTGCTCAGTTGTTAAAGATGAATGGTTGTTTTTTTGTACATCTTGTGCTCAGTTGTTAAAGATGAAAGGATGTTACAAATTCCTCTGATATTAAAAAACAATAATGAATAAATAAAACGATTTATATTTAAAATATATAGAGTTGTTTTAAGTATTTGAATTGTATTTTTTTATTTGGGTAGTGTGATAAATCCCTACGACCAATGCATAGGGTTGAGCAATCTCCTTCCAACCATGATCCCTCGTAAAGCCGAGAGCTACACTTATCAATAGGGAATTTAACATCCATCCCCTCACACACTCGCCCACACCATGGTTTGAACCTTGGACCTCCCGAAGAAGAGCCAAAGCTCAAACTGTTGTGTTGTCCTCCCTGGGACAAGTTAAATTGTATTTGGTCAAGAGGTAGTGCAAGTGAAGAACGAGTGTCACTCAGAGCAAGTTTCACCTTTTGTTATGTTAGATATTTAGGGAGTGAGTGTTAGTAAGAAGCAATTTTCACCTCTTGTTATATGAGATCTTTAGGGAATAGAAGGGAATGAGTGTTTGAATTTTCAATATTTTCTTAAATACTTTCAAAACATGCATTCACTAAAATTGTATGCCAAAAAGAAGAAAAGGTGGTTTGAAAGATAGCAATAAGAAATGATGTATAGAAACAAAAGGAAACAAGAAGAATAAGTATAAGGTGGGTGCCTGTGGGCACCCTAATATATCACGTTTTATTCATACTTATGATACAAATGGATCTTCATTGAAGGGTATTTATAGTGATATCAAATCCCCAATGCAAGGTTATGCATAAGCGCGAAATATCGTAAATTGGTTCTATTTAGGATTTTCAAGATTTTAAATTGGCTAATTTTGGATCCTTTCACTGGGGCCCATTCGCATGAAATTTACGAGATGAAATTTTTTTTAGGATGAATTCGCCCATCGTTGATAATCATAAACCTAATTTTATTTTAATTCGCCAACCTCAAATTACAAATGATTTTGATATTCCTCCCCAATTCGCCTTCAAATTATAAATGATTTTATATTTTCCGCCCAAATCGCCTTCAAATTATAAATGATTTTATTTTTCCTGCCCAAATCGCCTCATATACTACCCATATATATAATGTACTGGGTATCGATAAACATACATAAAAAATACTCTAACTCGAAAATAACTCTAAAACAACGAAAAACTTGAAAAGGTTGCAAAGGAGTGTTTGTCGAAATAATTTGATCGGTTGCAGAGGAGTGTCGATCTTCACAAGACGATCGGTATAAGACAATCAGTTGCAGAGCCATGTCTATCAACATAAGACGATCGGTTGTAGAGGTGTCGATTGGCATTCCTCTATCGATTGCAGAGGTATCGGTTGGTTGTAGAGGTATCGATCAACATTAGCCTATTGGTTGCAAGGACTGTCGATCGACATTTGTCTATCGGTTGCAGAGGTATCGATCGGTTGCAAAAGTGTTGATCGATATAAACCTATCGATTATAGGGACGGTCAATCAGCATTTGTCTATCGATTGCAGAGGTTTCGATCGATATTAGTCAATCGATTACAAGACCGTGTCGATCGACATAAGTCGATCAATTGCAAAGGTGTCGATCGATATTAGTTTATCGATTGCAAGGATTATAGATCGTCATTTGCCTATCAGTTGTAGGGACTATCGATTGGCATTTATTTATTGGATGTAGAGTTATCGATCGTCATGCCTATGACGATCGACATTCCTGCAGTCGATCGTCGTGCCTATAGCTTATCATCATGCCTGTAGCCGATCGACATTACTACAATTGGTCGTCATGCTTGTAGCTGATTGTCATGCCTGCAGCCTATCATCATGCCTGCAATCAATCGTCATACCTGCAGTCGATCGTCATGCCATCGATCCTCATGTTGACCTAAAGTCTTTCATATCAGCCTAAAGCTTTTAAGTATGTTGTACGTTTTTAGATTTTGCAAACCGATATTCATAGCCTCCAACACAGAAAAACTTGTCACGGTTTGAAATTTTTTTGAGATAAATTAATGAAATTCGCCACGGTTTGAAATTTTTTGGAGACAAATAAATGCAATTCGCCATGTATACTTCTACAAATTTCGTCGAGATTCCAAGACAATTCGCCTTGATTTTATAAATAGATTTCGGGGTCGACCCCTTATGCATAACCCTGCCCCAATGAGAGGTTGAATTCAAGTTGACATAAACTTAACCTTTAGGTTAATCTTAGAATAAAATAATAATAAATTACCCTTTTAAGTGAGGTTATCCGTAAAGGTCGAATAACCAATACCATTGAGGGTGAAATATGAAAGGGACACGTATATTTACATAAACATGCTCTTAGGCTTAGAAAAATGAGGAATGTCTATAGGCTACATCAATGGCACTCATAAGCATCTTATCACACTTTTTGCCTTGGCTTAAACAAGATCAGATTACACAAATTTCAATACCCCATAAGTTGAGTGAGAGGACCAAGGAGAGAAGACATGAGAGGTAATACCTCCCCCCATAATGGATGCTCTAGTGGGCCTTTGATGTTCCTCCTTCATCCTCAACTTCATCATTAGAAAGCTTATGTCCAACCCTTAAGAATTTTATCTCAGTCTTATTTAATGTTGTGATGCAATTCTTGGAATGTCCTTTCCTTTTACAATACTTGCAACCTTAGACTTGCCCTTAGGCACCTAAGCCTTAGATTCCATTGACTTGAAGTCTTTTGGATGAGCTTATATATGAGAAAGAGTGCCACAATTCTTTGTTGCCACTTCATAATGATTATAAGCTTGAAAAATCCTTTAAAAAAGATGGGTTGTGGCTCTTTGATAATCCTTCAAGAGGGGCATGGTTAGGTTTTGAACTAACAACCTTCTAGCCACAACCATAGTGTTCCTACCATTGCGCCAAGAACCTTGCTTTATGCACTTCAGTAGAATCTCCTTGTTTTGGTCTCATCCCTATTGACAACATAGCAGTTCGATTGCTTCCTTGTAGACCTTGTTTAGCAATTTATTTCCTTACAAAGCATTTGTTTAGCTAGTTTCTCATTACATTGAATGACATGCATGCCTTAGGGAGAAATGAGGACTTCCAAACACAATATACTGAGTGGTATAGTGGTTGGTTTGCTTGCTAACAAAGGGAAGGTCCAAAGTTCAACTTGACACAAGCATAGTTTTTTGTTGCAAGGTGTTCTAGTTCACTATGGCATATTTAAATCACCTTTGCTTCTATTTAGTTCTAAAGCACACATGTGGCATGGTGGTAATATTACTTGTTGTCTTGGAGAAGGTCTTAGGTTCGAGCCCTATCAACTCTAAACCCATATAAAAACCAATTATATATATGAGCATCCACCAATAACATTTAATCAATATTCAAAATCTAATTCATCAACATAAGAGTTTTGATACCATGTTTGAATTAGCAATATTTTCCAAAAATCTTCCAAAATATGCATTCATCGCAATCATATGCCAAAAAAGAGAAAAGACAATTTAAAAGATAACAATAAGAAACGAAGGGAGATGATAAGAAGTGTAAGGTGGGTCCTCATGGACACCCTAATATATCATATTTTATTCACACTTATAATACAAATATATCCTCATTGAGGGGTGTTTATAGTGATACCAAATCCCCAATGAGAGGTTAACCTTAGGCCAACATAAACTTAACCTTGAGGTTAACCTTACAATAAAATAATAATAAATTACCCTTTTACATGAGGTTATCCATAAAGGTGGATTAACCAATACCACTAAGGGTGAAGTATGAAATGGACACGTAGGCTTACATGAACATGCTCGTAGGCTTACATAAACGAGGAATGTTTATAGGCTACATAAATGGTGCTCAAAAGCACCTCATCACACTTTTAGCATTGGACTAAAAAAGATCAAATTATGCAAATTTCAACACCCTCTCATAATATGAGTTAGTAGGTTCAAGGAGAGAAAGCATTAGAGGTAACACCTCCCCCATAATGGATGCTCTAGTGGGCCTTTGATGTTCCTCTTTCATCCTCATTTTGATCATCAAAAAGCTTATGTCCAACCCTCAAGAGTTATGTCTTAGTTTTCTTCGGTGTTGTATTGCAATTCTTGGAGTGACCTTCCTTTTTACAATACTCACAAATGTTTTACTTCTTTAAAATCTTAGACTTGCCTTAGGCACCTAAGCCTTAGATTACATTGACTGGAAGTCTTTTGAATGAGCTTGTATATGAGAAGAGCTCCACAAATTTTCATTGCCACTTCATAATGAATTAGAAGCATGAAAAGTCCTTCAAAAGAGATGGGTTATGGTTATTTGGAAAACCTTCAAAAGCGGTATAATTGGATTTTGAACCAACGACCTTCTAACCATAGCCAAGAGTGCCTACCATTGCACCACAAACCTTAAATTATGCACTTTAGTAGGATCTCCTTATTTTATTGTCATCCTTGTCGACAACGTAGTAGTTGGACTACTTTCTTACGAGACCCTGGTTAGTGATTCAATTCCCCACAAAGCATTTTTTTAGGTACTTTCTCACTACATTAGATGATGTACACACCTTGGGGAGAAAGGAAGAATTTCAAATGCAACACACTTAATGGCATAATGGTTGGTTTGCTTGCTAACAGAGGGAAGGTCCTAATTTCAACTTGATGTAGGCATAGTTTTTTGTTGCAAGGTATTCCAGTTCATTGTGGCATGTTCAAATCACCTTTGTTTCATTTGGTTCCAAAGCACACACATGGGTGTTGGTAAGATTACTTGCTATCTTGGACAAGGTCTTGGTTTCAAACCCTATCAGCCCTAAACCTGCATAAAAGTAATTTTTCACATACACACACATATACATATATATGAGCATCCACCAAACACAATTAGTCAAGTGTCAACATTTGATTCATCAACAAAACAACTTTGATACCATGTTTGAATTTGCAATATTTTTAAAAAATCTTCCAAAACATGCATTCACCACAATCGTATTCCAAAAAGAAAAAAAACAATTTAAAAGACAACAATTAAGAAATGACGTAAAGAAATAAATAGATATGAGAAGAAGTATAAGGTGGGTGCCTATGGACACCCTAATATATCACATTTTATTCACACTTATGATACAAATGGATCCTAACTGAAGGGTATTTATAGTGATATCAAATCCCCAATGAGATGTTAACCTTAGGCTGATATAAACTTAACCTTGAGGTTAACCTTACAATAAAATAATAATAAATTACCCTTTTAAGTAAGGTTATCCATAAAGGTGGATTAACCAATACCACTAAGGATGAAATATGAAAGGGACATGTAGGATTACATGAACATGATTGTTGGCCTCATCATTTTCTTCTCAAACATGACACCAACAATCCCATCATCTAGGATTTTTATTTATGGGTCAAAGATGCCAAACATTTTAGGAACAATAAACCCTGAAATTACCTTAGCCATTTTATGCACTACGGTCTTTATGGATGCTACAGTGTTTTTGCAAGCTTGGAAATTTGTCTTGGCATTTAGGATCTTCCTCATTTTCTTGACTAAATATTTTTAGTCCATACCTAGTTGTTCTTGCAATGTTAACATAGAGTATATAAGCTTTAGAACTTCTTAGTATTCACCCCTAGCCTCCAACTCTTTATTCTTTTTCTTCACAAGTCTATCCTCAACTACCAGTCAGCCAAAATTTATGGCTACATTGATTATTAATTATTTCATGAATTGTATATTTGGTATGCATTTAGTTCATATCTAATTTGGAAACCCAAATAGTCAAGTTAGTAGGGGTTGCCACCACCTTAGAGGGGTTAGATTTTATTGCCTTTACAAGTTAGATCTTATCCACTTTCCTAGCCAACATTAGCATTGATGTCATGGAGGTTTTTGTACTTAGTCCACTTGTATTCCTTCTTCCAATGATTTTCCTCTATGGCAAGGACATCATATTCCTTTTTGACATTTGTCTCCTCTGGCTCATAAGTAGCTTTTCCATACAAAATCCTAACTTGGCCTTGCAACTATGCTAGCTTGAGGGGATGCTCATATAGACTTAGTCCTTTAGCTAGGGTAGGCAATGCCATTGCCTATAGGAGTAGTTGTCTTGCCTAGGATGGTGGATGTAGTGGGCATGTAAATATAGTAGGTGAAGCAAATTGTATGGTGAGGAGGAAATGGGGTGGATATGAAAGGAGGGGGATGTGATGCCAATTATACCAATCTCTTAACTAGCTATGATATCATTAATGAAGACATGGTTGAATATGATAATGATGTTGTGTATGGTATCAATGGTTTCATGGTGATACCTACTTATGAAAATCAAGTAATAGGCATTGTACCAAGTGTGACATAGATTATTGGAGGTATAATGCCTCCAATAAAACCATGCACTACATTGGTGGAGGGTGAGATAAGTGTAGTAAAAGGGTTGGGGAGGAAAGAATAAGTGAGAAAAGAAGAAAAAAGTATAGGGAAAGAAATGGGAGTGGTGGAGGGTGGAAGGTAAGTGAAAATGGTTACATAGGTGGTGATGATGTTGTTCATTCCCAACTCGGGAGGGGAGCCTCCTCGAGGGATACCCCTCCTCAAGTTTGTTTGTATACCCTTATTGCTCTTGGAATGTTGCCATTTTGTTGAACATTGATATTTATCTTTCAAATCCCTTTTCCTTTAATGATTATTTGTCTCATTGTCAAGCTAACCATGCTAGTGTTATTAATGCAACTAAGTTGGTGATTTTAGGCACTACTATATTTTTTCGGTCTTTAAGGGTTTCATGGGCTAACCATTGCTTTATTTATTATCTTAGCCCTCTTGGAAATCCTATGGTGTTTCCTATCCCAAATGGCAAAGAATTGGTCATTAAATGGGTCTTCTTTGGTTGGTCTTGTTAACATGCCCATCTCATACCTCATATTTTGCCATGTTAGGATCTTCTTGTCAATATACCCCAAATTTCTCAAGGCCCCTAACTTTTGATGGTTCATCTTAATATTGGGGTCAAAGTCCTCCTTAGTTTAGACATAGAAATCATACCACTCTAGTGGATTGCTATACCATCTTTAGATTTCATTTTTATAACCATGGTTGATTTATAGAATGGTGAGGACCAATTTTTTGATAATATTTACCTCCTTCTAAATATTACACCTCTTCTTGTGTGCAAGGAAGATGTCCAATTTCTTGGTCTGTGAGGTCTCCTTGAAAACTCTAATTAGATCATACAATCATCAATCCCTTAGTTTTTCTACCCCATGTCTCTTAATCTTACCTCTACCACGTGGTGGAACCCACATAACTTTTGTATAATCTTCATGATTTGCTACTTGAGTGGGCACAAGGTGGTTTTTTGCTACCCCCTAAAATATTATAAGGTCACACAATTAAGTTGTGCATATTCAAGATTATACACATAGTATGGTACATGTGCATGCAACTTGAATAACATGACAAAAATCCATTAAGGCAAAAGATTGATTGGGTCTTACCTAAATAGAAGTATCCCTTTGGCCATTCTACTAACTTCTTGAGTTGTCATGCCTCATCTAACAAGCTTGGCACCTTGTCCCTAAACTTTCCCATACTAACCTTGTACATCTTGTCATAGAAGTGGTAGGATATTTTGGTTGCTTCTTAATAGGGCATGTATATGCAATATACCACTAGAAGGGGATCACCATTTGCTCCTACCTAGTCCAATTTAAGAGTCCAAAACCAATATCTCTTCTAATATATGATAAGCTAGACCAAGTACAAGGTATGGGTGAATGCACTTTCTTCCTTGAATGCCTTCATTTGTCTATCCATTTGATTTGTAATATACCTAGCATAGTCGATCATATATGTGTTTCTAAGGTAGGTTTACATGACATTGAGTAAGAAAATGTGCTACATGTAGATCTTTAGGTCATTATTTTCCCTCGAGATTGTAGTAATCCCTAACAATACCATTTATACAATTTTCTTCAACATCTCTAACTCTAGGGAGATGTTGAACTCAACTAGTAGGTTTAGCTTATTCAAGTATGGGACTAAGAAGTCCCTCTCATAGGTTCTTGTACTCTAGTAGTAAAAATCCTTTGTATCGTGGGGTTTCAAGACATCGAAATGGCTAGGTTATTTGACATTTTTTGGATATCCCCGTCTTAGATATAAAAGCTTTTTTCACTACGTTAAGGGGGTCTAAAACTTCTCCCTGAAGGGTCATATATTTTAGCACACGACTTGATGAATTTTAGGCAACTCCATACCTATAGTACCAAATTTATTCTCAGTCTAGATGTCCAAATCTAATTGATACTCCAAGAGTCAATTTGTAGGCCTAGTTTGAACTTTTTGGATGCTTCCCTTTTGACCTATTCGATGGAATGTGTATATATCCCCTCTTTGATTCTTTTGTAATGATCATTAAAGAGATTTTTAGGTCTCTTTAGGAGAGGGGATTCTTGTCTCTTACCCTTACCCCTTTTCTTTTTGCCTTTTCCCTTTGATGTATCAACCTCTTACGATACGACAATAATAGGTAAAGATGGTTTTGATATGGGTGGGCAATGGTGGTGGAAGGAGATTATGTAGGGTTAGTTTTAGGGAAGGAATGGCATTTTGATTAAATGAAATAATATATAAAATTTAGATTTTTGGAAAAAATTACTAATTCCTATGAAGTAGAGAGATTAAATATCTTTCTAGAGCAATTTTCTTGAACAACAAAGTGATTTGCTCCTTTAAGAGGCACTTGGTATAATTTGAAATTGGAGCGGTTCGCTTTAAAATATAAGTGATTCACTTGCATAATTGGGTAATTCGCTAACTTTTATGGTACTTGTAAAAGTTTGATCCCAAGTGATTTGCTTGCAACTATGAGAGATTCACTTGCTATTTCATGTGATTCACTAGGAAGTTGACACTTTGTAAAATTTTGGTTATGGGGTAGTTGGTTGGTGTGATTAAGCGATTTTCTAGTTGGGATACTTAGCCATTGTGGCCAAGTTCATGCAACTCACCTATAGGAAGTTTTGAGACCGACAACTAGGGTGATTGCTTACAAAACAAGCAAGTTGATTTTTCTTGGACACCTCTTTCTTGATGCACTTTATAGTTGGCATCAAAGGGAGCTCCTATAGAGCTCAACCTACTAACTAGGTATCATTAGAGTCAATTGGCTTGAGTACATGCTTTGACTAGTTGTAGCATCATAAGGGAGGTTCGCTTATGATTTAACATTGGATGCTTTTAAAATGGAAGGATCCACCTTTGGTGGAGGATTTTATAGCCCCAACTGTGTGGTGATATGCCCATGCCTGCTCACACCGTGTGGGTCTTTTTAGGTAGAGTAAGTAGCTTACATGGGGCCAATTGGCTGATATGGTTAGTTGGAAGGACTTGACAAACACTACACTTGCTAAAGCAAGTTAATTTTTTTGTCATACAAGGGAAGAAACAACGAACTATACATTTAGGATGAAGTTTTGCCATAATGGTGAGAGAATAAAGGGGAGGTAGGAAACAAGACTTAAGGAAAAACAAACTAAATAAAATGGGATAATAGTTAGGAAAATATAGTTAATACTACATATTTATATTTGTTGGGTTGATTATTTTTCTAGATTAGATAGAGGTGTTTCCCATTTGTGAAAATTAAGAACGTTATTCCGTGCATAGTGGTAAGTTTGAAGGTGTTCAAATCCACAATCTTTTGAATTTTCTAGGGACCACTCTGAACAGAGTTAAACTTATGATGTTCTTGTAAACATAAAAAACACACCATTTGCAATAAAAGTAGAGATTTCTATTAAATCCAAAAAAATCTCTTTTGATACAAATTGACCCTTTAAGGGTGCATTTTACAATAAGATGTGCTAAAAAATGGGTAATCCCTTTCACAAGTTGAAAATGGTGTATTTGTTCTTCATGCCACAATCAATGTTGGATGGTGGGTTTTTTGTTGTGACCACCATGGAGTTGATTTGTACCTTTGAAGTGATTATGTTGGACATTTTGAGTCCATTGAGTTGTCATTGATGTCAAGGCGTGAAGTTGTCATTGATATCAAAAGGAATGCAATTGATTGGTTCCAAAAAGTTTCATAATGTCTTATGAAGCATGACCAAAAAGGTTTTCCATTAAAATCATTGGAGGAGAAAATAAAAGGTTTTCCATTAAAACCATTGAAGGAGAAAATAAAAGGTTTTCCATTAAAACCATTGAAGGAGAAAATAAAAGGTTTTCCATTAAAACCACTGAAGGAGAAAATTAAAGGTTTTTCATAAAAACCATTGGAAAATAAAGTATAATAATTTTATTATACTAAGGAAGCTTAAAGTTAATTATAAATTAATTTATTAGTTAATTTACTTAACTTGAAAATTTATTTAAATTAATTATTAATTTATTTATTTATTAATTATAAATTAATTAAATTAAGGTTAAAACCCTAAAGTGGGTTTTAGATTTGAAATTCAAAATTCAATTTCGAAATGCGTTGACGTAAGGAGGAATGTTATATTATGCATATAAAATGGAGCACCTACCACTTTAATGAAATTACCATGCCTAAGATATGAACGTGCGAAGCAAAGAATTTAGTTCTGCGACCAAGGGAAACGAAAACGTGTTTTTTGCGTGTGAAAAAGGAGAAGTGTTGAAGGCATAAGAGGAAGGAATCTATCCTTCCTTCACGTGGGCCTTCATAGCTCACGTGGCAAGTGCCCAAGCGCTTAGGCAAGAGGAGACGACGGATCGAGTCACGTCGAATCCCCTTTTGGTGGGGAATACAAGGTATGCAAGGTGTTTAATCTCCAAAATTTTCGAAGGTTGGTTGGGCAAGTTAAAAATTAATTTTGCATGTTTATTATTGGTTCTAAGGTTGCAAGGGAGTTATAAGGTTTGGAAAAATTAAATTTTTAATATTGTTTGCTTAAAGGTTTTATGCATGGAGTGAAAAGTGTTTGGTTAATATTCTATAGTGGTGGATATTATTTTAAGAGTGGTTGATTTATTAGGGTGTTGGTCACTATTCTAAGATTGGAGTTGATAAGGTGTTTCCAAGTATTTTGTTATATATGATTTGTTGAAAGAGGAAGAAATAAAGCATTGATTATATCTTGGTGCAAAGAATATTTTTGAGGAAATATTGGAATAATATTTTGTATTCTAACCTTCTTGAGTTTGGAAAATAAGTGTTTTATGGTTGTGGCAGATTTGTTAGGTCTACTCCTTATCATCAAGAAAAAGTTATGAGCACATTCTTCCATAGTTAAGTTGATTGGTTGGTTTTTTGAAAAAAAAATTGGAGTGAAAAGGACTTGATTAGGGTTTCCTATTGAGTGTGTTTGAGTTAATGCTTCAAGGTTTTTTGGAATAAAGAGTTGTTGTTAAAACCTTGTTTTATAAGCATTGCCATTGGTTGAGCAAAGAACTAGGGTTTGAAAAGAACATGAATATCATTGTTATGTGAGAGTTGTTTTATGAGCATTTTTGTTGAAGTGAGTTGTTGAGCAAAGAACTGGAACTAGGGTTATCATTGTTATGAGAGAGTTGTTTTATGAGCATTGTTGTTGAAGTGAATTGTTGAGAAAAGAACTTGAACTAGGGTTATCATCGTTATGTGAAACTTGTTGTTGGGCATTGTTGGAAATATTTTGAGTGAGTGATCATATGCTTGGACTAGGGTTTGTGAGCAAGGATTATTTCATTGAGTGTTTGGTTGGGTAGAGTTGGCTGAGCCTAGTCAAGTGGGTGTGTGAACTAATTGTTCAAGTTCCATAAAACAAATTATTCTATATTATGATTTGAGAAAGTGATTGAGCATTAAGTTGAAATTGAAGTATATTGAGTCTCTAACAATTCTCCTTATGTTTCTAATAGAGTGATTGAAAGTAATTGAGCAATGTGATAAGTGTAGAACATATTGAGTCTCTAACAATTATCTTTATGTTTCTATGAAATTGGACAAGTTCTTGTGTGGACTTGTTGAGCAGATTTGAGGTAAGTCTTTGAAAAGACTTGTGGATAGATTTGGTGTAAGTTGTTGTGGAAGCTTACAATACAGATATTTGAGAAGATTTGGATAAGTTCTAGAGAGGACTTGTAGAGCATATTTGAGCAAGTTCTAGAGAGGACTTGTAGAGCAGATTTGGACAAGTTCTAGAGAGGACTTGTAGAGTAGATTTGAGCAAGTTCTAGAGAGGACTTGTGGACATATTAGTGTGATCTTTTGAGGAAGCTTACAAGGCATAATTGAGATAAGTTTTTGAGAAGACTTGAGAGCTGAGTTGATTGATTGATTTGTTCAAACATTGAGTTAAGGTTTAGGGCAGATCCAACATAGTTGATTTGAGATTGATTCAAGCTTTGAGTTAAGGCTTGAGGATAGATATTGAGGACAAATTTGTGCTAGACCGAAGGACTATGTTTAGTGCAGATTTGAGAATAGAGTTTGGTGTAGACTTGAGGACAAGTTTGTGCCAGATCAAAGACAAAGATTGAGTAGATTTATGCTAGACTGAAGGATTGTGTTTAATGCAAATTTGAGACAAAGCTTTGGAGGTGACAGAGAGCAGAGGACAGTAGTCTTTAGTGGATAGAGATCCATTATCCAGGGCAGTGAGGACAGGTCTTCTGAGTGGGGACAAGAGTCTTCAGTGGAGAGATATCCACAAACCAGTGCAGTGGAGGCAGTAGTCTTCTAGAGGATCACCAACCAAAGTAGAGGAGAAGGAGTTCTCCTGTGGATAGAAATCCATGAACTTGATTAGGGGATTGGTGTCTTCTTTGGATAGAGATCCATAAATATTGTAATAGAGAAAGGATTCCCAAGAGATTTATTGAGAAAATATTAGTGAAATATTTTCTCCGTGGAGTAGCCCACATTGGGTGAACCACGTTAAATTGGTGTCTCTATTGTGTGTGATGATTTGTGCATTACTTTGGTTATTGTTATTGATATTGCTATCTTTACATTGCATAATATTGATTGGAAAGAAAAATAGAAAGTTATCTTATACTGTTCACCCCCCTCTCAGTATAAGCTTGTGTTCTTCAAAGTAAAGTTGTGAATCTTACACACATGAAAGCAAGAGAAGATGTTAGTAGCACACATTACATATGCAAGAAAATCAGCATTAAATGGATATGTAAATATGCAATGTAAATTTAGGGTGTAAAATTGAAAATGTGGATGATGTGCGGGCTTGAACCTCCAAAGTTATTTTGACAGCATTCCTATATGTCACTTCATGTCTCTCTCTTACCTCTATTTTACCTCTTTTCATTTCATTTCATTCATTCGTGTTGTTTGCTCCTCATTTACATAAAATAAATGATGTTTTATAACCCTTTTAAAAGGGTTAGGGTTAGGGTTTGAATGTGGCATCGTTAAATATGATCGTTGAAATAAACTTTTTGTTGATTAACTCTGATCGTTGGATGTTTGATTTGTGGTGTTGTACTTTGGATTAAATATAACCCTTGGATGCTTGATGTATATATATATATATATCAAATGGTTAATATTTGGTGTATACAAATGTCCCTTTTTGTATTGTGTTGTGAAGAACACAATGCGGTGCAAAAAATAAGAGACAACTGGTTTTATTGGATGAAGAAATGGACTCTTTCCTCAATGCGCAAGAAAAATAATGAAAGTGAATTTTATTTTAGCTTACCCCCTCAAGTGACGAATGGGTGAATAATGAAACCCACGAGTCAATTGACCGAATGTTGATGAAAGGGGTGGATGTGATGGATGCAAATGTTTAAAATTAGGATCAAGGTGGTTGCTCCAAGTTTGGTTTGGGCATGTGTTGTCGAAACTTTTCTTTTGGTAGAATGATGAGCAAATTCATTGTGGTAAATGAACTAGCCATTAAGGGTATGTATATGATACTAAAATCATTCGAAGGTTAGTTTACCTCTATTGCAACCATCACATCTTCAACCCATCTCAAAATGGCATAGTGCATACCAATTTGCAATTTGTGAAAGGTTTCGGCATTTACGAGCCCGCGAAGAGAGTTTTATGATAGCCTTGAGCAAATTTTCTTGAACATAGTTGCATTCCAAAATTGAGTTACCAAACTGTTCTAATTTCAATCATGATGATATGGGATGATGTTTTGGATGTATTGATGGGTTGATGTGATGATTTTATGAAGTGTTTGATTGTTTGGGGGATTTTGAAGCCATTTACATTTGAAAGAAATTTGTGTAATATGGTCACAAATAAAAGTCAATGTGGGTTACCCCAATCATGGAAAAGATGCACATTGTCGAATCATTACTTTTGACACATTGATGGTATTTGATTTTGGTAAACTTTTTAGCCATGGGTAGACGTTTAGGGAGAGGTCTACACTTTAGGATTTAGGTCTACCTGCACTTGATAACCATACAGACGTAGGTAGACATACAGACAAAGGTCTACACTTTAGAATTTAGGTATACCAAGTGTTTTTTTTATTGAAATTCATGCTTGTTATCTACCCCAACAAAAAGGATGTATGATAGTTTTTGTAAATGATTCTTGAACGAATGCAATATCCAATATTGAGTGTTTTGAGTATTGACTTGATTTGAGACTATAATTTAAGATAGTACCTACCCCCTTAAGCAATGAGTTGATGGAGAAGAGATGAAATGATGAAAGCAAAAAAGTAGATGACAAAGGTGAAAATGATTAGAATGAAATGGATGTTTTTTTTGAACAAGCGTTCTTATGGTGATCTACCCATCCTACCGAATTGCATGGATAACAAATCGTTGCAACTGCTAGGTGTTTAGAGTAAATTACTATATACGAGGTTCACTTTGAGAATTAGTTGACAAAATGGGTTAGATGCCTTTGGAGCATTTTAAATTGAAATTTGACCAAAGGGGTTAGGTGCCTTTAGAGCCTTTTGGATTGAAATATGACCAAAGGGGTCAGGTACCTTTGGAATATTTTGGATTGAAATGGAATTTGATCTTATGGTAAATTGTATGGAGGATGTTTTGACCAAGTGTCCTTATAGTAATCTACCCATCCTATTGGATTGCATGGATAATTAGTCATTGCAACCGCTAGGTGACTAAAGTAGATCACTAGATACAAGGTTCACTTGACTAGTGAATGTAGTGGATGAATGGGATAAATAAAATGGAATCAAATGTGTTTTTTAAGTCGAGGTAAAGGGTGAAACCTTTGACAAAAGGATGCAACCTTTTGAACATGACAGAAGATGTGTTGGTTGATGATTATGTGATTGATTGATGATTGAATTAAATTAGATTTTTGGTGGGGAAGGTGCGTTACCTTGATTGCCCCAAATTGGTTGATGATATGATTGTGCATGTATATATATATATATATATAAAACAAAATTATCAATAACCAATCCAAGCCCTCTGTAGTCAACCAAATCGTATTCACCACCTCTTCCCCTTATAATCTGCAACCTTGTCATCCACCCCCACAACAACCACCACCACAACAAGTGCACATCCAAGCACCTCCTCATTAAATTATCCCATCGTGATCGTCATTTTGTAAACATAAAAAACACACCATGTGAAATAAAAGTAGAGTATTGTATTAAATTCAAGAAAATCCCTTTTGATACAAATTGACCCTTTTAGGGTGCATTTTACAATAAGATGTGCCAAAAGGGGGTAATCCCTTTCACAAGTTGAACATGGTGTATTTGTTCTTCATGCCACAATTAATGTTGGATGGTGGGTTCGTTGTTGCAACCACCGTAGAGTTGATTTGCACCTTTGAAGTGAGTAAAGTTGTGAATCTTACACACATGAAATCAAGAGAAGATGTTAGTATCACCTATTACATATGCAAGAAAACCAAAATTAACATAAGTATTTGGACATATAATTATGCAATGCAAATATAGAGTGCAAACTTGAAAAGGTGACTGATGTGCATGCTTGAGCATCCAATACAATGGATGATGTGCATGTGGAAACTAGGGGAACCCCCTACTCTTTATTGATGTGGAATCAGTTACAACAGACACCAGAAATACGAAGACAATCCAAAACTTCATTTCCAACAACAAAAGCCTATAAATAGGCATTACAAACACATGTAATAGATAAGGTTACATTAAATTATTATGGTGCACCTTATCCCAACTAACAACTAACATTTAAAAATAAATGGCCATCAATGGTTAATGGCTTATTAATTAAACCACACCTAATCCCTATCATTCCTCCCCACTGAGGAAGCATTGGTCCCCAATGTGTACAAAGGTGGAAGAGAAATATGGGTAGCTAAAGAGTGTCGGGTACAATCGAAAATGTACTCTTGTTACAAAAATAAGACCTAAATTATGAATGTGAATAGGTATTCATAAAACCAAAAACTAGCATCGGATTTGGGTTAGGCTTGAAAAATGCTCTCAAATGACTGTAAACACTACTATACCGGTGGACATTTGAAATGGGTCCCTCAAATTGGTAGAAGAAAGCAGTAACTGATGTTGAGAGGAGATGCAACAAAATATTTCTTGAGCCATGTGTCAAAGATGCCAAACGAAAAATACGAGTGCATGAAAATTTTGTTTTTTAATTGGTCGAGCATGCATAATGAAAGTAGATGCATGCATTAATGAAAATGGGCATGCATTGAATGGAGGTGGGATGATATGCATTTAATAGGTAGAGAAAAATTAAATTATATTAAAAATAATTTAATTTAATGGTTGAAAATTGAATGTGGGTTTTAATGGAGTGGTGCAAGGGTGGAGAGAAATTAAATTATATTAAAAAATAATATAATTTAATTTATGGTTGAAAATTGAATGAAGTGGTGTGCGCTTTGAAAATGGCCAAAATGAATATGTATTTGGTGGTCGTTGGAGGATGGAAGCAAAAAAATTAAAAAATGGGTATGTAAAAATTAAATTAAATTAAAAATTAATTTAATTTAATTTATGGAATGGTGGAGGTCGTGGTGGATATTGGGTATGCAGAATCAAGCAGTGGGAATGAAAATAACACAAGGTGGTGGCCACGAAGACACACGAGGGAGATCAACCAAATGATGGAAGCAACGACGATGGTGTGTATAAGCTAGAAAACGATTGAAAACAAGTGGACATCGAAATTGTCTAGAACACCGCTAGAAAATGTAGATCCATGACAAAAACAAACAACAAAGGCAGATCGATGGTTGGAGAGTGGCTGGTGGTGACTTCGATAGAGGACACGTAGCGGTAATACATAGATTGTTAGAAACACACGATCTGCAACGGTGACGCACAGGAGGAGCTGATAAATAGACTGTGAAGAAAATGATGTCGATGACAACGACTTTGGACGATGAACATGAAGCGACAAAGCAGTGGATAGATATCATGACCAAAAGACTGCATAATATGGCCAAGAAAATCTATAGATCGATGTTGTAATAGCTAAAAAATGGCAAAAAATATAAGTGGTCGACATGATCTGTAGGAAATGACTACAATGGTGGCATAGGCCATGGATCAATGATGTAAAGCTCGTAAGGCATCAAGCAATAGAAGAGTGTGTGCATCAATGGTAGCAGCAGTAGAGTGTATAGGTGAGGATGCAAAATAGGTGATGTTGAGCTGGTCAAAACAACATGGAAGCCATAGAGTAGGCCTTTAGGGCTGATACGTTCATGAGCAAGAGAAACAAGATTTGGTGTGAACACTAAATGTGTAGTTTGGTCACCGTAGAGCTGCAGATCATCACAAAAAAATGGTGAATCGATGAGAACTGGCTACAATGAGAGTCGTGTAGCAGACATCGAGAGTTGTGGAGGTTGGATGGAACCGAATCAAGTAGTAATGACAAAAAGTCAATCTCCAAAAATAGTAGAGCATCACTAGGAGGAACAAGCGGATCATGAAGTATAGGAGGCACGATGACAACAACAGAGAGAGCAGCTAGTTCTCCAATTGTAACGACTTCTAGGGAGCTTTGTTCTGCAATGTCTGGATGGGCCTGATCTACAACAAGAGCTTCAAATGACCTTAGATCTACAATATGAGCCACATTGTCTAGTGTAAAGAAACTAGATATTTCACCTAGAGATCTTGGTTCAAATCCAGGTGTGGCTACAAATTATTCAAGTTTTGGATCAAGTGCAAAATCCTGATATTCTTCAATGAGATCTTCGTCGGTATGAATGAGATATTCGATAGGTAGCTGAAGCATTTATGCATGAATTTCTTAAAGTTTCATAGCAAGATCACGAAGTTGAGCAATGATATCTTCATTGAGATCTTTGGCAGGCATCTGAAGCATGTCTTCCTAAATTTCTTAAAGTTTCACAGCAAGGACATGAAGTTGAGCATAGCCCTCATCAACCAAAATAGTTGTACTTGACATCATGCTATCAAAGATGGAAATAGTTGATGATAATGAATAACAAAAGGTGTAAGTGCACCGAAATGTGATTTGAATGAGTACAAAATGAATGGAGTTTGGAAATGGTCAAAAAATGCAAGGTGAAAGCAGGACGAAACTGCGTACGAAGTCAACAACAATCCGTAAAAGTCTGCAAACAAAGTGTTTGTAATAGATGTAATTGCTTCATAGATAGACCTACGAAGGCATTCTCATTCCTTGTTTGAACCAATATTGACCTAGAGGAAGAGGATACTAACCTATAACCCGTAATCTGCTCTAATACCAATGATGTAGAATCAGTTACAACAAACACGAGAAATGCAAAGACAATCCAAAACTTCATTTCCATTAACAAAAGAAGCCTATAAATAGGCATTACAAACACATGTAACGAATAAGGTTACATTAAATGATTATGGTGCACCTTATCCCAACTAACAACTAACATTTAAAAATAAATGACCATCAATGGTTAATGGCTTATTAATTAAATCACACCTAATCCCTATCATTTATTTATTTTTTATTTATTTATTTTTTGCATAATAAAATATACAAAAATTGAAACAAACAAAAAACATAAAAAACATAATTTTTTATTTTCAAAATGAAATTAAGATAGACAAAAAACATAAAAACACAATTTTTTTTTTTTTTTAAATAACATTAAAGAAGGAATGTTTTTTAAGGACACTTACCTGTATTGCTCTTTTATGAAGTTGTTGTCCGTATAGAATAGAAAACCCTCATCAACAAAGTTGTTTTGGTTTGTGGACAACAACCCCTACAATCATAGAAAACAAAAATTAGTGTGGGAAAGAACCGTGATCGCCATTTTGTAAACATAAAAAAAACACCATTTGCAATAAAAGTAGAGTATTGTATTAAATTCAAGAAAATCCCTTTTGATACAAATTGACCCTTTTAGGGTGCATTTTACAATAATATGTGCCAAAAAGGGTAATCCCTTTCACAAGTTGAACATGGTGTATTTGTTCTTCATGCCACAATCAATGTTGGATGGTGGGTTTGTTGTTGTGACCATTGTGGAGTTGATTTGCACCTATAAAGTGAGTGAAGTTGTGAATCTTGTACACATGAAAGCAAGAGAAGATGTTAGTAGCACCTGTTACATATGCAAGAAAACCAACATTAACATAAGCAAATGGACATGTAAATATGCAATGCAAATGTAGAGTGCAAACTTGAAAAGGTGGATGATGTGCATGCTTGAGCCTCCAAAGTGATTTTGAAAGCATTCCTGTATGTCACTTCATGTCTCTCTCTCTCTTGCCTCCCTTTTGCCTCTTTCAATTTTGTTTTGTTTGTTTGTGTTGTCTGCTCCTCATTCACACAAAATGAATGATGTTTTATAACCCTTTTAAAAAGGTTAGGGTTAGGGTTTAAATGTGGTGTCGTTAAATCTAGTCGTTGGATGCTTAATATATATATATATATATATATATCAAATGGATAAGATTTGGTGTCAACAGTTCCTTTAATTTTTATTGATCTTCATCCCATTTGAAAACAAGGTTTCATTTGTTACCTATCTCTATAGCTCTTTTGTCAAACCATCTTTTGATACCTCTTGATATTGCACAATCCTACTAAATGCTCTTTCTTTCTTCCTCCAAGGCCAATAAATCAGTCAAACTTGCTTTCATGGGCTCAATGTCAGTGTCCTCAAGCTCTAATTACTATGACATTTGGAGGGAAGGATGTTCCAAATTGATTGGTAATATAACCTCTTTCCCATAAACTAACTTGTGGTGATGACTTGATAGGAGCCTTGTGTATCACTTGATTGACCTACAATAGCTTGTGTATCTTGGTATACTAGTCCCTTTGTGATTTGGCAACAAGCTTCTCCCAAATCCTTGTTATATTCTTGTTGATTGACTCAGTCAATTCATTGCCTTATGGGTAATAGTTTGAGGATGTCTTAAGCAAAATCCTATATTTCAAAGTGAATTTCATCACTTTTGTACCTTGAAGTAGGTGGCATTATGGGTGACTATGGTAATGAGAGTCCCATATTTGGTGATGTTATCTTCTAATAATTAGACGACCATATCTTTATTGGCCCATGTTGCTAGGATTTAATCAACCCATTTTATGAAATAGTTTGTAGTAGTAAGAATCCATTGATATCCTATGCTATATAGCAAATTGATTTTGCGTATAAATTCTAAGTCTTATTATTGGAAAGGTTAAGTCACAATAATGGGTTTTATTGGAATTTGCTCCTTTCTCCTCTTTCCTCTAAACATACAATAAGATTTTCAATTCTTAACCCACTAGAAACAATAAGAAAAGGTGGTAGGATAGTAATATTTTACCCTTAGGAATTTGTGGGTCATACTCAATGTAGAATAATGACCTTCATTGTGATACTACTTAATTAGGTTCTATGTCCTTTCTTCTTCAATGCCATGCAAGAAGATACAATCATATCCTTTTGTAAATAAAGTGGCATTGAGTCATGTGCAGTGCATTACCTTATATATAAATTATATTATTTTCTTGACTAACAATTCATTTGGTACCTATCCTACAACCATCTATTTGTAGATGTCATCCATCCATCCTATTCTATCAAACCCTGTCTCTTACACTAGGGTAATATGATCCTTGGGTATTAACATCATTAGACTCTCACACAAGACCCTTCCCTTGATAAGCATGGTGGGTTTGATTTCAATATCAAATTCTTGAACTTTGTTAATCCATCTAGCTCTCTTTTCTTTGAATTTGCCATGAAGTACAATTGATCAAATGTTAGGATGTAATACTATGATTATGGTCTTGCTTTGTGATAAATAGTACCTAATTTGCTCGAGATCCTTCATGATGGTAAATACCTATTTCTCAATTAAGGTGTATCTCTCTTAATGTTTTTATAGGACTTGGCTAATAAATGAAATAAGAGGCTCGTCAACCTTATCATTCTTTTGAGTCAGGACAACAATAATGCTTTCATCACTTCCAAATACAGAGCCTAAAATGAAAACTTTGGGTTGATCAGGACTGGGGCTTAGGTAATGGTATATTTGATGTTTTAAAATTCATTCCTACCTTCATCTATCTGCACTAAGGTGAAATATTTCTTTAGCATTTTGGTAATCGACTTGATCATCTAGGCAAAATTTGTTATGACTTTAGAAACAAATCGAATTTTACCTAGTAAAGATTGTATTCCTTTGATAGATGTGGGTAAGGTAAGGTCTTGAATATATTTTATCCTATGAGGGTCTATAGCTAAGCTTAATTTTTTAATTGGTTATGTGTTAGTGAAACAGGCCCCAACCATATTACATCATGACCATATAGTGGTATAACAACAAGCTTGGCAATTATACATGTATTGCTTGGCAAGATTCAAACCTTGGCCTCCTCCTTGAAACTTGAGGAACCTAATTTGTTGAGCTTATACCATTTGATATAGCTAAACCTTATTTTAACACTACATGACATAGCAATTTGCCTTCTTGTACCATACAAATATACTTTTTGAGATGGAGTGATATGCCAAACTCTCTACACCTCTAAAATATTGGCTCAATATGTTTGATGTGCTTACTTATGCCTTTGGGATACATAATCAAGTCATCAAGGTATATGAGAATCATCTCCCTAACTTGTCCATCAAAGGTGATGTCCATGGCCCATTACAAAGTAGATCTAACATTTGATAGCTCAAAAGGTATCCTTTGGTATGCAAATATCCCCCATTTGGTGGTAAAGGTTATTTTATGTTGATCATAATTTTTGACCTAGACTTGATTGTATCCTAATAAACCATCAAGAAGAGATAGCATATATGACCCTACTACTTTTTGTAGAATTTGATCAATATCGGATAGAGGACAATGGTATTTCTATGAAACTCACCATTCTTCTTGCACATGGGAACCAAATTGGCAACCCAAGTGGAGTGTTTGAATGGAAATATTATCTAGGCTTGCAAGGGTTCAAAAGTTCCTTCTTCAATAATACCTCGATATTAGGGTTTATCGGTCATTATATTTATTAGAAATGCTTAGCACTAGGTTCCAACTCAATAATATGTTCTATGAATTTTTGGTCATATACCTTGAGATTTTCATATGACCAGACAATGATGTCCTCATATTTATTGTGAAATTCTTTAAAAAGGATGATATCTTCTTTGGTAAATTCCTTCTAGAGTATAAAGTTCTTACCTTTAATAACCTTGACAGAGTGGTAATAAGGGACTTTTGCTTTAAAACTTAATTTCCTCGTGCTATTGTTCAGGTTGAATAACCTCTCTAAATTAATTAACACCTTTGTTAACTAGTTGTCTTTAGTTGTATCATCTCATCCTTGATTTCATCCCCATATTCATGTCTCTCTTAAATGTGTTGGGCCTTTGATCAAGAAGTCAATGATTTGTTCATCATTATTGAATACTTGCTAGTGAACATAGTTATCAAGGAAGTTGGCTTGAATATCACTTCTAACTCTTTTGGTTTATCTCATATTTCAATAGTAGGATAATATTTAGCTTATATGTCTGCCAATTCATACTCCTTGGTGTTCAATTATGTAGAAATTACCTTGATCTCATACATGTCAAAACTATCCAAAAAATTGATGCTTATATGATTTTAGATGTTTATTCTTTGTGGTGCATTAGAAATTAGCTTGGTTTGTAATCACTTCAAAGTTGCCATATATCCTCAAGTTCTTAATCTCAATATTTTTGGCCTTCCTTAATTTGGTGCATAGTGTTTTGTATTTAGCCATGTTGTTGGTACAATTGAACAATAAATTGCAAGCAAAATGGATTTGTGCATCTTACAGGTCAATGAATGATTCTAGCACCTACCCCATTTCTAGTTTTGATGCCATCAAAGTGCATTGTTCAGGTATTGAGCGACAAGAGTTTAGAAGGCTCTTTTGTAATGATATAACTACCAAGATTAGTATTTTTCATATTTAGGATCTAGATATTCTTCATCTTGAAGCACATTAATTATCATGTCAATCTCATAGTTTTGATAATCTTTAGGTCCTTTACCATTTTCCATGAATTTTGGGAGTTTGTTCTAGTTTATAGTGCCATCTTCATCTAGCTTGTGTAGATTGTAATTACAAGGTGGATCGTTCTCAATTCTAATCACATTTCAGTCTCTAGGCAAATTCATATAGGTGTAATTTATTATGAAGTGACCATCCCTTGATAATTTATGCATATATTTTCTAGACGTAAACATACCAATGCATGCGAAAATATGGATGACTATCACCTCTTCCAACACTACCAACTTTAGATGCTTAGCTATGGTCATGATTAGGTCTTTGAATACTCCTACTAAGTGTCATCCATCTTGATTAGATGCCTAGTTTTTGGTGTAGGATAAACCCATTTATTCACAATCTACCTTTGGCATCATTGTCACTACTATCTCATAATCAACTATACAAATTTTTAACAAACAATATTCAATCTTCAAGGCCATATAAAATGGATATGACTTTCATGTTTTGGGATTTGGGATGTTTAATATATCAATTGAATTAACTTTGATATCCACTAGAGATTATGCTATCTTTTTTTATTGTTTAGATATATTGGTTTGAGTTAGCTCTATTTTCTTACTCTTAGCATAATTCCTTTTCTAATATTCAAAATCCTCTTAGAATAAATCCCACTAACCAGGTAGGGATAATGCTTTTAACATACCCACTTTGGTAGAAGCCTTCATATCTTCAACAATGTTGAACTTGAATTTGACAAAGCTACTCCAACTTCATGCAATGAACTTTTGGAGTTACCTCATGGTTGTTGTGTGACCTTTACTAGTGAGTGAAGGACATTTTAGTCATCCTTCAACCTCCTTTTGGAGATAATACCTTTCCTTATCACTATAATTTTATATGGGTTAATTTGTTCCTCTTTCATTCCTCTTATCTATTTTAGATTCCTTCTCTTTGTTAGTTTATTTATCCTTATTGGTTTGTGCTCCCACTTGGGCCCCGAGGTTACATTTTTCTTGGCAATTGTAGCAATTCACTTGCAATTTTGGATGATTTGCTTATAGGTTTAAAATTTACAAATTTTAAAAATTAAGGGGTCTAAGTGAATCACGCAAAGTGAATTGCTTCAAAACCGAAGTGAATCACTCTCCTAGGAATGACTTTGAAAGAATCTTGTCTTTCCTAGTGAATCACTTTGCAGATTTTGAGCAAATTACTCTTTGTATTTGACTTGATGAGAAACTACTATTTTTAAAATGAATTGCTTGCTAAATCGAGAGAGTCACTTTTTAATTTGATCTTTGGAAAAAATGACTCAAAATCTACCTTAAATGCTTTCTACCTATGGTAGGTGTAAATTTGAGGTTAGATCTAAGGTCTAAGATAGTTATAATATTATTGATGTTGTTGGTTCATGAAATTTCAAAAAAAATGAAGTCATTGGTCTCGATGAATTACTCTGAATTTGATCTATGCAATTACAAAAAAATTAGAACGAATTGCTTGCAAAATGGAGCAAATTGCTTATAGAAATAGACTTAGATGATTTTTAGGCGATTGGCTCAAAATGTAGTGAATCACCTGTTGTGAATGGATTCGACAAAAAACCTCTTGATCTTGAGATAATTGCTTCATTCATGATGATGTAAATTTGGCACAAAATTTCATGAATTTAGCCAAATCTGGACAAAAATATTTGATAATGAGGGCGAGTCCCATTGAGTGTGCGAAAAACTATGTTGAAATGAAAAATTGTCCTAACTTCTAATTTCATGATGTGCACCAATTATAGTTTCAACAAAGCTAGAAGGAAAGGTCAATGAATCCTCCCAACCTCTAGATTGAGGTTGAATCCATATTATCCTCATGAAATACTCCTACACTAACCTACACTAATTTCCATGAAAAGTAAAATTTAAAAAAGAAATATGCATAAAAGATTAAGTTTGCGATGGGTTCAACTTAATACAAAGTTTATCGTAGTGAGGAAGTGTACATAATCAATCAAAAAATAAGATTTTGAATAACATCAATTCTCTCCCATTCATTAAGTATAAAATTGCTAAGTTAATGACAAGATAAGCAAAAGGGCAATTCCTATATCACCGCACACTTAGCAAACTAGGAGGGTGGTGCCATTGATGGCGTGCTAAAGACTTTCTAATTTCTCAATAATCTCATGAGATCAAAGCATAATGTGGCTTTCATAGAGTGTGGCTCTAAATTCTCATGGCCAAAAGATGAATAAAATGAAGCCCATGATTCCTATTTGTAGTTGGAGTTTACCCCTGAGTTACTTGGTGTAAAAAAAGTTATTCCTAATAAAAGTAAAGATTTAGGGACATCTTTACCAACAATGATGCACCACCAAATATTGCATACCTCTTAATATACCTCTAACAAGCTTAGAAAGCTTCTAAAATGAATTAATGTCCCACTATATTCTAAAATGTCACTTTCTCATTGGAATCCATGCCTTTGTTTTTACCCCTCCACTGACTAGTAAGCAATCCACTCTAGGAAGTGAGTGAATAACTCGACTTTTCTAGCATATCTCTAGGTGACCTTGAGTGATTCACTCCTCTAAGCCAATGAGGTCCTTTTGCAAGCAATTTGGTTATAAACCAATCAACATATGAGTTGGACTTAGATAAATTTTAGAGGATTTTGGAAGTCATTTGTTATTTGATTCCACTCCTTTATGTTCCTTGAAAATTATAGATTCCAATGTAGTGTCAAGATACTACACTACACTATGAAGATGTCCATGTTAGACCTGTCAAGGATTGACTCCTTCCAAATGATGTAGTCAAAATAATAGTTGTAATAAGTCATGGCTATCAAAAGTGTGCAAGGAACTGGTGAAGCATAAACATGTAGGAAATAGCCCCAAGATAGTATGCATGATTTGAAATAATTGATAAAATATAAGTAAATTTAAGTAATGCAATCGTAATAGGATCCAAAAACTCTGAAAAAGGAAAATAATGATCTAAGAGAACAAGTATTAAAGAAATAAGACATGGAAAAATAATTGGTAGAATTGAAAGGACAACTAACACATGAAAATGACTAAAGCAACAATTCAAAAAAGCAAAACAGGACCTATAAATTTAACTTGATTGGTTAAAAATAGTTGGGGAAAGTAAGGATGAGGGTATCTTTAGGCTGAGAAAGACCAATGAGAAACTAGATAAGAAATTGTAGAGTATGGAAATTGAGAGCTCAACAATGGAGCAAGTCAAGTCCCTTAGGGGACAAATACATGTTATGCATGTCAAAACATGCTTGGTATACCTCAATGAATACAAGGCCTTGCTTAACCAAACTACAATAGTAATATAGAGAGTGGAGGATGATCTAACAACCAGATCAAGATACACCTAAGTGCTCTTATAATTTTACAAAATGTTCAATGAGCAAGTGAAGAAAATGAGTCTGTCATGCAAGAAGATGCTAACCATTTAACTAAAGAATATACTTGACTAGCAAAGAAGAATCCAAGGTTGTAAGATTGTCTATGATGCTTTAACGATGTTTATTTAAGAAATAAAAAAAGAGTAGTAGTTGATGGATGCAAGATTGCTAAAGATATTCTATAGTCAAGTATAACTTCTCATATCATAAGAGCTAACCAAGATCATTGGTGAAGAAAAAACCAAGGTAGATATGCCAATAGATAGTGTTGCATCTAATCTCTCAAACATGATCACTTAATTATAGAGATTATTAGAGAAATTGAAAAGCATTATAGATCAAGAGGATCTTCCAAATGATAAAGTTGATATTGGTAGATATGTAGTAGTCTAGAAACTATCATTTTATTATAGTAAAGAAGTGGCCACATAATAAATAGGAAGAAATTTGACAACCCTAGATAAACCCCACTGAAGGAAAAACTAGCAAGGTTTCAAAATTTTGACTAAAGTGCTTAACAATGTACCCCATTCCAAAGGGGTAAATCATGCAAGTCAAAAGAGAAATTCACAGTTTCAATGAAAAATAAATCATTCTTTCATGAGGGCAAATTACTCTCTAAGTCACGGGGTCAAGAAAAGGTTGCATAGAATCGAAGAAAAAGAGCTAGAAAACAATAGTTTGTTCTCATGTGGTGCCATAGAAGAATCCAAAGCTATTAAAACTATTAGATTTAATTTAGAGGTAATTAAATTTAATAAAGCATCAATTTTGCTAAAGATGCTACTAAATTAGAGGATTTACTAGGAGTAGAAAAGTTTTACTTCCAAATACAATTTTGCTATAAATAGAAGCTAAGGTCTCCATTGTAAACATATTTGGATTATTTATGATAATCAGAGCTACACTTTACGAGACTTAATAATGCTTATACATTCACACTATCTATAACACAAGGTACTACTTTTAATACACATTCTCTAAAATGGTGGTGAAACAAAAGTTACCAAGTGAGGGAAATGGAAAATCTTAGTAACCAAAGGGAAGAGTCAAAACTTTGCAAGTCTTAAAAACCTAAGCCCCTACCAATTTTGCAATCATCAGGCAATGGGCAGAGTATTGATAAGGCTCTAAAAAGCCTCACTTAATACAAATTTAAACTTTTCTTTTGTGCCACTTAACTATGGATTATATTGTGGTTTGCATAAGTATAGTAGTTAAGCAACCCAGGTATTGTAGGTGAGTTGGATAGGAGAGGGCAATCCTCCAAGGGAGGTCCCAGGTTCGAATCTCCACCCTACCAAAAAGTTGAATTGGGTACCCAAAATCCAATTGATAATGTTGGTGTGGGCAGGGCTGGGTGCGACCCCGGGTGACTTTGACGGTGTAGAACCCCCTGTTCGTGGTCTCTTAGACCAAGGCGGCCCCACAAGGGGTTTTTCGCTTAAAAAAAGTATAGTAGTTAAGCATAATAAATAGAAGAAATACAATACTAAGTTGAAAATAATACATTTATATGCTCTTTAGGATAAAAATACAATGCTTGACATTAAATAAATGGATATCATGGCATTGAAAGGGAGATTGGTACTTTGTAGGTATGAAAACAACATTTTAAAACCTTATAAAGCATAATCGAAACCCTAAAAAACAACATCAGAGCCCTGATAGAAAAACACTAGATAACAACACAAAATATTGGATAAAAACATAGAACAACAAAGACAGTGCCAAATAACAACACAAAACAATGCCAGATAACAACAAAAACAATGCCAGATAACAACATAACAATGCCAAATAATAACACAAAATAGCATAGACAACGCCAAATAACAACATAGAAACACAAAACAATATCGAATAACACTGGACATGATGGTGAACAAATAATGTCAGCACCAAACATGATGATATCGAGACCTAACTTGGTGACATGGAAATAGTGAATAGAATTTTTGGGTTGAATCCAAATTAGTTAGATTGATTTTCAACTATCTTGATTGAATCTAAATTAGTTGGATTTGTTGAAATTAGTTTCTAACTAATTTGGATAAATCCAAATTAGTTAGAATCCTTAACAACTTAATTTGGTTGTTATGTTCTCTAGATAAAATTGGTTGGATTTATTTTCAACTAATTTTGGTTGTTATTTTCTCTAAATAAAATTGGTTGGATTTGTTTCCAACTAATTTGGTTGTTATGTTCTCTAGATAGAATTGGTTGGATTTATTTTCAACTAATAGTTTGTTATGCTCTCTAGATATAATTGGTTGGATTTGTTTCCAAGTATTTTTGATTGGGAATCTTTTATATTAATGGGTTGTTAGTGGATTACTAGGGAGGTTTTATGTTTAAAAGAAAATAAATAATGAATTATAGGGATTAGAATAGGATGGAAGATGAAGATGAAGAAGAGGAAGAGAATGGATGTGTATGAATTGAAGATGCTTGTAGAAGGGTAATTTCATCCCTTTTCTTAATAAAAGATGTTTGTGTCCTTTTCTCACTTGTGCATATTTTTTATTTTATTTTGAATTAAGAGTTACTTTCTACTGAGTTGACAAGTAAGAGCCTACTCCATCAACACAATGTAAAATATTATCTTTGTAAATATGTTCATAGAATAATTAATGAATTATTATTATTTTTTACTTGATATTAAGGAGTTGTACTCGGGTCCCCCACCCTTGACAAATTACATCTCTCTTATTTAGAGCTTGAGATTTTACAAATAGATACACTTATCATCTTAATTGAGATGTTATAGCTAGAAACCTACATCATTTTACATAAAATGTCTGAATTCTTGATTTTTATTTTTTGAATCTTTTCAAATCTTTGTTTGAATACAATTAATCCATAATTTAGCATCTTTCTTGACATTTTCCTATAGCTTCCTTCACAATGCCAAAACTTTACCTCTACTATTTATGCCTTGCATCTTAGTAGAGTAATATTTCCAAAACATTGCACTATCATAGTCTGCTTTACCAAATTTGGATTGCTAGTTTCCTTCCTGAAACACAAGTGCAACCACAAAAATTATAATAAATAGTCTAAACAAAAACACATTATTGTTACAAAATAAAACAAATATTACCAATGGAAAACATTAAAGTAAAACTTAATCATTAATTGATTTAGGCAATCAACATTTTTTGTTAGGTTCAACTAAACTTTCTACTTATAACCATGGAAAGGAGAATTTAACTTCACGATCCTCAATCAAAACCCCTCTATTGGCTAGCTTATCTGCACATTTGTTTCCTTCCCTTAATATATGTGTAAACCTAATTTCTTTGAACTCTTTAGCAAGATCTTGAATTTCCACAATTATCTCTTGTATGTTCCATGGAGCCTTTGCTTTCCTAAAAATTGCATTTATTACTATGAGAGAATCGCCTTCCATCCATACTCTATTCCATTTTATTTGTTTACATATTTTTAACCCTTCTAAAGTTGCCCAAGCTTTAACTTCATTATTTGTATTAAATCCACTATTGAAAGCATAATGAGACAAAATCTATCCTCTATTATTTCTAATTATTCCTCCTCCTCCTGCTGGTCCTGGATTTCCTTTAGATGCTCCATCAAAATTCAATTTAACCCACTCCATATCCGAAGGTTTCCACTTTAGATTCTTTACCTTATTTTTGCTTCTCTTGTACTCAACATCATAATTCCATTTAACGACTTGACTCCATCTATCAAGACTTTTTGCTTCTAAATTAGGAATTGGGTAAGTTGATAGAGTTGGTTTAAACTCCTTTATGGCTAAACATATATTCTTGTTCATTACCTCTAAACTGCATTTCTTTCCTTTAAATAATCTTCTATTCCTTTCTAGCCATATAGTCCAAAGTATTGTATCTTTTGATATATTCCATATTGTCTATAAAGCCTCGCTTTTATAAGTGCTCTACCATTGCTTTAACCAATATTTAATTATGCTATTTATCACCATGCATTTACCAAACATATTAAGAATCCATTGCAATAGATTCTAAATTATTAAGCAATGTCCCACGAGATGGTCAATACTCTCCTCCTCCTTATTACTAAAAACACATTGAGAGGGGCCATGAAAATCCCTTTTCATAATATTATCCTAGGATAAAATTCTTCTATGACCTAGTAGACAAACAAACATTTTAACTTTAGGAATGCTTGGGCTATCGCAAATATCTCTCCATATTCTAGTGATATTATTATTATGCCGGTGTTGAACATTATATCCACTTCTTGTTGTGTATTCTCCTGAGCTATTCAACTCCCAAATCAATTTATCCTTGACATCCCTTGGATTAAAATCTCCAATGATCATGAATCGGGTTACTTGGTCTTTACTTCTCATAAAGGCTTCAATACCACTCCAAAATTCTAATCTACTTGATTGAGTTGTAGGTCCATAGACATTGATAAGGATGAAGTGAATATTTGTAAAGTAGCAAGTGACTAAAGAGACTATCCAATGCCTAGTTTTATGAATGGTTACACAAGAGGTTCTATAAGGATTCCAACAAGTTAGAATTCCCCCTACTACTCCTTTAGAATCCATAACATCCCATTCACATATTATCCAAACTGCTTTCATAGTTTTTGAAACTTCTTTTGTCATTTTAGTTTCCTGGATACAGAGAATATCAGGTTTATTACTTAAATATAGGTCCCTAATACACCTATGCTTTGAAGGGGCATTAGAATTAGAACCCCTTATATTCTATGAGATGATAATCATGTCTCATTAGGGGCTTTAAGCCCCTCTTGCGTATTACCTATTTTATTTTGTTGTTTGATGGCTTATATAAATAAGCCAAAGATTTTCCATTTAATAAACCTAAGGAGTGTCGCATGATTTTCAAAAACCCAAAGTATTTCTGCATCCAAATATTGTGCAGTGAAGACATAATGGCTTCACACTCGATGGGAAAAAATTAGTCGAAATTGATTAGACGTTTTTCGCAGGACTGCCCAAACTGCCGAACTCGTTTCGGCCATATCTCACTCATCCGGACTCGGATTGAGCTGAAATTTTGAGGGTAGATGCCTGAAAAACCCTAGAACGTCTCCACCAATTTTCATATCATTTGGAGCAACACAGATCCTAGCGCATCCCTATGTGTGAACGAGATATTTGGCAAGCGGCTATGCGAGGGTTTCATCCGGGTTGAGTGCAAGCGGCTCCGAGAGGTTGGTTTTTAGGGCCTTCGGGCCCTAGCGGCCAATATTTTTGTGGTTTATGCTCAATATTTTAGCAGGAAATGTTGCAGGGGATACAAGATGGGTTAGAAATTTGTCTTTCAACAAAATCATACTGTGAACTTGAGTGACAACGGCTTCCAATTTGCTGCACAAAAGAAAAGTGAAAACCATACCTTTCCACGGCGTCTAGGGCAAGGATTAAAGAGATCACGAAACAAGTTTCAAGGAGTTGATCAAAAAATGGCTCATATCTCAAGTGAATCTGGTGCTAAGGTGCACCCACAAAATAATTCTACTATGAAAACCCCTGTCAAGGGTAAGAATTTCGAAGACTCGGTCCCAAAAATGAATTTTAGGGATGCCCTTCGTGGTGGACAGCCTCGGCCCAATGCTAATATCAATATTAGGGCTTCCCATAAACCTCTAAGAATGCCTAAGATTGATCCCAGGAAAATGGAGTTAGGATGTCTTAAAGCAGTTGATGGAACTCCTATTGTTAAGCTTGATATGGGTAACATTCAGAATGGCATTGAAGATTTGGAAAAAAGAGGACTAATTTGTCGGTTCGTGGGTTTTCGTCCGAGTCTATCTGCTTTCAAAGTCTGGGCTGCAAAAAGCTGGAAAACTAAAGGTGAGTTACAAATCTCTATTTATCCAAATGGTTATTTTCTTGTTTTATTTGCTAATAATGAAGATAGAGAGAAAACTTTTCAAGGGGGTCCTTGGTTTTTGGAAGGGCGGGGCTTTTCATGAAGCCCTGGCATACTAAATTTAAAGCCGAAGAAGAGATGCCTTCTATAGCTCCCGTGTGGGTTAGACTCTTTGGCCTCCCTATTGAATTTTGGAATCCTACTATTTTTTCTTCAATTGGAAACTCTTTAGGAACTTTTATGATGATTGTTGATTGTACTCAAAATTTTGAACATATTATTTATGCTCGGATTTGTGTTTTAATGGATTTTGACAAACCCCTACCTAAAAATATCACATTACAATTTGGGGAAGACACTTGGGAGCAAGTAGTGGACTATGAGAACATTCCTTTTCGTTGTAGAATTTGCCATGAATATGGTCATTTGGCCGAGTGCTTGCCCAAATAAAATTCTTGATCAAAAGAAAGAAGATATAAACTCAGCGAGGTTTCCAAATACCTAAGAAGAAGAACACTCGGAAAAAATCGGTTATGAAGGATCAATCAAAGTCATCTGCTAATATGTTTGAAATCCTTTCCACAAATGATGTCCCAAGTGAGGAAGAGGAAATAATGGAAATTGAAATCTTAGAAACACAATTTAAATATGAAGGGAAGAACTCGAGAGACAAACCAACAAATCAAAGGTTTTCAACGAGAAAAAAAAGGAGAAAATTTACACAAGAAAAACAATATTTCAAATGTCAAAACTTCAAATAATGGAGGTCCCAATATAGACTCCGTTGAACCATCTAGTAAAATTTTGGTTGTGTACGAGCATTCTTCAAGGTTAGAAGCCATCTCAGATTCAATTGGAATAAGTCAAGAAACGAGGAAAAAAAATTGAAGATGGATTCTAATCAAAAAGTAGGTCGCAAGACCAATCAATATCATATGGTAAAAGAAGGTGAAAAGCTTGTAGAGGAAGGTAAGATTAATGTCCTTCCACTGGTATTAATGAAGATCATCACTTGGAATATTAGAGGACTCAAAGGGAGTCTTTCAAAACAAAATGAAATTAGAAGAATGATTCGGATAAATCATCCACATCTTGTTTTCCTTCAAGAAACAAAGATGTCAATGGAGGATATGGACTTAATTGTCGGTAAAATTTGGCCAGTTGGAAAAGTGGTTTCCCTCGGTTCCCAAGGGACTTCGGGTGGCATTGCTTGTCTTTGGGACCCAAAAGAGGTAGTTATTCACCATATGGTTGGCAGTTGGGGTTTGTTGGCTATAGCTATTCAAAGTAGACATTCCAACCAGATTATGCTCTGCATTACTTGTTTATGCTCCGACTTCTTTGGAGGAAAAAAGAAGACAGTGGAAGGATATTACTCATATTATCTCTCATTTTCCTAAAGCTTGGATCTTGATCGGAGGAGATTTCAATACCATCCTCTCTCTGGATGAGAAAAGGGGGAAATAGAAATTTGGACAAAAGCAACTGACCTCATGAGCGAATATATTGCAAACCTCCATCTTGTGGATATCCAACCGAGATAATGGCCTTATGACTTGGTCTAACGAGAAGGCAAGGCTTAGCTTGTATAATGGAGAGATTGGATAGGTTTTTGCTCTCTGAAAATTTCTTAATCCATGGTCACATTCCTAAAGTGAAGACTCTTAATAATGTTGGTTCAGATCATTGCCTAGTCATGGTGGAAATGTGGAAAACCAATGTGAGTTTCTCTCCTTTTCGTTTTCAATTAATGTGGCTTAGAGACATTTCCTTCAGACCTCGTGTGCAACAATGGTGGAAGGAAGGTAAACCTAGGCATGGGACTAAGATGTTCTGTTTTGCCAAAAGGCTGCAATACATTAAATCCAAAATCAAGACTTGGAGCTGGAAAGAGTTTGGGGATGTTCATAAAAAAAAACATGAAGTTATTGCTCATCTTGAAAATTTGAATAAGAAAATCCGTTTAGATGGCCTCACGAGAGAAGAGAAGTGCGAGATGAAATTAAACTCACAACTCGGTTAGAGGAATGGGAAAAAAGAGAAGAAATCTTATGGAAGCAAAAATCTAGAATTCAATGGCTCAAAGAAGGAGATCGAAACACAAATTTCTTCCACAAATCTCTTCTAGCTCGAAGATCTCACAACTTTATTTCTTCCTTAAAATCAGATTATGGAGATGTTGTTTATACTTGGGATGGCATGAACTCTATTGTTGTTGATTACTTTTCCAATCTTTTTGTTTGCTACTCCTCTTGACTCGGCTTCACAACAAAATGTTCTTCAAGCAATCCCTTCTCTTATCACTTACGAGGAGAACTCTATTTTGATTGCTCCTGTTACTATCAATGAGCTTCAACAAGTAGTTTTTAAAATGCAAAAAGGAAAACCCCAGGTCCTGATGGTTTTCCCATTGAGTTCTACCAAGAGTTATGGGATATCCTTCATGTTGATTTATTAGAGGTGGTGGAAGAAGCCGGGAAAGCCAAAGAAATTTTGAAGGTTATCAATAAAACTTATATTACTCTTGTTCCAAAAGCTCAAGAGGTTGATCATATCTCGGCTTTTAGACCTATTGCTTTATGTAATGTTCTTCTCAAAATCATTACTAAAATCATGGCGAGAAAGGTTGAAGCCTCTTTTGCATAAGATTATTTCCCCAGAGCAAGGGGGTTATGTGGAAGGACGTCAAATAGTAGATGAGATAGTTCTTGCTCAGGAAGCCATCCATTCCATGGATATGCAAAATTCTCCTTCCATGTTCATTCGGTTAGACTTATCCAAAGCTTATGACAGAGTGGATTGGCACTTCCTTATCAAAGTTTTGAGGCAATTTGGTTTCTCTAAGGATTGGATGGATTGGATTATGGGATGTATCTCTTCGAGTTTCCTACTTAGTTCTTATCAATGGCGAGGCCTTCTCGGTCTTTCCCGGCTTCCAGAGGTATTAGGCAAGGTGACCCGCTATCCCCTTATTTATTCATCATTCTTGTTGAATGCTTGGGTAGGACTATAACCAAAAAGAGGGAAAACAAAACCCTTGAGGGAGTTACCATTGCTCATGGAGCTAGACCTATCTCTCATCTTCAATTTGTGGATGACTCTACTCTTTTAGGTAAAGCTACGGTTAAGGAAGCTTCTAATATTAAGCAAATAATTAGTTGTTTTTCTAAGGCTATTGGGCGGTTGATCAATGAAGACAAATCTAAAGTTATTTTCTTTCACTGCTCTGCTAGACAAGGAATCCATGGTCTTGGATAAATTAAGATATAAGAAGACCTCTCTTCCAATCACTTATTTAGGTATTCCCATAAATATTCAAAGGCAAAAAAATAAAGATTGGAATTGGTTGTTGGACAAAGTCAAGAAGAAAATTGGAAAGTGGACCAACAAGTGGCTTTCTTACGGGGGTAGAATCACCTTGGTAAAATCAGTCCTTCAAGCTATTCCTATTTATGTTTCTTCCGTTTTGAATATCCCAAAGGTTGTTCTTCGAGAATTGGATCAAATCGAGTCATCGTTTCCTTTGGAGTGGTACTAAGGAGAAAAGAAAATGGGCCTTGGTGAAATGGGATACTTTATGTCTTCCTAAGAGTGAAGGGGGGTTAGGATTCCGGTCTTCAATTAATAACAACAAAGCTTTAGTTGCTAAATTATATTGGAGGATGTTGCATAACCCCAATGCTCTTTGGGCCAATAATCTCCGTGCTAAATATGTTGAGAACAAAAGTCCTGAAGACCTTGTTCGCTATCAACTTCCTACCAAAGGTTCTCCCATTTTAGCGAGTTCTTAAGGCTGGTGAGGATTTGATAAAGAAAAAATTATTTTGGATCATTCATAATGGTCAACATGCAAATTTTTGGACAGATTCTTGGGATGGTCACAAGCCTTTGATAACTCGGTTTCCCGATTGGAGGCCTTGGATGGAGGAGCTTCATCGAGCTAATTGGATAAAGGTGGCTAATTACTTGTCGGTACCATACTTGGTAATTCAAAGGTTGGTAGATATTGGATCCCTATTGAGGACTGGCCTATTCAAATCCCAGAAAGGCAAAGACAAGATATCCAAGGCATCCTTCATATGAGATCCCTCTCTTGGTCCCATGAAAAAGATTGTTTTGGATGGAACAACACTACTAAGGGTGAGTATTCGGTTGCTCAAGGTTATTTGACCTTATGCCATAATAATCCCAACCATTCTTCTGACATATTTTCTCGATTGTGGGCTCAAAAGCTATGGCCTAAGGTGAGGTTCTTTAATTGGCTTTTATTGCATCGTAGGGTGCTTACTGGTGAGCAACTTATGAAGCGTGGTTTTCATGGCCCTTTTAGATGTGAAATGTGTGAAGAGAATGTAGAAAATATCAACCATATTTTTATTGAGTGTACTTTAGCCTCCGAGCTATGGAGGAGAATGGCCACTTTACTTGGCTTACAGTGGTCCAATTTTTTTACTTTTGAACAGACTTTGGAGGGATTGGCCTAATCAAGAGGGTGTTGATCATTTTATTAGGCGGTTAGTTTGGATGGGTTCTACCATTCTTCTTTGGAATATTTGGAATGAAAGGAACAACCAAATTTTTAATCAAGATAGGAAGGATATTCACTATATTTGGCAAAAGACCATAGCCAACTTAGTTGAATCAGTCCATCAACTCCTTAATCACCCCCAAAACTCCCACCAAAGATGGGATCAAGTGATGCAAAGATTGAAGATTAAATCTTCTAAGGGCAACCAACTTAAAGGGAATGTGAGTATTAGTAAGATGGATAGGACTAGAAATTGGCAACCTCCTCCTAAGGATTTTGGAAAAGTCAATACTTGATGGAGCCTCTAGAGGGAACCACTGGAAAAGCCGGTGTGGGAGGAATTGGTAGACTTTCGGATGGCTCCCTGGTTTTTACTTTTCTTTGAGAATTTGGGTATTCTTTCCAATAACCTTGCTTGAGGGGTATGGTATCCTCGAGAGGCCTTCGAGGAGGCTACTAAGGTTGGATGGGAAAAGGTGTTAGTTGAGTCGACTCTCAACTTATGATTAATCTCTTGAAGACTCCTTCTAAGAATCATAAGGTGGATTGGAGAATAAAAAGAATTATTGAGAAGATTCGGTTAATCCAGGATGGGATTTTTGAAAGTTGATTACAATCATGTGGTCGAGAGATCAAAACAAGAGTGTTGATGCTTTAGCTAATTGGGCTTTGGACAAAGGTGATCTTACTTGTTATGGCCACCCTCCTATATGGTGGGCTTCTCAAATTAGGGAAGCTCTTCTTTCTATCATTTCTTTGGATGGCTCCGGTTCTGAAGGTACCTAGTTTCTTCTTGTTTTTTTTTTTTGCTTCTCTTTGGTTCATTCGGTTTTTTTTAGTTCCCTAGCTCATTCTATTCTTTATTTTGTTTCCTCTGTTGATTCTTGCCTTAATAGTCTTATGGTCTAGATAGGTCATTGTTTTGTTCATTTTTTTTTCTTTTTTGTTTTTTTTTTGTTTAGTTTTTTAAGGTGGGTGGGTTCTTTTGTTTTGTTTTGTTTTTGTGTTCTTTGTGTTGTTTTTTGTTGTTCTTGTGTTTTTGTTGTTTTGTTTTTTTTTAATGTTTTTTGTTATTGTTCTTGTGTTTTTTTCGTTCTTGTTCTTGGGTTTCTCTTTGTTTGTGTTATTTCGTGTTTTTATGTGTGAGTGTTTTCTATGTTTTTTGTTTTTGTTTATTGTCTGTTGTTGGTTGTTTTTTATTTTTATTTTATTTTTAATTTTTTAGGTTTTGGTTGTGTTTATTTTTCATGTTTTTTTTGGGTTATGTCTTTGTAGTGTTCTGTTGTTTTTGTCTTGTTTGTGTTTTGTTATGTGGTTCTTGTGTTTTTCTATGTGGTTTGTGTTGTGGTTTCTTTTATCTTATTGTGCGTGTTTGGTTGTGCTTTTGTTTTTGACACACTCAAGGAGCATGTTTTTTATTTTATTTTATTATTTTTGTTGTTATTTACTTATTTTTAAATTGGTTTTGTGTGTTTGTTTGCTCCTTGAGTATGTCAAAGGTGGTAGGCCAGGTCCGAGTCCTGGGCGTTTTTGGCGGAATGGATACCCCTGCCTCCTTGGGTCTTACCCGAAAGTGGCATCCCTTTTGGGATGTTTTCCACAAATAAAAAATATATATTATTTTGTTGTTTGGTAAAGAGAAGTTCAACCAACTTAGTTTGTGTTCCTTTCTCTATGTTAGATCTTGCTTCCCTAGATCTTGTTTGATAATTTGAGGGTTTTCCTCTTTTTGCCTTGCCTATATCAGGAGTAGGTGTTATTATTCTATTCCTTAATATTCTTTCATATTTTTTTTCAACATATTTATCCTCTCTTGGCTCTCTAATAGAAGCTTTTGACTTGTCCTGCTCATTTTTTGGTATTTCCTTATTAATGGCAAATGTATTAACTTCTAAAACTGCATTTTCTTTACCATATATTTTCTCCTAAATGGTGCTTAGTACTTTAAGAGATTCTTCAAAATTTTACGAGATACATTCCTTAGATTCATCAAGAGTATTCTTCCTTAAATTAAGATCATACTAAATAGACGGTTCCTTGCTAATATGTTGAAATTGTTGTACCGTGTCCTCTAAGTTTTGATCTACATTTTCTTCATCGGCTAAAGCCTCAAAAGAATTGGAATTTCTTCCAGTATCCTTCCTTATTGGTCTCCATTGTTCAGTTTCTTTTATTTTTCTAGATCTATTTTTGGAAGTTGAAAACCATCTTTATCCATAACCATTTGTAAATTTCTGTTACGATTTTCTATAAATGATTATATTGGGCTCTTCTTAGGGCATGATCTCTCAATATGCCCTACCTTATGACATCTTCTACATCTAAAAGATATGTTTTCATAATCTATAGTTTGGATCCACATCTTATCCCCATACTTAAGAATGATTGATTCTGGTAAAGCTTTACCTATATCAATCATGACCAATATAATGAATTATTATTTTATTTCAATACCTTATATATATTATTTTAATTTGTAATTAATACCTTTGTATATTACTTTAATTATTTATTTTAATTTCTCTGGATAGTTTCATGTAGTTGCTATATTAGGTTTTATTCTCGCAAGTGTATTAATTTACTTTTCAACAAGTGTAATTTCATTTTCTACAAGCATGCTTTTATTTTCCACAAGATTTATTTTCTATAAAGTGTGATTTATTTTCCTGCAATAATGTTTTTTAGGAACCTCATTACCGAAACCTATGTATAAACCTTTCCTAGCGTGTACAACCTTTAAACGCCAACCCAAATTTAAGAAAATTAAAGTGACGTTATTAAAACTTGTCAAGTATGGGAACTTAAAATTAGCTAAGTCTATGGAATTTTAATTTGTTAATCAAGTATCATTCTAGTCAACAAATTATCAATCAACAAGAGAGTCAATGCTAATTTGTAGGATATAATGACCTGAAAATAGCATCATTATCTTTTGCAATAAATCTAAATGTGAATCATAGTTAGGAGAAAAATAGATATAAAACTCTCCTATAAATAAGAGCCATGGTATTATTTGTAATATGTTTTAGCAATTTTAAGAAACACTATATCCATATTTTGTGATTGTAATTATATATTTATAATTAATGAAAAATCATGGATGGTGCTTATGCATAAACTATATCTTCTTCCATGACCTCTTAATGTATGAGTAAATGGTGTTTCTGGCCTTGCCTTCTCATGTCCTATTAATCCTCTTTTTCATATATTTATACACGTATTAAATAATAATCATATTGTTCTTATCCAGGTGTATCTTCATGGTCCAATTAATTGCATGCTAGCCTTGCTATGGTATTGGTCATATTTACTTTTATACATTTTATTTTTATTTCTTGCACAATAACGTTCATCGATTTCATTTCCTATACTTAGTTTCGTTTATATTAGCATAGATTAGTGGAGATCCAACTTGAATCTAGAGGTTGAGGGGACTTAAACTTCTTGTTCTCTAACTATTGACATGAAGTGTGGTACATATATAATCAAACACGTCCTATAATCAATTGGTTTTTGACATACTCGGCGGGACCCAATCACCATTCTTCATCAAAAAACTCTTAGTCTATCTCACAAGGAAATATAATTTATTCCTATGTTGACTAATTGATGACCATAGTATGATTAATAAAATAGTTTGTGTATCTATTATATATACACCATTTTGTCATCAATATCATTAGATCTAAAAAGACTTTGTATAAGAGCTTAGATTAAACAAAATCTTAAATTAATTCACCTAATCTATGTATGGTTCACTAAGATCTAATGATATTTGTAGTTAGGTCTCAAAACCCATATGAAACCATTGCGAATTCATTAGATTCAAGTGCAAATGGCAACTCTATTGTTGATAAAACCAAAGAAATTACCTCAAGGCTATTAAGGTCCTAGAATTTCACGAAGTCTATAAGATTACAAATTGATTGGTAAATTAATGATTGTCAACCTTTTTGAGTGACTTCCACTAATCCTTTCATTCCCAAAATTTCTCGAGTCCTCAAGGAGTTATTCCACTAACCCAAATTTGTCATATCAAATGATATTTCATTACATCATAATTGTTGGGTGGGATTAGCCAAATTTTTAAGTTATTTGTTCATTGATTCATTAGACAAGATAGTGATTCATTAGCCTTAACTAAAGAATAAGTTACATCATCCATCCTTGACAAGATCAACTACATGCTACATGCCTAGTCTATCAATTGCTTGTATTTGCAACAATTTACTAACTCAAGCAACTATTCACTAATTTTTTCTTGATTTTGAAATTTTCGTTAATCTTACCTATTTTTTAGTTGTTTTTCTTGTTGCAAGTATATTGAACATCAATTAAGGACCAACATTAGTGAGATAATTTTCTTATAAATACAAGATTTAGGTCACATGATAATGATGAGGAAGTTGAACAAGTGAATCTGATTTAATACAAAAGAAAAAAAACAAAATAATTAAACATATTCCAAGTTATATAAGAGATTTAGATGAAATTGCCTTAACAACTTCCACATATATACTAATGGAAAATCCTACTAGCCAAGGTTAAAAGGAGTTGATTGTGAAAACTTAGCAGTTTGAGGAAGATGGAGAATATCTTTGATAGAAAAAGGTAAATGAAGAATATCTTTGATCGAAAGGTAAAGTTGGATATGCTTTAATTAACTTGTTAGAAATGTAATGAGATCAATGTAATGTTTTGTTTTTTCATGGGAGTGGCCCCTAATAGAAGCCACACATAGCTTATTAAAATAAAAATAAATAAAATACGATACTACAAAGGATCTATTTTCTTTTTACATTAATATGCTTAAAAATCTACTAAGCAATAAATCAAATCTAACACTGCAAAGGATCTACCTTTCATTACATTAATGTGCTTAAACATCTATTAAGTGATAAATCAAATCCAATACTACAAAGGATCTATTTTTCTTTACATTAATAAGCTTAACCAAATCAAATACAAAGAAGCATCAAACTATAATTAAAATTAAAGCATAAATAAAAGATTTCTAAGGTTCATTAAACAAATATTAGTTTTCACACACAATAAGAATGGTATTTCGATAACTTATTGCGTTTTTTCAAAAGTGAGCAATTATGTGAGGGTTTCATTTGTATTGAGTGCAAGTGGATCCAACGGTTGTTTTTCAAGGCCTTCGGGCCCTAGCGACCAACATTTTTGTGGTTTATGCTCAAGATTTTAGAGATATATGTTGTAGGGGACCTAAGATGGGTTAGAAATATGTCTTTTAATAGATCTTTATGCTGTGAACTTGATTGACAATGGCTTCAAATTTTTTACACAAAAAAAAGTGAAAATCATACTATAGACACCAAAACCTAGCCACTTGTCCTCCATCCAGGCTTTCCCGCAATTTCCACCATCAAAACATAGCCACTTGTCCTCCATCCATGCTTTCCCGACATTTCCACCACCAAAACATAGCCACTTGTCCTCCATCCTAGCTTTCCCGCCACTTCCACCTATTATTTATATATATTTAAATAGTAATATTTAATATATTATATTTTTTATATATTTAATAAATATATATTTATATAAATAAATTAATCCCAACCATCCGATTTCACTTAATATTAGTTGTCCTTTCACATTAATCTATGCCACACCCTAAAATTATTTATCCACCCTTAATTATGCTTTTATCTTAGCCACACGATTAGTGTCGTTGAAACCCTAGCATGCCCTAGGTTGGATTATAAATATGAGCCATTTTGATGGCTCAACCCGTGAGTCTTGGCTTGATTTTTTGAATACCTTGAGTCCCCTAAGGTTTTTCGAGCTTTCAAAGTGCCTTAGAGTTCCAACCCAGCCTTTGTGCCCTAACCCCACTCCAACCATCATATTCCTTATCCCCTCGCTTGTCATCGCCATCGTCACATCCCTCACCTTCATCATATATGCTTATGCAGGTTTAATTTGACCTCCCAAGCACCCTATCGCTCTCCACGAGCGCCCTGCTGCTCTTCGCCATAGTTTCGAGCACCCTGCTGCTCTTCACCATAGTCTTGAGCACCATGCTGCTCTTTGCCACACTCTCAAGCATCTTAATGTGCTTCTCAAGTGCCCTACTACATTTCAAAATTCTATTCTGATGACAAGTGAGATCCTTGGGTGTTTCTAGGGCACACCCTCGCCATCGACCTGCAATATATCCATTCATCAACAGAAAACAAGTAAGGATTAAGGTAAGTCTATTTCATTTTATCATATTTTCATATTATTTAATTATGTTTGTATTCAAACTATTACAACTAGGGTTTTAGTTGTGATTTTTGAGGGCTCACATAGTGGAGCCCTCATTATTATTACTAACTCTCTTATGTTTTTTTGTGTGCAGATTGGATAGTATATCAAAAGTATTAGACAAATGATTAAGCTGGACTGGCCCGACATCGGATACGCAGAAGCCCACTCACACCTGTTGGAAGAAGAATGCAATTGAAGACACCACCATTTGTTATAGCTAGGGTTTCGGAGAACCCTAGAAATCTTTGTAAAAATTGTATCAAAGAGGATTCCTAAATCCACTATTGTAACAACAGAGTTTTTAGGCTCCCCCCGTTTAATATAAATCTCATTTGTTGTGCAATATCTGGTTTATTTGAATTCTGTTTTGTTTAGCATTGTTTGGTGTCGTGTTTTTGTCTCAATTTCATTTTGTCATATTTTCATATTATTTAATTATGTTCACATTCATACTGTTATAGCTAGGGTTTTCATTGTGATTTTTGAGGGCCCACATAGTGAAGCCCTCATTATTATTACTAACTCTCTTGTATTTCTTTATGTGCAGATTGGACAGTATATCAGAAGCATTGAACAGTTGATTAAGTTGGACCGACATTGGATATGTAGAAGCCCACTCACACCTATTGGTAGCAAAATGCAACTGAATATACCACCATTGTTGTAGCTAGGGTTTCAGATAACCCTAGCAATATTTGTTAAAATTATATCAAAGAGGATTCCTAAATCCACTATTGTAACAACAAAGTTTTTAGGCTCCCCCCCGTTTAATATAAATCTCATTTGTTGTGCAATATCTATTTTATTAAATTTTATTTTATTTAGCATTGTTTGGTGTCACATTTTTGTCTCTACACATACCTTTTTTCGGTGTCCAAGGCATGGATTAAAGAGATCTCAAAACAAGTTTCAAGCAGTTGATAAAGAAATGGTTCAAATCTCAAGCGAATCCCGTGCTAAGGAGCACCCCTAAAATAAATCCACTATGGAAACCCCTTTCAAGGGCAAGTATTTCAAAGACTCGGCCCCAAAAATAAATTTTAGGGATGCCCTTCATGGTGGATAACCTCAACCTAATGCTAACACTAATATTAGGTTTTTTTGTAAACCTCTGAGAATGCCTAAGATTGATCCTAGGAAAACTGAGTCAAGATGTCTTATGGCATCTGATGGAACTTCAATTGTTAAGCTAGATATGGGCATTATTTAGACTAGCATAGAAGATCTAGAAGAAGAGGACTAATTTGTTATTTCTAAGGTTTTCATCCAAGCCTATCTACTTTCAAAGTTTGGGTTGCAAAAATCTGGAAAATAAAAGGTGAGTTACAAATCTCTTTTTATCCAAATGGTTATTTTCTTATTTTATTTGCTAATTATGAAGATAGAGAGAAAACATTTCAAGGGATTCCTTGGTTCTTTGGAATGGCAAGGATTTTCATGAAGCCTTGGCATACTAAATTTAAAGTCAAAGAAGAGATGCCTTCTATAGGTCCTGTGTGGGTTAGACTCTTTGGCCTCCCAGTTGAATTTTGGAATCAAGTTATTTTCTTCAATTGGAAATCCTTTGGGAAATTTTATGATGATTGTTGATTGTACTCAAAATTTTGAAAATATTATTTATGCTCAAATTTGTGTTTTAATGGATTTTGACAAACCCCTACCTGAAAATATCTCATTACAATTTGGGGAGGACACTTGGGAGCAAGTGGTGGACTATGAGAACATTCCTTTTCATTGCAAAATTTGCCATGAATATGGTCATTTGGCTAGTGTTTTCCCAAATAAAATTATATATCAAAATAAAGAGGATACAAACTTAGCAAGTTTCCAAATGCCTAAGAAGAAGAACACTAAAAAAACTAGTTATGAAGGATTAATCGAAGTTATCGACTAATATGTTTGAAATTCTTTCCACAAATGATGTCTTAAGTGAGGAAGAGGAAAAATGGAGATAAAAATATTAGAAACACAATTTAAAAATGTAGGGAAGGACTCAAAGACAAACTAACAAATTAAAGGTTTTCAACAAGAAAAAATGGAGGAAATATACACAAGAAAAACAATCTTTTAAATGTTGAGACTTCAAATAATACCATCCCAATATAGACTATGTTGAACCTTCCAATAACACTTTGGCTTTGTACACACATTCTTCGAGGTTATAAGTCATCCCTTATTCAATTGGGATAATTCAATAGATAGGGAAAAAAACTAAAGATGGATTCCAACTAAAAGGTAGGTCACAAGACCAATCAACATCATCTAGTAAAAGAAGGTGAAAAGCTTGTAGAAGAAGGTAAGATTAATGCCCTTACCATTTTTTTTAGCCTTGGTATTAATTAATATAATCACTTGGAATAATAGAGGACTCAAAGGGGGTCTTTCAAAACAAAAGGAAAATAGAAGAATGATTCAGACAAACCATTCACATCTTGTTTTCCTTTAGGAAATTAAGAAGTCAATAGAGGAAAAGGATTAAATTGCTAGTAAAATATGGCCAGCTAAAAAAGTTACTTCCCTTAGTTCCCAAGGAACTTCTAGTGGCATTTTTTATCTTTAGGACCCAAAAGAGGTAGTTAGTCACCATATGGTTGGCATATGGGGTATTTTGGCTATAACTATTCAAATTAGACATTCTAGACAAAATATATTTTGCACAATTGTTCATGCTTTGACTACTTTGGAGGAAAAGAGAAGATATTCGAAGGATATAACTTTTATTATCTCTCATTTTATTGAAACTTGGATCTTGATCGAAGGAGATTTCAATAACATCCTCTCTCTAGATGAGAAAAATGGGGAAATAGAAATTTAGACAAAAGCACTGACCTCATGAGTGAATATATTGCAAACCTTCATCTTGTGGACATCCAACTAGATAACGGCCTTATGACTCAGTCTAACAAAAGGTAAGGCTTAGATTGTATCATGGAGATATTGGATAGGTTCTTGTTCTTTGACAATTTTTTAATCCATGTTCACATTCCTAAGGTGAACACTCTTAGAAATGTTAATTCTAATCATTGGCCAATTATGGTAAATTTTGGAAAACCAACGCGAGTTTCTCGTCTTTTCGATTTTAGTTAATATAGCTTAGAGACAGTTCCTTCAGACCCCGAGTACAACAATGGTGGAAGGTAAACCAAGGTATGGGACTAAGATGTTTTGTTTTACCAAAAGGTTGCAATACATAAAATACAAAATCATAATTTAGAACTGGAAGGAGTTTCGAGATGTTTGACAAAGAAGACATGAAGTTGTTGCTGAACTTGAAAATTTTAATAAGAAAATCTGTTAAGATAGCCTCACTAAGAGTAGAAGTACAAATGAAATTAGACTCACAACTCAATTAGAGGAATGGGAGAAAAAGAGAACTCTTATGGAAGCAAAAATCTAGGATCCAATAGGTCAAAGAAGGAGATCAAAACACATATTTCTTCCACAAATCTCTTCTACCTCAAAGATCTCACAACTTCATTTCTTCCTTGAAATTTGATTTTGGAGACATTATCTACACTTGGGATGGCATGAACTTTGTTGTTGTCATTTACTTTTTCAAACTTTTTGCTGATGCACCTCTTGACTCGACTTCTCAACATAATATTCTTCAAGTGATACCTACTGTTATCACTTATGAGGAGAACTCTATTTTGATTGCTCTAGTTACTATCAATGAGATTCAATAGGTGGTTTTTAAAATGTAAAAAGGAAAAACCCTAGGTCCTGATGGTTTTACCATTGAGTTCTATCAAGATTTTTGGGATATCCTTCATGTTGATTTATTAGAGGTGGTGGAAGAAGCCAGGAAAACCAAAGAAAATTTGAAGGTTATCAATAAAAATTATATAGCTCTTATCCCAAAAGATTAAGAGGTAGATCATATCTCAACTTATATACCTATAGCTTTATGTAATATTCTCAAAATCATTCAAAGATCTTGGCAGAAAGACTGAAGCATCTTTTGCATAAGATTATTTTCCTTGAACAAGGGGGTTATGTGGAAGGGCGTCAAATAGTGGATGAGATAGTTCTTACTCAGGAAGCCATCCATTCCATGGAAATGCAAAAATTTCCATCTATGTTCATTCACTTAGACTTATCTAAAGCTTATGATAGAGTGGATTGACACTGCCTTGTCAAATTTTTAAGGCAATTTGGCTTCTCTCAAGATTGGATAGACTCGATTATGGGATGTATCTCTTTGGTATCCTACTCTGTTCTTATCAATGGTGAGACTTCTTAGATGTTCCCTGCTTCTAGAGGTATTAAGCAAGGTGACCCCCTATCCCCTTATTTATTCATCATTCTTGATAAATGCTTGGGAAGGACTATAACCAAAAACAAAGAAAATAGATCCCTTGAGGGAGTTACCATTGCTTGTGCAGCTAGGACTATTTCTCATCTTCAATTTGTTGATGACTCTACTATGTTAGGTAAACCTATAGTTAAGGAAGCTTCTAAAATTAAGTAAATCATTAGTTATTTTTCTAATGCTATTGGGCAATTGATCAATGAAGAAAAATATAAAGTTGTTTTCTTTCATTGCTCTCCTTGAAACGAATCCATGGTCTTGGATAAATTAATATATAATAAGACCTCCCTTATGATCACTTATTTAGACATTCCTCTCAATATTCAAATATTAAAAAAAAAAAAAACTGAAATTGGTTGTTGGATAGAGTTAAGAAGAAAATTGGAAAGTGGACTAATAGGTGGCTTTCATTTGGGGGATATCCCAAAGGAAGTTCTACGAGAATTGGATCAAATCAATCATTGATTCCTTTGGAGTGGTACTAAGGAGAAAATAAAATGGGCCTTGGTGAAATGGGATACTTTATGCCTTTCTAAGAATGAAGGGGGGTAGGTTTACGGTCTGCTATTAATAACAATAAGGCTTTAGCTGCTAAATTGTATTGGAGGATTTTGCATAACCCCAATGCTCTTTGGGCCAAGAATCTTCATGCTAAATATACCGAGAACAAAAGTTCTAAAGACCTTGTTCGCTATCAATTACCTACCAAAGGTTCTCGCATTTTAGTGGTTCTTAAGACAGATGAGGATTTTATTAAGCAAAAGTTATTTTGGATTATTCATAATGGTCAACAAGCAAATCTTTGAATAGATTATTGGGATGGTCACCAACTGTTGATAACTTAGTTTCCTGATTGGAGTCCTTGGATGGAGGAGCTTCATTGAGCGAACTATATAAAGGTTGCTAATTATTATTAGTACCATACTGGTAATTCAAATGTTGGTAGATATTGGATCCCTATTGAGGACTGGCCTATTCAAATACCCAAAAGGCAAAGAAAAGATATCCTAAGCATCCTTCACAAAATATCTCTCTTGGTCCCATGATAAAGACTATTTTAGATGGAATAACACTACTAAGGGTGAGTATTCAGTTACTCAAGGTTATTTGGCCTTATGCCATAATAATCCCAACCAATTGCACAACATATTTACTCAATTGTGGGCCCAAAATCTCTAGCCAAAGGTGAGGTTCTTTACATAGCTTTTATTGCATCACAAGGTGCTTACTCATGAGCAACTTATGAAACATGGTTTTCATGGCCCGTTTAGATACAAAATGTGTGGAGAGAATGTGGAAACTCTCAGCCATATTTTTATTGAGTGTACCTTAGCCTTTGAGCTATGGAGGAGAATGGCCATCTTACTTGGTTTATGGTGGTCCAATTTTTTTACTTTTGAATATCTTTGGAGGGACTAGCCTAATCAATAGGGTGTTGATCATTTTATTAGGCAACTAGTTTGGATGGGTTCTACCATTCTACCTTGGAATATCTAGAAGGAAAGAAACAACCAAAATTTTAATTAAGAAATAAAGGACATTCACTATATCTGGCAAAAGACCATTTCCAACTTAGTTGAATTAGTCTGATAGCTCCTTAAACACGCCAAAAACTCCCACCAAAGATGGGATAAAGTGATTTAAATATTAAATATTAACTCTTTTAAGGGCAACCAACTTAAAAGGAATGTGAGCAATTGAAATATGGATAGAACAATGTATTGGAAGCCTCCTCCTAAGGATTTTGGAAAAATCAATATCAATGGAGCCTCTAGGAAGAACCCTAAAAAAGCTAGTGTAGGAGGAATTGTTACCATCATTACCATTTCCCTATATATATCATTTTGTAGGTGGTTCACCCTTATGATCCCACTAGCGAGAGATAGCACTTGGTCATGCATCCACAATTATGTTACCAGTACCATATTCCAAGCTCAAAAGAATGCACTCATCCCATCATAAATGTTGGTCTGTCAATATGCCTAAGGTAAGGTTGTGTGCCCACAGATCTTGATCAACATTGAATGACCTAGAAGTTGTGAGGCTTCTAGGATCAATCTCTGAAGGAGGTGGGTTCCTTTTAAGTTCAAGCTAACTATTCCTAAAATATGGGGGGAAAATGGTGTTGAAAGAAGCTGAAGATATAACTTATAATGGTGCAGATTAATCCACATCAAAGTACATTAAACATAAAGACTTGTGCAATTAAGAGAATAAGCAAATTGCCTAAAAGACCAGCCAATTTTTTACCAAATTGGAAAAATATATTTATACATTATATAGCTTTCAGATTTAAAATTCTAGAACTAGAGAACAAAGCATGAATAAAAAACTAGAAAACATAATTAATATCATTAGCATTCAACAAGTCATAATTAGAAATAAGCAATCCATACATACATGTTTTGCAACAAGGTTGAACCAAAGACCAAACATCAATCCTTTGTATTTCTTAATATGCAAAATGCTTCATACATGCAATTATAAAATCTTAAGAGCCGACCATTTTATATTATATTATTTATTGCTTTTTACAATACATTTAGTTATTGGAGCACCATTGCTTGGGGAGTGGATTGTTATTGAGTCAGAATATTCGTCGGTTTGTTAAGCTACTTAGAGTATGCTTGTTATAACCACCATATTATGGCCTATTAACCTGGCTTGATCTGCTTTATCTTGAGTCATACTGCTCTTACCTCTTGCATCTGGTTTGTTGATTCTTTTTTGACATTTTAGTTGAGCTACCCTGAACATCTACTTAATTATCTTGGTTATTAGGGTTGTTTGACAATTAGGTTTGCCCTCTCGAGGAAGTGAGATGGTGTCTGCCCATTGATTGATAAATAGTTGTCAGATATCCATTTTGGTTTATCATAGCTAACTTGTGGTTGTTGGGTGTGCAATAAGGGTACCCATAGATGATGGACCTCTCATAGCACAGCTTGCCCAATCCAAGTACAAATGTTCTAACAGGCTAAGGACTTAGTCGAATTTTGTATTCTTGCTTTTTGATTGCTTGATGGATATTTGGTACCCCTTCGAGCTTCATCTGGGTATAAATGTTTTGGTAGACTGAGGACTTAGCCAAATTCTACATTCTTGCTCTTTGGCTACTTGACAGACATTTGGTACCTCTCCTAGCTTTATTTTGGTACAAATATTATGGCGAGCTAAGGACTTATCCAAATTTTACATTCTTGCTCTTTGGTTTATTTATGGACATTTAGTACTCCTATAGGCTTCGTCTAGGTACACATGTTTCGATGGGATAAGGACTTAGCCGAGTTCTACATTCTTGACTATGCTTCAGACATTTGGAACCCCTCTAGGTTCCATATGGGTACATAAGTTTTGATCCTTCCATGACTTAGCCATTTTTCCTCTTATTTGCTCTCTGATTGCTTGAAAAATATTTGGTACCCCTTTGGGCTCTTTTTGGGTATAAATATTCCGGTGATTTGAGGACTTAGCCATTTTTTTACATTGTGTTTGTCAATCCAAGACTTTGAGGGTCCATCCTTAACATACCTAGCCCAAAAGTGCATGACTTCCTCCTGATTCTATTGTTGGAGCCTAAAATGTACTTCCTTGCATCTTTAATCATAGTGCATGTGGGTAATTGTTAAAAAATATCCACATTATTAGCGACTCATAGGGAATTTACACTTGTGGAAAATAAAGAACTCAAATATTCATCTTCTAGATTTAGCACTTTCTAAGCAAAGGGGGAGGGAAGAAAGAGCTAGAAGAAAGGTTGGATGAAATACAACCGATAATTATTGCAAGATAAAGGAAGGTGATGGGTGATGAGGCAAAGGTTGCATTTGCAAAAAGGCATAAAGAAATAGAGAAAGGGAACAAAATGGAAAAGCATGGGGAGGACACAAAAATGGAGGAAATGCAATTTACATAGAGGAAAAGGAGAAACAGCAAATATGCCAACACCCAAAGGAATTTGTGGCACATTTAAGTGACGAATGAAATAAGAAACGATAGAACAAGGAAAAGAGAAATGAAAGGGAAGGTAGTTTTGGAATTATCCCATCAAAATGGTACAAAATATTACCTGGTTCATGGGACACCCCCAAAAGTTGCACTTCCATGAATATACTCTATTGTAGGTAATAGTTGCTTCAGGAACAGATATATTGCCGTGAGCCTTTAAAAATCCTTGCACCTTCTCTTCTTCTTCACACAGTTCATTAAGAACCTCTTTTGTTAGTGAATTTTCATGGTGCAAAAGTTCTATTTCTTTACCCTTATTCTCATTTCAATAATACTTTCTTTCAATTTAGGCTACATATGAAATATTGAATAGATCGAAGTTTCAAATGATGGGTCCACCAAATAGCATCTCTTGATTGATTATTTTTTTAAGAAGTTTTATCTTTTGTGAACTGTCTATTCATATTTTTATTTTAAATTAACTGAGATCCTTCCTTTTTGATGATGTTGTGTTATGTTGACATCACGTCCTTATATGGTATGATGTATTATTATGCTTGTTGGTTGCAATAGCCCTTGATTTATGTCATGGCAGGTTTTCATGTGTATTTTCTACAAATTTTGTATTGTTATGCTCTTATCCATTGGGTTGCTGAGTCGATACAAAAAAGAAGAAAACATAAGGAAGATAGAAAGTGCATCTAAAAAATAATTTGACGATAAGAAAAATATCTTCTGAATTCAAATTTTCAATTTCTTAGCCAAGTTTCTAACTTGATAAGATCAAAATTACTTGCTGAAATAATTCTCTTTTTCTACATATCTAATTCTATGTACAAGTTGATGCAATAAACTTGGAGTCCATGATCTTTTCTTATTTTATCTGGCATGACCATCATCAGGTTGTTTTATTTACTTGTAGGATATGTATACAAAATAATGGCATGTCTGCCACATTTGGCTTAAGAGATTTTCTATAGATTATCCTGTAAATCTACAATACCCAAATCATATGATCTCAAACTTGAGTGTTATCTCATCTTCAGCTTGCCACGGTTCCCAATTGTTGCTAATTATGGTTAAATCATATTCCAACTTTGATTATTGATTTAAAGATCTTATATTTAGGCCTTTTGTGAGTGACACATCATTTTGTCCTGTTGTTGTGGCTTCCTAACCATATGTTACCCCTTTTGATGCCTCATGTGTATATCTCCCTATTAAAGTAACCATTTGGTTTGCTAACATTTGCTCATTTCATTATTTTGTTACTGTGTTTTGGGTTGTCACCCAAGGTTAATTATAATTGCAATATTGTATATCTACTTAAAATTTAATACCGACTACTAAATTATTATGTGGCATCTGGTCATAGAATAGATAATATGTGCCAAACTAATTTGTCATTGTTTTTTATTAGTCACTTGATTCTAACCTTATATTGTCTATGGCTTACTTACTCAGGTTTAACTTTTATTTTTTGTAACCTTCAATGTAGAAAGGATGTAACCCTTGGCTTGGTAACTTGATGATTTTCTTGGCACATGGGATTATCATTTGATCTTGCTCCTGAGTCATACATCCTTTTGCCTTTTTTCAAAAAATCTTGAGATAAACAAATTCTAAACAAGGTACATCAACCACCATTATATCTTGAATAACAGCCAAATCAGGATGCCTACATATCAACATTAGGAAATCATGTAGTGTCCCTATCCTATTCAATGGTATTCCCTTAAAATATAGTAACCTTTATTTTTGCATATCTAAGTTCAATCTCAAACTTCTACAAACATCTATTAACATAATTAAGATCTAGGCCTTTGAATCCACTACACAATTATGAAGTATGCAATTCTCTAGGAAGAGAGGCAAATAAAATGGAGAGGGATGACTTTTAGGAGATTTTGGAAGGGAGCTTCTTGTAAGTGCATTGTTGGCTTTTGATGATCTCTTAATGGATATGTCTTTAAGGTCCACCTTTTCAAATACCAACAAGTCTCACCTAAAATTCTTAGTAAATGAGATAGAGCTCTTGAATAGGTTATAAAAAATGCTCCACCATTTATGTTCTCTGCTCTATAGTCATTTATGGAAAATACAACCTCTTATAGATCTCAACCCTTTTTTATTTAGGGATATAGAAGCTTGTAGTTGAGTGTTTTCTTGCATGTCTTTATCTATGCTTTTATTTACTAGAAATAAGACATGGCTACTTCTGTGGTCCTCATTTTGGCTCTCTATAATAACATTTATCTCCAACCATTTTTTTAGCTTATACATGAAATTGAGAGCTATTACATTCTCCATCAAAGGGAGCCACTGAGAATTATTAAATTGAAGATTTGCCTTAGATTTGCTTTGAGATGAACTTCACTAAGTGGACAAGGCCCGACTAGTTTCAAAGCATTCGTTATCTTTTCCTTATTATTATTATTTTTTTTTAAAGCGAAAAACCCCTTGTGGAGCCGCCTTGGTCTGAGAGACCACGAACAGGGGGTTATACACCATCAAAGTCACCCGGGGGTCGCACCCGACCCTGCCCGCACCAACATTAACAATTGGATTTGAGATACCCAATTCAGCTTTTTGATAGAGTGGAGATTTGAACCTGGGACCTCCCTTGGAGGATTGCCCTCTCCTCTCCAACTCACCTACAACACCTGGGTAGATATCTTTTCCTTATTATAATCATCACTTTGTTCAGTATTTTCTTTAATACCTTTTTTTAATATTTCAATATGCAAGAAGTCATCCTACTAGTGAGATTGAGGTGATACAAAGTTTTCATTATCATGGGTATTTGTCCCAGCCTGTGTGAATCACTTCTTCATATTTTTTACTTCTATAATATTTTTTTAAATCATTACCATTAGTTGTTAATATATCTACAATTGGTTCACATGAGGAGTACAAAACCAATTGTTTCCAAAACTATACAATGGACACAAATTAGCTACTTGGGAGTTGATGTGAAACCTAAAATCATTGACGAATTTATAGGGTGAGCCATATATCTAGGCAAAAATTTACCAACCATATTTAACATATTTTCAACGTGAACAACCTCTTGGAAAATATGAGGAAACCTTTTTCTTTGGATTGCTGAATGAAAATACTAAGATCAAGATGAGAGGTATAGATGTAGTACAAATATGTTTGGGCAGGTGATAGTTGGAATTCCTTGATAATTCTATCCCAAGTCCTTTTAAACTGGATATTAAAGTAAAAAATATCTTCATGAAGAGCTTGCTTAATGAATGATAACTGGGTAAGCAATAAGAAAGGATCTCCATGATCATCAAATGAGTTGATAAGAGCTTTAACCATATATGTCCATATGCAGATACTTCTAGTTTCTAATCATTTATACCAAAGTAACACCTTTCCTTTGAGAGAGAAGGCGAGCAGTTTGAACATTATATATTCAAATCTAATGTTATGAATAGAATCCAGTGAAGCTACATCTTGGTAATGTTCTAATGTAATACCCTTTGTGCCATCATAGTTGTGCAAGGCCATTAGAGCGGCCTTAGGTATTTCATGTACGAGCAAAACATTAAGGGGACCTGTGTCATTCCAAAGTGGGTAGTGTTGTTGCACCATAGAGCTTTGATGCGACATTAATATTTTAATATTTTTAGGTTTGAGGTGGGAGTCACCAGGTGAGCATAATTTCTTCACTAATAAGGTAAAGACTACCCATTAAATCTTGAGTCCTTCGAGAACAGTGGGGTACATTTTAGGGTTAAAAATACAATCTACCTGAATTCAGATTGCATCTGCAGGGAGTTGCTTGGTGATTGAAAAGGATGTTGATAAAACAAAGTATCACCAAAACTCTTATTTATTCATTAATTGGGACTTTCATCCCACCAGGCATGCTAAAAACTATTGGTCGTACGGTGGGTTTATGCTTTTATGAAATATGATATTAGGATTTCAAAGGCAACTTATCATAGATCTGGGTCAAAACTGCACGGAGTCACTAGGTGATTGAAAAGGATGACGATAAAATTGAGTATCACCAAAACTCTAATTTATTCATTAAGTGGAACTTGTGTCCCATTGGGCGTAGCAAAATTGTTGGTCTATAAATCTACCTAAGGTAAGGTTGTGCACCTACAGACTTTGACCAATATTGAACGACCTAGATGTTGTGAGGCTTCTGGGATCAATCTTTGGAGGAGGCCAATTCCTTTGAATTTTAGGCTAACTATTCCTAAAATATATGGGGAAAGGGTGCTGAGAGAAGCAAAAGAAGTTGAATCTATAACTTATAATGGTGCTAATTAAGCCACATCAAAGTACATAAAACATAAAGGCTTATGCAATTAAGATAATAAGAAAATTGCCTAATAGACCAACCAATTTTTAACCAAATTATAGAATATTCATTTATATATTATATAGCTTTCAGATTACAAATTCCATAACCAAAGAACAAAGCATGAAAAAAAATCTAGAAAGTATAATTAATATCATGAGCATTCAACTAGTCATAATTAGAATTAAGCAATCCATACATACATGTCCTGCAAAAAGGTTGAATCAGAGGTCAAACAACAATCCTTTGTATTTTTTAATATGCAAAATGCTTCATACATGCAATTGTAAAAGCTTAAGAGCCGACCATTTTACATTCTACGTTCTAGTATTTATAGCTTTTTACAATACATTTAGTTATAGGAGCATCATTGCTTGGAGAGTGGATTGTTTTTGAGTTAGAATATTTGTCGATATGTTGAGCTAATTAGAGTATGCTTGTTCTAACCACCAGGTTATAGCCTGATGACTTGGCTTGATCTTCTTTATCTTGAGTCATACCGCTCTTGCCTCTTGTATCTGATTTATTGATTTTTTTTTATATTTCAGTTGACCTGCCTTGAACATCTACTCAATTATATTGGTTATTAGGGTTGTTTGAAAATCAGGTTTGCTCTATTGAGGAAGTGATATGGCAACCACCCATTGATTGATAAATAACTATTAGATATTCATTTTGATTTGTCATATTTGACTCATGGTTATTGGGTGTAAAAATGTTCTAATGGGCTACAAATGTTCTAACAGGCTAAGGACATAGCCAAATTTTGCATTCTTGCTCTTCAACTGCTTGACGAACATTTGGTACCCCTTTAGGCTCTATTAAGGTACAAATATTTTGACTGGTTGAGAAATTATTTGAATTATGCATTCTTGCTCTCCGATTTCATGCCAAACATTTTGCATCCCTTTAGGTTCCATATGGGAACAAAATTTTTGGCCCTTCCATGACTTAGCCATTTTCCCTCTTCTTTGCTCTTTGATTGCTTTACGGATATTTAGTACCCCTTCAAGCTCCGTATAGGTACAAATGTTCCAACAGGTTGAGGACTTAGCCATTTTTTATATTTTTCTTATCGATCCAAGACTTCGAGGGTCCATCCCTAACATACCTAGGCCAAAACTGCTTGGCTTCCTCCTGATTCTGCTGTTAGAACCTGGAATGTCCTTCCTTGCATCTTTTATCACAGTGCGTGTGGGTAATGCTTAAAAAGTACGCACAATAAATACATCACTAAAGAAACTATGCCATTAAACATTCACATAAATACATAGTTCATTATCCATAAAAGTTTTACCGAGGGTTGTTACAACTTATGCATAAATTAATCTATCTAGAGGAGACATCTACCATATAGATGTCTAGAGTGTATGCTATGAGAGACTAGGACCGTAAGCCATATATGCAAATATTTTAAACTATATATGCATGGTGTGGTATTTTGTAACATTATCCAATAAATAATGCAAATGAATCATATTCTATCTACGTGGAGTGTAATATGTATGCAATGAATGTATATTAGATTATGTGTGGGGGGATAAGAGTTGTAGACTGAATGTGGAACATGGGAGTTATTATCCATAATGTCATACTAGTAAAACTGCCAAAAGTATCATTCCAATTGGTGATGATCATGTAGTTCCAATTAGAATACTATAGTCATTCTAATGAGAATATCATTCTAAGCGATGTGGAGCCCTTACTGTGCTAAGTAGAACTCGATCCTATTGATCTCGTGGAACTGTCATTCCAAGTATATCATTCTAATTGTATGTCATTCCACACTTGTTCTAAGTTTAGAATGATAATTGGAACTACATTATTGCAATCTTGTTTGGATCGTGATCTATCATCATATTCCTCTATTTTTGAAAAGCTTACCACCATACTATAGAACAAATAATGTCAAATATCACAAATATCCAATGGTGTCATGTCATAGATGACTATGTCACACAATAGTTTAATGTTGTACTCGAGGGTGCATTGACGTATAACCTTGATAACTTTCCCTAGTTGTAGCCAAGCTAGAGAGTAAGGCTTAGGTTGGACTATGGTACGGAGGCCAAGGCACTTGAGTATGTCTTACGTGATGGTGTTCTTTTGGATTTTTATATTAGTGATGATATGGAGGGGCTTCCCCATAACCTAACAATGGGTGTGAACGAGTCACTTTTATTCTTTAGAAAGATCAGATGTTGAGGCCTTACCTACCTGGTGAGTTATTCTGTTCAAGTATGTGACATCTACCTCCTATTCTCTATTATATGGGGATGAATAGTCACTCTCCTTTGGATGGACCACCAATACATTTTATTAGGTTTAACAACTTTGAATTATCACGAGTGTGGATCTTATGGTGGTTGCACCATTTGTCATCCACCTTCTGCTTACCTTTATCCATGGAGTATTTGGACCTGAAATTCATATGAAGTTTCCTAGGTGTGGGTGCATTAGGTCATAAAGAATTTGGTAACTTTGGTTTTGGTGTCGATACCTATTATGAAATGGTGACAAGGACTTTTTGCTTGGATTTTGTATTATCTCCCAATTTTGATACAAGGCAATATACCTGCAAGAAAGAATCAACACTGAGGAACTCCATATTAAACCAAATATGGTAGTGTAGGCCACTAGTGAGGCTCTCGATTAAACCATGAGATCCCATAACTATCCAAATAGAGTGGTTATTTATTCCTCCAAAGCATCTCAAATTATATTCTTGATGTCTTTGAATTTTATTTTAGGTTGTGATGTTAACTCTACCATTGATTGTGATCTTTTATAGGGGTAACATGCTTTAGGACACTCAAATGTAGAACCTAGTATTATGCCTTTCTTATTGCACTAAGAATGCATGTGGATGGGCATCAAATGATGGAACGTACTAGAAGGTCTTGCATAGGGCAAGAGTTTCTACAAAATATGACGATAGTGTGGGGTGAGTCAATAAGCATGTGAGGAGTGCTTTGTCGTGTACTCTCTTTGGTGGATTGAAAAATCTTTGATACCAAATTCATCCATATGTTGGGGATCCAAGACGATTGTGTAGAGGACAACCCATAGAACCAACTAACGACACTTATAGGTTATAGCTAAAGTGATGTTATGAAATCTTTGGGCATACTATTTGGATAAAATTCACCTCAATTTACTCATTACAATATAAAGTTTTAGAGATGATGTTGTAAATGCAAAAATAAACTTAATAACATAAACTCTTATATTAATCATGAGATCGCATTATAGGGGTTGATTACAATTGACACTACAAGGGGTAAACTTTTTTGTTCTACAAAGGCATAGTAATAGGAGGAAGAAACAAAAGAGAATGAAAGAAAATATCTCAGGTTCTTGGTTTCCTGGTTGTGAAGAATAAGAAGTCCTACACTATAGTTATACCGAAAAGAATATACAATGTTACGAAGAAGTTGGAAGGTGGAATACTTCAACTTCTAAAAAATCTGGATAGTATCAAGAAATAATTAAGAATCTTCTTATCATGCCTTTGAAATGTAGGTGATAGTTCTTTAAGTAGGAAGTGGTCGAACTAGCTTATAATGACTTTAACTTTTTTATGGTGATGCATGGTATGGTTGTTGGCCCTTTGTTGTTCTCGCATAAGTTCCAATGGATGACCACCAAAGACTTAGCATAAGGATAGACATGGCATCAAAGTGGTTTGGCAAAAATGTAGTATTGACACCAAAGTGAGATTTTGACACTAGCGTGGTCTTGACACTAAAGCGAGAGTTTATGCCAACTTGTCTAGTGAGGAGTCCATATAGGTGCCAAGGCTATAAATCTAAAGTGACTTTGACATTATGACTTAAGAAACTTTAAGCAACCTATGCTTTGCTTAGATAAAGGATGGAGAACACTTTTTGCATGATAGGAACTAAATTATGGGACTAAATGTCTATATGGGTTTTATCTAGGCTACCAATAGTACTAATGATGTTGTATGAGTGTGAAGTGTAGGTTACCAATACATTAGACTAAAAATGAAGGCAAATAGAGAGGTATCTAAAAATTTTAACTACAAATAAATTAAAAAAAATGTTAGTTCTATATAAGATTCTTCTAGCTGAAACAAGTACCTTCCCTATGTAAGAAAGTGCTATGGGTTGTCTTCTAGGATATGTAAAAAATTGAAAAGATGAAAGTGTAGACACCAAAAAGTCGCACATTGTCCCTCTCCCCATTTCCATGGTCAATCAATTTGCAAAACCCTCGAAAATTGCATAAATTGGCTAAAAACACTATTCATCATCATTAGCCCCTTTGGGCTAGCTAAGCCCCTTCCTACGCTTAACCATAGGTCCTCATGCGACCTCATGCAAACTCAACTAAGGTTGAAAACTCTCACCATGGTCAAAAAGCACTTTATGGTCAAAAAGTCAACATTTTGGTCTAAATATGCTTTATGGCTAATTACATGCTTAATTAGATCTAATCTTGATTTAATTAAGAGCCTCCACCTCACCTAGTCTACTTTGACTAGCCTAGCCTTCCACCTCACCTAGCCTAGCCTATCCTAGCCCTACCACCTCTCACCTAGATATTTCTCCACCTCACATCCCCCTGGGTCATAAATGCAAGATGGAGACTTTTGCACTTAAAAAGGCAATTTTAATCCTAAGATATTTCAATAAAGGTGATTATTAATGACAAATTGATATTTTTGGAAAATCATCATTATTTGTGGATGGGTGAGGGATTCTCTCACCCAACCCCACTTATGACCCAGGACACCTCTTTGGTGGACACCTCACCATTGCCACCTCACAAGGGACACCTCATCCCCTTTCTCTCACCTTGGCCCACTCTATAAATAGAAGGCCATTTTCACCTTTTAGTAACAACCAACTTTTGCATACCGAAACTCTATCGAAATCACTACTGCCATTACATCCATCACACATCCATCACACAACCATCATACGAGCATCACAATCAATTTGTCTCTTTCATAATATTATTTTGTGAGTGAGATAGGTTGATAATCCTATCAAGAGTGCACTTTCAGAAGTTGAACCGAACAAATTTCAAGTCAACAACCAATCCTAAGCATCCAGAGAAGCTATCTGAGAAGTATGGTCAAAAAGGACCGGTTCGCACCTCACACGTGTGAACCAACTGGTTCGCACCCTAGGAGTGTGAACCTCTGCAACAGGCACTAGAATCACCTGGATAGGTAAGAATAGCATAATTTACTATTTTATGTTGTTTTTAGCAAGTAATTTCATGTTTTGAATACTTTTTATGAGTCTTTTGTCTTCATAACTATGGGGTTTGACTGAGGTAGACCCCCAATGCACTAATAGGATTTTGCAGGTTTCACAGGTCCAGCAAAGCATAAGGAAACATCTCCAACAAGCGGTGGCTCATGAGCAAGAAGCCCACCTACATCGAGGAACCCAAAAAGATGAATCGTGTTGTCTTTGTACCACATCTGAGAGGGCTTCCTTAGGGAAGACCCCATTGTAGCCTTCAGGGCAAAATTGTAAAAGGATATCAATTCTTGTAACTCCTTTTATGATTATCAATACAAATGTAGTAGATTCTTTGATATTGAATGAATGTCTTAGCATCTTTTTGGTAGTTTCATTCTGGCACGCCCGGTGGGACCCCCACCAAGCATTAGCTTAATCACCTTCTAACCAAAAATTGTGGTCTATTTCTGTATGGCAGGTAGTTGTCATCTTTGAAGAAACCCCAAACCAAAGCAAAAATGCCCTGAAAGACATCTCAGGCCAAATAACAATAGGTTCATTGGTGCACCGGTGAGCCTTCAAAGAGAGTAGTGAGTACACACTTGGGCGTGTGAATTCCCCAATCTACCTCAAACTTGATACTTGATACCTAGGTATTGGTTCAGACACCCACAACCAATGGCAAGGTAAGTCAGGGGAGGTTAAGAGCCTCATGTTCTCGGGGATTGCGTGCCCCCATACCTAGACCACAAATTATCTCTTGCCATGGTGTATGCAAGGTTAAAGCATCCTTGTATTTTTGGGTACCAAATCAGTAGTTAATTTACTTTTCTGTCATTTATTTACTTCAGGTATTTGTGATATATTTGTGAGTTTTTGGTCATCTTGCTATGCATAAATTGAGTTTTTGGAACTTTTTATGTAGGTACCTATGCTAAAAACACTCTAGAGACATCAAAATCATCACCAGGACCCCAAAATCAGTCAGCTCAGTCTTTGGATCCTGGTTCACACTTTAAGAGTGTGAACTACTAGCAGAAGATAGGTTCACACCCTAGGAGTGTGAACCTCCCAAATCTACATAGTTTTGGACCAGAGGCCACATTGGAGATATTTACACTCACCTGGATGCAGGTTTTGTGTGAAAATATTTAGTTTTCCTCTATTTTGAAGCTAATATTTTACATTGAGCTATGAATTCCACAACATCGCACATTCCTATTTGTTGTAGTTAAATTTACAGTTGTTTTCTAGATTAGCTTCCAATTCTAGTAATTTCCCTTCAAGTCATTTCCCTTCCAAAGCAATTAATTAGATTTCCTTTTTGAAAATCAATAGAGTAAATTTGTTTTTGTGAAAACCACTTAATTAGATTTCCCTTTCGAAAATCAATAGATTAAATTTACTTTTGTACAAAACCAAGTAAATAGATTTGCTTTGAAAAGGCATCATAGCATAGTTTATTTTGAAAAGGTATTTAGAGTAGATTTGCTTCTAAAATAGTACCACACAAACAAACACCACACACTCATGTCCTATTTAAATGGTGTAAGGAGTTGGGTTTCATCTCCAACCTGAATTGGATTTCATCACCAATTCACCACTAGAGTTTAGTGAGGTCTAGGTTTACTCTCCACTGGCTCACCTCTGGATTAGTCACCATAGTAGCCCCCAGGTGGATCATTTCGGCATTAATACCTAGTCGGTCCTTCCCACTTTGAGTGTTGGTTATCCAGAATTCATCATTGGAAGGTACCTTTAGAGTGGGTAGTTTTAGAAAGCCCCTTTACCACAGGGCTTTTCAAATAATTAGTGGGTGCAGCTGATCGTTACTATGGATGCCTTAAATGTGAGGGTTAAGCGAAAGCATGGGTATGCCGATAGCACCACATTGACAATGTGACCTCTCTTCATGAGAGTTTATTTGACTCATTAGAGCATTTTGAGTCTCCCCCTTTGGATACCATTTTATTGTACCTGATTCCATCTAGGTTGCCACTCACCCATTGGAAACATAGTTCTATTTTGTGCACCTTTGGGCGTTGCAAAAGGTTCTATGCTATGACATACCTGATTCAAAGTAGAAGTTCACCCATTACCATGATTTGTTCCTAGGGTGGATACATACTTTCATCAAAACACATGAAAACCAAAAAGAAAGAACATTTGCTTATTGTTGAGTCTCAAAAAAGTGGTTACAATAACATATCAAATGTGCTATAACACACTTATCAGTTGTTCCATAGTTTCACTTCCATGCTTTACACTACATAGTCTATTTTTAGGAGATTTGCACCCCCTAGTGCGATCCTCCTACACTCAGATTTATTTCACATGATTTTATGTGAAAATCTAGCTTTCAGGCTACAAAACTATATTACATAGGTCTCCATAGCACACAGAGGGTATACACAACATAAAATTCACTCTCTATCATAGTTTTGGGTGGTCCACACCCCTAGAGTGTGAAAATTTAGGTGTGAACCTATTTTTTGGGTTCCAGATTGCACACATAGGACACAAACACACCACACAACACATATCTGATATTTGTTTTTCATTTTGAGTGGTTCGCACCCCACCTGTGTGAACCTATATTTTTTAAAATAGATAGTGTCCTAGTCAGTCACAGATATTTCTAGAGTTTAGATTTCACATCTGTTGGCTGTTAGCATACCTTTTGCACACATCACCATGCTAGTTATGCGTAGTCAGATGCGTGAAGCCCTTCATCATGCCACTGAGGCTGCTCAATGGACTGTCATGATGGTAGGTGCTTCTAGTTCTCAGACCATTGATCCACCTTTCGAGTCTGACTAGGTTACTATTGTAGGTCCTCCTGACCTATTGACTGGGCCTTCCACCCCTACTACTAGTCCCACATCCCATATGGCATCTTCCACTCCATCCCACCTCTTGGATGAGACCTTCGAGGAGACCCCTCCTTTGGAAGATCTTTCCTCTCCCAATCCCCCATCCACATACTACCAACATGTCATCTACACCCCTCCTGGCCACCCCATACCCGTTATGGTGGTAGATGAGTTCACCCCACCTACTTCACCTTCTGCTACCCATCCCTTCCTCGAGCATTCCTCCCATCCACTTTTGGGAGATGACTCTGGTCTAGTTGTTTCTCAAATCATACCTGATGTCGTTACCACTATCCAGATAGTTGGTATGATATCCACACCTCCTTCATCCATGGACCCTCCTACCATACATTCATCCCAAACCCCACCATCTCAGTAGGCTTCATCGAGTTATCAACCTTCATCCCAACCACCTTCCTCGCTCCCACCTCAACACTATTCACACCCATCTCAGTATTACTAGTTGACATCACCCGATCTATCCCATCCCTCATTGCAGCTTCACCCACAGTAGGCCTCTTCATCCTCCCAACCACCTCCTTTCACACCATAGTTCACCTCCTATCCACCCACCAACTATCCACCATTCTCATCCTATGGACCCCCATCGACTCCATCATCATTTTGCTTACCACCCCCACCTTCCTTTCATCCCCCACCACTGAACCCCACCTATCAAGGTCATCCCCCTCGATATTCGGTTCATCCTGAGTCCCTTCTCACCATCCCATCAGTACCCCCTTCATCCTCATCAGTTCCACCTCCATCTTCCCATCAGTCTACTTTTACCACACCAACATCTCTTCCACCCTCATCTTCTACACCACCCACTTTCTTCACTTCACCACCCACATGGTCTTCTACCACTACTACTCAAGTGCAACCGACTTACCCATATGCACAATAGTAGTAGATGCCCATGCCTACCTAGTAGATCCCTAGGTATTATGATCAACAATAATAACCACCCACCTACCACTCTTCATACATCTCACCCCACCCATCTCAGGTTCCTATCCCACAATATCAGACTATGTCGATGCCTGATCCAAACTAGGCTACTTACTATCATCCATGGGAGGAACAATAGTTGCAATATCCACCACACCTAGATTATTCACAACCCCCATCATAACCATTACCTACATCCACATCATCACCTCCATTTTTGGATCCACCAAATACTACCATGGTGCTCTCTAGTGAATTTCAAGCCATGCAGGAGCAGCTTCGTACATTGGATTTATGCACAACTGGTTATGGGCCTCAAAAACCCACATATGATGAGTTGTGCAATGAACCAATTCACCCATCTATTCCTATCCATCCATATCCTTACAGATTTGAGATCCCTAAATTTGACAAATTTAAAAGTAAGGAAGATCCTAGAGAGCACCTTAATAATTATCATTTTGCTTGCTACCAGTTGCATGGTAGTGATCCCCTTATGCTTCGCACATTTCCACTTTCACTTGGGGGACAAGCATTATATTGGTACAACCATTTGCCTCACCATAGTTTATTCACTTTTAAACAATTGGCCAATCTATTTCTAGAGCATTTCTCGATTAACATCAAAACCAAGCTTACCTTGTCCGATGTTTATGCTTTACATCAGTGGGATGATGAGCCTATCACCAATTTTGTCACCCATTGGAGAGTGGTCATTCATGATCTAGCCTTCCCTCTCCCACCTTCAGAGCTCATCAAACTCTTTGCCAAGAGTTGTCATAAACAAATCTCCCAAACATTGCAGATTCATCAGAGTCGGACATTTGAGGAAGCCATTTCCCAAGCCAAAGTCATCGAGGACATCAAGGTCCACATGGGAAAAATCAAGTTGCATCAAAAACAACCCTACCCCACCAATTACCATTACAACCACCCTCCATATATACCACCTACCACCCGACCACCCCAAACCAATCAGGTGCTTCTCAATTCTCCATATCCACCACCACAAGTGGCATCTACGCAAGCTCCACAACCCACTCCTCCATGATCTCCTCAAAATAAATACCAAGCCAATCCTCCACTTCTTCCCACTCCACACCTAGGCAATACTCCACCCCAATATAATCCATACCAAGGTCAGAATCCACGTCCACCTCACCCTCCATGCAATTGGATGCCTATATCTGAGCCCATGCCCACTCTATTCCATAGGTTAACTAAGGGAGGTCTCATCACTTTGCCAAATGTCCAACCTCTCGATCCAAATCATCCTCTCCCATGGGACTACAATCCATAGGCTTTCTATGATTATCATCGACAACATGACCATACTATTGATTCATGCCACATTTTTTGCCATGTCATGCAAGACCTTATCGATCGAGGCACTATTCAAGTCTCAAATCCCCTCGCACCACAAAATCAAAACTTGGGGATATATCAAAATCCTTTACCCAAGCATGGGGGTAATCCACCTCAAACTGATCCATGCCAGGTTAATCATGTCAATCGAGGTCCTTCCCAATAGGGGTTTGTGGGTATGATCAATATCACCACTCGTAATCAATGCTATCCACCCCTTGCGGCCACCCAACAACCTTCCACTTCTCAACAACCACCTATCACAACCTCAATCATCACACCACCAATTCCTCCACCTCTTCCATGGAATGTCATCACCATCCATGGTAGTATTTCTCATCAGCTCCGCACCACCCCTACAAGGTTATCCATTTATGACCTTCTACAGCAATCCCAACCTCATCGCGAAGCCCTTGATTCTATCCTTCACTCTCTCGATCTCGAGACCCATGATGCAGATGCCTTTGCCAACTTTGTTGGCAATGTTTAGATATGCCTACAACCTTCTATCAGCTTCCATGACCATGAAATTATAGAAGTTGTAGGCGAGGGAGCGGATCCCCCATTACATATTCAGGCCTCCATCAATGTCATCACCTATAAGCGTGTTCTCATCGATACCGGTTCATCCATCAACATCATTTCTACTGCCACCCTAGGCCATCTTCACCTTCCCCCTTCCCATATTGCCACTCCATCCATGGACCTTCGAGCCTTTGATGGCTCCATGCATCCTACCCTTGGTACCATTGTCTTGCCCATCAAGGCGGGTGCCAAAACCATTTCCACTCTCTTTCATGTTATTGAAGGTGAGATGCAGTATAACATCCTATTGGGATACCCTTGGATTTGGGACATGCAATGCATCCCCTCCATGCTCCATCATTGTATCAAATATGTCCATAATGGATTAGTCCACTGCATCCCTATCGATGGTGATCCATTCAAATTCTACAATATCATCACTCTTCCACCTGGTCCACCCTTATCATCCACCCAATTCACCCCTACTCCATGTCGGTCTCTTGATAACATGTATCCATCAACTTCACAATCTCACCCTCCAACACATGATCCAAGTAACATCACATCCACCTCCTCCAATCCACCTCAACCTCCCACTATGCAAGCTACACCCACATTTTCTCATCAACCCTCCTCCCATTTCACACCACCTCCTCCATTTACCTTTTTCGCTACACCTTCCACTCCATCTTCATCTAGCAACCCACCAATTCTTCCCACACCTCCTACATCTTCATATCACTTTGTGCCCCACTCGATATGAACATGAGTCATCTCCAGCTCACCCACCACTACTTCCATCCCCACTTCTCAATTCACCCATGCCAATCATCCTATTATTGGAACACCTATTGAGTGCTATGAGTGGACACAATGTGCCTCTCGACTTGATGACCAGTTAGCTCAATCTGATACTTCTACTTCCACCCCTTCACCTACTACTCCACCTACACCAATTCCACCATCTTCTACACCACCCAGGGGGTCCTCCCCTCCACCTGAGCATACGACCCCTCCTCATGTCTCAATACTCATGACCACACTAGGTCCTGGTGAGTATAACATAAGCAATGCTTGGGTCCTTCCATCCAACATCCAATCCACTCATGACTTTGGCTGACCTCATGATATGCCCTTGACTATTGGGGTGGTAGTTCCTTTAGGTCCTCTCGATAATTGCATAAAATTTGTATATGGGGGACTTGACTCATCCATAGAACCTCCAACACCTCCATCACCACAAACCAGATTCTATGGTAATCTTGACCACATGTCCAATCTAAATTTTGCTTGGCATTATTTACGTATGTATAACTAGCATGGGTATGGCCTAGGGAGATATGAACAAGGGTGTCACACCTATATTCATCCTCCCCCGTGTAAACCTATTGATCGATCCGGCATTGGTTACCATCCTCCAATAATCAGTACACTCGAGCATGAGTTGCAAAATTTGGATCTTGATCCTTTGACCTTCTTTCTGATGAGGAATTTGAGCTTAATATTCTGATACATAGTTCTTCCCCACATTCCACAATTGACCTTCCATCTACATTATTTCCACCATCCCCACCGCATGAGCCTCTCTCACCCCATGAAGTCGAAACCCTTGCTCACCACTTCACCAACCTATCTCTTGACCCACCTTTCATAGTTGATCCACCTTTACTCGAAGATACTCCTTCTTCACCCCCACCCACTATTCCATTCTTTCCCATTCAAGAATTACCACCACCTATTGGCCCACGTTCTTGATCCCCTTCCCCACCTATGGTGTTAAATCTAGGTCACAACCAACCTTTTTTGATTCATTGCTATCCTCCTCTGATTCATCACAACCCTCATCACCTACATCTCCCATATCTAGCACTTCGGTCAACATGATCTCTATTGACTTGTATGCTCCACTACGATATCCACACCAACCTCATTACGTCCCCCACCTATTCCTAATTTTATTGCTCTAGATGATATTTCTGAAACCCCCATTACTATTGAATTCCTTCCAACATCACACATGTTGTGATCCACCAATGCACCATTACCCTCCATCCCACCTCACATCCCATGGATTAATCATATAGATATTTATCTAGATGATGAATTCTAGCTCCCAGATTCCATCGATGACCTTCACCTCATCCCCATACCTGCACAACTCCATGATGGTTCTCACATGCTTGTTGAGGACACTATTGAAGTTGACATTGGCAATGATCTAGAACACCCTCACATCGTCTCCCTCACCGCTAGCCTATCCTAAGAAGAGCGTGTCCTTTATACCAATTTCCTTAGATACTACATTAAGGTATTCACATGGTCCTACATGGATATGCCTGGCCTTGACCCATCGTTAGTCATGCACAACCTTATCCTAGATGACAATGCTAAACCTGTCCGACAAAAGTTGCACCGCATGCATCCCACCATTGCACTGGTTGTCAAGGAGGAGTTATAGAAACTCCTTGATGTCGATTTCATCCAGCCTATCGATTACCTTGAGTGGGTTTCAAACATGGTTCCCATCGAAAAACCCAAGGGGGTATCCACATTTGCACCGATTTTAGGGATCTTAACAAAGCTTGTCCCAAGGACAATTTTCCACTCCCTAACATTGACACGTTGGTCGATGCTACAGCTAGACATGAAATACTATCACTCATGGATGGTTTTTTAGGTTATAATCAAATTTGTGTCAATCTAGAAGACCAACATAAGACCTCTTTCATGACCCCTTGGGGGACCTTTTGTTACAAGGTCATGCCCTTTGGCCTCAAAAATGTTGGGGCAACTTACCAACGTGCCATGACCTACATATTCCATGATATGATGCACAAAATTATTGAAGACTATGTTGATGACCTCATAGCTAAATCCAAAACCCGTGGTCAACATCTTGAGGACCTACATCAAATATTTGATCACCTTTTGGAACATAATGTCCGATTAAATCTGAAGAAATGTGTCTTTGGTGTCACCACTAGAAAAATATTGGGTTTCATCATTTCATAGAAAGGCATTGAAGTAGATCCCACCAAATTCCAAGCTATTCTTGACATGCCTCCCCCTACGAACCTCAAGTAGCTACGTGGCTTGCAAGGAAGGATTCAATCCATATGGTGATTCATCACCCAACTTTCAGACAAGTGTCAGCCGTTTAATCATATTTTATAGAAGGGGGTCCCATTTAAATGGGATAGTAAATGCCAAGCCACCTTTGATGACATCAAATCATACCTCACATCTCCACCCATCCTCATTCCACCCCATCTAGAGTGCCCATTCCACCTATACATTTCTGCTATTGATGTCGCATTGGGCACACTTCTTGCTCAAAATAATGAATGAGACCAAGAGCAAGTTGTATACTATATCAGTCACACATTGATTGATTATGAGATGTGGTATGCTTACATGGAGAAAATTTACCTTGCCATTGTCTTTGCCACCCAAAATTTATGATACTACATGATTAATCATACTACCTACGTAGTTCCCATGATAACCCACTTCGCTACATGATGGGTAAGAGCTACCACAATAGTCGAATGACCAAATGGATCATGCTCCTCATGGAATTTGATCTCGAATTCATCAGTCAAAAATCCATTAAAGGCCAAGTCATTGTTGATCAGTTGGTTGAGGCCCCATTACCAAGTGATGCACCATTGCTTATCCAACTTCTAGATGACTCTGTATTTCATATAAGCGAAGCTGAAGAACTAGTCGAACCTGAATCAACTACTGAATTGACCTTGTTCTTTGATGGCTCTCATTGCACACATGTTGGGGGTGCAGGAATAGTATTTTTCACACCACAAGGGGAGCCTCTCCCCTTTTCCTTCAAGTTAGGCTTTCCCTACACAAACAACAATGTTGAGTATGAAGCTCTTATTCTTGGCCTAAAGCAAGCGCTCTCCATGCACATTCATCGCTTGGACATATTTGGTGACTCCCTCCTCATTGTGAATCAAATCAAGGGAGAATGGCAATGTCGTTGCCTAGTCTTACAATAATACAAACAAGTCACTAAATATTTATTGGCCCAATTTGAATGGTATGACATCACCACTACTCCATGATCCACAAATCATTTTTTCGATACCATGGCCTCACTAGGCTCACTCATTCCACAAAACCCACTTTCTGACACAACTCACGTGTCCATCCACACCCTTTTCCATTCTACCATTTCCACCAATCCACCTTCTCGTGATGATGGCATCAATATCATCGAAGCTCACCCACATGACCCATGGTTTTCCCAAGTCAAGGACTACATTAAGCTCGGTATTCTCCCACCTGATCTAAATCATACTCACAAATGAGCTTTCAAATTGTGTGCCATTCGCTATACATTGCTAGGTGATATCCTTTATAAGTGAAGTCATGATGACATTTTATTGCATTGTCTAGAACCCTTAGAAGCCCAATGAATCACTCAAGAGGCTCATGATGGTACTTGTGGTGGCCATTTTAGTGGCATGGCCATCACCAAATGCATTTTATGAATGGGCTATTACTGGCCCACAATGGAGCATGATTGTTGTGCCTATGTCAAAAAGTGTGTTAAATGCCAACATCATGCCAATATTACACACTTGCCTTCTCAGGCTCTACAACCTATCCAGTCAATGTGGCCCTTTTCACAATGGGGCTTGGATCTCATCGATAAAATCACACCTACCTCATCTTCCAATCATAAGTTCATCATTACTACAACCAAATACTTTATAAAATGGGTTGAGGCCATTCCTCTAGTTCAAATGACCGGTCCTAAAATTGTTGATTTCATCACTCAACACATCATTTGTCATTTTGGCATCCCATCCAAAATCATCATAGATAATGGCACTCCATTTAAGAATAAGAATGTTCATGCACTATGTGAAAAATTCAACATACAACATAGTTTCTCTACTCCATACTACCCACAGGGTAATGGCCAAGCAGAAGCTACAAACAAAACCATTTGCACCATTCTTCACAAAACCATTGTAGACTCACATCGTGATTGGCACAATCAAATGCCACTAGCACTATGGGCCTACCATACCAGTATTCACACCCCAACTAGGGCAACCCCATTTTCTCTTGTATATGGCGTTGAGGCCATCATGCCCTTGGAACTTGAAATACCATCCTTGTGAGTCTCCATGCAAGAATTCATTGATGATGATACAACTCATCAGGCCCGACTTGACCAATTGACCTTATTAGATGAACATCACATTCATGCTATTGAACACATGCAAGTTTATCAAGACCATCTTTGACGTGCCTACAATTCCAAGGTACACCAACATGAATTTCAAGTTGGAGACTTAGTCCTCAAAGAAAACCAACAAATTACTAGCCAATCGTGCCATCTCCATGATAAATTTGCATCGAATTGGCTAGGCCCTTACATGGTTACTCATAAGTTTGGATCTGGGGCATATCATCTGGCCACATTGGAAGGTATTTTTAAACTTGAGCCCATTAAAATTATTCATCTATGAGAATTTTATGCCTAGTTGTAGGCTTTATAGCTCATCACCACTTGTATATATGTATATAATTCAAAAAAAACAAACAAAAAACATCATTTTTGATGTTCTGCGACACTACTTCCATTTGCATTTACATTTAAATCTACTTCATTCATCTCTTTCTTCTCTTCTCTTTCTTCTGTAATGAATGTTGTATGGTCACGCTTTGAGCGGCTACATACCTTTGATAGGTTTCTTTTCTTCTTTTTCCTCTTATTATTTCTTCTAAGTTACTCATCAATGTTGTATGGTCACGCTTCGAGCGGCTACATACCTTTGATAGGTTTCTTTTCTTCTTTCTCTTATATTATTGTTCTTCTAAGTTACTCATCAATGTTGTATGGTCACGCTTCGAGTGGCTACATACCTTTGATAAGTTTCTTTTCTTCTTTCTTCTCTTTTCCTCCTTTATCCCCTTCTCTATTTCCACACCAATTTAACTTATGCCCCATTCCATTGTACATAAAACTGGGGTAACCTTACACATAAATTCTTACCTTTTTGCATCCATATAGGCATTTATACATAATCATTGTAAATACCATGCGAAGGGAATTAAACATGCACATGCTAGCACACCAGTGTGATGCCCAAACCCCTTTTCAGGAAATAAGATTATTGAAATGTTCTGAGTGCTTCACCCATCAATAGTTATATAATCAACCACCATCCAAAGTTGGCACATTTCAAAAACATTTCTAGGCTTCCCTTGGTTACCTTGCTCTCATTCTTGGATTTACCCACACGTCCTACAAATTAACTACATGTTGGAAATAGGACTGGCTACGCTGCATGATGATTGATGCTTAGCGAAAATCACTCCACTCATTATATCATTCACATGATTTCTCTCGAACCTGAGGATTGACAAAAGGACAAGTTACAAAAAAAAAGAGAAAAAGGGTAGAAAACAAAAGCCAACGCCCACAAAAAAAAAAAAAAAAAAAGAAAGAGAAAAGAGCACCACACAAGAAAATCATCATACAAGGGTAAAAAAAAAGGAAAAGCCTCGAGAGTACCATCAACTTGAATCCTTGCATTCCTCAGGTCTTTACCAATGAGCTAGCTTATCGGCTAAGTTACCATGCAGTTATAAACCATCCTTTTTCAACATGGTACAATGAACATCACTTTACACACACAAATCTAGGATTGAGGTCTTGTTTACCAAGATAGCCTAGAACCTGTTCAAGAAGTTTGCTCAGTTAGTCAATGGGTTTGATTACTTACAAACTGTAGTGTTCGAATCTCTTCACTACAATATTTATATCCAACTTCCTTGGAATAATGGAATGGATTACATCATTTGAATATTGTAATGATGCAAATGTTGTCCCTAAGCAATGTGTTTATATCTTTTAAATTTAATGCATGCCATTTTACTTTTTATCTCACACCTCATGTTAGTTCATATTTATTTAAGCATATCATCATTCCATTCACATCTAATTATCTATTACCACATCTACATTAATCATACACCACCATAAGCAAAAACAAGCAAACACACAAATGCAAATAGACACAAGTGCCACAGAATATCATATGTATATATATATATCAAAAAATGATGCCATCAAGCTACAATAAAATGTGTGGGCCCTTACGGGTATATCATCACATATCCATGTACATACATCACCATAAAAAATGCCATACGACTACAATAAGGAGTGTACCCTCATTGGCACATCTCCCCAAAAAGAATCCGCTCATCCTGAGCACCTACAAAAATATAAAAAAATCAAATGCCAGCTGCTCTACCTCCATAGCCCCATCATGACTACTACCCTCCTAGGAGTCTCGCCAACCCCCTCATCTATTGGAGCTCATCCTATCATTACCTGTGATGACTCGACCTCTCTAGCCTCTACCCTCTACACTACCCCCACCGGCATCGATGGTGCCATCATCATCGATACATATGACATCATAGGTGCCACCACCTATTGACCCATCCCACCAACCGAGGGTGTACTCTACTCTACTTGAGGCTATGATAATGAGAGAGACCTAGAGTATGTCAAAATCGATAGGCCATTCACCATCAGCTCATTCTCCACTCTCATCCTCTTGGCAGCCTCCTTCATGTTGGCTATCATCAACTGCTCATTCCCCACCTATAATCATGCCACCTCCTTCTATGCTACCTCTAGCTATGGCACTACATCCCCAATCTGAGCAATCTCTGCTCTACCCTCTCCTTCACCTACCATACCTCTCGCACATTCTACTCTAGCTCTATGACCCTCACTAAATGATAGGCCTTCATGACCTCTATATCCCTTCGTACCTCATCCAACAACCTCTAAAACTACTCTATGGTCTCAATCATCTCATCTCGCTCTCCATGGATGGTATCACGCTCACATCTCAACTCATCTCACTCAATCTTGAGTGCCTCCATCTCCTCCACCATCTACTCCACTGAACCCTAGCCTCATCTTGCTCCTCTAAAGTAGCCCTCAGGTCCACCTCTACCTCCTTCTTCTCCACTTCTATCATGGAGCGATCAACCCCCCAATCTATCTCGATGTCAAGAAGCTTATTTCTAAGCCTCTTCACCTCCCTCCTCAAAGCCACCACCTCACCCTCAACCTCGATCATCACTACCAAATCTCCACCAAAGTCATAATCATCTGACTCCTCATCCACATCCACCAAAGGAATGTCCCTCTTCTCCTCCATGCCAACCTCCATCCCCTCACCCCTCTTTGTTGATGACCCTGCACCACCACCACCCATCGCCTAACCAACCAATCATCTACCTCCTCATCTACATCCATCATAGGAATATCCTCCCTCTCCTCTATGCCAACTCCCATCCCCTCACCCCCTTAGATGATGGCCCTGCACCACTATCACTCACCAACCTATCTCGGTCATCACATCATGGCCTCACCTACCTAATCAAGCGATCTAGCTCCTCCTCCTCCTCCTCACCCGACTTGGGTGATCCCACATCCTCCTGCTCCTCCATATACCCTGGCGATGCTGCTCTCGACCCTCTTGGTAAACCTACATAGGGTAGAGATCTTGCTACCTCCACCCACTCATCCACCACACCCTAACTGGCTCCCAAGTCTACCTAGACCACCATACATCATACTCAGGCATGGTCCCTACATTATCCATATTAGAGACAACAATAGGCTCATCAAGAATCACATCTAGAGGTGGCACTATGGGCTGTGGTCCTGTATCACCCTCTACTCTATAAATCAATACAAGTGGCTCAAGCCACCCCTACACCAATCCAAACTACCATTGTACTCTAGAAAATGGAAAATACTCAACCTACGATGAATACTTCCCCACCAACCATCGACCATATCGAATGCATGCCAAGTGTACTACATCCTCACCCCACTCAGGCCCTCCTCGCCATGGCCTCCACCTGACCTGATCCATCGTCAATCACCCTAGCTCCTCTCGATGATACATCAAATCACCTATATGGACCCTCTTCTTCTTCTCCTTATCCACTCTCCACCTCATCGCATAAGGTACATCATCCCCCTCAATGCACGTGCCTCATATGGTAACTACATAGGTCTCAAAATGGTCATATGCTCCCAAGCCCATATCTGTAATAATGGACTAATACTGAGCCCTATCCTATCAGTCCTCACCACCCCATGCAACTCTTGATATACCTATGCCAATAACGTAGGTGCCCATGCATATACTATCTGTCACTCTACCATATCACATACCACCCCCATCATATTCTAAGGGAACTTAACCCCTAAAGCATCTGGTAATGCATGGCTAGCTATCAATAACATCACCATCACATGATGAATAGAAAGCCACCCCTTCTTCCAATACGCCATATAGTCTACACCCTTCCTCGCATCCACCTATCACCAACGCTACCCAAATGTCCTCTCTAGGATGCCCTCATGTGCATCCTTATCCATAGTCATCATCGTAATCCCATCTATCGACAATCGATAGATGCGGTAGATATCCTCCAGGGTCACTATCATCTCCCCTATCGATAAATGAAAGGTGTTCCTATTCGGATCCCACCTCTCACACAATACCGCTATATATGCATGGTTCACATGAACCTCATGCATCACCCACACTCCATATAATCCAACCACCCTCAACCAAGTCACATCATCCATCATCCACTCATCCTCCAAGGCCTTCCTACATTTTCGAAGTTGATGGCATGTAAATATCTTCTTCACCTGCCATCACACACACATCACATGTCAGAAATCCTTCATGGTTTTATACATAATCATTGTACATAACAAAACAAAACAAAAACATTCATTTTCACAAGTTTTCACCATCATTAGGAAATCATTTTATTTTTGTAAATAAATGATCAATTTCATTTTATCCATTACATTGCATTTCATCCCACATGCACACACAAAAAAAAATTGGTTTGCACCCCACACATGCGAACCCTCAAACCAAAAATAAATTACATGACCTTGTTTGAAATTTCATGCATTATGTTTCCCATCCACATCACAAAAAAAAAAAATTTCACACTCCCAACATGCAAAACCTCATAAACCAAAAAAATGGTGGAATACCCATTTGCCCTTTTTACACAAAGTGCATGAATATTAATCCATTCCTACCCCCACCCTTTTTCACGAAGCAAAAATTTCATTTCCAAACCCTCCCTAAATGCACATTTATCGAGAGAGGATAAAATGCTTACCTCTGGTGTTCCCACCCCCGTGCTCGTACTTGCCAATGCACTTGCCATCTCGTATCATCCACTCCACAATTCGACAACACTCCATTCTATTTCTTCTCTCCTCCACCTCTCCAACTCCGTTTCCAAGCAAATGATGTCAAAAACATCATTTTCCCCTTAAAAACCCTCTTTCGTGCAGGTTCGCACCCCACACGTGCGAACCGACCGGTTCACACGCTAACTATGTGAACCTACCGTACGACCCCAAAATTTTACCATTTGCATGAAATTTCATCCACAATTCTGCACAATCATCATTTTCACCCATTTTCATGCCCAATTTTGCAAATTTCACCATTACTCTTCATCAACCGTCTCATTGTCGATCGTCATTTCCTCCATCGCCAATTCATCGCTTGAGGGGGTAATCATCCAACACATCAAAATCTACCTTGCACATGGTCAAATAACCAAACATCCAATCATGGATATAACAAATGCCTAAGAAAATTTTTTTGAAGATTATCTCAAGTCCTTATGCTAGGACATATACAAAACAATGAAATTTCTCTTCTTAATCAAAACTCCAATCCAAAAACAAATCAATTTTTGATAGACTTCAAAACACCTCTGACTGTAGACACCTCATGGATTCCAATATTCATAGTGGCAGTCGTAAGACCACTCGTGAATGAAGCTCCTGAAAGTTCTACCCCATGGCTCCAACAATTTATCAAATGTTGTCAAAAGAGCTCATCAATCAATCAAAAGCAAAAATAAACAAAGGCATTTGTTCCTTCCAAATTGAAACATTTATAGTTGATCATAATGCAAGGTAATCATATACCTTCCTCCAAAAGCAATCATCCACAAACCATTTTTATCAATGCGTCTCTCTCACAATCATCCACAATTCATCAATCATAAATTCTTTGCCTTCCAAATCATCCCATCAATCCACATCATCAGTTTTTGTACTAAACCATGTTTCACACAATCCAGTACAAAAAGGGGTAAAATGTAGACACCTAAAAGTCGCACATTGTCCCTCTCCCCATTTCCACGGTCAATCAATTTGCAAAACCCTCAAAAATTGCATAAATTGGATAAAAATCACTATTCATCATCATTAGCCCCTTTGGGCTAGCTAAGCCCCTTCCTACGCTTAACCATAGGTCCTCATGTGACCTCATGCCAACTCAACTAAGGTTGAAACCTCTCACCATGGTCAAAAAGCACTTTATGGTCAAAAAGTCAACATTTTGGTCTAAATATGCTTTATGGCTAATTACATACTTAATTAGATCTAATCTTGATTTAATTAAAGCCCTCCACCTCACCTAGTCTACTTTGACTAGCCTAGCCTTCCACCTCACCTAGCCTAGCCCTGCCACCTCTCACCCAGATATTTCTCCACCTCACATCCCCCTGGGTCATAAATGCAAGATGGAGACTTTTGCACTTAAAAAGGCAATTTTAATCCTAAGATATTTCAATAAAGGTGATTATTAATGACAAATTGATATTTTTGGAAAATCATCATTATTTGTGGATGGGTGAGGGATTCTCTCACCCAACCCCACTTATGACCCAGGACACCTCAGGGGACACCTCTTTGGTGGACACCTCACCATTGCCACCTCACAGGGGACACCTCATCCCCTTTCTCTCACCTTGGCCCACTCTATAAATAGAAGGCCATTTTCACCTTTTAGTAACAACCAACTTTTACATACCGAAACTCTACCGAAATCACTACTGCCATTACATCCATCACACAACCATCATACGAGCATCACAATCAATTTGTCTCTTTCATAATACTATTTTGTGAATGAGATAGGTTGATAATCCTACCAAGAGTGCACTTTCAAAAGCTGAACTGGACAAATTTCAAGTCAACAACCAATCCTGAGCATCCAGAGAAGCTATCTGAGAAATTCGGTCGAAAAAGGACCGGTTCGCACCTCACACGTGTGAACCACCCGGTTCACACCCTAGGAGTGCGAACCTCTGCAACAGGCACCAGAATCACCCGGACAGGTAAGAATAGCATAATTTACTATTTTATGTTGTTTTTAGCAAGTTATTTCATGTTTTGAATACTTTTTATGAGTCTTTTGTCTTCATAACTACGGGGTTTGACTGAGGCAGACCCCCCAATGCACTAATAGGATTTTGCAGGTTTCACAGGTCCAACAAAGCACAAGGAAACATCTCCAACAAGTGGTGGCTCACGAGCAAGAAGCCCACCTACATCGAGGAACCCAAAAAGATGAATCGTGTTGTCTTTGTACCACATCTGAGAGGGCTTCCTTAGGGAAGACCCCATTGTAGCCTTCAGGGCAAGATTGTAAAAGGATATCAATTCTTGTAACCCCTTTTATGATTATCAATACAAATGCAGTAGATTCTTTGATATTGAATGAATGTCTTAGCATCTTTTTGGTAGTTTCAAAAAGCAAAAAGATGGCCAAACGTTGTAATAGAATAATATTTTGACAAAATGAAGAAAACATGGATGGAATAAAACAACAAGTGAATGAACAAATGAGATATCAATTTGGAGGAATGCTTAAATATTAACAAAGACATAAAGGCATTTGCCAAGGAAAAATTTAGGAAAATTATATTGGAAAAAAGTTAGGAAAAATGGGAGAACATGATATTGTTGAATTTAACCTTGTGTACAATCACCATAAAAAGGGCTATATAGGGCAATCATTAATTAGAGAGCAAAGATGCTTATGGCCCAATTAAGGACCAACTCACAATAACTTAGATGTAAAATAAGTAGGTGAAAGAGACCAAAAGAGAAATAGGAAGATAGAACATGTAGCTTGTATACATTAGGGATAGTTGAGACAAAGAAGTGCTTTATTTTAGAATGTAAAGCAAATAGCAATATTTGAGTTAACTATATGAATACTTTAGCATTTAGTAATAGAATCATTGTAGAATTGTTTGAAGAGGACAAAGTAGAGAAAGTAGGAGAAGTTATTACTAAAATCAAGAATAAAAGATCAATGTTATAGAGAAAAAAATGGTTGGGTTAGATTTTACTATGTAAATTTCCTCTTCCATTAGAGTACTTTTGACCTTGTAGACATCAAAATCCTTCTAATTTAATTTTATTTAATATTTAAACATAAATGTGAACACATTGCTGAATTTATATAATTACAACTAGTAAAAACAAACATGGAATGTAGGGGTTGGATCCAAATTAAAATTTATTTCGACACTAGTCAGCTAAGGGATTATAAGTTTAAGCAGTTTAAGAAGTTGTATGAGTGGCAATTCCAATCCCTCCGAAATTGACATCCATCATGACTAAAATCTTGGCAGAAGTTTTTTTCACAAGTAGAGACGAGGAAGATAGATTGGGGCTATAGGAGCCTTGGAGTCTACACAATGAAAGATGGATATGATAAGATCCTTCCAAAACCTTCTCCTCATGCATATCAAGTTGAGGATTGAAGAAAGATTTGGTAGTCCAAGGGTTGGTCGAAAGTAAACTTCTTTGCTTGGAAGTTCATGCACAATGAAATTCTTACTTTTTATAATCTAACTTAGGGGAATCGTTGGTCCATCTCAATCTGTTGTATGCCACAAAAACGAGAAAACATTTGATCACTTGATGTTTGAGTACCCATTCATGCATCGGATCTGAGAGTGATGAATTTTTTCTTATAAAATTCGAGCCAATGGTGACTTGAATTAGATTAATATATGGGAAATATGGAAGAGTGGTAGATTTAAATCTAAAGCTCTTTGTATCGGTTGGAAGCTTGGATTAAACTTCATTTGGTGGTAAGTGTGGTTGGAAAGAAATGACAAATTTTTTAGAGAAACCTTTTCATCCTTAGATGGTGTTTGGCATGTCATTTGGAGTAATGTCACAAACTGTGGTAGTGTGTGGTAAAGAGGAAACTCAGGCTGATATAAGGAAGATGGAGAAGGAAGCTAAAGTGCAAGAGGTGTAGGATAAAGCTAGTTGGAAACCACCCCTAGAAGGTTGGATTAAAATTACTACTTATGGAGCTGCAAAATACAATACATGTATAGCTAGAATTGGAGTGGTTTGTAGGAATCATGTTGGGACAATTTTATATTAGGAATTGCAAGGCTTGAGAAGGACCATGAACAATGAAGCAGAAGCCTTAACTATCAAATATGCTTCTATCTAGGTGGTAAGACAAGGTTACAAGAGGATAATCCTAGAATCAGATTCTCAAATTTTCAAATATCGATAGGAGCTTTGGATTGCATGAGGAAATTTGCTTTGAATACATGGAGGTTGAGGATTCTTGTCACCCAAATTAGAAAACAATGAAGGAAATTAGATGATATGATTCCAGTTTATGTGAGAAGAGATTTAAATAAAGTGATAGACTTCCTGACTAAAATGGGTACTAAAAGGAGGTAGGGGTTCAATGACATAATGACATGGCTATTGAGGATGAGAGGAATAGGTAGGTTGGTGAGCAAATATAGTGTTTAGCTATTTTGGACAACCATTGTAGAAATATTGTTTAGAATATTTGGCTCTAATGCATATCTTCTAAAAACTGTTGTAAACAGGTGGACAACCATTGTAGAAATATAGTATAAGAGAGTTGGCTCCAATACAAATCTTCTTTTATTTTTTGTAAATAAGTGTTCTCATTAGCTAAGGCTAGGAGGAGTCTTATCCCAACTTGTAAATGATCTTCGTTTTAATATTTTTTTTGTTTGTGAAAAACACCCCAAATGGGATGCCATTTTTGGGTAAGTCCCAAGGAGACAGAAGTATTCTGTCAAAAATGCCCAGGGCTCGCACATGGCCTTCTCCCTTTGACACACTCAACGAGCATGTCTAAAACAACAAAAACAATAACAAACAAACACAAAACATAAAAAAACACAACATCAAAAAACAAAGACAAACAAATAAAAACCATAAAACAAACAAAAACAACATAAAACATAAAACAACAAAAAAAACTCAAAAATAAATAAATAAATAAAAGTAAAATAAAAAAAATAAAAAATAACAACAAAATACAAAATACAAAACACATAAGAAAACCATAAAAACAACAAAACAATGCACAAACACATAAAAAAACCAAAAACACAAAATCCAAAAAACAAAAACACAAAAAAACTTGAAAAAGAACTAAAACACAAAAAAAAAAAAAAAAACAACAAAAACACAGAAAAACAACTAAAACAAAACTATACAAAAAAATACACATACCCCTCGAAAAGAAAAAAAAAAAAACAAAACATAACTACGACTTTTCTAGGCCAAAATATTATTAAAGCAAGATTCAACAAAAGTAACATAAGAAATATATGTCTAAGTTAGGGAACTAAAATACCCTAACCGAACCAAAGAGAAGCAAAAACAAAGAAAAAGGAACTAGATACCTCTAATAGTGGAGCCTTCAAAAGAAAGGAGGCAATATGATTTGACCCTGTGAGTTATTCAAAAAGGAAAGGCATTTGCCAATTCCCTATATATATATATATATATATATATATATATATATTTTTTTTTTTCAATTTCTTTTCAAAACATATTTGTGAATAAATTGCTTAATAAGTTCCCATTATTTACGTCAATTTTATTAAAACTTAACATAAATCTAAAATGCTTTCTCAAAATTTATTTCTTTTACAACTAATATTAAATCAAATGAAATGAAAGATTTTAATTACGTTCGTGAGACCCAAATATGGTCTATGGGACCTCAAATATGGAAGTACAATTACTCAAATCATATCATATGATCTTTAATATCTTTGAGAAGGTTGTTCCTTCTCCTGCTGATTTGTGTTAGCAATTCCCCAACTTTTTTTATTTTATTGTCTTCAAATAAATCTGCCATAAACTCGTTCCCAAGCGTTTCTTTGTATTTTTCACGGATATCTGAAAAACTCGATCATTTATAGATGAAGTGTTCCTCTGTCTCTACTGCCCCTGTGCTGCATAGAGTACATATCATTTATTCCCATTGTTCTTTGGGCGTTGTCCATCTCCCTGTTTCACATCTAAGCCTATGAGAGCTAATCCTTATCTGAGCAATGAGTATTTTTTCCTTCCACTTTATTTCAGTGCCTATATACGCTTTTTCCTTGTGGTCATACGTTGGGTTAAAATTTGCAATATAATATTGTCTTTTCTTGCTTGCATTTTTCCACATTCCACTTTTGAACTTTTCATTCACATAATTTTTTATGTCTTTGTTGACATTTGGGCATTCATTTATGTTGATTTCCCAACGTTTCATCCATTTCTGATTTTTTTTCATCCATGTATTATTTCGCCTATGCAACTCTTCGTCCCTAGCTGCCCTAGGCCATCTATCATTTGTCATGTTTTCTATTTTTTCAAGTAACATAACAGCTTGGTCATAGCAATTGCTTCTAAAGGGAACATTCCAGTTTCAACTAGAATAATTTCATAAGGGGTTGTGGCCTTAATTTTGAGAAAGTTTATGATTAGATATTTTTGAATCCTTTCTATTTGCCTCCATTTTGCATTTGTTGTGCCACTAGCCCACACCTCGCAACCATACAATAGAATCGGTGTAACAAGTAGGCCAAATAAGACCTTGGTGGTCTTCCAGTCCCACAACTCGGCATTCTTACACCTGTTTTGAAGTGCATATAGTGCTCTCCAACCACTTTGAGTTCTTTTCATCCTACATGTATTCCAATTAAGTTTGTCATGAAATTCTATGCCCAGGTATTTGTACTCTACTACTACATCAAGCGGTTCTCCTGCAAACTGAAATTTGAGTTGTTGCTTCTTCTTTTTTGCTGAAAAAATCATAATTTTTGTTTTGCTCGTGTTCACCCACATCCCAACTTCTTTACAAAAGATTTCTAGAGCTTGAAGGTGATATTCTAGATCTTTGGCTATTTTGGCCACAAGAATTACATCATCTCCATACATGAGGAGTTTTACCACATATTTGGCTAAATGCACACCCTCTCCCCCAAATTTGTTTATCCATTCTTCTAATTTGTCAATGTACAACCCAAATAAGGTCGGAGATAGAGGGCAACCTTGTTTGACACCTATGTCACTACAAAAACATTCAGGTAACCCTTCCTGTGTTATGATTCTAGCCTTTACATGCTCATATAGTCTGTGAACTGCTGCCCTGTAGTGAATTGGAACCTCTAGCTCTTCCATTATGCTCCATAATTTTTTCCTTGGCACTGTGTCAAATGCCTTTTTGAAGTCTACAAAACAACAAAAAGCCTCCTCTTTTTTGTCCCATATTTTTTCCACTATGTGTCTGAGCGTGATACAGTGATCAATAGTTGAGTGCTTGGGCCTAAAACCCGCTTGCCCCTTTGCTCTCTTTCCCTTTTCTTTTGCCCATATGCTGATCCTACACTCTATCATACTCCCAAACAACTTTGCAAAGAGAGGGTTGATCATGATAGTTCGATAGTTTGAGGGATTATTTACATCTCCGCTTTTAAACAAAGGAATGGTCAAGCTAGTTGTCCACTGAGTAGAGAAGCCATTTTGTATGACCTCATTGAAAATTTATTTGATTTACGGTGCCAAGATATCTACCCCCCATTTTATATGCTCTGCTTGAAGATTGTCTATGTCACGAAATTTACCAGTTGCTAACTTTTTTATCCCTTGAATAATATCTTCAATTGTGAAAAGTTCTTTTTTGACAATGATAGTAGGGGGTGTCTCTTGCTAGTTACTACGCTGATACAATTGTTTTGAATACTCCAACCACTGATTAACTGTTATGTTATTTTCAGTTTGCATCCTTTTCACGCTTAGTTCGTTCCAAAATTTCTTTGGTTCATGCTTCCCTAAGTAACTCAATTATTTCCTTCTTGTTCTAGTGTATTCTTCGTTTTTTGCCCTTACCAGTTTCTCATATGTTCTTTTGTTTGCTCTTGTTTTACCCATTGGTTCCTTTAGTAATCTTCGCATTTTTTTGCAATGTTCATCGAACCATGGGTTGGTTGGGAAGCTATTCCTTTCTTTCTTTTTAGGTTTAGCTCTCTTGCATTTGTTTAGAGCTTCTTGAATAACGTGCATTAACCATTCACTCTTACTGTGATCTCTACTACTGTGATGTAGTTCTTCCATTTCCTGTAACTTGTTATTTAATACTGCTCTAAAATTCTGCCGATTTTCATCTGTTAAGAGAATGTTTCCCTTGTGAGGATATTTATTTTGATTGCCTTGCAAGTGTTTTTCCCTTGGTTTGTCTGCATGCATTCGAAGTTTCATAACAATTGGGTTGTGATCTGACTTAAGTTCCACTGGAGAATTTTCCACTTTTAGCTCCTCTATTTTTGGTATGTAATGTTGTGAGCATATTACGTAGTCTATAACACTTTGTCCCTTATAAGTCTATAACACTCTTATAAGTCTATAACACTTTGTCCCTTATATGTTTTGCATGTATACTTTCCTGAATTTTTCCATTTGTTCATCCCATTGCAAATAATCAAATTGTATATGCTGCAAAGACCTAACAACTCTTCTCCATATTGCGTGATATCCCCATGCTCATCTTCTGAAGTCATGGTCCACTATTGATTTTCCTCTTCTGGCATCCAAAGAGGATTAATCTCAATATCTTCGTTACCTTCTAGAATGTTAGCATCTTATTTCTTAACATATTATAAACATATATATATATATATATATATATATATATATATATATATATATATATATATAATTCATTATATTTTTAGTAACTGCAAAGTGCAAGGGCTTCTCCTAGCAAGCTTATACCACCTCGTTATTGTTGACCCAACTTGAGGGGATCATTGGTTGCTTAGGATTCATACCATCATCATCGATCTGGCACGCACTTAAAAGATTTAGATCAGACTATCACCTTTATAATAGACATGCCCCCAAAGTTTGAACCTAGGTCTCTTCTTGGTAAATGTCCGACTAGATAAACAACTACCAATCCACCTAACCCTTAACAATAAATCCTTGACAATGTTCCAATGAGTTTACACATATTTTTATAAAAGGTTATGGTCTCCTCATACTGAATAAGGTTTGAACCTTAAACCAACTTTTAAACATTATATTGTAAACATGTATATAAATATCTATGCTTTTTTTAAGATTTCAAAATTTAATATGCTTTCTCAATCTCTATTTAGCTAAAAATAGGCCATTAAACACATATCCTTAATTAAAACTTTATAAATATTAAAATCCACTCCACTTTACTTCGAAACACAATTTACAAAAGCAAGGGAAGAGTTGCGGGCAGAACCAAAAGAAATTCCATCAGAAGAATATATGCCACTAAAACGGGGTTAATAGATTTTTAAGAAGGCTTCATAGCTTTCAAGTTTGACGAGTCAGGTCCTCCGCATAGCCGAACTTGCAGTCAGGGAGTCGCAACTCCCATTCAATAAAATAAATAGTTGCAGTGGCTGTGAAGGAGTGTTAAAGTTATGTTGATGCGAAGAAGCATGGCTACTTGTATTTCCATTTCCATGAGTAGATGTTATTCAGCCGCTGTCAGTGCTCCTTGTGTCTCCCGCGATCACTTTAGAAATTATGATGGCCATTCATCCATTGAGGGGCTCAATCTCAAACATTCTGGATTTCGTCACTCACATAATAGATTTAATCACAAGTGTTTTATGAAGAACGCAAGTGCAGCCTTGAGTACAACTCCCGCTTACGAGAAAATAAAGGTGGAAAATCCTGTTGTAGAAATGGACGGTAATGATTTTTTTTTTCGTTAAACATTTTAAACTGAAGTCCCAAAGATTTTGTTTATAATATGCTCTGATTAACTCTTCTAAATTTTGTGTGAAAAGAATTTATTAATTTGAATGGCTGACTGGCAGGAGACGAAATGACGAGGGTTATATGGCATTACATCAAAGATAAGGTCAGTCCAAGGGATGGAATTGGATTTATATGCAGTGGAGGAATTACTATGTAACAGTAATATATATGTAGAGGAAGAAACAAAGTTTTGCTCAAATTCTTTGTGAATATCACTATTCCATATTTATTGTTTGAATACTTGGTTCCTTTTATCTGCCTCCTGATGGTGTTAATTGATAAATATAAAATGTTATGGTTAAGGAGCGGCACGAATTTTGTCTTGGTTCTACTTTTCAACTCAGTCAATGAGAGTGATTAGTTCTGCCGTAGTAGCCAATTTATCTATCAATTTAATGATAATCCAATTTGGGGCCCTCATTCTTGAGAGAGAGCAATTTTTTCACTCCAACACAGATTCTTCTATCGCAGAGAGTTGCGAGTGTTATACATGCAGTCATAGCGAATCAAAACAGTGAAATGGCCAATATACCTGAGCAGACCTAAAGAAAGACTACCACTAAACGGACCCTGCAAGGGCACGTTAGCAGACTCCATTAGAAACATAGCAGCGAAAATAAAATCTCCATAATAATAAAGAGGACAACAAACTATTTGAAAACACCATCATCAAAAAAAGAACTTAATGGGAGCAATGAGGGTAACTTCCATATGTGGATCTGTCAAGGAGGGACCTATCTCACTGCACCTCATCCTTAGTCAAGGAGCCACAAACTGCTTGGAAATGAGCCTTGACACATTATTTTGCTAGCCTTATCACTCTTGTCATCTCCCATGGTCATAGCAGTAGAGATCTGACTGTTTGTAGGAGTTGCTTCGAAGCTTTTAGGACCCCTAGCTGAATGATGAACTGTCTGAATTTGATGTGAATATGGTGCACAAGCAGATTTCGATTCTTCTCTATGTCAATTTTGCTACCAAGAGCAACCAAAGCCCCTGCAAATAGTTTAAAGCTAGTATCATTTACACTTAGCTGGATGTTAGGGGCTAGTCTTAGTCCCTCAAAAGAAGAAAAAACCACTATACCTCTCTATTTCTGAAGTTCTTTGTATCAAATTCTATACTATGGAAAACAAGTCATATGTATGCATAATAAAAAATGCTGCTGTCCCATGGGATTTTCTTCTGAAGTAAAGTTGCTTGTTGCATCTAAAAGCCCAAGGATGAGTTTGTTAATACTTAAAAGTTGTTGATTGTTATTTGATCCACATTGCAGGGCCCAAAATGTGATGGCAGGGAGGACAACCCTTGAACCAGCTTGTGACGTCAAGTCAGTTATGCTTTAGAGTTGTGCAATGAGACAAGGCATGACCAAATCACTCTAGAACAATGGATATTTTTTATTTAGATATAATGCAAGTGTAAATATACTGAATAATACAAGGCTCGTGTAGCAATATTGGGAATAGTAAAAATGCTTAGTACATGAGGTGCATTGTGCTTGGGGCAAACATGAACTCTTGCACCTGGCGAGATTGCAATTTTTGAATGCGGGACTGCAAAATTGCTTTTGTTTGGAGGTTGATTTGCCCTTCAACGAGTATTGGAAGTTTTGTTTGGGACTGCACCTTCTGACCAATAACTTGTTTAAGACAAGAACAGGAAAAATAGGATGAATGCGGGATGTTGGAGGAAACTCCAATTGATATGCCATCCTCGATGCGACGAACCACCTTGTATTGGCCATAGAACCAAGATGAAAACTTCTAACTGGACTTGTCTTTAGGGACAATAGCTCATAAGGGAGGAGTTGCAAAAAGACCATATTTGCCATCACAAATTGCCACTCTAAGTGGTGCATGTCTTGCTGTTGCTTCATTTGGTTTTGTGCCTGGTATAAATGATCTCTAAGGAGCTGGAGCATTAGCTGACGCTGTTGCAGCAAATCATCTACCCTAGCCACCTTGGAGGAGCCTCAAACATAGTCTGCCATGGGCAAAGGCTTTTGGCCATACAATGCTTCAAATGGGGACATCTTGAGGGAGAAATGATTAGAAGTGGTAGCACAGTGGTGAGTATTGCAACAATGGAGGAACAAGATGACAGATTTTGAGGCCAAGCAAGACTGCAGTCAATGTAATTTCACCATCACTTGTACGACAATCAAGTGATTTACTAGAACAACAAGGCTGGTCTTCATTGTAACAACAAGTGCTTGTACGTCAAGCACTTGTATGACAACCACAACAACTTCCTTGTACAACAACGTCAACAACACACTTGTACGGAAAGTGTTGACAAGCACTTGTATGGTAGTTATTTCATTGGAACGACACAACACAATCCACTCGAAAGACACTCTCAAGAGCTTCACTTGTACAACAACTTTCAAACGATGTTCTTGACTGCAACTTGTACAAGGTTCTTGGCTGCAACTCCCCCAAACCTGCACATAGAACTTGATACACACACAATCTACCAAACTACCAACAACAACAATATCACACAAAACATATGCATTACACAAATAGAGGATGAATCATCATTGTATTACTTAGTCTGTACGGCAACAATGGTACAAAACATTTGCTTGGCAATACAAGGCAACAATGGATACACAAACTATCTAGAATGATGCTCTCTCCAGCATACAATGTAGTCTCTCTCGGTACATGGTACTACACAAATGAATGGGGGGTCCTATTTAACTTTGGGCCTTGGCAGTTACCCACAACTGCTGCCTAGGACACTTGACACAACTACTTCCCCTTTCGTACATGCACTACCTACATTAGGGGCACTTACATTATATTTGCAATTAATCAATGATGACGTCATCACCCTTGATGTCTCATACCACAAAATTGCATTACATGTACATTTCATTTCATTTACATTACATTGACATTTATATTTCGTGTGCATTTCACACTTATTACTACCACTATGTACACTATTTCTTTAGCTGGTTAGAATTGGCTCCTTCATCTACCCTCCCTTTTAGATTGGTCGACGTCCTCATTAACGACTATTTCTACTCCGAAGGACTTGGGTTTTGTTGATGTTGAGATGTAGGAATAGGAACTCTACCTAACTCTTCGATTTGCAGCTTGAAAGGATTTTGTTTCTCCTTTCAATTTCTTGGCATTCTGTTGATAGCGAGCCCACTATATACCATAGTGAGTTGCTTTTTGTTCAACTTTTGCCAGTTTGGCCTTCAAATCGGCTTCCCTCTCTGCTGCATTTGCCAACTGCTCATCCTTCTCTGCTATGAGTTGATTGTGGTGAGTGACCTCCTTCGTATTTCCTCATCATGCTCTCTGATTTGATTTGCTTGATCAATTGGTTTTGCTCCTTCTTCGCCTTGGTCCTCTCCTCAACTTCCTTCTTTAGTCTTGCCAGCTGTGCTTCGGCATCCTCCTGTACCTGCTAAAGTCATACCTCCATAACCTTCAGTTGGTTAGCTTGCTCTACATTCTTTTCCTGAATTTTCTTCAAACCCTTGGCTAACCACTGTATCATGTATGCCAAGAAATTCATTCTCGTATACGACTTAACCATCTTAGGTGCAAGCTTGATGTACTTGACATCCTCCTTTGGACAAGCTGCCATATCTCCTTCATTGATGTACACCCGGGGTGGATGTCTATAGAGTACTTGAGTTCGCTTAGGCAGGTTTTTCACTCCCAACATTGTTTTCACACTGCCTTCTAGCTCCCATGGTTGCATTTGGTGTAATTCGACAAATTTCTTCATTTGCTCATCATCTCGAGCCCAGTGCACCAATTTGCCCAACTCATTTTCCATTCGTAGCTGCCAAAGTTGCCAATCTCCTACGCATCCAACCTTGAACTCATAGTGTACTTTGTCTATTACCCTGTTCAATTTCTTAAAGATTTATCAACCTACTCATTGATCTGTTCACCCAAAACTGGTGGTCTTCTCAAATTTGGCACTTCAATGATGAAATGCTCACTCTCCTCTTCTGCCAGTTCCATGTCAGTATCATCACTGGTGGTCGTCTCCTCCACATCCTCTTCACCATGACCTATCAGGTTGATTGGTCTTATGGCTGCCTTGCCCTTCTATATTGGCTGAGTTGCATTAATTACTGCCACTGTTTCTTGCCTTCCTCCTGGCTCCTCCAATGGTTAGCTCCCTTCACCTTGCTGCCACCAATTGAATTCTAATGCAGTTTTCTTTCCTTTTGCCCTTCTCTCCTTTTTTGGCACAACTGGTGTTGATGTTGTCTCCTGTGCTACAAATGGGATTTCAATTTGTATATCTTCATCCAGTGGAGGTGATCCACATGGATCTACATGCTGTACAAATTGCAATGGTGAATTTTCCAAACTCTTGAGCGTGTGGACATTCTCAACCCACACACCTCTTGCACCTTCTTCTTGTGCAATGTCTATTGCAGTCTAGACCTATGCATCCACATCCACAATGCTAGGTTCCTAAGCTTGCTGCATAGTTGTCTACTCCAACCATTGTGCTCTCATTTTTGTTGGCAGTTTTGCTTGTGCAACTGTCTCTTGTGGTTTCTATTTAGCTGTTGTAGCCCTCTCTTGAGTCATCCTTGCACTTGCAGTGCCTTCCTGCACAACTTGACTTTGCTGTTGTGTAGGAACCTCCTTTGCTTGCACTAGTGCTAAGGGCATTTCATGCTTCTTGCCTCTTCCCTCTATCATCTGCTGCTCTTTGCCACTCACTTTTGCTATGGCCTATTGTGAGGGCTTTGTCTGTGATTGTTGTTGATGCTGAGGTTGAGCTCCCAACTACAACAACCTTTTACGCCTCTTCTTAGTTTTCACTAGCTTCTTACATCCATGTGACTTTGCACTCTCCTCTTCTTCCAAAGCCTCCTGATCCTTCCTCTTCTTCAATGTACCCTTATTTTTCTTGACTGGGGTACTTGGCTTGGTTAATGGCATCACATGGACCCATCTAAATATTGTCGGTTGATGCTTTGAAATCACCCTTGGTAGATCCAATCCATGAACTGCAACTTCTCATGTGTCAAAGCATTCATGATGATGGCAATGGCATGAAAAGCCAACGAAAAGTTCCTTGTATACCGCATCAAAAAATTCTTAATGTGGGAATGACAGATACGATGCCCAATCGTATGCAACTCCAAACATTATCCCCTCCATGTATGGGATAAGCCAAGTGGGCATCTCTGAGGATCTTTGCTCCCTTGAGAGTTTTGACATCACTACATTCATCGCACACCATAGTTCCTTTGTCTTCAATTGTTACATTTTCAGTTCGTGGCTCTTGTGCTTCAACAAATTTGCCGCCTCCTTTGGATTGAGATCGATGACCGTATTCATCAATTCTTGCCACTGGTGCTAATCTGTTGACTCCTTCCTCTCCAGTGTACTTGAACTCGACAACCCGAAAGTCTTCCAAAATTTGCCAGGTGAGAAAACTACTTGCACCTCACGGCTACCAATCACGATTCTACTCATATGACGCTGTGGATCATATGTTTGCAACATCTGCAAAAAATATTCTTTGAAGAACTCAAAATTTGGAATCTACACAATATGGTGCACTCCACTCTTTAATGCATCCTTCAACAAATGATCATATGCATTCTCTTGCCACCAATTTTGACAAAACTCTCCTGCTGGCCGTTGCAAGGTCATCTCTTGCAAGGGTACTGACATCCCCTCTCGGCCCTTGCTCTTCTTCTTTTCTTGAGGTGCAGCCTCCACCTCTCTTTCTCTGGGATTGCTGGTCCTCAATCTTTCTCCAGAGGTCACATCATGTTGGCGTCCCATGTCCCATTTGATGTCCTCATTGCGTGCTCCTTCCCTTGCGTGTACTTGGTTCTGCAAGCCTTCTCCTTGCAGCTACTGCGACGCCCTCTCCACGTGAACAAGACCTCATCTACAACTTTGGCTTGGGTGGAGCTTTCCTATGTTGTTGCTCCACTTGCTGTATCCTCTCTACAATACTTGGTCACTTTTGTATCCTTTCAGCCTTCAACAACTATGTTCAGATTGCGTTTGCACTAGTATGACACCTGTCGCTTGATACCTTCACTTTTACAACATATGCACTCTGACATTACGACGTTGCTTTACAATTGCCTCACTTGTTCAATAGATGTCACTCGTACAACACTGCTGTCTAACGTTTGCACTTGTACGACACCCTTTTGGCTTGCACTTGTATGACAATGCCCATGCAACACATTGTTGATTGTACGACACGACTTCAGTTGTTGGTACGACATAGGGTCGTTGTTTTTACGACACTTGTTGTACGACACTTCTCACGCAATTGTACGACAACTTCCTCACGTCGTCTGCATGCTACTTGAGTCGGTTGTCCATTTGACTTCACATCGTTCATACAACACCTTTGCAACAATTCTAAAAACCCTTGTGCGTCTGCAATTGAAAATTCTCTCTTCAACCTCCCTCCGTACGATTGTATGACCGTTTGTACGCTTGCAATTATTGCAATTTTCCCTTTGCGTAGTCTTCCTTTTGTCGTAATTTCACCTCAAGCATGCCCATTCAATCTTCTGTTGGCAACTTATTCCTCTTGCTAGCAGTCCCTTGCACTCCTCCACAGTGCTTTTGTACAACTCCTCTCCTTAACTTGTCTATACGACCCTTCTCAGCATTGCGTCTTCCCTCTCATACATGCTGGCTGCTTCTTCTCTCTGTTGGTGCTGGGCAATAGGTGCCCATGCCTTCCCCAAGCATGTGTTTATAATGCTCGTGGAGAGAAATTTCAATTGGCGCCCATGCAATAAGTACTCATTAACTTCTAGTTCACCAACTTGCCACCTTTGCATGCATTTGAACGATGCACTTTCTTTTTTATATCTCTTTATCTATTTATTATTATTATTATTATTATTATTATATTTTCTATTTTTTTAAAGTTTGAGCTTATCTCTACTGTATGATTCGTACAACCACACAAACTACCACTTTCACTGCGTCTTCTGCCGAGAAATCTGTCCTTCCTTCCCAATGATCTTCCGTTCGATCTGTCGTTTGATCCCTCACATTGTCTAGAGCAAGGAGAAAATTGATGGGGTAAAGCAACTCAAAATTTGAGGAAAAAAGAAGACTGTTTGAGTAGCAGAAAGTGCTTTATAGGCCATCAAGAGGGTTGTTTGCTGAAAGAAGAAAGTTGTACGGACGATCGTACGGGTTGTCTGAGCAAGGAGTGGAAGCCATATGGACCGTCTAGTTGCAAAAGCAAGTCGTTTAAGTCAGAGTGGAAGCCATACAGATTGTCTAGCTCTAGAAGCAAGTTGTTTAGAGCAAAAGTCGGGTCGTTTGGAGCTGGAAGGAGGCAGTTTGGACGTACGATGAGTAGGATAACTGTTAGGGCACACTAATTGAGGATGTTAGTTGTACGAAAGACAAAAAGTGTGCTATGTAGAGTTGTGGGAGGAAGCTGCATTCGTTGGGAGAGAATTGGGGCAGTTGGGATCAACTGCCCTTGGAGTTTGAAATCGAAGCTTGCAAAGCTTGAAGAATTAAGGAGGCACCCTTCAAGATTTGTGTCGTGATAAGGACCTTGAACCCGTGAAGGAGTTGGCATAGGCTTCGTCAAAAGTCACGTGGAGCGTGCACACTATCGAGAGCAAGAGGATTGCAAGATGGAAGCCGAACAGGAAAGAGCGTGATAACATAGAGAGGATGGAGGTGACTCAAGGTCACAGTCACAGACTCTTGTCGAACATCGATGAGGCAAAGGGAAAGAGCCGACAACTTTAGCACAATAAAAGACTAAGGGAAAGGAGAGGATGCAAATCCCCATGGAGGAGATAACTTGGACCACACCTGTAGGAGAATTTTTTCGGGACATGGTGGCATGATTCTCAAGAACATCCATTGAAAGCATATTTTCAAAGTGTAGGAGTCCACCATATAGTCAAATCCCCAACTTCGATAAGGACCTTTTCAAGCCTTACTTGTTGCAGAAGTTCGATGCAAAGAAGAAGAGGAGTAAGGTCTTGCTGGGCGACAAGGAAGTATAGGTGTTCTCCCCAAACAGTTTCAAGAGAGTGTTTGTGCAACCTGCTGCAGGTAGTAAGTAGGCCGATGAGGAAGGAAGGATTTGAACTATACAAGTGGAAGGCGTTCGTGGGCAAAATTATCGATTTGAGCGAGGGAGAGATCGAAAAATTGAAGCATGGCAGTCGTGGATTAAAGATGCACCATTTGAAATTAGATCTGCGTCGTGCCATGAACAAAGTCATGTCTAGGTTATTTGACGAACAATGAGCCTCGGATATGCCCACCTGGCTTGTACTGTACATTGAAGGCATCGTGGGCTATGTGAAGTATGATTAGGCATCATATCTGTAAGAGCGCATACAAAATTTTCTTTTGTGGTTTACCAAAAATTTTCCCTTGACTTTTCATGCGATTGCGCTACTTTTAAATGCAACGACGTATGAGAAAGTTCAATTTCTAGGATTGGGCCTACCACATGAGTTTCGAGGAGTGTTGACCATCTTTTGCTAGATTTTTGTAGCTTGACTAACCAAAATAGGTCCAGTGGGGAAAATAGTAAGGGCATCAATAGGGAAGAAGAAGGCCACAAGGATGAAGAAGAGGAAGGCACCAAGGGTGCAGTTGAGTTGTCGAAAGAAGATGGAGATAACACTGATGTGTTGGCAGAGGAGTTGTCCAATTCTGATGGGACTTAGGAGAAGCTATCCATTGCAGAAGAATTGGCGAGAGAAGAGAAGAGGTGGAAGCAATAGAGGCTATAGATGGGGCAATAGTTGTAGCCTCAACGTTAGCAACACCAACCTCAATTTCAATAGGTGAGACAGGTGGTAAGGATTATACCACCTAAGGGATTGCCATAAATTGTTGCAGTGGTGGATACAGTTGGAGGAAGTGCTTTAGGACGTGTTGAAGGCTAGCACTATCAATTGCAAAGAAGGACATGTTGCGGTGCAATGGGGCACATCGACGCATTCAAGAATCGAGGGAGTGTAAGGAGGCATCGCAAGTACCATTGCGCGTACGAGGGGAGAGGCTTCGTAGGAAGTTGCACAAGGAGAAAAGCAACCAGAACCCCCAATAGTAGCTATGCAAGAAGTAAGGCGAGTGGAGGAGACGACGCAAGAATTGAGAAACAAAGAAATTGTGCAAGAAATGGTGCAGTCAACACCCATTATTGTAGATGACGAAGAGGAGATTCATGCTGCATTGGAGGTAATGGATACCTCACCACCGATGGAGTTTGAGATGCCACGAAGATTTGATCTAGGGACACGTGGATTGTGGATGTAGAGGGAGTGGCGAGCACACCAAATTTTTAGCAGGAAAGTTTTGCGACTACTCCATTGTGACAATTTGCAAAAAGGCAAGGAGGTTCAACTCCCCACCTTTGGACGATGAGGAGCCAATAGAGATTCTTTCTACCACATCACAAGCAACGACACAAACTTCATCAGTGCTGAATGGATCAAAAGGGAAACGACCCGCATTAGAGCACGTTTGGTGGCAAAAGAGACAAAGTAGCCAATCGCTAGCTCAAGGAGATGAAGCAACAAAGGAAAAGGAGGCAGCGAAGGGAAAATACATGGTGGATGTTGCAACTGACGTAGGGAAGCAAGTTGTGCAGAGAATCGGGTTGAGCTGTAGATTCGGGATCAAGGAAAAGCTGCCAAAGTAAAAATCAACCTATGAGGACTCTGTGGGGAGAAGGAAGAAATCACTAGTGAAGATGATGAGCCTGAACTTGGGGAGGAAGGTGAGATGAGCGAGCACTTACTCATTGAAGCTCGAATTTGAGGCAACCCCCAATGTATGGCTTGAAGATAGATGAACAGGTTAATAGTTTCTTTGAGAGATTGGGCGGGGTAATTGACAGGGTGTAGAGTGACTTCCGAGTTAGAGCCCTTAGAGAATGGTGACTGTGGCGGTTGCGTGTGGATGCTGAGTTGGGTAGACTAGTTAGTTGGGCCCAAGATGAGGAGCACATGAAGAGGTTTGAAGAAATGCACAAAATTCAGCCATGGGAGCCTTGTGCAGGCAACAACACACAGACAATGATCGGAGTAACAATGCTACTAGAGGGGACTCTAGTCTTGTTCTGGCACCCACTTTGAATGTATTAATTGCAAGGACAAATTCATCGAACATCCTGAATCACAAGCTATGAAGAGAGTCAAGCTGACACCAGAATTGCAAAAAACATATGCCAAAATGAATTTCTTGGCTTATTTGATACAGTGGTTGGCAACTAAGTTGGAGACATTTCACGAAATGGTGAACAACCTGAAGTTGAGCGGAGAAGAACAATCCATCCAGTTGCAAGAGACACAGGAGCAACTTTGACAAGTGTAGCGGGAGGTCGAAGCAGGACTGGCTAGATTGCAGCAAGAGTTGGATCAGCTGAGAAAGGAACAAGAAGAGTAAAATCAGCTGAACTGGTAGTTGAAATTAGAGTGTGCTATGAGGGAGCAGGCTCTTGAAGCGTAGGTATAGGAGGTAGCTCACCATGATCAGTTGATTGCGAATAGAGATCAACAACTTGTTGAGGCAACCAAGAGGGAAGCAAAGTCAACAAAGAGGGAAGCAGAGTTGTGTGCAAGGCTTGCGGAGATAGATCAGAGGTGACAACACAATGGCTTCCAGTGGGAAAGGTATTGAGCCTATGCCAAGCGCTCGAAGGAGGAAATCGAAGCCCTCAAAATGCAAGTTCAACAGTTAGGAGGTACACTTGTTCAGATTCCATCCAACCCTCAATCACAATGGAGTCAAAGCCCTTAAGAGCATCAATAGTCGTCGATGAGGACATTGTAGCACGACGATGGTATTCCACCTTTGGAGGAACAATTTGAATTTGACAGATTTAATGATCAAGTATGACTGCATTGATATCAACCTTAGGCATTTCAGTCTGCAAAGAGGACGAACTGCCCTTTTTCAGACTGCTACATTCTATGTACTACACAAACTCCCCACTATACGAAAATTAGTCTCCATTGTACGACAAGTAGTCTCCATTTTATGACAATCATAGTATGGCTACTTCAATGTACAAGAATTGTCTTCACTGTATGACAATTGCCTTCACTATAGGACAACTTCAACCCCGCGTAACAAAACTTGAAAGGATACAACTAATAGAATCTATCTATTGCAGCAATCAACAATGACAACACATACAATGAACATACAAAGGCAATAGATGATGGATAAATATGAGTAGATATTGCATTAGCATTTGCCTGTATGATGGAATGTGTACGACACTATCTTACATTCTATGAGTTACTTGAACTTGCCTTCTTCGGGCAATTTGCGTCCTTATGATTGCCCGATCCAAACCACCGACACATCATCCCGTTATTGTTTTTGGCATTTTCTGCAACTAGCCCATTCTGACAGTTGCGTGCGAAGTGTCCCCGTTCTTGACACTTTGACCTCGGATGATAGGGTTGTCCGAATTGTATTGCAGTTGAACTTGTCCTCTTGCTGGCTATTTCCGTGTTGGGGTTGTCTTCTACCTTGGTAGTTGTTCCTATACTTGCCACTTGTTGCTCCTTGTCTGTCCTTGGAAGTGCTTGGCTTTTCTTCCTTGATCTCCTTTTGCATCGTCAAGGTCTGATATCTGGTGCTTATGAGGTTGAACAGACAGTCAACAACAACATGCCCTGCAACTTCGCATATGTTACAAAATGCGTTCTTTGGACAATTGACATTTATGTGTCCTGATTTGTAGTCAGAACACCAAATGTCATTTTCTTTCTTTTTCTCTCCCTTCACATCGTTTATCATTCGTTCCAGGTTCTTCCTCATGGCTTGGATTGTGGTATGCAAGTTATCTTTGTTGCTATCCAAATCATCATTTTGGTAGTGACTTCATCCTGTTGTGGTTGTCTTCATCTCGCTCTCCAAGTTAAGGGCTCTATCGAAAGCATCCTGATAGGTAGTTGGTGGGACTACCTTCATCTTCTTCTTATACCGTGGCAACAGTCCATCTAGGAACCACAGTTTTTGTAGCCCATTTGCTGGCTTTGCCTCCATTTTATCGATGAGTTTCTTCAAGTGTCGGTAATATGACTTGTTTTCATCTTTTCTTTGCTTTGTCGAATATATCTCGTCGATGATCTCCATATCATCGCAAAGCAATCTGAATTCCTTGTTGAATATATGCCATAGATGGTTGTTCTTCGTCACTTGACGATTCTACATTTACAAATAATTGTCGACCGCTTCCTTGTGCCCCAACACTTCGTGACCTCTTTGCAAATACACGAGCATTGGTTCTGGTCTCTTAAGCACACTCTTACGGTTACCCTTGTCCTTCGCACCTCTAGGCACTCCCCCTTGCACTTGTGTTGGTGTCACAAGTTGTTTTGCCTCGTCTTCTTGTACATGCTCCATGTTGGCGCCTTATTCACACCACTTGTGCAAACATTCTCCTCGGTCCAAACTACATTTTCTTGATGCGCCTCCACTTGCGCTTCTTCTTGTGCTTCCACTTGCACTTCCTCCTTTGTTGTTAAAAACAACGTCCGCCACCTCTCTCTTTCTTCATATGAACTTTCTTGCAAACGAAGATTCCACACTTGTTCAACTTCCGGTGCTTCAAGTTCTGTCAATCTTCTTTGCAGTCCTTCATTAGCATTTTGCTCAACATTCCGACATTGTTGTGCAATTCTTTGACTTCTTATAGGTTGATGCTCGATTCTTCTGTGTCCACGTCTCCCACATCTTGGCAAATTATTTGTTATTCACCTCTTCAAGCTTCACGTAGTGCTAGTTCAAACTTCAAGACGTCAACGATGCCAAATGTAGCATGGCAGTAGTATTTTGCACTTGGAGGAACAATTTGAATGACAAATTTAATGATCAGCTATGGTTGCATTCATCTCAATATTCAACACTTTAGTCTACGAATAGGAAAGTCTATCCTCCTCTTCCAGACTGCTATCCTTCAGTGTCAAACTTATCTCTCCACACTGTACGACAATGATGGTATGGTAGTCATTGTATAGTAATGATGGTACGACAATCGCTATACGACAATGATGATATGACAATTATTATACGACAATTAGCAATGTACGACACTTGGACAATGCACTGTACGACATTGGCTGTACGATATGCATTGTATGACAACTTCAATATATAACAATTCCGTTGTACGACAACTCTCGTACGACGACTTCAACCCTACATATAGAACTTGGAAGGAACAACAACAACTTTATCTACTGTAGCATTCAACAATTACAACACATACAAAAAATATACAGTAGTAATAGATGAGGGATGAAAATGAGTAGATATTGCATTAACTTTTGCCTGAACGATGCAATGCATATGGCACTTGCATTGCATACACAGTCTGTGATCCTGTGTAGAGTATTTCCTTCAGAACAATGTTTGTGCAAATGTCTCTACTCTCTCTACAATATAATGTCTCCAGTGTCCTAGGTTTTATGGTACAATACATTACATGGTATGATACCTGCTTAAGTGAAGGAGGGGCCCTATTTATCATTGAGGGATGGTAGTTAATAGTAACTCCCGCCCGAGACACATCACCTTTAACTAGGTGATAATTACACAATGTTTGCACTTAACACTTAATTACATGCATTACATCGTACATCTTTTATTCACCTTACAACTTTGGAATATCAAAATTATTATGCCAGCACTTATGTCGTCAAAACAAATATTACAAAATTACAATGCACGCACTTGACTTTAGCGCGCTTATTTGACTTTTCCTAGCCTACTTCTTCGGTTGAAGCATGTTAGAACTAGCGCCTACAACAAACATTGTATTCTGCAAAGTTACTTGGAAAAGTGCTCTTTTCCTCTTCATCTTTGGTTGCAGATTTTATATTCTGACTGCACTCACCAATCTCATACACACTTCATCTTGGTTCATCTTGATCTTCTTCTACATGGATGCACATATGGTTTGGTTAGAAGACTTCATAGTCTTCCATTTGCCAGTGGAGAAGTCTGCTATCCGAGTGCTCCTCATCTTCTGTGCACTTCTCCAATTCCAGCACACCATCTTCATTTGGTTCTTGTCCGTTCTCGTCCTCAGATGATTAACTACCAGACTCATCAGATGTTGCCAAGTCTTCACTACCGAATTGATTCTTCAAATTAATCATATATATTTGTTGGCCTTTCTTGAACTTTGGACGATCCTTCTCCTAATTGTGGTTTACTTTTGTTGTGTGTAACCATCCACATCCCAACAATGCATCATAGGGCTGGTTTTTGCATAACAATGACCACAAAATCCATGATGAACTCTTGATCAACGATTTTCACCTTTTGTGTAGTCAACACTCCTTTCATTTCTATCCCATACTGGTCTACACCATATAATCTGAAATTGGGAGACCATAAAAATGGTGCCCCCAAATCTCTCCATGTCTTCTCAAGCAAGACATTTACACTTGATCCCCCATCAATGATCACTTGCATCAACTTATGATTTAGCAACTCAATATGGATCAATGTTGGCTTCTTTTCGGTGTCTATCATCAAGGTTGTTGGATTAATATACTTATCCCTCCTTATTGTTGTAACTTCTAGTTTGCATTGTGGCTCTTCCACTCTCATTGTCCGTGCCATCTCTCCTACCATCGTATATAGCTCCGGTATTGCACATAGTAAACTAGACACCTTCACTTCAACACTTGTATTTAGCAGTTGCATAGGCAACTAATGTGTTGACATCTCCTCCTCTTCACTCATGATGGGTTTGTTCTACTTTTTTCATGTAGGAATCTTTCTTGATTGGTGTTTCTTGTTTCTTCCTCGATATGAACATGCGCTTCCTTCCATCTCTTTTTCTTCTTGCCAGGATTCGGGTATTGTTATGCTTTCTTTGCTTGTGCTCATGTAATTTCTAGCACGTGTTTCTCTTTCTGTTGTTGGTGTTTTAGAGGCTCCTCAATGTCAATAAAATTGACATTTTATGAGTTGCTTGAACTTGCCTTCTTTGGGCAATCTGCCTCCTTATGATTGCCCGCTCCACACCACCTACACATCATTCCATTATTGTTTCCGGCATGGCCTCCTATTGGGCTATTTTGACAGTTACGTGCGAAGTATCCATTCCCAACATATTCGACATTGGATAATTGGCCTTTTGTCCAAATCTTATTGCAATTGACCTTGTCCTCCTGCTGGTTGATTTCCTTGTGGTTGTCTTCTACCTTGGCGGTTGTTCTTGTATCCGCCACTCGTTGCTCCTTGTCCACTCTTGGAAGTACTTGGCTTCTCTTCCTTGGTCTCCTTTTGCACCATCAAGGTCTGATGTTTGGTGCTTTTGAGATTGAATGGACAGTCAACAACAACATGCTCCACAACTTCGCATATATTACAAAATACATTTTTCGGACAATTGACATTTGTGTGCTTGTTTGATTTATAGTTGGAACACCGTATGTCTCTCTTTTCTTTGTTCTTTTCCGCCTTCACATCATTTATCATATGTTCCAGGTCCTTTTTCATGGCTTGGATTGTAGCACTCGAGTTGTCTCTGTCTCTATCCGAATCATTGTCTTGGTAGTGGATTACACTTCCTCCTCTTACCGCGGTTGTCTTCATTTCACTCTCCAAATTGAGGGCTCTATCAAAAGCCTCTTCATAGGTAGTTTGTGGGACTACCTTCATCTTCTTATATCATGGTAGTAATCCATCTAGGAACCATTGTTTCTGTACTCCATCTGTTGGCTTTGCTTCCGTTTTTTCGATAAGTTCCTTCAAGCGTTGATCATATGACTTGATATTTTCATCCTTTCTTTGCTTGAATATATTTCACCGATGTCTCCATATCATCACAAAGCACTCTGAATTCCTTGCTGAATTCAACCTTCAATTCGTCTTATGTTGTGAAAGGACGTGCTCTCTTTAGATGCCAATCCATTGCAATTCCACGCAATGTGGTTGGAAACAATCTTAGCCATGATCCTTCATCATCTACTCTGTTCGCTTGCCATATTGTTTCACAAGTTCCAATATGGCGTTTAAGGTCCTTTTTGCTGTCACTCAGAAATTTTAGGTACTTCTGCTTGCTCATAGCTGCAGCAATAATTGCCATAGGTGGTTGTTCTTTGTCACTTGACGATTCTATACTTGCAAACAATTGTCGACTGCTACCTTGTGCACCTACACTTCGCGGCCTCCTTCGCGAATACATGAGCATTGGTTTTGGTCTCTTAAGCACACTCTCCTGTGGTTGCCCTTTGTAGGCAGACAAATTGATAAGTCTATAAAATTTGTGTTATTTTGTAGTTCGTACACACAGTGTTTGACAAAATGTGCGTACGTATAACTAATAATTTAATAAAGTTGTAATGTAATGTTATGTTATGTACGGTTAAGTCATAAAGTGACGCACGAAATGAAATGTAAATGTAAGTCAAATACATGTCAATTGTAATTTAGGAAAATGATGAGGTGTCGGGTAGTTGGAGGATGCAACTACTGTAACTTGTATAAATAAGACCTTTTCCTCATTCATTTGAGGGGTGTAATTTTTGTGGAAGGCCACAGTGTGTGGAGGCTGGCTGGTGGTTTTTGGCTGAAGCATGTAGGTGAAGGAGATATTCCACATAGATGTATATGTAAGAAGATGCTGTACGTAGTTAACTATACAGGCTATTGTTAATACAAGATCTGCTCATATTCATTTATCATCTGCTATTGTTATTGTATGTATACTACATGTGTTGTCATTGTTGATTGCTGCAGTAGATAGGTTCTGTATTGTTCCTTTCAAGTTTTAGATGCAAGGTGAAAGTCGTAGACCAAGTGTTGTAGTACAAGTGAAGAGTCCTGGTTGATTATTAAATCTGTCATTCAAATTGTTCCTCTAAGAGTTGGAATACAAACTGCTGTTCTACACCCTTGTGCTTGACACCCATCCTCTGCACCTCTAGGCACTCTCCCCTGCACTTGTGTTGGTGTCACCAATTGTTTTGCCTCGTCTCCTCGTGCACGCTCCACATTGTGTCTTCTTCCCAACTTGCATGAACTTTATCGTTGGCCCGAATTGTGTTTGCTTGATGCCCCTCCACTTGCGCTTCTTCCTTAGCTGTTAAAAACAATGTTTGCCACATCTCACTTTCTTCATTCGAACTATCCTCCAAGTGAGGATTCCAAATTTGTTCGACTTCGGGTACTTCAAGTTCTGTCAACAATCTTTCATCAGTACTCCGACTTCTCCGACTTCTTTGTTGTTCAATTCCCCGACTTCTTTGTATTAGCTCATCTTCGATTCTTCCATGTCCATGTCTCCCATGTCCTCTTGACAAGTTAGCTGTCATTCACCTCTCCAAGCTTCATGAGGTGCTGGTTCAAACTTCAAAATGACAACGATGCCAAATGTAGCACAGCAGTGGTATTCCACCCTTGGAGGAACAATTTGAATTGACAGATTTAATGATCAGCTATGACTGCATTGATATCAACCTCAAACAATTCAGTCTACGAATAGGATGGCTTGCGACATTCAATGTACTACACAAACTCCCCACTGTATGACAATTAGTCTCCATTGTACAACAATTAGTCTCTAATGTACGGTAGTAAGTGTCCACTATACAACAATCATGGTATGGCAACTTCAATGTACGACGACTTCAACCCTGCGTAACAAAACATGAAATGATACAACGAACATAATCTATCTACTGCAGCAATCAACAATGACAATATGTACAATGAACATACAAAGGCAGTGGATGATGGACAAATATGAGTAGATATTGCATTAGCATTTGCCTATACGATGGAATGCATACAACACTATCTTACATGTACAGTTTGCAATCCTCTGCAGAGTATCTCCCCCACTACAATGTCTTATCTACTCTCCCTCGTGTGGATGTGTCCACAATACCCAGTATCCTCCTATGCAATGGAATAATATACAAAGTACAATTTATCTACCAACCCTTACGAATGAATCATGGGGGTACTATTTATCTATGGGGACAACAACTACCACCCCAGACACCTCATCTCTAATTGGGTGATAACTACCCTACGTTTGCACTTAACTCATGATTACATGCATTACATCGTATGACATTATTCATATTACAAAACTTTGGAATATCAAATTTATTACATCACAACTTATGACATCAAGACTTATGACTCCAAAATTACATTGTGCGTGTACGACTTTTAGCACACCTGTTTCTTTTACTGACTAGTCTACTTCTTTGGCTGAGGTGGCATGTTGGAACTAGCGCCTATAGACATTGATCAATCTAGAGGGGAGGGCAGTTGTAGGAGCCAGTTCTGATGTGGCGCCACCTTAAGTGCCAGCTCAAAGCCTGACAGAGTGCGTACGGGTCCAAGTACATGAATACAATTTTGATTCTATATACAGTTTTGTCATTATGTGTCATTTTGTAGTTCATATGCAAAGTGTTTGATGAAATGTGTGTATGTGTAATTAGGATGCTCGGATAATTACAATGTACATGTGATTCAGATGTACATGTAATTCAATGATCATGTAATTTGGATGTATATGTAATTCAACGTTCAGGTAATTAGAATGTTAGGGCATTTAATTAGGGCTAGATGTGAGGGAGTTGCGGAGTGGCAACTAGCTCCCCTTTTTGAGGAAAAAGTATAAAGTATAAACAGACCCCCTCATGTTTTCAAATGACACAGGTGTATGTATGCAGAGATAATTAGAGAACATTGATTCAGCCATTGCATGTGCCTGTGAACGACAAATTGCTGCTCTAAATGAATGTACATTGCTGTCCAAATATAACGCTAATAATAGACTGCAGTTTTGTTCCATTTCAGTTCTGATATTTTTTTTTTCTCGTACGTTGTGAATGCTTTGTAATGCCGATTTTTCCTGTCATTCATTACTGTGTTCCTTCAAATCGTGGAATACCGCTGCTGTGCTACATAAAGTAGTCCTCATTCTCCACTTTGTGGAGAGAACAAAGGTTAGTTAGTTTACACGAACTTGATGGGAGTAGACTCTCTTTTGGCAAATCTTGTGAGCATTGTGCTGGCATAGTCTGGGTGATAGAGAATGGCATTAGCTATTTGGGTTGGGAACCAAGGATAGCGTAGTGGGTTTTATTCCACATCCACCACAGAGTTCTTTCTATTTGTCCTTCTAAAATGTAAGTATGGCCTTCATGTATATATTCATTCTTGTCGACTAGAACACATATATATCCTAGACTTCATCTTTGCATTTGGGTTGGATTACTGGCATTGGTCAACATGGAGTTGCTGAGATTAGGCTTTGGTGATTGGCTAAGAGTTAATGCCATCAACTATGTAGATTGAGAACCACAGATAATATAGTCTGTTTTGTTTTATAGCCACCACAGAGTTCTTTTTCTATATGTCTTAAAATGTAAGTATAGACTTCATGTATGTACTAATTCTTCTTGACAAGAATGCATATACCCTAAGCTTCTTATTTACAATTGCATTGGATTATTAAAATTTTGACATTTTGGTTGAACTCCTTGATCTATCATAAGGGGGGAAAAAATTCAGTGACATTCTAGCTAAATATGTAGTAAATTGGAATCGGAAAAAAAAAAAAACGGAAGAAAATGCAAATTTTCATTGAAAAAAAGTTTTTAATGCATATCACAATTTTTTGGAAAAAATTGGCAAAAATCAACGATCTTTTCAAAAATCGGGGATTTTGGTAACTATAGTATTATTTATTTTTTTTATCATATAATGTTCTTAATATTTAGGGTTTAATGTTCTAACACATTTTAAAATTTTTCTTTTTTATTTTTTGATATTTGTGTTTTCAATTTTATGTCAAGAGCCATCCTCATTGCCAATTCTATGTACAATAGGTGTTGAGATTGTCATTTGCATTTTTAGTTGTCCTATATGATTTATATGAACATATTTGACAGTTTATCTGTCAATTTATCTTGGGTTCTCACAAGAAGTTTTCTTACAGCTTCTATTTCCATTCTTGGAATTGGATTTAAAATACTTTGACCTTGGACTTCAAAATCGAGATGCAACCAATGATAAAGTCACTGTAGAAAGCGCTGAGGCTGCACTCAAGTAAGTTTTAACTATCACAACCATTCACAATTACTTAGGCTATTCACTATCTTCTGTGAAATCTTTATGATATTGCAACCTATTGCTGATAACAAGGCAGTTTTCCAGACAATCTCACATGCGCGATGTACCACAAAGACCCATACACAATGTTTCCAGACAGTTAAATTTAAACTTCCATATAAATTTATGCACTTGAGAATCATCCATTTTCATTCTGCAATAGCAGTTTCATAAACATACCATGTGCGTCACGAGCATTTTCAGGTTTTCTCTACTCATGAAGAAAGTGAAATTGTTATGGGTTATTGTGGGTACTGTGTAATCTTGCATGGATATTGATAATGATGCTTTGCAAGTACCTAAGTTCTATGTGTAAGACCTTTCTTGAACTATTTCAATATTGCTAAATTAGAGGATTATCAAGGGAGGGAATGGAAGGAGTGAAGTCATTTTTTTTGATGTTTAATATCTAATACACGCTACACTTCTAGGTATTTGGGCACTACATGTAAAGGAGGCAAAAGAGCAACTAATTTAAGTCATCATAAATGTTGTCTTTATACATCTAAAGAATTGTCACCTAACAAACTTTTACAACTTGTTTATGTAATATATGCTGTCTGTCTGTTTGAACTAACTACCAACTTATGTGGAATGAGCTAGGAACACTTCTGGTTTAGGTCAAATTATCTTGTGATGTAAAATGTGAAATAAAATGTATATGTAATTAGGAGATAGAAAAACATATCTTAATATTTGTTATATCCCTTAATTGGGAAGTAGTTTTGATTGGGCATGCTACCAATAAGTTTGAATCAGTTTTGATGGTTTGTTTGGCAACTACCAATGAACAATGATGCCTTTAAATGTACAATCTTGAGGAATTAAAGAACAAGGAGGGAATGGAAGGAAACAAGTCAAATGTTTTGATGTTTAATATCTAAACAATAGTATACTTTTCTTTCTTTTGTCTGTAAAAAGACAAATTTTATTTGTAACTGCTGAAGATATACAGTCCAGAAAAAAACCAATATTGCCTCAAGATCAATTACAGCTATGTACCTACCTTACTAAACATATAGAGGATCACCTTAAAGCATCTAAGAAACATATTCAGAAGACTGCAAAGACTTCTGCTGGATATTAAAGCCCTTCAACTCTCTAACAGCTTGACTAAGAAGGTCATCTTTGAAGGAAAACATAAATACATTGCGCGTATTAATAACAAAATTGAATCTAGTGTAAACTACTCTAAAGTGGAAGAACTGTATGGCATACAATTACACCCTTGAGGGTACCCAAAATGGATGAAAATTATGCTAACATTATTGATTAAGAGAGATCTAGAAGTTGAGGTGCAACAGAGATAGAAAGGAGCTCCAATGGATCCAAGCACCAACATTAATCTATAGTGGTATGTAAAGTAGAAGAATAGTCGTTGTTGTCAACAACTATCCTAAAAGGGCGAACACAGGATCTAAGGATGCTCCTAGGAGAATGGCTAGGACTAAGAGGGTCTGGTTGGATAATCTTGGGGGGACATGGAGTTCAATCCCTCAAGACTCTTCTATCATTTGTGGCTGTGGTATCAATAGAAGAGGACAAGAAACTAGTGAGCTGTGCCTGTCTACAATTCCTCATTATGTGAGGGGTGGCCAAAACCCGATGTCGAAGAACTGCAGTCTTGTCCTGTTGCAAGCAAGAAGAAAGAATTGAATCCCTAGTAGCCAGTTTTGTATGCAAACAAGGGCGCATAGATCTGTCATTAATAACTTGGATAGTTGTAGCTTCCAATGTGCACTTATTTTTCTCAACTGCAAAGATAGGGTGAAGGAATGAGGTGATTAGTTGAGTAGTAGTCTGTCTGCCTTGTAATAACTGATGCTGAATAGTCATAGCTTCCTTGAGGTAAAGAGCCAAGGATCTTTGGTCAGGATAGCTAAAGAAAGTGGCAAGCGATACACCGAAGTTTTTATACAAGCAATAGTACCTCCCTTGAATCTCATAGTAAACAGGACACTTGAAGATGAAATTTTTCTTTGGTCTCCACCTCCAAAATAGAGCAAAGACGACATACCCTATCCTCTTGAGGAATATGGTGGTCCGTCTCCATCCACTATGATGTGAGTATACTTTGAGTTGACCAAGAGGAATCCTAAGGTCGTGTGTCCAATATCGTTGAATGTATTTATGATGAGTAATAATATCATTCTTAATCCTCGAGGAATGTTTAGTGTAGAATGCCCAACTTAAAACTAAGAGGTTGAGATGGAGCAACCCAAGTGATCTGACTATATTATTGATAAACATCATTTTTGATTGCTTGTTTTGTTACCTGCTTATTAGGAAAAGTGGGGAGGAGCATTCAAGGAGAGTATTTGAAAGGAGGTAATTGATCTATGGAGATGCCAATTGATTGAAGAAGAGAAATAACTTCTGATTACCATCCATGACGAGGACCAAAAGAGCCCTTAGAGGTAATGCATTCTGAGGAGCAAAGCACCAATATGGGTATCTCTCTCGGCCTGAGGTGCAGTTACCCATGGATCTAAGGCGATGAAGCTGAAAAATAATTCTGAAGATCCTCTCAAGAAAGAGAGGATGAATGCCAAACTCAACCTGAAAAATACATTTGGGATTTGTTCTTTTACGTTAGATAAATTGCTGAAGCAAAATATTCTGGACCCTCTCAGTGCACCCTAGACTTGGACCCCAAATCTCAGATCCATAAAGGACTGTGGGTTTGATGATGCAATCAAAGAGGTGCATCTTTGTAGGTATGTCTTGAAAGTGCTGTTGGAAGCATTGGCGTTCCAAGACTGAGAGAGATATGTATCCCTTGCAAAGACATGACTGTGAAGCTGGCTGAAGATTAAGGGAAGGACTTGTAAACTGAATCCCAAGTAGGTGTATGCAGTGGTGATCTCAATGGATTCACCCTTATAGAGGAACTGAAACTTAGATATGGTACTCTTTGATGCGTTAAAGATCTTCACCTTAGTCTTGCTAAGATGATTGACAGCCAGCCGTTTTACGTAAAAACAATGGGCAAGACCATCCGACTGTCTTTGTAGGCCCTCAGGAGTATGAGCAAGAACAACAACATCATCGGCAAAAAGTAATATAGCTATCAAGACATGATGTAGAAGGTAAACATCGTCAACCACATTTTTATTTTCCTGTACATGTATTTCATTGTAGATTACTTCTCTGTCCATTAAGGCAAAAATCATAAAATCAAGTCCATGATTTGCTGCCCTCTCTGACCTGTTCTGTTATTTAAAATTGTGTTCAAAACTTCTCTCTTGGAAAGTCCTTTCCATTAGTGATGCTGTTTTCAGTCGGAATTTTAGTTTTTTTGGGGTTGCTTACCTTCTCATGGCATCAACAATAATTTTAGAATCCCCTTCCATTATGAATTTGTTAATACCTTTCTCCTTAGCAATTGGGTAAGTTGAAGAAGAGGTATGAATTCAGAAACATTATCTGTATTCTAGAACATATCCACTTGGTGAGAATAACTTAACACTGGCTTTTTATATCGATCATTTAGTTTTAATATGGCCCAATTAATTGTTGTTATCTTAACATCTCTTTTTTTTGCCTAGATAATAAGGGGTTGTACTCGGATCCCCCACCCATGACAAATTACAACTCTCTTCTTTAGAGCTTGAGATTACAAATAAATACACTTCTCATCTCAATTGAGATGGTATAGCTAGAAACCTACATCATTTTACATAAACTGTCTAAATTCTTGATTTTCATTTTCTGGATCTTTTCAATTTTTTGTATGAATACAAATATTTTAGAATTCAACATCCTTCTTGACATTTTCCTATAGCAGCCTTCACAATACAAAATTTCACCTCTACTATCTATGCATTGCATCTTAGTAGAGTAATATTTCCAAAACATTGCACTATCATAGTCCACTTTACCAAATCTGGATTTCTAGTTTTCTTCCTGAAACACAAGTGCAACCACAAAAATTATAATAAATAGTTTATATGAAAACACATTATTGTTACAAAATAAAACAGATATTACCAATGGAAAACATTAAAGTAAATCTTAATCATTAATTGATTCAGGCAATCAACATTTTCTTGTCAGTCTCAACTAAACTTACTACTTCCTTTAACTATGGAAAGGAGAATTTAACTTCACAATCCTCAATCAAAACCCCTCTATTGGCTAGCCTATTTGCACATTTGTTTCCTTCCCTTAATGTATGTGTAAACCTAATTTCTTCAAACTCTTTAGCAAGATCTTGAATTTCCACAATTATCTCTTGTATGTTCCATGGAGCCTTAGCTTTCCTTAAAATTGCATTTATAACTATGAGTTAATCACCTTCCATCCATATTTTGTTACATTTCATTTGTTTGCATACTTTTAACCCTTCTATTGAATCCATATTTTGTTCCATTTCAGCTTCATTTTGTCTTAAATCCACTATTGAAAGCGTAATGAGACAAAATCTCTCTATTATTTCTAATTATTCCTCCTCCTCCGGCTGGTCCTGAATTTCCTTTAGATGCTCCATCAAAATTCAATTTAACTCACTCCACATCTGGTGGTTTCCACTTTATATTCTTTGCCTTCTTTTTGCTTCTCTTGTACCCATTATCATAATTCCATTTAATGACTTGACTCCATCTATCAAGACTCTCTACTTCTAGATTAGGGATTGGGTGAGTTGATAGGGTTGGTTTAGACTCCTCTATGGCTAAACATATCTTCCTTTTCATTACCTCTAAACTGCTTTCCTTTCCTTTAAATATTCTTCTATTCCTTTCTAGCCAAACAGTCCAAAGTATTGTATCTTTTGATATATCCCATATTGTCTGTAAAACCTCACTTTTATCAGTGCTCTGCCATTGCCTTAACCAATCTTCAATTCTGCTATTCATCACCATGCATTTACCAAACATATTAAGAATCCATTGCCATAGATTCCAGACTATTGAGCAATGTCCCAAGAGATGGTCTATACTCTCCTCCTCCTTTTTGCAAAGAACACATTGAGAGGGGCCATGAAAATCCCTTTTCATAAGGTTATCCCAAGATAAAATTCTTCTATGACCTACTAGCCAAACACACATTTTGACTTTAGGAATGTTTGGGCTATCCCAAATATCTCTCCATATTCTAGTGATATTATTATTTTTTTGGTGCTGTACATTATATCCACTTCTTGTTGTGTATTCTCCTGAGCTATTCAACTCCCAAATCAATTTATCCTTGGCTCCTCTTGGAATAATCACAGTTGTTATCTTTCTACTCAATTGCCTCCTAGCATTAATGTCTTGTATACTTGTAAAAAAATCTTCTTTCCATTTGTATCTTCCTTCCTGATCCTTGTACAAAATGTTTGAAACCTTATCACCATATTTATCTTGAAGCAATCTCATCCAAGGTTTTAAAATTGGATCTAAATGGAGTGGTTTTTTATCACACCAAGTATCCATCCAAATATAATTTTTTTTTCCAGTTCCCACCACCCATCTTAAACCTTTAATCATAAGATCAATAGATTTTTATAAATCATTCCAAAAAGCAGAACCATTTGGTAGAGAGAATGCAGTAAATATTAAACATGGGTCATTGGGATCAACATACTGTTGAGAAATGTAGCTCGGACAACAACTTCCTTCAGTATGAACGTGCTAGAAGCGGTTCGAGACATTTCAAATTCTATTTTGAAATCCACTTAAGTGATTTTCTATTTTTAAGTTCACTTAAGTGATTCTATTTTGTAATTTACTTAACTGATTCTTTTTTGAAATTCACTTAAGTGATTTTCTATTTTTAAGTTTGAAGTTCACAATTTTGTAATTCACTTAAGTGATTCTATTTTGAAATTCACTTAAGTGAATTTCTATTTTATTTTGTAATTCACGTAAGTGATTCTATTTTGAAATTCACTTAAGTGATTTTCTATTTTTAACCTTACATCTCAAGATGATATGAGATCTAATCTTAGGGTTAGAGAGATTAGGGCTACCTTTTTCAAGGATAAAAGGAGAAGGTCAAAAGTGTTTTATACACAGAGAAAGAAGAGGAGAACAGATTGCTGAAGGAAAACTGCAAGTTTAGGAGGAGAAGAACAGTGAAATTGTTGGCCAGAAAGGCAGCAAGAGAGCAGGGTGTCCTGCTGTAGTTGTAGCCTCCTTTATTTTGTAATATTTTAGGTTCAAAATTATATTTAAATAAATTAATTTTTCCAGCCATATGTGTGACTGTTGCATGTTTAAATAAATTAATTTCGGTTCTGATTTATTGTAAAATAACATAGGACAGCAGTTATCTAGGGTTAGGAAAATTTACACATACTTAGAAGAATTCTTGCCCATTGTCTTTGACTCTCTTTGTATAATCTACAGATTACTTTTCCCCTAAGAGCTAAGTTTGCATCCGTAAGAACTCTTAAACCAAGATCTCCCCTAGTTTTATCATCACACACCTTGATCCATTTCACCAAAGGAAATTTCCTTTTATCATGTAAACCTGACCATAAAAAGGATCGAATAGTATTGATTAAACGCTTTTCAACTAATTTTGGCATAGAATACAATGACATATAATATGTTGGAATGGCCTGTAATACCGACTTAATTAACTGCACTGTTCCTGCTAATGATAACCATCTACCTTTCCAAGTCGGAAGTTTATTTTGAACTTTACTAATAACTGGATTCCATATTTCTATCCTCATTCTCCCCTCAAATAAAGGCATCCCTAGATAAGTTTTTTTTTTTGAATTTAGCGAAAAACCCCTTGTGGGGCCGCCTTGGTCTGAGAAACCATGACCAGGGGGTTCTACACCGTCAAAATCACTCGGGAGTCGCGCTCGGCCCTGATCGCACTAGCATTATCAACTGGATTTTGGGTACCCGATGTGCGTTTGGTAGGGTGGAGATTCGAACCAGGGACCTCCCTTGGAGGATTGCCCTACCCTCTCCAACTCACCTACAGCACATGGGTGCATCCCTAGATAAGTTGCTGGCAAATTTGCCTCCTCCATTTGAAGTAACCTACAAATTCTTGCTTTGATATTAGTTGGAGTGTTTTTTTTGAAAAAATTGAAAAAAACTTGTATTAAAACAAAGATCAGTTACAATTGGGAGTAGACACTTCCCAGCCGAAAACAAAGAAAGCACAAGATTACAAGGCGCGAAAACGCGACACAATTCACCTCTGACCGCAAAAAGTCAACAAGTCGCGAAATCGCGACATGTCGCGATATCGCGACAACTAGCCATCCTTGGCCGCGACGGAGCGACATGTCGCGAAATCGCGACATGTCGCGATTTCGCGACAACTATCCATCCTTGGCCGCGACGGGGCAACATGTCGCGATATCGCGACATGTCGCGATATCGCGACAACTATCCTCCCTTGGCCGCGACAGACGCAACATGTCGCGATATCGCGACAACTTTCCTCCCATGGCCGCGACGGCGCAACATGTCGCGATATCGCGACAACTTTCCTCCCATGGCCGCGACGGCGCAACATGTCGCGATATCGCGACAACTTTCCTCCAAAGGCCACGACGGCGCAACATGTCGCGATATCGCGACAACTTTCCTCCAAAGGCCGCGACGGCGCAACATGTCGCGATATCGCGACAGCTTCCCTCCAAAGGCCGCGACGGCGCAACATGTCACGATATCGCGACAGCTTCCCTCCAAAGGCCGCGACGGCGCAACATGTCGCGATATCACGACAGCTTCCCTCCAAAGGCCGCGACGGCGCAACATGTCACGATATCACGACAACTTCCCTCCAAAGGCCGCGACGGTGCAACATGTCACGATATCACGACAACTTCCCTCCAAAGGCCGCGACGGCGCAACACGTCGCGATATCGCGACAGCTTCCCTCCAAAGGCCGCGACGGCGCAACACGTCGCGATATCGCGACAAAAACCACCCTTAGCATTTTCTTTGCTCATTGGCTCAACGATCTTTCAAGACCCTGCCTAATCACCTCATCCTCCAAAGGCATGTCACTGTGCAGCTGCACCCCTACCTCTTTCTCAAGCACCCATCTTCGCCAGGAAATCGGCCGCTTTATTTAAATCTCTACTCACATAAACGGGAATCACATCATCTAATTCCCTCCATAATGCCTTGATTTGAGAGACCGGAATCCTCAACCTCCATGCTTTCGAAGCAAAGTTCCTCATGCAGTCTAGAGCTCCAACCAGTATTTGAGAATCGGATTCGAGAATTATCCTCCTGTGGCCCTGATTAACTGCCCAGATAGAAGCAGATTTGATAGCAATGGCTTCTGCTTCATTGTTTGTGGCTCTTCCCAAGCCTTGCAGTTCCCAATAGAGCACTGAACCATCATGATCCCGGCAAACCACTCCAATTCCAGCACTACCCGGATTGCCCTTTGCAGCTCCATCAGTATTGATTTTAATCCAACCTTCTGGGGGTGGTTTCCAGCTAGCTCTGTCCTGTCTCTCTTGCTCTTCAACTCCCTCTTCCATTGGCCCAGGACCAACCTGAGTTTCCTCTTTAGCATAGACGGCAACAGTTTCTGTGGCTTTGCTCCAGATGACCTGCCAAACTCCATCTAGCGAGGAAAAAGTTTCTCTAAAAATTCGAGCATTTCTCTCCAACCACACTTGCCACCAAATGAAGTATAAGCCAAGCTCCCAACCAATTCGAAGAGCTTTAGATTTAAATCTACCCCTCTTCCATCTTTCCCAAATATTGGTCCGATTCAAGTCACCATTAACCTGGAGTTTATAGTGAGAGAACCATCGCTTCCAAATCTGACGCGTGAAAGGGCACTCAAACATCAGGTGATCAGCTGTTTCCTCGTTCTTGTGGCATAAAACACATTGAGATGGACCGATGATTCCTCTACATCTGAGATTGTCAAAAGTGAGAATTCCATTGTGCATAAACTGCCAGGCAAAAAGTTTACTTTCGGCCAGCCCTTGGAGTGCCAAATCTTTCTCCAATCCTCAACCAGAAATGAATGTGGGGGAGGCTCTGGGAGGATCTTGTCGTATCCGTCCTTCACTGTATATACACCCAGGTTCCCATAGCCCCAAGCTAATTCATCCTCCTCGTCTCTCCCTGTGAGAAACCTTTTCGTCAAGATTTTGGTCAAGATGGGTGCCAGCTCCGGAGGGATTGAAATTGGCCACTCCTCCAACCTCTTAAACTTCTTAAACTTATATTCCCCCAGCTGACTAGTGTTGAAATAACTTTCAATTTGGACCCAACCCTTGGTTTCTATGGCGGATTTAATTGGTTGTAATTCGGGGAACTCAGCAATGATGGGTGGGTACTGGTCCCAAGAATCAGTCCAGAAACGTGCCTTCTCCCCTCTCCCCACTTTCCAAAACAATTGGTCTTTAATAACCTCGAGATCCAAGCTTGAGAGCCTGCCACACTAAGGATCCAGTACCATCCAAAGGGAAACGGCCCACCTCATTGGGGTGAACATGACCCAAATATTTACTAGTTAGGATTCTACCGAATAAGGAGGTTGGTTGGGAAATCCATCTCCAAGACAACTTTCCACCCAAAGCTTTATTATTTAGCTTGGATCTTCTCAATCCCAGCCCTCCTTTTTCCTTGGGCTGGGTAACTTTATCCCAACCAACTAAGGCCCATTTCCTCTCCCCTTTTACTCCTTCCCATAAAAATCTTCTAGCCATTTTGTCCAGCTCTTTCCATATAGTATGTGGGGCAGCCAGGATAGAGAATTTATAAATTGGCATGGCCTGAATGATTGATCGTAAGAAAGTTAATCTACCCCCATAGCTTAACCATTTATGAGACCAATGATTCATTCTATCTTTGATACCATCCAAAAGATCCTTCCGGATATCTATTTTTAATTTTTTGAAATGCAAAGGAACCCCCAAGTAAACCACTCGGAAGAGAAGTCCTTGTGAATCCCAAGATCTCTAGAACTCTGTCCCGTAGCCTTTGATCAAGATTGAAAAAGACCACTTTGGATTTTTTATCATTGATGACTTGGTTTGAAGCCCTAAGGTAGACATTAAGAGTATCTCTCGATAACTCTAGCTTCCCCGAAGCTGGCCACTCCAACCAATCTCGTATCATCCACAAACCGTAAGTGAGTCAAAACTTCCTCACCCACCTTGATACCCGTTAGCAAGCCTTGATGTCTTCTCCTCAAGAAAAGTCTACCTAATCCTTCAGCCAAAATGAGGAAAAGATAGGGAGAGCAAGGGTCCCCTTGACGAAGACCACGGGTGGCTCCAAAAGGTTGCGAGGGAAGACCCTTGATTAAAATAGAATAAGACGGCGTAGAAACACAACTCATGACCCAATCTATCCAGTCCTGAGAGAAACCAAAGGCTGCCATCATCTTTGACAAGAAACTCCACTCCACCCTATCATAAGCCTTTGACATATCTAGTTTAATGAACATTCCTTTATTACCAGATTTTTGCATTGTATGGATTGCCTCCTGAGCAAGAACCACCCCATCCAAGATCTGTCTACCCTCTACAAAACCCCCTTGCTCAGAGGAGATAATGTTATGAAGGAGAGGTTTTAGCCGTTCAGCCATTATCTTTGTGATTATTTTATAAATCACGTTGCATAAGGCAATAGGTCTGAAATCAGAAATATGAGCCCCCTCCTCCCCTTTAGGAATTAAAGTGATGAAGGTATGATTTAATGCCTTAAGCATTCTTTTATTACCTCTGGACTCCTCTGTGACAGCCAAAACAGCCTCCTCCAAAGTATCCCGAAAGGCCTGAAAAAACTCAATTGGAAAGCCATCTCGGTCCCGGAGATTTGCCAGTGCTCATTCCAAAGACCACATTCCTTAGTTCTTCTCTATCAATGGGTCTAAGAAGGGTCTGATTTTCTTCTTCAGAGATAACAGAGGGTATGACATCAATAACTTCATTTTGAGCCTCTACATCTTGCTCCATACTTTCCTTAAAAAGTTTAGAAAAATACTCCATTGAATGGGAATGCATACCAGGAAGAGTATCAAAGGAGTGTCCATTCTCATCTTGAAGGGCTTCCATGTTATTCATCTGTCTCCTAGCACAAGCTGACCGATGGAAAAATTTGGTATTTCTATCACCTTCTAATAACCAAGTGGTTCTTGCTCTCTGTTTCCAGTAAGTCTCCTCTTGGTTATCAATGTCCTCAACCGCTTTACGCAAGGCATCATCCTCGGTTTTGAGCTGCTCTGTAATTGTTCCTTCCCTAAAGTGTTTTTGAACCTCATCCCATCTGGCCACCAAGGGAGCTCTTTGGAGCTGGAAATCTGACTTGTTAGCTTGCCTCCATTGTTTCAGTTGAACTTTGACAAAATGAAGTTGTTTGTGGAATCTAAACATTGCTGTCCCAAAAGGTAGACGACCTTCTTCCCACCACTGCGGAATTTTCTTTCGAAGATCCTCTTTTTGTAACCAAAAATTCTCAAATTTAAAAGGTTTGTGATGCTGCCCTGTCATAGTCCCTCCCTCCAACAAAATGGGAAAGTGATCTGAAACTGGACCCTCCAAAATCTGGAATTTAGTATTCCATTTTACAAATGCCTCCTCCGAGACCAGAAAATGGTCTAGCTTTACCTTCCTGCTATGTGGCTCCCTCCTCTTGTTAGTCCAAGTAAAGTAGGTTCCAGGGCCTTTAATATCCACTAAGTGCAAGGCCTGGACTTGGGCAATCAAAAGTCGATCCCCTGGGTCCAAAATTGGGGTTCCCCCTTCCTGATATCTAGAAGATAATTTAGCATTAAAATCCCTAGCAATAATCCAGTCTAAATCTTCCCTTGAGGTCCTCATGTTATGTACAACTTTCCATTGGAGCCTCTGGCCATCAAGGTTTTGAGCCCCATAAAAATTTGTGATTAAAACATGTTCAACCGTGACATTATTCCTAAAATGAGATGTGAGAACACCCCTCCAAGCTATATGTTCTATTGCAGTCCATTCCAGAGAGTTCCAAAGAGTAACTATCCCCCCTGAGGCACCTTGGGCAGCCACATCCATATGACCAGCGCCCCTCCAGATTCTATTAACTGTTTTACACATAAGATCTAAAGACATTTTTGTCTCCTGGATAAGCAAAAAATCTGTTTTACATTTTCCTAAGAGTCTTTGAACAGCAGATTGATGGGTTCTACTGTTTAAACCCCTAACATTCCATGATTGAATAATCATTGAAAACCTTGAGAGCAGTAAGAATCAATTGTCCTCACCGATCCTCCAGTGATCAGCTTGTCTCCTTGAGCTGCTAGCAGGTCCTTATTTGATTTTCTACCCGCTCCTTGAGAAATGCTATTTTTTGATCGCTTTTCCACCTGAGTTATCCCTAGGGTTGGCCTTTCTCTGTTCTTTTCTGCTACTCCCATTCTGACATCCTTGATTATTGGCTGCGCTTGGGTGTGCAGTATCAATGCCGCTGCATTCTCTGACAGCGGTAACTCAGTGTACTCAATTACCTGTTCTGTGGCGGTGGGAGATGAAGGAGAAGCATGAGCGGGGATGTTGTTGGCTTCAGTGTTCGCATCCACACCTTCCATAACTTGATCCTCTTGGTCCACTAATGTCTTAAATATTTCGTACCTATTAGCTGGCTTGAGTTGTGCTTGCTCCTTACCATTTTTCTTTTGCTTTCTCCTTCTTTTAGGCTGTTCAAAGCCATCTTTCTGAACATCTTTACCTTGAGGGGTACTGGTTGGTTCTTTGGTTAGAGTTGACCTACCCTCCCTGGGACGATTTGGCATTCCAAGCGGGGCCTCCATTTTTGTGTTCAAATTATTTGGACAAAACCGGGCCAAATGCCCATATTTGTGACAAACTCGCATCCGAAGGGCGGAGCCTCATAATCTAGCTGTTGAATCCAAGATAGTCCTGCCAGTTCAAGTTCCACCTCTGCCGGTAGAGGCTGGCTAATATCCATTTCCACACAAATTCTTGCAAAAACAGCTGTGTTTCCTTCTATGGTGTCTTTGGAGACACCCAAATGTCTTCCAAGGGAGTTCCCGATCATTTCCAGAACCTGCTCACCCCAAAACTCCATTGGAAGAGCATACAGACGGATCCAAACCGGGACAGCCGTGGGTTCAATACGAGGATCGAAACCCACTCTCCAGGGTTGAACAAATAGCCCTGCCGGACCATGGTTCCTCTTTTTCGATTCAAAAGCCCTATTTCTATCGGACAGAGAAGAAAAACTAACAATGAAATACCCGTTGCTAATAAACCATAAGGAGTACTCACCGTGAGGCTCCCAGTTTTGCCTGACCCAGGTGTGCAAGAAATTCAGGGTAGGGCGAATACCCATGAATTTACAGATCAGATCATGGTTGGCTCTGTATAAGATTGTGTCTTCGACCATCTTTGGCTCAATGACAATCTTGGGCCTTGACTCGGACTGCGGAAGGCATCCATTGACTCGTTGGCCCGATGATCTCTTTCCAGCGTTCTTGAAGAGCATATGAAGAGCATTTCTCTGAGCTTCGTCATTAGAAGAAGGAGAATTATCTTTTAGCATTTCAGCATAAGAGCTCTTTCTCCTCGCGAGAGGATCTGGAGGAGTCCCCATTGGACCCTCCTAGGACAACAGACTTGCGTTCAGATCCACAGTAACCAGAAAAACACTACGGCAACCCACCAGATGCCCAAGAAAATTCGAAGATCCAGAAACCCTGGTTCAGAGGAGAAAATCGCCAGAGCTCATTTTCCCGCCCAAACTCATTCAAGTTTTATGAATTGTTCATATTAGTTGGAGTGTTAAGGAAGTAAAGTTTGAATTTTTTCCTATTAACTTTTTGCCCTAAAGCTCTTTCGTATTTCTTTAAAAAGTTATTCAAAGCTCTAGCCTCATTTATCCTTGCCCTTCCAGAAAGGGTTGTATCATCTACAAATTGTTGATGGGTGATGTTGTCGATGTTATGACTAACTTTAAGTCCACTTATAAGCCCATCTGTGTAAGCCTTCTTTAAGTTCCTACTCAAAACCTCTGCCATAATAATGAACAAATAAGGAGATAGACAATCTCCTTGTCTAAGGCCTCACTTGGCTTTAAAAGATTTTGTTACTAACCCATTGACCAACACTGAATAAGAAACTGTAGAGACACAAGCTTTAATCCATCCGACCCATTTCTTCCCAAATCCAAACTTTTCTAAAACTGCAAAAAGAAAATCCCATTTAACCCTATCATAGGCTTTACTCATGTCAAGTTTTAAGATCATTGCTATCTCTTTTCTTGAAGTTCTCGAATGTATAACTTCATGAGCTACTATGATACCGTCCAAAATTTGTCTCCCTTTCACAAATCCTCCTTGCTCTTCTGAAATGATTTTGTCTAACAATGGCCTTAATCAATTTGCCATCACTTTGGAGATAATCTTATATGCCATATTAAATAGGCTTGCGGGTCTAAAAGAATCAAACAATTCAGCATCCTTCTTTTTTGGAATTAGGGTAAGATATGTTGCATTTATTTTATAAGGTGTTTATTGTTTTACCCGAGATTGTTCCACTGCCAACAATAAATAATCCTTCACTATATCTCAATTATGTTGGTAAAAAGCTGCAGAGAGCCCATCTAGACTTGGGGATTTATCCTTATTAAAATAAAAAAGAGCTAAATGAACTTCTTCTAGAGTAATAGGCTCCATCAGTTTCGTATTGTCTGCATTCGTTATAACTGAAGGAACATCTTGAAGAAGTTTATCATTAAGAACTTCAGTCTCCTCTGATCCTAGAATATTCTAATAAATAGACTTTGCCTCTTTTCTAATTTCACTTTGATCTTCAATCCAAACCCCTTTTATTGATTTAATTCTACTAATTATGGATGTTGATCTCTGTACTATAGGCATCTTATGAAAAAACGTTGTATTTTTATCTCCTTTTAACCACATTTGTCTTGATTTTAATCTCCAGAATTTCTCTTCCTTACTCAAAATATTATGATATTCACTAAGCAACTCCCTTTCCTATGACCTTGGATTATTATGATCACTTTTTTGGAATTTTGAAAGTTTATCTTTTAGTTCTTCTTTCTTCTAAAAAATATTTCCAAAAGTGTTCTTGTTCCATTCTTTTAATCTAGATGTCATAGATTTAATTTGATTTGGAAGAGCATACAACCCACCATTACTTAAAAAATTCCACGTTTGAGCTATCATATCAAAAAATTGAGGATGGTCTTCCCACATCTGCTCATATTTAAAATATGATTTTTTTTTAATTCACTTACCACCATTTTAACTCTTATTGGCCAATCATCTGAACTAATCCTTGTTAAGGTATTAATTTTAGCACAAGTTCCTTCATCTAGCCAATGATTAGAGAGTATGCATCTGTTTAATTTTTCTGCTATTAGGTTCTGGCCTCTCTTGTTGTTGGTCCAAGTATAGTTGTCTTCTTCAAACTCAACCTCCCATAGATTATTGTTTTGAATAAAAGCTGATAAATCTCTCATACTTTGGGTTAATTTCCTAATTCCCCCAAATTTTTCATCCAGCTTGGTTATGGCATTAAAATCTCCTATGATCATGAATCGGGTTTCGTGGTCTTTACTTCTCATTAAGGCTTCAATTCCACTCCAAATTTCTAATCTACCTGACTGAGTTGTAGGTCCATAGACATTGATAAGGATGAAACGATAATCTGCAAAGTAGCAAGTGACTAAAGAGGCTATCTAATGCCTAGTTTTATGAATGGTTACACAGGAGGTTCTAGAAAGATTCCAACAAGTTAGAATTCCCCTTGTCGCTTCTTCAGAATCCATAGCATCCCATTCACATCTTGCCCATACTGCTTTCATAGTTTTTGAAACTTCTTCTTTTATCATTTTAGTTTCCTGGATACAAAGAATATTAGGCTTATTACTTAAACATAGGTTCCTAATACACCTTTGCTTTGAGGGGGCATTAGCACCCCTTATGTTCCATGAGATGACAATCATGTCTCATTAGGGGCTTCTGGCCCCGCCTGCGTATTACAAATATCATTTTGTTGTTTGGTAAAAGGAAGTTCAACCAACTTAGTTTGTGTTCCTTTCTCTATGTTTGCTCTTGCTTCCCTAAATCTTGCTTGATAATTTTTCTCTTTTTGCCTTGCCTATATCAGGAGTAGGTCTTATTATTCTATTCCTCAATATTCTTTCACAATTTTGTTTTCATCATATTTATTCTCTCCTGGTTCTATTACAAAAGCTTTTGACTTATCCTGCTCATTTCTGGTATTTCCTTATTAATGGTAGAGGTATTAACTTCTAAAACTGCATTTTCTTTACCAATTTTTTTCTCCTGAATGGTGCATGGTACTTTAAGAGAGTCTTCAAAATATGATGAGATACATTCCTTAGGTTCATCAAGAATGTTCTTCCTTAAATCAGGATCATACTGAATAGATGGTTCCTTGTTAATATGTTGAAACTGTTGTACTGTGTCCTCTAAGTTTTGATCTACTTTTTCTTCATAGGCTAAAGCCTCAAAAGAGTTGGTATTTCTTCCAATATTCTTGAAGGTATATATTCTCCTTGAAGGTATTTCTTCTTGTAAGGAATTCTCCTAGAGTGTTGCCTATTGCCTTGAAGGTATATATTTCCCAAAATTCAATGGGCAATCCATACATCTTAATCCAAACTGGTATTAGGGACAGATTTACATTTTCAGGCACAAAGTCATTATACTAGTGGGTAAGGAAGAGTCCTGCTCTTCCCATAAACCAAGGACCCCTTTTAGGATTCTATCTCTTTCTTCCCTAGAACAAAAAATGGCTAGGAAGAAACCTTTGGGAAGAAATGATAAAATCACTCCTAGAGACTTCCAACTCCTATCAATCCATTTTCTCAAGGCTGAAGCCCCTGGCCAATACCCATTAAATTTACCAAAAAACACCCTATCTTGGAGCAACGAGGATCTCTTTGAGGTGCACTCACTAACCTCTACCACTATAGATGATTCTAAGGATTTAACTATAAATCGGTCAATGGAAAGGAAACTAAAACTCAAAATCTATTGAAATTTATCTGAATGTCCTATAGCAACTATAAAATTTGATAAAAACTTTATAATAATTTGCATGCAAAATTTCTAAGATAAAGAAAGGGAAAAAAAACTTAGCTGAAAAATTCTATGTCCAGATAGAATGTCTTGCCTCACTGAAGTCCTAGCCCTTCATTGCTCTTCCCATCATCCGAACCTTAGCTGACAAATATTTACAATTTTGTTTTTCGCGACTTGAAATATCATCACTGCCCTTGTTTCGGATGGTTGACTTCACAGGGTCGTATCTCCCTCAATATTGCTCGGATTATTTCATATGAAAACTCAATATTGGTCCAAGAATCAACTGAATCGGATGTTATCTTAACATCTCTTGATTTGTAGCTATGTTTTGTTTTTATTAGATATATATATATATATATATATATATATATATATATATATAGTATTTGTAGCCTTAGATTTTTTGTTTGTACTTTAATTCAGAAACATTGTTTGTATTCTAGAATATATCCACTCAGTGAGAATAACTTAACACTAGCTTTTTTTAATATTGAGTCTTTCAGTTTTAACATGGCCCAATAAATTGTTGTTATTTTAACATCTATTTTTTTCAATGAGTTTACACAGGTTTTTATGAGGGGTCCTGGTTTGCTCATACTAAGTGGGGTTTGAACCTTGGACCTCTCAAAGAGAGGCCAAAGTCCTTACCACTGCAGTAAGCTTGCAGCTCTTATTTTAACATCTCTTGATGTATAGCTATGTTTTGTTTTTATTAATTAAACTATATATTGTATCTGTAGCCTTTGAATTTTGTTTGGACTTCAATGATTATTATTACAGTTGCCTTCCCTGTATTTTCATACACATGTTGAAGCAAGAAAGTGTATGGGGATTAGAATGTAATGCATTCCTGTTTATGCCCTCAAACAGCATATAACCACATTGAACCAAATCGGCGATCGAGGGGCAGGATTGGGTTACTAATAGGAGCCTCTTGACACCTCAAAATGGACATTTTGACCATGGAAGCAATTGCAGCCGTACAAAAGGCAGGATTACCTTGTGAGATAGGGGAGCATCCCTCTAGTTCAGTGGGTGTTATTACCCCTTAGTGAGTGGGACTGACTTAAACTAGTGGGATACAATGTTGGACCAGTGGGATATGTAGGGTGGAAGTACAAGAGACAAATATGAGATGACATGTTAGGAACACAGTGTCACTTTGCCTCTAAAGGTTCTATGATGTCTGAAAAATGGTCAAGATCAAGGAGGAGTTGCACTTCAAGGAAAAAACCAAATCTTTCATATCTTTGATGATTAGAAAAGAAGGGGGATTTGTGGGTAGTATGCATGTTTGAAGCTACCATAGTGTAGGTTGGAGTATATGATGTTAGAGCAGGAGTTCCAAGTGCTATAGAATCTTTGAGAGTGAGTTCACTGTGTCACGAGTGTTAGAATGTTAAAACCTGCTTGTCAGACCCTTTGTCAACTTTGTAAATGACCTTTAGGTCAAGTTTCTTCTTGGGAGTATTTTATTATTATTTTGTAATTTATGGTTGAGTCTGACTCTTGATCCCCTCACCACTTTGAGCCTATATAAAAAGCATTTCATTTGGTCATTGAAATTACTTGATCATCACTACAGTTTTTCGTCCCTATTTCAGAAAGCATTGCTTTTTCCCTGTTATCCATACCTCTTTCAAATACTTTGTACTTCAGAATGTATGGAGGCTGTAAATGGTAATCCGAGCATAAAATGAAAAGCTTTAGGACCTAGAATTCTGATTGTTTTCCAAGTGGTAGTGAGAGACTGGCAAAAAGTGGGAAGACTATGTCATTGCCATCTACCTTTTGATGGAGGCATCTATGGTCTTGGAGAGGTGCTTCAAGAACTCACTTTGCAGTAAGGGGCAAGATTTGTGTGTTGTTTTTTAATATGTGATCGATTTGCTTAAAGGGGTGGGTAATGAAGCCTTTAGGAGTCCATGGTTTAGATAATGGCTCGTTTTGATGAAGCCTTTAGGAGCCTTGAGGAAAAATTGTGGTTTTCTCATTTCTGAGAAAACATGCATATCTTGGATAGTAGGCAGAATTTTCATTTGTTTGCAGATTTTAAATTTTAGTGATAACATAGTAGGGTTCTCAGTTTTGCGTTGTGGCTACTTTCACTGTTTGGCTTCCAAAATACTGGTCAAATTTCAACATTTTTGGCACAAAAGGAGGGGAATTTCAAATCCAAATTTTTAAACTGGGTTGAATATTTGTTGGAATATTCTGCTACATGCAGGGATTTTTCTAGTGCATCTTGGTAGTTGTGGTTCAAATTGGTGGGATTCCATTTCTTGGCTTGATTGGCCACCTTGGTGAATTGACCAGGCTTTTAGTTTGAGTTCATCGTAAAAGGAAGCTCCCAGGTTCAACTTGGTCCCCTCCCTCATTCCAATGTTGTTTATATTGGAGATGATCCCTCCCGTCAATTGGAAAGCCCCTCTCCCTCCATTCTCCTCCATGTGACAGACCAAGCTCTATTTAGTAGAGATTCCAACCCTTTCTTGCTGTATCTATGCCCTGTCATACGCTCCACATGACACTCATTGAGTATCCTCAACATCCTTGTTTTACTATCCTTTCTGTGGAAAAACAATGTAAATGAGTATTTGAGGGGGACATTATGAACATCAGCATTGGTCTTCCACAATCTTTTAAGGAGTAGGCTTTGATCTTCAAAGCCCAACTGATTCTGGTATGCAAGGACATTCATCCCTTTGCATTTTGGATTGTGAGCATGTGCTATTTTTCCTTGCCTAGTAGGAGGAGGCCTTCCAATTTATCCTATTGTACAACTGACGCAGATTACTTGTGCATATTAGTATTGTGAGCTGAATCTTTCATTAATAAAAACATATTGTTGTTTTGTTCATTTGCTTGCTCCTACAATATCAAGAACTGCATTTCGTATTACATAACATTACTGCTCTTCAAATTTTATTATTTACTAGAACTCAAATGAGCTTAATGAGTTCGTTTTTTAATATGTCTAGAATAATGCTTTGAATTCCACTTTTTTTTTGTTTTTTAGGTCTGAGAGACTAGATTGGTCTCATGAGGTGGTTAAAAATCATCAGCATTACAATGTTTCTAGTCAAAAGACAATTTATTCAAAAAATATTGAACGATATGTTGTGTTTCTAGTAATTAAATGTTTATTTATTATTTTATTTATGTTAGATGTGTGAAGTGACATGGCGTAATGGCAATGAGGTATGTTCATAACAGCACGGCCCAGGTTTAAATCTCCTCACTGCAATAATAGGGCCCATAACTTTGAGGACATGCCAATAAGGTTGTGGAGTAATGAAGACTAGGCACATTCAAAAGAGGGTAACCAAATTTCAATCATGCACTGTAATAAGGCATCTCATAGCCTTAGTGCAAAGTTATTACTTTTTTAAAGAGAAGGAATTGTACCTAAAGGTTAAATTAGGTCTCAGTATATCCATCATGCTTTATTGACATATAAAATATATTGTTTCAAATTTTTACGTTCATATGTTTTGGCCTTGTGACAAAGCTCATGTGGAAATTGGCCCTTCTGACTTCTATACATGGAAAATAGAGTTAGCGAATTAAGGAAATGTAGCTCAAATTTGATGATTTTTGTTCAGTTGTGAGATATTGGAGTCCTTGAATGTTTTCTGAGAATCTTTTAAATGAAAAATGAAGGCAAATTTTTTTGGGTCTAACAAATTTCTTAATGCAGGTATAATGTAGCAGTAAAGTGTGCAACGATTACTCCTGGTCAGTAAATTCTTACCTCTTTAGGTCCTTTGGCAGTTGATTCAACAACCCATGCTTGGAATAAAATTATTCTTTACTTTCCAAAATTCCACGGGAAATTTAGATTTTTAAGAACTTGACTTGTATGGTTATAACTAGGTTGAAGTGTTTTGTTTTCTTTTTCTCTTGATAGACAAAAAGGTGATCAATTGTGGGGCCCCTTCTCAAAGCCGGGGAGAAAATTACTAGACACACTGTTTTGGCATCAAGAAGTGCTGCAAAAACTAATAATCAGAGGACCAGAACAAGAGGTCCAAAAAATATGAAACAATTGACGGTGCCTGTGATATTCTTTGTAACAGATTTGGTGAAATTAATCTATAAAGTTTGAATATTGCCAAAATTGGAGACAAGCTGAAGAAAATCAACTAAATTTTTCTATCATGTCTGCCCTCTCAACTCCAACCTGAATTTGATTCAAATATCGAATCACCTTCAATTTGATTAGAATTGCCAATTTCAGATGACTTCTGTCAAATTCGAAAAGTAGAAGAATCTGTGATGTCTATTGGGTAATTTATTTGGGCATAAGCGAGACATTTTTTTTGTTAGGAAGTGAAGTCACTATACAGGTACACAGTCAGCAGAAGCTAAGCTGCAGCAGATGGCTATACTGCTGCTAGACGTCTAGGTCAGATGTCTAGGCAGCAGACCAGACGTTTGGGCTGCTAGACGTCTAGGCCAAACGTCTAGCAGCCCAGAATCTAGCAGCCCACACGTCTGGTCTGCTGCCTAGACGTCTAGGTCAGACGTCTAGGCAGCAGACCAGACGGCAGTAGACCAGAAGTCTGGGCTGCTAGATATCTAGGCTAGACGTCTAGGCAGCAGACGTCTAGGTTAGACGTTTGGGTTGTTAGACGTCTAGGCAGCAGACGATGTCAAGGTGCGGAAGACGAACCGTTTCAGTTGCGCATGGAAACGAACAGTTTTGCGGAGGCTTCCTTTGGGAGAGGAAACGAACGGTTCAGGGTCTTCCCTTTCTGCTCTATAAAAGGGACTTGATCCCTTGCATATGAATGTAATGTTGTAACGTGAATGTAAAGTTTTGCTGAAAATAATAAAGAAAGAGAAGTTGCCATTGCCCCGTGGTTTTCCTGCACATTGCAGGTTTCCACGTAAATCTCTGTGTTACTTGTGTTGCTGTTTTTGTTCTCTGTCATTGTGTTTCTACTTGCAGGTATAAAATCTGAAGTTTTTCCTAACATCTGGTATCAGAGCCTAAGGTTTTGTGCGAGTGGGAGCTGCAACAATGACAGGAGGTGTAACCAAGTTCGAGATTGAGAAATTTGATGGCAGGAACTTCGCTCTATGGAAGATGAAGGTGGAGGATTTGTTGGTTCAGAATGACCAAGCTCAAGCCTTGAAAGGGGTCGCGAGTAAACCGAGCAGCATGAAAGATGAGGAGTGGGCAACGCTGGACAGGAAGGCGGTTTCTACAATCCGTCTCTGCCTAGCAGACTCTGTCTTGTTCAATGTAGCTGAAGAGAAGACCGCGGAAGCCCTTTGGCAAAAGCTTGAAAAGTTGTATGAAACAAAATCAGCAACAAATAAGGTTTTTCTGAAAAAGCAACTTTATAGCTTGAGGATGAAGGAAAGTTCATCCGTGGTAGATCATTTGAATGAGTTTAATACTCTTATCAGTAAACTGGTTTCGATTAATGTGAAGATGGAGGATGAAGATAGAGCTATCACCCTACTTTGTTCCCTCCGGGACACTTGGGATCATATGGTGATGACCATCAGTAATTCATCATCGGGAACTCTAAAATTTGATGATGTGGTAGCCGCTTTGTTGGCAGAAGAGTTGAGGCGAAAAACGTCTCTGGAACCCTCAACCAATGAAGCCCTATCTGTGAGAGGTCGATCTTTCGAAGGGAGTAAACAAGGTAGAAAACAGTCCAGATCTAAGTCTAAAGGACATAAGCGAGAAGGGAAGTGTTGGCATTGTGGGAAGCCAGGACACTCAAAGAAGGATTGTTGGCAATTAAAGAATGGTGAAAAGCAAAATCAGCCATCAGTTGAAGCTAGTGCAGCAGATTCAGGAGAGACGACAACATGTGAAGCCTTATGTATCAGTAACAACAGATCTGTTTTATATACATGGGTTTTGGACTCAGGTGCATCTTTCCACATGTCTCCCCATAGAGACTGGTTTGACAAATATCAGCCATATTGTGGTGGAAAGGTCTATTTGGGTGATGATCACCCTTTAGAAATTGTGGGAAGAGGGGATATAAGGATCGAGGTTGGACGATGGTAGAGAAAGGATGTTATGTGATGTGCGACATGTGCCCGATTTGCGGAAGAATTTGCTCTCAATCAAGATGATGGATAAGCTAGGGTATTCTGTCACTTTCGGTAACAACTACTGCAAAATTACCAAGAGGAGCTCTTGTAGTAGCAAAGGGAGAATCTTATGGGACCCTATATCGTTTATGCGGTGATACGGTGACAAACCATGCAGCAGCAACAACTTCTGTTCGGGATGCGGTAATGCTATGGCATCAACGCCTAGGCCATATGAGTGAAAAAGGTCTGAAAATTCTGCATGACAGAGGTATGCTTTCTGGGATTAAGTCTTGCAATTTAGACTTGTGTGAGCACTTGTATTTTTGGTAAACAAAAGAGGGTTCGGTTTACTGCAAGCCCTGGTAAGAGTTCTGATTTTCTGCAACTTATACATTCGGATATATTTGGACCGGTCCCCACTCGGTCCTTAAATGGCGCCATCTATTTTCTGACTTTTATAGATGATTATTCTAGGAGAGTGTGGGTTTATTTTCTGAAGAAGTCGGAAGCTTTGCAGAAATTTAAAGAGTTCAAAGCACGGGTAGAGAAGAGTTTGGGCAAGTCGATTTTATGTCTCGGGTCGGATAATGGGGGTGAATATTGCTCCAAGGAATTTGATAAATTTTGTATGCAGGAAGGTATTAAGCACCAGAAGACTGTACCATATACTCCACAGCAAAATGGTGTGGCTGAGCGGATGAATCGCACAATCATGGAACGTGCAAGAAGCATGCTCAGCGCAGCCATGTTGGAGAAAAAGTTATGGGCAGAGGCTGTTAATACAGTTGTTTATCTTATTAACAGGTCACCTACAGCTGCGTTGGATGGACAGATTCCGGAGGAGGTTTGGTGTTGTAAGCCAGTTGATTACTCTCATTTGCGTACCTTTGGTTGTGATGCGTTTGCCCATGTACCCAAAGAAAAAAGGTCCAAGCTTGACCCAAAGTCAAGCAAATGTGTTTTTCTCGGCTATGGAGATATAGTGAAGGGGTATAGACTGTGGGATCCTACTGCCCACAAGGTAATTATTAGCCGGGATGTAATTGTTGATGAAAAATCCATGCAAAGGAAGGAGGTACAGCAAACTCCTAATGTTGTACCAGTTGAAGTAGAAATGAGTGAAGATGAATATGAAAATCAGCATGCTGAAGTTTTTGATCAGCATGCAGAACAACAAGTAGAACAACAAGTAGAGCAGCCACAACGGTCACAAGACCAAGAGCCACAATCAAGAGATCATTGGGTTAGAAGATCTACACGTCCACAAAAGTGTCCGGAAAGGTATTCTCATGTTTATCAGTCCTCTTTTGCTTTGTTAACTGATGATGGTGAACCTAGTTCATTTCGGGAAGCTAGAGAGTCTGAGAATGCGAGAAAAGTGGAGGAAATCCATGGAGGAGGAAATCGAGGCACTTCGCAAGAATAAAACGTGGGAACTTGTGGATCTCCCACCTGGAAGAAAGGTTGTTGGAAACAAGTGGGTGTACAAAGTGAAGAAGAACAACGATGGGTTGTTGGAACGCTATAAAGCTCGCTTGGTGGCAAAAGGCTATGTGCAAAAGTCAGGTATTGACTTTAATGAAATTTTCTCTCCAGTTGTGAAGATGACTACTATTAGAGTTCTACTTGCACTTGTAGCTGCACAGGATTTAGAACTGGAGCAGCTTGATGTAAAGACTGCTTTCTTGCATGGTGATCTCGAGGAAGAGATTTATATGGATCAGCCTGAGGGCTATGAAGAAAGAGGCAAAGAGCATTTGGTTTGCAGACTGAAGAAATCATTGTACGGGTTGAAACAGGCGCCAAGGATGTGGTACAGGAAATTTGACACCTTCATGAAGAGCCAAGGTTTCAGCAGGAGTGAAGCTGACCATTGTGGATACTATAAGAGGTTTGATGATGGCAGTTTTATTATTTTGTTGTTGTATGTTGATGATATGCTGGTTGCAGGCCCCAACATGAAGAAAATCATTGATCTTAAGGCTCGGTTGGCTAGGACATTTGAAATGAAGGATTTAGGAGCAGCAAACCAAATTTTAGGGATGAAGATACACAGGGACAGAAAAGGAAGAAAGATCTGGTTAAGTCAAAAGTCATATATGGAAAAGATTCTGCAGCGCTTCAATATCCAGAATGCAAAAAGAGTTAGTACCCCACTTCTTACACACTTAAAGTTGTCTTCCAACCGGTGTCCTAGAACGAAGCGAGAGAAGACAAGCATGTCTCGTGTACCGTATTCATCAGCGGTAGGAAGCCTCATGTATGCCATGGTGAGCACCAGACCGGATATTGCCCAAGCGGTGGGAGTAGTCAGCCGGTACATGGCAAATCCTGGTAAGGAGCATTGGAATGCGGTGAAGTGGATATTTAGATATTTAAGAGCCACTTCGGATGTTGCCATTTACTTTGGATCGGCAGATTTGCAAGTTAAAGGTTTTGTGGATTCTGATTATGGTGGAGATAGAGATGGGAGAAAGTCCACTACAGGATATACCTTCACTCTTCCTTGGTGGAGCGGTGAGTTGGGCTTCTAAGTTGCAGTCTGTTGTGGCTTTATCAACCATTGAAGCGAGAATATATTGCAGCGACTCATGCCAGCAAAGAGGCAATTTGGCTAGAGCGATTGTTGGGTGACTTCAAGGTAATGCAGGAGAAAATTACGTTGCATTGTGATAGCCAAAGTGCTATTCAGCTAGTGAAGAACCCAACATTCCATGATCGCACGAAACACATTGATGTCAAGTACCACTTTATAAGAAATGTGGTGGAAGAAGGTAGGATCTTGTTGCAGAAAATCGACACTGAAGTGAATCTTGCAGATATGCTTACAAAGCCGGTCAAGGTAGAGAAGTTTGAGTGGTGCAGAACTTCTCTGGGCTTGCTGAAAAAGTAACAAGGGCAGCATTGGGCAATTGGCACTGGATGAAAATCTTTGGTAGAAGAATTCCTGAATACGACTTCAAGTGGGAGAATGTTAGGAAGTGAAGTCACTATACGAGTACAGATCAGCGAAGCTAAATAGCAGACTAGCTAGACGTCTAGGAGAGACGGACGTCTGGGCTGCTAGACGTCTAGGTCAGACGTCTAGGCAGCGGACAAGTCGGGCTGCTAGACGTCTAGGCAGCAGACCTGCTAGACGTCTAGGCAAGTAGACGTCCAGGATAGACGTCAGGATGCGGAAGACGAATCGTTTCAGTTGCGCATGGAAACGAACAGTTTTGCGGAGGCTTCCTTTGGGAGAGGAAACAAACGGTTCAGGGTCTTCCCTTTCTGCTCTATAAAGGGGACTTGATCCCTTGCATATGAAGTGAGGTTGGAATGTGAATGTAAAGTTTTGCTGAAAATAATAAAGAAAGAGAAGTTGCCATTGCCCCGTGGTTTTCCTGCACATTGCAGGTTTCCACGTAAATCTCTGTGTTACTTGTGTTGCTGTTTTTGTTCTCTGTCATTGTGTTTCTACTTGCAGGTATAAAATCTGAAGTTTTTCCTAACATTTTTCTTATACATTTCAAGCTGCATCACCAAATTAATTTTAGTTTTATATTTTTTTTTCCTTTAATTCTATTAAATTATAGATATATTTGCATATTTTTAATATTTCAAATCTCATGTTAAATTTTATAAAAAATATTCAACATGTCAAACTTCTTCTAAACTTTCAGCTTGCTGAACTCAATTTCAAACATGAACCTTGTGGCTAAGACAAAATCTAAATCAAGACAAAATCATACAATTTTGGCTGACAAGGTCAGGGTGGTGTTATCCCTGCTGGCCTCTAATTAAAACTCAGAAACTGCAGGAACACAGCTTCCTATCTGCTCATGCTAGTGGATATCATTAAATGTTAAGCTACCAAGACCATTCTGGGGAGCAAAAGCAAGCTTGCAAATCTGAAGAACAATGCCATCTAGCTAGTATTGACTGAGAGCTGCATAACAGTTGTTGCTTTGTATATCATATGAATAATATTGAGGAACCACAAACAAGAATATGAACGACGGAGACAACCTTTAATGCCAAGATCAACTCTATATGCTTTTTCTGCACTCTGTAAGGAGTCAGGAGCAGCATGTGAAGGCATAAAATACTTCGTGAGATTATTTGCAAGCAAATAAAATCAGTGATTGATCCATGGCCTCCAAATGGCTGACTTGCGAAGATCCTTTCTTATACAAAACTCAAACAATAGTATATATATCTTGCCTAATGGATCAGAAAATATAAATACAGCTGAAAATTGCTTAGGAACAGTGCAGAAAGTAAAGAACCATTGACACTAAAACTGCACACAAGAAAATAGTAACAACATGAGGATTTATGTGGGGAAAACCTCAAAACCCTCTAGGGGACAAAAACCCATGGAAAAATAATGTTGCAGCTTATATTGCAGAAAATCAATCATATTACGATGTATATTAATCAAGACAAAGTCTCTGCAGGAATTGACAGCACCACTCAGCCCATATTGCCAAAGACTTCCTGCCTTTCCAGTGGAAGGAAAATGTAGCAGCATTCCCAATTTATGTTTTTTCAGTAATGGGGAAAGAAAGAGGGGCGTGGAAGGTTAAAAGCCATATCCTTTTCTTTTCAACTCCTCCTTGAGTGACCTTTCAGTTTTGAATCTTTTTCCAAATCCGTAAATGACTTTCATTTTATTATTTTTGTGTTGACCTGGTCTTCAATGTGGATCACACTTCCCCAATGTAGGATTTTGGTCCCTCAAGAGCTTAGAAATTGAACCAGGGGAGCAAGTCTTTGCTCCACCTGATTTTTGGTGTGCCACTTTGCTTTTGTCACTATTTGTCCTTCCAGCCCCAGTTGCCAATACTCTTGCTGTACTTGGCGGGTAGAATGAACCTGCTTATGTAAGAGGGTATCTTCATAGGGATGAGCATCCTTGCTTGGAATCTAGTCTTTAAGTGATGGAGTACCCGCTCTTCTTGCCCTTCATCAGGCCAAGAGGGCTCAAAGAATTTCAGGTTCTTCACATTCACAAGAGAGTATATCTCCATGAAAGGTGGATGATCCAACTCAAAAGCATTGCTCCTTAATGCTATGGAAAGGACTGCCAAATGGGTTTTATCTTCTTACCCACCTTATGAATCCTTTCTTTTCCAAAGTGCAATCATACCGAGTTGTTAACATGAAAAGTGTGGTCAACTTTTTGCTTGTCATGCCTGGCCTTGTACCTGGATTGACTCTCCTCTAGGCTATTTTGGTAAGTCAACCTGATTTTTTCCAAAAGTCTATTGGCTTTGCTTATCTCCTTATGATTATCCACATCATATTGTGAAAACTCAAACGCTAAATTGAAAGCTGAATTAGGAAGTTAACCATAAGTTTCAAAAGGTGACAGATTAGTGGAACCATGGAATTCATAATTAGAAAAAACCATGATATTTCGGTTTTTCTTGCGCTATTTTGTCCTGATGATTAAATCGCCCCATTTTCTGAGAGTCGACAATGGCTGATTTTTTGGAGAAAAATCACACAAAATAGTTGAGGTAGGGTTTCCATATTTTTAAGCATTTTTAAGCTTTGTTTTCTCTCTTCCTTAGCAATCTAAGACACGGCCTCACGGCCTTAATACCTGTAAGGCCATGTCTTACACTTTTAACAGTTACCTTCTTTTTGGAAAAATAAACGACTTCTTTGGGTGATGGCCAAGGAAGGGGAACGGTAAGCCGCATCACCCGAGTTGGAAACATGGCATAAAGGGGACTTTGTCAGCTCAAGTCATTTGCAATTATTGCGTCAAAGACATGAGTGGAGGTGTCAATCGCCTCAAATACCTTCATGCTGGGGTTCTAACTAGTGATGTAATGTTGCATCTGGCAGAGGCCGATACAGTAAAAAACAAGGTCAAGGCTTGGGTGGTTGGAGAAGAGGAGAAGAGGGCAAAGAAGCGAGAGCAAAGAGCATTTTAAAAAGGCTTTACTATGTAATGCATAGGATGGAATTTTTTTTTGTTGAAAGCTTGGAAAGACTTAGTCTTTAAGGATATGGTTTTGATGGTTATATGGGTTTTGTTAGAATTTACATTAGGTAATTAATGTAAGGGCATTAATGTAAGGGTGCGTCCCTTCATATTTCATTGTGTAAATATTCATACTAAAATAATAATATAGATGTGCTTCAATCTACATTTCATATCTGATATGTTATTAGAGCACCGGGGTAAGAACAATTATCTTTCTCGTCTGCCATCAAAATTGTGAGGATTCTTGTCTTACGTAAAAGGTGGTGCATCCAATGCCCACAGAATTATTTTTGAGGCTAGAACAAGCCACTAGGTCGCCTAGCACGAATTTGTGTGAAAATTGCAGCCAGAGGGAACGTCTACAACACAGTTTTTTAAAACGCGTTTACAACAACGCAGACGTGCCCAAACGTTTTTATTAGCAATTGTATCCCCCTCAAACAACAAATCAACGGAGTTCATGTGCGCATACTTCCACTTGAGAAGCCCCTCGTGAGAGTTTGGAACGTACCGGTCGTCCCATCCCATCCGTCCGTCAGCCTAGTGCGGAAGCCCCGGAATCAAATCCTCAATCAGTTTTTGCATCGCAAAAAGCCTCCAGAAAGCCTCCTCATTGAAGTCATAAAAATATTGACCGCACCGCGCAGTGGAAGCAGATCGAAGAGTGACATTAAAAGAAAAAAGAAAAAATTGAAAAATTCAAACCTTATTCCTAAGGTTTCTTGGTTGCCCAATCAAATTCGTCGAAGCTCCAGACCGATAACAAACGGAGAAGCCATAAGTGTGAAAAGAAGCGCAGGTCCTTTAAGTAGGGCCTAGGGTTTGTTAATCTTTGGCTTCGTGGTTGTGTTATTTAACCTCAGATTTGGCAATCACGCATATAACATTGCCTTGCTGTCATTCGTTCGGACATCCCATTTTACTGTAGTTTGTTTATTAGCAACCTAGACTTTAAGTAGAGTTCTGGGTTTGCGTTGGCGCCAACGTGGTAATTCCATGGTGGTCTTCTGGCAGGCGGTATTGTTCCCGACCGAAGCACCGATTCACCGATCACGAAGCCAACAACGGTTTCACAGTTATAAACTTATAATATAACGTCACTTTATATTATAACAGGAGCTAACTTTATAAAATTTGCCTCTTTATAACTTTATAACATCACTTTATAAAGTTATAATATAAAGTATTAGGAAAATAAAGTTATAAAAGCCTAAAGTTGCATGTATCAGGAAGAGGACTCCGAAGGCGTGATGCAAGATTATAGATAATGTTATATATTATATTATAATAGATAACTTTATATTAAATATAACGTAATATTATATATAACTTTATATTAAATATAAAGTAACTTTATATTACATATATAACTTTATATTAAATATAAAACTTTATATTTAATATTTGTCAATTTATAAATTTAATATTTATAAAGGTGACGGTGAATATATTGCCCAAGTAAGATGGTGCAATTGATTGCTCCGAGAATATTACTTTCCGATTCTCAAGTCCTCAAAGGTGACAATTATGCGGCCTGGAAAACGAAGATTCAAGCCATTCTTGAATTCGAAGGCTTATGGGATATTGTTACTGGGACTGAGCAACGTCCATAGACAACTGGCAAAGATCAAGAGGTGTTTGATCAACGAAACCGCAAGGCTCGTATGATCCTTTTACTTGGTATCTCGGACGATGTCCAACCTCATGTTTGGGATGCTAAGACTTCTACTGCCATATGGACGAAGTTGCAACAAGTGTATGAGTCAAAGAACCAAAATCAAATTCTTCATCTTCAAGGATAGTTGCACACTCTAAGGTTGAAAGGTGGCGAGAAGTTGGAGTCATTTCTTCGCCGAGTAGCGACACTCCGTGCCTCCCTACAAGCACTAGGAGAGACTGTGGAAGATAAGCTCCTTGTACCCATTGTCCTGAGAGCACTCTCGGAGTCGTATCGCACCTTTGTGATGTCCTTGAACATCCTGAAGCAGAAGCCAGATTTTGAAGAGCTAGTAAATCTGTTGCAACAAGAGGAAGCGTTCCATGAGAACTCAACTGAAGAAGAGCATGCCATGATGATGAATCAGAAGGGCCAGAAGTCGTTCCACCAGAAAGGACAAGGCAAACAAAATCCCAACAAGTTGCAGAAAAGTTGTTTGATTTGTGGTAAAAAGGGACATGACTTGCACGAATGTTGGTACAATTATTTTACTCAGGGATATTCGAGTAACAAGAATACTAAGCAAAGAGGACCATCTCCTACGAACAAGGGGGAGTGGAACCAATGAAGACCACCAAGACAACAACAAGGGAATGTTGCCAATACTGAAGACGAGGAGGAGCCTGAGGAATTTGCTCTTGCTCATCAGGAGCAACCATCCACCACTACCACTTGGTATGTTGATTTCGGTGCTTCCAAACACATCACTGACCGGAAGGATTGGTTTGTCTCGTTGGATGAGAAGTCTTATCCAGGTCAGGTACATTTGGGGGATGACACACCCTATGACATTGAAGGAATGGGAGATGTGCAAATCCGGCTTGGAAAGCATCATTGTCAGATAACAAAGGTCTTGTATGTTCCCGGACTCACGAAGAACCTTTTATTTGTCAATCAGATGTTGGATAACAATTTGCGCGTGGAGTTTGATATTGTGGATGGAGAAAAATGTTGTCTTATTCGAGACAAAGCCCGAGATTCTCACATCGTCGCTAGACCCTCAAGAGTTGGGAAGATGTTCTTGCTTGATTGTGTGGCTTCCAACAATCAGACGCTCACTGTTCGTGTTACAGATGTCACTACCCTTTGGCACCGACGATATGGACACATGAATCCCCACTACTTGATGACCTTGCAAAAGCACGATTTGGTACATGGTCTTGATGTGATTCACACCGATCTGTGCGGACCCCTAGAGGCTAGCCACACTGGCCTCAGATATTTCCTGCTATTTGTTGATGACTACTCCAAAAAAATGTGGGTGTATTACTTGAGATCGAAGGATGAAACCTTTCAGTATTTCAAGGAGTTCAAAGCTCTTGTGGAGATTGCCACTAGCCATCATATTCATGTCCTCCGCTCAGATCGAGGGGGAGAGTACACCTCAAAAGAATTTTCTGCATTCCTAAACAGAGACTTAGCAAAAGAAGTCTACATGAAGCAACCTGAGGGATTTGTCATTGATCGTGGAAAGTTTGAATACTTTCGAAGCATCCTCTCTTGTTCTCTGAAGACCTAATGTATTATGGGAGGGAATGTTAGAATAATACATTAGGTAATTAATGTAAGGGTGCGTCCCTTCATATTTCATTGTATAAATATTCATATTTCATACTAAAATAATAATATAGATGTGCTTCAATCTACATTTCATATCTGATAGGTTTGTGACTATTCTTTGTGCTGAGTTGTTTGTTTTTTTGTTGTTGATCAGAACAAGCTCAAGTTTTGTACTTGGTTTTTTCTTTTTAAGTTGAATATAAATATCTTGCATCCTTCAAAGAATTGTAATTATACTCTTTTTATGAAAAATCTAATAGAAAATCAACTTCTGCTTCTGTTTTAAATATTATATTTTTTTGTGAATTAAATTTTTTCCTTCGATGTCTCTTTTGCCAAGTCATCAAGAACATAGTTGAGAAAATCTGCAAAAAATCTGCAGAATCCTGATTTTTTGCCGATTTTTTAAAATGCCGATGCAATCGGCAAACTCTTGGCGATGCAAATTTTTTTGAAGATTTTTGCCGATTTTTTCAAAAAATCTGCAATTTTTTTTTAGGCTGCGGCCGATTTAGGGTTTTTTTATGCAAGCCCATTTTTCAGCTGTTAATGTTTGAACTTCGAAGTTTAAAGTTTAAACCCTAAACCCGAAACCCTCTTTTTAAGTAAATATTGCTGCCTGATAACTATGTATGTAAGCCCATTTTTCAGCTGTTAATGTTTGAAACTTTGAACTTTGAAGTTTAAACCCTAAACCCTAGGCTAGGCCCTAGGGTTTAGGGTTTAGTGTTTTGTTTTTTTTTCCTCCTCTTTTTAAGTAAATATTGCTGCCTGGTAACTATGTATGCAAGCCCATTTTTCAGCTGTTAATGTTTGAATTTGAAACTTTGAACTTTGAACTTGAAGTTTAAACCCTAAACCCTAGTCTAGGCCCTAGGGTTTTGGGTTTAGGTTTTTTTCCTCCTCTTTTTAAGTAAATATTGCTGCCTGATAACTATGTATGCAAGCCCATTTTTCAGCTGTCAATGTTTCAATTTTAAACCCTAAACCCTAGCCTTTTGGTTTAAGGTTTAGGTTTTTTTTTCCTTTTTTTCAAGTGATTGTAACTTTGTTGTTACTTGTTTCCATGTGCAGGCATATAAAAAATGAAACCTTTTTTTCCTTGTTGTTACTTGTAACTTTGTACCTTTTCATATTATAAGCAATACAAGATGTGTTTTGTCACTTTCATGTGTACTTAAAGCTTGAGCCTTGTATGATGTCTTGACATGAATTATTGCTTTTATTGCAATATTTGATTTGCATAATGTTAATTCATTGTAATATGCATGAAAAAAAAATTTTTCAATGAAAATTTTCGTTTTCTTCGGTTTTTTTTTGCCGATTCTTTCCCCGATTTTTTGCCGATTCCTGATTTTTGCCGATTTTTAAAAATGCCAATTCTTTTTCCAATTCTGATTTCCTCAACTATGATCAAATACTCTCCAAAATTTGGGTTGTTTATTTTTTCCCATGTGATTTTTCCAACTTTGCCATGAGTTGTCCTATTGTAAGCATGCCGAATATAAGGCAAACTCATCCCCAGCCTTTGGATTTCTACGTTATAGCCTCATAAAAGATGAACCAAGTTGTAGACCTGTTCAACTTGGTAGCCGTCCTGTCCTACAAAATAGTCCAAAAGACATTGAGAAATCTATTATCCCAACGGCAACCCAAAATGGACCTAGACCTACATAGAGAACTTGTGGGCAGGTTCCTTGATTTGAAGCAGTCCTCTTATAAGGCACCAACATGCACATTTTGCTAAATTGATCAACCATAGCAAACAAATATTTATTTTTCAGCCTTGCTCTGGGAAGCCAAACTAGGAAATCTATGGAGACTCTCCCCCAAGGCCTAGATGGAGTCGGTAATGATGTAAAGAACCCCAAATTTCTGTTATTTGGTTTGCTAATGCTACGCAAAACACAACCCTTACCAATGTTAGCAACAGTATCTTCCATTATTGGTCAAAATACATATGTTTGCAAGTGAGCAATTGTCTTATTCATTTCAAAATTACCAACAACAAGAGAAGTTTGGGCTTTTCTTGTCAAGTGCATTCTTGAACCTCTCTTTGGATTTGCCCTATTTATAAAGTAGGTCATCAACACCTTGGTAATCAGCTATACTTCCTTCCACACAAACTTTGAAACTCTTCAAATGGTTGATATATCTCTCTAAAATCCTTGGCTTGAGCATATTCCTCCAAAGACTCCCATGTGCCAATGGCTCAACCTGCATAGCAGTACAGGGGGCAGTAATGGGAGGTCATTAACACCTTTCTTGTATTTATTAACAATAAAATTGCTGTAAAAGGCCCACACATCTAAAATATCTAGCTGCTTGTAGTTTGCTATGAGTTTGAAGATATTGCAAGGGTTGGTGATCTGTGTGGACAACTGTTTCCTTCCCTATAGCTCTTCAACTACTTGGTGGCTTGCACTAAGGCATAGAACTCCTTGTCATTATTGGGGTAATTCTGAACAACTTTGTCAAACAACTTTCCGTGGTAAAAAACTGGTTTTCCTCTCGAGGAAAACATAGCACCCATAGCATAATTATAAACATCAATGTCCACCTCAAATGATTGTTGCAAGTTGGGCAATGCCAACATAGGTGCATTGCTGATTCTATGCTTCAACTCTTCAAATGGTTGAGCATGCTCTTTCTTCCAAATAAAATTTATGCTCTTGGAAGATAGACATGCAAAGGGGCAGCAATAGCTATAAAGTTAGCAATGAATTTTCTCAAAAACTGTACTGCTCTAGCAAAACCTCTAACTTCAATAACATTAGTGGGAGTAGGCCAATTCAAAATGACTTCAACTTTGGATGGATCAATCTTCAATTCAGCTCCACTTATACCCAAACCAGGATACACTAAACTCTGCTTTGCAAACTGGCACTTCTTCAAATTGGTGTTAAATTGATTTTGGTGTAGCAAGTCTATCATTCATTACCCTCATGAACGTTGCAAGAGCATAGCATTGGCTGAAAGGAAAAACTAGCCATTCATGTTGTCTTGAGGGTAACTTTCAAGATTCCTCTATATGATTTTGATTGTAATCAGACTTCAAATACAGCTTAGTGAAATATTACACCTTTTGCAGTTGGTCCAAAAGATCATCTATCTTATGCAGTGGATAGTGATTCTTGATGGTGATTTTGTTCAAGGCCTGGTAATCTATGCACATTCTTCTTGTACCATCTTTCTTAGGCATCAAAATAATGAACCTGGCCTGATGGCTCTGTCCAACAACAACTTAATTTGCTGCTTGATTTTTTCATTTTCTATTATTGATCTACTATACAACCCCAAATTGGGTAAATTGGCATTTGGCTGCAGTTGAATCACATGCTCAACTTCCCCCTTTAGTGGAAGTCACTTAGCTTCTTCAAACACTAATTTGAGGATTTGGAATAACTCCTTCATTTGCTCTCTTTGTTCTGAAGTTGAAATTTGAGCTTTCAACTTTGACATCTTCTTCTTCCTTTTCGCTTTGATGAAAATGAGAATAAACTTTTTGTTTGCATTGAACAATATTTTGCTTGATTGGCTGAAATAAGTGTGAAGGGTGGCTTTCATTTGTAAGCCCTGATGATGCACTGCTGTCCTCTGGTCAAGAGATGCTTTCTTCTTATGAAGATTGCATATCTTATCTATAAGTAGGGGCTACCTAACACAAGCTCACAAATATCCAGTGGTAAAACCTTGCATAATACCTCGTCAACAAAGTCAGCAGAAATTGGAGACCTCACTCTACAGTGGAATTCACCTTGATTGTTTGTTAAACTTATACTCTGTCTTGTTCTAGATATCATCTCCAGCAAAAATTAGATAATTCCAAGTTACTTTTAAAGTCAGCTATTTCCAAATATTGAGCATAATGTTATATGTTGTAAATTCATTGTTTAAATGGACATTGAGATGTGTGTGCAAATGCCATCACAAGCATGTCTTTTAAAGAGTATCAGAATGGGGAGAGCACAGATGATGTTCACATACTTTAAAATACATAAACATGGGCCACCTAACTATAATCCTTATTTAAATGGGGTCCGTTGTCCTTGAACAGTCAGTTTTTATGGGATGTTCAACTATTGTCCAACTCATTGTATAGCATCATTTTAACCGACTCCAGAGATTACCACTGTGCATTACTTAAGTGACACACTATAATTATTATGCCACATGGCACAAGGAAAAATAATTTAAAGACACAGTGGACATCAGACTAAATTTTGGCTGACATTCAGTGCTAGTCTGTACATAAAAATTTTGTATTAAGGAAGATTTGGTTTAACAGTGAGCGTATGATGTTGAAATTTCCTTATATTTGTGCTTAGCTAATTCTGGAAGTTATTTTCATCTCTTCACATCTAGAAAGCACCGAGGTCCTTTTAGCCATTCTAGGAATGATTACGTTAGTCATCTTGAATAGGAATAGGAGTGTTAAATTTTGTGCTAACAGTGTAGCTCCCCTTTGGAAGAACAGTTGCACATAAAGCTCAGAGGAGGATTTGCACAATGAAAAGAGGCATGACATTTTCCTAAATATTATTGGAAAAGTATAATATATTCTAGAGTAAGAGATCACAGGGATGCAACTATTAATAATCAATTTATTGTGTATTTTGTTGCTGTCAATGGATAATGAAAAGGAACAAATCTGCTAGGTGTTGTCTTAATGTGTTGGTAAGATTATCTTTGGAAGTGCTTAGTAGGAAGATTTGTGCTTTGGTAAAGATGACCTCCATGACTTCTTGTAAGCATGCAACACTCTTTAACTGAATGTTAGCTCTAGCAATGGTTGAATAGTAAAATCATTTTCAACTGTAAATACAAAGAGACATTTAGGCAGCATCAGATTTTGTAGGCCAACCCTCATGTTACCATTCATTACAATCTACTAATTATTAATGACTTCTTTAGCATTCTTTAGCCATCATCAGACATTCCTAAATGTATGCATTAAAGCTTAATGTCTTATTGACATCTCCAAATTAACAGTGACTTGCTTTCCTGGATATTATGATGAGATAAACATTTCATTCAATAATGTCTGAAGTAACTTTATGCTAGTCACAAACATGATATCATTGTTTTTATTTTCGTTTATGAATTGTGAGGGGTGGAAAGTTCATAACTTCATATCATGAGGCATTTGAAGCTCCCAATATCAGTTTAACTACAAGAACCAAGGGTGATGCTTTGTCAGCAGATATTATTGCTTTTCTGCTCCTGCCTAGAAAGGATTAAAAGCCAGCAAAAGTGCACATCTCTATCCTTGTCTTTGAGACAGTTGTTTCAAGTAGCTTAATTTTGGCTGAGGATATGAAAAGTTAGAACCTTGGGAAACCTCACCAGAGGTTATTGCTATAGCTTATAATTGTTCAAGATCTAATTATTAAGATCTTTGCTTGATAAATAGAAATTCTTTTAGAAATTATTGTCATGATAGTTAATTAATTCTTCCTTAAATTAATATTTTTCTTACAAGCAGCTGTCATTCATGTTGGAATAATGTGCATTTTGTTATTACCCAGATGAAGGAAGAGTTAAGGAGTTTGGACTGAAGTCAATGTGGAAAAGCCCTAATGGCACAATAAGGAACATATTGAATGGTAATGATTCTTACCTACTGGTGTGCACCTTTCCTTGCTCCATTTGAAAGAAAATGACATATATATGCAAAGGAACAAGGCATACAAGTCTCTTCATTTTTCAGTCAGTTATGTGGAGAATAAGGTATTGTTTGTAGCATTAAATGTAATACTTCATTAAGGCTTGAATAAATAAATGCATGGTAAGTCGTGTTATGTTCGAGTCTATACTGAGTTGTTTCCTACTCCACATGAGACTACATTTAATCGTGAGTTATGATTAGAGGTTGTGTATAGGACATTTGGATGGTTGTTGCCAACTGACTCACTTGTCATGGCCAGCCTTTATGTTCATTTCCTGATCACTAGATAAGTTCCTGTATACTATTGCTATGCATTTTAGAGATATTGTACATAGTGGATGGTTGTTATGAGAATAATTCCATTCCATGTATTACGTTTGATGTATGATTATTTCATCTTGATCTGAATGATGATGTGTCTTTGCATATTCCATACTATTCCCATTTAGAATACTTATTTCTTCATGTTTCACGTATATCATGTTTGTGTACTGTTTTTTGTTTGGCATAATCATATTTGATGTTTCATTATACTATTCTTGACGATTTGCGGCCCCAAATTTGGGTTTATAGACATGATAGTTATGCACTTGTAGGATACTTGTGTGCAACATGCAGTTATAGGAGAGCATGAACAACATGTGAGAATGGAAACCATAGTAGAGAAAATCGGAATCGGGTAGTAAATCGGCTGGGGAAAAAATCGGCAAAAAAAAAAAACCGAAGAAAACGATTTTTTTATTTTTATTTTTTTTTCATGCATATTACAATGAATTAACATTATGCAAATCAGATATTGCAATAAAAACAACAATTCAAGTCAAGACATCATACAAGGCTCAAGCTTTAAGTACACATGAAAGTGACAAAAGTTCACAAAACACATCCTGTATTGCTTATAATATGAAAAGGTACAAATTACAAAATGTGTCAAGACTCAAAATGCCTCAATAGGCCCACTATCTATTGTCTTCCTTTGCCCCTTGTCCTAACATAAGCCCTAGTCTCTCTTGCTTGATGTGTGCTTGTAGATGCTTGTGCCGCTTCTCGTGCTAAGGCCTCTTCTTGGTCCCTTGCTGCCATCTCCTCCGCTAGGGTCTCATAGTTTTGCAATTCTTCCATGCTGAATAGAGGCTCTTGCTGTACCTAGAAGTTCAACTAGATGAGGAAAGGGACAAAAAAAATACTATAACTATAAGATATGCTTTTAAACGAAGAGGAGGAGAGGAGAAAAAGGTCCCACCAAGATTTGAACTACTACCTGCTGCTCTTGTGCTTCTGCATCTGTGATCCATTCAGATGATGGATCAATGTCACTTAGGTCAATGGGCTCAATATTTGTTTTTTCAAAAGATTTTTGGTGGAGACGAAGGTTGTAGTGCACAAACACAAGATCATTTAACCTTTCTTGTGTAAGTCTGTTGCGCTTCTTGGAGTGTATGTGCTCAAACATACTCCAATTGCGCTCACAACCTGAAGAGCTACATGGTTGAGATAAGATTCTAACCGCCATGTGCTGCAAATTGGGCGTAAAATCACCAAAGTCCTCCCACCATAAATCTAGAAACAACAACAAAAAAAAAATTAATATTTCACATGTAACAACTTAAAAGTTTAAATTTTAAAACAAAATCAGAAGACAATAAATAATAATTCGATGAGGTTTACGGTTTACCTGGCCTCAATTTCTTAATAGCATTTTTGCATTGCACAGATGGGAATTGGCGACCATGACATGCCTTATAATTTTGTATCTCGGCACGCGTTTCATCGCACAATTGTGGTGTCTTGGAGAACACGCGGTCAATGCAATCTTGAAGGCCAATCTTGACCTCATAATCAACACGGAATGTGGGCTCATAAAAGAATTTGGGGTTCAAATAGTAACCCGCTGCATGAAGAGGGCTATGGAGTTGTGATGTCCATCTGTTATCAATGATGGTCCAAATGGCATCATATTTGGTGCGGTTATGTTCATAAAATGCAGCAATGGCCTCTTTCGCCCTATCCATAGCCTCATATACAAAACCCATTGGAAATTGTTCTCCATCAACAAGACGAAGAATCTTCACCAATGGCTCTGAGACCTGAAAAAAAAAAGAAAAATAATTTAAAGAAAAATATTTTACAACATAAATAAAATAAAACAAATTAATAAGCGTAGTCTTGTACCTTGATGGCCTCATCCATGGCCATCCAAAAGTCCTCCTCAAACAAACAAGTATAAACATTTTGCCCCTCGGATGATGTGCGGTATCTTGCAGCTGCTTCAGAATTCCACTCATCACTCACAAACATTTGTTTTAGTGACCCTCTTGCATTGTAAATGCTCTGCAATGTCACAAAGTTTGTGGCGAAGCGTGTAATGCCAGGCCGCACTAGCTCCCTCCCATTGGTAAATCGCCTCATGAGGCTAAGGACCCATGAATGGTTGTAAATGAATTTTGTGATGGCCTTAGCCTTCCCTACAACCTCTCTTACCCAAGGTAATTTCCCAATGTCCTCGAGGAGCAAATCAAGACAATGGGCTGCACATGGGGTCCAAAAAATGGTGGGGAATCTTGCCTCCAAAATCCTCCCGGCTGCCTTATATGCTGCTGCGTTGTCCGTGATGATTTGGACAACATTCTCCTCCCCAACCTCCAAGACAACCTCCTCCAACAACCCTGCAAGCATTTCGGCACTCTTAACATGTGCCGATGCATCTACTGACCTAAGGAATGCAGTTCCTTCTGCAGATGCAACCAAAAAATTAATGAGGGTTCTTCCCCTCCCATCTGTCCAACCATCAGACATGATAGTGCAACCCTTGGTTCTCCACACCTGACGCTGGTTGTCAAGCACAACCTAAAGTAAAAAAAAAAAATTAGTCATGCACATTGCATATTGATTTTATCATATTAATATATATAAAAAAAATAGTCATGCCATATATATATAAATTTAGTCAAGCACAATGACACAACCTGAATGTCGTCCACAGATTGTTGAAGGAGAGGGCCCCTAAGGTCATCATAAGTTGGCACCTTAAATCCTGTGCCGCAGCTTGCGATGACATCTATCATGCGCCGCCAGTATGGAGACCTTGCCACATTGAAGGGAATGTCAGAATAGTACCAAAAAGTGGCAATGGCTGTCCTCGCTGCAATGTGCTTCTCTTGGTTCCACGCGGCCATACCCTCAAGCGTGGATTGTGTCCCTGCCCCTGGCACAGAACGGTCTAACTCTACAAAAGAGGAGTCTCCCGTCCCACTAGCTCCTTGTGCACTTGAAGGACTCGAACTACTTTGTGGAAAGAACCGCTTAAGGCTGCCACGCCCACTAGTACGAGCACCTCGGGAGGGGGGGATGAAATGGCATCGCTATAACTTCTTTTGTTACTAGCGTTTTCATCTGCCGCAGTGATCATGGCGTTTACTTTGTTTTTAACATCTTCTGGCACCTTATCACATATTGCTATATTATTTCCTGCTAACCGTGCCAAATGGAATTTGAGGCGAAAAACGCCTCCAGAATAATGATTGCCACAAAAATTGCATCTAAAATTGTTTTTTGTTTGCCCTTGCGTTGCATACGCCCATGCTGGATCCAATGGTTTCATTTTTTATATGCCTGCACATGGAAACAAGTTAGTAACAACAAAGTTACAAATCACTTGAAAAAAAGGAAAAAAAAAACTAAACCCTAAACCAAAAGGCTAGGGTTTAGGCCCTTTAGGGTTTAAAATCGAAACATTGAGTCATTGACAGCTGAAAAATAGGCTTGCATACATAGTTATTAGGCAGCAATATTTACTTAAAAAGAGAAGAAAAAAAAACTAAACCCTAAAAAAACTACAATTTTAGAACAGCCCTAACCTAATTTCAAACAGCCCTAAAAAACCCTAACCTAATTTAGAACAGCCCTAACCCTAAACCCTAACCTAATTTAAAACAGCCCTAACCCTAAAAAAACAGCCCTAACCTAATTTAGAACAGCCCTAACCCTAAAAAACCCTAAACCCTAAAAAAGAGAAGAAACAAAATTACAAATATTGATAGGCAGCAATATTTACTTAAAAGAGAAGAAAAAAATCCTAAAGGACCTAAGCCCTTACAAAAAAAACCCTAAAAAAATTAAAAAACCCTAAACCCGTTTAATGTTTAAAAAATATTGATAGGAATCAGGATAGCTAATAATTTGGCTTGCATATATCAATTTAGTATCTATTTAAAAGGAGGAGAAAAAAAACCCTAAACCCAAAACCCTAGACTAGGGTTTTGGGTTTTAAATTTGAGAACAGCCCTTACAAAATAAAACCCTGAAAAAAATAAAAAACCCTAAACCTGTTTAATGTTTAAAAAATATTATAGAATCAATACTAATATTTCTTCTTATATTTATATCTATTTAAAAGGAGGAGAAAAAACTAAACCCCAAACCCTAGACTAGGGTTTTGGGTTTTAAATTTGAGAACAGCCCTAACCTAATTTCAAACAGCCCTAATCTAATTTCAAACAAGCCCTAATCTATTTAAAAAAAAAAAGAGTTTTAAAAAAATTACTGACCTTGAATGAATCTTTTGGGCGGATGTTGTTGGCTGCCGGATTCCTTCACACCGCAATCGCTCGCGCTCCTAGGATGCCTTGGCGTAGTTGGTCGGGGTGGTAGCAAGGTGGGAGGGTTTTTTTCTCTTTGCAAGAGCTTAGAAGAAAGAATAAATAAAAACAAGTTACTTTTTCCTTTTATCGGCCGCAGCCTCTACCTGCGCGGCTGCAGCCGATTTTTTGAAAAAATCGGCAAAAAATCGCCGATCCTGATTTTTTCAAAAATCGGCAAAAAATCGCCAATCCCATTTTTTCAAAAAATCGGCAAAAAATCGCCAATGAGTCGGCGGACTCGCGATACGATGCCGATTAAATCGGCCCGGCAATGAGACCCGATTAAATCGCGATTTTGGCGATTTTTTGGCGATTTTCTCAACTATGATGGAAACACTAATTGATGGTTAGGGAGTTGGATCAGACAAGCAAATCAAAGAGGTAAGACAAATTGGTAAGAGGGTTTTAGTTTCCTCTAGGATATTATGGTCAAAAAATTTATATTGCAGAAAGTAGAGGATATGTGGATTACATTGCAACAAGTGATGACGTGGTGGAAAACATGTCAAACATTTGGTGACCTTTAATTGGTGCTTATGTTTGGGTCGCTATTAAAATGGCATCAGTCATTTATTAAAAAACAGCAATTGAGTTACACACACTTTGAAAAGCAAATATAAATAATTTATTCATGTTGGATAGGCTTGGAGCATTGACAGAGAATAATGAAATAAAACAAAACATAATATGCAGCATAAAGTAAATATGACAATATCGACTCTACCATGAACTTACGGCAACATGTTATGATGTAACACAATCACATCCATGGCAGCACAAGAGACCAGAGATGAGGCAAATATATAGAATAGGAGGCTATCGATAGGCAGCTGGGAACTGTCTATCTACCTAACCACCTCATACCCACCTACATAGGAAACAATTGGAAGTGCCCCATATATTATAATCAACATACTAATTAGAAACATGTCATGTGTTTTCATGTACATAACCAACAATACTATTTGACAACATTACACAAATACATCAAAGCACGATGGCAACTTACTATATACAAAAGATAAAGCCAAGATGTTTCCCCCCATCATGGGGTCCTCATTTCATCATCCCCCATGTTTGGGGGATGGTGGGACAGGGACGAAATGTCCCCAAACCGTCCCTAAAATCGAGGACTTTGGGGGTCATCCCTGAAACATCTCAGGACCTCCTGGCAGCGTCCTCAAAACAGGGCCATCTTGGGAGGATGTCTTTGGGACACCTCAGCGCTCCTTGGATGTTGTATGGATGCCAAAACATCCTCATGATGTCATGTGGGAATTTGGGCATCTCTAGGACAGGGGTTGGGGTTTGGGAGGCCCACGGTCTGGCCACAAAAGCAAGGTTGAAAGTCAGAGCTCCGTCAAAAGACATGTCACATCTGATCAAAGCGCTGCATCAAGAAAGGAGAGCCTTAAAGTGTCATTTACACAACAATCCAGTCGAACTGGATGCCTATAAATATACTGAAGTTACTCAATTTAAGAGTCCCAAACTGAACTTATTCAGCTTGATGATAACATGTTGCTGGGTTTGTTTGCACTTTTATGCTATATATGTTATGCTGCAGTGCTCTACTCACAGATTTTACAAAGTGAATGATTTTCCATTTTGCCTCATAGGATGAATTTTAATTCAATTGATTCTAGAAGGGCAAGGAGAATCTAAAACCATGACATTGTGGATGACCTCGAGGGTGATTGAAGACTTCACGTTCAATGTTTTTGGTCTCACTAATTTTGCCCTGTTTTCATATTTGAGATTTCTATTTCATTTGCTTATGCAGATAAAACTTGGACTATTACTAAAAGTCCAAATTTGTAATGTTGTATGTTTCAAAATTTCAACTCTAATGAATTGAGAATTTCTAATTTCATATGGTTTTATTTATTTTTGCATGAAATATGGATGGTTGGATATTTGGCCTTTTGAGAAAGTATAATTTAATTTTTTGCTTTCACATTATGTTATGCTGCACATTCCTGCCTGAAAAGTCCAATTTGGGGCATATATATATATATAGTTATTAATTGATTGATTGTATATTCCATCCCCTAGCTGTCCTGTTGCTATCTCTGAGACATGTCCTACTGCACCTCAACATCCTAGTCCTAGAAATTTTGTGGAACATAGAAGTCAAGAAAAACTCATTAGTGTGTTGGTCCTTGTGATGGTGCCATATCATCAGATTTGCTTACATTTACCCCCTCATCTAGATTGTTTGGCATCATTGTCGATTGTGTGGTTCTGCTTCTTGTTGAGTTGTCAAGCAATGCTTTTACTTTAACCCACTTCATGAAACACTTATTGGAAACTATGACGTAAGTGCTTCTTTGCTGTGGACTAAGTTTTAGGGTTTTAGTGAAGCCCAAATCCCACTGCTCAAACAATTCTTATTGCTGAGATAGATGCAAAGGCTTGAAATCTCATTTAGCATCTTCATCGTGCTTTGACAACCGCTACAAACTCCCTTGCATCTTGGAATAGGGGCGGCTACCAACGTCCAAGAAGGAGCACCGTCCTTGGAATTTGCTATGTCACATGTGCCTGCTTGTCAATCCTTCATGCTCTTTCTTCGGCACATTATGCACTTCTTCCATCATGCATCTACACAGTATCAAGTTGGGTACCATATTGTACCACAATCCCTTATTGGTTCAAATGATCGTGACTTTAGTACAATCCTCCGCTTGGTTTGTGATTGCTCTATTGGTAACTCTCCAGTCAATAGGTAAGTACCTTTATGCTTGTACCAAGATGACAATATTGAGATGTGAAATCAACGAGCGTCCAAAAACTTGTGATGTAAACCACTGCCTATAGTTTCCTCCTAGTGAATCCAAGACATGTGGTCCACTATCATGCTTCTTTCTAGGATGCATTGTTGTAGGAGCTAGTTCTAACGAGCCTCCACCAAAGAAGTAGAAAATCAAATAAGTGCGATGCGCACAAATGTAAATGCAAATGTAATTTTGTAATGTATGTTTGACGGTATGATACATGTAATTAAGAATGTACGAACGTAGGGTAGTTATCACCTAGTTAGAGGTGATGTGTCTCGAGCGGTAGTTGTTAACTACCAGCCCTCGAGAATAAATAGGACTCCCCATTCATTTGGGTGGATATCATAATCAGATCATCATGCACGCGAAACCTTGTACTGAGTAGATATGTTTGTACATATAGTGTTCCAGGAGATATCTGTGCAACATCGTAGACTGATATGTAATGCAAGTGCCATACAGGCAGGAGTGAATACAATATCTACTCATTCATCCTTCATCTGTTATGATTGTGTATGCATTGTGTGTGATGTCATTGTGGATTATTGTATCAAAGTAGATGTATAGTTGTTCTTTCCAAATTTTGTATGCAGTATTGATGTTGCTGTCCAAGAAGTCGCCTGGATTGCTGCATGCAAGTCATCACGGTCACTATTTGAATCTGAATTTTTTTATTGACTCAATCTTGTTGTCGTTTGTTTAGCTTCACTTTCTAAGGTGATTGCTCTATCATATGCCTCTTAATAGGTAGTTGATGGAACTACCTTCAACTTCTTCTTGTACCTTGGCAACAACCCATCTAGGAACCATTGTCTCTGTAGATTGTTTGTTGGTTGTACTTCCATCTTGTCGATCAAATCCTTTAATCTTATATTGTAGGATTTGACATCCTCCTATTTCGTGGTGTAGATCTCTTTGATGATCTCAATACCATCCTAGAGTAGTTTGAACTCCTTGATGAATTCCTTTGTCATCTCTTCCCATGTATTGAAAGGATTTGTACTTTGTCTTTTCAATTGCTAGTCCATTGCGATCCCTCACAATGTTGCCAAAAATAATCTCAACTAGGATTGTTCATCATCCACTCCATTTGCTTGCCATATGGTCACACAGGTCCCAATATGGCGTTCGGGGTCTTCCTTCCCATCACTCAGAAAAGGTGGGCACTTTTGCTTGCCTGTTGCTACTGCAATACTAGCCATATTTGCCATCGGTGGCTGATTATCTTCACTTCTTACTTCCTCACTTTGAAGTTCTTCTCTTGGCAATTCTTCGCCTTCCACTTCTTCACTAGCAAACAATCTTCTACCGGCTTCTGGTGCACCCACACATCGCAACCTCCTTCGCGAATATGCGAGTGCTGGTTCTGATCTCCTTACCTAGGTACTTTCCTGCGGTTGCCTTTGTGCTTGACTTCCGTCCTCCCCATCTCTTGGCAAACTCCCCCACTTTTGTGTTGGCGTTACTAGCTATTCAACCTTGTCTCCTCATGCACTCTCTACGTTCGCCAGGGTTCCACCTTTGTTTGCTCGTGCCTTGCCTCGATATTCTACCTTACATGATTTTCACTTGGACTATCCTCCCTTTGAGGATTCCACACACGTTCGACTTTTGGCTCTTCAAGTTTTGTCACTTGCGACTGCAGTACTTGGTTGGCAATCCTTCGGCTCATAGGAATCTAACTTCTTCCGTGACCTCTTCTCCCACATTCTCATGGTAGGGAATATGTAATTCACCTCCTCACACTTCATGCGTGTTGGCTTTACCTCAACTTGATCCAACTTCGGTTCGATGTTGGCGACAACGTCAAATGTAGCACGGTGGTGATTATTCCAATGGTGGAGGAACAAGATAGATTTAGAGGCCAAGGAAGATTGCAGTCAATGCAATCTCACCATCACTTATCTATGCTGGAACGACATTATACTTGTATGACACGAATGTCATGTGATTCACTAGAACGACAATTCTTGTCTTCCCTGGAACAACAAATCTTGTCTTCATTGGGATGACAAGTGCTTGTATGATAGCCACAACAACCCACTTGTACGACGTAAACAACTCACTTGTACGGCAAGTGCTTGTATGACAAGCACTTGAATGATAGTCCTTTCATTGGAACGACACAATGCATTTGATTTGAACGGCACAATGCATTTTTTGAACGACATTCTCCACAACTTCACTTGTACGTCAACTTCCGTACAACGTTCTAGACTACAACTTCCTCGTACATGGGTCTTGGTTGCAACTCTCCCAACCCTGCACACAAAAATTGATACACAATCTACCAAATTACCAACAAAAACAATATCACACAGAGCATATACATTACATAGATAGAGGACAAATAATCATTTTATTACTCTGCCTGAATGGCATCAACAATACAGAATCTCTGCCTTGGCAATACAATGCACAATGGATACACAGACTATACCAGCCTAGACTCTTTGGTATGCAATGTAATCTCCTGGTCTCAATGGTCTCTCCTCCCACATGGTATGCTGGTGTACTTGATGTGTAATGGTTGTACCCAAACAAATGAATGGGGGGTCCTATTTATCTTTGGGCCCTGGAAGTTACACACAACTATCGCCTAGGAGACTTGACACAACTACTTCCCCATTCGTACATGCACTACATACATTAGCCGCACTTACATTATATTTGCAATTAATCAATGATGACGTCATCACCCTTGATGTCTCATACCACAAAATTGCATTACATGTACATTTCATTTCATTTACATTACATTGACATTTACATTTCGTGTGCATTTCACACTTATTACTATCACTATGTACACTATTTCTTCGATTGATCAGAACTGGCTCGTACAGATGGTGGAGGGGGAAAGTATAGTTGGCGCCCATTTGGTAACTGCCTGTTCACTGCCACTTTGCCACCTTGTCATCTTTGCATGATAACCGAATGATGCGTTTGTCGTCTTTTTCCCCGTTTTCTTTTTAATCATGCGTCTGAGTTTATCTTGGCCATCGGATCTATGCGACGTAGACATCCACCTGAATTGCATCTTCCTTTGACGAATTTTCTTCCTCATCTCGACAACATATTTCCTCTTGAAGGTGTTCAATTTCTCTCTACGTAGGCATTGTACGACATCTTCCTATAAGTGTTGCATTTGTATGGTGGTTTGCTATACAAGCATCTTAATTCGTATGACTGCCTCTACTTGTACGGCCACTTGGCCTCGTATGCTAGGCCTCATTTGTATGGTTAGTCTTATTTGTATAATAGGTTCCCCTATTTGTATGGTAGGGCCCATTTATACGATAGCCTACGTAGAAGTACCACTTGTACGATAGTGCCTTCCACATGTATGGCAGGATGCCATACAAGCACCATCTATATGGTGATTTATTGACCTTCCATCACTTGTACAATAGGCTACTCAACCTCTTGGTTTGTCATCTTGCCTTCATCGTCATTTTTGTTGCCTTGTTTGATCTAGATGGCCTAGTTGTGCACCACCTCTTCTCCTTGGCCATCTCCGTCATCGCCTTCTTATTCCTGTCGGTCTCTCAAACGTAGATGCTTTTATTTCCCCAATCACTTCAATAGTCCTCCATGACTTGGGATTGTTTACTGCTTACTTTTGACTGTCCAAGGTCCGTCCGAGTTCTCCTTCTAATTCTTCGCCTCCTATTTCTACGACTTCTCCTATTTGGGCGACAACCAAGAGGTGGTCCTGATGGGCGGACCTAATGGTTGTGCGGAACTTGGTTGTTTCTTACGTGGTCAAAAGGTGGTCTTGGTGGGCCAAATTGCTGACTACATGACCTAGGAGTAGTTAGAGGGTAAAACTTTCCCCTCAAACTACTGTGAAAGAGGCCAACCAACCTCCCCCCTTGGTCGGGCAAACTTAGATGGCCCAACAAACTTGATGGTCCTCCTAGATTGCTTGGAGTTACCTACTCCACACACATGCTTTGGGTTGTCTAACAATCCTTGCGAACTGCTTTGACTCCTTAAGGAACCATTTGGTGGCGAACTTTAACTCCATCCAATCGTTTGCCGTACTCCCTCGGAGTTCTTTTGGCTTTGGGTCAGTTGTTGGCCTTCATCTTCCGGTTGGGGGATTTGTAGTCTCCTCTTTATTCTTCTTTCAAATTCAATTCCCAAGCTACCAGTGCTCGAATCATCTTGATCCGTGTTGGAACTTGTTAGGGATGTGCTACTGGATCTTTCTTCTTTCGATGATATCTCAAATATATCTCTCCAGAGTACTTCATTTGTTGCAAGTCTTCTCTCTCTTCTGGCTTGTAGTTCATCCCGTAGTCTCACAATCTCATGGTCTGTTTGTGCCCTTAGCTGTTCATTTCTTTGTCGTAGCTGCTCATATTGTTCTTGTAACTGTTGTGTTTCTCTACACATTCTGTTGTTGAAGACTAACTCTTGCCAGCAAAATCATGTCTTCACATTCACTCCCATCGCTTGGAGGCTCTTGATCTGGTGGCTCTTCTCCATTTTCCATTGCCATCACCAGTTGGGCTCTTTGTTCTCTTGGTGATCCCAACTTGGTGATCCGCAGGTATCTAGAAATATTACATGTATCCGTAGTCTTCTTTGCTTTGTGGGGAGGTGTTCCAATTCCTCCTACTCAAACTATGGGTTGCTCTCCATTCCCATTCCCAAACAACCAAACTAGATTTGGGTCACTATATTCTCTTTCTAAACCATTTGCTACTTCGGTCCAAGTTGACTCTCCTTAGTGGACCAATATGTTTTTGAATGGTTCTAAAGATTGACTTGGTGCACGATTGACCTTCCTATGGTTTACTGTTCTATCGGTTCAAGATTAATCCCATTCACCTTCACCTTATATGGCTTTAATCTTGAGTTGTTAACTGTCTCAAAACACAATGTCCCATATAATTTTTGCAATTTGACTGTACTATTATCCATCATCTCAACCACCTAGAAGGGTCCAAGACACAAGGTCTTTAACTTCCTTGGCCTGATCTCTCTTTTGCCATTAAATTTCAAGACCAAGTCACTTTATTTCAGCTTCATATTCCTAAGGTGCTTGTTGTGCCACAATTTTCTTCGACGTTGGGCAATCTCTATTGTCCACTACGCCATCACCCTATTCTCGTCTAGTCTCACCAATGCTGCTAGCCTCTCCTATAGGCTCTTGTGGTCACCCATACAGTTTTGCATCGCCACTCTTAGACTCAATACCAGGAACTCCACTGACACTACTGCCTCTTGACCGTACATCAATTGGAAAGGTATATGGCTGGTCATCGACTTAATTGTTGTTCTATATGCCCACGGAACTATTGGCAATCGCTCCTCCCAGTCAACACCTTCAACTCCACATGTCTTGTAAATTATAGAGACCAAGACCTTATTCGTTACTTCTGCTTGCCCATTTGCCTTGGGGTAGTATGGGCTTGACAACGAGTGTAAAATATTGAACTCTATGGTCAGCTTCTGAATTATTTCATTGATGAAATATACACCTCAATCACTTGTCAACTTCAAGGATATGTCAAATGTCATGACCACTTCATATAGGAATTGTGCCTATTGGTTACGGATCCGCCACCAGGAAAGGGTTTGGTCTATGTATGCACCCTAGACCCGCCCAACAGATTGAAAGGCCGGAAGGAAGAGATGCCTTCCATGCCAATCTCCGGAGAAGGCCGGCTCCTATTCTATTCTAACTGGGGTTTTTAGATAAGGGAACTGGAAAGAGATTTGAGAATTGCGGAAAGAAATGTAAATGGCATAGCAGTAACAGTGGGGAAGAACAAGCAGCACAATCACCAATCTCTATACAAACCAGCAGCTATCAATACTAAGAATGAAACAGAAATCAACACTGCATTTACTTCCCTATGTATCCTTTATGAGAATTTCAGATCCACTTATCATCTAATGCTTAAATCCAGATAGCAGAATTACAGCAATCAGAAAAATAAATGACATTAGCAGCAATAATCACAGAAGGCAGCATACAAAGAAGAGACAGAGTCGGAGCCAAGAATCCTTAATATTGATGCAAAAGTTTGAATACAATAGTTTTTTAGCAATATGTTCCCCCCCTGATTACATTGTGCTCAGCGGCTTTTATAGAAGATTTTCACCCCATTACATTAATGCTCAAACCCTAAATGTCAGTTGGGACAACTGAGATTTGACCTTTCGTCAGATGACAGTACATCGGAGGAACATGGCACACCCGTACTTGTAGTTATGAGGTATGGCTCTGGACGAGTTTGGCCGCTGAGACTGACTGTCACATTACTGCGGTTGGTGGGGGTTTGTCCTTGGGGGTCTTCTCGGTATGGCAGTGCCGTCTGGATGGGATGGGAGCTCCTTAAATTTTCACCTACTTTTTCCCCGCCCAAGTGCCCCTTTTAATGGCTGCCTGTGTTGAAGTTCGCCCGAAACAAGGCCTGAAGTTGCTGTCTGCTTGAATTTGGCACAAAGCCGGGGTTTGCAGAAGCAGAGGAGCGAAATTGAGCATGCTGAAGCTGAGGTTCGCCGAACTTGAAGTTCGAACCTGAGGTTCGCTGGAGATTCGGGCGAACTTGGGATCAATATTGCCTTAGTCATTTTTTGGAGCAGCTGAGCCCTTTAGCTGAGGTTCGCCTGGAAATGACTGAAGCTGGAGTTCGCCGTGGGTAGGGGGCGAACCTGGGGTTCGCTGAGAGTTTGGGCGAACTTCGGACCGACCCTACCTTAGTCACTTTTTGGAGCAGCTGAGCCCGAAACCTGCTGTCGATCGCTGAGAATGGTGTCGAACCCTAGGTTTTCTGGATTTGGGAGTGAACCTCAGCTTTCTGGCCGACATGGAGCATTTTGGTCGACATGGAGCGTTTTGGCCGACATTGGTTCGGGAGCGAACTTGAGCTTTCTGGAGTTCGGGAGCAAACTGGAGCGAACTTGAGCTTCATGGCCGACATAGAGCACTTTGGCCGACATAGAGTATCTTGGCCGACATATAACATTTTGGCCGACGTTCGCTCGGGCCGACGTTCGCCGTGCAAGGAGCCCGAAACCGGGGATCGCTGGAGGTTTGAGCGAACTTGAGATTTTTTGGCCGACGTTCGCTTTGCTTGCTGCCCGAAACCGGGGATCGCTGGAGGTTTGAGCGAACTCGAGCATTGTTTGGCCGACATTCGCATTTTGGCCGACGTTCGCCGGATGGCCGACGTTCGCTCCGAACCCCGCCCGAACCTCGTTCTCGCTCCAAGTTCGGGCGAACTCCGGCTCTCGCTTGAAAGGTGAGCGAACTGCCTCCATGTGGTGGGGACTTAGAAAATTTTGACCTTTTGTTCATCTCTCGCTGCCGCGCTTCGCCCTTGCTCTTTCTCGCTCAAAATCAGAGCGAATTTCAGCTCTGTTTTTAACTCCGGGCAATCCTTGGGTTCGCATCAAATGCTGCCCGAAACCCGACCTCGATTCGAGGCCGGGCGAACTTTGGCATGATGGGGAGCCTTTGCATTTTTAACCCTTTCTACGGTTCACTCCTAATTTGAGCGAACCCTGTTCTCGCCCTCACCCTCAGGCGAACTACGGCCTGCCTTGCGCACCTCGCTTCAAGTTCGGGCGAACCTTGTTGTCACCTCGTTTTTCACCCGAATCCCGTCATCGCTTCAAAACAGAGCGAACTCCGGCACTCGCTCCACATAGGAGCGAACTTCGGATGGTGGGGACTTGGCTTCGCCTTAGGGAATTTGACCTGCTTTATCTCTTGCCATCGCACTTCGCAATTTCGGACTTTTAGGTCACTCGTGGCCCAACATGTATGCACTTCGCTCCAGCCTCGAGCGAGTCCCGACTTTGCTTTGGACATTTAGGCGAACTTTGTCGGATTTTCAACTTGCATCTTGCCTTGACTTCAAGCGAACCCCGGGTTCGCTCCAGACTCTGTCCGAAACTCGTTCTCGCTAAAAATTAGAGCAAACTGCAGCTTTAATTTGAGCATTGGGCAATCCTGAGCATCGGGCGAACTTGAGCATTGGGCAAACTTGAGCATTCTGGCTGTGCCTTAGCCAATTTTTCAAGCCCGAAATGGGCTTTCGCTGGCTCTGCTTCCCGGGGTCATAACTTTTGATCCGATGCTCCGATCGCCTATTATAATATATCGCCGGAAATCCTGCGAAAAGATCTGCAATGACGAAATATCCAAAGATCATTTCATCCACTTTATCATCCCCTTTTAGGGCCCACGAAAGTGCCAGCACTTCTGCACGCCCTTTGCCGTTTTGAAGCTTCATACTTAGGCAAAATTTTGTCAAATAATTTAATGTGGCAAAAATGCCAACAGTGCCATACTTCTTGCCTCATTATCAGGCAATGCTCTTGCCTCAACCCACTTTGTCAAATATTCTGTCGCCACCACGATATATCTACATTTCTTTCTTTGACTTGCCTTCATTGGTACCACAAAATCAAGACCTCATATCTCAAACAACTCTTGCGGCTGTGATGGGTGCAATGGTATGAAGTCCTTTCACAACAGTCTCACAGCTCTTTGGCATGTATCGCATGCCACCACGAACTCCTTTGCGTCGCAATAAAGGGTGGGCCACCATAGCCCTCCGAGAAGCACTTTCCTCGCCAATGCATCTGGCACATATGCCCTACTGCTAGTCCCTCATGAGCTTCCTTGAATGTTGTGTCCACTTCATCTTCTATTGCACATCTCCACAATATTCCATTAGGTCTGATATTGTACAACAAGCCAACGACCAATTGAAATGGTGCTGATTTGATGATGATCCGTTTCTTCTCTATTACCGTTGTCTCCCTTGGCAGCTCTCTCGTCAACATTTATTTCTCAATCAACTTGTACCATGACAGTAGTGCACTTATTGTAAAAAAATAAGCGTTTGGAAATTCGTCCGACACTCCTCCCTTTGTAGGGTCTCCTAAGCGGATCCTTGACAATTGATCCTCTATAACATGTTTCTTCCTTCGTCTTACCACTACCCAAAACATGAACTCTTGTAGCGTGATGAGCCACTTGCTAACTCACCCATGAATAGTCAGTTTATTGATTAAATACAACAATGCTTGATGATCCACATAGAAGACAAAAGGGTTGGCTAGCAGATAATGCTTGAATTTTTGGATTGCATAAACCATCCCTAGAGCTTCTCGATTTGTTGTGCTATAATTCTTCTTTTCTTTGGACAACAACTGACTAGAAAAATAGATGGGCTGATCCAGCCCAAACTATCCTTCTTAGCCAAACCACATCCAATCGCAAAAATTGATACGTCAACATGGACATGAAACTCCTTATCCCAATCGGGAAACACTAGAATGAGTGTGCAAACCAGCTTCACCTTCAACTCCTCAAAGGCATTTTGATGCTCCTCTATCCATTTGAGAGGAACATTCTTGCGCATTAAAACATCCAAAGGATGGGACACTTGGGCAAAGCTTTTGATAAACTTCCTATAGTACTTGACATGTCCTAAAAAGGACTTCAATGAACTCACGTAGTATGGCTCCTCCATATTCATCAGAACTCGAATCTTCTCGGGATTAGTCTTTAACCTTTCTTTACACACCACACCGTATGGAATCAACAACTTGCACTTCTTTGGATTTAATGACAATTGAGCATTCATGCACAACTTCATACATTGTTCAAGTGCCTTCAAATGCTCATCCTTCCTTCCATACAATGACCAATTGTCCAAGAAGACTTTGAATTTTTCGGTGGACATTTGTTCAAAAATATACAAAATTATTCTTTGAAACGTGGTTTGGGCATTGCATAAAATGAATGGCATTCGATTATATGCATAGATGTTGTTCTCCACTACAAAAGTTGTCTTCAATTTATCTTCTTAGGCTATACTAATTTGATTGTAGTTGGAAAATACATCCAAAAAATGAATAGAATTCATTTTCGGCAACTTCCTCCAAAATTGAATTGGTGAATGGGATAGGAAATGGATCCTTTATCATCACATTGTTTTGAAATTGATTTGCCTCCTTCTTTAAGGTGATAATAGTTGGTGACATCCACCCACTCACGGTAACCTTGAATATTATTCCCGCGTGTAACATCTTCTGTATTTCCGCATTACGGCTGCCTGCTTTGGATTCATCCTATACAACCTCCTCATTAGATGTGCGCCCAAAATCAATCGAATCCGATGCACATATAATTCCGGTGGAATCCCTTTCACATCTTTATATGTCCATTTGAAGACATCTTTATATTGCATAAAAAATCTTAAGGGTTGCTGCTTTCAACACTGGGTCTCGATCGTCCCTGCGATGGATTATCTTCTCTTTGTCTCCTTTGCTTAGGTTCACCTGAGCCATCCTTGGTCTTTCATAATTTATGGTATCAGGCTCACTTGTTGCTTTTGCCATGTCAAGTGGGTGTGATGGCTTCTCATCTATTTCAACATCACCAATAGTATAGTCTGCAATTTTTTTGGGAATGTCTACTTCTCCTTTTCTTCCTCATTTGGTGCAGATTTGTCCATAGTACTACTCTTGCCAAATTCATACACATTGTTTCTCTGTCCATCATGGTCCTCTTCCTCCTCTTCCTAGATGCAAAGGCAATTTGGTAGACAAACCTCATAGTTCTCCATCTGAAATGGAGAAGTCCACTATCTGAATGCACTTCATCTTTCGTGCATTCATCCAACTGCAACACACCTTTGTTTGGCTTATGTTTGTTATCATCATCGGAATATGAGTTACTTGATTTTTCGGATGTTGCAAGATCAACAATTCAATGTCAATTAATGTCGACTACTTTCCAACATAAATCATTAGCACCGTTGGATCAATAAATTGATCTCTCCTCATATTGGTTTCTTCCTACTGGCATCGCGGCTCTACTTTTCTTGTCTGTGTTTCTCCTACTGTTCCGTAAAGCTCTGGTATGGTGCTAAGTAGATTGGACACCTTCACTTCCACTGTCATGTTCAACACTTGCACCACCAGTTGCTGTGTTGACATTTCTTCTTCCTCGTGATTGATCGACTTCTTCAATTTCTTCTCTTGGAGGAGTTGTTCTTCCTTGGTATGTCTTATTTCCTCTTGTATTTCATCATGTGCTTCCTGCCATCTCTTGGTCTATATGGTAGGATTTGGATATTGCTCAACTTTCCTTGCCTGAGCCGTCATTATAACTAGCACATGTTTTTCTTTGTTCTGCTAGTCCATTGGTGGCTCTTCAATGTTAATAAAATTGATGTTTTGTGTGTTACTTGAACTTGCTTTCTTTAGGCAATTAGCCTTCCTGTGATTGCCCAGTCCAGACCATCTACACATCTATACATTGTTATTGTTTTTGACATTATCTCCTACTAGCGGATTCTAGCAATTCCTCGTGAAGTGCCCCCACTCTTGGCATCTTCGGTATTGAATAATGGGTCTTCCATCTGAATCATATTGCAATCGAGCTTGTCTCCCTTGTGGTCGATTACCTTGCTACGGTTGCCGTCCTCCTCGACGGTTGTTCCTATATCCGCCACTCGTCACTCCTTGCCCACTCTTGGAAGTGCTTGGTTTCTCTTCCTTTTCTTCATTTTGTATTGATAAAGTTTGATGCCTTGAACTTCTCAAGTTAAATGGGCAATCACCAACCGCATGTCCTGCAACTTTGCATGTATTACAAAAGGCGTTCTTTAGGCAGTTGATATGTGTGAGTCCCTTTGCCTTGTAGTCCGAACGCCAAATATCCTTCTCCTTTTTATCGCTCTTCACATCATTGATCATCCTCTTCAAGTCCTTCCTCATGGCTTGGATAGCCACATGTTAATCATCTCGGTCACTATCTGAATCATCATCTCTATAGTGACCTATTCCTATTGTCGTTTACTTCATTTCGCTTTCCAAATTGACTGGTTATCAAATTCTTCCTGAGAAGTGGTAGGTGGTACTACCTTCATTTTCTTCTTATATCTCGATAGCAGTCCATACAAAACATTTGGTGTCACTTTCATTTTATCTTCGTGTTTCTTTTGTTTTGTGGCATAAATCTCTCTGATGATTTGTATGTTGTCCCAAAGTAACCTGAATTCCTTTGTGAATTCGGTTGTTAAGTCTTCCCACGTTGTGAAGGGGTTTGTCCTTGCTCTTTTTAAATGCGAATGCATCGCGAGCCCTCGCAATGTTGTTGGAAACAATCTTAGCCGCGATCCTTCATCTTCAACTCCATTTGCTTGCCATATTGTTACACATGTTCCAATATGACGTTCTGGCTCCTTCTTACCATCACCCAAAAATCGTGGGCACTTCTATTTGCCTGCTGTTGCTGCTAAATTTGCCATAGGTGGCTTGTTTTCTTCACTTAGCAATTCTTCACTTGCAAACAATCTTTGACTGGCTCCTAGTGCATCTACACTTCGCCACCTCCTACATGAATTTACGAGCGTCGGCTTTGGTCTCTGTGCCCATACACTCTCCTATAGTTGCCCTCGTGCTTGACTCCCATCCTTTGCACCTCTTGGCAATTTTCCTTCTCTTATGCTGACATTACCAGCTGTTCAACCTCGTTTCCTTGTGCACTCTTCACGTTGGAGCCTTCACTTGCGCGAATGTTCTCCTTGGTCCGACCATTGTTTGCTTGTTGTGCTTCACCTTGTACTTTGTCTTCCATTGTTAAGAACAATGTTTGGCACCTTTTGTGTTTGTAACTTGGACTATCCGTCACTTGAGGACTCCACACACGTTCTACTTTGGGTTCTTCAAGTTCTGTTGCTCGCGACTGTAGTACTTTGTTGGCAATGCTCAAATCTTTGTCATGTACAACACGACATTGTTGGGAAATCCTCGACTCCAAATAGGTTGATTTTGACACTTTCCGCGACCATGTCTCCCATGTCCTCGCAATAAGTAATATGTTATTCACCTCTCCAAACTTCACGCATGTTGGTTCGAACTTCAAACGACAACAACACCAAATGTAGCATTGTGGCGAGTACTTCAACAGTTGGGGGAACAATTCGTTATGATAGACTTAGAAGCCAACCAAGACTGTAGTCAATATTGATCCACACTTGCTCAGCATTTCCACTTGTTGATCACTATTACTTGTATGGCAAGTTACTCAATTGTACGGCAAAGTGACTTTTACAACAGTCACTTGTATGGCAAAGTGACTGGTACAACAGTCACTTGTACGACAACTCTGCAATCCACTTGAATGGTGGTCACTTGTAAGACATTAACTCCACTCATTTGCTAACCTTCGGCGACAACATTTGTACGACACTCATATAACTACTTCCTTCATACTACACTCCTCGAAAATACTCGTACAATGATTCTGGATTGCAACTTTGCGTCACACATACACACAGAAGTTGGAACAACATACCAATCTACCTATAGCAATAACATCACACAAAACACATACAATACACAGCTAATAGATGAATCATTATTACAGACCATCTACATTGGCAATATACAATGCTACAATAGATATACAAACACAGACTCTATATGCATAGATATTCTCTGGATATGTGATATCCTATCTCCGCTCTTTGATGTGCGAACAAATGAATGGGGGGGGGTCCTTTTTATCCTTGAGGGGTGGCAGTTGACAACAACTGCCACCTAGGACACCTCACCACTAACTACCCTCCATCCGTATATGCTTAACTACATACATTAGATGTATATTACAATTTCAATTTATCAAATGATGACGTCAACAAATTGCATTTCACTTGCATTTTCATTTCATGTATATTTACAAGTTATTTACATGTGCACATTTGCTCTTATTTTCACTCTTTAGACTAATACTTCTGAGGCTGGTCGGATCTAGCTCCTAGAGCAATCTTTTTACTTGGCCAAAATTGTAATTCTTTGTTGACCTGAATGATATGGTAGATGTATAGAAGACTGGGTACAACACCCAAAACTTGAAGAACTTCTCCAAATTTGGCATGACCAACATGAACATCACCATATCCTAAGACTTCAACACTGAATTATCACCAATATGAAGATCACCATAATCAGATAAAAGGTGCCAATGCTTAGTCATATGCTTGTACCTTCTGAATCTGGAGTCCAATCCTGGGAATAAGAGGATGTTGTAAGCAGAGTGGATGGCCACAATTCCACGGTTGGAGGCACTAGTTTCATCTTTGTGTGGAGACTCAAGAAATTACTTGTCACATCTAAAACCTTTAGCAATATCTTCAAGTTTCTCAATCCATGCATGGCAATTGGCAAATTTGTGCACTTCTTTTTTGGAGAAACCACATGTAAGCTTCTTTGAGCTCTTTTTGAAGAATTTCTATCCACTATTCTTTGGCTTTTTTGATTCTCCTTTAGAGAGGGGGATTGCTTAGAACTTCTTTTGCATGAACGTGAGTCTTAGGTAGAAGTTTCCCCATGTTTTTAAGTAAGCTGATGCAGAATGAGATACCCAATTACATCTTCAAAGGAAGATTTTTTTGGACCATTGATAATGAATGAAATACTATAAAGAATTACCACCAAATGTTTCATATGGAGGAAGTAAGTTATTAAGAAGAATATTAACGAACTCATGATCCTTTCCATAAGAGAATTGAATAGAATCAATACATCACTGAGATTCAATGAAAAGAAAATAAACACAATGATAGCAAGAAAAGTAAGAGATATGGGGTGGTTCTGAGAGACATCAATATCTCATTAAATATCAAAAAAGAGTAGTACATAATGATACAATGACGGATGAGTAGAGCCTTAGAGGTACTTCAACACTTCATGGTACATTACATGGATTCTAATCCTGTCACATGCCAGCATATTATTTGTCTATTAATTTATATAAGGATCAATTTACAAAGTGATGAGGGGGTTTGTAGGTCTTTTACAGAATGTAATAGAATATCACAAAAGTCAGCCATGGTCAAAGTGAAGATTACACACATTTCAACAGTTTAGTCTTAGTAATAGGATATTTTCTTAATGTAACATGATTATTAGATTTCTTTTTATTGAAAATTTTAAATAATTGCAATATTTAATATTCAAGTTTCAGATCCTATGGGTGAACCTTAACATTTTGCCCATGGGATTTGGAGTAATTGGTTGGGAGTGAAAAATTTCACACCTTGAACCAAGGTTTCAATCCCATGCATGAATCTTAACATTTGAAACAAATGGCATGAACTCAATCGGTTAAATACCTTGAACTTCAAGGAGGAGATCTAGGTTTGAATCTTGTCAGATGATACAAGCATAATTGCCAAAATACCAAAATGTTGTAATATAATGATAACATGGGCACAATGTACCAACTACCATGGGTGGGGCCCATTTCAATCCCATATGACAAATTAAAAATAAAATAAAGGGTAAAGCTTTCATATTAAAAATAATATGGATAGAGTGAAAAAAGAATATGACAAACCAGAGGACTTTCATCCCAAAGCCTGGTAAAGCTTTCATTTCACTAACCTAAATTGTGTCCTATGGCAGACCATCCTAGAAAACACCCCCAATTCTGAAGTCTCTCTTCAATTTTCATGAAATGGAATGATTGAATCACTCTGGAAAGTGTCTCTTAAAATTATGGCTAGTCATTTGATTAATAAATTACCGTTTTTGTACTTGTCTCTATCCCCCCAAACTTCTTTATCTAGTCATTTGATTAATAAATTACCGTTTTTGTACTTGTCTCTATCCCCCCAAACTTCTTTATCTTGGACACTGAGGATAGCACAGGTTTGATAACCACCCCCATATTCTTTCATCTTCAAACTTGGGGTAGCATTCATTTCATGGAAAGAAGTCCCCATTGACCATCCACACATGCTTTAGATGGAATTAAACTTATGTATATGGTAGTCACCTTCTTTTCAATTTTATGTAGATTTTACTTTATTACAAAATAATTACCATGTTCAGTAATATAATACTTTCAAGTAAGGTGTGTTTTCTTAATAACTACACATATTTGCACTTCGATTCTCAGGAGACAGAGGGTTAAACTTGTTGCCACATTTTGCACGGGGTGCAATGTTTTCAATTTTGTAGCAGTGCTGCTCTTCCTTTTCCCTCTTCCTCTCTTTCCCTTTCTTCCTCTCTCCTTTTCTCTCTTTTTCCTACATTCTCTCTTTCCCCTCCTTTCTTGGAGCCCCTCAGTTGAATCTCAAATTTGACAGCAGTTGCCCCGGAAAATGGCTAAGTGTTGGTGCGAAGTCCGCACTTCGCCCAGTTTTGGTGCGAAGTCCGCACTTCGCCCAGTTTTGGTGCGAAGTCCGACTTCGCCCCTCTTCTTGGGCGCACCTTGTAGCAGGCTGGCAGGCTGGCAGAAAAATGACTAAGTGCTGGAGCGAAGTCCGTACGGCGGCAGAGATCAGCTTTCACCTGTGCGCAGTCCGACTTCGCAGCGAAGTCGGAGTGCGCCCTTGACAGGTGCGCAGTAGGGAAACAAACTCGGAAATACACCCAAGGCATGAAGGCCTTCCCGACTGCGCTGTTTCTGCCCGCGCAACCCGATGGCGCTCTGATCCCAGGCGAAGTTGGATAAACTGCCTTTCAAGGCAGACACGTGTCAAACAACATCATCCATCATCTGACAAGTGTCCAGCTTCGGGATTTGAGCCAAGACGTGCCGAGCAAAAGGACGAGCATGGGCTGCACTACCTATGCCGGTGGCCTCATTTAAAGCTGATTGGAGGTTCTACCCGCTCCAGCTACCCGCATTCCTGCCGAGAAGAAGTTCTGCCCAACACACCGCCACCTAGCTGTCCAGCTTCCAGGAAGACCATGCTGCGGGTACAGTCCGGTCCGACAAAGGTCAGCATTTGCAGCTCTTTCGCCGCTTTTGTCAGCTAGTGTTTGATTGGGACTTTGTGCCCATTAATGTAACGGGAGGGACTCGGGCTATAAAAACCCACCATGTTTTCATTGTAAAGGGTGGAAGGGGAATGTCTGTTAGGGAACCATTGTAACCGTGCTTCTGCTTATAAATATAAATTGTATGCCTGGTTCTGTTCTGCTGCTTTTATTTCTTTATGCTTATGCTTTACGCTTCCCTGTGTCACGGCTCGTTGATTCGTTTCAGCATTTGGTGGTCAGGCGCCTAAAGCATTGCTTGTGTCATGGCTTGTTGATTCATTTCAGCATTTGGTTGTCAAGCACTTTGAACTTCATAGAATAGATGTGGTAGCAGTTCCATCCTTGTGTGTTACGTTGCTGTCCGTAGTGGTGATTGATGCATTGCCGTGCTGTTAGTTCTCCTTGTAGGGAGAATGTTTGCTAGGGGACCATTGTAGCTGTGCGTACACTGCTTAATACAGAAAGTATACTTAGGTTTTGCAGTTCCCGGTCATGCTTTGTATTTATGATGCAGTAAGTAATGGTGATTGATGTGTTGCCGTACTGTTAGTTCCCCCCACCAAACTCCAATCACATTTGTAAATTCTTTCCGTTCCTTTATCTCTTTCCTCGCACTCTTAGCTTAAAAAACCCCCCAAAGGAGCCGGCCTTCTCCGGAGATTGGCACGGAAGGCATCTCTTCCTTCCGGCCTTTCATGCCGGTGGGCGAATCTGGGCGCATTAACCCAAAATCCTTTCCTCATGGCAGATTCGTAACCAACAGTTTCTCTGGCACGCCCGATGGGACCAGGGTCCCACATTTGAAGAGAGATTTTCTGATCAGTCTCCACCTGGCGCTGACAGTGGTTTCTGAGCACTTGGTGAGACAAGGAAGTTTCTCACCCCCAACAGAATCGAAGCACCGGTGTTCGCTTCATTGCTGTTCGAAATCTGAACACCTGGCGACTCTGCACGAACAAATCCTCTGAGTCCGAAAGACCGGTCCCAGCACCTTCATGCAAACAAGAAGGTGGCGAGCAAGGGATCCGAGAAGCCCGCCTGACTTTTACGAACTGGACATCAACGCTCGAGGCGAAATTGCCAGGCTGGCTGATCCGCAAGCTCGTGTCGACGAAGCCGAGGCTGAAATTCAAGAAGAAGCCGAAGCCGAGGTCGGCGGAGCTGAGTACGAAATAGAAGAGGCCGAGGAAGAAGAAGCATCTGCATCCTCGGAAAGTACCGACACTGAGTACACAACCGACGGAGGAGAAGAAGAAGAAATGGCTGCCCAACAGCAAAATGACGATGATCTCTTCCCGGCGGTGGACTCCCACAGGGCCCTTGGCCCTGGTCGGACAGCAAGCTGTGCCCCCTGCTGCTTTAAAGTCTATCCCTACATACGACGGCTACGGCAAGACGGCGTACGAGCACATCCAGGACATCCTTGCCCTGGCCGCATTACATTCCATTACCGATGAGAGTGTGAAGACCCGTCTGCTGGCCCTTTCCCTGAGGGGAAAGCTTCTCTACTGGTGGAGATCGCTGCCAGAGGGATCCATCACAGGGTGGCCCCAGCTTGCCAGAAGGCTCGTGAAAGGATGCAACGAGTCTGCTGACCCTACTTCTTTGCTGCATCAGTTCCAAGCTATCCAGAGACACCCTCAAGAGGAGGTGTCTGACTTTAACATCAGGTTTGCGAGATCCCGGAAACGGGTACCTCGCGAACTTCGGCCTTCAACCGGCATGGCTGCTCACTACTATCTGAGATCCTTCAACTCAGACATATGCCCGCTGCTGAAGATTGCCAGAATAGACGAGTTTCCTGCTCTGTACGAGGCTGCCCAGCAAGCTGAAGCTGACATTATTTCTATCGGCAGACTCCCGTCCAGGGTGCAGGAACCCATTCATCCTGACTTCCCCAGATCCCAGTATCCTCCTGCTTCTGGTGGTGCGCCGTCCACATCAGGGCAGCAACCCCAACAGCAGTGGAATCCGGCGCCGGTCGTAACTCCTTACGGCCCGCCTCAATTGCATTATCCTCACCCGCCTCCTCCTGCTCCGCATTTTCCAGCACTTCCTGCTCCTCCTCAGTACGCACCTTATTCCAACCCTCCTCCATTAGCCGCATTGCCTCCACCGGCACAGTTGCCGCCTCCTGACAGTAGCATTCAGAATACAATCCTCCAGGAGGTGCGGGCTTTGGCCTCAGGATATCATGCCATGTCCAATGACATGACCGCTCTGAAGAAGAAGCAGGCCCAGATGGACCTCGCTCCTAGGAGGCCATATGCGCCCCCGGCGCTGACAAAAGACAAGCCCCCGGAGCACCAGTTGCAGAGGCGTCCGCCTCCGAGAAATGCTGCTATAGAAGACCCGCCTGGTCCTTCCGACCAGGTTAACTGGTGCACTACGTGCAATGACCCGCATTCGGAGGTAGACTGCACATTGCACCAACACTACATCCAGACCTTGGCCGGCAGCGCCATAGAGGACGATGAACTCTACATGATCCTGGACGGCGAAGCCAACTTTGCCCTCCCAGAGGAGAATCTAGTGCCGCCCGCCAAGGAAGAAAAGAAAACCGCAGATGCTGCCAAGCCTTTGCAAGTTTATGCCAGAAGAGAAAAACCGCAGCCCGGTGGGCTGCCACCGTACAAACGGCTGTGGCCCTACACAGCCCAGGAGAAGGCATCCAAAGATAAAGCTCCAGCCAAGCCTCCTCCGGCAAAGGCTGCCCCTGTTCCAGCCAAGCCTCCTATAGCAAAAGCTCCAGTTCAGGCTAAAGCTCCCGTACCTCAGCCTCCAGCTGAAACCAAAGAACAAGCCCAGGAGAAGCTGAAGTACCCGTCTCTGACCAAGAGACAACGAGTTGAGGCTACCCAGCAGTATCGGACGAAGTATGAGCCGGCAAAAGAAGCAGAAGGAGCTAGTACCTCGGGCTACAGCATAGTAGACGAGTTGAAAAGAACACCTGCTAGAATCAGCATGTATGATGCTCTTCTGCTCCCAGGCCAGGTGGATCTCGCCGCAAGAATCTCTCGAAGAACATGAAGAGCGGCAAGCGATACAGCCCGCTGTCCCGGTTCAACCTCCGACGGCCTCAGCCACCGGGAAGAATAGACCGCCTCCCTTTTATCCTGTCTTTACGGATGCAAGGGCACATAGTTCACAACCGCATGGTGGACTCGGTGCTTCCACGACCGTGATGCCGAAGGCCGTCTCGCGATGAGATCGGGATGGAGTACACACGGAGCAGCCAAGGCGTGCCGCAATTAGACGGCACCCCCGTCAAGACAGCTTGGTGTCATAAAGGACATCCCTATCCGGCCGCACAAGGCTCTCGACATCGTGGTCATCCAAGAGGTCGTGGTTGTTGACTCGGCTCCCTACTTCGGCATGTGTCTCTCTTGGGAGTTCACTGCGAAGCTGGGCGGGTACCTGTCTCTAGACTACTCACACATGGAAGTGCCCTTCAAAGGAAGGAGACTGAAAATTTTCAATGAGAAGCCTTCCACCTTCCTAGTAGAGAAGATACCCGGAGGAGAGTTGGACTGCATGGTCCAGTTGTCAGAGGAAGAGCTGGTGACAGTAGAGCTGACTGAGCAAGCCTTCGAAGTGCTACAGCTTGAAGATGAGTTCTCTTTGCGGGACTTCAATGCCGTAATTGAGACAGAGCAGGGCTGTTACTCCATCGTACAGCTCGAGAGGCTTGACAAGTCAGCTGCAAAAGAAGTGGGACCTGCACCTGAGAAGCTGTGGAAGCTTTTCTTTGACGGCGCGCGATGCAAAAATGGCGCCGGTGCAGGGGTGCTTCTGGTTTCTCCGACCGGAATCCGTAAGGACTATACCTACAAAGTTGGCCTCGGAGCCGCACTAATAACTCGGCGGAGTACGAAGCCCTGTGCTTGGGTTTGCGAAAGGCGGAGAGGTTGGGATTAAACACCTGCAGATCTTTGGAGATTCATAGCTGGTGTGTCACCAGGTTACGAACAAGTGCGCCTCCAAACAACACTATCTTAGGGCGTACCGCAACCGGGTGTGGGACCTGATGGAGTCGTTCGACTCGTTGAATGTCAAGGCGATATCGCGTGAGAAAAACAAACACGCTGACATTCTGGCGTCTGTTGGAGCCAGGTACGTTCCGGCTGATGACGTTGTCCATAAACCGAAGCCGGTTCGCACCATTTACAGGCCTTCTGTGCTCGATAAGGACACCCACTGGCAGGTGTTCGGCTGTGACGAAGAGATCCTCACATTTTTGGTAAACGAAGCGTTTTCAATCGAAGGTAGAGACCCTGATGACGAGCAATATGAGGGGTTGATACAGCTGAAAAATAATCATGTCCCAAAAGGACTGATTACATTGGAGAGTCTGTTTGATCAGAATGACAGAGCAATATCTCACAGGATCAAAGTAGACCCGAAGCAGTATGCTGACCTGGAACTTGAACCTGGTAAAACTATCAAGGTCGGAACAGACTGCACGTCGGAGGAACTTGAGCAGATCAGATCACTGTGCCAAGAGTTCCCCGACATCGTGGCCTGGTGCTACGAGGATTTGAGGGGGTATGACATAAATGTCATCCAGCATACCATTGAGCTAGAGGATGGCGCCAAGCCATTCCGACAGAAGCAGAGGGCCGTGAATCCGAAGATTGAGGCCATGATGAAAGCCGAGCTCTTGAAGATGCTGGAGGCCAAAATCATCTACCCCATCAAACATTCATCCTGGGTCGCGAATTTGGTGCCCGTGAGGAAAAAGAATGGCGACATTCGTCTCCGTGTCGACTTCAGAAACCTGAATCAGGCTTCCCTCAGGGACCACTATCCGCTTCCCCAAATCGACCAGATTCTACACATCGTTGTCGGAGCCCGTAGATTCTCACTTTTAGATGGATTTTCCGGCTACAACCAGATTTGGGTCAAAGATGAGGACCAGCATAAGACGGCGTTCACCACCAAGTGGGGGACGTTCGCCTATCACCGCATGCCTTTTGGCTTATCCAATGCCGGTGCCACATTCCAAAGGGCCATGGACCTGGCCTTCCGAGAGCCGCTCAATAAGATCATTGTTATCTACCTTGATGACATGACCGTTTTCTCTCACCAAAGAGGGGATCATGTTTCCCACCTACGGCAAATATTTGAGAGGTGTCGAGAATTCGGCATTTCTATAAACCCGAAGAAGTCTGTCTTCGCGGTAAAAGAAGGAAAGCTGCTGGGACATGTCATCTCCGAGGAAGGCCTCGCCATTGACCCTGACAGAGCATAAGCCCTCCTTCGCTTGCCGCCCCCATCGATAAAAAAGGGCTGCAGTCCTTCTTCGGTCAGATTAACTTCGTGCGGAAGTTCATTCCGGACTTCGCACAGGTGATCAAGCCTATGGCCGAACTGCTGAAAAAAGATACAATTTACGAATGGACTGGATGAGAGAGAGCAAGCCTTCGAGGAAATCAAGGCTCGAATTGCGCAAGCTCCGGTGTTGACAAACCCGGACTACTCCAAGGACTTCATCCTTTATGCAGTGGGAGAACCCGAAAGTTACGCTGCAGTCCTAACTCGTAAGGGAGACGATGGCGAGGAGCGCCCCATAGCGTTCCCGAGCCAAGTGATTCAGCCGCATGAGGAAAAGTACAACTTTATAGAGCGGCATGTTCACGCTGTTATGAAATCCCTCCGAAAGTTCAGGCATTTTGTCTCCCAGAGCAAAACGACTGTCTTTGTGATTCACCCGGACGTTCGAAGCTTCATCATACAAGGAGAACCGGGTCACAAGAGAGCAGGATGGATTGCAAAAATCCAGGAGTTCGACATCGAAGTGCGGCCCACCAAGCTTATCGTGGGCCGAGCCTTGTGTCAGGAATTGGCCCGAAGCGCTGTAGCCGGCATCTCCGCCTGTAAGTGGGAGGACACAACGACACGCATCTACCTAGCCAACTCCTTATCGGAGGGGAGTGATTGGACAGATGAACTGGTGAGATATTTCTGCACCGGAAGATGTCCAGATCACCTGAACGCCTCACAACGAAGGAGATTTCGGCTAGGTGCACTTAAGTACACTCTTCGCCCCGAGGGGCTTTACTTCAAAAACATCGACGGCATCCTGTTGCGGTGCGTCAAAAAATCAGACCAGCCCAGGGTCCTCGGAGATTTTCATTCCGGGATGCCTGGGGGTCATCATTCTGCAAGGCCTACGGCCTTAAAAATAATTAGAGTCGGGTACTATTGGCCCACTCTATTTACAGACGCTTATGCGGTCTGTTCCAAGTGTGATCAATGCCAGAGGTTTGCTGGCAGAAACAGAAAAGCACCCCCGCCCCTTCAACCGATTCAGGCCGAGACTCCGTTCCAAAGAATGGGGTCTAGACTTCATTGGGGTGATTTCGCCTAGTTCCTCTCGCCGGACACAAGTTTATTCTTACAGCCACCGATTACTTCACACGGTGGGCAGAGGCAATCCCGACCAAGAACGCAGACCAAGAAACGGTCATCATGTTCATTGAGAGCCTGATTACCCGCTTCGGGGTTCCAGAGTCAATTGTGACAGACAATGGTCCGGGATTCGTAGGCGCTGTACTCACGGAGTACACTGGCAAACTTGGCATCTATCACAAGATGTCTTCTAATTACTACCCGCAGGGGAATGGCCTTGCCGAGTCTACTAACAAGAACCTCCTGAAAATCATCCGGAGGACCATTGACAGAAACAAGCGGACTTGGCATTTACTCCTGAACCGGGCGCTGTGGGCGGACAGAGTTTCATTCAAGAAATCCATCAGAACGTCCCCCTATGCGCTCGTCTATGGCAAAGAGGCTGTCATGCCATCCCACATTGAAATCCCTGCCCTATGGATGTTGGACGAAGACAGGAGCAGTGGAGACCCGGTGGACGACAGACTGTGCCAACTCCTGCAGTTGGAAGAAGACAGAGAAAAAGCATACCAGGCCTTCACTGATCATATTGCAGCCACTCAAGGCTGGTTTGCAAAAGGCACCACTGCCCGAGTTTTTAAAATCGGGGACCTGGTGCTGAAGTGGGACTCATATAAGGCGAAGCCGGGCAACCACGGGAAGTTTGATGCTCTCTGGGAGGGCCCTTATCAGATTGCCCCGGTGAACCAGTTCAATGCCTATGTACTTCGGGATATGGAGGGTCAGCTCCTACCTATCCCTGTTAACGGGTTCCACTTAAAAATTTACCGCTGCCGAAGGTGCCCGAGTGGCCCTTCTTTGTAAAAATTTCCCTTATGCATTTTTGCTTTTCCAGCATGTACAGTTTCCAGCTTTCAGTTTTTTTATTTTTTTTGAGCCAAACTGCGACATGGGAGAGAATACAGACTTCGCAGCGAAGTCTGTTGTCGCCCCTCAGAAGGGGCGAAGTTCGTGAAGGGGCTGCTTGAGTGAAGAAGAAAGCAAAAAACGTCTAAGTGTTGGCCGCTGCCCGACTTCGCAGCGAAGTCGGGCTGCGCGCCAGCCAAAGAGCGAAGTTTGAAGGGAGAAAAACTGCAAGGGCACGAAGTGATCGGACTGCGCTCAGTTTTGAGCGAAGTCCGACTTCGCGCGCGAAGTCCGACTTCGCCGCGCGCGCGAAGTGCAAACTTCGCGCGAAGTTCGAACTTCGCCCGAACTTCGGGCGAAGTCCGAACGCGCTCCATTTTCTAAGCGCAGCTCGTGCACCCGATCCAAAGAGGCAATAAAGCTCTAAGTGCTCGCCTCTCTTCCGAAGTTTGCAAAGGGCCGGACTGCGCTCAACCCTCGGGCGCGGTAAAGAAAAAGAAAAAGAAAGTCTCAATGCAAGTCCACACGGACGCCCGGATTTTGGGCGAAGTCCGATTGCACTGGCGAAGTCGGATCGCGCCCAACTTTGGGCGAAGTCCGATTGCGCCTTGTTTTCTGGGCCAGCTTGGACAGTTGTTTAAAAAAAAAAATGAATAAAATATTCTAAAAGCTCCAAGCTGGGCCCAAGGCGCATTGCGACTGCTTTGAGATGGGTTTCCGCGCCAAGGGGTTTTTTCTTGAGCAGTGTGCCCAGATTGCGGCAGTGACGTCAGCCATGGCGCAGCGTTCAAGATAAATTTAATGATTGCACAGTCCTCAATGAAAAGTGCAATCAAAAAAGCATGGCACGGCAGCCGGGGTACCTTTTTCAAAACATTCTCCTGCGCAGCCACCCAAGAAACATAACTCCTTCACTTGCCAGCCGACCTACCCCCTCCTGCGCGACATTAATGACGCTGTCATTATCTAGAAAAGGGGGTCAGATGCATCCAGACATGCCAAACTGCGCAGATTATTCCTGTGACTGCGAAATCTTCTGCAGACGCCCTGAATTTGTAATTATTGTTGTTTCGGAGAGATGGACAGAGGAAAGATGCCAATGCCAGCGCAATCCAGCGAAGGGTGCGAACCCGAGGATTTACCGCGGCCAAGTGTTTTCAGAAGTGAAACACCGCCGGAGCGAAAGTCAAAGTCCCGGCCAAAGAAAGTACAGCGTGGGCAAGCCCCACCACCTCCGGTAAATTACCTGGCGGGATACAAGGACGGCTCGTTTTCTATGAGCCTGACTAAGCCGCGGACAAATGTGGAGAGTTGGGCCGACAAGGTTTCGCCCTCTCACCATTTCGGAGCGGCGTACAAGTCAAACCTTTTCCGGTTCTTGTGCCCTCCCGTCCATCAATGCCCGGAGCTGGTAGACCTGATTGTCAGACATTACAGACCAGCTACCCGGCAGATTTGCAGCTCCAGCGGTAAACCCTTGTTCGCGCTGCGCAAGGAGATCGTCCAGCCAGCTTTCGCCCTGTGGTTGGAGTATGACTCCAACACAATCGTCAGAAAGATAAATCTGGGCGAGCAAGCGGGACGCTTCACGCATACAAAAAGGATGAGGGATTTCCTCAATTCAGAGCTGAACGCCCCACTTGTAGCTGGACAATGGCCAACCGGCCCCATGCCCTTGGCGAGGTTTCAGAGCAAATATTTATACACCATTCTGGCATGGATCCTCGGCTGCGACTCTGATGAGCTGGTACAGCCGTACCAGCTAGCGCTGGCAGAATGTCTCCTGTGTGGAGAATCCTACGAACCAGCAGCGCAGAGAAGTGGAAAGCGCCCCATCTTTTTCGACTGGGCGGATTGGCTTGCATACGCCATCCACTCCAGCTCGGTGAAGCTCCAAAAGAAGCAGTCCACTGAATTTCGGTTCAGTTCTTTCCTAGCTTGGCTATGTTTGTATCATTTGCACTCCCGGATGCCGATCCCGAACCTGAAGAAGGTCAACGAGAAGGGAGAGCCACAGCCCGTCTATGACTGGACGGATGACCTATACCGGAAAGGGTCTTACTACAAGTTTAACTTCAACTTTCTGGGATTGGTCATGTCAGTCTTCAGCGATGGCGAGATCCCTCGCCCCCCGCGGGAAATGACGAACTCTTTGCTGAGTCAGAAGCTCGGGGACGTCTTTAGACTGACGCAGGGGATTGTGGTCAGAATCTACGGATTCAAGGGCAAACCTCATCTGCTGCCCTACTGGTGCACGGATCATCAGTTTGGGATGGAGGTTGCCCGTCAGATGGATTACGTTGAGGAGGAGTTCGGCCAGGGAAAGAAAAGGGGCCAGATCTTTCAATATCCTCTTTCCTGGGCGAACGTTGAGATTTCCGAGGTAGGACAACATGTCTACCTCGAGCGGGAGCTTTTTGACATTGGTCTGATTCTGCTGCCGCAGCGCTGGAAGTACGACCCGTACGGGATAAGGGGAAAGTTCACGCATCTCTGCCCCCGGGCGGATATAATCGAAGACAGATGCGATGTGGTCCATGTTGACCTTGACTGGGAAATTGACTTGATGGAAGCTTCGCCTCCGTGGCAGGATTTTTACTGCGAGGAGGTAGCATATGACCCCAAGCGAAACCCGGACCACAAGTTCTCTTCTCCAGGGTTTAAAAAATTCATCTCCAAGATAGCAGGCCTTAACTGGCCAAAAGAAAAGATTATTGAATGCTGGAAGATGAGGTGCCGCACGCAGCACGACAAATCCACCAGGAGAAATCTGGCCGTTGATGACGACTTTTCGGCTCTATATGACCAAGACACCATGACAACTCGGCGGCCGTTCGCATATCAAGATTACGTTCCCCGAGGTCCCTTTGAGGGTTATAAAGGAGGGTCTTCCTCCCAACAGTTGTACACTTCGGCAACTGCCAGCGCGGGCCCAGCAGACATCCAAGTGGACCCAATGCAGCCCGTGGCTTCCAAGGTGGTGCCTGAAAAGGCGCAGAAACCAGTCAAGTCAACGCCTGAGGTGACCCTTCAGGCACAAAAGGCGCCAGCACCACCAGAGAGCAGACCGGTTGCGGCAGACCTTCTGCAAGTCAAACCCCGGTACAAGTTCACCGTGGGAACATCAGCGCCTGCTGCACCTGCTTCATCTCCTTCCCCCGATCCGGCCATTGTTCCAGAAGAGAAGAAGAGGAAGAGAGTTGAAAAGATCAGGCGACCTAGTCTGACAGTGCAGCAGCCAGTCGCAGAGCCGCAGCCGCGTCCAGCCGCTCCAGAGCGTGTTTCTCTGGGCAGTCCCGAGCCAGCCGCCGGAACCAGAATCGCAGACATCCATCCAACATCGGCTCAGGCGGAGCTCGCAGGTACGTTTGCTGCCCCACTCTCTCTGGTCTCATCTAGCCCTACTCCTACTCCATCTCCCGCTCAATCCGAGCAAGCCGTGGCCGCATCTTCCTCCCCCGTCTCCACACCCTTCTAGCGGCCCCCATTCTTTTGACCAGTTTGCTCGTAACCCCAACGTTTCCCTATCTCTGAGTCAAACCCCAAACCCTTCGCCCGAGGTTAGTGCTGAAGCCGTGCATTCACCGTTACATCCACCGCCTCGCCCGCTTGAAACCCTTTCAAGATCGCCCGCTCCCATCTCCACTCCCCGGCCGCCCTCAGAAGCGGCCGATCCTTCCAAAGTCCGTCCGGTTCCTCCTGATCCCATTCCCGCAGGAGAGACGTCTCAGCAGAACCCTAGGCTGGGGGAACCAGACTTCATGGACGACCTCCAGAATACGGACGACTTGCCTCTGGCAACGAGAGCTGTAGAGTACCCTATCTCTTTCCTCCAAAACCTGAAGCGGAGGAGACCTGAAGAGATAGCCGCCCCGGTAAAGCGCACCAAGTTTAACTTCGAGAGGAGAGTGCTTACAACAGAGAAGATAATCCCGAAAGTGAAGAAGCCTCTCCGGGAAATGACCAGGGCGGACTACGAGCTCCAGACAAAGGAGAAGAGCTTTGACGATATCGACAAGCAATACGAGATTCAGGGAATCATTCGTAAAGCGGATAATCTCCTTGTCAAGAGTCTGGAGGAACAGGAAGAGCTTTTCGGGTTGCAGGATAAGACAAGACAGCTTGAAGAGGACCTGTCCAGGTCCACTGAGCAGCTGGAAGCGGCGCAGCGAGAAATAGATGAACTAAAAGCCCAGCTGGCCGCTTCTCAGCAACAAGCCGCAACGGAAAAGCAGGCAGCCTTGGAGCAGATTTCTCAGCTCCAGGAGTCTTTGAAACAGGCGCAGTCGCAATCTGCAGAGAGAGCATCTCAAGCGACGGTCTTTTCGAAGAGCAAAGTTAAGGGGATGCGGGCTGATCTGCTGCGGGGATGCAAGCCCCACACGTATAAGGCTATGTCAGTTCTGGATTTCGCATCCAGAATTCAAGAAGTTTCTGCCCAGGGAAAGCCTGTGGTAGAGGAGGCCGAACGCCAGGCGAAGCAATGGCTGGACCTGGCAATAAATCTTCAAGAGCGCGAGCGCGATGGCCTCCAATTCTCCCCCATGTCCTCATTCGCTGCAGAATGGGCAGATGCAAGGGTAACCTTGCATAAATATTTTAAGAAAGTAGAAGAGGTGAGGGTTGCCGCACGAATGCTGGACGCATTTGAACATGAAAGAGACATTTGTATGGCTCCCTTTCACGCTCTTTCTGAACTAGGGTGCCCGGGCTTTGTTGAGAATGGTGAGTTTCTCACCCATGAGCAGGTGAAAAAGAATTGGCGGTCCTTTGAGGCAGATACAGCTGAGATTGATAGCTGGACTGAGCCAATTCAAGAAAGTCAGGTCACCCAGATGGTGTCCAAATGCTGCAAGATCAGCTCCTACTTCCAGGAGCTAGGAAAAAGATACCTCACCATCGACCTGCACGCGGTCGCTGCTTTCCACGCAGCATTAGAAGAAGTTGCTGACCGCCGGCCATTCGAGCAGAAGCCTGGGGCCAAGCCCAAGCCGCATACAACCGCATCTGCGAGGCAGAAGCAAAAGCTGGAGAGCCTTCGGAAGATGGTTCTGAGGAGGCAACTGACGAAGGTGAATCTGAAGAACAGTTGCCGCGAGGAGAACAACTAGAGCAGCAAAAGGCAGGGGAAGCAAGTTCCTCTGCACCCAATGGATGAAGGCATGGATTCTTTGCGCCGAGGCGAGCTCGACACCCCGCGAGCCGCCAGAAATGTTGCCACATTTTGCACGGGGTGCAATGTTTTCAATTTTGTAGCAGTGCTGCTCTTCCTTTTCCCTCTTCCTCTCTTTCCCTTTCTTCCTCTCTCCCTTTCTCTCTCTTTCCTACATTCTCTTTTTCCCCCTTTCTTGGAGCCCCTCAGTTGGATCTCAAGTTTGACAGCAGTTGACCTGGAAAATGGCTAAGTGTTGGTGCGAAGTTCGCACTTCGCCCAGTTTGGTGCGAAGTGGGGCGAGTCCGCACTTCGCCCGCTTTGGTGCGAAGTCCGACTTCGCCCTCTTTCTGGGCGCACCTTGTAGCAGGCTGGCAGGTTGGCGAAAAATGACTAAGTGCTGGAGCGAAGTCCGTACGGCGGCAGAGATCAGCTTTCACCTGTGCGCAGTCCGACTTCGCAGCGAAGTCGGAGTGCGCCCTTGACAGGTGCGCAGTAGGGAAACAAACTCGGAAATACACCCAAGGCATGAAGGCCTTCCCGATCGCGCTGTTTTCGCCCTGCGCAACCCGATGGCGCTCTGATCCCGTGCGAAGTTGGATAAACTGCCTTTCAAGGCGGACACGTGTCAAACAACATCATCCATCATCTGACAAGTGTCCAGCCTTCGGGATTTGAGCCAAGACGTGCCGAGCAAAAGGACGAGCATGGGCTGCACTACCTATGCCGGTGGCCTCATTTAAAGCTGATTGGAGGTTCTACCCGCTCCAGCTACCCGCATTCCTGCCGAGAAGAAGTTCTGCCCAACACACCGCCACCTAGCTGTCCAGCTTCCAGGAAGACCATGCTGCGGGTACAGTCCGGTCCGACAAAGGTCAGCATTTGCAGCTCTTTCGCCGCTTTTGTCAGCTAGTGTTTGACTGGGACTTTGTGCCCATTAATGTAACGGGAGGGACTCGGGCTATAAAAACCCACCATGTTTTCATTGTAAAGTGGTGGAAGGGGAATGTCTGTTAGGGAACCATTGTAACCGTGCTTCTGCTTATAAATATAAATTGTATGCCTGGTTCTGTTCTGCCGCTTTTATTTCTTTGTCTATGCTTTACGCTTCCCCGTGTCACGGCTCGTTGATTCGTTTCAGCATTTGGTGGTCGAGCGACCTAAAGCATTGCTTGTGTCATGGCTTGTTGATTCATTTCAGCATTTGGTGGCCAAGCACTTTTGAACTTCATAGATTAGAGGATACTAGAATAGATGTGGTAGCAGTTCCATCAGTTGTGTGTTACGTTGCTGTCCGTAGTGGTGATTGATGCATTGCCGTGCTGTTAGTTCTCCTTGTAGGGAGAATGTTTGCTAGGGGACCATTGTAGCTGTGCGTACACTGCTTAAGTACGTAAAGTATACTTAGGTTTTGCAGTTCTCAGTCATGCTTTGTATTTATGATGCAGTAAGTAATGGTGATTGATGTGTTGCCGTACTGTTAGTTCCCCCCACCAAACTCCAATCACATTTGTAAATTCTTTCCGTTCCTTTATCTCTTTCCTGCACTCTTAGCTTAAACCATAAAACCCCCCAAAGGAGCCGGCCTTCTCCGGAGATTGGCACGGAAGGCATCTCTTCCTTCCGGCCTTTCATGCTGGTGGGCGAATCTGGGCGCATTAACCCAAAATCCTTTCCTCATGGCAGATTCGTAACCAACAAAACCATATCTTATATGACATCTACACATTTCCTAATTTGGGAACTAAATAATCAGGCTAGTCTACCTGGATAAAATTTAAAGCATTTAAAGTAAGGCTATAATGAAGTCTGAGATGCATGTCTAAACCTCAGCATGACAAAATTTATTTTCATTGTTTGTAACAGGTACTGTTTTTCGTGAACCTGTCATATGCAAGAATGTGCCTAGACTCATTCCAGGTATTGTACATGTGTTGTTTCTTTAAGTGTTTCATTTGTTTAATTGTTAAATCATGGATACTGTAATTTCCATTGCATGATGCTCAGGTTGGAAGAAACCTATATGTATTGGTAGGCATGCTTTTGGGGATCAGTATCGTGCCACAGATACTGTGATCAAAGGAACGGGAAAACTCAAATTGATATTTGGTGTGTATTTGGTGGTTTTCATTGCCTTTTCGGTCATGCTTGCATATTAAGTTTGTTTATCATGTTTGTCTTTGGTGGATTTAGTGAAAGGTTTACTAGATTCTGTGCGTAGACTCAAAAACTCCTATCTTGGATGTAGTTCCTGAAACAGGAGATACGCCAATGGAGCTTGATGTATTTGATTTCAAAGATGGAGGTGGAGTGGCAATGGCTATGTTCAATGTCGACAAGGTCAGAATTTTTTTTTAAAAATAATTCTGGTTGAAGTCTGCATTTTTGTTTCTTTCACTTGTTGATTGTTTAACCTTGTTGATAAATCAAATTTATGTGTATGACAGTCTATTCGAGCTTTTGCACAGTCCTCAATGGCAATGGCATACTCAAAGAAATGGCCTCTTTATTTCAGTACAAAAAATACTATTCTTAAAAGATATGATGGCAGGTATGTGATGTTGGGGGAAATGTGTAGGATATGTTTTTCTCCTACCTTTTTTGAGTTGAGCTAAATCAGATTTATCATAATTTGCTTTCAACACCTATAACCATTATATTGAGAGAAGTGAGCAGTTAGCATGGTAGTTGTATTTCATGGCACTCCTTGTATATAATTATAAAGCAAACAAAGTACAGGGGTGAATAAGAGAGAAGTTGATAGGAAAATGTTCAGATATGTGCAGGTTATGTGTGGTTTAATATTTGCACATACTACATGTTTATATAACAAACAAACAATTCATATAACAATGGATGAATAATTGAGAAATTTATAAGAAATGTTTAGGTATGTGAAGGTAATGTGTGATTCATGTTTTGCACATACAAAGTGTTTAAAGGCACAATTCATTTGACCTGCATTAGTGGTAGGTAAGATTACGTTGGTCACACGCATAAAGCAACATATAAATATACACATTTAATTTTCTCATCTTGATTGAATAAGGTGGTTGACATCAGCCTTATTTTAAATAGTTTTTAGTTTCTTCAATACTCTTGAGAGATATGTAGACACTAGTTCTGGACAGAAGCAGCAGAAGCAGAAGTAAAACTTTACACAATTGTTTTTGAGTGCAATACACACTAAGTTTTGGTCAAATTGCAATGTAAATGAAAGTTAAATGATTAGTCAAATATTAGTGAAATGTAAATGAAACACAAATGTCATGTTTACGCCGTCATAAGTTTAATATAGTGCAAATAGTATAAAGTTTGTATAAGTGTCTAATGTGCGTCGGATGGGGGAAGGCAGTTACACGCTTAGGTGTCTCGTAAGCCGTTGTTGGCAATGGCCAAGACTTAGCATAAAAGAACATCCCCCATTCATTGTTGCATATATGAGAGATACGAGAGCATAGGAGATGATCATGCTATGATCCGAGGAGAGCACGAGAGACCATTGCGAGTTTTGTGTATACAAGTGTTGTGATCTATAATAACATTGCCATACAGGTATATCGCTAATGCAATATATCCGTTCTCCATATGTGTGTTGGATATCTTTGTGATGTTGTGAGTATGTTAGATTACTAGGCTTGTGCATTGTCAGGGTGTATGTTGTAGGTTGAAGGTCGTAGTCAGGAGTTACAAGTGTAAACGATAGTTGGTGGCGGTAACCGTTTTACGAGTGTCGCCTTCTAGAAGACCAAGATGATGTCGTCATGTTGAAGTGCATCTTCCGTCTTAAAGACTTGCCGACATATAACTATTGGTTGCTGTCAAGCGAAGTCATGACTATAGACTGAGTGCTTGCCATACAAGCATATGTTCTGAGTTTCAACTTGCCGTTTAATAGATTGCCGTACAAATGGTCACGTTTGATATCGTTCGAGTGTGTTGACTATAGACTTGTTGGCCTCTAAACCTTGTCATTCTATCTCCATTGTTGGGAAACTCACCACCAAGCTACATTTGTCGTTGTCAAATCAAAGATTGGGTTGAATCGGAGAAGAACCAACACGCGTGATGAGTAGGGAGGTGAATGACAAATTCCTTGCCGTGAGGACTTGGAAGACAAGGTCGCAGAAGAAGTCAAATCCCTGTGAGGAGAAGCACAAGAATTGCTAAGCAACGAGGTGTGGATCAAAATATTGCCAACCAAGTACTGCAGTCTCGGAATACAAAACTCGAGGAACCAGTGGTAGAATGTGTGTGGAGTCCTCAAGAAGAGGAGAATCCAAGAGCATTACACGAAAGGTGGCACACATTGTTATTAACAACGAAGGACAAGGTGCGAAGTGAGTTGCAACAAACAAACAAAGAAGACGTTTGTGTAAGTCAAGACTCAAACATGGAAGGTGCACAAGGAGACGACGAATGGATGTTAACGTCGGCACAAGGATGAAGAAGTTTGCCAAGGGATGCAAAGGACGGGAGTCAGGCACCAGAGCAACCGCACATAAGTGCTTGGGCAAGTAGACCAGATCCAACGTACGTGTATTTGTGAAGGAGGCCGTGAAGTGAAGGTGCACTAGAAATTGGTCGAAGATTGTTTGCAGGGCAACAACATGGAAGGTGAGGAAGCACCAAGAGTCGAAGAAGTACCGAGAACAGAGGCACCAAGTGAAGAAGTGCCAAGAGCAAAAGCACAAAGAGAAGAAGTTCTAAACGAGCAATCATTGAGGGGGGAAGAAAAAGTTGAAGAGAATTGACCCCCAATGGCGAATATTGCAAATATGGGAGGGAAGCGAAAGTGCCCACCTTTTTTCGGAGATGGGAAAGAAGATCTTGAGCATCACATAGGAACGTGTAGCACTATATGGAGAGCTAATGGGGTGGTTGACCAGCTGTATGGGTACACTTGTTTCTAGCTACATTGAGAGGAATCGCGATTGATTGGCACTTGAAGAGCGAAAGAACAAACGCTTTCACAACTTGGGTAGACTTAGTGGCTGAATTCAAGAAGGAATTGAGATTGTTGCGAGATGATACGAAGATTATAGGAGAGATATATTCCACTAAGCAAAAGAAAGACGAAGATATAAAGTCCTACAATAGATGACTGAAGCAACTTATTGACAAAATGGAGATGCAACTAGCAAACAGATTGCAGAAAAGATGGTTCATTGATAGACTACTACCATGTTTCTAGAAGAAGACGAAGATAATACCACCACGACATATGAAGCAATATACGAAAGAGCAAGGAATCTAGAAATTGAAGCAAAACAAATGACGGTGGGAATAAGTCACTTCAAAAGCGATGACTCTGATAGTGACAAGGAAGACTTGCGTATAGCTATCCAATCAATGAAGGACTTTGAGAGGATGATTAGTGAAGTGAAAGGCGAGAAGAAAAAGGAAAAGAAAGAGATGTGGTGCTTTGGTTGTAAAACAGGACATACGAATATAAATTGTCCAAAGAATGCATATTGCAATATCTGTGAAGTAATGGGTCATGAAGTTGGGGATTGCCCGTTCAATTTAAGAAGTGCACGACACCAAACAATGACAATTCAAGAAGAAAAAACCGGCACTTTGAAAAATAGTCAAGGAGCAACAAGCAATAATTGTTGCAGAGGAAGACCAACCCAGCAAAATAATTGACAACAAGGTGGACAAAGCCGATTATAGTATGATTCAGATGGAAGACCCATTATACAATGTAGAAGATGCCAAGAATGGGGACATTTTGCAAGAAATTGTCCAAACTCACCAGTAGGTGGAAATACCGAAAATAGTAATCCACACGTGCAAATGGTGTGGTCTGGACAACCATAAAGAAGCAAATTGCCCAAATAAAGCAAGTTTAGGTGGAACTCAAAATATAAATTTTCTTGATATTGAAGAATTTGCAAGGAACCAACAAAATAAAGACAAGCAAGTGCTAGTCGTAACTTGGGCCTAGGCAAGGAAAGCTGACCAGTATCCTAACCCTATTAAGGAGAAGGAAATATGGAAGGAGACGCATAATCTATTAGAAGAAGAGATGCAAAAGATGAAACAAGAAAGACTTCTCCAAGAGAAGCAAATGAAGAAGTTGATCATGGTGGAAAAGACACAAGAAGAAAGATCACCAACAAAACAATTAGCGGTACAAGTACTAAACACGCGAGTGGAAGTAGAGGTGTCTAGTTTACTGGATGCGATACAAAATATTTTTGCATTAGTAAGAAAGATAGTTAAGAGAAAGAATGCTGTGAAGACACCAACACATCAAGAAGTACCAACGATGATTGACCCAATTGTGCTAATGATAGAAGTGGGAAAGAAATTGGCCTTAATTCATATGGAAATATTGAACCATACATTAACAGAGGTGATCGTGGATGGCGGCTCAAGTGTGAATGTTATGCCTGAAAAGATGTGGAAGGACACTAGAGCACCCTTTTTTTATGGGCTCCAAATTTCCGACTATATGGTGCAGACCAATATGGGATAAAAATGAAGAGTTTTGACAGCTCAAAAAGTGAGGATCAAGGACCAAGATTTTATCATGGATTTTGTCGTAATCGCTATGTAGAAATTGGTGTACGACACATAACTTGGACGAAGATGGTTGTGCATGGCGAAAGTGAATCGTAACTGGGAGACAAATTGTCTCATATTTTAAAAGGGACAATAAAAGTATATGATAAACTTGAAAATCAATCCGTGAGTTAGGATATAGCAACCTTTGATGAGTCGAGTACTTCATCTTTCGATGACAAGGAATGGCAGGAGCCAAATGAGAGTGCTTGAGTTGCAAGAGTGTTCAGAAGATGATGACCATTAAGATAGTGCTCCATTGGCAGATGGAGGATTATAAAGTTTTTAAACACCAATGTCTATGTATTCAAACAAATGATGATGAGAACCAAGAAAAAGAGGACACATATGAAGTTGGAGAAGCAAGTAGGAGAAAATCTACACCAAAAGAAGAAGAAAAAGAAAAGTGGACATTTTCGAAATTTTTTGCAGAGTACACGGTTGGAGAGGCGGTGATCGATGAAAAACCAACACATCCAATCGATGTAATCAAGGCATCAACTGAACCAAACATCATAAGTATGAAGGACCAAATATGGTGGAAATAAACCTCGAAGAAGAAGATGAGTCAAAGATTATTCATTGTGGGGATGATTGGGATCCAGTACTGAAAGTTGCTGCTTTAAAGATTTTCATGCAGTACAAAAATATTTGTGCATGGACATACAAGGATTTGAAAGGGATTCCACCGGAGTTGCGCATCCACAAAATTCCACTGATTCTAGGAGCACAACCAGTACGAAGATGGTAAAATGGACCCAAGAGGGACAATGGAGAACTGAAATTACCAGCATTTATCAAGAGCAGCCATGGGAGTTGGAAACAGGCAGTATCAAAACCATGGACGGGGTAAAGGAATTGCTAGGAGTGGAAGCACTGTACACAGAACCAACCTGTGTTTATATCAATGCCAGAAACATTTTATCTCGCCCAGTGAGTGACGAGACGGTACAGTACATGGAAGTTGTACCAGAATTATTTGCAATGTACGCTTAGATTAATTATTTGGCATATTTAGTGTAGTGGTTAGCTGCTGGAATTAAGAAACTGCATAGTGGGGACAAAATAAGGCTCATCGACTATTGCAAGTTACAGAAGAGAATTTTCAACAAGCAAAACAAATGATGAAAGTTGAAATGACAAAGCTAGAAGTGTTTAATAAGATACAGGAAGAGCAGAAAGAACTACAAATAAAAAAACAGGAATTAAGGGAGAAAGAGAGGATTATTGAGGAATAGGGGGAATAGATAAAACATCTCAGCTTTGAATGCTCACTTAGACAACAACAGGAGGAAGCAAAGTCGAAAGAGCTAGAGCACATGGATCAGCTAATTGCAGAATGAGATTTGCAGATTGCAGCACTGAGGTAGGGGACTGCAAGTAAAGCCTTTGCAAAGAGGGAGGAGGAGATCTTGACGAAGTTGCCAGAGATAGAAAAGGCCAACCATTTTGGTCTTGAATGGGCCAAGTACTACAACTATGCCAAGAAGCTCGAGGACAAGGAGGCCTTAAAACTGCAAATTATTGAATTAGGAGGTGTGCCTGATCCTTAATCATAACCTCCTCAGAAGCTGAGTTCGACCCCGATAGAGTAAAGAAGAAAGTTGACGAGGACAAATGTAGGCACCAGTTCTAAGAAGCAAAAGTGAAGTGTTTGTGAAAACGTCTAAGGAACAAGCACTAATTTGGATTTAGTGAAATGTAATGAAATGAATTGAAATGCAATGTAATGTCAAATGAAATGCAGCAGTCATTTGTCAAACCTTAATATTTGATTAATTATAAGGTTGGCTAAAGTTGTAAGTTGGAAGGGAGACAGTTATTTAACGTGGAAAGTGTTGTTTCCAACGACTAGGACTACTCTTTAAATAGGATCCCCCTTCATTTTGTAGACATGATAGATGTTGTACGAGGATATATGGATTTGTGTTTGGCTGTTAGGAAGAGCAAGATGTTTGGTTGTATGTAGTAACAACGATATCTAAAATATTTGCATTGTATGCCATGAAGGCTAGTTTAATAATGAAAGATATGTCCTTTGCTCTCAATATGCATATGTTGATGTCATGATGCTTGTATGTTTAGACAAATCCCTGTTCAAAGTGATTGGTTGCAGGTTGAAGAATTCAGATGCCATCAAGGGTTGCAGGTTGAAGAATTCAGATGCCATCAAGGGTTGCAGGTTGAAGAATTCAGATGCCATCAAGGGTTGCAGTTGTCGTCAGAATCGTAGATGCTATCAAACAAAGGGCGACGTTAGAGGGAGCTGACTAGGAGTGGAGATGCCATCATTTGAGCAATCGTCGTCTGTGTCATGCCGTCATGTTGTCATGGGTTGCCGTCATTCCATTATGAGGAGCGTCGTTTGAGATTGCAAACTAGCATCTAGGCACTGTCGTCTAGAGCATGTTGTCAAGCCAATGTGTCGACTGATGAAAGTGTCATCTAGCCAAAGTTGCCGTTTGAGTTAGACTTACCGTCTGGAGTTTACACTTTATCGTCTAGGACTGATCACCCTTTCATTGACTGCATTTCCTTGGCTTAAACCTATCATTCCCTCATCTTTGGGAATCCTCATCGCTGTGCTACATATTCCACTTCAGCTGTATCTTCTAGACAAGGGTTAAATGTGCCTGCATCAATATACACTCTCCTTGGTGATCTATAGATAGTCTGAGTGCCATGTGTTAGCTCTTTGACCTCTATCATCTCCCATGGCCTGCTTTGGCAGATTTCAGCAAGCTTCTTTGTGCTTTCATCGTCCTGGGCCCACTGTACTGTAAAACCTTCTTCATCTTATCATAAACCATGGATCACCATTGCCTTAACTATCCTACACAACCTATTTGAAACTGTAACCTTGCAGAGTCATATACTTGCATCATCTTTCCAAAAAACTCATCCACCTAATCATTAGTATGAAATGTTTGCCTAATGTCGGAGGTGTGTCCTTTGCTTCAGTTTTTGCGTTTACTTCTCTTATTTCTTCCTTCGGGCTGATAGGCTGTTCCATTGCTTTTTCTTGTGGCTCTAGTTGATTTTCAACACCGGTTGACCTTTGGCTACTGCCACCTCTCTTAATTATTCTATATTTTGCTTTCTTCGTTTTCTTTGGTTCCTCTACAACTTGAATTTCCTTGCCCTTCTCTGGTTCTTCTAGTATTTCAGGCACCTCTATATCTCCCAATAATTTTTGAGCTGCCATTGAAAATTCGAACTGCCTTACATTTGGTGTAGGTGGTGACGCACTAGGATCTAATTGCCGCTCCATTCAACAATTCCTGACAGTTCTTCTCCCACATTGCTCGTTGGCATTGTCTGGTTCCTCTTCTCTCAACCACCTTAGTTGTTTCTTGCATTGGCTCTGCTAATATTTCTTGCTACACAATCTCAACTAAGGAGGGTTGTTCCTGCAACATTGTCCTTTCCTGTTCTCTCTGTCTCCTTGTCCTTTCAGGATTACTTTGCTGGCCTTCTTCTTCCCTTATTTCTTCCATTTGTTGCTCCTGGGGTAATTCTTCCATATGTTGTTGCTGCTGTTCAAACTCTAGTCTTTTTTGCCACCTCTTTCTTTGTGGTGCCAACTCTTCCTCCGACTCCTCACTATCATCCTCTTCAACTAAGTCCGTTCTTTGCAAGCTTTTCTTGGTTCTTGTTTTTATTGGGGCGCACTTAGTTACTGGCATTGCTTGTATCCACCTAAGTATCGTTGGTTCTTATTTTGGCACTTTCCTAGGAGCAGTTAGTCCTAGAATTTCCATCTTGGCAAATGATATTGCATTGAACATTATTTCAATGGCATGAAAAGCCATCGAAAAATTCTTGGCCTGTTGCCTCAAGAAATTTCTGATGCGATATGACAAGTAGGATGCCCAATTATATTGTACTCCTTTCACAATGCCATGCACATATTGGATCATCCAAATAGGCATTTCTAATGTTCTCGTTTCTTTTGATAGTTTGGACAACACTATATTCATGGCACTCCGCAACTGTTCCATCTTTAACTGACTTTGCTTTACTCCCCCACTTTTATGATCTAAGGTCTTAGCTACTTTTGTAGGAGTGATATCAGTGATTGTAGATTTTCTTATTTCTCTTGTTTGCATCCATTGATTCTTTTCTTATTGCTATCCCTTGATTTGACAATCCAAATGTTTGCCAAAAATTATTTGCTGAAAACATAACTCTTACTTCCTGATTGCCAATTCTTACTAGGCTCACATTCTGCTCTGAGTCATAGGTTTCCAAAATTTGCAGCAAATAATCTTTAAAAAATTCCTTATCAAACATAGGAACTTGTGCTATGCAACTTACTCCTGCTTTAGTCAATGCAACTTTTAATGGATGGTTCAGTGGGTGTTCTTGCCACGAATTTTTTGCAGAATTCCTATATGGTTGAATCCAATTTATTTCACTAAGAGGTATTTTCCTTCCTCTACTCTCCTCCCCTTTTTCAGGTGAGTCTTCTCTTCTTGGATTCTCATGCTTTCTTTGAGGATGACTTTCCTCTTCCATCATGTGACTGTGTCTTCTTTCTCTAGTATATTTTGCAAGTCATTGTCTCCCACTGAGTCTTATCTCCTCTTCTCTTCCTTGGTGTTGTCTTTTGTGTAGCGGGCCAGGTGAGTGTCTACTCTTCTCTGCTTCTATCCTTGTTAGCCGTTCTCAAAAGTTTATTCTCTCGCTCATGTTTCATCAGACATGCTTCCTCTCCCTTTGTCATATAATGACTGTATCTATATGGTGGCTCTGCCGTCTTTTGTACGGCCAACCTCTTCCACTTTTGTGATGGCTTCTTGTATTCGTATGGCAACTTCCACAACAACAGTTTGACTTGAACGACAATTACTCTTTATTGGTTGCAAACGTTTTTCCTTGTATTCCTTCCTTTTGCGCACTTGTACGACTATGGGTTTTCACTGAGCCGTATTCTACCTCGACTTCCTCATCTGTACGACAACTTCCTCTCCCTTTCTATGCACAAACCTTGAAACTCTAGACTGCACTTTGTCCGAAGGTTCTTCGAACAACTGTCATCCTTCCATGCTTGATATGGGGGTCTGAAAATTTTATTTATCTTCTTTGGATTTTGTACGACATTCCCTTCTTTCGTCTAGGTCATTAATCCTTAATTCACTGCACAGGTACCTCTACTGTAGCTTTTGTTTCCATGTCTTTTTCTCTATGCTTGTACGACTATGCGACTGTCCATATGCCTGCAACTTCTTGCAACAATTTTTTCTTTACAGTTAGGGCACATTTTGATACCCTATTGCGATTTCTCCTTCTTTGGCATCTTCTCCTCAAATGGTGCCTTCTTTTTTCTGCTCGCTTGCTTCAAAATGCTCTTGTTTGATTTGTTTTTGCATCACCTCCACACCCCTATTTATAATTTTAATTTTGGGCGGTAACGGTTATTACTTCCTTGTCACTTGCCATGTCGCCCTTTTTACATGCACTATTTGATTTTTAATTTTTCACTATATATATATATATAATTTTAATTTTAACTAATTACATATTTACATCTTTTCCTGCCGACGTCTAAGGTTTATGTACAATTCATACGGCCATGTAGACTTGCACTTCTACGATGTTTGCTACCGATGTGCCATTTTCTACTCCACCCTGTCATCGTTCTATTTCTTCTGTCATACGGACTGCTTGGTTTGTACGGTCAACATTCAGTTGTCCATCTGTACGGTTCCTTGTTGTACAACCTAGGTTAACTTCGTTTGTATAGTGTCCTTTCGTAACTTCCTCCCGTGCTTGACTTGTATGACACCCTGCCGTACAATCCGGTTGTGCTAGACTTGTATGGCACCCTGTCGTACAATCTCCTGCCGTACCCTCCTCCTGGTGGTCCTCCATACAACGGTTTGCTACACATTCTTCTTTATTTGTATGCTTTGCTTGATTAAGACTTGTACGATCATCATTTGTACGACCCATACTTAGATTCCTTTGAACTGATCCTAATTTTGGACTTGATGATCGAGTTCGCCTTCTTTCATTTTCTCGAATTTGTCGTACACTTCCTCGTCTTATGCGGGTTTGTTCGTCCACATTTCTACTTCAGTATCTTCTTTTTCCATGAAATCATCTTGTGGCTTTTCCTCTTCTTGTCGGGCGAATCTCCATAGCATGGGACTGCCTTCTCCCCACTCTAGGTTGTCTGAGATTCATTTGGTTCCTTGGTCGTCCATGATGATTTCTTTGGTTTTGACGTGGCCCCCGAGGTGGTCCTGATGGGCCAACCTGGTGGTCACATACTAGTTGGTTGTTTTGTACCAGATCAATGAATGTTCCTTGTGGCCCACCTTGTTGATCCTACAACATAAGGGTAGTTGGAGGGAAATTTTCCATTGAGCCATTGGAGGGAGGCAAACCAAACTCCTCCCTTGGCTGGGTAATGTTAGGCCTCCGAGAAGACTTGATTGTCTCCTTAAGTTGTCTAAGTTATCCCTTTCTTTTCTTTGTTCCTAATTTCTTACTGGCTCTTCCTCCAAGCATCTCCTTAATCGTTTGTTTGCGTCCAATTGTCTCCTTAGTTGCCTGTATTTTTTGCGTCCAATAGTCTCCTTAGACGTCTGTCTTCCTCCAGATAATTTTGTACTGTGGGATGAATTAATGTATATCTATATTGTCTTGTGAGGGAAGATTCAAAACTTGAACTTTCAACAATAATATTAGTTTCGGACTTATACTACCACTTGTATCTGTTTCCCAATTTCTTCTTGCTTCTTCTGGGGACGTAGGTTCTTCCATAACATTTCTCCATAGTATTTCAGCAACCTCTCCCTAACTTAACCGATATTGCTTAGGATCATTAGCTTCCTCTTGTGGCCTTTCATCTAGATTTTGCCTTGGTCTTTCTTCAATTGTTCCTTGTTATTCAAGTTCTTTTTCTTCCTCTGTCTTCTTACTTCTCTTTCATTTAACCTTTGTGTTGTATCATCCAACTCTTGAATGATATGTGCTCTCATCCTTGCATTATAAATATGCAAGGTTTTGTATTATTCATGCAACCTTTGCGCTTCATCACACATTATTTGTTGTAAGAACCCAATTTGAGCTAATGGACTTAATTCCTCAAACTCCTCATTGATAAGTCTTCTTCTATTTTCGGTAGTTGGAAAATACTGCTACTACTCTTTGGCTCCTTTTAGGAACTGTACATGCACCCGTACTCTCGGTCGTTCATTAGGGTAGGGTATCAATTCTTGTTGTTCCACCATTGGTTGCACTTCTCCCTCTTCTGCAAATAGCCTTCTTAGTCCCATATCGTCTTCTTCTGTTTGACATTCCTAATTTTGACTTGATTCCCCTCTCTTGCAGATCACTCTTTGTTGCATTCTTTCTTGTCTTGTTGCTTCATCTATATGAATGAACAAACATTGCACCTTTGCCTTATAGGGTTTTAGTTGGATTCGTTTGCTTTTTCGAGAATCATTGTCCCGTCCAGTTTTGCAACTTAACTGTGTTGTTATTCATCATTTCAATTACTTGGAAGGGGCCAAGGCATAGAGTTTTCAACTTACGAGGCTTTATTTCTCTTTTGCCATCATATCTCAAGACCAAGTCACTTGGCTTCAGTTCCATCCTTCGTAGGTGCTTGTCATGCCACAACTTACTTCTTTGTTGGGCCACCTCTGTCACCCACTATGCCATTGCCTGTTTTTTGTCTAGTTGTATTAGTGCTGCTAGCGTCTCCTCTTGGTTTTCTTGGTCACCTAGACGGTTCTGTACCACCACTCTCAAGCTAGGTACCAAAAATTCTACTGGCACTACTGCTTCTTGTCCATACATCAACTGGAACAATGTATGGTTTATTGTTGGCTTAAAAGTTGTCGTGTACGACCATAGGATTGATGACAATCTTTCTTCCGAATCTGCCCCTTCTACTCGATAGGTTTTGTACATAATTGATACCAACATTTTATTCATTACTTCCGCCTGCCCATTTTCTCTACGTAGGGTTATGCGTAAGGGGTAATACCAGGGTTATGCATAGTGGCGAATGTTCGGATAAACTTCAGATTTTACACCTGCAATTAGAAACACAATGACAAAGAACAAAAAACAACAACACAAGTAACACAGAGATTTACGTGGAAACCTGCAATGTGCAGGAAAAACCATGGGGCAATGACAACTTTTCCTTTCTATTATTTTCAGCCAAACTTTACCTTCACGTTCTCAACGTTTCAACATTCCTTTGATATGCAAGGGATCAAGTCCCTTTTATAGAGCAGAAGGAAGACTCCAAACTGTTCGTTTCCTCTCCCAAAGGAAGCCTCCAAAAATTATTCGTTTCCAAGGAAGGCGCTTGAACCTAGTTCGTCTTCCGCATTAGACGTCTGTCCTAGACGTCTCCTGCCTAGACATCTGGCAGCGCTGCCTAGACGTCTCCTGCCTAGACGTCTGGCAATGCTGCCTAGACGTCTAGCAACAGTCTTTGCTGGCTAAAACATTGCATGGTGACTTCACCTCCTAACATTCTCCCACTTGAATTCAGTATTCAGGATTTCTTCTGCCAAAGATTTTCATCCAGTGCCAATTGCTTAATGCTGCCCTTGTTACTTTTTCAGCAAGCCCAGAGAGGTTTTGCACAACTCAAACTTCTCTACCTTGACCAACTTTGTAAGCATATCTGCAGGATTCACTTCAGTGTCGATTTTCTGCAACAGGATCCTACCTTCTTCCACCACATTTCTTATAAAGTGGTACTTGACATCAGTGTGTTTCGTGCAATCATGGAATGTTGGGTTCTTCACTAGCTGAATAGCACTTTGGCTATCACAATGCAGCGTAATTTTCTCCTGCATTACCTTGAAGTCACCCAACAATCGCTCTAGCCAAATTGCCTCTTTGTTGGCATGAGTCGCTGCAATTTATTCTGCTTCAATGGTTGATAAAGCCACAACAGACTACAACTTAGAAGCCCAACTCACTGCTCCACCAACAAGAGTGAAGGTATATCCTGTAGTGGACTTTCTCCCATCTCTATCTCCACCATAATCAGAATCCACAAAACCTTTAACTTGCAAATTTGTCTATCCAAAGTAAATGGGAACATCTGAAGTGGCTCTTAAATATCTAAATATCCACTTCACCGCATTTCAATGCTCCTTACCAGGATTTGCCATGTACCGGATGACTACTCCCACTGCTTGGGCAATATCCGGTTTGGTGCTCACCATGGCATACATGAGGCTTCCTACTGCTGATGAATATGGTACACAAGACATGCTTGTCTTCTCTGCTTCTGTTTTAGGACACTGGTTGTAAGACAACTTTAAGTGTGAAAGAAGTGGGGTAATAATTGGTTTTGCATTCTGCATATTGAAGCGCTGTAGAATCTTCTCTATATATGACTTTTGCATCCCTAAAATTTGGTTTGCTGCTCCTAAATCTTTCATTTCAAATGTCCTAGATAACTGAGCCTTAAGTTCAATGATTTTCTTCATGCTGGGGCCTGCAACCAGCATATCATCAACATACAACAACAAAATAATAAAACTTCCATCATCAAACCTCTTATAGTATCCACAATGGTCAGCTTCACTCCTTCTGAAACCTTGGCTCTTCATGAAGGTGTCAAATTTCCTGTACCACATCCTTGGCGCCTGTTTCAACCCGTACAGTGATTTCTTCTGTCTACAAACCAAAGGCCTAGACGTCTGCTGCCTAGACGTCTAGTACTGCTGCCTAGATGTCTGGCAGTGCTGCCTAGACGTCTAGTACTTCTGCCTAGACGTCTAGCAGTAGTCTTTGTTGGCTATAACACTGCATAGTGACTTCACCTCATAATAGCAAATATACGCAAATAGGGCGAATATTAGGATTTCCGAAATTGGAATTTGGCGAATTTGGGGACCCTAGATGTTGGCCCATTCTCCCAAAATTTGCGAGACCAAATTTTTTTTAGGGTCCATTCGCCTCACTATGATACTTATTTCACGGAGCATTCCTGCCTAACTTCGCCTTCAAATTTAAAAAAATTTCATTTATCTCGTCAAATTCGCCTCTTATACCCCCATTATATATAGCTAACATGAGAGGGATACTCATCTATTTAAAACATTAATTTTATCCGATAATGAGCGATACACAGCAGACGACAGTAGACAACAAGCGAGACAGACAAACATAAGGCGATAAAATAAAGCGATAGACATAGGGCAACAGACAGATAAACGACGAAAGACAAACATATGGCGATAGACATAAGGCGACAAACATCAGGAGACAGAGACGACGTGATAGACAAACGGTGACAGACACAACGTGCGTAGCAAACGAAAGACAAACGAAGACAGACACAACGCGACCTAGGCTGACATAGCGCGACAGGCATAGGACGACAGACATAGGGCGACAAATAGACGATGACAAACATACATAAGGCGATAGGCATATGATGACAAACATACATAGGGTGATAGACATAGGGCGACAAACATATACAGGGTGGCAAACATAGGGAGACAGACGAACGACGATAGACATACGACGACTGACATACATAGGGCGACAGGCATATGACGACTGACATACAACAAATGACATACGACGACCTACACACGACAACTGACATACGGTGACAGGCATACGATGACAACCATAGTCGTCCGTATTTGCTGTCAAACATCCAGTTTTCTTGACCAGTAATTCTCTTTTACCAGTAATTTTCCTTTTTTAAACATCTTGTTCATGTTCATATGGAAGAACTTTAGGATCTTTGTGCATTGCCTCCATTAAAATACGTTTTTATTTTTCATGCTTTATTTATTTCCTATCATTCCTTTTTCTCTATCCATTTTTCTCTAAAACATGGACACTCAATAAGGAGGTTTTCCTATTATTTGGGCACCAATCCCAAGCCTGGTTTTGAAATCATTCCTTGACTACATTGGAGAAGATGCAATCACACTAATAGTATATTTGAGTCACATGGTGAACCTATGGGTGTCATACGTCCAGTGTTTTTGTCTTTTGTTAAGATTTGCTGTAGACGTCCAATCTTTCTATCAATCATCCAAAATTGTTGTCAGACATCTTGTTTTCTTAAATAGTAATTCTCTTTTACCAGTAATTTTCATTTTTTAAACATGATGTTCATGTTCCTCTTTCGTTTATACAAGTAAAATGTCACCTGTTGGCAATGGAAACAAGGGAGGCCAATATTTCGATAAAAAGAGTATTTCTAAAATACTTTCATCATATATCAAAATCCAGTCAGCCATCAACATCTGCACAAATTCAAGGGCCAAACACCTTTTACTTACTAACCAGTTAAATTTTGTATACTGTTAATTTTATATATAATGTCTTTCTTCATTAAAAAATAGTGCTTTTTTGGTTGATGGTTTTGTCCAGTGTCTATTTGTATATTTTAATAGAATATGTTTTTAAATCAAAAAATGATATGGAAAACCTTTGTTTGCAGAAAACACTATCGACCCTGGTATGCCTCGACTTCAAGATATCCCCGATAATGAAATGCCCATAGATGAAAATTTTCTTAATGAAATTGAACAACATGAAGAGATTCCTGAAACTAGCACGCCAAATGAAAAAGAAAATAATAGTTCTCATACAATCCCCACTTCCGTAGAATCTTCTTCTAAGAAACCTAAATGTAGAAAGTTAACCAGATAGATGATTGGAAGAACATTTCAACTTGAATGGTCAGCAAAATTTCCATTTATTGAGCCAGTGGAGCTAAAGAATAGTAATGAAACACTAAAAGAACGTAGATGCATAATTTGTAGTTGGAAACACGAAAAGGATCATAAAATGTAAGCTAAGAAAGATACAATAGAAAAACATTGTGAAAACATTTATATAACAAAAGAAAGTGATGGAACAAAAACTAAACTGTTAGGTGGAAGGATGCATCAGAATGCACACATGTCAGATATGCACAAAAATATGATAAAGAAATGAAACAACAAACTCTGGTTCAGAAAGGTGGAACAATTCAAGCCCAATTTCGAAAACTGAATAAGAACACTCTAGCTTCAAAAAGTTTGCAGTTTGTTGTTGTATATACTATTCTTAAAAAGGGTAGACCTATGTTTGATTTCATTGATTATAAACATCTATTTCAACTAGCTGAAGTGGTTGGGAAATGGCAAAATGTCTCTCATTTGTGGAAAAGGACGTCAAAGCGAAAGTATTTGACTTTCAATTGATGAGGTAACTGCTGTTGACAACACATCTTGGATTTGCATGCATGTTTACACATTGGAAAATCATAAGACAACCTCATCTACTTGCACTACATAAGATGGTGGAAAATTGCAATGCGGAAACCTTTACAATGTTGTAACTAGTTTTAAGGAAATAGCAAGAATGAATGATATGGAAATAGCCACTAAGTTAATATGTGTCGGAGCTAACGGTGTTGCTACAATGCAAGGACACATGAATGGTCTTTGTGTTTGACTACAAACATCAATTGCCCCATATTTGATCCCTATTCATTTCATGGCTCATAGAATGAATCTTGCGTACAAAATTGTGAACACATTTGAAAATGTAGCGAAAGTGGAAGAACTTGTCCATGAAATTCATGCTTATTTTTCGTGCAGTCCAAAGAGATTTTCAGAGTTTCAACAGTTTGCACTAGGAGTAACTGAAGGTAAAAAATTGTTAAAAGATGTAGATACTAGGTGGATTTCATTGTATCAACCGACATATAGAGTTTTCAAAGAATATCAATCCTTGGCAGGGTTTATGTACGCAAATCGTAAGGTAGTTGATAAGTCTAAAGATTTGTTATTCCGAATGAGTCACTTGGAAACACTTCACATTGTGTGGTATTCTTCCAATGTTGGAAGAAATAAATACTTTGATTAAACTTGCACAACAAAGATCAATTTATATTGTGAATTTCATCAGGATGAGAAAACAAATTTGTATTCATATTGATAAGATGTACACGTCTGGTGAAAGTTTTATGGATCCCATGTTTGAGAGTTAGAGAACATTAACAAATGTCAATGATCCTCAGAACTTTTTGAAGTTCAACATAAACGATCATCTTTGTATTAATTTCCATGGAAAGACTGTAATGTCCCTTTTTTAGGAACAACAAACCCTTACTACGAAAATGCAGAAATTAAGTACAGCAAGGAAATAACTCAGAAATTGCTCATAAAATAACACAAGTATGAGGAGAAATCAGCCAGTATCATATATTAAATATTGCCAAACCAATATAACAGCTGGAATGGACAAATGGGTCCTCAAGGAACTCAAAATGCAGATACAAACTCCCACAAGTGGGACGAACTAACCCCAAGGCTGAACAGATGCAAAAACTCCTCAAAAATGACCCCAAATACAAGCGTAGGGTTTGGGGCTGCCAACAGATCTGAAACACATGACACAAATGCTCCCAAAAATGCCACGAACTCCTCACAGATGCCTCTTTTTGTATTTTTGATATTTTAGGGCAATAACACCTGCAATGATATTGCCAAGACCCCAACCATGCACCTCCAATGCACTATGGGAATGAGCAAGACCTGCAATCTCAACTCATGGAACCTCTAGGGTTTCAATATTCAATTCTGATATCAACATAACATGCCCAAAATGGGACGTCTCACTCCCTTATATAGGGTGAGGTTCTAATTTGGAGTTGACATCTCCCAACCCTAAAATCACTTAAAGTGCCTTATTACAACATAAAAACATAAAACATAAATAAACACAACTTAAGTTATGTCTCCTAGTCACATGAACCCCTTTTTCACTTTTATAATTAAGTGTAGGAGACATTTACAAAAAATATTTATTTTTGGGACATTACAAGTCCACCCTCCTCAAATTGCTTGTCCTCAAGCAAAGTCAAAGCTGGAGCATCTAAAATTTCTGCACCTTCCCAAGTAGCATCCTCCATAGGCAAGTCCTTCCACTTCACAAGATATTCTTTGACAGTCCTACTCCTAAGCTTTCTCTCCCTTGTCTCAAGGATCAATTCAGGTTCAAGAATGAGCTTTCCTTCATCATCAAGGGGTGGCAAATCTGAAGATGGCTGAATATGTTGGCCCAAGGCCTTCTTCAAACAAGAAACATGGAAGACATTATGTATTTTACTTCCACTTGGAAGTTCCAAAGCATATGCAACTTGTCCAACCTTACTCAACACCTTGTAAGGTCCATAAAATTTGGGTTTGAGTTTTTCTGCTCCACTTCTTTTCAATGTAGACTGTTTGTAGGGCTGCAACCTAACATAAACCAAGTCTCCCACCTCAAATGAGCGCTCACTACGCTGCTGATCTGCATACTTCTTCTGCTGATTTTGTGCCGTAAGAATATTGTCCTTCAAAGCATTAAGAATATCTTGATTTTCTGCTGCAAAGTCTCTAGCTTTTTGGACCCTTGAATCACCAAAAATCAGATCTGAAAAGTGTGGGGCATCATAACCATAAAGTGCCTTGAATGGAGACATTTTTATGGACATATGATAAGTAGAATTGTAGCAATATTCACCAAGGTGCAGCCATTTAACCCATGCCTTTTGTTGACCTGAAACATAATTTCTCAAATATCCTTCAAGCCATTTGTTAATAATTTCAGTTTGCCCATCGGTTTGGGGATGGTAGCTAGTACTAGGAGTCAATTTAGTACCACATAGCTTAAACAATTCTTGCCAAAACATGCTCAAAAATCTGCTGTCCCTATCACTCACAATGGATTTAGGCAAACCATGCAATCTGAAAACTTCTTTAAAAAACAAATCAGCAACTTGTATGGCTGTACAAGTTGTTGAAATGGCATAGAAATGAGCAAATTTTGTCAATCTATCAACAACAACAAATATGCAATCCTTCATGTATACCTTGTGCAAACCGGTAATGAAGTCCATGGAGATACTTTCCCATTTCTGATTGGGAATAGGAAGTGGCTGAAGTAAACCAGCTGCAAATTCATGTTCCCCCTTGTTTTCTTGGCAAATAACACATTCCTGAACATGCAAGAAGACATCCCTTTTCAAACCCTTCCAATAGAATCTTTCTCTAACTTGTTTGTAAGTCTTGTAGAAACCTGGATGGCCTACAAGTGGAGCATCATGCATGGCTGTAATTAAAGCTTGTTTCAGCTTTGATTCAGGTACTAAAAACACTCTTCCCTTGCAAAAAATCAGTCCTTCTTTATGGCTGAACCTGTCATCTTCAACTTGCCCATTTATTAGTTTAGAACAAAAATCATTCTTTGCATATTCAGCCATAATTTTCACCTTCCAATCAGCAGAAATAATGGAAAGAGAATGAAAAGTAGGGTGCCTAGAAAGTGCATCAGCAGCTGAATTCTTCTTACCCTTTACAAACTCAATTTCAAAATCATATGATTGCAACTTTGTTACCCATTTCTACTGTCTTTCATTCGGTTCAACTTGCCCCAAGAAGTATTTCAAGCTGTTATGATCAGTTTTGACCACAAACTTGCCACACACTAAGTATTGCTTGAATTTGGTCAAGGCATGCATGATAGCTAGCATCTCTTTATCATAGATGCTGAAAGTTTTCTCCACATTTGAGAGCTTTCTACTCTCATAAGCAATGGGGCGTCCTTGTTGCATAAGTACAGCTCCAACTCCAACACTGAAGCATCACAAGCAATAGTAAAAGCAACAGAAAAATCAGGAATAGCAAGTAAAGGAGTGGAAGTCATTACATCTTTCAGCTTTAGAAAAGCTAAAAGAGCCTCATTGGACCATGAAAAGGCCCCTTTCTTAGTTAATTCAGTAAGGGGGGCAGCCAAAGAAGAAAACCCCTTAATGAACCTCCTGTAGTAACTGCATAAACCCACAAAACCCCTCAATTCCGTTAGGTTGGATGGTATAGGCCATCTTTGTACAGCTGAAACTTTAGTTTGATCAACCTTCACCCCATCTTTGCAAATAATGTGCCCACTCTCAAGTAAATCAGCAATGGTCTTTTCAATCTCATCTTTGAAAACCTTAGGATGCCTATAAGGTTTAATTATGACAGGTTTACTATTTGCTTCCAATTCAATAACATGCTGAAAACCTCTACTAGGTGGCAAACCTTTAGGTAGGTCAGAAAATACCTTAAGATGTTTTTGTAGTAAACCTTGAATTTGAGGATGATAGGTGGCTGATTTTTCCCTTCTGAACTGAAAATTACAGCTGCCCACTCAACGTCCTTATGCCTTATCATCTTCTCCATTCTTTTGTATGAAACCTCCAAAATTTTGCAAGAATCTTTTGACCCATTTTCCTTGATTCCTTGCAACACCACATCTTTCCCTTCAAGCACAAATTTCAGTTCTAATTTCTGATAATTAGTAACATAATCACCAAGTGAATACAACCATTGCACACCCAAAACCATATGTGGAATACCTCCTAAGGGAAAAACAAAGAATTGCTCATCTACTTCCATGTTGCCAAAATTAATTTTTATGTTTCTTACCACTTTGTTGCATGTGATAAGATCACCATTGCCAATAGCAACACTAAAACCAGGAATGATAGCTGTAGGAAGATTCTTTCTAGTGGCAAACTTCTCATCAACAAAATTGTAAGTAGCACCACCATCTATTAAAACAATAACCTTTTCATCAAAAGATCTACATGGTACCTTAATAGTGCGAAACTGATTCAGCCCACTTAAAGTGGCTAGGGAACCTTAAGGAACTTCCTCATACTCCCTTTGTGCTTCCTCTTCCAAGGGTGTCTCATCTGCCTCATAAAAATCAGGATTATCAGAATCAGAATCAGAATGTAATTCAATGATTTTCATACCTCCTTCTCTGCATTTATGACCTCTTTGCCAAGGAGACTTGCAAATGAAACACTTGTTTTGTTTCCTTAGCTCATCTTTCTCTTCTTGTGTCAAGCGTGGGCCATTTGGGGGCTTATTAGGTGGCTGAAAACCAGATCTGAAACCTTCTCCATGCGTGGGATTCCTGCCATAAAAATTTCTCTCATTTCCACCTTGCTGCCCATACTGCTGTCCAAAAACTATTTTTCTGGCTGCAAAAGGTGGTCTAGCAGGTGGATTATGTGCAAAATATTTCTGTCTAGGAGGTAAAACAGATTCTAAGCTTAAAGCTCTCTTAATGGCATCTTCAAGAGTGGCTGGTTCAAAAGCTTTAACTAATCCCTTCACGGGTTCCAACAAACCATCCATAAAAAGAAAAATTACCCTCTTGGGTGAAATATTTTGTACCTGAACTGAAAGTTGTTCAAACTCCTCCACATAGGCATGAATGGATGAAGTTTGCTTCAAAGTGGCAAGCTCCTTGAAATACTCTTCCACATTCCTCCTTTCAAACCTGTTCAAAACCCTGGTACAAAATTCATCAAATGTATCAATATCACCATGCCCTTGGGTTACTAACCCATGATGCCACCATGAGTAAGCACTACCCTCAAGGTGGAGTGTAGCAATCTAAACTGCATCGGCTTCAGAAATAGGCTCCAAGGTAAAATAAGTCTGCAATTTTTGAAGCCATGCCCTGGCTGTAAGACCATCTTGACCATTAAATGAGGGAATGGTCACCTTTTGATGCAAAAAGGGCTTCTTTTTCTCTTTTTTAGCCTCAACAACAGATTTACCCACAATCTTCAAATATTTATCAAAAGAAACTGCTGCCCTAAAACCCTCGGATTTATTACTATAAGCAACAAACCATTCATCTAATTCATCAGTTACCTCATTTTCCTCCGGTGGAGGTGGTGGAACAAGGAACATAGGCTTGGACGGCCTAGGCAAGGGAGGGTGTGAGTTAGATGATGACTCATGCCCATTGTTGTTGCCTCCCCTTTCTCCTTCCCTCCTTGTGCCATTTGGGTTGCCCAAAGCTGCCCTCAATTCTTGCTGATTTGTCTCTTGTAAGGACACCATTCTTTGCCGCATGCCAAGTAGGGCATCGAATTTTTGCTCGGTCCTATCAAGCTGGCCTTTGGGGCTCCTCAACCTCTTCCCTGTTTGACATTTCCAAAGCGAGTCTGTTTCTCCTAGTAAAATACTGATGAACGGGAGGACGATGCATAAAACCCTATCAAACCCTAAAAAGATGGAAATCTGAAATTCTGACCACCAAAAAAATTTTTTGAAACCACAGAACTGCAAATTGGTCAAAAGGGTATCCAAATCTGCAATTTTTATTTTCTGAAAAAAAAATCCCTAAAAATCCGCGATTTTCACTAGGGCACAACTTTTCACCACAGAAACACACTTATCACCACGAATCACAGGCTGGCAAGATTCCAGCTCTGATACCACTTGTAATGTCCCTTTTTTAGGAACAACAAACCCTTACTACGAAAATGCAGAAATTAAGTACAGCAAGGAAATAACTCAGAAATTGCTCATAAAATAACACAAGTATGAGGAGAAATCAGCCAGTATCATATATTAAATATTGCCAAACCAATATAACAGCTGGAATGGACAAATGGGTCCTCAAGGAACTCAAAATGCAGATACAAACTCCCACAAGTGGGACGAACTAACCCCAAGGCTGAACGGATGCAAAAACTCCTCAAAAATGACCCCAAATACAAGCGTAGGGTTTGGGGCTGCCAAGAGATCTGAAACACATGACACAAATGCTCCCAAAAATGCCACGAACTCCTCACGAGATGCCTCTTTTTGTATTTTTGATATTTTAGGGCAATAACACCTGCAATGATATTGCCAAGACCCCAACCATGCACCTCCAATGCACTATGGGAATGAGCAAGACCTGCAATCTCAACTCATGGAACCTCTAGGGTTTCAATATTCAATTACGATATCAACATAACATGCCCAAAATGGGACGTCTCACTCCCTTATATAGGGTGAGGTTCTAATTTGGAGTTGACATCTCCCAACCCTAAAATCACTTAAAGTGCCTTATTACAACATAAAAACATAAAACATAAATAAACACAACTTAAGTTATGTCTCCTAGTCACATGAACCCCTTTTTCACTTTTATAATTAAGTGTAGGAGACATTTACAAAAAATATTTATTTTTGGGACATTACAAAGACAATACCTTTATATTATTTTGATAAGCGAATGGATATAGCTGCAAATGAAGTTTAACAAATGACCATAACATACAACAGATTTGATGTAGTTGTTCACGATACAAAGTTAAATTGAGAAAAATAGCAAAAACCTTGACAAAAGAAATAGGAGACCGTTTTCAAAGAGATGAATTGCTTGAGGCTATGGCTGTGGTTAACTCGATATTTTGAGATCTTTGTACTGAACACCAAACTATAAATGGTTTATTTCTCAAATACATGGGCACTCTTGTTAACCATTTCACTAAACGTGTGGAAGTCAATGGTATTGAAATCAATTGTGTTTTCAACAAAGATCTTTTGATAAAACAATCAAACAGTTTTGAAATGACAATGGTTGGTCAAGTTTCACAATTGACTAACCATCATGAACCAGGTTCTATTTCATGTTTGTGGAAAAGATTGCATCGCAGTAGTGTCTTACAACATACGATGAGGGAATATTTTTTTTTATATGAATTATGTCAAATGATGATTTTGGGATCAATGGAAGATGAAAGGGTGTTTAGTGCATTATCGTTTGTAAAATCTAAAGTTCGAAATAGGTTTGATAAAAATTTGGAAAATATCTTGAGAGTATATGTGTCGACCTATGATGTGGAGCAGTATCCTTATGAAAGAGCTTTGGCATATTGGAAATCTGTAACAGACAGAAGAGGTGTCACGAATACTCATGATGATGAGGATAATGGTAACACTGATCAAATTCTAGAGATAAATTTTGGGTATGAGTTCAAAAGATTTTGTACAATCTGAAAAAGTGTTTGTTTCAGCTTCCAGCATTATAATCAATGGATTATTTAAAAATTTGTATATATTTCACATTATTTGTTATCAGTTTTCTACAGGATATTGAGAATTGACTTTTTGTTTTACTGAGACATATATTTTTTGATGTCATAAAAGTGTTTGTTTCAGTTTCTAGCATTGTAAATTTGTTGTTTTTATATCATGTCGTTATTCTATAGTGTCTATTTTCAAAAAATTCTATTTTTTATATCATAGACGTGTTATTGGATTTTTTATGTATATCATAGTCATTTTATTTGATTCTGTATATGTTTGTGAAATTATATGTTTAATATTTAAGCCTTGTTATTCGATTTTCTGTGTACGATATTTAAATTATTTATTAGATTTTTATTTAATAAACCATTTATGGCAAAACAGATATTTGTGCTGCAATTCAATCATTTAAAAAGTTTTTATAAAACATAAGAGAACTTTTTACATATGTCAATCTTTCCTAGCAATTCAATCCTAATTGACAACTATTTATTGCATCCATATTTACTAATTAAAACATCATAATTTTTAAAACAGAATTTCAAAAAGACAATACACAATTTCTGGAAATTCTCTTATATTGATTTGAAAGCATTCGTTTACAATTTACAAAATTGTTGACTGCTATACAACAAAAGCTATAGTCAACTAGTTGGCTTTTTCCTGGGTGCCTAAAGCATGAGTTGGATCTTCTAGAGAATGAGTTTGTGTTGATGATCCCTCATCAATATCCCTCGCTTCTAGTGCACTAGCTCTTACCAAACCTTGAGGCATAGTGGTCAACTCCGCTAGCAATGATCTTTCTTCTTTCGTAGGATCTTCTCCAAAAGGTGCATTAAGTTCTTTTCTCATTTTGTTTTACCAAAATGTCCACATCCAAGCCATTGTATCTAAAGACCTTCTTGAGCCAATTGTTTTCTCTCACGGTGTAGTGTAATCTTTTTTTCATATCAATAGCATTAAGCAGACTATTTCTTGCAGTTTTAATTAGCGTTCTAATGCCGCTCATTTGCATCTTAAGGTATTCAAAATTAGACTGCAAAAGAGAAGAGAAAAACGTCAATATAAATAAACAAAATATATGTAAGAAAGAAATGGCTTTCAGTTATATGTAAAACTTACATACACGGTAATTCTTGCAGTTTTTGCAATTGCTACTTTTTTTTTATATGTCGACCATTCGTTGAAATATGTTTGGGCCTTGACATTGAGGTTTTCCAATTTGTTGAGCATAATTTTTAGAATTTCATCATTGTATGTGGAGTCGGCCTTCACGCTACCAGATTCAACATGATGTAACAATACATCAAGCTTTTGCGGTTCATTCTCCACCAATGAAAACATCTCATTTTTTTTTTTTTGAATTTTTGTATCGGACATTTATTTCTTTTATTAAAACCTTACCCCGATATTCCCAATATTTTAAGCCTCCAATATCTGAAAGCAAACTTTCTTTAACTGTAGCTTCACAATTATGAGCTAATAAAACATTTTCTGGAAAATTAACTTTCTCATCATCGCTTAAAGGATGTTGTGTGGCAGTTTGATGAGAGGGGGATGAGGTAAGTGCGGTTGTAGTTGCCCTAACAACCTCTTGTGCTTCATTACGACTTTGTGGATCCTGAATCACATCAGTTGCCTTGAAATACAAAGATTCAGGATTGGTATCCTGATAAAGAAAATCATCAAGATTACAAGAGGGCATTTGAGAAGTGCTCTGCACATTTGATAGATTCCCAACAAAAAATGCTAGGAAGTTAGAAACGGTATGTGTTTGTCTTACAGATCGTCCGCGAGGCGGTGGTTAAGGAATTGTTTCCCATGCATGCGACATTGACCTCTCATCATTGGTGGCACTTGCTGTGGGTGCATTTGCCGGGGTGGAAGCATTGGAATACAGTCGACTCCCCTACAAAATATTTACATTAAAATATAAATTAAAACTATTGTAAAAAACAATGCCATAAAATTTTTAACCACACTTACTAGATGAAGATGTGGCTTGCATAGCCAACTCTGGCCTCGATGATTGATCCACTTGTCGTTGCTCGAAAAAATTTCTTGAAACTAATTATAATTTTAAATCAATAAAATACATAATTTTAAATACTAGTTTCGAATATTAAGGTTACCTTTTGAGTCGGAGGTTACTTCTTCAACATCAACTGTAACATGTCTAGACATAAAAGGAGCCGGAGGTGTACGCTAAGGAGGTGAGAAAGACCTCATACGTTTCGTAGTTCTTGTCGCATTTACTGGTGTCGATTTCGACCACGTGTCGGAATCTCCAATGACTTCCTATATGAGACCCCTTATGGCGACATCCCTTTTAGTAGCAGATTCTGTTGCTTTTTTCTGCATTTAAGCAAAAATTAGAAAATTAAAAAATTAATTGGAAAGAAGAAAATATGTTTTTTTCGAAAATATAATTTTACCTGTATCTCGTTCGATCAGACCAATAGCCATCAAACTTGGGTGCAATACGGTTGAAGGTGGGGTATCTTTAACAGTGAATATGCTTTATTAAAAAGGAATTAATGAAATTGGTGGATGTTACTACACATAGTTTTTTGTCTTCGAGCGCTGAGAAGATCCTGTTTAATGTGGTTTGAAATGTAGATGCACCAGTTAAATTTGGTGCCCAAAAGACATCGAACCAAACAGGCCAATGCCTATAATGATGTCGGTAGGTTGTCCTTGCATAACAAATCTTGTTTGGAACGATTCTATGCAAACATGAAAAAAATATCTATAACGGTGGAAACGTTTAAGCTTATGGATTTAGTAGAGTGAACTGAAAAAAAAGGGACAACATTATTAGAAAACAGAAATTAGAATTCCTTAAAAATGCAAAATAATAAAAATTAAATTTTAAAATTATGCCTCTCAAATGTTGCGGTTTAAGACCGTATTTGGTCTCTAGTAGTTGTTTGTCATTGTCGCTCAAAACGTATTGACTGGTCACTAGTTGACCATCGGTATATGGCAGCCTTGTTAGTCGCTGCCATAGTTGAGAAAATCTGCAAAAAATCCCGATTTTGCCGATTTTCTTCTGATCCTGTCGATTTTTTCCCGACAAATTCTGATATTCATGAAAAAAGCTCTTTTTCAATGAAAAATTGTTAGTCTCACAATGACACTGAGAGGGGGGGGTGAATCAGTGTGGCTCTTTAAAACTTAAAAACTTCAACTGTTAAAGCCAAAACAATGAAAGCTTAAAACCACATAAAGCAAATATAACAAGAGAGCATCACACAACACAAGATGTAACGAGGTTCACCAGTTTTGGCTACTCCTCAAAAATGACTGCTTGGACTCCCGTCCAAATCCAACCTTTGCAAAATATCAATTTTACAATCAATTTACCAACACCCACTGGAAGGAGCACCAACCCCTGATTTATCTGCACCAACGAAACGAGCACCAACCCCGAATTTATCCGCACCAACGAAAGGAGCACCAACCCCCGATTTATCCGCACCAACGAGAAAGGAGCACCAACCCCTAATTTATCTGCACTAACAGAAAGGAGCACCAACCCCTAATTCCAAGCACCAACTTGGACTGCAATTTTGAAACTATATGTTTGACATAAAAATGCCTTCGCTTGTATAAGACCTTGACTGGTCTATTGCTAACCCAACCTCTCTCGCTATTCACCAAAACACCACACACTCTTACGGCTCTGCTTACTGCACTTTTAATGCCCTCTTACAGCCCTCTTGCTGCGCTTCTTACTGCACTCTTACGGCTCTCACGGCTCTGCTTAATGCTCTCTTACAACACTCTTCCAACCCTCTTTTTTTGCAACACTTTCACTCTATTCAGCAGCACTTCCTCTCTAGTTCAGAGCAGCCAGTAATTCTTCACGCAGACCTCCTTTTATAACAAAGTTCTGACTCTATTTTTAGCTTCCATATTTTCGCATACAACTTATTAATAGAAACTTCTATATGTAACTCCTTTATTACATAGTATTCTCTCATGCATCCTATTAATAGTTACGGCTCTTTGTTTGGTCTTCGACTGATGACTTTCAGTTTAACCGCCGCTCGATGCTTTCACTCCGTAGCTGGCCCTGTAACTGTCGTTCTGACTTCAGTTCACTGTTCTTATTTTAGCTGCATGATTTTTCTCTCAGCATTGCACTCATGAGTCGACGTGTCGACTTCGGTTAACTCTTCTTATTTTATCTGCATGAATTTCTTCTACAATCGCACTGTAAGCTGCTTGTATAACTTCGATTAATCGTTACATATCTTATTTCGGCTGGGTTCTCTTCTTAGCTCGCGCCAAAGCGACCTGTCGCGAAATCGCGACACTTCTGCCTCTTTGCTTCTTTTCTCGTCTTGTACCCGCGAAAACACATGTCGCGATATCGCGACACTTTCGCCTCCTTGCTTCTCTTCTTGGCTTGAACCCGCGAAAACATAACATGCCGCGATATCGCGACACTTTCGCCTCCTTGCTACTTTTCTTGGCTTGTACCAGCGAAAACACATGCCGCGATATCGTGACACTTTCGCCTCCTTGCTCTTCCTTTTTACTTTTGTCGCGATATCGCGACACTTCTGCCTTTTTACTTTCTCTCTCCTCCTTTAGTCGCGAAATCGCGACACTTTTTCTTCTTTGCTCTTTCTCTTGCCTTTGGGTCGTGAAAACCCGACATGTCGCGATATCACGACACTTTTTCTCCTGGACTCTCTCTTGCCTTCGGGTCGCGAAAACCTGACATGTCGCGATATCACGACACTTTTTCTCCTGGACTCTCTCTCTTGCCTTCGGGTTGCGAAAACCCGACATGTCGCGATATCGCGACACTTTTTCTCCTGGACTCTCTCTCTTGCCTTCGGGTCGCGAAAACCCGACATGTCGCGATATCGCGACACTTTTTCTCCTGGACTCTCTCTCTTGCCTTCGGGTCGCGAAAACCCGACATCTCGCGATATCGCGACACTTTTTCTTTCGGACTCTCTCCTGCAATATGTCGCGAAATCGCGACACTTTTTCTTCCGTACAATCTCTCTTGCAATATGTCGCGAAATCGCGACACTTTTTCTACTTGCCTCTCTCTCCTGCAATATGTCGCGAAATCGCGACACTCTCTTTCGGACTCTCTCTCCTGCAATATGCTGCGAAATCGCGACACTTTCTCTTTCGGACTCTCTCTCCTGCAATATGTCGCGAAATTGCGACACTTTCTCTTTCGGACTCTCTCTCCTGCAATATGTTGCGAAATCACAACACTTTCTCTTTCGGACTCTCTCTCCTGCAATATGTCGCGAAATTGCGACACTTTCTCTTTCGGACTCTCTCTCCTGCAATATGTCGCGAAAGCACGACACTTTTTCTACTTGCCTTTCTCTCTTCCAACATGTCGCGAAATTGCGACAGTTTTGCTTGCTTGCGCTTTCTCTCCGAACATGTCGCGAAATCGCGACAGTTTTGCTTGCTTGCGCTTTCTCTCTGAACATGTCGCGAAATCGGGACAGTTTTGCTTTTGCTTGCTTGCACTTTCTCCTCAAACATGTCGCGATATCGGGACAGTTTTTCTTTCTTCTCAACATGTCGCAATATCGCGACAGTTTTTCTTTCTTGCTCAACATGTCGCGATATCGCGACAGTTTTCTTCCTTGTGATTTTCTTTTGATTTTTAGCATATGGGCCACTTCGATCTTTTGGAGAATCACTTGTACATACTCTGAAGAACCTCTTAACTCCTGTCCACTGCATCAACCGATCTGTCTGACTGTGTTGACAACAATGACAATATTGTTCCTGCACCTTGCTCAACAATCTCCACCTTTGGAATTGGATCTGTTTGACTGTGTTGACAACAATGACAATACTGTTCCTGCACCTTCTAGTAGTTGTTTGTCATTGTCGCTCAAAACGTATTGACTGGTCACTAGTTGACCATCGGTATATGGCAGCTTTGTTAGTCGCTGCCATAGTTGAGAAAATCTGCAAAAAATCCCAATTTTGCCGATTTTCTTCTGATCTTGTCGATTTTTTCCCGACAAATTCTGATATGCATGAAAAAAGCTCTTTTTCAATGAAAAATTGTTAGTCTCACAATGACACTGAGAGGGGGGGTGAATCAGTGTGGCTCTTTAAAACTTAAAAACTTCAACTGTTAAAGCCAAAACAATGAAAACTTAAAACCACATAAAGCAAATATAACAAGAGAGCATCACACAACACAAGATGTAACGAGGTTCACCAGTTTTGGCTACTCCTCAAAAATGACTGCTTGGACTCCCGTCCAAATCCAACCTTTGCAAAATATCAATTTTACAATCAATTTACCAGCACCCACTGGAAGGAGCACCAACCCCCGATTTATCTGCACCAACAGAAAGGAGCACCAACCCCTAATTTATTTGCACCAACAGAAAGGAGCACCAACCCCTAATTCCAAGCACCAACTTGGACTGCAATTTTGAAACTATATGTTTGACATAAAAATGCCTTCGCTTGTATAAGACCCTGACTGGTCTATTGCTAACCCAACCTCTCTCGCTATTCACCAAAACACCACACACTCTTACGGCTCTGCTTATTGCACTTTTACTACCCTCTTACAGCCCTCTTGCTGCGCTTCTTATTGCGCTCTCACGGCTCTGCTTAATGCTCTCTTACGGCACTCTTCCAGCCCTCTTTTTTTGCAGCACTTTCACTCTATTCAGCAGCACTTCCTCTCTAGTTCAGAGCAGCCAGTAATTCTTCATGCAGACCTCCTTTTATAACAAAGTTCGACTCTATTTTTAGCTTCCATATTTTCGCATGCAACTTATTAATAGAAACTTCTATATGTAACTCCTTTATCACATAGTATTCTCTCATGCATCCTATTAATAGTTACGACTCTTTGTTTGGTCTTCGACTGATGACTTTCAGTTTAACCGCCGCTCGATGCTTTAAATCCGTAGCTGGCCTCGTAGCATCGTTGTTCGACTTCGGTTCATCTGTTCTTATTTGTGCTTGCATGATTTTTCTCTCAGTAATCGCACTCTGTAGTCGACGTATCGACTTCGATTAACTTTTCTTATTTTATCTGCATGAATTTCTTCTACAACTGCACCTGTAACTGCCGTATAACTTCAGTTAACTGTTACATATCTTATTTCGGCTGGGTTCTCTTCTTAGCTCGCGCCAAAGCGACCTGTCGCGATATCGCGACACTTTCGCCTCCTTGCTTCTCTTCTTGGCTTGTACCCGCGAAAACATAACATGTCGCGATATCGCGACACTTTCGCCTCCTTGCTACTCTTCTTGGCTTGTACCAGCGAAAACACAAAGTGTCGCGATATCGCGACACTTTCGCCTCCTTGCTCTTCTTTTTACTTTTGTCGCGATATCGCGACATTTCTGCCTTCTTACTTTCTCTCTCCTCCTGTAGTCGCGAAAATGCGACATGTTGCGATATTGCGACACTTTTTCTTCTTTGCTCTTTCTCTTGCCTTCGGGTCGCGAAAACCCGACATGTCGCGATATCGCGACACTTTTTCTCCTGGACTCTCTTGCCTTCGGGTCGCGAAAACCCGACATGTCGCGATATCGCGACACTTTTTCTCCTGGACTCTCTTGCCTTCGGGTCGCGAAAACCCGACATGTCGCGATATCGCGACACTTTTTCTCCTGGACTCTCTCTTGCCTTCGGGTCGCGAAAACCCGACATGTCGCGATATCGCGACACTTTTTCTCCTGGACTCTCTCTTGCCTTCGGGTCGCGAAAACCCGACATGTCGCGATATCGCGACACTTTTTCTCTCGGACTCTCTCTCTTGCCTTCTCGTCGCGAAAGCCCGACATGTCGCGATATCGCGACACTTTTTCTCCTGGACTCTCTCTCTTGCCTTCGGGTCGCGAAAGCCCGACATGTCGCGATATCGCGACACTTTCTCTCCTGGACTCTCTCTCTTGCCTTCGGGTCGCGAAAACCCGACATGTCGCGATATCGTGACACTTTTTCTCCTGGACTCTCTCTCTTGCCTTCGGGTCGCGAAAACCCGACATGTCGCGATATCACGACACTTTTTCTTTCGGACTCTCTCTCCTACAATATGTCGCGAAATCGCGACACTTTTTCTTTCGTACAATCTCTCTTGCAATATGTCGCGAAATCGCGACACTTTTTCTACTTGCCTCTCTCTCCTGCAATATGTCGCAAAATTGCGACACTTTTTCTACTTGCCTCTCTCTCCTGCAATATGTCGCGAAATTGCGACACTTTTTCTACTTGCCTCTCTCTCCTGCAATATGTCGCGAAATCGCGACACTTTTTCTTTCGGACTCTCTCCTGCAATATGTCGCGAAATCGCGACACTTTCTCTTCCGTACTCTCTCTTGCAATATGTCGCGAAATCGCGAAACTTTTTCTTTTGGACTCTCTCTCCTGCAATATGTCGCGAAATTGTGACACTTTTTCTACTTGCGCTTTCTCTCTTCCAACATGTCGCGAAATCGCGACAGTTTTGCTTGCTCGCGCTTTCTCTCTTCCAACATGTCGCGAAATCGCGACAGTTTTGCTTGCTCGCGCTTTCTCTCCGAAAATGTCGCGAAATCGCGACAGTTTTGCTTGCTCGCGCTTTCTCTCCGAACATGTCGCGAAATCGCGACAGTTTTGCTTGCTCGCGCTTTCTCTCCGAACATGTCGCGAAATCGCGACAGTTTTGCTTGCTCGCGCTTTCTCTCCGAACATGTCGCGAAATCGCGACAGTTTTGCTTGCTCGCGCTTTCTCTCCGAACATGTCGCGATATCGCGACAGTTTTGCTTTTGCTTGCTTGCACTTTCTCCTCAAACATGTCGCGATATCGGGACAGTTTTTCTTTTTCTCAACATGTCGCGATATCGTGACGGTTTTTCTTTCTTGCTCAACATGTCGCGATATCGCGACAGTTTTCTTCCTTGTGATTTTCTTTTGATTTTTAGCATATGGGTCACTTCGATCTTTTGGAGAATCACTGTACATACTCTGAAGAACCTCTTAACTCCGCATACTTTGCATCAACCGATCTGTCTGACTGTGTTGACAACAATGACAATACTGTTCCTGCACCTTGCTCAACAATCTCCCCCTTTGGAATTGGATCTGTCTGACTGTGTTGACAACAATGACAATACTGTTCCTGCACCTTCTAGTAGTTGTTTGTCATTGTCGCTCAAAATGTATTGACTGGTCACTAGTTGACCATCGGTATATGGCAGCCTTGTTAGTCGCTGCCATAGTTGAGAAAATCTGCAAAAAATCCCGATTTTGCCGATTTTCTTCTGATCTTGTTGATTTTTTCCCGACAAATTCTGATATGCATGAAAAATGTTCTTTTTCAATGAAAAATTGTTAGTCTCACAATGACACTAAGTGGGGGGGTGAATCAGTGTGGCTCTTTAAAACTTAAAAACTTCAACTCTTAAAGCCAAAACAATGAAAGCTTAAAACCACATAAAGCAAATATAACAAGAGAGCATCACACAACACAAGATGTAACAAGGTTCACCAGTTTTGGCTACTCCTCAAAAATGACTGCTTGGACTCCCGTCCAAATCCAACCTTTGCAAAATATCAATTTTACAATCAATTTACCAGCACCCACTGGAAGGAGCACCAACCCCCGATTTATCTACACCAACAGAAAGGAGCACCAACCCCTAATTTATCTGCACTAACAGAAAGGAGCACCAACCCCTAATTCCAAGCACCAACTTGGACTGCAATTTTGAAACTATATGTTTGACATAAAAATGCCTACGCTTGTATAAGACCCTGACTGGTCTATTACTAACCCAACCTCTCTCGCTATTCACCAAAACACGACACACTCTTACGGCTCTGCTTACTGCACTTTTACTGCCCTCTTACAGCCCTCTTGCTGCGCTTCTTACTGCACTCTTACGGCTCTCATGGCTCTGCTTAATGCTCTCTTACGGCACTCTTCCAGCCCTCTTTTTTTGCAGCACTTTCACTCTATTCAGCAGCACTTCCTCTCTAGTTCAGAGCAGCCAGTAATTCTTCATGCAGACCTCCTTTTATAACAAAGTTTTGACTCTATTTTTAGCTTCCATATTTTCGCATGCAACTTATTAATAGAAACTTCTATATGTAACTCCTTTATCACATAGTATTATCTCATGCATCCTATTAATAGTTACGGCTCTTTGTTTGGTCTTCGACTGATGACTTTCAGTTTAACCATCGCTCGATGCTTTCACTTCGTAGCTGGCCTCATGAATCGTCGTTCGACGTCGGTTCACTGTTCTTATTTTAGTCGCATGATTTTTCTCTCGTAATTGCACTGTGAATCGACGTATCGACTTCGGTTAACTCTTCTTATTTTATCCGCATGAATTTCTTCTACAACTGCACCTGTAACTGCCGTATAACTTCAGTTAACTGTTACATATCTTATTTCGGTTGGGTTCTCTTCTTAGCTCGCGCCAAAGCGACCTGTCGCGAAATCGCGACACTTTTGCCTCTTTGTTTCTTTTCTCGGCTTTTACCCACGAAAACACATGTCGCGATATCGCGACACTTTCGCTTCCTTGCTTCTCTTCTTGGCTTGAACCCGCGAAAACATAACATGTCGCGATATCGCGACACTTTCGCCTCCTTGCTACTCTTCTTGGCTTGTACCAGCGAAAACACAACATGTCGCGATATCGTGACACTTTCGCCTCCTTGCTCTTCTTTTTACTTTTGTCGTGATATCGCGACACTTCTGCCTTCTTACTTTCTCTCTCCTCCTGTAGTCGCGATATCGCGACACTTTTTCTTCTTTGCTCTTTCTCTTGCCTTCGGGTCGCGAAAACCCGACATGTCGCTATATCGCGACACTTTTTCTTCTTTGCTCTTTCTCTTGCCTTCGGGTCGCGAAAACTCGACATGTTGCGATATCGCAACACTTTTTCTCCTGGACTCTCTCTCTTGCCTTCGGGTCGCGAAAACCCGACATGTCGCGATATCGTGACACTTTTTCTCCTGGACTCTCTCTCTTGCCTTCGGGTCGCGGAAACTTTTTCTCCTGGACTCTCTCTCTTGCCTTCGAGTCACGAAAACCCGACATGTCGCGATATCGTGACACTTTTTCTCCTGGACTCTCTCTCTTGCCTTCGGGTCGCGAAAACCCGACATGTCGTGATATCGCGACACTTTTTCTCCTGGACTCTCTCTCTTGCCTTCGGGTCGCGAAAACCCGACATCTCGCGATATCACGACACTTTTTCTTTCGGACTCTCTCTTTTGCAATATGTCGCGAAATCGCGACACTTTTTCTTCAGTACAATCTCTATTGCAATATGTCGCGAAATCGCGACACTTTTTCCACTTGCCTCTCTCTCCTGCAATATGTCGCGAAATCGCGACACTTTTTCCACTTGCCTCTCTCTCCTGCAATATGTCGCGAAATCGCGACACTTTCTCTTCCGGACTCTCTCTCCTGCAATATGTCGCGAAATCGCGGCACTTTTTCTTTCGGACTCTCTCTCCTGCAATATGTCGCGAAATCGCGGCACTTTTTCTTTCGGACTCTCTCTCCTGCAATATGTCGCGAAATCGCGGCACTTTTTCTTTCGGACTCTCTCTCCTGCAATATGTCGCGAAATTGCGGCACTTTTTCTACTTGCGCTTTCTCTCCGAACATGTCGCGAAATCGCGACACTTTTTCTACTTGCGCTTTCTCTCCGAACATGTCGCGAAATCGCGACAGTTTTGCTTGCTTGCGCTTTCTCTCCGAACATGTCGCGAAATCGCGACAGTTTTGCTTGCTTGCGCTTTCTCTCCGAACATGTCGCGAAATCGCGACAGTTTTGCTTGCTTGCGCTTTCTCTCCGAACATGTCGCGAAATCGCGACAATTTTGCTTGCTTGCGCTTTCTCTCCGAACATGTCGCGAAATCGCGACAGTTTTGCTTGCTTGCGCTTTCTCTCCGAACATGTCGCGAAATCACGACAGTTTTGCTTTCTTCTCAACATGTCGCGATATCGCGATAGTTTTTCTTTCTTGCTCAACATGTCGCAATATCGCGACAGTTTTCTTCCTTGTGATTTTCTTTTGATTTTTAGCATATGGGCCACTTCGATCTTTTGGAGAATCACTTGTACATACTCGAAGAACCTCTTAACTCCCGTCCCACTGCATCAACCGATCCGTCCGATCGTGTTGACAACAATGACAATACTGTTCCTGCACCTTGCTCAACAATCTCCCCCTTTGGAATTGGATCTGTCTGACTATGTTGACAACAATGACAATACTGTTCCTGCACCTTCTAGTAGTTGTTTGTCATTGTCGCTCAAAATGTATTGACTGGTCACTAGTTGACCATCGGTATATGGCAGCCTTGTTAGTCGCTGCCATAGTTGAGAAAATTTGCAAAAAATCCCGATTTTGCCGATTTTCTTCTGATCTTGTTGATTTTTTCCCGACAAATTCTGATATGCATGAAAAAAGCTCTTTTTCAATGAAAAATTGCATTTTCTTTGGTTTTTTCAATAAAAAATATCGATTTTTTGCCGATTACGATTCTTTGCCAATTTTTAAACCAACCGATTTACTACCCGATTCCGATTTTCTCAACTATGGTCGCTGCAGATCTGAAGGTTTTACTGTAAAACAAATATTCTTGCTATCGACGGTCATCTAGACAGTGGACTCGTCGTTGTCGTAGGAATTGACTATCCTTTGGATGATGGCAACGTTGGTGTCGTATTGTGCCATTTTTATTACTCTTGCAAGACCAGACTTCTCGACCCATTGGGTATCTCTTCCAGGTGTTTTGAAAATATTGGAAATGTTGAAGGCAACAAATGTTTATGATTCGTCTTGATTTTGAATCTGATTCGCCCCATTTTTTATAAATACATTTTGGGTATTGGCCAGGGTTATGAATTACAAGGCTAGAATTACAAGTTTTATCTTTTTAATACCTATTTTACATCTTAATTCGAAGTTTCGATTAAATGCAGATATCAACAATAGCACGTATTATGATGTTGATGGTTTCCTACGACAGGGCATATCTACAATAGAGAAATTTGTATTATCCTTGCAATGCAAATTCCACAAAATGCTAGTATATATGATATAATAGATGGCTTGGTTACATAATGATAGCCCGTCAAACATGTGAAGGGAAGGCGTCGAAAAAGTTAGTCATTAAAATATTAATTTGAGGGTTGCTGACAGATGAATTCCACCCTCCAACACGTAGACAAATCATTTAAGTTAGGAAGATGTGGAAGACGTCATTCAACCATTTGCAATAAACCTTATGTCAGTCTCCATATGTTGCGATACCAGGCGACCTTTGCTGGCGACAGACAGATGGTGACCTTTGCTGGCGACAAACATATGGCGACCTTTGCTGGCGACATACAGAAGCCGACCTTTGTTGGCGACAATAAGATGCTGCCACGTGTCGCACATTCACTGACTTTAGGCATGCAAACTTCTATAAATAAGCATGCAGACTATTTTTTTCCAAATTTCCCCCTTTATTCCTTGAGCAAATTTTTTCCCCATTTTTTACCAGCGCAGATTTTTTTCCCTTATTTTTCCATCGTAGATTTTTTCCCCTTTTTTTCCACTAGCAACCTAGAATCCAAAATCCAAAATGTTTGCCTACAATGAGATAAGAGCGTCATCCAAATGGCTAGCTCTTTCTCTCCTCTTCCTTCTAATGTTACATTCAAAAATAGTTGTTGCCCTAACATTTCCAATATTTTCAACACACCTAGAAGAGATACGCAATGGGTCGAGAAGTCTGGTCTTGCAGGAGTAATAAAAATGACACAATACAACACCAATGTCGCCCTCATGCAAAGGATAGTCAACTCCTACGATGATGATGGGTCCACTGTCCAGATGATTGTCGACAACAAGAATATTTGTTTTAATGTGAAACCTTTAGATCTGCAGCGACTAACAGGTTTGCCATATGCTGATGGTCAACTAGTGACCAATCAATACGTTTTGAGCGATGATGACAAACAATTGCTAGAGACCAAATACGGTCTCAAATCGCAACATTTGAGAGGTATATTTTTAAAATTTAATTTTTATTATTCTGCATTTTTAAGATATTCTAATTTTTGTTTTCTAATAATGTTCTTTTTTTTCCCAGTTCACTCTACGCAGTCCAGAAGGGGCTTAAACGTTTCCACCATTATAGACAATTTTCTTCATGCTTGCATAGAATTGTTCCAAGCAAGACTTGTTTTGCAATGACAACCTACAGACATGCCGTTATGGGCATTGGCCTGTTTCGTTCAATGTTTTATGGGCACCAAATTTGACTGTTGCACCTACATTTCGAACCACATTGAACAGGATCTTCTCAGCGCTCGAAGAAAAACTACATGTGTAGTAACATCCACCAATTGCATTAATTCCCTTTTTTATGAAACATATTACAATGTTAAAGATACCCCACCTCCAACCGTATTGCACTCGAGCTTGATGGCTATTAGTTTGATCGAACAAGAAATACAGGTAAAATTATATTTTCGAAAAAACCATATTTCTTTCCAATTAATTTTCTAATTTTCGCTTGAATGAAGAAACACATGAACACGATGTATGTAGGACTCCAGAATTTGTGGGATACAAAAAAATAGCAATATGGAATAAAGCAACAGAAAATGGCAAAGGGCATGGGGGTATTATGGTTTTAATAAAAGAGGAATGGGATAGGGTCATTAAAATTGAAAAACAAGATGAAAACAAACAGTACATCTGGATAAAGATCCTAGAAAATAATTCAGTTATTAGCATAGTAGCATGTTATTTTTCTCCCAAGAATTCTAAATTCTATAAGAAACATGACTTTAACAGAGAAGACCCATACTCCTCCCTAAAAAGAGACAATTCAATATACAGTAATTTGGGGGAGATTATATTAATTGGAGATTTCAGTGCAAGGACAGCAAATAAGCAAGCTAACATTCTAGAAGGTAACGAAGATATTGAGATTAATCCTCTTTGGATGCCAGAAGAGGAAAATCAGCAGTGGACCAGGACTTCGGAAGATGAGCATGGGGCTATCACGCAATATGGAGAAGAGTTGTTAGGTCTTTGCAGCATATACAACTTGATTATTTGCAATGGGATGAACAAATGGAAAAATTCAGGAAAGTATACATGCAAAACATATAAGGGACAGAGCGTAATAGACTATGTAATATGCTCACAGAATTACATACCAAAAATAGAGGAGCTAGAAGTGGAAGATTCTCCAGTGGAACTTAAGTCAGATCACAACCCAATTGTTATGAAACTTCAAATGCATTGAGACAAACCAAGGGAAAAACACTTGCAAGGCAATCAAAATAAATATCCTCACAAGGGAAACATTCTCTTAACAGATGAAAATCGGCAGAATTTTAGAGCAGTATTAAATAACAAGTTATAGGAAAGGGAATAACTACCTCACGATAGCAGAGATTACAGTAAGAGTGAATGGTTAATGCATGTTATTCAAGAAGCTCTAAACAAATGCAAGAGAGCTAAACCTAAAAAGAAAGAAAGGAATAGCTTCCCAACCAACCCATGGTTCGATGAACATTGCAAAAAAATGCGAAGATTACTAAAGGAATCAACGGGTAAAACAAGAGAAAACAAAAAAACATATGAGAAACTGGTAAGGGCAAAAAAAGAAGAATACACTAGAACAAGAAGGAAAGAATTGATTTACTTACGAAAGCATGAACCAAAGAAATTTTGGAAGGAACTAAGCGTGAAAAGGATGCAAACTGAAAATAACATAACAGTTAATCGATGGTTGGAGTATTCAAAACAAGCTCGTATAAGCGTAGTAACCAGCAGGAGACACCCCTTACTATCATTGTCAAGAAAGAACTTTTCACAATTGAAGACATTATTCAAGGGATTAAAAAGTTAGCAAGCTGGTAAAGCCCGTGACATAGGCAATCTTCAAGCAGAGCATATAAAATGGGGGGGTAAATATCCTGGCACCGCAGATCAAAGAAATTTTCAATGAGGTCATACAAAATGGCTTCCCTACTGAGTGGACAACTAGCTTGACCATTCCTTTGTTTAAAAGTGGAGATGTAAATAATCCCTCAAACTATCGAACTATCATGATCAACCCTCTCTTTGCAAAGTTGTTTGGGAGTATGATAGAGCGTAGGATCAACATATGGGCAAAAGAAAATGGAAAGAGAGCAAAGGGGCAAGCAAGTTTTAGGCCCAAGCACTCAACTATTGATCATTGTATCACGCTCAGACACAATGGAAAAAATATGGGACAAAAAAGAGGAGGCTTTTTGTTGTTTTGTAGACTTCAAAAAGGCATTTGACACAGTGCCAAGGAAAAAATTATGGAGTAGAATGGAAGAGCTAGAGGTTCCAATTCACTACAGGGCAACAGTTCACAGACTATATGAGCATGTAAAGGCTAAAATCAGAACACAGGAAGGGTTATCTGAATATTTTGGTAGTGACATAGGTGTCAAACAAGGTTGCCCTCTATCTTCGACCTTATTTGGGCTGTACATTGACAAGTTAAAAGAATGGATAAACAAATTTGGGGGAGAGGGTGTGCATTTAGCCAAATATGTGGTAAAACTCCTCATGTATGGAGATGATGTAATTTTTGTGGCCAAAACAGCCAAAGATCTAGAAGATGACCTTCAAGCTCTAGAACTCTTTTGTAAAGAAGTTGGGATGCAGGTGAACACGAGCAAAACAAAAATTATGATTTTTTCAGCAAAAAAGAATAAGCAACAACTCGAATTTCAGTTTGCAGGAGAACCGCTTGATGTAGTAGTAGAATATAAATACTTGGGCATAGACTTTCATGACAAACTTAATTGGAATACATGTAGGATGAAAATAACTCAAAGTGGTTGGAGAGCACTATATGCACTTCAAAACAGGTGTAGGAATGCCGAGTTGTGGGACTGGAAGACCACCAAGGTCTTATTTGGCCTACTTGTTACACCGGTTCTGTTGTATGGTTGCGAGGTGTGGGCTAGTGGCACAACAAATGCAAAATGGAGGCAAATAGAAAGGATTCAAAAATATCTAATCACAAATTTTCTCAAAATTAAGGCCACAACCCCTTATGAAATTATTCTAGCTGAAACTGGAATGTTCCCTTTAAAAGCAATTGCTATGACCAAGCTGTTATGTTACTTGAAAAAAACAGAAAACATGAAAGATGATAGATGGCCTAGGGCAGCTAGGGACGAAGAGTTGCATAGGCGAAAGAATACATGGATGAAACAAAATCAGAAATGGATGAAACGCTGGGAGATCAACATAAATGAATGCCCAAATGTCAACAAAGACATAAAAAAATATGTGAATGAAAAGTTCAGAAGTGGAATGTGGAAAATTGCAAGCAGGAAAAGACAATATTATATTGCAAATTTTAACCCAACGTATGACCACCAGGAAAAAGCGTATATAGGCGCTGAAATCAAGTGGAAGAAAAAAATACTCATTGCTTGGATAAGGACTAGCTCTCATAGGCTTAGATGTGAAACTGAGAGATGGACAACGCCCAAAGAACAAGGGGAAGAAAGGATATGTACTCTATGCAGCACGAGGGCAGTAGAGACAGGAGGAACACTTCATCTATAAATGCCCGAGTTTTTCGGATATCCGTGGCAAATACAAAGAAACACTTGGGAATGGGTTTATGGCAGATTTATTTGAAGACAGTAAAATAAAAAAAGTTGGGGAATTGCTAACACAAATTAGCAGGGAGAAGGAACAACCTTCTCAAAGATATTAAAGATCATATGATATGATTTGAGTAATTGTACTTCCATATTTGAGGTCCCATAGACCATATTTGGGTCTCGCGGACGTAATTAAAATCTTTCATTCATTCATTCATGTAGGGTCACTAGAGATTCCAACACGAGGTCGAAATCGACACCAGTAAGTGCGACAAGAACTACGAAATGTATGAGGTCTTCCTCACCTCCTCAGTGTACACCTTCGACTCCTTTTATTTCTAGACATGTTACAGTTGATGTTGAAGAAGTAACCTCCGGCTCAAAAGGTAACCTTACTATTCAAAACTATTGTTTAAAATTATGTATTTTATTGATTTAAAATTATAATTAGTTTAAGGAAATTTTTATATGTTTTTAGAGCAATGACAAGTGGATCAATCATCAATGAGGACAAAGTCGGCTATGCAGGTCACATCTTCCTCTAGTAAGTGTGGTTAAATTAAATCTATTTTTATGGCATTGTTTTTTACAATAGTTTTAATTGATATTTTAATGTAAAATTTTGTAGGGAAGTCGATTGTATTCCAAAGACAAAAAAATGATGCTTCCACCGCCTCCACCACCGCAAATGCACCCACAACAAGTGCAACCACCAATGATGAGAGGCCAATATCGCATGCGTGGGAAACAATTCCTTACACCACCGCCTCTGGGATGAAGCATAAGTCAATCACAGACCATTTCTAACTTCTCGACATTTTTCCTTGGGAATCTCTCAAATGTGCAGAGCGCTTCTCAAATACCCTCTGGTAATCTTGATGATGATTTTCTTTATCAAGATACCAATCCTGAATCTTTGCCTTTCAAGGCAACTGATGTGCTTCAGGATCCGCAAAGTTGTAATGAAGCACAAGAGGTTGTTGGGGCAGCTACCACCGCACTTACCTCATCCCCCTCCCATCAAACCGCCACCCAACATCCTCTAAGCGATGATGAGAAAGTTAATTTTTCAAAAAATGTTTTATTAGCTCATAATTGTGAAGCTACAATTAAGGAAAGTTTGCTTTCAGATATTGAAGGCTTAAAATATTGAGAATATTGGGCTAAGGTTTTAATAAAATAAATAAATGCTTGATACAAGAATTTTTCAAAAAAAATGAGATGTTTTCATTGGTGGAGAATGAACCACAAAAGCTTGATGCATTGTTACATCAGGTTGAATCCGACAGCGTGAAGGTCGACTCCACATACAATGATGAAATTTTAAAAATTATGTTGAACAGATTGGAAAACCTCAATGCCGAGGCCCAAGCATATTTCAACGAATGGTCAACAAATAAGAAAAAAGTAGCAGTTGCAAAAACTACAAGAGTTATCGCTGATGTAAGTTTTACATATAACTGAAAGTCATTTCTTTCTTACATATATTTTGTTTATTTATATTAACATATTTCTCTTCTCTTTTGCAGTTTAATTTTGAATACCTAAAGATGCAAGTGAGCGGCATGAGAATGTTAATTAAAACTGCAAGAAATAGTCTGCTTAATGCTATGGATATGAAAAAAATATTACAATACACCATGAGGGAAAAAAATTGGCTCAAGAAGGTCATTAAAGATAATGACTTGGATGTGGATATTTTGTTAAAACAAAATGAGAAAGAACCTTAATGCACCTTTTAGAGAAGATCCTACGAAAGAAGAAAGATCATTGCTAGAAAGGTTGACCACTACGGCTCAAGGTCTGGTAAGAGTTGGTGCACTAGAAGCGAGGGATATTGATGAGGGATCATCAACACAAACTCATTCTCTAGAAGATCCAACTCATGCTTCAGGCACCCAAGAGAAAGCCAACTAGTTGACTGTAGCTTTTGTTGTATAGTAGTCAACAATTTTGTAAATTGTAAAAGAATGCTTTCAAATCAATAAAAGAGACCATTTCCAAAAATTGTGTATTTTTGAAATTCTGTTTTAAAAATTATGATGTTTTAATTAGTTAATGTGGATGCAATAAATAATTGTCAATTATGAATGAATTGCTAGGAAAGATGGACATAGGTAAAAAGTTCTCTTATGTTTTATAAAAACTTTTTAAATGATTGAATTGCAACACAAATATCTGCTTTGCCATAAATGGTTTATAAAATACAAATCTAATAAATAATTTAAATATCATAGACAGATAATCCAATAACAAGGCTTAAATATTAAACATACAATTTCATCAACATATACATAATCAAATAAAAGGACTATGATATACAAAAAATCCAATAACACGTCTATGATATAAAAAATAGAATTTTTTGGAAATAGACACAATAGAATAACAACATGATATAAAAACAACAAATTTACAATGCTGGAAACTAAAACAAACACTTTTATGATATCAAAAAATACATGTCTCAGTAAAATGAAAAGTCAATTCTCAATATCCTATAGAAAACTGATAACAAATAATGTGAAATATATTCAAATTTTTAAATAATCCATTGATTATAATGTTGGAAGCTGAAACAAACACTTTTTAGATTGTACAAAATATTTTGTACTCATACCCAAAAATTGTCTCTACAATATGATCAGTGTTACCATTATCCTCATCATCATGAGTATTCGTGACACCTCTTCTGTCTGCTAGAGATTTCCAATATGCCAAAGCTCTTTCATAAGGATACTGCTCCACCTCATAGGTCGACACATATACTCTCAAACAATTTTCCAAATTTTTATCCAACCTATTTCGAACTTTAGATTTTACAAACGATAATGCACTAAACACCCTTTCATCTTCCACTGATCCCAAAATCATCGTTTGATATAATTCATATAAAAGAAAATATTCACTCATCGTATGTTGTAAGACACTACTGGGATGCAATATTTTCCACAAATGTGAAATAGAACCTGGTTCATGATGGTTAGTCAATTGTGAAACTTGACCAACCATTGTCATTCCAAAACTGTTTGATTGTTTTATCAAAAGATCTTTGTTGAGAACACCATTGATTTCAATACCATTGACTTCCACATGTTTAGTGAAATGGTTAACAAGAGTGCCCATGTATTTGAGAAATAAACCATTTATAGTTTGGTATTCATTACAAGGATCCCAGAACATCGGGTTAACCACACCCATAGCCTCAAGCAATTCATCTCTTTGAAAATGGTCTCTTATTTCTTTTGTCAAGGTTTTTGCTATTTTTCTCAGTTTAATCTTTGTATCGTGTACAACTACATCAAATATGTTGTATGTTATGGGCATTTGTTCAACTTCATTTGTAGCTATATCCATTCACTTATCAAAACAATATAAAGGTATCACCTTTCCATGGACATTAATACAAAGATGATCGTTTATGTTGAACTTCAAAAAGTTCTAAGGATCATTGACATTTGTTAATGTTCTCCAACTCTCAAACATGGGATCCATAAAACTTTCACCAGACGTGTACATCATATCAATATGCATACAAATTTATTTTCTCATCCTGATGAAATCCACAATATAAATTGATCTTTGTTGTGCAAGTTTAATCAAAGTATTCATTTCTTCCAACATTGGAAGAATACCACACAATGTGAGAAGTGTTTCCAAGTCACTCATTCGGAATAACAAATATTTAGCCTTATCAACTACCCTACGATTTGCGTACATAAACCCTACCAAGGATTGATATTCTTTGAAAACTCTATATGCCGGTTGATACAATGAAATCCACCTAGTATCTACATCTTTTAACAATTTTTTACCTTCAGTAACTCCTAGTGCAAATTGTTGAAACTCTAAAAATTTTTTTGGACTACATGAAAAATAAACATGAATTTCATGGACAAGTTCTTCCACTCTCGCTACATTTTCAAATGTGCTCACAATTTTGTATGCAAGATTCATTCTATGAGCCATGCAATGAATAGGGATCAAATATGGGGTAATTGATGTTTGTAGTCAAACACAAAGACCATTCATGTGTCCTTGCATTGTAGCAACATTGTCAGCTCCAACACATATTAACTTAGTGGTTATTTCCATATCATTCATTCCTACTATTTCCTTTAAACTAGTTACAACAACATTGTAAAGGTTTTCTGCATTGCAATTTTCCACCATCTTATGTAGTGCAAGTAGATGAGGTTGCCTTAAATGATTTTCCAATGTGTAAACATGCATGCAAATCCAAGATGTGTTGTCAACAATAGTTACCTCATCAATTGAAAGTGAAATGAATTTGACATGTTTTACTTTCTCTTTGAGGTCCTCCTCAACCAATGAGAGACATTTTACCATTTTCCAACCACTTCGATTTGACCAATGGGCATTGGGAAGGTTCTGCACATCAGCTAGTTGAAATAGATGTTTATAATCAATGAAATCAGATATAGGTCTACCCTTTTTAAGAATAGTATATACAACAACAAACTGCAAACTTTTTGAAGCTAAAGTGGTCTTATTCATTTTTTGAAATTGGGCTTGAATTGTTCCACCTTTCTCAACCAAAGTTTGTTGTTGTTTCATTTCTTTATCATATTCTTGTGCATATCTAACATGTGCACATTTTGATGCATCCTTCCACCTAAAAGTTTTCATTTTTGTTCCATCACTTTCTTTTATTGTTATATAAACTTTTCCACAATGTTTTTCTATTGTATCTTTCTTAGCTTGCATTCTATGATCCTTTTCGAGTTTCCAACTACAAATTATGCATCTACATTCTTTTAGTGTTTCATTACTATTCTCTGGCTACACTAGCTCAATAAATGGAAATTTTGCTGACCATTCAAGTTGAAATGTTCTTCCAATCATCCACCTGGTTAACTTTCTACGTTTAGGTTTCTTAGAAGAAGATTCTTCGAAAGTGGGGATTGTATGAGAACTATTATTTTCTTTTTTGTTTGGCATGCTAGTTTTAGGAATCTCTTCATGTTGTTGTTCAATTTCATTAAGAAAATTTTCATCTGTGGGCATTTCATTATCGGGGATATCTTGAAGTGGAGGCATACCAGGGTCAATAGTGTTTTCTGCAAACAAAGGTTTTCCATATCATTTTTTGATTTAAAAACACACATTCTATTAAAAAATACAGATAAACACTGGACAAAGCCATCAACCAAAAAAACACCATTTTTTAATGAAGAAAGACATTATATATAAAATTAACAATATACAAAAATTAACTGGTTAGTAAGTAAAAGGTGTTTGTACCTTGAATTTGTGCAGATGTTGATGGCTGACTGGATTTTGAAATATGATGAAAGTATTTTAGGATACTCTTTTTATCGGAAGATTGGCCTCCCTTGTTTCCATTGCCAACAGGTGACATTTTACCTATATAAATGGAATATGAACATGAACATCATGTTTAAAAAATGAAAATTATTGGTAAAAGAGAATTACTGTTCAAGAAAACAGGATGTCTGACGACAATTCTGGACGACTGACGAAAAATAAAAATTATTGGTAAAAGAGAATTACTGGTTAGGAAAACTGGATGTTTGACAGTAAATCCGGACGACTATGTCTGTCGCTATATGTCTATCTCCGTATGTCAGTCGTTGTATTTCAGTCGTTTTATGTATGTCAGTCGTCATATGTCAATTGTCGTATATTTGTCATCGTATGTCTGCCACCCTATGTCTATCGTCGTATATTTGTCATCGTATGTCTGTTGCCTTATGTATGTCTGTTACCTTGTGTATGTCTGTCGCCGTATGTCTGTCGCCGTATGTCTGTTGTCCTATGTATGTCATCCTGTGCTTGTCACACTATGTAGGCCTATGTCTGTCGCTGTTTGTCTTTCGTTTGCTGCATGCGCTGTGTCTGTCACCATTTGTCTGTCTCTTGATGTCTGTCACCGTTTGTTTGTCTGCCGCCCTATGTCAGTCACCTTATGTCTGTCGCCCTATGTCTATCTGTCTTGCTTGTTGTCTGCTGTGTATCGCTAGCTATCGTTGAGAATTAATGTTTTAAATGTATGAGTATCTCTCATGTTAGCTATATATAACGAGGGTATAAGAGGCAAATTTTGCGGGATAAATGATTTTTTTTTTAATTTTGAAGGTGAAAATTATGCTGGAATGCTCTGTGAAATAAGTATCATAGTGGGGCGAATGGACCCTATTAAAAATTTGGTCCCGAAAATTTCGAGTGAATGAACCGACGTCTAGGGTCCCCAACTTCGCCAAATTTCAATTTCGAAAATCCTAATATTCGCCCTATTTGCGAATATTCGCCACTGTGCATAACCTTGGCTCTGGGGTAATATGGACTAGACAACGAATGCAAAATCTTGAACTCCGTTGTGAACTTCTTAATTACTTCATTTACAAAGAGAGACCTCTATCACTTGTTAAGTGTAATGGGATTCCGAACCTGGGTTGACAGTACTCTTTGTCGTATTATCTAGTTGTGCCCTTGCCTCTACCTGTTTTGTTAGGTATTCAGTTGCCACTACTATATACTGACACTTCCTCATTTGACTTGCCCTTAGAGGTCCTATAAAATCCAAGCCCTTCAAATAGTTCTTGTGGTTGGGATGTATGCAACGGCATGAAGTCCCTTCGTAACAACTTCCTATCTCTTTGGCATGTATCACACGCTTTGACAAATTCCTTTGCATCATTATAGAGGGTGGGCCACCATAGCCTTGCTAGAAGCACCTTCCTTGTGGTCTCATCTGGTCCCATTTTGTATAATATTCTCGCTATCAGTTGAAAAGGTGTCGACTTTATGATTATCTTCCTTTTCTTTCTTGTCGATATCTCCTTTGGTAGCTGTCTTGTGGATAGGTACTCTCCAATCAACTTATACCATGATCTTATAACACTTATTGTGAATGGTTGAGCGTCAAGAAACTCGTATGACACTCCTACAGGTTTCCTCGAGTGAATCCTTGACAGTTTATCTGTTATCACATGCTTCTTTTCAGGTTTGACCACCGTCCGAAATACGAACTCCTATAACAATGACGAAACACCTGCTAACTTGTCTTTGTATGGTTGGTTTGTTGATTAAGTACAACAACACTTGATGATATACATAAAAAACGAAAGGGTTGGCTAGCAAATAAATAGGCTAGTCTAGCCTAAATTGCCCCTTTTGGGCCAACGCACATCCAATTACAAAATTGGATATGTCCACATGGACATGAGATTCCTTGTCCTAATTTGGGAATAGCATAATGGGCGTGCATACTAACTTTGCCTTCAACTCTTCGAAGGCCCTCTAATGTTCCTCCGTCCATCGAAAAGGAACATTCTTCCTTGTCAGCCATTTAAGGGGTAGGACACATGGGCAAAATTCCTGATAAATCTCCTGTAGTATCCTATAGATCCCAAGAAGGTCTTCAATGAGCTCACGTCATGTGGTTCTTCCATATTCAACACAACGCGAATCTTATCAAGATCTGTCTTTAGCCCTTCTTTATACATTGTGTCCTAGTAGTTTGCCATACAACACCAACAACTTGCACTTTGCTAGATTAGGTGCTAAGCGTGCATTCATGCATAATGTCATACATTCCTCTAATGCTTTCAAGTGTTCATCCTTTTTTCCATATACTGACCAATCATCTAGAAATGCTTTGAACTTCCCTATTGACATTTGATCGAATATATACAGAATAATCCTCTGAAATGTGGTTGGGGCATTACACAACCCAAATGACATTCTATTATAGACACAAATGCCATTCTCCACAATGAATGTTGTCTTCAATTTATCCTCTTCTGCAATGCTTATCTGGTTGTAGTCGAAAAACCCATCCAAAAATGAGTAGATTTCATGTCTAGGTACCTCCTCCAAGATTGAGTCGGTCAATGGTATTAGAAAGGGATCCTTTATTGTCACATCGTTTAGACTTCTGAAGTCTACACATGCAGATCTACACTTTTTTCTTTAAAGCAATGACAATAGTTGACACCTATTTGCTCACCGTAACTTTAAAGATTAAGTCGACATCCAACATCTTTTGAATTTCCACTTTTACCAAGGCTGCATACTTAGGGTTCATCCTATATGGCCTTCTTCTCACTAGTAAGGCACTTGGGATCAACTGGATCCAGTGTACGCACAACTTTGGGGGTATCCCTTTCAAATCTTTATACATCCATGCAAAGACTTCTTTAGTACTAGGTCCCACTCATCTCCGCAATGGATTATCTTTTGTTCGCCTTCACTCCCCAAATTCACCTCGACCATCCTTGGTCCTTCATACTTGATAGTTTCTGGTTCATTCATTGCTTTTGCCACATCTACCGGGTGTACTGGCTTCTCATCAATAACAACATCACTTGTCGTATGTTTTGCAAAATTCTTTTGGAAAGTCCATTTTCTTTCTTCCTCCTTTGGTGCGGTTTCTTACTACTTTCACCAACATTATCATGGATATCCTTACTCTCCTCTGCTTGTATGTAGAGGCAGGTGAGCGGAAATATTTTATATTTTCTCCATTTGCCAATGGAGTAGTCCACTATGGGATCGAACTTCATCCTCACTACATTCCTCTTGGTGCAACAATCTTTCCTCATTAGGTTCATATGTGCTATCTTCATCCGAAGAACTTGACTCATCAGTCGTCGCAAGATTTTCACTTACCGTCTGATTCTTAAAATTGATCATATATTTGTGCTGTCCCCTCTTGAATGTAATTCGATCTTTTTCCCAATTGTGATTAACTTCAGCCATTCGTAACCAGCCTCTTCCCAACAAGGCATCATATGCTGGCTTTTGTGTTGTTATCACAACGAAGTCCATGATAAATTCCTGATTTGCCTCTTCACCTTTTGAGCCATTAAGGCTCCTTTCATCTCAATTCCATATTGGTTCGCACCATATAACTTGAAATTCCTTCCAAGTTTTCTCTGGTAGCACGTTAACACTTGATCCTCCATCCACAATTACTTGCGTCAACTTGTGGTCCAATATCTCAAATGAATCAATGTTGGCTTCTTGCCAACGTCAATCATTAACATAGTTGGATCAATAAATTGATCCTTTCTCCTCTCTATCTCCTTTGGCTGGTTGTGCAACTCCATTACTTTCCTTGGCTGCAATTCCTCTCCTATTGTTGCATATAGCATCGGTATGGCGCTAAATAGACTTGCAATTTATACTTCTATAGTCGTATTAAACACTTGTGCTACCAGCTCATGAGTTGACGACTTCTCTGAGGCTAATGGTTTCTTTGGTTTCATTAACCGTTCTTGCTTGGCTTTCTTCATCTCTTCCTCAATCACTTCTTGTGCTTCATTCCCTTTTCCACGGTAGGGTAAGGTTATTGATCTTTCTTGGCTTTTTTCCTTGTAATAACAAACATGTTCTCTTTTTGTTGCTGATCTGTGGGAGGCTTCTCAGTGTGAAGAAAATTGACATTTTGTGAACTTCTTGTACAAGCTTTCTTCGGACAATTCGTTTCCTTGTGATTGCCCAGTCCACACCATCTATACATGTGTTATGTTATTTCCAGCCACTCCTCTAGTCTGAGGATGGGGGCAATTCTTCGCAAATTTCGACATTGTATAATCGGTTTTCCATCAAAATCATATTGTAATCGACTTTGTCCTTACTATCAGTTTTCCTTATTGGGGTCTTCCTCATCGATTGTTTCTATATCCACCACTTGTTGCGCCTTGCCCATTTCTTGATGTATTCGGCTTCTCCTCTTCTTCACCTTGCACTATCATTGTCTGGTGCCTTGTACTTCTTAAATAAAATGGACATTCCCCTATAGCGTGCCCCAACACATCACATATATTACAATACGCACTTTTCGAACAGTTGACATTGGTGTCCTTAAGACTTATAGTATAAACACCATATTTTTCTTATCTTTTCTTCCTTCACCCATTACATCCTTGATCGTTCTATCCATTTTCTTTTTCATGGACTGAATTGCATTATGCAATTTCTTCTTGTCATTGTTAGAGTCATCACTTGTGACATTACTTCTTATAACGGTTGTTGTCTGTTTGGTTTCACTTTCAAAATTTCATTACTTCTTATTCCGGTTGCTGTCTGTTTGGTTTCACTTTCAAAATTTCTTGCCCTATCATATGCTTCTTCATATGTCGAGCAAGGTATAATCTTCATCTTTTTCTTATATTCGGGCAATAACCCATCAATAAACCATCGCTTAACCATCCTATCCGTTGGTTTCAACTCCATTTTTTTCGTGAGTTGTTTTAGTCATCGGTTGTAAGTCTTGATATCTTTGTCTTTCTTTTGTTTAGTAGAATATATTTTTGTTATAATTTCCGTGTCATCTCTCAATGGATGAAATTCCTTCTTGAACTCATCTACTAAACTTTCCCATGAAGTAAAGGGTTTTGTAGATTCTCTTTTAAGATGCCAGTCTATTGCAATCCCTCACAATGTGGCTGGAAACAACTGTAACCATTCTTTAGGTTGTCTTACCCCATTTGCTTTCCATATTGTGGTGTAGGTCCCTATATGCCTCGTAGGATCCTCCTTCCCTTCTCTTGTGAAGGGTGGGCATTTTTGTTTGCTTGCTCTATTTGCAATTCACTATCGATTAATGATGGCTCGTATGGCACTCCAACACAATGCGATTCCTTCTAGGTGGTTCTATTGGTTGTTCTGTTCTGGGTGCTTTGGTCCTAGGCACCTTGTCAACTCATGGTGTCTCTTGACCTTCCGTATTACTTTCAAATAGCCTCCTTTTGAACTTCGGTGCACCTTCATTTTGCGACCTTCACAAATACACGAGCAGTGGATTCGGCCTACTTGCCTAAACACTCGTACGGTTGCTCTAATGCATGACTTTCGTCCTCTACACTCAACAAACTCCTCCCCTTTTCATCAGGCGTTACCATCCACCCTTCGTCTCCTTGTGCACATTCCATGTTAGCGTCTTCACTTACACGAACGTTTTCTTCAGCTGTTTGATGCAATTCTCCATGCACCTCGTCCTCCGTTGTTAACAACAATGTTTGCCACCTTTCGTTATCCTCCACTTGAGGACTCCAAACTTGTTCGAGTATGATTGTTTATGGTTTGACCTTTTCTTTGAGCAATCCTTGTGCTTCTTCTCACTAACACTTGGCTCTCTTGCGACCTCGTCTTGCATGTCCTCGTGGTACTATATCTATCATTCACTTCTCTCGTTTCACGCGCTATTCTTCCACTAAGTTGACCTTCCTCTCTTTGGCAATGACAATGACGCCAAATGTAGCACACTGGTGAGATTTCCTACAATGAGGAAGTAGAATGAAAGACTCATGAATCAATTAGGACCGTAGTCATAAGAATTTCCTCATAGTTGTACGATATCATCATCATGAGACGGTACGATCTCACTTGTATGGTGCAGTCTTGTACAAGAGAGTTTACTGCACAAGACATTGCAACACTTTAACAATCCAAACCTTATGTTTGTATGGCAGCAATTGTACGGTAGTCACACGTACAATGTTTAAGCATTCACCAAGCAACACTTGGAGAATAATGCGGCAGTATCTCGAGACTGTGATACTAGCTTCGTACAACAATGCCCTCATATGATTTTGCAGCAAACCAACTTACAAGTATGCTTCCATGGCAAATATTCCTTGCCACCTGCAACTATAACAAACATATATTGCAACACAATATGCAATCACACCAACATACAGAATGCAAATAGACTGTAAATGGAATCAATATATTGGCATTCAAGTGGTAATTGCATTACACAGTCATGGCAAACGGTAATGTTTGCGAATAACATACGTATGGATCTTTCTCCTTAATACTCTCCACAATAGGTGGTGCATATCTCACAACATCAATCACTTGGCATGGAATAGAATGTATCTGTCCAATAAAGGATGGGGGTTATTTAACAACTACCTTGGCCGTTGTATTAGACGGTTTCCATTCAGACATATTACATACTCGAACGCCTTAACCTTAATGCACTATGGTCTAATTGCAATTTATCATCAAATTGCATTACATTTTTATTTCATCTACATTTCATGGCATTATATATACATTTCATTTGCATTTACTTATACATTTCCAACAAGTCTAACAAAATTATACTTTATTATGATACATTTTCTATTTCTTTTTTTTCTTTTGGGAAGCTTTTGCTTTGTTGCCAGCAGGGAAGAGGTTGCTGAAATATCATGGACAGATGTTATGGAAGCACTTACGTCCTTGGAAGAGGAAGGAAGAAACCAGGTAACGAATACAAGTAGTCGTAAGGCAATTTAGAAGAGATGCATCAATTAGTCCCGTAGTACAAAATTTTCTGGAGGAAGACCGACGACTTAGAAGACACTTGGAGGAAGTGCTAGTAAGGATTCAGGAAGAAGGAGAATCCAATAGACTGCAACAGTCAATACAAGGACAAAACAAAGGTAACTTAGACAACTTGGGAAGACAATCAAGTCTTCTTGATGGCCTAAGGTTACCCAACCAAGGGAGGAGTTTGGTTGGCCTCCCTCCTAGTGGCTCAAGGGGAAGAAATTTTCCCCTTGCTACCCTTAGGTTGCAGGGTTGACGAGATGGGCCGCAAGGACCATCTATTGATCAGACATAAAACAACCAATTAGTATGTGACCACCAAGTTGGCTCAGTTAGGACCACCTCGGGGGTCCACGTCAGAATGGAAGAAGTTGTCGCGGACGACTGAGGAACTGGATGGATCTCGGACCACCAAAAATTGGGAGGAGGCAGTCCCAAGTTATGGAGATTTGCTCGAGAGAGTAGTAGTTATGGGATTCTTGTGGTAGAGGAAGAGACCTAAAAACAAAATTGTGGAAGAGCAAAATTGCATAAGATGGGAAACAATACGCCAAAATAGAAGGCAAGATCCTTAAGTCTATATTTGGGATTCGTTCAAAGAAACTTCAGTATGGACCGTACAAATGATGACAGTACAATTCCCAACTGTGTAAATGCAAGCCATACAATTAGGTGTCGTACAGATGGAGAAGAGTGTATGGCAAACCATCGTACAAATCACCATCTAGAAGGTTGTACGACAGGAGGTTGTACAAACAATGTAGGAGAAGACTGTACAAGTGATGGTTAAGAGGAAGGTACCATAGGGTGCTGTACAGGTGAAGTTCAACAGGGTTGTACTACAGGATACCGTACAAATGAACAAGCAGATGCTGAACAAACAGACCATACGAGAACAGGGACAAAATGACGATAAGAGGAAGGAGAGAATGACACGTTGACAACAAACGTCTTGGAGGTACAAGTTTGCGTGGCTATATGAGTTGTACGACAACCTTAAATGATGACAAAAGAGTTGTAAATATGTACATGACTTCCAAAAAAAAAAAAGTAAAGTGAAAAATAGAAAAGCAAAGCGCTGTAGACAGCAACACTAAGAAAAAGTGAAACTGTTTGTAAAAAGGTCTACATGTTGTGCACCAAATGAAATGTCATGTAAAAATGGTCAAATGAAATGTAATGTGGTCAAATGAAATAATTGGAAAATTGGGCGTAATGTAAATGCAGCCATCATTGTAAACAATTAACATTTGTGTTAATTAGCATTTTGATTAAGGCTGTTTAGAAAAGGTAGTTCTGGTAGTTTTGTCCTATTAGTTTTGATAACTACCAAGGCCAAAATCAAGGTTATTGGGTTTGTGCACCCAACAGGTTGGTGCGCACACCCGTGCCCACACTCTCCTTGGGTGCAGGGCCGGGTTTGGCCCGGCTAGCCGCACACAACCCAAAAGGGCTAAATTTGTTTTTAAAAAAAAAACCATTTTTTTAAAGTTTAAACTTTTTAAATTTTTTAATAATAAACTATAAAGTGGACTCCAATTCATTGTAAAGTGAATTAGAGTCCACTCTTTTTATATAAACCCTTTTTTAAGGGTTTCTATTTCATTATTATCATGAGAATGAGGGAAAACTAAAAGAGAGTGAAAATTGAAGGACTGTAGTGAAGAGTGAAAGACAGATTTTGGATTGAGGCAGATTTTGGATTGTGTTATATTGTTATCTCTTTATGACTTTGACATCCTATCATTTTTGTACACGAATATCATATATGCTTTTATAATGCCATATTTAAATATTTTGCAATGTGTATGATTTATTTTATTTTTATTTTTATTTTATTTTCGATTAAAAAATACATATATATATATTTTAATTAAAAAATAGCTGCACCCGCACTTGCACCCGATGAACCCTGTTTTTGGCGAGGGTTGTACCTGCACCTGCATCTGTGATTCTTGCCGCACACACATCCACACACCCGGTAACCTTGGTATAAATAGACCCCCAACAATTCAAATTGTATCCATTGCATTAAGAGCAAGTCCATGTACGAGGGAGAGACACTAGATTGTTATAGCGTAAGGTTGGGTGTAGTATTGTTGCAGTCACAGATTGTACTGTACACGATTCCAATGATAATGCAAACCATTCACTTGTGCCAATTGTGTCTCCATTGGTTGGTGTTATGTTAGATGTTTGCCTGTATGTTGCAAGTGTTGCAGGTAGGATTGCATAGACGGAGGCCAGATCCACACCACCTTCAGGCGAGCGAGTCCAGTTGCAAGAGTCTATGCTATCATAGACTGAGTATTGTCGTCATACTTGTTGACACTATTTGATCCAAGTTGTTGACATTAGGAAGGACGACATGCTAACTACCGTCATGACCAGTGTTGACATGGGTGAAACTGTCATGCCGACATACTGAACACTGTTAGTGCAGTGTTGTCACGTGGAAAGCCATTGCTAACTTGTTGATTTCCGACAAAAGCTATGTCGTCATGAGTTGTGTCGTCGTGCTGTTAGCCATCCACCGTCATGCTGAATGTCGTCTTGGAGGATGCCGTTAGGATTGAAGCCATCACATGAAGCTGTCGTTTGAAGCTAGGCCGACATCCAATTGTTGTCAGTTCACTACCGTCTAAGTTGCGTTGCAATTATTGAATTCATGCCATCACAGATGCATTATTCCGGTTTCCAATTTTCTTGTTTAATTTCCAGTTTGTTTAGTTTCCTGTCAAGCAGATCAGTCTCCAAATTTGGATGCAAAGATTCGAAAGGGAAGTGAAAAAATTGCTAAGTGTTGGCCCATGCCCGTGATCGTCGTCGCTTTCGGGCGATTCCTGGTAGCGCGAGCCATTTCGGCAACAAAGAGCAACAGCAAAAGGGCTTAAAAATTGCTGAGTGTTGGGTGCACCCACGATTGCTGTCGCTGCTGAGCGATCCCCAGTGACTCGGGTAGTTCGAGCGATCCGGAGCGAAGTTTTAAAAACGATGAAGTGCCGACGACCGGGATAGCCGTCGCTTCCCAATGATGCCCGTCGTCGCACCACATTTCGGCGACCAAGAGCTGCACAAAGGAGTCTTGAAATTTGTCTAAGTGCCGCCTATGACCGCGATCGCCGTCGCCGCTCGGCGACGCCCGTCGTTGTACGATTTTTCGGTGACGCACGGAAAGGGAGCAAAACGAGGAAATTTGGCTATGTTTCCCTGCTCCCACGATCGCCGTCGCCGCCCTCCTTTCCCAGCAGCGCTGCAGATTTGCAGCATGAAGCACGGCCAAGATCGCTATCGCTCACCAGGATTTCTCAAGATCGCTCAATTTTTGAGCGCTTGCCAACTTGTGCCAGCTTGTGCTCGAGGTCGCTCCCAGCCCCAACTCCCGAGATCGTCGTCGCTATTCAACGATTCTGAGCATCTCTTGATTTTTCAGCGATCTCCGGCAGAGATCAATAGAGAGTTTTAAAAGCCGGATTCCCCCCCCTAGTTTTTAGAGTTGCTAAGGCAGAGAACATCTCCCAAGATGAAAGCAAGCAGAATTTTGGGATCTGAGCCCCTCCTGGCGAAGTTGAAAGTATACTTCGGAGTACGGGGTAGGTGAGCCTTTAAAGTATATCCATGGCATGTGAGTGCAAATCTCTTCCCCCATCCCATCAAGGTGACCATGTCAGGTCCCCGGAGAGCCTGCAAAGGGCAAGCCGTACCAGCCGCATCAATGGGATACGGGGTTTCAACTACGATGCCCTTTTAGAGCACCTGTAAATGCAAAGAGGCAGAATCCCAGGGATACTTTGCCATCTGATAGGGGTCAAGTTTTGATTGCCCCGCTAGTTTTGGGGGGAAAATTTCAATGTAATGGGGGGAAAATTCTACTATAAATAGCAGTTCAATTCATTGTAATCAGGGGGAAAAACATATTGCTAGAGAGCTCTGTTGTGACAGAACACTTCTTTTAATACAAAGCATCCTTGGTTCTGCTATTTGTCTCTTTCTTTTATGCTGCCTTCTGCAAGTATTTCTGCATCGTGTCATTTATTTTTTTGATTGTTGTCATTCTGAATCCTGGATCACAGCATTGGCAATTAAGTAGACCTGGAATACTGAATGAAGGATACATAGGATAGAATCGCAATAGCAGTTTCTGTTACATGCTTTGTTTTGATTGTTGTTGGTTTGGATGCTAATTTGTGATCGTGCTGCTTGTTCTTCCCCACCTGAAACACATGATATTTCATTTCTTTCATCATTTTTATCTCTTTCCAGCACTTTTATCTAAAAAATCAAGTAGATTAGTATAGGAGCCGGCCTTCTCCGAAGATTGGCACGGAAGGCATTCCTTCCTTCCGGCCTTTCAATCTGTTGGGCGAATCTAGGGCACAAAAGAGTAAAATCCTTTCCTAGTGGCAGATTCGTAACCAACAGCCACTAGTCGATGGATTAGAAAAAAGATGGTTTTGTAATGTCCCCTTCTAATCAGCTAGTGGGAGCACATAGAGACTAGCCTATACACGGGTTCCCGTAGGCTATGTCATATGGATGAGAGCCTTTGGAGATATTTGAGACAGCTTTTGGATTCTTAGAGCTCGGTTTTGGTGGTCGTTCGGGGTCAAACGGATCTAGGATGCTGGAATTGCTATTTTTAGCAGTGTCGGGTTTTAGGGTTTCTTGCCGAGCGGACAGGGGGATGTTGTTCTACAACGAAATGGGTATCCAGAACAGGTTTCAGTTGGTCATTCGGAGTTTCATAAGGCAGAGTTTTTAAAGCGCGAAGCTTGGCTTTATTAAGTGAATTATTAAATTCATTTTATAAAGTTAAAACTTTATATTATAATTAAAGGGATGTGAATAAAAAAGAAAGAAATATGTTTATCCCACATTGAGCGCGCAAAAAGAGTTTGCCAAGGAGGAGCCTATTTATTCGATGGCTTGGTCTCATTTTAGACATTCTGGTTTATGTTATTTCTTCTCTTGGAGATTAAGGCCGGCGGCTGATATTTCTTCATCGAAAGGGACGCAAACCCCAATCGATAACCCGACGGACAAAACCTCGAAGGGCAAATCGGTTCCATTTCAAGGATCGACAGTGTGCAGATTGTTGAAGTTTGAGGACGGAAACCCTCGGTATTGGAGAAGGGAGCTGGACGAAAACCCAGTTCTTGGCTGGTGAATTCACTCAGGATTCACACTTGGAGCTTCATCAGTCTTCAGAGGTATCTTTCCATGTTTGCTGATTTAGTATATTTCAAGGGTTTGCAGGCATATTGTGGAAAGATTGTATTTTTTTAAAATATTGTAATCTGAACCCTATTTTGAAAGAAATTTGAAAAATAAAATTGCTAGTTATTTCATGTTTCCTGGAGTTGTATTTTTTCTGATTTTAAGAAAGATGTTCCCAAATATTAAAAATTACCGATTTGGGGGTGGAACATTACAGTGGTATCGAAGCTGGTTTTTCCTGCTAGCCTTGTTCAGGGTTTCATTGCGAATTTTGTGAAGTCTTCTATCGAAGACAAAATTCTCAGGTTTGATTTGGTGGAAATAATTCTTTGTCTGAAATTATATTGCTTGAAAATTTGCGGAGTATAGAAGATTAGTAGAAGTTAGGGTTTGGTTGCCGTTTTCAAATCTAGGGTTTCCAGCTTTTGGGTATTGGTGATTTGAATACCCATTTGGTTGATTTGGGCTTTAAGAGTTCTGGGTATTGTTAATTCGGAGCTCGGGCTATTCTCGCCACTGTGGAAGCCTAATTAAATTTCGGATTCATGGAGTCTTATAATGATTGGTCTAGGAGACAACGTGATTGGGATAGGACTCGGAGTGAGATACAAAAATCCATCAATCAATTAACTGCAATGATGCAAATTTCTCTACCTTCAGTTTTTCCTCAGGATAAGGTTGATTTTTCATTCATAAAGTTGCCGAAGAAAGTTGGAGTTGAACAAAATACTTTACAAGATCCTAAAATTGCAGCTAATATTGCGGCTAATAAAGTTGAGCTCGTTGTCCCAGAAAAGTTGGAAAAGCAGTTGACAGTAGCTATGTCACCTAAGTCAGCACCTATGGTTCCCTCTAAGGCTAAGGTTGAGCATCACACATCCAATAACAGAAAACAAATTCAATCTGCAGAACATTTCAGTAAAAGAATGGATGTAAGTTGTAAGCTCTATGCTTTGGGGAAACAACTTGAGTCCCAGAAATTGTCAAAAGATGTTCTTCTTGACAGTCTAAAGGAAATGGATACATGTCTAGTTGAACTAGATCAATCTGATCGTGAGGTTTTGAATTGGGCAGCGAAAGTACCTATAGTTGCATTAGGCCAGCATTGGATTATGAGACATGCAGACAGGGACGTGAGACTTGCAGTCACCTCTTGTCTCAATGAGATCATAAGGATTACAGCTCCGGAAGCACCCTACAATGACGACATCATGAAGGAGGGATTACAGCTGATGGTTGACAATTTTCATGGTTTGAATAACATCAGGGACCGATCCTATGGTAAGAAGGTTAGAATTTTGGAAGTGATGGCAAAAATTAGAATATATGTCTTTTTGCTTGATTTAGATTGTGTTGATCTTAGTCTCCAGATGTTTCGACATTTTATGGCTTCTATCAGTGAAGATCATGAAGACATTATATCCTCTTACATGCAAACCATCATGGTACGCATCATTGAGGAAAGTGATGACTTTACCCAGCCCATCTTGCCCAAGTTGATGGCTGTTTTGAGGCAAGGACAGATTACCTCTTCAGCTGCACGTAAATTAGTTGACAATGTTTCCAAGCGAGTGTGAGAAGAAGCTGAAACCTCTCTTGGTACAGGAGGAACAGGAGAAGGAAAAGAGACCGAGTGACTTACAGATTCCAGGACTACCTCTCAAAAGCAAGAATCAGTTGAGAAGAGAACAACGTTGCTTCACTTGCCAAGAAGAGTGGTCACTTGGACATATATGTGGGCCCATAACCCACAAGTCCCAGGACAACTATAGTACCGAGGGTAATGACAGGACAACAGTTGTGGAATTGCTTCCAGAGCAATCCAATGAGGTCTGTGAGACCTTGGACATAAGGTATGATGAGCCTTGCATTTTTCCTGGCAACAGTTCATTGTTGCATGATGTTTTTTTTCATGGTGAAGACTCCAAATTTGATGAGGAGATCGATGTCGATGAAGATGTCTCCTGGTTAAAGTTAGAAACAAAACAGACCAGCAAGTGGTTGGATGGTGGCTTTCCTGATGAGTTGGAGAGTTATGCTGATGAAGTAAATGAGAAGATTGATAGAGACAAATTTCCTTTTGATCAGGGTGCTGACCTGAACATTCAGACTGCTGAAATTCAAAATATAAACATGCCACCTCTTCAAGAAACTTGTGTGGAAGTACTGGAGGGCAAAATTGATGAAGATGAAGTTAATTCATCTTGTGGATCTCATTTTGGTGAGGGGCATAATGAATTTCGTGATAGTGGTGAGATCATAGAGCATGCTGATTTTGACATTGTTAAATCAGCAGCTGGTGAGGATGTGCATGCAGTTGATAATTCTTGGGTTGAGCATGAGTCAGTCCTAACTTCAGTGCACGAAGTTGGAGAGTGTAGTGTCAAAAGGAATGCTGATTCTGATCATTATGCCAAAGATGGTAAATCAGAAACTTTATTGTGTGCTGCTGATCACAATCCAGAACTTGATACAATGCAAAGTTGGAAGGATAAGTTGCAGGTTACAGAAGAGAAGATTGTCCAAACATTAACCCATTTGGATAGCACACACAACTTTGTTGAATATCTTCTGTGGACAGCTCAGCTCAAAGATAGGCAGATAGGGTTGATTGATGGCTCCTCTGTTGAAAGCGTGCAAACTATTAAGGTAGAAACTATCAAGCATGCTTTGGAGAAAATAAAATCTGATTACTTGCAATTGTTATCTGATAGGGATTTGGCTATCCAAACTGCAGAAAAGATGTACCAAGAACTCACCAAAAAGGAGAAGATAATTAACAAACTTAACCTTGAGTTAAGTTTTGTTCACAAAGAGGAAAATTGGTCAACTGTTACAACCACTCAGAAGGAGCAGCCCGAGTATGATGCTGATGCAGGTTCATTTCCTTGTGTTATGATTGGCGAAACATCTCCTGACTTCTGTGTGCAGAATGTTGAGAGTTGTAGCACAGGTGATTGTATAGACCCTTCCATGGAACCAGTTGGTGAAGTTCAGATGGACTGTATAGTGAGGTATGCTCATAGTTTTTCTTTCAGTCCACATGTTGATGATTTGACCATGTCATATATGAATGGGAAGAAGGGTTGGTATAAGGAGTTATATGTATCACCTTGGCATGAGGTGCTCTTCCCTATAGTTGTAGAATCAGTTTCTTGTTGGGTTCCTCGTTTGTCAGTCCAGAATGGGTTCTCCGTTGAGCTGCAGAATAATTCAGTTGTAGTCAGAGTGGCACAGCAGAAATTATCAAATTTCGGGAATGACAAAATCCCTATTTGGCTATGGGATCCAGGAATTCCTCTGAGGGATGGATTGTTTTATAGAGTGGCAGAGCTCGACAGAGTTACCGGGGCCGGTTGTATCGGTTTGGTGACAGAGCTTGACAGGTGTTTTAGTTTTTGGGATGACAGTTCAGGGCAGTGTCTTCATCATGAGACATTCTTCAGATTTATTTGGGATCCTGGCATACCGATCATATTGCTTGAGGACAAGCAATATTTGGGAAGGGCGGACTGTAATGTCCCCTTCTAATCAGCTAGTGGGAGCACATAGAGACTAGCCTATACACGGGTTCCCGTAGGCTATGTCATATGGATGAGAGCCTTTGGAGATATTTGAGACAGCTTTTGGATTCTTAGAGCTCAGTTTTGGTGGTCGTTTGGGGTCAAACGGAGCTAGGTGCCGGAATTGCTATTTTTAGCGGTGTCGGGTTTTAGGGTTTCTTGCCGAGCGGACGGGGGATGTTGTTCTACAACGAAATGGGTATCCGGAACAGGTTTCAGTTGGTCATTCGGAGTTTCATAAGGGAGAGTTTTTAAAGCGCAAAGCTTGGCTTTATTAAGTGAATTATTAAATTCATTTTATAAAGTTAAAACTTTATATTATAATTAAAGGGAGGAAAAAGAAAGAAATATGTTTATCCCACATTGAGCGCGAAAAAAAGAGTTTGCCAAAGAGGAGCCTATTTATTCGATGGCTTGGTCTCATTTTAGACATTTTGGTTTATGTTATTTCTTCTCTTGGAGATTAAGGCCGGCGGCTGATATTTCTTCATCGAAAGGGACGCAAACCCCAATCGATAACCCGACGGACGAAACCCCGAAGGGCAGATCGGTTCCATTTCAAGGATCGACAGTGTGCAGATTGTTGAAGTTCTGAGGACGGAAACCCTCAGTATTGGAGAAGGGAGCTGGACGAAAACCCAGTTCTTGGCTGGTGAATTCACTCAGGATTCACACTTGGAGCTTCATCAGTCTTCAGAGGTATCTTTCCATGTTTGCTGATTTAGTATATTTCAAGGGTTTGCAGACATATTGTGGAAAGATTGTATTTTTTTTAAATATTGTAATCTGAACCCTATTTTGAAAGAAATTTGAAAAATAATATTGCTAGTTATTGCATGGTTCCTGGAGTTGTATTTTTTTTTATTTTAAGAAACAGTATAGTGTCCCAAATATTAAAAAATTATCCAGTTTTGGGGGTGGAACATTACAGGTTTATCGATGGACTTCTACCCAAATATAGGAAGAAGATGAAGGTTGTACCATCTTCCACATATGCAGAAGCCCTGGAGAAAGCAAAGAACTTCGAGAGCAAAGCAAAGCAAACAATGGCTAGAATTGTGGGGCATCCGAGAAATGAAGAATCAAATAGTGATATTGATGACAAAGTGCAAAGTGCTATCTACTCTTTCAAAAAGAGTTTGACAAAATAATGAAAGAAGTGAAAGGAGAAGCACAAAAAGATAGAAAGGACATCTGGTGCTCGGACTGTAAGTTGAAAGGACACACGAATGTCAATTGCCCTAAAAACACGTATTGTAATATATGCGATATAGCAGGACATCCAGTCTCAGATTGTCCATTCAACTTGAAGGGAGCAAGGCACCAAACCATGATGGTGCAACAGGAAGAGCAAGTGAATACTTCAAGAAATGGACAAGGCGCAACGAGTGGCGGATATAGAAATAACCATCGAGGAGGAAGGCAAGGAGGTCAAAGTTGACTTCAGTATGATTCAGATGGAAGACCAATCATACAATGCCAAAATTGCCAAGAATGGGGACATTTTGCGAAAAGCTGCCCCAAACCACAGACTGGAGGGAACTCAAATGGAAACAATGCTACTCACATGTGTAGATGGTGTGGACCGGGTAACCACAAGGAAGCAAATTGCCCAAATAAAGCAAGTACCAGTGGAATGCAGAATGTCAACTTAATTGACATTGGTGAAGTAAGTGATAATCAAGCAAATGAAAAGCAAGTACTAGTAGTGACAAGAGCTCACGCTCAAAAGATGGAGCAATATCCAAACCCTACCAAAGAAAAGGAGCGATGGCAGGAAGCCCATGATATGGTGAAGGAGGAGCTTGAGAAGGACAAGCAAGAAAAATTGCTCCAGGAAAAAGCCTTGAAAAAGCCTAAGGTAATGCTAAGCAAACAATCATCAATGGAACGTTTGGCAACACAAGTACTAAGCATGACCATGGAAGTAAAAGTGTCCAATATGCTTGGTGCAATACCAAAATTATATGCCACAGTAGGCGAAATGATGAAGACAAAGAAAGCAAAGGAAGTACAGGAAGTTGCCAACGTCAAGCAAGAACAATTTATCGACCCCACAATATTGATGATTGAAGCTGAGAAGAAACCAACTTTGGTCCACATGGAGATATTGGATCATAAGCTAACCCAAGTAATTGTAGATGGGGGGTCGAGTGTCAATGTGATGCCCGAGAAGACATGGAAAAGCATTGGGGCACCAACATTACGGTCTCCAAATTTCAGGTTGTATGGAGCTGATCAGTACGGAATAGAAACAAGAGGCGTACTGACAAATCAAAGGGTACGAATAGCGGAACAAGACTTCACCTTGGATTTCGTGATAATAGCAATGCAAAAACCTGCTTATGATGCATTGCTCGGATATGGATGGCTACGGATGGCGAAAGTAAATCATAATTGGGAGAAAGAACACCTTACATTCAAGAAAGGGCATCATAAGTACATGATCAATCTCAAAAATCAATCTGTGAGTCAAGATATTGCAACCTCGGATGAATCAGGAAGTTCATCATTAGATGGTGAAATAGGATATGAACTTGACGAAGGAGTATTGCAGTTGGAGGATTGCATAGAAGATGAACGAGATGATGACAAAGGATTACTTCATTGGCAAATGGAAGATTATGAAGTATTTACACCACAGTGCTTATGCATCCATGCGGAAGACGAAAACCAAGATGAAGAGAAGAAGGAACCGGAAGAGGGTCAAAGTAGTCAGAAAAGATCAACAATAAAGGACCAAGAGAATGAAAAGTGGATATTTCCGAAGAACTTCGTAGAGTACACTATGGGTGATGCGGTGATTGAAGATAAACCAGCCCATCCCATTGATGTACTCAAGGCGGTTGAAGAACCAGAATCGGTGAAATATGAAGGACCAAGGATGGTGCAGGTAAACCTTGGCGAGGATGGTGAAGAAAAGATGATAAAGTGTGGAGATGATTGGGATCCTGTACTAAAAGTAGCAGCTTTCAAGATCTTTATGAAGTACAAGGATGTGTTTGCATGGACCTATAAGGACTTGAAGGGGATACCACCAGAATTGTGCGTACACAAGATTCCTTTGATCGAGGGTGTGCAACCAGTCAGGAGATGCCCATACAGGATGAACCCAAAGTACGCAGCTTTGGTGAATGCCGAGATCGAGAAAATGTTGGAGGCTGGCATCATTTTCAAAGTTACGACAAGCGAGTGGGTGTCACCAATAGTGATCACCCTAAAAAGAGAAGCAAACAAAATCTGGATTTGTGTAGATTTCCGGAGCTTGAATGTCGTAACTATAAAAGACCCCTTCCCGATCCCATTCACAGACTCCATATTGGAAGAAGTAGTCGGGCACGAAATCTATTCATTTTTGGATGGATTTTCGGGTTATAATCAAATCAGTATTGCAGAGGAGGATAAGTTGAAGACTACCTTCATAGTAGAAAATGGCATATACGCGTACAATCGAATGCCATTTGGATTATGTAACGCACCTGCTACTTTCCAGAGGATCATCTTATATATCTTTGATAAAATGTCCACAGGGAACTTCAAAGCTTTTCTGGATGATTGGTCCCTATATGGCAGAACAATTGAGCATTTAAAGGCATTGGACGAATGTATGGGGTTGTGCCGAAGAGCTCGAATAGCACTAAACCCAGGAAAATGCGTATTGTTGGTGCCTTATGGGAAATTACTAGGACATATTGTGTGTCAAGAAGGCTTGAAGCCGGATCCAGACAAGATACGAGTAATATTGCTGATGGAAGAACCCCATGATGTAAGCTCCGTGAAAACCTTCTTAGGAATGGTGGGCTACTATAGAAGGTTTATAAGAAACTATGCACAAATTGCCTACCCGCTAGATGCTCTCACACGTAAGAGTGTTCCTTTCAAGTGGGCGGAGGAACACCAAGAGGCTTTTGAAGGACTCAAGGCACATTTGGTGAAGGCACCCATTTTGGTATATCCAGATTGGGAAAAAGAATTCCATGTTCATGTTGATGCATCAAACTTTGCGATTGGATGTGCCTTAGCCCAGGAAGGACAGTTTGGGCTGGATCAGCCCATCTATTTTGCAAGTTGGTTGTTGTCTAGGGCGGAGAAGAACTATAGCACCACAGAACGAGAAGCATTGGGAATGGTCTATGCAGTACAAAAGTTTCGACACTATCTGCTAGCCAACCCATTTGCTTTCTACGTAGATCACCAGGCATTGCTATACTTAATCAACAAACCGACAATATATGGACGAGTGAGCAGGTGGCTCGTCACATTACAGGAATTCGTGTTTCGAGTGGTAGTAAGACCAGGAAAGAAGCACGTAATAGCGGATCAACTTTCAAGGATTCGCTCTGGAGAACCTGCACAAGGAGGCATACAAGATGAATTCCCCGACGCACAATTGTTCATGATAAGTGCGGTACCAACATGGTATAAACATATAGGGGAATATCTGTCGACAGGAGAGCTGCCAAAGGAGATGACGACAATAGAACAATGAAAGATTATTACAAAATTGACACCATTTTCATTGATTGCAGGCTTGTTGTACAAGATGGGAGAAGACCACATTTTGAGGTGTGTCATGGAGGATGAAGTGCAAAAACATTGAGAGAGGCACACGAGGGATTAGATGGAGGTCATATGGGGCCCGATGCAACAACAAGGAAAGTGTTGTTAGTAGGATTGTGGTGGCCCACCCTCTATCATGATGCCAAAGAATATGTGAAGGCATGTGATACGTGTCAAAGAACGGGGAAGCCGTTAAAGAGGGACTTCATGCCATTACACCCTTCCTAGCCTCAAGAACTTTTTGAAAGATGGGGATTGGATTTTGTGGGACCACTTCGAACAAGCCAAAAGAGGAAGTGCCGATACATTGTAGTGGCTACAAAGTACTTGACGAAATGGGTAGAAGCAAGGGCTCTATCGGATAACTTTGCAAGAAGCACTGCTCGCTTCTTATATGAACAAGTTATCACGAGGTTTGGAATTCCCCTGCAGTTGACAAGTGATAGGGGAGGTCATTTCGTCAATGAAATCATTCAGAATTTGACTACGGAATTCAGGATCTTCCATTCGTTGTCCAGTCCATACTATCCTAGGGCGAATGGATAGGCAGAGGCAACAAACAAGGTCCTGGTTTCCATAATGTATAAAACATGCGGCGTGGAAGGCGCCGATTGGGAAGAACGATTGCTAGCAGTCCTATGGGCATACAGGACAACTTTCAAGCCAACAATGAACCATACACCCTTCTAGTTAATGTATGGGCAGGAGGCGGTCATGCCAGTTGAATTCCTGGTACCTAGTCTGTGGGTAGCAATGGAAAACCGCTTGAGTGATGATGAGAGCATAGAAGAAAGGCTCACGACACTAGTACAACTGGGAGAGAAAAGGGTGATGGCACAGTGGGCAACGAAGATTGCCCAACAACAACAAAAATTTTGGCATGATAATCACTTACGGAAGATGGACTTGAAGATTGGCGATTTAGTGCTTAAGTTTAACGGGAAAAGAGAAATCAAGCTAGGTAAATTGAAGACCTTGTGGCTTGGACCCTTCCAAGTAGAGGAAGTACTGGACAATGGGGTTGTCCGACTCAAGAAATTGGATGGTACAATTTGCCCCGAAATAGTGAATGGTTCTAAGTTAAAGGTGTATAAGGCAAAGGCACATGTAAATGTGATTAACTTAGAATCATCACAAGGAGAAACTTCTGGGAGGACAACAAAAGTACCACAACCAGGAATGCGATTTTATGAACGAGGAGAGCCTAGTAGAATCGTTGATCATAATACTCGGGAAGATGAACGAATGAACCTGGAGTGGCTATTCAGAACAGAAAGAGAACTTGTAATCGAACAAAGAGAATTGGAACCTCGACCAATGGAACGTAGAAGATTACAAGTTCATGTGAGATTTCCGAATAACGAAGGTGAAGATAGACTTCAAACCCTCACTGATGTTGCATTGCAAGAAAGAGAATCTGGTGCAAGAGAAATGAGGGATGGGGCTCCAAATGAAGAATCAAGGATTCTACAACAAATGATTAGGGAAACACATCAGTTACAAGAAGAGTATGAGACCCTGAGGATGTATAATACGCGACTAAGAGAGCAAGTGGTTCACGAGTTGGATGAAACAATGCAACGTATAAATGAAAGAGAAGAACTAATATGAGCAAAGCTAGATGAATTCGAACAAGGGCTAGAAAGACAAACAGAAGAGTTAAGGGGAAGCGCCAATGGCAATGAAGAAGCACCATCAGAAAGTAGCCTTTTCTCCTTAAGCTCTAGCAGTTCATCTTCAGAAACACTAAGAATTCAATTGAACACTGAAAGTACTACTAGTACTACTTCCCCATTGACGAGAAGGTCTAAAAGGCATAGAAACATGATGCCACCAAATCCTCATAGACAGGGGCAAGATGAGATATTTGAACCACAAAGAAGAAGTGAGGATAGACCACAACAAGGTCTTGCTGATTTTGCAGAACATCGAGTGAGCAAAGAACAAACTGCTGCAGTTCTATGGAGAGATGTTAGGGAGGTGCCAGAACAACCTAGGAATGGAGGATGGATTGAAGACTCAAGTAGCGATGAAAATCTTCCTAGAGACCCTAATACTCCATATCCAAGTCCCAATCATGCAAGAAGGCAAAGGGATGAAGCTCGAAGTCAACAAGTGGGGGTACGATTCCTTGAAATGGTTCAAGAAGCTGAAAATAATGAACCACTAATGCCCCAGGAGTAGGAGGATGAAAGAGTAGAAAATAGCTCAAGTGGTGATAGTGAGCCAATAAGAGGACCACAAGGGAGGCCAGAAGTACAAGAGTACCGAGCTGCAACTAGACAATTGAGAAGACAGAGAAGAGAAGTGAGAAGGTTGCAAAGACGAGTGCAGGAAACATCCAGATGGCCTATGTATACAACAAGGCAAAGGAAATGATTCCAACACTGACTCTGACTTCTCAATCTAGTATAGAGGTGCACTGGTAGAATGTGAACCACAGAGACAATTCGAAGAGGCAAGATGGCGTAGACGATTGCTGCGGGTAGATCGAAGGTTGAGAACTCTAAGGCAATTGTCACCAGGAACTCAAAACCACGAAGGGCAACCAATGAGAGCAGAATTACTTGATCGAGCAAGGAATGGAGGTAACTTGAGCAATCCAAGGGGATCGATAGGTCTTCTTGGTAACCCAAGTATACCTGACCAAGGGGGGAGTCCGGTTGATCTCCTTCTCGGTAGCTCGAGGGGGAGAAATTCCCTTCCTGCTACCCATAGGTCGACTGATCAACAGAATAGACCGCAAGGACTATTTGCAGATACAATACAAAACAACCAACAACCACGAGTTCATGAGGATGGCCCATTAGGACCACCTCGCCGAGCCCGTGGAAACTGAAGAAGTCATCTTGAACGACTGAGGAACCGGATGAATCCCAGACAACTAGGAGTTCGGTAGTCCAACACAAGGGAGATTCGGCCAAAAATAAGGGGAGGACGTTTGGAAAGGTTTCGGGGGAGACAAGGATTCCGGAACAGAGGCCAAGTACCGCCAAGGACCCTAGTTCCAAGTCCAACATGCCAAGGAGAAGACAACCTACAAAGAGGACAGCAGTCAGTTGCCCAGATGACGGCAGGGCAATCAACCGTTAGGACAAATGGCCGACATGAGGATAACAGGGAAGTAGTCTGCCATGATGACGGTAGAAGGAATAGCTGTCAGGATGACGTCAGAAGGGAAGGTCGTCACTTATTTACCCGTCTACAGATGGAATCAGGATGCAGTTGGGAAGAGGGAAGAAACCCACATGTCAAAGAAATGGCACGCTGTCAGCAAGAGGAAGAAAAGGCGGATTGGCGTATTATTTGAAGAATTGGAAATAACCGATAGACGGAATAGCAGCCAAAAACACCTTGAAGCCAAGGAAATCGTCGGAATAGATAGCAGACAAAATCAATGTATGATGACGATGATTTAGTGAGTGAGGGAAGTCGTTATCACAGACAGGAGGAGGTGCCATCGACAGAAACGTTGGAAGTTTGCATTGGCACAGTTGTGCGATTCACATGACGTTGGTGACGTGGTAGGGACCCACGTTGTAAATAATGTAAATAAAGAAAAAGACAAAAATATAAGAAAAGGACGACAAATGCATGCAAGGTGGCAAGGTGGTGAATATGCAGTGGCAGTTAACGAACAGTTTGCATGGGCAACAATGGCAACAAGTGAGGGTTATAAATAGGGATGGCCAAGGAGAAGAACGCACATTGCAAATAGGAGAAGTTGAAGACTGAAGCAATCACGCAGTATCTAGAGCAAGAGCTTGAAGACTCGGTTGGTAGAAACACCTGTGCATCAACAAATTACCACACCAGACGAAGGGCGCCATAAGCCGAAGAGAAATCGGCAGACATTAAGGCCTCGTGAAGAATTACAACAATTATCCATGCAACAAAAGGGTAATTCTGCTAATGCATTCGCAGTCAGACGCATTAGTTGATGGGTGCAGCCAAGCCAAAAGCAAGGGAGTGGCCATCAGAGGACGAAGTGTACGACTTGTGCATGACTAAAGACGAGCTTGCAAAAATTTCGTGATTGCGAGAAGTCAGGACTGTCGTTATCACCCCTGCCGTCAGAAGATTGCCACCATAGTCAAGAGATTGTTATCTTAGGTCAGTAGAAACAGACTACCGTCAAAGGAATAGTGTCGTCAAGCGAGTTAGTAGGAAGGATTGCTGTCACAAGTCGGCAACAGCAGGACTGTTAAACATAGTAGAGAATGAAATAACTTTTTTTGAAACGAGAAGAGATCTTGCAACAACTGCAAGTAATGGAGGATAAAGCCAATGCCTATGGGGTGGAATGGGCCAAGTACTATAGCTATGCCAAGAAGCTATGCGATGAACGAGAAGCCTACAAGCTTCGTGTTCAAGAACTGGAAAGTCTATAAGTGTCAGAACCAAAACAAACCGAAACCCAAACAGAACAATGCAAGAAGTCGTTGAGGACATCGAATAATGTAAAGGGGAGGATAGATGTAGATAGCAGCACTTAGAAAAAGTGAAACTGTTTGTAAAATGGTTTACATGTGCACCAAATGAATGTCATGTAAAAATGGTCAAATGAAATAATTCGAAAATTGGGCATAATGTAAATGCAGTTGTCATTGTAAACAATTAACTTTGTGTTAATTAGCATTTTGCTTAAGGCTGTTTAGAAAAGGTAGTTCTGGTAGTTTTGTCCTGTTAGTTTTGATAACTACCAAGGCCAAAGTATAAATAGACCCCCTACAATTCAATTTGTATCCATTGCATTAAGAGCAAGTCCATGTACAAGGGAGAGATGCCAAACTGTTACAATGTAAGGTTGGGCGTAGTATTGTTGTAGTCACAAACTGTACTGTACATGATTCCAACGATAATGCAAACCATTCACTTGTGCCAATTGTGTCTCCATGGATGTTGGTGTTATGTTAGATTTTTGTCTCTGTGTCGTAAGTGTTGCAGGTAGGATTGCTTAGACGGAGACTAAATCTGCACCACCTTTAGGCGAGCAACGCCAGTTGTAGGAGCATAGACTAAGTATTGTCGTCATACTTGTCGATGCCATCTGATGTTGCTGACATCAGGATGGCCAACATGCCAACTGCCATCATGACCAGTGCTAACATGGGTGAAGTTGTCATGTCGATATGCTGAATGTCGTCAGTGCAATGCCGACACGTGGAAAGTCATCATGCCAATTTGTTGATTGCAGACAAGAGCTATACTGTCATGAGCCATGTCGTCATACTGTCAGCAATCCGTCGTTATGCTAAATGTCATCTTGGAGGATGCCGTCAAGACTAAAACCGTCACAGGAAGCTGTCGTCTGAAGCTCGGCCAACATCCAATTGTTGTCAGTTCACTACCGTCTAAGCTGCACTGTAGTTATTTAATTCATGTCGTCATCGATGCATTAGTTCGGGAACCATTTCCATTTCTCCTTCCCCTAATTGTCATTCCCTCGTCCCGAGAATCCTCATTGCTGTCTACAAGCGCCATGCAGAAAAGGTGACGTGGTAGTTATAACTATTTTCCCTCCGAAGTTTAAATTATAACTATAAGCAGTGCAAAGCAACTACGTAGGAGCATTGTATAGGAAGGTGACTAGGGAATAGTAGTACCATTAGAAGGATAGAACGGGGAATGGAGTGTAGTTAAGGGTATCAGAATGTGCCCTAATTGCTGACAAGCATACGAACGACAGTACAACCATACAATCGCAAAAGTGAAGATTGAAGGACAGGGCAGATGTGCCTATGCAGTAAGTCACGAATTGATAAACCAAACAAAAGAAAGGGAACGTTGTACATAACAGCAAAGGCGGCTAAATTTTTTAACCCTCGTAGCAAGTTAAGCACAAGAAAAGGTAACCATTGTCTTGAGAAGCCTCAATTGTACAAAATACAGTCTATTGAAGAACAATGTCGTTTTGAGTATGTGCATAGACAAGGGCTGAGAAAGTTGGCATACGGGCGAAGAGGAGCCGAGGTCAGTGCTGGCTGAATATTGTTGTACAAGTGCGTAGGACTATGGGAAGAACATCTAAAAGCGAGCCGACGGTCGTACAGGCTAAAGGAATTGTTTTACAAGATGAAGAAGATTGTCGTACAAGTGCAAAAGTTGGCTGTTAAAGTGAAGGTAGAATCGTCGTTCAAGTTCAGTAGTTGTACGATTGAGGGTGCTCAACGATTGGAGATGAATGGCGGATTGGATGGAGTCCTAATTGAAATAGCATGAGTGGAAGACTAAACATTAGGGAATGACTTGAACGGAAACAAGTCGAAAGTAATAGATATTCGCTTGGAGTAATGCATCAAAGAGAACATTGTTCCCGAGAATGAGGGACATGAAAAGATTAAATGGGAAGGACCTACGACACATACTCAAGGTTGAGAAAAGGAATGTGGTCCAACCATGGAATAGAGAAGTAAAAGACACTCCCAGGATTCACAAGAGGAGCCAAGATAGTAGGCTTCACCTCAAAGGAGAGAGGAAAGTGTAGAAAGGAAGCGATAGACACTTTGAAAGAATTAAAATTTGTTCAGCTAGTAAGAGAATTTTGTAAGAAATGGTGGCAAGAGAGCGCACCCAATCATCTGCTAAGAGCAGCATTAACGAAGGGTGGAGTAAGTTGCATAATGTAAGTTCCATTGTTTGATAAGGAGTTCTTCAAGGATTATTTGCTACAGATGCTAGAAACATATGATTCACAACTAAATCAAAGCATAGTGTGGATTGGTGATAGAGGGTAAGAGTGGTATTCTCGACAAACAAATTTTGGAGAACCTTTGGGTTGCCGAGCCACAAATTGCCTGTGGGAAAGGAAGTAAGAAAGGAAATGGATGAAGTCCAGTGGAATGAAGTAATCAAGGACGTCACTGATATTGATCCTAAAGAATCAGTGAAATTGCTCAAACATGGGAGTTGAGGAATAAAGCAACAACAATTGAAAAATAAAGAGCTGTAGTGCATGATGAACATCGTAATGTCCAAGTTGTTAGGATAGCAAAGTCCTACGAAAATGTCTATCTGGCTGATTCAGTACATGCAAGGCATTAGAGGAGTACAATATGTCTGGGCGTCATATTTGTCATACCATTTCCGAACCTTTTTCAAGAAGCAAACGAAGAATTGTTTAACGGTGTTTCATGCCATTGGAATAATGATAAATATGGTATCATAATTGAGATTGGAGATCCCAGGGTTGAGACGTCCTAGAGAGTTGCCGAAACATGAACCGACAATTCTAAGAGGGATGTACATAGTACCTCTTAGTAAGTCAAGTACTCTGATGAAAACAAAGCAATGTTATAAAAGAAAGCAAATGGAAATATTACTGGAGGAGGAAAGTGAGGAGTACTTGGTCAGACTTCCCAAGAGCCAAGTCGTCAAAAGAAGAAGGTAGGCAATATTGGCGAGGATACCGACCAATCAAAAGGGGAGGATAGATGTAGGCAATAAATCAACAACTCAATGTAAAAGAATATGAAATAGAAGTGCAAGATATGCAATAAAGTTTTGTATTGAAATTTTGTATGACATGTAAATGAAATGTAAGCCCAAATGCAGGTAAATGAAAGGAAATGAAATTTCTTAAATAATTGTGATAGTCTAACGTTTGAAAATTTTTATAAATGTCTACCCAAGGGGAAAGTCATTAGGAAATGAGGGGTACAGGCGATGGTTGTTGTTAACTGTCTGCCCATGTCCTTATAAGGAACTCTCCCCCCCCCCCTTCAATTCAGAGCATTGCATTGTGTATGAACGTATGCTAGAGAGATAGCCTAATATTGTATTTTGGTTGTGGGCGAGTGCAGGAGAATACAGAGAGCCATTATGGCAGAATGTTCTATGTAGCCTTTGGCATATTGGCAATACAAATGACATGTTGTTTCTTATCTATTCTATGAATACTTGAATGGTAAATGTGATTGATGTGTATGCTGTAGATTGGTAAGTTATTGTGTGCAAGTTGTAGGGTTCTGTAACCAAATATTTGCATATACTTGCTGTTTTGATTGTTGTAGTTGCCATTCAGTTGATCATATTACACTGTCGTTCACTCAGTTGTCGGATAGCAACTGATGTGTGAAGTCACTGAAGTGTGCTGTTGACTGTTCAAGAAGTTGGTCATCAAGTTGGTGAACCATCCAAACGTATGATTGATGTTTGTGCAAAGCAAACCGTCACCTGATTTTGCCATCTAAGTGAATGTTGTCGTTCAAGTGAACTTAACCGTTCATTGACATTGTTGCCGTTTAAGTAAAGATAATGCCGTACATGTGCTTGGTCCTAAAATCTGTCACACTTGTCTCTACTTGTTGGGGAACTCACCACCAAGCTACATCATCCCCTTAAGTTATTTTTTATGGTCATCAAAGCATGTGGTAGATATTTCCAAGGAGTTTCCCACATCTTCGTGTTGAAGTTCTCTTTGCAACTGCCCCCAAAGAAAGGGTTCCAAAAAAGAAGGGACCCGTTGATATGATTAGAAGGCTTGTCAGCTTGTTCCACAGGCTCAGACTGAGGCAGGCTTGGCATTCACTAATGGACCGGTAATCGGTACTCTCTGGTATGTGTAAGTTGTAGCAATCTCAACATGTGCCTCCCCTGCCAAATATATATATATATATATATATATATATATATATATATATGCCCCTTATACAAGCAATGCTAGCAACTACCAATTTATATGTCAATCTTATGCTGTTTAACACTGTTGTTTTTATTTATTTATTTATTTAATTATTGCAATTGGTTATATGGGATTGAATAGGCTCCACCTGTATTACATCATGACCACAATGGTATTACAACAACTTGGCTATTATACATGTATCGTTTGGCAAGATTCGATCGTGGGTCTCCTCCTTCAAAGTAAAAGAATTTTTCCGGTTGAGCTAATGCCATTTGATTTAACACTTTGTTGTTAATATCAGAGGCTGATATACTATTCTCATATTTTATTACTAAAATTTTGAACTCATCAATTGCTTCTAGTGCCATTTCTTTTGCGATAGATGCATTTCACAATGTGTTGATCACCAACATGATGAACTCTAGGAATCTAGAGTTTGTTCATTTCACTCATTATAATTGGTTGGAAGCCTGTCACCAACATGATGAACTTTAGGAATCTAGAGTTTGTTTCTTTCACTCATTATAGTTGGTTGGAAGCCTGTGTCTAGTTTAACCACGCAAAGCTTGTTGACTGTATGTCCTTTGTTTCTTTATTATGATTTTTTCACTTTAATTTAGAACTCTTTTGGTCGTTTGTTTTTAAATGTTTTTGATTGGCCATAATAAAGAAATGTTTGAATCTGTGTGTCTGTATTTTGGCGTTTAGATTTTGGCTTAGGTCCTAAATTCTAACACTCATACTTTATCCTCATTTTGTTGGTTGATTACTTTTATTTTTTTATTTTTAAATTAAATTTCTGTATTTCTATTCTTTGATGTACTTGTTATATTTCTTTATGTCTTGTGAAGGAATTATCAATTTTCACATCATGATGCCATTATAATTTCCTGTATTCTATTTAACGAGTTGCAATCCAATCTAATATTTAATAAAATTATCTGATTTTCAAATAATTTCCGAAAACAGGTTTAAGGATATCTTTCACGAAGAATATGAAAAGAATTGGCAAGACAAGTTTAAGGAGGCAAATATTTGGTATGTCTTTTATATTTTGGAACAGTTCTATAGATATTATGGATTGTCAAATACATTCCATTAGATTTTTGGTTGGTTCCATGTATATGTTTTAAAACAACTTTTCATTGTGCTGTAGGTATGAGCATAGGCTAATTGATGACATGGTTGCTTATGCTCTCAAGAGTGAAGGTGGGTATGTTTGGGCTTGCAAAAATTATGATGGAGATGTTCAAAGTGATTTTTTGGCACAAGGTATTATAACATCCCAGTTGAGTTGCCTTCTGAACTTATTTAATAATGTTATTCTAATTTGGCCATTGGTGCATTCGTATGATTGATATGAACAATTAGTAACGGTAAGGTAACCATGTCTATTAGCACAAAAGCAAAGCAAGGATGTAATAAAGGATCACATCTATGTCAAGGATTTTTCAAGCACCGAGCTAATTTTAATTATTAATTCAGAGTGTAAGTTGTGTGTGGTTGGTAACCTCTATGGAGCAAGCACTTTCACTATCGACAAAGAATAGGTGTTCCAAAGCATAGTTACACGGTTTGGTGGAACTAGGCCCAAGTTCAGCCTGGCCAAGACTCTTTGACCTAATCAAACTAGTTTGGTTCAGTTCAAACCATATTTTTAATTGAAAGAATGCAATTTTTAATGAAAATAAACTAGGCCCAAGTTCAGCCTGGCCAAGTCATCAAATGGCATTAATGTTGGTTTCCAATGGGAGATCCAGGTTCACATCTTGCTAGGTTATATAATACCACTATGAGGTTCATTGACATACCATGGTAACATGATGATGATCTAATATTGGTGGGGCGGGTTCCAATCCCATGGAGCACAGTGGTGGGTATTCTGACAGTTGGAGTAACAATTGGATTAACAGATCCTTAGGAGCCAACTAAGACGGCAGTCATTGCAGATTTAACTCCACATATCATCAGCTTCGGACGACATAATCAGTTGTGCGACAAACACTTGTACGACACTCATGCTTGACAACAAGTTCCACTCAAGTTAGCAATCCTCTCGTACAACAACAATTATGTCCACTCCACATACGACACTCTCCCTCGTAGGACAGTTGGCGGCATCCTCGTATGACCAGTACAACTGTACGACGACTCGTACAGTTACACTTACTTCCTGTAACTTCTGTCTGCAACCTGCAACCTGCAACCTGCAACTTACATACACAACAGATTCTACAACTCTACAATAGTAATGCATACACACACATACGCAGAGATGGAACTGGAAATGAGATGTAATTGACATTATCTCATGGCTTGCACGACACTGCCATTACACACATGACTGTGACTGTAGTACATGGAATACCTCCCCTTACAGGATAGTCTAGATCCTGTTTTCTTGCACTATGCTTTCAATGTATACATGTACACATATGGTTTGCTCTCCTCTACGTATGATCTGTTCTATGCATACAATGATTATGAAATGAAGAGGGGGGTGGTCTCTATTTAAGCTTGGGGTCCTGTCCGTTCCAAAAACGGCCTTGGGGACAGCTCACCACCCAACTTGTCTCCCCCTTTAGACATCTTCATGACCCCTTAGTGCCTACCATAGTTTATATGCAATTTATCAAACTTAACCCCAAATTGCATTACATTGTCATTTCATGACATTTATATTCCATTTCATTTTACATATGAATTGCATTTGACTCTACATTTTGTTACATTTACAAAACTTAAGTGCATTTAGTCCTATGTACAAAATTCTATTTCGGCTTTGTCCAAAATTGGGGTCTGCATCTACCCTCCCCTTTTGCTTGGTCCACGTCCTTGTCGAAGGCTGTCTCTGCTCCTGCAGGATGGGTGGGGTTCTGTTGATGTTGAGTAAGGGCAGGTACTCCACCCGTCTCTTGGATTTGCTGCTTAAGAGCCTCTGTCTCTCCTTTGAGTCTTCTGGTATAGTTGAAATACCAATCCCATTGTATCCCAGAGTTATTCGCTCTTTGCTCTATCTCTGCCAACTTAGCCAGTATTTGCTTTTCCCTTGTTGCAAATGCAGCTTCTGCTTCTTTTCTTGCTGCTTCAACAACTTTCCTGACTATCTCTGTGTCATGCTTGGCTGCATTTTGTAGCTGCTCCTCCTCCACAATAAGCTGTTCCCTTAGTGAGCACTCGTATGTCAGCTGTCCAATCAACGTCTCCTTCTCCTCAATCTCCTTTTTAAGTGCTGCCAGTTCTGATTCTGCATTCTCCTTCATTAGCCGAAGCTTTTTTAACACCTGGTTATCCACTTCCTCTTTGGATACATGAATCGCTTCCACACCCTTGGCTAACCACTCAATCAAATATGCCAAAAAATTAATTTGGGCATATGTCTTCACTAACTCAGGTGGAAGTTTCACATACTTCACACCTGCATCCTCCTGTGGACAAGGTGTCTTATCTACCTCATCAATGTATATTCTCACTGGCTGCCTATAGATAGCCTGAGTTCCTTCTGGCAGGTTTTCTATGCCAATCATACTCCAAATGCTGCCAGTTTCCAACTCCCATGACTGCTTCTGGTGAATATTTGCAAGCTTCTTCATTCTTTCTTTATCTTGTGCCCACTGCACTAGCTTGCCTATCTTGTTTTCCACCATCAACTGCCTTTTCCTCCATTGTCCAACACATCCAATTTGGAACTCCAATCTCGTTCTATCTATGGCTCCAACAATTTTCTTGAAAAACATATCAACTTGGTCATCTATATAGTTCACTAGAGCTGGTGATGCCTTGAAATTTGGCACTTGTATCATAAAATGATCACTGCCATCCATCTCTATGTTTGTATCATCTCCCGTAGTGATTTCTTCCGTCTTCTCCACCATCACTACTCAGGTTGATAGGCCTTATGGCTGCCTTGCCCTACTGCACCAGTCGCTGTGCATCAGTTGCCACAGTTTCTTGCTCTTTTGCAGGTTCATTCTCTAATGCAATTCCTTTTCCCTTCTCTTTGTTCGAATGACATTGTCTTGTTTCTAGCCAATTCTTCTGTTGCATATGTAATGTCATAATTTGCATCCTCCTCCAATGGCAGTGATCCATACGGATCCCTCTGCTGTACTGAGGATGCTTGAACATTGCGAATATCGGGTGACTCGATATTCTGCATCTGTTCCTCTTCATGACCTCCACTGCATTTGGTGTTGCAGTTTTTCCTACATTCACATCTTCAATTGGCACTTGTTGCTATGCTGTCCTCTGTTCCTCTCCCTGTTTAGCCTGCGCAACAGTTTCTTCAGGCTGCTATTCTTTTGTCACAGCCCTCTCCTGAGTCATATTCCTTCCTGCAGTGCGTTCCTGCACAGTTTGACTCATTGATTGTGCAGGCTCCTTCACTTGCACTATCTTCCGGGCTTTTCCATGTTGTCTGCTTCCCCTTTCCATCGTCTTCTTTGCACTGCTACCAACATCTATTGTGGCCTGCTGTGGTGGTTGCTACTACTTTGTCGGGTGCTCTCCTCGAAGTTGAGTCTCTGTCCATAGCTACTCTAACCTCCTACGGTTCTCCTTTTGCACCGGCTCTGTCCTTGGCTGCTTTTCAGCTTCCTGCGAATCCTCTCTTTCTTCCTCCTATTCAGGTGTGTTTTTCTTTTGGATGTCTTCTTCTTCTTCATCAGAGTATCTTGCTTAGTGAGGCATCACATACATCCACCTCAAAATTGTTGGTGCCTTCTTTGGCAAGTCCCATGGAGGATATAGTCCTGGAAACCGAATTTGTGCGTACGTCATAACATTCATCAACAATACGATAGCATGAAATGCCATTGAAAAATTCTTTGTATACTGCATTACGAAAATCCTAATACGGTATGCCAAATAAGTTGCCCAATCATAGGCCACGCCAACTGCTATTTTTTGCACATAATCAACCAGGTGGGCATTTCTGAGGATCTCTGTTTGCCAGACAGTTTAGACATGATCATATTCATTGCACACTTCAGTTCTGGGGTCGTCAGTTGTTGCATCTTCACCCTGCGGTTCCCATGCTTCAACAGTTTTTCTGCCTCTTCTGGAGTCATGTTGGTGATCTCCTGGATCAATTCCCTCCACTGGTTCGAGTCCACTAGCTCTTTTTTCACTGATAATCCTTGATTTGGCAACCCATATATCCTCCTGAAGTTGCCAGCTGAAAATGCCACTATTCACTCTCTATGATCAACTCTGACCTTACTCGTGTTTTGCTGCAGATTGAATGGCAACAAATATCTCTTGAAGAACTTATCAAAATTTGGCACCTACAATATGAATTCACTCCTGCATCCATGAATTTCTGCCTCATCGGATGATTCTTTGGACTCTTTTCCCACCTATTTCTGCAATATTCTCCTGTTGGCTGTATCCATGTGATTTGTTGTAAGGGAAATACTACTTTCTCCTTTTCCTTACTCCTCTCCTCTTGAGGCGAAGCCTCAACTTCTCGCTCCTCTGCAGTGCTAACTCTTGTTCCTTCTCTGGAAGGACTTGGATTTGTACTGCTGTCTTGTGTAAAAAGGAAATTTAATGTATTGAAACTCAATTCCATTTCTACTTATATAATTCCACAGATCTACCTGCAGTAATTAATAATAACAATACATACAGGATACATCCAATAACAACAGATGATAAATGATATACACAGATTTTATATTAACAACAATTGTACAACACTTGAATACAATCTGCAATTTCTATGGTTATAGCATTACAGGGTTTTCTGCAAATACGGCATTACGCCAACTTAATTGGTTACAGCAATGCACTCTCCTTTTGGTGCAATCAACAATTTACAGCCAACGGCAACCAGCCACCACAACTTTCAATACAAGCATACGCGTCGGCCAACTCCACCACCATCTGCATACCTCCACCGACCTTACGTATGAATGAATGAGGCACCCTCTAACTACATGAAACCTCATCATTCTCCCGAATTGCGTTTGACATGCTAATATTTCACTTTGTCACATATTATATTGCCGCTTTATAACCTTATTAATTATATGTATGCACATTTTGTCAAACACTTTGTGTACAACTACAAAATAACACAAAATACCAAAACTAAATGCAAACATCAATTTGCTTGTCTACACCTATCCCCTCCTCTAAACTGGTTGGCATCCTCGACGACAAATGAGCTGAACACTAGGGATAGAAGCACCAAACAAGGTACTGGGATTTCTTGTTGCGCTCCTTCCGTTTTCTCCTATTCGTTACATCTTTTGTAACAAGCTTCATACCAAACTGCTTGCAGTAACACATTATTTTCTGATTGCTCATGCCACTCTCTGCAATTAACTTGATCAACATAACCTTCATGACCAACATGACAATCATGACAGGCAATGCCTATCACCACTTGTGTCAGGGGTTAAGGGGCAGTGCCCTTTGAGTGTACCTTGTTGCGATACAAGGTAGGGTCGATGGGCAGTGTCCCTGCAGGGTTTGGGGCAGTGCCCCGAAACCTCAATGGCAAAGCCACTTAAACCATTACTGCCTGAACTAAATTTTTCTCTTTGTCGACACTTTGGTATCCTTCGCTCAACCCACTTAAACAGCTTGCCCTGAACTCCACTTTACTGTTCTCTTGCTTCAACTGATTGTTGCTTAGCCTGTAACAGACATCTCTTTCCTTGGTCCTTGAACAACAAGTCATTGTACAAGAGGTCATTGTACGGTACCTCCTTGTACGACAAACGTGTACGGCATTTGTTTGAATGGCATCACTTGTACAGCATTAGACGTAAAAATGTTGGCACCACTTGTATGACATCAGATGTCGGCATGACTTGTACGACATCCTCTTTTATTGCAGGTCTTTGTACTGCACTTGCTCGAATGACATCTCTTTGTACGGCAGGTCCTTGTACGACACCTGCTTGAATGATCTCTTTGTATGGTAGGTCCTAATCGACAACCTGTCATGGAATCTACTATATATCTATGTTAAGGATCAAAGTCATAGTAACAAAATCCTGTAGGATGTGGACCAAATCTGGATTGGACCAGATTTTTCAATGTCTAGATTACTCCAATCCGTTCCAGAGTTCTCTTTTGTTTTTCCCTTTTAACTTCAAAGTCTGGGATTTTTTTTTTTTTTAAAAGCTTTTTGTATATGTTTGGAATTTCGAACCTTGTTATTATGATTACAGTTCAGACCTCTTTTGCTACATTTACCTATAAATACTGTCATGCAAATTGTAGTAATCTTGGGTGTAGGCATTGTTTTTAATAGGTCTGGATTCTTAAATAGAGCTATTTTAAAATTGTGACACTCAAAACTCTTGATGTAAGCTCATTGACATTCACATTTTTCTTCCCAAATTGCATTGTATGGATACTTTGCTTTATTTGTAGCTTCATATAATATGATTGGTCAGATGGGGTCTACTTCTTTATACATGCACAATGATCTATGTAAATACAAAAGGAAATTGATTCCTCATCTTATTCTGCCCATATTTGTTTACCTTATGTGATGCAGGTTTTGGATCACTAGGACTGATGGCGTCAGTGCTGGTAATTTTTACAAATGGTTGCTATGATTTTTTTTCATGTGTAAAAACCTTTTGACTTTGGTAATATCTTTCTAAAGCAGGTTGCAATCATTTGCTTAAAAGAAAACAAGTTTTATATGATTCTCATTTATTTTGCATTTTTAAATGTGAATAATCAGTTTTCCTCCGATGGAAAGACAATTGAATCTGAAGCTGCACACGGAACTGTCACAAGACATTTTAGAATCCATCAAAAAGGAGGGGAAACTAGCACTAACAGTATTGCATCAATATTTGCTTGGACACGTGGGCTTGAGCATAGGTATAAATGACTAGCCCATATATGTATCCCATAGGCATGTCAACAAGAAGTTTCAGACACTTAAAAGACTAGTATTTGATCGTCTTCTGGTAACCCTTTCATCAAGACTGAATCTCTCTTCCCTAATGAATTTTAATGTAAAATAGAGAACAAGATACTCGTTGGAATTGAATGTTTTTAGATTAAACGAGTTTGTAATAGTTGCATTTGCATTTCTGAGTCTTAGTATGAAGCATTGCTAAGCTTAGAATGATTTGTGTTCTCTCTCTTATCTGAGAAGTTAATTATGGATTTCATTTTCTCCGCTTTAAGTGTTATGGCATAAATAAGATACATTACCTTAATACTCATAGGCTATAGCAACAATTAGTTATTTATGAATCAGATTCCAAGTTCTCAAAGTTTGAGAAGTAATGATCTTTACAAAAGGTATGAAAAGTAGCAGACTTGGCTGATTTCAACTTGCTTGTGAAGGGCGAAATTGGATTGTAATGAGAAGCTTTTGGATTTTGTGCGCAAACTGGAGGCTGCCTGTGTAGAGACTGTAGAGTCTGGGAAAATGACGAAGGATCTCGCCATTTTAGTTCATGGATCAACGTAAGTTGAATTGTGACTTTCTTTCCTATGGAGGAAAGGTTGTGAGTTGTAACCTCTTATACTAACTCTTTTATGTTGTCTTTTAGACATCTTAACTGTTTTCTATTATTTATTGGTTTGCAGGGTGTCAAGGAATCTTTATTTGAGTACAGAGGAGTTTATTGATGCTGTTGCTGAATGCCTTAAATCAAAGATTCCCTTATCTTGACTGTAATTTGACTTTCTTTATTGGACCTAGAGTAATGGGCACTTGTAACAATGCCCATGTCATTTATGTGGGTGGGTCTGTTTTATCATTTTCCCCCCATTTAGCAATGTATGAATAAAAGGAGCTAGTTCAGGTTTTTAATTCCTCCTTTTATGCAAGCAATTTTGATAAGGATGACTATTTAACATTTGTAGTGAAAATTTTGCAATTTTGGAACCAACCATGAGATATATAATCCACCTTTGGAGGACACTGGGAGCATATATAATGCGCTAGAATATTGTATCCAACCTTACTAACATTGGCTTTATTTTCACATTTTATCTTAGGAAGGACTCGAAATTTTTTTGGATTTGCATCTTGGGTCTTTGTTGGATGTATTAAGAAATCTTTATCACTTTTGATGGCTGTGTTTCTTTTGTTATATTTTAAATTCTTAGTTTGATAATGATCATTATTGGTATATCAAAACAATGTACAATGAAAATTTGTAGTTGTTACAAAAGGAGAATTTGGATAGGTATCTTTCAACTATATGCAATTGGAGTGTTTGATGCTTTACATTTTTAAAGGAGTTGCCTCTTGTATATGTTGACACCAAATGGAATCAATATGAAGATGCAACTTGATCAAAATGGATTGGTACGCACTAATAGACTCACTGTTGGTGTGGCACTTGAGTTGGTATCACGTTAGAACTATTGTAGCAACAAGATCTGATGTGGCACCACCTCAAACATAAACAAAAGCATTCGGAGATGAGTATGCAAATACAATCTTGATTTTATATGAAGTCTCTTTGTAATTTGCATGCCAAGTGTTTGTCAAATTGATTACCAAACATTATTAGTGTGTAAAGGTAGTTAGGAATCGGTATGAGGAAGTTGCGAAGTTGGCAATTGCCTCTCCTTTCTAGTAGTAGTATAAATAGACCCCTTGCATTTTTTGGATGTCATCTATTTGCATTTGGGAGCATATTTGAATGTGTGCGAGCATAGTATTTGCATGTTTTTGTGAGCATTTGTAATGAATAATATTGCTATTATACATGATTGTGTCCTATTCTTTATAGATAAATACAAATGATTGTAGTTTTATTCCATTTAAAATTTGAATATCTTTTTCTCCTATTATGTTGAATGTTGTTTATTGTTAATATTTTATGTTATTTAATCTTCTATGTTCCTTCAAATGTGGAATGCCATTGTTGTGCTACATTTGACATCGTTGTCGTTTAAAGTTCAAACCAATGATCGCAAAGATATTTGTGTCGGAATGCACAATATTTTTAAAAAACAAACAAAAGTGATCCATACACTCAAATCTTATATAGAAAGTATAAGAAGACGAAAAAAGGAAAAGAGGCTGAGATTTCGGGCACCCATTGGCACTATAAATAATTATTGTATTATCTGTAGATAAATTTTACAACACTAATGATACAAATGATGGATTGGTGGTGGGTATTTATACCAAATACCAAATACCAAAACCCCAAATACATAAATAAAATTTATTTTAAGCAAACATAATAAGAAATGACTTTTAAGGTTTATTACAAGTTTATGAAGGTGGGTTTAACCATAACAAGGTTAATCGTGGCCCAATGAGCTTAGGTAATAAAATATTACATTAGATTCAATACATTGTACATTGAATGCTTTTAGGCCCATTTTATATTACATCATATAATGTCAGCTTCGGCCATGAATCAGATTACAATAACACCCCCCATTATCTGAATTGAGGGGTCAAAGAGAGGACATTATTAGTGACAATAATATATTTTTCCCTATAATGGATGCTCTAATGGGCCTTTGCAGTTGAGGTGGATCCTTCAAAATCCCTCTTATCATTTAGAAGACGTCCATAGATCTTCAAAATCTTAACATCAATCCTTTCTAATTTCAACAAGCCATTCTTCGTTGGATGTCCTCTCGCAGTATTCACAAATGGTCTTTGACTTATTTGAAGACTTAACTTGGCCCTTGGGCCCTTGGGCCTTAGTCTCCTTAGATTTGAATTCCTTTGTATGAGCCTGTATTTGTGAAGTGCCACCACAATTCCTCATTACCACTTGAAAATGAACTAGGAGGAAAAAAAGTTGCCTTTTGAGATTCCAGAAACATAGGAATCATATGAATCATTTGGTTCATAATTTGAAAAGAAGGGGAGAGATTAACAAGGACAATTTTCACGCATTTTGCATCATCTTTTCTGTTGCCTCCAAAAGATTCAATGCTCTCAATGCCTTGAATATTACAATATAGTCTTCAATATTATCAAACTCAACCAATTTAAGAGAGGAGAGCTTTAATTCTAAGCGACTTCAATAGTATTAACTTTTCCAAATAATTCATGCAATTTTGACTATACATTAATACGATCACTCTCTTCGTTGACATGGAAAAATATCTTTGGTTCAATCAACAAAGAAACAGGCCAAGAACCTCTTCTTCTCTTTGGTGGTGAGTCTCTTCATCAAGGATTGTTGCTTTATCTTCTTGAAATATACACACATTCTTACTGTGTAATAGGCTAATCATTTAGGTTGACCAAATGTAATTTCGCCCTTTGAGACAAATAACTAGGGCTTTCTGATCCATCTTACACAGTTTTTTCCTTAACACTATCACAAGTCCATGAACTGATGCCACCAATGTGTAGAGTTCAAAAAATTGTGCGATTTGAAAAAAATGGGCTCAAAACCCTTCTATATGCAAAAGTTATGTCCTTTGGAAGTTTTACCCTCATGGACCTACAAAAATTAAAGCCTCAAACCTTAGAATAGATGAATCCAACATGCTATTACTTGGTGTCTTGTGATGTGTTGGTGTCCGCTTATATTTTGCCACGTTAGTGTCTTTGAACTTGATTAATTGTGACAATTGTCCTATTTTTATTGGTTGAGGGGGTTTAAATAGAAAAACTAGGTTTATGTGTGGCACTAAATGTAGCGTAGTGGTGAGTATTCCAACGGTTAGAGGAATAATATGACATATTTAGAGGCCAAACAAGACTGTAGTCAATATTGATCCAAACTCACACTTCATCTTTAGTTGTACGACAACTTGATCATTACTTGTACAAGTTGCTCAACACTTGTACGACAGGTTGAATAATTCCACTTGTATAGTAGTACTTGTACAACTTTGCAATCATGACTACTCTCATACAATGATTATGGATTGTAACTCCTTGTACAACGATCCTAGGTTGCAATTGTGCTTCACACTTGCACATAGAACTTGGAACAACCGCAATCTACCAATCTACTTGCAACAATAGCATCACACAAAACATATACATCACACAAATGAAGGATGAATAATCAACGTTACTCTTGTTTTTACAACATTATAGATCATTTGCAATATACAATGCTACAATGGATACACAAACTCTGCATAGATGCTCTTTGAACATACCATCATAGGATGTTCTCTCATAATTGAATGTGGGGTCCTTTTATCATTGAGGGATAGCAGTTAACAACTAATGCCTAGACACCTCACGACTAACTACCCTTCATTTGCATTATGCCTACATACATTAATCGTACATTACAATTACAATTAATCAAATGATGATGTCAAACTACCAAAATTACATTTCACTTATATTTGCATTCCATATGTATTTATGTATCATTTACATACTGTGCACATTTGCACTTATTTTTAGTATGTACACTACTTTTGAGGCTAGTCAAAACTAACTACTACATCTACATCGTCTTGACACTACTAGTTTCTAGCTCCCATGATTGTTTGGTGAATTTTGGCAAACTTCATGCACTCATCGTCATGAGCCCAATGTACTAGTTTGCCCAATTTGTTCTCCATCCTTAAGTACCATAGTTACCAGTCTCCCATGCATTTGACTCAACTTGTTCTAGACTCTATCAAAAAATCTAGTCACCTCAAAGAATGAATCAACTTGCTTATTGATATTTTCTCCCAAAATTGGGTCTTCTTAGGTTCAACACTTCGATGATAAAATGCTCACTTGTGCCTTCTACAAGTTCAATATTTGTATCATCTTTGATGTTAGATTCTTCCACATCCTCCCCATCATGACCTATCAGGTTGATAGATCATTTGGTCGCCTTGCCCTCTTGATGAGGCCTGGATAAGCCTCATTTATAGCATGTTTTAAATAGTTAAAACTGCCTAAAACTCTTGTGAATTATCTTATATGCTAGTTGAGTTGATTTAATATGCTCTGTATTAACTGTTTGCATGATTGCAGTGTTAAGGACATTATATTATGATTTTTAACAGTTCTTGTATAGTTTTATGTTATATTTTCATGCTTAGGTTGATAGCAGCACTTCGGTAGTCTTATTTTGATGATCATTAAGCATTAGTTTCTCTAAATTCAGCAAATAGTACAAAGACTTATTACTTGTGCGTAGAAAGCTGGTTTTTCCATATAAATTCCAGCAAAGCTGCCAATGAATGACAAGGCATGGAATTCACATCCAAAGAAGAATGAAGACTATTGCAATCTGATCCTGAGGTCTAATCCACCTGAGAAATGCAGCCAAAACCATTTGGAGTCAACACAGTTGGTCATTCTAAAGATCTTTGAAATGAACACAGTGTCTTCGGAATGAACACAGTGTCTTCGAAATGAACAGATATCTTCGGAATGAGAAAAACACAGTGTCTTCGGAATGAGAATTGCAGTATCTTCGGAATGAGCGGATCTTCGGAATGAGAATTGCAGTATCTTCGAAATGAGCGGATCTTCGGAATGAGAATTGTAGTATCTTCGGAATGAGCCACTTATCTTCGGAATGAAAACAGAATGTACTTTTTGACTTGTTGACTGACTTTTGGCGGTGGAAAAGGGGATAATAAGGTTGAGAAAGTTAAGGGAAAATATCTCCCATATAACTTTGTCGTCCTTGCCGTCCAAAGCCACCATTTATGGAAAAGATCAAATTTGATCTTCTTCTAGGATAAAGCCAGGAAATTCTGCAGGATATCAGGACAACATATTTTATATTTGTAATTAGATTTTAGGCATCTATAAAAGATGGCTCCCATTCAGGTTGAGCTATTAGGAATAAGATATTAGATATTAGAAATATTAGATTAGAGATTAGACATATTAGAGATAATAGACCTGTAATAGATTGCGGATCCATAGTGATTTCATGAGAATTGTAATTATGTTTCTGAAGCAATAAAAGTGCAGTTTTCATTTCATTTATTTTGTTATGTCTGAGTGTGAGTAAGACTTAGAGAAAAAATTATACCTTCTTCTGGAAAAGGAGGCTGGCCATTTTCGAATCTAGGAGGACTAACAGACAGGTTTTCAGTCCTGATTTTGCTATAGCAGAATAAGTAGTGGAACTTGTCAATTTCAGCATTTTGTGGTATTTGATTTCTGTTTTAGTTTTTATCCATCTATTTTACATTTGTGATGTAATCAGCAATAGATATAATCGGTTTCTTTATTTTTCAATAATTTTCCAATTCCCTGCAATTTACATTTCCAACAATTTACAAGTTTTCTATAATTTCCTGCATTTTTGTTTTTGTTGTCAAACACTGCACGAGAAGATTGACGACCTTCCGTTTGAGTATTGGACGAAGTTGATTACTTGTTTTATCTCATCATTGCAAAAGTAAATAGGTTTCTCATTTAGCAAGCTGTAATTAGGATTTTCCTTTTGCAAATCAATTAAGTCTCAATTTAGCAATTGTAATTAGGACTTTATTTACTGAGACGACAATTAGTTTTTCATTCTTGCAAATAGGTTAAAGTTAAATTTATGCAATTTAGGGGTAGAAGTGACACAAAACCCCCACACAATCAATTCCACCAATAAGACTTGCTTGCTTCCAAATGAGCTGAACTACAACCCTGCTTGAACTTTCTATCGTAGACAGCCTTGGACACCACCCCGGATTGATAAGATCTTTGAGATTTAATGATGGTATAACGACTATGCATCACCTCTTGAATCATTTGTCCTGCATTAGTAGTCGGTACATCTACCACCATTTCCCATTCTTAATTTTGTTTCATTCTCCAATGGTTGGCTTCTTTCACCTTTGTGCCACCAACTAAATTTTGATGCACTTTGTTTTCCTTTCCCCCTCTTATTTGACACAATTGAACTTGGTGCCACCTATTCTGGTGTAAATATGATCTCGATGTGTGTGTTGTCATCCAGTGGGGGTGATCCATGGATCCACTTGCTACACAAATTGCATTCTTTCCTTTCCTCTTCCATTCCTTCTTGTGTAATAGTCTCTTGGATGTTGATCACCCATTGTATCCCTTTTCGAAGTCATTCTTGTCGCACTACTACTTGTGGCATCCCATGGGTCTGCACTACCACCTACTCTTGTTATGGTCTACTATGAGGTTTTTGTCTGTAATTGTTGTCTTTCCTTTTGTTGATGTTGGGTTTTAGGTTGAGATTATGTCCATCATTGCTCCAACCTCCTATGTTGCTTCTCCTTTCACACTAGCTCCTTCGTCCATAGTTGCTCCTCAACTCCCTTTGAATCTTCACTCGACTCATCTTCCAAAGGTTCCTGACCCTTTATTTTCTTCACATTAGCCTTCTTCTTCTTCATAGGGGTACTTGGCTTTGTTAATGGTATCACATGGATCCACCTAAATATCGTCTATGCATGCTTTGTAATGACTTTGGGCATATTCAACCTTGGAAACTGCAACTTCTTTTGTGTCATGACATTCATCAACAATGCAATAGAATGGAAAGCCATTGAAAAATTCTTGGTATCAAAAAATTCTTGATGCAGGTCGATAAGTGTGATACCCAATCATATGCTATGCCAACCATTATATCTTCAATGTATGGTATGAGCCACAAGTAGACATCTTTGAGTCTCTTTGTTAACATGAGAGCTTTGACATTATTATATTTTTGGCACGTTGCAATTCCAGTGTTTTTAGTTGTTGCATCTTCAGTCCATGGCTCTTGTGCTTCAACAATTTTGTCATCTCTTTTGGATTGAAATCAGTAACCTTATCTATGAATTCCTTCCATTGATGTAAGTCAACCACGTCCTTATTGGTATTTCCAAACATGGCAATCCAAATGTTATTTGAAATTTACTTGGTGAAAACACTACTTACACGTACCAATCATCAATTACGATTACTCATGTGCTACTGTTGATCATACATTTATAGTATCTACAACAAATAATCCTTGAAAAACTCCTCAAAGTTTGGAATCTACACAAGATAATTTGATGAATTCTTGAATGCAATCTTCAATGGATTGTTTGTTGAATGCTTCTGCCACAAATGTCTACAAAACTCTCCTATTGGTTATTGCCATGTCATCTCCTGCAAGGATACTAGCATTATTTCTCATCCCTTGTTTCTCTCCATTTCTTGAGGTAAATCCTCCACTTCCTTCTGAATTATTGGTTTCTCAACCTCTCCCTTGAGTGCCAACTATGTTGCCTATTGCTATCTCACTCAATGTTTGAATTGCCTTCTCTCTTCCTACGATGCACATGTTTTGCAAGACCTCTTCTTGTAACTATTTCAACATCCTCTCCTTATGAATGATGTTCCATCTATAACATAGAGTTGGGTGGAACCACTCTCTACTGCTGCTCCACCTGGTGTCTCCTCTCCATAATGTTTGGCCATTTTGCATTTTGTCAAATTTCAGCAACTCTACTATGATTGCACTTGTTCTTTATATAATGCCTACCGTACATATCCCAAGTGTGTATGACAGATAAACTTGTATGACCCTTCTGTACAAGTCTCCAACTTGTACGATAGACAAGCTTGTACGATGTTGTCATACAAAACTCCTATTTGTACGATATAGCTATTGGTATGACATGACTGCTACTACCTCCACTTGTATGGTGCTACTATACAACCCTCTTATTTATAGGTAGTATCCTCATACTTTACCCTTCTACATGCAATACCTGCATCACTCTATCGAATGTTCCCAACACTCTATCCATACAACACCTTCTTTATAGGTCTGCAACCCTCATATGTGCATGCAATTACACTCTATTTGCACAATTGCCTATAAGACTGTATGACCTTCATCCATATGACTGTATGACCCATACACTTGCAATCTCTTTGTTTGAAATATTCTTCTACAATATTTCATATTATTGGTATTGCAACTTCCTCCTCAATATGCATTTGTTTAGTTTGTCTTTCCTTCTGTTAGTAGTTCCTTTCACTTATGATGATAACTCATCATGCCTCACTACAATGCCTGTGTTTGTATCTCCATACAACTTCTCTTTCTCTCCTTACTCTTTGTCAAGCATTGGACAATGGAATGCCCAAGTCTCTTGGATGCATGTATTTTATATGATATTGAAGGGGGAGAAGTGGAGTTGGTGTCAATGTGAAAACTACCTATTAATTGCCACTTCACCACCTCATCACCTTTGCATGGTAACTAAACAATGCACTTTAAAGTCTTTTCTCATTTTTTTCTTTTTAACATGTTTGAGTTTTATCTCTACGACTAGATCTATACAACCACACAGACTTCCAATTGAATGAAGTCTCATGCCAATAAATCATCTTCTCCACCTTAATGACGTTCTATCCTAATTTGCTCTATCATCCTATTTTGTGCATATGTACAACTATTTTCTTCTCATGCCTCAACCATCATACAATTCCCATCATTTGTATGATTGCCTCCAATTGTATGATTGCTCTAACTTGTGTGGTAGGAAGTATTTGTATGATCTATTTTCCTACTTATACGATAGTTTGTCGTACTTCCATTTGTAATACAGTTTGCCATACAAGTATCCTCTCTATTTCTTCTACTTGTACAATAGGTTATTTTGGCTCCTCTTTCTTCATTGTGTTGTTGTCATTGCTCATTTTATTTTTATTGTTGTTCTTATCTCCTTGTCTAATCTAGGTGGCCAAGTTGTGTACCACCTCTCCTCCTTGAATATCTTCATTGTTGCCTTCTTCTCTATAATGGTCTCTCAAACTCGGATGCATTTCCTTCATTTACTCCTCCCAAGTGGTCCTCCATGACTTGAGATTTTCTACTACTTTCTCACGATTACCCAATGTTTGTCCAAGCTCTCCTATTTCTACACATTCTCCTATTTGAGTGACAACCAAGAGGTGATGATACTAATGGGGCAACCTGATGGTTGTGTAAAACTCAATTGTTTTGTACATAGTCAAAAGGTGGTCCTAATGGACCAACCTACTAACTACATGACCTAAGGGAAGTTAAAGGGAAAAACCTTCCCCTAAACTATCAGGAAAGAGGCCAACCAACCTTCCTAGTTGTCCAGGTAAATGCAAATAACACAAGGAACTAAATGGTCCTCCTAGACTGCCTAAGTTACCTACCCTATGCACATACTCTGAATTATCTAATAGTCTTTATGAACTACTTTGATCTCTCAATGAGTCATTCAAGTTTGTTGGCATATCTTTAATTATTCTCCTGATATGCCTTTGGGGGTGTGTGTGTTGTTACTTATATATTTTTCTTGGGGAACTTGTGGTCTTGATGTGTCTCTTCTCCTCCATCTTATTTATCTTGTGCTTGAGCTATCGCTACTTGAGTCATCTCCGCTTCTAGTGTCACTTGTAAAGGACACACTACTAGAATATGTTCTCTAGTTTCTCACTTCACCTTCTATGGATGAGGGAATTTTAAATATATCTTGCTAGAGTATTTCATTTGCTACAAATATTCTCTCTCTTTTAGATTGAAGATCATCCCATAGTCTCACAACCTCATGATTTGTTTGTGCCCTTAACTATTTATTTTTCAATGTAGTTGCTCATATTGTTCTTGCAATTATTGTGTTTCTCTATGCATTCTTTTTTGTTGAAGATCAACACTTGCCAACAAATTCATACCTTCATATTTACCCCCATCGCTTTGAGGCTCATGATTTGGTGTTCATATTTTGTTGCCATCACCCGCTAGGCTTCTTGCATTCTTGGTGATCCCAACCTATTTGCTTCTTTTGTATTTGGAAATCTTACATGTACCCATAGTATTCTTTGTTCCATAGGAAGGGATTCCCATTCCTCCTACTCAATTATGGATTGATCTCCATTTCCATTGCTAAATGGTCAAACTACATCTTAATCACCATCGTCGTATTTGGTTCAATTTGACTCTCCTTTGTGGACCAATAATGTTTCAAATGGTTTTGAAGATTGATTTGGTGTTGTGATCAACCTTCCTATCCTTTGCTCCTCTATTTCTATCAATTTAAGATTAATCCAATTCATCTTAGCCTTCACCTTATATGGCTTTAATCTTGAGCCCTTAATTGCTTTAGGACACAATGTACTATCCAATTTTTACAATTTGACTATGCCATAATCCAACATCTCAACCACCGAGAAGGGCCTAAGCCATAAGGTCTTTAACTTCCCTAGATTGATCTCATGATTTCCATTGAATTTCAAAACCAAGTCACCTAGTTTCAGTTTCATTTTTCTCAATTGCTTGTTGTGCCACAACTTCCTTCAATGCTGAGTAATCTTTATTGCTCACTATGCCATCACCCTCTTTTCATCCAGTCTTTCCAATGTTGCTAGTCTCTCCTATAGGCCCTCCTCGTCAACCATATAGTTATACACCACCACCCTCAAAATTGGTACCAAGAGCTCCACTAGAACTACTGCCTCCTAACCATACATCAATTGGAATGGTGTGTGGTTGGTCATCAACTTAAAAATTATTTTATATGCCCATAAAATTATTGGTAATTGATCCTCCCATTCTACTTGCCATTATTCCTAGAATAGTATGGGCTTGACAACAAGTGCACAACATCTTGAACTCTATGGTCAACTTCTAAATTATTTCATTGACAAAATATCTACCTCAATCACTTGTTAACTGCAAGGGTGCACCAAATATTGTGATCACTTATTTGTATAGACATCGTGTCACACTTTTTGTAAAATCATCGATCAATGATCTTTCCTTAACTCATTTTATCAAGCACTTCATCTCCACCATAATATATCTATATTTCCTTCTTCAGCTTGTCTTCAATGGTCTCATAAAATCAAGACCCCATCTCTAAATCAACTCTTGCAGTTGTGATGGATGTAATGGCATGAAGTCCCTCCATAGTAGTCTCCTAGATCTTTGCAACGTATCACATACTCCATATTTGGAGAGAGGGTAGGCCACCATAGCCTTGCTAGAATCACTTTTCTCATTGTTGTATTTGATTCCATATTTCCTCCTACCAAACTCTTATGAGCTTCACTGAGTGTTGTGTTCACTTTCTCTTCCATTATATATCTTTACAATATCCCATCATGTCCAATCTTGTACAAGACCATAATCAATTGAAAAGGTGTCAATTTGATGATGATATGTTTCTTCCTTGTTGCCATCATGTCCCCTGACAACACTGTCATCGATAAGTATTTCCCAATCAACTTGTACCATGATGCTAGAACACTTATTGCAAACAAATGAGCATCTATAAACTCATCTGACACTCCTCGCTGGATAGACCCTCTAAGAAAATCCTTAACAAATGATCCACTATAATGTGTTTCTTCCTCGATCTCACCACTACTCAAAACATGAACTCTTACAATGTGATAAGCCACCTACTAACTCGCCCATGAATAGTTGGTTTATTGATAAAGTACAACATGTAATGATCTACATATAAAGCAAAAGGATTGGCCAACAAATAATGTTTGGATTTTTGAATTACATAAACCATCCCTAAAGCTTCTCTCTATTGTGCTACAATTCTTCTTGATTTTGGATAACCGACTAGAAAAATAAATGGGTTGATCTAGCTTGAATTGCCCCTCCTAGATCAAAATGCATCCAATTGTAAAATTTGATGCATCAACATGGATATGAAACTCCTTATCCCAGTAAAAAACACTAGAATGGGTGCACAAACCAACTTTACCTTCAACTCCTCGAAGGTCTTTTGATGCTCCTCTATCCATCTAAAAGGAATATTCTTACTTGTTAAAACATACAAGGAATGGGACACATGTTTTTTTGATAAATTTCTATAGTACTGGACATGTCCTAAAAAGGACTTCAATTAACTCACATTGTATGGGTCCTATAAACTCATCACAACTCAAATATTTTTGGGATCGGTCTTTAGTGCTTCCTTACAAACCATATGCCCCAACAACTTCCCATATGGAACCAACAACTTACACATATTTAGATTTAATGACATTCAAGCATTTATGCACTTCACATTCTTTAAAGGCCTTCAAATACTTTTCCTTCCTTCCATACAATGACAAATCATCTAGGAATAATTTGATTTTTTTTATGGATAATTGTTAAAATATATACAAAATTATTCTTTGAAACATGGTTAGGATAATGTATAAACTGAATGACATTCAATTATATGCATAAATGTCTTTCTCCGCTACAACAATTATCTTCAACTTATCCTCCTTGGCTATGTTTATTTGGTGTAATTAAAGGATCCATACAAGAATGAATAGATTTCATTTTTGGTGACCTCCAAAATTGAATCACTAAATGGAATAGGAAATGGATCCTTTATCATCACAACATTTAGAATTTAAAAGTCTACACAAATGTAGATTTGATTTGCCTTCTTCAAAGTGATGAAAAATGGTGAGATCTACTCACTCATCTTAACCTTGAATATTATGCCTTCCTTCAACATCTTTTGTATTTTTGCATTAACTAAGGCTATGTACTTTGGATTTATTCTATATGGCTTTCTCCTCATAGGTTGTGCACCTAGAATCAATTGAATCTGATGCACACATAACTTTGGTGGAATATATTTTAAATCCTTATATGTACACACAAAGATGTCTTTATATAGCATGAAAATCTTGAAAGATATTACTTTAAACATTGGGTCCCAATAATCCCTACAATGGATTATCTTCATTGCATCTCCCTTGCCAAGGTTCACCTGAACCATCCTTAGACCTTCATAGTTTTTGGTATTAGATTCACTTATTGCTTTCACCATGTCTAGTGGGTGTGTTAGCTTCTCATTTATTACATCATCAATGGTATATTTTGTATATTTTTAAAATGTGCATTCTCTTTTTCTTCCTATTTTGGTGTAGATTTTTCCTTTTTACTAGACTCACCGACCTTGTACATACTATTTCTCCTTCCATCACGATCCTTTTCCTCCTTTGCCTAAATACAAAGGCAATTTGGCAGGAAGACCTTATAGTCTTCCATTTTCTAATGGAGAAGTCTGATATCTAAATATGCTTCATCTTCCATGTATTCTTCCAATTGTATCACACCTTCATTTGGTTCATGTCCATTATCATCATTTGAAAATGAACTACCATATTCATTGAATGTAGCAAGATCCTCGCTTATATACTGGTTCTTCAAATTTATCATGAACATGTGTTGTCCCTTATTGAATGTTAAGTGATCCTTCTCACAATTGCAATTGACTTTTACCATGCACAACCATCCTCTCCCCAATAATGCATTGTATGCTAGCTTTTTCATGATGATCATCATAAAATCTATGATGAACTCTTGGTTAGTGATTTTTAATTTCTAAGTTTCCAAGACTTCCTTCATCTCAATACCAAATTGGTCTAACACCATATAATATAAATTTTGAAGACCATAAAAATGTTGCTCAAATTTCTCCCCAACTCTTCTAACGTAGCACATTTATGCTCAATCCTCCATCTATGATCACTTGCATCAACTTTTATGATTCTGCAATTCAATATGGATTAATGCCAACTTCTTTTCAACACCAATCATTTGCATAGTTGGATCAATAAATTTATCTTTTGTTATGTTCACTACTTCCTAATAACATCGTGGCTTCACTAATTATGTCGTTTATGTCATTTCTTCCACCATTGAATAAAGCTTTGGTATGATACTATGTAAACTAGACACCTTCACTTCTATTATCATGTTCAACACTTGCACTGCTAGATGTTGTGTTGATGATATTTCTTCTTCCTTATGGTTGATTTGTTTCTTAGCTTCTTCTCTTGAAGGAGTCATTCTTGCTTGATTTTTCTCATTCCTCTTCTATCTCATCATGTGCTTGATGCCATCTCTCCGTTTTCTTGGTGTAGGCACTGGTTTTGGACATAAGCAAAAACAAAAATAAATAGTCTACAAAAGTATTTTAGTGTTTAGACACTAAGTTTTACTCTAAACAAAATATAATGAAATGGATGGTTAATGCCAAAAAATGTAAATTCAATTAATATGAGATTCAATTGATATATTTTAGTCATCATAGGTTATATAATATGCATATTGTAAAGTTGGCATAAGTCTCACCTAAGTAGGAAAGAGAGAAAGTTGGTTATGTGCAACATGTCTTGGAAATTGTTGCCAACAATGACCAATATTGCACTTAAAGGAGACCCCCCTTCATTTGTTGTATAGATATACAAAGAGATCATATGCATGATATGCATCTAGATCTATTTGAGGATTGAGATACCATTGCCACTGTTAGAGCTTATGTGCAAGTGTAACAACATCTTATGAGTTTGAGTCTAAATGATGTAATTTGTAATGCCATCTTGATGTAATATCAATACAAAATAATTATTGTTATATATTTTGAATACTTTTATGTTGATATCCATTGTTAGATTATTATACTTGTGCATTGGAAAGTTAGTGTGATTACATGTTGGATAACCCAGTCATTTATTAAAATTCATAGGTCACAGTCAAGAGTGCAAATGCCAATAGATTATTGTCGATGATAATGTTGAGGAATCGTCATAGAAAATTATCGTTTTTCTGGAAGAGTGTCGTCTAGAGACCATGTCATCATACCATCATGTTTATACCTTCATTTCATTATTTTAAGTCTGATCCGTTGATGTTGTCTAGAGTATGTCATTTGAATGATGTTATCAAACTAATTAAAGCTTGAAATTCAACCAGTGTCTACAATATTGCTATCTACGTAGATGATGATGATGACCTCATTCTGAAGTGTTTACTGCAAATATGTTGGTCCCTAAATCTTGTCACTATCTCATTATTGGAAAACCTCACCACTATACTATATTTGGCTTTGTTTCCTAATCAAAGTATGGGATAGCTTGTTCATTTATGTTGTCATTGGAAAGTTTAAGTTTAGCACGTCTAAAGAGTGAAGAAGTGGATGATATATTCTTGGTTACATGGACATAGAAGATTAAATAATAGGAGAATCTAGAGTAACCTATGATAAGAAGTATAATAATTGCCAATCATGGACTACATTCAAGGATAAAAATTGAACAACCTAAGGTTGTACATGTTTGGAATCCTTAGGAGGAAGATAGCTCAAGTGACAAAAATGAAAGGTGGTAGATGTTTTATTAACAATGAAAGATGAAGTGCAAAGGGACTTACATGAAACACCTAAATAAAACATTCACTTAAGTCAAGATGCCAACATAAAATATGCACAAGGAGATGATGAGTGGATGTTGATGCCAAAGCAAGCAGGAAGGAGTTTGCGAAGGGGTGCAGAGGACAAGAGTCAAGAACTAGAGCAATTACATGTGATTGCTTGGGCAAGTAAGCTAGATCCAATAGTTATATATTCTCAAAGAATCTTGGAAGAAAATGTGCACTAGAGTTTAGTTGAAGGTTGTTTGAAGACAACACAAAATGTGAAGAAGCACCAAAAATTGAGTAAGCACCAAGAACAAAGGCACTAAATGAAGACCTACCAAAAAAAAAATCACATAGAGAGGAAGTGTTGTTTGAGCAATCATTGAGTGGGGATAAATCAGGAGAAGAAAATCCACCACTAATGTTGAATATTTCAAACCAAGCAAGAAAATAGAAATGTCCACCTTCTACGAAAGAGGGGAAAGAAGACCCTGTATGTCACATAGGGATGTGTACTATGATTTAGAAATCCAATAGAGTACAAGATCTGGATACATGGTTATAACTATTTATGGCAACATTATGAGGAATCACAATTGATTAGCACTTTAAAAGAGAAGCAACAAAACCTTTCATAACATGGGAAGATTTAGTGGATGAATTTAAGAAGGAATTCAAACCATTGAGAGATGATATAGAAATTTATTCCACTAAAAAAATAAATATTAGGACACAAAGTCCTATGATTGACAATTAAAGTAACTCATAGGCAATATGGAGATGCAACCAATGAATGGAATGCTAAAAATATGGTTTATTGATGGATTTTTGCCATGGTGTAATAAGAAAATAAATGTAATGCTAGAGAATAGTTGAAAAGACATTGGAGCATCATTTGTATGGTCTCTAGACTTTTGGTTGTATGGTGTATATCAATACATTATAAAAATGAAATATATATTGATGAGTAAAAAAAAATACTTTTGACCAAGATTTCATCATGGACTTTGTTGTGATTATAATGCAAAAACTAGCATATGATGCATTGCTAGGACATTGATGGCTAAGAATAGCAAAAGTGAACCACAATTAGAAGAAGGAGAACCTCACGGTTGTTAGCTTTTGGTGAATATATAATACAAGGAATGCAACCACAAGATGTAAAATAAGCAGTATTAGATGACTATATGATAATGGCATTATAATGTGCAGGAAAGTAATAAGATAAACATCTGCAAATAACTAAAAAATATGACATTATGAAATTTCACAAAAATAGTATAATACAGTACAATGGAGGACATGAACACTCCATAAACTATTTTAAGAGGCTATATTGTACTCCTCTAACTAATCTATACTATGCACTCTCTATATTCTCTATCCCCCATATTTCACTCACTATAAGGCCTATATATAGGAATATAAGTTTCTTGGCCCTCACTCTACCTTTGAATCTATCCTATGACTCATGTACATGTGGAATACATGTAAATTTACATCATTGCACATTAACACTTGTGCATTTATTACATTGCTTGAAGTAACTACTTAAATTTACTCTAAAGTAAGCTCCTACTCTAGTAATGTACCGAACGTGGTACATTGACATGTACCAAATAATGTAATATACTCTAACACCTCCCTGTGTTACATTATGTTTTGTATTCTCCTTATTCGTCTTCTGTAACCTGTTCAAGCAAGCAATTAGTATCTTCATAAAAATCTATCTTTGTTGAGAGAGCTTTAACTTCATGTTCTTCTATAGGTTCTTCCAGTTCTTGAATCTCTTGGATCTCATGAACTATGTGTCCTTTTTTATTCCCTTCTCGATATTGCAATCTAGGATAATTGTATTGATTCTAAGAAGGATTTGAACATTGAATTTGTTGTTGATGTGGACTATATTGATTATAATATTTTCTTGGTTGGAATGGTTTTTTTGGTTGGGGTTATAGTATGTCTGATTTTCTTGATGTTGATTTCTAGGATTGAATCTACAATAATTGGTATTATGTCTTTTCTTCTTGCAGATTTGATAATTTCTATTATTCCATGGCCTTCGCCATTTTGAGGATGTGGTAACATTTCCCTATGGATTATCTTTTGAAAATAATGCATTGTTAGTTATTTCATATTTAACTGTATTTTCCACTTAATATTCTTGAAGAATATTGACTAACTCATAAAAATATATATTTTTACTTAGGATTTGTAAAGATGTGACTAAGTGCTTGCAGCTATCTGGAAGTGATCTCAAGGTTACTTGAACAATAAACTTATCTTCAATCTCCTTTCCTAAGGTTAATAATTTTCCTTTTATATCTGCTACTTTCCTTAGGAATAGTTCTATATTGTCACCACTATTCATTTTTAATGAATGTAATTGTGTTTGAATATTTAAGATAGTGGCTTTATTCTTCCCTTCAAATATTTTGGATAAGGTTTTCCAAGCTTTTGTAGATGTTCCTACTGAACTAATGTAAGGTTGTATTTCATTTGTAATGGCAAAAGTTATTATCATTAATGCTTTTGCATCACTTTCTTCAATTTTTGAATCTCTATATCACCTGAAGTAGGTTTAGTTGTTCCTTTGAAATTTTTCAAAGCTTTTCAACTATCAAAATTTCTCTCTTTGTTTTTCCATGAGGAGTAATTTGGACCTTTGAGTAGTTGAGATTCTATAAGGAAGAATTTTTTTGTTGTCATGATGGTCCTTTTAGGCTACCTTATAACTCCCTAGCATGTTATAAACTTGATAAAGTGCTTACTTAATATTAGTTCACCTTTTGAGTTGATTTTGTAATGTGTTGAGAATGATAATATTTAACTCTTATTTTCAACTTAGTTCTCCTATTGAACTATGCACTTATCAATTTTATGGAGTTATCTATGGTTGGATTTATTTTATCCCTTTAATATGATTATGAGACAAGTATAAGCAATAAATTCTAACTCTTTCAAGCAAATAATAATTTTGCTTCTCTATCCTTAAATTTTTATTGGTTCAATTTTCTAAATTCCAATTAATTAAAGTTGATGTAGCACTCCTTATGTCTCCTTAATTTTGGAATTTTAGAAATTGATAATATTTGGAATATAATAATATTTTTTTTTTCAAGTAGAAACCCTTATATCTCCTATGATATTGATTGCAAATATTAATATATTTGTATTTCAACTAATGTGATTTGAAATACTATTTAGTGATATAAACTCCTATTAATTTACTTGCAGGTTTACTAAGGTTGAGTTTGAGATATCTTCAATGCAAATGATAATAATTTCAACCTTATATACTATGCCTTATCACTCCTTAATGAAAGCAAATATTATAATATGTATATTTCTACTATGGTACTTTTGAAATATCATTCAAGGAGATAAACTTTTACGTTTGCTTTCTAAACTCTAAGGTTGGAATTTACCTATATCTTCTAGAAAATAAAAATTAATATCAACCTTAAATAATAAACCACCTTATAAGTCAATCTCAAAGAAAGCAAATATAAAGTTATATAAACCTTTACCTTCCTGTGAATTTTTTATGCTACAATGTGATTGGCACTTTGATTTGATTCTTTATCTGAACCTAAGCATTGAATTCACTGGTCTCCTATGTATGGTAATGAGAAATTAATGCTCAATTTTTGAGAGCTCATCGGAAGACGTTTTCCTCCTTTCTTTAGTGTGCTTTGACCACTCTAGCTTGAATCACTCCTCTTTTGTGCTTCTCTTCCTCTATTCGTCTGTGTCTGCAACTATTAAATACCTTACACCTCCCTTAATGTGAATTTTGAGTGGCATGTTCTTGCTAGCAACATATGCTTTGTGGAATTTTGGAGGCTATATTCTTGGACACGTTATTTGGGTGGTTCCAACCTTTACTTGAGTGTTGAATAATGATTAAAAAAATGCTTCACCAACCTTGAGCACTTATCTTCTTGAGTGTAAGTGTTATGATATAATGTGAATGTTCTCTCTTCTCTAGTGCCAAGTGGCACTCGATTCCTAGAAGTGTTAAGACAAATGGAAGCACCTTCTTTGCATGGAATTGAACAACTCAATGTTCATTTTAAACCTAGAGATTATCTTGGCTTCTTTGTTTACTTCAACACCTATTCTTTATAACTCTATTCATAGGTTGGCTTGGCTTCTTGGCAATGGTTGTTCTCCAATGTAGACGGATGGCCCTTCGATTTCTTCTAGCGCTTAGGTAACTCACCTTGTCTTTGCCAACTGTCTTGAGTTATTTCCAACTTGCACTATCAACCCTTGGCTTACCTTGCTATTCTATTTTTGTTGTAGGTTTTGTACCATGACAAGTATCCTTCGCAATGGTGTTGCTCCTGTGTTGTTGTAGCATCGAGCTATAGTGTCTTTTAACACCTTGATGAGAAAATATTGAGCCTTTTGTATGGATCTTATCTCAAGTACTTTGGCTTGTGCTTTTACCCTTGATAATGGTAGGTATTGTGCCCTTTGGATGGTACTTATTTTAAGCACTTTGGTTTGTGCTTTTACCCTTGTTAATGGAGGTCACTTGTTTGATGTACCAATGAGCTACGTAGTGTGTCCTTAAGACACTTAAGCATTTGTCTTATTTTTGGTGTAAAGTAGAAGATAAGTTTGGTGTCGTAAACAACTCTGTAATAACCTATAATAGGTTACTTAATTGCACCTTAATTTGAGACTCTTCTAGTCTCATTTTGTAGCTCTTTTTCCTGATTTGAGATGTGGCTTTCTTCTCCACTCCTTGGAGGTATATCACCTTTTTAGGTGGCTTATCTATGCCACAATAAGTTGTAGGTTTTATGCACTGAATAATATCTTTAGACACTTTGATATTATGTTGATTTGTGCACTTTGGTCTTCCACCTTAACTTAACAACCAATGCACTTAATAACCTTTAAGAGTAAATAGTATAGTGCACTACTAATCTCACCTTATTTCTCCTTTGAATGAACCTTAAATCATGCACTAGTAATTTCTCCTTATTGCTCCATTGAACAACTCTTAAAAGTAATTTGAAACTTGAACTAAAATCAATGCTTTAGAGAATAGTCTTCTTTGCTTCTAGTTGATAATAGGAAGATGATATTTTTCTTTCTATCGAAATATATCTAACTTCTATTTTAATGTGTAGGTATTAAACTTACAAGAAACTATCTTCTGCACTCCCTTGAAGACTTTAATATGCAACCTTCTCCTTGCAAATTTTACTCTGATATGGTGCTTAATGAAACTTGGCAATAGAACTAAGTAACTTAATGTTTAGTAATGAACCTATTGCACCAAAGTTACTTACCTTAATGAACTCTGTAGATGAAGGATTGCAATATGATTAGATTCACCTTATTGTTGCCTTTTACTGGATGAACTTACAACTCTTCTTGATTATCCAAAACAATTCTCTAACTCACCTATTTGCAGCTTTGAAACCCTCTAACTTGCTACCCTAAATCTGTAGTAGGTGACTTTAACTATCCTTTAGAATTCACTCTGTAAATATGAAGTTTTGCAGTGAGTAATGTTATCCTAATTGCTTCCCTTTCACAGTAAATTTCTCCACTGAAATATTGTCCTTGAATTTCAAACATTTGGTAGGGAAATCCTCCAAATCATAGTTGAGTTTTTCTTCAAGAACCCTTCAATATTCTACTATAAATTCAGCAAGCCACTACCTTTGAATAAGCCTTATAGGGTAATCTTCAAATATATTAGATTTGGTAGTATCATATAGCTTCTTTCTCCTTCAATATCCTTGTTTAATTCTAACTTCAATCTAGACTTTCTTCTTAAGAATATAAAAGTCATGAGCTATTCACCAATCTCCTCCAAAATTTGATAAGCTTCTTACCAAATCTATCCCCATTTGGGCTTTTTTTCGGATGGTGATAATTGTTCCAAAATATTTCTTTATCAGGAACTTCTCCTTAGTGGTAAATTTCTCCAATGAGTTCTCATAGGAACTCCTTCAATGGCCTTCTATCTTCTTCAATGAGGCTCTCTAAGCCTTCTCCTTGTTTCTCCTTGAGACCTCTTCTCTAGGGTCTTCACTCTCGTAGCTTCTTTGGTCTTTCTCAATGAGATCTTTATTTCAACCTTCTACTATGGAAGTGTTGTAATTATATATTCCTCTCATATCTCTAAAATTTGTTGTTGCTAAAATTTGGAACAGGACCTTCACTAGTCCTTCTCTATCTCTTCTAAAATTGGAAGTTCTTCAATGGATATTTTGTGGGTCTCTTCAACTTCTTCAGGTTAAAGTCTTCAATCTTCTTTGGAGATCACCAATATCCTATCTTCACCAAGAATGTTTCTTAAATTATTCTCTTCCAAGGCTCATATGGCCTTTTCTTCTTCTGCACTTTGTAGGTCTGCAATCTCTAGCAATGGGACCTTTTCTATAGGCCTCAAAATATTCGATCTTTCGTTTGTTGCTTCTTGTATTGGATTGATTTCAAAGAAGATATTATTCCTAGCTCTTTGTAGGAAGCTTCCCAACTTTATTTGAATCTTATTTTCCTACAACAAAGTATTAGGATTGTAATGGAAGAAAATCTAGATCTAGAGAGTCAATCTTCACTAGTTCATTTTTTAATCTAGTGGAATCAATGTTGAGTCCTAGTCTTCATGAGTTTTCCTACAACTATGCAGAAAGACTCTAGCCAAATGCAATCTCAAAAATTTTGAAATGGAAATTTTTGGATTCCTCTCAATCTCACTTGTGGCTCTCCCTATTTCCTATTTATCTACCATGTGCTCTGATACCATTGTTAGATTTTTATGAATATAAAATACAAGGAATGCAACCACAAGATGTAAGATAAGTAGTCTTAGATGACTATATGATAATGGCACTATAATATGCAAGAAATTAATAAGATAAAAATCTACAAATAACTAAAAAATATGCCATTAATGAAAGCTCAAAAAAATAGTATAATACAGTATAATGGAGGATATGAACACTTCATAAATTGTTTTAAGAGGCTACATTGTACTCTAAATAATCTATACTATGCACTCTCTATATTCTCTATCCCCCATATTTCACTCATTATAAGGCCTATATATAGGAATATAATTTCCTTAGCCCTCACTCTACGTTTGACTCTATCCTACGACTCATGTACATGTGGACTACATGCACATTTATATCATTGCACATTCTAACACTTGTACATTTATTACATTGCTTGAAGTAACTACTCAAATTTACTCTAAATTAAACTCCTACTATAGTAATGTAACAAAGGTGGTACATTGACATGTACCAAATAATGCAATATACTCTAACAATATTTAACAAGGGACAACACAAATATATGATAAACTTAAAGAATCAATCCATAAGCCAAGATATAACAATGTCTGATGAATCAAAAAGTTTATCATTAGAGAAAGATAGCAAATATGAGCCAAATGAGAGAGGCATGTTGGAACTTCAATATTTCAAAGAGGACAAGGAAGACTTTGACAATAAACTCTTTTATTAAGAGGACTACGAGGTGTTCCTGCCACATTGTTTTTGTATCCATGTGGAAGATAAGGAAATCTATAATGAAAATAAGAATATTGTGTAAGAGGTTGGCAAATGTAGTCAAAGAATAAAAGATGCAACAAAGAAGGATGAAGAAAGAGAAAAATAGACATTTTCAAAGAACTTTAAGGAGTATATGATGCGAGATGTTGTGATAGATGAAATACCATCCCATCCTATAGATGGACTGAAGGCATCAAAAGAACTTGACATCATAAATTATGAAGGATTGAAGATGGTGCAGGTGAACCTCGATGAGGAAGAAAAAGATAATATATTCACTATGGAGATGAATGGAACCCTATGTTGAAAGCAACAACTTTTAAAATTTTATTGTAGTACAAGGATGTATTTGAATGGACATATAAATATTTGAAATGGATACCATCAAAGTTGTTTGTGCACTAAATTCCATTGATACAAGGTATGTAGTCAATGCAAAGACTACCATACAAGATGAATCCAAAGTATGTAGCCCTAGTAAATGCTAAAATTAAGATGTTAGATGCGGGAATTCTCTTCAAAGTGATAGTTGATGAGTGGGTGTCACCTTTAGTGATCACTTTGAAGAAGGTAAACCAAATTTGTATCTATGTAGATTTTTAGATCCTGAATGCTATAACTATAAAGGATCCCTTTTCCATCCCATTCATAGATTCCATATTGGAAGAAGTGGTTGGACACAAGATCTATTCATTTTTGGATGGATTATTGGGATATAATTAGATTAATATTGCCAAATAAGACAAGCTAAAGATCATATTTGTAGTGAAAATAACATTTATGCATGTAACCAAATACCTTTTGGTTTATGAAATGTGTCTGCCACTTTTTAAAGGATAATCATGTATATCTTTAATCAAATGTTTATAGGTAATTTCAAGGATTTTCTATATGAATGGTCCTTGTATGGAAATATAAGTCAGCACCTAAAAGGATTAGAAGAATGCATGAGACTGTTTAGGAGAGCTTGTTTGGTATTGAATCCAAGAAAGTTTTATGCTATTGGTTCCTTATGATAAATTATTAGGACACATTGTCTATAAGGAAGGATTAAAGACCAACCTTGATAAAATACAAGTCGTAGTGATCATGGAGGAGCCATATCATATTAACTCAATGAAGAAAATTTAGTTATGATCAACTATTATCTAAGGTTCATTAGGAACTCACAAGTGTCCTACCCATTGGATGCTCTTACACATAAAAATGTTCCTTTTAAGTGGATAGAGGAACATTATGATATTCACACAATGACACTGAGAGGGGGGGTGAATCAGTGTAACTATTAATATTAATATCTACAACATTTAAAAATGAAGCAAAGAGAACTTGAAAACCAGAAAATCAAATTGAACAATAGAGCACACCACAACACTCAATATACCGAGGTTCACCAATTTGGCTACTCCTCAAAAATGACTGCTTGGACTCCAATCCAAATCCGAGTCTTTGCAAAATACCAATTTTACAAACACTTTACCGAGCATCTATTGGAAGGAGCACCAACCCCTTAGTTTTCTGCTACATGAGATAGGAGCACCAACCCCTAGTACCAAGCACCAACTTGGACTGCAATTACGAGCAATTTAAAATGACATAAACATGTCTTCACTTATTACACGATTCTGATCGGTCTGCAATTAAACAAACTCTGCACACTCTCACGGCTCTGCTAATTTCTCTCTTGGCTCTCTTCTAACCCTCTTTTCATGGCAATTTCCCTCTAACAGCAGCCACCCTATTCTCTGCATGACTGTCCTTTTATAACCCCTTTTTCTCATCGGGACTTTTCGTCTTCTATAACTTTTCAATCCTGCATGCAGTCGAATGACATTCTCGAGTTGTTCGAATTCTTTTCTCCTCTTCATAAGCGGTTGTTCGAATCCTTGCAAATACGGTTGTTCGAATGTTGCAAATACGTCTTTTTGAAAGCTTTTCGATCCTTCATATTTGGCTGTTCGAATTCTGCAAATACGGCTTTTCGAATGCTGCAAATACGTCTTTTTGAAAGCTTTTCGATCCTTCATATTTGATTCTTCGAATGCTTTTCAATCGTGCATATACAGTTGTTCTAGTGCATGTCTAACACCTGTCAATGTGTAACTGCAGATCTGACATCAGTTACTTTTTACGTAACTGGCTGCATGATTTTCTGTATGCTTTTTCTGACACGTGTCATCTTGCATGCTCCTTCGGCTTTTACCCATTTACTGTCGTGAAATCGTGACATTTCCGAGTTGACTTTTTTGTTGACCACGAAATACTAACTTGTCATGATATCGCGACACATTTTGTAGCCGTACGCCTTCATGCCCTTCTTGTCGTGAAATCGTGACCATTTTGGCTTTTGAAAGCTTTTCCTCCGTTCATGTCGTGAAATCGTGACACTTCAAACTTTTGATGACATCATCCTTAATGTTGTCACTTCCTGATGCTTCTCTTGCAACTTGTCATGAAATCGTGACACTTTAGCTTTTGACGAGTCATCCTCAATGTTGTCAGTAAATCGATGCACTTAGGCCTTCTGAGGTCTCTTTTGCAACTTGTCACGGATATCGTGACACTTTCTTTGACGAGTCATCCTCATCTTTGTCGTGAAATCGTGACTGCTTCTGGCGCGGCTTTTCTTTCACCTGTCAGAAATCGTGACACTTTCAATTTCTTGACGTCATCCTCGACTTTGTCGTGAAATCAGACGTTTCCCGCTTCGTACAATCCTTGCTTCATGCAGTAGCGAAATTGGAACATGTCGCGAAATCGCGACGTTCTTCGCTTCCATACAACTCTTGCTCCATGCATTAGCGAAAACAAGACATGTAGCGAAATCGCTACAACTTTGTTGCCTTGCATTTTGACTTGTAGCGAAATCGCTACACCTTTGTTTCCATACATTTTGTCATGCAGCGAAATCGCTACACCTTTGTTTCCATGCATTTTGTCATGCAGCGAAATCGCTACACCTTTTTCACCTTGTTGCTTCCACTCCGATCCTGTCGTGAAATCGTGACACTTTTCATTGCCTGCGCCTTTACCCGACACATGTCACGAAATCGTGACAATTTTGCTTGCACCTTCTCTCTCCTCGGCCATGTCGCGAAATCGTGACAATTTGGCATGCATTTTCTCTCTCCTCGGCCATGTCGTGAAATCGCGACAATTTGGCATGCATTTTCTCTCTCCTCGGCCATGTCACGAAATCGTGACAATTTGGCATGCATTTTCTCTCTCCTCGGCCATGTCGCGAAATCGCGACAATTTGGCATGCATTTTCTCTCTCCTTGGCCATGTCGCGAAATCGTGACATTTTTCTTTCTGCCTTCGGACCTCTCAACCTGTCGCGATATCGCGATAGAAAACATGTCGCGATATCGCGACAGTTTTCTTACTTGTCTTTTTCTGCAAATTTTTGAATCTGGGTCACTTATGTTTTCTTGCAAATTCACTGTACTTGATCTGACTGACTTCAGAATTCTTGTCCATTGCTTCAACTGCATCAATTTCTGTCTGTGTTGACAACAATGACAATACTTTTGCTGCACCTTGTTCAACAATCTCCCCCTTTGGAATTGTTGGCAACACTTATGCACTCTCCTGTAATTCTTCTCCCCCTTTGACAATAATACCAAAGGGCTGTTGCAGACTCCCCCTGAGTCTATGCACACCACTCTCAGACAAATGTTGTTATAGTTAGCAAAAATCATGAATATAAGCAAAACTATAAGTATAGGCATAAATGCACCCCTTGAGAATGTGATCCCAAATGATAGTCAGTTCTTGGGAATTGTGACCACTCCCAACTTATTTCGAAGGTACTCAAAAACATCCTTGGGCAATGGTTTTGTGAATATATCGACTACTTGCTCTGTAGTTGGAACAAAATCCAATTTGACCTCTCCTTCTGCAACTTTATCCTTCAAGAAATGATACCGGATTGCAATATGTTTGGTTCTTGAATGCATAAGCTGGATTCTTGGATATGTTGATAGCACTAGTGTTATCACATTTAATTGAAATTGGCTCTTTGAAATGAATACCAAGATCTTTCAACGTTTGTCTCATCCATAATATCTGTGTACGACATGTTGTTGCTTGCAATGTATTACTGCCTCTGCGGTGGATAGAGAGCCGATTCTTGTTTCTTCTTGTGCCATGCTACCGACTGTCTCCAAGATAAAATGCTCCTCCACTGGTACTCTTTTCGTCATCAATACATCCTGCCCAATCTGCATGAGAATATGCAATCAAAGTGAAATCTTTACCTTTTGGGTACCACAACCCATAATCCATAGTACCCTTGAGGTACACGAAGATCCTCTTCTACAGTTGTCACATGAGTTTCTTTAGGACTAGCCTAAAATCTTGCAACCATGCATACTTGCTTGTAATATATCTGGTCTAGTGGCTGTTAAATACAGCGAGGCTTCCAATCATTGACCTGTACATAGTTTGATCTACATCTGGAGATTTATCATCCTTGCTCAACTTGCAGACTGTTGTCATGGGAGTGCTAACGGGTTTACTATCTTCCATTGTGAACTTTTTCAGCATTTCTTTTACATATTTAACTTGAGAAATAAAAATGCCCTTTTCATTTTGATTGACCTGCGAGTCCTAGGAAATAAGAAAGTTCACCAATCATAGACATCTCAAATTCTTTCTTCATTTTAGTTGATATGTCTTTGCAATATTCATCCATCTTGCTTGCCAAATATTATATCATCTACATAAACAACAAGAACAATAAGATGCCCCTTCTCTGTTTTGACATATAAATTGTTGTCCACCAAACCTTTCTTGAACCCTTGTTTAATAAGATAGTTATCCGACCTTGCATACCATGCTCTGGGTGCTTGTTTCAAACCATATAATGCTTTCTTTAACCTGCAAACAAATTCTGGATTGTCACCAAGTTGGAAGCCATCTGGTTGTTCAATGTAAACCTCTTCTTCCAATTTTCCATTCAGAAATGCTGATTTTACATCCATTTGATATACTTTGAAATTTTTATGGATTGCTAAAGCCGAGAAACATTCCGATTGCCTCTAATCAGCTACCGGTGCAAAGGTTTCCTCAAAATCAATGCCTTCAACTTTGAGCATAGCCTTTACAGACCAATCTTGCCTTATTTTTGACAACCTTGTCCATCTTCATTTAACTTATTTCGAAAAATCCATTTAGTGCCAATTATGTTTTTATTTGTCGGCCGTGGTACTAATTCCCAGGTATTGTTTTTCTCAATCTGATCTAGTTCTTCATTAATTGCCTTCATCCAACTTTCATCTGTGCTTGCTTCAACAACATTTTTAGGTTCAATGCTAGATAACGAGAGAATAGTTCCGCACTTCTTGCTCTTCTTGTCTGAATACCATCTATGGGGTCCCCAATAATCTGTTCACTTGGGATGATTTTTCTGCCGGTTACTGTTTTAAATTTCTTGTTTTCTCCTTCTTCGAGTCAGTTTTACAACATCCGGATCAATTTTCTGATTCTCATCTGTTTCATTTTCATCATCACCTTCAATGACTTCTTCATAAATAGGGTAGTTTTCTTGATAAGTAATTTCTTGTTCTCTACCTTCATCAACTTTCACATCGGCACTCTCAACAATTTTCTTTAGCCTCTTGTTGTAACATGTGTAGGCTTTGCTTTTTGTTGAGTAACCAAGAAAGATACCTTCATCGGCTCTATCTTCAAATTTATCGAGATTATCTTTAGTCCGTTTGATGTAGCACTTGCTGCCAAATACTTTGAAATGTCTTGTTGTTGCCTTTCTGCCGAACCACGGCTCATAAGGTGTTTTGCTTTCATGTGGTCTTAGCATGCACCTGTTTTGAATGTAAGCTACGGTATGTCTTGCCTCTTTCCAAAATCTGTCGGCTATTTTGTTCTCGGCCGACATTGTCCAGTGCCATTTCCTGCCTTTGTCCTATTCTTCCTTTCTACAACACCATTTTTTTGAGGTGTCCTAGTCTGTTGAAAGCTGTCTTCTTATCCCATATTTTTGATAGTATTCTGCAAATTCTTTTGAAATAAACTCTCCTCCTCTGTCTGATCTTAAGCATTTAATCCTTTTTCCAGTTTGATTTTCAACCTATTTTTTAAAAATCTTAAACATCTCAAAGGCATCTGATTTAAGCTTTAAAAAGAATATCCATGTCATCCTGGAGTAATCATCTATTAACAGCATAAAGTATTTGTCACCATTTATGCTTTGTGTTCTCATGGGTCCACACAAATCAGTATGAATTATCTCCAAAGGTTTTTTGGTGAAGTATTCCTTTGATTTAAAAGTGGATCTGGTTTGCTTCCCTTTTTGACATGAAGCACGAGATGCTATTTACTGGTTTGCCAATGGTTGGTATATCTCTTACTGCCCTTTTTGAACTTATTTTTGCCAGATTGTCAAAACTAATATGGCCGAGCCTCTTGTGCCACGACCAATTTTCATCTTCTGTCCAATCAAGCATGTTCCTTCTGCAGTTTCTGAGAGAGTATATAGATTACCAGAAGTCCTAGATCCAGTAGCTATCAACTTCCCACTGTGTGCTTTTCTCACTTCACAGCCCTGCTTCTTAAAAATGACTTCATGACCTCTGTCACAGATTTGACTTACACTCAGCAAGTTATGCTTCAGACCAATCACAAACAAGACTTCTTTTGATTTTATCTTTCCATCACTGATCTTGACTGATCCCTTTCCAACAATCTTTGCTCCATCATTATTTCCAAATTTCACAGAACCACCTTCATAATTCTGTAAATTCTCAAATTTTTGCTTGTCACCGTCATGTGGTTGGAGCATCCATTATCCAAGTATCCATGGTGCAGATTTGTCTTGTGCTTTAAAAGCAATCTGAACAATCAAAGATTCCTTTTCTTTCCATTATGGTTTGATGACAGATTTGGCTACTTGTTTTGCCTTTGTCCTTTCATTAGCATGTGCCTATTTTTCAGGAAATTTCTTGTTTTGTTTCAACCCACTTGGTTGAGATTTTCTACTCCGATAATTATTTGATGCAAAAGTGCTTCTACAGTTTCTAGCAATATGTCCAAAATTATGACAATTATAACATTCAATGCATAATTCATTAAAGGAGAAAAAGCATTTCTCTTTGGTGAAATTCCTTTGAGATACATTATGCACTGCAATCTGAAATCTTATGGCCATAAGCATTGCATTTAAAACAATAACGAGAAAAGGAATGATTAAACCTGGGTGCAGGTCTTTGCCAGTTTGAAGTAGGAGCCATGAATCTTCTCCTTCTTGGATGTGTGACTTTTGTGAATCCATCTTTGTCAGTACTCTTCTTGAATCTGGCATTATTGCTTTCTTTGGCATGATTTGTTTTTTCTAGGTCAACCCTGATCTTTTCTTCTTTCTTTATGGGTTCTACATTCAAGGCCTTTGAACCATTTGATGATTCTCCTTCATCGAAGCCTAAACCAAATTTGATGTCGGAAGGCCTTTGGTTATTTAACATTTTATCCAGCTTTAGAGTACTTTCTTCAAACTTATGAAAACAACTCAATTTTCTATTCATCTCCTCTAGTTGCATTCTTAACTTAACAATGTCTTCCTCTAGCTTGCTGCATTCAAGTGTCTTTACTGAGTTAATTGTTCATCAAGAACTTCGGACATTTTCTTGAATTCCTCTGTCTGTATTTTTAAAGCTGTTTATTATGTCAGTGGCATCCTCTAGTTTTCTTGAAAACTTTTTGTTCTTTTTCCTTTCTACACTCAACTCTTCAAGTGCAGCAACCAATTCTCCTTCCAGATAAACTTCAGCCTCATCTTTAAAGCTTTCATCACCTTCCTGATTTTCTTCTGTTCTTTCCTCTTCAAGTGCCATGAACAGAGCTTCCCCTATTTCTTCTTCAGAATCTTCACCTCGAGCTTTCTTCAGAAGAGGTGACATTCTTGGATATGAAGCTTTTCTTCTTGAAGTTGTTCTTTCTAAAATTTTGTTTCTTCTTCCAATCACCTTTTTCTTGGAGTGACCCTTCACCATTTTTGGTTTTATCATGCATTGGGCATTTGGCTGCCAAAATGACCGACTCCTCCACAATTGAAGCACTTGAATGGTAGCTTTCCTCTATATTTTCCTTTTCCCTTTGTGAGTTTTCGAACAAAATTTGCTCTGTTTCATCCAGGTGTCTCTTCATCCTCGGATTCATGTTCGGTTTTTATATTCTTATGTGCTTTAAAAGCGGCTTCTCTGTCTATAGGCTTAGTTTGTCCTATTCTCATTTCATATGCGAGTCAAGGAACCATGCAGCTCATCCATGCTAAAATTGTTTAGATCTTTTGCCTCTTCTATTGCAGAAACTTTGGAGTTAAATCTTTTGTGAAGGGTTTTGAGAACCTTTTTTACAACAACTGCATCATCCATTTCTTCATCGAGTCCTCTGATTGCATTGATGATTCCATTTACTCTCAGCATATAGGCCTCTATGTTCTCATCTTCCTTCATTTGTAATGCTTCGAACTGAGCTCGATGAGTTTGTAGCTTGGCTTCCTTGATCTTGTTGTCTCCTTCATGGATGCTCTTCAATTTATCCCACATGTCTTTTACCGATTTGCGGCTCATGACTCTTATCAATTCATTGTCTACAAGTCCACACATTATGGCATTCTTAGCTTTGGAGTTGTTTTCAAATTTTTTCTTCTCGGCGGTATCTGTTGGAGGAGTAGTGGGTCTTGTGTATCCACTATCTACGAGAATCCCAAATGTCATATCCCAATGCACTCGAGATATGTTTGCATCTCCGAGTTTCCAGAAAGTGTAATTAGTTCCATCAAACAAGGGAGCTTTGTTGGATGAGAATCCTTCATCGCTTTGCCATTGTTTCTTCCAAGATCACCTTAGCTGATTAAACTTGTTCAAGGAACCTTGCTCTGATACCAATTGATATTCACACAATGACACTGAGAGAGGGGGGTGAATCAGTGTAACTATTAATATTAATATCTACAACATTTAAAAATGAAGCAAAGAGAACTTGAAAACCAGAAAAGCAAATTGAACAATAGAGCACACCACAACACTCAATATATCGAGGTTCACCAATTTGGCTACTCCTCAAAAATGACTGCTTGGACTCCAATCCAAATCCAGTCTTTGCAAAATACCAATTTTACAAACACTTTACCAGCATCTATTAGAAGGAGCACCAACCCCTTAGTTTTCTACTGCAACTCAGATAGGAGCACCAACCCCTAGTACCAAGCACCAACTTGGACTGCAATTACGAGCAATTTAAAATGACATAAACATGTCTTCACTTATTACACGATCCTGACTGGTCTGCAATTAAACAAACTCTGCACACTCTCACGGCTCTGCTAATTTCTCTCTTGGCTCTCTTCTAACCCTCTTTTCACAGCAATTTCCCTCTAACAACAACTACCCTATTCTCTGCACGACTGTCCTTTTATAACCCCTTTTTCTCATCGGGACTTTTCGTCTTCTATAACTTTTCAATCCTGCATGCAGTCGAATGACATTCTCGAGTTGTTCGAATTCTTTTCTCCTCTTCATAAGCGGTTGTTTGAATCCTTGCAAATACGGTTGTTCGAATGCTGCAAATACGTCTTTTTGAAAGCTTTTCGATCCTTCATATTTGGTTGTTCGAATTCTACAAATACGGCCTTTTTGAATGCTGCAAATACGTCTTTTCGAAAGCTTTTCGATCCTTCATATTTGATTCTTCGAATGCTTTTCAATCGTGCATATACAACTGTTCCAGTGCATGTCCAACACCTGTCAATGTGTAGCTGAGATCGACATCGATTACTTTTTACGTAGCTGTTGCATGATTTTCCTTGTATGCTTTTTCTGACACGTGTCACCTTGCATGCTTTTTCGGCTTTTACCTGCCCAACTGTTACCTATCGTGAAATCGCGACATTTCCGAGTTGACTTTTTCTGGGCTGTTGACCAGAAATACTAACTTGTCACGATATCGCGACACATTTTGTAGTCGTACGCCTTCATGCCCTTGCTGTCGTGAAATCGTGACCATTTTGGCTTTTGAAAGCTTTTCCTCTATTCATGTCATGAAATCGTGACACTTCAAACTTTTCATCTTTAATATCCCCCGCTTCTGATGCTTCTCTTGCAACTTGTCAGAAATCGTGACACTTTTTCTGGACGGTCATCCTCAATGTTGTCGTGAAATCGTGACGCTTCGGCTTCCTGAGGTCTCTTTTGCAACTTGTCGCGATATCGCGACACTTTCAATTTTGCTGACGTCATCCTCATCTTTGTCGTGAAATCATGACGCTTTTGGATTCCAGCGGCTTTTCTTTCACCCTGTCGTGAAATCGTGACACTTTCAATTTTTGACGTCATCCTCGGCTTTGTCGTGAAATCATGACGTTTACAGCTTCCGTACAATCCTTGCTTCATGCGGTAGCGAAATTGGAACATGTCGCGAAATCGTGACGTTCTTCGACTTCCTACAACTCTTGCTCCATGCACTAGCGAAAACAAGACATGTAGCGAAATCGCTACAACTTTGTTGCCTTGCATTTTGACTTGTAGCGAAATCGCTACACCTTTGTTTCCATACATTTTGTCATGCAGCGAAATCGCTACACCTTTGTTTCCATGCATTTTGTCATGCAGCGAAATCGCTACACCTTTTCACCTTGTTGCTTCCACTCCGATCCTGTCGTGAAATCGTGACACTTTTCATTGCCTGCGCCTTTACCCAACACATGTCATGAAATTGCGACAATTTTGCTTGCACCTTCTCTCTCTGCCATGTCGAAATCGTGAAATTTGCTGCATTTTCTCTCCTCGGCCATGTCGCGAAATCGTCGACAATTTGGCATGCATTTTCTCTCTCCTCGACCATGTCGTGAAATCGTGACAATTTGGCATGCATTTTCTCTCTCCTCGGCCATGTCGCGAAATCGCGACAATTTGGCATGCATTTTCTCTCTCCTCGGCCATGTCGCGAAATCGCGACAATTTGGCATGCATTTTCTCTCTCCTCGGCCATGTCGCGAAATCGCGACAATTTGGCATGCATTTTCTCTCTCCTCGGCCATGTCGCGAAATCGCGACATTTTTCTTTCTGCCTTCGGACCTCTCAACCTGTCGCGATATCGCGACAGAAAACATGTCGCGATATCGCGACAGTTTTCTTACTTGTCTTTTTCTGCAAATTTTTGAATCTGGGTCACTTCTGTTTTCCTGCAAATTCATTGTACTTGATCTGACTGACTTCAGAATTCTTGTCCATTGCTTCAACTGCATCAATTTATGTCTGTGTTGACAACAATGACAATACTTTTGCTACACCTTGTTCAACACATTATAATGCATTTGAAGGGCTAAAGACAATGTTGGTATGCATGCCCATTCTAGTATTCCTAGATTGGGATAAGAAATTTGATGTCCATTATGATGCATTGAATTTTGTGATTGGATGCGCATTGGCCTAGGAGAGGTAGTTCGAACTTGAAAAACCTATTTATTTTGCAAGTCGAATATTATCAAAAATAATAATAATTATAGCACTATAGAGAGGGAAACCTTAGGGATGGTATATATAGTACAAAAGTGAAAGTATTATCTACTTCTCAATCCATTTGCCTTCAATTTTGACCATCAAGAATTGTTGTATTTGATCAACAATTTATGATATACTGATGAGTGAGCAAGTGGATCATCATGTTGCAAGAATTCATGTTTTAGGTGGTGGTGAAACCTAGAAAGAAGCACATAATAGTAGATCAATTATAGAGGATTCACTCAAGAGAACTTCCTAGAGGAGGTATATTAGATGAATTCCTCGATGCCCGATTGTTCATGGTGAATGCAGTACCAACATGATATAAATACATTGGGGAATACTTGTTGAAATGGGATCTACCAAAGGAGATGACAATAGAAAGATATTGTATTATCATGCAATTGATACCATTTAAATTGATCACATGATTTTTATACAAAATAAAACATGATTGGATCTTGTAAAGATGTGTTATGGAGGAGGAAGTCCATACAACTTTGAAGGAAACACACAAAGATCTGGTTTGCAATATTAGTAGAAATTTACAATTTTGTTCTTTCTACCACACTTTGGATTCTATTTGAGTTATCTCAAAAAAAAATTGATCTTTGGAAGCTTATATTGCTTCTCAATCCTATGGAAGCTATGATGCTTCTCAATATTTGGAATCTTTGATGCTTCCATATTATTTGAGATCTTTGATGCACCTCAATCCTATGATGTCTTAGGTTGCCTAAGAACAATATGATTCTCTTATTTTCTAGAGAATCCGATAATAATATCAAGGTGACTATGAATGTCCCCTCACGTCCAACTATCTCTTGATTTGACTCTCTTTAAGTCAATTCAAGTTGAGTCCTAGTCTTCATTGGTTTTACTTGAACCAAATTGAAAGACCCTAGCATCCAAATTAGAATGACTATTATTTGTCCCTTTGGTTTCTACTCAATAAAACCTTCAAAAAAGAGTCTAATTCTTCACTACTTCCAAACTGGATAGACTCTAATATTATGGTGGTTTTAAAATATAACTCTATAAAAAATGGATAAAGTTAAGTGGTATATTTAATACCACTATTGGATTTTAAGCCTTGCTACCTCAAAATATCACATGATCTAATATAATTAAACCACAATATTATAGGTCAAAATATCAATAATCAAAAGTAGAATTATATATATGAGCAATCAAATATATATATCAAGGCCAATATAATAAAGAAATAGCATTCACTTATAATATCAAATATGAATGTAAATGGCCAAAATCATTCATGTACATGCACGAAGAATACTTACTATATAAATTGCTCAAAAAACTATATACAAGCTTTATTCATTTTTCTATATCTTTCTCTCCATTCAGATATATTTCATGGAGCTTTGTCTTCATATTATAGCCATAGTAATATGACTCTTCAATACCTATCTATTGTGTTCCTCACATATCTAGGAGATGCAACTTTTTCTATTCTTGATCTTTGGCTTCTCATCTTGCCACTTGTATAATAGACTCTTCACTTTCTTCTTACATGCATACTTTTAGCTTTTGATGTAGTAAGTAATGGGAGATAACAATCACAAGATGCAGAATAATATGACATAAAGTAAATCTGCGAGATGACTAAAAATATACTATAAATAGAAATGATGGAAATGTATACAAATTAGCTATTGAGGAAATGAACACTCTATGAGTAAATATACTGCTCAAGAATGAGCTTTGAGTATATGACACTCCATCACATTACATCACACTCTGCTACATTACACCACATTGTTCTACAGTACTTCCTAAAACTATATCATGCTCTATATCTATGACACTTTATATAGGAAAATAGGTTCCTTGGCCAACACTCTACCTAGTTGTGCAAGGGACAACTTGCACATATAAAACTTGCACATTAACACTTGTATATTTATTACATTGCATGAAGTAACTAGATAACTTCCCCCTAAAGTAATATAATGTCCTAAGTATGTACCAAGAAAGGTACATTTACATGATCCAAATGATGTAATATAATCTATTTCTAACACCCCCTATATTACATTATTTGGATATTGAAGACTTTAGTCTTCAATGTGTATCTTATTTTATTGAATGATCTTTGACTTATTTAGGTTCATCATCCTTGTCTTCTATCCAACCACCTTTATTATTTTCTTTGTAAGTATCTTCATTTGGTTCTGAATGTTTATGATTGAGTAGAGCATGGTGCACTTGTCCTCTCATATTCTTGATTTTTATTCTTCTATGCCTGCCTTTGTGATGTATTGGTTCTTCATTTTCTTGAACTTGTTCCTTTGAAAATATGTTAGCATCATTATGAGACATCACAATATTTTGTGATATTTTCATTGAATCTAGGATATATGTATTTCCATGGATTGATCCTATTGCTTTTATTTCTCCTTGATTCATGATGAGACATGTATTGATTCCATCCATATATCCAAAGTTGATCATATAGTTTTCTTCTACTAATTTGCTTACTGATATGAGATTGAATGTTAGTTTAGGAACATACAATACTTTTTGTAGTAGAATATTTGGAAATGATCTGCTTGGAGTTACACATCCATATCCATGTATGGGATAAGTTTTGCTATCTTCAATTCTTAGTCTATAGATTTTACCATTTTCAAGACAATTGAACCATTGTATATTTCTTGTCATATGATGACTGGCACCTGAGTCAATGTACCATATGTTTTCATGTCTTGTAGACTGATTTCTATTAGAGCAAATTTCACATTCATTATATTACATTCCTTTTTCTATTTGAAGATTGTTGCTTAACATGTTAGTATTCATTTGTATTACTTGTATTCTTTGGGATAGATTAGTCTACCTTATAACTCCCTACTCAGTGTCTATAAAAACCCAATTAATATAAGCTTGATTTGATAAAACCTTTATTAATCCTTAGTTTTGTAGGTTTCCTTATGACTCCCAAGTAATATGAGTGTATACTCTTAAGGATTTTTAGGTTCTGAAGAAAGCTTTTATTTTGTAACTTGATAATATTTGATAAATGTTGATATTACCAAGTTTTTAGAATTCCTTATGACTCCCTAGTATGCTTTGGATAAGATATAGTGCTTTTGTAAATTATAGTTCAATATTTGGTTGATCTTGTAAAGTTTTGTAAAAAATCAACTTCTAATATCCTTTAATGCTCCTATTGAACTAAGCACTTTTACCAACTTTTAAAGAGGTTATAATGTTGGATATTTTGTCTCCTTTTGAGAAGTTTGAGCCAATAATATTATAAATTTTCAACCTTTGAAATACTATGATAAACCTCTCTTTTAAATAACCCTTTGGGAATTAATTTAAGTGCATCTATTTTTCAATAAATTAATTTGATGTAGTAACCCATATGACTCCCTAATTTTTGGAAAAATTAGACCACAATAATATTTGAAAATATTTAATATTTATTCCAGTAGAAACCCTTATTACTCCTAGGTTTTATATTACAAATATATTATTGTTTTGATAAAATATTCCCTCTGATATATGGCTTTCAATATAATCAAATTCCTTCAATTTTAACCTTATAACTCCCAAGGAAAGAAAGCACATAGAAATGGGAATAAACCTTACCTTTATCAAGCAATAATCGGTGCTATTTTTAGATGAGCTAGGGCTGCAATATTGATGTAGATGCTTTGAATGCTTTGATTGTACCCTCCAATGGAATCACTTGGAGCTTATCCTTATGAGAAGTGTTCCAAAGCTAGCACCATTAACTCTGCCTTTGACCTCGCTAGAGCATTGAAGGCTCTACCACCTTCTTGACATGCTGCAATATGTAACTTTTGGTGCTTAAGATGATGAGTGTGGATTGGGTTGGCCTTGTCTTCAATGCTGGAGTGAAGAGCACTGTAAATTTGAGAAGCTTTGACCTTCTTTTCTAGGATTCTTTAATGCTCCTCCTTCATTACTTCCACGATGTGCTTTAGGGATGTTTCACTATGCTATTCTCTTCTGGATTCCTTTGGCTATGTTATTCTCTCTTCTTCACCATTTACCAATTCATGTTTAGATGCCTTTTAATGTGGTGAAGGCTTTGACAAGTGTCATTGAGTGTTACGTACGAGCTCTCTCATTTGTAACATAAAAATTATTTAGAAATGCTTTGCTAGCTTCTTGGTCGCCATGTAACGCATGAACACTTGTGTGAGTGCTTGTAACTCCTTTATGAGTTTTCTTGGATGTTAAAAAATGGGATGGCACCTTAGAGAATTCATGCCAAGTGGATTTCAACCTTTCTACATGGAGTTCTTTCACTGTAACGCTTCCAAGGAGAGTATAACTCATTTTTGTATGCCTCTTCTTTGCTTGCTATGTTTCTTTAAGTGCAAGTAACCTCTTCTCTTGCTGGTCAATCACTGAGATGATTTTGGAGCTTTGAATAGCATTGTAGGTGATTCTTTTGGTGGACAATCTTCACCAAGATAGAAGCCTCTGAATATATCACATTTTCTCCTTGTTCCTTGTTCCCTTCAACATGCTTCTTTTACATTGTCCATCCACATTGATTAAGGTAGAATCTACCATCTTTTTTATTATAAAATAAAACTCCCTTTCTATCTACGTAAATGCAGGTTGATGATCAACTGATATGTGCATTGCCTTTCACAAGTTCGTCCATCCAAGATATGAAGTGTGAGCCCCTTCAAATGGCTCCTTGTGTCGTGGATAAGGAGTGCTTGATGTTTGGCCTTTCTTGTTTGATGTTCAATCTTTCTTGGCTAGATTTACCTGTAGTTTTTGTGCCTTTAGTCGCACCTTCAATCTAACTTTTTCCTGCAAACAATGTAGTGTAATATCTTGTAATCATCTATGAGAAAAATATGTTCTTATTACACCCTTTTTGCACTCATTTTTACAGGTCTTGTAGTCTAATTTTGTAGTAAATTTTGAATGCACAAATGAGGGTTTTGGGGACATTCCTTTGGATAGACTCTTGCCCTCTTTGCTTGGATATTTAATGATAGACCCAAGCTTTACAAATGTTGCACTTAACCCTGTAGTGCTTTGGATTTGATATTCACTAAGTCTCAATATTTGAAGCTTCTTTTGGTTAGTTTTTATTCACTTGTACTAACCAATTTCAGTGATTTCTATTGGCCACTATGAGTTGCATATTTTTGTGCACTAATAGTGTCTTTATACACTTTGACAAAAAAAAAATTGTGCCCTTCTCACGAATACAACAATAATATTTTTGAGAGCAATATAATAGTGCAAATGAATCTAATAATATTTTACTTTTAATGCACTAACAATTTCACCTTATCACTCCAATCAAATCTAAAAAATAATGCACTTAATCAATTTACTGCAACTAATCAAGAATAATCTGAAATGAATCTTCAAGAATTATTCTGTAATTCTCTTATAAGCAAGGTAGTAAGAGCTAGTATTCTTTTGCTTTCCAAAGTATATGATAGGTAGTTGATATATAGTTTAAAATTCTAAAATATAATCAACTCCTAAAGTGCAAATTAACCTTAAAGAAACCTTTATCTTTTTGCACCTGTAATTCAATTCTCTTTATTGCAACTTTAATCCAAATTAAGATGCTTAAACAAATATGATAAGTAATCCACTTTAATGAATATACTTGCACCAATAGTTGCTTACCTTTTTCTGAAAGCCCTTTTCATCACTTTTGTAGAGGATGTAGATCTTAATGTCTAATATCACAAAGTTGTTGCCTTGAGTAAGATCTTGCAACTCTTTGTAGGCTGCCCTGAAAAACTTCGTCTTCACCAAAATATGGTCTTGAACTCTCTTTAATGAGCCTAGGATTTTGGTGGCTTGTTCTCCTCTTGTAGTGTCCTCCTTTTTTTGTAGATTTGAATAGATATATTTTTTTAAGTGGTGCATTTTTGTTGTGAGAGGAAATCTCTAAATCTCCTAGATTTGGTAGGCTTCTTCTGTCTAAATCTTCCTTCAAGCTTATTATCAAATTCTGACTTCAAACAGGATCTTTTCAAGATTATGAATGTCTTGAGATCTTCTGAGATTTAGCACTCCTATCCAAATTTATCTTCTTGGGCTTGTTGTTGGATGATGATATTTGTTTCAAATTTTTCACTATCTCCAATAGCGAATTTCTCCAATGAGTTATCCTTATAACTCTTTTGATGATATCTTTATTAAGGCTCTCCAAGCCTTTTACTAGATGCTCATAGAGACCTCTCCAAGGCCTTTGATCTTGCAGCTTCTTTTGGTCTTCCTTGAGATCTTATCTTCAACTTTAGCTTCTGGAAGTGTTGGTAGTGAGTCTTCTCTTGGATATTTGATTCTGCTACTTTTGGATTCAAGCAAGACTCTCCTAGTCCTTCTTCTTCTTCCAAGTCTGGAATTTCTTCAATGAGATTTTCTTCTAATCTCTTTTGCTTCAGGTGTTGGATTGATTCTAAAGAAGATAATCTTCTTATCCTTTTTGTAGGAATATTTTCCCACTCACTGAATTTCCCTGTTCTCGCAACAAAGTATTAGTACTAAATCTACTTTTGAATTAGATACTCTCTTTTGGAGTCTTCTTCAGGATCAAGACTTGTGTGGCCTTTTCTTCAATATCAAGGCTTCTATGGCCTTTTCTATATCAAGGATTTTGTGGCATTTTCTTCTGGATCAAGGCTATTATAACCTTTTCTTCTTGATCAAGGCTTCTATGGCCTTTTTTTTATTAAGGATTTTGTGGCCTTTTTTCTTGTAAATTTTCCAATCTAGCGATGGAAATCTCCTATCTCCCAACTTCACCATGATTCTTCTCTAGAAGTATCTTATGTAGTATTCTTCTCTTGCAGCAACTAATATTTGCACTATGAAGGCACTCCGACTTTTGGGAAAAAAAGTTGAAATCTCCTTGCTTTATGTTGTAGGAGGTGTCTCAATCATCTAAGAATTAATTCCCTACAATAAAATATATTTTAGATAAATTTATCCAAATCTCTTAGATGAGCTTCATTAGTTGATTCATCAAACTAGTAGATCAAATGTTGAATCTTAGTCTTCACGAGTTTTCCCTTGTAACTCTGTGGAAAGACTCTAGCCATATGCAATCTCAGCATTTCAAAAATTGAGATTTATTCCAGTCCTTGTGGCTCTCCCTAATTCTATCACCTAGACTCTTCTAAGAATTTTTGACAGTGACTGGTCCAATGATGTGTCAGGTTGACAAAAACTCAGGGTCAATGATAATGGTGGTTTTCCTATTGATCTACTGTAGCTCTGATACCATTGTTAGCTTTTTATGTAGCAAGTAATGGGAGATATCAATCACAAAATGCATAATAATATGACATAGAGTAAATATGTGAGATGACTAAAAATGACCTATAAATATAAATAATATAAGTGTATAAAAAGTAGCTATGGAGGAAATAAACACTCTATGAATAAAGCTACTACTCAAGAATGAGCTTTGAGCATATCACACTCTATCACATTACATCACACTATGCTACATCACACCATGTTGTTCTACACTACTTCCTACAGCTATATCATGCTCTATGTCTATGGCCCTTTATATAGAAAAATAGGTTCCTTGGCCAACACTCTACCTAGTTGTGCAAGGGATAACTTACACATATACAACTTGCACATTGACACTTGTGCATTTATTACATTGCATGAAGTAATTAGATAACTTCCCCCTAAAGTAATATAATGTCCTAAGTATTTACCAAGAAAGGTACATTTACATGATCCAAATTATGTAATATAACCTATTTCTAACAATACTTGACTCTATGACACTTGCACACTTCTACATACACTCCTAATACTAGACACTTGTGCACATCCTCACTTTACATATTTGCACACTTACATACATGACACTTGTACACATCCTCTCAATACACTCTTGCACTCTTACTTACATGACACTTGCATTTCTTGCACATTGACACTTACATAAAATGGAAATATAAATCACTCTTCTAAACTATAGAATCAATTCTAATCTATTACATATTTACATTTGTACCATCAATGTACCATGGGGGTACATTTACATATACCAAATAATGTAATATTATTCAACAATAAATTGAAGAATAAATAATATAGGTGCATGTTAGATTCCCAAATATAAAAAGGAAAGGAGACTCCAATAACTTATGCATAATTGTGAAGGATGGAGTCTACAAAAAGAGAAAAATTTGATCCCGAATATTATAGTGAAGAAAGTGTACAAGAGGAGGTAGGACATTTAACATAAATTAATATCCTATAATAAATGATATGTTGAGAGACACAAGGTTACAAGAAGAATATGAGAATTTGCAAAGATACAATGTAAGAATGAGGAAAAAATTATTAAAGAACTAGATGAGACAATGCAAGGGCTTAATGAAAGAGAAGCATAAATATAGGATGAGTTGAGTGATCTTAAACAATAAAGGTTGACAAGAGAACAAGAAACATGTGTATTATGGAGAGATATCTATTGAGTACCTTCAACACAAGAAGGGGAATATAGGCAAAAAATAAAAGTAGTTTATTCTCCACAAGCTCAAGTAGTTCCTCCATGATCTTGTATGCAATTAGTATAAATAATAGTAGCAGTAGTAGTTCAAGCTCACTGTTGATGAGGATGTCTAGGAGGAACTTAACAAGAGTTCAATGAGTTTCCCAAGTAGGAGAAAGAAGGGATGCCCAAGAGGACTTTGAAGGAAGACTGACCAAAAGAAGACTAGAAGATACACCAATATACCTTGTTGAAGGAGAAGGTGAACCTAGAAGTTCACAAGGATTACTAGATACTCAAATAGTATAGGAATGAGATATCTTAGGCAACTTGGATACTCGATGATCTACGATTACTAGTCTAAGGGAGGAGTTTGGTTGACCTCCTTATCAATTACTTGAGGGTAAGAATTTTCTCTCCCACTACCCCTAGGTTATAGGATTGACAAGATGGACCATAATGACCATTATTTGATCAAGCACAAAACAACCAACTTCCACATTACCATCAAGATTACCTCATGGACCATGTTGAAATCAAATATGCCATAATAGACAACCAAATACCCAGATAAACCCTAGATAATATAAAATTGAAAATAGGCAATCCCACACTATGGAGGTTCATTCGATAGAAATAATAGAAGTAAGAGAATTGTCACAAAGATGAGGAAGATAGAATAGGACTATGGGAGAATAGAATCATATAAGAAAATATATAATCTAGTAAAGTAAGGAAGAGTTTCAAAGAATGGTTTATCCCATAGGTCCAGCTAGGTAGACAAGTAGTAGCCAAATAAGGCAAGTACTTGAGTACTATTAGTAGTTCAACAAGATGCCAAGGTGTTGTTAGCAGATGGCTAGAATTGTAGGGTATAATTTGTAGGATGATAGGATTATGGGGTGTAGTCTGTAGGTGGCTAGGATGACAAGATGTAGTCTACAAATTGAAAGGATAGAAGATTTCCATGAATAGGATGATATGATGACAACATGCCATAAAGAAGATCATCAGATAATATGATTCAATCAAGAAAAGGTCCAAGAAGTAGGATGCCATTAAGAAGAAGCCTAAACTAAAGGATGTCATTAGGGATATGGACAAATGATACGAAACCATAATCACAAGACAAAGCAAGAGAAAAATCATCATCAAAGGGAAGAACCACATGATTCATCAATAGAAGATGCAATACAGTAAAAATTCGACATTATCGTACAAATAATACAAAGAATATGATACGTGGATGTCATCATATGTAAGATATAATAATATCAATTTGAAAAATATAAAAATAATAAAAATATAAAGAGAAAAAAAAAAGATAAAGTTTCAACACTTGCATGTAGAGTGATAAGGTGGTGATCATTTGATAGTTTGGATCGACAAAGTGGTAGTTTTATAACCTTTTTGCATGGGTGGCGAACAACTTTGGTGATTATAAATAGAGGCAAGTTGGGGAGGCAAAGCATAGTGGCAATCATTCGACTTATAGAGATAAGGTGGATGTAGAAGGAATTATAGCACAACATAGGAGAAAGCTACAAACGACCACCAACATTGCTAAAGCTATGGAAATTGAGAAGTAGACAATGCTTTCCATATGAAGGAATCGGGTTGAACCTATAGAAAAAATGGGAGAAAGGTGTCTATGTGGGGAAAACAAGGATATACAAGACTACCATCTGGAATGGCAATAAGACCATAGCATTCAAAGAATTTGGCCAACTTGAGGAAAGTCGTATCCATATAAGTGTGTCACATAGTGTCATCTAGGATTGTAGTTGGAGAGTTAGAGTAAAAAATTATCATTGGAAGTAGTTCCATCTATGCTATAGTAAGAGGTAATGTCATCTAATTCATATCATATGGATAAGTGCAAATAGAAGGAAGTGTCATCAAAAAACTTGCTTCTAGGGAAAGGTGTTGACTAAGTAGTGTCATCTGAGAACACACTGCCTAAGAAATGTTTATCTACGACAGAAATTTTTTGAGATACTATCATCAAGCAAGGGAAAACAAAGCTTTCAAAAAGTAGGCAAGGCCAAATATTCCAAAAATACTTCAACAAGTGGAGAAAAAAATAAGAGTCTATCTGATCCAATATTACAAGGATGAGCAAAAGATAGTTATAGAGGATGCTCTTGGGCAAGTGAAAGGGACTATGGCTTTGATATGGGGAGAGGCAGTGAAAAGCAACTATGATAGATAACATATAGTAGCATTCTAGAATAAAGGGAGAGGTATGTTAGACACTAATATACAAATAAGAATAAAGAAAAATATAAGGTACCTCTGAAAATATCACTTAGGTACACTTCACAAGAGAATATTATCAAGCGTTGTGGGAGAAGGCTCCAAAGAAGCATCCATTATGGACTAGGTTGTAGAATATAGGAGTTAACATCATTTTGTAGATCCTAAATTTTGACAAAGATTTTGTAAGGATTATTTGTTGCAAATGTTGAAGATGTATAATCCATAATAGAATATCATTCAAGTGCAAGTGGGTGACTAGTTGTTGATTGTTATATTTTTAATAGATAACTTTAGAAGGGTATTTAAACTATCAAATCATCAGATATTGATAATGAAATATTTAGTGTAATCTAGTTGGAGTAGATAATTGATCCAAGAAGTAATGTATCTCACCCTATATGAAGTGTAGAAATTAATATCATTTGAGAGTTGAGGAGTCAAGCAACATCAATTGAGGAATGAAGAACTACAATGTGCTATGAATATTATAATGGTGAGACTATCTAGAGAGTAGATAACTCATCAATTCCCTAGGCAAAAGATACTAAAAACTTGTTGAGCATCTATGATAAGGCTACTAGGAAAAAGGTCAAATTCTCTAAAAGCAAAGTCTTTTACCTCAACACCCCCCAAGGAGGCAAGCATGGATTTAAAGAATTTTTGGTTGTGAAATAGGGGATCTTCCCTCTACCTACCTAGTCATGCCTCTCTTTAAATGGAGTATGAAATAAAACCTTTGGAACCTAGTAGTAGAATGAATTGGGAAAAACTTGTATGGTGGAAGGGCTCCCTTCTCAGTCAGGTTGGCAAAGCCCAATTGGTGAAGTCTATCCATTAGAGGATACCTACTTTCTTCACGTCTTTGTTCAAAATACCTGTTAGAATATGTGAGAAAATTTATCAAATTCAAAAGAATTTTCTTTGGTTAGGAGTGGAAGATAAGGATGAATTTGGTAGCTTGGGACTAGATTTGCTATAGAAAATAGGTAGGACTTGGTTTTAGAAAAATTTATAGAATGAACCATGCTCTCATGGTTAAATTGGGATGGAATTTTCTTACTAATAATGATGTTGGATGGATCCAAAACCTTAAGGAAAAGTACCTTAGATAGGTTAGAAACCTCATTGAGGAACATAAACCTCCAAAGAACTCTTTCTTCTGGAATCATCTTTACAAAACTAAAACCCTGCTAAAAATGGAATAAGATCGAGAGTAGGTGATGGAAGGAAGATAAAATTATGGAACAATAGCCAGATCAAGAACACTCCGCTAATTGAAGATACAAACTTGGCCATTTTAGAACCTATAACATCTCAACACTTTGGCATTTGGGTTGTAGACTTCATTGTTGAAGATGAGGAAGGAAAAAAATGGAAGACTATCCATATAAATGGACTAGATTCCAAAAGAGAACAAGCATTGAAGGAGCTAAATAAGATGCTGAGATCTCAAGTCATTAACCTTGATAGGGTGTATGATTCAATGATTTGGAAGGTGCATAAAGGGGGGCTTTACATTGTTAAATCAGCCTACTATATTCTTGAAGGAGATTGTTGAGGATGGTTACCTATCTCCAAAGTATGACTTAAGAATCTAACTTCCAAAATCAATTTCTTTTACTGACTTGCAGTACTGAATAAGGTTTGTTGACTCAACTTTCATGCACACCCTATGGAGAGTAAACTGAAAATACAAGTAACATTTAATAGGAATAAATTCCCTCTCACTTTAGGATCTTGCTAGTTATCCAAGATGTGAGTTACAGGGTTGGGTCAAACGTCCTCGCTCTTTTCCACTTTTAGAATAGTTTCAAGTAGACTGCATGTGTACCTGCAAGGGGGTTCAACTTTTGTCTGTTGCTTTTTTTGGTTTATCAATTATATTTATATTTTATTTGATCTAGCTCATCATATTTTAGCATATTAAATGAATAAAGAATTTTAAAGAAAATAAAAATGGGAACCTTTCAAAAAAAAATAGAGAGAGTAGGGTAGGGCAAGAAAGAGAGGATGAAATACTGCAATTTTAATTGTTAATCATTCTTTTAATTAAAACATGTTGTGTCCACTAACTAGGACAAATAGAATAAAAAATTATCCAGCTTTCTAAGACTAACTTGTTATCTAGCAAAGGGCAGAACAAGGGAATAGAACAAATTAACTTATTTAAATCATAATTTTCCCTAAAATTAATAGGTTGAATTTGCAGATAGCCAACGCTCATGCACACAGACCAGAACTATCAAATTTAGATCTTCAAACCAGGTGATTAAAATAATTCTTAAGATAGCTTAACACTTCTAAAATTTTAGACTTGCTGGGATGATTTTACCGATAGCATAGCACACACAACAAAACTAGAGCCAGTAGGAAAAGAAATTAATTTTAGAAATATTAAACTGCAATTCAACTTTCAAACAACACCAACAACATACTAAAATCAATTGAATTCACAACAATTACAACTGCAGACATTTCAATGAAAACAAGAATAAGGAAATGAGCACTGTTCAAACTCCAAGAGTAGATTAGGCACCTGGCCACGCCACTTCAGGGTAACAACACCATGCAAATCCTATGTCCACAACAGAGGCTTTTCTAGAAAATAGATTTGAGAAAAAGTACTTCTATTATAAATTCTTGCATCTTGAGTTTACATTCAATGGGAGTATTTATAGACTCAGGAGATGCCCTGGTCTTTTTAGAAAATATCTTCTCCCAAGAACTTAAACTAATATAAAAATCCCACCGTCGGGGCCTTACATAATAAAACATATTTTAATAGAGTTCAAGCCAACTCCAACCACCCCAAAAATCTGCCTAAAAATCTTGCCATAAATGGTGGAGGCACAATCTGATCTTCTTTTTACCAAATGGAGACTACATACAGATGTTTTCAATTTCAAACCCACTTGCAAGTGTATTTCATTAAATGGGCACTCCCTTGGCCATGCCTGATAAAGTCTTTGTTTGCGGTGGGCCTTGGAGAATCTGGGTGGATCATCAATTTTATGCATCTTCTATCTCTGCACAACCACCTTTGCTTGGTTCATGGTGAAATTCCAAGCCCGCCATTACTTCCATGATAAATGCGTTCACCAGCAAATTCCTGCAAAAATTCAAAAAGGTAAATGTTAGAACATTAGGTTTAAAATTAAATTAAATTAATTTAATTTTTTCTAAGGTTTTGAACTTTAATTTTTTAGGTTTAAATTTTTAATTATTTTTCAAAGTTTGCCACAAAATACCTTTTAGGGTTGAGATTTTAATTAATTTTCTTAATATTATTTTAATCCCCAAGGTTTGACATTGGCTATCATTTATTTTTCTATCTCCCTCAAAATATCGTAAAATCATGGCATTTTAATTATCTCTCGCTCTTTTCTTGAGAATGTCGCGATATCGCGACATATTTCATTTTCTTCTTGCCATTTTCTTCCAACATTTGCAAACTTTCTATCTCCCGAGGAATGTCACGAAATCGTGACATTTTCAATTATATCCATGTCCAACCATTGTAAATTTTCTATCTCCCGAGGAATGTCGTGATATTTTTAATATCTAAAATGAAATGAAAGGTTTTAATTACGTCTGCGAGATCCAAATATGGTCTATGGGACCTCAAATATGGAAGTACAACTACTAAAATCATATATGATATTTAATATCTTTGAGAAGGTTGTTCCTTCTGCTGATTTGGGTTAGCAATTCCCCAACTTTTTTTATTTTACTGTCTTCAAATAACTCTTCCATAGATCCGTTTCCAAGTGTTTCTTTGTATTTGCCACGAAAATCTGAAAAACTCGGGCATTTATAGATGAAGTGTTCCTATGTCTCTACTACCTTTATGTTGCAGAGAGTACATATCCTTTCTTCCCATTGTTCTTTCGGTGTTGTCCATATCCCTGTTTCACATCTAAGCCTATGAGAGCTAGTCCTTATCTGAGCAATGAGGATTTTTTCCTTCCACTTGATTTCAGTGCCTATATACACTTTTTTCCTTGTCGTCATACATTGGGTTAAACTTTGCAATATAATATTGTCTTTCCCTGCTTGCATTTTTCCACATTCCACTTCTAAACTTTTCGTTCACATAATTTTTTATGTCTTTGTTGATATTTGAGCATTCATTTATGTTGATTTCCCAACGTTTCATCCATTTTTTATTTTGTTTCATCCATGTATTATTCTACCTATGCAACTCTTCATCCCTATCTGCCCTAGGCCATCTGTCATTTTTCATGTTTTCTATTTTTTTCAAGTAACATAACATCTTGGTCATAGCAATTGCTTCTAAAGGGAACATTCCAATTTTAGTTAGAATAATTTCATAAGGGGTTGTGGCCTTAATTTTGAGAAAATTTGTGATTAGATATTTTTGAATCCTTTATATTTACCTCCATTTTGCATTTTTTGTGCCACTAGCCCACACCTCGCAACCATACAACAAAATCGGTGTAACAAGTAGGCCAAATAAGACCTTGGTGGTCTTCCAGTCCTACAACTCGGTATTCCTACACCTGTTTTGAAGTGCATATAGTGCTCTCCAACCACTTTGACTTATTTTCATCCTACATGTATTCCAATTAAGTTTGTCATGAAATTCTATGCCCAGGTAGTTGTATTCTATGACTACCTCAAGTGGTTCTCTTGCAAACTGAAATTCGAGTTCTTGCTTCTTCTTTTTGCTGAAAAATAAAAAAAATTGTTTTGCTCATGTTCACCTGCATCCCAACTTCCTTACAAAAGAGTTCTAGAGCTCAAAGGTGATCTTCTAGATCTTTGGTTGTTTTGGCCACAAGAATTACATCGTCTCACTCTTTTCTTGAGAATGTCACGATATCGCGACATTCTCATTCTCTTCATGTCCAACCATAGGATGTCGCGATTTCATGACATTTTTTTATTTTATCTTCCAACACTTGCAAATTTTCTATCTCCCATGGAATATCGTGAAATCGCGACATTTTTAATATCTCTCGCTCTTTTCTTGAGAATGTCAAGATATTGCGACATTTTTATTCTCTTCATGTCCAGCCATAGGATATCGCAAAATCACGATATTTTTTTATTTTTTCTTCCAACACTTGCAAATTTTCTATCTCTCGAGGAATGTCATGAAATCGCGATATTTTTAATATCTTCCCTTCCTTGAGAATTTCATGATATCACGTCTTCAATTATCTCTTCCAACACTTTGGCCTTTTTTTTAACTTGTCGGACACTTTGTAAAATTTCTAAAAAAAATCAAACATGGATTCTAATGACCCCGCACTTTGCATTTTGGTACTTCAAAGGATTGTGAAGGATCCTCCATTCTCAAAAATGATTTTCAAATATTGGAAAATGAATTTAATTGCCCGAAAGTTGCGAGTTTCATGTTGTGTGAAATTTAGGACAAAAATTAAAAGTTCTCAAAAAAAAAAAATTAAGCAAAAAGCCCCTTGCGGGGCCGCCTTGGTCTAAGAGACCACGAACAGGGGGTTCTACATCATCAAAGTCACCTGGGGGCCTCACCTAGCCCTGCCCGCATCAACATTATCAATTGGATTTTGGGTACCCAATTCAGCTTTTTGGTAGGGTGGAGATTCGAACCTGGGACCTCCCTTGGAGGATTGCCCTCTCCTCTCCAACTCACCTACAACACCTGGGTAAAAAGTTATCAAAATTGAATGAAACTTATTAGACATCTAAATGAGACAAATGGGTATCTGAATCTGCAGAAAAAAAAAAAAACTTGAAAATTCACTTTGGATCAGAAGATATCACATTAATAAGTTCGTTGATTAGAAATAGAAATTGCTATTTCTAGAAGGTGAATCCCGCTTGAAACCCTAAAAATTTAGTACCATTGGAAAGGTGAGCTCGAGACCTTTCACCCAAAATTTGAATCAATCAAAATGGATTTCCGTGGCAAAAGATATAGCATTTCCAAGATTGAAGTAAACATTAAGGCAAAATGAAAAAATTCAAAGAACATTAGAAATTAAATTTAACCTCAAACCTTAGGAAAACTATTGAAAATCAAAATTTCTGAAACACTTAACCATAAATAATACCATTGAAGCATAAATATTCAGAAGAAATTTATTCAAATCAATGTGCTAGGCAAGCATTTTTGACACCTCGATGTAGGCAAAATTTAAAGACTTTATGCAAACAAAATTCGGATTAAACAAAACGAAGATTTCGAGAGGGTCCCCTTGGAGATAAAAATTAATCATTTCAAAGGAATCAAAATTTTATTTTTAGTGGGGGGGTGTTGCTTCTCAAAAAATGGTGATATATGCAGGGAAATAGTAGCACTATTTAGAACCCATAACTCTAGTTTTAAAACAATTTAAATCATGTATCCTACCTTGCTGCAAAGATTTTCAAAATATTTTAATTGTTATCTGCCAGTCCATCGAAATTTCCCAAGGACATACTAGGTTGAGTCACTCAAGGAAAACACTGGTGTGTGGTTGTAGTGCATAAATTCTTTCTCTTAAGATGACCATGGCTTAGAACTCCTACTTAGGATTAACCAGACTGTTTGGGTTGCACAAGTTTATTTGAGTAGAGCTCTATTGCTAGTTTAGCCTTTTATAGCCCCGATAGAGTTACTCTTAACTTTATTTTTAAGACCTTGGTTCACAGCCATGGAGCATCTATAGCTCTAGTGAACATGTCTAAGATTTCTCCTTCAAGAATCTTGGCTATCTCCCTTTTATTATGGAATTATTTTTTTTATGAAACTCTTTTTTTTTTTTTTTTATAAAGACTAGATAGTCGAGAAGCCTTACTAAAGGTTTGAAAGTTACATTTGCCTTGATATTTCATTCACCAAACAGTCAATCAACTAACCATTTCAGTTTTCAGACACCAATAGCCTCTTAAGAGTTATTAAAAAAAATTGTGAGTTAGATTTCTCCACTCAAGACCAAATTTTCTTGGATCTCCTAGGAATTCTCCAGCTAAACAACATAATAGTTCTTTTATGATTAAAATAAGTATGGTAGGCAAGGTACATAATTTAAACTATCTCTCTACTATCAATCCGGATAGCAAACATTACCACTCTCTCCCTACTTAGAACATCCCTTTATCAAATCACCCTTCTTTGATTCTTGAAATCGAGAGAAAGAACCCACTAGAAGAAAGAAAAGGAAAACAAATAAAACCAGGAGAAACTAACTTAAAACTATAAAAAAAAACTAAACAAAATCCTAGACACTCTTTTATATATATACATATGTACAAAGGTTCCTTCAATTACTCAAACGATGTTAAAAATGGACCAGTCGAGAATTAATGCTTTAGATATTGACCATTGACAGGTAAGTTCAAAAAATTACCTTCCAGGTTCTGTAGACGAAATACATTATTACCTAGAATTTCCACAATTTAGTATGGCCCTATCCATAGAGGTTGTAGCTTAGTGTGCTTACCTTTCTTCTCATGGGATTTGTCCCACAAGAGCACTAGGTCTACAAGTTTGAAGGCTTTTACTTTTGCTCTTTTGTCAAACTAATGCTTGACTATCTCTTGATGTCGACTGAAATGCTCCAAAGCCTGAAGTCGTTCATCTTGTAAATTATTTAAGTCCAGCACACGGGCTTCTGCATCTACAAGATCATTAAAATAATCCAAGTCAAACTGGTATGTGGGCAATTTTAAAGAAATAGTAACAATAGGTTGAGTGCCATACAGTTAAGTAAATGGTGAAGTTTTAAGAGCTTCTTTGTGTCTTATCCTATCAGTCCAAAGTGCATACTTCAATAATGTATGTCATTGTCTAGGTTTGTCTACAATAGACTTCTTAATGGTATTTATCAAATCCTTATTCATGGACTCAGCTAGTCCATTTCCTTGGGGATAATAGTTAGATAAAAAATTTATGACTACCCCTTTTTGGTATGCCCACTCTACAAATTCCAATGACTGAAAGGTTGGCCCATTATCACAAACCAAATTCAAAGGAACCCCAAACCTGGTTATGATATTTGACTCCAAAAATTCTATTACCTCATGAGATGTTCTTCTCATTGCGGCTACTGCTTCAGCCCATAGTGTATAGTAATCAATGGTGATTAATACATACTTGTACCCTACTGATGAATTTGGATTCATCACTTCCACAAAATCCAGTCCCCACTATGTGAAAGGTTTATCTATTATAACGGATTGTAATGGTAGAGCTTGTTTAGTCCTTGGCTGTAAAGATCTGATATTGGTAACAAGTTCTCACATGTATATGTGCATATTTAAATAATGTAGGCCAGTAGAGCCTGCTCTCAATATTCTATGTGCAGTAGTTGAACCTGAAGGGTGTCCTACCCCTAACTTTTCATGGAAATTGAACATCACTTCATCCACCTCATCTTGAGAAATGCATCTTAAAAGTACACTAGCATAATTATCCCTATACAGTTTATCTCCTTTGAGTAGGAAATGACCCGAATTCAACTTCAATGCTCCTATTTGAGTTCTATTCAGGTGATGTGGGCAATTCCCAAGTTTTAGCAAATGGATCATATTCCCATACCAATCATCCAATATGGAGTCCAGTTGGTTAATTTATTCCTTTGTATGTATTTCAGTAATATGTTGGGATAGACCAAGGCTTCTAATTAATTTAGCAGGTCAAATTTCTAAGTCAAATTCCTACAATTTCATGGCCCAAATGCCCCTCAGTTCACCCAATTCATTTTGACTTAACAAATATTTAACAGTCGGATCAGGGACTATGGCACGGACTTTGCTCCTCAGAATGTAATTCCTGAACTGTTTAACTACTTTTACTAAGGCATAGGTTTGCTTATCCAAATGAGATTACTTCAAATCAACACCCTTTATATTGGTACTTTTAAAGGCAATGGGATGCTCCCCTGTTTCCCTCTATTGAGTTAAAACTGCATCAAGTGTATGTTCAGAAGTAAAAGAGTACAAGTAAAAATCTGCACTAAAATTTGGACTTACCAGAATTAGGGCTTGTTGGATAGCATATTTAATCTCTTAAAATGCCATCTTGGTTTTTTTTGACTAAACAATCTGAGCAATACCCTTTAACATATCATTGAGTAGTTTGACTATTTCAACAAATCCGAAAATAAACTTCCTAACAAAGTTAATCTTCCCAAAAAATTATTTTAACTCTTTCTTAGAGTTTGGAAACGGTATCTTTGATATGGCCTTAGCTCTTTCAGGATCCACAAAAATACCATATTTGATGATTAAGTGGCCAAGGAGTTTTCCTTCAGTTACACCAAAGACACATCTTTAGATTTAAATAAATGCCAAATTCTATACATTTTTCAAAAATAGACTCCAAGTATTTGACATAATCAAATCGAGATTTAGAAAATTCTTTCAAGTCATCCATGTATACCACAATACACTTGCCCATTAGACCTTTGAAGACGTGATCCATTACATGTTGGAAGGTTGCTCCAGCATTTATCAATCCAAATAGTATTCTCTTGTAGGCGAAGGTGCCCCATTTGGTTGTGAAGGTAGTCTTCATTTGGTCTTCTCTTTCCACCAATATCTGGTTGTACCCAAAAATCCATCCAAGAAGGATATCATCTCTGAACCATTCATAATCTGTAGTACATCATCCATGGAAGGCAAAGGATAATTATCCTTTTTAGAAGCCTTATTCAAGTTCCTAAAATCCATGCACAGGCAGATTTTTCTATTCTTCTTTCTAATCGACACTAAATTAGCTACCCAGGTAGAATACCTAATAGGAAAAATAATTGCAGCTTTCAACAATTTTTCTACCTCTTTCAGAATGAGAGGTTCCAACAAGGCATTAACATGCCTTTGTTTCTTTCGGAAGGGTTTGCAAAACTTTTTCATGGGTATAATATGCGTGTGCACTTTCGTATAAAAAATATTTAGGTATTTATAATACCAGGCCATAACATCCTTGGACCTATGCAACAACTCTGTGATATCTCTTTTAATTATAGGGTCACAGGTTTTAGCCAATTGAATGTGCTTGGGATCCCCTTTAGTTCCTACATTTAGTTTTTCAATCTCATTCCTTGTCATGCCAACAAAATTCTCAGAATTTACTCTTTGTTTAATTCGATCATGGTCAAATAGCCTTTCAAGTTCTACCATTCCCTTGGGAATCCTATTATTTTTCAGCCTCATTATTCCCTCTTCATTATCAAAATTTTCAAGCACAGTATCCCTTTGACCGTCATCAATTATGGTTTTTTCAAATGCATTTGTATTCTGTAAAAAAATTATAATTTTATGGTCATCATAAAATACTTGAAATGTATCTACATTATCCATAATAGAAGAGCAATAAATTAACTCCACTGTCACAACCCAATCTACTCACCGGTTGTGAAAAATACACAAACACAAAATTTTGATTGAGAGTATAATTAAAAATTGCACAAAATTGTTGTTTTACCCAACTAGATATTTGTACATGACATAATGTTATCACACTTCAAGATTATTCACCACTGCAATTGGTGTCTTAAGTGCTCGAGACCAGCTAACTTACCGTAATACATTGCCTTAATCAGAACTTTACCCCTTCCACGGGTATCTCTTGTTCTTGGCATGGGGTTTGCCCTTCCAGGGCCCATATCACCTGAAAGGGTGGACGCCTTAACTCCCCTATTCCAAAGTATGATGGACATGGATTTGCAATCCTACTCATGTCCATGAGAGTCCATTGACCCATACAATTAATAGGATAACTCTTTGGAACTGGCATATTTATGCATGTGACTGACCATTGACTTTCAACTAAAGTTTAGTCAGGGTTCACCATCGTATGTCTTCTAAACCAGATTACTCAGTTCCATATTTGATTGATGGCAATGCTGCCCATACCATCTACCATTGGACTTTCCAACCTCATATACCAACTCTCTGGTTATGAGTATAGTTGGTGATTCCACAATCGAAGCAGGTTGTGAGAATCTCCACATACCATCTATGTGTTCTAGAGGTAATACCCCATACCATCATCTCTTGCTCTCAACAACATGGAACCTATGTCCAAACACTTGGCTGAATATTGAAAACACATATACACAGTTGCCACCACCGCTGGCCACCGGAGTTGGGTTAGTGCTATCCTCCTCGATAGGCACTTGCTCTCAATGCAAGAATTGGGTTAGTGCCATCCTCCTCGATAAGCACTAGCTCTCAATGCAAGAGTTGAAGTTTTATTCCTATTGACTTCATTAAAACTCTTTATTTCTTCAGGAAAGGGTTTCCATATGGTTTAAAATTTGGTTTATGCTTGAATTATCATGATTACACCCTTTTCCATCAACAAAAACATAAGTTTTCATATAGCATAAACATTGAAGCTTTTTCTTTGTACAATCATATAACTAGAAAATTTATGATGCCTAAGTAAGTAAATCTAAATAATAATGAAACAGTCCATATATATTCACCAATTTTAAAACATATGTTCACATAACTTAACTAAGGAGTTCGTTAGCAAGTCAACAACTTATTAAAAGAAACACATACCCATTTACTATTCCTATCTTCAGAAAGAATTTTTTTTTAATTTATAAGCTCTAAGAAAATAACTCTTTAAAATTATTTAAATATCAGCCGACACATCAATGTACTCTATCTCAACTCTATGCATTATCAAACACACATCTTAAACAAGCTTCCAAGTCATATTCTCATCTTTTAAAAAGACCTTACTATCTAAACATATCCTCATCTTAAAAGAAAGATATATTTTTCTTATTTGAAGGAAAGAGATGACAAAGTCTTTTGAACATAACAATGATTCCATTAGGTGTATTTCTTTGGCAATATTTATATTTATCAATTGGATTGTCTATAATCTTAGAGGTTGTTTAGAGCTGAGAGTATACTTGTTTTTTTTTTTAAGTCTATCTTGGAAACAAACATTCCTTTATTTTCTATGATTATTTTCAAATAAATTTCAGCATATATATATATATATACATACATAACATCTGACTTTCTATTATAGCATTGCTCTTTTCATATATTATTTCAATCCAACATAGTTCAAGTTTCCTCATCTTTCAGAGATTGAACAACACACGAAAATAACTTGCAATTATATGAGGAGGTTCCTTTGATATAAAAGTTCTACCAAGGAGGGTTGTTGCAAGTTGTGGATCACCTTTTAAAGTAAATTTATGTGTGTTCCCTATAACATCCCTTCATAGCCAACAAGGTTGCCAAGGTGTTCCTTTATTTTATTTTTAAATTGCATGGCATGTCCAAATTTGTTGTCGATTATTATGACCTTGTATCCACCATTAATTTTTGGAAGGAATTCTTCCATATTAGTGGTACTCAATTAAATAAGTTATATTCTTATCACCCTTACTTATATGGCTAAAAAATATTGTAAACAAATATTTTGATACTTACCTTTGTTGTTTTTCCTAATACAAATAGTATCATTTTATTCATTAGATCCCTTTAACTGAATGGGGATATAACACTTCTTACCATTGTTTCCTCAATATGCCCCCTTTATAGGCATTGTGTGGCTAGAAGAATCTTGCAATGGTAAACTATGTTTCAATATCCTCCACAATGGTATGAGTGGAAGATTTATTGTAGTAGCATCAACTTGTGCTACAACTCCATAAAGATAATTTATCCTAGGACAAAAACTACATGAAGCAACAATAGGATTTGCATCGCTCTGAGTGATATTATTTATAGTTGGTATGGTCATTTTGTGACTTTAATCTTATAAATAATTATCCTTGATAACCAAATATAGTGATAAGTTACCTCACTTTTATGGCCCCTAAAAGTGGTTTATTGCATTGGTGAAGTGGCATATTAGTTGAAGCTTCCATTGTCTTCCTGCATCCACCTTGTCTTTCATGTTTCTTTTCTTTATATTATGCTAGAGGAATCAGTAACTTGTTACAATTATCTATACCTCTTCTTGGGTTTGAATCCTGCTTCTTACTGCCACTATAACCTCCAATTGCATCAAGTAAACTTTTTAACATAGTCGGTAGTATTGGTGTGACACACCCTTTGATACTACGAGGCCTGAGGGATTGGAACTCTAGTCTTCATGCTCCCACAAAAATGTTTTGACCACTGGACCAGACCCTTAGACCTTTCATGTTCTTTTTTAAAGTAGGTTATTAGAAAAATGTATAGTCCTAAATTGAGCTTTCAGTACTAAATGAAGAATGTTGAATCACTCTCCAACTAGAAGCAATATTGTAGTCTAGAGTCCATAATTTGTAGTCTCACCAAATTCATGTGTTCCTCATCAAGCGATAGGATCTTATATATGAAGATGCAATGTGGGAGCCTGAGAGCATTTTTAATAATTTTCAACTTTGAGGACAAATATTTTTAAAAAGGAGATCCATATAATGAATCTAATATAGCCATGTCAGGTATTGTTATTATTGTTAGTTTGAGCTCTAGGATAAGGAAGTTGATACTTGAGCATTAGGGTTAGGGAAATTGTTAATTTAGTATATGAATAAGAAGAGTTATGTTGTACATAGGAATATCTTTCATCCTTGAATCTTAAATGCCTCTAATGCACATATGAGACTTCACCCTCTGGAAGTGGCTATGATACATTTCCCTCTTTGAGTGGCTAGTATTTTTATTAATTTAGAATCTAGAGTTTTGTTACTTATATTATTGAATTTATAACATTGAATCTAATTTAGTATTCTAGTGGGTGTATATTTTAATGCATTATTGGATTGGTATTGTTATTTTTGTATTTCTAGAAGTTGTTTTATTACAAGAGCTGACCTCAAAGTTCAAAATCTTGCATTCATTATCGAGTCTATACTATCCAAGGACAAATAGTAGGTAGACGACACAATAAATTTTTGGTCTCAATAATGTATAAGAGATATGGAATTAATAATACTAACTAAAATAAGTAATTACCAATTATCCTATAGGAATATAGGAAGATATACAAGCCAAAGCTAAAGCATACACCATTCCAATTGATGTGCAATGAGGAGGCAGTAGTGCTAGTTAAATTTTTAGTTTTAAGTTTAAGTGGTAATGAAGAACAATTTTTACAACCAAAAGAGCCTAGAGGAGAGGTTGACAACACTCATCAAGCTATATTAGAAGAGGGTGATGGCACAATGGGCGATAGATGTTACCCAATGTCGATGTAAGCTTTAGCATGATAAGCATTGAAGAAATTTGAAGAAGGTAGGTGACCTCTTGTTAAAGTGTAAAGGCATTATAATTTACAATATTTTCTAAAAATTAACACAAGCAAATCATTCACACAAATATTATTCAGAGAGCTAAAATAAAAATAAAAAAGAGAGATATGGTGGGCACCCATAGGCACCCTAAATAATCACTATATGCATAGATAATATTACACAACAGTCACTATATGCATAGATAATATTACACAACACTTCAATAATTAAATAAGTATGGGGAGGGGTATTTATAGCAACACCAAAACCCTTATTACATCATAAAGTTTAACCTAAGATGACATAACGAGAGGGATTTAGGTTAATTACATGTAATAAAGTGGGTTTAACCATAACAATGTTAGTTGTATCCCATAGGGATTACATAATAAAATATTACAAATTATTAATACATTGTACAATTAAATTCCCTTAGGCCTATCTAATACATCATACAATGTTAACCTTGGCCATGAATCATATTACAATTTCAACATTTGCGTTAATTTAAACTAAGAGGCCAAGAAGAGGAGACGTTAGTAATAGTAATATCACCTTCCCATAATGGATGCTCTAGTGAACCTCAAAATTTTAAGGTAGACTCATATAGATCCTTGACATTATCTAAAATTTGCTACTACAAAATAGTTTCTTGAACAAGAGTCCCCGTAGTCTAGAATATAGTCACTACTACCACTATAAGATGCTTTGCACACCTTCAAAAAATACTTCTATTAGGACTTCAAATGAAGAACATAAGTCAATATCAAGACCTCATTTAAAGATAATCTCCTTCAATATTCCATTGTTGCATAAGGTATGTATTAAAGGCACAATTATTCCTCTTACAATATACATCATCCTTTTTGAAGACTTACTATTATCCTTTCAACACCTAATTTTGGTCACCAAAAGAGGCTTTTCATGAACTTGCTTAAAAGAAGAGTTGTAATAAAATTATCGGAGTACTTGGATAAGAAAAATACCATGAAATAATATATCTTCATGAATAAGCTAAATTAATCGACCAAAGGAGGAAAAGGAATTGACTGATGAGGCCTAGAAATGCCTCCATCATAGTATATTTTGAACATTGAAATTGCCTAAAAACTCTTGTGAATTATCTGATATGCTAGTTAAGTTGATCTAATATGTTGTGTATTAACTGTTTGCATGATTTATGTGTTAGGAATATTATATTCTGATTTTTATAGTTTTTTGTACAGTTTTATGTTATTTTGTAATGGCTTGCTAAATGAATAATATGCTTAGGTTGATAGCAACACTTTACTAGTTTTGTTTTGATGTTTTTCAAGCATTTATTTATTTGAGTTTAGCAAATTGTGCAAGAAGACTGTTACTGTGTAGCAAAAACTGGTTTTGCTGTGTAAATTCCAGCCAGCTGCCAATGAATGGCAAGGCATGGGATTCACACATGGAGAATTATAAAAGTTATTGCAATCAGTTCCTGAGAGATAATCCACCTGATAAAAGCAGCTAAGATCACCTGAAGACCACGTAGTTAGTCAATCCGAAGAGCTTCGGATTGAGCAGATATCTTCGGATTGACAGAATGCAGTTTCTTTGGATTGAGCCAGTTATCTTCGGATTGATAACAGAAAGTGCTTTTTGACTTTTTGACTATTTTTTGATGGTGGAAAAAGGGATAGAAGGTTGAGAAGGTTAAGTAAAAATATCCCCTAGGTGACTTTGTCGTCCTTGCCATCCAAAAGCCACCATTCATGGGAAAAGATCAATTGATCCTCTTCTAGGATAAAAACCAGGAAATGCTATAGCATAATAGGAATTGATCTACATAATAGGAATAGTATATTTTATGTTTGTAAATAGATTTTAAGCATCTATAAAATATAGCTCCCATTTTTGGTCGAGAAAATAAGGCAAGAAGCAATTAAGTAAGAAGGAAGGAATAGAGCTAATAGAATAGTAACTTCAGTCCTATAACAGATTTTAGCAGTAATATTGTAATGATTTTCTGAAGCAATAAAAAGTGCAGTTTATTCCATTTATTTTGTTATGTTTGAGTGTGAGTAAGATTTAGAGAGAGAGAGGAACTCATAACTTCTTCTGGAAAAGGAGGCTGGCCACTTCTAGACCTAGGAGGAGGACTAATAGACAGGTTTTATTCTGATTTTGCTACAGCAGAATAAGTTGTAAACTTGTCAATTTCATTCTTTTGCATAGCTAACATTCCTAGTTTTTTAATTCTTGTTTAGAATATTTTTGTGATATGATTAGTAGTAGATCTAGTTATTCTTTTCATTCCCAACAACTTTCCAATTTACTGCAGGTTTTCATTTCCAACAATTTACAATTTTTTGCAATTTTTCTGCATTATTGTTTTTGTTGTCAACCCCTGCATAGAATATTGACAACCTTCTATTACAGAGCATTGACAGGACCTAGTTTTTTGTGCTTCATTTTAGTTTTCATTATTGCAAGAGTAAATAGACTTTCATTTTGCAATTGTAATCAGGTTTCCAATTTTGCAACTGTAACTAGAGTTCCATTTCTACAAATAGATTAAAGTTCAATTTATGCAATTTAGAGGTAGAAATGACCTAAAAACCCCCACACAATTGGTCCTACCAATAAGACTTGTTGCTCCCAATTGACCTAAATTATAGCCCTATTCACTCCTTTCGCAGATAGCCTTGTACATTGCCCTGGATTGACAAATTCATTAAGAATTAATGATGTGCTTAATGAAAATGCATCATTGACTAAAGCACATCTTGAATCCTCTTCCTAAAAACCTCCAAAATACTCAAGTCTATTGTAATTATCATAAATCCATTTATATCTCCCAAAGAAAAAGTAAAATATTTTGATTTGACCAAATATTATAATTTTACCCATTAAGATGAGTAATTAGGGTTTTGCGGTCTATCTTACATAATCCAACCCTTAACATTGGAATAGGTCTATGGATTAATGTTGTTAGTGCATAAAGCTTGAAAATTTATGCGATTTAAAAACAAATGGGCTTAAAAATATTTTGTATGCAAAAATTTATGGCCTCTAAAATTTTTTCTCTAATAGACCCCAAAATTTAAAAAATTAAATCCTCTAACCTTGGGAAATCAAGAGCCAATCTCGACTGGCCACTTGGTGAGCCCTAACTTGTTGGAGCACTTCCATCCACTTTTATCACTTTAGCTCTTTTTATTCACTACATCACTACTAGTTGTTAAATTTTGATTGGTTTGAGGTATATTTTCATATATGATGGGAAAATTTCATGTTGACTAGAATTTTTGAATGTTTCAAAGTGTCAAAATTTACCTCTATGAGGTTTGAATCTGATCCTCCATCCATATAAGGACCTTGGTCTAGCCAATGCACCTATTTTTAAACTAAAGAGAATATACCACCAGTTTCTTTATCCTTGAAGCACTACCAAAATAAATGAGAGCAATAATTGTTGAACCCATGAGTTTTCAACTCCAAACAATTTATGGATTGTTGCATAATTGACTATCTGTGTGCCACTACTAGGATGATTCTAAACATTATTCCATAGAAGCAATGCACTAAAACATGTCAAAGAGCAAAATATGTCACCATAAAGTTTCAAAATTGGAATCACCACCCACCTAAACTCCATTGGATGCTACATTTTTCATCATGCAATGCAAATGGATGGAAATCAAAGACTCACAAATCCTTTGACCTCTAGTTTCCTATTAGAATTGTTTATAAATGTATTGCATAGCCAATATCCCATTTTTCTAGTACTATTAAAAAATAAAATAATTATCATGGTGAAGATACCATGCCCTACTAGAAAGGAAAGGGATGGATGCAAAGCACATGATCCCATAAGCATGCACAAAAATTAGACACCAAAATTCAAATTCAAAGGATTTGACACTATTTTTCTATTTCAAAAATGTAACAATCTTGTAAGGAAAAAATAATTGATAAACTATAAATGAATCCAAATTTTTTGAAGGAGAACAAGACATATTTTGATAACAATAAAGCAAAAGAAAAATATTGAATAAAACTAGCGTTTTTTGAAAATTTTGATAGAAAGATGATCTCCTTTAGGCTTCTTATGCAATCAATGCTTATGATGCTTTGAGGAATAATTCATCCTTGATTCTAAAACAAGAATTGGAAGCTTTGAAGAAACTTTCTATGCAACCAAGTGACATTGTTTCATATCCAATCTGATATCATATTGGATTTCACAATATTTTTTAAAAATAAATAGAAGCAAATCATCCACTCAAATATATTACAAAAATCAAAATAAAGGATGAAAATGAGATATGGTGGACACCCATAGACAACATAAATAATCACTATATATAATATTACACAATAATATAATAATAAAATAATGAGTGGGACAAGTATTTATAGCAATACCAAAATCCTGAATACATCATAAAGTTTAACCTAAGCTGACATAACAAGAGGTCTTTATGTTAATTACAAGTTATAAAGTGGTCTTAGCTATAACAAGGTTATTCATGGTCCATAAGGTTTACATAATAAAATAATATAAATAATATATACATTATACAATGAAATTCCTTTAGGCCTATCCAATATATCATATAATGTCAACCCTTGCGATGAATCAAATTATAATTTCAACACCCCCCATAATCTAAACTTAGGGAAAGGAAAGGAGACATTCGTAACAATAATATCAAGAATAGGAAGGGGTATTTATATTAATATCAAAATACCAATTACATCATAAATTGGGTTTAACCAAACAAGTTTAACCACAACCCATATGGCTTACATAATAAAATATCATAAATAAATAATACATTGTACAATGAAATGACCCAAGGCGTATCCAATACATCATGCAATATCAGCCTTGGAGATGAATTAGATTATAATTTCAATAAATAAAGGCATAAATCAAGCTAGGGAGGCTGAAGACCCTGTGATTGAGATCCTTTCAAGTTGAATATTTGTTGGATAATGGTGCAATCCAACTAAAGAGACTAGATGGGATGTAGTGCCTTGAGATAATAACTAGTTAAAATATTAAATTGTACAAGGTTGGGCACAAGTGAACCTTATCAACCATGAACAAGATAGAGAAAATACAAGTATAAATAGGATGATAATTACACCTACTCAATCTTTGAGGTCCTTTGAAAGGATATCAATAAATAGAGTTAGATAATGTAGTAAAAAAGGAGAAGATAATGTGGATGATACATGTGAGGTCAAGGTTGGAAAAGTCTGTGAAAACCAGTGTGTTGGCTGGTGAAATGTGTGTTGTAGTTTGGCTTTAGATATGGCAGCTTCGAGGGGTCCTGGTGACCCTTGATCTTTGTCTTTTAAAGATATTGTTTTAATAAGGATATCTCTTCTTCTGATCATGCAAATGCCATGAATTTTTTATTGCATGCAACCCTTGATCCTATTTCTAATTCATTTTCGAATTTGAAGCCGAAGAATAATGGATGTTTAAAGAAAAGCAAAGATTATCCTATCTTTGTTATCAGTTCTAATTTTGTTGCGGATGATGTTTTATATTTGTCTGAGCATGCACTTATCTGCAAATTCATGGGTCTCAAAATTTCTATGCCTTTTTGGAAAATTGGGTTAGGATAAATTGGAGCCCTGAAGGTGATTTGGAGATTATTCTTGTAGCTATTGGGTATTTTATTGTGGTGTTATCTCATATGGTATATTGTAGTAAAGTATTCGAGGGGGGTCCTTACTTTCACAATCACTATGGATTATTTATCAAACCTTGGTATTTAGGATTTGATCTAGTGGAGGAGAGGTCTTCTAGGATTCTTGTCTGGGTCCATTTGCCATGACTTCCTATGGAATATTGGAGGCCAGATATTCTTCACTCTATTGCAAAGATTATTGGGAAACCGGTTGGTCCATCTCGCAAAAATTTGGATAGGAAATTTTCTTCTTTTGCACGACTTTGTGTTGAAGTAGATCTGAATAATCCCTTGCCTGAATCATTGGATATTAAACTGGGAAACATATCCTGGGTCCAACAAAAATTATTTTGTAGTAGCAAATTTTAGATGATGTCAAGGATCTAGATGAGTCTACCTTAAAATGTGGAGGTCCACTAGAGCATCCATTATGGGAAGGTGATATTACTATTACTAATGTCTCCTCTTCTTGGCCTCTTAGTTTAAATTAAGGCAGATGTTGAATTTGGAATTGTAATATGATTCATGGCCAAGGTTAACATTGTATGATGTATTAGATAGGCCTAAGGGCATTTAATTGTACAATGTATAAATAATTTGTAATATTTTATTATGTAATCCCTATGGGATACAACTAACCTTGTTATGGTTAAACCCACTTTATTACATGTAATTAACCTAAATCCCTCTCATTATGTCATCTTAGGTTAAAATTTATGATGTAATAAGGGTTTTGGTGTTGCTATAAATACCCCTCCCTATACTTATTTAATTATCAAAGTGTTGTGTAATATTATCTATGCATATAGTGACTGTTGTGTAATATTATCTATGCATATAGTGATTATTTATTGTGCCTATGGGTGACCACCATCTCTCTTTTCTATTTATATTTTAGCTTTCTGAATAATATTTGAGTGAATGATTTGCTTGTGTTAATTTTTAGAAAATATTGTGAATTATAATACCTTTACACTTTAACAAGAGGTCACCAACAACAAATAAATAAGAAGAAAAAATAGAACCACATGCAGAACAATTACCTTCATCAGGGATAATTCCATATTCAGAAAGATTCAATACCACAGTAAAAAATTTTGAGTCAGACCTGGTCAAGGAACTTAGAAAATTAACTATATCATTGCCCTTATTGCAAGCCATTAAGGATATACCTATGATTAAAAGTATTGTCTGATATTTGTGCATTAGAAGAGCAGGAATAAAAAAGAAAGCATTTCCTAAAACTATTTAGGTTGAAGGAAAGATAGGTGATCTCTTGTCAGGAAAACTAGTACCTCCAAAGTATAGTGACCTAGGGAGTCCAGTTATCACAGTTACCATAAGCTTAGTACCAATATCAAATGTCTTAGTAGATCTCGGAGCTGCAATAAATGTCATGACCAAGGATATAATGGAACAATTACAACTCAAACATCTCAGCCCCACATTTATAGTTTTAGAAATGGCTAATAGGTCAGTTGCAAAACCTAAAGGTATCATTGAAGATGTCCCTATAGAAGTCTCTTCTTGGGAATTCCTTGTAGATTTTCTGGTTTTACAGCCAAAGAATTCAGCACATGGATATCCCATCATTCTGGGAAGACCTTGGCTTGCAACTGCAGTAGCCTTCATAGACTGCAGATCTGGAAAAATGACCATTTCAAATGGTATTGATCTAAAATAGATTTCTTTATATCCTCCTGCAAGACCCTCCAACAATTTTTTAGGTCAGTCATGGTTTTCTAACTCATATGAAGAACCAGAAGAGGTTATTTCCACACTAGCCACCTTGGTAGTAAGGGAACACACAGAAGACCTCCATGACATAGAAACTTTAGAGAATGAAACTATCCTAATAAATGTTCTATATGAACAAGGGTTAGAAGAGGAAGCAGTAAATATCCATCAGTTGTTAGGGAGTGAGGAGGATCAAAATTCTGAAGGTAAGCCATCTATACCATCATAGGAAACATTTGTTTCACTACCACATGGGCGACACCATCACCTGATCTTCCCTTCTCACTGTTCCATATAGGATATGCTTCCATCAGAAATTAATAAAATAGAAACTTCTTATTTCCTCCCATCTCATCATTGTCCTCTTAACTCCCTAATCACCAAGTATGAAGAAGTGAATTCAGTCCTTCCAAATGCAAAATAAATAGAAATTCAGCCAAGCAAATTTTTGAACATTGACAATTGGCTTACTAGGGAAGAGGAAGCAAAACTCACAACTATTTTGCAGAAGCATGTCCATGCTTTTGCTTGGGACTACAAAGATATATCAGGGATTCATCATGATATATGCACCCACAATATTTATACTGAAGATGTCAAGCCACTAAGACAGCCCTAGAGAAGACTGAATCCTACCTTTAGGGATATTGTAAAAGAAGAAATTGAAAAAAAATTGGAGGTAGGATTCATTTACCCAATTTTTTATAGTTGGTGGATCTCTCCATTGGTTATAGTTCCTGAGAAAAATAGAAAAATGAGAGTATGTGTAGACTATAGAGAGCTGAACAAAGTGATATATAAAGACCATTTTCCATTACCTTTCATAGATCAGGTGTTATATACCCTTGCTAGAAAAAAATACTTTTGTTTTCTTGATGGATTTAGTGGGTATAATCAAATTTAGGTTATACCTAAATATCAAGAGAAAACAAACTTTACCTGTCCATGGGGAACATTTGCCTATAGGGTCTTACCTTTTGGTTTGTGTAATGCCCTAGCAACATTTCAGCGATGAGTCTTAGCAATTTTTTCTTATCTGACTACCAACAATGTTGAAATATACATGGATGATTTCACATTATGTGGACAGACTTTTAACTATACATTGGAACACCTTAACAAAGTTTTAAATTGCTATGAAACATACCAGTTATCCTTATATCCAGACAAATATTTTATGATGGTGGAGGAAGGAATAGTTCTTGGTCATCACATCTCTCTTAAAGGGATCCAGGTTGATCCAAAGAAGGTGGAAATTATCAAGAATCTTCTTCCTCCCAAAACTCATATTGATGTCAGAAGCTTCCTAGGACACATTGGTTTTTACCGTAGGTTTATTCCCAACTTTAGCACAATAGCCAATCCTATGTTTGCCCTATTGACTAAAGATTTTGAATTCTCCTAGACTGCAAGGTGTTAGGAATAATTTAAAGCTCTGAAAGAGAAATTAATAACTCCATCTGTGTTAAGATGATCTAATTGGACATTACCATTTCACATACAGATTTATGCTTCCAATACTGCAATTGGAGTAGCATTAGGACAAATTGACAATGGTTAACACTATGCCATCTATTACACTAGAAATAATTTGATAGGAGCTGAGAAAAATTATACCACAACTGAGAAGGAATTTTTTGCAGTGATTTATGCATCAATAAATTCAGGCATTACATCATAGGTTATCAAATATTCATTCACACAGATCACACAACCATTAAATATTTTATGAATAAGCCTATGGTTAGTGCAATAATTATCCGTTGGTTACTGTTGCTGTAGGAATTTGATATCACAATAATCAACAAACCAAGAAAATTTAATGTTGTAGCAGATTTTTTGTCCAGGTTGCAGAACACAAAGGAAGGGGAATTAGTTGAGGACACTTTTCCTGATGAAAAATTATTTACTATATCTATCCAATCACCCTGGATTGTAGATATAGCCAACTATTTGGTCACAAGGAAAGTTCCCCCACATTTCACTTCAAAATAGAGAAAATAATTGATCAAACAGAGTTCTTCCTTTGAATGGATTAAGGGTATGCTTTTTAAGTGCAGTCCTGACCATATTTTGCGTAGGTGCACCCAAAAGGATGAGGTATATGATGTCCTTAGGGATTGTCATGATTAACCCTCTAGTGGACACTATTCTATAAAAAACATAATTAGAAAAAATTTAGAAACGGGATATTATTGGCCATCTCTTCACAAGGATGTGAAAAAGTACATCAGGCATTGTGATGCATGCCAAAGAATGGGGAAACCCACTCATACAAATGAGATGCCACTACAGCCTCAAATAGTTTTAGAGCCATTTGAGAGGTGGGGGCTTGATTTTGTGGGACATATTGATACACCTTCTCAAGGAAAGGTGCATATTATGGTATGCACTTATTACCTGATAAAGTGGGTAGAGGTGTGTGCTTTCAAACATGCTTGTGAAGAGAAGGTCATTGATTTCTTGTATACTCAGATTTTTTAGAGATTTGGAGCTCCACGATCTATCACCATAGATGGATCCCAATTTGCATCTAAATCCATTGAGGCTTTTACATAATTGTATGAAATCAAACATAGGAAATCATCACCTTACCACCCATAAGCAAATGGCCAGGTTGAGGTAACAAACAGGGAACTGGAATGGATCTTGACAAAAATAGTAGCTTTTCATAGGAGAAACTGGCTAGATAAATTACCTGAAGCAGTTTGGGCTTACAATACTACTTGGAAATCCACTATTGGATTCACACCTTATGAACTGGTTTTTGGTAAAAAAAACCCTCATACCTATTGAATTTGAGCTACTGACATTACGCATAGCATTGGAAATTGGGATTGAATTATCACAGGTACAGACGAACAGGATTCTACAGCTGAATGCATTGGATGAACTTCGGTTGGATGCTCTACACCAAATTGAAGTAATTCAAGAGCAGAGAAAGATGTGGCATGACAGTCACCTTCAGTAGAAGAAATTTTAGCAAGGAGATTGGGCTTTGATATTTGATTCTCGCTATGAAGACTTCCCTGGAAAGCTGAGGACTAGATGGCTTGGACCTTACTAGATTGAAGAGGTGTTTGACAATGGAGCAGCTCGTCTCTCTCATATATGAGTCAAGGAGAAAGTTGGTAGTGAATGGACATCGCCTTCGAGTGTACCATACACCTCTGACTAAAGAGGAGTTCTTGCAACAACTTGATAGTTTGGATGTACAACTGGTGGAAGAGATTCCCTCTTCCATCTCAACTTCAACAGATTCAGCCTGATAATGGAGTTTCAAGAAAATAGAAAAAAAAAGAGAGGTGAAAAATAAAAAAAGAGAGAAAAGGAGAGGTGAAAATATAAAAATAAAAAAACAGAAGAGAAAATGAAAGGTGAAAATAAAAAAATAAAAAAAAAAAGAGAAAAATGAATAATTCAGCAGTGAAAACCTCTTTGAGGCACTACTGAATTGGTGTGCATGAAAACCAGTTTTCTAGCATGCATAGCCCTGAAGACACTCTGTATCACCATTGTACAAATTCACCAACTGCACTTGTTTTGAAGTGTTGCAGAAAGCCTCAGCAGAACATCAACAGAAGCAGTCATCTTTCCAAACTTGCATTAACTTGTTTTAACCAGGTATATATTTCTTGCACTTTTATCATTGTAAATATTTGGTATATAGTATCTGACAATTAACCATTAGTATAAAGGTGTTCTTAAGAGTTGGCATAATCAAAACATGTTTTAAGAAAAGAAGAATTTTGGTTTCTGCCTGATATTCGGAATGAGTTCCTGCTGTGTCTTTGGAATGACAACACCAGTTTTGTCTTCGGATTGAAAAGTTGTCTTTAGAATGATAGTGCCAGTTTTATCTTCAGATTGAAAATTTTCTTTGGAAATACAACGCCAACTTTTTCTTCGTATTAAGAACGACAACACTAGTTTTATCTTTGGATTGAAAAAATTTGTCTTCGAATTTATGGGAGTATGTTTTGAAATTTTGTTTATCTTCGGAATGAAAAATTGTCTTTGGAATGAAGAATTGTCTTTGGAATGAAGCATAATCTTCGGAATGAGGAATAATCTTCAGATTGAGCATTTATCTTCGAAATAAAAAATAAAAATAAAATTTGAAAAAGACACGGCATTGGCAGAATATTTCCATGTGGCATCCGAGGAGGGAGAAAAGACATGGTCAGCAGAGTTTTTGACTACATGTGATAATTGACATGTGTCCATTGGCTTGCACGGTGTAATCTGTCTCACCTTTGCACCCATTGAGGAAGTACATGAACCATGGGAGAATGACCAATAGCATGCCCCCACAGTTCATTGTTGATAACCACGCATGTGGTAGATTCACGTGTCGAACGGATGCGCTAAAAATAGTAAGGAAGATTTGATGGCAAGGATGTCTATCCAATCATCTTCGGCCAAGTATCTAGAGCAAAAATAGAAATGCATGCCACCTTTCCTTTCGAAGACATTTGCTAAAGCAAAATGATTACGAGGTGAGGTACAAGAATTGAAGCTCTTTTCGAAAAAAAACAAAGACATTGCAACCCAAAAGCAAAACCCTATTTTTGCATAAACCAACAGACGAGTGTGACAGCAAAAGTGAGAAGCATTCTTAGTGTAAAAATAGCAGAACAGAACAATGGGGTGAAAAACAAAAATGGAGCCAGCAGATACTACTCTCCTTCGAGAAAATCCATAAGTGTTGCAAATTTTTGAATATGGAGGGCTTATACCTTTCTTGGACAAATTTAATGGATGCTCTGAATATTTGGTTGCCATATTTGCTTAGACGTTCAAAAATAATCGGGCACACATCAACGACATGACAATTAAGGTAACCCCTAAAGTTATGATTCAAATTACTAAACTTCCATTGCAAGGTCTTCAAATTTCTAAAAGTGGCAAAAACGCATTAGCAAATGTAGTTAGTCAGTTTGTGGAAGAAGATGATAGGAAGCCAGAATATTTGATAAACAATAACATGTGTAAGGGGGTAAAAAGGACCAGCCTACAAGAGCCCTGGGATGAAGTAGCCACATGGGTCATCAAATTTTTAACTTGTGAGCGGTAGTATGTGGTTTTGTCAGGGCATCATTTCAAAATTTTAAATCACCTTAGGCATGGTAGGCAGCAACCTAAATTTAGGGTAAATTTTCCATTGTACCTACACCAAGAGCTACAGAACATGGCAAAACGTTATCAAGAGGGAAAAGGGAGCCCTCGTCACCATGGTATTATTAAACTGGTGTGCCAACATCATTTTAGGGGAAACCCTATAAGCTTTAAAAGGTTTTACTCTGCCTTAACTGATGTAGTTTTTAGGGAAGAAGATGAAGGAGAGGAGGAAACATATGTTGTTGTAGAAGAGGAAATAGATGTTTTTGTAGAGGAAGAAACAAAGCACCTTTCCTCAAAACCTTCAACCTCACAACCTCAAAAACAAAAGAAGAGAGGATTTGGGACTAGCAACAAAAAAGGAAAACATAAAAGGTCCATTTTTCTAAAAATATTATTGAACTGTCAGAAAAAGGGAATAAAATTCCCAACCAAACAAAGGAAGAAATAGAAGGATAAAAAGAACTCCCACCAAAGCCTGAAACTGTTCCTACATCCCCTATTACCACAAGAAAATTGGATAGAAAGAAAAAATATACAACAGGAACTAGGAGATCTAAAAGACTCTGCAAAAAAGAAATGAAAGAACAAATGGTTGAGGAGGAAACCAGACAAGGAAGTCCTAATGTTACAGAAATACAACAAGCCACTGTAATTGTAGATACAACCATGAAATTTTTTTAGAATTCCCTGAAAAAATGGTTGAGGAAGAGACTAGGCAAGATAACTCTGAAGTTGCTACAATACATAAGGCCACTGTAATTCTAGATACAATCATGGAAAACTTTCCAGAATTCCCTGAACAAGAACAAGAGGTTGAAACAAAAATTGAACAGGAGGTTGGAGCAGAGAATGAACAGGAGGTTGAAGCAGAACAAGCAGAAAATGAAACAATTTTTGAACAACAAACTGAAGATAGTTTGTCTACATCAGCTTTTGAATTAGAGGAGGAAGAGGTGGACATCAAAGAGCAACTAAGAGCAGTCAAGAGTGTTATAAAAACACAAATAAAATGGATTGAAGAAAGAGAAGATATTATTGAAAAAAATTAAAAGAGAATTGAAGAGCTGCAGCAGGAAGTGGAGAAACTGAAGAGTAGACTGTCACAATTTGAAGAATAGTCAACTTCGTAAGATGATGAGGAGGATTTGGTTCAATTATTGCTTAGATTGTCTAAGGAAAGTATTTCTTTTTTCATTATTAAAGCATTTGAACCTTTGAATAAAGATATAGGTGTTCATTCTGAAGCAATGCCTTCTCAATCCGAAGCAACACCCTCTCAATCCGAAGACGCTCCAGAATTGCTCGAAAATCCAAAAAAAAGTATCAGTGGAGAGTCACAGTAGTTTCTTCTGCAAACAACACCAACACAAGAGAGCTTTGAGCATCAAGATGTGAATTATCAAGTAAGTACTCCTTTGAATGAAATCTTTATGCCCAATTCTGAAACTGTTATTCCTATAGTAGAAGTAGAAGACAAAGGGGTATAAGTAGATCTGTTGTAAAATTCTCCACCTGTAGAGATAGAGGAAAAGGGGATACAAGTAGATCTATTGATAGATTCTCCACTTGTAGATATAGAGGAAAGGGGATACAAGTAGATCTTTTGACAGATTCCCAACCTATAGAAGTAGAGAAAAAAGGGGTACAGGTGGATCTATTGCCAAGATTCCAACCTATAATCAGACCACCCAATACTATATCCTTAGAGTAGTACAATACAAACATAGCTAATTGCATGATCAAATATGAGAAACTTGCCACACAGGTTGAAAAATTAAAACTGGTATGAAAACAGTTGGAGGAAAAGGACACATAAATCAATAAATTAAAGGAACAGGTGGCTGATCTATGTTACATTGCTGAATTTTTACTCCAATTTAGATGACCTGTCAGGTTTTATAGTCTCATTCTGAAGGAAATATATCTTATATGGCAGTTCATGAGGATTAGCTCAAGTCTCCCCTATAAATTGGAAACTGCTAAAGATTTTTTGGAAGCTTACCTCAACAGTCCTAAAGAACAAAAAAATCTGTTATGTGAGTTATTTCTACACAGCTTTTTCATTCTAGAGGAGGTATATTTTCACCCTCATATTTGCATAGGAGATGTTCAATTAAGATATTTTATGTCTACCCTATAGAATCAGCTTTACTGGAACCAGGAAAAGACACAAAATAAGGAGATTGAGTTAAGAGTTGAGTTGTTAGTTAGAGCAGTGTAACCAAATCATCCAGTTATTACTAGACAACATTTTTACTTCATAAATAGGGTAGACATTAAAATAATGTACTTAAATAGCTTGAGGGACTGTTTGACTAAAATCCAAGATTATTGTATTGCCAATTTTGTTCCTGCCTTATCAATTTGTAGGAACAGATGGACAAAAATTTCCATATCTTTGCAAAAAAGGGAGCCTATCTCCCCCATCAACCTGGAATGGTCCAGAAGGAGAGCAGAAGGGGTGGTACAAATTATTACGGTTATGCAACATCACTGGTTAGGTCTCAGATTTAGGCCTCCAATCATCATTTCTCCAGTTCCCTTCTATTTTGAAGAAGATTCCCAACCAGATGATCGGTTTGAAGAATGGCTCAGGAACCTTCAGGAAACCAGGGGATATTATATAGGCACAAAATTTTTCTATAGATCATTGAATTTGAATATAGATATATGTGATTCCATAGCCTAACACAATGAATGAGGACATTCATTAATATAAGTTGGGGGGGGAATGATGAGGCCTGGAAATACCTCCATCATAGTATGTTTTGAACATTGAAATTACCTAAAAACTCTTGTGAATTATCTTATATGCTAGTTAAGTTGATCTAATATGTTGTGTATTAACTCTTTGCATGATTTATGTGTTAGGAATATTATATTTTGATTTTTACAATTTTTTGTACAGTTTTATGTTATTTTGTCATGGCTTGCTAAATGAGGAATATGCTTAGGTTGATAGCAGTATTTTATAAGTTTTGTTTTGACATTTTTCAAGCATTTATTTATCTAACTTTAGCAAATGGTGCAAGAAGACTGTTACTATGCCGCAGAAACTGGTTTTGCTGTGTAAATTCTAGCCAGTTGTCAATGAATGGCAAGGCATGGAATTCACGCATGGAGAAGGATAAAAGCTATTGCAATCAGTTCTTGAGAGATAACCCACTTGAGAAAAGCAACTGAGATCACCTAAAGACCACACAGTTAGTCAATCCGAAGAGCTTTGGATTGAGCAGACATCTTCGGATTGACATAATGTAGTTTCTTTGGATTGAGCCAGTTATCTTTGGATTGACAACAAAAAGTGTTTTTTGACTTTTTGACTATTTTTTGATGGTGGAAAAATGGAAAGAAGGTTGAGAAGGTTAAGGAAAAATATCCCCCAGCTGAATTTGTCGTCCTTGCCATCCAAAATCCACCATTCATGGGAAAATATCAATTGATCCTCTTCTAGGATAAAAACCAGGAAATGCTACAGCATAATAGGAATTGATCTATATAATAGGAATAGTATATTTTATGTTTGTAAATAGATTTTAGGCATCTATAAAATATAGCTGCTATTTTTGGTCGAGCTAAGTAGGCAAGAAGCAAGCAAGTAAGAAGGAAGGAATAGAGCTAATAGAATAGTAACTTCAGTCCTATAACAGATTTTAGCAGTAATATTGTAATGATTTTTTGAAGCAATAAAAAGTGTAGTTTCTTCCATTTATTTTGTTATGTCTGAGTGTGAGTAATATTTATAGAGAGATAGGAACTCATACCTTCTTCTAGAAAAGAAGGCTAGCCACTTCCAGACCTAGGAGGAGGACTATCAGACATGTTTTATTCTGATTTTTTTATAGTAGAATAAGTTGTAAACTTGTCAATTTCATTCTTTTGCACAACTAACATTCCTAGTTGTTTAATTCTTGTTTAGAATGTTTTTGTGATATGATTAGTAGTAGATCTGGTTATTCTTTTCATTCCCAGCAACTTTCCAATTTACTGCAGGTTTTCATTTCCAGCAATTTTTCTGCATTATTGTTTTTGTTGTCAACCCCTGCATAGAAGATTGACAACCTTCTATTACAGAGCATTGACAAGACCTAGTTTTTTGTGCTTCATTTCAGTTTTCATTATTTCAAGAGTAAATAGAATTTCATTTTGCAATTGTAATCAAGTTTCCAATTCTGCAACTATAATTAAAGTTTCATTTCTGCAAATAGATTAAAGTTCAATTTATGCAATTTAGAGGTAGAAATTACCTAAAACCCCCACACAATTGATTCTACCAATAATACTTGTTGCTCCCAATTGACCTAAATTATAGCCCTGTTCACTCCTTTCGCAGATAGCCTTGTACACTGCCCTAGATTGACAAATTCATTAAGAATTAATGATGTGCTTAACGACAACGCATCATTGACTAAAGCACATCTTGAATCCTCTTCCTGCAAACCTCCAAAAGACTCAAGTCTATTGTAATTATCTTAAATCCATTTATATCTCCCAAAGAAAAAGTAAAATATTTTGATTTGACCAAATACTATAATTTTACCCATTAAGATGAGTAACTAGGATTTTGCGGTCTATCTTACACAATCCAACCCTTAAAATTGGAATTGGTCTATGGATTAATGTTGTTAATGCATAAAGCTTGAAAATTTATACGATTTAAAAAGAAATGGGCTTAAAAAGCTTTTGTATGCAAAAGTTATGGCCTCTAAAAGTTTTTCTCTAATAGACCCCAAAAATTAAAAAATTAAATCCTCTAACCTTGGGAAATCAAGAGCCAATCTCGACTTGCCACTTGGTGAGCCCTAACTTGTTGGAGCGCTTCCATCCACTTTTATCACTTTAGCCCTTTTGATTCACTACATCACTACTAGTTACTAAATTTTGATTGGTTTGAGGCATATTTTCATATATGATGGGAAAATTTCATGTTGACTAGAATTTTTAAATGTTTCCAAAGTGTTAAAATTTACCTCTGTGAGGTTTGAATCTGACCCTCCATCCATATAAGACCCTTGGTCTAGCAAATGCACCTATTTGTAAGCTAAAGAGAATATACCACCTGTTTCTTTAGCCTTGAAGCACTGCCAAAACAAATGAGAGCAATAATCCTTCAACCCATAAGTTTTCAACTCCAAACAACTTGTGGATTGTTGCATAATTGACTATCTGTGTGCCACTACTAGGATGATTCTAAACACTATCCCATAGAAGCAATGCACTAAAACATGTCAAAGAGCAAAATATGTCACCATCAAGTTTCAAACATGGAATCACCACCCACCTAAACTCCATTGGATGATACATTTTTCATCATGCGCTGAAAATGGATGGAAACCAAAGACTCACAAATCCTTTGACCTCTAGTTTCCTATCAGAATTATTTATAAATGTATTGCATAGCCAATATCCCATTTTTCTAGTACTATTAAAAAAGAAAACCATTATTATGGTGAAGATACCATGCCCTACTAGAAAGGAAAGGGATGGATGCAAAGTACATGATCCCATAAGCATGCACAAAAATTAGACACCAAAATTCAAATTCAAAGGATTTGACACTATTTTTCTATTTAAAAAATGTAACAATCTTGTAAGAAAAAATGATTGATAAACTATAAATGAATCCAAATTTTTTGAAGGAGAACAAGACATATTTTTATAACAACAAAGCAAAAGAAAAATATTGAAGAAAACTAGCGTTTTTTTGAAAATTTTGATAGAAAGATGATCTCCTTTAGGCTTCTTATGCAATCGATGCTTATGATGCTTTGAGGAATAATTCATCCTTGATTCTAAAACAAGAATTGGAAGCTTTGAAGAAACTTTCTATGCAACCAAGTGACATTGCTTCATATCCAATCTGATATCATATTGGAGTTCACAATATTTTTCAAAAATAAACAGAAGCAAATCATCCACTCAAATATATTACAAAAATCAAAATAAAGGATGAAAATGAGATATGGTGGACACCCATAGACAACATAAATAATCACTATATATGTAATATTACATAATAATATAATAATAAAATAATGAGTGGGAGGGGTATTTATAGCAATACCAAAATCTTAAATACATCATAAAGTTTAACCTAAGTTGACATAATAAGAGGTATTTATGTTAATTACAAGTTATAAAGTGGGCTTAGCTATAACAAGGTTATTCATGGTCCATAAGGATTACATAATAAAATAATATAAATAATATATACATTATACAATGAAATTCCTTTAGGCCTATCCAATATATCATATAATGTCAACCCTTGCGATGAATCAAATTATAATTTCAACACCCCCCATAATCTAAACTTAGGGAAAGGAAAGGAGACATTCATAACAATAATATCAAGAATAGGAAGGGTTATTTATATTAATATCAAAATTCCAATTACATCATAAATTGGGTTTAACCAAACAAGTTTAACCACAACCCATATGGCTTATATAATAAAATATCATAAATAAATAATACATTGTACAATGAAATGATCCAAGTTGTATCCAATACATCATGCAATATCAGCCTTGGAGATGAATTAGATTATAATTTCAATAAATAAAGGCATAAATCAAGCTAGGGAGGTTGAAGACCCTAGGATTGAGATCCTTTCAAGTTGAATATTTGTTGGATAATGATGCAATCCAACTAAAGAGACTAGATGGGATGTAGTGCCTTGAGATAATAACTACTTCAAATATTAAATTGTATAAATTTGGGCACAAGTGAACCTTATCAACCATGAACAAGAGAGAATATACAAGTATAAATAGGATGATAATTACACCTAGTCAATATTTGAGGTCCTTTGAAAGGATATCAATAAATAGAGTTAGATAATGTAGTAAAAAAGGAGAAGACAATGTGGATGATACATGTGAGGTCAAGGCTGGAAAAGTCTGTGAAAACTAGTGTGTTGGCTGGTGAAAGGTGTGTTGTAGTTTGGATTTAGATATGGCAGCTTCGAGGGGTCCTGGTGACCCTTGATCTTTGTCTTTTAAAGATATTATTTTAATAATGATGTCTCTTCTTCTGATCATGCAAATGCCATGAATTTTTTGTTGCATGCAACCCTTGATCCTATTTCTAATTCCTCTTCAACTTCGAAGCCGAAGAATAATGGATGTTTGAAGAAAAGCAAAGATTATCCTGTCTTGGTTATTAGTCCTGATTCTGTTGTGGATAATGTTTTATATTTGTCTGAGTATACGCTTATCTGCAAATTCATGGATCTCAAAATTTTTGTCTTTTTTGGAAAATTGGGTTAGGAGAAATTGGAGCCCTGAAGGTGATTTGGAGATTATTCTTGTAGCTATTGGGTATTTTATTATGGTGTTCTCTCATATGGCAGATCGTAGTAAAGTATTCGAGGGGGTCCTTACTTTCATAATCAGTATGGATTATTTATCAAACCCTGGTATTTAGGATTTGATCTAGTGGAGGAGAGGCCTTCTAGGATTCTTGCGTGGGTCCATTTGCCATGGCTTCCTATGGAATATTGGAGGCCATATATTCTTCACTCTATTGCAAAGATTATTGGGAAACCGGTTGGTCCATCTCGTAAAACTTTGGATAGGAAATTTGCTTCTTTTGCACGACTCTGTGTTGAAGTAGATCTGAATAATCCATTGCCTGAATCATTGGATATTAAACTGGAAAACATATCCTGGGTCCAAGACTTATATTATGAAGCTCTCCCATTTCGATGTTGCATATGCCATAAATATGGGCATCTTCAGAGAAATTGTAAGAAAGTGAATTCTCAACCTTCATCCTCTTCATCTGAATTTAAAGATGCATCTAAAAAGGTAAAAAAAAATGTTCCTATGGTTAATGAGATGCCTAGTTCTAATGGATTTAGTCCTATTAAGTCTCGTTCAAGATCTAGGTCTTTTGTTCGTCAGAATAAAGGTGTTGGGAAGGTAGGTTTTGGTAACAGATTTGATGTGTTTGAGACTTTTGAGAGTCGCATGTTAAGGAGCAAGTCTAGAATGCAGGTGATATGGATGCTTGTATTCAAGAGCTAGGTACTTGTTATTTCCTAAATCATTCTTTTGAAATGCAAATTTTTGATAAGGAAGGGGTGGTGCCTAATAACCCTCTTGTAGGAAATAAAGATAAATTCAAAGAGGTGTCAGATTGTCTTGATAAAGTTCTTGATCATTACCCTTTGGCTAAAAACTTGATTGAGGGAAATGGGGATGAGACTAGGTTTGAACCTCCCAGGACAGGATTGTAAGAGAGGAAGGAAAAAATAAAGTTTCTTTTGTGTTAGGTATTCACCCAAAAACTATCAAAAAATATGAGGTGTAGAAGGTGGTAAAATCAGGAAGAAAGAAGGATCAAGAAAAAAGTGAAATTGATAGGGGAATCCTTAGTTGAGTTTGGTGTTGTTAAGACATTAGATTCTCACTTCTCTATTCCCCCAAAATGAAAGAGCTATCTTGGAATGTTAGGGGTTTGGGTAGCAGCCCTAGACAAAAAGCTACTCAAAATTTGATCAGAGATCATAGACCTGATATTGTTTTCATCCAAGAAATAAAATTATCTTGTGAAGATATGGTTATAATTGCTTCTAAGATATGGAAATGTGGTCACTGTCTTGCTATTGGAGCCCAGGGTTCAATGGGTGGTGTTGCATGTTTGTGGGATCTATGAAGTTTAACTCCCTCTTGGTGGGTGGGTAGCAGGAACTGTCTCTCTATGGTTGTTATCTACTTTTCATTTGGATATTCTATTCTTATATCTAATGTGTATACCCCCAGTGATTTATCAGGTAAAATCCTCTTATAGAATCCTCTTAGGGTCATTCTATCTCTTGCTCCCAATTAGCCTTGGATTGTGGGTGGGGATTTTAATTCTATCATGTCCATGAAGGAGAAGAAGGGTGGTGTGGAGTGTTTGGGTCCTTCTTCTACTTTGATGCGGGATAATATTTATTTCCTTAATCAAGTTGATGTGAAGCCTCAAAATGGGCTCTTTACTTGGACTAATAGAAGATGTGGAACAAATTTTATTTCTAAAAAACTGGATCGGTTCCTTACTTCAGATAGTTGGTTTGATGATAGCTAGACTTCGTTCTCAAATATTCTAGGCTAGAGGGGCTCTGATCACTGGCCCATTCTCTTTCAGTCCTCAAGATTCTCATTACCAAGAAATCCACCTTTTAAATTTCAACTTGTATGGCTCAGGGATAAGGATTTATATGAATGTGTGAGAGGTGGTGGATCGAAGGGAAATGCAAATTTGGCACTGCTATGTCTACTTTTTTCAAAAGCCTCTAGTTTGTCAAATTCAATCTCAGGCAATGGAACAAATTTTCTTTTGGAAATATCTTTTAGAAGAAAAAGCAACTACAGGATAGCCTAGAGGAGATACTTTTTAAATTAAAGATGAAGGATTGACAAAAGATCTGTTGGAAATGGAAGCTTCCATTTCTAGTCAGCTTGTTGAATGGGAGCTTCGTGAGGATATTTTCTGGAATCAAAAATCTCGGATTGACTAGTTGTTGGAAGGGGATGGAAACACCTCTTTTTTTCATAATTTTGTTAAAGACCGCAGGAATGGTAATGCTATAGTCTCACTTATTTTTTATCAGGGGGAAACTCTCTCATCCTTTAAGGATCTCTAATGAAGCAGTTAGGGTTTTCTCCTCTCTTTTCTCCAACCAGGGTCCTCATGATGTTAATATGAGGCTGATTTTGGATTGTATTCCTAGGTTGATATCTAACAATATGAATAAGATTCTAATGGACCCCATCTCGATGGAGGAACTTAAAGCGGTGGTTTTCAAATGAAAAAAGGTAAAACACCTAGACCTGATGGTTTCCCTATAGAATTTTTTCAAGAATTTTGGGAAGTGTTATCTTTTGATCTGCTAAAATTTGTTCAAGAATCCCAAGTTAATAAGCAAATGCTTAAAGTGATTAATTCAACCTTCCTTGCTCTTATCCCCAAATCTAAAAATGCTAGATCGTTGGGGTCTTTCTATCCTATTTTCCTATGCAATATTACTTACAAAATTATTACCAAGATTATTGCGGATCGAATGAAGAAAGTTCTTGGTTTTCTTATTTCTCCTAAGCAAGGCTAGTTTGTTAAGGGTCGTCAGATTTTAGATGGTGTGGTGGTTGTTGTTGAAGCTATTCACTCTATGGATATCTCTAAGGAAAAGGCTATGTTCATTAAGCTTGATATGTCCAAGGCTTATGATAGGGTTAGCTGGCTTTTTTTGCAGAACATCTTTCAAGCTTTTGGGTTCTCGTATAATTGGATTGAATGGGTCATGAGTTGTGTGACTTCGGCCTCCTTTGTAGTTTTAATCAATGGTTTACCATTCGCTTTCTTCTCGGCCTCTAAGGGGATTCGTCAAGGATATCCCTTGTCCCCCTATATTTTTATCCTTATGGTTGAAGTTTTGGACATACTTCTCAAGAGTTTTTAGAAGGATGGTCTTGGGCAGAGAATTATTTATCCCAGTCTCATCTTCAGTTTGTCGATGATACTACTCTTATGGGGAGGGCAAAAATTGAGGAAGCAGTGAATTTTAGGAAGGCTTTAGATATTTACTTATCTGCCTCTATTCAAATTATTAATGAAGAGAAATCAAAGATCTTATTCTTTGATATGAAGGATCGAATTCAATGTAGGATTTCTAATATTCTATGTTTTCAGGTGGGTTGTTTGCCAGTGGATTATCAGGGGATTCCTATTTCTTCTAAAAATCTTGGAAGGGCTTACTGGAAAAGTATTTTGGATAGATTTCAATCAAGGGTTAATCATTAGATTTTTAGGTGGCTATCTTTTGCTGGTAGATTAACGTTGTTGAAGTTTGTCCTTCATGCTTTGCCTATTTACAAGTTTTCTATCTTGGTTGCTCCTAAGTGCTTTCTCAAAGAATTTGATTCTCTTTCTAGAAAATTTTTATGGGCAGGAAACCTCGATTGTAATAAATGGAGTCTGGTCAGTTGGGATACTATGTGTTGCCCTAAAGAGATGGGGGGTCTTGGTCTAAGGCAATCCGATTTGAATAGTCTTGTTTTGGCTGCTAAACTTTATTGGAGGTGGTGCAATAATCTTGATCAGCTTTGGGCTAAAATTATTAGCCTCAAATATTTTTGTGGTGCTCCAAACGATGAGATTCCAATATTAGAGCTGAGGGGGAAAGGTTCCATTGTTTGGGACACTCTCAAAAAATATGCCATGCTTATTAAGCAAGGTCTCTTTTGGATTTTTAATAAGGGAAACAATACCTTATTTTGGGAAGATTCTTGGGATAATCATCCTCCTATCCTTTCTTCTTTCCCCCACCTTTGTCTTCTTCAGGATATTTTTTTTGATGTGGGCTGGTCTAAGGTGGTTGAATTCAAGCGACAAAGTCCTCTTGGCAGTTCTTTTACTCACTACTAGTGGGATTCGCAGGGTTGGACAGAGGGTGGTTGTCCTGAGGATAGTGACACTTTGGTTTCTATTTTGGCTGAGAGACCATGTTGTTCTATTGAAGACTCTGATATTCTTACTTGGGGCCATAATTCGAAAGGGAAATACACTATTGCTCTCATTATCAAACCCTTATTATGCAGAGAAGAGAGGAGATTGTGTCCCCCTAGTAGAAGAAGATTTAGAATAGGTTTGGTTGGCTCAAATGTAATTTTTTTCTTTGGCTTCCGTGTCAGATAATATTCATCTTGGGATAATATTCAAAAAAGAGGTTTTTAGGGTCCTTCACTATGTTTGCTTTGTGGAAAGAACGAGGAAGCCATTCCCCATGGGTATTTAATTCCAATGATCATATTCCTTGGAGATCTAGAAATTATGGTGGCAGATCTGTAAAAGGCCCATCATCCATGGTACTTCTAGTTTTAAGTTTTGGGAAAGCTTGGGTAGACCCCCTCCCTCTGCTTTATGTCTACAAATTGCCTGGGATATTGGTCCTTCCTTCATCTTTTGGCAAATTTTGTTGGAACACAACATAATAATTTTTCAGGGATGTCAATTTGGAACCTTATAAGTATGGCTCAAAGTCAAAAGGATGGTTAAGGAGACTATTGATGCCAAGTGTGTTCTTATTTTTCCTCTTACTTCCTCTGACTGGCATATTATCAATAGATTGGAGATTTCTTTATCATCACCAACTACAAATAGAGGCCCTGTTAGGGGGATTGGTTCGTTGAAGGTCAATAGATCTGGGAAGTGGAGTCCCCCCTAGGGGTGTTATCAAAATAAATATGGATGGTTCTTCTAGGGGTAACCTAGGTAATGCTGGTATAGGAGGAATTGGATGTGATAGTGAGGGTGTGGCCCACCTCTTTTTCTTTGTGTACAAGGGAATTCATTCGAATAATCATATGGAAGCATTGGAAATTCTCCATGCATTGGAAACAAATTTTTATTTGGGATGGATAAGGGTTATTTGTGAATATGATTCCATGATAGTGGTGTCTCTTCTGAACAACAAGCATTTTTAGGATACTTCCTGGTTTATGGCTAGAATAGTGAAACAAATTTTGAGCTTGGCTGGGAATTTTTATTGAAATTTCTTTTTTTCATATCTCAAGAGAATGGAATAGAGTGGTTAATTTTTTGGCGAAGTGGGCTTCTGAAGGATTTTCTTACTGGAAAGCTGATAGCTAGAATGATCTTGATCAGGAGAAATCCAGACTCCTTAATAATTTAATTCATGAGGACCGGGAAAGATAATTTCAGGGTAGAGGAACCTGATTGTCATGGGTTGTTGTGTCCTGTCGAAGTTGTTGTCAGAATGATCCATGGATTTCCTTGGTGGATTTATTGTATTTCATATGATTTGATGGCTTGGATCACTTGGAAATCCTTGTGGAATGTATTGTTTTATATTTTGAATAAAAAAAATCCCCCCCCCAAAAAAAAATGTGGATGATACATCATGAAATAGTGAACTTGTAGAGAAACTTGCATGGTTGTATAAGTAGGAAGCTACAATGATTCAAGGAAATGATATAAAACCAATAGTAGAGTAGGAAGAGTTGATGTTAAAACCCACTAAGTATAAGATATTGTATGTACATATCATATTTTCTAATACTAAAGAAGGTCAGAGTTTACTTCTCGATGAAGATATGCAACAAATAGTGGTGAGGTATGTTAGAAAATAAGAACCTTGGAGTGATAAGAATGAATATGAAGGTATGAGTATGTTGGTAAACATTTGTATGAAAGAAATGAATAGTTGAATGTTTAGATTGGAAAATTATAGATATATCATGCTCAAGGATTGGTGTAACTATGACAAGATATGCAAGCAACTAATATAAATATATTTTTTAGAGACAGGGTAAGTCCAAAGGATACTCTTGGAGGCACATGATAAATAAGAAAATATTGGGAAATATTGATAATTGTATGACAAAATTTGAACTTATGGAAGAAGATTTTCGAGAAATTAAACTTGGCAAGTGTTGTAGGGATGAGTAGATTATCATTCTTGCTAGGCAATATATTGGTAGAATCTAATGGAAAAATATCCATTAATTGCCACATGAATCTATTCACAACACCAATGCACTTGAATGGCTATTAAAAAATGAAAGATTAAATACTGACAATTTTCTAAGGAAGAAAGTAACATTGTATCCTTAAAAAGTTTGAGAAAAGAAGAGGAAAATTGTAGTACCAATCCTGGCTTAGAAATTAAAAGATAATTTAGGTATGAAACATACATGATAGTACTAATATTTGTTAATGAGATAGTAATATGCCCACTATATGATGTCAATATATTACCAAGTGAAATCTTGTATGAATGACAATAATATGAGCTTTAAATCACATACAAAGTTCAAGAAGTGATAATAGTATGTGTGGGTGAAATTTTGAATGTTTTCACCTACTCGTACCTTTTTGATAAACAAGATGATAAGTATTAGAGAAATAAAGTTTTGGAGCTAGGTCTACAAGCATCGGATGGTGAATCTTGAGAAAGAGCCTCTAGTATCCAACACAACCATGGTGAAGCCTTCTAGAGGATGTGCAGGTTGTAATGCACGTGATAGGTATATGACGGTGAGAAAAGGCCCTACTATCCCTCATGTTTGGCATCTAAGTGATAGTGAAAGTATGATGCTACAACAAAATGACTAAGTGCCAGGTGTAGTGGTAATATGGGTCATTGTGTGACATAGGTCTGATCCCAAAAATCCACCATGGAGGAATAATAAAATCCTCTTATGGATAAAAGGACTGGTTGTTATTAGCCTAGAAGTGGTTCCTAAAGCTCTAGTAGTAGAACATGCAAAATTTGGCTATCACCACTGGCAAAAAATGGACATTCAAGAATTATAGGTGGGCCCCAAAAGTCTACCACAGGCATAGTAGGCAAAGGAACGAGACTCCAAAAGCTTGTTGCAAAAGCAATGGGTGGAGAATGGGATGTTGGTAGGCCCCAACCAAACCTTGAAACTGCACCACATGAGTGGACCAAAAATTACCTAAATATTGGACTTGGTAAAAAATACACATCCATCATAGCTTTGAGGAGGCCCAAAAGCCCACCAACACTAGAATATTGATGTGAATCCTTAAAGTCTACTCTGAAGAAGGAGAAGCATGTTCAACAGGATTTTGGGTCATTAGTAAGTGATGGGTGGATCCCAAAAATCTACCCATACTGAAATCCCCACCCATATCAAATACGTCAGTGAAGCCTTTGAAGGAGGTAAATGATAGGCTCAATTATGAGGATACACGATGAATGGCTAGAAATAAATAGGTCCAATGCCCATCTAGTGGGTAATAGGTTGAGCCTTAGGTCCATGGAAGCAGTCAAATTCAACAGGTCCTCTCGCATAGTTAATAGTTGATTTCTTTCAAGTGCAAGCTAATAAAATTTATAGTCCATCAGAGTTGTCAAGTGAGTCAGACTGATTAAGGGTTCAAATTCATGTAGCACAACCCACCCACCTTCTCCTAATAGTCACCTTCAGCCATATTTTGTAGAGGATCAAAAAATATTTACAACATGGTCATTCTTTTGATGTAGTCGCATTCCCTGACCTACCATCATCAATGCCTATAATAACATTTATTGTAAAGGCTATATATACTAGAATGCAAGTCATTCTAATGGTCGACTCTTTAGCTATTACAATATACATGTAAAACTTCTATCATTCAAAAATACAAGTGGATCATTGTTTGGCCTCTAGAACTTCTCATGTATGTATGAATATTTGATTGTTTATTTTTGCTAAAATTAGTTGGATGACTTTGCTTTAATTCTGCATTATAGATTTCATGCACTTCATTCTCTAGTTTTGGAATTTGAATTCAAATTGTGTGTGTTAATCATTAATGAGAAATGTTGGCTGGTCTATTAGACGACTCATGAGTATTTCATGTAATGTTTTAAGTCTGGCTATGCATGTATTTTGATGCAGTTGAATCCACACCCCTATAAGTTTGAGCTTCAGCTCTGTTTATTTTCTTTCATCATCCTTTTCCACAGGTATAGTTAGCTAGGATTCTCAAGGAGTTGACCTTCTTCGGAGGGTGACCCGCACAAATTCTTGGCCTCACAGTCATTCAAAGTTGGTCAAGGTCTATGGGAGCACAAATATTTTCATTAGATAAACTTCCAACCAATAGTTTTTGGCATACCCAATGGGAGGCATACAACCCATCATATAGATAGATCAGAGCCTAGTGATGCTTTGTTCCATCCATATTCGTTAAATTACCTAGTGACTACCTTACAAGCGAAGCCTAGGCTCTATGATCAGTTTCCTTTGATTTCATATTAGATCTCACTTTTCTTAGAGGGCTCAAAATTTGATGAGTATTCTTGACCTTATTATCGACGAAACTATGCTCATCTGGCGACTCCTATTTGAACGAAGGATCCAAAAGTTTTAAAGGATCGGTGCCATAAGAGGACCAATGGCTCGGTGTCATTACCTTCTATGGAATGATGTAGGCCCTATGAACATCTTGAATCTGCATAACATCCCCAAGGTAGCTTTGAAGACTTTGCTAAGTTTTGATGGTACAAAAAAATTGCATTTGAGCATGTTAGAATATATTACATCATTTGAGTATATTAGATTACTTCAAGGGGAAGTTATCTAATAACTTCATGCAATGTAATAAATGCACAAGTTTCAATATGCAAGTTGTATATGTGTAAGTTGTCCCTTGTACATATAGGTAGAGTGTTGGCTAAGGAATCTAACTTCCTATATAAAGAGCCTCATATCTCTACTCAAATGTATCACTTCTATTCATTCAATGAGATGTGTTATTGCTTTGATCTCTATTTTTTGCTGTAATTGAATGTTGCTAAAGCTTACAGTGGTGTCAGAGCTACAATCATTTCTAGATAGAAATAAGGAAAGTCATTACTATGTGTGTTTGCAAAACAAACGCGCCTTTGGACCTGCCACTTGCAAATTCCATTATTTTGAGATCGTGTAAAGAGTTTGCAAAACTTATTAGAGATAGTGAAAGATTTGGGATAATTATCACCATACGAGAACAAGTCCAAGAAGAAGAATTTGGCAAGGAGTGCTAAATCTCAGAAGATCTCAAGACATTCAAAATCTTGAGAAGAAAATCCAGCTTGAAGGAAGATTCAGATAGAAGAAGCCTACCAAATCTAGAAGATTTGGATATAGCCTCTCATAGCAAGAAAGCACCACTTCAGAATCAAAGATCTCTTATAATCTACATAAAAAGGAGGATACTACAAGAGGAGAACAAGCCACCAAAATCCTAGGCTCATGAAAGACAGTTGAATATCATCTTTTGGTGAAGACAAAGTTGTTCAAGGCAGCCTACAAAGAGCTACAGGATCTTAATCAAGACAACAACTTGGTGATCTTAGACATAAATATCTACATCCTCTACAGAAGTGTTGAAAAGGGATTTTAGAAAAAGGTAAGCAACTATTGGTGCAAGTAAATTGATTAAGTGGATTACTTATCAAGTTTGTTTAAGCACCTTGATTGGAGTAAAGTTGAAAAAAGGAGAGTTGAATTAAGAATCTTCAAATGTGCAAAAACAAAAAATTATTTAAGGTTCATTCGCACTTTAGGAGTTTATTAGATTTTAAAATATCAAACTATCTATCAACTACCTATCATCTACTTTGGAAACAAAAAGAAGACTAGTTCCTATTACCTTGCTTATAAAGAAATTTTAGAATAATTCTTGAACATTCATTTCAGATTATTCTTGATTAGTTGTAGTAAATTGATTAAGTGCATTATTTTTTAGAGTTGATTAGAGTGATAAGGTAAAATTGTTAGTGTAGTAGAAGTAAAATATTATTATATTCATTTTGCACTATTATATTGCTCTCAAATATTATTGTTTGTGTTCATTAGAAGGGCAAAAAAATAGAATTTGTCAAAGTGTCTAAAGACACTATTAATGCACTAAGATCTACAATTTTTGAAGTGGCCTAAGGAAGCCACAAAACTAGCTCAATCCTCCAAGCATTGGAGAAGAAAGTAACCACCATAAGAGCATCAAAAGAAGCCTTGAACGAGACTTGGTGAGTCTCAAGTTCAAAGCACAAGAAATTAGTGCAGACAAATAGCTTCCATCATGTGAATACAAGCTTGGATTCATTTATAAAATATCAAAGCAAACAAGAGAAGGTGTCTAATCCAGAGACAACCTCAAAACCCCTATATTGCACTCAATATTCTACCTCAAAAACAAAAAAAAATAATACTTACAAAGAGGAGTGCAAAATAAATTGCAATAAGGTCATCTTGTATTAAAACTATTTTACATTATAGTGCACTATTTCTAATCTAGTTATACAGGGAGAGAAGGTAGATTCAAAGGTGCCTTAAAGGCACTACTCTTGCTAGAAAAACTAGTTGAAAGTAGTCGTATGCTAGCAACCTTCCAAGCCTAGCTCAAGAAGACATATGAAGGGCTCATACTCCTCATATTCTAGATGACCGAACTTGCAAGAGACACGTACAAGAGCAAGGGAGAAACAACATCATTAAAGAGCAAGAGCATCTATGTAAGGAGGATGGAAATCAAATATAAAGCAAAAGAAAGTTGAAGCACCATTTGGAGTGCTACTTACTCCATATACGCTCGTTGAAAGTGGTGCTCAAGGCCTCCATATTGTTGCTCCATATCCCAATAGAAGACTATGCAGGCGAACAAAAGCAAAGGAGGGGATTTGCAAAGCTAAAAATGTCTCAAAGGATCTGTTCGAACAAGCAATAAAGACTACATCCAACATGGAGAAACTAGAACGAGAGTCACTTATGAGGAAAAGGGTATTGTTAGAACCAGCCAAGGAGGTGCATTAACCTAAGCAAAGAAGAAACCTATTCAAGACTATTTGTAAATCAAGAGGTAAATGTTGCAAGGTGTTTGTGGATAGTGAAAGCACAGACAACTTAGTGTCAACAGAGATGGTAGAGAAACTTTGTTGAAGAGAATGAAGCATCTGAATCCTTACAAAATGTTGTGGTTACAAAATGGGCACCAACTTTTGGTAACTGAACAATGCATGATGAATTTTCAGATTGGTTCTTATAAAGATGCAGTTCTATGTGACATCATGTTGATGGATGCATGTCATATTTTGTTGGGGAGACCATGGCAATTTGACAGGAAAGCAATACATGATGGTAGACTGAACACTTATTCAATTGTCAAGGATGGTAAAAGTTATGCATTGAGTCCATTGAAGGACAAAGGAGAAGAGGTGGGCAATAGTTCTAAAGTTTGCCTAATCTTCGAAAAACAATTCATGAAGAACCTGAAGAAGGAAAAAGTGTGCTTTGCCCTCATTAACAAATATGCGGAAGATAGAACAACCAACGAAATGAATGAAATTCCTCATGAAGTGGATGATATGTTAGAGGAATTTTTAGATATTCTCTCTAAGGAGTTGTCGAATGGATTACCACCTATGAGGAGCATTAGTCATAACATAGACTTCATACTTGGATCAAGTTTACCAAACAAGGCAGCCTATAGGATGACACCCATGGAGAATGAAGAGATGAAGAGACAAGTCCAAGAGCTATTGGACAAGGGACTGATTTGGAAGAGTTTGAGCCCATGTGCAATACCAGTCGTACTAGCACCCAAGAAATGTAGGGAATGATGTATGTGCACGAATTCATGGGCTATCAATAAGATTACAATAAAATATAGGTTTCCATTACCTCGTATGGATGACTTGATGGATTGTTTGAGCAAAGTACTTCACAAAGATGATTATCATTAAATTCGAATCAGAGAAGGAGATGAGTGGAAAACTTCCTTTCAAACCAAAGAAGGCTTGTATGAATGGCTGGTCATGCCATTTGGGTTGACGAATGCACCTAGCACTTTTATGCGGTTGATGAATGAAGTCTTGAAGCCTTCTCTTGGTAAGTTTGTGGTGGTTTATTTGGATGATATTTTGTTGTTTAGCAAGATGAAGGAAGAACATCTAGTGCACTTGAGGTTAGTTTTGCAAAGGTTGAAAGGAGCAATTATTGATTAGTTTGAAGAAATGTAGTTTTATGAAGGAGTTCATATATTTGGGTTTTGACATTTCTAAAGATGGTTTGCGAATAGATCCAACAAAGGTAAAGGCTATTCTGGATTGGCCATCACCAAGAAGTATGTATGAGTAGAGGAGTTACCATGGTTTGGCAAGTTTTTATTGAAAATTTATCAGGAATTATAGTGGGATTTGTGCCCCAATCACAAAAACAACAAAGAGCAATAGGCATGAATTCAAATAGACAAGTGCAATGAAAAGGAGCTTTCAAATCTTGAAAGAGAAAGTTATGGAGCAGCTGGTTTTAGCATTGCCAAACTTTTATAAAAAAATTCAAGTATATTGTGATGCAATTGCGATGCAAGCAGAACAACCATTGGAGGAGTTTTGAGCCAAGAAGGTAAGCCCATTGCTTATTTCAGCGAGAAGTTAAATGAAGCCAAGAGGAAATATTTTGTTTATGATCAAGAAATTTATGCTATTGTGCAAGCACTCAAGAAGTGGAGGCATTACTTATTGCCAAACAAAATTGTGTTGTTTACAAATCATCATGCTTTACAATTCATTAATATTCAAGGCAAATTAAACCAAAGACACATGAAATGGGTAGAGTATCTTCAAAGTTACTCATTTGTTTTGAAACATAGAAGTGGTAGTTCAAATCAGGTAGTCGATGCCTTGAGTAGAAGTTTGTTGATGAATGCAATGAGGATTGAAGTTGCAAGTTTTGATACTATGAAAGAACTTTATGTTGATGATTTGGATTTCAAAGAAGCTTGGGCAACGTGTAAGAACCCTACTATAGGATATAGAATACCATGGCTTGATTATTTTATCCAAGAAGGATTATTATTCAAGGGACAACAGTTATGCATACCACGGAGCTCAATGAGAGAGAACTTGATAAGAGAAAAACATAGTGGAGGACTTGCTGGACATTTTGGAGTAGATAAAACCATGGGACAGCTTTGTGCAAGTTATTATTGGCCAGGAATGAATGCAGATGTAAGAAGATTTGTCTTGTCAAGATGCAAAGGGAAGAAGCCAAAACACTGGATTGTATCAACCATTACCGATACCAAAAACGCTATGGGAGGACACAAGTATGGATTTTGTTCTTGGATTACCACGAACACAAAGGGGTAATGGTTCAATTTTGTGTCTTTGATAGATTTTCAAGGATGGCACATTTTATACCTTGTAAAAAGACAAATGATGCTACGCATATTGCTGATTCGTTCTTTAGAGAAGTTGTGAGACTGCATGGTTTGCCAAAAAGCATTGTATCAGATAGAGATACTAAATTTGTAGGTCACTTTTGGCGCACTTTGTGGAAGAAGTTGGACACAAAATTGAGTTTTAGTTCAGCTTATCATCCACAAATGGATGGATAAACTGAAGTTGTGAACAGAAGCCTTGGAAATTTGTTGAGGTGTTTAGTTGGCAAGAAGCCAAAGTTATGGGATACTATCTTGGCACAAGCCAAATTTGCATATAACAACACAATCAATAGAAGTACAACCAAAAGTCCATTCCAAACTGTGTATGGAATCCATCCAAGAGGAGTGGATGAATTGCAGAATATCGCTGATTTGCAAAGACATAGCGCTGTAGCAAAAGACATTGTTGATTACATGCATGACTTACATCAAGAAGTGAAAGCTGATTTGGAGAAGAATGCTATGAGATACAAACGACATATTGTTCTCAAGTGTCAAACATAAGAATTTCAGGTGGGAGACTTGGTTTTGGCACATTTGCAAAAGGAAAGACTCTCAAAAGGCACTTTTAATAAACTCCATTGGAAAAAGTTTGGACCTTGTAAGGTCTTGAAGAAGTTTGCATCTAATGCATATGAAATTGAACTCTTGAAAGGAGTAAACATCTCACCGATTTTTTATGTGGCGGATTTGTATCCATACAACGACAAACCCACGAAAAATACCAAAGATATCACATCTAATTTTCCAACGAAAAATGGACAGCGCAATTCTCAAAAAATGAACAGGATGAAGTTGAGGAAATGATAAATGCTAGAGTGCCCAAGATGAAGTATGGGTATCTGGTCAAGATGAAGTTGAGGAAATGAACAGGATGAAGTACGAGTATCTGGTCAAGTGGAAGAACCATGAAATTGAAGAAGCAATATGGATGAATGCTTCCGAGATTGCTAAGTATGGCATCTTGGTTACGAATTTCGAAAAATGTTCATGAGCTTTCGCTCATGAAACATTTCCTCTTACCTAATGAGTATGATGCAGGTCAACCGAGCAACGAATATAAAAAGTCGTTACGGACAGGTATTCCGATAACTGTCAACCACATGAATAAAAGGACACCCCATTGTGAAGGAGAAGAGGAAGAAGAGGAATCGGTGGGCGAAGAGAAAATAGCAAGCACAAGGAAATATAGGAAAGAAGAAGAGAAGAGATGACAACATACTAGGAGATATAGACCTACATGGAGATATTCGAGTGCAAGAAGGAATTGTATGAGTTGGGAAAGAAAGTATTACATTGCAGTTTGTAACAAATATCAATAAATTTTCATACTCCGCTTCCAATTTATTTTATCTACGTAAATCGAATGGTGAATGCATTGTGTTACTTGATTGTATGTTGTACAATACATCAATTGGTGTGTGCAAGATTACAAGCTTGTAGGAGGAGACCAAGTATGGTTGCAACCTGAGCAGGGGCATCATTCCAATGTGCAGAGGATCGTTCGAAAAAAGTTGTCGTAACGTCTTTCGAAGAAAAGAACAGAGCACCATTCAAGTGAGGGTGTGGTCGTCATTCAAATAGAAAGACATTGTCGTCTCACACATGAAATGTGGGTGTCGTTCAAGTAGAAAAACACTGACGTGCAAGTGGGAGTGTCGATCGGTAAAGATAAGAATGCTGACGGGCAAGAAATCATACAAATAAGGAATGTGTGAAAACCATTCCATTAAGTTGAGAGTGTTGTTTGATCGAATAAAAGGCGTAATATTGTCAAGCGAAGACTCATCGCCATTTGAGTAAAGGGATAAATTGTTGTTCGGATGGACAACCTTACTGTCCTTCAAGTTTGATATCAACGGTCGTTCAAGTGGTGAACCTTACTGCCGTTCAAGCCCATTACCAGGTGTCATTCAAGCACGAACCATTCAAAAGGAAAAACTTATTGCCAAGAATCGTTCAAATGTGAATTAATTTGTCGTTCCAATGAAGCATAAATTGTTGTTCAAGTCAAGTGTAAGATTATTGCTAAGGGAGGCTGCTTTTCACTAAACCCCCTCCTTGTGACTGCATCATGGCAGGAAGACCAATAAAACAAGAAATCTTTAGTCAAATACGTTCAACATCATCTTTGTTGCTCTCCTCAAAGACCAACAAATGCAGATAGTATAATGACAGCCACAAATAACATAACAAATTTAAGGGAGATTTATATCTTTGTGCAAATATATGACAAAAAAGCAATAAAGCAGATATATAGTTTGTTGAAGATGCCAGATCTCTTTGTCTTCTCAATGAGAAATAAAAGGCCAAACAAATTGTATTTACTTGTAAACTACTTTTCTTACAAAAAAGGTATGTTGAAAACTTTAGAACCAAATATTTGGGCCAATTCGCACTTGTAAATGTATACAGTATAATTTAAAAATGTTCTCCATTTTAGGATGGAAAAAATGATTTGACTCAGCGATGAGTCAGTCCAGACTCAGATTTAAGAAGCCTTAGCTATGCTTTATAAGCTTCAAATGTACAAAAACTTAAAAAAATCAAAGCTGCATAGAATACAATATTCATACAAACCTCCTAGTATACAAATAAACTTACAATACACCAAACAACTGACAGCAGTCTGGAAAGTTCTCTAAAAATTTGGTAATCAACTCTTGTGGTAAGGCCCGTCCATTGATGAGATGGCAATGATGCTTTTGAATCAAAGAAAGAACAGCTGCATTGTGATCAGCTATACTGAGAAGCCCTGTTAAGAGATTGAAACACATGTCAATGAGAAATACATAATGTAAAAACAAATTCAATCAACCATAATTCTATTGCTTTTATGCTTTTTACTTCTAAGCCATCAGACTAATTAAAAATATATAATGAGGATGTTCAGATCTTCAATGTGTCACTTACCCAGTTCAATTTCTCGTCCATCCTCCTCACTTCCATCTGCTTCTTCAATCATTTCTGTTTCCAGTTCACGTGCAGTCTTTGCATATCTCTCTAAAAATTCTTCTTCGGTCTCTTCATGTTCATCGTCAGAATCCTGCACAAGCAAAGCAAGTAGATAAGTATCATAGAGAAAAGATGGAGCAAATTTCAGATTCCTTTGAGCTTTCTTTATATTAAACTGTAATCACCTCATCCTCTTCATCAGATTCCTCATCATCGTCGTCATCGACATCTTCTGCATCTTCTTCATCTTCACTGTCTTCTGCTTCCTGAACTTCTTTCAAATGAATAGTTGCATCTAACAGAGATTGGAAACAAATGTGTGCCGCCTCTAACATGATATTGTTAGAAGCCAACGCTAGAAGATTTTCCAGTACTTTCACCATTGCCATTACTGTCAAATATCCCACATAACTGCTTAAGTACAGTCTTCACACTCAGAGAGGACACCACAGAAATATCTTCAACACCAGCACAATACGTGATCTAAACACTCAACTAATACTAGCACCACTAACCATGCTGGTTCCTTCAAAAGCATACATGCATTGGCTATTTTGCCACCAAAATACTAAGCCCAATGGTCTGGAAATCATGCCTCCAACTAATACTCACTTTCCATCTCAGCTCACACCAATTCCATTCCAAATGATGGCAGAAACAAAAACATTTTAATTGCAAAGTCAAGAAAGAAAAAGGAGAATAGCTTAGGAAGCATAACTGACTGTAGTTATAACACAATATCAGGTATGCTAATGCAACTAATATCATCAATTAGTCATTACTCGGTATAACGTTCCATGTTGTGAATAAGACCTCTAGTTTTTTATTATATCTAAAATAGATGCCAAGCAGATGCTACTTCCATATTCAAAAAACCCAAGCAATCCCAATTGATTATTCACCTCATTTTTCCAGACTCCTCTACTGACTCAGTTTGCCGTAAAATGCAAGATGTAATGCTGAAAAAAGAGGGTAAAAAGGAGCTGAACAAAAGAACATATATTCAATTGGTGAAGTCAAAGAAAGAGGAATATATGAATGCAAGCAACAAAGAACTCGTACATGTTAAGAAACACAATCCATAACAATTTTAGAAGGAATTGCAAGATAAGAAAAAATAGGTAGAAAATAACATAACAACGGAATACTGGGTGGAATATGCTAAACAATTATATGGAAGAACCCCAACCCCTGGCTTTAGAAAAAAAGAAAAAATCAACACAAGTTATGAACTATTCTCGTTAAAAGACATTAAAAGGATATCAAGGGAAAGGCTTAGGATATTGATGCAGTCTAGATGAGGGGGTCTAATGAAAGACAACCTCTTCTAGCAGCCTGAATATCTCACAAGTTCACAAACTAGAAAATGAACAATAACAAATTACTTGCATAAAAAACAATTCTGGGAGATGTCGCAGCCAACACATCTGCTAAGAGCTCTTCAATTTGCCTGGAGATGATCTCAAATGATTACAAGGTCATCCTTATATAGACCCGTTTTTCCCCAACTTATGAGGAATAAATTAGATCTGGATCCGGATAAAATATCATAAAATCAAATCCATCTAAAATTACAATCCGGATGAAGTATTATTTTTTTCAGAAATGCATTGCAATTCAGATAAAATATTATAAAATAAGATCTGGCTAAAATTACAATCTGGATAAAACATTATAAAATTAGATCTGGGTAAAATATTATGTTTTCAACATGCAATGCAATCTGGATAAAATAAAAAAAAATTCAGCTGCGAAATTCTCTATTTTTTTTTTTTTGGCGATGCAAGATTGCTCGTGAACCTAGATGCTCTTGCATCAGATATAGATGGTTTACATGCAAAATACCTCAAATGGGTGGCAAAACACCTAGAAACATTTTCAATATAGGAAGGTGCACAACATGAGTGGATCTAACGGTGAAGACTTTGGAATGCCAAAGAGGAGGTCAGAGGTTCAAATCTAAAAGGGCATAGGGTTGTAAACCATGCTCTGGTGAAGGGTACCTGAATTGAGTGGAGCATGGCCAGATAAACCCATAATGGATACCGATAAGCAACATCCTCCAAGAGGATCGTCCCATATGGCCCCTAGCTTCGTGGACACTAAAAGTTACTTTCCAACTTTCTTTAGAGAATTATTCAGAAGGGCTTCCTAATGAATTGAACTACCAGTGCAGTCATACAGCTGTTAAAAAGTGGAGATACAAATAATCTGTCAAACTATCAAACTATAGTGATTAATCAACTCATGGCAAAGCTATTCGGAAGCATGGTAGAATGCAGAATCAAAAATTGGGATGAAGAGCAAAAGGCCAAGCTGGCTCTAGACCAAGGCACTCCACAATAGATCACTCCATCACCCTTAAACATCTGATAGAGAATGTATGGTACAAAAAAGAAGTTTTTTGCTGCTTTGTGGATTTTAAGAAAGCCTTTGATACTGTACGTAGAAGCAAACCATGGAGCACGATGGACGCGATCAGTGTACCAGAGAAATACAGGGCAGCAGTCCTTAGACTCTATGAACAAGTACAACCCAAAACTAAAATGAAAGCAGGATTGTCAGAATGCTTTGGAAGCAATGTTGGGCTGAAGCAGGGTTTTCCACTCTCACCCACATTGTTTGACCTGTACATAGACAGGTTAGAAGCATGGATTGAAAAAAATGGAGAAGAAGGTGTTTACATATAGCTAACTATATTGTCAAGCTCCTTCTATATGCCGATGATCTCATCCTAATTGCAAAAACAGTGCAAAGTTTGAAAGATCACCTGAAAGCTTTGGAGCTATTTTGCAAAAAAGTGGGAATGCAAGTAAATATTGGCAAAACTAAAACTATGGTATTTTCACTTAGCAAATAAAAGAGACAATTAGATCTACACTTTAATGGAGATAATCTGAAATGTATAACAGACTATAAGTACTTAGGACTAGATTTCCAAAATAAGCTTAACTGAGAAACATGCATAATGAAGGGGGTCCAAGATGGATGGAGGGTACTTAAATCATTACAAGACAATTGCAAAAACACAGAAATTTGGGACTGGAAAACTAAAAGGATCTTATTCGGGTTCCTTGTCATACCAGGAGTACTCTATGGTTGCAAGATATGGACCAGTGGTGCATCCAGAATGAAGTGGAGGCAAATTAAAAGAATCCAAAAGATTTTAATCACAAACAACTTTAGAATCAAGACATCAGTTCCATACGAGATCTTGCTAGTAGAAACAAGCACATTCCCTTTAGAAGTTGTAGCAATAAGCTGACAATTAGCATATTTAAAGAGAAAAAAAAATTAATAGTTGATAGAGGGCCCAAAGTAGTAGTAGAGGAAAAGCTCCAAAGAAGAAGAGGTACATCGATGAAATAAAATGACAAGTGGATGAAGAGGTGGGATATTAGTTTAGATGAGTGCCAAAACAACAATCAAGAAAGTGAAAGAACGTTTTAGGGAACACATGTGGACAGTAAACCCAAGAAGGAAAAAAAACTTTACTACCTCAAAGGATTTAACCCAACTTAGGAGCACCAACAAAAAGCATACATAGGAGCAGACTTGAAATTGAAAATGATGATAACCATAGCACAGTTGAGGACTAGTTCATGTCATTTGAATGAAACAAGGAGATGGAGGACACCCAAAGAATGGGAAAAGGACTGTATTCTATTCATCAGGGGCAACCAAAAAAAAAAGACATTTCAAGTTAGAATGTTCGGTCTACAATGACATCCGAGTGAGATACCCTAACATCTTAGAGGCACACCCTATGCCAACACTGTTTGAAGGGCAGATACTGGAAAAGACAGGAGAATTCTTGATAAACATCAACAGCAGGAGAATCACCCTCCAAAAGAGTTGAGCAGAGGCTAAAATGTCATGTTATCATCTTTAGTAACTGTGTACATGTTACAGCTTTTGCAGCTGCAGTCCCATAGACTGTCTTGTGTCGTGAATGTAATTAAAATCATTTCATTTCATTTATGCCCAAGCTATTGTAACCAAGTATAATATTTGAGTCCAAGTAACCTACTTTGGCCACCTGTGAACATTAATAAAATTTAATGCTTTCTTTCTTCTTGAAAAATGGCAATGCTGTCTAATTTTCAATAGCTGTAATAATCCATTCGGCATGCAACACCTGTACATGACTATACATAAGCAAATCCCAAGCCCTTTTTATCCTTTGGAGTTGAGCATAACTCTGAATCAACCCCGTAAAATCCCTTATCTTCATTTGAAGAAGGCCAAATGAGAAGCCCAGAACTTTTACCAGCTTGATGTATAAAGACCATACCCACCCAAAAAGAAGGGTAACAAAATGGGTAACAGTAGGCACCTTTATGTACAACTCAAACAATGGCATTTAATACAGTTTTAGTAGTCCAATACCTTTTCAACTCTTTGTTCTATGTGCTGCCAAAAGAAAATAGTGCACAAGGCACCTGAGCACAACCTTTATTTATCTATGTCATACATGATATGGAAATACCTGAAAGGAAATGTGAATAATTAAAAATTTGAAGCATTGCCTAGGCTGAAACCAAACCTACTCAATGTTGGTAAAAAACTTCAGATTTTACATGCATGCAGAAAACACAATAACACAGAAAATTACAGTAACACAAAGATTTTATGTGGAAACTTGCAATGTGCAGGAAAAACCATGGGGCAATGGCAGCTTCTTTATTTTATTGATTTCAGCAAACTTTACATTCACACAACTTGTGTACATGCAAGGGGTCATTCCCCTTTTATAGATAAACAAAGGAAGACTCCAAAAACTGTTCGTTTCCTCTCCCAAAGGAAGACTCCAAAAACTGTTCGTTTCCTCTTCCGAGCTACCTGTCTGAGGCTAGACGTCTGGCAACTACACGTTTGGGGCTAGACGTCTGGCGACTACACGTTTGGGGCTAGACATCTGGCGACTACCTGTTTGGGGCTAGACATCTAGCGACTACCCGTCTAAAGCTAGACGTCTGGCGACTACCCGTCTGGAGCTAGACGTCTGGCAGGTTACCCGTCTGGAGCTAGACGTCTGGCGACTACCCGTCTGGAGCTAGACGTCTGGCGGTTACCCGTCTGGAGCTAGACGTCTGGTAGCTACCCGTCTGGAGCTAAACGTCTGGCAGCTACCCGTCTGGAGCTAGACGTCTGGCAGGTTACCCGTCTGGAGCTAGACGTCTGGCAGCTACCCGTTTGGAGCTAGACGTCTGGCAAGTTACCCGTCTAGACGTCTGGCAACTTACCCATCTGGAGCTAGACATATGGCAGTTACCCGTCTGGAGCTAGACGTCTGCTAGCTACCCGTCTGGCAGGTTACCCGTCTGGAGCTAGACATCTGGTAACTACTCGTCTGGGCTAGACGTCTGGCAGGTTACCCGTCTGGAGCTAGACGTCTGGCAGCTACCCGTCTGGAGCTAAGCGTCTGGCAGCTACCCGCCTAGCAGGTTACCCGTTTGGAGCTAGACGTCTGGATAGTGACTTCACCTCCTAACATTCTCCCACTTGAAGTCAGTATACAGGAATTCTTTGCCTATGTTTTTCCATCTAGTGCCAATTTCCCAATGCTGCCCTTATTACATTTTCAGCAAGCCCAGAGAAGTTTTGCACCACTCAAACTTCTCTGTCTTGACCGGCTTTGTAAGCATATCTGCAGGATTCACTTCAATATCGATTTTCTGCAACAGGATCCTACCTTCTTCCACCACATTTCTTATAAAATGGTACTTGACATCAATGTGTTTCGTGCGATCATGGAATGTTGGGTTCTTCACTAGCTGAATAGCACTTTGGCTATCACAATGCAACATAATTTTCTCCTGCATTATCTTGAAGTCACCCAACAATCGCTCTAGCCAAATTGCCTCTTTGCTGGCCTAAGTCGCTGCAATATATTCTGCTTCAGTGGTTGATAAAGCCACCACAGACTACAACTTAGAAGTCCAACTCACAACTCCACCAACAAGAGTGAAAGTATATCCTGTAGTGGACTTTCTCCCATCTCTATCTCCACCATAATCAGAATCCACAAAACCTATAACTTGCAAATTTTTCGATCCGTAGTAAATAGCAGCATCTGAAGTGCCTCTTAAATATCTAAGTATCCACTTCATTGCATTCCAATGCTCCTTACCAGGATTTGCCATGTACCGGTTGACAACTCCCACTGCTTGGGCAATATCCGGTCTGGTGCTCACCATGGCATACATGAGGCTTCCTACTGCTGATGAATACGGTACACGAGACATGCTTGTCTTCTCTGCTTCTATTCTAGGACACTAATTGGAAGACAATTTTAAGTGTGAAAGAAGTGGGGTACTAACTGGTTTTGCATTCTGCATATTGAAGCGTTGCAGAATCTTTTCTATATATGACTTTTGACTTAACCAGATCTTTCTTCCTTTTCTGTCCTTGTGTATCTTCATCCCTAAAATTTGGTTTGCTGCTCCTAAATCCTTCATTTCAAATGTCCTAGCCAACTGAGCCTTAAGATCAATGATTTTCTTCATGTTGGGGCCTGCAACCAGCATATCATCAACATACAACAGCAAAATAATAAAACTACCATCATCAAACCTCTTATAGTATGCACAATGGTCAACTTCACTCCTGCTAAAACCTTGGTTCTTCATGAAGGTGTCAAATTTTTTGTACCACATCCTTGGCGCTTGTTTCAACCCATACAGAGATTTCTTCAGTCTGCAAACCAAATGCTCTTTGCCTCTTTCTTCATAGCCCTCGGGCTGATCCATATAAATCTCCTCCTCGAGATCACCATGCAGGAAAGCAGTCTTTACATCAAGCTGCTCCAATTCTAAATCTTGTGTTGCTACAAGTGCAAGTAAAACTCTAACAATAGTCATCTTCACAACTGGAGAGAAAATTTCATTAAAGTCTATACCTGACTTTTGCACATAACCTTTTGCCACCAAGCGAGCTTTATAGCGTTCCAACAACCCATCGTTGTTCTTCTTTACTTTGTACACCCACTTGTTTCCAACAGTCTTTCTTCCAGGTGGGAGATCCACAAGTTCCCACGTTTTATTCTTGCGAAGTGCCTCGATTTCCTCCTCCATGGCTTTCCTCCACTTTTCTGCATTCTCAGACTCTCTAGCTTCTTGAAATGAACTAGGTTCACCATCATCAGTTAACAAAGCAAAAGAGGACTGATAAACATGAGAATACCTTTCCGGACACTTTTGTGGACATGTAGATCTTCTAACCCAATGATCTGTTGATTGTGGCTCTTGGTCTTGTGACCATTATGGTTGCTCTACTTGTTCTTCTTGTGTTCTACTTGCTGTTCTGCATGCTGATCAAAAACTTCAGCATGCTGATTTTCATATTCATCTTCATTCATATCTACTTCAATTGGTACAACATTAGGAGTTTGCTGTACCTCCTTCCTTTGCATGGATTTTTCATCAACAATAACATCCCGACTAATAATTACCTTGTGGGCAATAGGATCCCACAGTCTATACCCCTTCACTATATCTCCATAGCCGAGAAAAACACATTTGCTTGACTTTGGGTCAAGTTTGGACCTTTTTTCTTTAGGCACATGGGCAAATGCATCACAGCCAAAGGTACGCAAATGAGAGTAATCAACTGGCTTACAACACCAAACCTCCTCCGGAATCTGTCCATCCAACGCAGTTGTAGGTGACCTGTTAATAAGGTAAACAATTGTATTAACAGCCTCTGCCCAAAACTTTTTATCCAACATGGTTGCACTGAGCATGCTTCTTGCACGTTCCATGATTGTGCGATTCATCCGCTCAGCCACACCATTTTGCTATGGAGTATATGGTACAGTCTTCTGGTGCTTAATACCTTCCTGCATACAAAATTTATCAAATTCCTTGGAGCAATATTCACCCCCATTATCTGACCCGAGACATAAAATCGACTTGCCCAAACTCTTCTCTACTCGTGCTTTGAACTCTTTAAATTTCTGCAAAGCTTCCGACTTCTTCTTCAAAAATAAACCCACACTCTCCTAGAATAATCATCTATAAAAGTCAGAAAATAGATAGCACCATTTAAGGACCGAGTGGGGACTGGTCCAAATATATCCGAATGTATAAGTTGCAAAAAATCAGAACTCTTACCAGGGCTTGCAGTAAACCGAACCCTCTTTTGTTTACCAAAAATACAGTGCTCACACAAGTCTAAATTGCAAGACTTAATCCCAAAAAGCATACCTCTTTCATGCAGAATTTTCAGACCTTTTTCACTCATATGGCCTAGGCATTGATGCCATAGCATTACTGCATCCTGAACGAAATTTGTTGTTGCTACATGGTTTGTCACCGTATCACCGCATAAACGATATAGGGTCCCATAAGATTCTCCTTTTGCTACTACAAGAGCTCCTCTGGTAATTTTGCAGTAGTTGTTACCGAAAGTGACAAAATACCCTAGCTTATCCATCATCTTGATTGAGAGCAAATTCTTCCGCAAATCGGGCACATGTCGTACATCACATAACATCCTTTCTCTACCATCGTCCAACCTGATCCTTATGTCCCCTCTTCCCACAATTTCTAAAGGATGATCATCACCCAAGTAGACCATCCCACCATAGTATGGCTGATATTTGTCAAACCAGTCTCTGTGGGGAGACATGTGGAAAGATGCACCTGAGTCCAAAACCCAGGTATATAAAACAGATCTGTTGTTACTGATACAAAAAGCTTCACATGTTGTCGTCTCTCCTGAATCTGCTGTACTGGCCTCAGTTGATGGCTGAATTTGCTTTTCACCATTCTTTTCATTTTTTAATTGCCAACAATCCTTCTTTGAGTGCCCTGGCTTCCCACAATGCCAGCACTTCCCTTTCTGCTTATGTCCTTTAGACTTAGATCTGGACTGTGATCTACCTTGTTTACTCCTCTTGAAAGATCGACCTCTCACAGATAGGGCTTCATTGGTTGAGGGTTCCAGAGACGTTTTTCGCCTCAACTCTTCTGCCAACAAAGCGGCTACCACATCATCAAATTTTAGAGTTCCTGATGATGCATTGTTGATGGTCATCACCATATGATCCCAGGTGTTCGAGAGGGAACAAAGTAGGGTGATAGCTCTGTCCTCATCCTCCATCTTCACACTGACTGAAACCAGTTTACTGATAAGGGTATTAAACTCATTCAAATGATCTGCCACGGATGAACTTTCCTTCATCCTCAAGCTATAAAGTTGTTTTTTCAAAAAAACCTTGTTTGTTGTTGATTTTGTCTCATACAACTTTTCAAGCTTTTGCCAAAGGGCTTTCGCGGTCTTCTCTTTCAGCTACATTGAACAAGACAGAGTTTGCTAGGCAAAGACGGATTGTAGAGACCACCTTCTTGTCCAACGTTGCCCACTCCTCATCTTTCATGCTGCTTGGTTTACTCGCGACCCCTTTCAAGGCTAGGGCTTGGTCATTTTGAACCAAAAAATCCTCCACCTTCATCTTCCATAGAGCGAAGTTCCTGCCATCAAATTTCTCAATCTCGAACTTGGTTACACCTCCTATCATTGTTTCAGCTCCCACTCGCACAAAACCTTAGGCTCTGATACCAGATGTTAGTAAAAAACTTTAGATTTTACCTGCAAGCAGAAAATACAATAACAGAGAAAATTACAATAACACAGAGATTTTACGTGGAAACCTGCAATGTGCAGGAAAAACCACGGGGCAATGGCAACTTCTATATTTTATTGATTTCAGCAAACTTTACATTCACACAACTTGTGTACATGCAAGGGGTCATTCCCCTTTTATAGATAAACAAAGGAAGACTTCGAAAACTGTTTGTTTCCTCTCCCAAAGGAAGACTCCGAAAACTGTTCGTTTCATCTTCCGCAGCTACTTGTCTGGAGCTACACGTCTAACAACTACATGTCTAGGGCTAGACGTTTGGCGACTACACGTCTGGGGCTAGACGTCTGGCGACTACCCGTCTGGAGCTAGACGTCTGGCGACTACCCGTCTGGAGCTAGACGTCTGGCGACTACCCGTCTGGAGCTAGACGTCTAGCAGCTACCCGTATGGAGCTAGACATCTGGCAGCTACCCGTCTGGAGCTAGACGTCTGGCAGGTTACCGTCTGAAGCTAGACGTTTGGCAACTACCCGTCTGGCAGTTTACCCGTCTGGAGCTAGACGTCTGGCAGCTACCCGTCTGGCAGGTAACCCGTTTGGAGCTAGATGTCTAGCAGCTTCCCGTCTGGAGCTAGACGTCTAGCAAGTTACCCGTATGGAGCTAGATGTCTAACAGCTACCCATCTAGAGCTAGACATCTAGCAGCTACCCGTCTGGTAGGTTATCCGTCTGGAGCTAGACGTCTGGATAGTGACTTCACCTCCTAACACTCAAATTTCTCAAGCCTCAGGCGTTCCTATAACACAACATTTTTTCCACCATGTATTAGAGCAAAACGGGAATGCAATGAGCAATTTTTCTTCATCCTCAATATGGGTTAAAAATTATTGCTAAAATGCCCAGTGAAGGTAATCTTTTAGATCACAGTCAGGCCAACATGCCTCTTGGCCTTATGACACCCCCTTGTGGGGCCATACGAACCTTTTCACTTTTGCCTTATTACTTCAATTGCATACCTCTCATCAATCTGAAGTCCCCACTCATCAATCCATAAAAAAAAAATTAAAATTTGCATGTGCTGTCATCAACATACCTCGGGTAAAAATCACTTCGATATCTACTTGTGTTGCTCTTGTTTGAACTAATAATATTATTGTCAATGCACAAGGATCACTCAACCAGCCTTACATCCCAATACCAACCCCATCTAATAAAATCTAATACAATCTATAGTATCAATTTAGAATCACCGGGCACACCAGCAAATAGATTTTTTATTTTTATTTTTGCCTTCCTTTCTTCTCCAGCCATACACAATTAAAAACTTATAAATCTTTATAAGGAATTATACTCTTTACTAAAAATTACCTGTTACAAATATAAATAGTTTTCTCAGAAATACAAATAGCCTGCTTAGAAATACATTTCAGACATCTCACAATATCGAAATTTCTAATTTCAACCCATAGGCTGCTGTCAGCACACTATTCGACTAACCGTGCTTGGCAAAGAATCTTTTGATGAAAGGCCTCGTTAAGTTGCACTCATGGCAATAAAATTTCTGGGTCTGATTTCCTTTCATGTTTACGTACTGGCTGTGAAACCCTTTAGCACACGTTTCACAGAGAATTCAAAATTCATTTACCACAATAGTTAGCTCTATCTTCCCTGCATGCACCAAAGTGATACTCCTTCCTTGGCTCCCTTATCTTTCATGCACCGCCCATGAAGCTTTTTCTCACAGACATCACATGCAACCCATGACAAATCTTGTTTTTGGGTGTAAGTTTTGTAACATAAGCAACATGTACCATCACCACAACACTCCGAAGAACTCCCAAGCTTTTGAAGTATTGTATTTAGGGCTCATCCATATATGTTTTCTGATGTTTTAATCCCATCCTCTATTTGTGGTTGTTTCCTTCAAGTAGCCTCTACATGCTTTAAAGCGCTTTAATATGTCGTAATGATGTCAAAATTACATGGTCTAATTACCATTTTACGGTGACTCTGAAATGTCTGATGGGGTACTCAATAATGTTAGTACAAACATATTCTGTTTAGATTTTTCGCATGGTATATGTTTCAAAGTTTGATTGGCTTAAAGGGTCCTATGCAGGATGTGTGTTCATAATAGACTACCTAACGACGAATTAGGCATTAGTGAATATACAATTAAATGCAAATCTTCACAAATCTATATCAAAAGAAAACAAATCTAAGGTTCAAATAATTTATATTACATGGATGATAGCCAATGGTTGTATTCTGTCTTTCAGAAAACCACATGGAAAATTGGGTCTCCTATATATAAGATAAATACTATGTTTTCATATGCTACCTTATATAATACCTTTCTAAGGCATTCTTATATATTTGCACCTTATTAATAGGCATTATAAGGTTATTTACATCCTTTCTATAATATATGTAGGTATACCTATCTACCATTTGGTAGAGAGGGAAACTTATTCTCTTTTATATGATTTCTTATATTGATTTCCCAATAAAGATCTACTGGTCCCTTCCAATTTCATCATTCTCTTGAACTTGTGGTTCGACTCTAGTCTATGGCTGGGAATACTTTTGGGCTTGTGGCCTCTACTCGTTTTAGGCTTATGACCAAAGTACTCTTCTGGCCTATAGCAACATTTCTTCAAATTATGTGGGTATGTTCAACCAAGTATGTGTTAGTATTCATCTTAGAAATACAAATACTGCCAAAAGCATAATCAGCATTTTCTTGCCACACAAATATGTAGGCTTAGGACATAAAAGGCTATGATGCAAAACTTAAAAGAATGCAGTTCAAGAAGCAAATGGGAACTTCATATACAAGAAGGTATCACCTAAGATATAAAAGGTCACAAAATACAAAGGACATTCAAAAATTAAAACATAATGGTTGTATCATGTGGAAGTATTCCAATCACACAAATATCTATTCATTGCAATACATACAATACAATACCATATCATGCAATAAAACACAATGAGAGGAACTCACAAATAATGTACATACACAACACACAATATGTATTTGTTCCTATCCTAGTCATCAACAATACATCATGGTCTAGTCCAAGGTAAAATATACAAACCACACTTTTCCATATAGACTACCACACACATGACAAACATGTCTCGGCCAAGGTAGATAGGCGTACATATAGGTATCATGAGAACCGACAGGCAATTGCCAACAACCATACCTACCTAACTATCCATACACATAAAACATTAAATACACCCATAAGGCATCACATGATATTTATTACATCATGTATAACATCAAAACATACAAAACGCTATACAACATGACATAAAACACAACTATATATACAAATCATTCAATAGTTCATGCACTCATGCTTCCATGTGCCAACTTGGCTACCCACGTCTACCTACTCCTTTAGACTTATCTACATCCTTCAACAAACCAACTTATATAGCCAAATGCGGTAGTTCCATTAAACTCACTACTTCAATACTTACCCCCCTTTCATTTCTTCATGTTCCATACATCTTCTACAAAACTCAAATCTACAATCACTTGAGCACAACCCCTCTACCTTCAAGAGTATAGCTAGATTTTTGCAATGCTTCACATATGAGTCAACAATGACATCATCACAAGTTTAAGGAGAAATGCCCATATCAAAATCTTTGCTTTCTTGTTTGACTTTTCCGTGGTGACAATATTTTGGTAGTTGATAGAGATCAACAACACACTTTTTGGCATTGCTTATAAGTGAGTGATGGCCTGCTTTGAGATAACACAATTTGGTTAACATATGGGGGCAGTTTCCAAAACAACTCCCCTCCACATGATGACAAATTGGCCAGTTTGGCCTTCTCTCCATGAATCTCCTCTCATAGGAAAGGTACCAAAAAGTGACAATTGACTAGAACTGAAATTAGAATTCCCTCATCTTCTTTGAATGGCATGATTCCTATGCTAAGGGTCGAGACAGCCTCCTTGTTTGAGTTGTATAAGTCAATAGGTGATAGGAAGGTGATGGCCTAACCCAAGGAAACTGACTTCCCTCCTACTTTCTCTACTCTCCACGAGGCCATAATGCCCCTAATGGCATCTTCCCCTATAAATCTACATGGATTGCAGATTGACTTACTTCTAGACTCTGAGGGATGAGATTATGCTTATGATGGTGTCTACACTACAAATGACGATTGTCCTATTGGAAGAGATGGTCTTCTGAACAAGAGTGACAATCGTCATTATGGGGACAACCTTTCAAAAGTGCCAAATAGCCTTCCCACAAGGTACGACAATCCCGACTAATCAAACAACCTATTTTCACCCTCTTCTCAAATGGATGCATCCCTTGGCTTCGGTGATGGTTTCCAAGACTAGGATGATTGTTCTCACTTGAGTGAGAGCACTTCAAAATTTGCCATGGTCAATAATAACATTCATGATGGCCTTGTCGATTTTGAATAAAGGCTTAGCCAAGAGATAGCCTTGCAAGAGTGAACAACCCTCACAAAGGTCACAATGGCCATAAGTTGATAAACAACCTCCTCTATGTCTTATTTTCCCACATCGGGATGGCTCCTATGATGACATTAATTTGCTTTTAAGGACAGTTGGTAGGCAAAGAGCGATGGCTTAGTCTAGAGTCCAAGGCAACAACCCAATGTGGGCATATCCCCCCTTTAACCACTTTCTACTTCTTGCAGATGACACCTGCACCCTATATACTAATTATCCAAGGACAATGACCCACATTCTACAAGCACTCGTTCCTTTCCCTTGCATCAATTCTTTCCTCCAAAGTGGTAACAATGGCATCTCAAATGTTTCAATCTAGGCTAGAACAAAAACAACCCGTGCTAGAGAAATGACATCTTTGTTTGATGCTTCTATCTATATTACACCAATAGTCCTCGTGAGACAAATATGAGTGGTTGTGACCAAACGAACGACTAACCTATTTTTTGTTTATTCTTGTTACATGCTAAAAGTAGGGTTGACAACTTACACAACCACCATATCAATCCTTCCTTATTTCTTGAATAGTACGACTGCTTCCTGTTGCCACATTTTGCACGGGGTGCCATGTTTTCCGTTTTTTGTAAGTGATCTGCTCTGTTCCTTCCCTCCTCCTTTTTTCCAATTCTTCATTTCTCCCTTTTCCTCCTCTTCCTTGCAGTTTCATTCCTCCCTTTTCTTCCCCCAGTAAAGTTTCCAGCAAGTGTCCCCTGAAAATGGCTAAGTGTCAGGGCGCACCCCGACTTCGCAGCGAAGTCGGAGTGCGCCCTCCAGTTGGAGCGCAGTAGGGACAGTGCGAAGTGCGACAAAACAGGAAAATGAGCGAAATTTGACTAAGTGCTGGGGCGCAACCCGACTTCGCAGCGAAGTCGGGGTGCGCCCTTCTTCCTGGGCGCACTTGGAGAGCAGTGTGGCAGAAAAATGACTAAGTGTTGGGGCGCAACCCGACTTCGCAGCGAAGTCGGGGTGCGCCCGCCTCTTAGTGCGCAGTCCGAACAGCAAAGAAGACAGCAAGTGCCGGTGCGCAACCCGACTTCGCAGCGAAGTCGGGGTGCGCCCTCTGACCGGTGCTTGCGGTTGGGGAAGCAAGACCGAGAAAATGACTAAGGCAAGATGGCCCTCCTGCGCTGTTTTCTACCTGCGCAACCCGACAGCGCTCAGATCCCGGGCGAAGTTGGATAAACCGCCTTTCAAGGCAGACACGTGTCATTCATCAGCATCCGACAAGTGTCCAACTTCGGGATTCGAGCCAAGACTTGACCGGGATAAGGACAAAGCATGGGCTGCACTATCTGCGCCAACTGCCACCATTTAAGTTGATGAGAAGTGCCATCTGCCGCACCTACCCACATTCCTGCTGACCGACGGTTTGACCCGACACACCGCCACGTGGCTGTACAGCCTTCAAGGACACCATGCCGCAAGTACAGTCCTGCCCGACAGAAGTCAGCATCAGCAGCTCCTCAGCCGCTTGTGTCAGCTAATGTTTAGTCTGGGACTTTGTGCCCAAGAATGTAATCGGGGGGACTTGAGGCTATAAATAGCCATGTGATTCATTGTAAAAGGGTGGAAGGGGAATATATTGCTAGGGAACAATTGTAGCTGTGCGTTTGCCTCTAATACAAGCACATACTTGGCTCTGCTCACTGTCTTTTATCTTGTATGCTTGCCTCTCCTTGTCATTTATGCCTCATGTTTCTTGTATCATTGCTTCTTGTTGTCTTGAACTACGGACTCCGGTATTTGGTGGTCAAGTATTCCTGGAATGCATAGATAGAGGATACATAGGATGAATGATAGTTGTAGTTTCAATGTGTGCTTTGTAAAGGAATGTTGTTAGTAGCGGTGATTGATTCGTTGTCGTGCTGCTTATTCCCCCCACCCCAACTCCAATCATATTTGGAATCTCTTTCTGCACTTTTATCCCTTTCCCTGCACTCTTAACCTAAAACACAAAAACCCCCACAGGAAGCCGGCCTTCTCCGGAGATTGGCACGGAAGGCATTCCTTCCTTCCGGCCTTTCAATCTGGTGGGCGAATCCGGGCGCAATAACAACAAATCCTTTCCTCATGGCGGATTCGTAACCAACGGTTTCTCGGCACGCCCGGGTGGGACATGGTAGTTTCCCACCCCCAAACAGAATCGAAGCACGAGTGCTCGCTTCATTGCTGTTAAAAATCAGAGCACTTGGCGACTCTGCAAATCTGAATACTCTCTGAGTCCGTGAAGACCGGTCCTAACGCCTTCATGCAAACGAGAAGGTGGCGAGCAAGGAATCCGGGAAACCCGCCTGACTTTTACGAAATCGACATTGACGCTCCAGGCGAGCGCGTCAGGCTGGCTGATTACCAAGCTCGCGTGGAAGAAATTCAAGAAGCCGAGGCTGAAATTCAAGAAGCCGAGGCTGAAATTGAAGAAGTTGAGGCCGAAGAAGAATCTACATCTTCGGACAGTTCCGACACCGAGTACACTACCGGGTCGAGGAAGAAGACATGGCTGCCCACCGGGATGATGATGACCTCTTCCCGGCGGTGGACTCTACGGGGCCCTTGGCCCTAGTCGGACGACAAGCTGTGCCCCCTGCCGCTTTAAAATCTATCCCTACGTATGACGGCTACGGCAAGACGGCGTACGAACACATCCAGGACATTCTGGCCCTGGCTGCGCTACATTCCATCACTGACGAAGGTGTGAAGACCCGTCTGCTGGCCCTTTCCCTAAGGGGAAAGCTTCTCTACTGGTGGAGATCACTGCCAGAGGGATCTATCACGGGGTGGCGACAGTTAGCCGACAGGCTCGTGAAAGGATGCAACGAGTCTGCTGATCCCTCTTCTTTACTGCATCAATTCCAAAGTATACGGAGACACCCCCAAGAGGAGGTGTCAGACTTCAATATCAGGTTTGCGAGGTCTTGGAAACGAGTACCTCGCGAACTCCGACCGTCAGCAGGTCAGGCCGCCTACTACTACCTGAGATCCTTCAACTCAGACATTTGCCTACTGCTGAAGGTAGCCAGAATCGACACGTTCCCTGCTCTGTATGAGGCTGCCCAACAAGCTGAGATGGATATCATTTCCATTGGCAGACTCCCACACAGGGTACAGCCGCCCATCTACCCTGACTTCCCCCGATCTCAGTATCCATCAGCTTCTGGTCCAGAGCCGTCCACTTCAGGGCAGCAACCCCAGCAACAATGGAATCCGGCGCCGGTCGTGAATCCTTACGGCCCGCCACAAATTCATTATCCGCCTCCTCCTCCTCCGCATTTTCCAGCGCTCCCTGCTCCCCCGCAGTATGCACAATATTCTACGCCTCCTCCATTGGCTGCATTACCTCCTCCGGCTCAGTTGCCACCTCCTGACAATGATATTCAGAATAAAATCCTCCAGGAGGTAAGGGCTCTGGCCTCTGGATATCACACCATGTCCAATGACATGACTGTTCTAAAAAAGAAACAGGCCCAGATGGACCTGGCTCCAAGGAGGCCATATCCGCCCCCGGCACTGACAAAGGATCGCCCCGCCGAGCAACAACTGCAAAGGCGGCCCCCTCCGAGAAATGCTGCCATTGAAGACCAACCTGGTACTTCTGACCAGGTCAACTGGTGCACCACGTGCAATGACCCGCATTCGGAGGAAGACTGCACCCTGCATCAACACTATCTCCAGACCTTGGCCGGCAGCGCCATAGAGGACGAAGAACTCTACATGATCTTGGGCGATGAAAGCAACTTCGCCGTCCCAGAGGAAGTTCCAGTGCCGCCTCCCGCCAAGGAAGATAGGAAGTCTGCTGAAGCAGCTGCAAAACCCTTGAAGGTATACGCCAGGAGAGATAAGGCGCAACCTGATGGGCTACCACCTTACAAGAGGCTGTGGCCTTACACAGCCAAAGATAAAGCTCCTCCAGCAAAGACTCCCGCTGTCAAGCCTCCCGTTGCTAAAGCTCCCGCTGCTCAGCCTCCAGCTGAAACCAAAGAACAAGCTCAGGAGAAGCTGAAATATCCATCTCTGACCAAGAGACAGAGAGTTGAGGCCACTCAGCAGTACCGGACGAAGTATGAGCCGGCAAAAGAAGCGGAAGGAGCTAGCACCTCAGCCTACGGCATAGTAGACGAACTGAAGAGGACCCCCGCAAGAATCAGCATGTATGATGCTCTTCAGCTCCCAGGCCAGGTTGATCTGCTGCAGGAATCTCTGAAGATCATGAAAAATGGCAAGCAGATACAGCCCGCTGTCCTGGTGCAACCCTTGACAGCCTCAGCCACTGGGAAGAACAGACCGCCTCCCTTCTATCTGTCATTACGGATGCAAGGGTACATAGTACACAACTGCATGGTGGATTCTGGTGCTTCCACGACCGTAATGCCGAGAGCCGTCTGCGATGAAATCGGGATGGAGTACACAAGGAGCAGCCAAGGCGTGCTGCAACTGGACGGCACCCCTGTCAAGACAGTCGGTGTCATTAAAGACATCCCCATTCGGCTGCACAAAGCTCTCGACATCGTGGTCATCCAAGAGGTCGTGGTTGTCGACTTGGAACCCTACTTCGGCATGTGTCTCTCCAGGGAGTTCACTGCGAAGTTGGGAGGGTATCTGTCTCTGGACTACTCACACATGGAAGTGCCCTTCAAAGGAAGGAGACTGAAAATTTACAATGAAAAGCCTTCCACTTTCTTAGTAGAGAAGATACTCGGAGAAGAGCCAGAGGACTGCATGGTTCAGCTAACGGAGGAAGAGCTGGTGGTGGTGGACATGACGGAGCAAGCTCTTGAGCTGCTGCAAATAGAAGATGAATTCTCCTTGCGGGACTTCAACGCCGTGATTGAGACCGAGCAAGGCTGCTACACTGTAGTTCAGCCTGAAAGGCTCGACAAGTCAGCCAAGAAAGAAGTGGGACCTGCACCAGAAAAGTTGTGGAAGCTTTTCTTTGACGGCGCACGATGCAAAAATGGCGCCGGTGCAGGTGTGCTTTTAGTTTCCCCAACCGGGATCCAGAAGGACTACACCTACAGGCTGGCCTGGAGCTGTACCAACAACGCGGCGGAGTACGAAGCCCTGTGCTTAGGTTTGCGGAAAGCAGAGAGGCTGGGGATTAAGCACCTGCAGATCTTTGGCGATTCTGAGCGGTGTGCCACCAGATTATGAACAAGTGCGCCTCCAAGAAGCACTATCTCAAGGCATACCAAAATTGGGTCTAGGATCTGATGGAGTCGTTTGACTCGTTGAATGTCAAGGCTATATCACGTGAGAAAAAAAAGCATGCAGACATTACGGCGTCTGTTGGAGCCAGGTACGTTCCGGCTGATGACACTGTCCAGAAGCCGAAGCCGGTTCGCACCATTTACAGGCCTTCTGTGCCTGATAAGGACACCCACTGGCAGGTGTTCGACTGTGACGAGGAGATCGTCACATTTTTGGTAAATGAAGCATGTTCAATCGAAGGTAGAGACCCTGATGACGAGCAATATGAGGGGTTGATACAACTAAAAAATAATCATGTCCCAAAAGGACTGATTACACTTGAGAGTCTATTTGATCAGAATGACAGAGCAATATCTCACCGGATCAAAGTAGACCCGAAGCAGTATGCCGATCTGGAACTCGAACCTGGAAAAACAATCAAGGTCGGGACAGACTGCACCACAGAGGAACTTGAGCAAATAAGAACATTGTGCCGAGAGTTCCCCGACATAGTGCTACCAGGACTTGAAGGGGTATGACAGAAATGTTATCCAGCATACCATTGAGCTAGAAGATGGCGCCAAGCCATTCCGGCAGAAGCAGAGGGCCGTAAATCCGAAGATCGAGGCCATGATGAAGGCCGAGCTCCTGAAGATCTTTGGAAGCCAAGATCATCTACCCCATCAAGCATTCATCTTGGGTTGCGAACTTGGTTCCCGTGAGGAAAAAGAATGGAGACATCCGTCTCTGTGTGGACTTCAGAAATCTGAATCAGGCCTCCCTCAAGGACCATTATCCGCTTCCCCAAATCGATCAGATCCTCCATATAGTTGCTGGAGCCCAGAGATTTTCCCTCTTAGATGGCTTTTCTGGGTACAACCAGATATGGGTCAGGGATGAGGACCAGCACAAGACGGCGTTCACCACCAAATGGGGAACGTTCGCCTATCAGCGCATGCCTTTCGGCTTATCTAATGCTGGCGCCACATTCCAGAGAGCCATGGATCTGGCCTTCTGAGAGCTGCTCAACAAAGTCATTGTCATCTACTTGGATGACATGACTGTGTTCTCTCACAGGAGAGAAGATCATGTTCCCCACTTGCGGCAAATATTTGAGAGGTGTCGTGAATTCGGCATCTCCATAAACCCGAAGAAATCTGTCTTCGCGGTAAAAGAAGGAAAGCTGCTGGGGCATGTCATCTCCGAGAAAGGCCTAGCCATAGACCCTGATAGAGCAGAGGCCCTCCTCCGCTTGCCCGCCCCAGTCGACAAGAAGGGGCTGCAGTCCTTTTTCGGCCAAATCAATTTCGTGCGGAAGTTCATACCGGACTTCGCACAGGTAATCAAGCCCATGGCCGAGCTGCTGAAAAAGAACGTTGAGTTCTTATGGACTGATGAAAGGGGGCAGGCCTTCGAAGAAATCAAGGCCCGAATTGCACAGGCTCCGGTGTTGATAAACCCGGACTACTCCAAGGACTTCATCCTGTACGCGGTGGGAGAACCCGAGAGTTACGCCGCAGTCCTGACCCAAAAGGGAGACGATGGCGAAGAGCGCCCCATAGCGTTTCTAAGCCAAGTAATCCAGCCGCATGAAGAAAAGTACAACTTTATAGAGCGGCAGGTTCACGCAGTTATGAAATCCCTCCGAAAGTTCAGGCACTTTGTCTCCCAAAGCCGAACCACTGTTTTTGTGATACACCCGGACGTTCGAAGCTTCATCATACAAGGAGAGCCGGGTCACAAGAGAGCAGGATGGATTGCTAAAATCCAGGAGTTCGACATCGAGGTGCGGCCAACCAAGCTTATCGGAGGCCGAGCCTTGTGCCAAGAGCTGGCCCGAAGCGCGGCAGCCCGGATATCCGCCTGTAAGTGGGAGGATCCGGCCAACAAACACCAACCTAGCCAACTCTTTACCCGAGGAGTGCGACTGGACAGATGACCTGGTGAAATATTTCTGCACTGGGAGATGTCCAGACCACCTGAATGCCTCACAAAGAAGGAGGTTTCGGCTAGGTGCATTGAAATACACTCTTCGCCCCGAGGGGCTGTACTTCAAGAATATTGACGGCATCATGTTACGGTGCGTCAAGAAAGCAGACCAACCCAGGATCCTCGGAGAATTTCACTCCGGGATGCCTGGGGGTCACCATTCTGCAAGGCCAACGGCCTTGAAAATAATCAGAGCTGGGTACTACTGGCCCACTCTATTCACAGACGCGCATGCGGTCTGTACAAAGTGTGATCAATGCCAGAGATTTCTTTGGCGAAATTAGAAAAGCACCCCTGCCCCTTCAACCGATCCAAGCCGAGACTCCGTTTCAGCAATGGGGTCTGGACTTTATCGGGGTGATTACGCCGAACTCTGCAGCGGGGCACAAGTTTATTCTTACCGCCACCGACTACTTCACACGGTGGGCAGAGGCGATCCCTACAAAGAATGCGGACCAGGAGACGGTCATTAGGTTCCTCGAGAGCCTGATTACTCGTTTTGGGGTCCCTGAGTCAATAGTAACGGACAATGGTCCGGGGTTCGCAGGCGCCGTACTCACGGAGTACACCAGCAAATACGGCATTTATCACAAAATGTCTTCCAACTACTACCCGCAGGGAACGGTCTTGCCGAGTCCACCAACAAGAATCTGCTGAAGATCATCCGAAGGACAGTAGAGAAAAACAAGAGGACTTGGCACCTACTCCTGGATCGGGCGCTATGGGCGGACAGGATATCCTTCAAGAAATCCATTAAAACGTCCCCCTATGCGCTCGTATACGGCAAAGAAGCAGTCTTGCCGACCCACATCGAAATTCCCGCTCTCTGGATGCTTGATGAAGAAAGAGGCAGCGGGGATCCGGTAGAGGACAGACTTTGCCAGTTACTGCAGTTAGAGGAAGACAGAGAAAAAGCATACCAGGCCTTCACCAAACATGCTGAGGCAACCCAAGGCTGGTTTGCGAAAGGCGCCACCGCCCGAGTTTTCAAAATCGGGGACCTGGTGCTGAAGTGGGACTCGCTAAAAGCGAAGCCGGGCAACCACGGCAAGTTTGACGCCCTCTGGGAGGGCCCTTATCAGATTGCCCGGGTAAATCAGTTCAACTCATTCGTGCTCCGGGACATGGAGGGACAGCTTCTCCCCATTCCCGTCAACGGGTTCCACTTAAAACTTTATCGCCACTGAAGGCGCCCGAAGGGGCCCTTCCTTGTACAGATTTCCCTTCTGCATTTTCAGTTTTCAGAATGTAAATATTTCAGTTTTTTAGTTTTTAATTTTTCAGATAGCCCAAGGGAAATCTAGAGGCAAAACCCCGACTTCGCAGCGAAGTCGGGTGTCGCCCCTCAAACAGTGCGAAGTCCGAAAGAAGGTAGCTGGAAAAGGGGCAAAATTGACTAACTCTGGGTGCGCAACCCGACTTCGCAGCGAAGTCGGGCTGCGCACCATCAGAAGGGCGCAGTTGGGTAACAAACGGCAAGAAAAGAAAAACCCGGGCGAAGTCGGATTGCGCCCGTTTTTCGGGCGAAGTCCGAGTGCGCTCCCATTATCGGGCGCACCCTGGATGATCCGGCGCGAGAAGCCGAAAACGGCTAAGTGTAAAATCCGAAGTGCGCCCATCTTCCGGGCGAAGTCGGAGTGCGCCCATTTTTCGGGCGAAGTCCGAGTGCGCCCTGTTTTTCGGGCGAAGTCCGAATAACCTACCACGGAGAGCAAAAAAATTTATAAGTGTGGGCCCAGGGCGAAGTTCGGCAACGCGAAGTTGGGCACATGGGCTTTAAAGTTTTCCTTGTAAAGTGTGCCCAGACGGCGGCGATGACGTCAGCATTGGCACAACGTCCTAGGGGGTTTAATGATTGCACAGCTTTCAAGAACGATGCATTAAAAAAGCAAGGTGCGTCTTGGACCAACGGCTATTGGGGTGCGCTTTCCAAAAATAAACCCATACCCAGCCGCCAAAAAATCATAATGCCTCCACCAACTCCAAGTTAACCGCCCTAACTCCCTCCCTCGCGCCATTAATGTTGCAGTCATTGTCTACAAAAGGGACCCTGGCGCAACCAGAAAATTCAAATTGTTCAAACTGACTCCCTGACTGCAAGGAATAAAGCTGACAATTCAGAAGCTGAAATCCCCTGTAATTCCCGACACTGCCGTTTCAAAAAGATGGACAAGGGGAAAGCGCCCGTACAGGCGCAATCAAGCGAAGAACGGCGCGAAGCTGAGGAATCACCGGAGTCAAGCGCTCATGAGAGCGGAGCGCCTCAGAAGGACCAGAAAAGAAAATCCCGGACGAAGAGGCGCGTAGTTGGGCAGACTCCACCGCCGCCAATTAATCGCCTGGCCGGATACAAAGACGGCTCTGTCTCCATCAGCCTCACCAAACTGCGGTTGAACATTGCGAAATGGGTGGATAAGGTTTCGCCATCTCACCACCTCGGAGCTGCATACAAGTCGAACCTATACTGGTTCTTGTGCCCTCCTACTCACTGGTGCCCGAAGCTGGTTGAAGCGATTGCAGAATATTACAAACCAGCTGCCCGGCAGGTCTGCGACAACAAAGGAAAGGTGTTGTTCACTCTTTTCCGGGAGAGCGTCCAACCAGCATTCGCCCCAGGGCTTCAGTATGAGCCTGGCGCAATTGTCAGAAGGGTAAATCTGGACGAGCAGACCGGCAGATTTGCGCAGACAAAGCGGATGAGAGAGTTTCTGGATTCAGAGCTGAAGACTCCGCTGGCAGCCGGACAGTGGCCAACTGGCCCCATACCCCTGGAAAAATTTGAAAATAAGTACATCTACATCATCCTGGCGTGGGTCCTTGGCTGCGACTCTGACAAAGTGGTACGGCCGTACCAGCTGGCGATGGCAGAGTGTCTCCTGCACGGGGAGTTCTACGACTCCACGGCGCAGAAGAGCGGAAAGCGCCCTATCTTTTTCGACTGGGCGGACTGGCTGGCATATGCGATACATTCCAGCCTGGTTAGGCTGCAGCAGAAGCAGTCAACGGACTTCCGGTTTTGTTCCTTCCTCGCATGGTTGTGCCTGTATCACATGCATTACCGGATGAACGTTCCAGACTTGAGGAAGGTGAACGAAAGAGGAGAGCCGCTCCCCGTGTACGAATGGACTGAGATTCTGTACAGAAAAGGCTCGTTCTACGAGTTTAATCTCAAATTTTTGTGCCAGGTCATGGGGTTGTTCAACCGCGGCGCATCTCGCCCACCGGAAGCCATGACCAAATACCTGTGGAGTAAGGAGTACGGGGACACTTTCCGGTTGACTCAGGGCATCATAGTCAGAATCTACGGGTTCAAGGGGAAGCCGTGCTTGCTGCCCTACTTCCGCACTGACCATCAGTTCGGGATGGAAATTGCGAGGCGAGATGGACTACGTTGAAGAGGAATTTGGCCAGGGGAAAAGAGAGGTCATATATTTCAATATCCCATGACCTGGGCGAATACCCAAGTGTTCGAAATCGGGCAGCACGTCTACCTCGAGCGGGAACTCATTGAAATGGGCCTGATAATGCTGCCGCAGCGTTGGAAGTACGACCCAATTGGGGTCAGGGGAAAATTCACGCACATCTGTCCCCGAGCTGAAATCATGCAGGAAAGAAGAAACAGGACAGGTGCAGACCTCCACTGGCGCATTGACTTGATGCAATCATGGCCACCATGGCATGAATTTTACTGCGAAGAGGTTATGTACGATCCCGAGCATAACCCGGACCATCGGATGGAGTCAGTTGGCTTCAAAAAATTCCTCGCTAAGGTGGCGCCCCTCAACTGGCATAAAGACAAAATCACTGAATGTTGGAAGATGAGGTGTCGCACGCAGCACGATAAATCCAACCGGAGGAATCTAGCTGTCGATGATGAATTTTCTGCCCTATATGACCAGTACGTCGACACGTGGCAGCCCTTCGAATTCCGCAATTGCGTTCCCCGAGGCGCAAAGATAAGGTATAAAAGTAGGCCCACCTCCCAGCTATCGTCAACGCCTGCGACTTCCAGCGCAACTCCAACAAGCAGCCAAGTGGGCCCGATGCAGCCTGTAGCTCCTGAGGTTGTGCCCGAAAAGGCGCAAAGTTCAGAAAAGTCCACCCCTGAGGTGGCCCCTCCAGCAGAACAAGTATGCGCGCTGCCAACTAGCAGACCTAGTGCGGCAGGTATTCTTCCAGCCAGACCCAGGTACAAGTTTACCGTGGGAACTTCTGCACCTGCCGCCCCGATATTGTCTCTCTCCTCTGGACCGGCCGCAGTACCAGAAGAAAGAAAGAGGAAGAAAGTTGAAAGGGCCAAGCGGTCTAGAGAGCCTGTACAGCAATCAGCCGCAGAACAAACTAGTGCAGCAGCTCCAGAGGTTGTCTCTTTGGACAGCCCTGAACCAGCCACAGATACCCGAGCTGCAAGCACCCCTCCAACGGCGGCTCAGGCGGAGCCCGCAGGTACGTCCACTATTTCTCTTCCCCAAGTCCAAGTCAGCCCTGCTAAAGTCCCATCTCCCATCTCATCATCAGGGCAAGCCGTAGCCGCGTCCACCGCTTCCCAAGCTACCCAACCCTCCAGCAGCCTGCATTCATTCGACCAGTTTGCTCAGGATCCGAACGCTTTCCAATCACTGAGCCAAACCCTAGAGCCCTCTCCCGCAGCCAGTGCTGAAGCTGCGCCTTCATCACTGCGCTCTTCGCACCAGCCGTCCGAAGCCTTGCCGGCACCATCCACTCAGACTCCTGTTAACCCTAGGACCCGGTCGCCCTCAAAGGCTGATACCCCCTCTGGAATCCCGCCTACTTCGCTGTTCGCAGGGAAAATGCCGCAGCAGGACCAGACGTTGGAGGACCTCGACTTCATGAATATCACAGAGGACCAGCCTCTGGCAGTAAGAGCCGCGGGGGGTTCCGCCTCCTTTCTTCAGGGCGTCAAGCGCAGAAGGGCCGAGGAGATAGCTGCCCCGGTAAAACGCACGAAATTTGACCTAGACCGGAGAGTGCTCACAACAGAGAAGTTGATCCCGAAGGTGAAGAAGCCTCTCCGGGAGATGACCGAGGCGGACTATGAGCATCAGAGGAAGGAGAAAAGCTTTGACGACATCAACGAGGAATACGAAATTCGTGGTATTCGTCGTAGGACTGACAATCTCCTCGTCAAGCATCTCGAGACCCAGGAGGCGCTGTACCAGCTGCAGAACAACACAAGGCAGCTTGAGGAGGACCTAGCTAGGGCCACTGCGCAGCTGGGGTCAGCCCAGCAGGAAATAGAAGAACTAAAGGCCCAGCTGGCCGCCTCTCAGCAGGAGGCCGCAGAGCGAAAACGGACGACCGAGCGGCTGTCGGAAGAAAGAAGAGCTGCGCTGGAGCAAGCTTCGCAGCTCCAAGATCAGCTGAAACAGGCGCAGTCGCAACTTGCAGAGAAAGCATCACAAGTGACGGCCTTTTCAAAGAGCAAAGCCAAGGAGATGCGGGCTGGACTGCTACAAGGTTGCAAGCCCAACCTTGTCAAGTCCCTATCAGTTCTGGACTTCGTATCCAGGATTGAAGAAGTATCTGCCCAGGGAAAGCCTGTGGTAGAGGAAGCCGAACACCAGGCGAGGCGACGGCTGGACCTGGCTATAAAACTTGAGGAGTTTGAGCGCAAAGGCTTCCAAATTGCCCCTATGTCCCAACTTGCCTCAGAGTGGGCAGATGCAAGGGTAACCTTGCATACTTATTTTGACAGGACAGAGAGGATCAGAACTGCCAGGAAGGCGCTGGACGCCCTAGAGCATGAAAGGAACATTCTCCTGGCTCCCTTTCACATTCTGTCCGAACACGGGTGCCCGAGCTACGTCAAGGATGGCAGGTTCCTGACCCTTGAACAGGTGAAGCAGAATTGGCTGTCCTTTGAGACAGATACAGCAGAAGTTGACAGCTGGGCAGAGCCGATTCAGGAAGCTCAGGTCACCCAGATGGTGTCAAAATACTGTAAAATCAACTCCTCCCTGAAGGAGTTGGGAAGAAGATATAACACCATCGACCTGCACGCGGTCGCTGCATTCCACGCAGCATTAAAAGAGATCAGCGACCTCGCACCCTTCCAAGCAGCAGTCTGGGACCAAGCCGAGGCTGCATACCAACGCATCAGCGAGTGGGAGGCTGACAGTGGAGAACATTCAGACTCAGAAGGGGAAACCGAGGAGGCAACTGGTGAAAGTGAACCTGAAGAAGAACAGTTGCCTGGAAGGAAGCGGTTAGAGCAGCAAAAGGCAGGGGAAGGAAGTTCCTCTGCACCCAATGGATGAAGGCATGGTTCTTTGCGTCGAGGCGAGCTCGACACCCCGCGAGCCGCCAGGAATGTTGCCACATTTTGCACGGGGTGCCATGTTTTCCGTTTTTTGTAAGTGATCTGCTCTGTTCCTTCCCTCCTCCTTTTTTCCAATTCTTCATTTCTCCCTTTTCCTCCTCTTCCTTGCAGTTTCATTCCTCCCTTTTCTTCCCCCAGTAAAGTTTCCAGCAAGTGTCCCACGAAAATGGCTAAGTGTCGGGCGCACCCAGACTTCGCAGCGAAGTCGGAGTGCGCCCTCCAGTTGAAGCGCAGTAGGGACAGTGCGAAGTGCGACAAAACAGGAAAATGAGCGAAATTTGACTAAGTGTTGGGGCGCAACCCGACTTCGCAGCGAAGTCGGGGTGCGCCCTTCTTCCTGGGCGCACTTGGAGAGCAGTGTGGCAGAAAAATGACTAAGTGTTGGGCGCAACCCGACTTCGCCTCGAAGTCGGCGAAGTCGGGGTGCGCCCTCCTCTTAGTGCGCGATCCGAAAGAAGAAGACAGCAAGTGCCGGTGCGCAACCCGACTTCGCAGCGAAGTCGGGGTGTGCCCTCTGACCGGTGCGCAGTTGGGAAAGCAAGACCAGAAAATGACTAAGGCAAGATGGCCCTCCTGCGCTGTTTTCTACCTGTGCAACTCGACAACGCTTAGATCCCGGGCAAAGTTGGATAAACTGCCTTTCAAGGCAGACACGTGTCATTCATCGGCATCCGACAAGTGTCCAACTCGGGATTCGAGCCAAGACTTGACCGGGATAAGGACAAAGCATGGGCTGCACTATCTGCGCCAACTGCCACCATTTAAGTTGATGAGAAGTGCCATCTGCCGCACCTACCCACATTCCTGCTGACCGACGGTTTGACCCGACACACCGCCACGTGGCTGTACAGCCTTCAGGGACACCATGCCGCAAGTACAGTCCTGCCCGACAGAAGTCAGCATCAGCAGCTCCTCAGCCGCTTGTGTCAGCTAATGTTTAGTTTGGGACTTTGTGCCCAAGAATGTAATCGGGGGGACTTGAGGCTATAAATAGCCATGTGATTCATTGTAAAAGGGGGAAGGGGAATATATTGCTAGGGAACAATTGTAGCTGTGCGTTTGCCTCTAATACAAGCACATACTTGGCTCTGCTCACTGTCTTTTATCTTGTATGCTGCCTCTCCTTGTCATTTCTGCCTCATGTTTCTTGTATCATTGCTTACTGTTGTACTGAACTCTGGACTCCGGTATTTGGTGGTCAAGTATTCCTGGAATGCATAGATAGAGGATACATAGGATTAATGATAGTTGTAGTTTCAATGTGTGCTTTGTAAAGGAATGTTGTTAGTAGTGGTGATTGATTCGTTGTCGTGCTGCTTATTCCCCCCACCCCAACTCCAATCATATTTGGAATCTCTTTATGCACTTTTATCCCTTTCCCTGCACTCTTAACCTAAAACACAAAAACCCCCACAGGAAGCCGGCCTTCTCCGGAGATTGGCACGGAAGGCATTCCTTCCTTCCGGCCTTTCAATCTGGTGGGCGAAACTGGGCGCAATAACAACAAATCCTTTCCTCATGGCAGATTCGTAACCAACACTTCCTTGAGGTCTAAGATGGTTTAGCATAAATTGCAATGGGCACTAATCGATGTTTGACAACTCCTCATTAAGATGGTACGAGCTGGATAGCATGCAAAAACCCTTGTTTGAATCCTTTTGCACTTTTGTTTTGCCTTCAACTTGCTCTCATGGCATATGACATTCTTGGATCTTTCCTTTTGCGACTTCATTGGAAACCCTAGTTGGAGTTGTTTCTTTCTTGCTTCGTGATATTTTCCTCTTCTTTGAAACCCCCATAGACAACACCATCTTTGCCTTGGAAGGCGATGTTCTCATCATGCATCATTCTCTACACCTCTTCGTTTATCATCTCCTATGTTCATTTTTCTTGCTACATTCATCCTCATCAACTTGGACACTTCCTAGGATACATTTGTCCTCCTAGAAACTTCTTGAGCTATATTAATTGTTGTTGGCCTAATTCATTGCGAAATTGCCCATTGTCTAATGACAATCTACCTTTGCCCAAATAGCATCCTTCATCATTCAATTGTTTTGCTTCCTCATCTACGCAGCATGCATCCTCCATGAAACTTGAGCGACTACCCAAACGAATGTATTGGTTGACTAAACAAGTAACCTCAAGGTTGGCAAATTTGGTAGCTTGCCAATGATGGCACCACCCATGTTGACATTGAATCTTGGGACACTCGAACTCTTGTTTTTGTCACCATTGTCTTGATCATCATCAAGATGTAGACAGACATTTGACAAATATTTATACTTTTGCAAGGTCTCCAACACCTATCTTGTAATCTTTATCTCAAAGTTAGGAACCTTTGGTTAAGTCTTTGTTAACATTGACATTTGCAAAACTCATTGTTCATCCCTTATGGCATGTTCTACCTTCGCAACCTATACAATTGTTTGATTGGTGCTTCGATTATTCTCATGATTTTGAGCCCTCTGCACATCAGAAATTCATCTTCACTCATATTACTCTAACGGTCTTTTGCAAAGCGCCCCATAGTTGAAATTTACAACAATGCACATACACTCAATATCATAGCCAATTCAACTTTTTTTCTTACCTTCGTAATTGTTATGAAACCTGCCACTTCTGTCACAAAATTCAACAAATTTTGTCGTTGAAGTTTGACAAATATTGCAAAAGCACTAACTTAATTGCAATACTTCGCCCATGGGATTTAGTAGCCCCCCCTCCCCCCTGTGTCATTCACTATAACCTATGGCTGTGAGTGAAAACTCTATACACAAGCCATTGTCTTGTAGGGTGTTTCAGCAAGACAGTTCTAGCATTCACCTAAAAGGTCACCCTCCACAAAAACTTCGAATACCATATCAACACGACAAAAATGAACACTAAAGCAATGAGTTGTCAAAATAGATCAAAAGGAAACCATGTAGGCCTAAAGGAAGTGGTGTCGCAGAAAAGGAAGTGGTGTCATGCTGAAGAAAGCCGTGCAAGGCATATAAAGACCTAAAGACATAGGATGTTTTGTTTATATTTTATTTTTCTTCACTTCAATTTTGTTTTGATAATGAGTTTTGTAGAGTAAAACCTAGTGCTATGAAATAAAATCAGATTTTTAATTAATTTATTTAATACTTCAAATTTATTTCTCAAGTTTAATCTAATTAATAGGGCCTTAAGCCCTTGGCTTAGTCAAGGTTTAAGTGTTTATTTTTTATAATATACTAATTATTTTTAAATGAAGTTTGATTTATATTTTAATTAATTTTATTTTGTTTTATTATAAAATCTCAATATAATTTTTAAGACACTAAATTTAGAACATAAATGCAATTGTTTGCAGTTTGGAAATCGGTTATGACATCTCAGATTGCTTTTTAGATTTGTTGCATTGATGTCAAATCAATTTTGGTCTTCTTCTTTATTTTTTATTTAATTTTGTGAAGTTATAAATATACCAACATACACAATATTAAACTTTATGCTGAATTTTATTGCTAGCTTTTGTATGCAAGGAATTTATTTCGAACTCCAATCTTGTCAAAACTCAAATCTTGTGACGATGCCTACCACTAGGGGCACCTCTCTGTGCAACATTCTCCCTTCATATGCATAATCCTGATGGTTATTTTTCAAATTAAAGGGGCATTTCTTTGTCAAATGTCCTTAATCCATAATTAATTTAATACACAATTTATTTATTATTTTAATGGGTTATATGAGATTAAAATGGGCCCCGCCCTTATTACATCATGACCACATAATGGTATTATAACATTCGCTTGGCAAGATTTGAACCCTAGTCTTCACCTTGAAAGTCGATATATTTAACCAATTGAGCTCATGCCATTTGATAAACCATTAAGGTTCACCTATGAGATTTGAACCTTGGCTTAGAGTGTGAAACTCTTAACTCCCAACCAATTGCTCTAAACCCCATGGGCTTAAATTATATATATTTTTTAATTGGTTTAATGGCCCAAAACCTTATTACATTGAAACCACATTACCCCTGTACTACAGCATCTTGGCAATTACGCATTATGTTTTTATAGAGGGCATCATTGCTCCATGTGTTTTTTTTTCATTTTTTGATTCATCCAACATATGCATTATGTTTTTATAGACTAACATCTATCGATGTTCCTTCTCTGTCACTCGTGTTCTCTAAATTGCTCTCTTGTTTTGAGTCACCGTCATTCTTGAAGTCATTTTCTCATCTTCAAATTCCCACTCATTGCTAACTACCCAACCCCAACATCTAGATGATGTCTTGTAATCACTTTCTAAGTTTATGGCTTGCTCAATGGCCTCTTGATATGATGTCAAAGAGATGATCATGTTCTTCTAACATGCAGGAAAAAGTGCCTCCAAAAACCAACTTTTCTTCAATTTGTCTAAATTTTCCATTTCCAATTAGTTGATAACACTTTCAACCTACGGTTGTAGGATCGAATAAACTCTCTAACATTGCTCTATTTTATATATTTCTACAATGGACTCATTTTCATTGTGCAAAAGATTGAATTCTTTCTTGATGGCTTCACACAACTCCTCCAAGGTCTAGTACTTAAATTATTACAGTTTTGTATGGCAATATACTACACTTTTGGACAGTGTCATAAGGAATAACTTCCTCTAACCTGCCTCATCCAATTGACCTTTAGTCTTTCAAGTTGTGAAGCAAGTTTTCCAATGTTTGACCAGGTCCTTCGTTTCACCAACATGACACTTGGGCACTTCTACGCCACCCAAACCATGGTCATCATTTGAACCACTTGATTCAACACAAGAAATGGTCATTATTATGTTTGACACTTGTCTCACACATCATCGAATGCACATCCTTGCAATTGCTCTCGTGCCAAACTTGTCTGACACACCCTCAAGTGCAGTAACCTACAATTGCTCGTGTTAGACTTTTGTCCATTGCACTGTCAAATGCACTAAACTGCAATTGCTCCTATGCTAGAACTTCGTCCCTCGCATTGTCAAGCATGTAAACCTACAATTGCTTTTATGCTAGACCTCTACCCCTCGCATCGTTACACACACCAACCTGCAATTGCACACATTTAGGATTCCCATCTCACTCATTATCGCATGCACCAACCTACAGTTGCACATGTGTAGCACTTCCATCTTGCACATTGTCTGATGCACAACCAATGCAATATGCATCAATCACATCTTAGAGTGTCAACCTATCTAGCCAAATCAGATTTTCTTTGTCTTCATACTCTTCTTCACTTGGCCCTTCATCGTCATCAATGAAAGTCTACATCACTTTTGGTTTTTGGTTCCCACCTTTCCTCCTCTCAAGGGGGAAGAGGTACAATTGGACTATGACACTCCTTGACCACTCTTTGGTCTTTCCATTGTTATCATTGTTTATCTTTGAAAGTGAGATGTTCATTGCAACTGCACGTCACCAATTTCAGCCCAACTTCACACAAGCAATGGCACCAAAATGTATCATGTGGGGGTATTCAAATCCCAAAACTTCTATACAATGAAACATTCAACAACCCAGTTCTATATTATTCAGTAAAGAAAGCTAATGGGAAAGACTCAATTATATATTATGCTTTTTGGGATAAATTTTTAGATGAGGCCAAAAATGTGGTTTAGCCGCCATTCTAAACTAACAAAACATTTAGCTCTGTCCAAATTTGAAAAGCTTTTCTTATGCTAGCAGTTTGAAAAATCTCAAATTAATAATGTCTAGTAACAAGAAATCACATCAAGAGTTAAACTGGAAGAACAAAATGATGAGATCTATGCATTGAAGGGTAAAATAAAAATTTATCTCTGCGAATTTCCAAGGATAAACAAGACTCACAAGAATCCGTTCCAAGATATTTGATTAAAAAAATAAAGACATTTTGAAATGAAGAAAATGAAATCATGATACATCTAAAACAAGGGGTGGTCATTCTCAAACTACTCCTATAAGGCATCTTAAAGTTGAACCAAATCGTCATTCTATCATTAAAGTCATCATTATCAATGATCAATTTATACATACCCACATAATCCTTAAATACGACAAGAAATTGATTCATATCATAAAGGATTTTACATTCCACCTTCTCAAAAGCATACAAGGGTTCCAGGTCAAATTAGTTTTTCTCAAAATTTGTGTTCAAATATGATACCTCCCCAAGTAAATTTGGGATGGATTATTCTTGATTGAATAGTATGGTGTTTTCAATGTTTATGGCAATCATATATTTCACAAACTAATCAACTGTAAATGCAATTTTTATGGAAACATGGAGATGTCAAATCAACAATAAAGGTTATCAACACCAGTTCACAGTTTTACTGTGACACTTCAAGGTCAGTTTTTTTAGGAGGGAAATGTAGTGAACCTAGTTTCTACATTATATAATGTTTTCTATAGGGTGGATACGACAGCTGATGCCTCTCTAAGTTATACTCTTGAATATCATATATACCCATCCACATCTAGTGGCAAGAGCAGCCATTCATGTCTTTTATATAGTATATCTTGAATCCTTTATGAACTTCTCGTAAAACCCTACTGGTCTTGCATATTATTATATATCTATCCTGTTTTCCTGCACAAAATGACCTTATGAAAAATGTATGATAAATAAATTTAGCATGTCAGTAGACTCGCTAAGATTGTCAAGACTCTCAAACAGTTTATTCTCTCATCTTCATTATTGCTAACCACAATAAAGTATCTTGCAAAAAATAAAAATTTTAAACATTTCTGAAAGACATCCAAAGCATCATAAATATGGCATATTACCCATGGATAAGCAATCCAAGTATTGTTGACATTTGACATTATTTGACATTTGAAGTTTAAAGTATTTGAGAAGCAAAGGAATATCAAAGAAAAACCCTCTCCCAGGATGTATCAAAGCATGCCGTAAGTGGTGAATAACAACTGAAAAATATTGTTAGCAACTTCTCATAATTTTTTTGGCTTAAATAAGTCCCCTGCATTCTCCTAAGAGACAAATGGGAAAGATCAACTCTTTAAAAATGTCAAAAATCATGTAAAAAGACTTGTGAAGAAGTTACGAAATGTGCATTAGATGAAAGTTTTCTAGACTGAATAACTGAACTAAGATCCAGACTCTGCCAGAAAAAGGCCAAGAAGAACACCTCTACAAGAAACTGAGTGTAAAATAATGAGCATAATCTTTGATCCAATATTTTTCAGAACCTTTAAATTTAAAAGCTTTTCAAGAAAAAATTCACCTCCACACACAAACCCAAAATGGATTGCTGGTGCAAAATAACTTGATAGAGCACACAGACAACTTAGGTGCAAAATAACATAGGATTAGGCAAATATCTTAATCAGTTAATAGTAAACAGATAACACAAAATAGATGTATTAACATCTTTAAAGAGAAAGGGTAGCACAATAAAAAAAAAAGATGATAAATAATAAAAGCACGAAAACATTTTAAATAAACATAAGGGAAAAGACAACATATGTATTTCAGATGAGAAATCATAGGTGTACCCTGATAAAACGGAAGGTTGGAAATCCTACTTGAGAATTCAATAAACAGACGAAGAGTTCACTTTTGACCTTATAACTATATTTTATCAATGATAAGTTTTAGATTAGAATAATGACAATGTCAATAGTGATGACAAGAATAAGGTAGAGCAAAGCCTTCTGTCAGGTATGCAACTGGTAATGAGTTAGTCTCCTGAACTCTCAGAATTATGGCAACACGACCAGGGCGGTGGACCCTTCCTTCAACTGACCCAAATAATGTTGAAGGGAACCGGCCCTAGCATAAGGGCTGGGATGAATCTTCCTACACTAGGGTGTGACCACGACTGTTGTGTAGGTTTTTCATTGAGTAACAATCTCAGAAGACCCAACGTTGTATAGATATAGGTTGGAAATTGGTAAAGCCCCATAGCCTCTTATCCCAACACAAGCAAAGTTCCATGTTTGGAGCTTATTGTGGAAAGCACAAGATATGGAATAGTTAAATGAAACTACAAGTATTAAATATAGAACTTTCCTTGTGTTGATTTAAGGGACTCTGCATTTCAAACATGGGACTGTTAGTGTGTTTTCTAAAGGGTCAAGTTAGACTACTGTTATGACTACAACTGTTATACTGATGAAATTGTATGACTACTTGGCCACTATATGCCAATTTCATTGTTTTACAGGAATATACGAAGATAAAATACAATATTGTTCAGTTTCCCATAACCTCTCTTCATTATTAAATGAAATTACATGTGTTTGCATGTGTCATTCTCATATGTGTCTACAAATATACAACCTCTCTCTATCTTAAATACATGTGCACTAATAAATGGTTTTAGTACAAGGGTAAAATTTCATATGTACAATTTGTCAAAATGATTCAAACATATTTTTTTACTGCTGAACTACCTATTTACTTTAGATGGTATAGCAAATCAAAAAAAAAAATCGTTTTATGAGTAAATTATACTTACCAGCCAATTTAATCTCAGATTCCAATGTCAAACATGGCTCCGAAGAACCATTTGATAAATATGCCAGTGCTTCAGCCCATTTCAGAAATCCATTTCCAGGTTCTGTTATGTCATTTTCCTCTAGCAAAATCTTCTCAACAGAGCTTGGGAAACATAGATAGCATGCTGCAATAAGTAGTACAAGAGGCTTCCCAACTGGAACATTTCTACTCTTAAGCTGCTGAAAACGGGAATATGATACCCGTGTAAAACGAATTACTAATGTCTTCCTAACAACTTCACTCTCAAATGAAAATTTTGGAACATGAAGAAGTGAATGAGCAACCACACAAGCACGCCATGTTGCAGCAGAATATGCCAGCTCTATTGCTGAACTTATGAATGTGGCAATGCCTTCAACAATTGAACGCTGTGCAACAGGTGGGGCAGGTGGTTGAGGAACATCCGCCTCTATGAAATATTTTAGAGGAAACTTTCCCTGCATAGAATACAACAGCTCTCAGTTCAAAATGGAAATCTAGTTTTAGGATTCAAATGTGCAACTTAAGGGAAAAGAACTTAGGCATACAGACAAGCAATGATTTTTAAAAAAAAAAAAAAAACATGCATACATTTAAAGCAATAGCCTCTTCAATTGCTTCGAATACAGCTAGATCCTCTTCTTCTTCCCACTCATTCCATTCAGCTATGAGGTTTGCCCAAACTTGTAAAAGGGATTCAACCTTGAGCCTTGTCACTATTTGTGATTCGTTGATGTGCTTCATAACTGAACAGAGTAGGACTGATGCTTCATTTAAACACGAGGGAGGAGGTAATGCCTCAGAAACCATTGCTTCCTGCTCCAGAGCAAAAGTCAGAAATGCTAACTAATGAAACAAAAATGGAGAGCAATATAGTGGCTCAACTCAAAAGAATCTCTTCTCCTATATGGCCCAGAAAAAGCACGAGCTGTAAATTACATTAGTAGGAAGAACTTGAAATGTCCATATTTTGCATGCCAAATCAGAAGCCATATTAACCTTCTAAGATTTGCTAAGCCATTACCTTCATCTGAGAAAGCCAAGCATGTTGCAAAAGGTCAGAAAAGGAAGTGGCAACTGAAAAACAGCCAGATTTCCAATCCTCCAACAATATACACCCATGCTCATTTTGACCTGGATCTGCACTCTCCCAGCAGCGGGCCATTGCAGCTAATGCTGAAAAGCCTAACTCCACAACCTGAACAGAAGACAATTAGGTTCCAGGGTCACAAATTATGTTCACAACAAAAATAAGTTAGCAAATACTGCACACAAATTGAAGAAATTTCACAACCAAAAGTAAACATGTAACAACATATGACATGCCAATGAAAGATTTTAACAAATAGCAATGATTTTCACATTCTGTGCAGAGGTAACAAAAATTCCTCATCAACTAACCTCTGGCAATTTCGAATTAATTGAACAGTTTTTTGCAAAAACTTGGAAACACAAAGCTAAAGCTTTGTTTTATAATGTTTGAAAGAAAAGTGTAACTTGGTTAAATAATATGAAATTTATATTTATGAAATAAATTTATGGGACACATACGAAGAGCACAGAGGAATTTACAACGCAGGTGGCCCAAACATCTCTATCTTTTAGTAAAGAACATAAAAAAGGTTTTAACTTGACCTAGCATATTAACAACCCAGACCAAAATGTAGAAAAGCAGCAAACAGGCTTCACCCTTTAAAATCTAATTCTCAAACGGATATCTTCTGAAGGAGCATGGTGCTCTTCAAGTTTCAAGCTTGCACCTTCACCTTAAAGCCTTTCTCCACAATAAAATACCCACACCCCAAATTCACAAATTTCATCAACCTGCACATATTTCTCTCATTTAACCATTGGTTCATAGTCTTAATTATGACCCTTAACTAGTTCCCAGATATACTATAATGCCCTCTCAATTTCTTTCCAGCCAATCTGAACCTACCATATACAATGTTTCCTTCAAATTTCTCCACCATGTAAAATTCATCAAACAGCTACATGAGGGAGTGCTATGTGCAAGAAACAGCAAGGTGATCATGTACCTTGTGTCAGTAGTGTTTCTTGCTAAAAGGGCATAGTATGGTTTCATTCCAATCAAGACGTGGCATCAAAATCCCCCTCGGCTAATTTTTTTTTTTTTTTTTAAGTACATAGAGATTAGGAGAAAACCCTTTGAATAATTATATGGGCATCCAAAAACATTTTTATATAGCTTAGAAATCATGCAGCAGATCTTATGAAGACAGGATCTCAAACAATTTCCATTAAGTTACTGCTTGTCAATTTTATAACAATAGATTATAGTTCAGTTGAATCTGTCTGTTCATCTCTATGCATTCTGCATTATAAAGAGAATAATTTGACTACAAGAAACTGGATGTAAAATCTCTTTTGAGGATCCCATTCTTGCTCATCCTGATTATATCCGATGACATGGAAACAGTCTTCAGATTTGTCTTGATTAGCTCAAAGTGTGCTCACATCAGTTGGAGGTGGAGACAAACCACCATGTTCTTTAAAAGGATAGGATGTATCGCCTTTGTTCTCATTGGGAGGCAGAGAGTGGAGCATTTCATCTTCAGGTGTCCTGTTTATTGCTTGTATAGAGACTCAAGCAAATCACTTGCCAACTTTTTCCAGTATCCTGACCAAAGATGCTTGGCAATATACCTTCAGGAAGCTATCACTCTTTGGCATCAGGTATTAAAGGATACATTGACTACCACTCAAGTAATTGCGGCATTGCCTAATTCTTTCACCCTGTCTTCTACGACTGGAAGTAATAAGCATGTCATCTGAGGCTATACCTCTCCAAAATGATATCAACAGATCCGTGTGTCCTTGTCTGCATACGAGAGCAGTTACTAGGGCTTTGACACCTTCTTCCATGCAATAGGACAGGACTATGGTTCTCCGGCGCCATGTATCGGCCACCCCTCAGGAGATGCAGACAGACACAACTCACCAATTTCTTATCTTCTTCTATTCGTTCCTTGGCCATATATGCCAAGAGAGTTTCAAGAGTTTGAAGGGTTGGATTTTCAGCCCTTCCAAGATTATCTAACCAGGCCCCATTAGTCCTGGACAGTCTCCTAGAAGCATCGTTAAATCCTATGTTGGCTTTGTTAGAACGGTTCGTGATAATGATGGCTTTGCTTCTACTTCACATTCCACTACTAATTAGAGTTGTCACTTGTATCCACTTGATCTCTTCCCTATTTCTCTCTTCTCCCTTGATTGTTGTGCTATGGTACCTACGGATAGGTATATTGGGATATGATATTCTATTGTATATGGGTGTTATGGATTTTGGTATGGACCATACATAACCCAAGCTGCATTGCTTTGAAATATTATATTATGATAATGAATTGGATAAAGGTTTACGAGTCAGCTAGGGTTAGGGTTATACCTTCCCCAAAGTAGCATTAGATGTTGAGTATATATTATATAAAGAAGGGATATTGTCACATCACAATTTTTTTCCAGAAAAACGAAATTTAAGATATCTTTCAGTCTTGGTAAGCAAATCATCTGTTGTTTGTTGTGTTTTTAATTTAGGGGCAATTTTAGCTCCAAATCAGTGGGGAGATTTATTTTTATGGAAGCCTAGTTCCATAAAACATTAGTTTTATTGTCATTTTTTGGGGGATAAGATCATGAGGTTACCAAGGTTTTTGGTGAGAAAGATATTGATGTTAGATGCTAGAGAATGGTAAAACAATTTTAAATCTGTACATTCTGCTACATTTAATTGACAAGAGGAATTGTGTTGTTATTTAAGAGAGGAAGCTTGGTCTTGGTTTTTCAATTTTGACGGTGTCCTTAATTTCACTTGGGAAGAAATGGAGCAAAGCATTCTTGAGTCAATGGGACCCATATACAAAAGCAGCTAGAGTGAAGGATACCCTCAAAGGCTATGCAGAAGAAATAAACAAGCTTCAAAAAGAACAAAAGAAATTAAAAAGAGAGGAAATTTCAAGGAGGCCTCTAAAGGAAAAAATAAGGATGCAAGTGTGCAGGCTGAGGGAACCATAACTTTGGAGATGAACAAGCAAGTGGATGGTCACAGTGATTTGTTTTCATCTAAAAATTCTATCTTGCAGGTTCATGGATGCATTCAGAAGAAAAAGATTACTATTGCCATAAACCCGAGCAGCAGGTGTGATTTTATTAATATTGCTCTGGCTAAAAGGTTGCAGGTTCAAGCAAAGAACACTAACAACATATAGCTGGCTGGTGAGAATATTCAGATTTTCAAAGATTTGAAGATCACTATGGACAAATATGTTTTACACTCAGATTTTTATGCTATTGAGATGGATGATGTGGATATTGTTCTTGCTTATCCTTGGTTAGATTCTTTGGGTACTGATAATATTAATGTGCAAAAGAAGTTCAAGAAGTTATGGTACAAGAAAAAGAAGACAACACTGCAGGATATGTCTCAACTTTACGAGCAAGGATCCCAGGAAAAACACGAAATCATTGCAAGGGAACAGATTGAAGAACCAGTAGCAAAGTCAGAAACAGAGTCTATGGCAGAGGCAACAGAAAAGTCCAAGGAAGAAGCAACAAGGTCCAAAGAAGCATGGTTAGAACAGCACAAGGATGCACCAAAAGAAGGGCACAAGAGAGTAGAGCATGTGGAAAATTTTAAAATAGAGGAACAAAAAGTTGAAGAGTCAAGGGAAGCAGAACATCGGATTAAGTTTGCAACATATCACCACCCAAACCCCCATGAGTGACAATAAATCATTGAGGCATGGCATGAGGCATCAGTATTATTATGAACCTACATGGAGTGAGAAAGGCATCAAGTATTGCAGTGCATGGCAGAAAAAGCGCAGCAATTCTGGATTTCAGAATGGTGCAACAGAAGAATGGAACCACAAGAGCAATCACTCTGGATATCAAAGTGGAACAACAGAAGCATGCCAAAGGAGCACTAATGGATATTAGAGTGGCATAACAACATCTTGGCATCATCAAAGACCACCACCAACCAAGATCTCACTTGGATGGATGGATGATCAAGATTGGTACCAGTTGTTAAATATGCTTAGAAGATTATGTTATTTAGCTTCTTCCCATGTTTCGAGGAGGTAACATTTATAAGGGGGTGGAATGCTATGGTTCCTAGGGATAGGTATATTGGGATATGATATCCTATTGTATATATAGGCCACACATAGCCCAAGGTTCATTGTATTGAAATATTATATTATGACAACAAGTTGGATAAAGGTTTACACGTGATCCAGGGTTTAGGTTATACCCTCCCCAAAGTAGCATTAGATGTTAGGTATATAAATAAGGGATATTGTCCTTGTAAGGAATCATCATTCATATCGAGTATTCTCTTGTAATTGTCTTTGCCCAGAGAATGATCCTTGTCTCATTGTGTGGACTATTTCACAGTATAATATTATTTTTTGATGAATTATTTTGTGTTTCAAGAGAATTGTGGATGATTTCTGTTAAGGAGAATAAAGTCTTGTAGCATGTTGGTTCTCTCACTACTTCATCACTACTTACAACGTGTTTAGGGTTTACGCACTCTTAGACTCCACCCATCAAGGTTGTGAATTGATGCTGTACAGTTTTAGTGTAGTTTACTCTAGTTTATCTTGTTCATACTTTACAGGTTAACACAGTGAATTGAAACATTTTATTTCCATTAGTCCCATTTGTCTACTTTGATCATTCAAGGACAGTAATAGAATCATGTTATCAACAATCAAAGAATAAAGTACTGCTAATCTATGTCAGGCATATAAAAACAATTATGTGCAGCACTGTTATGTTGAGCTTTTTATCACATCTGTGAAATGCGATTAACATCAAAAATATTTACTAAACACATCTGAAGAGAACATGTTAAACCTAATATAGTTGATAAGGCAAGATAGATCTTAAAGTCTAGAGATGCTTTTTAATGATATGTCAAGGACATTAATGTTACAAGTCATATCAAGACCTGGGGCCATGGTTCTGGAACAGGTGGAATGTGCTTTGATATCTCTCCACTTATAGTAGATAGGATCATTGGGACATGCACAGCAACTTCCTCTTCACTTATCTCTGCTACAGTGGCTAGCAGTCGATAAGAAAGGCAAGCATCTTCCGTTTCCTTACTAGCTGTTGCAGATACAACAATTTGTAAAAAGTTTATCAAGTCTGTTGGCTTGTATTCCTCCTGCCAACATAGAAAGGCAGTCATGATATTAATATGATTTCCCTATTCACACACAAAGTTTTCATTTGGAAGTTTGACTAGCATGAAGACACTACCTGAAGAAGTGCTGCAAGAGCACCAGCTGCAGAGGCACGAACAGGGTGCCAAGATATATTTCCAACATTTGGTGCAACAAACGCTTTTAATAACACAATATATACCTCCTGATTTAACTCCTGAATTGTAAAACACGTTACATGATCAAAGTAAATTGCAAGAAACATTTTGGCCATATCTATGTGCATGTAAGATCTAAGCTGTACTAGAAAATCATACCCCAGAGAAAGAAAAAAGAGGATATATCATCAACTCACGTCAGGTAGACAAACTGCAAGTTCTCCTAGCAGCCAATTTGCATTTGCAATAAGATAAGGTGAAGGTGAGGACACTGAATATAGAGGAAGCACCCGACTCCGAAGTAATAACGCAATATGCTCAGGGCTCTGAACTTTGAAAAACTGCACATGAATAAAAAATAAATAGGAGAGAATGAAATTTCAATAGAACTAGAAGGAAATGAAAATTTGTGCACTTTTCAAATAAGTAAAGACCAATCAAATCTGGGCAAGGTAAATAGATAGATACCTCTTGAAGGCTTCCATATGCAAGCAATACACCATAGTAACTACAATAACCACCAAATCAACATTTGTCAAGACAACCTTTAAACACATTAATCAAAGACAGATAACAATTATTTTATATAATTACCGCATGATGATATATACCACTGCCATAACTCAAGATAACTTTAGATGCTGTACCTGCTGCGTAGGAATGGATTTTAAATAACTACGTTAAATTTCAGCCAAGCTTTTGAAAACTCTCTCTTCACATAACTGGTCACCTAATTTCAGTTTACAGGTCACGAATCTGATTTGTGCATAGTGAAAAGGAAAGAAGAGTATGGGTATAGGCACAGGGATATTGTTTCCAGAATTAAGGTATGGCAGTATGTGAAACATTGATTTTATAAGATAAAATGAAGTTGCTCCTCTCAGCTGTCCTTTGATGTCAAATAATTTTCCTAGCAAATCTATGCAGCCAATACCTGCAATTCTTTCTAAATCTTGATTTTTTTCTCATATTTTGCATGCTCTCCAAATTTTCTACTAATCCTTTTCTATGAATGGGTGAAAATGTCAAGTGAAGACTTTTGACATTTTGTGGCTCAAGGTTTTTCATTTACCTCTTGATTCTAGGTTTCCTTTGTATCTTGTAGCAGGAAGGATCCATTTAAACATCAATAGATATCAGGCGACAACCCATGCCTCCTGGAGACATCTCCTACAACAGGGAGATGTCACTTGCAGGTCTCCCCTTCTCCAAAATGTGTAGCCTCCATGGAATACATCTCTGAATTTTAATGAATTTCATTTATCTGAAAGCATAGATGACAATTAATTTGGAGACAAAAAATTTCATGAAGCAGCTGTTAATTCACTAACAGAACTAGGCAATGAAGTGATCCGCGCTCACAGGGCCAGGATGTTGGCACTGTCAACAACTCCTTATTTGAAGTAGTCAAGATCAGTTATGTTTCATAATTGTACAGCAGAACAAGGCACAATAAACATTTCCTCATACAACAGCATGTTAGATGGAAAATATATTTTCCCCTTTTGGTAGGGATGAGAAAAAACGAGGACACTAGAAAGAGACAGCCACTAGACACCCCCAAAGTTTGGCCAAAAAGGAACAGCAACATAAAAATATTAAATAGTATATAACATTAAAAATTTAAAACAGGCTTAAAACTAAAATCAAAAATCAAAACAAAAAAAAAAAAAAAACTTAAATTGACTTGACTTCATTTATCTGAATGATGAATCTAATTCATTCCGATACCACACTTATATTTCATTTTGGACCTTTCATACTAGTAACTTACTAACTTGGGTTTACTGTTAACTAAGATGTGTTTGAAATAACTAGTATTAAGTCTGCCCCAACAAGTACAAGGTCATGTGTTCGATTCCGGCTTAGGTTATGCAAAATGTCAACAAGTCCAGTGAATGGCCATATGAAAGATAATATATAATTTTAATTTAAAAGTTGGAAGCTGACATAAATTAAAGAAACAGAAGGCTTCTTCTTAGTTTTTCTTTTTAATATCTTAATATTTAAGCCTTACATGCTGGAACGGAATTCAATTTAGAAATACACTGAAAATGTAAATTTCTTCTTTGTGTAATGTCTAGAATGCATTAGTGGATAATTTCTAGACTGGGGAACCATATAAATGTCGGTTTCTCTTTTGCATACTTGGGTGGACAAGAGATTGAGCTTGTAAATAGCTTGAATTTTTATTTTTTTATGTGTGTGCATGTAATGTACATGCCTCTAATTTTTGGTCTAAGATTTACAGGAGAATTTCTTCAAGAACTTCTTCTTCGCATGATGGCCATAATGCATTGCTTTGCACTCTTGCCTTCGCACCTGTCTTCACACAGCTCTCAGTTCTCACTATTTCAGCAGAGGACATAGGAGACAATTCGAGCAGGAATGTCAAGCATAGGGCACCCCTCTACTTATCCAGCAATGTGCTGAGAATTTCAAGTACATAGCAAGAATCATGAGAACTGTGAACATGAAGTTTGAGAGAGCAGAGCACAAATTAATCTAGGAAGCAGGCAGGTGACTAAGAGAGCACACAACACTTTTGTCTGAAAGAGCACACAATATGGATGGGGAGGCACACTGCAGAGAGGGCATTGTCAACCACATAGCAAACGTGTCTTTACCATTGAAAAGTTAAAAAAAAATCTTCCCGGACTGCACAGACCACAATGGTATCGCATAAAAGAAACGATTTGTGTGCATATTAGGATTTTTAGCTTTATTTGCGTTCTCTTCTTTTGTGGGTTCTACAAGGGGCACATAGGCATCACCCTGTGCATCCCTGCATTGGCAAGAAGGGTAGGAATGAGACAGGGAGATCCCCAGCCATCCCCCGATGTCCCTGTCATCCACTCTCAAAAGGGATGACTAAGGGACATCCTTACAGCATCCACATCCTATCCTTGTCACAGTCCCCATCTTTGAGGGGATGTGTTACGGTGAAACATAGTCAAAAAGAGAAATAAAAAAGGAGGAATGTTTTTCACAAAATGCAAATGACAAGATGTAAGTGTAATTTTAAGGTAGGTTCAACGTGATGTCTGAAGGTTTGAGATGACTAATACTACCCATTTGACTATCCACTTATAACTAGAAATTCGAGTTTGTAATAATTATAAAAATTCTATTAAATCAGCAACAAAGAACAGTCTTTTAAGAACCCATGAAATGAAATTCATCACATTTCCTTGATTTTTATATGTGGTCCTAGGCCTTTATTCTCTTATGGACTATCAAAATGCCCAATAAAAACATATTGCTAACCATACAAAACTCACTTCATGACTGTGTCTGTTGTAGCAGAAGATCCATCCAAAGGATAAACAAATTTTGATAAAAATGGTATCACCAATAACTCTCCAGCTGATCCCTGACCCCCTTTGACTTTTGCACTTTTGGTACCCTTTTTTCGCTTTGTAGCCATAATCTTATTACTTCCACCTGATATTGGAGGCCCCTGCGAAAGGGTAGTTGTGCTCACATAAAAATCAATAGTTCATATTTTCAGAGCAGATGCAAAATTTGAATAAAATTGGCATCCCTTGATGAAAAGAAAAGGTCATGTCAAAAAAATCATGAAAATCCCAAAATAAAGAATGACCACGAAGTATACACCCCTCCCAAACCTTCAAGCTCTTCTAAATAAGTATTTTCAGGGATATAAATCATACCTTAGACAACGCAATTACTCCAAGCAGATTTAAGGCACTCTTCCGTGGTGTATAAAGATCCTCTTTCCAACCACTTACTTCATCCTATATGAACCAAATGCACATAGGAATAAGAATAGAAAACTGTAAGGGCAAAAAATAAAAGTAAAAAACAAAGAAAAACCTCAAAATGAGCTTTAAAAAATCAACTTCATAATGAATTACTCCAAATACCAAATCAGACGGAAGATTTTTACGCATGTATTCATCTGTGTCTTGCTCCCATTCCTCGATATCCTGTAGCATCTCAAGAGGTCCAGCAAACACAAATTCAGTCTCCAAACCAAAAATAATAATAATAATTGTATATACCACTTCTGTTGCATATATGTTAATTTTGCAGTTTCCTAATACAATATTACAATTCTAACAGAACACTTATAGAGAAGAAACAAGCAAGCAAAAATAGTCAGCACTTAAGCAACTACCTCTCAATTTTTTTGAGCAATTTACTGTTGGCATTTTTGCCACATTAAATTTTTTGATAAAATTTTGCCCAAGTATGGAGCTTTAAAGCGGCAAAGAGCATGCAAAGGTGTTGGCATTTTCGCGGGCCCTAAACGGGGATGATAAAGTGGATGAAATGAGCTTTGGATATTTCGGCATTGCAGATCTTTTCGCAAGCTTTCCGGCGATATATTACAATAGGCGATCGGGTCAGCGGATCAAAAGTTATGGCCCCGGGAAGCAGAGCCAGCGAAAGCCCACTTCGGGCTTGAAAAATTGGCTAAGGCATGGCCCAAAAAGCTTCACTTCGGCCAAAAAGCTCCACTTCGGCCCCTAAGTGCCCACTTCGGCCAAAATGCCTATGTCGGCCGCGAACCTCAGCGTCGGCCAAAAACTCAATGTCGGCCAAAAAATCAGTGTCGGCCAAAAACGCTCAAGTTCGCCCAAATTTCCAGTGAACCCTAGGTTCGGCTCCAATCTTCAGCGAACTTCAGCTTCGGGCCCTGTTTCGGGCGAAGCAAGAGCGGTTTTAAAATGTTAAGGCAGCCAATGAAGGGGCACTTCGGAGGGCACTCATCCCGAGGAAGGAAGGTAGCTGAGCATTCAAGACGCACCAGGACGACCATGTCAGGTCATCTGCAAGGAGGTCAAATCTCAACTACTTTTAGGGTTTTGACATTAATGATTACGAGGTTGAATTCCTCTATAAAAGCCACGCATTGTAATGAGGAAAAGGGGGGAACATATTGCTAAAAAAGCCGTTGTATTCAAACTTTTTGCATCAATACTAAGAATCCTTGGCTCTGATTCTGTCTCTTCTTTGTATGCTGCCTTCTGTGATTATTTCTGCTAATGTCATTTATTTTTCTGATTGTTGTAATTCTGTTATCTGGATTTAGGCATTAGAGGATAAGTGAATCTGGAATCTTCCTGAAGGATACATAAGGAAGGAAATGCAATGTTAGTTTCTGTTTCATTCTCCGTGTTGATAGCTGTTGGTTTAAATATTGTTGAATGAATGAATGAAAGATTTTAATTACGTCCGCGAGACCCAAATATGGTCTAAGGGACCTCAAATATGGAAGTACAATTACTCAAATCATATCATATGATCTTTAATATCTTTGAGAAGGTTGTTCCTTCTCCTGCTGATTTGTGTTAGCAATTCCTCTACTTTTTTTATTTTACTTGTCTTCAAATAAATCTGCCATAAACTCGTTCCCAAGTGTTTCTTTGTATTTGTCACGGATATCTGAAAAACTCGGGCATTTATAGATGAAGTGTTCCTCTGTCTCTACTGCCCCCGTGCTGCATAGAGTACATATCCTTTCTTCCCATTGTTCTTTGGGCGTTGTCCATCTCCCTGTTTCACATCTAAGCCTATGAGAGATAGTCCTTATCTGAGCAATGAGTATTTTTTCCTTCCACTTGATTTCAGCGCCTATATACGCTTTTTCCTTGTGGTCATACATTGGGTTAAAATTTGCAATATAATATTGTCTTTTCCTGCTTGCATTTTTCCACATTCCACTTCTGAACTTTTCATTCACATAATTTTTTATGTCTTTGTTGACATTTGGGCATTCATTTATGTTGATTTCCCAACGTTTCATCCATTTCTGATTTTGTTTCATCCATGTATTCTTTCGCCTATGCAACTCTTCGTCCCTAGCTGCCCTAGGCCATCTATCATTTGTCATGTTTTCTGTTTTTTTCAAGTAACATAACAGCTTGGTCATAGCAATTGCTTCTAAAGGGAACATTCCAGTTTCAGCTAGAATAATTTCATAAGGGGTTGTGGCCTTAATTTTGAGAAAGTTTGTGATTAGATATTTTTGAATCCTTTCTATTTGCCTCCATTTTGCATTTGTTGTGCCACTAGCCCACACCTCGCACCCATACAACAGAACCGCATTTAGGTGATTGTGTTGCTTGTTCTTCACCACTGTTACAACCATGCATTTTACGTTTCTTTCTGCAATTTCCCAATCTCTTTCCAGTTCCCTAATCTAAAACCCCAAATAGTGTAATATAGGAGCCGGCCTTCTCCGGAGATTGGCACGGAAGGCATCTCTTCCTTTCGGCCTTTCAAGGTTGGTCCGGGTCTAGGGCGCATACGCAAACCAAATCCTTTACTAGGGCGGATTCGTGACCAACAGTTTTCTGGCACGCCCGGTGGGACGAACAATCTCCATATTTTAAGGAAGCCCGAGTTTGGTGAATCTTTGACTTGCCTTCATCTGGCAAAATCACCTGTCGACTCTGACTGAGCTGAAGATCCATATTTCTTGATCGTAGACGCCTTTTATGCTGAAATAAGACACCCCGAAGGACCCAAGGTTTGGTGAGCAGCCTTGGCATCACAAGCGGAGAGAAGAATGGTCACCTGGCGACTTCGACTTAGTGGAGAGTACCGTGATTTCTGCAGACCACTACTATAATGGCAAAGGTATGCTATCCCAGCTGGGATGATCCTGGCCCTCTGAATCTCCAAAGTTGGCATGAGATTCCCAAAAGTGCCATGAAAACCCTAACGAAATACAATGGCACTAAGGGAATGGCACAAGAACATTTTGAAGATGTTGCTGCTCTAGCGACCCTCCATGGCATAACCCACGAAGAAATATGATCAGACTTTTGGTCCTGTCTCTGGAAGGAAAGGCGCTGCAGTGGTACAAAATACTCGGGCGTAAGAGCATCTGTTCATGGGCGGACTTGGCAGGGGCACTAGTCAACACATTTGATGGCTCTCAGGATCCCTTCCAACTCTTGATGCACCTCTCCACCATCACGAGATCACCTCTGGAGAGCATCACAGAATTCAATGTCCGATTTTACAGGAGTTGGAAGAGAATCCCAGGGGAGATCCAGCCAACACCCGCCCAGACTCACCTCTTCTATGTTCGGGCTTTCCACCCGGACATCAGCCTCCTCCTACTGCAATCCGGGGAACAGAGATTCCTTCAAATCTTTGAGGAAGCAGTACAAGCGAAGCGGCTTCTACTCCTATCAGGAAAATTGCAGTGGGGAGAAACTGCCTTGCCATCACTTTCTCCAGTAGTTGATGCTCCTATTTATCCCGCACAGTATTTACAATGGCAGATCCCTCAAACCGTGCAGAGACCTGGAATGCAGCTGTGTGGAGCTCAAGAGGCGGATCTCGTCCAAGGCCAACGATGGGAATATGCAAGCACTGCCCCAGCAATGAATAATATGGTTGCTTGCAGTTTCCATCAAGAAATGGGACAAGAAGGGGAACAGGCTCAAGTGGCGGATTCTGAGAGCAAAGAGGGCACATTTTTGCACCCTTTTTGTGTCCCGGGGCATAGCACGCAAGTATTTAGCCAAAACCCAACAAGCATGCCTCATCAGGAGGCTGATCCTGAGGATATCCCGACAGAAGGCCTATTGCCGGAAGAATCTTGTTGTCACATTAAGGAGTTAGAGGAGCACATACCAGTACCCAAGATCCCGCAACCAGTACTCGAAGAAGGCTCCCATGTGGCAAATCTCTTTGCCACATTATTCACTAACTGTATGAGTACTGGTATCCATGATAGCCTGCCACCTTACATCCTGTTCACAACCTAGCAAACTTTGGGAGGCCAACCGGACTTCAAAGATCAACTGAAGTACAATCAGATCTGGTCCGGACACTGCAGATTCACTGGGTAGGCATCCAACGCCAATTTTGTGGTGGTGGCATGCCAATCATGTCGCAAGCTTTTGTGTAAATAATGTAAATAGCCCGGCTGGTAAATAAAGTGCCGAGGGCACTAAGTGGTGCTTAGGAGCTTAAGTAAAGTTTCCTGTTTTTAGTTTAGTTTCTGTGTGTTTCTTTTTAGCGCTCCAAGGAAAAAAGAGATAGCAGTTTTCAGGTACCGTTTTTAGCATCACCTGGCACAACAATTCAGTGCCATATAAGGCACTGTCATTTTCAGATCAAGCGCTTGGGCAATTGTACAACCAGAATGGGCAAGAGAGTGCTGAGAAGAAAGAAAAGGCCCCAAAGAAGTTGGAGGATTTTACCGCAACCAGTGAGCACTCAAAAGAGGACAGTGAGGATGACTCTGTTGCCCAATGGATAAAGGCCTGGGATCTCTACATTCAGACAAGCTAAATGCCCTGCGAGCCGCCAAAAATGTTGGCATTTTTGCCACATTAAATTTTTGATAAAATTTTGCCCAAGTATGGAGCTTTAAAGTGGCAAAGAGCACCCAGAGGTGGTGGCATTTTCGCAGGCCCTAAACGGGAATGATAAAGTGGATGAAATGACCTTTGGATATTTCGGCATTGCAGATCTTTTCTCAAGCTTTCTGACGATATATTACAATAGGTGATCAGGTCAGCGGATCAAAAGTTATGGCCCCGAGAAGCAGAGCCAGCGAAAGCCCACTTCGGGCTTGAAAAATTGGCTAAGGCACGGCCCAGAAAGCTTCACTTCGGCCAAAAAGCTCCACTTCGGCCCCTAAGTGTCAACTTTGGCCAAAATGCCTATGTCGGCCGCGAACCTCCATGTCGGCCAAAAACTCAATGTCGGCCGCGAACCTCAACATCGGCCAAAATGCCTATGTCGGCCGCGAACCTCAGCGTCGGCCAAAATGCCTATGTCGGCCGCGAACCTCAGCATCGGCTCAAGTTCGCCCAAATTTCCAGCGAACCCTAGGTTCGGCTCCAGTCTTCAGCGAACTTCAACTTCAGGCCCTATTTCAGGCAAACGCAAGAGCGGTTTTAAGACACTAAGGCAGCCACTTAAGGGGCACTTCGGAGGGCACTCACCCCAAGGAAGGAAGGTAGGTGAGCATTCAAGACGCACCAGGACGACCATGTCAGGTCATCTGCAGGGAGGTCAAATCTCAGCTACTTTTAGGGTTTTGACATTAATGATTACGGGGTTGAATTCCTCTATAAAAGCCACGCATTGTAATGAGGAAAAGGGGGTGAACATATTGCTAAAAAAGCCAATGTATTCAAACTTTTTGCATCAATACTAAGAATCCTTGGCTCTAATTTTGTCTCTTATTTGTATGCTGCCTTTTGTGATTATTTCTGCTAATGTCATTTATTTTTCTGATTGCTGTAATTCTATTATCTGGATTTAGGCATTAGAGGATAAGTGAATCTAGAATCTTCCTGAAGGATACATAGGGAAGTAAATGCAGTGTTAGTTTCTGTTTCATTCTTCGTGTTGAAAACTAAAGGTTTAAATATTGTTAGGTGATTGTGCTGCTTGTTCTTCCCCACTGTTACAGCCATGCATTTTTCTTTCTGCAATTTCCCAATCTCTTTCCAATTCCCTAATCTAAAACCCCAAGTAGTGTAGTATAGGAACCGGCCTTCTCCGGAGACTGGCACGAAAGGCATCTCTTCCTTCCGGCCTTTCAGGTTGGACCGGGTCTAGGGCGCATACGCAAACCAAATCCTTTCCTAGGGCGGATTCATGACCAACATTTACTATCTTATCATGCACAATGCAAACAGCTTTTATTTTATGTAACATCTATGCAAGCATGCAAAGCAAAAAATGACTATTAACATAAATAATTACAGGAGTTCCAATTGAGATATGTGTCATGAAACATGCAATCCATATTTAAATCTGTAATAAAATTGATTTCACCAAGCTGAGACAATGTCAAGTTACCCACCATGGAGGTATAGCTAAAAACTAGATTCATGAAATTTGTCCTTGTCCATTCTTTTACAAGCAATTTATCAAGTCTGATTCCAAGAAATTTGAAAATGGAGAAATCACTTGCACGCATGCTTCCACATGCAAGTCATAAATGCTAAAAGATGAAGAAAAACACAAATAGTTCATGAAGAACAAAAATATTTCAATACAGCTAGTTAAACATAAATGAAAGGCAATCTAAGTGCACCACCAAATATTCTCCTAAACTATTGGAGTTCAAATGGCAATCCCGCTGGAGACCTAGCACAAATTCTCTTAAACATTGGAGATTTACTTGGCACCTTGTTGTCATATGATTTCATGGAAGTATTTATCCTGCAGCTTACCAGACCGATAAGGCAACAACTAAAGTTGGAAGGGCAACCTTCCACAGCCTCATTACATATAACTAATCCAAATGTACACATTGATACTAATTTATGACAGGTTATTCAATCATATATTTGATGGAGGTTTACACTATGGAGTGTTCAGGCCAAGGTGTGCCTACTCCACTAGTCATCAACACAATTAACTCCCTAAGTTATCCCAATATATTTATTTCAAGGTCTGTTATAATTCACCCATTTGACCCAATAACTACAATATATTGTGCACGTCACATGTCATGGGACTAGGTGCATACACTTCCACCTCATGAAGAACATAGAAAGGTGTTTAAAACTTTGATTTATGCATTCAGACCATATTGGCTATATGCAATATTTACATCAAGACTTATCTTGAGGTTAAACATATAACCCAAAAATCTAGGTTGTAGTCGTGAGAGACATTGTTTCTTTTGTCTGATAGGTATGTGGTGCCTTTTATTGCTACAACAAGATGGAAGATGCAGGTGATCAGCCTGGTATTCTGTTGGGACCTCAATTACCAAGTTCAAGTTCAACAAGAAAAAAAATCATTACAGAAAACTCAGCTCTAAATTTTTTTTGAAGTCTGAAAAATAAAAGTAATTTTTTTTTTTTGTTTTTTTAGTATACTTCTTATATACATCCGCCGTGGGGATTGAACCCGGGTCACATCACGATAATGCAAGTGGTGTCCTTGCCGGTAGACCACATCACACGGATGTAAAATAAATGTAATTATTTTTATCAATTTACTTGTCTAATAAAAATATAAATTTATACAAAAACTTCACATATTATACAAAAATGAGGTCGACTTGCAAATGGCTCTATGAATAAGCTGCCCTATGACTGTTTTATCCTATTGAATTCATCTTAATTTTACCTCAGTTATTTTGTTTTAACATATAGTCTTTGAATGTGCGACAAGGAGTCAAATCGATGTGGGAATAAATTGTGCAAATTTTGGTAAAGTGGTCACACACAAATTACTTCATAACTGCACTATAGTGGTGTTTCAACATAACACATTATCATGGTATTACAACAAACCATATTATCATGGGCGGCCTTATCACAAGAGTGCCCACCGCAATGTGAGGATTTGAACTCGATTGCACTCATATGATTGCAGCTTATTTACCGATGAATACCATGGACTAAAATGCTAAGGTTAACATTGGTGCAAGCCTCATAGAGGACATGAGGCTAGGCTTGGATCTATACTATGTTGTCATAAGTTCAACCCCTACCTCTAGGCCACCTCATGGCTCTACAACATGCCTGCCCATCACATTGGAACCATGGTTTATAGTGCAAACCTCCCCACTCCTCACTACCCCAACCCATTGGACAAAATGTTACATCAAGGCGGGGCTCATAGAGAACATGAGGATGGACTTGAATCCATAAAATGGTTACACTCGACTGTAGGACCATGCATTGTCATAAGCTAAACCCCTATATCTAGGTGTCCTCGCGGCTCTACTCCTTGCTCCTCATCGCTTGTCCCAAACCCATTGATCTACAACTGGACAAGTTTTAGGGTTTCAATTTTTGTTTTTCGATCTCATTTGCCATTGAGTAGTGTTGTCCAATTATGTTCACAGAATTTGTTCGTTTTATGGAGGAAAATGTAACTTTTAGTGCATTTTTTATAAAATTTCATAAATTTGGCAACTATGGTTGGGCCTATGAGAACCCTAATAGGACCTAACCTTTGATGGCAATTACTTCCTAAAGGTATAAAGCCAAACATCTATACAAGGGATAATAGAAAAAACCAAAAAAAGACTTTCTTAGCTTTTTATATAAACAATAGTACCTCCTACTCACATAGTACATGACGCATCTGTTAAACACGAAAATTATCGTGTGATTTGTGACTATGACCGTAGTTCAACAAATCGTTGAGGAGGGTTTTACTTTCCCCAACCTTCGGATATTGAATTGGCTCCCTTAACTCTGCTGAAAGTAGAAATTGAAATTTAAGTGAAGTACATGAAAAGTAAATCTAATCTACTTTTTCGGAGAAAAGAGTGTGAGAAAGAAAACAAGAAATATGGCCAAAGTTGTAGCAAGTTTCAAGGTTGGTGCAATCAGCCTAACTTCATTGTGATTGAATCTTCAAAGTAATCAGCAATATTACAAAGAAAAGGACTGACAAATGTAAAGAGAGCAAAGCTACTAATTCCATGCATCCATGGATAAAAAGTAATAGACACAATTATTCAATAGTGTCACGCACAATTTTTCGCTTTATTGATCTCGAAAAATGTTTGAGTACAATAATCTCCAAAGAGTAGCTTTGGTATGCTTGGGTAGCCAAAAGACCCTTACAATGAGAATCATTCTCTTATTTATACTTGAAAAGTATAACCCTAATCTATTTTTGAACTAGCAGTTTAAGATTTCATGCAGGCTAATTATCCTTATCCACAACACCAAAAATAGACACACAAACTAGAGCGAGGTGCATAGAGCTAAAAGCGGGGCACTATAGGAAATGAGGCTCACTAGTCACTCCATGAGGGACGCTCTAGGAAGCGGGGCACACCCATCGCTCCTAATGGGGTGCTCTAATCGCTCTGAGCAAAGCAACTGGTTGCTCCAAGCGGGGTGCATTGCTTAGAGCAAGGTGCATTGTCTAGAGCGAGATGCCTTTGAAGATCTGACTTGGTCTCTTTCACGTTCTTTGTCTCATTTTGCGCAAAAAGTGGTTGTCTGGAGGTGATGGTAGTAGTTTATAAGTACAACACCTACAGATAAAGTGTTTCTCTATCTCCACAAGGGAAGGCAAGAAATACTATTCCTCTAGGAATATAATGTTCCACCACAATCCATAGGTAAAGGGAGTGAACGTTCATCTGACTGATGGAAATCCTAAGGCCATAATGAAGCGAAGAATATACATTAAGTGCTTAGCATAGAAGGCCATCTTAAGATCAAGAAGCTAAGAAGAGGTCTTACTTTACTAATTTATGGATGCACCACTTATAAATATGGAGACAAGAGGTGCACCTAATGAGAACCAAAGTTGGAGGCATGATCTATGTAAATCCCAATAAAATGGATCAGCGAGCTAGTCTACAAATACCATCCTTTCCTCGAACCAAGGGGGATTTATAGAAATAACCCTCAATGTAGAACAAAGGACTAGGTATGAATATCTCTACCTACCTAACATACAATCCTCCTACACTTACTTGATGGAGATGAAACGGGAGTTTGAAGATGATCTCAAGATGAAGCATGGGGGTTGCCAGTTCAATTTCTACATTGCACTCTAGAACTTTTCACCTACTATAAGAAGTACGTTGAAGCAATATAGTATGAACCCTCTACAATCTAAATGCATTCCCAATGAATAAGCCACAAAATAGATACTATCAAGCCCATAGAGAATTAGAGATTTAATGATACAATCAATGAGATGTGCATTTAAGGGTATATACTTAAAAACATATCTAAAAGCATTGGTGTTCCAAAATAGAAAGACAAGTGTATCCTTTGCAAAGGCATGTCAATGGATTTCCATTGGCAATGGGATTTCCTTTAGCAAATGCAAATTAAATACACCTCTTTCAATATAGAGTGTAGAAACTACACATTATGCCACAAAATTCAACAAGATACATTGAATCTTACAATTATGATTTGCATTCTTCTTCTATTCATACTCCTGCTTCTACAAATTTTCTACCTTAGCTTAAACTTTCATTGATTAGGACTCTTCAACGCACAAGCCATGTATGAAATATAAATCTCCAAGTGCCCATACAATTACAACCACGATTTGCTTTGATAGCTCAATTCTAAAATTGTTGAACATATGATAGAGATCTTCATTGCGCACTTCTTTATGTCCTTTAGTCTCATGGCATGTTCTTAAGGGCTTTAAACCCATGAATAAAATTTTAACATATGTTGTGGCCCTTTGATCCTTGCCTTCGATACTTGGTGTGTTGATTGCATTTAAAAAAATGAAACATGTTTTGTGGCCCTTTGATCCTTGCTTTGGATACTTGGGGTGTTGATTGCATTAAATTAAGGCCTTTGAATGATTCAAACTATAACGAAGGACTGGATAATCAAAGGCTTTGTTAATAGGAAGTTGAATTCTATTAACTTCTTGTTGCCACCCTATCTATTCAAACCCTTGAGTGTGTTATTTATCTTAACTCTTATAAAAGGATCCTATTATGGACCTAATCAAGCCTAGACCTCATCAAGCATGTTTCAAACTTGGATACGAAACTCTAGGGGAAATTAGTTATTAAGAAATATCATGAAATCATCAAATGACTTCATAACTAATCCATATCACATCAATCAGAAATAAAAATGGAAAGGAAAAAACTCATACAACAAAAACCCCAAGAAGAATTCAAGAATGAAAATTATCTGATTGAAAGTACACATCAATATCCTCTTTTTCCTTCTCCATCACCCAATCCTACCAACCATCCCATGATTCATTTTGATATATGTTTGGTTGATGATAATGTTGTTTGTCCCTCCCAATTGATGTCCTAATACTACTCTCTTCATTCCACCACAGCAACAACCAAATTTGAATTTTTGTCTTGTGCATTATTGAATGAAGCCCTTGGCTCCTTTCCCCACACTCTTCTCAACCAATGTTTGTTTGTCGCATTCGTGCTTGCCCCATGAATTGTTGTAACGGTGAGGAATGTAAGTCAATGCAACAAAAGCTCCAATTTCCTACAACTACATCTTCCATTTGAAGGGAATATAAATGCCTTATTCGGCGTACGAAGCAAGAGTTTCTTGTCATTACATGTCCTGCGCTTCTAAATGCTCTTCTTCACTCTCCCAAAGCATTTTGGCGCACTCTTCTTCCTAAGAAGCCCCGTTCCATCTACACCAATGACAAATCTTGGGTCTCCCATGCTCATTCCTTAGATGATATCCCAAGGCAACCTACCATTCATATCTCTTCCCCCCCAACATCATGTCACCTCTTCTCTTTAGGGGAACACAAATTAAGCACTAGCAAGGCTGTTGATTTTGTAGTATTTCAAGTCGAGTACTTGAAGTACTGTGTTGAAGCTCTTGGCTATCCCACTGCAGAATTAATCAATGAGGTTGTTTGTTTTGAGTTCCTTGCCTCCTAATTACAGCATATTATCCACCCCATCCACAAATATGGGAACTATTCAGATCTGAATACTACAAAACTATCATGATTGGGCACACATTTGCTAAGCTTTATGTATGAAATTCTCAAAACTGTTGGATCAAGGCAAGCTTAGAGAGAGAGGGCAAGTTGGTTTTAGAAAATATAATCAGACTATTGATCATGTTTTCACTCTCAGGGCTATTATTGAGGAGGCTCGCCAATGGTCGGTCTTGATGAAATGACACCCCAACAAATAAGGCCTCCATTTCTCTAAGGCATGCAAAGCAGCTAACATTTCCTTCTCATAAGTGGACCATCCTAGATTCTTGCCTAAAAGTTGCTTACTTTCAAAGGCTAATGGGTGTCCATCTTACATCAAAATAGCCCCAATACCTGTATCAAAAGCATCATACTCAATGACAAAAGGTTTGCCAAAGTCAAGAGTGGCCAAAACAAGAGTGGTACACATACCTTCTTTAAGGGCTTGAAGGCTTGGGAAGCGGCTTCAAACCGAACAAAGGTATCCATTTTAGTGAAAACAATGAGAGGAACGACAATCTTGCCATAGTTGCAAACAAATTTTCTGTAGAAACCCGAGTTTTTACAATCCACGGAATTGTTTAAGGGATTTAGGCAAGGGCCAATCTTGTAAAGCTTTGATCTTGTTAGGATCTACCTTAACTCCTTCCTAAGTTACTATATGCCCCAAGTAGACCTCCTTGACCCCAAAGGAACATTTCAACCTTTTGACAAAAAGATTTCCCCTTTTGTAACAGGTGAAGAGCTTTGTCAACATGCATCAAATGATCCTCCCAAGACTTGCTATAAATTAAACTATCATCAAAGAAAACTAGGACAATCTTGTGAAGAAAAGGACGAAAAACAATGTTCATGAGAATTTGGAAAGTGGAAGGAGGATTAGTGAGACCAAAGGGCATGACTAGGAACTCATAATGACCCTCATGTGTACAAAAAGCACTCTTAGGGATATCCTATGAAACCCAAAACACAAATCTAGTTTTGTAAAGTATCTAGCACCATGTAATTCATCCAACAAATCATCTATAACAAGGATATCAAACTTATCTTTGATAGTGATCTTGTTGAGAGGACGAAAATTAGTACACATGCACCATGAATTATCCTTGTGTCATACCATCACCACCGGAGAGGAGTATGGATTGATGCTTGGACAAATGATTCCTTGATCCAACATTTCTTGAACCAGCTTCTCAATTTCCAACTTTTGGAGCTAGTGATCGCGGTAAGGACGCACATTAGGAGGTTGACTTCCTAGAACAAAGTGGATGGCATGATTATGTGTGTGCTTAGTAGGAAGACCCATGGGCTCACTAAATACCTCCTCATAGCGATCCACAATGTTCTATAAATCTAAAGGAAGAGGTGGAAGAAGTGGCTCCGAAGATTGAACCTCCATGCAATTGACTTGGGCAAAGAATCCAAAACCACCTTTCTTCAATATCTTTTACATACTGTATGAACTAACCACCTTGGAGGGAGGGGGTTGGATTCCTTGGTGACAAATGACTCTTCCCTTCTCCATCCATTTGACGTATAATTTTTGCAGATGAATAGTAACATCACATCACCAAGCTAAGATAGCAATGTGTTCCCAAGATGACATCTGAACTACCTAGGTTCATGGCAAAGAGATTGCCCGACCAAGTATAATCCCCCATTTGGATGTTAACTTTAGTCGTTCAACCCACACACTGAGCGGTACCCCCATTTGCAATTAAGACTTGAAATTTATCCTGATTTGAAGTATTGATATACAAGCCCAAGGATTTTGTTGTCTTACTATCTATAAAATTATGTGTGCTACCTAAATCAATCATCACATTGACATGTTGTCGTTTAATAAATCCTTGTACCTAGATTGTATGGTGAGATTGGCGCCCATAAGAATGTGAGTAAAGAGAAGTGAGCCATGGTATCATCCTCATGTTTTGCCTCATCTACTTCTATCGGTTGCTCCTGTTGTATTGAATATTTATCTTCATATACTGATGTCCCTTCACCTTCCACTTGAAAGTTACAACGTTCTTCATAGGCCTGATCTCAAGGATGGTAGGAACGACATTTGAAACAAAAGAATCCCTAGGAACACTCATTATTGCAATAAGGATGACGAGAGTTGAAGTCACATCTATGTTGGAGACTAGAAACTTGGAGCTTCTGGTTTGCCTCCAAAGCTATACATTAAGCATCATCGACAATATACGGATTGAGCATGGCAACTTCCTGTTGAATTTTATCCTTAAGACCATGGCAAAAGGCTAAGACCACCACCGCTGGATTCAATTGGTGGGTGTAGGTGAGAAGACTAGTGAACTCGAAGCAATACTCCTCCATTGTTCCTGTTTGCTTTGTTTGCATAAGATGGACCACATACGATGTGGAAGATCCTTTGTCAATTTTCGAGAGAAATCATTCTTTGAAGTCAGGCCACAAAAGAGAACCCCCATGTTGGTGAAGCTTCCACAACAACCATTGATGAGCTTAGGTTCACAACTTAGAAGCTGCTAATGCGACACGACCTACTTCAAGAACATGGTGCAACCAGATAAGGCTATCCATTTCGGTCAACCACCCTTGTTGATAGGCACCTTCAAAGGTGGGCATGTCAATGTGAGGAACAAGAACTTCATGAGGCCAATCAAGGAAATTAGAAGTACCTCCTATCATGGAATCCAAATCAAAAGCAAAGCCTAGGTCATAAGCATCCATAACTAGAGGAGAACCTTGGGTGGCATAAGGAGTTGAGTGACTTCCATAGGAATTTGGAGGACTATGACTAGGTGGCGATTGTGGAAGAACACTAGTATTTGGTGCTTGATGAATTATTGGAGGTTGTTGTCGCACAGTTTGTTGTGAACCTTTGACAAGAGGAGGTGTAGTAGCAGATATTTGTAGGACTCTTTGGATGTTAATCCTCTGGTCTTGATTACTCAAGGACTTGACAATGAAAGTAATTGTTTGTTCTTGATTCAAAAGATAAGCACAAAAATTAGGGCCAATAGTACTGGGAAGAAGGATACCAATTGGCGAGGTAGCGGGAGTGACCAAGGGAGGGTTATTAGGAGAGGATGAACCCGAGGTGTTAGGAGGAGGCAAAGCCATGGCATTTAAGGAAGAAATAAGACATTGGTCAAAACTATTGATATTTGGGGAAGTGTTGTGATGCTTACCAGGATTTTTAGGTCAACGCTTCTTTCTACTCATACACACATCTCTAAATGAACAATACGCTATAATCGACCATTGACTTGTGCCCAACCAATAGTGGCAAGAGGTTCATTCATACACTAGGGGCATTGGAAAAAACAAAAAAATACTTGGAATGATGTCGTGAAGAGATAGGTCTTCCACAAGGGTCCTAGGACACTCGCCTTCCAAAAAAGTGTTGGAGATACCCCTTGTTTTGACCATCTTGAAGAGACGATTGCAATGGTATAGGTCTCTCACAAGGGTCTGGCGACACCCGCTTCTTTTTAAGCAACAACAAACTCACAATATTCTAGAAGATAATTGCACCAGAAGATGGACCAAAAAAGAGTTCTTAAAATTACCAAGAAACGAGCAACAATAATGTTCGACAAAGGTTCAAGAATGGTCTGTGTGCCCTTCTGTTGCAAATTCCCACCCCATAGGGGGCCAAGATCAAATCTCTAATACCACTTGTTACTAAACAACTTCAAAAATTGTTGTCTATATGCCCTTTTGTTGCAAATTCCCACCCCATAGGGAGCCGAGATCAAATCTCTAATACCACTTGTTACTAAACAACTTCAAGAATTATAGCAATAGCAATAGCAATCCAATAATGCATAAATAACATTACCCAAATGATGATAATAATCCAGATCCAATTGCCAAAAAATCAATTATGCAACAATCAAACTCCACATTCATATTAATGCAAATCCTTAGCCACTTATAGAGGACCAAGTGACTAAGATTCGAATATGAAAGGTAATCTCAACTACCACCTAACTCTTCCTATTTATAGATTAAATCAATCATTAACCCTAACCCTAATGCTCAAGGGCCAACTATCTAAACCTAGGGCCCAAGCTAATAAAAATAAATATAGTCGACGTGGTTGTATTACAACCGTTACAATTGTTCTTGCTCATACTCCCAAGGGCCTACAAAGATAGTTGAACGCTCTTGCTCAATTTTATGACTTAAAACATCTGGAAATCAATCTTAGCAATACTAAGGTGTTGATCTTCAACACATCAAAGAGTAGCCTATCTAAGTTTTAGTTCTTCTATAAGAGCAAGTCCATTGAGATCATCACTGCTTACACGTACTTGGGGGTTCAGTTTATAGGTCCTTCCTTAATCTTTGACCAACTTCACAATCACGCCCTTGCAAGGAATACGCATCTCTCTCAATCTTGGAACATCAATGCTTCTAGCAACACTTCCAAGACATACCCACAAAGATGCATCACTTTGATTGCATCATCAAACCCACAATCCTTTATGGATTTGAGATTTGGGGTCCTAGTCTAGGGTATGTTGAATGGGCTTGCATTGAGAAAGTCCGGACTATTTTGCTTCAGCAATTTATCTGATGTAAAGGAACAATTCCCCAATGTATTGTTCAAGTTGAGTTTCCGCTCATCCTCTTCACCTTGAGAGCATCTTCAAAATTAGTTTTCAGTTTCATCGTCTTAGATCCATGGGTGATTGCACCTCAAGTCGAAAGAGATACCCATATTTAGCGCTTTGATCCTCATAATACATTACACCGAAGGGTTCTTTTGGCTGTCATTGTGAATGGTACTTGGATGTTATTTCTCTTCTTCAACAAATTGGCATTTCCATAGATCAATTACCTCCATTTACTCTTTAAATGCTCCTCCTCGCCTTCTTCCTAATAAGAAGGCAATTAATCACAAACAGCTAGAGATGATGGTTATCAACAATATATTTAGGTCCCTTGGGTCACCACATCTCAACCTCTTAGTCCTAAGTTGGCCTTCTAGACTAAACATATCATGAGGATTAAGAATGGCAATATTACTTGTCCTAAGTATGTGGAGCAACATAAACAGCCTTTGGATTCCTCTTGGTAAGCTTAGAGTATGCTCATACCAGTTATGGGTGGAGAGAGACCACCATATTCCTCAAGAGGATACAATGTATCATCTTTGCTTTATTCAGGAGGTGGAGATTGAAGAGCATTTCATTTTCAAGTGTCTTGTTTATTATGAGATTCGAGGGAGGTATTATTGCTTTTATAGAGACTCAAGTAGATCGCTTACCACTTTTTTCAAATATCCTGACCAAAGATGCTTGGCTCTTTACCTCAAGGAAGCTATCACTCTTTTGTATCAATTATTACAAGGAAGACAAACTACTAATCACCTCATTCTTTCACTCTATCTCTACAGTCAAGAGTAATAATGCTCATTTGAAGCTACAACTATTCAAAATGTTAATGACAGATATGTGCACCCTTGTTTGCATACAATAGTGGCTACTAGAGCTTTGGTTCCTTCTTCTTGCTTGCGATACAACTACAGTTCTTTGGCGTCTAGTTTCAGCCACCCCTCACATACCAAGACGCAACTTACCAATTTTTCCGCTTCTATTGGTTCCACAATCATGGATGCTAGAAAAAAGTCTTGAGGGGTCGAACTCCATGTCCTCCAAGATTATCCAACTAGGCCCTCTTAGTCCTGGCCATTCTCCTAGAAGCAACATTAGATTCTATGTTGGCCCTTTTAGGATGGTGATGACGATTGTGCTTCTACATTACATCCCACTATAGATTAGTATTAGCGCTTGGATTCAATGAAGAACCCTTCTATCTCTATTGTACCTCAACTTCTAGCTCTTTCTTAATCATTACTTTTAGCATATTAGGGTTTATCCATTTTGGGTAAACCCTTGAGGCTATAATTTTATGCCATACAATTGTTCCACTCTGGAGTAGTTTACAATAGATTCTTTACTCTAGTTTAACTTATATCCGTAGTACTTTTTGGTTACCACAATGCATTATAATTTGTAACAGCTCTTTTCAATGAGTCCCATTGGCCTGTTTTGGCCATCTATGGACATTAGATGAATTATCTTATCTCAAGAAAATATACTATATCTATACTTGATCGAAACCTAGTAGATGTCTTCTTTTTATTTTTAATTTTATTAAGTTCCCTCCTAAGTAGGTCCACCCACTAACATCAGCAAAGCCCTCGGCCATGTCAGCAATAATCAATGTGTTTAAGCTCCATCATATTTAATGCTCAAACAAATGACATCTTTTGCATAAATCAGATCTACTTTACATTTGTGTGATGACATTTACAAAGAACTTGGTGATACTGATGAAGTATTGCAGCATCTCTTGACTGACATTTCAGTATAATCTGATCTTGAATACCAGCATAGTGTTGATACTGTCCCTGGGTTCATGAAAACTCACAAGTTGGCAGCCAAGTAACCCCTAGTGAGTTATTTTGACCCTGGACAAGTCTCCTTCTGTAAAAAGTAGTATATGCTATAATTTTTTTTCCACTTTATTTGCCAAGTAGTTGTCAAGTTTGCCCTGAGCCAATTCTGGGTCAAAAGAACATGCTTATCGTGTTTGGGACGGGTTTGAGTCTCAGTAAGGTCATATATGACATCAAGAGCTATGTTTACTAAAAAGAAAACCTTTGACTAGTTTACTTCATAAATGTTCTTGATCTAATAAATGTTGCACACTGTGTTAGAGGCAGAGCTGACCATTTTTCATCAAGGATATCAGCAAAGGGAGCTGTGACACCAATGGTTACATTTACAGCTAGCTTTCAACATACTCACTCATTTTGACCATAATAACAAATGAGGTATGATAGTTATGAATGCTCAGTTGATTATTACTGACTGTTGCATTGACCTTTTGAAGTGAAGCTTGACTATCTTTAATGATTTTGACAAAAGAAAATGTTGTTGGCTAATTTAAGGATACTTTGATATAAATTGCTGCATTACCAGTCATATATTGTAAATGCTGTAGCATTTTTTAAGATTTAAATTGAAGTATTTCCACTACCAGTCATATATTGTACCAAGATGTGGTATTAACTATTAAGGATCCGTATTCCAAGAAATAGCCTAGTTCTGGTGCTGGGTAGCATTGTTCTAAAATGATTACTAGCTATAATAATGAGCATTCTTCTCCCAGGATCCAACCCATCTTTGTATTGATAAAGTTCTAACAGCTGATCATCTCTTCTTTTCACAAGGATGCTTTGTATCAATTTTGGGTCTCATCTTAGGGCAAGGTTGCAGTATACTATAATTGAGCACCATTGCATAAATGGGAATGCAGAATATTAAATCTATGATCCATCTATTCTTATGACTCCTTGTCCAGGTATAGGACAAATCTGTAAATTCAGACTTACTAATAAGCTTCTTAATTTGTTTATTAAATCAATAATGAGGATAGTCATCAAAAAAAGGTGGTTGGAGTCCCATGTGAGTGAACTCTACATGACAGCAAATGTGTGTGTGCATGCATGTCCTCAAACAAGAACAAGTCGTGGTAATCATCCTTGACCTCAGAGTTGGAGTCCCATGTGAGTGAACTCTACATGAAAGCAAATGTGTGTGTGTGTGCATGAATGTCCTCAAACAAGAACAAGTCGTGGTAATCATCCTTGACCTCAGAGGGAGACAGAGCTTAGATTTAATACTGGGCATTCTCATCACATAGTGGTGCCCAACCTTGTCCTAATATGAGGACCAAAATGGATAAAAAGCACCCTGTCTCAAGATGGCAACGACCTCTATTATTATGGCTCCTCCCTCCAACACAGGACAAATCTCTATATTCAGACTTACTAAATAGCTTCTTAATTTGTTAACTGAATTGATAATGAGTATAGTTATCAAGGAAAGGTGGTTAGAGTCCCACGTAAGTGAACCTTACATGACAAAGAACATCAAGAGAAGTTGTCTTTTGTTGTAGTTTTGTCGAGGCCTTTCCCCATGCTAGACCATTGAATTTTTCCTTTTTATTAACACTTTTTGTGGTTTTGTATTTCATTTTGCATGCAAGTAACCAAAAGGGAATTATGAGTCATAAAATCTCTATACTGTTGTCTCACCAAACTCTACACCCCTTATAGGCAAGTCATCTTCCCTCTAAGCTGAATTTTCAAAATTTGATATACTTTTTGAGGCAAGACACCTACCCTTCCAAGTTGATTATCTAAAATTTGATATACTTGAGGCAAGCTATCTACCTTCTCAGCAAGGACATCTGGCTATAACTAACCTTCAAGATGTTTGCAAAGTCTTGATTGTTTGTTCATATGGTCCACAAGCTCTAATCATGCCGACAATAACATTCAACTCATCCATATAATGTTTGTGTCAGTTATGCAAATGCTTCCAATGTAGTAGGGTTTGACTATCTACAAATTTTCGGGGCAAGTCACTCATATGTTCAATGCTGTAATTCAAACCATCCATGCAGTCTTAGTCAATTACACAAGATTCAACAATGCACCCTAATAACAACTTCAAGTCATTTGTACAATTTTGAGGACAACCATCTAACACAATTTAACGTTGTTTGTAGAGCATAGGTCCACCATCTAATTGTCTGGACAAAAACTTTGATTGTATGACACTAAATTCATACCCATCTGGCACAGTATTTTCAGTTCTAAACACATTTCTAGACTATTTACATAAATTTCGAAGCCTTTTGTCCAACTTCTATGTAGCCTTACTTTGCAATCCTCTAATGAGCCATTTGCACCCACAAAGAGGTTATGTGGCTTACAAAAATGCAACCCAGCTTTCTACAAGTAATCTCCAAGTGTTCCGGATAAATTTTTCTTTTGATTTTCTCTTTTCAGTTCCTAATGTAATTTAAATTCTATCGTTATAAATGGCAATTTGGATAGCATGGTGGGCTTGGTTTTGTCTTCAACATTTAATGTTGACCATGCTTGCTCCACGACTACACTGCCCATATCCACAATATTCAAGACTAAATATCTCTTCTGAAGGGTTTGGTGAGGAATTACTATCAAACACTCCATTTGCAATATCTAACTCAACTACCTTTAGTTATCCAACCCCACTATTCTCTTACATTAAATAAGTGTAATTGTTGTTTCTTATTATTTTACTTCTTTTCATAACTGTCCACTCCCCTTCAAAAAATGTCCAGTGATGATTAACTGATCTTCAGCATTGACCATTCTACCTTGCAAGCCCTCTACAATTACCATTCCACTCTACAAACTATTTGGATTCATATGACTAGATTAACATTGGTTGTGATCATCTGTCTATTTCTTCCCAATGTCCCCATACAAGCATAGCCAATATCCCCAATATTGTTTTGATTGCTTACTCGATACCATACTCGATATGATGTTTAGTTACCATGTTAGTTTAGCTGCTTCTATTGGAAAGTGTTCCTTAATGGATTTATTAGAAGGGTTACGATTTAACATTCTCAATTTTTAAACAATTTGATAGAAATTATCCTAATGGCATGCAATTGGGTTTTGATAGAAAAATTATCGGTAATGAGTAGATCCTAAAAGAATTGTCCTCATCTAAGTTGAGGATTTCTTTTGAAACTTCTTCAAATTGAATTGAATACATAAGGAATAAAATAAAGCATGGTTTTGTAAGTCAGTCGTTTTCAAACAGCCCACAAATTACTCGATGTGCTCAAGAGGATCATTAATGTTAAGCAAGAGTGTACTCCATAAATGAGTCTCTTTGGTACACAGACTAATGAGCTTGAGGGCATCATTCGACAACAAACATTGATGTTAAAGCAAGATGCCTTTTACACCATGTCTTGATTGCTATGTTATTTATGACAATATGTTTCTCCTTTCTAACACTCCTAAGGGCTTGCAAAGACATTTGGTTGCACTTGATCTATATTGTAACCTTAGATATCCTAAGGTCAACCGTGGCAAGACTAATGTTATGATATTTAACTCCTCCAAATGCCTTCTACAAATTCCACTTTTTCTACAAGGACAAACCTATACTTATTTGGGGCTTCCATTCTCTTGTCCATTATTTCGACTCAAGCTTATTTGGGGCTTCCATTCTCTTGTCCATTAATTCGACTCAAGCTTGCCACTTAATCACAACTTTAAAAGTTGGAACATCAATCTTTTGACACACGTTTTCAAGACCTCTTTGGAGATCAGCTCTTGAAACCTATGATTCTCTATGACTTCAAGGTTTGGATGTTGAGCTTGGGGTTTGCTAAGTAGCAAGTATTGAGAGGGTTATAACTATTTTGCTATCCACTATAAGCACAAAGTTCCTCAATGCATCTCATACAATGAGAGTACAACCCATCCACTTTAACCAAAGAGCATATATAGACTCACCTTAAATCTCCATCGACTAAGATACATGGGGGCTAATTTGTCAATTCAAGACAAATCTTCATCCCTAACCTTGAGATGGATGAGTAGTTAGTATCTCGAGGTTAGGTTATTTCTCCAATCTATAAAGAATTTTACGGATCACATTCCCCTACTTTGACATTCATTAGAGACCCTCCAATCTCTTTCCTAAAAAAGAGGTGATTCATAACTAGATGAAAACATCCATTAGCAACACAATCAGACTACGTGGAACTCTCCTCTTGAACCTCTCATCCCTAGCATGGATATTTACATTGAGTACTTCATGCGAATGGTTGATGATGCCATCACCTGCCTAAATTATATCATGTGTGAATCATCTATAGGCCTCATAATTTCCCTTGGTCACATGCATGTCCACTCCCTTTGACTACAAATTGAGGTAGACAACCATATTCCCTCAACGGATAGGCTTTGTCACCATTACTAATGCATGAGATAGATACAAAGGAACACTATCTTCAAGTGCCCTGCATATTACGAGATAAAAAGGAAGTACTACAATCACCTTCATTAACGATGTTAGTTCCATGAGACAACACTTTCATAATTAAGCAACTACCAAAAAACAAGACAGACCTATCCCTCAACATCATCCCCACCTACAAGAGGTCTACACAAGCACAAATTTTAGATTTCCTCTCTACATTTGGACAAATTTCCATGTTGGATGCTAGGAAAGCATCTATCATACATTCCCCTAGGATCTAATCTGGTCCTTCTATCATAAACACTAACAATTTGACATCATCAAGACTTTACATTGGTTCATTGGCAATGATTGTCAATGAGTCTCTGCATACAAATATGGTTTATCGACAACTACAACTCCAACCCTCTCCCTTCTCTCAATAGTGGATCTCTCACAATCATTTGAGCCTCACTATTACCCCCATATATTTATACAAATATTTGTATTATATTTGGTACATGATTGTATAACACGATATGCCAAGTTACATAAGATTGAAGCTTGTATTATTTTGTAATTTTTACACTGAAAAGCTCCCTCCCCAATGTAAATGTAACCAAAATATACATTTTGGTCATTCATGGACATTAATATAATCTCTCTTTTTTCTATATTTATTCTAGTCTTGGACGCAATCTTGTGGTCACATAGAAATATATTTGCATACATTTGTAGAAACAAAATTTAATGTATTGAAACTCAATTCCATTTCTACTTAATAAATCTACAGATCTGCAGCAATTAGCAATAACAATACACACAGGAAACATCCAACAGCAATAGTAGATTTTATATTAACAGCAATATGTACGGCACACTTGCATACAATCTACACTCTGTACAGCAATAGCATTACATACAAACTATAGTTTGCAACCTTATGCAAAACATACGTCGGCCAACCCCACACACTACGGTCGTCCACCACAATTACATCCATCCACCTTACCATATGCTCACACCATCCTCTTGAATGAATGAGGTAAAGTTTTTATTTATACAACTAGAAATTAGTTGCACCCTCTAACTACTTGACACCTCATCATTTTCCTAAATTACATTTCACTTGCATTAACTTACATTTACATTTCATTTCATAAGTCACTTTATGACTTTGTCGTACATGCTAATATTTCACTTTATCACATATAATATTACATTATGACTTTATTAAATTGTTAAATATATGGACGCACATTTAGTCAAACACTTTGCATACGAACTATAAATTAACCCAAATACCAAAACTTATTCATTAAACATAGACATATCGATTTGCCTGCCTACTCATATCATTTCAATACCATCATTGTTGTTATTTGTACATTTGGAGAGGTTTAATCCTCAAGGCAGCTCCTACATCCTATTTATTTGTATGTGCACAATCCTTTGTGCTTTACTCATCCCCATGAGCAAGTTCTAGTGCTACAAAAAACATAATGTACCCATTTTTTTAACAAGCCATGTGTGTGGGGAATGTCCTATGTGCTGGTAGAGGCCGACAAGGCTCCATTCCCCTATGCCCACCTTGTTGATACCCAAATGGTTGTGTGTTATTCCCTTATTGACAAGTGTAGCTCTCGGCCTTACGAGGGGTCATGGTTGGGAGGGGACTGCTCAGCCCTATGCGTCGGTCATAGGGATTTATCACACTAACCACAAAAATTTAGCTGCCTTAGGCTGTCTCAAAATTTTAGGAGTATGTATGGAACTATTTTGGTAGCTTTGTTTGGGTTTGATCCTGTTGGATCTCTAGATCTTGGTTTCTCTTTTGGTGGCCTATGGGCCTCCCTTAATCTCTCGAAGTTGTGTGGATCCATTTTGTAAAAGGTTTTGGGTTCCTTTCAAAACCCCTTCTTCCACCAAATCAAAAAAATATATATATCAAAAAATTACATTTGCTATCATATCTATTAGTCTACATGCAACTTACCTTTCTATTAAAAATATTTTATAAATCCCTCAAACTGCTATGCTTGCTTCATCAACTCCTTGATATCGTGTTTGTTAAGAGATATAATATCCCTGGGCCATTTACCTTCTTAAATTTGAAATTTTTCAAGACAAATATCAACACACAATTGGCTAAATTGTCTATTACTTTGTTCTCTTCTTTATAGTTATCTTGACATTTCCAAGATACTATCTCCATCAATAATTAGTATACATAAAATATGATGCTATTGTTGATCTAATCCCTGTTGAGTAAAACAGCAATTTGATTCATAATGGAGATGGTTTAAATAATACAATTCAGGACTATAATAGCCCGGAGGTTACGAAACCATCCGAGGCTGAAATAGAACCTGTTATAACAAATAACAGGTTCAGCCTAATTAACAAATAATGTAATAACAAATATACTAACAAATATATACGCTAACATCCCCCCTTATTACATTATTTTGGTAATGATATAACTATTAGCTATACTAACATCCCCCCTGATTACATTATTTTGCAATACAAAGAGAGTTGCGAAACAATTCAAATTTGACACGTGCAAGTGCCTTAGTGAAAATGTCTGCAACTTGAGCATCGGTGGGAATGTGCTGAAGCTGAATTCGGTGCCTCGGAACTTCATCTCGAATGAAATGACATTGTGTGTCAATGTGTTTTGTTCTTTCATGATGGACTGGATTCTTGACTAGGTTCAAAACACCCTGATTGTCGCAAAACAAGTGTATTGGAGATTTGGATGGATGACCCATACTTGTCAGAATGCGACGCAACCATATCACTTCGCACACAACTTCACGTGCGGCGCGATACTCTGCCTCTGTTGATGAAATAGCAACCACCGTTGCTTCTTGCTGTGCCAAGAGACAGGACCGGATCCAAGATGAAAAATATATCCTGAAGTTGACTTGCAATCATCAAATGATCCGGCATAGTCGGAGTCCGTGTATCCTTGCAAGAAGAATTTGTTGTTCCTCTTGTATTCTAGGCCATATTCTATTGTGCCACGAACATAGTGAAGAACACGTTTTGCTGCTTTCCAATGAGTGGTCTTAGGCTCCTGCATGAACCTCGAAAGATAGTTGACAGCAAATACGAGATCTGGCCTAGTATTGGTCAGATATATGAGACTCCCAATCAACTGTCGATAGAGAGTACCATCTACCTGAGGTGAATCATCATATCGCGATAACTGAAGTCCAGTCTCCATCGGAGTTGCCATTGGATTGCAATCAGTCATGCGATATTTTTCTAGCAATGTCTTGGCATATTTTTTCTGAGACACTTTGATGGAGTGCTCCTTCTGGCTGAATTCCAGACCAAGACAGTAATGGAGAAGTCCGAGATCTAACATCTCAAAAGATTGACACAAGTCTCTTTTGACAGTAGAGATCATAGTTTCTGAACTCCCTGTAATGAGCAGATCATCAACATAGAGTACAAGCAACACTATCTCAAAACCCTGTTTCTTGAAATAAAGGTTTGCATCTGACGGACATCTCTTAAAACCATGCTGCAGGAGGTGATTGTCCATTTTTATATACCAAGCTCAAGGAGCTTGTTTCAGGCCATATAAGGATTTGACCAATTTGCAAACTTTCTGCTGTTGGCCTTCCACTGCAAATCCTTCTGGCTGAGTCATATAGACTTCTTCTTGGAGATCACCATTCAGAAAGGCCATTTGGAATCGCAAGAACATTTGTTTTTCTTGACAGCATTAAATATAATCAATGATCGTTTTCTTCTAAGCTATTTGGAATCGCAAGAACATGTATTGCGGGAAATGTAGTCACCATTGAGCAAATAAAATAAGGCTTTCTAGGCACAAGACTTCTTAACATATAACATGAAGCACACGCTTAATGAACCCACTTGCATTTTTCATGCCAAAGCACTAGTAAAATCAGATGCAAGATAATTGAGATCTTACTAGACAAAAAGGTTTCGATGCACCTAAGTGATGGGGATGACAAAAGGAAATTACTGAGATTAGGATGACAAAGATGACAAGTGTTCAAGAAAGTCATCATTACTAGTCTATTGATGAAAAAAAAAATCTCATTGGGCACACAGCCTACAAATGAGACACAAAGATTTCACACACCAAATTGGAGGGAGTATGCTGCCAATGAGGCAGAGCCTATAGTACAAGTCACTACCTGCTGCCTATTCAAAACACTCGAGCAAACCACGGCCAAGACCATTAGATTGATTCAAATATTTTTATTACTAAGCCTTTACATCTAATGGGACTCCTAAAGCCAAATATAGAAGGATGTCCTACCCCTTCCAATGATTTGAGATTACAGGAACTTATACATAGATTTACCATCCATTATTGACTAATTGCTTGTATCATAAAGCCACTCTTCATTAACCAAAAGTGATAGCAAATAATTTCTCTTTAGCCATTTTCCATGATATAAAGCAATGTGCACAAATATTAAAAACCTAAACAAATCGATACAACTGTCTTAGAATCTCATACCAAATATTGCAAATTATACAGAAAAACATGAAAAACAGATATCAAAATGGCATTGGCTCAACCGGTTGTATTCCTCAGTTTTCAAGGAGAAGACCCAGGTTCAAATCTTGCCAAGCAATACATGCATAATTGTCAAACTGTTGTAATACATTGATACAACTATGTAGTCATGATGTAATATGGGTGGGGCCTGTTTCAATCCCATATAACCAATTAAAAAAAATGAAAAAAAGATGAATTGCTGGATCCATAAAGCTAATCATGACAGGATTCACTGAGCTAATGCTTTCATTATCAACCAAAGAATCATGATGAAAATAGCACCTTCTTCTATCAGATATACTATATCAAGTACTGGATGCAAAAAGCAACTAATGCTCACCTTTTCATTCATTTTTAATGCAGGAAAAATTGCATTTTCCAATATTGAAGAAAAATGAGATGCAACTAGGCGCCAACCCTGACATTCAAAGCAAAAAAATAATAATGGGGCATTATGAAACATGAAAATGATTAATCATAAGGGAAACCAGTAAGTCAATCAACTGCTAATGGTAGATTCCAGCTAGCTTCATTGCACATTCTACCTTTTGCAGAAAACACAAGATAACTTTATCTAATCTGCAGATAACAAAAAGATAAAAAGATAACTTTTTAAAAGAAATACAGAGAGAAAACTCACAGGACCAGTTTCAAGAACATGTGAAATGAGATCAAACGCCAATGAAATTATCCGTTCCCGCAAGGAATGTAAATTCTGGGGAAAACATCAGGTCCTTAGTATGACATAAGTGCAAACCATATGAACAAATCATTAAATTACACTCTTGTTAAATACACAGTGCAAACTTGAGGATTCATCTGACTCTAAACCATAAACATGAAGATAGAACATTTTTAAGAAAATGCATATCAAATACATATAACACAATAAACACCCAAGATACTACAAAACCTTGTACCTGGTCACTGAGTAGATTCTAGCAATCCTAACCCAATAATTCTTTGGGATGTGATGACAACTACATCTTGTCTATTTCCAGTAAATAATATGGTAAAATCCAAAGACTCGTCAACATGAAAGGGACAGATTTTGATTTTATTTTAATCTAAACAAAAAGAAAAACATCAAATTAATGAATAATGAAAACATTGGCCTAAGACTATTTGAATTAAGGGTATTAGAGCATCGGCCAGATCATTGCTTGGATCAGCAGAAATGCTTTGCATTCATAGAAGACATACCAATGCATTGATTAGCACAGAACAGGGAAAAGCCTACCCAACAGTTTGATTCATTCTCTAAAATGTTACTTGCAGATATACAAAGCATCGACATGTTTCTTTGAAGAGCAAATGACATACTTTGGAAATAACAATTAGGATAACTTATTAGTGACTTACATCATCTAAAGTCTTCTGCTTGACAATTTTGAGTGCTGATGTTACCATAGTTGGCATAAACCTGCAAAAGAGACATACAAAATGATCGAAAATAATACCATTGAACTATAGCAAAAAACTTATTTTTTATAGCTTTAAATGTCGTGGTGTCAATGGAGCAAGGCTCAAGAGTTGTACTTGTCTGTGTGTCTCCTGTGGCGAGTTACCAGTGTACAGAATATCTGCAAACACCTTTTCCCTATTTTGAGCTTTATCTCTGCAGTCTCTTTCATGAGCTTACCAAGTGCTAAAATATCCAATAGGACAACAAAGTCCTGATTCCACGAAGGCAAGGAAGGAATCAAAGAAGACGGCATATGGGACCTGACCTACATGTGCCATAGTCATGAACCTCAAATTAATCTCTTACTCGTTTAGGTAAACATGCACAAGACAAATGCTATTTCAAAAAAGGTGTGGCTCCAATGAAGATACAATTTTTTTTAATGACAAAGACGAGGTTTAAAAAACAATCCAACAAAAGAAAAATGGACTTTGCGATTGACCACAAATATGCCATAGGTGGTATTGCTGATGACATATGTCTCCCCTCCTTCAACTGGCTATAGTTTGCTGTATATATTCCTCTACTTAGACTCTAGAGCCATTCTCTCTGCATTCTGTGAGACCACCTACTGGTTTTACGCATCATTTTGAGAAGCAATTTGATGTGAAAATTCTTGCTCTGTAGATCCTTTAGGTCTAAGCTTTCCTCAATATGCCCCTTAAGAACTTCCAATTATATAGTTGTTTTACATTTATCTACTCCTTTTTGTTGTGGGAACAGACTGCCTCGGAAAAACATCAGCGGAATATATTTCCAATCACATTTCATGGTCAATTTCACTTGTGCGTTATGTATTCTCTATTTTGATTAAACACTGCACAAATTGTTCTCCGTAGTCAAAAGTCTTTTAAGCATTCTTTCCAAAACAACGTTCCTTTGTTGTTAAATGTGATCGTGATTTTGTGGGCTACATTGTGTCATTCCAAACTTGAGATTGCTGATCATTTCCTGCTTTTGTTCATTATCACATATAACCTTGCTAGTATTTGTTTAGCTGGGATACCTAGTGGCTGCAGTGGAAATTAACACTGGTCAATCCTTGATCTAGGAAGAGCATGGTAATTTTTTCAAGGGATATTAAATGGAGACATGAATTTAATTCCTCTGTCAGATATCCAATCAGGATCTGAAGGCTTCCAAGCATGAATTTCAAGTTAGTCATATTGTCCATGTATCATTACAGGATCTGAATACCATGGTACTAAATTGGAAAAAAATAGCAAAAAATGATTATGCGTGGACACACGCACACCCACACACGTGGCTCAGAATCAAACAGAAGGAAACTGTATCTGCTAATAATAGCTTGGGGTAGTTGGTGATAATGATGGCTCTGCTTCTGCTTCTACTTGGCATTCAACGACTGATTAGAACTGGCACTTGGATCCTCTTGAGCTCTTCCCTACTTTTTCCCTTTTCCCTTGATTGCCGGTTCTCATATCTCTTCATCATTACTTGCGACAGGCTAGGGTTGACCCATTTCTGGGTCCACCCACCGAGGATGTGATTAGATAATGTACAAGAGTTTAACTTTAGTGTCATCCACTGGGAACTCATGGCAAGGGCAAAATGCTGTGACTGAGATACTGGTTAGTGATTACTCAAGTGCCAAGTCTGGATACACTTGTAGCATAGTTACCAGGTTCGGTCCAAACCAAAGGTTCAGAAGGCCAAAAAGATGCAGAGGTTTGGTTTGTTCAAGATGGTTTGTTGTAGGTGAGTTGGAGAGGAGAGGGCAATCCTCCAAGGGAGGTCCCAGGTTCGAATCTCCACCCTACCAAAAAAGTTGAATTGGGTACCCAAAATCCAATTGATAATGTTGGTGCGGGCAGGGCTGGGTGCAACTCCCGGGTGACTTTGACGGTGTAGAACCCCCTATTCATGGTCTCTTAGACCAAGGCGGCCCTGCAAGGGGTTTTTCGCTTAAAAAAAAAAGATGGTTTGGTTCGGTTTGGAAAATATAAATGTAATAAAATAAAATATATATTTTCAAATATATCACATATAATATATGTAATATATATAAAAATATATGATATAATATATCTAAATATATAATTTATGATACATATATTAATTTTTTTAATTCATTATAAGGGGTTTAAGCAGGCCCAACCCGTATTACACAGTGGTATTAAAACAAGTTGGCAATTATGCATGTATCACTTGGCAAGATTAGAACCTGGGTCTCCTCCTTGAAAGTCGAGGTATTTAACTGGTTGAGCTCATACCGTTTGATATGATATATATATTAACTATACCATACATTACCATTATATATATATATATATATATATATATATATATATATATATATATATATATATAATTTATATTTGTTTATACTACTTTATATTATATATAACTTAAATAACAAACAAGGAACTAAAAAACAAAAGACATTAAAAATTAATAACACTAGTTTAGAAGTAATGTTACTTCTTTATTTACATTCTGGATGATTCAGCATGTAACGTGGTACATAACCTTGGAGATTCTTCAGCCTTTCACAGTGAAGTTATTCCTTCCTTTCTTGCTCAGATAGAACCCATTCTGCGAGTTGGCAACGAGATTGAGCCCAAGTATTCGAGAGCCGCCTATCTCTATGAGTTCGATACATTTGAAATGCATGGGCAGAATTTCTACAAAGGGGGAATTCTCTAAAGGTAAACCATTTTGCCTTAAAGCCTTCATTCTGGTGCAAACTAACCTGTCTATTTCCCATCTCTGGCTCTTAGTAATGGTGCAATCTTTCCATTGGGCTTACATTTCCACTTCCTCTGCAAGCAATTGAGTATTTAACAAACCCTGTTATGATAATCATTTTCTAAACAAGTGTCCAAAAAGGAAAAGGGCAGATAGATGTGTCACTTTTTACTTATAAACAGTGACAAAAACTCCACCAACGAAAATGAAAGGGGAGAGCACTTACGATCTTGTGCGACGAACAAAAGGCCATGCAGACTCGTAAAGAACATGCTAGGGCTTCTTAAATTTGCAAATAAATATTTTTAGATTTATTAACATATTGACCTGCATATACTAGGCTTTTCTAATTTACAAATATATTTTTTAAATTTATAAAAAAAGTGGTCCAGATCGAACAAACCTGTTCAGACAGTGGAAAAGGTTTGGGGTCAGACCAAACCTAGTTGAGGTTCATCCAAACCTGGTAACTATGATTGTAGGGTCAGAGTGTTTGATATAGGGTCTAGAATTTTGAATCAATGCCTACTACAAAGCTACTTGGTACAAAACAAAAAGAAGAATGATTATTTATTTTCAACCCAAACAAAATTATCCCATAGACAAGGATACTTACAAGTGTTAGCAGCTAGCTGAGAGCATTGTTTGACTAGCCATGAGGAAAGTGGAGGTGCAAAATGTGAAATAGTTCCTTGGTTAGGACCTCTTATTATTAATACAAGGGAAGATCCCAAATCCACCTTATGTTGAATTATACTATTAATTGTTGACATGGTTTGGTAGTTTTTTTTTGTTATATCCCAGTGCTGACCAAGAGAATACAGCTGCTAGATTGCATGTGTCAAATATTGTGTGTTGCTCAGTGGCTGACAATCAGGATCTTTGCATGTGTCAAATATTGTGTGTTGTTCAGTGGCAGACAATGAGGATCTCTGCCGTTAAATGGAGGAATTAAAATCTTCCAGTGTCACATCCCAAATTCTCAGTAGTTAATAAATATCATTTATTTCCTGTTTTAGATGGACGATATGGCAATGATGACTCAGCATATCATATATAACGATAAGAATGGCCGTGTGAGAACTTTCTGAAGGTTGGACAAGTTCTCGAATGGGGTTGTGATGTTGGTGCCAAGATTGGTGCTGGTGCCACATGGATTGACACCATAGTACTCTGTCAGACAGGTTGCCACCAAGGCTGTTCAGATTAGCACCAAGTCTGGAGGTGGCACCCAGTCTGCTTGTACTGGAGCCAATGTTGGACGTGACACTGATGCATGAAAATGAAGTTGGCACCAAAAGTGGAGTTGGCGCCATGAACAAATGTTGGCACCAGAAGTGGAGTTAGTGTCACGGACAAATGAGTTGTCATCGCCGAATAGGAGGTTGGCGCCATGAACAAATGAGGCACCATCATCAAAGATAAAGTTGAAGCCGCCATGAACAAATGAGGCACCATCATCAAATATAAAGTTGAAGCCAAAGGCGGAATTGGTGCCATGAATAATGCCACCACCGAAGCAGGAGTTGGCACCATAATAGAATTAAATTAAATTGGTGATGTGGTTTTATAATTCAGCATCTCTGTTTAACAAAGGGATTAATTATTGAATTATTGTTAATTTTATGTATGGCAGCATGATGGTTGAAATGGATTAATCAGTCTTTTATGGTGTGAGCATTCACAAGGTTGGAAGAAGGGTATCACAAAGGAGAAGAAGAAGAGGTATTAAAGTGGAATGAAATTCCAACATAGGAATATGCCACTGGAAATAAACAGCTTGTATGGGAACAACATCACATGAACCGGTTAGAAAGCAAGAGGGCCAACTACCCCCCACACACATGCCACGACTCGATGTTAATAGGGGTGAAGAGTCTCACATAAGCGAGACCAAGGGCTTCCACCTTTAAGCCTGCTACCCCAGTAGCAAAGAGTTTGGCAAGCGTTGGGGCTCATAAACCACTCAAGTACCACAACCGGGTCAATGTGGGATTATTAACACACGCACAGACTACACTAACTAAGTAGAAGAGGTATTAAAGTGGAACGCAAATGTGTAAAAGCAACAGGCGTAGAAAATGTTATCACACACACCACCATTAGATGCATTTTCATAATTATGAATGCTTGATGAAATTATTAGTTGAATGTCGTTTAGAATCTAGAATGTTGATGTGGATGACTGACTTTAATAATGATATAGCTTGTGTGATTAAAAGCAAATAAGTGTTTAATACATTCTAGATAGTGTAAATAATGCATTGGGGATCTTGAAAGGCTGTGTTTGTGCTGTATTTTGCCTTTAGTACCATGGGGAAAATAAATGATGGTTGAGACCTTATACTTTTGGAGTACACCTTTTTCCTCGGGTGAATTAGAAATTAAGAGTGGGGAAGTGTTATGTAAGGGATGCTAAGTATTCTCAAGGGCAAACATGCAGACTTTCTATTATGAAACTTTTAGCTGCCAAAATTCCTTGATCTTGACCTATTCAGGAAATGGAAAGAGGGGTTGTTGGGCTTCTGTTATGGTTTTAAAAGGGCAACATTGTTTACTTTGTGGGGGGGCTTTTTGGGGTGTAAAGGAAGTTCTTTGGAAAAATGTGGAAGTTTCCGTCTACAATCACCAGGCTATATTTCATTTTTTTGTATGGCACAAAAAATGAATGATACTGTTTGGTTTTGAATCCGTTAAAGGGTTTTTGTTTTGGAAAGCTTCTATTTGTTTTAGTGATTGAATGAGTGGATTTAAGAAAAGAAATCCATCTTGATTAAGATATATCTACTTTGCCTTTGTATGCATTCAAAGTTGAAAAGAGTGATTCTGTTGTTTTTCCTCCTTTGATGTTTGGAAGAGATTTTGGCCCTGAAATCTAGTGTATTGCCTTAGAAAAAAAAAGATTATGGAGAGATTTGTATAAATCCTAAACCGATTATCCCATATTTTAAAAAAGTTTGCTTGTTTGGAAGGTTTGTTGAGCATACCAAAATGGGTATTGGTTAGCATCCAAATTTGCATATTTTTTTGACCTTGGAACCAGAGTTTTGAGCATGGTCGGATGTATGAAGCTGTCCACTGCAAACAAATTTGGGTTTCCTTTGGAATCAGAGTTTTGAGCAGAGTGTGTTGTAGGGTTTGATAAGTTATAGATTTATTTATCATGTTTAAGCCCAGTGAACAATCTGGGTATTGTATATGCATGCAAATGCCAGGGGAATCTGTATGGAAAGTTGTCTCGTTGATGGTTTTATTTTAATCAATCTGCCTTTTATTGTGAGCAATAGTTGATTTTAGAATAAGATAAATATATTTATGTATCAATAAAGGAATACATGGTAGATTTTATAAGAGAGAAGAATTTAGCTTTGGCTCAGCACAGGCTGGGCTAACATGGTAAGTCACCAGACCGTTTTGGTCATGTTATATTAGCCCTCTTCAGGACTGTTTGATGAGTCTGAGTTTGCTCTCTTAACTGCCTTGCACACCCTGAGCCACCTTTCCCGTCCAGCCAGTAGGTGGATATGGTATTCAAAACTTGTATGCCATTTTGTTTTTAAAGCCAGAAGTGATAGATTCTTGTTGAAACTTATTTCATGGCAGAGTTCTTATTTGCACTTAAACGACTCATATCAGAGTTGAAGTGAAAGTTTGTTTGGATGTAAAGTCTCCTTCACTGTCACCAAGTTTTCTTGGTATATAGATGAACATAATATTATGGAACTATAGATGTTCTAATATTCTTCCTTGATTCCTTAATTGGACAAAATACCAATTATGATGGTTATAGCTCGTAAGTGTCAATATAGTATTTGAATGAATATAGGTTGTTGTTTCTCTTTTGAGGATTGAGTTACTGAATCTTCATAGAAATGATTGCTACTTCTGATCGGGGCAACTACTATTACTGTTTGAATATATGTTGGAGATTCAGTATACACAATTGCCATTTTAGTTGTAATCTTTCAAGTGAATATGCTAGTTCTGCTTAATACTTCAATTGGATTCTTGCATAAAATAAAATGTACTTGTTGTAGCTCTGGTAAATGAATGAATGTTGTTATAGTTCACATGGGCACCAATAAAAGCTATCCTGCATTTAGGATTCTAGCTTTTGATGTGGCATTTTGTTAAGACTAGATTGAATATCACTAAAGGTTATCCATAATATTATTTCATGGCAGTTCCTTATATGGTATAATACGGCATCCCATCACGCAGATCTCTTCACCCCCACATCATGTCACCTCTTTTCTTCCAAGGACATCAAGAGAGCTATACAGAGATTTTGCACTGGTAAATGTTTAGCAAATCAAGCTAATCCACAGCTGGTTCTCTAATGCTAGTTCCTTATACGATATAATAGGGCAGCCCACCATGCATATCTCTTCACCCTCCACATCATGTCACCTCTTCTCTTCCAAGGACATCAAGAGAGCTATACCGAGATTATGCACTGGTAAAGGTGCTAATGTTGAGTGATTTAGGCTAAGGCCTTGATAAAAGGCATTGAAGCCATTGCCTATCCCATTTCAATAAGTTTGTTTGTTTTGGGTTTCCATCTTCTTGATCACAACACATTATCTACCCCTTCCACAAAAGTGGGGATTCCATAGATCCTAAGAGGTATAAAATTATCATGATTAAGCACATGTTTGTTAAGCTTTATGCCACAATTTTCAACATTAAACTCCCAAAACATCTAGAATATGGCAAACTTCAAGCAAGAGGGCAGGATGATTTTAGAGGTGATCATCAAACCATCGATCATGTTTTTAGTCTCCAAGCTATTACTGAGGAGTCTCATCAACAGTCTTCCAAAGTCTTTTGTTGCTTTGTGGACTTTAGGAAGACCTTCAACATTGTTTCTATGCAATTCTGTTTCAATGACTACAAGACTGTCATTTCAAAGCTCTTTATGACTCTTATCAAGGGACTCTCTAAGGTGGTTGGGGGATCATTTTTAGACAGCCTCTGTTTTCTTTAATGATGTTCAAGGCACTAATGACGTTAAACAAGGATGTAGTCATTGCCCCACACACTTTTGGATTAAATTAATGATCTTGAGGAATTTGTTCATCAAAACATACATGTTGAAGATGGTTGCCTTCTACATGAAGCCTTGATAGTTGTATCACTTTTTATAGATGACAATACTTTTTGCTCATACTACCAAGGGCCTACAAAGACAATTGGATGCTCTAGCTCATTTTTGTCACTTAAGACGACTGGCAATCGACCTTAACAAGAGTAATGTGATTATCTACAACACATCAATCTAAATTCCAATTCTTCTTTAAGGACAAACCAATTGAGATTATCACCACCACCACCTACACCTATTTGGGGGATTCAATTCACTGGTCCTTCTAGCCTCACAATCCCAACTTTGCAAGGGATACAAGCATCCCTTTCAGCCCTAGAGTGCCAATGCTAACAGATATGTTGTCAAGGCATACATACAAAGATGTGCCTCTTCGAATGCATTATTAAGCCCACAACCCTTTATGAATCTGAGATTTGAGGCCCAAATCTAGTAAAAGAATAGCTCCACAATGTATTGTCCAAGCTGAGATTGGCACTCACCCTCTTCTCCTTGAGAGCATCTTTAGAATTATTTTTCTTCTTCGTCACCTTGTATCCATGCATGACAGAACATTAGGACAAGAGAGAGATGCATATCTAGTACTTTTGCTCTTTTGAATGGATTTCTTTTAGGAGCACCTCCAAACATATGGTATTTTGAGGGTACTTTTCTTCAATCAATTGGCATCTCTATAGATCAATTGCCTCCATTCAGTTACACCTTCTACAAACAATTAAGAATGGTTATCAAGAATGATTTATACAAATATGTTAACTTGGATCTCTCTGCCTCAACCTTTAAGTCTTAAGTTAGCCTTCTATGTTGAGCATTTCTTGAGGATAGAGAATGACATTTCTAGCTGTCCTAATTATACCCAAAGACATTTGGCACACAACCTCAAGATCCCTCTTGGTTAGCTCCAAGTTTGCTCACATAAATTGCCAATGGAGAGAGACCACCATAATCCTCGAGAGGAAAGGATATATCGCAATTGCACTCTTCAATATGTGAAGACTAAAGAACATATTCTCTTTGAATATCCTATTTATTATGAGATTTAAAGGAAGTACCATTACTTATATAAGGGCCCAAGCGGATCTTGCCACCTTTTACCTTGGCCAAAGTTGTTTGACTTTGTACCTTTGAGAAGCCATCACTCTTCAGCATCAACAACTAGAAGAGAAAACATCTACCACTCAATTAATCACCTCTTTCTTTCAACCTGTCTCTCCTGCAAAGAGCAATAAATGCCACTTTGAGACTATGAATCTCCACGATGAGAATGGCATATCTATACATCCTTCCCTACACGCAATAGCAGCTAGTAGGATTCAAAGTCTTCTCGTATTTGGTGGATCAAGGCTATGACCCTTCAACATCATAGTTCAGCTTTGCCTCACTCACCTAAGGGTTGCAGACATATGCAACTTACCAACTTCTTATCTTATACTAGTTCCTTGACCATGGATGTTAGGAGAGTTCACAGGCTTTGAACTCAATATTACCCAAAAAGGCCCCCTTAATCTTCACCACTTTCTTGGGAGCATCATTAGACCTTGCATTGACTCCTTGAGATGATGTTGATGGCGGTCCTCAATAGAATAGGGCTTGTTGTCTTTGCTCTCTCCGAGAAGTGGAGACATAACTACATTTCATATTGAAGTGTCTTGTTTATTATGAAATTTGCGGGAGGTACTATTGCTACTTTTTTCAGCTATCCTAACCAAAAATACTTGGCTCTATACCATCGCGAGGCTATCAATTTCTTATGTTAGGTATAACAAAGAAGATTGACTACAACTCAATTAATCACATCAATCTTTAACCCTCTCTGCAACCAAAGAGAAACAAGTGAAACCATAGCTCTCTAAAATATGAATGACAAATATATGTTTGCTTCTCCAACAAGAATCGAAGCTATTGTTTTCTAGGTTCTTCTCTAGCTAGAACCATAGCCAAGGTTTTCCAAGTCTGCTTCTCCAATTGGAATCGAGTAGGGTTTTCTTGGTTTGCTTCTCCGATGGGAACCAAAGCCAGGGTTTTTTGGTTTGCTTCTCTAAGCGGGAATCGAAGCCAAGGTCTTTTGGGTTTGCTTCTCCACCGGGAACCAGGTAAGGCTTTCTAGGTTTGCTTCTCTAATGGGAACCGAAGCCAAGGTTTTATGGATTTCTTTCTCCAACCAAAACCAAATCCAAGGTTCTCTGGTTTGCTTCTCCAATGGAAACTCGAAAGGGTTTTCTAGGTTTGCTTCTCCAATGGAAACTTGAAAGGGTTTTCTAGGTTTGCTTCTCCCACAAGATCAAAGGTTTTCTATATTTGCTTCTCTAGTGAAGACAAGGGTTTTTTGGAATTGCTTCTCTAGCTAGAACCAAGGTTTTCTAGGTTTGATTTTCTAGGTTGGCTTCTACACAAGAACCAAAGCCAAGGTTTTCTGGGTTTGCTTCTCTATTGAGAGTCAGTGCCAAGGTTTTCTAGGTTTGCTTCTCCAACAAAACTAGAGCTAGTGTTATTTCGAATTACTTCTCCAACGAGAACCAAAGCCAAGGGCTTTTTGGTTTGCTTCTCTAGCGGAAACAAGATCCAAGGTTTTTTGGGTTTGCTTTTCCAACGGAAACCGAAGCCAAGGTTTTTTGAGTTTGCTTTTCCAATGGAAACTAGAGCCAAGATGTTTTGGGTTTGCTTCTCCAATGGAAACCGGAGCTAGGATTTTCTAGGTTTGTTTCTCAAGTGGAAACCGAAGCTAGGGTTTTCTAGGTTTGCTTCTCCAACAAAAATTGGAGCCAGGGTTTAACTAGAGTTGGGGTTTCTAATCTAACATGGAAACTCCACCTTTGCATGCTCTCCAAACAATGTTAACTCCCAAACTCAAGTACAATCGCCTCACCAAATGGATTGCAAAAGTCAAGCATTTTGGCATTGAGCTTCAATGACAAATATCACAACTCCAAAACCAACTTCGCATGAAAGATGCTACCATTGAGACCCTACAATGTCAAGTCCAAGAAAAAAGTGAAAAGATTGTCAAAGTAGAAAAGTTTGAACAAACTCGTGCATCTCCAACTGATGATCTTCACCATCTTCAAGAGGTCGTTCATGATATACAACATAAGCAAACAAAGATCCTTGTCCAACATGAGAATCTCAAAAATGAGACAAATGCTCATCAACAATCTCTTCAAAAACAGGTTGAAGAACATAATTCATGGGTTCAAGTGGTTAAGGGGAAACAAATTCTCCCGTTCTGGAGTTAGCAATGCAAGCCAAATTTGATAAGGGCAGGGCATGTCAAGCCAAAGGACTCAACCTTCGAGTTCGAGGTCTTCCAAAGCCTATTGATCCCTTGAAGGCAAGCCATGATTTTTTGCGTAACACATTGGACATTAAGGATGGTATCCTTGATCGGCATTGATAGCCTCTGTTGGCACTTTTTTTATCCGATTCCACTCATCTGAGGAACATTTGTGAGCTTTAAGAGCCAAGAAGAAATGTTTTACTTTGTCCACAAAAATTTACGTGGAAGAGGACCTCACACATCTTCAAATGGAGGAACTATAAAAAGCACATACGCAAGTGATAGCTACTTGAAAGGACAAGTGGGCAGTTATTCGTCACTAAAAAGTTGTGATTTGAGACTCCCCTCCTTCATGGTGGTCACGCTCTTGGCCTATAAAATGAAGGTGTTCTCGAGTCCCAGTAGGTACCAGTAGCCTTTGTTGCTTGTTGGAACTATAATGGAGCGATATGGTCTTTTCCTCGGGTACATTCCAAAATGTTATTTCTTAACAAGATCTTGTTTTTATCACAAAGACCCATGAGAGCTCAAAACAAGATCTTCCACCAATCAATGGTTACTTTTGTGTTTCTAGTTTCCGACACGTGACACGTCGATCAGGTGGCGTTCGCATTTCAGGTGGTGTGGCATGTTCATTCAGGACTATCTTTGTCAACATGTGTTATTGGTCATGCAAAATGAGCACTCCAAATACATATGGGTTCAAATCAAAAGGGGCCCAACCCCTCTTAGAGACATCTTCATAGCAGTATGTTATTTTCCTCTAGCATCGTCAACTTTTGCCATCCACTCTGATGGTGACCCATACTTGGATCTCTACCCAAATATTTCTACATATTCATCAATGGGTGATGTCATTCTTTTAGGTGACTTCAATGCCCGTATTGGGACCCACTAAACACCTTTTCATGATCTTACGAAGGATGAGTTTTGTCTCTTCGAACTCAAACCCAAGGATCATGCATCTACTAGGACCTCTGCAAATGAGAAGCATCCTGTTAAAACTTATGGAAAACACTTGATTAAATTGCACGAGTCACATGGCCTCTTGGTTTTCGATGTGATTCTCAATTCCCTAACTCCTCCAAGTTCACTTGTTTTCCACATGCAAGAGGTGCAAGTGTGGTTGACTATGTCATCACCAACAAGACTTTGCTTTTTGATATTCACGGCTTTTAGGTATCTAGTCAACTTCCCTTGACTGATCACGCAATGTTGACTTTCTCCCTAAGTTTCTCCTCGTTCACCTCTACATCTTTTCCTCCTCCATCTCCCAATCCTACCAACCATCCCATGTATCATTTCGACCCATATTAGGCCGATGATTATGTTGCTCGTCTCTTCCAATACCACTCTCTTAATTCCACCACAATAACAACCAAATATGAATTTGTCTTGTACGTTATGGGATGCAGCCCTTGACTTCTTTCCCCACACTTTTCCTCATCCAAAGCTTGTTCGTCGCATTGGTGTGTGCCCCATGAATCGTTGGTATGATGAGGAATGTAAGTCCATGCATGGAAAGCAAGAGGGAAGGCTAGTTTTAGAAGGTATCATCAAACTATTGATCATGTTTTCACTCTCAGTGCTATTATTGAGGAGGCTTGCCAATGGTCCTCTAAAGTGTTTAATTGTTTTGTGGACTTTAGGAAGGCCTTTGATACTGTTCCCATGCATCTTTTATTTCAAATACTACATGACATCGGCATCTCAAAGCTCTTTATAACTACCATCAAGAGAATATAAGAGGTAGCTGGTCGTTTTCGGACAGCTTTTGGTTTCTTAGAGGATGTCCATAGCACCATTGGCGTCAAACAAGGTTGTCCTCTTTCTCCTTCACTCTTTGGGATCCACATTAATGAGCTTAAATAATTTATCTGTCAATACATACACGTTGACAATGGCTTCCTTCTACACCATGTCTTGATAGGTATATTGCTTTTTGCAGATGATGGTGTTCTTCTTGCTTCTACTCTTGAGGGCCTACAAAGACAATTGGATGCTCTTGCTAGCTTTTGTGACTTAAAATAGTTGGTAGTCAACCTTAGCAAGACTAAGGCAATGATACTTAATGCATCAAAGAGTACCCTATCTAGGTTTCAATTCTTCTATAAGGGTGAGTCCATTGAGATCACCACTGCTTACACCTACTTGGGGGTTCAGTTTATAGGTCCTTCCCTTAATCTTCGACCAACTTCACAATCACATCTTTGCAAGGGATATGCATCTCTCTCAATCTTGGAACGCCAATGCTTCCAACAACACTTTCAAGACATACCTACAAAGATGCACCTCTTTGATTGCATCATCAAACCCACAATCCTTTATGGATCTAAGATTTGGGGTCCAAGTCTAGGGTGTATTGATTGGGCTCGCATTGAAAGGGTCGAGATTATTTTTCTTTAGTGATTTATCCGATGTAAAGAACAATTCCCCAATGTATTGTTCAAGTTGAGTTTAACATTCATCCTCTTCGTCTTGAGAGCATCTTCAAAATTATTTTTCAACTTCATCGCCTTAGATCCATGGGTGATTGCAACTCAGGTCTAGAGAGATACCCATATTTGGCGCTTTGCTCCTCATAATGCTTACCTCTAGGGGATCTTTTGATCCTCATCGTGGATGGTACTCAAAAGTTATTTCTCTTCTTCAATCAGTTGGCATCTCCATAGATCAATTACATCCTTTAAAATACTCCTTCAATGCTCCTCCCTGCCTCTTCTGAATGAGAGGGTAATTAATCAAGAAGGCAAAGATGATGTTTATTGACAATATATTAAGATCACTTGGTCACAATCACATCTTTGCAAGGGATATGCATCTCTCTCAAATTTGGAACGCCAATGCTTCCAACAACACTTTCAAGACATACCTACAAAGATGCACCTCGTTGATTGCATCATCAAACCCACAATCCTTTATGGATCTGAGATTTGGGGTCCAATTCTAGGGTGCATTGATCGGGCTCGCATTGAAAGGGTCCAGATTATTTTTCTTTAGCGATTTATCCGATGTAAAGAACAATTCCCCAATGTATTGTTCAAGTTGGGTTTAACGTTCATCCTCTTCGTCTTGAGAGCATCTTCTAAATTATTTTTCAGCTTCATCGCCTTAGATCCATGGGTGATTGCAACTCAAGTCTAGAGAGATACCCATATTTGGCGCTTTGCTCCTCATAATGCTTACCTCTAGGGGCTCTTTTGATCCTCATCGTGGATGGTACTCAAAATTTATTTCTCTTCTTCAATCGGTTGGCATCTCCATAGATCAATTACATCCCTTAAAATACTCCTTCAATGCTCATCCCTGCCTTCTTCTGAATGAGAGGGTAATTAATCAAGAAGTCAAAGATGATGTTTATCGACAATATATTAAGATCACTTGGTCACTCCATCTCAACCTCTTAGTCCTAAGTTGGCCTTCTACACTAAGCATTTCATGAGAATTAAGAATGGCATTATTACTCATCCTAATAATGTTGAGTGACACCGGACATACGACCTTAGGATTCCTCTTGGTCAACTTAGAGTATGCTCACATCAGTTGCGGGTGGAGACGGACCACCATATTCCTCGAGAGGATAGGGTATGTCGTCTTTGCTCTATTTGGGAGGTGGAGACTAAAGAACATTTCATCTACAGATGTCCTATTTATTATGAGATTCAAGGGAGGTACTATTGCTTGTATAGAGACCCAAGTGGATCGATTATCAACTATTCTAATCAAAGATGCTTGGCTTTTTACCTCAAAGAAGCTATGACTCTTCAATGTCGATTATTACAATGGAGACAAACTACTATTGACTAATCTCCTCATTCTTTCATCCTATCTCTACAATCGAGAGTAATAAGCGCTCATTGGAAGCTACAACTATCCAAAATATTAATGGCAGATCTATGTGCCCTTGTCTACATACAAAAGTGGCTGCTAAAGCTTCAATTCTTTCTTCTCACTTGCAACAAGACAAGACAACAATTCTTTGGATTCGGGTTTTGGCCACCCCTCTCATACCGAGGAGTTGTAGACAAGCGCAACTTACTAGTTTCTTGTCCTCTTCTATTGGTTCCACAACCATGGATGCTAGAAGAGTCTTGAGGGATCAAACTCCATGTCCTCCCAAGATTATCCAACCAGACCCTCTTAGTCCTTGTCATTCTCCTATTAGCATTATTAGATCATTTGTCAACCCTTTTGGGATAGTTGGTGACGACAATGACTGTGCTCCTACTTTACAACCCACTACAAATTAACGTTGGCGCTTGGATCCATTGAAGCTCCTCCTTTCTATCTTTGTTGTACCTCAACTTCTAGATCTCTCTTAATCATTTCTTTTAGCATGTTTTGGTTTATCCATTTTGGGTAACCCTCAAGGCTGTAATTTTATGCCATACAGTTGTTCCACTTTAAAGTAGTTTACACTAGATTCTCTACTCTAGTTTAGTTTATTTCCGTAGTACTTTGCGGTTACTACAATGCATTATAATTTATAACAGCTCTTTTCAACGAGTCCCATTGGCCTACTTTGGCCATTTGTGGAAATTAATAGAATTATCTTATGTGTCCTTGTCTACATATAAGAGTGGCTACCAGGGCTTTGACACTTTCTTCTCCTTGCATGTGACAAGACAAGACTACAATTCTCCGACGCCTCATGTACCCAAGAGTTGTAGATGGATATAGCTTACCAATTTCCTATCTTCTTCTATTGGTTCCTCAACCATGGATAATAGTAGTCTTGAAGAGTCGAACTCTATGTCCTCCTAGGATTATCCAACCAAGCCCCCTTAATCCTATCCATTCTCCTAGTTGCATCATTAAATCCTATGTTGGTCCTTTTGAGATGGTTGGTGATGACGACGACTTTTTTTGTACTTTACATCCCACTCTAGAATAGGGTTGGCACTTGGATCCACTTGAGCTCTTTTCTATTTCTCTTTTACCTTGACTGCAGGCTCTCTCTTCTCTTTTATCATTAGTTTCAGCATATTAAGGTTTACCCATTTTTGGATCACACTCTTGAGGCTGTATTTTAAACTCATACAATGGTTCCACTTTAATGAAGTTTTCTCTAGTTTTTTAACTCTTGTTTAGCTTATTTTCATAATACTTTCTCATTACAACAGTGCATTATAAGAGCTTTTTTCTGGCGAGTCCCATTGGCATATTAGTCATTCGTGAGCATTAATAGAATCATCTTATCTGTCAAAATCTTACAAAGAAAAGGCAAAACAAATAAGATTTTAATCCATTGCTAATTTTAATAACGTCAAAAAGAATGCTTAATTTTATTTAAGGAAAATATTTTCTATGATTTTCTCCTTGTACGATGTGCATTAGGCTGAAATGAACTGCACATGTTAATTTATATTAATAAATAGAATCTACTTCAAAACCTACAAAAATTCCCTGTCATTCAAACTACTGATTACTAATGTAACTTCTACTGCAAACTTGGAAGTAGAAAGGATGTTTGGGATGCAACCAAAAAGAAAAGGCAATGCATTGCTTACAGCCAAATGAAAACACTTGCACAGAATAAGTAGGGCATGCTCGTTCTCCAAGGTATCTGTTGCCATGTCTTTTGATACCACTATCTGTGCAAAGGACAGGTATCAGAAAAGAAATGTCTTAATCATTCTTGCATAAGAGTGGACATATTAAATTAAACAGAATATAATTAAAGTAACCAGGATTCTTTCTTAATCCAAAATATTGAGCATATGAAGTAACCTGTTCTACAAAATGATGGAAAATTCCATATAAAGGAACAAGGGCCTCCTTCGCTATCAACTCTAACTGCTCAGGGACAGGTTCTCTTGCCACTTTTGGATTCGTGAAGTACTACAGACAAGAGAATTAACATGTTGTCAACACAGTTCACATTTAGGCACACCATGTATCTAACTGTCAGACTGGCTAAGTAGTCACCAAAACAACAATACAAGGAGTAACTTCTATGAATAGTTTAAATCTTTACAAGGCACTACTGAAAATATATCACCTGAGATACATTTATAGATTATGGATGTATATTTATCCCATCTTTACCATGTGACAAACAATTTTCAGTTACAACACTGTTTCCATACCTTAAATATAAATAATTTCTAAACATTGCAGTTGCCAAGCATACATCATAATAAAATTAACACGCTTTCTTTTAATTACATAACCAGATACTGCAGCATTTGTCTAGCAAATCATCCTGTGCATTAGGCTTTGAAAAGAAAAATGGATAAGGTCCGATTTTGGTGTCTTTGGGTTATCATTAGTGCAAAAAATATTTGGCATTGCAAATGTTTCATGAGCCAATATCTTTCAATAATACAATCTGCCATATTGAGACACAAGGCATAGTCCTATGAGCTCATCTCTGCAACACAGCATCAGGAAATTTTCTTCATTTGCTTACTTCACACATTGTGATCTTATAATTAACAAAGCAAGTCATGTATTCTCAAGAGCTGTTCAAATTTTACCCCAATTTGTAGATTGAGTGGCTGTGAACAGTGACTAGGTAGGAGGGAGAGCTTGGTTTGATATCAAAAGACACCAATGAATACTTGGAATCATGGACTTACATACTTATACTTGTAAAAGCATGGTTCACATCTACTCGTTAAAGGAGGATATGATCAATCAACAATAAAGAGCTGTCTAAATATATGTGAAGATATCCTAATGGGCAATAAAAACTAGTTAGATTGCTTAATATGAAAGCAAAAAGGATGAAACTAAGAAGATATATTAATGTAGGAGAAGTGCATGATGACTCTAATGTGGTGGTCACAAAGCATTAATAAATCTTAAGAAATCCATCTTCTTTATTTTCTTTGGATGGGTCAAAATAAGCAATGCAACGCTATTCCCAAAATAATCAATTGAATTTACTTTTCAAATTAGAAGGGAAAACATTGGCTATTCCCAATTTATTGAAACAATACAAGAACATTATAATTAGCAAGGTTCCACGAGCCTGGGGGACGGGGGGACGGGGGGACGGGTTTCCGGGGACGGCGAGGGACGGCAAGCCGATTTTAGGGGACGGCTCGGGGACGGCTGGTATAATACTATAAAAATTGAAATTTTTTAGAAATTTAGAATAATCTACACATTCAGAATTGTACACCCAACAAAAATGATATTTCATATTAGTAATCAATTATGTAAGCGCAGCCATTCATATTCATATTAGTTACTAACACATAAGTGGTATTAGGATATTCATATTAGTTACTAAGTGCAGCCATTTAATTGTTTCAAGTTCAACAACTATAACTTGAAGGTTCAGCCAAGGATATCAAGTACAAACAATGTTCAAACAGTCATCATTTTAAGAAATAACAGTCATCACTTTTTCAGCCACCAATGTTCAAACAAAGATTGTCTCACTCCTCCCATTGTTTGAGGGACTAATCGCAAAGCTGGTGATGTATAATGCTGAATTAATCTCTGCTAGTTCTTGATGTGCCTACAATAAGCACTAGGCAGCGTACCAAGCTGAATTAATCTCTTATAATTATTGATTTGCCCAGAATCCACTTTAAACAATAACAGTGGGTAATATGCTGAATTTTAGCATATGAATACTTTTGAGGAACGTCTTAAATATTTTCATACTTAAAAGCAACTGATCGTTTGATACAAATAGTTCAATCTACTACATAAAGCCAGATGGTGAAATTGAAAATAACAACTTACCATATAATTGGCCCCAAAAAGTGATTTACTGGAAACATCCACAATTAGGGTAAAGTTGCATGTACTTAAATTTATGTATTTCACTAACAGTTTCAAGAGGGGATAAAAGCAATGACCCCTTACCTTTTTTTTTATTAAATTTTTTTTTTTTTTTTTTTTTTTTTTTGGGTGAGGACACCCAGCTGTGGGGGACGGCTGGGTCCCATTGGGGACGCTCAGACCGTCCCTAGGGACGGCTGGGCACCATTAAAAGATGCCCAGCCGTCCCCGGGGACGGTCTGAGCGTCCCCAATGGGGCCCAGCCGTCCTCGGGGACGGGAGGCCATAGGCCTCAGCCGTCCCGGGGACGTTTCCCAGCCGTCCCCCAAAAAGGGGGACGGGGGGAAACGTCCCCCTTGCCGTCCCCCGTGCTGGGGGACGCAGGAAACGGGGGGACGCGTCCCCGTGGAACACTGATAATTAGACAGAGAATTTAAGAAAAATATCAAGAGAGACAAAGAAACACAGGAAAAGGAGGATAAACCATCTGTTTTAGTAATGTATCCTAAGCTCCTGACAATCCAATGAAAGTTTAGTAAATATGATACCAAGGTTTCCATAGAACTGGAGAAACTAATTCCTCTTGCAACACAGCTCAAAAGAAAAAATGTCCATTATCCAGAAACTGACCTACATTGGTCATTTGTGGCCATTAATAATGTTATCTATCTACATAAATCTATGAAGTTATTGTTTTATTGTATGACAATATTCAGTTCAAAATTAAAATATCTAAAATCCAGATAGATTTAAATTTATTTTTTAACTTATCAAAGGGCATGAGCTAATGGTTAAATATATCAACTTTTAAGGCAGAAACCCAGGTTCAAATCTTGTCAGGTGATATATGCACAAACACCACAAAACGTTATTGTAATACCACTGTGTGGTTTGTTGAAATATTGGGGTAATGCAGTCATGGTGTAATACAGATGGGGCCCATTTCAATCCCATATATTAAATTCACAATTTTTGCAATATAAGAACCAAACAACCGTAATTAACTTGCTACAGCAGTCAGAAAACCAAAATCAAGTATACTGCCCTTCATCTGTGTCATATCCTGCCCTCAGTGGGAGTTTTGTACGTATGACCTTTACAATTCTATACAGCAAAATAAAAAATTAGAGTTAAGGTTCAAGACTGCACCACTGATCTTGCATGTGTAGATTCTGTTAGCTGACCATACTTCATTTTGATGTTGTTCTCCCTTTTTCAACCCCCATCTTGAGGACAGTTTCTATATATGTCACACTTGCAACTCAAAGCAGCAAATTCTGCAACTCCAGCATAAGCAAGCCATTGTACTGAAATGGACTCAGCCATTTGTCCCTAGTGAATTCAATGAAATAATGAATGTTGAAGAATCTGCTACCAGTTATGTTGAAGTTGACAACAATGCATTGCATTGTGACTTCCATAGTAATTTTACTTCTGTTGGTTACTTTGTTAGGAAAATCCCCTCTGAGGCCATTATCCAAGCTTGGTCCATGATACATGGAAAGTTCATGGATCAAGTCAACTGTATTGGGATAACTGAGTTTTCTCTTCTCATCTTTACCAAGACCCTGACTTTAGCACTATTCTAATGAGTAATGTCATTTTAGTGTGTCATAATACTCATGTTTTCCTATTGGCACAAGTACCTTCTTGCAGCAAATATGCCAAAACACGATGTTTTCTTCTCTGTCAAGTAAATGAATGCATAGAGAAGCACTAGGATTCAGCTATCTCCAGGTGTTTTCTCAGCTTGTGTTGTATATTAATTAACACATTACTTGTTTGCAGAGCCAGAGCCCTGACCAGAAATCAGCCTTTCTGATGCAAACTGATGAAGATGTTCAAGTTCCCACAAAACACATTTAAACACCATGACCAATCATGAAGAAGTTTGGGCATAGTTTCTTGGAAGATTAATTCTATGGTCCACAACCAAAACAGGCCTCCCACAGAGTGAATCCATGCGACATTGACCCACATTAAATTGCTAATGATGCTAAAAGCCTGACATTTAATTTTGTTGAAACAACAGTTAAATGCATCAGCAGAATCACTAAAATCAGTGTTAAGAGAGAAAAAGAATTCATGATCATCAATTCATCAGCAAAGCCTGGAAAAAACCAGATCAATACTAAATATGGAAAATTTGAAAAAATTTAAAATAACTCAAAAAATAACAAAATTAAATATGACTTCAGAAAAAACATCAATTTTTCCTTCCTTTTCAGTCTTTTCTTGCAAGATTTTTTCCCCCAATATTTTTGGGAGTCCCAGAATATTTTCCCCCTTCTTCTGATATTAAATAAAAATAGCTGGGGTTGATATATTATAATTTGTGTAAACTTTTACTGATCTTTGCAACAGTGATCTAAAATCAAGCCAAATCCTGGTACTTATCAAAACTTTTGTGTTGTATTTCAAAATTGTGTAGCTGCTTATGGGTATTAGAGAATGATAACAGTGTGTTATAATATTATAATAACTTCTTAGAGAGCCACGGATTATGGTTCATTTATTGGGGGTTAATAAACAATATGGACTACCAGTCCACCGAGTTGAGCTTGAGTTGTTGAATCTAGAGTTGTCTTCCATACAAAAGATTCAGGATCAAGGATTGATGGGTGTAGAGGCCCTGTTTGTGTTAGTGAGGGGTGTTTGACTCCCAGGTGAGTTGTCCTGGTCTCACTATAAACAAAATCCATGGTAGCCCACTAAATACAAAAACCAAAAAAAAAACAATCATGACTACCAATACCTAGGGATTTCCAAGATGAAAGATCCCAAGATCTCTACAAGTTATTCAAGATGAAAATGAAATATTATAAGGATGCACAAGCATATTTACCCTAGCATACAATTTTCACTCTTCATACCTTGCAAATAACCTCCAAATGGCAATGGCAATCTTCATCCTATGAAACAAAGTGGAATCTATTTGATCCCTTGTTTCTATCGGTTAGGTTATATTAGAGAGTCTGGAGGTCAATCAAGAAGGATTAAGAAACACTGCAGCAGCCTTTGCTCAATTGTATGAACAAATCTACACTAGCTGAGCATTTATTTGCCACCACAGACCATTTTTACTAGGAAAGAGCTAAAGTTGTAGAAAGAGTGGGAAATTATAACAAATGTTGCTTGAAGGGAACAACTAGAATTAAAAACATGAACATAATCTCTAAAAGGATGATGGTTTGAAATTAAATCATACTTGGTGGCCCTTGATCAATAGCATCACTAACTAACAAGGTATTAAATCGCACTTGTTGACCCTTGGTAAACAGCATCACTAGCTATAAAGGTATTAGTTCTCATAATCCTTACGTTGTCTTCGGTAGTTGGCTTTGCTTTTTCTTTAATAGAACTTTTGGTTATGTATTATTGCTATGGTTGTTGTTTGTTTGGTTATAACTTGCAGGTGCTTTGAGTAGTTTCTTAAAGTTAATTTAGATCTTCTTACTTTATTTTAATTAGATTTAGGTAGTTTCGTAATAGTGAAACAGTTGATTATGCAATATAAGAATTTTTATCATTTACTTAGAGAGGTTTGTTATTTTTGCTTCTTGAGTTTTTACCCAAGAGTTCAGCTGATTACAACAATCATTATAAATATAAAGTCATTTGGTCCATTTACTTAAATTGGTATTGATCCACCATTTTGTCATTTGTTTATTTGGAATAAAGAAGGCAATAGAAGAATAACCAAAACATCATTATAATGTTTCTCACATTAGATAGTATAGAAGATTTGTTTCAATTCAATATGTCTAGTGGAGATTTCATAACTCTAATTAAGCAATAAGGTCAGATGGAAAGTCACATATAAGGATTATGGCCTGCAAGTTGTAAAAATAACTGCTAAATTTGCCTAGAAGTGGTCTCTGGACCATAATATAAATCAGTCATTTTACTTTGCACATTTCATAGGACCATAAAATACATTTCTATATTTAAATCTCAAATGATGAATCTCCTAAAGGGCAAGTCCTAAAAAATGTCCTTATTGTCTAGTTACACAGGTCCTAACAATTAATGCATGCCTTCCCAGAATTATGAATGGAATCACTCTCTCCAAGATTTGGAGACAAAAGAGAAATTTATCTTAAGGTATCTCAAATGAGATCAAAGAGAGATGGTAATACAAGAATTCGAGGTCACTTAAAAACTCGTGCCAATATCCTTACTGTTGATTACCTGGCTCTATACTGTTGAGAAGCAGTTGCTGTTAGACATTAGGATCTAAAGCAGACCCAAAGGACCACTAGGCCAATCATCGCCTTCTTTCATCCTTTTCTAGCAATTAGAGGCACTAAACAATCATTGGATACTATGGTAACACCAAAGATGATGTTGGATGTGCGAGACAATGCATTCCTCAAGATGCAGCTATTAAGGGACCTTCCACTTCATTCTTTTCACCCATTAGATGAGGAAGAACGCTTACAAAGAGATGCTAAATCAATAAAGACATGTCCATGAAAGAAAGAAACTTTATTAATGTTCACATGCGATCAAGTGGATCAAAGAGACTCAACCATTACACTTAGTTGCAAATGCCTAGGAAAAGCTAGAACTAGTACTCCAAAGAATACAAAGTACAAGAACAGTAAAAACTACAAACTCCAACCTAAAACTAGTCAAACATGTCTCTATGTAGCTGCCATCATGTGGAACATATGCAACTCATATCTTATGTATCTTCAAAGGTAAAGGTAAACGTGGTTTTTAGGTCAGCCAAGCCAACATCTCTCCTCAACATATGAGACCTCTGTGTAAGGGAAAGTTTTCACTTTACCTAAGATTATTAGTTTGATTGTGTACCTCTATGGATCTCAACTCTTCATGATATATCAAGAGTCTGTCAATCCACCTAAGCCCAAGACATTAAATACAAAGCAATATGGAGGCCTTGAACGAATGAGGGCTCAAACTACCATAGAAGATTCATTGCTAGGAAGAGGTGGACTGTGAACAGAGGAAAAAAGAGGAATATAGGAATGCTTGCACATTTGGACCTCCTAGGTTGTGGGCATGGGTAATGTTGATTGTTTTGTCCTATGTATGAAGAAGATCCCCTAATAGATGCTTTATTGGAGAGGCATAATCTCACAACTTAATCCCATTGGAGGAAGATGCAATATAAAAAGTATCGAAGGATTAATACAAATATCTTGAGATTTCAATTAGAGGAAATTAACATTTTATTAAGAGTTTTACTAGATCTAAAAAATCTTAGCATTATTATCTTCAAATTATTGGGAATTTAAAAATACAAAATAGGTGTACAAGGTTGGTTTCAAATCCAACTATATCTTTGATCATGTTGCTGTCTAGGTGTTTTTCAAACTCAATTTCTTCTCACGTATCATTTGGTGCAATGACCTATCTTGACAACACTTGCATCCTCAATGTACATATCTTGTTTTCTTAGATATGTGTGTTCTGAGAAGGAATTTTTCAACCTTTGAGCCTTGATAACCATTATTCTTAAGAAACATGGGGAGACATGATTTTTCTTGGTCATTATGCTTTTCATCAAAAATTCTTAAAGGTAAGTTGGGTAAGGTGTTAAGGACTCCAGTTTTGTGCAAAGTGTGGTAACAGGGATCACCCTACAAACAATAATTACATGAATTAAAGGCAAACAACCATTCTCCTACAATTCCATGGTAAATGATGATTGTTACAGGGATGATTTATAGCATTCCTTGCCTAAAATTCCAAGCACTAGAGAATTGCCTCTAACCCTTTTTAAGCACTTAAACAATAAGGATTGGTGAGGAATGGTTGCATTGAATTTATAGAAGCAACAATCTAGCTAGTAACATTTCTACCAAAAGTAGCATGTATGATATTGGGAGAATCAATAAATAATCATATTCACAACAGAGCTATGGGGTAAGCAATTCAATAAGAAATTCAAAAAAGAAAAAAAGTCATGAAGCGTAATTTACAAAATCACATGGTTGGAGGAAAACATTCGGAGAGGGAATAAAGTAGAGAGGGGAGGGCTCTGGTCCCTCCCCTGCTCCCCCTCCCATGGCTTTTGGTTCCTGCCCAGTCCCTGGCTCAACCCAGGTCATCCCTCCCGGGGAGTGGTTGTTTGCAGATGATCTCCTGGGGGGAGATCCTTCTCCACTATCTGCGCCCCTCCCGACCGGCTAGGGTTTCCTTGGTTGTTTTTTCGGACTGGTGCTTCCCAGGGATCCCTGTTTGGTTGGGGATCCCTTCCCTTTTTCCCTCAGGCTTCCCCCTGGGGTTTTTTGTAGGTTATTCACGTGGATCTGGTCCCCTGCGTTTCTCGATGCGGTGGAGGTGACGGTTTAGGGTTTGGACAGCTTCCCCCTTTTTCTTGTGAATCCTCGGTGGGCTCTGTGCTTGGACGGGATTCTTGGTCCCTGCTACTGGGATCCTCTTTTGTTTTCCCGGGGGGGGTTCCTTGTGGTGCAACTCTCTGGTCACTTCTCGATGGGCTGGATCCTCTCTGTGCTAGCTGTCGGCTTCCTGCAGGATGGCTCTCACTGAACGGAATGTTTTCTCGATGGGCGACTGGTTTCTCCATAGGGCGGGATCTACCAAATCTGCCGATTTTCCCGCGAGGCGAGATCCTTTCTTTTCTGCTGGTTTCCCGGATGGCGGGATTTCCCTATTGCTTTCCGCTAGGCGAGACTGTTTGTGGTGGTTTTGACTGCTTCCCGCGAGGCGAGATTTTATTGTAACGGTTTTTCTTTGCTTCCTGCTGGGCGGGATCTTCTCGATGGTGGTTTTTGGCTACTCCCCGCTGGGTGGGATCTCCAAAACTACTTTCTTTCTTATTTGTTTGTTTCCTGCTGAGAGGGATTGTTTCATGCTTATTGTTACCGCTAGGCGGGATTTCTATTTTGGTGTTTAGTTTCAATGGATTGATGCCCTAGGCCCATTGCTTATGTAATCAGGTTTTGGGATCCTTGTTAAAACCCGCTGTAAATACAAACACTACTTACAAAAAAAATTTACAAAATCACAAAATGGTACAGTTTGTTGAATTTTGCAATACTTTGCTATAACAAACAGGACCAGTACATCAACTCAAACCATAAAGCAAGAGATCAAGAAAGGGAAAAAAAGAGCTATTGTCATATAAAAGATGAAAGGATGCCCTAGGGCACCCACACAAATGATCAAGATCAGATCAAACCAATGCAGTGATTGGGTGGTTGAAGGGTACTTATACCAAGTCCTCAATAATAGTTACAAGTTACTAAACCCTTGGCCATAACACATTAGCCATAAAGGGTTAGTGAAGGTTAACCATGACAAGGGTAAACCATGGGCCCATCAGCTACTTATATTAAATAATAATAATTACATTGCATAATGATTTCTCGTAATCTTACACATGATTAAATCATACAATGTCACCTTTGGCCAATAAAGACAGATTAGAAAACTTTTAATAAAATCCTTGTCATGCACAACAAGTAACCACCAATTGATGTGGTGTTCTAGCAGACTTGGAAACCTCTTTTGCAATAATCAAACATTGTTCTGTCTTGATTTTCAACCAAACGTACATTGCACAAGTTCAATACCCCCATATAAAACCAGTTTTATTTGGTTAAGAATTTGGTTTGCAATTATGTTCCATGGCAACATGTCATGAGCTTCAAGGGTCATCTCGGAGATGCATTCCAACGTCCTGAAAAGTAGTCCTAGCATCTTGGAAATGTGTCTTCCCACCACCACCTCGTGTTGTCCCCTCCCCAAAACTTCATGTAACATAGGATTGAAGTTTGAATAAATTATGAGCCAACCACCTCACCAAAGCAATTGCTGACAAAATTACCCTCCACATGCTCTTGACTTTTTCGAAGCCAAAGGAATTCCTCTTTTATCAATCAGACAAAAAAGTAAAAAAATTCAGGAGAAAACATAAGGGTAAGATGTATATTTGGTTATTGACTCAATTTGAAAATCCAATGTACACTTTTATGACTGGAAGTGTCTTGCTGGTTAATCTGGTACCAACTGCCTAACCTAACAACTAATCCTTAATCATAAATGAATATATGTCATATTTATTAAAGTATAATAATATTTAATAGCAGAAGAAGAAGGGGTGTTAATGTGGAACGAAATTCCATAATGGACACAAATACAACATTCACTAATAACTTTATTTATTAACAAAAGAAAGACTGGTCGAACCCAATTTTTTAACACAACTCAAATTTCTGAACTTTTTAAAATATTCATAACAAAGGGCCTTTGTAAGCATATCAACAGTTTAACTTTATCCTCTGTCTTGCAGTAGATTGGATCTATTTCTTCCTTTTGAACATAATCCCTAATGTGGGGGTAATGAACTTTAACGTGTTTCATTGTAGCCTGAGAAACAAGATTTTTGGCAAATTTTAGCATGCTTTTCTTGTTACACCAGTACATCCATCTATTGCATATCTAATATCTCCAAAATACCTTCAAATCAAATGGGCTCTCTAATGGCTTCCACAACGGCTTCATATTAAACCTTCATCAACAAAAAGCGACTGTCTATTATTTTACTGAGCTACAAAAACAAGGTTAGCCATATAAGCAATGGTAGATTTCCAATCTTTCAAACTACTTGCCCAATTAGAATATGCAAGGCCTTTAGAATTGAAATTTTCATTTCACCTAATCAGCAAGCCAAATCAACAGTTCCTTTGATATATAAAAAGAATCTATTGGCTCTGTCCCAATAGGCTTCTATAGGTAGTTGGAATATTTAATTATCTAGAAAGGAAACTTGCTTTTAAAAACAAACATCGAACCATAAATAATACTTCCAATTAGCTGCTTATGTAAAGTTTCATTCACCTTTAGAGAATCTTCCTCTAACTTAACTTGTTACTTACTCTTGAAACCTTTAGGCTTAAACTATATAAACTTCTTCCTGTATGTCACCCTTTAGAAAGCCACCTTTGATATCCATTTGATGAGTATCCAAACGAAACTGAGGCACCAAAAACAACATGGTCCAAATTGTCAATCTATACTTCCTTTTTTAGCATATTCTTTGCCTACAATTCTATCCTTGGTCTTGTCAATGAAACCATCACATTTGTACTTCATCCTTAAAAACATCCATTGAATAGCCCCTCCTTGCAACATAGCAACTCAACAAGGTTTCACATTCTTCTTTTCCATAAAATCCTCGTATTCGATATTCATAGCACCTATCCTTTTTTAGCATATTCTTTGCCTACAAAGTTATCCTTGGTCTTGTCAATGAAGCCATCAAATTTGTACTTCACCCTTAAAAACATCCACTGAATAGCCCCTCCTGGCAACATAGCAACTCAAATGGTTTCACATTCCTCTTTTCCATAAAATCCTCATATTCAATATTCATAGCACCCATCCTTATTTCGTCTTCTTTAGTCTTATCAAAACAAGTAGATTCTACACAAAGTAGTGGATGATAATTTAATTTTCCTTTTGTTGTAGTTTTTCTTTCTTCTGCCGCAGCTTCCTTTGGTTTCATATCTTGAAGTGTTGTTCTATATCGTTTTGGACTTTTTGCTTCACTAGGAACATCATCAGTACTCTGACCAGCACCATGAGCATCATCATCAAAAGTATTCTGACTTACTTGTAAACTAGTTTCATTTACTCTTTCTGCAACAGATTCTTCTTCTCCACATCTTCAGTGTGAAGCAATTGAAGTCTTAAAAATATTTGAAATTCTTTGAAAGTAAACTGAAAAGGTGATTTATATTCATCATCATCTTCAATCATGGACCTTATGTCTTCTTTACAAACAACTTCCTTTTCTTCATGTGGCTGGTCTTCCCCTACATTTTCCTCTGGTTGTAATTTCTCATAATTGTTGCTAACAATGACTTAATTTTCAGTAGGAAAAAGCAACTGCTAGACATTAGATGAGTCAAAATAAGCAATATAAATGCAATTCCTTGTTTGAGTCTCCAATTAATGCCTAAGTTTGTCCACAACTTATAAAAGCCATCACAACCAATTAAAAAAAATAACTAATAGGCATTACATGTACTAAAAACTTTGCCAACCCAGACGCCACCATTGGCATGCCAATCCTCAGAATGATGTATCCACATCTTCCTTCTCTCTCGTATTAATATTGCTTAAGGTACTAGTGTGCTTTATGGTCCCCATAATTATAATTATTATCAAATTGATGAGATTTTGAAAGGTTATAGAAGTTAATGGCCACTCATTAATAAAGTCATTCGAAGAAATGAATAATATGAATGTCATTTAACCAATTTACAGTCCCATATAACCAGTCTAAATAAAATTTAAAAAAATTCCGGGGGTTCGAAACACGAGTCCAAAAACAAAATTACAAAATCATCTCCCTGACATAGAGACTACACAGAATTTAAACCATCTAAGAAAACTCATGAATTTACTTACCTTTATTATCATCTTTGAATATTGGATTAACACTGGACATCCTTATGTTTTATCACTGTACTCTATATTTTGATATGCTAGCATGTAATATATGCCTCTTCCACGAGAAATGGCTTAGTTACTTCTAGATAGACAATACGAATCACATGGAGAAATCTATCATCTAAAAGATGTTAATGAATTAATATTACTTTATACATAACACTCCAACCTTGAGGAAACAATATTCTTTATTGTCATAGATTAGGAAGAAAAGTTTTTATTTATGCATTATTCATTAATTCTAGTCACGGTGCATTTTAGCTTGCTATTGGCTCTTCACCTATTATATAAAATGGAATCCAAGACAAGTAAGTAGAAGTAAGAAAGTAAACCTGAAAAGGTTTAATGGTTGTCTCAAGAGCTATGAGTGCATTGACTGTTTTCCATTGCAAACTTGTAGCTCCATTCACCAAATTACTTCTTTGAATTGCTGTCATTAAAGCCGGAACTAGCTCTGGCCAGGTATTTTCCCGTACAAAGTCATTGGCAATTATTAAACGAAACTGGCAAAGAAACACAATAAATCATCAGAAAATATTTCATTCCAAAGCATATAAAAGGATTCTTTCTTTAAAAACATCATCAGTGATTTTAAATTTTAAATATGGGCCACCAAAGTACTATACACCTTCCATGTTGCAATAAGTAGTCAAATTTAATATTTTGCAAATATATACACTTCCCTGAGTTTACCTTCAATGCATATTACAAAGTCTAAAGTAAATGCAGAAAAATATATATGTCATCAAGTTCATGTGTAAGAATATTCAGACCCATTGAACAATAGCTAAGCTTTAGAGACCAAAAAATAATCCTTTGACAAGCCTGTTGGCATCAAGCCCCTTGCAAATGATAATGAGGATATCACTCCGTCACAAGAGGGTGATAAGTTTTCTACCTGTGAAGATGATGAGTCTTTCAATAAAAATGGCAATGGTGGACTTTCTGAAGATAAAATTCCACGAAGCTGCTCTGAATGGAGAAAAAAATGAAAATCTAAAATCTTTTAATCAATAATTTTACAAGAAAATGTTAATTACAAAGAATAGCATTGAAGCCTAAGGAGGATAGCAATGATGTGCATGGTCCAGTTGATGATCTAAGCATGCAAGAGAATATTTTTTTTCTGATGCTATTACCCATTCCTTTTCCTCTTGATAATGATCATGATCATGTTCGTTGTTCTTGTGATGGTGATATACCTCTTGCTGATAATGATGTTACTTCTTCTTCTAATGTTAATGATTCTAATGATTGTTATGGTCAAGATCAGTCATTCTAATATTTCTAATGATGATGCTTCTAATACTTCTCATGATGGTGCAATCAATGATAATAATGCGTACTCTTCTCCTGGCATTGTTGATGTTAATAAATAACTATGCTGCATCCATCTTATACTTCTTAGGCATATGGGTTGGACAAATAGAGGGTTTGGTAGGTAGGGACAAGGTGTTGCCTATATTGAGCTAAAGGTTGGAATCAAGGGAGCATGTGCTGGCTAATCAACGGACATTCATAATTCTTCATTTCATCAACACCAAGCATCAATTTCCTTCCCATCAAAAGTGTCCTTAATAACATACTATAAAGCATTGATCTCTCAATAAGTTCACAACATCAATTATTTTTTCCATCTAAAGGTGCAGCACGCAATGATAGATAATCCAACTGCTAAGGATAACCAATGCCATGATATTCAACCAAAGTGTTAATATATGGTTGTAAACGGAATCCATCATTGTAAGGTTCTCGAAAAACAAATCTCAAGGAAAAACCATTGAAGAATTTTGTTTAACCAAGATAAGACCCTTTTGAGGAAAAACTAGCATTGCCATCTTCTTTTCAACTACTAGTTCTTACTTCTTTGACCGCGAATGCTAGAAGTGATACCAAACAGAGCACCATTCTCCCAAAGCCTTGTTCTCTTAGCTCTAGACATCATAAAAAATTGCTCCTACAACTTAGCATAGCCCTAAACGATCCTCCCAACTATTAGCATTTACTATTGAGTTTATGGTTTCAGGCATGAAACACATAATTCAAGTGGTGTTCATGGTTGGAGTGGTGTGGCTTGCATCATTTGAAACTATCTTATCATCAAGTGTCCTTCATTGCATCAGATGAACACTCCAAGTATGTTTGGCTCCGAATTCAACGAGGTTCACCTTCTCTTTGAGACATCATCATAGTCATTTTCTATTTTCCCACAACATCCTCATCCTTTTCTAGCCATTCTAACGGTGACCTATCCTTGGATCTATATCCATATATTTCTACATATTCATCTTTGGGTGATGTCCTTATTTTAGGTGATTTAATGCCCACAATAGGGCCCACCAGAAACCTTTTCATGATCTCACAAAAGTTCTCTTTGAACTTGACCTCACAAATCTTGTTAATGCTAAATGCAAAACACTTGATTCAGATGTGTGGGCCATATGGACTATGTCCTTACCAACAAGACCTCGCTTTGTGATATTTATAATTTTTTAGTTTCTAGTTAGCTTCCCTTGGATTCTCTCTTTTTTCTCCATCTTCTCCTTGTCCCTCTCCCTTGCCCCCCTCCCCGCCGTCCCATATTTCATTTTGACCCTTCATACGCTGAAAATTACGTTACTCATTTCTCTCAATTGATGCCCGAGTATTATTCCCTTAATTCCACCACTGTAACAACCAAATATAAAATTTTGTCTTGCACCTTATAAGATGCAACCTTTGACTCCTTTCCTCATAGTTTTCCCCAATCAAAGATTGGTTTGTCACTTTAGATGCTGCCCCATAAATCAATGGTATGATGAAGAATGTAGGTCTATGTATTGAAAGCTCCGCATTGCTCTTATCCATAAGCCTATTGTTGTAACTCCACCCGATAGGCATATAAATGCCTAATGCAACATAAGAAACAAGAGTATCTTGCAACCAGGCGCAATGAGTTTCTAGATGTTCTTCAGCACTCTCCAAAAGCCTTCTAGTACACCCTCCTCCCTCAAACCCCCAAACATGAATTGACCTGTAGAACTTGGTATCCCATGTAGTTCACTCTATGGTATCAAGGGACATCATGAGAGATATATAGTAATTATGCACTAGCAAGGTTGTTAAACTTGAAGATTTTCAAGTTGGGTTCCTGAAAGATGGTGCTAAAGTTGTTGGCCATTCCTTTTCAAAATTATTCAATGAGGTTGTTTGTTCTGGCTTCTATACCTCTTGGTGATTCCTCAAGGGTTGGGGTAGCCCCTTTTCCACTAAGACTAGACACTAGTTTCAGGAATTACAAAAATAACAGGAATTACAGGTCACAACATATTATCTATTCCACACAAATCTGGGGACTATTCAGATCCCAGTAGCTACAAAGCTATCAATTGGGTGCACATTGCTGAGCTTTATGCCACAATTTTGAACATGAAACTCTCCAATCAATTAGAGGTAGGCAAGCTCAAAGCAAGAGGCCAAGCTGGTTTCAGAGGGATTATCAAACTATTGACCAAGTTTTCACTCTTCGGGCTATTATTGAGGAGGATCATCAACGGTCTTCTAAAGTCTTGTCATTTTGTGGATTTCAAGAAGGTCTTCACACTATTCCTAGACATCTTTTTTTCAGAGGCTACAACACATTGGCCTCTCAAAGCTCTTTATTATGCTTACAATGAATTATACACTAAATCAAAATAACCTCAACTCTCTTAATGTGTGCTCAATCAACATGTCCCAAACTTACTCCCCAATGCATTTGATGGTACAACCGAAAGTCACATCTAAAAGGGGCAAACCTAAATATGTATCTGAAAACATTGGCATTCAACGACAAAAGGTGCTTACCACTTGCAAAGTCATGACCAGTAAATGAGATTAAGGGATGACCTTTAGAATTGAACACCAAATACATGTATGGTCTCAACAGGCTTGCTCTTGAAAAAGAATTGAAATTTAGAGAGTGCATTTTTGGAGGTATTCAAAATCATAACATTAGTGTAAGGTTGAGCTTAAGCTGTATTATGCCACAAAATAAAGTAAGAGCATTCAATTGCTTTTACAAGGCATCAAAGAAGGGAGCAAGGAGAAAAATATAACTGGAAAGTATAATATAGCAATCAAAACATGGCGTAAACAACATTCTTCCTTTGCATGAACTGTGTTGTCAAATGAAGCCCTCAAGCTTATCAATATGTATGTCAAAGAGATTTGATCAAAGAGGACATCCCTACTTAACAACACCATTAGTATTACTGATCTCATCTAACTGTCAATGCAAGGACTCAAACCAACCAACTATTATCTCATAAAGGTTCATGACATTTGTGATAAGAAGGTCAAAGATACCCCTGTAAAGTCAAAGGCATCTGTAAAGTCAACAAAATAACTAATATTTTAGAGGACCTAGCTCTAGCCTCCTTAATGATAAGCATGAAGACTAGCAAGTGAAGATATAGTCCATAGTTTGGAAACATATTTGAAAAGCAGCATGCTCCCTAGATTTGAAGCCACCAAAAGCTTCATGGAGAGTGTTGTGGCATATAGCTTGGAATATATATCCAAATCATAACGGTCTTGTAATTGTTCAGATCTGAACAGTCTCAGACTCTATGGAATGGACACCGAGACTAGGAGACAGGAATACAGCTACAAATGACTTCATTGATTAATAGTATAATGGAATAACTAAATCAACACCATATTTTAGAGATTCAACCACCAAAAATTCATAATAAACGTTTCAACATAAACTAGAGAGTCTACCCCATATTTTAGAGATTCAGCCACCAAGTATCATTATACATGTTTCAAGACCAACAACACAGGCAGTCATTAGAAATTTAACGCAATGGGATGACCTATTATGGTATCAAGTATCAACAGTACTTCCTTTTGCCTTAATATACTATGAATTACCAGCTATATTTACATTTCGATTCATATTGTTCCTGACGCCTTTAGTACCATTCTCATGGCTCCCTAGCTGTTTAAACATTAGCTAGAAAACGACAAGACTTCTAATCAAATCAGGGAATCCAGGAAAATGAAATAAGACATAAGAAAAATTTTCAGAATGTAAATGTACTTGCTGGATTCACCAAAGTTTTAACTCCCTTTTAGCCCTAAAATTTTAAATTAAGTCAATAGAACATTTCCAAATATATTCTAAAGTTTCAACTTCAACTTTTGCATCCAATTTGCTTCCTCCAAGCAAAAATGCTTCATAAGATGCTACATATTGGAGGCCTAAAATTATACATGGTTCACAACAGCTAAGCAGACTGAATATAGAATTTAAAATTTTAAAAATCTTCCAATAAGACAAATCTTACGTTGTCAAATTCAACATATAGCACATATATGTTGCAACTGACACAGACCTGATGGCCCTGATCAGAATTATGGTACAGAACTGAAAATAACAATTTCCAAGAAAAGCGTGCTGTCAAATCTTGAGACACTTCAAGGAACAACTCATGGCATTACTATGTTAGTAACGGTTTAATCCCTTCTAGAAATGAAATCTTCATTCTGGTCACCACTTGAAACATGCCAATCCATGGAATACTGCCTTCAAAAGCATACAGTCCTCAATAGGTTGAAGTTTGACTACTGAGATGTCTAAGTGAATTGCATAATACAATGAATAATACATACCGCCTCAGCTAAAAGCTTAACAACCCGAGCATCCACTTCAAGAAGCACATGTACAAGACGATTTCTAAACTCAAGACGCTCATTACATTGTACTGAGACACTATCACTCCAACAGTTCCGGACATAGTTTTTGAGATAAGCAGCTGCAGCAGTCTGCCGTCCCTGATCCTGGCCCTCTGTACAAGCAGCATACAAGTATAAAATATTGACTCCTTTAAACACGGCTAAATTTCAAGTTTGTCATTGTAAAACTGAAAATTGATACAATATAAACCAAAGAAAGCCATGACATATTTCCACAACATAAGCAAATAAAGACATCTGATTTTATTCATCTTTTCAAGACCATAGAAGCACCAAGAATTTCATTCCACAAAGAGATATTTGCTCTTCCAAATAAGAAATATTAAATGGAAATTCAAAATTTTAAATATTTCTTCCATTTTAATGTAATTTCTTTTTACACTTCTTTAAAATCCAGAATTCCCACATCAATGGCAGTATAATATGAATATGAATCACTCTTATAACCATCAAAAACTTGTTATTAACTTACTAGGCAACAAACTTTTGAGAGTAGTTTATGTTTGAACTGCAAAATAAGCATATGATAAAATTTGAAAGCAGCTGTGTTGTACAAGTGAAATTAATCTTTGCACTAGAATAGGAAGCTTTATTGTCGATTTGCACAACAAATAAACAGACTTCCATAAAAAATTACATTAATATTACTAAAAGGCAACCCTTGTTATAAAGGCATCTAGTAACTGACTAATTACTAATGTGTCGCAAAAGGAACAGCATATCTTCCTTTCTGTCAGACCAAAAAAAGCAACTGCCTCCATATCATCAGGCAGGTATTACTTGTTTGCTATGTGTTCTTCAAATGGGTCATGTAGGTTCCTTCCACTATCTGCTTGGAGTTGACTGTCTTCTGCATGTAGGCCATCCACAGTCTCTTTATCTCCCACCTTGCAGGTCATCCAGGCACTCCTCTTTGAATCATCTAAACTGTCCTCCAGAAGATTGTCATTTTTGGTCATCCTCAACATGATCTAGGCATCCGTTCCAACCCATCAAGATTATAGCACCAGCATGTTATCTATAAAATTGCTCTCTCCAAGCCAATCATATTCAGATTTTCTCGAGGCTGTCTTGATGAAGTCCCATTAGACATTCTATAAAACATGTTGATGAACCATCTTAATACCTTACCAATTCATCTTGAGAAGATAGTCTTAACACTTTCCACAATTCATATTGATGAGCCAGTCTCAGCATTTTCACCAGGCCATCCTAGTGAATTCATCTTAACAAAGGTTGTCAAAAGTGTACGTGCACATGCTGGTGTGCCAGGATCAAAATAAATATGGAAGTTAGTACTCCAGAATGATAGCTATTTTGAATCTTGCAGTGGTCGCTTGAGTGGTTGTGAGCTTTTCCCGTATTTGGGGGGACCATGGTTCAAGACCAAAGGACATCTATCACACTTGAAATGTAATGAAATGTTGAATGGAGTAAGTACCCTCTTCGAAATTCATATCCAGTTTGCCTTAAAAAAAGATAGCTGTTTTGAGAACTATATAGAGAATTTTCAATATAGACATTTGCAGATATGATTATATAGATGTTTGTGTTTGGCATTATTTAATAATTCATGACTATCATATTTATATATTTATTTGTTTATTATATATTTATTGATATTTATATTTTATACGTATATTTGACTGTCTGCTATACTTGTAGTTTTACCATACTATAATAGATAATTTTCAAAAGTAATTTATCCTTTCTTATATAAAACATCTACCAAATTCTTTTGCCTTGAAAATGGTTTCATAAACTGGAACATTTGAGGCAAATAAAAATGCCAAACAGTAATTTTGATGTGAGTTGGCATTTCAACTACTATGTAACAATTCTGGTGTACGATGATGAATGCAAGGGAAGAATATCATGATGTAAATCTTAATTAGTGAAATTTGGAAATACAATTTCCACCCAGTATGCTTCTCTGGGACAGTGGTCACTCTACAATAATGGCAATGTGATGGGGGATGCCTGAAGACGTCCTAAGACATCACCTAGAGCCCCAACAAGTTTGTATAGACCTACACATAATAACTGACTAATGACAGCTGGGAGATGTCGCAACCGCATCCTCTCTTACCATCCCTTCTGCAGGGATAACTATGCTTCAGTTCCCTTCCCAAGCATTGGTTCTCTTCTAGAATAATTACTCCAGCTCTTCTAGATTCTAGAATATTAGGTTTCTAAATTTATAATCTAAAATATTGCAGAGTACATAGGGAATGCCTGGGCATCCCCTCGTCCCTCAAGGGGATGTGTAGGTGTCCCCTACATGTCCTCACATAAGTGAGAGTAGGGAGAAGGCAGTGTGGATGTCCTAGGGCATCCACCTGCATAACTGAAATATGGAGAGTTTTTTTAATAATGTAGAGAATTGTCAGATTAGGTAAACAACTGAAATCTGGAGACTTAATTCCCCCATATTCCAAAAATTAAACAACTTCTTTGCCAGACAAGAATGTAAATATATGGATGCCTGAATACCTTCTGTTGAAAGTTAACTCTAACATCTCTAAAGTTGTTCTGTAATCCATTTATGCACATATAGTGAATGCATGATATTGCCACATGAAATTTTTTTAAGTTTTGTGACAGCTACAGAAAATCAAAATAATATCATCAAAAATGAGAAGTTGAACACTATAGTTTGAAGAACATCCTTGTCAGTCTAATGGCCCAATCACATGGAACCAGTCACTATAATCCTATGTTACATGGGGATGTGTCTCAAGGTTGTATACACGCAAGGATGCATCCCCTAGGGAACGGGAACAGGGGGATCAAGTGGGGACATCCCCCAACCATCCCCTCCTAGAGGAGACGGGTGGGGGATGTGCCCCCCACATGCCCCCTTACCCTCACTTACACAGGGATGCGTAGGAGACATCTACACATCACTTTGAGAGATGAGGAGACACAGAATGTGATGGGGGCGTTCCCTAGGACATCCACACTGCCTTCTCCCAACCCTCACTTATGTGAGGACATGTAGGGGACGCCTACACATCCCCTTGAGGGATGAGGGGATGCCTAGGCATTCCCTATGTACTATACAATATTTTAGATTATAAATCTAGAAACCTAATATTCTAGAATCTAGAAGAGCTGGAGTAATTATTCTAGAAGACAACCAATGCTTGGGAAAGGAACCAAAGATTGTGGAAATAACAGCAAAAACTAGTTAAACCCTATACTAAGCAAGAAAGAACTAAAGAGAAAATAACCCCCTATTAGCTCATGTTTCGGCCTCAAATCCAATTAAAATAAGGACAGGAAATGGAACAGAATGGAATCTAGAAGTGAGCTGGACTAATCATTCTATAAAGGACCATGCACCAATAATGACCTAAACCCCTTTGGAAGCATGATAACAAGGGTAGAAAAATTATTGAAACTGATAGGGCAAGATTTTTCTACAGGAACAAAATTTCACTTATTGCGAGACGCTCCCTCATTCTAAGGAGATGATTCATGTCATCAACAATGGGCCTGCTGGGTATAAACTATGATAATGCGTGTGCCACTAGCATGCAACATGCCAATGTCCTAATTTGTATAGTGACTTTGTTACAGTCTGCAGTTTAATTTGGCCTATTCATTAGCAACACAACCATATTTATCCTCATTGCACTATTTTTCCATGAGAACAAAACCTCTAAGTTTAATTATCAAAGCACACTTCACAACAAGGGAAGAATTTTGTTTTTCCTAAATCAATGGTATGTACCCTTGTTAGAATAATCGCCCAAAACCTGCAATTTCCTGCAAAATTTGTGAGAAATTGCAGGCTGCGATATTTTTTTTAATTTCTCAGTGCCAAGAAAATCACCAACACACGGCTTTCTTTAAAAAAATCATCGAATTCTCGCAAGAAAATTGGATGCACACACAAAAGCAAAGGAACAGGCAGAATTTTGTTTTAAAAAGCCATTTTTCCTCATTTGCTCACTTTTCCTTCTCTCTAGCTATGTGGACATTGTTCTCAAAGGTGAAAACACTAATTCTAAACCAATTTTCAGGATCACATCAGAGATTTGACACCTTCTTGACACTGTTACTACAGATTTTCAGAGGTATTTCCCCCCCAAAAAAAACTAGGGTTTTGTTCGGTTTTTTTTTCAAATTTATTCTGTTCAAGCATGTAGGCTAGGCCTTGGGGCATCCAATTACTTACTTGTTTCTTTTTTTCCCCTCTCATTTAGAAATATAGATGGATTCTTCAAGTGAGGTCCCTAGAACCATTGTGGACAACAATGATCCTCTTTCAAGTGCAACCAACTGACTCCTTCAACTGCAACCCCAAGTCCAAGCCCAAGAAGAGACCCAATGTGGAAGCATGGGATTAAAGGAAACTTGTTGAATCAAGTGTTTTGTAAACATTGCAGCAAGGACATGCAAGGAGGCATCCATTGCCTCAAATACCATCTGCTTGGGCAACCCGAGCATGATGTGGAACCCTGCCCTAAAGCAGATGATTTGATTAGAAATGGGGTGAAGACTTGGTTATGCAACAAAGTGGACAAAAAAATCAAGCACAAAAAGACAAAAGTTGAAGTGGGAAATAGAGTGGGGCCTTGGGCCTCTTTTTATGGTGATGAGGCTGAACTGGAAGATGTCAATGCCGCAGCCAAAGAATATATTCTTAGCCCTCGCATTCAGCAATGTGGTACTATTGGGAGTGGGAGGAGTGTTGGATGAGGCTCCAACACACGACAAACCACACTTCAGAATATGTCGTAGAGGGGAGGGGCAGGGCAAAGGATGTAAGGATAGTTGCAGCAAATTTTTGGTATTACTACAACATTCCCTTAAATTGTGCAAACATCCCCTATTGGGAAGTCATAGTGAGGGCATTGAGTAAGTCTGACAAAGGATAAGACACCTTCGTAAAAAGATTTAAATGGATGATGCAGGAGCACCCAACGAAAAGCAAAATACCGCAAAGAAGAAAAAGTGTCGCGATATCGCGACATGTCGGCAAAGAAGAAAAAGTGTCGCGATATCACGACATGTCGCATTTTCGCGACCAAAAGACGAGAGAAGGCGCAAGAGAGAAAAAGTGTCGCGATATCGCGACATGTCGCATTTTCGCGACCAAAAGACGAGAGAAGGCGCAAGAGGGAAAAAGTGTCGCGATATCGCGACATGTCGCATTTTCGCGACCAAAAGACGAGAGAAGGCGCAAGAGAGAAAAAGTGTCGCGATATCGCGACATGTCGCATTTTCGCGACCAAAAGACGAGAGAAGGCGCAAGAGAGAAAAAGTGTCGCGATATCGCGACATGTCGCATTTTCGCGACCAAAAGACGAGAGAAGGCGCAAGAGGGAAAAAGTGTCGCGATATCGCGACATGTCGCATTTTCGCGACCAAAAGAGAAGAGAAAGAGCAAGAGGGAAAAAGTGTCGCGATATCGCGACATGTCGCATTTTCGTGACTAAAAGAGAAGAGAAAGAGTAAGAAGGAAAAAGTGTCGCGATTTCGCGACATGTTTTTTTGCGACTCAAAAAAAAGGACAAGCGGTTACAGGGGCCGTTACAGAGGAAATTATCGAGCGGTGGGTATACCGAACGTCATCATTGGTTGACAAGCGGACAGAGTCTACAGTGGCAGCACTGAACAGCACGTGGCACCAAGGTGCAATGAAAGCAGACGAAGACCAAGAGTCGGAAAGAAAAACGTTTCGAAAGCCAAAACAACGAAGAGGCACGGGAAATGAAACGAAGGGCCACAAAAGGGGAACGGAGAGTCACGCCAGAAATTTTAAAAGGGGAAGCAAAGGCATGCACAAGGGGTCGGAAACTGCTGAGACAGAGTTGCAGATTTGAAGGCAAGAGGGCCATTCTGGACCTGTTTGGGCTGTTTTTCTTCCAGGGCGGGAAATGTTGTAAAATAAAAAAAAATAAACTATCTTTCGGAATAAAGGAGTTTATTTGGCAGACTGCTGCCATTTCTGTAAATCTTTCCAAGTTTTTGAATGAGAATTGGGTTTGATTAGAAATCTTGGCTCTCCATCAAGTGGTATCAGAGCTTAGGGTTCCTGAGTGTGTGAGCAGATCGCCGAAAGTGAGGCAGTTTGCACCAGGATCTATGGAAGGGTTGTGAGAAGAGAGCGAGGAAGAATGCCTCCACGAAGAAACCATGGTGGTGGGAGAAATGTGGTACCGGAAGGAGATTTCAGAGCTTTACAGAGGCAAGTGCAAGCCCTGCAAGAGGAGTTGCGAAGAGGGGTTGAGCCAAGGAGAGAAGACCGTAGTGAAGATGAAGCTTGGGAGGTTGATGATCCATCAGATGAAGAAGAAGCAATGGATCCTGCAGAAGCTAGATTATTTAGGGCCATATCTCGGATCGGGAAGAAGCCAAAGTTTGATGTCTCCACGTATTCTGGGAATCTCAATCCAGAGGAGTTGATTGATTGGATCAATGATATGGAGGAGTATTTTGAGTATGAGGAGGTTGTAGATCCAGATCGGATCAAGTTTGCAAAAACGAAGTTGAAAGGCCATGCTAGCATATGGTGGAAAGAAGTGCAGCTAGAAAGAAATAGAAGAGGAAAGGAAAAGATAACCAGATGGGATCGAATGGTAGAGAAGTTGAAGAGGCAGTTTATTCCTGCAGATTACGAATTGGATCTGTTGAGGAAAATGCAGAGCTTGAGACAGTCAAGCAAATCTGTCAAGGAATATACAGAGGAGTTTTACAAGATCTCAATAAGAACTGGCCATTCAGAGGCTAATAAGGAGAAAGTAGCTCGTTACATAAATGGGTTAAGAATGAATATCCAAGAAGAACTCGGTTTGGTCAGGATGACCACCATTAAGGATGCATATCGGTTTGCCTTGAAGGTTGAAGAGAAGTTGAACAGAAGATTTGAAAGCAAACAAAGAGGAAGAGATCGTGGTGGAAGAAGCTGGTGGAAGAACCAGTGGAGGAAAATATGAAGATCGAAGAAGACTCGGTGAAACAAGTAATAACCAGGATCAGAAAGAGGAGAATACCTACCGCCCCCGTAATCAGAACAATGGTTACCAAAGAGGAAGAGGTAGATCTGGACGTGGGTATGGAAGAGGAGGATTTCGTGGAACCTGTTTCCATTGTGGGGAAGAGGGACATCGGGCATATGAGTGTCCCCAACACCAAGAGAGGACGAATAAGAGACCTGAGGGTCATGCCAGAGCTGCTGTAGCAGATGAAGGTGCTGAATCAGAACATTCTGAAGAAGCAGAAGGAGGAGAAGTGTTGATGACAAGAAGAGCATTGATGAATGGAGGGAAAGATGTGGATCGGAGGAAGAGCTTATTTCGCACAAGATGCAAATGTGCGGGTAAGGTCCGTAATGTTATCATAGATAATGGTAGCACAGATAATTTAGTTTCAGGAGAAATGGTTGCTAAGTTGAAATTGGAGAAGAGGAAGCACCCGCATCCATATCGGATTGCGTGGTTGCAGAAAGATCATAGAGCATTAGTCAGTGAGCGGTGTTTAGTTAAATTTCATATTGGAAATTATCAAGATGAGGTTCTGTGTGATGTTTTGCCTATGGATGCTTGCCATTTGTTGTTGGGGAGGCCATGGCAATTTGATAGACGTGCGGTGCATGATGGGCATGCGAATACTTACTCTCTGACGAAATATGGAGTGCGTCACAAGTTGAAGCCATTGAAGGAAGTGGATGAAAAGGTATGCAGTAGTGCTAGAATCTGTTTGGTAGATGGTAGAAAATTTTTGGATGGCCTGAAGAGGGATTCTATGTGTTATGCATTAATTCCTACTATTAAGAAGGAACAATGTATGGATATTCCAGTAGAGGTTGAAAGTCTGTTAGAAGAGTTTCCTGATATTGTGTCAGATAATGTGCCTGAGGGTTTGCCACCGAGTGAGAAATATTAGCCATCAAATTGATTTGATTCCAGGAGCTAGTTTACCCAATAAGGCAGCCCATAGAATGTCTCCCGTGGAGAATGAGGAGTTGAACAGACAGGTTCAAGAGTTGTTGAGGAAGGGGTTGATTAGAGAGAGTTTGAGTCCCTGTGCAGTACCTGCAGTACTAGCACCGAAGAAGGATGGAGAATGGAGAATGTGTACTGATTCCAGAGCCATAAATAAGATTACCATTAAGTATAGATTTCCATTACCTAGAATGGACGATATAATGGACTGTTTGAGTGGAGCTAAATACTTCACAAAAATTGATTTAAAGAGTGGGTATCATCAGATTCGCATCAGAGAGGGTGATGAGTGGAAGACAACCTTCAAAACCAAAGAGGGTTTGTATGAGTGGTTGGTTATGCCGTTTGGGCTAACCAATGCACCTAGTACATTCATGAGGCTAATGAATGAGGTGTTGAGAGAATTCCTAGAGAAGTTTGTTATTGTTTATTTGGATGATATTCTGATTTTTAGTAAGACATTGGAAGAGCATTTGATGCAAGTTCGGATATTTTTTGAAAAGTCGAGGGAGGAGCAGATTGCTGATTAATTTGAAGAAGTGCAGTTTTGTGAAGAAGGAGTTGGTGTATCCGGGATTTGTCATCTCGGATGAGGGTCTAAAAATGGATCCGAGAGAAGGTGAAGGCTATCATTGAGTGGCCTACTCCAAGGAACATAACGGAGGTAAGATCATTCCATGGTCTTGCAAGTTTCTACAGAAAGTTCATTAGAAACTTTAGCGAGTATTTGTGCACCCACGACGAAACCATGAGAGGGGATAAGAAGGAGTTTAAGTGGACTGCAAAGGCAGGTGCAAGTTTTGAGATGTTGAAAAAGAAGGTGACAGAACAACCCATTTTGGTACTTCCAGATTTTAATAAAGTATTTCAGGTTGATTGTGATGCTAGTGGCAGTGCCATTGGAGCTGTGTTGAGTCAGGAAGGTAAACCTGTTGCATATTTTAGTGAGAAGTTAAATGATGCTAGGAAGAAATACTCTGTTTATGATCAGGAATTTTATGCTATAGTTCAGGCTCTTAAGAAATGGAGACACTATTTGTTAGCAAAAGAGTTTGTTTTATATACTGATCATCAAGCTTTGCAGTATATTAATAGTCGGGGAAAAGCTGAATCGGAGACATTTGAAGTGGGTTGAATTCCTACAGAGTTATACCTTTGTTTTGAAGCATAGGAGTGGGAAGTCTAATAGAGTTGCAGATGCCTTGAGTAGAAGGCAAAATTTGTTGATAGAGATGAAAGTGGAAGTCGTTGGGTTTGAAGAACTCAAGAGTTTGTATCCAACGAATCCGGATTTTGCGAGAGGCTTGGAAGGCATGTTTGTCTCCTATTACTTTGGATAGAACTAAGTGGTTGGATTTTATAATCCAAGATGGGATGCTATTTCGAAGGAACCAATTGTGCATTCCTAGAAGTTCAATGAGGGAGAATCTGATAAAGGAGAAGCATAGTGGAGGACTAGCTGGACATTTTGGTCGAGATAAGACCATTGCCCTTGTTAGTGAAAACTACCATTGGCCACAGTTGCAGCAGGATGTGAAGAAATTTGTGCGGGGTTGCAGAGTGTGTCAGATGGCTAAGGGAGTGAGATAGAATACAGGATTGTATCAGCCATTACCTGTACCGGAGAGACCATGGGAGGACATCAATATGGATTTTGTTCTTGGCCTACCAAGGACACAACGAGGGAATGACTCCATTTTTGTTGTGGTTGACAGGTTTTCGAAGATGGCTCATTTTATTCCATGTCAGAAAATGAGTGATGCAGTTCATGTTGCAGGCTTGTTTTTCAAGGAGGTGGTACGCCTTCATGGTCTACCCAAGAGTATAGTATCTGACAGAGATACCAAATTTGTGGGTTATTTCTGGAGGACTTTGTGGAAGAAGCTAAAAACGGATTTGAAGTTCAGTTCTGCATACCACCCACAGATCGATGGACAAACAGAGGTGGTGAACAGAAGTTTGGGTAATCTTCTAAGATGCCTGGTAGGAGATAAGCCCAAGGGATGGGATTTGATTTTGCCACAGGCAGAATTTGCTTACAACAATTCTATCAACGAAGTCTTGGTAAATCACCATTCTAGATTGTGTATGGGAACAACCCAAGGAATGCTTCGAGTTGAGAACGATGGGTAAAGGAGAAAAGAGCAGTCTTGAGGTTGAAGATTTTGCAGAGCACATAAAGAGTTTACATGAAGAGGTACAACAACATATCAATAAGATGAATACTCAGTACAAGGCCAAAATAGATCAGAAGAGGCGTTTCAAGGAGTTCCAAGTGGGAGATGAGGTCATGGTTCACTTGAGAAAGGAAAGGTTTCCTAGCAAAACCTACAACAAGCTGAAGATGAAGAGGTTTGGACCATGCAGGATCATAGGTAAAAGAGATTCAGGAAATGCCTACGAAGTGGAACTGCCAAGTGAGCTGAATATATCACCTGTTTTTAATATTTTAGACTTGGTAGAATACCATGAAGGAGGTAGTAGTGAGACACCAAGTACAGATTTGTGGAGTATTCCAGCGTCTGCTCCAGCCACAGATGAGATAGAGGAAATACTAGACACTCGAGAAGGCAAAAGTACCAAGAACAGGCAATATTCAGAATATTTGGTCAAGTGGAAGGGCAGACCTGTAGAAGATGCAACTTGGTTGTCAAAAATAGAGGTTGACCGCCTGGGTTTTCCTCTAACAGTACAGAAGTGAAGGTCACTTCTCAATCCACCCCGGGTGTCTGATGCAGGAGCACCCAACGAAAAGCAAAATACCGCAAAGAAGAAAAAGTGTCGCGATATCGCGACTCGACAAAGAAGAAAAAGTGTCGCGATATCGCGACTCGACAAAGAAGAAAAAGTATCGCGATATCGCGACATGTCGCATTTTCGCTGTCGCGATATCGCGACCAAAAGACAGAGAAGGCGCAAGAGAGAAAAAGTGTCGCGATATCGCGACATGTCGCATTTTCGCGACCAAAAGACGAGAGAAGGCGCAAGAGAGAAAAAGTGTCGCGATATCGCGACATGTCGCATTTTCGCGACCAAAAGACGAGAGAAGGCGCAAGAGAGAAAAAGTGTCGCGATATCGCGACATGTCGCATTTTCGCGACCAAAAGACGAGAGAAGGCGCAAGAGAGAAAAAGTGTCGCGATATCGCGACATGTCGCATTTTCGCGACCAAAATACGAGAGAAGGCGCAAGAGAGAAAAAGTGTCACGATATCGCGACATGTCGCATTTTCACGACCAAAATACGAGAGAAGGCGCAAGAGAGAAAAAGTGTCGCGATATCGCGACATGTCGCATTTTCGCGACCAAAATACGAGAGAAGGCGCAAGAGAGAAAAAGTGTCGCGATATCGCGACATGTCGCATTTTCACGACCAAAAGACGAGAGAAGGCGCAAGAGAGAAAAAGTGTCGCGATATCGCGACATGTCGCATTTTCACGACCAAAAGACAAGAGAAGGCGCAAGAGGGAAAAAGTGTCGCGATATCGCGACATGTCGCATTTTCGCGACCAAAAGAGAAGAGAAAGAGCAAGAGGGAAAAAGTGTCGCGATATCGCGACATGTCGCATTTTCGCGACTAAAAGAGAAGAGAAAGAGTAAGAAGGAAAAAGTGTCGCGATTTCGCGACATGTTTTTTTGCGACTCAAAAAAAAGGGCAGGCGGTTACAGGGGCCGTTACAGAGGAAATTATCGAGCGGTGGGTATACCGAACGTCATCATTGGTTGACAGGCGGACAGAGTCTACAGTGGCAGCACCGAACAGAACGTGGCACCAAGGTGCAATGAAAGCAGACGAAGACCAAGAGTCGGAAAGAAAAACGTTTCGAAAGCCAAAACAACGAAGAGGCACGGGAAATGAAACGAAGGGCCACAAAAGGGAAACGGAGAGTCACGCCAGAAATTTTAAAAGGGGAAAGCAAAGGCATGCACAAGGGGTCGGAAACTATGGAGACAGAGTTGCAGATTTGAAGGCAAGAGGGCCATTCTGGACCTGTTTGGGCTGTTTTTCTTCCAGGGCGGGAAATGTTGTAAGAGAAAAAAAATAAACTATCTTTCGGAATAAAGGAGTTTATTTGGCAGACTACTGCCATTTCTGTAAATCTTTCCAAGTTTTTGAATGAGAATTGGGTTTGACTAGAAAACTTGGCTCTCCATCAATGGACCATTGTTGGAGGAGTGTGTCATCAACCCACGTGCTCTTGTAGAAGAGAAAAGGAATACATTGAGAACAAGGGGCTGTTGCATTCTTTTTGAAAGATGGATGGATGAAAAAAACAGCACGCTCCTGAACTTCATGGTGGCTTCGAGTGGATCCATGGTCTTCTTGAAGTTGGTTGATGCCTCGCGAGAGGTGAAGAATGCACAATTGTTATTCAATTTGTTGGAGAAGGTCGTGCTAGAAATAGGAGTGGAGAATGTTGTCCAAGTAGTGACGGACAATGAAACAGCATATGTATTAGCTGTACACTTCTCGAGGAGAAGTACCCCTCATTTTTTGGAGCCCAAGTGTTGCCTATTGCATTGACCTCATGCTCGAGGACACTAGCAAAATGACATGGGTGATGACCACGATAGAAGAGGCTAAGAACATTACACAGTTTATCTATAACCACACATGGATGTTCAGCTTGATGAAGAAGCACAATGACAAAATATTTATAACAAAGGACCTTTGTAAGCATATTTAATTATGGCTGGAATTAAAGAAAAATATATATATTTATCTAATACTGGAATAGGGTTTTATTAAACTAGAAAAGGGATTATTGTTACATGAATAAATGAGGTCCACTTAGTTGACATGTTCCAAAAAGTAATCACATGCACATGGCAAATTGAAGCCATAGAAGCATGTGTCACACAGCTAGTTTAGACACAGAAATTCAAATGTATACTACATAAGCAAAAGCAGTCCATAACATCCAAAAGGAAAACAATAAATCTGAAGCAAATCCACATAAAAAAAGGAAAATGAATTCTTGATAGGAAGTGAAAATTAAAAAGGCAGGGGCCAAAAATAAACATGTAAAGCTATATTCAAAGTAACCACCACGTCAACTCAAATGTGGGAAACAAGTTATTTACAATTGACTGCAATAAAAGGAACACAGGAACAAAACAAATTTTTTAAAGACTGAAAATATTGGAGAATGAATTTGACCCACAGCAGCAAGAATGGCAGGCTTGGCACAAAGTTTCAATAGACCAGCTAAGACATTAGACAGTTGGCAGATGGTAGGATCAAGATAGACATACTCGATGTCGAATCATAGATTAACCCCCATCATCTAATGTCATTTGTTGGACCTAAAGCAACTAGTCATCTAATAATAGATTAACCACCACGTCAACTCAAAATAAAATCCTGCAAAATCAATGCAGAATCTACAGTATCTGATACTGTTGTCCCAAATACTTAGTCTTCTACATTTTACACTACACACATTAAACAAGATTCTCAATTTTTAGAGGGAAGTAAAGATGTAGGTTCATCTATGTATGTAAATCTTAAAATAAATATAAGATCCAATAACTTCACAATTCAATCAAATGATATGAGCTCAACCAATCTAATTCGTTGACTTTCATAAAAGAGATTGAGGTTTCAATCTTGCCAAACAATACATGCTTAATTGCCAAGCTAGTGTAATACGACCAATTACTACAACAACAAAATAAAATTAACAATTCATAAGAAATAATATTGAATTTACCTCGAAATGGCTCTATCAATAAGTTGTCCTAAAAATTTCTTTAGTTGTTCTGTTTTAACTTTTATAAAAGTGAAATAGAATGAAGTAGATATTACAATGAAAAATGGAAACGGGGAAAGTAATAACCTATTTTCAAAAGGCTAAGAGAAATACGAAAGATAACTCTAATGGGGCAAATGAGTCCCAGATTTGATCATAATAGTGGTCGCACACAACTAATTTACCGCAAGTTTTGATTTTACCATAGATGTTGTGCTTGGGTTGATCGGGCCATTATAATTACATGTAACCCTGCATACCTAGTAATGCTTGGCACACAAATAGTGTAAAACTTAACAAGGATTGGTGATAGTATAGTATGTATGTAGCAACTATGTTTTGAGTAACAAGAATAAATGCTTGTTCCTTCCCTAGCAAGGATGAATGGAGGTGGCATCAGGTGGCATGATTGTGAAAAGGAAAAGATAGAGAGGAGAGGAGAGATGAACCTTGGCAAAGCGATAGTAAGGAGAAGGGAAATCCATGATAAGATTGGGCAGCTTCCAAATTAGCGGTGGCGGAGCGAACTGCGGACTCGTCGGCGCCTGTCGTCTGTCTTAGCCATTCTCCAATTTGAGCCTCCATTTCCTCCCCTCCACCTCAGACGATGATTTCAGCTGTTTTCCTAGGTAGGACCTTAAGACCTTAGCACACAGCACATTCAGAGCGAATAGCTTTGCAAATCCTTTTTATTTCCCGCTCATATTTCTCAATAGTATGGCGCCAAATCCTTTACGTCGGTCTTGTCTTTGCTAACCCAGAATTCCTTCGTGTCCTCAAAGTTTTCTATCGCCTTCCCTTTAGGCAAGGGCACCAGCAATAATTAAAAGGCAACCTAGATGTCACCACAGAAGAAAAATAAAAAGTGGATTCAAATTCGGGTGAATTTGTTGTTTCGATAACCCTTTTTAATTTAATTTGAGTTAGTGAAATTAATTATCGAAATGTATTTATTCTTTTTTTTTTTTCTCCAAAAATTTGTATTTTTAAATTAATTAAAATAAGTTTTTTGCATTAAAAAAAAATTGACCACTTTCTTATTTTAAATTTTTTATTTTTCTCTATTTTATTGATTTTACTTTTACCTAGTAGGTTAGGAATTGAGGAAAAATAAAAAGTGGGTTCAAAATCGGATAAAGCGGATTGGGATCCCTTTCAAAAACATATGCTTCACCTTACAATTTAAAATGTACATCTTCCTCGATAATTGACTTTGTTTTTATCGAGAAGACTAAGGATTATAGAGGTTTGCTATATAAAAAAAAAAAAGTGGGTTCAAATTTTGATTTTGTGTTTGGCAACTATAATTTGTGCTCTATAAACTTCATTGTATAAAGCTTGTATTTGGTACAGTGGATGTTAAAAACTTTAAACTTTTTATTTTATGAATAAAAATTTATATTATAATTAGATTTAATTTTGAAACCATAGGTGAGATTATTTCAATATAAATACGATGATAGGGTTTTAAATATTATGTGCAAGGATCAAGAAGGAAGATACAAATGAAAAAAAGATTTTTTATCAATATACGACACATTGATGCTAGGAGGTAGATGAAAAGAAGATTTTTTTATCAATATACAACACATTGATACTAGAAGATAACATCAATGATTACTATTCAAAGGGAAGTAAGGATAAGTTAATTTGAGAGTTGAATAGTTCAACATAATACACAACAAGAAGTGGATTATTGTAAAGCATCAACAAAATAGAAATATCAAACTAATATAAAGAGATATTTGGGATAGCTTGAACATTTCTAAAGTCAAAATGTTTGTTTGGCTAGTAGGTCATAGAATAATTTTATCTTAAATAACCTTATGAAAAGGGGTTTTAATGGCCCCTCACAATGTGTTCTTTATAAAAGGGATGAGACTATAGACCATCTCTTGGGACACTACTCAATACTATGAAAATTATTGCAATGGATTCTTAATATGTTTGGTAAATGCATGGTGATGAATCGAATAATTAAAGAATGGTTAAAGCAATGGCATAGCACTTTAAAAGTGAGGCTTTACAAACAATCTGGGATATATCAAAAGATACAATACTTTGGATTGTATGGCTAGAAAGAAATAGAAGAATATTTAAAGGAAAGAAAATTAGAATAAAGGTAATGAAATGAAAGATTTTAATTACGTCCACGAGACCCAAATATGGTCTATGGGACCTCAAATATGGAAGTACAATTGGTCAAGTCATATCATATGATCTTTAATATCTTTGAGAAGGTTGTTCCTTCTCCTGCTGATTTGGGTTAGTAATTCCCCAACTTTGTTTATTCTATTGTCTTCAAATAACTTTGTCATAGACCCGTTTCCAAGTGTTTCTTTGTATTTGCCACGGATGTCTGAAAAACTCGGACACTTATAGATGAAGTGTTCCTCTGTATCTACTGCCCCTGTGTTGTATAAAGTACATATCCTTTCTTCCCATTGTTCTTTGGGTGTTGTCCATCTCCCTGTTTCACATCTAAGACTGTGAGAACTAGTCCTTATCTGAGCAATGAGGATTTTTTCCTTCCACTTTATTTCAACGCCTATATATGATTTTGCCTTGTGATCATATGTTGGGTTAAACTCTGCAATATAATATTGTCTTTTTTTGCTTGCATTTTTCCACATTCCACTTCTAAACTTTTCATTCACATAGCTTTTGATGTCTTTGTTGAAATTTGGGCATTCATTTATGTTGATTTCCCAACGTTTCATCCATTTTTTATTTTGTTTCATCCATGTGTTCTTTCGCCTATGCAACTCTTCGTCCTTAGCTGCCCTTGGCCATCTATCGTTTTCATATTTTCTATTTTTTTCAAGTAACATAACAGCTTGGTCATAGCAATTGCTTCTAAAGGAAACATTCCAGTTTCAGCTAGAATAATTTCATAAGGGGTTGTGGCCTTAATTTTGAGAAAATTTGTGCTTAGATATTTTTTAATATTTTCTATTTGCCTCCATTTTTCCTTTGTTGTGCCACTAGCCCACACCTCGCAACCATACAACAAAACTGGTGTAACAAGTAGGCCAAATAAAACCCTGGTGGTCTTCCAATCCCATAGCTCGGTATTCCTACACCTATTTTGAAGTGCATACAGTGCTCTCCAACCGCTTTGAGTTCTTTTCATCCTACATGTATTTCAATTGAGTTTGTAATGAAAGTTTATGCCCAGGTATTTGCATTCTACTACTACCTCAAGTGGTTCTCCTACAAACTGAAATTTGAGTTGTTGCTTCTTCTTTTTTGCTGAAAAAATCATGATTTTTGTTTTGCTTGTGTTCACTCGCATCCCAACTTCCTTACAAAATATTTCTAGAGCTCGAAGGTGATCTCCTAGATATTTGGTCTGTTTTGGCCACAAGAATTACATCGTCTGCATACATGAGGAGTTTTACCACATATTTGGCTAAGTGCACACCCTCAACCGCAAATTTGTTTATCCATTATTCTAACTTATCAATGTACAACCCAAATAAGGTAGGAGATAGAGGGCAACCTTGTTTGACACCTATGTCACTACCAAAACATTCAGATAACCCTTCATGTGTTCTGATTGTAGCTTTTACATGCTCATATAATATGTGAATTGCTGCCCTGTGGTGAATTGGAACCTCTAGCTCTTCCATTCTACTCCATAATTTTTTCCTTGGCACTATGTCAAATGCCTTTTTGAAGTCTACAAAACAACAGAAAGCCTTATCTTTTTGGTCCCATATTTTTTCCACTATGTTTCTGAGTGTGATACAGTGATCAATAGTTGAGTGCTTGGGCCTAAAACCTGCTTGTCCCTTTGCTCTCTTTCCCTTTTCTTCTACCCATATAATGATCCTACGCTCTATCATACTCCCAAACAACTTTGCAAAGAGAGGGTTGATCATGATAGTTCGATAGTTTGAGGGATTATTTACATCTCCACTTTTAAACAAATGGAGTTTAAACTAGCTCTATCAACTCACCCAATCCCTAATTTGGAAGTAGAGAGCATCGATAGATGGAGTCAAATCATCAAATGAAATTATGATGTTGGGTATAGGAGAAACAAAAAAAGGTAAAAATTATAAAGTAGAAACCATCAGATGTAGAATTGGTCAAATTGAATTTTGATGGAGCATCTAAAGGAAATCAAGGGCCAACACGAGGAGGAGGAATAATTAAAAATACTAGATGAAATATTTTGTCTCATTATGATTTCAATAGTGGATTTAAGACAAACAAAGAAGTTGAAGCTTGGGAAGCTTTGGAAGGGTTAAATATATGCAAACAATTGAAATGGAATAGAGTATGGATGGAATATGATTCACTCATAGTAATAAATACAATTTAGAGGAAAGCAAAGGCTCCATAGAACATATAAGAGATAATTGTGGAAATTCAAGACCTTGCTATAGAGTTTGAAGAAATAAAATTTACACATAAAGTAAGGGAAGAATACAAATGTGTAGATAGGCTAGCTAATAGAGGGGTTTTAATCGAGAATTGATAGGCTAGCCAATAGAGGGGTTTTAATTGATAATCATGAAGTTAAATTCTCTTTTCCATGGTTAGAGGAAGTAATAAGTTTAGTTGAAGCTGACAAGAAAATGTTGACTGTGTAAATCAAATAATGATTAAGATTTAATTTAATGTTTTTCATTAGTAATATTTGCTTTATTTTATAACAATAATGTGTTTTCATATAAACTATTTATTACAATTTTTGCAGTTGCACTTATGCTTCGAGAAGGAAATCAGCAATCCAAATCTGATAAAGTGGACTATGATACTGTGATGTTTTGGAAATACTACTAGTGTGACATTTTGGAAATATTACTCTACTAAGATTCAATGCATAAATAGTATAGGTGGAGTTTTGGTATTGTAAACATTGTTGTAGAAAATTGTCAAGAAGGATGTTGAATTCTAATGTATTCGAAATAGATAATTGAAGATCCAAAAAATGGAAAATCAATAATTCAAATATTTTATGAAAAAAAGATGTAGATATCTAGCTATAACATCTCAATTGAGATGAGAATCGAATATGTTTGTAAACTCTCAAGCTCTAAAGAAGAGAGTTGTGGCTTATCAAAGGTGGGGGACCCTAGTACAACCCTTGTTCTCCAACAAAAATATTATATTATAAAAGGTTTTATAAAATTTATATTGTTGTATATTTATAAATAATTAAAAATAATAATATTTAAAATATCTTAATTAAGATTTTTATAGAAGGGCAGGTTGGATATGGTTTGATTAATTTGATAGAAATGTAATGTTTTCTTTTTGTAATAGAAATGGATCTAATAGAAGCCACACACTTATACATAATATAATATAATATAATATATATATATATATATATATATATATATATATATATATATATATATATATATATATATATATATATATATATATATATATATATATCTTAATTTAGATGTAATATAAAAAATTAAATTTTATTATTTTAAAAAAGTTAAGTGTAATTGTATTTAATTTAATTAGTTTGGTTTAAAATAAAAGTAAAATTGTGATTGTAACCATTGCTTCTATATATCAAAAAAAAAAAAAAGTAAAATAGAATAAAAGTTTTAAAGTTTGCAAGGACCAAACAACTTATGGGATAAATTAATGTGTCAGAGTAAAACAATATTCTATTATAAGATAAATGAATGTGTCAAAGTAAAACAATATTTTATTATAAGAATATGATCTTGTGAAGGATTAGGGTTTTTCTAGAAAGTGTCTCATCATTTAGAAGTCATATCTTCACAAAGGGTTATCTAATTCAACTTATTCTTGGACCAACTTGTGCAGAATTTGAATAGCTTTAAAATGAGTGGTCATGTGAAGGAATCTGAGTAATATTGAGGGAAATATGACTTTGTGAAGTCAACCATCTGAAATAAGGGCAGTAACGATTTTTCAAGTCACGAAAAAATGAAATTGCAAATATTTGTTAGATAGGGTTTGGATGATGGGAAGAGCAATGGAGGGTTGAGACTCCAATGAGGCAAGATATTTTATGTGGACATAAGTTTTTTTTCCTTCTTTATCTTAGAAAATTTGCATGCAAATTATTATAATTTTTATCAAATATTATATTTGTTATATGACTTTCTCATAAATTTCAATAGATTTTGAGTTTTAGTTTCCTTTCCATGGACCATTTTATAGTTAAATCCTTATAATCATCTCTAGTGGTAGAGGCTAGTGAGCGCATCTCAAAGAGATCCTCATTGCTCCAAGATAAGGCAGTTTTTGGTAAATTTAGTGGGTATTGGCTAGGGGCTTCAGCCTTGAGAAAATGGTTGATAGGAGTTGGAAGTCTCCTGGAGTGATTATATCATTTCTTTCCAAAGGGTTCTTCCTAGCCATTTTTTGTTCTAGGAAAGAAAGAGAAAAAATCCTAAAAGGGGGTCCTTGATTTATGGGAAGAGCAGGACTCTTCCTTACCCGTTGGTATGAAGGCTTTTCACCTATATATTTAAATCTATCCCTAGTACCAATCTAGGTCTTGATGTTTAGGTTGTAAATCTATCCCTAGTACCAATCTAGGTTAGGATGTTTAGGTTGTAAATCTATCCCTGGTACCAACCTAGGTCAGGATGTTTAGGTTACCCATTGAATTTTAGGAAATAGATAGCTTCAAAGCAATAGGTAATACTCTAGGAGAATTCCTTGAGATTTCAAATACTACGAAAGATAGATTCTTGGCTATTTATGCTCGGATATTGGTCATGATTGATATAAGTAAAGCTTTATCAGAATCAATCATTCTTAAGTATGAGGATAAGATGTGGACCCAAATCATAGATTATGAAAACATATCTTTTAGATGTAGAATATCTCATGAGGTGGGGCATATTCGGAGATCATGCCCTAAGAAGAGCCCAATAGAATCATATATAGAAAATCGCAAGAGAAACATACAAATGGTTATGGATGAAGATGGTTTTCAACTTCCAAAAAATAAATCTAGAAAAATGAAATAAAATAGACAGTGGAAACCAGTAAGGAAGGATGTTGGAAGAAATACTGACTCTTTTGAGGCTTTAGCCTATGAATAAAAAGTAGATCAAATCTTAGAGGACATGGTATAACAGGTTCAGTATATTAACAAGGAACCCTCTATTTAGTATGATCTTGATTTAGGGAAGAACATTATTGATGAACCTAAGGAATTTGTCTCATCCAATTTTGAAGACTCTCTTGAAGTACCATGCATCATTCAAGAGAATAAAATTGGTAAAAAAAATATAGTTTTAGAAGTTAATACCTTGACCATTAATAAGGAAATACCAAAAAATGAGTAGGACAAGTCAAAAGCTTCTATAGTAGATCTAGGAGAGGATAAATATGATGAAAAATAAAATTGTGAAAGAAATTTGAGGAATAGAATAATATGACCTACTTATGATATAAGCAAGGCAAAAAGAGGAAAATCCTCAAATTATCAAGCAAGATCCAAGGAAGCAAGAACAAACATAGAGAAAGGAACACAAACTAAGTCAGTTGAACTTATCTTTACCAAATAACAAGGTGATATTGGTAACAAGCAGGTGGATCCAATAGCCCCTAATGAGACATGACTATCATCTCTTGGAATATAATGGGTGCCAATACCCCCTCAAAGCAAAGGTGTATCAGGGACCTTTGTTTAAGTAATAAGCCTGATATTCTTTGTATCCAGGAAACTAAAATGAAAAAAAAAAAAAAATTAAAAACTATAAAAGCAATATGAGAAAGATGTGAATGGGATGCCAAGGATTCTAAAGGAGTAGTAGAGGGAATTCAAACTTGTTAGAATCCTTCTAGAACCTCTTGTGTAACCATTCATAAAACTAGGCATTGAATAGTCTCTTTAGTCACTTGCTATTTTGTATATATTTGTTTCATCCTTGTCAATATTCATGGACCTACAAGTCAGTCAAGTAGATTAGAAGTTTGGAGTGGGATTGAAGCCTCTATGAGAAGTAAATACCAAGAAACTCGATGCATGATCATAGGATATTTTAATGCTATAACCAAGCTAGATGAAAAAATTGAGGGAATTAGAAAATCAACCCAAAGTATGAGAGATTTCTTAGCTTTTATTCAAACTAATAATCTATGGAAGGTTGATTTTGAAGAAGAAAACTATACATGGACCAACGACAAGAAATGCCATAACCTAATGGCAAAAAAATTAGACAGATGTATACTCTCAAATCATTGGCTAGATGAAGGAACTTGTGCTAAAATTAATACCTTAACAAGGTTGATTCAGATCACTGGCCAATACGAGTTAAAATGGTGGTAAGTGAATTTAAAAAATATCATATTTTAAATATGAGCAGATGTGGGAAGACCATCCTCAATTTGTTGATATGATAGCACAAACATGGAATTCTTGAGAAAATGGTGGGTCGTATGCTCTTCCAAAACAAATTAAATCAACAACATCTAGATTAAAATAATGGAACAAGAACACTTTGGAAATATTTTTGAGAAGAAAGAATAACTAAAAGATAAACTTTCAAAATTTCAAAAAGGTGATATTAATAATCCAAACTCGGAGGAAAGGGAGTTGCTTAGTGAATATCATAATATTTTGAGTAAGGAAGGGAAGTTTTGGAGATTAAAATCAAGACAGACTCGGTTAAAAGGAGATAAAAATACAAAGTTTTCTCGTAGGAGGGCTATAATACAAAGATCAACATCCGTAATTAGTAGAATTAAATCAATAGAAGGGGTTTATATTGAATATCAAAGTGAAATTAGAAAAGAGGTAAAGTCTTTTTATCAGATGAGAGAAGACTAAAGTTCTTAATTATAAACTTCTTCACGATGTACCTTATGTTATTACGAATGAAGACAATAGGAATCTGATGGAGCCTATTACCCTATAAGAAGTCCATTTATCTCTTTTCTCTTTTAATAAGGATAAATCCCTAGGTCTAGATGGGCTCTCTATAGCTTTTTACCAACATAATTGGGATATAGTGAAGGATTCTTTATTGGTGGCAATGGAACAATCTAGGGTAAAATAATATATACCTTATAAAATAAATGTAACATATTTTACCCTAATTAAAAAAAAAGGATGTTGAATTGTTTGATTATTTTAGACCCGTAAGCCTATGTAATATGGCATATAAGATTATCTTCAAAGTGATGGTGAATCTATTAAGGCCATTGTTAGACAAAAAAAATTGTAAGAGCAAGGAGGATTTGTAAAAGGGAGACAAATATTGGATCGTATCATAGTAGCTCATGAAGTTACTCATTCAACAACTTCAAGAAAAGAGAAAGCAATGATCTTAAAACTTGATATGAGTAAATCCTATGATAAGGTTAAATGGGATTTTGTTTTTGCAGTTTTAGAAATGTTTGGATTTGGGAAGAAATGGGCTAGATGGATTAAAGGTTATTTCTCTACAATTTCTTATTCAGTGTTGGTCAATGGGTTAGTAACAAAATCTTTTAAAGCCAAGAGAGGCCATAGACAAGGAGATCCTCTATTTCCTTAATTTGTTCATTATTATGGTAGAGGTTTTGAGTAGGAACTTAAATAAGGCTAACAAATATGGGCTTATAAGTGGACTTAAGGTTAGTAATAGCATCGACAACATCACCCATCAATAGTTTGTAGATGATACAACCCTTTTTGGAAGGGCAATGATAAATGAGACTAGAGCTTTGAATAAATTTTTAAAGGACTATAAAATAGCATCAGAGCAAAAAGTTAATAGGAAAAAATCCAAAATTTACTTCCTTAACACTCTAGTTAATATCAAAGCAATAATTTATAGGTTACTTCAAATGAAGGAGGTAAATTTACCAACAACTTATCTAAGGATGTCTTTATTTGAGGGGAGAATGAGGATAGAATTATGGAATCCAGTTATTAGTAAAGTTTAGAATAAACTACCAGCTTGGAAAGGTAGATGGTTATCGTTAGCAGGAAGAGTGTAGTTAATTAAGTCAGTCTTATAAGCCATTCCAACATATTATATGTCTTTGTATACTATGCCAAAATCAGTTGAAAAAAGTTTAATCTGTATTATGTGATCCTTTTTATGGTCAAGTTTACGTGAAAAAGGAAATTTTCTTTGATGAAATGGAGCAAGATGTGTGATGATAAAACTAGGGGAGATCTTGGTTTAAGAGTTCTTACAGATGCAAACTTAGCTCTTAGGGGGAAAAAATTTAGAAATTGTACAAAGAGAGTCAAATATAATGGGCAAAAAAATGGTTATGATCTTTGGAATGGTTTTAAAAAATATAATGATCGAATGATTAAAGGTTTAATATGGGTAGTGGGAACTAGTAAAAAAAATTATATTTGGATGGATAATTGGTGTGATAAAAAACCACTCAATTTAGATCCAATTTTGAAACCTTGGATGAGATTGCTTCAATACAAATATGGTGATAGGGTTTCAAACATTTTGTACAAGGATCAAAAAGGAAGATACAAACGAAAATAATTTTATTTTACAAGTATACAAGACATTGATGCTAGGAGGCATTTGAGTAGAAAGATAACAACTATGATTACTCTGAGGGGAGCCAAGGATAAATTGATTTTGGAGTTGAATAACTCAAGAGAATACACGATTAGAAGTGGATATAATGTATTACACCAACAAAATAGTAATATCACTAGAATTTAGAGAGATGTTTGGGATAGCCCAAGCATTCCTAAAATCAAAATGTTTGTTTGGATAGTAGGTCATAGAAGAGTTTTATCCTAGGATAACCTTATGAAAAGGGGTTTTCATGGCCCCTTTAAATGTGTTATTTGTAAAAAGGAGGAGAGTATAGACCATTTATTGGGACATTGCTCAATAGTCTGGAAACTATGGCAATGGATTCTTAATATGTTTGGTAAATGCATGGTGATGAATATCAAAATTGAAGAATGGTTAAAGCAATGGTAGAGCACTTATAAAAGTGAGGCTTTACAAACAATATGGTATATATCAAAAGATACAATAATTTTGGATTGTATGGCTAGAAAGGAATAGAAGATTTTTTAAAGGAAAGGAAAGCAATTTAGAGGTAGTGAAAAGAAAGATATATTTAGTCATAGAGGAGTCTAAACCAACCCTATCAACTCAACCAGTCCCTAATCTAGAAGCATAAAGCATTGATAGGTGGAGTCAAGTCATTGAATGGAATTATGATGATGGGTACAAGAGAAGTAAAAATAAGGAAAAAAATATTGGAGTTGGTTAAATTTTATTTTTATGGTGCATCTAAAGGAAATATAGGACCATTAGGAGGAGGAAAAATAATTAGAAACAATAAAAGAGAGATTTAATCTCATCATGCTTTCAATAGTGGATTTGGGACAAATAATGAAGTTGAAGCTTGGGTGGCTTTGAAGGATTAAAAATATGCAAACAAATAAAATAGAATAGAGTATGGATGGAAGGTGATTATCTCATAGTCATAAATACAATTTTGAGGAAAGCAAAGGCTCCATGGAACATACAAGATATAATCATGGAAAATTCAAGATCTTACTAAAGAGTTTGAAGAAATCAGGTTTACACATACTTTAAGGGAAGGAAACAAATGTGCAGATAGGCTAGCCAATAGAGGGGTTTTCAATGAGGATCATGAAGTTAAATTCTCGTTTCCATGGTTAGAGGAAGTAGTAAGTTTAGTTGAAGTTGATAAGAACATGTTGACTGCTTGAATCGTCTAATGATTAAGATTTACTTTAATGTTTTCCATTGGTAATATCTAATTTATTTTATAACATGAATGTGTTTTTATATAAACTATTTATTATAATTTTTGTGGTTGCACTTGTGTTTCAGGAAGGAAACTATCAATCTGAATTTGGTAAAGCGGACTATGATAGTGCGATGTTTTTGAAATATTACTCTACTAAGATACAAGGCAGAGACAATAGAAGTGATTTTTTGGTATTGTGAAGGTTGCTATAGAAAAATATCAAGAAGGATGCTGAATTTTGAAATATTTGTATTCATACAAAAAATTGAAAAGATCTAGAAAATGAAAATCAAGAACTCAAACATTTTATGTAAAATGATGTAGGTTTATAGCCACAACATCTCAATTGGGATGAGAAGAGTATCTATTTATAAACTCTCAAACTCTACAGAAGAGAGTTGTAGTTTGTCAAGGGTGGGGGACCCGAGTACAACCCCTTATTATCCAAAAAAATATATATTATATTATACGAATATGTCAATGAAAATAACACCACCTTGTAGAAGAATGGAAGCATTGCAATAAATTTGTTAGAAAGCAAGAAAATCAACATCCTATAAAATGTTATCTTATTTGTTCTATTAAAAGAAAAAAGTTTAGATTAAATATATATATATATATATATATATATATATAATTTTTTTTTAGAGAATTGAACTTTTATTATCAATCTTGTTAATAAATTCTTCTAGTTTGTTTTTCTTGATTCTTCAAATAATTTAGACATAAAATCCATTATTAATGCATTGATACAACTATCCTAGATTTTATTATAAGCTTTGCATTCCAATATAAATTGTGTCTTTGTTTCCAATGACCTTAAAGTGCACATGTACATGTGTTATTTTCTCATTCTTCTTTAAGATCTTTCCATCTCCATGTCTTAGATCTACGAGTCAATGTGAGCTAGTCCTTAAGTTATAAGCATTTTACTTTTTATTTGATATTTACATCTATATATTTTGATGTTGCTTATACATTGTATTGAGCTCAATAAGGTAGTGCACCTTCTTTCTATATCTTTTGTCCAAATTGTTGTCCTAAAATTGTTCCTTACTTTTATATCTTTATCATTGTTTGGGCATTTTATTAAATCATCCCACTTTTTTTAATACATAAGGGAATCAATAACACCATTTGGTGCTACCACTATAAATGACCAATATCCCACTTATTATTCATTTAACATTTTGTTTCATCCAAGAGTTATTTTTATTGTTTGTCTCATCTCCAAGTATAACATTAGGTCATTATTTCATTGATTTTTTTAATCTTTTTGATATATTGTAGAAATTATATCATTGTTATCATTTTTATAGGAAAAGTACATGTTTTTACTATAAGCATATCATATGGAACTAAAGCTTTTTGTTTTGAGTTTGCTTGCACTCAAATGTTTTTCAATCCTCTTTATCAACTTCCATTTTAAGCTTGATGTATTGATAGCTCATACTTCACACCCATGAAGCACTAATAGCACTATAAAAAATATAACTAAGACCTAAATGGTCTTTCAATCCCCTGGTTATGCCTTCCTACATATGTTCTATAATGCAAAGACTGGTCTTTAGCCTCCCATAATTTTTTTATTTGTATCTTGTCTAACTAAGTTTGTTATTGAAATCTACACCAAGATACTTGTGTTTTGATACTTATTATTAGGGGAATTGTTTTTATAACAATATTAAGTTCATCAAAATATTTGTGGTCATGAAATAGTGATGTTATATGAAAGCAACTCATTGTAATTGGAAAACACATAATGTTGTGAATTTAGTTGGTTTGCTATAGTTAATACTTGATTAGGTACGCTAATACATAATGAGAGATATAAATGTGTGTGTGCTTTGATTTGACTTAACTATAAATAAAAGTGAAGTAATTTTTTGACATCCACAAGACCATAGAGCCATATAAATGTTATTTTTTCAATTTAGGTGTTTAAAGCAAACAGATTTTGGTACCCAATCCTAAATATCCTTCTAAAGCCTTAAATTTCAAGCCCTTAGGTTGTTAAAAATTAAAATATTTTCAAAGGGATTTGGGATAAGGGCGATAAAAAAATTTCACAGCATAAACTAAGGTTTTGATCCCATGGGTGAATCTTAATATTTTGCTTTCAAGAATGTTAGCAAGTATAAATATGAATTTGACTAAATTCAAAGAGATTTTCTTTGAGTATTGATTTAGGCAAGTGACCTTTTTGGAGTATGGCTTTATGTCTGAGAACTATTTTTTGATCCTAAGCATGTTGTTAAGGGCATAACTTTGTGCTTAAGACTTAGTTTTGATTCACTCAAAATGCATTCAAATGTTTGGCAGAAGAACTGGAAGTTTCAGTTAGAAATTCATGCCAAATGCAAAACCATATGAAAAAATTCTTCAAAGGCCCTAAAAGTGCAAAATAAAATATTTACTAAAATAGTAATTTCTATTTTTAGATATTTATAGCCAAAATGCATCAGGCTGCCATATTGACATTTTAGTAGAAGACAAAACACAAAAGGACAAGGCATAGGTATATAATTTTCATTTAATATGCACTTTGTAACTTATGAAAGGAGAACCACCACATTTCCATTTAAATGACCTTTCATGTTTGATATAATGGATTTCGAACATACCAAATATCATATAAAGAAAGATGTATCCCTGACTATAAAAACATGAATAATGGATGTAATATTATAGCCTTGCATCTCTTATTAGAGAATGCTTGCATTATAATTTATTTTTTAATAATAAAATCATTATGTTACTTTGGCTTATATTTCTATGTTCTAACTTGCTATACTCTATTATTTATAGATTGTGCTCTTTCTTGATCTTCCTAAACTCAAAATTCCAAGCTATGGATAAGTTGTATCAAAGAAATATATCTTTTGAGTGTATGTCCATAAACATGAGATCAAAATATTGTAAATTGAAGTATCAGATGTGAGATCCCTTTGATTACCTCATTGTTCCAAACAATCTTAGATGGGAACTACAACAGGCAACACCAAGATAGACTATCCTTTCAAGGAGATGTTTGAACAAATCTTTCATGAAAAAGATGAATGAGATGATGGATAAACTTGTTCAAATTCATTGATGACTTTGTTATGAAACTTTATTCTCATTAACATAAATTAATTACCATCATATATAACTAATAAATAATTCATACATAGACATAAACTAATTACCATCATATATAACTAATAAATAATTCATACATGTGGGTGTGTGGTGGTTGTGTGTTAAATTCCTTATTGATAAGCATAGCTCTCGATTTTACGAGGGGTCATGGTTGGGAGGAGACTGCTCAACCTTGTGCGTTGATCGTAGGGATTTATCACACTAACCAAATAAAATAAAATAAAAAATTCATACTTTTTTAAATATTTATATTAAATGTATCCACTGGAGGCAAAGGAACCCCAACCATGCAATAACAACGACAAAATATTATGCTCGGATCTAGTTGATGGGAGTAGCAGGCAGGGCGAATAACCAGCGAGGGGTTGAAACCTAAAAATGGGAAAAAAGGAAAACCCAAAAATAGGATTTTCAATTATTTTCATCCCATAGATGGGTGTTTGAGTTAAATAATGGAATATGTGGAAAAAGGAGCGAACGGACCAACGTTTGGAGTGATCGAAGATGGTCGAGGAGCGGTTGGCACAGGAATCAAAGTAGGGCAAGGCCAGACTAGGGCATTGGAAGGTACATCAATGGATGGGGCCTTGGATGAAGAGTTGGAGAATGGATTTTTGAGAAGAAAAATCCAAGAACTTCCCAACCAAGCAGTCCTAGAGAAGGGGTAGGATGAATTAGATGCAGACATTGCTCAAAGTGGGATATAAATGCTCTTGGGCCCAAGTGGTACATGGTTCTAAACCTACTACTACTCTTCCTCCATTGGTAAGCCACTTAAACTTGAGAGTTAAATATGACATTCTCAACATTCCCTCGAAGATAATTTTGAACATGAAGGTGGAAGGGGAACACAATTTGGTGGGCAAGTTTTTTGGGGCAAGGTCAGATATAGATACTATTCGAAGGTGGGACTTCGCTAGATGGAAACCAACGAGGTACATGGAGATTGTGGCACTCCCAAATGGGTTCTTCATGATCAAACTTACTGAGGTAAGTGACATGCAAAAAATTCTAGGTGGAGGACCATGGTTGATGGGGAAGCGTAGCCTGTTTCTCAAAAAATGGGATGTGGATTTTAATCCTCACACCCAAAGTCTCAAAACAGTTGTTGTTTAGGTAATATTACCTCACCTTCCCTTTAAATATTGGCATTATGAATTTTTAATGTCTATTGCAAATGGTATTAGTACCTTTGTTACCATTGATAGGGTAACCTGGCTGAAGTCCCATATGGTGTTTGCTCGAATTTGTGTTAATGTTGATCTAGATAGCAAGCTTTCGAAAACAATAGACTTAACATCCCCAGTGGGAACCTGGACTCAAAGGTTGGAGTTTGAAAATATTCTACCCCTTTGTGATATTTGTAAAGGGTGAGGTATATCTCAAGTTTCTTTCCAAATAAGAAGAAAGCTCCTAATAAAAAAGTTTGGGAGAGGAAGGAAAGTAAAGATGCAGAGTAGGATAAAGGTACAGATCTCATGGTGGATAATCAGAAGGAAGAAAATACCTTACACTAGCTGACTATGGTGTCTGGGAGGAACACATGGAATATCCCTCTTATGGAGTTGTGGTAGTCCATCCCCTTGGAGCTATGGAACCCCTTGAATTTGCAGACCCTAAATCTTTTGCTTGATTAAGAGAATCTGAAGAGGATGAAATGGGAGACCTAGCCAAAGTTGTGGAATTTGTGGAGGAGACACAATGGGTAAATCATGAGGGGGTACAATAGGAGAGTGTAAAACCTCTAGAAGCGGATGTAGAGGTTAACCCTATTGACACGATTCTTACAAATCAAGACAGGCATGATGAAGTTGGAAAAGCATTAAGGGAAGATAAGAAGATCCTAAAAAATATAGAGGTGAAGCATGTAGCTCCAATACGATAGGATTCCAGTTTAGAGGAGGTTATGATGATGCCCTAAAGGGTGACTAGGATTCAAGCAAAGAGAACTCCCCTGGATGTTGGCAAGGAACACACTATAGGTAGACCCCCTTTAACAAAGGTAAGGAAGAGGGAAACAATAATAGAGATAGCCAAAGGAACACAAATTGTCATCAATATGGGTGGGGAAGGGAAGAAATCAACTAAATCTAAAAATTAAAGCTTTTTTCATGGAATGTACGAGGTCTCAACAGGACTAGAAGACATAGATCGGTACAAACGTTGAGAAGAGATAATCACCTAAATATTTTGCTATTACAAGAGACAGGTGGTAGAATCAAACTTAACAATGGCTATACAAAATTTGGAGAGGAGTAGACTTTGTTGCTCAACCCTCAATTAGATCCTCAGGAGGAATGATGTGTATTTGGGACCCAAATAAATTGGAAGGACAAAAAATTATCTCAAATGACAGATTTTGTGCTATCCACTTCTTTCGAAGGAGGATAATTTCCATTGGATCATTACAAATGTCTATGCACCCACTATTGTGGTTGGAAGACGAAGGTTATGGAGGGAATTGAGTGAACTCAAGCATATCTTTGTAGGTATCCCATGGATCATTCTAGGGGACTTCAATACCCCTTTTAATCCATCTGATAAGAAGGGAGGCGTTGAAGGATATTCAGAGTGTATGACTAAGCTTTGGTGATTTTATAAATTCAAATGCTTTGATGGACTTGAACCTTGGATAAGCAAATTTTACCTAGACTAATAGGCGGCTAGGGAGTCAATTGATTCAGATTAGAATGGACAGGGTGTTGATTTCTTAGGAGAGCTTAGTGTTGTTTGGGGACACTACTCTCACGACCCTCCCAAAACTAGGCTTAGACCATAATTCTTTGATTTGGGAAACAACGGATAGGAGAAGGCTCTTTTATACCCATTTTTTGTTTGAAAAGATGTGGATCCTTCATTTTTATTTAGAGAGCATGATTCAATCTTGGTGGCAGCAATATTTTTCGAGGATAGATTGACTCAAGTAGCAAAGAAACTAAAATTTGTTAAGTGAAACTTATAACAGTGGAATAAAGAGGTGTTTGGAGATATTATGGTTAAAAAGGCAGCTTTACAACAACTCATGGAGTTAGAAAACTCTTTGCATTTGGGGGAGTATTCGGAGGAAGTATGAACTAGAGAAAATGATCTTCTATGTGATTGGCACAATACTTTCGTGTGTGAGGAGGATTTTTGACGAAAAAAATCGAGCTTTGTGGTTAAAGGAAGGGGACACGAATATGAGGTTTTCCATGTTTCAACTCTCAGGCACAAAAGTTTTAATAAAATCCAGGTTATCAAGATTGTTGATGGTTCTTCTACAAGGGATCCTTGCCAAATTAGAGGTAAAGTTGTTCGATTTTTCCAAAATATGTTAGGAGTTTATTCAAAGCTGGATGAATATACAATGAGCCTGTTGTTAAGTCATATTCCTTTAAATATTAAAAATTGGATAAATGACTATCTCTTCAGCCCCTTTACAAATGAGGAAATTAAAGAGGCAGTCTTCTCCATGAAGGGAGATAAATATCCTGGTCCATATGGGTTTTTGATGCTCTTCTATCATAAGTTTTGGCACATCATTGGCAATGAGGTCACCTTGGCTCTTAAGGAGTTTCAGACCTCTAAAAGTATCCCTTATGATGTGAACTGTACATTCTTAGCCCTAATCCCAAATATTGCAGGTGCTAAATATTTTGTAGATTACCACCCAATTAGCTTGTGTAATACTCTCTACAAAATTGTGTCCAAAGTCCTTGTAAACCGGTTGAATATGGCTCTCCCTTTTGTCATTGACAAACACCAAAGGGCTATTGTTCAGGGACAAAAAATTCTTGATGGGATCATTTCAATCCATGAGATCCTCCACTCTATCTTTAGATCAAAAAGAAAGGTATGTTTCTTAAATTGGATATGAATAAAGCATATGACAGAGTTTCTTGGGATTTTTTGATCAAAGTGCTCCAACATTTTGGTTTTCATGAGGATTGGATCTCTATTATCAAAAACTGCATCCCCACAATGATGATCTCCATCTTAGTTAATGGGTTTGCATTGGGTTATTTCCCTAGGAAGAGGGGGTTGAGACAAGGGGACCCCCTATCCCCTTATCTATTTATAATTTTAGCTAAAACTATGAGTAGAGCCTTCACAACAACCACGGATAGAGGAGACATATAAGGTTTTATGCCAACTTCCACTCTAGAATCGATCTCTTTTCAACAATTTGTGGATGTTACTCTTATTTCGACAATATCATTTCTTATACAAGCAAGAAATATTAAGATGATTTTGAATTTCTATGAACTTGCAGCATTCCAAAAGGTAAATTTTAATAAAAGCATGTTTTTTTCCTGAATACCTCTAGAGCTCTCCAACTACAAATAGTAAGAATATTAAACTGTGGCATAGGTGATTTGCCAACAACCTATCTAAGGATGCATTTATTCCGTGGGAGTATGAAGGAAGCCTTGTGAGGTCTTGTTATTGAATTTGTTACAAAGAAACCATCTTCTTGGAAAGGCTCTCTTCTTAGTCAGGAAGGAAAGACCTAGCTTGTGAAATCCTGCCTTCAAAGTATACCTATTTACTTTATGTCAATTTTTAAAATGTCAATATCAATCTGCAAAAATATTGAACTGATCCAAAGGATTTTTCTGTGGTCTGGGGCTGAGGAAAAGAAGAGAATATCTTTACTTTCTTGGAACAAAGTTTGTACCTCTAAATAAAATGGGGGATTAGGACTGAGAACTCTTCTCAAAATGAACAAAGCTCTAATGGGAAAGTGGTAGAACCCTAAAGGTTCTAGCAAAATATTTAATAAATAAATAAATAAAATAACATCTAAATTAAGAGAATCATTGTTGCATTGATAAGGGGGTCCCTCCAATGAATTCAAATATATGTTTTATTATTCAGTGATGGATGCCTTCTTACACCCATTTGCATGATTATAAATACCTACCCTATAGTTGTGAATGAAAGGACACAATGGTCTATAAACATAATGAGTGATTAAATAATGATTAATGGTTAGTATTAGGATCCTAACATGCCACCCTCCTTAAAAAAATATTTGTCCTCAAAGCTCAAAGTGAGGAGCTTCATCCTTTGTTTTCCAAGAAGCATTTGCTCATGTTCTTGCACTATTTTAATGTCATATTTTCGTAAGCAGGGATATCGGGATGGTGGAATAGTTAGTGGTGGATTGCCAAGAAGAAGAGTAGAAGCGGAATGACGGTGGGGGGAAACCCTTGGGGTTCCTCAAACACTTTAGAATGATGCATCAAAAGTGGTGGTAACACGTCCACAACTTTCTGGTGTTCCTTGGAAGAGTTAACAGAAAATGAGTGTGTAGTCACCTTTCTGCGTTGTTTTCAAATAGGTTTGACCATGTGGTGATAACTCACTATTGGTGAGGAACATGGGTGTAGTTCTTGTAGAGTGTATGTCTGACCATCATTGGTCATTTTGTGTATGTCTACCTCATCCTTATGATATGCATTGATAACTATTGGCACATCAACCTTATTGCTATCATTGGTGTGATCAGGTGTTTTGGTTATATCTTGCAAATCGACCTCATTGTCTTCATGGCTATGATTAGGTGGTTCAGTCATTTCTTGCTCATCTTCCTCATCTTCAGTGCTATCTTTAGGTGTATCCGTCACCACTTCTACCTTGATCTCATTTTCATCATTGGTTGAACTACTAGGAATGGTTGCATCTAAAATATATAGTTTAGGTGTAATACATTTATGATTGGGTATAAATTTCTCATCATAATGATGACGAAGGCATTTTTCTCGTCTTTCCTTCATTTCCACAGGTTTGGTACATTTAATTGGTAAGAGTCGATTAAGTTTGGGGGTGGTGTAAGTATTTTGTGATTCCCACATAGGTGGTTTTGTAATTTGGTCCTTCCATTGGTGGAACTCCTCCTTTTGTATGGTACTATTTGTAAGTTCTTCCCTCCACTAGCGCATTTCCTGGATAAATTCCTTGAAGGTAATGTCCTGTGATCTCCTGCCATCGGACATTTCAGGGTCGCTTTGCAAATTGCAAGTCTTCTTTGGCAAGAGTAATTAAATTTTGTGATTAGTTTATCTCATTTTTGTTAATATCAAATTTTTTTAAATAGTAAATTATAATTTGTCAATTTGTTGATAAAATTTGTAAAAAATTGCAAAAGGAATTTTCTAAATTGTAAAAGGGATTCCCAATTTTATTGCCAATGGTTTACTTGTAATGGTTGAAATTATTTATCTCCAATTCAAATTTCAATGGTTGAAATTATCTCTCTCCGATTCAAATTTCAACTTTATGCTAAGGTTAAAATTTGCTTAATCAACTTTATGGAGCGTGAAATTTTATGGAAATAACTTTATGTTAAGGTTAAAAATTTGTTTAATCAACTTTATGGAGTGCAGAGCTTTTATGGATCGAGGAGATAATTGAACAACCAAGTATAGGAGACACTTAATCGATACGGAGAAAAGTGACAGGTAGGACAAATGGTAGAGGGTGTACGAGTCAATGGGATCCACGATAGTCAGTGGAAGCGCATGATAGGCAGCTAGAGGTCAAGCGAGCGATGATGGAGCATCTAAGTTTGTGCAAGGAGCATGAGGGGAAATAGAATTAAGGGATGAACATGAATAGGATAGATAAGAGCAAAGCACGTGAAATGAGGTTACAATTACAAGAAAACCAACAAACTTCACCATTGGACATAGAGGAGGACTGCGAAGTAATGTACCAACCACCGACACCGACAACCAAAGGTACTTGTGCAGGATGCCTAGACAATCTAGACACTTCAATAGGTGCATGCAATACCTTTTAAATACACCTTTGGTCCCCCACAAGACCAATGTGGCATAAAAGAAGCACAAAATTTGTGTGCTCCTCCCACCTTCTGTCACTAGGAGAAAGAATCTAACGTCGACGAATACAGGGACAGTCAAAAAAATTTAATTTACTTTTTTAAACCTTTGAACAATTGAAATTTCTTTACACTGAAAAATATGTGACACCACGAATGTGTAGAAATGTATGTATGGATGCGAACAGTGATGACTATCAATGAGAGAATAAGGAAATGATTGGACTATGCTTATTTTGATTATACGATGAGGACGAGACAAAGTGCAAACTAGACCTGACCACCTAAAAGAATCAGATAGTTATAGGTGAATGCAGATATCGGTTTTGTTTTTAGTTTCTACTAGTGTGCAAATGCAACAGAGGAAGAATGAGTCAAATAAGACACTACTGGACCCCTCAAATGATGGAGAAAATGGAACAAGTGGATGACACCGTTAGGAACAACACGAGTGACATCAGATAATTTTAGAATGTGCGATGGATTGGGTGCTTGTTTTCTATGAATGAATGAAGTTGTTTTAAGATGTGATGTTATCGATTCATGGTTTGAGTCACATGCATTGGGGGGGAATCATCGATAACGTGTGTTGGATGTGTCATAGTGGAAATACTATTTACATAGTAGTTACCCTTACTTTAAGCACTTCGAGTTTGGGTTTACATTAAATGCTTTGTTAAGTTGGATGTATTGCTAAAGTGACACTCTCGGATGCAACATACTAGTTTACATCTGCCTAACTTAAATGCAACAATGATCTACTACATCTTCCTAGCCTACAGAATGAATTGGAGACCAATTTACAATGTCTTAATTAAGTGACCATAAGTTCTAAATGAAGGCTTTTCCCTTGACGTCATGAAGCTTTGATACCAGATGGTAGAACCCTGAAGGTTCTAGCACAATATTTAATAAAGAAGTAAATAAAATATCTAAATTAAGAGAATCACTGTTGCATTGATAAGGGGGTCCCTCTAATAAATTCAAATATATTTTTTATTATTCAATCATGGATGCCTTCTTACACACATTTGCATGATCATAAATACCTACCCTATAGTTGTGAATGAAAAGACACAATGGTCCATAAACATAATGAGTGATTAAATAATGATTAATGATTAGGATTAGGATCCTAACAGGCTCTTCTTAGAACCTATGTTAACATCTATGGTTACATAAATGAGAATATGAGACTCATCCTCATAAGGAGGTGGGGTAGGGATCAATCCTAGTTGCTCAAGGTCCTCAAGAGACATCGAAATAAAATACTCTTGAGAACTAGAAGACTCAACATGCGTAACACAAGGGACTGGCCTATAAAAGAAGAAGTTGTTACCGAGGACATCCTCATAATCCATATCACAAAGAGTATCCTCTTTAACTTACTTCCATGAGGTCACAACTAACTCAGGATGCACCAAAGTTACCACGTTGCAAAATATAATGTTAGTGGGATAAGGCGATCCCTCATCCTCATCATCCCACTCCAAGCCTTCATGATCTAAATATTCAGCATAAGTAATGAGGTGATCATCATCATAAAAGGGTATAGGTTGGTTTTTATTGGGTATGTAGCCTATGCCACATCTCCCATGCCAAGGTTAAACTTCCAAAGGCTCTTGAATACCTTTCTTTTGTGTCCCCAAACCTTTACCTATGTATCCCATGCTAGATAGGATTTTCTTGGGAAGTTAGTAATCATTGGATAGGTAACAATGGGTAAAAGAACACTCTAAGGTAAGAGGGTTGCTACCACATATATTTTCTTCGAGGACCACAACTACAAAGATAAAGGTACACATGCCAATGTGTACAACTTCACCTTTCTTACAGGGAAAACCCATATTCCTTGGTGAAGGTGGTAGCTTGAAAAGATCCAAAAGAGGCTCTTGAAGAAACAAATTGACCTATTCCTATGATGAAACATTAATTAGTGGTTCATCACTCACTTTTAGATGTTCAAGTTGCTTGGTGATATGAGATGAAGAAATCAATGGGCATAAATTGAGACTAGATTGAGCTTGATCAACCATTGAACAATATTGGAATGGATGAGGGTCATCCAGAATGGTGATAAGTTGATATTTGAATTTAAAATTTACACATTGATAAAGAGTAGAAGGGACAACCCTCATCACATGAATCCAAGGGCATCCAAGAATCATATTAAAAGATGTGGGGCAAGACACTGTATAAAATAAGGTATCTAAGATCTTAGGTTTAACCCTTAGGGAGAGAGATATAATGTTGCAAGCCTCTTGGGATTTGTTGTTGAAAGTTTTGATGATAATATCATATTTGATTAAATATTCCTCTTTTAATCCAAAATTTTAGAAAAATTGATATGTGCATAGATTGAGGGAGGAACCATTATCTATCAAAATTCTCTTGATAAATATTTTACCAATAAATGTAGTTATATAGAGGGAAGAATCCCTTCAAAAGTTTGAGGAAGGAATATCGTCATCCAAAAATTTGATATGATGTATCCCAAGGGAACCTACAACATCAGCTATAGCACTAGGGGAAGTTTCTTGAGGGATAGATTGTTGACTTATAAGCTTCAACAAAGCTTCACTATGAATAAAGGAAGTTTGCAAAATCTCTAAGAGGGAGATCTTAGTTTGGGTACTAGCTAACTATTATTGAATATCGAAGGATACTTTTGGTTGTGGCTTCAATTCTAAGGGTGGGTTTCCTACTCTAATGCTTTAGGTACCCTTCAAAATTAAGGATGGTTTTGAAGGTTGATTGGATGTAGATCTCATATCCTACTAAGATTGTTGAGTTGGTTGTGCTTGAGCTTATTCCATTGTAGTTGCTACTATCATACCAACCATATAGTTGTAGGGAGGTGGCACATTATGATATGAAACTTGATTAGCTACTTGTTGCCCATGATTAGGTAGGGGTTCTTGGAAGATCCCCATGTCTTAATTAGTTGTGGGTGCTTGTTGGGTAAGAGGTTGATTGTTTGTTGGAGTATTAGGTTGAGGACCCTCTATAACAAGGTGACATACATCAATTAAGTTTTGAACCACATGTTTCAACCTCTTACATGAGTTTTACATGTGCTTCTCCACTCTATGTTACTCACAATGTTAACTAGGCTTGTATCAATTAGCCATGGTATCGGGTTACTTTATAGTAGGTAACTCAATCATGTTAGCTTTCAAGAGTTGCTTTAGGACCACCATCATGGGCATGTTGAGTTGTGTGAAATTCCTTGGTGATGGTTTTTAAGTTTGTCTAAGGACCATCTTTTGTAGGGTGTTAGCAAAATTGTTAACAGGTCTACTATCTATTACACCATCATCAACTACATTCTTGTTCTTATACAGAGCTTTCATGGTCCTACCTTCTTCTTTCCTTGGCTTAATTTACCTCTTTAAATAAGTGCTTGCTCTACCCTTCTTACCAGAACTATTTCTTGGTAAAAAGAGGTAATGGTTGTTGTTTCCAATTCATAAGATATTTTCTCTTGTAAATTTCCAATAAAAATCTCTAATATGTCTCAAGGAGGTAAAGTGTATCTTAACCATCCAACTAAACTTCTCCAACATGAAAATAAATCTAAAAATCCTTCATCTTTACCTTGTTTAAACATATAAACATATTTCATAGTTGCATTTTTCTCAACATAAGCTCTAAATTTTTGAACAAATAATTCTTCTATCTCTTCAAAATTCCTCAAAGAATGATGAGGCAGTTGATAATACCATTCCAACGCCATACCATCAAGGCTCTTATGGAATGTCTTTAGTAACAACATATCATATATAATATCACGACATGTTGTCCTAAGCATACTTAAATGTTTAATTGGGTCCTCTATTCCCTTATAAATCGATAAAATTAGCATTAGAAAATGCTTGGGGTAGGGCCTAGAAGCAACAACAGGGTCTAAGGGCTGATTGCACATCTCCTTGTAGTTGTAGGTGAAACTTAGAGGTTGAATCATATCCACTCTTGAAACCAATTGCTTCACCACACTTGTCAAACTTTGCATATTAGGATTGTTGTTGTGCAATGCCCCTAGGTTCCCTAGGGGAGGGGTATAGGTAGGTTGTTGAAAGGGAACTTTGACCAATATTGGAGGTATTAACATTGTTATGGTATGGGTTATGATTTATGGTATATTGCTATGAAGAATAATTGGCATTTGGTGGAACAAAATCATGAATGTTGAGATGAGTAGAATGAGGAGAAAATTGAGCATAATTTTGGGATGCACTACCGGTTGGAGGAGCCTGTGGAATTCCCCCAATGTTGGTGGTCATAGTAGTAGCATATGTTGGTTTATGAAAAGGATTAACATGATGTAAAGATTCAAACAAAGGATTGGTGTGAACATTCCTAGGAGATATGTTTGGATGAGGAGGTAGCCCACCCCTTTTGATTTGGGATTCCTCTTCCATAGTCTTAATCAAGGTCTCATAGTGTTTCATGAAACTCCATATATGGTCAAATGATGAAAAAGTGAAGCCTCCATTAGGCCCTTCAAAAGGATCAAAACTATTACCAATTTCTTCATGTTTTTCCTCTTTTACATCTATATTGGGATTCTCCCTATCAATTTGATCATCTTCTTGAAAAAATTGATAAGATTCTAAAAGCTTTCACTTACTCCTAAGGCTGGGAGCCATTAGGAGGAACAAAAAGGATAGAGGAGAAAACTAGCAAAAGACACACAAGAAGAATTTTAAGATGTTTTTGATATTTTATAATTCTAAGAAAATAAATTTAGTGGTTTTGCTTTTTCAAAAGAAAAGTAAAAGGAAGAGGCTTCCTATCTTGGCCACTATAACGTGTGTTCACATCGAGTTCACCAAAGATATAGAGGGGGAAAATTGCACTGTCACGTACGATTATTGACTGGATCTATTGGGAGCCAAGGTGACCACGAGGGTGTGTTATATTCTCCATATTCAAGGGCTTGGGGATTGAAGGGTTCACCAAGAATGGTTTAAGGACTCACTCCAAGTCCAAGGGTAGAATGTTTAATGTGTATATTTGTAACATCCCCACTATTTTATTAAATAATTATTTATTTGCTTGTAGAATGAGATACTGTTAAAGGTATTTGTGAGTGCAGGTGCATGTATTTACTTCTCGACAAGCAGGATTGGATGAGATTAGCACCCACCCCTGGTAGAGACGATGGTTGTAGGCGTCAGGTAAGGTGGGATATGATGTCGTGCTTTATGCACCATGACCTATGGGTACATGGAAGCCCACTAAATAAAATTCATGTAGGTCATGTTGCCTGCTAAATGCATCTAGATATAAACATGCATATATATATATATATATATATATATATATATTCTTATATATATATATATATATATTCTTGCTAAGTGCATGTTTGCTTGTTGGGTGAAGTTATTTGTTTAGAAAATGAATATTTATGTTTAAATATATAAATATACATATATATAATAATATAACTAAAAACATCTTCTTTAGGAGGTCCAAGGTTCAAATCGCGGCATGGACGAGTGTGTGAGGGGGTGGGTGTGTGGTGGCTTTGTATTAATTCTCTTTTGATAAGTATAGATCTTGACTTTACGAGGGGTCACGATTGGGAGGAGACTGCTCAACCTTGTGCGTCGGTCATAGAGGTTTCTCACAATAACCAAATCAAAAAATATATAACTAAAAACATAAATATATTTATTTTAAATAAATAAATAAGATATTTAATAAAATTATTTTTTATGCTAAGGGGAAAATATTAAATAAAAATTTAAGATAACATTTTATGTCAAAATATTTTCTTTTTTGGATAGACCAAACTCTACCACCTGGCGACCGGTTAAGATAATTTTTGCATGTTCCATCTTATGTGTCATCTCGAGAGCATATTTGAAATTTCTTAAATTGAGAGTAAGCTTCATTCCATGGGGGTGGTCCAAAAATTTTGATGCAAGTGTGTTCATGAACGAATGTACTCGAGAATTCATGGAAAGATAGGTGCATACCAGTATCCATCGTCAGCTAAAATTCGGTAGGCTCCTACCGGTTACACTCATGGGAAGTTGGTATTTGAATTGTTCTTGTGACGTTAAGAATATAATATTTTAAGCATATTCTATATCATCTCTATGTTGATGAATGGTATTCGAAATGTGTTGTGTGATATTATGAATAGAACAATTTATGTATAGGCTATGTTGTGCCTTCACTGTTGGGTAATTGAGTTGGTAATAATTTGTTTGGCTTTAGCAAACTGTTGGAAATTCCTTTGTGGATTTAAATTGACCGCTGAAATTTCCTTGTGTGGATTCCAAAACCAGACCTGAAATTAGTCGAACATAATAACCCCCAATTAAGGAAATAAAATGGAATAGTAGTGGAAATTTTATTTATTTTTAAATCTTAGAGTGCATATTTTAATTTTGAACATAGTTCATCTGCTTGTTATTTTCACATAGTAAACTGCATCCATATGAGGTCATGTTGACCCAAAAGCTTGCATCCATACGCTCTCTGCCATGTTGGAAGCTAAAGGGGGGTTGCTTGTTGACAAATACAAAATTCTCTTCATCATCCGATGGTCTGAAGCGGGATCGAGTTCTGACTTGGAGGTTGCAGATAGTCGTTGTCGGAGCCAACTTTGATTGCTTATAAAAATATTTCTTCTTATGATATCTACATCTTTGTTTTATAAAGAGATATAATACCTTCACTGGATATGTAATATCTATTTTCATGTGAAACTGGAGCTTTGGTCGACAACAACCTGTGTTAAAAATAAACAATTATTTGAGTATGTTATCAGGTTGTTGATAATTATTGAAATTGGAATTATTTTTCTTCATCTTTTTAAAAAATTTATTGAAATTTTTTCTTCTACCTCACCTTTGGATAACATAGATAATCCAGATAGTCAAAATTTCTTTATTGAATTCTTATTTATGAAAATGTGAAAACAAAAGTATATCCATATATTATCTAAATTAAACCAGCAAGAGTTAATTGCTCGCGTCATCACCGGTAATGTGAAATCAAATCCATTATAAAAGAAAATTTGAAAAATCTAATATGTGGTTTAGAGTAAGTCCGGTCGACAACCCCAATGTGAATAATCATTTGAAACAAAGCTTGGAGATGTATTATATAAAATCTCAATTATAAAAGTTTTATTTTTAATTTATCAATAACTTGAAGAGTTCCATGTTCATCTTGATGTATATGAATATTATTTTCTTCTGAATACGTAATTATGGTGGTCTTTTTGCTGAAAGTTATTTATGAATGAGATAAAAGAGTTTGCTAAATTTTTTGTTAAGCATGGTTGCTTCTTCACTAGAGATGGAGTCCTATAATAAAAACATAATTGAAATTCTCATTCCTATGAGAGGGCGAATGTCATGTTCGCTTGTTCTTAGAAGATCAAATTTGTTAAAGTCTACCCGTAGCAACTCAAAACTATGTTTTATTTTAGAAACAAATATTTGACTATTGTAAAATGAAACTCATATTTTGGAAAAAATACTTCTTGGATTTGAAAGTTGTGAATCATTGAGGGAAACGTAGGATTTTTATATTGTTTTCATTGGTGCTATACTTTTACACTCCCCTTTAGGTGATTAATGGTTTTCAATTTAATATCTAACCTGTGATGTCTCTCCTGCGACGTCACCTGGCTTGAAACAAAAATCTTAGATTGGTTAAAGTCTTGGGATACCTTGGTCGTGTTCAATCATGACACCAAACTTGGAAATGCTGAAAAAGTTGAATATAATTAATAAACTTCCAAGTGTTAGTTATGTAGAGAAAGTAAAAACTTTAGAAGCTATTTTTCAGTGATGACAACTTGTGGAAAGTTTGGATTTATTGCTTTCGTTTTAAAAGAGGATAGAGGTAGGATCAAAATTTTAATTCCAAAACAACTTTAATTTTATGTCTATTGAAGCTTTAGGTAGATGTTTAATTTAAGTATCGTATAAAGATTCATTTCTTTTTATGTAGATAATAGTATAGGTGGAGTCGAGAGAAATCTTAATTGTCTAAATAAAATAATATTTAGTTTTGATTTAAGTAGACAATGTTACTACATGCATTCTCAAAATTATTATGTATTTTTCTTAGATTTCATAACCTTTATTCTTTTATATGATCTTTGTTACTTGAATGAACTTTTAAAGGTTAACGATATTATTATATTATTTTTCTTTATATGTTTTCATTTATATGAATCGTTACATTTAAATAATAAGTTTAATTTTAGAAGAACTTACATTAATGTAACTACTTAATCCTCAACAAAATTTTAAGGGTGAAGAAACATCTTCATTGAATACCAAAACCAATCCAAACTAATTTAACCAACGAGAAGGTTGGTATCCTAATATATTCAAAAACCATCAAGAAGATGGATATTAAATTTTAATGCCATCGAGAAGGATGTGCATCCACCCAACTCCGATAGCTCACAGTTGGTGACTGTTGTGATTTGGGGATAATTATTCTCTAGTAGGTTTAAAAGGGTTAGTGGATCCTATGCTATGGAGAGTAACAAATGACTAAATGGGACGTCATTCTAGGTTATCGTACGAGGTAGTACATGAGGGTTCTCATGATTCATAATCCAATTGCAGAATAGCCAATAGTAACTCAAGACTAGGGGAGTTGGTCTTAAGGTTGGAAGGTCCAGTGGTAGATGGAATGAGATGTCTTATCATCAACTGCGATGTGATATGAGATACCTGAACCCATAGTCAAAGTATTGGCAGGTCCTGATAGCGTCAATAGAATGATATACTGCTATCATACACTAGGCATAATAACGCTAACTCTAGCATGGGCTTAAAAGCTTAATCATGAACTAAGATGAAGATAAGGTCAGTGGACCACTAGGACAAAGATAAGGTCAGTAGACCAATGTCCTCCATGCTACGAGATGGGGAAAATATGCATCCACCCTTTCAGGTGTTATGGGCCCTAAAAGGATAACCCCTTGTCGAGAACCCAAAACTCAAGAATGAGAAGGTGGGTCTCAATAAAATGGCAGTATTATTGCAGGATTTGGCCAATCTCAAGCACTCGTGAATCCGTCTACAATGGATAATAATCTCAGAGTGTGAAAACTATGCCTATGTACTAATAAAAAGTTGGGTGTGCATCTATCAGCTTGTGACTTTGTTTTCAAGAAAATCAAAATTTTGAATTTGAGAATTTTGACAACCAGGTGAGTAGACCTGGGTTGTTACAGTTGGTATCAAAGCCTAGGTTGCAAACATTGATTGTTGAATTGACATAGCTCTTTTGTCATCAAGTATAATGGTGGGGACCTCCAAAAGAGCAAATACTACTCTACAAGAAGAGGTGGAAGACCGAGTATGGATTTGGTCCAACCTATTCATTTAACCAATGTTTGTTGATTTCTAATTGGCACCTCTAGTATTCAGAGACTGATAGGACAGACCAAGAGGGTCAATCAGATAAAAATTGATATGTTGTGAACTCATGCCAGGTTGGGCATAACTCTATTTAAAAGCCTATATGGGTGTCAGTAATGAATACTTTTTTATTTGAGATAATCTAGATAATCGAGCTTGATCGAACCAGATATTAGGAAATGGAAGTCTAGGTAATAGAAATCCACTAGTGGTTCAAAGAAGCCACAGACCGATAAGAAGAGCTATGCTGATCTTGAACGATCATCTAGAGAATTTTCTATAGGTGATAAAGTCCTTTGAGAGGCAACCCTATTAAGAGTTCCACAAAGTCCACTAAACTAGGCCTAGATTTGTAGGTCCATTTGAAGTCATTGCCAAAATCAGTCCTGTTGCTTACAAATTAGCTATGCCACCTAATTGGTCCAAAATCCACAATACCTTCCATGTGTCCCTCCTTCGAAAATATGTGGTTGATCCTTCACATGTTTTGGATGTTTCTCATTTGTAGACATCGGATCCACAACTCATTGAGGTTCGCCCTATCAAGATTCTAGGGTACCGAACCAAACAATTAAGAAAAATGATTGTTGATCAATGTAGAGTCCAATGGGATCTCTACTCAGAAAGAAACACCACATGGGAAGATGTGGCAGCAATGAAAGAGCAATTTTTATTTTTGTTTGAAAACTGATATGTACATGAACATTTGGATATTTGGAAGCAATGAAAGAGTAATTTTGGATTTTTAATGCATATTTTGATATACTAATATTGGTATACCTGCATCTTTTGATAAAATTCATAATATATAGCTTAATGTCTATATAAGTATTAATGATTAATTTGAAACCTACAAAAATATTTTGGCTAACACAGGGACTATGTTAAATTCTGGAGGGGAAGAATGTAACATCCCCACTATTTGATTAAATAATTATTTATCTGCTTGTAGAATGAGATACTATTGAAGGTATTTGTGAGTGCAGGTGCAGGTATTTACTTCTCGGCAAGCGGGATTGGACGAGATTAGCACCCACCCCTGGCGGAGACGATGGTTGTAGGCATCAGGTAAGGTGGGATATGATGTCGTGCTTTATGCACCATGACCTGTGGGTACATGGAAGCCCACTAAAGAAAATTCATGTAGGTCATGTTGCCTGCTAAATGCATCTAGATATAAACATGCATATATAAAAATACATATTCTTGTTAGGTGCATTTTTTCTTTATGGGTGAAGTTATTTGTTTATAAAACAAATATTTATGTTTAAATATATAAATATACATATATAATAATATAACTAAAAACATAAATATTTTAAAGATATTTAATAAAATTATTTTTTTATGCTAGCTTGAGGGCACTCATAGGCTCTATGCCCTTTTTCCAAACACCTATAACACTTGCCAATTAAACCACGTCCACTGCCTCGTCCTCTTGACGATTCACCCTTTTCTAGGGTACTATTCATTTGTGAGAATTTTTCCCTGCACCATGGGCTTGTTGCCCTCTTTCTCCACTCTTCCTCTTGAAGACCGTCCTCCCCCTATGTAGTTATTTTGTTGTTTAAGTGCCAACTTTTCTTTCGCCTTGAACGCATATTGCAATGCTTTTGATTTGAATCATACCAATTTAGTCTTGTATGGACAACCTTAGTCTATTTATATATCTCGTCACTTTCTCTTCATCATCTTCAATATGATTGGCTCTTATGGTTAATTTATAGAACTCTTTTGTATTCTCCTTCACTCCTAACTCCTTTTGCTTAAGGTTTTGGAGTCTTCTAAACAAAAAAATCTGATAATCAATAGGCAAAAAATTATTTTTTAGTTTGGATACAAACTTGTCCCATGTTCAAATTCTATCCTTGCCTTTTCATTGTCTCCTTGTTTTGACATGGTCCCACAAATTGAAGCATGTCCCATCAGTTGTGTGCATGCAAATTTGACTTTGGATCCTCCATAGATTCATTGTCGAAAAATCTCTCCATGTATGAATTTCATTCCTATGTTGGAATTTCCTTCCACTTTAATACCTCTTCTTCTTCTTCTTCTCCATATCTCTTATCCAATCTATCAATTCTTCTGAGTTCAAACTTCCGTTAAAATTGGGAGTATCCATCTGTGGTTTACATCCCATGCTAGAGATTGCTCAAATCAACCACTGCTCTGGTTCTTCTCCTTGCTTCTCATCTTGAGTTTTTGGGTGACCAATCTCCCCTTCACTATTACTAATCTCCTCAAGATGAACGCCTCTTCTTTGGGCAATCTCAATCGCATTTAATCTGGTGGTAACTCCTCCTAGCATTTTAGCTATGTCTGTTGGCCAAGGCACAAGACTACATGGTCTTCCTCTTCATCATTGAGCCATATCTCCTTTAGCACGTGTTGCAGACCTCTAAGAAAAATTGGGCATCAATACCAAATGATGTTGTCACAAGGAGGGGTTTTAGTGAAAAATTGCCTCCCTTAGCAGCAGTCTTACACTTGACTCGTACGACAATTTATGCTTCACTAGAACAACAAATAAATTTGCATTTGAACGGTGCTTGGCAATAAGTTTTTCCGTTAGAATGGTTTGTGGGCTTTCCCTTGAACAACGCTTGGTAATGGGCTTGAACGACAGTAAGGTTCATCACATGAATGGCAGTTTAGTTTCACTTGAACGGTCATTGATATTAGACTTGAATGACAGTAAGGTTGTCCATTTCAATGACAGTTTATCCCTTCACTCGAACGACGATGAACGTCTTTTATTCGATTGAAGGGATAAACTTGACGGTATAACGTCTTTTATTCAGTTGAACGACACTCTTGACTTCATGGAAATGTAATTACAAGTTCCTTATTTGTACGATTTCTTGCTTGTCGACATTCTTATCTCTATCGGTCGACACTCCCAGTCGCATGACAATGTTTTTATACTTGAACGACGTCCACATTTCATTTATGTGATGAAAATGTCTTTCTATGTGAACAACGACCACACCCTCGCTTGAATGGTACTTTGTTCTTTTCTTTGAATGACACTATGACAACTTTGTTCAAACGATCCTTTGCACACTGGAATGATGCCTCTAATCAAGTTGCAACCATACTTGGTCTCCTCCTGCAAGCCTGTAATCCTATACACACCAATCCATGTATTCTACAACATACAATCTAGTAACACAATGCATTCACCATTCGATTTACGCACAAAAAATAGACTAGAAGCGGAGTATGAAAATTTATTGCATTTATAATTTATTGATTACAATTGCAACATAATGCTTTCTTTCTTGTCTCATACAATTCCTTCCTACACTCGAATAACTTCATGCAGGTCTATGTCTCTCGTATGTTGTCCCCTCTTTTCTTTTCTCCTTATTTTCTATATTTCCTTGTGCTTGCTGGTTTCTCTTTTTCTCCCACCGATTCCTCTTCTTCCTCTCTTCCTCTTCTCTTTCGCAATGGGATGTCCTTCTATTCATGCAGTTGACGGTTACTGAAATACCTGTCCATAACGACATCCTTTATCTATTTGTTGCTCGGATGCCCCACATCATGCCAAGCCAAGGAATGTACTTGAAATCTGTGATGGTCTCATTGGATGTATAGTTGTTTTTTGGAGCACTTATCTAACATTGATATTTTGCTATATAAAAGACAATTTATAGTAGTAAGGACCAAAGTCGAGAGAGAAACAAAACACACGCCACAAGTAATGATATGCTGATCAATTCTGCTTTTAAGCAATAATAGTTTCAACTTTCAATAGATTATAGCTATCAGGAAATGACATGCAAGTGTAATAAATGGAAGAATAAATATTGAAATGAAAGCTTTACTACATTGGTAGAAAAATGTTACTTTCTATATTTTCATGACTGAAACAACAAAGTAGAATGGAGGCTGCTTCAGCATGAATCACTGCTTCATATTCTGCCATTGAATCTCTAGTCCATGGAGCCCCATCTCAACATTGATGCAGTGGTCCTTGTAGTCTTGGAAAAGTTGGGAAATATTGAAAATTTACACCCATCCTAACCTTGCACATGTTATACAACCCTCTTAAGGATGAGAAGGATAATCCTACTGATACTAAGAATAATAACTTGCACTTACTGCAAAATATGGTTTTAATCTGATAATCTCATATGTTGGCTATTCCATAATTTTAATATATAGATCATAATGTTATGAATATAATTGCACAACATGCCATCTTCTCTTATGTTTCATTGTCAAATTATGTCAAATAACAAATTTGTGAACAGTTGGTATTATGCTCAATTGTTCATCCATATGCGATCTCAAAGGTAACAATCCTCAGCAAGGCAATATTAGCCTCAATATCAATATGTAACAACAATGACCAAGATAAAAGAATCAAAAGGGTAACTTGGTCTAGAAAATTCAAGATATTCAAGAGATATGAAGATGAAGAAAGAAATTAAATTAGAGCCCTTATTGCAAGGATTATAGTTGAAGATCAAATTTGAGATAATTGTGAAGAGGATAAAAATAAATCTCTTTCAAAGATTCCTAATGGCACTAATATTGTAAGTAAAAAAATAAAAGCAGTAGAAAATAAGATTATAAAAACAAAAGAAAGGTCCAAGATAAAATCTAGACCATCTCAGAATAGTAGACTTTGTGAGAAGACCAAACCAAGGACTGATTATGAACAAAAAATTGAGGTTCATTATGGGTGGATCAAGAAATTATATTGGAATAGGATCATGGATATGTTAAAATATTTTTTTGGTCATAAATAAAGTTTAATGAATACTATAGGAAATAGGTTAACAATATAGCATAAGAATCTGTGTTGGACATTTTGAGTCCCTAAGCTAAAAGTTGTCATTGACGTCAAAAGGATCTATGTAAGTAAGCACTATGTTTGGTTCCAAAAGGAGCTTCAAGGGAAGCTTAGAAAAAGGTTTTTATTTAAAACCATGGATGATAGATTTGAAATGGATTTTTCTTAAAACCCAAGTTGGCTTTTCGTTTCATCAAAAAAGGAGTCTCGGTGACAAAGTTATTTAACTTTGAAGTTTAAGTTTAAATTTTAATATTTTAAAATTTAAATTTCCAAATTGGAAATTCCCACCGATGTCATCAAATTCGATTGAGGTCCGACGTATGAGAATTCAAGGCAATATGTATAAATATCATTTCCAAAGTTCATTTGGTAATAATAATGAAGTGATTGTGTGTTTCGTTCGAAGAGAGAGCAAAAGTATTTTAGCGCAATCGAAACGTGCGAAGAGAGTGAGTTAAAGAAGGAAGGCAAGACCCTTCCCATACACCGTAGGCACTTGTGGCCTAGCAGCAAGAGGGTGGCAGTCAAGTTGTTGAGCGCCAGGAGATCCGAAGTTCGAATCCCGCCAACGTTGGTTTTTGTGAAGTGTAAAGGGGAGCGCACCTTTTGGCGCACATGTCTTTTGGGGCACGATTGGAGCAAGTAAGGTATTGTGGCTGCGCTCACCATTTCATGTGAGTGGTTGGCTCACGTGGTTAGTGGCACCACGATTAGAGTGGTGCATTGGAAGCGACAGGGGATTGAATCCCACTAAGAGGCAAAAGGCAAGTTAATTTTATATTTTTATTATTTGTGAGAATAGCTTTGAGGAGAAATAAGGGTTATGGTTTGTTTTAGAAATTTTGGAAATTACTATTGCTTTTAATTTTGGAAGGGTAGCATATTATATATCGTTGGAAACCAAATTTTAAGAGCTATTTTATTAACTTGCTTAGAAGGAGAAATAAGGTGTGTGTAAGAAGATATTTCAGGTTTTATCAAGGAGGTCCAAAAGTAAGTTTGATTTATTCTTTTGAGGGTTTATTTCTTGCATAAGAGGACATGGTAATTTTTATTGAGTAGGAGTAATAAGGTGTTATTTGGATATTATCGTTGTGTTATTACTCAAGATATCTAACCCTTGTTGAGATTTGAAAAGAAAGTGTGTTGAGTGTGACAGATTTAGTGGACAACTTATAAAGCATCAAAAAGGTATGAGTAATACTCTCCATTGATTTTATTTGGATGGTTGATTTTTGAAATATCATTGGAGTGAAAAGGATTGATTGTGGTTTCTTTTTCAAAAGTGGTTGAGTTAATGCTTCAAGGTTTTCTGGATTGTGAGTTGTGATTAAACCTTGTTTGATAAACATTGTTGTTTAGACCATTGGTTGAGTGAAGTACTTTGAGTTTATGCTTCAAGGTTTTCTGAATTGAGAGTTGTGATTAAAACCTTGTCTTATTAGCATTGTTGTTGAAACCAATGGGTGATGCAAAGAACTTGAACTTGAGTTAGAAAAGAACATGAGTATCATTGTTATGTAAGATTTGTTGTTGAGCATTGTTGAAAACATTTTGAGTTAGTTGATTCATGCTTGGACTAAGGTTTGTGAGAAAGGATTGATCCTTGAGGTGATTGGTTGAGTAGAGTTGATTGAGCCTAGTCAAGGGGTTGCATGAAGTGGTTGTTCAAGTTCCATGAAATAAACTATTTTATATTTTAATTGAGTTGAGATTGGAATTTGAGAATAGAACATATTGAGTCTCTAACAATTCTCTTTATGCTTCTATGAAATTGATTTGAGTTGAGATTGAGATTTGAGAATAGAACATATTGAGTCTCTAAAAATTCTCTTTATGCTTCTATGAAATTGATTTGAGTTGAGATTGGGATTTGAGAATAGAACATATTGAGTCTCTAACAATTCTCTTTATGCTTCTATAAGATTGATTTGAGTTGAGATTGGGATTTGAGTATAGAACATATTGAGTCTCTAACAATTCTCTTTATGATTCTATGAGATTTATTTAAGATTGAAATTAGGATTTGTGTATAGAACATATTGAGTCTCTAACAATTCTCTTTATGCTTCTATGATATTGAGTTGAGATATTGATTGAGCATTGAGCTTAGAACATATTGAGTCTCTAACAATTATCTTTATGATTATATGTGATTGAACAAGTTCTGTGTGAGCTTATTAAGCATATTTGAGGTAAGTATTTGAGAAGGCTTGTGGACTGATTTTGTGTGAGCTTTTGTGGAAGCTTGTAATGCAGATTTGAGCTAGTCCTAGAGAGGAATTATTGAGAAGATTTGGACAGGTTCTATGTGGACCTATTGAGCAGATTTGAGTAGGTTCTGAATGAGCCTATTGAGCATATTTGAGGAGGTTCTGAGTGAACCTATTGAGATAGAGCTTTGGACGTGACAGAGTATAGAGGACAGAGTCTCAGTGGATAGAGATCTAGCAGCCAAGACAATTGAAGATAGATCTGAGTGAGGAGTATTCAAGTGGAGAGAGATCCACCATTCAGTGCAGTAGAGAGACATAGTCTTCTAGAAGATCACTAGCCAGAGCAGAAGGGGAAAGAGTTATCTTGTGGAAGAGATCCACAAACTTGAGATTAGGGGATCAACTTCTCCTTTGGACAAAGGTCTATAAACATTATAATTGGGAAGGATTCTCAAGATATTTATTGAGAAAGTTTTAGTAAAATATTTTCTCCATGGAGTAGCCCGCATTGGGTGAACCACATAAATTGTGGTGTCTCTATTATGTGTGATGATTGGTGCATTGCTTTAGTTATTGCTATTGATATTGCCATTGATTATATTGATTAATACTATTTGGGAAAGAAAAGTAAAAAGTGGTATTAATTGTTCACCCCCCTATCAGTATAAGCTTGTGTTATTCAATTGGTATCAGAGCGAGTCCCTTCAGAAGAATTTTATAGCTTGAAGGAAAAGTTGTCTAAGAACATAATGGATCAAAAGGATCAAAGAGACATACCCTTCAATAATGCAGTACCAGTATTTGATGGAAGTGACTTCTTATATTGGTGTATGCTGATGAGATTTTACCTGATGGCACTTGGAAATGAAGTTTGGAATGCAGTGGAACTTGGATATGATTCAAAAGTCAATCCTCCTACAGATAAATAAGGTAAGCTTCTAATGCATACAAATTCAAGAGATATGAATGCAATTATAAAAGGTTTGCGTAGAGCAAAATCTATGAAGGTTATGGAATGTAAAACAACAAAAGAAATATGGGAACTTCTGCATGAAATGTATGAAGGAGATAAATGAGTCAGAATGGCTAAGATTAGAAATCTCAAAGGAGAATTTGAGAACCTAAGAATGAGGGATGATGAAAATATTCGTGACTATCTCAACAAGGTTGATGAACTTGTACATGAGATGAAAGGTCTTGGAATGAAGGTTGATGAATCTGATGCTTGTGCTAAGATCTTGAGGACTCTTACAAAAAGGTATAGTGAAAAGGTTTCTGCTATAGAAACATCAATTGATAGTGATTATTTGACAAGGAATTCTTTTCTTGGCATGCTTACTACTTTTGAGATAAGAACAAAAGATCCTATTCCTCAGAAAGAAGCTGCTTTCAAAGTATACAAAAATATAAAGGGAAAGAAGATAAAATCAAGCAGTGAGTCATCCAGTGATGAAGAAAAAAATTATGGCAGAAGAGATAGAGGTTCCAGAAGACCCATAGATCTAATATCTATCAAAGTGCTTCAATTGTGGAAAGTATGGACATTATGCAATAGAGTGCAAAGAGCCAAAGTACAACAGTGATGAAGAAAAATAGGATCACAGGTACAAGAAATTAGAAAGACACAAGTACTAGAAGAAAGGCAAGGATGGACAAAACAAACAAGGAAAGAAGTTCTTCCAAAGGCAAAATAAAAGCTACTATGCAAATAATGCAAATGATTGCACTAGGGATGGCTATAGTTTTAGTGATGATGGTTTTGAAGATGCACTTGAAAGACCATATGAGAATATTCTAATGGCTTTAGAAGATGAAGTAAGTGATCCTTTAGAATATAAGCCAAAAGAAAGAAATAATCTGGACAAAGGTAAAAAAATAGAGGATTATTCAGTAGAGAATGGCTATGATCTCAAGGGATTATCTATGCCCTTGAAACAATAAAAAAGGTTAGAAAGCAACACCCCAAACTTGAAATTCAATTTCAAGAATGTGATGAAGAATGGTTATTGCTCATAGAGGATTTAGAGAAGTCAAAGGCTAAGGAAAGCAAGTTCAAGGATAAGTTAGAAGAAAAGATTTTGGAATGTGAGAAGTTAGCACAAGAAGTGGCTACTCTAAAAGAAGACTTAAAGGACTCCAAGATCAATATGAAGAGTTTCACAAATAGCTCTAAGAACTTGGATAAGTTTATATGTGGACAACAACGAACATCATGTTCAACAGGTCTTGTCTTTGGAAAGGTTCAAAATAAATAGGAAAAATAATCTACTTCAAGTCTTGATGAAGAAGAAACTTTAGAAGAAGATACATCAGAAGAAGATACATCAGAAGAAGACAATTTAAGTGAAAGTGGGACATTAGAGGATGAGTTGGACAACAAAGAGTTCAACAAAGAGAGGAACAATGCACAAAGAAGATACAGATGGAACAACAATCAGAACATGATACCAATGAGGTCAAGACAAGGAGGCTTCAATGGAAGATGTTTTTCATGTCATAGGTTTGGACATATGGCTTCACAATGCAGGACACATGAAATATAGTAATATGGGAAAGGACAACTTTTCCATGGGTATTGCTACTCATACAATGGGTTTGGTCACAAGGCAATGAATTGCAGGATTCATGGCAAAAGAGGATATGGTTTTACTAGGAGGCTTCAATGGAAGATGCTTTTCATGTCACAGGTTTGGACATATGGCTTCACAATGCAGGACACATGAAAGATAGGAATATGGGTAAGGGTAGCTTTTCCATGGGTATTGCTACTCATGCAATGGGTTTGGTCACAAGGAAATGAATTACAGGATTCATGATAGAAGAGGACATGGTTTCACTAGGAGGTATCCTACGACATTTGCACCTCTAAGGAATAATAACATTAAGTGTTATAAGTGCAATAATGATGGACACATGACAAGATGGTGTAGAGAAAATATTTCGGAAGCAGGCATGAACATGAACATAAATATGAACAGGAATAGGAACTTGGATGAGAACAAGAACAGGAACAAGAATAGGAACATGAATATTGATGAGAACAATAACAGGAACAAGAATAGAAGTGATGACAGAAACAAGGATGATGACTTGGAAAGAAATAGTAAGAGGATTCAGAAAACTCGGAAAGGAAGAGAGAAAGATAAAGGTAAAGAGCAGTGCTTTCGGGGAGTAGAAATACTCCCACCCCAGAATTAAAAACCTCATGAGGATGTGGGGGAGGGGCCAAGCTAAGAGGCTCATTCTTAGCCTCGAGACCCAAAGGTGACCCTTTGCCATTGATGACAAAGGGGGAGATATTTGTGTATATTGGGGAGAGTTTTTGATATTTGAGAGAGCATTGAGCCAGAGGAAGCAAAGTCCCAGGGGGAGCAAAAAAGAAGGTTAGATTTTAGTAAAAGGATATGGGTTTCCATCAATGACAAAGGGGGAGATTGTTGGACATTTTGAGTCCCTAAGCTAAAAGTTGTCATTGATGCCAAAAGGATCTATGTAAGTAAGCACTATGTTTGGTTCCAAAAGGAGCTTCAAGGGAAGCTTAGCACAAGGTTTTTATTTAAAACCATGGATGATATATTTGAAATGGGTTTTTATTAAAACCCAAGTTAGCTTTTCATTTCATCAAAAAAGGAGTCCCGGTGACAAAGTTATTTAACTTTGAAGTTTAAGTTTAAATTTTAATATTTTAAAATCTAAATTTAAATTTAAATTTCCAAATTGGAAATTCCCGTCAACGTCATCAAATTCAATTGAGGGCTGACGTATGAGAATTCAAGGAAATATGTATAAATATTATTGCCAAAGTTCATTTGGTAATAATAATGAAGTGATTGTGTGTTTCGTTCGAAGAGAGAGCATAAGTATTTCAGCGTAATCAAAACGTGCGAAGAGAGTTAGTTATAGAAGGAAGGTAGGACCCTTCCCATACATCGTAGGCGCTTGTGGTCTAGTGGCAAGAGGGTGACAATAAATTTGGTGAGCGCCAGGAGATCCGAAGTTCGAATCTTGCCGGTGCTGGTTTTTGCAAAGTGTAAAGAGGAGCGCACCTTTTGGCGCACGTGTCTTTTGGGGCACGATTGGAGTAAGTAAGGTATTATGGCTGCACTCACCGTTTCATGTGAGCGGTTGGCTCACGTGGTTAGTGGCACCGTAGTTAGAGTGGTGCATGGGCTGCGATAAGGGGTCAAATCCCACTAAGAGGCAAAAGGCAAGTTAATTTTTATTTTTAATATTTGTTAGAATAACTTTGAGGAGAAATAAGGGTTATGGTTTGTTTTAGAAAATTCGAAAATTACTATTGCTTTTAATTTTGGAAGGGTAGCATATTATATATCATTGGAAAGCATTTTTCAAGAACTATTTGATTAACTTGCTTAGAAGGAGAAATAAGGTGTGTGTAAGAAGATATTTCAAGTTTTATCAAGGAGGTCCAAAAGTAAGTTTGATTTATTCTTTTAAGGGTTTATTTCTTGCATAATAGGACATGGTGATTTTTATTGAGTAGGAGTAATAAGGTGTTATTTGGATATTATTGTTGTGTTATTACTCAATATCTCTAACCCTTTTTGAGCGTTGAAAAGAAAGTGTGTTGAGTGTGATAGATTTAGTGGAAAACTCATAAAGCATCAAAAAGGTATGAGTAATACTCTCCATTGATTTTATTTGGGTGGTTGATTTCTGAAATATCATTGGAGTAAAAAGGATTGATTGTGGTTTCCTTTTCAAAAGTGGTTGAGTTAATGCTTCAAGGTTTTCTGGATTGTGAGTGGTGATTAAACCTTGTTTGATAAGCATTGTTGTTTAGACCATTGGTTGAGTGAAGTACTTTGAGTTTATGCTTCAAGGTTTTCTGAATTGAGAGTTGTGATTAAAACCTTGTCTTATTAGCATTGTTGTTGAAACCAATGGGTGATGCAAAGAACTTGAACTTGAGTTAGAAAAGAACACAAGTATCATTGTTATGTAAGATTTGTTGTTGAGCATTGTTGGAAACATTTTGAGTTAGTTGATTCATGTTTGGACTAGGGTTTGTGAGAAAGGATTGATCCTTGAGGTGATTGGTTGAGTAGAGTTGATTGAGCCTAGTCAAGGGGTTGCATGAAGTGGTTGTTCAAGTTCCATGAAACAAAATATTCTATATTTTGATTGAGTTGAGATTGATTTGAGTTGAGATTGGAATTTGAGAATAGAACATATTAAGTCTCTAACAATTCTCTTTATGCTTCTATGAAATTGATTCAAGTGGAGATTGGGATTTGAGAATAGAACATGTTGAGTCTCTAACAATTCTCTTTATGATTCTATGAAATTGATTTGAGTTGATATTGGGATTTGAGAATAGAACATATTGAGTCTCTAACAATTCTCTTTATGCTTCTATAAGATTGATTTGAGTTGAGATTGGGATTTGAGTATAGAATATATTGAGTTTCTAACAATTCTCTTTATGCTTCTATGAGATTGATTTAAGATTGAGATTTGAGTATAGAACATATTGAGTCTCTAACAATTATCTTTATGCTTCTATGAGATTTAGTTGAGATATTGATTGAGCATTGAGATTAGAATATATTGAGTCTCTAACAATTCTCTTTATGATTCTATGTGATTGAACAAATTTTGTATGAGCTTGTTAAGCAGATTTGAGGTAAGTATTTGAGAAGGCTTGTGGACTTATTTTGTGTGAGATTTTGTGGAAGCTTGCAATGCATATTTGAGCTAGTCCTAGAGAGGACTTATTGAGCATATTTGGACAGGTTCTGTGTGGACCTATTGAGCATATTTGAGCAGGTTCTGAGTGAGCCTATTAAGCATATTTGAGAAGGTTCTGAGTGAACCTATTGAGATAGAGCTTTGGAGGTGACAGAGTATAGAGGACAGAGTCTCAGTGGATAGAGATCTAGTAGCCAGGACAATTGAAGATAAATCTGAGTGAGGAGTCTTCAAGTGGAGAGAGATCCACCAGTCAGTACAGTAGAGAGATAGAGTCTTCTAGAAGATCACTAGCCAAAGTAGAAGGGGAAAGAGTTCTCCTATGAAAGAGATCCATGAAATTGATATTAGAAGATCAAATCTCCTTTGGACAAAGGTCCATAAACATTGTAATTGGGAAGGATTCCCAAGAGATTGATGGAGAAATTTTTAGTAAAATATTTTCTCGGTGGAGTAGCCCGCATTGGGTGAACCACGTAAATTATGGTGTCTCTATTATGTGTGATGATTGGTTCATTGATTTGGTTATTGCTATTGATATTGCCATTGATTATATTGATTAATATTGTTTTGGAAATAAAAGTAAAAAGTGGTCTTATACTATTCACCCCCCTCTCAGTATAAGATTGTGTTCTTCAATTTGAAGCAATGCTAGAGTTATAGTAGAAGAACAAGCACAAAATTAGAGATGAATACTAAAGTCTTCAATAACCAAATAATGTAATAAAGGGGGGTGTTGGAGAATATTACATTATTTGGTACATGTTAATGTACCCCCATGGTACCATTGTAAATATATATATTAGTGTGTGAAATTTATATTTTTCCTAAAGTATGTGTCTATGTGTAGGATGAGTACACGTGTCATGTAACAATGTATGCAAGTGTGTAGAGTGAGAGAGTATGCAAGTGTCATGTAGTTAAGTGTGCAATGTGTCATATAGGTTAGTTACGAGTCATGTGTGTATGTTTCAAGTATGCAAGTGAATATTCACATGTGTGTTGCAAGATGTAAAGCCAAGAGGTATGAGAGGTTTATCTTATCTATGGAATATGAAAGGATGCATCTCCGAGATATGTAAGGAGTGCAATAGTCAAGTATTGAAGAGTCACCTTTTTAAGGTTATATTATGAGAATAAAGGTCCATGGATTATATTAGAGCATCATCTAAGAAGTATCATTAAATGTATCAAGCATTGTTTTAGATAATAAAGCTTTTTTATATTTGATTCATAAACAATATTGTAAGTATATTGTTGATTGATATTGTTATATTTCATTAATATTATATTCATTGACATTGATATTATGTTGTGATTGAGCCTTCATATATATTTTCTGTGAATAATATTTATTCCTAAATATTGGGTCCTGTGATTAAATCTAGTTAAAAAGCCAACAAATTGATGACCCCAAATCCAATGACCTCAAAGGACTACAAGGGAACAATCAAACATGTAGCAAAGAGGCATGGTTAGAGATTTGTACACCAATTTTGGAGGAAAAACTCCTCTTTTTGTAATCTATAAATAGTAGAAATTTTAGCATTGCAAAGGATCGACAAGTTGTATAATTTTCCCTTCATTTTATTTTATATTATGTCCAAAAGAAGGTCGGATGGAAGGATTCTTAAACTTGATATGCAAAAGGCTTATGACAGGGTCTCCCGGGAGTTCATTGACAAGGTGTTATAGAAATTTGGCTTTGGGGATCTATGGAGGAAGTGGATTAGAGTTTGTATTTCCTCTACAAAATTTTCTATCATCATCAATGTGATTTTGAGTGGTTTTTTTTGGGGTCAAAAAGGTATTAGGCAAGGTGATCCCTTGTCTCCATATATTTTAATTTTTATGGTTGAAGATTTAGGAAGATCAATTTTTGTTGCTACCTTGTCCTATAATATTAAGAGCATTAGACCTACTGGTATTGTAGAGGTAGTTTCTTGTCAACAATTTGTAGATGACACTGTACTTCTTAGGGAGGCTACTATGAGAGAGGCTAAGGAATTCTTGAATATTTTGTAGTTGTATGAGAAAACTTCTTGCCAACAAATTAACTTCCATAAAAGTCAATTTTTTTTTGTGAATATTGGGGAGCAACTTCAACATAGAATTGTAGGGATCTTTGGTTGTGGCATTGCTAACCTTCCTTCTTCATATCTAGGTATACCATTATTTATCGGGAGGATGAAGGAGGAGTTGTAGTCTCCTGTGTTGGATAGGATTCAATGTAAGTTAGCTGGGTGGAAAGGTAATTTCCTAAGACAAGTAGCTAAGTTGCAATTGCTTCAAGATACCCTCCAAAGCTTTCCTATCTATTACATGTCTCTTTTTAGAATACCCTTAAAAGTTAGGAGGATTGACCAGATCTTTAGGATATTTCTATGGGCTTAAACATAGGGTGTCCCTTGTCCCTTGGGATAGGGTTTGGTCTTCTAGGAAAGAAGGTGGTCTTGGGATCATTTTTTTTGTTGTTGTTCAGTGAGGCGTTGATTGTAAAAACAACCTAGAGATTATGTATTGAGGAGGAACATATGTGGAAAGATATTATGAGAGGTAAGTAACTGGAAAACCACATTCCTTTTTTTAGAAGTGTCACTCCTCCTAGGGGCTTTGTGATTTGTAATGGTTTTTTGGGGATCGAAAGTTTGGTTATGGAGGGTATGTAGTGGCAAATTGGGAATGGCAAGGATGTGTTATTTTTTGAGGATACTTAATTTATTCCTAAACCCCTCTTTCTTAGTCCCAAGTTTTATGAGTTGAAATCTCCTTTATCACTAAAATATGGAGAAAAAGTAATTAATTACATAATCATCACTAATGGCAAGAGAATTTGGAAGGATATGAATTTACACACAATGGATCTTTGAATCCTTATGAGTTTGGAAAGTTTGAACATATTGCTACAACTATACTTTCTTCCTCAATAGAATGACAAGAACTTCCTTCTATGGACTCATTCTCCTAAAGATCGTTTTTCTATCAAGACTGCATATGAGGTCCAATCTTTATCCAGGGGAGAATTTTTTTTAGAAGAAAGAGTTTGGTATCCTCATTTGATCCCCAAGATTGCATTTTTTGTGGTTGTGTTTGCAAAACATAATTTTGACTTTTGATAATTTATGTAACAAAGGATTCCATTTTTCCAATATTTATCTCTTATGTTCTAAGTATGCTGAATCTGTAGATAATATTTATTGGATTATTTTTCTATCAAATGGATATTACCTCAAAATTTCAAGGAACTTTTTACTCAGTAGAAATATCCCTTCATCAGTCACAACCCCACTAGGGTGTGGGATCTGGTTCTTCCTCATTTTTATGGGGAATCTAGTGGTAGAGGAATAAAAGAATTTTCAAGGATATTTCTAGGGATGAATCCTTTGTCTTTAGAAGTATTAAAGCTACTATTGAGAATAACCTGGATATCTTTAATACTAGAAATTGTAGGGAGGAAGATGTGGAGAAAGGGGTTGTTATTAGTTGGAATTTGAATCTACGAAATTATGCTTCTGTATCCACTATTCAAAAAATATTGGCTACTAGATGGCATAAACCAGCTAAAGGGTGGGTCATTCTAAACTTTGATGAAGCTACCAAAGGTAACCTTGGTAGGACTAGTGGAGGGGGTCTTAGAAATGATAATGGTGAGGTCATTTGGGCTTACTTTGAATATTATGGTATTCAAACCAACCACCTAGCTGAAGCTAAGGCATTTTTCTCGGGTGTTCATCAAGTTTTTGAGAGGGGCTTCATAAGACTTCTAATTCAAGGTAACTCCTTTGAACATCATTCAGGATCTGCATATTGGAAATATTGACAATTATTTTATCCTAAATATTATTAAGGACACCTCAAATATTCTAGAAGGTATGATAGAAGTTAAAATTGAACATATTTATAGGGAAGGTAACTAGGTTGCTGATGTTATGGCCAATTTGGAGGTGGATAGTGGTCGATTTAGAATTTGGGAAGATAATTTCCCTTTATGGTTAATAATAATTGTTGCTTTGGAAGCATTAGGTCTACTTATACAGTAGGAATTTTTATTGTCTTTCTACTTGGATGAGATCTTATTTGTGTTGTAGTGATCCTCTATTTGGGGGGTATTTTTTGAGGGGCTAGCTCTTTTGCTCCTTGGTGGTTACCATTATCAAGGAATATGCTTGGTGTTTGGCCTTCACCCTTAATTTTTGAGTTTGAAGTTTTTGTTATCTGCATCTTGATGTATTTACTACCCTTCTAGTCTTATGCAAAAATAGAGTAGGATCGTTGGTGTCTCTAAAAGAAAGTTGAATAAAAATTCTCCTTTATGCCCTACTAGGTGGTGGGCTGGTATTTACTTTTGATTGGCTATTTTGGTTTAATTTCTATTTATTTTGGCCTTGGAAGTTGGCATGTGTTTAATTGGACTTATCTTTCTCTACCTCCTCTAATATAAAATGTTATGGGACCTTTCAAAATCCCATTTTTCACCATTAATAAAAAAAAGTACCTGAACCCTGAGTGGTCTTGCGAGCAAGATTTTGAACCCCTACTTCTAGCATATTCTATAAATTTTATATTCATATATACGTGCTTGAGGCCATGACTATTTGTTTTTTTTCTTATTTCTTGTATGTGTATACTGGAGGTCATAACTAACTAATTTTTGTCTCCTTTACTTTATAGGTAATCTGTGCTTAACATGTTAAGAAGAGGAAGTATTCACCTTTGAGCTATCGGCTCATTACACTTAAGTGTTCTTGGATCTTACTATTATAGAGAGGAATCTTATTCTAATATTGGAAAATTACCCTATGTTAGCTTAGGATATTTTTTCCTTTCTGTTATCTTTGTTTTTTGTGTTATATCTCTCCCTTTTCTCTTAAAGTTAGTTAGATTAGGATAGAGTAGAAAGAGCGCTAAAGATCACATCATAAAAGGAGCTAGCCTCTTAAGAGGAAGTCCAATTGAGCCAACTCCCATGCTCTCAAAGCTACCTGCTATGTCACTCCATGTGATATGTAATAGTCCAATCATCTGATCCTTGCATTTGGTGCCCACGACAATCAAAGAGGACAACCATATGGAGGATAAAATATAATATAGAACTATATGAAATTAACTATATAAAATGATGTTACTATAGTTTAACATTCCAATTTATTACATTATTTGAGAGAGCAAATAATGGAATAACTTCCCCCCATGAATCTGGAGATAAGCTGGCTTTGTAATTGAAATTTTTATGCTTTCTATATCATCTTTATGAATTGCTTCTAGATCAACAAAATACTAGATTTTTTTTATAATGAACATAAAACATTTATTTTATTTGATGCCATTCTATAATATCCATCCATCCATAACTCAACTTAATTTTTATGTAGTTACCTTGAGGAATGTTGCAATGTTTCTCAAATGTATACCTAAATTTATGATAATATATACAACTATTTCTCGGGGAAGACATATATTGTGTTGCAAGATCAAACTATAATACATTATTTTTTGTTTGTTCATAGTACACAATATATGTTGTATGCTTGTCATAAATCTATACAATATCTCTTCTATTAGTGATAGAACTACTTTTTGCACTAGTGTTGTATTCTTGAACAACCTCCAAGTCAATTTATATGTTGTATGCTTGTCATCAATATATACAATATCTCTTCTATCAGTGATAGAACTACTTTCTGCACTAGTGTTGTATTCTTGAACAACCTCCAAATCATTAATGTCACACTTGAAGTCCTTTGTTTGGATATTACTTGTATCACAAGCAATTTCTTTCTTTATAATGAGATCACTTGTATCACACATGCTATTTTTTATCAATAGCATGTTCTTTATCTGTGCAATTATCTCCTCATATTTTGTACTCCTATCTTTATATATATCAAGAGTGAAAAGTGACACATAAAATCTTGATTAAATCAGTAGGAAGTGAAATAATTTTATCCTTGTAGTCAATTGCTTTGTCAAGATGAAGACTTATATAAGTCTTGAGTGTAGCAAAGATGTCATCATTAGCCTCTTGGAAGATTGATTGTAAATATTTTGGACCATCGACTATTTTAGTAATACTTTGTATTTAAGTTTTAAACACTATATACTTATCATGTTCTTGTATATCAAGTATTAGATATTCACTTTGTTTCTTTGTATTTTTCTCTGAACTATTTTGGTTCATCATTTTATTTCTTACCTTTTTGTACATTAGAGCTCTATCCCATTTTTTATGATTTTGAGATGATATTTGTACTTCTTGAAGTAGGGGTGGAGGTGTAATGACATCTAAAGCAAATAGTCCATTTTTGTAGGATGCAATACCTTCTAATTTTCCTTTTCTTGAGATAAAGCATCTTTTATATCCATTAACAACTTGAAAATCAACAATAACTTCTTTATCCATCATTTGAGCAATAGAAAGTAAGTTATTAGCAAGTTTTGGAACATATAACACATTTACAACGGTGCATTCTACAAAAGGTAGTTTGAAGAAAAAAGTTCTTATTTATTTTATATGATAACTTATATTGTCTGCCATTGTCATTGGTCAACCCTCTATTTATTGAAATGTGTTAAATCATTGTATATTACCAATCATATGATTACTAGATCCTAAATCAATGTACCAGTTATTATCATTGATTTTGTCCTTTTATGTGTCATTAATACCTTATACACTATTTTTGGTTCTTCATCATGGTTTGTTTCAGGTTCTTCCTATGCCACATGCCCTTGTTGCAAAGGAGAATTTGATATATATTCTTGATTTTATCTAGATAGATTATTTGAATTTCTAGATTGATATTGTTCTTGTGTCCTTGTTTGAGAAGAAGTTTGTGATTGATTCCACCTATTCAAAGCATTATATCTACATAATCTAGTATCATGATTTCCTTCTTATTTACATATGTGACAATATCTTCTTCTTCATTCAGGTTGGCTTTATGAAGAAGAAAAGGACAGATTAGTGGAAACTTTGGTATTTCTTTGAAATATTTTTCTAAATATGAGAGCATTATTTGAAGAATCATCTCTTAATTTCATTTTCAATTCATGTTGTTGTAGAATATTTAGTTCTTCAAAAGATACTCAATGGTTAGTAACTTGCAAATAAGTTACTAAATCGTTATATGAATTAGGTAAAGCAATTAGAACAGTTGAAACTAATATATTATCATCAATCCTTTCTCTAAAGTATTTAACTTACCCTTTAATTATGCTATCTTTTGGAGAAAATATTCCAAACTTTTATTTTTTTGCATTTGTAATGTGTATAATTGAGATTGTAAGTTATGAATAGTTTCTTTATTTCTACCCTAAAATATTATGCATAGGATGTCCCAAGCCTTTTTTGATGTATTAACTTCACTAATGTAAGACTAAATTTCATCTGTTATGCCTAGAAAAATGATTAATTCAGCCTTGTTATCTTTTCATCAAAATCTATTTGTGCAACTGTTTATTTGAGACATTTTATTCCCAAACATAATATCCCATAGCCTTTCTACTACAAGAATACTCATCATTTTGTTTTTCCATGGGATGAAGTTTGGACCTTTTAATTATTTTGACTTTGAGAGAAATAGCTTAGGAGTAGTCATTTTTATTTTTCCTTATAACTCATTTTCTTAGTCTTCGAAATGCAAAGCACCAACCTATATTCCATTATAACTCCTTTATTTAATCTCTAAATGCAAAATAATCAACTAATGTTTTCTAATAACTCCCTCTCTTAAATGCATGTATGTTTTTCAATTCAAGAAGATTTTTCTTTCAATTTCTTATTCTATATTTTTTAACTATAGAAAAAATATTTTTATAGTTTAAACGTTTAACTATAAAAATTATTTAAATATATTTTTATAATTTAAAGGTTTAACTATAGAAAATAATTTTTTTTCAAAAGTAAAAGATATACTTTCAAAAAATATTTAAAGGTACTTTTGAAAAAAATAAGGTAAATGAACCTGGGAGAGCCATTGTTATTATCTTGATTGCTCTTAGGTGGTTTGAGCCAAACCTTAGACTACATTCATGCATATATTTTAGTTCTTTGGATACTTTGATCACTCACATGTGAATTTGACCTAAATATTAGACTACATATAGGACTAATTCAATGCTCTCAGGCATATTGCTTCATTGAATTTAACCCAAATCTCGGACTGTGTACATGAAAATTCAATGCTCTCAAGCATATTGCTTTGCTAGACTCTTAATCTCTTTGGTAATTTTCACTTTGCTTGATTCACAAGTGAAACTCAACTGCTTTTACATAATAGAAAATTATTCTCTTATTGATGCAAATACCAGGTGCTCAGGTACACTTCTAGGCAACAACAAAACATGCATTTACTGATACAAACACTGGATGCTCAAGCATTTTTTACTAAAACTTGGTCATAGTATATGCATCTTCTCCGTACGCCCTTTCTCTTAAAAAATAAATTTAATATATTCAAATTGACTCATTCCATTCAAAGAAATAATGTGTTCTTATATGAATGCTCTCTTAAACATTAAGAATATGCATTCTTTTATGAATGCTATTTCTTAAACATTACATTTTGGCATAATTCTTTTTTTTTTTGTTTGATAGGAGAGTTGGTTACAACCACACTATTTTTAGTAGCTGACAAGCGTAGGGTTCAAACCATAGGGGTTGCATCCACCAAACCTATTCCACTCATTATTGTTAACCCGACGTGAAGTGGATTATCGATCTCTCGGGATTTGTACCATCATTGTCGACCTCATTATTGTTAACTTGATGTAAAGTGGACTATTGGTTGCTCAAGGTTCATACCATAATTTTTGATCTGGTGCACACTCTCAGAGTAGACTACCACCTTTGCAAAAAAACAAGCATGCTCCGAAGGTTTGAACCTAGGTATCTTCTTGGTAACTACATGGCCAGTCAGACACTACCAATCCACCTAGCCCTTGGGGGCCTTGGTATTTTTACTCAAATAACAAATACATTATGGTATGAATGTTTCCAGCTATCTATATTTAAATTTGTGTGAAGAAAATGAAGGTTGGACTAGTTCTTGACTAGTACTTTAAAAAATTACAAGTGGTATTATTTTTTGAAATCAAAGTATGCTCAAATGTTCATGTGAAGAAAATGAAGGCTAGACAACAATATTTCTAGAATAAAAATTACAAGAAGTGGCAACATTTTTTTTGAAACCGTGCTCAAATCCATCGTGTGAAGAAAATGAAGGTTGGACAACAATCTTTCTGAAATCGGAGCATGTAGAAGGTGAAAGGAGTTACTTTTCCAAGGATGAGTATTTTTGTGCATGTGAATGACAATTTGAAGAAGTTTGATGGTAAGAATTGTGGAGTGCATGTAGTGAAGCTAGGGTTTTCAAAGTGAAGCAAAAGGGTGGGAAAAGACACAAGAAGTGGTAACAATTTTTTTGGAAACCTGAGTGTGCTCAAATTTGTTTGTGTGAAGAAAATGAAGGTTGGACCAGTTCTTGACTAGTACCTTAAAAAAAACACAAGTGGTAGTATTTTTTTGAAACTAGAGTTTGCTCAGATTTATTCATGTAAAGAAAATAAAAGTTGGACAACAATATTTTCTAGAACAAAAAATACAAGTGACAACATTTTTTTTGGAACTAGGGTGTGCTCAGATTTGTTGTGCGAAGAAAATGAAGGCTAGACAATAGTCTTTCTACAACCGGAGTGTGTAGAAGGTAAAATGATTTAATTTTCTAAGGAGAAATATTTTTATGCATGTGAATGATGATTTGAATAAGTCTGATGCCTGGAATTGTGGAGTGCACACAGTGAAGCTAGGACAAAGTAAAGTACAAGGGTGAAAATAACATAAGAAGCAATAATATTTTTTCCTAGAATTAGAGTAATGCTCAGATCCATTCTTGTGAAGAATACAAAGGTTGGACTAGTTATTGATTGGTACCTCAAAAAAATACAAGTGGTAATTGTTTTTTGGAACTTGAGTGTGCTCAGATCTATTTGTGTGTAGAAAACAAAGTTTGGACAATAATATTTTTGGAACAAGAGTGTGTAGAAGGTGAAAGTGTTGAGCAAGGTGCAACGACAATATTGTCATTGTTGTCAACACAGTCAGATAGATCGGTTGTTGCAGTGGACAGGAGTTCAAAGGTTACTCAGAGTATGTAAAGTGATGTTAAATGCTTATGAGGATGTTTACCCACCTTTTTGCATATTTTCCAAGAAGACCGAAGTGGCCCATATGCTAAAGATCAAAGAAAAAGCAAAACACCGCAAAGAAAAAAAGTGTCGCGATATCACGACATGTTGCATTTTCACGGTCCAAAGCAAAGAGAAAATGCAAGGAGAAAAAAGTGTCGCGATATCACGACATGTTGCATTTTCGCGGCCAAAAGAGAAGAGAAAGAGCAAGGAGAAAAAGTGTCGCGATATCGCGACATGTTGCATTTTTATGGGCCAAAGCAAAGAGAAAGAGCAAGGAGAAAAAGTGTCGCGATATCGCGACATGTTGTATTTTCGCGGCCGAAAGAGAAAAGAGAAAAAAGTGTCGCGATATCGCGACATGTTGTATTTTCGCGGCCGAAAGAGCAAAGAGAAAAAAGTGTCGCGATATCGCGACATGTTGTATTTTTGCGGGCCAAAGCAAAGAGAAAGAGCAAGGAGAAAAAGTGTCACGATATCGCGACATGTATTTTCACGGGCCAAAGCAAAGAGAAAGAGCAAGGAGGAAAAAGTGTCGCGATATCGCGACATGTTGTATTTTTGCAGTCCAAAGAGAAGATAAAGAACAAGAAAGAAAAAGTGTCGCGATATGTTGCATTTTCGTGGCCAAAAGAGAAGAGAAAGAGCAAGAAGTAAAAAGTGTCATGATATCGCGACATGTTGCATTTTCGTGGCCAAAAGAGAAGAGAAAGAGCAAGAAGGAAAAGGAAAAGTGTCGCGATATCGCGACATGTCGCATTTTCACGACTCAAAAAGGGCAAGCAGGCAGAGAAACAAAAGTGTCGCGATATCGCGACATGTCGCATTTTCACGACTCAAAAAGGGCAGGCAGGCAGAGAAACAAAAGTGTCGCGATATCGCGACATGTTGCATTTTTGCCAAAGGAACAGAGTAGTTGACAGTGCGTCTGATATTAGTGATGAACACCAGGATGGTGAAAATGAAGACTGCATAGTGACGTGGACCCATAAGGAATATTTAATGATTTGAAATCATTTAAGATGGTCGTTACACATGGAAAGAAGCGGATGCATTCCCATGTGGAGAAAACGAACAGTCGTGGAAGGAGAAAACGAACAATCATGGAAAGAAGCGGATGCATGCCCATGTGGAGAAAACGAACAGTCATGGAAAGAAGCAGATGCATACCCATGTGGAGAAAAGGAAATGAAGGGCCTCAAAATAGAAATGAAAAGCCTTTTCAAAAACCAAAACGCATGCATGCACAAGGGAAAAGAAAACGAACAGTCATCGAAGGAGAAAACGAACAGTCATGAAGGAGAAAACGAACAGTCATGGTAGGAGAATATGGTGTCAATTCTTTGCATGTGACGTGTTTGACGAAATGCCTTCTCAATATATACAAAAGGAGTTACATAAAGAAGTAGTTACAATTGACAAGTGGCGTATGAGAATATGAAAGGAGTTACAACTAGAGTTACAAAGAGAAAGGATGGTTATAAAAGGAGTGTTTCTTGGAGAATTTTAGTAGAGCGAGAGGCGAGCGAGAAGGGTGTGTGTTGTGTGAATTGTGGGCGATGTTGGGTAAGCAATAGACCAGTCAAGGTCTTGTAAAAGTGAAGGTATTTTTATGTCAATCTTCTAGTTTCAAAATTGAAGTCCAAGTTGGTGCTTGGCATCAAGGGTTGGTGCTCCTTCTAGTTGGTGCTGGTAAATCAGGGGTTGGTGCTCCTTCCAGTGGGTGCTGGTAAATTGATTGTAAAGTTGGTGCTTTGCAAAGGCTAGATTTGGATGGGAGTCCAAACAGTCATTTTGAGGAGTAGCCAAATCGGTGAACCTCGGTACATCTTGTGTTGTGTGATGTTCTCTTGTTATACTTGCTTTATTTGGTTTTAAGTTTTCATTGTTTTGGCTTTAAGAGTTGAAGATTTAAGTTTTAAAGAGCTACACTGATTCACCCCCCCTCTCAGTGTCATTGTGAGACTAACAATTGGTATCAGAGCCAAGTTCCTAAACAAGCTTAACCGGCTAGGGTGATCTTGGAAGTGACACAATGGCAGGTGGTGAAGGCTTCTCATCAAACAAAGCACCATTGTTTGACGGAACTAATTACGCATTTTGGAGACTCAGGATGCAGATATATCTTTGTGCTTTGGGATACGACATTTGGGATTCAGTAGATAGTGGATACACAATACCCACCACTTCTCCAACCGATGTTGCCGGTAAGAAACTGTTTGAGAATAACTCAAAAGCAAAGAATGCTATCATGTGCGGATTAGTGGACAATGAACTGGTAAAAATTATGAGTTGTAAAATGGCAAAAGAAATATGGGACAAACCGAGGAGCATTCATGAAGGAGACGCTAAGATCAAGGAGGCCAAGTTACAAACACATCGAGCTCAGTTCGAAGTATTAAATATGAATGACGATGAGAACATAGAGGCATATATGCTGAGAGTTAATGAAGTCATTAATGCGATTAGAGGACTCGACGAGGAAATCGAATATTCTGTCATCGTGAAAAAGGTATTAAGATCTCTTCCCCAAAGATTTGATTCTAAAGTTTCAGCTATAGAAGAAGCTAAAGATCTAAATTCTTTTAGTATGGATGAGATGCATGGTTCTTTGACTGCATATGAGATGAGAATAGGAAAATCTAAACCCACAGACAGAGAAGTTGCTTTTAAAGCCCATAAAAATATGAAAGCAAAACAAGAATCCGAGGAAGAAGAGACATCAGATGAAATGGAAGCAAACTTTGTTCAAAAACTAAAAAGGGGAAAAGGAAAATACAGAGGAAAGTTACCGTTTAAATGTTTCAATTATGGAGGCATTGGGCATTTTGCAGCTAAATGTCCACTTAATGAGAAGAACAAAAGTGATGAAGGATCGCACCAAGAAAGAAGTGACTGGAAGAAAAAAACAAATTTCAAAAAAGGCAACTTCAAGAAGAAAAGTTTCATCTCCAAGAATGTCAGTTCATCAGAAGACAGCTGCGGTGAGGATTCCGAAAAGGAAATAGGTGAAGCTCTTTTCATGGCACTCAAAGAAGAAAAAATAGAAAAAGAACAGGAATGTGATGAAGAAGAAATTGATGCAGAAGTAAATTTGGAAGAGGAACTAATTGCAGCTCTGGATGAATTGAAGATAGAAAGAAAAAAGAATAAGAAAATTTCAAGAAAGCTTGAGGATGCAAATGAAATCATAACCAGTTTGAAAGTACAGATAGAAGAATCCAAGAAAATATCTGAAGATCTCGAAGTGCAAATAACCATGAAAATAGATTATTGCAACAAGCTAGAAGAAGAGACTGTTGGTTTAAGGATGCAGATAGAAGAGATGAATCGTAAAATTAGTTGTTATCACAAACGTGAAGAAAGTTCTATGAAGTTGGATAAGATCATAAATAACCAAAGGACTACAGGCATCAAATTTGGTTTGGGCTTTGACGAAGGAGAATCATCAAATGGATCAAAGAATGAAGATAAGAAATAGGTTGATCAAGAAAAATTGACTCATGCAAAAGAAAGCAATAATGCAAGGCACGAAAGGAGAATTGACAATGATGGATTCACCAATGTCACACATCAAAGAAGAAGAAGATTTATGACTCCTACGACAACATGGCAAAGACCATCACCCAGGTTCAATCATCTCTTTTCTGGTTACTATTTTAAATGCAATGGTTATGGACATAAGATTTCAGATTGCAAGTATAATGTAGGACCAAGGAATTTTACCAGTAGAAATGTTTTTTCACCTTTGATGGATTATGCAGTAGAATGTTATAACTCGTCATAATTTTGGGCACATTGCAAGAAATTGTCGAAGTACATTTGCATCAAATCAATTTCAGGGAAGAAAATTTCAACCAAATGGAATGAGACAAAATAGAAAATTTCTCGAAAAACATGCACAAGCTACTGAAAAAGAAAAGTCAAAACAAGAGCCCAAAACTGTAATCAAACCAGAGTGGAGAAAGAAAGAAGAAAGGAAATCGTGTCTCCTTGGACTGAAGGAGACTACTCCTCTATTGCACTAAGCAACTCTAGGTAGCACATCCTCAAGGGGAGCAATCTTAAAGTTTTATTTTAATGCTCCTATGTATTTGTTTGGTTATCTCGAGGATGAAAGGCAAGTAGTCGGGGGAGTTGTCGTATAGTTGTCAAAGTGTGTTTCAGTTCATGTAGTTGTTTGTGGAGGTACCATGAAGGGTGGTGATTAAATTGAGAGTTGTCACCATTGGTAGTATTGCTATATGTCAGTGTTGTACTTTTGATGGTTCTTACTGCCATTGTTCAAAGTTATGGATTATAAAGTTCGATAATTTGGTTTAGTGAAAGAATTTGAAATGTCAATGATTGGTATTTAGTAATGAGAAGATTTATTTCAAATTAAAAATGTGAAAGAGATGCTAAAAAATTTCACAATGGAGGATTGTAAGCCAATTAGCACTCTCATGATGACAGGTTGTAAGTTGAGCAAGGATGAAAAATCTCCACATGTTGATCAAACCATGTACATATCTATGATTGGGAGCTTATTGTAATTGATAGCTACTGCACTAGATATTTTACAGGGAGTATGCATGGTAGCACAATTTCAGGCTAGTCCCAAGGAGACTCATGTGACAACAGTGAAGAGGATTCTTCGGTACCTCAAGGGTACTATGGAGTATGGGTTATGGTATCTGAAAGGTAAGGACTTCACCCTTATTGCGTATTCAGATGCAGATTGGGCAGGATGTGTAGATGATAGAAAGAGTACCAGTGGAGGTGCATTCTATCTTGGAGACAGGTTGGTCGCATGGCATAGTAAGAAACAAGAGTCAGTCTCCTTATCCACAGCAGAGGCAGAATATATTGCAGCGACAACGTGTTGTATGCAGGTATTATGGATGAAACAAACCCTAAAAGATCTTGGTATTAACTTCAGTGAGCCAATTTCAGTTAAGTGTGATAACACCAGTGCCATTAACATCTCAAAGAATCCGGTTATGCATTCTCGCACAAAACATATTGCTATCTGGTATCACTTTTTGAAGGAGAAAGTTGCGGAAGGTGAGGTTAAGTTGGATTTTGTTCCAACAACAGAGCAAGTAGCGGATATCTTCACAAAACCGTTGCCCAAGGAAGTCTTTGAGTACCTTCGCAATAAATTGGGAGTGGTCACGCTTCCCAAGAATTGACTAGCTATCGGGACCACATTCTCAGGGGGAGCATTTGTGTATTTGTTTATCTTTTTGCTCATGTTTGTGATTTTTTCTAAGTGTAATAATTTTTGCTTGAGAATGTTGTGCATGGACTCAGGGGGAGTTTGCAATAGCCCTTTGATATTGTTGTCAAAGGGGGAGAAGAGTTACAGGAAATTGCACGTGTGTTGCCAACAATTCCAAAGGGGGAGATTGTTGAGCAAGGTGCAGCGATAGTATTGTCATTGTTGTCAACACAGTCAGATAGATCGGTTGATGCAGTGGACAGGAGTTCAAAGGTTACTCATAGTATGTACAGTGATGTTAAATGCTTATGAGGATGTTTACCCACCTTTTTGCATATTTTCCAAGAAGACCGAAGTGGCCCATATGCTAAAGATCAAAGAAAAAGCAAAACACCGCAAAGAAAAAAAGTGTCGCGATATCGTGACATGTTGCATTTTCGCAGTCCAAAGCAAAGAGAAAATGCAAGGAGAAAAAAGTGTCGCGATATCGCGACATGTTGCATTTTCGCGGCCAAAAGAGAAGAGAAAGAGCAAGGAGAAAAAGTGTCGCGATATCGCGACATGTTGCATTTTCGTGGGCCAAAGCAAAGAGAAAGAGCAAGGAGAAAAAATGTCGCGATATCGCGACATGTTGCATTTTCACGGCCGAAAGAGCAAAGAGAAAAAAGTGTCGCGATATCGTGACATGTTGTATTTTCACGGGCCAAAGCAAAGAGAAAGAGCAAAGAGAAAAAGCAAAGAGAAAAAGTGTCGCGATATCGCGACATGTTGTATTTTCGCGGGCCAAAGCAAAGAGAAAGAGCAAGGAGAAAAAAGTGTCGCGATATCACGACATGTATTTTCGTGGTCCAAAGAAAAGAGAAAGAGCAAGGAGAAAAAGTGTCGCGATATCGCGACATGTTGCATTTTCATGGCCAAAAGAGAAGAGAAAGAGAAAGAAAGAAAAAGTGTCGCGATATCGCGACATGTTGCATTTTCATGGCCAAAAGAGAAGAGAAAGAGCAAGAAGGAAAAAGTGTCGCGATATCGTGACATGTTGCATTTTTGGGACTCAAAAATGGCAGGCAAGCAGAGAAACAAAAGTGTCACGATATCACGACATGTCGCATTTTCGTGACTCAAAAAGGGTAGGCAGGAAGAGAAACAAAAGTGTCACGATATCGCGACATGTCGCATTTTCACGACTCAAAAATGGCAAGAAGGCAGAGAAACAAAAGTGTCACGATATCGTGACATGTCGCATTTTCGCGACTCAAAAAGGGTAGGCAGGCAGAGAAACAAAAGTGTCACGATATCGCGACATGTTGCATTTTCGCCAAAGGAACAGAGTAGTTGATAGTGCGTCTGATATTAGTGATGAACACCAGGATGGTGAAACTGAAGACTGCATAGTGACGTGGACCCATAAGGAATCTTTAATGATTTGAAATCATTTAAGATGGTCGTTACACATGGAAAGAAGTGGATGCATGCCCATGTGGAGAAAACGAACAGTCGTGGAAGGAGAAAACGAATAGTCATGGAAAGAAGCAGATGCATGCCCATGTGGAGAAAATGAACAATCATGGAAAGAAGCAGATGCATGCCCATGTGGAGAAAAGGAAACGAAGGGCCTCAAAATAGAAACGAAAAGCCTTTTTGGAAACCAAAATGCATGCATGCACAAGGGAAAATAAAACGAACAGTCATGAAGGAGAAAACGAACAGTCATCAAAGGAGAAAACGAACAGTCATGAAGGAGAAAACGAACAGTCATGGTAGGAGAATATGGTGTCAATTCTTTGCATGTGACGTGTTTGACGAAATGCCTTCTCAATATATACAAAAGGAGTTACATAAAGAAGTAGTTACAATTGACAAGTGGCGTATGAGAATATGAAAGGAGTTACAACTGGAGTTACAAAGAGAAAGGATGGTTATAAAAGGAGTGTTGCTTGGAGAATTTTCGAGAGCGAGAGGTGAGCGAGAAGGGTGTGTGTTGTGTGAATTGTGGGAGATGTTGGGTAAGCAATAGACCAATCAGGGTCTTGTAAAAGTGAAGGCATTTTTATGTCAATCTTCTAGTTTCAAAATTGTAGTCCAAGTTGGTGCTTGGCATCAGGGGTTGGTGCTCCTTCCAGTTGGTGCTGGTAAATCAGGGGTTGGTGCTCCTTCCAATGGGTTCTGGTAAATTGATTGTAAAGTTGGTGCTTTGCAAAGGCTGGATTTGGATGGGAGTCCAAACAGTCATTTTGAGGAGTAGCCAAATCGGTGAACCTCGGTACATCTTGTGTTGTGTGATGTTCTCTTGTTATACTTGCTTTATTTGGTTTTAAGTTTTCATTGTTTTGACTTTAAGAGTTGAAGATTTAAGTTATAAAGAGCTACACTGATTCACCCCCCCTCTCAGTGTCATTGTGATACTAACAGAAAGGAGTTATTTTACGAGGGAGAAACATTTCTATGTATGTAAATGGTGATTTGAAAAAGTTTACCGATTGAAATGATGGAGTTCACACAACAAAGAAAGGGTTTGCAAAGTGAAGCACAAGAAAAAAACACAAGAAACAACAATATATTTTTTGTTTTAGAACTAGAGTGTACTCAAATCTATTTGTGTGAAGAAAATGAAGGCTAGACAATAATATTTATAGAGTTGGAGTGAGTAGAAGGTGAAAGGAGTTACTTTTCTAGGAAGGAATATTTCTATGCATGTGAACAACAATTGAAGGAGTTTATGAGTTGGAATCATGGTGTATGTAGTGAAGCTAGGGTTTGCAAAGTGAAGCACAAAGGAATTAAATCAAAGAGGTGAAAGGAGTTACTTTTCTAGGGAGAAATATATGTAAACTATGGTTTGAAGAAGTTTATTGGCTAGAATTACAGAGTGCATACAGTGAAGCTAGGGTTTGCAAAGTGAAGCACAGAGAAATTTAAAACACACACACACACAAGAATTCACAATATTTTTTTCTCTCCAAACCAGAGTGTGCTCAGATCTATTCATGTAAATAAAATGAAGGTTGGACTAGTTCTTGACTGGTGTCTTAATAAAAAATACAAGAAGTGACAACATTTTTTTTAGAACCTGAGCGCACTCAAATATTTTGAGAACTAGAGTGTGCAAAAGGTGAAAGGACTTACTTTCATACAGATAAATATTTGTGTTCATGTGAATGGCTATTTTAAGAAGTTTACTAGTTGGAATCATGGAGTGCACACAACAAAGCTAGGGTTTGCAAAGGTAAAATATTAACATTCGGTGTTTTTAAATGATATTACATATTGGATAATTAAATCAGAGGAAGCTATTTTTAATTGTGAGCATTATAATTAAAGTAAAGCACAAAGGAACTAAACTGGAGAAGAAAAATATATTTGACTAGAGATATTATTAAAAAGGAAAAATATTTTATTGTGAAAAATGGGATTTATAAGAAGAGATTAATATTGAAGGAAATAAAAAGAAAGAATATGAAATGGAAGAACCTTGTGAATAAATAGAACATTGGAATCCTTTGATTCCCATGATGATAATTAAAAACTCTTATAGCATTGATGGCAACAATATGGGTATGGTATCTATGGATGTATGTGTGGTAACTGTGATAGTGATAGGGGCAGAGTCTAAGGGAAAAAATACCAATGGAATGATTCATGTTCTAGAATAGCTAGATGGGAATAATGGACAATCATAATCAAGTAGGAAGGTATATATGAGACCTATTTTTATAAATATAGGCAGAATTCAAGAGAGGAAAACATTCATGAAATATCTATTGGGGGGAGTTCTAAAGGAAAACAGAAATGATGAAGTCAAATTGAGAGGGATAAGGAAAGGAGAGAAGGTAGGAGAAAGTTGGGTGGATTGTGTTAAAGGAAGAAACATTATTAAACATGAGGGGAATAAAGAGAAAATCTTAATCCCTATAGATACAGATGAGGAGGGTATCCTCTTGAAAATTCTAGACAAGATATATGAGCGGGCACAAAAAAGAATGGGAAACAATTTGGTTGGCAAGTTTATGGGGGTGAGACCAACGGTGGAGCAGATTAAAATATGGGCCACCTCAAGATGGGGAGTCAAGGGGCATGTGGAATTTTTAGCGATGCCCAAGGGCTTCTTCCTAGCCACATTTACAGCAATAGAGGATTGGAACAGAGCTTTATTAGGGGGACCATGGTTTATGGGTCGTTCTGGCCTATTCTTAAAAAAATGGGAGCCTGGATTCAACCTTGAGACTGAAAAAATCGAAGTAGCCCCCATTTGGGTAAAACTTCCTACCCTACCCCTAGAGTTCTAGGAGGAAGAGATCTTTGAAATGATAGGGAATAGTATTGGCAGATTCATGGTTGTGGATTATGTTACTAAAGAAAGAAAGAGGGTCTACTTTGCCAGAATGTGTGTCTTAGTAGAATCTAGCAGGACTTTACTAGAGAAAATTAAATTGGCATCGAGTAAAGGAGTATGGACTCAAGAATTGGTATATGAAAATAATCCTTTTAGTTGTATATTTTATGGGAAAATTGGTCATATTGCAAAGAACTATCTAGTTAGAAAGAACTTTGCTGAAAGGAAGGAAAAACAAGACTCAAATATGAAGCAAGCATAGAGAGTAAAGGAGAATAACAAGGACAAAGCTAGTGATAATCAAGGAGCTAGGCAAGAGCAAGGATCAAATACCCAAGTATGGAGCCCAGGTGGGAGAGAAGTAGAAAAAGAGAATGAAGACATGAGGGAAGACACTAGAATACAAGTTCCACAAGAAATAGATCAGGCATTGAAAGAGCCAATAAAGAGGATTGTAGAAAGTGGTGCGATGGATGACCAATATATATAGGTTGAGCCTAATACCAATACTCAAGAAGTTGTTCTATCTACCTTCCCATATATCCCAATAGTAGAGGAGATGAAGCATGATGATTCAGGTCATGAGGCATGTCAACCTACATAGGTAGAAGTGGGGATGAGAGAAAGAGATGAGGATGAGGTAGATAGTGCATCCCATGAAGGGGTGTGATATAGTGGAAACAAAAATTAGATATAGGAAGAAGGATACATCTAGTGAGGTAACATCAACACCTAATGTGTGGGTCACTAGAAGCTCCCAAAAAGTTCCTAACTTGGGAAGAGAGGAATCCAATAGAGTAGGAAGACTATCATTGAAAGAAAAGAGGATCAAAGAAATAGAGGAGGATAAATCTTATAGGAAACAACAAACCCTAGAGGAAATGTATGTAGGTAGTACTCAAAATCTTGCAACATGAGGGAGATGAAATTACTAAGTTGGAATGTTAGGGGCATGAATGCCCCTAACAAGCATAGGTTGGTTAAAGATCTAATTAAGAACCACCAACTAGATATTCTACTCTTGCAAGAAATAAAACTTAATAAAACAAACTGGAGTAAGATACAACAAGGAATATGGAGTGGAGAAGGTTGTCAGGAAGAAGCCCAAGGGGCATCAGGAGGTATAATTACAATGTGGAATTCTGAATACTATGAAGGTGAAATCCTAGCAAAGAGTGTGAACCAATTAACAACTCTAATTACAACAAAAATATCCAAGTTAGCTTTTGTGATCACCAATATCTATGCCCCTAACACTAATAAGGCCCAAAAGGAATTATGGAGGGTTGTAGAGAAAATGGGACAACAACTTAGAGGATTGAAATGGATAGTGGTAGGTGATTTTAACACCCCTCTCACACCTACAAAAAAGAGAGGAGGTACACAAGAGTACACAGATAGTATGGAGGAGCTAGGTAAGTTTATAGTTAAAGCAAGCCTTTTTGATGTAGACCTAAGTGGCAACAGGTTTACTTGGTCAAATAGAAGGATAGGAGATAGCTTGATTCAGGTTTGATTAGATAGGGTTCTTCTATCAGAGGATTGGTTTCAAGGGAACTATGAGCATAAATTAATCTCCTTACCAAGAATGGGTTTGGACCATAACCCCCTTCTATTTTGGTGCAACCTAGAAATTAATAGAAAAAATACCCCATTTAAATTTGAATATATGTGGTTGCACCACCCAGATATATTCAAGGAGATGGAAAAGTGGTGGGATATACTAGTACAAGGATCTAAAATGCACATTGTGGTAAGTAAATTGAAGACTGTGAAGGAGGTAAGGAGGTGGAACAAAGAGGTCTTTGGAAATATATTTCAAAAAAAGGAACTTATTAGAAGAGAACTGAGTAAGTTAGAAGAAGAGATCAATAGGAGTGGAATGGATCAAGCTCAATTCTTAAAGGAAAAGGAGCTAAATTTAGAGTTGCACACCATTCTGGTGAGAGAGGAGGCCTATTGGCGATAAAAATCAAGAAACCAATGGCTGGAAGAAGGTGATCGGAACACAAAGTTCTTCCATGTCTCAACTATAAAGCATAAGAGCTCATCTAGAATAATGGAGATATAGAAAGAAGATGGCCAAACCATAAGGGAAGAAATAGAAATTAGACAAGAGGCAGTAGATTTTTTCCAAACACTACTGTCAGAAGATATGGTAGAAGATCAATTAGTAGTTGAGGAGATAATTCAGCATATACCAAGGTTGATCACAAGGGAAATAAATGAACAATTGACTAAGGAGATCAGTGAGGAAGAAGTGAGAGAAGCAATTTTCTCCCTTGGTAAGGACAAAGCACTAGGGCCTGATGGTTTTCAAGCAGGTTTCTTCCAAATCTTCTGGGACATTATTAAGAAGGATGTTATTGAGGCAGTCAAGGAGTCACATCATACAGGGCAAGTATTGAAGGAGTACAATAATACATTCTTAGCCTTAATCCTAAAGAAGCTAGGGCCAAAATATTTTAAGGATTATAGGCCTATAAGCCTTTGTAATGCAATCTACAAAATAATATCAAAAGTGATAGCCTTGAGGCTTAAGTTTATACTCCCAACTATTATCTCAGAACAACAAGGGGGTTTTGTAAAAGGGAGGCAGATTTTGGATGGAGTAATAACTCTCCATGAAACTTTACATTCTGTAAAGGCTAGTGACAGGAAAGGAATGATAGTTAAACTTGATATGAATAAGGCCTATGATAGAGTGTCCTAGAGTTTCCTAGATAGGGTCTTATTCAAGTTTGGGTTTAGTAGGCAATGGAGAAGATGGGTAGGTAGTTGTTACAAAGGAGCTAAATTCTCAGTACTTGTAAACAATTCTCCAATTGGCTTTTTTGGTAGTAGCAAGGGCTTAAGGCAAGGGGATCCCATATCACCATATTTATTCATAATAATGGTTGAGGCTTTGGGGAGATGTATAGGAGCAACAAAGGCTTTAGGAACACTTCATGGATTGAAGCCAACACAGAACCTAGAAGGTTTAACTCACCAACAATTTGTGGATGACACAATACTACTAGGGAAACCAACAATGGCAGAAGCTAGAGAGTTTAGAAGGATACTGGATCTATATGAATGGGCATCCCATCAAAAAATTAATATGGAAAAGAGTAAGGTTTTCTTCATAAACACCACAATAGACAAACAGAGAAGAGTAGCTAGAGAGATTGGTTGCTTAATTTCAACCCTACCCTCTACATATTTGGGGATGTCGATGTTTATAGGAGACTGTAAAGAGCCATTATGGAATGGATTGATAGATAAATTTTAGAAGAAGATGGCAGGCTAGAAAGGGAGTTTACTTACCCAAGCTAGAAAAATACAATTGGTGAAGAGTACATTACAAGCCATCCCAATATATCAGCTATCAGTTTTTAAAATACCTTTCAAAGTGGTTAATACTATGGAAGGAATCCAAAAATAATTTCTATGGACTAGTTCAGAAGAAAGGAGTAGATTACCTCTAATCTCATGGGAGAAGGTATGCCAACCCAAGACACAAGGAGGATTGGGCCTTCGGAGAATTAGAAACATCAACCTAGCATTGGCTGCAAAGGTAGGGTGGAGAGTTATGAAGGAGGGACAATCAATATGGGCTAAAATATTGAAGGAAAAATATTTAGATAGTATGGAAGATGTTAGACTACTTACTACATAGGATCCATGTTAGGGGTCTTCATTATGGAATCACATTGTGAAGGCGAGGGAGTTATTATGGAAGGGAGTACAATGGAAAGTAGGGGATGGTAGATCCATTAGCTTCTGGGAGGATGTGTGGTTAGACATTAGACCACTAACCATGGATGAGGAGATGCATAGACTATGGGAGGATCTAGAAGCAAGATATGGCAGGTTAGTAAGTGACTATATGGTGATGGTAGGAGGTCGATTAAGATGGAAAGAGCTAAACATGAACCAGGAGAATAGTGAAGCATTGAGTAAGCTGAAGGTAAAACTTAGATCATATTATATAAGTTCAGAGATGCAACAAGATTCATTGATGTGGGGAGCCACCCAAGATGGTGAATTTAATGTCAAATCAGCTCATGACTTGATTGACCTAGCTATAGAATATGGTTTTCCATGGAAGAGAATATGGGGGAAGAAAGCAATTCCCAAACAAGAGGTCTTCTTATGGCTGGCTACACAGAATAAGATATTGACTATAGATAATTTGTAGAAGAGAGGAATTCACTACCCAAATAGATGCTTCCTTTATGAGCAGAGAGAGGATTCGGTTCAACATATCTTCCTAGAATGTGACTACTCATTGAAGATACTTTAGGCACTAATAAATAAGGTGGGGGTAGTGTGGGCTTTATCGAATACCATGCTAGCTTGGTTAGAGCAATGGGAGAAGCCTTTCATCAATCCTAGGCTCAATGGAATTTGGAATCTAATTCCTTTCCACTATGCTTGGGGAATATGGTTGGAAAGGAATAGGAGAATATTTAAGGAGGAGAATAGAACAATGGGGAGAAATATGTAAATTATTGTATGAGAAATTGAGGAAAATGTGAAGATAATAAAGTTTTTGACCAAACTTGAAATAGGAGATGAGGCTAGACTGAGTAGAACTTGGAACTTAGACCCAGTTGGTAGCTTGGATGGTACTCAGAATCAATCAAGGGCCAAGACTAAATGGTTACCACCTCAAGAAGGATGGATGAAGATGAACTTTGATGGGGCCTCAAAGGGGAACCCAAGGAAGGCGAGGGCAGGTGCTATTGTTTGAGATGAACAAGGGAGGATAAAGGGTGCAACCTATGAATATTTGGGAATCACTACAAGCCACCAAGTAGAAGCTCGAGCTCTATTGATAGGGGTAGAACTAGCAAGAGACTTGGGAGTTAGAAAGTTAGTAGTGGAAGGAGATTCTTTGAATATCATTAATTGTCTTAAGCAAGAAGCAAAGACAAATTGGCAAATAAGTAATATTTTTCAAGATATTAGGAATGCTCTCCAAGCCTTTGTTGAGGTGGAAGTAGTCCATATATATAGGGAAGGCAATATGGTAGCAGACATGTTAGCCAATAGGGGAGCACTATGAGAGGAGGATAAAAGGTGGATACCCCTAAGGGAGATCCACCCAGATATTTTTAGATTAGTTCAGAAAGAGCAGCTTCTGGACAATACATAGTCCTTGCATAAGGATGGGGAGCAAAGGGACATTGCACTAGGATCTGTGGTAAATGGACACCAAGTTGAGATTCCAAGAAACTTACAATTTGTAGGAGGTAAAGACTATTGGAACTTTAAATTATTGTAGTATAATCGCCATGGATGTGAAAGGGCTACAAGAGATGTATGAGCAGTTTAGGAAGCAACTAGATGATCTGCATGCTGAGCGAGAACGCTGGTGGAAGTCAATGCTGGATATGCTTGATGAGTGTATGAAAATTCATGAAGAAGAGAAGGTGCTAGCCCAATGGAAGTATGATCTGGACAAAATAATGTATGTATGGGATGATCAAAGCAATGAGTATGAACATCACCTTCAGGAAGTTCACAAAGAATTTAATCGAAAGTGGAAGGAGCATGAGAAACAATTGAAGTGCATGGTTTCTATTCTACTATGGAGTTGAGTTCTAGTTCAGAGGATTCATAGGGAAGGGAGATCTAGAAGACTACAAAATGTTGGTTTAAATTTTGTCTTTCAGTGTTTGTAAGGTTGGGGGTGAACCAAAAACCCTATTTTTGTGCTTGATTTGGACATTTGTGGTTTATTTAGAATTAGTTGTAAGATTTTTTTGTAAGGTTCTGGGTGAGCTAGAACTCCCTGGGCGTGTGAGCTAGGAGGTATTATTGGACCTGTGTTACCTTTAGTAAGAGTTTCGTATCTATAGTTGTACTTTTGTAAAAGGGTTTGGGCCCTTTCAAAATCTCGATTTTACCCTAATAAAAACAAAACATATTAGTATGAATGTTTTTAGTAACCCAACAAAGGGTTCAATTTTTCAATGAAAAATAAATGCACTCAAATATAAGTGTGATGAATAATATTTTACGGACAACATAATTTCAAATGTGACACACCACCTTCTTATGGATTGATATCCATGGGATATATTAGGGTTAACCATGTGCCTTATTATGGCTTGGACTCTGTGATATCTACGAGGAGCAATTATCACTTTAAAAATATTTTCTCAAAAAACATATACGCTACTCTAATAAATTCCTCTCCAATTTAGTCTTAGGAAATTTTGCTTTGACACCACATTTAATATTTAAATTGAAACCATAAAAGTGATGCTATTCATATTCATATTCATATATACTTGAAGGATATATAGGTACATATAAAAATTTTCTTACACGACAATCTCGTAGAGAAGAATCTTGTATAAACTGTTAAAATAATGAGATAATGAGAACTTATAACTAGATAAAATCCCAACAATCAAAAGACATCCTAACATTTGATATGAGATGATATGGTATGGAGGATAAAATGCTATTTATAACTATATAAAATGATGTTACTATAGTCTAACAATGTTAACAAAGCTTTTCCTAAGGATAAAATTCCATTTCCTTTTGTAGACCAAATCATAGAATCTACTATGGCCTTTGATTCTTTTCTTATGTATATTTTTTGAGATACAACAAAATAAGAATTTTCTTTGAAGACCAACATAAAAAAATGCTTACATATTGCTATATAGTCAGGTCTTTTGGTCTCAAAAGTGTTGGTACAACTTATCAAAGAGATATGTGTTAGAAAATGAACCTAATAATCACAATGGTATAATTTATAGTGTCACAAAATATTACTCTCAATAATGCACACATAAAACACTTAAAATGTTGTTGATAAAAAATGTACAATAGAATGCATTGCTAGTTTGATACATTATACAAAGATTTGTCTTCAATATATAATTATATGAGATTCTTCATATGCATGTTTCTTGATATTTCCTCTTCTCTCACATATTACATAATGATAAAGTCTCTCATGATTACGTAAATATCATATATGACACCTCACACAACTCTTCATTACTCAGATGACACATTTCACTCATAACTCACACTTGCACACTTGACACATCTTCACACTCTACAACATGACACATACTTGTAACCTAAATATTAAAATCACACCCTATTCTAAATAAAATACTTCCTAAACTATTACATGACCAAATAATATAATATTATGAACACCCCTATAATAACCCACCAAGACTAACCCAAGAAAGAAAGAATTATTTTTTCACAATCAAGGTTCATAAAGAAGTCCCAATAATTTTTTAGCATTGAAATACATAAGCACATTTTGAGTTTAATATCACTGCAGATGACACTCAAGTGGACAGAAGCGACGAACATCCCATAATTTTGGGGATCAGTTTTATAAACCTCACCATTTAGAGAAGAAGTCAATTGTGATCCCCCCACCTTTATTATACCCTCACTGATATAGGACTGCTTGACCATGAAATAGGAATTATATTTTAAGGTCCATAACACTTAAAGGAGAATGCCAATTTCCTAACACTAAATAAGTTCATCTATGTAAATAATATTTTGGTGTAATGCCTTAGTGCTTAGTTACCACACCTCCATGGGTTAACTAAGGCTATTACCACTCTCCTGGTAATAAGAATGGTCACCCCAACCTCATTGTTAAGGGTGCCACCACTATACTGTATTGTAAATAAATCCAAAGACATCACTACTTTGGAACACACAAGATTCACTGTTTAAGGTATATCATTCAAAATAATCTGGTCTTGCATCATCGCAAATCCTCCTAGATTAGAAAATACTTGGCTATTGCATCGTTATAACTCCTTATAGGATTAAACTCTTCTTGTTTATTGCATCATTGCAACTCCTTCCAGGATTGGGTTACCTTCTTGACTCAAGAGTCCTATTACGGTTTCTAAATTCCAACCCAAGAATTCCCGCTGAACCCAAGAATAATATATAATAACAAAAATATAATGTCTCTTCTATTAAAGTAATTAAAGTGCTATAATAGATATAACATGCTTGAATATAGCACTATGCTAGTACTAGGACATCAATTAAAATATTTACATTCATAATACTAATATTTAGCAATTCCTTTATTTTAATAAGAATGAATGAACAACATCTAAAATATTGTAATCATAATCTATGTACTAGATTTATTCTTCCATTTTACACAACCAAAATTTCAAGAGATTCTATAAACAAAATATATATATTACATCCTTTCTTCATCAAAGGCTTTACATAATTTCAATTATAGTTCCTTCAAGTATTATTTTCTTTAAAATACAATAACATAGAAATACAAAAGCTTCATTCCAATATTTTCTCTTTCAATTTTTTCCTTTGGATAACTCACTTGACCATAATATTAGCTTAGAATAACTTAGGACTTAGGATAGCTCTTACATTCAATGCAACTTAACATGCAAACAACCATGCAAAAATACATCTCAAGCAAACAAGGAGAGAATCCCATACTTTTGTCTATAATGGTTTCCTTACCTACTCAAGTCTCAGGAAAACCATTATAAATATTTATCAATACCAAAATGTTTATATTTCTTTACAAAAACCCATAACCCAATTTTCCAACCAAGCAATTAGATAGAAAAATTATTATTTTTTTAAATTAAAAGATCACCATAACATAATAATTCATTTTATTTTAATTAAAGGAACACCATACATAATGATTCATTTTAAGTTAAACTAACACATATAATGGACCATTAAATACCTTAACATAAATCCATAGCTATCATCCTCCAAAATAGTATTGATTTAATAATAAAAGACTAGATTATCCTCTAAAATAATCATTTAATATTTCCACAAATTTCTTCATAAGAAGCAATTATAATTAACACCATCTAATAAACATGCTTCTAAACTATCATTTAATAATCCATAATAGCACAATAAGAAGCAATGAGAGATATGCCACACACTAACATGAGCTACACAAACTATACAATGCTCGACAACCAACCAAGACCACACTAGACCAAGCCAACAATAGATGCTAACCTAGACTCATGTATGTCTACACTCTACAACGGAAAGGAAGGCATAAAGTGCCTCTAACCCATGTTTTCCAATGTAGGGATATGGCTACCAACCAAATATGGTTTTCTAAACACTACATGAAGCTTCCAAAGGCTAATCATATCAGATCCTTAACTCTTAAACACCATAGGTGCTAACGACTCTACTAGAACTAGAAACAAAAGACAAAAAGAGAGATATTTTCACAACTCAAGCAACACTCAACCTTGCACAATAAACTCTACTATAGGAAATTTGGATCAATGTATTTACATGCTCAGGTCCAACATGATCGAATCCTAAATCAGATTATAATGTGGCTACCAAGAAATAACTACCAATGAACTAGACTTCAATGCTCTATGGAAAGATCAAAACAACAATAAAAATTATAGAAGCAAAACAACCAACCCACAAATAGAAACATTGAGGTCTACTGGACAAAGAAATCAGGCTTAAAAAAATGGAGGCTCTCTAAACAACTACGCAAGATCCCAAAATAAGACAAGCATACACTTGAAATCCAACACAAGGAAAACAAGTTAACGTAAGAAAATAAGTAAAAACTCATAAACATCATCCTTTACTATAAAACCTAATGTAAAATACCTCAACTTGGATGTTATCCGAACAATTCTCTTTCCTTCAGCTTTGCTCCTTTCTCCCTCTGCTTCCATGCTAGCCTAAAACTTGGAAAACTTCCCTCCCATATGAACTTGGTAAACCTTCCTTGAGAAGCTGTTAATAAACCTTATTGCATGCCCGAATGAGTAACGCCTTGTGCATCACAACAACATTTCCAATTTGCCAGTGAAAACCACATTTCAAAGGTTGGAATTACCCATAATTAAGCTTAATTACTCAAGAATTACCTTAGTACTAAGGTTATCTAAATTTATCATTCGAAAGACAATATTATCAAATAATAATTCCATTATATTTCTTCTAATATTAATGTGTTTTACTAACATTAATATTATCTTTAGATATCAAATGTTAGTATCAATTACTAACATTAATATTAATTATCAACACTTGTCTTGGTGATAAGATTATAAATCCAACGATCTCCAAAATTTGGTATAATCATAAATGTACTACAAAAATAGAAATACCTATTGATAATATGCATAAACCATGATAATCCTTAAGCAGATAGTTTTATTATAACTAACATGTTATCCTCCAACTCTAAGGATGGCTCTTTTGCTAATAGAAACCTCCTTGCCTGATGGTTTATTTTAATCAAACACACACAAACATATGCAATGCATCTATATGAGGGTATCATTTTACCCTTGAGCTATTAATGAGAATGGCATCCATCATTTCTAAAATTTCTCTCAACTTTAGTGGTTGTCCCATATCAATCCATTGATGAGAGTACCTAGTCCAGCAACCACAAAATAATTAGTAGTACCATATTTCAATGATATTATATTCAAAATATATAGTACAACTACCAACACATAAAATAAGTCCATGCATTAGATATACTCACATCAATACATAAAACAAGTGTCAAGAATAAGTCCTACCAAGGAGGGCCATTACACCCCAATATTACATTATTTGGGATATTATGAATCTCCCATATGAGAGTAAAGGATTTTCATGAAACTCTAGATCGGCCAAATTGCACAATTTCTTTTTTCAAGTGTGGTCTAGCATCTATCCTCTAGACCATATCACATATATTTGGCAATTGAATTCCTATGTCTGCTTTTTGATATTTTCTAGTATCCAAAGCTTTGAATTTCAACTTAAGCCCTATTGTTTGTATATGTAGCATATCCTTTTTGTTGAGATACCTTAAAAATTCATAACACCAAAGGTGTTATAGATAGATGTTGATGTAACTAAGGTAAACCAAAATTCCATCCATCATATCAAGAATGTGATTAATGATATCAATTTTCAAACAATCATCATCACTTGCACCATTTTTTTTGTCTTTTCCTCCATCATAGTTCATCACAAAAGATCCAATATTTGATTTCTAATACCCTCAAATTCTTTAACCAATGTGACATTCTATAATCTCAACCATTAACTCTCCTTCTTTGTGGAATGAAAGTCTCTTGCTAGCATCAAATTTTGAATTCTTGGGCTTTCATTTTTGGTAATTATCTTCTTTAGCTTTGTTGCACCATATTCATCATCTTCACCAATATCATCCTAAAAATAATCAAGAAAAATCTGAACAAATACATCTATTTTATCCTTTATTAAGCTCTCGAGATCGCTCACTATTTTCCTTAGACTCTCGCTTGGAATAAACTCAAGGACACTAACGAAAAGGACACACGTTCACAATTTGACCTCCATCAACACCAAAAAGTTTCTAAAAGGAATAAGTGTCTCGATAACTCTTTTAGTGCCATAATACTTAATGTCCATACACATATTTACCATTATAAAGTTCTTATAAATTCCTTCCACTATATTTTTGGGAGGAGTATATAACTACATCAAATTTACCTTGTTAGCCTTCACAATATTGTAATCTGCTATAAGGTTTGATATTGCCACATTGTTAACCACAATGTTAAGCTTTCCATAATATCCCTTCATCCACTTGGAAAATTTATTGATGTTTGTGGAATTTTGCATATGGATGTACATGTATCCCATGTATCCCATATTGCATGGGAACCAAGTGTTACTTCTAATAAAAATATGCTTGACACATAAATATCTCTTCATAATATTTCCTTTCTAAAATTAAATTTCAATTGACATTTTTGTTACCTTGCTAATAATATCTTTGCTCCCATGCAATGATTTACATAATGTTCTCTTTCATGCCTACTCAATGTTGAATGCACGTTTTGTAATTATATATGCAACACTCTCTTTTTAAATTTATTTCTAAATTAATTTTTTTTATCTCAAATTTATTTCTACAATCTTCTTTTCCAAATTTTCCTTCTCTAGTATATTTATTCTTCTTTCAAAAAAATATTATTCGTATATATCCTAGCAAAAAAATTTATTCTTCCTTCCTCCAAAATCTTCTTCTCTTCAATAAAATAACTTTGATAAAATCACTTTCTTCAAATTAAACCTACCTTACCTTTTTAATACTTTAATATCTTACATATTTCTAGTGATCTTTTCAATTAGTTATCTTCAACTTTGAGAAATCAATTTAACCCTTCTCGTCAATATTTGAGTGAAGTCAACCCAAATTATTTCTTCTTTCTTATTTGCTTTATATTCTTCTTCAATCTTCGTAACTTCATCTTTGAATTATCATAGATAAATTTAGTGCAACCATGAGCCTTCCTTCTTTAAGGCTTGGCTTCTTACAAGTATGGTATTCTCATTGCTTGTCTTCTACAAATATGATCCTTCCTTCTACAAGCCTTGAATCCTTCAAAAATACAATCTTCTCATTGCTAACTCTTTCAATTGTTGTAATCTCACTCACTATAGCTTTGATACAATGTTATAAAATAGACACAATTCTCATAGTGGTATAATTTCTAGCATCATAAAATTTTACTCAATAATGTACACATTAAACACTTAAAATATGATTGATAAAAAATCTACAATATCATGTATATATGCATTGCTATTTTGATACATTATATAGAGGTTTATATTCAATATATAATTACATAATACTCTTCATATACATGTCTCCTGATCATTCTTCTTCTCTCACATATAATATAATTACAAAGTCTCTCATGATTACATAACTCTCACATTTGACACCTCACACTAATCTTCACTTACTCACATGGCACCTTTCACTTATAACTCACGCTTGCACACTTGACACATCTTCACTCTCCACAACTAATGTGAAGCTAAATTGATCAATATTTAATTGCTCAAGAGATACTTAAATAGCACTTTTACAACCATAATCTTCTCAAAATAGAATATGCTAACAAGAAAACTATGACTAAGCTAATCAAAACCAATTTTCTAACTCACACTAAGCTAAAAAATGCAATCCAATGACTATGCCATCCATATTTGCCAACATTTATAATTTGGAATAAGATTTGTAAATATTCTAACTTATACTTAGGACTTTAGACTTTAGGAAATAATAAAATATAAACTAAGTCTAAAAAACATAAGCCTAGGTCTAAATGACATCCTCATCATACCTTCCCACTAAAGAAGCATTGGAATCCAATGCTTTTACAATAGAAGTGGGAGAGAAGATATGTGCAAGTGTCCAAAATACAATCCTTAAACTTGATGAAGGAGAGAGATCCATATGTATTATTTTGATCAATAATATAGAGCATACAATTATCTCAAATATTTTCTCGATCACAAAGAGCAAACAATCATTAGAGACTTTGCTCAAGAGCACACAATCACCCCAATAAAATGTAAAATGGACTACTACTCCTATAAATGGAGCACCCAAATCAAAAAATGTTAAAAGGTCCATGGTAGTAAATATCTTCAATCATATTTACAAAATATTGGTTTCTCCATATCATTCATGCTTCAAAAATTGGAAGCATGTGCATTGTAAACCTTGAACAACAATCAAATAACTATAGTAAAATGTGCAACAAAGAGAGGAAAAAGACACATATCCTTGTAGTCAAATACATGGCAACAATCCATAGAAACATATAGAGAATTGTTAGAGACTCAATATGTTTCACTCACAACCATGCTCAATCACTTTCAATCTCTCTTGTTTTACCACAGAAACATATAGAGAATGGTTAGATACTCAATATGCTTCACACTCACAACAATGCTCAATCACTTTCAATATCTCTTTCTCAAATTAGTAAAGAAAAATTTGTTTCACAGAACTTGAACTATCACTCCAACACTTTCAATAAACTATGCTCAAACAACTCCACTCAACCAATCACTCAATGAAACAAAGCTTATTTAACAATGCTTATCAAACAAACCTCACATAAAAATGATACTCATGATATTTTACAAAACCTAAACATGCATTTGAAGGCTCACTCAATATTTCCAACAATGCTTATCAAACAATCATTTTCACTCCAAATTAGCATTCACAACATCCAATCCAATAATATTTCGCTCATAAGGAATATGTGCCCATACCTTTTGTTTGAAGAAGTTTTGACCTCAAAACCTATCTTAATCACAATCACCCTCTTGTACAATATCAATGGTTAGATGCCACACATCTATTCTCAATATTTTTCTTCAAAAATATTTTACCATGCCAAAGTATTAAATCTCAATAAAACCTTATTTCTCCTTTCAAGACAATTTTCACAATATAACTTTATTTCATCACATAACCTATAATACCATTGGCATACCTTATTACTCATAAAATTTAATCACTAAAAACTCAATTACAATATTAAAAATTTACTCACCCTTTTATCTCCATCTGAAGCACATACACTCCTTTTAATTTTTCCACTAAGCAATTCCAACTTAATAAAAACTTAGAGAAAATAAAAAAATATTCACAAATTTTGGATGCAACTTAAACCTTAGCAAATTGAGTGCATACTTTATTCTCTTTCCTCCTTAGAAAAAATGCTCACAATGGGATTCGAACTCCCCACCTATCCTCTCCAAGTGCCTTAGCGCCTAGATGTCCACCGCTTGTGCTATGTGCCCTCATGCAATGTTAGCGTACTGTTCTATTTGTCTCTATTAAGTATTTAGCGTACTGTTACAACTGCTGTAACAAGTACAATTTACGCCGGTGACTATTCCCGGCAGTGTAACTTATATTTATATGACTGCTGAATAATATATTTGTGTTCGTTGAATCTTTCATGGCATCAGAGCCAGTGCGGTAGTTTTGCGGGGCAGAGGATTTTTTTTTGCAGGGCAAATTTTTTTTTATACGTTCGTGCGCAATCGCGCGACGTACAAAAAAAAAAAAAAAAAAAAATTCAGTCCCGCTGTGCAGGAGGAGTGCGTACAGCGCAGGCAGCAGCCGCAGCCCCACGGACGGCAAGCGCTTGGCGCGCTACGTCGCGGGTGGCCAGAGCCCCCCTCCCACGACAGAGGAGGGACGACGTCCCCCGCGCGTGCGACAGGACGCCTGTCGCAGTCGCGTGACAGAGGAGGGACACCCCCCCGCACGTGCGACAGGACGTGTCGCAGCGACAGAGGAGGGAAACCCCCCCCCGCGTGCGACAGAACGTCTGTCGCAGACGCGCGACGGAGGAGGGACCACTCCTCCCCGCGCGCGCGGACGTCGCGAGAGGCGACGGAGGAGGGACGACGGCCCCCCCGCGCGCTCGCGGACGTCGCGACAGGCGACGGAGTGGGGGGAAATTTAAATTTCCCGCCCGCCGCGCCAGGGGGAGTATAAACCCCCCCCCGCGTTTTGCGTGGAGCGCGAGTTGCGCGCTCCCCCCCCCTCCCCCTCTGCAATTTTTGAAGACGAAATTTGTTTTAAAAAAAAAAAAAAAAATTCCGGGGGCGCCCGGGAAAGTTTTTTTTGGTCAGGGGGAAAGCAGGCAGCAGACGTTGAACGCTGTAACGGACTGCGACGCGGAAGAGGCTGTAGAACGCGTGACGGACTGCGACTTGCAGAAGAGGTGGCAGAGGGCTCGGGCAGACCGAGGAAGGACAAAGGAGAGGAGCTCCACTGTTCCTTCCGGATCAGCCCGCTAGCTCACTTGGCAGTGAGCTGTGCGGTAAGGCTCAGGGAGCCTGCAGGTCGGGGGTTCAAATCCCGCCGACTCCCCTCAGGTATATTTTTTTTTCAAAGTCATTTTTAATTATTATTATTTTTAATTAAAATTTTTAATTTTAATTTTTTTTAATATAGTTTTAAACTTTATAAATTAAAATTTAATTTTAATTTATTTTTTCTAAAGTTTTTAAAACTATATAAATTGAAATTATTTATTTTAATTTTAAATAAATAATGATTATAAAAATGCTTTGTTAAAGAAAGCCTTTTAAGGGGGGATATTTTTTCAAAAAATCAAAGGGGGATTGAGAGTAATTTTATGAAAAATAGCAATTTGGCATTGTAAAAGGTGCATTTTCGGCTGTGACCGACACCTTGTGGGTTATTCTTGTGGGCAATTTTTTTTGTTGTATGTTGCATATTTCATTTTTGCACTATAACATTAAAAATTAAAATCAAAACACTCCCTAAGTCCCCGGAATATAAAACCCATCTGTGCAATTTTATTGCACTGCAGCGTTCGGTATTTGCGATACCTCTGGCCAGCACTTACAGGTAAAGCCGTCGTGATTTGGCTACTGTATCCGCCGCCTAATATAGCTGCTATAACGACGTCTGAGCTTGTTCTCTATAAATCGTCTGGGAGGAATAAGTACGCCATTTTTGCATTTTTTTACTCCATCCACTACCCTTTATCGCACTTGTGTTTAGGCGTAAATCCCGACGAAGTATTCTTCATAGTGTTTAGGGGAAGTTACGCCCCACGCATGAGAAGAATCTTCTATGGTAGGTGCCATCAACAAGGCGATTCCCTTTCAGTACCGCTTATGTTCCACGTATCGTATGATCTCTAAAATTCACCTATAGTCTCCCTCACGTAAGGGCGGGTGATTTTTTGTTGATCTTTCTAAATACCTATAGTTTCCCTCACGTAAGGGCGGGTATTTTGTACGGTATATTGGCCTAGCAAAAGGTATATCGAAAGGGGGACCAATTTGGTGATATAAGGAACCTTCACTATGGCCGCTGTTGCAAAGTTGATGACTGATCCGCATCAGGTTATTGAAAGGTCCAAATTATACACCATGGAAACATAAGATGAAGGCAATTCTCCAAATGGAAGATTTGTGGGATATTGTTACTGGAGTAGCAACCAGGCCTTCACCAACAGCAGGATCCACAGGTCCTTCAGCAGATCAGATTGCTTTTGACAAGAAAGACAGTAGAGCAAAGGTGCTCATTTTGTTTGTTGTTTCAGATGAAGTGCAACCTCATATAGCTGACAAAGCAAGTGGTAAAGAGGCATGGGATGCCCTTAGAACCATCTATGAGGGGAAGAATGAATCCACCATTCTTCATCTTCAACAACAACTTCATAACCTGAGTTTGAGGCAGGGTGAAACAGTTGAACTCTTTCTGTGCAGAGTGTCTGAGTTGAAAGAGAAATTGAGTTCTCTCGGAGATATCGTGGACTGAAAAGCTTCTCATTTCACTTGTGATGAGAGCTTTACCTTCTTCATTTGATATGTTGATAACCTCCATCCAGGTGTCTCAACGACAAATTACCTACATCGAGTTGGTCAATCTGCTTCAACAACAGGAGGCACGCCAACTTCACAAGGATGATTCTTCCAATACAGCCCTATACACCAACAGAAGTGGTTCTAGGAAGAAAGGTAATGGGCAAAAAGGAGGCAACTTTCAGAAAGGAGGAAATTCTCAACAGGATACGAAAGGAAAAGGCAAACAACCTCAACAGAAGAAGAGGTGGTGCAAGATCTGTGAGAAAGACAACCATGACACCAACAGGTGTTGGCATAAGAACAAGCAAAAAGGCCAAAACAAACCACAAAATAAGAACAAGCAACCCCAGGTGAATGTTGTTGTTGAAGAATCTGACTCATATTCTGAATGGGCACACAAGGTGCTCATGACTACCACAGATTCCACTCATAGGGATCCTATTTGGTATGTCGATTCTGGAGCTAGCAAACATATGACCGGCGACAGATCGTGGTTTGAATCATTTGAGGCCAAAGAGGGCAAACCTGTCACCATTGCTGATGATAAAACCTACAGGGTTCAGGGAGAGGGTACAGTTTCAGTCACTCTTCCTGATGGCAAGTGTTCGATTGACAAAGTCCTCTATGTTCCGGGATTGGCCAACAATTTGTTGTCGATGACACAAATCCCGGACAGAAATATGGTTGTCAACTTTCGTGTTGAGAATGGAAAGAAGTGTTGTACAATTACCATGAAGGGTAAGCAGATTGCAACACCTTCATATAAGCATGGCTTATTTGCACTAGATGCTATCTCTACTCCACATGTTGCCATGACTGTCTCTACCAAGGAGGCAACTTCCCTATGGCACAAGAGATATGGGCATCTTAGTTCTGGCTACTTACTTGAGCTCAAGCAAGTATGAGATGGTAAAGGGTCTTCCTTCCCTTTCTCGCCACATTGCCAGTGGTGCTTCGACCGCTTGGCAGAAAGCAAAGATAGAGTACCATTTGAGAAGAGCTCTACAAGAGCAAGAAAACCTCCTGGAGCTAATTCACACCGATCTATGCGGTCCTTTCACACCCAACATTGTTGGAGGGAAGAGGTACTTTCAGTTATTCGTAGATGACTACTCACGAAAGATGTGGGTTTTCTTTCTCAAACTCGAAATCTAAGCTTTCGCATTCTTCCAAGCAGCTCAAGAAATCCGTTGAGAAGGAGTCCGGGGCTTCTATCAAAACCCTCCGCTCGTATCGAGGGGGAGAGTTTACCTCTAATGAATTTTCTGCATTCCTAGATAAGCATGGGATCAAGAGACAGCTTAACAATCGCCTATACTCCTCAAAGAAATGGAGTTGCCGAGAGAAGGAACCGTTCTATCATGGAAATGGTTCGTTGTATGCTCACAGGAGCTACTCTTGGGCAACAATATTGGGCAGAAGCCGTCACCACTGCAGATGTATCTGTTGAATAGGGCACCCACAAAGGCCCTAAAAGGAATGACTCCACAGGAAGCATGGAGTGGTCGAAAACCCTCCATATCTCATCTACGTATTTTCGGGTGTCAAGCTTTCATGCACATACCGAAAGAGAAAAGGAAGAAGCTAGATGAGAAAACACTGAGATGTATTTTTCTTGGATATTCTGAGCACTCTAAAGGATATCGGTTGATAGATCCTTTGACCAAGAAAATTCATATCAGCAGAGATGTTGTCTTTGATGAAGCTTTCACATCACAGAGCACATCTACAGTACACCAAGATATTGTGGAACCTAAGGAAGAGGAGATTCCTTCATCAACACAGACAGGAGGTCCTTCTACATCTTCTTCACCACCACCGAAGAAGAATCCTAAATGGTGTACAAATACAATCAGAGATGCAAATTTATCCACTCCTCCCAATTTGAATTTGGATAGACCTCGTACACGAAGTATGGCTCAAAAGGAAAGAGAAGCCACAGAAACTGGTGAGGTTGATGATCTTTGTCAATCTTTTGAGGAACTTTCTGTGACTCCAAGTAGAGAAGTTGAGGATATGGATATTGATGATGACAGGCATTCATGTCTACCATAGATAGTCTTGAACCTGCATCTATGCAAGATGCTCTCAGTGAGCCTCAGTGGAAGGCCGCTATGGATACAGAGTATGATTCTCTGATGAAAAATAAAACTTGGAAGCTTGTTGATCTGCCGCATGGAAAGAAACCTATTGGCTGCAAATGGGTATACAAAGTCAAGTACAAGGCAGATGGAACAATTGATAAGCATAAGGCCCGACTTGTTGCAAAGGGCTATGCTCAAAAGGAAGGCATCGACTATGAGGAAACTTTTGCACCTACTGCTCTGATGACCACAATTCGGGTTATGTGTGCTATGGCAGCACAATATGGGTGGAAAGTTCACCAAATGGATGTCAAAAGTGCCTTTCTTAATGGTGATCTCCAAGAAGAAGTCTATATGACTCAGCTCGAAGGATTTGAAGTGGAAGGCCAACAAGCAGAAAGTTTGCAAATTGGTCAAATCCTTGTATGGTCTGAAACAAGCTCCTCGAGCTTGGTATATAAAAATGGACAATCACCTTATGCAACATGGATTTAAGAGATGTCCGTCAGATGCAAACCTCTATTTCAAGAAACAGGGTTCTGAGATAGTGTTGCTTGTACTCTATGTGGATGATCTGCTCATTACAGGGAGTTCAGAAGATATGATCTCTACTGTCAAAAGAAACTTGTGCAAATCTTTTGAGATGACAGATCTCGGACTTCTCCATTACCGTCTTGGTCTGGAATTCAGCCAGAAGGAGCACTCCATCAAAGTGTCTCATAAAAAGTATGCCAAGACATTGCTGGATAAATATCGCATGACTGACTGCAAGCCAATGGCAACTCCTATGGAGAATGGACTTCAGTTATCGCGATATGATGACTCACCTCAGGTAGATGGTACTCTCTATCGACAGCTGATTGGGAGTCTCATATATCTGACCAATACTAGGCCAGATCTCGTTTTTGCTGTCAACTATCTTTCGAGGTTCATGCAGGAGCCTAAGACCACTCATTGGAAAGCAGAGAAAACGTGTTCTTCACTATGTCCGTGGTACTATGGAATATGGCCTAGAATACAAGAGGAACAACAAATTCTTCTTGCAAGGATACACGGACTCCGACTATGCCGGATCATTTGATGATCGCAAGTCAACTTCTGGATACATTTTTCATCTGGGATCCGGTCCTGTCTCTTGGCACAGCAAGAAGCAACAGTGGTTGCTATTTCTTCAACAGAGGCAGAATATCGCGCCGCACGTGAAGCTGTGTGCGAAGTGATATGGTTACGTCGCATTTTGACAAGTATGGGCCATCCATCAAAATCTCCAATACACTTGTTTTGCGACAATCAAGGTGTTCTGAACCTCGTCAAGAATCCACCCATCATGAAAAAACAAAGCACATTGACACACAATGTCATTTCATTCGAGAGGAAGTTCCAAAGCACCGAATTCAGCTTCAAACACATTCCCACCGATGCTCAAGTTGCAGACATTTTCACTAAGGCACTTGGACGTGTCAAATTTGAATTGTTTCGCAGCTCACTTTGTATTGCAAAATAATGTAAGGGGATGTTAGTAGTCTAGTATAGCTATTAGTTATTACATTACCCAAATAATGTAATAAAGGGGGATGTTAGCGTACTGTTCTATTTGTCTCTATTCAGTATTTAGCGTACTGTTACAACTGCTGTAACAAGTACAGTTTACGCCGGTGACTATTCCCGGCAGTGTAACTTATATTTATATGACTGCTGAATAATATATTTGTGTTCGTTGAATCTTTCATGCAAAAGGTAAGGCACACACCTTACTTTTTTCCTTCAACTAATGATGCAAATCAAACTCATCTCTGCCTTGCAAAACATCTATCATGTGGATCAAAACCATGACCTATCACCTACGAGTGATATAGTACAACCCCTGGCTACCAAATGTGCTACCCAACGCTTGGTGATGTGAACAACGCTCCACTCGAATTTGTTCCTTCGATCTTTCTCCTTAAAATTTAAATCACATGCAATTTTTCCTCTTCAACCTTGGCTCAACGATTTACTTGGACATTTTATTATTCACATGGATAAGTTCTTAAGGTGGAACTTACCACCTTTTATATGCAATGCCATTTTTCTAAACACGTCGACGAGTTATTCGAATTTTTAAATTCAAATTATATTTTTTAACTAAGGTCCTTAAAGTATTATTATTTAATTTTAAATTTTAACCTTAGGGTTAAAATATTTAAAATTAAATAATTAAACCTTATATCACAAAATTTGTCATATGGGTTTTTTGGAAATTTAAAATGCGTCAACTCCTTGGCATTTATTTTTCATAAACCCAACCTGTATCCTTAAATATTATAATATTAAACCTACTTCTTTGCCTTTTTGGAAAAACCACCGCAGAACATTAAGTAAACTTGAACATCAAACTTGCGAACAAAACTCAGACATGAATACCTGGATGACAATAAACTTGGTCATCATCTTCTTGACATCAATGATAACAAAACTTGCTCATATTTCCAACAAGAATTACCTTAGTACAAAGGTTATCTAATATTAACATCTAAAGGAAAAGCTTATCAAATAATAATTCCATTATATTTCTTCTAATATTAATGTGTTTTACTAACATTAATATTATCTCTAAATATCGAATATTAATATTAATTACTAACATCAACATTAATTAACAACACTTGCCTTGGTGACAAGATTATAAATCCTACGATCTCTAAAATTTGACATAAGCATAAATGCATTATAAAGACCAAAATACCTATTGATAATATGCATAAACCATGCTACTTATTAAGCAGTTTTTATAATAACTAACATGTTATCCTTTGCCTGCTAAGGATGTCTTATTTGCTAATAACAACCTCCCTGTTTGATGGTTTATTTTAATCAAACACACACAAACATATGTAATGCATCTATATGAGGATATCCTTTTACCCATGAGCTATTGATGAGAATGTCATCGTTATTTTCCAATCTTCTCTCAACTCTAGTGGCTCTCCCATAGCAATCCATCGATGAGAGTACATGGTCCTACAACCACAAAATTATTAGTAGTACCATATTTCAAAGATAGCATATTCAAAGAATATAGTACAAATACCAACACATAAAAGAATTCTATGCATTATATATCCTCACATAAATACATAAAATAAGTATCAAGAATAATTCCTAACAAGGAGGGTTGTTAGATACTCCCCCCTTGGATTAAACACAATCCTCTGTGTTTCTTGAAAATAAAGCATACATATTTCATTCAAATATATATGGAAATTGCTTCCTCATTACTTCAACATCTTCCCAAGTTGTATGATTTTCAAAATACTGGTTCCATTGGAACTTACAGTGATCTAGGGTTCGTTTCCTCAACATCTTGGAAAGAATCCCTAGAATTCTTATCAGTTGCACCTTAATGGCTGAGGGATCTATCATATAAAATTTTAAAATATTCCAAGCATGAGAAGGATCAACAACATATTTTCTAAGCAGACATATGAGGAAAATATCTAGGTTATTTTATAGGTTGGGTGGCAAGATGAGCCTATAGGCTACTAGACTAATCTTATCAATGATCTCAAAAGGCCCAAAAAAAAGAGGATCCAAATTAGTTGACTTGATGACACCTTTCATGGGTCTTACCCTCAAGAAAGCTTTATCTCTCACAAATAATTCTCTTAGTGATATCTTCAGATCAACATTGCTCTTTTGATGATTGTTTGACTTCTTGAGCCTTAGTTGAATCACTCTAAGCTGCTCCTCCATCTCTTTTATAGTGTTCAATATGATCACCATATGACATTTCTAATTATCCCATGATAGAGGTGTTATGCACCTTTAGCCATTCAAAGCCTCTAACAGAGCCATTTCTAAGGATGCATGGTATCTATTATTATATGCAAATTCAATAAGATGCAAAAAGTATTTCCATCTAGACTTTTGATCCATGCAATACATGTGAAGCATATATTTTAGGATTTGGTTAACCCTCTCCATTTTGGATGGTAAGCAATGCTAAATTCGATTTAGTGCCAATTGTACGATGAATAACCTACTAGAATTCTGATGTAGACCTAGAATATCATTCTGATATAATCACCTCCGAAAAACCATGTAACCTAAAAATTTTCCTTAGTAAACTTATTTGCCACAACTCGTGCATCATCCTTGAAATTTCCTCGTCTAAAATGTGTAACCTTAGTCAACTAATCAACCACCATAAGTATTTCATCATGCTAGAACCTAGTATTAGGTAAATCCATATATATAACCTACCACTTCTATGTAGGTATATCATGTGGGTATAATTTTCCTACTGGATGTTGGTGCTCTCACTTAAATTTTTAGAACTCCAAACATCTAGCAATAAAACTAGTGATTTCCTATTTCATTCCTTCCCAATAGAAGATATTTTTCATATTTTCTCTCATATTTCCCCTCCTATATGAGTAAAATATGGATAACTATGTGCATCTTACATAATCATCCTCAAATAACTAGTTTTGGGTATAACAACCCTATACTTAAAGCATAAAAATCCATATTTTATGTTAAAATCCTTATTTTCTTCAATATTTCTCTTAAATTTTGCTCAAATTTTGATGCAATACTGATATTGTAGCTACATTCCACTGACTTAGTCCATTAAGCCTACATGAATATGAGTCAATGTGACTATATGCCTTCTCCTACTTAAGGAATCAACAACCTTATCTTCTTTTTCTTTGATATACTCAATACCAAAGTCATATTTAGCTAATAAATCTATCCACCTTATTTGTCTCACATTCAACATAGGTTGGGTAATATACCTTAGACTTTGGTGGTTTTTAATTAGCTCAAATGGTTCACCCAAAAAATAGTGCATCCAGACCTTTAGTGCATGCACAACTGTTGCCAATTCTAGGTCATGTGTAGAATAATTTAGCTCATGCTTCTTGAGTTTCCTACACTCATATGCTACTATAGCTTCATTCTAGGGCAACACACCACCCAAAAATTCTAAGGAATCATTTGTACATGCTTCTTAAGTTTGAGAAAATTAATTACTATATTAACTTTAGGATCCACCCTCAATATGGAATTTTGCACCTTTAGTTTCACATTGATCTCATTATCAGAAACATACTTCAAAAGTTTAACAAATCTTTTGTAGTATACCTCCACAAACAAGTACCCTACTAGAGCATAGAAAACTCCTCAAACTTTTCTACATATAGTTGTTTTGATAGGAATATATTCTTAAATTTCCCCAAAACTCTATCCCATTTAAGGTCCATATCTTGGATTCCTTTGCTACCTTGAATATGTTCCACTATTCTAAAGTTGCATCCTAAATATGAAGGGTAGCCCAAACAATTTTGGGTTTTGAATGAATAATTCTTCATATAAAAAAATGTTTCCAACTTGTTTAACCATGAATTAACTACATTAGCCCCTTATATTCCATTCAATTTAGCTACCTTAACATTCTTAAGGTCTTTAGCAAGCTTAGTTTTAATTCAAGCTTTACCTTCATGACTTCTTCTAACATGATTGTCTTCTCATCTACCCTCTATATTTTTGCTATCTAGTTCTCTGTTAAGTAGGGTTTCTATCATTTTTTGTTGTTATTCCATTTGTTCTTGTAGTAACTTAACTACGAAAGAAAGCTCTTCCACCATATCACTAGAATCCATTGTTCTTCCAATTTTCTTATGGGAGTCTATTGTCCTTCCAGACTTCTTACTAGAATTCATTCTTCCAATTTTTTTGCTAAAATCCATTGTTATTCTAGAATTATTTTGTATCATAGCTTCCTATTGTGTAGTTGAACCTACCTTTTTGGATGATCCTCCTCTCAATAAAGGTGCCATCTCCTATTCATAAAAGAAGTTGGATAAGTTACAATTTCTCTTAATTGTACTTACAATTAGTTTTATTTCCCCCATGAACTAACTTAGACCATTATCACTCTCCTGATAATGATCATGGTCACACTTGCCTCACCGTTAGGTGTCATCCCCAATACGAAACTCTACTCTAGTATTTTTACTCCTTGGTCTAACTGGTCCAAATGATATGCAATACCCATATTATCCTAGATCATGTTAAGGTCCCTAGAGGAGTAAGTATCCCCAAAGTAGTACATCAAGTCAAGGTTCATCATAGATTATCTCCATGGCATTTTCTAGTCTTATGAGCTAGAGCTCTGATACCAACTGTAAAAACCCACCAAGACCAATCCAAGAGAGATAATTTTTTTCACAAGAAAGGTTCACAAAGAAGTCCCAATAAATTTTCAACATTGAAAGACAACTATATTTTGAGTTTAATGTCTTTGCAAATGACACTCAAGTGGATAGTAGAGGCCAACATCCTATAATTTTAGGGTTCACTTTTCTAAACCTCACCATTTAGAGAAGACACCAATAGTGGCTTCCCTACCTTTCCTATACCCTCATTGGTAAATAAATACTTGACCATGGCATAGGTATTGTCCTTTAAATTCCATAACACTTAAATAGGAATGTCAATTCCCTAACCCTAAATAAGTCTATCTATGTAGGATTATTTTGGCATAATACCTTAGTGCTTAGTTACCACACCTTTGTGGGATAACTAAATATTATACCACTCTCCTAGTAATAAACACAGTCGCCCCAACCTCACCGTTCAAGGTGCCACCACTATATTGTATTGTGATTAACTCCAAAGACATCACTACATTAGAACATCCAAGCCTCACTATTCAAGGTATATCATTCACAATTATCTAGTTATTGCATCACCACAATCCCTCCCAAATTAAAGAATACTTGGCTATTGCATCATTGCAACTCCTAGGATTCACATCATCTTAGTTATTGCATCACTGCAACTCCTTCCAGGATTGGGTTACCTTCTTGACTCAAGGGTCCTATTGCGGTTTCTAAATTCCAGCCCAAGAATTTCTGCTGAACCCAAGAATAATATATAATAACAAAAATATAATGTATCTTCTATTAAAGTAATTAAAGTGCTATAATAGATATAACATGCTTGAATATAACACTATGCTAGTACTAGGACATCAATTAAAATATTTACATTCATAATACTAATATTTAGCAATTCCTTTATTTTAATAAGAATGAATGAACAACATCTAAAATATTGTAATCATAATCTATGTACTAGATTTATTCTTCCATTTTACACATAACCAAAATTTCAAGAGATTCTATAACAACACATAATATTTCATTCATGACCAATTATTAAAATACCAAACAACATATGTATATTACATCCTTTCTTCATCAAAGGCTTTACATAATTTCAATTATAGTTCCTTCAAGTATTATTTTCTTTAAAATACAATAACATAGAAATATAAAAGCTCCATTCCAATATTTTCTCTTTCAATTTTTTCCTTTGGATAACTCCCTTGACCATAATATTAGCTTAGAATAACTTAGGAATTAGGATAGCTCTTACATTCAATGCAACTTAACATGCAAACAACCATGCAAAAATACATCTCAAGCAAACAAGGAGAGAATTCCATACTTTTTTCTATAATGGTTTCGTTACCTACTCAAGTCTCACGAAAACCATTATAAATATTTATAAATACCAAAATTTTTATAGTTCTTTACAAAAACCCATAACCCAATTTTCCAACCAAGCAATTAGATAGAATTTAAAAAAAAAAAAAATTAAAATATCACCATAACATAATAATTCATTTTATTTTAATTAAAGGAACACCATACATAATGATTCATTTTATTTTAATTAAAATAACACATATATAATGGACCATTAAATACCTTAACATAAATCCATAGCTATCATCCTCCAAAATAGTATTGATTTAATAATAAAAGACTAGATTATCCTCTAAAATAATCATTTAATATTTCCACAAATTTCTTTATAAAAAGTAATTATAATTAACACCATCTAATAAACATGCTTCTAAACTATCATTTAATAATCCATAATAGCACAATAAGAAGCAATGAGAGATATGCCACACACTAACATGAGCTACACAAACTATACAATGCTCGACAACCAACCAAGACCACACTAGACCAAGCCAAAAATAGATGCTAACCTAGACTCATGTATGTCTACACTCTACAAAGGAAAGGAAGGCATAAAGTGCCTCTAACCCATGTTTTCCAATGTAGGGATATGGATACCAACCAAATATGGTTTTCTAAACACTACATGAAGCTTCCAAAGGCTAATCATATCAGATCCTTAACTCTTAAACACCATAGGTGCTAACGACTCTACTAGAACTAGAAACAAAAGACAAAAAAGAGAGAGGTTTTCACAACTCAAGCAACACTCAACTTTGCACAATAAACTCTACTATAGGAACTTTGGATCAATGTATTTACATGCTCGGGTCCAACATGATCGAATCCTAAATCAGATTCTAATGTGGCTACCAAGAAATAACTACCAATGAACTAGACTGCAATGCTCTATGGAAGGATCAAAACAACAATAAAAATTATAGAAGCAAAAAAACCAACCCACAAATAGCAACATTGAGGTCTACTGGAAAAAGAAATCAGGCTTAACAAAATGGAGGCTCTCTAAACAACTACCCAAGATCCCAAAATAAGCCAAGCATACACTTGAAATCCAACACAGGGAAAACAAATTAACGTCAAAAAATAAGTAAAAACTCATAAACATCATCCTTTACTATAAAACCCAATGAAAAATACCTCAACTTGGATGTTATCCGAACAATTCTCTATCCTTCAGCTTTGCTCCTTTCTCCCTCTGCTTCCATGCTAGCCTAAAACGTGGAAAAATTCCCTCCCATATGAACTTGGTAAACCTTCCTTGAGAAGCTGTTAATAAACCTTCTTGCATGCCCGAATGAGTAACGCCTTGTGCATCACAACAACCTTTCCAATTTTCCAGTGAAAACCACATTTCAAAGGTTGGAATTACCCATAATTAAGCTTAATTACTCAAGAATTACCTTAGTACTAAGGTTATCTAAATTTATCATTCGAAAGACAATATTATCAAATAATAATTCCATTATATTTCTTCTAATATTAATGTGTTTTACTAACATTAATATTATCTTTAAATATCAAATGTTAGTATCAATTACTAACATTAATATTAATTATCAACACTTGTCTTGGTGATAAGATTATAAATCCAACAATCTCCAAAATTTGGTATAATCATAAATGTACTACAAAAATAGAAATACCTATTGATAATATGCATAAACCATGATAATCCTTAAGCAGATAGTTTTATTATAACTAACATGTTATCCTCCAACTCTAAGGATGGCTCATTTGCTAATAGAAACCTCCTTGCTTGATGGTTTATTTTAATAAAACACACAAAAACACATGCAATACATCTATATGAGGGTATATTTTTACCCTTAAGCTATTAATTATAATGGCATACATCATTTCTAAAATTTCTCTCACCTCTAGTGGTTGTCCCGTATCAATCCATTGATGAGAGTACCTAGTCTAGCAACCACAAAATAATTAGTAGTACCATATTTCAATGATAGTATATTCAAAGTATCTACCAACACATAAAATAAGTCCATGCATTAGATATACTCACATCAATACATAAAACAAGTGTTAAGAATAAGTCCACCAATCAGGGCCATTACACCCCAATAATACATTATTTGGGATATTATGAATCTCCCAGATGAGAGTAAAGGTTTTTCATGAAACTCTAGATCGGCCAAATTCCACACTTTATTTTTTCAAGTGTGGTCTAGCATCTATCCTCTAGACCATATCACATATATTTGGCAATTGAATTCCTATGTCTGCTTTTTTATCTTTTCTAGTATCCAAAGCTTTGAATTTCAACTTAAGCCCTATTGTTTGTATATGTAGCATATCCTTTTTTTTGAGATACCTTAAAAATTCATAACACCAAAGGTGTTACAGATAGATGTTGATGTAACTAAGGTAAACCAAAATTCCATCCATCATATCAAGAATGTGATTAATGATATCAATTTTCAAACAATCATCATCACTTGCACCATTTTTTTTGTCTTTTCATCCATCATAGTTCATCACAAAAGATCCAATATTTGATTTCTAATACCCTTAAATTATTTAACCAATGTGACATTCTCTAATATCAACCATTAACTCTCCTTCTTTGTGGAATGAAAGTCTCTTGCTAGCATCAAATTTTGAATTCCTGGGATTTCATTTTTGGTAATTATCTTCTTTAGCTTTGTTGCACCATATTCATCATCTTCACCAATATCATCCTCAAAATAATCAAGAAAAATCTGAATAAATGCATTTATTTTATCCTTTATTAAGCTCTCGAGATTGCTCACTATTTTCCTTAGACTCTCGCTTGGAATAAACTCAAGGACACTAACACAAAAGGACACACGTTCACAATTTGACCTCCATCAACACCAAAAAGTTTCTAAAAGGAATAAGTGTCTCGATAACTCTTTTAGTGCCATAATACTTAATGTCCATACACATATTTACCATTGTAAAGTTCTTATAAATTCCTTCCACTATATTTTTGGGAGGAGTATATAACTACATCAAATTTACCTTGTTAGCCTTCACAATATTGTAATCTACTATAAGGTCTGATATTGCCACATTGTTAACCACCATGTTAAGCTTTCCATAATAGCCCTTCATCCACTTGGAAAATTTATTGATGTTTGTGGAATTTTGCATATGGATGTACATGTATCCCATGTATCCCATATTGCATGGGAACCAAGTGTTACTTCCAATAAAAATATGCTTGACACATAAATATCTCTTCATAATATTTCCTTTCTAAAATTAAATTTCAATTGACATTTTTGTTACCTTGCTAATAATATCTTTGCTCCCATGCAATGCTTTACATAATGTTTTGTTTCAGGCCTACTCAATGTTGAATGCACATTTTGTAATTATATATGCAACACTCTCTTTTTAAATTTATTTCTAAATTAATTTTTTTTAACTCAAATTTCTTTCTACAATATTCTTTTCCAATTTTTCCTTCTCTAGAATATTTATTCTTCTTTCAAAAAAATATTATTCATATATATCCTAGCAAAAAAATTTATTCTTCCTTCCTCCAAAATCTTCTTCTCTTTAATAAAATAACTTTGATAAAATCACTTTCTTCAAATTAAACCTACCTTACCTTTTTAATACTTTAATATCTTACATATTTCTAGTGATATTTTCAGTTAGTTATCTTCAACTTTGAGAAATCAATTTAACCCTTCTCGTCAATATTTGAGTGACCTCAACCCAAATTATTTCTTCTTTCTTCTTTGCTTTATATTCTTCTTCAATCTTCATAACTTCATCTTTGAATTATCATAGATAAATTTAGTGCAACCATGAGCCTTCATTATTTAAGGATTGGCTTCTTACAAGTATGGTATTCTCATTGCCTGTCTTCTACAAATATGACTCTTCCTTTTACAAGCCTTGAATCCTTCAAAAATACAATCTTCTCATTGCTATCTCTTTCAATTATTGTAATCTCTCTCACTATAGCTTTGATACAATGTTATAAAATAGACACAATTCTCATAGTGGTATAATTTCTAGCATCATAAAATTTTACTCAATAATGTACACATTAAACACTTAAAATATGATTGATAAAAAATCTACAATAGCATGTATATATGCATTGCTATTTTGATACATTATATAGAGGTTTATATTCAATATATAATTACATAAGACTCTTCATATACATGTCTCTTGATCATTCTTCTTCTCTCACATATTATATAATTACAAAGTCTCTCATGATTACATAACTCTCACATATGACACATCACACTAATCTTCACTTACTCACGTGGCACCTTTCACTTATAACTCACACTTGCACACTTGACACATCTTCACACTCCACAACTAATGTGGAGCTAAATTGATCAATATTTAATTGCTCAAGAGATACTTAAATAGCACTTTTACAACCATAATCTTCTCAAAATAGAATATGCTAACAAGAAAACTATGACTAAGCTAATCAAAACAAATTTTATAACTCACACTAAGCTAACAAATGCAATCCAATGACTATGCCATCCATATGTGCCAAAATTTACAATTTGGAATAAGATTTGTAAATATTCTAACTTAGACTTAGGACTTTAGACTTTAGGAAATAATAAAATATAAACTAAGTCTAATAAACATAAGCCTAGGTCTAAATGATGTCCTCATCATACCTTCCCACTAAAGAAGCATTGGAATCCAATGCTTTTACAATAGAAGTGGGAGAGAAGATATGTGCAAGTGTCCAAAATACAATCCTCAAACTTGATGAAGGAGAGAGAGATCCATATGTATTATTTTGATCAATAATATAGAGCATACAATTATCTCAAAGATTTGCTCGATCACAGAGAGCAAACAATCATTAGAGACTTTGCTCAAGAGCACACAATCACCCCAATAAAATGTAAAATGGACTACTACTCCTATAAATGGAGCACCCAGATCAAAAAAGGCTAAAAGGTCCATGGTAGTAAATATCTTCAATCATATTTACAAAATATTGCTTGCTTCATATCATTCATGCTTCAAAAATTGGAAGCATGTGCATTGTAAACCTTGAACAACAATCAAATAACTATAGTAAAATGTGCAACAAAGAGAGGAAAAAGACACATATCCTTGTAGTCAAATACATGGCAACAATCCATAGAAACATATAGAGAATTGTTAGAGACTCAATATGTTTCACTCACAACCATGCTCAATCACTTTCAATATCTCTTTTTTTACCAGAGAAACATATAGAGAATGGTTAGATACTCAATATGCTTCACACTCACAACAATGCTCAATCACTTTCAATATCTCTTTCTCAAATTAGTAAAGAAAAATTTGTTTCACGGAACTTGAACTATCACTCCAACACTTTCAATAAACTATGCTCAAACAACTCCACTCAACCAATCACTCAATGAAACAAAGCTTATTTAACAATGCTTATCAAACAAACCTCACATAAAAATGATACTCATGATATTTTACAAACCCTAAACATGCATTTGGAGGCTCACTCAATATTTCCAACAATGCTTATCAAACAATCATTTTCACTCCAACTTAGCATTCACAACATCCAATCCAATAATATTTCTGTCATAAGGAAGATGTGCCCATACCTTTTGTTTGAAGAAGTTTTGACCTCAAAACCTATCTTAATTACAATCACCCTCTTGTACAATATCAATGGTTAGATACCACACATCTATTCTCAATATTTTTCTTCTAAAATATTTTACCATGCCAAAGTATTAAATCTTAATAAAATCTTAATTCTCCTTTCAAGACAATTTTCACAATATAACTTTATTTCATCACATAACCTATAATACCATTGGCATAGCTTATTACTTCTCATAAAATTTAATCACTAAAAACTCAATTACAATATTAAAACTTTACTCACCCTTTTATCTCCCTCTAAAGCACATACACCCCTTTTAATTTTCCCACTAAGCAATTTCAACTTAATAAAAACTTAGGGAAAATAAAAAAATCTTCACAAATTTTGGATGCAACTTTAACCTTAGCAAATTGAGTGCATATCTTATTCTCTTTCCTCCTTAGAAAAAATGCTCACGGTGGGATTCGAACTCCCCACCTATCCTCTCCAAGTGCCTTAGCGCCTAGATGTACACTGCTTGTGCTATGTGGCCTCACGCAAAAGGTAAAACACACACCTTACTTTTGTCCTTCAACTAATGATGCAAATCAAACTCATATCTGCCTTGCAAAACATCGATCATGTGGATCAAACCCTTGACCTATCACCTACGAGTGATATAGTACAACCCCTAGCTACCAAATGTGCTACCCAACGCTTGGTGATGTGAACAACGCTCCACTTGTATTTGTTCCCTCGATCTGCCTCCTTAAAATTTAAGGCACATGCGATTTTTCCTCTTCAACCTTGGCTCAGCGATTCACTTGGACATTTGATTATTCACATGGATAAGTTCTTAAGGTGGAACTTACCACCTTTTATATGCAATGTCATTTTTCTAAACACGTCGATGAGTTATTCAAATTATATTTTTTAACTTAGGCCCTTAAAGTATTATTATTTAATTTTAAATTTTAACCTTAGGGTTAAAATATTTAAAATTAAATAATTAAACCTTATATCACAAAATCTGTCATATGGGTTTTTTGGAAATTTAAAACACGTCAACTCCTTGGCATTTATTTTTCATAAACCCAACCTGTATCCTTAAATATTATAATATTAAACCTACTTCTTTGCCTTTTTGGAAAAACCATCTGAGAACATTAATTAAACTTGAACATCAAACTTGTGAACAAAACTCAGACATGAATACCTGGATGACAATAAACTTGGTCATCATCTTCTTGACATCAATGATAACAAAACTTGCTCATATTTCCAACAAGAATTACCTTAGTACAAAGGTTATCTAATATTAACATCTAAAGGAAAATCTTATCAAATAATAATTCCATTATATTTCTTCTAATATAAATGTGTTTTACTAACATTAATTTTATCTCTAAATATCGAATATTAATATTAATTACTAACATCAACATTAATTAACAACACTTGCCTTGGTGACAAGATTATAAATCCTACGATCTCTAAAATTTGACATAAGCATAAATGCATTTTAAAAACCAAAATACCTATTGATAATATGCATAAACCATGCTACTTATTAAGCAGGTGGTTTTATAATAACTAACATGTTATCCTTTGCCTACTAAGGATGTCTTATTTCCTAATAACAACCTCCCTATTTGATGGTTTATTTTAATCAAACACACACAAACATATGTAATGCATCTATATGAGGATATCCTTTTACCCATGAGCAATTGATGAGAATGTCATCGTTATTTTCCAATTTTCTCTCAACTCTAGTGGCTCTCCCATAGCAATCCATCGATGAGAGTACATGGTCCTACAACCACAAAATTATTAGTAGTACCATATTTCAAAGATAGCATATTCAAAGAATATAGTACAAATACCAACACATAAAAGAATTCTATGCATTATATATCCTCACATAAATACATAAAATAAGTATCAAGAATAAGTCCTACCAAGGAGGGTTGTTAGATACCCCCCCTTGGACTAAACACAATCCTCTGTGTTTCTTGAAAATAAAGCATACATATTTCATTCAAATATATATGGAAATTGCTTCCTCATTACTTCAACATCTTCCCAAGTTGTATGATTTTCAAAATATTGGTTCTATTGGAACTTACAGTGATCTAGGGTTCGTTTCCTCAACATCTTGGAAAGAATCCCTAGAATTCTTATTAGTTGCACCTTAATGGCTGAGGGATCTACCATATAAAATTTTAAAATATTCCAAGCATGAGAAGGATCAACAACATATTTTCTAAGCAGAGATATGTGGAAAGTATCTGGGTTATTTTATAGGTTGGGTGGCAAGATGAGCTTATAGGATACTAGACTAATCTTATCAATGATCTCAAAAGGCCCAAAAAAAAGAGGATCCAAATTAGTTGACTTGATGACACCTTTCATGGGTCTTACCCTCAAGAAAGCTTTATCTCTCACAAATAATTCTCTTAGTGATATCTTCAGATCAACATTGCTCTTTTGATGATTGTTTGACTTCTTGAGCCTTAGTTGAATCACTCTAAGCTGCTCCTCCATCTCTTTTATAGTGTTCAATATGATCACCATATGATATTTCTAATTATCCCATGATAGAGGTGTTATGCACCTTCAGCCATACAAAGCCTCTAACAGAGCCATTCCTAAGGATGCATGGTATCTATTATTATATGCAAATTCAATAAGATGCAAAAATTATTTCAATATAGACTTTTGATCCATGCAATACATGTGAAGCATATATTTTAGAATTTGGTTAACCCTCTCCATTTTGGATGGTAAGAAATGCTAAATTCAATTTAGTGCCAATTGTATGATGAATAACCTACTATAATTCTAATGTAGACCTAGAATATCATTCTGATATAATCACCTCCGAAAAACCATGTAACCTAAAATTTTTCCTTAGTAAACTTATTTGCCACAACTCGTGCATCATCCTTGACATTTCCTCGTCTAAAATGTGTAACATTAGTCAACTAATCAACCACTATAAGTATTGCATCATGCTAGAACCTAGTCTTAGGTAAATCCATATATATAACCTACCACTTCTATGTAGGTATATCATGTGGGTATAATTTTCCTACTGGATGTTGGTGCTCTCACTTAAATTTCTAAAACTCCAAACATCTAGCAATAAAACTAGTGATTTCCTATTTCATTCCTTCCAAATAGAATATATTTTTCATATTTTCTCTCATATTTCCCCTCTTATATGTGTAAAATATGGAGAACTATGTGCCTCTTACATAATCATACTCAAATCACTAGTTTTGGGTATAACAACCCTATACTTAAAGCATAAAAATCCATATTTTATGTTAAAATCCTTATTTTCTTCAATATTTCTCTTAAATTTTGCTCAAATTTTGATGCAATACTGATCTTGTAGCTACATTCCATTGACTTAGTCCATTAAGCCTACATGAATATGAGTCAATGTGACTATATGCCTTCTCCTACTTAAGGCATCAACAACCTTATCTTATTTTTCTTTGATATACTCAATACTAAAGTCATATTTAGCTAAGAAATATATCCACCTTATTTGTCTCACATTCAACATAGGTTGGGTAATATACCTTAGACTTTGGTGGTTTTTCATTAGCTCAAATGGTTCACCCAAAAAACAGTGCATCCAGACCTTTAGTGCAAACACAACTGTTGCCAATTCTAGGTCATGTGTAGAATAATTTAGCTCATGCTTCTTGAGTTTCCTACACTCATATGCTACTATAGCTTCATTCTAGGGCAACACACCACCCAAAACTTCTAAGGAATCATTTGTACATGCTATAAAATTCCAAAAGAGGATATGATATCTTGAGAAATGGTGCTAGAGTAAGCTTATTCTTTAGATTTTCAAATGTGGTCTCACATTTATCAATCTATTTGAACTCTTTTCCATTTTTCTGAAGGTTGGTGATAGAATAGACAATTTTCGATAGTCCTTCACAAAATACCTATAATTACCCATGAGCCCCATAAAGCTTCTAACTTCTAACACATGTGTGGGTGCATGCCAACTCAAAATAACCTCAATTTTCTTAGGATCCATAGCAATTCCTTATGCGGATATGATATGCCCTAAAAACTGAACTTGTGAGGCATAAAATTCACATTTATAATTTCTATAAAGTTGGTTTTTCCTCGATACCTCTAAAACTAACCTCAAATGTTGGCTATTTTCCTCTTTGGTGTGAGAATATATCAAAATATCATCTAGAAATATTAAAACAAACTGATCCAAATATTTCCTAAACACATTGTTCATCATATTCATAAATATTGTTGGTGCATTTTTTAATCCAAATGGCAACACTATGAAATAATAGTGTTTATATCTAGTCTTAAAGGTCATTTTGTGAGTATCCTCCACTCAAATACTCAACTTATGATATCCTGATCTCAAACCAATCTTTAAAAATATAGTGGCATCCTTTAGCTAATAAAAAATATCATCAATCCTTGGAAAAGGATACCTATTCTTGATTATCACCTTATTTAGTATTCTATAATCAATGCACAACCTCAAGTAACCATCCTTATTTTTCACAAATAGTATTGGAGAACACCAAGGTGACACACTAAGTTTGATCATATCCTTTTCCAATAGATCTTGAAGTTGCACCTTCAACTCTTGCAACCCAATAGGGATCATTTTGTAAGGTGTTCTTACAATGGGTTTAGCTCTAGGTATTAGTTCAATGGTGAAGTAAAATTCATGTTGAGGTGGTAGGCCAGGGATATATTATGGAAATACATCCCTAAATTCATGCAAAATTAGATGTTTCTTAAATATTTCTTCATTCCCTTTTTTATTTGTCTTGTCATTTATCTTGACTACATACAACATGCCACCTATTTTAATGGCTTTCTTCAGTTGCATATCTAAAAATAAATGTGGTCAAAAAGACCCTTGCCTACTTTGAACCCTAACTCTCCTTTTATCCTTATTTGAATATTCCATCCATCTTTCTTAGAAGTTTATTGGGAATCCATGGACCTTTAACCAATCCATACCTAGGATAACATCGAAGGCATGCAATGGTGCTATGTATAAGTGACATATAGTGGATTCATTAGATAAGGAAATCTCAGTCGTAGGTAAACATTTATCCATTGAGTAGGTTTGTTTAGACCGATACTTGAATTTCCGCCCTTATGCCAAAAATCTAGGTCTTTCCAACATATTTTCGATAACACGAGTGGAATTAAAACTATTTGTAGTTCTACTATCAATTAAAACTTTAACATCCCTATTAAACAACTTACCATTTAGTAACATAAGGGTTTCTTGTCCATCTAGGTTTCGATTCCCTATAGCAGCATAGATTTGGTACAATTTCTCCTCAACTCTATTACTTAACTCTACCCATTGGGGATATTTATTTGCATAATGACTACCCCCACAAATGAAGCAACCTATCTTGGGTTCCTGAGATATTTCCTACCTTTTCTTCCATGTTCCTTATTTCAGTGCTAAATCATTCTACTTTTGAGGTTGAGGGTTGGAATTATCCTTTTTCTAAAATATCTTCTTATAATTTCTTTGGTTCCCATTGTTCTTATTCCCAAACTTTGGGTTCCATTTGATATTATTGTTTTGCACCTTATCCCATTTCATAAACCCTACACTCTTTCTCTTCTTGAGTTGTTGTCTCTCTACCTCTATCAACCCTACATAGTTGAAGAAGGTCTTTTTGATTTGAATATTGACCTCTTCCTACCTGGCCAAATCATAAGTTTTTTATAGGATTTTAAGTTTGAGAAAATTAATTACTATATTAAATTTAGGATCCATCCTCAATATGGACTTTTGCACCTTTAGTTTCACATTGATCTCATTATCAGAAATATACTTCAAAATCTAAACAAATATTTTGTAGTATACCTCCACAAACAAGTACCCTACTAGAGCATAGAAAACTCCTCAAAATTTTCTACATAAAGTTATTTTGATAGGAATATATTCTTAAATTTTCCCGAAAATCTATCCCATTTAATGTCCATAGCTTGGATTCCTTTGCTACCTTGAATATTTTCCACTATTCTAAAGTTGTATCCTAAATATGAAGGGCAGCCCAAACAATTTTGGGTTTTGAATGAATAATTCTTCATAGAAAAAAATGTTTCCAACTTGTTTAACCATGACTTAGCTACATTAGCCCCTTATATTCCATTAAATTTAGCTACCTTAACATTCTTAAGGTCTTTAGAAAGCTCAGTTTTAATTCAAGCTTTACCTTCATGACTTCTTCTAACATGATTGTCTTCTCATCTACCCTCTACATTTTTGTTATCTAGTTCTCTGTTAAGTAGGGTTTCTATCATTTTTTGTTGTTATTCCATTTGTTCTTGTAGTAACTTAACTACGGAAGAAAGCTCTTCCACCATATCACTAGAATCCATTGTTCTTCCAATTTTCATGTGGGAGTCTATTGTCCTTCCAGACTTCTTACTAGAATTCATTCTTCCAATTTTTTTGCTAAAATCCATTATTCTTCTAGAATTATTTTGTATCATAGCTTCCTCTTGTGTAGTTGAACCTACCTTTTTGGAAGATCCTCATCTCAAAAAGGTGCCATCTCCTATTCATAAAAGAAGTTGGATAAGTTACAATTTCTCTTAATTGTACTTACAATTAGTTTTATTTCCCCCATGAACTAACTTAGACCATTATCACTCTCCTGATAATGATTATGGTCACACTTGCCTCACCGTTAGGTGTCATCCCCAATACGAAACTCTACTCTAGTATTTTTACTCCTTGGTCTAACTGGTCCAAATGATATGCAATACCCATATTATCCTAGATAATGTTAAGGTCCCTAGAGGAGTAAGTATCCCCAAAGTAGTACATCAAGTCAAGGTTCATCATAGATTATCTCCATGGAAGCTTCTAGTCCTATGACATAGAGCTCTGATACCAACTGTAACAACCCACCAAGACCAATCCAAGAGAGATAATTTTTTTCACAAGAAAGGTTCACAAAGAAGTCCCAATAAATTTTCAACATTGAAAGACAACTACATTTTGAGTTTAATGTATCTGCAAATGACACTCAAGTGGATAGGAGAGGCCAACATCCTATAATTTTAGGGTTCACTTTTCTAAACCTCACCATTTAGAGAAGACACCAATAGTGGCTTCCCTACCTTTCCTATACCCTCATTGGTAAATAAATACTTGACCATGGCATAGGTATTGTCCTTTAAATTCCATAACACTTAAATAGGAATGTCAATTCCCTAACCCTAAATAAGTCTATCTATGTAGGATTTTTTTGGCATAATACCTTAGTGCTTAGTTACCACACCTTTGTGGGATAACTGAATATTATACCACTCTCCTAGTAATAAACACAGTCACCCCAACCTCACCGTTTAGGGTGCCACCACTATATTGTATTGTGATTAAATCCAAAGACATAACTACATTAGAACATCCAAGCCTCACTATTCAAGGTATATCATTCACAATTATCTAGTTATTGCATCACCACAATCCCTCCCAAATTAGAGAATATTTGGCTATTGAATCATTGCAACTCCTAGGATTCACCTCATCTTAGTTATTACAGCACTGCAACTCCTTCCAGGATTGGGTTACCTTCTTGACTCAAGGGTCCTATTGCGGTTTCTAAATTCTAGCCCAAGAATTCCCGCTGAACCCAAGAATAATATATAATAACAAAAATATAATGTCTCTTCTATTAAAGTAATTAAAGTGCTATAATAGATATAACATGCTTGAATATAACACTATGCTAGTACTAGGACATCAATTAAAATATTTACATTCATAATACTAATATTTAGCAATTCCTTTATTTTAATAAGAATGAATGAACAACATCTAAAATATTGTAATCATAATCTATGTACTAGATTTATTCTTCCATTTTACACATAACCAAAATTTCAAGAGATTCTATAACAACACATAATATTTCATTCATGACCAAGTATTAAAATACCAAACAACATATCTATATTACATCCTTTCTTCATCAAAGGCTTTACATAATTTCAATTATAGTTCCTTCAAGTATTATTTTCTTTAAAATACAATAACATAGAAATACAAAAGCTCCATCCAATATTTGCTCTTTCAATTTTTTCCTTTGGATAACTCCCTTGACCATAATATTAGCTTAGAATAACTTAGGAATTAGGATAGCTCTTACATTCAATGCAACTTAACATGCAAACAACCATGCAAAAATACATCTCAAGCAAACAAGGAGAGAATTCCATACTTTTGTCCATAATGGTTTCGTTACCTACTCAAGTCTCAGGAAAACCATTATAAATATTTATACATACCAAAATGTTTATAGTTCTTTAACAAAACCCATAACCCAATTTTCCAACCAAGCAATTAGATAGAAAAATTATTATTTTTTTAAATTAAAAGATCACCATAACATAATAATTCATTTTATTTTAATTAAAGGAACACCATACATAATAATTCATTTTAAATTAAAATAACACGTATAATGGACCATTAAATACCTAAAAATAAATCTATAGCTATCATCCTCCAATATAGTATTGATTTAATAATAAAGACTAGATTATCCTCTAAAATAATCATTGAATATTTCCACAAATTTCTTTATAAGAAGTAATTATAATTAACACCATCTAATAAACATGCTTCTAAACTATCATTTAATAATCCATAATAGCACAATAAGAAGCAATGAGAGATATGCCACACACTAACATGTGCTACACAAACTATACAATGCTCGACAACCAACCAAGACCACACTAGACCAAGCCAACAATAGATGCTAACCTAGACTCATGTATGTCTACACTCTACAAAGGAAAGGAAGGCATAAAGTGCCTCTAACCCATGTTTTCCAATGTAGGGATATGGCTACCAACCAAATATGGTTTTCTAAACACTACATGAAGCTTCCAAATGCTAATCATATCAGATCCTTAACTCTTAAACACCATAGGTGCTAACGACTCTACTAGAACTAGAAACAAAAGAAAAAAAAGAGAGAGGTTTTCACAACTCAAGCAACACTCAACCTTGCACAATAAACTCTACTATAGGAACTTTGGATCAATGTATTTACATGCTCGGGTCCAACATGATCGAATCCTAAATCAGATTCTAATGTGGCTACCAAGAAATAACTACCAATGAACTGGACTGCAATGCTCTATGGAAGGATCAAAACAATAATAAAAATTATAGAAGCAAAACAACCAACCCACAAATAGCAACATTGAGGTCTACTGGACAAAGAAATCATGCTTAATAAAATGGAGGATCTCTAAACAACTACCCAAGATCCCAAAATAATCCAAGCATACACTTGAAATCCAACACAGGGAAAACAAGTTAACGTAAGAAAATAAGTAAAAACTCATAAACATCATCCTTTACTATAAAACCCAATGAAAAATACCTCAACTTGGATGTTATTTGAACAATTCTCTTTCCTTCAGCTTTGCACATTTCTCCCTCTGCTTCCATGCTAGCCTAAAACTTGGAAAACTTCCCTCCCATATGAACTTGGTAAACCTTCCTTGAGAAGCTGTTAATAAACCTTCTTGCATGCCTGAATGAGTAACTCCTTGTGCATCACAAAAACCTTTCCAATTTTCCAGTGAAAACCACATTTCAAAGGTTGGAATTACCCATAATTAAGCTTAATTACTCAAGAATTACCTTAGTACTAAGGTTATCTAAATTTATCATTCGAAAGACAATATTATCAAATAATAATTCCATTATATTTCTTCTAATATTAATGTGTTTTACTAACATTAATATTATATCTAAATATCAAATGTTAGTATTAATTACTAACATTAATATTAATTATCAACACTTGTCTTGGTGATAAGATTATAAATCCAACGATCTCCAAAATTTGGTATAAGCATAAATGTACTACAAAAATAGAAATACCTATTGATAATATGCACAAACCATGATAATCCTTAAGCAGATAGTTTTATTATAACTAACATGTTATCCTCCAACTCTAAGGATGGCTCATTTGTTAATAGAAACCTCCTTGCTTGATGGTTTATTTTAATCAAACACACACAAACATATGCAATGCATCTATATGAGGGTATCCTTTTACCCTTGAGCTATTAATGAGAATGTCATCCATCATTTCCTAAATTTCTCTCAACTCTAGTGGTTGTCCCATATCAATCCATTGATGAGAGTACCTAGTCTAGCAACCACAAAATAATTAGTAGTACCATATTTCAATGATAGTATATTCAAAGTATCTACCAACACATAAAATAAGTCCATGCATTAGATATACTCACATCAATACATAAAACAAGTGTCAAGAATAAGTCCTACCAATGAGGGCCATTACACCCCAATATTACATTATTTAGGATATTATGAATCTCCCAGATGAAAGTAAAGGTTTTTCATGAAACTCTAGATCGGCAAAATTCCACACTTTCTTTTTTCAAGTGTGGTCTAGCATCTATCCTCTAGACCACATCACATATATTTGGCAATTGAATTCCTATGTCTGCTTTTTGATATTTTCTAGTATCCAAAGCTTTGAATTTCAACTTAAGCCCTATTGTTTGTATATGTAGCATATCCTTTTTGTTGAGATACCTTAAAAATTCATAACACCAAAGGTGTTACAGATAGATGTTGATGTAACTAAGGTAAACCAAAATTCCATCCATCATATCAAGAATGTGATTAATGATATCAATTTTCAAACAATCATCATCACTTGCACCATTTTTTTTGTCTTTTCCTCCATCATAGTTCATCACAAAAGATCCAATATTTGATTTCTAATACCCTCAAAATTTTTAACCAATGTGAAATTATCTAATATCAACTATTAACTCTCCTTCTTTGTGGAATGAAAGTCTCTTGCTAGCATCAAATTTTGAATTCCTGGGCTTTCATTTTTGGTAATTATCTTCTTTAGCTTTGTTGCACCATCTTCATCATCTTCACCAATATCATCCTCAAAATAATCAAGAAAAATCTCAACAAATGCATCTATTTTATCCTTTATTAAGCTCTCGAGATTACTCACTATTTTCCTTAGACTCTCGCTTGGAATAAACTCAAGGACACTAACACAAAAGGACACACGTTCACAATTTGACCTCCATCAACACCAAAAAGTTTCTAAAAGGAATAAGTGTCTCGATAACTCTTTTAGTGCCATAATACTTAATGTCCATACACATATTTACCATTATAAAATTCTTATAAATTCCTTCCACTATATTTTTGGGAGGAGTATATAACTACATCAAATTTACCTTGTTAGCCTTCACAATATTGTAATCTACTATAAGGTCTGATATTGCCACATTGTTAACCACAATGTTAAGCTTTCCATAATAGCCCTTCATCCACTTGGAAAATTTATTGATGTTTGTGGAATTTTGCATATGGATGTACATGTATCCCATATTGCATGGGAACCAAGTGTTACTTCCAATAAAAATATGCTTGACACATAAATATCTCTTCATAATATTTCCTTTCTAAAATTAAATTTCAATTGACATTTTTGTTACCTTGCTAATAATATCTTTGCTCCCATGCAATGCTTTACATAATGTTCTCTTTCAGTCCTACTCAATGTTGAATGCACATTTTGTAATTATATTATATATGCAACACTCTCTTTTTAAATTTATTTCTAAATTAATTTTTTTTATCTCAAATTTCTTTCTACAATCTTCTTTTCCAATTTTTCCTCCTCTAGAATATTTATTCTTCTTTCAAAAAAATATTATTCGTATATATCCTAGCAAAATTTTTTATTCTTCCTTCCTCCAAAATCTTCTTCTCTTCAATAAAATAACTTTAATAAAATCACTTTCTTCAAATTAAATCTACCTTACCTTTTTAATACTTTAATATCTTACATATTTCTAGTGATATTTTCAGTTAGTTATCTTCAACTTTGAGAAATCAATTTAACCCTTCTCGTCAATATTTGAGTGACCTCAACCCAAATTATTTCTTCTTTCTTCTTTGCTTTACATTCTTCTTCAATCTTTGTAACTTCATCTTTGAATTATCATAGATAAATTTAGTGCAACCATGAGCGTTCCTTCTTTAAGGCTTGGATTCTTACAAGTATGGTATTCTCATTGCTTGTCTTCTACAAATATGACCCTTCCTTCTACAAGCCTTGAATCCTTCAAAAATACAATCTTCTCATTGCTATCTCTTTCAATTTTTGTAATCTCTCTCACTATAGATTTGATACAATGTTATAAAATAGACACAATTCTCATAGTGGTATAATTTCTAGCATCATAAAATTTTACTCAATAATGTACACATTAAACACTTAAAATATGATTGATAAAAAATCTACAATAGCATGTATATATGCATTGCTATTTTGATACATTATATAGAGGTTTATATTCAATATATAATTACATAAGACTCTTCATATACATGTCTCTTGATCATTCTTCTTCTCTCACATATTATATAATTACAAAGTCTCTCATGATTACATAACTCTCACATATGACACATCACACTAATCTTCACTTACTCACATGGCACCTTTCACTTATAACTCACGCTTGCACACTTGACACATCTTCACACTCCACAACTAATGTGGAGCTAAATTGATCAATATTTAATTGCTCAAGAGATACTTAAATAGCACTTTTACAACCGTACTCTTCTCAAAATAGAATATGCTAACAAGAAAACTATGACTAAGCTAATCAAAACCAATTTTATAACTCACACTAAGCTAACAAATCCAATCCAATGACTATGCCACCCATATGTGCCAAAATTTATAAATTGGAATAAGATTTGTAAATATTATAACTTATACTTAGGACTTTAGACTTTAGGAAATAATAAAATATAAACTAAGTCTAAAAAACATAAGCCTAGGTCTAAATGACATCCTCATCATACCTTCCCACTAAAGAAGCATTGGAATCCAATGCTTTTACAATAGAAGTGGGAGAGAAGATATGTGCAAGTATCCAAAATACAATCCTCAAACTTGATGAAGGAGAGAGAGATCCATATGTATTATTTTGATCAATAATATAGAGCATACAATTATCTCAAATATTTGCTCGATCACAAAGAGCAAACAATCATTAGAGACTTTTCTCAAGAGCACACAATCACCCCAATAAAATGTAAAATGGACTACTACTCCTATAAATGGAGCACCCAGATCAAAAAAGGCTAAAAGGTCCATGGTAGTAAATATCTTCAATCATATTTACAAAATATTGCTTGCTTCATATAATTCATGCTTCAAAAATTGGAAGCATGTGCATTGTAAACCTTGAACAACAATCAAATAACTATAGTAAAATGTGCAACAAAAAGAGGAAAAAGACACACATCCTTGCAGTCAAATACATGGCAACAATCCATAGAAACATATAGAGAATTGTTAGATACTCAATATGTTTCACTCACAACCATGCTCAATCACTTTCAATCTCTCTTTTTTTACCACAGAAACATATAGAGAATGGTTAGATTCTCAATATGCTTCACACTCACAACAATGCTCAATCACTTTCAATATCTCTTTCTCAAATTAGTAAAGGAAAATTTGTTTCACAGAACTTGAACTATCACTCCAACACTTTCAATAAACTATGCTCAATCAACTCCACTCAACCAATAACTCAATGAAACAAAGCTTATTTAACAATGCTTATCAAACAAACCTCACATAAAAATGATACTCATGATATTTTACAAACCCTAAACATGCATTTGAAGGCTCACTCAATATTTCCAACAATGCTTATCAAATAATCATTTTCACTCCAACTTAGCATTCACATCATCCAATCCAATAATATTTCTCTCATAAGGAAGATGTGCCCATACCTTTTGTTTGAAGAAGTTTTGACCTCAAAACCTATCTTAATCACAATCACTGATGTGGATTAAGCCAAGCTAAATTGAAATTTTATTTACAGGCTTAAATAGCCAAATAAAAACAAAGAAAGTCAGCAGGAGAAGATAAGAATCTGCCGACAAAACAAACAACAAAGGAATGTCGGCAAGTCGTAATCACGAGCTGCCGACATGACTAAGCTGCCGACAATAAAATGTCGACAAAAACAAAACTTTAGGAAAAGAAAAAATTAAACCTAAAGTCTAATTAAACCTCATCACTCGTCCCATCAACAAAAGCATTGGACTCCAATGCTTGTAACAAAGAGGGAAAATCTCGGGACATGATGTGAGCAGAAATCCAACGAGCTTGGTGTGGAAACTGGCCGCGACGGGCCACCAGATATGAAGTAGAAGTACCCTGGCGAGTTTGTCGAGTCTTCGTATCAAAAAGTGTATCTTCAGAAAGTGGAAGCTGTGCATCAGGAACCACATCAACCGGATGACTGATAGCTGGATCAGATTCCAAGGTGGAATCATAGTACGGCTTAAGAAGATCAACATTGACGACATCATGAATGCCTAGATGAGCTGGAAGATCCAAGCGAAAGGCATTCTCTAAAATCTTCTGAACAATGGTATAAGGACCATAGCGTAAAGGTTTGATTTTGCTATGGGTCTTATCCACAAATCGTCGCCTGTCGAGGTAAAACCATACTTTATCACCCACTTGAAAGTGATGAGGAATACGATGTCGGTCCATCTGTTGTCGTTGTTTCTATTGAGTCTTCTGAAGAATCTGAACCACTTTGGACTGAAGGCTCTGCAGATGCTGGATGAAAGAGTTCGCCTTTTCTTGCTCCTTCTGAATATGCATAGTAGCTGGTGAGGGCAAGGACATAGGCAACTCATAAGGAGCCAACGGCTGAAAACCAAAACAAACCTCAAAAGGAGAGTGCCCTGTCGAACTATGAACAACTCTATTGTACGCGTGCTCAATGTGAGTGAGGCTCAAGTCCCACTTGGCTGGAGTGGAATGATGATAAATCCTCAAACTCTGCACAAGCGTACGATTAACTACCTCAGTCTGCCCATCGGACTGTGGATGATAGGCAGTAGAGAAGTTAAGTGAAACACCCAAGATCTTCCAAAGGGATCGCCAAAAGTGACCCACAAATCGGGAGTCACGATCAGAAACAATGCTAGTAGGAAGACCAAAGGAGCGCCACACTGTCTCAAAGAAGAGCTGAGCCAAGTCCTGAGCAGTACTCGTCTTACGACATGGAATGAATTTGGCCATCTTGCTGAATCTATCCACAATGACGAAGACACAATCATGTTGTCGGACTGTCATTGGAAAACCGCTCAACAAGTCCATGGAAATGCTCTCCCAAGGACGAGAAGGAATGGGCAAAGGCATGCTCATACCCAATTTCTTGTTGGTGGATTTAGAACGGTTGCAAACGGCACACTGTCGCAAGAAGTGAAGGACATCTCTCTGCATATGGGGCCAAAAGAAGAACCTCTGAAGATGATGAAGAGTTTTCTGCTTGCCAAAGTGTCCGCCATAAAGTGTAGAATGAGCCTCCTTCAAAAGAGACTCTCTATGCTCATGAGGAACACAAAGTTTATCCAACTTATACAACATTCCATCCTGTATGTGAAAGTCTTGAAGACCTCTCAAATTGGAAGAAGAAGGATGGGATAGTTGTTGGATAACTTTGGCAAAATCAGGATCTGATGAATACTGAGAAGGCCAAGTCTAAAAACCAACATGAGACATAGTCACTACAGTCAAGGCACGAGCTGATGGAGGTCGGCTCAAACAATCTGCCACTACATTATTTTGTCCTTTCCTGTACTTGATCACCAAATGGAACTGCTGCAAATAGGATGCCCACTTCATGTGTCGAGCTTCTTCAATTTTGGACTGAGATTGAAGAAACTTAAGGGGCATGTGATCAGTGTGAACTATAGTCTCTTTACCCAGAAGGTAATGTCTCCAGTATTTGATGGCTTGCACCAATGCATACAACTCCTTATCATAAGTGGAATAATTCCTCTTGGCCTCCGAAAATGTTTCAGAATGATAGGCCACTGGATGGCCATTCTGCTTAAGCACGACACCAAGTGCATATTGTGAAGCATCTGTCTCAATCTCAAAAGGTTGTGCAAGATCTGGCAGCACAAGAACAGGTGCACTACACAATTTCCATTTCAAAGTGTCAAAGGCCTTCTGCTGGTCCTGTGTCCACTGAAACTGGATCTTGATCTTGGTTACAAAATGAAGAGGAGCAGCGATAGTGGAGTATCCTGCAATGAACTTACGATAGAAATTAGCAAGTCCAAGAAAACTCCTCAACTCTGTGACAGAAGTAGGAGTGGGCCAGTTGACAATGACTTCAATTTTGGCAGGATCCACTTGAACTCCTTTTTCATTGATTACAAATCCTAAATAGGCAATGGAAGTTTGCCCAAAAGAACATTTGGAAAGATTGGCATACAATTGATTCTTCTGAAGAGTTTGAAGAACATATTCCAAATGCTCAAGATGACTTTTCCAAGTGGAAGAGAATACAAGGATGTCATCCAAATAAATAATTACAAATTTGTCCAAACAATCACGAAACACTTCATTCATTAGCCGCATGAATGTGGCTGGAGCATTGGTAAGACCAAAGGGCATGACAAGCCACTCAAAGAGTCCCATCTTAGTCTTGAATGTTGTCTTCCAAGTGTCCTCTGCTTCAATCCTGACTTGATGGTATCCACTTTTGAGATCGATCTTGGAAAAGAACTTAGCTCCTTGGAGCTGATCCAAGAGATCATCAATTCGTGGAAGTGGATAACGATTTTTGATGGTGATCTTATTTAATGCTCAAAAATCAATGCATAGTCTCCAAGTGCCATATTTCTTCAATACAAGCAAAATAGGTGAAGCACAAGGAGAAGTGCTAGGTTTAATGAAACCTTTAGACAATAAGTCTTGAATTTGTCTTTTAATTTCCTCCATTTGCACTATTGATTGTCTATACATTGGAGCATTAGGAAGTGAAGCAGTAGGTACAATTTCAATAGAATGATTAATTGTTCTTTGAGGTGGAAGACTTGTGGGTTCTTGAAACACACCTGAATATGATTGCAACAAAGAATTAACTGAAGCATGCTTGTCTTGTATTGGCTTGGATGCTTGCTTATTTTCATTATGTGGTCTGATGAAGATGAGTGCCAATTCCCTTGCTTGATTTACAGCCTTACGTGCTTGTCTACAACTTAGCATTAAATTTTGTGGAGTTTGCTGAGTGCTTCTAATTATGTAGGCTTTATCATCTTTGTGCAAGGTATATGTGTTTTTAAACCCATCATGAATAGACCTCCTATCATATTGATAGGGTCTTCCAAGAAATAAACCACAACAATCCATTGGAGTAACATCACACACCACGGTGTCCACAAAAGAGGGATTGAAAGCAAAATTCACAGTGCAAGTGTGTGTGATGTCCGATGAAATCCCATTATCCTTCCACCCTAAAGGATACGGATGAGGATGGGGTTTCATGGGCAGCTTCAATTTGTCGACAACAGACCTCGCAATTAGATTCTTCTGCGAGCCGCTATCGATGATACAATCAACTACAAAAGATGCATCAAGGTGGACCGTGGTCACAAACAAGTTCTCTCGATCCCCTAGTGAAGTGTTCATGAGGGTCAATTTGTTTAACCCAACCAACTCTTTGTAAGTCTTTCTTTCCCCTGTAGCCTCAATGGGACCTTCTTGAGGTTCCTCATTGGAAGGCTTTACAACTAGGGACTTCTTTTTCAAAATTTTCAACTTAAAACATTGATGCTTTTGATGGCCCTTCTTCTTACAATATGTACATTCCACAGAATATTTGGAAGATTTTGAAGAAGAAGAAGAAGAAGAAGAAGTAGGAGAAGGAGAAGAGGGAGAAGAAGAAGAAGACTTAGCCGCCTTGGATTGCTGATTTGAAGCCTTCGAATTTCCTCCCGATGACGAAGAGCGAGCCCCGCGCGATGAATCTCGTAATTCCTCCTCCGCAAGAATGGCTTGATTGAAAGCCATATCAATGCTCAAGATGGTTTTGTATTTCAACTTGCGATAAAGTGGTTCCTGCAGTCCACTTTTAAACTTGGTAACAAGTTGAATTGCATTATCCTGCACAAAATTCAGAATTCTCAATTTGTTAAATTGCAACACATAATCATGAACACTCATGTGAGCTGTTTGGCGAAGACGTAACCACTTAATTTGAAGGTCTTCAGCATAATTTGAAGGGTAAAAACTACTCTTCAAAATGCGTTGCAATTCTTCCCATGTATCAATGGGATTCTGAGTTTGGTGGCGATCTGTGACAAGGATTTTAGCAAGGCCCGTCAACTTGAGTTTGGCAAAAGCAACTCGTTGGGCCTTCTCCAATTTGGTATACTCGAACCAACTGTCCATGTCGAGAATCCAGCTGTTGAGAACCTCCGGATCCCATGAACCGTCATAGTTGGCAACATCACAATGGGGTTGAATGTCTTGAGTGGTGACTTTATCGGCCAAAACACTCACCAGTTGTGTGAGTTGGGCCATTTTGTCAGCCAACTCAGCAGCCATTTGAGCCCAAGTACGCGCCAGCAAGAGGGTAGCAAAAAGTGGTTATAAGAGGGTTAAAAAAACAAAAAGTAATTGCCAAAACTAATTGCAAAATGATGCAATTTTTACAATGATTCTAAATCAAATGACGATGGGGTAAAAAGTAATAAAAAGTAAAACAACGTTTCTTGTACTTGACTTAACTTTTTTTTTTTTTTTAATTATAACCCAAATCCAAAATGGAAAAGTGGAAATAATAAAATAAAATAACCCCAATGAGCGCTTTGCTCATGCATCCGATGCAACAACATCCGATCGTAGAATGGCACCATTTTTCCAAGAAGTTCACCGGTGGCACGACGTGCGTCCACAAACTGTTCAAACCGGTCCCAACACGACAGGTGGCACGTCTGAACCCTAGCCGAGCACAAGGAGAAATCACCTTTCACAAAGGAGGGAAGCCTCGTCGCACAGGTATAACGTGCCCACCAAAATGCAAAAAACCGTCCAGGAAATTTTAATGTGTCGGGGGTTCGATCGCGCCTGCTGTTTGTGAAAACCAGACAAGTCTTAGAAGAAATTTTTGTTGGCGTGTGGGTTAACGGGGGCACAGAAACAATGGCAGCAAAAACGTTCTGCAACCTGACTGCATTCGCCTAGATTTGAAGGCAGGGAGCCTAGGCGTCAATTGGGATAATGACGCAGCTAGAGAGGTAAAACTGAGGTGCGTCAATTGCTGGCAATCCTCGGCTAAAGCAAACAGGGTTTTTTTTTTTTTTTAATGTGCAGGCAAGAAAAATCATCAGAATCAGGATCCGAAAGCAATCTTGCGGCCCGAAAATAGAGGTGCAAAATTTTAAAATCTAAAAATGCAGAGGATAGGTAGATAGATCTGTTGAACCCTACAATAGAGCATCTGGCAGCAGAGGGTGAATCAGAAGCAGGCGTCCTGCTTCTGCATGCTGGGAATCGCCGCTAGAACAGAGTCACGGAGATGCACGGGCTCAAACCCAAATTCGATCCCTCGGAGGAACGAAATCGGTAGGCTGGTTGGCCTGATATAGGCTAAAATTTGGGGGCAAAAATATTCTGAGCATATGGATCTGGGTGAATATACAGAACTTTGAAACCCTTCGTTGACTGGAACTGAAACACGCAGAGAACGCGCTTACGAAAGGGAAAACAGAACGCCATCATCTTTTGCAGTGACATGTATTTTTTGGATGTGACAAGAGCTACTGCAACCTTGATGAAACCCTAGAGCTCACCACCTACGACACAGTCTATACAGATCTTCCTTGCGATAGAGTTTTCCTAGTGGGCTCGTGACAAATCTGAGGTTGGACTGAATGACCAACTGAAAACAATTAAACAATGAAACCCTAGGTGATCGAAATGACCGCATAAGCTTGGTGATAAACAATTTCACGAATTGTATAAGCTTCACTACAATAAACTGTTGATGAAAACAACAGTGACGCAGCACACTGATAGAGCTTCAACTGGACTTGCAGATGAGGTCAAAAAAACCCAAAACCATCATCAATTCCAAGCTCTGATACCAATCTGATGTGGATTAAGCCAAGCTGAATTGAAATTTTATTTACAGGCTTAAATAGCCAAAGAAAACAAAGACAGTCGATAGGAGAAGATAAGAATCTGCCGACAAATGAAAACAAGGAATGTCGGCAAGTCGTAATCACGAGCTGCCGACATGACTAAACTGCCGACAATAAAATGTCGACAAAAACAAAACTTTAGGAAAAGCAAAAATTAAACCTAAAGTCTAATTAAACCTCATCAATCACCCTCTTGTACAATATCAATGGTTAGATACCACACATCTATTCTCAATATTTTTCTTCAAAAATATTTTACCATGCCAAAGTATTAAATCTCAATAAAACCTTATTTCTCCTTTCAAGGCAATTTTCACAATATAACTTTATTTCAACACATAACCTATAATACCATTGGCATACCTTATTACTCCTCTTATAAAATTTAATCACTAAAAAATCAATTACAATATTAAAACTTTACTCACCCTTTTATCTCCCTCTAAAGCACATACACTCCTTTTAATTTTCCCACTAAGCAATTCCAACTTAATAAAAACTTAGAGAAAATAAAAAAATCTTCACAAATTTTGGATGCAACTTAAACCTTAGCAAATAGAGCGCATACCTTATTCTCTTTCCTCCTTAGAAAAAATGCTCACGGTGGGATTCGAACTCCCCACCTATCCTCTCCAAGTGCCTTAGCGCCTAGATGTCCACCGCTTGTGCTATGTGCCCTCACACAAAAGGTAAGGCACACACCTTACTTTTGTCCTTCAACTAATGATGCAAATCAAACTCATATCTGCCTTGTAAAAAATCAATCACGTGGATCAAACCCGTGACCTATCACCTACGAGTGATATAGTACAACCCCTGGCTGCCAAATGTGCTACCCAACGCTTGGTGATGTGAACAACGCTCCACTCAAATTTTTTCCTTCGATATGCCTCCTTAAAATTTAAAGCACATGCAATTTTTTCTCTTCAACCTTGGCTCAACGATTCACTTGGGCATTTGATTATTCAAATGGATAAGTTCTTAAGGTGGAACTTACCACCTTTTATATGCAATGTCATTTTTCTAAACACGTCGACGAGTTATTCGAATTTTTAAATTCAAATTATATTTTTTAACTTAGGCCCTTAAAGTATTATTATTTAATTTTAAATTTTAACCTTAGGGTTAAAATATTTAAAATTAAATAATTAAACCTTATATCACAAAATCTGTCATATGAACTTTTTGGAAATTTAAAACGCGTAAACTCCTTGGCTTTTATTTTTCATAAACCCAACCTGTATCTTTAAATATTATAATATTAAACCTACTTCTTTGCATTTTTGGAAAAACCACCGGAGAACATTAATTAAACTTGAACATAAAACTTGCGAACAAAACTCAGACATGAATACCTGGATGACAATAAACTTGGTCATCATCTTCTTGACATCAATGATAACAAAACTTGCTCATATTTCCAACAAGAATTACCTTAGTACAAAGGTTATCTAATATTAACATCTAAAGGAAAAGCTTATCAAATAATAATTCCATTATATTTCTTCTAATATAAATGTGTTTTACTAAAATTAATATTATCTCTAAATATCGAATATTAATATTAATTACTAACATCAACATTAATTAACAACACTTGCCTTGGTGACAAGATTATAAATCCTACGATCTCTAAAATTTGACATATGCATAAATGCATTATAAAAACCAAAATACCTATTGATAATATGCATAAACCATGCTACTTATTAAGCAAGTGGTTTTATAATAACTAATATGTTATCCTTTGCCTGCTAAGGATGTCTTATTTGCTGATAACAACCTCCCTGTTTGATGGTTTATTTTAATCAAACACACATAAACATATGTAATGCATCTATATGAGGATATCCTTTTACCCATGAGCAATTGATGAGAATGTCATTGTTATTTTCCAATTTTCTCTCAACTCTAGTGGCTCTCCCATAGCAATCCATCGATGAGAGTACATGGTCCTACAACCATAAAATTATTAGTAGTACCATATTTCAAAGATACTATATTCAAAGAATATAGTACAAATACCAACACATAAAAGAATTCTATGCATTATATATCCTCACATAAATACATAAAATAAGTATCAAGAATAAGTCCTACCAAGGAGGGTTGTTAGAGACTCCCCCATTGGACTAAACACAATCCTCTGTGTTTCTTGAAAATAAAGCATACATATTTCATTCAAATATATATGGAAATTGCTTCCTCATTACTTCAACATCTTCCCAAGTTGTATGATTTTCAAAATATTGGTTCCATTGGAACTTACAGTGATCTAGGGTTCGTTTCCTCAACATCTTGGAAATAATCCCTAGAATTCTTATCAGTTGCACCTTAATGGCTGAGGGATCTACCATATAAAATTTTAAAATATTCCAAGCATGAGAAGGATCAACAACATATTTTCTAAGCAGACATATGTGGAAAATATCTTGGTTATTTTATAGGTTGGGTGGCAAGATGAGCCTATAGGCTACTAGACTAATCTTATCAATGATCTCAAAAGGCCCAAAAAAAAGAGGATCCAAATTAGTTGACTTGATGACACCTTTCATGGGTCTTACCCTCAAGAAATCTTTATCTCTCACAAATAATTCTCTTAGTGATATCTTCAAATCAACATTGCTCTTTTGATGATTGTTTGACTTCTTGAGCCTTAGTTGAATCACTCTAAGCTGCTCCTCCATATATTTTATAGTGTTCAATATGATCACCATATGATATTTCTAATTATCCTATGATAGAGGTGTTATGCACCTTTAGCCATACAAAGCCTCTAACAGAGCCATTCCTAAGGATGCATGGTATCTATTATTATATGCAAATTCAATAAGATGCAAAAAGTATTTCCATATAGACTTTTGATCCATGCAATACATGTGAATCATATATTTTAGGATTTGGTTAACCCTCTCCATTTTGGATGGTAAGCAATGCTAAATTCGATTTAGTGCCAATTGTACGATGAATAACCTACTAGAATTCTGATGTAGACCTAGAATATCATTATGATATAATCACCTCCAGAAAACCATGTACCCTAAAAATTTTCCTTAGTAAAATTATTTGCCACAACTCGTGCATCATCCTTGACATTTCCTCGTCTAAAATGTGTAACCTTAGTCAACTAATCAACCACCATAAGTATTGCATCATGCTAGAACCTAGTCTTAGGTAAATCCATATATATAACCTGCCAGTTCTATGTAGGTATATCATGTGGGTATAATTTTCCTACTGGATGTTGGTGCTCTCACTTAAATTTCTAGAACTCCAAACATCTAGCAATAAAACTAGTGATTTCCTATTTCATTCCTTCCCAATAGAAGATATTTTTCATATTTTCTCTCATATTTCCCCTCCTATATGAGTAAAATATGGAGAACTATGTTCCTCTTACATAATCATCCCCAAATCACTAGTTTTGGGTATAACAACCCTATACTTAAAGCATAAAAATCCATATTTTATGTTAAAATCCTTATTTTCTTCAATATTTCTCTTAAATTTTGCTCAAATTTTGATGCAATACTGATCTTGTAGCTACATTCCACTGACTTAGTCCATTAAGCCGACATGAATATGAGTCAATGTGACTATATGCCTTCTCCTACTTAAGGCATTAACAACCTTATCTTATTTTTCTTTGATATACTCAATACCAAAGTCATATTTAGCTAAGAACTCTATCCACCTTATTTGTCTCACATTCAACATAGGTTGGGTAATATACCTTAGACTTTGGTGGTTTTTTATTAGCTCAAATGGTTCACCCAAAAAATAGTGCATCCAGACCTTTAGTGCATGCACAACTATTGCCAATTCTAGGTCATGTGTAGCATAATTTAGCTCATGCTTCTTGAGTTTCCTAGACTCATATGCTACTATAGCTTCATTCTAGGGCAACACACCACCCAAAACTTCTAAGGAATCATTTGTACATGCTATAAAATTCCAAAAGAGGATCTGATATCTTGAGAAATGGTGCTAGAGTAAGCTTATTCTTTAGAGTTTCGAATGTGGTCTCACATTTATCAATCTATTTGAACTCTTTTCATTTTTTCTGAAGGTTGGTGATAGAATAGACAATTTTCGATAGTCCTTCACAAAATACCTATAATTACCTATGAGCCCCATAAAGCTTCTAACTTCTAACACATGTGTGGGTGCATGCCAACTCAAAATAACCTCAATTTTCTTAGTATCCATAGCAATTCCTTATGCGGATATGATATGCCCTAAAAACTGAACTTGTGAGGCATAAAATTCACATTTATAATTTCTATAAAGTTGGTTTTTCCTCGATATCTCTAAAACTAACCTCAAATGTTGGCTATTTTCCTCTTTGGTGTGATAATATATCAAAATATCATCTAGAAATATTAAAACAAACTGATCAAAATATTTCCTAAACACATTGTTCATCATATTCATAAATATTGTTGGTGCATTTTTTAATCCAAATGGCAACACTATGAAATCATAGTGTTTATATCTAGTCTTAAAGGTCATTTTGTGAGTATCCTCCACTCAAATACTCAACTTATGATATCCTGATCTCAAACCAATCTTTAAAAATATAGTGGCATCCTTTAGCTAATAAAAAATATCATCAATCCTTGGAAAAGGATACCTATTCTTGATGATCACCTTATTTAGTATTCTATAATCAATGCACAACCTCAAGTAACCATCCTTATTTTTCACAAATAGTATTGGAGAACACCAAGGTGACACACTAGGTTTGATCATATCCTTTTCCAATAGATCTTGAAGTTGCACCTTCAACTCTTGCAACCTAATAGGGATCATTTTGTAAGGTGTTCTTACAATGGGTTTAGCTCTAGGTATTAGTTCAATGGTGAAGTCAAATTCATGTTGAGGTGGTAGGCCTAGGATATATTATGGAAATACATCCCTAAATTCATGCAAAATTAGATGTTTCTTAAATATTTCTTCATTCCATTTTTTATTTGTCTTGTCATTTATCTTGACTACATACAACATACCATCTATTTTAATGTCTTTCTTCAGTTGCATAGTTAAAAATAAATGTGGTCAAAAAGACCCTTGCCTAATTTGAACCCTAACTCTCTTTTTATCCTTATTTGTATATTCCATCCATATTTCTTAGAAGTTTATTAGGAATCCATGGACCTTTAACCAATCCATACCTAAGATAACATCGAAGGCATGCAATGGTGCTATGTATAAGTGCCATATAGTGGATCCATTAGAGAAGGAAATCTCAGTCGTAGGTAAACATTGATCCATTGAGTAGGTTTGTTTAGACCGATACTTGACTTTCCACCCTTATGCCAAAAATCTAGGTCTTTCCAACATATTTTCGATAATACTAGTGGAAATAAAACTATTTGTAGTTCTACTATCAATTAAAACTTTAACATCCCTATTAAACAACTTACCATTTAGTAACATAAGGGTTTCTTGTCCATCTAGGTTTCGATTCCCTATAGCAGCATAGATTTGGTACAATTTCTCCTCAACTCTATTACTTAACTCTACCCATTGGGGATATTTATTTGCATAATGACTACCCCCACAAATGAAGCAACCTATCTTGGGTTCCTGAGATCTTTCCTACCTTTTCTTCCATGTTCCTTATTTCAGTGCTAGATCATTATACTTTTGAGGTTGAGGGTTGGAATTATCATTTTTCTAAAATATCTTCTTATAATTTCCTTGGTTCCCATTGTTCTTATTCCCAAAATTTGGGTTCCATTTGATTTTATTGTTTTTCATCTTATCCCATTTCATAAACCCTACACTCTTTCTCTTCTTGAGTTGTTGTCTCTCTACCTCTATCAACCCTACATAGTTGAAGAAGGTCTTTTTGATTTGAAGATTGACCTCTTCCTACCTGGCCAAATCATAAGTTTTTTATAGGATTTTAAGTTTGAGAAAATTAATTACTATATTAACTTTAGGATCCATCCTCAATATGGAATTTTGCACCTTTAGTTTCACATTGATCTCATTATCAGAAATATACTTCAAAAGTTTAACAAATCTTTTGTAGTATTCCTCCACAAACAAGTACCCTGCTAGAGCATAGAAAACTCCTCAAACTTTTCTACATAAAGTTGTTTTGATAGGAATATATTCTTAAATTTCCCCAAAAATCTATACCATTTAAGGTCCATAGCTTGGATTCCTTTGCTACCTTGAATATGTTCCACTATTCTAAAGTTGCATCCTAAATATGAAGGGTAGCCCAAACAATTTTGGGTTTTGAATGAATAATTCTTCATAGAAAAAAATGTTTTCAACTTGTTTAACCATGGCTTAGCTACATTATCCCCTTATCTTCCATTAAATTTAGCTACCTTAACATTCTTAAGGTATTTTGCAAACTCAGTTTTAATTCAAGCTTTACCTCATGACTTCTTCTAACATGATTGTCTTCTCATCTACCCTCTATATTTTTGTTATCTAGTTCTCTGTTAAGTAGGGTTTCTATCATTTTTTGTTGTTATTCCATTTGTTCTTGTAGTAACTTAACTACGGAAGAAAGCTCTTCCACCATATCACTAGAATCCATTGTTCTTCCAATTTTCTTGTGGGAGTCTATTGTCCTTCCAGACTTCTTACTAGAATTCATTCTTCCAATTTTTTTGCTAAAATCCATTATTCTTCTAGAATTATTTTGTATCATAGCTTTCTCTTGTGTAGTTGAACCTACCTTTTTGGATGATCCTCATATCAAAAAAGGTGCCATCTCCTATTCATAAAAGAAGTTGGATAAGTTACAATTTCTCCTAATTGTACTTATAATTAGTTTTATTTCCCCCATGAACTAACTTAGACCATTATCACTCTCCTGATAATGATCATGGTCACACTTGCCTCACCGTTATGTGTCATCCCCAATAAGAAACTCTACTCTAGTATTTTTACTCCTTGGTCTAACTGGTCCAAATGATATGCAATACCCATATTATCCTATATCATGTTAAGGTCCCTAGAGAAGTAAGTATCCCCAAAGTAGTACATCAAGTCAAGGTTCATCATAGATTATCTCCATGGAAGCTTCTAGTCCTATGACCTAGAGCTCTGATACCAACTATAAAAACCCACCAAGACCAATCCAAGAGAGATAATTTTTTTCACAAGAAAGGTTCACAAAGAAGTCCCAATAAATTTTCAACATTGAAAGACAACTACATTTTGAGTTTAATGTCTCTGCAAATGACACTCAATTGGATAGGAGAGGCCAACATCCTATAATTTTAGGGTTCACTTTTCTAAACCTCACCATTTAGAGAAGACACCAATAGTGGCTTCCCTACCTTTCCTATAACCTCATTGGTAAATAAATACTTGACCATGGCATAGGTATTGTCCTTTAAATTCCATAAAACTTAAATAGGAATGTCAATTCCATAACCCTAAATAAGTCTATCTATGTAGGATTATTTTGGCATAATACCTTAGTGCTTAGTTACCACACCTTTGTGGGATAACTAAATATTATACCACTCTCCTAGTAATAAACACAGTCACCCCAACCTCACCGTTCAGGGTGCCACCACTATATTGTATTGTGATTAACTCCAAAGACATCACTACATTAGAACAACCAAGCCTCACTATTCAAGGTATATCATTCACAATTATCTAGTTATTGCATCACCACAATCCCTCCCAAATTATAGAATACTTGGCTATTGCATCATTGCAACTCCTAGGATTCACCTCATCTTAGTTATTACATCACTGCAACTCCTTCTAGAATTGGGTTACCTTCTTGACTCAAGGGTCCTATTGCGGTTTCTAAATTCCAGCCCAAGAATTCCCGTTGAACCCAAGAATAATATATAATAACAAAAATATAATGTATCTTCTATTATAGTAATTAAAGTGCTATAATAGATATAACATGCTTGAATATAACACTATGCTAGTACTAGGACATCAATTAAAATATTTACATTCATAATACTAATATTTAGCAATTCTTTTATTTTAATAAGAATGAATGAACAACATCTAAAATATTGTAATCATAATCTATGTACTAGATTTATTCTTCAATTTTACACATAACCAAAATTTCAAGAGATTCTATAACAACACATAATATTTCATTCATGACCAAGTATTAAAATACCAAACAACATATCTATATTACATCCTTTCTTCATCAAAGGCTTTACATAATTTCAATTATAGTTCCTTCAAGTATTATTTTCTTTAAAATACAATAACATAGAAATACAAAAGCTCCATTCCAATATTTGTTCTTTCAATTTTTTCCTTTGGATAACTCCCTTGACCATAATATTAGCTTAGAATAACTTAGGGATTAGGATAGCTCTCACGTTCAATGCAACTTAACATGCAAACAACCATGCAAAAATACATCTCAAGTAAACAAGGAGAGAATTCCATACTTTTGTCTATAATGGTTTCGTTACCTACTCAAGTCTCAAGAAAACAATTATAAATATTTATAAATACCAAAATGTTTATAGTTCTTTACAAAAACCCATAACCCAATTTTCCAACCAAGCAATTAGATAGAAAAATCTTTTTTTTTTTAAATTAAAAGATCACCATAACATAATAATTCATTTTATTTTAATTAAAGGAACACCATACATAATGATTCCTTTTAAATTAAAATAACACGTATAATGGACCATTAAATACCTAAACATAAATCTATAGCTATCATCCTCCAAAATAGTATTGATTTAATAATAAAGACTAGATTATCCTCTAAAATAATCATTGAATATTTCCACAAATTTCTTTATAAGAAGTAATTATAATTAACACCATCTAATAAACATGCTTCTAAACTATCATTTAATAATCCATAATAGCAATATAAGAAGCAATGAGAGATATGCCACACACTAACATGAGCTACACAAACTATACAATGCTCGACAACCAACCAAGACCACACTAGACCAAGCCAACAATAGATGCTAACATAGACTCATGTATGTCTACACTCTACAAAGGAAAGGAAGGCATAAAGTGCCTCTAACCCATGTTTCCCAATGTAGGGATATGGCTACCAACCAAATATGGTTTTCTAAACACTACATGAAGCTTCCAAAGGCTAATCATATCAGATCCTTAACTCTTAAACACCATAGGTGCTAATTACTCTACTAGAACTAGAAACAAAAGACAAAAAAGAGAGAGGTTTTCACAACTTAAGCAACACTCAACCTTGCACAATAAACTCTACTATAGGAAATTTGGATCAATGTATTTACATGCTTGGGTCTAACATGATCGAATCCTAAATTATATTCTAATGTGGCTACTAAGAAATAACTACCAATGAACTAGACTGCAATGCTCTATGGAAGGATCAAAACAACAATAAAAATTATAGAAGCAAAACAACCAACCCACAAATAGCAACATTGAGGTCTGTTGGACAAAGAAATCAGGTTTAACAAAATGGAGGCTCTCTAAAAAACTATCCAAGATCCCAAAATAAACCAAGCATACACTTGAAATCCAACACAAGGAAAACAAGTTAACGTAAGAAAATAAGTAAAAACTCATAAACATCATCCTTTACTATAAAACCCAATGAAAAATACCTCAACTTGGATGTTATCCAAAAAATTCTCTTTCCTTCAGCTTTGCTTCTTTCTCCCTCTGCTTCCATGCTAGCCTAAAACTTGGAAAACTTCCCTCCCATATGAACTTGGTAAACCTTCCTTGAGAAGCTGTTAATAAACGTTATTGCATGCCTGAATGAGTAACGCCTTGTGCATCACAAAAACCTTTCCAATTTGCCAGTAAAAACCACATTTCAATGGTTGGAATTACCCATAATTAAGCTTAATTACTCAAGAATTACCTTAGTACTAAGGTTATCTAAATTTATCTTTCGAAAGACAATATTATCAAATAATAATTCCATTATATTTCTTCTAAGATTATTGTGTTTTACTAACATTAATATTATCTTTAAATATCAAATGTTAGTATCAATTACTAACATTAATATTAATTATCAACACTTGTCTTGGTGACAAGATTATAAATCCAACGATATCCAAAATTTGGTATAAGCATAAATGTACTACAAAAATAGAAATACCTATTGATAATATGCATAAACCATGATAATCCTTAAGCAGATAGTTTTATTATAACTAACATGTTATCCTACAACTCTAAGGATGGCTCTTTTGCTAATAGCAACCTCCTTGCTTGATGGTTTATTTTAATAAAACACACACAAACATATGCAATGCATCTATATGAGGGTATCATTTTACCCTTAAGCTGTTAATGAGAATGGCATCCATCATTTCTTAAATTTCTCTCAACTCTAGTGGTTGTCCCATATCAATCCATCGATGGGAGTTCCTAGTCCTGCAACCACAAAATAATTAGTAGTACCATATTTCAATGATAGTATATTCAAAGTATATAGTACAACTACCAACACATAAAATAAGTCCATGCATTAGATATCCTCACATAAATACATAAAACAAGTGTCAAGAATAAGTCCTACCAAGGAGGGCCATTACACCCCAATATTACATTATTTGGGATATTATGAATCTCCCATATGAGAGTAAAGGTTTTTCATGAAACTCTAGATCGGCAAAATTCCACACTTTCTTTTTTCAAGTGTGGTCTAGCATCTATCCTCTAGACCATATCACATATATTTGGCAATTGAATTCCTATGTCTACTTTTTGATCTTTTCTAGTATCCAAAGCTTTGAATTTCAACTTAAGCCCTATTGTTTGTATATGTAGCATATCCTTTTTGTTGAGATACCTTAAAAATTCATAACACCAAAGGTGTTATAGATAGATGTTGATGTAACTAAGGTAAACCAAAATTCCATCCATCATATCAAGAATGTGATTAATGATATCAATTTTCAAACAATCATCATCACTTGCACCATTTTTTTTGTCTTTTCCTCCATCATAGTTCATCACAAAAGATCCAATATTTGATTTCTAATACCATCAAATTCTTTAACCAATGTGACATTCTCTAATCTCAAACATTAACTATCATTCTTTGTGGAATGAAAGTCTCTTGCTAGCATCAAATTTTGAATTCCTGGGCTTTCATTTTTGGTAATTATCTTCTTTAGCTTTGTTGCACCATCTTCATCATCTTCACCAATATCATCCTCAAAATAATCAAGAAAAATATGAAAAAATGCATCTATTTTATCCTTTATTAAGCTCTCGAGATCGCTCACTATTTTCCTTAGACTCTCGCTTGGAATAAACTCAAGGACACTAACACAAAAGGACACACGTTCACAATTTGACCTCCATCAACACCAAAAAGTTTCTATAAGGAATAAGTGTCTCAATAACTCTTTTAGTGCCATAATACTTAATGTCCATACACATATTTACCATTATAAAATTCTTATAAATTCCTTCCACTATATTTTTGGGAGGAGTATATAACTACATCACATTTACCTTGTTAGCCTTCACAATATTGTAATCTACTATAAGGTCTGATATTGCTACATTGTTAACCACAATGTTAAGATTTCCATAATATCCCTTCATCCACTTGTAAAATTTATTGATGTTTGTGGAATTTTGCATATGGATGTACATGTATCCCATGTATCCCATATTGCATGGGAACCAAGTGTTACTTCCAATAAAAATATGCTTGACACATAAATATCTCTTCATAATATTTCCTTTCTAAAATTAAATTTCAATTGACATTTTTGTTACCTTGCTAATAATATCTTTGCTCCCATGCAATGCTGTACATAATGTTCTCTTTCAGGCCTACTCAATGTTGAATGCACATTTTGTAATTATATATGCAACACTCTCTTTTTAAAATTTATTTCTAAATTAATTTTTTTTATCTCAAATTTCTTTCTACAATCTTATTTTCCAATTTTTCCTTCTCTAGAATATTTATTATTCTTTCAAAAAAATATTATTCGTATATATCCTAGCAAAAAAAATTATTCTTCCTTCCTCCAAAATCTTCTTCTCTTCAATAAAATAACTTTTATAAAATCACTTTCTTCAAATTAAACCTACCTTACCTTTTTAATACTTTAATATCTTACATATTTCTAGTGATATTTTCAGTTAGTTATCTTCAACTTTGAGAAATCAATTTAACCCTTCTCGTCAACATTTGAGTGACCTCAACTCAAATTATTTCTTCTTTCTTCTTTGCTTTATATTCTTCTGCAATCTTTGTAACTTCATCTTTGAATTATCATAGATAAATTTAGTGCAACCATGAGCCTTCTTTCTTTAAGGGTTGGCTTCTTACAAGTATGGTATTCTCATTGCTTGTCTTCTACAAATATGATCCTTCCTTCTACAAGCCTTGAATCCTTCAAAAATACAATCTTCTCATTGCTATCTCTTTCAATTGTTGTAATATCTCTCACTGTAGCTTTGATACAATGTTATAAAATAGACACAATTCTCATAGTGGTATAATTTCTAGCATCATAAAATTTTACTCAATAATGTACACATTAAACACTTAAAATATGATTGATAAAAAATCTACAATAGAATGTATATATGCATTGCTATTTTGATACATTATATAGAGGTTTATATTCAATATATAATTACATAAGACTCTTCATATACATGTCTCTTGATCATTCTTCTTCTCTCACATATTATATAATTACAAAGTCTCATGATTACATAACTCTCACATATGACACCTCACACTAATCTTCACTTACTCACATGGCACCTTTCAGTTATAACTCACACTTGCACAGTTGACACATCTTCACACTCCACAACTAATGTGGAGCTAAATTGATCAATATTTAATTGCTCAAGAGATACTTAAATAGCACTTTTACAACCATACTCTTCTCAAAATAGAAAATGCTAACAAGAAAACTATGACTAAGATAATCAAAACCAAATTTCTAACTCACACTAAGCTATCAAATGTAATCCAATGACTATGTCATCCATATGTGCCAACATTTATAATTTGGAATAAGATTTGTAAATATTCTAACTTATACTTAGGACTTTAGAATTTAGGAAATAATAAAATATAAACTAAGTCTAAAAAACATAAGACTAGGTCTAAATGACATCCTCATCATACCTTCCCACTAAAGAAGCATTGCAATCCAATGCTTTTACAATAGAAGTGGGACAGAAGATATGTGCAAGTGTCCAAAATACAATCCTCAAACTTGATGAAGGAGAGAGAGATCCATATGTATTATTTTGATCAATAATATAGAGCATACAATTGTCTCAAATATTTGCTTGATCACAAAGAGCAAACAATCATTAGAGACTTTGCTCAAGAGCACACAATCACCCCAATAAAATTGAAATGGACTACTACTACTATAAATGGAGTACCCAGATCAAAATAGGCTAAAAGGTCCATGGTAGTAAATATCTTCAATCATATTTACAAAATATTGCTTGCTCCATATCATTCATGCTTCAAAAATTGGAAGCATGTGCATTGTAAACCTTGAACAACAATAAAATAACTATAGTAAAATGTACAACAAAGAGAGGAAAAAGACACATATCCTTGCATTCAAATACATGGCAATAATCTTGGTGACTCAAAAATTCCAACATCTCATAATGGCACCCACTAAGGCCGATACACTCGAGGCCAAATTCAAGTACCTATAGAAGGATGAGATGAAGGATGTCACCAAGAAGGAAGAACATCTTGTCAAGACACCCACCATGGATGAAGCACTCAAAGCCAAGGTTGAAGGAATCATAGGAATACAAGACAAAAATACCAATGTGGAAGGTGGAAGTGACTCACAAGGTATAAGGTACAAGAAGGCATGGATTGGAGTGATGCCTTCAAAAAGTCATGATGGTGACTTCAACTCCTATTAAGGGAGTATAAAAATTCCCAAATGACATATAAGTGGACTAGAATAATAGAATGGAGTGTCGGGTACCATCGAGTTGCACTCCATTTTATAAATCCATAATATTTTCAAGAAGGTTTCAAAAACCTAAGTTGGAGGATAACAAATCCTCAAAGGCTTCAAAAGCTAAAATAGCTAAGAAGGTGAAATAGAAGTTGATGCAAAAGTTGTGCTTGATGTGGTGCTACTTGAAGGAGTGTTGTAAGTTGTGTTGGTGAAGATATGAACCAAGCTAAAAAAATCCATTGAGAGACAAGCCACTAGGGGTAAAGACAACTCCAATGCATGGAGTACCCATGTGATATCCATGATCACATAAAAAGGGCCATGGTATTGTGAAGGAAGTGTGCTTCCAAAATAGTCTCTAAGGATGAAAGTGGATTTAGGAGTGTTAGGTTTAACAAAAAATGCACTCCATATTACAAAAATTTGATTACTATACCCTAGAAAAATAAACTTTTTACCTCTACTAAGCAATTTTATAGTTTGTCATAGGTAGAATGTGGTAAAAATAAAAGGACAAGTAAGTGCTAAGGCATGGTAATCAAAGAAATAATGAACTAATTAATCAAGAAATTGGTATATTCCTTTCAAGTCAATGATATAACCTGCAAGGCAACTCAGTGACAATGGTCAACAACCTATAATAGTCCAATCTAGGTCAACGAGTTCAACGGTTCACTAGTAGGATCAACGATTTGATAGTCCACTAGAGGTCAACAACATAAGTCAACAATGCATCCATGCAAGGTGAAGCTATCCAACCAAGATGGATATCGATTCATCCATGCATTGCAAATAGGAGAAAATGAATAAACACAAATGTATTTTTATCAAAAAACACCACGCATCACCAACAATATAAGTCATCCAATAAGAGGAGTCAAACATCAACTAATTAGCATGGGCCACCAGTCAAGCATGAGCACTAAGGCTCAAGTACCAACCTTATTGGTTGGTGCTTCAAACAATGTGATGGACACATTTTAAACCGTAGTGGTATCCTCCATGTGCCTAATGGGGATTAAATCCAAAGAAGAAAAATTTCCACTACTTTCAATAATCCATTGGAAAATAAGTTGTGGATGCCAAAAACTGGTCAAAAATACCTGTTTGCATCAAGGAGAGCCTAAAATAATTGATAGATGTTTGTTTTGATTGAGAAATGACCCCAAAGATTGGTGCTGGTATTTGTTGGAGTAGTGCCAAAAAAATTAGCAAGGTGGTCAACAAATGACCAGTATGGGATGTTGTTGGCTATAGGTGGAGCGACGATGTATTATTATCATGAGGTAGTGCATCATCATCAAGAGGATGGGGTGCTAAATGGATAGGAGCAATTGGAAATAAAAAACATTGTTGGTGGCCATAGATTATGGTTAACGAGGCCATCAAATGACATGCATAAAGAATGGTGGCCAGTTGGTAGCTAGCAAAAGCGAAGGATGATTGACTGTTGGTCAATGGTGATCAAGGAAATTTCTTGGAAATTAGGCTTATCATGCTTGATTTTCTTAAATAAGACAAAAAAAACTTACAATATTAATATTAATATTTAATTAAAAACATTTATTTAACCTTTGAAATTCCTCAAATTGAATAACACTAGCCCAAATTGCACCAAATTGAATGCAGGGAGGCAAAATGACTCAAAAAAACTAACAGAGAGCTAATTTGTGAACTAATATTAGAAATTTGAAAACTTTTGCTAAGAATTTATGTACCTAATCCTATATAAACTAGAGCTTCCTAGATAAACTAAGAGTCAATCTCCCACAAGCTTGATATAAGGCTCTAATGCCATTGATGTGGAACCAAAATGACCAATATTTTATTGCTCAATAGGTACTTAAATAACACTTTTACAACCATAATATTCTCAAAATAGAATATGCTAACAAGAAAATTATGACTAAGCTAATCAAGACCAATTTGCTAACTCTCACTAAGCTAACAAATACAATCCAATGACTATTCCAACATTTATAATTTAAAATAAGATTTACAAATATTCTAACTTAGACTTAGGACTTTAGACTTTAGGAAATAATAAAATATAAACTAAGCCTAATAAACATAAACCTAGGTCTAAATGATGTCCTCATCAATAACATGACACATACTCTTAACCTAAATATTAAAATCATACCCTAAATAGTAATCACTTCCTATTCTAAATAAAACACTTCCTAAACTATTAATGACCAAATTATGTAAGATCACCAACAATATGATGTATGTTTTTCATGATATGATACAAAACAATGTGAATTTCTATGTAGATATTTTAGGTTAATAATTTAAACCAGTTTTCTTAGTCATGCCCTTCTAGTACCAAAAGCTATTGTAGCTAGTATGTATCTACATAGTCAAAATCATTCTTCTTCTAAATTCTAAAAGGTATTATTTTTTAAATACAAGTTTTTCATCAAACAATTAAACTAAAATTTCAATCCATAAAGTTAAAAATAAATATTGTATCATACACATTGCAATTTGTAAATTCATGTATAGATCATCCATAAATTGCTTATAAAATCCATAAATTTATTATAAAAATAGTAAAATTTCTTTATGATGGGATTTTAAAATGGAAAAATATAAGAAATAATTTGCATTCAAATATTACAATAATTAAAGTGTATCTTATTCAAAATATATAAAAATACTAGAGGTACAAAGTGAATAGCAAGCCTTTTGTGTGGTTGAGATTAGCTCAGATAGTTATGATCCAATGGATCAGATTGTATGCCTTTGCTATTTAAGCAAGACTCCTTTCAATGAATAATATCAAGTGTTTTACTTTTCCAACATGGTATCAGAGCAGGCCTTCTAGATGGTTTAAAATTTTTTTGGGAGGTCTTTTTAGTTTTTTGTATGGATTTGTAGTCTTATATTACAGATCTAGTTTTGCAGTCAGTGCTCTTGTTGAATCTCACATTTTTCCAACCTTTTTGACCCCTGTTACTTTGTGTTATGGGTTCATATCCATTTATAGCAGTTCAGATGATGCAAAATTTTAGTGGTGGGAACATTCATGTTTTTTTTCACTTTCAATGGAGGGGAGCTTAAGTATCTCTATAGCACCCTTTATATTCAAAGCCTCTGTCATTGAGAGGAGCTTGATATCTCAGCCATTTTTTCCCAGCAGCCATTTTTTCCTAGCAGCCCTTTTTCATGGCAGGTCAAACCACCGCTGGGATGCATGCAACATCCATTTTTTTTAAGAGAAAAAAACCCTCGTGCCCACATTTTTTTTAGCTTCAACGTGAGGAGACTTCGGTATCCAGTTTTTGAAGCATGAGATTATGGGTCAGAATACATGCTTCGCTGGTGGCTCGAATCAAATATTTACAAATTTTTTTAGTGCCCCTTGTTTGCTGCAATTGACGTCAAAGATTCATGGCGAGCGGAGATCGACGCCCTCAAGATGCTTCATTGACTACATGTGGCTATTAAAATAAATCAGCACTACTCAACTAGTTATAGGCTATGCATGGTGAATTAGCAGGACGAGTCAAAGTCCATTCAGTGGGACTCGTGGCATCGATTTTCAATCAAGAAGAAGTCTCATGGATGCCTTCACCAATATGATATCGATGGTCGTAGTTGTGTTCAATCGCTCGTTGTAGCTTTATGATGTAGAATTTGTAATTTTTGCTATTTTTGCAAAAAAAACAAACAAACGACCAGTCATAGAAGATTGTGATGCGATTTCACGTATAAAAACTACATATATTTTTTTGCACTAAGGTAGTGGTGTTGTGGATTGCGATGTTGGTGGCATGCTCGGGGATTTTGGAGGCTGTTACATGGATGGCAGATCTTATGGAGAAGCAACGTCCTCGTGCACCTAAAACTCCTTAGGTAGTAACGAGTTCAACACTATTGAGGGTGCTTGCAGCAAGCAATTACCAATAAAATAGCTCATTGTTACGTTCTAGCAGTTCTTGTACCTGCACTAATACAGTATGAGCATATCAACCAGTGAAATCCAGTGTGTAATGATCTGATGATCGAATCCGAAGGATGATGACTCGAAGTGGTGATGTAATTTTTTAACTGTTTTCTTAGCGATCAATTGTTGTGATCACTGTTGAATGAAAGTGACAAGATGTTGATTTCGAAGTTGTAGGAGACACAGGCAGTCGCACATGATGTGAAGTGATATTTTGATATTTTTGGCATTTGATTCATTGATATAATGGAACAATCACCTGCTTTGGCAGAGGATTTTTCTTGATGGATTTATCTATTCGTGGAAGTGCAGATCTACAATGTAATATTATTACCACTCCTGTAATTTTTCTCTAAAGAGTTTTGAATGGATTTTGAGATTACCAGCAGAGGATGAAAACATCCATAAATGTGGAGGTAGCTCTGTTTTTTCATTATTTCAACTCATTCTATAAAAAAAAAATGAGTTCCAAGCTTTCGAAACTGTTAGATCATCAAGACAAGGGACCACAAGGCTTGTATTTTTTCCACAAATTGTTTTACGCATCATCAGACTATGATTTAGTCTCAGATCATGCATGCTATGAATGAATGGTAGTTTGATGAGATTGTTAACGTGTTGTTTTAATTTGCCCTCCAGGATCTGATTCGATCTAATAAAATTATGACTAGAAAATGTTACACAAATGATTTTGCTACAACCGAGATGACAATGACCGTTGAGAGATCAGGTTTTTGTGTTCATCATGTTTTTTAAATTTTTTGAATTGATGGTTTTCGGCCAAACATGTGCTCTTTGAGATGGTTCGTCCTCCCACTTGGCATGATAAAAATGAAGCAACATAGGAGAAGGAGGTTTAGGAGTTGATGCCATGGCACCCTATGCCAATTTGTTGGCAGTTGGCAAGTGATTAGTCCCATTGAATTTTGCCCATATGCATCACAAGCTTGACAAGATGCCATGAAGGATGAGGAGCACCCACGCCGCACCCGTGATCTCAGCCCCGAGTTTAGGGACCAGGCGGCATTGAAAACTAGGCCGCATATCAAATAAACAACCTTAAAGTAAATATGTTTTTTTCGAAAAAATAATGTTTGTTTCATCCAATTAAGTGGGTCCATGTTTTGTTAAGGAGGGGATGCTCATAATTTATCCACATGGAATGTAATATTTTTTAAAAAGGGATGGGCCCATATTTATTTAGTAAAAAGCAAAAGAGAAAATTTTAAAAAATGGCCTCATTGGCATTTTTTATTTTTTCCAAGTGGATATAATGACCCATATAACATCTCTTGCACATGAATCCTTTTATTTCATTATGAGAGTCATTTTCATAAAAAAAAATTGTGAGGGAAGAAGATTATTATTTTCCTGCAAGATATAGGTCTTATTGAAACCCCAATATAGGAGTATTTATAGTTGTCGAAAAGGTTTTTCTGTGTCGAATAATATGGTGCAGTCAATTTTTAGTTTTGAACCTGTTTTACATATTTTTTTGTGGATCAAAATTGTTGTATCATGGAGTGCATTCTCGGTTGAACCCGACACTCCCAGACATTTGTTAATGTGATCCTAGTATCTAGTCATCTCCTCTATATCACCTAGTGGTTGCAACGGCTGGTTACCCATGCATTCCGATAGGATGAGGAGGTCACCATAAGGACATGTTCGAGAGCTACATTGGTGCCCTTTATTCCCTTGAAGTAAGTTGTTTGTCCACTTTTTGGACCTTGTTATCAGCCCATTGTGTTCATATAGGTGGAAACCACTACTTATGCTTGTGGAGTCAATTTGGACATCCCTTGTGATTCTTGTGGTTCTTTCCACACTATCTTCACACTCTTATTTTTGTGAGACACTTTGGTTTCAAGGGGTTTTCTTTAGTGACATTTTTTCATGGTTCATAGCCTTGATCTGTGTCACAAGCACCAGTCTGGGAGTATGATTTCATTCATTTTGGTGATGAGTCTCTACTTTTTTGAGACATCTAATGGATCCTTTGCAGGCTTCTTGATGGAAGTTGTCCTAGGGGGGTTGAAGAGGACATCTTCCTTCCTCTCCATCCTCCATGCACATCTTCCTTCTTATACTTCTTCTATTCTGGCAAGTGATTTTCTCCCACTTGTTTTGATTTTATTGTTTTTCACTACCTCCTAGTATCACTTAAGGGGAGGTGTTAGTATATCCTAGTACCACTTAAGGGGGGTGTTAGTATATCCTAGTACCACTTAAGGGGGGGTGTTAGAATAATAAATTATATCCTAAGTTGTTACTAGGATAATTTGTGTGGTTGAGATTAGCTCAATTAGTTATGATCCAATGGATCAGATTGTATGCCTTTGCTATTTAAGCAAGGCTCCTTTCAATGAATAATATCAAGTGTTTTACTTTTTCAACAAAAAAAAAATTAAATTCAAGCTTATGTAATACTAAATTGTACCTATATAACAATTTAAAATGAAAACTTAAATAAAACGATAATACATCTCATAAAAATACATAGAAATATTTAAAAAAAATGTAAAATCCAATCAAAACATTTAAAACAATAGTTTTATTTCCAAATTATCCAACCCTAGGAAAAAAGTCAACTTGATCTTATTTTTAAAATATTTTTAGAGAAAACAATAATCAAATACTTTTTTGGGTGGTGAAAAATGACTAAATTTTATTAAACAGAAACCAAATTACATAGTCATGAGACCTTTCATATGTGGGGCATAGATTGCAAGTACCTCTAGATATACATACCTATAATCCCATGAAGGCTAAATGCATAATTAGAGAACAGACAAAAAATACACAAAAAAGCATTGTTACACCTAATCACTGAATGACATATCAAAGGACTCAAAACTGCAATAAGACAAAAACATCGGTTCATTTTCCTTGTATATTGCATATCCTCTCAAAATCATAATCGAGAGGTCTTCATTTTTAGTGGCTATTGCAAATTCTTGTAGCTCCACCAACTCATCCTACTAATATCCACTATTATTTGTCTATCATATCTCTACCTTCCAACATACACAATGATTCGAATGATTCCTAATCTTGAAACTTTGAGGCCTTCAATAGCCTTGTACGCAAATCCTCCCTCCTCCCAAGAGTTTCCATGATGGTACTTATTCCTTTTCCATCATTGGTGTAATCCTATCGAAGTAAAACCTACAAGTCCATATAATATTCCCCCAAGTTTTACCCCTGCCATAATCCCCTACCATGGCTAATCTATCTGTAACTTTGTTCTTTTCCCTCACTACATGGCGAAATTTTATCTAATGTTCTATTTTTAAAACCCATAATATCATCCAGGATCCATTGGACCCTATTAGAAATAGATTATATTACATCATTTAGGTCATGTAAATGTACCTTTCTTGGTAAATACTTAGGACATTAGATTACTTTCAAAATGCAAAACAATCAACTAATGTTTACTAATAACTCCCTCTCTTAAATGCATGTATTTTTTCAATTCAAGAATATTTTTCTTTCAATTTCTTATTGTATAGTTTTTAACTATAGAATAAATATTTCTATAGTTTAAAGGTTTAACTATAAAAAAATAATTTAATATATTTCTATATTTTAAAGGTTTAACTATAGAAAAATATTTTTTTTTCAAAAGTAAAAGATATAATTTCGTTAGAAATATTGAGTTGTCATTGATGTCAAAGGCAAAAATATCTTCAAGGATGAAATATTGATGTCAAAGGTAGAAATATCTTCAAGGATGAAATGTTGATGTCAAAGGCAGAAATATCTTCAAGGATGAAATGTTGAGTTGTCATTAATGTTCAAGGCAAATATCTTCAAAGGTGATTTTATATGCTTTAATATTTAAATGAAATATTTAAATATTAAAGAGGGAGGTTTATATTTAAATCAAAGGATTTAAATATAATTTAAATATATAAAAGTTTAAATAAAGTGGAAGGTTTATATTTTTAAAATATTAAAAATTAAATCTGCATGGGCCGACCTCCTTGAGTGCACCATACAAAAGAAAGTTTGAAAATTCAAATATTCAAAATAATGGACCAAATTCCTTGGGCACGAAAGATAAAAGCATATTAATAAGGCCATTAATTCACTTTGGCTAAGGGTATACAATTTGATTATCCTTCGGGTGAGAGAGTGCAACGAGTAGAAGATGGAGGAGGAGAGGAGCGCAAATTTGATGGCAGCGATACAATGAAGGATCCATATATTTAGTTGTGCTTCTTTGGTTTCATCCACTAGGGTAGCCCAATTGGTTTCCTAGCTCGTGTGGAGCGCTGCTATGCCAAAGGTACAAGGGTTGAATCCCCTCGATGCCTATTTTTCTATGGTTTTTGTTGTTCGAGGTAGTGCAAAGATGAAGTCAAATATCATATTGTGCCCCTTTGGTTTTATCCGTTGGGGTAGCCTAGTCGATTGCCTAGCTCATGTGGAGTGCTACGGTGCAGAAGGTTAAAGGATCGAATCTCTTCGATGCCCATTTTGCTGAAGAGTTTGAGATAGCACAACGAAGGAGTTAAATATTTTCTTGCACATTTTGGTTTCACCTGTTGCGGTAGCTCAATTGGCCATGAGCCCGTGTTAGGGTGTTGTGCTTCTAGAGGTCAGGGGATCAAATCTCATCCATGACTATGCAAGGTAATTATAAAGTTTAATTTTTATTAAATTTAATAAAAGGGGAGATATAAGGGTTATGGTGTTAGTATAAAGCTTCATTTTTACAATTTAATAAAAGGGAGATATAAGGGTCATGATGTTAGTATAAAGTTGTAATTTTTGCAAATTAATAAAAGGGAGATATAAGGGTCATGTTGTTAGAATAAAGATTTATTTTGTAAGTTTTAAAAGGGAGATATAAGGAGTTATTTTTAAGCTTTATTGTGTAGGTTTTTAAAATAAATGATAAGGGTTTAAAGTGATTGATTTGATATTTAAATCAAGAAGGGAAAAAGAGAATTATTGACCATATTTGAAAAGCACATGCAAGAGGAAGATCATCATTATTGAGGTAAATTTGGAGGGCACATATTTGGAACAAGTCAAGGTGTCAAATAATATTAAGTGCACATATTCACCCAAGCATTCAATTAACAAGGAAGGACAATTCAGTCATTTCAATAAGAAGAAAAGGTACACATGATAGTGGAAGAAGAGCAAGGTATTAGCATCTCCAAGTCAACACACAAGTAAGTTATCTAAGCTAGACTTGAGCTACCTTTAAAATGTAATAAATGTGAGATATGTGGAAATGACAAACTTAATAAATGTGAAGAACATATTAGCCATTTGAAGCTTACTACATTAGTGCATATCATTCTCTATATGTTCATGAAGATAAAAAAATTCTGGGTAGAATATGTCTGAATTGCTTTTAGTAGTGGAAAGCAAAATGAAGAAAAGGTGAAGAACTTGATGCCATTATCAAGTAGGTTTTGGAGCAGATTTGAGCAGTGTTTGTGAGCAGGTTTTGGAGTAGATTTGAGTAGTGTTTGTGAGCAGGTTTAATAGCACATTTGAGTAGTATTTGTGAGCAGGTTTTAGAGTAGATTTGAGCAGGTTTTGTGAGTAGGTTTTGGAGTAGATTTGAGCAGGTTTTGTGAGTAGGTTTTGGAGTAGGTTTGGTGATTAGGCTTTGGAGCAAAATGAGATTTGTGTCTCCTATGGATTTATGTCCATGAACTTGAGCAAAATGGGATTGGTGTCTCCTATGGATTGGTGTCCATGAACTTGAGCAAGGGGATTGGTGTCTCCTATGGATTGGTGTCCATGAACTTGAGTAAGGAGATTGGTGTCTCCTATGGATTGGTGTCCATAAACTTGAGAAATGGGATTGGTGTCTCCTATGGATTGGTGTCCATGAACTTGAGCAAGGGTATTTGTGTCTCATGTGGATTGGTGTCCATGAAATTGAGCAAGGGGATTGGTTTACATGAACTTGTATTAGGGATTGGTGTCTCCTATGGGTTGGTGCCCACAAAATTTATTGAAGAAATATATAAGCAATATTTTTTCATGGTTTTCTCTCAAGAGGGAGTTTCCACATAAAATATTTATCTCTTATGTGTGTGGTGATTTGTGCATTGTTTCATTATTGCATTGATATTATTTGAAGTTATTACTTTGGAAATAAAAGAGAAAAGTTTTATCTTATACTATTCACCCCCCTCTCAGTATAATATTGTGTTCTTCAATTGGTATCAAAGCGGGTTCCTTCATGAAAGCCTAATAGCTTGAAGGAAGATCTTACAAGAACACACATGGCTAGCCATGAAGGTTTTTTATCAAATAGGGCACCACTATTTGATGGGACTAACTATGCTTTCTAGAGCATAAGGATGTAAAATTATTTGATGGCACATGGCTATGATATATGGTAATCCGTTGAGGATGGGTTCACACCACCTACAACTCCTCCCACGGATAGAGATGGCAAGAAACTATTTGAAAATAATTCTAGGGAAATGAATGCAATATTAAGCAGGTTATGTGAATCAGAGTTTGTGAAAGTCATGCAATGCACCTCAACAAAAGAAATATGGGACAAGTTACAAAGAACATATGAAGGAGATGACAAGGTTAAAATGGCAAAACTTCAAACCCATAGGAGGAAGTTTGAAGACTTAAAGATGAAATATGAGGAAGATATTTCCAAGTATCTACTCCAAGTTGATGAGGTTTTCAACACCATTCGTGGACTTGGAGAAAATATTGAAGACTCTAAGATTGTTCAAAAAATCTTAAGGTCACTTCCCATGAGGTTTGATGCAAAGGTTTCAGCAATAGAAGAGATGAAGGATCTTAAAACCTTAAGCATGGATGAGCTACATGGAATTCTCACAACCTATGATATGAATAGACAAAGATCAAACATCCAAATAGAAAGCAACATTTAAAGCTTCAAAGAAGACAAAGAATAAGGAACCATAATCAAGTGAAGAATCAAGCAGTGGAGAAGAAGCTAACTTTGTGTGAAGGAATAAGAAGGGTCCAAGAAAATATAAAGGTATACATTCTATGAAATGTTTTAATTGTGGTAACCTTGGTCACTATGCATCTAATTGTCCAAAAGCTAGAAGTAGTAGCAATGAAGAAGAAAAGGAATATAAGAAAAATAAAGAAATAAAATTTTATCATGAAAAGAAAAACAGGTATGGTCAAAACAAGCATGAGAAGAAGATATTTCAAAGACACAAGAAGAGTTTTTATGTTGAAGAAGCAAGCAGTTCTTCCAGCAACAGTGATGAAAGTCTCTCAAATAGTGAAAGATAAGAAATCCTATTTTTGGCCATAGAAGAGAAAGAAGATGCTCTTGTTTTCAAAGACCAAGAAGAAGAGAAAGATTCATAAAATGAAGAAGAAGCCATGGTTGAAATAGAAGAGGAACTTGTTGTTGCTCTTGAAGAGTTGAAGAGGGTTAGAAATAAGAACTCAATATTGAAGGCTCAAGTACAAGAGGATGAGAAGAAAAAGGTAAAGTTATCACAAGAACTCATTGACCTGAAAGTTAAAGTTGAAGAGGCAAAGTGAATTGAAGAAGGTATGGCTGAGCAATTAAAGACAAAAGAGTTGGAATGTGAAAACTAGAACATGAGGTTGTCTCTTTGAGGAAGGAAGTGGAATATTCTAATGATAAGCTACATAGGTTTAGAAAAAGCACAAAAATTGTGGGTGATATTATCAAAATATAGAGATCTTCGACTATGAGGACTGGACTTGGTTTTGAAGAAGGTCAAAGAAAATAAAAGGGGGAGTCAAGCTCAAAAGGAAAAGAGGCATCAAAGAAAATGATTAAAGAGGAACCTAAGACCTATGCTGATGTGTTGAGAAGTGGAAGCATCAAGAAGGAAGAAAACAAAGCATCATCAAGGAATAAGGTCCATCACAGAAACAATAATGAGAGAACCATGCGGTAATATCCTCCAAGGTAATCATACATGTTTCAATATTTCTTCCATGGTTATTGTTTCTCATGTAACAAATTTGGTCATAAAGCTATAAATTGCAGGGTCCGTGCTAAGAATAATTTTGGCTTCACCAAGAGGAATTTCAATTTATTTGCACCTCTCATGGACTACAACATCATATGCTACAAATGTAATAATTTTGGGTATACAACTAGATGGTGTAGAACAGTGTTCCCTGAACTTCTAAAGTCAAGCAAAAAAGAGGATGGTCAAAATTTTCAAAAGGGTATGACCTCCAAATTTTGGAGAAAGAAAATAGAACAAGAAGAGGAGCATAGTAATTTGGGAGTTTCACTCCCATATCATAATTTAACATCTCAAGAAGAGCAAGTAGGAAGGGGGCGTTGTCAAGTGTCTTATATTTCAGCCCTAAGGAGCCTTTGCCATTGATGTCAAAGGGAGAGAATTTTAGTAAGGGGGAGCAACTAGTCAAGGGGAGCAACTTGTGATCCTGTTCAATAAAGGTTAGTTTCATTGTAGGGTTGCCATCAATGACAAATGGGGAGATTGTTAGAAATATTGAGTTGTCATTGATGTCAAAGGCATAAATATATTCAAGGATGAAATATTGATGTCAAAGGCAGAAATATTTTCAAGAATGAAATGTTGATGTCAAAGGAAGAAATATCTTCAAGGATGAAATGTTGAGTTATCATTAATGTTCAAGGCAGATATCTTCAAAGGTGATTTTATATGCTTTAATATTTAAATAAAATATTTAAATATTAAAGAGGGAGGTTTATATTTAAATCAAAGGATTTAAATATAATTTAAATATATAAAAGTTTAAATAAAATGAAAGGTTTATATTTTTAAAAGTTTAAACATTAAATCTACATGGACCAACATCCTTTAGTGCACCATACAAAATAAAGTTTGAAAATTCAAATATTCAAAATAATGGGCCAACTTCCTTGGGCACAAATGACAAAAGCATATTAATAAGGCCATTAATTCACTTTGGCTAAGGGTATGCAATTTGATTATCCTTCGGGTGAGAGAGTGTAGTGAGTAGAATATGGAGGAGGAGAGGAGCACAAATTTGGTGGTAGTGATATGATGAAGGATCCATATATTTAATTGTGCTTCTTTGGTTTCATTTGTTGGGGTAGCCTAGTTGGTTGCCTAGCTCACATGGAGCGCTACTGTGCAGAAGGTACATGGGTTGAATCCCCTCTATGCCTTTTTTGCTATGGTTTTTGTTGTTCAAGGTAGCATAAATATGAAGTCAAATATCATATCATGTCCCTTTGGTTTGTTGGCAATTTTGGGTACCTTGGGTACATTGCCTTTGCTCAAGTGTAGATGTTGTCATTGATGTCAAGAAGTTCTTGAAGCAATTTGATTTGATGTCAAGGAATTTGTTTTGATGAAGGTTTTTCAGAGCATGATCAGTGAGTTTCCAAGAAGTCCTTAGTGGCCCATTTGCAAAAGATCAAGAAAAATACAAGTAAGAAAAAGTATGCAGCCGGCTGGAAAAACTGTCGTGATTTTGTGACATGTTTGAGGAGAGAGAAAGTACTGGCAAAACTATCACGATTTTGCGACATGTTTGAAGAGAGAGAAGCTGGAAAAACTGTCGCGATTTCGCGACATGTTTGAGGAGAGAGAAAGAAGCTGGCAAAACTGTCGCTATTTCACGACATGTTGGCGGAGAAAAAGACAAGTGGAAAAATTGTCGCGATTTCGCGACATGTTGGCAGAGAAGGAGAGCAAGATGGAAAGTGTCGCGATTTTGCGACATGTCGCATTTTTGCGACTCAAAAAGTGCAGGAAGGCAAAGAAGGAAAAGCGTCGCGATTTCGCGACATGATGCAAGGCAAGTTGTACGGACGAAAAAGTGTCGCGATTTCGCGACATGATGCAGAAGAGAGAGTCCGCAGAGTGAACTGTCATGATTTCATGACAAGTTCGAAGAGAGAGAAAGTTGCTCGAAAAGTGTCACGATTTCGTGACATGCTGCAGAGGTTGAGGTGAGGACTGTCACGATTTCACGACATGCTAAAAAGCTCAAAGTGAGAACTATCACGATTTTGCAACATGCAGCAAAGAGAAGAGTTTGAAATGAGAAGCGTCGTGATTTCGCGACAGGTTGCAAGGAAAGCTTTCGAAAGCTGAAAGCGTCATGATTTCATGATAGAATGAAAGGATAGCGTACGGATGAAGGAAGTGTCACGATTTTACGATAGGAAGAAAAGAACAGCTTATGGATGCAAAAAATGTCACGATTTCGCTATAGGTTGAGATGGCAGCATTTTGTTGGAGAAAGTGTCATGATTTCACGACAGAAACAGGAAGCAAGTCTTCAAAAGAAGAAGCGTCGCAATTTTGCAATGAATTCAAGAAGGAAGAGCTCAAAGGCGAAAGCGTCATGATTTTGCGACATGTTCCAGTTTCACGGGCGTAAGACAGAGAAAAGCATAAGGCAGCAAAAGTGTCACGATTTCACGACATGTTTCGTTTTCGTTGGTGTAAGCCGAGAAAAGGTTAAGAAAGCAAGAAGAGTCACGATTTCACGACAGAAGTGAAGATGACATCAGCAAAAGCAGAAAGTGTCACGATTTTGTGACAAGAACTTAAGTAAAGTCGACAAAGGCTAAGGTGTCACGATATCGTGACAAAAGCCAAAGGAAGGTGTACAGTTGCAAAAGGTGTCGCGATATCACGACATGTTGTAGTTTCATGGCAGAAGCTACAAAAATAGAGGCGGTTGAAGCCGACAGAGTTAACCTTGAGCCGACGAAGTTTAGGGTTGTGCAGCCGACGAAGTTTAGGGTTACATCTGACTTAGATTGAGTGTTTTGAACTTAAAATTTATGCTATAAAAGGGGGGCTGTTTCAAGATTGAAAGTATCGAATAAGTTAAGTCCATGGTGTGCAAAGAGCAGTCGTGTTGAATTAAGCAAAGTGTGTGAGATGCAGCCACAACAGCACAGTTAGCACAGAAGTGGCGAGATGATGTCAAAGAGCGTAAAGGAGCAGAAGCGGTTGTGAGTTGTGGTGTTCGAAGACAGTGCATAGAAGTGAGGAGTTCAATCGCCGAAGAGCTGAGTGCTGCTATGTTTGTGCAGACTGTGCAAAAGTTGGTTTCAACCAAATGCAGCTGTGACAAAACAGTGAGAACTTGTTGGACAACATTGAGCAAGCATTTGTTGAGCTTGTGGAGCAGTTTGGGCAGGTTCTTCTGAGAACTTGCAAAGCAGATCTGAGACAAGTCTTGGTGAAGACTTGGATGAAGATCAAAGCCAGCATTAGTGCAAGTTGGTGAACCACTTTTGTGAACCAGATTGAGGACCTGTTGAGGACAGAGATTGATGCAGATTGAGGACCTGTTGAGGATAGAGATTGATGCAAATTTTAGGACAGATTTATGCCAGACCGAAGGACTATGTTTGGTGCAGACCAGAGAAAGAGGAAGAGGACATTTGTGCTAGACCAAAGGACTGTGTTTAGTGCAAATTCAAGGACCAACTTTGAGGTGACAGAGTTGAGGACAAAGGTCTCCAGCTAGAGCAGGGAAGACAGGTGTCTTCTATGGATAGAGTTCCATTTTCTAAGGGCAGTAGAGGCAGAGGTCTTCTAGAGGATCACCAGTCAAAGAAGAGCTAGGGGAAGGTATCTCCTTTGGGTTGGTGCCCATAAACATTGTAATCGGGAAAGGTATTCCCAGAGGTTGAATTGATAAAATTTAGAGAAATATTTTATCCGTGGAGTAGCCCACATTGGGTGAACCACGTAAATTGTTGTCTCTTTATGGATGGTGTTTTGTGCATTGCTTTGATTACTGCTGTTGATACTGCTATCTATACACTGCATTATATTGATTTGAAAGAAAAAGTAAAAAGTGGTCTTATACTGTTCACCCCCCCCTCTCAGTATAAGCTTGTGTTCTTCATGGTTTTATCCATTAGGGTAGTCCAATCGATTGCCTAGCTCACGTGGAGCACTATGGTGCAGAAGGTTAAAGGGTTAGATCTCTTTGATTCTCATTTTTTTGAAGAGTTTGAGATAGTGCAATGAATGATTTAAATATTTACTTGCACCTTTTGGTTTCACCTACTGTGATAGCTCAGTTGGCCATGATCTCGTGTTAGGGTGCTATGCTTCTAGAGGTCAGGGGATTGAATCTCATCTATGACTGTGCAAGGTAATTATAAAGTTTATTTTCTATTAAAATTAATAAAAGGGGAGATATAAGGGTTATGGTGTTATTATAAAGCTTTATTTTTGCAATTTAATATAAGGGAGATATAAGGGTCATGATGTTAGTATAAAGTTATAATTTTTGCAAATTAATGAAAGGGAGATATAAGGGTCATGTTGTTAGAATAAAGCTTTATTTTGTAAGTTTTAAAGGAAGATATAAGGAGTGATTTTTAAGCTTTATTGTGTAGGGTTTTAAAAGAAATGATAAGGGTTTGAAGTGATTTATTTGATATTTAAATAAAGAAGGAAAAAAGATAATTGTTGATCAAATTTGAAAAGCACATGCAAGAGGAAGATCATCATTATTAAGGTATATTTGGAGGGAAAATATTTGGAATAAGTCAAGGTGTCAAAGAATATTAAGTGCACATATTCACCTAAGCATTCAATTAACAAGGAAGGACAATTTAGTCATTTCAAGAAGGAAATGTACACATGATAGTGGAAGAAGAGCAAGGTATTAGCATATCCAAGTCAACACACAAGAAATTTATCTAAGCTATACTTGAGCTACCTTTAAAATGTAATAAATGTGAGATATGTGGAAGTGATAGACTTAATAAATGTGAAGAACATATTAGCCATTTGAATCTTACTACATTAGTGCATATCATTCTCTATATGTTCATGAAGATAAAATAATTTTGGGTAGAATATGTTTGAATTGCTTTTAGTAGTGGAAAGCAAACTAAGGAAAAGGTGAAGAACTTGATGCCATTATCAAGTAGGTTTTGGAGCATATTTGAGTAGTATTTGTGAGTAGGTTTTGAAGTAGATTTGAGTAGTGTTTGTGAGTAAATTTTGGAGTATATTTGAGCAGTATTTGTGAGCAATTTTTGGAGCAGACTTGAGCAAGTTTTGTGAGCAGGTTTTGGAGCAGATTTGGGTAGGTTTTATGAGCATGTTTTGGAGTATATTTTGGAGCATAAGAGGATTGGTGTCTCTTGTGGATTGGTTTCCATGAATTTAAGCAAAAAGGGATTTGTGTCTCCTGTGGATTGGTGTCCACAAAATTGAGCAAGGGGATTGGTGTCTCCTATGGATTGGTGTCCATGAACTTGAGCAAGAGGTTTGGTATCTCCTCTATATTGGTGCCCATGAACTTGAGAAAGGGGATTGGTGTCTCCTATGTATTGGTGTCCATGAAATTGAGCAAGGGGATTTGTGTCTCCTATGGATTTTTATCTACTAACTTGACCAAGGGGATTGGTGTCTCCTATGGATTGGTATCCACGAACTTGAGCAAGGGTGATTTGGTGTCTTCTGTGGATTGGTGTCCATGAACTTGAGCAAGGGGATTGGTGTATCCTATGCATTGGTGTCCACAAAATTGAGCAAGGGTATTGGTGTCTCCTATGGATTGGTGTCCACAAAATTGTATAGAGGATTGGTGTCTCCTGTGGGTTGGTTCCCATGAAATTTATTAAAGAAATATATAAGCAATATTTTGTCATGGTTTTCTATCAAGAGGGAATTTCCATGTAAAATATTTGTCTCTTATGTGTGTGATGATTTTTTCATTGTTTCATTATTACATTTATATTATTTGAAGTTATTGCTTTGAAAATAATTTTTTTTTTTATCTTATACTATTCACCCCTCCTCTCAGTATAAGCTTGTGTTCTTAAATTGGTATCAGAGCGGGTTCCTTATTGAAATTCTAACAGCTTGAAGGAAGATATTACAAGAATACACATGACTAGCCATGAAAGTTTTTCATCAAATAGGGCACCACTATTTTATGGGACTAACTATGCTTTTTGGAGCATAAGGATGCAAACTTATTTGATGGCACATGGCTATGATATATGGAAATCCGTTGAGGATGGGTTCACACCACCTACAACTCCTTCCATGGATAAAGATGGAAAAAGCCTATTTCAAAATAATATCAGGGCAATGAATGCAATATTAAGTGGATTATGTGAATCAAAGTTTGTGAAAGTCATGCAAGCACCTCAACAAAAGAAATATGGGATAAGTTACAAAGAACATATGAAGGAGATGACAAGGTTAAAATGGAAAAATTTTAAACCCACAGGAGGAAGTTTGAAGACTTAAATATGAAAGATAAGAAAGATATTGCCAAGTATCTAATCCAAGCTGATGAGGTTTTCAACACCATTCGTGGACTTGGAGAAAATATTGAAGACTCTAATATTGTTCAAAAAATATTAAGGTCACTTCCCATGAGGTTTGATGGAAAGGTTTCACAAATAGAAGAAAAGAAGGATCTTAAAACCTTAAACATGGACGAGCTACATGGAATTCTCACAACCTATGAGATGCGGATGGAAAAAGATCAAACATCCAAATGGGAAGCAATATTTAAATATTCAAAGAAGACAAAGAATAAAGAACCAAAATCAAGTGAAGAATCAAGTAGTAGAGAAGAAGCTAACTTTGTGTGAAGGAATAAGAAGGGTCCAAGAAAACACAAAGGTATGCATTCTGTGAAATGTTTTAATTGTGGTAACCTTGGTCACTATGCATCTAATTGTCCACAAGCTAGAAGTAGTAGCAGTGAAGAAGAAAATGAATATAAGAAAAAGAAAGAAAGAAAATTTTATCATGAAAAGAAAAATAGGTATGGTCAAAACAAGCATGAGAAGAAGATATTTCATTTACACAAGAAGAGTTTTTATGTTGAATAAACAAGTAGTTCTTACAACAACAATGATGAAAGTCTCTCAAATAGTGAAAGAGAAGAAATCCTATGTTTGGCCATATAAGAGAAATAATATGCTCTTGTTGTCAAATACCAATAAGAAGAGAAAGATTCAAAAAATGAAGAAGCAATGGTTAACATAGAAGATGAACTTATTGTTGCTCTTGAAGAGTTGAAGAGGGTTAGAAATAAGAAATCAATATTGAAGGCTCAAATACAAAAGGATGAGAATACAAAGGAAAATTTTTCACAAGAACTCATTGACCTAAAAGTTAAAATTGAAGAGGCAAAGCGAATTGAGGAAGGTATGGCTAAGCAGTTAAAGACAAAAGAGTTGGAATGTGAAAAACTGGAACATGAGGTTGTCTATCTGAGGAAGGAAGTGGAATATTCTAATGATAAGCTACACACATTTATAAAAAGCATAAAAATCATGGGTGATATTATCAAAATATAGAGATCTTCGACTATGAAGACTGGACTTGGCTTTGAAGAAGGTAAAAGAAAATAAATAGGGGAGTCAAGCTCAAAAGGAAAAGAGGCATCAAAGGAAATTATTAAAGAGGAACCTAAGATCTATGCTAATGTGTGTAGAAGTGGAAGCATCAAGAAGGATGATAACAAAGCATCATCATGGTCTAAGGATCATCACAGAAACAACAATGAGAGAACCATGTGGTAATATCCTCCAAGGCAATCAAACAAGTTTCAATATTTCTTCCATGGTTATTGTTTCTCATGTAATAAATTTGGTCATAAAGTTGTAAATTGTAGGACCTGTGTTGGAAATATGAGCAAGTTTTGTTGTCATTGATGTCAAGGAAGATAAGGACCAAGTTTATTGTCATCCAAGTGTTTTTGTCCGAGATTTGATAGGCAAGGTTGATGTTCGAGTTTCATTAATATCCTTCGGTGGTTTTTACCAAAAAGGCAAAGAAGAAGGTTTAATATTATAATATTTAAGTATCCAGGGTTGGTTCATGAAAAATAAATGCAAGGAGTTGTCACATTATAAAGCATCTAAAAAACCCATATGGCAGATTGAATGGTTAAAGGTTTAATTATTTAATTTTAAATAATTTAACCTTAAGGTTAAAATTTAAAATTAAATAATAATAAGTTAAAGGGCCTAAGGTTATAAATTATAAATTCAAATTTTATAAATTCGAATGTCTTCACCGATGTTGGAGAAAGCACATGAAAATGCATATAAATAATACCACAAAACCTTGGCATTAATCATCCTTGTGAATCGAAGCCTATGCAAAGAGTTTGTGCACCATAAGAGATTCGCATGTGTTTTAATTTGTTGGATGTAGAGGAGAGGACAAGTAACAGGGGAGCACGAAAACTATTTTGAAGTAGTTTGTAGCTCAGTTGGTAGCCAAGGGTTGTGATAAAGTGTTTGAGGAATGCTAGACCCGAGTTCGAATCATGGGCGCTCCATTTTGCTGAAGAGGGAAGTGGTTTTTGTTTGCGCTTCATGGAAGGGAAGAAGATAAAGGTATCGGGGCACACCTTTTAGACCACGTGAGGGCATGTAGCCCAAGCGGTGCTAGCTTGAAGTGCTAAGGCGCTTGGTGGAGGAAAGGTGGGAGTTCGAAACCCGTCGAGGATATTTTGCCAAAGCAAAAGGTATGCAAATTGAAATTTAATTTTTACTAAGGTGTTTGCTAGGTGGAATTTGTGGAACGTGCGCTAGAGGGTTTTGTTAAGTGCTAAGGTGGTTGGTAATGAATTAAAGAGGGAGATATAAGGTTTTGGTTAAGTTAAAAATTAAATTATCCTTTTAGGAGTAATAAGGGGATAAGTGGAGTTAAATTTTATTTTAAATATAAAGGTGTTAATTCTTTTAAAAGGAGTAATAAGGTGATTATTGAAAGATTATTTGTGAAGTGATTTACTTGGTTTTTGTTAATATTTTAAAGTGTGGAGTTTATAAGGTGTAATTGAGATCTTATGCTATGTATGGTGAAATATTTTGAGGAATCATTTAAGTGAATTTTTGAGTGAAGATCTTGCTACCTAACCTTTGAAATTGGCAAAGAGTTGATTGTGATTGAGACAGGTGTTTGAGGTCAAATCTTCTTCAAACAAAAGGTAAGGGCACATTATCCTTGTGAGTGAAATATTGTTGGATGTTGTGAATGCTAAGTTGGAGTGAAAAGGATTGTTTGATAAGCATTGTTGAGTTTGGTTTTGAGACATCCAATGTTGATTGATATGGTTTTTTTTGAATGAAATTTGATACTAGAAACCTTGTTTGATAAGCATTGTTGGAAATATTGAGTAAGCTTTCATATGCTTGACCTAGGGTTTGTGAAAGATCATGAGTATCATTGTTATGTGAAGTTGAGAACTATCTTGAACTAGGGTTTGTGAAAGATCATGAGTATCATTGTTATGTGAGGTTTTTTGATAAGCATTGTTGACTAAGCTTTCATTGAGTGATTGATTGAGTGGAGTTGATTGAGCTTAGTTGATTGGAAGTGTTGGAGTGATAGTTCAAGTTCTGTGAAACAAATTGTTCTATATTCTAATTTGATTTGGAAGAGATATTGAAAGTGATTGAGTGTTGTGTGAGTGAAACATATTGAGTCTCTAACCATTCTCTATATGTTTCTATGGTTAAGGAAGAGAGTTTGAAAGTGATTGAGCATTGTTGTGAGTGTGAAGATATTGAGTCTCTAACCATTCTCTATGTTTTATGAGTTAAAACAAGATTCTATGTGAAGCTTGTTTGTGTGATTGAAGAGGTTTTCTGTGATAGATTGAGTTGAGTTGAATAAGATTTTGTGAAATCTTGTGAGCTGATTTGAGTAAGTCCTAGAGTGGACTTAAGGATTGAGTTGAGTAAGATTTTGTGGAAGCTTACAATGCAGATTTGAGATAAGTCTTGGTGAAGATTTTGATGGAAGTTCTAGTGAGGACTTGTTGAGAATATTTGAGGTAAGTCTTGGTGAAGACTTGTTGAGCATATTGGACAAGTTCTAGTGAGGACTTGTTGAGAAGATTTGAGGTAAGTCTTAGTGAAGACTTTTGAGTAGATTGAACAAGTTCTAGTGAGGACTTGTAGAGAATATTTGAGACAAGTCTTTGAGAAGACTTGTGAGCAGAGTTGATTGATTGATTTGTTCAAACCTTGAGTTAAGGTTTGGGGCAGATCTAGCAGAGTTGATTTGTGATTGAGTCAAGCTTTGTGTTAAAGCTTGAGGATAGATTTGAGGATAGATTTTGGTGTATATTTGAGGATAGGTTTGTGCTAGATGAGATAGAGATTGAGAAAATTTAGTAAGATTTGTGCTAGAAAAGGATATGTTTAGTAGATAGATAGATTGGGAAAGGATATGTTTAGTGTAAAGATAGATATTGAGCAGATTTGTGCTAGATTGAAGGACTAGTGTTTAGTGTAGATTAGAGATAGATATTGAGCAGATTTGTGCTAGATCGAAGGATTATGTTTAGTGTAGATTTGAGATAGAGCTGAGAGCAAGATTTGGAGGTGATAGAGTAGAGGATAGTAGTCTCTAGTGGATAGAGATCCATTAGCTAGGGTAGTGAGGATAGGTCTTCTAAGTGAGGATAGAGTCTTTAGTGGAGAGATATCCACAAGCTAGTGTAGTGGAGGTAGTAGTCTTCTAGAGGATCACCAGCCAGAGTAGAGGAGAAGGAGTTCTCCTATGGATAGAGATCCATGAACCAGCTAAGGATATTGGTGTCTCTTATGGATAGAGATCCATGAAATTTATTAGGGGATTGGTGTCTCCTTTGGACAGAGGTCCATAAACATTGTAATAGGGAAAGGATTCCCAAGAGATTTATTGAGAAAATATTAGTGAAATATTTTCTCCGTGGAGTAGCCCACATTGGGTGAACCACGTTAAATTGGTGTCTCTATTGTGTGTGGTGATTTGTGCATTGCTTTCATTACTGCTGTTGACATTGCATTGATATATTGGATAATATAGTTTGAGTAAAGAAAAGTAAAAAGTGGTCTTATACTGTTCACCCCCCTCTCAGTATAAGCTTGTGTTCTTCAATTGGTATCAGAGCGGGTTCCTTCGAAAGAGTTTAACAGCTTGAAGGAAAAGCTCACAAGAACACAGATGGATTCTAAGAGTGGATCCTCAGATAATTTAGCACCATTGTTTGATGGGAGCGATTATGTATTTTGGAGTATGAGAATGAAGATTCACCTAATGGCACTTGGAAATGAAATATGGGAAGTAGTTGAAAATGGATACACACCACCAGCTACTCCACCTACAGATAAATATGGTAAGCTTCTACATCATTACAATTCAAAAGCAATGAATGCAATTTTGAGAGGTTTGCAAAAAATAGAGTTTATAAAGGTTATGCACTACAAATCAACAAAGGAAATTTGGGATAAGTTGCAAGGCATATATGAAGGAGACAAAAAGGTCAAAAAGGTAAAGTTGTGAAATCTCAAGGGAATATTTGAAGACCTAAAAATGAAGGATGAGGAAAACATTAATGCTTATCTACTTCGTGTAGACGAGGTTGTTAACTCCATGCAAGGACTTGGACTTGAAGTTCAAGAATCTGATGTTTGTGATAAGATTTTAAGGTCACTCCCAAAAAGGTTTAGTGAAAATATTTCAGCTATAGAAGAATCAAAAGATATTGATCTTTTGACAAGGGATGAATTACATGGCATTCTCACAGCTTTTGAGATGAGAACAAAAGAGGAACCTAATATCCAAAAAGAAGCAGCCTTCAAAGCTACTAAGAAGACAAAGGGAAAGAATTCAGATTCAAGCAATGAGTTATCCAGTGATGAAGAAGAAAATTATGGCAGAAGGAACAAGGATCCGAGAAAGTATAAAGGTACGAAATCAGTTAGATGTTTCAATTGTGGAAAGTATGGTCACTATGCATCTGATTGTCAAGAAGCTAGAAATAGCAATGATGAAGAAAAATAGGATCATAAGAACAGGGAAACAGAAAAACACAGGTACCAAAAGAAAAGCAGGGATGGACAAGGCAAGCAAGGAAAGAAGTTCTTCCAAAGACATAAGAAGAGTTTCTATGCAGACAAGGCAAGTAAGTATTCAAGTGATAGTGATGAAAGCTCCTCAGGTAATGAAGATGAAATACTATTTCTAGCAGAAGAAAAATAAGTGGTTAGGAAAATATTACCAATAATTCTCAAGTGTTTTAGATGTGGTAACTTTGGTCATCTTGAAGATAGTTGTACAAGGAATGGTTTCAGTTTTAGTGATGATGAATATGAAGATACACTTGAAGGACCAAAAGAAAATCTACTCATGGCAATAGAAGAAGAAGGAAGTGATCCTACAGAAGATAAATCAAAAGGGAATGAAGATGATCCCAAAAGCAAAGAGATAGAGGAAGAATCAGAAAGAGGAGAAGTTGATCTTGAAGGTGAACTTATTTCTGCCCTTAATGCACTAAGGGAGGTAAGAAAGCAAAACTCAAAACTCAAGCTTAAATTTCAAGAATGTGATGAAGAGAAAGGAAATATTATAGAGGATCTAACTAAGTCAATAGCTAAAACAAGGAGATTCAAAGAGAAGTTAGAAGCTAAGGTTTTAGAATGTGAAAAACTAGAGCATGAAGTAGCTTCACTAAGGAAGGAAGTAAAAGAGTCTAGAGATAAGCTACACAGGTTTGGGAAGAGCTCAAAAACCATAGACAATATTATCAAGGGACAAATATGGTCAACAAACAAAATAGGACTTGGATTTGAACAGAAACAAAGAAAACAAGGAGAGGAGTCAATCTCAAGCTCCAAAGAAGAAGAAGCTTCAGAAGAAGAGAGTGTAAGAGAAAGTGAGACTTCTGAGGATGAGTTGGACAATAGAAAGTTCAATAGGAAGAGGAACAATGCACAAATGAGGAACAGATGGAACAGGAAGCAACATAGGGTAGAAGAGACTAAGAGACCAATGAGGTCAAGGCAAGGTAGTTTCAATGGATGATGCTTCTCATGTCATAGGTTTGGGCACAAGGCTTCACAGTGTAGGACACATGAAAGATAGGAATATGGGAACTTCAAAAACATGCATCTTTTTCAAGGGTATTGCTACTCTTGTAATCAGTTTGGTCACAAGGCAGTAAATTGTAGGGTTCATGACAGGAATGGATATGGCTTCACTAGGAGAAACCCCAAGATATTTGCACCACCAAGGAACTACAACATTAAGTGTTATAAGTGCAATAATGATGGGCATACAACAAGATGGTGTAGAGAAAAAATTCTAGAGACAAGCAGGAACAGGAATAGTCAGAGGAATCAAAAGGATCAGTCAAGGAAGCAAGTGGACAAAGATAAAGATCAGTGCATGCTGGGAGTAGAAATACTCCCACCCCAGAATTAACCACCTCAAAAGGAGGTGGGGGAGGGGCTAAGCTAAGATTATCATTCTTAGCCCCAAGCCCCAAAGGTGACCCTTTGCCATTGATGTCAAAGGGGGAGAGATTTGAGTTAGGGGGAGAGCATTCAGTCAGGGGGAGCAGTTTCTCAGGGGGAGCAAAGCAGAAAGAGGTAAAAGAAATGGTAAAAATAAAATGGGTTGCCATCAATGACAAAGGGGGATATTGTTGGAAATATGAGCAAGTTTTGTTGTCATTGATGTCAAGGAAGATAAGGACCAAGTTTATTGTCATCCAGGTGTCTATGTCCGAGATTTGATAGGCAAGGTTGATGTTCAAGTTTCATTAATATCCTCTGGTGGTTTTTACCAAAAAGGCAAAGAAGAAGGTTTAATATTATAATATTTAAGTATCCAGGGTTGGTTCATGAAAAATAAATGCAAGGAGTTGTCACATTATAAAGCATCTAAAAAACCCATATGGCAGATTGAATGGTTAAAGGTTTAATTATTTAATTTTAAATAATTTAACCTTAAGGTTAAAATTTAAAATTAAATAATAATAAGTTAAAGGGCCTAAGGTTATAAATTATAAATTTAAATTTTATAAATTCGAATGTCTTCACCGACGTTGGAGAAAGCACATGAAAATGCATATAAATAATGCCACAAAACCTTGGCATTAATCATCCTTGTGAATCGAAGCCTATGCAAAGAGTTCGTGCACCATAAGAGATTCACATGTGTTTTAAATTGTTGAGCGTAGAGGAGAGGACAAGTAACAAGGGAGCACAAAAACTATTTTGAAGCAATTTGTAGCTCAGTTGGCAGCCAGGGGCTATGATAAAGCATTCGAGGAATGCTAGACCCGAGTTCGAATCGTGGGCGCTCCATTTTTCTAAAGAGGGAAGTAGTTTTTGTTTGCGCTTCGTGGAAGGGAAGAAGATAAAGGCATCGAGGTGCACCTTTTAGACCACGTGAGGGCACGTAGCCCAAGCGGTGCTAGCTTGAAGTGCTAAGGCGCTTGGTGGAGGAAAGGTGGGAGTTCGAAACCCGCCGAGGACATTTTTCCAAAGCAAAAGGTATGCAAATTGAAATTTAATTTTTACTAAGGTGTTTGCTAGGCGGATTTTGCGGAACGTGCACTAGAGGGTTTTGTTAAGTGCTAAGGTGGTTGGTAATTAATTAAAGAGGGAGATATAAGGTTTTGGTTAAGTTAAAAATTAAATTATCCTTTTAGGAGTAATAAGGGGATAAGTGGAGTTAAATTTTATTTTAAATATAAAGGTTTTAATTATTTTAAAAGGAGTAATAAGGTGATTATTGAAATATTATTTGTGAAGTGATTTACTTGGTTTTTGTTAATATTTTAAAGTGTGGAGTTTATAAGGTGTAATTGAGATCTTATGCTATGTATGGTGAAATATTTTGAGGAATCATTTAAGTGAATTTTTGAGTGAAGATCTTGCTACCTAACCTTTGAAATTGGCAAAGAGTTGATTGTGATTGAGACAGGTGTTTGAGGTCAAATATTCTTCAAACAAAAGGTAAGGGCACATTATCCTTGTGAGTGAAATATTGTTGGATGTTGTGAATGCTAAGTTGGAGTGAAAATGATTGTTTGATAAGCATTGTTGAGTTTGGTTTTGAGAAATCCAATGTTGATTGATGTGGTTTTTCTGGAATGAAAGTTGATACTAGAAACCTTGTTTGATAAGCATTGTTGGAAATATTGAGTAAGCTTTCATATGCTTGACCTAGGGTTTGTGAAATATCATGAGTATCATTGTTATGTGAAGTTGAGAACTATCTTGAACTAGGGTTTGTGAAAGATCATGAGTATCATTGTTATGTGAGGTTTGTTTGATAAGCATTGTTGACTAAGCTTTCATTGAGTGATTGGTTGAGTGGAGTTGATTGAGCTTAGTTGATTGGAAGTGTTGGAGTGATAGTTCAAGTTCTGTGAAACAAATTGTTCTATATTCTAATTTGATTTGGAAGAGAGATTGAAAGTGATTGAGTGTTGTGCAAGAGTGAAACATATTGAGTCTCTAACCATTCTTATATATGAAATGAGATTGAAAGGAGAGGAGGAGAAATATTGAGTCTCTAAATTTTATAGTATGAAAGTGATTGAGTATTGTTGTGAGTGTGAAGCATATTGAGTCTCTAACCATTCTCTATATGTTTTTGTGAGATTAAACAAGATTATGTGTGAAGCTTGTTTGTGTGATTGAAGAGGTTTTCTGTGATAGATTGAGTTGAGTTGAATAAGCTTTTGTGAAAGCTTGTGAGCTTATTTGAGTAAGTCCTAGAGTGGACTTAAGGATAGATTTGTGTAAGCTTTTGTGGAATCTTACAATGTAGATTTAAGATAATTCTTGGTGAAGATTTGTTGAGTATGGAAAGTTCTAGTGAGGACTTGTTGAGTAGATTTGAGGTAAGTCTTGGTGAAGACTTGTTGAGCATATTGGACAAGTTCTAGTGAGGACTTGTTGAGAAGATTTGAGGTAAGTCTTGGTGAAGACTTGTTGAGCAGATTGGACAAGTTCTAGTGAGGACTTGTAGAGAAATTTGAGACAAGTCTTTGAGAAGACTTGTGAGCTGAGTTGATTGATTGATTTGTTCAAACCTTGAGTTAAGGTTTGGGGTAGATCTAGCAGAGTTGATTTGTGATTGAGTCAAGATTTGTGTTAAGGCTTGAGGATAGATTTGAGGATAGAGTTTGGTGTAGATTTGAGGATAGGTTTGTGCTAGATTA